>OX639995.1:119004739-124004739 GCA_951828415.1 Anomoia purmunda | reverse complement strand
TGTCACTTTTGCTTTTAGTTGCTAGGATGTTTAGTTGAGGGGGAAAACTTGTTTTAAGTAAAATGAAAAGAAGTCGAGGTCAATGCGCAGGCGTTAATTTTGTTTTTGCAGTGAACAAAACTTAAATATTTCAGTTTGCTAATGCTTCAATTAAATATTTAGTGTATGATTTTTAAAAATATTCATTATAGAAATAAAAAAAAAAAAATTGTAGAAATTGAAATAAAAAAAATTATATGCGTTTCAAAGAAATATTTTAAGCTGTATTGTTTTTAAACTAAACTAAAAAAATAATAATTTAGAAAGTTAAGTTTTAATAAAATTAAAACCTTGGGGGAAAAAATTTAAAAATCAAAGAACTTCAAAGCGGTTTACAAAAATAAAAAATAATTAAAAAATAAAAAAAGGAATGCTCTTTTAAAATGTGCTAGTTTTAAAAGGTTTTACTTAAAAACAATTGCAAATTATTAAAAATTTTCATCTACGTTACTAAAAATATTTTGGAAACATAATTTTGTTCGCCTAAATTTGTTTTCATAAAATAATTTTTTCTCGAGCAATTTAACTTGTCTAAATTTTTTTTGAACAATTTATTGAAATATGGTTCTATGTATTTTTTGGTGGTTTTAAATTAATTTGTGCAAACATTTTTTTCATATCTTTTTTTTTTTGTTGTACGAACAGGAATTGTAATTTTTCATATTAACCAAGAATTTATTTAATTTATTTTATGATTAATATGATTAATATTTTTTTTTTGGTAAAATAGAAAGTATCCAATCCTTTCTGCTAGGAAAAATCTAAATATCTGATTACAAATTTTTTTTTTTAGATAAAACTATTTCTATCAATAAAATTTTTTTAAGCTTAAGGCCAGTTATTAATTTGGAAGGTATTGGAAAAATCAACAACAGTCACAGTGGTAGAAGTTATAGCTGCTATTGTGGAGAGCATGACATTTATTTTTTAGACTTAGACTTTTTTCTAGGCTTAAGCGGGATTCGAACCCATAAACTTCGGCAAGCAAGCTACCACATTTACCAAACTATTGTTGCTTTCCCCTCTTCGTATTTTCAAACGCGATTGAAATTAATATGTATAAACGAAATTTAAAAAAAAATTTTAGATAAAAACTCATATCTGCAAAATTTTGTGAATTAAAAATGTTCTGCTAATTCTTTTCTAAATATGAGAACTGAATGAATTGTTTCGTTTTTGATTTTTGTAGAAAATTTGTATATCTAAACAATTATTTTTCGTTCATCGAAATTAGTAAGGTAAAATTTACATCGAGGTCAATTGCTAACGCAAATTAAATTAAACTTAATCAATCAATTCGACATAGAAATGTTTTTTACGTAAAACAGTTAGTTACATAAAATCGAAAAAAAATATTTTCGTTTTGGCCATGATTAGTTTCTATTTTATTGCACTTTTCGTATTTATTTTCGAGTTTATTGAACCAAAATATACTAATTTTTTTAGTTAGAAAATTTTTCCGGCGAATTTTTTACGCATTACCAGAATCTATTGCAAATACAGACTTTTTAAATTACAATTTACTTTAAATTCGAAATATTTGTATATAATATAAATTATTAAGAAATATGAAATTTTATTGTTATTACAAAGTTTTTGCACTAAAACCCAGTTGTTTGGAAAACTTTTTACTAATTTTTTTTATGAAGTCTTTTTTAAAACATTTTAATCTACTTTTTTATGTAAAAAAATTTTTGTCTCAAATTTTTTCATATAAGTTACTATTTTTTATCGTCGAAATTAGCAGGCAAATTTTTTCATCCTGATTATTTTAAATAATTAATTTTTCTAAATTTAAAATCGATTTCAAACTGGATCGATTTTTTTACTTAAAATAATTGTACAAAATGTTGTAAATTTTAATTCCTTTTAGTTTTGCCCATCATTCCAATTATGCTACGCTCTCGTTTTTCTAAATTTTTTTACAATAATGGGCATTTTCCCAGAATTTTGTTAACCAAAAATCGCTGGAAAAAAAATGTTATAGCAAGTTTGTGTGAGTAAATTTTTATGATAACAAAATCTATTGCAAAAAAAAAAGTTTTCATTGAAATTTTGTGCAAATCCGAAATATTTTTGTATACTAAAATATTAGGAGCAAGTTTGAAATTTGATTTTTATCTTTGGCACAGTTCTAATCGAGATATCTTTTCCAAGAAAATTGTAACATAATCATAAACAATTTTTGTATTGTATGCTTTGAGAAATCTTTTTCAAATGATTTGAATTAGAAACTCAAATTTTGAATGAAAGGGGTGCTTGATCAAATTTGTTATTGCTATACTTTTACTGTTTTCCTGCAAACATGCCGCTAAACATTCGATTTATTTTTAGTTGTTCTAAAGGTATTATTATGTGTGCTGAAAATGAAACAATGATACATGCAAAGCTGGCTTTTTTTTATGTGTATATGTATGTATAGGAAAATTTATAACCGGTGTTTTTCTAATATTTACAACGATTACAACTGATTACATAACCAAGCACACATAATTTCCCTGCATTCGAATTTATGTACGTGTACATGTGTGCATGCGTGTTAACAAAACATGAATTATTTAATTTCGCCATGCAAGTCTCTCTGTCTGCTAGGATATCTCAATCAGGATAACGATCAAATTTGCTAGGTTGCCTGCCAGTTGGACGGACTAACAGCCGCGAAAGTCAGCGCTACATGAAAAAACCAAATAGAAACTAGACGAACTGTTGTGAGGTCATTGAACTCCAGCCTAGTATACAAACAGACACTGCAGTTATGCATTTATGCCGTTATTATTAAAGCATACGAGCATGAGAGTGTGTGAGTGTGTGAGTTTTGCCTATGAAGCCACAGCTGTCATAGCAGGCGCTGTTGTAGCATAGCGAATGCACTGAAAACTGAATGTGTATGGGTGAGAGGGAGAGAGAGAGAGAGAGAGAGGGAAAGAAACAAAACAAAGAGATAGGTGATGTACAGAACTTTGCTCAGCAAAGCGAGCAATCAAATGCACGAGCGCGCTGCTGCACGGACTCTAGTTATTTTGATTACTTCGATGGCACAAACCAAAAACAAAAAAAAAACAAACAAGTATAGACAAAACACAGCCTAGCAACAAGGCATTGCATGCAATTGAATTAATATCAACATAAGTAAATATGTATGTATGTGCATTTGTGTGTCTGTGTGTGTGAACTTATGTTGCATGCAACCCTCGAAACACATGCACAGCGTTTTTCGAGCAGAAAGGACAACCAGCCGACAGTCTGGCTCTGGGCGCTGCTACTAACAAGCAGCCCGACCGACCACCCGAGCAGCGCACTGGCCTAGGAGGCAGTCTGTTTGATTGCATGACACGCAGCCATTCTGATTGGAAAACGAGATATGCGAATAGGGAAAATAGAAAATCTAATACTTAATGCAAATAGTAACATCGAATGCAAATGAGCAAAACAACAAAAAGAAAAAGGATAAGAAAATTGTAATAGAAAACAGGAAAGGTATTCAAAGTAGATATGGACAGCTGTGAAAAATGGCAAGGCAGCAAGCAAGCGGCCGACTACAGTGGCATAGGAGAAACAGTTAGACCAAATGAGTGCAATAGTTGAGCAGAGCTGCATCATGAGCTGTAACTGGATTCTAATAATTGCTAAATTATTATTCTGCTTTCATTAATAGCATTTGAAAACTATGTCCTAAAAAGTATGCAACATTTAATAGAAGCTGAAAAAAACAACTCAACCAAGTAACTGTAACTCATGTTAAGGGAGTAAGTTTTGGTCGACTGCATGCAGGATAAACATCGAAAGCATTGCTTATAGTCTACGCCTAAAAATAAACATTCACCTTAGCATGTGTACTACGATAGTTTGGTTTAGAAAAAAATCAGACTTTATTCCATTTTACCCACGTTTCGTGTCCACTCACTATCTATTCTCAAAGATATGTTTCAATTTTCACACGATTTCCTGTAAGGATAAAAAATAAGATTAATTTTTAATTGCAATACAGGTTTCAAAAATTTTTCCTACGCACTTATGATTTTAAAAAATTGACACTTTATTTGGCTTAATTTCATACAATAGAGATTATATTTTAATTAAAAAAGCTTAGGCAAAACTTAAGTGCTTAAATTGTATTGCTTTGTGAAAAATGTTAGTATTTAAAGTACTTAGGCAGACTTAGACTTACACGAATAACAACAATTATTTTTGATGAAATTTGGTGCCTTAAGGATGAAAAACTTTGAATACAGCAATCTTATATTTAGAAATCAAAAACTTTGCGCAAATTATACATTTTTTTTAAGAATATCATCACATAGAAAATCTTGCTTGTGTTCTGCCGCCCACACTTTACCATAAAACACAACAAGTTTAATTAAAACCTGCCTGTTTTCGAAGCACTTGTACTCAAAATCAACCTCAAAAAAAAAAACAAGGGCGCAACAAAATCAAAATCCGTAAAAAATGCCAACAAAGCAAATGCAATGAAATTTAGCTGGGAATTAATGAATTACTTCCCAGCAATTGCACAAAGAACAGAGCTCAAGGGGTATGCTGCACTTGCGTACATACAATGCTTTGAAAAGAGGAAAAATAAAAAACAAATAAAAAACAACAACAAACAAAAGGAAGGCCTGCAACAAACTGCATTTGTGGCATAAAAACAAAGACTCACACTCACTCACCGTGGGCTGTGTGTGGCAAGGCTGGCGCTAAAGTCATAATCCGCATATGTTTATAGCGATTACAAAAACAAAGCAAAAATTGAAACAAACAAAAAAAAATCCACAAAAAATCGAGATATGCGAGAAGGTAAATAGAAGGTAAGGGCAACGTAAAGGCGCAGCGATGATTTTTGAAGGGTTGTTATTTCGCCCGGGGACATGTTGCTGTGCGCCGTCAGACAGATATTAATTCCCATGTGGATATTAATTTCATTGTGCCTACTCACTCCACTCGTTCGTTTACAGCTGATGCCGTGTAGTAACCCACTGTGCGCCACGCCACCTTCGCTGTGGTAAAAAATATGTTCATATGTGTGTGTGTATTTCGCGCAGCCATGCAGTGTTGCATTTCACCTGCCTCTTTGTGCCCTTGTGTTTGTGTTTGTGGGCTTGGCTAAGTGCGTATATTTTCTGTTTGAGCACTTCTTAAAAGCACATGATTTAAACGTTGATTTCCACTTCAATGTTGGCAAACAATTAAATCAATTATTAATTTAATTAAAACAGTAACCCGATATTAGAATATCAAGAGGGTGTGATTAGATTGACAATGCTGGTTCGTAAAGTGTAAAAGCATTGGGACTACAAAGCATACGCCACTAGTAGAGGGATGCTAATTTCTATTCAATAAAATGGTGGACGAAAACAACACATGCTCTGCCTTAACATCCGACAATCTAACGTCCGCCTAGCTACCGTTAAACATAAAATATCACTTACAGTTCTGGCATTCTAAAAAGTTCACGCATAGTGTAATTAAAAAACTTTATCGTGGTATTCCACTATCGAGTAGACTTTTAAATTTTTATGGAGACTTGCTGGCTCTGTTAACGTAGCAAACACACAAAATCTCTCAGCCATATTATTTGTAAATTTTTCAATAGCAGGTAACTGCTGCTTCTATCTCGCTAAATGAGTTATCATCTATTTGTTGTAATCTCTGTTCCATTCGAAAAGTGAACCAAAAAATGTTAAATTTCTTGCGAAAGTTAAAATGGTTATTCAATGTATTAGACAGGGATGGGCATTTTTGAATGAATTATTCAAATACAAAATAAAAGAATTATTCAAAAAATAATTCAAAAACCATTTAAATAATTTTGAACAACGAACAGATTTCCATTCGTCATTACGATTTATTCAAACAAAAAATTAAATTGTATTCATAAATTTTTTGTATTTAAATGAAAAAAAAAAAATCATTCTATATTCAACTAATTTTGAATAACGAATATATTTCCTTTCATCATGCAAATAACTTTGAATACCAGGTGTATTGTCGAAATCTCACAAACATAATCGCAAATATCATTACCATTACCAATACTATTGTTACCATATTCATTGCCTCTAACATCACAATTACAATTACCAATAATGTAAATAAATTGTAAAATCAATTATTAAGTAAGCACCTAATATATTATTCCTTTTCCCTTTCGCTCATTGCAGATTGATTATTTCAACGGGAGCGCAATCGTGCAGTTGTCAAAAAGGATATAAAACTTTTGCGAGTTAGCAAAATAAAGATAGATAGAAGAGCAGAGAAGAATCTTGCAAATCAACACCACCAAAGAAAACCAACTAAACTAAACTAAAGAAAACAGTAGTAGAGGAAAAAAAAAACAAATATCTATAAAAAGGAGCTAACGAATAATCATATTAAATTTATACAAAAAGAACAAAACCAACTGTTTATAGCAAACCAATAAATAAGAAAGAAAAAACGAGACATACAAATACCAATGTTCCATAAAGCACAGCAGACCAAGAGAGCAACAGCACCAGCAGCAGTTAAGAGAGAGTAAAAAAGAGAACTTATTACAACATAAAAGCAAATTTTTAAATAAAACCTTAGTGAGAGGGGAGTCAGTATAAAAAAAAACAAAAACAAAAACAATATTATAAATTATATAAAAGTATAAATATTGCTGTCTTTTTGCATTTTTGCAATTTTATAAAAAAAATACCAATAATATTAAAAAATCAAATATAAAAAAATATATATTTAAATTTAACAAAAAAAAAAAAAAACAAAAAACAAAACGCAAAGGAAAATAAACACGCGTACATTCCTTTGTAAAGAAAAGAGACACACTTAACGAAAAACAAAAATCATTAGCAAAATTTACTCTTTTAACTTTAACACAAAAAATCAACAACTTAAAAAAGTCATTGAAAAGAAATTTTACTAAAAAAATTTTAGCGAAAGAGAAATTATAAATCACTCACATACACATACATACAAGCAAAGAACGATCGTAGTTGATCTAAAACCAATACACCAAGCAGCAACGCAGAGCGAAAGCTACCAAACGCACGAAAGCTCAAATTGGCAGCCAGCAAAAGCTCAGCTCCATAACACAATATAAAGTCTTCTAGTCAAACGCAAAAACAAAAAACAAAAAAAAAAACAAAACAAACAGATAAGTAAACACTAATTGTAATTTGTGTAATCATAATTTTTAGCGAAAGCTTACTTAACCTAACTTACTTAATTAATTTCCAACGGGACTTGTGCAAAGCGCAATCAAAGCTCTTATTAAACAAAAAAATATTTAAATAAATTAAATTTAAGCGACATTTAACCAAGCAGTGAGACTAATTACTAAGCAACAACAAATCATACAAATAAAGCAACAAAGCGCTAAGCAGTAAAGCAAGTAGAGTTAGCAGAGCAGCTAGAGAGTGATTGCTGATCAAAGATTAAGCAAAAAGTTGAGAGGAAGCGCGTGAGCGAGTGAGTGAGAGAGAAGAGAGAGAGAGTTAGCGTTCAAGCGCACACAACTGTTCAGAGCGATATTCAAAATTACGCCCCAAAAGCAAGCAGCCACAACACCGGCAACAATTAAGAAGCCACAACAGCCGGCGCAACAACAACAAACAGCCAAAAAAATGACAAACGCCATGGATATTGTGAAAAATGGCAGCACTAATGGCTCCGTCGACGGCAGCTCCGATGAGTCGCGCACCAACTTGATTGTTAACTATTTGCCACAGACCATGACCCAGGAGGAGATGCGCTCGCTCTTCTCCAGCATTGGCGAGTTGGAAAGTTGCAAGCTAGTGCGCGACAAAGCCTCAGGTAATTTGGGTAAATATTCAATTTTTACTTAATAAATATATGTATGTACATATGTAGTTTGGAGACATTTTTGTATTACAATTGCATGCTTAAACTGAACTTAAAGGAAATTTAAAAAAAATGTTGACTAACAAGTAACTAGATAGAACAAGTGAAAATCTAAGCATAAGCTTAAAGTTTGAGCTAACCATAATCGAAGTTAAATGGAGATTTATAAAACTGTAAACACAGCATGCGCTTAAGTGAAACTTAAGAAAAACTTAAGTGAAACTTAGATAAACTTAAGTGAAACTTAAGAGAAATTTACGATGCATTTAAGTGAAACTTAAAGCAATTGTATGGAAAAAATTTTAATCAAATGAAATGGAGAAAATCAAACTTTACCAAGAAAAATTTACAAAAAACTGAAGTGCTTTAGCAAAATGTATGACAAAAATTAATTAGCAATCTACTTTTAAACCTTAATTAGCTAACACTTGTAAATATTACGCATATAATATTTTATTATTCTTTTTGCAGTGCTGCCAGCTTCTTTGACCGCGCTCAATCCGGCATTACAACAAGGTAACTTGTCTATCTGTCTTAATTTAATGACATGCATTTATTTTTAATTTTTTCTTCTAACCTTTCTCTCTGCTTCAGTCGGCCAAAGCTTGGGCTACGGTTTTGTTAACTATGTACGTGCCGAGGATGCTGAGAAGGCCGTCAACACGCTTAATGGTTTGCGTTTGCAGAATAAAGTGATTAAAGTATCATACGCCCGTCCAAGTTCGGAATCAATAAAGGGTGCTAATTTGTATGTATCGGGTCTTCCCAAAAATCTATCACAACCAGACTTGGAGGCACTATTCGCATCATATGGCAAGATAATTACATCTCGTATACTCTGTGATAATATTTCTGGTGAGTAAAGAGAGAGAAATCTTCTATAATAAGTATAAGCTAAAAATGTGTACGAAAAAAAAATTAACGCACATCTGAAATGAAATCTTAACTAATACAAAATTCCATTTACACAAGAAGTTGAGACACAAACCACCATAGTTAGGACACATCCCATAAATGCTCATAGTCAATACAGGCAAATACTTAGCTGCGACACAAACTGCACTCACTCAAATTCAAACCCATTGCACAAACCAAATTTAAAAAGCTCTCTCTTTGAGTGCAACGTAGCTTCTCTCAAGAATTTTAGAAAACAAGATTGCGTCTTATGCACCAAGAGCAACTGAAGTTAAACGACAGAACTATTGAAAGTTTTAACAAAAAGCATTGTTTGTGTAAAGTAAAATAAAAACTTTTATCTCTTCGGTGGAGGCTAAGAAATGGACAAAGAGAGGTCTAGCGGTCTGCAGAAGACGCAATATTGTGTTACATCATTCTTGAGTTTCTCTCCCTATTTTGATTTTATTAAAATTTCTTCAAATAAAAATGTATACTCTATTTTTTTTTTCTTTTGCTAGGTCTATCGAAAGGTGTCGGTTTTATACGTTTCGATCAACGCAACGAAGCCGAACGCGCTATACAGGAGCTAAATGGTAAAACGCCCAAGGGTTATACCGAACCGATAACTGTTAAATTTGCCAATAATCCCAGCAATAGCGCCAAAGCTCAACTCCCACCACCATTGGCTGCTTATTTGACACCACAAGCGGCTGCAGCAACGCGGCGCTTAGCAGGCGCATTACCATCGGCTGGACGTATAAGGTAAGTAGACTACTCAAAATCTAAGAACTCAATTAATAAATATTTAGGGAACATTTGTAGCTATAAACAGTTTTTTTTAAGGCTTAGTATGACAAGGTTTGTTTGCTAACTATGTCAGCGCTCGAGCACATAAGGCGCTTCTAACGCTTAACAAAAGTTAAATTATTTTGAGAAAATCTTTGAGTGACATGTAAACATTTCCAAAAAAAAAAAAAAAAAAATGCTATAACCTCAAAACCTTCTCGCAAAACCTTTCCCACTAGCAAAACTCTACGTTTAGTTCATTCGAACACCATTTAGTTAGTGCAGCTTTAAAGCTCAGTTAACTTTCCTAAACCAAGCAGTTTTGTATTTCAAAGATTTCTTTGAGATAATATAATTTCAATAAAATATTTAATTTCAAAAAACTTACCAACTTTATGTTACGTTACAAAAACTTTTGGTTATATATTTGTTCACTCAGCGTCTTAGCTGAATATGTTTTCCTTGCAAAAATATCCAAACCAAATATACTTACAAACACATTTTCCAACTAAAAAGATTTTATAAAAAAAAAATTCCTTAAATTTCTTTAGCATTTTTTTTTTACAAATTTGTTTTAGGTTTTTAAATTTTTTAAATAAATTTAGCAGTCATACTAACCGCAAATATTTTCGCTAATATTTTTTTGTTTCAAACAAAACCGTACTTATTTAATTTTTCCTATTCGTTTTGTCTTTTTTCTTGTTAATTTACAAACAAAAAAAATATTTGTACAAAAAAACCAATTTCGTTTTTAGCATTGGAAAAAGCCCGATGTTAGCCATTAATAAGGGTTTACAAAGGTGAATAATTTTCGTTACTATTAAAATATTTATATTTTTATATAACTAAATTTTGTTTAAACGAGTTGCTATTTTGTGTAATAAAACGGAGTACTGATTTTTTAAAGCCACATTCATAAGAATCTAATATACATAAATGTTTTTGTTTAATTTAAATATTTGTTGTTTAAACAAAAGGTTTGGTAAATTACAAATTTAAATAATACATGGATACTTTCAAAATTAAAAAAAAGAAGAAAAAAAAAATATATATATTATAATTAGATAAAAGAATTGACTAAAACAAAATTTGAAATTGAAAAAATTCTGAAAAGTTTTTCAGTTTTTTTAGAAAAAAAATTTAGGCGTTATTCTTTTATATTATTTACACGAGCTTTTTTTAAAATTATTTTTCGTTACCAAAAATACGGTTGATTTCGAATATAAAAAAAAACGTTATTATTTGTAAAGCGCTCACTATGAAATTAAAAACAAACAAAAAAATAATAATAATAAAAACGTTTAGAAAAAATTCAAAAAATACAAACTTTTGAAAGTTTAAAATCTTCTGACAAGATAATTTAGAATATTTGATTTTATTTACTACTTCAATTAAAAAATTGCAAAAAGGGCAAATATAAAATTTAATAAATAAAAAACTTATAAAAAGTGTAAATTAAATTTGCTAATTAAAACAAAAACCTAATTACTTATAAATAAAAACCTAGCCAAAGTCCAACGCGTACATCTTTTTCTAATAAGCAATAAAAATAGTGTAAAATAATAAAATTTATTAAAAATAAACAAAATATCTATAACAATTTTTTGACAAGAAAAAAAATTCCTAAATTTTGAAAAAAAATAAGAGTCGTACATAAAAAAAAAAAAACATTTTAAAGCTTTTGACAGAAAAATTAAAATAAATGAAAAGGCGGTGTCTCATAAAAAATTTTGTATATTTAGTGGAAAAAGAAAAATGTCATTTGAATTTTTTCACAGCCTGAAATAATAAAAAAAAATATACCAAATTAAATTTGATTCATAACCAAAAAACGTAAAAGTGACTTATATAAATTTCACAGAAATTTCATATTAACTAATTATTAGTAGCGTTCAATTTTAAACGGTTATAAGTTGTATATGTTTTAGAACATTAAATAAGTTCTTATTGTTTTCAGTTTTGTGGCTTTTGCTGTCGAACTTTTCTGTTTCCTTTAATTAAGTAACAGAAAACAAAAACCAAAAAAAAAACAAAGGCTTCTAATTGCTGGAATGCTCTGTTATGCTGTGTTATTTAGTTGTGTTATTTCTCTTATTTTTCTCTTCATTCATGCTAAGTACGAATAAAAACACTATAAAGTAAACAAGTATATTTTTTCACTAAAACTCCATTAAGTACATGCCTCTTTGCCTGCTTTAAATGTCAATGCAGCCAACATTTGATAATTTTCTTTTTTTTACTCTACAATATACATATAATCGGTACTGATAACTTAAAACTCAATTTTGTTATGATTATACTACTTAGTTATCAACTACACTCCCCTTTGGCTTAATACTTACACGCTCTATTTTATTTATTTTACGCGCCCTCGTATACAGTATTTCAAAAATATATAGATTTTTGGTTTCAGTACATATTTTTAATTTATTTATTGTTGATAAACAAGTTATTAATTTTTATTTTAACCCCCTCCCAAAATCTGGCATTGTAATATAGCAAATTATCCCTTTAGTTAAAATGTTTACGTATTAAAAAAAATTGTTCAGTTTTTATCACTGTCCCTCCACGTTCTTGTTGTTTTAGTGTTAACAATCACTATTTGTATTTATTTTGTTGCTGAAAAAAAATGAACAATTATTACGAAAAAGGCATGCCTAAATCGATGTCGATTAAAAATAAAAATAATTGTATACTCTTTGGTAAATTGTTGAGAAGAAATTAGTAATAAAAAAATTTATAGATATAAATTTGGATAGGAAATTCCTACTGGGAATACTTTTTTGAGTACATCTGAGAGCGCAATCAAAGCAGCGAGACTCGAAAAATCATATTTTGTGTGTGTAAGAGAGAATGAGGAAAGGAGAGCCAGCTAAAAGTAATAACTTTATTATGTCACTGCTTAAAATATGCACAGAGTGACTATAAATCTGCCAAAAAAATTGCAAATAGCAAAGTAGACTTGAAAACAATGTTCTGGGAATTAATTGCCAATTAATAGCAGCAAGTAGAGCGATGTTCAAGTACGTCGCATTATAAGAACACCAAATGTCTTGCTCGCGCTCTTAATAGCAATTTAGATGTTCCAAACAAAATATTTATACTCGAGCCATTACCTGTCTGTCTTTACTACTTCTAATTTATGCCAACTGATGCAGTGTCTCTCTTTGTTCCTAGTTTTGCTCTCTTTCTGAATTAACTCTGAAGAACTTCACTGGAGGCTTTTTGATTTAAAAAGGTTTCGTTCGTAATATTATTTTTATCTTCTGTTTTCCGATAGGGTGAAAAGTTCATATATATTGGAACGATTTTCGGTTATACCTTGTCAAAATTCCATCATTCGTGACTCTAGTCTATACCTTTCTCCACCACGTCTGCTTTATTTCAACTCAATTCCTATTTCTCTCAATAGCATTTAGTTATCGCTCTCCTTTGAAATTAAGTCGTAAAGTATGCCACTGATAAAGAAAAACAATCAGCTTTATGCTCTTGAAGCTCCTCTTTTCGCAAATGATTACATCTCAGATTATCTTAAGCAGATTTTTTTTTTGTTTTTATAGAAAATCCTGAATCTTTTCGCTCTATTTTCAAAACAACCAAAACTCAATAAGGCAGTGAAACCCCTGACTCTCAATTTTTATCAGTCTCTCTACAGTTGCCTCAATGTACTCAAAAGCGAGCTATTTACGAACGTCGTGCTGAACGCTAACCGGTTCTCATTAAATTAAGTAAAATGAAGTTTTTTTTTTGCATAGCTTTTAGAGAGGGCGCTCCAAGTAAACGTGAAAGCGATTCTGAATCGATTATACCAAGAAACAAAAAAAAAAAAAAAAAAAAAGAAATACGCTCTATTTTCTGCCTATAAGTCGCCATATCACTGGCAGTATGTTGTACTAATCATTTTCTCCACCCTTTATTTCTCTATTTCTCACGTTATTGACACACAGATACTCACCATTGGCAGGTGATCTATTGGCCAATTCCATTTTGCCGGGCAACGCAATGACCGGCTCCGGCTGGTGTATATTCGTCTACAATCTTGCACCCGAAACGGAGGAGAATGTCTTGTGGCAGCTATTCGGCCCATTCGGTGCCGTCCAGTCGGTAAAGGTTATACGCGATTTACAAACGAGCAAATGTAAGGGCTTCGGCTTCGTGACCATGACGAATTATGACGAAGCGGTTGTGGCAATACAATCACTTAACGGTTATACACTCGGCAACAGGGTGTTGCAGGTTAGCTTTAAGACAAACAAAACTAAAACCGCTTAAGTAGACTTGAGTGGTGTGCATGTCAACAACAACAAAAAGTATAGCAACAACAAGAGCAAAAACAAAAAACACAAATTCAAGAAAGAACTTTTGTGTAACGAACAGGCTAAAAAGTGAGAGTAATTGATGTGTTGAGAGCAAAGAGTAAACATGAATTGAAATCAACCAAAAAACACCGCAGTTCAACTTAACAACAAAAAAAAAAAAACTAAAACCAAAACAAAAAAGAACATAAAAAACATGCTATAAAAATATGTATTTAAAAAATTTACATAAATTATATATTATATATGAAGCATAGGTGCAAAGGAGAAGTAAGCAGCAAAGAAATTAAATATACAAAACAAGTGTGAAAAATGAAATTGAAATTTACTAAGTACTAGTCACGCAAACACTTAAAAAAAAAATAATTGATTGAAAAAATTAGTGAAAATTATAATTTGTGCAAAATTGTTTAGTTCTGTAAACATTTATTGAACTTTGAAAATTTGTTAGCAAAAATACGAATGGAATCGTTGATGCCGTCGTTAGAGAGAGATGTTGTTGAGTAAAAATGGCAATAGGGGCGAGAGGAAAGCGAAAAAAATGTTGGCTAATAAAATGCTTTCTAGGCAATATATATTGTGTGTTCAATAGCGCCGAAAGTAGTTGAGTACGAGAACGACAACCGTAGTTGTAAGCTTAGAAAAAATAGTGCTTTGCTGAAAACTTAGCGCGCCATAGGGAGCTTTTTGCTAAAAGAAAACAAACAAGCAGAAAAAATAAGCGAGAAAACACGCGCGTGCCAAGAGAGCAAGCAAGGCAATGAAACGCGGCGGCAACAAGTCCCGTTAAGCAGGCGGCAAGATTAGGCAAAAAACTGGTATATATTGTAATAACTGGTATAAATTATAACAACACTGCAAAAATCAACACACTGGCACAAATAGTCTCCGCAAAAGTCAACCCTGTGCATAGAAAAAACCAGAAAAACTAAAATTCTCAAAGCAAAAAAAAAAATGAAATAATTCTCAAACTCATCGTATAACTACTTACATATATGCATACATATATTAATATTTATTACTTATTATTAACTATTATATTTAAATAACTATAAATTATTATGTGGAAAATATTTAAGCGAAATTTATTTAAACAAAATACTTAGTCACACTTGTAAAACTTTTTAAACTAATTACATTGTACTTAATTAAATTGTATTTGTATTTGTATTCGTCTACAATATATATTTATGGATTTTCGTAATTAATTTATTCATTTCGTATGTAGTAACAAAAGCTGAGAAAAAAATTACTTGCAAAAAAAACCAACTAATAATTATTAATTCATATTAATTATTGCATGAAACATAAACATTAATTAAACAAGAAAAGAAAAATAAAAGAAAAATTTAAATTAAATAAAACTACCAAACACATATACATACATACATAGTACATAAACTGAAGCAACAGAAACGCATATTTTACAGCATAAAAAACCACAAATAAAAATATACATAGTACATTACTTAAGTAAAAAAAAAAAAAAAAAATCAGAAGCTATTTGCTATTATTAAATTTATTATTATTATTATAAATTTAAATTTATTAATTGATATCGCCATAAAAATAACTAAATAAATGTGTGAATTATTTAAAATTAAAAAAACAAAAACTGAGTGCAAATTACATGACACGATGGCAACCATGCACACGATACGCTATCCCATTTGGCTTAAATAGAGACATAGTGAGAGGAGAGAAGCGGTTGGTTGGGCGCTTGGGGTGAGAAAGGGAGTGTAGCGAAGGAGAGTGAGTGCACATTAGACTATTCGGTTGGCTAAGTAGTCGCAGTTAGATTAGTTGAGCGTTGACGATTGGTCCGTCGCTTGGACGAAGTGCGAGTGAGAGAAAATAGAGCGATGGCTAACAAAGTGCAAAGGCTTGGTGAGTTTAGTGAAGCGTTACCTAAAGGCAGCTAACATGAGTTGCGAGTAGAAAGAAACAGATGTGCGGCATAACTACAATCGCAACTGACTAGAGAGAGTAGTTAAGAAAGCGAAGACGTAAGTGTTCGTCTGAAGAGTGTACTGCGTCGAGCGGACAGCTTCGGTTGATGCGAAAGCAACTTGAAATGAAGGACTACTACATCATGGAGCAGTAAGTGAATGCCCAATAAGTATCCCGTTAAATAATTTTCGCCTTATATAAGGCTTATTTTACATGATTATAAGGCTTATATAATGTAATAAGGGACAACTGTATAGAATTCGTGTCATCAGCACATATGTGCTCTCTATGAGTATGACCCTTTACGTATGTATGAGGCTTATAGGTGATATAAAATAAGGCTTATATCCATATGTCAGTATTATAATCAATTAAGTAGAGTAGAAGCAGCTTATTATAAGGCTTATAGTTGAAATGAAATATTCCGCTAGCTAATTAATAACAACATTTCCCTATCGAAATTCAGTATGCAACTGATGCTTGATTTTCGCTGGCGTTGCCCAGATCTTGTCATAAGACTCAATTTTCACTCTCTTTCTCTGAGAGTAACCCTGATGCCCAAGGCTTAGAGGCCTTACAACTGCTTATGCAATTTTTCGGAGGGTGAATGCTCATTTAGTATTGGATGCCATACGGAAGAGGAAATTTCACTGACACACAACGAGTACCGCAGCAGTACGAGTGGCGGGAGACTGGAGGAGTGGAATTCAAACTCAAATTTGGCGAATATCTAGTAAGTATGCTTATATTAGTAAACTTCAATTGTATGCTAGCGCTAGTCACTCGCTTACACATAGAAGCTTAGCGAAGTGCCCTAAAAAACAAGTTTTTTTAATAATGAGAGATTATACACATCGCTCTCTTCTCTTAGCTCGGCTAATCGTTCAATGTAAGTATTAACCAATTTCGCTAAGCATTCTCAACTATTGATTTCCATTGGTGTATATAATTGAATGCTTTCTCGGTGAATGATGAAAGCTCAGCCAATTTTTATACCGAATTGTCTTAAAAAAGTTATTTACAGCATAAAATAAGGAAGCTTTCACATCATTCGAATGGTGAAAGCTTTTAAAATTTCTAGATAAAGTAAAGGAAATTTCACGTTAATATGAAAGTTCAATAGCGTTCTATAACAAGCTGTTCAAAGTGGGAAAGTTCATCATTCACATGATCAGCTATTCCACTACTTAATATTAGTGCCATCTTTTTGGCGCTCTCCCACTACAACTGTGCTATCAATATTTCCTACCTTCCATCGTGCTTTGCTCTCTTTACCGATAACCTCAAACGCCCGCTAGAGCGCTCATCTGAATTATGTATTGTAGTTGAATGAGAAAGATGGCGATAGAGAGAGGGCGAGCGTAATGTAGTCTAGTGCGACTAGCTTAGAGCTTAGTTTAACTATCTCGCTTTTTAAATTAATTTACACTTCAAACACTAATACTTAATGCAATTCAAAGCGAGTTTAATTTGTAAAGAAAATAACCAAATATTTTAAATGAAATAAATCATAATAAATGGATTTAAATAGTTGTAAAATATCTATGTATGTTTTTAAATAGATTGTTTTAGTTGTCTCTTCACGTTTACTAATCAAAACTAAGTAGCATAAATGTGTATGAAAAAATTAATATAAATTTATTGCAAAACAAATCAATGTTATAACAAAATTGAACAAAAATCCATAGACAACGTATGAGAGCACAAAAAACTAAGGACATTAAAGAAATAATTTGAATTATACGTTTACATAATTGAATATAGATTATAATAAGTGAAAAATTTATATGAAAAAATGCAAGTGCAGCTTGACGTGACAAGAGTAAAAATGAAGGCAAACCCAAAACACCAACTTTGAATATTAAAACAATTTTTTAAAAATACTTCTATAGTAAAATTTAATAAAAAAAAAACACGATAAAATTCACACAAAAAAAGAATGAAGAGATTAGAAGTGAAAACAGTTTGTAAAAGATAGCGCATGCTGATAGTAATTCTGCGATATGACAGACTGATGACCAAAGACATGAAAGAGATAGAGAGCGCATGAATAGCTAGAGCAGCGGATAACATAAACAGAAACTGTTTGTGAGCAGAGTACTGAGGAGCGAATAAATTTATTTAAAATCAAAATGCGTGAAACGTTTAAACAAAAAATAACGCGGCATAATAAGAACAACAAAGTATATAGATTTTGTATTTTTTTGCTGAGTGAAAGAGAGATGGAGTGAAACTCAGCGGTAGGAGGCAGCAAAGTGTTCAGAGCCCAAACAGCAGTGAAAGAAGAAGCAGTAAAGAAAAGGAATAACGAAAAGGCTGCAATATGAAAGACATTTTTTTAAATGAGTAAAATGAAGCTGAAGTTAAGTGAGCAGAGAAGAGTAAAGAAATGAAAGAGCATAGAAGATTAAAAGCGAAGTGAATGATGAAGATTAATTGACAGCAGAAGTATGTACTAAGAGAATGAGGGAAACTAAGCAGCAGGAGTGTAAAAAAGTAGCTGCGGATAGCAGGCGGGCAATTGCAATAAGGCAAAATATATATATATAAAAAAAAAAAACGATCACAAAAATTTAATGGCAATATTTTTGGAGGTTGAGGAATTTCGTAAAACAAAACACATAGAACAAAGTGAAAATAACAACAATGGCAAACAATAGAAACTTATGTAAACGACAACAAAAATAACCGCAAAACCGATTTCCTCAAGGGTGAAATTTCATACAAAAAACTACCGTTTTACGAGCGATCATGTGCAGAGCGCGCTGGCTGAGAAAAAATGCTGTGAAAGCAGGGGCTGATATTAAGAGAATTGCAGAAGAGAAGTGCAGTAATTGTGACAGAAAGGAGCGATAGCAGGCGAGAAATTTGCACGAAGTGAAAAAAGTAGACATGGAAAGTACACCGGAAGTTAGTGCCGAGAGAGTGTGAGAGAAGAGAACACAACTGGGGAAAGCGTCTACATAGGCAGAGGTTAGTTGCAAACAGCTTGATAGCTGAGAGAGTATTGTAGCTACGTTCTACAATAACTAAGTGAGTGAGCAAAGTGGCAAAGTGGAGAGCGAGAAGTACTGCTCTCTTCTGCTGTTCGAAGCACTTAACTTGCCATGGCTACAAAATGCGCCGGCGGGGGCTAATCATTTGACAACTACGAACATACATACTTTTTACATAAATTTATACACATACTCACATAAATCCATACATAAAACATAGGCGTAACATAATTGTATAACGTAACGAATGCATTGCAATATTTTAGGCGTCAAATGTGTTTTTATCTAAACTCGATATGAACGAGTAGTATATCATAGATTTGCATGCATGCACTTATTTTATGTAATTAATGTTGAAATAGTCCGAAAATGGCGTTGAAACAAATATACAGCAACAACAATGTTATACAAATAACGATCGATAAAAATGCGATAGAGACACATAGCCACATACAAAAAGTGAGAGAGAGAGAGCGAGCGACTCTCTCAAAGACATACATACACTCATACGCACAAAATATTAAATTAATCATAACATAACATTCTGATTGCTTAAGAAAATTTAATAACCGCATCAACTTAAAATGAATACAATTGTAAAACATTTGATGTGCTACTACTACTACTACTACTACTACTACTACTATTACTAGCAAATTAAAAACACAACAACTTATTCATAAAACAAATATATAAATGTAATCGCATAATCCATAAATAATACTGAAACTCATTACAATGAATAGAAATGCGTGTAGTTAAAAATAAATTGCGTAGAATTTTCGAAGAGTACATTAGAAAAAAACGAAGATGTTCATTGTGCAAATTAGAGGCTGAGAAATGTTTAAAAAACGCCTGCAGCACATCGTCATAAAATCGGGTAAAGTGTAGTAGAGAGTTAAACTTATAGTGATCCAAAGAAAAAACCAAAACAAATAAATAAACCAATAAAACAAAGTGCGTGTCTAGGGTTGTGCGTATTGGGAAGAGGGTGTGCGCGCTAGCTTAGGAGAGTGGCACTATTGCGGATAGAGAGTGCGGGAGAGAGAGAGAGAAATGAGAAAGAGCGTAGAGTGAGTGGTGCAAAACGACGCTGCAGAGTATAGAGAACTTAACTTGAGCAGGGTAGTAACAAGACAGAGCGCATGAGCTGTATATTAGATTAAAAAAAAAATAGAAAAGCACAAGGAAGCAGACGTATTCTAAAGAAGGCAGGAAAACCAGGTAAAATTAAAAGGAATAAGAGCGGAATGAAAGCAGTGAGAGAGGCAAAGCTTGATTTGAAGCAAACCTAAGTAAACAAGAAAAACAGAAAGAGGGAAACACGGATTGCTTAAATAAGAGTGAGAGAGACCAAAAGATGAGATAGAAGGCTCTGTTATGCACACTTACATTGCATTGCAGGATGAGACAGCTGTCACATAAAAATCGTATTAAATGTGTTTTGCAGCGCATGACATACAAGTCTGTTGAGTTTTGACCTTTATGTGGCTGTTCTCAAGTCATGCCCTGTCCTGTAAGTATGCAACACAGAGCCTATGGATGATAGAATGGCTTTAAGGCTTGTTGGAGACTTCCGAGAGATGTGGCTAATCTTATGGAAAGAAAAGGTATAGGATGGGTGTAAGTAAAGAATTAAGAGAAGCCAAAAAAGTGGTGAGAGCGAGGAAGAAAACGAGAGTTGAGCGCTTTGCTTAGAAGAAGCTTAGCTTTGTTGCATGCATGAGTTATACAGATGTAATCAACGAATGGTTTCACAGAGGGGCGATTCAGAGTTTGAGGTAATCAAACATACATATATTTAATTAACAAACAAAAAAGTTACAACGAAATTAGATGAGCTTCTTATAAAACAAGATAATCAGCAAAAATCTTTAAAAAACAAAAAAAACTAGAAAGACTTGGAAGCAATAAAAAAGCTTAAAGTCTGGATTTAAAGAATGCTGCTAACCATCAGAAATAACATTCAGTGTTGAACTTGCAAAAATTAAGGCTAGTCAAGACGCGTACCAGCGCTGTGTTTCTAAAGAGAGTGGTTGATTTGAACTATTTGTTGGGTATGCAGTTATGTTTTTCTTTCTCTCCCCATCTCGCTCTCTGTTTCCTAGTGAAAATCAGTCCAGCACGACGAGATAAGAGTTTGTGGTATTTAAATATTTCGAAAAATAGCATTTGATTTGCGTGCAAATGAAGTTTTTCATCTTCTGGAGTAATGTGGTTTTTTTTTAAATTAAATAAAAAATATTACTAAAAAATGTATGCTGCGGCCGATAGAGCTCTCACTGAGCTTTCTTGGCTCTGCTTTATAGCGTAAGGCATTGCCTTCGTAGTAAAATTTTCAAATGGATCCGCAATAGCTCCATTTTACTCAGAAAGTGTACTTTTTGAGCTAAATAATGTCGTCTTAAATTTTTGGCATTTTGATGCAACTCTGCTTTTCATCGCGGGCGTGAAACATATAAGAAAGCGCACGCGCCCTAGACACGCACCCTATGCTACCTAAACAAAACAATGCAACACTAAAGTCCCTCAAGCAACATGCGATCAGATGGAATTAGCGCAAATTTTTAATAAACAGTAAAAATAAAAGATTTTTTAGAGCAAATTTCATATTTTAAAAAGCAAACCCGTACGAATATTTAAAACAAGATAATCTACAACTTGCCAGTAGCGAATGTGAGTGGTAAACGCAAAAAGTGGTAGAAGGAAAGCAGAAGTAGAAGATGCGGCTGGAAAAAGGCCACTAACCTGCATTTATAAAAACAAAAAAAAAACAGTTGACAAAACTTAAGGTACGTTACAACTACAAACATACTGCGGTAAATAAATATTTCAAGCCGTTAGCCAAAAAATAGTAATCCAAGCGCTACCATACAGATATTTATTAGATCAAAAAATGCTAAGGCATTACACAAACCCGCAAAATATACCGTACCAATTTAAAAACAAAACAAAAACAAACTGTACTGAAACCGACACCAAAAAATCCCACTTAGCAAAAATTCACACTGGTACTGAAACGAAAAACGCAAATTAAGCAAATACATAAATTAACTACAACATAAGAAAAAAACCGTAAAAATATTTGAAATACTATTTTACAAAAAAGTACATAGCAACCCACAAACGCGTAGCAGAATTTCAGAATTTATAGCAAAACCAAAATAAAAAATAAAAATAATTATATACGAATTAACCAAAATAGTAAGCGGAAATTTTTGAAATGTTAAAGCATGTGTGAAAATACACGAAATTTCGTAAAGCCCAGAAAATGAAATCAGCTTCCAAAATTTTTAAGATATTAGCAAAGTAAGTGTTTAATATTAGAAATGAATAACAAAAAAAAAAAAATAAAAAATTTAATGGACAAATATTTAATTCAAACGCCGTATATGTGGTAGAAATGCATTAAACAACTATACCGTTAACTTGAAAAATATTACATACACTTTTTTGAAAAAAAAGAAACAAAACAAAAAATCAAAACAAAAAAATATCAAACATTGATATTTCTTATATAGTAAATTTTTACGCATAAATATTTACATATTTACAGAAATTACCAAATGTATGCGACCAAAACAAGACCAGAGAGAGAAATAGTATTTAGGTTAAAAAAAAAATTGAAAAAATCGTGGGTAAAAGTTTATATGTGTGTGTAGTCAATAAGAGAATTTAGCGTCGCAAAATTGCAAGAGCCGTAACTTGTGCGCTGCGCTCACAGCGGCGTGGCGTACAAAATTAATGAAACCAGCAATTTTGCGTTTAAGTTTAAACAAATCAGATAAATATTTAAAAAATATACATACATACAAAACCTATAAGGAAATATGGTAGCAAACTTATTATATGAAAAGCAAAACAACAATTATCAAAAAATCAATAATATTTACTATTCATAAACTCTATGATTTACTCGCAAAACAAACAGACTTATTAAAACAACAACAAAATAGTTTCATGTTTCTCTTAAATGTTCAATAAAAAAAAAAGCAAAAGTAAATTACATATATAACAGAAAAAAAAAAAATACTCAAGCAAACGGTGATGTGAGTACGAAAGCGAAACCCTTAGCGAAAACTGTCAAAAAAAAGTGGTAACACTATTTCATTATTCACATAAACATATACAAAACTTATATATCGATATACATATACTATATATATATATATTGAAATAAATATTTAATGTATTTATAACGGTACTTGTAGTTGTACTTGTGTTCCGCCACCCCCTTATACTACGCCACAAACGAAATGGGTACTTAGAAAATATTTCAGTGTTTTTAGTAGCGACGAACTCCTCTCTTAACTGACTGCTGTTTTAGAAAGTGTGCTGTATTACAAAAAGCACACAAGAGATTGCGAAATAAAATAAGCGAGGGCCGAAAAATGAAGCGCATGAGTGAGTGAGTGAGTACGAGTAACAAGTGCGCCGAGAGCGAAGCGCTGACAAAAAGCGTAAAGGAAAACGAGCTAAAATATAGAAAGTCTCTGCCGCTTTTAATTGCTTAACACAATACACGATTACATATAAATTACTTATTATTTACTTGAATTACCAAATGCATTACACAGTTACTGGTTGCATACAATACAAACTTGCCGCAAATTGTGTGAAAATAAATTAGTAGCTTACTTTCATAATTACCACTAATTTCTTAAGCGTTTAACTATATAATTACCTAATCAATTATTTATGCTAATTACTTATAATAAATACTAAATGTACTAGTCATTAATTATTATGTACTATTTGTGTTTAGCTATTATGCGCATACATACTACATATACATACATATAGTGAACTGTAATTAAATGTAATGTATTTACATATAACTCAACCGAAGCTATTTTAAATATTATATTAAATATAAATTTTTGTAATTATATTAAGTACACATGGTAATTGTATTAATTAAATTCGAAATATTTACTATATGTTTATCAAGCACATTTAACCCCAAGCAAAGTGGAATGCTGCAAAATACTTGCAATCATTCATGTGCATTACCAATTTACATAAACGAATTACCAATTACTTTGCATAGCATTAAATTGTACGCGATCTTGCTATACGCTTAAAGTTTATACATAGCATTACTGCTAAGCTGCTAATCCGTTATGGTAATGCGATTTTTGTGAACTAACGTACAAATACTTTGTAATGCTATAATTTATTAATCTTTGCATATTTATGTAACTGTAATAATTATAATTACTTACTACCATTACTTCATAATTACATTTATAATTATTGTATAGAACGAAGACATCTACTCATACGTAGCTCCAGCGCCATTTTAAAAGTGAAAACGAAATAAATGAAAAATAAAACAAAAATAACCAACTACGCAGCAGTAAGTCACAAATAAACATAGGAACCAGAAGAAGAAGAAGAAGAAGAACATCAACAAAAATAAAAGTTATATTAAAATAATGCCAATAATAGCATATAATCATATGGATATTTGTTAAAAAGAAATAATAAGTGTGAACGCAAAACAAGAAAGCAAAACAAAGGAACAGTAGTAATGTTGTGAGAGACGAGAAGCATAGAAGAAAAAGAAAAGAGCAACTAATTGCAATAGATATACATACATAGAGAGAAGCTAAATAAAACCTAATTACAGATCGCTTGAGTGCTGGATAATAAAGAGAGAGTGTTAGGGGGAGAGTTAGTGTTAGATTATGTTGATGGCGAGTTTGGAAGGCGAATGTTTATTTAACAGAGAGCGCATAACGTAAGCGGATTGTGCTGAGAAGGAGGAGAGAGAGCAAATAATGTTAAGATCAGTTAGCGCAGTGTAGGCGCAGAGTCGGTTGAGAATTGCACTGAAAAAGGTGACTGGTATGAAATACAAATGAAATACCGTGTAGGGTGTAATAAATAGAAAAATAAACAAAATCCATATACTAGTCGCTTTTCCGCATTTTACCTTTTCTATCTCTCTCACTCTCTCTCTTTCTTGCTCTCTCTACTTGCAATACCATCCGCTATTGGAAGTGACCAATAGCCGAAGATCACTTACAAAAACACGAACAAAGAAAAGTTGTGAGCAACGCATAAAAATATTTTAAAAAGCACACACATTTATACACACTCATACATACAAAAAAATAAAAATAAAAGTTTAATTATACAAACACAAACATATACACAAATTATACACTCAATTAACTATATAAATTTGCCAGAGCTAAACGAAACACGCAAAAAAGTAAGGAAAAAAATAAGAAACTTCACTCGAATGTAGCCATTGAACAACAAGAAATATATATATATATATACATATATACATATATATGTGTGTATATATATATATATATATATATATATATATATATATATATGATTACATATAAATTATAAACAATTTTACTATATACATATATATATATATATGAATTATATGAATGTATAATTATTATGTATTTGTATTTTATGTATTAGTTTTGTTCTACAATCTTTTGCTCTTTCGTAAAAACAAAACAAAAACAAAAACCAAAAAAAAAGCCAATAAAAAACTCTAAAATGAAATAAATTGTGTTTACATGAAAACGAATGAGAAGGGGGGATACCTGCAATCTGGAATGAATATATAGCAAACCAAGTAGATAATTTCGAGTGGACATTCTGAACGGCCTAAATATCGAGTGCTCAAAAAGTTTTTGTCCGCATAACTTCTCATGAAGGTCTTATATTTATGTTCCTCATATGTAAATGACGAAAAACTTTAAAAGAATAGTTTCAAATTTTTGAACACTTTTTGTTCCAAACCCATTAAAAAATTTATATCGATTCGAAAACGCGTAACCTTAGCTATCAGCGTCTAAAATTTCAAACCGTTATGTTCATAAATGAAAAAAATTCTTGAACAAAATATTTGAAAAATCATCAAGTTTTTATGAAAGCTCTGTAATTTTTTCAATACGAATCGCACAACTACGTTTTACCACTCAAATGAAAGCCCAAAGAATTTCTCACGCAATCCTTTTTCCACTTTTGCCATAACTCGGCTATTCTTTGATCCTTTTGGTCTTGAATTTAAAATAAGTGTCATTTCCGTTTTTCACCTCCCTATCAATTGTGGGTGGGAGTTTTGAAAATTATATACTCCTGTCGGAAAGCTCGAGCGATATGCTTCCTATTCCGAAAAATTTTGTTTCAATACATCATAGTGTAACAAAGTTATGAGCTCCAAAATCCCGGTTTCGTTGGTAAAATTTCATAAATTTTCGGGTTTTTTCAAAATTACCACTAGATATTCAATGGAAATTTTCTTAGAAATTCCTGTATTTGAAAGTAGACGTCTTCCGCCATTCGTGCACAAAATTTCAATTTCAAAACTCAAAAACTCAGAAAACGTAGCAACTTTTAAAATTTTTGTCAAAAATCGTGAATTTAAATTTTTAACGTGCCGCCCCGGTGGATATGCTTCGATTTTCAGCCAATACCGCTGCCATTCTCATTCAGACGGATGGTCAACTTCAACATCAATTTTCGAACACTTTTTGTTCCAAACCCACTAAAAAATTTATATGGATTCGAAAACGCGTAACCTTAGCTTTCAGTGTCTAAAATTTCAAACCGTTATGTTCATAAATGAAAAAAATTCTAGAACAAAATATTTGAAAAATCATCAAGTTTTAATGAAAGCTCTGCAATTTTTTCAATACGAATCGCACAACTACGTTTTACCCCTCAAATGAAAGCCCAAAGAATTTCTCACGCAATCCTTTTTCCACTTTTGCTATAACTCGGCTATTCTTTGATCCTTTTGGTCTTGAATTTAAAATAAGTGTCATTTCCGTTTTTCACCTCCCTATCAATTGTGGGTGGGAGTTTTGAAAATTATATACTCCTGTCGGAAAGCTCGAGCGATATGCTTCCCATTCCGAAAAATTTCGTTTCAATACATCATAGTGTAACAAAGTTATGAGCTCCAAAATCCCGGTTTCGTTGGTAAAATTTCATAAATTTTCGGGTTTTTTCAAAATTACCACTAGATATTCAATGGAAATTTTCTTAGAAATTCCTGTATTTGAAAGTAGACGTCTTCCGCCATTCGTGCACAAAACTTCAATTTCAAAACTCAAAAACTCAGAAAACGTAGCAACTTTTAAAATTTTTGTCAAAAATCGTGAATTTAAATTTTTAACGTGCCGCCCCGGTGGATATGCTTCGATTTTCAGCCAATACCGCTGCCATTCTCATTCAGACGGATGGTCAACTTCAACATCAATTTTCGAACACTTTTTGTTCCAAACCCAATAAAAAATTTATATGGATTCGAAAACGCGTAACCTTAGCTTTCAGTGTCTAAAATTTCAAACCGTTATGTTCATAAATGAAAAAAATTCTAGAACAAAATATTTGAAAAATCATCAAGTTTTAATGAAAGCACTGCAATTTTTTCAATACGAATCGCACAACTACGTTTTACCCCTCAAATGAAAGCCCAAAGAATTTCTCACGCAATCCTTTTTCCACTTTTGCTATAACTCGGCTATTCTTTGATCTTTTTGGTTTTGAATTAAAAATAAGTGTCATTTCCGATTTTCACCTCCCTATCAATTGTGGGTGGGAGTTTTGAAAATTATATACTCCTGTCGGAAAGCTCGAGCGATATGCTTCCCATTCCGAAAAATTTCGTTTCAATACATCATAGTGTAACAAAGTTATGAGCTCCAAAATCCGGGTTTCGTTGGTAAAATTTCATAAATTTTCGGGTTTTTTCAAAATTACCACTAGATATTCAAAGGAAATTTTCTTAGAAATTCCTGTATTTGAAAGTAGACGTCTTCCGCCATTCGTGCACAAAATTTCAATTTCAAAACTCAAAAACTCAGAAAACGTAGCAACTTTAAAATTTTTGTCAAAAATCGTGAATTTAAATTTTTAACGTGCCGCCCCGGTGGATATGCTTCGATTTTCAGCCAATACCGCTGCCATTCTCATTCAGACGGATGGTCAACTTCAACATCAATTTTCGAACACTTTTTGTTCCAAACCCAATAAAAAATTTATATGGATTGGAAAACGCGTAACCTTAGCTTTCAGTGTCTAAAATTTCAAACCGTTATGTTCATAAATGAAAAAAATTCTAGAACAAAATATTTGAAAAATCATCAAGTTTTAATGAAAGCACTGCAATTTTTTCAATACGAATCGCACAACTACGTTTTACCCCTCAAATGAAAGCCCAAAGAATTTTTCACGCAATCCTTTTTCCACTTTTGCTATAACTCGGCTATTGTTTGATCTTTTTGGGTTTGAATTAAAAATAAGTGTCATTTCCGATTTTCACCTCCCTATCAATTGTGGGTGGGAGTTTTGAAAATTATATACTCCTGTCGGAAAGCTCGAGCGATATGCTTCCCATTCCGAAAAATTTCGTTTCAATACATCATAGTGTAACAAAGTTATGAGCTCCAAAATCCGGGTTTCGTTGGTAAAATTTCATAAATTTTCGGGTTTTTTCAAAATTACCACTAGATATTCAATGGAAATTTTCTTAGAAATTCCTGTATTTGAAAGTGGACGTCTTCCGCCATTCGTGCACAAAATTTCAATTTCAAAACTCAAAAACTCAGAAAACGTAGCAACTTTTAAAATTGTTGTCAAAAATCGTGAATTTAAATTTTTAACGTGCCGCCCCGGTGGATATGCTTCGATTTTCAGCCAATACCGCTGCCATTCTCATTCAGACGGATGGTCAACTTCAACATCAATTTTCGAACACTTTTTGTTCCAAACCCACTAAAAAATTTATATGGATTCGAAAACGCGTAACCGTAGCTTTCAGTGTCTAAAATTTCAAACCTTTATGTTCATAAATGAAAAAAATTCTAAAACAAAATATTTGAAAAATCATCAAGTTTTAATGAAAGCACTGCAATTTTTTCAATACGAATCGCACAACTACGTTTTACCCCTCAAATGAAAGCCCAAAGAATTTCTCACGCAATCCTTTTTCCACTTTTGCTATAACTGGGCTATTCTTTGATCCTTTTGGTCTTGAATTTAAAATAAGTTTCATTTCCGTTTTTCACCTCCCTATCAATTGTGGGTGGGAGTTTTGAAAATTATATACTCCTGTCGGAAAGCTCGAGCGATATGCTTCCTATTCCGAAAAATTTTGTTTCAATACATCATATTGTAACAAAGTTATGAGCTCCGAAATCCGTGGTTCGTTGGTAAAATTTCATAAATTTTCGGGTTTTTTCAAAATTACCACTAGATATTCAATGGAAATTTTCTTAGAAATTCCTGTATTTGAAAGTAGACGTCTTCCGCCATTCGTGCACAAAATTTCAATTTCAAAACTCAAAAACTCAGAAAACGTAGCAACTTTTAAAATTGTTGTCAAAAATCGTGAATTTAAATTTTTAACGTGCCGCCCTGGTGGATATGCTTCGATTTTCAGCCAATACCGCTGCCATTCTCATTCTGACGGATGGTCAACTTCAACACCAATTTTCGAACACTTTTTGTTCCAAACCCAATAAAAAATTTATATGGATTCGAAAACGCGTAACCTTAGCTTTCAGTGTCTAAAATTTCAAACCGTTATGTTCATAAATGAAAAAAATTCTAGAACAAAATATTTGAAAAATCATCAAGTTTTAATGAAAGCACTGCCATTTTTTCAATACGAATCGCACAACTACGTTTTACCCCTCAAATGAAAGCCCAAAGAATTTTTTACCCAATCCTTTTTCCACTTTTGCTATAACTCGGCTATTCTTCGAGCCTTTTGGTCTTGAATTTAAAATAAGTTTCATTTCCGTTTTTCACCTCCCTATCAATTGTGGGTGGGAGTTTTGAAAATGATATACTCCTGTCGGAAAGCTCGAGCGATATGCTTCCCATTCCGAAAAATTTTGTTTCAATACATCATATTGTAACAAAGTTATGAGCTCCAAAATCCGGGTTTCGTTGGTAAAATTTCATAAATTTTCGGGTTTTTTCAAAATTACCACTAGATATTCAATGGAAATTTTCTTAGAAATTCCTGTATTTGAAAGTAGACGTCTTCCGCCATTCGTTCACAAAATTTCAATTTCAAAACTCAAAAACTCAGAAAACTTAGCAACTTTTACAATTGTTGTCAAAAATCGTGAATTTAAATTTTTAACGTGCCGCCCCGGTGGATATGCTTCGATTTTCAGCCAATACCGCTGCCATTCTCATTCAGACGGATGGTCAACTTCAACATCAATTTTCGAACACTTTTTGTTCCAAACCCACTAAAAAATTTATATGGATTCGAAAACGCGTAACCTTAGCTTTCAGTGTCTAAAATTTCAAACCGTTATGTTCATAAATGAAAAAAATTCTAGAACAAAATATTTGAAAAATCATCAAGTTTTAATGAAAGCACTGCAATTTTTTCAATACGAATCGCACAACTACGTTTTACCCCTCAAATGAAAGCCCAAAGAATTTTTTACCCAATCCTTTTTCCACTTTTGCTATAACTCGGCTATTCTTTGATCCTTTTGGTCTTGAATTTAAAATAAGTGTCATTTCCGTTTTTCACCTCCCTATCAATTGTGGGTGGGAGTTTTGAAAATTATATACTCCTGTCGGAAAGCTCGAGCGATATGCTTCCCATTCCGAGAAATTTCGTTTCAATACATCATAGTGTAACAAAGTTATGAGCTCCAAAATCCGGGTTTCGTTGGTAAAATTTCATAAATTTTCGGGTTTTTTCAAAATTACCACTAGATATTCAAAGGAAATTTTCTTAGAAATTCCTGTATTTGAAAGTAGACGTCTTCCGCCATTCGTGCACAAAATTTCAATTTCAAAACTCAAAAACTCAGAAAACGTAGCAACTTTTAAAATTGTTGTCAAAAATCGTGAATTTAAATTTTTAACGTGCCGCCCCGGTGGATATGCTTCGATTTTCAGCCAATACCGCTGCCATTCTCATTCAGACGGATGGTCAACTTCAACATCAATTTTCGAACACTTTTTGTTCCAAACCCACTAAAAAATTTATATGGATTCGAAAACGCGTAACCTTAGCTTTCAGTGTCTAAAATTTCAAACCGTTATGTTCATAAATGAAAAAAATTCTAGAACAAAATATTTGAAAAATCATCAAGTTCTTAGGATAATCTCTGTCATATTTTTAGTACTCATGTATGGATAAAATAAACCAAATTTTATTTACAGCGACCTCTGTTGTTGCGTAGCGGAATCCATATAATTACTGCCTGTGTAGTGGTTTTGAAAGGGTTCTGTTAAATATCTTAGCAGAGGAACAAATCAACTATTTGTAGTATATACATATGTATGTACATATTTGCTCTTTATTTGTTGTAAATGAGATAACGGTTATATTTTAACACTTTTTACAAACGATTTATTTTACATATATATACTAAATACATATATACTTACAAGCATTGTATTTTATATAGTTTGAATAGATATAAATAGTTATTTTGAATATGACATTATTTCCTGCTTCCGGTAGTTCTCTTAAAGAGTTTTTAAGTTTTTATTTAACAAATACTTCTCTTTTTTACATTTAAACATTTTCAGCTTTTACGAATAGTTTAATATTTGAAATTTTGTACCTTTTAATGAAACACATTATTGCTATTGGCGAAAAGTTCAAGATTAATTTAAAAGAATGAGGAAAAATTGTATACATATATAATCAATAGGAGATACAAAATTCATTCAATACAAAAAAAAATCCAATAAAATAAATAAAATAAAATAAACCAAAGTGAATAAATTAATATAAACAATTAAAAAAAAATTCCGTACCAAATAATAAACGTAAAACAAACAGGACATAACTAATAAAATAAAATAACACAAATTAAAAACCAAAACAAAAATATTAAAAAGATAGCAAACAAATTACAAAGCAAAAGATACTAAAAAAAATTCAATAGTATAAAATAAAACCAAAACAATATAATAAAATTAAAAAGTATTGAGCAAATGAAAAATTAAGAAACCAAAAATGTAACATAAAATATAATAAAATAAATTATAAAAAAAAAAGTTAAGCATTAAGTAAAGTGATATGAAATATTTGTAAAATCATATAGTAATTAAGCACTAAAACAAATTATTTAGACACTTAAAAATAAAATAAAATGAAATCTTAAATAAATGAAAAAAATAGCGAAGCAATAATTTATGAAAAATTAATTACTATTATTTTATTAATAAAGCAAACCGATGTGAAATAAAATGAAATACAATAAAAATAAAGAAAATCTAACAAAATAAAATAATTAGAGAAAACATAAAAATCAAAAATCAAAAATAAAGACAAAAAAAAAAATAATAAAAATATCAATGGCATATCACAGCAATAATTTTAAGACAAGCTAAAGTAAAAAAAAAACTAAAATTAGAATACAATTAAGCCAAGAATAAAATACCATATGAAATAAATTTTAAAAATACAACAAACCGCAAAAAATAATTTGCAATAAAATTAATAAAATAAATTAATACCTAAATAAATAAATCACCGTAAAAATCAACCACAACATGCAATCAACTAAAACAATAAGTGAGATGCAATAAAAAGAATGAACTAAAATAAAAAAAAAAAATTATACAGAACAAAAAATAAAAATTACATAAATACATAAATACATAAATAAAAGTCAAAAGTATAATAAAAATCGATAGTATCAAATAGTAATAAATATAAAAAAGCTAAATTAAATAAAACAAAAAAAACCGAAAAATATAAAAATCACATGAAATAAATTGCAGTAAAATTAAATAAAGTTAAATAAAATAAATCCGAATAAAAATAAATAAATCGACATAAAAAAATCAAGAATAAGATAAAATAAAATAAAATACAAAAACAACGTTAAAAAAATTGAATAGTATTAATACTAAAAATAATAATTTGGCGCCTACACCATAATATAATTTTTGGCCATAGGTACCTTTCATACAATTTGCGGTAAGCGTCTTGATGTTGAACACAAATTTTAAGCATTACTTTACTTATAAATCCAGCTAATACATCAAACAAAATAACATAAGCTTAAATTAAAAATACGCATAAAAATATAAATAAAAAAAAATACATGATATGACCTAAAATAAATTTAAAATAAAATAACAAAAACCAAATACAAAATAACATAAAAAATAATGGGGGAAATTAAAATAAAATTAGTTAAAATAAAATAGAATACGTAGTATATTTCCCATGAGCCTTTAACTTGAAATTCGCTTTCTGCTGCTGATCGCCAAGGCAATTCATATTTTGCCACTTTGAGTCCACACTTTCTTGGCTTGACACCCATTCGCCACCTTCTGGCCTTATTCCTCAAGTCTCTTTCTTGATTTAACTGCTACCCCTTTATACACCAAGTTCACGACTCGGCGTTGTCGTAGCCAACTGTCCAGTGTGCGTGCCGGGTGGTGGAGGTGAGACCAGTGCTGGCATCAAACGGTTCAACAGACTACGTATGGCGAATGTCACATCGTGATTGGCGAAGCAGAAGAGAAATGAAACAACAAATCCTTGTAGACTCACCAATATCACCGAGAGTATTTGATAGAAACGCTCCAGTGGTGTGCCACTATCCGGTCGATAGGGAAGCAGAAAATGTTGTAGGCCAAAGAGAGGAATCTGTGAGAGAGAAAAGAGTGAGAGTGAGAGTGAGAGTGAGAGCGATTGAGAAAAGGTGTGAAGAAAAAATTAACAGTAATTCATGAAGAGTGAGAGGCTTGGCGAATGAGAGAGAGAGGGTGAGACCAAAGAACGTAGATTACAAAGAAGTAGTATACTTTTACTGGATATGCCAACAGAATGTTTTGGATTATTTCACCATACCAGTACAAATTTGATTTTTGCTGATTGATATTAGAATCTGATTGGATCCAATTGGTTTGTGTTGTGGTGAAGTAAGCTAATATTTCTTACCACAGTATAATTTCACTGATGCAACTTCTTTGTAATCTACGTTCTTTGGTGAGACATCTCACAAAGAGGTGCGTAAAAAATGTTGATATTAGTGGGACTATGTAGAATTTCAGGGGCATCCAGTACAACTTGAAAGCAAATCTTTCTCATTTCCTTTTGTTTTTGTTTTTATTTACTTTTACAAGGAACAAGTTTTTGCTTCTCCGCTTTGCCGAAACAAAAAATATCGTGAAAATGAGAGATGTCGAACGCAACGAAAGCAAAATTGAAACGACTTGATAATATAGACGCATGCGTACTCTTCCCTCATCTTCTCACTTGTTTTACCTACGTACCAGCAGACTAGAAAGCATTACTGGACGCGTCTGAAAGCTAACTAAGCGCGTGAGCAGAATTTGAATACGAATGAGTGTTGAATGCCTGAATGACTGCAGAGTTCCTCAACCAACAGTTGATGTAATATTTCACTTGACTTTTCAAACTCACTGTGCAAAAACAAAAAAAAAAACAAATTTCTAAAAATAGCAAACTTTTTGTCAGTTGAGTGATTTGTTGAGCTCTTTGTTTGAGTGATTTGTTTGCATCGCTTCTGCACGCACCTGTTAGTTGTTTTTCTGGCATTTGATAAGAATATGTCGGTGTGTCTGTGTTAGCATTTTTTTTTTTTTTTTTTCTATTTAATACCTTACATACCTTCTGCTCTCTATTCAGATGTGTCCACTTCAGTCTTGACTTAAAATTTTTTTGTTTTTTGTTTCTTAACTCACCAGTATTATGGTAGCACGTACTGCTTTCCGTATGGCCAATGGTGCTGGCTGCGCTGACTGCGGGTGCAATTTTCGTACAATAACTCGCAAAACGTTGATGAGAAAAACTGCAGAATTTTATAGTATTGTTTTCGAATAAGCAAGCAATAAACAAATTGATCGGAAAAAATGTAAAAGAAAAATATTTGTGCATACCGAAACTGGCCAATAGCGATGCGCAAATGGGTACAGATAAGACCCAAAGCAGCAGACTGTCATCCATCCAGCAGCTGGGGGGGGGGGCGAAATGAGAGGTGGAAAGAAATTTCTTGGTTAGGGACTAAAAATAATACGCAGAAATTTCTTAAAGTGAAAACGATTTTGATTTGGACTTGTGAGAATTTAGTGCTATTTTTTCGCTGCAGCACTTCAATCAGCTAATTTATTCTTTTAAGCTGAAACTTACGAGTTCGTTTGAGTTGATCAGAGATGTTACCTGTTACTTTCAGAGTACGATGTTTTGCGGTATTCGCTTTTAACTTCGAAGGATAGGGTTGCAAACTATTTAGCTCAGGGATGTGTGTGGCCATTTTTCCCGTTCTTTATTTCTGCGGAGTTACTTTTCGATTATATCACACAGTTGATTAAATCGTTTAACTCGAGAGACCACGTGAACTACTCAAGAGTTTCATTTATCCATATATGAGGGTATTATCGAAAGTTTGGTAGGTTGCATGAAAGCAAAAAATCATTTTTAATTTATTGTCTTTCTCTTGATTATTTCTTTACATAGCCAAATCTATATATGTTCAAAATAGTCCTCAAAAGCGCGTTTTTTTAGTTTCTTAAGTTCTACATTAACCGCAAAATTTTCTTTAATTTTCCAAAATAACCAAAAATCGCACAGCTGCAGATCTGGGAAATTTCATTTTATTTTATTTTTTGTGTGTTATTTAACTTTATTTTTTATTTGTGTATTTTGTGGTGCTTTATTTAATTTTATTTTATAAATTTTTTAATTTACTTTATATTGTATTTTATTGCCTTTTTAAATTATTTTGGTTTATTCTTTTTATTGTGCTTAATTTTTTATTATATTTTTATATATGTACATATATTATATTTTTGATAATTGTTTTTTTTTGGCTATGCCATATTTTATTTTATAGCACTGTATTTATTTATTTATTTTATTTGGTTATATTTTCAAACATTTTTTAGTTTTATTTTTTAGTTTTTTTATTCTATATATTTCTTCTTCTTCTTTTTTATTTGCTTGATTTTGTTTTATAAATAAATTATATACTTTTTTCTATCTTTTTAATAACCTTTTAATTTTTTTTATTTTGCTTGATTTTATTAATTTTTTTGTTTGTTTTATTTTTTAGTTTTTTTATTCTATATTTCTTATTCTTTTTTATTTGCTTGACTTTGTTTTTTAAATAAATTATATACTTTTTTTTAATCTTTTTTAATAAAGCTTTTAATTCGTTTTAATTTGTTTGATTTCATTAATTTTTTTGTTTGTTTTATTTTATTTTTTTTGTACTGTATAATTATTTTATATATTTTCTATATTTGATTTTATTATTATTTTTTTTTATTTAATGGGGTTTTGTCCGATAACTTACTTATTTTGTTTTAACTTTATGGTATTAAGTTCTATTTATTTTTATTGTAATTTGTTTTAAGTGATTTTTTATATTTTTTAAATTAATTGTATATTTTGTTTAATTTTATTTTTACTACATTTGTTTTATTCTTTATACTTTGATTGATCTTATACAATTTGTTTTTTGGTTTTTTTTTATATTTTTATTTGTGTATTTTAGTTTATTTTACATTTTGTTTTATTTAATTTTATGTTTTACTTAATTTTTTGATGGTGATTTATTTATTTTTATTTTACTTTCCTACATATAACATTTTATTAATTTTATTACAATTAATTTTTTGTAGCTTTGAATTTTTTTATACGGGCGTAAGTCAAGGTTGTTCAACAAAAATTTGCATGTTATGAACGGATAAAGGTTGAATGCGACGTCGAATCGATAAATTTGTGACCGCAGCAATGGCGATAGCTTCTGCCCTGCGGGGCGCACGGTATGAGCTTGTATTTTGAAATAAATTTCCATAATTTGCAAAAATTGTTCCGGTGTAAGTCTTTGCATGGTAATTTGCCAAAGTATACTGAATAAACAAAATTTTAAACCCATGTGCTTAATTTGGCAGCTGGCTTGACAGCAGCTATACCTTTAGCAAAATCAACACCTCTAAAAAACACCCGTGTGTACGAATTTCCATACTAACACCATGAAATGTCAAAAGATGGCACACACACACACACACAAAAAAAAACAAACAAACTTACTGAGCATTATCGTCCTGATGAAAAAATCTTGCCAGACCATAAGCCAGTAGGAAGAGTATTGGAGACATCCAGGCGAACAACTTGAACCAGCGCATCACTATGGCATCTTTAACAAAGACCTGTTGGTGAGAGCAGAGAATTAAAGAAAATCCAGTTTTTCTTTGCAAGTAACTAGTTAAACATTTTCTTAAAAGCTATTGTTCCGAAAAGTATAAAAAATCAATTTTTTTTTTAACTCTCACACTAGTTGAGCTTTTGGAGAAAAAAATTGAAATAAATCTTTACAAAATTATAAACAAAAGTGTAGATTTGGAAAAAATTTATAAACAAAAAAAATCTTTCCAAATGTGTTGAAATGAAACGGGCACATATTTAATTTTGCTCACATACTCCATGTGTGAAGTGCAGGGTATTTTACTTTTAAGTTGACTGCAGAATTTTTCCTTTTTATAAAAAATGAGAGCCAGTCTAAAAGTTTGCGATATTTTTTGTTTGTTTGTTTTTTTTTCAAAATTGCTTGCACTACATGGCAACCGTGTTTACTTAGCCTCAGCGTATTTGTTAAACAATTTTCACTACCCTAATCAGTTTATCTGCTTGCCATTCTCATTAAAATGTAAATTCACTTGTTTTCTTTTTTAACTTTTTAGTTACGCTTGTTTGGTTTTGTTGTATTTCTTATACTTCACAGTTTTTCTACTATTTATTCTTTGAAATTTTTAATTTTTCATATTTGTCCTATATTTTGTTTATGCTGTAGTGTAACTTTTGCATCGGCGGCACTCAACGCTAATCAAACTTTTCCACTTTCATCTTTGCATGCACACATGCGCGTGCCAACTAACTACATATATTATACATATATATATATATATAAATATTTGTAACTACATTTGTATTTGTGTTTATGAAAAAAAATCGTTCACACCAAGCGAAGCTCATCGTAGCGTATCAACAACACGCGCAAAACTTTTAATAATCTTTATGAATAAAAATATGAGCGCAGAATGCGTCGCTCGATTGAAATTGGCTAAAATAAAAAAAAACTAAATATATGTGTGAAAATCTTGTAGTTGTTGTTCCTTTGTACCTATTCATATTTATGTTTCTACTTTCAGTTGCTAAAATTTGTTCTCAAAATGAATGAGCAATTTTCTGCGCAGTTTATTTTGTGTTTCAATTTAAAGACTTCACGAATTTAAAATACCCTCCTTAAGGTATGCTGTGAGACTGTGTCACCAATTTTATTTCGCTATGGCAGGAATTGCTTGCTAGCGTTAATTTCTATGGAAAAATTCGAAATTTTTTTTTAGTATTATACAGTGTGTAGAGTTAAAAATTTTTTTTCTCAATATGCCAAATCGAAAACTCTAAATTTCACCAATTTTATCGATAAACACTACTTTCCATATATATATGAAGTAAACTTTTCTGACTATTATTTTTGTCGCAAATTTCTGTGTGAAATCTTTAAACTAAAGAAGATAATAAAAAAAAGTTATCGACTTAATGGGTTCCTGTTTCAATTTTCGATTCATGAGTACATTTGATTGAAAGTAAGTACAGGGTGGGCCAAAAGAAACCAAGGGGTGTAAAAGTTTAATAACTTTTTCGTTTATTAATTTTTTTTTATTTTTTTGCAAGAATTAAAACCCGCAGATCATCGGCAACGTCTAAATTTTGCAGTTAAATTTCAAGAGTTGGCCAGAAATGAAATCAACTTTATTAAAAATTTGATTATGAGTGATGAAGCTCATTTTCATTTGAATGGCTTTGTTAATAAGCAGAACTGTAGGTTCTGGGGTTCTCAAAATCCAAGAGCCATTCATCAACGCCAATTGCACCCCATCAGGTGTACAGTATGGTGTGGGATCATATCTGAAAATGTCATTGGGCCTTACTTCTTCGAGAATGAAGATGGTAGTGCTGTAACCGTAAATGGGGAGCGGTATCGGTTTATGATAGAACATTTTTTACGTCCTGCTCTTGAAAACAGACCTGGTATGTGGTTTCAGCAGGACGGAGCCACTGCCCATACTGCCCGAGACACAATGGCACTTTTAAGTCAAATTTTTGGACACCCCTTGGTTTCTTTTGGCCCACCCTGTACATATATTTGTACTTAAATACTTTTTTAATTTGACCACAAATTGTATGGCATGTTAAAGCTTAGATTTTTATAAAAATTTATATATTATCTAAAAAAAGCTGTTGAAATTTAAAATTGACGTAATCGATGGTTGTTTCACCAATTGTTATTTCATTATGGTTTTCAATATGACATAGTGTCCATCTTTTTTAGCTCCGCAGATCCATCATGAATTCGTAAAAATTTCCATTACTCAACTGAAAAGCTTATAATTAAATGTATCGCAATTTTTTTCAGTTAAATATAACAAACTCTAAAATATTTTTGCCTGATTTTTATAGCAAATTATTGTTTTCGTGCATATAATATTTATGAATAACTAAAGATATACAACTGAAAGTTTCAAGTTTTATCAATATTAGTTTCATCGATATTTTTTTTTTCTAAATTTCGTTTGATATTAAATTTTAAAGCCCGTGCCTTTTCAATATTAATCTTTTAGCCAACTTAACATGCAAGAGTCGTTTAAAGTTGTCGAAAGTTAAACGCTTCAATATGGAAAATTTGTCCAACAAATATTTTTAAAATTGGTAGTTTTTTTTTAGCAAACATTATTAATCAATTTTTGTTTTTATGCCTCTTACGTGTGGTATATATGTACACAATCTTAATTTGCACTTTTGATATCAATAATTTTTGCTTAAATTTTTACAAAAAATATTCCAACCAATTTATTCACTGGATTTCGAATTGAGATTTACTACTTTATTCTTTTTGATATTCTATTTTACTACTTTAATCCATCAAAAATCAGGTTCGGATTCGAAAGTTTTATTAAAAAATTTGCACGCATATTTTTAAAAGCTAAAATTGCAAATCAATATTTTCGTTATCGCTGATTTTGTATAGAACATTTCTAGATGGTTTTCTTTTTGTAAGTTAACTGAATTTTTTAACAAAAATAGCAAGCCGTTTTTTTTTATCTATGGCTGTTTTCAATCTTCACATTTTTATATAAAAATTCCAACCGATTTAAATACTGAATTTTCAAAAATCAGACTTAAATTTGAGTGTTTTATTAAACAATTCAAGCTTATATTTTTTAAAGCCATAAGTTTGTATACAAAATAGCTCACAATAGTACACAAATGTTGGCTCACTTTTCTAATCAGTTTTAATACACATACGACATATGTTTTACTAATCGATATTTATGCTATCGATATTTTTTTATTAAAAATTTCTAGATAACTTTCGAGTGCAATGCTTTTAGAAATAGGTACCTATCGATAATTTTATCAATAATTTATTGTCGATATTTTTGTTGTCGACAATTTTTTATCGAAAATTTCTAGATGCCTTTCGACATCACCGTATTCTACACACATTTTTAACGATTGTCTACTGGGTTTTTATTGAATATTCTTAGATAACTTTCGACTGCAGTCGATATTTGAAAAATGACTGATCGATACATTGTATCGAAAATGTTTGGCCGATATTTTTTTATCGGTAATTTTTGGAGGGCTTTGAAACGTCGAAAAAAATATTGATTTATATACAGTCGAAAGTACTCCGGTATTTCGATATATAGTATTTTTATTTGAAGCTTTCAACGAACATAAAACACTCTAATGCCAATTGAAGCCACCTTAAATAATAAATCGTAAATAGGCGAGCATTATGCGCATATATTTCATTGCTTTCAAAATAATTTAACTTACCACCACAAGCACCAAATGCAAATGCAGCCCCTCACAAAACATCCAGAAATAATTGACCAGCATAAAATAGTGAACGATCAAATGTAGCAGAATGCACCAGGGCTGTGGAGTGGAGTGGAGTGGAGAGGAAGGAAATGCGTTAATATTTGAAAATCAATATTTATGCACGTCATAAAGGAATTATCGTAGTTTTAGTGTAAATTATTGGGTTAACACTAATATGCAAATTCACTCGCACCAACCTGCACTCGCACGCTTAGTAAATACTAAAATTTTGATTAGCATTTTTATTGTTTGCACACCATCTTCTTGCATCAATACAGAGACACACACACAACCACACAAGTATATATACTAGATATATAAACAGAGAATAGATAATATTATTCATCATGCTCTTTAACCCGATTATGACTCACCGGATTATTGCCCACTAATTCGGGCTGCTCGACCACCAATTTATACCACAGTATCCAGGCGATGCAAGTGAATGCCAATGAGGCGAATAAATGCACATGGATGCGTATGCGTGTGCAGCGTAAGGATCTGTACGTTAATGCATAGTAAATAAGGAATAATAAACAAAGAGCGTTGGAAATGGAAAAAAGGGGGGGGGGGGGGAGGGATGAGGAAATATGTCTGCATTAGAATTGTAAACGATGAAGCACTTGAATTGTTGCTGAATACTTACTTGAACCCAAGGAATATGATAAGTGAGAGCACTAAGGCAATTAAGGACACAGCGTATCCTTTCACGTACAATTCATTTACAAAGCTGCGAAACTGTTGAGGGATTCGAGGGTGGTTAAAAGACGAAGATAAAAGGAGAAACAAGAAGAAGAAGAGAAAAATAATCTTGAATAGCAATAAGAATTTTTTATATAAAATATTTTAATAAGCTACTCAATAATCATTTAAAATAAATTCAAATTATTTATATGTATATTATTTTTCGGCCTGATATTTTATTAATCGATAATATTAATTTTTCGAGCTCTTGAAAGAAATCTGATGAGGAGATGTGGTGTTCTCCGAAATAGCTATAATTTCTACCACTCCTCTTGACTGTTGTTGTCTTTTTTCCAATATACTTTTCCTTATACACTGGCCTTGAGCTCGAAAAATTAATATTATGGTTTAATAAATTCATTAGAAGATTCGCTTAGAAACAAAGACCGAAAATAATCGTTATTTCTAATTTTTCGGATCAAAAAATCATTGGGAAGAATCCGTTCAAAAGGAAACTCTAATATAATGACCTGATCCTTATGTCATATGCTATGCAAATTTGACCATATCGGTATTTTAAATCATTGTATTATCGTTATTTTGTGGTTTGTAAATTTTCAACCTAGTTTTATCGTTTTTTTTTTGAAATTTTTTTTCGTTTATATTTTAACGTTATTTTCAAATTTTTTTCGATCAAATTTGATCTTTAGATATTTTTTAATTTTTATTTTTTCGATCACATTTTATAGTTATTTTTTAATTTTTATTTTTTCGATCACATTGTATAGTTATTTTTTAATTTTTATTTTTTCGATCACATTGTATAGTTATTTTGTAATTTTTATTTTTTCGATCAAATTTGATCTTTAGATATTTTTTAATTTTTATTTTTTCGATCACATTTTATAGTTATTTTGTAATTTTTATTTTTTCGATCACATTTTATAGTTATTTTTTAATTTTTATTTTCTCGATCACATTTTATAGTTATTTTGTAATTTGTGTTTTTTCGCTCACAGTTGATCGATATTTTGTGATTTGTATTTTCTCGATTATAACACATAAATCGTATTATGTTCGTTGCCGCAATTATTTTACTCGGTGAAATTTTTTTTTGCGTTTATTGTAAGCGAAACATTTCAAATCTTAGAATAAGAATTCATTTTGAACGGAAAAATAAAAAAACACAAAATATCTATAAAATATAATCGGATAAATGTAAATCTAGAAATAACGCCACTAATGATTTTTTTTTTTTATAAACCTTATTTCTGTTATATCCGGCCTCTGCTTAAAAACAGTTCAATAGTTCTAACAATCATCAATTGCCAAATTTAAAATTATTAAGCGCTCATTAGAGTATGTCCTTCAATGTCTGCTTACCTCTAAGTCATCATAGTCGATGCAATTGGTGTAATTGGACCATTCGCGCCCGCTAACCGGATGATGAAACCAGGTACCGTTTTCTAAGCAGCTGAAATTTGCAAAACATAAGAAAATAAGTAGGAAGAAATATTTAAATACTACTTTATCCAAAAACAAAAGTTAATTATATCAAATCGCAGTTAATCCACATCACGAGCTATTATCGCTGTTTGAAGTTTACAATTCATATAAAAAGGCCACATCATTACAAATACAAGTTTTCTAAATATATTTTTTAATAACGATATATTTTCATATCTACTATCCGAAATAAAAGGTATATCGTGGTTTTTTTTTATCGAACATTGCAAACCAATTTCGTGAGTACAAATGAATTTTAAATTTTTAATGAAAATTTTAAAAATTATTTTTTAATAAAATTTTGTAATTGTTATGCTGGTACTTTTTCATCGAGGTTTTAAACCAATGTTTTTAATATTGATAAATTTACAATTTTTTAAATATATTTTATTTGATTGTCAAGTGAATATATATACTTTCCATATATATCTAATATAAATATGAGGTTGAATATTTATAATTGAAAGCGTTTACTTTTAAAACCGGAAAATTTTTACCGAACATTTTAAGCCGATATTATTACTATCAATATTTATTCAACAACAATTTCTAACAGATTTTTTCACCGGATCTTAATTTTTAGTTTACTGTATCCTAGTTAATTTTTTTTCTGATATTGCGGAAGCAGTGTCGTTCGTGGTGGAGGAGAACGATTTTTTCGGAAATAGAATGAACGCTTAGCAAGATATTTTATGATAAAATAAGTTAAAGCTATGGTAAATAAAAAACATATGACTACGAGAAACTCTATACTAAAAACTTAAACAAGCAAAATAAATATAAATAAAAATACAATAAAAAAATAAAAAAATAGAAATGAGTGATAATATCTAAATATATTAGTCCTTTAAAAATTTAAAAGTCGTCCATCCAAGTAAAACTGAAAAATTTGAAAAAGTGCAAAACAAAAAAAGAAAATCAATTATAAACAAAAAGAAACCTTCCACCTCAGCTGTCCAAAGTAAAGCCAAAGGAAAGCAAAACAATGCAGAAAAATATTTACATGCATTAAGTGCAGTTCACGCGCTACGAAGCAAGGCCAATAAGTGTCAACTGTTGATATTCGAATATTGAAATGCACTTACGTTTTATGTGCCAGAAATTTACGATTGAAACCTTCCACAAAATCTGGACAATATTGACTGAGTACAGTGCCGGCAGGCGTGCGTGGCCAGCAGAGATAGCCATCGAAACGCAGTGGGCAGAAGCGCAGTTGTGTGTTGGTAGTGGGAGAGGAGAATGAAGTTGCTGTAAAATTACTGCCATATATGGTCTCATTTGCACTGCTGATATTTTGTGAGTTACTTAGAGTGCTGCTACTGTTGTTGCTCTGCTCGCCAGCTGTTGGTCCTATTGTGGTTGTTGTTGTTGTTGTCGTTGCCGGTTTCAAGCTATGCTTCGAGATGTAGGCGAACAGCTCATTTTGTTCCACTTTTGCTTCGTCCACATTTGTCAAGTCGATGCTGCCTTCGCTGAGTACGGCGTCCTCGAGATAGCGCGGCACGCCAATAAAGTTCGCTGTTTTTATGGGGGGAATAAAGAGAGAGAGAGAGAAAATTGATAAGTAAGTTAAAGTTGAGGACGGTATAGCTGATAATTAAATAATGCAATAGTTAGAAAGCCTAGATAATGGAAACCTCGCAAGCGATTTATATAAATAAAATAACTTCAATTCGCCGAGGACAGAGAAGTAGGGGATTATAGCGTATTTTTCTATATAGTCATTTTCTGACAGTGACTCATCTGGCCTCGTCAGTGTCTCCAGAGAGAGCATAAATATATTCTGGTTTAAGTTAAGCGCAAATCTCTAGAGTTTCTAAAAACCATACCATTTTGCCGGAAAATATAACTATACGATATGGAGTTATTGAAAAGTTTCAATACATAATTTATTTGTTACAAGTTCTAGTTAGTTTTTTTTTTTTTAAAATACAGTTCTTTCTACTTAAAACTCATATACATCTAAACTTTAAACTTTGTAAAAACTTTAAGAAAATCCCAAAAAAAATTTTAACTAGAATTTCTAACTTTTTCAGAGTTTTGAGAAAACTTTGATGTATGTAGTTTTATAGTCCATTCGACTTCAGCATAAAAAAGTGCAAGGTTGAAGACGTTCCAAATTTACATTGCTTTTTGATAATTTTCTTTTTGCTGACGATGTTGCTCATTTTCGCCATGTAACGAATTTTCCAATTTTTTTTTTATTATATGTTACAAAATTACCAGCAACGTCAGCAAGAAAAAAAAATAATTATCAAAAATCAATAGAGATTTTTAGCAAACTGACGCTTTTTTGGCAATTTTTTATATTGAAATTGTATGGGCAATAAAACTGCATACTCAAAATTTTTTTTTAAATTTTAATTAAAAAGTTTGCAATTTTTATGAAAACTTGTTGAGTTTTATTGAAATTTGTAGAGTTTGAAAAAATAATTTGTACAGCTTTCAGTGTGGAATGAACTGTATTATCACACACAATGAATAAAAAAATAAAATAGTAAATAAAGGCACGAAACTGAAGATTAAAAAAAATAGAAAAATAACCACTTTGAGCCAACGGTGCACACTTCAGAGAAAATTAAAGGAAACCCTCGCACTTTCGTCTCGTTCCTACCTTCTATGTAAATAACTTATAAAAAAAAACTTCACAACTAGCCTCTGATAGCGATTATTGGCTTTGGTTATTACGATAATTTTTGCGCTTAATAAGCCAACTTAATTTTCCCAACTCAGTGGACTATAAAATTAATAAATTAATTTCAATTTATGTATTTTCCATTAATCAGATTATTTTAAACTTTACTTTCACTCACCATCATCATCGTTGTCCGTATCATTTGCCGTCGAACTCGTTTCATTTTGATAGCGAATAATGCAGTTGAGATAGAGATGAGAGAGAAATTCACGCAAATATTGATTATCGGCTTGAAATGGTTCGAAGAGGAAGGCCATTGTTGTTTTTTGGTTGTTGTTGGCGGCTGAATTTCACAAGTCAGTCAATTAATGTTGTCACTACACTGCCCACTACATAATTGGCAATCGATTTGAGAATATTTATTTCTCTCGCTAGTGTCAGACGACACAGTTGATACAGTTGACCCAGTTGTAGTGCTTGTTGGTGTTGTTCTTGTCGCTGCTTGTCGTTGTGTTTGTTTTCCAAATGCAAATTGGTTGAAGCCACTCTGTTGAAGAAAAGGAAAGAGTTGTAGTAGAAATTAGTTGTAAATTTAATTGGCAAAGGATATAAATGAAAACTGATTGAATGCAGGCAAGGTTAATGACTTTTTTTTTACATAAATGAAGTGGGAAGTTGACTTTTAGCGCGAAAATTGCCAGCTTACTTAAACCTTACTAAATTTACTATGAACATAAAAATCTTGATGAAAGTGAAATAAGTGAAATTATCTATGACATCCAGTGGCACTAAGCAGAAATACCTACACCAGCGGCAGTTGTCGAAGTATCGAACAACAGACCGGATATTATAAATTTAGTGTGCTATTTATAGTCAACCTCTATTACTTATATATTGCTTGCATTGTTTGCCCGGAAACGAGCCGGACTCTGTTGTACTGCCACAAACAACTACACTCAATTTGTAGTGCTTTTTGGATTAAAGAATATTTTAATGAAAACTTTTGCCTGAATCACTACCTTAATACAGCTATGGTCAAAATAATAGCGAGCTCACAGTTTTTTGTATTTACTGCTCATTAGTTTTTTATAAAAATTCTGTTCATTCTAAAACCAAATTATAATAAATTCAACTTTATACCAAATGTTGAATAATTCTAAAAAATTGCATCTAAATCAAAAAAAGTACATCAGTGTTTTTAGAAAAATTTTGAGTAAGTTGTCGTGAATTTTAGTATAATATTTAATGATTTAAAAAAAAATTGTGGGCAGTGTTACACATATTTGAGTATAATTTTCGATGATTTTTTTTTTAAAGTTTTTTTTTTGTAGATTGTACTACATATTTTTTTTAGCACAATATTAATGATTGGTTTTTTTAATTTTCGAAACTTTGGTGTAAATTTAAAAAAAAGCGCAAATTTTCATAAACAATTTAAAATTTTTTTTCAGAATTTTGAGAAAAACTGCAGTATGTAATATTTAGTTATAGTATAATTTTTGATCATTTTCCAAAAAAAGGTTTGGTGCACAGTATTACACATTTTTGATGATTTTTTTTTAAATATTTTTTTTGTAGACAGTTTTATGTGCTTTTAAGTATAAGTTTTGATGACTTAAAAAAAAAAAAGTTTAGACTGTGTTACAGATTTTCTGCCATATATTAATGTCGAGCATGATACATATAAGGTAGAAAATGAGAAATCAATGAACATTAAACCAAAAATAGAAAAATATAAAATTTCGCACTGCTATTATTTTGACCCTTGCTGTACACACACCAATAGGTATGATAGATTTAATGTTTAACGAGGCGCTGTGTCGAATTAAAAATAAATCGGAGTTCTCATTTGTAATTGTTATGAGTTGGATATTACATTGCATATTTTCAGACAGACTTTTCATTCGTTTCTTAAGCTTAATTGACACTGCGGACTTTCACATGAAGATTTTAATTGATAAATTTTTAAAATACGCCTACTGAAATCCGAAAGCGCTTATATGACATCAGTCAAAGCTGGCGATGTGAAATGCGCCAATAATCGATGCTGCATACTTTTAGGTGGAATAGATTTTGTAGGAAAAAATTGTAGGTGTTTAATTTTGGATTATCTGATACGGTCAAACTTTATTGACTTTGTGAGTTGTACTATGGAAATAGCAATTTCAATGCACAGAGGAAAATTTATTTAGATTCGATTTTGATTTTGCCTGTCCTTATTTAATTTTATTTACTTAATATAGAAATTCTAAAACAGAAAGCAAATAAGTCGTAGTTTCAAAATTTCCAGAATATTTAATAAATTTAAAACAAAGTGTCATTAAAATATCTAAATTTGAAGCTGAATTTTTAAAGAATTTTCTAGCGTGCTAGTTTGTAGATAATTCAGTTTTCAAAATTTCTAAGAATATTTATAAAAATGTACCAATAAAAAAAAAAGCTGTAACAAAATTTCAAATCCCAATTTTTAGAAAAATTACTGGTATGTAGTGTTGCACCCCATTAAATTTTACTATCCAAAAATATAAGTCTCATATTTCATCCATACAAAAGTAAATTTGGTACATGTGTTATATGGAAAAAGGCGCAACACCGCAGCGACTTGAAACTTACACCTTGTTATAATAAAATTCAATGGGCTGCAAAACTGCACACCAGAAAAATTAAAAAAAAAAATTAAATTAAATAGCTGAACATTTTGATTGCATTCTTTTTATTTGCATAATTTTTATAAATTTTTTAGAAAGTTTGAAACTTTGAACTACATGGCTTTTGTTAAAGAATTATCTAAGGAATATTCAAAACGTGTGAATAAAGTTTGCTATCATTTTTATGAACACAGGTATTATTGCTGTTTTTTATTTATCATTTGTTTTTTTTTGTGTTTTTGGTAACTAGCAAAGTGGAGTGAAGCAAAATGTAGTGTCGACTGGGCAGCCTAGAAGTAGGCATTCACATTTTCAAAAGTGGCAATAAAAAAAAAAAACTAATAGTATGAAATGACAGTATGTGGGGAAAAAAGCAAGAATATAATATTTTCTACAAATGGGCACATGTGCGCTTTATCGCCAGGAAATATGGAGCTTTCACGCGTGGTCGATTACCTTCACAGCTTATTGCTGCCGTTGCACAAAGCTGGCGATAGCCCATAGTTTAAATGTAGCTAAAAGCAAAGGAAAGCTGGCAGTGTTCCATCCATTCGCTGGAAATGACACTGACATCTAACATCAAATAAAGATTGGCCTTAAGGTAGGCAACAAATGAAAAAAAAGTAAGTAAAAAGTTTCTTAGCTTTTGAGAATAGTCGTATACAACGCACTCATGACACTTGAATTATTTCCTAGCTGAAAGTATGCTATGGCGTATAATAATGCAAACAATAGTATAAAATAATTGTATAAACAAGCGTAAAAAGCAAAACAAATTGAATGTCGCCCACACGTGGCTAATTATTGTTACAGTTAAGTAAATATGCTCAGTACGACCAGTGTAGTTCTTGCAGCGCCCGTAGGGTAGAGCATTTGAGCTGAAAATTACATTTACAGCAATTGAATTGCTTTTAATTTTATTAATATTTTTTTATAGAAGCCGACAAGCGGACAAGCAAGATATGAACAGAGGAAAAGGAAAATCAACACGAACGGTTCGATGCTTTGAGCACCGCAATGAAATTTTATGAAATGCTGATGTTTTAGAAATAAGTTATTAATAGTGTTTTGTTTTTTTTTTTGATAAATCATGTAAGATAATATATAATACTATTTTATAAACATATGTTTTCAAAATTTTTGGAAATTAAGGTGAGTGTAAGATGAAAACTTAAATGGCGTTTGTTTATTATAATTTGCAATTAACTTTTTCTCTCAAAGAAAATATTATACAATATTCACCAGGGATCGAAAATAATAGTTATTTTCGAAATTTCAATTTAAAAAGTTAGCTGGAAAGAATTTGTTTTTTTAACATTTGTATATACCAATGTGATGCTTGTTAGCCAAGGAATGCTAATCCTATATGATTTATATTTTTTTGACTTCTTACAAAAAAGTCAGCAATTAACGGTTATTTTTTTACTGATATATTTTTAGTCAAAAAAAAAACTTAAAATTTGACTTTTACTTTTCGGTCAAATATAAAAGTTAAAATCTGACTTTTATTTTTTCGGTCAAATATAAAAGTTAAAATTTGACTTTTATTTTTTCGGTCAAATATAAAAGTTAAAATTTGACTTTTACTTTTTCGGTGAAAAATAACAGTTAAAATTTTAGTTTTAATTTTTCGGTTAAAAATAGCAGTTTACATATTACAATACGATATGTTTTAATAATAAAAAAAAATCAAAGTAAAAAACTCACTTCCTTTTAATTGCAATTTTCCGTCTTCTGTTAATATATTTCCTAGACAATAATTTAATTTCTTTAATTTAAGGTTTAAGTTATACAACAAATGACAAATGTCTTGTTTATACGTATCAACAAAATGTTTTTATCTTAAAAAGTTACATTCAAATAGATTAGCAATAAAATTTTAACTTTTATTTTCGATCGAAAAAATAAAAGTCAGATTTTACCTTTTTTCTTTGACTGGAAAAATAAAAGTAAAATTTTAACTTTTATATTTGACCGAAAAAATAAAAGTCAAATTTTAACTTTTATATTTGACCGAAAAAATAGAAGTCAAATTTTAACTTTTATATTTGACTGAAAAAATAAAAGTCAAATTTTAACTTTTATTTTTGACTGAAAAAATAAAAGTCAAATTTTAACTTTTATTTTTGACTGAAAATATATCGATGGAAAAGTAACAATTATTTATTGACTCTTTTGAAAAAAAGTCATAACAGTTACGGTCCCTGATATTCACACTTTATATACTGATATGTGTTTGTTCCTTGTTTAAAACTATTCAATATATTTTTTACGAAAGCAATATTTGTTACATTTACAAAATATTTAGTGTAATGATGATGATATATTTTTTTAGTTTGATCATTGCCATAATATTCCAAAATTCTTCGAGAAAATGTAATATATTAATAAAGAAATTTGTTCCACAAAACGCAATACTCTCGATCACGTCAATAGAAAAATGTAACAAAGAAACAGAAAAGATTTAATTAAAAAAGAAAATATAATTTCCATTCAGCAGCAACTCATTGAGCTTCAGCCGCTTTTATTATGCACTTAAATCTTTCTCATATTTGTCTTTTGTAAAGCGTTATGCAATTGAAATTCAATATCAACAGCTGCAATTATTGAATCGAAAAGTGTTTTATGCTGGCAGAAATATTAAATTATGATAATTTAATCAAAAATTAATCACCAAATGCATAATTCTCTTTGACATGGCAAAGTTACCGGAAAATTAACTTTTCTCACATAAACAACTTTACCGGAAATCACACCTACACCCACACACGCAAACACACAAACATACAAATGAGCAGCGCATTGAGTTGATGAAAGCTACCTTCATTTGCTCTCATTTACAAAACAACCGCTGCGCCACTGCACCTTTACCTGCCGCCGCTACATCTTCTTCTTGGCAGCACTCACTTGTGACATTCAATTTAATTGCACTGCTTTTTTTTTACCGACTTGTTCGTCCCGCAACCCAGCGGCCATTAACATGCATTCCATTTGTATGTGTGAGCGTGTGTGTGTGTGTGTGTGTATAAATAAATAGGGCCACAGCAGCAGAAAAGCAGAAAGTAGAAAGAGACGAATGGACGTGTCCGTGCTTGTAACGTATGAGCAACATGCAAAGGCAATAAATGGCGACTGCCTTATTGTCATAGCGCAAAAATATTTTATATGCATTTAGCTGAGCCAGCCGCTTAGCTGGCGGAATTCCTGTTTCCTTCTTTTCTGCGTTTTTTTTTTTACTGTTAGTATTCTGTCGGTCGTTGTAATTGTGCAACTACTATGCCATGTTAAGTTTATTACAAGCAATTGTGAGTCTCTGCAATTTTTTTTTTCATTTTTTGTACTTTATTTATCCCCATAGTTGCTCCATCTGCACGTTGCGTATACGCCCAGGCGCACAAAGTAAAGCGCTAAGTGCCTGCGTGTCCACACACAAAAAAAAAAAAAAAAAAAAACACACCATGTGTGTGCCTCTGCGTGTGTGTGTTAATAAAATACTTTTGCTTCCGGCGCAGCCTAACAGCAGGTAATTAAACCACTTCGTCTGCTATGCTGTGTGGTTAGCTATGCAAAAAGCGGTGCAACGCCGAGTCTCACCAGGGTTTCTAGTAATTTAAGCATTTCCATGCCAACGGATAGCTGCAGCTGAAAGCTGTATAATTATATATATTTTTTATTACGTAAAAAGCAAATATTTTTAACCATTTAAATCCACAATCAACTTTTACACTTTACAATACTTAATTAATTTTGATCGCATGTGGCTTTAAATTTCTGTGCTCCATTTATAATTCGCGGAAGCCCAGTATAAAAAAAAAGTTTCATTTTCTTCACAGCTTAAAACACTGAATGTACTCAGCGCAGGTCAAATTAATGCGTTCAAAATGTAATTTAAAATTTAATTTAAAATTTAAAATTAGGCCAGGGTTCATTTTATAATTAAATCCGCGAATATGTCTACTTTCTATGAACAAATTTGGTATATTATTTAAGGTTCACAGGAAATTTCAAATCAGAGTAAATGCTCAGACAACAAAATTTAGTGGAATAACTATTTCAACATCTTTTTTTTTGGCAGACAAATATTTTGCATATTTTGTATTGCAGGGACCACTTTAAAATATATTCTGCGCATATTTTTGCTTTGCTTGAAGAAATTCGGAACAAGATTTAAGGCTCCTAGAAAATTAAAAAAACTATGGCAATACATGTAATAAGTGTAAGATTTTTTGCATAATTTTAGGCTCTTAACATATATGAGTATATAAAGAGTGAATATTAATTTAACTTTGAATACAAAAAAAAAAAAACGAATTAAGTTGAACGTGTCAATAATTTTATTAAATTTGAATATAAGGTTTATCTCATTGTACTTTCATTTCCGAACAATCTCAATCCTTTTATGCTCAACACCTTGCAAAAATTCAAAACTTAAATCACGATTTTTCCTTTGTAAATACAACTGACCCCAACTACACCAACTTTAAGGGCACGATTTGCGGTGGGAAATCGTGACTATTCGATCTGGCCGCGCGATTTTCATAATACCGTTCTTAGCTCACTAATCTTTTTTGCTTTTTGAAAGTGCGTGTGCGTTTATATTTTCAAAAGCTTTAAGGCTTCTAACATTGCGTTACTTTATGGTCTTCCCATAACTTAATTTTCATATACACGGCAAACATTTTATAAACTTACAAACTTTACAAAGGTGATTTGGGTTTGCCACCACATGCAGCATTATTTATGTATTAGATACACATGCCGTATTACCGAGCACATATTTAGAAGCTTATTATTTCTCACGTTTTAACAGTAATATTTTTAACCAAATTAGAGTTAAAATATTTGAATGCCTCTCGGCAAGCCGCAACCATTTTACCATTGACTTTTTGTTGGCATAGCGCACAGCATACTTTTGTGCGCTCTGGTGAAAAGTTAAACTAATAAGCTATGTATGTTAGTTATTTATTGTCGCTTAAGTTAAATTTGTGGTTTTCGAAATGGTTGTTTATGTAATGTATGTACATACATATGTATGTGGTTTTGCGGTTCACAAATATGTAGCTCATTGCCACTATTTTTGGCTAAACGCAAAGGTAAAATCTAAAATGTAATTATGCGTCCTGTATTAAATAATATATTTTAAGGCAGCGCGGTTTCGATGTTTAAAGTGCAGAAATAATATGCGTTGCGCCTGTTGAACTAAATTAAAATAAAAAAAAAATTTTTTGGAGAATTTGTAGACTTTGATATTTTGTCGAAAAAACAGTATATAGGACTCAAATTTATAAGACCAATACTTTTGTATTCCATTTGAGACATTTTTGCATAGTGGAGAGTTTGTAGACTTTTACGGATTTACCAAAATAGTTAAAAATGTATAGTATAGTATACAAAACACCTAAAACAAGCAGTTTCAGACATATTTGCTCATTCGAGAGTTTGTAGACTTTTCTTAAATCACAATAAATATGTCACTTGTATGTCTGAATACATAGTACATATTTAAATACACAAACAAATTACAAGCAGTGAAAACGAGGGAGTATCATATGCTTTCGTAATTTTCACTTTGTGACTATCAACCAGTTTTATTTCAACTTGATTTAGGTTAATTCTTGACACTAAGTTCAAACACAACATAACTGAAGGCCAGTTCTGGTCAAATGCAAACAATCACGCCAAGTGGGGGAAGAGACAAGAAAAATATACAAAAAATATTTTTGTATCAAGCAAAATATAATACATATATTTTGGTAGCATATTTATAGGCGCATAGATAAGCATGCATAATTTAAAAAAAACTACAAAAGTCAGACACTAAACCAGCTTGCCAAGTGGACTGTTGTTCTGTTGATTGTATTCCAGTTATTTCATCGAGTCCATTGTTCACAAAGAAAGGGTAGATATTATAACATTATTTGCATATTCATTAAATCCCTAACAGATAGTTACAATGCGCGCACATGACAGGCAGATAAGCATGAAAGTTCAAAAAGGAAAATGGAAGAATGCGAAAAATAGTTGCCGCGCTTATGCAGCCGTGCTGTTTGGCTACCATTCTGGTATGCAAAATGATTTGGAATACAAATACATTGCATATTTTTAGGAGTATTAAAAAATGCTTGAAATTTACAAACAGTAGCAAAGAAAAGAGCGCCGACAGTGGCGGAGAATTTGAAACATTTTTTGTAGACATCAACTGTTTAACTGTTTGCAAATTTTGGATAATCATTTTAATTTGTATTGCATAGTTTTAGGTGTGACATATAAAATATGAAATAGATGTTTCTTTCCAAAGAAAATAAAAATAAAAATGGCAGCTTAATTTTTCTTAGTCTACTTTCCTTCAGTTGCCTGCTATAGCGGTTAAATCGCTATTTTCTTTCCACCCACCCTTATCGCTCCCTTTGTAACGCGTAAATTTAAAATATATTACATTTCGTCGAATCGTTTGTGTTCTTTTATGAAGCGTTGCATACTTTTCGGACACTAAACAAGTTTAAACATTTGCTTCGTAAATAATTAAGAATTCAAAGTGGAAATAGAGTGCAAGTTTGCTAGCTGCAAATACAAGCAAAAAGCTTTATGTCGCAAGCAGTGAACACGAGGAGTAAAGGAAAATAATTATTGCCGCCGTAAGGTATACTTCAATGTTTAGTGATCAGGTTGCTGTATATGCTCTTGTGAAAATGTGAGCTGCTACTCGAAACAACTGAAGCGCAGTGCGAGTAGTGAAATATTCCTAAACCACAAACGGCGTGGCGAAAAAGATAAAATGTATAGGTGAGGAGCTGCTTAGCTCTAAAAATATTGTAACATTTTAAATACGTACACATACGCATAGTAGAAGTACATAGATATATGTATACGAATATATGTAAAAGTATAAAGTGCGAATTGAAACTGTACTAAGCGCATTTGCAATGCAATGAAAGTAATAAAATTGGTTTTGAATGACAAGTTTTGACAATTTTGGCTTTAATTATTTTTTCATAAAAATATAGATAATTCTATAACAAAATCCATGAGAGTTGCAGTTTCATACATTGTAGAAAATTTCGAGTATACAGTTTGGTTTTGCTAACGCGCTTGCGTCTTTTCTTCCCTATAAAGTATGAAGGGAAGTTTTCGAACATCAACATAACTTTTTTTTTTAAACTGGTTGTTTTTATAAATTTTGTGTATATTTTTCTAAAAAATAACTAAAACTAAATAAGGAAAGAAAAATGTTGTCAAAACTTGTAATTTTACATTTATTATTTTTATAAACACAACTGGGAGAGTTGCCATACTGTATGATTTCCTAAAAGTGAATTTCTTAAAAGAGTGTATTGTGCGTTTAGCACACCGTGGTTCTGAGGTGAAACTTCGAACATGAAAGGGTTCAAATTTGCAAGTGCAAAGATTTTATGAAATATTCACTTGTAGCGTTATCATTATCAATATCGATAAATTTATCGCTGTCATTTTCGTTACTGTTATAATTTTTAAATTTCTTTTTAATATTACCAATATCGACAGCGTTATCTTTATTGCTACCTTCAACGGTATTTTCATAGTTATCGAAATTTTTTATAATTTTCGATATTACCGGCACATATGTATATTGTTAAAGTTCTCGATATCGCTGTATTTACCGTTGTGGATTCCGATACTGTTATCATTTTAAATTTCTTGTTAACATTATCAATATCAATATCGATATCGATATCGTTATCGCTGTTACCATCTTGAATGGTATATTTATAGTTATCGAAATTTTTATTGTTATCGATAATGATATAATTCATGGTATCGATATCTGAAAATATTTCAATATTAATATAAGAGATAAATTTTACCTCACAACAACCAAAGATGCTTCATTTAAAAAAAATATTGAATTGTGTTTGACAGATGCTATTCTTTTTTGAGGTAATCTACCCTAATAAGCTAGCAATTCTTTAGTATGAAGTTGATTTTCTTGCCATAGCGTGAGGGTTTGGAAAATTACGTATTGCCAGTTAACTCCAAGCGCTGATCACACCTCTCTCTACAACATACAGGAAAACTGGTAATGGAAAGAGCACGAGATTATTTATTACTTCTTTTAAATCTGAAGTCTTGGGAGGCTATTGAGAAAAAACACTCTAAAAGAATTTAAAAAAGATGAAAAAGAAGATGGCTAGCGATTCCTAATATTTGCATTCCTGAGACTATCAGATCATCTACGTAGGTTAACCCAGTCAAGTTGCCACAGAAGAGAAGGCTAACAATCGTAACATTACCAATATTACTAAGTATTAGTGACCTTTCTCTGGGTATAGACCTGAGGCCTCTGGCTTCTTGACAGATCATTTGCTACTCTTGTTAATTATTTTATTTGTGTGGTGAAAGCTGTTTGACTTCTAGACTAAGAGAGGTGAACAAAGAAAAGAGCTATTCAAAATTTTGTGGATTAGTATGTCTTTTCTTATTCGTGAGTTCACTTAAGCTAACCTGGAATTCCTTTTGGTGCTTATTTGGATTAAATTTTTGGTCGTGGCATTAGACCAAATACTTCCACGGCTTTTTCTCTGCCGGTAGCCGAGTAGGATTATTTCCCCTTCTGGCCACTTAAGATAGTTCAGAGCAGAACAACACTCAAATTGAGCTATCATTTTGCTAAAATAAATTTTCAATTACTATATTTCCTTGTGACCGGCGCGCTGCATGAATTGTTGCTGAGAAATTAATATTTAATTTGCGTTCAAATGGAGCGAAAGTAAAACATTTTTTCAACCGAGCGCGAGTTGATTTTCACTCCCCACTATAGTAACAGCATTTTCACAGAATTAACATGCCTGCTTTCTAATTAAAATGTGCTCGTGCGTGTGTGGACTCTTCAAACTCATTGTGGGCTTATTCAAACACACAGCTGCCGGAACTTTGTTCAGACACAAGCGCGTGTAGAAAAAAGATAAGAGTGGAATAAGGGAGTTTGTGGCGAGACGAAAATCTTTACTTAACAAGCAAGCAAAAAAGAAATAATAAATAAAAGCACGGGCGCCTGCTGACAACAGTCATGAATAACAAATAACAAACTTCCAATTCCATTCAAGTCAATAATTCAATGCAGCGCCTCTTGTGATTTGAAGCTGTATGGTTTGGTTTGTTGCCTTGCGTGCAATTTGAACTTTTGTGATGAAATTTTTTTATTTGTTCGCCCAGAAGTGAATTGAAGTGCAGTAGATTTGTTGTGAGCGCAAATAAAAGTACTTGTTGCTGACACACTTGGGATTGAGACTAATGGGAATGCAGCGTACTTGGAAATAGTTGGTGGTAAAATATTTCTCCATTATACTTCATAAACTGATTATTCTGCAATGATTGCAATGGAAAGTGAAAAGAATACACTCATACAGCAAAATTAAGTTGCGAGAAAAGAAAATTCAAATTATTTAATGAAAAAAAAACTGATCTAGGACATCAACTAAAAATAACTCCACAAAGACCGCAAATAAGCAGGATGAAAAAATTACATTGACGATGGCACAATGGCTGATACCGGTTTGGCATCAAACCAAACTTGACAAGGAATGACGGAAAATTTGTTCCCTGTCGGGAAAACAGAAAAACAAAAGGAAATAATAAATTTAACTTTAAGTTGCCACCAATCAGAAATTTGTTTGTGAAGTTATTTCTGAAACTGAAAAACTCGCTTCGACCGCAATACCACCTAGTTGGTAATTGTTTTACGAATTTGGTTTTTATCACGTCAGGTATATAGTGGTCTCGTTACTATATAACAGGGGTAAGTATCAACCCTTTAATTTTTACCTAAACATTTTTTATAAAATGCAGTTCATTCTACAATAAAAACCGTATAAATTTCGTCTTCAAACATGAGGTAAATTTAAAGAATTAAAAAAAAAAATGCATAAGTATTTCAAACTTTTTAATCAGAGTTTTTAGAAAACTTTCGGGTATGCAGTTTCAGTAGTTGAAAATTCGCGTTGATTTTTGATTGAATACACCGATATTACTTAAAAATATGAATACGATATATCCCGAAATCACCCTCTTTGTCTGACTTCAGCTTGGGAAGAACATTAGACGCGGAATTGCGCGGAGCAGAATTTTTGCTCCGTCCAAGAGTCTTATCAGTTTTAATTACTAATCGTGCCCATAGAAAAAATCAAACCTTCAAATGGTCATTTATCATCACACAAAATTGAGTAAATATTTTTATATGAGCGCTTAGAAAAATTAGGTTTCGTGATGGGGCGCCTAAAAGCAGTTACAATAATTTATCACCGATAACAAACATTTTTTCAATTTCATTGACAAATATTTATTGATTGGTATGCATAAACAGTGACAGGATTTAAACATTTTTTATCTACGTAAAAAATAACGTATTACGAAGCTTTCAAATCTATTATAAATTGTCTATGCATAATTTCAGGCTGAAGACTTTGAAAAGCAGTGGAACTAACAGCGGTGTGTGATGAGGAGCAGGCCGCTTTTTTTTTATATACTATATTAAGTGCGAAAGACTAGGAGTAACGTCTTTTTTTGCAAAATATATAAAAAGAAAATGAAAACATTAAATTCATGAACTTTTTAGTAAATGTCTTTTTATAATCGTTTGAAGCACGCTGTACTACTTTGTCTACTAAATACGCGATTTTTTGCTCATATACTGGATGCGTTGTTTATTGGGGTGACAATATTTGAGAGCAAATGTGCTTGTGGCTGGCTCTGGTTTGAGTGCTCCTTGGACGCTCGGTGACTTTGCATATGTTTTGTTAATGAGAAATTTAACGATGTTATTGAAATGTTTTCGAATATTAATTAAAAATTAAATTAAACTTTTCCTACCTTCCGAGTAAAATAAACTTTAATTTAAACAACGGTTTGTTTGTGTTTTCAATCTGTGACTATTTATTTTATTATAATTATTTTAAATTTGCTCAGCACCTCACGCCTGTTGCTTTATACTTATCTGTTAACTCAGTTCCGAAATTTGTTAACTCTTTTGCTCGTCTTCCTATATTGTTTCTTTTTTTGCATTCCCACTGTCTCAATCACGTCAGTTGGTAAATTGAATTAATTTTCTTTTATTTGATTTTGTATTGTATCGCCAGCGGTTGAGTCTATTGTTGTTGCTGCCCATTGTGATTCCAAGCGCAGGTATGCAATTAATCGCTCATCTCTCTACGATTTTCGTATACTCAAGCAGATTTATGAGTTTCTCTGCTTTCATTTGGCCACCTGATTATACTTATAGTGTTGAAATATTTACAGTCAATGTATATTTATTTATTTACTGGTGGGAGGCTTGTGTTGTACGAAATTCACAGGGTCACTTCAACTAACAAGGAGGGACTGAGATATAATTCTTACGTAAATTTTATTTCAGAGCAGCTTAACAGATTTATTTGCAACGCAAATTAGAATATATGCTAATACATTAGGCTGGGACGATAAAATAGTGAAATAGCAATTTTTAGTGGGAAATTATTCTGATTCGGAAAGGGAGTGCTAGACCTGTTGAAGAAAATTTCCATAACTATTTGCATTCTCAATTAAACAGTTTCTTGTACATACAACAAAATTCTGGCAGAAATCATTTTTGCAAAATATTTGGCACAACTCTGACAAGCTTATTTTTGATTTCATGTTTTAAAAGTCTACAACAAAAGAACAAACCTGATTCAGCTATAGACAGCTGCTAGAATACTAAATTCCTCTCTAAAATTATTCCTCACAAAATTTCTCTACAAAGAGAAATCGTAGAAATTGTTTAAAGTTTCTAAATAACAAAGCAAAAATCAAATAAAGTATATCAAAAAATTATGATTCAAAATTATAAGGAAAAAATCTGGAAATTTGCAAAATTGCCAATTGCAAAACAAAAAAAGCATATACATTAAAAAGTATGAAAAAATTATTCAAAACAATTTTTTTGAAAAATTCTGGAAATATAAAAAATTGCTGTTGCTAAACAAAAAATCAAATAAAAATAATAAAAAATAAAGATTCCAAATTACTAAAGAAATGTTGTGAAAAATATGATAAAATTTGGAAAGTGTTACTAAGTACAAAATCAAATAAAAAAATAAAATAAAAAATAAAAACTATAAAAAATTTATGCCAACTATAAAACAAATAAAAACTATAAAAAAGATAATTATTAAAACTTATTTAAAAATAAAATTCTAGAAATGTAAAGAATTGCCAATTGCTGAACGAAAAGTCAAGTAAAAGAAAATTTTGGAAATATAAAAAATTTTCAACTGTAAAACAAAATAAAAAAACAAATAAAAAATTATTGAAAAGTAATGATTCAAGATTCCTTAAAAACAATTCTAAAAATATGAAACATTAACAATTGCTAAATAAAATATCAAAAAAAAAACTATAAAAAAATTATTAAAAGTTAGTTGCAAAAAAAAAAATACTGGAAATATATAAAAAAGTTTTAGAAATATAAAATATGGATAATTGCTAAACAAAAGATTAAATAAAAACTACAAAAAAATGGTTCAAAAGTGTGTGCAAAAAAAAAATGCTGGCAACAAATACAAATTTTAAAAAAGATAACAAAAATTGATTTAAAAAAAATTATAGAAATATAAATAATTGCCAATTGCAGAACCAAAAATCAAATAGGGATTATAAAAAACGACTGGAGCAAAATTTTTTAAAAACAAAAAATCCAAAAATTATTATTCAAAGTTATTTAAAAAAAAATTCTTGAAATATAAAAAATTGGCAATTAAATAAAAATCATTTAAAATTATTAAAAAAAATCTGCATATATAAAAAATTGTCAATTGTAAAACAAGAAATCAAATAAACTATATAAAAAAATAATAATTCAAAATTATATTAAAAAAAAATCTGAGAATACAAAAAATTGCTATTTGAAGAACGAAATATTTTACGATGGGTTAATGGCTTTCAAAATAAACATACTCCTCTCATAGCACATTTTTTTTTTTTTTTGAGAAAACCTTAGAAATGAAGCCACTGCGGCCATAACTTTGGCACGGTTGGTGTTTGGAAAATTTAAAAAAAAAATCTCTTTAATCCTCAACAAGCCATAAAAAGTTTTGTTCACTGATGATTAGCAATAATCTGATGTAAAACTTTCGAGCCAACCGATTTTTAGCCGAAATGTCAATTTGCAAATCAACCTTAGGATTGTGTTGGGTATACGCGACTACAGCTGCAAATATTCAAAATAAATTGGTTTTTGATTATCTTCGATTTGTGCACACATCAACAAGCACTAAAACAAAAAAAAAACGTTTTGTACTTTAAGCTTTTGTTGTTTTAATTAATTTCGTAGCAGACATGTTTGCCACTTACAATGGACGTAAAAAGAGAAAGGCGGAAGATGTAAACAAGAAGTGCTAAGACATAGATAGCATATGCACATCGATATTTAAGTAAATGCACACCTAATAGGCGGCCTGCAAGTAGCAGCTATCAACTCAAATTTCCGCTTGTTTTCATAGTAAAAATAAACAAAATTAGCTGCTACTGGTTACACACACACACTCACACACATGTACACATGTACATGTGCAGATTTCGCACCTTAAATGATTTACAACATTTGGCATTTGCCTCCTGCCATTTTGACTTGAAATTCTCAATTACTATAAGTGTGTAGGGTAAATTTTACAATTACCTGTCTTTTCAATATTTTGGCCACTTGATTGACGTTTAAGTGATTCTCATTAATTATGCGCCGACAATTTTTTAATTCGATTATCAATAAAGTACAGCAAACTCTAATTTTAAGGCTTTTAGTGGTATAATTGAATTACAGAATTTGCAGAGCGGTTGGGAGACGTGCAACAGAGCATAGGTGAGTGAAATGATGCAGATGGCTGGTGAAATTCTGATCAGTTAATAAAGAGCAGTTAGATGAAGGAAGTGCAAAAAAAAATAGAAGAAGCTGATTTGATGAGCAAATTAAGATATAAGTATTTACTTTTGGTACGTCAGGCGTAACGAGAACGGGAACGAGCACAGCGGCATTCTAAATGCATACAAAATTCCAGGTAGTTGTAATGAATTAAGCCAAAAATCACAATTCTAACACTTAGTTGCACTGTGTGAAAATTTAATTTTTACCAAATGTTTTGCAAAGTAAATAAAAATGGGGCTTCCATTTATCGACCCAATCAATCATGGCACTACAATATCTGACGTTTTTTGGAAGAACGTACAGCTTTTTTCCATCAATATTTTAAATACTGTTCACAGTATTTCAGCAGACGAGGAATGTTGACGAAAAAACAAAGGCCATAATAAAAGCAATTCTCTTTTCAAAGTTGCAACAATGCAATCTGGCGCATCAAAGCAAGTAAAACAAACAAGCAAATTTGAAATTGAATGCTTTCGACGAATAACGAACGCATTCATGAACCTAAATGACAGCGGTGGCGTATGCGAAACAAAAACAAAACAAAAAAAGCTTGAATTAAAAGTTAAGCGAATGTCCAAAAAAGAAGTGGAAGCGGAATTGCATTTTTATACCCAGTGCAACGCAAGTATGCTAAGGTATTGCAGACTTGAAGAAATCAACAAAATTAGTTGGAAAAATATTTTGGAAAATCCATTTATTTATTTGTAAACCGAAAAGTCCGACATTTCATAGAAAATTTCTTTATACTTTAATAAAACTTTTACCGAGCTAAGCTGCTAAACTACAGCTTTGACTACCTAATCGTTGAATGATTTCTCCAATAATTATAATTTTAGTTTTGACAAGAATAAAGTGATAAGTCGAGATAAGGTGTTTTGTCAAATTTCTGGGAAGCGTCGCCGCTTTAATCGTGCAGTAGTATTTTTAAAAATAATTTCAATATTTTTCGTGCCAAACTATTTTCGCTAGTTTTTTTTATAAAAATATAGTTAATTTTAATATCAGAAAGCATAAAAATCTAAATTTGTTTCTATATAATAGTTTGGTAATAATTTAACAAAATTACAATTACATTAGAATTTTTATAAAGTTTTCGAGTTTACAGTTTTGTAGCCCATTAAATGTTAGTATAACCAAATGCAAGTTTTATGCTTCTAGAAATTTCCACTTATTTTTGAAAGTTTTTCTCTCGGAGAGTATTGCATATTTTTTTCCATAGAATACATGCACGAAATTTTATTTGAAAGGAAGTGCGCAAGAACTAAAAGTGAATGAGCTACACATCTATATACTCGAAAAATTTCTAAAAACTCTGAGAGAAAAATTTTGATGTAATTTTATTCAAGTTTGTTAAATTATGGTACAATTAAAAAAAAAAAATATTGTATATATAAGTTTATACGGTAAACTGGAACGCAAATTGTGTTACTAAAAACTTCAACTCTGCTCAGAAAAAATCGTTATTGAAGAGTTTACGCCTATTTCATAAATACATGGCTTGTATCAAATATCGCTGCTTCACACAGCTAAATAAGCAATGCTGTCAAAATCACAGATCAGCGAATAACAAAGAAATATTCGATTAGCACACATTTTGAGTTGTGTTCGAAAAAGCGAATAGAGCAGAAGCAAAGGCTGGAAAATTTGAGTATGGTTGAGATGCTACGCGAATAGATGCAAAATACACAACCCTAAAAAAGTTGCAAAGTTAAATGGGAGTAGCTCTTTGTGTGAATAACGAAAATTCCATAGGGAATACTTCTTTTACCGGTCATGTTTACACTAGCAAGCTACGAATATTATACATGCCGCCGTAGCAAAGCATGAGGTTGATCAGATCCAAATAATGCCAAGCATATTTAAATGATTAATGTAGCTTTTGCAGCCATCTTGGTGGATGTTTTTAATAAAAATAATAAAATTTAAAATTAAACAAACCGACAGCCCTAGTAGCTAGTGTTAAGATTTGTTGTAATTTTAATTATAATGAATATTAAATAATAATAATAATAAAACTAAACATAAAACTTTCGTATTATATTCTAATTAAATTACCAATATCTCACTAATATCTTACTACTAAAAATGTTGGTGCTAATCAATTTTGTTTAAGCTCGTGCAGCAAAATTTTACTCCAAAATTTGGTTTGGTTTTTAAAACAAAATGGGCATATTAAAATATTACTATACATTTTGATCACTAAAAATAAATTTTTGACATTCGAAGTTTTACTTTTCTAAGTACTAAATATTTATTTACATCGTTTGCATAAATATTTCTATTCTAAAGTTCCACTTCCCTTACAAGCACCAAAAATTGTTATTAAATTTCTAGTACTAAAATTTTTCTAAAGAAGATTTTAGTATACAAATTTTTTAGTACTACAATTTTTGTATGAAAATTTTTACTTTTCTAAGCATCAAATATATTTGATAATGTTTAGTCAAACTTTAGTTTACTTTGTAAGTAACAAAAAGTTATTCGTATTGAAACTTTTGTACTAAATTTTTGCGCTTTTAGGTGCTGTTATTTTGTTGAAATTTTAAGTGGACAAATTATTTTTAAAATTTACGCATATTTAAAGTGCTAAAAATTTTAGTAAAACTTGTGTGAGAAAACTTATGGCACCATTAATTTTTTAGTACTAAAATGTTTGTAAATATACATAGTAAATTTTTTTAATATAAAGTTAGTTTAATAAAATATTACTTTACATTTTAAGTACTAAAAAGTGATGTGTATTTATAGTGCTAAATGCTTTTACTTTTTTCAATCAATTTTCTGATAATAAAAGTACTAAATTTTTTTAGTTATATTTTTAAAATATTTCGTACAGATATTTACTTCCACTTCATAGTATGTAAAAGTTACTAACATATTTGGTCACCAATATTTCGCAAGCACGGTTTTATGGTTTTTAAGGGAATACAAATTTTTTAAATAAATGTTCCATATTAACACATTTTCTAATATGGCTAGTAGATATTTTTAATACTAGAATTTTAAAGGAGCTTTAAATAAGTATTAAATTATTTGCTAACATATCCGTCTCTAATCGCGAAATTCCAGTACTAAACTTTGGTAAATAGGTCTTTTAGTACAACAATTTTTTTTGGTGCACTGGTTACTAAAACCTGTCATCAATTTATGTTTAGTCAAAGTGTGTGCTTAAATGTCGCCAGTACTAAAAATTGACAAGCAGATTTTGTTTAAAAATTTTACTTACGTTTCGTTTATTTTTCGGTAATAAATTTTCGCCGGTGCCTTAAGTAAACAAATAGCACTGTCAAGATTTTAATGCTTAAATGGTACTGAAAGTTTTGGTGGTTAAATGGTATTTGTGGTTTTAGTGATACAACTTGCCAGTTTATTAATTTTAGTACTAAAGGTGCGCACACATTTTGTTGGTATCAAATTTTTTTTGAGTGATTTGAGTGCTCATATTTCAATTGTTTTTGCAGTAAATTTTAATTATATATTTTTGGGCACTTAAACTTCGCTAAATGTGTTTTGTACTTAAAATTTACAACTAGTTTTTGGTAGAAAAATATCGCAATTAACTTTAGTGAACACACAGTTTTTACTAGACTTTCGCTCATTAAGATCTTACTAAAGATTTAAGTACTACGCTTTTAGTGTCGGTAATAATTTCATTATCGGTCAATGTTTAGAGTTATTTTCAATATTATTTTATTGGGCGTTATTTATTTTCTTTTTCACCGGTGGGGTTAGTGTAGATACTGTTCTGAAAATTTGCGAAACTATCTTGTACTTGTACTGTACATACTAACGGATAGCAGCAAATACAATTTTATTAACATTTTTTTCCAATACATCCTCTTAATTCCATGTACTCTTAGTTTCAGCACTCAAATTTTAGTGCATACTAATCATTTTGTGGCAATAATAGCGTACGCGCTGCACTCTAATCGAATCACCGAACATTTTCCATTAATTCGCATTTAATTTGATTTTTGAAGCACAGCCGCTGTAATTTCCGGCAATCAACAAGCGTGGGTGTGTGAAAACTTCCATTTGAGCGGAAAACCCAAATCGGATTTTGTTACTCAAATGCCACTGCGACCCATACAGCCTAACTAGAATACGCCACATATGTAGAACAATATTCAGGGTTTAATTGTTTTTTTTTTTTTTGTTTTTTTTTTTGGTAAAAACATCTGCCAACACTTTTGTTGTGGGCTTTGGATATCATTCAATATTTGCTGATCAGCAGCGTACGAATATTGCATTCTACGGTCACTCATACGCCCAGGCGACTACGCACAGCTGCTGATTTGTTTATTTAATATTTATTATGGCCGTGTGTAGGCAATGGGTGAGATTGCAATGCAAGCTTGTCAAGCGAATCGAAGCGTATGAGCGTAATCAATCGCAAATTTGAGTCGTGTCATTGGACACACACACACATGGAAGCAAATATTTATATACGGTGAGTCAAAAAACTGATCACATGGTGATTTTTTTTTACAATATTTACAATGTTTTTAACGAAAAATCGTTTTTGTTAATTTATTATAAAACTTTATTTCACACTTTGCACAAAATTTATATAAATTCAAAAAATTTTCATGAAATTTTCAAACTTTTTATTCAGAATTTTTAGATAACTCTTGGGTATGCGGTTTTGTAGCTCATTTGATAATAATACACAACTCTTATGTGGCTTTTGGTTTGGCAGTTTTTTTAAATTGAATAAAATTAATTTTTTTTTAATTTTAGTTTTGGAAACTTCTACCACTTAACACACATAGTTTATAAAACCAATAAGAATTTGCAGCCACTTCAGACTTGCACGTTATTGTGCTGAAATTAAATGGAAAAATACGAAATCAAAATTGCATACCCAAAAGTTTTTTCAAAATTCGAAATAAAAAGTTTGAAAATTTTCCGATTTTTTATAAAATTTGTGCGAAGTCTGAAATTTAAATTTATATGCTTTTTGTCATAGAACGACGTAAGGTTTTATAAAAAATGAACTATAGACTTAGCATTAAAAAACATTATATATATCGTAAAAAATAATAACCTTGTGATCGATTATTTGAATTACTGCATATTCACATGAACGTGTGTGTTAGCATAAAACGTACGCCATTTGCATGTTAATTGCTGATTTTTGCAAATGAATGAAACCCACCCACACAGCGTTGTTCCATAGAATATTTTTAATAATATTTCAGTTTTATTTAATTAGTTCCAATGCCTTATTGAGTAAATTAATAAAGACGTGTGAAAAAAAAAAGTTAATTGAAATCTTTGCAAGTTGAATGACAACTTTATGTATGAATATTAATGAATTGGTAAATTGCCAGTAGGCGGTTAACATGTTGTAAAAAGTATTCGCAAAAATCCAATATAAGAACTTGAATAATTTTGAAAAAATGATTGTAAAACAAAACGAAACGCTAACCAACATACAAAACGCAACAGTCGAACTGCGAGAAAAACAAAGGTATTGTATATATTGTAAGCCTGGGCGACAATAACACAGCAAGTTGTAAATTCCTCCATTTCATGTTTGGGAAATTTGAAAAAATTTATTTATTTTCGCGTGTTTTTTCACAGCTTTTACAATTTTCGATTTTTTTTTTGGCATTTTGGCGAAGTTTTTTTGATGTTTACGATTTTTTATAATTTGAATACATTTTTAAGATTTTTGTAGTGCGTTTCTGTTGGTAAAGCGCAACATTTTGGAAGCGATGGTAATATTGGTATCTTTTTTTAATAACATGAAACAATTTGCAAATTTCTATTATTTTAGATCGATTGAATCAATCTTCTGGGATATTTTAAAACTGTGTTTGCAAATATTTATAGTGACAAAATTTTGAAATTTTCGACCATCTGGGAGTTTTTATTGCTTGCTGGCTGTTTGAAACTAAAAATATTGGCAATTTGAAATTTTATTTTTTTCTTCGTTTTTTGATCACTTTGGGAAAAGTAAAAAGTAAAAGTTAATTTTGAAATATTTTTGGACACTTTGACCATTTGCAAAATATAGGAAATTTAAAATTCTTTTTTAAAATGGTTTGCATTGTCTTTTCAGTCGTCGAAAATTTTAAACGTATGCCAACTTCGAAGTTTTCTTTTAAATCTGTTTGTTGACAATGTAAATATTTTGCAAATTTTTGCGAAATGACCAGATCAAAAGTTTTAATTTTTTGTTTCTCCTGTGGTTTTTTTTTAAAGTTGGGACATTTTGACAAAATAAAACTATTTGGTAAATTTCGAAATGCTCATATATTTAAAACAAAAATGGGAAAATCTGTAATGCGTCATTTTTTTTTTTGGTTGAAAACTTTTGACTTTTCGATATTAAAAGCCGTTGATAATTTTTAACAAATCGCAAGAAATTTTTGGAAAATCTGAATGTTTTTGGCTGGTTTAAATATTTACCGCTATTCTGGAAATTTAAAATTTTTTAAAACATCTTATATGTTGAGATTTACAATCCCGAAAATTTCCTTTAAGCTTGATTATTTTGCCATTTTTTTTCTTTTTAATTTTGAAAAATATCATAACAGGTGTTTATTTTTGGAATTTTCATAATTTTCATAAATAAAAAGTTAATCAGTATTTTAAGAACAAATTTTGAAGTTTTAAAAATTTTTGATAACGAAAACAATTTCAAAAATTTTCAACAAATTTTGTGGAAAAACTTATTTTTGAGTATTTTCAAAAGTCTACTTTTAAATAGAAATTTAGTAACGAAATTTATGGGTTAAAGATAAATTGTATAATATTATATACATATGTATGTATATATGTGTACCTATACTATTAAAACGCAATTTACTCAGAGAAATTTAATATTCCACATTTCTCTTTTTGCTCCTATAACGGTTTTTTGTACCAACAAGTCTTTAGCTATTATTTCTTGTCGGCACAGTTATTTAGAGTAAGTATGTAAAAAGTTGTCGTTCAATTTGAAGGCTACTAAGGCGTTTTGATAATTTTGTGAATTATGACATGTGGAAATGTTGCATTTTCACACTTTTTGCCAATTTAGAGAATTAAAAAAACTTTGATATTTTTTTTGATTTTAAGCATTTCTTCTTAATTTGAGAATTTTTAAAGATATTGTGTTTTAAATTTGAAAATTCTTTTTATACCGACCAGAGAGAGGAAAGCTGTAGATAAGCATAAGAATTGTATATCCGAGCGCTGGTGCAAAATCATCAAATTTCAACCGCAATTTCATGAATCACTGCCAGCTAACAGTTTCTTAAAATCTTTTGTGTCACAATTTTTCGTTATTTTGGTTATTTTGGAATGTCAAGTTTGTGTTTTATTATTATTAAAAATTTAGTCATTTATCACAGGCGACCACTAACTTTGAACATATAACATAAAAACACGCATATAACTTTTTACTTGTAGCCAGTATGTCGAAATTTATGTATGTATGTACATATGTATATTACGGTATTTACATAGTTATGTTTTGAAATTATTTGCAACAGCTCATAAATGTCCTTTAAAAGCAATATAAAATGCTGTTGCTCATAATTTTTCGGTGACCACAAAAGCTGAAGCACAATTGTGGCTTTGGTCTCCAACGAACTGCGTATGTGAAGAGTAGAAATATAATAGTTGTAATGCTATGAATGTATGTGCACTATACATATGTATGTACCTACTCGTAGAAGCAGCGATGAAGTAGCAGTAAACAGCATTCTTTGCTAGCTACCAACAACGCTTATTGGCATTCCCAACAGATTGCGCCTGCAATTGGGTGCTCACACTCTACGTAAATGTGTAGATATTTAAGTAAAAATATTTTATAGTATATCCTTTCTGGCGCACAGGGTTTTCTACTCCATTATGTATGGACATATGTACATACAGTGCACGACATATAGTCGCAAGTTATGGCTATTTATTTTTTTAAATTTAAATTTAATTTCTTTTTTATAAAAAATATAGTTCATTTCACTACTTACACCAATTAAATTCAACTTTTTTCTAAATTATTTTTTTCGAATTTTTAATTGAATTTTTTTTCAAAATTTCGATGCACAGTTTTATAACCCATTGAATGTTACGCTTATAAAGTGGATGTTTGAAGTGTCTGAAAATAACCGTTCATTGAACATTTTGCTCAGAAAATTTTAGGCAAAAAAAATGCCTAAAATCAACAGCCATTTTTAGTTACTTCAAACGTGAATTTTTTGTACAAAAATTTAATATAATTTATAAAACTATTTAAAAAGTTTGGAAATTTGTTGAATTTTTGCAAATTTTGTATAAATATTGAAATTTGGATTTATAAAATTTGGTTTAGCTATATCAAAAACAATTAATGAATATCAAATAAACAAAAATTCCTTACTCAAATTTTTTTGAAAAAACTGAAGTAAAAATTAAAAAAAAAATCTTGAAATTTCAATTTGTATGAATTTTTTTATAAAAAAAACCACATCTGAATGAAAAATACAACTGTAGCTAGCGTGTAATTAAAAAAATTAATGAGAAAAAAAAAATTTGTGGAATGTCAATCAGTGTAAAATTTTGTTAACATTTTTTGAAATTTTTCTAGATTTGTTATAAAGTGTTAAATGTAGATCTCTATGGTTTTATGAAAAATAAATGAATTAAAAAAAAAATTAAAAATAGTAAAATATGATCAAAATGTTGCACTCCTTGCCTGGTCCTTTTGACCATATCTATAAGGTCATGAGAACCATAGTAGGGTATCTGTAAAAAAGTTTCTTGAGCTACATTTATGGCCCGTAAATAACAAAAAAAAACAGAACATATTGTATATTTTTAAATAGGAATAAGGTAAAAAATTGGAATTTTAATTTTATAGGGAACTAAATTAACGGTAGCACATAATAATTATAATAAAATTGTATAGATTATAAAAGTGCATTCCCAAATTTTTTCTAAAAATTCGAATTAAAATTTTTTAAATCATTAGTAAGTACATAGTCGCCTGTTGAATTTTTTAAACCAATTTTGAAATTCAACTGGTGTTTGTTGTAGAATGAAATATATTTGCATAAAAAATATAACAGAAATTAAATTAAAAAAGTAAATCGTTAAGTATTTTGAATACATGGTTGTGCTATCGTTGTGCCGTGTACTGTATTTGCATACAAGTCTGAACATTAGTGCCATTGTTGTTCTTCCCACACACCACTCGTATAACTCTTACTCGTACTGCTACATATTATGAGTATTTGGCTAAGTTGTTTTTTATGAGTGCGTGACCCTTGTGCGAGTGCCTTGTGTGTGTGCCTCTGGGTATTGTTGTGCTACAGTTTGAGCGGTATGAGGTTGTACTAAATTTTATTAAATAAAAGCTGGTGAGTGGTAGTGCTAAGTATTTGTAAAAACCCTAAGCACGCTCGTTAAAAAAATAAACCTTTATTTGCACAAATTTTTTCTCACACTTTTAGTGTGAAAATTCCTTGCGGGCGAGTTAGGAAAAGTATAGCGGCATTACAAGCGAATTGCAAATAAATATTAATTTCAAAATAAATACACTAAAAGCTTTGTCTAATTTACAGTTGGTGCGCTATTACTGAAAACAGTTTTACCAAAGGTAGGTAGGGTAAGTAGTGCTGGAAAATGAGGTAGGTATTTATGTGAATAAAAACAGAAACTTATTGCTTTGCCATGACTTTAATGCAGCACTGTATTTATAACGCAGAAAGTGAGTCCAGCCACTTTATTCGATAAGAACATGTACATGATTTTGTGTTTACAGCAATCACTTAACTGATCAATCCACTTTTGGCAACTCAGACTCACAAGCCGAAAAAATTCCATTCAAACAATGAGAGGCAGGCAGGTGACTCAGTAGAAGCTTAGTTTCTTAGCAAAGAAATAGCAAATCATTGAAGCACGTTTTTAGGCGTTTTGAAACTATGACTATTAATTTGATACCATTTTGTAGTACTAAATTTCCAGTGTAACGCTTTCAGCATTAGATGTTTAAAAAATATATGTATATAGTACTAAATTTTTACTATTATATTTTCAAAACAGAATGTTTAGTTAAAATATTTAATACACATTTTTTAGTACTAAAGTATTTGTACTAAATTTTTGGTCCAAATTTTTTTTTAATGTGTTTTAGTACTAAACGTTTAACTACTAATTTTTACTATTAAATTTTTATTACTAAATTCTTAGTATTATATTTTTAAAACAAAATTTGTAGTGCCAAATTTTTAGTACTACATGTTTAGTACAACATTTTTAGTACTAAATTTTTGGTACGATTTGTTATAAGTTGTTTTAGTACGAAACGTTCAAATATTAATTTTTGCAAAAATTACTTAGCAAGCAATATTTTTTTAGTACACAACTTTTGAGTACTTACTTTTAAAACCCATCTTAGTACCACATTTTAGTGCTTTTTTTCAACTAAAATTGTTCTCGAATTCATACAAAGTTTTTGCTTGCTAAAGCAAGCGCTATTTTTTTTTTTGGTGCCATTTTCGAACTTGCTAAACTTAGCCACCATTTTTAGTATTCTCGATAAGGGTATATTTCATTTTGAATCATTAATTGTCACTTTGCATTAAAACAAACGACAGTAATTTTCTCTAGTATGAATGTTGGTTGGTATGAATATGGGAGATGTTGTACAAATATTTTCTTTGCACAGCTTAACAAGCCTCTCAAGTAATTTTCGCATGATTGACATCAAGCAATTTGAACAGGTGTAATAGCGTTGATCAACTTTGGCGATAGGTAGAAGATTCCCTAAAAATATAGGGACGCATTTTCAGTTACAGATGTGGGCTGTAATTCTGCTTTAGAAAATAAGTGAAATAACATCACATAGCTTAATGCTAATGTAAAACTTCATAGCGTTTTTAAAGAGATGATACACAGTAATAAACTGATTGTTTTCATTTATTCTTTTCTTCATGTACTCCGCACTATTTCTAACGCTTATCCTTCCCATTTTCCAGTATCACAACTTTTCTTTTCCTTTGTTTACGCAATCATTCAATTCAATACATTATTATCGCTCATGTACGCTGCCAGCAGGGAGCATGCTATAAAAGAGATAACAGCACAAAAAAAAACAAATAGCGATAGCTGTCTTTGCTTTTTTGAATAGAAAAAAATGCGCGCATATTTCCTTTTAAAGAAGAAGGAGGAGTAGATGGAAGTAAAGCTCGGTAATAAAGAAGAGTTGTTAACAAAGTAAAAACGGTTGAGAAAGGGCTTAGGGGGAGCACAGTTAAATTTACAGCATTTGAAAGCATAGATGAAGCTGCTGAGTATTTTCGGCTTAGGCTTCAATAAATTGAATCGCTTGAATAGAAAGAAAAACTTTTTCATGTCAAGATTTCACCACCATTCAGCCCTTTATGCAATGTTTAAGCTTCAACGCCTAAAAATGTACTGCATACATTTTTTCGCCTCACACATACCACGCTCAAAACGAAAGTAGCAATAAGTAGCAGATGTTTACAAGAATCTAAGAATAATAGGCAGTGAATGCGTAATTGTGACCACAAGAGTGAATCTTCTCATTCCTGAAGTTTGAATTTGAAAAATTTGTGGGTTATTTATGGTACTAGTTTTCAATTCATCCAAATACTACTACTATCCGTTCAACGCAACTTAGTTCAAAAATACACCTATTTTCAAAGGCGTTTTAAAAGGTCTTCGGCTTCCTGGTATAATAGGTATACTTTTCGGTAAATTAAAACAAAAATTTTGCATCGGTAAACGCTCAGAATTTTGGTTTCTTTTGAAAATTGTAACTAATCAAATTAATGAAGAATAAAAAGAATTGTCTAATAAACAGAAATACTTTGTATGGAAGAAAAGGGGTCGTCGCCAAAAAACAAAGTGATCAAAAATCATTGCACATTTTTAGCTACTTGAAATTTGTACTTTCTTTCACTAGAACTAATTGGACTATAAAACTGTATACTTGGGGTGTTTAGTTCTGAATAAAAAGTTTTTAAAAATTTTTGCAAACTTTAAAATGTGGAATAATATGGTGTTTTTGTATATAATGCGCTAGACTTTGATAAACAAAAAAAAAAAAAACATAAAAAAGCAAACAATGATCAAAAATGCGTGTCCTATTTTTTTGTCACATCACTTTATGCGAAAGTGCCACGTTGGTCTGGCGAAAGAAGGACTGAAGAAACCTTAGCAAGAGAATATATTTTCGAATAGTCCTCCAATTTTGCTAAAAGAATACCAGCAGCTGCAATCTTATAATTATTTGTATAAAAAAATAAGAAAATCGAACTGGTACTGACTACAAATTCACTAAACATACCCCAGCTGAGAGACAGTGCTTTTATTTGCTTGCTGGGTATATGTTTACATTCTATATTTTTATACACAGTTGGATTTAGTATATGCTCATCATGTTTGTGAAACATTTATTATCTATCTGCGCATAATGATGGTGCAAATCGACGTGACGAATTTGTCTGCTATGTGTACAGGCAGTGTGAAAAGTATGCAGACTTTATTATTAGCTAAAAATAAATACAACTAAATTAACTGAGTGTGCGGTATTAGCTGAACTTGATTAGAAACTAAGTGGCAGCGTGAACGGAACTTCAGCAATTATTTTTGCATTATACCACCAATAAAAAAATTAAAAAAAATGTGTGGAAGTTGGTTTTCTATGCGTCCATATACTTTTTGCGCAGAATGTATTTATATATTTGACTTACTTATAGTTATCGCAATAAAATTAGTATTGCTGGTTCATAAAAGCGACAATAAAACTAATGCTTAGGCAAGCAACTATTTTCACATATATATAAAATACGTGTTTGTATATCGGCGAGTTGAGAAGTAAAACAATTCAATAAAAAAGAAATGATGCTTGCAAACGATAAAAAATAGTAAAAAAGAAACAAGGACACAAAAACAAACGAAGAGCAACTTACTTAGCGCAAAGCAATAAAAATAATAAAAAGCCTAAAAGGAAATTTTTCTTTTTGCTATACTCATTATAGCATACTGTGAAATGTACGAAATTTTCTAAGCGGAAATAAAATAGTTAAATAGCCATTAGACGCGGCGAACCGTATGGCGGCAAATTGGGTAATATGTATGGCAATAAATAAACAATTCGGTGATTTCATGAGTTTCAGAAGTCAAAGGCAATGACTTTTAGAGGCATGTAAACGTAGTCTCAAAAATTTGGTAAATATTAAATAAAGAACTTTAATTCTGAACACTATAATTTTGTTACCTGTACTAACACAAAAATTCATAAACGATAAAGTAGACTTTAACTGCTTCATAAAAAAAAATGTCAATCTATAATGCTCTTTAAATCTATTTCATTTTTTTTTTGAATAAGCCTGCACACTCTTGCAGTGGACTTTCATCTAACTGAGTTTAGAAGAAAATGTGGGCAAACAAATTAATTGCGCCAGTTAACAATTTTTGCAAGTTTAGCTAGAAAAAAAGTAGTATCCGCTATGGCGCAAAAAATATTGAAATAATAACTGTTTGAGTAAAAATTAAAAAAAATTAAGAGGGATATAAACGGTACATTGAAACTTTCATAAAAAGCAAAACTAAATAGAATGAAACGGAAAATTTTGAAGTATGCACGTGAAATGCCTCGAATCTTAGCGAGATACCTAATGTCGTGAATTATTCAAACGCACACGAACGAATTGAAGAAGGAACAAAGTAAAGTTAGAAATAAAAATATAAACTAATGGATATATTAAAAAATAATTGAGGGCAGACTTGGAAATGGAAGATGAAATTAGCTATAAGAAATGTAATGGTATAAAGTAAAAATAAAAAACAAACTAAACATAAAACGATCGGAACGAAGTGAAATTGCATTGGAATTTTGAAACCTGTTAAATTTATTAAAAACACAAATCGAAGGGGATCTTGTGAAATTGATAAATGAAATTTATAATATTTTATAATATTTACCGTGTTTTCTTTTTGATAAATTATTTTCGTAAGTTTTTATTTAATATAACAGAAAAATTTTATATCAAAATTTAAACTTTGAACAAAATTTATAAAAATTCAAAAAAAATTATCACAAAATTTTTTGAAATTTTCAGAATTTTTAGCATATTTTTGGGTATACAGATTTGTAGCCAATTTCATTTTGGTATTACAATATACAAATCTCAGGAGACTGAGGCTACAAATTCCCGTTGATTTTAAAAAAATTTTTGAAATTTTGAAATTTTGAGTTTCGGACTTTTATTTTCATTTAAAGCATGCACTTTATATGGCAAACGATATCGAAAAAACGGCGGTAAAGAAACATATTAAACCGAAATTTATATACAAACCTTCTATTGCATAGAAAAATTGCGTAATATCAAAATTTCAAAAAGCAAAAATTTGATAATTTAATAAATCAACCGAAATTTTTTTACCATTTCAGACTCGCTGTGCTAAACATAAAGGAACTATAAAAATCGACAAGCTCAAAAGTTTCGTAAGAATTAAAAGATTTCGTTTTGAACTTCTCTTTTTTTGAACTTCTCTTTTTTGTTTTTTTTTTGGTAATTTGAATTTTTATAAACATTTTTTTTTAATTTTTCTTTTAAATTGATGGTTTAAGTTTTAATTCAAGAGCGAGATCTAGAGGTTGTAGATTCTACTACTCGTCCTATTACAAACCAGAATCGCATACGCTTCCAAACTCATTTAATAGTTTGAATAGAATATGAAGAAGATATCTTTTGCCGAACGAAAAAACAAGGTAAAGATGGACTGTTCGTCGAATTTAGAGAGATAGCAGTTGGCAAATCGGCGACCCAATCTAGCGGCTATGGTGGTCAATTCAAATACGCCCACAAACCAACCAGTCGACTTTCCTCGAAGCAGAATAGAACAGAAATAGGCGACACTAAACAGTTTGTTATAACAACAATTCGGGCCTAGGTTACCAACTGTCACAATATGGAATGTAAATTTTGCTGTTTCAACAACGACTACTTCGATTAACAACCCTTGGCTGAAAAGAGCATCCTACTTGACATTTCTTAGCGTTTCCGAAAAGATTGTTCAAACTCTGAGATGCAAAAAGCGCGTGCCAATTTGAAGTAGTCGTAGCTGTGTTAAACTTCGGAGAATGACAGCGCTAAGTTGCCATCAGATCCGCACACCAACCGAAATAAACTCTAAGGCACAACTAGGTCATAGACTTTCTGTAGCGCCAGCTTAGTTGGCTAACTTGTCTTCTAACTACTAAACAAAACTGGAGCTGCGAGTTCCATCCAATGCCACTGAAATGAGTGACTTATTCCATAACAAACTAGCTAGTAATTACAAATCAAACCAATTATAAGCTACTAGGAGAAAGGTACATTAAGCTTCACCCAAATGAAGATGCGCAAAATCAAATACGCGTATTTGATGTGGACGGAAGGAACATTGAACGTAAAAGTTAAAGTACGTTTGCAAATTTACTAGCATGAAAATCCTTTGGAGCGCAAAATGAGAGCAGCTAATCTGCCAAGCAACTAAATAGTCCAACTTAAATTTATGGATGTGAAAATTTGTGTTAAGTTAATGCGTACGTATGTATGTGGTATATGGTATACATATTTTGAAGCTTACGCTAAATAAGAGGGGACTAACAAAAGTTCGCTTAGTTGATCAGAAAAAAAGACAAACAATTCTTAATATTCGTCTATTTCTATCTTTGCTACATAATCGCCATTGATTTCAATAAATTTCTTGCGTCCATAGATCTCAATACAGTCTTAAATATCTAGTTTTTCAAGCTAGCAAGTTCAGCAATGCATCAGCAATCATTTCTTGTGTCAATCGAAGATCTTCCGCAAATTTGAACTTCACCAGAGCCACAGCTCGCGCTCTACAGAAGCATGCCCCAACTCGAATCTTCGGAACAAGTTTAAAAAAAAAATTGTACAGACGGTGGAATCGTTCCATATGAAATTTCGCATTCATTGAACATTTGCAGTGGCTTTAGTTTACGCCAAAATCCGAAGAGAATTACAAAGTGAATTTTGTACCGATTCAGCTTCAGCTATTTTACGTTTTCTCCGCTCAATTGTAATCGATCGTTTTGAAATTGGGAAAGAGTTATCGTACAGCATTTGCAAAGGGTTTGAGAATTTTTGGTTTTACTTCAAGGGCCACCAATGAAGCGAACTTTTGTTGGTACCCTCGTGAATGCGAGCGAGTGTGCGTGTGTGAAAAATTGATTGCATTAAGCAGTTACAAGCGTGCAAAGTACCTCATCTAACAAGTAGCATATATAGGAACATACAAAAACAAAATATGCAATTTTCTTAGCGACAACAACAACTAGAAAATGGAAAGCAACAGTGACAATGTTAACCGCTAATAGTTGTTTGGTAGTGAAAATAAATTACCGCACTCACGTTGATTGTGGCGCGGAGCGGTAAGGGAAGAGAAATGGCTGAAAAAAGGTGCTATGGGAAAGCTGAAAGTGAGCTGGGGGAAAGGTAGTAAAACTTCGCAGAAGAACGAATATTTAAGTGTACCTCAACAAACCGCACCCTATTCAAGTACGTTACCGCATGGAACGCAAAAAATTTACGATGTAAGCGCAAAAAGGAACTAAAATAAATTATGTATATGGGTCTGACAATAAGGATAGACTTGATTGATTATGAATGTTATATGAAACTAACAGCGTACAGATGCGATAATATATAATATATCGACATATATTGAGCAGCTCAAAAATGCAACATTGAGCCAACTAATAAATATTCTACAAATAACACCTGTGACATAGGAAGTTACTTACTTACTTACTTAATTGGCGCTATCACCGCTTAAGCAATTTTGGCCGAACTTCTCCTACAATTTGTGGTGTGCGTCTTGTTGTTGTAACACAAATTGAGGGACCTACAGTTTTACGTCGAATCCGAACGGCGAATGTTTTTTTGTGAGAAGTTTTTTCATGTCCGAAATACAGTCGGAGGCGATTGCCTGCCGAGGGGCGACCGCTGTTTGGGAAAAACTTTTCTATAATTTTAGATGTTACTTTCACCGGGCAGGTTTCGAACTCGGGACGAACCGAATGAAGTGCGCACACGCTACACTCTCGGCTACGGTGGCCGCGACGGAAGTTATTAAATATATTAAATAATTCAGATGCAAATAAGAGACATGAACAACTAGGATCTGTTGGATTAAATGGCAAGCAACCATGGGGCAAAAAAAAAAAACAATTACAGAAACGAAAAGTCTTAGACGTTAATGACTTTTACTGGAAACGACATACAAATGCGCAAACTTTTTTAGTACTGAATAACCTACTGAGAAGCTTCTTAATGTCACATAGAGATTTTACGCTGTAGAGACGTGGTAGAGCTAGAATTTATTCAACATTTCAGGCTTTGGAGCTTGTAAGGCAAATTAATGGAACTACCGACCGAACGGTGGATGATTTTTATATGCTGCTATTAGATAAAAACTTTTTCTATAATTATTAAACCATTTCAACCCGGGACCTACCGAATGAAGTGCGCAAACGTGACACACTCGGCTACGGCGGTCGTTTCGAAGATTTTGCTAGTGCATATGCAATCTCCTTGGACAGACAGATTTTGAGAAATCTCGCTTGAATCGTGGGCCTTTTCTTAGGATCGAGTTGTAATTTACGATACTGGAAGAGATATGTAAACTCTCGAAACCAGCATGATCCTGAGGAGACAAATGCAGGCATAATATTTCGATTGATGTCATGTTCATTGCAGAAGCTTTTGGAACAGTGTAATGATATCTAAGTTTCTAGTTCAGTTGACATTTACTTATTCTTCCTTGGGCATACTAAAAAACATTATGGCATAAAAATATGTAAAATAAAAAATTGATCAAAGAACTGTATCATATTGTTTTTATTTTCTGCTTATTAGTCTATGTGAGATCTGGTTGATTTCCCAAGCTAATCTCGTCTAATAGGCAAGACGCGACGACAGCCTTAATCTGCATTAACAGTCTTAGTTTACATTGCACCATTATGCTGAACTCAAAATTTAAATTTTTTCTTACAAATGCAAATTATCCCTGTTCGTTTGTCATATCTTTAAGCTAATCTAGTATGTTTTACCGCATAAGTTATTTTGATTGATTTCAACAACGCTCGCCATTAATTATATTTTGCTAACTGATGAAAGTAAAAAATTTGAAGTGAAGCCCACCGCTTTTATACCCTATCGTTTCGAATTTAGTAAAGGGGATTAAAGCTTTCTATGCCATCATCAAATATTGTCTTATTTTCTACCATAAGTCCTAGTCTCGAGACTTATGTGATAATAGATTTAAGACTGACTACAAGATACTACGCTAAACCGACAATGTTTTGTGAATACAGCTAGTTAGAGCTGAAACTATTGCCAGCTTAAATAAAAGTAGCAATTATTGTACATTCAATTGAAAAGAGATAGTCCTTAATGTGTATTACAATGATTTTTCGTCATCCCTTGGCAAGGTTTCCTTTTAAGGTTGGTTTGCTTTCGAGAACCTGACAAGGGATGACGGAAAATTGTTACAATTTACTTTAACTTTTCGCTTTGCCAGAAATACAGAAGATAAAAAAGAGTCTCAAATGAAACGTTCTAATTAAGACAAGTCTTACGAGTGGAGTAGATAGATTTTTGCTTGAACTCGCTCAAGTTTTGATTATATTTTCATACTACAGACTAGAGTCCGTGAACATCGCAACATCCATGGGGAGACGAGTAGAGTTTATTTTTCTTACATTATTCCACAAAGAGTTACGAATTTGAGACATAGCTGCCAAAAACATTTCATCAGTTGCGAAAGTTGAATCTCAAATGAAGATGGTGACTGCTATAGCCTAGGGCATGAAGGTGCAGATTTACCATACCGTAAGTGCCATTAGTATTTAATAGAAGAAGTCTTTAATCGAAGCAACATCAGCCAAACCAAGGCAGTTTTCCTTGAACTGAATAGTTCATCATTTAAATCCCTGCGATGCGTGTTGCTCACTTAATTCGTCCAAGTATTATTTCCTTTTTTTCGAACAAATGATCTGGTAGAGTTTTGTGAGGGTTTCTTGAGTTCCGAATCAATTTTGTAATCCCCATTCCAGGAAATTTTGGCGCTAGCACTACTTTCACTATACAAGTTAGAGCTGTTCAAACGCTGGGATGCAGTCAATGTAGTTTTTTCTTGGCAGTAGTTTCTTCTTAGAAATTTTCCGTCACTGCCTCTTTTGAACTTTCGCTACTACATTTCACAATCGCTGCGCATTTTTTTTAATACAGGTTGGTATACATTGACGTTTAGATATGTGAGTGATGATGTTACATGTGTGCTATCTTTTTTGCTTCGCCACACCATCGTAATTACTTTCATGTATGTGTGTGCGTGTGTTAGTTTTCTGCTCATACGACTTTTCCGCTCAAGCAAACGCTACAAATGATACTTTGCGCAAGCTACATGCAGGGATGTAACACCCAGCGGAACAGGCAGTGGCCACTCATTTGCCTTGAGTGGGTGGATGTGTTGGGATTTGCACCTTTGCATAAAATGCAGTTGAACAACTACCATAGTAAGTGGAAAACTTAGCACACACAGATGTACTTAGCTTTCAGTTTCATTTATTTGCGTGTCACATAACTCAGTTTCCGGCATTTTTCTTTTTATATTATAATTTCCGTTTATAATTTGCTGATATGTGAAGAGTCGCCTGAAATTTTGTTGCAATTTGTGAGTGAGACAAATAAAAGTTTAGTTTTTATTTCATTCTCTATCTTTCTTTCGCTGAACAATCTTTTGGAATGCCTGTGAAAATTCTATATCTTACACTTACTCAAATAATTGACCACATTTCGATTTTTTGATAATATAAATTAGCTTTTTTATTAAAAATATATAGCTCGTTCTATAATAAAAATCATATGAAGTGAAATTTCAAACTTTTTGCAAAATTTACAAAAATTCAACAACTTTTTGTATGTGCAATTTTGTAGCGCACTTAATTTTTGGCAATTTTTGTTTTTTATTTTGGACGTACGCATATTTTTCCATATATACAAAGATGAATTTTATAAAAAATTTTGTCGATTTTTAATATATTATTTGGGCGTCAGCAGTCTTGCACATCTTCTGCTATGCAAACTGCATGCGTTTAATGAAAAAAAAACTTTGAAAACAAAAATTTCTAAAAATTTTCAAAAGCCAAATGCGAATTTTTAGGAACTTGCGACTTGCACACTAATATGGTAAATTTTAATCAGATACAAAACTGCTTACTCAAGAAAGTTGCGAAATTTCTGAATGAAAAATTTGATGAAAACTAGTTGAATTTTTATACATTTTGCTATATTTTATTTTACTATACGCACTATAGATATACTATATTTTTATAAAAAATTAACGATGATGCATAACGTTTGAAATTTGTATTTGCATGCTTTTTCTTTTAGAACGAACTATATTTTGATACAAAATTGACGATGAAAATTTGATGCATTTTTTTTTATTATTTTGCTAAAACTAAAAATTTTGTAAAATTTCTGATGAAAAAAACTTTGTTGAACTTTTATTATTACTTTACTAAAATTAAATGAGGTATACCTAAAAAATATTGTAAAAGTTTTGATACATTTTTTTTTTTAATATTTATAAATTTTGTACAAAGTTTGAAATTTTGATTTACATGCTTTGTTGAACTTTTATTATTACTTTACTAAAATTAAATGAGGTATACCAAAAAAATATTGTAAAAGTTTTGATTGAAAAGTTTTGATACATTTTTTTTTTAATATTTATAAATTTTTTACAAAGTTTGAAATTTTGATTTACATGCCTTTTGTTGTAGAATGAACCAAAAAAGAAACTTTGTTGAACTTTTATTATTACTTTACTAAAATTAAATGAGGTATACACAAAAAAAATTATAAAATTTTTGATTAAAAAGTTTTGATACATTTTTTTTTTTTTATATTTATAAATTTTGTACAAAGTTTGAAATTTTGATTTTCATACTTTTCTTATAGAACGAACAATATTTTTATAAAAAATCTTGAGATATTTTTAAAGTCAAAAACATTGCGAATATTTACAAAAAAAAAAACAACAGAAATCATTTGTTTGAGAATCTGTATATGAAAAGAACAGCAAAGGCACATTTGAAATGATTCTCCTGTTTAGGTTCAAATGAACCAACCTTCTGGACGAAAGTTGCTTTCAACAACAAAAAATAAAAAGAAAACAGAAAACACATTTCCATATATTATATTTACTTACCGCTAACCTTATTTGCAAAAATAACAAACGTAGGTCGAAATACTTGAAACAGCGGTATTCCTTGCTTTTTTAATTTAAAATCTTTCATCGCCACATACAAGTTCACATACCTTATGTACCATCCATCTACAGAATCACCATATGTACCTATGCATTTTACATATATGTGTAAAGGAGTGAAAAGATTTTCTCTCCAAAATATGTATATTCTTTGTTTACCTTTTCAATTTGTGCGTACGGTATCCTTGTTTACATTCACTTCAACGCAAAGTGAGTGATGAGAGCGCAATTCTTATGCCGAATGCTTCGCTGAGTTCACAAGAAAGTGCTGCAAGCGTTAGATGGTGATAAATGCGAAGCAGCAGCAGTAATGGTTTTATTTGTTCTCACTAGATTGCTGTTTTTTTGTTTTTTTGCTATATGCTTTTATCCATCCATATGCAGCTACTTATGTATATTGATAAATACACATTTTATGTTCATATCAGCAAATAATGACGCGAAAGTGTTTGCTTGTTTGCTGAGTTTTTGAAAATTATGTGGGAATTCTTTTACACTTTAGTTCAACTGAATAATTTTTTGATATGCTTTTGAAAAGGAACTTCTTCTTTGAACAACTGGTATACAGTTTAGATTTTGACACTTTTTTTTCCTTACAGAAGATAATAAATTCCAAGAGAATAGATTGTTAAACACTTGAAACTTAGATTTTTTGTTTTTTTTTGCATTTAACTAATTATTGTTAAACATAATTGCTAATGCATCCATTTTGTAAATAAGTCCAGGCCAGTTCCGTGACTCATATATTTTCCGCCAATTTCTAATTCAAAGTAGTTTGTTTTAATTTTGTTTAATGTAGTACGAATTTAACATAAATGAAGTTGATTTAATTTAATTACATGTAGTTTGAACTAAATTAGTTTAGTTCAAGTTAAATTTTCTTTCAGTTTTTTTTAAATGTATTTAATTTTTACTAAATTAAATTTAAATTAACTTGTATTAAGTGTAATTTAATTTATTTTATTTTATTTTATTTCATTAAATATTATTTAATTTATTTAATAATTTTTTTTTCATTTGATTTTATTTTCAATTAAATAAAAATAACACATTACTTTCTTTTTCTTATTTACTTCCTTTTATATAATTTGATTTTGTTGTGTTTCATACTATTGTATTTTATTTAACTTTCCGCTCATTTTATTTCTTACCTACTTTTTCAAATAAAATTCCTTTAATTTATTTTATTTTATTCTATGGTTTTTTGTTGGCTTTCTTCATTTTATAATTAATTAATTTGTTTATTAATTTAGTTCACTTTATTTTAATTTCTGTTATTGTTTATTATATTTCAGTTTTTTTTATTTAATTTATAATTTGTTTTATTATAGTCCACGTTACATTATTTATTTTTTTTTATTTTTTTTTTGTTATTTGGTTCATCTTATTTTATTTTATTTCACTCTCTTTTTTAATTTTTTTTTATTCCATTTAAGTTATTTTGTTATATTTTATTTATTAATTTTATTTTAATGTATTGTATTTAATCTTTTTTATTTTATTCCATTCCATTTTTATTAATATAATTTCATTTCACTTTATATATTTAATGATATATTTTTATTGGACCAATGTTGAAATTTATTTAATTAAGTTTATTATGATTTAATTTGCTTCACTTAATTTATTTTAGTTTGGTTAATTTTTGTTAATTTTTTAAATTTTATATTACTTTATTTTACTTTATATTATTTGATTTGATTGATTTCTAGTTAAATTAACCTGGTTTTAGTTTGGTATTTTTTTTAGTACTTTTACTTCATTTTATTAAATTTTATTGAAACAAGCTTGGATTTAATTTAATTTGTTTTATTTTTCATATCTGTTCATTTTTTTATTCTTTACTTTAATTCGTTTCAGTAAATTGAATTTTATCTTTTATCATTTTTAATTTTGTGTTTTATATTATTTGTTTTATTTTAATTTTTACACTGTTCTTATTTTATTTTTTTCTATTTGATTTTTATTTTACTTCATTTTAATTTATTAAATTTCATGTAAATTGAGTTTGTTTTAACTATCTTGTTTTATTTTTTTATTTTGTTATTACTTCTTTCTTTTTATCTTTTTCGTTTAATTTTAGATCAATTCGTTTTAATTACTGTTATTTAATTTTTTGATTTTTGTCTTTTATATATTTTTTTATATTTTTTATATTTTTTATTGAAATATGCTTAATTTTTTGTTTTCTTTTTACTGTTTTGTTTTCTTTTATTTTGCTTTATGTTATTTTATTTCGTTTATTTTATTGTATTTTATTTCGTTAAAATATTTTTTTATTTCATTTTATTTTACTGATTTGAATTTTAATTTAATTTACTTTGTTTTTTTTTAACTTTTCACAATTTTGTTTAATTTAATTAAAATTTATTTATATTTATTTTTAATTTGGTATTTTATATATTGTTTACTTCCTTCGCTAAAGCAAAAATATTAGTTTTTCTCAGTTACTTCATCTTTTTTAGTAGACACTGTTCCCGCCAAAAGTGTAGCTTTTCACAATAAATGCAATGACAATTCCAATTACCTCACTCGGCAGACACGACCGTTCGCGGCAATTTCCCATACGCGAATGAAATGTTTACTACCAAGAAGTTGATAATCTACCGGCGGATGCTGCGCCAACAATGAATTTGATGGAGACCAGTGAAATACCGCTATGGCATCTGACTGCCAATGTCAGTGTCAAGTGTGTTTGTGGAATTTAATTGGTACTGATAACAACTTGTGGAACTTAATGTCGTCGTCTTGCCTAAACTTTCATATTCGACGAAACTGGTGAGTATCTAAACTAACACACACAAAAAGCTTTCAGATACTTGAGAAAGCCATCGAATGAGCTTGTAAAAAGCTTTACAGACGAGTTAAAAAGCTTCAAGGAATATATCTGACAGTTAACGCTGCCTTCTGGCAATTTTTTTTTATTAAATGTACTGAGTAAACTCGAAAAGATTTTAGCTTTTAATTTGAAAAAAAAAAGGAAAAAAAAAGAAAAAAAATCGACAGAAAAGTCGGGGTCCGTTACTAAAACGGTTTGAATTTGAAGGGGGGCTGAAAGTAGAAAAAATAGATATGGACTATTTTAAGTTGTTACAATAAAAACAACGTCTAAGCAAGCGGGCGGTCAAACAACAAAGTCGCACTCTTAACTACCAATTTTCCCACGCAAAAGTAATGCTGTCCATTTCATTAAAGCTCCATCTCCATGACACCACAGTCTCAAACTACATATTTACCCGACAAAGCCTACCAGACAGCTCACAATTTCGCTTTTTGTGTTAACCTTTGCATTTGTGTGTGAGTGAGAGTGTGTGTGTGTGCGTTTCACGCGGCTTACAGTTACAATGCGACCATATCTGTGGCTGCGGCGACCAGTGAGAAGTGTTAAATTTGACACCGACACACAAGGACACACACAAAACAATACTGGAATTTGAAATGTAACCCAAAATGGCAACAGGTCGAAATGGAATGGACACGATAGGCGCATTAATTAAGGTCAAACAAGCTAATGGTATGGAAAGAGATGACTTGAGAGTAGAGGAGAGAAGAGAAGAAAAAATTAAAGTTGGAAAATGGCAGTGCCGTGGAGGAAAATTAGAGAATAATAATAAATGAAAAAAATAAATAAATGAATAACAGAACTTAGCATAACAAAACATGACATTACGTAACATAAAATATAAAATACAATAAGGAAGCTCAATTAGTATAACGTAAAAAATACAGCTAGCTACTCTCGGTCAAGTCAAGCAAGAAGTTTGATCGAATAAAGATTGCTGATAAACTTAAACGTAACATAACAAAATATAGCATAGCATAACATAACATAACATGGCATAAAATAATATAATATGACATAATGTAAGATAACGTTACATGACTTGTAATAATGTAGTGAACAGGCCGGATACACTTTTTTTTAATATATATTTCATTCTCAATTTATAAATATTATTACCATGAAATTTCGTCTAAGAAAGCCTGCCAATAAATGAAGATGAAATGATCATTTATTATAAATCAAGAACAGTCAGTGCCAGTTCTAAGTTCGATCGATAATAATCGAACAATGTATTTTCCCTAAACCAAACTAGACGATGCAATTTGAGATATTGGCAATATTGATTTTTACTGCATCTAGAAGTTTTCGCTTGTGATCGTTAATTTTGAAAGGATATTATCACAATAAAATTTAAATCTCTATGAACGCACTTGATTTTTGGGGATGAAAATAAGTAATTTTCGTCGTAATGTGAACAACTTAGCATAACATAACAGTATATACTACAATTTGAAATAATATATAATATAATTGAGCATAACATAAACTAAAATAACATAATATAAGACGGCTTCAACACGGCATAACATAACATAACTTGAAATAATATAAGATAATATTACATAACATAACATCCTATAACATAGCCTGAAACATCACGCCAAAAAATAACAATACATACCATAACTTGGAGCGATATGATATAATAACAATACATAACATAAACTAGCATAGCATTATATAACATGGTCGCAACATGGCATAACATAACGCAACATAACATTACTGGAATTAATATAATATAACATTACATACATACAATAAAGTAACATAGCCTTACATAGCGTAGCATAACATATAAATACATAACATAACTTGAGGTAATATCATATAATATTTCATAAGTTAGTTTACGTAGCATAGCATGACATAAAAGCGACATAAAATATATTGTACCAAGGAAAAATCCTTAGCGCACTTGAAATTTTCCCCCACATACATACTTATGCACGTAAAGTTTTCGTCTCACATTTCTTCAAAGTCCTCACCTCTCGTCGCCTATCAATAAGTACAAACGCTAACAAAGCTGTTACGTAACAAAGGTAAGTCGCTTAATTGTAACACAACAGCAACAATTTGTTTTGCACCGTTGCTCACCTCGTTTCCTCTGTATTCGCCTAGCAAATCACCTACATACATACATACATACTTACTTCCTGCCCGTGAGAGACTTGCTGGCACTGCTCTTTGAATTACGCGATAATTAGTGTAATTAATTACGCTGTGGCTGCGCTGCAGAGTTGCACAGACTAACACACACACACACCGCTGCACAAAAACAAAAAACGGCTGCCTACCTGTTGGCGAAAATGTAAGCAACGTAAAAAAAAAAACAGAATATTTTTCAGATTTTTTGCGACCTGCTTTCAGTCGCGGATATTTTGCCAGCGTATTATGAAAACGCGCATGTATTTACGTATTGTACATACATATGTATGTATGCTCACGAATACATTGTTAAGAGCATTTATTTTCTACGCATCCATCCATACTACAAATGTGCCCATACATATAAACTTATGAATGTGAGGCGTTCTTTTTTGCTGTCCTTTGTTGCTGTTTGTTTTCACTATCTGCGATTGTGTAATTTGGTTTTCATGCTTTCATACGCACAAACTCGCACACACACACACACATGCACACACACACACCGATTTGTACATATACAGCACTAAAGTGTGTGCATTGGCAACTGTAGTAGCTTTATCGAGATCTGGTCGCAAAACCACATTAACCGAGGCCACTCATTTGTCGCTGTGCACAATGGAAACTGCAAATTATTTTTACAGCGCCTTATCCGATTTAATTGTGATGATATTAAATTGTGTACCGTTTCGTTAATATTTATTTGCATATGCAGACAAACACTTTCAATTATTGCCTTAAGGGTTCAGTATTTGCTATACTATTGGGGGGATTTAAAGATGGGTGAATAAAAAATAAACTTTAATTCAACAGAAATAAAAAAAAATTGATTGCCTGTTAAAATAAACTCAAATGCGAAGACAATATAAATCAAAATTAATATAATAGAAAATTAATTTTTTGTTTCAATAAATAAAATTAAAATAATTTTAAATACGATTAAAATTGGATCAAAATGAAATTCAAAATAAATTGAAATATAAATTAAATAAAAACATGAAAAAGACAGAAAGTGAGAATTTAAAAAAAAAAAAAAAAAAAAACTAAAATAAAATGAGGTAAACAAAAAAAAAGTACATAAAATAAAAGTAAAAATAATAAAATGAAATGAATCAAAGCCAGCTCATATTAAATATAAAAAGAAATACTAATAAAATAAAAGATATAAAAGTTAAATAAATATAATATTAAATAATATATAAATTCCAAATTAAACAATTCAAAATAAAATGAAACAAAAATTTAAATAATGTGAAATATAATTATATGAAGCAAAATTAAACAAAATAAACTTATGCTAAATTCACTAAAACAAAATAATATAAACCGCAATTTATATATAATAAACCAAGCTAAAAAATTGATCTAAATTAAATTAAAAAAACAAATTGCATAAAATCAAAATGCAATAAAATAAAAACCAAAACAAAATCAAATTTAAAAATTAGATTTATATGAAATACTTCCGAAAAAAGAACAGAACAACGTTAACTAAACCAATATAGAAATAATATAAAACGAAATTAGGGGGAATTAAACAAAATTATGTAAAATAAAGTGAAATAAAATAAAATAATGCGAAACAAAAAATAAACATAGATCTAAATAAAAAAAAAGAAATAACAAAGAAACAATAAAAGAAATAAAAGCATGAACTTAAGAAATGAAACAAAATAAACATATGTACATATATTAAAAAAAATTAAATAAAATGAATAATAAAATATTGTGAAAAATACTGTAAAAAATAATAAATAGAAAAGAAAACAAATGACATACAAAAAAATAATTAAAAAAAAAATTAAAATTAACAAAAATAAATAAAAATTCAAATGTCAGTTATAATATAAAACTAATAAAGCAATCACATCAATTAAAAAAAGTTTAAATAAAATAAATAAGGCAAAAGAATAACAAATAGAATATAAACAAAAGTCAACAAAAAACGACGAAACAAAAACCGGAAAAATAAAATTAAGTAGAATAAAATGAAGTTAATTCAAGGAATACCAAAAAAAAATTAAATGAAGTAAAATAAAATAAAGTAAAATAAAATAAAGTAAAATTAAATAAAACAAAATAGCATACAACGAAACAATAATAAAAACAAAAAATAAAAATAAAACTAAATACTCGTAATACAAATATTAAAATGGCAGGAAATAAACCTACATAATTTAAAACAAAAATTAGGGTAAAATAAAAATATAAAATAAATACTTAAACAGAAAAATTTAAATTAAAAAAAGTACACTGAAGTGAAATAAAAAAAAATTGAATATAATAAAAAATAAGGTAAAGTAAATAAAATAAATAAAGTTATATAAAATATAATAAAATAAGATAAAATGTAATTATAAGGAAATGTGTGATAAAGAAAAAATCAGCGTAAATAAAAAAATTTGATAACATGACACAAAATAAATTAAAAGAAATATACTAAATTAAAGCAAAATAAAATAACAATAAAGAAAATTGATAGAAACAACAGAAAATTAAATAAAATACAGTTAAGTAAATTAAATGACATGAATAAAACATATAATAACAGAGAACAAATTATGATAAAACTAAGTAGATAAAATATACCAAAAAACGGCTTAGAGATTGCAGTGTTAAAAAATTATATCTTACCAAACTTAATTCTATTAAAAATTTCATATGACAATAATTTTAAAGCTTAAAATGATTATATGAATATTAAAGCAACATTTTTCTTTAAAAACCCATTTAAAGAAGAAATAAAGTCAAATCGATAGAAGCTACAGCTACCAAATATCACAAATCTTTCTTATCAATCGGCATTTTTCCAGACTGAGCGTGCTTTGAAAAATACAAAAAAAAATTTTGCATTTTCTTAGTAAATCCACCAAGGTTGTTTATCATTTTTCTCTTTGATAGCATTTTAATTATTTTCCTTACTCTTCTGCTACTTTTTCTACGGCGCGCGCGTTTGTACGTTTAATTTTTTGATACCCTTTCACTTATCGCCACCTTTGCCTGCGGTTCTTTATGCTTTTAATTATCAGCACTTCAAGAGCAGCAAAATCTCAATTAAAAAGCTCTACGCTGAAACTCGTACAATTTTTGCGTGGCAAACTTTCAGGCGTCTTAAACATACATACATAATACATACATATATACCACGCTACAATGCAATTCAATGTGAAGTTGTAAAAGTATATAAATAAATTTAACTTCGTGATAAAAAAGTTTAAATGCAAGATAAATGTGTGAAATATACAACGTATTTTAAATTGCTGTGATGTCAGGTATGAATATGATAACTCATTTTGAAATGCAATTTAGATTTTCCAGTATGCAATCACAGCTATTGATGGATGTTATGCCGTTAGCTATCAATAACAGTCAAATGAAAATATGATTTTAGTTAAACAAATTAGGGAACAAATTTCAATCAAAAACTTTAACAATCGAGTTATTTTGCTGATACCTGACGTCATAGATTTTTTTACAATATAAGCAAGCTTTTTCACGAAACATTTTTTCGTTAATTTAACACAACATTTATTATTTTATTTATTCATACTATAATAAAAACCATGTCAATTAATGTTCTAAACTTTATACACAGTTTATGAAAACTCAACAAATTTTTTTGAAATTTTTTTAAATTTTTTGGAATTATGTTTACACATTTTTTTGGGTATGCAGTTTTATGGGCTATTTAATTTTTGTGCAATTAAGTGTTAGCTTGAAGTGGCTAGAAAGTAACGTTAATTTTTTCTCAATTTTTTTTTTTTTTTTTTTTTTAATTGTGGTCGTGGAAACTTTTTTTTCCCATACAAGACCATATTTTATGTGGTAGAAAAATGAGAACTTTTATAAAATGCATGCGTTTTAGGAAGAAAACTCGCAAGACCAAAAATTAGAAAAAAAATTATAAAACATCAGCGGCAGTTTTTAGGCAATTCAAATTTGCACTTTGTTATACTTAAATTAATTAAGCTGTAAAACTGCATACTCGGAAAAATTCTAACGAAAATTTAAAATTTTGAAAAAAATATTTTCAAAAATTTTTTATAAAGTTTCAAACATTAACTTACACGTTTTGCGTTATAGTATGAACTATATTTGTATATAAAATAAGCAAAAACAAAAAATTGTTTTATGAAAAACCTTGCTAATAGTGGAAAAAAACGCACCATTCGACCGGCCACTATATAAAGTTTTATGTAATCATATCTTTTACAGTGCACTGCACTTTGTATTAATGCCCCTCTTCGGCTCAAGTTGAAATCTTATGATGACATTGACTTTGTGGTCGGTCCTCGTGCTGCTGTTGTGTTGTTGAGACCATACTTGTTTACTACTTTGCGGTTGCTGTTACTGGCAGCACGCTTGTGTTACCAGTTAAAGCTACATATATTTATTATGTAAATATATTCTTTGCGGTTATAATGTTTACTAATTGCGTTGCCTTGCAGTCTTTGAAAAGCTCTTTTTTTTCTTCTTAAAAAATATTTTCTTTTTCTGCATATTTGGCTCGTACACTGCTTGCTTGCCTGTGAAATGTGGCCGACCGCAAGTGATATTTATTGTGAGGGCAAATACGAGAGCAGCCCCAGAGGGATTGGAAACAATTATTCATATCAGGCATATATGTATGTGGTGAATGTTGAGTGGTATATATTTTATAGAAAATGTACAATATACATATACAAAGTATGTATAAAGTTGGGGAGGAGGCGTTTCGGGAGTGAACTACCGGGTAAATTCTATAAAAATAAAGTGAAGCATATCCGCAGGCGTTGGCAGGCACGTTGTGTTAAATGTGAAAAAACATTTTCAGTTTAGAATCTGGTTAACAATATCGGCAACTGACTAGGAGCTACACTAACGCCCTAGCTATTTATAGCTGTATAGCTTTGGTTTTGGCTAAGTTATTTTGCAAATTTGATTGTTTTTGAGTAAGAGTTTTTGATGGTACATTTTGTGTTATACCTTTACTAATCAAACTAAATACTATATGAAGGGAAGACTTGTTCCAAAAGACGAAAAGAAATAAATAAACAAGCATTTAGAAACCCTTATAAAAAATGCACATGAAAAAAACTGTATCCTTTAGTTTCTTTTGCCATAATTTTAGTTTGATTTATTTGAATAGGTGGCAACCCCATTAGATTAAAGACTTCTCAATGCAACACTAATAATAATAAGTAATACTTGATTAAGATATTAGCGCATTATTCTCTTGGAAAAATATTTTTATTTTTCTTAACGTTTTTAAATAATTTTTTGTAAATAAATAAATTCTACTTTTTGCTGGTATTTTTTTATTATTTAGTTTATTATAGTAATTATAGATAGTATAGTGATATAATATTATCTACAAAATTATAATTTAAACAATAAATGAATTTTTATATTTAATAAAATTAATCGGAGTTCTAGCTGGGAGCTATATAGATATTATTGGAAAAATGACTTTAAACAAGAAATATTGTACACTTTAGTTTATTGCTTCAATTTATCATATTATTAATTCTTCTTTAATTTGTTTGAAAAGGTGGCAACCCTTCTCGAAAATATGTTTTAAGCAAAGATTTCTCAGAAAATTTATATTAATACCCATATCATAGCATTATTCGCATATAGAAATTTTTAATTTTTTAAACGTGGCAACCTTATTTATAATTTTATAAATAAATATGCTCTTAATGAAGTATTTAGCATACTATATTTTCTATACTCATATTTTAATATTTTATCTAATCTTGCATACCTAAATTCCTTTTATTTTTTTGAGATAGATTGGCGCCTTATCAGAAGATTTATTGGCGTTAAAGATTTCTATCAAATCCATTGTTTTTATAACCTATATTTTACACATGTAAATTGTTAAAATTTTTTTTTGAAATATAGGTGACAACCTTTGTGTTAAAAGTTTTTTTTCGATATACACAATCGAGCTGATAACACTATTGGGAAATTTTACTAATTCGAATTTATTAATTTGATATATTTTAGATGAGTGGCAACCCTAATCAAAAAGTTGGCTATGTTTATGACTTCTCGAATTTTTTTTCTATTATAGCATTTTTGTCATGCAATAAATAAATACTGGTTCATACTAATATTGTAATATTTTACTTAGTTTGATTTGAGTAATTAAATATTTTTTGAATTGGTGGCAACTCAATAAAAAAATATATTATCGTCGAAGCTTTAATAAATATCTTTACTTTAATAGCCATTTTGCAGTATTTATTTTTTTTAAAATTATTTTTGTTCCGTATTTCAGATAACTGGCAACCTCTCTTAAACATCGTCTATTTGAATTATTTTGCTTAATGTTTATATACTATTTGATTTGTTGCTTTTATGGTGGTTATAATAATAGCGCCAATTTAATTTGTTAACCTCTTGTCCGGTGCCATGTTTCGTTTTTTTAATTGTTTGTTGTTAACCTACAGCATCCGGTGACAGCAACATTAACTACAACCAAACGACGGCAAGTTGTGTATATCTCCATCTCTCATACCTCTCACATTGCACCCCAGCTTTCACAGCCGCATTCTTTCAAGTCAAAAAACTGGAAAAAAATTTAAAGATTTTTACTTTGTCGCTGTGACCCTTCGTTGGCTCTGGTCCCTGTCCTTTTGGCGCTTATTACGCAATATTTGTTTTCTTCTTCGCATTTGCTTTCACTCCGCCTGTGCTTTCGGCTCCTTCGCTGCCATTTGTTCTTACTTGCTCCGCCAAGTGTGCACCTTACCTCTTCTCAGTGCTTATTAGCTGAAGTTCCTTCTGCATTCCACCTGCTTATTTTATTTTATAACTTCCCATGTACATGCCTTTAGTTCCTTATCTCCGGTTCGTTTTGGCTCCACAAGAATGAGTTAAATGAGTTAAAGGTTCAAAATTCCTTTTGCTGTGCTATTAGGTTAGGTTAGGTTGGAGTGGCAGCCGCCTGCAGCGGCTCACTTGGACCAGTATTAGGAGGCCCATTGTGTTACCGCAATGCTGTTAGCATTGTTTCTTTTTGTTTTTGCCGCCTGCCTGTTGTTCCGTGCAAGATTTTGCCAAAAGCTATTATCTATTTACTTTTAAGTTAACTCATTTTTGCTGTTTCGTATTTATTTTCTCTGATGTAATGTATTTTTTTTTAAATTTATGAGCTTTGTTTGTGAACAGCACATAACTCTATATTTTCTAACCGCAATTAAGGCTTTCACTTCAACATTAATTTATCTCTTCTGTGGCTCGGTACCTCGGTATTGCCTACACAGAAGAGCCACTTTAGAAAAAATAGCAAAGTACAGTTTTTGCAACTCCAATTTCTCGACTACATAAATTCTTCGTTCGATTTGAATTCCTTGTCTGTACTTTAAGAAATTTCGGTACTGTTCTCCTTATCGTTTACTGCATTGCTATCCTTTTTATATGTCTATTGTTAGCATTCGAAATATCGTTATTGAAATTTTTACTGTTATGAAACAGTACACTGGATGACGATTGTGATTTTTTTTATTAAATTATTCGAGATGTTTGTCATAACAATTTGTTTTCGTTAAGTTTTTAAAAAGAACGTACATATTTCGTATTATAACAATGTTACAGATAAATCTATATTTTAGACTTAAAAACTTTATACAACATTTATAAAAACTCAAAAAATTTTCATCAAATTTTAAAATTTTGTGGGCAGAATTTTTTTTATTAAATTAAACTGCCTGTTTTATAGCTCATTAAATTTAAGTAAAATACTCGACGTTGTTGTAGTCATAACCGATGATATCATGCGCTATCGATATATTGAAGTGTAAAAGTTTCAATTTAGTGATTTTTTTAAAATAAAATTGGTAATGTTTTTCATATAAAATTTCTTTTGTTAATTTTTTACAAAAATCTAGTACGTATTATAACAATAATCAAAATAAAATCAAAGCGAAACTTCGAACTTTTAAATTTTTTTTTTGCAAAATTCATAAAAAATGCAAGTAATTTTTATTAAAACTTCAAACTTGTCATTCCGAATTTATGGGGAATTTTGTGGGTAAGCGGTGTTATAGTTCATTAAACTTTAGTAACATAATGTGTAAACCTTAAGTGGAAAAAATGCCTTAATTTTGGACTTGAGATTTTTTTTTTTAAATTAAAGCTTGCAAAAAATATGCAAGACCATAGGAAAAAACTAATTTCAAAATGCAATCGAATTTTGTATAAAATGCAGCCGTTGTATGGAAATAAAGTAATATAATAATAATAGAAATAAAGTGTAGTCTTACTCTACTAATTTAAACCAAAAAATATGAAAAAAATCAACGAAAATTTTCTGCCACTTGAATGACCTATAAAATTAGGTACGATAAAATTTCTTAAAATGCTTATTAAATAGTTTGAAATTTTGTTGAAAAATTATTGAACTTGTATAATTTTTTTATAAATTTATATTGGTTTATGTGATATTTGTTATAGCATAAACTATATTTTTATAAACAACAAATTGCGAAAAAATTTACCAGGAAAAATATATCGAATATTATAAAAAAGTCACTATCTAGACACTTTTACCAGCCACTGTACGACTTGTTTACCATAAACTTATTCAGATAATCAGTTTTCTAAGTCACGAAAGCAATTTCAGACGATCATAATAACTGAATCGCCGGAGGATGTTTTTCTGCACAAAAACGAAGAGTCCTACATGGCTATGAGCGCCAAACGCACTTTTAGAACAGTCATAGACTTATCGCTTTGAAAAATATTGCTACAACCACCTTTTAATTTATGTTTTTAATTTTAATTACTGCATATATGATGCTTTCTTTCTATAATATTCCGGATTTTAAAGATGTTACAGGTATCTTAATGACAATACTTAGGCAAAATTTTATCTCAAAGCCACGAAGATGTTTTCAGCGACACAGTTCTATTATTTAAATCATTTGATATTTCATGTCCAAGTTGACAAAACTACAGAAGTCTTAAAGAAAAGTAAATTATGTGAAAACTGTTAGACTAGCGGCCTTGGATATATAAGTAGAACTCACTCCTCTGGATCATTTGGTGGCACTACGTACACGCAAATCTACCAAGATTTTTTTATCTTAACTAACTCAATGTATGTTTTGCCTATTCTCTATAAATATCATAATGACCGGTAAACCTAAATTGTCGCTTTGAAAATATAGAACTTTTATTTTTAGTTGCGCAAGAAAGCTACATTGATTTTTATATCGCCAATAAACGATAACTAAAAATAAAATCACATCTAGTGCTACTCTAAACGAGAACAAATAAACTGCTATTCTACTTTTATGGCGTGCTGAAAAATAAGCGTTAAAGAAATTTATGTACTATACATAAATCCACCTATACGAGTATAATTAGCAGCAGCAGGCATTGCGTATACGCCCCCGACGGCACACGACAGCTAAGTTAACAGCACACAGCTGCTTTCATCTGTCAGTGTATCTCTCGCGGTGTGTGTGTGTGTGTGTGTATGCACAGTTGAGTAAATATGATAGCTGCCTCCTTTAATAACAGCAGCAACAGGCGTGAGAAAATAGACGCTACGATAAACATACAAAAAAAATTAGAAACAAAAAATAAAAAATAAAAAAAACAAGCAAGAAATATAACAACAGCTGAAAAATAGCAACCGCCTGAGTATTAAGCAGCAACCCAATGTGGCATACAGACAGATAGACAAACAGACAAACAGACAAACAGACAGACAAACAGATAGACAGACAAATAGACAGCGACATCAAAACTAAGCCGACAGCAGATTTTCGCTGCCACGCTTGCAGCCGTAATAATAGAAGCTGTCATAAAAAATTTGAAAAACATTCATGTGGTGTGTGTTTCATTTCATGCTGTCTCGCCTCAATACTTGGTTTGTGCTCTTTTTCCATTTTTTTCGAGCCTAGCAGTCACTCTTGGTTTGGGGTGGGGAGGGGGGGGGTGCTGGGAAAAGGTGACGAGACAGCTGACAGCTGTTGCGCGTCTCCAGCAATATAAATAACACATCTTCCAACGCCATCTCGTCTGCGGAGCTGTAGCCATATGTGTCTAAAGAATAGAGTTTGGGCGAGTGCGTGTTGGCCTCCACGGTGTGCGGTGTGTGTGCTGGTATTTTTTATATTTTGGGCATAACTTTTTCGTTAGAAAGTTACTTAAAATGTAATTTTTGCTAGACACAGAATCTGCCAGTCAAAGGCCTTATGAGTACAAAAAATTGTGTGATACCCGTAGCAAAGGTTTGCGCCCAATTTATGTTTCGAATATTTTATTTATTATTATTATTTGTATTTGTGTTTTTTTTGTATTTTTTGTTTGTTTTTGGTTTGTACTGAAGGCTATCAATTTTGCAGTATTTGCGGCCTGTCAACTTAAAGCACTATATACATACATGTGGCAATCTATGCAAGTAGTTGTGTTTCGTTACAAGTTTCTGACACAAACAAAAACTCTTTGGGGGTGTGTCGTGGCATATGCGCGACTTTTGAAAAGAAATAATTTAAGGTTGTACTGTCACTATAAAAAATGTAATAAAGTAAAATGTACGATTGTTGCTTGTTATATTTCTGAAATCTTTTTGATGTTTTGTTTACCGCACCAAAATGTGTATGTGTGTGTGTTTTGTTTTTATTCGGGTGTGTCATGGCGTATGAGCAATGCCACACTGATAACAAGTAATTTTGTTTATTGAAGTTGTATATCTACTTAAAATTTAATGTATGGTTTCGCCTCATATTTTTTCTGCAATAGCAGAGATATTACACTTTGTTTGCAAATACTTGTTTTTTTTTTTGGGTTGTTATGGTTTATTTAATTGCGAAACTTTTTTCCTCCAAGTAGCAGAAAAATATCGGCTTAATATTTAATATCAATACCCTAATCAGAAAAAAAAAATAAAAATATATTTTATAAATATTTTTGATTTGAAAACGCAAGCTTGACAAACCTACATTTACATAAAAATAAAAAATTGGTGGGAATACAATAAAACCAATAAGACCAATCAAAAACATAAAATTAATTAATGTTCATACTAAACATGAAAAACCCGCTCCGAATTAGATTTAAAAAAATTTAGTTACCAAAAAATTGTGGAAAGATAGCTGCTAAAAATAACGTTTTTTTTTATGAAAAATTAAGAACCAAAACAATGGATTTCTCACTGAATGTCTTAAATATATTTAAAAATTGTTTTTTTAATTTTTGCAAAATGGCTAATACAATTTTCAATTAATCATCATCATGTTTTGGGAAAAAACGAAATTGTGGTTGGAAAAATTAGCAAATTTAATTTTTAGTATTAAGAAATACTTTGAACTTTGAAGGAATAAAAATTTGTGATTTATAAACTTTCGAAAATAAAAAATGAACATTTCTAACTTACCAATGAAATTTTTGGATAAATATAACTTTTTTTTGTTTCAGAATTCTGAAAAATTGGAACGAAGTGTTTTTATCAATGAATTTTTGGAAAACACTTTGCAAAATTGAAAATTACAAAGCTTTGTAAAATGAAAAATAAAATAAATATACCAAAACATTTTTGTTAAAGCCAAACATTTTTGACTTATCAAAGAATGTTTGGAAAATGCTAAAAATACATTTTTTTTTGTTGAAAAATTGGCAATTTTAAAAATACAACTCAGAATCAAAATTTTCAACTCATAAAAGAATGTACGATAAATACGAAACAAAAATTGAATGTTTCAAAAAAAAAAAAAACTTTGCAAATTAAAGATCAAAATTTTATACTTATGAAAGTATGTTTCGTGATTTTCAATTTTTTTTTGTTTTTTCAAAATATTTACGAATGTGACGTATTAGTGAGCAGAAACTGCAAAAACAGTTTTTACGGCTTACAGAAATTTTAACTCAAGTTATCGTTTAACATATTTTATATACGAAAAAAAATTTTTTTTTGCAAATTTTGTTGATAATGATTTCTTTAGAAGTTTCGACTTTTTCAAAACAGACGTAGAATCTGTAAATAAAAAAAAAATACACATTTGTAGAACATATTTAATTTTTCCGAAATCTATCAGAATATTTTTTTTTAATAAGAATAACGCTAAGTTGTAGTTTTTCAACAAGTTACGTGAAAATATCAACAATCTATACTTTTTGAAAAATTCTCGATTTTTTTTTTTTTAAATATGGTGTGCAGTTTTTTTTTTCCAAAATATTTACATATGTGACAATTTTGGGAGTAAGCTCCAAATATCTCAAATCAAATATGAAACACTTTTTAGCTGTGGAAATAATTATTTTCGAACATGTATTTTTTTGATAACTAATAATATGTTGAAAATATTTAAATTATAATTAACAATAAAAAATAAAACATTTCTAAGAAACATTTTTGAAAATCGAGATTTTTGCACATTCGAATGAAAGACACAGGCTACAATATAATTCCATTTTCAAGATTTGAAGATTTCAATTACTTTTTTAAATTGTTTTTTTTTTGTGCATAAAATCATGAAAAAAATGTCGCTTACGTTTTGCTTCCAGCTTGAGTCCAAATTATTAAAAAAAAAATTTGCTTTTTGGAAAACCCTGTTAAATAATAAGGCCTTTTCTGAAAACCAAAAATGTTTTAAATAAATTTCAATAAATTCAATTCCATTGTAAAGTTAAAAACATCTATGGATTCATTTAAAAAAATACTGAAAACCTAAAAATAAATAATAATAGTCTATCGTATAGATACCCAAGCCAATTAGCAGATAAATCGTGAAATTTTGCATCAGATCTCACTTTGACACTCCACTTTCAATTAAGCAAATAAAATCAAATCGCTTACACTGGCACGCACGCGGTGGCATTCGGTTATCAGGTTATCAATTATCTCAATATGTGTGGCGGTATTTCTAACAAAGCACACACACACACACACACACACAATTTTTATCATTTATGTAAATCATTTGCAACCATTGTCATCATTTTAATTATGTGGTTTCAATTCACTAGAGCTAATTATTAGCTGACATATTGGCCTGGCTGTATGATTAATGTCCAATTTGTAATAAATTTGTGGATTTATTGTGTTGCTTTTGTTGTTGGTTGATGTTATAGTTATTGGTGTGAATGTGGTCATTGCTGTGGATGCTGCTGCTGCTGCTGCTGCTGCTTTTGCTGCCGCTGTGAATCGAAATTGCAAATTCCATATAATATCTAATACAAAGCCTTGCACATTCATTGGAAATTGTGAGCGGGCTAATAATAATGGAACTAAAATCAAAAACCAACATTCACAATGACAACAACAGCAATTACAAAGGTTTCGCATTGAGCTTAGCTAGCTGCATACTCCTACTTTGATGAATTCTCTATTGCTTTCGAAGTTGCTGTTGCTTGGAAACGTGCGTTTTACCACAAAAACAACAAAGCCAACTTATATCTGGTTGGCGGAGTGAGTGAGTGAGAGAAGAAGAAAGAAAACGATTTGCTAAGGGAAACGTTGGCAGCTATCACTACATTTCTCCGAATATGAATTTGAGGCTGAGTATGTGTGTGTGTGGAAGCAGGCTCGCAAAGGTGGTTCAGATTGTCAGTAGGCAAAGTAACTGTTCCTTTAGAACATAGTACATACAATAAATTCAAGGAAGTTAAGCCGCTTAGTTTGCGGCAAGTGCCTGTTGTTTTGATAAGATACAAATTTATTTTACATCGATTTTTCGACAATTTAGCTCAGAAGTGCATTGAGCATAAAACTAGCTGCTAGGTTTTGGGTACATTGAGTGGGCTGATGAGCGTAAATTCTTGCAAACCACAGCTACTTAATAAGGTAAGTCTTTCGAAAATTCAACTGGAATTGACTCGAAATTTCCTGGCATAAACTAAACATATTCGACACATTTTAATTTTACTAAAGTGAGAAGAAAGTAAAGAAAAATTAATTTGAAAACTATTAAAATGAAGTTTTATAGAAAATCATAAAAAAAAATCGTCCAAAAATTATTTTAATCTATAAATAAGCAAGACTTCTAAGCAAACCAATGAAAAAATTAAAAAAACTAAAGTAACTTGAAAACAAGTTACAATTATAGAACAGCAAAAAAAAAAATTGTACAACAAATTATTTCAAACTATAACTAAGCAAAAATTCCAAGCAAATCCTAGAAAAAAAAAAAAATAAAAGTAATTTGAAAAAGAAGTTAAAATACTGTTTAGTGGAAAAAAGGAAAACAATTTCATACAAATAAATATTTCAAAAATTTAATGATAAATTTTGTAAGCCCCGATTATAAGTAAGCAGAAGTTCCAAGCAAGCTTGCTAATTTGTACACATTGTTCTTTTCACATAAATAAAATAAATTAAAAACAAATAAAAACCTTCTTTGCATAATTTCTTTTTGAGATGAGGGGATGATATAAATACAGAAAGTTAATAGAGAGTATAAATAAAAAAATAAAAATAAAAATAAAAATAAAAATACATAGAAATTTGGAACATAATTAATTTTTTTCTAAAAAAAAATATATACATATATCAAATAAATGCTAAACGATATAGTTTTGAAAAAAAAAAACCGAAAATCTGTTCAAATTCTGTCAAAAGGAAGTATCTCAAAATAAAAAGTATACTAAAAAATTTTCAAATACGAAAAATTATTTTTATAAAAAAAATTCAAATAGAAGAAGAAACTAAAGCAAGATATAATTTTGTACAAGCAATTAAAGAATTTTCTTAAATTTTTGACTTTTTGTTACACGTAATATAAATTAACGAAAGAACATTTAACAAACTCCTCAGTAAGAAAAAATAGAGTGTATCTAAGAAAATTAAAAAAAAAAAATTGTATGTATATGTATTTTGAAAAAAAATTAGAAATTTCAAAATAATACAACTTCTACTAAAAAATGTACACATATATCGATGAAATTCCAAGCGACATATCTTTGATTGGACTAACAGCAAATCTGTTTTCAGAACAATTCGAAAAATATTATAAATTAAAAATTTAAATTTAATAAAATTTTAAGCAAAATGTCAAACAAAAATTGTTTGTCAAGTGAACAGTTCGAGAGATATTTCGAATAAAAACACTAAAATTGAGGACAAAACCAATAGAAATTTTTTTGTTGCATTGGCTAGCATATAGCTGTAATATATTTTTAAATAAAAATTATTATTGTTAGAATCTTTTCTCACAAAATTTTTGCTTTTTGCTAAGTCTGGTTTGACTTTGACATACAAAAATTTAACTTATAAAATTTATTTATAAAAATTTAACTAAAAGTTACAAAAAAAATCAAACATAAAAAATTGAGAAATACAAAATTTCCGAGGACAGACTGCATTCTCAATAATTTAAAAATTAAGTATAAATCTTTCAGTGCGAAAGAAAAGCAAACGTAGAAAATACTTTAAAACCAAAAAAAAAAAAAAAATTTACAAAAAAAAAGTTGAAGTTAAATAAAATCATGAAAAGTAAAAGGTCAGTTCTAAAATATAATTGAAACAAATGCCAACAAACAAACAAGCAAACAAAAAATCTAACGCAAGACATTTTATTGGAAAATTAAATAAAAATTGGAGTTAGAAGAAAAATAATATTACAAAATAATACTTACAAGTTGTAGTGAAAATTAAAATTTAAAATTTCGAAATACAAATTATTAAACCAAAAAAAAAAAAAAAATACAAAAGGAAATAAATTTAACGCAAGAAACAAAAAATATCACAGAATGGTAAACAGCTATCTTTTAAGAAATGCCCCTTTAGCAGAAAAGTTTTTGGCGGGATAATACAAGAACTTAATTGAAAGACCTTGAGAATTGTAAAAAGCAAAATATTTTTACTAAAATATTTTATCAAAAATATTTACAGCAAAAAATGCTAATTTTCGCGGGGTTTCAATGATGTTAAATATTAAATGAATTTTAACAGCAGTTAAATATGAACTACCTAAATTAAATAAATTTTATTTTGTTCATTGTTTAGACAAATTTTGAGTCAGACTATATTACTTTTAAACTGTTCACTTAACAAAATGACTAAAGCTAACACGGCCCCGAATTGAGAATTTCCATAAAAACGTTACTCCTTGAATAAAATTCCTTTTTAGAACTACGAAAAATATATATTAATGAATATTTTCCAATTTTATGTTTCTATTCGTTCAAACATTTCGCAACAATGCAAATATTTTTTTTCCATAATTTCTCATTTAACCGAAATGACAATAAGCAGTTGCCTCAGGCAAGCATACCATCGGCCATCAGCAACAAAATGTAGAGCGACAATGCAAGTTTATAGCCAGCGAAGCATTGCACCGAGCACTGCAAAACTTATTTCCCTCTTCGCTTCGTCTTTTTCTGCTTAGTCAAAGAAAATAAAGCAGAAAATATAGTAGTGAAACATAAACTTAACGTTTATTTTATTACTTCATTTAAACTTTCAGTTTGCTTTCCAGCAACGACACCAACACAGAAGCAACGGTAGCCGCAGCTGAAGATTGGATTAATTTCTGTTGGCGGCCAAGTACTTAACGGGGAAATGAGCAGCAGCGCGCTGATAGGGAGTGCGGAGGAAATCGTTAGAGTAGGGATGAGTACAGTAATTAGCGCGGCAAGAAGTTGGCCCCCTCCTGCCGCCAGCAACTTGGCATGGCATTGCAACTTTGTGTTGTGATTACTTGCAGTTTTTTTTTCTTTTTCGTTTGCTTTACATTTTTCTATAAGTTGCCTGCCCATTTGATTGCTGTCTTTTTTGCCTTTTAATTTGCTGAAGTTTTGTAAATGTTTTCTCTTGATTTGTGCAACACTTGTTGCCTGTCTTAATGGCACGCACACACGCTCTAACTTAGCGCGCGATTCTGCTGCTGCTGCTGCTGCTGTTGACTTTTTATTTAGCCCTTCCGCCGCTTTTCTTTGCCTCTTGCCACCAGCTGCCTGCCCTTCGCTTGTCGTTCATCCTGGGCAGCCTCTCTGCTCCTGCCTGTTGCCTTTCATCTTCGCGCACTCTCTGACGTTTGTACGCTAAGTGCTGTTTCCTGCCTGCAAATCATTACTAGAACTAGCTCCTTTTTGCCTGTGCTTTCCACTCGTTTCAACTTGTTTAGAATTTTTTGTTCGATTTGCCTTTGTTGCTGCCTGCAGTTGTTCGTAGTTGCCAAGCAGTGTGACGGCAAGCGGAATAAAGTGCAGTGGCGCACAAAAAGCAAGCCACTAAGTTTTTCCGGTCGCATGGCTGTCTGCTAGGTTACCCATTTCGCCTGCCCGCCCTTGTCCTTTTATTTTGTGCTCAGCTGTTAGCTGCAGTTGCATTGGCAGTCGTCATACTCTGCGTGGTTTCACCGGTTGGTTACATTTACATTTTGAAGGCCGTTTTTTTGTTAAACCCAAAGCTTTAGTTTTATTGAATTTTTTCGCACTTCTTTGTGGGCATTACTCGTATTTGCCGCTTTGCATAAGTTACTCATACGCCCGGGTGCATGTGCGTAAAATTTCGGTCGAATGGGTTGGCATGGTTGGTAAAGGAGAAGAAACACAAATCCAAACAAAGAGTAACTTATGGTAAACATTTTCTTTTATATAACAAATGCTCGAAGATTTTTTTATAATGCGCATCAACAATCAAGGAGAAATTTAAAAATTCCATTTTATTTTACTAAGATTGAAAGAACTTTACAATTTTTTTAGTGCAAATGTGTTGTTTTTATTTAAATTCTACATACAGTTTAAAACTAAGAATTATGCTCGAAGGAGCATCACCACAAAACTGCTAAGTCGTTTTTTTTTTTTTAATTTTTAACTAATCTGAAGTGTTACTTGTAATTCATTAAATCGTAATTCATAAAATAATAAAAATATATTTTGGTCTGAGATAGCCACCCAACTTTTTATGAAGAAAGAAAAACCAATTATAATCCTTAAGATAGATTTAATAAAAAATAGTGTTATTATTTTTGGCTTTATATTTATGAATCGCCCGTATAATTTATAGAGCTTGAGGCCAGGTTTGTATTAGGGAATATATGACAGGTTGAGGTTTGCCAAATCTACTTAGATTCCTTTCTTCCACTAGCCTACCAGCTCTATTTAGTGCTTGCAACATTTTACGCTCTGCACTTTTTTATAATATCCCTATGCCCATTTTGTACATGGCAACCAAGTGTTTTCTTCCACTATATAATATAATTCCAAAATATATCAACCTCTGTCACTTTATTCCGAAATCTTTTGTAAGCAGTTTCATATTTCGATCATCCTTTTTTTTCGGCAACTATCCCTTTCATTAGCTATCCCCCCTGTTGCCGCTAACATTTCACATGCGCCAGTGTTGCGCCCAACAAGTGGTTAAAAATTGCCCTACGCCCGTTCCCCCAGCACGCCAGACAATGCCAAGTCATTTCGCGCTGTTTATTTAAGTATCTGAGAAGGCGGAAAACGCGTGCCCTAAAATGCTGCACACAAATACACGCACATCACACACGTGTACCGAAGAATACAAAAGTTGCCTTTGAGAAATTATTCTTTTTGCTTTTTATTTGTTGCAGCGCCACACGAGATGCTTCACTTGGCTTGGCTTAGTTTTGGTTGCTACCGCTATTATCTTCCTCGGTGCTCTATCAGATTTTGCTTCCTCCCTAAAAGCCTTTTGTGTGCCACGTCTGTTTGTTGGTGATTGTGTAGTATTGTTTTTGTTTTCCTTATGTTTACATGGAGCAGTATACTTGTTGTACTTGTTATCCTACTTATTTGACACAGATGCGGCACAACACATCACAAACGATTTGTGGTTTGCCTTGCCGCCCACAATCCCCACCTTCCCCGGCCTTGTCTACAATCGGCGTCGCTTGCACGCCCTTACTACCTTAAGTAATGTGACACGAACATTTAACCTCGCATTTATTTATTTGCCGTGGTGCGAGATGGGAAAATAAAATATAATGTTAGGCAATAAAAAAATAATAAATTTGAACTGAGCACAGAGATGGCGAATAAAATTTAAATAAAATGAATGTTAGAGTTGCAAAAAGTGTACAGAGAAATATGTAGTAAATTTTGTGTCAGGCCGGAGCTATGTAAAGTGGCGGGTTTCGTAGAGGATAGGAAGTCAGGGATGCGTTTCTACTAGGTGCTATAATTGCAGACTTTATCAGAGAATCGACTATTGTGAGGACAAGATAAAGATAAAGATAAAGATAAAGATAATGATAATGACAATGACAATGACAATGACAATGACAATGATAAAGATAAAGATAAAGATAAAGATAAAGATAAAGATAAAGATAAAGATAAAGATAAAGATAAAAATAAAGATAAAGATAAAGATAAAGATAAAGATAACGATAAAGATAAAGATAAAGATTAAGATAAAGATAAAGATAAAGATAAAGATAAAGATAAAGATAAAGATAAAGATAAAGATTAAGATAAAGATAAAGATAAAGATAAAGATAAAGATAAAGATAAAGATAAAGATAAAGATAAAGATACAGATAAAGATAAAGATAAAGATAAAGATAAAGATAAAGATAAAGATAAAGATAAAGATAAAGATAAAGATAAAGATAAAGATAAAGATAAAGATAAAGATAAAGATAAAGATAAAGATACAGATACAGATAAAGATAAAGATAAAGATAAAGATAAAGATAACAATAAAGATAAAGATAAAGATAAAGCAAAAGATAAAGATAAAGATAAAGATAAAGATAAAGATAAAGATAAAGATAAAGATAAAGATAAAGATAAAGATAAAGATAAAGATAAAGATAAAGATAAAGATAAAGATAAAGATAAAGATAAAGATAAAGATAAAGATAAAGATAAAGATAAAGATAAAGATAAAGATAAAGATAAAAGTAAAGATAAAGATAAAGATAAAGATAAAGATAAAGATAAAGATAAAGATAAAGATAAAAGCAAAGGTAAAGATAAAGATAAATATAAAGACGAAGACGAAGATGATGGTGACGAAAATATCAACGAAAACGGCCCTTTTGGTGAATGTTAGTAGGACTCGTTATTCAGTGCTGTCATTCAGCCTATTGAACTGAAAGGGCCCAAACATCTATAATTCCTAATTGTGGCAAGTTTAAGCCTGGGGCATACCAAGTATATTCCTTAAATGTAGTAATCTTCTCACATTTAAATAATTTTCATACGCATCACTCAACTCTTGCCCATCAAAATTTAAGTATTTAGCAAAACGCTCATTTTAATATATCAATATGCACCTCAAAAATTCGAATGGCACATTTCATTTCCGTGCCTTTCGATATTTTTCAATTAATCACTTATACGCCGTGTGTCACACCAAAGTGATTAACTGAACAAATCCGCTTCGGAAAAGCTGCTTAACTGCAAAACTATTAATAATCGAAAACGACAGCAAAACAAAAAAGCCAAAGCATACAGTGTCGTGAAGCGGTAGAAATGAAATTACTCGTGCGTACACAAAATAATAAAATAAACAACAAGCACTACGACGATGACAAACACTAAAGTGGCGTGCCACAAACACATTAGTCTGGTTGCAACAACATTGAATTTATGGCTAACCGTATCAGCTGGGGTAAAAGGAAAAACAGAGGCAAACAAATAATAGCTCGCGGCGATAAATGTCATAAAAACTAGATTTAAAATAAACGCTGCAATGAGCGTAAAAACAATAATGGAATAATCGCAACAACAACAATCACAGACCAGGCGCTTAGCGTGAAAAATATGACGTTTTTACGCTTTGCTGAACGGCAGCAACAGAGGTAACAACAAGTGGTTGGTTGTTTCATGAGCAGCGAAATGCATTTGAGTGCAACACGATTGTTGTTTGGTGTGTGTGTGTGTGGCATGAAAGCCAGCTGAATACCATTGAGTTGCATTTGTTTATCCACTGGGTGAGTGTAAACGGAATGAGTTTCGCAATTTTGGGTATCTCTAAAACAACGACCAGGAATGGAAATGTTAGCGTTATTGATTGGTAATGACCTATTTTTTTTATATAATGACGAAAATTCGTATCGTACATTTTCCACATTGAGCAGGAATACATTTAAAAAGTTTTGCAAAAAAATATCGCATTTGTCTAGAATGCATACATTCTCTCAAAGCGAAACTTAACCAAAATTTAAAAAACAAAGTCCAAAAATCAAGCGGAACTTTCTTTGAACTTTGAACTTGCATATTATTATGCTGAAATAAATGAGCTACAAAACTTCGTACACAAATGTTTTCCAAAAGTCTGATTAAAAAGTTTGAGAAGTTTGAAAACTTCTTTCAATTTTTACAAATCTTATATAAAGTTTGAAATTTTTGATATACTTTATGGTTATTGTTATGGTGCAAAAAACATTTTGCTGAAAAATTTTGGAAAAAAATTATCAAGGGAAACATTGCGAAAAAAATTACCATGCAGTCAATTAATTGTTTTGGTGCCGTAAGTTTCGGTGTTAAGTTATGATGAGCATTGATATTACTAGTCGGGACACATTGACGCTAGCTTGTTGTGTCTGTATTGTACAGCTGTAATTCTCATAAGGGTTATGCCATATTTGTTTATGTTAGGAAGGTGCCCAGAAACTCCATGTTCTATAGTCAAATTCTACCCGCAAAAAAAAACCAAACCCACGCTCTAACGATTCCTTTGAAATATGTATTTGAGAAATCTTAGTCACCTAGAAGATTTATTCCTCTATATTGGTTGTAGCGGGAACAGCTAGCTTAATGATTTTGCGGCAATTGAGACATTACTCTCTAATTTTAGAGAAAACGAAATTTTAGTAGTATTTCAAACGTACGCGCTATTTATTACGTGTATTCGTTGCATTGGAAATTGGAGAAGGCCTTCTTGCTAAGCACATAACTTCTGAAGCGTATTGGGAAGCGTGCGGAGGAATTTTGTAAACCATAGTTGCTTTGCAATTTACTGCGATAGTGTAAATCGATTGAACCTCTATTGTGAACAATTAAATTGACGTTTCCATTTAGAAGTTCTGAAGGCCTCTACCCAATATTTTTCACATTTAGTTTATATAATGTATGAATAAAAATTGCAGTGTCCAGTAAAAAAAATAACCCACCATTTCTTCAGCCTCTATTGTGAACAATTAAATTGACGTTTCCATTTAGAAGTTCTGAAGGCCTCTACCCAATATTTTTCACATTTAGTTTATATAATGTATGAATAAAAATTGCAGTGTCCAGTAAAAAAAATAACCCACCATTTCTTCAGCTTCATAAAAAATTAAAAAAAGCATAGTTTCTTGATACGTAAAAATTAAGTCAAAACAAACTCCAGTTTTGCTACAGTCTGGCAAAATAAGAACCGTTACTGCTCTGAGCGCCATCTATGTGGCAATAATCATGAATAAAAATGTTTGCAGTGCTGAAGGCTTTCCAGGTATCTAAAGACTTGAAGTGTGACCATTTATAGCAATTTCACGAATCTGGTGAGGTAGTGTGTGTCGAAAGCAGAATGGCGGGACTACCTTTGGTTTAAAAAATTATGCACTTTTGTAGTACTTGACCTCAGTTTTCCAAAAATGGAGCGATAACTGCCTCATGCGCCATCTATGTGTCAATTAGCGAGTGTGCTCTCAGTGACTATACTGCTCATGGTTTAAATGAGATGCGATATTCAAATTCAGTTTGACAAAAATTAGGTAAAAATTGCTCTTCCGTCGGCGAAAACTTAGACAGCGCGTATTTAAAAATTGTCGACAGGTGCCTGGCGAACTTTCGTGGGAGAATATTTAATACCTATTTCACTTTGTAAGAACTGGAGGGATTTCATCGTGTGATGATACCAATTTGAAGCCTAACTCCAAACAAAAATTCAAAGAGAGTATCCGAGGAAGGTACAGTATATAAAACATAGGCTTCTGTTATTGATCTGACAGGTTTCGAGTGAGAGATATAAAAGTACCTACCCGTTTTTGTAGCAAAAGAGGTTTCTTTTTTTTTGTTTAGCAGAAATGAGTAACAATCAACTTCGCATACTGTGTAAATTTTTCGGGGCATTTATGCTGCGGAAAATTTCCTCATAAATATCATCTACCATTGGTAGACGCGATAGAAATGTAGATCCATTAAAAATTGGAAATGCCCATAACAATTCGATTTGCTATTACATTTGCTTCGAGTGCACTTCATATCTACTCCACAATCTCGTTACAGCCGCGCTTATCTGCATATTGAATAATAAAAAAAAAAAGTTAAAGTGACATGTAGAAGAGGCGCAGAATCAAAGCTAATTTACAATCAACAAGAACCAGCTATACCCTCAAGGCAACAAGTTTCGTCCAAGGAGTAAAGGAGGAGTAAAATAAGGCACTGCTGCTCGTAGCAGAACTCGCTGCCAGGGCAATCAATGCGAATGCTGTATTTCTGCTTTTTGTTGCTGCTAGCGCCATCGCCATCACTGCTGTTGCATTTCCATTTGTTTTAGTTATAAATGTACCCATTTTTTTTTTTTTGCTGTTGCTTTTGTTATTTATCTCCAACATTTGTATGCTACATATGAAGCTTCGCTTCCGTTTTTGCCACCATCCATACACATCGACCTTCGGCGGACAAAATAGATCGCAGCCATTCTGGCTAACCCGGGCTAGTTGGCTTTGGTAGGCTTGGTGTTACTTGATTGGTTGGCTGTGGGCTTCAATGCTGTTGCTTCTTTTTTTGCTGCTACTGTATGCAATAGATGTTGTTGTTGTTTTTGCCCATATTTATGATAGTCGTTATTGTTATTTTTATTGGTGTGATGAAGCGGACATGCAGGATTGTGGGAAGGAGTAGTAGCACTGGAACTGGTGTGGTCTACGCTTTAGTAGGAGGGCGCCCGATAGCGCTGTATGTAAACCAGGTAGTGGCGGCAGATTGATAGGCCTACCGAGGCAGCATCAGAACGAGAGTGCGAAACGGACATGAGCGCAATGAAAGGAAATGCAGAGGATATTGAAGACGAAGGCCAGTCGCTGAGCTGGTAGTGGAGAGCAGCCAGTGATGAAAAGAGAAATTCGAGAGCTCGTATTTTCGAAACCGAATATACTCGTTTGAACTTTCTCCTGCGCACGAATGCTCATTGCCACTAAACCTATTGCGCTCAGTTGCATTGCGCTCTCTGGCTTCAACTTAGCTTACATTCGTTCACATTGCCTACCACCAACTCTCCATTTCATTCTTCCGTTGGCATAGGCATACTTGGTACAACAAACAGCCTAAACTGATTTACCCGAAAATGGATTACTTCTGGCGTGAGTTGTGTGCTCGTGTTTTTTTCTATAGTATGTGTATGTATTTGGGCATGTGTGTGTTTTGAGGGCGCATCAGGTGGGTAGTTAAGAGATGTAAGTGATTGCCTATTGATTTGAAGGGTAAGTAGCCATAGTGAAGCAAAGAGGGATGTAAAAGTGTAGGCAATGGAGGATAGATACCCTGTAGAAATATTTTGTACCTATGGTACATAAAATACGTAGAGTTAATGTAAAAACTAAAATAAAGTAAAGAAAAAATAAAAAAAATTACACACAATCAAAAAAAAAATGCAATATAAATTAGATGAGATAAAACTAAATTAAATTAATTAAATTCAACAAAATAAATTTAAATAAAATAAGGTATAGCAAAAGTAAGATTGGAAAAAATTAGTTAAAAAAATGCTAAATACAACTCAGTTAAAATAAAACAACAAAAAAGTATGTAGTGTAGAAGTTTAGACAACACATGAAAAAATATGGTATTATTTAGTAATAATGAAAATACAGAATAAAATAAAATAATAATAACAAACCAAAACAAAATTATAAAAGTAATGAAATGAGATTTAAAAAAATGAAATAAAATATAAAATTAAATACTAAATACAAAAATAGATAAATAATTAAATAACATAATTAGCAAAATAAAAGAAGAAATGAATTTAAAAAAAGTATGCAAAATACTATGACAACACAAATAGAAAATATATTAAAAATTTAATAAAAAATAAAATTAAATTGATTGCAATTTATATAAACGATATACATATAATAAAATAGTATAAAAATGAGAAAAATTCAAAAACATACAATAAAATAAAACCAAATTAAGTAAAACGAAATGCGACCCTGTTAAAAAATGTTAGCATTTAATAACATTCGGCACACAAAAAAGTAAAAACCGAAACAGAAAATAAAATACGTGCCAAAACAAAATTAAATAAGGTGAGAGCGAATAAGGCGCCGTGAAACAAAAAATTAAATAAGAATAGCAAAAAAATTAAATTAAATTAAATTAAAAAAAAACTAAACAAAATAAAATAGGAAATGCATGTAAAAAAACCGATATAAAATAATAAGAGGATGCAAAGAGAAAAATACATAAAAAACAGTTCAAACTAAAGAAATAAAACAAAACTGACAAAAAATTAACTGAATTAAATTAAATGATTTAACATGCAAATAAATAAAATAAAAAGAACCAAGCTAAAATGAAACAAAATGAAATAATTAAAAAAATTTAATTCACTGACAAAATATAAATTTTAATTAAAAGAATAACTAAAATAAAATTAAAGAAAAGTCAATGGAAATAAAATAAAACCAAAATAAGTAAACATATATTTAAATAAAACCTAACAATTGCAAAATATTACGAAACAAAACAAAAAAATTGATGAAAAACCAAACAAAAACTATTTAATAAGTTAAGGGAAATGAAATTATATTTACCATTATACTATTTACATTGTAAAGTAATATGATAAAATTTAGTATAATTCTGTATATAGTAAAACAAAAAAAATAAACGCAAAACTTTATAAAATAAAATAAAATAAAATAAAATAACAAAAAAGCAAAAATATAAAATAAACTAAAGAAATAAAAATAAAACCAAAAAATTAACACAAAACTTTATCAAATATAACAAAATAACAAAAAATATCAAAAAGAAAGCAAAAATATAAAATAAACTAAAGAAATAAAAATGGAGAAAAAATGAGCTGAAATGTAAGCCAACATAATAAAATAGAATCAAGTAAAGGAAACTGTGCTAAAATAAAGTAAAATCAAATGAAGTAAAACAATTTTGGATCAAATAAAATGTGAACAAAATAAAATAAAATGATTTAAATGCAAAGAGATAAAATATCAACAAACTAATTAAATTAAATAAAATGAAGCGAAGTAAAATAAAGTGTGTAGAATGATACAAAAATAATAATAATCAAACCAAAATTAAATGATTAAAAATATAATAAAATATAAAAAATATACGTAAAAGAAATAAAATAAAATACAAAAATTTAATGACATAAAAAATTAAGTAAAATAAAATAGTTTAATCTTGTATAATATAATAAAATATACGTTAAAATAAAATAATATAAAATAAAACAAAACAAACCTAAATAACATATATGAAAAAATAAAATAAAATTAAGTTAAATAAATGCAAATTAAAATTAAAATTGAACGAAATATATAAAACAATACAATAAATTAAAAATTCATTTGAAAAATAAAATAAGAAATTAAATAAAATGGAATAAATTTAAAAAAAAACAGAAAAAAAAAAATTACTGACTATACTTTGAAATTTTTTTGTGTAAAATTTCGTAATTGAGGTAATGGATATTTTTTTTGAATTTTTTTTGGTAAAATTTCGAAATTTCATTTTTTTTATAATGATGAATTTTTTTCATATATGTATGTTTAGAATTCTCTACGGGATTATGTGCACGTTTATTCAATAGCGAAGTATCATTTATCTTGCCAATGACATATCGTTTATGCAACAGCAACAACAACAAGTATTAACCCATGCAGTAAAAAGCCTAACAGTTGACAGTTCGCAGAACGTTGCCACGTTGAAAGTGGCAGTTACTTATTTGGAACAAATATGGAAGACAGAGCGATTGAGTTGCTAGTTAGTTTCACTGAAGAGACGACACACACACGCACTGTCAAAACATCCAAATGCTAATCAAAGCACCGCTGTGAGCTAATGTCTCTTCCGCCACTCAGCAACATGAACAACTGGGAGTTAAGCTAAGCAGCACGCCAGGAAGTATACAACAGTTTGGATAACAGTTAATTTAAACTTCAACGCGTTCCCCCCTTCTGTGTGAACTTCATTTCACTTTAACGCACGAGATTTTCGGCATAAGCAGTCGAACTAAGCGCGTTGGATTTTATTGTTTTTGTCAGTGCTTGGCAGGCTCTAGGGTTGATAGACGTTTTTCATTTTTTATTGTGTTGTTGTTAAGTAAGCTCTGTTTTACCTATTCATGCCACTCATTCTTCATAAGTTCGAGACGCTGGGGGATTACAACTTCCAGCTAATGCTAATGGATTTTTATTACCGACAAAACATGTAGCATAATTTATGAGCTGTGGTTTTTTGTTCGTGCTGACTTGGTTTCTGTTTTTTTTTTTTTTTGTTTTCTGCTTAGTTGCGGAGCGGTGCAAAACTTTGACGTTACGAGTGCATACAAGTCGTTTACGTCGACGTTTCAGCAGCCGTGTCATTGTTCGCTTATATAATGCCTCTTGTTAAAATTATTTATCTGCGCTTTTCCGCGGTTTTTCGCGGTTTCTTGGGTTTTATAAAAGCTATACATACTTTTAGGCGGTTACACTGTTTAGCTGCTGTGCGCAGAAAACTAACGTAGATTTTAAGCCAAAATAAAGCTTGAAATAAAGTTGAAAAGACGATCGATAATATTAACAAAACAACAGACTACTGATTTGACATTTTTTGATACTTAAATGCAATTATTTCGTCGATTTTTTATTTACTCTCTCGCGCACTCTCTCAGCTTTAGCTGCTTTCCTGCTATATTTTCTAAACTTTCGTTTTTATTTTAAGTCAAACAACAAGTCTTTTAAAGCCGCTGGCAGTTTGCGTTTTATTTTATTACAACCCGTTGTTTGCATGTTTGATAATTTTATTTGAAAACAAATTAAATTTTTCTTTAATATTTTTGAATGTTTTACGACTTTAAAAGAAAAAAAAACTCTTCATTGACTTTTTAAGGCCAAAATTTGTGGACTGAAAAGTAGCATTCAGCATTTGTTTGGGTTTTGTTTTGCTTTAAGTGAACTTCTCATTCGTGCAGCTGAACTTGTGAAACGCTGCTGATATTTACGCACAGCGAAAAGATTTCAAAGCAATTTCAATTCTTGTTTGTACGGTTATGTGTCTTATGTGTAAAGGCCTTAAATATTTTACAGCTTCAGTAGACACTTTTGCAGGGCTTCAATTCAAAACAAGTACGTAGAGTAAAATGTCACAAAAACAGCATTTGTGCCAAGTTAAGTGAACTTATTTTATGTGAAACGCGATTTGCAAAAGAAATTTCGCAAATAAAAGCGTAAGGATTTAATGCCGCTGAAACAAACACAACTAGAGGTCCTTTTATACTAAAAAAAAAATTTTTTTTTGGTTAAAAAAACAGCATTCAAAAGAAAGAATATGAAAACGAAATGGAGCTTAAGGAATATTTTCTACTTTTGGAGAAAAAATATTTAATTTTTTGTAGTTTTTTATTAATTTTGCAGAATCCTTTACTCAATCAGAAGCACGTGACGCAATTTGAAGAGAAAAATAATATCATGAAAATTAAGAAAATATTTTTTAGGTTGCAGGTTTTACGCCCAAAATTTGGACATGAAAATTAAAATTGTTTTTGCGCTAACCGGCATTTTTTTTTATCGACAACAAAGAAACGTGAAAAAATAGTTTGACAATATCAAGTTAATAATTTTCCAAGTTAAATTTTTTTCATAATTTTTTTCTAAATATAATAATTCAAATAACACAAAGCATAAAAATCGAAATATAAAACTTTTTAAAAATATTACGCACATTTGATAAACATTTCACAAGTTTTTTGAGTACGGGTTTCAATACTAGTACAAAAAAGTGCAAGTTTAAATTTTCTGGAAATTTTCTTTGATTTCCGACAATTTTTTATGCTGCCATAATAAAAAGAAGACACGAAACGATATTTTAAAAATTTGTATGCTTATGGTTTGTAGTTATTTAATCTTGAACGCATTTTTATGCAAAAATCTATGAAAAACTGTAGCATGAAAAATATGCTCATTATTGTAGAAAATAATATTACCCGATTAAATTTTACTATTATTGTAAGTGGAAATGAAAATAAATTCGTAATAAGTTGATATTTTGCAAACATTACTTAGTTCTGTATATTAAATATAATAAAAATAAAAATTCTCAGTACTCACCCCACTGCATTCAAGTTGTACAGGATTGCAGAAATTTACGCTGCATGCCTTTAAATTTATATTTGTTTGTATGTAGTACAAGCCTGCAAACGAGAAGTAAAACGCAAAAAAAAATTTTAATAATTTTCTAAGCGCCCTTAAGTAGGCAACAGAATGCATGTACATAGATGTAAACTTAAAATAACAAAACAAAAAGTGGAAATGCTTTTAGCAAAGTTAGTAGTAATAACTTTTTGTAACCTTCATGCTTTGTTTTTCACGAATGGTAAGTGCATTATTTTAATTTTTTACAACTTTTAAACTTTTACTAATTAAGTGAATTTTGTACGACAAGCGAACTGTGTGCAGGTTGCTTTCATAAATTTTACTTGAAAAACAAAAAAAAAAAAAAACGGGAAATCACCAGCTGATGAACGAAGGTCAGAGAGGAGCGGAGACAGCCTTTATTTGCGTAGCTAAGGAATTGAAGGTCATTGAAATATCGCGGCTTTACTTCTGGAGCTCTTTATAACTTGCAGTTTTTTTCTTACTCAGGAAGTAACTTCAAAATTGTCAATGCTTTTCAAACTTGTGGCCGAGGCTTCTTATCCGGGTTTTCGGTCTTCTAAAAATAAAGGCAGTTTTGAATGCCCTAAATCTCATAAGCAAATGATCTAGGAATAGAGATTGCACTTTGTGTCAACCCTTCCAAGACTAAAATGGTACTTTTTACTAGGAAGTATAAAGTACCATACTTTAAACCACCCTCTCTAAATGGGGTAGAACTCACGCTCTCAATCGAGGCCTGAGGAAGTACCTGAGGATAATCTTAGCCAGAAAACTCGACTAGAACCGTAATATTTCAAAGCAGCGATGGGTAAAAAATGTGGAATAAAACTAAATGTTTTAGACTGGATGGACACAGCGGCACAGGGGTTTAAATAGGATTAGATATCCGAAACAACAGCTCTTGGCCGGGAGAAACGGGTCTAATGGGAATGATTCACTCTCTTCTTTGGAGCCAAAGTATGTTGGCCTGCTCAATAGAGGACCAAATATAGCAACATAAAGAAAGACAGCAAGGATTATCATCCATTCTTGTCATGGCGCTTTGCCCTCTAATCCAAAAAAAGTCCCTACAACACCTACTTAACTTTCTTCCAAGGTCCAGACGAGCAGCAAAATAGGTAACTAAATTGAATGTAGGTCACCCCTGGAGAGACAGTTGATTCGGTCACTCATTAATTCTGGATGCAGTTGGGGAGAAACCGCGGAGAAACCACGGAGAAACCGCGGAGAAACCGTGACTGCTGGACGACACCACTTCTCTACTTTGTTTTAACAACAAGTTTTCCCCACGTTTCCTAGCAAGGGATGGGCAAAGGTCGGATACCTAAACCAAAGGTTTATCGCCATTTTTACAGATTGTTCCAAGCTGTATCGCAGGCCAAGGATTGACGTTAAAATGTCTAGTTCACTAGTAAATACCGACCGCTACTCCAGCAGTTCAGTGGTCGGTATTTTGACTGGGTAGTTTCTGATTGCGGTACAGTACCAGGATGGCTTTCATCTCCTAGGATTTTTGGCACAGCTGCAGAGACGTAGATACCACCGATCGAACAAATTCGGATGCTCTCGATTGTAAACCACAGAAAAAACTATAGAATATTGCTACTAGCGCTGAGGTCAAAACGAATCAATTTTTGGCCAAAATTGTCTAGTAGTCTGAGAGCGGAGCCCATCTATTATTTACCTCCTTGATGAGTTTAGCTTTAAACTATGTTTGCAGTCTAGAGCAGGATTTACCAGAGATGTTTCCGTCTCTTGCTTACCAATTCGTCGGCCGCGCAGTTGCCGGGAATGTCTCTGTACACAGGGTCGCCATATAATCGGTAAGCGGCATTTGAATAAGAGTCCTTCTACATTCCAACACCACGTTCAACCTTGTGGGAGCTTGGCGGTCAGAGTATAAATAGATCAGATTATTGTTTTATGTTGATTAATGCAGATGTTTTCTTTTTTCGAAAATCACAGCACCGCAAACTTCGCTGCAAAAAATAATTGATGAAATAAACTCAGATGCAGCTCCATGTGGGACAACAAAAAAAAAAACCCCCAACCGATATGATTGCATTAATGAGCGAGCTAACTAATCAAACCAGTAGCTACTAAAATTATGTTATACTTTTTTCTTATACATTATACGCCAACGAATTTTCATTCGAAACCAACTTGTCAGTTTTTAATACATGCTGTATGCATGAAAACAAGTTGCAAACTAAAATTTCCACATTAAAACATACTTTGCGGAGCTAATTAACGGCGCCGCCATGCCATTGGTTTGCGGTAAGAGTGCAGGTGTACGAGAATGTTTTTTAATGAACAAAGTTCATAGGAACTGCGAAAATCCATGAAAATAGCAACAAACAAAAACAAGATTTATTGTTGCATACTTTTTGGCGCAAATGCAGAAAACAATGCACACCCGAGTAAATGTAGGCGGAATACCTGTTGATCATCGAGATTTTTAATGAAGTCGAGTTGATGTACTGCGCAAAATCAACTACTAGTGTGGGTGCTACTAGCAGGGGCAAGCAAATTGAAGTCTAATTTTAGGCGCTTGCTGGCATTGAATTAAATTTTTCACACCATTTTTAACTATTATCGAGTGCCATATTTGTGGTAATACAATTGAGTTGAATATAAACTTTTTATCTATTTAACTCTGAGAAATGTTTTTTTTAAACAAAAATTAATATCTAATTCAATATCTTGTTTTCCAAGTATGAAACTTAATAAATTTATATTTGGAAAAAAAATACATTACAGGATATTTGCACCATAAATGAATTTAAAAAATATTTTTTGCCACGCAGTTTTTATAAACAAGTATTGAGAAAAATTAATAACATTACAAAAATTGCCAATTACGAGTGGTCTGGTTGGATTCCTCTTGCGAAATACTTATTTATTTCTCTTTCATCATTCTCTTTCTCATACCGTTGAATTTATACTATTTATTGTTGTTTGTTTATATTTATTGCATGTATGTGTATATGTGTGTGTGTGTGTGCACATTGCTTAGTTGTATGTACATATGTATCCTATGTTCATAGACAGAGTGCAGCACGAAATGCATTTGCTAATTACCCAGTTGTTGTGGGCAGTTTGCAATTTGATAACAACTGAATGCAAATTACAGTAATAATTGAGAAAATGAAAATGGAAACGTGTGCGTAAATAAAGACCGATATGGTTGGTGAGTTGGTGGTAGTAATTGAGCCTCAAATTGTGTTGTGCTTTTGCTATGTAGTATTTTTGGTTTAACTAAGAATTTCAAGTTTTGTTTTCACTTTTCGCAGACACAAATATTTTTTTCCTATTTTTCTATGATACAATCTTTCAAAACTTTTTATGAATTTTTGTTTAGATTCGAAAACATATTTAACATGATGTAGTAAAAATATTCGACATTTTTCATGAGCAAATTTTGAAAACTATGCTGAAAATTCAAAATTTGAAATATAAAACATACGAAAAGTGATAATAATTTTCGAAATTTTTCATGAATTTTTTTTTGGCCGAAAACTTCTTTGAAATATTTGCTAACTAGTTTGAAAAAATGTCAACTTTGAAAAATATAACATAAAAATATTTTTTTTAATGTGTTTCTATGATAAAAATATTGGAAATTTCCATGAAAATTGTTTTGTGTTCGATAACTCATTTTTGGGCTCTATTATTCTTATGTTATAAAAATATTCGAAATTTTTCATGAGCACATTTTGCGATCGAATGCTTTTTGAGACATATAGTTCTTATATTGATAAAACTCATAATTTTATAAATATAATATAAAAACATAATTTTTGATAAAAGTATTCGAATTTTTGAGAAAAACTTCTTTAATACACAAAACATATTAATTAATTTCCTTTTTGAAAAATTTAAAATTTAAAAATTTTTTTATGTGTTTTTTTTTGTTTTTTTTTGTTTTTTTTTTTTGTTCGAAAACTCAATAAACGTAATGAAAATATTCGAAATATTTTATGAACAAACTTTTAAATCAATTTTTGTACCATACAAGAACTAAAGTAAAAAAATTCATGATTTGAAAAATAAAAATTTTAACGTCCTATTCCGACGTCAATGCCACGGTCTCATTGCATCACTGTGTTCTTATATACTACGCCTCAAACTATGATGCAAAATATAAACATCGATTTGTCCATGTTACGTACTGAGTAGGTCTTGAGAAGAACAATGGCAATTGTCATCGTTAGAGGGAATAAAACAAAGTTTCCAAAGCACGCTATGGAACTAGTTCAGTAAGATTTCAGGACGAGTTATAACCGGATCATTTAAGGCCTTATGCGGGTCCATTTCATGATCATTTCGGAGCCTTTACCAGTACGGAATCATTTCTGGACTAGTTCAGGATCACTACGGCGACAATTTCGAGACTATAAAACAACGTCCTTAATTTGTGCTAATATTTTATCATTATCTATTTTTTTTTTAAACTATAACAATAAATAAAAATAATAATAAAATAAGTAAAAGAAATTCGAACCAACTCTATAGAGTAAAGCTCGCCGCAACCAATCGAAAAGTTCACTAATGCAAAATTTTTAGTTTTTTCATATTTTCGGGATTTCTAATCTTTGGGAAATATGAAAATTTGTGTTTACGAATATTTGATGCTTGTAAATCCGCAATTTTTTGTACAACCAAAGAAATTTATCTCTCATATCAGTTTTACCGTGAAATTCGTAAACACCTGAGGTTGTTATTGATGATTTCCTCAACAAATTTTGATGCTAAACTTTTTAGCTCGAGAAAATGTTTTATTTTAAATTTTCAGAACGCAATTTTCGTGAAAGCAGCAATCATTCAACATTTGCTGAGCCAAAAGTAAGAACAAAGCCGAAGAGTAAGCATAAAACAATAAAAATTTGAAATAGCTAAAGCAATAAGAGCAGTTTAGTTATAGGCACAGTAACCAAAAGAAAAGGCACATGTTGGATGCAACAACAAGAAAAAATGCAATTTCATTTGCAATTCAAACGATTGTGGCAAGAAGGCTAGGCTTAAGAGCAAATAGGGACAGTTAACCGCAAATGCATAAAACTAGCAACAACAACAACAACAACAAATTGAAGTTCGATTTTTATTTTTTAATAATGTGTTGAATGCAAGTTGAGTCTGTCCAACACTCAACTTAGTCAATTTTGGCACAAGAGCTTTGCAATTCCAAACGAAAGTGTAGTAGGAAATGAAGCAGTAAAGGAGGGTGTACAATACAACTCACAAATTGACAGCAAATGCGCAACCATAGAAACAATACTTGGCAGCAGAAACAAAGCGAAGATGGAAGAAGCTGCAAAATCGTAGGTCGTCGAAGAAACGGAAGGCGTTCATACAGTTCGCATAAAGACTTGGCTTCGAGCAACGGTTGGCAATAGCTACGCTCACTACTTCGCTTCTACTTGTACTTCTCTACTCTACTTCACTCATCTCCACTCCACTATAGTTATATCTGCTCTACTTCTACGACTTGACTCAACTCACTTAGTAGACTGTAGCTGATTGTTTACTTTGCTAGCTGCTTGTTTGGGTTTGGCCTGCCAAAAGCATAACCAAACCCATTCAGTCGCCCGCCAGCATCATTGTTTCTCGTGTCCATGTCGGCGGCGTCTTTTGGTATTCTTTATCAAACAAGTTAATGGCAATCCAATTTGTTAAATGGATTTGGCTGTGAAAGCGCGCGCGCGTATAGATTTCTGTTCCAGCCACTGCTAGCAGCTCATGCCTTTTATTCACTTTTGCCACAGTTCCACATTTCTTGTTGCGTTTTTTGTTTTTGGTTTTTTTTTTGTTGCCATATCGCAATTCACTTTTGCATGTTTCCTTTTGCTAGCGCGCATTTTTGCTGCAACACATTTTTTCGCACAAAACCTGCTTTCATAGCCGCCAGCTGCTTCCTAATTTGGTGGAAATCATTGCGTGTTTGCGTATGTGGCTTGTGTGGGGTGCGCGGTAGTCGATCCTCCTTCAGTTACCTGTGCAGGTATTAGCTTCAAGGCTTTTGCTGTTCACAAGCTATTGATGTATGGAGTGCAAATTTCACCACACCCACATACACACGATTCGTTTTTGTATTCGTTTACCAGTCAGTCCACGACACTGTGGCAACTTGTAATAAGCTGATAATTAGCTAATGAAATGCGTTCCTCTCCTTCCATCTACCCGTCCGTCATAGTTATTAGGCAAAATTATGCCTTTTTTGTTGGTGTGTGTGCAGGTTGTGTGTGTAGAATAGTTAGTGCAAAAAAATGAAAAGGAATACTCTCCCGATAGTCAGAAGAGAAATGCTCCATTTAGAGGAAAAGGGGGCGGTTTCGCATTCATATTATATGTACATAGCTTTGTCGAAGTTTTTCCTTGACTTAGACATCCCAGTTAGGTTGACTTTGAGCTCATATAACGTGCTATTTGCAGCATGGAGAGTTAGTGCAGCAGAAATAGTACTAAATTTTAATTCTAAAAATTTGGTACTAAACATTTGATACTAAAATTTGGTACTAAAATTTGGTTCAAAAATCGAGTACTAAAATAATGCACGTAACTAATGTATATTTGTGGTAAAGTTATATGGATAAATTTAATGGTAAAATTTTGGTGCTACACTTTAGTACTTATTACAATATAACGCTTAAACTGAATTGATAAATTAAAAGTAAATGTGTTTGTCGAAATAAATACTGAAATTGTATATTAACAATTTTTTTTTTTAATTTTTTGCTAAAGTTTAGAACAAAAAATTTAATACCCAACATTAAAGTTGAAAGAAATCAGCCAAATATTTAAGTTCACTACAAATCCTACGTATACTGTAAACCTGTTTGGCTGCAACTTTATGCTAAAAATCGTTTACTAAAATTTAATTATAAAAAAAAACTAAGCTTATTTATCTGCAGTTTCAAATATTATAAATAAATTTTTATCTAAACTGAGTACTAAAAAATTGGCACTTTAATTGGTACTGAAATTAGGCATGCAAGCTAAGTTCACTGGTATTCCAATGGTATTTATTAAATTTTAGTGAAGCAAAATAAGGTCAGTCTACCTGATATTTGAAAAACTAGATTACACAAACTAATCCTAAATTTAAATTTAGTACGCAAATTTACCCAAAAATTTGACTACTAAAGTTGTTTACTGAAATAAATTCCTTTTTAAAATTAATTATTTTCAAATAAACTTCAAAGAAAAAGCCTATAAAAATTGCTCGCTAGAAGTAGTACTAAAATACTGCTTAAAGGAATTTTAGTAATTTTTAGTAGTCATTGTTGCTGCTTCTAAATTCCATATCTAAATTTTATTTCTTCGCATAAGACCATAATACTAAAATTAAGAGCTGTTGTGTACTAAAATCAGAGACAAAAAGTGCATATTTAAAATTTAGTACTAAAAATCAACTCTAAATTTAAAAATTTTAAATGGTCTAAAATTTAAGAAAGCGGCAGTACTAAAAATTTAGTAGTAAAATGAATAGTAATTTTTAGTAGTCGTTTGTTGCTGCTTCTAAATTCAATATCTAAATTTTATTTCTTCGCATAAGACCATAATACTAAAATTAAGAGCTGTTGTGTACTAAAATCAGAGACAAAATTTAAGTACTAAAAACCGACACTAAATTTAAAAATTTTAAATGGTCTAAAATTTAAGAAAGCGGCAGTACTAAAAATTTAGTAGTAAAATGAATAGTAATTTTTAGTAGTCGTTTGTTGCTGCTTCTAAATTCAATATCTAAATTTTATTTCTTCGCATAAGACCATAATACTAAAATTAAGAGCTGTTGTGTACTAAAATCAGAGACAAAATTTAAGTACTAAAAATCAACACTAAATTTAAACATTTTAAATGGTCTAAAATTTAAGAAAGCTGCTGTGCTAAAAATTTAGTAGTGAAATGAATAGTAATTTTTAGTAGTCATTGTTGCTGCTTCTAAATTCAATATCTAAATTTTATTTCTTCGCATAAGACCATAATACAAAAATTAAGAGCTGTTGTGTACTAAAATCAGAGACAAAAAGTGCATATTTAAAATTTAGTACTAAAAATCAACTCTAAATTTAAAACTTTTAAATGGTCTAAAATTTAAGAAAGCTTCTGTGCTAAAAAATTAGTAGTCAAATGAATTTACAAAAAATATTTATTTTTCAAATAATTTAAAATAATCCGGCTTAATATTTTGAAGTATTAAACAACATTTAGTTTTTCTGGCACTAAAATCTATTACTAAATAAAATATTCAGAAATTGCAAATAAATTTTATTATTTATATTTACATATGTATTTATTTAAAAATTATAATTTTATATCCTCAAGTTTTGTGCCGAAACTGCGTACTAAAAATTGTGTACTACATTTATTTGGAAATTGAGTTTTTTTTTACTAAATTGGACATTTAATATTAAGTACTAAAACTAAGTAAAATACCCGATTCGAAGCAACATTTTTGAATTATACCCTCTTTTTTATTTAATTGCGCTTTTACAATAAAGTTCATGCCAACTACAATAGCGGGTATCCAGTGTGGTTTTGGTTGGTCTTAAATTTTCAGAATTTTTGTTTACAGCTAACTTTAAAATTAACTTCACGCTGCAAATTCAATACACATTGCTATACCACCTGCAAATTCTTTTGCACAACTCGCCCGCATATTCAGCCTACTTTCCATTGCCTCCGTCGTCTCTCTTTCATTGTTCACATTAATCTGCTTGGTATGCGCGCAATTCTGCCAGTCCTGTTAGTTAGTCCCTTTTCACACACGAGCACACGTTAAAAGAAACAACACAAATCAGATATCAGAAATCACAGCCACTCACCAGTTGGCATTACCCTACTGTTAGCTTTGCTCTGCTGGACTACTGAAATGGATTGATAAATATTATTTCGTTTTCTTTTTTCCCTCACTGTCCCTCTCTATCTCTCTCTTATTAAGCCTTTATTATTCGCAGTCATATTCCGTTTAAATCGCAATTTTTTCGGAAATGTTATTTTTGCCTTGTTTCTGCTTGTTTTGCGCTGTCGTCATGGTGGCATATTATTAAATTCCAGCACATTGCTGTCCAATGTCAAGCAGATTGTTGTTGCCTTCGCAAAAGCGTAGCAAAGGACGCCCCGCTCGCTCTTCCTTTGCCCAACCACGCACTCGATGTCTGACTATTGTTTGCATTTGTCGATTGCTATTTCTTTATGTTTTATGTTTTGTTGTTGTTTTTGTTTTTTTTTTAGCACAATTGTGCTGAATTTTTACGGTTGTCCTGGTAGCCAGCAGACACACTGGGGAAGCAGCAGCAGTAGCCACCCTCCAGCTGACCCTCAGTTAATTGTTGGCATTCATTTGTCAGTAATGCTGTATGATTTTTTTTTTTTTTACTTCACTGAACTCGCTGCTTTATTTCGCATATTTTCATAAAATGTGTTTTTTACTTTTTTGTGTCAGGTGTATAGCACTCATACACACACACACACATACACACACACATGTACTTGCATGAAAGTACAATTCGATATATTTTTGCGTAAACTTTTTGCTTAATTAGCAGTCATTTGATACTTACAGATTTCATTGTAATTATTTGATCTGATACATAGGTGTATGTAATCCGTGTAAGCGTGTACTTAGTACTTACGAATAGGTGTGCGTGTATGTGTGTGTGTGTGCATGTATGCGATTTAAGTTTAATATATTTATGTAGCTGTATGCTAGTCCGCATTGGATTTCATAATTTTCCGCGAGTATGCATTAATTGTTGGCATGTGTTTTGGATCGTACATGCTCTTACAATGTTCGCTTGCTACTGAGCGCTTGTAGTTTTAATGAGCTACTCATTAAATGTCAGACACCTGCATACATACATATGCATAGATATATATATATAATATAGTATGTATATAGATATGTTGAACCAAGCAAGCATATTTGCATATTTTGTTCTACACAGCTATTTTGATTGGTGAATATAATTTCTATTCAGCATTAAAATGCTAGACACTTAGGTTAGGTTTGCGGCAGTCTTCAGTTACAGACTTAGGCTCTAGGCCCATTGTGATACCACATGGGGATCAGAAATTCCCAATACCTTCTAAAATCATTTTGAACTTTGCAAGAATTATAGAAGATGCCTGATTTCTACACAGCTAAGATATTCCAAGCTATCGAAGTGGAAAATATTTGTCTGGTTATAGTGGGACACTAGCACAGAAGAAAGTTTAGTACCGAGTCGCGCGAGTTTCTCGGCTTTACAGTTCGCCTCTATGTCGAAATGGCCTGGAAACCATACCACTCTTAGGTGAAATGACTCAGCCATTTCGCTGGTTATGATGCAGGTTGTCGACTGTTGCGTGAGTAATTTTATTGCCTCCTTGTTATCAATGAAATGTAAAGAAATTTTCCAGTTCTGTTACAGTGTCAACGCTCTTGGAAAATATTTCCAAAACAAAGTTTTCTTTAACGTTTTTCATTTGACAACATTATTGAACGATTTCAGTTGCATTACCAATTGAATTAAGTCCACGTTGGAAAAAAAAGTGCCAATCCCTTTCAAAAATGTTTTCGAATTTGCGGTTTCGTCTACCACCAAAACTTTTATGTATCACTTAGCTTATAAATTTAATCAAATTAATATTTTAAGCCTACTGCCCTTCAATTCTATACCGTTCATCGTTTGAGACCCTTCCTATCGCAATATTTGATTTAACTTGTTATAAATTTAATTAAGTTTTTAAATAGCTGACAACTCTCCATAAAAAAAAAAAACAAAAGAGAAAATGCAAAGATAACAATAAATATTATTAACGATTACAGCGTTTATAGTGAAATAGATAGCTACAAAAATGTGCTTAACGATAACGATAACAATATCGACAACTATGCCAAAGTTATCGATAACAATGGGGTATCGATCAAATTGATTCGATGGAACCGTGAATGATAGCGTGGCATGTATTTAGCAAAAACGATAATAATATCGATTATCACATTGATAGCGAAAAGAAGTGTTAAACAGATTTTAACGATAATGTTAACAATATCGATAGCTATAACTACAAATTTGTCGATAATAGTGATATATTGCCAAAATTAATTCGATGAAAGCGTCAGTAGTGACAGCGAATGCATGATATGTATTTAACAATAACGATAACAATTCCGATAACTTTCATAATAAAATTATCGATAACACCAGATAAGCAGCGTAAACGTTAAATATAGTGATAAACAGAAGATATCGATAAAGTTCAAAATAATCATAATGCTCCTTAACCATAATGCACATACATATACGACTGAGGGTTCTTTGTATTAGGAAAATTGAATGTGTAGAAAATTTTATATTTGCTTGATACACGTATACCGTTCAATTTAAATTTCCTGCATTGCAACAACATATCCTAGAGTTCTCAGATGACAGCTCTCTTAGTACAAAGCACACGCCGTTCTTTGCAAACTTACACAAAACACCTTCCGATAGTATTAAAGCCGATCTTTCTATTAATATATTAGCTCATTAACATTGTGATATTACACACGCATAGCGAGAAGTGCATACAATATTTAATTTTATCAAGAATATATGCATAGAGTAGGTTATGATATACGCCTGTTGATATGCTACATTTTATTCAATTCACAGAATAGAGACTGTAGAAAATGACAAAACAAAAAAGATTACATGCTAAAAAAGTAACAGCATACTACGACATTTTTCTATTGAATTTATTAGTCAAATGTAGATGCGTTGTCTGTAATAAAATTAGCTTGAAAATTAAAACCTTTTAATTATGTACAACGCAATAGTTTTTTCGCTGTTCATTGGAATTTTGTTTTTAAAAGTTCTATAGAAATCCTCACTGGCTCAAAATGCACAGCACAGTGACAGGCATTGGAAGCGGATTTACTGAAATGCTTATGATTTTTACCAACAACACTGACCAACAGACTGACCGACAATGGGGCAGATACGAGTACATATGTATGTAGATGGGTTCGCGCTGCCTACAAGAAAAATTTCCAGAGGCTAATTTTAATTTGGTTGTTATTTGATGAACTGGCTTTATTATGTGGAAGAAAAACAAATGAGCAGCATTCGAAGTATGTATGTACGTCATTTTCATCGACTGTCAGCACTCGCTGCTACTGTTCTATTTGGCGTCTCGTCTCTATTACCTCCTCCTTTATTGGTATATTTCGCCAAACGCTTGTGGTTGCCGCCTATCAACTGTTGCTTTGCAACGCTCACATTATGTTTGTTTATAGAATGTTGGCAGATTTACTGTAGCTTCACTTTACTAAATTTTTTTGTTATTTTTTTTTGCTTTTTGTAGTAAATTATGCGAGCACTGGCCTTTGTTTGCCTATGCGTGGTCGGTCACCTTGTTTAACATTTTTTTCCGAAATCAATTAAAATGGATTTTAATTAAAAATGATGTGGTCATGAAGCGAAGAGGGTGCTAAATAAATATGTATTTGTCCACACAAAGAGCAATGCCTATGTATTTGTTAAAACTGAAAGTCGCCTGCGTGCGAATCAAAGTGATTTTATTACGAATATATTAAAAATAAAATAATAAATAAATCAAGCTTCTAAGAGAGAAACTCATGCTGCGAGAGCTATTTGAATAATCTTTCTGCTTTGCACAAGAAAATCCAAGCGAGCTAAGCTACACTTTTCTTAAGCTAAATTTTTTTTTTAGCGACAATCCGACATAAGAAATGTCTGCATAAAAGTGATCTCAAGGACTTTAGTTCGATAGGGATGCCTTAGTTTTTTAGCTGCTTCAAACCAGCCTTTTAATTTATTTTTTTTAGGCGGCAACGCTATTTACAAGTAATGTTTTTTTATTTTTATTTTTGGCCTTATTTTTTATGAATCGTCTGTATAATTTATAGAGCTTGTGGCCAGGTTTGTATTAGGAATAATATGAGGAAGCAACAATTTTTCAAAGTGGTAGTAGTGATAGCTGCTATTTCGGAGATCACCACATCTCCTCATGTTAAGCACAGAGTGCCGAAAAAAGTCACACTTAATAGTGGCATGGTTGGGGATAGGAATAGTGAGAAAAATTAAAAATTTTCACACGGTTAGCTGTGGCTAAGTGGTTGCGTGCTCGCCTAGCAATCCCGAGTACCACGGTTCGACGCCAGGTAAAGTCTAGAAAGAAAGAAGTCTGATGAGGAGATGTGGTGATCTCCGAAATAGCAGCTATCAGTTCTAGCATTTTGAAAAATTTTTGTTTCCACAAGCTCTATAAATTATACCAATGTTTTTTTATATTTGGTATTGCTTTCTTTTCTAAAATACGTTTGATATGAATATTGTCTTACTTTAAATGCCTTGGTATAAATTTTATACAACTTTGTATAAATTTTATACAATGTTTAAAATTTTAATTTGTAGGATTTTTGTTATGGAACGAACCATATTTTATATTGTAAAAAAGTAACTATATAAATTGATAAATTTTTAAAAATTTTGTTTGTTATAGAACGAATTCAAAATTTATAAGAATTTAACAAAAACGACTTTAAGCGTTAAAATCATTGCAGACGTGGTAAAACAAAATTGCAGTCTGATCAGTGCTTTGAGTCACCGTATGTAACACTCGTATTAAAAACAAAAACAACCATATAAACAGCATCACCGTCTGATAGGCGTAATAAAGCGTTTGAGCTGTTGATCAGATGCAAGTTAAGTTGAAGCGAGCTCGTATGAAGCGCCAGAAGCGAGTGCAAAACACACACAAATGGCTGGTAGCGCGCCTAAAAGCCAACTACTTATCTACATACCGACTATACATCGACAGATTGACATGCAAACATTGTAGAACGATTATCACCAAGCCAGCAACGAGTAATGAGGATATTTAAAAGCCTGTAACAATGCAGCGCTATCGGCAAGTACACACGCACCCCTACACACACACACACACACACAGACAAATATACACACAGAGTCCAGATTGAAGTATTAGCGCAACATTGATTGCATTGTGTTGTTTGTAACCCCTAGTTATTGTTGTGTTGATGTAGATGAAATGATTGGACGTGCGCGCCATATGTGGCATGAATTTGGAAAATTGTGTAGCTTCTTAGCTGTTGCTTGGCGACGCGATTCAACAATTGACAATGTAATTGGATTTTGAAAGGCTGAAAATCAAATTGCTGACACCTGCGCCCACACACACAACGAGCCACAACGAGCGAGGTGTAGAGATTCCAGAAAGGGCAGATAAGAGACAGCATCTTCGTTAGCTTTATTATAACAATGGCGGGAGAACAAAATTAAAAAAAATCTTTTTGCCCTGATATAAAATTTCCCGTTCAATGCAAAAGTATAACAGTTCTTACAGATAAAACTAAATTTACATTTTTTGCGATACGGGCATGCTACAATTTTGAAAAGCAGGCGGATTTTGCAGCATTTTTAAATCTTTTCTTTTTTTTAATGTTTAAAGATGAACTTTACGCAAACATATTTTATTATGTTGATATTGCCAGCGAAAGTAAAAAATTTTCTGAAATTTTAGGAAAAACCTTGCAAACTTGTCGGTAGGCCACTGAATGGCTTGCAGCTGAATAACTGGATTACAAAATACCTTACACACAAATTATAAGAAATTTTATTAGCGTTGCACAAATAAAAAGAAGTTTGAAAGCGGCTAGAGGTAATTAAATCACTTATAATTTTTTCGCTCTCAAAAAATTTAAATTTAGCTATATGTCAAAAACTGTTATGTCTGTTATGTCCTGTTATTGTGACTCTGAAATTTGTTGTACTATAAAAGATTTTAATATCTTATAGCACTAATTTGCCCTAATAAATAATGAATGAATTTAGTTTATATTCGGATTTAGCAGAGCATTTTACATATAAAATAAAGATCAGATGTTATAGATCAGATTTTGTGGCGGCTAGTGTTATTGGTGGTAAAACGACTGAAGCTTGGAGCAAAATAATTTTCTTGGAAAAAAATAATACATCAACAATACTTTTTTTTAGCTCAGGGCCAGTTTTTTATGTGAAAAATATTGGCAAAAGGCAACAACAGCCAAGATGGTAGAAATTATAGCTGTTATATCGGATACCAGCACATCTCCTCACCAGATTTCTTTCTAGACTCTGCCCGAGTTTGAATTCACAACATCAGGATTGCCAGTACGCAGCCGGGCATTAGACCTCTTCTTAGTCTTCCTTTTTCCTATACTTTCTAAGCCTATACCGGATTTTTGGTATAACTAAATTGAGTAAAAAAACCAACTTAGTTAAAAAAAAAAATATTATTTCAACCGCTTTCTGTACTGAGTTGCGTCTAAAAGTAGACAACCCCTGTATATGAGCGCGTCTTTTATATTTTCATAAGCTCCGAATTTCATTTGCACATCTAGATTTAAAGTTGCATACTTTTAGACACAACATTTAAATACTTCGCGTTTCAAGAAGGTAAAATTCGGCGTAATTTAATTTAGATTTTCATTGAGCAAAAAGAATTATAAACCTTCTTGGGTGAAAAAATGAGATGTTTGTTTTGGAAAAACAAAAAAAATCGCAAGTTAAAAGTTTTCACTGCTCCGCAGATGCGTCTAAATATGCATTTACTACAATTTGAAAACAAAGTACATATATTGCCTACTTTTTCACGCAAGCAGATACCGAAGTTTTCAAATTGCCCACTTTTGGGAATGCTATCATTAATTTAGTTGCATTTGAAGCGCAAAATATAGCGAGTGAAATTGTATAATATTTTTCAAATTTTTAAGTACTAATTAGTGTCGCATACTCATTTAGGTAGAAGAAATATTTTATCTCCTTTGCAAGAAAAAGTTCTATAGTAATGCATACTTTTAGGTATACATTTTGTTGTTCAGCAAAACTCAAACCTTTGTCTCAGTGAAGTCAGCATCTCGTCAGCGTATTGCGCTATTCAAAATTGTGCAAAGCAAATGTTAGGTATTATGTTAACGTTAAGCGCAACTCAAGCAAACAAACTTTACGAGTAGCATACATTTAGGCGCTTTAGACTGATTTAAAGTACTTTTATGCAATAGCACGGCAGAGTTTTCAAAGTAAAAGGCAATGTTGTGATAAGAAAATGTTTCTATTTGTATTGAAAATTAGATGCACAACCGATTTGTTGCATTGAGAAGGAAAGGGTTTGCGCAGAGAAATTTCGTAATATTAGACTATTGAAAAATGTAAAATAGTGCATGCCTTTAAAATCTGATTCATGCTAATAATTTCTTTTTATCTTCTGTTTTTCCGACAGGATGAAAAGTGGATGTATATCCGAAAGATTTTCCGTCATCCCCTGTCAAGTTTGGTTTGGAAACAATTTGTGGGAAATCGTTCCAATATACAACAACGATTCTAGAAGTCATATTCCGCTAACAGGTTTAGCAACACTGATTTAGTTACTCAATTTGATGTATTGTAATTCGCCAAGCGATAAAATGTTCCGGCCTTCTCTAAGTGCAAGGCTCAATTAAACGAAAATATTCGAATATTTGCCCAAACCCATAAAAAAAAGATATTAGCGAAGAGTTATAATCTGTAATGAGAACTGGGACCTATCATAAGTAAATGATAAAAACTTCTGTAAATTCAGCCTCAACCCAATACCTATATTTTGGCAAATATTTTTAATGAATGAAACACTTTCGGGTTCCAAAACTCAAGCTCAATAGGAAAAATTTGAAGCGAGCTGTACGTCATTTGAGGAATTAGCGACTTTATGTTAATTCGCTGACCGTTGTGTCATACGAGTATTTACTATTCTATATCAAACCTTAACCGCGAAAAATCGTAAGCATAATTTTTAAAAAAGCTTTCTTTTTGATACCTAAAGGCAACTAGTTTTTTAAATGTCGCCTATGTTTGTTGATATTAAAGCTACTCCTGAAAATGGCTTGATCAATTTTTACGATTTTTTTTATATAAAAATCTTTTGAATCTCATTAAGTTATACGCTAAAAATAATTCAAAAATCTTTACAGAAAATTGGACTTTTCAAATCATACAGAAACTACAGCTGCTCGAACATGAAAAGCAAAAGAAAATTATAGTGTTACATTTCCAATTCGCTGTCATAAAAAATTTTAGGGAAACAAGGATGCGAAAAAATATAACAGAAGTAAAAAAGAGAGCAAAAACTACGCCGTGTTAGAAAAAAAAATTAAAACACAAAAAAAATTAAAACACAATTTTCACTGCAGGTTTCAATTATGCAGGGCAAATAAAGTTACTACCACAACTCTAGCAGCAACAACAAAAAATGACTAAGAGAAAATATGAAAAACAATCACAGTAACAATAAATTGCACTTAGCTTCATATCAGTGCGCACTGAGTTAGCTCGCTTTGAGCTTCCGGTGGCTGCAGTAACAGAGAGGAACCGCTTTGTTTCTATTTACAATTTTTTATGCCCTCCGATGTATTTGCGTGTGCATGGGTGTGTTAGTTAACAATATGTGAATATGGATTATAGTAGCAATAATTCAAATGCACACATATGCAGAAAAAAAAGTGAAAAATGTGTGTGTGTGTGTGTGTGTGTGGAAGACAATCAAGAAACATAGTAACTTTAACAATTTAGTAGCAAAACTAAGGAACCAGAAGAGAGCTATAGACGTTTGCAGGTTGTGAGAAGGGACTGTTGTGAGTTAGTGTTGAAAGTATTTACATATATCCCGTAGGGCAGACTAGCTGACAGGTAGGAACAAAGCTCAAGGGCTTAGAGGTTAGGAAAAAATGTAGGAATGAAATGAGAGACACACAAATGGTAGAACTGACTAGGTGAAATTTTAAGAGGACCAGGAAATAGAATATGCACAGGAAAGGGAGTAGCGAAGGTAGTAGGGAATGCGCTACGAAAGGCAAGTAGCAAAGATAGTAAATGAATAAAGAGATTATATAATTTATAAAAAATATATATTAGAAAACATAGCATCGAAAATGTCTACAAAGATACGAAAACGAATGCTAATATTAATTTATTTATTTATTCAGGTTAATGGCATAATACATTCTTATAGACCAAGATCAGAATTCAGATCGATTATAAAGAAATTATAGAAATAAATAATTTGCAAATACAATTTTTAATGACTTTTTACAACTATCGTTAACGAACTATTAAAAAAAATTCAATTTGATAATACAGATCGAAAATTAAGTGGATGAAAATAAAAAGTAAAAACAGTAATCCAAGTGGAAAAAGTAGGGTTGGTAAACTGTGCGGTAGGTGGGGACAAAAAATTCATTTACAAAATGTGAACAAACAAAGCCTCCAGAAAGGATGCACTTTTCTTGAATGAGAGCAGGACGCAGGTGAAGAGAAGAAGACGGAATATATAGTAAGAAAAATAATACGCTAAAACAAAGATATAAAATTAATTGCAAGCTATGACCAAAGGATTGAGGTAGAGGGCCCGCTAAGGGATAACATAAGGAGAAAAACTAAGAAAAAATTTAAGGAAAAACTTTAAGAAAACTGGGAGAAAAAATTGTTAATGCACATTATTAGCAAGAATTTTTAAAGATCAAAAATAAATAAGTAATATTAAGAAATGAAGGAGAAACGGGAAGTAAAGAGAAAATTAAATGAAAAATTTTGAAGATGTGATAAAAATTGGAATAAAACTGAAAGAAGCAAAACAATAAAGACAGAAAGTATAGGAAAAATTAAGAAGTACAAAAATTGGTATAATCCTTAGAAAAATTTAAGGAAAAGTAATTGTTATGCAAAAATTATGTAAGAGAAAAAGCAAAAGTCATAGAAAAGGTAAGAAAATAATAAACTTTAATAAAAATTTGGACTATAAGGATAAAATTATTATTAAGTGAACAGTAAAAACAGAAAGTAAGCACGGAACTAGGCACTGAATTTACGATACGAGTAGTAGCCGGGTGATGGAAAAGAGACACAAGAAGAAAAGAGAAACAGACAAATGGTAAATAAAAATGGAAAAAAATTAAAAGCAAACACTAATTAAAAAAAAAAAATAGAAAATTAAGGTAACTAAATAATAGTAAAGGTAAAACAGAAATAAGTAGATATAAGATGCAAAATTTTTTTATAAAATTAGGATGAAAAAATAAGCGTATAGAGTTTACTAAAATAAAGAAATGGAAAACAAAAAGGAAAAATAGATAAAGCTCAAGGATTTTAGGTTAGGAAAAACTAAAAAAGATGTAACAAAAGACTGCTAAATTATTGACGAAGACTAAGAAATATAGAAATATTAGAAAAAACGTAGACCAGGAAGAAAGTGGATAGAAAAGATGTATAATATGTGTAAAAAAAAAATCGGAAAAAGGAAAGGAATGAGTGAAGATCATATAAGGATAGTGAAAGTGAAGAATGTAGGAAAGTTGATAAGCAAAACTTTTGAGCAAATGGTGAAATTGATGCAACTGATAATAAAAAAATTAATCGGGAAAGCAGCAGAAAAAGAAGTTTCAAAATAAAAGCGAAAATCAAAAAAAAAATTTATAGATAAAGAAAAGGTTAAGAGAAAGCAGATCAAGGAGACGGCTATTTCTAACAGAAAGGGAAGTGTAAGGAGTTGGGAAAGAAGCAAGCAATTACAATACAGAACAGGTGGCAAAACAAGTGATAAGAGGCAAACGTGGACAGATATTTTAAGGAAAGTCCGAAAAATGGGGAATCATAAATGGTAAATCATTCCAAGGTAAAAAGAAAAGAAATCAAGAGAGCGCAGAAGAGTATGAAGAAAAATGTGAAAAACTAATAAAATATTGTGGGAGGAATGAAATCTTAACGAAAACTTTAAAGAGAATAGAGAAATGAGGTAGAAAAATATTAGAAGGAAAGAAAGAAAGTAAAGCGTATTAGCAGAAGATAATGTTGGAAAGATGAATAAGAAAATAGCTCAATAGCAATAGTTTAAAAAATCCGGAGCGAGAAATATGGGGCAAAAGAGAAAAAAGAGATGACAAATGGAAGGAAATGAAAGCAAGGAGTAGAATAAGAAAGAACTAGAAACTGAAAAAGCATCAAAATATAATAAAATATAATGTAATAATAGAAAAAGAAAGAAAATATGCCATACAAAATTGTAATACGGCCCCTGCCAACTAAGCTGCTACCTCAGTATATTAACGAGCAAAAGGCAGTCCTGCTTGAGGCGCACATTTACAACTAAAACTCACATACACAGTTACACACACATCCACATGTGGATATGCAAAGGTTTATCACCCGGCTGGCATTTCTTATTTTACTAAAAGCGCAGAAGGCAGCTAAGCGCCAAAAAAAAACTTAACCAAAAAAAACAGCAACAGCGATCAAGAAGTAGGCATCAATCTCACTCACTCCATCTCATGCGTTCTCTCTCTTTCTCACTCGCCATCATTCACATTTATACAACTCCTTCTCAACTGCTTGCTTTAAACTGCCAACCAACACCAGCAATTTTCTCACCACCTACATATGTACCTCCCTGACAAAAGCAAGCGTGCTTTCGTTCACACACACACACACAAGGCTAGCGAGCACGTCACAGCTTGTTGCGCTTATTATATTTGTCAAAGCATACTTTCTGTTGCATACTTATAGGCTTCAAAGCAAATATTACTTGCACACATGCAAACGAAATGCTGCTGACGCCGCACACACACAGACGGACACGCTCAGCTGAGGGGGTGGCGCAATGGTGCCAAGCAGTCTGTTGGTTTAACTTTGGCAATGCAACTGAAAATGTGGGTGAGCGACAGCGAGAGGCACTTGTGCGAGCATAAATGAGCGAAAGAGAGCATGAGAATTTTTTTTGGCTAGTCGGTAATTTCGAAAAAAGGCCACATCGACTCCAGCTAGCTCATTCAAGGTTAATCAGAGAGCGGTAGATAGAGAGAGTGAAAGAGAGCGCGAGAGAGCTTGCGTGGATGCTAATATTCGCTCGCATTTTATCCACATTTTTCTTAAGTGCGCTCGGCCAACGGTCCCGGTTATCTCTTCACAGCATCGCTCCTGCTCTCTTCAGCATTTCGCTCTTTTTCTCTCTCTCTCTCTCTCTCCCCTCCCATTTGCATTTACTTAGCACGATAAATGTTTATATGAATCCTCATTGCTGTCGGCATTGCCTTGTCCTTAGTGTGCTGACACAATAACGTCCAACAGGTAGGACCTTGAGCTAAAAAGCATGCAACAGTTTTTGCTATCTGCTTGTTTTTTTTTGTTTGTATTTTTTATTCTTTGTGCGATTTTCTATTTTTATTTGTAACCAAAGGCTACTAATAAGGTCTACACGTACAAATAAAGATGTATACATATTTAATTACAAGCTCATATGTATTAGTAGGTTTAGATAAAGCTACACACAAAAGCAGGTATAGATGGGTGAATATTTTTGGCGCGAGGTTGCATGCTTGGGCTGGCATAAATGAACAGTTCAAAATTCTTATTGCATCAGATAAAGTTATTAAATAAGATATATGCATGTATGGTCATAAAAATAATAGCAAAAATGTCCTAACATGTTTTATAAATTTCGTTCTTCCTTACTTAATTATTTTTTATAAAAATGTAGACAATACTATAACAAAAATCATGTAAGTCGAAGCTTCAAAGTTTCCAGGAACTTAATGAAAATTCATGGCGTTTTGAAACTTGATGAGTTTTTCTAAAAAAAAAAACAAAACACGAAATAAAAAGTTAAAAATTTTGATCAAATTTTCTCGACAATTTTTTCTTTAAGTTAAATTTTTCTGAAAATTCGGCTTAAAAAGTTGGAAATTCCAATTTTTAAAAATTGTTCACTTAATTTTCATATATTTCGATAAAGTTTAAAAAAAAAATTAATTTTTAATTTTCTTAAAAGTTTGAAACGTCGGCTGATGTACAAAAATTATTCAGAAGAATCCATTAAATTTTTATTAAGAAAATATTTTTTTTTCAAAAATGTTTTGGTAATTTTTTTTTAAACGGATGTTTTGAGAATTTTTTTAATATCTTGCTTTTTTGAAATTTCAGCTTAGAGTTGTAATTTTTGTTTTTCAGCTTTGCTTCGAAAAATCTATTTCATTCGTAATGAACTTTTTAAATTATATAATTTTAATATATATATTGAACAAAATAAATTTTCCATCAGCCCAGCTGGTTTGGTATATACCGTGTTATTTTTTTTTTAAATTAAATTCTGTCAAAACGTAAAATTTTATTTTTTTATTGCTAATTGTAATTTTAAAAAATGTTTCATATTTAGTTTTATATTATTATATAATTTTTTTTTATCTGAATTCATTTTGAATTAGCCAAAAAAAATTTAGAACTTATTTTTTATTTTAATTTTAGCCTTAATTTTTGAAAGTCCTCATATTTTTAGCTTCTTCGTATATTTTTAGCTTCTTTGTTTGAAATTTATTCAAAATAAATTTAAGTATGTAATTTTTGTGAAAAAAGTATTTGTTTGAATGCTTTACTAAATTTGGTTTATTTTTTCTCTTCTGTGTTCTAATTTTTAGATTTTAAATTCGTGTTACATATTCATAGTGCCTCATTTTTCCAGTTCTTCTGTTTTTTATTTGAACAAATTATTTAATTTAATATTTTAATAATCAAAATTGCATTTCACTCCTTCGGCTAATAAGTTTGAATTTTAAGTAACTCTAATATTTGAATTTTATATTCGAAATTGAAAATTTCTATTTTTTTAATTACCTTCATATTTTCCGAAGGCCAAATGTGTACAATTTATTTATAATTGTTATTAATTTTGGTGGCTTCGATTATTATTACTATCACGGGAATGAAGTGGAGTGAAGTAGCCAGAGGAAGAGTGCGAGCGCTCACTGGTGTGAAAGAGAGCAAGAGAAAGTGAGCAAATTAGAATTTTTCGGGAATCATCAAAAAAAAGTGTACAAACGTGAGCAAGTGCTGAGGAATTGGGAGAGTGAAAGAGATGAAGCTGTAGAAGCATGCAGTGAAACTCAGAAGGATGATGCGATACATGCAAACATTTAGTGCGTGTGTGTTGTGTGCTCGCCAGAAGCAACAGCTGCACATCCTGTTGCTCATCCACACACCTTTACATCAAATAATCACGTCCCGTCACACAGGCGACCTTCATTTCAGGCAACCGCCACTCACCGACTCATCGACTACCTCATCGGCTGCGCTGGTGTGCGTTGTTCGTGCGTGCGTTAGCTGCACTGCTCCGACGCAGCTATAAAAAGGATGCGCAACACGTCGCTGCCGAACAGTTGCTTTTTGGTTCTTGCACAGCGAGCACGAGCACGAGCAGTTGTTCTGGCCGAGGGCGAGGTAGATGAAGCAGCATCAGCGGAGGCGTCAGGCAGAGGTAACGAGATAGCAAACCGAATAGCGCCGAGGATAAGCTACAACAATTGCCTGTCACTGCGAAATGTAGCAGCAGCAGCGGTCGCCGAGATTTAAATCGAACTTAGCGAATTCACTTAACTTAGCAAGGATGCTGCGCTGTGCCAGAGAGAAGAAGAGCACAAAAGAGTGCTACATTTTTAGCTGAGTGACTGCCACACCACGTCGTATGAGCAACTCAAGCTGCTGCTGCTGCCTCTCCAAGAATGTCGCGCGTTACGCTGCATTCAGACGCGATTCAACGACGAAAGTGAACAGTTGTCGGCCACGCATTTTTACATAGCTGTACTTCCATTTTATTTGATTGAGTGTGGCTGTGTGTTGATACAAGTAGTTGGTGTTCAACTCCCAAAAAACAAAAGCAACAATGCTAGGCACAACAAGTGTGCGATAAACGCACGCCGTTTTGCCATTTTTATTTGGCTACTGAATTGAGCAACAAGTCGAGTCGCAGTAGCAGAGCGAAATCGAATTTTGGGAATGAAGTGAATTAGCAAAAGAAAGGAATTTGAATGGAAGAATAATAAAAAAAAAGATAATAATTTGCATGAAATTAGTTAACTTTATTTACAAGAAAAAACTGAAAAAAATTTTCGCAAGAAATATTATTAAAAAAAATTCAATTAAAAAGACATTAACACAATTAACTTAAGAGAACATTGAAAATTAATTAACAAAAATTTGAAACATTTGAATTTTTGTATCCTGTAAACCTTGGCTAATTTACATGTAAAATTAAAAAAAAAATCTCATCGTTGCTACAAGCAAACCAAAAATTCTTTTACCAGCAGTTTAAATAAAAATTAATAACAAAAACTTAAATGACAATCCCTAAAAACCACTTAAGTTCAAAAACCTTAAAAAGTTGTGCAAAAATTAAATTCAAAGTTGAGTGTAAGTTTTGTGCCAGCTTGAAAAACTGTTAATTAAATTACAAAAAGAAGAAATTAAAAAAAATAATCTAATAATAAATAAAAATAAAAACAGGAACATTGAACGGTAAAAAAATTCATGAAAAAAATTATAATAGAACTAAAATATATGGATGTGGAAATAAGCATAACATCCAAGATATCTTGGAATCTATTAAAAAGGTAAATGTACAATTCTGCATAACCGAAATACAAACTTTTTAATTTAAAAAATATGTAATAGCTCAAAAATTCGACATTCTAAAATTAATAAAAAATTATTTTATATTGGGAGGTTATGTTCCCTGTAGCTGCTTTAAAATTTTAATAAATTTACAAAAATTAAACACAAATTTTAGTAAACTAGAAAATTATAAATGGCGGATTAAACGCAAACCAAATTTGCTGACAGAAAGCTGGGAAAACTGAAAATTAAAACGCAAAAGAAAACTTACAACCAATGTTACAAAAAACTGACAGAAATAAAAGAATAACTCGTAAAAATTTAAATCTACTACATAAAATAAACAAACACAAATTAAACATAACCGTTCCTGTGCTCGCTCGCTGCTAATATTTGTAAATTCCGAAAAGGAAATTTTAATTGACTTCAATATTCGCAACTTAGCTAACATTGTAAAATATGAAAAATAAAAATAGTTTCTAATAATAAATATAATTGCTGATAACGTGTTTGTCGATATTTTGTAAATAAATGAAAAACTTTAAGACCTAACATAATGCTACCAAAAAAAAAAAAATAAAAAAAACTTAAATTAAATCAACTAATATAAAAAGCATTTTTCATATGCTCAATGCAAAGGTTTCGCGAAAATAAACTAAAAATTAAAATTTCAAAAATATGCGAAGTCGTGTAAAAAACCAAAAAATGTTCCATAAATAGCAGAATTTTAGAAATAATAACAAAAGCAAACATTTAAATGAATTGCAGCGAACAGACTTGAAAATATTGTAAGTGAAATGAGGTGGAGAAAGTACAAAAGCAAACAAAAAACAGTAACAAGAAAAATGAAAATTATAAAAAAAAATAAATTTAAAATGTTAAATGGGAGATTGCAGCAAGCAACATAAAAGTTAAAAAATTAGAAATTGTTAAAAAAATATTTAGGCGAATACCGTAAAAAATATGGTATTATAATTTGCTAAAAGAATTAAGAAAATAATTAAAACTAAATCTAGTTGTCACTTTAAAAAATATTTTTATAACAAACAAAAAAAATTTTTTAAATCAACGCAAGTACAAAAGCAAACGGTAGTAAATACTTTAATTTGAAATTATTTAAATTAAAAAAAAAAAAAAAAAAACAGCAAATTTCAAATAAATACAAATGCAGAGTTTACAAAATTCATTAACTAAATATATGATTAATATATTTGGAGGTAATTGGAGCGTATTACATAAAAAATGAAAGCGAGAAAACTGAATTTAAAAAATAATGCAAGAAGAAAGAAAACTTACCAAGTACATAACGGGACATTCAAAAATGTGAGAAATATAAAAGGAAACACATTTTTTAAGATATTTAAAAATGTACGCTTTATATGACTGGCGTCGAACAATTCAAATTGGAAATAATTAAAGCAATTAAATGAAAAATAAAACAAATATTTGAATTAGCTAAATGTATCAACAATTCGCGTTAAATACTAAAATCGGTAAATTATAAATGCAAAAATAAAAAACATTAAACAAAAACAAAAACACAAAAGCTTCGATAATCAATACGGCCTCAAAAATAAAACAATACAAAACACAAAAAAAAAAAACAATTATAAGAATCTATTAAAAAAGTATTACAAAAAGCACCAATGGTTAAAAAAATGTATTAGAGAATTACTAAAATAGGCAACAAATTTTGACAATATGAATTATCAGAAATCTACTGACTGCATAAATTCAAAGCAACAACAGCCAAAAACAGACTCAAAGTATAATAAAAAAAAAATTGCATAAAATCGCTGCTCAGTGTTGTTGCTTGGGTTGCCGCCTTAAAATTGTCGCAACAAAATTTACAAAGTACGTGAATTTTAAATCTGGAAGCCGTAAAAGCGCAACAACGTACTGTAATAAAAAATAGGAAACAGGAAGAGCGAAAGTCAATAAAATGTAAGTAGTGTTTTTGAACAATTATTATTATTTAGTGTAGTAGTTTAGTAGTATAAGTACAATAGAAATAACGAAATTAAAAAAAGTAGTAAATTACCAAAGGAGAAAGTTAAAAATTACCGACACAAGCAATACTTTTGGCGTCAACTTTTCAGTCTACTTGGCGGCTGTAATGCCGGTATTTGGAAAAGTATAATGTAATATTGCAAGATTGGGGGGTTAGAGAGGTAGCGCCTATATGGGTATGGATTGGCTGCCTAATATTTTATTGAGCCGAATATGGCTGCAGTGATGGTTGACTGGTTAAGCGGATTGTCATCCTGGTGACAAGCAGTGATCAATTTTTTCATTTTGATTCTACAACTCGTGCAACCTAAAGCCATCCGGCAGCTTTATTGTCATGCAGAGAGAGAGAGAGAGAAAGAGAGAGAGAGAGAGAGAGGCGGCTGCACTCTGAACCTCAGCCTCATCCTTGCGAGAACTGAGAAATCGCCCAAAAAGTGTTCGACTGTCTTCCTTGAGCCCGAGCTGCGACCGAACCTGTTGAAGGGTTAGCCGATCTTTTCAGCATGCACTCGTAACGGGCAGTTAGTCCCCTGCGCCGATCGTCGTGAGTTTTTTAGTAATTTTCGAATGCTATACGATCGCGTGCGGCTTCACCTTTCTGTTTAGCTTTTTTATTGTCATTCTAATTTTAGAGACATTATTTATTATGATCTCTCTCTCTCTTATTGCCTTTTGGGCTTAGCTTGACAAACTGTAGAACACTTTCAAGGACATTTTATTCCATATTTCGAATGAATTAAGCATCGAATACTCTGGTGTTTCCTCCACCAGCTCGCAGACAAACGACAAGCCCAAGCAGCTGAAAGTTCCATCACAATGAGATGATTGCTATGACAACAGTGCCGCTGTTGAGTATTCAGTGACAGTTCGAGAGTGCTCTCTACTTAAGTTAACAAGTTTGTGTGAAGCCTGGTTTGATGGCTGGATAAAACATTTGGCTTGCCAATGACTTTCTGTACAGTCTGAATCGGGAATGATGGAATAGACCGCTAATTCTCTCTCTGCTGATTTGACAGCATCAACCGATTCGCTAACGAAATAAAATGTTTTTTGTTTTTTCAATTTGCGCAAACAATGCTAACTGAACTCAATCGTTCTGTGGTTTTCCCGCTTCTTCTGGGAATTCTTTCTCTTCTTCTTTGAAATTATTTCATTGCTCTCCAATTCTCTAGCTTTTATTACGTCAGCTGTTCTCAGCGCGGAAGGCGCAATCACTTAGATGCCATTTCCGTATGTCAATAAAAGGGGTTGGAAATTTATTCTAATCCTTGTCTCATTTAACTAAACGGGCATGCCAGAAAAGTTGTTTTTGTTAGGCTATTAATTGCCAAGCGCTGGTGAATAGTCAAGCATTATATTCACTCGTTCGGAAGCCAGGAAATATGGTTGCTTGCATCAGACCACGGCTATACACCCGTCTTCTAACTGGAAATGTTGCAGAGCGTACTCTTTTGGTTGAGATAGCAGAAGCTGAGCGAGAAAGTGTATATTTGAGCAAAGACTCTTATTAGCTTGACTTCTATTAACAGCCTTATGCCAGGAAGCTTTGTAAAGAGTCTACTACCAACCCACTTTCAGCCTTACATTATTTATAATAAAAGGATTAAATTTTAATAGAACCCAAAATCATTAAGTAGACATACTGATTACCTATACTAACTTATTTGTAAAGAACCTGCTTGGTTAGCTTATGATCACTAAAAATAATCTTGATTGGAGACAAATTGCTGGCAAAAGATGTAGAAAACAATATTTAATTTTATGTAGTATTTTCTTCATTTTGAAGAAGCCAATACTAAACCAATTGGGAGAAAATATCGCAAGTTGAAGAAAATTGTACGGCATCAAAATAAAAAAAATAAAAAAATTTCAGATCTTTTTTAAGTGGAGTTCCAAAATTGATATGGCATTGCAGTTGACCTGCCAGTTTTTGTGGTCGTCTCGCACTGAAATGGGATAATGGATTTTCCATTTAAAGTCCGGATCTATTTTTGTTAAATAAATAAAAATTAGTGAGCCTTCATTGTAAAAAAGATGATTTCTTTTCATCTGCTACAACTGAAACTTCACCCAGCAAATGTTGTGCAGAGATGTGACAAACGAATCGAGTTGAGATCAGTCGTTTACCAGCTACTAGCTCTTCTATTTTTACTCAAAATAGTTTATGAAATTGCTTTCCAATATCCATTTCGAAGCAGATTTCATGCACTGCTAGGAAAGAATATACAATCAGTGTAGCAGTGCAGCAGTCTCATCACAACTTGTGAAGTGAAGCAAGCCTTGGCATTCGGTAACCACTTCGACCGCTGTTTCAGCTGAAGTACCGCTGACCACCAACTGCCAGATATATTGGTGGAACTGAAAAGCTCGGCGGAAAGTGTTGCTTCCTTTTTTTTTTTAAAATTAAAATTTGCTGTTTTCGCAATTTTTTTTCTTTTTATTTCAAAGAGTTCATGTCGGTAAAATATTTATATCATTTTACTTTAGATTATATGTATATTCAACACATACTTTTTAAGTTAACTATATATTATCAAAGTTAATGATAAGGATATGAATCTTTTGTAACCATTAAACAAAATATATAGAATTTAAAACACTGCATATATGTAGAAAGGGTGCATAAGATTTATGCAAAATAAATATTAGAAATTTGAATTTTTTTTTTACAGAACTTATATCAACGGATACTTATAGTTCATATCTAACAAAATTCAAAATGCTTTGGAAGAAATTATATCTATAATTATTGAGAGCTAATACTCATAATTTTAGCTTTTAAAATTTTTATATGAGCTCAACATATTCAAAATTTTTATTACACACAATTTTTTTTTAAAGAATGTGTATTTTACGAGAAACTCTATGGTATGTGACAAAAATTAAGTTTATTGAAAAAAAAATTTTTTTTTATTACAACTGGCAGCTAACTTATTTAACATTTGAAGTGAATGCACAAGCTAGAGGTCTGTACGTCGCATGGAAATATTTCTTTAACTTTATATCTACGCATAGAAATAACATTGAAATTTCTGTTTTCTCGCTTGTTCGCGCTAATCTCTCGAACCGTGAGCTCGTGGTTGACGAGAATTTCTCTAACTGGTAGATAAAATTTGTGTGCATGTCATAGGCTAATTTTGATCTAAAAAAAAATTTCAATCGTAAGATGGCGCTGGTATTAAAAATTTGATTTATGCGCCGATTTAATTCATACTTGAAATCCCAAATACTAACATATATAAAACAAAATACTTTAAGAAAAAATTCACACGCTAGGTGGCGCTGGCGACGAAATTGGATGAAAAATCTTTTTTTTTGATTCGAATTGGTTTATGTATGAAATATCTTCGGTAGTCGGGGAGGATAGGAAGCGCTCGTATCGAGAAACTTGTTGAAGCTAATCTTCGAAGCCACTGCATAGATTTCGTGGTGACTTTTACTAATGAAATATATAAATAAATAGATAGAAGCATTTTCTAGGCATATTAAGGACCTTATTTTCTTCAAAAAATATTAAACTCAGAATTAAAATCGACCGACCAATTTATGTGGTTTAGAAACAAACCACAAGCCAGTGGCTAACAACTCAAAATTTTGGGGTAGGCCGATCTAAACAGGGTTAGATCGTCGAAACAACAGTCCTTGGCCGGGTGAAACCCGGGTCATTCCGGTACGTAGAACCGACTGTCGTGGGAATGTTTTAAGGAGCACAACCTCATGCTCAGCAAGCATTTCCTGGCTGGATGTCACCATTCGGGGCATCCAAATAGGCATCTGCTCGCAGTGGAGTCGCCGCCCAGGCACTTTAGAAGACATCTTCTTGAACTAAAGGACGAGATCCAGCCACTCATCACGCAACCGCTGGATCCGGAGGCGTACCGGCGGGTCCTAAGCAACATCCATAGAGACACAGCCACTACCATCATTGACTCCCGCCAGGCAAATGCAGCCATTGGAGCCCAACCACCACCTGTAGCAGATGAGGAGTCTCTGCTGCCCCGTGAGTCCCGCGCCATTCTGGCACAATTACGATCTGGATACTGTAGCAGGCTCAACTCCTACCTATCCAGAATCAACCCCGACATACCCAACACATGTCCGGCATGTGGAGATTCTCCGCACGACACCAACCACCTATTCACATGCCCTCTCAAACCCACTCATCTAACCCCCCTCTCCCTCTGGTCCAACCCTATCGAAACTGCACGTTTCCTGGGCCTCCCCCTAGATGAGTTCGACGACAACGATCATGGGTGAATCCGCTCTTTACGGGGCGCGACTAGCCGCTACAACAACAACAACAACAACAACTCAAAATTTTTGTTAGCGAATTTGCTATATAAGAACTAACTATCCTAACTGAAAAGAACCACATGACATTTAGCTCATTTGTTACTTGTCTGAACTTTTCGAATAAATCCAGCATAATATGCCATTTTTTCTTTAAACAGTTTTAATAAAATATTTTCTTTTATAACCAGCTAAGCGGCTTAAATGTCAGCTATAATAATTATCTTCACGTTCATCAAATGATTCTGATTACTTCCATCAGCACGCCTTCATGACAACGTTTTGCCGATAACAATGCTATTAGAACTACACAATAGGTTATTCCAAACACAACTACATACAAATCATACAAATATATTTACATGTACCACACGTAATCTATACACCAATTATGTATGTGGCTTATACGCAGTAATGTCGAATATCCGCATCCAAGCACGATTAGTGATGTATTCTGAGTTGGTTCGCACTGCCAACAAAATACGTCCCACATTTGTGTGCATGTATGGGTGGTGCCGGAGTATGTTGCCAATTCATTCGTGCATGTGACCATTTGCATTTACATTGGTTCCATACTAATAAAAACGAGCATGCAAGCTATTTTAATTCACAGAGCTCGCTCATCAACGTACGACTGTGGCTCATCAATGGGTCTCTGTAAAATCAGCACGTCGTCGTCGTCGTCGTCGTCATATGAAAATGTGTTGCTAATGTGAGAAAACAAAGTGTACTTATTAGAAGGATGAGTGAATCAGTGAAGAATAGCAGGCAATAGGAAAACAAAAATAAAGTGCGTTTGAGGATACGAACAAAAATGATGCGAAAATTATTGAAATGACTAAATGGATGTGTAGGGATGATAGGGTATGGGGAGGTTGGAGGAAATGAACAGTGTAGAATCTCTAATAGAGGAGTGGAAGATCAGCAATGCCAGACAAAGCCAGAGGTCAGACATGGACTACGGCAAGTGAAGCAAGCAAGCAGAGAGAGGGAAAGTGAGTAAATGCGTGATAATCTCTAGCAAGTACAAATGAACGCTGATTCTCTGCAAATATAATTCTGACTAGTTGGTTTATATGCCAGCAGCTTTAAGAGTCACACCGTCTAATTGGGTATTTTTTATATTTTTATTTAATTTTTTATTTAATAATTTCGCGTTTGTTTTTTTGGTTATACCCCAGCGTTTCGCTAGCCAGTAAGTAAACTAAAAACAACAGAGAAATTTGTCTCCATCAATCGAGTTTTGTTGAAAGAAGTAGTTGTTCAATTTGTAGGCAGTGGTTAGCACTGCTCTCTAGCTCAATTCGTCTACTGCTTTGAAGTGATGGTAAAGGGTTCGCGCTACTTTTGTAAATGGACTTTCGCACACTTAGCCCTAATGCGTTCAAGGATTTTCTGGTGTTTGATGTGAGGTTTGAAGATCACTTTTTTTTTGTTCTGAGTGCGCTCGGCTTTCGATAGTTTAGAGTTGAGTATCAGAACTCAACGGCTGGGCTTGTAGCACACGGCATGGCAAAAGTGAAAAACTAAATATCATACCCATATTAGGAATGGATTTTACTGATTGCTATAGCGCCCAGCTGTCGACGATGCGTAAGGCTTATTTATAGGTTCATATTTTGTATCTACATATGGTATGTCTACGCATAGGGAAAAGCAAAAAAAAAAAAAAAAAACTTTCCACTAAGTCCATTATTTTTAAATGACCGCTGATATGTAAAATCACATTCCCATTTTTTGTCGCATCTTCCGAAATTTATCCGTTGGTAGACGAGATTTTCCTCACTACACTAAAATAATAAGTTCGATACGTCCGACTTCCTGTAGAGCTGCCAGTTTTGTTCTATGAATGAATAGTGAAACGAAGTGTAGGGAACGGAGTGAAAGAAACAATTTACTTATTGTACCATATAATTAGAAAGAATGTAGACATACCCTATAACCTTGGTGACTGGTCTATGGAGAGGAAAATAAGGAACAGCAAAAGTAAATGGTGCGAAGAAAGAGTTAAATTACTGGTGGAAATTTTAAAATAGCAGGCACCACTGCATATCTTAAGGGGTTATATACAAAGTTGAGGTGAAAAAGTGAGTTAAGTTCGTGATTTTTTTTTAAGGTTTTTTGCAAATTTCATTCAATAAAACGAAAGACAGTTTGTTGGTAGTATTATTGAAGAAAAAAAAACAAGTTAAATTTCAAAAAAATATTTAAAATTTTCCGAGTTAGAGCCCATCTCCCGAAGCGTGTTTTTTCTGTAGAGCCTTGCCGTTCACACTCTCCAAGCCGAATCGCTCAACTGAAATCAAAAAGGTACTATAATTATTGAAGAGAAATGTATTCTTGTGTACTTGAACGAACCGACTTCCAAAAAAAAATTTTTTTTCTGAAAAAAATTCATGGGTTTCAAAAAGTCAATTTTTTTGTTGCTCAAAAATTAAAAAAAAATTTATTGCAAAAAATCGAAAATTTTCGGATTCAAAAACGATCGTTCAAGTACACAAGATTGTAAATACGAATAATTATAAAAAAAAATTATGATAATCGGTTTATAAGTTTTTGAGTTATCGTGTGAACGGCAACGGTACTTTTCAAAAAATGCCATTCCGAGATAATTGCGTTTTAAGTTTTGTTTTAAGTTAATTATGAATGGGTCCAGTTCGCTGCGAACGGCTGTAATTTCGAATCTAGTGATCCGATCTGGATGAAATTTCGCGCTGATATTCTATAAAGTATGTACTTTTAGAATATGCAATAAAAATATTTTCGATTTTTTGAGCCATGAAATCATTTTAGAAGAGCCGGCATAGCTCTCGCTGAGCGATGGTCCGCAATGCACTGAAAATTTCACTTAAAACTTTACACAATTAGAATTCATAGTTTTGTGTAGAGAATTTCTATTTGGATTTTAGAAGTTTACCGGTCTCAAGTGAGTTATTAGTGGACATTTTCTGTATCAAACAAAGTTAAATGGAGGCCTGGTAGGTTTTCACATTCAATAAGGAGTTGTGATTGCAAACTATGGGAAGGCTGATCCGCAAAAATTATTGGAACTTTTGTTGACTCCCGTTGGTAGATAATGTCTGGTGGCATCGAGTTATAATTGTTATGAATAGTAAGTTTTACGGTTAGAGTGGTTCTAAGTATCTCCAGGCAGTTTTGTTTTTCAATTTCATTACCTAAACTTGTGTCACACTTAGCGCCGATAATTTGGTGGTACTGAGTTATCATTCGATACAAGCTTATTAATCTATTTATATATAGGCAGAACAACTTTAAGTCTTTCAAGTAATTCAAGTAGGTCTGGAAGCTCAGAAATTTATCTTCAAATTCAGGGCAGTGCTATGGGAGAGAATTATAAAAATATATAGAGGGCGATCAGCACCAATACGGACCTTTAATCCTTCGTTCCTTTCACGGTAGTTTTAGATTTATACATCAAACATGCGAACAGCAGCAAGTCAGTGCCTCAAACGTCACGCTGATAAATATTTGCCATTTGAGACACTGCTTTAGCGTTACTTGTAGATCGCCTTAGGTACCTGTTGAGCTGTTGAACTATGTACTCAAAAACAAAACCTCTTTAAAACATGTAGCTTAGGCAAATAGCCTGACAGAGAGGCCAGCTCAATAGACAGTGGAAAAAAGTAGGCCAATAATGGTGTCGAGAATTGAGACACTCTCTGCTCCTCTGCAATGCAATGCAACTGAAGTGAATCGAACATAAAACAAATCACTACTAAATACCATGCGTGTGCTCGCATACGCAGACGTGTCATCCCCTGGGGGGGGGGGGGGGGCAGCGAGCAAACGAGAGCAAAACAGCCAGCACACGCGAATCAATAGTTGCATACTTACACAGTGACACACAAGCACACCATCATCACGTACGCATACGCGTAACAAAACACACATTTGTACATTTAGAGCACATACGAGTACCAAAAAAACAAAAAAAAAAAACACACACATTATCCAACGCCTGCATGCATGCTTGGGAATTTCACACATTCACTGCCTCAAATGCGTCAAATTGCGATGCGTGCTCTGTTGCACGGGGATTAAGCGTCTACTAATTTGTACGCTGCAGTGACAATGGCCTTGTTGTTGCTATTTAGTTTGTATCGCAAATACAAGATTGCATTGTGACGCAAATCAAAAACGAAAAACAAAAAACAAAAAAAAATGAAAACTGAAAACTGAAAGCAAGAATTGCAGTAAATTTGCCAAATAAATCCCAGCACGTCGCTGTGAGTTGGCTACTAATTTCCATTTAACGTTTTAGCCAAAACATCTCTCGTCTTCTAAATTGTGTAATCAATTGATTTGGTGCGCTCACACTCCGCCCCTAAAAGTAGATTAAGTATTCGAGTGGCTTAGCAACAAATGCCTTGCTGCCACATTCGAATGTTATTTGTTTCGCCACAAGCAGCCCAAAGTTCTGTGCATAATTGTGGTCGAAATTGTGTTGGGTTGATTGGTTGGTATTGGTTGTTAATGCGCCTGCCGATAGGCAATGTATTAGCACACTAGAGATTTGCGACGTGCATGTGGTGTGTGTGTGTAGTGATGTGGGCGTGAGTGTTTTTTGCGGTGAACCCTCTTTAATGCAGTTATACCAATTAGGGAGTTGCAATCGTTTGCTACCTTGAATTGTAAACGATTTGTAATTTTGTGCCTGAAAGTAGGCAATTAATTTGGGTTTTAGTTTTTCGTTGCGCTGCAAGTGTAATGTTGAAGAATTTTGAAATGCCGGAAAATAAAGAGAGAAAAAAGAAAATCTATGCCTGTGAATTTAGGGTTCGAAGCCTAAAAGTGTAAATAGGCAACAGTTTTTTTTTTAAATCATTGTTTGCTCCTAAATATAAGCAACGATTTTGAGTTAATTAATAATACAAAACCTTTAAACATCTCAGCTGCTCTTAATGACTTTTGCAGAGAGTGCTGTGACACGCTATACAAATTGACTTTGCGCCTTAAAGTAGTCTTCACAAATTGTCTAGAGTAAATATTAATTCTTCGAACTTGCTGCTTTGCTTCCCATTTGCGAAAATAGCACAGCACAATTTGCATAGCTAATATTTGCTCAAACAGCGAATTTGCGTCCAAAAGTAGGCCAGCGAATAAATTTTGAATTTTTAAGGTTTTAAAACATTCAAAGTATAAACTATGCCGACCGAAACGAGATGCACTGGTAGCCTGAAATGCTGTGCAAAGAGTGTTTGCGCCTAAAATGAGATTATATGTTTTGATGCTACGCTGAAAAAATTTGAAAAAATTTTTATTTCCAACTTGTTGATATGTTTCAACAAATGTTATTTATTTTGAATCAAATTGTTCATATAATGTTGGCAATACTGTTTAGAAATTGTAGCAGGTAAAGTAGTTATTATATTTAGGCTATAACTTCATCTTGCACAGCTTGTGCGCCTAAAATTAGCTTAAGTGTTATTTCCTTATAAGCACAAAGTAGCTGATTTTCATTTTGCATAGCTTTCTATTCAATTTTTAACTTTACTACGAATTTTAAAAGCTTACCCGCCTAAAAGTATGCAACACTATTTTAAATATTTGTGTGTTCTTGGAGAATTTGCTATCTAATTTTGATGATTATTAATCAAAGAGAAAAATTTTTGTGATTTTTTTTTTTAACACAAAGCAGCTCTACAAATATTTATATAATAAATATTCATTGATGAACTCATTAAAAGAAATTGAATTATTGGCTAATGCAAAATATATACATTCCAAATTATTAAATTCAAAATTTAAGCGTATACAAAATTATTTTACAAATAATCAGAATCTTAAAAAAACCCATGCAAATTATTTTAAAAAAAAATTTATTAATATGCTTTTCAAATGCACTGCGATAAATCCCTTAAGTGGCTGTAAAACAAGCTGGAATTTGAGGCAGAAAAAATAAAAAAATTACAATTTTGAAAAACAGTTTAATTGCCTCAGAGCAATGTAATTATAGTATACTTATTACGAATATTTATAAAATCAACTGAGTTAATAAAAAACATGAAAAAATTAAAAATAACTACAAATTTCACTGTCACCTGACAATATTCGCAAATTAATACAATTAATATGAAAAGCACAAGAATTGTTTCAATAAAACAGCAACAATTACAATGTACTATACCGAACAATAATATCGCTGTCATTTGCCAACACAACAAAAACAAAGACAACAAAAAACAACAACAGCACTTTTGTTTGCTGCGCTCGATTTCATTTGTTTATTTCAATTCAATATTTATTTATTTGCATTAAGCCAAATGAAATTCATGAAAAGCAAAACAAAAAAAAAAAAACAAAAGACAGGAGAAAAAACACAAAAACGAGTACCCGGAGTAGCAGATAAGGCGAGCGGAGAGTGAGTGAAAAAGCCGCGAGCCGTCGACAGGATCAGGGACATGAAATGCGGCGAAGCGACAGAAGGTAGCGCTGTTACACAAAAGTGAACCATAAATGAAAACAGAAATTGTGTCAGCATTCGAAAGACAAAAAGAACGGATAGTGGTAAACTGTAAAAGCGTATTGAGTGACAGTTAGTCTGTTTTAAAATATTAACAAATGCCATTTTTCTTAATTCACTGAGCTGTCAGCGGTGATAAGAGCTGGATGAAATGAATGACAGGCAGATAAGTGAGCAGTCAAAGGGATATTTATGTATATGATGTATGGATGGAGGCGAAATTCAAGCGGCAGGAAGAAGATGACATGCTTCTTTTAAAGGCAAAGAAATTTATTTAAGTGTTACTAGTCGTATTTTTCACGGACGGATGTATGGATATTGCTAGTCAGCAAGAATGTCTGGCTTTTGTGGAGGAAGGGAGTGTTTGTAACTAACGCTTGGCTACCTGGTTCATAGCGGTGTGCTATGGTATTTGCAGAAAAAATATAGCATACCAACAGGCGCCTGCATAATAATTACACAATTGATATTTCCACTCATTTTTGCTATAGAAAAACTACAAAGACAATGTGTAGAGCATTCGCGCAAATAAAATATGAAAACAATAGTAATTGTAATAAATTTGCATGCAGGTTTCGAATTTCGAAATTCCTGAAAATTTAATTGAAAAATAATTTTTGCAATGCAAAATATTGTTATACATATGTGTGTATGTATGGAAATATGCGCATTAATACACAACCACAACAATTGCCTTTTAATTAATTGTAACATGCGGTGAATGAGTAATTTTGAAGCCTACTTATAGGTCGTGAAATAACATGTTGTAATAACTATTATTATTGGAGTGGACTTGTTTCATTAATTTATTTGATTGCATGTACGGTGGATATTTTCATAAAATTAATATCGAATTAATGAGTTAAAAATGTAGTGGGCTTGCGGGCGGTGTTTTTTGCGCCCATAGGTATGCAATGCGACACAACAGAACATTACAACTTATTAATTTTCACACAGTTATGTATTTTAAATCATTCTGCGCTGACAAATTTCGTAAAAAAAATCTGAAATAAAAAAATGCATACCTTTAGGCGCAAACAATAATTGACTAATGAAAATAAATGCAACTTTAAATAACATTAACTTACAGTGCATACGAGCATAAGAACCAAAGCACGCGGCTAAAAATACGTGCAATATATAAGTAAAACAAACCGGAGTTTAGAAGCACTGCATATTTTTGGGCATGTAAATATATGTATGCATAAGTACTCAATTTCAACGGTTTGTAAAGAACTATATATTTTTAGTAGCGTTAAGTTTTCACTGCAAAAGAAATAACTGCACAAGAAATAAAATTCAACGAAGTAGTTGTGGAGAAGTTTTAATTTTACATCATGCGCCTATAAATATGCAAGGCATACGTAATAGAAAATTATAAAACATAAATATTATTATTGGTGTTGTTGCTATTATTGACATCATTGTGATCAAAAAACTTGAATCCAAGAATAACGATTATTTTTGATAGAAAAAATGGAAATCACAAAACATCGATAAAATTTTATCAAATAAAGTGTAAAATAATGATAAAAGTTTATCAAAAATTAACAAAATATCGATACAATTGTATAAAAAAAAATAATAATTAAAATATAACGGTCACACTTGATAGAAAATTTTTAAATCAAAAAAACAACTATCAAACTTTATTAAAAACATCATAAGATATGAATGAAATGGTACAGAAACAATACAAATTAAAAACCAACGATCACATTTGGTCGAAAAATTTTAAATTAAAAAAAAAAAAATTTCATAAAACGTGTTTTTAGTTTAAATTTAATTTTTAATTTTAATCGTTACTTTTCCTGGTTTCAAGCTGTCAGTCGTTGCAATTTATATATATCGAAGTTTTGGCTGTTCCAAAAATACTAGATACTTTTAGGCGTATTTATATACAAAATACATACATACACATATTTCCCAAAAACAAACAATTTGTTTGCCGTTGTAAATTAAGAAGCGTACTTGTAGGCGCACAACATTTATAGTTAGAATTCTATTATGGTTTCAAAACGTTAGGCTGTACAATTTTTGGCAAGTTAAAAAATGCTGCATACTTTTATGCCAGCGATTGTAACAATTCCAAAATTTAGCATTCAAAAACTTTAAACTCCTAAATATGTAAGTATAAATATACAGCTACATATAATTAAATTATTGCATTCACAAATAATTGCATATTTTTAGGCGCATATACACCAGGTTTTAAACCAAATAATTTCATATTTAACAAGTCGCCACTAATTTGCTCTTCAATCAGCGAACACGACTTCATCACTTTCCATTTAACATTCAAGTGCGCAAACAATTCATAATTACCAAGTGCATACTTTCAGACGCTACGTGCGGCTACAACAAGTTATTGCTTGCACATCATAATGATGTTGTCATTAATAATATTAGTTAACGCAATAAAATATTGCATTAAGGCTGGGATATATTTCGAACATGCTAATTAATATGTACATTGTATTAAAATTATAATAAATTAGGGAAATCTACAAATAATAGTAAACACAAATACAGGAGCAAACTGCGAAGTAATTGAACGCATGAGTGCCGGTGTGTGTATAGGTATGCGTGTTGTCTGAATTAGCCAGTTGGGCGAAAGGGTTGACCTAAATTTAATCTCACTCACTCAGCACAACCCCACACCCAACACCCAGAGGCAGGCTAGCCGCTTTGTTGCTATACAGCTATAAATTTATACACACCTTGCCTATTGCATACTTTAAGGCCAACATAACCCGCTGTATGCTTGTGTGCCAAAAGTGGGCCACATTGATACATACGTCTGCCCTTCACGCTCCACATCCACCGCCGGCGCTGTTGCATGCCACATATCGTCGCACATCGATGACACTAATATGATAGCTTAATTTAATTAAGTGACCAAACAAAATGAATGCATACATTCAGGCGTATGATATAGTGAAAACACTAAGCTGCATAGCCAAGCAGTTGGAAGCAGTGCTAAACAAATATTGCCCTACACAACTACCGAGTGCTGCTATCCGCATGTCATGACAGGCGTGTGTTGAAGCGACGTGTCAACAGCTCGCTGAAATGTGTAGCCTACTGTAGGGCGCCAAGCAAAGGATAGAATTACAGGTGCATAGCGAGTGGTTGGCTGGGATAGTTCGACTACTAGAGCTTACAAAATTTATTACTTTGCCACATGTAGTGACCCCGACGTATAATATAAAGTAAATAAAGTGTTGCATTAATTTAGGTGCTATTGCACTGTTGATTGCTTATCTTACACAATCAGTTAAATATAGTCGCATCTATGTAACTATACTAGTAATAAATGCATTGCATATGTAAGTACATAGTTGTGACAGCAGACACCTTGTGTGTTGACTAATTTTACTAATTGATTACAAGCAAATAGGGGCGATTGGCATGGAAGAGAGGACAGTACACTGGTACACCGAACGAATAACCAATGACATGTAGTAGTCTACTTTTAGGCGTTCCAGCTAGAGTCATAAATATTTGTTTATGAAATATTTAAATAAATTAAATACGGTTTGCATTGCCCGCCTTACTATCAGATATGCTCTGTTACAAAGCCACTAAGAAATACGGGTAAAAATGAAAGCATCGCAAGTGTTTGGTTCGTAAAAAATGAAAACATACGCTCAGGCGGAAACAAGCGCACAAGTCTATGCTCATAAGGTTATGTTCGATTAGGTTAGATTGGGGGCGAAGGAGTTCAACTCCCAATTAGCAACTGAGCACGGTTTTGATACCATAGAACCTCGGAGTAAGCATTTCGTTAAAACCAATTAGCGCAGTTGATAAATTTTAGAATTTTTGTTGAGGCTATGTTTGCACAAATCCTACATAGAATTTTTCCTCATTTGAACTGGAGCACTACACACTACACAGAAGGTGCTCAAATGGGTGCTCCCCTTAACTTTTAAGTGTCAATAAACAAAAAAACTCAGATGTGCTAGACTATAAGTTTATTCATCAAAACTGATATGTACGTTGTCCTCTTTCAGAAAAAAAACCATGTTTACTCTGTTGCCAAATTGCTGTTGTACAGTTGCCCCTAATGATCTCGACCCATAAACAAAACTTAACATACTTTGCGGTGTGTGCACAAAGTGGCTAATGAATATTGACAAATAATCTGTTAGGCTCTTTTTTTTTTGTTTTTTTTTTTTTTTGACAATCACTTTTATGAAAAACACTGCATACTTTAAGGCGATGAGCTGTGATTGTTTATATATTATCTTTCTGCTTAGAAAATTACAAATATATTGTGGTTTACTTACTACTTAGGTTATGTATGTATGTAAATTCCTAAGTATAACAAAATAATTGCATACGTTTAGGAGTCGCAGCAAAATAAACACCCGCAAACAATTCAATTACTTGTAAATAAATTACTATACTTGATAAAAGAAGGAAATTAAATTTTGAGGCGGACAATTCAATAACGTTGCAATATCAGTTGACGAAATGAGTGAGTGTGTAAGTAAACCTCGAGCGATGGCGGAGAATTGGAGGGATGTTTGATTATGAAGTGTACGTTATATCAAACCTAGCTAAGCCATGGAATTATTTTGGTACACAATTTTTTATTTGTAAAATTCGAATAAGAAAGTTATAAATTTTAACATTTTTGAATGTATTGAATTTTGTTAAACTTTCTATATATATTCATATGTATATTAGTTTGTAACTTCGACTTACATAATTTTTGTTATAGAATTATTCCAAAATGCGGATTAAAACGTAAGAAATTTTAATGACAGTTTTTCAAATTTGTTGAATTTTTATAAATTTCCTAGAAAATTTGAATCTTCGACTTGCATGGTATTTTTTTGTAGAACTATCTTAAAATGCCCATGAAAGCGTTAAAAATTTGGATGACATTTTTTTTTTTTTTTTTTTTCAAAATTAAAATATCCCTCTGAAGTTAAGCGGAATAAAGCAATTGGTAGAGTTAATCTTGGACAATAGTTGTAATTTTCTTTTAAATATCTGCGACTCAACTCTGAAACGCTGTAAATATTTTCGCTTTGAACCATTGTAAACTTGCTCGGGTTGGTCTGATCGCTGAAGCTATGCTAGTAAAAATTTACTTAAACCAAGCATTTTTCGTGCGTTTAATATTTTAGCAGTATCGGCTCTTCAGCTCGATTCTTGTCTATGAAAAAATTAAAGGTCTTTCCGCACTACTGTTTTGAAAAAGGTATACTTTACTGCTCTATTTTCTAGTCTCCTTCGCGCTTCTTCTAGTGATGTTAAAAATTTTCATATTGCACTCTCACTTACTGGCGCCTAGCGCTTCTATTGAATTTATACCCGAATTCGTTTCGAAATAAACTTGCTTGAAAATCGATTTACAATGAGGCGCCTAAAAGCACACTACCCCACCACGTTTATTTCAAGCAAGGCACGGCATAGTTTGCTGCACCCTATCACAACTGGCACTGCTGCTTTCCTAGTAGAAGTAAGCGCCCTCGACCTCTCGGCGGTAGACAACTTCCTGTCCAATATCCGCCAGCTGTGAGACATAAAATAAACGGCGCAACAACAAAAGTATGTAGACTTGTCACTCCATCTCAACTACAGTCAACGATTGCTACTGTCACTGCACTCGCTCGCAGCTGAAAGTTATTGTGGCTCTTGCTGTCGGTCAATAGTTGGATGTAGAATGGACGAGGCGCATAAATACGTGGGTAGTTCTACGAGTCTATGTAGATAAAAGGCGTGTGTGTGTGTGTGTGTGCGTGTGTGTAGTTAATGCATCAGTTGTTGTGGTTGGATGCTCATCGATCCACGTAAACATTTACAAGATGATGGCTCACAGCTGCATGCAAACAAACTTTTGAGTGTAAGCTACTTTTGCAGACAAATACAATTGTATTGGCGATACACACACCAGCCACCAGCCACCTGGCACTACCTACTAGCTTTGAGCATTGCTGTTTTGTATCGTAAGCTCAAACCTTTGTGTGTTTTGCAATATACCTTTGTGTGCGCAAGTCTAGATAAACAGTGCGTAGGTAGTGCAATTGAGACTTTTTGCTACCTTGCTGTCTGCTTTTAGGCGTTTGGGGACTTCAATGTACGTAAAATCACGTGAGTGTGTTTGTATGATTTTTCTCTGGTTTTTCTCTTTAATTCCTATAAATAGAGATGCTTCTGTAAATATGCTAACGGTTGTATGCGCTGCTGTCTGTTTTATACGTGTCACAACAGCTCAGCGCCTCTTTCAGTACACGCACTCCCAACGTGACAGTTTACCTAGACTAGTTGAATATATCTTTTCAGTAAATAAACTAACAAAAGAGGCGTCTAAGTACTTTCAAAAAAAAAAAGAAAAGGAGAGTGGTGTGCAATATCTGATTAAAAGCAAGTTATTGCTTCGCAAGTTGTAGAAGTAGTTAGCAGAGAAATTAAAGTTTGTAGCATACACGCAGGCGAATAAGCGCGAAATCAGATGTTCAATTGTCCTGCCCGTATTTAGGTTGCTACATTTTCATGTAACGTACTTAGGGCTTGTTGAGATTAAAAGTGAGAATGTGTGGCCTATTGTTAGGCGTTCGAGTATTACTTTTCAAATGGTCATGCATTAATAAGGGAAATATAAAAGAAACTTCTATGTCGCACGCATTATCAATTCTGTCACGAACCATCTGAATAGCTAACAATAGATAGTACCCGAAAAGTAATGCTGTGGCCAACTTGTTGAACAAAAATTCGCCCAAACATTCAAGAAGCTCAAATTTAATTAAAATTAAAGTATAATAGCTTTTTTTTGGCGCCATAAAAAATTTGTTAAGGGTTCCACATAATTTTTGCCCTAACAGAGCGTTACACTAAATGTTCTAAATGCTTGCACACTTTAGGTGCATTAGTACAAGATAAAAGACATTTCATGAAGTAGAGAATATGGTTGTATACTTTTGGGAACTTGCCGAGTAACATTTTTAAAGTACGTGAAATATGTGTAGTTTTATTAAAACTAATTAATCAAATATAAAATATTGAAAACTTAGAGTCACTTTCACAAAATGCTTGCATACTTTTAGGTGGTTTCACTTCCACCATATAAAAAAAAAAATTCTGAAATGGCATCAATTTAACTCATTTATTTCAAACTCATGTTTTCTGTTTTGCATACTTTCAGCTAAAAAATAAATGTAAAAGCCATGCAACTAAATGTTCGATATATTTTTATATATTTGCGCTTTCTTTATTATCATAGAAAATATGTGACACGCCTCTATTGAAATTCCAACTATTTGTTTCCGCTCTCGTCGTATGCTTTTAGGCGGCGTATGCGTTTTTTCGCAAAGTCAATATGGTAGTAATAGAATACCTTTAGGCGCAGTTTGTAAATACTAATTGTTGGAAGTAACCTGTGGCATTTTATTTATTGTTTAGTTTTGCTTGATATATGAATGGAGTTGGGATTTTTATGAAAAAAGAAGCCTAAAAGTATGTACTGCTTTAGAAGAAAAATATGGCTTTAACTTCGCCATTTATATCCGCATATTTTCAGGCAGTTTTAAACTACGTACATATATATTCGTTAAGTTTTCACATAAAACTATTACTTCGATTTTTCCAATTCCATCTGTCTATTTAAATAAAACTTTTGAAATAGAGATGGAGTACTTGCATACTTTTTCGCGCCTGGGTAAATTAAAAGAAAGAAGGAAAGGATTTTCAAGCAATATTTTGCTGCTTATTGCTTTCCTTCTGCGGGAAAAAATTAAAATATTCATAAATTTAAGAAATCTTAAAGACAACATAATATATTTTAGGGCGCTTACTAAACGTATTTTTAATTTCAACTAACAGTTGAGCGCACTTTTTAGAATGGCTTAAACTAAAAGTACGAAATTCTTTTAGAGTTCAAAATTGCTTTTATACTTTTAGGCGTAGCAGAAAATGCAAAGTATTTTAGGTGTATATTAGACGATGTATTACGTTATTAAAAATTTTAATTATAGTTGACATGAAGTGAAAGCAGAGTAACAAGCTTTAGTGAAGACCTTAACTTTTACACCACCAGAAGCGCTGATTGACCTTATTTTAATTTTTTTTTATATTTACAATTCCATGGTTTTTCGTAAGTTTTTAAATGAAATGGTGGTTTGTAAGCACCATAAAATCATTTGTTTAAAGCTTCTGGCTTTTAGGTTTCCTTTAAAATTTGTACCCAAACACAGCTTCTTCAAAAAATCCTAGTATACCTTCAGGCTTTTTTCTACTTTGATGTACCAATTTTATGCTGCAACTCAATTAATTGTATCGTCTAAAAATGACATTTATACTTTTTTTTAACCTCACTATACTTGCTTTCCTTTTTAATTGTTACTGCTGCTCAAGGTAAGATACAATCAGGGATGATTTTCGTTTCCTTTTATTTGACAAGCAAAAATGATTATCTGAGTGGGAGTCAAATCCGCACTTTTCAAGTCACTTATTTTACAAAGAGATATTCTAAGGCGTGTTTTCAAGCGGCACATACATATTTTAGTAACTGAACCTTTTTCTCATCCTAAAAGTATGCTCTATTGTATTGTGTAATCTCTGCGACGACAAAATATACACCTACCTATTTTAATTAATCTGCCATCTTTTCTGCAAAACTCCCTGCTTACATCAAGCGCCAACAAATGCCATACCCACATCAACGCATCATCCTTGACGTTCATCCCTAAAGTAGACTACATACAAATTGTATGCGATAAAATGCATTAAGATAATTAAATTTACACAATTTAAGCTACACGAAAAGTCAACAAAACAATAACAAGTTTCATAGCAGCACAACAAGCAGAAAAAAAATAATATCATTATAAATATTAACAACACTTTCAATTGCCGAAAGCGAAACAGATGAGATGAGACGCTGAGTCGAGTGAATTGAACGCTGAACGGTGGAAAGTGAAAAAAATTAACTTGTAAATGGCATTTTTTCAATTAATTTTCCATACATACATTAAACAATAAATTAAATGAGCTGAGACTGAGCTTACACAGCTAACTACAAGTTGAACAGCAGCAATAATGGCAATGCTGCTCATACGCCCCGGGAGTCAGCCAGCCAGCCAGCCAGCCAGCTAGCCAGCTAGCCAGTTGTATGGCTTTTCATTAAACACATTATTCAAAGTGTATGCGTGTTTCGTAAGTACGATGATTAACAATTTTGTCAGCTTTGTTGTTGCTATGCTTTATTATCTACTTGGTATTGTTGTTATTGCTGCTAGAGTGCGTAATAAATTCACTTGGCAATCTTCTACCTTCCGCACACCTTCCACACACACACTCTCTCTCCAAACAACAAGCACCCGCTTTCCTCCCGCACATCAAGCTGTTGCCCAATTTATTGCCAGTAAAATGTGGTTACAAATACATTTAAGTGTGCGCGTGTGTGTGTGTGTATGTGTGGAAGCAATAACTGCGGCATACGTGTGTAGGGGTGTGAGTGTGTGTGTGTTTATGCGACAATAGCAAAGACATGTTTACACGCCGGCAGACTGTGCAAGCATGTAGCTCTATCCTGTTTGTATATCCTGCCCGATATTGACTGGCCTGTTGCGCATCCAACACACACTCACACACATACAATATATGTAGTCTTGTCCTGAGTATTGTAGCTACATACATTCTGATTGAGTGCGTCGATTGCCTGCCTGCTGTCTTGCTTGCCAGAGTTTTTGTTGCACTTCGTCTATTGAAGTTCTGATGAGGGTAGTGAAAGCATTTTCGTTCAGGATATTGTATTTGAGTTTGTTTTTGCCTTTTTTTTTTTTGCTTTTTTTTTTTGCTTTTTGTATATTTTGCAGTGTGTTCATTTAAAAGCTGGCCAGCAACTCGTTACTTGACCCTTACGCTTCAATGGAAATGTTCACTCAATTACGCTTGAAGGCTTAATTCACGCAGTACCAAACTCTGCTGCTAAGCGCGCCGGTTGAGTTTTGAAAGTGTGGGCGGAGGAAAAAGGCAACACAACTGTACTGTAGCAGTAGGTTAAAGTGAAGAGAATTTTTCAAGGAAATAATTTTGGAGTCTAGTTTTTATACTTCTTGTAACGAGAAACTTAAATAGCTGATATACATTTTTTCGCCAAATTGAAGAATTCAAAATTTTGAAATATATTTTTCTACAAATTTTTTGTGAAAACATTTTTAACCAAATATTGGAGCAGTTTAAGGTTAAATATTAGGCAATTTTTAGAAATAACATACAACAAATGTTTTTTGAAATTTGAAATTTTTATATTAAAATTTTTTAACTTATGAAAATGCGCGTGAAAGGAAACATTAAATACATACAAGAAGAAAACAAAACAAGATACGATGAAATGAATATACAAAGCTCATGTGGTGTAGTAAAATTTAACGCAAATGCCACACAAAATAATAAAATTAACTAACGCATAAAATTATAACAAATATTAAGCAAATATATTTAAATGTGTAAAATACTGCAATCTAAATATAATTTTAATTTATTATAACAAAACAAAATTAAAAACGAAAAATGGCAAAATAAAGCACCAAAAAAAATTAACAAATAAAAATAATATATAAAGAATATAATGTAATAAATTAGAGCTAAGTGAAAATAAAAAAATGTAAAACAAAATATAAAATAAAATAAAAAGAAATAAAGTAAAAAAAATTATATGAAATAAAATTAAAAATATTAAGTACGCAAATATATAAAAGGAATATAAAATAAGAATGAAGACAATAAAATACACTAACATAATTTTAAAGTAAATAAAATAACACAGTGTAAAATAATAAAATAAAAAAGTAAAATACACTATTAGAGATATACAAAAATATAAGAGCAACACGATTTTTAAATCGTAGCATAAATTAAAATTTAAAAAATGAAATCAAGTTAAAAAACATGTACGAAAATTATTTAAAATAAAATCAAATAATAGGAAATAAAATGAAGGTTAATTAAATATGATGAAATTATTAAATATGAAAAAAACGGAATAAAACACAACAGGTAGTTATATAAAAAATACAAAATGAAATATATAGAAATAACAAAACGATATAAAATAAAATAAAAATATTTAAAAATAAAATTAAATGAAAAATAAAATACGCAATAATAATCAAATAAAACGGAAATTAAAAGAAAAAATAAACTAAAAAAAAATTAAATTATTTATCTTAAAGAGATGTGGAAAGATACATATACAATAGAAGAAATATTTTTTTGACAAAAACAGCTCTTGTATGAAAGAATTTTTTTCGTGAAGATAAAAACCTAGAAAAGTGAGCAACTCACTATCTACATATTTTCTAAAGAATTAATGTAGTAAAATATTGGCAATAACTCTGGCTTAGTCGCCACTATTTGCAATTATGTGCATACAGTTAAATACGAAACTTAAATTAAATTAAGCTAAATGAAAGAAAATGCAACAAAAAATTCAAAACAAAAAAAAAAAAACTAAACTAAAAAAACTAATAAAATAACAAATAAAGTAAGCAAAAAAATTAAAGACATTAAAATAAGGCATAAAACAAAATAGCACAAATAATCTAGAATTACATAAAATTTAATAAAATAAAATAAAATTTAAAAAATTAAATCGAACAATGTCAAATAAAAAAATTTAAAAAAATAAACAGAAATAAACAAATTATTTCTGCGAAAAAGTTCCGACAAAAAAAAATTAAAAATTAAAAAAAATTTTTTCCTCGAAGATACGAAACTGGTAAAATGAAGAATGCAGTAAGCAATTAATGAAGCAAAATAACAATAGAAATTTTTAAAGTCAGAATTCGAACGAGTTACAGATGTTTTTTTTTCGGTTTTACAGAAAAATATTTGTTTGTAAAAACGAGCAAATTTTTTCAAAATAATTTTTTTCTACACAAAATTAAAAATACAGTTTATAACTGAAAAAAACATATTAAATTTTGTAGAACAAATAAGCCTTTCAATATAATATCAAATAATATGAAAATATAAAAATGAAATTAAAAAAAAAAAAATTTTTTTTGCTAGCCTAAAAGCGTAAAATACGCAGCAAACATTTTCCAAGCAATTTTTGGAGCAAAATAATGCCAACTGCTCTTGGATTAGAAAATATATTGTGCAAAATTAGAGTTCGAACGAATCATAATTTCTTTTGTGGAAAAAGAAAAAATTTTGGGAACACAATTTTTTCTAAGCAAAATTTAATTGAATTCATAACAGAAAATGCTCGTATAATTTTATGGAACAAATAAGTTTTATCAAGAGCCACATAAATAATTCAATATGAGATATAAAAAGAAAATTTAAAAAAAAAAAATTTTGTCAAAAGATTTTTCCCGTGAAGATAAAAGCCTGAAAACGCAATAAAAAGCAGTTTGCTATTTGCTATTAAAATTTAGCGAAATTAGAATTTGAACAAATCATAAAATAAGTAGTTGTTTGGAAAAAATGGAAATTTTTCGCAAAACATTTTGTTTTCCTAAGCGAAAGTTAAACGAATTTATGACAGACTCACTAAGCTCTTTCAATTTACATCCACAAACCAGTTTTTTAAAATGTCATTTACTATAAAATAATGAATTTTTCCGATCAAAAATTTTAAAATGTGTGTGGGCTTGACAGCAGCATAAGAATAATGAACATACATTCGTTCATATTTCTGTCGAAATCTTAATTTTAATAATTAATGCAAATAAACAAACAACAGCTACATAAATTTATTTTTAGTAAGCCTCAATATATTCATTTTGATATGTTAGATTTTACTTACTATTCGAGCAAATATTAATGGTTATTTGAATTGTGGCAATGAATTTTCTTTGCATGAATCTCTGGTATTTGACTTGACTTTTTCTAAAAATACCATTTAATTTCGTTCAAGTAATATAATTTCAACACATACACTTGAAAATGCTACTAATATGAGATTTAAAATTGCTTTCATTTATTTTAAGTGAAATTTATAGCTGACGAGCAAGGGCTGATATTTTCTAAGCAGCTTACCAAGTAGCACTCTGTTGGTATGGCACATTACTCATACGCCATGGCGTACATCGTCGCATAATATACATATCATCAAAGCGTGCTTATCCCAAAGCCTGTAAGCCCACATGACTTAAAATACACCTACTTAGATTTATCGTTTGAATGCTTAACATATAATGTAGGAGTAGAGCTTAGAATACTTATTTGAATGCATGAACAAATCTCTGGAGGCAAATAATCAACATTACAACTGTACATATAATAAATATCCCCATTAGTATAATAGTGAGAATTTAAAAAAAAATCTTGGCAAATATAGTACTGTATATTGCTGTAGTGGTAGCGTCAATGAAATGCCGAACTTTCTAGATTTTTCATTCAAAAGTAAGCGCGAAATAAATCCAATTTCCTTTAAATGCCAATCAATACTCAAATTGGCTACAATTAGTTGATGATTTGCACTGCAGTGTGGGGTGCGGTTAGCGTGGAAGACTTAAGGAAACAGCTGAGAATTTCGCTGAAATTACTTCACTTACTTAGCGATGAAAATAATTTCATAATATTTGGAAAATCGCTTATGAATCTACTTGAGCGATAATGGCGTCAAGCAAAGCCCAAGTTTGTCTAGAATGAGTATCATAATCTGATCAAAGTTTTCTAGCAACGAAGAGGCAGGCTTGATTTATGTATAAATTAAAACTTTTATCACAACGTAAGCGCGTTTTTCTTAATATTTATTTTCAAATATCTGCAGGTTGAACTGAATTTTATTATGCTGATGAATTCTCAAAAATTAATATTGACTTACTTGTTAAAATTTCATTTGACTGAAGTAAAAATTTATTAAACAAAAAGTATTTATTTTTTTATAGTTTTCTTCGACTATTAAAATTTTGTTTTAATTTCTTAAAATAGTTTTGTAAACAGGCTACTACGTTGATAAAATTTATGTGCATAATGTATTTTTTGTAATAAACTTTTTAAATTAAAATATTTGCCTGAATCAGTTATAAATTTTATTAGCAAATTTTACTCCTAAAAACACACCTAATAAAAACGCATTTTTATTAGAAAACATATTTTCGCTTTTTGTTTTTTAAAAAATATTTTTAATGCAAAAAAAGTAAATTTATTGAAAAGTTTTTGGGAAACTCTGCAAATATATATTGATTTTAGCAAGCCTTGAATTTTTAAAAAAATTTTAGATTCTTTGAGTTTTTTTTAAGAAGTCTTTCGTTTGTGTATTTAGAAATATGTTTAGATATTTGAATTTTTTTTTTAAATAATTTGAAACGAAATGTGAAAAAATTTAATAATTTTTAATTTCTCAACAAAGTTTGCTACTCTAAACATCTTTTGTGCAATAAAAAAATGTATTTAATTTTTTTCAACATATTTTTATTAATTTTGAAGGAAAGTATAAGGAACACCAGTGTAAATTTTTACCAAAGACATTATTTCGCTCATGTGTTACTAATTTTTTTTTTTAAGTTTTTGCAACAAGAACAAATGCTTAAAAGTTAAAAAAAAGTTGTAACATGTATGCATCATATTTATATTTAACTGAGGCAGATTTTAACTGAAACTAAATGTTACAACTTTTTTTAAATTTTTACTTGCAAGTTTTCAATTTTTAAAATTTGTAAAATATTTGCAGGTAAGTACAATTTTTACCAACAAATTTTCTGGCATACTCGAAATTTTAAAAATCGATCTAGTTTTACAGAATTTTGCTAAATTGCAAGTTTTTGTTTTAATTTTTTACGATTTCCAACAATTTTATAATTAAACAAAAAAAAAACCGATGTGATAATTGCTGAGTAACTAATTTTAATATTTTTTGTTATTCATGAAAAAAATCATAAAATAATTCTATTCAAATTAAAATTAAAAAAAAGATTGCAAACAAATTTGTCACGTATTCGTAATTTCTAATCTCACTGAAGTTGATGAAGTTTCACAAAATTTCAGTTTAATGTTTATTTCGCAAAATTTTAAATATTTTTTGATTTTTACTAATTCAGTTTTATTTTATTTTCTACGGTTTTCCTAAATATCATAACTTAAAAAAAAACTAGACTGATAATTTCCGAGTATTTAAATTGTAAAATTTTTGTTATTCCAGTGATAGAAAATCTCTATTTAGATTTTCTTGGTATTTCATTTTTTGCAAACGAATAAGCCTTTATTATAAAACCTAGTAGAAAAAAATATTTGCTACTAGTACGAGAAGTTTTCAATATTATTATATTTTCTATGAAGCATTTTTTATATATTTTAATAAGCAAAGTTTTCCGAATATATATATATATATATGTATATATATATATTACATAAAGTTAACTTTTGTTTAAGTTCTTATAAGAATTTTTTTTAGTTAGCTTAATTTTGATTTAAAATTGTTTGAAAAAAAAATTTATGTCGGTTCAGCTTTTGTAAGCTTTTATTTCTCGAGCTTCATTCACATATTTTACCTTCAATGCTTTATTTCAATTTAACTAACAATTTTCGAGCCAAAAACATTCATTTATTGACTGATATGAAGTTTAAAACAAACGAAATGTTAACTTTTGCAGACCACTTCAGATTCATTGTCACATAAATTAATATAACGCCTAGAGACATGACACAACCGAGTATTATCAAAAAAAAATTATTAAATTTATATATAAATTTGTACTACACATATGAGTAATATTATTTTTGACACAGCAAAGTATTTAATATCACTGACGCAAATTTCGATTAAAGAGAAAATCTTCGACAAGAAAATAAATTTGCTTCTCTTTGAAATGTTTGCACTTTTTGCAAATAACAAATGAAGTAAGAAAAAGCAAGAAACTGGCAGGCATTAACTTAAAACAAATCATTAAAAACTCAAAGGAAAAAATTAAAAAGAAAAAAATCCATTGATGTGCCGTTATAATAATGCAAATAAATAAAGCCGAATATTGCCAAATGACAAAGGAAAATTCATAAAACGTCACTATGTGAAATTTTTTTTTTGGCTGTACAACTTTCTGCACGCCACTTTTAAATGACGCTTCTAAAAGTATAAAAATCCACTTTAATACACACACACACACACACAGATACACATAGAAAACATTGAGTTGAAAACCACACCACAAACGTTCGATATGTGAGCCGCATTGTCGCCCACTCACGAGCAGTGCATGGATGTTGTGTAAGCTGCTTTATTGGAACAGAAACAAAAAAAAAAACAAAAACGTCGTGCGTCTGTCCATGTTATTAATAACAATGACAATCCAAACCGTTAATGTAGCACTGCCTATGTATGTACGTATGTATGTATGTGCTTATGGTTATTATATTATTTCATATCCCAGCAAACATTACGAGGAGTCATAAACGAAGCAAGCAAAGTAAGTAAAAACTCACAGCATTTGCCCTCATGGTGATGTTGAGCTCGATGAAGAATCCGAAGTGAGGTGTCTAACTTCTGGCGAGTAACTTAAATTAAATTTTTAAAGCAATTGAGCCTGCATTCGCGTCATAATGAGAGTAAGACTCTGGTGTTTTTATTTTGTAGCTAAAATAATACTATTTTAGGCTTTTGCATCACTCTGATTGTTTTAATATGCTACCCAATTTAGGGTTGATTTCATCATTCGAAGATCGTTTTTTGACGTTTCATGGTACACGAGTATCTTATCTACAACCAGTTTAATGTGTCTTGATATCTGAGTCGCATATGATTAATATATTAATCAATTCCTTGATACTTTCATATTTATATTTGTGTATAAGTAACATATTTGAGACTCATTTCGTATGCACAATTTTTCGAAAGTGCCTGCTGGGTTGAATAACCAAATTGAGAAGCTCTTTAGCGTGTGTAGCTGATTTTTTCCAGTGATATGCAGATAGTGCAGATACTTTTCGTTCGATATCAAATTATTTTCGTTTCGATACATTTGAATCAAGTACTGAGTAAATTAGCTCACAAAAATGGTACTCGTATCGAAACTCGATACTAAAGGGAATTTTACTTCTGAGTCTCCACCAAATATGAAGGGCTGGTGCTTCAGATATGAATAGCTCTGTGCTTTGTGGCTGATTTATTGCGGCGAACACCATGAGAAGGCTCCACAGCATTGGCTGAAATATTTTATGAATACTTTTTTTCTTAAATTAGTTGGATTTTCTAATAATTTGTTTCAATGTTTTATCTGAGTTATATGTATTTATTACACTGCGTAACAAAAATTGGAAAAAAAAACCTGCGGCCATGATTTTGTTAATAGTTTTTATTAACATTAGTAGCAGGCTTACGAACTGTGTTTTTACTGTTTTTTTTGGATTGGCTCTAGTTCTTGAGATAAACAAAACTTAAGAAATTAATGAAAACGTACTTGGGTTTATCCTAATCTAAACTCGGCTAAACCCCCCGTATTGCACAGTCATGATTTGCCAATTCCAGTATTTTTAGAATCATCTGCTGCAAACTGTGATGATGTTGAAATGTCAGAGACATCAGAAAATCCGACAAATAGCAGTGAAAGTTAGTTTGAAGAAAGTAGTTGTACGAAACGGGGATTTTCTACAGAAGAGCTCAATGACTTGGTTCGTAACTTGAATTTATCGAAAAAAAGTCGTCTGAACTCTGGCTTCGAGGCTAAAACAAAAATCTTGTCTACAACCTGGTGTTGCTTTAGGAACAGAGAGCAACACCTTCTGCCTTACTTCACCAAAGAAGACAATCTTGTATATTGTAACAATATTTCTGGACTCTTGACTGCTATGGCCATTCCCGAATATAATCCCTAACATTGGAGGCTTTTTATAGATAGTTCAAAAATAAGTCTGAAATGTGTGTTGCTACACAATGAAAAAAAACTTGCTTCGGTTCCAATCGATCATAGTACCAAACTAAAAGAAGAATACGAAAATGTAAAAATTGTTTAAGCAAAGATTTTGTATGCACAACATAAGTGGTCAGTATGCGTGGACTTGAAGATGGTGAATTTTTTATTGGGCCAACAAAGTGGGTATACTAAAAATCGCTGTTTATAGGTTTATGGGACAGTCGTGCAAGAAATGAACATTGGATTAGAAAGGACTGGCCGGTGAGAGAAAATATGGAGGTAGGAACAGCAAATGTGGCTCATGACCAACTGATAAGCAGAGAAAAAATTATTCTTCCACCACTTCACATCAAGCTTGGGCTAATGAAACAGTTCATCAAAGCCCTTGATAAGACCGGTGACCCGGACAACCTAAGCGATTACAGTGAAGAAAAAAGGGAACGGTTCCACCAGGACATAAAAATAATGGAAGAAAGATACCCAGGTCGATGGGACGACCACATGATGGCAGACTACTGCTGGAACTTAATACAGGATTGTCCTGAGCAACGACATCATAGCAGGTCCTACAGAAAAAGCTTTTTGTAATTTTTTTAAAATTAATTAATGAAAAGTATATATTTTTTTTATTTTTGTATTATTTTTATACAGGCGCGCAATAAAAATATAATTTAAATCCATATTGGTATTTTTAATAAGGTTTTTTCGTGAAATATTTAAAAGTCTTTATCTGAAAAACTAGAGGCAATTCGACAAAACTGATATTATTTTCGTAATCAGCGCCCCCAAATTACCCTAATGCTGTAATGATGTTTATTTATTTTCAATGATTAACTTATATTATTCAGAGTTTGGCATTTTTAGAAAATGATTAACTTACGACATAAAATATATAATTTTTATAGTACTAGTAAAAGTATTCGACACGACCAGGTATCGGTACTTTAGAACCGTATTTTTTAGGTATCGATGCTACTTCCACGTAAAAATATCGATATCCGCATGGCATCCTTTCATCCCTTATTGCAGTGTGCTAGTTTTTTTCATGAAAAATTTATCTTCACTTATTTTTAGCGATGTTTATTTTAGAATGCCCATCAATTAGACAACCATTCCGGCGGGCAATCAATTGATATTCAGTGGGCGAGTATAATTGCACCAGAAATATGTGTAACAAAAAGTTACGAGAGTATTTTAGTTGAATGAAAAAAAAGAAGAAAATTTTTGTTTACATAAGAGCACAAAGTCTATTTAGCTGATATTTTAAAAGTTAGGTGAGCTTAGGAACACAAATTTCGATACTACACGATACCATACCGATACATTGGCTATTCGAGACCGATAGGTTTTACTCGATACATTTAAAATGATACATATTGGAATCGAGTACTTGACGTTCAGTATAGCATATCGAAATGCTAAGAGCAAGTGGCTTAAAGAAATTTGTTCATAAGCAGCTTGCGAATTTCAAAATTGTGTTAAAGTGGCGAGTGAAATAATAAGTCTCTTATATTAATTATGTTAAAGTTTTTAACAATAGTTAACAGTTACTAATAACTAATATTTGGTATTTGTCAAACTTAATTTCGTTCGCCCTTTTAGCATTTATTCGCAATTCTCAAGCAGCTTATGACAAAAAATGATTAAAAATAATCGAGTACACATAAATATCGAATTTCAAAGATTCGATACTGAAAATATCGATACTAAATTAAAAATGAAAGTTAGTAAACTTAAATTAAAAATGAATTTAATCGTAATTTGTTTGCTGGTTAGAAAGTGGCTGTAGAAGTGCCAATTAGGTCGTTAGCTTGACAAGCACAATTTGAAAACGCTATTTTTGAAAGAATGGCACTTTTTCCCGTACATTGCTACCTAATTTTTTTTTATTTTTTACGTTACTGAGGGAGTCAAGGATAATTTAGCTTTTTAATAGATACGCCATTTTATGCGCGGACTTCTGATCAAGGCAAACCACGCCTGCAAAAATCACGTCAAAAAAAAAAAACGGTTTAATAGAATTGAAACTTGAAAATTTCAATTCAATGAAGTTTTGTCTTACATTGAAGCATCACCGGGTTTGAGATTGACTCTATAATAACATTTTCAATATTTTATAGTACAATTATTAGGGAGCTATAGCTATAGAAAACTGAGAACGCAGCATTATTGTGCAACTAAAAAAATTTACTTCTTTCCCGTTAGCTTTTCAATAAAAAGTGTAGTGGCCGAATGTGAATTCTCTCTTGAAATTTTACATACTTATAGAACTGACTAAAATCATCTGAGCACCTCCAAAATGTCAAACGAGGCTTACTATGGTAAAAACGTTGCGAATACTCAGCAATCATTATCATAGCAAAGAGTCGCCAATGCGGGCGCGTATACTCCAAGACTCCCGTTCCCACGACAGTCGGTTCTACGATAACGCAACGACCCGGATTTATTTTCGGCCAAGGACTGTCACTTCAGCAGCATTCCCCAAAATTTTATGGGGATGTTTTATGCTGTTACAACAACAACAATAACTCCAAGACTCCAGTCTGTTAAATTTTCTTAGCTTTGCAAATTTAATTCGTTGAAAATTTCAGTCCAAAATACCACACGGAATTCTTATTATGGAAACTTGTACTTTTGTATTTGCCCTTCCGCCACATATCCTTGCATGTGCAATTCGGTCTTCATTACTAGATCAGTTTTGAGCGGGCAATTTTTCACTGTCAAACTGTATTAATTTTTAGCACACGCAATCCGCTTTTTTTTCAGGTTCTTAATTTCTATACAAAATTTCTTTTCAAAGCGTTTGGCTCTCAGAACACAGGCACTGTTGCAAACAAAAAAAAAAAACACAAAAAACCTTTAAGATAACTAAATGCTAAATTGCCGAAACATTTGTACATCTTCTACGCTCCAATTAAAATAGCTTCTCGGAAGTATGGATGTAAGTCGCTTCAGAGGTCACTAAGTATTTAGTTCTCTTTTAAGTCACACTACCTACTCTAAATATAGTGTAGCATCTTTCTTTTGTCTGCTCTAAGCTTCCCACATTTACTGCACAAATTCACAACAGCAGCATCCCACTACACCAGTATCCGTAATAGGAATTTTTAATTTAACATCCGTGCATGCTGTCATGTATTGTGTACTACTAGTTATATTGGTGGTGGTGGTGTTGGTGGTGGTGGTGCTGTTGCTTTGTGAAAAGTGTCTCCGTATCTATCACTCACGCTTGTGTGTGTGTGTGTGTGTGTGTGTGGATATCGAGTGTATGTGGCTCGGTGTATACGTACCATGCCACGTCCATTCATTCATATTTTCACTTAAATCTTACACAATGTATCGTTCACTTTTGTACTTCCGCTCTTTTGGGGCCACAATTGTCACAAATGTGTCGTGTCATTCATTCATCCATGTAGTGGCAATGTTTTGTGTGTGCGCGATACTCAATCATCGGTTTGCCCCTGCACACACACACCCACACACACACACACACACAAACATATTTTGTGACGCGTAATGAGCACTGTGCTAAATATAGAAAATTCCTGCCCTTCATCTTCTACACCCACTCATTTGACGCTTTGCTCTGGCCACCATAAATAAGCTCTTGCGCCTCCATGTATGCTAACCACTTGTAAAATATATTTTTCACATAATTTCAGTGCGCTTTGTTCATTTTATCTACATTTTCGTCCTGATTTCACGGCAACTGCGCTGTCAAACAATTGTAGCGTTTTTGTGTACTTTTTTTGCCAAGCGCTTCGCTACTGATCCATTTTCGTTTGACGCCGCGTGTGTGCGTGTATGTGTGAAATTGATTGATAAAATTATGTAGTTAGTTTTTGCGTTTTTTTCTAATTTCTTTTTTATGTACATTGCCACTGCCACTGTTAGCCGCATGCCTTGTATATAGTGATGTGAGCGTTCGCCTGAGTATCTGGAACGTGCACTCCTCAAATCGATACTCTCGACACGCCACAATTGCCAGCTACCGTTTTCATGGCTGACTGCACATCGTCAGTGCATGTATGAGTGTAGAGTTGAATAGCGGCTATCAGTTGGTTTATTTTTAAAGTGCTCACAGTTATTTGTAGTATACACTTGGGCGTTTGAATTGTAGCGATTTGTTTACGCGGTGAATGCGTGCGCTGCATGTGAAAATCAAACGGAGCCTTCAATGTGTGTGAGAGTTATTTATATTCTAAGGGTTTTTGTTTAATGTTTTGTGTGCTTGTAATGGAATGGCGCAATTTTATTTATTCGAATTTAGTTAAAAGTATTCGAAAGTTGAAAAATTTTCTGAATATGCTGCATTTGAATTGCAGCGGCACGTATCAATTTGATAAGTTCTATTCGGAGCTCTGCAGACAGCAAGCGTTTCATTTCGATGGATGGGTAGGTTTGGGAGCCTTGGAATACCTGTGCAATGTTGTCGAAGTTTTTTGAATGTGCTATTTGAAAAATTTGTTTTTGAAAAATATGCGCAGTTGTTAGCTCGAAATGGTAGTGGCGTAAAGTGTGTTTAATGAAAGTACCGGGGTTGCGCCGCAAAGTATGCAACATTTTTTTTCAAAAATGGGCGGGTGTCTTTATTTTCATAATTTTCGCTTTAAAATATTGTTTCTTTTTTTTTGCATTTACTCAGTTATTTATAGCGTAGGGTTTCTTGAATAAAAGTTCTGGGATTTACGCCGTAAAGTATGCAACAATATTTTTTAAAAGTTGTTTTATTTGTTCTAATAATTTACCGTTAAAAATGCCATATTGAAAAATATACCTAGTTTTAATGCAGTGCTGCGAATAGAATAATTTTGATAAAAATGCTGGGTTCACGCCTTGAAATATGCAAACATTATTTTTTAACGCTGCAGCTTAATTTATTTCAACAAAAAAATAAAAATAATAGCTGTGCACATTGTTTAAAATGAAATTCTACATTTTGGTTGCCGTAAAGTATGCAAACAAAGTGATTTGATGAAAAGAACAATATTCTCTTTTAAATTATTGATTTATTTATTTTAAAACAAAATTTGGATTATTATACGACATTGTTTAGGACAAATATTTACCTGCGCGCCGAAAAGTATGCAACAATAATCCTCTATTCTATGGCATAGCCTTTTTAAAAGTTGATAATTAATTCATTTTTCCCAACCATTTTTTCAGCAATACTTGAGCAAATTATTTTAAAATAATTTTTGACTTTGTCCATAAAGCTACTTAAAAATAGTTTATTTGTATTGTGCTATACAATTTTTTTATAAGTTGTTGTTCTATTTATTTGAACACATAATTTAAAACAAAAATTTTGCCCGAAAAATATGCAAGCATTTTTATTTATTTCCATAAACAATTTTTCGAACAATATTTGGAAACATAATTTTGTAAATAATTTTTTACTTTGCGCCGAAAAAAATGCAAACATAATATTTTAATATATTCAACCGTAGTATTAAGAATTTTTTATTTATTTATTAATTAAAAAAAAAAACAATTGCTGGAACAATATTTAAGAGAACTGTTTTGTAAAATATTTTCGAAATATTTTTCTAGAAGACCGACACGCATGTTATTGCTTCTAAGTAAATTTCCATAGCAGAACATATTTTGAAATCATTTATTTGCTTTGAAAAACATTTATTCAAAAATTTTAAAGCCTAAAAGTATGCTACAGAATGCACAAATAGGCTTTTTAGGCAATGTCTAAGTAGCTGCGTGTGTTGTAAAATCGCAAAATTAAATTTCAATCTAGAAGAGTGCACCGATAAGGAATTTAAAAGCCTAAAATTATGTTTTTATTAGCTATCGATTCGTTAAATATCGATGATCGAGTAATAAAAATTACAAAATAACAATCATGCTTCAGCGGATAAATAAAAATCCAATAAAGATTTTTTTATCGAAAAAAAAAATCTTAAAAGATTATAGTATTTAGTTTACACTATTGCAATTACATCCGCAAAATTTATTCTTTTTCTCTATAAACATTTATATAACTTCATTTTAACAACTAAAATTAATCACAACCAAAAGTATGCAAGAAAAAATCTATTTTGCTTTTGCCACATTCGAAATATCTGCAATAAAAATAAATTGCGATTTAAAACGCTGTATATGTATGTATATATATGCACATATGGCAAGCGCTACTGCACTTACACCGAAACGGCCACAAACCAAATAAAATTCTCGCCTAAAAGTGTATGCCATTTATTTTGCTGCTAACCTGTCAGTACGCCGCATAACTGCAAATTTGTATGCCTGCCGCACAGCACGTAAACGTTCCCATTTCATGCCATTTCTAGTGTGTGCAAAAAGTAAATAGATATGATGCCTGCGGTCGCGTACTGTGTGTGTGTGGGCTGTGTATGTGACCCTGGTGTAGCCTCCAACGACCTGCCCTCAATGGCAATGATATCAAGCGATACATTCTTAGTATGCATGCAGTTGTGTTGCAACCATAGCACAGCTACTGATACTGCAGCTACAGCGGGCGGATATGGCACGTTTCGCAACTATTCGCATAACCTTCACCATCACCCATGCAACATTTCGCTATGCTACTTTGTTGATTTTTCATTCACATTTTTTCTTGGTAACAGTTTCCGCTTCGCTACAGGGCAACTCCCAACCATTGCATCTACCGCGCCCCCATTCACATCCGTTCAATTGCATTAGTTTTTTCCATTTTTTTTTTTTGGCCCACCACTTACACGCCACTGGCAAGCAATTTTTCCACACACACACACACACACATACATAGCGTGCGTGCTAGTGTTGGTTTCGCTGTTATTGAAGCTGTGTTGATTTTTCGATTAAATGCCTGCTTTTTTTCAGTTGTCCTATAGAAAGACGCACATACCGCCGCACATGTGCAAAGCTGGCTGCGTACACGAATTTATCTAAATGCTTTGTGCAGTGTAGCGCCTAAAAGCATCCAAGCAAAATATATGCAACTCGTGGGTTTGAGGGGCACAAAAACCAAAAAAAATTTACTATATTCGTGCAAGTATTTCTAAGTACGAACGTGTTATTTTTCATGGGAAAAGGCTAAAGCGCCTAAAAGTAGGCTTTAATTGAAGCCAGGCAAGGAAAAAGGGGTGCAATAAACGTTAGTTACTTTACAAGAAAAAAAAAAACTTAGAGGGTGGTTATGCAATAATAACTAATAGGTTGCCGCTACATGCAAATGGGGTTGTGCATCAAATACGCGCCTATAGGTAGGTAGGTAGGTAGGTACGCAGGTATGAGCGGTTTTGAAAGTGGTAAATCTCAAATGGCAATAACTAAAATTGTTCAGACTACTTTAGTGGCAATTTTGTGCACAATTTTGAGTGGTATATATATTTTGAAAATAAGTCGCCTAAAAGTAAGCAATTTTTCTTAACGCAATTATTATTTTTAAACCAAAGCGGTAATAAAACAATAAGAAAACTGAGGGATGTAAAGAAATTTTTCGATTCACTTTGAAGACAATACTCAAAAGTATGTAACATATATGTACATATGTACATGTTGTGAACACAAAAATTATCCCTGCGTTAACTTTGATTCAAAATTTGATTTGATTTGATCAAAAGTTGATTTTAAATATACAAACCAAATATTGTCATTTGCAAGTTAAAGTAAATCAAATAAACTAAGTTGCTACCTGCAAAATGCTTCTAGTTTCATGCGGCGACAATAATATATGTATTTAATCGAAGCATATAATCATAATTTTCTATTTGTCACATCAAATGCGCCTAAAAGCATATCGAGCGATTTTTGCAAAATCTGCTTTAAATAGGCAAAGAAATTATGACACATTTTCATATTAATTTGACTGTTTAGAGCCAATTTCACTAATATAAAGCTAATATGCCTGAAAGTATGCATTGGGCACTTTACTAAAAGGATTACTTTGTTTGAAAACTTTGCCTACACTTAAGCGCTACAACTAAATAAATGTAAAAACAGAAGCATTTCCGAAAACAAAAGCGCCTGAAAGTATATCAGTTAATTTTATATAGTTTAGTATTAAATGTTGTCAAAATATTTAACGCGAGCAAGTAAAACTTTCGGAAAGCGCCCAAAAGTATGTGATTAATTTATCGCTTAGAAGCAATGGTTAAGGTTATACTATAGACTAGACCATAACTCCGTAATAAGCGAGATTTTAAATGCAGGTGACATTTGCTATAATTCAGCCATATTTCAGGTAAAGCGCCTTAAAATATGCAATGAATAAAAGTTTGTTGTTTCTAGTAATGATTTATATTATATCTAAACATTCTGCACACTGCATTCTTAAATGATTTAAAACTCGAAATTTGGATACACTTACTAATAACTAGCGCGCCCAAAAGTATGCTTTAAATTGGAATCAATTTTTGTAGCAACATTCAGATCATTTTCCAGCTACACGCCGCATTGCAAATATTTAACATTTTGACTACACAAATTGCTTGCACTAAAACAACATCTCCTTAAAGTATGCAACATTTACATAAATATTAACACAAATTTACTTGTTTTGTGAAAAGTGCTTGACAGTTACGCTCGCATTCGATTATTTGCAAAGCAATTACTCAGCTAGTGCGCCTAGAAATATGCAATAATTGTTTGTAAATTCCACACACACACACACACACACTTCTAGCTGTTACTTGATTTAACACAGATCAAATAGCCATTAGCAACAATTGCTGCTGACAAGAGAATACGAAAACCAAACAACAGGTCAAAAACAAAACAACAAAAACATTCGAGTAACGATCAACAGTTGTAAAATTAAAGCAAATTTTCAAGCATCGATTTCAAGGCAGATAGCGCAAAATAAAGCACTAAGGGTATGGAACAAACGAGCGACAATTAGATTTAGATTAATGCAAAGTGTTGTCGACCAGTGGAGCAACTGAATTTGCAGCTAAAATCTCTCTGCAGAAACAGTAAAAACTATTGCGCCCGGAAGTATGCAATCTGATAGTTTCGTTTTTTTTTTTTTTTTGGTATACACCAATCAATAAGCGCCGCTCATATTTCGCATTCCAACTATGTACATACTACTCGTACATATGTATATGGTATATTTTCAATCAATTTCGAATAAAGCGTAGCGCAGGGTGTAGCACTAGCTAAGTATTTGAAAAGCAATAAATTGCATGTGTGCACACGTCCAGCTAATATGGTAAGCGCTAGTGAAATGCAATGTGCTATTACTGCAGCTAAAAAGTATGCATTGAGATAAGCTGCATTGTGTGCTTTTTGGCGCATAAAAATGTTGCCGAGCTCTTAGTGCATTTTGTTTGCTTTTTTTGTTTTGTATTGTTGGATGAGAATTTGGTCAGCATACATTTAGGTTTTTGGTTTTGTTTCCCTTGTTTTTTTTTTTTTTTGATATTCGACAGCTGGTATACAACACACGCTACATTAATTTGCTACGCTATAGTGAATTTTTTCTACATAAGCTGGCTATCAAGCCAAGCGAGTTCAGCTTATAAAATTTTTTCGTTTTTTTTTTGTTTTTGTAATAATCGCTGCATAAATTTGGTTGTTTTCTGTTTAGAATAGTAGCAGAGCTTACAGTTATTTAGCTTCCATACAAATTTCTGTTGAATTCAGCACTTTTTCTGATAATCGTAAAGACTTTTTTGTTTTCTTTTTTTTTTATAAGTGCAAAATCCTACGGGTGCTTTTGGCGTCAGTTCTTAGTTGGAAATTTCATAATACAAAATTTGTGTGATAAGCGAGAGTTTTCATGCGCTTGCAGAGAAACGTAGCAAGTCGTTTGTAGCTTTTATACCATACTTTTGCATATTTTTAGTAGCAAAAACGTTAAAATTGGTTTTTAGCCAGAATACAAGTAAAAAGTTTGATATGCAAGTTTTTAAATAATTTTTAGTTTTTTGTTTTTTTTTTGGTGTAGTATTATACAAAAAATTATTTGTTTAAAAAAAAATGCATATTATAACTGCATTAATATCTAACATTTATGCAGCAAATGCAAGACTATTTTAAGGCGCATAATTGAATATTGCATAATTTTTGGCGCACTTGAACCGAATACGAAATTTTTTTCCTCTGCAGTTTGCGCCTGTAATACTATGAAAATTAATTATATGTTTTTAGAGCATATCTCTCGGCGCAATATATTGTACATTTGCGTGTTGTTAATTGACATGAATATAGTTTCTACGAAAAAAAACGGCAAAAGTTTTCAATATTTATATATGCATGTAAATAGTTGCGCATACGGTGACTCAAATAATTGATCACATGGTGATTTTTGTACAATATTTAAAACAAATTAGAACTAAGCTATTTTTGTTAATAATTTTTTGTATAAAAATTCAGAAATTTGTATAAATTTTTTTTTTATTGGAATTTTTAGACAAATTTTGGGTCTGTTTTTTTGAAGACCATTTAATTTCAGCTGAATAATATGCAGTGTCTGTAAATTCTGGTTCATTTTTGACCACTTTTGCTTAATTTTAGTCTCACGCACATTTTGCCACATGACGGATGGATTTTATGTAAATTTGCGTTATTTTTTTTGTATTTTTTTGTACTGGCGGTCATGCATATCTTCTGCCATATGAACTATGTAGATACATACGTTAAATGGAAAAAAGTTTACAAAACCAATGTTTAAAAATTTTTTTTAAAATTTTCAAAAAATTTAAAAAAATTGTAAGAAGTTTTTTTTTAATTTTATTTAAATTTTATACGAAGTGGGAAATCTTAATTTATATCCTTTTTGCTATAGAACGAACTGAAGTTTTATAAAAATAATTCAAAGAAAGGACATGTCCTTAAAAAAGAGTGTAAATATAGCAACAAAAAAAAAAAATAATCACCATGTGATCAGTTGTTTTGCCCACCGTATTTTTCCATTTTTTCCGCCATATGTTATGTTAACTTTTTACTTAATAGTAAATGTTTTGTTTTATTTTACGTTAAAAGCAATCAGCTTACCGCTTTACACCTGAGCGCACCTTACAGCTAAAAGTTAAAAGGCTTCAAAAAAAATTGGTACGTAAAAACCACAATTTATTACATATTTAATAACGCCTTTTACGGCTTTTAGCAGCAAAACCTATGTAAATAGCAATATTTATTTCAAAATCATTTGAGCATGAAATGAAACATGTAGTATAAATTTTAGGCCAAAGCTTAAAGCTCGCAATATATTATGGAGAACCGCGGCATATACTGAAATAAATATTTTTGAGCGCCTAGAGTTTGTATTTAAATTTCTGGAATATTTGAATTTAAGCTGAAAAATTTTGTTATTTCCAAATATTTGTAGAGCTCCGCTTTTTTATATGCATACTTTTTGGCATTATTAAAATATTATATGCAATGTAATATATAACCTAAATTTTGCAGAGAAAATTTATATTTTGCCTAAGGTATTGTAAACATAAGTATTCGCCTGTTTAAGTGAAATGAAACGCAAGTTTTTCCACAAATTGTAATGTATACTTTCTGGCTGGCGATGCTGCTAAAATCATGCATTTGCTGCATAACTTTAGGAATTTGACGCTGATTATAAATATAATTTTACATTTCTGCAATATAGCGCAACAATTCAGTTTCCATTAGTTCGTATAACGAATTTTAAAAAAAAAATATCTGTTATAGAAAGCATACTTTTTGGCTACTATAGATCTAAATTAAACCAAATATATTTGGGTTCTTCACATTTCAGCGCAAAGCTTTAAAACACAATTTGTATGTGGGTTGAAAATAATTAAATATCAATTAAAATATCAATGTTGTTCAAACTCATGTTGCATATTTTTAGGTGCAGCTACTAGGCGCAGTAGTTCAGTTATGATTATCGAATTGGCGCATCCTTTTGGTTTCTTATTAACAATCTTGTTGAGAAAATAATATTTCATATTAATTAAGTCGTTCTTTTGATGTATACTTTTCGGCACTTGGTACTTCAAACGTCAGCCTATCTTTTTTTTGCTTTTTAGCACTTGAACTGCAGTTTTTGATTTTTGACTTTGTATATCTTTGTTTTTCGTTTTTTTTTAAGAAGCTTAAATTTGACTGCATATTTTTGTATATTTATACGGTTTATGCTACATTTCTATAAAAAATTAAGGAAAAAAAATCATAAAATTCACCGCGAGCTGCTGCAAAATCTTCTGAACCCCTGCTGTTGGCAAATCAAGCACAAATTTCAGATTTCCCGATTAAAATATACCTTCTAACTTTACTAGCACAAAAAAATGTGCAACCCTTTTTTAAAACCGCAACAAAATTTGCATACTTTTAGGTACTTAATTAAACGAACTCTTAACTTTTCTTACCTTCCTGGTTCACAAATAGTTTTCTAAATACTTTTAGAAATACACCATGAAATACTAAAGCTATTCGAAAAAAGTTTTGCATATTTTTAGCTGCAGTCACTAGAAAAATTATGCAGCCGCTTTTCCACATCGAAAGCAGTTATTGAATTTCAAAGTATTCACCATAGCGAAAGCCAAATAATCATTGCTATAATTAAAACAAGATATGTATATCATATTTTTCATTTTTCCACTTACACTGCAGCATACTTTCGGGCACTCAAAGTTTATACATGAAATACCAGCACTTTTTCACCTCTCTGTTTTCCACTCAAAAGTTGTGCAGTCAATAGTTGTATGTCGCAATGGTTTTGCATCCTTCGGCTATATTTTTTTGTCGAGTTTATTTGCGGCACATATTTGCATTGTATGGTTGTTTTCTTCTTTTTGCTGCAGCTGCACTTATACATTGCATACTTGACGGCGGCATAGCAACCAGATATGAGGCATACTAATGAATTGGAAAATATTTGTGCAGCAAAAAAGTTTATAAAAAAAAAAAACAAACATCGACCGACCAACAGCTACATATATTCCCATATGAATTGCATACCAACACAAACGCATACCAAACGGTATGAGTGCGCCGCTTTTTATGCTCAATTGTTTTGTGGATTGTATGGTTGTGGGTAAACATATTTTTAACCAATGAATTTCAGCAGAAACTGTGATTTAATTAAGCGTACGGCATACCACGCTTTTTGTACTATTGCTCACAGTAACCACTGGAAATTAATTATTTGCATTGTGAGTTGTTGAAGCAAAAAAAATGTTAGCACATATTTTAAATACTAGCCTATTACCCGAACGCCAAGTCAATTGGGTGTCAAATCTATTTACTTAAGTATTTTAAATGCTTAAATGCTTAACTTTCATGTTGTGAGCTTAAATTGTGAAACATTCACGCCTATCATAAATGCGCATTCTAGTGACCAACACTTAGGGCTATTTGTAGGCGCACAGCATGAACGCTTCGAGCAAAAATAAAATTTGATCAAAAGTTTCTGTGAAAAACAGCATGCGCCTCGTCGAAACTTCGTTTCAACTGCCCGCCCTAAAACAATGAATTGTTGCCAATTTTTGTTCAGATAAATTTCCCGGCGCAAATGAAGGACTGGCTACATGCCATGCACAAAGCTTAAAGGCACATTTTTTGTAGTGTGGTTTTTGTATTCGCCTTTTTCACTTTCTTTCAACGCATAAAATATGGAGCAAAAATATCAAAGCAAAATTATTTATAAATCACAAAGCAAACATAGCACACTTTCATTACCAGCACAATCACTCTCTCGCTTCTCACATTCCCGCATACCGCCTCAGGCATTTCGGCGATGATTTTTCTTTGCATTTTGCTTACATTTTTTTGTTGCTGAAGGAATTATTTCTTGTTATAAAAATTTCCAAATGCGCCTTGAAGTTTGTTTGTGGCGCGCGGCACAAATGTCAATAAACGCTTTTGAAATAAATCGGAAGGAGTACACTGCAAATGGTACAATAAATAAACAACTAAATCGTACCTACTCACTTGCTTTGAAAAGAAAAAAAAACAAAACAAAAGAAAAATATGATTAACGGGAATCTTGTTCTGTTTATGACTGCCGTCTAAATAGAACTGCTACTGGTATTTGTGTAGAAAATGTGCTCTTAGAAGAGTAGAGAATTAAAGAAATTGAATGTAATTTTAATACTGCGGAGTTTCAAATAAATATTATATTTTATTACATCTACCTCTACTTTTAATTATACCACTTACAAAGCAAAATGCCCTCCAAATAAGTTGTTTTCCAAATTCCGAGTGTAGACAAATCAGATTCAGGTATCACAAATCAAATTTTAATCTTTTTGGCAAATTTTGTACAAAGTCTTACTGGCCCAAAACTTATTTGCTTGCAATAAGTATCTAATTTACCATTGATATAGATTGCAAGCGCTTGCCAAGAATAAAATTGTCTAGTGTAAATATTTTGCTTTCTAAATTAATAAGGTTTTGTCCCAAATAATGTGCTTGAATGCTTTATATATTGTTTAAGTTCTTTTCATATGTTTGCATTGCATTATTCATATTGTCCCAAAATTAGTTATCCTAAAACTTAACTTACTGTTATATTAACTCTGTAAACTTTTGTGCCCTAAAAAAATGTCTCGTCAATAAAATATTTACATCAAAAATGCATCCCAAAATTATTTAATCTCGAAAACTTTTCATAAATTTACTTTTTTTTAACGAAAAAATTAAAACACGCATTTTAATCCCCAAAAATTGTTTCATTATTTTTAACAAGTATCGATGCGATACGCATTGTCCCAAAAAAAATTTTCATATACAAAATTTCCTTCGCTGTACAGTTAGTCGGTTAAGCGGAAAGTGTTTTATGTTAACGAATAAAATTCTTTTTTTTGAAAATGTGTCCTAAAAATTTTTACTCCAAATTTTTTTTACACTACAAATCTTTGATCAAGGAAAACTTTTAACTAACTCTGCTTTTCACAGATGTCTGTTATTAAAACTTGTTTTATTTGTCTCAAAAAAATGTGTCCCAAAATTTTCCATGCTAATTTTTTCTCTCTTACAACATTTGACAAAAAAAAATGTTTAATGAAAATTTTTTTCAAAAATGTACCATTTACACTTCTTTCGCAATACGTTTCGTTAAAAAATCTTGAATTCATTTTTTTCGCTACAATTCGTTGATTTGTTTTTCAAATTTTTGCATTAATAGTTGTTAACATTTTGAAGTTTGTCCCAAAAAGCTGTGTCCCAAAATTGTCAACACAATTTTTTCAGTCTTACAATGTTCGATTTAAAAAAAAAAATGTATAAAACATTTTCCAAAAATTTAGCATTTATGCTTTTTGTAATCAGCTGCCAAATAAATTGAGTGGAAAACTTGCTGTCACAAAATTTTCAATCCACCGAAAGTAAATTCGTTTTCTTGCTTTACTATGTAGCAATAGATTTTGCACACAAATTTACTGAATACTATTTCCATTTCCCAGTTGATTATTAAATGCGTTGCCTTGAATAGTTCTTAATTTTATGCGGAAGTCGTTATAAACGTTTAAGAACTTTTAGTAACTCACTTCAATCACTCGCACACTCAACACTCCATGCACTTGTCTGTCACCATAAACTCATTAATTTACTTTTGACTATCTCAATGTTGGCATGACAATGTGGAGCGATGTGTCAAAAACAAAACTTTTCAGTTATAGTGAAATCGTATTGAGCCGCTTCGCCTATTAATACACTATGTGTGTGTGTCATCACACTCTTCAGGCAGTTGTCTATCAGGCACGTTAAACTAAATAAGTTCTAGCTATATTATAGAAATGCGGCTAAGGGACCGATGACACTATCTAAGTTTCACAACCTTCAACAACAACACCCTACCAACCCAATGAAGATATGAATGTTAAATTTCCATCACGCATGCTCTACCTGCTTCAAATGCAAGCAATAAGCTATAAGATAGCAAATATCATAGCATATCACCAGGCGACTCACAGAGTGTTGTCGAAGAGGTTGCTGGTGGTGGTGGGTTGCACAGCGTGAGTTGGACCTCAAATGCCACGTACACTTCACTATATTTAATATGTAACTACACTTGCTAGTGAAATATTGTAACTTTGCGTTGCTAAGTGTACATTTAGGCGCACACGATAACTGCCTGCCAATTTTGACAGTCGTGCAAGACACACTCATTGAATACATCATCGTTCTCACATCATTCATTCATTCTATCCATTCATTTATCAATTCAATTGAGGTAGGGAGGACGATGAAAATGAAAATGAATGATGGCGCTAGCATACGAACATATGAGGCCTATGTGCAGGCGCTTAAGCTTACAAAATCAGAATTGTACATTCAATGTATATGGTAAATGGCTGACCACTCAACGTTTATATTGTTCTTAATGTTCGTACAAATTTGGTTTTATTTATTTGGGGCTCAATCAGCACGAGCTTTTTTATTTTCCTTTTCCTTTAACTCGCAAGCTTCGTACTGCTACTTATTTGGTTCGGTGGTTTTTTCAATTATCGTGCAGGTGTGCTAACTATGCGATGTCCTCAAATAATAATAACGCTGCGAAAACGACGACAACCGGAAAATTAATGCAGGTAACGTACGGGATCACTCACACATCCATAGTGAGGAAAGGTCGTGCTTGAATAAAAATTAATTTTTGTTTATACAAAAACTGTTTATCTAGGTTCCAATTCAAGCAAAAATAATTCCAAAAACAAGTCTGAAAGATGTCACCTTATTCACAAGTATATCTGTATATGCTTTGTCCCAAAAAGAGCTCCAACAAAAAAAAAAATTTCCCTGCTGTTATTTTAGTAAAGAAGAAGAAACAATTTTTAAGCCAAGCCGAGTTTTTGCTCGTTAATATGAAAAAACAATTTTGGGACAAACTAATTCAAAAAATTATGGGCAAAAATAATTAAATTAAAATAAGTTTTTCAGCTTATTTTGAAAGCGCTTTTTTTTAACTATAAGCTTCCAAAAAAATCAGAGAACACACTTGTCCCAAATTTGGGCGAAATATATTTACATTTTTTTGGGACAAAATGTTTCCATAGTTTTTGTCCCAAAAGTTATTCTAGCACTTATAATTTCACACTACAATTTTAATAAAGAAAACGAAAACAATTTTTTTTTTAAGTCAAGAGGAGCTTTTAGTCGTTAAAATACAAAAATATTTTTTGGGCCGAAAGAAACTATAAAAATATTAGTTGGCTAACTTATTCTGAAAGCTTTGTTTTAATCACAAGTTTCCAAAACACGAAGTCGCAAAAACCATTTGTACTAAATATATTTTAATTTATTTTGTCGAAAAGAAATGCGTGTTCTATCTCATCTTAAGTGCTTGGTTAAAAACAAGCCGAACAAAGAACCCAAATACAAACGTTCTCAATTTTTTAATGGAGTTTCAGAAATCATTTCTTTATGGCCTTATTTTTTAGAGATAATATTTTTCGTACCATTTTCGCCAAAAAAAAAATAGGAATTAATATTTGCAAACTCATGAGGTTGTTTTTTTTTAGAAAGTTCTAAGATGAAACTTCACAGCCTTTCCACTCCACTTCAAATGCACAGCTGCCAAGTTATCAACTCTTTTCTACCCACATACTTATTAAAATCCCACAGCCCCTGAAAGTATGCCCCAGTTCTATATACAAACTTATTAAAAACTATCGCACGACAATGTCAGTGACCTTGCAACAATTTTACTTGTGCTACAGAGCAGGAGCAGCATTTTACAAACACGTGCTATGGCAAGAACTAAAGAAACGTCTGCATAGTTGGCAATTATGCGATACGTGTGCGTGCCTTTAGGCGCACACGCACACAGGTCTATATGCATAACTATAATAGTGGAAAAATTTGTCTACAAATATCGTAGATAGTTTCACTTCGCAGTCATTTGTAAGTTTATACAAAAGCACGCAGCTATTTGGGTTTTTCTCGAAGCCTTCGTTCAACATCTGCACAAGTGCGTGGATGCTGCTGTGAACTTTAATGCATACATTTTGGCGAAATAATTTCATTTTGCGTTGAGAATATTTATATAAATATTTAAAGGATAATTAACTTTACTCTACCCGCAAGCTTGGCATTGCATTGTGAGGGGAATATCTTATTACGAGTATCTGAATGTGTGCATCAACTGATGCTGATTTGCTTGCCCGCCAGCGCCTGTTGGTATACTTATAATGTGCTATGTTATTATTGTTATTGTGTTTATTGTGCTGTGAAAAATAATTAAAATCAAATTCAGCACATTTGCGTTAAATGAAGTGTGAAGCGAGGCGGCGAAGTGTTAGCTACTGAGCTAAGGTCAAGTCGAATGCAGCCATAAAATATGCAAGTAAATGAGTGTAAACGCTCTAATGCGCCTAAAAATATGTGTGTTCAATATTTACTTGCCTACATTTGTCTGTAATTGAGTGTAGTGGTTTTTGATTAGCTTTGAAGTAATTACAAAGATTTTTGCGATTTCATCGTATGCGTACAATTGTGGTTTGAAACTTTTTGGCTTAAAATATTTTTTGGGCTAAATATATCACTCAGCGCTTTTTAGTTGGCCTGATTTTCTGCAGCTGCCAGAAGATAGATTGTGTAAATATTTATTTTTCTATAAGAGAGTAAGTTGTAAAATCTTAATTTAATTCCAAAGACTAGCCCCCTATTGGGGAAAGAAGTCTGAAATAGGGTACCCTTACATTAATTGCCAGGGTGGAAAATCATTTCGCCTAAGTTGAGCTTGTGCTGCTTGATCGGTGAATGGTTATGCCAATTGATTTAGATGCGCGCTTCTTCTTTTTCTTATTTGGCACTACAATCTTTTGTCGGTCTGGACCGAGCCCCAGAAACTTCACCAATCGCCTCTCTCCAATGCAAAGTTACGCCAGTTTATGACACCAAGTCTAGATAGATCCTACTACACTTGATCTTTCCATTGTATTTGTGTACGTTCTTTCTTTCGTTGTCCCCCCATGAGCCCGTAATCGAAGGATCTTTTCACCGGAGCTCCGCTCCACGGCAATAACTCACTCACTCTACATATTAAATTTTTCATTTGATGGTTTTAATTCGGTTTGCTTACAGCTCTTATTACTGAAGCTGGAATCCGAATCCCCAATTCTTGGATTAAGTTCCTATATTTGAACTAGTTTGTCTTGTGAGACGTACAGTGGCTCAAAGCGAAACTGGGTCAGCAATTTTTTTCTTAAATATTACAATATTTTTCATGAAAACTTTTTATAAAAATACAGTTCATTATTTGACATAAATCATAGAATTTAAAGTTTCAAACTTTATACTAAGCTTTTCCAAAATGCGTTTTTGTAGAAAATTCAATTTTACGTACAATAAAGTGGAAATTTATCGTAGCTCAAAATAATCGTTGATCTTCGTTAATTTTTTTTGCTGATGGTGTTGCACATTTTTTACCATATAAAAATTTATTTTGTTCAAACGTTATATTAAAGAAAATGCGTAAAAACAAAGAGGGAAAAATTACTAAAAATCAACGACTATTTTTTTATCACTTGAAATGTTCATTTACTAAAATTCAGTTGGATAGAAAACTGCATACTCGAAAAATTTTTGAAATTATTCATGTATTTTAAGTTTTTCTAAAATTTATAAAAAATTTTAAAATTTTGTTTAAAATTTGTAATTAAAAAAAATATGAAAAAAATATTTTTTTTTATTTTTCTGTGTTTTTGAATTTTGTATGAAGTTTGAAACTTTGATTTATATCAAGAACCGGAAATAATAATAATTTTTTCGGATGAAAAAAATTGAAAAGATTCGTTCAAAACGAAATTGCAATATATTATTCTAGTCCTTATGCCTTCGTTTGTTTTAATTCATTGCATACCTGTTATTTACTGATTTTTATATTTTCCATCTTACGTGATTGAAATTTTGTAATTTTTATTTTTACGATCAAATCTGATCAATATTTTATGCTATTTATTTTTTAGATCAAAAATAATCGTTATTCTTTGAATAAAATTTTCGAATATTTTTTTTGTTGCGTTTATTATGATCGAAAATTTTAAATTCTAGAATAACAAAAATCTCGTAATCATGAAATAACGTTTGAACCATATTTTTTGTTTTTTATAAAAAAAAAAAATCTGGAAAAACCTTGCAAATATTTAAAAAAAAAAATCACTGTCCGCGTTTCGCTTGCAGCCACTGTAAGCCTCCTAGGGTGTGCAATGGGTTGAACTTGGATTTATACAAAAATTAACTCACTTTAATCGCAATCCATTTAATTTCAATATAATTTTTAAAACTGATTTCATGACATTTACATAACAAACACAAATATTTGTGAATAGCTACTAAAAGTAGCGCATTTTTCAATTAATTGCCCAAAAGCAAACAGCAGAGTGTGGGTGAAAAGCATTTTGTCCAACGGAAATGCGTGAACCTAACAAAATTAACAAACACCAACAATATGAAATTTTTTATTTGTCACTATATACTATTTGTATATGGAATACTCTTTTTAATATTAAACATTTGCAAATATTTACGAAGGGCCTATATTGATATGTTTGTGGTAAAAATACTACACACACACACACACCTTAACCGCCCCTGCCCTGATCAGCAGCATTTACAATAGCTTTTGTTTTGGTTCATTATGTTTTTATGTTTTTATTTTTTATTTTTTATGTTTTCGTAAGTGTAATTAAAATATCTTTTTCATTAAAATAATTAAATATGCTTTAAATATTCGATTGTTCACAGCAAAAACACACACACACACAGATACATAAACACACACACACACATTTGTAGACTAAAGTCCATCTATTTTTTTGTGCAACTTACCGCAAATCCTGTGCGCTTGTTTAATAAGCTAAGGATTTAGTGAACTATGGCTAACCATGACAATGAGTATTGGAGAACTTTTATTTTTATTTTGAAAACTGTACCTAAAAAATTTGATAATTTTTCACAATAGGCGAAAAAAAGAGCAAAATATTTTCAAGCGCCGAGAGTTGCTTTTCAAAGCTTAGGTGAATTAATTCGGCTGACTTGCTAATTTCCTGTTTATTTTATGAAAGTTCGACTCTGAAGCTGTAATTGGAATTCACCTAGTTACTTAAATAGTTAAATTTCACGATGAACTCTTTTAAATCATCAATTGCAAATTTCCAATATTATTTTTGCAAATGAATTTTCTGCATGTATTTAATTAACTAAGAAAATAAATAGGGGTGCAGAATAAACTTCCGCAGCATTCAAAGTACCGCAAAATATGCTAACTTGGTCTATAAATTATTTAAAATATTACTGTTTGAAAATTTTTATTTTCTTTTAGCTGTGAAGGCTGGCTTTAATTTAATGTTATGGAAGGCATCACAGTCTGCCAAAAAAAAAAAAAATTTTTTTAACAAAAAATCATAACTTTTTAATTCTAGATTAAAACAAAATGTATGAAAAATTTCCACGCTTTTCAGAAAATTTTAAATTCAGTCTTCAAATTATTATTTTGTCTTCGAATAATTTCAAAGGCATTCGTTTCGAATATTTGCAAATCTTCTCAAATGTTGTATACTCTATGAATGAAATAAATATTTTGACGTACAATAATTTCGAAATATACTAAAAACTATGTTGCTAATAAAAGTGGTACAGAAATTTTTAAGTTTTCAAAATTTGTATTTGATAATGCATTTTACAATTTTTTTATTATTATTTTCTTTTTTTAAAACAAATTGAAATTTGAAACTAAAATTTGCAAATGATCGAATATTAAAAAAGAGCCTATTTTCAAAATTAAAAATTAAATAGATAAAGTTAAAAAATCTTCAAACTTTTTCAAGTAGGTACTGCTCATTTGCACAAATAATTTTCAAAAATATTTAAGAAATTGTGAAATTTTCAACCTACCCCAATTTTTCATGCGTGTTTGTTTTTTTTTTTTTTTTTTTTTTTTGTAAGAATACTAAAAATTCAGTTTTTTAAGAAAAAATTTCAAAAATTATATATTTTTATACACAATATATTCTTTGAACACGTTTTGCGTATTAAAGTAGTATTGAAAAATTAAAGCTTTTATAGCTTCTTCAAATATTGCTTATTTCAACAAAGAACTTTCAAAAGCTAGACGATGTTAAATCGGTTCCAACTTTTTAAGCAGTTCTAGAAGATTGTATTCGGCAAAACTTTGAAAAACATATAGGATTTTCGGTCATATATTTTCCTCAAGCTTTTGCGATATTCAAATTAAATATAGACAATTAAAAGCGATTCCAGATTGTTCAAAAAAAACGTATTTGAACAAAAAGTTTTCAAAACCAATTCAAAAAATTTAAAAGCGTTAAATTTGTCCCAGTTTTTTAATTGTTATGCTTCTTGTTGAACAATTTTTAAAGACAAATAAAAGTCAATTACTTAATTTGAATATCTTTAATATGTAAGTACTTAAATTTAAATCAAAAACCGTTACAAGAATTTGCATTAAATTAAAGTATTAAAAAAGTTAAAGAAAAGCGAAAAATGTATTTAGTTTTGGTATCCCAAGTAGAGAAAGCAAGCAATTTCCATGAAAAGCGTACGGAAGAAAGAAACTTAGCATTCTATCAGTTTTCTGATATCCTTGCGCAAAAATATTCTTAAATTTCTAGGTTTTGTGGGGCAAAATATCAATTTCATTATTTAAAAATTTGTAGAACTACGGTGAAGGTTAGGTCTATATAAATTTCCAATGTTTTAGTTGCAATACGATAAACATACGATATGTTGTATGTTGAAAACAGTTGGCAAGCAACTGGAATGGCAGCGCCTTCAGGTAGATTGCTTATTTTGTGATTTTCATTAAAAATTACCTTTTACTCCACTTTTAGGGTTTCTGTAGAGTAATTGCTTAAACTGGATTTTCAATCCATCTAAAAAGAATGAAAGGGAAGAAGTGTTGTTTTGCCGATTTCATATTCAGCTAACCACGTGCTTTCTTCTCGTCTATATTTTCGCTCATCACGCGCTCCAGCTATAATTTACATCATTCTAAATACATTTGCATACTTTCAGGATGCCTGCCGGGACCAGGGATGATATAATTAACATATTTATTAGGAGTTGGCGCTTTTTGTTCTTGGTTTTTGGTTTTCTAAACTAGTGAATTTTATAGTTGTCCACATTGTCTTTAAGTGTCGGTGTTTGTGTGGCGGGCTAAGGATTGTTGGGATTGGTGGTTGGCGTGCCCTTTTTTAATGGTCAGCTACAAAGTTATAAAGCTTAGGAAGTATCTTATACGCACATAGTATATAGATTAAATCATAAATCTGACAAAACTTTTTAGCAGCTTTTGTTGAAGTTTGGTTAAACTTTTTTTGTATTTGTGCCCTACTACGAACTGACTTGAATATATACCATATATGTAACTCAAGACTCATTAAAAAAGAAATATGTAAAAATAAATACCTAAAAGTTGCATACACTTTCCTTCACACACACTCAAACATGGACATACACCATGACTCAAAGAATTGATCACATGGTGAGGTTTTTTTTACAATTTTTAAATGTTTTTAAAGTTAAGCCAATTTTGTTAATTTTTTCCAAAACTTCTGTTCGTGTCATAGAGAAAACCTACCAATTACTATTTAAAACTTTGTTCAAAATTTACAATAATTAAAAAAATTTTCATAAAATTTTCAAACCTCTAATTGGAATTTATACAAAACTTTAGGGTATGCAGCTATGAAGCCAATTTAATTTTAACATAGTGATCTGTAAATCAGTAGTGGCTGACACTTTTTGTTGATTTTAAAATTTTTGTTCTTGTTTTGTACTGACGATCTTGTTCTTGGCAAAAAGTTTCCAAAACCAAAATTTCCAAAAAAAATTTTAAAAATCAACTGCAGTTTTAAGCCCGCCATACTGCTGTTATGAGCTAAAAAAAAAACTGCATACCTAAAATGTTTTAAAACATTTTCATAAAATTTTCAAACTTTTTAATTCGACTTTTTAGAAAACTTTTGGGTTACAGTTTTGAAGTCCGTCCAATTGCAGCATAATAATGTGCAAGTCTAAAGTGGCTGAAACTTTTTTTTTTTGATTTTTGAAATTTTTTCGAAATTTTTGCCTTAAGAAAATTTTTTCAATATAATTAATGAATTCAAAATAAATTCTCATTAATGTCTTTTAGTTGGTTTTTTTTTGTGCGGTCTTCAACATTAAACCGAATGCGTTAAATGGTAAAAAGTTTTCAAAACCAAAATTTCCAAAAATTTCAAAAAAATTTAAAAAAACGGCGCTAAAATCAAATTATTCTCAAAACTGCATACTCCACAATTTTCTAAAACTTTTGATTAAAAAGTTTGAAGATTGGATGGAATTTTTTTTTTAATTTTTATAAATTTTTTACAAAATTTTAAATACTAAGCTATATCATGTTTATTGTAGAACGAACTAAGGTTTTACTGAAATAATTCAAAAACACGACCTAGCGTTAAAAACATTATAAATGTTGTGAAAAAATCAACATATGATTAGTTGTTTGAGCCACTGTATATTTATATGCATAGCCGACAGTCACGGTATACCCTTCGATTAACATTACAAAAAAAAAAACAAAAGACCTTCGAGTACTCTAATAAATTCATCCCTTTTTGTTACTCAATTTTAAAATCCAGTAAAATCCTGCAGCGCTAACTTTTCTAAGCGCAGTCGACGGTCTACAGTGGGGTGAGCAGATACAGCAGCAGGAGTAGCGAAGTCAATGTATGGGGTAATTTACAAAAATTTTCCAAATTATTCATGGCGAAAATTGTTGACTTACTTTCGCGCAAATTGGCTAGCGTGGGAGAGAATTATTGGTGCTTTGAAATAAACAGGGGCGCGCGCACACATAGTCACATACCAGTGTACACACACACACACACACATATACGTACATACCCTACACATGTACACATACAACGGAGCATGAAAATAAATTTAATGTCATTGCTGAGAGTGGTGGTAAAATCGCTGATATTGTTTGGCATCGGTAGCAGCAGAAATGTAGAAGAAAATTTGCAGTGAAAAAAAAAATTGGTAAATTTTCGATAGTCACTAAAAAAAAAAAGCGAGATGAGTTGGAGAAAGCAGTTTTGTAAAAACTTTTGTGGGGTTGGCTATAACACTTCAGTTTTATGGCTTTATGGCTTCAGCATCGCTGTGCGTTGTCATGGTGACAAACAAATGTGCAGTGGTGTGTGGGTGTATTTGAAAAAATAATTTATTTGCGATTGACTGTGATTGGAAAGCACGCCTGGGTTATGGTTTTAGGTTTTTGCGCCATTGCTGGCTGATTTTTCTACCACTTGTAGCCACAAAATTCGATTTTAATGAAATAGCGAAAGCTATTGGAAGGTTTCTAAATTAAAAATATCAATAAAAAAAAGAAGTTATATGCTTTAAGAGAATTAATATAAATTTTGCCATTAAAAAAAGTATTCGAATTTACCAATAACAATTTCTAACACTTGTTGTTTGCAAAGGCAACAAAAAGCAACACAAAAATAAAGCAAAGTTATATAAAATTTCCGTGCAAATATTGAAAGGAAATTCAGCTAGAGCTTGGTAAAAACCATAGTACTTTACAATTAAAATTTCTGAAGTCCCTCCGACCAATTTAATTTAATTATCAGTGATTTAATTATTTTTTGTTTAAAATATATAAACGGAAACTAAAATAAATAATTTTTATTAAAAGCATTTGATAGTATAGTGGGTTTTTATTGCACCACACTGACCATGTGTCCAACTCTCTTAGACTTTATGTGTTTTCATTTCATTTGGCATACACTTGCGTGCTATATTATCAGACAATGCGCCTAAAAGTATACAACATGCAGATCAATAATACGAACTTCTCAACCGGTTTATGACTTTTTGTGTATTTCTTTTTTGAAGGCAAAATCTATTGGTATTTACAATTATTATTTTTATTATTGTATATGGGTTTACACGCGCAGCGAACTGCAGATATCTTACGTGCTGACCCCCAAAGATAGCAGTCCTTTAGACAGTGTGTATATGTATATATTTTCACTCTAACCTTAAGACTTTTTGAGAAGTTTAGCATTTGGAGGTGGCATATTTCAAACCTCAACTTGCAGTGGCCTGTGAGGTAACCAGCATACATTTTTAGACTATCCCGGCTAAAATTCTTACGTCGTTCGAAGAACTTTCAAGAGGGAGTTATGGATACCTCTTGGAATGCATTTTACCCTTTCCAACAGGGTCAGTGAGTTGCAAACTGAGACTCCTCTCATCTTCTTATCAGTGCAGTGCAGTGTAACCTTTGACTGTTTTACAGAAAGTCTCTGTATTATGTAAACGTCGTTGGGCCTCAAGTTTTGCTAGACCGTCAGTGTTTTCACTGTCTTCCCTCATGACCTGGAACCCACCAAAACATTACTTTGTTCCGAATGGCCAATGGGCTGAGTAGAGTTTTTCAGTCATCCACAAGCCCTGATGTCGTTCCATATGAACGAATTCGGTGACATTCAGAGTAGTCTGACATAATTGGTATTTTGACGCCATTTGTTGTACTGCGAAGACATTTGCGGACCACAAGATCCAATTACGTAAGCCTCTTCAAAGGCATAGCAACAAGTTAAAAATCAGCCCGATATCTTTCGCAGTTTAAATTGCTGTCAAGCGGTGTTTTTTTCTGGGCCTAACTACTAGGAAAGTTAACCCAAAAATACTAGAAAAGATTTGCCGTAAAATCTGCTACGATTTTTTAACAAGTAATTTCAAAGTTAACTTAACATATTTAATTAGTTAGAAGTGAGTTCACAAAACTGAAACTATCCAGTAAATGTTTTGAAAACTTGCCGAAAGTAGAATAAGTAAGCCAATGGCAGAAAAACTAGCTGCCACAAAGAGCGAAATAAATACTAAAATTTTAAAGTCGTTTATCAACGCTCTACACCATCAACGCTCCAGTAGTCTAAGCACTGACTGAGTGCCTAAAAGTATGCCACTAAACGACACGTACTCGGCACTTGTCAAAGTATTTACGGAAACTTGGTCAACGCTAACACAGAAACAAACACAATGCTAGCCGAACGTGCAACTCGTAACAAAATCAAAACCAATGCAAAAATAAAATAAACTAACTATAAATAAATAAATAAATAAATACCAACAAGCGCCAGAAATTGCAGAAAACTGAAACAAATTTTATTAGAATTGCGTGATAGTGAAAAATAGGAAAAACAAACAACTAACGTGCAGTGAAAGTGATGACAGTTTTGTCGTGCAAAGTTAAGTTAGTAGACTCGAGCTTTGTGCACGGAACTTTTGTGCAATTGCATGTTGAAAGTAGATGGCTGACAGAAAAAAAAAGAGGACGAGAAGAGGGGCAGAAAAGAAATGCATTTTGTAAACAAAAATATAAGTAGATAAGGGAAAAGGTGTTTTTTTTTTGTTTTGTAAGAAACTAGAAAGGATTTTTTTAACAAAAACTTAGTTTTTTTGCGAAGTGTTGGCTTAAAAAATTTAAATTTTCTTGCGTGGCGGCTAGAAGATTGTTGATTTTTGCCTTTAGTTATAGATTTATGTGAAAAAATAAACCCATATTATTTTACCCAGTTCTAGATATTTTTCGATTAATGGTTTTAAGTTTGTTATTTTGTTTCTAGTTATTTCCTGTCTAGCGCAATGCATAACAAAAACCGTGTAAATTCACATTTTAAACGTTGTAGAAAAAAAAATAAAATTTAATAAATTTTTACAACAACAATACATTTTTTATTTCAAATTTCTACAAATATTCTAAGCATGCAATTTTATAGCCCATTAAATTTTAGTATAATAAAGTGCAAATCCCAAGCACATTATTTTCCGTAAAAACAAAAATTGTCGAACGTACTTTGAAAAAATAGCAAAAATCCACGGAAATATTTATTAGGAACTTGTATTAAATATAGAAATTTTGATAAAAATATAAGTCTACAATTTTTACAACTTTTTAAGATTTCGTTTTGATTTCTTTTTTTTTTTGGCAAGGTTTTAAATGTGGATTTAAATGGTGCTTATTATATAATGACCAGGATTTTTATACACAAATAATCAACAACAAAAAAAAAACAAAAAAAATTTTTAATTTCGAAACAAATATTACCAATTTGAAAAGCTTTTTAAGTGAACCCACAGAAAATTCGAAGCGACTATGAGTACAAAAGTCTATCTTTAGGCGAAAGACCCACCAATTTCTTCAGCATTTTGTCGAAAAAAAAACAGCATGTATATCACTTATCGAAATGCAAACAAAAATGCACTCACACTACGCACACAACCCCAGCTTTGCATACTTTTAGGGCTGCTTTCTGTTTAAGCCTAACGAACTATCGAGGAATCGAAAAGAGCGCTTTAGGCGAATTTATAACGCTCTTCGTAGTAAATGTAGCAAAGCCGCATCGCGTACACTCATCCAAATTTTCTTCTTCTATTTTTTATTCTCCTTGGGCGTAGCCTTAAAGTATGCCACGCTTGTGGCGTAAAAAATCGTAACAACAATTTGCATGATTCGCCAAAATGCTTTTTGAATTTCTAAACAGTTTCAAAGCACAGGTAAAAAATTACAAAGCACCGTGCCCCACCCCGCCTAAAGGTATGCAATGCTTATGCCAGAAGTGCGGACAAGCAACAGGTTAACGTTATATTCATAGAACCAAACTAAAAGGCGGAGAAATATATAAGGAATTTCTTGTTAGTCTACATTTGATGTCAAATACAAATCACAGAGGGTTTTTCCTCTGCCAAGCAGCGGAATGGGTTTGTTAAAGCGGTACGCAAATATCCGATTGATGTCCATTAACTTTTTGCTTTTGTTTCAATTTCGTTGTGTTTCATCCCCTTCCATTCGCTCACTTTACTGCATACAAATTTATATTTTGCCAGTTATACTTATTTACTAACTTCGAAGAGCAATTTCATGTTAATGTATCGAACAGCTGTGCTTAATGCGAATTTGCATAATTTTAGGCGCAATAGACTGCGAAAAACAAGTTAGCAAAGTGTTGGCAGCTTAAAGCGTACTTTGGTTTGTGATTAGACACGTTTGGTTGCTATTGGATGAAATATGATGGAAAAAGTTGGCCAATTTCTTTAAAAAAAAAGTTTTCAAGCACTTAGAAGAAGGCTTTGCCAGCTCCTTTGAATGCAGAAGTAAATACGTTCTTCGAATATTTTAAGCATACTTTCTAGTGTGTTGAGATAGAGTTAAAAAAATTGCAGACGAAATTTTAGCATACCAAACATTTTAAGCTGTAAGCTGTAGTACCTTGTAGTATGTCTTTAAAAACTTCAAATTTTAGTTAGCTGCCAAATATTTTTGTAGTCTAGTTTTTAGTTTGTTTGTAACTAAGTCCAAATGTATGCTACAAACTTGCTCTATATATGTTTGTTTTTAACTATTTAAAAAAAAATATATATGAGCATGCCCTTCAGTTCTCTACATCATTTTATTCTGCTTTTATACAAATATCTTTTGCAAAGAAAATCGAGAAAAATTCTCCATTCGTTTGTGGCCTTTGAAATGAAAAAATCGCCTCCGGATAGGCTTTAAAAGTTAAAGATGTGTATAAATCTCATATTTTTTCTCAATTAGCTGAAGCCAGAAATAACTTTCACAAATTATGTGTTTATTTGAGTAGTATTTTTCAGTAGTTTAGTTATTTAAAATTTACAAAACAAATTTTTTTTTTTAATATTATTTTTTATTTTTTAGAAATTATTACCCCTATTGTTCTGAACTATCTTCTGCGAAAAATTCGAATGAAATGCTCGGTTAGGTAGTGGTGTTATGGTTCTTGAAACGAACACAGCGCCTTTGGGTAGACTTCATTTTTCTTTGCTTTATTAATTTTAGTTCCTTCTACAAATCTAATACTTCAAAAATCAGTTTCAACAAATTACGCGTGCATTTGAGTGCAGTGTTTTAAAATTTTAGTACTTGAATTTTTATAAAACTTTTATTTTAAAATTTTTATTTTAAAATTGTACGTACAATGTTTGGAGAAAAAAATGGACCAAATTCAATATAGTGGTAAACACCACTAAAAACTTTTAACGAAGATCAAAAAAATTGAACGAATATGAAAAAATCATCCTCAAATTTTCAAACATTTTAATCAGAATTTTCAAAAACATTTCGGCTATGCAGTTGAATGTAGTGATGTTGCACATTTTCCTCCATACAACCAATGCTACAAATTTTTTTCAACTTTCACTCCCCTTTCCACATCTAATGTCTCTAATTTTCCTAAGTATTTTCCCGCTGCTTTTATATATCCCATTTTTTTATTACTTCACTAATTTCATTTTCCGCAATTTTGTAACAAAAATCTCCCGTCAAGGTGCACATTTCTCCTATCCAACTTTCTGATTGAACGCAAATCTGATCAGCTTAATGAAAATCGCATTTACCCCGGAATGGCTGTCAGCTTGCTGTGCTAAAACTATTTTGGTACGCCAGAAAAACTAACATTGCCTACAGACACAACAAAGTTACATATCCATTCCGCATAGCAGCTGACAAATGTAGGGATTTGTGTCGACGCTGATTGTTTGATGGCTGCTAGTTTTGGCTTTTCCATTCCCACAACCTAAGCACACATACACGCACACACACACACACACACACGAATACTCACATTATAACAAGTAAATGCTGTCAGCTCCGTTTACACTGAAACAAATGCAAAAAAGTCTACACCCTAAGGTTAAGCCTAAAAGTATGTAACGTGAAAATATGCTGCTGATTTTTGTGTTTTTTTTTTAATTCTAACAGCAAAAAGCATTATTGACTTTGACTGGCATGTCTACATTCATTGCTTCGTCATCTCACATCTCACATCTCACACCGCTCGCAGTCTAGTTTGGCCGTACGGCGGTGGTGTCGTGATACAATCTGTTTATAACTGTTAGAAAAATTGTGGTTTGTTGGCAAGCAATCGGATATAAATCAATATGCGATACGGGGTGGTATTAGATGGCCATATGTGTTCGAAAGAAGTTCTTTCCTTCCCTTCTATGTGCGGGCGCACACAGAGCTAAACTTGAGGTTAAGTCAAATATCAAAGGCTTTAGCCTGGAAAAATGGTCAATTTGTAGTCAGTTGGAAGTCACTTGGGAGTTAGCTGGAAGTCAGGTTGAAAATCAAAGTGCAGTGGGGTCGTTTAGGTCAACGTTTGACATCACAGATTCTGGCTGCTCAGTAGCGATTTGATGGAACTGAGTCTAGCGCTTATGGAAGTGGCAGCTACTTTTCACCACACATGTCGGTTTCAGCTATAGTAGCAACAGACTGCGATTGTAACTGGGAAATGGGGCGGTGTCGAAAATCTTAGCGAAACCTCTGCCGCTGAACTCCTAACAAGACACATCGCAGCTTATGAAGACCGAGGTGGAGAATTTCCGTACAGTTGTTGAGATTTTTAAAGGTCAAGTGATACACCACACAGCGGATCTGGTATACACTACCTATTAGTATGGGGTAGACCTCTTATTGTTGGAGCCTTACTAACTCCACGCAGTGCAGTATATAGCACTGTTACTTAAAGTTATCCCACCATCCGTTGGTTTATCTAACAAGTCCAATAGTCTTCGAATAAATTCCTATTTTAATCTGGCAGTGCAATACGGCCATGAAGCCAATGCTGGTTTAATTGAATTTTTTTCACCAAAATGAAGCCATCATTTTATACTCACAAGCTTGAGGCAATGTCTCACGTCCCGAATGTAATACGTCCCTCGCCTACGAGTGATCTATTGCACCTAACACCCTAAGTTTCAGCTAGGCATTCTATTGATCTGGACTACTAATACTACATGGTCCAATAAGATAGCGCTGTCATTACCGAAAGCTTGTGGTTTTTAATGAGACGCGACCTTAAGAAGCTAAGCGTCGAACATTTGGGTATTAAAAAGTTTAACGCAAGAAATGTGCCGCTTTTGTTCTTTCACAAACGAGCATGAAAACCATGCAAAATTTAACGAATGGGGTCACGAATCGCTTTGCCATCCACTGCTATCTCCAGGTCTGCTACCCAGTGACTATTGACTGTTTTGGAACCTGAAGATATGGATGTAGGTAAAGAGATTTTCATCGAATGGCGAAGTTGAAGCCGAAACTAGTGTGTATTTTGAAGAGACTTCTTCAGAACAGAAGAAATAATATTCCCTAATAAAAGCTGGCCTCGAGCTGAATAAAATTTCAAATGAATTTTGGTTAAAAAAGTCTTTTCTCAATAAATGCACGCGCGTTAGGGGAAAAAATATATTATTATAACTCTCCTCGAAAGCCCTCTGTATTCTGCAAATAAACATTGGCTTTGGAAGGTCTAGATCTTTTCCAAAATACAGATAAACTGTCGATAACCACGGAGTTCTTAATAACTTTGTTTCGTTACCCTTTCTTTTTGATTTTTTTCAACTTTTGAATATCCTGCCGAACGAGGGCTCATCTCACACATTCTGAAGGAGAAGGTGGCACGGATTTTTGTAAGAGCCTTTTTGAGTGAAGTATATAATATCTAGAATCTTCACAAATGTGGGTTGATTTTCATAATTTTGGATATTATTTACATCACCAAATTTGTACATCAAATACGCGGGTAATGCCATATCACGGTGTATGCTTTGTGTTATTCTAAACTTTTGGCAATCACACGCATTCCCTTTCTCTTGTGCTTTCCCTTACATTTTTTTCTGTGAGCAGTCATAAAAAAAATAACGTCTAGCTGCTCAACAATGCACATATAGATTATTGCCACGTGACATACGCCATCAGTACGTACAGTAGAAAGTGCTATACGCGAGCCCAAATCATTTCCTCCCCAACTCAACATAGGCTACGATGAAATTGTAAATCATTCGATTCACTTCTTCAGCACAGCTTGAATAAAAATAATTTGAGTTAGAAAACAAAGCGACGCGAAGAAAGAACTTCAGGAAATTGGCAAAAGTTCCATCTGCAACTTCATTTATAATACCTTGATTTGTAGTTGTTTGCCTTAACTTCCATCTGTATGTGTAAAAGTATAAATATAAGTGCCATTGCATGTATTCCTTAATTGTTTACAACAAACAAACCCAATATTTATTTTTATGTATGTATGTATGTTTGTATTATTACAAATGAATTTCTAGGGCTTACAAAAGTTTTCGCTAAACAAACAATTTCGAAGCAAATAAAATATAGTACTCGTACGATATTTTTAGGTATTCCAGCTTGAGAATGAGCAGGCAGATTGAAAGAAAGAAAGCGTAAGAAAGTAATTAATTATTTGTGTTTATATTGTTCGCTTGGGGAACAGTAACATTAATGGATATAAATTAATTAATACTACAGCTTCCGAGCATATTTCTCTTTTCAACTTACATACAATACAAACATACGCACTTCTGTACATGTTGGTCATTGACTTTTATAGCATTTAAGGTGAGTAGCGTATATATTAAAAACAATAAACGATTTAAGTATTTATTGCTCGATATATTTGCTATTAACTCTTCCGAGATGTTTGATTGATAAAAGTAAGACGGAATTAGCATTTTTGATACTAAGCAATACGAGTACATTTAGCATCGTAATAATTTATCAAAAAATGTAGCACTAAAATTAAGCATAATGTGTGTACTAATTTATTTTTTTTTATTAAATAAGTACTGCAATTCCGAATGAATTGACTCAAAAATTTAGTACTAAAAAGTATTTAAATTAAATGCAATGCGTGTACTAAATTTACTGTACAAAGAGTACTGCAACTTTTCAACAATTAATCCAAAATTTTAGTACTAAAAAAGTACCAAAATTAAGTAGGACAAATGTACTAGAACTGTTATCATTTCTACATTAGTTTAGAAATCGCTCACCCTTAAGTAAATAAAGAAAAGTTTTGTACTAAATTTGTTCTAAAATTGTGTAACCTCTTTAACCTCCACTTTACTTAATTTAGCATATTTGATACTAAGCAATACGAACACATTTAGTATCGTAATAATTTATCAAAAAATGTAGCACTAAAATTAAGCATAATGTGTGTACTAATTTATTTTTTTTTATTAAATAAGTACTGCAATTCCGAATGAATTGACTCAAAAATTTAGTACTAAAAAGTATTCAAATTAAATGCAATGCGTGTACTAAATTTACTGTACTAAGAGTACTGCAAATTTTCAACAATTAATTCAAAATTTTAGTACTAGAAAAGTACTAAAATTAAGTAGGACAAATGTACTAGAACTGTTATCATTTCTACATTAGTTTAGAAATCGCTCACCCTTAAGTAAATAAAGAAAAGTTTTGTACTAAATTTGTTCTAAAATCGTGTAACCTCTTTAACCTCCACTTTACTTAATTTAGCATTTTTGATACTAAGCAATACGAGTACATTTAGCATCGTAATAATTTATCAAAAAATGTAGCACTAAAATTAAGCATAATGTGTGTACTAATTTGTTTTTTTATTAAATAAGTACTGCAATTTCGAATGAATTGACCCAAAAATTTAGCACTAAAAAGTATTCAAATTAAATGCAATGCGTGTACTATATTTGTTTGGAAATGAGGACTGCAACTTTTCAATAGTTAATAAAAAATTTTAGTACTAAAAAAGTACTAAAATTAAGTAGAACAAATGCAGTAGAACTTTTAGTTTAGAATCCTCTCACCCTTAAGTAAATAAAGAAAAGTTTTGTACTAAATTTGTTCTAAAATTTTGTAACCTCTTAAAACTCCACTTTACTTAATTTTTACAAAAACTAAATTTTTAGAACTTCAAAGGTTTTGTACTATTAACAGTTTGTGTATTAAAATATTGCTGAACTCGTAAAGCAAAATATTTTAAATACTAAAACCACTATGCAAAAACTTAATTTTAAAAAATATTTAGCACATAAAGTTGTAGTAGTACTAAAATGTGTACTAAAATGTACTAAAAAGTACTAAAAATAGATATAATAGATAAAAGGCATAAACTAAATTTTTTTTCAAAAATTGTGTACTAATTTTTAGTCCAACAATTTTTTTTTAATTCTTAACCAGAAACATTGTGGTGTGTTTTTAAAAAATTTAATTTAATTTAAAAATCATTACCAAAACTCGTTCTTGCACGAATTTTTATAACTTTGTTATGCGCAAAACCAACTGTATGTATTTTTTTTAGTATTTTTTTTCGTGCAGACAATTTAATAAAATTTTCTGCGGTCTTTAGCAGCTTATCTTCAACTAAATACGCCATTATCCATTTCCCTCGCTACTAAAATAAATTGCTGATTTTTGCGAACACTTAATTGAATTAAAATCGGTTGTATGCAATTTGGTTAGCATACTTTTAGGCTTAACGCAAATTAAGAGTTCGTGTGATAATAATCAAAAAATCTGATTGCGGATAAACCAATTAAGGCAAGCAGGTGTATAAATTTGAGAGCTTTTTCATGAGCGCAAATTTACGTTTAACCAAGTTTAACAAAAAAAAAAAAAAAAAAAAAACAGCACACATGAAAGATTGGAAAAATTGCGTTGCATACTTTACGCCGCATAGCGTGATTAAATTCGTTAAATGTGGCTGTGGCTGCGAATGCGGCTACGAAATGCAGTTAAATGCTACAACCGGAGGTAGTTAGTGGCTGCAAAAGCGACGGAGCAGCGTTGCACAGATGAAATATAATATGTAGGCGCGAGGAAGGGTACATGGTGAAAAGGTGCATACATAAAGGGGCAAGCGAGCGTTCGAAAATGAGGTGAAAGTGCATGAAGAAGAGCAAAAGGTTATATGTAGAGACAGAGTTCGCAGACCAAATGCATATAGAGGAAAATGTCCGTGGTTTTTGGTTATGTAGTACCAGGCATTTTATTTTAGTAAACGCGCCTAGGTGCTGCATACTTTTGTGGGCCGAACGAAAATTTGTATGACAAATTTTTGTGTGCATACTATATATAAATGATGTGGAATGGATATGTGCTTGGAAGCGTGCAGGAAACCAACGACATTGTGCAATCAAATTGGGCGAACATGTCGAGGAGGAGTGGTGATGAATAATTTTGCGTGAGTGGTGTGCGCGCCACAAAGTATGCCTCAATAAACAACAAAATGTATACATACGTAACATATGAGGCACTACAAATGGATGTTTGCAGTTATGGGGCATTTTTGTTGCACGCCTAACAGCTAGGCCGATCCTACAGCTATTGCAATTTGGATTTACGCTGAAAGCGTTTGGCGTGACGTGGTGTGCGTGGGCGTGGGCGTGTGCGTATAAAGTAAATATTTTTCAACCGACACTAAAAAGCATTCGCGCATTTGCCACAGCACGATTGTCAGCGCTTTATTATTCAAAATGTTGCAAATTTTAAAAGCCGCTGGCAATCGTCGAACGAAATCAAACCAAACGAAATCAGACCGTAGCAAAGTCAACGAAGCAGCACAATGAAATCGTATTGCGCTGTCAGCATAAAACGTCAAATAACAAGTAGCAAGCTGTAGCTGTAGCTGCAACTGTAGCCTTTTCTCAATTAAGGATACTCGCAATTTGACACAAGCGGTTGGATGCTTCCCTCTCCTCTTCACTCTTAACCACAGCGTGCACGCGTTCACTCTATGTACACTGTAACATATGTAGCTGTAGCCCCCCCCGTCCACCACCAGCCACAACCAACGAAATCAGTTATGTTTACACGCCGCTAGGCGTTATCAGTTCACTGGTGTGTTGGAAGTGAAAGGAAGGTGGTTTACTCTTAGCCACCATTGAATGGTATTAGTTATTGCTACTTGTGGTGTTGGCGGTCAACTCGAGTTTCGGCTGCTGCTAAATATTGCTGGCATCGATGTGATGGTCAACAGAGCAAACAACGAAACGCAATTACGGCCAACTGAAAACGTTAATCGCCTTACCGCAGTCAATAAATAAAACGTAACTTTGCTGATGTGGACATAGAGTAGATTATTATGGATGTTAGTGTGTGTGTGTGTGTGTGTGCATGCCTTAAGTGCAGCTAAGGTAGCGGATATTAGAAAATTTATGAAGCAGCAGCATAGTAAAACATCCACAAAAGAGCAGGCGCAAATGGGAAAACTTTTTTTTTTTTTAATTTTTGATACGTTTTACCACACAGTGACATCGTGCAAGACATGTCTTGGAAGTGTCATGCGCACTCTGCTCAAAAATGCTACAATTTGAATATTTTGCAGAAAGAAATGAAAAGAAATGAAAAAAATTTCTTAATGACATCCTGCAAGACATATCTTGGAAGTGTCATGCATGATCAAAAAGGCTAGATTTTGAAAATTTTCCAGAAAAAAAATTTAAAAGTAATATCTATGGGACATCGTGTGCCGGCTATGTCTTCGAAATAAATTAAACAAAATGTAACAAATTTTAGTCATGGTACACTGTGCAACAACCTTTTGGGCATTCAATGACTTCAATTCAAAACGATAGTTTGTTTATGTGTGTAGCTTTTTGTATTCTCAGTTCAAATTGTTTTCTTCATCGCAAATTAAGTTTTGCAGTTGCTATGTGAGCGATATTATTTGTGAACTAACGTTTCAAAATAAGCAGAAACTTGCTCGGCAAAATTTTACGTGGAAAATTTGCATCCAATAATATTTTCATTCAAAATGCTATTTTTTTTTTTTTTTATCTCAAAAAGTTTTGCAATGGTAACGTGCTAGGCAATTGCTTAGTTTCTACAGAAAAACAAAAAAAAAAAGAAACAATATATATGTATATGTATATATGTATATATAAAAAGTATAAGAAAATAAAAAAAATATATATATACATATATGCATATATGTACATATGTATATATATAAAGTATAAAAAATAAACAAGTTCATTTTTAAGTGTGCAAAATTTTTAATATAATTATTATGTTACTCACTCATTTATTTTTAGATAAAATTTTTATTTAATTTTCTGCTGAAATCTGCATTTTTCATATACAGTAGCTTCAAGCAAAATTCGTGCCGTGATTTTTTCTAAAATATTCTCAATGTTTTTCTTGAATTTTTTTCATACATTTTTTTTTTTTTGGTAGAAATATTTAACAAAAAATCATTTAGCTTGAAGTTTTAAACTTTATACCAAATTCTCACAAATTCAACAAATTAAAAAAAAAAATTGCATCGAATTTTCACAATTTTCAAACAGAGTTTTTAGAAATTTTTGGGTATGCAATTTTGTTTCCAATTGAATTTTTGTATGATATAATGTAAATTTCATGTGGCTAAAAATTACTATGGATTTTTGTTAATTTTTTTTCATAAAGAACTTGAACAAAATTTATTTTTATATGGAAGAAAATGTGTAACACCATCACCAAAGGAATTTAACAAAAATCAGTGGTAACTTTTAGCTACATACAACTTGCATTTTATTGCATTTAATTGGCTACAAAACTGCAAATGAAAACATAAATTTATGAAAAAACAAAAATATTTTTATGAAAAGCATTGCGAATTAAAAAAAAAATCACTGTGCGAGTTTCGCTTTGAGCCACTGTACATATTTTGCCGTCCAATTGTTTATTCTTTTTCAAAAGTGCTTAGCATCACACCCGCACAGAGTTAATCATGCATTAAATACGTACCTTAATTTTTTCATATTTTACAGAAATACAAACTTAATTTCTACCCACATTTTGCGTATCTCAAATATGTCTTTTACCTGAAACGAGAAAAAAATTAATTAGTATATTTGATGGTTAGTTTTTTTTTTGGTTAAGTGACAACTTGCAAGACATGTCCTCGATGTGTCATGTGTGTGGCAAAATTTGTTCATTTTGAGGTCATTAAAACTACTTAATTTTGAGGTAATTAATAAAAAAAAAAAATATTAAAAAAGAGCTTCGTTTTAGATAGTATAAGATTTATTTAATTTTTCGGCCCAATTTATTTTAAACAACAAAAATTTTGCGCTCAACGCCAGTTTTAATAAGGAAAGTTTTGGAAAAAGCCAACCACAGTCAGAGCAGTAGTAATTATAGCTCCTATTTCGGAGATCACCGTACCTCCACAACCTACGCCTTAGTTTTAATTTTTTAGCATGTGAAATTTCTACATATAACTTTGTTTTTTTTTTCAAATCTAACATAAGCAATAATTTTTCACGATATACCTGATTGCAAAATTCATCTTGCCATCTCCATAAATCTTCTCTTAATTTATATATTAGATCTAGCTTTTTCTGCGTATCTTCACTAACATTTAGTCAGTTTAAATTTGTGTGAGGGCTGACACATTTTCTTTTATCTTTCTGGCTTTCATCCTTTTTGCAGTAAATTTATTTTAATTTATGTAACCAATATCTCGACTTAGGTTAGCTTTGCCATTCCGCCGCCATTGACATTTACACATCGACCTAGTCCAGTAGCAGCAATGTCAACTAGAAATCCAATAGCAAAAAACGGCCATTACTATGCTATGACTACCGCCACAAAAGCAGCTTTGGCAGAGAGCAAACTCAGTTGAGTTTAGCACTAGTGCTGTTGCCCTGTAAATGGTAAGCTCAGCGCATATTGAAACAACAAGTTGAATTACTTTGACATGCCATACATGCCTACATTTACAGCTCACACACTCATCAAAGCCAGCTGCTCTCGTATATCCTTTGCGACATTTCAATTTAAAAAAGCCCATCAGAATAAAGCAGAATGTATGCATAGGAAAAAATTGAAAAAAGGTAAAGCTGCCGAGAAAGATGAGAAAAAAAGTGTAGGTATAGTAGTTTAGCCGCACGCCCAACAATGCATGCTGCCTACCTGTTAGGCGTATAGGCAAAAAACAGCATTTTCAACATTTTTGTACGCCCACTAGCTGGCTGCCTTGCAAAAGTGTCGTGCTGCATACGCTGGCGTACTATTGCAAATAAATGATGGCTACACACACACACACCCATGCACGTGCACAAACGCCTTTTTCAGCACGCAAATGTCAACAGTCGTCCCACATACTCGACGCTCCACTTGAGGGTCATTTGCATTCTTTTTTTTTTTTTGTCTAACTTACTTGATGATATGATAGCTAGAGAGTTTCAGCTAACAAGCAACATGTTGCAGTGCACAAATTACGAGTGTGTGTGTGGGTGTGTGTGTGTGAAATGCCGAACTTCTTCTTCTTCTTAATTGGCGCTATAACCGCTTAAGCGATTTTGGCCGAACTTCTCCTACAATTTGTGGTGTGCGTCTTGATGTTGTAACACAAATTGAGGGACCTACAGTTTTACGCCGAATCCGAACGGCGAATGTTTTTGTGAGAAGTTTTTTCATGGCAGAAATTCACTCGGAGGTTTGCCGTTGCCTGCCGAGGGGCGACCGCTATTAGAAAAAACTTTTTCTATAACTTTTGGATGTTACTTGCCCCGAGGTGGATTCGAACCTGGGACCCACCGAATGAAGCGCGCACACGCTACACACTGGGCTACGGCGGCCGCCAAATGCCGAACTGCATGCAAAAAAAAGTTTGCACTTCTTTGGTTGCGACGTTTTTTTATTACGCCCTTTTCTTGCTCTCAACCATCAAAGAGCTTACAGCGTCGACCATTAAAGGTGATATGTTGCAGATTTGTTTCAAAATTTATTGCACTTGAGTGGGCGGTGCGGCGTGCAAGCGGGTCTGCGCTAGCGAGAGGGGCTTTGGGGTAGCCAGCAATGCGAAGAGTCGCATGAGATTGCATAGTTTTAGGTGCACACACACACACTCACGCAAACGGCAATAAAGCAACGTATTGAAGGATATCGTAAATAACTCAGAAATCCTATTACACAAGATTTTGCTGGCAATTTCATTTGTTAAAGTCGCTTTTGAATTGAAATTTATTGGTGAGTGGCAGCAATGGTTGGTCTGTTGCATACTTTGCGGTGCGGTGTAGTGTATTAAAAAATTGAGCGTTAAACGCCGACGGCAAATTTGTTTAAAAGTCTTAGAGCTTCAAGTACTTTGATACCCTCCATTTTGCGGATATTAAGTGTTTTGGCTGTTGCACGCTTTTAGGCGCACGCGCTTTGTGACGGTTTCTGTACGTGGCGCTCATGTAGGTGGTGTGACTAAAGAGCATTGGGTCATTTCTTTTTCATAATATTTACTGCGAATCGCCGCGGAATAGCGCAAGCAAATTGAGATACATCACAGTGGCAGGGGTTCGTAAGTGCGCAGTGAGTTGTGACTTTGCGCCCTTTGTTTAGACAGAGACTGGCGTAGGCAAAGTGGAGTATTTATGCTGTGCTCCTTCAATACCTGCCAATATAGCGCTACAAAAATTTCTTTTTCCTCGTTTTGCTTCAAAATATATATTCAGCGACGCGCCGCAGGCGGAAGAAAAGACAAAGGAAAATTGAGCTTCAAAATTATAATTTATTCATTTGCGAATAATCCAGCCCTCGTCAGTTTAACAAAAACTGTTATGCAGCAAACATATAATTTATTACACTACGGAATCACTTAAGTAAGTAGTCCGCTAAAAATCCTGTTTGACTAGAAGTTTAAGTACTGAGAAAAAATGCATTTTGGCAAATTTTTAGCGTGCAAGATATCATACAGGACATGTCCGCGAACGGTCTTGTCAGCTCATTCAAGCACAGCATTGACCTTTAAGTAAATTCAATATAAATAGCCTAAAACACAATAGACAAACTCTTCTCAATTGCTCAATTAAAATTTAATTGCAAATTAATTGAAATCATCTGCTAAGCGCATTTCGTAGGCAACAAAATTCCTTTGCAAACAGCGTGAACGCCACCACCGCAACAACTTTCAATATTAAATGCCAATGTAAAGAGCATCATCATTTTGCCATAGCTAATAATCGCTTTATGTTGCTCGCAATTAAAATATCGACTGTTATGAGTTTGCATAATAGCAGTAATTGAAAAATTCTACTAAACAAAAATTATGTATAATATTGAACAAACACGATTAATTAAAAATTATAGACTCACCACTTAATTGCTAGGCGTCCGGCCATGTAGGACTAATGGGAATATCTCAAATTGTGTATGCAAATAACTGCGCTCGCTCTTTGAGCGAATGAAGGGACTAACTGAAAGCAAAAGGACTGTTTAGTATTTGCTACCTGAATGCCCCTACAAGCTTTCCATGTGTGCTTCTACCCTCAGAATTATTGTATTGATGGGGCTGCTTAATATGCCCAGCTAAAAAGACTAGACATTTGTATTTTCCATTGTGATTGAAAGCTGCGTAAAACGGACTTACATTTGCCTGCCAATCTGACAGCTGACAGTTCAGTCAGCATTCCACACACCCACACACACATATACATACACGTTTAGAAAGGAGCCAACTTCTTTAACGACAGAAGTCATTGAAACCACTGAAAAATATAGAGAAGAGTTAAAAAAACACGCGTGTATCTAAATGCGCGAGCCAGAAGTAAAACTTCTTTGCGGTAATAGAAAGTAATAAAAGTAGTCGTAGTAAATAGTAGTAGTATTGGTAAAAATAGTGGCAGAAATTAGTGAAAATATTGGTAAAAAGAAGTGAAAATAGTGGTAGTAATTAGTAGTACCATAAGTAAAAATTGTGGTGGAATTTGTATAGTAGTGGTAGAAATGAGTAAAATAGTGGTAATAATTAGTAAAAAATAGTTGTGGAAATTAGAAAAATAGTGTAAGAAATTAGCGAAATTAATGGTAGAAACAGGTTGTACCATTGGTAAAAATAGTTGTGGAAATTAAAAAAAAATAATGGGAGAAAGTAGTGAAAATAATGGTAGAAATTAATAGTTGCATTAATAAAAGTAGTGATAGAAATAAGTAAAAATAGTGGTAGAAACTAGTTGTACTATTAGTAAAAATAGTGTTAGAAATTAGTCAAATAGTGGGAGAAAGGAGTGAAAATAGTGGTACAAATTAGTAGTAGCATTAATAAAAATAGTGGTAGAGATAATTTAAAAAAAAATGGTAGCAATTAGTAGTAGCAGTAGTAAAAATATTGGTTAAAATTAGTAACATAGTGGGAGAAATGAGTGAAAATAGTGGTAGAAATTAATAGTAGCATTAATAAAAATAGTGATAGAAATAAGTAAAAATAGTGGTATAAACTAGTAGTACTATTTATTAGCAAAAAATAATGGTAGAAATTAGTGCAAATAGTGATAGAAATTAGTAAAAATAGTGGTGCAAATTAGTAATAGCACTAATCGAAATAGTGGTAGAAATAAGTAAAAAAAAAATGGTAGCAATTAGTAGAAGCAGTAGTAAAAATATTGGTTGAAATTAGTAAGAACAGTGGTAGAAATTTGTAAAATTACTGGTAGAAATTAGTAAAAAAAATAGTGGAAGAAGTAAGTAGAAATAGCGGTAGAAATTAGTTGTACCATTAATAAAAAAATAGTGTAAGAAATTAGGAAGAACAGGGTAAAAATTAGTAAAATAGTGGTAGAAATTAGTAATAGCATTAATCAAAATAGTGGTAGAAATAAGTAAAAAAAAATGGTAGCAATTAGTAGAAGCAGTAGTAAAAATATTGGTTGAAATTAGTAAGAACAGTGGTAGAAATTTGTAAAATTACTGGTAGAAATTAGTAAAAAAAATAGTGGAAGAAGTAAGTAGAAATAGCGGTAGAAATTAGTTGTACCATTAATAAAAAAATAGTGTAAGAAATTAGGAAGAACAGGGTAAAAATTAGTAAAATAGTGGTAGAAATTAGTAAAAAAAAAAATAGTGGTAGAAATGTAGTAAAAATAGTGGTACAAATTAGTTATAGCATTAATAAAAATAGTGGTAAAAATAAGAAGAAATAGTGTTAAAATTAGTAATAGCATTAATCAAAATAGTGGTAGAAATAAGTAAAAAAAAATGGTAGCAATTAGTAGAAGCAGTAGTAAAAATATTGGTTGAAATTAGTAAGAACAGTGGTAGAAATTTGTAAAATTACTGGTAGAAATTAGTAAAAAAAATAGTGGAAGAAGTAAGTAGAAATAGCGGTAGAAATTAGTTGTACCATTAATAAAAAAATAGTGTAAGAAATTAGGAAGAACAGGGTAAAAATTAGTAAAATAGTGGTAGAAATTAGTAAAAAAAAAAATAGTGGTAGAAATGTAGTAAAAATAGTGGTACAAATTAGTTATAGCATTAATAAAAATAGTGGTAAAAATAAGAAGAAATAGTGTTAAAATTAGTAATAGCATTAATAAAAATAGTGGTAGAAATAAGTAAAAATAGTGTTAAAATTAGTAGTAGCATTAGTAAAATAGTGGTAGAAATAAGTAAGAACAGTGGTAGAAATTTGTAAAATAATGGAAGAAATTAGCAAAAATGGTGGTAGCAATTAGTTGTACCATTAGTAAAAATGGTGGAAGAAATTAGTAGAAATAGTGGTAGAAATTAGTAAAGCGATTCTGAAGCGAACTCTTTATACGATATCCTGACGTGATTTTCGTTAGGCGATACAAAATTCACTAAAATGTAAATATTTCAACTTATTTGTAGGGTTTTTGTTGTAGGTTTTTTGTTTTTGAATTTAGTGTATATTTCACCTGTTCCAAATTATATAGAGTAACCGCTTTTCGCATTTTCACGCAACTTTATTTTCCATTACCCACACACATCAAATAAATTTTACTGACAACAAATTTTTGTAGCGTCTACCTAACTTTTTATTTCATGCACTTACAATATATTTGCTTTTTATGATTTTGCTATCATCTACAGTTTCAATTAAACTTATTTCACATACTGACAGTTGATATGTAACGCTTCGAGTTTCGCATAACAAACTGAGGGTAGTTTGCAAACCATCCGTCCACTAAGTAGCGGCTGTGCGCAACCACCCTAAACTGTTGTTAAAGAAAAAAATGCAGATATATCTACCTGGTGGCCTGCGCACAATCACAACCACAACCACATCCATTTCAACTTTCACTTTTTCAAGTTTTCCTCCCTACACACTACACTGTCCTCTTATCGGCTGGCTGCGTTACTATAGAAATTTATTTTGTTTGTTTATTTTTTCTTTATATTTAGCACAGCCTAAGAGATGATTGTAAAGCATCTTTTATGCTCTACAGTTGCCATGGACAAAAAAGCGTTGCCAAGTGGCGTACAAGTTTAGTGAATGCTGTGAGAAGATTTTTAAATTTATTACTTCTATAATTAAATGATAGATGTCTGTATAATAAAAAACAGACAGAGATAAGAAGTTTGTGCGTCTGTGTGTGTCTCATTACAGCTAAAATAATTAGATATTATTTTTCAGTGAAAATTATTTGCCAACCTTACTGAAATCAAATGAATTTGGTAAGCCCCAGCTGTGAAGCTTCGAATTACAGGACTCAGTGAAACAGCGTGCGGTGTTGATAAACAAAATGTTTGCCATTTCAAATATAAGCCAAAGAATGAAGCTATCGCTCCGAGAATGAAGGAATAAGTGATGGACATTCGACATTTTAGAAAAATATTGTAGGACAATAACACAATAACATAAAAACATAGCAGCTATATTCTATTTTAAGATTTTGAATTATCATTAAGAGCAATTTCTGCAATTGCAACCACTCTAAAATGGCTTGCCATTTTGTAGAACGTATTCGGGGGATATATTTTGTTTTGAATCAATTTGTAAACTTACATTTATGTATAGTTGGAGAAATTATTTTCAGGTATGCTCACATCTTGCAAGCCATGTCATCGAAATGTCATGCATGGTAAAAAATGTAGAGTTTAACCAAACAACCGATTGGTAGTTATATCAGACATGTAAGACCCGCCACCGAAGTGTCAAAAATTTAAAATTTAACCAGGCAACTAATTGTGAGTCATATAAGACCTAATAAAAGTCATGCGTTTTAGCAAAATTTTAGCATGCAAGACATCGTGGCAGGTAAATTTGAAAAAAATTGATTTGGGTTAATTTCATATATAAAGGAGTTTTCAATAGGAACGCTACAAAAGTAGACCGATTGTGACAGCAAACGACGTCATATTTTTCCCCGCTCTTTTGACATTTCTCTTCAATAAGGTTTGCCATTTCATCATGGAAAGATATACGAACCAACAACAAGCCGAAATTATTAAAATTTACTACGGAAATTCGGAGTCAATGGCCTCAACTTTAAGAGCGCTATGTCCAATTTATGGTCGTCGTTATTTCTGGCTAAATGGCTTCGTCAATAAGCAAAATATTCGTTATTGGACAGGCAGCAATCCACACGTACTCTATGAGTCAACATTGCATCCCGAAAAAATTACGATTTGGTGCGGTTTATGGGCCGGCGGCGTCATTGGGCCGTACTTCTGCCGTGATCCGTGATGATCAAGACCGGCACGTTACTGTGAATGGGAATCGCTACCGCTCAATGATAACCGAATATTTTTGGACAATATGTGGTTCCAACAGGACGGCGCCACAAGCCACACAGCGAATGTCACAATCGATTTATTGAAAACCAAGTTTGGTGAACGTGTTATTTCACAAAATGACCCAGTCAATTGGCCGCCTCGGTCGTGCGATTTGACGCCGTTAGATTATTTCCTGTGGGGCTACGTCAAGTCTATGGTCTATGCCAACAAGGCCAGCGCGACGATTGATGAACTTCGTACGAATATCGAACGTGAAATTGCAGCAGTATCGGCCGATTTATGCTTGAAAATCGTCGAAAATTGGGTTCAGCGTCTGGACTTCTGCAAGCGGGCCCGTGGTGACCATGCAAAAGAAATCGAGTTCCATACATACGAGGGTTGCCTTTTATATTTTGCGCCTAATAATGAAAACACAGTAAAATATTAAGGAAAATAGTTTTATTGTTTTTCAAAATATTCTCCATCCAAGTCAATACACTTCTGCATTCGCTTGAACCAATTTTCAAAGCACTTTTGCCACTCAGAAGAGGATACCTCTGAAACGAGCTGTTTGAAGGCTTCTACAGCTCCTTCAGGCGTTGAAAAACGTTGACCTCGCATTTTTTTTTTTGTTGTTCGGGAATAAAAAGAAATCATTAGGTGCCAAATCAGCGCTGTAAGGCGGATGACCCATCAATTCGACCTTCTTGTGTGAATCGATACGTGAGAGCTCGCATTGTCTTGGTGAAGAATGATTTGTCTTCGGCGGTTGGTTTTCCCTAATTTTCCAAAAACTTTTGGCAAACAAATGGTTGTATACTAGTCAGAATTGACCGTTTTAGGTTTATCTAGTGGAACAGTTGCGACATGACTAGATTTTCCGAAAAAACAGGCGACCATTTGCTTTGAGGTGCTTCTTTCGCGAACAACTTTTGTTGGATTAGGCTCGTCTTGGAACACCCATAGAGTCGATTGCTGCTTTGTTTCCGGCTCATATGCATAGATCCAAGATTCTTCACCTGTTACGATGCCATAGACGTACTTTGATCCACCGCAGCTAAATTTCTTCAACATTTCTTTACACCAATCGGCATGAGTCCTTTTTTGGGCAATAGTCAAATTATGCGGTATCCAACGAGAACAAATCTTCTTTACGACCAAATGTTCATGCAATATTGAATGTATGCTGGTCCCACTAATGGCCAAGGATGTCTCTATTTCGCGTTATGTCACATGACGATTTTATTGTACTATCAATTGAAGCACAGCATCGACTGTTTCTGGCACAACCACCGTTTTTGGACGACCTTCACGAAATTCGTCCTGCAAAGATTGTCGGCCACGTAGGAACTCGTTGTACCATCGTTTCACAGTGGCTAAGTGTGGTGATTCAACACCAAAAGTAGAAGTAAGTTGATTGATGCACTCCTGTCTCGATAATCCACGTCGAAAATCGTAGTAAATCATCGCACGAAAATGTTCACGGGTTAATTCCATTTTTAGGCAATATGAATTTTTAAACTCACAAATAAAACTCGCAAGTGAAAACGTTATATGCAAAATTATGTTAAAAAATACCAAGCTTTACGATAAAAATATCTAATTACAGCTAATTACAAGTAGTGTTGCGAAGGCGCAAAATATAAAAGGCAAGCCTCGTAATGGCATCGAATGTACTTGCACAGGAATAAAGAATTTAATTCAAACCCCAAACCGTTTTTGTTTTATTTAAAAAAAAAACTTTTGTAGCGTTCCTATTGCAAGGCTCGATATATATATATATATATACAAAACATTATGCACGTGTCAGGTGTGTTCAAAAATTCATAAATTTCAAGGCAATCGAAATGTCGTGTTTAACCAAAATGAATATTTTTGCAAAAACTATTATTATTATTTTAGCTATTAGACAATAAAACAAAATAATCTCGAATAAGTGCCTGTGACTATTTGACAAACCAGCATGGATGTCTATCAAATTTTAGTCTAATTGATTTCGCTGTCACTTTGGCAAATTTTAGACTGATACTTCACAGAGTCATCCAAATAAAGTTCTACAAGCACGTACGAAGGTTCATATAGTATGTAGGTATGTCCTATACATACATTCATATCTACTTATGTATGTAGTAGGTATATGCGCAGGAAATGAACAGCGCATACTTTAAATAGCTAATTGCTACTCATCAGAGCACTGCACACACACACACACACACACACACACACAGCCTCAGCCCACTAATGGTTGCGTTCAGGCAAAGCTATAATTCAATGCCAAATGCAAAACGCTAATTAGCCAACAACTGATATGCTCATGCAACATGACAAGAACAACAACAACAAAAAACAACAACAAAAACACCAACAACAACAACAATCATATACTCGTAGTAGCAAGTCACACAGTTATAGCTTATAGATTTGAAAATATTTACACATTTAAGCCTATTAGTTGTGCTTAGTTGTTGGTAGGCTTGGTGGCTTGGGTACTGCGGTGGTAATGAATCAAACTCTGACCAAAGCCACTTGTTGGCATACAAATACAAACACTTAGAAAATCTATTACCTTGCGGAGCGACTGACGCATTGTTGTGATATTCAAACTGGCATGGTAGGCGCAGACGGGCGAAAGAGGATTATTAGAACAGCTGTTGAAAGGCATAAATTGAATGTGAGTGGTACTCGTAGTTGGTAATAGGAAAAACGTTGCCAATTATTGGTTGTAGATAGTGGGAAAAGTGGAAGTGATTTAGAAATAGAAATGTGAAGGGAAAATTATATTGGGAACGGAGCTCGCAGAAGGTCTAACAAACGAAGCGAGCTATTAATGAAAATAATGGTTCAAAAAATAAGAAATATTTTTAATATGGTACGGTTTTTGGAGGCACAACATGTTGTATTATTTGTAAATAAAGTATGATATATCAACTTCTACTATATGGCTTTTGAGAAATAGTTTTATAAATTCTGAGCCGTTAAAAAAAAAAGAACTTATGTATATTAGAAACTTTTGCAATTTAATAATTACTTTAGAAATTTTAGATTAAGCAGCGAATATTTTGTTAAATTTACATAAATACAACCCTGCCCCAGCGACACCTCAAGTCAGTATTGGCTCTAAGTACTTTTTTTTTTTTCTAAAAATTTACTTCAGTGACAGGCGACTAATCTGTTGAAGTTATTTCCTTAAGCTTTAAAAATTATAAGAATAAGATATAAAAGTTAAATGAATATAATATTAAACAATATATAAATTCCAAAGCAAAGAGTTCAAAATAAAATTAAACAAAAATTTAAATAATGTGAAATATAATTATATGAAGCAAAATTCAACAAAATAAACTTATGCTAAATTCACTAAAATAAAATAATATAAACCGAAATTTATATATAATAAACCAAGCTAAAAAATTGATCTAAATTAAATTTAAAAAAAAAAATTGCATAAAATCAAAATGCAATGAAGTAAAAACAAAAACAAAATAAAATTTAAAAATTAGATTTATATGAAATACTTCCGAAAAAAGAACAGAACAACGTTAACTAAAAAAATATAGAAATAATATAAAACGAAATTAGGGTAAATTAAACAAAATTATGTAAAATGAAGTGAAATAAAATAAAATAATGCGAAACAAAAAATAAACATTGATCTAAATAAAAAAAAAAAGAAATAACAAAGAAACAATAAATGAAATAAAAGCATGAACTTAAGAAATGAAACAAAATAAACATATGTATGTACATATATTTAAAAAAAAACAAAATGAATAAAAAAATATTGTGAAAAATATTGTAAAAAATAATAAATAGAAAAGAAAACAAATGAAATACAAAAAAAAATAATTTAAAAAAAAATTAAAATTAACAAAAATAAATAAAAATTCAAATGTCAGATATAATATAAAACTAATAAAGCAAGTGAGAAAATGCACATCAAATAAAAAAAGGTGAAATAAAATAAATAAGACAAACGAATAAAAAATAGAATATAAAATAAATTCAACAAAATGCGACGAAATAATAAGCTAACCGGAAATAATTAAATTGAATAGAATAAAATGAAGTTAAATGAAGTAATACAAAATAAAACCAAAAAAAAATTAAGTAAAATAAAATAAAGTAAAGTGAAACAAAATAAATACAACGAAACAATAATAAAAACAAAAAATTAAAATAAAATTAAATAATACAAAAATTAAAATGACAAGAATTAAATCTACATAATTGAAAACATAAATTGGGGTAAAATAAACTATAATATTAATTTGTGAGCTCAAAGCCAGTGTATAAGGAAAAGTATATTGGAAAAAACACAACAACAGCCAAGAGTGGTAGTGGTAGATTATAGCTATTTCGGAGATCACCACATCTCCTCATCAGATTTCTTTTCATGACTCCACCGGCACTCGAACCCACAACCTACGACTTGCTGGGTAAGTGCGTAGCCAATGGACCATAGTTGTGAGCTGCTGTTTCTTTTTTCCATTTATCCCTATGCCCTACCAACACAATTTGGCAACGACAGTATTCCGCTATTAAAGTGAATGTGTGGTTAATTGTTGTTGCTGTAGTCATGAAAGAAATCTGATGAGGAGATGTGGTGATCTCCGAAATAACTATAATTTTTACATCTCCCTACTGTTGTTGTCTTTTTCCAATATACTTTTCCTCATACACTGGCCTTGAGCTCGAAAAATTAATATTATCGTTGATCTTTTTTGTTATAAGTTTAATTTATAACTAAGGGAAGTGAGTGCATAAAGTAAAATTTCACGAGGAATAATTTTGTAAAATATTTAACCCACTAGCTCACTCGGGAAAGAGTAATTTTGACACTTTGTTTTCGAAAGTCTGAATAAAATGAATTTGAGCGGTCATTAGAGGACTAAAATGTTCTAGGGTACTTCTTTTTGATCTTCGGTCTTTCCGACAGGGTGAAAAGTTTATGTATGTATGTGGAAACGATTATTCAAGTTTGTTTTGGAGACGCACCGGTTTCGGCCGCCTCAGCGTTGTTTTCAGTGTCATTTTTCGTTCTGAGAATCGGTTGGTCTCTTGACAAGGCAAGATGAAAAAATCATTTCAATATAGAATATAATGCGAAAAAAAAATTTCACTTGGACAAAAATTTTATACAAAGCACTTCAAAGTACACAGAAATACCAAAAAAAGATGTGCCCCTTGAAATATGCAAAAATTCCCCTTATGATTTATTTTACTGGCCGCCGCCATTTATGAAACTTGGTGTAAAGTTTTTGCTTTTTTTTCTCCATAAAAACTCCTTCGACAACGGAAAGAAAAATTCAAAAATCAACGGAAATTTTTAGTCAATTATGGCTTGTACTTTGTTATACAAAAATTTAATGGACTAAAAAACTGCGTACTAGTAATTTTTTGGAAATATTTTAATTAAAAAATATGAAATTTTGTTAACAATTTGATGATTTTTTTTTAAATTGTATTAAAAGTTTGTTAATTGCGTTAACATAATTTGTGTTATACCATGATCCATATTTGTACAATAAATTTACGTAAAATATTTATCATAGAAAACGTTGTCAACTTTTCAAATTTGTTTCATGCATGTACAAAAAAGTAAGAAAAACAGAAGTTTTAGTAAAGTTTAGTAAATGATTTACCGAAATGCTGAATTGGGCCACAAGTGGAAATATCAAGGACCGTAACAATTTCGGTTTATATTATTTAGAATAGATAATTTTTTTTCTGGGTTTATGATTTGATGAAAATGATTTACAAGAAAAAAAATCATAAATAAGTAAAAGTTATATTTGATTTGTAATTTATAAATGACAGCTGGCATATGGTTTTTAAATTAAAAATCAATAAATAGTGGTTAACTTAGATTCCTAAAATAACTGTTATTTTCTAAGTTTTGCAAAAAAATTGCAAAAAACAAATTTATTTTAAAATTTGATTCTCGATGAAATAAGAAATTGATTGGTATATTACACTTGGTTGTCAACATTTTTTTCCTAGTAAATTATTAAATGCCAGTTTTCAGAAATAACTGTTATTTCCGTGCCCGTTACAATTGGCACCCCAATGCATTGGATTGGCCTAATCCTGGCAACGGTCACGATTCAACAAATTACGGTAAAAAAGGTAAAAACAAAATCATGCAAATATTTTGGTATATCAAGTGCACAAATTACCTATCATTTTAACTACATACGAAAAGCACACAAAATACACTAACAACTTGTAATAATTTTAAAATATCATTCCCTCAATTTCAATCGCCCCTACATGGCGTCTGAGTGACGTAGAATTTCGACAGCTAAAACAATTCACTAGCTAAGCTCAATATTAGCCTGCTAAGCCACCAGAAATTTACGCTAAAATATCAATTATTCTACTAACATTTGCGCGAATGATAGCGCACGTCATACACACATACAGCATATGAGTAAAAATAATTATTTTTCAATAACATTTCAATTATTTGCATGCTCCATGAGCCACCACCACCACCACCACCACCACCAACATGCATGCAATATAAATATGAGAATACATTTAGAAAAATATGCAAACTCATGAAATATGCAATTTTGCAAATAGTTTTGCCAAAGTTTATTAAAATTCCATGCGCCCGAGCAACAAAGTTTAGGTTAAATATTTCATTTTTTTTTTGTTTTTGTATTTACTTTGTTTGTGAAATAAATAAATTTTCGCTGTCGCGCATATTTTGTTTTGGGGAAGCAAGTGAGCAGGGGCTAGTGGCGTGCTTTGCTGATAGCTGTTGGGCAGCTTTATTTGCATAATTTTGCAGTATATTAAATAACACAAATTTTTAATGCACAGGCATCTGTACTACGGAATTTGTTGACAAAAAATACTTCGTAAAAATTTGCTACAGTTAAAAAAAAAAATACAATTTTGTCATCAAAATCAAATGGGAAATTCTTGTGAACTTGAAGAAATCGCATTTTTCAACTTAATTTTATTTTCCTCACCGTTACATTCAATACTCAGACGAAAGCCATTTTTACGACCCATTCGAGGCACATTAAATATTCATTTCCAACGTTTATAGCACAACTCAACTTGTTTACATTATTATTAAATATTTAAGACTCAAATTAGTAAAACTTTGCCATCAACATGTCTAAAGGGTTCGAAGTACTTGAAAAAGTAAGTGCGTGTGTGTAACCACAGAGTGAAATTCATCTATGTATTTAGGCAAAGATACACAAAAGGTTTTTTTGTGAATGAGAATGAAGATGTGAAATAGAAGCTACGCAGCATTTCCCATGGAAGCTGAAATTTGTGAAGTAGGCAACCATAAAAGGAACTATAAATAATATAAATAAAACGATACAATTTTCTAAATATTAAACAAAAAAAATGTATCATACCCCACTAAACTAATTCCTAAATATTGTATGCTGGTAGTAAAATCCTGTCGCGCGACTGGATCCAACCTTTTTGCATCCACGTAAATAACACACTACAAAGCTATCAAAACTGTTATATTTTTGATATGCATACTTTTAGGTTGCATGCAATGGAATTAACAGTTTGAATGACAAACAAATTTCGGCATCATGCTTTCTGCAGTGTCGTATTTCGTTTTGTTGCATAAACTTAATGGAAATTTGTATGCGCATTCTCGCGAGCTCCATAAATTTTCTGACCCTCTATTAAGCTAGAAAGGATATATTTTTTTTTTTTGGCATAAATGACATGTAAATGTAGCTTATTGGTAAGCTACATAGCGCTGGGCAGTGGGCTGAGTGGACAATAGTATTGGGAGGCGAATTCATACCGAATACCCTTAAGTTGTGTTAAAACCAAATGAGTGAAGGTTTTGTTGCTTTTTTTTGAATGATGACTGAATTTTTCGAATTTTTCGACGCTAAACTGGCTTTGTGTAAGCAGAGAGAGATGAATATAATTTAACGCAAAGTGGGAGATAATGATAAGCGTAAATTTATTTTTAGATATCTTCCGTATTATTGTCAATCTAATCGTTTTTTCGAATCAAAAATCCTCGTGAAACAGAATCTGGATGTAAAACCTGCAAGCTGTCCAAAAGCGTATCTGTCTCTACTGGCAAGCCAAAGGCCAATGTAAAATAACACTGAAGCTCAGAGGAAAGGTATAAAATATCAAATATAAGGAAAAACTATCAAAAAAAAAGAAATCCAACTAAAAAGCAAGCAAATATTCGCAAGCAGTCAAAAAGCTGTCGAAAGTGTGCTGGCAAACACGCTAACGTTAGCTCAAGCTACCTGCATACAGTGGCTCACAGTCGAAATTGTGCAGTATCTTTTTTTTACATAAATTTTTTTTTTGTGATAAATTTTTTTTCGTAAATTTTGTATTAAAAAGTATTACAGCTCTATCCAAAATCATATAGCAAAAATAAATAACTTTTTTTCTTTGTAAAAATTTCGCGATATAACAAAAACCTAAAAAAAAAATTTTATTAAAATTTTCAATTTTCGTCTGTCTCAGAACTTTCACAAAATTTTCGAGTATGCAGTTTTGTAGCAAATTAAATGTTTGCTAAAAAAAAATGCAAGTTTCAAATTTTTCTAAATTTCCATTGAATTTTACTAATTTTGATTGGCACATTTTCTTCCATATAACGCTTTCACGAAATTTTATGTGGAAGACCGCAAGAAAAATTATCAAAAATCAATGGAAGTTTTTAAGAAGTTCAAATTTACACTTTTTAATGCACTAAAATTGAATACCCTACAAAACTGCGTGTTCAAAAAGTTTCTAAAAATTGCTGAGAGGAAAATTTTAATGTAATTTTTTCAATTTTTTTTAATTATCGTTAAAATTAGATTTTTGTGCTTTAGGATATTAAAGTGAACTATTTTTTATAAAACATGAATTGGAAAAATTTAGCACGAAAAATATTTTGAATATTGTCAGAAATATTACTGCGTGATTTTAGCTGTGAGTCACTGTATGTTTACACACACGATGAGTAGTTGAGCAACCGTGCAATAGAGCAGCAGTACCTGCAGCAGTGTAGCGTCTGAGTAACCTGCGCTACGTGCACGCCAAGTTGCCGCAGCTCACGTACCGGCGGGAGTAGCGTCGTATGTAGTTGCTTTATTGGCAAGCAAGCATGTAATGGTTGTGCAAGTTATTTTCCAGCACAAATATACCAAACTTTAAGTGAGTGTGTGTGTGTTTGTTTGTATGCAACTGTTATCTTTTTCCACCAGCTATAAATGCCTTAAAGTGGTTGTTGCACTCTCCGCTTCGCATACAATGGTGTGCACTTTTTCACTTAACCGCCTGATGTTTATTTAGTATCTGAGTGCTTACGACCGATGCTTAGATATATTTTTTACGCTTTATGCCAACTTTTCATAGCTGCTATAAACTCTTCACCACTCTCAACTAGACTTCACATCGAGTACGAGTAGCTTGTGGTTTATTTACTTTCACCATCATTGCCCTTATTCGACATCTGGCATTTGGCAGCTGGCAGCTGGCAACTGGCGACTGCCGGGCTGACAGCTGTTTTAGCTATTTTAGCTGTTATACCTTGTCATTCTAACCGCAAACTTTCATTCGACGCAAGTCCATTTACCTTGATGTAAGTTTTAACGCTGCAAGGGCAATTAAGCACCGAATCGCACATCCCTTTCGCTATCATCATTTTTGCGGTTCAGCACTGAAATTGTCCTTCAGCAGATACTGAACACGCCCCGCCCGCGAAGGTTGTTACCGAAAAGTTTACTGCCCAGCTAATAAAAGTAAATAATAGTTTTGGCTTTGGTTGCACGTGATGAGGGTTTAAATGAGTAGTGCTGTTGGTGATTAGTACGTGAACGAAGTATTTAAGTAAGTGAAAATTTAATATGAATTACATCTTAGGGTATGCATATAAGAGTTTCGAAAAATTAGAGCGTATCTATAGGCTAAGAGAGAGAGAGAGCACACCGGCCGTTCGACGTCATTAATAGTTTCAGGGCCACCAGTTCAACTCAATCCACTCAAAATTAGTAAAGAAATATAAAGATGAGTAGGGTTAACCTCTCATGACTGAAATATAGAGTGAGTAGCAAAGAGCAGACTCAAGCTCAGTGGACGAGGGAGTCGCCATCCGTCGCCATCGGTCAGCACTCACTACAAGCACAAAGAAGTGAACTTGAAGCTAGAGACAAAATAGAACGGTGCTGAGACAGCGACTCACTTTCTTTGATGAAGATGAGCAGATAATAGCTCATGAGTGAAAACTGCTCGTAGCCACAGAGCACTAAAAATAAAATAAGCTCAGTGCTGAGAATAAGCAGACGCTTAGAACGTGGTTTAACTGCTTCCTCAGACAGGACGGTACAGGGAAGTTCACTCGAACTGAATTAAAGTGATGAAGTGATGACCGCTCGTGAAGGAACTCCTAGACTACATACATACATAGGTTAGGTTAAACGGGCAGCACTCGTAGCGAGTTCACACGACAGTGGTCACAGAACCCAGTGTGTTGCCTAGAAAGAGATGTTCTCCATCCTATTCTTTCACGCGTCCTTAAAACATCCCGATCTTTTGGCAAATCCCAACAGCAACTCCAGTGCGACATCACAAAAATTGTCGTCCACGGATCCGATAAATCTGTAGCGAATTTCTCGTAGCGCAGTGTACACTTGCACAATAAGTGTGAATGAATGAACTCTACCTTTACCTCATTTCAAGAGTTCCTCTAGCATACTCGACCGCTTCCTCATTTCCAGGGGCGCTAGTATAGCGCGATATCCCGTATAGGTTGATAGTGTAATGCCGTAGGGCTTGCAGATATCCTCTCGGCAATTTTGAATGCAAACCAAGTTAGTCGTTGTCGACTTTAGAGGCTTGAGCGCCGCTTAACTGGCTACAGCAAAATCAAGCTTTGAAGGTGCAAGGTCCATCTTGCCTATCAATTTTACCGCTATGCCAGTTGCAAAGACTTCAGCTTGGAATACGCTACAGTAATCTCGAAGCCTGTAAGCTTCATTCAAAATACTTGTTTGAGGGTGGCTGGAGAAAAAACTGCAGAGTCTGTTCCGATATCCATTCATATCGAGCCATCCTGTGAAGTTCGGTATCCTTCAGAGTTTAGCGCCATGCCAGCTTTCCAGTCACTTCTGTCGGTGAAGGGAAACCTTGATGTAGTGGCTAAATTCGATCACCGCGATCTGATGAACACATCTCGCTTGTTCCACTCCCAGTCGGTTTACAAAAGCGGAATGTTACAAGATGCCCGCTAGTTTAGAGCTCGCCATCAGTGACCTCAGAGCTTTGACTTACAGCAAAAGCAATTATTGAGGGTACAGAAAAATGCAAGATGTTTAAAGTTGAACAGCTTTGATGCTTAAATTTGGTATTTAAGCCTTAGAGTTGGGTAGTTCTTTGTCACGGTTTGTAACTGATGGCTAGCGAAAAAAAACATCTGTTTCCAAATTAATCCATTAGTGATTGCTTTCGATCTAGCTTTCATTATTTTATTATTTGCTTCGGGCTTTCAGCTTTTTAGTGTATCTTTTTTTTAGTATTTTGTTTTTTAAATTCTGCTGCCAAGGTGGTTTCAATTATCCAGCGTCACTCTTCCTCTACGCATGCTATGCTCTCCATCCATCGCCAAGTGGTTTAGTCAGAAGTTCAGTTCTTGTAATCCTTCAAGTACTCTCGTAAACCTCTAAATGTCCTTGTAGCGAGCGCTCCATTTGTATTTCATTTCCTTTATTTTTCAAGTGCCACAAGCACTTCTGCTCTGCATATGTGACATCTGCCAGTCGCTCTACTCTACTCACCGCTTGTATGAATGAATGAATGAATGTTGGATGCGTCGGTGACCAATTGAACGCTGATGGCAGTTCAAATTGCAGACAAGTGATGGCTGGTTTGAAAATTTATACGTTCACATGCAGTCAGTTCGTTTGGCTGGCTGTCGTCATTGGTGCATGCTACGCTTGCCAGTAAATGTGTGGGTGGGTCTCTGTGTGTGTGCGCGCACACATGCTTGTTTAAATGAAATTCCACACAAGGCTGTAGCGCAAAATTCTGTCAGGATATGAATATGCAAAGCATTTTTCGTCTACCGTTACAATTTTTCGACAGTGCAAAATCAAACAAGTATTTTGAAAGCAATGAACAACAAGTTTTAATACCCTCAAAATTAATGCAACACATGCGAAGAGAAAATGAGTTTTTTTTTTTTAAGTAATGTTGTTTTTACTGTAATTTGTTTTCATGAAACTCAGCAGACCTTGTATGGATGTAGTTCCTTTGATCACAGTACATTTGCGGTGCAGTTTTTCAATGTAAATGCAAACCTGTAAGCAAAAGTAGTTCATTGCATACTTACGGGCGACAAAATGTGTAACAAGCGCAATTATAACGTAGTTATATAATTTTTTTCATTTCCTTTTCTTAATTTCCTTTTTCTTTCTGCTTTTAATAGGAAGCGTGCACGAAAAGTGAGAAGAGCTAGAAATATTTTGAGTCGTAATTGGTTTTCGTATAATTTGGCAGGCAACCACAGAATGCGAGTTTAGTTAACTTTGCGAAATGAGTGTTGGCACAAAACAAGTGTGGTTTGAAAAAAAGTTTAAAACACAAAATTTAAAAAAAATGAAGTCGAAATGTTCTTAAGAACTAAATAACTTTAGTTTAATTTATTTACTTCAAATTTATCAATTTTATTATTCAATTTATTTGAATTTAAATTAATATAATTTCATTTTTTTGTTTCATTCGTTTCATTTCGTTGAATACATTCTAATTACATTTACTTATTCAAACAAATTTATTTTTATTAAGATAAATTGATTAGATTTCAATTAATTCTAATTCAATTTAATTTAACTTAGCGTTAAATTTAAATTATTGGAGAGCAAGAAACTTAAATTAATTTAACTTAATTTATTTAATTCAAGTTCATTTATTTTATTTTTCAATTGAATTTAACTTAATTTTATTTTAGCTAGTTTAATCTAAAATTAATTTAATTTGTTTGTGGAACTTGCTTTAATTTGATTTAGTTTAAGGTATTTTAAAGTAATTCAACTTAGCCCAGTTTAATTGAGTTTAGTTTAACGAGTTAATTTCATTTAACTTAGCCTAAATAGCAGATCTAACCTCATTTAATGCATATTAATTTAATTTAATTTTATCTAATCTAATTTAATTTATGTTAAATTAAGCTACTTATTTTTAATTAAAATTTTATTCGATTCAAAAAAAAAATATTTGCATTTATTTAGCACAATTGTTATTGATTAGTTTAGTTACATTTAATTAAATGTTGTTCATCTAGTTTAATTCATTTTATTTTACATGGTATTTTTTTAAATTTGATTTAATTAAAGCTTTTTTAAATTAATTCAATTTATATTGTTATTGGTTCTTTTAATTTGATTTAATTCCTTTTTTTTTAATTCAATGCAGATTAGTTTAATTAATTTAGTTCAATTTAGTTTAATTTAATTTAATTTAGGGCTATCTGATTGAATTTATGTTAATTAAGGTTACTTTTTTTAATACATTAATTTAGCTTAAATTAAATCTTGTAATAAAATTTACTTTAGTTATGTGCCTTTCTGTAATTTATTTAAGATTTTTTTTTATAGTTCGATTTAATTGAATTTAGCTTAATTTAATCTAATGTAGTTTAGTTTATGTTAATTTAAGTTAATTATAAAATTAAATTAAATTAAAATTAAATTAAATTAAGTGGTATTAAATTTAATTCACTTAAATTTATGTGAAGTAATTATTTTAATTTAAGTTACTTAAATTTAATTGAATGTAGTCAATATAAGTTTGTTAACTCCAATTAATGCAATTTAATTTTGCATAATTTATTTTTCATTTAGTTTAATTTAAATAATCCGCTGTGATGTTATTTAATCTAAACTAATTTCGTTTACTTTAATTTAGTCAAATTTAATTCATGTTAATTTAATTTGCAATAGTTAAGTTAAATTAAATATAACTTTCATTTACCTTAATTTAATTTAATTAATGTTAATTTAAGTTAATTTAATTTAGTTTGCTTTAATTTTATCTAATTTAATTCATGCTAATTTAAGTTAATCTAATTTAGTTTACTTTAATTTAATCTAATTTAGTTCATGTTAACTTAAGTTAATTTAATTTTCAATAGTTAAGTTTAATTAAATATAATAATATAATATTAATTTGCTTAAGTTTAATTAATGTAATTAAGTTTATGTTTTATAGTTAAATTGAATTTAATTTGCTATGCATGTTTTTATTTAACTTGGTTTAATTCAATTAGTTGTATATGATTTAGTGTAATTTATCTGATTAAAAAGTAAATGAAATATAATTTAGTTTGCTTAATTTGTTTAATTTAATTTTATTAATTTCAATTATTTAATTTGGTCTGATAATACTTAACCGAGCTCAATTTAATTTATTTCAATTTTATTAAATTAACTTAATTTATTTTATTTTACTAAAGCACAGCGTCAGTGTTTCATGGTACTACTAAATCTACATTTGTATATTCCTTGGGTTACTCCTTCCATCAATTCCATGCGATACACAAAAATCTCGGTTTGAGCCACGTAAGTGCTCATTTATAGTAAGAACGATAAAAGTGACTTTTAGAGGATTTCTTACACTAATTGTAGATGTAAATTTTGTTGTGGTACTACAGTTGCAATAGTTTCTGCAATGACAACGAGTTTTTGGAGTTTTGCTACAGTGCCAGAGCATGGATGGATGGATGTATGTGCGCATAGTTAATGTAGTATGTTGTAAATATGTATGTTAGAAAAACTTTTTCAATTTCTTTATAAATGCAGTGTAAACTATCTTAAAGTAAATTATGGTTGAAGTTAAATAAGAATTAATGGTAAACGGAAGTGAGAGAACCAAAGTTGTATAGTAGTTGAGGCTGAAGAATATTCTGCACATTGCGGGGTGAAATGAAAATGTGTGAGTGCGAAAGTGAAAGGGAGAGCAAGAAAATTATGCAAAAAATGCGAAAAAGTGCAGTTTAACATTTAGTGAAATATACATGCGGATATTCAACAAAATATTTTACAAGTATTCGAAGAGCGACGCTAGAGAAGATGAGAAAAGTACCTTAAGGTAAACCCATATACAAAGAATAAATTTTTAAATATTCATTGGTTGTAACTTTCGGTATAAATAGATTTTGAGCGACATCAAGTTATAAGACATTAATAATTGTTAGCACACCTTTTCCAAAAGCAGATAAAGGTCGAACAAATACCACCGATTTTATTATTATTTAGAAGGAACTGGTTCAAAAAATGTAACAGAAAATGCGATACTGATACATCCAAAAAGTTTCACTGAGTGCTTTATTTTTAAACTTAAATATATTCATGAATTTATTTAAATGCAAGAATGAATCTAAATTTAATGGTATCAAAAGGCAGCCGTCCAGGAAACTTGATGCTGATTTTTAAAACGCTAAGCTGAGTAAAAGATTCGCATATTGTTTTAGAACTGAAGTTAATTGAGAATATGGGATTTTTGTTGTGCTATTTGAATGTTTCACAAAAACTGTTATACCATAACTGTTATACATATACAGCTGGTATACAATTATAATTATTGTACGTGTAATATTGTTTTACATGCACAACTGTTATAAATATTTATCTGTTATACATATACGCTTTTATTTATATAACTGTTATACAAAAATAACTGTTATATAATATTGACATACAACATTTTACACATGAAAAATATTTATATGAAGTTATTACTCAAAACTTATATTGTAGTTTTCTGCTTTACTGCTTTACAATACATAGATATAATGGTATCAAAGGAAAAGCGTTTGAGAATCTTAACACACAAAACAAAAGAATTTATTAAAAACTATGATGGAATCAAATTGCAGGTGTTTAATAGCACTTCAAGCAAAAAATTTAGCAATTGATTTAAGTAGCAAGTTTCGATTAGTGTAGCATATAGTTTATGATAATAAATTGGCATAGGAAATGCTAATAGCATAAGTGATTATTAAAAAAATTATGAGAATTACGATAAAAGCTTCCAATAACCATATGACACACACAGCCACTGTTTTAAGGAAGGCACACCGCGCAACCCGCATTCAGTCAAACAAAAGCCAAGCCGTCATCAATCCTCGTCCATCATTGTCAGCATTTTTTAGTGTAAATTTCACAACATCAAATGTATTTGCACGCATAAACCAGGTAACTGTGAGTAAGTAATAAACTATCAACAAATTTGCCATTTATAGTACAACTACTACTACAAATTGTAGCAATCATTGTTTATTTATATATGTATTCTCTCATTCAGTACCTACATATATTGAGCGATAGAAAAAAAAACCATAATTCTTGGAAAGTCCCCACAAACTTAAACTCCACGTTTCCAAAATGCTATTTGATTTCATTTTTGAATTATTACTGCAAGTAAACGAGCGCAAATGTGTTTGAGGTATCCAAAGCTAGTTACTCGGTGTATGTGTGGATGTATAATGTGTATATTTGTGTGCGTAATAAATATTATACCTTAACATTTTTTGTTTATCCCTCGTCAAATTGATTACTTTTTTCCAACGCTTTTGCCCGAAGGCATTTTACTCTGCCCTACAAACGCACGTGCGCACAAAATCTTACAAACTCATATAAGTATATCAATTTTTAATGTAAATAATGATGGAGCGGTATTTGTTAAAAACAAAAGAAAAACAAAGCAAAGCAAATAAAGTATAACGAAATTGTTTCTCATTGCATACCTGTCAAGCGCTGCAGACGGTGTAGTGCCAGAAATTGATTGTAGAAATTGACTTATGAAACTTTGAGTAAGTATATTCTTGCAAGGAAAAAATAAATACTATTTTTGTGTTTGTTTAAAGCACACACTTATTACATGGATACTTACATTAAATTAAATTCTATAAGTATTAGTGTGTATTATATTAAATTTTGTTGCATATGATATGTCCAATACGCAAATATTTTGCATAAAGTAGTTGCTATCTAGTGATGGTCTTATTTGTGTCGTCCTGTTAGAATATTTTTAGAAGATTTGTTACAGCTGACGACTATTATAAACTGTTATACAAAACTGGTATACAATCATAACTGCTATACAAACTGATACAAACTGTTATACACAAATCTATGCAAATATGAAGATACTTTCGAGAACGAATTTTCAGCGTACAACCCAAGAATTTGTCGAACTAAAAACTAAGCAAATGTATCTGCAACGCTAATACCTGTTTAACAAATTTTGTACTTTTTCGAATATTTGTACTCATTTCAAAATATGCCAGAAAACGTTTAAACAATTGGTAATAATTTTTACTCGAAAGTTTTGGTAAAAGTGTAAACCGAAATACTTCCACCCTAAAGAATAAAATTTTCCAAAAGTTGAAGCTAGTAACTTCAACAAAATGTATGAAATGTAAATTTTCAGCTTTTATTACTGTTATACTATTCTACCGCAATGTTTATGCATCTATTCCACATCAAATAAAACTGTTCTATTTGTTAAACAAGGTATTAGCTGTCTTTTGTTTAGTGTGAAACCTGGAAACTGTTATACTCAAACTGGTATACTATAAATTTTTTCCTCATTGACTTTTGACTATGGGTGTTTGGAAAGCAGCAAATCAATGCTTCTGCAATGATACTGGTTTATCTAAATTAATGTGCCGCAATCTTTAAATCGAGTATTACAAATAAAACGCTTCAATTTCTCTGTTCTCATTGTGAAATTAGAATTTTCAACAAAATATATAAAAACAGAAATTTCTACCCTTATTACTGTTGTGCTAATGCGCCATAATTTTTAAGCCTCGTTTCCCTATTAAATAAAACTGTTATATTTGTGAATAAGGTGTTATGCTGAAAGTTTATTTACTATGCTTCGCCTTTTCCACAAGCAGCTGGGCTGGTATTTGGTGTAAAAGATCCTGAAAATATTATAATCAAACTATTATACTGAAACTGTTATACTTAAACTGTTATACTCAGAAAAAAATTATGCGTGCTAAGAAAGCATTCAATCAAAGCTGGGATGGGAGATAATCTTTAAGTCGAGTATTTCATATAACACGCTTCAAATTCCTCTATTCTAATCGTATCTCAAATTGTATTGAAGTCTGTAAGCGCGTATACAAAACTTATGATGTCCAGTTACACTAATCCATCAATTATTTTACTAGCATGACAATAATTTATTTTCTTTTTAACATTCACTTTCTTCTCACCTTCATTGCACTGATAAGTTACCTAAGTGATTCAGCTAATAAATTATTCATATGTTTTCGTTTATCGAAATACAGCCGAGAACTTTTGTGAATTGCACGATGTGTCAGTTAGGTGCGACTCGCGCGAAGCCTTGCTGACAATCCATCAGGGTCAAACGACAGATAACTAAAGCAATAAGTATATGTTACTTAATAAAACACTGAAACGGAAGAATATCATTTTCTGCCACATTTCGTTTTATTAAATAAACGGCTTCGGATTTAGCGTAGTCTACTGTTCGATATGCGATTTTTTTTCATTTTTTTGCTTTAGCCAGAAAAACGTTTAAATTAAATAAAAAGGTAGGAAAATTTTATAATCGATGCCACAACTAATCGAAAATGTACCTACTCAGAATCATCTGTTTATACTTTCACCAGCTATAAGTATTTCTATTTCTCTGTATGTGTGTGTATGTATGTTTGTGGTAGACTGAGTGGCATTAGGTCAAAGTTGCGATACGTGTCTTGCGCCCATATTTACTATATTGGCTTTTGAGTAGTGCACCAGGCGAATAAATATCAAATCACAACCCACACACGCTGCTATCCGCAAAGCAAGGGTCAAATAATTTTTATTCAATTTCATAGCTATTTGCTTGCTCCACACATACACACACACACACACACACACACACAACACATAGGTATACTTCGTGGAGCAGCGTCTACATATTTGTGTGATTGGATGCCGTTAGCTGTGGTGATGGGCCAACAGGTTGGGATTCGGTTGGCGCATGAATAATTTTGTTTTGACCCGAGGGCAGTATGTAACGGATACAACATGCTGTGTAGGAAGTAAAAATACGTGGTATGCGAAAAATTCATATAATAAAAATGTGTGTGGCAACAGTTAGTAGTATAACAGTTTTAGGTAAGGTAAGCTTACACATTTTTCACACACATGCCCGTTGTGCTTTTGCCGTATGTGACACGGTCTGAGCCGGCCATCTATGTATGCGCTCCTCCGCCATTTGCCGTCTCTTGCATAGTTTTACCAACATTTATCTATTCACCTTTTCGTGTCCTTTTTGGCTTACGCTAACTTGTCCTTTTGTCCGCATGCAATCTCATTCACCTATCCACCTATCCTCGCTACCCCGCCCGCTCTTGCTAAATTAGTTTTGCAACAGTTATGCGAAACTTTTTTTGACGCAATCTCGGTGTGTGCGACAGTTTTGTTTTTGCCAAATGTGTCAAAGCTTTAGAAATTAAGACGAATGCTTCCTGAAGGTGGTGCGTGCGTGCGTGCGTATGTGTGCGTGGGAAATAAAGACATCCGCAACAGTATGTGACCCTAAGAGATTATTTGAAATATTTGACGCAATATATGCTAATACTTTTGTCAAGAGAAACTGACAAAAACTCCCGACATGCGTTATTTTTCCTCAAGTCATGTCGTACGTAGATTTTGTGTTTTCCGTTTAGCAACTTTTCTTATGTAGAAATTGTCGGAAAATTAAATTATTTTGCGCTTTCTTTAACAAACTTATTTACTTGGGCGAAATGGACAAACATCTATAAATAATAATATAGTAGCGGGGATATAGCAGTAAGGTGAGTAGGAGAGATAAGAAGGACAAAATTAATGGGCTTCGGAGTTTTTATCAGAATAATTTTCCTTTATCAATTCCTCAAAAGCATGCAAAGAACCCCCAAATTAAATGGCAAACAAGCAAGTGGTAAACAAATTGGAGAAGTTGTTGAGTTGTTGAAAACAAAAAAGGCTCGATGGATTTGAGTAGATACCTTCACACATATATATGTATGTACATAAACTTTTATACTATATATATACATACACATCTACACACATGTTTGCCATTGGAAATATAAATTTTTTCAAAATTGCACTCTCTGTTACTTTGGAAAACTATTTGCACCACATTTAAAAATATTTCAATCGGCGAATTTTTGTTTTTTAATTTTTTGTTGCTTTAATTAAATATATTCCAAAATTTTTTCAATTACCAGAAACTCGCACTTTATCATACTGAAATGGAATTGACTATAAAAATGCCAGCTCAAAAAGTTTTAAAAAAATTCTGATACAAAATTCCAAAAAATTTTATTACAAACTTTTGGAATTTGTTGAATTTTTTTTGAGTTTCAAAAAAGTGTGAAATTTTTTGAAAAATTATTTTTAAAAAAATTAATACCTATAAAGCTATCACAGAGATTTCACTTTTAAACAAAAGGGCTGCCAAAAACATGTACTTTAAAAAAAAATTTAGTTTTCAAATTCAAAATTAAAATTTCAAAGAAGAAATAAAATTAAATTTTCAAATTTTTAAGGTTGATGTTTTAAACCAATTATCATAGAATAAATTTCATCAAAAAGCTTAAATAAAAAAGTTGTCTAATAAAATTTTAGTTTTACAGATATTTATTATAAAATTTGTTAATTTATAAAAGTATCGAAAAACTTTACATTAAAATCAAAATAATACGAAACGAAAAAATAAGTTTTCAAACTCAAAATTAAGATTTGAAATTAAAAATCCTTTATGTACGATTTCTAATAGGGATTTGAATTTTATTGATAAATAATGACATAAACTTGAAATTAAAATTTAAATAATGAAACAAGAAAAAAAGTTAAGTAATGGAACTCAAAATCTGGAACAAAAAATTTATAAAAGTATCGAAAAACTTAACATTAAAATCAAAATAATACGAAAAGAAAAAATAAGTTTTCAAACTCAAAATTAAAATTTGAAATTAAAAATCCAATATGTACGATTTCTAATAGGGATTTCAATTTTATTGATAAATAATGACATAAACTTAAAATTAAAATTTAAATAATGAAACAAGAAGAAAAGTTAAGTAATGGAACTCAAAATCAAAATGACAAATTCAAAAACAAAAAATGAATTCACCAAAAAGATTGAAAAATGATAAGCCCCGTTTTCTGATAAACAAAAAATGTTAGTTTTATAAATAAATAAAAAATCTTTTTTTAAAAATATTTTTTGTTCAAACTGTTGTAGTTTAAAAAACCTGTAAAAATGCTGCAAAAAAATTAAAGTAAAAAACTTAACTAATTAAAAATGCGTTTTAAAACAAGTTTAAAAATAATAAACGTAAAAAAAATTTCAAAACTTTTTTGAACTTGAAATTGAAACTATACATCATAGTGATATATATTTTTTGAATTGTGTAAAATGCATGCCAAAGATAAAATAAAGTGCACATGTTTTTTTTTTTTTGTTATAGAAGATACGTTACCAAAAGCACTTTATGATTCTCTGTTTAGTTACAAAAATTATATATGTTGTTTTTTTTGCTTTTTGGTATTTATTTTAAAAGTTTCGACACAAATTTTTCCACGCTACGAACATTATTTCGAGTCCGCTTTTTGTACTCTCTTTTGTCAATTTAGTAAAATTTTATGAAGTATTAATAAAAATTAATTTTATTCTTAAAGAATTAAATTTTAAGTAAAAATTTTTCATGTTAGTAGTCAACTTTTAAAAATAGTATGTTCAAAAATATGTCTGAATTTTTTTAAATTTTCTGATTCAGAAAGTCGAATAAAATTAAATTTATATTTCCCTTAGCTAAAATTTTGCAATTTTGTAATTCAGCCTAGTTTTTTTAATTCAAAACTATAGTGAACTCAAAATTTTTCTAATTAAATCTTTACATTAAAAAAATTTCTTAGAAAGATTTTATTACAATAATTGTTATCAACAATAATATTTTTGAGCTCATGGCTAGTTTTTTTTTATTTTCGAAAATATTCGAAAAATAGGTAGCAACAGTCACAGCACATAGCCATTGATCCACACCGGACATGTGAGCTTTTGTTGATTTTTTTCCAAATTTTCGATATCGCATAACAAAAAAAATATATAAAAATTACATAAAAATTGTTAGCATTATTCTTTAGTGCTCTTCTTCGATTTTAGTTGAACTTGATTTTTGTAACTCGTCAAATCCTATTAAATGTACTGCATTTCTAAGAGAAAAACTTCAGATAAACAATAACGATAAAAATGTTTACACGTAGCAACATTTTTTACGTGCCCCATTCATGCACAAATTTCAGTTCACTGTATTTAACAGACCCTCACAAAATACACGATTCCGTTGAATACAACTTAAAAGCCCGTGACGAAACCAGCGATGTGGAAAGAAAGACAGAAAATTGCATGAAAATTGCGTAAATCTCCAAGACTCGCGAGAGCAGGGGAGGAGAGAGAGAAGAAAAGGCGCTTATAGCAATAAAAAGAAAAAAAAAATACAATAAATGAAATAAGACAAATATAATAGGCAGAGCATAACTGAAATATATGTAAATAAACATTTAAGCTGAACGAAATGCCAATGCGAAGGCAAAGCAAAAAATCAAAACGTGCGGAAGCAGTAAAGAAAAAAAACAAGCAATTGCCGAGTATAAAATGCTGTAAGAAAATTATGTGAAAATATGGTTGTTTGAGTTGCAAACAGGTTGATTTTTAATGTGGCGCAATGGCTTGTTCATATGCCGCGGTATAAGTGTATAATGGGGTGGGAGTAGACGACTCAAGGCGTGTACACAGTTGGCAAATGGCACAGGATATAAGACCGCCAACGGCTGTCAAACTTATATATTGTATTGAGACGAGAAATGTGGAAGGAACGACAAATTTGATATGGCGTAAAAAAAATTTTTTTTTTTGTTTTTCTTCGTGTGTTTTTTTTTTGTAGTTTCTGTTACTCCGGCAATGCGGGCGTATATTTATTTATGTATATATTTTGTAAGTTGCTTTGAAGTAATAAAAAACGCAAAACAACATATGTATATTTTTTGCTTAAAGTAAGTACCTCGTAATACGTAAAATATATTAAAGGAAACGGGCTGATTGGTAGAAAAATATGTAACAAATTAGAATTTAATTAAGAAAAAGTATAGTATCTATTCGCAAATAAATTATAATTTCAATATTTTCATCGACTTCTAGTAACATTAAATTGTAGCCTAATTATCACCGCGAATATTTCTAGTACAAACAAAATTTAAACAAATATCATCATACTCGAAAAAACCGACAGTCGTTGCCTTTATTTTTTATTAATTTATGTGCGGCTAGAAAACACATTTCGGTCACAAATGTATAATAGGTGGCAACCCTTTCAAAAATATATGTATGTAGGTATGCACCTTTTCCTCGCCGAGACGAGAACAGCCGGACACTCACATTTTAATATTTGATATCCCTGCGTATAATTTAATTAAATGTGACTTTGGAAAAAATTGGCAACCACCTTTCAAATTACCTTTAAATTTGCTCCTAGCGAAGCAAATAGTTTGACTCTCAAATTGTACTATTTCATATAATTTGTAAGTAGTTTAATTAAATTCCACTTTTCAAGCAGGTGGCAACCCTCTATATGTTACTAGCCTTCTCGTCAGCGAATCGAACAATTTGAAACCCATATTGTCATATATTATATAACTTGTGTATAATTTTATTAAATTTGACTTTTCAAAGAGGCAGCAACCCTCTACAAAATATGGCTATGAACCTTCTTCTCGCCAGGACGAAAAGTTTGACACTCATACTTTAATATTTCTTACAACTTGTGTATAATTTAATTAAATTCGACTTTTCAAAAAGGTTGCACCCCTCATAAAAGTTGCATAGGCCTTCGCTTTGAGACAAACCGCTGGGCACCCATAATTTAATATTTCATTTAACTTCTGTATACATATTTTACTTAAATTTGACTTTTCAAATAGGTAGAGGCCCTCTCTCAATCACAAAATATACTTTACGATCTATTCTCATGCCTACCAATTAGACATACAAAATTTCATAAAATTGAATTTCAATTCGTTACACTATGTCTTGGTCGCGGTAAAGCCTGCCAGCGTCTGCGGTATTCGTCGTCGCAGAAAACTAAAGATTCACCAATCTTCCCGAGCATCTTTCTCTGAAATCCACCAAGAGCCATCTCATCCGATGTTGATTGCGCCCATAGTTCTGCGCCACACAATAGCATGGGCATGATGGGAGACTTATAGAGTGTGGTTTTGGTTCGTCGAGAGAGGGTCTTACTATGCCATTGCCTGCTCAGCTCCCAAAGTAGTACTTGTAGGCAAGAAAGATTGCCCATCGGATATTGGAACTCTTTTCAACCATATTTTTATAAAAGTTTCACGATAGAGAGTCACACCTGTCTGAAATTTCGCTTGGTATCAAGTGGCTCTAATTCTGACGGAGCAAGTAGTGTTGCTCAATGTAATTTTTCATAGCCACAAAGTCGGGTAACGGCTTCGACTTCATTAACTGGAGATCCGATTTTAATCACTTCCGAAGTTTGCCCTGCAACTACAACAGCTTGAAGAATTGTTTCCTCCATAATTTGAGTGTGCTCCGGATGTCGGTCTTCATCATGTCGCCTATTTCATTCTGAAAAAGATCGTCGCATTCGCGCTTCTCTGTCGGGCTTTTTTTCTCCCGGCAGGTAAGATTTGCTTCCTGCTTCAATTCTTGATATCTCTTTCTTTTCGAGCATCTCAGAGACCAGGAGAGCAAGTCGAGTAACGAAGTAATTGACTATCTGTTGTCGAGCGTTCGTTTTGTCGCTGATATCTCTCGTATATTGCGCATGTCCAATACGGTGGAAACATGCCTTCTATCTATCATAACATGGTCAAATTGGTCTCGTGTTTTTTCCTCAGGAGATAGTTTTGTAGCTTGAATGCTTTTTTTGTGGTAGAACCTGATACAATAAACTACCATACCTCGAGTCTCGCTGCAGCACACAGCAAAGACCAAATACAACAAAAAAAAAAGTTAATCAACTTAAACCGGTTGAGAATTACAGATGCTTTTACTGTTTGGTAAATTAAAAAAATTGTTAAGCTACATGTGACATGCACAGAATAGAGGTATCCACTTCAAAGCAATTGTATAATTTCCTTGCTGACTTTAAAGTCCAGAGGCATTGCGACGAGATGTTGAAATTGTGGCCAAAAACGAGTCACAGTATACACGGATACAAGAATCGTGAAATCGCATAGTTTGAGCGCTTCACTGCTGTGGCATATCAACTCTTTCCAACATTATCCCCCACTACGCCTTCGTCATCAACTGCATACCTTGCGAGACGTTTTAAATCATGGATTTAGTAAAAGGAATTTATCTTCGCCAACATAAAATAAAAAAACTGGTTTACCACAACCAATAACATAAACCCAGATATCGAATTAGTAACAGTTGGCGTTAAAGAAATTTAGTATGAGCTGGACAACGCTTGCCAGATGTGTTGCTGATGACTCAAGGAATTATTTAAATTAATGAATAGGCGTTTGAATAAAAAAAAAGAGCTAATGCAACTAAAACGAAAGTGAGCGGATATAAGTAAGATATATGTATATCAGCGCTCTTGCTCTGAATGAAATGCCTTAAAGTAGACTACACAACAAAATTATAGCCTTCGAATTGCTATGCCTTGAGCGACTTGAATGAAACAAATAAGAAAACATGGCCAGACAAAGCAAGGATTACAAGGTAATTAATGGCATTAGTAGTGTACAAAAGCAGAAAAAAAAACAAAAACAAAAACAACAACCAAATGACAAATTAAGCGAAAGCAATATAGCGTGATGTGGCAGGGAAAATAAAGAATCACTACAGATTTGTTGTGCCATAGTGAAAATCAACACGACAGACCGCTGATTGTTGCTGCAGCAGCTGATTGCGTAGAGCGAGTTGAACGAACCGCGTAAGGCTAATAAAATGAGCCTGGTAATACCATAAATACAATCTCAATTGATGTTGCAGATGATGCTATGGTATGAAAGAAAAAGGAAAAAAATTTATGCTAAGCCCAAAACAAAAAAAAAAAAGTTATTGCTGCAAGCAGCTGCAGCTTTTGTGTATACAAAGACGATTTATTAACTTCATAATAATCACAAATTACTTGCTACTTCTACCGTGCTTGCCTTAACTTTTCTTCCTAAACACTTCCGCTATGCACTGCTCTCCGCCCTCCGCTCCTCTCTAACGCACCACTATATTTGTAGCATTCTTTTTTTGAACCGCTTTTCCAGCCAGCTGCTGACCGCGCTAATGAGGCTTTAATCGGTGTTTAACAAATATTAATGGGTATTTCATAAACCCCGCCAACTGATAGTGTTGGCAATAAGCGTCGTAAAAAAATTGAACACCTTAATGTTGAAAAATCGTTGAATGCATGGCAAAGGAGAGTGAGTAGTAAAGCAATGATGAGAGCGATGGACGAATTAAAATGGTTTGCTAAAGGATTAGTTGTAAGCCAGGAGTATTAAAAAATAGCGAAAATCTGCAAGAGTGCATTTGTTTACTAAAGGTTTTTTTTTTGTCAATTGTCTTATTCTAATAAAATGCAAAAATCATTGAAACATAAATAAATCCACAAAAAAAAAATTATTTATAATTTTTAATAAGAAACCCCAGTATTTTTGAAGTAATTTTATTTAATTTTACAAAAGATAAAATTAAAAAAATACTACAAATTGTTAATTCATTCGAAAATGAAAAAAAAAAATAATAATTTCTAACCACTTTTTTATTTCATTTATATTTTTAAAAAAACCAAAAAAAATTTTACAACTCTAAGATTAAAAAAAAAACTCAATTCAATTAAGTAGGTAGCCAAGAATAAAAATATTTTAATTTTCGAAAAAAAATTATAAAAATTACTTTTTCTAAAAATGCAAACAAAAAACTTTTTTCTGCAAATATTAAATTTTACAAATTATTCATATCTATTTTCAAGATCTATTTTCACAAAAACTTTAAACATAAATTTTAAAATGTATTGCCTAGAATATCTACAAAGTATTCTACTGTTCTCGACGTTACATACGTCGTTAGAACTGTTCCTGAAAATTAAAAAAAAAATATTTTTCATAAATATTTTTCAATTTGGCACTTTAAAATATGTTCAAAACTTTAAAGCAGGAATTTTAGACAGGTATGCGCAAAAGTTTTTTAATGTTTCAATAAGCTAAAAAACATTTGAAAATCGTTGTATATGATTTTTATAAAATAATTCAAAAATTAATTTACAGGTACATATGTATAGAATATAGAAAAAAAGTCTCAAAAGGATTTAAGTACAATTTAACAAAAAAAAAGTTTTTTAATAAATTTTTAATATTTAAAAATTTTAATATTTAAAAATGTTTTTTAAAAAATTTACGAGGATATAAATGAACTTCAAACAATTTTTAGATCAATATTCTTGGACATCAGAAAATCGGGATTGTTTAAAATTTTTTAAACCAGAGATGGTAAAAATATTTTTCAAAACTTTAAATGCATCCTAACGCAATGTTACGAACTAACTTCCCCAGAACTTTTCAGACAGATTATCATAAAAACAAATTTTAATTTTTCGAAGGATTTTCTATGCACCTGCCAAATAGCACGTAAATTAATCTTTGTAAATATTTTTTTTTTTTTTAATTTCAACAATCAAGCGCAATATATTTTTTTTAATCGTCTATAGTTTTTAATTAAATAACGAAATGAATTTTAACAAAAAGTCTGTTTCCAAAAATATTTCAAATAAATTCCTAAATAGTTTAGCATAGCTTAAAAAAATTGTAAATAAATTCCGAAACTATTAAATTTTTTTTTTTTGATTTTTGGAAATTTTCATTTTCTAAAAAAAATTTTGTAATATATGAAATTTCTATTAACTATATTAAAAGTTTTCAAAAATATAATAAAAATTACGAATTATTCGGGAAATATTTTCATAATATGTATTTGCAAGTATATTTTTCAATATCTTTTTGTTATGTACATATGTTTTACAATATTATTTGTACTTTACTCTTTTTAGCAGATGTATGTCCAAAAATGTTCAGCAGCTATTTTATACAAAATTTTCAAATATGTAATTTAAAGCAAATATATCACAAAAATATTTTTTTGTTTTTTTTTTTCTATATACAAAGCGTAATTTTTTGCAAAAACCAAATAATTTTGAATCTTTTTTGGAATTTTTCTGAAACGGATATCCGCAAACTAAAACCAAAAAAAGTTTCCAAAATAAGCTTTTAAATTATTTTAGTTTATATCTACGAAATTCTTTAGAATTTTCCCAACAAAAATTTCTAAAAAGAACTGAGAATTTTGTATTTAATTTTTGATAAAACTCCAGCTTAAAAGCGTAGAAGTAAAATACACATTAAATCGCACATTTAACAAAAATTTAAAGCATATCTCGCATGGTTTGTCTCATTTCACAGCCTACCCTTTTTGATTAATGCAAAAATTTAATGAGTTCCCCTTCCAGTTTGAACAATCTTTTCTAAAAGCCATTAACATATAATATTTAGCATACATTTCAGCGCTTTTCAAATTTAATAATTTTATTTCACATGACAGGCTTATTAATGAAATTTGCAATCAATTATGATTGGATCTCGGCAGCTCATTTATTTCATTTACAATTCGCTGCCATTTCATGTTGTGTAGTCATTTATTTACTTACATACATGAATTAACTACGGTTGCCTTAATTTTTCACTTAATGTTTCTAATAATTTTAAACAAATCTACTTTGTCAATGCTTATCACTAATTGCATATTTATCCGCTTAAGATATTTACAAATAACATAAACACATAAAATATATAGCGTTTAGATGAAGATTTATAGCAACCACTTTGTTAAGCGAAAATTTATGAAATATACATGCAGCTGTGTGTGTGTGATACTAAACTTTTAATATTGACTGTGGATGAAAACTTGATTGCAGTAATTGCCAATGCAAGCATAAGAAATTTGAATGCATAAATTAATGTTAATATGTTTTCCAATGCAATGTGTGTGTGTGCGAGTGTGTATGTTTGTGTGCGTGTGTGTATGATGTACATTTAGCCACGTAAATATTTAGCAAAAAGCTTATTATTAATTTCATACTCATTGTATGCTGATAAATATTTACCATTATTTATGTTAGGTAAATCATACGCTTTGCTAGCTTTTGTTTACTTATTTAAATTTTATCGAAATTTAATAGCTTTTTAGTTATTTTAGTTAACAAGCCATCAAACATTTATTTTGTGAATAGATATGGCATTAAATTTGAGTATTAATTAAACCGGTTTAATGCTTCGTTCGAAATTTTTCCAACATTTTTATATTCGAAAAATGGCATATTATTTTTCAACTTTAAAATAACCTATTTAACCTTATCAATTAAAAAATAAATATAAGAATATAAGCAAAGTTTGAAGATCAAATAATTCTATCGAACAAAATTTCCAAAACAATATACATATGTTTTGTAAATATTTTGGAAAATATTTTGTTGCAAATATTAAAGTTTTCTAAATTAGAATATGGGAATAAAAATAAATTAAATTAAATATTTACAAGTAAATTTTTTAATACTTTTTATGACTGTAATAATAAATTAGCTTTCTACTCATAATCTCGCATTTTTTTTTAAATGAAGAGAAAAGGAAACTGCACAAATTTTTTTAGTTTTTTTTTTCAAATTTTTGTGATTATTAAATATCTGAACCTTTCTTCAAAATACACAGAACAAGTGTATTGATTTTAATAATTAATATAATTTTGTCTATTTACAAATTGTGTGGTAAAAAAAAGTTATTTAATATAAGAAAAAATTTAAATTCATTTTAATTGATACCTGCATTAGATATTTTAAATTATTGAGCATATTGTTAATTTTATAGTATAGCTATATATTTTTTGCTGGTAATTTAAATTCTTTTTTTTTTTTGAAAGACCGAAAGATGTAAAAACACTTGCTAAAAAATCAAAAGACATTTTAAGTAGATTAAAAAAAAAACAATATTTTAAAAAAAAACCCCTTATTTTTTTCAAATTGAACAAAACCAAGTCATATCTGCTTTAGAGTTTTCCAAATATGTATGTTTATTTTTAAAATTAGTTTTTTTATTTTTTTATTAAATCAAATCCTGAAAAATGTATTTATTGCCAATGCCGAAGTTTAAAAATGAACTTCACAAACTTACATATTTTTATAGCATAAAATCTTGTATTGAAATTTTTTTACTGAAAAGATAAGAGTTATTTCAATTATTTTCAAATAAATAGCAGTTCGTAGAAGGCAACCAATATCTTAAAAAATTAATTTTGAACACAATATTTTCATAATCGCTCATTTCAGCTTGTTTAAATTTTTGTAAAATTTTGATAGTGCTCTCAGATTTATTGAAAAAATTAAAAACCATTGAGATATGAATTGTATTTTACCTTTTTGTTGAAATATTATTAAAACTATGTCAAAAAATTTCATCATTAAAAATTTGAAAAAATTGCTAGTTTAGTGTGAATTTTTTGAACATTTTTGAAAGAAATGAAAATAAATTGCAAACGTTTTTTTGAAGATTATTACTATATTTTGACTCTTCTTTTCAAATTAAATTTTTTGAATTTCAACCATTTGAATTTTTGATAAATTTTTAATTGTTCCAATTTTCAAGAACGCGTATAAAGTACGTTTTTTTGAAGATTATTACTATATTTTGACTCTTCTTTTCAAATTAAATTTTTTGAATTTCAACCATTTGAATTTTTGATAAATTTTTAATTACGTGTCGTAGACTACATAAAAAAATTAAACCAGTTGTATTGTACAATGAAAAATACCAAACATCAGTTACTATAACCTGAACTTGAAGCACAAACTGGCAGCTACAGTAACTATAATCATCATATTCGTTTGCCGCAGGCAGGAAATAAACAACAATAGTAAAAAAATTTCCAGGAGCCAAAACAACCAAAGCGAAGGGAAAACATACAAGCCAAACGAAAGCGCATAATTTTTAGCAAGAGCAAAAAATAGCAATAACAACGGCAACTGTCAAAACAGAATCTTGCAAAATGTTTCCACTTCGACGACGGATGTGGCAGGGACAAAGGAATAGTGAAATGCCGAAATATGTAAAAAATTTCATTATTGTTCGCCGTCATGCCATCAATCACTTAGAAAATGTGACGAAATGTACATAGTATTTGCATTTTTCTTAACATTCTTGGAAATTTTAGGAGAATCAAGGAAGTAAGGTTAAGACCATAATAATTTCAAAAGCAATATAAAAAACTAGAAGTGAAATTAAAATTAGAAATTTACTTAGGTTAAATAGCGCACTTCAATCAATTTAATGAGCGGCAAGAGGAAGAAAGCCAAAATTTAAATTGGATTAAAAAGAATTTCAGAATATAATAAGTGTGAAATTAAAAAGTTGACACCGGTAATGTATTTATTAAAAATAAATTTTGTTTTGCAATAAAAAATGTAAAAATTTTAATAAATTTTATTAAAGTAAGTTAGTAATTGCATAATTTCAGAAGGCAAAAACATGCCCTTAATTATTAAAACAGAAATAAGTGATTTTGGAAAAAAATTAAAAATTTAAATATGCACAGACACTTTCAATAAAATGTTCAAAGTTTATTATACGAAAAGTTTGAGTACTTTTGTTAGTAAAATAATTTATATTATTTTGATTTTTTTTTTCAGAAATGTTTAGAACTCATGAAGCTTTAGAAAATGCAAAAAATTTTAATTTAACATATTTAGCCAAAAATTTTTTAAAACTCACTTTAATTTGCATTTTTGTACGATTAGTAAATTTATTAAAAACTGCGGTGAAAAATGAAATTAACAAATTTTTTTTTGCTAAGCCTTTTCGGAGGTGGAGTAAAAATAATATTTAATTGCTCTTCCAGCATCACTTTAAATTTATGTAATTTTTGAATCCAAAGAAAACTACAAAACCTGAAAATATAAATTAAAAAAAAAAAAATTTGATTTCTTGAAAAGTAGTTTAAAGAACAAAATATTTTTTTATACACATATTTTTAAGAACACTGTAAGCTTCGGTGGAGTCAGCAGGAAACCAAATTTTCACTTACAATAAAGGTCAAATTTTATTTGCTTTTATTAACTTGCACGATTATTTAGCAAATAGCCGCAAAATAATTACAAATTTTTGTTAGACTCTTAAGCCGCGAAAGAAATTATAAAATATGAGATAGAACAAGTCTGGCATTGAAAAAATTAATATGTTTTTTTTTATTTTGAATTTTGCCAAATTTTTTAAATTTTTAAAAGCCTAAAAATGTTGAGAAATTTTTAAATTTCCAAAGTGCTGTTTTGAAATTACCAAATTTTAATTTTAAAAAATAGCACAAACACATTTTACAATTTTTTTTCAGACTTCTAAATTTTGTTTGAAATTTAAAATTTTTTTTTTTTAATGTGGAAATTTGTAAAGCAAATCAAATAGTCACAGAAATATTTTGCAATATTTTTTGGACTTTGCATGGCACAAAAGAAATTAAAAAATACAAGAAAAAAATTTTGTAACAGCCGGAAATTTTTGAACAATTATTAAGTCTCCGCACTACAAAGTTGTTTTTTTTTTTTTAAATTTTAACCTTAAAAAAAATTTCTTGAGCTCTGCACGTTTTTCGAACAAAAAAAAATACATACTATTTTTGCACTTTCTTAGGCCAAAAACTAAATTGCATTGAACTCATCGGCTTTCTTTAAACTTATAAGCAACTAATAATTTTTTTTATAAATGAATAGCAATTTATTGGCAGAATTTGCTAGGCTTTAGTGGATCTAATTTAAATGCAATATTTTTTTTTTTTTTAATTTTGTTACTCATTTCTGTATTTCAAAAGTGCCTCAAACTCGTATTAAAAAAATATGATTTTAATTGGCTTAGCATTTTTCTTTATATTTTTTGCTTATATTTAAATTGTAGAGAAATGCACGATTTAATTTTTTACAGCACATTAAATAAAAATTTAAATTTTGTAAAGCTTGCAAGCAATTGAGAAATTAAAGATTTCATATCTGTTTTAATTTCATTCTATCTATGCATGCGAATCAAGAAAACACATCAAAGTAAATGAGTGGGAGGTATTTTGAAAATTTTTATTGTGCTCTATTTATCTCTTTGATTTGTTTGTTGTTGAGTCGATTTTTTATACGATTTACCACTACGCCGCCTGCAAATGACTTTGATGTTTCCATACCAATGCCAGACAGGAGTACCGTTATCTATGCTTACAACAACGGTAATGATAACGGCAACAGCAGCAAAAGCTGAATGCTAAAACACTAAAAACACAATGTGGGTGCCGCCAAGACTGCCGAGTAGCAAAGCAAGAGGGCGTGCCAACAACTACCAGCTGGCGCTGTCTTCATAATGACTTCTGTCAGTTGCTTATCCGCCGTCGGCTATAATAAATAAATATACAAACAAGCGCTTTTACTAAATACCTGCACACAATTACAAAAATCATTCATTCATTTGCTCAACCTATTCAATATTTAATTTGTATTTGAATTTTTGTTTTTTTTTCTTTTTGCTTTTCTTTCGTCTACAAATACCTCGTATTGCTTTTGTTGTTTTATGTGTTTGTATGCTTTTTGCTTTTAACTTTTTTAGCTTATAGTTTTTGTTATTGTCGTTATTGTTATTGCGCATAGGCAACAGCTTGTATCAAATTAATTAGTTTGCGTTAATTCCCTGTTATCCTTGTGTGTCAGTGTGTGCGTATGTGTGTGTGTGTGTGTTAGCAAAGTACATAAAAGGTATTGTAGAAAATGTAATACAATTAAAATTATATTCCACTAGCCGATACTCTGGCTGAAAACTTTATCATTGATAGCTGCGCTGTAAAATTTTATTTATTCATTATATCTAAATATATATTGTACAATTTCCGTTTGTGATCTAAAAGACAATAATTAATTGGCTTGATGAATGTCATTTTGAAATAGTTGGCAAATATTTTCAATAAATACTGCTGCAATTCAAATATGTACATATGTATGTATATATTTTTCGGAAAACCCAATAATGTTTTATATTTTTCCAAAAGTATTTCTCATTTCTTTGAATAGAGTAACCGAAGTGTTTTGTGTTTCACGTTAATATTAAAAATTGTTTTCGGTATTAAAATTGGTGGCCACACTACTTGAAAATATTTTTGAATTTAAATATTTTTAAAACTAGATTTATTTGATTTATAAAAAATATGCAAAAAATTTTTAAACTTATTTATAGGGAAAGGTGGCAACTCTGTGCGAAAACTTCTATCTAAATTAATTTAATAAAGAGTAATGAAGTTAAATTTTTAAAAATTCTGTAAAGAAAAGGTGGCAACTCTGTGTGAGAAAAATTTCTCAAAATTTAATATTTTTTAGTAATTAGTAAATGAAAACGTTTGAAAAAAGTATTTTCTTTTGTATTACTCTCTTTTGTGAAAAATATAAACGTAAAATACACGTTTTGATTTCCTCTTTACTTTTCAAGCTACTGACGTCAGTTTAAATTCAAATATCCCGTAAATTTCTAAAAAAAAGTTTGAGCACTTAAGCAATCCCGCTTCTTTAATTCATACGAAATCTTATTTAAGCTTAAATTCAATTAATAACTCGATTCATTTTTATTTTCCTTTTTTTGAATTCAATTAAAATTAATTTGAAAAATTTGAAAAAAAAAGTATTCACGTTTCTAACTAATTTCACTTTGTTATGAAAAGCCTTCAAAACGTTGGAAAATTAAAAGTTTGAAATATTTTGTTTTTAAATAAAAAAATTTAAATAAATAAATATTTAAAAAACAATCGATTTTAAGTTAAAAAGAAAAAAAAATTTTAAATTTTTTTTACTTCCTTTACAAGAATGGTGTCACTTTAGTTTTACTTAAAAAAAAATTTTTAAACTAAAAAAGCACCCACAGGTTTCAATTAACTTGATAGGAAATACTTTGTTTAGTTTAAATAAAATTAAAAAAAAAAAAATGCTATGCCATGCATGCAGAAGATAGCTGACATTAAAAAAAAAATGGATTTCTTAGTAAAAAAACGATTAGTATTTTCAAATTTTTTCTAAATTTCTTTACAATAATAATACCAGCTTATAATTTCCTTAAAATGTTTTAGTTACACTTCAATTTTATATTGAATTATAAAATATGTGACAACACTGTCTGAAAAATTTTTTCCCTACTAATATTTTTATTCACTTTTTTCAGGTCCTCATTATACTTCACTTATGTACATTGGGAGGCTTTTTGGTATTTTTACTTGGGGCATGCCAGGAAAGAATGGACTTTCTAACGAATTTATTTCATCTGTTATAAAATTCGGTTTGAAGACAAAACTGTTTCTCCGCTGCGCCAACTTCAATGTCACTTTTTCTTCGCACCACTTCTAACCGAAGCAAAAAATGAATGAGAAAATTTTTTTCCAAATAGCAAAACATTTTTAATTTATTATAAACTCTTTGATAGCTGGCAACCTTTTTCCTTAGATATTAGTAGTGCATGTAATTTTTAAATGTTTCTTTATTTCAATTTCCATTAAATTTTCTCAACAGCCAAGTGTACATTTTTAGCTCTTGTGGTTCCAGTTTGATTTTCGTCAAGCACATCTGAAACCGGCTGAGTTATCCATTTAAAATTATGCCTTTAATTTACCTTTCGTTTGCTTAAATTTCTTGCTTATGTTTGAAAATAATCAGCTGTCGCGTGGCTACACATTTTCAAATTCACAGGCGTAGATAAATTTACCTTTCTATGTGAACAAGTTCACTAATACATGCACACAATTAAACACAAAATAAGTGTTTCTCCACAAATTAACTTCATTTGTATCTGCAAGTGAAAACTAAAGTTACCTCGTGCAGCCGCCGGCTTGTAAACTCACTGAATTTTAATTATGTATTTCTCCCTCTTTTTTTTTTACTTTTTATATATCTTCTTTGTTTTTTTTTGTTTTGTTTTTTGGTTTTCCACTTATTATTAAAATCGCAAATTTGCTACGCACAGCTGGCTGTTGTTGTTTTTCCACAATTTTTCTTGTTGTTTATCTAACTTGCTTGGTGCTTTGTTGTATAAGTACCCCCTGTCTGTCTGTTGTTCAGTTTGCTACCTTGATGATGCCCGAAAGTATGCCTTCATTCGCAGACATCACAGCAATATCTGGGTTTTTTTTCATGTAGGCATGTGTAGCATTCTCTGTGTACCCCAGCAAAAAAAAACTGTGCGACTAATCTCTAAAGAGAGTACTGCGGAAGTAGTCCGAAACGGGTATTATTCGAGACCAATTAGTCTCGTCTCATCGCTCACGGGTACGTTTAAAAATTAAAGTTTTTTTTTAACTTTATCTAATTAACATTGCATTTTTTTTTGATATGTTGTAACAAAAGTATACAACGCAGAGATCCAGAATAATAGAATAATCCCACTATTCAGTTTAAAAAAAGATTATACTAATTTGTATAAAAATTATAAAACTGTTGTGATAATAATTTTGAGTGAGAAACATTATTTAAGTTATTTCAATTATGATTGAGAAAATTTTTTTAAATCGGCAATTACTGTTACTTTGGGATTTTTATTATAATAATAAATGATAACTATTATGAGAAGATTTTTATAATATAAGTCTCAAATAAAAATAGTTTGAAGACCCACACATTTTTTCACACCAAAATAAAAGACTTAGAGACAGAAAAAAATGTATCTCGCTGATAACTATTATGAAAAGACTTTTATAATATAAATCACAAAATAAAAGTCCGTGAAGACCTAAAAAAAATTTATCCCGCTGATAATTATTATGTAACACCTTTGTAATATAAGTCTCAAAATAAGGCACATTGAAGACAAACAAATTGTTTTCCCACTAATAATTATTATGAGCGGACTTTTGTTATGTAAGTCTCAAAATAAAATACTTTAAAAACAGAAAAAAATTTAGCTCTTTCATAACTGTTATAAGAAGACTTTTATAATATAAGTGTCAAAATGAAATGCTTTGAAAACCTATACAAAATGTATCGCGCTGATAATTATTTTGAAAAGACTTTTATAATATAAGTCTTTGAATAATAGTTATGTATAATGATTATTGAACAACTTTTAATATTATCTCTTAGAATAGTTATGTCTTTGTTAAAAAGCGGCATGCTGTTTTGTAAACTAATCTGTAGTTTTGTGACATAAAATGCACCAGTACCAATGCGTATAAAAAGAGCCCATTCTACATTCATACCCGTTCGGATATTATCTAGATAGGACATGCTCGCACGAACGAGAATAGTTCAGTTCAGTTCATAGAAAGGCAAGCAATAGCGAATATTCCTTTGCAGACATATCCCGTGCACGTCGCATTTTTTGTTGGGTATGGTGCTCAATATATTTTTGGAATGCGTGGAAACTGGCGCCCACATAACCACTTTGGCACTTTCTTTATTAAAAACATGTAAAATCGGAAATTCAAAAGGCGAAGCAAAAATCATAGGTAGATTTTAATCAAATTGGCAATTTCGCTGGCAGCCAAAAAACAAAAAAAAAAAGCGCAAGAAAGAGATTACGATATTATGATAGCTTACCCCTCAAGCTCTTAAAAGGAAAATTTTATAAAGAAAAAGCGGATTAGACCCAAGTAACATTTAATCTAAAGTGCTCGCCATACCTTTTAGCTGTGGCGGGTAGCAGTGGAAAAAAATGGGATAATACGTAGTGGAGAAAAGGCTTATCATTTGCCATGCAAGTAATAGCGCGGTCATCTACATATATTTGTTGAAAAAAAATTAAATCAGTAGATTTCAATACGCCATTTTGCTAGAGAAAGAGCACACTTCGCATTGTATTGCAGCGGAATCGAAGTAAAATTAAAAATAACTTATAAATCTCAGAAAGGCTATAAAACAAGTTGGTGAAAAAATGAAGAAAAATCGACAGTAGATAATTATCGGCATAACTTTGGTAGAGTACAGTGAGCGCTCTTTTCGCACCTTTTTGAAATGAGTAGATTTTCACCGATAATTTTTATGCAGTCGAAAACACCAACTTCTACCACATGGAGGGAAAACTTTCTACAACTAATTGAATTAAATTACTTTGAAGTTGAAAAAAAAAATCCTGTAAACTGTAAAAACACATCACGATATTCAGCTATTTACACCTAAAACTCTACCTCACATGCTCGCAAAAACCAAATGTGCCAAGAATGCCATGATCGGCGCTGAAAATGAAAGTGAAATTTCGCACTCACCTAGCATAGTTTGAACTACAAACACGTTAACTGTAGGCAGAAGAAAGCATTTCACGTACAGTTTAACCCAAATAGGCAACAATGTCCAACCAAGTGTGTTGCGTTGTAAGGTGAACGAACAACAACAACAAACCCCAAAAAGCCAAAGCATTGTTCAACGAAGTGCAGCTAGCATTCAACTACACTTGCCGAACAGAAACAGAACAGTTCAGAAGTTTTGCTGGCCAACGCCTAACAACTTTTGTTGAACAATCGAGCACTAAGCGCAGCAACACCGATGGCGCTGAGTAGCTCGCTTGAACTTTAAGTGGCAGGAAGATTTTTGTTAAGTTACTTGGCGGGCCGATGTGGCAACACGTTGGGTGTGAAGTGTGGTGTGTGTGTGTGTGTGTGTGTGGTAGGTAGAGCTGAATGTTATAAGAGGGCAGCTAAATGCGTGAACGCCTAGAAATATGTAGCTATTACTATACTTGAGTTGCTTATGTAACGGTATGTGTCGAATCACTTGTGTGTGTAAGTGAGCGTGTTTGTGCGTTAAGTTGCATTGAAAATGTGTGAAGGCAAAAAATAAATTATAATTTTTCATGGTTCAAAAATGAGAAATTGTCTAAAATTGCAACAAAAAAAAATTAGTTGGCAACACTATTTATAAATATTTCTAAAGTTAAATATTTATTTGATACTAAACATATTTCGTTTAATAAAAATAGTGAATGTTTTTAAGGGTGGCAACTCTGTTTGTATAAAAAATAAATAAAAAATTTATTTAAATTCAATATATATTTCAAAACTTAAATTTCTAGTAAATTGCTGAATCAAAATATTTGGAAAAATGTACTTATTGTATCTATTGTGGAGAGTGCAAAAGAAGAAAATTTTAATCAGTAAACGGAAAATTTTTGGGATTTTTAAAATTTACTGAAATAACAATGACAGCATAAATTCAAACATTTTTGGGCTCAGCAAACTTCTACAAAAAAAAAAACACAGCACAACTAAATAGTTGCATGACAGACAAAACCGAGAGATCTTGGTTTAGTTTACATTGAAATTTTTCATTGGAATCTTTTCAATTTTTCTTTGCTTTAAATGCAACAAATAAAATTAATTTATGCGATGGAGTTTTGAAAATTTGAAAATTGGTGAAAGCTGTAATAGTTAAAAAATTAAAATTTAATTTTTGTACGAGAAGCCTTCAATAAGTTTGCAAATTAAAAATTGCACGCTTTAGTAAACTTTATAGAAAATATTCTGTTTACTTCAAATATAAATTTAAAAAAAAAGCCAGTATTTTTTTCTTAAAATTGCTAGAGCTATTAAAGTTCTGTAGCCGATATGGAGCTCTGGGCTTATTCTAAAAATACTTTAGAGAGTTTAGAGCGACGGAACGGTATGTGTTATAAATTTATTTGATATATTTTCTAAAAAAAAAATTTCTTTTGGTTTCAAGAAAAATAAATGAACACAATATTCGAAAAATATATATTTATTAACTTTTTATATCAGGTATCAAAAGAATGCCAAATTTACCGCTTTTTATGCACTGTATCAATTTTTCGAGGTTTTGTCGTCAAAATGTTGATACTAAAAAGGAACTTCTATCGACGTAGCCTAAATATTTTAAAAATTTGTTGAAAAGCATCATAATAATGAGTTAAAAAAAATTGGGATGTGAATGTATTTGCAATGAAATAAGAAGAAACGAAAAATAATTTCCAATGATAAATTTATAAGCCAATTCGGTCAGATTTTGGCTGAGTTATTGAAGATTTTCTTAAATCAATCCTCCAAAAATTGAACACAATGTTTCATTGAAGAACGTTTTAAATATTTGTATACAAAATTTTCAAGCTCCAAACCGTTTTTGTGTGCTGAGTTGAAACAAGATTTTGAAAATTTATTTTTATTTAGTAAAAAAGCTTCAGAAATGGAGGTAGTTGCAAATCAGTTCAGCTCATATAAATCGTTATATTACTTTCTACTTACTTACTTAATATATTTGCCAAATATTTTGGTTGATGTCTTAAAATATAATGGATTTTATAATTCCAATGGGAAAACAGTACCGATTTCTTATCATATTTTATGAGAAGTGACGCACCCTGACTTTCGAATTCTGCAAACATTTTTTGTTTTTTTTTGTAATCGGTATGCCACTCTGTTCCTTTTCTTAAATTCTTCATTATAAAAGAATATTTGTTCAATTCCGTGAAGTAATTTGAGAGGCTAATCGTGATTATAAATTTTATAGATGCATCAAATAGCTGTAGATATATGAAAACCAATGTGTGTGCTTTTTTTTTTGGTTTTGCTGGCAGCATTTTGGGCTACCTTTTTGTAGGCGCCGTAAAAATTCGAACTTATTTTTTGCGTTTATGAATCACCCTAGTGTTTAAGTTTAAGCATGCCTCGGGCTTGGTTAACCATTTTAGTGGCATATTCCCACTTAACTCACGAAACCACTCACTCTGTTTGTGTGTGTGTGTGTGTGTGTGTGTGTGTGTGTGTGTGTGTGGATGAGTATCTCTGCAGCCGCGTATTCGATAATTCACACATCCCGTATTGTGTTAATGCGATTTCCGTATCCGCCTAAATAGCTATTATTAGTAGCGTTGCTGTTGTTCTTGTTTTTGCCATCCCACACCCACCTCTCTCCCTTTATCGCTGTGCATGTACTTTGCGGTCTTTTTCCCAATCACCTACAGCGCTTTGGCTTTCAGTTTCGCAGCTCCACCCTGGCAACTAACAACAAATTGCTTTGGTCTACTCTTTATCTTTGCAAAGCAATTTCCGCTGCATTCGTGTGTGTCTGTGTATGGGTGCGTGTGTGTGTGTGAATTGTGTCCTCTGCATGTGGTTGTGGCTTAGCGGTTGTCTAAACCGCTTACGTGTGTGAGTGTGTGTGTGTGTGCGGTGTTGTAAAATTTCAGCGCAGCGTGTTGGCAATTAAAGCTCGGCAGCTTAAATTGACAACAATGCCATTGGAAATGCTTACAATTTATATTTGGCGAAAATTTAATTGCAGTGCAGCTGGTTAAAAACTAATTAGAATGAGCCAACGCTTCGCAATGGTAGGCTAATAGCCTATTTCCATCGTGAAAAAATTGCGATTGGACAGCATTTGTTGAGTTGGGTAGGGAAGTTTGTCTGCCTGTCATGCCTGCTAATCGAAGGACATGTACAGAAGCTCTACTGACACCTGCGGTGAGTAAATTAGATCCATAGTGAGGCTTTTAACTAGAATACAAAGGAATCTAAGACATAATTATTTTCAAACGCCATTTAAAGATAATAAGGATACATTCACACGGCATGATTTTTACCGCTTTTTAAAATATTTCAATTCACGACTATGTCATTGAAATACAGTTTCTACTCGCGGCTTAAAACTAACGAAATTTATTGGTTCTGTTAATTTAAATATTGCTCTTATAATAACAGTAATAATATTCTGTTAAGCTCTGTCCCAGCTTTGATTGGTTGTTAGTTGACGATTGGCGAGCGAAAACTCCAATCAACACTAAAAGCGCCATTTTAAAACCAGCCAAACCTGTCAAACAACAGATGGGAAGAAGAATAAAGAAGAGAAGAAAAGGGAGAAGAAACCTCTTGCAGTGCCTTATCTCCACTCCGTGAAGTTTAAGCACATAAGTAAATTGTTTGAAGTCACGCTACCCAACTCTTTTGAGTTTCCAAAAAAAGATTTGCACAGAAAGCTCTTTCTAGTTGCGCAACGACCTGAATAGCTGCAGAGGAGATGTTCCACCATTTCTTCCGGACTTGGTGAGTTGGAGTTGCGACAGCAGGCATTGTGTTTTAATCCCAGTATTCAGTACCCTGTGCAAGCAGCGATTGGTCTGCAAACGTTCGTCTTATGCATTTCAATGAGAATACAAGACCTTTTGGAATTGAAACAAGACAACAGTTAGGATATCCGTCCTCTGATGATACTAAGGGGCACATTACCCTCTACGGACTCTGAGATATGTAGCACGGAGTCGTTCCGAGCTAGCTTATCCCATATCGGGAACGCCGCCGTGCCTCGGAACCCATATCAGGGAGATGCTGTACCGACGTACTACCTGCATCGCTTCACTAGGCTCGCTATCACCATTTCAGAATTGAGAGCCGACATCGCTGTCTGACAATCTGAAAAAGATAGCGATATTATACCATGGTCGCTCTAACGCCAAAAAAAACTTCAACAAGTCACCCACAGGCAAAAAAATCTCTCACTGAAAAACACTCGTAGAGTCCGAAAGCCTTCATTTGAGAGCCCATTGAATTGGTTTCCGCGTCCACTCCACTAGCTATTTTTGACTCAGTTACTGCAAGCAGGTACTGCAAAGCGCTCTGTGAATAAGACACCCTTCTACTCCCTCCTTAAGGGAAGCAAGGTGCTGAAGGTTCTGCGTAGTTGAATTTCTGGGCATATTTTGTGAATTTCCTGGTCTCTGTCGGACTGCTGTATGCGCTCATGGTCAAAGGCCCGTTCTTTTCAGAGTTCCAGTTCATTTAACCTTAGGACACTCTGAGAATCAGACTCCTTGATGTAAAGATCTATCGGAGGCATGTGAAAAATCACGTTCACTGTCTCCGTTGGGCACGATATGATTACCTCAGTAAACGCAACGCAGGCCGACCTCTGTACTTAGCTTATTTAATTCATCGCCTTGTAGATCCAGGCCATCAGTTCCGAACGCAGGTTTCATCTCTTACTTAGCATTTTTTTGCAAGAATAGAAAGCATGGTATGCCTTTTTGTCCAGTGTGTGGTTTCCAGTTTAACTTAGGAATCAGTATGACTTCCAAGTAGTTCACACTAGAGGAAAGGGTTAGGCTTTAGCCATTTAAAGAAGGTAGGTAGGTTGAAGTTAGGAATTCTGTTCCTAGTGGCAAATAGAAGCAGCTCGGTCTTTGAGGGGTTAATGTTGAGCCCACTGGCTAACTAACTCTAAAACGTTGACTGTTTTGAGTTGATCATTATGAAAGCAAAGATAGACGATTAGACGAAAGTGACTGCGATAATTACACAAAATAGATAATGAAACAAAACTCGATAGATATTTGTGACTAATGCTAACGATTACTCTACCGATTTCCGTTCCGATTATAACAACGAAAGTAGTTTCGATACGAATAACGATTACAGTTCCGACAAAAGTTTCGGAAGAAGCATTGATACCGATAACAATTTAGTTAACGACGTAGGTGCTAATGGAGATAAAAATTCGATAAAAATAACGATATAAATTTCAGTACCGAAATCGATAAGATACAAATTGTCAACACAATAAAATTTCACTAAGCGTTCAAAATACTGGCGATGGGCTATGAAGTTTACTAAAGTGCCAGTGAAGACAATAATAAATTAATAACTACAAGTATCGATAACGATACAAATTTCTGCATAGATAATATTCCCATTTCAGCGTTTTCTTATAAAGACAGTAGTACGAAAGATGGCAATAATATATCGATAGTGGTAGCGAAATCGCTAACGATAACAACTTTCTAACTAAAAATATTTTTACAAAAGTTCCTAATAAAGTTTAATGGGGTATAAAACCACATATTTAGAATTTTTATAAAAAATCGAATCAAAAATTTTGATTATTTTGAAAATTTTGAAAAATTTCCCTCATTTGAACAAAGTGCTTAAGCTATATTTTTATTTTAAAAAAATATTGAAATTAAGTTAAAAAAAAAAATAGTCAAAACTTTTGAACATGTGGTTGTGCTACCGTTATGGCGTACACTGTAATCGCTCTTTAGCCGAGTGGCAATAAAGTTACACATTTGCTTTACGCATATCAATCTAAGTTCTTTGTGCAAGGGCATTACTTTTAATATCGTTCTTTTTTTTCTCCCGTCACCTGCCAACTGTTATACAAAAAAGTCACTCACGAGCATCTACTAAATTTGTATGCTCTGTATCACTTCATTACTTTGCTTGCCTCGCTCGCAGTGGTCAAGACTAAGGTAACTTATACGACCTGGTGTTTGCTTATTAATTTTTCATGAGTTTGAAACGTTCGAGTTGTGGGTGGTGGTCAGCCCCCATTATGGTGGTAGGTAGAGAATGGGAAAAAGTTAATATTTTCCATTTCATTTTCATCTTTTTTTCCTTCTCTTTAGCGTTTAATCTACATCTTTTGGCCTTTTATTTACTTCTCTAATCTTTCACCGAAACTTGTGCTAAGTTTATTAGTATTCAAGTAAATTAGCTAGCATACATATGTTCGTGCACAAATTTCGGTACTGATTATTAATGCGACTATAAAAATTGCAATATAACTACATCAAACGTGAATATCATCAACATTGGTTGACTCGCTTTCTGTCATCTTAATAAAAATAAAATTTAGTAAGAAAAAATTAGTTTAGTAGAAGCTGTAGGTGATCCATAAAAAAAAAACTTATGTGCTAAGGTTGAAAGCACCTAAATATAAATTAAATTATTAACGAAGCACTTACTTTTACAATTGCTAGAAAGGCCCTGTCGATGTTTCACGGACAAAAAAACTTGCAACACAGACTTATTGGTGCGAAGATAGAAACGCCTTCACTTACGGTTAATAAAGGGACAAATTTTACTTATGTATTTTGCAACAATTTAATGGACTCAAAAGCGAATTTTTGAAATTAATAAAAAACCAGAAATTACTCCTTTTGTGCAAAACTTCTAGAAAACTAAGGAAAAAATATTTTTTCATAGGAAAATTTATCACAACTAAAATTTCTGTGCATATGCATACGATACGAACGATTTTTTTAAGTGCAAAATTCGGAGTTTTGAAAAAAAAGTTTATTAAAAAGTTTGTGGTCGCAAAACTTAAAAATAATTTCAAAACTCAAAATTTATATTGAAATAAATTTTTGCGTAGGTTTGGTTTGCTTTAATCCGAATCGAAATTGTGTATCTTGTTATATAAAAATTTCAAATTTTTTTCACGAAAGCGATGGTTGGCTTCAAAAATAAATTTTATTGAAGAGTTAATTTTGGGCATTAAGGATATTTCATGATTCAAATTTTTTAAAGAACGAAACTTGAAGTTTTAAAAACTTGGCAATGTTTGTTTTTGGCATTTGAGGTTTTAGATTTTTAATTTTTAGTTTTCAAATATTATTTTATTTTAATATACATATTTCATTCAATTATTTATTTGCCCGTGTTAGTTTGGGAAATAATTTTTTTTTTTTTTCAAAATCTAAACTCGAGCTTTAAGATTTTTTTGCAGCAAAATTTAAATAAAATTTCAAGCTCAAAATTTGTGTTTTACCATATTTTGGATTATACATGTTTCCGCACAAATCGCAAAATTTTCAAATATTTCGTTTGCATGAAGATGGCATTTTGCTTCAAATAAATGTTAAATTATAGCGATAATTTTTGGGTGTTATATTTTAGGATTTAACTTTCTTCAAGCGTGAAACTCGATTCTTAAAAATTTTACAATTTAAGCATTAAATATTTAAAATTTTAATTTTTGAAAAATTATTTTTTTTAATATTATTTAACAAAATTTGAGCTTTATAATGATATTTATTTCAATTATAGATTTTAAATACGTATTACAAATTAAATGTAAATAAATAAATTTAAATTTTTTTTTGCTTGAAAATAAGATTTTGTCCAAAAAAAATAATAATATTTCTAACTTCTTAAATCAGCGGACAGAACAATGAAAACAAATAATTACATTTAATTTGAAAATTTTTTTTTCAACAAAATTTTTTCAATATTTTTTTTTATAAGTTTAGCAAATCTTTTGCAAGTAGGAGTATTTCTGTGAAATATATTTTTTGAAAGTAAAACTAATAAGACGAACCGAAATTTTATGTGTTAAAAATTAAAATTTATTTTAAACAAAACTGTGAATTTGACTTTAAAACAAATCACGCATAAAGTTTCTCACTTATTCTGTTATTTTCTTACAACATAAAATTCTTTAATTTTAATTTAAAAAAAAAATTAACCATTTTATTGGATTTTAAAAAAAATTATAATTGTCATCATTTAAAACTCAGTGTGCTGATATGTTTGAGGGAAAAATTAAAAATATTAATTTATAAAATAACTGCATTATTTTAAGGTTACATATTTAATTTTTGCAAGCGTAATATTAGTTAAGATATGATTAAAAAAAATAGCACTAAGTTACAATTTGGCAGCGAGACTTGTTTTACAAATTTCCACCAGTTAATAACGAAATTATATTCGCAAAATCTTGCCAATTGATATCACTTCCAATTTTCAATAACGAAAAATTGAGAAAAATTGAATTTGAAAATTTCAATAAATATATCAAAATACATGCTACTTGCTGCACTTGCAATCGTTATTTAATTAAATTTACACACTAAACTTTGACCTCAACATGAACAATAACAACAACAAACAATAACTAGACAGACAGACAAAAGCATTTCCAACCAACAACCAATAGCTCCTTTGAAGCTTTTGTTGTAACTGATATTGTTCTGTGTTGCGGGCAAAGCTTGTAATGCGAGTAACTCATGGGGAATTTGTGTGGCAAGTTGGAAGAAAAAAATTATTATTTCTACAAATAATATAAATATTAAAATAGCAACAACAACAACAACAAAAGTCCTTTATAAATATAGAAAGGTGTGCATATTTCAAACCCACAATATTATGTAGGCTTGTGTATTTATTAACATCAAAATACCGAAACTAGTAACAATATTTAAACAAGTGTGTAGTTATTATTTTTTGGAAACCTGTGTGTGCGCTGACTCGAATCATATTCCAGGGATTGTTTTTGATAACTTAACTTAACAAAATTTTGCTTGAATGAGTGAGAACAAATTATTTGGAATGAGCACTCGGGTAAGTGAAATGAGATCATGTAAATATTAGAAAATGAGAATTTTAAAACAATTTGAAATAGTAAGTGCAGAAATGTTTAATAATAACTGAAGGAAAAAAAGGACGGTCAAATTTCAATAAATGATATTTACTCCAAATTTTTATTATTACAAAAATTATAATAACTAAAATTTTATTTTACGTTTACATTTATGCATAGAAATTTGTTTGAAATTAATTGAGAAACAAACATTAAGCTTGATAACAATGTTTATGATAAATTGGCTATACAAAAATATGAATAAAAAAATTCCGTTAGTAAATTATTGAATCGTAATATATTGATATATGATTTAATTTTGTTATTTTCCAAATTTTTTTATATTTTATTTTCCCAAACGATAAATACAAAAAAATATTTCTTTGCGCGTTTTGTATTAGAAAAAACGAAAATCGTTTTTGTTAATTTAAAATTTAAAATTGAAAATTATTGATAACAAAACATTGTATACCGTATGTAGCAAGTTAAACAGTCTCCAACAAATTTTACAGTCCTTCATAAAAAAGTTGCATAAAAAAATTGAATTACAAATAAGACGAACGTTATGGTAGCATTATAAGTAACTAAGTCAAATCAAATTAAGTTGTACTAAAATAAAATGAATTAAATGAAATTAACTTAATTGAACTAAGTGAACTCCAATTTAAATCGATTAGCTAAACATAATATTAAAACAAAAATATATATATATTAGATTAATTTATAAAATATATGTAAATGAACTTAAACCATACAAATTTTTGGACTGATTTATCATTCAAAAATTTTCTTAAGTACTAAAGTTTTACTTAATTTTTATTTAAGTTTAGCCTGAATTTTCATATTTTGCTGTACAATTTGAATGCCTAAGTTCCCCATGAGTACTTGACTTATTCTTAAGCACTTAAGTTTCACTTACATAAGTTTTTCGAATCTTTTTTTGAGTTTTGTTTAGAACTTACAGAAACTAATACAAACAAAAAATGCTCATTTACAACTTCCTAGAAGCAATACAAACAAATCACTTTTTTTGCCTGCCATTAAATTAAACTAAATTAAACTTAATTAAATTAAACTAAGTAATTATTTCAATTCAATTAAATTATACTATACTAAACTGAATTAAATGAAATTAATTTAATTGAATTAAGTGAACTCCAATTTAATTCGATTAACGAAACTTAAATTAAAATTAAAAATTTATATGAGATTAATTTGCAAAATATAAATGAACTTAAACCATAATAATTTCTTATTTTGGGCTGATTTATCATTCAAAAATTTTCTTAAGTACTAAAGTTTCACTTAATTTTTATTTAAGTTTAGCCTGAATTTTCATATTTTGCAATATAATTTGAATGCCTAAGTTCCCCATGAGTACTTGAGTTATTCTTAAGCACTTAAGTTTCACTTAAGTTTTTCGAATCTTTTTTTAAGTTTTTTTTAGAGCTTACAGAAACTAATACAAACAAAAAATGCTTATTTACAACTTCCTAGAAGCAATACAAACAAATCACTTTTTTTTGCCTGCCATTAAATTAAACTAAATTAAACTTAATTAAATTAAACTAAGCAACTATGTCAAATCAAATTAAATTATAATATACTAAACTGAATTAAATGAAATTAATTTAATTGAATTAAGTGAACTCCAATTTAATTCGATTAAGTAAACTTAAATTAAAATAAAGAAAATATATGGCATTAATTTACTACCCTTATTTTGAGCTAATTTATCATAAAAAAATTTTCTTAAGTACTAAAGTTTAACTTAATTTTTATTTAAGTTTAGCCTGAATGTTTCTTTATATAGTTTGAATAAATATTGCAATGCAATTTGAATGCCTAGGCACCCCATGAGTACTTGAATTTTTCTTAAGCACTTAAGTTTTTAGAAAAGAAAAAAATGGACTTCTCACGACTTCTTAAAATAAACTGAAGATAAACTAAGATGCAAATTTTAGCCTTATAATATTTCGGTCGTCAATTGAAAACTCCACTACCATTGATTAATATATTAAAAATATGTATGTATGAGTATTTACAAGTCGCATCTGAAAATGCGCACAGCCGTATGAAATGCAATAAAATCCAACAGAATCACTTGTCAAAAACATTATTCTCTTTGGCGCCAACTCCGAACGGCTACTACGGCCCTTGCTGCTGGCTGTTGCTGGTCACTGGCAATTATTATAGTTATATACATAAGTTACTGCAAAGCGATTGCTGTTGTCATTGTTTTTTTATTTTGTGTAGTTGTTGTTTTTTGTTTTTTTTTGCATGAAACCCACAATTTCCAGTGGTCGTTGAAGTTGGTTGCTTAAACGAATGATACATTTTAACATATGCAAGAATGTAAATGTGTAAATATGTGTGTGTGTGTGTGTGCGTGCGTATATACATATGTATGTGAGCGGCTAGCATTCCAAGGACTTGGCTTGATTGCAAAAATAAATACATTTATTACAAACGAGTTGTTTTTGTAGTAGTACTTAGTAGTATATCGTGGCGTAGTGGTGGTGAAATTCTGCACCTGTTCACTGTCAGCAACATGCAAAATAATCCGTGAGCAGCAACAACAATAACAACAACAGCGCCAACCACTGGCTGCAATAAATACTCAACAAATATGCAGCAATGAAATTCATAAGGACCACAGAGTCGGTGGCGCGGTGGAGCGGCGGAGCTTCACTGTGTGTGTGTGTGTGTGTGTGTGGATGTGTATGTGTGTACATATGTGGATATCTGTCTAGATGTGTGTGTGTGTGTGCGTGCTAGCCACAAGCAGTAACAATAAATACAGGAGAGTTGTAGTGGTAACCAAAGCAACAACAACAACAGCAATAATTTCTACTAAATGTTGGTGAATTTTACAGCTGTCCCACACAGCATTTTACTCAAAAAAAAAAAAAAAAACAAAAAGAGACAAAAAGAGACAAAAACAGCTGGACAGCCATTCTAGCCATTACCATTTTCTCTTTCCTTCTGTCCCTCTCTCGTTCGCCCTCTTTCTCATTTGCTCCTTTATACGTGTGGGGATTTTGATAGCCATATTGTCTGCTATAAATATGCTTGCGTTTATTGTTATCGCCTTTGTTGTTTTTGTACTTGTTTAGTTTATTACAGCTGCTCGAAAATGCAGAAGCTATTATAGTAGTTGTTGTTGTTCTCTGCTTACTATGTTCCTTTTAAACGCTCATAAAGAACTGTTTATTGTTCTGTGGGGCGCTGCTCACAATTTTGACTACAATTTGTACACAGTTAATTCTTTTTTTTTTTTTGTAAACTTTTATTATTATTGTTGCAATTAAATAAATTTTGTATTTATTAGTGCAAAGTGAAAAGTGCGAAAGTGGGTATTGAAAATTCTTAACATACATAGGTGATTCTAATAAAATTTACAAATTTATTGCAATTGTTATTATTACGGTGCTATAAAAAGGAGCTGGAGAGAATTTTAAATTGTTGTGTTTTGCCAGCAAGAATAATACGTGACGTGACTACATATGTATAAAAAATGAGATTAGTGAAACTTTATTCGCATGAAAAATTAATAAAAAACAACTTAACAAAAATGCTATTTGTATAGCAAAATTGAGAACCAAAATTACTTCAATAAAGCAAAAAAAAAACATCAGCCGTTTTTAGACATGACGAGCAAATATTTAAAAAAATGTAATTTTGTTTCAAAACAAATTTTCTACAAAAAAGAACTAAATATGAGTTTCGACTATACCAAATTAATAATAAAAAATTTAAGAAAAAATTGCGCTTGTATAGAAAAGTTGCAAAACAAAATTACTTGAATTAACACCAGACCTTTTTATGGATAACGACGAATGTTTTTTTCTTAAATAGAAAAAAAAAAAAGAAAATATTTTAATTTTAAAATTTATTTTGAAACAAATTTTCTATCGAGAAAATAGAAAGTATTATAATTTTAAAATTTATTTTGAAACAAATTTTCTATCACACAAGACCTAAATATGAATTTCAAATAAATTTATGTAATTGCTTAAATATACGTAAATTGGAATCAGAATAATTTTTGGCAGGCAAATATTAGGAAAAAAAAGAATCTATATTTTCCTAAACAATTAATACAAGCGGCTGAGAGAAAGGATTTTGAATATTTTTGAAAGTGAGAACTAATAGTTTTCAAATTAAAAAAAAAAAAAATATATTTAAATTGTGTTGAAAAAAAATTTCTACAAAAAACTAAATATGAATATCCATTATAATTACGTATGCAATATCGTGAATATATAAAAACAAAAGAAAAATAATTTTTTAAATAAAAATATTTGAAAAAAATTAAAAAGTATATTTTTTTAGCATGAATACATTTTGTTCGTTAATAAATTTTTATAAAATTTTTTTTTTTAAGAAAAAAAAAAACAAAAATATGTAGATACATAAAAGAACGTAAAATTCGCAGTTACAAGTTGAAAGCAATTTCGGAAAGAGAAATGTTACTAGTAAAAAGCATTGGGAAATAAAATTATTTGAATAAAAAATATTTAAATATTAATACATATTTATAAATTTTTTATAAAAAATATTGTTTTTTTTTTCATTAAACTAACATAGATTTTTATTTAACCGCACTAAAGCTGCGTTTCGAATATTGTACGTAATTAAGAACAATAAGAACTGAAAACAGTTTTGAACCAAAAATTTGAAAAAAGTTTAAAAAAGGTCTTCACTGAAATGCAAGGAAAATAAAAATATATATTATAGGTTAGGAGGAAAAAATTAAGTAACATTTATAAAAATCAAAAATTCGCTAAAAAACATTTTATTATAGAGAAAATATAAACAGAAATAGTTATTTGTTTATAATCAAAGAAAAGAACATAAACGTAAAATATGCATCAAAAAAATTAGCATGCAAAAAAACAAAAACAAATAGAAAGTGTATACAATAAATTACTAAATTAAAGTTAAAAATATGTTTAAAGTTCGAGGGGTTCTTTATAGCCGTAAAGGAATTTTAGCTTAACATGGGCACAGAAAATATTTGATTGCGTAAAATGTAAAGACAGTTTCATCTAAATTTTCACACAAGACGGTTCTAGTAAAAAAATATTTAGCCTGAAGTATGTTTTGTGAAAATAATTTAAAAACTTTTTATTACATGAAGCTATAAGTTGGTAAAGTGCTATCAAAAAGTAATTTCATTTCCGTCTTAGCTCGCCTTAAACTACTTTCACACGCAGCCACAGTTTTGAAGACAAAAAAACTCCGCCTAAAATTTGAGACTAAAAAAAATAATTAAAGCAGGGTGGACTTTGCTGCAAAAGGGATTTCCTGATTGAGTATACTGTAGATGTTTACAACTTTAAATAAAAAAAAAACGTATAAACTTATATACATATCTCCTCCTGAGTGTTCAGCCATGCTTAAAAATTTAATGTCATTTCTTTAAAATATTTTTTTCCAGCGTTTACCTCGAAATGTTATAAAAAAGTAATTTAAAAAAAAACCATTTAAACATTCCCCATAATCACTTGCACAGTAACTCCATTAAAATAAGTTTTGAAAGTGTTTTGAACTTCTAAAATAAATTTAAAAATTTAAATCGTTTCCTATCTTGAATTTAATTTCCAAAGTGCTTTGCAAAGAGAAAGGAAAGTGAAAAGATATAAAAAAAATCGCAGCTTCTTAATTTAGTAGTGTAGACCTTCACGGTTACAACATGGCGGCGTATACGCCATAAACTTGATTTAATTCCATTTTATTTTATTTCATTTAATCAACACTTATTATTAAGATACCTTTTCCGAATTACTTTACAACTTCTTATGCTGACAAAAGATGCAAAGGCAAAAGTAGAAGAGGCAAAAGAAGAGGGATGACAATGACTACACGGCAAGTGTGCCATGGAAAATTGGAAAGCGAGTAATGAAAGAAGCATTAAAAGACCATTAAAAATTCAGCAGGTGGAACTTTTCAACCTTTGTTGTTGTTGGAGGGGCAGGTATACGACATAAGAGCGGTACGAGTATTTAGGATGAGCTGAGCAGAAATGAGTTACTGAAGTTGAGCAGCATTGCAGGCATGAGAATAAAGTCGCACTTTAGTAATGGAGGAAGCAATAAAAGTTGAGCGCGCTTGGGTTGTGAAGATAATAAGAGAGTAACGAAAGCGAATGAGTTTGATGTGAAATTCATAGGAAAACGGAAAATGGATGATAGATAATAATTTTCTTTTCTGTTTTAATTACCTTCGAAGAAATATTTAATGGATTTACACTTTATCTAACAGTTTTTGGTTTAGTGGCAAACAATTTTAATCTCTATTAGTAAATTTCATCGAAGCCGTCACCTAAAATACACAAGTCCTTCATAAGTGCTTAAGTTTCACAAAAGTTTTTTTCGATTACTGTTCCGAGTATTTTTTAGAGTAGTTTTTCCAATTACCTATTCTACTTCGCATGACTGCAGTATTTCTTAAGTACTTTTGTTTTATCCGCACAGTTTTTATTTTTTTTTATTTTTCCTAAATACTTAAGTTTTTCTTAAGTATAGCTTAAGTTTTTAACTCGCTTCACCAAAAATGACTAGAATACAATAATAGGTATTTAAAATACGTAGGTTTTGAAAATTTTAGTGAGTCTTATTTTTGGTATGTACATATGTACGTATTGCTTAAGGATTTTAGAATACGGTGGAGATGATTGCATTAAGGCACAGTTCTTAAGTGCTTATTTTAGTTGTGCATAGAATTACCTTTGTGCTGTTTTGCGATAACTTTGTTAAATATTGCATGTTAATTTATTTTCTTAATTTAAGTTTTACTTGAAATTTTGTACTCTAAAAAATGAAATTACACTTATGTTTTTCTTAAGCACTTAAGGTTTTGCTTTAATTTTAAAATTTTAAAGATTTTCTGCTTTTTGTTAGTACTAAAAAATATTCGAGCGTTTAGAACGTATTTACATAACGCTCAAATTTTGTCTCATATGGTTTTCGAATAAATTTTTGATATTAATTTTTTTTATAAAAAATTAAATAATTTTTTTCAAAACTACTCAAGTGCTTAAGTAAAGTACTAAAAGCAATCAACATGGGCTTTAGCTCATGTATATGTACTTTAAAATTAAGAAAACCCTATTTTTCATTTATTCAAGCGTATTTTTCCAATTTCTTAAGTGTTGCTTAATTTTCCCTTCAGCCAGGCATTCATTTTATTTTATCTTCCTCAAAATCATAACTGGATGTATCGTGTTTTTAGTGCAATTACGTTACATTTAGTTAAAATTATAACGTTACATTTTTTCATAAGTCCTTAAGTTGTACATAATTGTTTTTATTTAGCTACGAAACTCAATAGAAACAACAACAATCGTAACGTAGTTAAGCTTTTCGCAACTACTTAAGTTTTTCTTAAGTGCTTAGGTTTTTCACAAGTATGTCAAATTTAATCAAGTTTTGCTTAAGGTTTTGTTATTTGCTACTAAATTAAAAAAAAAAAAACAATCGAAATACAGCTAAGCTTTTAACTTATGTTTTTCTTAAGTGCACAAGTTTTTCGAAAGTAGGTATGCTAATTTTAGTTAAATGAACTTATTTTCGTTAGTCGTTAAATCTTTCTTAAGGTTTTATTTGTTACAAAATTTCAAAAAAAAACGAAATACAGCTAAACTTTTCTCAAATACTTAAGTTTTTCATAAGTGCTTAAGTTTTTCGAAAGTATGTTTATTTTACGTAAGTAATTGAGTTTTTCGTTAGTTTAAGGCATAGGCCATAGGCAATAATTTAAAATCTACGTATAATTTCCGTAATAATTTTCTTGAAGACTAGATCATTAATTAATTGTGAATATTAAATTGTAGTGTAGGAAGACACTGAAAACAAACAAAATTAGGAAAACAGAGAAGCAAAATCAAAAATGCCATAGTAAATGTCTTAAAGACGTTTTCACGTCAGCTTTATTGACCACACCATTCGAAATAAGTAAAACAAACTTACCTACATAAAACTCTTGCAACTTTTTAAAGCAGCTATAAAAACAGAGACGAAGCAGCCCATACGGCAATGCAGAAAACGTTTCTCAAATTACCAGAACTATAAAAGTACTAAGCAAGCAGCTGTTTGGCTATTTGTGACAACCGCTCGTAAAAAAAGTCAACTTGGTGGGTAAGCAAATTGTACGAATAAGCGTGCACTAAAAAGTGCGCAGCAGCCAATCAGGAAGAGTAAGTAATCAAGTTTGCTTATGCCAGCAACAACAACTTTGGTAGTAGTACTTACTCAGCTAGCTTCAACTCTACTACGCTATACCTCTCGCGTACTATGTTTAGTCAACTTGGGCATTTGTGACCTGTTTGATACGGCGGAAGTAATAGCTTTCATTATTGTTGGTAATTTGTTGTTATTGTTGCTGTTGCTGTTGCTATTGCTGTTGCATATAGTGTCACCACAATTTTACTGCTTCACATGAAAATCTCTGTTTGTTTGCTGTTTGCTCAGCAATGCGATGGTTGGCCAGAAGTTTTACAAACAAATAAGGCTTTATATCATAACAAACTTTTAATGACATTTTCCGGCGCTGGCAGCCAAATGGCCTGCGTATCAGCCAAGCGCGCTGATTGTCTCACTCAAGCTGCCATGACAACGTACTTTTCTTTCTGAATTAGATAATTTTCTTTGCGGCAGTGAGAAGCCTATTACAGAAAAGTAGAAATTTCGCAGCAACTCAGTCGGGGCAAAGGGAGTAAACGTGCGCATCTCATAGTTAGCGGCGTTTAGTGGCAAGTAGCTAGCTGTAAGTTATGATTTCTAACTTTCTTCTATTACACCCAGCGTTCCACTAACACAGCAGCTGTCCATGCCAATAGAAACCTTTAACTTTGGCCAACCGATTTGTGTAATTCAATACTTAAATCGCTTGATGCTCTTGTCTTTTTGTCTATTTGTCTATTTGGCTAAGTGTCTATTAAAGCTGCCGTCTGTCTAGCCGCCTGCCTGGCCAGTCGCTGCTAAGCACCTTATTTTCTTTTGTCTTGAAAAACTCTCTTTCTCTCTCAATTACCAATGACTTTTGCCAACTCATTCTTAGCAGCAACTTAGCAGGCATTTGACTCATTTAATTTGATTTCGTTTACTTTTGAAGTGGCGCTGCTGTCACTCTTTTTAGACAACTTACACAACGATTGTATTATAATCCAATTGCTACTTCTTATTTAATTCCTATCGACCTTTCAGTCTCAGTCTGCCGGCAATTAAAAGTAATCGTTTGTACTTGAAGTTTTATTGCTTATAGAAATTAATTAAAGTACATATTGAAGTCAAATATCTCAATGAAGAATTCACTTTAGAAGTGAGAGTCTCTTTTGCTATGTAGAGAGTGCAAGTGAAAGTTAGCGTATAATTTAAACCGCGCAAGGTGCTAGCGAGAAGCTTACCACTTTTTTAATTTTGCATTTTGTTGAAGCACAAACCGTCAGTGATAACTTTGTTGAGCAATGTTGAGGATAAATAGATGCCTTTTTTGGCTTATTCGAGTTGATTATTCGTTGCTACTTCGCCAAAAAGGCTATGGTGAATCTCAAACACAAGCCAACGCTTTGCTCTAGGCCGTAAAAAGATCGTAAAGGTCAAAAGAAAGGTGATGATACTCAATTGTCAAGAGTTTAGAGATCAATTGAAAAGCGTACTGTGGTGTCATTCTTTGGCAACATTTTCATATAAAAGAATCGGATGCGAGCACAGCGGAAGCTTCGTGAGATCGTTCATCGCAAGGGTCTAAATCAAAAGCTATCTTTTGAGATACATATCTTTTTCATAATTGTTCAGCTATTTTTACTAAAACTTTGCAGCAATGTGAGTATATGTAGATCTCGCCTATTATCGATTATGCTTTAAATACTCCGTTTCTCACTTCCATATATCCGCTAAATGCTCTAAAGCTCGACTCACCAGAATTTGTCTGTGAAACCACGGCAAGTAAAAATTCAAATCGAATGTTTCTTACAAAAAATCATAAATACAGAAAATTGTATTGAATTGAGCTAAAGCTCATTAAACTTATCCATTGTAACAGATCTTGCTGCCGCTTACTACAATCATGGTGAGTCTGCTGTTAAACATGTCACTCAGTTTAGTTTAGTGTCTTTTAAATATCTCACTCGAAAGAAAAGCATTCCACAATTGTTCAAGTCCATTGTCAACTTTTACAGTGAGTATTTTGTAAGCTGAATGCAATCAAAACTTTTCTTCTTGCAGTTCTGAGTAGGTCATACAAATGTTTAGCCTTGAAGCTCGAGCTTGTTAACCAGCAGCCAAAGACTTGGTTTAAAGAACCAGCAGTGACGTAGAGATATTTGACGGTAGAACCGTAGTTGGGATTTTGAATCTACACGAACACTTTTGCAACTCTTAAGCTCCTTCAGCAATCACAAAACGGATCTCGCGGTCTTACGAAAACTTTGTATAGTCTTCCAATATTGTTCCTCCTTCAGCTACTTAGCATATCCCGAGATATTTACTCGTCTAATGCAGAGTTTAGATATATAGATAGACTATAGATAGTATAGAGGTTTGCACTTCAACCTTAAAGTTGTATTATGCCCGCTGCTCTTTATGGTACCTCGACGAAGTCTAAGGTGACGGCTGTTGGTAGCGAGCTAACGAGTTCGTTTTCAGGTATATGTGAGCCTAGATATCTCACTCGTCCTCTCGAGATGGTGTCATAGTCCAATAACAGCTGCGTTGGGGTCTCCAGGGCCGAGTGGCAGAAACAATATGAGCCAGTCAACCATATTCTAAGCTTATGCAGATGGCTGAACTGGCGAATATCTGCTGTAATTACAAAGTCCACACTTACTGCCACATTTAACCGCAATTTATTTATTTATTTATTTATTTCGCACCACCCTTGCTACAAATGCATGACAAAAGCCGCCTGTTAAATACTCGCCGCAGCCGCAGTTAGAGAGATTTGTTGAGATGTTGCCGAATTCTCTCTACAATGCCACATGCTGATTGTTGTGCTCTATTGGTCGGTTGGTTGTCGTTATTGTTGACAATTTGTATTCAAATACGGTAATTTCCGGTGTGTGCGTCTCGGTTTGCCACAGTTTGTGTTTAAGAAACGGAAAGGACAAAATTCTTTGTAAGGCATTTGAATTTTGTTGTTGTGCACAAACTGTCATTCAAATGTCACGCATACATTGAAATTCGCGTAAATGTTGGTGCAACTTATTTTTTAAATATGGATGAAACATTACTGACAACACATTGGGACTGAAATTGCGTGTTTTGATTTTTATAGTAATTAAAAAATTCCCGTATTATTTTTTTTATTATATTACGCGAATAAGAATTCACATCTGTAGCGGGAATTAAAGTTCACATCAATATTCATGGAAGTAAATGTTGAATGTAGTGGCTTGAAGAGCTACAAAGGAGAAATTGGAATGATGCAGTTGTTGTAGGGATGAGTGCACATGCATACAAACTTAAAAATAATATGCATATCATTCATGCATGCGCGCACAATTAAGGATATCGTATAAAGAGGATAAATATATTTTAATCAAAGCTTTTAAGATATGCCACTTTAAATAACGTGCTTCTGTGGAAAATGTGATTAAAACGCTGAAAAGTATTGAAGCAAAAAATTTTTCAAAAAACAACATTGGTTTAATATATGTACGTGCTGCAAATTTGTTGGCTATTCATCTCATTTTCAACGGAAATATGCAATTGCGAGAAATGCTCAAAAATTGTAAATTTAACTAAAAATTTCCATGCAACATGCTGCAGAAACTTGTGTCAGCAACATCCGTTTAGCAATTGTGAGAAACGCTCAAAATAGTAAATTTCTTTAAAATTTGCACGCAACATGTTGCAGCTACATGTCAGCAACATTTCGAAACATTGTTAATTTTTTTCTGTCAGCATGCTGCTTAACTTGGCGAAAAAACGTTTAACATGTTAATAGCAAATGTTTCAGCAATATTGTTTCTAAGCAATGTTGCTGGAGGATATGTCTGCAAGATTTCACACAAATTTTCTTTTTTTTTTTAATATTTTGTACTTTAAGGCGAGCGCTCGCTTCACAGCCGTGAAATCTCCCCAGTAACATGCGTTTGTATTACCGAAAAGACTTGAACAACATGTTGCAGATACATATGTCAGCAACATTTTGAAATATTGCTCATTTTTTTCTTTCAGCATTCTGTTTAACATATTTTCTGTAGCATGTTGCTTACAGAACTACTAAACTTAGCGAAAAATGTTGATGCGACTCTTTTCAGTTCATGCATTCCAGTCGCAACATGCTGCTACACTTCCATATAAATATTTCCAACAACAGTCTGCCGGTACAAAGTTCAGCAACATAATTAATATACACCTGCAAGTTTATTTCAGTACCAGTGTGTTGCGAGGTGCCGCATTTAAAGAAAAATGTTGCAATACTCTCACTTAAACAATGCCTGCAATATGTTGCTATGTATTCATATATGTACTTCGTGGTTTTGGAGTGAACATTTTTGATGGTTGATTATAATTCGTCAGCTCTAGACTCCTAACATTTTTCGGCGTTCCATTGAGAAAATGTTTGTATAAAAAATGCCTGCAATTTTTCCTGCAACTTTTATCATCTACATAAATGTGTTAACTGCACTCTAGTGTACTATTCATAACTCTAGTTTTACTTCACTTGCAGCATTCTACTTCAACAACTTCTGATGGCTGCTACAATTTGTAATGGCATTTTAAGGATTGCTTCAATGAAAATGTTCCACTTGACTGCACCACTAAACTTAATAATATAAAATGTTGCAACAGAGAGTGTCATTTGCAACGCGTAGCGGGCATGGATTTAAATAAGCATTTAATATAAGAATATAAAAAAAAAAAAATATTAAAATTTAGCCTTTGTGTTAAAAATAGTATTCAGAATTTTCACAAGAAATGCCAAAAGCTAAAGCACATCCCAAAAATCAGAACGATAAGATAAGAATTGCGATGTAATGGGAAATATATTTTTTGGAAATGTTGCTGCAACAATTTGCAATAACGTGACGCACTAATCTCTTTAATGTTTTTGATTAAAAGTCACAATTTTTTATTAGTCGCAATCACCTTTAGGAATACATGCCTTGGTATTATTTGACTGCATTACTTACATAAAAAAAATTTAGTTCTATTTGAGTTATTGGAAACTAAAGTGAGGCACATATTCCAGCAACATGTTGCTACTTCTACTAAAGATATGCGGATTTTCATAAGTTTTTTTTGCAAAATTCAGGTAAATAACAGTTATTTTTGATTTATATTTTATAAATCTAAAACAACAATTTTTTTTTCTTAAAGTTATTTTTTTATTAATTTTTGTTGGCGAACCTGAACACAATTTATTATTTATAATAATTTTCAAAGAAAAATTAAAATGACTTTGATGAGTAAGGTGAAGAAAATAAAGATCAGTGACTCATTTATATTGATGACTTTTATATATATATATAACTGTTAATTTTGATGTATAAAATAAAAATAAAAAATTAAAATTAAAATTTTCAATAACTGTTATTTTTGATTTATAAAGTCAAAATAAAAAATTAAAAATTAAAATTTTCAATAACTGTTATTTTTGATTTATAAAATCAAAATAAAAAATAAAAAATTAAAATTTTCAATAACTGTTATTTTTGATTTATAAAATAACAATAAAAAATTACTGCTATTTATGATTCTTAAAATAAAAATATTCTTTTTTTTATTTGGATTTATAAAATAAAAATAAAAGTTAAGAGGTATTGAATGAGTAAAAAAAAAATTGCCATTTATGATTCTTAATACAAAAATAACAACTTTTTACTGGATTTATTAAATAAAGATAAAAAAATAACAGGCAGCCTCCTTAAAAGTAATTAAAAACAACAAAATAACTTTTATAAAATAAATTTTATAATAAAAATTTTCACTCTTACAATACCTGTTTCTAATAAATTTGTGTGTTGCGGGCACATGTAGCAACCTAATTAAATTTTTACCAATATCTCAATTGCTGGCAAAATTTTCTAATGTACGTTTAGCAAACTAAACATGTATCTGCAGCATGTTGCAATTGTTGACAAGATTTTCTAATGTACGTTTAGCAAACATGTATCTGCAACATGCTGCAATTGTTGACAAGATTTTCTAATGTACGTTTAGCAATATAAACATGTATCTGCAACATGTTGCAACCAATTTTTGTTTAAAAAATTCATTTAATGTTGGAATTTCCAAGTAACACCAGATTACAATACTTTCTTATCAATTCACCATCAAAAAAAAAAAATGTCATGTTGCGGTGGCATGTTGCGCAAAATAAATGTCGATGTTATTCTGAGTATAAAAATTGCTTGCCACTTTCAGCACAATTTTTTTTACTGCTCATTTGCATTATTGCAAAGTACAATTGTTATTCGTTTTATTGCAACATTTCGGAAAATCTCTACTTTATGATGTCGCTTAACAATTTTTGTTTTTTCCAAATAAACTCAATATATAATATTTTCACATATTCCCCACACGCATCCCAGAACTATTCTGCTCCCTAAAAGTGCAAAAAACAAAAACATATACGCAAAAGCTTGTTTATATGGAAATAATTGCCGCATAAGCATTCAAAGCTCCCAACAGCACCATATTATATTACTTCTTCAACAACTTGTTGCAAGTGTGTAGAACAACAAATACGAGTACCTAGCAAGAATATGTAGAAAATCAAACGACCAACTAATTCTCTTGTGGCAGGGACGTTATTACAACAGCAATGAAGAAGTGTAATCAAAAGTATATTTACAATACACTGAGGTAAAGAGTTAGTGTTTACATAACACACACACACACACACACACAGACACACTGTCTTTTATTGTATAACCAATGTAAGCAAATAACAGCATATGTTGCCTCCTAAAACATTTTGAAAGTCACCACCAGAGTGTTGTTAAATAATGTTGTCAATTACCAAAGTTAGATGTGTTGCAACAAGTTCTATGTAGGAAATGAGCCAAAAAGGATGAGTGAAAAGGGAAAGTTTGTTAGACAAATATGTTGCTGTTGCTGTTGCTGCTGGAAAAAAAAACCAACGCTCATCGCAAAACAATGAAATGCACAACAGCAACAACAAACATTGACATCTACACAAAATAAGCATCTCAGCAATGTTGCTATTATCTTGCAGCCAACAGTCACCATACCAAACTACTTGCCACATAATATTGTACATAGCTGTATAGCGGGTCAAGGGTAGCACTGTTCGTACGCAGGGTAAAATTTATAGCAAATAGTTTTGTAAAATATGCGGCAAATATTTTTCGCCAAATTAACTCGCAAAAAGCGAAATTTTCACACGTTGCAAGCACGTACAGTAAAATAACAAAAATAAAAACAAAGTATACAAAAAAATAATACGTAAAATAATAACAAAAAAACAACAGCGTAGAACGGCGCACGCGACAGCAACTCACACATTCCAAGCAGCCATGCAAGGCGTATGAGCAGAAGAGCGCAACATAGTGCAACCTTGCTTGTGCAACTCTGCCATTTTGCTGCAACGCCGAGGACGGCGTACGCGCTAAGAGCACGCGATTATTGTTTGTTGCTATGTTGCTGTTTTGTTTCGGCGATTTGTGCGAGTGCGAGTAGATGACGGTTGCCTGAAGAGCGATGGGAGTGCATTGATGTTAGGTTAGGATGATGTAGTCGTCGCCTCAGCAGACTAACCTAGATATATAGGAGGAGCCCATTGTGATGGCACTTATTATATCAACGGTAACCGAAAAAGTAACAAGAGTAACATTGCGTGCCCAAAATGAAGTTTCGTAAGCTACCGATTTCCACCACTGAGTACTATTACGTGATATTAAAGAAGTGAGATCCTAGTTGCTTAAATCTCAGCTTCGCATAGGCAGTGCAGCTGAGTAGAAAATGAATGATGATTCCCCCTCGTCATCCTCCAAGCAGCTGCGGCAAATCAGGTCAGAGACTATATTCACCCTATCTGCTTGAATAACTATCGGACACGGATCGGTCAGAATTTCTATGGGGGCCGAGAATTGTAGGTGACCAGAGGAGCTCTCCCTCGCCCTGCTGGGAGTCCTAACTTCAAGGGCACCCTGTCGAACCAGCTCATCACCTACACAGTTTCCTACAAATGCCGCTGCGACCCGGTATCGATGCTAAAGTATTCAGAGGCGGTAGTGAGGTTAGCTCCTGCATTGGTTGAAGATGGGGCTTTTAGTGTTCGAACATCGCATGTGGCTACAAAGTCCATGAGAAGCGCGGAGTTAAAGGAGATAAAGTATAAAATTGTGCCCACGTTGAAACTTCCTAAAACCTTTGCTTGACGAATGCAGCCGACCCTTTCAAGGCTGCCGTTCCTCAGACTGCAGATATCTTCGATAAGTTTGTTGCTCAGAAAGCTGGAGCTAATTTGCCGAAGTGTGGATCATTCACAACAAATTCTGCAATGAAATCATGAAATGGAATTGGGTGCCCACACACAGCCAGAAGTGATGATGATATGATGAGAAGTTTTGGAGTGGCTTTTGAAAGCCAGATTCGTGGCGAAACCCCAGATTTCAACACAGCTGTACCTAGACGCTCAAGGCCTTTTCCTCAACTTGTAAGTGCAGAGATAGCAGATGCGAGAGGCCTGAAAATTCTTCACATATTCTCCTACTTCGTCGTTTTGAACCACGAACACTTTGAACCACACGAACTTTTTCTGTGCTACCGCTCAGCTCTCGCAAGGGTGAGGGTAAATACACTCGGCAAACCATTTCTGCAAAATATTTGAAATTGCATCCGCTTTTCTCTGTATGTAACACCAAAATTCATTAAAGCTGCCAAATGTCTATAGATTGGACGAATTGTGGAATCAAAATGGGATCTAGTCTACTGAGGGTAAACCGGAGTTCTACGGACAACAATGGACTTAATATTTCATCATCCCATGGTTTTCGGTTTGCAACATGCTTTCAGATATTTAGGTACCAGTTTTTGCGAAAGAACTTTGCGGTAATTCATTAATATTGAGTTGCTCTTATAAGTCTTTAACTTCACAGACAATATAGGAGTTGAACTCGTCGAGGGTTGAAAGCAAAATCTCGTTCAGAATAAAGCTAGTAGTGTCTATTTTGTTTTGTGTTTGTCAATGAATGAGTTTTGGTAAAGAATCGCATCGCTTTCAATTCAGGGTGACGAATCACCGTCGAGCTTTTCTAAGTGCCGTAAGAAGTAGGTACTAAAGTATTGCTCCTTTAGGAGGTGAGCTTTAGCTCTGCCAACCAAATGGCTAAAATTAATTATTCTGGGAATACTTATAATTCGATTGCATTCAAATACCTCGCTATAGATTTAAAATATTTGAATGCGAGATCAGAGTGATATCGCTGGAAACTTAGTTTTTGATAAACTGGCTAGGCAGGGCGCTTTCGAGGTGGTCTTATAGAGCAGCAGAGGAGTGTATAGACTAATCTCGAGTCAATAGACTGTAAGTGAGCTTAGACAGCACTTAAGATGAACCATGTAGGATGACTGAAATTCGTGAGTCTGGAAAATAATGAGCTGCCATCATCGGTTGTGGGCTTTTAGAGGTGTAGAATTAAAAAAAAAAAATAATAATAATAAGATGCTTTATCGTTATCGGAAGATGGAACTTTTAAAAAACAATGCCCTTTACTTCAAAGCTAATTTCGTGAGTTCACAGTTCACAGTATCAGATCGCAGATATTTTCCGGAACTTTCATATAAATACACTGCCATTTTTCATTTCTTATACCTTACTGTCAGCTTTTCTCAACACTTTTTAGACTTATACAATATTCGATTTTCAGGTATACTTTTTGGTGTAGCTACCAATTTTGTTGGCACTCTAAGTTGTAGAGTCTACCCATCATACGACTAGCCTAAACTATATCCCTACCCATCATACGACTAGCCTAAAATATATTTTATGAAGCTCTATCGCCGCATGCATTGTTCTCTCATCGCCTATTTAAGTTTACACTTTTCAAATTTCTCACCTTATACATTTTACTTCCTTTCGCTGCTGCAATGCCCCAAACAAGTGGTCGCATTTAACTACCTTACTGCTCTTATTTTGCAGGCCAACTCACATCCGCCACTACGCTTGGCTATCGTACAAAGTTGATCCGGTGTTGAAATGCCGTGAGTGGCTGACTTGCTGGCAGAAGCCATTCTTATTTTCATGCTAAGTTTAAGCTAAGCTGTTGCTTACTACACTGGGATTCATCCACACATTTCTTGTTGTTGTGTTGTGTTTTTTTTTTTCAAAACCTTAGTTTTGTTTATTTTCTCGAATCGCAGCCATAGTTGGCTTCCCGCTGTTGTATGACCTCACAACAGGGAATGCCACAGAACTCTATCTAGCACATATGGCTGCATCTTTGCTATGCATGGCATGCTTGCTGCGTGGTTGGTCCGTCGCACAGGCACAACATACAACAACGGTCAATAGATAGGCCTGTGTGTCGTCAGCAGCTCGCTTGACCTGAACTCAAAGCGTTTTAGAGCTTTTTCAGTTACTTCCGCAACATGCCATCTTCCAAGTCAACTAGAAAATCTACACGTTTTTACTACAAAAAAAAGAAAACAAAACGAATAAAACAAAAAAAAAAGTACAAAGGTATAGAGAGTGTGCTCCATATCCTTTCTGTCAACTATTTCAACATCCTGTTTTGCATATGCCAGCGTTTAAATGAAAATAAGTTTTAACATTATTTTTTTGTTTCTATTCTTCTTCTCTTGTTGCCTTGCAACTTTAACATGCAAAAATTGCCAGTGATAGTTCAGCTGGAAAGGACGAAAGCGGCGGTACAGAGCCGGGCTAGTGATACAACTGCAGGCAGTATTGCTGGTCTCCGAACGGTGCTTATTGTAAACTTATCCCTGTCAGCTCTCTCCAAGCAAGCATTAATGCCATTGTCGATGTGGTAAAAAATGCAAAATTGTGGAACATCGCAAGCAAAAAAAAAAACACAAACAAAAAATGTAAACGAGCGATAAAGCAAAGAGAATTCCTAAGCAACCTCCACCAAAGGACAACTACTGCGATTTGTGTCCCTGGCGCCTGCCCTGTGTGTAGCAAGTGGCCTGTTTATTCTGCTTGTATTTGTATTTGTATTTGTGTTTGTGTTTGTGCGCTGGCATGCCGGATAAATATGTTAAGCTGTGAGCCATAGCAACAGTAATGATTGTCTGTGCAAAAAATGCCAATGCAGCAGCAACAAATCAAGTGCACGAACGGATAATAATTGGAATTTAAACTTTTGACTCAATTTGAATTTATGCAGTATCTATTTCCTTTCCTACAAATTTTTCTCTCTCCTTTTCCTTTAGCCAACTGCACGCTTCACATTATTCGCATATCTCGGTTGCGCTGGAAAAATGCAAATTTCATTGGAAAATAAAGTTGCAAAGATAAGCGGAATGTTAGACAGCTAGCAGGCAACATGAAAAGGGCGTATTGCATACTTTTTGGCGGTTTAGCAGTGCAAAATTTTGCAGTTCATTAGAGCATTATTAGCATTATTAGTAGGAGTAGAAATGTAAAGCAACTTTTGGATGCGAATATTAAGGCGGCAATGAGGTGAGAAAGAAGTTTTGTCGAATCCAAAGGAAATTGTAGCATATTTAGTGGCGTTTTGCATGCAGTGAATTGTAGCATACTCTTTTGAGTGCATTTCAAATAAGTAGTGTAGCGAAAGAGTGCTAATTTTAAGGAAAGGTGTGGAACGCGTAAGTATACCGTTATATTGCAGCACACTTTTCGGTGACGCAGTTTTAGCAAATATTGCTAATCGGTTTACAGATTCCTACACCGCATTGGTAGGTGATAGAATTTACGTAGTGTGTCACGTTTGCCACCAGGAAAATCCTCAATTCACTCAACCACTAGATTTCTGCGAAGAATTAAAATAATTTATCTTGCTGCAAAAGGTCGCTGAAAAGCTAAGTCTATTTTTTTTTTGTAACCAAAATAATATCGGTAATTCATAGAACTTAATCATTTAAGGCTAGTAGTAACTTTACTGCATGAAATTTCGCTAGCAACATGCATTTGGTTTGCTTTAAGGGCGTTGCAACATGTTGCTGGAAAAAATGTATCGGTATAACCTTTTTTTGGTTTGCAATACAAGCCAACATCTTTGAGCTGCTGCAACATGTTGCTGAAAAGCCATGTTTAATTTTTTGTATTCAAAAATGGTTGAAATAAATTCGTCACTCACAGAGTTTAGATTCTTAAGTTTTCTAATCGTAAATTTTGGTTACTGAAACATTTTGTGTTGACACTAATTCACAACGAACTGTTAATTAATTTTAATTATGGGTAGAACTCAAATAATTTCGTGTTGCTGCAACATATTGCTGAAATGCTATATACTATTTTTTCACCAAACTAGGTAAAATTAACTTGGTCTCATAAATTTTAAAGTAATGAAAAAGTTTTCTTTTCACCAAACTTCTCACTTCTATGCTGCTGAAACATGTTGCTAGAAGACTAAATCGCTCCCAATCACTTCACCATTTCAATTATCAGTACTTGGTGCCCAAGCAAACTTCATATTTATACGTAGAATCGAAATTTAAAGCTAGCTAAGCCATCTGCTCACTCACAGATATCAGAGTTTTAATTCTCTTTTTATTAAAAGCGTACATTTTTTCGTAGGCAAAATTTAAGTTTCTATTACTGTTGCAACAGGTTGCCTTAAGTATCTGTTGCTTTGTAATTTTTGCGGCAAGTTTTTTTCTAACTTCGATAGACGTGTCTGGTAAGCTCGAAAGCGTAAATTTGTCCGTTGCTGCAACATGTTGCTGGGAATTTTAAGTAGTTACATATATATTGAGGAAACCTGCTTGTCCTATCCTCTTCTCTCTTAAGAAGCACAACTTAATTTTGCAACTTAAAACTTTTACTCCCAAATTGTAGTCAAATTGTTTAGCAACATGTTGCTGAAACAATTTTTTTAATAACGTTTTCTTCTTTAGAACTGTCTTTCATTATTTCTAAAAAATAAAATTGTTATTCTCTGTCATAACTAACTTTTTGAAATTGGTTTTTAATTTTCAAATAAATAATATTTTTTAAAAATTTGCTGATTGTTCAAAAAAAAAAAATCAATATTTTAAAGAAAATCTTTTATTAACAAATTCAAGTCTTAAAATTTTTTAATTTCCTCTTGACCAAGTAATCCGCTGATTTCCAGAATTTTCATTTTTTTTAAACTCGCAGTTTTCAAAAAAATTCATATTTTTGGTTCTGCAGCATATCCCTTCTAGATGGCTTACAACATATAATTTTGAGCTAAATGCGTGTTTTACGTAACGAAACTATATAATGCTGAGCAGCATGTTGCTGAGCTCATTGGCAGCTTAACTTTAAAAAAAAACTGACTTATTAAATTGCGTTTGGCAAAATTGCGTATGGAAGAAACATGTTGCTAAAATGTAAGCTATCATTTTGAACGATTTTTCATAATAGTAATAAATTTTGTAAAATAGACTGAAAAAACTTGTTGACATAAAATATTGCAATGTTGCTGCAACATGTTGCTAATGTTGAAATGTTGCAGGTTTTTTTTTTACTATTTTCAATAACAGCTCACCACATAAAACCACCTATACAATTGAATTTCGTGTAAAAATCAAACAAATCTATCATCAACATGTTGCTAGATGCATTTTCGTCACTTCCTTGAAATTTCCGCATTTCATTCGCATTTAAATCCAAACTTGTCGCCAGTTTTAATATTTACGTCCACTTAATGCTCAATTTAACCCACTTAACCACCATTTTACCGCACTTTTACAATAGCTTGCTGCCGCCTACAAATTGAACAATTCAATGAGCCTTTTTTAATTTGTTTGCTTGGTCATTTTGCTCTTTCATTTCACTCATTTGCTGTCAGCGATCGATTTCAATTGAAATTTCATGCACTTTGCTGCCAAAAGCTGTTGGCGCTTACTTTATTTTATTTGCTTAAATTACTATGTGTGTGTGTGTGTTTTTTTTTCTGTCGGTTAACAATATAAAGTCATGTCAGGGGCAGTGAGTGACTGGCTGATTGGTTAGTTGGCAGGCTGTCGACAATGTTTGCATGCTGGCAACACTTTTTGCTTGATTTTTTTTTAGTTTAATTTGTGTAATTCCATTTCCATTTCCGTTTGCAGTTTTATTTTATTTTATTTTATTTGCACAGCAGTAATATAAACCGTAAAGAGAATTCAATTATGAATCAATGGACTGGCAATAATGCGCGGCAGTTTGGTGGAAGCAGAAGGATATAATCGAAAGTATGAGGGAAAAGTGAGAAACCGCTGAGTAAGAAGAAATAATGAGACTCTGTTTTAGCTACTTAAGTCAAAGGAGAAATACACAAGGTCGTCTTTGATTTAAAAAAACGTATGTAGGTATGTAATTGCATAAGTAGATGCATGCATGTGTTAGCTCATTAACCGCAAAACCACTTTTGCATGCACACTGCCGTAACCGCAAAATCAAAATGCGGTTAAGCCGAAAACTCCCCATACACTCAAACCAAGGAAATGAGGCAAAGAAAGAAGATTGATTGTAGGCGAGAATGCTGATGTATAAGGATGAAAGAAGTGAAGACAGTTTCATTAAAATCCAGAATGCTACTGTTGAATTAAGCAGAACAAATTCACATCAAAGCATTTTTAGTTGCTAGCTGTATGTAATAGCCTTTTTCTCAGAGAATCAATACTGATTTTGGAATATAATTGCAAAATTTCGTACATGTGCTGCAGTCTTATTTCCCGAAACAATAGTATACATATGTATATTGGGAATTAGTATCGTTTGTGCGTCGTGAATTGTGGCCCTGGTTATAGAAATTTTATACTCCGACAAGAGCAAATGTCGCCAAAGCTGATTCAAAGGGAAAAAAATGTGGAACGTATGTGGAACTTAACCTAAAATGCCATGCGGGGTCTCTCTATATAATCCGAAGATTCTTTAAAGCATTTTCTAGACATTTTAGTGCAAAAATTTTTGTGGATCATATGTGGATTTAAAAAAAAAACTGCACAATTTCTCTGTATCACTTTCTGTAATACACTTTCAACCAATTTCACTACCATCCAAGTGCTATAACTATATATAAATATATATAATTGAGCTCAAAATCAGTATGTTGTAGGTTTAGATTTTGAACAGCTTTTATAGCCCTAAACCACCGTGATAGGCATAATAGCTGCTTAAAATTTCAAGCATAGTATGTGAATGTTCTTTAGAAATATTGTGATAACGTAGTTTTTGGTTCGTTGAAAAATCTGTATCATGATTGAATTTTGTGCTAAGCTTCCGTTTATACGCACGACAATTTAACAAAGTAAGGTTATGAAAGCCTCTCTCAAAGCATTCTTTATAACTATCATAATCTGGAATCATAAGGTAATGCTAACTTTTGCACGAACCTATTTAAAATTTTATTTTTTCTTTATTTTGTCTCGTGTGAATTTCCAAAGGAAAAATATGTATTCAAATCAACTTTGCTTTTATTAAGCCATATTATTTTACCGCTCAACTTGCACTAATTGCAAAATCGAGATCAAAATTCAATAATAAGTTGAAACAAATACTTTAGTCTTGTGCCTTCTACTTTCACATTAGCTAAGCTGATAAAATACATTTTAAATTGCTTGCTATGCTAATAATTTCTTAGGAAAAATTAGTATGTAAATAAAATGTTTGCGTTTATATTTTTTAATTATATATTTGTCTGAGTTTCATAGATATACATGTGGGAATCGACGCACGGACAACACGCAGCGGACAGCTTTACTAGTACGCAACGTACCAACTGCACTGCCATACCTACTCCACCAAAGTATCCCTGACCTACGACACACGCAACACTGACACATGTACGAAATAAGCATAGAAGACAAACGAACGAACACAGAAAGTCAGTCATTAAACTACCGCCACATACGAACAACCTCGAACCGCAATATATGTACTTATTACCTTTTAATAAACACTAACGTTTGAATTAAAATTAAAGTTTGAAGTTTAATTTGCTGATACGCACAAGGCACATCCTACAAATTGGTGTCGGAAGCGGTATATTTGACCCGCGGTCGAAATAAAAATAATAACTATAAGGACATATAAGCGGCGAAACTTAACGTGAAAAATAGCGATTATCATAGTGCGGAAAGTGCATATGTACATGTGTATGTGGTGTACAAATTTGAACAAAAACAGTAAATCTCGTGGTTGGCACATAACGGCACTTTTGCAAGCGGTACTTTTGCTAAACGCTTGATTTAGCGGTGAACCCAAGGGCGAAGGGGTAACAGGAGCCCTAGCGTATTAAGCCTACATAGCGGCAGAGCAGCAGCAGCAAGTGTTATACACAACAGTAAGTGCAGCGCACTTGGATAAACGACAGACCATCAAGTCATAGCAGCAGTGAACGGTAAAACAATATCAGCGCACATATCGGCAGAAAGCGACACTGAGTGTTAAGCAGAGCGCTAAGTCAGCAGCAGCGACCGCTAAGAACGAACGACAGCGTCGGTCAGCAAAGAAAGCAACGCATGTGCATTATTGTAGCAGCGAACAGGAACAGACAGCGAAGTGAGTTTCGTATATGCATCAGCAGTAAGCAGCAGTATATACATATGTGCAAACAGCGAATCGAGAAAAAGGCGTAATTGTAAAGCATCAACGCCAACACAGCAGGAGAAACGACAAGCAGCGATCGAGAACCAGCGCAACGACAACGAAGCAGAGGGTATCGACGTCAAAGTGAAGCAGCGAAGAACCGAAATTTTGCAGAGCATAGCCAGCTAAGTGGTGTAGCAGTTGTTGTTTTATCATTTACTTCGTTTGTTCCATTACATATTTACATACGTATATTAAGTACATATTATTGCATATGCGTATTGGACATAGTACTTAGAAATTCAATTTACACAGTGGTGGTGACACAAAAGTGGAAAGCGCTGAAAATTAAATGTAGCACACTAGTGGTCATAAAAAAGTGTCGAGTAATCTTTTAACTTTTGTAAAAGTATTTTAATTTAATATAGTATACTTTTGCAACGTTTATTAATTTAACGTAGGAGCGGGTGCTACTTGAATATTTTTTCAAATATTTAATTACAAAGGCATACGAAACGTTTGAAAACAATTTTATAAATTTGCGCAACACAGGCTTCCACTAAAATTTTTTCTTGAGCATATTTGAATGCAAACAAACAAAGCATTTTAATTTGATTTATTATATTGAATTATATTTCGTATATCATAAGAATTGAATTGAATTTTATAAATAATAAATTTAATAAATTTGTGTAAGTAAAATTGTAAGACAATGGACCGCGAACAGATTCAAGCGTTAACAGTGGACGGACTTAGGGAGAACTTAGAGACACTTGGTTTATCAATCAGGGGACGCAAAGCTGTACTGCAGGACAGACTGATGGCCCACTTTGGCCTGATTGTTAGCGAAGACGAAGATGCAGAATTTGATGATGCAGGTAGTGGTCGCGGTATACATGTTCCAGCTATTGAACGTTCGGTGTTCACTCTTCGCGACATCGAAGACTCCTTAACTCCGTTCAGCGGAGCAGGTCAACCCAACTTCGAGCAATGGGTACAAGACTTTGAAGACAACGCCATTGCCGTACAGTGGAATGATCTGCAGAAATATATTTACGCAAAGCAGATGTTAAAGGGAGCAGCAAAAATGTTCGTACGTAGCCAGGCAGGTATACATAATTGGAGCTCGCTCAAGTCAGCTCTGAAGGAGGAGTTCGGAACAGCGGTAGCATCCATCGAAGTTCATCGGGCACTGAGAAATCGTCGTAAGCGCCCAAGCGAAGATATGCGCGAATACTTATATAGTCTGATGGAAATCGGAAAGTCGATAAACTTGGATGACCACAGTCTAATTGAGTACTTCATTGACGGTATACCAGATACCAAAACGAACAAATCGAACCTGTACCAGGCGAAGTCCATCAGCGGTCTCAAGGAACAAATCAAAATTTACGAGAGAATCAGACAGGGGAAACCTCAATCCTCAGGGGTGGGCCCGATGCAGCCAGCGTCATCAAACAAGGTAGCAACGAGTTCCACTTTTGGGGAAAGGAAGTGCTATCGGTGTGGTGATAGTTCACATATCGCCAGAAATTGTTCAGGAAGCAAAATCAAATGCTACAGCTGCGGAGAAGAAGGTCATCGTGCCGTCGAGTGTAAAGTAGCCATTAAGGCCAAGTCGGAAAAGGGTAACGTGAACACCATGAAGAACAGAGGAAACAGAAGTAGCTTAATTTTTAAAGACTTGACTTTCACTTCACCTAACATGATGCCTCAAACGGTGTCAGCGTTGGTCGATACGGGTTCCGACCTATGCCTTATGAGATGGGACACGTTGATGATGTTACGGCTTGATATTGAGTTGAGCAAAGAAAAGCGGCGATTAGTGGGTATAGGTAACAGCGAACTAGTTACGAAGGGTAGTTTCACAACAAGTATGGTCATAGACGGTATACCGATGGACATAACTTTCCATGTAGCGAATGAAAGCGATTTGAGTTATAATGTTGTAGTAGGCAACGATGTGCTAAAGCAAGTCGACATGGTCGTGACAGAAGAAGGTGTTGAGTTCCAGGAGAAGAAGTCAAAGCGGGAAGTACAGCCGAAATTGTCGGTTGTGGAGTCGCAGGAAACCATTAAGCAAATTCCTGAAGTTGGTGCCGGTGCTTCCGGTGGGTCATGCAAAATGGAGTTGGAAGGTGCTGTTGGAGGGCACGACAAGGGCGCAACGGAACGCGCGAGTGCAGTCATGGGTCTGCGGGGACACAATGAGGTGTTGAATGATGCTGTGAAAGGATACAGCGTTGCAGAGAACAGAATTACGGAGGCAGGAGGTGCTAAGCGAGCACAGCGAGTAGTCAGCATGACTCGAGGAAGTGTATTACCGTCATCGTATAAGGATTTTGGCGTACGTAGAGGTACTGGTAGTGAATCCCGCGGCAAATTAGATGATAATGAAGCAGACCATAGTCGAATTGCAGAACTGGCCAACGAATTCGGCGACTTATGTTTATTAGCGAACACGAGCGAATGCGAGGCAACGGAAGTCGAGCTATTTCACCTAAATAGCGAGCAGGTAGAGAAGGTTAGAAAGTTGATAGATGAATACAGACCGATGAGGAACGAGAGGCCACCAGTTGACATGAAGATAGTAATGAAAGATGAAGAGCCAGTGTACGAAGGACCAAGGCGAATGTCTTATGCGGACAAATGTGTAGTCGACGAGAAAGTCGCACAGTGGTTAGAAGAAGGGGTCATTAAACCCAGCACTTCAGCGTACGCTTCACCAATTGTCCTTGTACCTAAAAAGAATGGTGAAAAGAGACTTTGTTGCGACTATAGGAGGCTGAATGCAAAGATCGTTAGGGACAATTTCCCGATGCCAGTGATGGATGACGTAATCGAACGTTTGCAAGGAGCCAGTGTATTCACCACACTCGATTTGACAAACGGATTCTTTCATGTACCTGTTAATACTGAATCACAGAAATACACGGCCTTTGTTACTTGGAGTGGCCAGTACGAGTTTTTGTACGTACCGTTTGGTATTTGTAATTCACCGGCAGCATTTTCAAGGTTCATCTCTGCGGTACTAAGAGATTTGATAAGAGACGGAGTAGTCGTAGCGTATATGGATGACCTAATAATTCCCTCCAAGGACGAGACCGAAGGCATTAAAAAGCTAGAGGTCGTTTTGAGAACTGCTGCAAAAAGCGGTTTACGTTTTAGATGGAGCAAATGTCAGTTTCTCTTAAGAAGAGTTGAGTTTTTAGGATACGTCGTAGAAAATAATTCCATAAAGCCATCCGAAGCAAAGACGAACGCCATCAAGCACTTCCCGTTGCCATGCGACAGAAAATCTATGCAACGATTTCTTGGGCTGACTTCGTATTTTAGGAGGTTCATCGAAGGTTACGCAACTATCGCTAGGCCGTTGTCAGATACGCTGAGGCAAGACGTCAGGTATGAGTTGAGAGAGGAACAGGTTGCAGCATTTCAACAGCTTAAAGCCGCATTAACGAACGCGCCAGTACTAATGTTGTATGACCCAAAAGCTGTGACCGAGGTGCATACAGACGCGTCCAAGTTCGGATATGGTGCAGTGTTACTACAGAAGAACGTCGACGATCAATCGCTCCATCCTGTCCAGTATATGAGCAGAAAAACGAAGCCGAGCGAGGAAAACTATCACTCATATGAACTCGAAGCCTTAGCCATCGTAGAAGCATTGAAGAAGTGGCGTGTGTACTTAATGGGCATTAAGTTCAAAATCGTCACAGATTGTAACGCGTTCGCCATGACGATGAGAAAACGAGACGTTCCCGTAAGAGTTTCCCGCTGGGCAATGTTTTTGCAGGATTTCGATTATGAAATCGAACATCGTAGCGGAACAAAGATGAGACACGTGGACGCCTTGAGTAGAGTTTCCTGTTTGCTAATGGAAGATTCGCTGCATCACCGATTGAGACAAGCCCAGGAACAAGACGAATGGGCAAGAGCTGTGCGAAAAGTCCTCGAAAAGGACGAGTATGAAGATTACTACATGAAAAATGGCGTATTACACAAGGATCCCATTAAGGAGCTGATTGTGGTCCCATCGCTCATGGAGGAAGAAATAATTCGAACAGCGCACCGGCAAGGTCATTTTTCCAGCAAGAAGACGCAAGACATCGTCGAAAAATCCTTTTTCATTCCACAGTTGAAGTCGAAAGCAGCACGTTTGGTAGAAAGTTGCATTGAATGCATCGTAACCGAGAGCAAAACGGGGAAAAGGGAAGGTTTCCTAAACCCAATCAATAAGGAAGATAGACCCTTAGGTACCTTCCACATTGATCACGTCGGGCCGATGGAGACAACGAACAAGTGCTACAACTATATTCTAACAGTTGTAGATGCGTTTTCGAAGTTTGTTTGGCTGTATCCGACGAAAAATACAGGAGCAGACACCGTGATTGACAGACTCAAGAAGCAGTCGGCCGTGTTCGGAAATCCAAGGCGAATAATTACCGATAGGGGTGCAGCTTTTACATCAACTCTCTTCAAAGAGTATTGTGAAAGCGAAGGCGTGCAGCATCTGACCATCGCAACTGGTGTACCGCGAGGAAATGGTCAAGTCGAGCGGATTCACAAAATCGTAATACCAATGGTATCAAAGCTCTGTGGTGATAACCTTAGTACATGGTATAAAAACGTGGATCGAGTACAGCAAACCATAAATAATACTCCGCCGCGCAGTACAAAAATATCGCCTTTCAAAATACTTACCGGGCTAGATATGCGAGTAGCCGCAATACCCGAGTTACAAGAATTGCTAAACCAAGCTGCAATAGAGGAAATCGATTCGGAGCGTGAGAGAACGCGCCATCAAGCGAAAGACAATATAGCCAAGATCCAGGATGAAAACCGAAGAACTTTCAATTCTCGTCGTAAAGCAGAAGTCGAGTATAATGTGAACGAACTGGTAGCAATTAAACGCACGCAATACGGTTCCGGTTTGAAGCTTAAGCCGAAATATCTTGGGCCCTACAAAATTTTACGTAAATTGGAGCATGGCAGGTATGAAGTAGCAAAAGTTGGAGATCATGAGGGGCCTGGACGAACCACTACCGTCGCAGAGTTCATGAAAAATGGAACCCTTCATCGGGGCCGAATGAAAGCGCAGGATGGCCGAGTGTGGGAATCGACGCACGGACAACACGCAGCGGACAGCTTTACTAGTACGCAACGTACCAACTGCACTGCCATACCTACTCCACCAAAGTATCCCTGACCTACGACACACGCAACACTGACACATGTACGAAATAAGCATAGAAGACAAACGAACGAACACAGAAAGTCAGTCATTAAACTACCGCCACATACGAACAACCTCGAACCGCAATATATGTACTTATTACCTTTTAATAAACACTAACGTTTGAATTAAAATTAAAGTTTGAAGTTTAATTTGCTGATACGCACAAGGCACATCCTACATACATATGTACATGTGTGTTTATTTATGTACATAGATTATTGCTTTTGAATTAAGATTCTCTGCTGCTTTATGATTTTTTAATACTTTTTTCCTATTAAGCTTGTTAACCAAATAAAAATATTGCACAGCTTTCTTTTATCCTTTGATATAGTTTAAGCCAGTTGAGCGATTATGAAATAAAAATAGTTCAATTGACTGCATTTAATATTAGATTTTGCGTATTAAAACTTCAACTAGCGTGAAACGCTGTTTTCATGTAAACATGCAACAATTTTATTGTGATGAATTTCGAGTTCCAGCAAAAAGAATGTAAGCTTTAAATTTAGCAACATCTTGCTACGAGATGTGCAATATGTGCAGCATGTTGCAGAAACGTATGAAAACTTGTTTGAAAATATTGACACGCAAATGCATTAATTTCGCATTAAAAAAAATACAAAAAAATATGTATAGTCAACTGCGATATGATGAAATAACAATGTTTCACTTAAAAATTACTTTGCAACATTGTGCTACAACATTTCGAATGTGACTCTTTTCAGTAATTTCGCATTAAAAATAAATAAATAAAAACCTTCAACTCTCAAAAACTTAATTTTTCGCAAAAAATTTCGGCAACATGTTGCAGCAACATTTGACAAAATTTTACAAAATTACGTGTATCAAAGTTTTATTTAAAAATAATAATAATACAACTAACGAACCTCGGCAAAATATTTTCCAATATGTTGCGGATATTCAAAACATTTTTATTTAATTCTTTAGTACAGAAGTTTCAAAAATAATACAATCCAATAATATTCGCACGTTAATTTTAAAAAATACCGATTTTTTAAATGTCGCAGCGAAACTTGCCAAAAGTCTTAAATTATTTGAGTTAAAATTGTAATTAATTAATTCGAATTAAAAAAAAAGCTTAACAAAAAATATTATTATTCCAAACCGTTTTGTAGAAAAGTTTTAAAAATAATATAACCAAATATTATGAACTTTTAATTTTTGCAAAAACCCGATAAGTGGAATGTTGCGGCGAAAGTTATTCAAAAAAATTTAAATTAAAAATTAAAAATTAAAAAAAAAAACGAAAGTACATAGAAATGTTTGAAATAAAATCAAAATGGCAACCGGTATATTCTTAAAAACAAAAATGCAACATTTGACAAAATTCTTGAATTTATTCGTAAAAAATAACAGCATTTTTAGTGAAATAATTTTGTGTAAATTTTACAGCTCCTTTTGCTACAGAAATAATACAAAAACAATTCCTTAAAAGAAATGGCAAACTCTCACTTTTCACGCAATTTTAACTTGTCATTTAAGAAGCTGTGAAAAAATGTTGCAGGCATCATGTTGCTAATATGTTGCGATATTGAACAGAGTACAATTTTGTCGTGGAAATATTGCGGAATTGCATTATGTGAGGCAATAAATCTTACAAATGTTGTTTTAAAATAGCAAAGCAAAATAAAATACTCTTTGGGGCATAATTACTCCGCGTTAAATTAAGCTAATAGTTTTCTTGGTAAATAATAACAAACATATCTCCAAAATATTATATGTAGCTTGTTGTACATTTTCGTTTTCCTATTGAGCGAGCATTTCATCCCATTTTAAGAATGAATATTTTCTAATTAAACAAAATTACGTAGTTGCGACGTCTTCTCGCATAAAATAAGCAAGTTAGGCAAAGGATTAAGTAAGTTAAAATAAGTAAGGGTAAAATGCCAAGGGTTGAAGAAAGACTTAAGTCGACATCAAAAGGGAAAAAGTTTAACCCATAATGACTAGTGAAGACAAGCGACAGGGGGGATCAAAAAGTTGCTGATTATGAAAAACAACTAGGCTAAAGCTGCGATATGAAGGATGAGAAAAGGGGTAAACGATTTGTAATAATTAAGGCGGGAGGTTGGTTACGAAATGAAAAGGTAGGACACAATTATATAAATTAAAAAGTAAGCAGTTTATTATTAAAGAACATTCTCGTTTTCTTGCATAAATTACTAAATTGTATTTCTTGAATTTAGCACTACATAAAAACCAAACACATATACATTCACACATTTGTATTGTAATATTTCTATGTACTTTATCAAGCATATCTTATTTTCTCACACTCTTTATTTTGCACATCTCTATTTGTACGTATCTTCAACTTAAAACGATATTTCATAATACTTTTGACCCATACGAATATTACATTTCCATAAATAGCTTAAATAACACATCGTCACACATGCCCCGCATCACTTTTTCCCATTCCATTAAAATGGCGTATGCTACTCCATAACGCTCAAAATGGCTTGCAACTCGATTTGTCGCAATCCTCTACCCACAAATTTATCTCCTTTTTTACAGCCACCGATGGCAGGTAACGGCACAAATTTATGTTTACGTTGTTCCTTTCTGCCGTTGCACAAGCAAAAAGTATAATGGTCGGCAGGGAAATTGATGAAATATAAGGTAGACACAAAATAGAACCAATGCCTTGCTTGATGGGAAAATGTTAAGGAGAATGATTTTGAAAAAGTTACGCTTCAAAAAATTTAAATAATTTACATGAACATTTATTTTTCATTAACATCTAATTACGTTCCACAATAATTTCAAGGAGTATTCGAACTCATTTCTAGTGTAGCGAGTATATGCAAACGTTTTCGACTATTTAGTTTATGTTCCACATCTGTTCCACATAAGTTCCACATGAGTACCACAAACAAATTAGTATCTCCACACAATAATTTGTACACTACATACATACAAATCTGTGTTCTGACTAAATAACCAAATTACATTTTTGTTACTATGCGTTAAAAATCTCCTTAATTTCTTTTACGCCATCCATAAAACGCTCCACCTTTCCTGATACCAAGTGCCTCACTTTGAACTGAGTGCGTACTATGTCACTTTCAATACGCAGATGCAAAACGCAAATTTCAATTATTTTGTGGCTTTTCGTATGTCACATGCAACATACAAGTTGTTGTGAACATTTTTACGTACATATATGTAAGTACATATGTACTATATATGTACAAAAAAAGTGAAGGAACGGTACACATACACACATAAGTGTATAAAAAATGATTAATTGTACATTGGCCAGCAGACGACTGGCATGAAGAATTGATACTCAACCATGAGCACTTGTAGTTGCGTAGAGCTGCAGAAAAAAATAAATATTTATTTTTAAGATAGTACTTCTTTAACTGAAACCTCTGAAATAATTATTTTCTTGCATTTGTACCATCAACACCGAAAATTCATTAGCGAGTTTTGGATACAATACACATCACACAGCTGGAGTAAATGCACAGTTTTTAAACTTTTCATACTGACTATTACTATTAGCGTATTTTAAGCTTACTATTGTACAAAAATGATCACTGCGCAAGACTGAAATTAAAAAAAATTAGGATCCACATATGATCCACATAAAAAATTCTAAAAATACATAACATGTCAATTGAGGAAAGTATAAAGTAATGTAAAACATTCGCACTTAAGTTCCACATATGTTCCACACATTTACATATATGTATACTGAATCTTTATATCAGTTTTTTGTTAAAAATACTTACACATTTTATATGTGTCATATGTAAGATTTTATGAGCTAATGACATTTTTCTCGCTTAGCGTTTAAATTATTTCCAGTTAAGTATTCGTGGGTTTAAACATAAAACAAGCATCCCAAAATCAAATCAGGTCTGGAATGTGTATGTTGGCTTTCAAAATTTTCAATGTAGTTGTTACTAAAATTTACAGTGAGGGGAAATTACTTGATTTTATTATTATCATTTTATTTTATTATTTTTTGCGGTCTTAAGCGTACGTTATAAGTCTTGTAATTGCATAAAAGAACTCATCAAAATAAACAATTTCTATGCTCATAAACAATTTATGGTCAAAAAATTGTTAATTCATAAAAATTATTGCATCGCAAAAATCGAGTTAAGCTCGGTCAAGCTGCTGGGAACTACAAAGAGTTGCCCACTTTATTGCATTTGCCTTTGATTTTTTTTAAACCCTTTCTTATTACTGACCCACCTACATATATACATATATATATCCTGCGCTGGTTATGTAAACAGATTTAAAATTTGTGAAGAATGCCAAGTGCGATTTTATAAGAGTATGTAAATCAGAAAAACAAAAGGTTACAATGTCGAAGTTATAAAAGGCGTAAAAAGGCTTTCATAAAGAACATAAAAAGGCCATCACAAAAAGGTCGACACGAGCTGTCAATGCAACATACGCACATATAGGAAACGGATACGGATACGGATATGGATATGGAAAACGAAAAGGAAAACTGTGTAACCTAAGCATACATTCAGCCAGCAGCAGCAGAAAGGAAGGAAGGAAGGAAGGAAGGAAAGAAAGTTGTGTGGATAAAAATAAAAATATATTTTGATGCATAATAAGTTTCCATAAGTTCCGCAGTTAAACTCAATTTTATACTTAAGTTGGAGGGACGAAAGAATAAGAAGAAATCATAGCAAGAAATAAACGTAGGTGTATTCATAAATGTATTTGAAAGAATTTATATTTTGCATTTTTCGCCGAGGGCCTTAAAGACAACAGGATATTGTGTGGCTATATATGTATGTATGTATTTATGTGCATACATATGTGTACTGTTTACAAATCTTAAGTGAAGAGTTACTATGTGGCAGCAAGAAGCAAATGGCTTTTGTTTTTATCCATGAACGTATGCAAAATAAAATGAAATATTATTTTTATATACAATACATACGTTACCAGCATATTGGCACAAAGGGAGCCATTGAGTTTTGTATTACACAAAATATCCATGGGAGTGAGTTTTGTGATATTAAATTTAACTTGATCTGCATTAAGTGCATTCATGAGCATAAACAATGCTCAAACGTGATTTTTAAATGGAATCGAAGTAAAAAATGCTCAACTCGATTCCGTTGGGTGTAGAATATTTGTACATGAGGGAAGCAGTTATTTAAAACAATTATATCTGTACACAGTAGCAACTTCTCAATATTTAGGTCGCACTTTTAGTGCGACCGATAAACATTTAGACAGGAAAATATTATTTACATATAGTATATGACAAATATAACATAAAATATTTACGTTCCACACGCCATCCACATATGTTCCACACGTGATTTTGCAGTTTTCGATTTGCGTTTGACACCTCGATAATTTTTTCTATTTTCTCACTGTTTTTTCCTTCCATTTTACTCTACATTTCTCATCTCATTGTGCAGTTAACTAAAGTTTTCAAAACACAAAATTGGAAATTCTATCATTAAATGAAAAATTCATAGGAAAGATAACTGCACCTGAAATATGTTTTAAATACGATGTGTGTACATATACATATGTATGCATGCACATATGTACATATATTTCATAAGTAAAACACTATATACGATCGCCGTGTCTTCAACGTTACATTTAACGCAGCAGTATCGCTTCTGAGTTTGCCATAAAAATTTAGTCAACTACAACAATATTTTAAATGATTTTTTTTAAGTTGCACTTTAAAACGACCGTTACCTAAATAATAACGAATTTGTAGCAACTTGTAGAAATTGTTGCTATGTACTTTCAACCACCGTGTGCGAATTTCTACCTTAATAAAAATATTAACTGACACGTAGAGGTGCTATAAGTTTTTCACAAAGGAAACATTGTAGTGAAAGGAATTTCATAGTTCAAAAACAAAATTTGAGATAACAAAATTTCAATTTCGGCGAAATTGACTGCCTTCACTGCAGTGCATAAACGCAGTAGATTGGCTCGCAAGCGAATAAAACTACAATAACAAAATTGCATATTTATTTTTTTTATCTTTTTTCCTAAGCTATTTTTCCACTCAACTAACCACTTAACGGGGCAAATAGTGCACACAGCTGACAGCTTAAGGTGAATGTTTGGAAAGGGTGTATTACTATGGCAGACAGTGGATAGAATTATGTAAAACATACAAGCGTACGTAGAAATTCGAAAATTCAAGTACTGCAGCTTGTTGGCGAATCAAGCATCAAGGGAAAGCTAATGCACTCGTGCTCTTGCTCTCCTTAATCTACTGTTTAACAAAATTTTTGTTAAGCGTCAAGTACGCTTGTAAGAATTTGTAAATAAGGCAGGAAAAGTAAACATGAATTTTATGAATTATAAAAAAGCGGTAAATAGTTTCGGTAACCATTAACTTGGCACGTTTTTAATTGCTTCTAACGCAGTTTAGCGGTGTGGAACGTGATTTTTGACCGATTAAAACACAATTAGGTTTACATTATTTTTTTAATTTAAGCGCTGAATTGATTTAAAGCAATAATATTCAAAATCCACATACATTCCACACACGTTCCACATGCATTTCAGATAGCAGAAATTATTTCTTGGAGCATCAACAAAGGACTCACAACTTTTGGCATGTCCCAGATAGGTTCCACAATATCATAAGCAGCCTACATAACTAACTAGTTTTTATTTGGTTTTTATAAAATGCAGTTTCGATATCGAAAACCCAAGTTTCCGGCAAAAAATACCTGTTCTGTTCAATAAACTACCAGCTAAAAATATTAACTTTGTACGCCAGTATAAACACAGTACTATTTTGCCTCTTTCTCTCGCTTTTCCCCACCTCTGTTCAATGCTCTTCAACAAAACATTAATTTTCCGCTTGCCCCTCAATCTAATATGTCTAAAATATTATACCCAACTTTTTGCTGAGCATATCTTTCAGTGCTAGCCGCAGTATTTAACCTCAATTGAACGCGTTTGCAAATTAGTACGAAAAAGCTTAATTAAAAGAGGTGAGGTCGAGTCTGAGGCTAAATTGTGTTTTGCAAATTGCTTCACAGCTCTTTATGTGTCCAGATTTGGGCAGTTCGGGTAGGAGTGAATGGAAAATTGTGTGGAAATTTTAATATACCAATTTGTTTGCATAATTTTATGAAGTGAAGTAGATGGAAGGTGCAAAGTGGAAAAAGTCGTAATTAACTTAAAGAGTGATAAATGTAAATAACATAAACTCACCAGATACAGATACAGCAACAATTACGGTGATTTAATGGTGACGCTGGAAAATATTTATATATGTAAATAGTTTGCATCAAAAAGTAATAAAGTGAAAATATTAATTAGATAAATGCGAATTACAATCTTAGGCAATAGATTAGTAAATATATATATAAGCACAAAAAATATCGAGCTTCATTTTAAATAAATTTATTTTAAAATACGCAAAAAAAAAATTAAAGGATTTAATAAAAATGTCAAGCGTTATGATGAATATAAATTTAACCTGAGGGATTCAAATTGATTTATTCCGCAATCTAAAAAAAAATTCATACCAAAAGTATGCAATGATAAATTGCTAAAATATTGTGGGTTAATAGTTCATGTTTGAGCCAACTAAAAAGTCTACAGTAATTTGTTCACATTAAACTTAAATAACCAAGTCAAATTAACTAAAAGCATAGAGTTCTTAGAAATTTAGGCAGGTCATCTCACTTTTATTGCATTCCATTAAATTTGTTTCCATGAAAGCAATCAATAGACTTCAATTCTTACCATGAAATTACAATTTCTTTTAGACTCGAAAATAGGCAGTGAGCCAAAAATACATACTGATGATTATTTTCACCAATTTGTTGCTCAATATTCCGTTTTGTGAATTTTTAATTTTCATCATCAAATCGCACATCTTTAATTAACCCAAACGTGGCAAGTGCTAAATGAAACCAATTTTACACAGGAAACGTGTCGAAAGCATCTTGTCGGGACACATATCCTGCTAAATTGCGAAAGAAAGGAGGAATGTTTGAATAAGGTAACTTTTTTTAGGGAATTGCGAAGGTTGCACAAAAATGACGCAGAGGGTAGAATAAAGCACAAAGTAGGGTAAACAAGAGAAACCTTGCAAGCGAGAAAAAGTAACCACAAAATAAATTGAAAGCACCAGCGCAGGTATGAGTGAAAGCGCAAAGGAAGCAGAAATGAAGCGGCGAAAAAGTTAGTGGAGAAAGTGGAAACAAAAAAGGAACTAAGTTAATCACAATTTTTATCCAACAGTGCGCTTTAAAAATGAGAGAAAAATTTTATCAAGAAAAAATAAAAAAATAAATCCAAAAATTATGCATAAAAGGTCTAAGAAAATGTATTTAAAAAATTATTTTAACTTTATAAAATAACAAAAACGCTTCCATCTGATCTGAAAGAAAACAAAAACTCACTTTTGCAATCCACTAGTGATTTTGTGCAATAACAAAATTTGAGATGTTTTCGTTTTTTTAAATGTTCACTGCCATAAATAAAATTCTAATTTCCTACTGCTGAAAATTTAGAAAGAATGGTTTTCAGTTCTAAATTTTCTTCGCCTTGTGCTACTTACTGCCTACATAACCCAAAAATAGTTTTTTTTTTTTTTTGTCAAATAACAACGCCATTTTTATATGGAAGAAAAGGCAAAACAAATTATTAAAAAATTTTATTATGCTAAAAATGAACGAGTTCCAAAACTGCATACCCAAAATTTTTCTATAAATTCTGGTTAGAAATTTAAAAATTTTTTTTAATTTGCAGAATTTTGTACGAAATTTGAAATTTGAGCTTACACAATTTTTTTTTAAGAATAAACTATGTTTTTATACAAAATTAATTTTTAAATTTTAAGAAAAATTTGCGATTATTATAAAACCACTGTACGAGTTTTGTTTTGTACACAAACAAATTTCTTTATTCTACATAATTTTTTCTTCAGATTTTTTAAGACATTTACTTAAACTATTTTTCCTTATTCAAACATTTTTTGTTTCTCATGTTTTCTAATAAATATATACATGTAAAAAAAATGAAGTGGAAAAACAACTATTGATTAAGAAAAAATATTTAAAATAGAATTCGACTTTTTTAATTTTAATATTATTAATATCACGGAAAAATATTAAAACAAATATACATACATACAGTCAAAAAACCATATTTCAATATTTTTCCACTGCGCTTTTTCACACCTAATGTTCTCCCTTATTATTGACTGCATAACTTTTTAAATGACTTGCACTTCTTTTGATTAGCAAGTATGAAGGGTAGATTTTCGAGTATTGACTTGTGAAGTGAATGGTTAAGATATCAACAAAATATCTTAGTCACTCAAAGATTAGGGCAAATTTTGCTGACTAACAACGCGAAAAATGTAAGTGAATTAAGATTTAAGGATTTTTGTATGAACGATTTTTTGCCTGTCATAGAACAAGGATTAAAAAAAAAAGCAGATCACTTGAGTGACTGATTAAAATAATGAAAAAAGGACGTTCGAGTAATGATTGATGGGATACTAAATTTTGTAAAATAATTTGCTCGCTGACTGTCAAAATTTAAGATTTTTATAACTGATTAGATTAGCAAAATAATATGTAGCTGAAGACTGACACTGAATGCCTGAAAGAAATGAGTTGGACAAGACAATTATAGCGCGATTTCATATTTCATAGGCTAGTATAATAGAAAATTGCAGGCTAATTGAAAGAAATATATATATACTAACTGCATAACAAGGGTAAAAGTAATTAAAAAACTAAATTGAAATAATTATGAATGACTGCCATTTTTTTAAATATTTAAATTAACTTGGCCTTTATATAAGGAAATTAGTCAATGACAATCACTAGACAAAGTACAATAACTAAACGACTAACTAATAATTATATTAACTAAATAAACAACTAACTAGTGAATCTAAGGATTATTGAGTAACAAAATGACTAAACGACTAACTGCATATGTTATTGACACTTTTTTAAGATTATTCATCTTAACTTGGCTTTTGTATTAGGAAATTCAATTAGTACTAATAATTGGGTAATAATACGACTAAAAGACTAAAGACAATACCTAAATGACTAATTAACTAACTAACTAATCAATTTAATGACTAATGAGTAACAATAAAAAATTGCTGACTAAATAACTAAGACACTATGTGACTGTTACATTTTTCATATTTAACTCAACTTGGCTTTAATAGCTATGCCACTAATTAATTATTCGAACAACTGAACAAGCGATTTACAGCTGGGCATCGACCTAATGACAGTTTTTAATTAGCGGAATGAGTGCACAACTAAAAACAAGAAATTAAAGAAAGAGAAACTGAATTCCTAAAGCAATAATATAATACTGAATTCGCATCCTATATTCGTACTATACAGAAACTGAGTGACTATTAGCTGATTCGTGCTTTTTGACTGGTAGTTAGATTACAAAAATAACTTAAATGACTTTTAGTGCCGTCTGGATAAAATTAAGTTTAATTAACAGGACCAACTGAACAATTCTTTTTTTTTTACTCTGAGTGCTCTGGTCATAAATGTCAGGCAAAAATTGAATGAGTAAGTTGAGTTGAATTAGTTAAATATTTTAATAAACAGTGAATTATTGTTTAGTATTCTAAAAATAAAGGAAGATTTCTTTTCATTTTTGTATACTCCAGTGCCCCACTTAGTGTCATAATTTGAAGCTTCCTCAGCAGGTAAAGAACTCAACTTGCCTATAATAATCAATTTAAATATAAATGTACCCAGGGAATATAATATCCATGTTGACAAATGCACATCAGCCCCTATTGCCTATTTTAATTTAGAAATCTTCACGCTTCGTTGCCCACTTTCTACAACTGTCGCTAAAAGCTTCACAACCATGGGGAAGTGCACTCGTTCATTTGCTTATATAACTTTCTTTCTCCTATATAAATTTACTGCTCTGAAATTATTGACACTTAAGGACCTGCTTCACTGTCCGATTGTGCATTTCGGTGCTCAATCCCATACACATTTTTAATAGCCACTCTGATTCAACACTCGATCGAGTGGCGGGTTCCTGTCTCTGATTGCATTTTTAGCGGGTTAATTTCAATATGGCGGAAAGGTTTTTATTTATAAAAAAGTATAAGAAAAATTTAAAATTTTGAGGCATTTAACTGATGACAGTCGGTAAGAAAGCAGAATAAAAATAGCACTTGAATTATTTGAAAATTATGGAATCGTTTTTTGTTAAGAAATGTATGCTATTACAAATCATAAGTTTTTTCAAAAATTTTTTTTTTTTAATTGCAAACAAAAATAAATATTGAACATTGGTATTTTCGTTCCAAAACTTTTTTTTAATAAAAAAAAAACGAATATTTTATATTAATAGAATTTTAGTTTTTAGTTTTTAAAAGACACTAGCACTACTTTTTTAAAAAGCTCATACGAAATATCAAAATTAAAAACGGGAACATTTTTATATAATTTTTTTTTTTTAATATGGAAGAAAAATATTTTTTTTATTTTCTCAATCAGATCAAGTCTTTACAAATTTTCAAAATACAATAAAAAACGACAATTTCACAGGAGAAAGTAAAATAAAATTAATTTGAGTTTTGAATTTCTATGCAAATTTGGTTTGAGATTTTTTTTTTAACTTTCTACGCTGGAACTTCGTTCACTTCAGAGAAAATACGCAACAAGTTCAGCACAAACGAAATTACTTACTCTTATATTTTTGAAATTGTTGTTTGATTTAAAACAATAAAGGCAAAAAAACTTGCTAGGCTATTTTTTGAAAATCCTTTTACAAAATCTCTCGAAAGAATTTTTAACTGATGTAAGTAATCGAATTGAAAATTTTCACTTTTAATAAGTTATTAGATATAGATAACATAATCTATAGAAATGTGAGAAGAAATATTTTACATATGCCATATAAAATAATTTTAATTTTAATTGATTTTTGAACATAGTTTAATTTGATTTTTGAGTTTGAGCTACATTTAATTTTAGTTTTAGAAACCTAATAGTTGTTTTGGTACAAAGTGGCCTGCCGTTTGCTTTTAAAACTTTCAAATGTTTAATTTTTTAAACAGTTTTTCATGTGAAATCATTCTCATTTTAAAAATTATTTTCGACAATTTTCGCAAGACATTTTTTAGAAATCTTTCCATTTTTCTTCATGTGTTTTATTGCACCATTTTTTCTTTATATCTTATATTAATGAATGGCAATGCAATTTATTTGCCTGTTTGTATTTCTTTCAAATCCATAACAGTTTCGGTTTAAGGCTACTATTTTCACATTAGCAAACCTTTTCAGTTGCTTCTTCACTTCAGCCTAGTGCTTCCACATTCGCACCTCTATAAAACAACCTTATTATATTTACTACATACGAACAGACAATTTTCTAGCTTTATCGTTGTATTGACAGAAAGGCTAATGAATTTTTGCCAATTTCAATTAAACATTTCCAAAAATTTAAGCAAACAAATTTCTCCAAAATTTTCAATGCGAATAGCTGCTTGAAAGTGTAATGCCACAAATGTATGTATTATTGCCAATACGAAAACCAATATACGATTGGAAAGCAAACAAATAACCTTACATTTTCCACATATCTGAGTGAGTTAGTCGGCAATCTAAGTATACAGAGCGCTTCTCTACAACTCGAATGTTGATTTAGACATCCAAGCACTTCCTTTGCTGTTTGTTGAATTTCTTTGTGAAATTGAAATCGAAATCAAAATCAAAACTCATAATCAAAAATATTAAAACAAATCAAACAGCTCTGAATGTCAGTAATGAATGTACCTACTACAAAAACAAAAGCAAGAGGCCGTCAGGTACGAGGTGTTAGAGCAAGCTAAGTATGAGCGAGTAAATAAAGTTGTGGTGTATGGGAGATTACAAAATAACTCTGTGCAATATTTTTAGTCAATGTTAATTAGCAATCTTAATGCTAATCAAAGAAAGCATACATAAATGTTGCATATTCGCGGCAAATTTCTTATTTTCTATTTTTTATAATCTTCCAGAAAAATATTTGGTTTCGATTCTTGTAAAAAGTTTGCAAACACACGTCGAAAAACTTATTTTATCTACCTTATAAACTCATCAGAAATTCGGTATGAATTTACGATATTTATTTTAAAATTATTTGCGAAGTTTAATAAGAAAGCTACTTTGAAAAAATGCTAATAGATTTTAAACCTGATTTTTTAGCTTAAGTTGTGAATTTTTTCGTAGAATATCGAACGAACTTTGATCTGCTGTAAGTTTTGAAATCAGCTGGAATTGAAGTTTTCTTTTTTTTAATAACATAAAATTTGTCACGTCTAATAAGGAGTGCGGTAAAGACTTCGAATTCGATTTGTTAAAAAATTCTCTAAATTCGAAAGTTTTCATTTAGTGGGATATTACGAAAGATGTCAGCTGTCGAATACACCCAGCCGCATTCGTCGGGCGTTAATTTTTTTGTGGCTTTTTAACACTCTGCTGCTCGTTCAAATGTGATTTTTCAAAAAAAAAAAATTAGATTTATTTCCTCAAGCAAATTTTTTCGATATCGTTAAAATTTATTGTCATCTTTTGTCATCTTTCTTTCTCGTTTCTTCGCTTGAAAATCCTCCCACACGAGTTAGTTATTTCACCCAGAAATGCATTTTAAACATTTACGAATACATCGAGGTGGCTCCTCGCACCATTTCAATTAATTTTTCCTACCATTCAGCTAATTGACATCGCCTCAGGCAAAAGTGGGAGCTGAAGTATTTAGCTAATCTAAGGTCACCCAACCATCGCACCTCTCCACCCATTTTGCGCTGAGTATACCAAGTGCTATGTATATCATCTTCTCGGACGTTAACCAGCTGAGATCACAGTAGGGTTCATGCCCTAAAACTGTAGTGGATTATCCTTTGCCTGCCAGTTCAAGAAACACTCTGCCTAACTTTTTCCTCTAGAACATCAGCCTGAAATTCTATACTACCAAATGTGTTTCTTTGAATTTCATAAAAATATTTTTTCGTTGATTGCCTGAGGTTCAGCCAATCAAGCACGCAGATTTCTTCTTTTAGGAGTAATGATTAATTCCGATGTACTAGAGTGATGGGCAAATCAATGTAATCTTAGAAGGTAACCCTTAAGGAAAACAGTTTCTAATACTTGGAGTATAATCCCAAAGACTATGCCAGTATTTTTGGTAGGTATTTACTTTCAAACTCGTTTTTGAAATAACAAAATGTTTGAACTAAGAATGCAAAAAGCTCTAGAGAAGTTGATTTATAGGTACAGTACAAATGTTCGCAATGAATGTAAAGAACGGCTGAAATTGTTGCACAACTTAATTGAAATGCATAGCAAATTAAACGAAAGGACAATTATTATATGTAAATTTAGGAGTATTGTTTTTGTTGGTATGTATGATAACAACCGAACTGCTACCCTAGGCAGAGAGACCAATAAAAAAGAGATGAAACAGTTGAGGATAAATAAAAAATGCGTACTTGAATTTTCGAGTCTAACGCGAAAGCGAAAGCCAACTATTTCTTGTATGAAATAAAAAGCCGCAGGAAAGTTAAAGGATTAAGCAACAAATACGCTAACTACAGTTCGGCGGAGGAGGAGCTTTACGAAAAACACAAACCTACAAATTATATTTTTTTCATATTTTTGCTTTGATCGAATTTGCTGTGCATTCACGCGACTCAGTAACAGACGACGCTATATTCGTCGTTTGCCACAACGGAAAAGCCCAAAGCCGAAAGCCGAAAGCCAAACGCGAAATTAACAAAAACACAACCCAGCATAATATTAATCAACAGAACGCATAAGAAAAAAGCAAAAGCAAACAACATGCAAACCCAAAAAAAAAAAAAATATTTTTAAAAAACGGCACTGGCCTACAATCAGCCCGCTAGCTCCTCGGATGAGACATCAAAGTAGGCGCAGCCTCAAATACAAACCAAAAACCAAAAAAAAAAAACTCAAAAAAGAAAAAACAACAACCCCACCAAGCGCACAATTTGCAAATGCGCTGTAGATGCCAAAACATATGCTTTTAATCCGAGATGAAAGCGCGCCGGCACGAAAATTCACACAGTGTGGACGTATTTTGGTTTGTGTTTATTTACAACTCTAGAGGAATTAGAAAAACACGAAATTGAATTTAGTAAAACTTCAAAAGGCACTAGAAAAAGCATAATCAATTCGGTATTTAGCTCAACAAAGCTTGTAAGACATTTTCGCTGGCAAAGTCCACAATCTGAATAAAAAATTTAAACCAAAACATTATTTTTGAACTTTAGCGTTTAGAAAAATATCTCTGAAATCGAATGCTTAAATTTTTTCTACTATAGTCCTTCTTCTTTGTACAAAAATATTCAAAAAGTTTCAGTCTTCAAAGTTTGTATAAACTTTAATAAATTAAAAAAAAAAAATAGTTTATTAAAATATTGATTTTTTTTTGAAATTTTCGAGCACACAGTTTTATAGCTAATACAATTTTAGTTTAATAAAATGCAAGTTTCAATTTCCAAAAAATTTACTTTGGTTTTTTATAACTATTTTTTATGGCATATAAAAAAGCGTGTCAGAAAAAAATTAGCATGAAAAACTTATTATGAAAAATCATTTTTGCGTCACTTTGATTTTACTAAAATAGAATTGAAGAACTGCATACCTGAAAATTTTCAAAAATTCTATTTAAAAATTTAAAATTGTTATGAAAATTATTTTATTAAAATTTGTACAAAGTTGAAAGCTTGCATTTGTACGGTTTTTACTATACAATAAAGTGTATTTTTATAAAAAATCAACTAAAAATTTATTTTTATTAAAATTAAGTGTCGAAATATAAGTCCCTGTCGTATAGTTGTGATAAGCACTATGCACATATATAAAAAAATTAAGCGATAAAAATACTCAGCACTTAAAAATTTTATTTTAATCTGGCGAGAAATGGGTTCCACACACATAAAATTGTGGAACGTTCTGTGTATGGAAAAAAATGGGTGGAGCCGTCAGTAAAAAAAAAAATGATCAAAAACCAGCAAAGAATTTTCGCAACCTGGGACGTGAACTTTGTCATGCTAGAATTGAACGGGCTACATACTTATAATTTTGATTAAAAAAAAAATAACTTTGATTAAAAAGTGGGAAAGTTTACGAAATTTTGTTGGGTTTTCATATTTTCAGTTGCTTTTTTAATTTAAAAAACCTTTTGCCTGGAAACTCCAATTTCAGTATTTAAAACCAAAATTTTTAATTAAAAAAAAACTTGTTTTTTTTTTGGAAAAATAATTTTCTTTTTTTTTTTTGAAAAAAAAAATATTTTTTTTTGAAAAAAAATGATTTTTTGGAAAAAAATGATTTTTTTTTTGGGAAAAAATCGAAAATCATCTTTTTGCAGGCAGGAAAAAAACATGTAATGACATACATTCATTAACAACATTTTTTATTTGAATTTTTTCTATATACCGAGCTAGACATTTGTAAAAAAAAAGAAAACAACGAGAACAACGTTCCTGCAAGGTAACCGTGATGATGGATACCGCAACTGTAATACCTCATAATTTTAGTCCTACTTTGCCGTTTTCCTTAAAATAAATTTTTTTTTAAATAATTAATCCCTTTCATTGCATGTAGATAGTTTAGCCTTTAAGTATGCAATGCTTTTTTGACACAGCGTTAAAAGTGAAAATAAACAGCCAGTAGGCGTAAAGAAAATGTAGTAACAAAGCAAAATGGTGGTAAACGGCGATAAAGTAAAAGCAAACAGGAAGAAAATCAGCCAAGTGAAAGTAAAGCGTCCGTCAAAGACAGCCTAACGGCGCGCTACGATGCTTAAAAGATTTCACTTAAGCGCATTTTCTGGCAATGTAAACACCCAACTCCAGCGCCAACCAGTGAACGAACGAAGCAACGGCTGAACGAGCGAACGAGCGAACGAATGTGTGTGAATGGCAAGTGAGAACGAACAAAGTGGAAGCAAAAAGTCAGCCATACGTAATCAGCAACTGAATCGCATTCACATTTTCGCTTCATTATCGTGAACGTCATTGACTTTTGCGCTGACATGGCGAGAATCAGCTCATCACACTCGCAATCACACTCGCGTACCGTACCGCTTTTCCACCGCAAATTATACTTTGCTTCATTCTAAGTGTGCTCTTTAGCTGTGGTGATGGCACTCGTTGCGCCATGACCGGTGGTCGGCTTAGTCACAGCTCACACTTTACGTGGAGAACTTAAGGTCAAGTCTGTTTCGGTTTTTTTTTCCTACACCGCAAACCCTCCTCCACCACAGCACTCTTACTTAGGGTCCACTCCAGCGATTTGCTTATCACACCATCGCGCGCACTTTGTTTTATTTTATTTTCCTTTCATGTACATTTCTGCCTCCAACCCCCAGCAAAATTTCCATATGCTACCTACTGGCGTTGGTTATCATAAAATGGGCGACATGAGAAGTCACTTAACTTCAATGCGTGGTGTTCGCCCAAAAGCAGCTGCTCGAATTATTTTTAGAAAAGTACGTACAAGTAGAGGTCATCACTTGAAGGAGAAATTTGGTGTTGAATTTGGAGGAATTTTTAAGTTTTGATGCATTTAGTGAGATGGAATTGTTGAATAAAGATTTAAGTTCGTTAAAGAAACTCGACAAGATACTTACATACATATGTATATTAGAGAAATACGATTTGTTCGGTAGAAAAAATTTAGTTAAAAAAAAAAATTTTAAATTTTAAAAATTAAAATCAAGGTGAATCCATACAAGGTGGTGTTATAAATACAACTAGAAAATTCCTATGTATTTTGTTTTTGTTTCTGCGTAAGATTTGTCAAAATTTAAATAAATTTTTTTTTTTTTTGCTTTAACGGTTTTTGAAAGCTCATACGCAAAAGAAAAAACAAAATACATGTAGGTGAATAAAAAACAAAATCAAATCAACTGCTCTTATGCCATCAGCTTCTCGCCTTGATTTGTTCGGTGGAAAAAATTTCGTTAAAAAAAAAATTTCAAACTTTAAAAAGTTAGAATTACAACAAAAATGTTTGTGTCACAAACAATAAGTTTTTAATTGCCTGCTGATCTGCTTCAGTAAAATAAAAGTAAAAAAATATTTTTTGTTAAGTGAAATTATCACCAAACTTAAAATATGACAAAATCATGAGAAACCAATTTTTTTTATAGTTTGTTTGAAAATTCACTGTAAAAGCGCATTGTAAAATTAGCTGGAAAACTATTGTTTTCATAAATCAAAAATTTAATACCCCCATTTTTATTTTAAAAAAATTTTTAAATTTAATATACAAAATTTCAATTAATTTAGTTTCATTTTTCATTTTCTTACATTTTTGCAAGCCCGAAAATCACTACGAAAATTCGACTAAAAAATTTAGAAACTATACCAAACAGTCTTTTGAGCTAAGTTCAAGATGTTTGTAAATAGTTACATTTTAATTAAAATTTTTTGTTCAAATTTCAAAAAAAAAAAAATTTTAGTAAACCAAAAATTTCATTTCTTTTCAAAACACATTGAAAACATTTTAAAATGTCAATAAATGTCAAACCAAAATTTTTTGGAAGCTACATCAAAAATTAATTTTTGCAATGTCAAGCTACATTTAATTTCCATTTGTACTGTAATTAAATTAAAGTTTTCTTTATAAGAACAACACAATTTGATTAAAAATAAGAAATTTTAATTCTGATTAGTCTAATGATTAGTATAGTTTTTTTGTAGTAAAAGCTATATTTTAGAGATTTTGAATTTTCTTTATAGAGTAGAAATTTTTGCATGCCAAATTTGAAACAAAAATTATTTGCGATTAACGTGAGAGCAGAAACAAAAGTGAATATTTTTCTTAATAATAATGGACCGAAGTTAAAAAAATGTATTAATAAAAATTTGTTTAATTCGTTAAAAAAAAACAAAAAACAAATTAAATTTAATCAAATTGGTTATTGTTTTTTTGTTTGTTTTATTTTTAGGCAAAGTTATAGTTAATAAAATTCAAGTAGTATATATTAAGCTAGATAAAACCAATTTCATTTAATTTGACTTATTTTGTTTAAATTTAATTTAATTTACTGTAATTTAATTTAATACGATTTTGTTATTTCAATGTAATTTAATTTATTTTAGTCCAATTTATTTGATATATTTTCAGTTTTAATTATTTTATTATATTTTTTCAATTTAATTTTTTTTTCTTATTTAATTTTATTTATTTTACGTTATGTATTCCCTTTATTTTATTTGTGCACATTAGGTACGTGCCTCAATACGAATAAGAGGTAAATGTAAAGTTTAATCGAAATAATTTCTAATTTAACTACAATTTATTTATAATGAAAAAATAATCAATAATGTCCAACCAAAGTTAAACTGAAACAAGATACTTGTAAAATATCAAATATGTTTTGCTCTTTTTTTTAAGTTTAGTTTATTTTTTGTTTTTGCCCTTTTTGTTTGTTAGTTTTGAAAACTCGTAATCATTTGCGCCGCATTCACAAATGCCACATCCGTGTCGGCGCTTGTTTTTATGCTGTAATGCTACACCACAATTTCCGGCAACTTTTGTGATATTTTTCCTTTAACGCTTTGCAGAGGGTTAAAAAAAAGGGGCCTGCCACGGTTTTATTGGTGCGGTTAACGATTTCCGGCTGGAATTGTTTTAATGAACGGAACGACCAGCGGCCAGGGCGCGCAAATAAAATATTAATAATACATAAAACGGATATGATAACAACAAAGGCAGCAAATACAAATTTAAAATGAAGAGCATAGAAAATAAACAAAAACTGATTGATGGTGAGAGGAGGGCGTTATTGACCAAGTGCTGTAAATTTAAATAGATAAAATTCAATGGAATTTACAAATCTACAGAGCACTTTTTTCACAGCAAACGTGTATTCTGGTTTCCACATTCTTTTGCACACTACTGGTAAAAAAAATCGTGTGGGACATGTGTGGACTTCATGTGGAAAATGCTTATAAGTTCATTATGTAACGTAGAAATGCATGGTTATACTTGCTGCAGCAGGTTTAGTTAAACAAGAGTGTGGAACGTGTGTGGAATATATGTGGAATATATGTGGAATGTATATAAAAAACTTCCTTCGCCAAAATCTGTTGCATCAATAGCATTCTACAGATATAAGCAAGTTACAAATTAACACTTACGATACCTTCATTGGAAACAGGTGGCCTTTGCACTGTATACAGTGCAGATTTTTGGTGGGTACTTTTCTGAAGGCAGCTAAATAAAAACTCGTTAACAACGCTTAGCGAATAACTGGTTCCGAAGTATTTCTGTGACAACTCTATTTACCCCTTCCATTTATTCTTTCGCGGTTGATCCTGAATTTGTCTTCTCTTTTATTTGTTCTCCAAGAAAGATCAAACATTTCCTATTGGGGGTTCATCCATCGCCCTCCCTCATAAATGTGGCACAATTTATGTGTTCATAATGGCACGTAAATGGCAACATGTGGCAAATTAAGTGTTGGTTGTTCGCGTTAGTGCAAGACATTGTTGCTGTTTGTTTTGCGTGTGCGTTATTTTCTGTTTTGCTTGACCTAACTGCACTTAAATTGTAGCATGAGTAGTAATTTACAAAGTGATTTGTGTTGCATGCAACAAACTATGCACTGCTGGGTAGTATAACATGGCACTGAACTACACAACGTGGCATATGGCATGTGGCAAGCAGTGAAGTGTATTGAAGTATTTTCTAAAGTATATGTGCGCTTGATTGAAACACAAAGCTGTGCGCAAAGTAAAACGCATATTTTGTATGAAATGCAACATAAAATAGAATTAGCACTTCAACATTCGTGGAGGGCACATTTTAGAGAATGTATCACTTGCTCGCTATAGCTATGAAAACTAGATTTAGGATTTTTTTTCGCACACATTTTCCTCTGTTTCGCTTGCATATAAGGGAATTTATATTATTTTTGTCTTTTTTCTCAATACCTGAGTAAAATGGAAATTAAGTTTGCTTTCAAGCAAGCTCTGTGGTTGGTGCAACTGCTCGCTGTGCTCACCTTATGTCCCTGCTATTAAATTCATACACGTAAGTAGCTGCAGGTAATGATGATTTGCAACTCTACCAGCAGTATCTATAAACATTAAGAGACTTGATGCTCCATCTACATTTGCTCTCAAATTCTTCCTTCAATTTTCACGCACTTTCCTTATTATTACAATCGGTATTGCTTCCTTTTTCTTTATTTTGTTGATATATTTGCTGGTTCGTCGGTATCTTGTTTTGCATAATAATTTCCTTAAGGATTTCCCCACGGCGCTGGCATTCTTGTTGTACTGCTATCTATGTATTTCAAATATTTCCGAATGCTCTATCATGAGCGACACGCTATTGGCACGTCTCATTAGTTGCTGTTGTTATTTGATAACTTTTAGTTCTATCATATCGGCGTGAGCTGCTCCTTGGTATGTATCTATGTGTGAAAATTGAATTTTTCAACGACTTCTATCTTTGTTACATGCACATAGTTCTAATTTAAGCGCTGTTGCAAATTTTCATTAGTGTCAAAAGGTGTCCGCTGTTGTTACTTTTATTCAGATACCTGGTGACCATCCGTGCGCTAGCTCTTAGATTCTCAAAATTTACACTGTTGCCAATTTTCATTTGAATTATACGTTGCTCTGTGGTGTATGAATTTCGGTTCGATTCGCTAAACACTGTTGCCAAATTTCACTTTTAATCATATTACGAAATCTTCTTGAGGTTTGAAAAATTTTTCTTTGTAATCTACTTTAGTATATGGTTTGTATTATAATCGCTTTAATTCAACAGTTTATTTACGTCAACATTCAATTATGCAGTACATCTGACTCAACGTTGTTTCCAATTTTCACTATGACAACTATTGTATACATATGTAGCTCCGCCACCTCCATCCAGAAACTTAATTTAAATAAGTACTTGTAGTGTGCTAGTTTTTAGATGTGCAAAATTTACACTTTTGCCAATTTTATCTTAAGTGACAATTTTTCTAGCTTTTAAAAAAATATACATACATTTATGTAAGTCTTTATCATTGTTTCTAGCTTCGTTAAACATTGTTGCCAGTTTTCTTCCTTAATCATACTACGAAAACTGCTTGGGATTCGCATAGTTTTTCCTTGCAATCCACTTTAGTATAAGGTAGGAGTTATTTTATTATTTAATTTTTTATGTCATCATCGGCTTTTAAAGTACATCTGGTTTAAAACTGTTGCCAATTTTTACACTCGCTCGAAGTATGCACGTTAGGATTTCAATTCAGTTGTATATTTCATCGGATTTCTAACTGAAAAATTGACAATTCTAAGTGAACATTGTTTATTATACAACGTTGCCAAATTTCCACATTTGTTGCTAAGTTAACTTCCACATCTAAATGAGTTCCTCGGCTCTACGCTAAACCGACAGTAATTTATAAATCTTCTACTGTGGTATTATCTCATCTCGCTGCCTTAATTTAAAAGATATTATTCTCAACTAACGGTACTACACCTATGTTGCCACATTTCAACAGTATTACTGACAAGCTACAGCCAACGTTTGTAACATTTAAAATCTTATTAAAATGATATTCAATATTGTAGCAGCTCTGCGCTCAAATGACATTCCCTCCAGCCTCATACCTTACGGCTCACCGGCTGCAATGCATCGCTTATGTGAAGTTGTTTAGTGTATTGCATTTCAACATTTTGTACCGCTCTCTACTACGCCAGGTAATCATTGCAGTATTCCAGAAATTGCGATGCTACCAATATCTGTTGCTTAATTTGGCATATATTTTCAAATTCAACTTTGTTGCGCTCAATATTAAGTTTGCTATTCGCAACGCCTTGAAGTATGCAAATATTGAAGCCATGTAATGGTGTAGGAGTACAAAATGGGTTATTCAATATTAAATTTTCAGGATTGTGTATTTACTGATTTCTTTACCAATATTTGCTTAGGATAGATTATGTATATACTCAAAGTTATGCAACCCTTTTTGATATTCAATTAATTGAGCTTATTTGACGATATACTCGTAAAATATTCATTTAGAAGTTGCTTAGACTTGTTTTGTTTTTTTTATTTTGTTTTTGAAGAGGCATAAATGTAAAACTTGTCAGAATATGCGCCTAAAAGTATGCAAATATACTTGAACTTAAATTCGGGTAATCGTTGAGGCTGTTTGTTAGTATTCATTCAAATAAAATACGAAATCGAAAATTAAGCGAGCAGAAAGGTATGCAACATTTTTTCATAGGCGTCTTTAAATAAATTACTCAAATTCGTAAAGGGAATAACAACAAAAATACGCGATGCGCCTAAATGAATGCCAATATTATTTGTTACACATTTACGAACAGATAACGTGATATTTGTTGGTTTTCAAAAAGAAATATAAAGGTATAGTTTGTGCGTTAGATTCAGCTTGGTAATTTTTTCAGTAACACAATGGAACGCGTCTAAAAATATGCAACATTTTTCAAACTTAATTTTCACATTTTATTTTTTGTAACAATTTAAGTTTTTTCACGGAAAATGGCATTAGTATTTAAATATGCTATTGCGCCTGCATGTAGGCTTGCGCCGCATATTATCAGCGACCATTGCTATGCAATTTAATTATTGTAGCAATTTTCCATATATTTAGAACAGTACGACGCTCAAGCGCCTGAAATTTGAGTAACTAGCAGCTGCCTATAATTATAGGCAGAGTATTTGGACGAACAAATGAGCAGTAGCAACAACAACTAATTAGTTTTAACAAACAAAGTTATGTAGAAATTATGCGCATTGATGAGATGGAATTTATATATACATAGCGTTTGTTTGCCTACATTAGTTACTAGTTAAGAATGTGATTGGAATTTGCGGCATTCATACTGGACGAAAATTAATGAGGCAATATGAGCAGTAAAGGAAATACAATATCAAATAAATTGTTGTGCATAATTTTGTGATTCAAGCTAAAATTTATTGAAATATTTTAAAGTGCATGGAGCTTAGCATTCTATGTTATATTTCGAGCTTTGTGTGGAATTCGCTATTGGACGTTTCCGAGGAAATGTGAACTTTTCTTGCGAAACTTTATGGCGTCCTACAGTGGCGAGAAAAACCGGGCGACTGGTGAGGTTTTTACGATATTAGCAAGCATTTCCATCATAAATTTTTTTGTTAAATTTATATACAAATATAGTGCATACTCAAAAGAAAAAAGCATGCAAATTAATGTTTCGAAATTTTTACAAAATTTTTGCAAAATTTATAAAAAATCAAAAAATGTTCTTCAAAATTTTAAAAACTTTTAGAAGAATGTTAATAATTTTTTCAGGTATGCAGTTTCATAGCTTATTTAATTTTGCTTTAATTTAACTAAAACACCAACATTTTGAATTTTTTCAGAATAAAATATTCAGGTATGCAGTTTTATAACTTATTTAAGTTTTTTTTTTTTGATAAAATGATAGTTGAACTGGCAAAAAACTACGGCCGGTTTTTTGTATTTTTTTTTCTTCTAAGTTTGGGTCTTGCGAACGCATACCCAGAAAATGTCTTCACATTTTTTTTAATTTAAATAAATTTGATGAGAATTTTTTGAGCTTTTCTACATTTGTATACAACCTTTAAACATCTTGATTTTTGCTGATTTTTGCTATAGTATGAGCTATAGTTTTATATAAAATTATCGAAAAAAATATTATGTTCAAAAATTCCCATTCGATCGGTTTTGCTCGCCAGTGTAAATCAATGTATGCAAAGCAATTTTATCGTCTTTTCCCCCGCCCAACTGCAGCGCTCATTTTGTACAAGTTTTAATTAAATTTTGCACATTTTTATGTTTGGTATTTCATTTCTTGCAATGCACGCTCTCTCTCCGCCCCCCTCCGTCTGCTTCTGTTCTCTAAAACTTGCGCTTGTCTACGTTTCGGTTGATATTTTAATATGATAACTTAATTGACAGCTGTCAACAAACATCATTGCCAGCGGCAACACTCGCAGCCATAGCAATGATGGTCATCTAGCAGACAGCTCAATTTACACGCCGTCGCTTGGAGTGGCTTCAAACGCCCGCGCGCATTGTTGATCGCGTTTTGCCCTCTGCGCTTTTTGCCCACACAGCGCACTTCCTTCGAACGCGAATTATTGTCGCAGCCATTGAGGTTGAAGTTGTTGCGAGCGATTGCTCTGTGGCCGCCATGTTAATTTTGTTGCAACTAAATATAAGTACAAATAGTGGCATCCCAACGCGCTAGCATAGCTCAAGCTAACCAACCTTCACTTCGCTTACCACTTTCCGTTCGCCGCCCAGCAGTTCAGTCACGTTACAGCAAAGTTCATGCAAGCATCTCTCAAGTCAACCCACACACAACTTTGCACTTGGTCGGTTATTATGCAGGCGCTTTTTTGGCGACTTGCAACTAAACAACAACAATGTGCCATGCAACGAGTCAACTGGAGACCACATTTTGTACGTCATTATGAAGTTTTCATTGAGCAAATTGGCGGCAAGAAACTTGTTGACGTTGCGGCGTTGAATATGGCTATGGGACTGGTGATTAAAGTGCATTGTAAGTTAACTGGTTTGCCAGCTCAGACAGGTTGGAGTGCGGTCTGTGACACAGTCAGTTAGCTGTCCGTGCCCCGATCACCCCGACCACCGTTTCACTAGCATCCTGCCAACTCTTCTTATATTTTGTGCAACCTACGACTTCTTTATGCTCAATTTCGGACGCGTGCCGGTTTTGGCGCAGTTGCTTACTTTCCATGTCTATCACTTTGCCACATTGCAGCCTTGGAAGTCAATCCACAACCAGCGAGTGGTATCCGCACGCTGCATGCTTCCTGTCTGATTTGTGCTTTTATTTATCCGCTTGATGAGCTCCCGCTACGCGCAGTCCGCGGCACGTCACTGTTGCATTTCTTTCTTTTGAATGCCCTACGGCTTAGTCGCTTCCACCAACACATTTGCTGCCTTTCATTCATCATCGAATATGCGGTGCTTCATATTCCTACACAATGTAGAACACAAAAATATTCGTCATGGTTTGTTAGAAGAGGATATATGCCTAAATCATTCGCTGACCAAATTGGAGACCTCACATACTGTAGCAACAAGAATTTTACGGATTTTATTGGCAATCTTTGAAAAAAATTCAACCCGTGCTAACGTTCAACAGACGCACGTAGAACGCTTTCAAGCCATCTCTAAAATATTACAGTCGGTCTCCATGGACACTTCTGTGCTTTGAAATTAATTCCTTTACGCTGTCTGAATCCTCAAAGCAATCCGAAAACAGTCAACGTCTCTGTACATCTTGCGAGGAGAGCTCGTTGCTATGCTAGAATTAATCTGATACTCGAGGTGTCTTTCTTAAATCTGTTGAGCTCCAATTGACATTCTGCTTCTTTTAAAAAATAGGGCGATAAATTTCTGTAGATGATTTCATAAATTGTTTGAGAATTTCTGAATTTCTTTTTTGACGAATGAAATTTGAAGCACTCAGCATCACTAGCAGAAAAAATTCCATTTACTCGAAATCTAAAAAAAAAATACTAGAGACGTTGGTACGTCTTACAGCATTCGCGAGTATGTGTCTTTATTATTCATTTGCGAAATTTTATCGCACTCACTTCTTCAACTCTGGCCACAATAACAGCGAACATTTTCATGAAATCAAATTCGAAAATAACACGAGAGTTTTACTACATGAGCTACTCATTGATGGTAACGGAACATTTGCCTGTTAAGACTCGCTCTAGCATCAACATCTCACTTCGTTGCTGCACTCTGGCTCTGGTCTAAAAACTACATGGGAAATCGACTGGCAAACTTTGCTGCGCTCTATTTTTCGCATCTGCTTTCTTGGCTACTTATTTTAGTTATTTAAGGCTGCACCTATCGAATTGATTGAGCTGGGTATTCTTTGTGGCACTTGCCCTCCTTAAATTGTACTTTAGAGCGTCATATATTCTGAATTGATTTACAACAAAGGCTACCCACCCCAATCCTAGCTCTATCGACTTTTGTAGAATCATTTCTCGTGGAAAGTCAATAGTGCAAAATTTCCGATACAATTCTTCCGGCAACTATTTATGCATCAATCTTGGCTAGTTTGAGCTTCCTGTCATTGCTTAAATTTCCTTCAAGTCAATGCTTTGTTCAAATCGTTTTGTGTTCATTGACCATTCGTCCTAAATCAACTTTCCACCGTCTGGCTTATCGGCGTTATTTTTTTTGTATGACATAATTTTTTCTCTTTTTTGTTTGAATTAACTTCCACAGCCCATCTACTTTGTCGCATACCACTAATTCTTGCGACGTATTTGAATTAGTGTTCATGATTTATTTTCCTTCAATTACTCTCACATCTTGATTCGCTTAGCTTTTCAACTCAATAAAGCCTCTCAAGTGGACTCGGCCAGTTTCCTATTCATTTTGCACTGCTGTGTCCCACAACCAGGCGGTTATCGAATTTTTTTTTTTTTTTTTTTTTGCTGTTCTCCGCCCAGCTACCCTCCTTTTATATGTACTATATCTTTTCAATTCCTTAACCACACAATCCACTCGCTTACCCACAGTCGTATTGAGTCGCCATTTGTTTCGCTGTCCATCGCTGCTGACATTGACACACTAAGCTCTGCTTGTCTAGCATAGACGTGCAGCTGAGCGAATGGATGGATGAGTGAATGGACAAGTGCTGCTGTTGCTGGAATCATTGCCACACTCTTATCCGGCGCCCAGTGACACACATAAGTCATTCAAAATGTGTGTGTGTGTGTGTGTCTCGCGGAAATTTAAAGTAATACTTAGGAAATTGAAATTGAATTATGTGGATTGCTATCAGCATGGGAAAATATTCGACCACAACATAGTGACAGCTGAGCACAGAATAAAAAAAAAACAAGCTATGAGGAAGGAGGATATGACTTGCTTAACTGATCACAGCGTTGAAGCGCCTGAAATTATGCTATATCAAAAAAAAACAGAGAAATAAAACGAACAGACGCTGGAGCAGCTCAAATGATTTTCCCTGAAATATTTATGAATAAAAAAAATTTACTAACCTTAAAGTGTGCAGGTACAGTTATTTTTAATATTTTCTTAATTTTATATTCGATCCAAAAATTTCGTGCTAAAGATTTGTACTCTTTTTTCCCGATTCACGTAACAGGAACTATCAAATTCCATGCCAAATGCATTGCCGTGAAATACGACATGTCTTAGGCGCTTCATTGATTTTGGCACCTGTTATATTTTCTTAAAAATTTGATTGCTTAAAAACTTTTTAAAACTTGTGCAAAATGAAATTTCGGGCAAACTTTGTATTTTAAATTTACCGATTTTTTTGTGTTTGCAAAGGAAAAAAGATTTACAAAAAACAACATTGTGGACCAAATAAGTAATTTTAATATTATTTCTCGAAAAAAAAATTTTAACATTTTTCAAAAAACAAATTTTTCGTTCATTTTAAAAATTAATTTTGTAATTTTTTGTAGGCGGAGAAAAATTTTTAAATTAAATTTAAATGATTAACTTTAAATTAAATATAAATTATAAACTTTTTCAACAAAAGATTTGTTCAAGAAAATAAATTGCTCCTTAAAATTGAAAAAACTGACGAAGAAACACAAATTAAATTTTTTTTTGTTTTGCCAAACAAAATTTTTAAAAAAGCAAAAATATTTCAATGATTTTTTTGAAAAACAAATATTTTTGTAAATTTTTCGTATAAATTAAATAAATATTTTTTTTTTTTATTAAAAATATTAATTTTTTATTGCAAATCAAATATTTTAAAATTTTTATTTTTTACTATATTAAAATTTTTAATTTTTTCTTCAAAAATTTAATTTTTTACATTTGCTTACAGTCACACTGATAAATCATTAACACTCAAAAAAATAAAGTGTTCAAAAATAAATATTGAATTCTTTCTTTAACAACCATTACATTTTTTCGTAAATAAAATTACTTCTATACTTTAAATTATTTTTTGTAATCCATTTAATGTATGCAAAATTATTGCAAACTATTAAAAGTAAAATAAAAAGGAAATTTGTTTAATTTAGAAAAACCAGAAAATATATTTTAAAATGATTGCTCTCTCGATCGTTTTCCTGAAGTCTTGCACGGCGACAAATTACAAATTTGTTTAAACCGAGTGTGTAGCTTAAGCATTGCATTTTTCATAGACTTAATTAAAAATTTAAATATTTTACACTCAAAAATCCCTCCTGACATAAGAATATGCTTTAAATGTTTTCTAAAAATTAAAAGACAATTTTCTTTAAAAAATTTTGAGAAAAAGTACAAAATATCTTTCAAAAAATAACCAGTTAAATTTCCTATGCAGCCTCAAAGTATGCAGCAAACTATTTTAGGCTTAAAAATAGCTTTAAAAATATCATAAAACATAAAATGCTTTAATTGCGTGAATAGAGCCTCAGAGAATGGTTTTAAAGTTTAAAAAATAAACGAGACTTTAATTTCATAAGTTCACTAAATTAAATAAAATACCCGCTACGCCTAACGGTATGCACTAAAATTTCGTAAGAATCCTACGAAAAACTGCTTATAAAATCTTGTCTCACGGTCTACTAGTTTTCGTAACATTTTTGGCAGAAAACTAACGAATTTTTATTGATATTCCCAATTTCCGAAGTGCTCTGCTACCGATAAGCATGCAATTAAAATTCACAGAATTCACTTTTCTTTTCGCTTTCTGTTCAGCATTCAAAGCTAGAAAATAAATTGTATCCTCAATTCAAACGCAATTCGCGCTTTACAAGTATTACGCGCCTCAATGAAAACTCTAATTTCACGTTAAATTTTCCACCATTTTGCTAGCACATTATTTAAATAAATTACAGCAAATTAATGACACTCAATAGCTAGCGCAGCTGACTTTGTTATAACAAATTTTTCGACAGCGTTAAATATAACTAATTTAATTTTCTTTCGCCAATGACAGCAAACTTATCCTTTTTTTTTTAGACAGCACGCATTTTTGATGTCGCCGTTTTATCTTCCTCAATTGAAATTAATCTCTTCAACGTCCATTTAGCAGCAATTTTAGAATGTCATTCGAAAATGGTCCAAATTAAATCTAAAAAAAACAAAGAATAAACATGCTCACACATTTTGCCCTAACTTCCAGCATTATAAGCACGGAAATTATAATAGGCATGCTCGCGGTAAATGTGGCATAGCAATTTGTGTTTATTTATTTATTTTGCTTCTTTTTTTTTTTGATTTTTTGTGTTGTTTTTGTTTTTCATTCGTTAATGTACAACAAATTATCATTTCGCTCCAGTTGTTGAGTGGCGAAGGCAAATGTCAATATGTATGGCATGCGCCTTGAATTATTTTTCTTCACGAGTAACCTCAACAACCTCACCCACACGAGAATCATTTGTTTGTAACCTCAGCGTCGGCCAAGGCAACTGCCATCCGACCACCACTACGAAAACACCAAAATGAGTATATATGTACATAGCTGCTCGGTTGCTTGGCTGCTTTTCATAAGCATAATGAGCAGACGCCCTTTTGTCTGCTTACTGCAATACAATACGGTTGTTGAGTGCGTACGGAGTGTGTGCGCGCCTATAAGTAGGCTAAAACAACATTCGCATACATTTGCAAGTCAAATACACACAGACCACACATAGAACACAAAACAGAAGGGTCTTTTCAAAAATAGCACGCCAAGCATACCATAAAACACACCTCGTTCTCCAACTCTGCGCGGCTGTTATTTAGGTCTTCAGTTCCGCTGTTGGAATTTTCGATTTATTTCACTTCTGTTTTGTGTGCTGGCTTACGTTTGATTGTGATGTCGTAACATCTTTAGAAATTATATCAGAATCAAATATTCTATTTGTTGGTGTGTGTTTGTGGTATTGTTCATCAACATGTACTTAGAAGCAACCTGTTGTTTTGTTGTTAATGGCAGTGGAATGAGTTCCGCCTTGAATGGCAATTCGATGTGAGGAGGGTAGAAAATTGTGTGGCATAAAATTTGTGGCGTATTCTAAGGCGCTTTTCATTTCTCTGTTCAAATATTTTTAAGCTACTGAGAAAGATATATGAATTTATAGAAAGATTTGAAAAAAAAACAAAACTTCTAGAAAGATTTTAAAAAGCAGAAACTCTGGGACTTTTTGAAAGCTGTTTTGAAATTTACAATATATATTCAGAAGCCGCGTGTCTAAACACATTTTTTGATAAAAAAAAAAACGCCTAAAAATTTGGTGAAAAATCATTTTGTACTGCAAAAACATTTTAAATGATTACTCCAAAACTAGAGTAATTTTTCATTTATTTCACATGTAAATTTTCTTAATTTTTTTGGGTGAAAAAAAGATTATGGATAAAAACTTTGCTGTAAATATGTTCTTTGTTTTTGCAGAGTATGGTTTATGTGGGAAAAAATTTTATAGAAATTTCATAGAAAAATTTTATAGAAATTTTATAGAAATTTTTTTATAAATATTCATCTTCGCCCTGAAAACTGGATTCAATGAAGAGTTTATTGAATTTTTTCTTGACCAAATGCCTTTTGAAGGCTTTCAGCTTCTACAAGGTGGCGCAAAAGTAATCCTCCTATCAGAAAATGCTATAAATTTTGCGATTGGCCCGTAATGTCAGTTCTGTTTTGACATTTGTGTAATAAACACATGCGAAATACACGTTAATAAACAATGTTACGCTACACTGCTCCAGAACGCGGAATATTGCTGACTATTTATTTGACCGATAATCGGTCGGTGACTTTGGCACAACGTGAATTTCGTCGCAGATTTCCTGGCCGTTCAACGCCTACTGGTGAAACACTGCGACGTTTAGCCGCTCGCCTCGAAGAGACTGGCACAACACGAGATGCTGCCAGGTGTGGCAGACCCCGGAGTAGCCGTTCTGCAGAGAATATTGCTGCTGTAGCCGAGGATGTCATGGATGCGCCGTCGACATCGACCAGACGACGTGCCACGCAAATGGGTATCAGTCGACGGTCTTTACAGCGAATTTTGGTACAAGACTTGAAGATGCTTCCGTACACAGTCCAGACGGTGCATCAGCTGTTAGCTGCTGACCGCCAATCGCGTCTAACATACGCTCAAGCCATCCTTAATCACCACCAAGAGGAAGATGATTTTTCATCAAAAATAATCATGAGTGATGAGGCCCATTTCCATCTTAGCGGGTACGTAAATAAGCAAAATTTACGCTTCTAGGGCACTGAAAATCCGCGTGTAACCCACGAAGAGCCATTACACCCGCTCAAAGTGACTGTATGGTGTGCTGTTTTCGCTGGAGGAGTCATCGGACCTTTTTTCTTCGAAGACGTCGCGGGCGAAACGGTTACTGTGAATGGTGAGCGCTACAGAGCAATGATCAACGAGATCTTTTAGCTGCAACTTGATGAATTGGGATTGGAAAACATGTGGTTCCAACAGGACGGTGCAACGGCATACACAGCACGTGTCACAACCGATATGCTGAAGGATGCATTTCCCGGGCGCCTAATCTCCCGTTTTGGCGATTTGCACTGGCCAGCAAGATCGCCTGATTTGACCGCTCCAGACTTATTTTTGTGGGGCTTTTTGAAGTCGCGGGTTTATGTCAACAAGCCTCAGACTCTTGCAGCTCTTAAAGAGAATATCCGTCAAGAATGTGAGGACCTATCGCCGGAAGTTTTGGCCAAAGTGATGGAAAATGCCATAAAAAGGGCTCAAATGGCAATCAACTGTGGCGGCGGCCATTTACATGACATCATATTCTCGACTTGATGTAAAAAAAAATTAAAAGACCAAATAAAAATAATCCACAAGAAGAATCAAAGTTTTTCATTTTTTTTTTAAATTACAGCCAAAAAACATCGGAAGTTTACTTTTGCGCCACCTTGTATATATGTTTCGTAATTTTTTTTTCTACTAATTTTCAATGTTAATGAAGAATGTAATCTAAAAACAAATTATCAAACTGATAAGATTCAAGAAAAAATTAAGCGCCATCGAATCTGGAATTTAACTTGTATTTGGAGAAATGCGAAAATAATTAATTGATTTTGAAACCTACGCAGAAAAATTAATATTTAGTTCAATATATTAAATATACTCAATAATCTTTTTGTTTAAAAACTTTTTTAAACTTGTGCAAAAAGAAATTTCGTACAAACTGAAAATTTAATGATTACGAGGAATATTTTTATGATTAGTCGAAAAAAAAAATACTTTAACCACTTTCCAAAAAATATATCGGATTAAGTAATTTTTTTTTTATTATGAACACAAATATTGTAATTTTTTTTTTTTGGTAGAAAAAATATTTTCAAATTTCGATTTTAAATTAAATTTAAAGTCAAATTTTTTCTACAAACGAATCTGTTTGTACATCTGTTTGTACATCGTACAAATCCAAATTTGCTGGTTTCTTTATTTTTATTGTAACCACTAATTTCTTGGAATTTTAAAATATTAAAATTTCTATTTTTTATTTTTCTACAAAAAATTTTGTGTTTATTTTTGTATTTTTTATAACCACAAATTTTTTGGAAATTCAAAATATTGAAATTTCTATTTTAAATTGAATTAAAGTTTTTTATTTTTCCACAAAAAATATTGTGTTTATTTTTGTTACAGCCACATTGGTGAACCTTGTAGCGCTCGCTCAAAAAAATTAATTATTCAAAAATAAATATTGACTATTTTCTTAAACCAGCCTTTCATTGTCCTACAAATATTTCCAACGTTTAAATTGTTAAATTTTATCTATGCTTCAAATTATTTTTTGTAATCCATTACATTTCCCCAAAAGTTAAGAGTAAAATTTAAAAAAAAAAAAAGTTTAAAAAAATTTTTATAAAAAAAAAATCATAAAGTTTTTTTTAAATATTGCTCTATCGAACAGTTTGTTCAATTATTCTAAAAATATGTTTACAAATTTTTTGTAAATTTTTTCCAAAATGAATTGAAACAAACTAGCTTTCATTAATTTTCATACGAATTTGTATGCAATAAAAAAGTGTATGAAAAATTTAATTTTCTAGTTAAAAGGTATTCTGATGCACCCTTTCAAAATATGCAGTGTATTTTTCTTTATGGGTTTAGGTGTTTAAAAAAGTTTAGCGTAAAATATAAATTTTAAGAATACTTTAATTTACATAGTACTATTGAAAAATAAACTAATTTTATTTTTATATAACTTGCATGCGCTTTTTATTAGACAAACATATTTACGCCATCCCCCTGTACAGCCCCAAGTTATCTACTTAGTCGATGGATTAAACAAATTTTATTTTTATCAGTGTCCCCTCGCCCTTATATGTATACAATATTCTCCTATATGGCATATGTAGTAGTAAAAACCAACAAAAAAAAAAAATATGCTAAAAAATGTCCACCCAAAAATTTGTTTTCGATTTTTCTTTTCTTTTTTCCAGTTTCTCTGTGTGTGTAGTAGCCAAAGCAACTAAAGCAAAATAATATCCACTAAAATATACAAACTAGAGAAAAAAATAAATCCCACAAAAAATACCACATCAAATCCCAAATGTTTTTTTATTTGTATGTGTGTGTTCTAAATGTGATAACTGGTAGCTAAAGTGAACTAAAAATAAAAACAAACCAACCAAAGTGTAAAGCCTTTGCTCGCACCACCAAAGGAGGACGTTATCACCTCTAAACAACAGCAAAGCCTACGAAAGAAAGGATAACTTAATAAGCCGCACAGGCGGCAACTTGGCACCTCCAGCTACGCTTTTTAATTTCCTTTGCATTATTTGTAATTACTTCTTGTTGATTTTGTTGTCCCAAAACTAAAAACCACAATTAGTCGCGTTGCCAACCAACGTTGCTGTCGCTGTCGCCAACATCTTACGCATCGCCACTCTCACCACTGACGTCACAACTATGCGCCATGTCAAAACTTCGGCATTACCGGTCTATAGATCAGCCTTGCGCCACAACCACCATACGCAAAAAGTTAGTCAGCAAAAAGGGAATGGAAGAAACTATTTCTTTTTTTCTTTTTGTTGTGCCCTACTATTTTCTGGGACTTTTTTAATAAATTATTATTCTAGTGTTCACTGCATCCATTTAGATTTTATACCTAAATAATAAACTTGTATATGAAATTTTACTATAATATTATTGCCGAAAGCTTTAAACTTTTATTCTCTTAACATAACTTTGAAAAGTTGTATTACTTCGAAAAAAGCTCTCACTCACCCTTTGCTGCCCACTTGTTTTCACTCACTTTTCACATTTCTTTTATAGTATGCTAACTTTGCTTAAGCTTTCTCTCCAATTGTTTTTTTACAGCAAATTTTCTGTAGAAATTTATGCGCTTACTTCTTCCATGACTATGAATTTATAAATTTACATTTTTTATTTATAGATATCAAGCATGCATGTACCGTTACACAACTCTTAATACTCAATGCCTGGTACTCGTACGAGTAATTTTGTTATTGCCGCAAATTTATTATTATCGTAAAAGTTTAAGCCATGTTTAGACCACTGACTAAAAAAGCTTGACACAAAGCACTTCCCAGTGTTTATTTTCCTCTGCTTCTAAGTTGCTATAATTTTTTACCGAGCGATTTTGGAGATTTGGAACTTGGCTAAGTATATACAAAACTTTTTCACGTTTTTAGACATATTTGTTTATAGCAAGTTCTCATTAATGACTCGCCAAAAAGCGCTTCACAATTACGTTTTATTTTCGCCACTCTAACCGTGGAATTCAATTTGGAAGATACTAACTCCAATCAAATAATTTAGTATTGTAAACACATACGAAATTTATATTGTGAAACCTATTATATGAACAACTGCGCTTGATTTCGTTCGCATACAGCGCTCATCTGCAATTCTCAACAGACTCAGGAAATATTTGAAGTACGTAGATAATTGATGTGCACAAACTTGAGATTTTCAAGTACACATACTACATTCTAGAGACACGATATCGGGCACATAGCATCGAAAAACGATAGCCAAAATATTGACACTAAATTGAAAATGAAGTTCAGCCAGAATTTTTTCTAAAACGCACCATTTAGGTCGTTCGCTTGAAGACTCGAATTTTGAAAACGTAGTACTCTTTCCAGTCCTTCGTTTTATTTAGCAAATGTGGCACTTGGAATTTGAGCAAAGTTGTCAACAGAGGACGCACCTCAAATAAAATTTGAAAGGGATTAGCATGACCTTCATGTTTTTTTCATGGCTTGTATTACTTTTTTCATTCCACCTGATTGTCATACCGATATATTTCTAGCTCGAGCAGCAAAAAAATGTTAGCGACATATTTTTCAAAATTTGCTAGATGCTCTAGGAGTAATTCTTTAACAAAAATAAAATTTTGAAAAAAAAATCGCTTACGGTTTGCTTGCGGTTAAGGCTCGTATTGTCCTGTAGATATTTTTCTGCGCGAATTCGTACGGTAATGGGATTCAAGTACACGATTCCAAAAAAAAAATCTATTTAAAAGTATCGAGTAAAAAATAATGGTATCGAAGGCAGAAGTATCGATTTGGCATCGTATCGTATCGAATTTCGAGCCCCTACATATAGTCCGATAGAAATAAATAAATTTAAAAAAATTATTGGAATAACGTGCCAACTCTTTTAATTTTTTGAATGTATGTAATCTTTATAATATTAGAAAAGTATTCAAGGAATACAATTAGCTTAAAAATATAGAACTATTTATCTTTTAATTCTGTATGGATAAAATATTTTCAATTTTCTAATATTCTTTATAATTTTTGAAATATTTTGGAAATTTTTTTTTAAATTCTTTGTATAAATAAGCATTACTCGAAGAAGGTGCACGAGTTTCTAGCTTATTTTTATTTAATTTTTTACATACAAGTTCAAGCCAAGTATTTTCTTTATCGTTTTATAATATTTTTTTTTTTTCATATTCGTTAATTTGCAAATTTTCTTAAATTGTATAACACATTTTTTGTTTAATATTTAACATACATACAACCCAAGTTCAGGCCAAGCATTTTTTTCTAATTTTGTAATATTTTTTCCAATTTTGTCTACATATTCGTTACCTTCATAATTTGAAAAAAAAAATAAATATAAGCGTTTGTAGAAATCGTAGCAGATTTTTAAAATTTCAAAATAAGTTCTTTTCAAAATAATTTTAAGACTTTGTAATGAAAATACTATATTGTAAAAAGATTGGACGTTTTTCTTGCATCTGTTTTGAATTCAGAATAAAAAAATATATTTGTTTGAAAACAAAAAAAATATTCTTCAAAATAAAATTTACTTGGAAAAATTATGAAAAGCTAAAATTTATTACAAAATTATTGGTTGTACTTAATTATTTAAAATTCTTGTAACAAATAATGCGCCGAAAAATATGCTGGAAAATGAACTGAGTGGCGCAGTAGTTTTGTGATTTCTGTTGAAATATTTAATTGTATATTTCAATATACGCTCGATTGAAACCCGAAAGGTATGGAATTTTATCAAATGCATGATTTTCAGCTCACTCTCTATCTTGCTACAAAACCTAACGCACATTGTAGTGGATAACTGCACTTAGCATGCATGGCTCTTCTCTTTGCCCACTCTACCCTGTCTCTTTCACTACCTCACTCTTATTTTAATACGCTATTTGAGAGTAATTCGTTTTTGTATTATCATTCTCACTCACTCACTTTTCTACTCATTTCACATTGTATAAAGTTCTCGTTCTCCGCTTCTTTTCATTGCTCTTTTTAGGACTATGACGGCGGTTTGTTTTGTCTGCAATCTGCCGATTTTGTCACATCAGGTGGGCTTGGTGTGGCAGGGCGGCAATGGCTGGGACGATTTGGTAAGAGAACAGGTATGTTAAATCCATCACTCAATTTATAAAGCCGGAGAATGTTTGTGACACACAAAAATACTTTGCTTTCAGCTGGAGGAGTCGACGATACGTCAACGCTTGGGAGGTCGGCGCGATTCGGCTGCACAGATAACCACGCCTCCTAGTACATCACCGCCACCAGGTAAATTGGTGCAAAGTAAACTTAAAACTCCAAATCTTATTCTTCCTATTTGGTGTTACAGCCAAATGTCGGTCTGGGCTGAGACCAAGAAACTAAGAAACTTTGACTAACTAATTTTCTTCTTTTCGCTTCTCTCAGGCCTTCCACGTCGCCGGCGCAGTTCACTTGCCCAACTCACCGACATCCTGCGCGAATGGAGCGGTGGTGGTGCCGCCAAACAGCAGACTCAAAGCCAACGTCAGAAGGCACAACTCAATCGACGCGAAACCTTAGCTGACCTGGCGCGTAGCTTGCCATGGCGCACTTCCACCACCGATGCTTCCACATGCGCCGGCTCGGGCACCACCTATATTACGCCACGCAAGCGTCGCGAATCCAGCGCCGATTCAGGTATACGCAGCATGCGTTCACGTCGTGACTCCAACACCGCAGAGTTTGTGAAGCATTGGAATCGGCGTGAAAGCATCGCAGCCGAGGAGCCAACCATGGTTGTGCCTGTTGTGGTGGAGGGTGCAGGACGCAGTGTAAGTTGTGCATATAGCATTTGTCTTATTTCTTACGCCTATGCGTTATATTTTCCCTATATATCGCTTCTTTTTCCTCCATGCTCTAACCTCTGCTTACCCGACGCTACCTTTTCCACCTAATTACCATGTTTTGTATCACCTTGTACCATCGCCTTATTGCAGAGCTCGCGTCGCGGTTCGGGTGAAAGTTATCTCTCGAGCCGTCGCGATAGCAACATTGTCCGTGCCACCACACCGCCTCCGCCATCCAAGACCAGCGGCATGATCACAAAGAAACGCGATTCGTTAGCCGCACCCGATTTTCCCAATTTCCGACAAGAGCAACGCCCTTCTACCAGTTCTGGCGGCTCTGATTCAGTACAGCTATTCTCTACCACCACCTACAATCAGGTTGACACCGCATGTCAAGCGCTGCCACCGCCCACAATCATCATGAGCTCGGTCACTCCGCCAGCCACTAGTCCCACAGCGCCGTTAAAAGGCCGTCGCGATTCAACAACTCAATGTGGACGCGTCAATCGGCGTGACTCTAAAGCAGGTATTTCACCCGAACGTGCACCACGCCTACAACGTTTGCAACGGCAAGCAACCGCATTCGATGAAAGTTGCCTGCCTGGTGGCGGCAGTCGACGCGGCTCACAGCCGGCGCTTAGCCCCGATCCGCCGGAGGACTGCGGCGAGCGGCGCACGTCACGTCGTGATTCGCTTAGTCCAGATAGCGCATCACGTGGTGGACGACGTGACTCGCGCGCGCATCTCTCGCCAGATCGCAGTCACGATCGTGATGGCAGTCCACGGCGGCAGACATTGCGTCGGCAGAGCTCGTCGGCTGCACGTAGCTCACGTTCGCCCGACTCGAACAGCTGTTGCTCGTCACGCGATCCGAGTCCATGCTCACGACCACCAGCTTTGCCATCGGCGGAGCCAAATTCGCGACCGGCGATACGCAGACAATCGACAACCGAAGAGATTTTAATAGCGCGTGGCTTTCGGCGACAATCCACCACCGAGGAGATGATACGTTGTAGAAACTTTCGGCGACAGAGCTCGCAGAGTGACGATGTGTGTCGGTGAGTAATAGAGTAGTGGAGTAATTTTACTCTAGGAGAGATTATTAATTTAATTTGCATCTGATTTGCAGTTACCGTGGACGACGCGACTCAAGCGCACAAATTATTGATGGCACCATCGGCACTATGACGGTGGAGACGACCAGCACATTCTTCGATTCGAGCACACAAACCGGTAAGTGCTAAATTTAGATATTTGCTATGAAATGTGTTTTTTGGAATGGGGCGGTCAAATTAATAAAAAATAATGCGTACAATGCATAGAAAAGGTGGAATAGGAAATAACTCCTAGCAGAGATTGCTATGAGCTGATTTAGCTATTTTCCAACACTGGGAAGTCTAGGCTATAGAGCTCTGACTTTTACTTCTTTGAAATCTGCCGGAATCTTAACACAGTCTGCACATCTTCTTTTCCAGGACTTTCAGTGCTCATAGTTTTTCCACACTTGTTGATTCTCCTGTCGGAGTCGAGGATTATAATTGGTGCATCGTCAAATTAAATTAAGAGCTCCATGAACTCATCGAATACTAAGCTCATCTACTTTCTAAACGGTTTCCGCTTTTATGTAACAGTGGATGCCTGGGTATCTAGACTTAGTTGAATTAGCATTTCCACTGGCATTATCTTTTATTGAACTCTTCTGAAGTTTTCATAACAACTTATGATAAAGAAGCGATTACATTCAAGTTTTCTTATAGAATTAAATTACGGAACGAGCTCCAATGGCATCTAGGCCAACTTGTCATACAAACACTGATAGAGTCTCTGATATTATACACGAGCAATCAAGATTTAATGAATTCCCACTCGGTGCTCACATAAAACTATCACCAACACCTATGGTAACTTGGTACTTTGTTATCTTAGTGACGAAAGAGTCAATTTGCCGCCACGCTTCAAAGTACATTGTCACTTTTACACTTGCAACAATGTTGCAGAAGCAGCAGTCAAATGGAAGGTTATAAGAAATAAACCATAAAACTGAATATCAAAATTCACGCAAATTAAAATCCTCCACAGCATAATAACGATGGTGTAGCAAATATTCACACTTATACATATGTATATTATACGCTAGCATGTTTGCATTCAGTTGCACCTGCCACATGCCTCAATAACTTACAATAATGCCCTTGCGTTGCAATTGCTGTTCATTGTGGTGGTAATACTTAAGTAAAATTGTCTGGTATGTTGTTCTTGTTGTTGTTGTTGTTGCTCCTTTAACAAGCTATTTGCCATATGCAACTGTGCATTACAAATATGTACTATGTCATAATGTAACGCTCGAACAGTCCAATGAGTGTCCAATGTTAATTGCACTCTAGCCAAACTGCTAAACTGTTAATTAACGCCTCGCTTGCTTGTTTATTGTGGCAGTAACAAATCAGAGATTCTACATTTGAATGTGTAAGTGAATGAGCAGACAAATGGGGGAGAGATTACAGCGACAGTGTAGTTTTATGTATTTGCATTGCAGTTGTTATGACCTAGTACTTAGCGATTGCAATTTGTGGAACGTTGCGCATTGTAGTATCTCAAATGGATTGCTCAATATGCTGCTGCAAGTTTTGTTGAAAGAGATAACATTTCAATGTTTTTCTTACGAGTCTTCATATTCATCAAATTATAAAGTTTTATTAATTATTACCAAGGCACATCGTTGACGAAAAAATATTTTAATTAGAGAGCGGGAGGCTAAAAAGCAATAAGTATTTGCGCCTAACGCACGTCAGCCGTAATCCGGATTAGCCTAGCTGTATCGCGATTATCTGTGAAACAACGATATAGCAAAATGTTGATGAAGAGTTGCGCATTTAAGAAACGAGAGCAGGCAGATAAGATGAAGTGATTTCTCATCAAAATAAGTTCTTCCCCGTTTTTGGAAACGGAACGTTTCTCTACATATTTTTAATGCGTTTAACTTTGAAAAGGTTAAAGCTTTGACAAGTTATCGCCATAGTTTCACTTTTTATTGTAAAACACTTAGAGTAGCTGTTCATTTTGAAAAAGTGTGCCGAGTTTTATCCACTGCAAGCGATTCCTAATACCGAATTCAAGCACAAACCAATCCAATTTGTATACCGCTGTAATCTCGTCACTGTATATCTAGGTCTATCTCATGGACTAGAATTTTCATTTCCATGTTGTGCTAATCTAAGCGTATACTAGTTTACCCCACTCAATCTGGCTGATTTGTCGTTCTCGTCGCTTTTTTAGCTTAATATCTTAGTAATTGGATATCATCTGGGCTGTGTTCCTGTTTTTGACTTTTTTTTTTACTTTTCTGCCGCATTTTCTCTCCTTATTATCGCAGTTGTCCCGGCACTTATCTGCACTTCAATATTAGTCTCTGTTTTTGTCTTTGACTTTGTTCTTGGCTCTGCTTTTAACGCTACTTAGTCCACTGTATCTGCCTTTGTCTTTCCTCTGCTATGTAACTGCACTGGTCTTATACCTCATTCCTATTTTAATCTTTACATTTATCTCTTTCTCAATATCTGTATTTGTCCTTATCTCTATCGTTACTTATGTCTCTATATCTTTCTCTGTCTCAGCAAATGCTAGTTTCTTAAGCTACTTAAGCTACTTCTCTCGGTTCCATTCTTTGTCTCTGGTTCCGCTTCTGTCTGTGTTCCTGTTTCCGTCCCTGCGCGTACTCGTGCCTTTTCCCCTGCATTAATCTTGTATCTATTTTTCCCTTCATAACTGTTTTTGTCTTACTCTCTCTCTTACTTATTACTTACTTATATCTCTGTCTCCTTTAACTCTACTTATGGTTCGGTGTCTATTCATGTCCTTGTCTCTCTTTCCGCCTCCAATTTAGCCTATGTCATATCTTTGCTCTTACTTCTTGTTCTAGCTTGCGTTTTACATCTGTTTCTACCCAGTCTCTGTCTCTTTCTTTAACTAACTATCCTTTGTCTTTGTCTTTACTTTCGATACCAGCTGATCCTTGTTTTCATGATTGTTTCCGTCCTTTGTTCTTTTTTCATACACTCTGCCTCTGGTATTGGCGCTCCGCACTCTCTCAGTCGCATTCTTGCTGTTTTTTGTGCTTGTTAACTTGAAATTGAGAGTGCGATTTTCAATCTTGGTCTCTTGACCTAATTCTAGTTAAGCATCACTCTTCCACTGATACACTGCTCTTTGTCAAGCTCATATAACCGATGAAAAGCAAGTAACTATACTTTTTATTTCTCAGTGCATTCACTGCCTTTATGGCACTGAAAACATATCTTCGAAATGGTATTCTCCGGCTGCCGTAATCTCGCCGTCTTTTGGAAATCTTTGCTCCCTTTACCAGAGTTTTTAAATTTGACAAAGGAAACAAATCAGTGGGTTTTCAATCACAAACCCGGAACCCGATAACCTTTAAGGTATTTATCTCAGCCCCATGAATATAAAGTGCATCTTCTGTACAGATTTTACTTGCCTGGCCAAGTATATTATGGCATTACAGGCTGTTTATTAAAGTCCCTTTAGACATGCAATCCATTCCCTTTTTATGCCCGAAGCGTTTCCACAAGCGTTGGATTTACGCTGCCGGAACAACCAAAGACTGTCACTTTCACGACATTCCCTAAAATTCTGTGTGGAATGTTTTTGCGCTTTGAATTTATTTGATAGCCTTTTTCTCCACTCATCCTCAGGATTGACTCTTTCTTATAATCAGGATCATACTGAATAGCAAAGCAGAATAGACTGGTGAAAATGTCGCGCCCTCTTTTTGTTTCCCATATAACTGTATAACAAAATTTTTAAAGCTGTATAGCCACATTAAGTTTCCCTTAGTGGGAACCTTTTTGGCATCGTCCAATTGAAAGCTTTTACCAAAAATGTAAGCTTTTGCAACACACCTCTGCTTCGCAATTTTTTAAGTGTTAATCAGCAGCTTTCACAGGGTACTCCAGAAGCTTGATAATAAATTTCGTCGCAGATTAAGTTTCCGGCAAAAGCTCTGTTTGTTTTGATTTCTAAGCACACACATATCCACTCGCAGCGAGGATATTTTCTCTGTACCAGCATACTGACAATGGGGTTGTCAAAAAAAAAAAAAAAAATCGCGCGCACGCCCAGTACAACAACAAGCCATAAGCTTAGTACGAAAAATATGACAGTTGAACAACTACATAAAAGTTCTAAAGGTGTGGACAATTGAAAGAGAGAGTGGGGGCAAGAGAAAATGAAAGCACAAAAATTTGAGAAAATGCGACAAAAAAAAATCTGGCATATGACTAAAGAGCGCAATGAACAGCTGACGAAGTGAATGGGTAGGAGGGTGGTTGACGCAAAGTATGCGCGTTTTTACCAAACTTGAATCGAGTAGTGGCTGTGCAAAGTGGTTGGGCGAAGCGCAAAAAAAGCGTTCGAATGGGAGCGGGATGAGCGCGCGGGAGTGCCACAATGACAACTAACAACACTGCTGAAGCGCACAATTGGCATTTCGCTGCTAAAAAGGACAGCCGCGCTTTTGACAGTTCAGAGTAGAGAGAGAGAGAGAGAGAGAGCAGCAAAAAATCGTTTGACAGTTAAATGTCAGCGTATGCGCTCAACAAAAAAATGTTGACACTTGCGCCATGCGTGAGAGCGCATATTTGACAATTGACGAGTGCGACGAGTGTAGGCGTCGTCTGCTGTTTATTCTTAACCTAACTATGCAATGCTTTTGAGCGCGTTGAAAGGTAACACATAGCTATGTAGCTACCCATGCATGTGTATGAGTGTGAGTGTGTGTTATGAATGTATGCGTGTCCTTCTCAAGCACAGCAAAGTCTTTGTTGTTGCTTGTCTAAAGTATTGTGACTAGCGCGCCGCTGTTGCTGTTGCTGTTGCTATTTCCTTTTCGGCTTGCTGCTTGCTGCCTGCTGCTGCTCTTGGCATCATTAACACACTTTCCTGCGACAGCGAAAGGATATGGCATTTTAGTTTATGTTGAAAACGCGAACACGACGCGTCGGTGCTCACTCAAGTAAAAAGCAGTAGTGCAGTAGTTTGGATTAGTGAAGCAACTGAGTTGAAAACAAAAAATACAATTCTTGAAAAAATGAGCATACTAAGAATTTTCCGTTGCACAATTGACTGCGAAAAGTGTAAAAAGGCTACGGAGTTCTATTGAAAAACCCGCAGCAAGTGCGAGGCGCATACAATTTAGCCTACATATGGGCGCCAAAAGTGGCGAGCACGCCTAAAAGTATACAACACTTTGCATGCGTTTTGCAATTTATTGCAATTGTGTGTGACACTTGGTGTTGCTTGCCGCCGTTCCAGTCGTAGCACTGATTGTTGTTGTTGTTGCTGCAATTTTGTGTAATTGTTGTTGTGCAGGTGTGCGCTGGCACCTGTGACGTCTATGCATAGCAGCAGCAGCGCCACCGCCAGCACCAGCAACAGCGGCGCTCAAGGCGTTCGCGACGTCAACGTCGCCATGCTGCCGCAACCAGTCGAAAAGTGCGAAAAATCATTGTGCACGCCTGAAAGTATGCAGCGCAGCACAGGTAATACAAATGAAAATTGTAGTGCGAAGAGCACAAGCACGTTGAAGTAGAATTATTTGTAAATAAATTGCGAAATTTTTTTTTTTTATAAAAATTAAAGAAAGGAGTGTCAAATTATTTGCTTGACCCCCAAAGGAAGCGACGTCGCTGCGCGCGTGTGTGTATTTGTGTGTGCATAACAGAACTTGTAAATAATATGCTATAGAATGTTTGGTGACTGCCTTGAAAGCGCTCAAAAATTTTTATTTCTCCGGCAGCAGCGACGTAAACGCCAATTGCATAGCCTAACTTCAGGCGCAACACACCAACGCGAACTTTTAGGGCTTAGCGGGCATGTAAATAAATAGTTTGTGGCAATGGAAATGCTAAATTATTAATAAAGCTACATATATTGAAAATGTGAATGGGGCAGTAAACTGATACAACAACAACTATAAATTGACAAATATTGTCGGGGAAAGTGTCGACACAGTGTTGAAATCAAAGCAAATATGAACGAAATTTTCTAAGCACTTGGTGGTTGTAAAAAAAAAAAATTGTAAATATTTAGAAAAATTTTCGAAAAAAGTTTTGAAAAAATTTTGAAAAATTTTTGGAAAAAAAATATTTCGTGTTTACAAAGCCTACAACATACAGCATTACAATAGCAACCAACACACTTTTTATCAACGAAAATGTATCGTACGAAAAAGGTGAGCCAAACATTTGTATGGCCTTAATTTGATAGCTGCTTGCCGAGCGCTTGCTAGTAAATATGTAAAAATTGTTGAATGAAAAAGTGTGTGTATGTATGCGCGTATTAGTTAATTCACAATTCAAGCGACTGAGCGAAATGAGTGTATACGAAATTTCTCTGTATGCGTTCGTGTTAGTGCCATTGAGGAAGTAGCGCGGCGAAAAATGATTGACTGCTACCCGTCATCTTATTTGCATAGCTACATATGTAGGTGTGCATGTATGTATATCTGTGTGTGTGTGTGTGTGTCTGTGTGTGTATGGAATTGATTGTGTATTTTCTATGGCCGCCCACACAATTGCAAATCAGTGGTGAACGCCGCCATTTACTGCGCGCCATGTTGCAGTCAATTAAATGTCGCCTGGCCAAGGCTATTGCGACCGCCAACACCGCCACCACCTCACCGCCGTCGTCATATCTCCTCATCAGCGGGTAGCAGGACGCCATGCTGTGTACTTTGATTGTGCGCCATCTCCATGCAACCACTACGCACCACAAATGTCACAGCCAAAAAGGCGGCAGTCATTTGCAGACAGCTCTACACAGTCGACTCTTCCTCCACAGCAAACATTCGTAGTTCTACACTCGTAGCTGTTTTTGTTTTTTTTTTTTTGTTTTGCCTCTGCTTGTCTTGCCGTCGCATTCTAAGTCATAAAATTCCATCCACAGTTGCATGGCTGCGCTTGTGGTTGTGCTGCAACTTTCAATGGTTCAGTGTTGTGGCTTGTGTTGATGTGTTGGTGTGTTGGTGTGCGCACGCATATGCAACAGTTTGTTGCATGCCACCACTCGCGCTATGTGCCACACTCACACTGTTTCAAAACATGTTGTATTGCTAATTAAACAAATGTCGGTTGGTTGAGATTGTGTTTTGCCACATTTTGCATTATTCTGTCCTTATTTTTGCTCTCTAGCTAAGTATTTCACTTTTACATGCACTGAGGGCTTGCGAGCTTTGTAAGTCGAAAGAATCCAATACAGTTTTTTTACAATATACACAAGAAACTCACAGCATGATTTAAATTACTAAAAAAATCTAAGTTTAAAACTATGTAAAAAATTTCGAAAAATGCAAAAAAAAAATTCACCCAACTCGCAAACGTTTCTATTGGCATTTTAAGATATTGGTTGGGGTTTTTTTTTATTTTAGGTAACTACGTGTAAGTTTGAGATGGTTAATAATTTCGTGTAATTAAAAAAAAAAACGTTGCTGGTGGTGCTGTAAATTTTATTCAACATAACACAAATTTCCGTGCATGAGTTATGGAAAACCGAAAGCAAAAAAATTATCAAAAAAAAAGGTAAAAGCCCGAAACACTTTAAAAATGTTTGTCATTATAAGTAACTCTAAAATTATGCATTTTATTTGGTTTTATTACATTCTTTTGCATGCAACGAGTAAATTAGACGCTATCAAAATAATAAAAAAAAAATAATTCTGATTTTTTTTTTGGAATAAGATTCTTTCAAATAGAAACTTTCATTAAATAAAATCAGCGCGCAATTAAAACTTTCAAAATATAATCAAACATATTAAAAATAATTTACAAAAAAAAGTTTAAAATTAAAAAAAAAATTTTAAAAATACTTTGAAAATTTTCAAAGCAATCCAACAATTTTATGTTATCTGCTTATTTCTTTTATTGATATATAATCCCGATTAATTTTTGATTATTTCTAAATGTAACAAATTTCTACAGTTTAAAAAAAAATATCAGGAAAAATTTTTTTTTCAGGAAAATAATTTTTCGTGTTGGAAATGTAAACAAGCATATTTAATTTTTATAAAGCTAACATTTTTTTGAAAATATTGTATCTTTTTTTTTAATTTTTAAACAATTAAATTTGTGTGAAAAAATTCCTAAATATAATTTTTAAATAATGTAGACGCGGCTGATATGAATTAGTCACTGATTAGTTTTGAGCAAAATTTGAGCTGAATAAGCTCTTGGCTAATCCTTTGCGGGAACAGCGATAAATTAGTTCTGGAATAATTCGTAAAGGCTATAGTTAGGTATTAATTAGTTTCCAACTAATCTCTTACGTTAAAATTAAAGTTTAACTAGTTAGTATCCTACTATAATCCCTTATGGGTAAAATTACATGTAAAGATTTACAGGTACTCGTAATTCCGAAATGTTAGTAGCATCAAAATTATAACCAGAATAAAAATAATTTATGCAATGAATCATTTTCTGTTAAATTACAAATTAAATACCGCCTAGCCGAGCTCTCGTATTAATTTTGAACGTTTTGATGTTAAATTATTCATTTATTGATCTCATTCGACCTTCGAAGATAATTTGTGTCTTGGTGAAATCTCATTGCTATTCGAGAGCATAGAAAGTTCAGCTCAGTAGAAGATATTTAGAAAAAATGCATAGCAGAGCAAATGTAGTTTAGATGGCAATCTCAATAGAACAATACAACTTCAACATTTTCGCCAAACAACTTAATTTATCACATCTACCTAAAGTATGCAGTATGCAACATGCATATCATGCACACAATCAATGCTTGCTTCAAATTTATTTCGCTATATATTTTTATATCACTACATATGTTTCCTAATAATAAAGAACAGCCAATATATAAACAAATAAAGCGGCAGTGTGAATAAACGTAAAATTTCGCATGGATATTGCATAAAAAATTCATAAAAATCTCACATACGACGCAAAAATGTGCTTTGTGTTATGTTTCTAGATAAGTAAAAACCATTGCATGTCTCCAGGCATACATTTGATTGATTTTATTGAAACGCATTAACCTGCGAATGTTATGAGTAGCAGAGGCAAAAAGCAAAAAGCAAGTGCGGAGAAAAAACCCCCCCCCCCCCCCAATATGTGGTGGCATCAATTATGTATTTTTCTAATCAAGAATTCCGACGGAGATAAAGGTGGATGGAGCGAAAGTGTAGTAGCAGAGGTAGTACATTGGTAGACACAGTAAAAACTAATCGAATGTGGCATGTGCCAAGCGTGTAGACAATGAAATGCAAATGTCAAAAGAATATCCCGTGGTAATGGCAAAGGAGATTTTAATGGCAAGTGCGATGATCGCAATGATAAATAAGGAAATGCCAGCTGAGATTGTGGAATTGAGTTACAATCGTGATTTATGCATATCATACTGTTCTCACGTGGTGCAATAATAAAAGGTTATACATAAGTAGCTCTGCAGTCGATAATATTAACGATAGCGATTTCGATAACGAGAGAAAAATGCAAGAAACCCAACGAAAGTGATAACTCAAGTTATGTCGATAAACATAATGAGTGAAAAATTCTAAGAAAAAACGTAAAATAAAAATCGATAAATACATTTAATGGCGCTTATGAACTAATAGCAATGATATCAGTAAGCGCTAAAAGATCGATAAGGATAAAAATATCGATATCGATAACAATAAAAATAGCGATAACAAACCATGACAATAAAAAAGTCGACGAAGTTAGCAAATTCGATAATGCTGATAAATAAGATAATGATTACTAAACTAATGCAGGTTTTCATTTAAATAAAAATTACCATTTCGATAACGATGTCAATACCTAAATGAAGCGATAGCGGTAATTTTATCATATAACACCAAATATAATAATATCAGTTTTGAAAACGCTATCGATACTTACTATCATGATAAAAGTAGAAAACTTCGACATCGATAGCAGTAATTATAGCGATAAAAGTAAAACAAAAGCAATAAATACACCGACTGCAATATTTATAATGTCATCGATAACTAAACTGATATCGATAGCTACGCAGACTTCGATAGATTTAAACTTAACTGCAATTCTAAATATATCACTAATATTTTAAGTGAAATTCATAACTCCAAAGTTATCGATAATGATAAATGAAAACCGCAAGCGGTAGCGATAACGCGAATAAAATCGAGAACAATACCTAAAACCTTAGAATTTTCGATGGTGCAATCAAAAATAAAAATAAGAAAAACGATTATGCCGTTCTTATACCAATAACGATAATAATAATGTTTACAAAAATATCAATATTTTTATCGATGATACGAAAATTATCGGCAACAATAATAGTATTCGATAAATTCGAAAATACGAACTTTTTTATATTTTGTTAAAAAAAATCCTAAATGTTTTTTGAAAGTATCTATGCATATTTTCTAGAAAAGATGTGAATTTTTTTACACAGAAGCAAAATTTGCTAAAGTCAAACAGATAACATTGTCACAGAAAAATATTACCTGCAACTACCGGCCAAGCCTAAATATCTTCACATTTTTTAATTATTATTTTTTCACCTCACTTTTATTTTCTTTCTCCACCCGCTTGCTATCTACTTTCATGCCGAACACACCTACCTCAGCCCACAGGACACACAACACGCTTCTGCCATTTTTCATTGTCCGCTTAGACATCACCACATTGGCTTCGTTTAATTTAATGTCCGAAAAATTTTTTTGGCTTTTGCCAGTTTTTAATTAATGTTCACATTGACAATGCAGATGTATGTATGTATGTCAAAACTAGTAGTCTGAAAATCGAGCGGGAAAGTGTAATTAATGGAAAAATGTGATACAAAAAATTTCCAAGTAATAGCATGGTATGAATTTGGTTTTTAGGCGAATGAAAAAGGAGTGAGGCGGGGCAAAAAAGTAAGCCTAGTTGGTGTAGAGTTTGAAAAACAATAGCTATTGTTTAATTGTGGTATGGCCACTGGTTTTTCTGATTTTTTTCTAGTTAGCCTACAGGTTGCAAGGAGAGCATAGCAAATATGTATGGGCTACCGTGTCTTTTGGTATTTAAAACCGTGTTAGGAATTGCAGGCGGTAATCTCTGACTCTTGAAATTGGTCTTGCGCCTTCCCGGAAATTCTTTTCCCAATTCTTTTATGAGAGCCAAATTTTAGTTCCATTTTTCATCTCTAAACTATTGATTTTGAGTCCTTGAAAATCTAAGGATTTGGAAAATATCCCCTATGTTTTACAGCAAATAAGAATTTTCCCAAATTCCAAACAGATTCTATCTAAGAAATATTTACTACTTTTGGAGAAAAGAGCTTTCATTTTATGTAGGTTTTTATTCATTTTAAAGAATCCTGATAAGAAAAATTTTTATTAGATTCTTCCTTTCTTTCAGTGTGTACATTTATTTTAGTACTTTATCTCAGATAAATCGTTCTTTATTTAAAGTGTCTGCCGTACATAGAGCGACTCGAACAATTGACCACATGTTGATTTCTGTATAATGTTTTTCATATTAATTTGTTTTCGTCAATTTTTTTGTAAAACTTCTATTCGTAAAACAAAAAAAATAAATAAATAAAAATCGCAATTTCCAACTGTATAAAACATGTATAAAACTTCACAAAATTTTCAGCAAAATTTTTAAATTTTTTTAATTACAATTTTCGGGTTATGCAGTTTCGTAGTCCATTTAATTTTACGAGACTAGTTTGCAATTTTTTAAAATTTCCTCTGAAACACCTTTTGCATATAATAAAGTTTTCTTAAAATCTTCAATGTTATGCAAAATTTTCATAAACCTTCTAACTTTATAAAAAAAAAATTAAAATTTCAAAATATTTTCATCAAAATTTCCAACTTAATAAACAATTTTAAAAATGTTCATGAAAACTGGTAACTTTAGAAAAAATTTATAAACCCTCAAATTTTTCATCAAAATTTCGAGCAAAGTAACAAAAAATTTTCAACAAAATTTCTAGTTTTTTAAAAAAAAATATACAAATACAAAGAATTTTCATCAACATTTTTAACCGGAAAAAAAATTAAAAAAAATTTTCATCTAAATATTTTACTTTTTAAAAGACTTAAAAAATCAAAAAAATTTATAAACCCTCAAATTTTTCATCAAAATTTCGAGCAAAGTAACAAAAAATGTTCATCAAAATTTCTAGTTTTTTAAAAAAAATGTACAAATACAAAGAATTTGCATCAACATTTTTAACCGGAAAAAAAATTTAAAAAAATTTGAATCTAAATATTTTACTTTTTAAAAGACTGTCAAAAAATCAAAACAATTTATAAACCCTCAAATTTTACATCAAAACTTCGAGCAAAGTAACAAAAAATTTTCATCAAAATTTCTAGTTTTAAAAAAAAAATATACAAATACAAAGAATTTTCATCAACATTTTTAACCGGAAAAAAAATTTTAAAAAATTTGAATCTAAATATTTTACTTTTTAAAAGACTGTCAAAAAATCAAAAAAATTTCGTTTGATTTTTGTGAATTTTTGTTCTAATTTTTTCGATATATCGAATGGATTTTTTTTTTAATTTTCATTCATTCATTCATTTTTGGACCGTTCCTTCTTTCCAGGAGAGAGAGAGAAAAATTTATGCGATGGTATTTTTTTTCAAATTAACGATTGTACAGAAAGTCTAATTTTTGTCAAAATACTCATTCAGCGGAAGTTGTGGACATTCCTTCTAATCTGTCTTATATCCTAAAGGAAGGCACTTTTGGGATTCAACTCCTCCCAGAATCTTAAAACTCTAGTACTATCTTGTACTACTGATCTAAAGTGAGGTAACTTTTTGAAAGTTGGACTTCCACTGATCTCGGATCTGCATGAGGAATGTGTTTGAGATTTTAGGATAAAGTTTACATTTCTCGAATAGTGTCGTTTTTCTTAATTTCACCTATCTTTGTAGCAGTCTGCAGGAATACCAACTACTAACTTCATTTAATTGAGGTTCGGGTAATCTTTGCAAGGCTCTGCTGGCGAAATTTTGCGCAAGGGGAATGCAGCTGTTTTGCGTCAAGTGCCTAATAATTATATTCCCCACTCTTTTCCCTTCCTCAGCATACTACCGCCATACCTTAGCAAATTAGTCAGTCTATGCTTCCCAGTACTTTTTGTTGGCATTTATGAGTCAATTAAATCAACTCGCAACTACCTACTTAGAAGCGATTCATAGACGCGAGGTAAAAGCAAGCATAACTTGGTGTACAACAAGCCAGGCAATTAGAAGTGTCGAAACAACCTGCCTGCTTTGGGACCAGCTGTAGTTGTACGCCTAAAATCACACTATGCAATCTGCCAGCAAGCCAACCGGCAAGCGCTGAACTGCAATGAATTTGGCATAAATTTTGCAGTTACGTTTGACTTGTACGCCAAATGTGATTTGCATTGCTAGTCTTGCAAGAGAGAGAATTTTACTCACAAACACACACACACACATGCACATTGACTTCCCAAACGCGCAACACTGCCAGAAACTTAGCAATTCCGCAACCGGCACCGCTACACAGGTTGGCAACTTTTCAATTACAATTGTGTGGTAAATGTAGCGGAAATTCGGCAACATTGCCTTGGCGCCTTCTCTCCGCCAACGCATTTGCATTGTATGACTTTGCACAAAAGGTGTACTACGTTACGTATCGCTAGCAGCAATTTGATGAAGGCTCAGCTGCGTTGAGCATTTCACTTTGGAAAAGGTGTCGAAGTGAAGAAGTGCGAATGCAATAAACAAAGCGTGGAATGCAGAAAATTCGAGTAGGGCACGCTTGGAGTGAGTGAAGTTAAGCAACGGCTTTGGTTGGTATATTTCGCGCACTACTGGTGTATAACTTAAGCGAAAGCGTGTTGAGCTAGCCACTGCCAATTTCGGATGCCTTAAGTAGCCACTTAGACATTTTGCATGTTGCATTTTCACCATCACCACCACCACCACGTCCACCGTTTTATGCGCTGCATGCCATTAACGTCTGGGAGAATTCATTCATTCATGCCGCAATGCCTTTGATGGCTACGAATGGTATAACTTTGTAGTCAGCGCAATATAACAACAGTTTCTATGATGCCGAGCGCTTCAACGCCTAAAAGTATGTTGCGAGTAACGATCATACGGAAAACGCGAGTAGAGAAGTGCTCTTGTGACATCAGAACTAACAAACACAAAAAAAAAAGAAACAAATGTGACCTAGTTTATTTTGAAGTATTGCTTTCACTGTGCAGCGCCTAAAGCTATGCAAGTCCGTTCAAAACGCAATAGCAGTTATCTCTCCAAATTATACATTCACTTTATGCATCACAAATGACCTTTCTAGATTAAATCAAGCGGTAAGGTTTTGCGTTTGGAATTTTTTTAGTTATACGGCTAAAACGCCTAAAAGTATGCTGTATTTTTTTTCGAAAAAAAGTTGATACATGTTGTCTTTTGATTCACATAATGCTTCACAAAATTAACAGACGTGCAGCTAATAGCTGGCACAGGCTTAAACGCTCTAATCCATGCAAGGCGCCTAAATGTATGCAAGCATTTTTGTGTGTTTTTTGGTTATTTCAGAATACAGTTCAAATATTTTTGGTATGCGGTAAACAGCTACGCAAAAATGTGTAGTTTAACATTTTTCAACCGCCTGAAGGTATACTGCTATATCACTGCCTTTTATATTCTGCTTAAAAAAATTAACCAAATATCAATTTTAAATTTTATGCAAAGCGCATAGAAATCTCTAGCTAAATTTCTCCCTCAAGCGTGGAGCACTGCTACATTGAATTATTTCAAGCTTGTGTCTACTGTGTTAATTAAATGCAGAAACTGCGAATTATAAATGCACATCTAATTATGTTCAGACTCCGAAAAATATGAAGCAGCGGGTAAATTTTATTTCAATTCGAGCAGCACATTATTTTGAAAACACATGCCGTACAGTTTAGTGAATAAATAATTAATAAAAGGCGAACTTCAAAGAAACGAATCGATAAGCGCAATTTGCATTAAAACACCGAGTGGTGCCCAGAAAAGTTCCAATCAAAGCTGATTTCTCACGAAAACATATAAATTAATTGTAAATGATGGCACGCCAGTTGTTCCCTTGCTTTGCGAACTGGCATCTACCGGGGATACCAAGTGAAGCCAACTCCTTCTCCACCTGATCTTTTCAGCGTAGACGAGACCTTCCACTATCTATCACCCCCACCCAGCTGGTAGGTACCGCGTTTTGCCCTCGTTCACCTCCAGCCTCACTCGCTTCGCTGCTTTATCCAGCTTGGAAAAGGCAGTACTAGTGGCGCGATTGTTGAGGCCTATAATGAGGATATCATCACCATAGGACAGCAATTGAGCTGTATTTTACAACATAGTTTTAAGGAAGTCACGCCATAGGGTGTCTGAAACCTCGTCTGCAACAGCATTCTGGTGAGGTCGAAAGAGCGGGTATTTTCCAATATTTGGCGTATCATGAATATCTGGTTGATGGTACATTTACCAGGTCTAAAGCCACACTGATAAGATCCAATCAGTTCGTTGACGGTTGACTTCAGTCGTTTACGTGTACTACCAATGCTCTCGAATTCCGGTTTGCTTAGAAGTGATTCTGGTGAGCGAATGTGTAGAGTGGAGCGGTATAGTTAGTGGCTACCGCAAGACCACACCATTTATAATCAAATGAAAATTTACTATGCAGCTTCGTCAAGTTTTGACAGTCAAAATTTTCCAACATGAGAAACATCAATTGTTTTTTTTTTAATATTTAAACCATAATTCAAATTTCTTCTGCTGCATATTTTTAGAAGGACTTCAAAGTATACTATAAAGCTGAAGCAATGCCTTACTAAAAATACCAAAAAGCAGCCAAATGTATGCGTCAATAAAAATTAATTTAGCTTATTTAAGGTTACAAAATCCAATGCTTTAGTCTGCAACAAATTTCTGTGAATTTCTACTACATACGACTATATTGAGAAGCTCGTAAATGTATACAACATTATTAAAAGTTTAACTCTGTGTGATATGATGATGTGTGAAAGTTAGTGTACGCCTGAAAGTATACTATCATAGTACTGATATTATATTAAGCTTTTTTCGTGGCATTTATGCGTTGCCATTGGCAGCATAAAATAATCTAAATACCTAGCAAATGCTGCAATACTGCAACTAAAAGTATTCAGTATTTTTCTTAGCAAATTAAATTGCACTACCGCTACATTGAAAAAAGAAAAAAAATTACAATTAAATTCATAGATGTGTCACAATTGCACAAAATCCTCGTTTGTATTTGCATTTGCAAATATTTAATAGTTGACAATATTTCCAATATTACAAATAATACTCTAGTCATATTTCTCTACGAAAAGTATGCAGTGCTTATTGAATTTTTCCATTTAAATTGATTAAGAGTCACTCAAGTATTTGTAATACAACAAATGAAATGAAATTATGGCAAGCGCAGTAGTACAACTAAAATAATAATAGGCAATACGAATTTATTATTTACAAGCGTACACATATTTTATTAAAAGATACCCCAGCTCGTGCGCCTGGAATTGTGTTTTGCATTTCAATTTGCTTGTTTATTTTACGAGTAGCTACAAAATAGTGAAATATTAATGCTAGTGATGACTATCAAAGTTCAAGCATGCATCAAATTTTTGGAGAAGAAATGCAGAAATCATACCTGCAAATATTGAGAAAAAAAAAACGAAATATATGATTTTTCATCTACAGAGTTGTTGTTGCTATAACAATTATTTACGTATTTATTTAGCAAGACAAAATAAATTCTATGCACATATTTCAGTGAATATCTTATACAAACATAAACACGCTTCGTATTAAATATTGCGTTCAATACGCCTAAAAGTATATGAACTTCATAAACGAACTTTAATACAGTGTTGCGCAAACTGCTTCCTCAAATTTGGATTGACGCTGTTTTTTTTTCAAGAATAAAAATAATGATTGAGGAAACATTTATTTCTGGCGCCGAACTGTATACTACGTGTTGGGCGTTTGAGGCATTTAAAGTATACTTCTTGTTAAAATGATGATGTGGAAAACTAAAGCAAGCTGTTTACAATGGTAGTCAAACTTTCATAACTCGCTAACTTCTTTAACTCAAATTTTGCCATAACTCGAATAAGGATTTTTACGAAAGCTTCTGTAAGTCGAATAATGGTTGTGGAAATAAAAAAATATATTATCACTCCATGTTTTTTTTTTTTTTTTTGCTTTTCGCCACGAGTTTTTGTTACAGACTCTGTGATTTAAAAGCAGTTAATGTTGAAATCGAGTTTGAAGATTGGAGTATGGTATTCACTGGGGTAGAAGTTGGTAAATATTTTGACATTTTTAAATGTAAGATTTGTGAAATATGTAGAAAAAATATACCAATAACTAAAAAGATATCTTGGTAAAACGACGAACTGAAAAAAAATGAAGAAACAAGTTTTATAAGAGCTCTAAATAATCAAATTCCTTCATATGTATGTATGTCCATAAAAACAAATATTTTCCATACGCTAAGAAATTCAAGTCTATCAGTAAAAGGCTAAATAAAGTAAAAAAAAAAGTCTTAAAAATGGAAACTGCTATAAAATCGAATTGCAAAGTTTGTTGAAGGTAAGAGATTCTATTCAAGTGTCATCTAAGTAGGATTTTATAACGATATCCAAGCTCACACGCCTTTTGTTGCTGCAAATCTGCTTGAAGATTTCTTTAACTATAATTTTGATTCTTATACTGATTTAAATGGAAATGATCTCTCGGAAAATTACTCTACAGTTGATTTTGGAACTTTTTCCTTAACTGTAGAAGATATGGCAGATGCTTACCGACAAGTCAAAAAGTTATCAATCCATACGATGTGGATGGTTTATATTCATAGCTTTTCAAGCGCTGCTACGCTTTCGCTTATTCTCTTTTATTAAATTTTACAAAAATCTCTAGAGACGGGCGAGTTAGTTGATGCCTAGCCAATATCGCTAACTACAGCCCTATTATAAAAAATTATAAACGACATCTACATAAATTATTCAAATACATAGCTATGCAAAAAGTTTACTTCTAAATCAACCGCAAAATCGTTGGACACTCCCATGGTTCTCTGGCTTGTAAGTCTACCGTTTCTAATTTGGTAAAGTTTTCAGAAATCTGCACATCGGCTTTTCCCCTGCATATATATGTACATATGTATACAGATTTTTCCGAAGCGTTTGACGAGGTTAGTTACTCTATTTAACTTTCAAAGCTACTCAACCTTGGATTGCATTCGAGTTTTTTGCTTGATGTGGACATAATCGTATCTCTTCCTCGCCGAATTTGTGTTGTTTTAATTGACGGAGGATACTACCACATATTTTTTGCATTACCTGGAGTTCCACAAGGCAGCGTGTTAGACACTCTTATTTTTGTAATTTTCATACTTAAATGGACAATATTGTCGCTTGAATAAACTAAAATTAAACATCAAGAAGTGCCATAATTTTACCATTTCAAGATCACGTTCTTCTATTAACCTCCTACCACATTGATGGTTTGGGCTCTAAAGGAATTCTGCTTGCTCTCAAATTCTTTTTTTGACTACTTCTACTTTTATATATCATTATTTATAATCTGTATCAAATGTAATACTTTCTGAATTATTTTACACTATGAAATAAATAAATTATACCGATTTTACTAGAACAGCACAATAAATGCGTGGTTTTTTTTTATATCGCCATTGAAAGAACTTTGTAGTTTAAATGTGTGCCAAACAAAACATTGCACTTTCAAAATCAAAAAAATTTCATGCAGACGAAAATAGCAAGCAGTGGGCTGAAAATATGGATGGTACATAAAATCTTATAGTTTATAGAAGATGTAACAACTCTCCATGCTTTCATGGTACTAAGTGCTCAGCCGTTGATTATAAAGCAAATTCCAAAAAGCATGGATGAAAGGACAACTTTTTGAGTAATGGATAAAACTGGTGAAAAGCGAAAAGTGTTGCAGTTTGGCACACGCAAAAGCCATACAAAATAAACTGAAATCTATTGAGTTGCTGTGCTTTCCACCGAATATGGCATTTAAATTGCAACCACTCGATCAAGGAGTAGTTCAAAATTTAAAGTGCTATTATCGTAGCAGTGTCATAACAGAAACTCTAGGGTGTATGGAGGGAAACCAAAAAACACAGGATGTTCTTCGTACTGATTGCATCAATAATTGGTAATTTTCTTCCATATAAGAAAATATTTGTGCACTCGTTATATGGCAAAAATGAGCAACACTGTCAGAATAAAAAAAAAGTTAGAAATTAACGAAAATTTCTAGCTACTTGAAGCGAACATTTTATTGCATTAGAATTGAACGGCCTACAAAACTGCAGACAAAAAATTTTTTTTTTAATTTTGATTAAAAAAAAGTTTGAAATTTTGACGAAATTTGTTTTTGAATTTTTGTAAATTGTATGCAAAATGTGAAACATTGATTTGTATGCCATTCGTTACAAAATGAATTTAATTTTTACAAAAAATCAACGAAAAAATGGAAACCATGGAAAGCATTTTGAATGTAATAAAAAAAAAATCGAATCCAAATACTTTTATTCTACAACACGAAGTTTATATAATATAATTTGTTTTTGAATTTTTGTAAATTGTATGCAAAATGTGAAACATTGATTTGTATGCCATTCGTTACAAAATGAATTTAATTTTTACAAAAAATCAACGAAAAAATGGAAACCATGGAAAGCATTTTGAATGTAATAAAAAAAAAATCGAATCCAAATACTTTTATTCTACAACACGAAGTTTATATAACTGGAACATTTTCATGAGATAATCGGGATTCGAGTCATAGAAGTTTTGACTGCTTGTTGCAAGCAATTCACATACTATGTTGAAAATACAGCTACGCCTTAAAGTATGCTCATGAAACTTTTACAAAATTCATTATCACACTTGCCTTTATCATTGCTTGGCTAACCGAAATATTTTATTATCCAATTAATTTAATTAGTTAGTGTCAAACTACATAAAAATCGAATAGCGCCCAAAAGTATGCAATATACAACTTAATTAACATACAAACTAGCGTCCTGTTGGAGGACAATGGAAAACTGGAACAACTCTATGTCATAACCTTCCGACGCAGGCAACAATTAGTGGCATGGCATAAGGTATGAGTGGAATTAGATAAAATCGCCAAATCATAGTCTAAGCGTTACGAAATTTTCTAGCGCAAGAGCGAACAAACTACGAACAATGTGTGTGACACAAAAGTGGCTCCATATATTATTATGTTGCGGTTGGAATTCAATAAAATTTATAAACCCCAGACACCGACGAACATGCAGACAATAGCACAAAAATATGTGTGGCATACTTTGTGGCTGCCGCTTTGTTTGAGTCAAATTTGCAGCAAACGCACAAGAGCATAACGAAAATAATAGAGTGTCAATACTTTTATTTTTATTTATGGCGCACAATAAATATGTGGCATATTTACCAAGAAAAAAAGCGGTAAGCCTAAAAGTATGCACATATGTATGTAAGCTAAATATTATAGAAGTGCTCAAATATCCTGTCAATAGCTTTACAATCCTTTGAACATTCCCTCGAGCGCATATGTGTATTGAGAACTAAGTGCTTGTTAATTGACACCGCAACTACATTGCATACGTTTAGGCGCACGCAACCAACCAACTGAACGCACTTGGAGCCGAATGCGTTTGAAAACCAATAACCAGCAGCAGCTGTGCGCTTCTGTTCATTTGCGGTATGAATGCGCTAATGATGCACATCCTGCCGTTGCTTACCGCATTTGCCAAATGTAGCGCAGTATGAGGCGTACAAACTGTTATACATGCATACATGCCGACAGGCATACAGGCAGTACAACTGGGCGGCGGCACTATATAGACGCAAGCGATTCGATAAAGTGTGAATTTAACAAAATTATTTACACATTTGCAACGTGAGTTAATTCGATGCATATGCTCGCGGCATACATTTAGGCGCCAGCCAACTTTGCACAAGCATAATTGTACGTTTTAAATTGTGGGCACGGCGGCTGAGGTAAATTTCCTATGCGATCGTTCGGTTTTGCGGCATCGTGATCGAATAACTCACGCATTTTGAAATTAAAAATGCCCAAAAGTATGCAACAGTGTGTAAAATTACATTTTCATAATTCTATTTATACAATTGTGTACATGCCAAGCGCATCTAACTGTTAGCTAGAGACAAACAAATAAATTGCATTTAATTCCTATGACAACCACAAAGTAACTATTTATTTATTTGCATAATTTTAGGTGTTCTAATGTATTTTAGTGACCCTAAGCGCAATTAATTAATTATGCGCGTACTAATGGATGTTTAATTAGCAGTCGTTAGCACTTCACAGGCTGATGGCCTCAGAGAACTTAGATAGGATGAAAATATCTAATTGTTAAAATTTATTTTTATTTATTTTTATTTTTAAGCGCAAAATGCTAGCACAAATATGCGTTAAAAGTAATACATTGCGCAGTAAGCACACAAAAAACATAAGCGAAATTTTTTTCAAAAGTTTCCTAAAATAAGATTTGAATGACTGGATCTAAAATGAGTGACTATTTAAAATCTATATTGCATAGATTTAGGCGACAAGCCTGAATTTTCTCATTTTTAGTGCCTTATCGGAGCGTAAAAGTGAAAAGGAGTATCAGCAAATAAAAAGTGTGTAAAAAACATTGATTTTGTTCTCTTTCATGTTGACTATTAAAAGCCATTTATTTTAATATTTTCACGTAGCCTAATAACAAGGCGCGTGCGCTTTCATTTTAACAAAAGTAGGTTAAATAAGAAATAAACGAAATTTTAAACTTTGTCAACATTTTTGTTTAAAAACTAAGCACAATAAAATTTGAATGTTGTCTGCTTCTAGGCGCCTAACGCTAAAATATATATATATTGGATTGATTATTAGTCTTTCGCAAACAGCAAGAGAAGTTGCATTTGAACATTGTGAGAGTAGTCGAAAACCACTATTATTTATAAAAAAAATTAGGTATACTTTTAGGCGCTTTATATTCCATTTGCCTGTTTTACTCGTCAAATCTTTTATTTTTGCGAATTATACCTTACTCGTGTGATATTGGCCGCAGTATCTAATTCAAAAATGCCTTTTGAGCCGCAGCGCCTAAATGGAGGCAATGTTTTGTTTTCCAAAAAAAACAAAAAAATCTCTTATTTATATTTTAAAGTATTGCAAGCAAATTATTTTTATGCCCCAAAAATATCGCTTCATCGCAGCGCGTGCTTTTGACGAAAAAACTACGATTTAAAAAATCGGTCATACTACTTTGAGGCACTTCAAATTCTATTTTCTCCTTCACTAGCAAAATATTTTATGCGTGCCAATTGCACCTTACTTACATACATACGTGAGATTGATCGATGTTTGTATTTCAAAAATACTATTCGAGCCATAGCGCATGGAGGCCATATTCTGTTTTTATGGATTAACTTTTTGAATTTGTATTTTAAAATATTGTAAGTATGCATATTTTTGTCATATTAATGTTGTTTGAGGCTTATACAGTGTCATTAGAATTTGTATAAAAAGCATTTCATTTCATAACATATTTTTAGGCACCAGTTTGCCAAATCCACTAATATCAAGTATTTAGAAAGTTAATCAAGGCAAAATTGTATATTTTCATTGCATGCTTTTAAGCCTTTGACCAAGAAATTTCAGCAAATCTCATATAATGTTATGAACTTTACATTTTTCCACCAATTTGTATTCATGTGTGACACTACACAAAATGAATCAAATTTGTGTTGCCTACTTAAAGGCGCATTAAAAAAACTGTCAAGAAATCCTCCATAATTCCCCAAGCAGTGAATATTTTTAAATAATTCTGAACAAATTTTGGGTTAACAGTTTTGTAAGTGTTTTATGCATATTTTCAGGCGCTACTGCCAGATATTTTTGAAATGGCAAACTTTTTAACTTCAGTTAAGAAAACTTTAAATTGCACTGATTTAGAAACTTGTTTAAAATCAAATTTTATAATAGCATACTTTTAGATAAATATACAAAAAACAATTTATTCTTTCTGATGTCTTATAAAAAAGAAATATAAGAAACTTTCCTCCCTTTTTTTTGCATACCCCAGGGCGCTGACTAGCTGGCGAAATCGTAATATTTATTTATGTTAGCATTGCACCCTGATTTAGGTGCGCATTTCCAATAACAGAACATCGCCAACTAATTTTGCTGGCCAGTGACCGCAAAGTACGCAGACAGTTGTATGTTTGTCCTAGGGCCGGGCAGGTGACAGTTTTGTTAGCGTACTTTGCCACCACCAATTAGCGCTGGCAATAAAGACAGTCGTCACAAGGGGATAGATAACTAAGCGCACAAGTTTGGTTATTCTGCTTTCTCTGCTTGTGAAGCCCAACTGATGTAGAAATTGACCTTTTTGCAAAAGTTTTTTGATTTTTCGTATTCCTCGCTTTGCTGCTCCCAACTGGCTTAGCAGCAATAATTTCGGTTTTTACTTATTTCCTACCTTCGCCTGATAACCCAATAGTTTGTTCGATTTCGTTGTCTCTCATCCTAGCACTGTGATAACTTTTGGCTTTAGCTTTTAGTATGCTGTCAAATAAGCCTGTCAAAAGCTAATTTCTTGGTCGATAGGATGCACAGGCGCCTCTTTCTAACCTCAATTTTATGTAGAGATACTCATAGAAAGACCGCAAGCAAACTGACCTGCAAAAAATTACGCACGCATATATTCACCTTCACTAGAATATCATAAAACACAGTCAGACCATAAAATTAATTAATGACTGAAATCTGTATAAATTACCGTTTTGTTTTTTCCCCCTCCCCCCTGCATTTGTAGCATGAACGCAAACAGACAACAGCAACTAGGCGTTCACAATGTCTAACACAAGAGATGAAGCGTCGAAAGAAACATAAAATTGGTAGTAAATTGTAACACCTACTAATTTTCGTGCAAGCCAAACGAGTTCTGTGTCTGTGTGCGTGTGCGCGTGAAATACGAAATACGCGCCACCAAAGCGCTTTGAAATAAGTAAATAGGCCGCACTGTGTATACAGCCATAAATGACGCACTGTATAACTTAATTAAATCGCTTGGCCAACGAACTCATCTCACCTGCACTGACCTGATAAATGGCTGGTGAAAGGAGGCAGGGCACTAGCTGTTTGTACGTGGCATAAGTTAAGGCGCAATGGCTACTACAACTGGCAGCGCTTTAATCTGTTTGTGATGTTGCCACAATATTGTTGGCTGAAATAGTGTAACATTATAGCTAAATTATAATTTATTTGTTAAATTTAATGAATGACAGTGATGGATTAAATGACATCTTATTGCGCCTACGCATAGACTAGAAATATATAGATAGAGTTGTAGATTTTACTTAACGCGGTAAGAATGGGTTCTATATTTTCTTTAATTCTAAACAATATTATTATTATTATTTTAATATATTTTATCCCACAACAAACAACAGTTAAATACAAGCTTCAAACTTTGCTCAAATAGCGCCAAAAACTCAATAAACTGTAGACAAGATTTTAGAAATTCTAATTCGATTTTTTAGAAAAAATCTCGGTATACAATTTTATAGCTAAATCAGTTTTATTATATTTTATAAAAAGCAAGTTTCCAGTGGCTACAAATTACTGGTGATTTTTGCCAATATTTTTCTTCACGCTCTTTCATAAATTCACCCATATACATAACTCGTGCTAGGATTTTTTTATATGTAAAAAAAACTGCGCAGCATCGTTAGTAAATTTTGTTTTTTAAATCAACGTTAGTTTGTAGCTATTTGGAGCTTGCACTTTATTATTATATCTAGCTATGAAAATATATTTTTCAACAAATAATTTCATTATTTTTTAAAACGTTTCCTAAACAATAAAGAAGCTTTTAGTTAACTAAAGTAGTAAACAGAATTTCTATTTTAAATAACCTTATAAATAACCTTGTAGGCGACAGTTCTTTAACACCACTCTTTTTGAACAGTCTCCCTTTTAAGAAAGTATTTGAAACTGAAGTATACCCAAAAAAAAAGAGATTTAAAAAAAACATCTACGGCGACACTTCAAGTTAAGCAATACGCATTAAAACTTTTGTCTGTACATATAATTATTCGCAAAACTGTCAACGGCACAATTTTTTAGATGAAGTAAGCGCCTGTTGATAGGCAATATTTTTGCAATTTTATTTTCCATACAAACTCTCCTTTCGCTGTGGCCTTCTTGACATTGAACTGCCATTCGCAGACTCTGATTAGTTAAAGTTAAAAGTAGTGTAGTGCAATTACGAATTTTTAAAATAAAAAAAAAATAAATAAAATAGTATTAAAATGGATTTGCAATAAAGGTTTAATTTTATGGTAATCGACACAAGCTAAGCATTAATTTTAAAGTTTTGTACAGTATTCTCAAAATCGTTAACAGCAACAAAATTTTTTAGAAAAAACTCAAGTGTTTTTTTTTTTTGAATTTTACTTCAAAAAATAAAAAAAAAAAACAAATTTTCGAAATTTAAAATTTCAACTAAAAAAAAATTTTTTTTTTTTTTTCAATTTTACTTCAAACATATATTTCTTTTCAGATAAGGTTAGAAATATAAACTTTCTAGTTTTCAAAAAACTTTTTCGATAAAAAGTAAAACAAGTGAAAAAATTTAAAATCTATTATTCTGCATGTGTTGTGTAGTTATTGGGCACAGAAATTTATATGGAATGTTTTGCAGAACTGTAAAAAAAATGTTGCTAGAAAGAACCGCCTGTGTAGGCTATATATTTCAAACTATTTGTGCAACATACAAAAATTTACTTTTCGATGATTGTTGTATGAAGTAGAGCGTATTTCCTTCACGGCGTATTACAGTTTCAAAAATTCTCAAGTTTTTAAAAAACACTTTTTTACTTCGTAAGAAAAAGTTTTTGTGAAAAATTAGAAAATGTTAAAACGCCTCTGGGTATACCATATTTTTTTTCTAGAATAAACATTTCTACTTAAAACTTTAAATTTCTTTGTAGAATTTTTTGTGCAACATAAAAAAATTTACTTTTCGATAAATCTGTATCTTGAAGGCGTACTATGTTTAATATTTTAAATTTCAAAATTTTCCGATTTTGAAAAAATATTTTTTTACTTCGGTGGACAAAATTTTTGTTAACAGTGGATAGCCAATATTTTTTTTCTAAATTACACATTTAAACTACGTTGAGGGGTATTCTTCTCTGGTAAAATCCAATTTTTTTAGGAAATAAATTTCATACTCATTGCGGAAAGTTGCTCTACAAAAAAAAAAAAAAATTGTCAGCCTAAAAAGCTAGGCGATAGAAGCGAAACTTCATGGATCTCGATGGGCACTTGAAATGAAAATACTCACCCTAGCCAACAAGTTTTATGAGATAGAAATATTTTCCCGATAACAGAAGCCACTATTCATTATTCTGGAATATTTAAGGGTGTTAGGTTAATGAAAAAAGATAGTTGTTGTTTTCGCCTCCATTTATAAAAAATCTATTCATTCACTTCCATACTTTCATGTTCGAGAAAAGATGCAATTGGTTTGTGGTATGAAAAATATGAAATGAAAACTCGTGATTGTAAGTTATTTAAATATCTTGAGAAAATTGCAGCTATTGTCGTGCCTGATCTGGTTGTTGAGTCTTTGGCATTATTATTCATTTTTAATTTAAATTTACTTTCTAAAAATTGTACAAGTGATTGAGCTTCTTCCAAGGCAAAATTGACATTAAAATCACCGCTTAAAATCATTGGCATAGTGTGCAAATCTTCTCCTAATTCTGCTGCACCAGAAGGAGTATATGCCAATAGTGGTCTATGTATGAATTTTATTATATCGTTTATTCTCTGGTTCTGAGTGATGTAGAGAACAATCACTGCCACACTCTGTCCGCTTTGCTACCCCTCTCTCGTTTTTTTTCCTACTCCGAATCCGGCGCGTTTTCACTTCAAAAATGCGACAGTAACATTTATTTCCTAATTTTTTTTAAGGATTATACTAATCTCTCATTTTTTTTTAACTCGATTAATAAACTAAAATATTTTTTCTAAAATGGCGCAGTAGTGAATTTTACAATAGCTCAACGCCTGCAAGTATGCTTAAATTTTATTTATTTTTGCAATCTCACGACGATTGTTTTTTAAGCTAACATAAAATGCTTTTCTGTTTGTTCTGCTGTTTTTCCTACAGGGTGAAAATGTGTCCTCTTAACTTTAGAGAAGCTGCGTTCAATGTTTACCCAAACAATTTGTAATCTGATATGAATTCCTTAGATAAATGTGGAGCGTTTGTAGGTGTTTGTTTTTTTGTAAGCGCGCAATACCTCTATGGGCATTGCATGTCATTTACATCCGATTCTATTCAGTGCTCACTTTGCACGCCATCAAATTAATCACCTAGATTTTTTGGTTAGTTGTTTGCGTAGGCAATAACAAATCTTTTCAATGCGCTCTTAATCTTATGCGTAAACTACGACATTTAATGCTACATTAATCCGCTTAATTAATCAACTTAAAGGCAGACGAATTGTGGCAAATGGCGCCAAGGCGCACGCACACCAATATTATAAAAGTTTTACGAATTGCAATTAAAATTAGAAATATGTTTTACAAACCAAGTTAAAAAACAAGAAAACAAAGTAATGAAACACTGGGCATTGGAATGAGAAATAAAAATGAAAAAGAAAAAAAATTTCAAAATAAATGGTGACTTAGTCAACTTACCATAGCTATGGTGATTTCTTTCTTTTGTAATTTTTGCATTTTTTTAACGCTGCGTATTTTTTGTTAATTAAAAAAAAACACTACTTTGATTTATAATAAAAATCGTGAAAATGAAATTTTCAAATTTTGTTCAAAATTTTTAAAAATTCAACAAGTTTTCAAACTTTCAAATCAGAATTTTTAGAAACTTTTCACAAAACTTATAAAAATTCAACAAATGTACATCCAATTTTCTAACTTTCTACATGGAGTTTTTGGAAAATTTTTGAGTATGCAGTTTTGTAGCCCTACAAAATTTGATTGATTTTAAAAATGTTTTCAGCTTGCGTACTTACAAATCTTCTGCCAGACAAACTGCATACGAAAATTAAAAAAATTTCCAAGGCTAGAATTTCAAAAAAAAAAACAATTAGATAAGCGGATTTTTTAGCAGCTTTACATTTTCACATTTTTATGCTAAAAGTCAATAAATTACAAAATTGCATACCTAAAAGTTTTTTAAAAATTTTGAAAATTTACGAAAATTTCTGAAATTTTTAAAAATTTGTACAAAGTACGAAATTTTAATTTCTAAAGTTTTTCTTTCATACAAACTATATTTTTCTAAAAAAAATTAAAGAAAAATTTATCATGTAAAAAATTGCGAATATTATAAAAGAACCTTAATGTGGTCAGTAGTTTGAATAACTGTTTAAAACAGTCACACACACACCCACACCCACTTAATTTTTAACTTTGTTAAGTAGCTTACAATTTCAATATTTTTACACCACACACATATCACCAACCACCACCATTGTGGACGCAAGCAAAAGAGAGCGTAGAGTAGGCGCATGATGCCTTTGAGGCTGTCAACCGATTTAAACGAACACACACACACACACACGTACACTTAGGTAAAAGTCCCCGATAGCTGTCACAATGCGCACACTGAGTGCCAATGTAAAGCCGGGCGTGTAAGGAGAAAAAATCAACAGCAAGGAAAATACTTAAAAAGCTAAGCTTCTATAAGACATGAAAGTCAGAGTACGGAAGAGCAAACCAATCGAGTGTTCTCATGCTGTTTTACAAACAACAGATGCGTCAGCACTTTCTGTAGGATAGTAAATAATCAGATGTTCAAATGTAGGAGTATGTATTACAAGCCAATGACAGCTGTCGATATTTGAAATTTATTTGACATTAAGACAAAGCAAAGGGAGAGTTGCAAGCAAGAAAAGTATGAGGGAAAAAGTAAGCATATAAAAAAATTGAAATGTAAAAAGTGAAAAGGTCGAATAAGGAAAGCTGCAAAAGTCGAATAAAATTGAAGTGACAGTTTACCTTCGGTTGAGGTAGTCGATACGCTGAGCTGCTTACAAGGAAATATTTGCAAAAAAAAAATATGAAAGAATTTAGTGAATGTGCAAATCGAAATAAATTAAAACGGTACACAGTCACTCCAAACAACTTTAACACAATGATGATGTTTTTTACAATATTCGTGCAATGATTTTTGAAACATTTTTTTTTAATAATTTTAATTAAAAAAATAATTTATGCTATCACAAAAACTACATATGTATATATGTAGATCAAAGTTTCAAACTTTGTACAAAATTCATAAAAAATCGGAAATTTTTCAAAACTTGAATTCTTAAATTTAATTTTTTAGAAATACTTAGAGTACGCAGTTTTATAGCATATTTGGTTTTAAGAGTCTAAGAATTTTTGATTGATTTTCAAAATTCATATGAAAATTAAAAAAAAAAAAAAATTTTATAAAAATAAAAAACTTTTCGTATACGCATTTTTATAGATCATTTAATTTTAGAGTAACAAAATATAAGTTTTAAGAGTCTAAGAATATCTGCTTATTTTTTAAGTTTATTTCCGTGTTTTCTCTTACTAAAAAAAAAAAACATATTAAAAATCAGCGGAAATTTTTAGCTAATGTAAACTACTATACTGAAATTAAAAAGCTTTTAAAACAACGTACTGAAAAGTTTTCCAAAAACTCCAATTAACACTTTTCAAGTTTGTGGTGAAAATTTTTAAAATCAACAAAAAAAAAATTTCGCCTAAGGTCATTACGAATATTTCAAAAAATAATACCGTGCACAAATTTTTTCGATAGACTGTATGTACAACACTTTTTCAAATCGGAAAACACCCGCCACTCAGGTCGTATGCCCGGCGAATGGAAAATGAATTCTAATACGATAACGATAATAATATCGAAGTCGATGGCAGTAAGTGAAGAAAGAAGATAGTGACCACGAAAGTTATAACGATACGTATTTCAGTGATGATACCGTAAACGATGATATATCTCAGCACGAACAATATGAAAATAATATATCGATAACGATAACAATATTGGCATTGTTATCGATAACTTTAACAATAGAATATCTAATTATAAATAACAAAAAATCGAGCTACAAAAGGAAAAGCAAGCGTTTTTAAAAAAATTTCCAGAATGATACAACGGCAACGTTAGTTAAGAAGGAAACTGGAATGGAAACGATAACATCAATAACAAAAACGATAACAGTTACGATAACGGCAAAAATAGCGATAACAGAAAATGCCAGTGTGACAATAACGATAGCACTATAAGTATCGATACCGATAGCGTTAATTAAAATGATAACGACAATGATGACAGTCAAAAATATCGAGTGAAATTGGAATTACATACGTAATTTTTTTTTTAATACTTCAATTCTTGTTACCTCATGACTTTTAAGTCTCCACATGTTTTTAATATCGCAAATCGTATTTTAATTTATTTCAAAGAAATAACCCTATTTACTTGCTTTCAGTGGTTCTTCATTCCCTGCCTTACTCTACTCGTATTTGAGGCGTCTTTGTGTCGAATATCTACCTATTGAGTCCAATAAACAATGTTTGTATTGGGAAATATTCGGGAGTCTAGCAGTACATTAGCTCTTTTCTCTAAATTTCTCACAAACAACATAATTTATCAATAACATTTTGCTATTACCAGAGTTTTTGTTACCTTTTCGATAGTACAAGAGTACAGTGTTTGCCAACTTTGCTGCTGGCCCTTCGAATTCAATTCAGTGCATCAAACCCCAACCATACGTTTTTCCTTTCCTTTAGTTTATTTTATCGACTCACATCATACCTTTAGTGATGACATGGCATATTTTGTTCTGTGGCTTTCTTACTTTCACTTCTATTTAAGTATTACATGGATGATCTTCAGATTTAATAGGATTAAAGTGCGTGACTTGCAAGAAAAATTACCAGAATTTTACCTGACCTCCTTCTTACCTTGCCACCCACTGTCAACTTTGCTTATATTCCCAAGATTTTGCAACAATTATAGTAGCCAACGTAAATAGAGTGTTGAGCTCCCGTCATTGCTACTCAAGGCAAATAAAGTGTAGAAGAATTTTCGTTTGCTAAAATCTGAAGTATCTAGTTTGAGTTGAATTTTTTGACAATACTGTTTGTAAATATTAAACGGAATGGATTCAGAGTATAAAACATTTGCCTTTGAATAACAAAGCAACCCAATTGGGGTGGATGAAAACTGGTGGCAACATTTTTTAGAAAATATCAAATTTTCAAATTCTTAAAGAGTTATATTTAAATCATAAAAAAATTAGTTTCCGCTAATATTTTTGAATACAATAGCAATAAAATATATAACTTAATGAAAATCCCCTTTTACGAAAAAAAAATGTTTTTAGTCTACATATTGACTTAGTTCATAAGGTAATCATTAATTGAGCTTACTAAGAAATAGCGTAAATTGTTGGTAACCCTGGTTAAAATAACAGCTAGCTTCAATAGTCGAATTTCGATACCACTCTACATTAATTTTTATCTTATCATCATGTTCTACACCAAAACAGAAACAAGCCTTCCGAAATATAAGCGCCAGATATACCAAAATTTGTTTAAAACTTAAAATGTACTTTTTATTTAAAAAAAAATCGCAAAGTTGCGCACATATATCTGTAGAAAAAAGTTTTAATTGGTCGCAGCTATTAAAAGCCGTAAACTCAAAATATTTTCATGGAATCTTTCACTGCACAATAATTGTGAATTCTGCGAAAGTCAGTACCACAAAATGAGATGACCACAGCAGAAAATCAAAAGCGTTATTTGAACAGCACAAAAACCTGATAGGTGGAAAATTAATTTTAACATCTTCTTTTTAGTTTAAAAAATTGCTAGAATTTTAAAAATTAAAAAAAAAACTCATTAGCAATTTTTTTACTACTTCGAAAATATATAAATATACGCTAGACCAAATGTTTTTCAGTACGCAGAAATTTGACGAAAAGTCAACGTAAAGCACGCAAACTACAGAAGATTTTAAAACAAAGATCGGTAAAATTTACGGTTTTTACATTTAAAAAAAAAATAAAAAATTTAACTAGATTTATTGACGAAACGGCGGGCACCAAGCTTCTTACGGAAACTACTAATCAGTCGATATTTTGTAAATTTTGAAATAAATTTTTAAAAATATCAATAGAAAATTTAATATTAGCGACATTTCCAAATCGTTTATTTATTCAAAAATTTCAAGTACGAAGTTCAAATAAAGATGTTAAAAGTTTTCATAAATGCAAATTTTTGCGTAAAATTCACAAATTTCTAACTTTCAAAAAAACTGAAGATGGTGCTAATTTTTTGGCATCTATCGTGGAAAATGTACAAAACGTGGCCATCCGCAGGCTTTAATTGAATTGCAAAAGCTAAACCTTTGTAAATTTTAACAGAAGCCAAATAAACATTTTTTCCGGAAGCAGGTTTTACATTCAAAACGGATTTAGCGAGAGTGAAGAGTAACAAAAAAACCAGCACAAAAATTTCAAAACAAAAAAAAAGTTGGAAAAAATTTTGAAATTAAAATTGAAGAAGCTAACGAAACTAAAGGAAAAATTTGTCTTTTTTTTTTAGTTTTTAAATATGCGCGCAAATTTTTTTTCGAACTGTCAGTAGTCATTTGAAAAATACAAAATTGCATTATCGAGCCCTAACCGCAAAAAAAAAAACGTTAGAAAAATGAAATTTTTTTGTTTCAAGCATAACTGTTTCTACACCATCTAGATGCATTTTTGCATCAAAACTAAAATTTTGAAAAAATGCCGCTTCATTTTTTTGAGGTTAGGGCACATTACATTCCTAACTTATTTGAAAAAGACAGCATAATTTATCCATAGCTTATCTTCAGGCTCAAGTGAAAATTTTTAGGATTTCTTTAAAAGTCACCCAGCATTGCGGGTTTACGACATTTGAAATGCAATATAAACGAAATGTGGTGTCCATTTTTTTTTTTCAGCGAAAAAATTCCAAAATTTACCTACAAAATTCCATAAATTTGAGCTAACTCCACAGCAATTTTATGTATCCGAAAAATTTATAATCATCAATATTCCAACCAGCCCACACCCCTCCGCTCGCTACGCAACAACAACAGCGCATAAATTTCCAAGTAAAATGTCAAAAATTATGACACTGCAGGCAGAATGCGCGCTGTTATTGGCACCAACCATTGCGCTTTTGCTTGCCGCCGCAGCAAACAACAAAACAACAAGCTTGCAAAGGCGAGCTGCAGCAACAACAAGAAAAACTACAACATACGAATCTCAAAAACAGCAACTGCGTATGCGGTAAGCAATTGAGATTGAGCCGCCGGCGGCAGTCAACAACTTCCGGCAATTGAGCAGCACATACACACGCCCACACACACACATGCACACATGCACACATGCAGATGCATTGATTTTTTTTTATATCTGTCGAAGTACTTTGCATACCTAGCGGTGTGCAAATTGGCAAACTGTCAATAGGCGCTCAACAAACATACAGCGCTTATATCTGAATATTTGTGTTTGCTTCTATGTACATGTGTGTGTGTGTGTGTGTGTGTGTGTGCGTCATAATAATTAATAAATGCTGCCAAATACAGTTACACCAAGTGGCATGACATGTAACGCATACGCACACACACACACACACTTACCTGCTTGCTGAAACTTTAGTAGCCTACATCTAGGCGAATGAGCGCACACTGGCGGAAATCAGTATGAACGTCTAGCAAACCACTTCATTATCCTGTCTGCAACAGTCATCCGGTCTGTCAACTGCTCACTTGCATGCGCCTAGAAGCATGCTACCCACCTAGCACGGCACACATCCGCTCACCTAGATGCACACATACAAATGTACTTTCACACATACAACACATATTAACACACTAATTTTGCATATACACTTTTGCTCGATGTTATTGTTGTTGCAACATTTTCCGTTTAATTACAAAACTCAACCCAACTATGCCACTCACTCGGTGTCAATGTTGTTGATGTTGTCGTTGTTCTTTATTATTCTTATTGTTGTTATTATCTCTCCTACTGTTGCTTTCTCTGCCATGCCATATCTACTCAGGTATTCAGTCCACATATTGAGTTGTGGCCCCATAGGTGCTTTGTGGTTGGCGCTGCATATGATGAGCATTTAATTTGCATACAAATTGCAAATGTCATATCAATCGCTGCTAATTTTCTACTATTGTCAATATAATCTAAATGCATGTGTGTGCGTCTGTGTGCGTCTGTGTGCACACGTGTATGTGCTTTTTGTTTATAGTAAATATTATATTTGTCAACAAAGTGTCAGTGCTCATCAACAGAAATGCAATTATCAGAATTGCGGTGTACTCCTGCGGGAAGTAGGCAACAACTGTGCTATATTCATTTTCGATGATGCAGCTGTTTAAGAAAAACTTTATGGTAAAGCAAAATTTTATTTTATTACACACTCGCAGTCATGCGGTTCATGCTAGAAGGATTTTGAAAAATTATCGAAAAAACAAGTGCAAGAAAACTTGGTCCAGCTCAAAAGCTTTTGCAATTACTCCACAAAATTTCGAAGCACACTTCGCCATGATTTAAGCGTCATACTCAACTGTGGCCTTAGCCACGGTCTAAATCGTATTTTTATCATTAATTTTTTTAATTTAAAATCCAATATTTCTCTAACAACACGTTGATCTAAAGAACTTCCACTATCCGGGAAATAAAAATGACAAATTTTAGCAAGTTATAAATTAGCATTAAACGGTAGTTGAAATTCCTGCGACCCCACAATAGCCTCAAAATGCGCTTTCGAATTGGACGGACCTATGTACTTCTATTATTTACATAAATAAAGACTAGCTTAGTTCTGTCGCGCTTAGATTACACCAGACTGCATATTTTATTTTGAAAGTGTCAGGATTTCCTATATAATTTTTCGACTTCACACATTTTTCCATTTGCTGGACAAAGTTATCGATATGCTTGTAGTTGCCAATTTTACTATCGGCATCGTTTTAAATCACGTTGTTGATATTTTTTTTTCATATAATCGTAACTTTTATCTTCGCATCGTAATCGACAAATTTGCTATCAATCAAGTTTTCGTTTTCGTAAATGATAGTTTTACAATCGATATTTGTATGATAATCGATATCGTTATTGATATTGATATTGCAGGGCAATTTTTCTCATCGATATCGTAATTTTCAACTCTAACGCTATATTTTTTGTTATCGTAATTGATAATATTTTTATTGGTCAAGGTTTCATTATCATATTAACTTTCTTTAGCACAATTATTGACAGTTTTGTTATCGATATTTGTTATCATAATCGATATCGTTTTCGATCTGGTTATTGGTATACTTTACATAAGTTTTACCTTTACCAGTTTTCATTATCGTTTTAATTTTCTTTAGCATCGTTATCGATAGCTGCGTTATCGATATTTTAGCAATCGATATTTGTATGTCTTAAATGATATCATCATACTGATGGATCCACAGCAATATTTATTATGGTTATCGATAGCTGTTATCCTAATAACGTAAAGTTTATGCGAATAAACGATGCCGATATTCTTATCGATATTTTTCTTAGAGTACTTCTCATCTTCATTGCCGGTATCTTTATTGTGGAGCACCGAGAGAAATATGATTTTTCAGTTATGCGACATGAATAAGCGCATTATTTCATTTGCTTACTTAACGCAACTCTGAAATTCTCAACCTGTTTGTAACATTTTTTTGCTAGGCTATCAAAGTAACGAATCTCTCGAAAGCTTTCGTTACGCCTAACGAGGATCATCTTCAGATCACGGGTTTACTCTTCTAAATGTTTAAGCATTGCAGGCCACTGGAGTTAGCTAAATTTTATTTGATGAGTGAAATGTTGCTTTCATTCGTTACTTAACGAAGAAAAATCGCCCGCACTATATTTTTTGTTATCGCGTCTACTACTTCTTCTCCGTTCCGTCCGTGAATTGTTTGTTTAGGAATTTAAAGAATTCTATTTTATTTGTTTTGGAATGTGCTTTCGCGCGTATTATGAGATTTCTTTGTTACTGAAGATAATTAAATCTCACTAGCTACATATAACACGCTAAGTTATTACCTGTCAATTATAGCATCCTTCGTATTCACTAGAGTGGACGGATTCAATTTAAGTATTCCATATAATATTATCCAATTTTTTATTACTGTTACCTCCCAAATTCCCCTGTCCACAACATATCACGTTTTCTACTTTAAAGTTGTAATCTACCTTTGGCTAGTCGGTCTCCTCTAAAAGTTTTAGTTTTGAATTTTCGTCTATATATTTTCCAGCATATCTCATTCACTGACTTTTTGGCTTCACATGCCAAGCTTATGTTGCTGATGTTGCTGCTGTTTCTACTGCAGTTGCTGCCAATTGTTTGCAATTTTCACCCATCAACTGTGTCCATTAAACAACTACTGCTGCCAATTTGTGAGCAAATTTGGTGTGAAGAATGTCTGATATGTGTCGACGGCAACAACAAAAAATATGGTTAGTCAAATCAACTGCATACATACAAACAGAGCTGCTTCGCTTCACTTCGGCGCTGGGCAAACTGTTGCACAAAATTGGCTGCCATTTGATTACAAAAAAAAAAAAACAAAACGACAGATTGGAAAAATATAAAGTAGAACAAAGGGCTGGAAAAGCAAAGCAATAAATGACAAAAGATTTGTTTTTACCTCCTCGAATGCCAGGATACCAAAATATGAAACGGAGAGAATTTTTGTCAAAGAGAAACAAAAAACCAGCTCCGCTACATGTCAATATCTGCATATTTCTAAGAAAATTCCCGAAAATTTTGCATACACTGCAGTGGTACAAGTAAACTAAGCTAAATGCACAAAGAGCTTTTTCATTCAAAAAATAAAAAAACAAAATACCTGAACGTTTGGCAGAAGTAAACTTTTATATACAGTTTGCAATTGGTTTCAACTATTTTACGCACAACTACGGTCATTTATTGGTCATGCAAAGTGCTTCAAGCATGTGCCAATTGTTTGAAAAGTACCTGCCTGGAGTCGACTTTTTCGTTTATGCCATTTACAACTTTTTTAGTTTTGCTAACTTTGTTGACATTATGAACATTGAAATTGATATGGTTTTTTATGGTAAGACGAATGTGTTAACCTTGGGGCATTTTATTTGATAGAATCGTCTCGTGGAAAAAAGAAAATAGCGCTCAGAGCAAAACTGTCTTGTATAAGCAAACATTTTTAAGCGCAGGAATTTAAAAAGTCGCTAAAAAATGTGTACCAACCTTTTTTTAATTTAAAAAAAATTTAAACTTTTTTTAGATTCCCAAGGAATATTTAAAAAAGTTTTATATTTTTTAATTTTGATATTTTTTTTATAAGTTTTCTTTTGGCATTTTCTGCTTTCATAATTTTTCTTCAGAAATATCATTAATCGCAAGTAGAATCCGTTTTATAAATATTTTCGAAATTGAAAAAAAAAAGTTTAAGTAGCATTTTGAAAAGTCTTTAAAAGATTTTGCTCCAACCCTTTCCAAAATCTAAAATTATATATTTTTTTAAATGCCAACGAACACTTAGAAAACATTTTCTCATTTTTGAGTTTGCACAAGAACTTTTGTTTAATTTTTTTAAAAGTTTGCAACACAATATCTTAGCAACTTTTTAAATATCTGCTTCGAAAAAAAATTTTTTTTTTCAATTTCGAAAATATTTTTAAAACCATTTTGCTTAGGATACTTCAGTTTTTGAATAGGTTTGCCATCCACGGCATTTAGCAAATGTTTGCAACACAATATCTTAGCAACTTTTTAAATATCTGCTTCGAAAAAAAAATTTTTTTTTTCAACTTCGAAAATATTTTTAAAACCATTTTGCGTAGGATACTTCAGTTTTTGAATAGGTTTGCCATCCACTTTTAGCAAATGTTTGCAACACAATATCTTAGCAACTTTTTGAATATCTGCTTCCAAAAATAAGTTTTTTTGTAATTTTCGAAAATATTTTTAAACTCATTTTGCTTGGGCTACTTCAGTTTTTAAACAGATTCGCGATCGGCGGCATTTACCAAATGTTTTTCCGATATTTTACAATAAGAACATTTTTTGTGACTAATAATTTTCAGTTTTTCAAATCAAGTACAATAATATTTCCACATGGGTTTTGGTTTTTGCTTAATAATTTTTAGTTGGATTCTTTAATATCGCAGTAGGGTTGACATCTAAGCAATTAAAAAATATTTTGTCAATTTTTTAGAACGCAAAAAAAAATATTTGGTTTTAAAATAGGCAAGGTTGTCACGCTTTTGATATTTTCAACGAGTTTTTAGTGGTCATCTCAGTAATTTAAAAAATATTTGGAAAATTTTTAAGAGTGCAAGAAAAAATGTTTGTTTATGAAAATTGACAAGTTGTGAATAGAAAACACCTTTTTTTGAAAATTCCAGATAGTTGCAAAGTGATTTTCGGTCAAACTTCGTTTGTTTTTCTAAGCTAACAATTCACCTTTTCTTTCCATTTTTTGATTTGAAATTTTTGATAACAGCTTCAAAAATGATTACTTATTTGGTTCTCTTATATTCTAAGAGTTTCTACTGGCTAGGGTTGCCATCTAAGTGGCTTAAACATTTTTTTTGGGGGTTTTTCTTTTTTTGTAAAAGAGTCGACTGCTCGTTTTTTTTTATTTGTAATTTCTTATCACTTGTGAAGTATTAACTAAAAATGGATTTTTTGTTAATTTTTAGGGTTACTGTGGTATATTTTTTTGCATTCATATTTTTTAATTGTAATCTACGTTAATTTGTAAACATTTGAATAGGGTTGCAGTTGAGTAACTAAAAAAAAACAAAATACCGTGATAGCCATATTTTATTGCTAGGTCTAAAATACTGAAGAATTGTGCGCAGCAGTTAAATTCGGAAATAAATCATAGGCATACTAAGTATATGAAAGTATGCGCTGATGGCTGAGGGGTTCGGAGAGTGTTTTAAAATTATAAGTTATGAAATTTGCACTATCATTTCTCTCTTTTTCTCTCTCTCGTTGATGACGGAAAATTTATTTAGGCCCATTTCAAATAAAGCAAGAAAGCTAATTATGTAAGTACTTTTCGTCAAACAGAATTGCTGAAACTGAAACGCAAACTTTTAATAAAAGACCTGCAAATAACTAGAAAATTAAAAGGTGGGCATTCAAAGAAGCCAGGAACTGGCAAGGTGGCCGCAAAAGAAAGAACAAAAGAGACAAACACTTAAAAGTTAATAACTACAAAAACTTGCTGAAAACCACCAACAACAACCCGCAAACTATACACTTGGGACTTCAGTTCACTAACCAAGCAATTGTGGCGCGGCTATTTTTGTGTACTATAGCTCAAGTTGACTGACTGCTCTTGCCCCTACTCGCTGGCTTTTGTTTCATATATTGTTCGTGACTTTGATAAATTACCCACACTAATGACCCAACATGACTTCTGCTTCTTTTCATTCAACACACACACCGGCACGCACCAAGCACCACTCGCCTGCGCCAAACTGCAAGCTCTCCACTCATTCAATATTTCATTCATTCATTTATTCTCTATGCAAGAAAGTCGACCTTTTTTTTAATATTATTTTTTTATGTGACTATTTTTGTGGCTTGCCGCCATAACCATTTCCCCATTTTACAAGTGGTTGTATCAAAGATATTTGTTGCCGGTCAATTTAACTTCCACTCGCATCTCTCATTCTAAATGCATTAACTGCAATTACTATAAGTTAATTACGCTTTCGTATTGGCCATTTCCAGGCTGTGCCAAGGACAGCCAAGCGGTCAAAGACACATTGGAAAATTGTAGCGTTGAGTGTGCCGATTAGAATGTAGCCTTTTAAGGTAATTTTTACACTTGGGGTTTAATTAAGATTTTTATTCTATACCAGTTGCTATGTTGAAATTGATAGCAAAAAAGCAACAGAAAAATAACGGCCAACATGGCTTCACTTAAACAAGTTTTCAGATTCACGATCTGAAGTGATATATCTCACCTAGGTACATCGATAATTTTGCCGTTCGATAATGATATTTTTACTTGATACTTTTCACACGATTTTTTGAAATTTTCGATGAAAAAACATCTAAGAATATTTGAATATGACAATCAGGTGGAAAGAAAACAGCCTAAAGTAACACAAGGACCCACTGTAAGCTAATCCTTTTTCAATTTTATGTGAGGCGTACTCTAAGCTATCAACTTAGCTCTGGTTTAAAGCGCCATATAGTCACATAAAAAATTAAATGATGGGCCGTAATGGGTATCAATTTTTCAAAATTTAACCTGCAAATTTGACATAGGAGATGCTTATGCAAAAACTTTATACAAGACAAACAGATAACGTTTCATACGAAATTGTTATGATTTTGTTTCGTCAGCGAATGACAGAGTGTTGTCAAATCGACAAAGAGAGGAGTACCGGTCCGCGGAAGGCGCGATCTTTAACTCAATCATTAATGGGTTAGAGCGCAATGCCGAATTTTCGTAAAGCGGGGAAATAAAGAACACACAAATGAATTGATGAAAGCGGTAAGTTAGGGTTGCCAATTGGCGAACGGAGTGGCCGTGCGTAGAACCCGTGAATATGCTTCGTCTAATACCTTAAATCGTCGCAAGCGCAATGTTGCGTTTTCGCATCGCATATAGTCCACTGTTTCCTTTTGAAAATTGCTAAAGATCTGAGACTCGCATCCGAGTAGCTACCATTATTTAGATGGGAATATTAAGGATTCTGCCATTTCACTCCTCTCCTCTTAACCATTTCACGTGTATATTATTCCCGCCTCTTTGCCTTTGCTTTCAAATATGCGTGGCGTCAAACGCAACCTCAAAAAAAAAGTTTTTTGGATTATTTTTTTAAATGAAAGCCACTTTAAATTCATAGCCGACAACCATCAACCTATCAAAGGGACAAAAACTACACTTGAGAATGGAATGGATGGAAAAATACATAAATTGTCAATAGCTCTCAAATGCTTGACAAAACAAATAAAAAAATAAAAAAAAAAATCTTGCACACTTCGCACAAATAAGTGGCCAAATGTTGACACAAAGCGACGACATGGGGAGAGTGTGAGAAAATAATAAAAGTAAAAAAAAACAAACACAACAAGGTAAACAGAACTGCATACAAATAACAATTTATAGAATTTCTATGCGGCACCTAAAATCATGCTAAACTAAACTGAAGCAGACCGCGATTTCAAATCAATATATGGATAAAAAAAAAAAAAATGTAACCTGAAAAATGTTAATTGCTCAGCAGGGATACTGAATTCGTAACACAAAATCGAAACCGACAAGCAAAAAAAACGAAAACAACAATAAAGTAATGAAAACATGAACTTTACAACGCCACTCGACACAATCAAATCGGTCACCAGCAGAGGTAAATAAGTAGAAAAGAATAAAAGTAGTAAATATCAACAGCTAAAATTCGAGCACACGACGACCCCATTTGAAATTCAAATATTATTACTATAACCAGTACTACACCGTTCCTCTTTCCCTCTCTCTCTCTCTCTCTCTCTCGCTTTCCCAACCAACGTAGCTTGTATACGTAATTTTGTTTTAGCCACTGTAGCAAGGAAAATCTCCAGTGTAGTAGCGGCTATGTTTTGAATTTTAAATTTTTTTTGGACGGAATTCCGTTGTTATTAAAACGCCAATAGCAGTTGTTATTGTTTTTGGTTTTATTGAGGGGTGACACCGCCGGTCGACGATTGTTTCTGCGCAATAACCACTAAAAATATATAGAATACTTGAGCGAATGAAAGAAGTTTAGTCACCTTATGAAAATAAATTTGTTGAGAGCGTACAGCATACTTTTAGGTGTTAGCGAAATTTGTAAATTTAGCAGAAATTGCTAAAATCAATACAGCAGTTATGATGGCAATATAGTAGAATTTTAAATTGCACTCGCGCAAGATGAATGGGTGCGGGTGGATGCGCTTGAATTTCAACAGAATCGCACCATCCACTCACTCACACTTTCCGCCGTCATGCCCATCCACCATGCGGTCAATTTACGATAATTGAGTGTGAGTTGTTATTGTTGCTGCGTGTTGTTTACTGTTTTTTGTTTTTTGTTTTTTATTTTTTGTTTTTTTTTTTTGGGCGTTGCTCACCATCTCACAACATCTCCATACCCACATGCCCAGCATTGTCATCAACATCAATTTGCCATATATATGGCATATATGGCATGACGCGCTTAACGCTTGGACGCCTAAAAGTGTACAATAGTATTGGGCATGTAGAATGAAATACACAGCAATGCATCAGTTGGGTAATTGAAGTTTTTAAGGTTTTTTTTTTGCTTTTCGGTGTTTCAACTGAAAATACATACATACATAGGTGTTTTTTTTTTTTGTTTGGTTCGCTGGTGACCGTCACATTTTAAAGTGGTTGAAAGCATTCGGTTTAAGGTTGCTCACATAAGCCCTAAAGCCGTCACTCGTGCATATTGTGAATGTTATGTGAAGTGAAAGGAATCAAGTTACTATGGTATAGTTAAAACTTTTTAACAAGCTTCATAAAAAAATTCTAGAATTTAAAGCAATTAAGTTTTAATTGGCATGGTAAAGTAATACATGCGCTGCAAGCGTAGCTGGGCGAAAGCTGGAACTTTTTTAATGTTCAAATTTGTGCAAAAGCGGATAGCTTAAAAATAAAATCCAATTACATCAGCTTTGGAGAATATATAATTTGCAATTCATGGCTAATAGTACTGAAAATATCGAAAGTTATGTGGTGTCTGTTTATAAGTTTAAATTGTGATATATTTCTAAAAACCTACCTTAGGTAGGAAAACTGAATTTTGCCGCAATGGTAGAATTTTAACAATTTTTCAGAATTTAAAAATTTACGAAATTCGAAAAGTTATGAAAATTGAATATTCCAAGCAAGATGTGGATAAGGCAAAGAAAAATTGAGTGAAAAAATTTTGCGTTACAAACTTAAAAAAAATCTTTAGCCTGGATATATATCACAACATAAATAAAATTAAAAACTTTAATATTTCTTGAGTACCATAATTTTTCGAGATACGAGAAATATTGGCACCTTAGCAACACAGAAATAATTTCTACACGCACAATGACCCTACAGTTTTCGGTGCAACAAAAATTTTAGTTTTTTAAAGCTTTCAAAAAAAACTATATTTAGTAGGAAAATTTCGATTTGCGGCAATGTTAGTGTTTCATAGCTTTCCAGCATCTAAAAATTGGCTAAGTTAAAAAAATTTTGAAAGTCAAATATGACAAGCGAGATGTAAACAAAGTTGCGTAAAATTTGATTTTAACATTTTGTGTTGTAAACTTAAGAAAAAATCTAACTGGTTAAATTTAGAAAACTCCAAAATGCTTGCAGTTGAGAAAATTTGAGTTCAAACATTTGTTGGTGAAAAACTTAAAAAACAAATCTACGAAATTCGAAAACACCAAATTTTTAAACTAAATACCACAGGTGTGATGTGGGTAAAGTTGAGAAAAATTTATTTCAATCAAAAAATCTCACAACATAAATAAAGAAACAATTAAACATTTCTTGAGTCCTATATAATTTCGAAATTCGAAAAATGTTCACCCTTAGCAAAACAAAGGTAATTAGGTAAAAACATTTTTTTTTTTGTATAAGTATATTTTCGTATAAGTATATTTTCAGCGTTCAATTCTCCATCTTTCGAATCTTTGAAATAAAAAAACGTATTTAACATTTTTGTGGTTCTTTTCAATTTCGAAAAATTTTTGTAAAAATGTTTGAAGGCTAGAAACCCGGGAAAACCGAACGAAACACCGATTTACCAATTTTCGAAAATTTTCGAAATTCGATTTCGAGTTTAAACAAAAACTCACAATTTAATTTGGAAAATTTTTGAAATCCGTTTTTGAAACTGTGAAAATGCCAAAATTTAAAGAACAATCAAATTTAGCAAAAAAAATTGCGTTCATAATAAAAATTACAAAGTTTTCAGCGCAGCACACATGTTTCGATTCAAGCAATTTCGCGCTATGAAAACAAAATATTTTGAATTGCAAAAACGTCTGGGTTTGAAGTTTCAAATATCAAAAAAACTTCGATTTCAACTTCGAATCAAAAAAGGCATAAACAATTTTATGCTTACATTTCAATTTCGAAATTTTTTGGGAATTGTTCTTTGAAAAATGCCAAAATATAAAGAACAACAATTTTGCTGCTAAGAGTTTTTTTAATGTGTCAAGAACCAAAATTTAGTGTCGCTAAGTTAAAAAATTGCTTGTTTGATCAAATGCAGATTTTATTAAAATTATTAAAGGTTTGGTTCCACTTTTCTAAAAAGCAAATAGTCAATTGATTTTTTAGATGAAGGAAAGGGAGGGTTAGAATGCTATGCAGATTGAAATGTTCATTAAAATCCGCGATGCCGTTTCCAAGATTACCGCTTACATTGGAAAATGAAAGTTGAGAATAAAGCGCTATCTCGCAATACTTTTTATGTTAATTTATTTACCAAATTTCTTTTTCAATTTTTGTTTTATTTATATCTGTGCAACACAAAAAAATACACAAATAATGCAAAAATTAATGGCGCTAACAGTCGTCGCTTTTAAAGTGAATCATAAAAAATTCGTTATTGGTAAAAGAGTTATCGTGGCCATTAGTATGCAGCGCACGATGCTCGACAGATAGCTCTATCAATATTTAACTAAGCGTTTATGTCATTTGATGTTTTCATTTGTTTTTACTTGCTGTGTTTTTTTTTTTGTTTATTCATTTATTTTTTTTTTTTTTGGTTCGTTTTGAGGGATTGATGAACGATTGTGGCAATACAACAGCAATTTAAATTGCATGTCCGGTGACGACAGGTCACGCGATAAGCGCAATGAAGAGCTAGGAGTTGACAATTGAATGAGACATAAAAATGAGTGAATGAAGTAGAGTGTGAGGGAAAATGATTGTGAGGAGAGAGCGGCGCAAAAAAAAGCACAACAAAATTCATTGGCAGTCCAGTCATGTATAAATATTATGAAACCAATATGTATTGAGAAAAGTTTATATTGGGAAAACTATCAACGGTATTGTCAAAGGTGACATAAAAGCGAGATACTCGTATGTGAACTACATGCGAAAATCCTACAAAATTGGCGAGCGCCAGTGTGTGTGTGTGTATGTGTTTGAATGATTGAACGAATGATAAAGTGAAAGCTCACACGAATTGCACCACTGAAGGACCAGCAGTCGGTCCCCCAAGTACTCGATTACGCCACTTATAACGGCTGGCTGACCTCCACGCTCAGCTCACACAAGAAACTACCATAGTAATTATCTTTAGTGGGCTGCCAAATAGCAGCAAAAAAAAAAAAAACAAAAATTAATAAAAAAAAAAACAAAAAAGAAAAAGTGGCAAAGTGAGCAAAAATATTGTCACACTTATTGGCAAAGTTGTACTTTTAATTGTTGGCAATAAATGTCACTATAATATTGCTGGTATGCCTGTGAAACCAGCGGCAACATAGGCAGCCGCGCACAGGATATATGTATGAGTGAATGTATATAAAAAGGAGAGAGAGAGCGAGGCAGCGGTAGCAGAGTTTGTTCACACACACATAAATATATCAGTGAACATAAAATAACATATCAGAAATCTAGAGTAGTGAAACTTACTGCACACATCCGACAGTTTCCCAAAGGATACGCAGAATTAACTATTCGCTATCGTAGCAAAATATATGGATGTATGTATGATAATTTCTCGTATACGAGTGTATACTTTACATACATATAGTAGAACAAATTCAAGTAAGTCATTACATTTGATATTTGATTACAAATTATCTATTTCAACTGTGACGTAGAACGTGATTAAATATTCGACAAATTTTAGCATCATGTGCGAATAGTAGTATATAGTTAAGAGATAAAGAGAGAGTAGATAGATTGAAGTTAACTAGGATATATTCGGCATCCTCTCCCTGTATTAAAAATTGGAACAATATTCTTTGCAAAGTTATACCAACGCAAGCAAATTCGTGTCTTACAATTTTAAAACCAAGTGTGCTGACTCCTATAAGCCATATCTGATTTATATAAAAAGACATGTCAACAATTAATTTAAAATTCCAACAAAATTCGAATTCGAAAATTCGAACTTTTAAAATTTGTCAATTTTACTAATAATTTACTTAACTGGTAACTATTTCATAACCTAAGTAAATACCAAAATTTCGAAAATTCGAACGTGGGTTTCTTAAATTAAAATCGAAACATCGAAGAAAATTCGAACTTTGAAATTAAATTGGAAGCCACTGAAATATTCCTGTCTCTATACCATTTTTTGAAGGAAAGGATAACCATTTGTCAATCGTAGTTTATATAATAGGCGACATATTCGTTTTCCAATGAAATTTTCTACAACAAAAACGGGTCTAAGAAACTGCTCAAAACAAGTGTAAGCTTTTGAAGGGATGTAAACCGAGTCTTAAGCATAGCTTTGAAAACTTTTAAACCCGAAATTGCGTAAAACATGCAAAGGTTTTTTTAAATAAATGTTTAATTTAAATCGAATAAGTGAAACTCGATTGTTCAACCTGGTATCGAACATTTTCGAAATAGCTCAAATGTTAAATAACAAACGCGCATTATTAATTTATACGAACTTCGGGAATAAGTTTGAAATTGTGCATAATTTCACAAACCAAAAATACGTGTAATTTTTCAAAATTCGACTATGCGAAAAATTTTCAAACTTCAAAATTTAACTAAAATTTGCTAAAAAAAAAACAACCAATTATAGAAAATAAGCATAGCATTACGACAAGCATATGTATGTATGTATATCACTTATTTAACTAAAAAGTGAGACGTTAGTATTTATAAATGGTGCGAGCTATAAAAATTACGATTTCTTTTTATTTAACGCGTCAATAAATTTAATTTTTATTATGCAAAAACTACAACACTCAGTATACTACATTAACACACAAAATATTTGCAATGCCATCCGACAACGAGAGCGGATCTAAGAAACTGCTCAAATCATGCGCAAGCTATTAAATGGGCGGAAACCGACTACTAATTGTACAATGTTAAAAATTAAACATTTTCGAACATCGAAAATAAGTTCGAAATTACGCAAAGCAAACTAAGTAGTTTTTAGTAAATTCTTAAGTCGAATCTTCGACAAATTTTCGAACTTTTTGGAAATAGCTCAAAGCCATATTTTTCGAAATTCGAATATGCGAAACATTTTCGAGCTTCCAAATTGAACTCGACATCGCTCAAAACTTCGTTATTTTAGCAAATATGTTAAGTCGAATTTTTCGGAAATCAAAATGCGAAAAATTTTCGAACATTAAAATTGCGCGCGAAATTGCTCAACAATTCCTAATTTTAGCAAATAAGCATTGCATTACGACATTTAACATTTGTTTAACTACAAAGTGAGACACTAGTACGTAATGAAAACTATGCGAGCAATAAAAATTACAATTTCTTTCTATTTTACGTATCATTAAATTTAATTTTTATTTAGCGAAAACTACAAAACTCACTACGCTACATTAGCACGCAAAATATTTGCGCTGTCATACAAGTGTAATGCATGCTTCTCATTCATGCTACTCTTCATTAAGCGCCAACAAGACAATTGCGGTGTCGCTCGAAAGGAAGAGCGGAAAGGATGCTACGACGAGAATGAAGCATTGCAGTAAAATTGCTGTTTAATGTTGTTGAACAAGTAAAATGCTGTTGCAAGTGAATGTCAATGATTTATCAAAAAAACACAAAAAACACGAGCACCCCAGAGAGGATTAGAATAGTGTCGGGCGGGAAGTATGTGATGGCCTGGCCTGGAGGAGGAGAAGGAGTGAGTGGAAGAAAAGTAATTAAATGCAATTTTCATGCACCAATTGCGTCTGCTGCTGATGCTGATGCTGCTGATGCTGCTGCTACTGCTACTTCTACATTTAAGTGAAATTCCTAGCAGCGACAGGCGTTTGTACTGAACTTTCATTTGTAACAGCAGACACAAGCTGATAGGAAATGAGGGTTACACTTAGAAGACACGAGATGAAGGCCAACAAGGCATGTCGCTTGGCGACAACAACAACAACAACAACAACTTCAAGTACACAATTACTTAGCAGCGCATAGAACTCAGTACAACCGCCAGCGTCAGTTGAGAATACAGAGGACCAACTTACGAAGTTGTAAAATTAGTAATTCGCTTTTACTTTCTAGTTGTGCTCTTGCCGTTGTCATTGCCATTGCCGTTGTTGTTGTGCAAATAATCAACAAAGTGCAAGTATTTAGTTAGCTACCATTGCTTGCTACACATTAAACCACACACACATACACACATACACGCTGACACACTTACACAGCATTAACAGCAATATATATTTATTAGCTAGCGTAGTTAATATGCTGCTGCTTGTCGAATTGACTCAGTGTCATTATTGCTCAGAAAAAGGTAGAGGTAGAGAGTGAGAAAGGGAGGACGAGTGCAAGTGAGTGGAAACCTGCCCTGTTTGTGCTTGCAAGCTACAAGTGTGTGCGTGCCAAGTTGCAAAGGGGCTGCCGCCAGGTAATTGAGCATGAAATTACCCCTACTCAACGCACATTTGTCGCCGCCGCATCAACGTTTGGCAGTCGATTCGAAGGTGGTTCAGTTGAATTGAAATTAATTGCGCAAATATGCAACTAATTAATATTGAACTTTGCCATGCAGTGAATGCGAAATCAAAGCTGAGTAAAAGAAAGATTGGAACGTAAAAACAAATTGCGAAGTAATGAATTGATGTTGCTGTTCTGTAAAAAGGAATTTTCGGTACATTAAATAAATTGAAGATACATAGTAAAAAAATGGCAAGGGAAGTAATAAATTGAATGTGAGTAAGAAACTATGTTACATGTTACGGTGGAGATTTGAATTTGAAAACCACCCACAATAGCAATCGACACATAGAGTAGACAAATTCACCCCAAAATCTTAGCAAAGAACGCCACAACAACGTGGTACTTCTTCAAATTCGAAACCTGTTTGATGTTCAGATTTCGAATATGAACAATCATAATGCTATGGCAACCCTAAGTAGGATTAAAAATTTAGGACAAACAAAAAAAAAACAAAAAATAAAACCAAAAAGTTAAAAGTTAAAAATGTATTCGAAATTTTACTCGATATAAAATAGCCAATAAGCTAAAAGTTTTTAATTAAAAAAGTTCGAAACGATCATGCTAAAGATACATAAATACAAAAAAACTAATTTTTAAGCGTTTACCTAAATTTGAGTTTAAAACCCCCATACTAAAATCAGAAAAAAAATTATAAACCCTAAAGTTATTTACACTATTAATCAAAGCATGTTAGAAAATTGAACTCAAAACTATCAAATACAAATGACAATTATCTCATATTTAATAACAATAAAAACTTTAAAGCACAAACATTATAAGCGGGAAATTTAAAAATTTTCAATTTTAAAGTGAAATTTTGAAAACACCTAAAAAGAATATATGTAAATCTAAATAATTAAATTTTTTTGTTAAAAAACAAGAAATTAAAAAAAATATATATAAAATTAGCTGTTAAACCCTTAAATTTTTTATACGACTAAAAATTAACATTAAAGAAAAAATCATCAAATAATTAATTGAAAAAAAAACACTCTCAAAATAAAATTAATTTAAAAATTGAGTTTCACATCATAAACTGAAACGAATACACAATATAAATTGATTAAGCTTGAAAAGTAAAAAAAATGTCAAAATAAAAAAAAAATTAAAAATTCAATTAACTATAAAAGCATCATAAAAAATAGTTTCATAAAAATAAATAAATAAAAACAATTTTAAGATTAATCACAAAATATTCTTGCACGCCTAAAAGTAAATATAAAACAAACAAATGAGCAAAAAGTAATAAGGGAAAACTAGCGTACTTTCAAACCAAAATTGTTTTAAAAATTGACTTTTCATCATAAACTGAAAATAATATAAAATACATATATACATAAATGGAAAAGAGAATTAAAACATAATTTGATTTAAATTAGAAAATAAAGAAAACATTAAAATAATCAAAATAAAAAAAACTAAATTTACTAAAATTGATAATTTAATTTAAAAATATTTTTTATACGACAAAATCAAATATAAAAGAAGCAGCAAAAAGTAATAATGAAAAAATATCATACTTTTCAAACAAAATATAAATTGATTGACATTAGAAACTAAAGAAAAATTAAAATAATTATAATAATCAAAATAAAGAAAATAAAAAAAAATTAAATTAAAATAAATACGCTTACTGTGATAAGTTTTAATTCAATCATAAACTTAAATTTAATAACAAAATTTAAATTTCCAATAAACTATGTAAATACAAGTGAAGGCAGCCTTATAAATTTTCTTTGTGTGTTTGTTGTGTTTATGGTAGGGTGAAACAATAGCCTTCTCTATCTTTTATATTTTGTTTCAAACCTTAAACTTTGCTACTACTTTTGAAATTTATTACCTCATTTTTATGTGCGCGCTCTCTCTCTACTGTTGCGAATTTTATTATCGTCTATAGGCCATTTGCATTATTAGGTAAAATGAATGAGATAGATAAATACAAAATTTAGGCAGGTTCTACCAAGACGCACGCATACAAATATTTTTTACGCACATATATACTATGTAGTTAGTGAAAATGACAATAATATGTCTTGGCGGCTTCCATTTAAAAAGCTATAAATTCTCAGCTTACTTTCTACGCGCATTGCCAAGGCTCACACTCACATGCTCATATTTTTATTTATGGCGTTTGTCGTGTTTTATTTTTTATTTTATTTTATTTTTTTTATTTTATTATTTGTATGCTATTTAGCATTTAAGGAGCATTTTGTCCGCTACCGAATTCATCTATCGAAATAAAACATAAAAGCCTGGCATTTTTCATTACGCTGCTCATTTTGCTATCCCCAGTTCACCTCACCTCAGCTAACACAAACATTTTTGAACTACAATAAAAGCTTGTGAATTTATTACTCTAGAATTCATTGACTATCTCTGTATACGCATTCTCTAGTTCTGTTCGTCAAACCACAAGCCGAACTGGCACCTGCATGCCATCAGAAAATATCTACATAAATACAAAAAATGAATGAAAATAGAAAGCGAACAAAGACGCTTGTAAAATTCCACTTCCAGTCTCTCTCTCTCTCCTACTATTCGTCTCCTGGGATGAGCTATGCGTGCAAACCGACCGCTACTGCTTTGGTGGTAATAATAAGTTTGATGTACATACATTTTTTTAATTTCATATTGACATATCTACGACCATAAAATATACTACCCTCCTAACAATGCTTATTTAGTTATTCATAAATGTGCTGAGGAATTTGTCGCCAGCTGGGTTCCTTTCAGCTAAGCTATTTTGCTGCGCTATTTGATTCCCATTTTTATAGAGAATTTCGGTTTGGAATATTAATTACATTTTCATATAATTAAATTTGATGATGAATGACAAGCAATAGGTTAAATTACAAACATACATAGATATTCTACAGAAAACTTAGTGGATTGGGATAAATACATTTGCGCTCGTAATTCCTTTATTGGCCGCTGGCTCCTTTGAGCCGTAAAGGAAGCCAAAAAACTAACTTAGATTAACTTACCCCTCGCCGGCTATATTTCTTCAAAGAATAATAGCAATGCCTGCGAATTAAATTAAATTTAAAAGCTACTTAAAAATTTCATCGTTTGCATGTTAAGCGCCCCTACTGCTACTGAAGTTGGGATTATCATTGAAAGTGCAATGGGAATAGGCCGCGCTTGAAATGTGCTGACGAGAAATTTTAGCAATTAATCCGCTTCATTCAGAAAGCTACTATTATAAACAATTTTTGCTTAGAGTTGCCACCTTGCTGTCGAATAAACATATTTCGTATTATACAATTAGTTTAGTATTTTTATTGCTGGCAATCGCGTGCAAAAAAATCTTAACAAAAATACATTAGCTATTGTACATAAATTGCTTCCAGGTGGCAGCCCCAAATAAATATATGTTAAGTGGTTAATAGCTTATTTTAGCACCGTTTTCTATATCTACATTAAAAAATGTTTCTTGTCGACTTTATTTACCAAAATTTGTTCTTTTGTAGGCGGCAACCCTATTCAAAAATATTTTCGAATTTGTTTATTTAATTAACTTAGTTTGTATAGATATTTAGCAGTGCTATACAAAAGCTCGCAACTAAAGGCAAACTTACTCATAACATCAGTCTTATAGATTTATGGCAACTCTATTCAAAAATATTTGTGAATTTAGCTATCTTATTAATTTAATTTTTTGTATAATTAGTTTGCTGCACAAACCGAAGCTACAATTAAACGCAAACCAACTCAGAACTTTTTTTTCATAGTTGGCAACCCTTTTCAAAAAGTATTTTTTTTTGATTGAACTATTTAATTATCTTAGTTTTTATAATTAGTTGGCATTGCTGTACAACACGCGTTATGGAACGCACAATCTCAGTTATTTTTGGCTGGCAACCCTACTCATAACTTTTATTCAATAGGTGTAGACTATTTTTGGTTTATTTATGAAACTATTTGAGGTTTTTTTTAACTATTTGGCAGTGTTATAGAAATTGCACAACTAAACTTAGCTATTTTTAGGCGGCAACACTACTCGTAACTTTTCTTTTATAATTTGCGATCCTATTACAAATATTTTTTTTTTGTTTAATTATTTTTTTTGTTTAATTATTTAATTAAATAGTTTTTATACCTAGCTGGCAGTGCCATAGAAAACTCGTTGCTAAATGCACTATCTAAGCTATTTTAGAAAGCAACTCTAGTCAAAAAATTTTTTTTTTTATATGTGGCAACCCTAATTAAAAATATTTTTGGACTTATCTATTAAATTATTTTTTAGTTTTTATAACCAATTGGAAGTACTGTACAAACCTCGTTATTAAACGCACTACCTTAGCTATGTTTAGATGGCACCCCTAGTCATAACTTTGGTTTTATTGTTGGCGACTCTTTTAAAAAACATTTTTTGGTTTATTAATTAATTAACATAATTTGTATACCTAGTTGGAAGTGTTAAAAAAACCGCTTCTAAACCTTAGCTACGTTTAGATGGCAACCCTATTCCCACTTTTGTTTTTGTTTTTCGCTTAACCACTATACATATTTTTCAGGAATAAGTTATTTAATTGGTATTATTTTTTCAAAGTGGCAAAACAATTTACCACACTCATTTTTGAACAGCGTTTTAGTTGGTAATCCTTCTTTAAATTTGCAATCTTGTACTGACATATTTTCAGTCCTCATTATGGCCATGCTATTTCTAGACCCGGTAGCTCTCTTTTCAGCACTCGTCGTTAGTTTCTCCAAGCTTAAACTCAGAACCGAACCGAATATTTTAATCCAGCATTCCCACAATATCTTCTTGAGAGTCTTCTGCTATAAACAGACTTTAATTGTTGTTAAATGGCAATGATTTGCAAAGACTTTTTCGACGAGAGTTCGACACATACCAAAGAGCCCTAAAGTATACAGGTTTAGACGAATGTAAGAAAAGGTGTTTGATGCCATGAAATCTGCTGCTTATCCATGCGGGATATATCGAGCCCTAACCGCGAAAAAAAAACGTGAGCGACTATAAATATTTCTACATTAAAAAAGAAAATTTTAAGAGCAAAATGTCGCTTACGTGCGAATAAAACACCACTTCTAGAACTTCGGTATACCTTATTGAAATAAGCATCTACTTTTAGAAGCAGCATACCTGCGCAAGAAATTAAATGAAGCAGTAAGCACTCGCTGTTAGACAAATTTCTTCTGAGTCTATCCAAACTCCCCCTACACATTTTTGCCATACATTTAGCAACTGCATTCTATTTCTAACAGCCTTCGCTTCACCTTTACGAATGGCAATATTTTAAAACCACAAATTTGCATGCCTAGCAATTTGGCACCGATAGTAGAAAAATGGCCTAAGGCCAGCTGCGAATTGAACTCTGTCAGCTAGAAACTTGACAGACAGGCTGAACAAAGAAATGTAAAAGGAAATATGCAAGAAAACAAATCGAAACGAAATGGAAAAATAGTATAACCATCTAAGTAAAGCATGCAAATAAAATATTTGACTCACTGAATGTTTGACTATATGTGTTGTGCGAATGTATGGGTGAACTAAAAATCACCTAGTGAACATTTACCAGCCAATTGGAGAAGTATTCCTTTATCTAGCAGATTGTAGACAAATAGGTATAAAAAAAACTTTAAAAAATATATCGATATTTTTAAGCAATAACGGTATATGCAGAGTTTCGAAATATCGATATATCGAAATATCGATATTTATAGCTCAAGGCGCAAATATCTAAAGTAAAGCAAAAGTATTCAAGTTTTCTTATTTTCATTTATTACTAGCTAATACCCGGCGTATTTTGTTACGCCTCCAAGAATACACCGTTTAATCAAACAATGTATTGGAAAAAAATTTGGATTTAACATACAAAATATACAATATATTTGCATTAGGCTGTCTCACAAAAAAAAAAACAAAACGTGCTGGTTTTTCACTGGAATCATAAAAAATATGAATATTTACGTCAGCTGTGCGCAGAAAAACCAATAAAAATGTGGACCTTGTTAGAACTTTGATACTGGAAAGTAAAAATCGATTAACGATATTTTGAGATAAAAAATATCGACTTATTTATTCATTATTTTCATAAAAAAAAACCGATATTTCGATATTTTTTACCCAAGCCTAGCAACGCACTCATAATACAAATCGGCTACAAAACTACAGCGTAGAAGGGAAATGACGGAAGATTCTTCCGAAGTCGCACATGTTTGGCGCTTTCCGGTATCTAAAAACTGTTCCACTTTTCGACAAGTCGTCAAGATGACTGCCGCGTTGAATTCTCCACGCCTCAACGTAAAAATACAAAAAAAAAAGACAACAACTAAAACACTTCGAAAACAAAATTTGTGCAGTTATTTTGTTAGTAGAATTGTGGCAACGCTATGCTAGAAGAATTTTGCAACTATCCCATTGTGAAATTAACTTCCAACTGCTCGCTGGGTAATTCTAGACCGCCATAGGTGAAATTTCAACTCAACTTCAGATGCGCAGTCTTCTATGGCATTGACATAGCGAAGACATCATTGTGGAGGGAGCGCGGAGGGGGTGTGAACGGGTGCAGGCGGCACCAATCGATGTATTTGCCAGCCTTTGGCAGTTTCAGTGTACACACCCTATGCTATCTGCTGTCAAAATGAAAAGTATTTTGTGTTATTTTAGGCAAGTTGCCAATAAGTTTTAGATTTTATACAATTTTTTACTTTCTGCGTTACCTTTTACTCCACCGTAACACCAACAAGAGCGGTAGCTGGTCACTGTCAGACGCCGCATTCTACATATATACTACAAATACATTTCCTTACAGATTATTCTCTATTCTTGGTATGTCGACACTTTTACGATTTTCGCTGCGGTTTCTGTTTTTCTTAATACCTTTGCAAAGTTGCTGAGTGGAGGTTTTTTTTAATATTGAAGTTTTTTTTCCCCCATTTTTTGTTAGAAAAGTTTTAACTGCTCATGTACTCTGGCACTTACTTTGGTGGTAGTTTGGGGGTCGTATGCGTGCAAGTTGAAAAAATGTAACAAGTTTATTTTCGTTATTCCACAGCCGCCTACTTTGTTATGTAAAATGCGTGAGCTAACTGGAAATGTGGTTATAGCCAAGTTCGCAGACTACTCAGTATTGCAGGGTGTGTGAGTGTATGGGCCGAACTTTCAATAGCGAGATTAGAAATATATTTTTCTATTCAATTTTATATTGTGAGCGTTATTCATTGCACGCACCTGACAATACAATGAGCATTTTGGGCGTTTCATTATTGCATTAAGGTATACTTTTAGGCGTTGGAAAGTGTAATGTATCTATCGAATGAAACTATTTGTACACATATACTACAGTTACACGTAGGCAGTGAAATGTCATAAATGTTTGTTTGTACATTCGTATACATATGTATAAAATGTGTAGCATACTTACAGGAATTCAGGCACGTTTGATTGATACAAGCATAACAATTTCCCACAACTGTCAACTTTCTACGAATTATGAAAACGTGCCCAAAATACGTACTTGATAAGTACTTGAGAAACTTAAAAACTTTTCTCCAAAAAAGACAACAAAAATTCACGTTACATATATAATTAAAAATAATACTCAGAATTAAACTTTGAGCACTTTGCAATGTGGCTTTTCTATTTCAACACTTCTGATCGATAATTGACATTAATACTTCACATACAGTAGGCCACAGCATATAGTGATTTTTTTTGTAAAAAAGATTTTTTTAATTTTAAATTTAAATTTTTTTTTTAATTATAGGTTTTTTAATTGTATAAAATTATAGTTTATTCTAAAAAAATCTTATCAAAAATCATCAGAAATATTTAGTCACTTGAAACTTGCAATTTATTATAATAAAACTTAACTGGCTACTCAATTGCGTTCCCTAAAATTTTTTAAAAATTTTGATTTAAATTTTTAAAATTTTACTGACCATTTTTTTTTTAAACTACTTATGAAAACTACTACGATATTGAAAATAGTTCTAACGTATGTTAATCAAAAGCTCCATCTTTTGATATCAGTACGATTTTTTTTCCATAGCAAATATTTGCTCTATATAGTTTTCGTATAAGTGATTCATGTTTCTCTTCACAAATAATGGAAAAAAAAAATTACAACATAAGTCAAAACTCAAATTTTTAATTTCTAAATCATTTCAAATGTTTTAAACTTTATTTTTTGTAGAAATTTTTAAATTTAAAAAATTCAGAGAATCAAAATTTAAAAATCTGGAATGTATGATACTTTTATTTTTAAGTTAAATTAAATTAAAATTTAAAAAACCTTCGGCCTGAATCATTTCAAATGCTTTAAACTTTATTTTTTGTAGAAATTTTTAAATTTAAAAAAATTCAGTGAATCAAAATTTAAAAATCTGGAATGTATGATACTTTTATTTTTATATTTATGTTAAATAAAATTAAAATTTAAAAAACCTTCAGCGCAATATACGCAATTAAGCAAATCATTTCCAGTAAGATCGAAAACTCTATGACTCTATGACTTAATATGTTTAGCACCTTTCGAACCACCTAAATAATTTGAAATTTTATGTGCGAAGTACATATAAGAAATTTTGTTTATTTTGTAATATAAATTTAAAAAGTATTGACTATATCTGGAAAAAGGGTAAAATGATATGCTCGAGTTCTGACCTACCATTTGAAGATTTTTCCTGTTTTTTTTGTTTTTTGATTTAGAAAATTTCCAAAATTATTTCATTAGTTTTTTTTTGCATTAAAATTCATGCAGTTCAAAAAATTACGGAGCAAACAACTTTTTAAATGATAAATTGCCATAATTAGAAAATCTAATCTTTGATGGGAGACGCATTAGGAAATTATATTTTTTTTTTTAAATAAATTTTGAAATGATTGACTATTTTTTGAAAGGTCAGATTGTTAGTTTCGAATTCACAGATTTTTCAATTTTAAAAATTCAGAGCATCAATATTAGAAATGCGAAATATACACACAAAATGTATACAAAAGTCTAATAAAATGTTTTAAGCATGGGAATTTTTTACATTTTGTTTCGAAATATAAAATTTTCAACTTTACGTAGGTTTTGAACTTCCAGGAGTGCCAGCCTCTTTTTCATAATTTGATTAGCCCTCTAATAGCCAACAGAAGGAGTTCTCTTTTTTTAATTTTTCTTTTCTCATTTCTTCTAGTGACTTTTATAATCTATCACCGTCCGTTTTCAGCTAAAACAATCCGTTCTATACAATAGTATTATCTATTTCACTCAGTTATTCTTTACATTTCTCTTATCTTTTATTTAGTTTTTGATTTTTATATTTCACAATTTTTTTAATTAGTTGATGCGTAATTCTTAATTCTGTCTTGCTCTCCAAGCTGAATCTTATCGAAATATTAAAATGATAACGCAACGTCAAATACTTAATTAGCAACTATGGCGGGATTTTGCTGAAAAGCCGCAAGCAAACTGGAGTACTCGAATACGCGGAAATCGACAATGAAAATGAAAGCTGCAAGCAATGATGAAATTTCCTTAAGATTACTGAGCGAAAATAAAATAGCAAGAGATATTAGAAAAATGTGAATGGAAAATTGTGCATTGAAAACAGTAGAACAGAGTACATAACTAGCCTCCAGAGAAATATGCAATGATGTGCTGCGCTGCTATAGAGGCGTGTGGATTATTTAAATGCCTTAAGTCGCACAAAACAAAGTGGAATTCGAAGCGCACATGGCACTATGGAAAACTGGCACTAAGATGATATTTTCGAATTTCACAAAAACATAAAAATGGTGTTTCTTTGATTGCTATTGAAATTAGCAAAAACAATTACGATAATAATTACATTTCTTTTATTTTTTGCTTTCATTTCTTTTATTAATTAAAATTGCAGCTTGCGCTCACTTGCAACCAACAAACTTTTTTTAAACAATTTTTCATACCTTCTCCTCACTATTCTGTTCGATCTCGTAGCTAATAATTTTTAGCTAAAACTGTCCCCTCTTTATCTCCTCTTCGCTAATTTATTCTCTCTACTTGTCTTCCTCTATTTTGACTTCCCACAACTAAATATTAGCTTCTGAGCGCGTATTTACACTATGCTAAGAAACTTTTTGGCAAACATTTGATAACACCAAAAAAAAACAAACAACGATAAACACAAATCAACGTATATCTTCCATATGAATCAAAAATGCATGCTATTTGTTTGTTTGCGCAAAACTTGAAGAACGGGTTAAGTGATTTTACCAATTTTTCTTTTAAAATATTTCCTACAATTTGGGTAAGGTTATAGAGCAAGCCAAAAACCGTAAATTTCTCCGGAAAATTTGCAAAATTGCGAAAACACAATGCATGTTTTTCTAAAGAATATATACCAAAAAATATATCACATGATTCACAACTTCAAAAAATAGGTCTTAAGCTAAACTAAAATCAGAATTTTCAGAAACTTGTCAGATATGGAGTTTTATTGCTCATTGAATGCTGGTATAATAAAATGATAGCTTTGAGTTCCACAAAATATGTATGCATTAATTTTTGAACATTTTAGAACTTACCATTAGGCACCACAACCTGTAGATGGAAAGATGAGTCAGATTTTAGATGAGTTAATCTGCTCCTTAAGAGTTCAAGATATGTATCAACAAACCGGCACGCTACTTTTCCGGAACCGGACTAGATGTGTGTTCCCTCGAAGGCCGCAGAAATTCAAGAGCATTCAGATTCAGCGATTCTCTACTAAAACTGTTGGCTAGGCTAAGCGGTATAAAGGAGAGTCGTTTACTTTCAGCTGTCGCCACTTTCTGGTTGGCGCACGTCAGACGTCCAGGGCGAGTCATTCGAGTTGGCTAATAGCAAGTGGAACTCACAAGCTGTTTGCACCATCTTTCGCTAAAGCGTGAAGAGAATGCCAGAATTTGCGTTTGTGTGGTACTTTTATTAGAAACTTATTTTTTTTGAGTTTTGTTTTCCGATTTATTTTTCTTTTTTTGCGCTTCAATTTCTAGTGATTGAATTTGTGTGCTTTTCGTAAACAAACTTTTTAACCGCATGTCATGCGTACGCCAATCAATGTGTCCATAATAATTTGAACCATAATAATAGGAGTGAGAAAATTTTTCTATGCTTTTTAGCAGCGCCACAGCTGGCTGCATCGTTAAGCGTGAAAGTTCAGCGGGTTCGTGAAAAGCAATAAAATCAAGTGAAAATTAGGTGGGAGAGTGACGAGCAGAAGTTGCAAAGATTAAGAAATCGAATTATAAATGAAATGTGGAAATATGGCAAGAGTGCAAGAGTGCAAGAGCACAAAACCACACACACACACACACACACACACAAACACCTACACATGCAAGGAAGGAGAAAACAAGGGAATGGAAATTTAATAAAGATTTCAAAAATTAAAAACAGTGATTTAAGCTAAGCTAGACGTAAGTTGGCAGGAGAAACTGCAGAGGCGCAGAAAGAAAAATATTACGAGTAATGGCATCACAAGTTTTTTTTATGAAGCGCAAAGGGCGACGAAGCGTGGAAAAGCAGTGCTGAGATGCTGTGGAGGTATTTGCCAAAAACAAATCACGTACACGTTCACAGCACGCTTGGACACCTGGAGCGAGTAAAAATTTAATAAGAAATCAAAGAAAAGCGAATCAAATTAATGTTAAGCGAGAAAAGTTCATAAAAATTTAACTGCAATAACAGAAAGTAATGAACGAATGTATGACGGCATTAGGGTGTGTTTTAAACGCTTGAGATAAATTTTTTTTTTGGAATGAAGCTTCGAATAACTAGCAGAGTCTCAAGCAGTGAACGTTTATTTTTTATTAAATATTTTTACAGTTGCTGAAACAGCTGAGCACGTGATGATTTTTCTTTGATATAATTCGCTATATTTAAAAAAAAAATTGTAAAAACTAAATGCTCGTTTTAAAGCAAAAACGCTTATTATGATTTATAAGTGTATAAAAAATATATAAAGAATCAAAGAATTTCCTACAAAATTTCAAAAACAACTGAAATTTATATGAAATCCATCCGTTATATGAAAAACTTGCGTGAGATCACAAGTTCAAAAAATTTTAATAAAGAAACTGAATTTTTAATCACTTCAGACTTGCCAATTTTAATTTTAAATCTAAATTAGTTACACAAATTTTCAAAAAATTCTTATTTAAAGTTTTTGAAATTTTTTTAAGTGTTTTTAAATTGGGCACATGGAATTTTAATATTTAATTTAACAATTTTAATTTACATATTTTTTGAAGCTTCCTGCCTTTACTCAGAATTTCGTTTAAAATTTTGTTCGTTTATTTTTTATAACAAACAAAGTTCGTTCTACAGCAAAAAGCACATAAATCAAAATTTCAAACTTTGTTCAAAATTCATTTAGAAATCGAAAAATTTTCATTAATATTACAAAACTTTTTAATTTGTATTTTTTTAGAAAACATCTGAGTATACAATTTTGCACCTCATATAATTTTTACATTAATATGTGCGAGTGTAATTTCTGTTTTTTTTTTTTAAATTTTGGTATTGTGAACTTTTTTTCATTTAACTCATGCAAAAAAAAATTAAAACAACAACCAACGGAAATTTTATGAATTCCATGCGTGCTATGAAAAACGTAGAAAATACCATGATTTCAAGAAATTGTCGTTAATGAACCGGAATTGGAAGCCAAAGCAGACTTTTTTCCCTAAAGCTAAACTACATTAAACCCAAATATTTTGTAAAAATCTTGATAAAAATTTTTGAAAATTTCATGCAATTTTTTTGAATATTTTTAAATTATGCACAAGATTAAATTGGATGCAAAACTACTGACCAAAATGTTTTATAAAAAATCTGATGAAAAATTTTGAAAATTGCAAGAATTTTTTTTTAAATTTATAAGCTTTTTGAAGCTTCCTGCCTTTACAATTTCTATTTGAATACCATTTTTCATTAAAAATTTCAAAGTTATAAAATGTTGCTCATAGCGGTATATTGTCAAAGTCGAATTTTCATGTAATGGAAAATAACGACTTTTCTTTCTTTCTTTCTTTTTAGTATTCTTTAAAATCCTCCCATTTTCCACAATTTGTAGCTGTACCTAACATTTGACCCACCCTATTACACATTCACACTCAAAGCTCTCTTTGTTGTAGTATGTACGAGTATGCGTAAGTGTAGCCGCTGCCAGGCTAGCTCAACTTATTAAGTAATTTTTTATGGTAGTCAAAAGGAAAGTCGAAAAAATGAAAAAAGAAATGAGTCATATGAAATCGCTTCAAAGCTGCCAGACTACCAAGAACCTCTTACTATCTTTCTCTGTCACGCTCTCTCCCTCTTTCTGAGTGATTTCGAAGTGAAGTTGTTACGCATCGCACGCACACACATACATAATACACATATATATTGCCATTATTATGGTTATTATTATCCTTGGAGATTATTATTATTATCTGATGGACTTTACGTAGGATTTGAAATCGCTTCTGAGTAGTCGAAAAGAAAAAAACACTCGCCATTTGGAGAAAGGGAGTATGCAGCATTGAAGAAGAAAAATCAAAAATGATCGAACATTATTTACTTCACACAAACTATATGTACATACATACATACATGTTGTGTATTTTCTATCACTAATGTCTCAAAGATTTTATTTACTTTTTATAAACAGCGCTGTCTTCTTATACAGCTGAGACGGGCCCGGCACATGTCCTCCTGCGGTCAGTTTTTTCGCCAATCCCATTTCAAGCTGCTTACATATATTATTGTTGTTTTCCACTCGTTTTTCATTGTTGTCTATGGAGATTTATGCTTTATTGATATTTTATTAAATGTCCAAAAACTGTGGATGGTGGAGGCCAAACTGGGGCATTCACATAATATGTGCAGAATTTCGATTTTTGCACAAACATCCAACTATATCTAGCTAGGTGGACGAATTGTATCACGAATATAGCAAATCATTTCATATACAATTCGGCATATATGCTTTGCATATTTGCACAAAAGAAAGCCTTAAATTTGAATTCAAAGGATTTGCACATTTTGCACACTGCCATGAGTAGAATATTTGCATCAGCGCAAATCCTCAATAAAACTGTGTTTGCGGGACGCATTGGAATTTATGCGCATAATTTGTTACAAAAATTCTTTAAACGACTAAATTATCTACAATTTTGTCTTATCTTTTGTGTTTTTTTTTTGTCGTTTTCAGAACCCTCGCCAATGTACGATAACAATCACTATCACGAGGAATGCCTGCGTTGCAATTCGTGTGGTTTAAATTTGACGGGTCCAAATCAGAAGCGCGCCAGGCGGTTCAAGGTAATTTAGTACTATAATTCAATTGCGTATGAAATATACAAAATAGACTATGCTAAAAATTAATCAGCAAAAAAATTTTCTCAGCATCGCATAATGAGCGATTTTTATTTTTAAAATTATTAGTTTTTGTGTTGTTAACTCTTAATTAGTATATTGTAATTAATTGCGTGTTAATTATTACTAATTTATATGATTTACTAAAATAGTTAGTAGTGGTAGTAAAAATAATTTTAGTACTAGAAATAATTTTAGTACTAAAAATAATTAGATATTGTAATTAATTGCGTGTTAATTATTACTAATTTATATGATTTACTAAAATAGTTAGTAGTGGTAGTAAAAATAATTTTAGTACTAGAAATAATTTTAGTACTAAAAATAATTTTAGTACTAAAAATAATTTCTTGTAATAAAAACCTAAGTATCAAAAATAGTTTCAATAAAATGTAATGAAATATTGTTACTACATTTTATTATATAGTATCTATGGTATACTCTTTTTTTTGTAGTAAAACTCAAGTGGTATACTAAAAACAAGTGGTGCAGACTGTTGGTCAGAATTGAAATAGTAATTGCGCTAAATCTTAGCAATTTATATGCCGCACCAACAATTTCGGTACTAAAAACTAGTTGTGTCTAATAAAAACAGCATGTACTAAATATTAGTATTGAAAACTGCTGTCCGGTAATTTATGAGTTATTTTATTGAATTTTACTGCAATACTATGTAGTATTAAATATTTTAGTACTAAAAATCCTGTGTTCTAAAAGTTCATACCGATTTCTGTTAGTTATATAGGGTTGAGTTAGTGTACCAAATTTTACTACAAAACATGCACTACTAAATATTTTAGTACTAAAAACCATTTTTACACGATAAAGCTATGCACTGAGGGATAATACTGAATACGGTTTGTTAGACTTTTACAATAAGTTAATGTGCTAAATTTTACTAAATCATATGCTGTACTAAAAATCTGTATGAGTCTGAAATTTTTGATGAGTTGTTGTAGTAAATTTTACTACAAAATAAGCTGTACTGCAGATTTTGTGCTAAAAGTCATTAAGTCCCTAAAAAACTAGTACTAGATATAATTAAAAAATTAGCTGTACTGAAGATTTTGTACTAAAAAATTAGTACTAAATTTTAATACAATTATTTGGTACTGACTTCGTGTTAAACAACAATTTTTGTACTAAAAAATTAAGGCTAATCACTGCCAGAATGCTCTGAAAATGTTCTTGCAGATTTTTTTTATTTCTTAGGCAAAATCCAATTATTAAATTTTAGGAATCAAACAATAAAACAAAAGTAGAAAAAGTAGTAATACTTTGCGGATACAACGGGGTGGCTCTTCATACCACTCTATTAACCCCAATTTACAAAGGCTTTCACGAATAAGGGCGCAGCTTTCGATGATCACAAAATAAGGCTTTTCATAATTGTGATTTTTTTCCCAATTGCATACCTCGTTGTATCTGGGAAGATGTGGGGATTCGTAAGAATTGAACTTTTATACCAAGTATCTCAATTAAACTGATATCATTTTTTTTTTAACTATAAATGCCTTCGACATTTTTTGGAGAAATCACGCATGTGAAATTTCACCCTCCGACTACAAATCAAATAATGGCAAGCGACATTCATGACAAGGCGCGCAAAAGTTCGCATGAATTTCACACACATACACACAAGTACATTCGAAACAAGCCAACTCTGTCTCAGTGACAGCTGCGCGTACAGCTCAAACCACAATGGAACTTGTTACCAAACTATTTACATTGAAACCGCAGAGCGGAGTGTAAGTAGACACTGTTGGCAAGGATAACATATCCTTTCTTCACTTATTTACGCCAAACACTCGAAAAGCACTCGTTTCGCCATTTTCTAAGCTAAGTAAGCGCTCTGCTGGCACGTGCAGACCAATTCGCGTGAATCGGGTGTGGTGCAGAAGGCGGGGGGGCGAAGCATAGAGCATAGAATAAATCTCAACATTTTCTACACACATGTGTGGCTGTTGGATGTACGTGAGCGCGAGTAAAAGTATACAGCTTTAGAGCGCCACAGCTTTACGAGAGGGTGGCAACATTTTCGGCACTTTCGAGTTGCCACACTTAAATAAGTAAATAAAAAAACCGCATAAAAGTTTTCACAGAAAACGCACACGAATTGTGCATGACGACACGGAGTGATGGTAAAAGTTTAAAACAATTTCTGAATTATGTTTTTTGCTTCTACCCAGCTTCGCCAGCAGTCGGCCACAACCGACAAATTCATTTATCAATGTTTGGCATTCAACACTGTTCCTCTTTCTAACTTTTTGCAATTTTTTTTTCCAGAAATTACGAAGAACTAATAACTTGCTAAACTTTAAAATTCTTTATCTTTTTGAACAGATATTTTTCAACAAATCTTTTTTAGACAAAAATTTGCAGTAAAAAGGTACTGAAAATATATGTAAGGGGTTTTTAGCATATTACGCATTGCCCAAATTTTACTACAAAAAGGATTGCTTAAATTTTAGTACTACAACTGCTTACTTAATATAATCTTAAAAAACCTTACTTAGCTTTAAGAAACTATTTATGTGTAGGTATTTAAAGTGTTATAATTTTACGAAGTTTTGTGAGAACAAGTCATCTTCTAGTTTAATTAAAGCATTCATTTTAAAAAACTTGTGTACTAAAAATTAAGTACTAAAAATGTTGTATTAAAAATATAGCACTAAAAATTTAGTACTAAAAATTTTGTACTAAAAAGTTAGTACTAAAAATTTAGTACTCAAAATTAGTTCTTAAAAACTAAAATTACTTACAAAAATGTATTTTCTTTACATATTTTAAAGGGTTTGCTAAAGTTGCAGTACAACAATTGTTTGTTAAAGAATTTGTAAAATTGTTAAATTAATTTTGTGAAAACAGATCTTGCTCAAAATAAAAATTACTTACTAGAAATATAAGTTAAACACATTTTAAAGTGTTTTCGCAAATTTTAGTAAAATAATTTTTTATTTTTATATTTGAAGAGTTTTTAACAAATTAAAGGTTTACGCACATTTGTGAGAACAAGCCTTGTTCCAGGTTTAATACCACATATGATTTAGAAAAATTTAGTACTAGCATATTAGTACTTAAAAATTACCATTACTTACTAAAAACGTAGTTTGAACATATTTTAAAGTATGCGCTCAACTTTTAGTACTTAATTGTTTGTTAAAATATTTTTCAAAATAAATTTCTTCATTTGTGACCTAAACATTTTCATAGTACCAAATATATTTTTGAACCCCAATTACAGTTTTAGTACTAAAAATTGTTTGTATTCTTAGAGCAAAAATATGTTACCTAAAATTTATTTAACATACAATAAATAATTTTTGTAGTTTTTTACGTATTAAAAATTTATTTAACATACAATAAATAATTTTTGTAGTTTTTTACATATTAAAATTTTACAAACTTTTGTGAGATCAAGTCTTCAAGTTTTAATATAAAATATGTATGGATTAGATAATTTTTTTACTAAAACATTAATGTTTCAAAATTAGGATTATTTATAAAAAAAATTATTTCTATCAAATTTTAAGGCATTTTTTTTTTAATTTTTGTACTAAAATTATTTGCAAAAATATTTTTGGTTAGGTAGTACTACAAAAAAGGAAACCAAATTTCCCATTTTTGAACCAAAAATTTTGTACCAAACATATTTTTAGTACAAACAGATTGTGAAATTGTAGTACAGCTCTCAAAGTACATATGTAATTGTGTGCTAATAAGAATTTACGTTAAGTACTAAAAAATTGGGTATAAGTATGTATTTGTAAGAAATCACTAAAATTTACTAACAAAAAAATTTAAGTTGTACAAAATTAAGTACTAAAATTAAATTAGTTATTTAAAAAAAAAATAAAAATGATGTACTAAACATATGTATCTTTAAGACATGCTAAAAACTAGTACTAAAAAATGCTTTTGAAATTTCAATACAAAAATTTCAGCAATTGAGAACTACAAAAATTCTTAACTACTAAAAAATTGTTTGGCTAACGAAATATTTTCGGGAAAAACTGGGCCAGAAGTATAGTAATTGAAAAAAAGAAAATAAAATGAAGTAATGAGTTTTAATTTTAAATTTTTTAAATATAAATATCTTCTTTGATTTTTCATCACATTTTCTCTGCACCGATCTTTCTTTGATTCGTTTCTCTTCTTCACAATTCCTCTTACAGAACCACATTCTCTGCGACCTGCACTTCGCAGACGTTGCCCTAATGGAGTGCTCCGATTTTATGCAACAGCTGAGAAGCTTCAAGCCACAATCATTGGGTTGCGCCGTTGCGAGACGAAAAAGTTCAACAACGTTGATTTTCCCATTGCCGCCACAGGCATGTTCAGGTATGTACATATGAATGTGTGTGTGAGTGTGTAAGTGTGTGTGGTACATGTACATATGTGGCCACAAATCGAAGTCATGCCCTCAACTACTACTCCCGACTTTACTGGAGTTTTTAAATTAAAATCTTAGACGAGGAATTTTAACCCAACTCTAGCGGAATAGAAATTTCCGCATCATGTTTCTCGAAAAGAACGCGGCAAGTGAAAATTGCAAACAATTCTGTGAAAGAAATAATATTAAAAGAAAAAATTGCCCAGACATGTTGTGGCAGAGGCAGGCATTGAAGCAACATCAAAAGAGCGCGTTCCACCATAGAGGCAAAGGGTAGGGTTGCAATGCAAAGTACGGCATGTTTTTTTTTGCTTTTATGTCGGCGTTCGCGGCACACTTGGAATCTCAGTTATGCGCGAAATTTTATATAATCAAATTGTACGTGCCTTGCAACTTCTCATGCCAGTGTTTCTTTTTTTATGAACTTGCATATCACCAACGTGAAGTAAAAGGAAAATACTTGTAGCCGGAAATTAGTAGGCACAAGAGCTTGAATGGAAACTGGCAACTCTAGTGAAGTGAAACCCAGTTGTACAAAAACTTACGAAGCTAAAACACAATTAATTCATTAAAATGTAGTCCGCCATTTCGGTCCAAACACTAATTATACCAAGAAGCTCAATTAATATGGGCGAAGTAAATTTTCGTGTACTTCATTTTAATACAAATATTTTTAAATAAAAATAGTTTTAGGTAAAAAACTTAAATTTATAGTAAAAACTTTTCTAACGAAACATTTGTTGATGTCCACACTACATTTTATGTACTAAAACTTTGAATATTCAAGTTTCTGTACTAAACAATTTTAGTTGCAAAAATTTATTGTGTAATTCGTATGCAAGAAAATATGTACTATAAGCTTGTACGATAAAAACTTTGGTACAAGAAATATTTCTGCTAAAAAATTAGTACTACGATTTTGGTACTAAAAAGTTATGTAGTAAAGAATGGTTTGGAAAATTTTAGTTGGCACTACCCTAAATGGTATTGTAAAACCTAGCAACTTTTGTACTAAAAACTTGTACTAAAAACTTTGTACTAAAAATTTTACGCTAAAATCTTGTTTTTAATATACTGTACTCTCCGGCTTCTGCAATAAAATCTTACAGGAAATTTCTCAGCTAAGAAATTAGCACAAACGTGTTTGAATATAACAATTGTGTACTAAGAAAATATGTTAAACTTGAATTTGTACCACCCTACATTTTAATGTAAAAGTTAGCAACTTCTGCAAAAAGAATGTACTAAAAACTTAGTACGCAACACTATTATACCAAAAATCTTTTTTATATAAATTACTAGCAATTTTTTATATCAAAATCTTACGCATAAGCCATTTCACTACTAAAAGGTTTGAACTGCAGTATTGGACCGCAAAATGATGTACTAAAAACTTATGTACTAAAGACCTTATTTTTTATATGAATTACTAACAAACCTATTTACCAAAAACTTACACTCAAGGCCTTTCATTTAAAAAACCTTTTGTACTAAAAACCTACGCACTAAAAAACTTTTTAGAAGTTTAAATCTGTAATATTTTACATTTTAAGATACGAACTACTACCAAGCTTTGTACTAAAAAAAATTATACTAAAATCGTTTGTACTAAAACCTTTTGTACTAAAAATCATATTTTGAATATAAGTTACCAGCAAAATTTTGCCACTTGCTCTCTCTAAACAACCTTAATAATTTATTTTTTCTTACAAGGTCTTGTCCGGTACTTTAAACGCTTACATTTTTTCTCCCCCCCTTTATTGAATTATACATAACAAAAATTTTGCATACTAATTTTTTTCTTATTCTCTGTCTGGGTCATTCGTCGTCCTCATTGGCAAGCATTAACCCGCTCTAATTCTCACCCTTAATTCAGATATTCAGATTTGTGGGCCATTTGCTCTTTCACTACACTTTGTGGTTGTGCTAAGCTCAAGTGGTCAGCCGCGATTGCCGCTCGAGCAACCGCCAATGAGCAGTAAAAAAAAAATATGGAAATAAATGAAGGGCGATGCTGGCATTGTTTAAGTATTAAGAGAACTAGAGGCGGAGGGGGGCACGTGTAATGCCGAATCATTAGAAAACTGCAAGCGCTAAAAGAAAAGTCAAGTGCTGTAAAAGAGTGTGGGAGATGTGCAAAAATAATTGCAGTACGACAGAGCCAGTGAGATCGGAGAATGTTTTTTTTATAGCTGGACATTGAATTGATCAAAGTAAGTTAAGCCCGAATACTCGAGAAAAATATAAAATTAATTGCATTTGAAAGTAGCTATACAAATTGCAGCTATTACTAAAAAAAAACGTCCAATAGATTTTAAAAATAGTTTTTTAAAACGCCACAGCTTTAAGCATAAATGCATTGAGTAAACAAAAAAGACTGCCGTACTAAAATTGTGTGGGGGTGTAGGGCAAAAAGGGATAAAGCAACTGCAGTTCACATGCCCGCTTTGGTTCGCTCACTGGCTGCAAACTTGTCCGGTAAGTCGGAGGTTGCGCATCAAAATCCGGCCAGGATCGAGAAAGCAATCTGAGGGGGAGATGTGGTGATCTCCGAAATAGCAGCTTTAATTTCTAACGCTCTGATTGTGGTTACCTGTTCTCTAAAACGTTTCTAATAAAAATTGACGTTGAGCTCAAGCACTATTGTTGATGTGAACAAAATAGTTATAAATAATAATATTTATACGTGAGAAGCTTCATGCGCAGTTCTGTATCGTAATGCACACGTGATTAAAAACTATTACAAGCTCCATATCAACCAGCACGCCGTGACGTATGAGCAACATTTTGACGTATATTGCATTTAATATTCTTTGTAAAACGAAAATACAATACAAATAGCACATAATACCATTCGCTAGTTAAATTTACCGCATTTACGTGCCGTACCACCTGTACGTCGTAGCCAAGTCGCAAGTCGGATGGCCATGACGTATGAGTAATATTTTATGCTAAATTGACGTACATTGTCTTAAATCAACATCAAAACTGACTGCAAGAGCGGCTCGTGTGTGAAAATACTAGCGGGGGTAGAGGCGGAGAATGGCTGTAATTATGAAAGCAACTTTGTTTGTTGCACTATCTACCTGCCATGAGCTTACGAGCCGAGCATGCGTCAGACGAATAGCAATGCAAAATATGCAACACATTAACGAATTATAAATAATACTACTAGCACAACAATTATAATACCGTGAAAAATATAAGCGATTAAAACAAACACAATGGAGAGAATGTTAAAAATGCAAAATAAAAAACAAAGCATAGCCCGCCACTGCAACTGCAAGCGCTTAGCGCATACAGATGTCCGCAAATAAATGGCAGACAGTGTTGGATATTTATTTTATACCATTTCATTCACATTACGCCATTAGTCCATTTACGAGTATATGGGTGCGCTTTGTATGTATTTATAGTTGCTTGGCTGTCAAGCGAGAGCTTGTTAACTGCATGACATTTGCAACATAATGTAATGAGCGCTGTTGTATCCAACCCAACACTTACAACAATACACTACGAACAGGGATACTTTAAAACGTGAGCCGTTGCCAACAGCGCTTGAATTTTGTAGGCGATCCCGTTGGTACTTGCAGGCGCTAATGTGACGTTAGTTGGCAAAATGAAAAGTTGAAAAGCGAAAGGGCACTGCAGGTGCTAAGTACAAATAAATGGTGCAAAAAGGGTCCCAATTACATTGTTTAGTGAAATTCCTATTTTTTAATTACGTTCAGAAATACTATACATATGTTTGTATGTACATTTTGGTATCTACGTCCTAGATACAATCTAAATCGATAAATCTTCTTAAGATTATATTGGCTTGAAATACTTTGTTGTACTAAATAGCTATTTGATCCATAAACGTTGCACACTTCTGCAGCTGATATATATATTTGTAGGATATGTAAATATGAACGCCCTGCATAGGAAATGTGTACTAAAAATTAGTACCAAAAATATTCCACTGAAAATTTAATTTGTTTTTATTATATGACTATCATCATAAGACTAAAGTAATAAAATTAGAACATAAAAAGTTTGTTCTAAAAATGTACTAATTTTCCACTAAAAATTCAGTCGACTAAGTTTATGTTTTTTTATAATCTAAATAACCATTTTAACTTGATGGTAAAATTTTAGTACTAATAATTTTGTACTAAATTATTTCAATTTTGTACCTAAAACTGCTGCTTGTACTGCGGAACAGATTGGCGCTTAATTTCCTATTATCATCATGCTTTTTAGCTTCGCACATTTGCTCTAAAAAATTAAAACATCAAAATTAGTGTCCCTACACCTGTCGTACTAAGCTAAAGCACTTGTACTAAAAATGTACTTATTTCGTATTGATAACACTATTCAATAATTTTAACGTAGTAACTTGCTGGTAAAATTTTAGTACTAATAATTGTGTACTAAGTTGTTTTAATTTTAATACTAAAAATTTCTGCATGTACTGTGGTAGCACTTGCTTTTTTTATCACATTTCCGCGGAAAAAATATTTAGTACCGAAATTTTCCATTAAAAATTTAGTACTATATTTATGAAACGTACAACTTTCTACTAAAAGGAACGTGCCAATCGACGCTAAATTGTACTATTGTAAAGCTTTATTAATAAGGACATATTGCTATTTTACACACTTAGTACCAGCGAGCGTAAAGAAGGTAAATCAACATCTAGAAGAGAAAAAAAGTTGACAGGGAATTTAGTACTAAAGGCCTGTTTCTATCGTTGACCGAGATTTGCTTGCTAAAGACCTACAAACTGTTTAGTCTTGGCTTATTGGCAGCTCCCATGCAAAAATGTTGTGTACTAAAAAATTAGTACTAAAAACCAGTGTACTAATTTTTTTTTTTTTAAATCTATGCAAGCAAAAAATGTATTAAAAATATTTAATATATTGTACTAAAAAATAATTTACGAAAACTTTCGAATTTAACTATTTCAACAAAAAATGTGCATTACTTTCGGATTTTTCATCATGACGTGAAGTCAGTCTATTCTAAAATTATATATAATTATGCTATACTAAAAACTTGTGTACTAAAATATTTATCTGGCAAGATTGTTTATTAAATGTTGGTACTAAAAAGGTATATCACAAAATATGAAAAACACTCCCATTTTCAACTAAAATTCTATTTTTTTATATTCATTCCATTCTCGTCTTTGTTACCCGACTTTTTATGCCCCCCTTTGCATCAATTTTTCTTAGCTCACTAGACCATGCAAATTCACATACTATATGTATATCCATATTTGTACACATCCATATCCATGCATCTTTTATTTGCCTACCCTCATTTTTTTCATGCTGCCTCTCTCTGCTTTAAATGACTAGCCATTTATTATTATGTAGGTCGGCATTGCCGCCAAGTAGCTAAAGCAAATAAAAAATATGTGTAGGGCCCGCCTTTACTTTACATTCCTATGGCGACTGGAGTCCAAGCGAGGAATATCATATATATAATTATAATGGCGTTGGCAACACTGCAGTTGATTGCATCATCATCAAAGCAACATCAACAACAACAACAACAACAGCAATAGAGAACTTGCTTGCAACTGAAAAATTAGTACTTTATCTAGATAAACACAGACACAAGCACACACGCGAATACTGCAATGGGCAAACAAATGTTATCAGCTAGAAAGAATGGTTGGTGGCAAGTGACTGGCGTAATTTGATGTTAGATACAGAAGCGGAAGAAAGAAAGAGTGTTCAAAGCGAAGTGGTGCAAAAAAAAATTTTCTTTTTTTGTTTGTTTAGTTGAAAATGGCAATTGTTTTCAGGCTTAGAAAAGCTCAAGTTGCCAAATACCTTACGTGTGTACATATAATATGAAAATATTGGAAAAATATATTGCAATTGCTGAACGGAAATAACTTAAAATTAAATTAATTTCAACATTAGTTTCCAGTCAAACTCGGAGCTAACACTTTAAGTACTAAAAATTTACTAAATCTATTCTGAAATCTCTGAATACTAATGGTATTTAAAGGTAAAAATGTTATGTTTAAAGATAGTTCTAATTCAATGAAACAAATAATTAACAGAAATTTTAGAAAAAAATTATTGCTAAACTGTCTGTACTAAAAACTGCAGTTCAAAAATTTCAAACTAGAAATTTTACTCAAACGACAAGTAAGATTTTAGTAAGAACCTTAATACAAATTTTTCACTGGAAATTCTCACCCAATTTTTGTAATAAACTGGCGAGCAAAACCGATCGGAAGTTATTTTTTTTTGTAGATATTAGTAAGATTTTTAGGGATAAAAATTGTTGGAATTTTTGATGGGATTGGGATAAAAATTATTTCGTTAACTTTATATAAAAATTAAGTTCATAGTACAACAGAAACCAAGTATATAAATGTTTCAAACTTCATAATTTTTTTTCCAAATTCAACAAAATTTTGCAATTGTTATTGAGAATGTTTAGAAACTTTTTGGAAACTTTTTTCATTTTTCGCCAAAGGGAAATTTCGCAGTTTTCTACAAAAAACTTTTTCATTAAAAATTTTGGAATAAATAATTTTTCCTAATAAACTTGTAATAAAATTTCGCTTTTAATACTGTCTATTAAAAATTATGTACTTCAACTTTTGAAGTAAAAATTTTACACTCAAAATTATTTTCTAACATTGTTGGAATTTTTTTTTCTTGTTATATTGTTTATACAAGTGCATACATATTTTATAAGGTAAAAATAAGTGAATGCCGCTGTTGGTGCAAAGCTAAAACCTTTATTATAAACACCTCGGAAGTAAAAAATTAGATCTGAAAAATTTCGCACTTAAAATATATATTTCTTACTAAATAATTTGAAGTGGCATTCTTGCACTAAAAATTTATTTTTTAAAATTTGGTCCTAAAAATTTAATTTTAAATATTTTGTAGAAAAAATTTTACTTTTAAATTTGTGTACTAAAATTTTATTTTTAAAATTTTACTTTTTAAATTTTATTTTTTAAATTTTACACTAAAAATCTGTTTTGAAATATTTAGTTTGGCGTATAAACTTTTTTATAAAATTTTTGTATAAAAATTACGTACTAAACCATTTTTTGCCAAAACTATCTTTTTTTAATTCAGCTCCATACCATTTGTTAAAAAATTGTTCTAAATATTTTTACAAATCCATAAGTGCTAATAGCCTTGCCTCAAAAATTTGTGATAACAAAAAATATAAAATTGTAGTAATCGCGAGATAAAAGTTAGTACATTAATTTCTTTGCTGAATTTATGGTAAGCTAAATTTAGCACAATTTATATTGTATTAAAAAAGTTTGTTAAGTAGGGGGATGTTTACAAAAAAAGTAAAAATGAGAAGTGATAAAAATTAAAATTTAATACGGAATGTAGAAATTGATAGCAACGAAAGCGAAAAGCACATTTACAAAGCTCCATACATATTTGCAAAGCAAATCTATGAATACCACAATCTGGAGCGTGTTGTTCGAAAACAATATTGCACTGTAGAGCAGTAACAAATAGTTGAATGTTGTGCTTTATTTTTTACGTTATTTTTAATTTAAAAATTTCTACGTTTTTTTTTTTTTTTTGGTTTGTTTTGTTTTGGAAATCCCACCAGTGCTTTGTCACTTGAATTCTATATTCGACACCTGCATTTGTACAGCTGTGCGCACATAAATTGTAATTTCTGTATTTCCCCTAAATATCCCACACCCCCAGTGTGCATTTTTCCACCGCTCACACACTCGCCATGTACCTCATCTAGTAAAAGTTTTGCTCCCACCACCTTGCTAATAAATAAATAAATAAATGAAATGTAGCGAAAAGGAGTGGACCAGAAAGGAAACGATGACTGCAGACACACGGCATACAGTGTACGTCATAACAATAACACAATCCCATGTATTCACAAGTTTTGACTATTTAGTTTTCTTTAGTCAATTTCAAAAATTTTTGTTTAATAAAAATACTACTCATTCTACAATAAACGCCAATTAACTCGAAGTTAAAAACTTTGTTCAAGTGGGGGAAAAACTTCAACGAACTTTCTTACGCAAGATTAAAAACTTTTTTATCAAAATTATTGGAAAAAAATTTGGTATATGGTTTTATAGTTCATTAAATTTTACTTCAATAAAGCACAAGTTTCAAGTGCGCACAAACTACCCCTGATTTTTGACAATTTTTTTCCTGACGATATTGCGAGATTTTTTCCATAGAAAAAAGCGTTATACATATGGACGACTTTTCGGAAGAGTTTCAGGAAAAATTGCCAAAAATTAACGGTAGTTTGTAGCTACATAAGTTGGGCTATAAAACTGCGTACCCAAATTTTTTCTGATAATTTTTTTTTTATCTTCTGTAAACTTGAATTTTCCCCCCCTTTTGAACTATATTTGAAGCTTGGGCTATTAAGCTACGTACCAAATTTTGTTCTAGAATGTCTAAGTAAAAAATAAATAAAAACTTGTGTAAAGTTTGTTGAATTTTTTCTCCCATTTTAACAAAGTTTGAAACTGTCGTTTGTTGTAGAGGTAACCATATTTTTATTAAAAAAAATATAATTAAAATTAAATTAAGAAAAATAGTTAGTGCTAACATCGTTATGCCGTGCACTGTATGTATGTATGCATGTATGTATTGTATTGTAGATGTGTGTGCAGCAAGTAGTGTCTTCTGAAGTTAAGCACCGCATTCGCCAAAGGTGAACAGAGCACACCCATCTAGTAAGTCTTTGCATCCTACCGCTCTTCACGCCCAACACACACACACACGACAACACCGCTGGGGGCTGACAAATTAATTTGTAAACGGGCGACAGGTCCACACCAGTTTTGCAGCTGCTTGCCGGTTGCTGCTGGTGCTGTTGGCGGTGCACGCTGCAGACATTGCTTGCGTTCTTTGATTTCTTTGCTGCATTGTTTTGAGATTTTTTGTTTTTCTTTTCTGTTTTTTTGTTTTTTTTTTTTGTTTATATTTCTCATTTATTTTGTTTGTCATAGCATTCGCATTCCGAATGGCCGGACAAGAGATATTGTTAGTTTATGGCTTGTACGTGATGGGAGCACATGCTCTCGCTGCAGTTGTGTGGGTGCATTTGTTCCCTGCTGAACGCTAGCGCTTTCTATGTCGTCTGCTCGCGCAATGAAGATAACATTGTCTCCTCCTCACCTTTCTACTTGGATTTCGATTCTACTATTCTCCTTTTTTTCGTTGTGACACAAAGCTATTTCCGTATTTATTTAATATGATTGTTGCCTGCAGCTGACGCATTTATTTTTCTATTTTCTGTTTGTGTTAAATTTATGAGCTCTGGCGTCAACGTGGATTTCAAAACCTTGATGGTAGAAATATAATAAATTTAGAAGATCTAGCGAATATATGGCAACCATGTGCACTCAAAGTTTTAATTAAAAAACACATATGTGCCATATTTCGCGGCCAAGCTTTAAAAGGGAAAGCTTGACAGGTTCCTGACATTTCTGAACTTGGGACAGTTTTTTGTGCGTCATTTGACTCTGACTTTATAACTGGAACTACATATAGATACAAGAGAATATGTGTTTTAAGGTACTAAAATTTAACGTACTAAATTAGTTCTAAAATTTAAAGTACTTAAATTTAAAGTATACTAAAATTATCTATGATATTATTTGGGTGAAAGTTTACGGAAAGTAATGTAGTATAATAACAATAAATTACTAAATGTGAAGTTACTAAAATTTTATTTGCTATTTTGGATGAAAGATTGGCACAAATCTTTTATACTAAATTATAACTGAATTTGTACTAAAAGTATTTGTGCAGGATGAAATTGTTCATTAGTCATTTTTTAGTACTCGAAGTGGTAATTTAGTACTAAAATTTAAAGTACTAAATTAGTACTAAATGTGTAGTTACTAAAATTTTACTTATAATTGTTTGAATGTGTGTTTGGCGAAAAAGTTTTAGCACGAAATTAGTACAAAAATAATTTAGTACCAATATTTTATTTGGACAAAATATTTTATTATCTGGCATTAAAAAACAGCCAATAAATCATGTGCAGATGTACAGAATTTTAGTGCTAAAAGTGTTAACTACTAAAATTGCAGCAAAATCTTTTTTTTTACAAAATCACTGCAATCTGTAGATTTTTAAGGGCGAAGCAAAAAGTGAATGCCGAACTACCATATTTTTTGTGTCCAAGATGAACCTGAAAAACTAAACAAATTCGTTTTGATAGAAAAAAATACATATATTCACGACTTTTCGCTTCACTGACTAAATATTAATATTTTTGCTAGGTGGAGTTTGATTTTTCTGGGTTATCAAGGCAAAGAGTTATTTTTTATAGAAAAAATGAAAATTCTGAGAAATTATCCGTGTAAAAAGCGATATGATATTACAGTACTAAATTTTAATATGTCTAATTTTAGTTTATATCTTATTATAAAAAACTTACCCCGTTTAAAGATCTCCATCAATTATCTATTCAATTTCGCACGGCTTCCGACGAGGAGTATCGTTGTTCACAGAAACTTTTATACCTGGAAAATAAATGAAATATGTATTTAAAAAAAGCAAATTTGCATTAGAATACTGCAAAAAGCATACTAGATATAATACTGGGATTATTTCTATAAATTACTCGTACATATGTCTGTCTAATAAAAATGGGTTTCACATTAAAATCAATATAAATTTAGCCTGAAGGTTTTTGTTTTCAAATAGTACTGCGCAAACAGATATGGTAAAATATTAGTGCTAATATTCAGTGCTTAAATTTCCGCTATTTAATTTGGTACTAAAAATTTGTTTTCAACAGCAATTTTTAGTTCGGACTTTATTATGCACTCTATTATGCTAAAATATAATTCTTACTTTAATTTCTGAAACGAAATTAGTATACTAAACTTTATGGAACAGAACTTTGCAAGACCGCAAAAAAAATTACAAAAATCAATGTTAATTTTTAGCCTTATATTAGTAACAAAAAAAAAAATAGCGCAGCACAGCAAATCATAATAGCAAGCCTTCCTAAATTTAGGGTAACTAAAAACCTTGCATAAAATATAAATTTCCCTTGTTTACATAGTACCATGGAAAAAACTCTACACATTGTAGAAGTAAAAACACTTGCAATTCTTACATCTGACGAACATATAAATTGTATGTAGTATGGACGAATTTTTATTTCTGCTCATTCAAAACTTGTTCAGAACTATACCAGCCCCAAACTAGATCCAAACTACTCTCGAACAAGTAACAAACCAATTCTGAACTAATTTCAAACCACTCTTGGACTAGTTTCACACTAGTCCCATACTATTACGAAACCAGTTCCAAAATAGTTTCGAACTGGTCACAATTCAGTCCCGAAGCTGTGCCGAGCAAGCCTGCAACCAATCTGCTTTTTCACTAGTCCTCAACTGTGTCCGAAGTCATCCTACACTAGTTCCGAAATTATCTTTACCTAGTTCGAAGTAGTCCGAACTGATCTCGCAGAAGCCTTGAAACGGACCCGAAATAGTCCGGAAATTATCTGAAAATTACTAATCCCAAAATTATCCCGAAATAGTACTCAAATGTTCCCGAAATAACTAGTCTCAAAATTGTCTCGAAGTGGTCCAGAACTAGAAGTGTCGTGTTGCGACTTTGTGACGCGGCTTCGTGACGTGATATTGAAAAATTACTCGCATGTAGCGCAGAAAGTTTTACTTCAAAAGCACACGCTAGTTAGTTTTTTTTAATTCTATTGGGAATTTTTGTTCAATTGAGTTTACCACACAACATTTCTTTATATTTCTTTGCTGTAACTTTCCATCCACTTTCAAAAGGTACTCATCCTTGCCGTAGTCCAATTAAGCCACACTCACACATCCATTCAATAACACAATTACATTTCAATCAAGAAGTAATAGTGTAATCAATTATTAATTGAAACAAAAGTCACACGCGCTCTAGCCTTTGCTTTAATTCATAAATTCATAGCTTGAACTTTTCATCAAAGTCATACCCTGGTCTGGTCTTCAAGGTGAGAGTCATTCCACTGTCACACACTACCTACAACGCCCCATAGCCTCATACATAACGAGCAACCAATCAAGCATTCATCTACTCGTAATGGCAATAATAGCCGGCCAACGACGTTCGCGCACTGTATCAATAATCACAGCTCATTTTTCAATTATTTTGCAAGTTATGAATGCGGCATCGGCGACTGTCATTAAGAAAAAGTAACAGTTGGCCGCCATATGCGCCAAGTTGTATGCTACGCCAAAGCAAACAATTGTAGTGCTCTTTCATATTTTTTTTGTTTTTTGCTTGCTTCGCCAATTAAACCTCCCACCCATTGGGGTAGCAACGTTTATGAGCTGTGGCGCCTGCTGACCGCCGACTGCTGGCTGTTTGACTGCTGGCTGTTTGACTTTAGTCTGGATTGCGGCTTTGCCCACTCTTCTACTCTTTCCTCCAACCGCTTTGATCATCACAGCCTTAATTCAATGAAGACATTCCAGTACGCGCATACCAGACATGGCATTTCTTGTCGCATCCGTAGTCGGAGCAATGAAAACTAAATTGTCGTGTTGGTAAAATGTGGCAAATGTGGCACAGCGGCAGCATTGTTTTCGTTTAAATGACAGTAGGGGATGGGGATGTGTAACAGCAGTCAGGTCATGTCAAGTCTCAAACTCACACCTCCAACGTGTGAGTTATAGCGGATGTGGGGGTGCACGCAATTGACTTTGCTGGCTAACGAATTGAACTGACTGACTGGCTGGCTGGCTGTCAATTCAAATGTCTTTAAAAGTAAACTTTAAGTGGTGTAAGCGCCTGTGGGTATGCAAATGTTGACAACTCTAAGGTATTTCATTTGCCTCTCGCCTTTGAATTATTTAGCCAACTTTCTCTAAAACTGCCTGTTGCTTACTTACTGCCCGCGCACAATTATTGGCCACCTTGCTGCCTTTAGGCGCTTAATGAGTTTTGAGCGTGCCTGCCGCGCCATTGTTTCATAATTGCGCACTAAAATATGCTACACTGGTATTTTGAAATCAAGCAATAGCACATGGGAAGTATGGCACAAAAGAAGTCTTCTAAATGTCATGCGAACTAGGCAGCAGCAACAGCAGCAGCGCAGTGTTGTCAATGTCATATCAACTTCCTTCCGCAGAGTCAAGCGCACACACAAATGTATTAGTGTATGAGAGAATGTAATTTAGCTTGGCAGCCTGTAAGTATGCAATATGAATACCAAAGCAGTCATAATATGTACGTGCTCAAGATTACGTTGCTTGACGAAGTAAGTGAGTGGTCTTGAGAGCGCCAACAAAAAAACAAAAAAAAACGGCGCACACAGTAAATCCTATAAAGCGCGATTTTCGCTGGCATGTAGTGGCATTTTAGGCGCCTCAGCCGTCGCTTGAAATGCAAGTATGTGCGTAGTGTATAAATTTAATGTAGTTGGCGCTTGAAGGGCGGCCTTTCAACAAGGCGTGTTGCTAGAAGTGCTTTACATAGAGTAAGCGAGTGCTGAGTGCGACTGAGAGGCGGGAAATTTGTATGAACCATATTACTAAGTTTGTCTGAGAAGTTAAAGTTGTGGCACGCAGGCAGTGCGTTGAGCAATCATCGCATTCCAAGATCAATGTCCTTGCAAATTCTACGCACTCAACATAGTCAACGGCAACAGAATGGGCATGTAAGTATGTGCTGCGTTGCTATTTTTTTCTTTCCTTTTGCTTTTCACAATAGAAACTTAAGGCTTAAAGTGATATTAAAAAATAAAGCGCATCTATTTATACTATGAAAATGAGCCGGAAATAATTGTTTACGATATTTGAAATCATTCTTAGTCTCGCTAGGAAATACTTTCCAACCAAATTTTTCTAAAACTTTGAGATTTAAAAAATAAATAAATTTAAATATCGATATTCATATTCTAGTTTTAGTGGCAAAAATTTCCTGCACTTTTTGTTTAGATCTTAATTTGTGGGAATAATTTGTATTGTGTTTACTTTTTTTTGTTTAATTAAAAACAAATGTTAACATTTTTTTCTGTTTTGGAATTTTTTTATTATTTTCTAAATTTTTTTCATTTCCTTTTTTTCATACTTCAAAACCAAATTTTTTGGTTTTTTTTACAACTTTAAAAGTGATTTCCCAAAATTATCGTTTTTCGCCGAGCTTGCGAACTTTTATATAAATTAAAATTATATATTAATTAGACATCTAAATTAAAATACACACAAATAGTCATAAAGAGATTGAAAAAATGTGTGTGTTTGTATTTTCTACGCAAATATTAAAAAAACATTACGGTAAGCTTGCATTCTTTAAGATCCCGAATGAAAAAACAGGCATAACAAATTTTCCTCCTTCCTTACATTTTTCCACACAATTTTTGATTCTTAAATATTTTATATTTTTTTTTCTAAGACCTTTTCTTTTTCTTATAGGATTCATAAACCGTTTATAGTTATTTAATTTTCGGAAAAATTTAATATTTTTAATTTCTACGAAAATTTTTAATTTTCAAAATTTAGTTTTTTTCTCACTTGATTTCTATTTTTTGAAATTCTTTTATCTAATTTTGAGCTTTTAGCTTTTGGTTGTTGAAATTTTGATATTAAAAATGTGGTGCTTGTGCTTAGAACGATTTTTTTTTTTAAATTTGAAATAAAAATTATTATTTTTTTCATAAAAGTACTTTCCTTTTTTCATATTTGAAGTTTTTACCAAAAAATTAACCATTTTAGTAATTAGAGAATTCGATAACTAGGAAATCCAAAATGGTGGCTGTTGTAATATTTTAAATTTTTACAAAACAAAATTAATTATTACAGAATTAGGCAACTTTGGACTCAAAAATGTTTGATTTTGCAATATTTAAAATTTTTCAGAAAAATTAAAAATTTTATTTATTAGAACATTTTACAACTAGGAAATCATTAATTTTTGTTTTTGTGGTACTTGCAATTTTAACAAAAAATGCAGATTAAACCGATTACAGAAATTGTTAAATAAAATGTTTTGTTAACAGAAGTTGTTTTATTTTTGCTTGTAATCCGAAATTCAACTTAAGGTGAGATGGCACGAAATTTTCGCAATATTTAATTAATTTAGCTCAGCGAGCCAACCCTCCTTTGGGCCAATGTACACCTATTTTTTAAATTAAATTTCTCTATTAACTCCCATCACTTATAGCTAGCCTCGATTTTATCACTCTATAGCAGTTCAAAGAGCTTGCAGTCAAATACCCGTATGGCTGCGTAAATCTACAAATACATACATACATATATACTGTATTTGTGTATGTGTATTTGAAATCCAAAATTCATACTACTACCCATCTTGTTTCAAAAAAAAACCTTGTCGCCTTTGGCATTTCCGCTCTCGAGCTCATCAAATGACTTTTGCCTTTATGATTTTTCGCAATTGCAAACATTCGATGACGAGAAGTCGATATTGATAGTTGTTGTAATTAACGTACACAAGCATGTGTGTATAGGTCTTTATGTGTGCACAAAGCCAAGAACAACAAATAGCAAAATAACGCAGACGTATTGGAGGTAGAGCGCTACGAAAGGGATCTTTGCGAATGCAGTAAAATTTCATTTTCTTCATTAAAACACACACACGCACACACACACCATAAAGGGAATACATATTTCGACACAAACCGAGCGATAGTGAAATATGCTGGCGCTCAATGCCCAATACACATACTCGTACAAACCCGCAAATAAACAGAGCAATTTTAATTAAAAACTAACCGCTTTTCAAACCAACCAACAAACACATACAAAATTTACTATATGAGTTCATACATATGTATGTATGTATATTCGTATGCTAACAAATTTATGTATTATGACTCATTGCAATTCATACACACACTTTTTATATGCGCTATATATGTACATGTATATGTACGAGTAAATATATATAAAGTACATTTAAATAACTGCGTGTGTCGTGTGCTGTCGATGTTCGCATTTGCTTGCATCGTTGCAACGCATGACTCTCTAACGGTTTTATGAACAAATAACGGTAATAACTTGCAGCGTTCGCATTTGTGTATTTCGGTATATCGGTATGTGTTTTCGTTCTTTATTTGGTTAACAACATTTATTTCACCAAGCATACACAGATAAACATACAGTTATGTGAAATTAAAATAGGGACACGATATTTTTGGCCAGTTTTGGACATAATTTTTTTTTTTTGCTTGTTACTTTTTTGTATCGAAATCCATCTTCTGATAAATTCGTATTTCGAACTTTGTAGAAAAAAAGTTTAATAAAAAAATGTATACTTTTTCAGAGTTTTGAGGAAAATTCTAAGTATGCGGTTTTATAGCCCATTAAATTAGGCTAATAAAGTACAAGTCTCAAACAGCTAAACATTTTCGTTGATTTAGGACACATTTTTTTGTAAAAAAATTATCAAAATTCAAGAGAAAGTTTTAGCTTCTAAGAACTTGCACTTTATTAGACTCGATGATGGGTCATAAAACTGCATACCAGAACTGTTTGTGTTTTTTTTTTTTAATTCTAATTAAAAAGTTTGTACATTTTATGAAATTTTTCTTATTTTTCTACAAAGCGCCAAATGTAATTTTTTACGGTGTTTCTTATATAATCAGCTAGACTTAAAAAAAAACATAAAACAAACAAATGTAACAAAATCTAATGTAACAATGTTTTACATGATTTTTTTTTTCATTAAGTAAAAAAAAATTGCTGCCACAAATTTAGCCAATACATAATGAAATTACTACTTCCAAATTTTTTTGATTTATAAAATTAATTACTAAGATTGAAAGGAATGAATTAAAAAATTCGTTATAAAAAGAACACTTGGTTTTTGGTTTGGTTTTTTGAATTAAAAAATTCGTTATAAAAAGAACACTTGGTTTTTGGTTTTTGATTTGGTTTGGTTGGTTTTTGTACAAAAAATTGGCTTGAAATCTACTAATGTTTTTTTTTGTAACAAAAAGTGAAGAAAATCTGTCGATTTAAAAAAAAAAACGAAAAATTATTAATGTACATTTGTTATATGTATATATATATTTGCGGTCGTATATTTCGAAGTTTGAATTTTGTTAGGGAATCAAAACACAATTAAAAGGCGACAATTAAAAGGCAACAATTTTTCAACGTGATAGAAGTGAAAGCTGCTATTTCGCTGATCACCATAACTCCTCAGCAAAGGACTTTTTTTCTAGACTTTACGGGCACGCTAACCCTGTGAAAATTTTGAACTTCCTAGGGTAAATATGAACCTAAATTCACACAATTTTTTTTTTTTTTTTTAAATTTTTTTCAATATTTTCAATTCTGCATACTTTTATGGTTCTATTGCTGCGTGTATTCAACACATCCTACCTTCATTTGACGCTTCCGCTACACCACCAAAAAAAAACTTGGCTGCTAAAATTCACCACCTGCCTTTGAACTGTTTGCGCATGCGAAAATCCGTGCAAATATAAACATATAGTATATTTCTATATTTCAATATCATGCGTATGAATTTATTTGCATGAACAGTTATTGGCTAGTCATACATATTTGCTTTTGCGTGTGTTTGTTCAAAACAGTCAGTGGTTGTGTATTTTTTCCCCACTTTGCCTGCATTCGTGCGTGCCACTTACTTATCTTGCTAACGCCAACGGGGGGGGTATTCAAATGATGCGTGAAAATCAACACTGTTACAAAGTGAAATTTGATTTATAACTAAGCTGAAAATACGCAATTCGGGTGAGATACTTTTGGGCACAACAAGAAAAAACATTTAATAAACTTTAGTGTAGATGTGATATGTATGAAAAATATAATCACTATATTTTTTAGTTACCCTTAAATTTTCGCAAAAGGTAAAATAACCCTAGTGCTTTATTTTATATATCTAAAATGGCCGCGCGAAATATCATAAATATGATTTTTAATAATAACTTTATTTTTGTAAATATATTTTCCGGCATATCATCACCATGTTATATACTCCGATAGGTAATATGAGCCATATGATTTTAAGTAATAATTCTAACACGACAATTGCGCCACCTATCGGGTTCAAAAGTAGTATAGTTTTTGCGTACAATAAACTTTTGTTCCAAAGATGAAAAGAAACGGCCTTTAGTTGTCGGCTTGCACTGCACTAAAAATTATTTTATTTCACCGAACTACATATATCCTAAATTTGAAAAAAATCTCAACATACATATGATTTTTTTTTTTTAAATATCTTGAACAGATATCATAAACAGTAGCGCAAAGCTAGACTCTTACAGTGATTTTTTTAATATTCTCAATTTTCTCTTAGAATTTTTTTTTTTTTAATAATAAAGTTTTAAATAATAAAGTTTCAAACTTTATATAAAATTTGTGAAAATAAAATTTTTTTTTTTTAACTGCCAATCTTTGTTATTAAAATATTTGGAAACTTTTCGGCTATGCAATTTCGTAGCCCATATAATTTCACTATAATAAACTCGGATGATTTTTGGTCAGTTTTATTTTGCTGTTGCTGTTGCTCATTTTTTGCATATAACTAGTGCGTTAAATTATTTTTGTATGAAAGGAAGTGCATAACACTGTCTACAAAATTACATAACAAAAAATTTTCTTAAAATTCTGATTAAAATGTTTGAAAATTTCATGAACATTTTTGAGTTATTTTAATTATAATAGCGTGTTAAAATAAAAAATGCCTTATACCGAAAAATGTTCTAAAAACTCTGACAAAAAAAAATGAAAATTTTATTGTAAATTTTTTCAAATTTGTTAAATATTCTTAAATTTTTTACAAATTTTGAAATTTATTGAACGAACTACTTTTTAAAAATAATAGAAAATGAAACATCGAAAATGTTAGCAGTATTGCGGATATTTTTTGTAAGCAATATTGTGTTAAAATGATAAAGTTTCATCCGAATTACCTTTGCTATATATGTTAATTGAAACTTTAAGTCCTACATATTTTAACTTTACTTGCATTAGCCAAATTGCTTTAATGATTTTGCTAAATTTTTTATCATTTTTCTAATACTCCGCCTGCTCGCTTTAATCAACACATTTGCACAACCAATTTCAGATAAAGTCTTGTTGAAATTAATAATTGATAAGAGAGTGATTTATTATGCAGGATGCTCCAACATTTTCCACAACGACCCGCATCACAAGAAATTCCTAATCCATAAAACACCATAAAACCAACCGCCTCTTACTGTTCTTACTGTCGTAGATATCCATTACAAAAAGCAATAAAATCATTTGTAATCAGTCAGTCACACTTCGTAATTCTACGCTTTCGCACCTCCACACCCCCACACTCCCACACCACACAATTCAAGCAAGCATGCGGCAAATCGAAAATTTACATGTGCCATGTGCCTGTGTAACCTAAAAGTCTGAGGTAGTGGAGAGCTGAGCAAAGCCGAGCAAATATGTATACAATATGTATGGCCAGTTTAAGTACCTGGCTATTGGCGGGGGCGGGCGTGGAAAGTGGAACATAATAAATTTACCTAAGGCATTATGCGACAGATAAATTACGCCTAAAAGCTAGCACTGGAAATTACTACAATAACAACACAATAGCAATAACAACGGTTGTGTTAGAATTGAAAATGAAACAAAAATTTGAAATCCTTAAGAAAAATTGAAATAACAGCAATTTCATGCAGTAAATACAAACCGCCAATGGTGAGCTTTCAAAAATTTGCGCAAACTTTTTCCGCTCGTGCTAAGCTAAAGTGGTTAGAGGAAATTGAAATTGAAAAAGTATCGCTTTGAGCGACATAAACTATAGGCATGAGAAAGCATTTAAAGATATCAGTGATATATTAAAATATAAATATTGTATGTATATATTTTTTTTTTTTTGTTTTTTGCTGAATCTAACGTCGCACGTGACATTCACAAAGTACGAAATCAATTGCACGAAAAAGCAGGTGATTGATGCGCTTGAAACGGTAGAACAAAAATATGTCAGGGCAAAAAGATTGAAAAGGTATGTTTGCATACTTTTAGGGGTAGGCATTATCATAACGGTGTTTCAGAAACGTGCATATTTAAAACATTTGCAGGCACATCGTTTGGCTACGTTGTTCCCGCCTAAAAGTATGCGATGTAATACATCTAAACTTTTCTTAAGTAATAAAAAGTTTTGTTAATAAAAATTTGTAGAAGTTCCAAACTTGAGCATACTTTTGTGAGCTTCGCCAAATATTGAATATATGTACATATATTTCGGCAGCTAAATGCCGTTGTCAAAAACAAATATCAATCCATTATGTTTTTTGTTATTTGAAGTTTAAAATCGAACCCCCACACTTTTACGCCCAATCGCAATTCACGAATTTATTCATCACTTGAAAGCAGGAACCGAAAATAATGATTATTTTAAAATTTACCAAGAACAAAAATCAGAAGCTTCCAAGTATTGGAGAACAATTTTTAGTATATTTATGTTATGATTTAAAAAATGTTGAGTCATATCTTTAAAAATTATATTAAACGCTCAGGAAAAATAATCATACATATATCGAGCTAGATATTTTTTATCCAAAATTAAACTGGTTTCCGCTCTGAACTTAATGAGGGCATATAAAACAAATTTCGAACAAGAAATCATTAGGATGGTGGTTTTTTGATCTAACAAAACGCAAAAATTTTTTTTATTTCTTTAACAAATAAGGATTACTTCCATTATAAACAAAAACGAACTCAAAAAAAAAAAAAAAATAATAGCTTTTGATGAAAAAAATATAACTCAAAAAGTTATGAGAATTTATGTTCAATTCACGAAATAATCATCATAAAACAAGTTTTAATTTTGGTCAAAAAATCTAACTCTCTACATAGTTTTTTTTTAATTCTGCACAAGAAAAAATAACGCACGAGAACTGAGTTTCACCTTTGATAAAAAAAATTTAACTCAAAAAAAAATTCTGATAATTATTTTTTTTACAAAAAACTCAACCCAAAAAGTGAGATAAAATAACGCCCAATACCTGAGTTTTATATGCGATTAAAAAAAACTCAAACAAAAAACTAAAGATTGATGATGACGGAAAAAAAAAATTCGACAACTTTTGATGAAAAGAAAAAAATCATAAAAAATTATTATTTATAAAAAACTAACATGTCACATGTAAAAATTATTATTGCCGAGCGAAAAAATAACTATCGAAAACGAGTTTTAATTTTATTATATTTTATATTCCTACGCAAAAAAGTAAAACTAATAATATTATTATTGATTGCAAAGCTTAGAATCTTAAAATATTTATTGAGTATCAATTTTTTTTTTTTTAGAACTCACAATAACTGTACCTGCCTAAAAGTATGCCATGTTTCGCGCTACAAGCGGCTACTTTGGAAAATTTCAATTAAGGAGTTTTCCTGCATCTATTTAATAATATTTTTTAATGAATAACATCTTCGAAATGCTACAAATTTTAGCACAATTGTAGGCGCTTGTGCCTGCATTTAATAGCAAAAGTGAATACCAAAACTTATTATAGCTCTACTGATACTACAGACAAATTCACTTTCAAACGCAATCGGTCACTTTCATTTGTGCTTTGCTCTTTCGCCTTAAAGTATCCCATACATTTTCCCAAACTTTCAATATGCTGTTGTTTCATAGAAAACTCGATTTTTTTCCAAAGTAGTTCTAAATCTTTAAGCAGTTCTAAATTGCTGTGCTACTTTTAGGCGTTTAACCTTGCAATACATCAACCCACGCAACCCCATTTTGGCACAACCCTTACTCAGCAACTAAGCCCAAAAGTAGGCTACTTACTTAGCGCTGTTAGCATTAAATAAAAGTAAATTTTGCGCATTTGTTACTCAATACTCCGCGCGCATTACCAGAAGCGCTCACTACATTCGCTACGCATTTGACCTGCTGATCGTTTCGAAAACACATTGTTTGGCAAAATATATGATACGAGGTCATACAATTCCTGCACCACTTGCATTCTTCATGATCTACTCCACCACTTTATGCCGCTTTCGCTTTCAATGTCCATCATTCATTGTCTCATTGCGGAAACCACTTGGCTGCTATTCATTGTTTACTTTCTCGCCACAACCTTTATAGTTTGCGCTGTACTGTGGGCTGAGTTCTTCTGTTTTGCCAACTGGAATGTTGCTGCACGAAATAAGTCAACACTCCTCATTCATCCACAACAACACACAGACGACAGAGGCAGAGACAAAGGCATACGCATCTAGCGCCTTAAAAAGATGTCATGATTTATTAGACACTCCAATTGATTGCCTTTTTTTTATTCCTGTGGATGGGTGTGTGTGTGTGTGTGTTTATGATAGGCATAACAATCGCCGCCATCATATTCACTGTCGTGCCTTTCGTACTATATCCGATATCTATCTCTTCTGGCATCAAATAAGTGAAGCTTGAATTAATAAATGCTGTTCGTGTCAGCACAAATGATCAAACAAACAAAAAACAAAAAACCAAAAAAAAAAAGAAAAGTGAAGGATGGACAAAGCGAAAAGAAATTGTTGGTCTCTACCCGACTGTACACAAAATCATTCGCATTATTTTCTCTCACTATTTTGTATAGTTGTCCTCCACAAAAAAAAAAAACCAAAAAAGGCAACGTTTTATTGATCGTTCTGGCTTTTGATTTATGTGGCAATAACTTTTTGACAAATATTTATTCGTTACGTGAGTAAATGAGTTGTCTATCTGTTTAGAAGTCAATATTTATTAGTGAAAATTGAAGTGTTTATTGCATAATGCGCGGAAGTATACTCCGGTAGTGATTAAGTGGTGAGGCGTAGCGAAAAATTAAAGCTCATTAGGTTTAAACATTATGTAGAAAATATTGTATAAAATATTGTGGTATATGTTTGGTTTCTAACAGAGTTTGATAGGTTTGCGCTGCGGTATTTAAAACTAACATTTTCTGGCAATGCTAAGGACGTTCCACAGCCGCAAAAACCAAAACTCGTACAGTGGTTTTTTTTTTAATATACTCACAGTGTTTATCTTCAAATTTTATTAATTAATTATTTTAATCTATAATAAATATTACATAAAACTAAATTTAAAAAAAACTCTCAAAAATCCAAAAAACAGTACAAAACTATTCATGAGAATTTTTCAGAGACAGAAAACAGTCGTGTTTTTGTGATTTTTAATTTTTCGATCAAAAATAAATGTTACTCGTTTTTCTTGGATTCAAATGATTTTTTTAATACAAATTATAACCGTTATGATACTTGAAATTTTTAGACACTACTCAATTTTGTAGATCTTTCATTATTAGTATAATAAAGTTCAAGTTTCTAGTAACTAAAAACTAACGATGATTTTTTTGGTGGTAAAAATAAATTATATGTAGAGAAATGTTACTGGTAGTTACAAATACAGAAATTATGAAATTTGATTTTTTCTAATATGCATATACTAATATTTAAAACGTAATACCAAAAACTTTACTGTAATGGATATTTTTATTAAAATCAATTTCCCCACGCGCTTGCCGCATTACCAACACTTTGAACAGCCATCCTAAGCAGGAGTTGTTAATTCACATTCGAATCACATTCGGATTAAAGTCCCTAACGAAATGAATCTTTAGTAGTTCTCAACTCCTTAGACCACCCAAACCGTTGAGACTGCATTTATTACGCCATAAATTTTCACCTTCTTATAGTCTTCCAGTTATCTGCTGAAATCTTATGTAACTATTTTCATTGCATACTTTTAGTCGTTTTGCAAGATTACTAATAAAATATATATCTCTTAACTACTTATCAAGCAAACTTAACAAATTATTTATTGCATATTTATGGGCACCTTAGTTAAAACAACAGTAAAAGAGCAACTTGACTGAACACTCATCGAACATCGTCGCAACCTTTTATTTATTTAAAATTGAATGGAAGCACCGAGATCTTTCATTGTTTTCTGCATAGTTTCGAGAGCATTTACAACACACACACACATATGCAAATATATTTTTTTATAACTAACGCACCCACATGCATACATCGTCCTAAGTCGCCTTAAGTACCCTCTATATTTTTCCTTTTCATTAGAGTTGCTTTTGACACAAAAATTTATAGCATACTTTTGACTGCTATGCATCTTCAATTACTTCCACGTAAGTAATGGGTAAAATTTAGAAACGGAAATTTTCAAATAACTCCATAAGCACACATGCTTTTCAGTATAGTTTATTTTTGAAATCATCTCTTTTAATAGTATACTTTAAGGCGCTTATAAAATGTACATACATTCGTATTAAATTTATTGAATTTTGCTAATTTGGCTGCATAGCAGAGGAGGAATTAATATGGACTATATACCGTGCTTATAATAAGGCGCTTAAAATTTTATATAAAATAAATTAATTTTAAATTAAAAACTAGTAAGAAAACAAAATTACGAAACTATTTCGTTCTTATCGCAAGGCAAGGCGATTGTGAAATTATTTTGTTAACTTTCTTGTTTTCTTCATATCACATTATTCGGTGGTATTAGGCTTAGAAATTTTAAATTGTAAAGCAATTCAAATAGATTATATTTTTAAAAAAGAGCAGAAATGTATCTGTGCTTAAAAAAACAATCGTACGTTATTTGTTAAAAGAATTAAATTCAATTTTTTTCTTATAGTTTATAATACTTTTTAAAAGGAGCAGAAATATTTACTCTATGTTTAAAATTTGTTAAGTTGTCCTTAAGGATTCGATTTTTTAACGGCGTAATTTTATTTAATTTTTCCATTTTTTGATTTCTTCCGGAAATTAAAGTTTTCTTTAGTAATTAGTGTTTTTTATATTTTTTTTATATTTATTCTATTTTTTGCTTTTGTGTATTGCAATAGTTTTAGCTTCTTTAAAAAATCTCCGTACGTTATTTGTTACAATAATTAAATTTTAGAATTTTTTACGTAAAATTTATGGCGATAATTTTATTCTTTGTCGGTTTGAAACACATGTAATTATTTTTATGGAATTGCCTATTTGGTTAAAAACATTTATTTTTTTACGCAGAATTTTGTCTACCGTCAACTTTTAGTTTTCGAAATTTTAACGGCTTAGATAATCATTACCGAATTTTTTTTTTCATTTTTTTTTGGTATTCAAAACGGATTTTATTTTATTTTTCCACTTGTTGAATAGTATTTGCTTAGCTGGGGGCATTTTATACAAGATTTTTACAATTTTTCTTTTTTTTTTTTGTTTTTTTGTATAATTAAGACGAAACCGGTGATATTTACTCAAATTCAAAAAAAGAGTAAATTTTTTTTTTAATATATTGAATTATATTTATTTTTTTAATTTTTTTTTTATGATTTACTTTCGTACTTGAGTGCATTTTCTTATTGGTTGAATTATATTATTTGTGCGTATCCCAAAATTTTTAAATTTTAGGTAATTTTGTTTTAGTTTAGTTTATAATTTTTTTTAGTTTTGTTTTTTGCTTATGAGTTGCATACTTTAGAGCGTTTTATGTATGATTTTTAAATGTGCGATATTTTTGATAATATTTTGCCATTTTGTTTATTAAAAAAATTTATAAACTGTTTTTTTATTTTTATTTGTATTTTATTTAATTTCTTTATTTCTATACTATTTTTTTTATTACTTTTTAATTTAAATCAACAATATTTTTTTAGCCAGTTTTTTTTTTATTTTGTAGTATAATTTCTTTTAAAAAAATATTTTTGTTATTTATAGTAATTTAAGGCACAGTTTGAATTATTTCCTTAAAAGCTGTTCAACTTTTCTATCCTAATTTTTAGTAATATTTTTTACTTTGCCAGTTCTTTATTTGGAAGGTACTGGACAAATTTTTTAATATTTACATATTTATGTATATTTTATAATTTATTTTTGGTAATTTATTTTGATTGATTATCGATTTTTTTAAAATCCTTCGTTACGTTGTGGCACAATTTAAGCCACAACGTCTAATTATTTTTAAAATTGAAATTCAAAACTTTTTGAATACTCTTTAAAAAATATTTTTTTATATTTATAGTAATTTGAGTTATAGTTCAGAGTTTTATGAATAATTTGCTTACTTTTTGAAATTAAAAAAAAAAAAAAATTTTTTTCATTTATTCAACAATTTTTCTTCATTTGGAAGGTACTGGACAAAATTTTAAATATTTACATATTTACATATTTATGCATATTTTATAATTTATTTTTGGTAATTTATTTTGATTGATTACCGATTTTTTTAAAATCCTTTATTACGTTGTGGCACAATTTAAGCCACAACGTCTAATTATTTTTAAAATTAAAATTCAAAACTTTTTGAATACTCTTTAAAAAATATTTTTTATATTTATAGTAATTTGAGTTACAGTTCAGAGTTTTAGGAATAATTTGCTTACTTTTCGAAATTAAAAAAAAAATTTTTTTTTTCATTTATTCAACAATCTTAAGATAACTGGAAGTTCTAAAACTGTTTTAGTTTTGTATTCGAGTTTTTAGTAAAATTTTTCACTTGTCTGCCTCCTAACTAATTTTCTATCTAAATTTACCTAACGTCGATTAGAGAACATTTGTGATTATTGTTAGCGCGTTAGTAGATTTTTCCTTTTTTCTTAGGTTATTAAAAGTCACGCTTTAGCTACTCATTTTGCTTTCCAATTCTTTTACTCAACTCCACATTTGCTACAATGTCTAGCCTCACATACTGATTTTCTTAGCCTTATCTATGTACTTTATACTTCCTCCAGATTTAATTAATTCCGCGCAAATTTGCTTGCCTCACATGCACCCACGCCCACACTAACACACGTGAGAAAACATACACATGTTAAGTATATTTTTTTTTTATAACATGTCAGCTGTTGCTGAACAAATTCACTTAAAAGCTTACCTAGTTGCATAATTTCCGGCTAAAATGCCACCTGCCACCTGCCAACCACCAACTACCAGCAAAAGGTATGCAAAATGTGAAATGAAATGAAATTAACTGAAGTGGGAAGTGAAGAAATGAGCAGTAAGCGTGTGTGTGTGTGTTTGTGTGTGCATGCGTGAGCTAACTGTAGTTTTCTTTGCACACTTGCATTTGCATAATATTTGACTTGAAATGATGATACGATAAAGTAAGGAAGGAAGAAAGGAAAGTATCAGAAGCGCATGGCGTGAGTGGTTCGAGTGGCAAACTCCTCAGCCATTAAGTCTAGCTATTTGCCTCCCGCCCACCGTTGCCCGTGTTTGCTTCAGCTCTCTTTCTGCAACTCGCCCTCTCTTTTAACTATACGCTACTCTCTGCTTTTTATTTAAATTTTTCTATACTCGGCTAACTAACTAACTTTCCTTCCACCCGCACTCTAACGCTGCGTGTGCACACCAATTACCCATTACTCGTACTGTGCTGTATTGCGCCACTGTTCTACATATTGCCGCGCCTCGTTGTCTGCTTGTGACATTACCTGCTCATTAATGACAATACCGACCGTTAGCAGCCGTAACATGGCGAAGATTCACCAGCCATTACAGCGCCCATAATTTGTTTGCTTTAATTAATTATGCAGTCGCATTTTTCTTCTTTCTGTTTTTTTTTTGCCTCCCGCCAAACGTGGCTGGGCGTCACAGCGCACAACCCATAGTCTCGACGACCTCGTCATTATGCGCGTCTACACAACTGACATTTTCCTGGTTGTTGTATAATTTTACAACGTCGTAAAAATGAGCCGTGAGAAAGCGGCCAAAGGCAAGGCATTGGGAAAGTGAGTGAGGTGCTTGAAACGGCTAGGCAAATCTGGCTATGTGTTTTTTTAGTCAGCCCTTAGAGAGGGCGATGCCCACTCTGACAAGCAATGGAAATTATCAACTAACTAGGCGAGACAGCTTGTTACGTTGGGGCCCGTCAATATAATTGAGCGTGAAAATAAACAACAATTGACCGCAGCAACGCCAGCTGGCCATACGCTTAAAATATATTAATAATATACAATCAAAATAAAAACAAACTTCCGCCCCAAAGTGATAACCTGGTTTTGCGCTGCATTGTTTAAAAAGTAATAAATGCGCCAAAATAACAAACTATGTGCTTAAAAAGTGTGGCAAGCAGGCGGCATAGGTCCTTGGGGTAATTTGAGTTGCCAACGGCAAGCTGCTAGCCGCGGCTACAGCAACCAAACACCCTAAACTTCCTTACGACATTTGACTTTTTCATTTATTGCATACATTTATTTTTTATGGCAGCAGTTTGCGGTTAAGTTACAATTTTTTTTTGGTTTGCTTTACCAATTGCAAAATTTTTTCTTCTTTTTTTGCTGAGCTTGCGGTTTTATGTAGGAAAATTTAAAAGCACAATTTTAAATTAATTATTCTAACTGGTGACTTTAAACAAGTTAACGAGCATAAATTGGCATGGCAAATGTGGGAGTAGACATTTCTTGGCCAGAAAATTTGCATATATAGTGGCATACATGTAGGCGTTGCAGAGATTTAAGATTAAAAAAAAACGTACGCTGTTATGAAACTACAAGTTTCTAGTTGATTAAGCAAAAATATTAAAAATTTAAATGGTGTAATATGTTAATTGCATAATTTTAGGTGCTTGCCATATTTTATAGTTTTTTTTTTCATTGCACGCGAATATTGCATGTGATAGTTATTAGCGATTTACGCAGATCAGCGGTTTGTATTAAATTTTAAAAAATATCAACTGCATACTTTTAGGGATGTTAATTTACAATCATATACTGTATGCGCTATAATCATAGACTGTTAGCTAGCCAGAAATCTTTAAAGGTTTTTAAATGCCAATATTTCACTAAATTCACCTCATATGCATGGCGTATTTGGAGCAATTATAATAGAAAAGTTACATACTCCTAGGCGTTGCGGAAATTGTTTGAAAAAACATTTAGTTTTAGAAAAAACAAAACGCTTCACTTATATTGGCAATAAAAAATTATATTTCTAATTAATATTTGTATAGTTTCAGGCTACAGAGGCTGACCAGCACCTCATACCAAAATAATATTGCATACTGTAGGGGGCATCTTAAAAAATTGTGTTTTCTGCTATTGTACGTGGTTATCGACAAACGTAGACGTCTACCGCGCCTAGAGCCATTAAATGGTGGTATGAAAAAGTAGTAGAGCCGATACTTCTGTAGGGGATTCTTGTTTGGTGAGATGTCTAGGATTTGATTGCAGCCCAGCCCGCTGTCAGGCAACGTGTGATTGGTTAGAAATTTAACTCGTCATGTAGTCATTCCAGGATTTTGGATTGATTTGAATTTTTTTTAATTAGTTTGTTTAAATCGCGTTTCGGTTAAGTGGTAAAACTATAAAATTTCGATATTTTTTAAACGCGTTGCATATTTTAGGGTTTATTTACGTACATACCATAAGCAGTTACTCCAACAATTGGCCACATACTGCTTTTTTGAATAATATTAGCAATATTAGCACGATAGCTATTTTTTTTCTTTGATGACTTTTTTAAAAATATAATGTGGTCTATAACAAAAAGGATATAAAAGTAATTTGCAACCCTTTACAAAGTTAATAAAAATTAAAGAAATTTTTAAACTTTTTATCGGAATTAAAAAAAAAAATTGAGTATACAGCTTAGATTTGTTTTTTTTATTTTTTTCGCATTTTGGGCTTGGAAATTTTTTTTATAATGCAGAAGATGTGCAAAACCGCCAGCATAAAAATTATTTAAAATAAAAAAAAACTAAATTGTCAAAAATTACCCTAAACTTTTAGACATTTTGACCATTTTTATGCTACAACTAAATGCCCTGCAAAACTGCTTACCCAAAAATGTCAAAAATTGCAAATTAAAAATTTTAAAATTTTGATAAAAATTTTTGGAATTTTTATAAAGTGTTCCATAAGAATTTTTAGTAAATTTTTGAGTATACAGTTATGAAGCCAATCCAATTTTAATATTGTAATATTTAAGTCTAAAGAGAAAAAACATTTCCTTCGTTTTTTTCTTGGAAACTGTTTTTTTTTTTTAATTAATGCTTGCAATTTATAAGGCAGAAGAAGCCCAAGACCGCCACCACAAGAAAAAAATAAAAAAAATCAACGGGAATTTATGTATATAAAATTCATTCGTTTAATGGATAATTCCACATTTTAAGCTAAAATCAAATGCTTTAGTCGTAAATATTAAACTATTACCAATTAAAATTTTCTTATTTTAGCTAAATTTTTTTCACCTTTTATAATTTTGTACGAATTTTGAAATTTTAAAGTTGTAATCCATATTTTAATCCTATGCCATTCGTTGTATTAAAAAGTAAAAAAAATTTTTAAAACTTTGCAAAAAAAAATCTTTGTGTTAATATTGGAAAAAGAAAACACCAAGTGGTCAATTACTTGAGTCCCCGTATAACTAGCATAGCTCTAAACCAATATAACGAAATTTTGGTTTTTTTTTTTTAGTTTAAAACCACAAATTATATGAATTTTACAATCAAAAAATTAGCCTAGCCTAAGTAGAGGAGCTTGAGCCAGATTTAAAATACATATTGTATGTGGCTATTAAAATTTAACTTTATACGTGACACTCTAGTCATAAATATCTATGCGCTTACAGTAAAGGCCTTTTAACTATCACTCTCGCCTTTTACAACCTGCATCTACTGCCTACTCTCCGCAGCACTCATCTTGTCGATAGAAAAATTTTCAAATTTCACTACCCACACCTCAAATCCACTCAGTATGCCGCCCTGTTATGCTAATTTCATGAGTAAACATAAAAAAGCACTCACACCCATCAAATGGCAGCTCATCGCCACACAAGCAACACGACTTTTGACCTTTTGCATTACGTATATATTTTGAGGCGCGTTAGTGCCCGTAAAAATAGCATACTTTTAGGTGCTTATATTTAACAGAAGAGTGCTCAATAAAATGGATTTGGATTTTTTAATACGGAAATTTCGCTACGCTCAAGCGCCACGAACAATTTGAACAAATGTTATTTAAGACTGCGCTTTCAGATTGACCCACATTTGGTCCGCAAGGCAGCACGTAAATCACAGCGTTATGCGGAAGAGGGAGGTGGTGTGAGTATGTGGTAACGTGAGAGCTGTCAACACTCACGATGCGTTGTAGCTTCACTTATTTACTATACATGCGGCTTAGAAGATGTACTAATAAACATAAATAGCATTCTAATAAATGGCCACTCAATATTAACCCTTTTAACACTTCATAAAACCGGAAAAGTGTGCGTGGCAGTGAGAGAAAGAGGCAAAGACGTAAAGGCAAAAACTGAAAGCCAAAAAGACGTAGAAACTTTGCACAAAATCTTTGCCGTGGCCAGTAGCGTGTGGTAAGGGAATGTAGTTGAGAACGGGAGTGAGCTGCCTTTGCCTTTCTTAGCCAAACAAACAATTTGAATGGGTTAACATTTTGGTTGCTTCAACGCATGCTGCATGCCATGCCTTCAATTATTTTATGTATATCCTTGCGTAGAGTCAACAAAAAACAATAACTACATGTACTTCGGATACTCAATAACGATAATAATGATAATAATAATAAAAATAATAATAATAACTTTTATGACCAAACATGACTGGTGTGGGGAAATTTTAACGTAATGGAGTTGCCACGTTTGGTTGTTTATTTTTTCTTTTTTTTTTTTTTTGGTCGCAAGGATGGGCTGGTTGGTTAATGGGTTATGCGAGTTTTTAGCAGACTGTAGTGAAAAATTTGTAATTTACAGTCACTTTGTCAGAATAAATGTCATGTTCGCCTACCATGCCACTTTTCGTGCGTGCTCTCTGGGGTATGACCTAATTTTCGGTTTGCTCATCCAGATGCTATAACAATGATAGTGTGACAAATAGATAAATGAAGTTTCACCCAGTAAACATTTTCAAAGCGTTTTGTATTTTATGAGTACGAAATGCGTAGTACCACCCAAAAATTATACACATTATATAAGAGTCTAAAAAAAAACTCGCCGAAGATGCGACTCATATTCAGGCTCATTTAGTTTTCTCTTCGCAAGTAGAGCTCAGTTAACGAACCTCCTTATTAGGCTAAGCGCACCGAGCTGCGACTTCTCCATGGCACATTTCTCATTTGTAATTTATGTGTTAAATGTTTGCTGGGCAAACAAGCCGACTCTCCTCACTCAGTGTGACTATTTACTTATACTATGCATATGAATCCTAAATAATCCTGCAAACTTTTCAAGCGACAAACTTTTTGGTGTGGTCGCCGTAAGTTGACCTTAACGCATACTGTTGCGGTGAGGGGGCCGAAAAGGCAAAGTGACAATGTGTTTATGGGACCAAAAAAGGGATGAGTAAATATGTAGAAAACTTGAGCTACTGTACTGACTGTAGGTGAGATGCGTTGTGTTTATGAGAGAAGAGAGTGTGAGCAGTGGGAAGTGTAATGGTGTAATAAATGGGAAAGCACGATTTTTTCTATTCATTTTGATTAGCATTTAAAATGAGTTTAGTGGAGGTGCGTATAGAAAGTATTTACTAACTTTCATCAACCTTTGCTGTACAAAAGTGTAGGTACTCTAACAGATGTTTTTAATTCAAAATGAAGCAACTAGATTCAAAACTTTTTGCAAGGTAAGTTCAGAGAATAATTGTGATGAAATAAATTTTATTAACATTGCAATTAGTTAAAAAGTAAAATTTATTGCGAAAAAATATTCACAATTTCTCGTACAAATTTTCAAAATTTTTCGTTGCAACATTTTTTCTTGCCAAAATAAAACTACATTTGGTAAGTTGACTAAAGTTTTGGATGCTCTACAAAATTATTTATAAGAAAAACTTCCTAAAAGTCACCGCAAGCAATCGAGCACATGTTGATATTTTTTATGATATACGCAATGTTTCTCATAATAAATTTTTTTGTTAATTTTTTATAGAAGTATAGTTTTTTCTATAACAAAATTTACATAAATCAAAATTTCAAACTTTGCAAAAAATTTATAAAAATTCAAGGGTTTTTTTTACCTGATCATGTAAACGAAGTTCACTTCAAAAAAACAAATACCATGAAATAAATTTGAAAAAAATGTTATGAAAATTGGAACTACTTAATTAAAGAGTAAAATTTTCTAAAAAAAAAATATTTTTCTAACGAATAACTTTGAAAATTTGTACGAAAAGTCAGTAGAAAATATGTCATTTGGAAGATTGGCTATGGTTTTAAATGCTCCAGAAAATTTTTTCACAGAATATTTCACTAAAAGTCATCGCAAACAACATACAGTTACTCAAACATCTGTTTACATGGTGTTTTTTTTTAAACGCAATATTTTTCATAAAAAAACGACAAAAATTATAATTTCAAACTTTTCACTAAATTTATAAAAATTCAACAAAATTTCAAAAAATTCAAAAAAATATCCGAATTTTAAAAAAATATTTGGAAGTGCAATATTTGTTTTCTAAAAAAAAATCATACAAATAAAAAATTTCAAATTTTGCAAAAAATTTCAAATTTTGCAAAAAATGTATAAAAATTCACAAAATTTCATAAAATTTTTTATTCTTGGCTACGCAATATTTTTAAAATAACAAAAATCTCACAATTTAAAATTTCAATCTTTACACAAAGTTTATAAAAATTCAACAAGATTTCATAAAATTTTCAAACCTTTTGATAAGAACTTTTGTAAAATTTTGAGGTTTGCAGTTTTATAGCCAATTCAAGTTTTGATTTTTTACATTTACCACTGTATATTCAAAGATGTGCAAGAATCCAAATTTTCAAAAAGTTGTCAAAAACCAACCGAATTGTTTAGCCTATTTAGACTCGCAATTTGTAAGAAACAAAAAAAATAGCATAACACAATTCTATTTTAGAAGCCATTCTATAATACTAAATCCTTATACGATTTGTGATCAAAACCTGTAACTGGTCCCAAAATTTTAGCACTATCCAACGGATTATAGTAGTTGAAAAAAAAATCCAAATCACAGACAATAAAAAGCACGAAATCATTCCATTGCCATTCGCTGTAAGTTGCTAACAACAGAGCTGTCGATATGCAAACGCTTGGTGTTACTTCTTACAGTGATTGTTGATGGATAAACAACGCTGGCGAGTTACAACAACAGTGCTACCCAAAAATCAATTACCTTCGGCCAATCTTCGCGGAAACAGAAATGAATTTTTGTGGGTAAATAATAAATAAAAAAAGAATTGCCCAAGAAAAAGTTATGCTCTTTCACGTTTTTATTTAGTATTTCCTATGAAAGTTCATTTCCGTTTAAGGAGGCTATAAACAAGAGAAAACACGAAACATTTGAGAGTTTAGTAAAGATTAAACGAAGAGGAAGTGAAAAAAGTTAAGAGATGTGTAAGTTAAACGAATTTGGGTAGAGACAAATTTCGACAGTTTTGGATGGAAAAAATTGAGTTCTTAAACAAATAAATAAAATTTAGATAATCTTCAGAGCAATCACAATCGAACTGTTTATCGATATCGTTATCGATATTTTTACTGTTATCGTTAGCGATAATACAAATAATTATGCTAGCAATCGGGATTGTGATTTATTCAAAGTAAACGCGATGTAATTTCTCATCTTTGCCGATTAAGTTATCGTTATCAACATATTTGTCGATACAGTTATCGCTATCATTATCGTTATAAAAATGAGTTTAAAATTCATAATTTCTCTGATACAAAGAATTTGATTGCGTTACAGCTTCGTACACGGAGGGGGTTTGGGGCACTTTTGGCCATCTGCGGACTTACTGGGCAACTACCACTTTAACAAATTCTACACTTTTTGTTTTTGGGGTTATGTGAAAAAAAAATATAGGGACACGACATATTTACCAGTTTTGCCCATACATATTTCGTTTGTTTGTTATTTTTCTCATAAAAGTCTGGCTCATTATATAACAAACACCAGTTACATCCACATTTCAAATTTTGTAGACCAAATAGGAAAATTAAAAAAAATTTTTATAAAATTTTAACATTTTTAAAATTGAATTTATATAAACTTTTTATGTATGCTATCAAGAGAGCCCATTGAATTTTAGTACAATAAAAAGTAAGTTCCATATAGCTTAAAATTTCCGCTGATTTTTGATAAATTTTTTTGGTGACGTTGTCCCGCATTTTCTTTATACAAAGTACGTTCCGCTATTTTTTTACATAACTGTATGAACGAATAATTCATTGATATCGGTTATTTTGTGTTTTCAAAATGTATTTGCCGAGTATACGCCCCTCAATTTAGTCTAAATTTGGGCACTTCTTCACATCCCTTTATTTAACATCATCACCATTTTCATTATTGTAATCGGTTTCTTTATCTTTTATGGACGTTTTACGGATGCACAAAACTACAGCACAAAAGCTACATATTTATTGAAGGCTTACATCAAAAAATAGTAGGACGATATATTTGCTTTAACCGACGATTCTATTACTTTCATAACTTAATTCGCTCAAACCAAATTTTCTACAGTCTTTTTCAGCTCTCACGTGTCTCTTTTAGTATTTCACTCACTTCTGTTTTTGGCGTAGCACTTCATTCATCAAATTTTTTTCCCAACCAGACTAACCCTTAAATTCTTAGTTACACACACATATGCACTTACTTTTACATATATGTACATATTTGATACATGTGTGCGTGCTTCCAAACTTGTAAGGGATTGTGTCTACTAACCACAACCATTGGCTAAATCAACCAAGCAGCCGAACGTTCATTGTTTGCTCTGTATTTTTTTGGCATCTCGTCTACTTTAATTTTTCTTATTTTTTTCTTTGCCGCTTGTTCGTTTTTACTATTCCACTCACTTTACTACTTGTCACATTAAATTAATCATTTTGTTTATCCAAAATGTCAATCAATCAGCACAATAAAAATACTTTGTCCGTGCAACAGACAATAGCGTAGCAAGCAAAAAAATAAAAAATAAAAATAAAAACAGACAGCACATGGCTGGTGATGGTAACTCAAAGTAGGACCAAATAAATGACACAAAAGTGTACAGTGGAAATCATGAAAAGGGAGTAGGAGTAATACTAATGAAAGTACACTGCAAAAACAAATGGCGAGCAGGAGGAGGTTGATGTTCATTAACCAAAGTTTACTTTAGGTAGGTATATTTGTGCTAATCGCAGAGATTCAGGTATGACAAGCAACAGTCGTGGTTGAGATTCTTAATGAGATGAGAATTTGTCGCAGCCGAAATTAGAGCAGAGTTGTCAACGATTGGTAAATTCATACTTTGGATAAGGTATTTGAAACGCTTTTTTTTGTTTTTGTCAATTTTCTAGCTTGGAAGAAGCTAAAGTAAACTTTCTTAATCCTTTCCGCATAAATTTTCTTTAATTTGTTTAATATGATTAATTACAAAGGCACGTGAGTTATCGACATCAAACAGGCAATATCTAATTGCAAAAAAGTATGTGTTTTACATTCTGGCCAACAAAATTCCATCTCTGGCAAAGTCACGTTGCTAAAGTTGTTATGGATATCGCCGTCGGTTATCGTTTACGTGACCAGAATCGTCAGCAGCAACGTTTTTTGTTTTGATAATTGTCATTTTCAGTGCCATTGGCGATATTATTATCATTATCGTTTCGTAGCATTATCACTACCTAAATACAGATCGGTTTCGCTTTTGTCGTTCATAGTTAAAGCCATCGATTTTTGTATTTATTTGCAATTGCTATTGTTTCTGTTGCTATCGGTTTAAATGAAATTGTAATTATCAGTATCGGCACTCTTATCGGTATCGCTGCCGTTGTTCTAACATTTTCACAACCATAATGCTTTTAACGCTATTTCGTTTCATATCGGTGGTAGCGACTTGTGATTATAGTTTCCATTATCGTTATCGCTATCGTTATCGCGGCTGTTATTGTTATCATTTTCATATCATTAGCATACATTTTAATTTATTATCATAATTTTAGTTATCGTTATCGGTAACGTAATCGTTTTCGATGAGCTTAGCTATCGTCATAATTGTCACTCTTATGTAAGATATCGGCATCGGGTTTGCTATACATACTTATCGGTATCGTTCCATTTATGTTTTTTTATCGTTATTATTATCGATACATATATTGATTTTTTTTCAGTTTGGGTGTCGTTATTGATATGGTCGTAATTATCGTTTTGGCGATGTATCAAAAACTAACACTTTCGGTTCCATTATGTATCATTATCGCTCTTGTTATCGACAGCACTGCTGTTTCTATTAATCGCATCTTTCAATGTAATTAAAGCTATCCGTCTGGGCTCCGTTATCGGTTTCATTATCATCACATTTATTGACAACGTTATTGCTTTCGTCATATATAGCTATCTCTGTCACTGCTTCCGTCGATATTACTTTTGCTATCGTTTACACTATTATCGTTTTCGTTATCGATATCAAATTATTGAATTTTTCATCAAATTTCGTTTGGACAAGAATCTAGGGGAACGCCATAAGTGGAATGAGGCATTCCTGCATCGGTTTTAGAACAAATCTTAGTAGCTTTGTAACAGTTTTCGATTGTTTCTTCTGTATGTGTACTTATATCCCCAAAAAGAGAATATCAGGTATGCTGTGAACGTCTGTGAACTCTAGGCTGTTCATTACGAATTCGACTGAGGTTTGCAGGTCTAAACCCAACAACGAATCCCTTTCCCATCTTGGCAAAGTACTTTCGTAAAATTTAGATAAATTTACAAAGAATATTTGAGGGCCGACTCAAGCTGTCAAGCTAACTCTGGAAATAACATACTCGCCTAAAATTCAACAATTGAGTGGGAAAACTGCTAAACAAGTGAAAAATTGTACAATTAATATTATTAAGAATATCGAACTCGCATCTGCTCCAAATCGTGGCACAGTAGTGGAAGGTGTTGTCCTATATTCGCCGCTGCACTCAAACCGGTATAGCAGAGGCAAATGTTGTCATTGAATTGAAACCCCATCCCCTAGCCGAGAATACACAGCAGATAGCGTTAAAACCGTTATCTTTCTACTCTCAAGTTTAGTAAGACAACATAGCTACCGGTACAAGTATCCTGCCACCTCTTGCCACACACAACGTTCAACTTTTCTTGTATAAAATGTCAATCACTTCTGTGTCACTTCTGCTCTAGCAGTAAATTAAGTTATCTTACTACCTAATGGCTCTACAACCACAGCTGACCAGCGATAAATTTAAATTTCTTTCTTACTCGTATTCTTGGAAATACATCCCTTCAACGCCAGCCACCATCACGACATGTCTTCTTCGCCGCCTTAGCACCTTAGCTATCGAACCCTCCGGTATTTCCAAGCGTAAATTCTCCCGATTTCACAACTCACGACCGGAAATGTCATGTCAGCTGTTGCTGTATTCTTTTTTCAGTTTTTTGTTTTTTTTTGTTTTTGGTAAATCAACAATAATCGACAAGCGTGACACAAGCGACAGCGCCTAAGTATAGGCAACATATTTTAAAAATGCCGCGCACGTCTTTCATGCCAACGAAAATTGATGAGTAAAGTCGTATACATACTTTATTGTTTTTCGCAAATTAAACCAGTGAAATGGAAGAGTGAGTGAAGAAAGTATAAGATTAAAGTGAGTACGTGCGACATTTTTTACGCAAAGTTGGGCCGATGGGTTATAATTTAATTGAAATTTGTTTGGGAGCTAACAAAGTGAACGCATAAATTATGAATTGTGGGCAGCAGAAGAAACTCATGAAAATCATTTTTAAAGAAGCAGATTTGGTAAACCTGTATATAAAACATACCATTCCAAAATTTGCATAAAAGATTTATTTTTAGTTATACAGCAAAAATTGTTTAACTGATTGGGTTTTTCTAAATTTTATTACTTTTTTAAATTTTGGTAAACATTTTTGTTCTATTAATTTTTTATTATAAATTTCCGTGCGACAATGCTTAAAGCGACAACAACTTTTGAAAAAAAAATTGCTGTAAAAAAATATGCTACCGAAAAATTTTTTTTAATTTTTGAATTCCTATACAATTACTAATGTTTTTTTTTTAATTTATAAGTTAAAGAATTATTAACATATCATATCACAAATATAATTTAATTTTTTTTTAATTTTCAGTTAATTTTTTTTCTCGTTTAAATTTTTTTTTTTAAGGTAAATATTTGTTTTACTATAAGTAATTTTTTATAACCTCTTTTTGCAAAAACAAAATTGTTCCAAACATATCCAATAATACCGAAATGTTTTTTTAAAACAAGCATTTACTTTAATAATTTGCTATAAATTAATTTATATTTTTCAAGATAAAATTTTTCGTTAAAGTTTCCTTTTAATTAATGTTTTTTCTTTATAATTTAAATCATTTACATTTGTGAAAGTGCTTAAAAGTGACAGAAATTTTGGAAACAAAATTGTTCTTAAACATATCTGTTTTCAAAAATATTTTATTAATTTGTTAGAAAAAAAAACACTTATTTTATTTTAAAAATTTTTTTATTTTCTTAGTGAAAGTTTCAGTTTTTATTTGCTTAATTTTTTTTATTATTTATTTACTTGTAGATATTTTGGCCAATCGCTTAAAATATTTGCCACTGAAACAATTTTTGAAAACAAAAATATTGTTAGTTTTTTTATAAAATTTTTTTAATTGTTTTGTTTAAAAGCAGTAACCCTTTTTGATAAAAAATTGAAAAAATTGTTAATTTTTTAATTATAATATTTTGAATTTTAAAATTTTTGTGTAATTTTTTGTTCAGGTATTAATTTTTTCATTATCTCTTTATTGAGATAGCTTAAGGTGATAGAAATTTTTGCAAAAAAAGTCCTGTGCTCTTGAATTGATATAAATGTTTTTCTTCCTTTCACGCTCTCAGTTTTTAAGTTAAATTTTTATGTCGAATTTTTTGTTTTTATTAATTTTTTCATTAATTATTTTCTTGTATCGATGTTAAAAGTGACGAAGTTTTTGAAAAAAAAAAAAATTTTCAAAATAGTATCCGCTACTGAGACATGTAATTTTTAAAAGAAAAAACTATTTTTTGTCATAGGAAATTCGGATATATCAAAATTTAAACTAATAAGACGTTAGCAGTATAATAAATGAACGGGTTTTTTGACCAATTTCGACTATTTATCTTTTGTTTGTTTGACTTCCTTTAATTTTTTTTTTTAATATAATTATTTCTATAAACAAGTTATTTTATCCAAATTTACAAAAAATTCAGAATTTTTCATCAAAACTAATTTTTGCAGTTTTATAACTCATTCATATCTAGTATAAAAAAGTTCTAGGTTGAAATGTCTTAAATTTACCCTTGATTTTTGACAATTTTTTTGCGGGTGATGTTGAACACTTTTTTCCATGCTCGAACATTTTTTTGAATTTTCATAAATTTTGTATTAGGCTTGAATTTGGATTCATACGATTTTAGTTATAGAACGAACAATATTTTTTACAAAAATAAGATAAATTAAATATAGATCATGTTCGAAAAATGTTTTCGAATATTTTTGAATTTTCATAATTTTCGTATTAGGTCTCAAATTTGAACTTATACGATTTTAGTTAAAAAATGAACACAATTTTTTTTATAAAATTTGTATAAAAAAAATATAATATTCCCAATTTGACTTTAAATTCCAACTTTTTTCTCATAAATTTGATACGGTTTTTTTATTTGATATCTCTTATTTTATGTTTGCTTCTGTTTACTTTTACTTTAAAAATTTTCATACACTGCTCATATGTAATGTTTTGCTCGACGAAAAGTAAACACTACCTATTAAAACTTATATTAACAATTATTTTTCAACCTCGTTAGCGCTTATCTCGTCCACATATGGCGTAAATTTTAATTATATCATTTACAAATAGACAACAAAGCAAACAAATGTCAATACAAACAAAGGCAAGCTGCAAAGCAGGACAATTGTAAACATATTTTCATTAAAGCAAAATTAAGCGTAATTAAATCAACATAAAATACTCATAGTAATTACAAATAATTAAAGCGACGGAGTAAATATTTGTGTGTCACAAAAACGAGACCAAAAAAAAAGCTAACTAGTTACCTACCGTAAACAACGCACACACACTTGATTTCTACATGTTCTACGTATTTATTTTCGCAAACATATTTATGCTCATTAAAACTTAGCAAAAATAATAGGCATTTGTAGCTGCATATGTACATACACACATACATACAGCCATTGATACATTATATTGAACAAATTTCAATATATGGTAAACTAAATTTATTTTTAGTAATTTAAAAAAAAAAAACAGAAGATAATTTTATAACATTAACCATATTAATGATATATTCAAACTTTTCACAAAAAAAATTAACAAAAATTCAACAAATTAAAAAAAAAATTTCACCAAATTATCACACTTTTTAATCAGATTCTCGGAAAATTTCGGGTATGAAGTTTTAATCACTATTCAATTTCACTATAATGAAGTGCAAGTTTTATTGACTAAAAATTCGCGTTGATTTATTGATAATCCTTATTTTTTTTTTTTTTTTTTGCCGACGGTGTTGGGCAAATTTCTCCATACAACGAATGCCCAAAACGGTTTTTGTTTGGAAGTAAAATACAATGCGCTACAAAGCTGCATATCCAAAAGGTTTCCAAAAATTCTGATTAAGAGGTTTAAAAATGTTTAGAAATTTTTTGAGCTTTTGTGAATTTTGAAAAAAATTGAAAATTCTATCTATATAATTTATTGTGCTATATTTTTTTTATAAAAAAGAAATTAATTAAAAAATAAACATAATTGGCAAATTGTAAATTTTGTCCAAGTTGACATGTCCAACTCTGTCCTGTATGCGCATTCGCCGAAAGTCACTCATACGCCACGACATCCTTTTTCCCCCACAACGTCTACTTAATGAAAACGACTGTCAACATTGCGTAACGCAAAAAACGGTGCGTTAAATGAACAGATACTTTAACAATATAATAACACTTAACGGCCATATTATACAACAACAACAAAATACAGGGCAACAAAAATGTGGTGTTGATAATTATACTAAAAACGCAAGAAAAAAATTAAAAAAAAAAATTGGTGTTTACATTGGCAAAGCAAGCAAGCCAAATAAAAAATAACAATAAAGTGGCTAGCAACGGAATTTTGAAATAAAAAATTATTTTTCTTAAATCAACAAAAATTGCAAATGAATTTTAAGCTACAGTCGCTTACAGTGAAACTCGTACAGTAGTTTTTTTTTTTGAATATTTCTAATGTGGTTTTGGGCGAAATTTCTTTTTATTAATTTTTCATTAAAAAAATTTGAAAAAAATTGAGTTTTCAAAAATTTCAATCGGAATTTTTAGACAGTTTTGGAACATGCTTTGCGTGTAGCTAAAAATTGCCGTTAGTTTTAAGAATTTTTTGTTTTTGGTTACGATGTTGCACATTTACTTCTCCATAAAAATAAATTTTATTGACGCGTTTGCATACTCGAAAAGTTTCTAAAAAATCTCAGTGAAACTTTTGATGTCATGGAATACATTTTTTTTTTAATTTGTTGAATTTTTGGTAAATTTTTGAATACAGATGTATTTCTATAAAAAAAAAAATTTTTTCAAAAAATTCACAGAAAACAATGTGAATATTTAAACAAGAAATCTCTGTACGAGTTGCCCTTTCAGCGACTGCATAAATGTGAAAAATGGCGAAAAAAATAAATTTTCTCTTACTTCCTGCCCCTCCCTTTACTCCACAAATCATTGGTACGCAAATACTGCAGATGTATAACCCCTCTGTCCTCTTTCCTCGCTCTACATAGCTCATATTTTCTTGCTGTTTCTTACCCAAACATTTATGTGATTTCCGGTGAGCCAACTAACTGGCGCAAACGTGTCTATCGACAATAAAATACAAAAAAAAAACTAAACAAATGCAAATACAAAAAAAAAATAGCTTAGATTTGGTTTTGGCTTTCGTGCTGCCTCCAGAGACTACTTAGGCTACCTTGTCAACGGAAGCTGTTCTTTAGTTACCGAGAATTAACTGAAAAATAAAATAAAAGCGATTTTTCTCCTTTTCTAATTTTTCGTGGATTTTTGATTGTCTTTATATAAATAATGGAGTACTGTTCGAAAAACCAGCACAAACGCAGAAAAATTTTACAACAGATTGAGAAAAAGTACAGGTACAGTTGAATTACCGTATGATAAACTTCCCTTAAACAAAAACTGCTCTTAAATTAAATTTTACCATTTTTAAAACTGAACTTCTATAAATAAAAATCGGATTTTGTATTTCTACCTGGAATTTCTCAGGACAATAACACAAAACATATATGTAGCTGTGCCATGGTGTGCCTAACGGCTTTTTGCATGTTTAGTGATTTTTTTTTTTAATATTCGCTATGTTTTTCATGATAAAATTTTGTCAGTTAATTCTTTGTATAAATGCTATATTTTTCAGTATTATAATAATTAAAAAAAAAAGCACATGAGTCAAAATTTCGAACTTTGTAAAAAATTCACATGAATAGAATAAATTTGCATAGCGCATTAAAATTTGGATTTCATATAAGTTCTTGTTGATTTTTAATATTTTTAATTCCGACAGTTTTGCTCAGTTTCTGTGATACAAAATGGAACTTTCCAAGATCAATAGTTCAAAAATCAACAGAAATTGTTGGGCTCTTGAAACTTGTATATTATTATGCTAAAACTAAATAAACTAGAATGCTGTATAATCAGTAGTTTCAAGTTAAGAAGTTTGAAATTTGTTTGAAATTTTTTTGAAACCACATACATTTTGAACAAAATTTTGAAATTTTTTTTAGATCTTTTCTGTTATTCATATACACTATATTTTTATAAAAACCTAAGGAAATAAATTTTTGATCAAAAAAATTTTCAATATTGCAAAAAACACTCATTTGTTCGAGGATTATGTGCTAACGGTTGGAATTAAAGCGAAATTAGTACCAAACTTTCCAAAACTATGCTTTCACATAACTGAGTAACTCAAAAAAAAATTACAAAAATTTAAATTTTTTACATATGAAAATTTGACCTTTATTACAAATCAAATTTTTAACTTTTTAGCTCGCACTTACTAAAAAAAATCTACAGCTGCTGGATAGGCAAGGTTGGGACTTTGATCGTAAAAATAACTGTAAAAATAACTTCGTTCAAATTAAAAAAATTTTTTTTATTTTTTTTTTATTTTTTTTTTATATACATATATGTACATTGTGACATGCGCTGTAAAATTTACGCCTGTTAGGTAGACTAATTTTGAACTAAGTGAAATTAATATCTTAATAGAGCCGCAAAAAATTTAAAATTTATGACCTTCAACGGATTTGTTATTTTAATTTTTTTTGAATTTGAATGTGGCATACCACTATGTTTTGTGTAAAATTTGTTCAGTAATCCTGAGTTTTGAAATTAAAAATAATTTGCACAACATTTTTTTCTATATTTTCCGACGATATAATTTTGGAATATCAAAGCAGCTCCGTTAGCTTAAAATAGTTATATCCGAGGTTATATACAGCAGCGAGCATTGAACGTGCGACATATTGACAAATTTTTACTAAAAATATCGCTTTTACTACAATAAAAAAAAGAAAACATATAAATCAAAGTTTCAAATTTTGAAAAAATTTTGAAAAATTAAAACTTTTTAATCAAAATTTTAAAGCTTGTGCAATAAAAAATTTCGAGCACCTTTAGCAAACAAAATTTTTTTAAAAATCAAAGTGAATTTTGATTCATTTCTTATAATAAAATTGAACGGGCTGCAAGCTGGCATACCAGAAAAATTTGCACTCAAGTCGTGCACGCAAAAAAGGTTAGGCATTCCAGCTAAAACGATGTAGCAGTCAATTACCGTACCATAACTTGCACAGGAATTTCACTAAAATGATTTTCGAATCCCTTAGCATAAACTTTGATCAGGCGACATTATATATTTTGTGTCTGTGGGTATTTTTCATTTAATTCACTTTGCAAGCATGCCAGCAATGACAGCTAGGAAATTTTTCGTATTCCTCCTCAATGTACATACATACAGTTGTTTGTCAACTTACTTACAATCCTTGCCATTCATATACCAAAGTTTTTTTCTCTACCCAACAGCATTTTGCTCAATTAAGTCTTTAGAAAACAAGCACAAGCGAGTTTTAATCTCCATAGCAATGGGACAGCATGCTGACACAACTGATGGCCATAGCTTTGGCAGCGTACCACTGCTAATGCAGTGGAAAGGATGGGAAGAGGGGGGGAGAAATAATAAAACAAATAGCGTTGTTTGTTTTTACCCAAAGCTGAAGATAAATGCATTCGAATTATATACAAAAAAATAAGTAGAAACTTTGTGTTTGTGCTTCCTTCCATTTTTACATCCGCGCTAAATTACATAAAACTGCAAAGAAAGGCTTAAGGCGACAAGCTAAATGAATACGAACAAAGAATTTTTATATATTTTGCACGAGTATTAAAGCACACATATGTACAGCGCACGTCATAACGATAGCACAACCACATACTCACAAGTTTTGCCACACCATCAAAAACAAAAAAATCTTTTTCAAATTAATGGCTGTTTGTAGCCTCTTGAAGTTTTCACTGCTTTGCACTAAAATTGAATGGGCTATAAAACTGCATACCTTAATTTGTTACAAAAAATTCGAAATCGAAATTTTGAAATCGTATGTAAAACTTTTTTGTCGATTCTCCAACGAGTTAAAGGCCCATAATAGTCCTGAACTGATGCCAAACTTGTGCGAAATGATCCCGAACTAGTTCGGAAATGGTACTAACTATTCCTGTAATGGTCCCGAAATAATCCTGAAATGGAGTTGATATAGCTTTGAAATAACTAGTAGCAGAATTGAACCCAAGTGGTCCAGAACTAGACTTCGAATAGTCCCAAAGTGATCCGAAAATGGTGCCAAAATGGTCCAGAACAAAAATCATTTCGAACTGGTCCAGAAATCGTACCAATCCATTCCCGAACCTGTGCCGAACAGGTCCCGGAAAAGATCCAAAGAATTCCTGCACTAGCCCTCAACTGTATCCGAAGTCATCCCAAACTACTCTCGCACAAGTTCGAAATGGTCCGGAAATAGTACCACAATAAACCCGAACCTATCTAAAAACGGTCTTGAAAGAAGTTCCGAAAATAGAAATTTTCGAAATAGCCCTGAAATGGACACGAAATAACTAAACGTAAAATTTTCCGGAAGTGGTATTGAAAAAGCATCCGTAGTAGACCTGAAATGAACCCGAAGTAGTCCCCTAAATAAATGGTCCCGAAATGGTCCCGAAATGGTCCTGAACTACAAATCACTCTCATGGGTGATGCCGGTAGAAAATTTGTACTTGAAAATAAAAATTTTAATTAAATGCTATAGTTATGACGTGCACTGTATGCATACAAAATATGTTTACATTTTTAATAGCAAAACTCTTTCTAGTAATTATCAAGAGACATGAAAAGATATGCATTGGAAAACAACTTAAAAAGTTTAGCATTTTATTTGCGCTATTTGTGTTTCCTGCAAACACGACGGAAATATAAAATGCCAGGGGTGGCTGCTAAATTCTTGGATTAAGGTAGTTAATGGAAAAAATACAATTTTTTAATCTAATCTACCATCCGCTTTTGCTTGATATTTGTTCGAATTGTTGCTAATGCTATAAGGCTTGAACAAAAAAATATTAAAAACTTAATATTTAAATAACCATTAAATGCCACGATCAGCGTAAATAGCAACAGCTACATAAAGCCATTAGAAACCAATTTAGACGACAAAATTATCAGCTGCTACACCTCGTAAACAAATTTTCGCTACGCCATAAAACAAAAGCCTGAAACAGGCGAAGAGTGAAAAGAAAATTCATATTCTAATAAAAAATAGAATATTACAAAATATTCATGACTAAACAAATTCTGAAAATCCATTAGAAATTGTTAAAAATTACTGAATACACAAAGTCGTAAAAGTTTTATTTACATAATCGAGGATGTTTAGTTTAGAAAGCTTGTGAGCTGAGGGTAGCAGGTGACACGAGTGGGGTGTATAAATTTAATACATTTGCTTGCTGTGCACTGAGCGAGCGAGATGAAAGGATTTTTTACACTGCCCTTCTTTAACAAATTATTTCATAAGCAAGTTGAGAATTGCATGCATTCGCTAAATTGACGAATGAAATGTTAAGCTAGCTTATGTCACTTTGCTCACGTGGCAATATTTTTCAATTTATCAGCAGAATAGAGCAGCGTAGTTTGTATTCCAAAAATTTGTCTGCCAACTTCGATTTTCTAAATTTCTTGCAGTCCGCAAATGGTTCTTGTTAACTAAAGCCCTAGTCTGGGCCAGGAGAATTCAAGTTAAGTTAAAAAAAATGCTAGAACTTCAACAAAAATCCGAGTTTGTTCCATGGGATTTCAAACGTTGCACTGGAAAATCGGTTGCTCCAGGTATGCAGCGGAGGACAATTGCCTTTTTTTATTTGTTTGATAAATGCACCTTAGATTTCTAGCCTTGTTTGAAAATCTCCAGAGCCTAAGCAAGAGCTTGTTGAAAATGGCGATTGGATTCGCTAAAAGAGTCACAAGATTTTGAGATCGTATAGCAATGGTATTGGGTAAATTTTTTGCTGGCCACAGAGCGAATTTTTTACTATCTAACCTAACCCCAATCAGACATTCCATCTCAACAGGCTCACCTAGCACATGCGGGAAAACGCACAGTGCCAGATCTGATGACCTAACCAGAAGGTTCCACTAGCTGCGACCGGACCGTAGCTATGCGTAGCACACAGCCCGTTTAGATTTTCACACTGCAGCATAGTTCTTGTGGTTATTGTCCTACTCTTCTTAGCCCAATCGTGACTTTTTGCTTCATTTTTGCATACATTCTTTAAAATATATACCGAAGAGAGACCGCGATATGTTCTAGACTAAGAAGTTACATATGTATCTGCCGGTAGTCTCTACAGAACACGCAGATTGGAGTTTTGTAAGCTGAGATTCAGCGACTGGAAACAGTTTGCACTCTGAGTTTCTTTGGTAAACTTCGAAAACTTTGACAGCTTAAAATTAAACATGCCCATTTTTCCCCCTTTACTAAGCGCGTCAGGTAATTTCGCAGTGCAACGGCCAGTCATCGTCGTTCACCACATCAGTCTTTCCAGAATTTATCCTCGCTGGAATTTTTGCTTTACTGTGAAGCTATCGTCACTTAAACTCACCGAAACCTTAGCAATATCACCTACTGTCGTACTCTGATGGTTTAAAGATGCATTTTTTTTTAATTTTCTTTTGTCTGCTTCTATCGAAATACAGCTCCGAAATGACTGCTTTGATATGCCGCTCCCCCGCAACTGGATTCAAATAGAAAATAAGCAATAGACAAAAGGAGGCAGCAACTATAAACAACAATTGTCTGACAGCTATTAAAGTTTCATGCGCCTTTCGCAATTTTCTCCAGCGATATTTGAAAGCAGCGTTGCACTGTTTTGGTTGTCTATTTTGGCACTCAACGATATGCTCTGGTCTATTTGCCGTTAGTTAAACATGAAGGAATGTGCAGCATGCTAGCCAGTTTGTGGGTAATCCGCATGACCAGTAATTCAATTAAAATCGCATTCATTTGCTCTTCGCCAAGTTGCTTCTTATTTCGAGCCAATTGATGCCGTCTGTAGAGGTCTTCGCATGGGCACAGTCTTTCTACGTGCACTTAAGAGGATGTGGCTGTTGTAGGACGAAGCAAGGAAATAGGGCGTTAAAAACATCCGTAATGAAGTATTGACAGCGGTGAAATTAAATAAAAGGCGGATGTGAGGCGAATTTAAATATTAGACCTCATTCGTCTCCAGAGTACCTATAGTTGAGTTAGAGATGTAGACATGAACGTTCTCAAAGTGCTTGGGCTCCGAAGGAGCATAGCATGTCTGACGAAATTTGGTCCATTCGCACATGACCCTCGTTTCTTTTGGCGCACATGTTCCTTAGTTGGTGTGCAGTAGTCTGAATACAAGGTTGGAAAAAAGCTAAAGGTACATATCATGGCATCGCTCACAGATCTCTAGTACGTGCCTAATCTTAGACCCTTGCGGAAACAACTTTGTGGAATAGATCGCTTACGATGTCTCCTTCAAATGATCTCAGCTGAATTGCCTGTGTCCAATTATTCTGTCGCGCATCTCCCTTCAATCTCGTTACTATTATTCCCCATAAGCTCAAATTATAGGTGCCATAACCATAACCATATAAAACAGCTGATCGAACCAATTTTATGGGCAACACTGTTTCCAATTAGTGGTGCCTTACCATAACGCCATGGTCATAACCATAACCATACCTATCAATTGAACTTTGGTTATGGGTATGGCGTTATGGTATGGCAACTATAATTGAACCTTTACTCCGACTTCGTTCACTTAGCAGGCGTATTCGAATCGGTGCATAGCGCGGACCAAAGTTCAAGGCTCATTTTCTTTCTTCCAGCAAAATCTATCTCGAATTTTTTTGAATGGGCAGAAACCAAAAATAATCCCTATTTTGACTTTTTTCGATAAAAAGTCATTGGGAGGAATTCGTTTAAAACAAAACTCGAATTTGCATCGCTCTACATCTTATGGTATATGCTATGCAAATCTGATCTTATTTTTATTTACAAGATTTTTTCTTAATTTTTTCGTTTTTTTTTTTTTGAATTTGATCGATATTTTGTGATTTTTTTTCGATCAAGTTTGAGGTTTTTTTTTTAAAACTTTTTTGGCGATTTTATTTTTCTGTTCAAGTTTGATGTTATTTTTGAATATTTATATTTTTGATAAAATTTTATCGATATTTTGCGATTCTTATTTTTGCGATCAAAAATAATCGTCTTTCTTGGATTAAAATATCGATATTTGTGATGTTTATTTTTCGCTCAAAAATAATCACTATTCTTGGTTGCTATTATTGTTATCGCCGAAGCACGTTTTGCGTTTATTATGAACGAAAAATTGTAAATCCTAGAATAACGATTCTTTTTCACAGAAAAAAATAAAATTGACAAAAAATCGATAAAAAATTTAAATCCAAAAATAAAAATATTTTTTTCGAAAAAATTAAATCACAAAATAACTATCATAAATTTGAATTCAAGAATAACGCTTATTTTTGATTGAAAAAATAAAAATCACAAAATATCGATAATTTTTTATCGAAAAAAATTTCAAAATTTCAAAATCGTTTAAGCTTGATAACATAAATAAAAGTCACCAAATGTCGAATAAATTGTGGTCGAAGAAATTGTAATCCAAGTATAACGATTAAATCATGAGTTTTTTCAATAAAAATTATAACCCTTACGGTGCCGGTGACTGAGCCTCCCAAGCAGCAATTGGTTTCAAAAGAACCATCACTTAAATCCATACGAGGCTAAGCTCGACAGCAGTTAGTAATTTCACTCTTATCAGCTCTGAGTTTGCTCAGAATAGACATCCATCAGGAGAACCACTTCTGGTTTTCTTCCTGCCTTAAGTCTACAAGGGAGCTACGCATCTTGGCTCTAAACTGGAGCTCATAAAATCGGTAACCAATCTAACTTATCTAAGTCTAGAATTGCAAACCATGAATCGTTCGCTTTTTTTAACACACATCGTCCTATCATACTTTCCAACCTCTCCTCCATGTTTCTTTACTTACGTCTTAGAGTCGCCGTGTTAGGCGAATAATCTAAAATAGTAGGGTGCTGTGATTTTCTCCACTTCCACAGAGTACCGAACCAACTCCCCTACCATTCGTGAACCTACTTTTCTCTACTATGCAGTTTGGAGAGCCCATCTTGTGGTCTAAAACAAGCAGAGCATATTCTCAATTTACAGCACAAATTACTCCCACTTTTCACAGCTTAATCTGCTAGCTCGCAATACCGCTGCATTGTCATAGTAATTTAGATAAAAATAAAATAAAACAACGTTATGTAGCATATGGAAACTGTGGGAAATCTCTGAGCTTTAATAGCCAAAAGAAGAATGGGCGGGGGCGGTCTGGTTGTAAAGATTTCCTCTAACTAGCGAAGTACACATCACCACCACTCCTCCCCCATCGGCTTCGCACTACCGGCGCTTCCTAACGCATTGTCTGGCTAACGGAAGTCCTACGGTTTTATCAACCGTAATCCCAGTTGGGTGTCGGTGGGCGAATGCGTAGGAAAAAGGAGGCGGCCGGACACATAAAGCATATTAGTATGCTACGGAAGTGCACACAAGTGCACGCATCCGCCAGAGGGTAATACAAAAAGCAACAAGCAACAACAATAAGGCGTACTACTCCAGCAACAAGCGTTTGTTATAAATTTGATATATCATTCAAGTGTTGATTAGATTTGCTGATTTACGTTAATGGCAATATTGCGGTTGGCTATTGTATATCCGCTGTGCGTTTGTAAATATCAAACATCCGTTGAACACAGCGAAAGATAATAATAAATATAAGAGAAATTTTTGGTTATTTTGGAATTGAAGATGGGTGGGGAAAATAAGAATGAAACTATTGGATTGCTTTCCAAACAGAGTAATGAACTAAAGCAGTAAGTGGAGAACCAGTGCCAGTGACATTCGTTATTTATTAGCATATGGAAAGCGCGAATTATTACCGAAATTTCATATCGATAAGACAGTCACACAAAAAATCTTGATGTGTAGACGCGATATAAATTTTTCTACGGATTTTGGCACGTTGAATTCGAATCCGATGTCAGAATTGGTCGCACAAATATTCGTTTACCCCTAACCTCATTTTTATAACAGGAAATAATACATTTTCTTAAGTTTATCCTATACTATCCTATGATATCAGATCATAGCAAATGCTGAGCTCTTCTATATTTTAGAATCATTTTAGATCAATTTCTGTGCTATTTTATCCTATGATCTTTCCTCGTCATTTTGTTTCAATTGTCTATATTTTTTTTCTTTTTTCTTCAAATTTAATTTTTTTGCTTATTTTATCTTATCTTATCTTATCTCATCTTACCTTATTTTATCGAATGCTATTCTATCGCATTATTTTCTACCTATTATATATCCCATTCTATCCAATCCATCCAACCCCATCCAAATCTAACCAATCTTATTCAATCCTAACCAATTTTTCCCTATTCCATTCTATTCTATTTTTCACTAACTTATCTTATCTTATTCTATCATATCATATTACATCCATTATTATCCAAACTTTTGCTACCTCATCCAGCCTTATCCAATCCTATCCAACTACATTAAATCTCACTCAATCCTATCCAATATCCTTTCATTACATTCTATCATACCATATTCTTTAATGTCCTGTCCTATCCTATCCAATTTTATCCAACCCTGTTGAATCTCTTCCTATCTTCTTCAATTTTTACCAATTCCATCCAATCTTATTCGACCCTTTCCTTATTTATTTTACTCCATTCTTTACTCTCTTATCTTATTTTATCCTATCCAGTCTTGTGCAATCCTTTCCTATTCTAGTCTAGTATTTTACTATCTTATCGTATCTTATCCTTATTTTATCTTATCTTATCTTATCCTGGCATTCCAATGACATTCTTATCCAATCCAATCATATGCAGTCCAATCCAACCATTAAATTTTGTCCGATCCTTTCCCCGCCCAACCAATCTTATCCAATCCTATCAAATATTTTATTATGCCCTATCCTATTTTGTTCTATCAAATCTATTTCATCCCATCCAATCCAATCCCATCCTATCCAATCCTTTCCTATTGTGTATCATCTATTTCCTATCTCATACTATTTTACCCTATCATATCTTATCTTAACCTATCTTATCCAATCCTAACCAATATTATCCAATCCTTTTCTATCTCATCCAATCTTATTCCATGTTATCCAATCGTATTCAAATCTTATTCAGCTTTACATAATCATTTCCTATCGTATTATTTCCTATCATACCTTATCCGATCTTTTGTTATCCTCTCCCATCCTATCCTCTCTTTTCCTATCCAATCTTATTATTTCCTATGCTAGTCTATCCCACCCTGCCCTGTCATGTCCAATCCTATTCTATCCTGTATTTTACCATACCATCCTTTTCTATCCTATCGTGTTTTTTCCTATCTTACCCAATCCTATTATATCCCTTCCCAGTCTTTTCTCATTCTATTTTACTTTATTTTATCATTTTTTAGTCCACCCAGTAGTCTTTTATCATAGTATAATTTATTCTAACTTAAAACTAACAATACGGATATCCAACATCGGCAAATCCTATCTAGTCTTTTACTTCAAAATCTATATTGATAACCAGTATCCGGTCCGACCCTATCCTGTCTTACAATTTTTATATATTTTAATACCATCCCTTCCCGTCTTTCCTATAATTAATCTCTGCTATACAATTCTAATCTATCCTATCCTGTACTAACCCAATCTAAGTTCTAAATTCTCGATGTACGGCTATATGGAGTTCTTAACCTTCGCACAGCTAGTGTTGTTCTGTCACTCAAGCTCTAAAGATAATAGGAAAATCTTCCTTTTATTTACATAACTAAGTATATTTCGAAAGGCGTAAAACCTCCTTAAAAATTTATGCTAAACCCCATAACTAAGTGCACATGTACTCGTACATACATTTCTATATTTATATGTTTGAATCCCATATGCTTTGCCACACGCTTAATCTCCCATGGTAAACTTAAAAATGCAACATATTTGCATTGTCAGCGTACTCGCAATAAAATGCTGCTGGCAAATTGCAAAACATATAACCAAAATTACAATACGACTAGTACGCGTTTGTATGCGTTTGTATGCGTCAACCTCGCGCTGCATCGAATTACATGAAAAATGGAAATGCGATTACAGCGGAGCACACCCACACACATACACTCGGAATATACATATGTATGTATGTGTGCGCTCGACACTGTCATGCAAATAGATCTGCTGATATTTAAATTTCGACATGCCAGCGCATAGCATAGCATAGAATATAGAGCATAGTTTGCGCAAATATGGAAATATCTATCCGCAGGCGCTCAGCACACACACACACACACGCACACGCACACACTGACATTCACAACAATAGTGAGCAGCCCCATTGATATGCTGACAGTGTGGCGTGGCAGCGTTTTTGTCAAAGTACAACCGCCGCACTGTAAGTGACACCAAAGCGCAGCAGCGACAGCTTCCAAAGCAAATACAAAGCTTAGCCCCAAACGGCAAATGCATTAGTGTACTTAGCTAGCTGCCTGAATGTGTGTGTGTGTGTGTATCTTCGTTTCTCTTTGCCGCACACTAAACTGCAATATTGCATTTTACAACGCATTGCATTGGCATTGGCATTGGCATTGGCGGGCGTGCAATTTGTGGCATGCCCGCGCGGAGTTCTGTGGCTGAATTTATGAAATCGTTTCGAGTTTTCGCCCAACTATGCGGCAAGCTGAAGAGCAAGCGTAGCGTAAGTTTATCTGGCAACATATTGTTTATTTGTTGTTTGCGGCATGAACTTTGTAAAACTTACTTGCACAGTTTTACAAATTATTGTTGTTGTTGTTGTTGTGGCCGCTTTTATGCTCATCTCTCATCTTATGCGCGCCACGTTCGGTTTGTGGCAGGCGCGGCGGCGTGTTGAGGCTGTACGCTTGAATTGCGATATTTTTGATTGATGAATGGCAGCTTGGGAATGATGCAAAACATGGCAACAACAACAACAACAACCACCCTAGTAAAATACTTTTACGCAAGTGTAGCATGCTTTCAGGCGCGCACAATGTCAAGTATATGTAAGGCTCGCAGTTATCTGAGCATTGAGAAGAATATTGAGGAATATTAAGCGCATTGCAAAAATTTATTAAAAGCCGAAGAGAGAAGATTAAAAGGAGAAACAAGCAGAAAAACGTGAAAAAAATAAATGCAAATTGAGCGATATTTTGTTAAGTAGAAAAGCGAAAGCGAATATGAAATCTATTATTAATGGAAAACTTAATCGGCAGCGATGTGTAAAAATAATAAGCGGTATCAGTTTCTCTTTCACGCTGAACCAACTTTGCTATTACAAGATTAAATTAAAAATCGATAACACTGTGGTAGAGCTTAAAATAAAAAAATTAAATCGATTACAGCAACTTTAACGATAGCAATAAGGTTTGCAAAGACTGACGGCAACGAATGTAGATTAGCGAATACTTATAACTATATCGATAACGGTGACAATAGCTGGGAAAAAAAAAAGATTATTAAAACAATAAATTATTAAAATATAACAATAGGTGTAAAAATATCGGCAGTGGTAAAATTAACTACAACGGCGGCGATAACTTTGGTGAAGCTAATAAAAATTTCGATAAAAATGTTAATAACTATGGTGATAGCGATAGTAGTATCGATAAGAAGAAAAACTTCAACGATAGCGATAAAAAATATCGATAATATAATCGATACCAATGACAATGGAGATCGTAATAAAACTACCGATAACGCCTTAGATAAATATGGTAATAACGTCGAGGGTAACTATACCCAGTGAAGATAGTAACGATAACGATAGCGATAAAAAATATCGATAATAAAATCGATACCAATGACAATGGAGATCGTAATAAAACTACCGATAACGCCTTAGATAAATATGGTAATAACGTCGAGGGTAACTATACCCAGTGAAGATAGTAACGATAACGATAACGATATTTAAAATGATTAGCATATTTATATCGATAATTATGTTATGATAATAACAATCACAACGTTAACGATAACATCAACACTAGGGATTATGGGAAAGGTTTTTTTATAACATTAAAAACTATAGTAACGCTAATGATAAGAAATTGTCGAAACCTTTCAAAATACGCATTACATGCATCGCAAAGCGTGTCACTTGTGAACCGCTGTACTCTTTTCGATTTTTTTTAATAATTCTAATAATCTGCGCATGGCTTTGAAGAAAAAAAATTTAAGAAAAGTTAGCTCTGGCGAATGGAGTAATGGGTGCAAGTCTGAAAGTGAATTAGGTTAGTACCTAAAAACTTAAATTATATGAATGATGATGTGAAATTTAAATTGAATTTAGGTGAAATGAAATATAGGTATAACATAAAAAGTGTTTAAAAAAAACTTACTATACAAATATTTTGAATGGGGTTACCATTTGGCACAAATATGAAAATATTAAATTCGATATTAACCAAAAATATTTTTGTGCCAAAATTTTAAATCTTTTTTGAAAACATAATTTTTTTTTTTAATATTAGATATAGTGATTGAGCTATTACATTAAAGGTATCTCGAAACGTCTTAATTTGTGAAAAGTTTTTCGGTAGTTTTTCGAGAATGCTTCAAGAGAAGACACTAAAAAAATATAATTTGTTTTTGTATAAGGTTGCCACATAAAAAGCATGATCACTAGAATATTTTTTTATATATGTACAGCGTCAATAATGCCAATGAGAAATAGTCTTTTGGTTACCTAACAACTTATTTTTATGAAAAATTAAAAAAAAAATAATTTAGTTGACTTTTATTAGTATGACTTAAACTTATCTTTTAAGACAATGACTGATTTATATAGATGGCTTTTATAAATAAAATTCTTCTATAACTGTTATTTTTGATAATTAAAATAAAAATTATAAATAACTGTTATTTAAAATTTACCAAAAAAATCGGAAATAACTGTTTTTTATAATTTTTAATTTAAAAAAAAATTCAAATTTTCCATAAAAAATTCTTCTAGTTGACACAAAAAATTGATTGGTATATTACACTTGGTTGTAGAACATTTCTTTCATAGTGAATTTTTTAAATGAAACTATTATTTTCCATTCCTCGCAATAAGTATAGGTGTTAACAAAATGAAATGAAGAAAAATTTTACTATTTTATATTGCGGAAAATAAGCTTTAGTAGAGCGAATAAATACCTGCAAAGAATTCGAAGCATAATTTGCGGTCAGCAAATTATTTATTCTACTTATAGCTTTTTTCTCGCAAAAAATTCTCTGCCGTGTTTGCGCACCTCGCAACTTTGCCTATCGTTTGGCTCCCTGTACCACAGTACGAAATTTTTGCTTAAAAGTTTTTGTAAACAAAAAAAACTCAATTTCGCTCCATGAGCAGCTATTTAAGTGCACATGAGATTCTATTATTTTTGTTTTTTTTTTAATCACTTTCCACTCCGTACACTTCCATATTTCCACATTATTATTTATCACACTACTGCCCTAACATATGTCGCATGTCATTTGAGTGACATAAACTTTTTAAGTGGTAATTAAGTTGACTTTGCAATAGCAAAATATGTAAACGAAGTGCAAGCGCAAGCGAGCATGTAAAAAAGAGTAAGCTAAAAATATTTCACTTTGTCACTGCAGAAAACACTCCTTTAACTTTCAACTCTCCACATGGTGGCTTGTGCAGAGTTGAAACTCGAACTGACTAGAACTTTTTTTTTCTTTCAAGCACCAATTTCAAATATTTTCGAACTTATGTAGTTTTGCTGCTTTACGAGTGTGTCTATCACTTTTCGTGCAAAGCGTATTTTATGAGCCAAGCAAGAGCTGAGCTAGCCGTTAAAAGAGCGTTAAAATGTAATTTAACGCAAATGCAAATTTTAATTAGTCATTTACTTAGTTTAGCAAATTTGCTCCTTTGGCTGTGAAATTTTATTAAAGTGGAGTTTTCTTTTTTTTTTTTTTGCTTACTTTTACGTTCTGTAGAAAGTAAGCATAGTATCAGTGCATAAATTTGCTTTTCTAATTAATAAAATGAGAGCAAGAAGTAAATGGAATAAAATAGCGGCTATCACTTACAAAGAAGGGAAAGATAGTGTGGGTGAGGGGGTAGCAAAGAAGTATCTACAGCAATCTTTGACTTTGTCTTCAGAAATTTCCCCTTTTGCTAATACGACTTGTACATGAAACTGCTTCTCAGAAAGTTTATGATTAACCGCAGGCTACTGTGAACTTTCTAAAATTTTGTAGAGCGTATTGCTGATTTCTGCGCAATTTTCGATATTCATGAACTGTTCTAGTACATTACCTCAATGATGTCTAGTCATTATTATTCTTTTGCAATGCAACTTCCAAACAGTATTTTTTCTACACATATTATTTATATGAAAAGAGTGTTTGTTTGAATTTACAAATTTTCAATGAATATAAATATTTTTAGCAGCTATAAAACTCTGCTGTTTGAAAGATTAGATTAAAACAAAACTTATACTTTATGTGAGAATTTATTATTATTTTTTTGCAGTATAATTAATTACAATCAAACTAAACGAAATTTCAACTAAAAATTTTAAATATTATCAATAACACTATCGTATGAATTATAACCAAAAGATATTTAAAAAATTATAAATTTTTTCTTTCCTTTTTTAAATGAGTTTTTAAAAGAAAGCATAAATTATTACACAGAGAAATAGCGTTGCTATGCTTTTTAAAGAAAAGTATAAAAAATTGAGAAAAAAAATATTTTTTTTGCAATTTATTTAAATTTTTTAAGTAAATATTAATTATAATCAAACTAAATGAGCTTTTAAAGAAAAATGTAATTTAAATTTAATAACTATCATTTTCAAAGAAATTTAAAAAATTATGCAATTTATTGTTTTTTTAATGAGCTTTTAACGCAATAAATAAATTCTTATAAAAAGAAATTTCGTAGTTATGATTTCTATGAGAGAGGATTTAAAATTTAAAAAAATATTAAAAATACATATGTACATATATGTATATTTTAAAATTTTTTTTTTATTTTATTTTTTGCCTAATACTAATTACAATCAAACTAAATGAGCTTTTAATGTAAAAAAAATATGTTGTTGTGATTGATTTGTTGTGATTTCCAAAGGAGCCGATTGACAATAAAAAAAAAAATTTTGCCAATTTATTTTTGCTTTTTAGGCAAAAATTATTTACAATCAAACTGAATGGGCTTCTAAAGAAACAAAAATAATTATCTTATATAACATCGAAAGAAATTTAAAAATATGCATTTTATGCGAATTTTTTTTTTTAAATGAGCTTTTAAAGTAAACATTTAATTCTTATGAAATGAAATATCGCAGTTATGACATCTAACCGAGAGCAATGAATATTAAAAAAATAAAATAAAAAATTTTAACAAATTTTTATAAATTTTTAGTTTTTTTTATACAAAAATTAATTGCAATCAAACTAGATGAGCATTTGTAGAAAACCTAACGTATTATAAATAACACTTCGTAGTTAAGATTTCCAAAGAAAAGGATTGAAAATTAGAAAAAAAAAAGTTATAATCTTTTGGCAAGTTATTTTAATTACTTGTTATTACTTTAAGCCAAAAATTTATTAAATAATTACAAATTACACTATTATAGTTATGAATTCAAAAGCCGAAAAGGCAAAACACTAAAAAAAAATTTTTTGCGAATTTACATTAATATTTTTTTTTTTCTGTTAAAACACGTCATATTTTTTAGAGATTTTCTGAAAATCAATTTTAGGTGGAAAAAATATTCAACTTTAGGTCATGTCAGAAATATTGTTTTTTTCTACAAAATGAAGTATGTAGTATGCATTTACTAAAATTATGTTTTTTTTTGTTTTTTTTTTTTTTGCTTAATGCATCACTTTTCTTCACAATTTTTTTGTATTATTTATTCTTTATTATTTTTTCTTCTTTTCGTGGTTACAAATTTTTTTTTTATAAATTTAGTTAAATTCACAATCGATGACTTATTTTTTTTCTGGGTAAATTTTAACGAAACCAAATAGTTTAAGATTTTCGCAAATAAACAATGCTATCAACAAATAATCAAATCATTACCTAAAGCGCAAAAAATTATATTTTACCTCGATATTGTGTGAAAAAAAATCTAGGTAGCAACTTTTGGCCACTTTTTCACAGTTCAAATGGGCTATTTATAAAATGCAAATTTCCTTTAATTTTTAGCAGTTTTATTCTGAGAGTGTTCAGAGGTTTTTTTTTATATATAAATAATTCGACCGTTTGCTATATGAAAGAAATTGCGGACGTGTTAGTTAAAAAAAAAAACTTGCCAAAACTCAACGGTGATTTGTTGTTGAAATTTTGAATGAAATTTTTAAATTTGAAATTTGGATTTGATTGTACCTATGTAAAATAGAAAATTATTAAATTTTACTAAAAACAAATTAGGAGTAAAGTTTTCAATATGAGATAGAATTGTAACTTTGCGATGAGCCGGTAATTTTTCACCTATTTTCATGCTAAGTCAAGCCTCGAGTATCTCGGCTCAATATACTGCCAATGTGTTTTACTGGCAATTTTTTTTTAGCTCTTTCCTCTTTCTAAGTTAACAAAATTAAAGTGAAATTCCGCGATTCAAGTGAAGGCTGTAGAAAAAAAAATGTACTCAACTCTATAGCAGCTGCAGCTACGCTACATTGGCGCAAAATGCTGTAAAAAATCTTAAACTTAAGGCCGTGCATCGAAAACTTTCCCCCTTCTTTTTTTTTGTCCTTCGCGCTTAGCGCAGTCAAGAAGCTGAGGCGTCAACGTTGTCGTCGTCGTCGTCGTCGTCGTCGCTTTGTCCTTAGAAGTTGCACTTGCCGCGACTCGCCCACCATTGGGGGACAGCAGCACTGTGCAATGATAACTTTAACCCTCTCTTTTCTTCACAATTTCACGCTTCTTCGTTTGCTTTTTATTTCGCGCGCTCGCGGAAGTGTACACTTTAAAATTTATGAGCTGCAATAGATTAATGCATTTTATGCACGTCCTGCCGCACTGCTCCATTGCTTCACTGCCTTGTCGACTTGCTATAACCAAAGTCTGTCTTCCTTCCTTTTCTGCCGCCGCATTTCTAGCAACTCCCAGGTCTTACAATACGCCTCTTCTCTTGCATTCGCAACCATGCCGCTTTCGCGAATTCTCTTCCTTTTTTTTTTTTGATTTTGCTTTTTCTATCACCACCTATTTGTTTGTTTGCATTGGCATTTTGCTGCAAGCTCGTGTGTGTCCTTGTTGCCTGTCTACCTGCCGCACCGTCGTTTTACATTTTGTGTCCGTCGTCACCTTGATATCTCAAGCAGGCGTAAACCACTCGGTATTGTCAACGAGCAATTCTCGCACTGCTTAAATAAAGTCAACAAATTGGTGAAGTGTTGTTGGCTGTTGATACTTTCTGGCGACGATGGCAAGGAAATGCAGCAGGATAGAAGCAACAGTTTGTTGCAGCTTGCACTGGAGACACAAATATGAACTATTTGTTTTCTTTCATGTTGACATTGCAGGTTTGCGGCGTGAGGAGCAGAAGAGCAGAAGAGCGTGTCAGGGAAACAATGCAACAATGAAAATGTTACTCATACGCCGTGGTTGGAGGCGCGTTCATTTCACGTTGTTTGCAAGGGAGTTTTTACGCTGACTTTTTAATGTCTTTACGGTTGATAAAACATTTACTAAAATAGTGTCAAAGAAAAAACCGAGTTAAAAAGTCTTTATTGTTCGAACTTAAGCTGATTTTTTTTTCTCAGTGGGAATTGCGAATACTCTGCTTTTTGATTTTAGGGCGTATAATTAATTGTTTTGATACCTTAGCTCTAAAAATCAATACATATTTAAAAAGGACCCAAAGAAGCAAGGAATTCACAATCCTACTCAATTCAATATTTATAGCTCATTTGTTATTTATAGATTTTTGTGGGCTATACAATAACCTTTAAAATGGACTTAAAATAGTACAATTTTGTTGGCACCAAAAAATATAAACGGCAACTCTATTATAAAAATTTTAAAGTGGACCCTTTTCTTAATAATACTTTAAGAGTGATATTTCGTATTTCGAGTGATTTTCGTAAGAAAAGATTTAAATATACACACAGAAATACGATTTGGGTTCCAACAAAAATTGTACTTGGCAACGCGACACTTATAAATTTGAATTGATATAATTTTTAAATTATGGCAGTAACATAATATTTCATTTTGCGCCAAGTTGTTTAATTTTGTTTGCAACAAACAAAAAAAATAGGTGGCAACTCTGGCCATAAAAATTTTAATAAATATATATTTTTTATAATACCCGTAAGACAAGATTTCAATATGCAAGCACAATTTTGTTTACATCAAAAATTTTAGGTGGCAACGCTACTCTTACAAAATGGCATTAGTTGTACAGTTTTGTGTAAACTAATAATTATACATGGGAACTCTATTCACAAAAATTAGAATCAATACTATTTATTTATAATGAAAGTAAGACAAGATTTAAATATGCACAAAGTAGTACTATTTTGTTTACAACAAAAATTTTAGGTGGCAACTCTACACATAGAAATGTGAATTAAATAATTTTTTAGTATTGCAAGTAATACCAGATTTGAATATACACATAGTAGTGCAAGTTGTTTTGCAACAAAAAATTTAGGTGGCAACTCTACCCTTATAAATTTGATTTACTACAATTTTGAAACAAAAAAATGTGATTTAAAAAAAAATTGTTTGCAAAAAAAGTTCATAAAACTTGCCAAATTTAAGTCTCCCACAGAAAGCTTTTTGAAACACTGCCATTGGCAACCTCTTTACAATCAAGAAAAAATTTTGTATTTTTAGTCTCAATTAAGTTAAAAATATGTAGTTTTGAAAAGTTTTTCTTATTTGAGATTTCCCATTTTTTTAATTCGACATTTTACTTGTGTTTCATAATTTCGCCAATCTAATGAATGTAAAAAATGTTGCTGCTAAATTTACAATTTAAATTTCAACTTTTTGTTGGTAAAAATTTTAACTAACGCCTTTCAGCAAGCAACCTCTTTAACATTATTTTTAAACAAATTTTTACACATCGTAAATTTTTTGTCGAAGAAGGTTAATAGAAAAAAATATTTTTATACCAAAAATTTATTTCAAAATTTTTACTTGTCTCCTATTGTTTTTTTCTTTTGCTAATATTTTCGTTAAAAATTATTTGAATACAAAATTTTTGTTTGGCAACTCTTATTACTTAAAAAATTGGTCGAATTTTATTTAAATTTTTTTTATCAACAGTAATAATTTTTATGAGCTCATCAATGCAATTTTTTTATTAGGAAATTATTGGAAAAAACAACAATGGTAGAATTTATAGCTACATATTTCGAAGATCATCACAGTCCCTCATCAGACTTCTTTAAGGCAAACGCCTTAACCTCTTGTACTATGCAATCCGTTTACACAATTGTTGCTTTTTCGTCTTTCTATTTTTTTCTTTAGTTACACGACAATCCCGTACGACAACAATTGCAGGCTTTCCGCTAATAGAAAAGAAGACTGCGCAGAAAAAATTTGTCTACAACTTATATGTATTATAATTTTTTCTTAACTTACAAAACTTTCCCAACCAACAGTAGTTTCATAAAATAATTTTTATTCAAAAACAGAACATAACATTTTTGGAAGCCGTTAAATGCAAAAATACATAAATTACAAAACAAATTAGCTGATGACAAGCCAATGGCAATGGCAAAGCGAAAGTCACATCAGCAAGTTAAAGCACATATCAGAGGTAGAAGTAAAAAAGTGTAGAAAAGGAGTACAAATACGAATCAGTTATGCGCCAAAGATTGCGAACTCAACAACTCTTCTCAACAGTCAGTCAGGCAGTCAGTAGCAAAAGTTTGAAATTTCCGCTACTTCATTTAGCGGCTGTTGTCTGGTTTGAAAACTTTTTCACCCCTTCATGAAATTACAGCAATGTCTTCTACTTTCCTTTTGCCTTTCGATTTGTATTTTGTTGATGGCTGCAAAAGTTTTGATGGTACAAACTTTTTACATGGCTTACGGCGGTTATGTTTTGCTTTGCTGCAAATAATTTTAACATTTCTTGCTTTTATTACACTTCTTGTTCCGTTGACTTTTGTTGTTGGTGTTTTTTTTTTTTGTTAACCTTAACTACGTTGCTATGACTTTGGTGCCTTATTTCTATCTAAATTTAATGCCAAACATTAGCGCTGATATGTCAATTAATAGCGAAGTCATCAGGGTTATTAGGTTGCGTGGGAAGTTTTTGTACAGAAAAGGTGCAAGAAATTGGTTTGCGGTTGAGGAAATAGAGTTGAAATACATACTCATAAAATATAGTTTTATTAGTTAAACGACGAGATGTTTCTGCTAAGCTTTTTTTGGGTTTTTTACTATTATACCAGTTTATACCAGTTTTGTTAAACCTGATAAATGCACTGGAAATAAAAATCATATGCAATTATATAGTACTCGCTTATATCACAAAATGTTTATACTTTTTTGTTTCGACCAGTTTTATTTTTATTTTTAGAAACTTTTGATATGGTTTAACGGATAGATACATATATGAGCTCTGAATATCAAAAAAATATAGTTTTTCGTTTTATGCTGTTTTGTGTTTGCTCTTTTGAAAGCCATATTTATTTTATACGTGTTGAGTAAACTGTTTTTTCTTTCATTTATACCAGCTTTGTTATAATCGTATTTTGACGAAGCGATTGCGAAAAAGCTATGTATGTACAAATATGTTGTAGACCATCGCTCAAGACGTTGAGCTTTTGAGAAAACTTGATATTTGGAGCAGCATTCTCAATTTAGTTTAGATCTGATACGGAAAATAACTAGGAGCTTTAAGCCTCCTATTTTCAAGTTTACACCAGTTGAGTTAAACGCTGTCTTAGCAGTTATAAATGATTAAAAGTTTAGTAAAATTGTTCCCTTTTTGCCATGTTTATTGGAGTTTAGACCAAATCGTGCTGCGACGAAAAATTGGCAAACGTTAAGGAAGCACATTTATTGTTTTATCACGAAGCGTAAGATCAAAGTTGCATATTCGCCCAGTTTTATTTTTACGCGGTAATCATGAAATATATAGAAGTTTAGACCAAATCGTGCTCCGACGAAAAATTGGCAAACGTCAAGGAAGCACATTTATTGTTTTATCACGAAGCGTAAGATCACAGTTGCATATTCGGCCAGTTCAATTTTTACGCGGTAATCATGAAATTTATTTTTACACAAAAATTCGTCTTAGAAATTTGTTTAACAAGACTTTTACACACTTTTTAAATATTATTCTTACTTCGTCGTATCTGTTTTTCATGTGCTTGAGATTATCCAATTTACATAAATTTCACTTTAACAGTACTCTCTACTATTTTCTTATTTTTGTTTTGTGTCATTCTGTAGTCCTTTTATGGAAAATGTCATGCACAAAATAATTTCCCCTTTGGCAAAGTTAACCCAAAATATGTATATTCATGCAAACACTTTGCATACACAATCGACGCATATGCTCATTCCAAAAAAAAAACGTATATTATTGCTGGAAAAAAAACGATTTGAAGTCGACTAGACCAAATAGAAAAGAGAAAAGCTAAACTCAAAAGGTCTAATATAAATGCAATAAGCGGCAAATGGGAAAAAATTGCAGAAGGGAGAAGACATAGAGCAGCAAGTGTGAAGTGAGAAGTGAAGAAAGCTGTAAACGAAACTCGCAAAAAAAAAAAAAAAAATCACTCGCACTTTGGCTACTACTGGCTTGCATTTTTTAGCCTGCTTCAATTTTGTTTTTATCTTTGTTTTGTTTGCATTCGCATGCCGTTGACATACGCTAGTCGTAAATAATATAAAATTTATTATTTATGGCGGTCGGATGCACCAATATGCCAATAGAGATGCAAACATACATACGTATGTACATATATGCACTCACAGGTAGGGTGCTGGAAAGAAATGTGTTTTATTTTTTTTTAATATTCTACACATTCAGCTTTCTAACAAAAGTGCTCCAACTCGTTATATGTAGTATTTAAAAATCTTGTACTTTTCACATTTTTTTCTGCGCTATCGTGTTTTTGATTCATTACCAACGTATAATATCAATAAATAGATATACGATAAAAATATTCCAAAAAAATTTAAGTATAATATGCAAAAAAAATCTGTAGAGAAATTGATTTTTCTATCAAACTTTTAATTACAACATTTAAACTGTTTAAACATTTGTTTTCAAGCAGAGTTGTCTTTGTGCTATTTTTAGACCAGTTCGTATTAACATTTAAAATGTATTTATATGCTTTCAATGCTTCTACGTGGCTCAGTTTTTGATAGCTCTACTATTTTCGTTTATACCAGTTTATACCAGTTGTGTAAGTGAACTTTTATTTTAATGCTGTTAATACTAAAAAAACAGTAAATCAATGAAAATCCATTAAACCCCTCTTTTTGGTATTATGCCAGTTTATACCAGTGTTCTAAACCGCAATTCACATTCATTTTTTCAGCGCAAAGGCTTTCGAGCAAACTATTATTTAGGTGCAAATCTGACCTTTGTCAAGATTTATGTGATAAGCGATCAAAAAATTCTGTGTAAATAGCGAAACTACATACATATGTACATATGTTTTTACATATATCATCAGGAAAAATACTCCGATGGTATCTTACAAACTGACGACCACATCTCATGCCACATTCACACCAACTCCCTTGTGTCAATCAATTTCCTGTTGCTCTCCATTCACTCATAAGCATACATGTAGCCAACGGTTATTATTTTCGGTGAAATATTTTGCTATCCAATTTCCTGTTTTCCCCGACCTTCTTCTTACGGACTCTTCACAGCACTTCTTAGTTTTTCAATAAATACCAACTGCTCTCGTCATGCCAATGCTTATTGCACATATTGGCGTTACTACCGCGCTTTTTCACCCCACCTTCCTTCTTCCCCTACTTTTTCAAGTAATTTCTCTTTACGACTTCTATCACGGGGCAAATGTAGGCGTACATATGTAGTATGTATGTAATTTATATGTATTTCCTTACCACGATTTCCGCCACACCTCACGCAACCACACACACACTCTAATGTTCAACTTTTTTTCTCCAACTCATTGGCAAAGTTTCTTAAGCTTTCGCGTTATTTAATATGAAAAATATTTGGTGGCAAAAAGTTGATTTTTCTATTTTACGAAGTCTCTTGAAAATTTTAATAACATAACAGCTTTGAAACAAAAAAAAGCAAATATTTGAAGGAAAATATATATAAGCATGGTTGGTACAATAAGCAAACTTTACGTACTAAATGGAAAAAATGTATTAAAAAATACTACTTGACACCGATGGCAGCAATAAAATGATTTTATGACCAAGCATATTGAAAACAATAATGAAGTAAGCATTTCTTCCCGTTAATATCACGTATAGCTTACTACGAGTAATATAATAAATATTAATAAAAAGTAATAAGGTTCCCGAAGTAATGAGTGAAAGTACAAAAATTAAGTTTATTGGAAAGTGGTGCTAATATGAGACTACGCGTATTTGAAAAGTGTGAGGCAGCTTTAAAAGAGTAAATAAATCATATTTATATAACAGAAATCCAAATGTGGAAAGTTATACCAAAGCATTGAATCGTAAAAAAATGTAACTATTGCATAACGACCTTTCAAATCAAGTCGCGTTAGACCAGTTGCCGCTCACTGTACTGTTTTAAATAATAATTATGAGCATTACTTTAATTTCAACCAATTTTTCAATTTATACCAGTTATACAAATTTGCTACAAAATAACATTCTAAAGAAATTTTTTAGCGTGAATTAAAGTTCTCTGTCAATTGCAGTTTTCGACCACTTTTGACAAGTTTTGAAGTAGTGAAAAATATGCCATCATAGAGCATACCCGAGTTTGGGAGAGTATTAAGAAGAGATTATTAAATGTACTTTCGCCTCGACCAGTTTTGGAATAGTGGAAAAGGCAATTATGGTATCGTAGAGCATCTAGAACTTCACTTACTCGTAGCTTGGGAAAGTCTTTATTAAAAATAAACTATTAAATACAAATCAAATAGCAACTAAAATTGTGCTACAATTTATTTTTATCCACTTCTGTATAAATGACAATATTATGAAGTAGCTTAGTTTCGGCGCATATTTTCAACAACACTAAATGAAAAGAAAGTTTTTAGCTTTTTATTTTGACAAACAACTTATTGTATTTTCGACCAGTTTAGACCAAAAATAATACTTTTCGACCAGTTTTGGCTAGTCTTCTTTTCATGCGAAAAACTCAATTTCAAACACAAAAAATTATACCTGTTTTTAATTCATTTTATGTAAAAATTCGTATTTCGAAATACAGCTCATAAATTTTACACATACAAATAATTTTAATTCGTAAACACCGCTACCTACAGAATTATTGCTTTTATTACAACGCACCCTCCACTCTTCTGCACAAATATCGTAACACGTGCATACGCTTACATTGACGTCATGCACTTGCCAGTCTTTTGTGACTGCTGTAAGCTACTCATATTTTCTTATAGATGTAAACAAACCCTTTATTCGCTTGCGCAACAATAAGTAGTAGCTTTCGTCGTTCTTTCCAAGGCGCAGCAGCAAGAGAAGAGTAAGAGTATATTGCAAAATATAATTTAATTAGACAACCGAAAAAAATAAGCAAAACAACAGCATTCATAAGATGACGGGCCACAAATAAATAAAGAGGCTCTTAAGAGATAGGGAAAATATGTTTAAGTGATTTGCGTGCGCCATTTTGATGGCAGCTGAAGCTATGAAGATGAAGAGCAAAAGCTTGCAGAGGAAACGATGGAATTTGAGGTAGGTAGCACACTGACTCAGTGCGGATATATAATATAAGGCAATTGAGAAGAGCTCATTAATTTTTGGCGCCCCTCTCATTTATTTAGTGTAACCAACGTGAACGTTTGCCATTTTCCGGCCATCAACATTCCTTACTCACTACTTCTCTCATGCCAATCTGCATACCACCAAGCGCATATGGCAAAGTTTTATCAATTAGTTTGCCTACTTTGAAGCTGTCTATTATGTAAATGATTTGCTTTTGTATGCTAGTTGTGGCACTATAAAAGCAACATACTGGCGAACTGGCAACCTATTTACGTATGTATGTGTCCCTGGGCGCATGAAATTAATGTGCGTATTTTATGCGTAGTAAATTTTAATTATTTTCTTTAATTGCCTCTCTCGCCCGAATATATGTAACGCATTGTTCCAAGTAGCTACAATTTTTGTTTAACTTACTCGAGGAAAATATTACTCAACATTTTCTGATAAGTGGGAAATAAGCAGCTTAGCCGGCATCATTTTTTTATCTATCTTCATTCCCTTACCATTCACTTTCCATTTTTTAACCTTTTTCCTTCATTCCTTATAAGCCACCACTTCATGTCTTTCCATCGCATTATTTTCAGTCGACCAATTTAACCAACTACGTATTACGAGTACTACAGTTCAGCCACTCAACTTGCAAACTGCACTTGCTAGGCTTAGCTGCCGAACATTCATTTCGTACATAGGGCTCCTGTCGTTTCCACGGAAACTTTTCGCCTTTTTAAGCGCATTTTTTTGAGAATTCAATAGCTTTCTTCTTACGCTCAGATTGTTGATGGTAGAGCATAACGTTGATCAACTTAAGACAGCCAATTTCATCCATATATATATCAAGCGTTGAAGCCACGACTCTTTTCACTCTACCATCGCAACACCACTACTCGTACTAACGAGTAGTATCTACATATAGGTGTATTGAGTTCCTCTCTTCCCTGCTATTTTTGCCTATCCCACTAACCACATTATTGTGGCTTTTCATGGGTTCACATTCGCTTGGCTGCTCATAAATTTTACTTGTCCGCATGCATATTCGCCTTTTTGACTTTTCAGCATTTTCGGCTTGGCATACTACGAGTACATGCAGGAGTTCACACCGCCATATGCCAAATATGCCAGTAATGAAATGTTGGCAGTTGTTCTGCCGCTAATCAGCCAATTTTTGGTGGCACATCGTTGGTTTTTTCACGGTTGATTGGATTTTCTAGTCTCACATTAAAGCTTGTTAGTGGTTAGTTGGTTGGGTTGTATGCCGAATTGTAGGCAACAAAAAAACTACATACTAGCACAAAAACTGTGATTTTTTTTTTGTTGGTCGCGTACAGTAAAATATGCAGGATTTTTTGCTTACGACGATAGATACAGAGGCTTCCCTTTTGATAGATTTGAGGCGGGTGGATATAGGTATTATATATTCTTATCTAAATAGGAAACATATAAGCTCAATTAAGTTTTAAATTTATACCAGTTTTCAGTTGAATAATTTTAAAACAAAACTTTAACATTTCTTTAAAGATATGGATTTGAGAATGGTAGATGAACAAATTGAAATGAATAGTTTATACCAGCTTCTGGTGCACAGTGTATTTTACATTGTTTGGCAGGCTTTTTTTTAATGAACTATATAAAGTGAGTGAACTTACGAGCGAATTTTCCATTTATCTTGATTATAAAGAAAAATATTAGAACTTATACCAAATTTCAAACAAATATTTCCACAATAAAACAACACAAATTAATGAAAGGCAGTATTTCCAGAAATCAAGGGGAACACTTCTGAAAATACATCGTTTATACCAGTTTTTGGTATAAATGAGAAATATATATTTTTTGTCAAACTGTGCATTACTGATTTACCAAAAACTAACATTTACTTTCAATAAATTTAAAAATTTTAGACCAGTTTAGTTTTTTCCACTTTGTAATGTATATTGATATAAATTTCGCTAAAAATGAAACTAGTTAAAAATGAATTCACTAATATTACAAATAAAATTATTATAAACTATACCAGCTTTAAAGAGTTTAATTTAAAGGGACTAATTAATTTAATATTATTAAGGCGCACTTTTAACTTGAAATGATACTCACTATTTTCCCTATACTTCAAAACTAAACACTCGTACCAACTATAACAATACCAGTGGCCAGTTTAGTTTTTCAATGAAAAGTTAAAATTCGTGCGCAAACTAAAACCCCCGTTTATACCAGTTTCCGGTCTAAACTTAAAATTTTAAATTACTTCAAATATATCACTGTAACTATACTACATTCACCCGTACTATATATCATACGCGAGTTTATCATATTTATAAATTTTTCCACAAAATATGTTCCCTATTTCGATTTTAGATGAATTTTGCGAAGAGTACCCACACAATCTCATGCCCACACCCGGTTATTGGATTGAATGTTCACGTCAGAAAATCACGCTACCCACGCCGCATACCATTTGGGATGAGAGCGATTCGGAGCATGAGGATGTGCGTGGTGGCAGCTCTAGCGATGCATACCTCGAACGTGAGTGCAGTGATCTGTACGAGGATGATGAGGATTCGGAAGCGACACCAAGGTGAGCTCGCAAAGAAAAAGAGTGTAGTAATAGTTGTAGTTGGATGTACATAGTAGCACCCTGTAGTTGTAAATCGCCAAAAACAAGCAACATACATACTCTTACAAATATGTATTAGACCAATTTTAATTGGCGCTATAATTTGATTTTTGTTGATACAAAAAAAAAAAAAACATAAAAGAAGGAAACCAGAATTTTTAATAATTCCAACATTTTGTTTCACTTCCCTCCCGACGACCAAAAACAAACCCCAATCAAATGTCACACGAACTCATGCACACACATAAACATTGCTTCGTTTTCACCGCCCGCTCACCAATCCACTCACACGCATGCACGCGCACACACACACACACGCACACACACATTCGTTGAACAATTTTATACGAATGTTTAAGTCCTAGGAAAAAGACAACCATCGAGGAACAATGGGATCAACAGGGCGCATTCGAGCTCATCTCCGTCGAACAGGAGACATACGAGAAATATTTTTACGGCACCGAACATTGGAATTATTTTACGAGTGATGAAGATCTCGGCCCAGTCATACTTTCTATCAAGCAGGAGACATTGAATGGACGCGATCAATTTCGTATATTGGTGCGGGCCGGCTCGTATACGGTGCATGGACTGATACCGGCTTCGTGTGTATTCGCCGATAGGTAAGCGGGCAGAAAGAGAGAGAGAGAGAGAGTGGGAGAATGAAGATAACACCAAATTTTTAAATTTATTTTACAGATATAACCGCGAAGAAGTAGTTAGGTCATTAGGTAAAGAAGTAAATTTAAATCCACCACTAACGTTAGGGCAATTACCCGATACGCCCGAGGAGTTACTCAAATTAGATCAGGTGAGATTCGTAGAAGATTGTGAGAGCAATAGAGAGAGAGAGAGAGAGAGAGAGAGATAAACGGTATAGCTCAAGGCACATTAAACAGGTAGCAGCATTAGATAAAATACAACCCTGGCGTGAATTTTGTTGTTGCTGGTGGCCCACGAAACGTTAAAGACGTTGTGTGAAAAGTTAGTGAAAGTGAATAAAGAAAGAGACAACGCTATGTTTCTTTGTACTTTGACAGATCCTGGACCACATTCGGATGAAAAAAATCAGAACTCAGCCCTGTTGCAGCAGTTCATTGTGCCTTGGTACTGCCAAAAAACCGAAGATTTTGAGTTATTGCGCTCTAGCGAAAAACAAAATATTTCTCTCAAATTGCTCTTAACTCGAAATGCTCTCTCCAGCAACAATTTTAAGTATCATAATTCATACAACTGTAACGTTACAGGTTTTTATAAAATCCGAGCTAAAGGTTGGCGTCATTTATGTAAAAGAAGATCAATACTCGGAGGAACAAATTTTAGACAATAACGAAAATTCCATGCTCTTCGATGAATTCCTAACGCTACTCGGCGATCGTGTGCGTTTACGCGGTTTCGACAAATACAAAGGTGGCCTTGATACGGTGCATGATCTGACAGGTTAGTTTGTTAGTTTTGTGGGGAGGGGGCCTAGAGGAAAATTATGTTTAACATTCGTACTCTCCCCGTAGGTCTCTATTCGGTTTACACCAATTGGCGTAACATTGAGATTATGTTTCATGTATCGACGCTCTTACCCTATGAGAAACATGATCCGCAAAAATTACAACGCAAACGGCATATCGGCAACGATATTGTCTGTGTTGTATTCCTAGAAGCGGATAATACACGTTTTAGTCCTGCCTGCATAAAATCACATTTCCTGCACACATTTATACTGGTAAGACACGAGTACGAGTATCGGCTCTAAGTGCTCGCTCGCCTATGTTTTTAACTCATGATTGATTTAAAAATTTGTTCAATCAGGTGCGCGTCTCGGCTCGCATTAAGCACAAACCCACACGTTATGAAGTTTCGGTGGTGACGCGCGATGAAGTCGGCGCCTACAAACCGTATCTCTGGGAACAGTCCGTGTTCGAGAAAGGTCCAATGTTTCGGTGAGTACTACACAAAACTTTTTCACACACTCACTGAATTGAATATTGACTTTTTTTTTTTGTTCACCTTACGCTCGCCTAACTTCTCTTCGTCATTTTTTTTTTGCTTTCTCTTTGCAGCGAATGGCTACTCACGAAAATCGTGAATGGTGAGCGTGCCTCATATTCGGCGCCAAAATTTGCACGCATGCAAGAGCGTACACGCTCACAAATGCTCGAGGATTTGGTGATGAATTTATCGAATCATGCTGAGACTGGACAGATACCGAAACCGTACCGTAGGGGCTCGTGGCGACCCATCGGTGAGGATGAATATAACAAAATGTTGCATGCAAGAGTTTTAGCCTATGGGGTGGCCACACCGCAATCGTCGTCAGTGGACATTGATGTGTGCTGTGTTAATCTCGGTTCCAAGCATAGTATGTAGGCGTTGAGTTGAGCCCCCTAATTTGCGAGACCCATATCACGTTCTCAAAGTTAAAACCTAAAGTTAAAGCAAATATATAAATGTTTTTACAATTCCAAATTAATTATTCCAGCAAAAAAAAAAACATTTTTGCAAAAAAAATTCAATACTTTAATATTTCTTTATTGCAAATTGGTGTGTACACGTCTTTAGACCAGTTTTGGTTAAATAGCCAACCCACCAGTTTCGATTCAGTTGAACCATCGTAAGTCGTATGAACACCCATTTTTTAATTAAATGTGTAGTATATTGAAGCAATAAACTGAATTTTTAATAAATTGATCAAATTTAATTTTCGACCAGTTAAAATATGTACGCCTAAAATGCTTGAAACCAACCGATTTTTAAATGTTTATTAAACAAAAAGCACATCTCTTTAACATTCGCCGTGTAAATCTTCCATTTAATTTATCTGTCTATTTAATTTCTGTTAGGAGTTGATATCCTTTTAAAACCTGCAAATCCTGCTTTGAAATCAAGATATATATTCATTAAGTCATGTTTGCACTTTTTATAACTTCCACGCATTTGCTGTTTACTACGTCAACCCGGTGTTAGTTTTTGTATCTGTTTTACATGAATCATACGACCTTAGTGTATCAATTATGTATACAAATTATAACTCCTTTTTTTGATCATTTTCAATAAAATATAAAAGGTAAGTCTCATATTTAGCATAATTTGGAATATTGTTTCTAAAATCTAAATGCCATTGTTTATATAAAAAAAATGGAGTTTTAATTTTTATACCTAGCATTAGAGAAATGTATTGGGACTGCCGATTTTTAAGCTCTGATCCAAGAAAAGTTTTCAATTTAGTTTGAAATATCTTTTTATTCCAAACTTTTTAAATTTGTTAAGCCAAAATTAATTTAAAAATTATACTTTTTGTTTACTTTAATGTCGCTTGTTGAGTGTAGAATATGTTTTTCAGCTTAAGATTTATAATAGTTTACACCAATTTTGGTTTGAGTTATAGTTTTTAAATAGTAATACTTTTGAGCATACTTCGAAAAACCCTTACAAATAAATACATTTTCAGCACCTGTCGGTTTCTACAACTTTATGCCAGTTCACAAAAATTGCTTACTTTAAATTTCAGCACAATTTCAGCGTTTCATGTTTTAATGTTTTACATTATTTACCAGTTTATACCATTTCTAAAAAAAATTAGACCGGTTTATACCAGTTCTATCTTTAGACCAGTTTATACCATTTGCGTTGGCAACCAATATTTCGTTCTGTGCAATTATTTCATCAAGTTAGCATTTCGCATGCTTCACAGCAGTTGTTATTGTTGTTGTAACAGCATACAACATTCCTCACAGCAGTCAAACCGGCTGCTGTCACAAATCATTATATCCTTCACTTTATACTCGTATGCACACTAAAATAATCACCACGGTCATTGGCGTATTGTATTTTTCTGCCTCAAGCAAATCAATTTCATTCCAAATCATTCTCCCTTATCGCCACTAGTCTCTGCGGGCGAACGTTGGCACACTAATTGCCATTGCATTCTAATCAGCTTAGTTTGAGACATGCAAGCAGCAGGACAAGTCAAATGTCGATATATCACATTTAATCCGAGCAGAAGCATTGAGGAAATAAAAAGCAAGAAATACACAGACAAATCGAGGTTTGTTCAACAATTTGTGCGTAGATTGTCTACAATGATTAATAGTTTTATGCGTCACTTGTTTACGAATTGTTTTAATGAATATAGTTTGAGGTGTTTAACATTACCACCAACAACAATTCTATGCATCAGTTAAGCGTTAAATATTTCTGCTCAGCGTAAGCAAAGAATATTGCACGATTTAATTCGATACCTTGGTAAATTTCCACTCAATCGAAAATTAAATAAATACTAAAATGTCTATTGCTATCTATCTACTTTTAGGCGCTCGAATGATTTTACCATATATACATATATGTAGTACATATACTCGTATGTACATAGATTTCATTGTTGGCTAAAGCTCTTATCAATTACAAGCAATCTAAGTGTTTCACTTGGGGTTTTTGAAAAAAGAAAACTACCAACATAGAGATAGTGTGTTTAGCCTACAGCAAGGATGTGCCGAAATTTAACTAACGCCTAAATATCTACTATATGGCTATGCCTGAGTGTACGTACAGTGTGTTTCACACGCCCATTTTCTGACTGTTATAGATAGGCATTGACTTATACAACTTCCACTTAGTTTTCTAGCATAATCTAGCGATACATAGATCCCTCGCTTCTAACAACATTTTTTCCTCCGGAATGTTCGCTTTGATTAGAGACCATACATTTTCAATTGAATTTGCTGCCATTCTTTGTGAAGTATTCTTGAATGATCCATGCACTTCTATTCGGTCAATAGAATTTTGCCGCAGACTTTAGCAAACATTTTTAATGCTTCAACTTCTACTTGCCACTACAACCGACTGCCGGTCTTCTGTGCAAAGTTGCGCTAATTATTCGCACCAAGTCTAGACAGATCCTTCTGCACTTGGTATTTCCATTGAATTCGTGGGCGATCTTGCTTTCGTTGTCCACCCATGGATGCCGAATCGAAGGATCATTTCACCGGAACGTTTGACTATGTCCATGTCATTATAGAGCTTGTACATTTCTTCATTCCATCTTCTTCGATACCTGTGGTCCCCGCGGACAGGGCCATACATCTTACGGGGCATAGTTCGTTCTCTCGGAGGCTCTGAAAAGCTTTTAATCTTTGTGCGACATCTTCCACGCTTCTGCGCCAAATAAAAGCAAAGGGATAATGACAGATTTACGCGAAGACTCTCTGTGTGTGCAAGATTTCTCCCAGAACTGTCAAATAACGAAAAATATTTCATCTGTATAAATATCACCCTGCTGTAATCACGGGCCAAATTCTTCCCGAGGGAAATCTTTTGCTGGGGATCATAATGGGCCCTGAGTGAACTCTCTACGGCCAGCCGGTCTAACCAAACTCGCCGAACCTTTGTTAAGCTTGCCTTAGGACAAGTTAGGTTAGGTTAAAGTGGCTGCGTCGTGCAAAACCACAAACCCCGTTGTGATACCGCTGGCGGGAGCCATGTATTTACTTCCTTCCTTCCCTAAGAAGGTGAACTGCCTTAGGTGACACAGAACATGCGAAATACTTACCGAGCGCAGGTCGGCCAAACAGTCTAGAAAGTACGCATTTTAAAATTCCTTTCGAGTCTTGGCCGGAGCGAAACGATGGCTGAGATAGTGTTCGATGCTCTCCACTTCCTTTTCATTCCTGCAACTTCGCCAGAAATCGTTCAAGACGAATGAGAATGAAAGCTTTAGATCACTCTACGTCAACCTTTGGGCAAAGTTGTCTCGTAATCCGAAAGGTGGGTTCCATGGCGCCCCCTGGTATTAACCTCCTCGATGAGTTTTGGCTTTGAACTGTGTTTGCAGTAGATTAGAGACATGCCCACGTCTAGAGTAGAATTTACCACAGACAATTCCGCCACTTTCCTTGCCAACTCGTCTGCCGCACATTTGCCGGGAATGTCACTAAGACCGGCCAGAAATTTGTAATATATGTAGCTCCACCGGTGGAAGGTTTAAAATTACTTCCAGGGATTCGATAGGTGTGACCAACATGGAGGCCGTCTCTGTGCCAGACCTTGAATTTATTTTGCACTTCGAGGTACTTAACGGCTTGAATTGCGGACATTTTCGGGCCTTTGGGATAACCAACAAGGAGCACAGCTTCGAAACGCTGCTTGTAAATAGCAATCATTGCTGCACTGCGTAATTAGAATTTAAATTTACTTTAAACGCTACTGCTTTATTAGTTGAGTTATTATACTAAATATGTTTGTCAAATCCGTATTATGAAACACACTGTATTTGGGGATTTAAGTAGTATATGGGAGAGCTCATATTATTGAGGTGAGGTCGAGCGCACACATTTGGGAGTTGCATTGGGCATATCTCACAGCTCAGTAGTTGCTGCTACCCCCGCATAACACCCACTTTCCCGATACACATGCGAGTACACAAATATGTTATTTATTTAAGCATTGATTTGCGAAAGTGCGTATGGAAGCAAACATATCTATGTATGTATGTATGTGTGAGTATTTGTTCGGCACTCAAGAGCTTTATGTTGCGCTACAATGACTTGAAGGAGATTATAATACAAGGCAGGACTCATACTACATGTCGATCTACATACATATATTGTATATGTATGTGAAACAATAACAAATTATCATACATTATGCCGTGATTTGTTCGCTCTATTCTTCACGCAATTTGTATGCATTTGTTACAAATGAAAAGGATGCGTACACACGCTACCTGCCGATAATTTTGTTGCCTTGTCAGCGTGTTGATTTTTGGGCTATTTTTTTTTTTGTTTTTTCAACTTCCACACGCTTTCCATGTCTAAGCTCCATTTAATATGCATTGAAATAAATATACAAGTGTTAAGGTGCCATATCGACAAACCGTATAAAAAAAAAAAAAAACAAAAGTTGTCTGTACGCACACTTACAAAATTTAGCAAGATTTTTATTCCATCATGTACACAAAATCATATAAATAAACGGAAGACTTTACATAAGCTAAATAAACGAAAATCTAATATGAGTTTGAAACTGAAATCTGATAACGAATTCATTGAGTAAATCTCTGCAATTTTATGCGGTGCAAGTAAAAGTAAGCGCCTGAGCTGTGCCCCATTGTTACGAGTTTGGGCAAAATGATTCGTTTGCAGACGAAGAGTTTATATAGTATCATCGCATCCCTATTATAAGTTTCTACTTTCATCAACATCGAATCATAAATACAGATTTCCTGACTATCCCGATTCCAAGGCCACCTACTGCATCGAAGTATAGTTTATACCCGTGCCGGTTTCTGTCACATATAATGTCAGGTGGCAATCCTCTGTAAAATATAGGCATGCGCCTTATTCTCGCCGAGCCAAACAATTTGACACTCATATTTTAGTATTTAATATACTTGTGTATAATTTAATTAAACTATGCCTTTCAAATAGGTGGCAACCCTTCCCAAAATATAGGTATGGATCTTCCACTCGCCTATACGAAACGTTTGACCCCAATAGTTTAATATTTCATATAACTCGTGAAAAATTTAATTAAAATATACTTTTCAAATAGATGGCAACCCTCTGCAAAATATGCATTCATCTCAGCAAAATAACAGCTTGGGCTCAATTTTTTACTAAGTATTTCATATCACTTGCGCATAATTAAAAAAAATTAAATTTTTTAAACAGGTGGCAAGCCTCATTAGCCCTCATTAAAGTTAGTTAAGTACTTTCCTTCCGAGACGAATGGTTTGACACCTATAATTTACTATTTTATATAACTTGCATATAATTTAATTTAATTCAATTTTTCAAGCAGGTGGGAACCCTCATAAAAGTTAGCTATTCTTCCTTCTTTCCGAAACGAACCGCTTGATAACCATAATATTTCATATAACTTGTAAATGTTCTAATTAAATTTCACTTTTCAAATGGGTGGCAACCCTCTCCCAAGCCTAAAATATACTTTACGACCTATACCTACCAAATATGCATACAAAATTAAAAGAAAAAATATCGGTCGGCCGTTTCGGAGTAGTGCGACCACAAACATAATGGCACGGGTTGGATCGGCTATCTCCAAAAATCGTTTTCGATTGATCAGTAGCTGTAATTACCCAAGGCCTTTAACTTTCACCAAAAACGAAAAATTTTATTGAAGCCGGTTAGTCTCCAAACAAAATTTGACAAGTCGTTATATACCACTTTTAATTTTTCAATAAGTCTATATGGCCACAGATTACTGTAACACCTGAAAGAGAGTACCAGGTTTTTAGCAAAGCTCGTATCCTGTTTATCACTTATAATTTGCTCATTCTACCGATTATTGAACTAAGTTAAGTTTAAAGTTATTATGTTCTTTGCGAGGATAAACTGCATCGATCATAATTACATAAAACCGATGAGAATTACAGAGTTCGTTAACTATTTAGCATTAGAGTATTTGGAAGGTAGAGCTCGTTATATCTTTAACTTTTTGTATAAGCCATTCTATGGACCAAGATCTCAGGTAATCGAGAAGCTTTTAACTTGCAAGAGGTTCTCTGGTTTCCATAAAACAGATGGCATTCTTCTGATCCTCGCTAGCCCTATCCCTAAATAGCCGCGTCAAGCGTCAGCTAACTGTCAAAATTTCTCATGCCCAAACAATTTGTATGGAGCATCGGACAATAACATGGCGCTAGCGCCGAGCAAGTGGAGTTTTCAATTTTGACAGCGTGAGAAAGATGAAAACAAAAATGAGCGAGATGAAAAGGGAAATAAAGTAAAGAACCAACAAAGAACTTAGAGGTAATGAGAAAATTTTGGGATTTTTTGCCTACGACGAACGCTGCCACTAGTTGGTGTTAGAAAACGCAACGCTTGACGCCGCAATTTAGATACCAAAGTAATGAATGTTTGAACTATGTTAGAGGCGACAATATTGATACAGAAATCATATCTATGGTTATTTCATAAACCTAATGAGAATTACAGAGTTCGAGTGTACGACGCGTATCCCTTAAATTTTTTTTTATAAGTCATAAGACAAAGATCTCTGGTTTCCTTAAAGTATGGATATAATAGCCATCTCCTAATTCGCACTAATGAATAATTTAGCTCTATTAGTCAGAGATATATAAATTTTAGTGGTCCCTTTTTACAAATCTTTGCATAAGCAAAACTGTATGACCTACGATCTCTGCTAATTGCAGAACTTTTGGCACGCAGGAGACCTCCTACTGCCTACTTGGTATATGGTGGTACTCCGTATCACAACAGCAGTAAGCTTTTCATTTTACAAAGATCGGTCGTGGGTTTGTTAAGAGTTAAAAAATACCCATCATATTGGCTATTATTTCATAAGTCTGATAAGACTTCGGAGCACAAAAAGTTTATAGCTCTGTGTCGCCGTTACTGCCTAGCGTCTTACTGATGCGAATATAATTTTTTTCTTGATCTTAATGTTTGAAGAGCAGAAAAAAATGTTCGATGAAGTTTTTTTTGCGTTTATTGAGTGCGTGTGTTTTGAAGCAGCACTAGCTCACACCGCTTGCACTAAACCACTCTAGCTTCTTAGCTCATGGATCAGGGCGAATACAAAAGAAAAGCTAAACAAAGTAAAGTAAATTAAAAACATATGGAATTTTTTCACCGAATGGAAGATTTTATTCATTTTTGAGTAATTGCGGTCGCCCCTTCGGCAGGCAATGGCAAACCGCCGAGTGTATTTCTGTCATGAAAAAAACTTCTTATAAAAATCATTTGCCATTCGGGGTCGGCGTAAAACTGTAGGTTCTTCAATTTTTGTTACAACTTCAGGACGCACAACACTAATTTGTTGGAGAAGTTCGGCCAAACATCAAGCTGGATGAATCGCACCGTTTTCGTTCGTTATGGTTTTTGCATCAAACTCTAACAAATGTTCTACTGCCCCAAATTGTCCTACACTTTTAGTACACTAATCGAAAAGGCCTTTTATCAGGCAGAGCATAATTAAGCCTGTATTTTATGAGTTCGAAGGCTTTATAGCTCTGAAATTTCAACTCACCAAACACTATACTATGTCAAATACAAAATTGCAGCTAATTGCAAAAAGGGGGGTTTTCAAGCCAGCCGAAGTGAAATAGAGGCAACCATATGAAGTATGTAAATTTTTTCGATGGCATTACGAATCAGTTCGGCGGCTGGAAGCTCTGCTTGATTTCCAAAAACAATGTTTCTTAAAGAGTAAAGTTTGCAGTAAAGTTAGAAATTATTTGCTTCCGTACAATGAAAAAACAAAAACAGAAATCAACTGAAACCTTTAACAAATCACCTTAAATCTTTGAACATAACCGCCTTAATGTCATTACCATCCGGCGCATGCTTACACCTCGAATAACTGTAATCATTTATGAGCGCACAGCTTGTAACCCGAAAAAAAAAAAATTTGCCTCAGACCGCAGTCTGGTGGAGTCTTAAGATATTTCATCAGACTAGCGTACGCTGTCAAAGCAAAAAGCTCGCGCATACAAAAACAAATTTATTTGTTTGAGCTCCATCACTCCATCTCCTAAGTCTTCACCACCCGGCCTCTTGTCTTATTTATATATTTTTAGTACGCTGTATTTCGTTTCATCTTTCATAAAATATTTTGCATATGAAAATAACATCAATCATGCGAAGATTCTGTTGGATTTTGGTGGCGCTAAGCTGGATGATATTTTGAAGTGGGTGCCACAGTCAGGGAGTGAGTGAGTGAGTGAGTGAGTGAAGAATAGTAGGGGGATTTGTTGATGACAGAACGTATGTAAAATTTAATATAAACATGCCAGTATGTGATGGTGAATAATAGCAGTACAGATGTAGGTAGTTGGAGAAAAAGTAAAAGCCAGAACCAGCAAAAGGAGAAATTTTATAGCACAAAATATCAAATGAGAGACGAAATTGTGTCAAGATAATATTTATAATCGGCGAAAGTGAAGCGAGCCACATAAAGGCGTGCGTTAGAGGCTGTTTGAATAAATTCTCAAGGCAACAGAGCAATGCACAAAGTAAAAAATATATGACACGAACTGTACTGTATGGTGTGAGTTTCATACTAAGAGGAGGAGAATTGCAAACAACAATGACTAGAGTGCATGCCTTGAGCTATGTCGTTTAAACGAGTCAAAGGAAGTGAGAACTGAGCGACGTGCACTATATTTACTGTTAATGCGTTGTTCATAGAAAACATCTAAATTTCCCTGATACTAAAAACTTACTTTTTATAAAAAAAAATTCCAGGATATTTTTCAGTTTCAAATTATTAAGACCAAAAAATCTTTGCATTTAAAAAACATAATTAAATAACCAAAAAAAATTTATAAGATTTTTGGAATTCAAAAATTTTCTAAACTTTTGTAAGTAAGTATTAGTTTTTAGAAAGTAGCGAAATTTGTTTTATAAAGTGGATAGTGTGTTGTGATTCTTAAAACCGTGCATTTGTGCAATTTTTCAGATTTGCAAAAAAAAATGTTCAAAACTAATTTTAAAAAATTGAAGACCAAGAAATATTGAATGGATTTTGTAAACGTTTACAATTTAAAAACCTTTGGAAAGTAGTAAAAAAAATTTTTTTAATTATTTTAAAAAAATTCAAAACCAGGAAATATTATAGTGAAAGAATTTTGTAAAAATTGGTCATTGAAAAAGCTTTTCGAAAACTATTGAAATTTTTCAAAAATATATACATATGTATGTACTCAAACTTCACCTTTTTTCTAAATTTAAGCCATGAACCTTTCCAAAATACTTGGCCGATAACACGCGCGCTTAATTTAAAAACTTTTCTTTGTTTAACCACTTTTTAAATCGATAAAACAACACAAATATTATCTCGTTTTACTGATTACATCTTTTAAATTCTTAAGTTGTGAAATTTTTTTCAAAAACAATTGCAAAAGCGAAAAAGATACTTTCCGAAAACACCATCTACAGTTTGATACATTTTTGAACGTTTTGAAGTAAATTTTCAAACTCTTTAGAAAAATGTCAATACTGCTCAAAATTTAGAACTTTCAACAAATTTTTCGAAAATTTTCAAAATCGTTCGTTTTCTAAACAAATTTTGCGAAGTTAAAAGCGTTTTAAGAAATTTTGAGATTTCAAACACTTTTCCAAAATTTTCTAAAACGTAACTTTTCATTCTTTAAACTTTTTAAATTCGTCAGTTCAGAGATTTGTTTCAGGTTATCGAACAGTTTCAAATTATGAAAATGGTGAAACTTAAAAAAAAAAACTTATCACATAACATATCCATTATGAAAGAAATAACTTGGATTTCTCTGCCACTAGGGCTTAGAATTATTCGTAAATAATTCTACGTTGGCATAAGAGTGATAGTAGTGCATTCGATGAAGCGCGAAATGATTGAAGCTTTTCGGAACTCACGCTAATCGATCGATAAAACTTCTAAATACTAAATAATAGTAAAGATTTTAAGGCTGAGGCTGACTCGAATTTAAAGCAAATTATATAATCTAGTAGTACTTCAGTTCATATTTAGAAAAAACTTTCTAACATTTGACTAAAAATTTAATTTTAATTGTTTATGCCACAACCACTATATATTTCTTTCTATTACAAATGTATGTAGTATTCGAATGTAGACTTTTGAACTAAATCTCAAGCTGCCAATTGAGATTAAGTACTTGAGCTTAAGTGCCAAATCGAGAGCTATTCGAACAACATGAATAGCTCGACAATTAACTCTTTCTCTGCTCTTTGTCATGCTGGTGAAAGTGACGTTAAAATGCTAGAGGATTTATTGAATACATATGTGTAAAGTATATGTAAGATATTCTATGCATTGCAATATGAACAGTTAAATGAGCACTGAATAGGGCACTAAAGCTTATGGTGGCATTTCTTGGAGAACAAACGAGCAACCGCAAGCAAAGCTGGCGAAGGTGAAGGTGAAGGGAAATATTGTGGTGGAGTTGAATGTGAATGTGAGAAGGGCTAGTAAAGTGAGTGTGTATTTTGCGTGCGAAGTATTTTCAAGGATTTAGCAAGAAAACAGCAATATACTACTAAGACTCACTTGCGGGAGGAGAACAGAGCGAACTAGACTAAAATGAAGTAAACACTTCGAATTTCAGAATTTTACGATTAAATTATGAAGGAGTATATACAAAGTTGGCTACAGAATTTCATTCCCAAAATGTGGCCACCCTCACTGTTGTGCAGTAAATATAAAAAGCGTGGCTTGAACTACTGTTGTTTCTTTTTTACAATATTTATAATGTTTTTAACGCAAAGCCATTTTTGTTAAATTTTTATAGAACTTTATTTTCTTCTATAACAAAAAACCATATAAATTATAATTTCAAAACATCAACCAATTGTCATGCAATTAACCAACATTTTGATTAGAATTTTAATTTCGTATAAAAGTTTAATTTGTTCTTTAAAAAAAAAAGCATATAGATCAAAATTTTAAAGTTTATATAAAAATTCAACAAATTTTCAAAAAAATATTCCAACTTTTTAATTACAATTTTAATTTTTTATAAAAATTTAATGCGTTTTATAACAAAAAGAGTATGCATTAAAATTGCAAACTTTTCACAAAATTTATAGAAATTCAACAAGTTAAAAGAAAATACCCGAATTTTTAGTATAGTTTTGGTTAGGCAGTTTTGTCGCTCAACTGATTTTAGTGCAACAATTTGTAAGTCTCAATTCTAAAAATTCCGGTTAGTTTTTGAAATTTTTTTGAAATTTCGGAATTTTCGATTTCGAAAGGGGTTTTTTCATTTACCGCATTTAGTTTATATAGCCGAAGGTATGCAAGACCGCCAGTACAAAAACAAAAAAAAACTTAAGGGAATTTATTACAATCCATACGTTATATGGAAAAATATGCGTAAGACTACCAAGTTAAAATAACTATCAAAAATCAACATGAATATGTAGCTACTTGCACGCTATTAAGGTAAACCCACAAAACTGTATACCCAAAAGCTTTCTAAAAATTCTGAATAAAAAAAAATTTTTTTTTTTGGTATTTTTACCAATTTTGTACTAAGTTTGAAATTTCAATTGGCATACTTTTTATAAAGATTTATAAAATAAATACATTTTTGTATATATATTTTATTTTTTATATTATTATTTTATGAAAAATTTACAAAAAAGCGACTTAGCGTTAAAAATTTTGCAAAACAAAAGTCGCCATGTTTGAGCTGTTTGAATCCGCGTATGTGCATACAAATGTATGTATGTACTATAGTCCATATGTGGAAACCCAACAAACTACTACAATGTGACTAACGTGAGCAACAACAATTTGGCATTCTCTTAAATATTAAATATCACTTTCGGTTGTTTTTGGTTATACCGCTAGCTATACCCTTATTTTAACGCCCATTTTTACTGGCGTGTCTATGTAATGAATACACTTGCTTCCAAAATTTTCAAAACCCAATTTATTTATCTAAATTAATAAAAGTTCATTTGCCATAAGCAAAATCGTGCATGCACAAAAACAAAAACACTTTCGATACGTTAAGCAACGATTTTGGTTGTATAATATTCAAAAATTTATGTAGCACATATGTACATGTGTGTGTGTGTGTGTATAGATTAGCTCGTATGTCACGTGTACTTGCAGCGCATATCGCATACACCACTTTGACATTGTTGTGTTATTGAAGTTGTCTCTGAAACTCAAATCTTCACCTTCCCCCAGCCAGAAGGTTTTGTTGTCCGTACAGCTTTTTATTAGATCACAGCTTTTTTAGTAGCGGGAGCTAAAAGGTGGTGGATACAGTGGATATTTGTGTCAATATTATGTTTACTAACGATTTTACTTAGCGTGGTGTATGTATTTCGCTCGCACTTGGTTTTGGAATTAAATTTCCTACCTTGTGACATTTATGTAGTTATTTTTATAGGTTTAAAATATCGCGATATTGCTATATAAAAATTTGGCTGCATACTAATTTGATAACATTTTAAACTTTTTAAAATTTCATAAATTTCCAAAAATTTTCGAAAATATTCAAAAGTTTTAAAATTTTAATATTTTGCGATACATAAAAATATTTGCAAATGTAAGAACTTAAAAGATTTTACAAAAAAAAATGTTCGACAATTTTGCGAAATATTTTTGCAAGTTGTGAGATTTGCCTTTCAAACCATACTACAAGTGGGTGATGTTTTGTGTTAGTTTTAAAAAATTCAAAAATGTCTATATACACTTACCATTTAATAATAATTTAATAAATTTTTAAGCATTTTGGAATTGCGGAAATTTTTTACTTGCAAAATTTTTTTAAACTTGAAATTTTTCAACATTTTCATATAAAATTAATTTTATTTATTTTGATTTTTCAAAATATTAAATAACTTTTATGAAACTAACTGGCTGTTACAAACTCTGAATTTTAAAATATTCCGAAAATAATATTTTTTAATTTAAAAACACTATTAAAATTTTTAAATCTTTATTAAATCTGTGGTATATCTTTAATAAAAAGCACTCATTTTTTAAAACTCTCTTTAAATAGATTGAGCAAAGTCACTTCAATCCCGATTTTGCTTTTTAAATTTGTATGACCTGTTTATTTTGATATAAAATTTATTAGGTTGTGATTTTTTTAAGAAAATTGCAATTTGTCACCATAGTTTAATAAAACATATTTTCGCTTCAAATTTTCGAACTTTCGCCAAATTTTCAAACTTTTTCAGAAATTTTCAAAATTTTTGGAAAATTTTTAAAATTCTATAAAAATAGGTATTAATTTTAAAGCTAGTCATACAATTTTGAGATCTCAAATCATTTTCGAAATTTTTCAAAATTTAAAACGAAAAATTAAAAAACATTTTATTTCAACAACTAGTTTTTAAAGACCACACCTTTTTTTGTTCAATCAAAAAATGTCACGCGGTTAGGGTTCGATATAGTGTTGTGCGTTTGTGTGTGAATACTTTTTGTTTAAAAAATTCGTAATTCTAAGCATTTTTTTTTTGTTTTTAATAAAAAAAGATTTTTTTTTAATTTCGTTGGTACTATTTATTTTATTGAATCAACAACTTTTCTGAAGGATTTTCGGATATTTGACGCCACTACTAATATAACAATATTTTTTGACCACCCTTATCGTGGTTTACGTATTACAGATGTTGGCGTTGTCGAAGAACAGCTTCGATAATTGCATACAATTTTTTCGAATTCACCAAAACTTTGTTTAAAAATATTTTGAATATTTCTTATTTTGAGAATAAGCGCACACTTTTCAATGACCTGCATGCTACGCTTGGATCTTGTCACATCACACAAATTTCGATTTCGGTGTGAATGGTTTTCAAAAACTAAAATTATTATAACCAAATTATTTAATTTAAATTTCATACATGTATGTAGCCTAGTACTCCCCACATTGTCTATTTAACTTACATTTCACACAAAATTTTTGCTCACAGAAAATTTATTTCCCCTTCCTACTCAAAATAAATTCCATATTTCTAATGCCTTTTCTAAACCTCGCCGCAAGCGAGATTGCTTTTTACCCTTAGCAACCTCTCCACTTATTTTCCCACTCACTCCCATAGCCATTAGCTAACTTTGAATTTTCGCTAATTTTCCATTATATTTTTATTTCCTTTCCATTTCACAGGTCACATGCGCCCCTCATCGCCGCTGCTCGACTCGGTGCGCGATCAATTCGAGGATTACGATCAACTGGCGAAAGATTTTACGCGTGTATTCCTAAACGAAGAACCGTCGTGCCTGCAAAATGCTCATCTCTTCGATGTAGTCTTCCTAGTGGGTCAATCGAAGCAGAAGTCGCGTTTTATAGGTGTGCGCGCGATACTGGGCGTGCGCAGTCGCGTCTTTCAGGTGAGTAAAGGGAGTAAAGGAGCGCGTTCTGGAGTGAAAAAAAAAATTATGCGACACTCTTTCATACCCTGCGCCTTTTCGATATCGCCGCTCACTCTCAATGGTTAATTATTACGTTCATACTCTCACTCTCACTCTCGCTGTCACTTTGCTTATCACACAGGAAATGCTTTATGGCATTCAGACCGGCTTCGGTTCACCACAAATACCGGTCGCCGAGATTTTTGCACGTCCGGCGCCATCACTGGTTTCACCGCAAAATCAAAAGCCGAAAAGTAATAACTATCTCACTGTGCCCGATTCCGATTCGATACGACCGAAGAGTGTGCCATCGTCGCCGATGGTGAAGCGCGCCTTTAGTCGCTTGGGTACCATTACCGCCGGTTGGGGTCGCTCGATACGAAACAAAAATACGAACCAACTGAATCCTGAGGATAAAAAGAAGTGGATATCTTCAACAGATTGTTCCAGTAAGAGTTGCAATCCACATCAATGCAAATATATCGATGTGTTTTTTTTTTTCTTTTTTATTCCTTTCTCTTTCGCTCTGTACGTGTATTGAACATGCAAATGTAACGTGTCTTCCCTGTCTACCGTGTAAATTAAACACCTTGAACGTTCGTTGGTTATTTGTGATGGTGCCTCCAATACCTTGGAACTCGTGTTTTGCGAACTTTTTTATATAAATATATATGCGCATACTTACTATATATATATATATATATGATCTAATGCTTGTTTAATCGATATCTCAACTCACCACTAACGCATCGTACGTGGTGTGATGTGATTGTTTTTTTTACAACTCTCCTTTATTCTGATTTCTTGATCAAATACTTATTTTTTTCACTTGTATGACTTTTCTGTTCTTTTTTCTGTTGGCCTGCTTTATTCACCTCAAATACATATTTATGCAATTTTTTCTTCATCACGAATGCGTTTTTTTCACAAATTAAATTATTTTTTACATGTATTCTAAATTATGCAATTACAAAAATGTATGCTTTCAAATTATTTGTGTATACCTTAACATTCACCATACCGTAAATATCACCGTTTCATAACAATATTTGGTGTTTGTATGCAAAAAAAAAAAATATCATGGTCGATGCATAAACTTTTCACTAGCAACTTTTTTTTTTTTTGATTTTTTGTGTGTCACTATTCACCACTATTCCTAACATTATATGTGAAAAAAAAACCTCTTAAATCTCATCTCCAATCTCCAATACACTCAATCACGTGCAAACATTATTTGTTGCCTAAACGTATTCACCACTAAATTCGCCACACATGCATGAATTGGCTATCTGCTTTAAAAACGACGTGATTTTAAAAAATACCGCTTAAAAATAAAAATCGATGTTGGAATTCGAAAAACTCATATTCACCACACTGCCAAAAATAAAAATTCTATTCAAAATTTAATGTCATCCCTGCTGAATAAATCAAATTAATGCCCACAAACACTTAAATCGCATATATCGTTCTAACGTTACGAAATTCACCACACTATGCATAAAAAATGTGTTCTAAAAATTAATTGTTTACTTTTACTTAAAAAATACCGCTTAAAAATAAAAATCGATGTTGGAATTCGAAAAACTCATATTCACAACACTGTCAAAAATAAAAATTCTATTCAAAATTTAATGTCATCCTTGCTGAATAAATCAAATTAATGCCCACAAATACTTAAATCGCATATATCGTTCTAACGTTACGAAACTCACCACACTATGCTTAAAAAATGTGTTCTAAAAATTAATTGTTTACTTTTGCAATAAACACCACACTTCGTGGCGTGAATTAATTTAATAAAATGCGTACTAACAAAAAATACCGTTGCTAATGAAATAAATTTTCGAATACAAAATTTCGCGGAATCGAATGTATTTTACTTTTATAATACTCACCATACTTCGTGGAGTTAAATAATTTGGCTAAATGCGTACACTCTAATATACCAATGCTAATGAAATGAACTTGATCAAAATTTAATGCGCTTATATTTTAAATACTTAAAAAAAAACCTTGCTGTTGCCTTGCTAAAATTTCACCTTTCAATAATCAACTTTGCTCGTACTCATCTCAAATCTAAATCACCATATATTACAATAAGTAATGTCCCTACTTCCACCCCACCCTTTTTTCGCCGATTTTTTACATATTCACCTCACCTGTCATGTTGTAATTTGTGCGTAAATCTGTACTATTTACTTTTCTAAAATAAAACATAAAACCTTCAAAAAAAAACAAAAAACTAACAAAAACTCAACTCAATGCATATATTTGCATTGCATTTCTTTTTTTTTCCCCTCCATCTCAATGCGTTTACTCACTCACACACTCCCATTTCTCATATCTCACCACACCGCATTTTCACAACTTTTTTTCTAATCGATTTTTATTTTAACTTTTGAAACCACCACTTAATTTGACTTCAATTCTACTTTCGTTCCGTGCTCGCTCGTTTTCTTTTTCTTTTTGGGTTTCTTGCTGCTTTCTTCTTCCAACCCCTACAGATCGCGACAGCAAAGACAAAGACAAAGATAAGCCAGGCAATAATCAATTAGCTGTGCCGCGGCTTTCTGTGTGCGCTGACGCTCAGAAAGTGGATCGCGCAAAACTGGCGCAGACTGAATTTAACATTATCGAGTTCGATCCAGACACGTTTCGGGTACTGTTGGACTATCTGCATACGGGAACTTGTCCGCTGACGTGTGTCTCCATTCCAGGTGAGTAGTATGGAGAGGTTGCGGAAAAAGAGAGGTATTGTTAACTGTATTGTTTCTCACTTCCTACTTTTAGGACTGCTTTGCGCAGCGGAGCACTACGATCTGCCTGAGCTGTTACAAGCTTGCTTTCATCATTGCAAGCAGTTCCTGCGCATCGAGGTTGTCTGCCCGATGCTGATTTCGCTGGAGAACTACTACTGGCGCTACACGTCCGCCTCCGAGCTGGTTAACATGATACTCTCTTTTGTGGAGAACAAAGCGCATGCGCTCTTCAAATGTCCCGAGTACCTCAATCTCTCCGAATCGATGGTGCAGATGATTATGAATCGGGAATTACAAACACCCGAGATACGCAAATTTGAAGCGATGCTAATGTGGGCGAAAAATAAAGTGGCGAAAATGAAAAATCATCCGAATAAGGACACACAATTCGAGTTCGAATGCATTATGGAACGTCTGACACGTGATCTCAATTTGTGTCGCATATCGCCTAGTGAACTATTAGCTGTGGTGTTGCCTTCGAAAGCCTTGAAGAATGAACGCATCATGGAAACGCTAATGATGCAGGTGAATCTGGGTACTTATCGCATGCAGGAGTTGGACGAGTACCGACAGCAGTTGCGCAGCCAAGAATCAGCCGAGGCGACGGTACAAGTACATCGGGGTGGATGAGATAGTAAGAATGTTAGTTTCGATTTCGATCACGATGATGGTGGTGGCGGCGGTGGTGCTAGGAGACGGGCGAGCGACGACCATGATGACGATGGCGACGATGAAGCGGAGGAGGAGCAGGGTGCACGCGCGGTAGCGATATCCGTGCGCGGTGTTTCCACAGAAACCTACGATGCGTTGGACAATGAGGTGGAGATGTACGCAAGCTTTGAGGTGACGGCGAGCACAAGTCGTGTCGCCGCGCAAATGCAGAAAGTTCGACGCAAGCGTTGGGCCGCTGATGGTGCCTCGGGTAGCAGTGATGGTGGAGGCAGCATCAATACTGGTCGCAGGCATTAAGTGGGCGAGAGTGTGGAAATTTAATGATAGAGATGAGGGTGAATTCTAGTGGGCAGGACTGGAAGACAAGTAAAACTGCGCAGGTTTTCTTAATGTTTCATTTCATAGTTTGTTTTGTGTTAGCATTATAGGCATCTGTATGAAAACTCAGTTTTCAATTCCCTGTAGTCTCGACGTGATATTGAAACACGCACAATTTTGAAATTTAGACAAAGAAAAGTTATGATTTCCAAAACGTTCCACTGCCATTATTTATATTTTGTTAGCGTCGCCATCATGCATATGTACATCATCGAACATTTTAAAATACTTGTTTTGGTGTCAAACCCATTTCAGGCAAGTCCGTTTTGTTCCAGTTCCATTTCGTTCCGGCATACTTTTCCACAACCAGTATTTACCATAGCTTACAATTTAATGTACATTCATGCCTATGCATTTTGTTCCAATGCCATTTCGTTCCTCGCCATTGAAAATTTCTTGTGCATCATACGTGAAAAGAACTTACCGAGTTATCGCTTATTTTACCAATGTTCCACACAAATTCCACTTTGTGCCGTTTCAATTCCGTTTCGTCCCATTGAAGATTTCAACTTTTTGCTGCGTTAAATGCTTACCTAACAATCTCCATCATATCATTTCCCTTTAAACTGCATTGTAACAGCATATCCTTACGTTTTTTGGTTGATATTTTAGTAATTTTTACTTCTACCCTGCCCACCAGCGAGCACATTCGTCCTCGTTCAACCAATATACACTGCAATCCAACGCGGTGGTCCGACCCTACAACCAATCCACGTTCATGAACGCACATACCGGTCGTAAATGACTAAATTACCGAGCAGTATTTTTTAACCACCTGAAAGTATGCTTTAATACTTAACATATGTATGTTTGCATTTACTATGTATGTTTGTGTGTCGAAATCGAAACTAACATGCCTTCAACTGTCACATTCATCGCATTAAATTAATATGTAATACAAAAAATTGAAAGAGAATTTGGAATTTTGGAAATTTGAAAATTTGAAAATTTGTGGCCTTGGCGCCGCTTAGCATGACAGCATGAAAACCTGTGTATGGTTTACGTAGAGAAGAACAGCTTGTTTGCTGACAAATGCAAAATGCTGAAATGAGAACAAAAAATTAACCTAAAACGCTTACTGAAAAACAAAGACTAATACAAATATTTTTTTTTGTACTTTTAACGGTTTATTGCTAAAAAAAAAATTTAACTGTGTATTAAAGAAAAAAAAATTGTAAGTTTACTTCAAAAGTTATTGAAAAATTTGCTTATTTCGAAGCTAAAATTCGTCGCAGAAATTTAAAAAAAAATTTATAAATTTTATTATTATACATAAATATTTATTTATACTCGTATGAAGTGATGTAAAAATTATTAGTAAAAGTTGTATTTAAAGTTGCAACAAAAAAAAAAAAGTAATAATCGTTAAAATAAAAAAAAACAAAAGTCAAAAAGTAGAAAACGCGAAGTTTTGGTGTAAGTACATAGTAATCGTGAAGAGTAAACTTAGCGTATGATTAGGAAAATTTATATATGTGAAATGTAAACAAACAAAAATACATATGGAGTGTTAAACAATGCTCATACATACATACATACATACATATGTATGTACCTATATGTGTATGTATATAAATATTTATATATGTATGTGAACGTATATACCTACTATAAATATGTATGTAAATCATTATTCACCAAAAAAACACAACACACATACAAATGAAATTCCTAATGCCCTTAAATATTCGATGTACATAAATTCCCTCTATATAATAAATGTATATAGTCTCGGTTTATAAGCGTGTGTGTGTGTGTGTGTACATTCATATATGTATGTGTTTGTTGCTTATAAAGAAGTATGTAATATTAAATTAGTTAAGTTGGTTTAAAAAAAAAAAAACAATTTTTGCAACTACAAAAAGAAATTGAAAAAAAGCAAAGCATGTACCTTTATAGCAGAAATGAAAAATAATAATAACTTAAATATATAATTAAATTTAATTGTATAACGAAAAGTGTGGCAACTACAAACAAGCCAAATATTTATACATACCCTCAATACAAACCAGTAAACAAAGGAGAATATAAATTGAGGACAGCATACAAAATATAATAATATATACATAACAAAAAATAAAAATTAAAAATTAAAAATAACAAATCAGCTACAATATTCAAATTTATGATTTTGCATAGTTTTCTTGCCTATACAGCTAACCACAATAGCGTTCGAATAAGAATTGAAACTGTTGCTTCAAATAAATGTAAATTGCAAATCCAAATTCGTTTGACCAGCAAAGAGAAATGTACCAAATATACTACAAAAATAAAATAGCTGTACATATGTATTGTATGTATTTGTAAATTTGAAAATATATATATATATGTATATAGAAGAAAAACTAAAATTCAAATGTATAAAATAACGTTAAAACAAACAAACACTTACATACACAAATGAAAAAACAGAATGATGAAAAGTCGAAATCTGGCATAGAGAAATAAAAACAAGGCATTTCAAAGAAAAATTTTGATACCATTTAGTATTTAGAGAAAGCGCTCGAAATTTACTACACCGCATAAGATTGTCATACATACAGACATAAGAAAGCCAACTACAATTACAATTACAACTTCAAATTAAATATACAATATGTATGCATGTATGTATGTATATTCTAATATGTATGTAAATTTATACAACATTAAGCATGTACATAATATATCCAATTAATTATAATCAAACGCCAAGAGTCCAGTATAGTAAATATGAAAATTTTATTTAAATTATATTAGAGGCGGCAGTATGCGGCGTTACTGTAATGCAGACATGCACGAGCCAGTTAGTTCCATTTTTTTTTTTAAATAAAAATCAACTATTGCTCGAAAGCCGTTTCGTTTCCACTTCGTGCCAAATAATAAATTTCATACTTATATTTTCCACTTTCCAGCTATATTTCTAAACATATTTTAAAACGTTTCGTTTCCATACTGTTCCGATTCGCGGCCGTTTTGTTTGAGCATCGATTTTTCAGGCTTTCAGACTTCTATAAACGCAACAGGACTAGCAAATCATTTTACGTAATTTTAAAGTCGTTTCAATTCCACTATGTTCCGATTTAATGCCATTTTATTCCACCCGTCGTTTGTTTTTGTTTTTTTTTTACTAATTTCATAACTTTATTTCAACGTTCAATTTTTTCTAACTATTTTCTTTTAGTTAATGTTTTTTGAACTTTTGCGATTGCTAAACGTTTGGAAATGTTTTTCCTTTATAAATAAATTCGTTACAGTTAAAATATTTTTCCTTTATGTACATACATACATGCATATGTATGTATCTGATTCGCGTTCGTTTTCGTTATACATTTCAGTTTTGATTAGCGTTCTGATTCCGCAGCATTCCAATAGAGTTTCAGCACTTAAGTAATTTTAAGTCATATTAGTTTTCAATTTCAATCCGTTTGATGCCACTTAAATGTTCATTTTTATAAGCTTAATAATTTTTAATCTTTTTGGTTTTCTGCAGCTCTTGGTTTCAATGCCAATTCGTTTCATGCACATTTAAATTTCCATTTATGATTTCTTGAATTTGACATCAAACTGTAGTGTCTCTAAATTTGTTTCGATTCCATTACGTTCCTAAGATTTCGTTCTAATTCCATTCCGTTTCATACAAACTTTATACCATTTGCCGTGTAAAACTTACTTTTTCAACAAAAAAATTTTCACCAGCTTTCAGTCTGATCTCATTTCTTGGCAAAACATATTTTTCAAAGTTTTCGATTCACTTTCAACCGTCTTTTGTTGTTAATTTGCATTTTCTACTTTTTGGACCGCCTACTGCCGCCGCTAATCAAATTTTCTGTACAAAATATTAGGTTTTCAATCAACTTTTTTGATTAACAGTGGCCGCAACTCAACTGGAGAATAGCTCATCAAAATGTTTGTGCTGTTAAATGCTAATTAATAAAAAAAAAACTATACATAAATAAATTGCCTATAAAATTTGTATAATAGAATTCGTAAAAACACATAAATTTACGTAACAAAAGAAATGTACCTACAATACATACAAACAAACAAACATACATATATGAATACATTTACTGTACATAAAAGAACAAGAAAAAAAGGAAAAAGGAAAAAGCGTAAAGAAACATATGCATTCGAGATAAATGTAACCCACCAATGTATAAAAAAAAAATAAGTATGAACTAATGAATTAGTATTAGTACTAAACCAGCACTAAATAAATTTTGAAATAAATTAAAAACAAATAATGGATATTTGACTACACTAAAATATACCAAAGGCAATGCAAATGAGTTGAGTAAACAATAAAATATTGTAAGTCATAAAATGTAAGTCAACCAAGTAACAAGAAAGCGAGAACAAACTCAAATTCTCGGTTTTTTTTTTATAAAGTGACAAATATAGACTTGAAATTGGAAAAGTTGGTAAAAAACAAAAACCATACATAGTACTAATTTTGTTTTCACTATTCAAAACTCGAAAGCCAAATAAGACTTTTTTTAGATGTTTTTCCCTAAATAATTTTAAAATATGTACATGTACTGTGTGGCATTTGATTGTTTTAAGTAAAAGCATATCTATAAATGGAAAACTCTATGAAACCGAAATTAATTGCAGTTATAAACCTGAAGCGAAAAAAACTTTACAATACATGTACCCGACCTATGCCATTATGGGGCATTCCATTGTGACTGGTAGGACATTTGACGCCAACTGTGAATTATATACATATACATATGTACATACATATATCATTGGAAGTAGGGAAATCGCTCAATTTTAAATTTGTCCACACAAAATCGAGTTTTGGTCAAACCACTTAATTTTCAAGTTACATTTTTTTTGTGTTATAAAAAAGTCGCTCAAAGCAAAACTCGTAGTGATGTGTTTTAAATACTCACAATGGTTTTCTTAAACACTTTTTGTTAATTAATTTTGTTTAAAAATTAATTTCAAAATTTGTACAAAATTCATTAAAATTGTGAAAATTAAAAAAAAAAAATTGCAGTAGAATTTCAAAATTTTCGGGAACGCAATTTTTTAGTTCATTCAATTTTAGTACAGTAAAGTGCTTGCACTAGTGCCAAAAAATAACCGATGATTTTTGATAACTTTTTTCGTCGTAGTGTTACCTGGGAGAAAAAAGGCGTGGAAAAATAAATAAAATAGTCAATGGTAGTTTTGAGCCTTTTGACAGTTGTATTACTATATTATTTGTAAACTGAAATTAAATTGGCTAGCAAACAGTATAATCAAAATTGAACTAAATTTTTTTTAATATTTTACTGACAATTTTTTTAAATTTTCAAAATTTTTGTGACTTTGTACACAGTTTCAAGTTTGTGCATATATAGTTTTTATTTTAAAATGAACTACATATATTTTTATACAAAATTAGTTTTGAAAAATTTTTAAGAAAAAAACGAATAACAAAATTTCAAAAATTTCGTTTTTTTTTTATTTTTTCCCGACAGATTACTAATGAAAAGCATAATTAATGGAATATTAAAATGTATCAAATTTCCCTCTTATACTTGGAATGCCCCTTTTTATAAAATCAATGTAAATGGTAATATGCAAAAACCAACAATAAAATAGAAGAAACCCATCAGTGAAATGTTTAAATCCAAGCATACAAAAAATTCAAGCAAACACGTTTACACTAAAAAAAACCAAAAACATTGTAATAAAGTTGCAAAAACTATGCATAAGACGTGGAATGAAGTACGCTGAATATGAAAATATTTTAAAAGTCGTCATGTTTATTTTTTAACAAAAGCGGTAAGTGGTTGCTTTATTTAGAAATCAGGTTAAAATTCCACAAATCAGTTTTATCCTGCTAAGTTTAAATTCGGCTTTTTTTTTGTTGTTTTCCATGTTCGCGACATTTAGTTCCAATTCGATTTCGTTTTGTTTTATTCCAATTTTCTTCTATTCCATTTTGTTTCGTTCCATTTCCATTTCGTTCTATTCTATTCTATTCTGTTTGTAACACGAAATTTTCAGCTCAATTTTTACTTTGCGTTCACTTTACCACCGTTGCGTCACATTTCAATGATGTTTCGTTTCGTTACCACTATACGTTTCATTCTCGCTATTGCTAGGAAATAAAATCCCTTTTGTTATCACTATTCTATTTTTACTTTAGTGGCCCAAAATCATAACATTTTAATTTCATTGCAGCACTTGTGGCTCATTACAGCCGACGTCCCTTCTTTTTTTAACCATTCAAGCCATGTACTTGTTCAGCCTTTTGATTAGCTACCCTAGTTTTGTATTCCGAAACTGTTAAATTGCGGTTTGTTCCATTTCGTGCCTCAAAATCTTCATTAATTAAGTTTAGTGACGCTAAAGGCAAAGTTCGCTAAAGTTCATTGAAATTCACCATTTAGTATTGTGCCAATTCCATTTCGTTCCCCATTTTTATTTCCTTAATTTTGTATAAAAAATAATACCAGTCCAAGCTTTTAGGTTTTTACATTTTGTATCAGTTTGTTCCGTTCCAATTCCATTTCGTTCCCACAATTTCAATTCTTTGATGCAAGCTCTTAGTTTTGTTTTTATATTTTGTATCATTATGTGCCCTTCCAGTTCCATTTCGCAAACAGAATAATTTTTATTTGCCTAGTAGCTTGCGAGTCTCCCATCTTTGAACGCTAGTTTATTTCACCTTCGAAATTCAAGACCACTTGCGACAACTCTCACAACATCACACCAAAATTCTCACTACTTTCAAGTTGTAACAATATTTCCTAACTATCAACGCCACTTCACTCAACAGTCTTCTGCCAGTTGTTAATTAAAATTTGTTTTTTAAATTCAATTGCGAGCAAAAAGTTTCGAACAAATTCAATTTCAGTTCAAATATACACCATTTTTGTTGTTTGATTTCTACCGCAAAAAAGTGAATTCTCAAAATTAAACGTCCGAAAAATTCAAATTCACCAACCACACTCCCGAATCAATAGCAACAGTTCTTTATTATTTTTATTCACAAGTTTCAGTTAGCTCAAGCTCGCGTGGAAACTTAAAAATTGTATACATATGTAAATAATTTGTAAACCTATGTGGAAAGAGCATGGAAACCCAGCAAGTAAGCATCAATTCCGCGACGCCAGGTGCGTACAATGTCGTTTGCAACAAATGTATTGCCTCGCCGAAATTCGCACATTTCGATGATTTCTTGGACCACAGCCGTGCCGAGCATGGACCCACAATGCGACGTGTAAGTTGGATTGCCATTTATGTAGAGCTCACTCGTTTCAGTTTATATCATTTTTTTCCGTAGAGCGCGCTTTCAATCATACCAGAGGATACGCTAGGCTCCGCACGCGGTAGTGTAAGTTTCATGCAAACTCACTCAGTTCGTGTTTCTCTCAATCTCCGCCATTTGTAGATTTCTCATCTTAGTACGCGCAGCTATATTAGCACCACATGTACTGGTTCCTCGCTCTCCAATAATTTATCCACCACCAGCAACAATGAATTCGATTTGCAAACTTTGAAGCGTCAATGCATGCTGGACATCATTGAACTGTTGAATAAATGTTTCTGCATTTGGCATCGACCAACGCGCGAATCTGTGCCGCGTAGCGAACGCCTACACGCCTATCAATTAGTTTTGCTGAAGTTACGCGACCACATGCCATTCGTTACATTTCGAGATGCGCGCAGCATTGTACGACAAATAATACGCAGCTATCTGCACATACAGCGGCAAGGCGAAGGGGATGGCGTTTCACGCAAGTCCCGTGTGCTTGGAGATCAACTAGATGGTGACTGGCAGATAGTACGTCAGCTGAATGCCATAAAATCGCGGGTGATATTGGATAGACTGAATTTTCTGCAGGACCGCGATAACAACGATGTGGAGGAGCTCGTTCCCAATAAGCTTTGCGTCTTCTGCAACATTGGCTTTCACAACACCGAGACGCTGTGGACGCATATGGTGAGCGCTCATTTACCAGCACGCAAACAAAAACAACACAGTGGATATGTTACAGCCGACACTATGAACACCGAGTCTACAATGGATACAACTTCGCTGAAACGTAAACGCCCGCGTAGCTGTATATCACGCTCGACATTCGGGCATGATACGGACGGAACTCAACACTCGTCGCCGTCTTGCTTGAGGCGCAGCCGTCGCCGACGACGCAATGTAACACCCATACGTGCGAAAAATAAGGTGGTGAGTTTGAAGTGGAAAGCTTTGTATAAAGAAAGGTGACCGAGAATTTTGTATTTTTTTGTATTGCAGACTGGACGATGGAAGTCACAGTCGCGGTCACTGTCGCGATCGCCAAGTAAAAGTGGTGGAGACAATACAAGCGTGGCTTCGCAGGTAAGTTTTAGGCATTTTCTTGGGCGTTGATCAGTTTGCTCTAAAATCCGCCATTAGATATAGTTTCAAATTGGAGCTACGAGCTTATATTGATTACTCGATCTCAGAATCTTAGATTCTATTCGGCGTCTGCTTTACATTTACACCTCGTTTTTCTTTTCCATCTTCTCCGCAGCCCTCCACCCTCTACCTCGCCGATTACAGCGATAAGTTCCTTGAAGAGTTCATCGAACTCTATCGACAGCAGCAGTGTCTTTGGCAGCGCAACTCGCGCACCTACAACAATCGCAAACTTCGTGCAGCAGCCTATGATGTGCTACTCAAAAAGTATTGCCAATCACGCAATGTACCTTCCGTCAGCATCAGCAAAATCAAATCCCTCATACGTCGCATGCGTAACTTCTATGATCGACTTCAGCTACCGAATGCCAATCCCTATCGTAGTCACATCTGGCAACGTTTGTACTTCATCGATCAGTGTCGAGGGGCGCCGCTGCGCAAACGTAGTGAAAGCAATACCAGCTGCTTAGCAAACTACGTCTGCACGGTGTGTCCGCGTAAATTTAAACACGCAAAATCTTACGCCACACACATGGTTAAAACACACCCGCCAACCGAATGTCCGCCCTGCAGTGAGACCTTCAACAATGCCGATGAATTGGTGCGTCATCTGCTCTTTATACATCGCAAGGATGCTGATTGTCCGCTGTGTAAAGAGGGTGAGAATGAGTGGAAGACTGCGAGTCATCTCAATCAACATTTCTACAACCATCGTTGTCCGACGTGTGCGGAAATTTTTCACGATCTCATCAACTTTCGACGCCACCGATCCAAATGTCGCAATATAAACAGATTTCGTTGTAGACATTGCAGTTCGAAGTTTACCAGCACGATGGATTTTCGGCGACACGCAAAGGCGACACATCAGGATGAGCGACCGTTCAAGTGTGACGATTGCGAAATCACTTTCAAATATTTGGCGCCGTTGGCTAAACATCGTAGACTACACAAGCGATTGCAGCACCACTATGCAGAGTAGTGGAAAGGTTACAGCACACAGTCGACTGGGCGATTTCGTACACTTTTGTGATATGTTAAATAATTGTAAAATGGAAAATTTTAAGTTGAATTAAAATTGACCACTGCTTAAATGAGTCTGATATGCTTTCTTTATGGAAGGATTAGGAGAGGGGGCGCAAGTGATTTCGTGGTGCTGATCGAAATTAGTATGAAAAAGCTTGACGACCGAGTCTACTTAGAATTCCGCAAATTGTGGGGCTTAAAGTGGTGTGTTGCATAAAATTGCTAATTTTACAAGAAGCTTTTATGATTGAAATTCATGCGTCGATTTGCCAGCCATAGCAGTGCGAACAAAGCTGAATTTTCTTAAATGAAAATACATCTTTGCTTCATTTCAAAACTTGTATATTGATATCTTAGCACTTAGAAGAAACCTAGCTTACAAAAATTAAATTAGCTTACATAAAAATACGTACACTTCACAAAGAATAAAATACTGAATTGCTTTTGTTAGTTCAACAACTGGGTAGTTTCTATGATTCATCAGAAATGGCTGCTTATTCATCATCTTCACCATCTTCCTCGTCTTCATCCACTTCCTCGTCTTCATCGTATTCGTCACTGTTATCTTCAACTTGATCATCTTCATTGTCTTCGTCATCTTCATCTGCTTCTTCGTCTGAATCTGTTGCTGCATCTTCATGTAAAACTTGCTCTGGATCTTCATCTTCATCTGCATCTTCTTTTTGATTCACATCTTCACCTTCATCTTCATGATCATCTTCATGATCATCTTCATGATCATCTTCATGATCATCTTCATGATCATCTTCATGATCATCTTCATGATCATCTTCAAGATCATCTTCATGATCATCTTGATTCACATCTTCAGCTTCATCTGCATCGTCATCTTCACCTTCATCTTCATGATCATCTTGATCTAAATCTTCATCTTCATCTTCATCTTCATCTTCATCTTCATCTTCATCTGCATCTTCACCCGCATCTTTCTCTTCATTGCTAACAGTTTTTTCCTCTTCCTCTTCCTCTTCCTCATCCTCATCCGAATCATCGCTCTCGTCATCGTCATAGTGCAAATCATCTAAATCGCTCTCTTCATTTATGAAATTTTCACTGCTTGAATTATCTTGCTCATCAGCTGAATTTCTTCGCATGCGTATCACATTGCTACGATCACTTCTACGCGAACATTCGCCGAAATGTAAGAAGTTAACACTTGGGACTGCTGTAGATGAAGAAAGTATTTATCAATTTTTAAGAATATTTTTAAGTGTAGAAATTTGTACAGAGAGTTACAGATTATAGAGCACGCTATATTGTACCCTCATATAAGAGAGCTGGGAGAGAGGTTAACTGTTGCTACGGAGAGCTTCTCTGGAAGCATTTTGGAGCCAGAGTCATAAACTAACTTAACTAACACAACTTTCACTTCACGAAGAACTGTTTCCGCTGCATTTGTAAGCAACCAGTAAGTATTGTAACCCCGGAACTCTACGAGGTTGTAAACTAAGACTGACAAAGCCATGTTTACCGAGAGCCAAACGCGCTATCCTCGATAATGTAAAATTAGACTTGAAACCCCGAATTTGTTGCTTATTTCAAACTACATTCATCTCAAACTTATAAACTCCAAAGTCCAGCCAGCCATCCGGAGCTGTCTATAAGATCTAAAATTTAAGACTGGAAAGCCCGAGTTAGCCCGAATCGCGCACTTCTGTCTTATAATCTTGCTGGTCAACTAGCCAGTTTTTATCTGTATCGCCTTGCGAAGTCTAAAACCTGCTCTGAAAGTGCCATACTTCAGCCTATGAGCTTTCTACGTCACTCGTCGATAGTTTCGAGAACCCAAGCATCCTGTGCACTTTACTTACCTCCTTCAAATGAAGAATTGCGCAGCGCCCTCGAACATCTGATCTTATTGTTGAGCACGCAGCGTGACGGCGCAGTTACTCTTACTCCATCTACTAGCGAACAAACTGGCAAATATATGCGTGGACATATCCGTTCGTTGCAAAGTGGTTTTGGTGTGATAGCCGGTGGTAATGTCGCCGTTTCGATAATCGCCGCAGACGAGTCGTTGTTATCGTCGGCCAAAACGTGTACGGGCAGACTTGCAATAGCAAGGATTAGTAGACAGCAGAAGAAGGCGCGCATTTTATTTCGTTTTAAGATTTACTTCCTTTTTATAGTTGCAAAGTTTTTTACTTAGTTTTAAGATTAACTTTCTTTTTATAGTTGCAAAGTTTTTTACTTAGTTTTAAGATAAACTTCCTTTAATATATGCACTTCCTTTTTATAGTTATACAATTTTTGTTTATTAAATTGTAGAGTTTGCTAACTCGCAAAATGCAATGTTATTTAGTGTTGAAACAGACTTGGTATTATGATTTAAAATTAGCTACAGCTAGCCGCTTTTAAGTTGTTTACTTGAAGGTTAAACGAAATATCTTTCTAAGCGCGCGCGCACTAAACCGAAAAGTATGACACCAACTGTGTAAATTTTATAGTTACTGTTCTTGAAAGTACAGTTATGGTAAATATAGCGCGAGATATGTCATTGATATTTCGTGCGTTTCACGATTTGTTGTTTAAGAAATGAACAAACAAAGAACGAATAACTAAACAAGTTAAGTTATTTTGTATGAATTAGGAAAGTGCTTTGGCACAATTCATGGTCTTGAAAAGTTAAAACCAGTTGGGTGAAAAGGTGACTACCCTTGAAACGTTTATATTCGGTTTATATACACAACTGTGTGATCAAACTTTTTGATAAACAATTTCCAAGTTTATGCTAAGAAGGGAACAATGCAGATGGCGCACATAATGAGCATGTCTTCCCTGCTCTGAAGCTGTTTTAGGTTTAAATGCGCATCAGATTCTCGACAGCGACCGTGCGCCAGTAGAGCAAGCCGCTTGCGGTATACAAAAAATGTCCTTAATCGAAGCGTTTCACAACCGTATGGGTGCCCGCTCGAAATTAGGTGCGAAAATATCGTTCGTATATTAAATTGGAGTTGAAATTGAAAGCGACATTCACGCTCGCTCCAAGTGGTTTTTAAAATCTTTGAGCTTCAAAAATATACCAAACTGTAGGGTTTGAACTCCCAGGATGTGTAGATTGGAGCGCGTAGCATTGAAAATTATGACGCATTTCAACCGCAACTCATTTTCAGTGAAAAAAATGGACTCAAGGAAAGCACTTTATTTATCAAGGGTTGCGCACGCTCTCTGTAGGAAGCCTTTAGACTGTCAGTCTACTACAACCCAGTTCTATGCTCTTACTTTAAAGGTTTTGAAGCTGCATAACAAATTGATACAGTATATACTGGTTTCGTTATCCTAGAATAGATTAAATGCTATCTAAGGGAAATGGTACTGCGCTGCTTTTATGCAAGTTCAGGAGTTCCTCAGGGTAATACACTTGGAACTATTTTATTTATAATTTATATATAATAAACTGAGATCTGCTAAGAGATTTAAAAAAAAAACAAAAAAAAATGTAACGCCGTGTTCAAATTAATGACATTTTCGTTTCAATTTTACGAAACTTTTTTATGATTTTTTCAACAAAAAAAAAACTTAGCATGTAAACTAAGATGGAAATTTTTTCAACCGAAAATTAAATATTTATGTAAAAATTAAAATTAAATATTAACAATAAATTAAAACCTTGGCGCCTAACTCTGTTCATCGGTGCAGGCAAGTCAACAGTGTTTTAATAGCCATGTGCTCTTAATTACCACGAACCAGTGCTAGTTAAACTGTCCAAGTGCAACAGAACGAGTTGAGCTTCGTTGCCAGCTCTGCAGCCAGCTACTTGCCATTACACCGTGACATGAAGTTATACGAGTATGTATATTGTTATTTATATTTTTATGAAAACTTACCTCGTATGTGCTTACGGTTAAGCTGCAACTCGCTTCTATTAATTTTCACACACTAATTTACTTTGGCTACATTGGCAACCGACCGTTCACTTTTAACTTCACTCGCGAAATTAACACTTAATAAACTACGCCCGCATGAATTTTTTGTATGAAATCTATAAAATACTACCGGCACTATTCAAATTCCATGAAAACCCGAAATTTTCCACGTTAATTAAAGTAATTTTCACATTTCCCCACTTTACACTGCTAAGCAGCTATTGTTTGCAAATTCGCGAAAATTAAACTAACGAAAAACGGTTTATTGACATCGGAAGTGCTGCCATATCTACACACAGAATTTAACAGCGACAGGGTTGTCCTGCGACTATTTTTTAATGGTGTGGTAATAAAATTTATATGAAATATGGTAATTTGGACGGAAATGAATACGATTTAATAAATTGTATTAAATGTGTGGATATCTACTTGGCCGATTGTTATTGAAATTGGATACAATTTACATATTGTTCTAAGAGCGAAAATTATATTTAGTTTTAATGACCATATTCGGCTTTACATACGCATAGACCAAAGTGCGTTCCAGAAAATTTGAAACCTACTTATATTTTCCGGTGCATAGGTGCATTCAGATGCATAATTTCCAATACAAAAAGAACAACTAATTTTTTCATCAGAATTATTACTTTTTAAAATATTGAAAGAAAAATCCACATCAGATTATAAAACAGTTTAAGCTTAAAGCATAAGCTTGTACAACGGTATCGCAATAATGAGATTTTTAAGTTGTTTTTGACCTTTTTGTAGATTGATTTTAGATAAACTGAAATAGATCGTTTCACTGATTTAGATTTTTAGGTATCATTGGAAAGATATTTTCTCACCCTTATTATTTGCAGCTAACCCTCTCCCCTACTCAATTTTCAAATATTTGTATGCAGACAATTTAAACTAAGACAGTTTTATCATCTCAGGTGGTAGTTTTGAAAAGATTTTTTATATATAATAAAATCCATTTTTGTAGCTCAAATAAATCTTAATATTTTTCAAAATATTTTGACGGAAGTCTTGAAAAATAATACAATTTATAATTTCAGTGGAAACCCGGAAACTTTTTTGGTAACGCTCTCTGATTAACATACATTTTTTGCATATAGTACATATGTATGTACCATTGTACTGGAAGTTTTTTTTTAGGAAATTACCTTAAAATATTTACATTTCCGTTGCAATTTTATGAAATCGTTTCATGCATTTACCATGAAAGCTGTAATGCCTCAGCCATGGCTTGAACCATTTTCGTTTCCAAGGTAACATTGTAAAGATTTTTGGGTGGAAGCGCCCAAATACATTCTTGATGATTTTCTCAGTAGACCTAGTAAGATTTGATAAGTGAATGGACTACACAATTTCACGGCTTTTACTGTCCAAATATAGAAATTTTAAAGCAAAACCTCATATCTGAACAATGAGTTGTACGGGAGCCATAAATTATTGAAACCCCGATTCTGATGATTTTATTCTATACTTTTTTTAAAATTATAAATGAAAGGAGTGTCTTAGCTGCTTTCAAATTGTTATCTACTTTATTTCAGCAGTTATAACGACGAACCTCATGGGTGAACAATCAGTTTATGGGAGCTATAAGTTATAGCAATACGATCTTGATAATTACACACTTTTCATTAATAATACGGGAAATTTCATGTTCTTAGCTGATTTGGTGTAGGATTTATAATGGAAACCTTTATATCTGAACAATCAGTTCTATAGTAGCTATAAAATGGCAGCTCGTGGTCCTGATCATTTCAGTTTACTTTGATTTGGCTCTATCTCTTCTTCTTCTTATACTGGCAAACATCGGACGAAAGTTATAATACCATTCCATCTTCATGAAAAGTATAAAAACCCAAAATAAAAGCTTGGCAGCAAAAGTAGCAACTCTATTCAACAATTTAAATAGCCACGTGTCTAACACTTTTGCGCACCAGTGCCACTAAAACTGTACAAGTGTAGCTGAACGAGTGGGACTCTGCTTCCAAGAGTTCTTTGCATTTACACCTTTACATGAAGTTTTACATTCTAGTAAAACATTTAAATTGTTCTTTATCTACATATATTTTTTTATGGAGACTGACCTCATATATGGTTACCGTTAAGCTGCAGCTCACTTCTATTAAATTTCACACACTAATTTAGTACTTTGCCTGCGCCCGATCGATCACTCTTCTATCTACACTGCACTCGCGAAATTAAAACTTAAAAATCTACGCCCGCACGAATTTTTCGTATGAAATCGATAAATAACTACCGGCACTATTAAAATTGCACAAAAACCCGACATTTGCCATGATATTTAAAGCAATTTTTTACATTTTTTCACTTCATACTACTCAGTAGCTATCGTTTGAAAATTCGCGTAAATGAAACTAACGGAAAACGAACGCTTGGCGTCAGTAGAGTTGCCATATGTGTATATGGATTTTAGCTGTTGCAAAGATTGCAAGCGTAATATGTATATTAAAATAGTGTGGCAATTAAGAAATTTATATGAAATATGGCATTTCAGACGGAAATTGGTAAGAATAAATAAGTTCTATAAAATTATCGAAAGGTAGGTATGAAGTTATGTAGCTTTTATGATTATTTCTATAAAAATTTAAATCTTCGCTTATATAAATTGAATATGTACAAGGTATTATTTAAAACTACTTGGCATACTATTTTGATTGAATGTTTGGATAAACATATAGACCAAACTGTTTTTGGGAAAATCCAAAAGCTACATTTTTCGATAATGATATCAAATGAAAGAGGTTTGAGAGAGCTTTAAAACAGGCATAAATTTTAAAAAGGTTGCGACTTAGATGCTCTAAGAACATTTCTGCATCAAAAAGAAAATTTTGGAAAAATTGTCGCTGCGTTTTTTTTTCGCGGTTAGGGCTTGATAATAAGTTCTATAATACCGGGGGGAAACGCGCAACTTTTTTTTTTTTTTTTGTGGTTAGGCAACCAAATGAAATTGTATGGCACAACTGTGTAAAGAACCACAAAAGACATTTACGTCATAGGCAACAACAGTAGTTATTGAAAAATATGCCGCTAATGTGATAATCGTCTATTAGCAATATTTACATAGAGAAATTTTATTATTCATTTTATACATATGTGCATATGTATATGGTAATTTTAGCAAAACAATTTCGCTGTTTTAGCTGTTTAAATAATCGGTTTTATGGGACCTATAAGTGACCCGATCTTATCTAAAAGCATTAATACATTAAATAAAAAAAATCAAATGCTCACTAAATCTGATGCCTCCAAAACTGAGAGATTAGTACTACTTTGCATTCAAATGACAGGCAATAGACAGGCGTTGTGTATAGGTGGTGTATTTCCAATTCTTCTAATACTGAAGTACATTAACATTCAAACATCAAACTTATAATAGGATTTTATCTTTTTATTACGAAATAAATATAAATTATGTTTCTAGCATAACACTACATACATAGACACATAAATACGTAAATACATAACTATTTATTCAAGTGACAAAACAGATAATTTAATAGCTGTATGAAATTCAAAAGTATCACCCAAAGTAAGAGAGCCAAGTATGATAAGAGTCAAGCCGTTGCCGTTTTAAATAAGATTGCGCGAATATAAAAAATAAAAATAAAAACAAAAAAAAATAAAACAAATGCAAATAAACTTTAGATAAAGTACATTTGTACTTTTCAAATATTTATGTATGTACATTGCGAATTTAGAAAATGCGTGATAAAAACATTTGCATTATAAATTTATTTGCATGCGAATTTGTTAACACGCTCATTTAATATATACACTTTATATTGTTTGCTGTTAAATAATAGAAAAACCAAATATTTACTTAAAACGCTTGATTTAACTTAATTTAAGTGAAACTAATTTAACTAAGTTACTTAGTTTAACTTCATTTCATTTAATTTCAAGGGGACTCACTTAGAGGCTTACGCCGAATGCTTCCGCTCCGGCGGCGGCGTAAAGCACAATAGTTAGAATTACAAACAAAATAAATACTACATGAAATTGGAGAAAAGTTTTTTATTGAAACATAGCAATAAAAAAAGTCGCAGTACAATTGGCGTAAATGCCTATTTAATAAAGTAAAACAAAACAAAACTCCACAGTTCAATTCATAGTCATATATCGATGAGATCATGTTATTGTAGTATTAATAGCCAAATATTAAAAAAAAAAAATTACGTTAAATCTTCATAATTTGCTTTTTATCATGGAAATAATTTTAGATTGTACCAAACGTTATGGTACGCCGAACTACGCCGCCGCCGCCGACGCGCCATTTTCTTGTTTACTCGGCGGCAGCGCGTTTGAACTGGTAAAAATCGGCGGCGGCGGGGGCGTAAATGTCTAGACTCATTACAATTTGCTTGGCTTAAGTTTTATTTATTTGTCTATTTTTTATTACACCTACTTTATTTTACTTAATTTTATTCTCCTAATTTAATTTAATTTTACTTTATTTTATTGTATTTGATTTTTGTGTTTTAATTTTTGTATATTTGCTTGTACTTATTTTAATTTAAATTTTCTATGATTTTATTCCAATTTATTTCACTTCATTTTATTCTACGCTAACTCATTTTAGGTATTTTGTTACATTTTTTATTTTATTTTATTTTTACATATTATTTTATTTCATTGCCTTCTTCATTTGATTTTGTATGTTTTATTTGATTTCATTTCATTCTATAATATTTAATTTTAATTTATTTAATTTTATTTCATTTTCATTCTTTAGCATTTTTTTAATCAAATTTGTTTACTTTTCTGTATTTTTATCACACTTATTTTATTTTACATTATTTTTTTTTTTTAATTTTATTATAAATTGACTTTTAACTTTTTTTAAATTTGGTTTAAGTTTTCGTACTTTATTTCATTTTATTCTATTTTATTATTTTTTTATTTGGTATTTTTTTATGCATTTGCGTTATTTAATGTAATTTTATTTAATTTTTAAGTTTAATTGTTTTTTAGTTTATTTCACTAAATTTTGTTTTACGTTATTTTTTCTTTATTTCATCGTATTTGTCGTGTTTCATTTTGTTTTAATTTATTTAACTTAATTTCAATTGCATTTTTTTAATTTGCTGTTTTATTTTATTTTGCTATATTATTTAATTTCTGTTATTTTAATCTTATCCAAATTGCGTTTAATTTGTGTTATTTCATTTAATTAATTTTTCCATGTTTTTTTTTACCGAATTTTAATTTATTTTTCTGTATTTTTATTACACTTACTTTACTTTACTTTATTTAATTATAAATTGACTTTTTATTTTTTTTTTTTAATTTCATTTAAATTTTCTTATTTCATTTCAGTTTATCTTATTATATTTTTTATTTCCCACATCTTTCATTTGATTTCATTTTATGTTATTTCATTTAATTTAATTTTATTTAATTTTTTTCAACCTAACTGTAGCTTAGTTTGTTAATTAATTTTATTTTACGTTCATTTATTTTGTTTTATTTTAATTTATTTTACTTAGTTTCAATTGCATTTATTTTAATTTGCTTTAGGATTTTATTTAGTTTTCGGTATTTTTTTATTACATACTATTTTATTTTATTCTATTTAATTTTATTTTATTTTATTTCACTTTTTTAATCTTATTGGAATTTATTTTATTTTATGTTATTCCATTTAGTTTTCTTTTATTTAGGTTTACCTTAGTTTGTTTTACTGAGTTTGGTTTTATATTTTATTTTATGTTATTTTATTTTACCTGAATATATTTTTTTTTTACTTTACCATAGCTCACTCTCTTTTTTATTATTTAATTTTATTTTTACACATTTTGTATTTTTTTTTTTTTACTTTTTTTGTATATTTAATGTTTTCTTGTTGATTTCATTTTATTTTACTTTCTTTCGTAATTTTATTTGATTTTATATTACTTCGTTTTATTTTATTTTATTCAATTTATTTTATTATATTTTATTTAATTTTCATTTATATTATTTTAATTCATTCTATTTCATTTAATGCAAAAACGTCTAAAAGGATTTGCTTCAAATTTGCTTATTGCCTGAAGAGTTTTGTCCGGTAGGTGAACCAGGTATCGATATACATAATTATGTTTATGGTCCGATTTGCTTGAAATTCGGTACACATATTACAGATATAAAGATAAATCAGCCTGCTTAAAAACGTGGGATAAAACTCTAAGGCTCATAAATTATGATACTTTTTATAATCGTACGTTTTTTCCTCCATTATAGTTATTGTAAATTAGTTGATAAACTGTTTTCTCACAATTTTTTGCTTCTAATATTGTTCCCTATTTAATTTGGCAAGTAAAAACTACCGCTCCTAAAAAAAAATATTAAGAACAAACACAATAATATCATTTAGTACTCGTAGTGCATATTTGAAAAGAATTTTGGAAAGAAAAAGTGCAATATTTTTAAGCTTTAAGTTTTCTTTATTTACTTTTGTATATATGTATGTATGTATGTGTGTATACATTATATACAACTACAACATACATATCTCCGTCATACCTATGTGCATATGTATGTAACTAACTTCCCGCATGTATGTTACTATGTACATGGCCCATCGTATAAGTATACGACTTTGGTGTTACCTATAAATAAAATTGAAATCGTTACTTCTTACCAATAACCGTAAATTCGCGTGACTTACTTTGGCTGAGGCTAGCACATGCCCTAACTACTTTCAACATACAACGATTGCGGAATGTGCGTTCCACGCCATTGATCGTACCACAAACGGGAACGTAAGCAGTCGTGCATTTGGTAGAACATTTGACCGTAGGTCCCGTAGTTGCTCTGGTAGTCGCTGGTTTTGCAGTAGTCGTAGTAGCCGCTCCTGCCACAGTAGTAGTTCTGGTGGTCTGCTGGTAGGACAAGGATACAGCGCAGGCGAAGAGTGTGAACAAAAATAAAATACGCATGGTGTGTGTGTGTGTGTGTGTGCTTTTTTTTTTATTTTCTTTTAAAACTTGCTTACTAATTTGGCGACAACTTAAGAGTGACTTAGTTTGCTGTTTGCAAAAATTGGATTTTTATACCATTTTTTTAAACTGAATTTTTTATTTATTTTAACTATAGAAAACGGTTTATTTAATGCTAGTTTATTTAATTATGATACAACTGCGTAAACTAAAAACTATAAACATTTATAGGCATGAAATTATTGCAAAAATTTAAAAACTATGAAACTAGTGAATAAATATTGACTTTATTAAAAAAAAAAAAATTCGCAACTGAAATAATGTTGCTTCTTACACAGTTGAATAGCAATTAAGGCGCATTGTTGTTGTGGTAACCGCAAGCAAAATTCCCCCTAAGACATTGAGGAGTGTTGCTGAAGTGACAGCTAGCTGGTTCGGGTTCGGAAATTCGGGTATGTCGTGAGAGCATCCAGACATTTGTATGCAAGCGTGATAGTCACGGCTTAAGAATACCATTCCCCCCAACATTCTGTTCCATATGCCGGAAGACTCTGGCTCCGGCTGGTATGGCTTTCGCTACAATTTATAGCACTAAAATATTTCAACGAAAAGTGATCGGAATAAGCAATGGACGATTTTTGTCATGCATCACCAGTTACGCTGCTCGCGTTAATCCAATTTTTGGAATCACCGGTAGTCGAATTTTGGAAGTTTCCCAATATGCAGCTTATGCTACAAAATATCAAAATATTTGATATTTCACTAAATTGTATAGCAAACTCGTTAAACCTGCCCGCTTCGCTACACGCTTCAAATACATAAATAATAATCGAAATGAAGTGCTTAAGTTTTATTAGATTTTTTGCACACAACAACAAGTAGTGTTTAATTGTTATAAAAACTTGCGTAGGGTATTTAATATTACGTTTCATCTTTAGTTATTTTAAAATAATTTTTTAAATTAATTTTTTTCACTTTTGTAAAAGATTATGGTAACTCCATTGCAAACGGAAATGCCAAAAGCACAGTTTCTGTCAAATGGGCGTAATGGCGGGTAAGAAGTAGAAGCGAAACTAACTTTACTTATTGTATCATGGTTCATACTACATATAATATAAAAATATAATAAGAGCAATGCAAATTAATGTTTCAAAATTTATAAAAACTCAACATAATTTCATCAAAATTTTGGAATATTTTTTTAGAAGAATGTATGTATGCAAACTTATGGGGTATGCAGTTTTAAAGCGCATTTAATTTTAGTACAATAAAATGCAAATTTTAATTGGCTAGAAACTATTGTTGATTTTGTATAATTTTTTTTTTTGTATTTGGCCTTAGCAACTTTTTTCCTACATATTCAATGTGGTAGAAACCCCCGAATTTTATTGGTATATAAAATGATTACAAATCAATGGGAATTTTTATCAAATGCATGCGTTTTATAAAAAAAAAAAGTTTAAAAATTCTAAAAAAAAAAATCATCCGTGGTTTCTAGGTACACTAAACTTGATTTTTTTTTGTTATATTTTTATTTAAACTTTCTTAACATTATTGTAAAAAAAATTTCAAATTTTGATCAAATTTATTGAGATTTTGTAAATGTTATATAAAATTTGAAACTTAATTAAAAAAAAAAACATAATTTATCGTGAAAACCCATGCTAATAAATATTACAAAAAGTTCACCATTTAACCGGTTTTGCTCGCCACTGTATACCTAGCATTAATTTGAAGTTACAATTATTTAAAGTAATTTAATTCAATTTTTTAAGTTTAATTGTTTTTAGTTTATTTCACGTAATTTTGTTTTACGTTATTTTTTCTTTATTTCATCGTATTTGTCGTGTTTCATTTTGTTTTAATTTATTTAACTTAATTTCAATTGCATTTTTTTAATTTGCTGTTTTATTTTATTTTGCTATATTATTTAATTTCTGTTATTTCAATCTTATCCGAATTGCTTTTAATTTACGTTATTTCATTTAATAAATTTTTCCATGTATATTTTACCGAATTTTAATTTATTTTTCTGTATTTTTATTTTACTTTATTTAATTGTAAATTGACTTTTTATTATTTTTTTTAATTTCATTTAAATTTTCCTATTCCATTTCAGTTTATCTTATTCTATTTTTTATTTCCCACATCTTTCATTTGATTTCAGTTTATGTTATTTCATTTAATTTTATTTAATTTTTTCAACCTAACTGTAGCTTAGTTTGTTAATTAATTTTATTTTACGTTCATTTATTTTATTTTATTTTAATTTATTTTACTTAGTTTCAATTGCATTTATTTTAATTTGCTATAGTATTTTATTTAGTTTTCGGTATTTTTTTATTACATACTATTTTATTTTATTCTATTTAATTTAATTTTATTTTATTTCACTTTTTTAATCTTATTGAAATTTATTTTATTTTATGTTATTCCATTTAATTTCCTTTTATTTAGGACATAATTTATTGTGAAAAACCATGCTAATAAATATTACAAAAAGTTCACCATTTAACCGGTTTTGCTCGCCACTGTATACCTAGCATTAATTTGAAGTTACAACAAACACACACAATTTTAAATGGAAATTTGAAATATGAATTTCTTCAAAGCTACTAAATTGATATTTTATGATTTATGTATGTAGTTGTTTGTATCTAATCGTTATTCCCATATTTTAATTTGTTTTCAACCATTGTTTGTGATGTTATTAAAAAACAAAAATGAAAAATAAAAATAACTCGATATTTTCCTTCCCTAATTGAAAATAAAGTAAGTACACAATCTTTCAGCATTGAATTCACTTTATTTACGTACGTATGTATCTACATATTCTGTATGTATGTGTGTATACATTATATACAACTACAGCATATTTCCAGTGTACATACGCCTAAATTTTCATATGTTCCTATGTGCATGCACCACTGTGTAAGTTTTTGACTATGGTGGTACCTGAAAAAAATTTAAAAAAAAAAAAAAAATTTATGATTTGAAAAAATTAGGTAATTATTATATGAATTATAAATTCGTGACTTACGTCCATTGAGGCGAGCACAACGCCTACGCGCTCTCAAATTACATAGATTGCGGAATGTGCGTTGAACACCATTGATCGAACCACAAACGGGGCGGTTAACTTTCGAGCAATTATTTTGACATTGGACCGCAGGTGTCACCGTTGTCGTAGACCCCGCCGCTGGTGCCGCAGTTGTCGTAGTGGTTGCTGCTGCTGCTGCAGTGGTTGTGGTAGCCGATGCTGCTGCTGTTGTTGTTGCAGTTGTATCAGCTGCTGTTGTTGTTGCAGTTGTATCAGCTGCTGCTGTTGTTGCAGTTGTATCAGCTGCCGCCGTTGTAGTGGTTGTGTCGTTCTGCTGATAGGACAAGGACACAGCGCAGGCCAAGACCGTCAAGACAAATAAAGTACGCATGGTGTTGTTGTTTTTCTTTTTTCTTTTTCAAATTTCCTTATCAAAACTCTCTTGCTGACTTATCGACAACTTAAGAGTGACTTAGTTTCAAGTTTGAAAAAATTTGATATTTATACCATTTTTTACACTGAATTTTTTTTATTTTTTTTTATTTGTTTTAATTAAAGAAGCCTGTTGGAAGTGTGGTTTTTTTTTGTTTAATTGTGATACAACTGCGTAAACTAACCACTGTTTGTCAATAGGGAGGAATTTGTAAATAGGTCGGCCTATTTACAGGCCTACTATGTGTGGTACGTAAATGAATATATAGTTTGCGTTAATTCCCGCAAAAGTACCTACAAATATTTACAAAGCATGTGGAAAAATAATTCTATTTACTTATCTACAATTTAGAAAAACAAATTAATTACAAAAAATTCGTGTTGTTGTCTAAAATAACTGAGGCAATGCTGGTTTTTGCTACGACGGTTTAGTCATTTCAGGGCATGCCATGATGGTCAAGCTACAAGAGGCTTTACTTCCATCTCAACACAGTTTTTTCACGGATTTTTTACACACAACTTAAAACTTCGAATACTCCTTTTATGACACTTATGTATTTTTGAACAGTCTGTTATAAGCCGAAAAATAAGCTCAGAGGCCTCTCTTAAAAGGTGTTGAATTTGAATACTCGTACTCATTTAATGCACCCTAGAAGTCGAAATAGCTAAGGTCGCTAGTATTTTTCCTGTGTATATTTGTGTTGCTTATACCGAAAAGGTTTAGGTTATTTGTAGGTACGAAAATAAATTTAATCTTTCGCAATAAGCTCGCTTTTATTTTTCGTTCTTTTGCTATACAAAAAAAAAAAATTATTAACCATTCGTGTTTCCTGTCAAAATCTATATAAAATGGTTTACCGTTAAATATGCGTGAAATTCCACAGTTCCACGACAAAATTGTACTCTGTGTTCACGGAACATCTGTTTCACAACTCTTATTATAATAATAATATTTCAAATTGCGTGAAAAATGGCAGTTTGCCACTTCATTTAAGGCAGTTTTTTTTTTTTATTATTTGCCTACATTTGCTTTTATGCGGCATCTTTTAGGCGCTTCGATAATTTTGATTGCTAGCAACATTTCACGGCAATCCAAATGCATGTTGCTGACAAAATTTCTTGGCTGTGAATTTAGTACTAGTAGCAAGGCGAATCCATACAAGGTGGTGTTATAAATACAACTACAAAATTCCTATGTATTTTGTTTTTGTTTCTGCATAAGAGTTGTCAAAATTTAAATACATTTTGTTTTTGCTTTTACGGCTTTTATTACGGCTGAAAGCTCATACGCAAAAGCAAAAACAAAATACATGTAGTAGGTGAATAAAAAAAATGAAATCAGCTGCTCTTATGCCATCACCTTCTATAAATTCGCCTTGACTAGTAGCCTGAAGAAATCAATTTTTTCCTATGCTTAGTTTTGTTAGGTCAAATTTGGCGTCAAAAGTTGTCAGTTGAATGAATTTTTAAAATTTTGATAAAATGGCAGCATGTTGGTGGTAATTTTGTGTCATATTTTGTCGTCCAATATTTAACCTAATGAGAACCAACAAGGCAATACTAATTTTTTTATGTACATATGTATTCTACATAAAAATCGTTTTTTTTGTTCTTTGAAAAAAAAAAAAAAAGGTTTTCGAAAAATTCGCCGACAAGACTGACTCTTAGTAATTGCGCTATCTACATTTCTATTATCTACTATTTTTCTCTCAGTTATCTTCAACTATTATTTATCTATTACTTATCCTCTTTATTGTCTATGCTTTCCTCCACCACCCACATATGTTTGTGTAGACCTACTCTTCTTTTTCATTATTTACTTGACTAATCTTTTAAAGCTCATCCATATAACCCATTTTGCAGGCATGCCTCATTATAGCCAACAATTTCATATTCACTTCGTCACCACCTATCTCAATGGAGACTCTATGAAATTCTTCACTTTGCAGTGCTGTTTCGAAGAGATGTGATACTTTTGCGCACTCCTCCTCGCTCGATAGCATCCAGGGCAAGAAGCTTAGGCAAATTATAACACCATAGAAGGCATAACGTGTGAAATGTGCGTAAAATGCATCAAAACTTTTTTGAAAAAATAATAATAATAATAATAATGTAAGTAGATATGTACATAGCTACAATTACTGATAAACAGCAACAACAGTGTGTGGTTCTTCTTACCTGTAGTCGGCCAGCTGGGCTGCATTTACATTGCCGTTGCGCTCGACAATTGCCTTCAGAGTTTCATACATATTTGTGTGATACGTTTATAATAGCTCCATCCAAATTGTATCACGTACTTCTTCTGTGGTATTCATGTACATAAAAAAACTTAGATCTATGCAAGGGCTGCCGAAACGCATTTCCTGCAAGAATAGCAAAAGTAACGTAATTTTTTTATTGAAAGTGCTTAGTTAGAGTAATAGAAAATATTTAAAAATTCTAGTAAATTAATTATTTTGATGATTTCGTTATTGCTGTTGTAGTTTTCGATCGGGTGGATGAGACGGTCAAATACGATCGTACCAGAAGAGAAAGGAATTTGATAATTTAGGGAGGCCATCTTAAGGGGAGCGCCTAACCAAGGAGTGCTGAACAAATTTCTTGCCCTCGCATTCTTACAGTGATATGCTATTTATGTTTCTCATATGAATTACTTTTGATGAATAAAAAAAAGTTTTAGAAGAACTGTTTTAAAAATGCCTTCTAAAGTACGCTTTACGAACCCCCTGCTGGAAATCCTGTAGGTAGCAAAGTAAGAGGGCCTTTCGTGACACGTCCTACAAACGCCCTGCTGGAATCCTTTCTATGGGTAACGAAAGTTGGCCTTCAGTTTGTGCCATACAAAAAAGAAAGAAAACTGGAATTTAAAAAGGAAGACCTCTCAACCCTCAGGAAAGCCTTTTGGAATGGCTTTTAGCTCTTGAAATTATCTGCTTGGATCATACTCAGCTAAGGGGAGACGCAAGAAACATGGATATTAAGTCCATGCCAGACCTCCTTTGGCCACGTTGGAAACAGGGTAAGATCGCCGAAACAACAGCCCTTGGCCGGGTGAAACCCGGGTCATTCCGGTACGTAGAACCGACTGTACGGGGAATGCCGGCAGGTCTGTCAATCAAGATGATTATGGATAGCTGGTCTGATGCAGTCCCTAGCCTAAGTCGCCACATTCTGCTATTTATCCGGACGGCGCTAGCTTTTTTTAGGTCAGGCTAGCTACTGAAACTACCGATAATTCTGATGGTGGGGTCGACGTGTATTGCATGAAATGTCGAATCGCCTATCTGCTCTGCCAATTCATTTCTCCCGCGATCCTTTAGGGTTGGATGGGGTTGTTTACCGTGACTCTGTTGCGCTTGTCGATGCATTCGTGGCTGTCTGTTGCTGCTGGCTGGTGACTGGTTTTGATTATTGGCAGCGCCCACATAACGAGTGATGCACTCCATGTGAATCACAAAGGCTGAGCAAAACTTAAGATGGCTCCATCCGTTGCACGAATTAAACCTTACCGAGTTGGAGTTCGGATGTTTAGATCAGCCATGCAGTAAAAACTCAAAAATTATCTTGGCAATTATCTTCGTTCCTATAGTCAGCATGAATCACTGAATACTTTATATAAGGGGTTGGCGTTAAAACAGAGCTTTTTCACACCAATAATGGCATTATAGATCAAGAAGTACTCAACTCATTTAACTTTTATGCTGCCACAACTCACCTGAAAATCAATCATTTTTACATCTCCCACCTTGGCTTCCGCCTCATCGCCGCCGCCTTGCGCCACATAGCGGAAAAGTACATTATTCCGATTGTAATCGCCATGCAAAATCGCACCGAAACACTTATCTTTCTCGCAATCCAACACACCTGTACGTATTTTCTCCAATAAACGCGTAGGCTCGTCATTGTACTTTTCACGCAAACTCCTCAAGCGCTCAATTAATTTCAAATCATTGGCACTCTGCCTATCGAAAGTATTACCCGCAATTTTGCGATCGAAAAAATCATAAAAACGATCGAAGGCAGCACGGTAAACGTAACGATAAAAGTTATTTTTCACATCATTTGGATCTGCATCATTGATAAAAGGCAAAGTGACTATTTCGCTTTTCAAAAGTTCCAGCTGCGCAGGATCGATTAGCCGCAACGCATAGCTGATGGCATGATATTGACCAATTATCCTACACATTGGCAGCAAGTGTTCGCGTGTTAGATAGAGGCGTGGTCCCAACACATAACCGCTTGGCTTGAGATGCTCCAGCACTAGCACCGATTCCCGTTCACCCGCAGCAGCGCTCAAACCCTCAATGTAACCAAATTTTGCTACATAAGAATGTGGCGCCCAATCGTCTATGGTAATACTGAGCTTAGCAGCGGCAAGCACTTTAGCAAAGGCGGGCAAAGCGCGTTCATATACAAATATTTCATTTGCAAATTGTATATACGATTTGCTAGACTCGCGGAAGGCTACATCGCCTTTCATGAATTTGGCCACAAGTAGACGGTGTTTGGTGCTGTACAAAACGAGTAATGCGCATAAATTAGCGATGAGCTGTGAGGCAAGTGTAGATTTCTAAACTGCAGCTACTCACCCATTGGCAGTTTCGGTATGCAAATTGATATTATAGAGCGCAGACATAAAGCCATCTAGGCCACTAGCGTGCTCCAATTCAAATCTCAATAGCTTTTCGTTAGCTAGTTTAGCTAGAATTTCTGGTATTAGATATTTTTTTATATAACTCAAATGGACGCTTCCTGTTGCGGTGTCAGCCATTATGATTTGTTTTGTAGTAGTTTGAAAGGCACTGTTGGCAAATTATCGATTTTATCGAGTGGATATCCGCCGTAGCCAGCTGTGTTTAATAGCAATTTTCAGGCTGAAAAGGCTGCAAGAAGGAAGTGTTTGAGTATACCGGTAAATTAGCAATTTTTTCGATTTTTGAATTTTATTTATTTTTTTTTTTTTGGTTAGTAACCGCGACCTTTAACTTCCACTTAGCTAAGTTGGTAGCTTATATGTAGTTGCAGCAATTCAAAATGATCATGAAAAATTTGCCATACAAAAATTCTACACACCGCCACGTAACGCTGCAAATCACTGTTCGTGGAATAGTAAATTGGATAATGCGCTCAATTTAGTATTTAAGCATCATGAAGCTAACGATAAGAATATATGTAACCGCAACCATATGTTTGTATTTATGTATGCACACCACGATTTGGTTGCGCCTGCTACCCCTTAAGCTACAAGTAGTTGGCACTTCAGCTTTAGCTTTAAATGATCAACGTGGACGAATCATTTTATGCATTGCTGTGCACTATTTGCATAGTAAATGAGTGTTGTTGTTAGCAAACCTAGCCGCTTATCAACAAATTATCGCAAGTGTGCGCTATTCATACTACAACAACAATAACAAATGAAATGCATTTTGTTTACATTGATAGTAAAATAAATTAATGATGCAATTTCAATCAACGGAGGAGGTGTAACTCTCGTTGTTGTTATTATAGTTATGGCAATCAGCAAGCGTTTCAAGTGGCACATCGATCAATTTTCTTCTAACACAAAACACGCCACCGAAACTCGGTTTTACGTTACCGGAGCAAGCTGGATTTATATCCGCTCAAGGAATGTCACAACAAATTAAAAATTCCATAAACAGCACTGAGGAAGCATGTAGTTAGGCGCCTTAAACCCCGCTTGGGAGTCGTGATAAGGTGGTGTTGCTGTCACGTAGCGAACAGTCAAATATATGAGCGATCTTTTCATGCGGCAGGCTAAGCACAAAAATTTGCTTTTCATCTACTTATGTATATAAACCAAGCGCGTTGCCAGAAGAGATGTGGGCGCCTCGTACTCAGTGGAAATTGTCGTCATTGACTGGGGCAAATCAGATATGTACGCCGCCAAGCTCGGCTGGCGCATTTGTCCTTAGTTCTAATACTATACACACAACTGCACTACCTACTAAGTTATCAAATTAGTTTACGATAATATAGTTATTGATAGTTAATTATAACTATTTACTTACTTTATTTTGTATGTTTATGTTTACAGAAACCGGCACAACAAATAACTTTCCCTGTTGTTGATTCAGTTGGTTGGAATATTTACGATATGTACAAGAGAAGTGCTAAGGGGAAAAAACCTTGGCCCATTGCGACGCAGGGTTGCTTTTAATTTAAAATTACTAGAAATTTCTGGTTTTGATAATAATTCAATAAGCATCTCAACAACTATAGCATCTACTGCCAAAAAATTAATACTTATGCGTATTGCCAATAATTGTCTCGCAATTTATTTACAAGTTTTGTCTAGAAACGCCAATAATTTATGCGTTTCATTTATTTTTTTCCTCAAAGCAGCCCTGTGCTGAATTTTTCCAATAGGTATTGCCTCATTTTTCGCGCCCATTTTACATTGTACGCTTTGTTGGCCTTCTGCGCCTCAACAGTGAACATACCTCATGCGACGGACGGACAACAAAAAACAGCTGACTTTATCAATCGTCATATAGAGTAAATGGGAAAACTACTAGACGCGGTATAGCGCATTTTTTTCCGATTGCGTGCTTTGTATTTTGTAGTGTGAGAAAAAAGAAAAGAAAAAGTGAATTTTATTAAATTGTTTAAAACATCGAATTACACATACGCTGTGCATAATCGTTCGAGTTTTTATGCTTAGTGCAGATTATGGAGCAGGTTGCCAACGTAGAAGCGTGCCGCCTATGTGCAAATTTCTATGTGACCGGCGCCGAGGTCAATTTTGTACACCTCTTTGAGCCCCTAACTGAACTTGAGCAGCAATTGGAGTTTGTGCGTACACAAACGTTAGCATGGCAATTAAATGTGAGTTTGCTTTGCTTTTTTACATTTTGCATTTAGTGATTGTGCAAACAATTTCACAATGTGCTGTAATATTTGAACTATTTTTTTTTTCGTGCGCAGATTTCCGCAAACGATGGCTTGCCACAGCGTATTTGTGCTAATTGTTTTGCACAATTTTGCAACATTCAATCATTTCGCCAACAATGCATATTGGCACAACAAAAACTATTGCAATCGTTTGTGGGCGTTGGTTTGGCTGAAAACGATGCAGCTGCTGGCGTTGGCAAGCAACAAACAAACAATGCTGCTGCTACTGCAGCTTTGACAAGTGACGACAGTGAACTGTTGAGCGGTCTAAAAATCGGTGGTGCACCCGTAACAAGTGCCGAGCTGATGGCAAGTTTGGATTGTTTACAGCCGCCAACGACTACTAGCGCTGATGTTATAGCCAGTTTGGAGGGGCTACAATTGCCTGCTAGTGTTGCCGAAACACTAAATCTGCTCACACAAGAATTGACGACAATGCAAAATGGCTCACTGCTGGACACCAGCGCCAATTCGATTACCACCCATGCCATGATGGATACGAAGACGGAGGAGACAAATGTGCTGCAATTTTCAGCAGCTTCGACAACACAAAATATCTACTACGCTCAGCAGACGCCCATAACAACAGAGACGACAGCGGCGACGACGACGACAACAACAACAACAACAACAATTACACCACCACCACCATCACCAGTATGCGATGCAGTAAAAAGTAGAAAATCAGATATTGATCTAGAAGATATGTTGCATGGTAGCATCATACCAAAAAATTCCAATTCGAATAGATTGCAGCAAGCTGAAATATATGATGAGGTAAATGAGGAAGCATTTTTAAACAAAGAAGAAGAAACAAGACACAGTTTCTCTTCATATGAAAATATGATAGATGAGGGTGAGTAACTTGGAGTGCATAAATTTTCAATTAGATAGATATATTATAAATTTACACTACTTTATTTATCCCATAGATATGGACTCCATTACATGCTCCGATCAAGATGATCCAAATGAATTAGATGACTTTGACGCTGATGCAGAGTCAACATCACAGACGCGCATCTCACGTAATCCATTCGCTTGCCAATATTGCTATTGTCCAAATGCCGGCTCAATCGATCATTTAGTATTTGAGAGTGCCGATGCACTCTCGCAGCATTTCTTTGATGTGCACGATCCAAATTTACCCTATACGTGCCCATACTGCCCACAAAAGTACAGTTCGGCCAAGCAACGCGACTATCATGTACGCCTCATGCATCCCACCATCTCGCGTGCGGATCAATGCGAATATTGTAAGAAGACACTGCGTGGCCCAAAGGAATTGCATGAGTTTAGTTGTCAATATGTGGGCGATTGGCGTTGCGAAAGGTGCGATGAGTGTTTCTATCGTTGGCCATTGGGACGTTTCCGTAACCATCAGCGTAATCATGCGAGCAAAAAGCAGTTGAGATGTCGCGATTGTGGCCGCATATTTGTACGTCGTGCCAATTTAGAGGCGCATGAGCGTATGCATCAGCCAAGATCGAATTTCAAAACTGCATGTGATGAATGCCAAGAAGGTAATTTGTGAGATTTGTAGATTGGCAAGTGCATGTAATTTCTTTTTGTTTTATTGTTTTTTTTTTTTTTAAATTTCCCTCATAGTATTTGCAAACGATTATGAGCTACGTCGCCATAAATATCAAACGCATCATGGCGCTCTGCCGGTTCGTTGTGAGTACTGTCACAAGGGTTTCGTTAGCATGGCATTCCTCAGTCGGCATCGACAGCACTTTCATCCAGAGAAATCGGATGGTAATCAACTCAGCTATGCCACATGCACGAATTGTGGTTGTGTGTTTAGTTCACAACATAAATTGCGTGTACACATACAGCGTCCGCGCGATGAGAATGGCCGCTGTATTGAGTTGCGTCAAGTCGAACCCTACCAAGAGCGTACACGTCAAATACGTCGTACGAAATTGCACAATTGTGAGCATTGTAATAAACGTTTTTCGACACAAGCGACACTCGAAAAGCACATGAGCACGCATGAGGTTGTCACGTATGGCTGTCATGAGTGTTCGTTGAGTTTTCTGGATGCGGATGAATTGCGGCGACACATCGTGCAGATTCACACCAAGCCACGGTACCTAAAGTGTGATCAGTGTGGCAAACGTTTTTGTTATGTGCGCGAATTGCAGCTGCATCAGAAAATGCACGAGCGGGAAGCAGATGGTAAGCAACAATCAAAGTAGTCTATTTTTGGTATAACCTAATTTTTGTTTTGTTTGTCTACAGCTTTGATGCGCCGAAAAAATGTAGGACTAACGAATTTTCCAGGTAAGTTTTTATTGCTTTCTCAAAATAGTTTATTTGTACTTTCGAAATTAAAAAAAAAAAAAATTTTCCAAAATTCGAAATTCCGATAATTTGCGACTCCTAAACTTTAAGAGTGGTAAAAAGCAATAATAATCGCTGCTGGTGTAAAATTCTTGTTCTTATATGTATGCAAAGAACCATCGAATTTTCGAATCTAAGTTTTATGTTTTCAAAGGCGGTTTATTCCTTTTCGAAAATAAAAAAAAAAGATTTTCGAAAAAGCGATTGTAAAATAAAAATTAAAAACTACGAACTCGAATTTCGAAAGTTCGAAGTAAAAAATTTTGGCTAGCTCTTAGATCTTGAAGATTATGCAAATAAAGTATTCGTTCATTGTTTTTACTCGGTTACTTATGCAGTGAAATTTATTTAGAAACATGCTTTCGAATTTTAGCTCAAACTAAAACCTTTTCCTGTCCCATTCTCAATTGCGACTTTAAAGCAACATCTACGAAGGAAGCCCACAAACATGCATTTTTCAAACATAAGCTGGTCGCCTGTGAGTATTGTGACTGTCTCTTCACACCAGACCGTTTGCCAAGTGAGTCTCGCTGCGCATCCACACACACACACACACACACACACACACACTCACATACAATCTGATACACTTGCACGCATGCTTATCTGAGATGCATTTAAACAAAAATTACTTTCATTAATATTTTGCACTTTCTTACAGCTCATCTAAGTACTGTACATGGCATAGTGGAGCCGAACAACAACAACACCAACAATACAAATACAGCCAACGTTCAAGAAACGCAGACGGCAGAGTCCTTAGCCATGGCGACCATACTCAATACCACCGACAGTGTCCAATTAAATAACAGTGGAATAATAGTCGCTTTCGAAGATACCGCCATCAATAGCAGCGAAAAGGTGCGCGTAGAATTAGTGCAACAACAAACACCAAGCATTAGTACTTTGGTATTGCAAGAGCAAACGTCTTGCAACTCCTACAAATCATTAATTCCATCGGCTGCTGATATGGAGCAGAATCTCTTAATGAGTGCTCTGCTTGATCAGGATCATGAAATCATAGTTGCATGATAGAATATAGAACAAGTTTTTGAGTTAACGTAACTTTTTATACTAATACAAAAAAATCTTTTAAGCTGATGATGTTATGTTAACGGTTTCTTGCAAATTTCTAAAGAATATGACCTTAAAGTGAAAGTCTCATTACAAATCTAAAAACAGCTGGGTATACTGTTGTTTTTTTTTTTTTTTTGTAAATTATTAAATATAATATACCACTACAAATGCAAGAATTGAATTAAATATCCTACATACGCGATTTGTATTGAACTGTAGATCATGTATTTTAATTGTGGAAAGCTTTTGTTTAGTATTAGAAACTAAAAAGATAGGAAAAGTACGATAAGTTAATAAAACTCTATTTAATTTTCGAACAAAAGAAAATGTGGCAAAATATGTAGTCATTGGCAAGAGGCAGTTTCCTCAGCTATCGTTCACATTAAACATCACAAGTGGTGCCAGCCACACAACCTTAAAAATGTAATATATACGATTTAAAAAAAAAAAAGTATCTCAGCGCCATAAGAAATTCCACTTTTAATTGCGCAAGTTGTTTTTGTTTATTGAAAAATAAGAACATCTGTATATAAACGCTTTTTATATCGTAAAATTCAAACAAAACTGCCGCTTATTTATTAAAAATATATAGATATGTGTCGTACAGCTTAAAGGTAGTATAAGAATTTTTGATTTTGGCGGAGAAGATTTAAAAAATGCAAGCAAGTTTCAAAAATCGATATTAAAGCTCGTATCGGAAAATTGAATTTATGTACAATACAGATTTTTCAGTTTAACGTTTCCTCAAATGCTTTATTTCAAACTAGCAAATGTTTTTTTTTTTCTTTTTTATTTATTTCCGAATTCAGCAAATGTGAAAAGTTATAGCAAACAAAAAAAAAAAAGAGCTAATTACATTCTAACGTCGAATATGAAACATACTGCAAGTAAAAAAGGAGAAAATATATGTATATGTACATATATGTATGTATATATGTATAACTTGCTGGTTTAATTTACATTAAATATAAGTTCGAATTTATTTATTTTTTTTTTTACTTTGTCTTATAAGATTGTAAAAGAAATATAAAATAAATAATTTTCCGTTTTAATTTTTATGAAATATTCTAACTTGCAATTTTTAAGTTTACTTAGGTTACCCAAAGTCTCTGAGAGTTTTTGGAAATCTGAAGATAGCAATTGAAGCGAAAATTGAATTGAAAAAATATGTTCGAATTTTCGAATATGTTTCGAAGTTCTGAAAAATCGTTGAAAACTTAACTACACTTTTTTGCGATCTAACTGAAATTTTAAAAATTCGAACTTTAACTTAGCATTTTCTAAACTTTATTTTGCGAAAAGCTGTAATACTTTTTCTAGCAAAACATTGCGTAAGTAAAGTATTCTTAAAACTTGGAGATTGTTTGATAATTTGTATGTAAACGAAACAAATTTCGATTTTATAAGAAACTATTTTTAATTGTTGCCGTGAGAATACATATTTATGTCCATAGCCATTGTTTGCAACGAATTTTCTGTTAATTAACAAAATTTGCAATCTAAGGGGATAATTTATGTTTAGCATATTCTATTTGATATTGGTATTAGTGTTACACACTTATACATACGTACAAAGCGTAGATATTTATATCTATTTAGTATTTATTTAAAAAAGTTTTTAGTCATACCAAGCCAATCGGTTATGCTAATTTTAGAATAATATTGAAAATATCTTTAAAAACGATTTTATATTTGCGTCATCTAAGTTATTTTAGCTTTATTGTATGAAAAATTGTTTTTGCTTATTTAATTTTGTAATTTTTACTCTCGCTGAAATTGGAATTTTAGATAGTGTCCAGTAATAGGAAATAAAATTATACTTACTGAACGCATTGTTAAAAAAAAACTCTTGTAGAAATATCAAAGATTATGACGTTAATCCGCCCAAGTTAGAGTTTCCAAAGAATTGCTTCGCATACATTTTCAACAACTTTTTCTAAAAAGCTCGTAGACATAGGAAGAAATGTAAAAAGTTTGTGATTGGAATTTAGCAAAATTATTGTCGAAACTTTTATACTTAATAGATTTTAATTATCCCGAAGCCTTAATTTTGTCTCACAAATATTACATTTTTCTACATTTCTTGGAATTATTTATAGTATTTGAAGTTTATTTTTGTAACAATGGAAATTAAAGCAAAAAATCCGTGACTTAAAAACTTGCTAATAAAATAGCAATGAAAAATTTGTAGCAAGAAATTACAAAGGTATAAATATTGCAATAATCGTCAACCAGTATAAGGCCAAAATAACTAATTCGATACTTTCAAAAGAAATAAGAAAAATATTTACATAAAACAAAATTATGACAAATAAAACTAATTATGTATTTATAATGAAATAGCTTTAGTTATTCATGCAAAAATATATGCAAATGTAAATATGATATATAAAACAAGTATGTGTACTCCCGATTCATGAAACAATTTTTAATACAAAAAATTATAGCAAATTTGAAAATTCTAGGAAAATTACGCACGGTAATCGAACCGAAAATTCAATTTGTAATATAATATTTTATACCAAAAAGGAGTTACTCAATAAATATAAAAAATAAAGCAATTAAATATTGGATATGTAAATCAAGGCGAAACGGGTTGCGATCACAATAGATGTACATACATATGTACATATAAAAATTTATAAATGCGGTACTTTTTTAGGGTGAGGCATACTCAGATGACTATTTATGTAGTATACATCACATTAGTTTGGGACATAATTTTTAAAACGCGGTCATAATAACTCGTGATTTCAAACATTCTTTTCTATGATTTAGTAGCCCTCGCAATGCCGACTTTTTAGTTTGACATCAATGCTTTGCCAATCCATGCACAAAATATTCTTTACAACTATTTTGCAAGGTCCGCCATACCTAAAACTCTATGTTCGAATTTTCGAACATATTTCAAAAATCGCAAAAGACTGTAAAACCAATAAGATAAACTAAAAACTATGAAACTAGCTTTCTTTACATTCAAGCTTTAACTTCGAAAATTCGAAACTGCAGTGTTTTACGTTTATTTTGATTTTTTTAGAAGCAAAATATTTTTCCTTACAATATTAGCAACTTGAAATGCCTTTAAAATATCTGTGTATGCCGATAGTAATGGAAATATTGTTTGCAATACTCTAAACAATGCTACAAAAAAAAAAACAAACTAACCGCAACTATGTATGCATTGACGTCTTTATTTATTTATAAACATATAATCAAAACAGAAACGAATGGATCAAGATTTCAACAACAATGTGGAATTTAATGTTTAACAATAATAAGTTTTGCGAAGAGAAACGTAAACAGCACTGCTCACAGTGGCAGAGCGACGCCAGCGAACCGGCCGGCAATCTTAATAAATTTAGCACGTTAGTCCAAAGTGCGAGAATATAGAAAAAACGCAGAAAAAAATTGTCGATAGTTGAGCAAATAAATAAAGGGAAGACGCTATTGAGTAGATAATAAGTAGTAATGACAAAAAGATAATAAATGTATAGCGTGCTAAGTGGCAATGTATGTGTTATTGGCTAACCGTTAATGAGTTGAGTTAGTAGAGTAGTAGAGTACCGGGGACGCAATTGGCAGATCAGCAATAAGAAAAAAGCAAACAACTCAATATATGACATAAATTGATATCAAAAACCATATTATTGTTATTGTAGATATAATTGGTATACAAACGAATAGACAGAAAATGAGAATATGGCAATGCATGCACATTTAAATTTATATGTATGTATTCATTCGTGTGCACACAGCCACAGCCAAGTTTATTTGCTATATGTAAACAAATTAATAGTTTCTGAGGCATTTAAAGAACATAAATAATTCTTTAATTTTAAATTTAATAAAATGAAGAAATTTAATAAAACTATAAACATAATAGGATGAACGTTATTTAGAAAACGAATTAAAATGAAAAATGTAAATATGTGGAACTAAGAAAAAAATACAAAACTAAGTAGTTTTTACACTAAGTTTTACATATACATAGTACATAACATAATTTAAAAAAAAAAAACATACTATGAGATGTTAAAATTCCAAAATAGAAATATGTAATTCCATTAATATTAAGTTTTTGTAACCTTACATACGCGTAAATTAAAAAATGAGAAGCTTAAAAATTCTCTAAGCGAGGTATTGTTTATATTATTGTTTTTATTATCAGTTGTTGACCTAATTAAAATTAATTATTATTTTTTTGTGATAAAAATACTGAATAAAAAATACGTAGATATTTAACTGATTGAAAAACAAAAGTAAAAAATTTTAAATTTGATTTCATTCTAAAAATAAAGATTTAATTAAAAAAAAAAAAAAATAAAATTCATTACTTCTAAAAATGTATAAACATTTTTTAAATGTTTCTGATAAACCCATTGGGCATTAATTGGATGCCTAAATTCATTGGAATCTACATAAAATTGATCTCAAATAGTAGATATTAAAATCCTGCAAATGATAGTAATAGTAGAATATAAAAGCTACTAAAATTTCACTTAGAAAATGGAAAATCACTGTATATTTGTAGTTATTTTTTTTTAATAAAAATGTAAATGATTTTTAAAATGATCGGAATGCGTCTAAAATTTATGAAATATTTTAAAATCCAAACCTCAAAAATTATTTTAAAAAAAAAACTTTTGAGCTAATTCTTGAGAACTCAATTTTGACAGCCTGTAAAAATATTCTAATAATCTTAATATGCAAAGGAGTAAGTTAAGAAAAATCCACCATGAAATAAGCCTTAAAAAGTGTGTACTAAAAACAAAAAGATATTTCTTAATATACTCACAAATTTATAAAATAGATATGTATGTATGTATGTACATGTGGGAACTAATTCATTATTTTAATTTGTTTATCTTTGAAAAACATACCTACCGTAGAACAATCAAAACGATGATTGAATTTTCTCGTATGTTCGAATTTTCGAACATGTTTCGCAGATCTTAAGACGTAGAAAACTTAACTACTACCTTCTTTTGCACTCTAACTGGAACTTTCAAAATTCGAACTTTAAGTTAACATTTTATAAACTTACTTTATTTACCAAATTCTACATGTACGTACTAATTTGTGATTTAAAACTTTTTTTTTTGTCTTGGAAAAACATACCTATACATACACGTATAACAAAAATAAAAAAAACACATATAATACAATTTAAAAATATTTGAAGCTATGAAAACCTAAAAAGAGCTACTAGGTATTGCAAATATAAGCTAAAATAAATTTAAAAAAAATTTTCATCAATTAGTAAACTATGCAATTAAATCAAATGCAAATAAGAGAATATTTATAATAAGTTATTTATACTTCGTACATTTCTTAAAAAAAAAGAAACTGAAATAAAATAGAGCGGATTGAAACTTTAAAATCACAAAAAATGGAATAATATAAATCATCTGAATATCAAATTACTCAAACGCAACCAAAAGAAAATTATACATATATAAAAATAATAAGTAAAAGCATTCTAAATACCCATAATTGCCGTTTTGCACGACTCGGTCACCGTTTAACCGGCAGCCTACATGCCCACCCACTGTAGCTCTCTGGCTGGCGTGAGAATTTCAATAGCAATAAATGTTTACCTTAGCAAACTTTTATACCTTGGCAACCGTCTCCCTGTTAAATTTCGACCATAACGTGTAAAACGGCACTAATAGTTATACTCGTATAAATATTAAAATACAAAATTTTGAAGGCTAAAATAAATTTTGACACTGAAAAAAAAAACAAATTGCAAGGCTTTCGTCTTCACCTAACGTGAGCTGCTTGTTTTTGAGTTCGCAACGGTAAAGCACTGGGCGGTTGAAACGGATTAAAACGGAAAAGGTCATTGTAGCCGCGGCGCGCCGTTGCTTTAAACTTAAGTGTTAGATTTTTGTTGACCCTTTTTTGTCAACAGTTGGATTCTAATTTTGATGAATGTTACATGGATTTTTGCTGTTGCTGTCTGGGAAACTTTGAATTTCGTTTCGTAAATAGCCATCAACTAGCTAGGGAGTTTCGAAATATATATATGAGCAAAATCGGTAATTTTTCGTGGAAACCCCTACTTTCAGCGATGCGTCAAATTTTCATTTCTCTGAGTAGAAAATTCTTTGAAACCCAAGAGAAACCGTCAAGCATTTTCATTACGACAACGAATGACGAGTTTGGTACGATTTTTGGGCTAGTTGTGTCATTTGGCCTCTCTTTTTATTAATGAGGCTGGTGGTTTCGGTTATTGTTGTTGTTGTTGTTGTAACAGCATAAAACATTCCCCATACAATTTTGGGGAATGCTGCTGAAGTGACAGTTCTTGGCCGGATATAGATCCGGGCCGTTCCGGCACCGTAGAACCGACTGTCGGGGGAACAGTGAATGTATTCCGTTATCGGCCTATGTTAAATGATTTTTTTTTTTGTTTTTGGTCTAAATTATATATACAACATCAATATATGCAGAGTACAAACTATCGATATTTCGATATCGATATATTTATCTTTGATATACAAATCTGGCATTATTTTTATTTAGAAAATTTTGCGATTTTTATTTTTTCGATTAAATATAGTCGTTATTCTTGGATTTTTATTTTTTCGAATGATTTTTATTTGGTCGTTTTTTTTTTTAATATTTTTTTTTTCTTTTTTCGATATATTAAAAAAAAGGCTTGAGATCCGGTGAGGTCTGCTTAAAAATATTTTGAAATTTGTTCAATCGATTCATATCAATGGGTTTTATGAGCTGAGTTGACTTAGTTTTTATTTTTTAATTTGAAAAAAAAAAAAAACTTCATAAAAACCCCCAAAAATTTTGGGTAATTTCAAATCGATGAAATATGAAATATTTTGGTTGATGTCTTAAAATTTAATCAATATTAAAACTCCGATGGAAAACAGTACACATTTTATTGTTTTAATTTGGGATGATCCACCCTATAGTACATATTATTCTTCTTCTTCTTCTTCTTCAATAAAAAGAGAATTAAATGAGTAGTATCCCGATATAACGATATTTCTTGCCGAAGGTCAAAATAAAGTTTAAGGCAAAGCTCCAGCAACAATTCTTGTGCTTGAAAAAGCCGTAAACCAGAGCTATTATTATCGAAATAGAGCCGTAATTGTACGAATATTTTCACCAAATGTACAGCAAACTCGAAGAACAGCTGAGGTGTACATTTCGCGTTTAATTTTTTTTCACTATTAACCTCAAAGTTTGTACTTTGGATTTTCATAAAATCATAAATCTGTATATATGTACATACACACATACATACATACATACATACACACATACATACACACATACATACATACACTCATATATAGGTGCATGTTTTCAAGCAACAGTCGAACTAATGGGAATAATTTCTGAAACAGTAAGACTAAAAGTGCAATCATTTAGAATATTAATAGCAAATTGGATAAAATATATATGTATGTATGTGCATATTATTCGCAATAAATTATATATGTAGTTCTTGTCGTAGTTGTGTAAATCTACAATCAATATACTCGTAGTTGCTGGAAATCAAAGTGTATGGAAAGTCCCATGACAAACTCAACACGCAAAATTGCTAGTTTATTAAAAGGTGTATACATATCTGCGTATAATATATAAATAAATTTTAGTATATATGTACATGAGTATGTATATATGTAAAACCATATCCGCTTCTTGCCATTCCCACCTGAAGCCACTTCTCACTAATCTGGCAGCGATTACTTTTCTTTTCACATATGAGAATAGCTAATCAATAATATTTATTTTAATATATGAATTTATTATGGGAATTAGCTCATGTGCTTATCATGTGAATGATTAATATATGTACATATAAAAAACTAAATCGGTGCTGTCGGTATTAACTTACTTAAAATACAAATTTCTAGACTTTCCAGCAAGAATACTGCAATCTGGGAATACCTTCTATTAAATGTCCTAATCAAAAGGAATTATTAAAAAAGAAATCATCTGTCGTAAATACATGGCATTTCTAGATGTCACAGATTATAACCCTGTGTGTGATAAGATATGGAGAATGAAAAATTATGGCCCTACGTGTTTGCTGCAAAGAAACTCTTTCAAACCAGCAATGCCTGAAGCATACTTGGAAAAAATTCTATGAATTTTTTGGTCAATATTGATGAACTCAATTATATACATACACTCTGTTTATCATATCGGAATCATTTCAAATTTCAAAACCACATCGATATTTTTGTCATGCAATACCGATATTTATAACACAATAGTTTTAGAACGATATATTTTCGAATTGAACAAAAATAAATTGTCTGAGTGTCATATCGAATTCTTGGGAAGAACTATTACAAAGAAAATTTTTATAAAGGAATCATACATTTCGATATATTCGATACCGATTTTTTTCGATAGTCTTAAAATGACGTTTCTTCGGATTCGCGTAATTTTTTTATTTGTTTTGACTGAGTGTCCTATCGAATTCCTAAGAAAAAATATTTATTTTTTGGTAAAAGATACCTTTGATATTCGATACGATTCGATTTAGTACTCGATGCTTTTAAAATCTTTACTAATCGATAGATTTAAAACGATATTTTTTCGGAAGCGAGTAGTTAATTTTGCCTAAATGTCATACCGAGTTCGGGAGGAAAAATATTTAATATTTTGTTTTCTTTTATTTCAAGTATCATATATTTCGATAAAATCGATGTCTTTGTTATCGCCTCGATTTTTATTACACGATGCTTTAAAAACTGTATTTTTTCTTTGGAATCGAGTACTTTCGATATAATTCCCATACTTTTGCTATTAGCTACCGATTTTTATTACTCAATAGTTTTAGAACGATATTTTTTCGGAGTCGAGTACTTTTATTTTGACTGAATGTCATATCGAATTCTGGAGAAAAAATACGATTTTGATAAAAGTATCATAAATTTCGATATAATTTCTATTCCATATCGATTTTTAATAAACGATAGTGTTAACAAGATATTTTTTCGGAATCGTGTTCCTGAAACTGAGTAAAATATCAAATGCTTGAAAAATTATTTAAGAAAAACTTTGTATAAAAATATTTTTTCACGCTGTAAATTTGTAACTTTCAAATTTTAAGTGCACAACGTCCATGGCTGTCAAAGCAAGAATATATCGTTGATTTTCCCATTCGATAACTATAATTTTTACTCGATAGTCTTAAAACGATATTTTTTGAAAATTGAGTTATCTTTGCAATTGTCATATCGAGTTTTAGAGAAAAATTATACACAAAAGAAATTTGAATAAAAATATTAGGTAAAGGCTCAGTTATATGCCGATGTTTCAATATCGTATCGAGTTTGGGGGAAAAATTACATACAGAAAAATAGCAAGACCACGCTCTAACCTAGTCCTTTATCAATTTTAGGCCAGGAAAATGGCAAAACCATATTTATGAGTACCCGATACTTTTGGGGCGATATTTTGAATGATAACCATGTCGATGCGTACGTCCTCAGACTCCGTGTTCTTCGCACATTGAGTGGTGGCCTGCATATATTTTTTAAGTAGATATATATGTATATATTAAATTTTCGGCCAATTTTTTGTAACAACAATAATATCTTTTATGAGCTCAAAGCCATTTATTTATTAGGAAATTATTGAAAAAGCCACTATGGCAGAAGTTGTAGCTATTTCAGAGATCACCACAACACCCCATCTCCTCATCAGACTTCTTGCGGGAATCGAACTAACGTCCTCCAGCCCAAGCTCGTACTCGTACTTCTTAAGGCAAACGCCTTCACCACTTGTGCTATGTAAGCCGTGTACACTGTTGTTGTAATTTTTTTAAGAAGCATTTTGAATTTCAAAAGCACAATGAGAAAGAAAATCTGTACACAATTAGCAAAATTCCTGTACCCAGCCGCTCAGCTTACAAGGGACTTTTTCATTATATTTGTTGATTTTTTTGTATATTTTGTTTAAATTTGAAATTGGATTTTATTTCTTTTTTTTTACATAAGTAGACAATTTTCAATAAAAATTTTACAAGTATCATAATCGCCTTAGAAAAATAGAATTACTTATTTATTAAAATTATTATTTTATCATATTTTCAGTCCTTGCTTAAATTTTATGCAACCCCATAAATATAACACTGTAAAGTCTAAATTAATCCAGCTCCCATCTTTCTCCGCTCGTCTCAAAACAAAAAAACTTCATCTTCATCCTCCAACTCAGCTTTGCTCAAGCTCCTCTCGAACGTCTTGACTCGCCTAAACCACTCGGGATCTGTTGCGCTCACCGATTCCGGCCTTTCGCTTTGTTTATTTTTATACAAATATTCAGTGATGCCTTGGCCCTTCACACCATTCACAGTGCACGCTACAAACTGATTGTAAACTTTCGAAGCCCATTCGGCGCCCACATACCGCACTGTCGACTGCTGCTCCTCAATCTGCACAAAGTACTTCGTCTTGGCAGTCTGCACAATGAAATTCTTATGTCGTGGAGGCGTGCCCTTCTCGCCGTAAGTGTAGAGCTCAAAATTGCATTCCGTTATCGGCTCGTAAACGCCCTTTGCCGTGCACACAAAACCAACTTTTAGCGAGGAGAGGAAGAAGGACGGCTGACTGAGATTACCCACCACCATGCTGGTGCCATCGGCAAGAAAGAGCGCCACATAAACGTAACGATTGATGTTGGACAGGCAACGCTCGGTACCAAAGCTGTGATCACGAAAACCACGCAACTGCAGTGGAAAGTCACGTCCAGCTAGCTGCAACTCACCCACCAAATGGCCGCTTTGCTCGTAGTGTATACGTTTCTCGACCATTTCGGGTATATGCTGGAGCAGATTGTAGAATGCGTCATTCCAAGCTTCGCGTGCCACCGAGTCAGCAATTACGGCAGAGCTCAAATCGCGATTGTAATTGAAGAATGTGGCCTGCGTTGTGAATTGCAAATTTAACTTAACCGCCAAACGTTTACGCTCCTCAGCTGCTGGGCGCAGCTCGCCTTCGTAGCGTATGCGCCAGTGACGCATCGATTCTACGGGATAAATGTGAAAGCCGCAGCCTTTAAACTCGTCATTCTCGCGCGAGCCATCTGTCGTGAAGTACAGCATGTCTGGCAGTTTTGGCGTGCAGTATAAACCCTGTTCGGGTAAATAGAGATAAAGACAGGCCTTCAGCACACCGCGTCGACGGCGTTCCAAGCTGACAAATAGCTTTTCGCCCTGCTCATTGGCGCCCATGAAGGAGACGACATCATAGCTTTGTGGATTGTCGCTGAGCGTTTGGGGACGATCGATTTGTGCGAGAAAGGTGGGTGAGTTGAATTCATCCTTTGTATGGTAGACGCGATGACGCAGGCGTTTCACCAAAAGCAAGGCGATTCTATACTTGAGTTGATAGAAAAAACCCTTCGCGGGGTAGATGCCAAAGATCAGTTGTGACTTCAAGCGCAGCACTATAATGCACAGCGTGAGTAGGAGCAGCAACCCGGCAATTGCGCCAAATACGGTGGCGAATAAGTACATTTTCTTTTTGTTTTTTGTATGGGTTTGCTTGCGTGCCTAGCTCCAATTTACATTCGTTATAATTGACCACAACAATTTTCCTGCGCTTTTTTCAGCTAGAAAACTAAATATTTCAGCGTTTCGCTGTTATCCGTTGCGCATTCGACTCGGCGAACTTAATTCAAGCGACTGCTGGCTAAAATACCACAAAAGCTGCGCGTAGGTTCTACGATTAGCAGCTGAGTAAACAATAAGTGTAGATATAGTGGATTGCCAAGTACCGATTTACTATACGGAGGTGTGTACGCGGCGTCGCAGCGCTGCTATATAAACGCCGGCCATCTGGCCTCGCTGCTGTCAGCGATTGTGCGCTTCAACTGGAACTCACACTAGCCGAGAGATATTGAAATAGTATTTATTTGCTATTAATTGTTTTTGTGTTTATTTGTTTACTTCGCTTTTGAAATGTTTGACTTTTAATCGCACACGCTACCGATGCCGCCTCCCAAGCTGTCGTTGTGGCTATTGATGGGCCTGTCGATGTTTGGCATCTTGCTCGCATTAATCGCCGTTAGCTTAGGCCTGATAATCTTATCGATATTGCAAAAAAAATATTTCCTTCATTATTTTATTGATCTTATTTATTAATTTATTGTACTCTATTCTTCAAGTGCTGCGTTGAGATTAGATTTTAATTTGGTCAAGATTCAGAGTGTAAGATAGTCTAAATGTTGTTCCTACTTTCGCACAACCAGAAGTTATCAGTAGAAAACGCAGTAACTTTGGAAAAGATTGTTTAGAAAAGATTGCTGTCCAAAATTGCACTTTCTGCAGCTGCTGTTTTTTTGTAGGATTAGAATGAGACTTCAGTGAATATCCTAAATGGTTTACTTACTTACTTACTTACTTAATTGGCACTATAGCCGCTTAAGCGATTTTGGCCGAACTTCCCCTAGAATCTGTGGTGTACGTTTTGATGTTGTAACACAAATTGAGGGGCCTGCAGTTTTACGCCGACTCCGAACGGCGAATGTTTCTTTGTGTGAAATTTTTTCATAGCAGAAATACACCCGGAGGTTTCCCATTGCCTGCCGAGGGACGACCCCTATTAGAAAAACTTTTCTATAATTTTTGATGTTATTTGCTCCGCCCACGATTTGAACCCGGGACCAACCGAATGATGTACGCAGACGCTACACACTCGGCTACGCTCGGTCACCAGCCTACATAGTTTACAGATCTAAAAAAAAAAGCTGGACACCGTGAATTCAAAGGATATGTTGATGTCGAGTCGAAAATTCCAATCATAGAAGAAGTTCGACGTCGACTCCATTTGTTATTTTCAATTGTGAACTGCAAACGTGGAAGGAAGAAGAATGTAGGTAGAAGAAAAGCTTTTAAAACTGCCTCAAAATTCTTTTTACTAGTAGAACTATTTAAAAAAAGTATTTCTCTATAATTTTCAGACTCCTTTAGACTTCGTAGTGCAAATAGTAGTAAATCCGTTGGCAGTTCTTTTTGCCTCTTTAATCTAAACCAGTCATATTTTCTTCAATTTCCTCTTCGGAAAACATTTGACAATGTAGCCACAATTTTTGGTACAATATTTGATGTACCTAAAACTCCGCCGACTGCGTTCAGCAACTCGTGAGCTCGCATTATATAGGCTACTCATGTTTTCAATGGCGAAATTGTAATTTCTTTCTAATTACTTCTGATTTTAAGGCGATGCACTCCAAGAATTTTATATTTCACATCGGCTAGAGTCTCGTTAAAGTTTTTAAGTGATTACCAGTGGCGTCCCCTGTAGGTGGTCCACTGCTATTCAAAACCAAAGCGAGCGCTCTCTCTATTTGTTTGTTGTCAATTTTGGTCACATCTTTGCTAAACACTCTCGCGAAGCTTGGGTGGCCATCCATGTATTTCACAATCTTGGCGATCACGACTCGATTTGCGTCGATATCGACAACGGTAATAGGGGTGACTGTTTTGCTTTTTCACTCTTCGTTATATTTCTGGTTTGACTGCGGGATATCAATCGACCAACCAGCCAAGCTTTCTATGAGACTTCGTGGACTTAGCTACTGCCAGTTGAATTTCCAGCTCTCACGCTTGAATTTTATTTCCTCTTCTTTAAGCTCCATGCGTTACAGAGCAAAGTTTTACTCACTCTTCATGAGTGTCTTCCGCGGAAAGATGCTAATTTTTGCAACGACATAATCACCATAAAGTTACACTGTCAAAGTTTTTTAATTTATACCGCGATTAAAATGCTTGACAATTGATTTCTTTTTTTTTTTGTTTTAAGAGCAGAAACCTTCGCATCCCTTTTCCCGCAATTTTCTGTCAATTAACCAAAGAGAAAGCAGTAAAAATAATTCGCAAACTTTGAAGTTCTCCTAACGAAAAGAATAGTCTGCGAAAGGTAAAGCGCGAGGGAAAAAATGTCAACTTGGGTCAATTTGTGCAGCGCAAAAAGGACATTTCACAAATCCGCCTACTGCTGTTAAGTCACGCCTCTTGCATGAACGCTGAGCGCATAACTGTTAACACTACGCCAGGGTTGCTGTAAATCCTCACACAACCAGCAATAGTTACCATTTACTTCTAATAATACCAGCAACGGAAGGTTAATTAACACGTGCCACTCAACGATAAGGGGCAAGGCGATAAGAATGTATAAAAATTAATAATTGAAAGGATAATGCGGCTGAGTGCACACACAAAATATGAAAAACGTTAAGCGATAAAAAGGGCAATCCAACTCGGAAGGCATTGAAGTATTGAAAAGCAAATATGAACTGCTAAGCCTAATGAATGGCAGTGGCTGTGTGATAGCGAAAAAGGCGAAATTCTCTACAACAGTGCGAGGCATGGCTGTAGTAACTTCGAAGAAATGTTTGACGGGTGCGAAGGCGTGTGCGAAGAAAGCAGTGATAGCGCCGCGGCGGTCAGGAATTAGCCGTAAGTGGGTGTGAATTTGTTGACAATAACAATTGATTTCTGTATACAAATGAACGAGTACAAATTAGATAAGGTTTGCGGAATGAGTACGAAAAAATATTGTATTAACCAAAAAAACAATTCATAAGAGGAAAAATATTCGTTTATGAGAGATAAGCAATTTTCCACACGAGGTTGCTGAAAAGCAAAGCTCAAGAATAATTTTGACTTACATATATTCGGATCCATATATTAATTTTATTTATTAATTTATTGTATTTGAATCAACAATAATTTTTGAAGGGCAGTTTTTACCAGGAAAATATTACTTTGACAAAAAGCTAAACAGAATTGCGTTGTATTAAAATATTATAAAGAAAAAAAATCGTGATTTTTTTTTTAAACGCTCACCAAAAAATTAACACTTCTTTCATAAGAACTCATTTGACCTCCGAAATGGTCGGTGCATTTAGTGTTAAGTTCGCATATATGCTCAGAAACAATTGAATTTTTAAAATTGAATATTTTTTTTGATTTTCGTTAGCCGACAAGAAATCTGACCAATGATGTTTGATTATTGCCGCTTGTGCAAAATTTTCACTTAAATTCGAATTCGAAGTCGGAATATAAAAAAAGTATAACAGATTTTAGGATATTTTTTTGCAATATTGTTAACATTTTCCATGTTGTTTTCATAAATTGTTTATAAAAATTTAGTTTACGAAAATTTTACAAAAAATTTACTACAAAGCTTTTAATTTTCTTATCATAATTTTAAGAAGATTTTCAAGAATAAAATTTTGTAGCGCATTTAATTTTTCAGTCTATTGATTTAAAAAAAAAATTTTCCGACGGTGTTGCGATTTTTTTGTCATTTAACTCTTGCACGAAATTGACCGATTTCTAATGTATTCTAATTTTTGTAAAACTAATAAAATTTTCTAAAATTTGTGTGAACAATATTTTCTAGCACGATTATTGATTTAGGAGCTACCCAGGCGTTTATGGAAAATTTTGCTCATTTTTTACTAAGATTTCAGAAAAAATTTTACTTTTGATGTCAGAGCTTTTGAGAAAAGTGGCAAATGTTAAAATCTATTTGGTTTATTTTTAAATTTTAGCCATAAATTTTTTTCTATAAATAGGTAAAATCTATTAGAAAGTATATAGGATCTTATTTTTCTTTGGAAATATAATTATTGAAATACAAATAGTTTTGTTATGGAGGAAAAAGCGTAACGCTGGGGAAAAAAGATTAAAAATTAACAAACATTTTTAACCACACTAACTTTATTACACTGAAATGAAATGCGCTATAAAACTGTATACCCCAAAAACATCTTAAAATTCTGACAAAAAATTTTAAAATTTAAAGTTTTTTATTGTAAAATTTGTGCAAATTAGGTTTTTTGTGGTTTTTGTTATTGAATGAACTTAATTTTTCATAAAAAATGTATGAGAAAAATCTATCAATGTTGTAAATAATAACACTGAACCATTTTCAGTGTGAGCCACGGTATATCTAATAATTTTCGCATTAACTTTGCTGATTTGCCTTTCTTCTTTCTTAAACTTTTTTTTATCAAAAAAAAAAAAAAAACAAACGACACATTTCAGCGGTTACAGACACGTGTTGCTACTGACAATGTCCACAAACACGTGGCAAAAAATAATTTTAAACTAAAAAAAAAATCATTTATCCATTGGTGGTAGCAAAAATCACTACGATAAAAATGAGATAATACAAAACCAGCCAGCCGTTGAACCAGCGTTCTCACTTGCTTTACTCACTCAGCAATCCATCCGTCTCGCCCAACTCACACACCCACCCTTTTTCCAACACTCACTTGACCGCTAATTTGATTTTTATTTGTATCCTGCATAAAAATCTATAGAGAAGATATTTTTTTATTAATCCGATTAAGTGGCACAATTATGGCAAAGATGCAGCGTCGACGGGGCGACAGAAGTCAAACGAGCGAACGGCGCTTCAAAATACCACAAACAAAAGAACAACAACACTTTCACCACCTACCTAGCCTCAATTTCCTCCCTTGCATAGCTGACTGTTGGCCTGTGATAAGGATTAGTGGCAGATTCCCAGACGAGAGCAGGTACTCACTGAACTGGGTAAATGGGCACGTGAGGGTGCAACTTTATACTATGTGGGTGAAATTATTGCACACACACACACACATATGTACATATACATACATACATATATTGAGTGGTAATGAATTTCTAATGAGCATTTTAAGTGATAAAATCAACATATAATATAAAAACACACGACTCGTAAAAATATGAATGTTCATAGAGTATCTTGTAGATTAAGGTGCCTCAAAAGTGGCTGTTTGTTTTATAACTTCTCACAAAATATTTGTTAATAAAAATTTCAAACTTTGCACAAAATTAAAAAAAAATAATTCAACAAATTTTTTCTCGTTAACTTTTTATAACAATAAAAAAAAAGCGTATTAATCAAAATTTCTAACTTTGTATGAAATTTGAAAAAATTCCAAAAAATTACGTGAAATTTTCAAACATTTTAATCAGAATTTTTTGAAAACTTTTGGTTAAGTAGTATTGCAGCTTATTCTGATTAAAATTTTTTACAACTTGATGTGAATTTTTCGAGCTTTTAAAAATGTTGTACAAAGTTGGAAATTTTTATTTATATGATTTTTAACGAACAAGAGATATATACATACATACATATGTATGTAAATAGCAAGAAACACAAGTCTGCAGCGAAGCTTGAAACATTCCTATTTCGTTTACTCAATTCAAACAAAAAAACATTTGTTCATTAAATTTTACATTAGAAACAAATACGCGCAAAAATGGAACAACAGATATTTCAAAGTATAAGTAAATACTATCGCTCACAAAAGGGAATTATATTGGACCGCGAAGCTTTATTAATTATAAATTTAAAAATAATTTTTTTTTTGTATGCAAAGTTTATCACCATTTGCGATCGAGCAATTTGAATAGTCGTGCATCATAAACTTCAACAACTAAGTGGCATTAAAACTGTGCGTAAACACAACGAGTGACGCTTCGCTGCCGCTTCTCTGCAACTACACCAACGCATGACATTTTACTTTTTAATAACATACTTTGAATAACTTTTAGTAATATTTTTATGAAAACTCACCTAATATGTGACTTTTATTAAGCTGCAGCTATATTCTAATATTTTCACACATTAATTCACTAATCGCATTTGCCCGCAACGGCAAGCGCCTGATCACATTTTCACTTACACTTCACTCGCGAAATTAACACTTAAAAACGAACGCCCGCACAAATTTTTTTGAATATATAATTGAACCACTACCTAAGCTAATGAATTTTCAATAAAACCCGATATTTTACGCGATATTTATAACGAATTTCTAAATTTTTCACATCACACTACTAAGCAGCTATCGTTTGCAAATTCGCGAAAAGGAAACTAGCGGGAAACGGATTATTGGCGTCGGGAGTGCTGCCATATCTATGTACATACAAAATTTAGCAGCGGTAGGGTTGTGCTGAGATTATTTTAAAATCGTGTGATTAACACATTTTTTTATTCCTTATGTTATATATGTACATATGTCAACCGATTTCGGATATACATATACATAGATCACAGAGCATTCCAAAGGTGCATATGTACATTAGGATCCAACACTTCCCATCCAAAAAAAAAAACTCAATACTTTTTTTCCTTTGGAATTACTAAATTCATGATACAAAAATTGATATTTTAAAAAATTAAAATATTTTTTTTTGTAAATATTTGTTCAAAAACATCTCCACAGATCACAAAGCAGTTGTAGTTGAAGCTTAACACGTTTGCATTAATATATAAAAAAAAAATGTGAACGGAATTATAATAATATAAAGATTGGTTAAAAAAACTCGAATAACTCAGCCGAACCCTGACCGATTTAGACTTATGCGGTATCGTTCGCAAGGTTAACTTTTTAAATAATTCGCATTCACTTAAACATATACCGTATCGATAGCAGCACAGTACTAGACTTATCAAGAAACGTCACTTATAATAATATAAAAAAAATTGTGAAAATATTATTAGAATGTCATATATATTATAACATATAATTCTACAACAATAAGTAATGTAATATAAGGTAAGGCTGAAAACCATCGTTGTTAGTGCCTAGCTTGTAAAATTATTTGTAAAATTTTATTTTATGAATAAACTGTTAATAATAATAATTAAATAATTGTATGCAGACCTTTTAAACCTAGCCTGTTTTTTCAACTCACGTGTTTTTTTGAAGGTATATTTAGAAAACTAATTTTATAAATATATACAAAATTCCATTTTTGGAGGTCTTTTCAAATCGCTGCAGCTCACGTAAAACTTAATATTTTCCAACATATTTTGGCGAAAATCTTTAAGCATAATAAATTTTATAATTCCGGTTGAAACCCCCAAACTTTTTTTGGTGGTGTCCTAATGTACAGACATTAATTATTTTCATATACCTATCTATTGGAAATTGTTTAGGAAATTACCTCAAAATATTAAAACTTAAACTGAGTTCTGCATTGAAACTAAAAAAAAAATTTACCAACGTGTTCAAATTATTGGCATTTTCCTTGCAATTTTGTGAAAATTTTTAATCTAATTTGTTTATAAGAATTGTAATGACTCCTGTGTTATGGCTTACACCAAACAAAGTTTGTTCAACATTTAAACAGAGATGGAAATTTTTTCAACCGACTTGCATGAAATAATTTAATTTATCAGATATTTAAAAGCATTTTAAGCTATTTCTGCTTATATCTAAAAATAAAAATTAAATAAAAATCTCGGCAGCAAAATTAGCACTTAACTCTATTCAACAGTTTAAATAGCCATGTATCCTACAGTTTCGCATACCAGTGCCACTAAAACTATCCACGTGCACCTGTATGAGTGGAGCTCCACTGTCGGCTCCTTGCGTTTACCCCTTGACATGAATTTATACATTCTAGTAAAAGATTTGTATTGCTTGTTATTTATATTTTTAGGGAAACTTACCTCATATGTGGTCACGATTAAGCTGCAACTCGGTTCTACTAATTTATGCACAGTTTTCTAATTTTACTACATAGGAAACCGACCGATCTCACTTTTCACTTACATATTACTCGCGAAATTGGCACATAAAAAATAACGACCGCTTAATTTTTCGTATGAAATCGATAAAACGCTACCGGCACTATTAAAATTCTCGACATTTGCCACGATATTTGAATTAATTTTCAGCTTTTTCCACATCACACTGCTCAGCAGCTATCGTTTGCAAATTCGCGAAAAGGAAACTGACGAGAAACGGTCGGTAGTGTTGCCATATGCGAATACAGAGTTGAGCAGTGGCAGGGGTACAAATATTTTAAAGTAGTACGGTAATGTAAAATTTGACAATTTAAACGGAAATTAATAGTATGTTTAAATAAATTATATCCTGTTATTTTTTATATTTATATTTTAATTTAAAATGGCTGAATTAATTATTGCCAAATCTTATTATTATGTAAATGAAAAACGTACTTATATAAAATGTGAAAAAAATTTGTTTATTTGCTCGAAATTAGTTGGTTCATTCCTTTCAAATATTTGTACAATACCTTATTTTGATACCACAACCGATTTCAAAAATACAGACTAATTCTTGGCGATGGAGAATTTAAATGGCACATTTTTCCATAAAATAGCTAAAGATATTACAATACTTTTAGATTTGGGATATTTTTTATTTGTTGTCGCAATTTTTTTGCACTTAATTTAATATAAAAAATATGGCATTAATTTTTGTTAAGCAAATAATTTTCAAACTTGCTTGCAACCCTACATCCGCATCCCTGCAACTAACTACTCGTCAGTTTCCGTTGTTGTCGACGAAAAAGTCATACGCTAATTAGCTGCAAGTGAAAAAATGTAATTTCGTGTATATTAATTGCAGAAAATGCAATATTTCGGTTTTGTAATAAAGTATTAAGTTTGTTTCTAAAGTGCAAAGTTATTTAATTAACACGGGCAATGTTTTATTAACAGTTTATGTCGAGGGTAAGAAAATGTGCGCGAGTGGTCTGTTCAATGCGCGCAGCGACAGAGATGAAGCCCGAAGTGCCGTGGGCAGTCGCAGTGGAATGTTGCAATTTTTTTTTTGCGTGCTTGATGTAAATAAAATTTTTGGTTATTATTGTAACGCAGTGCACAAATGGTGTTTTAAATGTTTCAACTAAATTCATAGTGCAGTTTATTGAATTACGAGCGCGTAATTTGTCATTCAAATGGTTAGCAACCAAATTCATTTCGAAGTGCCACAGTCGGCAGTATTCGTAGGTGCTGCAACAACAACAACCATACGAGGTAGAGAATGATGGTCAGTTGCAGTTGGGTGTATCTGCACATATGTATAGACATACATACATACATATGTATGTGCATAAATATATGCCAAGTCGTGTAATACACTAAGATATTCGTGTAATTTAATATTGCGCCGCGTATTGTTGAGGCTTTAAGCTATCTGTGGAAAAAATGTGTAAAATTTAGTTATTAGTCCGCAAGAGAAGTGTAATTCAATTAATTTAGCATTTTTGACGTAATCAATCATTTGTCGCATACATAAAATATCTATCGCTAATAAAAAAAAATTAGAGTAAATATTGAAATCAGTGATAAAAGTGTTTAGATTGAAAATTTGCGGGGCAGTAACAAAAATATGAAAGCTAATGAATCCTTCAGCGACGCGGCAAGCTGCTCAAAACAAAAAAAAGCGGTGAGTGATTTTCTAAATATAAATTGATACAAAAAATACATCCAATCTGGGCAAAATTCAATATAATACAATTTTCACTTTTACTTTATTCATTTATTTTTAATAATTTTTTATAAAAGCCCGTTCTATGTATAAATTAAATTATATAAATAAGAATTTTGAACTTTGTACAAAATTCACAAAAATTTCAAATAATTGTCTTAAACTTTTTAATGAGAAATTGTCGGGTATGAAGTTTTAGGAATTTTCTCCATATAACAAATGCTCAAAATACTTTTTTGTGGGGAAGAAAATCCCAACACCTTCAGCAAAAAAAGAAATACTAGCAAAATCAGCACGAACAAGCGAACCGTCCTTTAGTCTCTTGAAGCTTGCAACTTATTATACTATAATTAAATGCACTATAAAATTGCATGCCTAAAATTTTTATAAAAATTTAACGAAAATTTGTTGAATTTTTTTAAATTTTGTGATTAACATGTTTTTTATTATATCATTTTTTTGAAAAACATTTCGGATATTATAAAAAAAATGTTCATGTGGTCGATTGTTTGAGCAACTAAGCTGTCTAAAACATTTACAATAAAAACAACACGTATAAGAATTGCTAAAGCAAACAAGGTAAACAAACAAGGCCAGAATTGTCGGCGCCATGATGTTCCTAGCATGAATTCTGAACAATACAAAATTAGTGTGAAAATAAATTAAAAATTGTGTATAAATTTATTTTTAATATAAAAATTGGGTAGTTTTTTAACGTTTTATATATGTAAATGCCTTTCTTGTAAGATGAATACCTTTGGTGGTAAAAAAATCTTTAAAAAGGCATTTTTTTTTACATAAAATTTTCAAACGTGAATATTTTGCAAAATAAAAAAATAGATAAAATAAAAAATTTGCAAAATTAGTTAGTACAGTTATTTCGCACTCCAATTACGATAAAACTACAGTTTCTCGTGCAACTGCTCTATGGTAAAAAAAATGTCTAAAAGTCGTATCGAGTCTAAATATTTCTTTTTTTTTGCTCCAATGCAACCGAACTAAATATTCGATGCTCAGTATACTCACTATTAGGAATCCGTCACTACCCTCCGTTGCAAATTATAAGTTCATTACGTATTGAAAAATTTTCTCTAATTTACGAGTATTTGTTTTTATTTAATTTCCGTTTTCAATTAAAATACAGTGCAATCTCTAGCAAAAGTCATATTATTATATAAAATTTAAAGTAATTAAAATTTCTTAAATCAAAATGCAAGATATGGAAAATTTTAAATTTTTTCGAGTATAAATGACTACTGTTTTTTGGCAATTTTTTTATCTCATTTATTTCCGAATAAACAAATTTTTAGTTTGTATTTTTTATTATAAATTTGTATAAAATTTTATAAAGTGTGAAACTAGGTTTTTCGTTAGCGAATGGAGTTTTTTTATTGAGAATTCAAAATAAATAAATTAAAGAAAAATAGATTAGAAAAAATTATTCAATATGTTTTTTCTTACAAAAACTATATTATTATATAAAACGTATGCATAATAATAAAAAAAAAGCTGTATCGAAATTTCAAAATTACTCTTGATTTTTGACAATTTTTTTTATTTCATTTGTTTTCATATAACGAATAAACAAAAGTTTATTTTTAACCTGAAGAAACCCGAAACTACTTAGGCAAGAAAAATTCTCAAAAATAAACGGTAATTCCTAGCTACTTGAAACTTGTACTTTATATTACCAAAATTTAATGGACTAAAAAACTGCTTACTCGTAAGTTTCACAAAATTTAATTTCAAATTTTCATGAAAATTTTTTGAATTATTATAAATTTTTTGTATAAAGTTTGAATTTTTTTAATTGAAAACTAACAAATAAGATAAAATAAATTATAGACAATTTTTCAATATGTAATGAATTTATAATTTGCACCTAGGATATGTATGTAGACTTGTGCAGTTCTAGCATTAGGTTGTGCCTAATATTATTTTGGGAATTTAATATTTTTTATTTACATTCGATATTTAATGCCGGTGTTAGGTGTCTTCAAAATCCCACGTTATTAAGAGCACTTTTTCGGATAGATTTTCGCAAATCAGATACAAATTAGAAGCCATAAATATAATTTGAAATCAAAAAACAACTAAATAAATAAAACTAACATATAAAAGGAGACACCCTTAATGTACAGGCATCCCATGCACCGCTATAGCAACAACACTACTACACCAATGCTAAGGGTAGTTTTCTATTCACGCTGCCATATTGCTTGCCATCTTAACATTCCCAGCACTGCACAACTCTTAGCGCCGCCCATAAATGGGGCGCGGTTTACCAACACATGTGCAGGCTCATAAGGGTAGCCTCGTTGGCAGGGATTTTCCATACGGATTATCTTTTCAAAATATACACAAAAATGTCTATTTCGCATTCCGAATCTGCTGCTGTCGACGAAAGGACAGCTACGCGGTGTAATTGCAATTGTTGAAAGTTTTAAATAAGAAAAAGTGTTTTATTTGCATTTATTCATAATGGTTTGGGTGGCGGCTGGAGAGGCGGATGAGCGCATCTCCACAGCAAATAATAAAAATAATGACACCAATAGTAGTTTAAATTGCGGAAATGGCTTGAGAAGTTGCAAGCTGGAAAATGGCTCACCGAAAACTATTGGCGAATCCAGATCAGCTTCACCAAAAACGGGCACAGTCGAAGTTGGAGCCGCCGTGTTGCCCAGTTGCCTGCGCAGTTGTGCAACAAACGGCAATCCACCAGCATTGGTGCGCTTACCAGTTGCACAAGCAGCCTGCTTGCATCCCAAAACTGAGTCGATATCCGACGGTGATCTATCGGATTTTTCACTCAACGACACCGAAGAGGATGAGGAGGAATTTCGCAACTGTTTGCTCTCGAATGGCAGTCAGGGTGAAGGTGAGTTTCTATTTGCTGTTTCTGAATTTTTGATAGACTTCGATCTGCTTGAAACACCAAATTTCCATTCAACTCACCAACTCTTCTCCATTTTTCCACAGCTTCGCGCTCTCACTCCACGTCGCCGCGGAATATGAACATACTCCAACCGCCGCGTCAAACTAACTCGCCAACGAATAGCAACAACATTTTGAAGAATGACCAAGCCATTAGCGGCGGCCCAGTACGAAAGGTTTTCACCAACACACGCGAACGCTGGCGGCAACAAAATGTCTCTGGCGCTTTTGCCGAGCTACGCAAATTGGTGCCCACACATCCACCAGATAAGAAACTCTCCAAGAATGAGATACTTCGCATGGCCATCAAATATATTAGACTACTCACAGGTGTTTTGGATTGGCAGAAGCAGCAGGAGGAACTGCAGCACCACCACCAGCAACAGCAGCAGCAGTCCAATTCCGTAAGTAGATCGTCGCGTGGTAGCAGTGAGTTGAATAATAACGAAAAGCATAGAGCAAATGGACATCATGAGCTAAACGCCGAAGGCGCACGGGAGTCTCCGCCATCACTGCGCTCGATGCAGGTGGTGCGACAATTTCAATTGAAGTGTGAGCGCAGCAATAGCACTGCGTTTGCTGCAACGCAGCGCAACAACAACCTACTAATGATTGCACCGGGCGCAATGGCCGGCAGGCCTATTAAGATGGAGCACTTAGACGCTGTGGATTTGGCCGGGGCTGGTGGTATTGGTTTGGCTACCATTTCAAAGGCAACGAGCATTGCAATCACTTCGCAAGCAGCTAGTTCAGCTGGACGCATGAATGGCGTCGCCGGCGGACGTTGCAGTAAACGCAAATCGAATTCGGGCAATAAATCAAATGTGGATGGGAGCAGTGAAAATGTTGGTAACAAGAAGAGAAAGGAGAACTGATGGAAAGCTGGCGGTGTATATTAAAAATAAAATTATGACTACCAAAATATTCGGTATAAAATACTACATTTTGTGCTAAGTGAAATCTCACAACAAACTAAATAAAAATGTTACAGAAATTTACTCAATAATCCAAGGAATAGTTTACGCTCTTAGTACCTGTCTGTAGTGCATGTCTGCAATGTGCTGATAAGTGTTGGCTTAGGCTGTTATGGATTTATTAAATACGCTCATTTACTTTCCTTTGATAAGTTTAAGTGGGCGTGTCTTTGACTGTCATTTCTGACATTCAAACGACATTATCTGTATGTTATGGAAATTCGATAGATTTTGAAATAGTACACCCGGTCGAAGCTGGTTAAGCAAGACAGGACTATATTGAATGGAGTCTGCAACCAGCTCACAGTAGATCTAATTTGGTATCATGGGCATCATATCATTGCCGCTGGAAATGAGTCATCCAATGAGCTAGCCAAATAGAGTTCAGTGATAACCTCAAATAAGTGGTCGATTCTGGTCCCAATAGGATTAATAAACAGCAGCATTCATCTCAACCACCCTTAGCAATCTGCTCAACGAAGGATGTAGGATTGTAAAATAAACCTGGCCCGAATACGATCAAAGAAAAGACAACCATTCTTCTGGCGAAGGATAGGCCTAACATGGCGAGACTCATGGCAGTTCTCACAAGAGACTGGCCGATCGGTACCCAAGACAAAATATTCAGAGATTTTTTGGATCCAGCGCCATCTATCGGCTATCGGTTTTTAGAAAAATTTCAAGACCAGCGCCCTTTTTTTGCAAAAACTTTCAAAAATTTTATTAAAAAGTATATGTAGGAAAACTCTTTCGAAAAATTATCTTTCACATTTGAAGGAATTCCACGGCGACGATTTAAAAAATACATTTTATGATAGAAAAATTTTTTTGTACTTAAATCGTTGTTTTTAAAGGGGGAAATATTTGGAATTATTTCAACTAAATTTCTGAATATGCTGAAATATTTTCATATTGAAGCAAAGAACAGTACTTTCATATAATTAAAAAAAAAAGTATTGACATTTTTAAAGACGTTTGAAAAATTCAAATTTTTCAATTAGAAAAATATTATTTTTATTAACATGCATTTTTTTCGCTAAAACTCTTACTTTTATACCTAGTGGCAGCCCGTAAAACTTTTATAAAATATCAGAAAAAATCACCATGCAAGCTTCTTTGGCTTTAAAAAATGTATACAATATTGTCCCATCAAAAGTTGTAAAATACATTTGTTCCACAATTTTTTAAAGCACTCTAATATTGTACATTATTTCTCCAATATGGTACCTTTTTGCTAGACTTAAAAAATGCACAAACCCTCTTTAATTTACTATGCCTGAAAGGTCGAAGGTCACAAACTAAAAAAAAAGAGATACGAAATTCAGTAAAAGCGGTATGTTAGATAAAATTTTCTGAAAAACAGCGCTACTGTTGCTTTGTTTAGTTAACTAAAAACCACGAAAGCTTGTAAAACATAACTAAAGCTCCGAGGAATATTTAAAGCTGAGCTTTTACACTAAAACAGTTTATCAACTTGAAAACTTTCTAAGCTTTCTTATTGCTGTCCTTGAGGAGCGAACTAAATAAACTTTGACTACAAAAGTTCTTGTGTGTGTGTATTGGAAAAATTTATATTGCGACACAGGGATACATAAAAGAAGCTTTTGAAGAGAGAAAGAGAGCATTTCATTAGGGATGTAAGGTCTTGCCCTACGTGGCGACGGAAGCAGTTTCAGTTTCATACTTCCGCGACTAGTGTGGACACAAACCTGCTTGTCACTTTCTTTGAATTTTAAATCAATCATATCCATTTTTTAACTACAGGAACGTTAAAGAAAACAATTAAATAATTGTTATCAAACAATTCCCTTTTTATGTTTTTATTTTCTAGCCAACTCGTAGAACATAGGTTAATAGAGAACAAAACAAAACCAGAGTTCCCGTAGTGTTTTAGAATTGAAAAAGAAGTTGAGAATTCCGACAAAAAATCTGAAGAAGAACATTCAAACAAAAAAGAAACTCAAATATCGTCCTCACGATAAGCCCGACAATTTGTCGCGTTGCCGTTGAGTTTTTTGATATTAATAAGACTTTTCAAAATCGTCCACCCATGACATTCTATTAATCCCTGGCTAACTTGAGTTTGGAATCCAACATTGGAAAGTTAGATGGATTTTTCTCATCATTTATCTTTTCCGGGATTGTTAGAGAAGTCAGGGGATCAGTGATCACCTATACTGCCGACTATGTGCCATTTATTTTAAATATATAGTGTATATTCGAAATTGACTATTAAATTAACTACCAAAGGTGAATTGGTTGCCAATCCTAGTACGACTGAACTAGTCCTTTTCTCTGGTTTGTGGGTTGAGGTGCATAATGTGAGACTTTCCTTAATCTGAAGTTCATATAAACTTGGGCTTGATTTTAGACAGAAAGCTCTCCTGGAAGACCATCGTTGATGAAAGACTAAGAAAGGCACGTAGTGTTTTTTGTTGCAGGAAATCATTGGTAAAATGTGATGCCTAAAAAATTTAATCTTATGGAAATTAACACACGACTGATTTGATTGATCGTCTCCCTATACTTACATATATATGACATGTTGAGGATCACGTTTTTGAAACATGGCTCACTTTAGGTCTGAACGTCTTGAATTGAATGTGCGTGGAAGAAATTGACTTAAAGTTTTATTGGGGGGTGGCAATTTGTGAACAATGGAAAACTGCTCGTGTTGGAAAAATGATATGAAATTTTTTTATTACGTATGTATCTTTTTTCTTTTCAAGTCAACATATCTTTTTTATGAGCTCAAGTCCATTTATTTATTTAGAAGTTATTGAAAAAACAGCAATTGCAGCGGTAGTAGTTATAGCTGCTATTTCGGAGATCACCACATCTCTACGGCAGACTTCTTCTTACTGGACTTTCGAATTATCCCTCTAACAAAATGTAAGTGGAAACTACTCCTAATAGAAACAACAAATGACAATAATTAATGACTTCGGGTAAACACGTATCCCCACATATCAAGTAATTGACGCGTTCATTTGAACGTCTCCACGCCCCTTAAAGATCTGGCCAGCAGAGGCTCTTTCCAATTGTTTTCAGTAACAAAAGACAAGCTTTGGTTAAATTTGACTATCTGCGAAGTACCCTTGGATAGACGATGGTCATATCCGCTCTTGAATAGCGCTTGGCAAATCCACGACATATGCGCCTATTGGTCTCGGCCACCACTACCGATAGCCATCTTGACCAGACGCCGTTCGATTGGAATCCATGCTGTGAGCGGGACTCCCAATATTTTAAGCAACTTCTCAACCCTACCATCTCTTCTCACAAAAGTGGGGCTTCTACAATAAAATAATTTCTAAATTAAAACTACTATATTCATGTGGGCTGCGCAATTTTATTCTTATTAAATTATTTCAATCATTTGTTTTATTTTTTTCCCCATTCTTCAGGAATTTTACTATTTTATTTCATTAACTTTGCAAATAATACAAATTTAGATAGTAAAGTCTTTAGAACATTTTTCTTAGGTAAATTTTACACTATGTATTTTGTAATTTTTCATTGCCGATACATTGCTATACATATTATTTTTATTTATTTTATTTAAAAGGTATTAACGCATTAAACCAGCATTTATGCCAACATATCTCCGATAACTCCACTTGCCTGCTCGTGCGCTTGCGAACTTCAATTTAATTATCGCATGCTCCGCTTATTTTCACTTTTTTCTGCCAAACTAATTGTTGTAACCATAGATTTAGGAGGCGATTTAGGCGGTACCAAAATTGAGTTTTTTTCTTGTACATAGCTGGTGGTTTTGTGTTGTAATTCGCTGCCTCATGCTCGGCTGGCACTAAATACTAAATTAATTCCGCGTGTTCTCCAACCACTACTTCACTTCGCAATTTGTATATTTCTAATTTCACTTTCACTTCCTTAGTATTCATCCTGCAGAATTTCATTGATTGTCCGGGCATTCGTTAACGTCGCCCACAGTGGCGATTGTACGCAGGCCAACGTGTATGCCTCCGCATCCAGTGAACGTGATTTGCGCATAGAGAAACGTTTGCGGCTCGTGGCGCATTTGGTGGGGGTTGCTGCTGCACCCAAATCGGTCTCCTGGACCGATTCGGTTTTACGAATTTTGAATTTCGTTTGCGAATGCGAGCGTTTGTGTGTATGGAGTTTGACCGTTGTTTGTACAGCTGCTGTGGCTGGTGTTGTGGGAATTTGTAGTTGGTGTTGTTGTTGTTGTTGTTGGGGTTTTTGCTGTTCCACTAATTGTTAGCTTGAGAAGGACATCTTATAGGATGAAGTTGTCTCCATTGGCGATTCAGCATTGAGAATCTCTATTTGAGTTTGTTCAACGTCGCTGCAGCGCTCTTCGACTACGGTATCGAGTTCGAGGGAGGTAAAACCCTGACTCAGGCTTCGTTCAGGACGTAAACTGATAGCTCGCGACGGTCGGTAATCTGCTTGTGAAAGAGAGCGAGAAAACGGCAAACACAAATTAAGTACAGGGTCGGCAGTGAAATTTGCATTTGGTAAAATAAAAATGTGAATTGACTTACGATATTGGTAATTAAGTAATTACGATATTGGTAATTAAGTAATTAACCATTTAAATTTGATTGGCATTAAAATCGTAAATATTAAAGTGTTTCGATGAGCCCAAAAAATAACGTGAATGTGCATAAATTTATATTTTTTATTTATAGTGCTTATTTATGTGTTTGAAAACTTTCCTGGCAAAAATATGTTAATATCGTAAATTTAGTAATAAATGTATTTGGCAATAAAGATTATGCCGATCTCTTTTATGACATAAAGAGTTGAAAAATGAAAAAATAAACAAAAAAATTAATATCGTAAATCTGGGATCGTAATTTTTTATTTATAAATTACTTACATAAGAACACTAAATATACATTTAGATGTTTTTGGCGCATATAGTACATATTTATTGAAAGTCAAATATAGAAACTTTCAATTAAAAATAAAAAGCTTTTTATTAATAATAAATAATAATAAACCGAAAAAAAAGATTTGCGATGTGCCAAAACCTCTTAGAAATTTATATTTTTACGGGTTTTAAGCATATGTAAAAATATAATATCGTATATTCCATATGGCATAGTATGCGGATAAATATAAACAAAATACCGTATATACTTTACAATCGGTACTTTTTGCGATTTTAAACGCATAATGCAACCCACATTTTGCCTAAACGCCTAGTGAAAAGATGGCGCATTTTTTACTGAAATCCGGTAATTTAAAAACTTGTAGCTGTGGCATTACATGAGTGTGCTAACTAAGTTAACCACGATTATACTCAATAATCACAAATCAATCGGATAGAAATTTCGAATATGCAAATTTTATTGGTAAACCCAAACATTTGGTGTAAGAAGTTGAATTAAGAAAAGCAAGAATGAGTAGATATAAAGACTGCTACTTGGAACAGTAATGCTCGAGCGAATTAAGCAGATAATCGATAAGAAGTTATAAGAGGGATGCCCAATTCGCTGGAGGCCATTCACTCAAACTCAAGAAATGATACTAAAAATAATGGAGAGTGCGTAAGAAAATTTAAAATTTGAAAAGTGGCTCTCGCACGCAAACGAGGAAATTTACATTACTTGTAAATAAAATTCGCGCAATAAAAATATTTTAAATTCAACAAAGTGACGACAGCATACTCGTAATACTACCTAAGTAGATACTGGGCACAAGTGCGGCTGCAATTGCTATTCATTCCCACAGGCAACACACACGCACACACGCACACGTCCAAGAATATATGGACGCATATTTTTTACAACGATAACATGAAAATGGAAATTCACTGTCAGCGACACGCAATGAGATATGTATGTACATTGTCAGCGGAGCTAAAAGCCGCGAGTCATCAGCCACTACGCGGCAATTGTCTACGTGCACTTGTAGTAATTGTTTTTGGTGTTGGTGGTGTTGTCAAGTTTGCCGCTGACAGCCAACAGAGCTGATGAACTCCGACAAGTCGGAAGTGCCTGTTGTGGGTCATGAATGTTTCATGGACCTTAATAACGAAAAACGCGAGAGTAAGTAATAGACGGGCGCACTATTGTAAAGCATACTTTTGGGACTTGTACGGCAATGAATTAAAATTGAGCATTATCGGATAAGCGTAAGGGATAGCAGGAAGTTAAGAGAATGAAGAGGTTATTGGAGTTTATGAATTTCAAAAATTATTGTGTAACACTTTTTCAAAATCACATTAAGAGCTATAATTAATATTGAAAAAAAAACAAATTTCGCTCTATCATAGAACAAAATAAACAATATTTTTTTAAATCTATGTTGCTATTTGAAATACTTTAAAACTAATTGTTTTCGCACCTAATAACGAACGTATTTTTATCAAAATTATCGGAATAAGAAATATAATTCATATGCTATAGTAAAACATTTGATATCGTAAATTAATATCGTAAGTAGTTCAGCATAGATTTTAAAATAAATAAATGAAATATTCAAGAGGGCTATGAAAAAATGGAGTCTATTATTAAATATCGTAAATTTTTATACACAAAAAACTGTGTAACGTTAATTTTTATGATTTTTTGTTTTCTAAAGCTATTTCGCATGGTTTCATCAGCACGTTTATGGTATCAAAATTTATGGCCGGTTTCTTTGTTACAGATCAAAGTTAGTTGTATATGAAACATTTTTAATATGAACGACTTAAGAAGTTAAGTTAAAAAAGTTATGAACTTTAACTGAAAACTCGATCTTTAGAGATTAAAAATTTGTTTACTCAAAACGTAGAATAAAAATTATCATCCAGGTTTTGTGAAGCTTTTCACAAAGGCTAGCATAATTTTTGTTTTAAATGCCGTACATTTTTCAATAAAAATCCAATATAGTAATATTTTTTCGTATTTAAAAAAAAAAATATGTACATATACATAATCTACTTAAAAACAAACTTGGTGTACATTTGGAGAACACTAAGTATTTTAAATGCGAAACATCGTTATCAAATGAAGTGTTTTCTAAATATTTATTATGAAATAAGTTAAGAATACCATCAAGAAAAAGTTAAAGAAAATACTGGGCCATAACTACTTAGTATTGTTTGAAAATAAAAACTATGAGCTATGCATTATACTTCCGAGTGAAATTTTAGTTTTGTTAGGCGATTGAAAGTTAAATGTAGAACATACCTGCATATCTTAAACCTGGCATTATGGGACTTAAATAACAAATCAAGCTTTCGAAAAGAACCCAAAACAAATCATTGTACCGTAAACCAAGCGAAGTAAAGAATTTAAAAGATCACCTTTTAAAATTCATTTGAAGTCAAAAATCAAAAAAAAATTAAAATTTTTCTTCAAAACATAATATCGTAAAAAAAAATGTGCATAGTATTGTAACTTTTTAAAGTAGCCACAGTAAAATGTCCTAAAAAGGAATTTTCATAGATAAACACATAATATTTGTTAGCATCGTATTTTCGATACCAATATCGTAAGTCAATTTTTAGTTGAAATACTTGCGCGCCACTATTTTCGCATATGCAGCTAATGACATATCTATTATGCAAAATATAGACACTAAAAAATTTTAGAGACAAAAATCTAAACGTGCATATTTTTCTTAAGAAAATCTATTTCTAATTTTCTAGACAGTTTTTTTTTCTAAAATACCAAAATAGTGCAGAGCAAGCATTAGTATAAATGAAAAACTAAAACAAAATACATTGCATTGAGTAGAATAAAAGTGGGCCACAACACTGGAGGTGTGCTTATTTTTATTTTATTTCTTTAAATATATTTCTTAATTTTTTTGATTTCAAAACTAAAAATAAGTACACCTCAACACAACACTTAACAACTCACTAAGCCTATGTATGGGACTAAATCTGACCAGGCTCACAGCGTGGTCCTGCATATCGTAATTCCGGCGACGATCGCGTTCACGCGCCAATTTCGCACGACGACGCAGACAACAGATGACGAGCAACGCCAATATGGGGAAACCGAAAATGCACGAAACGATTGGTATCACAATGGATTCAGGTGAAACTGCAATAAAAATGGGAAAAATTAGAAAAAGAAAAATATAGATACAAACGTTGAGTAAACATTGGAAATCTGAATATATATGTACATACTTATAAATATATTATATATTTTGTTATAAACTGCCTGACTTTTGATAAGCAAACTTAATTGATTCCATATTTTAATTAAGCTCAATCAAAATGGCTTCTTAAGCTGCTCTTGGCAATATTCATTGTTTAGAAATTTCGTAGGGCTTGGCAGAAAAAAGTGATTTGTCGATATAAGTTGTTTTGTGAAAAGCTCATAATTGGTTTTGCATATATCGATTTAAATATAGAAAGTGAACTAATTAGCAAAGTAGTGAGCGCGCAAGTGAAATAATAAGTGTTTTAATCAAAGGGTACTCTCAGAATGTCGCAGACACTTTTACTCTCCCAAGCGCCTTTATTTAAGGATATACATACATACCTACATATGTATGAATGTACATATGTATATTGTATAATCTAACAGTTACACATGTAAAGCGCCAAACTTCCGCCTTTAGCAGCATTTAATTAGATGTACGAGTAATAGAGTGTTGAATGTAGTGTTTATTTAAGTATATGTATGTATGTATGCGCGGTGCCAGTGGTGAGATTCCCAGCAAAAAAAATATCCTTAGCAGTTACCGAAAATGTCAGTATTTCTTTAATTTCTATGTTGTTATTTGAAACACTTCTAAATGGATTTGTTTGGTACGCAATATTATAAAAAAAGATTTTACGTACGCAATGTCATCAAAATTTTCGCAATATTAAATATAATTAATATTCTACACTACAACATTTAATATCGTAAATTAATATCGTAAGTAATTTAGCATAAATTTTAAAATAAATACCTATAGCCTGCGAAAATAATGAAAAATTCAAGAGAAGAATGAAAAAATGGAGCTTAGTATTGGATATCGTACATTTTTGGAGACCAAAAATTATGCTACTATATGTAAATAATGTTGTATTTTATTCAAATTATATATTTTATAATTTAGAGAAAAATTTACTTTAGTAATCCACTTAGTCTTCATCCAGCCGCGTCTCGAACCAGCATCGCAAGTTAGAGCAGAGAGCCACTGTGTGCGCAAAGCCTACATTTTCCTGCTGACTGGGTTAAAAGCAGCAAGCAAGCGTGTGTGTGTGAATTAGTTTTGTAGTTGATCTTAATCCGCTCAATTAAAATGTTTGACATTTGATTTAGCTGCGGTTGATACTTTAAGTGGCGCTGCAACTATGTATTTTACTTTCGCGGAGCTGCTATGAACTACGATATGCGCAATATTCAAGTACAAATCTACATATGTACATACACAAATGAGTAGCTAGTGAATAGTATTGAGACTTAGTATTTAGTTATTGTGAAGGGAGGCTGGCCTCTGATAGATTCAGGAGATAAGCTCAGGCTGCTTTGGAAGCCAACTGTAAAATGTGTGATACCGAGAAGGCGTTAATTGGATGGTTGGTTGTTGTGGCGAGTCTGAGACACTCCAATTAGCTCTGGGACGCAACGTTTAAATACCATAAACTGGCAATTGAAACAGAAAGAAAATGTAACCGTAGAACTTTAGAAAAGATTTATCATATTAAGTCCTCGTGGAGTTTACGAACCAAGCAAGTTGCTAGTGGATCCTCATAATGAGGTTTGCATGGAAAACTCACTTTGGTGCTCCGCAGTTCTTTCAGCTGTGACGCCAGGTGTTATACTGCAACCATTCTCTGGCAGCGTGAACGTCTAGAGTGCTAGAAAAATCCTGCCCTTTATCCTGCATACATATTTTCTGTTTTAGGATCGATGAAAGTCGAAATCATCAAGACTAATGCAAAAAAAATTGCTGATTTAGACTTTTAAATAGATACTGAAAATAATTATTGTTTTGATTTTTGAATCAAAATAATCGTGATTCTTAGATGTTTCTTTTGCTGTCAAATTTAATCATGAATTTAAAATTTTTATTTTTTCAACCTAGTTTGATCGTAATTTTTTATTTTTTTTTTTTATTTTTTTTTTATTTTTTATTTTTGATCGAAAAAATAAAAGTAAAAAAATATCGAGCAAATATGCTCGAAACAATAAAAATAGCATTATTTTTTACCGAAAAATAAGAATCAGAAAATAACGATCAAATTGGGATTTTTTCAAATTTCTTTTTACTTTTTTGTAAATATACCCATTACGTCTTAATTTTCTCGTAAATCTCATTATTATAATTCCGTTGCAAAAATCTTCTAATATTGTTATGCAGACTACTTAAAGTTACAACAGTTGTATCATCTCAGAGAGTTTTATAAAAACAAAAATATGTAAAAAATTATTATTTTTTATTATGCTTTTTAAAGTTTGTAACAAAAACATCAAGAAAATTAAAAAAAATATATATATTTTTTTTATATAAAAAAAACTTTAAAAAAAAACTTGATTTTTGGAAGTGTTTTTACATACATAGGTTCAGCTGACGTAAACCCTAATAGTTTTACGAAATATTTTGGTAGAAGACTTAAAGCATAATAAAATTTATAATTCCAGGGTATGCTCCACCGCCAGCCATAAACTGTCAACAGAAATATTTTTTTCTTCACGTCCTGTCGTAAATGCTAGATACTATTTGAGTATTTTATTTTTTTTTTCTGTATTTCAGCTTTATGTAGATTTTTATTATTTTTTCCGCCAAATAAAACTTGCCCTTCACCGTTTCAAGTTTAACTGCTTCCATACACTAAAGATTACAAATAAAATGTAAAACTTTTCAGTTACTGCAAATTTCCTTCAATATTATGCCACTACATTGCCAATTAAGTATCGTGCTTTGAAGAAGAATTACTCAATAGGGGGTTAAAGTAAATAAAGAGAGCTAAAAATAGAAGCATACAAAGTATAATAAAATACTAGCGCGAAAAACAAGAAATTGATACAAAAAATAATACAAAGTCAATTTATTCCGTGTTTGCTGCGCCAAGCGCCGACGCCACCATCGTAGTCGTCAACACGCATCATTTAACCCAATTAACGTCAGCCGCCCATCAATGCGAACGAGATAAGCAGGCGGCGTCGACTATTAAGCGCCGCGCATCGCACAAACAAAATCCAAGCCATCAGCGGCTGAAGGAAGATGAGTGAAAGCACACAGTAGATGCAAAAAAACAAAAAAAAAACCATCCTACACCAATATGTGTGTGTGTGCGCTCAAACAAAAAATGTGTTGCTTGTATAAACTGTGCAAACTTTTTGTATAGTCGCGACCGGAAATGTTGTCGGTGTCGCAAAGCAACAAAAATCAGATCAACGCTCACTTGACGCGATAGGTAACCGAAAGTGGAAATTTGTTTCATAAATTTGCACGTACTTTACATATGAATGTAGGTGTAGATGTTGCGCTCATCTCAAGCGACAGCAAATGCAACGGACAACTAGACAGACGCGCGTTTGGCTTCTTTTTTTTTGGTGTCTTTTTATTTACTTTGCCCACTTTTTCGATTTTTCCTGTTGTTTTAGCTGCCTATTTGTCTGTCAACAACTGTGCCATGATGCGTGCGATTAACATCAGTTACATGCCAAAAAACCTCTCCAACTTTGTTTGACAACCAAAAGTAATATGACGTTAATGTAAATGACAAGCGCTCGTTGGTGGCGGTGCTGGTGTTGGTGGAGCATCGAAAAAGCGGCAAAAGTGTCCTAAGAACTGTCTAAAATTGTATTAACGCCTGAAAGTTGATGAGTTGAAGTCAAACACCAACATTCAACGACAAAAAGTCAGAACGCCTGAATATATGCTAGACTATACATATTTGTATTCTACTAGGCAACTTAGATTCGCACACGTACGCATACTTTTAGGTTGACCAACTGTTTGAATTGTTTGAAATTCCAGAAAGCTAAACGCAAATGGTGCGCTTTTTATTTGTTCATTTAGGGCACCAGCAGCTGCGGTGTGTCACTTTCTGTGTCACTTAACACACTGCAAACACTTTAATGAGGTTGACAGTGGAAATGAGCTTAACTTGAGGGTGTTGATTTCGGCTGGGTGTAATTAAGCGAGCAACTATTTGCACTGCTTACTAAGTAGTAGTCAGAAGGCGCACTACCTTTTACGAGCTTTAATTTCGTTTACTTAATGAACGCAAATGGGAACCGTAAAAGAGAAGCCGCCTTTGAAATATTTTCAATAGGAAGTGGACCGCAAATTGCTAAATGAATGAAAGGTGATCCCAAAAATATGCAAAGAAAATTCATTCGTTGGCCGACTCTCAATTCGGTTTAAGTTGTTGCATACTTTTAGGCACATCTATTACTTGTAATTTTTAGAGCTGAAAATCATCATTTAAATTTAAACATCGTATAGGGTCTGGACGGTTGGTGGTTCTGTGAGCAGAAGTCCATGCGAATGGGGAAAGTGACTGCCACTCACCTATTCACCTGGTAGTGGGACCCGAACGATTCTTCTGCATGCATTTCGAGCAGCTAAGAACTTTGATTTGAGCGCATGCACCTGGAATTTCCGAACTTTTAACGGGTAAAGGACCGCTGCTCGGTTGGTTAATGTCTTGAATCTAACGAAGTCTTCTACTACAGCTGCCATGAAACTGAGCGCAAGTTCAGTGTGGAATTTGTTTTGAGAGAGAGATTCTTTAATAACTCGCTAATTTGCGCTCACGCCCCGAAGGACGATGCTAGCAAATATCAATCATTACAAATATCAAAATCGTGTTTGGCCCGATTTCAATACCAGGGTGAATAAGGAAGAAAGCTATGGTCACACTGTCGGAAAATTCAGTCTCCAACGATAATGGACTAACTCTGATTGACTTTGCTGTATCACGAGGTTCCAGCATAGAACTAGGCTAAGTTGGCAGAACGAAAAATGGGAAACCCCGTAGTATCATTTTATTATAAATGGGCACTGTCTGATGGGGCTAGATAGTACCAGTGTGGGTTTCCCATCCAGTTGCAGCGGCGTAGAAGAGGTGGATTATGTAGGACACTAGCTCTGTCATTGTTCCGCTCTGGCAAAAACGCAACAACAAGTCTTTGGAATATACCAATTTGAATGCTTGTCAGATTTAGATTCTGCTAGCTTCAATTTTCTGCGTTATATTAAGAACACATTCATACTTATATGCTATGACTTTTATAATATATGTCCCAAAATAAAAGTCTGTGAAGACTAAATAAATTTATCTCGCTGACAATTATTATGAAAAGACTTGTATAATATAAGTCTCAAAATAAAAGCTTTTAAGAATTACAAAAATTTATCTCACTCATAATTTTGATGAGAAGACTTTTTTAATATAACTCTCAAAATACAAGTCTTTGAAGACTTAAAAGAATATTGATCACGGTGATAATTATATGGAAAAGACTTAGGATATTCTCTTATAATAGTTACGTCTCTGGCTGCACTCCTGGTTCCATCGTCCAACCAATCTTCGTAAGGAGTTTTCTCTCGAATACTTAAAGTGGCGTCTTATCAGATGTTGTCAATAAAATGTCACAATGGGACGACTAGACTGCGAGACTTATAGGATGTGGTTTTGGTTAAAGAATGTAAAAAAAAATGTGTGCGCAATAAGAAATAAATAAGTCGCCAGTCACGCTCTAGTCAATTGTAGGGTTAAGATGTCTCTTAACATGCCTCGTTTAACGAAAGCGCAACCATGGTAATTAATCACTCTGCTGGCCGAAATAATGTCACAAACATTATTTGCATATTTGAGTTAGTGAATTGATGAATTACTTTGGCAAAAAAAAGAAATAAAAAATAAAAAGATTAATGCCAGCCAACGCAAAACTAAATTAATAGAAATGAGTAATGGGCGCAAAGCAAATTGAATATTGAGTGACAAGTCATTTTGATACTGCTAATAAAGATAATTTTTTTGGAAAAGATTTATCTTGTAGAAAGCTATGAAGCCAAATAGAATTGATTTAAGTTTGTCGTGAGCTTTCTGCGTTGTCTATGGGAAATATAATTAGTTAGTATCCCTTTTGTATTCATTCATTAATTTCTAACAAAACTACGAGCACTTTAACTCGAAAACCCATAAAAATCTTCAATACAATGCAGCAAAATATAATTAAAAGTTGAAATTGAAGCATAAATCATAGTAAGCAGCAATTATCTGCTAAATTACGACTAACCCATGCCATTGGAGAGCAGCATAAAAATATACACAGTCCATAGGATACATAAAAGGATTACGGAATTGAAACTCTCACCCACCCCAAGCTGCAACCGGACTAAGGACTACTCATTTGCTAATTTAATTCAATGGCAGACAAATAACAGTGAATCGATAGAAATATACGCTGTGAATGAGCAGAAAATGAGCAGTTACTGTGGAAAATATATCCATGCTAACAAATCCAATTAGAAAATTAAATTAGGTGAAAGCATGGACGCATTTAAAACAGAGTTTGCTAGCTGTTCGTTATTAAATAGTCATGGACACAGAGATTGCGGGTGAGTGGAGCGCAAAACTTAGTGTACGCATTGAGGCACAGCATTTACGGAATCAAAGAATTAAGAAATAAGGAACCAAAGAAAAGCTAATGAAAGTCAACGGCAATCGAAATTGATAATCGAGAGAAATATGAAACAGGGGAGTGAAAGAAAAAGTGTGGGACGGAGAAGAAGATAAAATTTATTATTAAAAGAGGAATCGACAATGTAGATGAGTGATGCAGATGGAAATGAAGAATCTAATATATAAAAGACACAAGTTCTGCTTCGCAACACATATCGTTCAAACTGTTAATTCCATTGCCTTCAGCCTGAATGTATGCAGACAAAAAAGACAACAGTTTTGATAGCTTTGTAATGCGTTATATGTGTATGATAATAAAAAATGATTGCGACGCGTCGTACGATGGTGCATACTAGTAACATATAAAAGAAAGTGGACACAATCGCGGAGGAATTACCACCAGAGCAAGGAGAGCGAAGTATTTAAAGAACAGTAGCGTTGTGGACACAGTTAATGGGGCGAATGAAGGTAGACTGGGATTTGTAGCGAAGTGAATATAAAAGAAATGAAAACGCAAACATGAATAGGCTTGCGATTTTGAAAAGCAGGAGAGCGAAACCCGCTGAAAGATAAAGAGATTTACAAAACATATATAGGGAAGGAATTAACAAAAAACGATAAGCGGACACAAAAAGAGATAGCTATAGTTACGTAAACTATACACGGCTTTAGTGCTTTTCTTAGCTTAAAATATTAGTCACCAACTGGCGGTGTCATTAAATATTGCTGCGTAAATATCAATTCAGTTTGGTATTTTTTTCATCAGCAGGCACCGGTATTTCGTCGGTGACAAGCGAATTTATAAAAGGTGACGTTAGTAGAGCAGCTGACGAAATATTTTGTTAACAATCCATCAAGAATTAATGTCTTTCTATTTTTCTTTATCATGCCAAATTTTTTTTATTAAAAGCAATCACTTTTCGAAAAATTACAAATCTGCTTGAAAGTGACTCGTATTAAAAACATTTGTATTTTTCCGCTAGATGACGCTGGCGTCTAAATATAAAAATAAAATCATATTTCTTATACGATTTGACACCTCTCATGGATTTTCTCATTAAAAATATAATAATATAAAAAAATTATGACGCTGTCGTCAAAATATTTTCAAAATCTTGTCTATGCTTGGATATGTGGTGCCTATTAGAAATAGGTTCACATTTTTTTATTAAAACCAATTACTTTTCAAAAACAAAAAGCGATATAGATGGCGCTGGTGTCGAAACATATTTGAAAATCTGTGCCTATTTTCTTTTTGATCGAGAAATACCCGCGAAAAATCGTAAACGAATTTTTTTTAAATTTTCTTTTTCAGACATTTAAAAAAAAGTTTGAAAAAAAAAAAATCGCTTACATTTTTTTCGTAGAAATTAGCTCACTTACAAACTGTTTATAATACATTTTTTTTTTGTTGAAATTCGAAATGTGATTAAATTCAAAAAGGCACAGCAAACCTTTGGTAAATTATAACTCAGCATATGGTGCTCCTTTCGAGGCATTTAAACAAGCTGTTAGCATAGCCGATACCGTCCAAACTTTGACTTAATATATGTACTCATATTTTTCGTAACACTAATTTTTTCTAATAGAGTGTAAATATTTTTAAAAATACCTGCTGCGTTCTGCTGAAATAGAGTTCAAAATATTGTGCTTTTCTTGTGCATCTAAAAAATTAAACGGCATGGGACCTCCTACATAAAAGTAACTCAAATAGGCTTGTCGTGGTTTTAAATTCACCCAAAAACAATAAAAATCAATGAGAGAGGCATACCAACGACTGATGAATGTCCTAGCAGTGCGGTGAATCTAAATTCTACTTTATATTCCAAGTGCTTTCAATACAACAAAAAAATTTCAATACGACACTGAGAAAGTAGAATACCAGCAACTACAATAATAAAAGGCGGCAATGATATGAAGAACGACAGGCGAATGCAACAAATAATACAATTCTATCAACATATCCATGGACCGAGCAATTTAATTACATCTACGCAGGTAGAAATAGATTTTCATACACGCATTTGAAAATGAATTCACTCGAATGACAAGAGAACCGCAGCACTACATAAAAAGTAACAGAAAACAGCGAGGGAGCAAGCGCTTCACAACTCAATAGCCTCTTCATATTGTAGATTCTCCCTGTTGAACATTGGGATGGGTGATGTATGTAGGTGAGCTGGCCACCCGCCCACACACCCTACTATGTTGAGTTGACAGCTCAATGAGCGGCTTGAATGCAGTACGCGGGGTATTTTGTACGAACAATGAACGAATGAATGAGTACTTAAATGGGCAGATAGTAGCGCTCGGCTCAGCTGCCAGCCCAGTTCTTTGCACCGAAGGACGGACAAGAGTTGGTCATGCATAGCATGGTAACAGGCCGAAGCGGATACTCAACAACGAAAGCCATACAACGAAAGTAGATGAGATGCTTGCTGATTGCTGTATGCTGGGTTGAAGTGCGCTATGAATGGAGGAAGGCTACACGGCTACATTGGGGACAGGTGAGCGATGGGCGCTGGGCGCAGTAAATAGTTATGGTTGCCGCTATTTGCGGAATGTTGCGCTGAATGTAATCGTGCGCCACAGAGTGCTTGTTGTTTAACGACCAGCTGAGCCTATGAAAATATTTTAACGACTCAAGTGACGGTTGGTGTGTTGAGTAAACAGCAAAAAAGCATTAAGCGAGGATGGTTGACGTATGAGAGGCTGAGCAGCTCAGAAGACGCTGTGTAACAGAATATTTGCAAAAAACATGACTATGAATGAGACTTTAAGTTGATGGGGTGGGGGGAACAACGCAGCTTAAGAGTTAAGTAAACAGTAAACAGCGAAAATATAAAGGTGAATATAGTTTGGAGCAAGCTGCATAGAAGGATTGTTGAGAAAACCATTAATGTCGAAGGTAATTTGGCTTCTTCTTTTGATATACTGAAAAGACAAATGTAGGAAGATTTTTTGCTGTTGGCGCTTACTTTTTAGTTATTTATAGCACAAATAATAATGAACACCAAGTCAGAGCAAGCACAAGGTTGAAGTATGTGAGAAATATTTCGAAAATATTTTTGCTATGGTTATTGTCGCTTGAGTAGTTGTTGTTTTGTTTTTTTTTTACACTATAACCAAAAAGCATACTGTTATGCTATAACAAAAAACATACGAAAAATAGTAAAAAATTTAGAAAAATTCAAGAAATTTTTAACAAAATTTAATATCATAATTTTTATTCCATGAGAATGGAATCGTGCTTTGCTTATGAAAGCAAGAAAAAATTTCCCAGTTGTTTTAAAACCAATGGATGTGGAAATAATTACAGGAAAATTTGATGCAATAATTTTTTTAACAAACCAAATTTAATATTAAAAAACTGCTAAGAATTACAATTCTTAAAAATATAAAATTTCAAATTCGTTAAAATTACGCAACCTGCAAATAAAAATGTTTTACTACTATTTTTTTTTAAATTAAAATTTGAGTGAAAATTGAATTTCTAAATGCATCAAGCTATCCCTGTACTAGTTCTAAACCACTCTCGAATTAGTTTCATATTAAACCAAACCAGTGCGGAACTAGTTTCGAACTAATCCCGATTTTGGCCCAAACCAGTCCCGGTCTAGGTTCAAACCAATCTCAAACTTGTGCCGAACTAAATCCAAATCACTCCCGAACTAGTCCTCAACTGTGTCCGAAGTCATCCCAAACCACTCCCTATCTGGTTTCGAATTAAATCTTCAATCGCCCTGAACTAATCTCTAAAATAGTTCCGAACTAATCACATTTTTTTCGAAAATAGTATTGAAATGGTTCTGAAGTGATTCTGAAACAAGTCCCAAAATTGTTCCGAAGTGGGTTAGAACTAGTCCCAAAATGGTTTTGTAAAATGTTCCGAAATAGTTCTGACATTGTCCCGAAATAATTGATCCTAAAATTGTCCAAAATTGTCGCCTCTACTCGATGATGTGACGACTGACTATAATTGACATTCATCGAGAACTAATCACAGGAGTTGGGGTAAACTCCAGCCTTGTGGTTGTTGTAATGGCGATCACAGAAGCAGAAATTTAGCTGGACGTGAAATAAATCTCGATTTAAATATTGTAGTAAATTTAGCCGCTAGCCATTCGTAGTCTACATACTGGCATACCAAATAAATGACCGGGTTGAAAAATCGATATCAAGGTTGAAAAAATTATGAAAACAATCGCTAGTAGTAAGTAGAAAAATAAAAGAACAATTTCGACAAACACTTAACGTAACGAGTGGGTCCCTTAACCGAATGCAAATTCAAAAGGCGACCCCTCATTTCTAATAATGTTCATTTGCATGTGCCAGATTATAGAAGTAATCTCCCAAATAAATATCCAATTTAATAACCTTTTGAGTACAAAACAACTAAGTGCCGTTTTTGTTTTTTTTTTTGTTGTTGGCATTAACCCAAATTCGATATGATTGAATTACTGCCTACCTCACTTCAAACTAAATTGACTTTGTTTATTCGGTCTAACAAAAGCAAACAAAAGGAAGTGCAAATAAAAATAAGGAAGAAAGGAGATGGATAGCGAGAGTGAGATGGGAGGGGAGAGCGCATTATAGCCTTATAACCTTTCCACTTCTACGTGCGCTTTCAGACAGCGGCACACACAAAAGCTTGCCAACAACACCACTGACAGTCGCAATGCTGATTGCTAGCTGAGTTGGAAAAATTAAGTCTGCAACTGACTGAGTGGCATATAAAGCCAAGGGGGTCAGTAAAGGCAAATGAAATGCTGGCAGCTGTACAACTCAACTACAACTACAACTAACACACACACACAGGCATACCACATGTACAACTGCTTTTTAAATAAACTTGAATTCAATGCAGCAATGGTTCAAATACAAAGCCACCAGCTACTTGTATGGAGTACGTACGTACGTACAGTGGAGCGCACACTTGTAGTCAAGAAAAAGGGTGCTGAGCCGTGTAAAGTAAATAAACGTGCAACGTTAACAAAAGCATCATTACAACGACAACAATAACAACAACTAAGTCTAAACTAAAGTCATTTCATTTCCGAAACACTCACAAAGGCACAGGGACGGACACTCACTCACAGGTCTGTTAGTTGGGTGATAAAAATGTTTCTCATGTCCGTCGAAAGGTGGCTGATGAGCAATAAGTTGCTGCTCGGAATGAAAAAAAAAAAACTAAAACTTTTGCAATTTTAAACAGTTTGATTTGTAAACAGTGGTGATGTTGTTGTAAACGTTTTTTTTTTTTTTTTGTAAATTATTTATGTAGCGTAATCTATTTTTTATTCACCTGCTGCCGACTGTCATGAAAAACTTCTCGCAAAAATCATTTGCCGTTCGGAGTCGGCGTTAAACTGTGGGTCCCTCAATTTGTGCTACAACATCAAGGCGCACACCACAAATTTGTAGGAGAAGTTCGGTCAAACATCAAGCTGTGGTGTATAGTTTGGTAATTGATACTAGCGAACGTTTTCGAAATTGAAGGCGAAGTCAGCGCTTCACTGTTAATTTAAATTTTAATAGCCCTTTCATTAATTTTGACATTAGTTCAGGAAAAATTTAATAAAAAATCTGTTTTCTATTTATCACTTTTTTTAAATTAAAGTATTTTGAAAATAATTCGTATTCGAGTTTTTAAAATTTGTGTTACATTTCGAAACTAAATTTCCTTAAATTGTATTCACAAAAAATAAAAATACCTACAGTGAGTTGCTTTCCCATAATACATTTTTTGTATAAATTCTATTTTTTTTTGTTTGATTTCAACTAATGGCGCGTAATTTTCGCAATTTTTTTTTTTAATTACGAATGTAGGTACTAAATTTTATTTTATTTTTTTGAATTAATTCAGGAAAAATTTAATAGAAAATTTATTTAAATATTATACATTTTTTTGCCAAATTTTTTTTTATATCAACAATAGTTTTGGAGCTCAAGGCCAATTTTTTTCTATTTGAAAAGTGTTGGAAAAATGGCAACAAATTTCTGTTGCATTTCAAAACTAAATTTTCTCAAAAATTTTTATTTAATACATTTTTTCTATCAATTTTATTTTATTTTTCAACTGATGGCGCGTAATTTTTTTTAGTTACGAATGTAGGTACTAAATTTTATTTTATTTTCCTTTAGTACTGAAATAAAATTATTTAAGTAAATTTTGAATTAATTCAGGAAAAATTTGATAGAAAATTTATTTAGATATTATAAATTTCTTCGCCTGATTTAAAATTTAAATTTAATTTAAAATTTTGTTTAAAACAATTTTTGGAGGCTACGTCCGTTGTAGTTGTGTGTTGTATTTTTTTTTTTTAATGTGGAAATTTTATATTTTTTCAACCATAATCTATTGAAACTAATTTTTTTATTTATTTCTCAATTTTTTTGTTTATCACTTTTAAGACATTTGAAAATTGGAACATTTAAATACTAAAACCACTCGCATATGGTACATACGTACGTACATATGTACATTTGATTTTTTAAAGTAAATTTTTCAATTATTAAATGTCGATAAACTTTTTTAAATGCGACCTAGAAAATTATTTAATTTCTACATATCCATATTTTAATACCAAAACAGTTTAAATATTTACTTTCATTTTGCAAGGAGTTTTCCGAAGTGCTGAGAGATGCCAATATTTTGGATATCCTATCAAAATTTTTTTTCTAATACTAAGTTTTGAAATATTAAAAAAAAAATAATAATTGATTGAATAGGTATATAATTAATTGAAATATTTAACAAATAATATAATATATATATAACTTTATTTCTACATCCAGTGAATTTTAAAAGAAGTGAGAACTTTTTTTAATTCCAATAAACAAATTCGATTCTACTTTCAAATTTATTTTAATTTACAAAAAATTCAAAAATTTGTGAATTTTTTAAATTAAAACATGTTTATATTTACTATTTTTTTAATTGAATTTATTTTTTTATAAAAATTGGAATTAAATTTAAAAAAAAACGCAAAAATTTTTAAAGTATTTTATATTTTTAGTGATTTTTTGTTTCAATTAGAATTCTGAAAATTAGTATTAAACACGAAAACTTTAAAAATTATATAAATTAATCTTGTTTGACATGTACCAGTAAATCTGGTTTTTGGTTCAAAAAAATACTATACTATTTTTAGAAAAATTTGTTTATATATATTTTTCATTATTTCCTTCCTTCAAATCTACAATGCGGGCATTTTCATTCAACTTTTATTTAATTTTTTATTTTTAATAATTTATAAAATAAATTTCTTAAAATTATCACAATGCATGCTGATTACTCTATTATTAATTTTATTTATTTGCAAATCTGCTGGCAATCGAACAACAACAAAAAGCGTCCCTCAAAGTTGTGCTTTATTCAAATTCACAGAAGCAAACTTGATATTTTAATGTGCATGTGTGCCATTGTATATGTAAATAAATACATACATCTATGTTTAGTACACAAAAGGATTAAAAAAAAACTGTCAGCTTCAAGGCCATCGTCATATAATTTGGATTTGTTTGCATGAAACCTGACATATTAAATATTTATGCATACAATACAATCACAAAGCGTGTCGATTTCTATGCACATATCTATACAATATTCATATATTTATGTTTTATATTTGTACGTCAATTGGTAGTCACTTGTGTAACTTTAATATTTAACTACATTTTAATAAACTTAACATACATACAAAGTTGAGGTTACGTATACGCCATCGCCTCGCCGCTAGGGACAACCAACCAACCAACCACCAGCACAAGAAACAAAGCGACGCACTGAGGGTATCTACTACGTGCATACTTGAAATGAAATTTAAAATGCACAAACTGTTGCAAAGCAACATATGTAAAGTGGAAAAAGATTGCAGAGAGCAGAGCAAATGAAATAAATAATATGGTAAAGAGGAGGATATATCATATGCAGACGAATGGGTAAATATATATATATGTGTGTGTGTGTGTGTGTAAAATAAAAAAGCAAACACACACACACACGTGGCATACAGGCAAAGTTAGTATGCTAAGTGTGTGTGCGTGTGCGTGTGCTGGCATGCGTTGATAGATTACGTAAATTTTTCATTGGGGAATTTAATATGCGTGCTAGAAAAAGCTAGCTAGAAAAAATAGGCAACCTTAACAAACGGGCGAGATAAAGTAATAAGAACACACACACACACACAGATCTGCATAATTTAGAAAGTATACTATGACATGTGGAGCGAAGTAGAAAGCACAAACAAAAAAAAAACAGCAAACAAAAAATCGCAGCAGAAAGGTTAAATAGCGCAACACAACTGAAACAAATGAGCACCGCCATCAACGGCAACAGTAACAACAACAGCGGCAGTGGCTGTGGCGGTGGCAGCGGCATTGGCAGATCATCAGCATAGAAATTAATACTCGCGCAGCACATTCGCACACACGCAGCACTCGCGCGTTTACTTAAAGGCTAGCGCAATAAATGTGAGTGCCAGCAAGGCGGGACGAATGGAGGCTAGGGTAATAAGTTAAACAACACAACTGGGATGTTGATAAAAAAAGGTAGAACTTTATTTCCATGCAACATTTAAAGGGCATATATGACAGGTGCACGCGCACTGTGAATGAATGTAAATGCAAATTTATGACAAACTTTTTTTGTGAAAATGTTATGTTATGTGATAATATTGGATTAATATATTTATTATTATTGTCGTTTTTTTGTCACAAGATATTGTTAATGGGCGTACATCAAGTATTCTCATAGCGGTAATCTGTTTGTGTCAAATGAACACGTGCTTTGAAAAATTACATTTCTTCTGAAGACAGTTTTGTAATTTGTTATTCGTGTGAAAAGTTAAAATAGTTTGAAAATTAAGTCAATTTTTTTGTTGAATATAGAGTATTATATGAAATACGGTCACATCGTTGCGTTAATTTCCGCTGAACAAATTTAGAGTCCGGCACAACTCAGTTTTATTTTTATTTGCATTTAAAGCTTAAGGGAGTCGCCATGGGTCTTTGTACCCCAACTATATAAACATTAAGAGTCACAGATTTCATTTATTGCTAAGGAAATTTTAACCCATATAAAAAGTTAGAAGTTTCATCCCCTTTCAAAAAAAAAAAAAATGAATAAACTCGCAGTAGTGTGTTATTTCAGAGCAAAGTAAAGGCAAACAAAAAATATTGCTAGATAGATAATTTTTATATCTGAAAAAAATAATATAAAGCAATTTCATAAAAAAATAAATAAAGCTTAAGAAATAATTTTTTTATCAATATTTCAGAGTGAAAAAATACAATCCAAAAACGAGTTTTTTGTTTTTAAAAAAATATTCGATGAATTTTATTTTTCTGTGCACATAAAATAAAAACATTTTATTACTATTATTGATCGTTAATTTTGAAATGAGTCTTATAAATGTTTTTTTTTTTTAAAAAAGCTCAAATTAGTCTAATTTTTTATCGTAATATTTTTATAAAGGAAAAAAGCAAAACTCAGAAATTTATTACTATTATTGGTCGCGAATTTCGAAAATTAAATTTTCAATAAAATTTTTTTTTTTTATTTCTAAGAGTTAATGTAAAGCTTAAGAAAATTAGTTTTGATTTCGCTCAATAAAATTAACGCACTTAAATCTTAGAACTTTATTTTTATTTATGGAATATAAAATAAAATTCAATAAATGAGTCTTATTTTCTATAAATGTTTTTTTTTTGAAAAAAAAACTCAAATTAGTCTAATTTTGTATCGTAATATTTTTATAAAGGAAAAAAGCAAAACTCAGAAATTTATTACTATTATTGATCGCGAATTTCGAAAATTAAATTTTCAATCAAAATTTTTTTTTTTTTATTTCTAAGAGTTAATGTAAAGCTTAAGAAAATTAGTTTTGATTTCGCTCAATAAAATTAAATAATGATTATTTTTTATAAGTATTGCAGATTTTTAATAAACAAATATTACTCGATACAACATTTTCATTTCTAAACAAGAAATTAAACTCGGAATTAAAGATTTATTTTAAAAACTACTTAAAATTTGTATTAAATTTATTTTAAATTTTTAACAAAAATACTATTCGATACAAAATCTTAACTTCCGAACACAAAATAAAGCTCGCAAAAAAATTTTAATTATTTTTTATATATGTACCTACATATAATAAAATTTACATATACTACATAAAAATAATAAAATAAAATAAAAATAAATTTTTATATATAATACTTAATTTAGTTGATTGATAAAAAAATAGGCATTATTTTATATTTTATTTTTTTAATCACAATTTTTTTTTTATTGTTGATCACAAATTTTAAAATAATGCTAAAATATTCGTCCGTTTTTTTAAAGGAACTAATAATCATTACGGTCACTGAAAAAAACGAGAGCGCTTCAGATTTCGGAACATTCAACTCGAAACACAGATTTTCAAAAACTTTTTGGAGATTTTTGAATTAGACGTAAGGAGCGATGCGCTAGATGTTTTTTTTTTAATTGAAGAAATTAAGCTTGGTTTGATTACGAAGGTCAACCACTGCAAATAGTTCTATAATAGCCTTGTGATTCTCAACTTGAGCGCCGTAGAGAGCAAATAAAGGTGCCGTGAGTCACACTCTGACGCTTCCTCGAATACTACAATAAACGACAAATAAAGAAATAAAACCAAATCTTTGATATAGAAATTCCGAGTCTCATCATCTTGGAGGCACATTTTAAGGCACTCTATTTTGGAAAAAAATCACTCAGATGTGCAAGAAAAGCTTAGCTCACTGCCCTTCCCCATCGAGCATTGAGTTTAATTTCAATACACAAATCAATTTATTTTTTTACTGCTCATTTTCAGTTAAAAAATTATATATTAACTAAGTTATTGCTTTCCTTGCCGTCCATCAAATTAACAAATGAAACAAATGAATGTCATGAATCAATCAACCACAGTTGACACTCATTCGTGTCATATTTAATAGGCATAAATATTTATAGCCAAATTTCAATTTATCATTTTTAGGCATCCCTCTCAAATCAATCCAACTTATTTCAAAGTCATGCCAAACTTAAACCGAATTTTTCCACATGAATTACGCCTGTTTCCAACTGCCCGATTGCTTATCTGTGCCAGCTGGTTCATCCACATTTTGAACCATAGCGCCATTTCCGGAAACAGCACACTCCATCCTGCCCACTCTCTTTTTTTCCGTTTGTGTCACGAAAGTATAAAACTTACACAAATTTTCTTTTTTATTATAGCAATTTAGTGCGCTAGAAAAATCTTTAATCAGCAAAGTTTACTTGTTTAGCTACAAAACGAACGCGCGTGTCATCTGTTTAGATAAATCTCACTCATCCCAACAAGTTGAAGAGCATAAGCCAAGCTAAGCCAAGACATGCAAGAATGTCTTCCCTGTAGTTCGGCAGTCAAACAGTCAAACAGCCAAGCAGTCAGGGCCATTAGTCAGGCTTTCAAATGCCTGACGGCAGGTATCGAAGTAGCTAAGTTAAAACATTTGCCAAGACACAGGCGTGCGCGCATTTAGATTCGCTTTTTGTGTGGCAAAAGTTTTCGTATACCAAAAACGACAGTAACAAAAAGTTTGCTAAGCTCAGTCGGCTGTTTCAGCACTACATAAACAATTCAACACTTTTCGTTGCGTATTTCAACTTACTGTTTGGATTAGCTGGTAGGCGTAGGAGTGCGGGAAGAGGAAACGAGTTTTGAAAAGGAAGTGTTAGAAAAGTTGCAATGCTAAAGAGTTCATTAACTTCTTACTTGATTGCCTGCCAATCTGCACGCTTGGCTGGTTTCCTGGCTTATTGGCGATGTAGGTGTAGTTTGAGTTGCGTTCTCTTAGCACTTGTTTGACAATTGTTCTTGTCACAATATGCAATTCATATCTTCAGTTTGGAGTCTAACTTTGAAGTTGATATGAACGCTGAGAGGGAGGACAAAGAAGCAAGTGAGCTCTGCTAAAATTCTAACTTTCACGAAATCAAGACGACTCTAAATAGTTTCAGTGTTTCAGTGACAACAAGAAAACATGGCATTTCTAGACTAGTTTTTGTTTTCAGTACTTTTAGTTCTAAAACGCTTAGTGTAGTCTGACTTTGATCAAGGCTGCGAAGCCAAAATTGACAAAACCTCCCGGCCATGGACTATTGCAAGGACGGAATACAAAGTGGCAGAAATTGAAGTTTACAGTGGCAGCCAAACTGCCCTTAAGGCATTTCTTAATCCTTTAAATAATAATAATCATTTGGCGCTTGTTGTTTAACCGAGCATCCTTTACAATTTGTGACGAGCGCCTTCATGTTGAACACAAATAGAGAACATACAATTTTACACCTACTCCAAACGGTAGATCATTTTTATGAGTGGCTTTCCTAGGCGAGGTTCGCCAATGCCTACCGAGAACCGACAGCTATCAGAAAACCCTTTTTACTATAATATTTGGCTATGACGCACTCCGGCTGAGATTCGAACTTAAAGCACATCGGATGAGGTCACACTATACACTCGGCTACGGCGGTCACCATCCCACTAATTTCCTAACTTCATCAAAAGCAGTTCGGCAATGCTAGTCGAAACTTAATTTTTTTCGTGCTAAGCTAGCGTACGAGCTTTACGTTGAGTGGCTGGTTAATGGCAATACTTGGGACTCTTTCATCTAACTATTTGTGTAGAATGGGATGTGAACAGGCTTTTCCTGGTCTACCATCAGGTATAGCACTCCTTTTTTCGAGCGTCGATGTCGGCGTTAGAAAAGGTGGGTATTTTACTCGGTGTGTGGTGATGGGCCAAAGTCATGGCACTCTCCTATTCAGAGTTCCAGCTAAGTATTTTCACTCACTAAATAATAAATAGAAAAACTTTATAGATCGCTGAGTACTCGATTTACATGGTTCAAACATTTCAGTGGGATTACTAGATATGAAACTCTCTTTTCGTCATTGCTGTTTTGAGGAGGTTGAGGCAGCGGAGTATATTTTGTGTATCTAGCTCGCCACTCGCTCTATCAGGAGTAGGAATTTTGGAAGAAACTAAGCATCTGAGCCCTTGAAATGTCCAAGTGGCGCCATCTTGTTAGAACCAAACGCCGTCGAAGCCAAGGTCTTCACAAAGCTTGTTATAAATGCGACCGATGATTCCCCCAACCTATAAAATACACCAAATCATTGTTAGATGTAAAGGGATTCGGGTGTTTCTTAAGCCCAAATAAAATTTTGATCGGAAATAGTGGATCTTCTTCAAGAGCCTAAACACTGAAATAGTGTCGCTAAGTTTTTCTATGATGAAGTAATACTGAAAAAATTTCCACGATAGTTTGATAAACCAGAGCGTGAATTGTTATAAAATCTCCACTCAAAAAAGTAGCTCTAAAGGACCAGCCCCTTAGATCAACCTTTTTTACTCTCTAGTTCTACCGTTAATTAGCTCTTAAGAATTTTATTAATAGCATCTCGTGAGAGATGAACCAAGATATGCATTACCATATTCTTTTATATTCCGCTCTGTCAAAGTTCAAAAGGTGGCACGTGGCTTTAGGGTAAAGCTTAGCTCAGAGGGAAATTCAAAGGCTTCCGGGTTATTCAAAACATTTTCGTTGGTATAATGTGAATAGTCCATAGCTAAAATAACTCCGCTGCATCGTATTATTACTGTTAGGGATTGTGCAGTGCAACCTTGGTATCTATTGTGCCCCTTTCATGGATTAAAGAAGTTACTTTAATCCAGCATTCGAGACAAATTTTAGTATAAAGCCTAAATCTCTGGAGTTCATACTGTCTTCCATTATTATATATTCACACAGGTTCCTTTTACATTTCAGCGTAAGTGCATGACACTTTTCTAGTATGTTCCTTGGAATTTCCTTTTCTCTTCTGCAGGAACTGCAATTTCATCCGAGTAAATTCCCAGTTTAGTTATCTCGCTTCCCACATGTTGGTTTGTTTTGGACCCAAAAAGGGCCCATACTCGAATGTTCATACCAAGAGGTGTGAGATCCAACAGAACTGCTGTCGGACCGGTTCTCATAGCTCATGGTATGCTAACGCAGGCCAGTTTTTGCAGGTTGCCGAGCACTTTGATGGATCCCTGTTGTTTGGTTCTGTCTACCAAGACGTTGGCCCCATATCGGTCATACAATAGCCGCATAGATAAATCTCGATATTTTTGGGGAGCAGCCAAAATAGAAAAGTAAAAGACAGTAACTTGCGTAAAGGAGAGGGAAGATTTCAAAAAAATATTATGGCAGGAATACAGAGAAATATATCGATAGATCTAGGGATGTTTGGAAATAGATAGTCAATCATAAAGTCAGCACAAATCAACCAAACAAAAAGCAGGTAGAACAGCGCGAATTTAAGGCATTACTGAAGGTTTATAGAACTTTTTATTAGAAGAACTGAAGAAGGAAAAAGTAGTTTTTTGAATAGCGGGTGGCCAACATAACTTAGAAAGGTTGGCCTGCATCCGTTATGTTTTTTTTTTAACTTGCATCAGTTCTCCTCTTACAATATTCCTAATAGCATTATTTTTTTTAATAAATACCACTTATCACTACTTGTTGTACCCACCTGTGGGATAAACAATTATTGTAGCGCGATTCTTATGCCCCGCCGTCATCAATGTGGATACCGTTTGCGCGGGAAATGAAGTTGTCGTCTCCATGGCATAACGCGTCGCTGGAAGCGTGGGCAACGCAGACCACACCGTTGTTACACTCTCCTCCATGCCGGTGTCAATGCCACCTGTATCATTGGCCATGTGCGGCAGTAGCGTGTAGGGTGTGGTGTAATCGCTTAAATTAGTTTGCGCTACATTAGACAGCGTTTTATTGAAGAGCGTTTTGAGCGTAGAGTTAACGTTCTCGAATGTTGGATACGTTGGCGCTGGACGTTCGGGTAACATGTTGACATGGGTGGGGGGAGTTGATGGGCGTGAAGAGGTGGCGGTGATGGCGTTGGTGAATGGAGTTGAGGTGACGTCGAGGGTGTTGGTGTTGGTGTGGAAATTTGTTATAATGCTATTTGCGGTTGTTGTTGCTGTTGTTGTAGCAAGTATAATTGTTGTCATATTGTTTCTCAGCAGTCTTGTGGCATATTCGAAAAACTCCAAAAGCATCGCCGGCTGGGACGGTGGCGTGGGTGCGGGTGGAGTTTTGAGTTTTGTACGTTAATTGGTGTGATTTTGGGCGCAGGAATGCGAATTGGTTAGCTTGTATTTATTGTTATATGTTTGTACACATTTTGTTGTTTTTTTTTTTTTGGTTTTTCTTTTTTTGTTGTTGTCTTTGTTAAAGCATCAGAAGTGCTTGGTAATCAGTTTGCTAAATTTTGTACACATTTTTTGATGCACGGTCGGAAAGTCTTTTCTTAAAATTTCGTTTTAGCTGAAAGAAAATAAAATAAAAAAATGTCAAATCGGAACTTTTCCTTAAGATTCAGGAATATAAAATAAGCTTAATTCAAAAACAAAAAAAAAATGAAAGATCTGAAACCAAAATATTTTTTCAATTTTAATTTTTCTCAAGTGAAAATATTTTTGGACTCATGGTTGAAGTGGCCTTGAATTTAATTTTTTGGTTTTTTTTTTTTGTAATAACCGCCTTTTAAAAAAATACTGCTATGTTTTTAAAATTTAATATTTTTTCAAATGCACATACGTAGCTTAGATTTTATATTTCTTTATTTATTTATATGCATTTTCTGGTATACTGAAAAGTAAAAATATTTTTTTTTTTACTTTATACAATTATAAAAACATTTTTGGCTCTATTTTTTTACTCTAAGAATATAAATTATAAATATGCAATTAAAAAAAATTAAATTGATCCGCGAACTAATTATTTTTTGCTATATTAATTTTAAATTTCAATATTTTCTTATAAAAATCTTAAAAAGCTTAGAGTTTAAAATTTTCTTTTACTTAGACCTACATAACTTTTTTAAAGAACTTAAGCTAATGCAATAAATGTTAATAATTATACAAAAAAAATTGCGGACAAAATTTTTTAAGAATTTTGATTTAATAAAATTTTTATTCACATAATAAAAAAAATTAAGCAGCTGAGCAAATTATGCCGAAATATAATTTTTTCCTTGAGACCTCAGGTCAAACTCTCTTTCTTTCTATTAAAAACAAAACAAAAACAACATTTTTTATTTAAATTAATTATTTTGGTTTTATATATTATTATTTTTTTATTATAGTGTAAATGCATATAGTGAAGTATTTTTAACAAATTTTCACACCATAAGTCTATTTGTTTTTAAATTTAAATTTTATTTGTTCGGTTTTGTGCAAGTGAAAGTTTAATTTGTTTAATAGTTTTACAAAAGTTTTAAAAGTTTTAGCTTTTTCTTTTATTGAAATTTTTCTATAGAAATTACTTGGTATTAAAAAATTAGCACACACGCACTAATATGTAAGTGTTCTTTTTTTGTTTTTTTTCCGGGAAACAATTAAAATTGCAAAATCATTACAGGCTGTAGGAGAAAGTTTTTTTTCAAAATTGCGTTGTAATTTTTTTAGTTTGTTTATTCGTCCTGATTTTTTAAAAAATTTTGTCATACGTGGCAATAACAAATTCTACACGAGTACTATACATTTTTTTCAAAAAAGGAAGTTATTTAAAAATTTTACGAGACAGTTTTTTTTTTAAATTGCATTGTAATATTTTATTGTTCACGATTTTTATCGAAATTTTAATTTGCGAATTTTTCGACATACTATAATTAACACGTACTAGTTTTTTTGTTTTGAAAATGCAAATTTTTTGAGAAAGTTTTTTTTCAAAATTTCGTTGTAACATTTTTTAGTTTTTTTTAATTTTTTCCCCTTTCTTCATTTTCATTGAAAATTATATTTGGCAAATTTTTTGTCATACCTGATAGTAAAAAATATTTTAAAATTTTATGGGAAAGTTTTATCACAATTTCAAAATATTTTAAAGTTTGTTTGGGCAAGTTTTTTTACAATTTCAAAATATTTTAAAATTTGTTTGGGCAAGTTTTTTTCACAATTTCGTTGTACTATTTTTAAAATTTTTTATTTTACTCTTTCACTCATTTTTATAGAAATTTTTATCTGGAAATTTTTTGTCGCAAAAGATTTAACACTTACATATGTATTTACATATGTGCTAGGCTTAGTTATTTGATCGAAATTTTCTGTAACTCTATCGCAAACGTGCACACGATTTTCTTGTTCGGAATTGAAATCTATTGCCAATTTTCATTAGTTATTTGAAAATTTTAATTTTTGGTTTGTTCCTTCCATTTTTTTACTAATTCTAAGCACTAATTCTCTTTTCGTTTGAAATTGTTCTCCAACAAATTTTCATTACTCTAAAATTTTTTTCTATTGTTTTTTTTATTTTTTATTACCAGTTTTTATGCTTGACCAGCAAAATTGTGCGTCCATCACTTCACAAAACTGAAACTATTTCGCTAAAACTTTTTTTTAATATTTTTTTTCGCCGGTGCTTTCAAGCGTAGCGTACCATTTTCCACTGTCCTGCACTAATTTATATTTTTCAATCAAGCGAAAACTTTTCATTCAACATCTATACATACAGACATTCCTAACAATGGACATACATATGTATGTACATATTTTTGCACAGCGCTATGTGTTTGTGTGTTTGTAAAATATATTGGAAACCGTTTTTTTTTCCTTAGTCATTTCACAGACAGCAGGTGCCATATGCTTGGCTAGAGTCTTGCCATAAGTGCTATCGAAATATTTATATCAAAATATTTTAATGTCTACATTATCGAAGTATGTTTTTAGTTGTGCTGGATTTGCTTTCATGTCCCGCAACGGCTGTCGATCTACTCGCTCGACCAGTCATTGTTGCGAAGCGTTTCACACACGTCATGTTATGTGGCGGTCAATTGAAGGAAAATCTAAAGCGAACTCTTTCAAGCGTTTAACCGCCGTAATTTATTTTTACGACAATTTCACCAATATCCCACACATTTGTATTTATTCAGCTGCATATTAAATTTTATATTTACTATTTTCATTCTTCGCTATTTTATGTTGACGAAAGCGGCGATAAATGCACGCATACACTCGCACACACATACACACTCAGAAGCCACATGCTTGCGCGCTTTGATTGATTTTTCTTTACACTTTTAGTTATCTTCAAAAAATAAATTTCTTTATCGAAAAATATTCCTAAAGTAAATTGATTAACGCACTTTAAAAATATTTGCGCAAACCCAAATCGTTTTGCGTTTCCTTTCGCCAATACTGATTTGCCAAACGCACGCCTCCCACTAATACATAGGCGCGCACGTATCGGTGTATTTATTGTTCATAACTTATTTTTTACCAATTGTTTTACCGCTACTTCTTTGCAATTACCACCGCTGCTACCGCCGTTCAACTGCTAGCGTGGCTCGTTGGTGTTTTGGTTTTTATAATAGCGGCAAATTTTTCAACATTCCAGGCAATGGATACATTCCTCTCTTTTGCATGCTGGAAGAGAAGTAGCGCGCTCTTAAACGAGTAGCAAAAGACTTATGAAAATTCTAATATGATGCTCTTAGCTATCGGCTTGCATTTGGCAATGGTGCAGATGTACAGGGCGTATACGTAACCTCATGTTGAGGGTAGATGATTGATGTGTTGGAAATTTTTAATAAAAGTACAAAAAATTATAAAACAAAATAAATCATAAAATCAAACTAAAGTAAATTAAAAACAAAAGAAGAGTTATATAAAAAAGTAAATTAAATTAAGTCAATCCAATCCCCGTAGCAGATTTCAATTTCGACCGAGTCATTTATCATACAAAACAAATATAAAACATATAGGCGCAGTCCTCGCTTGTCAAATTCGCATTGGAGGCAAAGCGGGTTTCGTTCTCGTTATTATTATAAAATTTATGACACACACACATAACACAAAAAAAACACTAAATGAATTTTAAATAAAAAAATATTTTTAATATTTTATTTTCAACAATGACAGGGTTACCTCGTCCAGAAGATAGATCATTGCTGTATTGGAGTTTTTTTTTTAAATAAAATTTAAAATTTTTTAAATAAAATTTACAAAAATAAAAAAAAAAAATTCCATTAAAAAATACTAAAACTGAAGTAAATTTAAAAAATGTAGTAAATGAACTTGTAAAACAAAATTATATAAAAAATAATTAAATTAAATCCACCAAAACACCCGTAGCGGGTTAAAATTTCGACTGAGTCATTTAACATAAAAAATCTTACTTTTTCTAGTATCACTCTTGCTTTATTTAAATACATACGAAACACAAAAAAAAATGTACAAAAAAATATTTTTACAGGTTGTTGAAATTTTTTGAAATGAAGAAAAGATAAAAAATTAATTGAAATCAAATTTAAAAAAAAATAATATTAAGAAAAAATAAAACCAAAGTAAATGTAAACAAAAATAAGAAAATGCTATCAAACAAAAATTTATTAAATTAGATCACCCGTAGTAGGTTGAAATTTCAAAGCATTTAACATAAAAAAAAATTGTAAAAAACGTGTTTCCTAATAGCAATCATTCTTTGTTAAATTTGGTTTGGAGGCAACCCGATCTCAGCGCCATACCAGTGTAATTTTTCGTTTTCGTTATTACTATTTAATTTTATATATCGCGAAAAAGTAACATTTTAAATTTAAAAAGAAAATGGACACTACTTTTCTGAGCCAACTCCAGTTTTGGTTTTTTATTGGGAAATTATTGGAAAAAGGCAACACCAGTCAAATCAAAAACAGTTCACATGTCCGCCTTGAATCACTGGCCGCGTACTTGGCCGGAGGAATTTGTGGAGGTGCGTCAGAAAAAAAATTGCCAAAAATCAAGGGCAATGCGTAATCATTTGAAACCTGCGCTTTATTATATTATTGAAAACAAAAACAAAAACTTATTAAAAATTTTACAGTCTATTATAAAGTTTGTTTAATTTGAAAAAGTTTTAGTCCCTGCGAATTTTTGTACAATCAGACATAGCTCTTTTAAAATGTTTTTTGTTTTAGGTAAAGCATTAAGAATTGTTTTAATACAAGTACAGGGTGTGGTTTTAATCCAAAGTTAACATATATTTTCAAAGAACATAAGATTATCATAATTCGTTGAAAAATGTCTAAATTATCATCGGTGTTTTGATCTAACATCCCGATTGGCAGGTTTTTTTTAACACAACTTTAGATTTTGGGGGTGTATTTGAAATTTTACAAATGCCAAAGTTATTTTTTATACTTGTTTTACCACCTCTACTAGATGGCATAAAAAGTACAAGCAAACTTTTCGTAGTACCGTGTTATTAACTTTTACTCTTTTCTGTTGAGACTCTTTATTTTATTTTTCGCATCTCGAGGAAAATGACTTAGTGGATCTCGAGGGAAGAATTTGTAATGAATTTCAAGGTTAGACAGTTCATACACATTCTGAGGCCCCTTTGTGTTGGTGTGGCTGACGAGAAAGGGCTACTGTGATTTTTCTTATCGTTAAGTTCGAAGGATATTTAACTGCACCACACAATTCACTGGCTCAAATCGGAAAGTTTACAGCCATTCAAATGCTCGAAATTGCTCACAATCTTGTCATTTTCTATAGTGCTATATACAGCTGCATTTTCCATTTACATAAAATATAATAAATATCTAAGTGGACGTATGTGTGTATTCATAAATATTTAAACAAAAATTTGAAAGCATACTTCGTATTGTCATTATTTCACTGCCTACCAGCCGTCATCAAGTGGCAAGATTTTTTCTTTAGTTCTCTTGTATTTTTTTTTTTCAAATTTTTGAATAAAGTGCATTGTGAAAGCAGATTTTTGGAGTGGATTTTATATGTACATGCTTTTATATTCGTTAAGGGGCTTGCGAAATTTAGCAGCAGTGAGATTCAGTTTATGTAAACAAAAAAAAAAAAATATGCGCATCGCACTTATTGTTTGTTGCAATGAAATTGCTTATCAAATCTCACAGTACACAATTTTGTGTACTCTTTATTTTTATGAATGTATGCAGGTAATTTTCTCACATTTTCATAACATATTCCTATTGTTTTTTCATTCGTTTGTTCTGCTTGAGTGTGCCTGTGATAATTTTTATGCTTTTTGCCATTTTCTAAAAACTACTTGTGTGCTTTTAGGCGTTAGCTATTTTTCTGTCAGGTTTTGAATGTAAGCTATTTAAAAAAAATATTGACGCATTTGCTGAGTGGTTAAGTTTTGAAAATGGACAAAAATGGAACGATTGAAGTGGCTTAGATCCGCGTTTAGTGAAGCAAAATGGTTCACAATAGAGATTTATTTTCAAAATACTGCAAAAAATGTACCTCAAACTGAATGGGTTTTTTTACATGTGAGAACAGGCTTCCCTTCACAGGGTTCATAGACTTAGTGGAGACTATTTTGTAATATTTTCTGGATTACTATTCATCCATCCTCGGCGTATGCAAAGGCGAGGTGGTATGATTGACTGTAGCTCGCTGAGCTTTCCAAAGCTCTACCTCCCCAATAGCAGCATCCAGGAAGCTAAAGAAATCCTTCAACTTTGCCTGCTTAGAGGAGAAGCCTCAAAGGATAGCTAGTTTTGCAAATGTCATCATTTTCTTACGTCAGCATTAATGGGTTCGCTTTAGCGCCAATGGCTTGATAAAAAAAATGTTTAAAAACCATTTAAAAAAATGTTGCAGCTACCTCTGGCTGATCAAACTCTTGACCCAGCTGCCCGAAAGAGAGTTGTGTTAACACGAATGGGTCCAAGCTTTGACGGCAGTGTTAGTGGCGGGGTTTTTTTTCGTACCAAGTGGACATAACTTTCAGCTTCCGTCTAGCTGATTATTGCAGTTTGTTTCTGAACTGAGCTAATGACGTGAATTAGTTAAAGTAGTGATAAGGAAAGTCACTAGGGCTTAGTTCAATAGCCAATAATCAATGTCGAGTCACAATAGCCTTTCAAATGCCTCAAATGGTCAGTATGCACAGCGTCTATTTTATTGTATCGAAAGCGTCAATTTTAGCCAGTCGCAAATAATAACCAATTGGCTTTATCTGATCACAATTCATGTCACTCTTCCGAACGATTGGGTATTTCAATTTATAAAACAAAGTAAACGCTCATTGAAACGTGCAACATGACCTACATGCAACATTATGCAGGTATGTATGGATATTAGGGTGGAACAATAATTTCTTTATCAATATTTTTTAGGAAGTAATGATTCGTTTCGGTGATATACATAGATACCTAGGAAATAAAATAGGAGAAATTTTTCAAATACCCTAGAAAATTGCACTCGATATTGTCAATTTTTTTGTTTCGAAATTTATAATGTAGAAAAGAGATTTAATTTTTCAATAAAAACACCATTCGAAATTTAAAAAATCAAATGTTCTATTTTTCATATATCACTATTTTTTTGAAATACTTGATTTAAGCCACTTTTCCACGAATTTTCTAAAATATTAAGTAATCTACCGAAAGAAAAAATATGTGCAACGTACGTTCATAAAAAACTTTAATTTTTCAAATAATCAAAAAAATTGCATTCGAAATTAAATAAAAATTGTCGAAAATATTCCAATTTTTATGTCACAGTTTTTTTAAAAATCTTGATTTAGGCCTCTTTTCTACGAATTTTCTAAAATATTAAGTTATTTGGCAGGAAATAGCGCAATTACCCGGCAATAAACCATCATAAAAGTTATCATTATCGTTATTATTATTATCATTATCATTATCATTATCATTATCAATATCATTATCATTATCATTATCATTATCATTATAATTATCATTATCATTATAATTATCATTATAATTATCATTATCATTATCATTATCATTATCATTATCATTATCATTATCATTATCATTATCATTATCATTATCATTATCATTATCATTATCATTATCATTATCATTATCATTATCATTATCATTATCATTATCATTATCATTATCATTATCATTATCATTATCATTATCATTATCATTATCATTAACATTATCATTATTATCATTATCATTGTTATCATTATAATTATCATTATCATTATCATAATCATTATTATCATTATCATTATCATTATCATTATTATCATTATCATTATCATTATCAATATCGTATTGAGAACCACCTGCTTTTTTTTTAAGTGAGATAAAAATGTAACCGCATTTTATGATACAATATTTATGCTACACCTTGGAAAATCACAATCGATTTTTATTTTATTTGAAACATGAGCCACCCTAATGCAAATAAGCAAAAACGTGGAATGGTAAAATTGAAACGCCTCCACATACCATTTACTATTCATAATGGTATTGTTATATTAAATTAGAAATTTTTAGATGAGATATTTTAGTGGCATATCATAAAACCACACAAACACATAGACATTTATTACTCTATTTACATATGGAATCCTATTATGCAAAAAAAAACTATACAAGGCATGCAACTCTTGCTACGGCTAACACAAAATATTTACACTCCCTGCTCCATTGTGAATGTATGTACGTATGTGTGTGTGTGTGTGTGTGTGTTTGTGTGTTTGTGTGTCGCACTTCGTCTATTGTTGGCCGCAAATTGTGTTTAATTTAGTGAAATGCAAAATAAATACATTAACACAAACAATATGGTGCTAAGCAAAAGAGAGTGTGAAAAAAGCAGCGACAACAACCAAACAATGTTAGCAACATAGTGAATACATTTGCGAATTTCATTATTTTTTTCATTTTTTGTTCTTTCGTTTTTTTTTTTTTTTGCAAAACATATTCATCCAATGTAACGGGAAACGCGTATAGCGCTAGTACAATATGTTTTAGTTGTTTTTAGTATTGTATTTTACTTGCCACATGCTGCGAGGCGAAACCGGAAGTGCAAAGTGCAGACTAGTATGAAAAATTGAGGCGAACTAGAAAAAAGCAACACTAAAAGCAGCAAAATTGGCAAACAAAAAAGTTGTTAAATAAAAATTCGATCAAGCTAAGTGAATTTATACACCCACACAAAAATACCCGCGCACATAGCGTAAATACATAGAGCAATAAAAGCCAGTAGGGAAATTTTTTGGTTAGTAAGAAACTAGAACCTTAACTAGTTTGCGTCACATCTTTTTTATGTGGAAGCAGTCGCTGAATTTATGAGATCAGGTGTCGATGCTGCTCACAATGCCGCTGTGCTCTTAACAGCCGTTAGGGTAAAGCCTTGCATTCCATTCGGGCTAGAAAAAAAAACTTTCTTCTATTTTGGCTCAGTTTTTCGCAAGTGAATGTTAGACTTAAAATAACAATTTTAATTTTGCTACCAAAGTAAACTTTCAACTTCAGTTTCAGCAACTTTTTTTTAATTAAATACATACGTGGCCACCGTTGAAGCAACATGTTGATGCAACTTGTTTCGCAACCACTGCTATTGAGTGGCTTAATGGATTTTTCTGAATTATAATTTTAGCAACAAGATTTCACGTTTCAAATAAACACAATTTTTTCGCTAAAAGTATATATTTAAAATATTGTTCAATATCAATAAAAATTCCAAAAATCTTCAAATATCATATTTTTCAGGTACCGTAATAATTATAAGCTCTGTAAAAAGAAATGATATTTAATGAAAAAATTGTAAGGTTTTAAACTTTACAATCAATACCAATGAGAAATCTCTTAGTTTCTTTTTTTATTCAGAAATAAAAATTATGCACCCAGTTACATATATTTTTTTGATCAAAACTAAAAATGGTTTTTGAGTATTATTTTTTTGCTTTGAAATGATTATTTTGAGAACTTTTATTTTCGATTAAAAACAATCATTTTTTTGTGAATTTTGTTTCTTTATAAAAGTTTATTATAATTTGTTGAGTATCAATGTTTCTATCAAAAGTAATCATTAATTTTTGAGTAATGTTTTTTTTTTTTTGTTTGATCGAAAGTAAAACTCTGTACTTGAGCTTTTTTGCTCCCAGTAATAAAAATTCTAAATATATACATATATAATAAATTCTAATAATTGAAATAAAAATCAAAAGAATAATTATAAATAATACCAAAAATTTTCTTTCTAATAATTGAAATAAAAATCAAAAAAATAATTATAAATAATACCAAAAAAAAAAATTCAAAGAACTTACGACGAGAATTTTAGTAGCGCAGTAAATAAAATGAATATTTAGCGTACAATTTTATGAAAAAGTGAACTCGATTTCCTTTTCCAACAAATACTTTTGTACAAAAAAAGTAAATTCTATGAAAAACGATTTGTTCATAGTTTTGAAAAAAAAAATCCAGAAATCATTAAAATTTTTAAACTAAACTAAACTTTTCAAGTAGCTAGAAATTTCGATTGCGTGCTTATATAAAGTAGCTTTTACAGAGAAAATAATAACAAAATATTTGGACAAGTTCTGATAATTTTCTGTTTTCTATTTTAATTTTAATTTTTTTTTTAAATAATAAAAAATATAGGAATTCTTTAACAAAAATTAGATGAGATTAGAGTCAAAGCTTCAAAACTTTTAGAAAAGTTATAAAAATTCACAAAAAGTTAAAAAAAACTCATTAAAATTCGCAAATTAATTACTACAATCTTTTTTTTTCGAAAATATTCCAGTATGCAGTTTTGTAGCCCATTCGATTTTACTGTAACAAAATATAAGTTTTATGTAGTTAGAAATTCTTACTGATTTTTGATTCTGATGATTTTTTTTCAAATTCTTGAATTTTTTTAAATGATCTAAAAAATTAAATTAAATGGTGTACAAAACGGCATACTCAAAAATTTTCTAAAAATTTAGATAAAAAAGTTAAATTTTTGTTTTTATTTGTGAATTTTTTTTTAAATATACAAAAAAAGTTTAAAACTATAGTTTTGTAAAAAAAAAATACTTAAAATCAAATAACGAAATCAAAATTGTCAAAATGTATCATTATATTTTGTATTTTTTTCAGGAAGTCAGGTAAACATATTTTTTTCCTTTCACATCAGCCGTTCTGACGCCGAAGCAGAAAGGAATTTCATTATTTTAACTTTTCCCTGCACGGCACCGATAGTGGCTTGCCATTAGGGGAAAAAGTTGTTTGTTATGAAATGCTGGATGTTGAGTAGAAACGCTCGCTGGCAGTACACGAATATTCATTGCAACACGATGCACACACATATACACATACACTCGTATGTCTGAATATAGCTGATATACAATATATAAACATTCATACAAATAAATTTACGTGGTTAGTTACATACATATCAAATATAGAGAACATATGTGAAGGTCATGACAATAAAGTGACAATTGCTCTGTTGTTGACAGCTCTGTTGCTGTTGTAAATAGTTGTTTATTTTTAAAAGGGTCAGCACTTGCTTTTGCCAAAGGTTTTGCACTTGTATGGTTAAGTAAACCTCGTTTTATGATGTTAAGCAATTTTTTGCCCTGTTACAATATTAACATTGATACGCGTTCGTAAATTATTCTACGGGCCAAAATATATTGGAATATGCATAGTGTTTGCACTAAAAGTTAATGTTTAAAAAAATCGATAACGCTATCAACAACCGCTTCTAAGCATAAGCGTAGTGAAATCCATAAAATAGCGTTAACGATAAAAAAAAATCATAACATTTTTGATAAGCACAAAAAATATAAATTGTGATAAAAAATAACGATAACGATAAAAAATTCGATAATGGTAACTAAAACATATCGATACAAAATTTCGATAAGCGTATACGACTAAAAGATAACAAAAACGTTTTAAAAATTCGATAACGTTAATATATAAATACATAATACAGATAGGGATTGTGATAAAACTAAGAAATGATTATGATAGTTTTAAAATATCGATACCAAATTCGATAATACTTAAAGAAACGACAATGGTAAAAAATTCGATAACACTATTAGTTATTATTATGTATAAAAATAAAGGTAGTGATAACTATAAAAAAGAACGATCACAATAGCAGTAAAAAAAATCGATAAAAAATAATATAAGTTACATTAAAAATAAAGATAACGATAACTATAGCGATACCAGTACCGATAATAATAGCATTGTTAGAACGCTAGCGACACATAATAAAAATAAGGATATTAAAAACAATAAATTATGATTCGATAAAGTTATCGATAATACTGAAAGATAATTATAACGATTAGAATATTTGCTTAAAGTGACTATTAATAGATTATAAAAATAAAAATAGTGATAACGCATAATGAAAACTTCCAAAAAAATTAATACAAATTTCGATAATACTTAAAGATAACGAAAAACGATAAAAAGTCTCGATAACACTAATAAATAAATATCACAAATGAAAATAAGATGAAAGGAATAAAAAAAAGGAATATTTATAATACTAAAAGATAACGAAAACTTTAACGATACCGACACCGATAACGACAGCAGCGCTAGCGATAATGGTAATGGCCGTACAAAACTCCATCACGGTGTACCAACAAGATGACCGCTGTCAAGTGTTTAATATAAAAAAAAAAAGAAAAGACTAATAAAAAGTAGGCTTGCAACTACAACTCATGACTGAATACTAACAAAACTTATTGTCTTGAATTTTTACACAGATTTCTATAAAAACTCCAACTTTCCAAATAAAATGTCAGCCCCCTCCGCAGAAAGTTTATTTCACCCTGCCATGATGCAGCTTTAGATAAATATTTTAAATTAAATTCACACAACAATAAAATGTACAAGCATTGACAATAAATCAATCTGACGATTTTCAACAACAATTTCATTTGGGAGTTCAGCAGTTTTTACATATGTAGGATGTATGTATGTGGATACAATTGATCGATTCACAACAGCAGTCACACATCCGCACATACATTTTTTTTGTTGTTATTTACAACGTATAAATGCAATTACGTAAGTAATGAGGCGGTAATGGATGTCAAAGTGGTTTGTAATGAATACATACGTCTATAAATAATGACGTTTAGCAGGTGAGCTCATTTGAAAGATTACACACATCCATACATGCATACTTTACATGTGTGTTTGTGGCAATGGAACATTTTGTGTAGGTGTACTTAGTATAACTGTCAACCATTTGTTAAGCATTTATTTTGTTCGAATTTGAAAGCAGACACTGCATGTATGCATTGTAAGTGAGTTACCACTTGTACGGTTGAGTAGAATTTAATTTAATAAAATTAGGCTCTTCAAAAAAGGCAGTCTACAAAAAAGTTAAGGCATAGCTGGCAAAAGACTCAGACGAGTCTAAGTAGTTACTGAATTCTTTCACAGCCAAAGGAATATATAAATGATCTTATAGTTACATTTTCAACTAGCGCGTCGAATACTCAATTCGAGAGTCAAAATTTTGTTTGTACTTTTCAAAAAGAATAAAGAAAAAATAAGGTGAATATTAAAATTTAAAGAAAAAAATAGCGAAATACTAAAGCCTTATTTATTTTTGAATATTAAAAGCATACAAAATAATAAAAAAAACCGTCTTTAAAATTTGAGATTTTTCCTATAAAAAAGAAAATTATGATTCGAAATATTTTATAATTTAGAAAAATTAGTTTAAAAATATTTTATAATAAAAAAACTTGTTGCTCAACTGTAAATATGAATACGATATTGTGATGAATTAAGTCTTAAAAAAATTTAAAAACTATAGGGAAATATTAAGCCAATATTTAGATATTATAAGATCAAAAGCATAACAAAATGATTTAGATTAAAAAAATTTTAAACATTTAAAATTCCATATGTTTTTTATAAATAAGGTCAAAAAGAATTTTAAAAAAATAATACAAAATATTTTGTAATTAAAAAAAAAAATCTTGATGAAAAAATTTAAAGATTAAGGCAATATTTATGTTTTTGAATGTTAAAAAGCTTGCAAGAATATTAAAACAAAATATTTAAATATGACATTACAAAAACATTTGTATTAAAAAAACAAAAAAAAAATCATTATATTTTTTATAGCTAAGTTCGAAATACTTATGTTTACAAATGTTGAAGCGTACAAAATATTTCAAAGAAAAAAATATTTAAAATATAATAATTCAGTTAAGAAAAAATCTAAAAAATACGAAATGTTGTTTTTTTATAACTAAAAAATTACTGATGAAAAAATAGCTTAATATCAAGCCTGAATTTCTATTTTTTAATGTTAAAACATACAAAATATTTAAAAAAATTTTAAACATGAGATTTTTCTTACCAAAAAACAAAACAAATGTTTCCAAATATTTTGTAATTTAAATATTCGGGCAATATTGTGGAAGGATATTAAGACTTTGGAATGTTAAAAATATTTGGAAAAAATTTGGAAATAGATATTTGTATTTTTTAATGTTAGATATTATTATGAGATAAAAGCCAAAAAAGTAAGAATTCATTTTTTAAAAGAAATGTTTTGACATTTTTTGTGCAAATATTGGTTAAACATTCTAATAGGTTTTTCATAATTATTTTTTTTTCTTCAATTTAAATTTAAAGCTATATAAAAAATAATAATAGTTTGGAAATAAATTGAGAATATAATTGTCAGAACTACTAATTTCACCTAATTAAAAAAAAAAAATCCAAATAAATATTGGCAATTTCAAAAAATATGGCTAAAAAAATTGAAAACTTTGAATTTGTTTTTTTTTTAATGAAAATACTTAAATTTCTTGCAAAAAGAAAGGTCTTAGAATTACATTTTAAAATTTTTTGGCAATACCTAAGTTATTTTTTAAAATTAAATTTAAATTTACAACCTATCATAATATTTTTGCACTTCCAATAATTCAAATACTCAAGGGATTTAAAAATTTCACTCTCAGAATTTCTGTTATTTTTTTCTGCTAGCGATACAGCAGCATTCCATAGCCATCTGCTAGCAGAGCGCATTTGTTTGCTTGCTTACTCTCTCTTATCTGTTTTTGTTTTTGTTTTTTAATATTTAAAATGTTTGTTGTGAAAACCACAAAATGCTCCAAAGAAAAATGTGCATTTTCGCAAAAAGGGAAGAAAAATGACTGTCGCAACGTCGCAAAAGCTCAAAAGCTGACAACGTGTCACAGGAGGATTTTCTGCTGCAGTTTCGGTTGCTTGACGCTGCTACGCTTGGTGACTGCAGGCAGCGTTGGCGTTACATTTTGTGGTGTAATGTGGCAGTAGCTCTTTGGGGTGTTATTAATTTTACGCAATGGCTTACATGGCGTATGAGTGACGGTAATGCGGTTTCCTTCGGATGTCACAGCGGCGGAGGCAAATGAGTTTAAATCGGTAATGAAATTTGTGGGAGTGTAGGAAAAAAAAAACAAGAAAGTGAGTGGAAAATTTCTTAAATAGCAAAATGTGCAAATTTAAAGTTTATTTCGACAGAATATGTGCACAAAAATATTGCATTAATATCGTTTAGTACTATTTTAGAAATACAATTAAATAATTTTTTTGACTTAAAGTGGTATAATTGAAATTATATTTTTAACTTATTTAAATTTTATTTAACATAAGGCAGAAAAGATTTATATTTTTTAACACAATGTTCTACTTAAGCAATTAATTTTCCATATTTCTAATCGACTTTTTTAACAGGATATTTTATAAAGAAAGTTTTTATTACAAAATGCTTCTAGACCACCTAAGTGCAAACAAAAACAAAATTTTGAAAAAAAAGTGGGTAACTTTTTTCTCGGTCAGGGCAGGTACATTATTTTTTTTTACAAAAATTTTAGTAAAGAAATATATCGTTTTTTTTTTATATACATATATAAAAATATATAAAAGTATTAATTATATAAACTTTATGATTTTTTTTTAATTATTTAATAATTTTAAACCACTAATAGGAAATTTTTTTGACTTTTTGATTTTTTCAAAATTTTAAATTTTTTTTGCATTCCTTATTTGCATCTATCAACAATAGTTTTTTTATGTGAGTATTTCAATTTTTCCCAAATTTTCAAATAAAAACTGACCTCAAGCAATTGTTCAAAATTTATTTAAAAAATTAAAACTAGAAAAATATTAACAAAGCGGCAATAAAATAATATTGAAAATATTTTTGCAAACCATCTTCTAATTCTTCAAATAATTTTGCTACATTTTACTTTTTTATTTTTTTTTTTATTTATTCAAAATACCTTAACTAAGAATTAATTATATACAAACATATTCATAAAAAAGTATAGCAGTTTTTTGAAATGTTCAGAATTATATATTGCATATATTAAACTTTTAGGATTTTATGACGGTACTACACGTTGTGACATATTTTAATTGTATAAATATCGGATACAATTAAAGAATGAGATGTATTTGAAACTAAATACGGCGACTAAATAGAAAATTGTTAAGAAATGTTTTCGAAAAATTCGTATTTTAAAAGAAACTCCAACCTTTGAAAAAAAACATTTTTGACAATAAAAATATTGGAAAATATATAAACTGTGCCGCAAACTATAAGTCAAATTTAAACAAAGAAAAAAATTACCAAAAGGAAAAATTGTTTTTAAAAATATTAAAATTAAAAAAAAAATTTATATTGCTGAGTTTCTTTTTAACTTTTATGTAATTTCATATTTTTCATATGGGGATCCATTTTTGATGAACGGTATTCTTGAAAAGCAAAACCAAATTAAAAAATTTATGCAAAAAAAAAAATCGTAGCAACATCAAGAAACCAGTATTGTGTCGAAATGGTAATACAACAAAGAAAATAAACAAAGAAAAAATTTAGCAAAAGGAAAAATTATTTTTAAAAATATTAAAATTAAAAAAAAAATTTATATTGCAGAGTTTTTTTAACTTTTATGTAATCATATTTTTCATATGGGGCTCCAAACGAAAAGCCATATCTAGGTTGGGAATAAAGCAAAAACAATTTTTGTGTTTGATGAACGGTATTCTTGAAAAGCAAAAACAAATTAAAAAATTTATGCAAAAAAAAAAAATCATAGCAACATCAATAAACCAATATTGTGTCGAAATGGTAATACAACTTTTAAGATGCATATATAGCAGTACCAATACAAATACAACTGAGAAAGATCCCTAGTTTCCAAATATTGCTTCAGACCCAATCAATTTAGCACTTGCCGAGTAGAAGGTGCTAGTTAGTTTAGCAAAAGTCTACAAACTTTAAATATTTCATTACATTAATTTGCCAACAACAAACACCAATTTTTTAAAGATATGAAACTTAAACTCAACTACATCTCACTATACATAGTAAATATATTTGCCGCTGTGTGTGTGTGTATGTGAGTGGGTGAGTCTTAATATATTCATAGCACCACTGCTCTACCGTCAAGTTGTGTGTCTAATTCTGTCGTAATTTGCACTGTAACTACTTAATTGCGAATAAATATTGACGATGTGCAAATAAATTTATAGCCGAGCTGAAGATTTGCATTCCCATGCCCACTTCTCTCCACACCCACTTCGAGTCGCTTCTCAAGTAGTCGTTTAAACATTTTGTACTTAATTGGCAACAGATTTGCGGCAGGCATTTGATGCCGCATACGCATACGCATGCGATATATCTGCGATAAATTATTTAACTAGTAGAGCAGCTATTCGCACTTTAGTTAATGTATGACGCCTTCAGGTAGACTACATTTTGATTGTCTGATGTTTGGAATTACTTCCATTAATTCACAGCAAACTAAATGAAGCTTTATTACCGACTACATTTGTTATTCCAATTTCCTCGTGAACAGAGCTGCCGCGGATGTCTAAATTCATGCCTTTCAAAAATTACACTTTTCAGCTAACGACCAACGTTATATATCGACACAGTCTAATAAATTTATTTCCTGGTAAAGACTCTGCTGATGAGCTGCACTTGTTTGTTTACTTATTTGAATCATTTTTTGACTTGCGCAAAAAATCCACTCAACTTATTTTATTTCCATTTTAATTTATCCACCTTTGGCAACCAAGAAGTTCAATTTATTGGCATTTAAGATTCCAACAATTTTTGCATTTGCTGGCACGGTTTAATGTGACTTTCATGTACAGTTGTTTATTATGGGCGCGACTGAATTACGTGGATAAAACAAATTAGCTTCATAAAAGTCAGATACATTGGATATGCAAAAAGAGAAGGAGAGAGCGGAGTAAATAGTCGTACAGTTGACTCAACGGTTGAAAGAATTTATGTGGATTTGAGCACGACGATGAAATATTGACTGTTGTTAATTTTGAAAAATAGCCTATACCAATAACTATATACATATATCGATAACGATAAATAATATCGATAACTATTTTCGTAGTTTATGATAAAGATATCACTATCAGTTTCTACAATTACCACGATAAAGATAATTTCAAAGGTAATTCTATTGATAGCACAAATGAAAACTAAACGATAAATATACCGACAACTCGTAGTGATCAAAATAATTAGCGATATCAGTAATAATAATTTTATCGATAAATATAACGGCAACGTTACAAATATCGATTATAATAATGATAGCAATTGCAAAGTTTAAAATGTTATCATTTTTTTTAATCCCCGTTACCGATAACTGCATAAACCGATACTATGCAATATCGATAAAAACTTTCATGGTAAATGATAATGATATATGTAATGAAAGCAATATCGATTACGACTTTGATATTTCGATATCAAACATGGTACTGTAATTATAAATCGAAAGAAAACTTGCTGCGATAAAAAAATGAAGAGAAAATAATTAGTGTAACCGACAAAATATCGATAACATTGTTTCAAACGGTTTCGATAGCAATACTAATATCGAAATCGATAATTATAACGAACAAAATATCGATAAGACTAACAATAACGATACCGATTATAACAATAACTGCGATAATGATCTTGCAATATTTAGACGCGATGTCAGTAAAACTAATTCTATAGGTAGCCAATGATAATACCGTCCAAATCCAAAATTAGAATTTTAAAAGCGCAGATTTTCCTCACATTTTCCCCGCCTTCTTAAACTCCTTAAAACGCAAATGCTTTAATTCTGAATTTTATTAAAAACAAAAACATCTAACCACCAACTACTCTACAGCCATTTCTCGTGTTACCCTTTATTTTCTCCCTACCATTTTCATGCAAGTTTATCCTTTTGTACAACCCATTTATTTTCATTATGTTCCCATCTTTCTGCCATGCAAAGTTATTGACACCAAAGGCGTTCGCTCAATTCAGCAACAAAGCGCCTTGGTCAGCTTTTCGCTTTGTCACTTCTTTTATCTTTGGATTCCAGCAGAGAGATGGTGACAAATTTGTTTTGGCCATAAACGAATCACAAGCAAATCGGTTTTGTTTCGAGCACTTTTTCGTTTTGTTTGTTTTTTTTTTTGTACTTTTTTTTATTATTCGCTATTTATTTATCTTTTGTTTTATTTTATGGTTCACCAGTAATGCGTAGATAAGTAGAAGGCCAAGTAAAGGATATATGAAATTAATAGTAGGCGATTAATCTACGAAAGGCAGGCATATGGATGTGGATTTAATGGGTTTATAGGCATTACAAGTTAAAGGACTTTTAACTAAGTGTCTTGGAGAACGAGAGCTTAGGGTTAAGTTGGCAATGTGATCTGGAAATCGTTGGAAATTTTTGATATACATATGTATTAAACTTAATTAAATAGATAAAATATGTAAAATATTTAATTTAAAAACCATTTTACCTATAAATATAAATATAAATATTAATTGGCTCAAATATCACAATATTTCTATCAAACGCAAGCTATTTGAGAAATATTCAATGCAGACTATAATTTAAAAATTCAGTTATGTAAAATATTATAATATATCAGGCTTAACATGACAAAAAACACTTCCATTTAGAAATATTTTGATATATAGTTGCCAACAATCTAAAAAGTGGTAATAATTATACAGGAAAATTTACTAGAATATTTCAATATGGATATAAAAAAAAGCGATGAAATATTTAGAAATAGGGTTACCAACTTTGAAAAAAAACTTTTCATTCAAAATGCAATTAAACAATTTTGGTGCATAAAATATTCAAATGCTTAACATGTCAAAAAACACTTTTATTTAGAAATATGTTGGAGTAGAGTTGCCAGCTATTAAAAATAAATATATGTGAAAGTTAAATAGAATGTTGCAATATGGGTATGGAACGAAGAGTGTTTTTGGGTATATTAATCGTGAAATATTTGTGAATAGGGTTGCCTACTTTAAACAAAATTGTGCACGCAAATTATAGTTAAATAATTTAGTTGCCCAAAAAAAAATTTGTGGTTTGAAATATTTTGGAGTAGAGCTGCCAACTTTGTAAAATATTTAAAATAATTAAATATGAGTTATTTAGTATGTATGTAAAATGGTGCAACATGGATGCCAAACGAAAGGTGTTTTGCAGCATTTTACTCTTGAAATGTTTAGGAATAGGCTTACCAACTTAAAAAAAAATTGGCGCATAGTTAATTTAAAAATTTAGATAGAAATATTTTGGAGTAGAGCTGTGTAAAAAATCAAAAATAATTAAATATGAAATTTAAGTAAATTGTTAAAGTATGGGTACCAAACGAAAAATGTCTTTAAGTATTTGAATTTTGAAATTATTTGAAATATGGTTGCCAACTATACAAAAAATGTGCTTGCAAAGTTAAATTAAATAATATCGGTGCGTAAAATACAACAATGTGTCAGACGTAGCATGTTACACAAACTTTTTACTTTGAAATATTTTCGAATAGGGTTGCCACCTATCTAAAATATGAGACAAATGAATATTTACATACGTAAAGTAAAATAAAATATTACATTGTTTATACCAAACAAAAATGATTGAGTATGACAATATCCATACATAGGGTTGCCACCTGATTTTTTTTTATATATAAGCTACAAAAGTACAATATTGCAAATGCAAATTTGGTTGTCAAAGGAATCTTTTTATATACATAGAAAAATATTTTTTTAATAGGATTGCCAACTATAAACAATAATGCAAGCACTTAAAATATTACGACATGGATATCAAATGAAGCGTCTTAAAGCCTCTTTTATTTTGAATTATTTTTTCAGCGGAATTACCACTACAAATACCCTAGTATGTTCTAATTGACCATCGGTTTATTTGTTTCCCCAAATAATTGGTTAAAAATATGTGTTATCGAAAAAAAATATACCTTCAAAATTTGAAATTACCCTCTACAATTCGAAATATTTTTTTTTGAGAGGATTAGAGTGCGATAAAAGTCTTCATCCTTGACGAGTAATTATTAAACTTCTGTGTGGTTGAATTTGAGTTATCTGAACTTTGTAGGCTAAGAAGGCGCTCTAGAATACAAGAATTTTAGAAGGATATACAGTGCTAAAAATTATAATTTCAATGGTGTAAAAAATTTTGGAATCAAGTAATAAATAAAACAGTTATAAAGGAAATTCGATTTGGCTTTTGTTAGCACACGAAAAGGATGAAAATTTTGATGGCACTGGAATTAACTCGAAGTGAGCTTTCAAACTAGGAGGATAATTGGATTTTTTTTTAATGTTATGGTAGCCGACCTTGTCTAATGTGTATATTTAGATAGATATAGACAAATGTGTTGGGATGTATAGCGGTATATTTGGTACCTTGATTATTATCCGTTAAAAAGTTATGTATGATATTAAAAATATCTTAATACGAACTACAAAAAATTAAGAGTAAGCTTTAAAAAGAGAGTTTTGCATTTAAACTAACAAATGCTCTTTAAAATGCAGAGTTCTCTTTTTCGCACTTTTCTCTCTTTATTTTCATTTTTATGTATATCCCCTTGCAAATCTTTTCCTGCTTACCTCTGACACATTTGCACTGCAAGTTATTGACATATCTGCGCCGACAAGGAATAACAGGCAAAGTCGAGTGCGGATTTAGAAGTTTCACGTGAGACACACATAGTAGACGATTAGCAAATTAATTACGCTTGAAACTTAATTTTTATTTAAATTATTTCTATATTGTATACATTTTGTAGAGCACTACAAATTCAACATCATTGCAGTCAACTAATTTACAGCTAGAAGTAATATTTGAAAATTAATCAAACACGACTTTGGCTGTTATTTCTTGCTGCGAACAGATATTGAGATTTTTTTGTTCCCCCCATTGAAATAACACGCTATCGCATACACCCGCTACAAATTATGCATGAAATAAATGCTATGTAATTATTTATAGCCTACATTTGGGCGATTAAAAAATTTCATATGTACATACATACCTAGTATATGTAAATTCATATTTTATGACTTACGCCGCACACGCCGAAATGCACAGAGAGTTTAAGTGCTTGGTGGTAGCCGCAAAAATAGTAAATTGCGGTTGCATAGCAGCGGTTGGAATGCCCCGAAAGAATGCAACATAGCTTTTTAATTAGCATATGTTGGCTGAGGTGCTGATGTGTACACAAACAAGCAAACACCACTACATGCACACTACACATGGACTTGCACTATATTTGCATATTTGAGTGAGCGAGTGGGTGAGTGGCTGAGTGGGTGAGTGGGTGAGGGCAGACGAAGAAGACTAGTCATATGTATGTGCATATATACCAAAATAATTGTAGTGGCGTCTAAATTAGAAAGCATTTTGAATACACGCCGACATATCTCCCCATATGTGTGTGTGTGCGTGCGTAAATAATGAATTTGTGCGCGCTGGTAAACTCATAACAGCTTGTTTGCTTTTTCAGGTCGCAAATGGCCTGCGGCTCTAATTCGCTGCACACTCGCACACGTAGTCACACATTCGTCGCAGAGTAGTGAAATACATATTTCACTGCAGCTTTACAAATAGACACCAAAGTTGTTTGCATGTCAAAATAGTTGAAGCGCCTGAGCGTATGCAATATATCACTGCATTTGTGGGCGTTTTTGTATTTCGTTTCATATTGCATACTCGCTTGTTTTGCGGTACAACATTTTTTCTTGCTTGTTATTAGCTTCAATTTACATTTATCGCCAATGGCGTTGTCGGTGATATAAAGAGTCGTGCCAACGCGCCTAAATATATGCATCGGCGTGTGTGTAAATGTGCCAGTGCATGTGCGATAGTTGTTAGTAGATATTTTAAATTAATGTATTGCTGATATTGAAATTAAAGCTGGAAATACAACATGTAATATGCTGACTTTAGCTAAATCGCCTAAAAGGCAACCACAAACGAATGCAAAGCAGTGTCCGTTAATGAATTGTTTTCAATAATTCAACATGGAAATATTTTATGTAGCTGTTTAAATATTTATTATAGAAAACCGAATGGCGTTCAATGTTAAAAATGCTAGCGCGCCTGTATGTATGCAACAAAATTACTAAAACGAGGAATAAAAGTGAATAAAAAGTTATAGGCATTTAGCGCAATTTTATATGGCAATATTTTTGAACAGAGCGGCCCACTATCAGAGCCAAAATAAAATTGTGTATTTTGCAAGTTTTTGGCTAGGATTGCCAGCTATCTCAAAATAAAGTTAAATATTCTAAATCCGCAAAAAAATGACGGTCTGAATGAAATTATACAATAATGTGTATAACTTATTTTTCTTTACTTATGAATTTAAAATAATTTTTTTATTAAAATGCTCCTCAATTTGTTGCAGTATACAACCAAATTTAAATTTAAAAAAGATTTGGCAAGTTTCCAAAAATTATCTACAAAATTTCAGAATTTTTATTCAGAACGAAATTATTTTTTTAATTTTTTTAAATCTTTTACAAAGTTTGAAACCTGGATATATACATATGTATGTGGTTTGTTATAAATGAATATATATCAACAATATTTTTTTGAACTCAAGGCCAGATTTTTTATTTGAAAATTGTTGAAAAAGGTCGAATTAATAGAAATTATAGCTGCTACCTGGGGAGATCACCACATTTTCTCAGATTTCTTTCTAGACTCAGTCCGGATTCGAACTCAGAACCTTAAATTTGCCAGGCAAGTACGGGACCAGGAATCCAGGTGGAAATGTAAGCCAATGAACATAGACTACATTTGAGGAAAAATGTGGCGCTATTATTATTTTATTATTTTCATGGAAAATAAATGCATATTTTTTACTTTTGATGGAAAATAAAAAAAAAATTAAGCCGAAATGTATGCAATATTTTCTTGCTAAATTTCGAAACAATACTCGCAAAATTTAAATACCATTTAATATACAAATTTAAAAACCTAAAATCCTTTCAAAAATTTTTAGTTATCAGCATTTTTTATTTAATTTAGTTTGTTGCTCTAAGCGCATCATGTGTATCAAAGTATAAAATCCTTTTTTCTCAATAATTCCATTACACAGTTATCCTATTAATTTTGCCACAAAAATTTACATAAATTATCAATTGGGCGCCTAAAGTTGTGCAATAAATGTTTTAAAACCAACAAAGCATGTTAAAAGCTTACGACGCTTCAATAACTTCAAAACTTAAATACTTGTAGGGATTTTTTTTAAAGTATGCCAAATAATTTCACAATATTTGAAATGGAATGTCTTTCAATTGTATATTAAATTGTAATATTTGCGCAAATGCTTTTTATATGGATACATTTTCTAGAAAAGCCTTAAATTTAAACAAAGTTTAATTTGTGCGCCTAAAGCTGTGCAATTTACATATGTACAGTGCTGTGAAAAAAAATAGAATACAAGTTTTTTTAACGAACGGTGTCTAGCATTTTCTTCCATAGAAATTATGTTTTAATTTTTTCACATAACTGTAAAGAATTACATTAAAGAAGCGTTTTAGAAGCTTATTCACCTCTAGCTATGTATCTTCTGCCTATGTACCTTAATTTTAAACTTTAACTACCTAACCTACATTTTCCAAATGCCTTCAAGCTGAAAAATTTAAATGCATTTGCATAGGAGTTTAAGTCTTAAGAACAAACAACGTTTTTAGCTTCCCCTTCGTTTATGAAGTTCATTATATAATTTATTTACAAATTGTTGACCACAAAAAGTCATTAACTTCAATAAGTATACGAAAGGTATGCCACACAGAATTTGATATAACAACAACTTATATTGCTTACTAAAGTCAAAGTCTAACACAACTCTAAACAACATTATAATATGAAATTTGAATTAAGCATCATAACTTTAGCCGCCTAAAGCTAGACAATAAATTTTGTTAGCTTAACAAAGTCTGCCGGCAATTCGTGCGCATACATTTAACAAGCACTTAAATAATTGATTTTCAAGCATTTGCGTCGAAAAGTAGAACTTGATGTTTATAAAATTTTCCATTTAATGCGAACAATTGCAACTCGGTATGGCAATTTCTATAATTGCAATGCAGTTTCCGAATTTGACTGTAGTGCATTCAATTTTACTTCTAACACTATCAATTCGCCCGTAGTAATCCTTCCAAAGCTCTTCAAATAGTTAGGAGCTCTAACTGTATCTGGGAATTAACAGCATCTTCTATTTAATGCCACTCCAATTTATAAATTAAACTGGTAGTGAAAGTCCGTCGCACGACGAAATGCCTAACAAAGACATCAAAACTGTTATATTTTTGTCAAGCATACTTTCAGGCTGAATGCGAGGTAATGTACAGTTTGAGCGATATGTGTTGGTTTTTATATATATTAAGTGGTGAGCGCCTACAGCTTTGCAATAAATTTTATTAAACTATCATTATGTTTAACAATGTTCGCTTTTAAGGATCACTCAAATCGAAGCAATTAAATTTACGAAAAGCAACCTCTGAACTCCGTCCGCTGTTCGCTTTGTCCGCACGGTCACAATTTGCAAACCAAAAGCTTAAAATATTCACTTATGCCTTAGTCTAATTAAATAGCTTCTTAAAAGATTTAACTCTTTCTTAGTGCTTGCTGCTACACACACACACACACACACACGCACGCACACTTGCATAATTGTGGAACCGGCGAGTTGGTTGTAATTATTTAAATTAATTGCGCCTTTGACCTACTTATAGCAAACACACAAGTGGCACACAGCAAAAAGAAAACGACAAAGATGTGAGTGTGAGTAGAATGTGCACTAACGGGAAATGAAAGGGTAAGCAGAAAATCAGCAGCTGCTATAAGAAATGCAGAGTGAAGCAGGTAGGTGTGCAAGATATGTTGTGGCTTTGCCAGCTGCAGTCGCCTTACGTTCTTGCCATAACTAAAGTAGTGATTGCGCTTTTGCATCGTTCCAGTTGTGAATTCAAAGATTAACTTTCAGCTACGCGAAATCGCACTGTAAATCATTAAACAATTAGAAGTTTAATTTATTACAAGATTTATTTGCATTTTCTGGAGCAAAGAGCTATGTTCCGCGTTTATATTTACAAGAGAAAAGAAAAATAAAATGACTTCTTTCAAGTATTTGCGCTGCTGTGCTTGGTACGATAAAATTGGAATGGGATGCCGAAATAAGCTGCGTAAAATTTTAGTTTTCGAAATAGCTGAATGTAGTAAATGAGTTGTGCTTTGAAGTATGCAATGCATAGGTTAGTAGTTGAGATTTGCAAGCACGCGTTACAGCAACTACGAAATGTAGGTATTTTCCGTTTGCAGTTGCGGCATAATTTTAGGCGCTACTGTAATTAATTTAAAAATTCCGCTGTTTAATATTCGAAAAAACGCATGGACTATATTAACGTAAACCTATTCAGTATTTAAACACTCGAGTTTTCATGTCGCGGCTTAAGTTATTTTCAAAAAAGTGGAAAAAATCGCTAAAATATTTTGAGCAACAGTGAAAATGGTTGAGGGTTATTTTTTTGCAATATTGATAACAAGTTACATTTTTTCAATAACATTGTCCATAAAAATCTAAATTCTGAACTTTGTAAAAATTTCTACGAAAATTAAAAAAAAATCACGAAGAAATTTACAATTTTTTTCGGAATTTCAAGAAATTTTTTGAGTATACCCATACAGTTTCTGAATAGCAAAATTGAAATTTTATGTGGCTAAAAATTTTAATTGCTTTTTGATATTTTTTCATACACAAATAAATTCTATTTATATGGAAGAAAAGGCGCAAGGCTCTCAACAAAAAAACAAAAAAGTCAAAAATCAACCCACGTTTTAAGTTACTTGAAACATGCATTTTATTATATTATATACCCAAAATTTTTCTACGGATTGTGGCAAAAAAAACTGAAAATTTTATCGCCAAATTTTACAAAATTCTAAATTTTAGATTTATGTGATGTATGTTATTGAATGAACTAAATTTTTTAAAAAAAAAGGTATGAAAAAAATTGAACATGGAAAAGTTTGTCAATATTGTAAAAAAAAAATTTTTAATTTGAAAATTTAAAAAATGTTGAATTTTCACAAATTTTGTATTGGGTTTGAAACTTTGATTTATATATAGTTTATTTTATAAAATGAACTATATTTTAATATAAAATTAATAAAAAAATTATTTAAAAAAATAGCTCTGAACCATTTTCTCTGTAAGTCACTGTATATGCCTGAGCGAAATGAAAGGTTAAGATATAACTAATAAAATTTCACGGCAAATTTTTTCTTAGAACATTTTAACCCTAAAAGTCTCGTTTTCAGCCTAACTACAAGAAACTCTTCAAAACACATTTTGTAAAGTCGTTAGAGGATTAAAAAGTTTTAGAAAATTATTATTTACCAAATTTTACTAGCGGTCTGCTGTTATTAGAAATGTAGTGGCATTTTGAGCTTCTCGATCAGCCAAAAAAATAGAACTCAAAAATTAAATTTTATTTCTGATAGATAAAATTACGTGCAAGAAGTGAATTTTACTTCGATCAAAAATATGTTGCTTAAATAAATTTAACTCAAAAATTAATGTATGCTTTTGATTAAAATCTAAAACTAAAGAATTATAATTTTTTTTCAAACAAATTTAACTCAGAAAAAATTTTTATTTTCAATAAAAAAATAAATATTTACAAAATAAACACTATATCAGAGCGGAAAAATAACACTCGAAAAACGAGTTTTACTTTTGTTCATGGAAGTATATTTCGATACACAATTTTTAATTTTCCACCAAAAAATAAAACTCATATTATTATTGATTTGAAAGTTTAAAATCGTAAAATATTTATTAAGTACTATTTTTTTTAATAGAACTCATAATGAGTGCCTGATTTTAACAAAGTCACGGCTGGTTGAAGTTACTATAAAATTGTCGCATGCTGTTACTAAATTCAAATATTTACCAAAGCGAATTTCAGAATCTCAATGCTAACTAAACTGCCAAATATTGACTACCATTCAATAACATCTAAAAGGGTTTAATTTATTCCCTTACCGGTGCTCCTAAAATATGTAGTAGCACAAAAAAATTTAAAACAATTTGGTTAAAAAAAAAAAATTCAACTCTACTTTCAGGCGCACTGCCATGTAGTGGCAGTAGCGAAAGGAAATAGACAAACCTTTTATTTAGTAGTATCATGCGTGAATTGAGAATATTTTCGGGCGCAATACCAAGCCTGAAAAGCTGAGTAGTAACAGAGAGATGACAACTAGAGGAGAGGAAAAATACATACAAACACAAAAAAAAAACAATGAAGTAAAAGTGAAGCAAGCCTGTTTCAAAGCATATCATATAAATGCAAATGAGACATAGTGCAGCAATAGGAGATGAACGTACTGGCACTCAGCATATTTTGTACTTTATTACACGGCTACGTATATTTTGTTTTGCCTTGGCAACGGCCATACGCCCCGCTGTAGAAGCAGCAGCAGCAGCAGCTTCAACAAACCATGGCATTTGAAGTGTTGGAATTTCATTAAAATTTTATTATTGTTAAAAAGTGATGCCGGTCTGTTGCTGTTTTTTTTTTGTTGTATCGTTGTTTTGGTTTTTTTATTCTTTGTGTATGCCGCTCACTTTCATTCGGCACACTTTCTACCAGTTTCCGCTCGCTTTCTGTGCGCGCTTTGCATTATTGTTTATAATTTCGCTATTCCATTTATTTTTAGGCGCTTCAGTGAGCTTGCAGCAAATATTCACGTTCACTTTTATTGGCGCACTGCCATAAAGTGCATGACTGACTTAGCGAAGACTAATGGCCAGTTTCGCAGTCAGAGTTGAACTTTTTTTTTTTACTGGAACTAAACTTTTAAAGTCATGCAAAAACTGAAAAATAATATCAAATTATTTCAAATTTTCTCATTCAAAATTCAGAATTAAACGATCACTGAAACCACAACTCCATTTTGAGCCTTAGATCAATTAGCTAGAAATTGATTAGTCTTAACCTTCATCCAACTCTCCTATACTGATGACCTGACAAAAATTATCAAACTGGCAGCTGTCAAGTTTACTGCGCCTAAGACTATGCGGTGAAAATGGTTTCCATCTCTCTAATGCTAACAACAGTCGTTGTAGTTGTTATGTCCAACTGAGTACGTGACAACGACGTTACATTCTGCGACATAGTTTTAGGCGCAGTAAATCTGACAACTGTCAGGCTAAGTTTTGTCAGGTCATCGACGACACAAATCCGAAAGTGATCTGTCTCCAAACCGAACTTGACAAGGGATGAAGGAAAATCGTTTCATTATACCTAAACTTTTCACGCTGTTAGAAAAACAGAAGAACAAAAAAGAAACAAGGCTCGAAATATATATTTTTTTTTTATTTTTTCGAATAAAAAAATTATTGGTAGGATTTCGTTTAAGCCAAAATTCGAATATGTATGTATATCGTTAGAATCGTTATACCATATTCTATGCAAATCTGACTTAATTTTTATTTTGAAGATTTTTGCTTTTAAATTAAATTAAATTTTGTTTTGAACAAATTTGATCAATATTTTGCGTTTTTTGTTTTTCGATCAAAGTTGATCATAATTTTTTAATTGCTTCAATAAAACTTGATCTTTTATTTTTAGATTAAAAATAATCGTTTTTCTTGGATTTAAATTTTTTTTTGTATTATACGTATTTGCTCTGTTTTTGTGATTTTCGTAAAACATAAAATCGCAAAATTTTAAGCCAAAAATAACGATTATTTTTTACCAAAAAAATGCACATCACATGAATCGAATGTTTGATATTTTTGCGTTTATTGTGATCGAAAACGATAATTTTTTATCAAACAAATAAAAATCACAAAGTGGCGATTACATCAGGATTTTTGTTTAATAAAAATTAAAACCGTTACGGTCCCTGAACAAAATAAATCTTTCTTATTCTGAGATCTCTCATTTCGATTAATACAAAACGAGATATTTTAAACGCCGACTCATATGTGGATCTGCCAATTGCAAAGCTGTAGTAGCTTTCAAATAATTACTTCGGAACTTTCGAATTGGTGTATTTAGCGTGTAGTGTAACGTTAACATATAGCAAATACTTATATTTAGAGAATATATAAAAGCACAAAAAAAGAGAAATAAAGGTTGTCATTGGAAGGTTAAAAAACGTGGATGAGAAAGCGGCCAACAGCGAATGACTGACGTAGCTTTGTTAATATTTTTTTTATTTCGCTGTAGCATTTTTTTTCTATATTCATTTTTTCATATGCAAATGAGCTGTCAGTTACTGTCACGCGTAACCGACACATTATTATAGCCTACTTTAATGATACCGAAAAATATTTAATATACTTTTAGGCGCTTCTATATATACGTAGCATTTTTGATGCTATGTCGCTTGCCACAACAAAGCTCCCTGGCTTTGTTGAAAACACAAACATATCCCACCAACAAAATGCAAACAAGTAAACAGCATGCAAATGTTTAACGAGCGTGTAGCAGACTTTTAGGTGCTTAATTTATTGCCTGCTTCCTCATTTTTTTTGCTACAACTTAATGCTAGCGGTACAAGCTATAATTTCAGTTCAGCCACTTTAATATTCCAACTATGTCTGCAGCACATCCAACGCTTTGCCATTCAGTGCCTCATTCTCAAGCGTGCGCGCCTTTAAGCCCTAAAAGTATGCAGCATGCCCTTTAAGCAAAACTAAAACAGCGCCACGTAGCGTAAAGCGAAAGTGTTTTCGCTTTTATAGAAAATGTGTTACTGTTTTTATCAAACTGTGCTCTATTTTCAGTTGTGGCTTTTTGCGCACCAGTGACATTGCATACTTTCGTGCTGGTTCGCCTTATTTAATCTTTCTCTGAAGTATTGCATAGCATTTTTCTTTGTTGCTGGCACCGCAAAAGTGGTAAATAATTTGTTTTGCTCTAAATTACTCGTAACTTTTTTTTCCTACCAGTTTTGTTATACTACATGTTTCACACTTTTCACACACACGCACACACACAGCACACCCTAGTGTATGCTTATTTCTGTGTAGTTGCTTACTTGAAAAATGTACGAAAGTTGCAAGCGTATATTTTGGTGTAAAAAAAATGCTTCACTCTTTCAGCTTTCGGCAACGTTGTTGATAAGTTTTTTTATTGTCCTTATTCGCTTCGTGCTGTGATTCTCTTACACTTCAGCAAATTTTAGTCGCTTATCTAACCAAAAAGTTGTTGTTTAAAGGTTACAGGGTGATTTGATAAGATGTATTGGTGAATAACGCTGATTTGCAAGCACAATTTTTGGCTGGAAAATAGCGCCAACAGTCAACGGATATCGGCAACGTAGAGCTAGCAGAAATTTTTTTAGAAGCATCTACGATAATCTTAATAAATAAAAGACAAACTATTTTAATTGTAGCATCTTCAGCCTGAAAGTATGCAGTAACTTTATTTAAGCGGGTAAACAATTGTTGGTCCTGTGGTACAATGGACTTTTAAACCCACTCTAGATAAATGGATACAAATGACTACCCCAAGAATTAATCTATTCTCGCAGCTACAGACGAAACTAAGCACAAATGAATTTATTCCCGAAAAATGTAACAGTTCAAAAGGCTTAAAGTAACAATATATGGTGGTCATTCAATATCAAATTAAAAAACTCCTTACTAAATTAAAAATGAAGATCAGCCACAATTTCTTATAAAACGTTATCTGTTTGCCCTTTAGAAAGTTTTTTCTTAAGTACCAGTTAGGTCATTAGCTTACCATGTCGAGTTTGAAGTTTCAATTTTGAAAAAATGTTACCCTTCCTTTTTTTATTGCACCTCAGCACAGTGGAGAGGAGGGCAGGATATAAAACACCTACAATTGGAAAGGGATTAGCCCCACAGCGTGGACTTGATGTGAACCTGGTGTTCTTATTTCCTTCCAAATTCGTTATTCGAAATTTTAAAACAACTTAAGTAGAAAGTCAATTGAGAAATAATATGCCAGACTAATAGGCATATTTTCAGGCCAATAGCGAAATTCATCGCATGACTAGTTATGACAATTGTCATGCAATAAGTATTGTCATTGTCGCGGAAACAAGGCTATTACCGCCCTATTCTAACGCCAATGGCCAGCCATGACTAGTTTCTTAAATATTGCGCCTAAAACTATGACACAAAATATAAATATCGATTAATAATTGTCGGATACTCAGTGAGTCATAACAAGATCAAATTAATAAACAAAGTTTTTACGACATAGTTTTAGCCACAGTATTTAAGAAAATAGTCATACAATGAGGCTTATGAAAAGACATGAGAAAAGGATGGTATTATGCCTGTTATGGCGACAATGACAGGAGCCAACGCATGCCATTTGTCATAACTACTGCACCTAAAACTATGCATCTATTGTCACGTTCTCAGCAGGTCATAACAATGACATGCCATTAGTTATCATTAGAGCTCAATAGTCTGAATATATTTTAATCAATAAAAAATCGCAGATTATATCACTATTACAGCTTGCGGGCAGCGATCATCAAATTTAATTAATTCCTTGTACTCAGAGTACCCTTTTTCGAAAACTTGGCTGCTCTCTTGATAATCTTGCTAATCTGTGAAAGTGTTGCCAAATTTATCAATTTATCATGCCGAAGTTAATCGCCTTGAGAGCAGCTTGCCTTTTTCTAAGTTCAACTTAGTTGCCTATTTCCTTCAACTGAATATAATCTGCTTTTATATTTTTATATTTGTTTTTACACTCCTTTAGCAAAATAAATTTACTACTGAACTCTAAAATTATCACACACAAAAAATTTGATCTCTATATCCCCTATCAATCTATATTCACTTAATCCATATTAAATGACGCAGGCGGTAGAGTTCGTTGAAATTTCTTTTTCCATTGATTTCTTTTTGCATTGGCAATGCCACCATATGTTACAGCTTTAACATTCACGCACACAGGCATTCCAACATGTACACACACACACACACACACGTACACAAATGATTTTGCGCACAAATACATCGACATACATGGATCTACATACATACGAACACAAAACATGCTGTTGGCGCATTCTGCATCCTTTGCTGTGGCCACCTCTCGGGTCAATGATGATGTGCCGTCACTGTAGCAGCCACAAGACCACAACACCAACAAACAAGGATATTGCGGATAATATACGAGAAGATCTATGTATGTATGTGGATTTATGTACTATTTTATATACTTAGATGTAGATAGGTTTAGCAAGTGGCTTAGCAAGTGGGAGTGTATGAATGATCAGTGGATTTGGTGTAAGCTTTTTAATTAATAATTAATACTTTGGTTTGCTACAAGTAATATCAACTCTAAGCAGCAATTATAGTTAAATTAAATCCAATTAAATTGTATTCAGCTACAGCTATCAGTTCGATTGATTTTCTGTTTTTTTTGTTTTTTTTTTTGGAAATGATTGTTGTTTTTTTATAAACAAGTAAAGAGAAAAATTTATTTTTGGTTAACCCATCACATCATATGACATCACGTCGTATCATATTACATCATATGACATCACATCATTCTAAGCAACTTTCTAACAAATCTTACCGAACGGAGCCGGCAGAGTGTTTTTCTTGGGTTCTACAGATAACTTATTGTTTAAAAATAATAGGTACAAAATTTCATTACACTTGTCAGGTCAATTGATTTTAATTTTTTTGGAAATAATTGGGGATACGCCCAGCAAAAGTAGAAGAAAAGAAATTAATTTCAGTTAAAAAAGATCACACATTATCACACTGTTTCAAGTACGAGCAATTCATTTTTTTTTAAATAAAATACTTGGCTATAAAACTCATGTTTCATGACATCACAACGTATCATATGACTTCAAATCGTATCATCTCATAATGTATTACATCACAGCATATTATGTCACTTTCTATAACGAACACTCCTTCCTGGGGGCTTTAGGCTTCTACAGATAATTAATTATATAAAAAATATTACGTTATTTCAGTACATGCCGACTAATTAATTTTCATTAAATAAAATATTTGTTTATAAAATTATATTCCATAAGACCACATCGTATCGTTACACATCACTTCATATGACATCACATCAAATCATAACACATCACATAATATGACATCACATCATACCATAACGTATTACATCACATCATTTTATGCCACTTTCTAAAAGAACTTACGAAATTGAGGCTTGTACCTTTTCAAATTCTAGTGGAAAAATATTTTTCATAAATCCACTACTACAAATTACTAATTATCACCTCAAGCTAATAAGATCACCTCGTCACTATTGCCGTGGCGGATGTGATGTTACATCATCTGATCTGTTGGTATCTAGGTAACGAAAATCACATCACTTCATTTTCCATCACAATCACACCTGGATTATATCAGATAAAGTTAAGTTAATTAGCTGTTCCCCAGTTTATTTCCATATAAATTCTAGAACCGAAAACATTGAAGCCAAATCTTCTGGAATAATATCATTACATTTCATCACCTCTCAATATATCACATCATGTCTCATCGACTTTATGTGTATGACCCTTTATTCTTTGAATTGTGCTGCCTGCATTTCCTATTTGGCAATGGAATATAGGAATTCAAAATTTCCAACCTTTACCAGTTCAAATATGCTGAAGTCAAGTTGATCGAATTGCTTCAAATTAGTCCGCCCAATGTGAGCGCCTAAACTTCAGTAGTAATAAAAACTTTGAGTTGCTTGATTCAATCACTTCTAATATAAAATTAGTAATAGTCAACATTTTATAAGCGACCAACGAACTTCTGTCAGTCCCTTTTCAATCAAAGAATGCACAGTCCGCTATCTACTGAATGCCTGCATGGTTTCTTGTTTTATTTCTTTTTTTGTTTGCTTCCTTTTTTCGCTGACTTGCTGCAGGCAATTCGTTTCGCTAACATTTTCTGACTTCTTTGGGCTTCGAAGCAGCAAGGCATGTCAGCGTCATTTATCGATGGCTTTTCACCCTTCCACTCGTTTAACCAACTGTTACACATCAGTCAGGTGGGAAGTCAGTTAGATGTGTTGGTCGGTCATTTTTTTGCATGACATTTTCTATTGCTTTCCCGCAGAAACACTTCAAACACTTGAAAATTCTTTAGGGAGTAGTTTTTTTTTCAAATATATTCGCTTGCATTTCTCCTTCGCATTAGTTCATTTATTTCATTTTCCCGTTGGCGAAGATTTTTCTTCTTGATAACAAGAAAATCGTAAAAAGTACGATTCGAGAAAATTGAAAATTGATTTCTCATTAATGAAGCTGCAGTGAATGTTCTGCATGTAATAGCCAACTGCGAATGGCTGTTCATGGGAGTTATGCAAATGAGCTGCGGTTACAACCTGAAGGTCTAAGTTCTTGCTTTTTGTCGAGTTGTTAGTCCGCTTGACAATGCCAATTGTTCGCCTCCAAGCTGCGATTTAAAAGTTTTCATGGTATTGCCTGAAGAATTTGTGTGACATGAATAATCTGAAAACGGATGATATTAAGGCAGCTGTTAGATAGAGAGTTTCGGGCTCTAAATAGGAGTTTACTAAAGAAAGAAAGAAATATATTATCGATACCGATAACGGTGCATATATCGCTATTCTATCGATACCAAAAATTAATCAATATCGATAATATTATTAAAACGATACCGATAACCACAATAACCACATATCAGCTCAAGATGTTGCTATCGGTATGCTTATGAATATTACCAAAAGCAAAGGCCACAAACCTATAATGATAGCGTAAGGTCAACGATACATACATATATCCAACTTTATAATATCGATAACAATATCGATAAATATAACTTTAAACATACCAATAGTAGGATTGGTAATAATATCGAAATCAAAATTTAATATCGATAACAATGCCGATAACTATTGCCATATATATCGATATCGATAACAACCACAAAATTTATTAAAATATCGGCAATGGTAATTAAAATGGAATCTACGAAATTTAATGTTAATAATATCGATAATCGTAATGATATCGGTACCGATAGCAATAGCAAATGTGAAAAGTAGTAATGAGATCTTATGCGATAAAGAATATATGCACATACATAGTTCAAAAATTATTCTTTCCAAAATTGCAAAAGCGTTAGATACTATTTACTAATCGATTAATGTATTAAATGATTCATTTAAGGGAGACAAAATCAGTATTTTCGATAATTTTTATTTTAATGTTAAAATAAAAAAATAACTTATTTGAATATTTTTATTGGATTCATTGCCATATATTAAAAAATTTCCTTTCACTTTGTAATTTCAATGAGTTTGGAAAGCTTTATAATAATTTATTATGCCATCTCTAACCCAAATTGGTACATACATATGTAAGACGTGTGTCTTAAATAGAGATCATATTGATAAGCAGTGAAAATATTTATTCAAACCAGAAATGTGTTTGGAATTACTTTTTACTATAAAGATTTCCACAAGTCACGAGATAATATGAACTTTCTTCTCTTATCATATGTGATCCTTTGCCTGACCCCCCTCGCTAATAAAATAATCACTTAGTGCCACACACTTACAAAATTTTTTGTCCCAATTTTGGTCCGGAATAAGTTTCAATATCAATAACTTATCTACTTACAATCAATTTCTTCTCAAACTTCCATTTTCATTTCAAACTACTCATAGCTTCTGCAATTTTATTACATAGTAAAATAAAATTAGTAAAGAAGTGGCCAAGTTCAGGCAAAAAGGAATTTTATGCGTATACCCGGTGCATGTTTTTTTTATTAAACACAAAAAGATTAATGTGTATTTGTCTTACGAACGGACATCGTTTTATCAAATATATACCAAATTTGATATAGTTTGAGAAAATGACGTCAAATCAATATGGTAGTATCAAAATTTTAAAATTGTATGTATTACTTTGTCTGATATTATTATTTAAACCAAATTTGAGTGATCTTAGTAAGAATTAGTTAGAAATTTAAGAGAAATAGAGTATCGTATGTGAAATCGTACAAAAAAATAATTAAATAAAAAAATTATGAATCAAAGTTTTAGGCTATTTAGAGAAATTAGAAAAATTCCAAAAAACTCAAGAATATTTTTTCAAAATTTCAAACTTTTTAGGTCTAGTCATAGTTTACAGAAACTTTTTGGGTACGCAGATTTCTAGTTCCATATAAAAAATCAAAAAATGTTTATAGTTTCGATAAAATACAGTACATGCATGTAATAATCGTACATTGAACTTTTTTTAAGTAATAAGAAAGATGTTTTAATTATTATTTTTTACAAAAAAATAGTTACAACAAAAAAGTATATTAATAAAAGTTTCATACTTTCCAAAGAAATTAAAAAAATGTAAACTTTTCAGTTCTAATTTTCAGCAACTTTTTGGATTCACAGTTACACATAAAAAAAAATTCGACAACAGTTTTTTTTCGGAGAGATACAGTTGGTGAATGTAAATCGTATATTGATTTTTTTTAGTAATTGGAAAAAATATCTTGTTTATTTTCTTATTATTACTTTTTATGAAAATAGATAATTATGAAAAAAATAAAAATCAAGGTTTCAAATTTTCTAGAGAGATTAGAAAAATTCCAAAAAATTCAAGAATATTTTTTCAAAATTTCAAACTTTTTAGTTCTAGTTTATATAAAAAATCAAAAAATTTTTATAGTTTCGGTAAAATACAGTACATGCATGTAATAATCGTACATTGAATTTTTTTTAAGTAATAAGAAAGGTGTTTTAATTATTATTTTTTACAAAAAAATAGTTACAACAAAAAAGTATATTAATCAAAGTTTCATACTTTCCAAAGAAATTAAAAAAATGTAACTTTTCAGTTCTAATTTTCAAAAACTTTTAGGGTTTATAGTTACATATAAAAAAAATTTGACAACAGTTTTTTTTCGGAGAGATATAGTTGGTGAATATAAATTGTATATTGATTTTTTTAGTAATTGGAAAAATTTCTTGTTAATTTTCTTATTATTACTTTTTATGAAAATAGATAATTCTGAAAAAATAACAATCAAGGTTTCAAATTTTCTAAAGAGATTAAAAAATTAAAAAAAAAATTACATTAAAATTTCAATCTTTTTTAGTTATAATTTTCAGAAACTTTTCTAATTAAATTAAAAAATTTAAACAAGGTGTTTCTAGTTTCGGAGATATACTTAGATTAGATGCATGTGAAAATCGTACAGTGAATTATTTTCAGTGATAAAAAAATTACTTATTAATTTTTTTACTAAATCAAAACATGTATAAATTAAAGGTTCAACCTTTTGAGAGAACTTTAAAAAATACAAAAAAATTTCATCGAAATATTCAACCTTTTTATTGTAGTTTTAATTTTCAGAAACTTATGAAAAGGTTTTTATTTTGGGTTTGAATTTAACTTTTATGAAAAATTAGCTATACAACTGCAACTATTTTCCTAAATTTTGAATTTCATTATTTTCTTAATTCCATCTGGTATTTATATTGCAAAAAAATTAAGCAAATTTGATTTTAGAGCTAGTATTTTTTATATTTTCGATATCGATGCCGTTAGTCTTTTACAAACGACCGTTAGGTAAACACTTCTACTCAAATGTGCTCCGGTATAAAAATCTTAGTAATTTCTTTTAAGCAATCTCACACATACATACATACCCCGATACTTGTGTGCAGGCAGAAAAAGCTTTAAAGGAAAAATGGCGGTGGAGTGAAATTTTACTTGAAAAAAACAAAAATGTAAAACAAAAAATTTACAAAACCATCAGTAGACGCCAAACCCATAAAAAGTACAACAAATGTTAAGTAGAAGTAAAAAGCGAAGTCTCCACATCAACACCATGGCGACCGGCGGCGGCAGCGGCAGCGCCTGCAGCAATACATAAGTGAAAACTTTTAAATGAATTGAGCAAAATAGTTTCTGGTTTTGTTTTTCATCTCGTTTCATTTTTGTTTTCAATTGAATTTTTAACCATTTCTCGCTTTTTTACTATTTTCATTTTTTTCCCCCCTCAAGCCACACACCAAATGCAACTTCGTCATTAACAATCTTTGTTGCAATATAAATACTATGTATACTTTTTGTTGCTACTTGTTGAAATTGTTCGTTGCCATCATTGCAATTTTTATGTGGTTGCTGTTGTTGTTTATTTTTTATTTATTTTTTCTCATTTTACATATGTACATATATTTCAATTTTTCACCACTTTGCGAATGCATCCCTGGTGAGTCTGCTTGTTATTGTTGAACTTTTATTCCCAATTACTTTTCGGTTCAGTGCGAAATGTCAACACTTATGTAACTATTTGTTATGTTAGATGTATTTGTAGGCGAGTGCATTTGCGAAATGCTTCATATGTGGGAGGAGTGGTAAAGAAAACTAAGGGTGTTTGATTGAGTTGACCTTCAAAATCAACATTTTGTTGGTAACTTTGACGAGCGAGGAGAATTTGGCGAAAACTTGTGCCTGGTTTAAATGGTTTAAAATTTCTTAAAAAATTAAGCCATATTTTAAGAATGCTTCAGAAAATGCAATACTTGAAAAATAAATGAATGCAGCTCTAGTTTTGCTTGCTTTATGAGATCTAATTTTATTGGTTTTAATTATTTTCAAAGTTTTAATTCGTTTTTACACCTTTACATAAAAAATTTAGATTTGAAATATTTTATAAACTGTAATTTTGGAATTTTTTTATATTTTCATAAAAGGCGTGTCAAACCTAAATTATTGCTATGAATTTGGATGTAAAAAATCAAAAAAAAAAATAATAATTTTAATTTAAAAAAATTAAAAAAAGTAAAATAATTTCATATTTCAGTTTTACAAAAACTTTTTTCAAGCAAAATAAAAATTCAAAAAAAAATTTTATTTAAAAAAAATAAAAAAAGTAAAAAAAAAAATTTCATATTTCAGTTTTACAAAAACTTTTTCTAGCAAAGTCACAGAAAAATATTTTATGGTAAATTATTTATAAAGCAACTTACTAATATTAATTTATCAAACATAAATTTTTAAATTTTTTTTTAGTTGTGAAAAAAAATTATTCAAAAGATATTTGTATATAAAAAATTTGTATTTAAAAATATTAAATATCTCAATTATTTCATGGCAAATTAAACATCAGTTCGATGTGAAACATTTTCAATAATAGTTCTGTAAATTTTTTTAAATAAATGCATATTGCATTTAAGTGATTAATTTTGAGAAAAAAAATTTAAAAAAACGGTCGTTTGTCTAAAGGATTATTTTAGCTGTGATAATTGCAGAAAATGATTTGTTTCAAAAACATCCATTTATTATTTTTTTATATTAGTTTGTATGTGCTATAGATTGTAGTTTATTTAAATATATATTTTTTAATATATATTCTCAAAATAATAATTCCTTATATATTGATAAAATATTGTTTTTTTTATATTTACATTAAAATTTCGACAAATTTAAAAAGATTCTATTTGTTTTTTAATCTTTTTTTTTTTGCTAACGGTGTTCAGTATTATCTTCCACACATATCAAAGAGAATATTTAGCTACTTCAAACTTTGCTATAACAAAATTTAATGTACAAGCCACATATTACACAATCGGTTAAATAAGTTAAAAAATTTTGATGTGCATTTTTTTTTTAATTTCGTAAATTTAAAAACTACGACTTACATGGTTTTTATTATAAAATTATGTATATTTAAAAAAATGTATTAAATAAGAAAAGGCAAAATTATCAAAGCTTGGGCCGTGATTATTTAATAGATAGATAATAACCGAACAACCTTTATAAACTGATGTATCTAGCAAGCATTTTAGACAGTACAAATATATAACTTAACTCTCTTAAGAGAGTAAAAAGAGTTAAAAAGTTTGACCCAATCATTTTCCGCAAGAGAGACTAACGTACTGGAAGATTTCCGCTTGAAGCCTTCCAATGCTCTTAAATTGAAATTTTGGATTGTAATGGTGATAAGGCAAAGGCGCGAAATCAAATTTTGGTTGACATATGTCCATACAAGCGTAAATATAAGCTTAATAAATATAAAAACTTACTAAATACTTACTAATTATTACTTAAGCTAAACACCTACCTAAGGAGCTTAATTTTATTTTCGACTACATACGTTAACTGAATGAAATGTTTAGTGTTGAAGTAAAATTGAAGATATATGTGTCATTTTGATTGCACTAATCTCGAAAGGCTATGCTAGTAAAAAAAATATATCAGGTTGATAAAAGAAAAGTCAGCTATAAAGCTGAATTAAAGCTTTGCATAGAAATTGGCTTTCAAATGGTCTCGTCCTGTAATAAATATCTGATGACATTTATAATTGAATTATTTTATTTTAAGCGCTCCAAAACTATTTTTCAGTCATGCAAATAAACTAACGGCCTTATCGATAAAAAAAAATAAAATATATTTAAAGAGCTTTACATTTTCAAATTCGTTTTAATCTTTTTATGAATGTGGGAATACATTTTTGTAGAAAGTGCTTTTCATAACTATATGACAGCAACTTTTTGACAAGTTCCGACACTTTATTTGTTACTTGGTAAATTTTTATTAATATGTTTTTTAACATTGAGCTGTATCTGCACTGAAAACGGTATCAATCTTACACAAAGCTAAATTTTTTGAAAACTCGCCAAATTTTCATCAGAGTATGAAGCTGTTTAATTCGAATTTTTACAAAATGTTGGGGTATGCAGTTGTATAGCCCATTCAGTTTTTAGTATAATAGAATGCAAATTTTAATTTGCTAAAAAAATCCATTGACTTTTGATGATTTTTTTGCCTACGGTCATTTTGTTCAGCAAACAAAGTTATCTAAAATATATAAGTACATATAGTTTATAAAGTAATTGTTATTGTTATGTACGCCTTTTATAAAATGAAGTTAAAATAAATACAAAAAAGTCAACAAGTTTTCATTAAAATTCTAAAGTTTTTAATCAGAACTTTTATACAAATTTTGAGTCTGTAGTTTTATAGACTGTTCAATTTTTCGTATATAAAGTGCAAGCTTTTTTACTAAAAATTTCTATTACTTTTTGATCATTTTTTTGCTGACGGTATTGGCAATTTTCTTCAGGGGGGAAAATAATTAATAAAAATAATTTTTTCGCATAAAAAAATCATTGGGAAAAATCCGTTCAAAACTAAACTCGAATATATCGATGTAATCTTTATTTTTCAATTTTCATTTATTCGGCCAAGTTTAATCCATATTTTGTGATTTTCAATTTTTCGATCATAAAGCATAAATCGTGTTAATGGTTTTGCCTATATTATTGTTATCGCCGACAATTTTTTTGTATTTATTTTGATCGACAAATTTCAAATCTAAGAATAACAATTATTTTTGATCGAAGAAATAAAAATTAAATAAAAAACGATTATTTTTTATCGCAAAATTAAAAATCACGAAATAACGTTAAAATTTTATCGAATAAATAAAAATGAAAAAAAAAAACAAAAATAGATAGAAATTATCAAATGTGATTGAAAAAAATCTTAAAGTAAAGATTATCGTATTTTTTTTTAAATTATAACCGTTAGGGTCCCTAAAAATTTTTTATTAAAAAATTTTAAATTTTTATGAAAAATTTTATTAAAATTTACACAAAGTTTAAAGCTGGTTTTGATTATACAATGAACCGTATTTTTTTATAAGAAATTACCTAAAATTAATTAGAAATAAATTAGGTGTCGAAAGTGTTCAATACATCCATGCCTACCAGTAGTATAGTTATGATAAGCACTATATATGAGCCTCAGTAGTACTTTCAACCTGCGTTGGAATCATTACACCCTACAAATGGCTGTTGCACTGCACTGCTGTAGGGGCATGCGGTTGCGTTAACACTTCGGCAACTTTTCTAAGGATCTGCAAGTGTTTTCAATCCTTTAAAATGAGGCATTCCCTTCTAGTGGCTTTACGCTAACCCTAAACTTAGCGCTTACTATTTTCTTCACGCTTTTCTCTACACTTTATCCGAGTCTAATTCAAATTATCTAAAAAAATTTAATATTTGTACTTGCAGTTTGCCAAGTAAGCACGTCTCATGGCGTAGAAGATTCAACAAAAACTATTTATTTTCCTCACTTTACTTTTTCCTTTTTGGTTTCGTACTATGTATATATCTCTCAAACTTTTTGGTTTCGTATCCCTTTTGCGCGCAAATCTTTTTAATTGACGAGAAAACTTTTTCACTACAAAATCATACACTATTCCGCGTTTTATTAAAATGGATTGGATTAATCAAAAATTAGATAATACGAAATGAAATAAATCGTCCTACAATTATCCTTGTAATAGAGTGTGGTGTGGGAGAGGAATGGTTGGCGAGGAAAAGGATTGAGGCAAAGTTTGCGCAGAGTTTCTAGTAGACAGAGTAACAAAAACTATGTCATCTGCTGAAAGGCAGCGTCGGTAAATTTTTATATTTTTTTTGTCAATTTCGATTTGTTTTTTTGGTGCTGTAAGTGGAGAAAGTTTAAGAAATATTTTATTGCAAGTTTTGACGTGAAAAGCGCTAGGCAGAAGGATGAGTGTGACAGAAAAAAACGTGTGAAAGAAACTTTCATAGCCGACGAATATAGTTACCAACAAATATCTGTACTATGAAATATACAGCAAGGGGTAGGATAAAACACAAACAATGATATACGAAATATAATAAGAGATCTACGTCAAAGCATAATGGCGACTAAACAGGCAACAAAATGACAGCGCAGACACAGCAAAATTGACAATTTAACTGTAAGCGTTATGGAAAAGGCAGACAGCTTTAGCAGATTTCAAACAATTTGTCGAGCGCCTATTTATCGTGATATAGGCGAGCAAAAAAACAAGTACAAAAAGAAAAAAAAGAGAGCATCACATAAAATTATGAAATAAGTGCAGAACAATAAAAACAACAAATAAATTAAGTGCACTGCGTGTGAATGCAATAAAAATTGAAAGAGAACGCCAAAATCAAATCAGTTAAACAAATGAATTTCAAAAACTTCGAAATAACCTAAAATGAGATTTGGGTTTTCTCTAAAAGGAAACTTCACTTGTTAGAAAAACTAAAACGAATTAAAATGCCTTAGATATTTGAGTGCAATACATTTCACAATATTCCGACTTTTGCGGAATTTAAAATTCTGTTATGAAAAAAATGCTAAAATAAAAAACCAGAATTTTGCAGTTTATAAATCGAAAAAAAAAACACAATAATATATTCAATTTTGGACTCATTTTACTATATATTGTTTTTGATAATTTTTTCTTTTTTGGTTTTTGGCCAACCCATGTTAAATTGAAACTTTTTGGATTGCATGAACTTTGGTGACAATTTTTATCTTATCATAGAACAAAGTTTAAAAAACTTGTTTCGAAAGTTATTATAAATTTTAAATTTTAGAATTTTACAATTATAACTACAAAAATAATTAGTATCCTTTGAAAAAAAAATTCTCAAATAAAAAAAGCATAATTTTTTAAGTTTATACATCGAAAAAATCAGGGTCCCAAACTAATCGTAATTATGAAGGTTATAAAATCATTATTTAATCGGGTTCTTTACTTTATTTTGCGATCAGTGTTTAAATTTTAATTTTGATATAAAATAATAGTAATTCTGGGATGATCGGTAAAAAATATTATAAATAACCATTAAAAACTATCAAAAAAAAAAATCTTATAAAAACAATTAAAAAATAATTTAAAAAAAAAAACACAGAATAACAATAAAATTATGGATTATATTTTAAAAGCATAACGGTTACCGTATCTGGAAAAAATCAGTCACATATTAAATTTTTGGCTTATTTCTTTATATATGTAGATATTTTTTTTTTTGAATTATGATCACAATAGATTCTGAAATTTTTATTCTAGAAATTAAAAAAAAAAAAAATTTCTTTGTACAGATATTGTTTTTAGAATTATATTAGAATTTAAAAAAATTATTTATTTATATAGATATTTTTTTCTTGAATTATGATCACAATATATCCTGCAATTTTTTTATTTTAGAATTTTGAAAAAAAAACTGGTTTGCAAACCAAAGTTAGACAAATTTGAATTTAATAAAAATTCATTGAATTTCAGTACATTTTTTTTTTATTTCAGTTTGATTATAAAAAATCACCATGTGATCAGTTGTTTAAGTCATTATAAATTGATTCGCATTCCAAAATTCAGGAGCAGCCTAAAGCTCACTAATGAAAATTATTTTGAAAAAATTTTGAAATTAAATTATGTGTCAAACGTGATCGAAAATATGTACATATATAAGTAGTGCAAGAAAGTTTTAAAAACTAGCCAGCAATTACTTTCCGTAATTAAAACAAAAAAATTCTAAATTTTTTTTCATTTTTAAAAAGAGCACCTGTAGTTGGAAATTACTTAATAAATGCCTTAATTAATTTCGGTAATAAAGTTCGCTTTAACTTTTTAAACATCCTTGACCATGGCACAATTATTTGAAAATTTTTTGGCGTTTAGCGTTTGCATCTCATATTTTTGCTTGTTTTGCAAATTTTCCTGTCATACAGGTTTCATTTTATTTCAACTATTTGAAAACTTGCAACTCTTACTAGCCATAGAATTCAGTACAACAGTACAAAAAAAAACAATGTAAATTCCAATCTACTTTGTATTTTAGATACGCACACATGCTCGAATTTTCAAACGCGTATAAGTATGTGTGTATGTGTGTGTATGTGTATATGGAAACTCAGTCGGCGATTTCTCAAGCGCTTGTAAATGAATCATTCCAAATGGGGCTGCTTTAACAGGCGCTGTTCTTTGGAAGCTGCCGTAGTAGATCCTCGAATAGAACTGAAGTTTGAGAGCAGCTTGTTGTTTCAAAGCTCAAGTCATATCTCACTTCCCTTTTACCAACAGGGCCTGTATATTTAAATTTGTTTCGAATACAAAACCCTCCGAATATTTTGTGAAAATGAACTTTCGACGACCAGAAAATATTTTTATGTGCTTAAATGCCTCGCAGCAAAATAAGCAGGATGGAGGAGAAGAAGTATCAGACATTTACAAAAATATACAAGTGAGCATTCGCCAATTTAGACATAATAGTAGCTCGCAATTTTGCCACACCATTTTTTTCCCATTTGCTAAGCGCATTTTTCAACTTCCATTTATTTTTCTTAATGTCTGCGCTATGCGATGGGAGAGTGAGAAGAGTGTGCGTGTAATTACCCGCATGGTAGCTATCGCTAAATCCAAAAATCATATGAATGTGAGCAGTCAACGCATGCCTAGTCTGATCTGGTCTGGTCGAACTGTCGGACAGGCGGTACGCACGCATACCAGGCCATACAACAAGCATTCAACGACCTACTCCTAAGGGCAGGCGATATGGCGTATACGTTACTTTTGGGTTATACTACATACAGCGTTGATTGAGAGTGATGAGGGCAAATTGTTGGTTGTGTAAGCGGGTTCAATAGCCCGCATGCAAAGGAGTAGTATATGAATAGAGAATTATGCGTGCGTGATGACAATTTGGATTTATGTACAGCTCATTAGGCATACATATATAGTATGTATGTATTTATTGTGGCGGCGTAGACAGTTTTTTCGGTTCGCCAAATACAAATGGTTGACGTTTTTAATGAGAACTACTTTCCATGCCAAAGTGTAGCGGCGGTTACTGGTTTGTTGTTTTTTTGTTTTCATACATAAAGTTCGAAGTGTGAAAATACTGTGAGGAAATTTGAAATTTAGAAAACAAAAAATAATAGTTTTGCAAAAAATAAAATTTTTATGTATTTTGTAAAAATTCCCACTATAAGAAATATTTTATTCTAATCGAGGAACCTTAGTAAAAATAGCCACTTTTTAGCACATTTGTTTTGTTTTTAAATTTTAATAAATTTCTGAAGTTTTTCAATAAATTTGTAAAAATTTTACTTTTATGATTAAAACTTTAATTTTTTTTAATTTTCATTAAATTAAAAAAAAAATAATTTTTGTATTTGAAAAAGAATTTCATTTCAATTTAAGAGCCCGAGTAGAGGTAGCTACTTTTTTAACACATTTTATTTGTGAAATTTTTAGTAAATGTTTGAAATTTTTCAATAAATTTAAAAAAAAATTCCATTTTTCATTAAAACTTCAATAGCTTTTTTCTGTAATGTTTCATTAAATTTAAAAAATGGTTTAATTAAAAAAAAAAAAAAAAATACGCAAAAAGTTGTATCCCAAATACATATCTAACACATTTGTCTTTGCAAAGTTGAAGTAAATTTTTTCAAGCTTTTCAACAAATTAAAAAAAAAAATTTTTGACTTAGATTTTAATTTTTTCATTTTTTAATAACTTTTAAAAATAAATTTAAAAAAATAATTGATTTTCAAGAAAACTAATTTGTATCACACTTTAAAGGCAGATAGCTACATTTTAAAACACTTGAAATTTCTCAAAATTTAAGTAAATTTTTGAACTTTTCCAACAAAATCTTCAACAAGTTTCCATTTGACTCCAAGTTTAATTTTTTCATTGTTTCACTAAATTTTTAACATAAAAAAACTTTAATTTAAAAAACAAATTGTGTTTACAAAAGTGTTTTATTTCAATATAAAAGCCTGAGTAAAATGCTACATTTAACACATTTGGTTTCTAAACATTTTACTACATTTTTAAAGTTTTCAAAAAATTTAAAAAAAATTATTTTTAAATAAATTTTCAAAAACTTTAATTTTATTAAACATCTTATATTATTATGATGAACTCCTTTTTCTAGGCAAATATTATTATTGTTTAAAAATTTATTTTTTGAATATGAACAGAAATTTGACTTGAATAAAATCGTAAGAATTGAAAATTGTAAATTTTTACAACTTTTACAAGAAATTTATTTTAATACAATAATTTATTAAAAACCCTTTATAAATGTTTTTGGAACTAGGTTATATAATTTTGCGAGTTTTCTAGTGAACAAATAAAAGCAAAAGAGCACTTGAAAAATTTTATAAAACACTTTTTTAAAGAAGAATTGAAATTTTGAAATACTTACAACTTTTACAAAAAATTATATTTAATTAATTATTAAAAAGAAAATTTTTAAATTCCTTTGAAATTCATTTATGTCATCTTTTTTCGAATGTGCTTTGGCCATAAACCGGCCTGAGAAGGGCTAATACGTTCCAAGAAAGATTATATTGTTTCTGTGCTTTTTTTTTAAATATTTATTCAAATTTTGCAAACAACTGATTTTTCAGAAGAAAAGAAATCGCAGCTTTCAATACAACGTCGTCAGCTTAAAGTCCACTAACATTTTAAATGAACTCTTCAAGATTTTATTACTTTCGCCACCGCGCCTCGATAACAAAGACAATCACTATCTAAAAATGCAAATAAATAAATACTTAAAAAGAAATAATAAAAAATGCCAAGCAAAAACGAACGCGCTTATCTGGTACTCAATAATCATTTACCAGAGTCCCAAATGACCAGCCAAATAACCGGATGTGTACAACCGGAAACATTAAAATTGATGACGTCTAAAAAGCCATTTCGATCTTGAATGCCAACTGAGGCGTCAAATTGGCCATTGAAACCCACACAATACGCACACAAAAAGCTTATGAATAAATTAGTAAAACAAAAAATAGAAATTCAAATCCCCTGCACGCCTATTGAAAAGTTTGGCAAAATTTTGTATATATACTTCAAAGAAATTAGCAAATTGTTGCCTTTTGATAGTCAAAATATCAAAGTACATATATATAAAAAAAAAACAATATTGTACATGAATAAAAGACAGAAAATATTAAATTATTGCAAATTCCGTTGGAAAAATTCAAATGTACGAAATACTCGCATACTTGAATTTAAAAGTGGTGGCCAGTAGCAGAGTTTAAATGCCACCCGCCGTGTTGAGTGAATGCGCCAATTTTTCCATTACAAACTTCACTCACTTCAAATGACTGCTATCCTACTGTTGCTATACCCTACGTCCCTCCAACTCAGCTCATTCTTACTAAATGATACCATAAATTGTGGCTATGCGCTTCCTTTTCCCATCTTTTATTGGCGTAACCACAACTTTTCGGCCGCCTTAACAATCTTTTTTATGCAAATTTCATTTCGATTCCAACCGGCGCTGTGTGGCAATTTGGAGAAAAATAGTTGTCGGTAATTTATTTACCCCACCGGCGGTCATACCCAACAAATTTTCTTAGCTGCGGAATTTTCGCAACACTCATCATCAAAGCTCATGGAATTTGTGGTTAAAGTGCTTTTAATAAATGCGCGTGTATTTGTGGATTCACGAAAATCGAAAGCGCTGAGTTTAAATAGAAGTGGTTTTTAGTGTTTGCTATAGTATCGAAATTATTTACATAGCTTAAGTTTTTCCCAGATTGCCACCCAAAAAAAAAAAAAATTCTAGATTTGCAAATCATAGATGCAGCGTCTTTTAGAAAACGGTTTAATTTTTGTACGTGACCTTGAGCTTCAATTCTTATGTGACTTCTTCTGAACATACTGAGCTTAGAAGCTCGCAAGAAGAACAAAAAGAATGAATGTTGGGTATATTTTTATATAGAAGGGCAGAAAATTAGACTAAATTAAAAAAAAAAAATTTTATTTTAAATATAAAAAAAAACTTTTTATTTTAAATTAAAAAAAAAAATTTTTAATTAAAATATTTTTATATATAAGGAAGGAATATAAGACCAATTAAAAATATATTGTTTTTATTCAACTTCTTTAGGTAAATATTTAAAAAATTTTCTATCGTAATTATAATATTTTTAAGAATATAATATAGAAGAATATAAGATCAATAAAAATAAAATTTTTTTAACAAATATTTCTAATTTTTTTTTTCATAATTTTTATATTTTTATATAGAAGGCAAGAATATTAAACCAACTAAAAAAATAATTTTTTTTATAAAAATTTGTTTTGCCACATATGTATGTATTTAAATTTTTGTTGTCCTTATTTTAATATTTTATATGGAAGGAAAACCCAATTTCAAACAAAAAAACTTTTGTTGCTGTTAAAAAATCATAATTATATTATTTAGTAGCGTACCAAATACTATTAAGATATAGACGAAATCGTATTGAAATAACCTACAGTGCGACGGCGCAAATTTTGCGCTTGCTTGCCAAGTTTAATAAATTACTTTGCTAAAAATAGTAAATACAACAAACACCACGAAAAATGATAGTAAAAAAGTTGTTTTAAAAATAGCACACAACACACACACACACAAAAAAAAGAAAAGGTTAGTCTACTTTTAGGCAACTTGCAGTAACTTCAGAAAGTGATTTATGTGCAACATTATCATAGCAAGTATGTACAAAAACTAAAATTCATTCCAGCTAACCGCATAATAAATATATATGTATGTACACAAACAGCACACATCCGCACACGAAAAGTCTATCAAATCAAAAATTATCATGTGGCGCACTGCGAAAAGATATTGGCATACTTGCAGGCGTTAATTAAGTACATTTGTCTATCGCTCAGCGTACACATTGCACGTAATTACATTTGGCTTCCACTTTTTCGTTTTCTTTTTCGTTCTTTTGTTTTTTGTTTTTTTTTTCGCAAACAAAGCATGTTTTTGTTTTCGCATAAAATCGGATTTACAAGCTTTCAAGAGGCGCCTAAAAGCATTTATAGCTTTCGTAACCAACGTAACCTTCGAATATAGAGAAAGTACATACATATGTACATATGTATACTCGTAGCGAGTTGTTTAAAGATTGGCGAGTAGGCAGCCAGAAGAGTTACAGTTAACAAAACTTTGGTTTAAATTATAATACAGTTAGTATCTTGTAGGCGTTTAAGCGCCAGAAAATAGGCAACAGCATGGCTTTAATTTTATACAGTAATTTTATCAGAAAAGAAATATCGAAAAATATGTGAATACACTTTCAGTTATGCCAGTTTGTATTGAAAAATTGAGGAGAGTTGTAGAATTCCCTACGCTGCATTTTTATCCAGCAAAAAGGGTTAATAGAATCAAAGTTTCCTAAAAATATGCAACGTCTGCGTATGAATTATAGCTCTTATTTATAGCATGTACGTTTATTATTATTGCATATTTTAAGGTCGTGTCGACAATTTTTGAACATGAGAATTATGCATAGCGGACTGCTAAATACAACTGCTGGTTTTGTATCGTCAATTTTTACCAGTTCATTACTAACTCATTGAAAAAAAATTGGACTGAGGCATACATTTTGGAGCTAAGAAAAATATAAGTCACTTCGAAAACATTTCTATCAGAATTATAAAATTCATTATATTTTAAGAAATCAACCAGAATATTTCGTTAAAATATTAAGATTTAGATGAGCTGGACAAAATTGAGATTACCTCCACTTTCGGGGTTTTTAAAAAAAAAATATTTTTTTTATGTTTTTTCAAAACAAATCACATCAGAGTTTAAACTTAAATGTTCTGCATAAAAATATTGAAAATTTTTTTCAACAGAATCGTAATACTGAATAATCTGATACTGTCTTTGACCGTTTTTGGAGGATTGGTTTAAGAAAAACTTTGAACTATTTGTATTTATAAAAAAATCTCCACTTTTGGAGACTTTTTGAAATTTATCCACTTTATAATTCCGGTGGAAAAGCGCCACTTTTTTGGTGAGTCACCCTAATGTACATTATAAAAACTTTTTTACGTTGAACCCAATTTTTTTAAATAAATTGTTTCAGTATGGAAAAACATAAAATACATAAATACAAGGTACTGAACTGTTCAACAAATTTTGTAGTTTTTCAAAATTATAAATCAATCATAAAATATTTTAGTATGAATTTTTTTCGTAATTTTTTCTGGTTAATGATATTCGTTTTCACCAATTATGGCTAAATTGGAAATTCCATAGAAATTGAAACTAGAAAGCAATTTGTAGAAAATCTTGCGTATGTAAAAAAAAGTATTAATAATTATTGAAACAATTTTGTAATTAGTTTAGTAAATAGTAACTGCTTTAAAACTTGTTCGAAATACGCCTGAGTGGAAAATAGCACCACTTGGTTACTACGCTACTTTAATTGTTTTCGAAAAAATCGTATATTTTGATAAATTGTAAATAGTTTGAAAATTAATTTAATGGAACAGTGCCACCTTAATCAAGCTGATGCTCCATTCGATTTATTGGCAATTTACCAAAAAACTTCGAAATTTTTTAATTCAAAGGCATTAATTTAAAAGTAAAAATGGAAATTTTAGGATAACTAATTGAAAAAGTAATTTTCGGGTTACAAGATCCAACTGCTGCCCGAAGAGCTTGCAATTATTTGTTTAATAGGAACTAATTTATAACTAATCGAAAAAATATTTAACCCTTCGTAGACCTTTGGGTTGAATTTAACCCAAAATTTAACATGCAAATAAAATATAACCAACAAAAATAGCTTCAATCGAGCTGAAACTCATTGACTCTGTCACGTAACTATAATTGAACAAATTTATTGCTATGTAATGAACAGAGCGATTTGTGTGACAAATTATGTGTTTTACCACATTGTGGGTAGAATTCTACCCATATGGTTTCGTTAAGTGCTGTAGCTACTAGAGCCGAAATTGCCGCTGGTCAGTGGCAGTATTTTCGAACCTTATCGACATTTCTCGCCTCAATGCTTCAATAATTTTTTAACGAAACGGTTCCAATGTGACAAGAGATGCAAAAAAGTAGTAGTAGTGAAATTTACCCAATGCAATTTTTTTCATTCTGATGCCACTTCGAATTTTTCAAATATAAGATGTGATGGAATGGATATTGAGATGATTAATTTCTTCCTGTCTGCAGAGCTGGTAGAAAAGAGATCAGTAATGAACTAGTGTCAAATAGTTCAATCTACAATGCCTCACAGTTCAGAGTACACACCTACTTACTTCTCTATATACCGTGCTAAATTTTTACATATATCTGCGCTAAATTTTTTGTTCTTTTTTTCGAATTCCCTGCAGGGTACTGCCTTAGATATAATATGTAGATATGTGTCATACGTCCACACAAATTTATTTATTAAAAATTTGTGTTAATACCAGATATGTATTACTAAGCACGTTTTGCACGGTTTATATGCAGACGTTTGTAGCATAACTTAAGGCACGCAGGCATGTGGGTATTTTATTTTTATTTTCTGTGACATTTTTGGCGCCTCTCACTTCAGTAGCACACAAAAATTTCGCAGCTAACAAAATATAGCTAAGAGTTTTGTAAACTTATTTAGATATACAGCTATTTATTTTCAATGAAACAGCACTAGACTTTCATTACCAGATTAGAACCTAAGCTGTGCATTAGACTTTGTTCGAGCTTAACATATCTAACAAATGAATTAAAGTGCCGTCATTGGCTTAGCAAAGACTTCGCCAGTATTGAGATAAACACTACATATCATGAAATCTGCTCAAAATGAATTCATTCAGAATTTTACTGTCCTGCAAAAATGTACGCACTTAATTACTGCCAGCTGTAACAGTTATTGGGCGTATGTGAATTTTTAATGTAATAGGTAAACAAAAAAAGATTGTCATTAGAAAACTTTCAAAGTACATATATAAAATTTCATAATAAATTCAAAAATAGTAAAATTCATAACATTTTCGTACCAAATTTAGAAAATATTTTTTTTTTTTTTTGAAAATTTATTCCTTTTTTTCATACAAAACCCGCTAGCATCAAACTTTGTTCAATAGTGAAAAAATTTAAAAAAAAATTGCTAAAAATTTAAAAAAATTTTGCCAAAGATGTAAAAAAATGTATTTAGAATTTTTAAAAGAATTTTGGGTGTGCAGTTTCATGGTCCATTAAATTTAGCAAAGCCTTTCATACTCAAATGCAACCCTTGTTCAAATGTCCAAAAGATTCAACAAATTTTTCTCAAAATGCCAATAAATTTTAAATCGAATTTTAGAAGAAATTTGCGTTGCAGTCTTATACTCATTCAATTTAGTGCATCAAAGTGGAAAACCGCCTAGAACCAAGTTTCAAAATTTGTTCAAATTTGCAAAAAAAAAAAAAAAACATCAAGAAATTTCAGTCAAAACTGCCAAGATTTTAATGGCAATTATTAGAAGAAATGTGGGATGGAGTTTTGTAACCCATTCAATTCGGTCATAAAATTTTTTTATATGAGAAATAATTAAAAATGTTGACTAAAATTTGTGGAGTTTTTTCGCATTTGAGCCTAGCAAGCCCCCCGGTTAAAATATGTCAAATTTTGAGTAAAATTTTTCGATTTCTTTAATGAAATTTTATTTAAAAAAATTTAATTAAATGAAACAAATAGTTAAAACTTGCCTATATGTGGTGGAGTTATAGTTACGAAAAACGCTATACAATAAAATGAAAAATCAATTAACTGTAGAAAAAATAAAATTCAACAGGAAAAAAAAAGAAAAATCTTCACCGGCCAGGAGTCGAACCTGCAACCTTGCATTTGACGCGGCAATGCTCTAATCGACTCCTTCACCAACTGGTATGATGCTAATGTAGAGCCTGACAAGTTTTATAAATGATATGGAGCTGGTGCAGAGGAATGGAAGTTTTTATTAATTTTTTATATTTTATTTCCTCCCATTATTATTATTGCGACACTATTTTGTCGCTATCAGTATTATTATCGCTGCGGTTGTTGCTCATCGAGCTCTTCCATCACTTTCTACATGTCTGCATATAAATATAAAATACCGTCGAGGACACGTACGTATAATCAATGGAGGGAAGCAGCTGTAAGAGAAACAACGACATGACCCAAGAAAACAGCTGGCGGCCTACAGCAAAACTATCTTTCAACTCAAGTTGCTTTATCGGCTAACCTTTGATACTCTGAGTAAATCCTATTTTGGCAGTACCACAGCACCTATGTATACTTTCCTCTTGCACTTTATTTATGTTTGCTATAATTACATACTCGTATTTATTTTTATGTTTTAGCAAGTATGTATTTTCCCCTGTTCACATGGCTGGCAGCGTTTTCGCATAAATAATGTTGAAACACGACATGAGTATATTTTGTCTTCAATGCGCCCGAATGTAGGCCACATTTGAATGCCTGAAACGAACACAAATACTTGTCCGAACAATAAACAATGCAACAATGTATGCGAGCCCGCATGTCTGTGTGTCTGTGTGTGTGTGTGTGTGTGTTTGTTTGATAAAGTCAAAATGAGAAAACGAATATTGAAGCGAATGATTAGTGTGCGACATGAAAAAGACTGCGTGAGAAACATATTAAAGACTTGCTATGAAATATGTGGGGCAATAAGAATGTGAATTTGTTTTTCTGCCTTTTGTGAGAATTTATATATGCAATGCATTTATTGGAGGCCGCGTTGCTACCTCTTTGGCAGCAACGGAATGGCTGTAGAGATGGAATATTGAAAGCGACGCCGAAAGGAGCAAGTAAGCAAGAATGCAGCTGTATAACCCAATAAATTCTAGTCTAATAAAGTGCAACAATGTATCGACTCGAGTGAAATCACCGTTGCTTTTTGATATTTTTTTTTTGTTTAATGGGCTATAAAACTGCATACTTAGAGTTTCACTAAGAATTCTGAGTAAAAACTTTGTTTCTCTTTATACAAATTAGTTAAATTTTCCTATTTTTTTTTACAAATTTTTAAATTTAAACAAAAATAATAATAAACATGAAACAATCAAAATAAGAATAGCCAAAACTTGTCAAAATGTCCCGGCTCTATTATTTCACATGACTGTACGTATGTGCCACACTATGTATCGCTCAAACTGTTAATTCTATTACCTTCAGCCTAAAAGTATGCTTCTAGAAATGAAAACAGTTTTGATATCTTTGTAATGACATGACCACACTATGTATCGCTCAAACTGTTTATTCTATTACCTTCAGCCTAAAGATATGCTTATAGAAATGAAAACAGTTTTGATATCTTTGTAATGCTGGATCTAGCTGGGGTCGATGTAAAAATAACTCAAGGTGTGTGCACCTTGGTCAATATTAGCATGTTGCGTTGAGGCCTTAAGGAAACGCTGCTATCTACAGCGTCTCCATATGTCATAATCGCAGCTGATGTTCTTTTAGTCTTCACGTCGCACTCAACAAAAAAATTTTATGAGAAAATGTGGTGATTTCCGAAACAGCAACAAATAAATTCCATCGCTTACACCAAATTTGGCTTTTCTAATGTAGCGATAAAAAAAACACTGTCTTTGAGCTCTTTAATTATAACTAAATGTAATAACTTAAGTGCCACGAGTTTAATCGAAAATGTGGGAGTTGCTACAGCAATACACTCCCTCATTTCTTTGGCAATTAACAACGCTAAATAAATACAATACATACGCACCTCCATTATTTACCATTCTGTCATGTATTTCATCATCTCATTTATTATGCCTTTTTATGCACCACTTCATAATTTATTTATTTTTTTTTGTGTGCGCTCGTAAAAGCAAATTATTGTTAAAGCAGATATTTTTTTTTATCGCTTGCCGACCGTTAAAATTGTGATTTTATACCCAGTATGTACGGTTGCTTGTTCTGTTTGTTAGTAAGTTTGCTTAGCGTAAATGACTTCATCGGTTTCATTAAGTCTTAATATCCCACCAGCCGCCTTTAGATTACTTGCTGCTTAATGTAATTAACTTAGTTTTTTTGGTCGCTTAGTTTGACTTTTTCTTGAGTCTTTTATTTAAAGAGTTTCGACGGTTAAGTGTTTGAATTAGTACCAAAAACTAATGGATGCAAGAATAGATGATGGCGGGCGGCTAGTGGTGATTAGAAGTGAGTGGTAATTAGTAGCGGTACTACTGAAATTAAATGCGACTTAAAATGTATGCTCAAATTGTTTTAGGGGCATATCTTTATGGGTAGGAAATTACTTAGAATAATTAGAAAACGAGTACAGAAGCGATGCATACAAGTCCCATATGATATTCTCTATAGTGCGGTGTAATTTACGTACATTTGTATGTATATATTTTTGCTAGAAGTGGTTATCTTTAAAATTTCTCTAAAGCCAATAGCCTAGGCAGCTATTCCTCATATCACTAAGAATTTGGTTTTAATATTAATATTTAAGTCTGAATAAATTTAAAAAAAAAATAATATACGCACATTTTCCTGTCGTCTCTATTTGTTTTTGTGAGAAACTTCTTAAAACCAAAAAAAAATGCTCTTAATTTTTATTTGTCAATGGTAATGTGCCTGATGTTGAGGCTTCACTTCTTGTTTCCGCTGTAACTTTGTCAGTTTTTAAACTTAATACATTTAAGCAAAACGCGATTCAAACTAAGCTAATTTCCTGAAGTGGCTTAAAAATCTCATTGATTTTTTATTTATTTTTTTTCTACGGGTGTTGCAAACTAATAACTTTATTTTACAGGAATTTAAGTGGCATAAAATTGCTAACCTAAAAATTTTATAAATTTCGTATTAAAATTTGCTTGAAAATTTTTGCACTTTTATTAAAATTTGCATGCATTTTGAAACATGAATTTATGTATATTTTGTTTAAATTGCATGTCAAATAATTTTCTAAAATTTTTAATTAAAAGTTTGATGAAAACTTTTTTGCTAAAATTACATGCCCAAAAATTTTCAAAAAGTTTTGATTAAACGTTTGATGAAAATTTTTTCACTGAAATTTCCATACAGTTTGAAACATGAATTGATGTTATATTAAAATTGCATTAACAAAAGTTTTCAAAATTTTTTTTATTAAAACTTGATTTTATTTTTTATTGTGTTTATTACTACATTTTTATTTTACTAAATTTAACTTTACTCCATTGAATTTTTTGAACGTTATGTTTATTTATCTTTTTTAATTCGTTAAGATTATTTTATTTCGTTCCTTTACACTTTATGTAATTTAAATTTAATTTTCATTTCAGTTATTTAATTTTTTTTTATTGTTTCTTTTAATTTATATTTCTTCTTATTTCATTTCACTATATTTTATTTGTAAAATTATCTTACTTGATTTTATCATACTTCATTTTTTATTTTATTCCATTATATTTCATTTCATTAAATTTTATTTTATTTAAATATTTTTTATTGTATTTTCTTATATTTTCTTTTATTATATTTTGTTTCATTTTATATTACTCTACTTAATTTTTTTCCAAATTTATTTTTATTTCATTTTAAATAATTTATTTTTTTTGTTTATTTGTGTAATGTGTTTGGTTCTGTTTAATTTTGTTAAGTTTATTTTATTTTATTTCATTCCACTATGTTTTATTTAAATTTTATTATACTTTATTTTATTTTATTTTTGTTTTTTTTTTATTATATTGAATTTTATTTTATACTAGTTTCAGATCTCATTTATTTTTTTATTTTAACTTGCTTGTTGTTTTTTATTTATATTATTTTACTATACTTATATTTTATTTTTAAAATTACCTTGCTTTATTTTATTTAATTTTTTTTTGTTTCTTGTATTTTCTTATATTTTAGTTTATTATATTTTATTTATTTTTTAAGTGTTTCTTTTTTGTTCTATTTTACTTGATTATTACTATCTCGTTTTATTCCATTACATTCTATTGGACATTGTTTTGTTTTATTTTATTATATTGAATTTTATTTTATACTAGCTTCAGATCTCATTTATTTTTATAGTTTCTTTTGCTTATTGTTTTTTATTTATATTATTTTATTTGATTTCATTTCACTATACTTATATTTTATTTTTAAAATTATCTTGCTTCATTCTATTTTATTTCATTTTATTTAATTTAATTGTATTTTATTTTGTTTCTTGTATTTTCTTATATTTTATTTATTTTTTATGAGTTCTTTTCTTCTATTTTACTTGATTAGATTTCATTTTATTCCATTCCATTCTATTCCTATTTTTACTTTTTTTTATTGTTCTGCGCTTTGGTTATTTTTTTTTGTTTTTTTTTTTTTGTTATATTTTTTTATCTCATTTGCTTTTCGTTTTTATCTAATTTGTTTTTTATTTATAATATTTTATTACGTTTTTTAATCAGTATATTTTATTTTATTTGAAGGTATTTTTATTGAAGGTAATTCATTTATTTTATTGTGTTTTCTTATATTTTATTTTTCTCTATTTAATTTTTTTAAAATTTACTTTTATTTTACTTAATTCTATTTCATTTTTTACTTATTTTTTATTTATTTTCGTCACTTTTTTGTTCTTTTTAGTTTGCCCAGTTTTTTTATTTTATTCCACGCTACTCTATTTTATGTTATCTTCCTGGAAATGCTTAGAGTATCCTAATAACTCAATTATTTTTCATAAACACTAAGTATGAAAATATTGTTCATGCTCTTTTAACTAATTCCAAGCGCTAGATCAGCTTTGTTGTTCTAATCTCATACTCAGATGAATTCCGCCAGTTAAGCAACATACTTCAATCATTTTTCGCTCTAAATATTTTAATATGCTACATATCTTTGCTACCATAGCGAACTATCGAAATAAAAATAAAAATTATCAATTCATATGTCAAACGTTTTGAAACTTTTAGATGGAGAAACTCGTAAAATTTTCAACTACAAAAATCAACTTCATTTTCCACGCTAAGAGCAAGCGCAGTGGTAATTTTCAACTGATTGTGTTATCGGTTTTTATAGAGCAGACTCTAGAACGAAAAATATTTCAAATTATTAACTGCAAATCAATTTCGTATCAAGAAAAATGTGCACAAATGTAAGCTACAAATTTACCCAGATAACAATGTGTGAAACAAAGTAGAATACATACATATGTACAATATATTTGCACACCTAATGCACGCACATAAATCGCATTTAGAATATGAGCTGGAGTTCACTTGACTTCCCATTGCAAGTATGAGAACAAATAACTTTGAACTTATCACATTTGCAATCTTGCTTTTCTTCAACGACGACGCACAATGTGTCGTTCACCCTCTCTACCCGCTCTACTCACTTCAAGTAATGTCGTTTTAAAATCTGTACAATATAAAAAAAAATCTTGTCAACTTTGAAACGTTGCTCGATTCAACTATGGATTGACTTCCATAATACATATGCACATACATACATACATAGTTGGGGTGCTTCTGATTTTAATGTAGTACATGGCGTATGAGTGCTTTATTCTACTTTGTCAGCGCTTGTTTATAGCTGTTGGATATTTATCTACATACATACATACATATTGTATGCATGTATATTTGAAGCTGTTTGAAAATTTACATCGTTTAAAGCGCAACGGAATTTTTATAAGCAGCCATGATTCATCGATTACATAGCTCAACGCGACAGCTTGTGTTATCCCTAAACAGCCAGAAATATTTTCGGTACGCAAAAACAATGCATAGTGCGTTTATTGAGCGAGCTACTGGAATGTGTGAGTACCTTCTTCTGTGTGCCCGAAATAATATCCGAAAATTTTTTCTCCGTGCAACAACGTCTTAAGTGTCAAGCTGTTTGTCAGCTCTTTTGCATTTGCATATTTTGTGTTTACGAGGGACAGCACTACGTGAAGAATTGATTTTTAATACATTTTCCATTTTTATGCAAAAAAGTTAAATCAAATATAAGAAATATATATTTCCGTTTTTTCACTTGTAGAAAAAAAGTTTTATCTTGCATATTAAATTGCAAGAACAAAAAGAACTTCCGACCTTGTATTCCTGGGTATTTTATTCACTTCTAGCGAAAAAGTAAGCTGTAAGGAAATAAACTATTGGGGTTATTTTATTTTATTTTATTTTACTATATTTAAATTTTTCTTACAGAATTTCCCTATTATTGATGTTTTTCATATTTTGCTTTGTATATAATATAAGATGAGCATTTAATTTATTTTGTTTTTTGTTTTATATAAATAATTTATCTTATTACATTTATTTTGTTTTATTTTATTTATTTTTTCGTTTATTTTTATCGCATTTTATCTTTATTTTTATTTGTTTTTATTGTAATTTATCTTTTTTTATTACATTTTATTTTGTTTTATTTCATTCATTTGTTTAATTTTATTTTATTTAAATTTTTTTATATATTTTTTTTTTTTTTTTACTTTTTGTTTTATGTTTCTTATGTTGTTTTGTTTTAGCTTATTTCTTTTTTGTGTGCATTTTATTCACTTCTGGAGTAAATGTTAGCTGTATGGGAAATAAACTGTTGTGGTTATTTTATTTTATTTTGCTTTATTTAATCTACTTTATTTTATTTCACAGTCTTTTTATTTTATTTTTTTTTCATTTTTTTTTTTTTTTGTTTTTCGTCTTATTTTGCTGTATAATGTATTGTACGTAAATTAGAATTTTTATTTATTTGATTCAAAAATTTGTTCACAAACAATTTGTTTTATTTTATTCTATTTTTTCTGTTCTTTTATTTTTATTGCATATCACTATTTTATTCAATTTTTATTTTTATTTTTTTACTTACTTGATTTTTTATTTCTCTTATTTTCTTATTTTATTTAAATTTTTTTAGTTTTCTTTTATTTTAATTTTCTTATTTTGTTTTTTATATTTTCCCTAGGTTTTTTTCTTTACTTAATTTTTTTGGGGTATTATACTTACATTTTTTTAGTTTTGTTTTATTTTAATTTTTTTATTTTGTTTTTTATATTTTCTCTGGGATTTTTTCTTTACTTTATTTTTTGGGGTATTTTATTCACTTCTGGAAAAAAAAGTTAGTAAGTATTTTGCTTTGTATATATTGTAAAATAGTATTTTAATTTAGTTGGTTTTGTTTACATGTCTTGTTATTTTTTCAAATTTTTTTTTATTTTACTCATTTTTCTTTTTTTTTGGTTTATTTCTATTGCATTTCACTATTTCATTTTATTTTAAGGCCATTATTTTATTTTTATTTTTATTTGTTTGCATTTATTTATTTTAGTTTATGTTATTTTTTATTTCGAAATAAATTTTATTTTTATTTTATATTTAATTTTTATTTTATTTTTTGCATTTTATTTCAGTACATTTTTTTATTATTTTTTTTCGTATTACATTTCATTTTTGCTTTTGTTTTTTATTTATTTTATTTTTTTCCTTTTTTTTTACTTTATTTATTTTTATATGGTTATATTTTATTTAATGTATTATTTTTTTGTTTTGATTCATGTTTTTTTTTTTGTATTTTGTTTTATTTTGATTTTTGGTTTATTACTTTCATGTTTTTTTTTGTTTTGTTTTAATTTGTTCTATTTAATTATTTTAAGCTTTACTTTTATTTCATTCTTTTTAATTCGACTTTCATTTTAATTTATTATTTTTATTTATTTGTGTACCATATTTTGTTACATTTTATTTGTATAAAACTTTTTATTTTTTATCCATTCTATTATTTTGGTTTATTTGTTTTACCACTCTATTTTTCTTCCGTAAATTTTCAAAAGTAGTAAAACTTTCCTTTTTTGTCTTTTACTATTTGGCCGGGAATCACCGAACAAGTCCTTGCTCCCAAAAATATACAGTGTGATGAGGAAAGTTTTAAAAAATTGTATTTTATAGCGACAACTTTTATTGCCAACAATCATGCCAAAAAAAAATGAACGTAAGATTTATGAAAGCATAATTTTTCTATGAATAGAGCTTATAAGCGAATTACCGCTCGCCTTTAAACAACACAGTAAGTAAGTGCACAGAAACGCTTAAGTCCGCACTTAAGTCAATTTTAAACTTACTCCCAAGTGTGTGTGTGTGTGTGTGTATACAAAGTAATTGTAAACAAAATGTATACATTGTAATCGCGTGGATATATCCAATTACGAAAGTTATGTGCTTCGTTTGAAAAGTAGAGCAAGTAAAATGGGCGCCTAAAAGTAGGATACGCCAAACAAAATACACTTATTGATTTAACAACGACCGGAAAAAAAACTGTCATAATTCGATTTGGGAAAGGAAAAATAAGTGGAAATAAAGTTTGCTGATTGAAAATGGAATTTTGAGGCGGATTAAATATGATTTTCTGTTGTCTCTGAATTTAAAGATTAAACACCTTAAATTCAAATTGTTTTAAACGTAACTGCCCCATGGAAAATGTTATAAATTCAATTAAATTATGTATTTTTGTCACATATATGGCATACTTTTTGGCGGCGGCCTGTCAGCCACGTAATGAGTGTCGGCTTCACAAGCAAACCTTATTTGAGTATTTTGTTTTCAAATCTGCCATGAAACAAAAGGCAAATAGGCGCGCACGAGTGAAAAATAACGTACATAAAAAACATTGAAAAAAAAACCAGCATCAATCATCATCTACCCAAAAAATATGCCACATTTTGTCAGCTCATTTTCGCAGCCACTCACGTACGCTCGAAGTAGACATCATTTAAATTAGATGATAAGTGGGGCATAAAATTTGGCATTTAAATTTGGTGTAATTACATAAGTGGCGGGGGAGAAATGTGTACTAAAAACTTCTAATTTTTTAATGGCATAAGTCCAGTGATCCTGTTAGTATGACAAGGTCAGAGGACGTAGGACACTATCAACGTACATATAACGCCAATTATAAGAACCTTGTAAAAATAAATTTCAATTGAATAGTCTGAAGCGAATGAAAACGTAAATTGTATTGGAGAATTAAGGAAAAAGTAGAAATGTAAATTTTAAAATTAACAAATAGTGCTATAATTAATTTTAAACACATTATTAGGTACATATCTCGAAAAATAATAAAAACTTCTTTTCGTGTACAAATTTCCACTTATTAATTATAGCATAATTTTAGGCAAAACACTGCATTAAGCTAAAATTCAAGTACAGGGACTTAATTGAAAAAAATGTGTTGAATTAAAAAATATTGAAGATATTTGAAAGATATTGACAAACTAATTATTTAATAAATAAAATATAGTAAAAAAAACCAAAAAAAAACGAAAATTGTGATCTAATATTTTGTTTGTTAGTTTTTTTTTCTTTTGGTATTCTGAGTAAACTCTTTTTTTAAATTTTGCACAAAGTTTGAAATTTAATTAAAATTAAGAAATTATCAAAAAAATTAATTAGTGAAAATAAAAAAATATATATGAAAAGAAATTAAAAAATAAAACAAACAAAAAAATTTCAAAATTGTGTTTTATTAAAATAATAAAGATTCATACTATATAACATATCTGAAAAAACATGAATACAAAAAATATTCAAGTTATAATTAAATATCCTCGAAATTTTGTATACCCATTTTTTTTTTTTTTTAATTTTGAGTAGAATTTTTTGATTTTTTTTTTATAATGTTGCACATATAGTTAAAAGAAACCAACAAAAAATTCAAAATTGTGTTCTAATATTTTGTTTGTTAGTTTTTTTTTTTTGATATTCTGCGTAAACTTTTTTTTTAATTTTGCACAAAGTTTGAAATTTAATTAAAATTAAGAAATTAGCAAAAAAATTAATTACTTTAAAAAAAATAAAACACAAAAAAATTTCAAAATTGTGTTTTATTAAAATAATAAAGATTCATGCTATATAACATATCTGAAAAAACATGAATACAAAAAATATTCAAGTTATAATTAAATATGCTCAAAATTTTCGTATTCCCATTTTTTTTTAATTTTAAGTAAAATTTTTTGATCTTTTTATAATTTTACGCAAAGTTTGAAATATATGGAATGAGTCCTATTTTTATAATTAAATAATAAATATAAGCAAAAAAGAACAGTGTACCATTTTCGCTCTGAGTCCCTGTACATATCGAGCCGTAACCGCGAAAATATCGCAAGCGGAATTTTTTTCTAAATTTTATTTGTTCATATTTTTGTATTGCAAAATTGTATGCTTCATTTGCATCGGATTTTTCTTATTTTTAAGTTGTTTTGTCCTCTTCCCTGTTGCGCTGAAAATTCAAAAAAAAAAGGAAAATTTGTTATTTTGGCATAAGTAATAAATTTAATATCTAACTTTTTAACTTTATATATAAATTAAAGTCTTCTTTGTTTTCAACAAATTTTAATGCTTTCAATCATTCTTTCCGCATTTTGCATTGCATTGATTTCCATGGCCTTTAATGTTCTTCTTTATTTCCATTTCACTATCACATTACAAATCCCCGTTAACAGAACGAATTTCATTAAATATTTATACGCAGCTCTTAATGTGCAAAAAAAAACAACAGATAACACTTTTATGAGGCTTTCACCACTGAGAGAATATACATACATACATATGTATGTACGTACGCGAATATATAAATCATGTGAGTAATTGATGTCGTATAAAATAAGCAGCGCTTTATTAACTGAAAGCAAAAAACAAAAAAAAAAAAACAAACCGATCAAAAGCAAAAGAAACTACGCAGTTATTTAAAAGCAGCAGTGAGCAGTGGTTTGCAGTGATTTTTATTCTTTTATTCTTAAATTCTTCCGACGAGACGCCTTCTGTTCTGTACACTTCCTGTCATTTCCTCGGCTAATTACGGAAATTAAAACAATGCAATGGTTGCTGCTGCTGCTGTGAATCTTTTGGTAGTTCTTTCGGTAACAAGAAATTTGATGTGAAGGAAATTTTAGCTCTATGACTCATGAGAAGAAGGGTTGATGTGTTTGCAGAGTTGTATCTGAAAAAATGGTGGCTATAGTTTGCCTAGTTAGATATGACTGGTTGTTTTAATTTTTAATGAAAAATACTTTAGCTTTTCGTAAAGATGGCAATTGATTTTTGTTTTTTATTTACGAAAAATATTTTACAAAGATACCCCAAAAATATTATTTTCTCATTATATTGATATTGATTTTCGGAAAGGTTTTTTTGTTTTTTTTTTTAATGTAACAAAATTTTAAATAGTTTTTTGCATGAATTTTAAGTATTAAAATCAAATATATAATAGTTTTTATCATTTTTTTTTTGCTCCCATAAAAATTTTCAAAAAAAAGTTTCATTAAATTATCATTATATTGATATTAATTTCCGAAAAATTTTTTTTTTTTTTTTTTTTTTTAATTGAACAAAATTTCAAACAGTTTTTTGCGTGAATTTTAAGTATTTAAATAAAATATATAACAGTTTTTACCATTTTTTTTGGTCCCATAAAAATTTAAAAAAAAATTTCATTAAGTTAATTTTTTGTATTTCATTAAGTCAATTTTTTTTTTGTATCCAAATTAAAAGATAAAATTCAGTTTGGAAAAAGTTTTTTTTATTTCTGGTACAACAATTTTTTTTATTTCTTAAATAAAAAATGTAGCACGTTTTTTATTCTCGTAATATATGTAAGTGATTTTTTCCTAGTTTTTTTTCATGAGCAAAAAAACCGCATGAAATTTTTTTTTAGAAACAATTTGACCTCTATGACTCACAAAAATAAAGGGGTGATATATATGCAGAGTTATGTCTGAAAAAATGCTAGTACTAGGGCTAGTTGTACTATTTTTTATTGAACAATACTACAGTTTTTTTATAAAGTCGCAAATATTTTTTTTTATTACGAAACCAAACTTACACCCAGTTTTTTGAAATTATATGATAAAATTTGTCAACATTTTTATTTAAACACACCACTATGCAACACTTATAAATATATATACAAATTATTTATTTATTGCTTGTGCGTCTTTTTTTATTTATATACCTACATATATTTTTTTTCGCTACATTTTTCCCCTCAGCAGGAAATTTATCCGTGCTGAGTAGTTTTTTTGTGCTGGTCCATCTGTCGAATGCATCTCTACATACACAACACACACATACACATGTAAACACTCAAGTAAGTATGCTTATTTGCCTATAGGCGTGTAAGTCCATATAAATCAACAGCAATTTGTTTGCATTCTTTGATTTTTCTCTCTCGTTATTGTTTTTACACAAACAGCATTTTCTCATTAAAATATCGCGCCGCACTATTATCATTAAAATTCTCTTGAAAAGTTGTTTATATTTATTTATTTTTTTTTTTGCTCTCCTCGGCTTTACGCCCAAGGACGCTAATGAGCTTTTGAAATAAGCAAGGAAATAATGGAATAGAAAAAATGGTATCGAGGATTGCTAATGAGCCCATATTAAATACAAGAGTATTAAAGTTTAAAGACTATTTGGTGGATTTTTATTCAATATTCGAAATAATCATATATTTATGTATATTTTTATGTATATACAAGAAATGTATTCATGATATAGTAAATTTAAAATTTCCAAAATAAATAGAAACTAAATTTAAATTTAAATTTTAAATATAAAAAAAATATGTATTATCTTGATATACCTTTCTATGTATTTTTTCACATCTAAATTTTTTTTTTTCAATTTCGAAAAAGTAATTTTTCTTTCAGAAAAGATGTCAGAGAATTTCGTTCATTATAGTTTTTTTTTTATTAACAGAGAGCAAAATATAGTTTTTCACATTTTTTTTTATTCACAAAAACAATTTTTTATGAAAATAACTTAACAAAGATTTCTTAAAAATATTACTTTCGCATTATAAATATTTTTTATATATATTTTTTTATTTTCGGAATATCACTTTTATAATTTATTTGTTCACATAAATTTTACTTTTTTTAAAAACAAATTTTATATTCATGTTTTTTTATTTACGAAAAGCCAAAATGACTAAAAAATTAACTTTTCAAAAAACTCTATTTTCTCATATTTTTTTGTATTTACAAAAACAAATTCTCATGAAAAATATTTTGCAACAATTTATAAAATTAAATATAAAATTATAATTTTTTTATTGTTAATATTTCCGTTTTGAAAAAAGTTTTTAGTCATATTTTTTCCACTGTCAGAAAAATATGTGCTTGCTTTTAATATTGGAAGTGAAGCTTTATTTGGTAAAGTCCTCGCAGAATTTCATCGCAATTTTAAAATAAATATATATATTCACGTTTTTCGTTTTCGTTGACGGACATGCAAGCTTCCATAATTCCATCAGAATAAATTCATTAAAACTATTTTACACATATTTTCAAAAAATATAATTTTGTCATTGTTAATATTTCTGGTTTCAAAAAAGTTTTTATTCATATTTTGGTAAAGATCACATAATTTCTTCTTAATTTTAAAATTTAAAGAAAACCATCAAAATATGTCCCAAAGTATACAATTATTCATTGTTTATATTTATTTTTTGATTTTTTTTACTGTCAGGAAAATATGTACTTCTTTTTAATAAAAATGTGTTTTTTGTGTTTTCACTTACAAAAATAATGGTTTTTCAATATTTGACACGAAATTTTACTTTTCAATAAAACATTATTATCACGCTGTTATTTACAGAAAAAATCAGTCCCTATTTTTGTCCTTCTTCTCATAAAATTGCAGTAAAAAATATTTTAATAATATATATAATATAATATATTTTATTTTAATATTTAATATTAACACATTTTTTTTAATTTTGCTATATCAATTTTTCATTTCAGCGAGTTTTTAATGAAAAATATTTCGCTATTTTTTAAATTTTATTATACTTCTTGTCAGTGAAAATCTTTAAATTTTGTTTCACTGCCAAATAATCCGTTCTTCAGTTTGGAATACTTTTATACATTAACAAAACTTTATGAAACATTTTTTTTCTTCACGTAAAATTAAAATATTTTCCCCTTATTTGATTATCATAACCACATATATATTTTTCTAAGAAATATATTTTATAAAAATTTTCAAAAAGTATTATTTTTTTCAGTATAACGATATTTATTTGAAATAGAAAATTTTTATACTATTTTTTCACTTACAAAAAAATTTGTACATATGTATATTTAGTGAAACTTCTCGTAGGAAAATATTTCACAGTTTTTTAAATAATTTTTTTACAGTTTAACGCCTTTTCCAAAATTTTGTAGCCACGAAAATAAAAATTTCATGAATAATACTAATAAGCTTGCAATTATTTGTAGCATACTTAATGGCGCACGGGCCAACTTACATCAATACTGGGCCCCTTATGAAAGTTTGCGCGCCTAATTGCAGGCAACATTACAAAACAGAAAACATTTCAAATTTCAAATGGCATACCAAAGCCAACATACAAGCATGTATGTACTTATTCCCCTAATGAACTTCTCAGAGGCAAAAAAAAAAAGAACAAAACAGACACAACTCTATAGGCCATCAACTATGCAGCACTCATTGCTAGCTGCCTGATTAAGACAACAAATTGCCGACCGAAGCACAAAATATGAATAGACCTCTAGGTATCGGCTCACAGATGCTGCGGCAGTAGAAGATATGTTGGTACTATTTTGTTTTGTTTAAAGTAGGACGAGGACAATTAAAGCGTTCGAAGAGCGGTGCGTAGGTGACAGCTGCTTGCTGATTAGCTGCTAAAGCGATGACAAGCTGTAAAATAAACAAAACACCGGAACAAATCGCAAAGCACGACAACTAGTACAACACCCCGTCTGCTCTCACTTTGCCATTTTGTGTGCTCCCCTTCTGCCAACAAAGAATCCTTGTTTCTCTGCTTGGCTTTGTTCCGCTACTTTCGTTCGACACACACGCAGCGAGCTGTGGTGCTGATAGAGAATTTCTGCACCATTGTGATAATTATAACGCCGTACAAAGAGTTAGTTGCCTATATATGAACATACCCTGTGGGAAATGCAGCTAACTAAAAAGTGCGTGTAGCTTTTTTTATTTATCCATATGCTCTTCCGGTTTTTCAATACAGAGTTTTGCAAAACAAAATACTGCCAATACATGACTTGTCTTGACCCATATGGTTTCCTATATTATCAAAACAGATTTACATAAAGCAAATGTACATATGTTTGTATGTATTTATAGCTTCAGAAATTTCAAAATGGTCACAAAATTAGTCAAACGAAGAAGGCTGTAAAAGCAAACAACAGAATTAAAAGAATAACAAAAAAAAGGCTTATATTAAGGCATGTTTCTTTTCTAAAGCGAATTGCTAAAAATTTAATAATATAATAATTGTTTCGCCATTATAATGTAATAACTTTTGTTTTGAATGAATTTTTGAATTTTTCTTTAATTGCCGTATGTATATATACCATAGATTTTATAAAATCGGAATTCCATTATTCATAAAATAAATGTGCTATTCAGGTAAGCGTGCTTATCAGGTTATCTGCTTATTTGGTTATATTTTTACAGCATTTTGATCGAAAATAATTTTGATTCCAGAATTTTAATATACAGAATTTCAGTTCTCCATCATTTTGATCATACAGAATTTTAAATACAGAATATTGAACCAAAAGAATTTAGGCTGGACAGAATTTTTTTTTTGATTTTTACAGAATTTTCATCCAAAAGAATTTTGAAAAGCAGAATTTAGTACCTCTCCCTTTTTTTCTAAGAAATTTTATAGAATTCTTGAAAATCAAAATATTTCAATCGAAAAACTCTGTTAAAAAAATATTAATAGCCAATTGTTTGTTTAACGATTTCTTAACAATTTTTTTATTAGGTACCCAAAAAAAAAAATTTGCTTTCTTTTCTACTACGATTTCCTAAAGTATTTAGTGAGAAACGAGCAAAAGGCAACACAGGTTTGAAACTAAGCTATTTGCTACTCCTGTTTTGACACAAGCAATAATAACAATTTTCTTCTTGGCTGATTTCTTAAACATTTTAATGCCAAGAATCACTAAAATATATTACTGTTTTAATCAATTTATTTGAAAATAGTTTGGCAACTACTTTTCGATTGGTATCTGTATATGTACATACTACATATATCTAAAACTTGTGATCCCTTTTGGCGTGGCGACTCTTCACAAATTTATGAGGGTAGCTCTCTCAAGACCCGTTCGCTTGATACCAATATTATAATATATTTTGCTAAAAATTTAGCTTTTAGATCTTCTAGAAGTGGTAATAGTATACATACATACATTTGTAAATATATAGCCGAATTGTGTCTAAATTCAATAATAATCGACCAAGTAGTATCCCTTGATTTAGAAATAATCGTAAAAGCTTCATAACTTCACACTTATGTATGTACCTTCTGATAATTTTATAGAATTTATTTGTTCTCATGTATGTATTTCTGTACAAATTGCCATATTTCATATAAATTTTATTACTACACTATTTTAAATAAGCTCATACGGCAACTCTACTGACGCCAATAAACCGTTTTTCGTTAGTTTGATTTTCGCGAATTTGCAAACGATAGCAGCTGAGCAGTGTAAAGTGGGAAAATGTGAAAATTACTTTAAATACTGTGGCAAATTTCGGGTTTACGTGAAATTTGAATAGTGCCTATAGTGTTTTATCTATTTATTATAAGTAATTCGTTCGGGCGTTCTTTTTTAAGTGTTAACTTCGCGAGTGAACTGTAAATGAAAAAGACATCGGGCGCTTGCCATTTTGCCGGCAATTAAGCGAATTAAGTAAATTTGTGTGCAGATGTAATAAAAATTATTAGCAACAACATATTAGGTGAGTTTTCCTCAAAATATCAGTAGAATTTATTGAAAATATGGAAAAGTAAAATTTCACGTGTTAGGCGTAGTAGTTGCAGAGTGCTGGCAGCGAAGTCCCACTCGTTGTTTTTACGCACAGTTTTAGTAGCACTGAGTAGTTAAAGTTTAAGATGCATGAATATTCAAACTGTGCGATCGCATGTAGTGATTGACGGTTGCCGCATTGCGAAATGTTCTTTTTATAATTTATTGCGTATTTAATAATTTTCTGTTTGACCTACATATGTATTTATTTTTAATTTTAATAAAAGTTGTGAAGCGCTAAAACGTAGTACTTCTAATTCGTCTTATTTATGACTAAACCCGCTTACGCGCTGTTAAGATGTGTGTGTGTTAGTTAAGATTATAATATTGGGAGCAAATTTCCTAAAGTTTATAAAAATATGAATGGTGCGCGCCCATGCTCAGCTGTACTGAAACGAAATTGTGAATAAACCAAAAACTAAAACAATGGATTGGAATAACGATAACGAACTCGTATACTCGTTTTAAATTCAAGAAAATACTGGGCCACAAAATACTTACAAATTACAAAATTGCAAGTGAAATAAAAAAATTCTCGACAATTTTCCAGTACTCGGACACCGAAAAAACCTAATATTTAACACAATAAATTTAAAACGACTTCGAATTATTTTCTATTTTCTTAAATTTATGAAAATGAACGACGCAAACTTACAAGATTTTGCAAGTGTTATAAAACAAAATTTTTCAGCAGATTAACACAAATTTTACTACCAAAACTTGACGAAAAATTAGGAGCGAAAACTTCTACAATATAATTTAATCTACTTAATGCATTCATTAATGTCGGGACGGCGCGAACGCCATTCCCGGCTACCAAAAATTACACGCACGAGTTATTCGCATTAGGAATAATCGCGAAGGTCAACTCAGCCGAAGTGCAATGGCCAAGCCTCGCTCTGGAGGAACCGCCTTCATGATCACGGTAACCTCTACGCCAGGTAAGTATGCTTTCATCCGCTAACAGCTAACTATCTGAACCCATTATTTCATAAACTGACTGAGAATTGCGCACACTTAGTGGTCACTTAGTGCACAGTAAGTAAGCAATGAATGAAAATAACTAGTAGATATGCGAACAGCAGCGTACGTGCTATCTGTCTATTTATATACACCATTTGCTTATGTGCGTACGTTTGTGTGACCATAAAAATGTGCACGTACCAGAAAAGTGGTGGTTGTAAATATTTCCGAAGCAAACTATCAATTGTCGTATGTGCAAGGGATTCTTGTAAGCACATACGACAAAGTGTAAAACTTCTACGTTCTTGGAAGAAATGCCAAATTTTGGCCAACTTAGTCAACAGATATTTTTGTACTTGCGCATTTACACGTCTATTCTGCACGTTACCGGAAATTTTGTAACCGGCAAATTTTATTACCGAAAAATGTTACCACTTCTTGTAACCGGCATTCTTGCACACTGGTAACGCTGTCAACAGTGTAAAACTCACCATACGGTGTTTGCTTTGGTGTGGTGTGAATTTGAACACAAATTTTACAAGCGAATCACAATGGAGATGAATAAGTGAGTGATTTACTAAAGTAAATTTAATAAATTATTATATCATTAATTTTTAATTGCCGAAAATACGCAAGGACAACCCAGCAGCAATTACGCTGGTATGTAGTTCGTAAAGGACCGTCCGGAGCTGCTCCAAGGCAAGAACACCCCGAAGGCACCGAAATTGCATGCTTCTTTCGGCATTCGAAAATTCTGTTTGGATCGCTGTTGTTCCGAAGGTTTTTCAGTTGCTGTCTACGTAGGGATATTTCATTATCCTCCTCATCAATCAGCAGTAACATTACCAAAGAAGTCGCCATTATGTTTTTAATATTGAAAACTCGTATTGCAATTAGTTTAATAAAAAAATCAACGTTTAATACTTCACTACTCTCTAATTTATTACAAAAATGTAAATAAACGTCAGATGTTTTCTAGTAGTTACCACCTAGTGCGGTGGTAATAAAATTTTCCGGTAATAAGAACGTGCAGAATACCAAAAGGGTTTAAAAGTTGCCGGACGTTTTTATTACCGGTAATAAAAATGTTGTTACCGGTGCAGAATAGACCCGTTAATGAATAGAATCCTTTTATAGTTTATTATTGTACGCATAAAAACAGCTGCTCGTTGAGGATTTTCCAAACAAGAGGGCAGATTCCTACCACGGCTACTATTTTTCGTATACTCCTTCCCGTATTAAGTTCTATCCTTGCTAGAGTTTCATACATATTTTTAATTGTTGATACTCAAACGATGTTCTAAAGAGAAGATTTGTACAGTGGAAAAATGAAAGTAAAGTTAATATTAGACGAAATTGAACAAAATGGTGGCGATTCCCAAAAATCTAAACTTGAACTGAATTTGCTGTCAATATAATAATTGAAAAGTTATAGATTCTAATCAATTTGCAATACGACTAGAGAATAATGTTGATGGTCCCTTGTTGATCTGAAAAATTAACGATCCAGCAGCGGCCAAGGAGATGTGGTACAGATTGATGGAATCAAATTTGAGAAGCAAAATTATGACTAAAGTAAAATAAATTTAAAAAGTTAATTTCTTTTTATTCAAATGGTGAGCAGCTAACTCGTCGCAGCCACCTACTTAGATCTTCTTTAGGGTTATGTGAAGTCAAAAGGCTTTATCGGCAAGCTATGTAGCTAAGATTCAAAACTAGAAAGCGAATATCACATAATTCGTGTCAAATTAGACTTTTCAAACGGGCCACCAACAATTTAGTTGCGGCCAAGATTTCAATAAAAATTTTTTCTAAAAAGTAATGTCAGAGTTTGTTCCTTCGAACAGAGAACGTAAATTATAGAGAAGGCTCATCCCAGTCCATTCCGTGATTCGTTCCGCTGCCAGGGGGGTCTGCTGTACACACCAGACTCATTTTTTTCACCGCTAATACACAGCAGACCCACTTAATTTAACAGTAGAGACCCATATTAACAGTGCTAGAGTGGGAATTTGTAGTTAGAGAGAAAAATAATGTAACTTATCACTATCACTGGTGTTGCAGGTGATTAATTTGGTTTTAATAATATAAAAATTGTCTATTATCATGCAAATAAATAAATATTTTATTGAAATTTCATTTTTATTTATAATGCAATATAAACGAATTTAATATAATGTATCTTTTTATTAAAATTTATGTAAAAATTTCCGTTTTCTATTAACTGATGATGTGAAAAAATTCAAACTTAATTTTAATTAAGATAATTTTTTTAAACACTTTTTTCTAATATTAAATAACAACAAACATAATAGTTTAAAAAAAAAATTTAATGCAATTTCTTTATATTGCACATCTTAAATTATTTAATTTAATTTACGTTCTCTGGTTTATCATAAACAACATTTGGCACAATCTGTGTTTCTCAGTCTGTATTCGTAAGCACAAACACTCAGAACCTCCTGCTACGTCGCACAGTGAGACAACGCCGGCATTAAATACAAGGAGTCATTGTAGAGCTCTGAAAGAGCACAGGTTATTTTTGAGACAATTCCAGTTTGAAAAAAAAAAATTAAGAAAATTCGCCCACTTTTACGCCCACCTGCCATACAGTCGAAATTTGTAAAATGCCGTATTGTCCGTAATACTTTAGGTATAACTTTCAATTTTGGTATACTTGAATGTTATATAGTTACAAACATTATTTGAAATAAAAATTGAACTTTGGCCCACTTTTAACCCCATCACCCATACTACCTCAACATAAAAAGTGCCATATTTTCTAAAATATATTAAATACAACCTTCAAATTCGATATTACTGTAATTTATATCATTTAAAATGTTTCATGCAAAAATTACAATAACACGCCCACTAATACGCCCACCTCCCATTGAAATGCAATAAAAAAAATAATATTTTTTTTTCATTCAATCAATAATTTTTTAACATCATCATGGTATTCTAATTTTTTCAATTTGTTTCTCATTCTAAATGAATTAATATAAGGATCTGATGATATTTGCAAATAGTGCATTACATCTTCATTCGTAGAAATACGTGAATTTTTACGAGAATGTAATAGCCTACAGTTTCTATACTCCTTATTCATTGCTTCTTGCGCTTCTTCGGATAACATTCCTGTAGCAAAAAAAAAAGTTAATATTAAATAAAGTTTAAAAAAATACTTTCAAAAATAAAAATTGCAAACAAACCTATTGGCAATATAGCCTCAGATACCATTTTGCTGCCGTGAATGAGAACTTTATGCACAATGATGGGCATGTAGTACCAGCCATAAAGCTCTACATATAATTTTGCAGTGTCCATGCAATACGTATGGAATTTACCAACATCTACATATATTTTTACTACTATTTATAGTATTTAATATAATTTTAAAGCGGTGAATTAAGTCTACATTTACACCAGTTATGTCAGCGGTTATTTCTGGATCTTCAAAAAATCTTCTAGAGACATTACCATCATTGGTTGTTCCCATGCCTTGTTTCACCACATCGACTTTTAAGCCCAGAACTAATTTGAAATTTTTTTTCATTTCTGTTTTAACAGCTTCTTTCTGTTCTTTTGTATCTTTATTTGTCCTCCACGCTTTGAAACTTTTATTATAACCGATATGTAATATACATTCCATGAATTTTATTCGAGCATGTAGCGGCGAAATTCCAAATTTCAATGCTTCAGCTGAATTTGTTCTCAAAATAACTACATACATCCAAATTATTCATTTCAGTAGGTTTTGCTCCACATATGAAACAAACAGCCATCGAACAAACAAGAATATTTTTATTAAAACATAAATGATCTTTAAAGCATAATTCTGAATAACTAACAAAAAACAAATGTAATTTATTACTATTCTCTTGCACAATAAGTGAATAGTAAACAATTAAAAAAAATAAAAGTAAAAAGTTGTAAACATGCTATTGCATGCTAACATACTTATAGCGACAGAATGTGCGCGTTACGTACTTTTTGTAGTTTTTTGTATGTTTAATGTGCTTTTGCAAACTTTTGCTATATGTCCTCTACTTTAAATTAAAGCTGAGACTTCAAACTTTCATTTGGTATATGTAAGTCTGCACCTAGGGCGAGGGGCTGCTCTATATTTCCTAGGCCATTGAAAATGCAAAATGTTCAATTTTTGCACCACAATTCTGTTGTTAAGAAAAAAAAAATTGTGTTTTTTTTTTTAAATTTATTTTTTCATTTACTCATTCTACAATAACTAAATTAATTAAAAAAATACTTTAAAGTTACATTTATTATGTATTTTTATTTTAATAAGCTTTTGATTATTACATATTGAACTAACATATTTCAAGAGCGTTGGCATACCTCAACTTTGACTTGCTCTAGACCAAAAAGTAATGAAGTTATGAGGCTGAAATTTCAGGGAATTGTTACTCATATATCTGTTAATATACTGTCATCCAAATTGGACGATACGTCAAAAACCATTTTTTGCCGCGGTTACTATTGGGCTGTCTCACTGTGCGTCGTCTTTCTGTCAAACGAAGCAATTACGAATTAACGGAGGTGCTTTTGTCGTCACCTTGTATTCGTTGCATCATGGTATGTATAGTGTCATACAAGTCTGGCACTTTTTATGATATGAACATATCTCGCCATAACGTTAGACACATTACGTACATACATATGCACATCATACATACTACATATGCGTTCATACTATGTGTGTGGAGAGTTAAAAAATTTTGTACGCCAGCTGCGTACGGTTCGGAGCTGTTTGTTTGTTTTAGCTGTAATTAGTTCCAGCTATGTAATTCCTGGTGTCCCTACCCTAACAATCACACTCAATGAACGTAAGTCATCAAGTTAAATATTCAGAATATGTCAAATAGTCTTTAAAGAAAAACTATTACCTGTACCAATACTTACACTATCAGATTGATTTGAGCTTTCCCAACTTTAGGTTAGCTACTGCGTTCATACGGAAAAAAATCTAAACCAAATGTCCAAATGTCCAAAAGATGTAAACCGTACCTAACCTTAAACCCGAATGATTCACTTGCGTCAATTCTTCAGTTTTTATATGCCCCACATTACTAACCAAGAGTGAAGTACAAGAAATTTTATGTTAGCTGCATAGAGCGCGAAATAACCAACCCGTAAGGAAAATTTTATCTACATGTGTTCGTATGTAGTAACTGGAAAATCTAAAATAAGAGAAAATCAACTCGGGAGACTGGTTCTATTTACAGATACGAATGCATACGAATACAAGCAATTGTGGGTTGGAGATGTGAGTCTTGCTAACGGGATTTAACTTTAACGGGATTGCCTTTGTTTTTGTAAATTGTAAAAAAAACGAAGTATGTTCACAGTACTAAGATTTAGAGACACGTCAATTGATCAATTCCCTCATAGTGAGCTTATAGTGAGCTTATAGATAGATGTCTACTTTCCGATTCTCCTCTCACCCCCTCTTCTATGTGCGGGGAAATCCAAATTCAAATCTTGAATCGTGTAAAAGTATCGTTAAGCGAAAAATACAATCAGTCGTCTTAATTATGGCACCTAGACCGCATTTTTTATATTGATACTTCACAAGTCACATTTAACAGGTAGCATCATTAGAGAAAAATACAACCCTGGCATGTATTTTGTTGTAGCTGGTGGCCCATGAAATGTCAAAAACGGTGTGTGAAAAGTGAATGAAGAAGATGTGCTTTTGTCGTTTGGCAGATAATGAACCGCTTTCGAATGAAAAAAATCAAAAAATCAAAAAATCAAACCTGTTGCAGCTACCTATGTAATGTGGTTTGGTACTATACTAATCATTAATTTAGTTATGAATTCGACAGTGTAGAATATTGCACTAAAACTGTTTCATTTCAGAAGTCGTCAAAAATCCCGTTTTTCGGGATCATAAAGTATCCCAAAATCCTAACGCATTGACACTAAATTCTAATATCAAATATATTTGTAATACATATGTACTTGCATATGTATGTACATAAATATTTATGTATGCACATCTCTACTATAGCCTACTCGTTTATAACATCTACTTGCCACTAGCAATCGAATTGGGGATGATAACATTGTACAGTGAGTCATAAAACTACATATAGCTGTATTAGTTTACCACTTCAGTTTTTGCTCAATGATAAGGGTGTTATATTTTTATTTTATTTCCATTTAATTTAAAATTTGTTTGTTGTAAAACTCACAATTTTTTCCATAAATTTTTTTTTAAATTTATTTCATTCTGTAATAAAAACGATATAAATCCAAATTTAAAATTTTTTTATTTCCATTAATTTTTTATAAAAATATACATATGTATGTTGTTCATTCTTTAAAAAATATATACAAGCCCAAATTTCATACTTTGCGAGAAGTTCACAAAACTGAAGCAAACTTAAAATCATTGTCATTCAAATTTCGAATTTTTTTTTTCAAAAATTTGTGGTATGCAATTTTGTAGCTTATTCAATTTTAGTGGAATAAAGGGCAAGTTTCAAGTGACTAAAAATCCCCCGCTGATTTTTGCTAATTTTTTCTTCAATACAGAAATAAATTTAAAAATTTTGCTCACGCGTTATGTGGAAAATAAAATGCGAAGCACCATTTTAGTTACTTGAAATTTCAAACATTGTACGCACAATTTTTTCTCGAAAATTTGCGCGAAGTTCAGCAAATTCAAAAAAATTGTCATTAAAACTTCGAAAATTTTCTAAAGTTTTCTGAAAATTCTAGTTAGATATTATTTAATTTCGCATTGGCCTTGACAACCTAGAGCAAATTTAGTTTTAAGTTCAGTAATGAAGCTCTAGAATTTCAGAAAACTTTTTTTGTGTATAGTATAAATGCGTGGTCTAATTTTAAGCCCCATCTTTGTGATATTTGAGTAAAACATTAAATGGAAAACAGCTGAAGCGATGACTTTTGTACGCCACTGTATACAAATTGTATCTACCTAAACAATTGTGGGTATTCACAGCGTAGCAACTGGTTTACTTACAAAATATATTTTATTTAATTCGATTTTCAATTTCAGCCCCTTCTCACTACCGAAGGTGATGAGTAGATTTTACATAATATGTAGGAGTTGAGTCTTTAGGGACACGCATTTTGATCAGATACGATACCATAACGATACTTCTGCCATTCGAAACCGATATTTTTTGGAATCGAATACTCTGCTCTCAACGTTTTTCAATTACAAAGTATAATATTGGTAAATTAAAACGATGACCCAGAAGGAGTGCCAGATTTTTAAAACTGAGGTTGTTGTTGTTGTAACAGCATAAAATATTCCCCATGCAATTTTGGGGAATGCAGCTGAAGTGACAGTTCTTCGCCGGATATACTTATGTAAACCCGGATCGATCCGGTATCGTAGAACCAACTGTCGTGGAAAGTGGGGTCTTCAAATTTTGCATGCCAAGCCAACGACGCCTAATTTGTAACAGGCTAAACAGATTACGTCTTATAAAGAATTGTGACTGAACTTCATTTTTAATTTAGTATCGATATTTTGGCTATCGAATTTTGAAAATTCGATTCTTATAGAGCGATACTTTGAATGAGTATCATATCGATACTTTGTGCCCAATATTGCGTCCCTATGAGTTTTACATTCCTGAAATGTTTCAATTAACTAAAAGATAAAATACATACAGTGGTCGTCCAGTATAACGAACTTTCGGAATAACGAATTTTCGGTTTAACGAACCTCAATATTTTCTCATTGATGTTTCTATATTACGAACGCAAACGATTTTTGTTGTTCGATATTACGAACGCTATTTTTTTATCTTCAATTTCGCGTTCTTTGTAAAAGCAAATTTCCTAAAACCAACGGTACTTTAACTGTTGTATATACATATACATATGTATGCAGTTTGTTCAAGTTACCATTGACATTGCATTTAACGCAATTCAGTCAGTTCAAAGTATTTTTTCGTGCGGTCGGTTCTATTTCATTTGGTTAATAAAGTGCAATGGCAAATCGAAAGCGTTTGTCACTGGAAAATAAATTGAAAATTTTGGACGATTCCTCCAAGGGTCTTTCTGTTAAGGCCATATCCGCGAAATATGGAATTCCGAAGTCGTCGGTTTATACAATAAGAAAAATGAAATTTAAAATCGAGGAATATGTTCAAAAAACGCATCGAACGAAATCAGTACGTAAGTCCTTAAATGAAAGCGAATTTCCTAGAATGGAGCAGGCCCTCTACAAATGGTTTATGACTCAGCGTCAAAACCATATTCCTATTAGTGGTATCGTTTTAAAGACAATGGCGAAAAAGTTTCATTCTAAGTTTTACGAGGGAAATTTTTTTGCCAGTGATGGTTGGATGACTAAATTCAAGAAACGCTTCGGAATACGACTTCTTAAAGAAAGTGGTGAGAAGCAGTCGTCTAATGCAGATAGTGTGAAGCCATTTATAAAGAAACTGGAGGATGTAATAAAAAAAAATGATCTCTCCCACGATGCTATTTTCAATGCGGATGAAAGCGGTATTTATTGGAAATTGCTTCCTGAAAAGACTTACGTTCTCCCCGAAGAAACGTCTGCACCAGGAAGAAAGAACACCAAAGAAAGGTTAACATTTCTAGCATGCGCCAATGCATCGGGAAACAAGAAATTACCACTTTTAGTCATTGGAAAATCCAAAAACCCAAGACCTTTCAAAAACAAATTGCTACCAGTAACGTAAGTATATGAGCTCGAAGTCTGCTTGGATGAATACTTTCATCTTTAAAAAATGGTTTTTCAGTCATTTTGTCCCACAGGTAGGTTTAAAATGAACGAAATCTTTAGCTGGTGATATTTATTAACTTTTGTGTTAAAGGTTATTGAATTTTTAGAGGAACATAATCTTCCAAAGAAAGCGCTGCTTATCTTGGATAATGCTCCAAGCCATCCACCTGAAAACGAACTAGTTAAGGCTACAGAAGACGGATTGATATGGACAATGTTTATGCCACCTAATGTAACGCCACTGATTCAACCGATGGATCAGAACGCTATTAGGCTTGTGAAACTTCGATACAGAAATAGCCTTTTGAGTAAACTTATTACCGCTGGAACGGATAATATCTCAGAATCCTTAAAACGTATTAATATATTCGATGCTGTATCTCTTTTGGCTTCTTCTTGGGAAAAACTGTCAGAGAACTCCATTATAAGATGCTGGAGAAACATTTTTAATTACGATTTTGAAGGATTCGATGAAGAAGATAACATACCAATATCAGAACTAATTAGGCGCGATGGCGACAACGTCATTAAATCGACATTGACTCTGGCAGCGGCAGTTTTTCCTGATGTAAGACCTTGGTATTAGTTATATTAACTGTATTTACTTTTGTTTTTTAAAATAATTTGACAGTGTTCAGTTGGAATCGCGGATATTCACGAGTGGAATTGTGATGATGGTTTTGCAGATTCCGATGAAAGCGACAATGAAGAAGATGTGCGTTCCACTACTCATGTAGGCGATGCTGCACATGAAGTTAAACATGAGGAAGCAATAAGTTGTTTAGAGAAATGTGTCATCTGGGCAGTATCAAACAATGTTGAGTTTTCAAAAGTTTTGGTGCTAAGGGATTTACAAGAAATCGCAGTGCAGAAAAGCTTGGAGATCGTTAAAAAGCAGACGCGAATTGAGGACTTTTTCTTTAAAAAATGAATAGAATGTTCGAAATTTGTTGTCGTTGAAATAAAGGCAATTTATTTTCTTTTCTTTTTTACTGAATGTTGGTATTTAGCTTTTTTTCAAAGTTGGTGGTATTATATTTAGGTAAAAATATTTACTCGATTTAACGAATTTTTCGATTTTACGAATTAGGCGTACAACATAAGATTCGTTATATTGGACGACCACTGTATTTTGAAAAATTTAGCGTTATTTGCTTACTTTGCCCCGCTGCTGTTTCTATTATCAAATATTTTACATAAATTCATTTTTGGACAAACAAAACTGCCGCTATGAATCAACTCGGTATCTTCTGCAAGAACACCCCTACCTGCGGTGCGCATGTCCGACATGGGATATATTTAACATACTTACATAGCTGTGCAATTTACATGCATAGACACATACATACATACAAATCTATTTATAAATTTATATACATATGTATGTATCTCTATGCTCCACTCAATTCTGCGGGTGCTCGTGCACTAAACCCGTTATACATGCAAAAGCAGTTATAAAGGGTGGCTCAAAATATGTGCAAGATTTTAATTAGAGAGCATGATTTTCTTTAAGTTGAAATATCTCTATTCAAACATTCAAACACCCAGGTTCAAAAAAGGGGGGAAAGAAAAAAGAAACTTGATTCCAAGGTCTATCCATAGAAGGTGATAGCAAGATAAACAAAGCGAATCTGCTGTGTATTTTGTTAGTGTAATTTTGCGTGTGAAATGTCAAAAACTGAATTCGCCCAGTTTGCTTATGTATTTTGTTTGTGTATACAAAACAACCTAGCGAATTCGGAGAGAAGAACAAGCATTCAGCTCATGGGATGCTATCATCTTGTATGAATTCGCTTTGCTTGATTCTAGCCATTTCCCAGAAAAATTTTTTGTTTCTCTCATAGTATAATATTGTGATAAAATATCGCCTATATTATGCGCGAGCTTGTTATCTAGTCATCAGTTAAATAAAGCCTCACGAAAATCCATTTAGTAGTTTCGGAGATTCCTGCCAATTAGCCAGGCAAAAATTTGAAAAATGCTCCAAATGTATTTTGTATTACCTGCAACACCTTCGATCAGTCTTTTAAAGAAATTTTCAATCCACTTGCCCTACTTAGTTTCATTATAGTATATAGATTGTGCAACAACAAATTACTCTGAACTGTTAGCTGTCAAACAAACAACTAGTGTCAAAACATTACCCGCACACTGCAACGATAGCACATTCAAAATTTACCTGCATGTGTTGGCACACCCTTTGTAGAGTTAATCAGCTTGTTTTCAGCATTTGCTTTCGCTATCTTCTACATATTGTTTGTTGGTTACGTAAAATAAATTATTATTTGAAGTTGACTGAAAATTTCGTACGCACAGTTGAGTGTGCTTGCAATTCTCAAATAGTTTATGAGATAATATGTTGAAAAACTTGTGTACTGGTTGTTTAAAGTTATCGCTTCTCGGCCTTATGGCTAAGATCAAAGTGTAGTATCTGTTCTTATCAGCTTAACATCTGATAGATCCTCCATCGGAGGACAACAAATGTTAAACTGATTTTTGGAAATGGGCGGAGTGTTTTAGGGGCTTGCTCCACCTCTGCCACGGGTTGGCCCGGTATTGCAGTACCGCCGGGATTTCGGCCCAAATTATTGAATAAATCAAAACGTAGAAGAAAGAAGTGGTGGTGAAATGAAAAGACTCCGATGTTGGACTTTTGAAGTATGTGATTGTTTCAAAACTCTTTTCTGTAATTTTATATTAAAATCCGTGACTGTTGTATATTTTACGTTGTTTTTTTTTTTTTTCAAATTTCGGTTGCAAATTTTTGTCTAAAAAAAAGTACCAAAATTAAACTTCAAAGGGAATCCGGAAAATCCAATTTCTTTATTAAAATTTATCAGTAGTTTCTTTCTCAAATTTTATTTTTTAAATTTAAAATTTAAGTACAAGCGAGGATCTACAATTCTCATCTAGTTTATTTGCACCAAAGAGTTTTTATATCACTTTGACCGATTTGAATTTCAAAAAGGGTGCTCGTCTTGCATGAGAATATCCATCGGGGTTCGAAGCCCTGCGTGCAGACGCATTGCAGTGTCTACGTTCAACTTCGTATAAATTATGAAATGAGTTGCTTTTATGCGACTTGTTTCTGTTTTATTCGAACGTAATGGGCGCTCCAGTGGGGTATGGCTTTGCATATCCAGTGCATAATTTTTGTCATATGAGATCGGGCTGTGAAATGCATTGCTTTTGCTTTCGGGCAAAATTGCGTGGCATAAAACGCTCGGTCTCGTCTAATTAATACATTTTAATTAAAAAAGTCCATTTGAAATTGATTGATTGATTCACTGAGGGTCATTTTTCACGCCGCGCGAAAAAATTTATGAAGTAAAAAAAAACTTCTTATTTTGGATAGAGCTTTCTTGTAGCATTTTACATATTTTTAAATTGTTCCAAAATGTTAAGTCAAATAAAAAATGTGCTGAATATGATTAAATATTTTAATTATTAATTAATATATTAATTATCAAAAAACCTACAATTTCTTTAAAATATAAAATCTTTACTTTGCTTTTTTTTTAAATTTAAAAAAACTTAAAATATATATTTTTCACTGAAATTAATTTTTTTAATGGAATAACTAAAATAATGGAATGGCTAACTAAATTTATGTGAAATTAAAAAAAAAGATATCCCAAAAAAATTTTGTATTATCGAAAATTTCAAAATATTTCAATAAATTACGTTATAAAAAATAATACTCAGCATAGAAATTCAACTAAAACTAAAATATTTAAGAAACAAACGAAATTCAACTAAAACTAAAATATTTAAGAAACAAACGCAATCATTTTTAAATAATTTGTGTAAAACAATAAACAAATATAAATATTCACAATAACTGTTTTTTTGAAACTGATGTTTGAAGAAAAATAATTAATTACAACTAATATTACAAATAAAATATTGAAATTTAAATAAAAATTAAATCTCTAATAAAATTTTCAACACGAAAGCTTACAATTTTTTTTTCGATAAATTTTTAATTACTTACCTACTATTAATGAAAAATCAGAATTTTTATTTTTCGAAAAAAAAAAATCCTACTGGAGATTCCAAAAATTAAAAAATATTTAACTATTGAATTTTTGAAAACCATCAAAAAGAGAGAAGGGCATAAAACTTGTTTAAAACAATAAAAATTTAAACAATAATCACAAGAAAAATTTTGTTAGAATAAGTTTTTGCAGAAAACTAAATGGGAAAAATTTGAAAACAAAACTTACATATTATTAAGTATTTTTATATAAGTTTAAAAAACAAAAGTCTAATTTTTTAAACACACATTTTTTAATGGATTAAACGTAGCTACGTGCGTACATACTTATACATACATATGTATGTATTGATATATGAAAAATTTGAATTTCATAAGAAAAATAAATTTCTACTGGAAACAATCAAAAATTTTTTTTTTTCAAATTTACGGAAAATTTCTGTGGAACATAAACGTAATAAAAATCTTCACAACAGCACTTTTTTGAAACTGATTTGTGATGAAAAAAATTGTAAAAAAAATATTTTTCCATTGATTTTTTTTTAAACCCCAATTGTGTGATTTATTTTAATAAAAAAAAATTCCTCATAAATTCAGTGCTTGATTCAGCAAAGATTTATTTTCATTTCCTAAATGCCTACCTTTAGGCAAGCACATCAAATTCTTAAAACTAATGAACCGAACTCTTGCAATGAAAACTTTGCCATTTCCCCCACATCAAAGCAAAAAAAAAACAAAAAATGACAAACTCCTTTTACAGCTCTTCCCTTAAAGTATGCTGAAAGTATGCTATATTTAGGTAAAATTGTGCGGGAAAAAACAAGTTTGTCCTTTTTTATGCTTCACTTGAGTCGTTTAATTCGCCGATTTTTTTTAATATATTTTCTTTGCCTTTTTTACTTTGTGCGTCTTTTTCGCTTCGCTGCATTTGTATGCGCGTGCTTGTTTTTTGTTTAGTATTCTCGAGTTGCTTGACCTTCAAGTTCTTAATTATAAAGCTTACCTTTTCCTGTGTACAGATATTTATGACATTATTTGCAAATTAAGTTAGCCTATGGTCCTTTGGTAAGGTTGCTTTGTTGGCAGGAATAAATGAAAATTGAAATTTATTTGAAAGGCAGAGCTTTTGAAACTTTGAAAATGGGATTTTAGGTGTTTTTCTACAAAAATATGCTATTTAATAATTAAATCAAAACACTAAAGCGAGTTGGAAATTTTTTAATGCACACTGACAGCTGCCCCTTATTGGAGAAAATGTGTCGCACAAAAGTATGCTACATTTCTGAGGGTTAATGGCCTTAAAGTAGGCAACAGTGCGATTGATTTTTTTTTTGTTTTTTTGAGAATAACTTTCTTTGCAAGTATCTACAAATTTGATGACTAGCGAATGAATTTTTGCGAAAAATGCTCTTTTTATTGAGACTTAAATTTTTGGTCGATTTTATTAGCAAACTTATGCCTATTCAAAGTCTATTTAGATTTAGAAAATGAGTTGTAGTTTCCTCGTTAGTTTTAGTTAAATAATCATTTGGCTCACGTTCTAGTAGATCTATTATAACATTTTCATATTTTACGATTCAGACAGGGAAAATAACCTTAGTTTTTAAAAGTCCATATCAGCAATTGCTGTGCACAATTTTAGGCGATCGCCGACTCAATAAGGATATGGTATAATTTGATTTAAACTCACATTCAAATACAATAAATGAAATATAATAATATTTGTGTTTTAAATGACTATTGAAAGCCTTAAAGTATGACACAACAAAATTTTTACAAACACTTTACAAAAGCGAAATAAGAACTCCGAAAATATTTCCCATATGAACGCAGTCAAACAAATACCAGGTTTTATTTAAGAAATTCCAAGAAGTATGCAAATATATTTATGCACGTACATATGTAAGTATTTTGCCGAAAATTTATTGCAAGGATATGTTAGCTGTTTCAGCAAAGATTACAATTCAAGTATTTTTTAAAATTCCACTTGAATAACAGCTCTAAAGTTAGGTAACGATAATTTTGTTGTGGTAAATAATTCATATTTTAATTAACTGCAATCCCAAAAGTATGCAACTATAATTTTCAAGAGCTTTTGAAGAGTCAAAGCAATTAATATTTAAATGCAAATATCCCATAATTGCTATGAAATACTACACGCATACTTCATTGAAACAAAAACTAGTTATACACTGGAATGCTGGCATTAGTTGCAACTGTGCCTAAAAATATGCAAAATAAAAACAAAATATACCATATACATTCATCTAATTATGGGAGTAAAAAGAATGGCAAAAATTGTCTGTAGTTGTAGCAGGCTTTTAGGCATAAGTGCTCTTCATATTTTTATTTTTGTGTATGAAAAATAAGTGTAGTAAATTCCGGCATCCCTGTTGCCTGGACCAATGTACATTTATGTAAAAAAAATAGGGGCACGGCATTTTGATCAGTTTGGCTATTATTCTTGCTGTTATTTTTTTTTTATAAAAGTTTTGGTCATTTTATAACAAACATCTTTTATTTTTTTAAAAAATCTAGTGATCTCGTCTCAGTTTAATGCAATAAATGATGCAAATATTATGCAAATATTTTTATTTATGTACACAATTGAATATTAACTTTAATTATTTTCCAATAAAAATAGTTCAACATTTTCTAAAAATATTTGTTTACTTAAAAATTATTGCTATTCAATTTTTTAAAAAACTGCATCAGCAAACTAGTTCAAATTTTATGATTTAAAAAATTTAAGTAATCAGCATATTCAATTGAAAATAGACAACTATGGCATTACTTATTAAATTTTTCTATTACATTTTTTACTAGCAAACTATTTAAAAATTTCTGTTTTAAAAAGTTAATACATTTCCAAATCCAATTAAAAATTGATTTAAAAAAATAAATATCAGCAAACTACTTCAAATTATCTGTTTTAAAAAATTAACAAATTTCCAATTTTACAATTTTTATTAGCAAACTATTTCAAAATTTCTGTTTTAAGAAAATAATAAATTTCTTAAAACATTTCAAAATAGAAATTTTTTAATTTATACAAAAAATTATATTCAAAAATTTCTCTTTTAAAGAATTAATAAAGGGAAATTAAAAATTTATTTATCCAATTTACTTACATACATATATTAAAAACTTCAAAAATTCAAAATTTTCCTTCAAAAAATGTTCAATTTAAAAAAATTTTATCCGGAACTATTCAAAAACTTCTATTTTCAGAAAATAATAAATTTCTATAAGCAATTTAAAATAGTAAACTATTATTTATTCAATTTGTTTTAAAGAAATAATCTGCAATTAAAACTAAGAAATTCAAACTATCTGTTTTTATTCTATTTTCTCAACAAAAGGTTCAGCCAAATTTTGAATGCATTATGCTATCAAATTTAAAGAAAATGTAACACAGAAACAAGGACATTTAAATTTTTTACCTTGTCATTTATTTTTGCGTATAATTTTACTAGTTAATTATAATCTTAATTATTAACATAGTACAAGAAAAGTCGTCTTCATTATACCATCAACCAAGAGTTTGTAAATTATTTTTACAAAACACAATCACTAGAATAGAAAGAATACTTAACAACAGTTATAAAATACAAACGGAATGCAGGCACGGTTAGAGATGGAATAGAATGGCTATCTAAATATTTAAAAAAAAAGAAAAAATGAAAATGAAAAAGTTTTTTAGTCTCAAAGTGAAAACTATGATTTCTTTATAACTTTACGAAATTTTCACCGTCGAATTCAGCTCAGAATTAAATTTTCCTGAAAGCTCTAAAATACCTTTTTTACAAATATTTTGATTTTTCTTATGTCAATATTGATCTAATTTTGTGGTTGTTTATTTTTTTTAACTTATATATATATGTATATATATTTTAATTATTGATTTTTTTTTTTTAAGTTCCAATTTTCTTTTTGGAATGTACGTAAAATTTTGAAAATATCCATTTTATTTAATTTTTCCTGAAAACTCTTAACTGTAATTTACAGAAATTTTGATTTGCATACATACATACATATGTACATAGCTATGTGGTATAATTGATCAAATTTATTTATTTTTTGTTTTCAATATTTTATTATTTAAATGTTTCTTCAATGTGGTAAATATACTTAAAAATGGAATTTTCTCGAGACCTAACCGCGAAAAAAAGGTAAGCAATTTAAAAAAAAAAAATGAAATAAAAAAAAAATTTGAAAAAAATTTCGTTCACGTTTATTTCCGCGGTTAAGACTTAACTAATTACGGTAAAAAGTGGTATTAAAAAAATACATACCTCTCATTTCTTGAAAATTTACGCGTTTTTAAAAGACTTTCCAGATTATGCTACTCTCTTTTTGGGTTTGGTTTAAAAAATTTTAAAACAAAAAATTAAACATTTCAAAACAAAACAAAAGACTTTTAATATCTATAAGCTTTCACTTTCAAATTTCAATGTTTTAGAATAAACTTGTGTTTTTTACGAAACCTAACAAAATGATGTTTTGGAAATTTTTAAAATTATTAAAAATATTAAATTAATTCAATAAATTGTTTAATTACGTATACTAATAGTAACATATTGTGTAGTCCTAAATTTAAACAAGCAAAAAAATTAATCAAAATAAAATTTTTCGAAATATTTTTTTTTCTTTGGACTTTAAATGGAAATATTTAAATTTTAATTATTTATTACATTTGTTTCGAAACTATGTATTTTTTATTTAAAAATCCTAACCATTTTTTACTACTTGAAATTTCATGCTAAATGCAATATAACGATTGAAAATTTAACAAAATTAGCGTCTAACAAGAGTTGTTGGTTTTATTTTCTAAGTAAGTAATTTTTAAAACAGTTAAGAAAATTAAAAACACCACAGAGTATTCGTTTATTATACCACTCGAATATTTGGAAAATTTTAATTCATCTATCCTCTAACCGTGCTTGAACTCCTTTCTTTCTGCTACCTCTCCTCCTCCAGTGCATTACATATACAGTTATAACTAAATATAAAATATATACATATACACTTAGAACAACTAGTACATACAAATTTAACTACTTCCGATAAAAAATCTTCAATATCCGTATGACTGGTGCCTCGAATAAGACTGAAATGAAAAAGGCCACACAAAAGGAAGCCACCGCATTCCCCAGAAAAATCGTCATCACCAAAAGATTATTCAGATGAACGATGCCACTCATTCGAAACGATGTGATTAGCATTATGACAGGATGAATGAGGTAAGTACAGTAGGTGAGGCGTGAGAGTGGCCAGAGGCCACGATAGGAAAGTATACGATTGGCTGTGGGCGAAATACCCCAACAGCATGACAAGACGATCCAGATGAGACCGGCGCCGAAAGCTGCACGCGAATAATGAAGACAAGTAAATGAAAATGTAATAAATGATCTGTGCTTCCCCACTTCTTCCACCACTTCTCCCTCCTCTTCTTCTCTATGTACTAACTAACCTGTATGACCGACGCTCACATAGAACGCCGTCGTCAGTCGACCCAGCTCGCCGTCCCACACCCCGAAAATTATGAGCGCCAACAGCGACCAGCTACCCAGCCAGAGCAGATAATTTGTGCGGTTGCTCAATGGTGGTGGCTTTTTGACTTTGTGAATAATGAAGCCTGCTAGCATGCCTGGTGGTTGGGAAAAGAATATTCATAATCAATTATTCATATTTTTGAATATTTCAAATTCAAAAGATAAAATTTAAAACAGAAAATTCAAAATAAAGCGGGATAAAAAATTAAAAAAAATCAACACAAAAATTTGCGCACTAAAAATTTATACCTGAAAATTTTAAATTTATGTTTAGAAAATAAAGTTTTTAAGAGCGATACGTTAGATTTGATCAAAATATTGAAATTCCAAATTTTTAAGCTGTGCATAAAAGAGTTAAAATTTCAATAAAAGCGTCAAAATTAAAAAAAAACTATAAAAGTTTAAGATCATTTAAGACTTTAGTCTAAAATAAAAAAAATTAACTTTAATAATAAAATATACAACTTGTCTTAAAATGGCAAATACTCAAAACATAAAATTCTTATTTCGAATTAATCCAAAAAAAAAAAATTACAAAGTATTTTAAATGTAAAATTTACAATAATTCGAAACTAAAACTAAATTTTTTTAGTTTTTTAAATGTTTAATATTTAAGACCAAAAATTAAAACAATAAATAGTGCCGTTTTAAATTTTTAAATCAAAATTTTATTAAAAATTATTCATTCAATGCGAACGTGAAATTTAAGGTTTGAATATTTAATTTGGAAATGCTAAGAAAACTTATTAAAAAAATTATTACCAAAAAACTAATTTTCCAAATGTAAGTCAAATTTAATAAATTTATATTAGAAAAATTCATTGAAATAAACAATTCAAAACGTAAAATTTAAAGTCAAAATGTTTAAATTCGAATTTCCAAAAAAAAACCTTATGTCCCAAAATTTTCTAAAAGAAATTAAAAAGTAGTAAATAAAGCAATCTAAAAATTTAAATATGAAATTTTAATTTAAAAATAAACCTGAATTTAAAAACCAAATACGCAAAAATAAAGCTGGAATTTGTAAATCTTGAATTTGCCAAATTTTCTTAAAAACTCAAGCTTAAAATATTAATTTATCTAAGAAGCTGAAACTAATTTTACTAACGTAAAGCTCAACACTATAAATAAAAATTTTAAATTACAATTTGAAAACTGAAAATACGGAACTAGAAATTAAAAAACAAATAACTCTTTCAAAATAAACTAATTTGATAAATTTTAATTGAAAGCTTTCAAATAAATTAGTCGTGTATATTTGAACTGAAAATTTATTACTGAAAACAAAAGCGCCACAATTTTAAAACAGAAATATTTAAAGAAAAAATTTTGACTAATTTTTCAAAAATTTGAACGCGAAATTTTATCAAATAAAAAATAACATATTAAAAACAAAGTGACAAGCATCGTAAGTTTGAAACTCAAAACCACCAATTTTTTCATCGTGACCACCTAAAAGCAGACTTACCCATAATGTAAGTGCCAACGCGCTGCCATGGCTTGTCATAGAGAAAATCGAAGGATTCGAAGGGATTGGCCACTTTATGTGTGTAACGATATTGCAGTGACACGATGCCCGATATACCCCAGGAACTAAGCAGAAATGAACAGACAATGATTGCCGCAGTTTTGAAATACCTAAAAGTATGCAATAGTTATTTTATCTCGAATTCTGCTCTCTTCGTTTGCCGCTTACCTGATCGAGAGCACAAGAAGCAACGAAGCCATTACAAAAAATTGCATATCATTAGCCATATACCAACTCCAGATCATGCAAATCTCACTGAGCGGATAGAAATTATTTATATAGAGTATGTTGCGCCACCAAAAGCGACTGCACGTGTCGGCGGCAACGTTCGGCTGGAAGACGGAGTTGTTGAAAGTTTGGCTAAGTAAAAAAAAAGTGAGAGAAATGCGAAAAAAATTAGCTTGAAATTCCATATAGCAAATTTATAGTCTAAAATTAAGCAAAAATTGTGAAAATAAATTAAACACAGCAAGCTTTGTTATTTAAAAGCAATAAATTACATTCTATATCTCACTATAAGCACTTGAATTTTGAACAAAATGATGTATACTTTCGGGCGCATAGCCTTGAATAAACAGCAACTATTAAAACTTAAAACCACCACACACATACTATGCTTCTGCTTGCACACATTAATTGAAAATACCACAATTGATTAAAGCTCGAAAATTGCTACATTGCATACCACAAGGCGTTTAATCACCAGAGTGGCTACATATTGTGGCTAAATTGTTTTCAATTACCAGCAATTGCTGCATATCAATTATGAGAAATATTTGTTCAGGATTTCGGGGGAATAAGAATGGCTACCAAATTTATTTGGCCTTCAAAATGTGAGGTACATAAAATGTTGCCTACTATTAAACTTGATGCAAAATTTTCTTTTGGTTTTAATTAAAATGCTTTAAACAAAAATATTTTATATAACGAGAATGCAACACACTACAAACATACTGAAACTAATGATTAATAAATAAACTGACACTTTTCTCGCCCGATACAAATGCTCGATTAATAATTAAATAAACAAATATTTTTTAAATAAAATAAAATGAAACGAAGAAAATTAAAAAATAAATAAAATAAATTCAAATAAAATAGAATAAAATGAAATACAAAACAAAATGACAAATAACAAAAATAGTTTAAAAAATAATAAAGTATCACAAAATAAAATGATTCAAAATTCAATAAAATAAATATAAAATCAAATACAATAAAAATATAAAATAAACGAAAAAAATATAAAAAAATTAATATTACAGCATATAATAAAATTAAAGAACATCATATAAATTAAAAAAAAAAATCAAACAATAAAATAATATAAGATAGAAAATCAAAAAACTAATATACATAAACAGAGCAAAATGAAATAAAATAAAATCAAATAGAATAAAAAAAAATAGAATAAACGAAAATGAAATAAATGAAAAGAATATAAATTAAAAAAAAATATTAAAAAAAGATAATATAAGTTAAAAAATGCAATAATATAAAAAAAAATCAAAAACAATAAAAAATTTAGAATAAACAAAAATAAAATATAGGAAAAGAAAATATAATCGAATACAATAAAAATATAGAATAAATGAAAATATAATAAAGCAATAGAAAATAAATGAATATAAAACAAAATAGAATAAAATTAAACAAAAAATTAGAATTAAAAAAATATCTAAAAGTAAAATAATATAATATAATAAATTCAATAAAATGAAAAATTCAAAACAAAATAAAAGAAAATAAAAATTAAAATTAAATTGTATTTAACATACAATAAAAATAAAAAGTAAACGAAAATGAGTTAATATAAAACAAAAGCGTATAAAGTTAGACAAAATAATACGAATTAAAAAATTAAATAATATAAGACAAAAATTTCAATGAGGCAAAACAAAAGAAAATAAAACAAAAATTAAAAGCAAATACAATGAAAAATATAAAATCAACGAAAATAAAATAAATTAATATAAAACAAAGTAGAATAAAATTAAACAAAAAATGAGAATTAAAAAATATCTAAAAGTAAAATTATATAATATAATAAATTCAATAAAATATATTGCAAAGTAAACGAAAATGAGTTAAAGTAAAACAAAAGGGTATAAAATTAAACAAAAAAATACGAAATAAAAAATAAAATAATATAAGATAAAAAATTCACTGAGGTAAAATAAATTAAACAAAATAAAATAAAATAAAATAAAAATTAGATGCAAATACAATGGAAAACATGAAATAAAAGAAAATTAAATAAAATAAATTAAACGAAAATTAAAATAAATTAAATTAAAACAATAAACATAAAAAGTAAGATTTAAAAAATTAACTAAAAATAAAACAATATACTATAAAAGTTTACTGCAACAGATTAAATAAAATAAAATTAAAAAAAAAGAACAAAATCAATAAAAGCAAATACAACAAAAAACAGTAAAAAAAATTAAGGTTCACCGTTCGCCAGTGTTGTATTTCAAGCATTAGGCGCTTTCACCAAACCAACTCCCCACCATACTCACCGTAATGCAAAGTCATTGAAAATTATCACAAACAAATATGCCGGCGTCAGTCGTATATAGCGATAAATCAAAAGGAATCCAGTGTCCTTCATGCTCCGATGCAAATATTGTCCCGTATCGTCAGGATACTTTTTCTCTTGTTTGAGAAACAGCAGTGTCACAAGAAAGCCGCTGATGAAAAAGAATGTATCGACCGAAAAGGTGGCATTGCCAATGAACTGATACCAAATGGAACGTTCGACAATGTTGCGTGTGAACTGAGGAAAATGCAAAAAAACAAAACACGAAAATTACACAAAATGAAAAGAAGCATACAGCATACAGGGAAGAGAGGGCGAAAGAAATGGAATGGTGGAAATTCCGTTGGTTAGAGCTTCCAGAGGATATGAAGCTTAAATTCCTTTTTGGCGCGCTATTACACGATATGATGAATGGAAAGTGAGAAGCGCGCTAGTCGTGCCTGTGCTTGTATGTGTCAATGTGTGTACGTGTGTATGTGTGTATAATTCGTATGTATGTATGTGTTGTGTTGTGCTGTTTTGTATTATACCTCTTAAGCGCTTGAAAGTAAAATATTTACTCTGTTTTCGCCAATGGTAAACATTTGCAAATATGTATGCACCATTATCGTCCACAGCACGGAGAAGACGCGTAAGCCATGCACACAGGAGGTTTGTTGCTGCAAGGAAATGAAGAAAAGTAATTATAATATTTTAATGTAAAGCAGAGAATGAAATGAATTTTTCGGATGTTATGAAGTCGGGGAAAATCGCATAATACGAGTACAGGAAGCGTAAATCGATAAACAGAATCAACTTACAAGTTCTCTGCTTACGCTAATGGCTACAAAGTACTTATGTAAATACTGTATGTTTCATATTTGAAAGAATATTCTATACTTTGGTTATGTTTCTGCTTTTTTAATATTTAATTAAATTTTCAATGCACATTCTTGTTAAATCATAAATAAGTTGCATATATGTAGCTGCGTACATTATTTTCGAAATCTTATTCACGTATGATATAAAAGCGGAATATTTTCAGTTCCTTTTTAAAAAGTACTTGCATATTAAATTCCAATGAAATTTTAATTACTGCACTTTGTCTATTCTTAAATTATCTTAAATAACGCTTCTGAGCAGTTTTTGTGAAAATTTCCCTACTACAAAAAAAAAATCACTCAACTTATAATTTCCAAGAGCAACAAGATCCAGATTGTACTTTTACCACAATAGACATAGTTTAAAAAAACGTGCTTTCCAAAAAACTTCCTTCGAGGGAAATTCGGAAAATTTTTATTTCAAAAAATTTTGAAAATTGTTTCACTGGAATTTGTGTGCAAAAGATAGCGGTTTTACAAAATAGCTCTCATGGGAAATTTTTCAAAATCAAAACTGCTACCAAATTATTATCAGCGGTGCATAGTAAATTTTTCTACCTCTTTTTAAAATTAACACCTTAACAAGCGACCGACCGGAATTAGTTTTGAGTGATTTTTAGGCAGTGTGTGAGAAAATCACACTAAATTTGGAAGTTTTCCATGAAGAAAATGTGTACAACAACCCTTTTTTGGCAATTCAATATCTCCTGGTTGATAATTTTATTTTTTGTCTATTATTTCTGTCTACATGTTAAAACCATTTTTTGCATTTATTTTGTAAAAATAACAACACTTTGGTTGGTATGTTTTACAAAGTTAGTATCAGAAGTATTATGCATTTTATGAAATTTCTACATGCAAATTTTTAACCTCCTTGTCAGAAAACTACAAAAAGAGCTTTTGTTTATGTATGTTTTATGTGTTTTTGGCAAAAAATGATTTTAAAAAATTTCCCTGAGAGGGAATTTTTTAAAATTACTTTTATTTGCATGTGCACGCCTTGAAGCATATATGTTCAGCATTTTTGGTGAAAATAGTATGTGCTTACAAAATTTCCCTTAAAGGGAATTTTCATTTAAGTTGCAAATTTTTTACAAATCTTTGCAAAAATTTTATTTTTTTACCAATTTAGTAACAGTTGCATCTATTAAGCTACTTGACCCAAAAGAGTGATTACATATTATGGAAAATTATTGAAGCTTTATCAGTTTGTGTGCTTATTAATTTAGGCTATGTAATGTGCTTAACATTTTAGTTGAATACAGAATTTTTAAGAGGATACTCAAAACTCGGCAGTTCATTCTCTTCCTCATGTAATAAAATCATGTTTTCTACTTGTATGCCATATTTAATTCTTGCTGCAAACTAAGTCCATGTACGATGTATCTTGCACTTTGTTTGTTATCTACTCAGCAATTTGCACTTCAAAGTTTGGGAAACTTAATAGAATGCAAAAAAAAATTTAAAAAAATTCCGAAATACAGCTTACCTCTTTGTTCTCCGTCATGTCGAGTATGGTGCCGGCATTCGTTTGAAATGCAAAACATAGCAAAAACTGTTCATGCAGACCTGCAAGGTACATATAACCAAAATGTTTTGATTGCAAACTTTATCTTCGTACACTATACTCATCGACGTTACGTATACGCACCCAATTGCTTCTTCGCCTCATAGGTGCTCGTTGCACCCACACTACTGCCCGTATCCAGACGATAATCGGCGCTGTGTGACTTCTCGACATCCGTCACGGACAATTCGCCATGTAAACGGCGCACACTGCTGCCACTGCTACCACTACTTCCGCCACCACCACCACCACCCACTCCATTCGAGTTTGCTGCGCCGTTGCTATGCCCATTGGCATGCCCTGTACCGTTAGCGCCGCTGCTACCGTTATTCACCGTTCTATTACCATTCACATCCGCCTCAATGTCAAGCACATTGTTGTTCTCATTGAGTGTACTCATCTGGTAGAGTTCGAAGGCTGGCGATGCTTTCGTTGATTTCATGCTGCCAGTGCTGGTGTAGGTCCCAGCCGCACCAGCATCAATTGTTGCAATACCACCTGCGGCTGTGGCTGCCATGACAGCATCAATTTTCGCACTAATAGCTGGTATGTGTGGCGAGGTGAAATGTAGTTGATTCAATTTAGCCTGATACCAGGTGGCTGTGATGACGAGCAGCAAGAGAGTGAACATGAAACTTCTGAAAGAAGTAGATTGTAGCATAGGAATTTTGTTACCAATTTTTCAATATTTATTGTGTGTGCATATTTTGTATGATGATAAAATTAAGTTGAAAAACATACAGAAATATTTGGAATTTTAGTTCGCGCCAATAGTTGAAAGAGCCGGGAACTGCACGTACATGTAGCACTTGGATTATCGTGTGGTTGCTGCTGCTATTGTTGTTGTTTTTGCTGCTATGGCTAGTGCTTTGGTTGTGTTGTGTTTGCGCATTCAATGTGACCAACATCTGAGCATGCGGATCTAGTGCTAGTATAGCGTGCACATCGTGTGCATTGCAGGAGCGTGGCAGACATTCACCCACTTGTAGGTTGAGGTTCTAGAGAGAGAGAGCGGCAAAGAAAAATTAAAATATATATATCTGCATGTAAAGGTCAAAGGTCTCGAGCACTCAATATAGTTAGATTGAAATATAAAAAGTCGATATCCTAGTTGTTATCGATATCTTAATCAATATCGATATTGAAATCGCAATCGTTTGTGACAATGATTCCCTTGTTACCAAAATATATTGATCTATATTTACATCGTTATCGATAAATTTATCGTTATTTTCCATTCTCGACATATTTATCGATATTGACTCTGTACAGGAAATGTGATGTATTGATCGAATTTTCAATATGCTGTATTCGGCATCGATATCCGTGTTGTTATCGATATATTGTTGTTATCAAAATATATCGATTTATATTTGTATATCGTTATCGATAATTTCTCTGCGATTTTTATCGAATATTTATCGTTACTCCCTTGGCTATATTAAAGTTATCAAGTTAGCTGTTTTCATCGAAATTTATCGATATACATATCTATATTGTACTAAATATTTTTAGCAATTTTAAATCAGAAATATTCAAAAATATTGCCGAGGTAGTGCAAATCATCTTCTCTCTGTCCACTTCGTTTGATGATAGAAGGAGAAGAGACGATTTTAGCCTTATTCGCGGCAGTCCCCCATCTCTTCTCTAATTAGCTGCCTTATCTATTTAATCTCTACAATGCCTTCCACTTTCTTTCCCTCCTTTTCCCCGTCGTCACTCACTGACATCGCATCGATTACTCCCTCCCAGGAACGTCTGGTATTCTAAGAATTCTAAGAGGACTAGAGCTCAGTTTTTTTTATCGTTGAGAGAAAATCTGCCTGTTCAATTTTCTACTCAATCCCAAGTACCAGTGAGTGCAATAAACTTAATATCCCATTTAAGTACCGAGGCTTGTATTGGGGTCTCGTGAGGCCAGCTCTAAGCCAGCCAATAATAAATACACCTACCCCTCAATCAACATACTACAACCATCTTACTCACCAATTGTTGTGGCATCCACAGCTGTAGTCCGACCAATGCGGCATAAAATTCAAATTCAAAATGCTTACGTTCATCCGGATTTAATTGGCGGTTTAGTTCATAGCAAAAGTTCTTCTGACCCAGCCATTTGTCATTTCCAAAGAATAATTGTCCGCGATAGCGACCGGATGCATCGTAAGCTGTAAGAGCGTAATTTTAAAATAGTGTAATTAAAAAGTGAAAAGAAACGAAATAAAAAGAACAAAGAATATAAAATGAAAATAAAAAAAGTATGCGGTTTAAAAATAAACAAATAAATACTTAGATTAAAATTTAAGAGGCTAATAAAACAGGAATGCTATAAAAAAAGTGTTGAGTGATAAACTAGCTGAATTGTAAACAAAAAAAAAAAATTATATAGCGCACTCAACTGGTTCCGTTTTTTGCTGTTACTCTTATTTTTTATCGTTTAATTTTTGCACGCTGCACAAATCGCATATTTCGCATATCCACTGCCGGTTAAAGCGGCAACAAAGTAGGGTTTGAGAAATTGCATATTTGCACAATGCTAAGAGTAGCTTTATAACCAGCAGCAGTAACAGCTACGAGTATTGAGTAAAATGAACTAAAGTGGATTATGTTGTTGTCTGTTTATTAAAAGCGTAAATGGTGTTGGAAGGATGTGGACTGTAGTTGACGGCAAGGATTGAATATGTGAATGCATGAAGAACAAAGTGGGAAGTTGGTGATGGAGTGAATTTGAAAATTTAAAAGATTTAATAAAAATCGCATTCTCCCAGTAGTGGACGGGGTCGTCTCTTGTGTTTTTATATTAAATGATGGAATTAAAACAACATATCGTAGTCTGCGATTAGAGTGCAGTTTGATTTGTTCCAGTAGAGTAGACACCTAGCGAGATCTTTCGTGAATATGGACGAGGTGTAAGCCTAACTAAAGGCTACGCGCTGTCTTCCAATCATAAGCAACTGAATCAGCCACTTTCTGATTGACATATTGTGAGATTTCATGGATATTATTAAATGAATTAAATTGAAATTTGACAACCCTCAAAAATCTTTCGTTCCACACCAATTTAATATTTTAATTAACTTACTAATTTAATTTAATTTTTCCAAAAGTGTGCAGCAATGTAAGAGCATTTCAGTTCGCTTATGAATTAAATTAAATTGCTTTTTTTTTCAAACACGTGGCAACCTTCAGACATTTTTTCGTGTAAACCCAGAGTACGGTCAATACCAAACTAATAAGTATTAGTTTAGTTGATTAGTGCCACCATTCTTCAAAATTATTTCTAAAGCATTAATTAAATTCAATTGACTTTTCTAAACAGCTGGCAACCCTCGTAAAAAATATGTTCATGTAAACCTCTTTCATTCCACGTCAATATTGTAATATTGCACTAATATTATTGATTAAATTTAACTTAATATTTTATACGGGTGGCAACCCTCCTAAAAAATAGTTTCATAATTGAACCTTCTTAAATCTCTTTAGTTTGATCCCAATACATGTATGTATGTAAGTAGTAGCATTTCAGCTCACACATGTAATGATTAAATTGAATAGAGTCTTTTAAACATCTGGCAACTCTATTCAATAATATTTTCGTATAAATTTGTTTTGTTGCACACCAATATTGTAATATTTTAGTTAAATTTGATTTTTGGCAAACCGATGGCATCCTTTTAAAAAATGTTTTTCATGCATTAATTAAATTACATAAAAAAATTTTAAACAGCTGGCAACTCTCGTCAAAAATATTTTCGTATAATATATTTAGTTCTACACCACAGTCGTAATATTTTTGTTAACTTATTAATTTCGTTAAATTAAATTTTTAGAAAAAAGGTGGCAACCCGATTCCCAAAAAAATTGTGTATAATTAAACATTCTATAACCTCTTTCAATACAGTGACCTTTTAGCGAACTTATTAATAAAAATATTATTAACATTTTAAACAGGTGGCAACCTTCTTCATGTTGCATAAGCCCCTTTCGTGAGCCAACATTAGTTTTATTTATCTTTAATATTTTAAGAGCCGATAAAACAGTGATTCTGTTCAAAGAGCTTTCATTCAATTATATGCAAAAGCCTAACATCATTCAATTTGAAATTTGAACGGTACAACTGGGCATTCAATTTACATTCATACCACGATTTCTCTATCGTCCACCATATATGTGAGCACAATTATGACTAGCTGTTATTTTTGAAAATCATTCATTTTGTATATTTGCTGTGCTTACTTTAATTTGATTGAAATTCAAATTGGCGCCAGCTACCCATTGACCTCTGACCCAGGGATACATTCGCTTATTGCAGTATTTAGTACGAATAGAATCCATTAGAGTTTGGCAACGGCGCGGCTGCTATGCCTCCTACGCAATTATCATGTTTTTCTCAAATTTTTGTTGTTGTTGATTTAAGCATTCACGTGGAATAATTACCAGCACACAATTCCCGCATATTCAATTCAATTGACTGTAAATTCATTTATGTCTACACTGATTTATAACCAGCGCTTGAATAATAAAAGAGGGCGGGACAGGCTATCTCGCTCGTTGGTGGACAGTTGCTGTGGTATGGTAGGGGGTGGTGAGGTGGATCAACACAAAATACACAATAGGATGAATTGTAAAAGGACTTGAGTTTTTTTTTTATATGATAAATGTAATGAGGCATTAACGCGATAACAGCAAGGGGAATCGTTGGTGAATTTTGATGTTTTACATAATAGAGAGCAGTCAGGCGATGGAAGATGAATTAATTATGTTCCGGAAATTTAAAATTTTTAAAGTGTGGTTTTAAATGATGTGCACACTTGAAGCAAGCACAGCACACAAATGATTTTTAAAGTGCTTACAAGTTGTTCAAAATAAAACTTTTCGGTTAATTTAGCCCATTTCACGCCTCAACATATTGACAATTTAAAAAAAAAAATTTCTTTGTTTAATTTTAATCATTTTATTATGAAAATATATGTAGTTCATTTTGAAACAAAAACTTAGGGAAAATTAAAAAAAAACTCATTAAAATTTCGAAAATTTATCCAGTTTTTAAAAAATTTTGGAATATGTAGTTTTATGGTCTACTTATGGGGGAAATTTTAAAGCAATTGCAGAAATTGCATTAAAAATTAAAAAATTTTTTTTATCAAAATTGAAAAATGATTTGGCACTACAATTTTATATCCCTATTTTACTATAATAAAAAACAAGTTCGAAATGGTTTAAAATTACTATTGGCTTTTGACAATTTTTTGCGAATGCAAAATAAAAAAACCGAGCATGAAAAAATGTACATTCATTTGTAGCCACTTAAAATTGGTACTTTATTGTATTAAAATAGAATAAGCTATAAGACTGTGGGCCCAGTATTTTTATTTCCCAGTATTTTTTATTGCCCAGTATTTTTTATTTCCCAGTATTTTTTCTTAATTTTCAACAAAGTTTGAAACTTGGATTCAAACGGTTTGTGTTGCAGAATAAACAAAACATATAAGACTGATAAAAATTAAAAAAAAAAGTTTTATAACATTTTCGGAATTTTTTAACATTACCCAAAAAGTTTGAAACTTGGATTCAAACGGTTTGTGTTGCAGAATGAGCTACATTTTTATAAAAAAAAATAGTTTAATTAAAAAATTTAAAAATAAATACTCAAAATTTATCAATATTTGGTTGTGTTAATTATGAAGTCGGTCCTGTCCGTTTTTTTCAGAAAGCAGTTGGCTGTTTTTGTCCAATAATTGGACATATAACTGTCTACGGTCCAAAGAGATCTTCCAAATACCTGTAGTTAGCCAATTCGTCAGCCAGTTCTTTACTTTGTACACCGAAGCACCCACAAGAGTTATTCTATTTTACATCACAGCTCTGGCTGAACTTGAATTGGTATAATATTCTAGAGACGGGTCCAACATTCAACTTCCTTCATCGAATCCTACTGCCATCTCCTTTCAGTCTGACTGAGCTTCGCTTCATATCGATTTTACTTTATTCTACCAGAGTTTAAAGGATAAAACGAAATTGTTCAATCGCTTGTAGTTTATGAACAATTGGGTCAATCGATATTTCTCCTAATTTCAAAGCATTTCTATCCAGATTTCGAAACCCCCAAAAATTGTTTAATGGTTAGTTCTGTCGCTGCGTACTTGTCCGACAGCTCAGCCTAGTTTATCCCACATTTGCTATACTTAAGCCTTCCAGTTGAGTTTTTTGATTAACTAAAAATAACATTTAATTACATCGCATGCTTAGAATCCCGTGAAACTCAAAACTTAGCTTTTGGAATATTTTGCGTACTCCCTATTCTTATAGCCATTGGTTTAACAAAACAATCTCTACCCCAACTTACCTCTTTGCGCCCAATTGAAGTTCCCATGCAACCCTGTCAAATACGCCTGCATTTCCAGCCCGCACGCGGTCGTAACCTTGGTGCGGATCTCCGACGCCTGCCAGTAGAAATGATCATACAAATTGGTGACAATTTGAAAAAAATTCGCTGACTGCAGACTAGCAGCCGTTGCATTCACTTCACCCACAGCTGTATCCACGCCGAAATAATGACTGATGCTATTGACATTATTGCCTGCTGCCTTTGGCAACTCAGCCTCCTGTTTCAGCAGTTCGCGTCCCTTTTTTAAAGTTTTATTTTTATGTACTTTAAAAATATGCGGACTTATAGTTGCCACCACATTGGGTGTTGTGATAATTGGTGCAACTGTTGTGCTCGCTGGCGTGGCGTTAGTTGTCACGGGGCTACTCTCTGTGGTGTAAATGTTTACGGTTAGCTCTGTGGTGGCTAAACCCGCCAATCTAACATCACTACTGCCGATGTCTACAAAGGGCACGCGTTCATCGTAGCTGAGCACAGCTTCATCGGCATTGCGCAGCAAATGTTTCTCCTCGGCGCTCAGATCACCTTTCTTCACCGTCTCATGCTCCAAATCCTCCAAGTCACTCAAATTGAAATCGAATGTAACCGGATGCAGTTCGTACTCTTTCAGTGGTCGGGGTTTTTCGTATTCTGTAAAAATGGTTTTGTCCAAGAGCGTATAGGGTTTTTTCTTGAGTGGTTTCACTGGCAGCACTTCGTGTGTGTTGAGTACGAGTGGTCGTTCTCTGGGCGTGGTAATTTCGTGTACCTCATGCAGTATGGTGATATTGTTGCTGCTGGAGAACCGGTGTGGCACGAAATAACTTTCCGAGCTGGTGGCATCTGACGGCGGCTTTCCTCTCGTAGAATTGGCTTTGCTGCTGCGTGCCGCGAGGGAATGTTGGAGTGTGAGCGGCAGTAATAAAGAGACTAGTAAGACTACTATTTGTGAGGAGCTTGGGAAAACTGCGGACGAGGAAGATTTCCGACGTGCCGCTGGTTTAACGTTGAACATTTTTATTTCGGTACTGAAATATTTTTTTTATTTCAAGATTTTTTACACTGTTATTTAAAACACTTTTTAGTTGTTGCACTTTTTTTACTTATCGATTTTAATTCACACATATTCACTCACTTTTGCAAAAGGGTTCTTGACATTTAATGATCTGCTTCAAAATTGTGCGGTTCCAAAGCCATACGTTATTTTGCTATTGAATTTTATTACTCAACATTTCTGTGATTTTGGTAACATTCTTAACATTTGTTTAAGCTGAAAAGAGGAGTCTGAAAGAAATTTTGTTGTTGGTTGTCGTCGTGACTTTTATTTTTTCGGCAACATTTCATTGAGATTTTGTGATTGTGATTCTTTTTCGATAAAAATTAATCGCTATTTTTAGAGTTAAAATTTTCTGATCATATTTGTCCGATATTTTGCGAATTTAATTTTTTCAGTCAAACGAGATCGATATCTTTTTTTTCGATAAAAAGTAATCGTTATTCTTGGATTTAGAATTTTTCGATGACAATAATAGCAAATACACAAAAAATATGATTTTTTTATGATCAAAAAAGAAAAATTACACAATATCGAAAAATAAATCACTAAATATATCTATCAAATTTGATGGAAAAAATAAAAATTTAAAAATAATAAATAATAATAAAAAATAAAAATAAAAAATAAAAATCGCAATATATCGATAAATTTTTTATCGAAAAAAAATGGGAATCACAAAATATGGATCGAATGAAAAAACAAAAATTACCATCATGATTAATCGAAAAAATAAAAATCAAAGAGTATCGATCAAATATTATCGAAAAAATTTGCAACCAAGTATATCGATTATTTTTTAACGAAAAAATCACAAAGTATCGATCAAATGTGATCGAAAAAAAAATCTGAAAATATTGATAAAATGTGATCGAAAAAATATATAAAAATAAAAAATAGCAATTATGCAATATTTGAAAACAAAACATTTTGTAAATAAAAATACGGCACAGCATACGGTATATGGATTAGATCGCTATATTTGAGATTTGTTTCGAATGAATTCTTCTCCTTTTACTTCGAAAAAATCAAAATAAGAACTATTTTCGGTTCCTGCTCAATAGCCAGCGAAAAAATATAAAAAGAATTTAAAAAAATGTTGTCCCCTGTAAAAAGTGTGTTTTAAATTTTCGTACATTGTAATTTTTGTGAAATTTTTGTGTGAAAATTACCAACCAATCTCAATTTTTTTCCGCCCAAGCATTCAGCTATTTACGTAGAAAATTTCATTTAGTTGCTACAAACATTAAAAAAAAAGTTATGAACATAAAAGTTAGCGCTGCGCCTTCGGATAGGCTATCAATTTCTAGGGAATTTTTGTTAAGCCATTTTGCGCTTTATCGCAGTGTAATGTATTTAATAAAAGTATGCCGTAAAAAAATCTTTGCTTTCAACTCCCACTATCAAACACACACGCGCACTCCCCATCCGCTCACTCTTCACACTATCACTCTTCTGCTCCCCACCATGCCATCGCTTCTTTCTCTATACAACTACGCCATAAATGGTGGTGCTGGTTATTTATGAATGAAATAAACAGGTTTGCGCCGGTTTTGAAAGCTTTTGCTTCACAAAAAAAAAAAAAAAAAAGGAGGACAAACAAGAAACCACAACTGCCATTAAAAGGTGTGACGCCACGGGGCAGGAAGTAGCAAAAGAAATTGCCATAAAAGCGGGAATTTTTTGTATAATCATTTTGTTGTTATTGTTTTTGTTTGCGATTCACTTTCAATTCGATTTTAGTGGCACAATAGGAAAGAAAAATGGAAAAAAAAACAAATTAAAAAATCAAAAAGAAAAAAAGTAATACAAAGGAGCCAAGAAAGCAAAAGTGCTGGGCCACTCAGCTGAGATTTGCGTCGCCAACATGCCACGGAGGGGGGTGCAATGAAGCGCAAGAGCGTGGCCGGCAAGCCACTCAATGGGATTTTGCAGACCTAGATGGCTACGTGTGGGTTGCAAAAACCGCGAAAGCGTCGAAAAAATGCAGGCGTCGCAATAAGCAAAACAAAAAAAAATATATATTGTATATATATGTATAAAAATTGTAGTAAAAAAAAAATAAAGCGCATTGCAACGGCACACGCTTAACTTGTTCATCAGCTGCCTGCGTGTTGTTATGTTATTGTTTTTGTTGTTACTGCCACTACATACGCGAGTAGCTTTTTCTTCCACTTCTTTTACCTGTACACCCGCGGCACACTACCATAGCGCTGCTGCGATGGTTTATTAAGTTTTTCGATTTCATTATATTGCACATTTCAAATACCAGTCGCACGTGTTATTACGCGTTCCGTTTTTTTTTTTTTATGCGGGTTTCAAAGCTTAAGTGCATTATGTAAAAATCTTTATTGAAATGCTAAGCGTGTCTCTTTTGAGAAATAGGAGACTCAATTTATTGTGACGTGCGTTGGTTGGTGAGGCATTGAAGCCTATTGCGAAATTCCAGTACCATTGTTATTAGATTTTAAGAGCTTATAGATTACTACATACCACAATGTACTAAGTACTGAAGATGGCGCCGTTAGCGGTACCGTTACTTTGATTTTGCCAATTTTGACAGTTCTCTAGTAAAAGTAAACAAACTTTTTTTTTTTGAATCTGCCGCAAAGAGCCACATATTTAATTTTTAAATCTCTTTCTTAAGTTCAATTTTTTACACTTTAGCAAAATTAAAACACGTTTCACATTGAAAAATTAAAACTTATTAATTTTTCTTTGTTTACTTTCACTTGAGATATGTATATCATTAGCTGCAGTACGTCGCAGTCTTGTATTTTATCATTCTTGGGTAGTGGCAATAACTTTTAGAAAAAAATATCTGAATTTAATCCTTATTAATAATCGAGTGGAAATGTTGTCGATCATTTTTGAAATGATATATTTTTCTATTATTTCGTTCTATGTATAATAAAAACCGTAAATACTCAAATTTTAAACTTTATAATAAGGTACAAATGTTTATTAAAATTTAAAATTAAAAAAATCAAAGAAAAAAATAAAAATTTCAAATCCTTAAAAATAAATATTTTTGTTTTTGCGTAATAAAGATCAACTTTGAAGAGGATTAAAATTGGCTTTGATTTTGGACAATTTTGTTTTTGCATTTATTTCCAAGTAACGAATAAACAAAATTTATTTTTATATTGAAAAATTCTAAAAAAATCAACGTTAATCCCTAGCCATTTTAAACATGCACTTATTAAACTAAAATTTAATGGGTTACAAAAGGGTATACTGAAAAAATGCAAAATTTTTTTTTAAGTTTGAAATTTTTTTGAAAATATGTGCCAATATGTAGTGACGTTATAATTTGCAACGTGGTGAATGCCAAACTTTGGCTGTCTCAAGCCTTTTTTAATTTAATACTTAACAGTTTTTATTTTTTATTTAAATTAGAAATTTTTACTAAATATTATTAAACTGTTTCGTTTTAAACTTGAAATATTAATTTTTTTTTAGAGCATGAGATGCATTTTAAATGAAAAGTAACGGTAATTAAATGAAAGATAAATAAATTAGAGAAAATGTGTCATTAATTACTTAAATAATTGACCACATGGTTATTTCTTTTTATAAAAATATAGATCGTTGCAGAATAAAAAGGATTTATATCCTTTATATTTTTTTATATCAAAATTTAAAAAATAAATAAAAATTCTTAAAAATCAGCATGTTTTTTTAATTGAAACTTTATTTTAGGTTATTTTATTTCAGTATAATATTGTGCATTCAAGTTGATATTGAACAATTTTTTTTTTTAAATTTCGGTATTATATACATTTTTGTTTTGGTAAGTTTTTAAAAAATTCCCTTTGATTTTTAATTTTGTTTGTGCTAACAGTCTTGGAAATTCTCGCAATATAAACTACGTGTATTAAATGGAAAAAAGTTTCCAAGACAAAAATTCCAAATAATTGTCAAAAATCAGCTAAAGTAAAAGGAGCTACAAATCTCAAAAGTTTTGAAAAATTCTAATGAAAATGCTTGTTATTTTGATGAAAATATGTTGAATTTTTTTTAATTTTATAAATTTCGAATAAAGTTAGAAATTAAAACAAAACATTAAGGAAAAATACATATGTATCATAAAAACCATTTTAAATATTGTAAAAAATCACCATATTGCGATTAGTCACAGACACTATATGTATAAGAATTTAATTTTTCAGTTGAGGTTGTTTTTTTTTACCGAAACGTGGTTTTTTTTTTGAAACTGTGAATATTGATAACCATAAAATTTTATATGAAATGGTGGATAAGGGTATGTAATTTTAAAATTAATTGAGTTCAGAAATACATCTGAAGCAGTGAATATTTTCTAGAAATTCCAAAGCAGGTATAATCTTTAAAACTCTGCTTTGAGCTCTAAGCAATAAAGGGAATGCAATTAAACCGCGTATAAATCTTCAATCAGAAAAGTCAGTTGGAGAAACTGTTTGTAATACATTTTGTTTCAATTTATTAAAATTCAAATTTAAACTAATCAAAATCGAAGTAACGAAAGCAAGAAAAGTGAGTTCGGTTAAGAATTACTAGCGCTAAGTTTACTTTGCAAATCTACAGAATTTTAGCACAATCGGTTTAGTAATTTTCGAATCTACAGGCAGACATACACGACCATTTTATATGTACGATGCGAAAAATAAATAGTTTTTTTTTTGAATTGCATATTTTTGCGCTAAAAATTTATTGCTGCATTTTTAGCACATAAACTCAATATTTTTACTTACATATATATATATTATTTTATTCAAACACGATCCCATTTTTTTGTTTTACATATTTTTAAGCCTTCTCTTTAATTTCAAAATTTCATTCATTGCTCTATTCACCTACCAAATGCTTTCCAAATTTTTCACGTTACACTTTTCTGACGACACACTCGTATTGCGGGTATTTTATTAAACATCAAGCGTAGCAAAAACTAGACAATTTTCCTGGTTTAGCGGCGTTTGCAAAAATCAAATAAAAATAAAAAATAAATATGTAACTACACAAATAAATAGCAAACCGGCTGCTGCAGTTGTTGTTGTAGCAGCTTAATATTACCAACATTTCTATACACATACAAAAAAAAAAAACCATAGCTTTATGTTGCAGTGAATGGCTGCTGCCAACTCATCGGGTGTTGCTGTTATTGCTGTTGTTGATTTGCTGTTTTGCTATTGCTGTTGCAATCACAGTGGCGCATTATACTCGTTTTATTCCTTGGCTATCCGAGCTGTTTTACTTGTTGTGTGGCTTCAGAGAGCTGTTGTTCTGTTGTTGGCTGCTATTGCCTTGTCTGTCTATAGTTTTTCTTGTTTTTGTTGTTGTTGCTGCTAATGCACCGGCCATGATAAGCGTGTTGACCAAAAGCAGACCAAAAGCTTATTGCATAATCTCGACATCGATGAAGAAGCAGCAGAGGCAAAACAAAATGCTAATACTAAAGAAACTAAAGAAAATCACCGCGTTGCTGAAAGCCAACAAACAGCGCAAGAGTTTGTCAGTGTGTGCGATTGTTTTTTTCTATTCACCAGATATACTCGTATAAATATTTTATTGGCGATTTTTCGTATATTTCTTTTTCTTCCTTACTTCTTTTTATTACAAAATTATGCAATTTTTGGAAAATTTGTTAATTATATGTAGTATTTGCATTTGGTTAGTTTGTTTGTTTGCATTAATTGACGTTGCGACAAGTTGCGAAATTGTAATTTAATGCAATTTAAAAATTATCTGACTTATGAACAGAAAACTTTTATTTGAATGTGTTTGGTAGTTGAAGTTGAGTTTAATAAAATTTAAAAAAAAAATCACAAGGATGTTACCAAAATTTACATTTTTCAACTGCTGAAAGATTAAATGCGAATAACTATGGGAAATAAAAAATTTTGAACAGATATTTATTTGCAGAATGTTAGGTATTGAACAAATAATTCATAAAAAAAAAATTATAAAAAAATAAAAATAAAAAATTAATAATTTTTAGGACATATAGGTATCTAGATTTAGTAGATATTAAAAAAAATGGTTTTAAATAAATCATGAAAAAAACTGAAAATTATAAATTTCTAATCTTTTCTGGAAGGAGACCGTTTCCCATAATGTGGGTTGAAGGCAAGAAAAAGAAGTTGCAACTAAAAAATTTAAAAAAAAAATTTTAAAGTGTGAATGTTGGGAGTGATTGGAGCAGTAAAAAAAATGTATAAAAACTTATAAAAAATTTTTTTTTTCAAGTAAAAAATTTTTTTTTCAAGTAAAAAATTTTTTTTGGTAATAAAAATTAAAGACATTTTCGGCAAATTTTAATAGGCGTATCTCAGAAAGTAACCCTTTCCCGGAATGCAGATTGATTGAACCCAAAAATAAAAAATGTATAAAATTGCTCTCAAAAAGTTGTTGGCATTTCTAAGGATGTATGCAGGTGAATGTGAGTAAAAATAATGCTCATATATGAAGGAGATCATTTTGTAAAGGATCTCAGAATTTTTTGGTTTATATCCTTTGGAGCCCCAGCGTAGAGAAATATTTTAAAACCAAACCCAACCCCTATTATAAATAAATCATTCCTCGCACAGCACGTCAAGCTAAAGCTCATCCAGCCAATTTGCGGCCATATTTATCAATCGAAACAAACCACACCCCCTGTCTACTTTCCGTACGTATTCCTATAGCTGGAAAGCCAGACAGTGGAGATGATTATTGAATGAGTCACACTAATTCCATTGGCTTTCCTTAACGTGGATTTAACTACAAGATATGATACTCCTGGTTACCATATTTTTTGTGCAGGTCATATTACGAGTATCTTAGATCTTGCAAGCCGCGTAGATAACTAAGTCGACAGCAAGTTTCTCAACACATCGTCCATCGTGAACCTGCCGCTATAGAGAGATATACATAACGTCCTTATCGCCAATTTCACCTCTCCTCTAGATTGCATTGACCTGAGAGTTTTTCAAACATTGACAACAAATTTCTGTCTTTACAATCGCCAAACAGTTTATGCCGGTAATCTCAGTCGCTTGAGGTGCTATAGTCAGAGGAGGAGCAGTAAGGTTGCTGAGAACCCATGTCTCTAAAAGTTGTATTCGCAGGTTAGTCCCAATCTATCTGACAAAAGACGACTAGGAACTCCTAATCGGTATATCGAGCGTTAAAAGGATCGGCTAACCTCATACCGATCATCAATACTAGCTCTTGCAACTTCTGGCACCGTCGTGTTCTGAACTTCGAAACAAAAAGTCTACCGTAATATTTTGGCTAATAATTATCGAAGACTCTTGATAAATAGAACAAAGAAAAGAAGTCGGCAGTAAAAGCAGATTCAGGAGCTACGGTTCACTTTCTAGAGCGAGAGTTTTTGGTGACAGATGGAAGTAGGTTAAGATTCGTAACTTTCGAAAATTTTCAAAGCTCCTTAGGAAAAATACGAAGTAGCTGGCATATCGGGCAAAATAAGTCATACAAGCCAAAAAGATGGTTGGATAAAGCAAAGCTATTGATACATAGATTATTTCAAGCTCATCGTAAAAAATCCTAGTTCATGAAAACCAATATTTAAAAGAGGAGAATATAAAATATTGTCCTCATTACTTCTCAAAAAAACATACTTTATAACCCACTCTTCGAATCACTATAGAGCTTCAACCTACATAGATCTAACGGCGTTCCCAGGGTTTGCATAAAAGATCTTAATGTGAGAGAAAATTATGTGAAAATTTTCGAGAACATTTTTAATTCAATTTGCCACAAATTCCAATCTAAAACTATAAATAAGCGAAATAAAAATATAAACTCAAAACGAACGCGCGCACAAAAAACAAGTATTCTGCTGCTACAAACTTAGTTGCTGTTCAATGTTTTCATTTTCAGGCGTTCGCTACATTTGGTTATTATGTAATTGGCTCCTGTGTGGCAAGTGTTTGTGCCACAACTGGCATTTTACATAACGGAAATCGAATTTTATGAATGAAAATACAAAAATAAAAATTGAGAAAATTTCGATTGTGAAAAGCAAAACGGTGAAACAATATCCGATTTGTTAAGTACGTTTTGTTAACCAAATAAATGGGCTATTTTAAGGAAACTCATAAAAAATTTGTTTTCGAAGGGAAAATTGCTTCAATATTGCTCGTGCTTTTGTAAAAGTATTTAAAATTTTTTTTGTTTTACAAATAATTATAACTAAAAACATGAAACTGATGTTATGCTGTTTTTTATGAAAATACAATTTTTCGCATATAATTTTTTTTTTTTTTTCAAAGACTACAACGCATTTTTTTCAGAAAATTTTTCCATTCGCTTAATTATGAAAAGTTTATTTAAGTAATTCATAAAAATTATATATGTATTTAATTTTTTTAAAATTTTTAACGGTCTGATATTTTGATATTTTTTATGTTTTTCTTTGTTAAATTTTTTTCTAAATCTTGTTTTCATTTCTAGGAATATTTTTGAGCGCAGAAATTTTTTTTGACAAAAAAAAAAAAAATTTTGGCAATATTTCTTTTTCGTAATATCGTCGAATAATTCTTTTTAGTATTTTTCCCAAAGCAAATTTTATTCAATCTCTTTTTTTTAAATACACCTTTTTTTATAAAAAAAAAATGTGGCTAAAGAATTTATATTTTTGAAAAAAATTCAAATTCCAAATTTTCTAATATAGTGTTATCAAGTAAATTTTAATGTTTTAGTTTTCCAAATTTTGTAAATAAAAATAATTCCTCGATCAGATATTTTCGTAGCCAAAATATAAAGTATATTTTGCTAAAATTTATCCTCAATATTTTTAAATACATATGTATTTCATATTTTATATAGATATATATGTATATATTCCTGAATTCTAAAAAAAAATTACAGAAGTAATTAATTTCTTGCTAACATTTTATGTTTTTTAAAACAAAAACTGTACTATTTAATTTTCAGAAATTTTTTTTTTTGCTGCAATGAAAATATATTTCTCAAAAAAAAAAAAGGTAGTTTTCTAAGTTGTTTCCCCGCCAAACGCAATACTAAAAACTAATTTTTATTGCAAATTTTTTAGGATTTTGCCTTTTTAACGTTTTTGCTTTTTTAATAGAGAAATTCGTAAATTTACCGTTCACTATTTTTCTTTGAAATAAACTGAGTTTGTGCAAACTAAAATTTTTTTTTAATTTTTCTCATGTTTTACAATCGTTATCGTGACACAAAAATCGATATAAAAACTTTTCATTTTTGTAATTTTTCTTTTTGCCTTTTTATATTCTACATACATCGATTTTTTGGAATTAATTTTCCGTTTTTTTTCAACTTGTTCTATTACGTAAACTATTTGTTAATCACAATTAAAAATTTATTACAAATTTTTCACCAATTCTATGATATTTTCAAACACATTTTTTATTAATTTTAATAAACACTCAAAAATATACTTTTGCTGTTTAATGTTTCAAACTAAAAATTTATTGCGCAGTATTTCTTTATCTTTAATTTTTTTCACATAATAAATATTTACATAACGACACACAAATATTTTATTGCTACACTCTTGTGTTGCTGTTTTGCCTTTTTTGAACTCGAAACTTGATTAGCGACCGCCGCACTGCCAATTCGAACCAACCGCACGGATGAAAGTAAAACTTGCAACTAAAAACTGCACTGACGCGCAACGATCGAGCCACAGCTAGCGGCCCAACAATGCCATCAAAACACTTGCAAAATCTTGTTGTTTATTGTTGTTGTCTACTTGTAAGCTGCCGTCTGGATTTTGGCCCCACCGACCTGTTGGCAAACCAAAACAAAAGCAGCAAAACATCAGGCGGCACAGCAGCACACGCCAAGTCGGTCGATCGGTTGTAGACACGTTTGGCTGCAGTGTCTGCTGTTTGGCCGGTTGGTCTCTAATGTTATTTGGCAATTCGAGGACCGGACGAGCCATCATACCGCCTTCTTCCTGTAACAGCAGCCAGTTATAGCATTGGTACAATTTTTAGTTTTGTTGAATTTTTGTTTTTTTTTGTTTTTTTTTCGTTCACTCGTCGGCTGTTTGTTTGTTTGTTTTCTTGCTGGTGCTTTTTCGTTTTCGATCCTAGGTACATTTTTTACTTAATTGATTTCCTATGTATTCTAGTGAGCTCTATATTCCTATGCTCGCTTTTCTTCATCTGGGAGTTCTATCCCCATGGATACCTTGATCTAGCTTGACCAACTTTGCCCATCTTGTAAGAAGATTTGCCATAGATTTAGATATTTAGTAGGAGAGAGGGAAGGGGAGAACAGACGGTATTTCCTCTTTTAGTCTACTTTAACTACCTTGGTTTGGTTTACAAACTACCATAACTTTTGCCTCAATCCATTCTGCTGTTATAGTTGGAAACTTCTCGTTTTTCATCCACCACTAAAACTCTTCTCTCTTTGATCTATCCTTCTCTCATCTATTATGTACGCTCTTTCATCATCTGACTGATGAACTTTCTCTCAGGCGATCCACCTCTTCTATGGCAATTTAGAAATCGCATACCAACTTCATGTTTTGCTTTCTACACAGTTGTTTCCGCTAGCAGTCTCATGTTTCGCGATATGTTTGTGTTTCTTTTTCTCTCATCTACTTCCCGCCTATTTTTTTGGTTTGCCTTCATCCCCTACGCCCCAACGTTAGCATCTATGAACTTTCGTAATACTCATATATCACAGTTTAGCCATTCAACTGATAATCTTTTGGCAACGAGCCTCGCCTGTCCTATTGTTCTCTCCTTTCTAACCATTCCCAACTCAACTACTCCATTCCTCAAACGTTCGAAAATTGTCCGCCTTGCCACAAGCAAATTGCTGCAGTTTGAGCGCTAAAACGAAAACAATCGTCTGCCAACAACAATTAACAATAAACAACAATCGCAATCAAAAGTAATTTTTTTTAGCTTGGTTTATTTTTGCCATCTCAGTTGACAAGTGTTGCAACCGCGCTTGCAACAATACACTTTGGCCACAATTATCTGGTTACTAGCTGGTTGGATTAGTGGAAACCAGCCACCAGCAAGTGGAAAAGAGGCAAAGAGGCAAAGAGGCAAAGAAAAACTGTTTAGAAATTAGAAAAAAAACAAATTAAATAAAAGTCGAACAAAAGACAAATGTGTTTATTTACAAATAAGAAGAAATAACAATGGAATTGTTGGTATACAAATTTATAAGACGCGACGACAGTTTGAGCAACTGAATACGTGACTGAGTTGGTACAGAGTGATGGAGCTGTAGTCAATCTTTGCCAGTGGATTTCAGAGAGAACTGGACTGCCATTTTAGCAACGCTCGCCAAAAAAATATGGAAGCAGGTAGGGACTGAAAAGAAACAGCTAAATTATTTAGAAGGCAATCGAATTCGAATTAGCCCAGATGGTTGTACAGAACTTATATGGTTTCTTTGAACATTGAGAAACCGAGAAATGAGACGACCATCCTACTTGATGGTATCTGCCATAGAATTGTGAAAGATAAGAGCTCGTTCATTTGGTTTATTATACGAGTTTCCTCACAATCATTGATCGCGGAAATTATTTATAAATTAACGCCTGTTTTAAAAGAACGAAGCTGGATCTGTAAAGCTCGAAGCTTCGATTTCCGCGGTATCGTAAGATAGGGAATACTGAAGGTACAGACCGTCGACGTTGAAGGCTTTCATCTTCTATCCGTCGCAATGATCTATTCACAGTCTTTGGTCTCTTAGAAGCTGGCACCTGGATGCTTATTTTTATTCTTTCAAACCGCTGAATACCTCTCGGTGTCACTAGATTGTTTTTACTCTCAGCAGCGATGTTAGATCTTCGTGGTTTCTTCATCTGCCTATTTTTGGTGTCTGCAAGAATCGGGAACACACCTGAGATGAAACTCTTACAAGTATTAAGTATACCAACTCTTGAAACTGGTCGGAAAGTGTCTGACTGCGAGGGTGGTAGCTTCTACGGCTACCTACGGACCATTTATTAGACAGTCGGATCGGCCAGCGCTGGGTAAATACCACGGCGTAAAGAATTGCTAAAACTCTCTGGCTGATGGTGGACCGTGGGCATTCGAAGGAGCTCCGACCCACGATTTTTGCATCAGTCCGTTGGTTGACAGAGATGGAGGTTTGTTTTCTCACTGCAGCGTTGCAAGTTTTATTGATTTTATAACCCTCTTCAGCTGGATACTGAAGGCCGGTGCAAGCGGTTAGTAAAAGGGAATGGAATCGTACTTCATATCTACGGCCATGAGAAATCTACTATAGATGGAGGGAAGGGAAAATCAGAAAGAAGTCTCACTAGAGAAATAATTTTCCCTGAGTTTTCCATTCGTCACTAGCTCGCGTGCTTGACAACGGATCGAGCAGAAACATGTTCCCACATTTGCAATCTCAATCGCAAGCAATCGTTCTTATAATGACTCAGATCTAAATTTTCTACGACATGTTGCACATTTTAAAACCGCTTTTTCTGCCACTTTTTGGACTTGATTCCAATGTGCATTTATTGTACTAACGATTTTTTATTAGAAACTCACAAATCGCACTTTGTGAATGGCTTGAATTGCCAATGCAAAAAAAAAACAAAAACAAAATATGTAATAGCAAAAGCAGTAAAAAGCGAAAGCCAAGTGATTGTGTTGGTTTCAATCAACCTACCAATGTACATTTACAAAAAAGTCCAAACAAAAAACAGTTGTGTATTTATTTTTGTTTGCCATCAACTGCCATACACCAACGAGAACGGCAAAAAATAAATAGCAGAAAACCGGTCTCCATGAGCAAATTCAGCGGGCAAAAGCCAAAGTATAAAATCTGCAAACAAGAAAACTATTTGAAGAAACTGTCACGGTCGTTGAACTCGCTTTGCAAGCGCATGAAGGTTGACTACCACCAAGTTATTTGGCCAAAGTACGCGTACAAAATACGCTAAGCAATTGGAATTGCAGTTGCAATTAACAGGCAGCTGATTGCAAAACCCTGATTGGCAATAGCGCGTCGTCACGCCATAGAAGTGCCTTGGTTCTAGACAGTTCGGTGACTGCATCGCTTGCTGTTGGTTTGTTGGCGTCGTCGTAATCGTAGGCGTTCGCCTCAAGTTTTATATTGGTTGTTGTTCACTTTGACTATGCATTGACTTTGAGATCTTCGACTTCTTTGGCATCTTCTTTCAGTCATTGTCTTTAACTAAATGCAGTTTTTTCTCATTCACACCCTTTTTTTTTTGTTTGCTTGTTAGAGTTTTGACATTGAGCTATCGAATTTTCAAAGCTAAATAGATTTTTTGTTGGGTTTTTTGTAGGGAAGCGTTCAGCTGTGACCTTCTGTGATGGTCAGGGCGAGTTCGTGATACGAGTAAGATTTAATTGACACGACTTTAATTGAGTAAGAAATTTTGATGCGCAGTAAAGGGTGTGCATTGCGATTGTATGCAAAATTTAACAAAACAAAATTCTTGAACAGAGTTGCCACACATCCAAAAGTTTAAATAGAGTTAAAAAAATTTAAAATTAAGTATAAATATATTGAGCGAAAATTATTTGAGAGCAATTCATACTAGAAATATTTTTGGGCAGAGTTGCCACCTGCATGAAAAATTAAAGTGATTAAATTAAGTAAGTTAAATAAAATATTTTGAGCACCATTAGAGAAAAGTTGTGCAGGTATATTTTTTGAGGTAGGGTTGCCACCTCTATGGAAAATTATAATGATTGAAATGTATGCTACAATATAATACATATATCATTGTGATTACCATACGCGGGCAGGGTTGCCACCTATGTATGTGGAAAGTTAAAATGATTGATAAAGAAATGAAGAAATATTTTTTGGTAGGGTAGGGGGATTGAAATGTATAGGTTAAATAAAAATATTTAATTTTTGTTGTCATACGAAGGATATGTATAAAAATAAATTGATTTAAATGTGTTAGCTAAATAAAAATATTTAACTATGGTTATTACATGAAAATATGCAGAAATATTTTTGGGTAGGGTTGCCACCTCTATGACATATTTAAGTGATTGGCATGGATTAAATAACAATATATAATAGGGAGGTGGCATGAAAACAAGCGAGGAAATATTTTTTGGTTGGGTTGCGCCTATGTGGAAAATTAAATTGATTGAAATATGTATATAGGAGAAGTAAAAATATTTAAATGTAAGAGTCAAACGAAAGATACGAAAAAATATGGTTTGGTAAGGTTGGAATGTATAAGTTAAATAAAACATTTAATTGTGGTTGTCATAAGAAAACTATGCGTAGATTTTTTTTTTGGTAGAGTTACCACCTCTGTAGGAAATTAAAGTAATTGAAATGTATAATTTAAATAGAAATATTAAATTATAGGTTTTAAACCAAATATATGAAGAAATATTTTTTGGCAGGGTTGCCAGCTCTGTAGAAAATTAAATGTATTTTAATGTATGAGTTAAATAAAGTGCTTCATATTAGGTGTCATACGAAAGATATGAAGAAATATTTTTTGGGCAGAGTTGCCACAGTGTTGTCACTTAATTTAAAAAAAATGACGTACAAATTTGAGCGAGATAAACATTAAAATTGTGCTTATTTTAGTTTTACTTGCTCGTAGCTCAAATTCATTACTATTTACGTATGTACATAGGTAGATTTACCTAAATTGACTGGCAGCAGAGGGGTGGTACAAAGTCCAATGCAATGCTTTTAGCAAGCAAAGCCGAAGACTAAAAGTATCTTTATCTTAAATAAAATTTTATTCGAAATTGAGAATACACGCTGTGGGCTAGCCGCTAATATAATTTCTAACCTAATTAAACCAGAAAGGCGTGCGATTAATATTAGGATGACCACTTTTAAGGCGCCACCTAGCTGAGAAGCTTTTCGCACGCTTCCTCTTCAAACATTTCAACGAACATGGATGCAACAATGCAGCTCAACTATTTTTACTTCTTCTTTTCGTTTACTTTTCAATACAGTACATATCGTTTTCTATTAACCCAATCTAAACCCGGATGAGTAATAAACTCAAGTTGAAATCCACCAATCCATCGCTGCAATGCGATATACATATGAGGCGATCGCTGATGACCCAGTCCCAGTATTTTTGTTATTACGCTTAAACCATTATGAGCCATTGCACAACATTTTACATTTTAAATTCAACCGTTAGCCGTTAGCCGTTAGCCGGGCCATGAAAGGTCACTCGTACAACGCCGGTCACTACTGCCGTGGTGTTGCTGCTAGCGCTTTCGATTTTCTTTTGAATTGGTTTTTTGCATTTTTTAGTGTACTGTTGTAGCACAGCACTTGCCGGAAAAAAAAAACGAAAGCATTTCGAGTGTTACGTATGCGTGGAAAAAGTGGCTCAATTATAGCATACCCTCAGGCGCTACACCATAGATTTCGTTTATAACTTTGCCGAGTCTGTAAATATTTGGATGAAATTGGCAGCGCAGTTGCCTATAGATGAGACGTGCGTAACTTTAGCTGCCTAAATTGAAAAAATTCAAAATTCCAATTTTTTTCAATTACATTTTTTTCTTGCACTAATTCCATATCGCATATTTTTCACTGTTAAGACCCTACATTGCGCAATTTGAATTAAGCGCCACAAACTCGCATGCCACCAACATTGTACTTCAAGTATCAATCGCTTTCAAAACAAACAACAACAAAAAAAGCAGATGGCTTAAGCGGAAATGACAAGAGAAAAAGCGTTCTTTTAATCCAGCCAATATCTGCATTTCTTTGCAATCACAGTGGTATTCGCATTCCGGCATATAAGAGAGGACACATATGCGTGTTGCATGAGTGGTCACTTAACTGTGGACATATGGGGGTACACACACACATACACAGACATACATACATGTGTACAGTGGCGAGTTGACAGTCGAATGTTAACCTTTTTACGATATTAGTAATGTTTTTCATGATTTTTTTTTTAATTTTATATACAAAACTAGTGCACACTATAACAGAAACCATGTAAAAAAAGTATCTCAAACTTTAACATTTATAAAAACTAACCAAATTTTCATAAAAATTAAAAAAAAAAAATTTGGAATAATGTTTAAATTTTTTTTCAAGTATGCAGTTTTATAGCGTATTTAATTTTCGTTAATTTTTTAAACTTTATACAAAATTTATAAAAATTTAAGAAAATTTTCATTTCAATTTTAAAATTTTATAGAAGAATGTTTAGAAATTTTTCAAGTAGGTATACGGTTTTATAGCTTATTTAATTTTAGTGCAATAAAGTGCACGTTTGACGTGCCTAGAAACTACCGCTGATTATTTTTAATTTTGAAAATTTTTGGTCTTCCGAACTTTTTTTCATAAAACGTATGCATCGCGTCGATTTATATTAATTTTATATGCCGATAGACTTTGCATTTTCTGCCACATAAAATATGTACTTGCATAGGCGATATATGTATGTATGAAAAAAAGTTTTCAATGCCAAAATTAAAACAAAATATATAAAATTCACGGTAGATTCCAGCCACTTAAAAGTACACTTTATAGAATATTTATTACAATTTTTCGAGTTTTCATAAATTCTGTATAAACTTTAAAACATTAATTTAAATGTAAATTTTGTTACACTACAAACTAAAAAATTTAACACGAAAAATCTTACTAAAATCTTACTGTAGAGAAATCAACATTCCACCGGTTTTGCTCGCCAGTGTTTCTGTGTGATATATAATCGAACACTTTGGCGTCCACTTTGTGGTCATACTGGCAGCACGCACACAAATGTATTGTTTTTTTTTTTTTTTTTGTACAACACATACAACGCACACACATCCTCTCATGTCACCAATTTCGCGCGATTGCACGATTTCCACAAATCCTTGTTTGTGTGAGCGTACAAGTGAAGCTGCTTTCATGCAAATACCGCAATTCGTTCTTACTTTTTTTGCAAACCAACGAGAGGCAAAAAAATGTAGAGTGCAAATGCAATCACGTACCCCAACACACATTCGTATCTCTCTAGGAAAATTTACTAGTACCAAAAAAAAATTTGATTCCAGTACAATTAGAGCTATAACTAGTTCATATTAATTCTCTTTTCCGTGCAAATATCGGGCGAATATAAAAGAAAGATGTCCATGGAAAACTTGACAGTAAGGAAAACTCAGCAACTTTGCTTACAGTACTGCTGCAGTCGTAATGACCGTTAGGCAGATATTGCGCTCTTTAGTAGAACCCCTGTTCAAATTTTCGGTCAGGACATTTTTTAAAAGATTCTATAATATATATAATAAATTTGTATTCATTTTATTATTAAAATCTTTAATTTTAAAATTTTTGTTATTTATTTTTATTTTTTAATATACAAATAAATTTATATTTTTAATTTTTTATTAAACAATTTTTTTTATATTTTTACTTTTTAAATTATTAAAATTTTTATATTTTACAATTTATTTTTCTATTTTGCATTTTTAACTCCATTCTAAATTTTTTATAAGGTTTTATAATGTATCGCCCTGCACTTTTTAATCGTATCTTAATTTAACTTTAATTTTTATTTCTTTACCCTTTTTTTATTTCAATATTTTTTTGTTTTTAACTTAATTTTTAAGTTTTTATATTATAACCTTATTTTATTTTGTTTTATACATATAGATTTATATATTTTTATTTTCTTATTATTTTTTATTTTTTGAATTTTATTTTATTTTGTACTCTCTCAATTATTTTAATGTTTTCATTTTACATACATACATATTTATTTGTCCATTTTATTTTTTTTTAACTTCATTCTTTTTTATAAGATGCTATAATGCCTTAATTTCTTTTTTAATCTTTATTCTCTCAAATATTCAAATATTTTGTTTCGAAAACTTATTTTATATTTTCATATAAGTGGTTTCACCTCTTTTTTTTTAATTTTTTACATTCTTATTTTATTTTCTTTTCGTCTTTATACAAATAAATTAGTTTTTGTTTTTTAATTATATAATTTTTTTTAAATTTTTTTTTAGTTTTTTACTTTTTTAATTGTTTATTTTATTTTTGTTTTTAATAGTTTTTATATATTTGTATTTCTATTTTCATTTTTTATTTTTAACTACACACTTAAGTTTTATAAGATTCTATAACACTCTCACTTTTTTGTTTTGTATTGTAAGTATTTCTTAATTATAGCTTATTTTTTTTTGAATTTTATTTTGTCAATTGTTTTAATTTAATTTTTTTTAATTTTTACATTTTCATGTTGGCATTGTTAACTTTTTATCTTAAATTTTTTTCGATAGAAAAAAATCTCTATTTTTTAAATTTTTTATATTCAATTTTTGTTTATTAATTTTTTTTACTGCTTCAATCGCCCTAGTATACACGAAAAAAGTGCTTAATTAAAAAAGGTTTTTTATTTAAATTTTTTATTTTACATTTTTTTTACAATTAAGTACATATTTATTTTGCTATTTTAATGTTTTATTTTTTACTTCATCCTTATCTTTTGTAAGACTCTATAATATTATAATTAAAATTTTCACTGTATTTTTTGGTTCTATCTTATTTTTTAAATCTTTATTCTTTCCATTATTAATTTTTTTTATTTTGAACATATTTTTACACTTTTATAATTTTTTTATTACTATCTATGTACATTTAAACATTTTTATAATCTATTTTTTTTTTGTTGATCTAATTTTTTTTAACTAGTATACACGAAAAAAGTGCTTAATTAAAAAAGGTTTTTTATTTAAATTTTTTATTTTACATTTTTTTACAATTAAGTACATATTTATTTTGCTATTTTAATGTTTTATTTTTTATTTTTTTATAATTAAAATTTTCACTGTATTTTTTGGTTTTATCTTATTTTTTAAATCTTTATTCTTTCCATTATTAATTTTTTTATTTTGAACATATTTTTACATTTTTTTATAATTTTTTTATTACTATCTATGTACGTTTAAAAATTTTTATAATCTAATTTTTTTTTGTTGATCTAATTTTTTTTAACTAATTTTTTTTCTGTTGATACAAATTAGTTTATATTTTATATTTTCTTTTATTCTTACTCTTTTAATTATTAAAATTTTGTATTTTTAACTCCCGTCAAAATTTTTTATGTTCTAATTTTTTTCTTTAGACCTAATCATTTATACATATATGTATGTATGTATAAAATTCGTCTTATCTTCTAACCAATTTGCAACGACACCATTTGTATTTTGCTTTCGATTTTGAAACTCACAAATTTCGTAGACAGATGCCGTCACCCGAGATATGACTATCAAACTGGTTCGAAATTGTCGAGATCGTGGTATTGCTGAACCAGCAATTCATTTGGTTAACATAGCCTTTCCCTGCAGGGATTTATCAATCCAACGTATTGCAACGCCCGTACATATTTTTACTCATGCTAAGTGCTCCATATGGTACGAGTGAATCCTTACACTTGGCCCTCCACATTTCCTCACTCCGTAGCTCTCAACACTTTACACCATTTTCTCTTTGCATTTTCTCTCCTTCAATAACTCAGTTGCTTCCGTGCCTAGAATCTCACTCGGCACCAACACTAGTAGTGCTGTTTTTTTTGCTTTTTACTATTTGCTTTATATTATGCTCTATATTATTCGCTTTATTGCGTGTTGAAAGCATAATAAAATTGGATTATATCGACATATGTGTGCAGACATACAAAGATTCATGGCATGAGTATTGCCGACACTTGCTGGCGGATAGCAAGGATATATCTGCCAATCAGACTGCCAGACTGCCTGCCTGTCTGCCAGCTTACCAGCTCAGTGTCATTTGTAGTGAGTTTCTTTTCTTTTTTGTGAATACAGTTTTACTTATTTATGTATGCACATTTTTTATGTCTGCATTTTACAATTATTGCCTGCATCAATTTTTTTGCAATGCAAATTCTCAATCGTATCGCTTCGATGGGCATAGTTTATTATTTAAAGGTTGAATTCATTGAACTATCAAAGGATATGCGGGCGTGATTGGGTGTTACACAAGAAAATGTAAATGGAGGGGATATTGAATTTCACTTCAGGCAAGAGTGTGTTTCCTACACGTCACTCGCTTAAAATGTGCTAAGCTTTATAAAGCAAAATGTATTTACGAAAGGTTTTTCTATATTCTCTCAGCTTCTCTTTGACCATAATTCTGCAGTTTTTCGGTTAAAAAACCCACCACAAGGAACAACAACAGAATTCTCTTCTTTCTAAAACAGTTGTTTCTGTCCTAAAGTTCTGGCGATGAAGCACTAAAATGATATAAGACTACGAATTCTCTAGAATATTCCAATTGATAGATCGATAGATAAATACTAGCGTAAAACAGCAACGAAGAAACGCTGTGCCCTACTTCAGCTTCCTTAATGAACGCTGGAAGGTCCTTGGTAGGTGAATTCCCAAAACTTTGGCTATCGTCTATGCACGAGTTGAAACACCTCAATCTATGTTAGGACAAGATCGGGCTCTAAAAAATATGCCCCGTTGTCTCTTCATCCTCAAGACATACCCGGTATGCTGTCTCAGTGGAGAAGTGGAGATACCCAAGCAATTAATGTGGAAGCTGGAAGCTCAAGATATTGTGCCCGGTTAGCTAACTGGCAAGAGATACGATATCGACGCGATGTTCCTTCCACCGAAGGGATGGCCGAAAAACCTGGCCCGTCTGAGACCCTCAACAGCGGCTCAGCACTTACTTCGTTATGAATCCACCCAATCAGTGATTAATCTTTTGGAGGATGCACAGCTAAGGCCGCAAAATGAGGTCCGAGGTCAGGTCAGGTTCGATAAAGGCTTCGGAACTCTTCCTGGCCGCAGCTTAACTGCATTCCTTGATGCAGTTTTTGAGGTTCAGAAGGTGCAAGCCCACCATGACCTGAAATACGGTGGGCCATTTACCCATTGCGATGCACACCTTGGTACCAAGTCCTATATTCTATCTTTGATCCGTCATTGTACCGATGTACATATTTGGTTAAAGATTTTGTAACCCCTTTGTCCAAACGCCTTGATCACGAATTTTGAACTGAAACTTTCTGCCAAAGCAAAATTCTCTGGGCATGGAATCAGAAATCCCATTGTGGGTCCGATATTGCCTGGTTCATTACTTGCATCGATCAAACGAAAACAGAGTAGGTATGTAGTTCTTGGCCTTGTGAAAATATGAAGATTTGTCTACATACAAATATGTTATGTGCCGACAAAAATGCGTCCGTGGTGGTGAGCTCCCCATGATATCAAAATATCTGGTGAGTTGCGCTAATTTATAGAGAATCGGTCAATGAATTACCGTAGTAGGTGTAGAATAGCGCGGCTCGAGTTATGATCTATCCGCTTCTCATTCCAGCCGTTACAAATTGAAGAGTCCAACTACGCCAGCGATATCGCATCGATCATTGGTATAAGAACGTATAAGTATAAGAACGTATCTTTAGGCACTGGTTTTATTCATACAGTATTTTTGGAGGACAAAATTTCAAGCTTCCCAAATTCAGAATTAAAAGCAGGTCTTCTGGAACACACCAGAAACCTTTAATCGATTATGACTGCTGGAGCTTCTATTTCATTGATTTATTTATTGATGCTTAGTGTTAAATAAAACCTTTTTTCTGTTCAAATTGCCATAGCGCAGTATTCGCAACAAACATCCACAGCCATAATGGGCTCAAAATTGGTATTGAGCTAAATATGGCGTGCCGCTACTTAAATGCAACAATAAAAATTACCAATAGTAATAGTTTGAAAATGAAAAGGAAAATGCATTAAGCGGCAATACCGCTGACGTTGGTTAACTACCGCCAATAAAAGCAATGCTGCAATCGCTCAGCTGACGCGAGAAGTACAAGTAGGTAATAGTTGCGCGTGCGCGCAGAAGGGTAGCCAGGCTGACTGACTGACAGGTAGATAGTTGTATACTTTGCATTAGAGCAAATGTAGGCTTGAGTTTTTTGTTTTTTTTTTTGCCCGTATGGGCTGAAACTGTAAATCGTTTGTCCATTGGACGTGCGTGCTTTGAATTATGAAAATTGCGCTGTCGACTTAATTGAATTGTTGATTTCAAATTGCAATGGAATTGTGAAAAAAATGTGAACTGCAAGTAGAAAGAAAAACATTTGGAAATACACAGACGAAAAAGCGATGCAATGTTAATGATGAAATTATAATAATGTTTTTTTTTTAATGAAAAAATCAAGTTTGTAGATGCGATCACTGGCAGCTCGTTAAATTTTTGTATTTCATATTTTTTGAATCCATATCGTACTAAGCGATTTATTTTATTTCACAAACTTTAAGTTAAAGATTAGGAAAATTTATTTTTAATGTTCTAAATAATAATTTCACAAAAATCCACTCCTCTCCTTTGTGATAATTACTGCGCCTAAAACTATGCCACAAATGCATAATTAAAACCTTGAAAAATCAAAAAAAAAAACATTTAAAAATATTTTTTTTTAAGTTAAAAAATGTTTTCAGTATACTTTAAGGCACATTAATTATTACAATAGAATTGAGGTAATTTTTGTGATTTCGTAAAAATAGGCCTGTACAGACTATAGTCATTAAATTACATGAACTTTAATTTATTTACGAGTTGTTTTTTCTTTTGTCAGTATTTTCAGTATTTCAGTATTTGTGGGACCAAAAATAATGATTATTTGAAAATTTTCAGTGAAAAAAATAAAATGATTCTAAATATCTGAGAACTGCTTTTGTATATCTTGTAATATCCGAGTCCGATACGATTTAAAAAGTTTTGTGTAATATCTCTAATATACTATAAAAAAAAACTAACCATATATCGAGCTATATTTTTTTTAACAAAAATAAAATTGATTTTTTCGCCCTCTGAAATAATGTTTTTTTTGTGATTTGTTATTTTTTTTATTAAAAATAGTAATTATTTTAGGTTATTTTTTTTTTTGTACAAAAAAAAAGCATAATTTTTTGAGCTAAATTGTTTGATTGAAAGTTCTGTAGCGTTAGTTTATCTCTCAGAAATAAAAATTTATTTTTGGGTTTCATTTGTTTTGTTGTTTTTTTTTAATGATTAATATTTTATGAGTTAATTTTTTACCACAAAATTTTCTAAATTTTTTGAGTTATATAATTTGATGCTTTTTTCGTCTCTCAGATATAAAAATAAATTTTTGAGTTTGATTTGCTTTTTTTTTTTAATAAAAATTATAATTATTTTTGGAGCTATTTTTTTGCATTTATATTTTTTGAGTTATTGTTTGTCTCTCAGATATAAAAATAAATTTTTGAGTTTGATTTGCTTTGTTTTTTTTTTAATAAAAATTATAATTATTTTTTGAGTTATTTTTTTTTTTACCCATATTTTTGTGAGTTATATATGATCGCAAGTTCTGGAGCGTTATATTATCGCTCAGAAATGAAATTATTGATACAAATTTTTTTTTCTCCAAAAATTGCCATATGTTTTTTAGTTTTATTTTTTCCACCAAAAGTAATCATTACTTTTTAAGTTATATTTTTTTTGATCGCAAGTTCTTGTGCGTTATTTTATCTCTCAGAAGCAAAAATTATTTTTTGATTCTGCTGTTTTTTTTTTTGACAGATCGAAAAATTCAAAACTGTTTGCCGGTAAAGTTTGTTTGCCATGCCCTCGCCATAAATTATATACTAATTTTGATCGAAAAAATGAAATTCTAAACTTCTAAAAATCTAAAAAAATTATTATTTTTTATCGGAAAATAAAAATTCACAATATAAGCATTATTGTAGATCGAAATAATAACACTCGAAAAAGGAGTTTTGCTTTTGATCAAAAAAGTATAACTCGATTTATAATTATTATTTTTGAACAAATATAATTTATTAATCATGTGGTTATGGTCCCTTAAAAAAAAGAAATATCTTACTTATGCTATTATAATTTCGAAACCTGTAATTAATTTATATTGCTTTACACATTTCAATGTAGCGTTCAACAAATTTAATAGCAGAACATTCCTCAGTAGCAGTCCCTTACAAATCCTACATACATATGTACATACATGCATTCGTATATATTTATTTGTAGCTTCAAGCTGCATACTGTGATTTTACATTTTCATCCCATTAATATTCAAATTTGATTCCTTTGGCCAACAAACAAATCCCAGCATCTACCACAATTGTGTTGTTAAACTTGATTTACTTCGAGTATAAAGTGCCTGAATAAAAATGCTGCCCAGCTGTATTTGCTTTCGTATTCGTATTCGTTTTTTTTTATAAATATGTAGTGTTGTTGTCATTGCTTGCAAACCTGCAGATATGTCCCTTAATTTATGCATCGCCTATGGCGTTGCGATACCAACTAGGCAGCATGTAGCCATCGAAGTTTGGGATATACAAGCAAATGGATAATTAAATTTTAATTCAAAAAGGAGATTGGGAAACGTGGCAAAAGGTGCGTCACACAAATCCACAAACACCCAAAGGATTTTAGTTTTCGATGTACCTACATATAAGAGTTGTGTGAAGGAGGATAAGATGTTGCGCTCAGCTGGCGAGGAGCTTTACACATCGATGATTGGCAAGGAAATTGAAAGGGAAACATGATTAATTACATAGCTCGGTGGGTGAGCTAAAAGGGGATGGGGAAGAGGAGGATACGTACTGCAAAAAGAGAAACAATGCGCCTAATGATGATAAAATAAAATAAGATAAAATTAAATAAAATTAAACAATACAAAAAAAAAAAAAAACTAATCAAAAAATTTAATTAAAAAAAAATTAAAATGGTAGAAAACTGAATTTAATTAAATACTATAAAGCGAGAGAAAATGAAATAATATAAAATGCAATCAAATAATATGAAATTCAAAATAAAATAACATGTACAATTAAAAAAAAAATTAAAAAATTAAAAAAAAAGAAGGAAAATAAAACAGTAGAATATCTAATATATAATAAAATACAATGTAAAATTAATAACATCCAAAGTAAAAAAATAAAAATAATATTAAAGAAGAAAAAACAAAGCCAACCGAAGAATTTCCCAAAATAAAATAAAATAAAAACTGGATCAAAGCAAAAAATGTAATGTAATAAATAAATGAAATAATACAAAATAAAAATAAAGTACAATAAAATAAAAATAATATACAACAAAACAAAATAAAATAAAAATAAAAGGAAATTATTATTTAATATAGCAAAACATAAAATATAATATGATAAAAAATTATATGCAATAAAATAATATAAAATAAAGTAAGTAAAATAAAATGAAAGAAAATATTAAAATAAAGTAAATTATAATAAAATAAGATGCAAAAGAACATAAAATAATAAAATAGGATAAAATAAAACGAAACTAAGTAAAATGAAATTAAACAAATAAAATAAAATAAAAAAAACCAAAAAAGCACGAATCATATAAAATAAACATTTTTATGAAAAAATGGAACTTGCAAGAATTATGGATAAAAAAATGTAAAATACATTTAATCAAAGTAAAAAATAAAATAAAATTGAAATTAAGCAAAACATAAAATAAAATAAAATAAAAATTATTTACAAAAATTTAACATTATTTTTATAGATTAAAATATAACCAAATAAAACACAATAAAGTAAAAAGAAATTGAAAAAATTTCGTAAATATAAAACAATATAATTAAATAAATATCTTAAAAAACTGTAGTTGAACAAAAATTGAAATAAAACAAAAAATTTAATCAATGAAATGGAAAATAATAAATAATTTAAAACACAGTAAAATTTAATCAATTTTAAAACAAAATAAAATTATTTGAAAGAATAAGAATAAAATTATGCAAAAAGTTATATATTCTTATGATATATAATAATAAATAATATAAACCAAAAGATAATAAATAATGCAAAAATACTACAATAGAAAAATAATATAATAATAAAAATAAAATAAAATGAAGCAAAATTATATAAAATAAAATATAACGAACTCTCATATAAAATAAATTTAATTTCAAATAAAAAAAAATAAATATAAAGGAATAAAATAATTTAATAATGGAATAAAAATAAAATAAAAATTTAAATAATATAAAACACAATACCATGGAATCAAATGTAAAAGAAACACAAATAATTTCAAAGAGTAAAAAAACGAAATAAAAAATAAATGAAATAAGGTATACCATAACTTAATATAAAAAATAATATAATATATAACGTAATATAAAAGTAATAAAATAACAATAACAAAATAATTTTAAATTTTAATAAAATAATTTTAAAGAATAAAAATAAAATTAAATAAAAAATGTAATATTCTTATGATATATAAAACTAATCAAAAAATTAGGAAATAAATTAAAAATGGAATAAAATAAAAATTTAAACCAAACCAATAATGAATTAATTAAAACAAAATAACGAGAATAAAATCAAGTAAAATTATATAAAATAAAATGTAATGGAATGAAAAATAAAGTAAAGCATGAAATAACTTAACATAATGTGATATATACCAATATATAAAAAAATAAAATCGGACAACGTTAATCAAATAATTAAAAAAATTAAAGAAATATATGAAAAAATAAGAAAAAAAATTAAATACGAATATAAGAAATAAACTATAATTAAGGAAAATATATAATTTAAAATTTAAAATACATACGTTAATATAAATTAACTAAAACACACGAACATTTCTCCATTTGTGTACCTTGCTTAGCGTCCTCTATCGGCAAATAGTTGTGCATTTCGAAAGTTTATGAATGACGCTTTCAATATATGTAGCTATTTCCGCTTTAACAGTGGCGGCGCGTGTGTGACGACATAAAAGCAATTTTTCTGTGTTAACTAAAATTTTTGCAATTTTTTTTTTAAGCAGAGAGTTTACTTTATTGTAAAAATTTAGATCTTTGAGGGCAATGAACACTATTTCTCTGGTTATAGGCAAATCTGGCCTAATCAGATTGAAAAAGTGGCTATGCTACTGCTGTATCATCTTGGCCGCTCCTCCATCATCTCAGTGGCTGAGCGGCATTCATATAAGGATGGGGCAGATCTTGTTGTTATTTTGTGCGTAGTGCCTCCATATTTTCTGTTCTGTTCTGAGTGGAAAAACTCAAATTCAAGCAAAACTTTCATCCAGCGATTGTTAAGGAAAGATAGGCCTAAACTTAACTCATTCCCCAAATGAACTAATTAGATTTTCCCTCTCTCCCTTGCGGTGGCATAAATTTGCTTGTAAGTTGAAAGCTAAACGCGCGACATGAGTCCGACATGCAAAGCAAAATAGCAGCTGTGAAGCTACAGTAGCGAAAAATACAAAAATGAAAAACAAAAAACAAATGCGGCTTACATAATAGCTTAAATTAGAGCATGCGACCGCATATTTAGTTGTAAATGCAACTGAACTTACCGCCGCATTTCTCTCGACAAATGTCAAGTCAACATATTTCTTACACAACCGCAAAGCGAGTGGGTGTCGCTCAGGCGATTTGCATCTTTCACCGAAACAAACTGGAGTAATGATCGCGTTGTGTACGTTCAGTTTTTTATATTCTTATTGTTATAGCTCAAGCGTTCTAAAATGTAGGGAAGGGAATTGAAGGGACTAGTGGGAGGTGGGAGGTGTTGTGCGGTGTTTGAACTTAATTTTTGTATTTTTTTTTGTAACTTGGACTGGGAAGCGTGTTATGTGGATCATTAGAGTAACATCCGTTACTTAGACACCGTTAAAGTGTTTCACAAGATAATGCAACAGAGTGCGCTTCGTTGCCGTTGCCGTTGCCGCTGCCATTGTCATTGGTAGGCAACGTTGTCGTCGTTTCATCATAGTCAACAGTCATACTGACTACCTACGTACCTATTTTGTTGCATGCAACATTTTACGTGCAAAGCGCATACGAAGCGCCGTTATGTTATGTCATTGTGTTTAAATTTATACCCTCTAAGTATAATATTCATATAGCAGCCAAGCTCGAAAAAAACACTGTAGAGATCTTGCAAGTTCGTTATTGGTTTCAAAACAGCCTCTGACTCGGTTAGTTGGGCTATTCTTGAATAACTCACTGAGAGACGACAGATTTGTATTGTGAAGAAAGTTTTTTTTTCACTTTATAAAAAGTAGCTATCTATCGATGAATCTAGTCAGTATTTCCAACGAGGCTCTACAATTTAACGAAGAAGCTAGATATAAATAGTTAGACATATTATAGAGGTTTGCACTTCGACCTAAAAAATCGATTGTGACCTCCGCTTCACACCCATTACCTCGTCTAATTGCAGCGCCCTTAGAAAGTCTAATATGATGGTTGGTGTTGGCGAGTGTACGAATCCTTTTCGGGGGCTGTATGTGATACCCATCTCTCTCGGTTTCTCGCTATGACGTCACAGTCGACTACCAAGTGTGTCGCGGTCTCCGAGGAAGAGTCGCAGTAGCGACACAACTCAGTCGACCAAATTCCGAGCTTATGCAGATGGATCCGCTCCATCAAGTTTTCTAAGTTTATTCCTGTCATCCTTGCCACTCGCTGCCTCAAAGGCACGTCAGGGATCTCGAAGTCTGTTATTTGGAAGGAATTTGATTTTAACCGGCTTCCGTTTGCTCAGTGTGAGTTGGTGGAAGATGGGTCCAAATTAAGGTTAATTTTTGGCTATCTACGGTCTTTGGATTCCTGCCAACACTAAGAATGATATCAGACTTCCTATCGCCTCTGTTGGGGAGTGGACGTTAAGACTAAGATCAAATTCATTTCCCACGAACTGCGACCAACAGCTCGTTCTTTTCAAAATTGAGGCTTGGTCTTTGTTAGTCAGATGGATTTTCTGACGAAAAAAAAACAAACAATAATACACATGAAAGGTATACATTTCTGTTCTGTCCTTTGCTCAAACATTCTTCTGTTAGTTTTTCTGCAGTTCCGCTTGTCATCGCAAATGACAATGTGCAGACCTTCAAACACTAAACCAACGAATGACTGAGCGAGCTAGCGAACGTACTGAAACAGCCAACCAACCAACCAACCAGCCACACATGCGCCACTACATTGCGTGTGACAGATGGCGTTCATGCCGCATATCGATAACATCAAAGTCAACTTGCAGTTAGCAAGCAAGCAGGCATTTCAACAAGGTCGTTGCAAACACCTACGATTTATTAATTATAAAAAAAAAACCGCAACACTTCGAACAACTTCCAGTACATCCAGCCATATCACAGATGGCAGGCAGGCGTGTATGTCAAAGCACTGACGGTTCTAGTTGTTGTTGTTGGCACTTAAAATCATGATGTGTCTTACAGGCAACAGAAAGCGAGCTTAAATTCCGTAGGAACTATAGGAGGCATGCAATTATTTTTTGATTGTTTTGTGGAAGAGCAGATAAGTTGTTAGTTTCTAGTGGAATTCATAGAATTTGGGAATTTAATTTGAAAAGCGAGTGAATGGTTACATGTGGGGCTACCGGGAAATTAGTGAATGGGCATATCAGGGACATGATCAAATTCAAACTCTGGAAACTTCAAAAAATCCATGAAAACTAGACTGCTCTACTCTGCTTGATCAGATCAAATTCTCCTTAAAAATCTTAGAGAGGAGTGAAATAAAAGGGAAGTTGCCGCAGACCCAGATCCAGATTCTATGGCTATCTATGCAGACAGTTCCGAGTTAGATGGAAGAGTAGAAAGCTGGATTCACTCCAGCGCACTCGCACTGAACTTCAGCTTTCACTTATCGGACCTCTGTAGTGTTTTTCCGGCAAATCGGAATGCCATATTGGAAATTGATCGGTGGCGCACAGCACCCGACCCTCCAGAACGGACAATAAATACTCCGACAGCTGCCATTAAATCTATAAAATCCAACGGTTTAGAAGATAGAGGGACACTTCAACCTGCTCGCTCCCAAATGCTCTCATGGTGGTTGTTTTGGGACTCTGGGTACTGAGGCATTTCCGGCCGTGGTAAATTCTGGTCTGGACGTGTACATAACTCTAACCTCCTGCAAGTACCGGCTAAAGGCAGAACTCACCGAGCGGGTAAATGCTAGGTGAGCCATGGCACCCACCTGCCAGACTACAAGGGACTCCTCTCTCAGCCTAAAAGTCGGAGTAATAACACGCTAGGCTAGGATGCACAACTAATTCTTCAGCAAGTACTTTTTGGATTGTTTAGCTGACCTGAGGTTAGATTATTCGAAGCTGGCTGGCACAACAATTAGCCTCACAAAGACTGAGTAGGCTCTTTTTGTTGCCAGAAACACACGAGCATTGATAACCTCGTCTCATTAGCCGGTGGCGATGTCGACGAGCATTGCGAACGGAAGTAGGCTCAGAACTCTACGAAAATTCTCAAATTTCTCTGATATATAAGTCGAACTCAATGGTTTATCTTCTAAGGGAAGGAAGGAATATCAATGCTAACACAGCGGGCACGTGTGCCTCCGTGGCCTTGAACGGTGACAGCTACTCTAACCGAACCTAGCTGCTCAGTCGATGGTGCCTTTGATGGAAGGACTACTACAAGAGGCAATTGTGTTTTTCACATCCTGATTCTCACAGGAAGAGGAGGCTCACTTCTATGAGAGAATGTTTGATGTTAGGCTCTAGTTGGAAGAATTTCGACTTACAATGTTGATTGGGTCTCGGAGAGCATAGAGTTTCCAACGGCTTTTCTAATGAGGTCAAGCAAATAATATAGTTTTTCTTTCAATGAATTTTTCTCCGGTCATTGAAGCGGTGCAGTCTCATTCCTCTCTGTTTCATTTACCTTCGCCATGCCTACAACTGCTTAGTGTTGTATAGAGTCGGATGTTATAAGACTTAGTTTTTAGCTTTGAATGGAGTTTGATTTGGATGACGTGAACTGGAAAAGGAATCTCTGCAAAGGCAGCCAATGGTAGATTAGAGAAATTGGTTTATTTTCTTCTTCGTCTTACTTCTTTCATGCGAGTCTTTAGACCAATTCGACTAGTTAGCTTTGCGAACTTTGGAGATCTTTATTAATCTCTATAACAGGTAGAGTATTTTGAAATGTGTTTACTTTGAGCGGCCTAGATGTAGATAGTCAACTCTTCCTAGTTGTTGATGAAGTCTATAGTAAAATCTCTCTAAGTTGGTTAGTTATCAGTTAAAACAACTGTTAGGATGAATGACAGGTGGAGCTCGTGGAAGGCTGGAAATCTGTTAATAATAATCAAAGTCAGCCCAGGCCTCCATGTCAACTAAAATGCCAAATGGCGGAGGTATAAAGCGTAGTGAGGTATCTCTAGCAGCCTGTGTGCTCTATAAACTGAAGCGGCTGTTTTAATGTTGGGCGAAATTGGCATATTGATGCCTCCAGTGATCAGATAGTTCTAACTGTCATTGAGTGAGCTTTTTTTTCAGGGAATAGTTCAAAAACACGAGTTGATTATTATTATTATTATATAATAGCCGAGGTCGATGGTCTGGTGACTCTGGCGAACAAGGTGTATGTAGGTATTGAACTGGAACGCAGATTGGTTTATTTTTTTTTTATAAATTCAGTCCACTTAACGATTCGCTGCGTTCAATGGTCTGATGAAATTGCAAGTCACATTTCATGTCCCGCTAAAAATTAGCGATAGTAGGTAAAAAAAAAACGTTAAGTACTTTTTACTCCTGCGAATGTTGCTACCAAATCTTCATTTATCACCGTCCCATCCTCCAACTAAATTTAACTGTAATCGCTTTTAAAACTTCAGCTTCCGGGCTTTTAGATCCTTAATGAACTTGCTGGCGCATCGCTCTGGAAAAATTTATTTTTATTTCTTCAACTACGCTAAACCAGTAAATTTTTGATTGTAAATCGTCGCCTGCGGCCGCTGAGCAAACGAGTGCAACTCGCCTTGTTCGCAATTACCACGTGAACATCGCTACGCATGGCAAATGACGCAATAAATTCCATGCACGACACAAACGAGCGCAACTCCCGCTTAGCTTGGCTGAATGATTGTACGATCGGCCGACCGACCGCCAGCTGCCACCGCTAGCGCCACACTACATTTATATCAACTGGCCACGCAATGCCACGCATAATTTGTATTCGGTCGCAGCTACAATTTATGATAGCAACCCATATGAGAGTCTGTCTATCTATGATTGCGCTTGTTTACATGAATACCCTAAAGGGTGCCACCGCAGGGATTCATTTTACTCTTAGCCGCATGCCACTGTAGTTAGCGTAAAAAATTTAAAATTTTAATTGAAATTCTCCATGGCATCATACGCGTTCACACTACACAAATATGGTTAGCTTTGTTCTTGTTGTTTGTTGCTCTTGCGGCCAGTTCTCATGCATTGTATGTGTGTATTATGTAAATAACGCCATTGCCACCGCACAGTCAAGTTCATGTTGAACTACACTAGGCCGTGTGGCTGTGTGGCTGTGGCTACCTGATTGCCTAGCTGGCACACAACATGCCCGCACATATGGACGTACATAGCTTAGTTCGTCAGGTATCGGTAAATTGACCCGAGGCACGCCAATCGAGGTTGAAGAATTTATTAAGCGACGTTGTTGATATGCGAAAATCCAGCGTTGAGTGGCGCTAGTGTGTCGAGCCATTTTTTATAGGCAACGAAACGCAAAAGGCTTTGATGGATGGATGATTCAACCATTAACGAAATGCGTTTGACAGGTTTTGCGTTGAAATAATTTTCGTGTAGAAAAGTAGGCGTGTTTTGGCACGCCCCTTATCAACACAAGTGTCACAAAGTAGCCATTCTCGCGATTCGAGGATAAGTGAAGCGAGTTTCATAGGCAGCTTAATTTTACTCTTCCTCGGCTTGTACTCTCGCGTGCGTAGAGTGATTTTTCTTGTTTCTTTTTTTAGATATTTGGGATTTTCCTATAACTGGCAGAATATGCTTGGCAACTGAAGCAAAAGTAAGCAAAAAAAAAAACAATAAACAAACTCTGGAATTCTTGCCGTTTCGTATAATTAGAAGTGGAATAAATAACAGCGTGGTGTGTGAATTTTGTGTTATGAAAATTAAACAAAACTTAAATTGTGACTAATTAACTCATCGCGTTATTTAAAGAATCTATTTTTACAAATCATGCAATTCTTGCACCTTAATTTTTCTTGCTTGCCATGGTGAAAAAATTGCCTGAGTTTTGGAGAGCTTCCCAGTCATACTGTGTGCTAGTTTCACATTCAGCTCTCCAATTAGCTGCAGGTCTTCATTTGATCTGTCTTCAAAACATGTACTGCATCAAATTTATTTTCATTCGCATAGTTCGACTTAGCTCACAAAGCTGTGAGCCCACTCTATCTATGTCTCTGTTGAGCTCAACAGCCGATCATCTGCACCATTCGCCCTCTCAAATTTTAATAAGGCTTCCACAGTATTTTTTTTTCGAATCTCCTCATTCGATGATTTAAGAATTCATGCTGCGCCAGATTGAGAGGCTTGGTAGGTTATAGAAACCTTGAGGGATGTTTGCATGTCGAAAGCGCCTAAGAGGATGTTTCGACAAAAAACGATTAGGAAATCTTGAGCAAGGATTAAAAGATAAGTTTCAGAGATGGGATGAATGATGAATGATGTCTAGAAAAGATCTCATTTGGGGCTCAAAACTTTATTCTCACTTTTTGCTAGAAATCGAACCGATCTTACCGATAGAACATGGCAAACATCAAGTAAGGTTATGAAATAGTAACGTTTGGCTGGCAAAACCGAGCCTGACAAAAGAACCCACAAAATATCTGAGAAGACCTTTGTTGAGAGAAAACCGCCGACAGAAGCTGAAAGTGCAAGTAGAAAAGGATGAGAGAAGAAAGAAAGGAAATGCAAATAAATAGAATAAATGGCTCAAGACTTAAAAAATGTCTTTCAAAAGAACAACAAACATCTGATAAGAAGAATAGAAAAGAAGAATAGAAAAGAGGAAACGAAACCGGAAGAGAATGAAGCAAAGCAAAAGGAAGAAAAGTAAGAGAAAGGAAACGGGAAAGGAATGAGTAGATATGAATAAAGACCAGAAAGGAAATGTTTCAAACTGCTTAACTGGAGAGAAATGTAGGAACGTTTTTTTTTAAATAATGGCCAAAGTTTTAGCCTAAAAATTAAAAAAAAACAGACTTTGTTTCAGGGCTCTTTTTCTTCCATATAGAAAAAATGAGTGAATCTGTTATAAAGAGAAAATGACCAACACCGTCAGTAAAAAAAAAAATCAGCGCGAGTTTTGAGCCTTTTCAAACCTAGATTTTATTATACCTCAATTGATATTCTTATTAAAAAGTTTGAAATTTTGATGAAAATTTGTTGAAGTTTGTGAAAATTTAGACACAGTTTAAAGCTTGGACCCCCAACGTTGTTTTTATTATGGAATTAAAAAACAAATAGCCAAAATTTATCATAAATAAATTATGTGTTGAAATTGAATAGCCTATAAAGCTGTTTACCCAAAAAAATTCTCAAAATTCTGATTAAAAATTTGATAAAAATTTTTCAGATTTTGTTAAAATTAAAACAACCACGAACTAGCACGGTTTTTATTATAGAATTAAAAGAATATTGAAAAAATTAAACAAATAGGCACAGATAAGCGCACCGAACTGACTTTTGAAAATGGTCAAAAAATCTCCACAAATTAAGCAAAAGCAAATAAGGCATAAAAAAGAAAAAATAAAAATACAAAGCAAGAGGAAGAAGAGTAAGCTATAATATGAGAACGCAGGCCAACAATAGCAGAGGGAGATGATACTATACTAATTGTATTTTTTCCAGTTCATTTTCTGCAGCTTTTTTTTTAAAGCAGATCTTCTCCAAATTGGAAATTTTTGCGCCTTCAATGAGTCTGTTAATAAAAACCTTTAGCTTCTCATGCAATTGCAATCCATTTCAACTCAAACAAATCTAGTATGTTCTTTCGCACCCAGAGTATTCAACAACAACAATACATGTAAATAGTTTTTTCTAACCCGGAAAAGTTGCATCGCTTTCAACCGCTGTCAATACCCGCGATCACCAATACATACTTACATGCTTGGTTGCTTTACACGTCAATCAATCATTAAAAAAACAAACAACATATTGATAGAGCTTGAAGAATTGAAAGAATTCAAGCTACTATCGATGGGTGAGTTGTAGCGATTTTCTTTTGCAGTTAAATGAACGCAAAGTGACTTGCTATACAAACACATAATTGCGCATATTTACAGTTACTCACAGAATTGAGTATTCAGTGATTTTTCTCAAAATGTTTCTAATGAAAAAATTTATTTCGTTACTAAAAAATTTGTATAAAGCATGCTCGTTTTTTTATGTGGAAACGAGGAAAGAAATATCACCAGTAAAAAAAAACTCTCTAAAATCAACGCGTATTTTGAGTTACTTCAAACTTGCACTTTATTATGCGGAAATTTAACGGGCTATAATATCGCATACTCAAAAAATATATGAAAATTCTTCTGAAAAAATCAACAATTCTAACATAACATTTTTAAGCTTTCGTAAAACTTGCATAAAGTTTGAAACATCGATTTATATAGTTTATGTTATAGAATGAACTATTTTTTATAAAGGGATAACGTGGCTGCTTCTAGGAGCCCACATATACCCTCTGAAATCCATTGTGATACCATCCTAGATTATAAAACAGAACGGTAGCTACTTCATTATAATCTGAAAAACACCGCGTGCTTAAAATGAGCTCCCGATATGTCCGCCGAAGAGCGAATAAGGTGCGAACGTGGTCATAGTCTCGCGAAAGCAGGGCAACTGGGCTAAAAAGTGTCGAGATGATTACACCTCCTCATTCCCTAAGAAATTGCTGCATTAGGGGTCGATCAGTGCTGATATTGAAGCGCACCACATGTATTTTCATTAGGCGACGCCTCGTCGGGACCTCCCTATTTAATAAGAGCTGTGGGCTGGATAACCGTAGAAGTCCCTGATCTTCTTCGTTCTACTTTTGACCAAAAAGACATCACGACCCTATTTTTTCTAGTAGCCGACCAGATCCCAAGCCTATTCGTTTGGAAGCAGCCGACAGATAGCGAGCGGATCCCGGTAAAGTTTTTTGTATAATAAGTCCTTTTGAAGTGTACCTTGCCTGATTAACTCATCTGCTTCACAATTCACTGGGATATCCCAATACCCTAGCAGCCAGATTAATTTGACGATGAAATACTCCGAAGCTCTCGCAGGAGAAGTCAAGCCATCCTTCACTACTTTCGATTGCCCCCATTAATGAGTTCATAGCTCTAATTGCCGCTTAGCTGTCAGAATAAATACTCACTTTCCTTTGTCAGCTTTCAGATGTGTCAAGTATTGCTTTCAAAACTGCTGGTACTTAGCCGAAAGAGGTGAGAATAGAAGGGAAGAGTACCGAACCGTCAAGTCGTTTCAAGTTTGCTTGCCTTGCTTTCGACCACTTCCATTTTCATTATATTTCTTGTTGTGACAAAGCAAGGAAGCAAAGCCAAAGACAAAGCAAATAGGAATGGCAAAAGGGAATGAACAAGAATTGCTTTCAAGCGCTTGACGCATCTGAAAGTTTTAGATTTACAAAGGTCGCGCTAGTAAACAGTCAGTCGCTTCATTGATGATGGCTACCACCGCCTGGAATACAGAGTTTCCGGTAGTCGACTTCGGCTCAACCCCTTCATTCAAGTTTGCGATGAGAGAACACTCCCTTGTCAAGTGGCCCTATTCACCCTCTGCCGTATTGCACAATACGAGTCTTGCCGATAACCGGGCGGTGCATGAGGCTAATGAGGTCGATTTCGGTTGGCGGCTTGCTCAACGACTCTTTTAAAGCCCCAGTTAAACAAGGAAGGCGTGTTTGAACTCGACGAATTTCTCTATGGGCTACACGAGGGTATGCAACGCAGATTCAAACAATCTTTCCTTACAGTAGGCAATAAAATAGACAAACAAAATATTTTCATCATAAACATTAAGAATATTGTGAAAAAAAAATCCATGGTATATTGAATTCTGTGAGCAACTGTATCCTCGTACATACAGTGCACGACAAAACGATAGCACTGTTACATAATCATAAGTTTTGACTATTTATTTTTCTTAATTTAATTTTTAAGAAAATATAGTTTATTCGACAACAAACAGCGGTTAAGTTCAAGTTTTAAACTTTATTCAAATGGGCGAAAAAATTCAACAAACTTTGCATACAATTTTGCAATTTTTAATTCATATGCAGTGTGGGCTATAACCATTCAACTTTAATGAAATAAAGTGCAAGCTTTAAGTGGCTAAAAGCTACTTTTGATTTGTGAAAATTTGTTTACTGCCGATATTGCGCGCTCTTTCCCATATAAAAAAAATCAGGCATGTGTTATATGAACGAATTTAGAAAAGCGGAAAGAAAAATTGTCAAAAATCAACGGTAATTTGTAGATGCTTCAAACTTGCACTTTATCGCACTACAATTGAATGGGCTATACAACTGCGTACCGTAATTTTTTCTCGAAATTCGAATTAAAAATTTTATGTAAAGTTTGTTGAATTTTTTCCCCTATTTGAAACTTAGACTTTGACCGCAGTTTGTTGTAGAATGGATAATGTGTTTTAAAAAAATAATAATTAAAATTAAATTAAGTAAAATAAATAGACAATTATTATGCAACTATGCTACCATTTATTTTGCACTGTATGTATACTCCTCTCCATATATATTTACTCATAGTATAAGATGTATACTTAGGAATTTCCACTAAGCGTATGATTAAGTATAAACAAATACTTAGCGTTCTATGGCTATTTGCCTTTGCTGTTGCTGGTGTGTGCGCATTTCCCATTGTTTACTTACTAAATTGCAAAATGCTGCTGACAAACGCAGCATAAATTTATACATAGTATGTACTATGTTAGTTTTTGCGCTTTCAGACCGTCGAGCCTGAATGCCTGCATGCAAATTATGCGTTTGCGGTATTTCCTTTCGTCCACTATATATGTATGTATGCACATATATATTTACACAAATTCCCACCTATGTGCATTTGTATGCTTGGCAGAATTCGTCTCTCTAAATATATTTGCATTTATTTGTTGGTTCGATGTGCAGTTGGTCGCTCTTGAGCTTTACTAGAGTGAGCTGTCAAGCGAAAAACCGTTAACTGTCAGTTGACATTGTTAATTTTCTAATGAAATGACATTCAGGCAGTTGAATGGGGAGAATGCGTTGAGTTTGTTTGCGTATGTTGGATGTTTTTTGTTTTGTTTCAAATATTTCTTTTTATTTTCTGCTAGCGGAGATTTCTGCGCATGCGGATGTGTGGCTTTTCGAGGAGAAATTTCTTCACAGAGATATGGTACATAGAGGCTCCGGGATAACTGTTAGTTTGAATGTTAGTCTATGATTGCCGCCGAGCGACTTTTTGGTATGCCCTCAAACCGGGTTTCATAGACATAGAGCAGCTGTGAAGTCTTCCAACGGCCGTACCTATAAAATGTGTTGTTCTTCTTAAGGATTTTTAATAACAATCTTCTTTTTTTTTTTAATCTGAGCGGTTGAACGATTGGAAATAAATTTTTTTAAGTTTTCGAATTTCGTAATATTTTCTTCTCGAAGCAGAAACCCAAAGCAAAGTTCTTAGACCCAGCGGGCAGAGTTCTTAGCCAAACGGTTACCTAAAATGCTTCATTAAACGCTTTACTTTAAAAACTAGCTCAGCGAAGCTCTAGGCATTTGAATCAAGGAAGGATATATACCATTTGTTACCGATTGTTTTGAATTGATAGTTTTAAAACGATGTGTTTGGAATCGAGTACTTGAATTTCAGTATTGTGTCGCATTCGCGAATTGTAAGATTTCTGGAAAGTAAACTCGATTACTCCTTGGGATTCAACAGCAACCAATGTGAGTGCTCGAAACTAAGGTGTATGGTTCATTCGAAGTGCGGCTGTTTACAAGTTTCATCTTTACAAGTTGCGATCTATCATTTCCCGCTTGGTTATCTATGTTCCATACAGAAACCAATGAAATATATGTCTATTAACTCAGTGGATAGATAATTGACGAAAAAATGACCTTTTAGATCTCTAGCACAATTATTATGCAAACCCATTTCATAAGCTGGTTGAGAATTCTAAGTAAATAAAAGTAGTGCATGCAATTAGGCACTCACCTCTCTAATGTAGTTTTATTGACATCTCGAGCGAACCCATTTTTTTTCTCATTCAAGAAGCTTTTTTTGTTTGCTTCACCCGAGAATCGGTTATTGAGACTTCTGCCGCTAGAGTGACACCACAACCTTATAAAGGTAATCTTATGAAATTCGACCCTATCCGGGGACCAATTTGAGTTCTATGATTCAAAATTGAACTTATGGTCAGGATAAAATTTAAAAAGTGCATCCGGAACGCCTATTCTCTTCATAGCAACCTATGGGCTAACATCTTAGATATGCAATGAACGTACCAAGCAAAGAAAAATATGGGTTTTTAATTTCGTATAGTTAGAATTTTTATAGGGGCTTACTTTACAGCAAACTTTTTCCCCAAAGTCTCATGAACTCATACTAACTACTTAAGTAGCTTCCTTGCACTGCCTACCGTCCTTTCCACTATTTTCTTTCAAGCCTACTGCCATAGTCCGATGGATTTTTTCAATCGTTGAATCAGATGGAGTTTGCCCATTGCCAGCTACTGAATTTGCTGCTTTCTCTGGGTTCCACGCCCTTTCGTCTGTCGCCTACTGAGGTTGCTTACACTGAACGTCGGCTTTTATAGACTGAGGTGTTGGTTTGTCTACAAGTCTGTCAAAATTGTATTCCATAGCCCATTCCTTTGTTGGCATAGAAGTTTATTTCCAGTAAGAAGCCTGCTTTTTGCGACTTCGCTGTTCACTCTACATCAAAAAACTCAAACTGGTTGGCTTCCATAGTCGCTTCCTCTGTTTTGCCTATACACTTTGCTTTGTCTCGAAGCCGACCTTTCGTAATTTCTCCGAAAAACTGTTATTGTTTGGCCGTCATAGCCTTCGTCTTCCATACTTCTTCTTTTGAGTTCCAAAGTCGTCCTCTGTCAGATATTCTTTGCATCCGCCGAACCACCTAGTCTGCTTTGCCCGAGCACCTGCGTTTTATCGACTTGTATTTGCGTTACCAGGAAAACCGGCTAGTTTGAGTTAGTTTTACTAGCAAGACTTAGACCTGTCTATCGCCTTATTTACTTGCTTTGGGACGAACACCTAAACGTCGAGTTTCTTAGTCGGTTTCTCCGCAGTTTATTGAGTTTAGGCAAGCTCGCTTCATTCAACTAGTAAATATGCTTGCTCTGCGCTCAAACTTGACCAGCCCGTATTTCATCGTCGTGCGATCGGGCTGAGTTTCTTAGTCCAATAGCTATCACTGTCGGCTAGTATGTTTGCTCTAGCTTCAAACCTAGAAAGTTTTAGTGAAGTTCCTTACGCCGTCTGTTATTGGAGTTTTCCTGCTGAAAGTTCTCTATAGGTTTCGACTTAGCCCGCTCGAAACAGGGCGTGCAGTAAACTGAGCTTTTTTCATCCTATTATTGCAAAACTGTATTTTAATTTACCACTATCTAAAATGAGTGAATGTTTTACATGGGGCTTACTTTTTTAGGGTTTTGTAAGACAGTCGATTACAGCGACCAACTTCTGGTGAAGCTAAAAAGGCACCAGGTTTAATTTCTATCTTATCATCGGCTTAATAACTAACGAAATGGAGTCATAAAACTTATCAACCTATACAGATTTAAGTGCCTTACTAATCACGCATTCTCCATCTACATACACAAATACATACATATATATATATATATGTATATATGTAAATATTGCTCGCAATGAAGAACAATAAGAAAGTGTAATTGCCATCAAATGCACGCTAGTGAAGCGTATAGCTTTATTAACCACTTCCACTTCCTCTTCAGTTTCAGCGCCTGCTTCAACTACTTAGCGTAACTTTTTATGTCGCAATCTAACGGATTTGCTCAAATGCGAATTTTCTGCTTGCGGTACAAAAGTTACATTAACGAACGTCAACGACGAGTGACAGCGTATTTTTTTTTTTTACACATTTTATATGAATATCTGTATGTATGTATGTATGTATGTTTGGCCGTGTGTGTGTGTGTGTATCGCTCCATGTCGCTTGTGGGTGGTAACCGCAATGAATGCGCAGGAAAAGGAAAAAACACGCAATGAAAGATCTTAGCAGCATGACTTTGATTATATAGATAATGCGAGGGTGGTTTGAAATGTAAGCGTTTGTGGATTTTGTTTTTTTTTTTTTTGAACGAGCACGAAGGTTAATGTCGAAGCCCGAAATATGCTCTTAGATTGCGATTCACAGAAACAATTCCAGTAAATTTCGATTGAAAATATTAAGAACTCCATTTCGTTATCGTTCGAACGTCACTTCTACAGATTATATTGCATTTCATGCAATAAATACTTAGAAATTTGTCTGACTTCGTTTTAACAATAGCCGGCAAGATGGCGGACAGACGCCATCTTACAACTTCCGAAATGTTAGCCAAGGGAAAATTAATCTATGTATGTGGTTTGCTAGATAATATCGACTATCGCCTTTTGAGGATGGCTCTAATATTCCAGGCTCTGCGACCAAAGCCCCGCTCAACAATTTCTCTAGAAGTGAAAGTCAATAAAGAGTTTGAATACATTAAGCACATTCTTCGCAAATATTCTGCAGTGTGAAATGAATAGCTACAAATATCTGGCGGAGCATTTCTTCGAGGAACACCTGAACTGCTTAGGTACTGGCTCATACGAGGGGTTGTCGGGTGTCGGCAAAAGCTCGGACGGGTTTAGGGATTTTTAGAAAGGAGACAATTTCGGGATGGAGCCTATAGGCTTCGTGTGAATATTTAAACAAGAGCAGCCCCCCTAACCTTACCCAACGCATGCCTAGATATCTGTATGAATTAGCGGCGATATATTGTAACTTTTGGCTGACGATCTCGTAATAGCTAATGGTGCATCCAAAATAAGATCATTTCCCCAGTCCCTACCTACATATATAAATATTAATTTTGTCATGCCATCAGATGTCATGTAAAATTCTTCCACAATTTGTAGCTATGGACAATGAAACTCTTCCATTTTCCCCTCTCTCCAGCCGCTTTGACTTGGATCCATCCGCGACTCATTATATATTTTATGTAGTTGTTTAAAACGGATATGCCATTCATTACAAGCCATGTATGAGGCGTTGGTGCTCCTTTTTGGATCGTGAATTGCTTTAGCTATATGGAAATGTATAATTCTATATTGTATCGGATCCAGGCATTTAACGGTGTGAGTTGTTTAGAATAATACTTGCTAAGTCTTCTACTGCTCTTCATTTTCTGAACCCAAGAATGAAAGTATACAAGATTGCGCCTCCTGCGGACCCTTAATTCTCTCTTTGTCGATTTGACAGCATCCACCTAGTAACTGACGAAATAAAAGTATTTTTCTTTTATTCTATACAAACAATGCGTTGTCGTTTCAACGCTTCTTCTTCTTCGTTTCTAGCATATTTTCTTTGCTCTCTCATGCTCTACCTTTTTATTACGTCACTTTCAGTTGCTCTCAGCTCAAAAGGCTCAAGCTTCTCTTCTATCATTCTTGCTATGAATAAGTAGCATGCTCTCATCTAATACACCGTCAGCTATCCCCAAATATGGATATCTTTTCGTCGCCCCTCGTACGCCGCGGCTATACAGCATACACTTAGCCCATTCTTCTTCACTTCTCGTTTCAACCGTGTCTTTGCTGTCGGACCAAACTTGTTGCTTTGCTGTTGCCTCGCCGCTATTTTCCTACCAGCTTTGGTGGTCACTGTCTCTTCTATTACTACTTTTGCCGTTGTTGCGTTGTTGCTGCTGCTAATTGTTAGTATTGTCTTAATAGTTGCTGACATTGTTTTTTTTTTTGTCGTTGCCTTTGCTTAATTTGTTTTTCGTTTTTGTATTTTTTTTTTTTTTTGTTTGTTGCGATTTTGCAACCGGCAAGCGGTAAATTGAATTAACAGCAATTTCTGCGTTCTCTGCTAAGCGGAAAAGCTACCTGGCTTGGTTTGTTCTTGTGCTGTTGTTGTTGCCGTTGCTGTTGCTGCTGCTTTTATGGCGATTTATCGTTGCTATGCCAAAGTAACAGATACATCGAAAAAAGTAGCAACAATTGCTTGCTAATCACATTGGTAGTGTTTGACAAAAGCAAAGCGAAATAATTGAAATAAAACAACAGCAGACTAAACGGGAAGTAACTAAATTTGTACGGCAATCAAACTCATAGTCGTATTTGTAGTGGCTGTTGTAAAATTGTCTTTCTTCTACGAAGCAACAGCTACATTCACATTCTCATTCTCATAAAAATCGACTGTTGCATGACAAAGTGTAATTCTGTTGCGCTTGCGCGCGATTTGTGATAATTTCCGTGAATTTGGCAGCACATCTCAAGGTATTTTTTTTTTTTGTAATATATTATATACAAAGATATACATATGTATTATATTTATTTTCGATTAAAATACTAACGGTTTTGGTTTGTCTAACTGCAAAGACATGGCCCATTTTTGTGTTCGTCCAAAGGAAACGATCCAGGAAAATTAAATGAGTTTGAAACTGAAAATTTCTCAACAGATAAAAATTGTCAATATTTTAGTCAATAAATAAATATACATACATATGTTAAAAACTGAAATAGTAAGCGACTTCCGGAAAAAAGTTGCTTAGGCTCTTAACTAAAATAAGTAGTCATTAAATTTGAAAAGCATGAAACTAGTTTGCTTGGGAAACAACTGTTAAAATATTAATAAAAAATGATTTCGCCAAATTTAGGCAAGTCTTGCAATTATGTGCACACACAGACATACATATGTACATATATATATATTATGCATTAAATTTGTAAAAAAAAAAACAATAAATTAATAATAAACACGACCTTCTGAGAGTTATGACAATATAATTTATCTTTATTTACTTTTGATTAATTTTTTGAAAATATATATACATATATATAGTTAATTTTACAGCTAAAACTATAAGTTAAAATTTAAAACTTTGTGCGAAAATTAAAAAAAAAAAATATTAAAAAAAAACTTTTGTTCAAATTTTGAAACTTTTTTTTCGAAGAATAGTTTTATACAATTAAGTGCAAATTTGAAGTGATTTTATATAATTTTTTTTTTTGCTGACGATTTCGCGAATTTGCCTCCATTTAAAAAGAAAAAAATTTAGAAAAAAAATTCATCAAAAATGTAAACTTTAATTAAAATTTAAATTTTTTCGGCGTATAGTTTTATATAACAGAGTGCAAATTTTAAGTGAATAAGAAATCCTTTGATTTTATTTAATTTTTGTTTGCTGAAAAGTTAAGAAATCAGTAAAAAAAATATGAAAAATTAAAAAGAATTTTCACTTCAAACTTGCACTTTACTGTTCTAAAATGAAACCACAAAGAATAAAAAAAATGTAGATAACAATTTTGATAAAAATTTATAAATTACTAAATTTTTCTAACTCTTGCATAAAGTTGAAAATTTTGTTTTTATGTTTTATTAGAGCATAAACAATATTTTTATATAAAAAATAAAAAAAAAATTTTACATGAAAAACATAATACATTTTCAAAAAAATCTCTGTCCAATTTTGAAACCACATTCAGTGTGTATGACAGATATTAGCTGAACGATGGCACGCAAATAAAGTTATCGATAACAATTGTCGAATTTAGCTAGATTTATCGATAACTGAATGCGTAAATTGCCAAAAGTTAACAACCGCACTCATATTCGTCTTCGCACGCGTTATCGCTGCCATTAATGTTATGGCTATAGTTTCGCGGTTATTGCCATTCTCATTGTGGATATCTTTATTGTTATCGATATTTCTTTTTATATTGCTATCTTTATCGATACATCTATCATTGTCGACATGCTGATCGTTAACATTAAAGCTGTCTTTGTCCTTATCGTTTTAGTTTCAACTAGAATTATCATTGTCTATTTAAATCGGTGTCATTATCGATAATGTTATCGCTAATATTTTGTTATCGATGTAATTAGGTTTTCATTTGTATCGAAATTATTATCCTATGGCGGTAACGTTATCGATTCTATAAAATTATCGTTTCTCTCAACGATTATATTCTCGCCTTTGCAACTTTGTGTACAACTGTAAATTTAAAGCTCCTAATACCAGAGTAAAATTTACCCCCAAAACCAAAGATTTATTTAGTAAATAAGAATTGGTAAAAAAATGAGCATTGGAACGAAGCAACGGAATGGTGGCTAATGGGTTTTTCAAATACTGGAGAGCATGGTGGATCTCTCGCCTCTCTCTTAAAAGAAGCAATATCTTGAAATTCAATTTGAAATATCGAAAATCTACACCAGTTAACAGCATCGAGTCTATTTCTACTAGCACCTGGAACACAGTGCTGTTTCATGTAGGGAGCTGACAGGCAGAGGCGTCAGGAAAGGATTTGAGACAAGACTTGAGGGATCGAATTCAAATACTCAAAGGTCTTTGGATTTCCTATATATGGACTTAAATGGACTCCTGAAAAATATTACGTCGAGTTGTTGTTAAGGTACGTTTTTCGACAATCTTAAGAGTTTAGGCTAGGTTTTTTTGTAAGGAACGGCTAACTGAATTCGATGAAAATCGGAGTAGCTGAGTGGGGATTAGATAAGGTAAATTTCTCCTCAGTAGCTCATAGGGTCCCTGTGATTTCCCATTGCATTGGTTGAACGTTATGGGTAGGCTTAGAGAATATTTGTGGCTTTAAAAAGCTCAAAATTAATAAAATTAATAAGCTCGACGTTTGAAGAGCCGACATCTATCATGCACCACTGCATTTCTCAACGGACAATATACCCCTCCACTATATCAAATATTTAGCTCTAATAAATGAAGATGCGAACGAGCTTACTTACTCGAAGTCTAGATCATCCCTCCATGCTTCTATCTATCAGCGGGTTCCAGTCTCTGTACTTAAGTAGCATAAAATGCTTAATTTATGCAACCTTAGGGTGAGAATGTTATAGTTCGTTAGACAGGATCGCCTTTTGAAGCTTTTTGTTCGACCTATTCATCGAACATACGATTTTCATGTACCCCCATTCTAATAGAAGGCTAAAAGTTGCCTTGCATTGTGAAAAGGCTAAAAGGCTTAAGGATTCAAAAAAGCTTGAAAGTACGCTAGACGGAGATATCTAGAGTTGAAGGGATAGTTAGGAGAACGCGGCTGCCCAAGATCATTTAAATTAGATGCCAAAATGAAAAAGCGAAAGGTGATCGAATTAGGCAGAAGACCTCTGATAGCCACGGTATGCAAGAACTTTCTATGAGCATAATGAGCGCGATGACTTGAACCTCAGAATTTACGTTTCAGAAAATATGAAGCTACTGCTTATCAAAATATGATAAGTGAGAAATCAGGATACTCAACTGACACCTATCACAAAATCACTCACCTAGATAAAGTAGAAATTCAATAAAGAGCTGCCACTCCAGTGACCCTAAAAAAAACCCCGACATGATAAACTAATAAACTTTTTGACCTTAACCCAATTTTATTTTTATAACGGAACTAAAAGTCGTCGAAAAATGTAAACAATTAAATGTTTAAAAACGAAAATTAAATTTCCCTTTCGACGAAAGCTCACGAATCCAAACTGTACTATATAACTACAAAAGTTAATTGCCCAGAAGACAACACGCACCAACTTGCGCGAAATTTCCAAGGCGATAGTTCAAGAAGGCGAGCACGAACTGACAAACTGGAGTAGGCAGAGTTGGGAAATAAGAAGTCATTGTTTTCTGCGATTTCACAAACAACATCAACGTCAAACATCCTGACAGAGCCAAGTGAAAACTTTCCCAAGCCAAATGTTAGATAAACAAGCAACTGACGAGCTGGATAGATGGATGGATGGCTGAATGAGTTGGTTGGTGGATGGTTGGATGGATAGTTGGCTGGATGGCCGGCTGACTATTTGAATGTGGGAGTTATACGTATCGCCAGAAATGGCACAAGCGACACCGTTAGAAGATGCCACAAAGCTGGAGAACCACCAACAACAAAACTAAAAAAAAAAACAAAGGAATAGTAAAAATCTTACAACGAAAAGTAGGAAATAATTCAATATTCACAGCGAACACAATGGGTCATGTCGAGAGTGGACTTTGTGAACATGAAGACATAGCGCAAACCACAAAAACAACAATTACGTTTGCCAAAGGCAGCTGAAAATGCAAACAATACGGTCAAAAACATGCACAAAGTGTGTGCGGGGGTGAGAGGTGGGACGCGCGCGGCAAGCAGCGCACTGCAAAAGGTTAAAATCAAACGTGACAGTTGACTTGGACCACAGAGCAAGGCAATAATAATACTTGCAACTAACACAAAATAGATGTAAACAAAGCATAGCTTAGAACAAAAGCCAGCAGACCGAAAGAGAAATAAATGAAAAAAAAGGAAATCAAATAAAAAATATCAGCGAAAACAACGCGAACACGTAAAAATACGAAACGCACTGCACGCGAACATGACGCGCGCGCTCCCTCCACTCCAGCACTGCAGGCCGCCACAGACAAGCGGACGCGCGCGCGTCTTACCATTTGCGCTGTGCCGCCACAATCTGGCATAGATTGCGCTGAGATTGTCAGCGTGCGTTCACAGTAACTGCAAATAGTTTGTATGTATGTACTTTCCATGCAATTTTTCGGCAGCGTGGCATGCAACATTTGCGGTGACGGTTGCGGTTGCTGGGGAGCTAGGGAGCTGGGGAGCTGGCGAGCTGGCTGTTGCTGCTAGCGCGCCAAAACTGCCCACACGTTGACAGCATCGAATGAATCGATGAAAAGGGTTTGCGATACGCGGTGCGGGACGTGCTGTATATGGAAAATTTTTCTTTGCCATTGCGCTGTGAGCAGTGCTATTGTGGGCAGTGCTATTTGCTTGGCCGGTGGGTCGTACGGTCGAGTTTTGAATTCTAAATGAATTTTCTGCGCTACATATGACTGTTTATGTGTGCTCCGTGTGTGTATTTTTTATCTTGTCGTTATCGATTGTCTTTGACATTGTGGCATGGCATTCCATTGTTAATGTTCTACATGTGTGTGTGTGTGTGTGTGTGTGTGTGTGAATGGGCGAACGGCGCATTCTGATATTTAATATGCCTTGGCACACGCCCCTGTAACCCAGTTTCGGTTGCACGAACAGCTACAGCTACTGCCACTGCGCTACGCAACGCACCGGAGGCAGACATCGAAGCATGGGAATTGGCAGCAGCGAAAAATGCCACTTTCATGGTTTAATTTTCGCTACAAAGCCGTCTGCGAAAAGACCTACGGTAGTCGAGTTCTTTTTTAATTTCTACTTATTTTTCTCTTTATATTTTACAAATATGCCCTTAATAAATAAAAACTTTCGATTTTGTCGAAAATCCCCCATACCTGTACCTAATCTCCTGCAAATTATAAGGAGTTTAGAAAATCCTTAATTAGTTTGTTAAACAGGTGGCAAACTTCTTTAAAAATATTTGAAACTAGACTTTCCTAAATCGCTTTCAGTGCAAACGAGTGTTGTAATAAATTTCGATTACTTAATTGATTTGTGTTTAACTTTTGAAGTAGGTGGCAATCTTCCAAAAAATTTTAATATAAGGCTTTCTTAAACTTTTCTTGTTTTATTAAATGCATGAAATGAATTTAATTTTTCAAACAGCTTCTAAAACAAGTTTTCTTAAATCTGTTTTGTTTTTCAATATAGTCAATTTTCAGTTAGTTCATTGAATCAAATAAGTTAACTCTCTGAAATAGGTGGCAACCTTCTTCAAAGATACATTTCGCTTCACATCAGTATTGAAATGTTTCAATAAATCTTTTTTTTTTTTTATTACTGAATTTAATTTTGCAAACTTTTTTTTTAAATAATTTTGAAACTGTTTTTTTTTAAACTCATTCGTTTAACACCAATATATTAAAATGCTGGTTAACTTATTGCAAATAAATCCTTTAAAACAACAAAAAAAATAAATAAATAATTCTGAAAAGGTGGCAACTCTCTACGAAAATTTTTTGTTTCAGACCAGTGTTGAAATATTTTTGTAATTGGAGCTGTTTTGTTTGAACTCCATATTGTAATGTTTCATTAATATTAATTTAAATGGATTTAATTTTTCAAACAGGTGGCTACCCTCTTCGAAAATATTTTGTAAAATTTGGTTACCTAAGCATCTTTCTTTTAACCCCAACATAGCAAAATTTCAGCTATGTAAAGAATTTTTTTTTAAAAGGTGGCACCCCTCTACAGAAATGAACTGTGTTTCACACCAGTATTTGTATATTTTTTTTATTAAACCTTTTTTGGTTCACACTTGTGATAATTCATTAATATTATTTTTAATTTTTCAAACAGTTGGCAACTCTTCTCAAAAATATTTTTGAAATCTAGTTTTCATAAACCTCTCTCTTTCGACAGCAATATAGTATCATTTCAGTTAATTTAAAAAAAAAATAAATGAATCCTTTTAAACAGTTGGCAACTCTAACCCCCTACGTTTCACAACAATGTGTTAATATTACACAGTTAATTTAAAATACAGGTGGCCAAACTCTACAAAAAGTTAGATATTGGTGCAGAAGAAGGAAGTCAAAGAGCCTTAGATATTCAACTTCCATAAGTCCAGTTTTCGAAGTCTACGTTGGGGAAACGTTGGAAACTTGAACTTGTAATATCCTTTTGATTGTAATTTTTACGCTATACCATTTCCATTTTTTTCAACTACTTATTGCTATACTTTTGTTTTTATTATAGTAACTCTATTGCCCATTCATAGCTTTTATTGCTACACATTTATTTTTTTTTTTTTTGGAATCAATTTTTTCACATCACCTCAACTAGTTTATCAGCTACCGCTGCATATTGCCAGCTGTTGTTGTACACGCGCTTTCCAAACTGACAAAACATTGTAAATTGTTGCCACAATTGTTCTGCGTTTACTTCTGCACCTTTTGCACTTTCTGTTGCATTTGTGGTTACTTCCTTCAATTTACGAACTTTTGTATGCACCCACGCACTCGTTTCGAAAGGGAATGTCTGCATTCATTAACTTCTGTTCGTTATGTGGGTCAAGTGTTGGTTAATGGGAATATTTGACATTGTTGGCACTGTGGTTTTGAATTTGTGTAAAGTATGTACATTTTTTTTTATTTGGTAGTGCTGTGCTAGGGAACGCGCCTGCATTGTGATTAATAAAGTTATTTGTTCAACTGAAAAGAAAATAGAAACATTATTAATTTGTGCGAATATTTGTGAAGTTTTCTGCGTACCGCCACGATAGTCTGCTTACATTTTTTACGCTGTTTGGAAGAAAGTAAATACTTATATTCAAACCCATAGAAAAAATATAATTTGCACTATTGAAAATTGTACTTAGAATCGCCATATGCCTTTATTTAAAGGTAACTCAAAATTTGTTTTAATTAAATTGAAGTATTCTGGATAATCTCACGGCAAGCGTTCTTCAATTGGCCGCCACAATAATGCGAATTGACATATGTATCTCATTTCCTCTGGAGCTATGTCATGTCTTGCGCCTAGTCATCCTAAATTTGACTGATCCCTTGAAGCATTGCCAGCGAAGCTGATTTCGTACATAAAGTTAGGAGGGTAGCTTCAAAAGAAAGTCGGAATAAGTTTAATATCTCTTACCGTTGTTTTCTTTGTATCAATTTTCCAATCGTTCTTTTCTGCTCATGCTATATAATTTTGTTTCTAAAGTTGTGAAAGAATCGGCCAGCGGATCTGTCTGATGCCGTAATGCGTGATCAATCCCGAGCTCTTGCATTTTTCTTAGTTTATATGTTCGAGCAGAGCCTACTAGCCACTTTAAGAATGTGAAATTGAATTACTCATTTTTGGAATAGTTAGAGAAGGAATTTGTGTCTCATCTCTGTAGCTATTTCCTAAAACGGCAGTGGTTGGAACAATTATTTAAGACATAAGTACTTTTATTTTCAGCTTGGATTGTTTAGAGAAGCTTCCACTGCCAATAGCGCCATCTAGATGTGAACATATATTATGACTCTTTTTTTATGCTCTATATATAAGTAACTATACCCGCTTCGAAGTGGCTCTCATCGTGAGCTCTCTCGAGCTCAAGCGGCTCTCCACAAACTTCGCGAAATATATACCCTACTTAAATTATGAATAGTTCTTATTGAACCTGATAGTGTAGAGTGAGAGAGGGATGACTTCCTTGTCAGCTATTTCGTTCGGTTGTGGTGACTCCATGGTCAAGCCTGGTCCTCATCGGAGTGGAGATAAATGTCATGATGTATTAAATGCAGTTCAGACTAGATAAGATTGAGATGCTGGTCGAGAGTAAAGACTCAAGATGGGTCCGTTGTGTTCCCACAGAGTCACCTAGCACTCGTTTGTCACGCTGAGAGACACTGGGGTTCGCGGTGTTGGCCAATGGGACTATCTGTCATCATGTGACACTCATTAAAAATAACAAAGAATTTCATATCGCGGAAGTTTTATCAGCTTCTACTTAGAGAATGACAGCGGCAGGGTTTCTAGCACTATTTCGCTCAAGGTTTTTAATTCTAAGTCATTCCGTTTCCGTACAAAATATTAGAGCATATAAAGCGCGCTTGATTTGGAAATCTTTTCAAGCAGCGCTGCTAAATTTCATACTGGTCCTTGGAGTTGAACCATCTCCCAGCATCGTTCACCTACACCTTTATCGAATATATTTATAAAATTCTGTATGCTATCAACGGCGAAAATTACAGAGTATGAAAGCTTAGCTAACACACTCATTCTGCTAATTAATTGATTACATGGTGTGTGGTTTAGAATGCAAATTTTTAATTGTTGTTTGCGGAAGAGTGTAACAGCTTTTTTTTTTTTTTAAGAGTTTATGGGAACAAAAACCGACAAACCGGCCACAGCACTTGGTTGCTTGATCAAATCGATTAGAAAGAAATTGTTGTTCAAGTGTCAGTAATCAAATATGTCAATATTATTGACATGAGAAACAGTTTATTATGCAAGTAAATTATCAGCTGCAGGAAGTGTAGAATAGGCGCATGGAAATGTTAAACGGAAACAATAATGCAAAACAAGTGTCGCAAGAGAAAGAAGAAAAAGCAACTAACAAGTAATCTCAATCAATTTCTTAACTGTTTTTGCAAATTATGTTATAAAGTTAAAGATACTATGATATGTTTAGATACACACAACTTTAGGAGCACACATACATACGTAATGATATTTGCATATACTAAGATTAAGTTAGTTTCAATAGTAAAATTTTGCTAAATGCTAAACCTTGTGAGAATAGAAGGAGATGAGGGTAATCACGCGCGTTTTATGGGTCATCGGTGGTAGGAACATATCTGGCAACTATGTACAGACTGATTGAAGTGATCAGAAAAGAGCATTGCGCAAAAAAAGTTGCAAGCATACACAGAATATGAGTCGCTGCCAGGCGTGAGTTGCCTTTCCTTTATAAGTTACAGGAGGAAATATTTTTTTTGGCGTGGTTCTGTTAACATTTTCGAAAATAACCTCTGAAAAAGAGGCAGAACTTGTATATAGTTTTGGAAAAAGGTAGACGTAGGCATTTAAAATGGGTTAAATTGCACAACGGTAACACCGATGTTAATATCATTGCGGTTAATTATCGTCTCTTAACGCCAGACATTTTCTTCGACGGTTATTCGGCATCTCTTTACCCAATTAACGCGCGGATCCGTGTAGTCTGTATTAGTAACGTTTTTCCTGGCTACCGAGCTTTGTCTAGAGGTTCTTTCCGTGAATTCTCTCGTTGCATCAGACTATTCGCAGATTCGGCTGCTAGGCCTATCGCAGCAAAGTCAATTGGTGCCTATTGAATAGAGTTTTTTTCAGCACCACCGTTAGAGTTGTTTGCAGCGGCTTTGTAATACCGAGTGCAGCGAGGTGATGAAATTTTTCCATTGGCTTGAAATATGAAAGTTTTGTTTTAGCTGCCGCCAACCACACCATCTTACATGGAGTAAGATTTGTCTTACGTTTGCCGTACAATACCAATGCGTTAGTGCAAGTGATAGGGTTCAAATAACACCGAACACCTCACGCATTACTTGCCTTCTTCTCCACATCCTCAATATTGCGCCTTCACAGGCATTTGTGGCCCAGAATCAGTCGAAGAATCTCCTACTGTAGGATAATTGATTTTTATGAATCTACTGCGTCAAAGCTGTCAAGCTGTGGAAGGAAGTGAAAATGTTGAACTCTAAGGCTAACATTGTATCACTCTAGTCAAGATCGTTATCTCAGAGCTCAGCGATTGGTATTCATAATTTATTCCGTTTTATAAATCAGAACACTTTTAGTGCGATCACACTAGACTTGACGTAAACCTACCCACCTTCACATATTTTTTACGGGAGAAGACTTGTTTCTCGTCCTATTCCTATTATTTATTATCAAAACTTTTTGGAATCCCCGTTCTGTCTTCTCAATAGACTGACTGTAGGTACTGAAGCTCACTGGGGGAAAGACCCGAGCTTTGTGAGGCACAAACTGTCATACCACGCGCAATGCCAACTGGAATCTAACATCCATCTACATCAATCTCCGAAGCGCTTAGGCTGTTACCCAATCGAGGATTAGACCAATGCTCACACACGGCACGTATCCCATTTGTCGCAGCGTCATAAATAAAAATAAAGCTTCTATAGATCCAAATCTCACGCTTACTATTTCTTTGGCTGATTGACCTCCTTACGGACCTAGAAATAATCGACAGTTTATTTTTTCCCCCTCCAAGTATGCACAGCTTTAGAAGCTACACACCTGTTCACCACCTAGCTGTCAGCAACTTAGCCGCTTTTGGGCGCTGCGTCTTGCATGGAATGAAGCTGTCAAGCGGCCGCATATCGCCGATAATGACACGGTCGCGCGTCAACTACTGCAAAATGCAGTTGAATATGTCAGCAGTTGCGGGCTTTATACGGACAGCATACTCGTGCGAGTATAATTTGAGGATTGGAATTTTTTAGTTAGCCAAAATCTCGCACGCAACTTGGCTTAACCTACATCACTGTTGTTACTCAAATGCGCTGCTTTGGGAAAAAGTTTCTTTTATACAAAAATAAGATATAGATTTGGAATTGCGCAGCTGAAGTCATATTTACCGAGAAGACATAATTGACACTTCTCACAAGCTGGTCAAAAACAGCAATTCACATATTGTCGCTCTAGCGAATGTCTAACACGCGCGAGCTCTAGCTCTGAGGAACACTATTGGAAGGTTGCCACAAAAAATTTCACATGCGCCTGTACGCTTCTTCGTCACACAATCGTTCTACTGCTCGTACGGGCGGGTGTTCGTCCGGCGGAAATGACATTTGCACATAGCCACAATAGTACATACACTCGAGGCACTCAATTCGCAAAGTTTGCTAGCAGGTTCTTCTTAATGCTGGCTATTGCCGCCGGCCGCTAGCCTTGCCGGCTGAACTGGACTGGACGTGGTACCGGTGTTTGTGGTAATTTGCCATTTTTATTGAGTGAAAGATGTTCGTCATAAAATGCATTTGCAGTAATTTCATTTTTATTTTCCATTCCTGTTTTGGTTTTTTTTTTCTACATGCCATTGCATTGCATTGCACTTGCCATGGCAATCATTTATTGCCAATAGCATTTGCTATGCTGTGGTGCTTTGATGCGCGTGTAATTACCGCTACGGAATGGCGCATATCAAATGGTACTTTGTATATGTATGTTATGTTATTCGTATTGTATCATCAGTAGATATGATTTGCTGGAATTTATGTTAGATTCGCTTACAGGTGAATGATTAGCAGCAGACGAATATTCGTAGAAAAGAGATGGTAAAAATTTTGCTTGCAGGCAAATAGTTAAAGCATGTACATATGTATTTCCAATTATAGAGATATTGCGAAAAATTTTGCGGCCTTACTGACAGTTCCATAAAGAATGCTGGCGTAGGAACGCTATTACACATAATTAATACTACTAAATATATTCAATAGAGTGTTGGGGGCTAGAAAGATGGCAATGTGCGAAAAAGTGCGACAAAAAATAATTGCAAATGCTTGCAGCGCCGGAGACTTTGTTGTGAAAAATCAAAAGGAAAAATGTTCATAATTACATAACGCTATCAATTTCTCTAGCACACACATCATTTTTCGCTTAATATTGTTATCGTTATCGACATTGAGCTTGTTAACCACTTTGTTATCGTTATTACTATGAATATCAGAGACAGTAACGGTTAAAATTTTTAATAAAAAAAAATCATGATTTAATCGTTATTGTTTGATTTTTATTTTTTTTAATCACATTTAATCGTTACTGTGTGATTTTTATTTTTTCGATCACATTTAATCAATATTTTGTAATTTGAAATTTTTCGATCGAATTTAATCATTATTTTTTAGTTTTTAATTTTTATTTTTTTATTATTAAAAATTTAATCCCATTTAATCGTTATTGTGTGATTTTTATTTTTTCGATCACATTTAATCGATATTTTGTAATTTGAAAATTTTCGCTCAAATTTAATCATTATTTTTTAATTTTTAATTTTTATTTTTTTATTAAAATTTCAACGTTTTTTATGATTTTAATTTTTTCGATCGAAAATAATCGTTATTCTTTGATTTAAAATTTTTCGATAATATTTAATCGATATTTTATGATATTAATTTTTTCGTTCAAAAGTAATCGTTATTTTGCGATATGAAATTCCTCGTTCATAACAAATTTGTTGGTGATTACAATAATAAGTTGTATAATTGAAAAAAATATCACAAAATCTCGAACAAATATGATCGGAGAAATGTAAATCTAAGTATAGCGATTCTTGTTTATCGAAAAAATAAAAATCACAATATAACGATCAAATTTGATCGAAAAATTAGTAAAAATTAAAAAAATATCGATTATGCAATGGTTTAAAATAAAAATCTTCTAAATAAAAGTAAAGTCAGATTTGCATAGCATATGGTATAAGAATTAGATCGATATATAGGAATATTGTTCTAAACCTATTCTTCCCAAAAATTTTTTGATCAGAAAAATATAAAAATAACGAAATATATATTTTATTCATTGAATGTCTCGGAACGCGAGAAAAATGAACTGTGATGTTGAGCTAGCAATATTTCCACCAATCTTTATATTGAAGTATTAAGCGAAAGCTCAGTCATCTGAGATACTTCAACGACAGTTTTAGAGGCGCTGTACTGACATTAATATTTTTTTCGGATAGTTCAGCAAAAATTGATCGTAGCTTATAAATTAATGCAGAAATGGGACTTTCCTGAATACTATCGTGCTAGAAAAAGTTTCCTATTCCTCTGATCAAGAAGAAAATACTCATCAGAAAAGTGTTTTCACTGGCACGACTCTCCCAGCGTTAGATCTAACCTTCACTAGTAAAATTGATATTTTCTTTAGGTCGTTTATTTTTGTAATACTACATACCGCTCTGCGCCATCGCTGAACAAATTGTTGAAGATAGAGGAGGTAAATACTCCCGTTTCTCCTCCTTATTTGAGGTTGTCTCCGAACCATCTCTAGCTAGCTGACCGACTGCCTCGTTTCCAAAGAATTTTGCGATGACCTGGGACCCATATTAAATCTACTGATAGCTAATTGCTGACGCCACTCAGTAGAGTTCTGAACCAGCCACAATTTCGTTGTGAAAATGAAGAAACAAAATGGCGGGTCGGCTATCCGAAAACAAGACGAGAGGCTCGTTTGAAAATAGCGGGGGTGGTTATGCTGTAAAATACCACCGACTTCGGGGTTAGATGATATGGTTTACTTTTTACTTTCTGAGTACGAGCCTTCCCAACGGATTGCTTCATCCAGGCTGATATATCAAATCCTTGGTCAGATCTTGATGGGACTGCGATATATCAAATCCTTGGACCTATTCAGATTTTCGATGGGACTGCGATATATCAAATCCTTGGACCTATTCAGATCTCGATGGGACTGCGATCACAAAGGGTTTGTGAAAACCTATTTCAGGCGGCATACAATTAGGGCCCTGTCTGATGGGAAAGAGAGAAATAAATCTACTATGCCCCTTCATCCTTTCCTTCGACAGCTCTGCTCTCGGAGCCTTGCAATAGACACTAATGCGGAATATGTGCAGTTTATAAAGATTTGTAGGCAGGAAATCTGTTACAAAACTGAGGGAATTTATAGCACAAGGTTTTCAATGCTCTGTACCCTAGCTAGCCTGACTTTATAAAGTGGCGCTGTTTATCAGACCAAGAAACCATAAAATAAGATTTAATAAACTACGGCAGTGTAAATCTAGAGACCTATACTCTAGTGCAGATCTTGCGTCTTTCCGAAAAGTCGCTTGTAGGATTAGAAGACAATAGTTGATTTGATGTACCTAATCTTCGATTCTAATTTTCCAAATAAGCTTAGAATTCAGTAAGTTGATCGAAATGTTTGGCCTTTCATCTTTGGTAAAGCTGGGAATCCAGTTCTTTGCTGTAAATAAAATTAGTAAGATTTTATTATCCAAAATGTTAATGAAAGAGATCAGAAGCCAATGTCGCATAGTTCAGGTAACTTTTTGTGATTTTATATTCTGTATAATTAAGCGATCAAAGCATCCAGATTTATTCTGGAGAGAACGCAAGTAAAATTTTTGGAAAAGAATTTCCAAAAACATCTCCACTGTCAAGCGATCTTCGATCAAGTTCAAATTAAGAATGAATTTTAAAATTCTTCCACATCTTCCCAAAACCCTGTGTTTATATTTTGCATGATGAGCCGCCCACTAGTTGCATTGCAAAGGGGCGCTTTCAAGTGTAGAAATTCATGAAGCTGCGATGAAATTCTATATTGAATAGTTTGAGGCACTTAATGTGCACTCTATTTTCCATATTCAAAGCAAAGGTCACTACAGCGCATGCGCGCATTTAGGTTACACTTCACATAGTAGGCATACATTTGAAAATTTTCTCATATATTTTACAAAGAAATCATCAATAGGCAGTGCAAAAAAAAAAATAGCAACTATACTCAGCGCAATAGAAGGCCGACGGACTTACACTAGAAACAAAAAAAAAAAACAAACAAAAAAAATGTTGCTTTATTGCAATGGAGTTGTTGTAAACTATTACGCATACAAAGTTGTAAATACAGACAGATGGATGTGCATCTTTTTTGCTTTGCAGTTGATTGAACTTTTATACATTAGAAGCGCCCCGTAGAGGCAAAGGCAAAGTAGCAGCAGGGATGAGCTGTTGGTGCGCCTTGGCGATGCGCGCAACTCGGTAAGTATTTGTGCCGTGAGTGAGGCCAGAATGTGGCGCGGAAAATGCAAAAAAATTGAAGTAGTAAAAATGAGTAGGAAAAAAAATTTACTTCTATACTACAAGCCGCTTTCGAAGAGTACTAGCTGTGTGTGCGCGCAAGTTTGTTGACTGTTGCGGCTAGTTGCGCTGCAACTGCTTGGCAGCAACGAGAGCGCTGAGCGGCGCGCAAAGTTCTATGACGACGCCATGGCTGTCAGGCCATTCAACTGACATACACTTGAACCTTTCCATCTAAGAAACATGCAATATGTTTGCAATAACAATAAAAACAACATTCGCCACTGCATGAAGAAAGCAAAACAAAAAACAGAAAAATAAAAGCGCACTTCGCTTGCTGCTTGAGCGGAGTCGACTAAAGAATTTGTTCTGCGGCTGCACTTGATGATTACAATTTCTGCAAATCTATGCAAATAAATTACGTATCATTGCAATCAACCGACGATAACAACAAAAAAAAAGCAACAACAACAATTACAGCCATGCATGCTAACGCATTGTTGGGATTGAAGACGCCGCGCCGCGCAAGCGTTAGACGCGAGAAGGCAAATGAGGTGCTCGGGCGGGAAATGACGGACGACGGACGACGGACGCAAGTGCGCGCAATAGTTGCTGCACCTCGGTGAGCAACAGCAAAAGCAACAACACACAGCGCAACGGTTACATACATCTGTATGTTGAAAGCAAAAATAATAAAAATGCAAAAATGCCATATAAACAAGAAAAAGGGGAGGAAAAAAAGACAGCAGCAACAGCGGCAAGGTACCTCGTATATTGTTGTTGTAAGCACAACAGTCAGCGCTTTGCTACTCATATAAATAACAATAAAAGTGAGCATAATGCGCCGCGCAGTTAGGTACAATAAATGAAGCAGCAAATAAACTAACAGCCAACAATTGAAGCAACAAAAATACCAAGCTTCAGACCTTTCTTCAGCAGCGCTGTGCCACAAGAAATGGCACCATCATCATCAAACCATCAAATCATCAACAATCAAGCATCAAGCTGCCATTGACGACCAACCGATCACAAAATACAAACACAAAACAAACAAACAAACAAAAAAAAAACACACAAATACAAACACTATAAAAACCTTAGCTTTCAGCCATATCAGCTTTTAGCTTTCATCCTTCAACCAGCAACCAGCAACCATCAAGCAGCAACAATCAAGCATCATCATCAGCAACGTAATCAACGTCAATTGAAATTACGCACGCCATGCTGTGACTGTAGAAATTGCAACGCTAGAAGTTGCCAACAATCGCTATTGAGTTTGCAAATTGCCGCACAGTGATTATAAATCGCAAGCGACGCCCTAGGTACATATGTAGAGTTGCCAGGAGAGATGGTAGCATAGTCGGAAAGAAATATATTTGAGAAATTCTGATATCCACGTATATTCAAACAGCAATCATCCCGCCGATTCACCTCCCCGAGAAGATCGAAGATCTACGGAAGCTCATAAAATTATTGCCAGGTAATTTCATAAAAGATCCAGTGGAACTTCTACAGCGCTTGTCGTGCCCTTTCACCTCCTTGAAGTAGTCGAATAACCACGGAAATTCGAACAGCGATCGGCATTTTGTTTTACTTTCCCGAGAAGATCGAAGTTCTACGGAAGTCGACCCACAACGCTTGGCATATTATTTGGCATTAGCGATCGTCCTGCTTTTACATAACTAATTTCCCCAAGAAAATCGAAAGCTTGAGGAATGTCTTGAGCTCCTTGAGAAAGTCGTAAGTTCGTGGGCATACCATAGCGACTATTCTCTTATTTCAACTCGTTGAGAGGATCGGAAATCCACGGAATTCCAACAGCGCTTGTCTAATTATTTTATCTCCTTAAATATCGAAGACCTACTGGATTACCACAAAGATTATGCTGCTAATTCACCACCTTAGAAGATCGCAAATCTTCGAAAATTCCAAAAGCGTTAATCCTGCCACTTCACTTCCCCGAGAAGATCGAAGGTAAACAGAAATTCTAATAACGATTGACTTATCTTTTTTTTTGCCAGCGATCGTACTACCATTTCACTTTTTTGAGAAAGTCGAAAAATCTCAGGAATGATTGTGTTTTCGTATGGTAGATAGCCTCTGAATCTTTCAAAAAACGTCCGACTATGATCGCAATGATGCTAAACAAATAATTACCCATACTGGAAATTTTGATCTTCACAAAGTTTACCCAATTCCAAAAGGTTTAGCTAGAGGCATTTTCCCATAATCACGGCTCTTCTTTTAGCAGCCTGTACTGCATGAAACTCGTGGACCTCCAGACAATTTTCATCTCTTTCAAGTTGAGATCTATAGAATCAATACACGCCTTTAAAACTCGCTTCCGTTTTCTACAATCAGAATGGGAGGAAAGTCATCAACTCTGAAGCGACTAACTTGAAATGCTTTCGAAGCTTCAGCGATAGTTCAGTGTCAATCTAAACTGGGTTCCGTGTAAGAATGGTGATCCATTAAATGCACAAAATAATTGATTCAAACTATTCAAATCTCTCTGGGTTTGCTGCACTTCCAAGTTGAGGTGATCGCTAGAGCAAAGCGAATGACAGCTCGACTAATGCAGACCCCTGCACAGTAGCGTGATCTTTGTGACCTTCATGGGAATACCAACCACACAATGTTTCCTTCGGCAGTACATCCTTTGCGAATTACCTCCTTTCAGAGTCTAGTTAATCTAGGCATGCTCTTTTCAGGGTATTGAGCCACATTGGCATAGGTTAGGAAATTTTTTCATGATCGTACTGAGTGTCAATATGGCTTTCCTTTGAACCATTTAGCGTAGTCCTTGAACTACCAGAAAATCTAAATAGCAGCCGACTGTCGGTGAAATCGATTCAGCTCTTCAGCACTCTTTTGTAGTACTTTTTTTGCCACTACCATTGAAATGCTTTCTGCATTGTTTCTAAGATATTTGGTCCTCATAAGGGTACGTTACTCATTTCCCATCACCCAGAGATATTCGTCTTTTAAATTCTCAATAAATCAGAGTAGAAATCCTACTGGTTTTCACAGCTGAAAGAAGCAGGGAGTCAAGTCTTTTTTGGAGACGAAAATTGTGCTTCAGCTTTGACTTTCACGTAGATTTTGGTACACAAAAAATGATAAAAGAGTTTGAGCTATCAATAAAAAGTGGCCAATGAGCAAATGAACTACTCTTGTTGGTTACTAAAAGCATTAGATTATCGTAAGCAGAAGTAGGCTGTTCTGAGAGTTCTTTAAATAAGTCACATGTTCAGTAATCATTCTAAACTGAAGTGATGTGACAGCCAAGGTGAGCAGTCCTTCTCCAAAACATCGCTAATTGCGGGCTCTGTCGATCTGACTTTTCCAAATCAATAGATGTGATCTTCGTTTTGCTTAGGTCGTTTTTGGGGTTAGAAGAAGTTACCTGTTAAAAAAATTAATTCATGGTTATCTCAACTGATCTCAGCTTATTGCTGAGTTTGACAGTCGTTTTTTAGAATTTTGAATAGCTGCTATTAGAAAGAGGTACGCTTTTTCGGCATCAATCTCAACGTATTTTCCGTGTAAATAGAGATGAGCTCTATTTCCTTTATTACTTTTTGTGCTCTCAGTTTAATTGAGTGCGCTAGAAACTATTTTAGATCGTGGTAATTGGTATGAGGATGTATGAAGTTTGCTCTTCTGTAGACACTGTGGGTAGAAGATAGCTTCTTTGTTGAGTAAACTTAATCCTTTCGATCGTAACTTAACTTAAGCTCTTCAGCAAATTTAGAGGAGTTGGATTTCAAACTACAAATTGAGTCCGTTTTCTGTAATTTAACTGTGAGTTCTTTGGATGATGGAGATGGGGGTTGACAGTACAATAACTGCTGTCAGAAATGTGAAGATTGAAAATCAAATTCTTTGGTAATTAATCGGACTCTGTGTGAACTCGATCCAGATAAGTTTTCACTGTAAATTTTTCTAATAAATAGAGAGATGTAGTGTGGAAGCTGAGTATATTTGAAACTCTTTGGTGATGGAATTCGAAGTGAAATTATTTGCTTGTTTACTCAATACCATCTGATGTTTTAATATTTTGAGTTTCCAACTTCTCATCTCATCTGCTCAATTGCAAACTATCATTTATTTTCCAGAAACCCATACCCATCTATTCTCGTTGTGAGGCAACTCTGTTGGATTTGAAGCTCGTGGCCGCACTACGCGTTAATTCCTACTCTTCTTCGCTCTTCTTCTTTACAATTATCCACACTCTCCACATGTATTCGGCTATCCTATACGGTGGTGCGTACTCTTTGTGGCAGCAATTTTCATATTTTTTTATTACATGTGGAATTAAAAGAAAATTTATTTATTGGTATATTAATTTTTTCGACGCCATTTGTTGCATGCATAGAAAAACACAGATACAGTCACAGACACAGACACATCATTCCTATATATACCGACACAAGCTAGCAGTTGACCTCTTCTGCACTTCGTTAAGTGATTTTTTTTTCTGCGCGCCTGCAATTTTGCTGTAGCATCTTTCTTGTTGCACAGCCGAAAAAATGTCAGTTTTTTATTTATCTCTGCTCGTTTCTTACTGTTTTTCGACTTGTATTTTGTTGGGCATTTTCCTCAATATCTCCATATCACCGCTTTCAGCTTCAACACTCTAGTAATTAATCAATTAATTTTGTTGCTATTCCATAAGCATTGCCATTCACTCAACTATGGTATTGTAAATTAATATAATAGAGATGTTGCATGAGTGCAAAATTTATGTTTTATGTTTTTTGTAATAAGTATTTAGGCACACATACTTATTTATGTACATACATACATTGGCAATGCTTGAAATGAAAAACTTTTGCGCGCATAGAAATTGCAATATTTGTTGATTTTGTTTTTACAATTTACGGTAAACAGTAGCGTAGAGTTCAAATGGCATTGTATTGGCTTGCAATTTGGGTCAAAGAGTCAAGTGTTCGAATAACATTACGATGCACTGTATTGCTATCTCTATGTGTGTATGTGTGAGTGTAGGTACTTGTGTTTGCAAATCGTAAATGGCGTAACTGAATGCTGACGTCAGCCGAGCTTTGGCCAGCTGGTGAGGTGGAGTTCGTGTCAATGAACTCTGGGCAGTTTGTTTTGATTTACAAGAGGCTAAAAAAATGAACAGGCTGCCTCTTTGCAAGGCCCATTTAAGCCGCTTCTTTTCACAAATATAATCCTTGAAGTTAGTAACTGAATTTGAAAAAAAAATTTTACGCTTTTCTGCACTAGGCCTGTTAAATTCTACCAATGTTAAAAATGTGGAAGTTGGTTCGTTTGTTATGCTATCACGCTCGACCGGGTTGTCAACTAACTGAAAATTCAAAATTATTTAAAGTCTTAAAATTACGTTTTAATTTCCGCGTTTAAACGAAAAACTTTTGAGGTGTTTAAAAATAATATCTTCGAAAGCGGTTGCCACTAGATACCGCAAATAATTTTTATTTTAATCTTTATTTTTCGTTTAACAAATCGAATGGTATTACTGGTGTTGTTTGTTATTTTTGTTATCGCCGACAAATTTATTTGTATTTATTATGTTTGAAAAATCCTAAATTCAGGAGTAACGAAAAAAATCGGAAAATATAGATTAAATTTGAAAAAATTTAGAAAATTTAAATCCAAGAAGAACGATTATTTTTTTTCGGAATTTTTTTTTTTGGTTTATTATGGTCGCAAAATTTTAAATCCATTTGCTCTTGGATAGATCAAATATTATCGAAAAAATTCAAATGCAGGAATAACGATTATTTTTGATCGAAAAAAATAAAAATCACAAAATATAGATTAAATTTGATTAAATTTTAAATTTTAAATTTGGGGGAAATTTTATATCCACCAAGAATAACGTTTGTTTTTGAACGAAATTATTTTTTTTTTGCTTTTTTTAAGACCGAAAAATTGTAAGACCAAGAATAACGATTATTTTTTATCGAAAGAAACAGAAATCATAAAATTTCGATGAATATGATTGGAAAAATTTAAATTCAAGAATAACATTTACCTTTGTACGAAAAAATATTTTTGCGCTTATTATAAAGACCGAATTTTAAAATCAAGGGTAACAAATTTTTTTCAACGAAAAAATAAAAATCACAAAATATCAAGTAAATTTGATCGATGAAATTGTAATCAAATTATAACGATTAAATTATGATTTTTTTTTTTTTGTAAAAAAATTTTAAAAATTAAAAATAAAATTTTAAAAATTAAAAATAAAATTTTTAAAATTTCAATTAAAAAATTTTGCTCGACAAGCAACAAAGATTGAGAAGCTCTAAAGATTTTTTTTTTGTGGTGTTGCCGGAGTTCTCTGGACAAAATTTGCAACCGAATTATGGCCGTCGATGAAATCTGAATTCGTCAGAATGTCAAAAGGTCTAAACAAGCGTCGAAGTGGTGGATAAAAAGTGGCCCACTTAAGAAATGTTTGGTGGAAAAGTCGACATTGAAGATTATAGAAATCATTTTTATTAAGTGGTTACTGCCCGAGGTCTGAGGGATGCCCTAAAAGCAAATTGGTAGTGACTTTTCTTTTTTTTTTTTGCTTTTTATTGGTTGTGGGTGCAAAAATTTTCAGGCGATAATAAAATGAGGACAGCAGAAAACTCTGAAGGGAAATTTAAATAATATTTTTTCAGTGGCTGTTTTACTTAATGCGTATTTGATTGAAAAACAAAAAATATATAATAATACTTTTTATTTAGTACCACTTTTCATCTGTAGCAATAAATATTAAAAAGAAGTTATTCTTAACTATGCCATATACATATTTGAAGCAATTTTTGCCGCTTTCCATTCGCGCTCATTTCTTTTCCTATGAATCGCAAGGCAAATTCCTCACTTGTAATCAAGCGCACTAGAATTGCTTATGAGACGTTTCATTACTACATTTTCTAAACAATCATTCCATTTCACGTTTGTAATGCATAACATAAAATGTTAAGCGATAGTTTTTCTAATTCTTTATGCAAATAAAAATTTCATACCAATGGCACTCTCACTGCATGTTGCATTCTTTTTTTTTTATTTTGCATTAGCTTAGCTCGCTGCAGCGTAGCTCTGGAAATTGTTGTTGTGCATTCTACCGTTAAATGACTAGTAAACGCTGTTTTTTGTTGCTTTCGTAACTAATGACTGTTTTTATTTAGGTAAAGTCATTTATTGCAATTCATTCTCTTCTATTTGTCTGCAAGTTTGTCGCTTAAGTCTTTCGTTGTGGCGCCACAACTTCAACGTTGAAGATGGCGCTAAGCGGTCAATTTTTGAAGCAATACTAATGGTCGTTGTATAAATCGATGAGTAATTAGTGTTTTTTTTATTAACATGGAACGTTGAGTCTTTTTACGTGGAAATAATAATAATAAAATGATATATAAAGTTCCTAACTATGGAATTAAATGTAAATTAAAAAAAAGGGAGTGAAAAATATTTCGTTCATATATCTAGTATTTGACTAAAAATAGTGTCAAAATTGATGTGCATTGAAAATTACTTTCCATCACATCTAGTTTTTTAGTTTCGAGGACGTTGCATATAATTTAAAAAAATTGAATAATAAGATTACAAACTGCCTACATTTTTTTCTTAATCTGAAATATCAAATTTTTAAAAGAATACGGCCCACAGTATTTTAAAATATGTATATATATTGCCTTTAACTAAAGGGAACTAATTCCGAATTCAATGCTTGTATCTAAAAAGTCGTTGGTGCTAACAAAATAAATATTGATTTTTTGTTTTCTTTCCAGATGTTGTGAATGGCACTTGTGAGAAAAGTAAGTAGTGCCCTACTTGATAAAAATAGTTATTTTTATGTTAATATCTTTCAAAATGTAAATTCCTACAGATATATATCAAAGGGTTCAAGCATAAAAATAATAACAAAATTTTTAATTTCATGTATTTTACTTACGATTTTAATTTATTTCAAATCTATTTGGAATTGGCTACCAGTCGTTACGTTTTTTTTTTTAGCCTGACATTACGGCAATGTACAGTGAAAATCAAACATCAAAATTGTTCCATTCAAATATTTTCGAAATTTTATTAATAAATTTCTTTTGTTAATTTTTTATACAAATCGTTCGTATCAAAAAATATATGCATATAAAACAAAGATTCAATCTTTTTACCGCGTTAAACAAGTTCGACAAATTTTTTTCAATATATTTAAAAAAATTTGAACAGAATTTTCAGAATTTGGTTTTTGGGTATGTAGTTTTAGAACATTTCAATTCTTTTCCTGTGCAATAAAGTATACGTTTAAAGTTACTAAAAATTACTCTAGGGGTTCAAAAAATTTGTTTGAGAAGCTTTTTTAAATTTTTTTGTTATTTTGATAAAATTTTTTGAATTCTTGCAAGTTCTATGAATTTCAGTAGTTAAGTAGTTTTGATTAAGATGCATTTTTACACGAAATTAATTTTTATAAAAAATTACATAAAGAAAAATTAATAGTAAAAAATTATGAATATATTGGAAAAACTTCGGTGTACAATTTTTGCTAAAATTAACAAGAAAAATTTTGAAAATATTAAAAAAACTTGGGTTTAAGATTTTAATTTTTATAAAAAACTACTGAATTTCAGAAGTTTTGATTTAGATGTATTTTTATACGAAAAATTATGAAAAAATTGAAAAAAAATTTCGTTGTACGAATTTTGCTGAAATTAGCAAGAAAATTTTTGAAAATATTAAGAAAACTTGGATTTAAGATTTTCACTTATATTCACTGCTATTATTTCGGTAAGACTTATTATTGCCATACATTTTGTCTAAGTAAAACTTTGTATACACATTTTGTGTGCATAGCTTATTTTAAAAATTATGAATTGGGATCTCTGTAGGCTAAAAAAAAGTAGAAAAACAATATAAAAATTATATTGTATCCGAAGGAGTGGGTTTAGTTTTTGTAATGTACCTACATCCTCCATCTTATTTTCTATCATCCTTGACTAAAGACTATGAGATAAATCCGTGATGTGTGCAGAAGTCGGTCTTTCCTCTCAACTATTGGGTATTCTGAGAATATCTTTTTTTATATTCATGACATGAGATTAGCTCCCCCATCTTTTTTATCCTGCATTTTCTTACAAGAATTGAGAGAACCAATACAATGTTGCAAATTTAACCGCCAGTTTCGTTTAGGGTTAAATTTGGTTATCAAAAATCTAGCAGTAAAGGCAGAAAGAGAGAAAGAGTTTGACCTTTTAATAAACTGCATAGAACTCTGCTTTTGTACTAAGGCTTATTCGCTGAAGTCTCTCCTCCGAAGCTACTGCAGTCTCCAACCTTATTTTCGGTTTTCTCGTCCATTACCTCATCTAAAGTTAAGGGAAGTCGACATGAGGCCAGACTCATGATGAGAGAGAGAGAATAGTACAACATATAGAAATTAGGATACGGCTAACTAGAGTGATTTGTTCTTCGAGGTATTCACGATAAGTCTACGGTCTTTTGTCTATGCGCTCAAATCCATTTTTGAGCATACAGAGGCGACAAGATATTTCCGGTCGTATTTCTTCAACTTTGGTGTCTAGCCTTTAGGTAATTCACATTCACTTTTTCTCGCTTCCGAATTTCTTTACTTGAAGATAACCCGATTAAACTTTAGGCAAGTTTTGAGTTCAGAAGAGTTCCCTCCAAGTAAGTCGCCTCAATTGAAATTATCATCTCAATTTAAACTGTACGGAATTCAGCTTTTATACTAAGACTCTCTGAGGTCTTTCCTCTGAATTTACTGCTGTCTCCTACCACATATCTGGTGTTTCCTGCTCCATCTCACCTCTAGTTAAGGCAAGTATGTGAAAGTGTCTCTAACCTTATAAATATAAAGCGCGATTTCCGCAAATTTTTGCCTTTAGCTGCTATTTCTACTGAACTAAGAAGAAGAAAAGTACTTTTGTCTGGCGTAACTTGAATCTCATTCAGCGGTTTGGTGCCCGCGAGAGAAGAGGAGAAGCAGCGTGCATGGAATTGAATTATTGCGGTGAATGGTTGCTCGAATAGTTGCGCTATGTGTGGCGTTGCGGTGACAAATAATCTGTCATAGTCAGAGGCACACACACACATACAGTTATATATATAAATATATCTATACTCATATGCGCATTATTAGAAGTACCGCAAGACGTTCCATAGGGAAGCCAGATCGTAGCGACCGACCAACAATTTTTAGCCGCACTCGTCCGGCCCACTTCCTATATTTGTGCGCACAAATGTGGGTCAATCGTCAAGGTAACTTTCATTTAACCCAAAAAAACAGCCCCAACCACAAGCAGCAGTCACAGACACACCCAAGCGCCGCACATATGTTTAGTAGATATGCACATACTTTGTCTATGAGTACGTCTGCGACGAAACACAAAAGCCGGTGGAAGCAGAAGATTAACGTTTCTTAATCATAATTTCATACTAAATTTCAAGTAACTGCAAATGGCTGGAGTTTAAGCAGAATTTGCAAAAAAAAAAAAAACAAAACAAAAGCAGAAAAAAAATCATCACAAAACGAAACAAATTACTTACCACAATGAATGAGGCAGACGTGAAAGGAAACCAACAATTAAATAATGTGTTGTTGGTGCTGGTGGTGGAGGTGCGCGGATTTTACGAGCGTTTAGACCAAGCGCAGAATAGATTTTTCAACTGATTCTTAACAAAAGTGGTCATTATACCGCTGTCGGTGCTAATTGGACTGCAACAAGTGTGGTAGCATGGACACATTCGAGCGGCGTGGCGGGGATGGGCAACAAAAAGAATGCTTTCTCAATGGGCGTACGAAAGCAGTGATATATTTTCGTTTATGTGTTGGGAGGAAAAGGCAGCAAAAAAAAAAAACAAAAAAAAAAAAACAAACAGGTGCCATATCAGTTATGGCTCATGTCTCTGGCTACACACACTTTTACAATCAGCATGCGCTTGACAGCAATGTATTTGTGAGCAAATCGCCAACGACTGTGAACGAGCTGCTAAGTATCATAAGCTGACCCATATCTATTAAGTTAGTATGTATTTGGTACGCAAGCTTCCACGAGATACGTAGTGAAGTGACCCAATAGGAAAAAGGTACATATGTTATTATCTTTCAAAACTATAAATACGCTGGCGTCCAAGGAGTTCCAAATTTACAGTGGAATATACAATAGATATCCAAAATATATCCAGCATTAATCTAAAAGTAGTTCTCCTACTCCAGACTATAGTGAGCCTCCTTGGAATGCAACTTCGGGCGTATGGCATCTTTTGAACTTTGCCTATAAATCTTCATAGATTCCTCTCAAATGTGGCTTTCATTGAGCTCTGTTTTCACATAATTCAGGGATACTTAATTCGCCGACTAATCGCCTGAACTTCAAAGCTTCCAGCTTACTTTAGTTTAAGCTTCAACCACAGTTTTGTCTAAACTTGCATTCATGGAAGCTTTCGAAAACGGACATAGTTCTTTCTAGGAAACTTAGTGCAGTTTTATTGTAAAAGGGTTCTATAATTTTCCATTCATTTTTCTCAGTAATACATAACGTAATTCAATTTTCTAAACGAGCTTTATAAAGCCGGGAAGCTTAAAGCTCAAAGCTGCTTATAAGCGTTCTCAAAACGTTAACAATGCTCTGAAATTGTAAGCGCAAATACATAGTTTTCCCAGTTTGTTAAAAAAACAACTAGCTTTGAGACTTTATAAGTTTTGAAATAAAGTAGTTTAAAAAATCGTGAAATTATAAATAATTTTCTAGCACTAAATTTTTGAGCTTACTACTTAAAATTTTGTTAAAAAAAAGCTTTAAGCTCATATTTTGTTTGAAAAAAAAATCTTAGTTGAACGATTAGCTTTGTATTTTTTGCATTTTTTGATTTTTGCAAAAATCATTGTTGTCATTTACAATTCCAGAATTACATTTTTTTTCGATTCATCAATTAAAGCTTGATCGCTACAGAAAATTCGTGCTGAATAAAAAAAAAACAGTTTTTAATTCTTTTTTGCAGGTCGCAACATAAGTCGCTTGAGATTTTCTAGAAAAGCATTCATGAGCCTTGAGCTTTCACCTAAAATATTAAGTCTTAATCAAACAGCTGTAATTAAAAGCTTTGAGCTTATAGTAAACTCAAAAGAAAGCTTCATTTCGTCAAAAAAAAGCTTTTAACCAACCAACTATAACAAGGTAATATTTGAGCTGTTAAGCTTTCTAAATTGAAAGCTTTTAAATGCTTTTAACCTTATTGCTTTCAGTTGAAAGTTTTTGCCAAGTAACTTCTAAAATTTAAAGGAAATTGAATTTTTTTTTTTTAATATTTTCCAACAGGGTAATTTTCTTAAGCCTACTTGTCTGCGCTAACTCTTCGCATGAGCGCACACTTGTAAGCCCAGTTAAGCCGTTGTTGTCACATTTATGCCATATTTATGATTATAGTTTTGATAAATGCTTAGCCAGACAGCAAACCTGCTAACCGGTTATTTTTCTGCACTTTATTTGCTTCTTTCAATTCTCCACGAGTATTTATCTTGGCTTTTATTTGGCCAGCTGCCAGCTGTTTGGTGACTTATGGGGTCAGCAGCACTTTGTTGTTGGTTAGTCGGTTAGTGAGTGAGTGAGTGAGTGAGTGAGTGAGTGGTCCGGTTGTGTGAAATGGAATTAATTTCATTTTTGACGCTTTAATTGTTAACAATCTACTCATGCGGTGGCTGGTAATTTGTTATTCTACATTTGAGCAAAACAGAACACAAAAAAAAAGTGTGAAAAGATTGGTTATGGCAATTATATTTGTAATAATCTGTTCCAATTCTGTTGCAGAAGCAAGAAATGAAAAATATGGATATGAGACTTGGCGCACGCGACCACCACATACTTTGGGGAAAGTGTTATGAATATTTGGAATGCTGAAATGACTGAAATTCTTTCTTCTTAAGCATTTTTAATATATTTTGCTGATGACGAATGAGGCGCACGCTCTGATTTGGAATAAGAAGGTTGCTGTCGCAGAATTCTCAATATGCCGAACTTTGTAGTTTCATAACGGGATTTCATTTAAATTCATCCTATGATACATTTTTCTAAATTAATTCAGTCAAATTCAATTCACTCAATTTACTTCACACGAAGCATTTTACACAATTAATTTTACTGGGTTTACTTTACTAAATTTTTCTTCTTTTTACTCAATTCATATCACTCAAATTATTTCACTCAAATTATTTCACTCAAATGGTTTTACCCAAGTAATTTACTCGATTTATTATAATTTAGTTTATTCCATTCTTTATACTCAATTCATATCACTCAAATTATTTCACTCGAATAGTTTTACTCAATTAATTTTACTCATTTTATTTTTCTCAATTCATTTCATACGATTTACTTCCTCCCTTTATTTATTTCTCTCCAATTACTTCAATGAAATTATTTTGCTCAATTTATTTAACTCACTTCATGCAAAAAAATCGTTTTTGACTGTTCTCAGATGAAATTAAGTCAAGTAATTTGCTATTTTCTGGGACTTAGTATGCGAAATTATACTCGAAAGGAGTCCACTTAAATTTAAATGGATTTCATTTTATTAAATTTATTTCACTCAATTGTTTTTATTTAATTTTTTTCATTCCATTTATTTCCCTCAATTCATTTTATTCAATTCATTTCACTCAAATCATATTAATTAATTTCACTCAATTACCACAATTTATTTCACTCAAATCTCCAAAAATATTTCACTTAATATATTTCACTCAATTGCTTTTATTTTATTTCTTACATTTCGCTTGTTTCACTTGATTAAGTTTACTCAACTCATTCCAGTCAAGTCATTTGGTTCAATTCACCAAACTTATTTTACTCAATTCATATTTTTCAATTTATTTCATTAAATTCGTTTCTCTCAAGTCACTTAATTTATTTCACTCAAATCACCAAAATTATTTCGCTTGATTTATTTTGCCTCATTTTTTATTTTACTCAATTTATTTTTCTCAATTTACTTCTCTCACATTATTTCCCCCAATGCATTTTGTAACATTTTTCTCACATAACTCTTTTCATTCAATTTTTTTTACTCAATTTTTAAACTCAATTCACTTTGGTAAGTTTATTTCACTTTATTTCTCTTACTCTGTTATATCACTTTATTCATTTCACTCAATCACCCCAATTTTTTTCACTCAAATCACCACAATTCTTGCACTTAATAATTTTACAATTTGTTGTACTGCTGAATTTTGCTTCCTTTGTTATTTGACTCAATTTATTTCACTCAACTTACTTCACTCAAACTATTTCACTCAATTTATTTTGCACTTTATTCATTTCACACAATTAACCCAATATGTTTCACCCAAATCATCGAAATTAATTCACATAATTATTTCAAAATTTCTTTCACTCAATAACTTTTAGTCCATTTATTTCATTAAGTTCGTTTCACTTGATTAATTTAACTCAATTTAGTTCACTCAATTCCCCTAATTTATTTCACTTGATTTATTTTGCTTTAATTTTTATTGTACGCAATTTGTTTCTCTCAATTTACTTCACTCAAATAATTTCACTCAACTCATTTTACAAATTTTTTTTCACATAAGTTTATTCAGTCAATTTTTTTAACACAATTATTAAACTCAATTCTGATCCGTCAATTTATTTCTCTTCATTTATCTTAGGCAATTCATTTCACTCCACTCAATGCACTTCACTCAATTTATTCCACTCAATTTTTTTGCTAAAAAAATTTAACTCAATTTAGTGTAAATAACGAATTCCACTAAATTTATTTTCTTATTTAATTTAATTTTAATTTCTTACTACTTCGTGCAAAAATTATTCAAAAACCTACTGAGCTAAATTTAACTTTATTGCAAATATTTAGTATGTATGTAAATTGTGTATGCAATAAGCATGTTAGCACACATGTATTACACAAGTGTTTGTATACTTGTGGCTTTGCGTCGTTGGTAAACCGGCATGTAACTCGGCGGCTATTCGGATTTATTTTCTTTTAAGTCCTTTATTTCTATGCATTTCTTCCCCTCTACCCATTAACCACCGCAATACTTTAAAAACGATTTTCATTCTTCAATAATAATGCTTGCCACAAATTGCCAACAAAACCATAATTCACAACGCGCCAAGGCGGCGGTAAGTGGGCGCAGCAACAACAATAACAACAAGCGGCAAACGAGCGGCAAGAAGCAGCAACAAAAATTGTATGGCATGACCACAAATCAGCCAACAGCAACAAATAACGCTGCACAGCAACAAACAACGCAATTTGGCGCATTCACTAAAACCACAAGCGCAGCAGCAGCGTTATTTGCAGGCAATTTCCAACCAGTTTCTCGTTTTGCTTCATAGCAATTTTCGAGCGTACCATTGAAAAAGAAAACATGCTAGTATATTGTGAATAGTCAGCGTTTTCGGCTTATTTGGGTAATGCGGGCAAATGTGACTTGGCTTAATTCTGTGCGCCAAACGCGCGCACTGTGACTGCTATGACTGATTTAGCTTTGGCTTTAGAATAAAATACAAATAAAATACGCTAAGATTGTAGCTATAAAAATAGTAAAAATAAAAATAAAAAATAGAAAAAAATATTGTACGGTAGCAAATCGGCGACAAGCGCTCGACAACTAGAACGCACAAGCAATCGAAGTCCGGTTTTCCTTTTCCAACCATATACATATATTTTATAGATTTATCTGCACATCGGCAAAACAACAAGTCACAGCTTCCAGCTCCTAGCTGAACGACACAGCGGAAGCACCAAATGTGCAACGTTCGTTGTGTAGCTTCAGCGGCTGATCGGCTGATTGTTGTGCGCGCTCTTCTGCCAATGCTTCGAGCTCGAATAAGGCGATCGAGCGATCGATCGTTCGAACAGCACTGGACTAACACTAATCAGTATGTGGGAATCTAAGTGTTGCAGGAAATTCAATTGCCACCGCATTTGTGGTGAAATTGCGCGCGACAATTGATCGGAGAAAAGATCGTTTTTGTGCAGAACTGATCGATTGCAGCACTCCGTAAGCGATCTGCGTGGAAAGCGTGCAAAGTGGCCCGAATTTTTGTGTGTGTGTGTGTGAAGAATTTGTAGTTGCGGAATGGAGGCCACATCAAGTTGTCACTGTTGCTATGCTGGAGATAGATAAATGTAGCACTAAAACACTGTGGTTTTTTTGATTGAATTAGACCAAGTTTACCGAAGTTTTTTCATCCAACTACTTAATGGAGATAAATATCTTCATTCCCCAAATTAAGTGTAGGTTGCCTACTTGGACTGTATCAGCTCAGAAATCTGAAGCGTAAGCTTCGATGCGCAGTGCCTGAAAAATTTGGCGCTTTCTCATACATTTCCTTCGAATATCGTTGTGAGGATTTTGGAACCTAGCGATCTTGACACGACTTCACTTCAATTAGTTGCTTGATTATTGGGTTTGTGGAGTACAAATCAAAGCCAGTATTCTAAACTTAAACTGCTCAGATCAGTCCAACTGTTTTTTGTAGTCATTCTAGCTTTGAGTATAGGAAACTCAGAATTGTTTTTATTATGTTTTTTGTTTTTGTGGATTCATCTACGACTTCAGAACTTTTAGGCTGTAAAGAAAACAAAAATTTTAACCACTTGTTAGGGGGTAGATTCTATTTTATTTCTTATTCTTATTCTTCTCTATGAGGTGCCCTATTTGGCATTGAAACATTTAAAGCAGCACCCTCAACCATGGTCAACCAAAAGTGGTAGTACAGAATGTGACATTGAACTTCCCTGAAATGGAGTTTAACTGCAACTTGAGAATGCTTGACAAATCGCGAAACTGCTGAGCTGCTTGGATGGTTACTGCAAAAAGAACCAAAGCCCTTTCATACGCGCAGGGTAAGATTCGTTAATGCCCGAAAAACTCAAGGCTAACTCACATTCTTGGGCATCATATTTAAAGCCAAAGGGAAATAATATAAAGATGGTGAAGATGGCTCGTTTAGGTCGTTTTTTTCTTAGTACAAGTTTTTTTTTTTTTACAAAAGGAGCGTGGGGAATATGTACAGAGAGCAGGGCGAACAAGTGAACAAAACTTATTAGCCTCAATGTACCTTTTTGCTTGCGAAACTAAATATCGGGTGTTTTTTTAGGGGTATAGAACTTCGAATTGAAATAAAACACAAGAAAATCGTTTTAAGGTCCATCAATTTGGCTTTATTGGAAGGATAATTTTATGCCATTAATGTTTAAATATGATTTCGGGCATGTGGCCGCCGCGGCTGGCTCGAATAAAGCCAATTCTACAGGTCCAATTTTCAACCAATTTTTCGAGCATATGGGGCCGTATGTCGGCAATAACGCCACGAATGTTGGCTTCCAATTCCCCTAACGTTTCTGGTTTGTTGGCGTAGACGAGCGACTTCACATATCCCCAAAGAAAATAATCCAATGGTGTCAAATCACACGATCTTGGTGGCCAATTTACAGGTCCATTCCGCGAAATTATGCGCTCATCGAATGTTTCCTTCAATAAATCGATTGTGACGTGCGCTGTGTAGCATGTAGCGCCGTCTTGTTGGAACCACAACTCATCCACATTCATGCCATCCAATTCGGGAACAAAATAGTCGGTTATCATGGCTCTATACCGGTCTCCATTAACGGTAACTGCCTCTCCAGCATTATTGCGGAAGAAGTATGGCCCAATGACTCCACCAGCCCATAGAGCACACCAAACAGTCAGTTTTTGTGGATGTAATGGCGTTTCAAGGGTCTCATGTGGATTCTCTTCACTCCAAATGCGGCAATTTTGCTTGTTGACGTAGCCATTCAACCAAAAATGAGCCTCATCACTGAACAAAATTTTGCGATGAAAATCAGCATCGAGATCAATCTCATTTTCGGCCCATACACCAAAATCACGACGCATTGCATGGTCTCGCGGCTTTAATTCTTGCACAAGCTGGATCTTGTAAGGTCGCAAGCCAAGATCTTTGCGCAAAATCTTCCATAAAGTTGATGGACAAAGCTCCAATCGCTGTGCACGGTGGCGAATCGATTCATTCGGGTCCTCTTCAACACTTTGCTCTACAGCGGCAATTGTTTCTTCGGTGCGCACTGTTCGACGTCTCTGCGGATGCGTATTATCACATAGAGTAAACGTAGTGCGAAAACGATCCATGGTTAACCGAATTAATTGCTCTGATGAACGATTATGTCGACCATAAAATTGACGGAGCTCACGGTAAACTTCGCGAACTGAACCATTATTTTCGAAATAAATTTGCACGATTTGCAAGCGTTGTTCTTTTGTCAACCTGTTCATGATGAAATGGCAAACCAAACTGAACATAAATGACATTAGAGTTGCCAGATTTGACCACAAAATGCCAGTTTTATCTCTATTCGAAAAACAAACCTGTAAAAAAAACACCCGATATTATAAAATCATTTAAATGCCAGTTCGGGTCCTTGTGAATGCTATTACCAATTTTCTAACTATGGTTGGCGAAGAGCTATAGCAATTCCTCAGATATTTCATTAGACACTCTATTGAGCTCACCAATATAGCGACCTTTTTGACTGAACGGACTTTTAAATGGCGTTATTTTGAAGTAAAGTTTGAGTATTTTAACCAAATCACACTCTTATCAACGAGTTGTCTTGTTAGATCAGCCAAAAATTCAAAATTACCTTCTGAATATTTTAAAAAGAGAACTCGAAACTCGACACACTCGATGCTCTAGAGTGCGCTGAACTAATTTTCGGAAAGAATGGTGCTTGCTCGATAAAAACTTACGTAATTGCCTACGCGGAACCAACTGTCATGGTATTGTACTTATAGAGGGTGAAGTCAACGTGTGACGGAAGAGAGCCAGCGCCTTTAAACAATCTACGTAGACGATGAGCTACCGTCTGATGAGCTACGGGTCGCGGAAGGCAGCTTTTAAATTACCAATTTTTGCGAGTTCTTCCTAACATCCTAAGTTCTGCCCTCGTGAATGTCCTAATATGACGATACCAACTTCCATCTCTTGTAGGTGGTGAGCTCAAATTGAGTTTTGTTTTATGATCGTCACCGTGGCATATTAAAATCATCATTCTTGACTCAATAGCGAAAACTAACATTATATTTATACAAACGGACAAACGGAAAGGAGTTACGCGGAGTTTTATAACAGGGTATTGAAATGGTTTATATTAGATATCAATTCTTATCTTTCGTATTAGTAGAAATCCATCTGGAGCTGAAGATATTATAGCAACAGAACTCATCAGGATTTATTTATATTTCTAACAAGATTCTTCGAACAAACCTTTGGTGAAGCAAAACTCGAAATGCATGTATACATATTTCAAATAATTTGCATCAGAAGATACTAAAGAATTCCCAAACAGCCTTTGGTTCGGATCGGCTACTCATGCTACTAAGGTTTCGGAGCTAAACACAATTTTTTGTACTCGATTTGTCATTTTATCGTGTAAAGCTCGAGTAAATGATAGAATACAGCGACGAGTTTTAGTACAAGGTAGACTCACCTCTGAAATTAATGGATTCCAGAGTGGATTCAAATGAGATTACTTTAGAGTTGATTTGTATTATTTGTAAATCTGGCTTCAAAGCTTAAACCTATCAGCCACCTTCCGCATTTCCACTTCTTTGAAACCGATTCATCCGTAGCTTACTCCAATTGTCCCAACTTCAACCAAATAGCACATTTGCTCATCCTCCTATTGGATAAACCCCATGATAATATTTCATTATTTCGCTGACGTTTGTAGAGTTTCGACTGGTGTCTTCGATTCCACACTGTAATCCAAATTAGCCTCACACGAAGTTGGTGCTCTTGTAAAAGCTTTTGCCGCGCTATGGAAATTTCCAGAGTGCTTAGAATAAAAAAAAAATTGATTTTTCCATCAAATTGATTTATTGATACTTGTACTTCACTCCCCTCATTTTAATATTACAACTTCACATTCATTTTGAAATCTTTCATGCTGTGCACATTTCCTTAATTTTTATGATTGCGTGACGTCGCCTTAAAATCAGCCGACATGGCTTACATCGACTGCCCCCTCCCAGAAACAGAAACACTAAATATGTTGATCTCCAGCCAAACAAGCGTACGCTCAATAACCAATTGCCTTTTGGTAATCCAACTTCGAGCGTTAATTATATCAAATAATTGCCACCAGCACCTAATTGCCCCCGCCACCACGATCAGTTGGGATCATCACGCTGGAATGCAAACACCAAACACCAAACACCAAACACCAAAGCTATCCTCCATTTATGTGCAACAACTCACATTCATTTTGGAAAGTTGTTGCTTGCGCTGCCCGTGGCGTGTAACTTTGTTTGCGGCTGACTTTCCTCCACTTCAGCCGCTTGTCGTGTAATCGCCATCGCTGTTGGTGGCTGCTGCTATCGGCCACTCACTGTTTGCCAGCGTTGCGCGCGCTGTCTGTGCTCTAAGCCGCAAAAGCTGAAATTACAATTATCTTACATTTGCTATCGATAACGATCGGCGACAGAAGATCGGCCAGATGGTAGCGGTGGGGTGATATTGATGAGTCGAAGCTGTGCACTAAACATGGGTGAGCGCGTAGTGTGGGCCACTTTGGCGACGATGCTGACGGTGATGGCGGCGGCGGTGGCGGCTAAAACGAAAAGAAGAAACGCCAATATGCACGTGGATGTTGGCTGCAAACAGTAGCGCTGTGTATTTGTTGCGGCTTCCGCTTCATTTTCTACATCTATGAACTCGTGCATTTACCCAGGCTATTTTTCGTCTTCGTCATACTTTGCTTTCCATACCGCGCTGCAGCGCTGCATTTTTTAATCGGCAAGTTTAAATGCGCCATTAGCCTCATTTCTGTGCTTAATTTTAATTGTTTTCTCCCCTCTAACTAAATAAAGAGTGAGCGTAGAAAACAAAATAAAAAAATAAAAACAATATTATTGGTAATCATTGTGCGATGAAGATTAAAAATGTCGATACAAGTGGCAGCATTGTGGGGCCGGCGAATGCACAACAGTACAGCAATTGATTTACCAATTCGCTATGCTCTAGAACTTCATATGCGGTTCCAAGTTGCAAGTTGTAAGTTAGTTAATCACTTTTTCTTTTTTGCATTTGTAGTAAAAGTGTTTCGATGTTGTCTGGGTCTCTATGCCAGCCAGTTGTAAAGTGCAGCGCGGGCAGTGGCGATGACGATAATAGCGTGGCGTATGCGCTGAAAAGTGGAACGCTGCTGATTGGTAAAATTTGATAAGAAAGCGTTGGATGCAAGAGTAGGAGGGGAGGTTAAAGGAAAAGGAAGATAATGAGGAAGCAACTAAGCGTTGAGCGATTATTTGGCTTTTAACAACAATTAAGGAATTTATTGCTATAGATAGTCCAATCGACGCTGACTTGGGGAGAGAAGGATCAAGTTCTAAAAAAATTAAGAGAGAGTAGTAAGGAGTATATTGTATTCTGTCCTATTCTCTACACTTCGCCTTAGGTTGAGTGCAGGTTGATTACAGCCTAGCAATAAGATAGCAGGTCTTCCTGAACTTCGGCGTATGCCTCTCTGGCCATTGCAGTGTCTTTCAGGCTAAATTAGCAGCAATAAATGAGACAGCTCTTTGGTTCAATAGAGTCCGAATTTGAACAAAGTCTATATTTCGTGATATGTAGTAAAGCTGCAAGAAGACTTTGAATGAGTTGACTGTGAAGTTACCGCACTAGTCCTATGAATTAATTGGACCCAGGACGTGCTGATTGTTTTTGCGAATAGATCCGCTATTGAGCTAGCGGAGGGGGTTATTAATTTAGTAAATCAACTTGCAGAGGGCGTGTTCCGCTAGCGATCCAAAAATACTGGCCAGGCAAGTCGCTATTTGAGACACGGGCACTAAAGGTATCACCACTGGAGAGTGCTCGATGTGGACACATTAGGTACTCCTCACAGCAGTTAAGTTTCGGCTATTACGACGTAGAGGAAGTGTCAACGTCACGATCTCAATATATGAAGGAAAAATACTACCACAAAACCCTAATAAACTCGTACATGAAAGTCTAGCAGACTTGAACTCCATCTTCACGTAGGAAATAATATGAACGGAATGTAACCCTGGGTTTATAATGATTCTAAATTACCTACTCGTGTCTTGCTCTGCGCTCTGCAAGAGCTGAAAGTAATTTTCATGCCTCGTCTAAGAAGGACAACATCCAAGAAGATTGCGATCAAATGGGTTCATCAAGATGAAATTAGGCATCGCAAAGCAGAGGGTTCGATTACTCCACACATAAAAGGTTGATACTTTATTACGAAATCCTTGATGGTAGCGGCAGATGAAATTACGCAAATTCTGCAGGAGTTTGATGACTAAAAAAATACTGTGATAGATGACACCAAGAAACGGTATGGATTTGCTCCAGAATGCCGATTGGGGGAGACCATCCGAACACGCGGGAGAAAAAAGAAACCCATTGTAATAGGATAATCTATATTCTGATGACGATAATTTACACGACGCTCAACCAACCGAGCCGTTCAGCTAATTAATCTAAATATAGTGATATTTTGACCAACATTTTTGGCATTGAACTCAGGAAGAAATGAAAGAACATTTTAACAGACCCACCATCAAACATACGAATATATTTTCCTTCAAAACAGCGGCGATGCATGACCGTGAAGATGAAGGAACTCGGTTAAGGAAAAATAAAGATTGCAAAGTAAAAGAAAGCCTCTTTTCCAGCGAATGTAGGTTGAGATCAAAGAGTCGTTAACTCAAAACACTCTATAGTTTAGTTTCTGCTGAAGATAAATCTATGAAAGCTCGGTCAGCACAACTGGCTGAGAGAGTGATCGTATTTCATTCAGAACTGCTGAATGGATTAAGGAATGACAAATTTTAATGACTTTGGTCCTTCTATTTGATTAAGAGATTAAATAGCTTCCTCTCATGAGACAAGAAGTCCCTTAAATGTGAAAAGTTGCTCACACCTCGGGCTGAGGAAAAAGTAAGTTTTTTTTTTTCAAATAAGTAGCGGAGTAATGCCAGCAACAACTGTATGATCTGTATGCTAGTTAACGAGTTCGGCTCAGCCATTCTGGGAGTCGGAAAAAAGTTTTAAAGTACCTTGTCTGCCATTAAACTTCCTTAGCAGTTGTTCCTCCGACTAAATTTTCGCCGCGTCGCCTTTTCTATCTTTACTCAACTCCTTAATTGCCCTAATCAATACTGTTCATCTTCATCGATTCATTATCCCCGCAGTTACATGCTCTCATCTCATTCTTTTGTCCTCGCTTCACTATTCATTCGCTTTTGCATCATAATTTCGACTTCGCCGTTGAGCCAATTCGTCCTATTCGAACTAATTTCAGACGTGCTCTTTCCGATTTTCCCGCATTCAATTTCGCAATGTCCAAAATGGTGTGAACGTTGATTAATTGACAGACCAAGTCAACAAAAACAAAAGCACCCACAACAACAGAGCCAGCCGTTGAAGTCAATGCGTAGCAGACGTGCGGCAAAAGTGAAGTAAGGCGACCAGCACTTAGCGGGGAGTCTAGCAAAATCATTGACATTGATGTCCCGCTGACTGGCTTGACTTGAGTTGTGGTAACTAGTAAATTCGCAAGCTGACGCGCTGACATCTAGCTTTCATGGTTGATGATGATGTTGTTACCGCTGGCATTCTGGCTTTCTGGCATTCGTGTGAGTTTGTTTTCCCTTTGCTTCCTCCTAGCCTGTGGTATCTCGTGATTGGCTATTGTTGTACTGCGGCTAGTTTGGCGTGTACCTATGCTTGGTGGCGATCGTGCGCGCTGACAGCGTAAATTATCAATGTGAACGCGCGGATGGTGAGGTGAGCTTTCTGTAACATCGGGATGAGGTGGTTTCGTGTTGAAAAGCAAGCGAGGATTGTCCGCGCATAGTTCTATCCCTCAACAGAGCCGCATGCACATCACATTCAACCGTGCCACAAGGCGTTCCCACTATACATTTGTTCGCTCACTGACACGGCTGCCGCCTGTTGCAGTTTGCCATCATCAATCATACAAATTGTCGGCAATTCATAATTTTATGGGTCGCTAAGCAAAACCGACACGATTATGCTGACGAATGTGCCGAAGCTAGCAATGGGCTATAGCGACGGCAGTCAGCAATCAGCGTTGTTGGTGTCGTCGCAGCCGGAAAGTTGTTTCACTGCCGTGTTTCTACTTTTTTCACTCTGCGGCTCTGCGCGAGTTTTGCGATTGCTTTCGTATTTTTTCTGTTTGCTCTTTTGCGCAGCTCTTGTTCATATTTTCCTTCAGCTATGTTACTACTTTTTTCATATTTTTTTTCTTCTTATACTTCTGCACATTCCGGCGCTGTGGTGAGTGGGTGCCCATGAGAATTCCAAATTGACCGTTCTCGGCCGCCGACTGTCAAACGATTAGCTATGCCTGCGCAAAAGAAAAAAGATTGCTTGCGCTGGCTCTAAATTTACGTAGTCGCATATTAACTGATATTCTAGGCAGCCGAAAAAGATGTGCCGAGGTCGGTTGGCGTCGAATGTCGACTTGCGGTTTTTCAGTTCCGCCAATCATAGCTTCAGCGCAAATTAGCTACAAAAGTGCAAAGTAGCTCAAGACAGCGTAGCCTGGTAGTAGCTAGCAGTCAAGCGCCAACAGCAGCTGTAGAGCCTGACCGCCATCGAGCAAAGCTAGTTAGCTGGCGCGGCGTTCATTATAAGCTTCATTAAGACTCATAATAGAAGGCAGTGAAGTAAGTCATACCTGCGGTAGGGTCAGCATTGGAACGAGTGTATTTGCTGTTGCACGGTGGCAGGCAACTTTCCCATCCTGCGGCCACAAATCGTTAGCCCTTGTAGGTATGAGCTTTTAGATCCATAATAAGCACTCAGCTGAAGGGGCGGATGGACTTATGGTACGCCGCTGGGAACAACTCAATTGGCTAATTTGGCGTACGGCTGTAGTTTTGTGAGGTTACCTTCTAGTCGCCTCATCTTCTAAGGAGCTGGCTTTATTTGACTTCAGTTTTGGCTTCCCAGTACATTTACCTGCTGCGGTTTCGTAACCATCTCACTCACAAGGTTGTTCACTCCTCACTCTTCAAGGTTACGCAATCAGGCATAAGTTTAGTTGAAGTGTTGGTTTAGGCTACGGCGTCCTTCAAATAAGTTTTTGAACGCAATACAGAAAATATCCATTAGAAATGGACGTTGGAAAACTTTGATAAGTTCGAGAACGCGTTAATCAAACAGAGAACCGTGACGACATCTTCGAGCTACTTCAATTGGGGCGTCAACCCGTCTACAATTTTCCTAGGTTGCGGCTCGATCAAAAGTCTATCGTTTTCTAAGAATTCTTCAAAACTTCGACTTCGTTCGAGAAAAAACGGGTCAGTGCATGGCTGCTTTGTTTCCTATATCGCTTGACTCACATGCCTCCAACGAATTAGCTGACAAAATTGAGAACACGGAACAGAGATCCAGTGAATTTGTTCACGATTGGGTTGTGGTTAGGTGGAAATGTCGGCAGGAATCCTCCGTAAATATTGAGATGTATAAAAATTTGTGAAGAACTCCTAGCTTCAATTTCGGTTGCTTCCGTATACCGTCTGATAAAACTGTGATCTCCCGAACGAGCGATGATATCACCAAACGAGCAGAATATGCCTTCGAATGCCTGTGTGCGTTTTGGTTTTCAGATAGATGGGATTTAGGTTAGCATGGTGAGCCTTCAGCGAAAACAAAGGCAACTAAAACTTTTTTCCAAAAGCAAACCCAGTAGTTGAAGATAACTGATTTTCTTAGTCAAAAAACCGCAATCTTACTTAAAGCCCACACTGTCACAGTTTTGTAGAGAACGATGAGGTGAAATCATTGGTTAACATGTCACACACACTATTTAGGTGCATCTCCATTTTGGGGCCGCCTTGGTGGTTATCTTACTCTTTTTTGGCTCGCTGTCTTAGTTCGTATTTGTCCCAGTTTGCATAAACCGTTCTTGACACTGCGCTTATCTGCTTCCACTTTTCACTGGCTTACTAATCTCTCGAAACCCATTAGTAATCAATTACGCGAAAGTGGTGAAAATTGCAAACAAAAAAAAAAGGAAATAGCAAAACTCTCATCAATTGAGTGATTGCAGAATAAGTGGTATGCAAATACCTGCGGTTTACCGCAAAGGGCGCTGTTAGGTGCTAACCTCAATTTAATTTCCTTTCAGAGCACGGCTGAAAAGAAATCAACGCTGATTGCTTTCATTAGTAGCAATTGCATAGATTTCGCGGACAGCGAGTTGCTAACTACGAAAAATAAATGTAATGCAAGAGTGGAATTTAAAAAATAAGCGAATAAAAAAAAACGTATTATCAATTGATGCCGAGATAGTCTATTCTCAGCACATCTCCTGCCCGCGTTGGTAGGCAATTGCGTTCGAATGTAGTTGGGTTCGTTAATGGAATCTTCATTTTCAAATATAGTAAATTAAGTGGCATGAAAGTTTCACAGCTAAAGAAACATTAGATTATGTAGATTTCATTGAAAAGTTTTTGCCAATAATTTACCGAACTAGATTAGTTGAAAATGTATGGAAGCTTTCCGACTTGATCATAACTGCTTGACGAATAATCTGACCTTGTTGAAGTTGTAATGCCCTTCGTTCTTTCAAGGACTGACCAAATTTTTTCCCCGCAAATGTGGACTTTTTTCGTTCTAGTGCAGTTAGGTTTTTTTAGCGTAAGTTCAAACGAATTATCGCCCGTATCTTCATCTGCCTTTTGCGTTATCATCCAAAGAAAACACAAGCATAGAAAACGACGATCAAAATAAGTGGAAACTCTCAAAGCAATAATATGAAATTGAATTTACAAAACTGAATGCACTATAGCTGGAAGTTTGTTGGGAAAAGGAGAAACAAATATATCGATATAAATCGTATCGTTTTTTTTTAAGTAATATCGAAACATGCAGAGTAAAAAATACTAATATTTCGATGAATATCGATATTTTTACCTTAAGGCACAATTAACTAAAGTGTTGTAAAAATATTAGATAGTGAAAAAAGTATCGATGTATAAAGAACAGCGATGTTAGAATGAATAAAAATATCGATATATAGTATCGATATTTTTAAATAATATCGCTATACGCAGAGTAAAAAATATCGATATGTCGATATAACGTTATTTTTACATCTAATCGCAATTACAAAAATTATTGTAAAAATATTCGATAGTCAAAAAATATCGATATTTCGATATATCAAAGAACAGAGATGGTAAAATGAAAAAAATCGATATATAGGATCTACATTTTTAAACAATATCGCTATACGCAGAGTAAAAAATATCGATATGTCGATATAGCGTTATTTTTACATCTAAGTGCAATTACAAAAATTATTGTAAAAATATTCGATAGTCAAAAAATATCGATATTTCGATATATCAAAGAACAGGGATGATGAAATGAAAAAAAAAATCGATATATAGTATCTATATTTTTAACTAATATCGCTATACGCAGAGTAAAAAATATCGATATGTCGATATAACGTTATTTTTACCTCTAAGCGCAATTACCAAAATTATTGTAAAAATATTCGATAGTCAAAAAATATCGATATTTCGATATACATATCAAAGAACAGGGATGTTAAAATGAATAAAAATAAAAAAATATCGATATATAGTATCTATATTTTTAAATAATATCGCTATACGCAGAGTAAAAAATATCGATATGTCGATATAACGTTATTTTTACCGCTAAGCGCAATTACAAAAATTATTGTAAAAATATTCGATAGTGAAAAAATATGTTGGCAGTTTTACTATTTTAAGCAAGGTTTAAACTAAATATCAATATTTTATTATTGTATATCGATATTTTTACGTCAAGGCGCAATTACCTATTGTAAAAATATTCGATAGCGAAAAATATGTTGGCAGTTTTATTGTTTTTGTTATTACTGCACCTTCTAGCGCCTCAAAAAATTTATTTAAAAAGCTTGAATTCAACTTAGACATAGACATTAGGATGCCCCAACAAAAAAGTGTTTTAAGACTTCCGTTAAAACATTTAAAAAAATATGAAGATTTACATGAACTGGGCGCATAAACATCTTAAAAAAATATCGAATTTGATACAAAATTTATATTCGGAATTATGCAAATACCGATTATCGAGATTAAAAGTATCGACGTATTTATGCATTATTTTCTAAAAATAAATATTGATATTTCGATATATCGATATATTTTGTCATAGCCTTGCAAACAACGTGGATCAATAAGAATTATCAACGCAAATACCAACAGAATCTGCTTTCACCATACCGGCACACTTTTGACGTTTGTGGTGTGGTGAAGTAATCTAACATTTCTTAACACAGGGAAATTTCACTGAAGCAACGTCTTTGTTTTCTACGCGCTTTGTCTTGGTTGCTACAGTGGTGGATATTTTTGTAGTTGAGATTTTATTCAATTATGGGGTTCTACTACATTTTAAGAATACCCTAAAGCCCTTGTAAATCAAAAGGCTTTTTTCCTTCAATAGCAAAATATCTGAACAAAAAGTCTGCGCACTGTTCGCAACTTAACTCATCTTTTGCTAACTCAGCGGTATGATTGGAATAAGCGGCAGGTTCAAGCATGCAAGCTCCAAATACTTTTACACTTGAAAGTTTTAGAGGAGCAGAGGTGATGAAAAAATATACAATAAGGCCATTTCGGAATAAATTTTCAAATTTAAACTGCAAGTAAGTTATCGCAAAAAATGCATTCAACGTTCATGTATTTATTAGAGGCAATCAAGCGAAAATTTCCCAAATGCTAGACCGTTAGTTGGAAGGCAATTTTGTCAGAAATTGTAGCTACTTACAACAACATGCCGTATGGCATGCAACAAAGAATGCAACACAAATTACACATACACTTACAAAGAATCTACGCTAAAAATGGCTTAAATAGACATTTAGCGTTCGGTAAGCGGCCGAAAGGTATGCGAGATGCGCCAAAGCAAGCAGACAAAGTTGTACAGTAAAAAATCTTCGCATTTGTATAAGAACACATATGGGCCTGTGCATTGTTTTTGTGTTGTAGGTACATATATAAATAGTACATGCATACGTACAATATGTATAATAAACAATACTCACCGGTATTGCCATTGTTGCATGCATCATTGCCTGTGGCAGCTACATAGTATGTACTCATTTTACAAGCGCCAGAAATGGTTAACAATACCTGGTGGATTTAAAAGCATGATGCTATTTTAATATAAACATATCTACATAAGCCTAAATACATACATACATACTCGCATTAGCGAATTATTGACCCTGAGGACGAAAGCGGCAACTCTATGACTACATACTGATTTTTAGCATGCAAATATTTCAATTTGGTATTACCTATAGTCTAAACTGAATTTGAAAAAGAAATCCTTAGCAAAGCCGTTGAATATAACCCAGAAAGGTATTACTATCAAATTTCTCCTTTGCCTTTGACAGCAAACACTGCGCCATTCCCAGGGAAAGCGAGTATCGTCGGCAATTTCTAGAATTTCCATGCGGATTTTCAAAGCGCATCTTGCACTCGTAGCACCTTAAAATAGCTGAGATGATAACGCCTATTTTTTAAGCGCCTTATTTGTGTTAATGCCGCTTCGAGCTGAGTGTCCTACTAGAGCGAATCCGAAAGCCAAGCGCGAGTTTGGTCGCCTTCCGATCCATCCTAGATCGGAGAATATGGTGTAGTTTTTTCGTTATTGCAAACTGAATCGTCGACACACAACTAGAAGGATATCAGACAAGACAAGTCCAAGAGCCATTACTGGAAGTAGCTGATATTTCTAAACATGTATGCACAAAGCCTCTAGGGGCTTCGATCTGAAACTAGGCGTTCATTGTCTAGTTGATGCGATAGTTTCAGCGACATCAAAGTATGGTCTATGAAATTCACCCTTAATGTACAAGATTGCAGTGGCCCTGGTGATTAAAAAGCACAAACTCGGGATTGCCTGGCTACCAAAGTTGTCGTGACGCGAGATCTCGAAGAGGACAGAAGATGGTCAAGCTCGAGGCATTGTAAATTTTACGAGCCTGTAGAGTTTTCGAAGCTTTTGCCAGACCGATGGCATAGGAGATTGATTACTTTTACTTTAATTTATTATTAGTAAGATCGGTAGAATACTAAGAGTGCTGACAACTTTCCGCTGTTAAATCAATTGGAGCCTACTGATTTGAGTTGATAAATTCGATAGATTCTATTACATTGTCAAACGAAGTTTTCCACGTACATATTTCTTGCAGAATTCCGCCTGATTATTGACTACAGTTTTGGAAAGTCAGCTCTGAATAAGTCTGCAAGAGTGATATCAAAGAAAGAATGCAGCCATCCAAGAAGTACCTATTAGAAGGTGCAGAAGCTAATAGTGGAAGAAAAAATATTAGGCTCAAGAGTAAAGTCCATGAATTCGGCAATGCATTCATGTTGATCTCATATTGGCTGAAGAGATCGAAAAGATTTTAAAATGCTTGTTTCGGGTTGTTGAAGTTCAAGAGTCTCTAACGATGAAAACTTTTACCACTGCATGCAGAGCTTCTCGACAATTTTATCTAACCTAGAACTACAGCGCTTAGGAGGTTTTCTTCATGGCCCATTCGACCGTTGGCAAAGCCGATGATTCTGCGGATTTATAAGACCTTTTTAGTAGAAGCTCGGTTAGCATTACTCGTACATGGACGATGATCTCAACTTTGAGCCACTTGCCACCAGACCATTAGCAGGTCAATGCCCACCTAGGCTTGCTGGTGTGTTGAATGTGCAGCAATGTTGCTCTGTCGGGATGGACCTCTGTCTAGCTCGAGAAGTGCTTGCTGATGGCAAACTCCATGTGAAGGCTTCTGAGCTTGTGAGCATGGAAGTCAACTCAGTTGTCCGAAAGCTGCCCACTCGAAAGTGGAATAAGGCAGCTCTTGATCTCTGACATCGAAGGCGCCTTGGGAGGTCCACTGTACTTATGCCAGTAATTAATCACGCCAACAATCAATCCAAATATGTCAACAGTTTGGTTCAACATTCCAAAAATGCTAAATGATTTATAATTCATCAGATAGAAAGCCAATTTCGGTTAATGTAATTGTCGCAAGTTTTATGAAGATCACCTCAGCGGATGAAGCTCGACATCAAAGAACCACAATATACAGAAGTGATTCCCCAATTCAAACCTCATTTCCCAGTAATTTTTCTTTTCTTCCTACAGCGGCCGGTTTTAAGTCTATCGACGTTTATTGAAATTGCACATCGCAAGCTAGCAGCACTCATCTCCATCAGCAGGCCACTTTTTTTTGTTAACCAAATACAATAAATTTTGCGGTCATTCGATCGCCGATGCCACAAACTCAGCGACAAAGTGTCAAAAAATATTGGCATATTAAAATGCCAATATAATGGCGGCGATGATGTTGATGTCGCTGACGACGATGCTAATGGCCTGTGTGTGTCCATTTCACACAAAAATCTTGTTGCATTCTTGCCTACTAACCCCAAAAAGTCAGCAGGCTTCTGTGACAGCAGCTTAGCACAGCCACATACAACAGACTCGCGCGCATTTTTCTGTGGCACATCACAAGTTGACCCCAAAGCCAAAGGCTAAAAATAAAATGTAAGAAATTGAAATTTGCTTGTGCAAAGTGAAAATGTGTGGAAAATATGAAAATCAATAATAATAATAAAAAATAAAAAAATGGTTAACAAATATGCAATTGACCAAACTTGCACTTGGCCGCAAACCCTTTCAGGCCATTTTACCGTCTGAAGTTGACATTCAAGTTCAAGTGCTATGGTGTAAGAATCCAGCGCGCTGATGGATGAGCTGTGGTAGCGCAGATTTGTAGAAAAGCTGTTGTATCAAAGGCGAAAGTGAGTTGTGTTGTAAAAAAACAAAAAACAACTAAATTTGTTTGCGCATTGAAGATTAGCCATAAAAATTTGCTGGGCACTTTTTGTGACTTTTCGCCCTAAAGGCGTATGGCTTTACAAAATGGAAATATCAAATCCACTTGCCTTCAGTGCATGAATTTCACTTTTCACACATCTTGTCAAGGAGATGTTGCTCCAGAGGCCAGCAGTTGAAAAATTTTAATACTAACATTTTATGATACTTGTAATGGGTTATTTGCTTTCGATGCGCTTTTACATTGTGATATTTTTTTGTATTTGTGAATGGAAATTCATTTGTAGGGATTTGTAAAAGGTTGAAGTGAAATTTTAACTCGTTCTTTAAAAAATAAATGAAGGAATAAGCCATTGCAGCGCGCTGAGTAAAAAATTAAATCTGAAAAGAACATACCATCAGTTGCCATACAAATATAATTACCGACACTAACTCGTAAATTTATTCCTTTATGTTTGGTTAAGAGAAATTAGCATCGCTATCATCAAATTGCCATCTATTTGATTTGCCTAGCAGAATTTTTTATGAAGTGCAGCGAATTCCTTGTCCACTGCACTTGGCGACAACTTTGAATAATCTGGCAGCTTTCTTGCTGTACGTTCCTAAGCCTTCGAAGTCAGACAAGCGCGACATATTTTAATCGAGCCAATGTGCTGAAAATGAAGTCATTTCTTATGGGTGATATTAGAGCGAAGAGCATTGACTGGTTATCTAAAAAAATTTAACGCTATATGAACCTTTTTTTTGCTTGACAAAATATATCTCCCTCGAGCGGATGAAAGGAATATGTAGGTAGCTCTGAAGCATTCAAATATCCGTGAAATATCTAAGTCGACCTCATCCGCATAAGTGAAGCTTCCTCCCACTTCTATTCACATGAAAGCTGTAGTGAAGGTCTGGACAAAAACTAAATTATTTAGGGTAACGACCACACACACACTGGCGACTCTGTAATATTTTGCTGATCTGTTTTAAAAACTTTGCGAAAACGGTCCCTAAATTTAGCGTTCTACTATCTGAGAGGTTTATGGAGTGATTTGATATTCATTTGCGGCTAATTTTTTAGCTATACTTAGCTATTCAGGGTTTGGAATGCATCTTAAGCGAACTTTTGAGGTGTGTTGATTTTTTTCAAAGGTGTTCGTCACTTAAATGGCAGATCCTGTTGCGGAACTGATGACAAAAATAAACGTGAGCTGTAAAAAGAAAGTCGAGAGGAATTGCGTGGAAAAGTTTAGATTAGCTTGATTATAAAACGAAGAATGCTGCTGTGGTCTAGAGAATTTTGGCATCTAATAAATACTAACTTTGATCCATCTTCTTTCCTCATGAAATGGATTAGGTTAGGTAACGCAATGGTAATAACCGAAAAGCTTGATGATTGTGAATACTGGAGGGTCATTACAAAATGTAATGTAAAAGAGAATCTTGTGGCATCCCGGACTTGTAAAACTGGCTGTATGGACAGATTCAGTAAACTTAGAAACTTAGGGCTGAATTTTGCCTACTGCGGTAAAAGGCTAGAAAAGCTTAAAAGTGGAGCGATAAAATAGTAAAAGTTACTTCACTTCAAACGTCTTTCACTCCATATTAGAGCTTTTGATATCTGCTCCCACATTCTCAAGTATTTCGATAATAAAGAAATCGAGAAATCGAGTTATCGGTACAAATTCGGGTGTTGCCGTTCTGGCTAGAAATCGAGTATCGAGAAGCTCGCGAGTCTTACGAGCTTTACGGCACATGAAAAACTTGCGAGAAAGCGGTTCTCGCGAGAAAGCGAAGGCTCTACTCCATCTTGAAGCTGAGAATTTATCTAAGAGTAAGGAATGTAGTTTATTATACTCAAAGTGGCCAAGGAAACCAGAGAATGTGCTTTTTAAATAGAAGACAGAATACACATAATTGGCTATTTATTGAATCTATTGAAGCCATCAGCTCGCCAAATATTTTTTGTTAAATCATGAGAGTTAAAATAATATCGTTGTTCCTTAATTTTTAAAGGGCTAGCGCTGTAGCTGCATCAACGCACCCCATGAGTTTTGCTTATGCAGTCCAGGAGCTACCTAACAGTTCCTTCTAAACTTTCGGCCATAATGGCCAGTGGTCTCACCAAGCGATCCACTGAACCTTACTGCCATGGAATTTCAAGCTTATGCCATATCGTGTCAAAACTCAGCCTTATCTTTCATTCCTCGAGACTTTTTGAGGAGGACGGAAGCATCAAACGAAACGGGTCGAAAAATCGGCCACCCTTAGTGAAATTAGGACTGGATTCGGTGTTTTTGTATGTTAAGAGCGGCAAGAATTTCCACATGAAAAAGTAAGCTATTATCTCTAATACTCTTTTTTAACTAGCCTTTGACTTCGTAATGACCATAGAGATAACGTTTAAAAAAAAAATCTTCGCATTAGAAATTTATATCATTTCCAAAGGCAAGACTATTTTTAGAGAAAACATTTTTATCAACAATGATATTTGAGCTCAAGACCAGGTTTTTAAGTTGGCAAGTATTGGAAATAAAATGCCAATCAAAAGATTTGTTGTACACCAACAAAAACCACTCATTCTTTGTAAAAGAGGCCGACTGTCGTACTTGAATTGCGTTCGAATGTAGAAAGTTGGAAAAGCAACAACAGTTCTCATATCGGCTTGAGTCAGCGGTAGCGTGCTGGCCTGACAAGTATGAAGTCCTGAGCTCAAGTCCGGATAGAGGCTGGCAAGAAATTTGATGAATAGCAGCTATAATTTCTACCGCTTTGACTATTGTTGCCTTTTCCCAATACTTTCCATACAAAAAACTGGCTTTGAGTTTAAAAATGTTTGCTGATATATGTAAATAAAATCATGCAAAAAAAAAAATTACTATATGAAAGAGAGCATATGGTGTGAAAAGTTCGAGAGACTCGCTCTTTAGATGACAACATGTAGGAGTATCGTCTCCCTGAGAGAGAAATGTCGGTTGTGATCGAAAGTTTTCCTACATACATCGAGCACCAGCCTTGTATTTTTTATATAAAAAACTAGGCTCATTCGTTTGCAAGAACTTACTGACACTGCATTGAAAGACAAACAACTTTTATTAGTTTCTTCGTATTAACCAAAAAGTTCAGCAGTTTAGCTTGCCTTCAAAACAGACCTCATTCATAGATAGTACAATTTTCGATAAATTTTCAATTTTCCAGAGTTAAGTCATCTTTATTAGTAAACTGTTGATGGTCTTGGAGCTGAAATATAGCGTTCTGAAAAAGTTTTATTATTCGAAGCCTAGAACGATCAGATTATTCTCATCTGGGGTCATTTGTGCGCCAAAAAATCGTTGAAAATTCGCTTCACATAAAACGCTAGCAGCGACTACTTCCATAAATTCTAGCACTGTTTGCTCTTTCCACGAACTAATAAAATTGCTTTGTGTTCATTTTGTTTCACTTTTAAAAAGCAACTTTTATTTGTACTATTCTTTGTGTTCGACATTAGTACCACTTTTGATGATGTGAAAATCTTCGAAGTGAAATTATTACAAATTTTAACTATAGATGATTGCATTTTTTTTTTCATCATATGGCGCCAAAGTAAATAAAAAATGCATACCATGGAATTATTGACAGAAGTCAAATGGAAATGAAAACAAACAAAAAAAAAAAAAAAAAATCTGCCAACACTATTCGACCAAAATGGCTCATGGCCAGCGATGTGAAGCGCCATAAATCCACATAGCATACTCGTATAAGTAATGATACTCTATTGCGGCTGTGGCGGCACATTTTCATGTTTCTGCCACAACGCCCGCCTCCTTCCAGCGCTTCTGTGGCTCCTTAAGACTTTTATGATTTTTTGGTTTTTTACTCGCGCCAAATGCAAAAGAAAACCGAAAACCAACCATCGCACTAATCGTGCAAGATAATGAGTCGTAAACTAAGTAGTTGTTGTACTACGAGTAGCTATGCTCTGCATGCAATGCAGCTATGTATGTACAATCGTTATGCTACAAACATTTTCATTTAAAGCAAGAATATTCATGCAAACATTTGATGTCATTGGCTTTTGCTTAACTTGCTGCTTTTATATTTTCCGCTTCAATTTCGCTTTTCGCTGCAGTGAATTTATTTATTGATTTTTTTCCCCCGTTTTCTTCAACAACAATTTTGCTGCTGTACTTAAAAGGCAGTTCTTGCTGCTGCTGCGGCACTTCACGCTACTTTTACGCTCGAATGATCCTCATGGCAGGCAAGCTGGAAATCTGAAAAAAGTATTTGAGCTTTGGCAAAAAGAGTACAGAGCAGCAATATGTATGTAGTTTGTTTTTGATCTGTGGGCCACCAGTTGGTGGCAAACAGCAGTGGCAAAGTCAAAGCGTCAGTTGGTAGCTGTGGCATGGTAAGTGTGGTAGTAATTGCTATTGTCACCATAATTTCTAATTGGCTACACTTGCGATACAAGATACATATATGGCATGTTGGTTGTAAATATATATCTAGGTATGTATATATATATGAATTTGTATGCATAGAGTTGCATCATGTTTATTAAGCGTGAAGTCCGCAATTTTAAAGTTGTGCAGAGTTAAGTGAACATGCAAAGTGTTTCGAATTTCATCTGACGCTATTCAAATACATTTTGCTCCATTTTTTTGGCATTCCATGCCACAAAATTTCTTAAGAGTTGTTGTATTTTGGTCACTCTCTTTCAATCTTTGTCTCTCCTGTTGCAGGTAGTCATAGCAGTTATATTTCTTTTGGCCTTACATTTTTAATTTTTCTACATTTTAATTACTTTAAATTCTTAAAAAATGTTTGATTGCTCTGTTCTATTGCGTGCCGCTCAATTTCGTTCCACTCCGATTTACATTACGTTAAACTAAAGTTTTAATTAAAATTCACTTAAATAGATACAATAGTGACCAAAATTCCTCGAAAGTGGTCAAGTACTTCAAACATACATAAAATCTTGAGTTTCAGATTTGAATTCAATTTAAAAAAAAAAAAAGTTATTCAATTATTATGTAAATGTAATTTTTTAACTAATTTCAAATCGCTTAATCTAAATTTTTCAGCCTTAGTCGTTTAAAAGCAAAACGTTGAACTCATTTTCTTTCTGCCATTTTAATTTCACTTTACTATTTTTTTATTATACTTAAATGAATTTTATTTCACATAAAATAGTTTCAATTAATTTAAAATAAGTTTATTTTACTTGAATAAATTTTTAATTTATTATAATGTAATTGAATTTGAATAAATTTTGTTTAGTTTAAATTTAATTAATACATTATGACTTAATTTAATTTAATGTGGTTTATTTAATTTACTTCGCTTTAATTTAATTTTAATTGATTTTGATATCTAAATTTATTTGATTTAATGTGATTTGAGTTGAATTAATTTATTTAATTAAGTTTGGTTAAATCAAATTGAATGGAACTTTATTTGATTTTGTGTGATTTAATTTATTTTTATTTAATAAACTGCATGTAGTTTATTTGAATTTAATTTAATTGAATTTAAATAAAACGATTTAATTCAATTAGATTCACTATAATTTAATGTAGATTATTTTAATTTATGTGTCTAATCTGGTTTAATTTACCTTATTTTAATTTAAATTAATTTATTGCAAAATCATCATAATTTAATCATCATAAATTAAAATAATCTATATTAAATTAAATAGAATGTAAAGTCACTTAATTTAGCTGAATTGCATTTAATTTATTTTATTTCCAGTTAATCTTATTTTATTGCTTTAATTTAAATTAATTTAATGTAAAGTGATTTAATAGAACTAACCTATTTCATTTAAAATTAATTTTAATTCAGCTGACTTAAATATGTTCGACTACACTTAATTCATTTTAATGTGATTTAATTTTAATTTTATTTAAAGCGGTTTAAGCTGGCTTATTTGCTTTTAATTTAACTAAATTGATTTTGATTAAATTTAATATATGTATATATTTGACTGTGATTTTATTTGATTAAATTTGTTGTCTTGAATCGTATTTTATTGTAGTCCAATCTTGTTTTATATGACTTAATTTGATTTAGTTTAATTTAATGCGACTTAATTTATTTTAATTTAGTTTAGCGTAAAATATGAACTAAGTGTAGTTTAAAATTACATAATATTTTAATTTATTTTAACCTAATTTAATGCAAATTAATTTGATTTAATTTAATTTAGAGAGCCTTATTTTAGTATTTAAACTAAAGAAATTTCATTTAATGCAATTTATGTGATTAAGTCGATGTAATTTATTTTATTTCAATTTAATTTGATGCAATTTTTTAATCGAAATTAATTTAACGTAATGCCATTTAACGCTGATTAATTTAATTGAATTGAATGTGAATTTTTTTAATGGGACTTGAATTGATTTAATTAGCTTTATTTAACTTATTTCAATTTATTTTAGCTTAATTTAATTTAAATAAAATAGATTTCATCTAATATTATTTTATGCAATTCAATTTATTTTTTTCGATATAATTGAATGTGGTTTAAGTTGACTTAATTGTTTTTAATTCAAATTAATTCAGTTTGATTTATTTTAATTAATTTATTTTATTTATTTTATAATTCAGTATAATTTAATTTGGTTTACTTTATTTAATGTGGCTTAATTTATTACAATTTTTTTAACGTGAAATGTGATTTAAGTTGGTATAATTTACTTGAATTTAATGTTACCTTATTTGATTTAATTTATTTTAATCTAATTCAGTTTATATTAGTTCAATTTAATTTAATCACATGAAATTAAAACTAATTGAGTTCATTTTAACTTAGTGTGATTTAATTTATTTTAATCTAATTTGGTTTAATTCAATTTGATTATATTAAATGAAATTTTTTATCTTTTTTGTTTGGCGTAATTTAACTCAACTTAATTTAACTGACTTTAATTTAAATTAATTTAGTTTAGTCGTGTTTCATTTAATTCTATATTTTTTCGTTGGATTTTATTTTTTATTTTTTAAATACATTTTCTAAAATTTTCTACACTATTCTATTTAATTTTGTAACTAACTTTAATCGCTCAATCTAAATTTTTCAGTTTTAGTCGATTAATATCAAAATGTTTAACACATTTTTCTCATTTGGATTTAATTTTTATTGATTTCTTAATTTAAATTAATTTGATCTAATTTTGATCTAATCTACTTTGGTTTAATGTGATTTTATTTCCTTTCACCATCTTATATTTTATTTCTGTTTAACTTATTTTATATCCATATCAAATCACGATCGTTTCCTAATATTCGGCCACAGTAATATAACGCAAAATAAGTTGCGTGGCGTTTCGTTTTCTGTGGTCAATTTGTTTAGCTTATTCAAAATCGAATCAGATTCTATTATCTTTGTGTTCCGAAAGTGACATAGTACTTGTTATATTTGAAGCGCAATGTAATTTCACCTAAGAATAGTAACCCGCATTTTTCGAAATAATATAGAGAAAGTTGGTTTACAATTCGTGGTTCTCTACTAACTAGCAATTTATATAAATATCTTCCTTCCATAGCCCTTCCCTTACCACAAACCATTATACTTAGTTAGCTTTCTAATCCTTTGTTAACCTCTGAGGACCTATCCATCCTCCCATCAGCATCAGCACCAGTACCAACAACAACCGCTTGCAAAACGCAACGAAAGTAAGAAGCTTATACGAAATTGCTGGTTGTCATGCGAAATAGGCAAAAATGGCGTAGTTAGAGTCACTGGCAGATTTGTCAGTCACTATACATATACAGCCCGTGTGAAGCCCAGCTGAAACTATACTTAAATTGTCAGACACGCTTCGAACTTTCAAGCGCCGTTGGCACATTAACAGCAACGCTAATGAAGTGGCCAGATTTTCGCACTTGATTGTCGGTTTGGATGCATCCGTATCAACATTATGCACGAGCGGATGTGCTGCAACATCTTCATGCAACGAGCGTGATGCACAAAACGCAACAGTTTAACAACAAATTGGAGCACTTAAGTTTGTTGCAAATTTAGTTGAACTCAAAAAAGAAGGAGGAGAAGAAGGATACGATCACCCTTAACGTCCAAGTTGCAACTTCAATCAAAGCTAACAATATTATTATTTTGTGGAAACTATTTATGCTCGTGCCCGTGCAACCTCTGCGTGGTGAAATACACACGCCACACATATACATATCCACATAAATATTATTACAGGCGCGTGCTAGCTAACTGCTTGGCAAATCAATCAAAGATTTTATTTGAAGAGCTCACAAGTTGTGCCCATATGCTGCGCGTTCAGATTTCTGGCTGCCCAAATGCCCAAATGCCTAAAGCTTTGAATTTGAAAACTTCACAGGCGTCACAATTACGCGTTACGCCTTGTTCTATGTGCACGCACACACACACACACACACACACACACACACAAATGCATTCGTTTGTTTTCCAAGTTCAACTCGAACGAATTTCCGAACTAATGATAAATGTACTATATAATTTTCCACAGCGAACGAGGCTGTCTTCTCAAGCTGCGCGATTACTTAACTAATTTAAAAGCTAACGTCCATCCGTCCGTCCGTCCGTCCGTTCATACGTTCGTTTGTTCGTCCGTTTGCTGGTTGCATTTCATCAACTATGGAACGTGCAATAGTTGCGCCCTTCAGCGACTGTCGGTCTTAAGTAGAAAATGTTGCACGTTGCATTCGTTTGGAGTCACCGCCGCACGGTGGGCCGTCTTTCGCTAATGAAGAGTGAGATTTTAAGTTTAAGCGAGAGGTGAATTTTGTTTAAAGAAAACTTAAGTTCCAAATCTACTTTTGTTTCGAGTTTTCAACACCAAAATCTCACTGGTGGATCAGAATAAGTAAGGCAGGAGCACATTGGTTTTTTAGTCTCTGCATAGCAAAATCTTAAAAATCTAAGAGGTCATCATTGGTAAGATTTACTTGTTCTCTGTGCAGACAAGGTTGACTTGTAATACATTTCGAGTATGAAATATTGACCTCAAGTCTCCGCTCCGTAGCTCTTACGAAACAACAGTGGCACAAAGTGTCAACTCCTTTCTTTTATGTGCTCCATACTAATTTGAATGTTTTTTGAAAAATGGAAAATTTTTAATTGTGTTTCATTTTATATTGTTCCGCTCCATTCCAATCTATTATATCTAGGTTCATTGTTTTCCACACCATTCCATGCTTCTATTTCATTGCATTTGTTGTTGTAGCTGCTTCGCGGAAATAACAGCTATTGACTCTTTAAAACCAGGGATTTTCCGTACGTAGCAACAGCTGTTGTAGGAGTCTGGGAATTTAATTGCAGTCTTCAACTTCATTCCGTTTAATATTTTCTTCATTTTTTTTTTTAATATTTTGTTTTTAAAAAAATATTGTTTAGCATTTTGTGATTACATACATAGCTCGAAATAATGAACAAATCGGTAGTTTTCAATTCCAGTTGGTTCCACTAAATTTAATTTTCGTGGATTTGGAAGCCATCAGAAACAGTTAGTATAGTAATTTTTGTATTTTTTTCATCTCATTTCCATTCCATTTCACAGTATTTCCATTTGATTTCATTTTTCATTCTTTTATTTTAACATTTCACTTCACTCGATTCCACTTCAGTTCATGTCATTTCATTTCATTTTTTGTATACTTTTCCATTTCTTTTTAATTGATTTTAATTACATTAAATTTAATTCCGATACGTTTAATTTCAAAATCTTTTTATTTTTTGCTAATTATATTTCATATAACTGTAGTTTATTTGCCTTTTTAACTTTCATTTCTCACAATTTCAGATCATTCCATTTTATTTCATTCTGTTTCTTTTTAATCCATTCAAATATACTTTTCCCATTTCTTTTTTTTTCGCTTGACTTAATTTTATTTTACTTCATTTAATTTTTTTCAAAATTTTTTTCATTTTATTTCATGTCATTTCATTTCATTTGTTTGTGTGTGCATTTATTTAATAACTTTTAATTTTACATAATTGCGTTTCATTCAGTTTAATTCCATATTATTTGGTTCTGTTTCATTTTATTCCATTCCATTCTACTTTTTCCATTTCTGTCCACTTGATTTAATTTTATAGCATTTAATTTTATTTTCTTAAAATTTTATTTCAAAGTTTATCGCTTTTATGGCATTCCACTTCATTTAATTTGAGTTAATTTGCCTTTTTTGGGAATTTTATTAATAGTATTTCATTTGACATAATTCCATTTTATTTCATGTTATTTTTTTTTATTCCATTCCATTCTACTTTTTCCGTTTCTCATTGCTTAACTTAATTTTATTCTATTTCATTTTTTTTTTTTCAAATTTAAAACTGTTATTTTATTTACATTTCTTTTTATTTCATTTTGTGTTTGTTTTTAATAACTCTGCATTTTACATAATTCCGTTCCATTGTAGTTTGGTTTAGCCTGTTTCATTCTATTCCATTCCATTCTACTTTTTCCATTTCTGTCCACTTGATTTAATTTTATAGCATTTCATTTAATTTTCTTTTGAATTTACTACTTTTCTTACTTTTTGTTTTATTTCATTTCACAGAATTGCATTATATGCGAATTTATTTCATTATATTTCATTGTATTCCATTCCATTGTATTCCATTCCATTCTAATTTTTCCATATCTTTCCGCTTGGTTTTATTTTATTCCATTTCATTTATAATTTTCTCTCAGATCTCCTATTTTTTTTTCTATGCCATTCCATTCCCTTTCATTTCATTTTGTTTTTGTTTTTTTAATAACTTTTCGTTTCCTTTGATTTCACTCTATTTTATTTTACTTCGCAAATTCCACTTCATTCCATCTTATCTCATTCTGCTTCCTTCCATTTTAGCCCTTTCTGGCAAAGGCTTTTTCTTATCGTTCTCCACTCCATTCAATTCCTTCTCATTTCTAATACCGTTTTATTTTATTTTATCATCTCAAATTTTCTCCGCTTCATTTCTAATTGCAACACACTGTGCGTATGTACATCGTGACCATCTGCGCGCACCAACTCCGCCGAGTATCCTCAACAGCCGCCGCCCCATAAACTACACTGGCATTTGCAGTTGCTGCGCATTCCTTTAACTTTTTGACTGCACGTTCTGTCCAGCTAGTTCCACTGATCTTTATTTTTTTTTTGCTTGCTTTTTTCAACATACGTACATATTTTATGTAGTTAGGGTATCGTAAGAAGTTCTTTTCCTCACCATTTACTGCGTTTATGCAAATTTTAATCGTGGCTCAGACGTTGATATTATTTACGAGCCAACCATGTACATATTGTACATGTATGCTATGCTAGTTTTGCACTGGTGCGATCCTGTAGGCAATGCTATGCCTGATTAGATTATTACCGCAAACAAGTCATTAAATCCATTGCTGATGCTGCTGATGCTGCTGATGGAGCGCTACTCCACACAATTAGTGGCATTACAAACACTTTCAGCCAAGATTTTGGCTTACACTTGTAGATATGTACTAAACATACTCTAAGTACTGTAAGTACAAGTATACGCGTTCGTAAATATATTACCCGCTTAGCTGCCTCAGCTCATTCGCTAATGAGAGGGTCGGGCCATACTTGTCGTGCGAGCTCAGTTCAGTTCAGCTCAACTCAACTCAAAATCCAAACTACATACAAAGTACTCGTACTTGTATGCCCTATGCGGTCTATCGTGTGCCCCCTGCTAGTGAATGGCACTCGTGGTTTAATTAGCACTTGAAGTTCTGGAATTTTTACTTCTAATTACATATGCGAAGCCTATCAAAATCAATGTACTGGGAACTCCATCATCTGTGTACTCACTCATTATGTAAAGTAGTAATTATTTTAATTTGCCTATTCTCTCTATGCGGCATCGTTCGTTTGCGCGAATGTTGTGTTGCTTCATTTAGTTATTTTACATTCGCTGTATTCGATGCCTAGCGCAGACCTTAAACCCTGCACATTAGGAGCAGCGTCCTGTTGTTTTTTTTTCGCATACAACGCGAGAGTGTCAAATTAAATTAAATCAAATGGAATCATTAGAGTATATTCAATGTGGCTAAGTTATTAAGACATGCTAGCATCGATCAATTTGTTCCTTTCGTGTTGGCCGTCTGTCTGTCTCTCTGTCCACTCTTATTTTCCTGATTTTACGTAGCAAAATTCAATCTCTATGCGCAGCATTCAGTCCCCCACCACTGCCTCCATTCGTTGACATCGTGCGCCTATCTTCTATTCTGCGTGTGCCACTTCAGTTCTTGTCTGCAATTATTAACGATTAGATGCAATGATTGCACACTTGGAGTTTGTGGAGAGTCACTTTAGCTAGTAGATTTTTGTGACGACCTTTGGAGTGCTGTGAAGGCAATAATTTAATTTGCAAGGGATTTCCGGTTATTAGAATTCATTTAGAAATGAGTAATTTATTTCGTATTGCTGGCCGTACGATATTTCTTATACGGATTTCATTTAAGATTTGTAAGCGCGTGCCCTGCGCTTGAATTTCGGTCAGGAGACGTAATGTAAAAAAAATTATAGAAAAAAGCTTTTTCTTGATAGCGATTGCCCACCGGCGGGTCTCCTATTGCATTTTAGCGTTAAAAAAACTTCCCACAAAAATCATTTGCCATTTGGGGTCAGCGTAAAATTGCAGGTCCCTCAATTTGTTGTACAACATCAAAATGCTCACCAGAAATTGTAGGAGATGTTCGACCAAACACCGAGCTATATGATTTAAGGCCCGAACTTTTATTATTATTGTTAAATTTATTAAAAACCTTCGCTTGTCTGAGACATCCATTTTTCTTAGCATTCCCCTCGTCTTGCAAATAGCCGTCGGTCTAATCTACAATATACAAATACAAATATACTAAATATAAACACAAGTATAAATAAAGACATTTTAATTAATTTTTTATTAAAATATTTTTTATAAAAAAAATTTTTTATTAAACTTTTTTTAAATTTTTTTATTAAATTTATTTATTTTAATTTAATGAAATTTTTATTAAAATTTAAAAAATTTTTTTTTTAATTTAATGAATTTTTTTTTTAATATAAAATTTTTTTTTAATATGCTGTTTTATAGCTCATTCAATTTTAGTACAATAAAATGCAAGTTCCAAGTGGCTCCAAATTTCCTTTGGTTTTTGATAATATTTTTGCTAATGCTCTTCTTCAAATTATTCCGTATAACGTAGCCGCAAAAAAAGAAAAATAAATGTAATTTGTGGCCCTTTCATACTTGAATTATATTAAAAATTATTGGGCTATAAAACAGCATACCCAAAAAAAATTTTGGAAATTTTGAAAATTTTTTTGAAGTTTTTTAGAATTTGCATTAAGTTTGAAACTTGAATTTATATGGGGGTTGTTATGGCTTAAACTATAATTTTTGTAAAAAAAATTTCAAAAATTCAAATTTGATAAATATTTTTTGCAGTTTTTTAGAATTTGCACAAAGTTTAAAACTTGAATTTATGTGAGTTTTGTTTCAGTGTAAACCATATTTTTGTAAAAATATTATTAAAACTTATTTTTTGTATTTGTTTTTTTCTAAAAATTGTGATTAGAAAGTTTGATTAAAATTCGTTGAATTTTTTAAAATATTGCACAAACTTTCAAACTTAAATTTAAACAGTTTTTGTTATAGATTGAATAAAATAATAAAAAAGAAAAATAAATAGTAAAAACTGGTCAATTATAAAATGGACTATAGTTTCGGAATCATAAAAACAGTGTAGCAAATTGATATTTTACTCTATTTCATTGAAGTTAAAAGCGAAATGGAAAACATTCACCCTAGGTGAGGTTTCTTTGACTTAAAAGCAAAAAGAGCTCTGACGGTTCGGTTACATGGAACGGAGATTTTTTCCTTGCGATACCAATCAGAGATTTGCCAAGTTTGATTGCCAAGCCAATTTTCTAGTAACTTTATACTACAGACTTTTTTTAATTATTCACCCTAGTCTTACTATTAAGAAAATGCTTGTTATATATTTATAGAAAGTGCGAAAAGAGAATAAAGTAAGAAAGAAAAAATTACAAAATAATATTATTTGCCTCTATTCATATGAATTTTATTGCTAGAGAAACTCACAAAGCGGTGAATGCTACTCAGTTCAAACGCATCTGCAACACGTGTGGTTGCCCAGAAAATATATTCTTCAATACCTTATTGCAGAGGCCCATTGCCCCCCTCAAGGGTCATTCACAATTTCGTTTTTTTGGAGGCGTCGGCTATGCCATGAAGTATTGCGGCTTTAAGCCAAAAAAATTGTTAGGAAGAAGAACAAATAAATAATTGCTGGTTGAAGTTGCAGCTTGCAAGTTCGTTTTTGAAAAAATATCAAAAGAAAGTGTGTATGGAATGGTAAACAAAAAAATAAAAAATGTTAAACTATGAAAAAAAAGCCAAGCGCTGCGCAGAAGAACTAATAGTAGTACACAGATATATTGCTTTGGGAAATGCATTGTTGGAAATCCATTAATCATTGGATACTTTTGGGGCATTTTGGGTCAACGTTTTGCGCTAATACTTGCGTTGTGGCTATTCTCTTTCACTCACCAAATAAGCAAACAGTAAGATGTAAGTAGCGTGGTAGTTGTGGAAGAAATGCAATCGAACTGACAGGGGAGGCGAAAAGATAGCAGCAAAACAGGCGAAATTAAATGAAAATGATGTATGAAAAATGATAAATTAATTGGTTGTGAAATATGTTGAATTTTTATTACAGGCTTACGAAAAAAATATCGTTAATTATTATAATAATAGTTTATAGTAAGTAGCTGCTTAGATTAGCTCCAAAACAGACAATCTCCAGCGGGCTTTACTTTTCTGATTACCTTTACATTCATTTCAAATTTACTCTCATTATTTCGTTCTCACCAAATTTTGCGTAAATAGAATGCGAATCGACTGTGCAAAGTATTGAAAAGAACATACCGCGTATTTCTATAATTTCTATAATATCGCGATAATAGAGTCTCGCTTGCTATTATCTTTAAAAATCGACAGGAAGGTGAATTTTGTCGATCAAATACTGTAATGCTACAGCTAAGATAAAAAGATGCCACAATGGTACGATTCGGAAATTTCTGACTCTCAAAGAGGCTCTTCAACCATATCAAGCCAAAAATGTTGGAGCTCAGTTAAAAAGAGACCACAGTACTGAGGAAAGTCACAAAGCTGCTCTTCGAACAAGCCAAACAAAAAAAAAAACCTCTTAACCCTCTTAAGATCTTCAAGAGAACCACCAAGGAGGGCCAAGGAAAATTCTTGAGTAACATCTCTGTAAAGGTAGCTCTAAGAAAATTCGAGAGCCACTCGATTGCAGAAGTTTCTCTCACAAAGTCCAACGACACTGAATTCCACTAAGTATACTCAAGACGACGTGCATTCGTCTTTAATTCACTAAATTCGTCAGTATTTACTTCTCAATCTATTTGAAGTATCTGGCATAGTTTCTATCGATGAGTGGGCATTGTTTTCTTTACAAGCTGTGCGCTGTCTATGCAAAGGAAAAATCCTCACTTGAACCATTTTCGAGGGAATATTATCAGCCATGAGAAGGTGAATTAATAGTTACGTCTGCTCCACACTTGAAATCCGTTAAGCTAGACTGAATCTCACTGCTCAACTGCATGCTCTGCAGTTTTCCGTGCATTTTACAGACCTCTATTCGATTTAGCTTCAAACCATCAAGTGAGTTTTTCACAAACCGGTAGTCTAAAGCGAAGATTATAGAGTCCATCTGTCGAAAGGTTGCAACCAATTTCTGTCAATTTCTTCTCTCAGGCCTTCGGTGATGAATGTATCTGGTCTGATGGTATCTTGATGGACAATTCTGATAATCCTCAGCGAACTTATAGATTAAAGTCAGTCATTTGTTCAGGTGATAGCAGTTCAGATAACATTACACTCCTCCAGTGCCACCAAAGGCAAAGTGATAGATTAGGTTAGGTTAAACGGGCTGCACTCATAGAGAGCTCACTCCTTGGGTACAGGACCCATTGTGATGTCGAGAAATGGATTTTCCCCCAACCTATCCTTAAACGTTCTGAAACTATTTTGATCTTTTAACAAATTCCAACAGCCCCTCCAGTGCGATCGCTCCTAAGTCGTTTAGATCTACGAAGAAATGATCACCCAGAAATCCTCATCTCTGCAGCTCGTACAGAAGTCGTTATACTCCAATCTGGCGGCCAGTTTTCCCGTTAGTATTCCTGTGAGTAGCCTGCCTTTCGATTTTGGAAATTCTCAGCTGACTCCGTGTTTTTCGCTCATTTACTGATGGCCAAAGTGAACACATTACCCTATATGTCTCTAGATTGGTTCATAGCTGTTTTGGCTCCTTCCTCAATTTGCGAGAGCCGAACTCTCTATGGGGGTTGTGTGCTCGAATCGGGCTCACCCAGTCTCGTTCGGCTCCTCTTCTCGCACACTCGTTCGCTTCCTCGTTTCTAGGAACGCCACAGTGCCTCGGGATCTAGTATAGGTTGAGATTGTGTGTTGCCGAAGAGGCTGCAGAGTTTCTCGACAGCTCCGAACGCAGATCGAGTTCGTAGTTTCTGACTTTAGAACTCATAACTGTCTACAGAAAAGGCAAGCTTTTAGGAAGCCAGTTCCATCATGTCTACCAATTTTGCCGCTATGTCAGTGTAAAGTCAATAGCTCTCAGGTTGTTGATCGCGTCTTTGTTTCCGTTGGATTCTAGCTCTGAGTACAAAGTTGTCTTAAAACTCGTGATAGATTGCTCCTAGAAAAGAGTGACAACTTAAGAGAGTTACCTTCCTTATTACTTTTTTGGATTTAATGAGAAGGATAGAAAATCTCTTAGCCCAGAAATTAATCGGTTGAGGTCTACATGAGGTCTACATGAGGGCGCGTTAGTTCAGTCGCGGCCGAGAGTAACCAGCTGATGAGGGGTTTCCAGTAAGACAATTTTATGGGTTTTTCTGAAACAGATCTTTGTAGCCTTTGCCGAATGTCGCTTTCTTAAGGTTTTCAGCTGGCATGGCATTTTTATGGAAGCTACGAAAGTGTTCTTTCAGCAACTGTTGTGAAGGTGGGCCAAAAAAGCAACGTTCTGTCTTTTTTACTCTTTGTCTATATTCCAGTTATGGGACACCCTGTATAGGTAGATACATATGCGTGCGTGCGTGCCGACGCACTTGCTTGACACTTGTGAACGTCAAGTGAACAAAAAGGCCACACAGAGTACACAATCACACACACACACCCACACATCGACATAACTAGAGTCATGCTCTTGCGTAGGCGAAGAGAGCTAGCACGGGACGAAAGAGGTGGTGTGTAAAGGTAAAGGTAAAGATTACGCCGCATGCGCCTGCGCATTCAAACGCAACCAAGTGTGGTTTGTTATTGTTTTGATTTTTTGTTTACTTTTCATTTAAAGTGACCTACAAAAAGTCTAAAATCTACATACAGCTTACATGTAAAAGAAAATATGTCTAAATGTCTTACAAAAAACAAATTTTGGAAAGACAATAAGCAATGTTAGACAAAAAATTTTCGTTTGCTTTTTGTTTTGTGTACTTATTTTCAAAATTAGGTCAAAGTGTACTGCTTTGCGGCTGTGAAAGAAATGAGCGAAAGTAATATTTTAAATGTGGATAATTATTGCCGATAAAAAAATGAGTGTCATGTAGTGAGAAGCTTAAGTAGTTAATGAAATTTTTGATTGCAATAAGACACAGTTCATTGTACTATTATTAAAAAAAAAACATATTTTCCTTTCCGAAGCATCGCCAAATTAGCATGCTACATAAAATATACTGAATTAACTCGCCTATAAAAAGTCTAGAAGCTTTTTCCTTAAGCTAAGTATCCAGCTCTAAAAAAAAATCACAAGAAATATTTTCTGTTATTTCGGTTGCTTGAAAAAATACTTTGCCGTTGCAGTAAATTTTCTTGAATAAATAAATATACTACAAACATACATATATTCCTTAATAACTGATTTAAAAAATTTTGATAGAAGAAAATTTCTTTTAATTTCTTGAGAGTATTTTTATTTAAAATTTTGGGGTTTCCTTAGAGCTGGATACTTGGCTTCAATAAAATTCTTTGCTGACAAGACGAAGTGAGCCATAAGAAGAGCATTTTAATTAACAAATTTCAAGTGCTCCCGTGAAACAGATTCTAGGGTGATTCATTTAGAGGTACCTTTCTGAGTATGGATTTTATGCAGATCACGCGTGCGCCAGCCATTGTATTTTCATTCAGTATTGTTTGGCATTTCATCAGGGAAAGGCTTGGGCTGGCACAGTTTCAGTCTTTGTGTGCTTAAAAAGCTTAAAGACGATCCATTGTATGCGACCAAAATTTTGTTCACCTATAGGCTGGTGGAATAATCAGTCCATATTTCGTTAAAAATGAGGTCGGCCTGAACGTAACTTGACAACGGACCTTGCTGTTAGAAATGAAAGCCCGTAGTTTCCGTACGCCTACTACAAAGTTGAATTTTCTGTTCCATTCCTAAAAAAAAAAATCTAGTAAGCAAATTCACCACACCAGAAAAAATTTGAGTAAACTAGCTTTCGATTTATTCAATTAATTTTGAACCATTCATTTTGCGGATTGGGGATATGGGCTATTATTATTTTGGCGTTTTATTTATTCCGAACACAATTCGGTGAATAATTAATTTTGGGCTGGGAAATGGTCACTCAGATTCTGCAAAATCACTGCTATAGACTTTTTATTTTGTGGCTATGTAATATTCAGCGCCGACAATAATTTTTCGAAATTCTCGAACTCTTTATCGAAAATTGGGAACTTCAGAATGGGCCATCTTAGCTGCGGTTACGGTCAATAGTTGAAACAAATGATCGTTAAAAAATAAATGAGCGTAATGTTTATTTTGTGTGATAGTAGAGATTACCCGATATTACCAAATTTTCTTTTATTTATTAAATAAAAAAGATAACCTCTACGAATCACCGATTGATTTATCCTGTCCACCCAAGATCGTTTAAGTATTCGCGCTTTAGAGTTTTCCAAATATTTATTTTCTTACTATCCGGTCTTGTGCCAATCAATTTCTCAGCAATTAGTCCTTTTTGTACTGCATGTACCTACCAACGCTCTGCAGGTTCTCGCAGTTTGTTTTGAAGTCATATATTTTTTTTTCAATTTCAAGCGAATTAATTTCAAATAGGCCGTATATTTTTTTATTCTTGAAATTACTATAAAACTAGAATATTTTCATAAAATATGAAAACCGATATTTTTTATTTTAATTTAGCTTAGCTGACTAACACTGATCTGAACTGTTTCTAAAACCACCTCATTTGCTTCAGTTAAATAAATTTGACTTTATTTTGTTATTGGCTACAACTTTTGCTATTCGTTTTGCAGAAAATTCATTCGACTTCGTTTTTTTTGTTATTATTATTTGTTTGTACAAATTAGTCTTGACACCAAAACAATTGTATCGAAATCGTGACTATTTGCTACCTTAAATTGGGTAATCTAGTTGCGCTAAAAGGGAGCAGGCATTAAATTCATATCAAAATACATACGTACTATATATGCCTCACATATGTACCTTTAAGCATATAAAGTATATAAATATATATGGCGGTATTTGTGCCGAATTGCCAGTGCGCGAAACGTGCAAGTGTCAGTTGGAAACCCCCACAGCATTTGCAAAAATAAAAGGCGCATTATACGCTGAGAAAAATGGAGAAATAGCTACCCTTTTATCTACTAAGAGTGAATGAATTGGAAGTGAAATGTGGAAATCGAAAAGAGCATGGAATTATAATAGCTTTAATTGTGTACAGAGTAAAGGAAAGGAAGATACGAAAGGGAAAAAATGAAAATTTGTTAAAAAAAATTCGTACGAGTTATTAAGAATCAAAACATGTTGAGCGTAAACGAAATTTAGGTGGAAATGCATATTCTACATTGCAATAATAAACTACTGCTATTTATAAATACGTACGAAGTACCAAAGAAGTAAATAAATGAGTTGAGAAACATAAAAATATACCTTGATTCGGGGTATCCAAGAAAAGATGAGAAAGAAGATTTTTAAAGAGTATTAGATTGAATGCAGAGGTTGTCCATTTCATGGAATAAAACAATAAGATAATAATTGTAAAAAGTATAAAACTCTAGGTATGTATCTACCTTTTTTCCGCGGTTGTATGAATTGAAACAATACTACCAATATTATATAAATAAAGCGTAATAAAATGAATACAAAATTTAGAGAAAATGTACTCGCATTTTCTCGAATGATATGAGATATGTACTCTAACGGAGAGGAATGGAAATTAAATGAAATGGAATTGAATGAAGTGAAAAAAGTTAATTTAAAAATAGTAGAAGGGAACGCAATAAAACGAAAAGAAATGAAATTAAATGAATTGAACTGGAATGAAATGAAACAAAATAAAATTAAATTAAATGGAATTGCATAAAATGGAAATGGACTGAAGTGGAATGAAGTGTAGTGACATAAAATGAAGCTGAGTAGAAAGGAATCAAATTATATGAAATGAAACAAAATGGAATTGAATGAAACGAAATGAAATGAAATAGAGGAACTGGAACCAAATATCTCAAAATGAAATGAAGTGAAACAAAATAAAACTAAATGGAGTGGAATGGAATAAAATGAAATGAAATTACATAAAGTTTGTGAATGGAAATAAACCTGAGAGAGTTACAGATGCAGAGCTACAACATTTATGTGTTCTTTTTTCGATTTTTACAATGTTTTTTTAGACTTTTGATACTTTTCTTTTTAGATACTTTGCCAAATATGATAGGTTTTTTATTGCAAAAATTTTTTTGTTTTAAAATATTTAGTTATGATAAAAAAATTTTTTTTAGCTAAAAAATTTTTGTAATTTTGGAAATCTTATTTTTCTCATAATTTTTTATTTGTTACATCAAGATTTTAATTATAGCTGTTACTTATTTTGCATGCATTTCTATGCGGTAAATATGGTGGGAAATTTTCTTGAGTAGAAATATGGAAAATCGAAATTTTGAATTAGATAAATAATTAGAAAATAATTTTGAGGTTAAAAATTTAATTAAAAATGGCTGAAAAAATATAAATTATAAAAAAAACCGATTAACCGAGTTCGAAAAAGTGCCGACGAAATTTCTGCAACACAATTCTGATAGAACACTCAAGCGCAAATGTAATGTAATGATTAGAACTAGCGCACAGTCTAGTCATACTTTAAATTCTGCAGAATTTCTGCCAAAGAATGTAGCTTAAATTCCATTACAAAACGAAACTGGATATATTAAAATTGTATTCGAACCTTTTGTTAGGGAACAAAACGGTATGAAATGGAATCGAACGAGAGCAAATGGCACAATAACAAAATAACGGGAATAAATTACATTCCATTTCAAAGCAAGGAATATATTAGAATTCTATACGATCCAATAAGTTTTTGATGTTAGGCCAACCCAGCACAGTTCCATTAGGAAGAACGAAACGAGATGACACTTTTTTGGAATCCACGTTCTCTCGAATGGGAATGTAGCGGTATGAAATGGAATGCTCTTGGATTCAAAAAAAAATCTTAGGTTTTGAAATAAAGTTAATTGAAAAAGCGAATAGGGAGGGAACCAATTCACCTTCCTTGTACCCATAACTCATTGCTTACCAGGTAAAAGAGCAAAAGAAGAAAAAAAAACAAAAATGGCTTGTTCACCAACTTGAACCACAAACTGAATTCGAGGAAATATGCAAAAACAAAAACAAAACGTTCAACTGCCAATTACATATCTGCTGCTGTGCAAATTCAAATTCTGCCTACATACTTATGTGCCAGATAATATTCATATATCTATCTGTAAGTGCGAGTATATTTGCACATATGGGGGTATACGCTTCCATGTGTAATTTGTTGGCTACCATTTCCATATGAATAACTATAGGTTATGTAAAATATGAGGGAATGTAAGTAGGTACAAATGCGAGTTACAAAGAAGTTATGAGGGTATCCATACATATATTTTCTGTAACCACAAATTATGCAGCCTAATACAAGTTCTGTGCAATACTTTTCTTTGTTGGTTGCTTCCAATTTCAATTTGTTTGCAAAAATTTTTTTTTGCGTGCCTTTTCATATTTTTTCTTGCCTTTGCCATTAGTTACTCAAAATATGGTATTTCGGCTATTTTTTGTTGTACTGTTGCAGTTTTTAGCATATTAAACGTGGTAATAAATTAGTAGTAGCCGGCAAAATTTATTCACACACATACAGTGCCGGAAAAAAGTATTGGCATACAATTTTTTTTTATAACATTCTTCAAGTTTTTCATTAAGAAACTTGTTTGATATTTTTTTTATCAAAATAAGTCTCATGTTATAACAAAACCCATGTAAGCACAAATTTCAAACTTTTTACCAAATTCGCTGAAACTCAGCGATTTAAAATATTTTTTTAAATTTAAATAAAAATGTCAAACTTTTTAATTTGAATTTTTAAAAACTTTCAGGTATGCAGTTTTGTAAATTGTTTGTAATATTCACAAAGTTTTTCATGAAAAAATTTTTTTTATTAAATTTTTATCAAAACTTAGGTCATTCGGTAACAAAAGTCATCTAAGTACAAATTTCAAGCTATGCACGAAATTCACAAAAATTCAACTATTTAAAAAAAAAAAATCATAAAAATTTCAACATTTTTACATCATTTGTAATATTTACAACGTTTTTTATGCCAACAATTTTTGATTAGTTTTTTATCAAAATGTAGATCATTCCAAATAATAAAAATTATATAAGTACAAATTTCAAATTTTGTACAAAATTCACAAAAATTCAGCAAATTTAGAAAATTTTTCATTAAAATTTAAAACTTTTTAATTAAATTTTTTTGAAGCTTTCTGGTTTGCAGGTTTGTAGAACATTTATAATATTCACACAAATATTTTGAATGCATTAAAAAAAAAGATTTTTGTGGGTAACTGTGCAGATTTTGTTTTTGAAAAATTTAGTATACGTATACAGTTCATATGAGAACTATAAAAGAATTTCAAATCGCAACATACTCTTTCCCCAATATCAAATCTCAAATACGGATTTTCTATGCTAGCGCCATCTAGCGGAACCTGTTTTCGTAAAATCACTTCTCGCCGCAACCACATTTTCTACCTTTCTATTTTCATCAAATTCGTGTGAAAAACAGAGATTTTCTGAATAACTCGACTCTAGCGCTCCTTAGAGTGTTTATTTTTTCACAAAAGTATTTCTTATAGCACCAGTGCCATACCCTTCTTGGATTCTAAAGACGCATTTTCTGAATAACTTGATTCTAGCGCCACCTAGCGGATCTAGTTGTCAAAAGAAAATCTTTCTTGCCACACTCCCTATATTAGTTTCTAATTTTATCAAAATCGGCTCATAAATACAGATTTTCGAAATAAATCCCAACTAGCACCACCTAGCCTTAAATATGCATTTTCTGAATAGCTCACCTCATGCGCCATCTACCGGGTTGAAATATAGCCTATGTCCGTGCCACAGATCAAAGCAATATAGTGTCTAAATTTGGTATATCTATTCGTCCGTTTTTTATATATATGAAAAAAATTATCCAAAATCATCGGATATTTCTACCTACTTAAAACTTGCATCTTGTTATACTAAAATTTAATGGACTACAAGACTGCGTACTCGAAATTTTTTTTTTAAAGAAGTTTGAAAGTTTGTTGGAAATTCTTTCTAAATTTGCTGAATTTTCTATTTTTCTGAATTTTCTTTTTTCCAGCACTGTACATCTGCATGTAGAAAACATATATCTACTGCACAATTGAATGCGTGAGAGCGCGATTGATGACTTGTGAGATTCCATATAAATACTTATCTACGAATATGTACATATGTAAAATGTAAAAACCAAATCATCTGAAAGATTATAGGAAATGTCAGACAGCGTATTGATCGGCTTGTCGTTGTCTTTGCGGCTTCGACGTTTCAATATATATTGACCTAAATTTCTGGAAGCCACATTCTGGCTGGCAGACGTGTAGCTTAATTTAAATACAGCTTTTGATGAAATGAATTGCTAGGCTGCAATTGCTGTGTGGGCTGCCGCTGTGGCATAATCAGCTGTTCTGGCTGGTTGCTGCTGCACTCTGGTTAGCTTTGCTGAGGAACGAGAGAGAAAAGCTTATCATTTGGTATGTAGGACAAGCGCAGATATTTTGAGATGTCTAAAAAATGAATGGCTGAAAATCCTATTTTTATTGTTCTTCAGAAAGAATTTTAGCATATAAAAGGAGGTTCTTAATCCCCATAAAAAAAAAGGAAGTTACATTGAAAATAGTGCGAGCTAAAGCTCTAGGGTATCTTCGAATAGCAGCTAGATTTTAGAAGAAGCTTTTTTTCGTGGCAGTAATATATTTGGATTTTTTCCATTACCCGCCGAAGTGCGTGCGCAATTACAAAAAAATTCCAATCATTTGTTGTTTCTTATTCCTGACATCGAATTCTTCGGCAATAGGTTGAAGAAGATAGCTGAAATAGAAGTAAAAAAAAAACAGAGCCAAAAACTAATGATAGGAATTTAATGAAATGATCTAAACAAAGCCGTAAAGAGGCTGGCGCTAATTAAAAAATATATATACTTATACATTTGGTACACTAAAAAATACAAACAAAAAATATCTCAGCCGATTATAGCGCCAGTCGAGAAGCAAGCAAAATATAATAATTCCCAAAAATTATTGATGATCTGTCTAAATAAATGAGCGAACAAGCTTTCGCTTTCTATTGCAACAACAGCAAAAAAATACATCAGTTTAAGCAAAAAAGGTCAAAATTAAATAGCAGTGAATTGTCTGCTTTAGCAGGTAAACATGCGTTTTATTAATGAATTCTGAGTTGAAAGCGGAATCAAAATAATTGATGTAATTTGATGTGGAATAAAATAAAAAAGAAAGTTAACAAATTAGCAAAAATTTAGTTAGCGAATGAAAAAAGAGTTAATCATAAATGAAAATTATGTAGAAGACTAGTGATGAAAAGAAAGCAAATTTTAATAATTTACCGAAACCGAGTATGACTATAGAAAACCATTAGCTTCCCTTCTTGAGCCTCCGCTTTAAGAAAACAAGATGTGACGAGCTTTTGACGTGAAACTACTCTAGGTACATATGTAAGTATATCGAAAATAGCTTTTTTTCGTACCAATATTCGTTGCTTTTATCGTTATCATTATTTTGTTCAAAACCAGCTACATATGTTACCCAATTCGTTATAAGTAGATTTTATATTATTAACATTTTAATCGTTATCAATTGCTTACGATATATTTGGTCATTGTTATCGATAGCGATATTATGATTGCTTTCGAAAATGTTATTTTTATCGATATCGATATCACCTATACTAAATTATTAATGTTGTTATAAATAACGATTAGTAACTGTATTTGACATTGCCATCACATGGCTATTGAAAATAATATTATAGCTTTCGATACCATATCATGCCTTTTATCGATATTGCTATTGTTATTATTATCTATCGCTAACTGTACAATAGTAGTAACTATTATCGATAACCATGAAATGGTTGTTATCGCGAATAATGTTATTCTTGTTCGGTATCACTGGTATACATATTTATATCGTTATTATTATCGGTTCTTAACGCTATACTGCTTGTCATTGTTATCGATAATGACATAATGTTTTCTACCGCAAATAATGCATTATTTTTCGATTCCGCATCATAACTTTTATCGGTATTGATATTGACATTGTTATCGATTGCAATTAGTATATTAGCGATTTTTATCGATAACAATATCATACTTTCTATCGAAAATTATATTATATTTTTTTACAACAGGATCATAATTTTTATCGATATTGATCTAGTTATTATTATCGATTACTGTTAGTATAGTAGTGATTGTTATCGATAATGATGTCATATTTGCTATCAAAAATAAAGATAACAATATCATACTTTCTATCGAAAATTATATTATATTTTTTTACAACAGGATCATAATTTTTATCGATATTGATCTAGTTATTATTATCGATTACTGTTAGTATAGTAGTGATTGTTATCGATAATGATGTCATATTTGCTATCAAAAATAAAGATATGTTTAGCAAATCTATTTTATTGTTGTTATCGATATTGTTGGTATCAGCGATACCTATAAAAAATTTTGTTTGGTTAAACTAAGCTGCATCTAAATAAATTCGCTTCTTGATATGGTACTAGAGAACTTGGAGTTAAGCAATGAGGACTCGTAGTCGAGAGGCTGAAATTTTAACTGCTGAAACGCACCGCAGTAGTCTGGAAGCCTACATTTTTGGTTGACGGAGAATTCCACACAGACAACTTCTACTCCAATCCTTCTATTCAACTTCGACTAGTCCGTAAAGAAATTCACCGGCACACTGTTTTACATACTGCACTTCTCCCAATCCCCCGAATTGACGGAGTCTATCTTCATGCTCTTAGGGTGTTCCCCCGTTCCGGGCTTTTGAAAAAGAGGGGGTAAGTCATTACCTCTGCCATCAAATTAGAAGACCTTAAGGACTAACCTCGTGAAGCCATAAGCTATGGCTCCCTGCGACTCAGCGAAAGGGCTAAGGGGATCTGCGTTCAACAGACGCTTGCCGGTAGGGTTTATCGGACGTCTCAAATCTGACGACGTTGACAGTTGTACGACGGAAGGTGAGGATTGCAGTGTCGGAGCATTTCCTCAATTTCATCTGATACGGAAGGCTTAGAAGGGAACCAGACACGGGCTCGAGAGCTTCTGTGAATTCGACAAACGTTTTTGGCGCGGCTCTTGTGCTAAGCTTCTTGACAAATCTGGTCTCTCCCTTTTAAGACCGCTTTCACTTAGGGCCGAGTTACATGGAAGCGCGTTCGCACCCTGGTAAGAAATATGGATGTGGTAAGAGTTAGCTGTTGTTTTTACTTTTGCTTGAAGGATATACCCAATTCAAAAGCAATCCAGCTTCTTCCACAGTATTTGCATTTGCTTTTACACTCGACTGTTTCTCTGCTTTCATACTTTCTTAACGAATTAATTAAAAAATAGAGCATAACAAAATGCATAGGCAAAGCAGAATAACCAATGAGTATTTACTAATATGTTTATTTTTCTAACTTTATATTAAGGCATGTAATGAGTTTTAATCTGTAAACACAAGAAACAAGAAAATTGCTTGTACTAAAAAAAAAAGAAGTAAAATGCAATTTTCTAAGGTGAATGTGTTTGTTTGTACATCATGTACACCAAAGAAGTAGAAAAGAAAACTAAAGAAAATCAGCACAAAACCAATTAGGAAGAGGGATCCGGAACCATGCTGCCAAGCTTGGTAATATTTTCAATTAATTTTTTACATACTTACCTAGCTAAGTACATATGTAAAACTAATACGAGCGCAGTAAACTTTTTTTTTATTTTTGCCTAAGAAAAGAAAACCTAGAATGAACTTTACACGCATGCCAAGCACTTTTCTAGGGCTGTCTGCGATTCTTGTTGAGCTGCTGCTGCGCATTTCTAAATAAAATTCTTGGTAAGTGAGCGGCAGGTTAACGGTGCTGAGGGAAAGGCCAGCATACAGATTTACTTAGATGCTTGCGATAGAAATAGTTGTTGGTACTACTTGAATTCATATTCAGAAAATTATGCATGTTTTAAGTATGGGAGATTGTACGCAATAGCTTGGCTGTCTATTTTTACGTGTGTTGTGCACGTGTGTGTGTGAAAGACAAATCTAGCTGCTGACAAAAATAAAAATGCCCCCATGCTTTGTATATTTTAAGCGTATAAAATTAATACAAGATAAATATGCAATGAATAGGTAGTTTGTGATTCGAGAATTCACATTCCTGTGCATGCATCCACATAAAATATGCTTAGCAGCCCAGCAGTGAAAATCTTTGGGTACATTGGTATCTGAAGAAAGAATTTACTCCAAATGTGGTTAGTACTGGAATTTGGTTAGAATGTAATAGTAAATAAAATACATTATTTCACTAAAGAACGTAACGGTTATATGTATAAGCAATTTTTATTAAAAAAAAATTATCATCATTTTTGGATTTAAAATTTTTTCATCATAGTGTGCTTTTTATTTTTCTAAAAAAAAAATCGGTATTCTTCATTTTTCGATCGTAATAAACGCAAAAAATTTTTTCGAAGATGGCAGTAATTGGTCGATAATTTAAATTTTTCGATAAAGTTTGATCGTTAATTTTACGATTTCGATATAAACAATAATCCTAATTTTTGGATTTAAAAATTATCGATTATATTTTAGCGATAGAGTGTGAAAAAAATTCCGAGTATGACAATAATTGATCGATATTTTAAATTTTTTGATCAAGTTTGAACTTTTTTTTTTTAAATTTTTTTTTAAATTTTTTTTCGATAAAATTGTTTCGATATTTTATAATTTTTAATTTTTCGATAAAAAATAAACGTTATGCTGGACTTTAAATTTTCTGCCGAATCGTAGTAGTACTTTATTATTGTTATTACCATTATTTTCATTTAAAAAAAAAATCGGTATGCTTGAATTTAAAATTTTTCAATCATAAAAAATGCAAACAAAAATTTCGAGGATGACAATACATAATTGATAGATATTTTAAATTTTTCTATTAGTTTGATCGTTATTTTTGAATTTAAAATTTTGATTATATTTGAACGATATAGTAGTGTGAAAAATTTTTCGAGTATTGATCGCTAGTTAAAATTTTTCGATCTAGTTTGAACGTAATTTTTATTTATATCGATAACATTTGATCGATATTATTTCATTGTTATTTTTTCGATAAAAAAAAATCTTTTTCTTGCATTTAAATTTTCTTCCGAAACGTACTAACACTTCATTGTAGAATTTCACTTGTATACACACTACTGCAGTTCTGAAGGCGAAAAATTATAGCTACAATATAAGCTAGTTCAGTGCTGACTAGTTTAAAACAAGGCAAGCCAATTTTAAGTGAATTAGTAGTGCCGCAAAAAAGAAATGCACACATTTAACTGGTATGTATTCGCTACCGAGTTAGAAGGCGGACTAGTAGTGACTTGACTTATGCAGACTGCCTAGTACTACTTTAAAAATGAACTAGTTTAGTACTAGCATGTTTGACTGCAGCCCACTGTCACTTAAAAGTTCTATCTAAGATCTTCCCCAACTACCAAGTTGAGTAGCTAAAACGAAATGAGTAATGAAAATATATCTCACTCCATGCATGCTGCTTTATGCATTGACTTATTGCTTGAAATAACAACAATAGAAAAACCAACAACAAACAACACCAACAACTGCATACAGGGTTACATGCACAAGTAGTAAGTTAGTTAGCTAGCAGCTAGCTGGAATGTTTCACTACGTTGGCCGGGAGGCTGGCTGGCCTTTGTGCTAGCGACTTGCTGCTATCGCGAAAGTAGGTCACTGGGAAAAACTATAGACTCACGCACACGCTTGGGCGCACATACAAACACACATACAGTATGTATGGGATGGTATACGTGTAGCACGACTAAGGTAATAACAGCTAGTGCTACACATTTGCAGTTCGCCATTTCCCAGCGTATAGTCTAGGAGCACCATAAAAAAAATTTCACAAAAAAGTATTGCGAAGACTTTAAAGTTTAATGTCACACATCATGTACACCATCTATACATGCATGCAGATAATATAAGTACATATATGTATGTACTACAAGTATCTATGCCGCCTGATGTTCTATTATTGTCATAGCAAATACTTTTGTTTGTTTGTATGTCTGTATGTCGCAAAAATATTTGCCATAGATATTCTCGCGATAGCTACGCTTATGCTTTTATGGTAGTTATAGTAGTTGTTCGCATTTTGTTGTTGTTGCTATTGTTGTTGTTACATATTTTCTAATGTTAGCGCACAGCTTGAATTTCCATTTAAAATTACACCGCATAGCTGTGTGGCTTCTGTCTCAATCTCAGCAGTTATCCGATCTGCGGTTACTCTTTCGCTGTCCACAAATAATGCCTTGCCATTTAACTTATCACTTTTGGCGCCTACGTTTCTTTTTTATTTGCGTACGACTCACTTCAGATACGCATTAAATATAATAAAATATTTTATATTGAAAATAGCTTCAATTGCATTGCTCCCGTAGAATTTGTCCCGTCTGCAGATTTTGAATCAAGAAATAATAAAAATAATCAAAAAACGACTATATATCTAAACAATATAGAAACCCAAGATTTTTTAAATAATTAAACATAACTAAGAAAAACTAAAAATATTAAATTAATAAAAAATGTTTATAAACCAAAAATAATTTTAAATAATCACATAAAACAAAAATTTTAAAAAGCAGAAGATTAAAATAATTCAAAATTCAATATTCCAGCATTGAAAAACATTTGACTGACCAAAAATACTCTCGGAAAATCCAAAACCAATTAATTGCACATTTTTAAAAAATAAAATTACAAATAACTGAAATTCAGAAAAAAAAAACCAATAGGCGGGAGTTATTTCATCAAACTTAAACTGACAAAATTATTTCAAAATATACATAAAAATACAAAAAAATGTTTTAAAATATTCAAAAATAATCAAAAATATTCGAAGTATTATTAAAAAGTTATCAAGTAATTAAAATACTCAAGAAATATTAAAAAGTTAAAATGTAATTAAAGTAATTCAGAAAAATTAAAAATATCCTTCGAAAAAAATTATATAATAAAGATCAATCTCAGATATACTTAATTGAAAATAGTTCAAATATGAAAAAAATTAAACTAATCTACAATAAAAAACCAAAAACTAATTTTCCAAAATAATAAAAAATCAGATAGCAATAAAAAAACTCAAATAGTTCAACTAATCTCAGAAATAATCCAAAATAATCGCAAATGGGCCACAGCAACACAAATAACCTAGAAAAATCGTAAATAATCGGCTAATCAAAACTTGTGTTAAAACTAAAAATAGGAGATGATTATTTAAATAACTGAACAAATCAAAGCATCAAAAATTGATTATTTGACTTTTTAAAATTTTATAAAAGTTATTTCTAGGGAAATCAATAATACTTAAATACTCAAAAGTAGTCAATAAGCCATTTATATTTTGCTCATCACTTATTGACTTTACTTTTTTGGATGAAGTGAAAAAAATACTATTATTTTGTGTTTGCTCCTAACGATAATCGAAAATCAAAACTATTTCGAATTAATCAAGGAAAATCCAATTAATTTAAATACATAAAAGTAGTCACTAAAATTCAAAAATAATTAACGGCTCATAAATAATCCTAAAACGTCTAAAATAATATAGCAATAAAATTTTTTTAGTCAATAATCTAATTATATTTTATTCACCTCTGATTGGCTTTGATTTTTTTATTAATCCCCAAATTAATTACGATTATTTTTTGATTACTCCTAAGTCAATCATAAATTACCTAATTACTCGTATTTAAATAAAATAAGCATTCTATATAATAAAATCATTTACTTTTTTGATTATTAATCGTAAACTAAATTTTAGGATTATATTCTGTTAATGATCATTTAATTGAAGACTTACTGGAAGATATTGTCATTGGTCTTTTGTAGAAATCTCCTCCCCAATTGCCTCTAAGGCCTACTCATTTTTATTCAACATCGTCGATATCTGCTGCTTTCTTCATTTTATATATTAAGAACCGATATGTGGTATGTAGTTTATAAACTCGAAAACCATCAAATCGATTGAGCTCAAATTCGAATAAGTCCGATAGATGGCGCTGGTGTCGAGATCTCTCTAAAAACCGCATTTACAACACGATTTATTTCAAATTCAGATCATGTATTACCCATGTAAATATGAATTTGCGATTTAAAAATTGAACCGATAGGTGGCGCTGGAGTAGATATACCTTTAAAACCCATATTCACGCTACAATTTGATTCGAATCCAGAATATTTATTTGCAGATAGTAGCAAGGCACACCGGGTCAGCTAATTCACTATCTTCTGTTTAATTTCCAATTCTCTGCTACACATAAATTTCCAACAGGGTCACTCGCCGTAGACATCCCCAAGAGCGTATCGCTGTCGTGCAGCTCAAGTGTCACATTTGCAATTCCCAGAGCTAGAGTCTGGAAATGGCATGAATTGAATGAATTGCCAATGAAGTAGACATTTGGTACCAACGCGCACTCAACTACAAACAAACGTATTTGTAAATAAATAAAAAAATATTGTACATACAACGAGTACCTACTGAACGGAATTGGAGCAAATGTGATTATTTAATCGCTTAGGTATAACTGCATTGAGTGGCGTTAGCGCTGGGCGGGCGTAGGAAGCAGCGCAAAGAAAGACACACTTGGTTTGAGGACGCAGTGTGGAAGAATTGTGGTTGTTGTTGTTGTTGTTGCTGCTGTTGCGGTTGCATGTGATATGTAATTAGTTGAACTTATTTTAGATAACATACAGCAAGAAGCAACAGGCATAGCATAACAACAACCAAACGCAATGACAGAGTGAAGAGGCTCCAACGGTTTGTGGCTTTGTATCTTGTACATATTTTTTGTTTCTTTTTTTTTTTGTTTTTGGTTAAAATTAATCTATTTTTTATTCTTGCTTTGTTTCATGACACCGCTACTGCTGCTGTGAATTTCTGCAGTCATTTAATTATGAACATTTGTCTCTCCCACACCATGCCCCAAACACATTCGGTGGCGCATTCAGCTTGGTGTGTTGGCTTCTCTCTTTTTTTATTCATCAGCGTCAACGGGAATTGGAGCAGCGCAGAATTACAAATTAAAATTGTCATTTTTAATTGTAACTTTGCCACCAACTCTGCCATCCATTTAGTTAGGCTAATTACGCAGAAATTTTGTTTACCGTTTGAGCTTTGAGCTGGGAATTGGGAAGCGTGAAAAATGGCTTTACTCTAATGTAACTTTGTTTTGAATTGTTGATGTTTTTCTTTTTTTGGATTCTTTGTTTCAATTTTTTTACGTCTCTGTTTTTCAATTACTTTGTTATATGTACTCTTCTAAGAGTTGTTATTAATTAAGTCTTGTATTCAGGTGTTGGAGGCATCGTGCCATTAAAATTAACTGTTCTACAGATACAGCTAACTAATAGCATATTTATTTCAGTTAACTACCGAATCAGCTAACCAAATGCTTGTAATATTAATTAAACAGTGAAAAAACAATAATATCTCATTATCTAACACGACAGTTTATGTTCCTCTTCAAATATCTACAATACGTATATAATTTAACAGTTATTTATATGAGTAGCATAAATGATGCTGATTATGATTGACACTTGCTGTAGTGGAATGAGGCGTCCGTTAGCCTGAGGAGTTGTTTTATTCCATATAAGTAGGATTTAGAATAAATGCCGCTACTTTCGCCTGACTGCTTGATTAATGCTCGTAATTGTGCTTCTTCTTATTCCGCTCTACAGCCAATTGTCGCCCTGGGCTGATGCCTTAATTTCTTCGCCGCTTGTTTCCCTCCTTTACGAAGTTTCCTAGTTCACAAAGTATGAACAGGGCCTTCTGCACTTGGCCCTCCCAATGTCGCAATGTTGCACACAAAAATGTTGCAAACAAAAATGTTGCAAACAAAAATGTTGCACACAAAAATGGTGAAAAAAGTGTTGCACACAAAAATGTTGCACACAGAAATGTTGGATATGAAAATGGTTCACACAGAAATGGTGCATACAAAAATGTTGCACACAGAAATTTTGAATATGAAAATGGTTCACACATAAATGGTGCATACAAAAATGTTGCACACAAAATTATTGCTCAAAAAAATGTTGCACACAAAAATGTTGCACACAAAGATGTTGCACACAGAAATGTTGCACACAGAAATGTTGCATATGAAAATGATTCACACAAAAATGTTGGATACAATAATGTTGCACAAAAAAATGTTGCACACAGAAATGTTTCATATGAAAATGATTCACACAAAAATGTTGGACACAATAATGTTGCTCAAAAAAATGTTGCACGCAAAAATGTTGCACACAGAAATGTTTCATATGAAAATGATTCACACAAAAATGTTGGATACAATAATGTTGCACAAAAAAATGTTGCACACAAAAATGTTGCTCTCAGAAATGGTACGCACAAAATTGCTACTTATAAAAATGTTGCATACAAAAATGTAGCACACAAAAATGTCGCATGCAAAAATCTGATATACCAGAAATGTTGCACACAAAAATGTTAAAAAAAAATATTTCATAAAAAAATATTGCATACAAAAATATTTTATAAAAAATGTTGCTTATAAAAATATTACATAATGTACATATGCTGCATATTTCACAAAAAAATGCTGCATAGAAAGTGTTACATACACAAATTGTGAGTATGTGAACTTTGAGTGTTGTTGCGAATGTTGCACACAGAAATGTTGCAGCTTAAAATTTTGGTGAACTAACTAATGCAGGAAAAAATGTTGAAGATTAAAATCTTGAAAATTCAAATCTTAAAGATCAGTCGAAATATTGCAGATGCTGAAGTTAAGACCACAAATATTGCAGATAAGTAAAAATGGCTATAGATACAGATAGATATAGAAGAGTACAAAAGCTATAGTTATAAATGTTGCAGAAAACAAAACTTTAACAACAGAAAATTTTGCGTAAATGTCCTAGGTTTTCAAAAAAATACCCCGTAGTTGTGTTTCCCGTCTCAATGGTAAAGTTTGTTATGGGATAATATTGCGAGCAACATGTGTCTTGCAAATGTTTCAAAACTTGTAGCTAATTATTGCCTATATTAAAGCGACGAAATCAATCAAAAAGAAATGTTTTACAGTATTTGTAAAATTATTTTCATTACATAAAAATTGCAGCTTGACAAAAAAACTGTATGAGTGCATATGTTGCAAATATAAATGTTGCAGAAAATAAAACTGCCACAATAAGAAAATTTTGCTTGAAAGCCTTAGTTATCAAAATTAATGCCGCATCATTGTGCTCCCCGGCTAAATCGCCAAGAATATTTTGGGAAAATGTTGCTAGCAACATGTATCTAGAAAATTGTACAAAAGTTGTAAATAATTATAGTCTATACTAAAGCGCCGAACTCCAAAAAAAATTATTCAGTTTACGCATTATATATTAAAGTATTTGTATAATTACTTTCATTATATATAAAATGTAGTTTTGTAAAAAACCCTCTTAAAACTCCTTTTCAATCGCAGCAACAGCGGCCACCCACTGCAGTTGTACATCTTTTCTACGCCACAGCTTGTTATTCGTATAACTGCAATTACCGATACTACAACAAGTTGCTGCTCCATTCTCGCAGCACGATTGTGATTGATGCTACTACGGGTATTTTTTTTTTTTTTTTGCTGGCATTCTTGCTGTTTTTGCTGTCCATCAATTTGCTGCAAATTGCCGCTCGCTCTGCAACGCCACGAAGTTGCTCCAATTCTGTCACTTGCATCGTCAACCATTCGGTGGAACGTCTTTGCACCCTGCTGCCGCACGACCTTCACCGCCCACTCAAAGCCAGCCGGCAGTGATGCGCTAACTTATTCTTTCCGCGCTGCGATTTCTAAGCCAGCTGCAGCGGTTTTTATCGGCTTTTTCCGCTCGTTTCATTTCGCAACTCGTTTCAGCTGACGTCGCTGCAGCTCTGCTTACTAATTTTCAAGCAATTTTATTTCGCCTGATTCATTTGATTTTTTTTTTTCTAGTTTGCGACCATGTGTGAAATTTCACAGAAATTTACCGCAATTCTAGCTGGATTTGGTTTTACTACGTCTTAGCACGGGTTGGGAATTGAACTTTTAGCTATTTTGAATTTATTTGTATTTTTTTTTGTGATTTTTTTTTGTGATTTTTTTTTGCATTTCATTTGCAAGCATTTCTCATGGTTAAAAATCTTTTCGTCGCACATTAAGCGCTAATTGAATTGAATACTCCAATACTCTCTTTGTTAGGGTACTCGGTGGTTTGGGAATACCGTTAGTTTAGTAACACATACACACACGTACATATATATTATGTATGTATTATGTGTGTATGTGTGTGTGTGAAATTATCTGTTTATACAGATTGTTCGTATGACCTCAATTTGTCTAAGGGACTGCGAGTACTTTGAGAAATACGCCTAGATTTTGAACAGGTTGAGCAATCTGAGCATTTTTAAGCGTGTAGTGGAGGCTGTAACTACATACGTGCATGCATATTTTTACATAAGTATACTTCTATAAGTATGCGATGTGAACTGCAATTTCCTTAATTTTCTTAATAACAAATTTTCTTATACAGACAATCGAGGCCTTTGTTGTTATCGTTACTATTACCGTTATCAGTTGAGTTACCGGTGTTATAATCATTATCAGTATCATTATGGTTACTGTTATCATTATCTGAATTGTTATCGATATTTTTATCGTTATCGTTATCGTTATCGTTACTGCTATCGGTGTCATTATCATCAACTTTATAGGCATTTCGATCCACACCGTTACCGATATCACCAAGATTATCGATGTCGTTTCAAATATTGTTATCGATTTCTCTATTGTTATCGACTTTGAAGCTGTGAAAAGTTGCTCATATCTTCTACACTGCTCTTAATTTTACCCATCCAACGCCCTGCATACGATCAAGATGGCACCAAAGAAGTTTTGTAGCAGAATGGATTTCTGGAAGGCGACTTTTTCGATAACGATGGAGATTTTAACAACACACTGCTGGGCGAAATCATTGGATCACTGGTTGAGCTAGGAATGGTCGGAACCGAGAAAATCTCTCTACCGCATGATCTGAGACAGAACTATCGCGTGACAATCAGCAATCATCCGGCGTAGGATGAGTAGGCGCACCCCTCTGCTCTTTCTCTCTTTCTTTCCTCTGAAGGACTTGGAGAGGTGAGGCTTTCGAGTCTTTGATTTTTTCTGATCGCATCCAAGATTACTTGAATTTAATGAATATGTAGGTAGTCGAAAAAAAGACAGTTACCTTTGGTCTGGCCGGGGCAAGTAACATCAAAAATTATAGAAAAAGTTTTTTTTTAAAAGCGGTCGCCCCTCGGCAGGCAATCGCAAACATCCGAGTGCATTTCTGCCATGAAAAAACTTCTCACAAAAAATATTTGCCGTTCGCAGTTGGCGTAAAATTGTAGGTCCCTCAATTTGTGTTACAACATCAAGACGAACACTACAAATTGTAAGAGAAGTTCGGTCAAAATCGCTTGTAACGCCAATTAAGTAAGGAAGTAAGTACCTTTGTTCTATGTTGCGCTACTTAAGCCTATACTATTTTAAAGAGTCTTGGTTTAGTGGATTACATTTTAGAGGGCATCGAGGCTCAAACCAACAGCGGATTACTACGTGAATACTGCATTGGCTGGCCTGAAATTTGATGCAACAATTCGGTAGCATGAATGTCCAATTATGTTTGAATATTGAATTTTATATTGAATATTTCCATTCTCCACTATATAATTTATTTTATTCTATACCATCGCTAACCGTGTCAATGAACTTTGGCGCAAGCAGAGTGGAATACAAGAAAAATATTAATTATGAAAAATGGCATACAGGTGTGAAGTTATTCATTGTTGATTTTCTATTTTGTTAGTTCTTCTGTTTTCTTTTATTATTCTGTAATTATTGCGCACGCGTCAGTGCATGTTGTACGCTTTGTAATGTAAGCAGGTAAATAGAGGTAAGGAATTTCATTAATTTGCATATATAATTAATGGAAAATGTGAGAAAAACGAAAATTTGTTACATAAATTATCTTTCTTTCCTATTTTCGGAAAGAATGAAGATTTGTGACTGAATGAATTTAGTTGCAGGAGGCAATGCAGGCAGTATTGTTAAAGTTATTTTTAGTGACATAGTGTAATGTATAGGTGACATTTCACGAGATATATGCCAACTGAAATATTCAGAGTCGCAAAAAAATCTGAGAACCTCAAAACGGCTAGAATCAGCTCATCAAAAAAAGAAATACTTGAATATTAAATTGAATAGAGTTAGTAAAGTAGTTTTGGATATATGTAAATTTTCTACGGGAGATCCGCGATAAAAGTCATTCCTTTGCAGTCCCATCCTAGCGATTTGCATTCCCCCCCATTAAGCTGTGGTCAGCGATTATCCCAACCACTGTTCAAAAGCGACGGCTCTCCAGTTGGGTGAGATCTGCAGCCCGATGCTGTCGCGATACCCGATGCGTAGGTAGCGATGAAACAATGCAAGTAAATACAAGTACATATTCGATACCTTTCGTTCGATAATAAGTCATTTCAGTATCGATACTTTAAAAACCAAGTACTGAGTAGATATCGAAAAGAAATATTTGCATCGAAACATGACACTAAGGCAAATTGTTATGTATAATGGAACGATTTTCCATCATCCCTTAACAAGTTTGGTTTGGAGAAAAAAATTAAAACAGAAGATCTAAAAAAAAAATATACAAATTTTATTTCGAAATTTTTGCAATGGTTTTCTACCTTATATCCGAGGTTCATAAATTTTCTACATCAATTGAATATGCCATCCATCTTCAATTAATCAAAACTCTTAGCAAAGTGGTATAAAATATTTGGTTTTATCGAATATAACAGATAGGCAGCTTTCGGTGCAATTCGTTCCCCAAGGTTCAAAATCCTTCACTTCCAAGCTTTTGTTGTTAGTTAGTTGTGTCAACAAGCTCAGAAGAGGAAGGAATAGCTAAGGCTGGCTTCGATTTCTGGCAACACCACAAACAGCTTGCCATCGACCAAAAGAAAAAAACAAGATCTTGGGGAGATAAGGTTAAAGAACTCACACGATGGGGAGTCCCCTTGTCTGAAACCTCGTTTGGTATCAAAAGGCTCGGGAAGGTTCTTCCCTGACGGAGCTGGTGGTATTGCTCTGCGTCATTTTACGTAGCCGTATAATTTTTGCTGGATTACCAAATTCAGATATCGCGGCATATAGGCAACTTCTTCTCTTGCAGTCGAAAAGGGATTTAACTTCGACGAAGAGATGGTGTGGGTCCATCCTTTAGATGCGATATTTGTTAGCTATCCCACACACTCTTTCGATACTACAACTTCCAATTAAAAGTATCGATACCAGCAAGGTATCGTTTTATCCTTATACGTAGGATCTGTGGCTCGAATTTTATTTGCCTGTTTCATAAAACCCGTTCTGAGCCAGAGTTTGCAGGATGATATCGGGATAACCGTGTTTTAGGAGGCATTGGCATCAGATAAGGAAGTAGCTTCCCTTGCCAACTCATCTGCTATCCCCATGATCTGGCTATCCCCACACTCCAGTCAATGGGTCTTCGTATCCTAAATAAAGAGCTTTTCGGGTTCCTTTGGTCACCTGTTGGCTGCTTCTGAACGAACGGACCTATGATCAGCTTGGTAAACGCTGTACAGCTACTTGAACGTGTAAGTGAAACGGAGAAGGAAACGTCTACTGTTATCCAAGCCACAGCTCTCATTACTTATGGAAGTGATGACAGGACACTGTCCAATGGGCGGCTATGCGGTGCACCTCTCCGGCAGGCGTAGTGGAAGTGGAGATTAGCCAGTTTCGAAGCTTCATTGCAAGAACGCGGCGCTTGTACTGTGGTAACACAATAGATCCCAGATAATCTAGGTGAGCTCCGAGGAGCAGCCACTTTTAACCTAACCTAACCTGAAGTACAAAAACTTGCAGAGTTGCAGCTTTGATGTCTACACTACGGGAAAAATACGAAACAAATTGTGGAAGAAGGGATGGTGGTGGCTCAAAACGTAATAAGATAGTGAGTGAAAGACTAAAGATTTATTTTCATTAGGTCAAATTAGGCGACAAATGTTGTCAGTGATGTGAAGTTAGTACTAACCTTAGGTATAGAGTATGTACCTTTCTTTAGGTGGTGCAAAGGTTATTCACCAATATTTGGAATTTAAAACATTTTTGCTCCAAATTTACACAAGAATTTTTTAATTTCATGCAAGAAAACAATCACTAATCAAGTTCCGCTTTCTCTAAACAGCTGGCTAGAAAAGCCTACTGTTACATTTTAGGTGTAAATTATTTACTTATTTTTTATAACTTTTTTGGCAAAAGCACAGCAAATGTTAATCACTGCAGAGTGCTAGGCTTTGATGGAGAGAAAAGTATGGGAAATCTAAGTTTAATTACGTACGCGTTTCAAGCGACTAAGCAAGCGCATGTGTGAGCTGTCAACGGGTGGCAGTAATTAAAATAAGATAACAAATAGCCGCACTAGGTTAGGCCATAATTTGCTACATACGAGTACACGGCACAAAACCGCCAGCCGAAATTCCTATATTAAATCCACATATGTACCTCGACATAAGTTTGTTTGTATTGCGGCGAAAGCGTTTTGAAAATTCTAGCAACGCACAAAGTTCAAATGGCTGGCGGCTTGTAGTCGGATGTAACATGTGAGTGCACTGCCTTTGATTACACTGGTCTGCAAACAAAAAAACTTTGTTCCTCCCATTTTTTTTTCATGCATAATAAATAACTTTGATAGTGGTGTTCCAAATGTGAAATTAGTAATGGAAATAAACACTCAACTAATATGGCACCAAGATTTTGAGAAAAGAAAATCGAAGTGTGAATATAGGAAAGTAAGTTTGAGAATTTTAAATGACATATTGCACCCTGGAGTTTTATAAGCTGAAAGAAGTTCTTCAGGCATTTTTCGCTAGTTGTCAACTTTTGTATAGCCAAGGAAAGTTATTTTTTTCTTTTAATTTCGAATTTGAGTCTACATCCGTCATAAGCTCTCGTATTTGCGGACCAGACCAGACAAAAATTCGTTCCAATTTTTCACCACGAAACATTTCGTGCCACTTGTGCGACTGCCCCATTCACATAAAAACAAAAAAACACGCGTGCACCTATGGAAGTGTGCGAGCCAGGAGTAAAACTTCTTTGTGGTAGTAAAAATTAATAAAAGTTGTCGTAGTATCATTAGTAAAAATAGTGGTAGAATGTAGTGAAACTAGTAGTAGAAATTAGTAAATATAGTGGAAGAAATTAGTAAAAATAGTGGGAGTAATCAGTAGTAGCATTAGTAAAAATAGTGGTAGAAATAAGTAAGAATAGTGGTTTAAATTAGTAAATAAAGTGGTAGAATTTATCCAACAAACTCTGATACATAATTTTTTTAACTAAAACTTTTTTTAGCGGCAGTGATTTTTTTACGTCACGTAACGCATGCAGCGTCAGAATATCGTATAAAGAAGTCGCGTCAGAATATCGCATAACGAAAGTCGCGACAGAATCGAGGTACTAATTTCTACCACTAATTTTACTCATTTCTACCACTATTTGTATTAATGCTACTACTTACTTCTACTACTATTTTTACTTATTTCTTCCACTATTTTTACTAAATTCTGCTACTATTTTTTTACTACTTTCTTCCACTACTTTTACCAACTATCTACCACTATTTTCACTACTTTCTACCATTTCTTTTAATAATGTTGCTACAAATTTCTACCACTATTTTCACCAATTGTACTACTAATTTCTACCACTATTTTTACTAAATTCTACTACTATTTTTTTACTACTTTCTTCCACTACTTTTACCAACTATCTACCACTATTTTCACTACTTTCTACCATTTCTTTTAATAATGTTGCTACTAATTTCGACCACTATTTTTACCAATTGTACTAATAATTTCTACCACTATTTACACTACTTTCTACCACTATTTTTACTAATGCTTCTATTAATTTCTACCACTATATTTAATAATTGTACTAATAATTTCTACAACTAATTTTTACTAATGCTGCAGAATTCTTACAAGTTCGCGGCATTCTATTCAATTAAATTAAATTTGTTTAAGAACATATTATATATTTATTGAATCTGCTCTTAGAAAAATACTTCACTTAAATTCATATGGATATGGACTTTGTACAAAACCTACTAAAATATTTGACAAAGCATGTAAGCAGTAAAAAGTTAAGCTCTTAACTAACTGCTGTAAAGTCACGACGAAAACTGCGCTGGTACTACAATAAAAATCCCATACGGCCAATGGGAATAGATTTCAGAGCATTCATATCTTCTTATTTATGGTAAAATTTTCTGAAGGAGCATTTCGTTGCAGACCAGTGTTACACATTCATTCTCTCCGCAGTCAGCATTGTCGCATTTTCAAACTTGCCGCTTAATTTCTTTAGTTTTTACTTTTTTTTCGAGTGCTACTTCTTTTCAATTTAACTTTCCAATAGAGTTAACATCTGAACCCGGTAAGTTGGATTGTTGGTATAGCAAGTAAAAACTTGCTACAATACAGAGCGGCAGTTGTGTGGCAAGTGGCCAGAACCTTTTTCCAAGCAACGGTCGTTGCGCTTTGCTGCTCATTATAAGCACTTGTAACAGTTGTAGAATTTTAAGTTCTGGTTGTTTTTGTTGTTGTTGTTGTTGTTGTTGTTGTTGCGTGCGGCGTGCCATATGTCAAATTAAAATGTCGTCATGCTCATCGTACGCCGTTGTTTATGATTGTTGGCGTTGATGGAGAGTGCTGTTATTGTACAGGTAGTTGTTGGAGTTGCTTGTATTGTTGTTGTTGTTGTTGCTGTAGCAACAAAAGAATTTATGTAGATGTTCACTTAGATTGTTAGTGTTTGTTGCTATCTTCATCAACAGCTGCTTTCATTTCATTTCTGCTTCTTTTGTTTCTTAAACTCAAAGCGCTTTTTACTCCTCAAAACCTCAAAATTTATTTACCTTTGGCTTGTCTGCCGTGGCTTTGTTTTCAAATAACACCTGCTGCTTTTTAAACATTTGAAAAAATTAAATATTTATATTGGTAATTGTATTTAACGAAATGCTATGATTTATCTATATATAGCTTCTTTTTCTGCAACTGCATTTGCCTTCATTTTTGCGCATAATCAAGTAATTTACTCCGCATGGATCCAGAAAGTCGATATTGAAAAGTGTTCTCGCTTTTTTTAAGCTGAGAAAGTTCGTATTGGATCTATTTACCAAATGTCTCGGACTGAAAATCAGTGCACATTATAGCCATTCAGTTGTAAGACTCCAAGAACTGAGCCTGTGTCAAAATCTAATTGAGATAGAGGATTTGGTATTACCGCCTCTAATCTCCACAATATACACTGACGATTTCAAGTTGGAGTGAGATGTTGGGGTAGAGATGTTCTCAGATTTCTTAGGGGAGGTGAAAACCTATCACCTGTCCCAATTTGCAAGATTTTTCTCGGAAGATGGCGTTTTGAAGCGTAACTGCAAAACCATTTTCAGGATAAGCGTGTAGCCATCTTCTCAGATAGCTGAACGGCTCCAGCATCTTTCACAACCAAATCGAAGTGAGTTAAGCAGTGACAGCCACGGTGCGAAACTCATGACAGTTCTCGCAGGAGAGTGGCCGATCGGAACCCACGCCAGAAGACTTGGTATTGGTCACAATGGTCGCTGCAGAAGTTGCTGATATGAAAACGAACAAGAGACAGTTGAGCCAAATGGTATTTAGCTTTTAATTGAGCGTTGAGTTGTTTCGCCGCCATTCTATCCCCTGAATCTACTATAACTCAGAGATAGTTGGCACTGATGTTCATATTGATTTAAAATCTTAAAACATGCCCTATAAAATGTTGATGAATGTTATAGAAGTAGCAGTTCTTGACTGGCTACAAATCCGGGTCGTTCCGGTTTAACTAGTAAACCTGGCTGGTGCCGGAATACTTGAAATTTTGCAGTTTCTTTTAGTTAACTTGTTAAAGGCCACGGTCTCCAGATTAGGTAATAACTTGCACAGAATTTCTTTTCATTACTTGGTATTTGTAACGAATGCCGCAAAGCCAGTTGATCATCGTACCTCCATCGTAAACCATCGACTTTCTTTTCAGTTAGCAACGATATTAGGCTGGGTCTTACGAGGACAGCAACCAGTTGCGTGGCACCAAATTGTAGTTCCTGAAATTTGATGCGCATCAAAAAAGTGCTGTCTCTTTCGCGATTCTGTTTTTCAGAGCCATTGGGCAACAGTTTATTTAGCTACCTAAAAGGTTGCTGCCGAAGTAGAGGTAGGTGGATGCTTTAGATCCAGATGGGAGCTTAAACTGTAGCTTTCGCTTTCCTACTTTCTTCATAATGCCGCTCACAAATAGATATTTAGTTGATCCTCAGATCATACTTGGCCGGAGACGAAAACTGCTATTGATCAAACCATTGCAAATGATTCAGTGGTGATCTTCTCCACTTATAGCACATGGAAAAAGCTCTTATCTTCGAGCTAGGCAAGGCAGGCATAGTATGCTCTTAAGCCATTAAAATAGTTTTAAAGATCCAGTCAGCCATTCCAGTGAAGGTGGAAAGCCTTAATTATACTAGAATCCTAGGGATCTTCTTCATTAAGGACCTTGATCATGTCTGCGACTATTTGTGAGCTTGCTTTGTGAAATCTCTAAAGTCATAAACCCTACGAGATATTCAGTCACTTCTATCGGGAAAGTGGATGACAAAGTCGATGTGATGGTCACAGCTTCTTGACTCAACGCCAATTAAGCTAAATATCGCGCCTGACCTATCTCAGTGCCGCCGCCTTTGCGATCAAAACAGTAACCCTCATTTCATTATCTGTCATTCCTTGGTCTCATCTCCACTAGCAGCGATTTTCACGCTTTTCCTTCCCCCTAGGTAGTAAATTAACTCCAAATTAATTTATACTCGCATTCTAATAACTTCTGCATCAACTTCAATGCATCGCCATCATTTTCGTATCTTTTAAACTCAACCTCAAACCATTGTACCTCCGTTACAATCTAGTTTTTCTGCTTCAACTCTTCAATTGCCTCACTCTAAATTTTAAGACTTGCTTTTTATATTCGTAGTTTCTTTGTACATACATTGATAGTTTAATGTGGGTGTATATCTTTATGTTCTGATCTTTATGTGCCCTTCATCTCACCACTGCAAATAGAAAATGTTTTATTATGTCAGTGGCATGAACCAGAACGTAATAAAAAAAAAACAACTCATTTTCTTCTACTCGTACGACATACAAATAACTCAGCGTTCACACAATCATGCATGTTTTATTGTTATTGCTGGAACATAGTAAATCTGCATATTTTACATGCATACAGTGGGGTTAGATAAGAGATTTTATTAACAAAAAAATATTTTTAGTAGTTATGAGTACTCATAAGAAATTGGATTTGGAGGTTATGGGAAGTGGCAGTTAATGAAGGAAATATGCAATTAGACGGGATTTGGGAGCACGAAACGAATTGATAGCAATATCGACAAAGATAACTATAACGATTTTTATAACAATAATGTGGAATATATCGGTTGCTGTATATAAAAGCATTTTTGAAGTATATTTATAAGAATTATGATATCGCAAACGGTAACAAATGCGATAAAAAAATATAGATAAACGGTATATGTAGATAACGGTACAGATATTGTATTGTATAAAACTTTTATATTTATATAAATTTATAAGAATTATGATATCGCAAACGGTAACAAATGCGATAAAAAAATATAGATAAACGGTATATGTAGATAACGGTACAGATATTGTATTGTATAAAACTTAAACTATTGATATCGATAATGATAAGTGATGGGTAGCGGTCGGGGGGAAAAGTTTCTTAAACGTTAAAATATCAAAAACGATGGCACTACCGCCAACGGTATGCAAGATAGTAAAGATTTCATTACAATTATCATATTGATATCGTAGAATAGATTTCGATACCGATAACGAAAATGGAATAAATATCGAAAATGATAACAAAAATAGATAGGCGATACTAGAATGATGACGATACATGAAATAATAATGAATCGTATTGGGATTTTGATATTGATATAGCACAAAATACATACCTCTTATGATAAATATTTTTATGTTAAATTCATGGCTAGCGATAACGATAAAAAATATCCGAAAGATAACAATATCAAAAAATATATCGATAACTAGAACGTTGACGACTTTTGATTTTGACATTCATATTGAAAAAAATATATTGATGTCGATAACGGTAACTACGTAAATTACTACAGCTATAAAAATAATATTAAAAATATTCACAAAAAATAACAATACCTTTTGCGATTAGTATGTACATATATTTATGTTAACTTCATTAATACCGATAACAACAAAAATATCCCTAACGATAACAATATCAAAAAATATATCGATAACGATAACTAGAATGCTAACGATATTTGAAATATTAATAAAGCCTACTTCGATTTTCTTATTGATATCGAACAAAATATATTGATATCGATAATGGTAGCTCCGTATACTACTGTCTGTAAGTAATTATCGATAATGACATTGAAAAAATAGCAATACCTTAGCCTTGGTGATAGCTGTATTTATGTTAATATCGAAAAAATTATTGATAGATAACGATAAAACTATCAAAAATTAAAAAAAATATATCAATATCGATAACAATTACTTCCGTGATAATGATAACGAAAAATCGATAGAAGTCGATAGACGAAAAATGATAGTAAAAATGACTGTTTTGGACAACATTACCTATTCTTATTCCAATATACTCGTAGGGGATTATTTCTTTTCAATTTACAAAGCTTTCATAAACACATCGCTTTTTCAACTCCTATTTGATCACTCTCATTCCACTGTAGCTTGCGTGAAATTGTTATCGTAATTGCGCGTATAACATTTACATACGCTTTATATGTTCATGCTTTTCATTAGGTTTTCATACACATAGCATTTGTGGTATTTGAATATCAATGCATCGTTTCATGTTGCTCTACAAATGTTCATACATGGATATTTAATTATGTATGTAATTTCTTTATTAACCCGCATTTGAGGTGAACAGTTGGAATTTACAGTAGCAACTGTCAGTCAAGGCTAAGTTTTTCTTATAAGCGGACGCATGTCTGATCGTAGTTTGTCAGTATGTGTGTCATTTTACGATTATGATTCAGCTAAACAGCTAGCGATGGTTAACCAAAACTAGGACAAATTATGCTTGAATTGCAATGCATTAAAATAATTTATGGGGCAATGAGATTGTGTTTATTATCTTTATGATTTTGTCTTATGCTAACAAATAATGCCAATGTGAATAATTTCGCAATGAATTTGCGCGGTTATAAAATTTAAGGGCAATTTTTTATTGCTGGCGATTTTTACTTTAGTCAAAAGGTTGCTCTGCTAGTTGTTGGAAAAATTCCCATAGCTTACTATTTTTGCATATTTTTCAAGAATTTAAAAGTTTATGGCGTTGAAATCGAGTAATAAGAAGCCTTTGCAAATTAAATGCTTTCTTTACACACTGCATTTTTTTTAAAGAAAAACTTGAACTATGTTAGCTAGAGTTAATTTTACAATGTACGTTGTTTTAGTTTTTTGTTCACTTGTTTTATAGTTCAAAGTAAAAAATCTATATTATAAAAAATAGATTATATGGAGAAAGTTTGTCACGCTTTGGCACTCAAAGTACTGCACCGATTTTTGTAATTTTTTTTTTTTAACGAAGCATTTGCGATAAGTGCAGATTGCCTTATTTTTTTTTTTTTGTTTTTTAAAAATAAATGCATCTCTGGGTGCAGCACTCCCCATACATAAAAACTAGTGCTGTATTTTAATCGGATTTATGATATTTTAAAACATCGATAATTAGTATTAAGACTGGAATATACCGCCATTTTTTTTTTATAAAAAAAATAATTTTTTAAAATATAAAAACAAATTACCTCAAATTGCTTAAAAGTCTGTAAACATAATAAAATTTATATTTCCGGTGGAAAACCCGCAACTTTGTGTTTGTTTTTTTAGTGAACCGCCCTAATGTTCACTTGTATACTTTTTTAATTTGAACCTTAATATTTTAAGTAAATTATTTCAGTACAAAAACCTATAAAATTCAATACGGTGCAACAAAGTACGCCGGGTATTTGCTAGTAAAAAATAAAATAAAAAACCTTACGTTTTCCATTGTGCCTAAAAATGACAATCATTTTTCAAGTTTTTCGCAAAATATGCAAGTGAATACTTAAATTTTCACATTTGTTGTTGCTAATTACATTTACAAATCGGTTTTGGAACGGCAATAAACCGGGTAATTAGCAAACTATGCCTTTCACTAGTTTAAAACAAAATGTCGCAAGAAAAATAAAGGGCAGTCAGTGAAATGGGCAATAATTTACGATTTCTAAATAAATTTAGTATAGATTTTCCAGGCAAATTTATTATAGCTATTTAAAGAAAATTTAATTCCTCCACTTATTTTATTTGGACTCCTTCTTTTGTCGGTTTTATTTAAAAAACCATTATGTTTTTATTTTAAGTAGAAAAATCTATAAACATTATCAAAAACCAAATGAATAAAGCATAGATTTCTGTAGTGGTAGGGTTGCCAACTTTAACGTTTACCACTGTTAATAAAACTCCACTTACAAATCGTCTATTTACAAAGTGTTTCGAATCTCGCCATTTTTCTTACCTTTTACCAAAGCTATTTAAAATTTTACACCAATGAATTTAATTTTCCGTTTCGTTAAAAAACTGTTTCAAATCGAAAATTTTGATTTTTATTTAAATAAATATTTTCTGCATTTTTACCTTATGTGTGTATGAAAAATTTTCTACAACTTGCCCAAAGTTCTACGACAATTAATTGACTTATCTTTCGATCTCAGCGCCACCTAGTAGATGTAGAGTTGTTAGAGTATGTGGATACGAATTTTTACCTGCAGTCGATGGCTGCCAGAAAATATTTAATACTCAGCTAAACCATGTTTAAAATTTAGAATAAAGCGTAACCTACTACAAATCAACCAGTGTGGATGTTCATTTTGTTGAAGAAATTTTTTAAGGGGTCTGGTAATAAAATGATTTATAGAAATTCGCCTGTTTTCTGACCTCAAATTACTTGGCATTCCAAGAATATTCTATTCTCAGTAGACAATTTTAACTTAATCGGCGCCAGTGTCCAGTCTCGGGTGTAATCTACGCTATGTGGCGCTCCTATGAAATCATCTTTTTTTTTTAAAGTAGCATATTTCATTCACTTCACTTGATTTCCTACCTCATAGCTAGTTTTTTGTATGTAGCTCATTTTAGCGGTTCCTTCTTGAGTTTATTAACTCGGTTTCTTAGAACAGATTAAACTGGTCTAGAGATAATTGATTGCAAAATTTCTGTGAGGTAAATAATTAAAAAAAAATTACTTGAATATCTGATTTTATTTGCCTGAAATGATCGGGTTGGAGTACTAGCACTCGAAATTTCCAGACAGTTTTTATAATGTTGAAACAAAAATCGGCAAAGTATTTTACTTTTACCACTCAATCAACTTAACACCGAAAATTATGCAACATTAAATTACTAAACATATCACTTTTATGAAATTCTTAACCAACCTATGAAATAAACTATAAAAGGCGAAATGTGCTCGTTACTTTCAGTAGCCAGTAATAAACTCGTACCAATATTAAGCCAAAGTTCTAGCTGCGTGAGCTCTACGACAGCCAGAACTTTTGAGATATTTGAAACTTTTCCATACTACGATCGTCGACTTTTTCATATACGAATTTATCGTATGAGCAGTCGATTCCAAAGTATCTAATTTGCATATAGAATGCATCACTGGCTTATATAGAAAAAAGAAACAATCTTCCCTTCACTACTACACTACACTTTTTTTTATTTGATATGACTGTCAAAAGCTCATCTTTTGTGACTCAAAATAAGAAAATTGTACGAAAGGGAAAGGCAACAGAAACGATGAATCAAAAAATCCAAAGCGGAAAAAATTTATATTACAATATACAATATAAACAAAAAAAAACGTAAAATCCAAATTCCAAACTGACATACCACTGCGTAGCACTCTCGACAAATGAGGAAGATCATTGTGATTGATTGACAAAAAATTCAATGAGTAGGAAGACGTCTTTGTGGCGTTACAAGTGTGTGGCGTTGCTGCGCATGCGCTTGGGTGCCTGAGAAGGCGTCAACTACTGCACACAAAAATTCAACAAAGCCATGAAAAAAAGTAAGATTACTGCTTTTCTTGAACTACCAACGATTTCACTTCAAATGAAAATGAAATTATTTACAAATTTTCACTTTTTTTTGTTTTGAAAATTAGAAAATGTTTGCTTGCAGCAAAGTACTTACATGGATCTTTTAATGACTACAAAATAATGTACAAAAATTTCTATACAAAACTTGAAGAAAAAAAAATTATAAAAGAAAAACCCAAAACTCGAAAACCTTTTGTTTACTTTCAATGGCGCTTTGTAATAAAAGCAGTGAATGTAATGAAATCAAAAGAATAATGACGAAAGCGCCAATGCACTCGTAAAAAACCGTAGTACTGTTTTGCTTTTCAATAGTTTTCATAAAGTGGTGGAAAAATTTATTATTGAAATTTCACTTTAAACCAAAGCTTAAAATTTTTGTCTCATGCATAAGTTTGCTAAAGCTTTTTTCTAATATACCATATGAAAAAATAATTATTGATACATTCATTTTCAAGTTTTTCAGTATACATATGAATGACTCTAAGTAGTGGAACAAATGTTTGGTTATTTTAATCAATTTTGTTAGAAAATGCTACTGTGAGTGCCAAAGTAGCTGCGCATGAAGCGTAAAATTCAATGTAATGCAACTTAATGCAATTTATGAAAATAAAATCATTTTAAATGAATGCAAAGTCATTGGGATTAGCTTTTGAAATTGTTCACTAGTTTCTGTTGAGCTTTTGTTTTTATTTATATATTTAAAATATTTGCTTTTATTAAATACTAAAGCTTAGCGACCAAATACCAAATACCAAAAATTAACAAGGAGGGAGCAGCGAACTATTTTAGTTATTAAAAGCCGAATCCAAAGGAGAAGAAACGAGAAAATGAATAATAAACAATACCCAAAGTAAGATAAAAAATTAATATGTTTGAATTATTTCTTTATTGTTAATTTTTAAACAGGCAGTAGGAAATTAATTATTTACATATCTTGGTTCAGAAATAGTAAAAAAAAATATAATTTAATTAAAATTTTAATTTTTTTTTCATTAATTAAATTTTTTTTTTCAGTTTAATAATAAGTATATTTTTTTAAATTTTATTTCCTACATCAATAATAAAATTTTAAAATTGTCTTTATTTTTGGCAATAGCTTAACTCGAGCTTAAATTTTTTTTATTAAAATTAAAAGTAACTTTTTTCATCGATAATAAAAACTCAGAGCCAATTTTTTTTTACTGAAACTATTATCAGATACTATGGTAATAACAAAAAAAAAAGTCCAATATAGTAATTATTTCGTGTATCTTATCAGAAATAAAAATAAATTTATATTTTTTCAGGTTAGTTATAGCTACAGTATTTTTTTAAATTTTATTCCTTACATTCAAAACTATTTTTTTAATGATTTTAGTTTTTGGCAGTAATAACTAATTTTCGAGTATACATTTTTGGTTAAAAGCAAAAATAAGTTTAAGTATTTTTTTTTAATCGAAAGTAAATTTTTTTAACGATTTATGTTTTTTGTTAAATAGCATTACTAGTTTTCGAGTGAAAATGCTTACATTGTGTTATGTCTGTGCATTTATCAAATCTATTCAGACTCTTCAAAGGTACTAAAAATTGTTATTTATACTAAAAATTATTTTTAAAAAATGCTAAAATCTATATACAAAATTTTGAATATAATAATTATTTGGTAGTTGCTAAATTTGTAATAAGCAGTAACAATTTAGTTTTTATTTACATTTTTTTAATCAGAAATACAGGGCAATTTTTTTTAAACTTTTTTAAAATTTTTTTTAAATTTTTTTTATCTTAAATGATCTTAATTTTTAGCAATAATAAAATAAATTTATATTTAATGGCATTAATGAAAATAAAGTAAAACTGCTTACATTGATCAAAGCCAATTCGTCACTAAACAGCACAAAAAATTACAGAAAAAAAATTTCATTGTATTACAAAAATATATAAAAATCCTAAATACTTACTATAGCTGCGCGAAAAAATAAGAATTATAGCCAAGCCTTGTTACTGATCAAAATAAGTGCATTCAAAAAAATTTAAATTTTTATTTTTAAGCAGAAAAAAATAGTTTATTTTGGAACAAATAAATTTTGGCGTTGCAAAGTTTTCAATCCTATATTTCATATTTAAAATCAGAATCAATATTAAAAAAGTAGTTATTCGAGCATATTTCTGGTTTCATATGTAACTTTTAAATTTCGGTAAAAAAAGAACAAACTCGAAAAATTAAAAACTGTAAAATAAGACTGCCCTAAAAATAATATTAAAAAAAATTTTATAAAATTTTTATTTTTAAACAAAAAAAATTTTGGAATAACAATCCAAAAATAATAATAAAATTGTTGCAAATGAATTATTTCAACTTTATTCTAGTTTTATGCTCAATTTTGTTTTAAATACCCGTGTATAAAATATTTTTGCTCCAGAAAATATTCCTTTTTTATTATGCCTGCTAAAGAAAAAAAATTCTTAAACAAAAATCTAAAAAATGAAACTCAAATTTCTGAAACCTCAAGTATTCCTAATAGGAATTCAAGGAAAATACCCACTATAGATCTATTCTACGACTTCTGAAATATATTAAGTTTTTCTGATAAAACTTTAAATTAATCATTATTTTCTCACTCTGTCAATAAATTGTAATTCTGCTTATAATATAGGAGTACTTTTAAATAAAGTTTCATTCCACAATTACGGTGGTCTATTATTTCAGCTAACAGGACATTATTTTACATAAAAATCAGTTTTAATGCCGACAAATTTATTTATGGATTTTAGCTATATTTGGTTTTCAATTTTCTTTTCTCCACAACTGTTTATTTAATTTTGAAAATTGTTTAAGCCTTCAGTTAGCGATCGGCAATTTGATTTGTTTTTCACTTTTTAGCGGAAGCTCTTTTATTGCTATGAACATGGTATTTTTTTGTTGTTGCCGCTTTTTCAATCACCTGCGCCAACGCCACCGCAAAATCACAATTCAAGCGTGGTAATTAATTTATGCCTAACGTTCTTGTGACCGGCATTTCGTTTGCTGTCTTCTATCTTCTGTCTTCTGCTTTCAACTTTCCGCGCTTGACTTCTACGCTGACTTTCCAACAACGCGCATAGCTTTCTTCTTCACTCTGTCCTTAAATATTTATTCAAATTAAATTAGCATAGAAATGCCAATGTGCAACGGTTTATGCTCAGTTTCTCAATTCAGGTATTGATTTGTTCAGCTGCTAGTTAACTGCGTTGGTATTTTTTATACAGCTTCCGCTTGACGCTGACTCAAACAACCACTGGCTGCCAGAGAACAGGCCAGTAGAAATTGTGTGTGCATTTGCAAAACTATTTATTTAGAATTTTTTTTTTTATAATTTTTTTTCTTATTTTCCTTGTTTTGTTTTTTGTGAAATTTACATTTCTGCTTTATCGATTACAGCATGACAAATGTGTGTGCGCGATGTCTTAGATTTATGTCTATTGTTTACATTCTAATTAACATATTTTCACTATTGCTGTATTTGGTATTCTCAGTAGCGGTATGGCTGGAGAGCAGGGGGAATTGGTGAAAGATGCCGAAATATTTTTGGTCATAAAACGCTTTCCATTTTTTCTTTGTTTGGTCATTAACAGCTAGCTTAGCATGATTGGCTACATAAATCAGATTTATTTGAGGTGAGCTTAAGGTGCGATTGGTGAGAGGTCAGACTGTTTGAGAATATAAAGTATTTTTAAGCCGAAAATAGAGTTTCGTTCAAAAAACCTAAAATGAAGATGCAAGGAATTTAGTGATATGTCAACTGATATAGATCAGCTACCGATTATTTTTGGTGAGTTTGATTTTGGAGAATCAGTTACAAGAAAAACTAGAGATCCTCAAATGTAGACATAAAAACTGGAAGTAGTTTGGAAGAATATTTTAATGCTTTTGAGCAACTTTACTATAAGTTCAATGTTTTTTTTCGATTCCAAATCGTGGTCGAAAAAAGTAGTTATTGCGTCGATAATTTTCTCTAATTGCTTGCATTATCAGCACTATACTACACTTTCGTTCCTGTAGCCCAGCTGTCGTTTTTAATTTAAGTTATATTGTCTGGTTATGATGTGAGCTGCCGCAGCTTATTTTTTATTTTCCTGGCAGCTAACTCAGAATATTTAAAAATGATGCCCCTAATTTTCTCATGTTATTTTACAAAGAATAGGACAATTCCAGAGAATATAATTAATAGTTTTCTCTTCTTCACATTTTTGTATTTTGAGTCATGTGTAAAGTTGAAAATAATATCTACTCTTGCTCCTTAAAATATTTATAATAAAATTGCTATTAGAAACCGCGTTCAGAGCACAACAGTATATGCTGCTGAGGAGAAGGGAAAAACTGAGAATTTTTGAAATACTTGGAACCCAATGGGGTATTTCTTTTAAGCAAAGAATAACATACGTTTCCATCTCATAACATGCGAAGTTCTGATTCTAGTGGCTCTCCATTTATAGAGCTATTATATGTCTAAACTTTGGAGAATACCTTACAAAGCCGACCAGGCCTGACGATAGTTACGTAGATTCACCGCCAGATGGTGGCGTCTAGTCTCCATAAACTACCTATTGCTGTTTTACACTCTGTATAGGACTTATCGATGAGCTAGCTAAATCTCCCAGCATAGCTTCTTAAACAAAGTAAGGCGCAGAAATTTAAGCTTTGACATTTTATAACCCTTCACAGAAATGACTTTATTCGAATTGATACTCTTGTAGACCAACTCGACGGATCCCGAAATGTCATTTACATTGAGTCTAAGTAAACTCCGCAGAGAGACATGAAAATTTCTGCTTCACTCACCTAGCCTTCACCCTGCTAGTCGTTCGCTTGTAATTCTTGCCTATCTTTTTATGAAAATCACAGGTCGAGAGAAGTCACATATCATCTGACCGTACCATTATCGAACTAAAGCTTGCGATCCATTATGAGAACCATAATTAGCCGTCAGATAAACTAAATAGGTAAGAACGTCGGACCATTAATGTTGAATAATTTTAATGAGTCACACTTTCACGTACAGTAGCAACCGAATCTATATTCAAATTCAGTGCAAGTTCGCGGCTTAAGTCTTTCGTTGTAAATTAAGGAAGTGAAACTACTAGACTGAATATAGATTTTTTTTTGGTTTTTTGAAGAAAGCAAAGACTTTTGAAAGCTTGTGCCAAATCGCCAAATAGAATAATAAAATACGAGCATAATAAAACCATATTTAAATACAGATATAAATCGAATGCTTTTGCACAGAACAGATTCGCCAGCATTTTGAAAATCAAGCAACGCATAACCAATAAGGTTTGATCTCAAAATATCAACCTAGATTTAAGATTTTGTACTTGTTGTACGCTAGCAGATTCCGTAAACATATAATTTGTATAACAAAAAATGTAAAGAAACCCATTTCTTGTCTCCACTGAATAGCTCAACTTATAACTATAACTGTAAGCTTTTAAAGTGGTGCTGTGCTGCTAAAAAGATGTCGCAAATTAGGCATTCCAATTCAGCTACCACCAAAAAAAAAGCAACAAGCAACCAAAGCGCAAACTTTTACTAAATATATATTCTATTTCATTTCATATATTTTTTTTTTTTTTTTTGCAGTTAGACTTCTTTCACTTTCCAACCAAATTTTATACGGTCATTTACCGAAAATTTTGAGGTGCAAAAGTTTCCTTTTCTTTTGTCACCTGCTTTCTAGGTTTTTTGAATTCATTTCAATGTTGTTGTTTTGTTTTGTTTTTTTTGTCTTGCAGCAAAATTGTTGTCATTTAATTAAAATTTCGCATTGTCATAAATTAGCGAGCACGACTGCCGAAAGTGGTAAAAATTTGAAAATTTTTAGTCAGACTATTTAAAGTAACACATCTTTCGTGACCCATTGAACTACTTTGCATATTTGTGCTTTTTGCGCACATTTTGTATTTTTACCACACACGCACACATAACACGCTTTATGTTTGATATGTTTTATTTTTTGCTTTAACGGTTTATGGTTTTGTTTTTGCTTTTTTTGCACGAATTTATGCGCGACTATAGTTATTAGCTGGCTAACGAGCCGTTTTACTTTCACATTTGTTTCTAACATAAAAATATATTCTAAGTCTATATGGGATATCTATTACCCACATATGAGAATGTAAATAGATATATAAAAATATTTATACAAATGTAGACAAATATATCTGACGTTGCAATTAATTCCAGATTCCACTTTATATAAAGAATTATATATAAATTTATTAAGTGGTTTATTCTCTAACTGTTCTTCTCATACAAATCTTTTTACACCTGTCGGCAAAGCGTGCAGTGCGAGTTCGCTGCTTAAGTCTTTCGTTTCGTGGCGCGTCCTACAAAAGTCTTTCTGAAACCCTTTCTATGGGTAGCAATAGCAGATGGTCTTTAGTTTGCACCGCTCTATACAAAAAGAAAGGAACAACGAATGTAGAAAAGAAGACCTCTCAATCCTCAGGCAGGTCTTTTGGAATTACGTTCGGCTCCTGAAATGATCTACTGAGTTAGATTATATTTCGGTTTTATATGGACGTTTTCAGAGTTTTTGAGACCAGGTCATGTAGTTCTTGCACCAAGTAGATATTTAGATATTTTTCGTAAAAAAATTTCACCTAAAATTTGTAACAATTAATATTTAAAAAAAGCTAGGAAATTTACTGTTTCAATAAATGGCTTTATGTATTCAGCTCTTAGGATAGGTATGTGTAAAAAAATTGCGAGTGGTGACGATTACGATAACTATGTATGTATATCGATGACTAAAGTAATCATTATCTTTATGAAGAGTGAAAACAAATGTCAATACCATTAATGATACGTTTCACTATTGGTGGAGTAAGAAATATTTTCGACATCGATAACGATAACAATATTTGTAGCGATAAATATCTATCGATAACAATAACAAAAAAGGTAGCGATGATAATAACAATGAGCATAACGATAGAATTAATGGTAATAACAATAAGAGCGATATCGATAGCTATAACACTATCGATAATAGTAATATATTTTAACGATAAAAGATAACGATAATGAAGACGAACCGGATTTTGTAATTTTTACAATAATGATATGATATCGATAGCGATTGATATAACGTGAGCAATAACAACAGAGAATAGATGTGTTAAGGCGATTTAAATTTGATTTTTTAAAGGTGTTGTGACTCTTTTGATTAAAAATAATTTAATCTTTTTTCAAACTGTATACCTCAAAAAAAGTGAAAGAATTTTCATCGCAATTTAAAGTTTTTATTAGTTTTATTAAGTTTTGGAATATGATTTTTTATATTACAATGTTTCATCCAAAACTTTTTTTTTATTATTTCTTGGGTTTCCTTTTAATTTATTTAACTTTAATTTTCATAAAAATATATTACATTCCTTTTATAAAAAAAAGCCGTACGAATAAAAGTAACTTTGTAATCACAATTTGAAAAAAGAGTTATGATTTAGGAAAAGAAATTGTCTGCCATATAAAAAAATTTGATCATTGGGAAGTAAAATTCAAAAAAATTTAAAAAAAATCTAATTTTTTTATAAAACTCTAAAAAAAATTTAAATTGTGCTGAAATTGTTAGATTTATATTTTAATTTTAATCAAATTTTAAACTTTTAGATGTAACAATGCGCAATTTCTGAAAGTTTTTTTCAATGTCTAAAAAAAATTGAATATTTCCTGAAACTTTGATAAATTTGTCCAAGTTTCATGTTACTAAAGTTTGAAAGTTTTATATGTAACAATTTTTTTAAATTACCTTAGATTTTTTACAAACTTCAAAAAAAAGTTTTAAATTTTTCTGCGACTGTGTTAAATTTTTGATAGTTTTATATTATAAAAGACTTGTTCAATTTCTTTAGTTGTTTTTATAAGGCAATAAAAAGTTTGAGATTTTTTTGAAACTTTGTAAAATTATTCAAAGTTTTATATTACTTAAGTTTCAAATTTCATATGTAATAATTTTGTTCAATTACTTTAGGTTTTTACATACTCCAAAAAAAAAATTTGAAATTTTTCTGAAACTGTATTAAATTTTTCAAAGTTTTATATTATACAAGACTTGTTCAATTTCTTTACTTTTTTTATAAATTCAATAAAAAATTTGAGATTTTTTGGAAACTTTGTTAAATTTTTCAAAGTTTTATATTGCTTAAGTTTCAAACTTTTATATCTAACAATTTCGTTCAGTTTCGTTAGGTTTTTTGTAAACTCCAAAAAGATTTGAAATTTTTTTTTATTTGAAATTTTGTTAATTTTCTTAAAATTTTTTACAAAGCCCAAAAAAAAATTGTAAATACGGCAAGTGCTTCCACCCTATATTTTCTACAGTCAAATATAAAACTCCCAAAAAATCTTTAAAAATTTTGAACTAAGTTTGAAACTTTTATATATAAAGATTTTTTTATAAAAACAAAATATTTGAAGCGAAATTTTATAAACTTTTCAAAACATATCATGTGCATGCTTTTGTGTCCCATTTCCTATCGAAGCCTTGCCCAACTTTTTTACAATGATTTTCTTAAGCCTTTTTAAAACCTTAACCACCATCTTTTACAACGACTTCGTTATTAAATTTCCTGGCCTATTAAAGCACAATGGTTGGCATTAAAATCATTCCCAAATACTTAGCTGGTGTATTTATATTTATATTCATAAATCTAAATTGTACGGGCAGTACACTGAAAATTTGTTGCACCAACTAAATAATAAAGACTTCCATTTACATACATATAGTACGTAGGTTTGTTTATTTATTGTTAGTAAAAGTGTTCTACTGTGCACTCACAACTATTATTTTGACTTTTGCTTCTAAATTTTTATTTCACAGCAATTTTTATTGCTATTTTTATACTTTTCTTATTTTTCATTTTTACTATTTTAGCTTTAATATTTTTAATATAACTATTTCTTGTGCCAATATTTATTGAACTATTATTTACTTTTTACCTTACATTTGCTAACTTTTTCCAATTTTATAGTCACTGCTAATATGTTTTGCTAATTGTCTGCTTGCTTTTCATGTTTGTGCTCACAGTTTGTGTGTACGATTTACCTTTCCTACCTAAAGTCATTAGTTTCTCGCTTATGAAGTTTAGTTCTTTAGCAATTGAACTCAAAACATTTGGTATTTCTGCAGAATTTAGTAAAAATTTGTTGTTAACAGTGAAATGCTTTTAAAGCTGCTTTCTTTTTTTTTTTAAATTGTAATCATTTTTGCTATGCTATTAAATGCGAAAATCGAAGAAAAAATTACAAACTTAGCATTTACTTTTACTCCAAACAATTTTGTTACACAGTTAATCGTTGGCTTGAGAAAAGTAAATATTTATTTTTTTATAGCTAGCACAATTTTCTGTATGATCTGCGCTTTTAGCGGAAGTAAATATTGATTTCTTTTCTGCTAAGTAAACTGAAATTATTATATTTTTGTGTTTATTTGGAGAAAATAGCTATAACTTGTTGCAGCCAATGGCATGTGGTGAAATTTTGTATAGGATATTTATTGCTAAAACAACTCTTGCAGAATTCTTTTAGTTTGCTGTCAAATCAAATAGAATGGATTGGATTAGTTGAGCTTTAATTAGATTTAATTCGATTACGCAAAATTGGGTTTAACTACATTTGATTCTCTTGGATTATACCAATTTAGGTTGGTTTGGTTTGGTTTTTTGGAACTTTGAAACTTTGGAATTTGATATCGAGATAAACCGGTTTCGCTGTTATGGCATTTTTTTCTCGACAGTGCGTTTCGTTTTCTCACTGTTACAAAAATTATCATCCTCTACTAAACCAAAAATTGAAAAGCATTCAGATTAATTAGATCAGGTTAGATTTATTTGTATTAGATTAAATTATATTGGGATGAGCTGATATTAGATGAGTTAGTTTAGAATAGAGTAGGTAAGATTAGATTAATTCGAATTAGATTAGAATGCATTGTGATTAGTTGGGAATAGATTTATTAATCTAGATTAATTTTAATTAGATTAAACTAGGTTAGATTAATTTAGATTTGATTATGTTAGATAAATTTGGGGTAGATCACAGATTACATTCGGATCAGTTGAGATTAATTTTGAAAAGACTAGCTTAGATTAGAATAATTAAATTAGAATATATTACGATTAAATGGCATTATACTGATTAATTAGGTTAAATTGCATGACAACTATTTGAGTTTAGGTTTATTAATTTAAACTGGATTAGATTAGTTTAGATTACATAATTTTAGATTAGATCAGACTGCATGGGATTAGTTAAAACTGAATTGATTACACTAGATTTTGTTAGGGTAAATTAGGTTAGATTATTTTATATTAGATTAATTTGGATTAGAGTAAACTATATTAAGATTAGTTGAGTTCAGTTTAATTAATTTAGATTGTATTAGCTAAAGTAAATTCAATTAGTTTAAATTAGCCTAGTTTAAATTATATTAATTTGCATTAGATTACAGTGGGAATAGTAGAGATTTGATTGATTAATTTAAATTAGATCAGTTTGGATTTGGCTTAAATTCGAGTAATTTGGATTAAATTCGAGTGCAATGATACTATTTTGGCTCAGATTTATTACAAAATATTGGACTGGATTGGGTTAGATAAGTTTAGATTAGATTAGTTTGAATAAGATTAGACTACACGAAATTGGTTAGATTTATTAAATTCAATTAAATCGGATTTGGATTCGATTACAATAGTTAAGATTACTTAGACTAGATTGTATTGTATTAAATTAAGTTAGTTTAGTTTAGATTCAATTAGATAAGATAGGACAAAAATAAAGTTAACTAGATTAGCTCACATTAGATAATAGTGTACTAATTGTTGCATACCGCCGTGTGGCTTCAGATTTTTAATTTTATTGAGGATTCCCTTAAAGTCACTAGCTAGATCGTAAGGCTCCAGGAACTTGATTCTAGGATGTTATCCTAAATTTGACAAATAGTAAGACAAAGTAGCTCTGCAGTGACCAAGGAGGCTTTGATTACTCTAACCTTCGCTAATATGAAAATTTTGGCTTACTCGTGGCATTCGTATTCATCCAGTAATCTTGTGCGAACTTTACTTTATTTACTATATATCATTTAACGTTTTGTCTAATAAGTGCCCCGGAAATGTGAGGATCTTAAATAATTTTGTCAGCGCTATTTCGGGTTAGGATTTTAGGGATTTATCTGGAACTTCATTAACCTTCATATGCCTTTTGCTGCCGCAATGTTCGTATATTTTCTCAAGCCTGATAAGTTTTATTTAGTCTACTAAAATATATGACTCAACTTTTGTGAAAGAATTCCCACTACACTTTAATCAAATAAGTAAATGACCTGAGTAACGGACAACAACCGCCGGTAACTACGCCCTTTCTCAGAGTTTGCTCTTTTGAGCTATTTCTACTTTTAAGCCATTTATATAACTCATTATGTAGCTATCTCGTATTTACTGTTATTTTTTTTTTTTTTAGAATTAACATATGTTTTCAACTGCCAAAAACAAGCACAAATTGTTTTCATTTCCTTTCAAATTAGTTACTTATTTCAATCAACAACCAAAAAATTCAATTTAATCGAATAAAAAACCAAAAACCTACAAAGAACTAGTAGCACTCCATATGAGAAAAAGGAGAAGAGTAATTCTATTTACAATATCAATCACTCAATCAGCGGGTTATAACAGTACACCAACTCCAGGTACTCGAATGTAAATAGGTTTTACGTAGATCTCCTTTTCTACATTTTCATTAGATGTACTACATTTCACTGGCTTAATAGGCAATACTCACCGGTAGCCATTAATCAAGAATACACCAAATCAAAACAAAGTAAGCAGCCATCTACTAAAATTCTAGCCATTATCGGCTGTTCAAAATCAATTCCCAGAGCGCGCCCATTTCGGAAAACTGTAAAATTGAGGTTGCAGCCGAAACTGAAACGGACATTATAGCTGCATGGCGTTTTTTTCTTCAGCTTACTTGTTGGTTGTTTGTTTATATATATATGTGTGTGTGTGTGTGTACTGTTGCAATCTCTGTTGACCAGTTGGTGATTTTCACAAATAAAATGCCGCTACTTCACTATTAACCCATTTTCCAATTATTTGTTTGCTTGTAATTGATAGCGCTTTAATTAGTTTTTGTATAATAGAAGTTGTTAAAAAACCACCCAATTTGAAAAGAGTAATGCAATAGGGATAATTGATTCTACAAGGTGGTGTGTTTTTATACTATGTTTTACATATATCTATTTGTGTGCGTATGGAAGAGATTCTGTCGGTTAGCATTCTATGCAAGTTCGTCGCCTAAGTCTTTTGTTTAAAATTTGATATAGAGTCTGGCGAGATTTAACTGTGCTTCTATTGCGTGTGGTAAAATCCGTTTGAAGATCTCACGAAGGAAAAGTTACGGCAGCGGCAAAGTACTTTTTCATGCAATAGAAATAATCCGCAATATTTCTTGTTATTTTTCTCAAGAGCAGAATTTTAGCTTAACTGCGAAACAATAAAAATGACTCGAATAAAAGTTTGAATTTAAAAATTATAAACTTAAACATTCTTAATTTGCGTAAATATTTTAAATTAATATTAGACTAAATAACTAATGATATATTTTTATATAAACATTTTTTGAACAAAAAATATTTTTTGAAGAAAAATTTTAAGCTGAATATTCTAAAATAAATACCTCTTCTTTTGCTTTAATATTATACATTATTATTATATAACATGCTTAATTAGTTTTAGGCAATAACAATTTATTATTAATTATTGCCTTAAACTAAAATATTTTACTTGAAAACTCTTAACTCAATAATTTTTCATTTGCTTATTAAAATATATGCTTTATTATAAGTTGTTATTAGACATTGAATAATTTTCGAACAAATTTTTTTTTTATATAAAAATATTTTTGAAAGAATTTGTTTTATTTCAATATTTCTTAATTTACCCAAATATTGTTTACAAAGTTACATACCTAATTATTTCTAGACTAGAAAAAAAATTGTGAGTACAGATTTTTGTTGACCAAAATTTAAAGTTGAAAATTCCCTGCTAACTTAAGCAACAGAAATGTTTTTTTTTTCTATGAAATGAAAAACCAAACATTCAAATAGAAAGTAATAAATTTAAGATCTGTTCGTTTACTTAAATAGTACAAATTATTCTTAGATCAAAAACCTGGTGGGCAGCAAAACAATTTTTGAATAAAATTATTTTTTCAAAACAAAAAATGATTATTGAAAAGTAAATACTTTCGTACTTTTCATGTGCTTCACAATTTTTATTTGACCGAACATTTTTGATAGGCAACTAAACACTTTTATTTTTACAGATTTTTTTTTTTTAATTTGTCCTAATATTTTGGGGTAAGCAAAACAAATCAAAAATAATTTTATTTTAATAAAAATAATTTTGTTTCAATAAAAATATTTTTTTTATAGTTGTTGCAATTTATTACTTTTTTTCAAATTGTTGCATTAGTAATAAAATACTTTAAAGGGGCATATAATATTTAAAATTTTATTGATTTCAGTTTACGATATTAAAAATGAAATTTTCAGATATTTTTTTACATTTTTTTTATGGTTTCTCATTTACTTAAAGTTAGTTCAATAACAAAAGAAAAACAATTTTCAAAAATTTATAAAATATTTTTTTTTATTAATAATTGCATTACATTCTGCATACTGAAAAAAATAATGTTTTATTTTTGTTTATATGCTTAATTTTTCATATTAATTTTTAAATCAAAGTTGTGAATTTATGTTTATTTTTTCTGATTTTTTGTATGTAAAACTTTCAGTACAAGAATTGATTATGTTACGCCCAAGTATTGCTTTAAAATTTTAAGTAACATAATTGTCTATTTTGCATTAAAAAATTTACTTCGAACTATATTTTCTCAAAAAAAAATTCCAGCAAAATTTGTTGTTTTGGTTTTATTTGCTTTTTTTTACAAAATATTAATTTTAATTCCAAATTTTCTAATTTTATACCAATTAATATTCATTTTGTGCACTTTGGAATAAAAGCGCCCAAAGCTTAAACCCCAATTCAGTTTAAACCAAAAACAAATAGCTGTTATTGTTGTAAATTATTTAAAGTCTAAGTAATTTACTTAACCAATTTAGGTATAATTGTTTTTTCATCTGTTACAGCAACAAAAAACTTTCAAAAATTATTAAAAAATTATTTTAAGCACAATTTTTTCAGTTGTTTTGCATACAAGCTTTCCAACTTAAATTGCATTTGTGCGTGCTGAGTTTATAAAATGCCGTTAGCAGGGATTAGAGATTATTTACATAAACACTCACCCATACACACATGTAAATAAATATTTAACTACAAACATATGAATGCCACTTAATCCACAGCTTCAAATATCCGCTCTTTGAGTGACTATAATTTCACTCTAAAACAACAACTTTCACACTTTTTTTTTTGTTTGACAAACTTCATTTGCATTCCAGCTGTTTGCATTTTTTTTTTAATTTTTTTTTTATTTTATCTGCTATTGACACCCCTTTAGTGGGGAAAAGAGCCAGTGAGGTGTACACACAGCTGGATTAATCTTATACTGCTGTAGAAAATTGGAAAATTTACCAAACTGTAAAAAATGCAGATAATTTTAACCACTGCATGAGTGAAGTTATATAGCCTAAACTAACAAATTAAAAAAAAAAAGAAACACAAATATGAAAAAGTGCTGGCAAGAACTTTCACAGCAGCAGCAGCAGGAAAACTCTATTCCAGTCAGGTTAAAAACTGAAACAAACACAACGACAATAAAAAGGCTATTGCAAAAGTTATACTCGCAAAATGATCGATGTTTATTTTGCATGCGGGCGACTGGCGACTTGCTGCCAACTACTGCTAGCTAAACAAGCGTGTTATATTTTACACAAGCGGATATGCACACATATATACATACATACATACATAGATAAAAACATACATGAGCCCCAGCATATAAGCGTTTGCTATTTATTAAACGCCACCTCTTAGGACTTGACTTGTAGTAATTTGGTAGCGAAATTCTGCTAATTAAAAAAATTAATAAATAAAAAAAAATATGAATTAGAAAAGGTAGTTTTTAATAGTCACAACATAGAAAATGACAAATTAGTTTATTTTCAAACAACTTACAAAAAACGAAAAACATTTGCTTTTTTAAATTTGCCAAAAAAATTTATCAAATAAAAACTGTCCCTTATAGGGTCCCAAAAAATGAATTAAAGTAAACATAATGTAAAGAGACACCTAATTCAAATAGAGCTAAACGAAATAAAGAACAACAATTCTATTTTTCTTATTAAAAATTTGAATGAAATATTTTTTTTTTTAATTCCTCGATTGATTTTGTAAATGTTAACCAAAAATAAGAGTATTAAAAGTGAGCGTCTCCGAACAACGATTTTTTTCCAAACTTTGCAATATTTTTTGTATGAAAGTATTTTTAAAATTTAAATACAAATTTTTAGTCACTTCCACATTACTGCACTGAAATTATATGGCCAGTAATATTGCTTAGTAGGAATTTTCTAAAAAATTAGATTAAAAATATTAAAATTTCTATATTGACGTACTGAATTTTTCAAAAAAAAAGGATGCAGTACATTAAAAAATTTACTAATCAAAAATGGCATAGGAAAATTTCGCTAAAGGATTGCTACTGTTTGTCATGGTGATATTATTGGATATTTTGACATGGAGATTTTTATTAAAAAAAAATTTAAATTAATCTTTTATACAAATTTTTATTTTAAATTGGTGTGAAATCGAAATATGGCAAAATGTCCGATATGTCCACACCAATGACTCGATTTGTCAGGAAAAGCGAACTAGTAAAATCGCACATTATACAAATTGTCTTTTTAAAATTTTTAAATATTTTTAGACCAAAACTAATATTAAAATTTTATATTCTTTTTTCTGCTTATATTAGAACTAGTAAATACATACATATGTCCTTTTTCAATTAATATTCTTTGTTGTAATCAATGTAGTTTATATTTCATAACAATTTCTTTATATTTTAATTGAACAACGAAAAATTATTTAAAATTTCTCTAATATTAAGTTGAAAATTAGACTACGGTTGTTATAGTTTTTCTAAAATGTTCTTAATTTGGTTTTTAATAGATAATATTTTGTTAATTTTAGTCAATAAAAAAAAAAATATTACATTAATAAGCTCCACATAATTTAATATTTTTTGGATTTAGTGATAATTCAATTTACAGCACTACTTTTTATGTACTATACATTGAAAATTTTTCAACATTTCAATTTTTTATCGAAATTTTGGTTTTTCCGAAAATTCTTAAGGAGGTACTGATAAAGAATTTCAGTATTTTTTAACTTGACTTGTTTATCCAATAAACATGCATGGTGTAAAAATTTCAGAGTTACACTCACGGTTTGAAAAAAAACTTGGCAACTTTTAACTTTTCATATATTTTTATTTTATTTAAATTTTTTTTTTTAATAATTGTTACTTTTGTTAAAACAAACACAATGTTAACCCAAATTTCAAATTTCGTGCAAATTTAAAAAATTTATGGTGGAAATTTTGTATATGGAATAAGTGGAATAAATATAGTCAAAAATTGGAAATTTGCACATTATTATACTAAAATTGAACGTGATTTAAAAAAAAATGCTGTTAAAAAATTTTGAAAATTTGAATGAAATTTTTAGAAATAAACAATTTTTTTTTGTGCGTTTAAACTTGGGGTTAAATGGGTTTTGTTATTGAATAAATTATATTTAGAAAAATACTACAGTTAAATAAAGAAAAATAAGCAGACAAAATGTGTCAATATATAGTGGGGTTATAATTTTGCGTTGGGGTGTATGTGTAAGTATCCTCCTCACTGTTCCTTGTAAATATATATGTATATCTAACACGCCATCATGACTGCCAGTTTTTCATTTCACGATTTTTCTTTTCCCACTGGGCAGTTTCAAATACTTTTAATTTTTTTCAGTTTTATTTTGTTTTTTTTTTCTTTGGTTTTGGAAACGAAATCACCGCAGTACTTCATATAAATGAAAGCATCCAACAGCAATAGCACACTCTAAGTCCACAACTTATTCCCATTGCTTATGAAAATAGAAATGTTATCCTCTTCCACCTGACTACAACGCTTGCGCCACCTACCTCCTGCCACTTTTCACCCTTTCGGCAGCAACCAGCCAACCAACCAATGTCGCTACATTGCTGCACGACACTCTGTCATTTCTCATCGAATTGGCGATTTTCGGCGCCACAGCAAGCCACGGCAATGCCGCTGCTACCATTTCTACTGGCTTCTTCAGTAACCGATGCTACCAGTACAAATGTTTGCACACATACACACACACACACACAAATATTTTAATACATATTTATCTGCGCATATCTTGTAACTGGCAATAGCTGCGGCCACAAATGTCATACCACATTTGGTTTGATGTCATTTGCCTTGAGTGTTGGTGGAAAATTAATCGTGAGGATTACAGCCTTTGGCAGCTACTTAAATGCCAGATAATTACATGTAGCTATGTAAAGTTTTGTAGATTCTAACAATATTAGCGATATGTGAGAAGTAGATGGTGCGGTGGTGCAGAATTTTGCTGATCAGCTAGAAGAATAAATTCATTTGGATACGGAAGTGCATCGATTTGGAAGGAGAAAGTTGGTTGGATGGATTTGCTCAAAAATGGAATCGAATAAACCGATGAATGAAATTTCTGCACAGTAAGCTTTTTCTGCGAGGTAGGCAAACAGTTTTTGCGAAAAGTCTTAAAGTAGGCGAAAAAAGTCACACATATTTTTGGCGTAGATCACTGGTCCAGAGAAAACTTTTTAAAATTGTTGGGGCATTTGCCACTTCATCGACACACTCTACTTTAGGGGATTAATCCTGAAATGAAATATATTAAATATGAATCCAGTAAGATGGGCGGCCGCCATAGCCGAGTGTGTAGCGTGTGCGCGCCTCAATCGGTGGGTCTCGGGTTCGAATTCTGTTCGGGGTAAGTTACACTAAAAATTATAGAAAATTTTCCCTCGGCAGGCAATGGCAAACCTCCGCGTGTGTATTACTGAAATGATATGAAAAAAAACTTCTCACAAAAACAAAAAAAACATTCGCCGTTCGGAGTCGGCGTAAAACTATAGGTCCCTTAATTTGTGTTACAACAGCAAGACGTACACCACAAATTGTAGGCGAAGTTCGGCCAATTATGTACGTAATAAGATGTAATTATATTTAGTAGAACGCAGATGCTACTTATTTTCGAGCCTACATTCCTTAGTGGAGTGGACAGCGGGCTTTAGGTTTTTAATTTTTTGACAAACTGTTTTTTTTTCGTGTAAAAATCGTTCCAACAATTTGTTGCTCTTCAAAGCAAAATAAAAAATATTGCAGGACCGGAATTTGTGTTATTTTTATTTTTTTTTATATAAAAAAATCTTTGGGAAAAATTCGTTTAAAAAAAAAAGTTCCAATATATCGATATATGTTATACAAATCCCAGTTTATTTTAATTTAGAAGTTTTTTTTGTTTGAAATGATTTTTATTTTTCATTCACATGAGATCGTTATTTTTAAATTTTTATTTATATTTATATTTATTGTTTATTTTAATAAAAATTATAGAATTATGTGCATTATAAGAAAAATTGAGCTTAATAATTTTTTTTTTTTATTTCTGGGTTAAATTTTTTTTTTTAAATATACTTCATCTAACTTCTTTTTATTTAAAATAACTGCTGAAAATGTGTTTAAAATATCGGATTTGCTTCATTTAATAGTTGATTTATTTTCGTTATATTCCAAAATATTTATTCTTTTGTTAAAAAAATTTGCAAAAAATTGATTTTGTAGGAAGAACCCAATCGCATTGATTTAAACTCGTTTTTCATTTGCCAAAAATTGCTATAGAAGTATGAAGAGTTCTTATTTTTTTTTAAATATCTTTTATGTAACTTTTTTCATTTAATTTCAAACTTTTTTCATGCAATTTCAATCAAATTAGAAAATTGCCATTCAAAATTTTCTTTCATGGTGCTTTGAAGGTGCAAATTTGATTTCTACTTAGATCTATTTTTTTATTATTTTGCTCAAAAAATTCCAAGTAATCGTTTTTTTTTTTTTTTTTTGAGAAATTCCATAGGACATTTGATTGCGCACTTTCATCGCAAAATAAAAAACAAATTTAACAAGAAATATTTTCGTAGCACCCATTAGCACCCACCTAAAAGTATCATTTTGAACCATATCCCCTACAAAACTAATATGGAAAGTTGGTAGCGGGAATTATTCGCCGGAAAATTTTACTAGAGATCTTCTCAGGTAACATCTTTGTGCGTAAAATACAGAAAGTAAAAAAAACTACATGCGCGCTTTAAATATCACACATTTTGTATGCACTCCTTCATTAACATTACCATTGCAAGTTAACAGAGCTGTTATCTAATTTTTATATGAAACAGTTTTGTTATTTTATTTCATGTAGTATTCGGCTTTAATCCACACAGATTTCAGCTGAGAATACTCCTAGTGAAGTTTTTCGACGAATAATATATAGAGAATTTTAATCATCTAGCGACTTTGCAAATTAATTTTTTTTAGGGTTTTCTTGTAGTAAATATCAAAACGAAACTTTTAGGGGGGAACTAATGGGTTAAAGTGTTTAAAGAAAATATTTGATGTATATGGCTTTACATTTAATTTCACTCAGACTATATTTAATTTGTTTCTTTTTTTCATGAAAAAATGCGTAGGCCATACAAAAAAAATTCGTTCTACCTTTGCAAATCTAAAGGGGCTTTTTATTTCTGGTTGGGTATACTTTCAGAAAATATTATCAAAGTGCGGCCTAGTGTCGGCTGTAAAACAAAGAATCTGAGGTTCTAATGTAGATTCCTACCCCTCTTTTTCAAAAATATGATTCGTGGTGGAAATGCTAATCGTCACGATTCACTTATCATAATCAAATATTTATTTTGCACAAAAACTAAGCTTAGCTCAATTCACGTTGCAGAAACAGCTACGCCTTCCCAATTGAAGCGCAAAATCAGCAAATAATAAAAATTAGAAACCTCCATTTAGTTCCGAATATTTACTTTTTCAATAAAAATAATAAATACACTTGTGCCAGTAAAGTGGACAAACAATAAATTCCAATAAATGCCAATAAAATATTTACTTAGCAAAATGTGAGCGAGCATATGATATTCCCTAGCTACACACAAACACAGATACAGCTACATACTTGCATAGCGATAGCAATATATATTTATAACGGCACTGCGACACAAAAGTGCTGGTGAGTTTTTCTTTGCCGCTGAAGTAGTGAAAATTGGTCATTAACTACAGTAAAAGCTTAAATGATGCTTAGCTCTCTAAACAAAAAAAAAAAACAAAAAAAACACAAATTTAGGTAAACAACAGATTCGGCCAACACACACAAAGAACATGAAAGGCAATAATAGCGCCAATTACAAAACCAACAACAACGACAACAAGAGCGCAGCAATAACATTAACTAGCGACAAACTATTGAACAGCTAATGCCAAAAACTTGTTTGCAATAATGATGACTGCAAATTATTTGCATAAAGTTATGCGCTAAAAGTTAGTGAAAATATAAATAGGGAGGTAGAGAGTGAGTGGGAAGTGGCGGGAAGCAAGCAAGCAAGCAACCAATCAATGGTGTTGGTGGGCGTTAAGCGTTAAGAAGAAAAAGTTGAAAAGAAAGTCGTCATAGCAAAAGTATTTTAGTAGGTATGCTACCAGTTGCAGAATTGGTACAAGGCAAATAAATCAGTGAGCTTCTATTAAAATTCATTAGAAATGGAATGATCGTAAAGTAGTAACGTAAGTGTTGCGGCAAGCGATGATGTTGGATGTTGATGCAGCATTCTGGTGAGGTGCTGAAAGTGCTAAAGTTCATGTTGCAAGAAAGGGCCAAAAGTATGTCAAGTATGGAAAGTATGTGGGGAAGTTGGGTTGGGTGGGGGGGCAGATGCGTGCATGAAGCTGATAAATGAGGAAGAAACGAGGTCACGCAATACGCAGAAAGGCTGTGGGCAAGGAAACTGTATGGTTTGAGTACTCAGCTGATGAATTAAATGCTGTCTTCGGCGAAATTCTAAGGAAATTTAGAAAAAACAATAAGGAAAATAGGAAAACATAATTTTTCAAAATTGATAGTCCATATTTTTTATGTAGATTACTGCTACATACAAAATATCAAAGCGAAACTCGTATAGTGATTTTTAAAAATATTCACAATATTTTCCATGAAATTTTTTGTATAATTTTTTTTTTTATAAATATAGTTTATTTTACAATAAAACCCAAATTTGCCCAAATTTCAAAGTTTTTACAGAATTTACCAAAAAAAAAAATCAATAAAATTACAAATTTTTACTCATACAGTAGGTCTCAAACTGAAACTGAAACTCATACAGTCATTTTTTTCTAATATTCATAACAATTTTCATGAAAATTTTTTCAAAATATTTTACAAAATTCAGCAAATTTAAAAAAATTGACTATAAAATGGCGAAAATTTTAATCAAACAATTTTGTAGCTCATTCAATTTTAGCATAATAATGTGCGAGTATGAAATGGGTTAAATAACGGTTGATTTTTGTTTTTTTTTTTAAATTTGGATTTTGTAACGCATCTAGTTTTTATGGCAGAAAATATATTAGACCGCTAGTACAAAAATTAATAAAAACTAATAAGGGCTTACACAAAATCTATCCGTTATGTGAAAAAATGTTCATGGCACGAAAAATTAAAAAAAAATTATGAAAAGGGCTTGCAAAAATTTTTTATAAAAACTCCAACTAAAAAGTTTGAAAATTGTATGGCAATTTGTTGATTTTTTATAAATTTAGTAGAAATTTTGAAATTTTAACTAATATGCTTTATATTGTAGAACGAAAAAAAGTTTTATGAAAAGTAAACTTTAAATTTTAGTTTAATTTTAAAAATGAACCAAAAATTGGAAAAAATCACCATCTTGTCTGTGGTTTGAGGCACCGTAAATCAAATTAGGTAAACAAATTATTAAAGGAATTCGATTTTGTTTTAGCGCCTTATTTTTACTGTTTGTTTATTTATTTTTGAACTCTCCATAACTTTCTGCTAGTTTTCCAAAATTTGTTACACTTTTTTTACGATGAATTATGGAAAGTGGAAATTATGAATGTTAGCATGAAATTAGATGTGAATGTATAGAAAAAATATTAAGAAACATATTGAATTTTGCATGCCAGAAAATAAACTGAAGAATTTTAATGAAGTTTTAACGCAAATTATTAAAATTTGCGCTATAAAAAACTTGGGGAAAATTGGAGAAAATAAATAGTTTTGCAGATATATATAAAGAAATATTTGGTTTGGTAAATTGATTGGTGTTAGTTAAATGCATTTGGGATTGCATCATTGAAAACAATATAAAAAATAAAAAATAAACAAGAAAACAAAAAGTTTGTCGCTGAATTTTTTCGATATGCTGTCTGACAAATGTAAACAAACCGCGAGAATTGCAAACAAACAAAGTAAAACTAATTATATAATTATTATTAATTAAAATAGAAGAAAGGAGCATAAAGCGACATATCACAGCCAAATATGTTCCCAACAATAATTGCTAGAAACAAATGCGCTCAGCAATGCAGCCACCCCAACCATTTATAATGCCAAGGAACTATTGCAGCAATGCAAATGATTCGACGACGTAGCAACTTCAATTGCTGTTAACAGCCAACCGGTTTACTTAGCAGTACTCTCCACTCGTTAGCGGCGGGCGCTGTTAAACCAACACAGCACAGCAGCAACATACGGCATGCGGCATGCCGCATCTTGAAACTTTTACGATTTAGTGGAGGACACAGCAGAGTAACCTTGATCTTGTCAGCAGCGCATTGAAGGCTTTTGCACGAAGGTGATGAGACCAGTTAGATGGAGTGCAGCTCAGTGGCGTGCGGTTCAAGTTCAATGCTGAGAGCGCAATGAAATATAGAGAGAGAAAATGTGGAGATCACTTATTCCCTGCGCCGAGCCACTCAACGCGCTCACTAGCTCCATGCTCCAAGTCTACAATCCTTTTGTGGGCCTGCTTTTTGGCTCCAGCGCGATTTGCCTCCAACTGTTAGTTGAGGTTTGCTGCGGCGCATGCGTACCAGAATGTAGCGCACCTCACTCAATACTGGGCACTCACTGATACTCGCCGCTCTTTAGTTAAAGTTCTCCGTTGCTCTACGCAAATGTTCTCAACATAAAATTAGATCGTGAGCGCTTGCTTCTCCATCTCAGCTTACTTTTATTACTAAGGTTGTGTGTGTGTGTGTGTGTGTGTCAGTGTATGGTTAGTCTCTGAGTAGTTGTTGTGCACTGCCTACAATTTCTTCCACTTCAATTCAAGCTGCACATGGTCTCTCCTCAGCCCAACTTTCTTGCTGCCGCCAAAGTTCCATTCTCGCTCTCCGCGTCCATTGGAGAGTTGGGCGCTCTGTTTGTGGTGGCGGTGTGGAGCATTTTGTGCTTCGCTACTTGCGTTAAGCCATTCTTAAGCAGCCGCTGGCCAAGTTCTCTGCTGCTTTCTCCTTTTTTGGTAAAAAAAAAACAGGCACAATTTCTTCTTCTTTCTAATCTGCAGCGCTACTCTCAACACAGACAGTCGTCGCGCCTGTGTTGTGCTGCTACTTCTTTGCAGCTTGGCTCAATTCTTATTTTGGGCCAACTCACTAGCTGCCGGCCGACTAGCTGGCTGGCTTCGTGTTGTCGCCATTTGGAGACCTTTGAAGAAAGCATAAAAGAGGCAAATTTACAGGTTCAAAGTCATTGCCCATGATGCAATTGATGTGGTAACAACGCTCGAAACGTTTGCTACAAGTCCACACGCAGTTGTTTTTGTTTTTGTGTTCAGTGAAGAAAAACTCTTTGAAAAAGTGTAGAGTGAAATATTTTTGAAATTGAGCGCTTACTTACTTCAAAAGAAAAGTCGTCGCAGTTTAACAATAATTATTAACAATTTACAGTTTTATTTCGCAAATCGGTTCCGAATCCAAAATCTGCGGTGAAACATAAAATACGCTGATTTTCGTTGTTGTGTCTGAACTGCTTTGAAAGTGTTTTGGAAATATATTCAGTATTGAAGCTATACAATAATATTGGAAAATCAGTGCAATATAAAAAGTGTCGAAAACTAGCAAAAAATAAATTTAAAAAAATAAAAACAAAAAATAACGATAACAGAGAAAACTAAAAAGAAGTGCTGCATCCTTCCTTGTTGATTTATTGGAATAATCAACTAAAAAAATTTCAGTTGCTCCAAGCAGGCTTCTAAATAGCAAAAAGTGCTTCGAAAAATAACTAAAAAGTGATTAAATTTTGTTTCAACTTCTCTACAAATTTTTAAAACATTTCATCATATACTTTCACAACCATCATATCGCTGCTGGATTTTTACTCGATTTGGATATAACGAGCGATCGTAAAGTTTGGAAATAAAGTGCTGAGAGGTATGTTGTTAAAAATGATTGAAGAAGATATAACAGGATTTTAGAGTGTAAATCTGGAAAACAAGGCTTAAAAAATAAAAGCAAATTAAATTTTGTAAAATTATGCAAAAAAAAATATCTTAAAAAAACTAATTAAAATCATGTAATTTTCAAGTTGAAAATTTCGAATTTAATATTTTCCAACTGGAAAAAGGCAGTCCAAATGCAGCAGCTAATTTTTTTTTAAAAACCTCGAAATTTTCTTAGTTTTGATAAGCGCCAAGAAAAATGTTACAATAAAATTTTTCACAATAAAAAATAACTAAAAAACATTGCATGTATGCAAAATTTTAGTGTTTGTCAAATTTAAAAATTAAGAATTTTGTACTAAATAGTTCAAAGCAACTTTTCAAAAGGAACATAATGCTTTGAAATTTTAAATAAATAGAACAATAGATTGAATTTAAAATCGTCTACACAATATTTGCGTTGAATACAAGAAAAGTATGTTGCAAATTGGGCGAAAAACTGAAAATAATTATTTAAATACTTGCTCTAAAAATGTAAAATTGTTAATTTCGTAAAATAAAACAAAAATCTTAACAAAATAAAATACTTTAAAAACTTAATAGTTGCTGCGTTTCAAAAACGGCATGAATTCGCAAATAAATATGCAAATTTAAATAACAATGAAAATGCTGAAAAATATTTAGAAGCTATTGATTAGTAACGGGAAATAGAAAATAAAAAGAAAATTACAATTAAATAAAAAACAATAGCAAACTGTTTTTCAAATATTGGCAAAATAAAAGTTTTCACTAAATAAGGAAATTATAAATTTATTCCAGATACACTAGAAATAGTTTAATAATCAAAAAAATAAAAAATAAAAATTGAAAACCACTTATTTTTTTAATTTGAGCCCATAAAGAAAATAAAAACTCAATAATTGCAGATTACCAAAATTATTCGAAGAAAAATGATTATTCTCATACAAGTATCTGTAATTTACCTTTTTTCAAATAAATTCGAATTCGAGTTTGTAAAGAGGTTTAGTCGATTATTAGTTTCACAAATACAGTAAACAAATATTTTAAATATTTTAATACATTAAAAAGTAAAAAAAAAAAATTTTTAAATGCATAAACAAATTTTTAAAATTCAAAAACACTAAACTAACAAATTGCAATTGAATAAAATAAATAGTAAGTTCTAAATAAAACATGTTTACAATAAAAAACAAAAACAAAATTAATTACTGCAAATTTGAATTAAGTAAAATAAATAATTTATTCAAGTTACATTTCAAATATTTTCATGTATATCAAAAACTAGAAAACAATAAGTAAAAACGAAGTGAAAAATAAAACATAACATTTTTAAGTTTGAAGCCAGAAAAAGTAATTTCCACATATAAATATTTGCTGATTACAAAATATGCTGGTTTTTTTCATAAAACCAAATTCAGTACAAGATAGGTCATCCACAATTTTTTTAAATATTTACCTCAAGTATTTTGTCAATTTAAAATTAAAAAAAAAAAACAATTAAAAATCATATGAATTTCGGTATTTAATTTGGTTTAAACAAAATAAATTTTTCCAATGAATAAGATTCTAACCAAAAAGGAAATCTGATAGAAGAAATGCGCTCCTTAAAAGACGAGAGAGTTCGTAAAGAATGTCTGTAAGATATTTCAGTAAAAATTCATAAATGAAAGTAATATTAACGAAAGCAATACCAATAACAATGATATCAACAAAAACTAATAAATAAAAATGATAATAAAAAAATCAATAACTATAATAATAATAACACAAATTTTTATAAAGTTTTTCATTAAAAAAATAAGAAAATATTCTGCTGCTTGAAAAAATATCACCTGCATATATGATTAGGAAAATATTGATATTTTATTATATAATGAATTTATCAATTCTAAAAATACTTTGAAAAATTATACAACACTTTTTAAAAACATCTAAATTTACAACTTTGAAACTACTATCATTGTTGCGACTTAACTTTTCGCTGGAAGCCCGGAATAAAAATAAAAAGACCCGTGTTAACGTTCAGACGTCTTGTCTCTACAAAAGTTTATTAAAGACTCAAATTGCTTACAATCTATTGCGCAACGCAAACTCTCAAGGAATTTAAAAATGGCCATTCTTAACTGAAATAAATTGTTGTTGCATGGGGAAATTACAAACATCTTATAATATGTGGTTGCCAGATTTCCAACACTCCTCCTCAACAACAATGGTTTTCTATAAAATCTTACATATCATTTTTAATTCCAAGTAAATCAACCAACATTACATGTTTTGCTTTACAAAGGTTTTTAGTCAAAATGTCTGCTGGCATATTGTCTGTGCTTAAATATTTCAAAGTAATAACGTTACTGTTTACAACTTCTCTTATATAATGATATCTGATATCAATATGCTTACTACGATTATGGTAAACCGGATTCTTTGCCAAATAATGAGAACTTAAATTATCACCATACATCGTGAATGGAGTTTCACCCTTGTAGTAATTCACCTCGCCCAATAAGTTCTTTAGATAAACTGCCTCCTTCGCCGCAGCTGATAACGCCATGTACTCAGCTTCTGTGCTGCTCAGCGCTACCGTTGCTTGTTTTTTGCTTTCCCATGAAAACGCACAACCTGCCATTTTAAACACATAGCCCGTGTACGACTTTCTGTCACTTACACTACTACCCCAATCAGCGTCTACAAAGCCTTCTGCTTGCTTGCCAGTCTTTCTGAAATGAAGCTTAAAATGTTTGGTTACGGAAAGATACCTTAGTATGTGTTTCGCTGCTGTCTCATGCTCAATATGAGGCTCATGATTTCGTTGCGCCAGCTTGCTCACTGAGTGTAGGATATCTGGTCTAGTCGTCACTGCCAGATACATCAACGCGCCAATAAGTGACTGGTACTCGGTGCAATCTACCTTCTCGCATTCATCTTTTGTACACTCAATCTTAAAACCAGGATCTAGTGGTGTAGATGCCCCGCGGCACTGCTCCATGCCATACTGTTTTAGCATATTTTGTACATATTGCGTATGACCGACTGAAATAGCACCAACACTGCCAACACGCTGAATTTCCATACCTAGGAAATGCTGCGCTCTGCCTTTGTCAACAACATCAAAACTCTCTGTGATTTTTCTCTTTATCGCCAATAAATCTTTCTCACTCGTACACGCCACGATTATGTCGTCAACATACACTGCAATCAAATTGTATTTATCGCCAACGTTCTTCTTGTACAAGCATGGTTCGTTCACACAACTTTCAAAACCAATGCCTTTCAAAGTAGCATCCAACTTGTGGTTCCATTCTCTTCCCGATTGTTTAAGTCCATAAATGGCTTTCTTCAGTTTCAACACGCGTTTAGGATGACTGGAACTTACAAACCCCTCTGGCTGTTCCATGAACACTTCATCTTCTAACTCACTATTGAGGTATGCCGTTGATACATCCAGTTGGTGCATATGCAGCTCTAGTTCTGCGGCCAACGCGAACACCATACGTATGGTAGCATAACGAACAACAGGTGAAAACGTTTCACTGTAGTCAACGCCATACTTTTGACTGCATCCCTTAGCAACCAACCTCGATTTGTATCGCTCAATATTTCCATGATGATCTCGTTTTACATTGAAAACCCATTTGCATCCAATTTTTCGTTTCCCAATCGGCAAATCAACCAGTACCCACGTTTTGTTGTTGATAAGAGAGTTGTACTCTTTCTCCATTGCCGCTTGCCAACGTTCCCCATCTTCACTTGACAACGCTTCTGCCACAGTGAGTGGTATTTTCACGTTACCCCTTTTCACGAAATTTACTGTATGGTACACCTTTCGTGGACGGCCCGGATTGCCTGTGCGTAGAATTCTTGGTCTACCCCTTCCTCGTCTTTCAACTGGACTATTCTCATCTACACTGCTATTAATCGGCTGCTCTTCTCCTTCGTCTACGACTTCTTCGCTTTCCGCTTCATCTGATGCTGTCTCATAATACTCCTCCTCAAGATGAACATCAGATTCTCCTTCAACTTCAGTTTCTCCTTCGACGTTTGACGGTTGACGCTCAATTTGTGATTGGTTGCGAGTATTATTTATCTCAACTTCTAATTGTTCTATCACTTTTTCTCGAACATTGCCTAATACCCCTTCATCAAAGATAACGTCGCGTTTTTCAACTATTCGCCTCTCTTGAGAATCATACAGACGATATGCTTTCGCTGTCAAAGAGTAGCCAACAAACGTATACTCTTTTCCCTTCTCATGAAACTTTTGATGCTGACTCTTATCTAGGCCAATTGCTTTTGCACCAAATACCCTCAAATGACTAACATTTGGTTTTCGTCCCGTCCACACCTCGTAAGGAGTTTTGTTGCCTAATTGCTTTGTTACCGACCTATTTCGAATGTACACTGCAGTTGCTACAGCTTCTGCCCAAAGAGACTCACATAGACCAGCTTGCACTAGCATACTACGCGCCATTTCCACAATTGTACGATTCGCTCTTTCTGCTACTCCGTTCTGCTGAGGCGTATAGGGGACGGTCAACTGCCTCTGAATTCCGTTTGCATTTAAGAAAGTATCAAATTCACGGTTTACATACTCAGTACCATTATCACTGCGTATCACCTTAATTTTTCTCTCTGTTTGACATTCTACAAGGTTTTTAAATATTTTAAATTTATCGAGCACTTCGTTCTTTGACTTTAAGAAGTAAACAAATATGCGTTTAGATTTATTGTCAATAAACGTTACAAAGTAACGCGCACCACCAAGAGATACTTTTGGCATAGGGCCACATACGTCAGAGTGAATTAAGTCCAACAAATTCACCGAACTATGCTCACTACTCTTTGGAAATGGTTTTGCGCTTATTTTTGTTTTCATACAAATGTCACAATTTATTCCGTTTGGCACACTTTTCAAATCTAACCCATTAACTATTTTCTTATTAGATAATTCTCGCAAACTTTGAAAGTTTAAGTGTCCATAACGCTTATGCCAAACCATAGCACTCTCTTCTGCTGCACTGAAACACGACTGCACTCTCTTTTCACAGTCGAAAATGTATAAGTTGTTTCTCTTCGGAGCTTTTAACACTACCTTGTTCTTTTGGTTCTTTATGATCGCACAGTCATTCATAAAGTTGACACTGACGCCATTACTAATGGCTTTACCGACGGATATAAAGTTTCCTACCATTTTTGGCACAAATAATACGTCTTTCAAAACTATTTTACAATCCGCTTTTATTTCAACACTACCTATACCTGCTGCTTCTACGTATTTCTCTGATGCTAACATCACTTTCTCTTTGCTTTCTCTGAGAGAAATGAACATGCTGCTCTCACTACAAATGTGGGTTGATGCACCACTATCAATACACCACGATGTTCTCTTAAAACCTGAGACATCTGCTGCTGCTAATGTTGAAAAAGAACACTGCTCGCTCAGCTCATTGTTCTTGTTCTTTTTCGGCGCTCGACACTTCGACGCCATGTGCCCTCGCTTACCGCAATTAAAACACTTTCCGTTAAACTGCTTCTTTGTGACTTTGTTTTCCCCTTTGGAATTTACTAGAAACGCCTGCTGATTGGCTGCAATGTCGCCTTCTTTCTCCTTTTGAGTTTGACGATCGTATTCTTCGAGTAGCTTCACCTTCAGCACGTCGAACGTGGGGAAGGAATCGCGCGTCTCTATTGCTATGACGAAGTTCTCGAAACTTCTAGGCAAACTAGATAGCAATATGATGACTAACAACTCATCGTTTAGCTGAATACCAACTTCTGCCAATCTTTCAGAAATGTTCACGAACTCTTGAATATGCTGAGCCATTGACGCACCATCTGACATACTCAAATTCAAAAGTCTTCTATATAAAGTTACTTTTCGTATTGGCCCGCTTGGCTTATACACACTTTTTAACTTTTGCCATGCTTCAGACGCACTGGTACAGTTCTTAACGTACCCCAATTGTGATGGCTTTACACTTAGCATCATTGTCGCCAAAGCTTTCTCATTTTCAGCTTTCCACTTGACCAACAGCACTGTATCTTCTGGCTTTGCGAATTCACCGCTTACCACTGTCCAGATTTCCGCGTGCACTAGCACACACTGCATCTGTATGCACCACGTATCATAGTTGGCATCGTCCAACTTCTCTATTTGGTATAGCGAACCCACTTTCCGAATTTTGACTAACACGTTATGCGACACACGCGAATCTTTGAACGCTTTTTACTTTTACACCGACATGGGATCTGGGCCCATAACCTGTTGCGACTTAACTTTTCGCTGGAAGCCCGGAATAAAAATAAAAAGACCCGTGTTAACGTTCAGACGTCTTGTCTCTACAAAAGTTTATTAAAGACTCAAATTGCTTACAATCTATTGCGCAACGCAAACTCTCAAGGAATTTAAAAATGGCCATTCTTAACTGAAATAAATTGTTGTTGCATGGGGAAATTACAAACATCTTATAATATGTGGTTGCCAGATTTCCAACAATCATTTAGGGCTATAACCACTGAACTCAAAGAGTGATTTAAATATGGACAAGTTTCCAAGAGATTATTACTATTTTGTTTTTTTTTTTTGGTGTTCTTATTTCGAGCAATAAGTATGTAGTTAAGAGCTTTATCTAGTAAGTTCACCTTTAAAAGTTTTTTGGTTACAGCGAAGTTCAGGTATTGTTAATAATTTGAAAATAATTATTTACTTTTTACTGATTAATATTTACTAGCTTCAATTCGGTTGTTTTGAAAGTATTTTATTAACAGTCTACCACAAGCCTTGTGGCAACTATTCAAAAAAAAAAAGCGCTGCCAGCATATTTTTCACTCCCCTTCTTCAAATACAAAACATATTTGTGTATGAATGTAACTTTGTGTATCTAGTTTTTCCTTCAGTATTGAACTTGTACATTAATCTGACTAACTCGATTATTGTACCTTCATTTCAGTAAGTATTCTTTGTAATGCAACAATAACAATAACACACGAAACGTAAGCGCAATGAGCAATAATTAGAAACGCTAGGCGCATGATTCTTTGAAAATTTTTGCCCCCAGGTGGCGAAGTGTGGAGAAAATTATGAAAGGGAGAAAGAAGATTAATGCACTTTGAATTTTTATTTAGTTCTTATTCAATACAAAAAAAAACTCTTCGTTTAGAAGCAAAACTCTAGCCCAGTGTTTAGTACCGTTGGCAAAAAGTATGAAGGTTATTTTCATTATAGCATCTTTAGCTTTTACGACTGGTTTAAAGTATTATTGCTTTTTTCAAATTTTTATTACGAAGAAAATGGCCTTGAGGTAAGGAAATTATTAGTACTAGGACTTTAATCAGATACGCCTAGTATGCGGCTGTCTTTTATGTTATGCTCTTATAGGTATTAAATTTGAAAATACAAATGAAATTTATACTTTACTAGCAAAGTCAGAAATCAAATCTCAATTCAAAACTTTAATTAGAGCCTAATGGAAATTATAAGGATGCATGTGTGTTTATTTATTATTTTATTATATTCATTTTTGGCTAAGAAATCTTTATTTCAAAGCATCTGATATTTTAAATGGCAAACCTTTCAAGTATATTATGAAACTTAAATTTAAAGAATGCAAATGCAAATGCAAAATTATATATTCTATTCTCAACAGATGCATCTGAAAAGTAAGATATAAGTTCGAGGAGCTTTTGAAACTGAAATTAAATAAAATTAAAAATATGAAATATAAAAGTAAAAAAATGTAAAACGTATTACAACTAAGAAGCAAATAATCACAAGAAAATGAATATACAAAAAATGCAATCTTAAAAGAAAAGGCCTTTATGAACAAAACTAGAAAAACAAATGAGGAAACACTAAAAATAAAAAAGTAAAGAAAATATATTACACATTACAAAAAAGTAGAACAATTGAAATAGCAGCGAATAATAATGTCAGAGAAGCGCAAATAAAATGAAAATTAATTTAAATAAAAAATGTAAAGTTTAGAACTAATTCTCAATGTGCTTGTTAAAACTAAACGAGAATTTAATTTCAGACTTGCAATTAACTAGAAATACAAAAAAATATGTGCCCTAATTTGAGAATGATTCTAAATGTTATTAAATAAAATTTAATTAAGCACTATTTTGTAATTCTAATTTTATTAAAAATAAAAAATAAACTAATGATTTTTCATACAATTTTTTTTTTGGAATTTTGTATTGAGACAAAGTTTTTACTCCAGTACTTATAACATTACATTTCTATTAAAACTGTCTGCTTTTTTGGTATTTCAAACTTATCTTATTTCAATTTGGCTTAAATTTTTTATTTTACAGTTTTAATTTCATAAAAAAATTATAAAAAAAAGCTTTTTTTATTTTCTTTTGCAATTTTATATTGTGTTCCATAAAAAAGACATGAACTTGAAATGATTTATAAATTTATATTTCCACAAAACTTTTTTTTATTTATATGACGCAACAAAACTATTTTATTTCAATTCGGCTTTAATTTTTTAAATTAATAAAAAAATTAAACTTATGCAGGAATTATCTGCGTTTATCTGTTAGCTAAATTAAAACTTAAATATCATATTCTAACCATAATTTGCTTAAAAACAAAAACCTTTTTTCTTATTCGAGAAATGCTTTTAAGTTTTTTTAAATAAAATTCAACAGTATTTTTGTTTTTAAATTTACTTTTTGTACTTTTTTCATAGTTACTATATCTATTGTTTTTTAGCCACTTTTTATATTTATTTTTTGTTCAATAGTCAAAGCGGTAGTAGTTATTTCGAAAATCATCACATCTCTTCAGACATCCTTCCACATTTTGACCGGGAATCAAACTTTGGTACTTCGTGCCACAAAACAAGCACTCTACCGCTGTGCCAAGCCAACGCCTTGTGAACTGTTGTTAATTTTCAATTCTCTTTTACAACCTTATTCCAATTAAGGACTAGCGGTTTTCAAAATTTTAGTTTTTAATTTTAAAAAAAATATATAAATTAAAGTGTAATTGTATGGCACTTTTTTTTAGAATGCCTTTTAGAAAAATTAGATAAGCATTTTGCCAAAATATCTTCATGAGACCAAAATAGTAAAAACTTCGAAATTTAATATGTAATTAAATTTGATTCTTGTTGTGTTGCTTTTCTGACAGGGTGAAAATTAAAAATAAAAAATAAAATTCTCACGGTTAGCGTGGCTGAGTGGTTGCGTGCTCGCCTTGCAATCCCGTGTACCATGGTTCAAAGCCATGTAAAGTCTAGAAAGAAAGAAGTCTGATGAGGAGATGTGGTGATCACCGAAATAGCAGCTATCACTTCTACCACTTTGAAAAATTGTTGTTTTCTCATATTATTCCTAATACAAACCTGGCCACAAGCTCTATAAATTATACAGAAAATTCGTTTTTATTTTGAGATGAACCCGTTTCGGCTCTGTGCCATCCTAATAACTGTTTTTTGTTCTGAATAGAGCGAACCCAACCAAATTTGACAAGAGATGACGATTCCAATATACATATATCTATTAATAATAACTTGTAGATCTAAACCAAATTTCCATATTTAAATTCTTTCTCATACAATTTGTGGTGTACGTCTTGATGTTGTATCACAAATTGAGGGACCGACTCCACACGCCACATGATTTTTGTGGGAAGTTTTTTCAAGACAGAAACACACTCGGAGGTTTGCCACTGCCTGCCGAGCGGTAACTGCTTTAGATAAAAGATTTGCTATAGTTCCTGATGTTGCTTGTCCCAGTCAAGATTCCAAACCCGACCGCTCAATAACGAAAAATCTGAATCGTGCTAATTTTTTACTTTTTTTTCAGCCGGATACGCACTGCGAGTGCCTGTGCTTTTTAGCGCTAGCGCGCTGTGCTCCCCTTTATTAAGACATTCATTGCCCGCTAGCGTTAGTATTCCTGTTAGAAAAGAAAAATGGCATAATTGGCAAGATTAACAAACCCTTTTCATGCAGCCGACTCAATTAACTCGATTTATTGCGCGTCACTTGAGACGCAATGGCGGCGATGCAGTAACAGCAAACAGCAAGCAAAATAATGTTGTAAGTAAATTGTAAGACCAACAATAATGTTAACAACAATTTGCTGTTTGCTAAGCTACCCTTCGCAACTAAATTGTATATGTATTTGCCACGCATGCGACCAAGTTCGCTCCCTAAGTCTTTTGTTCTGCTTAGTTAATTTGGTCGTGCATGCGCCCTCTATATGTACTTTATGGTAATATTTATGCGAGAGTTTATTTGCACAATTAATCAATGCAATGCAAGACACAGCTATGTATTTGTGTGTGTATGTGTGTGTGTGTGTGTTAGTGCCGCAGTGCGCACGCCTGCGCGCGAGTTAAATATTTGTAACTAAATTAGTATCGCACGCTGCTAAAGGCAATGCTTACAAAATTTGTGACTACACTTCGCGACACAACGCAACGCATCTAAATTAGTGGGTATTCCTTTAAAAGCGTATAATATGTATATATTACACACACACATCCGCACACAACCAAACCATTTTCATTCTCATATCTATATATTTATTTTGATATGTAAATGTACCCACCAAATTCGGTTTCTTTACTTATTACGTCAACACGTCGCACAGCTAGAATAAGTCGGACTTCTAAAAATATTGTCACTTTATTTTGAAATTCAACAACAACAATTCTATAGGTTACTTCAGCGTTCCCTGGAGTTGCCTGTGCGCTCAAATAAAGCAAAGCATAAGCGAAATAAACAAACAAACAAACAAACAAAAAAATAGAATCAGTGAAGTTTGAAAGGCGAACAGTGCATTGACTGCCAACAATTGAAAAGTGACAGAAATAGCCATATTTTTATATGTGCCTTTATGTATTCATGTGTGTGTGTGTGTGTGTCAGTGTGTTTGTATTGACTGCTTATGAAATGATAACTGGCTTACTGTTGCCGCTCGACGCTGTTGTCCATAGAGCAGCAGTTACTCTGCACACTTCAAGCACTTTTCCCCAACTAATTTAATTAGTAGAAAGGAAAAAAAAAGAAAACTATTCAAAAGAAAAAGCATAAAAACTGGAAATCACTTGTTGCAGCACCACAATGACAACGGTGCTTCAATGCAATGCTTACGGCTGGTTTTTGTGACACTGCTGCACAATGGTGTATTTTAAAAATCTCCACTGTAAATGTTGTATTTTTTTTAAGTTTTTAATATTTACTAAAAGGTCAAAAGAATTTAGCGTAGTAAATACGATCGTTTTTTATTTAGAATATTTTAAAACATGTGAGACTTTTTATTGTTCTTAAAAATTTAAGTAAATGTATTTAATTTTAAATTTAGTTTATTGTAACAAATTTAAAATTAAATATACAATTTTAAATACCATTTTTTATTTAATAGCGTACAACATATTCAAATAATTCAGGAATTGAGTTTAGAACTGTGGCAGCGAATTTAATACTCAATTAAAAGTTATTATTTTTTTAATTTTATTTTTTAATTTTATTTTTTAATTTTATTTTTTAATTTTATTTTTTAATTTTATTTTTTAATTTTATTTCTTAATTTTATAAGGTTTTATAAAAAAAATAAAAACTTTATAAAAATGAGCTAATTTAAACGTCAGAAATCGTACAATTTATAAATTTGAAAATTTTTCGTTTTTACAAATCTACTTAAATTACTTTTTATCTCGAACTACGTATTAAAAATATTCAGGAATTCAATTTAAAGCTGTGTGAGCGAATTTAAAATTAAATATAAAATTCTTCAATTTTTCTTTCATTTTAATATTTTAATTTTTATTAAGGTATACGTAAATATTACACCATTATATAAGTGAACCAGTTAAAGAAAAAACTTCAGAAATTGTATACTTTGTAAATTTACAAATCTGCCGTTTTAAAAAAATTGGTTAACTTTTAACTATTAAATATTCAAAATAATCATAAATTTATATAAGCAGCACCGTGTGGGTTCGTTATTGAATAAAATTTTAACAATTCTATATCTGTTTCATGTAGAAAATTGAGGTGCAAAAATATTTGGCTTTTAGTGTTTTCCATTTTGTTTAAATTTTTTAAAATCGTTTTTTTTTTTTGTACACGTTAACAATTTTCTGAAATTCATTTTATTTAAAACAGAAAGCAATTGAAATGTACTGCAGTTTTCTGATATTAAAACTTTTGAAACAAATTAACTTAAATTAAATTAAAATTAAAAGCAATTTGAAAAAAATATAATTTAAAAATTGCATTAATTTGGTAAATATTTACATATGTTTTTAAAATACTTCAAGTTGGCATTTCTTGGTTATATGCAGAAAATTTTTATTTAATTAAAAATCAATTAGAATAATTTTTTATTACTTATTCACATAAAATACTGCAAATGTCACTTTTTTATGCTAAGTATTTTTTATAAATAAATCATTTTAACGCTATTAAATTTTACCCAATTTTTAATAGAATTCAATTTGGTTTTTTTTTCAAATTTCAAATAAATTTTTTTTTTTTCAAAAAAGAGATAATTTTTTGTAATATTGTGGCATTAAAACTTTTTAAGTAATTAACTCAAATAATATTTAAATTAAAAGCTATTTGAAAAGGCGATGATTTACAAAATTGGATTAATTTGCTAAATATTTACGTATATTTTAAAATTGCTACAAATTGGTGTTTGAACTTACAATAAATTGAAATGTTTTTTTTCTTTATAAAAAATATTGAAAATTACACTTTTTCATGTTAAATATATTTTTGATTAACATATCGCGCCATCGCATAAAAAATTAAAAAATGGTGGTGACTTTGCTTTGGTATTAAGTTTCGATATTTTAAGTTTTATTAGGCTAAACTATCAAAGCTATTAATTACCCAAATTTGTATTGAACTCCAAAAGCAAACAAAACTTATTTAATACTTACGCTTTTTAAACTTTTTCAAGTTAAATTATTTTTGAAATTTTTTTTTCTTACTTCTTAAATGTTCGATTTTTTAACTTTTAATATAAATGTTTAATTTGACAAGTCTTTAAAGACATTTCATAAGGTCTCAGAATTCCTTATTATTTGTAATTTTCTTTAGAAGACAATAAAATTGTAAAATCATTTGTCCGTTACTGTTAGTTTTCAGCACCATTCCTGTTTTGTTTTGGTTTTCTAGATTCTCAAATTCAGTAAGCTCAGTGTATGGGTTAAAATAAATTTGAGATTTTTTTTTGTAATTTTGCAAGCATCATTTATGTTTTGCAGAAATTTTCTCTCTCCTTATTTAAGTTAGCATCATAAAATTGTACAATAAGAACAACCAATAACGGAATTTTTCAATTGTCGCAAAAATATTTTATTATAGAAACACTAGTAAAAAAATCTTTTCAGAGTTCATTAACGAAAAATTCCTCTTAAAAAATTAGGTCATTTCTTTTCATGCAACAAATTTTTGAGCATCTTAATTGAGTTAGCAATTTTGTACGCCTTTCTTTCGTTGCTGTTAAAGAGCCGTTAAAGCTTGCGGAAACTTTGGCTAAACCTTGAAAAATAATAAAAATTTATAAACTGTCTAACAATTTCTGGCAAATAAGTATAAAGCAAATACATAAACAAAAGAACCGCAAAATGCGACAGTTTAAATTAGCAACAGTAGAATGGTAAGAGCTCCAATAAATACAAAAGAGAGAGCGAGAAAATAAAAGCTAAGAGAGAAGATGTAGAAAAAGAACACGAAAATGAACTTCCAGCTCCAATCGTGGTATAGCAAAAATTAGTACGAACTTATATTCTACCACATATGTACCACTACGTAACTTCTCCTATACTTGTGTGTATGTGTACGTTCTTTTGGCATACATGACTGGACATTTGTTGTTGTTATCATTAAGAGTGCCATTGAGTGGATGAGTCGGTTGTTTGCTTGGTGCTTGGTGACTGGTAGCTTAACTTTGTCATTTCCCAAAAGTCATTAAACCAATCAACCGTTAGCAGCACTAAATGGTCACCTAATCCATTAAGCAACTAAGTCAAGCTTACTGCTGTTGCTTGAGCTGCCCAACAATAAAGAGTAAATGAAATGAGCCAATTTTCTAAGCATTCTAAATTTCAAATACAACAACCACGCACGTGCTCGCAAGCTGTGCAAAGCTAAAATAAAAACTAGACAATCAACTGCGCTATCGTGTCGTTTAGTTAGAACCATGCGCTGCTGGAAAATGTCGTGAAGGAAATTGTTGCTATGCTCAGCAAGTCACAACGAAAAACTAGCTAAGCTTCCCGGTTTGACTGGCTCACTGGATGCTTTAGTTAATTGCTTTCCTCAGAATGGTAGTAAGCTGCTTCAGATTTTCAAAAATTTAATAATAAAAACAAGCGAAATAATTTTTATTGCTTTTATCCTTCAGCGCCGTTGGAGTAGGTTTCATTACTAAAATTACAGACATTATATATTTGGAAATTTTAGAAAATTAAAAAAAAGAACCTTTTTTTGTGTGGTGAATTCCGCACTTTTCGGCTTTTAATACTTTATGTCAAATCTACCAAAAAAGGGTAGCGCTAAGGATGAAAAAGGAAGATCGACGTGCAAAACTTTTTATGTTAAAGGCAGAAAAAAATGCTGAGATGCAATTATAGAAAACACTTTATTTTTTATGCTTTTAAAAGAGACTAAAAAAATATTTCTATTTCTTAGTCATTTTTTTTTTTTCATTTTTTAATAAAAAAAAATATTTTGGCAGCTTTTTTAAGTTTCGTAAATGATTTGGTAAACATTAACACATTTGTATATGATAAAAATGGATATTTTAAATTATCTCAGAAAATTATAGTCTTACAATTTTAAGAAAATAAAAATTTCAATTTCAAAGTTAAGTTCATATATAAGAAAATATTTCTGATAATCTTTATAAGCTGAAAGTTTCTATAGAAATCTTATTAAAGTCCATTTTTTTTAATAAAAATATTACGAATTTTTTTTAAATTTATAACATAAGTGGCAATTTGAAATTTCTAAATGTTCTACAATACATTTATGTACAGTATACTCTCGAAAAGTAAATTCTCAGAAAGTAAATAATCACGGAAAAGTTAATCACCTTTAAGATTACACATGCACCTCGAAAAAGTAAATTTTTTAATTTACTTTTCAGAGAGTGTGATAAAAAATTCGAAACGAAGCAAGCAGCGTTTTTTACGATGTTGCAAAAACACTTACTCTCTTGTTAATCGCGTCTTTTTAGTAAATAAACTCTCCTACTTTGAGATATGTACATATGTACTTACCATTTTAGTTCCTCATTTGTTTGTGCTACAATTTTTTTGTTTTGCTATTGCCTTACATATGTACATACCTACATATTTCAATATGTAACGATGCTTCGTTAAAATTCCTTTTTTTTGCATTTTTTACTGAGAATGTAGGTAACGGTAAATAATATTGTATTTGCACTTTTTATTGAGTATCGCGTCGCTTGTTTTACATGCTGTAGTTATTATTGATGCATCACTTGACAAGAATAGTGATTACGCAAATTTTAAGTCTTAAAAAATGTCAAAAAAGCAAAATATAAAACAAACAAGATTGAACTTAGTTAAAAAAACAGAGATCATTGCAAAAATTGACAAAGGTGTATGTATGTTGTAAATGTAAATATGTTTTTTATGTAAATCCGTATGTTTTATTGAAGCAAATAAATGAATGAATTTTTTAAGTTTAAAAATGCATTTAATATTATAAAAACAGATAATTTATGTATATATTTGGAAAAGTAAATTATTCGAAAAAGTAAATTACCCAAAATACCAATCGATTTACTTTTCGAGAGTATACTGTATATGCTTACATTTTTTAAAAATCTTATTTTTTTTGTTAAATATAAAATATTAATTTTAAAACGGGTTTTTCATACTTACAAACTTTTCGAAACTTTACAAAACCAAAAATAGAAACTTTTCAAAGAATTTGATAAAACTTAGTTTTTAATTATTATAAAAAAAAATTAGGAATTAAAAGAAATTAAGACCATTAAGTTTTATAAAATTCCACAAACGATAGAATGGTCAAATATTTTTTTTTTCATTACAGAAATGTTATTATTTTCTGTAGGCCGAATTTCTCAAAAAAACAATATTAAATTTTCTTATAAAATATTTTTTGTTCAGATTTTTTTTTTTTTTTTCTTTTCCAAACCTTTATAATTTTGATCTTAAATAATAAAAAACGTTTGTTGTAAAATATTACTCAATTTGATTATGTCCAGAATTTAGGGTTTTTTGATAAAAAAAAAATTAAATGGCTAACTTTGGAATTTAACTGAAATTTGAAATGCCAAATAAGATAAAGTAATTTTGGCATTCAACTTTTTTCGTTTCAGATAAATTTCACAGAAAAGAATTTTTAGTTTTTAAAAATAATTTTTTAGCTCTTAAAAATGCATTTATTCTAATTTTTTAGTCATTTGAAATATTTTAGAGGAATATACTTTAACATAAGCACTTCATAACTGACAATATTTCTAAACTTTCAACTCGTATTTGTAAAAAGTATTTTTCAAAAATCACTAAAAAAGGTATTATGAAAAGAAGCTTATAAATTAATTTAGTGCCCTTTTTAAAAACTACATTAGTAGATTACATTTTAGTAATACCAATTTCCACCGCCCTCTTATAAAATCAAAATTTGAAACCTCTCCAAACAAAGAAATAAATTCCCACATTTCTTTAACTGCATTTGAAATCTTTACCCTTTCTGCACTCACTTTTACAGCCCTATCACTGACCACTAGTGGGTTGTTGCTTTTCAATGAAAAAAATAAATACCGAATGCAATAAATCAATTTTAATATCGAAGAAATCATAAATCACTACCAACCAACCAAACAATAGCCATAAAAACGATACTAAAATGCACTTTTACTGTAGCGAAAAAATTTTAGAAATCATAAAAATGCAAGCATTCAAAATGTAAAGTAGAATGAGAAAAAAAACCAAAGAAAACAATTGAAAATGAAAACCAAAACCAAAAAGTCGCATTGGTGAAAGAGAAGAGAAAATTCTGATAATCAACTGCGAAGCAACTAACAAAGGCAAATGACCATACTCGGACAGATCAACTCACATGCACACACACACACACACACACACATAGCTGCATATAGTCACACAAAAAATTTAAATGAAATAAATAAGTGCCAACATTCGCCTGAAAAGAATTACAAAAAAAATGTAGAGAAAAGTCCAAAAAATGCGGTTTGAAAGTGCAGTTGAAAAGTTGAAAGTGAAGGCAGTCTTAAAATGCCAACAGCTCATTTGTTGCATTTACTATACATATGTGTATATATAAATTTATATGTATGGTATGCATATATGCATGCATGTGTATATGTAAAATATATATATATATATATATCATTGTAAATCTTTTAAGCTTTGTAATGCTTGTGGCGCTACTCCATGCACTCGCCTTGCTGACCTTAATTTGTTGATGTTGACGAAGCGATGAGCTGATGAGGCCGATAAAGCGTTACCCATGGCAGCCAGAGTCCATTCATTGTTTTTGTTGGTGTTATTGCATGAAGTTTTGACTTACTTTATTTCGTTGCCAAGCAGCGTAGCGCAGCGAGTTGTAATTTTGATTATATTCGGTGAAAAGTGGCAATTTTTGAGCGGCTCTTTAGTGGCTAGGTGGAAGAGAGGAAGAAAGTGGATAATGTAGGCAGGTTGAAGGGTGCATGGGAAAAGAAATTATTTACATTCTATGTGAGTGAAAAAAATTAAAGTAAATCTTTTGAGACAATTTCTCATTTGCAAAGCATTGGACTTGTCTGGTTTGGCAGAAGAAAGGTGGAAAGTAAAAACAGTTCATTTGTCGGCTTGGCATAGCAATTGGGTGGAGGAGATGTGGTGATCTACGAAATTGCAGCTATAATTTCTACCGCTTTGACAGTCGTTGCCGTTTTCCAATACATACATTTCAAAACAAGCTTGTATTGAAATTAAAAAATTATTATTGATATAAATAAAATCAGGCCACGTAAAGAAGTTGGGTCTTTGTTTTTAAATAATTTTTTCTTTAAAAATGTTTAATGATCGATAGATCACCTGGATCATCGTTCATTATCATTATCATTATCATTATTATTGTTTCTACATTGTCATATATAGATTTTGACAAAAAAAGGTAAATGTAAAAAGATAATAATTTTTATTTCTTCAAATTGATTCACAATGACATCAAGACGAATTGGGAACCTCTCTTTTCTTAAGTCGGTTAAAAAATAATGTGAGTTCTTCTAAAATCAAGGAAAATGTGTCGAATATCTTCCCAAAATATTTATAATATATTTATTATTAATCAGTACCAAAAATTCTCTTTTGTTACTTGCTTGGAACGATCTCCACTTCTCCTGATCAGCAATGAAAGAAAAATTAATGCCTAAAAATCTAAAAAACACTCACACTTTGCCGGCTCCGTACTTTTTTTTTATTTTATTTTCATAATTGCTTTCCTCTTCACTGCTCGCTCGCTCATTTTGGTGTTCACTGTTGTAAAACACACGCTCAAACAAATAAATTAATTTTTATCGGCATGTAATTGCTTTTTTTCTCATTTACTAAATTTGGTTTTGGGCAATTTTGCCATTGAACTTCAAACTTTTGGAGCGAAAGTGTTTGCCAAATTCGTGTGCGATGATTTTGCGTATTTTTTTTTTTTTATTTATTCGTGGGATTTTGAGTTTTCGTATTCTTCTAGTAATGATTTGCAGTTTTCATATGCAGAAATCGTTGTTTTTGTTTGTAATTTAATTGGTTTTGGATGGTACATGGCGTTGAAGTTTAGTTGTATTTCTGCTCTGATATTTATTTTAATTTCAGATTAGACTCTAAATTTATTGAGTGCAAATTTAATCGGGTTTCCTAAAAGCAATTATGGCCAAAGCGTCAAAAGTTAAGTAAGGAACAATGTGAGCTATATTTTTTTATTCAAATGGACCTCCATTATTGAATATTAATAACAAATAGTATGACAATGGATTGGTGCTGAGGTCATGTAAACTAAATTTTTAATTTTTTAGAAACAAATTACAATATTTATAAAAATGAAGTCCGAAAAACCTGTTGTAACTCCCAAATAGAGTTCACTTCATTATTTTGTAAATAAAAAATCCATAAATAAAAAAAATTCTGAGTCCTAGTTAAAAATTTTAATTTATCTACTTTATGTACTGGAATGGAATATGTTGAAAGAATTAAAATCTTTGTTTATAATTCATGTTGCGTTATATAATTAATTTAAAAAATAATAATTTTCTTAAGAAAAAATGTCGAAAACATCTAATAATTTGGTTATATTTATTCGATATTCTGAAAATCTGGGTAGAAAGCACGAAGAGAAAATTTGTTTTATACTTATTTAAAAAAATAAAAAAAAATACTTTTCTTCTTAAAAAAAACAAAAGGCGGATTTTATCAAAGCGAAAATCAATTTTAATTTTTTAATTACTTTGTTAAATATAATTTTCCATGCGTTTTGTTTTTCAGCAGAAATGTTTTATAAAAATCGTCCTGTTTTATCAAAATGAAAAAAAAAAATTCTGAAAAACTAACAACATGTACATCTACATATAAGAACCTTTCGTGAGACTTTTTTAATTTTTTTCTGAAAACTTTTGGAAACCTTAAATGGATTTTCCTTAAAAGTACAATTTTTATCCCAAGCGGTTACTGCTCATGAGCATAGATATAAATAATTTCGAATGCTTCTTTTCGCTATAAATTCATTATCTAATATTTTTAGATATAAAAAGATGTACGCTACTAATTTCCTAATAGCTTATAACAGGCGAACCGCAAAATTTGGCACACTTTTCCATTGCTACTTCTTTTTATTTCTTTGCTTTACATTTTTCACAATGCTTTGTCGATTTGTTTATTTCAGTCGATATCGTTAAATTAGCACTAACTTGTTATCATGTGTGAGTAATACTTTCTAGCTTTTTAATGGTCCCTATTTTGCTCCTCAATTAAAATTGTGGAAAAAAAAGTGGGTTAAATGTATACATTTTTCTTAATTATAATTTTCGATTCGTTTAGCGTTTTAAAAAATTGTTCCTTATCAAAATGGAAAACAGGAGAAGGCAAAGAATTATGCCTTTATATTTAAATTTTCCTTCTACCTCCTTTTAACATATGTTTTTTGTTGTTTTTGTTTATTTTTGTTTTGCTAAAAAGTCAAAAAAATTATTGACAAAAATTTCCTAAGGATCTCAGTAGTGCAAAAACAAAAAGTGTATATGGAAATGAGTATCTTGTGTGAGCTGATTAAAAAAGTTTTTATTTTTCTATTTATGGCAAAACTGTATGAGAAGACGTTGAAAGTACTTGAGGCAGATGGGTGTAGAAATTATCGGAAAAAAATGCTGTTGTAAACTTTATTGAGTATTAGGTCTGAATTTCAAAGAACTATTTTACTTCTCCGAGTTCCCAGCAAAAAAAAAGGCAAGCTAACAACACCGGTCTCATTGCACGCCTTTTGGAAATTAATTTTAATTTTCTTTGCCAATTGTATTATTATTTTATTAGTTTGATCTGCTTTACCGTATTTGCTGCGCTATAAGTGGCAATGTGATACGCATAATAAAATATTTACCTTTTTCATTTCCATTTCTATTGAGAATGGTGAAATTTTGTTCGACATTATTTTTCTTTTGGTTTTCCTTAAGTCGCAATAAAGTAAAAAAAAATCGCAAAAAAACACTTTACTGTTAATTCGCTTTGTCCCATCATTGTCATGCCATACATCGTCATTCATTGTTCTTTGTTTAATTGTTCTTTGTTGTGGTTTAGCTCGATGCCGCCGCATCCGCGTATTGATGGCATTGGAGCAGGCCAATTTGCTATTGAGCAGCAGGGTTACCTAAATGTGTCAGCAAGTGTTGATTTGTTTGCCAAGACTTACTGCCTGTCAAAACGCAGTACGTCGTCTTCTTCATGCTGTCCTTCTAACCTACTTTTGGTTTTACTTTTTTGTTTAATTTTCTCCATATTCGTGCGCCATAATTTGTCATATTTTGTATTTATTCTAATTTGCATATTTTTTCCTCTAATTATTCTTGTTCCACCTAATGCGACAACTATTATTGTTAATTTGGTAATTTTGCTTTTTGATGCCACCATCGTACGCATATAGCTTCTAATTTTTTGGTGAGCGTAGTGACTTGGTGATATATTTGTGGAATTTGTTGAATATTTTACGCATATTTTTATTATAAATAAAGCAACTTTAAGGCGAAGTAGTTGATTTTCACGAATTTAAATCGTCCAGAAGATTGACTTGCATTTTAATTATATCAAAATTGTTTTCGCTAGCAGAGTTAACACCTCAGCTGCATTGACTGTATAGTGAAAATTGAGGCAAAAAATATTTTTTATTTGTTTAGGTCCAGTTCTGCTTGCTCTCCTATTTCCACTCTCATTAACTATTGTTTTTGTTTTTTTCTGCAACATCAAAACTAGAACCCACCAATAATACTTTTAAATATTTTAACATTTTTGAGCTATTTTTAATTATTTTTATGAAAGTTTTTTTTTGTTTGTACCAATTTTTAATTAAAACTATTGAAAATTGAGAAGCTGAAAAATTTTGAAAAATTTTAAAATTTTTGATTTTGTTTGGTTTCTGAGAAATTTTTTTAATTTGTTGTTGTTGGTTTCTAGGTTCTTAGAAAAAGTATACTCATATTTATTTGTATACAATTACATATATACAAATTCACAATTTTTTTCCCGATAACTTTTTTTCGATAATTTAAAAAAAAAAACTTAAGTTCGTTCTATAACAAAACGAATTTAAAGCTAAATCTAAATATTTTAGAAACTTTATAAAAATTCATCAAATTTTTATCAGCAAATTTTTATCAAGTTCTCAAACTTTAATCCGTATTTTAAGTTTTAAAAGAAATTCCTGTAGATTTTTGGTGTTGGAAACTTCTTTTTTTCATTTAACACATGCAGTTTATATTATTATGCTAAAATTACAAAACTACATACGCAAAGTTTTCTAAAAATTCGGGTCAAATATTTTTAAAATTTTAACAAAATTTGTTGAATTTTTATAAATTTTGTATAAAGTTTGAAATTTTTATTTATATGTTTTTTTATATGACAAACTATAGTTTTATAAACAATTATAAAAAAGTCTTTGCGTGAATAACATTGTAAATATTGTATATGTATTGAGTCACGCATTTGTAATGGCTGCTGGAAAACTCATAAAATATTTCCTTATTACAATTTAAAGTACACATTTTTTTATAGAATATTTATAAAAATAATTTTAAAAATTTTAGTAAAATATTGTGGTGCTTCAAGAGATATATTCTTCAAGGTAAATTTTTTTTGAAATTTGGTTTAAAAAAAAAAAAAATTGTAGTCAAATATATTCAAATATGACGTTACCAGAATGTATCTCTTGAAAAACATTACCTCAGCTTGACGTTTTTTACTCTAAAACAGGAGGAACAGTAAGTTCTATTTTACTCATCGCCCCATCTTATGACTTTCGGTATCTGGTTTCGTTAGTTTTCAGCTCAAATTTATTTAAAACCCATTATCAGTTTTTCTTGCACAGACTAGCATCTTTTTTTATAGTTTAAAACTTTACTCAAATAAACCAAATTTTCCCACTTCACTTCAGCTGACGTCCACTGACCTAAATTGCAGTCACTACTCCTACCTACCTAGTTAGTGCAACATGGCATGTGGCGACCAAATTAGGTCATCAGCATGCTATCGTGCATATAAAACTAGTACATATTTATTTACACCCACAATATGCTATGGAATGTGCGCCACAATTGCAGTGTTGCAAGCAGATTTAAAAAAAATAAATCTTGCACCAAAGTTGTATGGCATCGCATTTACAAGAACCACTCGGTAGTTCTGCAGGCGTATTGCGCATTAACTTTGTTTTTTTCTTAAATAAGTGCAGTGTTGTAAGTTAGGAAGAAAGTTGAAACAAATGCGCACGCTTGACAATCACGTCAATCACGGCGCCATTGTTTGCATACTAAATACCAAAAATAGAAATACATTTATACGACTATATACCATAAACGAATGTATCTGCAATATTAACCACAAATGGCATTCTTTGGCAAAGAAGCGATTAAAATAATTTGCTTGTAGGTTTCTGCTTCTTTTCCCTCTATTTGTTCTTTTTTCTTTGTTTTTTTCTGCTTACTCGACAGACAGCAAATTAGATTAACCAAGAGGTGAGTAAGCAGCTAAAATGCAAACCAAAAAAAGGCAAGCAGAAAAAATAGATATTGTCAATGAAAGTTGACAAGCGACATCGACATCGACATCGACATCAACATCGACACCAACCAACCAACATTCGGAGTCGTTACGGATCAGCAGCAATCGGTAGTCAGCAATCGTTGCTTTTATTTACAGTCGTGAAAGTGTTCTCATTTCGCCAACCAACCAATGGAACTAGTTTCTTTAATTTTCTATATAAACTTTTAATGTCAGATAAAACTCTTACAATATTTGTTCAGCATTTACATACACTTTTCTGTTGTTGAGTGAAATGTCAACGACAACTGTAGCGATATTTTTATGCGGCAATTAAATGTGTGTGGCAGCTAATTTTATTTAATTGAAAAATATAAAAGAAAAACGAAAACAAAAACATAAAAATAAAAATAACAAAAAATATCATATTCATACACTTCTGCTCTCACAAATTCTTAAACATACACATTGCTATATTTGTACATGTTCACTTTTTATTTGTACATGTATTAGTTTGTTCGTTTTCAGGTCAAATGTCGTCTCACTTTCATGCGCATGCGTCATTGTCTTTTAGTCTTTTCTGTGTTTTTTTCTGCATAGCCTAAGAAAACATAGACAAACAAAGCTGGGTTTTAACCAAAATTTAGTGCCTAGAGAATAGTAAAAATAATTTAAAAAAAAAAACATAGAAAAAACTTTAGTAAACGAAATTACACTTGTAATGAGTGACAGCTGTGTAATTTGCGTATAAATACGTAGATTTTTATGTGATGTTTTTACAATTTTCTTCACTTCTTATTTTAATTGGCTTGCAGCGTGTATTTTCAGGCTGTGTGAAAGTGTTTTTTAAATGCGAAGCAATAGATGTAAGGCGCGATTTTGGTCATAGCTGATGGCAATCGCTTTGATTTGCATACACATTTAGGTGCTGCAAATTTTAGTAGATTTGTCTTGTCGACGCAGATAAAATGGCAAAAAAAAAAGCTGAAATAAAACATGGAAAATTAGAAAAAATCAAAAGAAAAGTATCGAGATATTTCACATTATATCAAAAATTAGTTAAATTGTATTAAATATTATTACAAAGTATTAAAAATAAAAGCTAAAATTTTTTCAAATGTTTCCGTATATTTCAAAATGGCTACAGCATTTTATGTTTATCAAAAAAATATTAAAAAAACACCACTACTAAATTCTGAACACCGATTTAAATTTATTTTTTTACGTTGGTTATCTATTTTGTATTTGAAAATCTATCTCCTTTAAAAACAAAATTATATTTATTTTTTTTCTAATTTTTTTGTGTTTTAATCATGAATTCATGGGATCGCAAAAATAACACAAAAATTTAAGTGAATGCAAATTAATTGAAACTTAACCGAAAAATTTTAATTTAAATATTAAAACTCCTTTTATAGAGATTTAAAATGTAAATGAAACTCAAATTAAAATAAGAAAGATATTAAACTAAGAGTTAAGCAGAAATAAAGGAATTATACTTAAATAAGCATAAAAGTTAGGCAGAAAATTTGTATATATATATTAATAGTACAATTGAAAAACTAAAATTTAAATCAAAACATCAAAATTAAAATTGAAATTATAAATGTAAACTGGACAAAAATTTAAACTACATTTTAACAAATAAGTACATGCGTTACAATCGTAAAAAGTCTCAAAATATTTCATTCGGCAATACATAAAAAAATGAATGGATTTTAAAAAGTTTTTGGTAGTGAATTTAAATAAAAAATCAAAATCAAAACTTAAATTGGTACTGAAAATTCACATCTAAATTTAGATTTAAATTGAAATTACTAAATTACGAAATTACGAAATTAAAAACACAATAAAACAAAAAGTGAAAACTATTTTTTAATCTAATTAAAATTTGTATCAATTATAAGTTGGAGTTATGTGCAGAAAGGAAGTTAAGTGAAATTTTGAGTTAAACTAATTTATTTTGATTAAAAATACAAAAAAAAAAATCACCAGAATTAAATTTTAAAATCATAAAAAGAAAACCAGCGAAAAACTCAGAATAAAATTAGAAAAAAATGTTACACCTAAAATACAATAAACTAAAAATTTAAATAGAATATTACAATATGAAATTCAGAATTAGAAAAAATTAATTGATGTTATGAAATTGAGATAAAAATAAGAAATTGAATTTTAGTTAAAAATAAAATTTTGCATAGAATCAAAGCGTAAGTTAAATCAAATTAAATCAAATTAAAGCTGAGCACAAAATTCAATAAAATTAAAATTAAAAATTTGAATTAGCACAAAAAAATAGCTAAATAAACGTATTTTTAAAAATAAATCAAAATTAATAACCAAATCTAAAATTAAAAAAAAAAAATTTTTGAGAAAATTGCAAGAAAATTTCTTTTTGATAAAGTTAAATAGAATTTGTATTAAAATTAGGAAAATAAAGCTGAAAATTAGTGAAAAATAAAAGTCACAATCCATGATATTGATATTAAAATAAATTAAATTAGAACTGAAAGGAAACTGTAGAATAAATTCAAAATTTCGGCATTCCCGCTAAATAATTAAAAACGGGCATAGCATTAACATTCAATACAATTATAATTTTAATTACAAATACATTTCAATTTGAAAAATTGCAGTTGAAGCAAAAAAATAAGGCATAAATCGAAATTTAAGTTAATGAATAGATATAGGTTAAAAAGTACCTAAATTTTGAATAAAATCCAAAATTGAAAAAAAAGTTTCAATTAAACGTGAAACGAAAGTTAAAAATAGAACTTAAGTTAAAGAAAACTTGAAATTAACAAAATTAAGAATAAAAGAAAAACAATTTCATGTGAAAAAAATTGAGAATTGAAATTAAATGTGAAACCAATACAATTTATTTATTTATTAAAAACTTTAGGTTTAGTTAAATTAATTTAAATAAAATTGTGGGTAAATTAAATAAAACTAAAAATAACTTATAATAAATAGAAATAAATTTAAAAAAAGAGATATTAAATTATATTATTGTAATAGTTAGATATTATGGCGCATTCATCACCTTTCTCGATATTTGGCTGAACTTCTTCTTTAATATACATATAATGTGTTTATTGCTCTTATACCCTAAATCGAGCGACCCACAGTTTTACCCCACTCATTCTCAGTGGAGTGGCAGATAATCTTTATGAGAAACTTTTTTATGTCATTGCCAGCTGAGAGCCAAATCAGCTTTCATTACTTTATCAGCCTGGTAATTTACTTTTATTTCTACCGCGCATTTAAGAGAAACAAAAAACTATCAACACTTGATTGCTTTCTCATGTCATTTACTTTAATTTGCCGTGTTAGTTTAGGCAAGTTGTTTTTATATTGCTAAGATTTTTTTTCTTTTTTTTTTCTTCTTTATCTCTTTATTTATTTTCCATTATTTGTGAAGCAAAATCATTGCCATTTTATGTTGCACGCTATGTTGTAAGAAAATCGTGGCTGGAATGATGGCTGTATGTATAGCATGATTGTGAAGAGTAAACACTTTGTTGCGCTTAACGAGCTATTAATGTACTTAGATATGCATGTGTGTATGTGTGTGTGTGTGTGGTTGTATGAAAAGTTAAATAGGTAACATTTCCACATGTGCTTGCATTTATTTGTGCACATTTTTTGTTAGCTGTATTTACTTACTACTAGCGCCAGCGTTGGTTGACCCACTTCCAATTGCATTCACTAACACAAGCACACAAGCTGTGCACACACAATATTGGGTGTAGTGCTGATAGTGCAATACGTCCGCGTAAAACCAAAGACTTGGGCGAGCAACTTGTTTACAATTTGAAGTTGGATTTTTCTAAGCTTTTGGCCTTTTCAGTTGATATATTTGTGGTATTTTTGTACCTGAATTTTTAGTATTATAATTATTCTTACTTGAGCTTTTAAGCACATGTTTCGTCAACTTCCATAGTTTTTCTTGATTTAAAATTTTTTTTTTATTTTACTTTTTTATCCCAATTTCGTATTTCGTCAGCTGTTTTCTGGTTTTCATTTTCGAAATGTTACCTTAAAAGACTGATATAATTTAATTATATTTTTTCGAATTGTACATTTTCTTTGTAATCCGATTTAATTTTAACTTTTTCATTTAATTGAGTTATTTCTACAAATTTTTTATTTTTATATAAATTTTCCACAATAGTTATTAATTTTATTATTTCTTAGACTGAATTTTTGTGTAGATTTTAACAATTTTAGTTTCAATGTTTTTGAATAAATTTTGTGCTTTATTTATTTATGTTATTCTATTTTGTTATATTCACATATTCATATTCTTATTTGGCTATTTTTTTTTGCTTTATAGGCATTTTTAAGTGCCTATCGAGCCCTAAACTCGAAAAACTTGTGAACAAAATTATTTTAAAAATTTTATTTTTGGCGTAGAATAGCTCGTTATGCACATATAACTTGTTTTAAAAATTACTAGTGCTTTAATGTTGTAATTTTTTAAAACAAAAAACAAATATTTAAAAAAAATTTTTTTTTTAAGTCGTTAGCGCTTTCAATTTTGCATTTTCTTTTTTTAAACAACAGTTTGTAAGTTTTATTTGTAGTCGAAATTTAGGTTTTTTAATTGTTGCTTTTTAATTTTTCTTATTAATCCTCTGTGCAATTTAATTTTGAACTCTGACGAATTTTCATTCAAAATTTTTCCAAATTAAAAATAAAATTTTTTTATTAGTTTACTAGATTTTATTTTTAAACGATTCCCTTTTATTTTTGCTTTCTAGTATCTATATAATTTTACATTTCATTTCCTTTGCCATATACCGTCAGCAGAAACAAAAATTTTAAAAAATAATTAAATGGAGATTTGCGACCACTTCAAGTTTGAAAATTTCATTTTATGTAAAATTAATTATTTTACTTGTCAGTCGTTTCGGTTTCGAAATATTAAGTAGTTTCGTAAGGACTGTTTAAAAATATTTGTCAGTCTTTTTTTTCAAAAAAATATTTATTAAAAACAACCAAACAAACTATAAAATATTGAATCTAGATATTGAATAAAAATTAAATTTGTTCACGAAATTTTTTTACAAATTTTAAATTAAATTTGTTTAGAAAATTTTTTCACAGATTCTAACATTTTTTTCCATATGATTCATTATCATAAAAAAGTCTTATTACTTAATTACTGTTATTCAAATGATCTCTAATTCAAATTGCTCTGTATACAGAGTACAGTGTAAGCGTATTTGCTTCAAGCAAGCTAAATTCTTTGTGCAGTTTCTACGCTGCCGCCAATAACATGTTGCATGCAGGAAGTGCATGCACCACAGTAATTACCCATGTAAGCGCTACAGCACTGCCACGCCCCGCACACGCTGCTGCCCATTGTTGCACTGCGTGTTTTGCTGCAAGAAAATATCTATCAGTTTGCCATTAAATATAATTGGCATACATTTTTCTGCGGCTTTTCCGAAACGATTTTCCAGCGGCGATATGCATTCTGCCATAATAAATAAGCAAAAGGAAATAAACAAAAGCAATAATAACAGCTGATGCGCATGACTGTGTGTGTGTGTTGGTGTGTACAACTCTGGGCATAGCTGCCATAATATTTTCGCTTTGTCCACAAAGTGTCCCATAGTTGGTGTAGCTGAGCTGCACACAAGCGAACGTGTCGAATGCGCACAAGCGTTTTTTAATGTTTTTTAATTAAGAGCTGCTGATCGCATCGCTGTGTTTATGTGTGCGCTTTCTTGGTATGCGTTGGTGAGTTTACTGAAAGAGCTGTTGCTGTTGCTGTTGCTATGGCGGCACAGGCACACAGGCAAAACAAACAGGTCGCCGCTCGCTGTTGGCCAGTTGCGGCAAATTCATAACATCAGCGGCTCACTACCGCAAATTTTGCAGCACACTTGCTCTCTGTGTATGTGTGTGTGTGCATGCTGCGGCCAAGAAAGTTGTGCCGTTATGTTCTGATTTCAATTCTCGATCAAGGCTTGCAACTTTCTTGCCATCAAATGCCAGTAAAACGAGTCGCATGGCCTGTGGCAAGTCACAGCAGTTGCTGCTCCTGCTGCTGCTGCCGGCATCTACACCACCTCCACCTCTGCCACCGCCATCGCCTGAACTATCGCCATCATCATCGCCATAGCCGTCGTCATCTCGCCACTGAGGCTATCATTACGCGGCAGGTTTTCACAACAACAAACAGCGCTGCAACGAGAAAAGTAGCCATTGATTGCTATGCACTTTTGTGGAAGTTGTTTTAGCGGCTGGTTATTGTTGTTGTATTTTCATTAAAGTGGCAACATGTGTCAGTTGCTCGCTGCTTCAATGCCAAATTAAGATGCAACAACATCACCAATGGAATCGACGATGAAGTGAATGGTGGCATTCCTGCCGCGGCTCAAGCCAGTCTTTTTCCCCGATCCCCCGCCCTCTTCACGCCTTTACATTTTCCTATTATCCACACATTTGTTGCGCTGACATTGATTGCCTGCAATTTTGGTTCATTTTTTACTTTTTGTTCCAAGTAAGCCAGTTAGTTTCCTTTGAAAATCATTGAAAAGAATGAAAGACTTAAGCTGCGAACCTGCGTACCAGAGTTAGTGTGACAAGTGGAGATTTTTGTTAATGCGCATATTGCGGGAAAACTATGCAATCGATATAATTTGATTACAATTGAAATAACAAATAATGAAAATTATTTTGGCTCTACAAAATAATTAAGCAATATTTTTTTAAAAATTAAAAAGTTAATTTGTTTTATCAAAAAAGAAAAATATCAGTCAAAATTATGAACTAATAAGTATAATAATGGTTGGAAAGAAAAATTAAAATTAGTTTTTAAATAAATTTTTACCTTATATAGAAGAATGAAAAACTTCATTCAGCAAAAAAGCAAATAATAAATACCAATAATAATATTTAAGAAAAAAGGTTTAAAAGTCAAATTTTAAAATATAAAATTAAAAAAATAAAGCCACGGAATCAATTTTTTATTAAAAACTCATTACAATCAGAAAAAAGTTATAAAAAAATTAAAATATATCATTAGTTAATAAATGTTTCCATATTTTACAAAAAAACAATAAAACGTCAAAAAAAGGAAATAATAAATAATAATAATATTTTAGAAAAACAATTTTGAAATTAAGGTTTTAGCATGGAAATGTAAGGTAATAAAATGAAGAACGCTTATTTGCTCATGACAAAAAATTTTATAAAAACTAATTTCATTTAGAAAAAAATAAAACAAAAAAATTTAAAATAATTAATTAGTTAAAAAATATTTTCATATTATTTACAATGTATTCGCTTAAGAAAGTAATTGTTTTTATTTAAAAAGGCAGTTTATTAAAAACAGTAGTTGAAAAATAACTAAATTTACAAAGTGCTTAAATTCACTAGAATTATGATAAATAACTAAGAATTTTATGAAACTAAAACTTGGAGTTACAATTTAAAAAAAACCTACCGTTTTGTTCTTATACCACCTTAAATTGCATACTTTTAATATTTTCAAATATTTTTGTTCTCGATCAACATTTGTTTTATTTCAAAGTTTCTTTGAACTAAACTTAATCATCAATTTTTCATAAATGGTTATAAATGCTTACATACTACAATATAGTTTTTAAAATACAAACTTTTAGTTTTTGTAAAAAAAGGAAATTTTATTTAATTTTTTTGTTTAAATATTTTCCAAACATAAAATAGGAATGAGTCAAATGAATGGATTTTTTACATATAATTAATTAAAAAAATTTATATTTCTTTCTAAAATCTAAAATCTTAGTTATGAAAAGCAGATACAATCAATACCTTCACCAAAAAAATTATGAAATTATATTTGCCTATTGGAATTTTAATTAAATTTATTATTTCGAGAAAAGTACTTTTTTTTTAAATCTGCATTTTTTCTATTAAAATAATAAATAATAAAATAAAAATTATCTACTGGAACTCAGCTACTCATCTGAAATAACAACAATTAGTTGTATTTAGTCAAATTGTACACTGTGTTGTTGAAATAGTTTTTTTTCTTTTTATTTTGAAGTACCAAATTTTTTTAGAAACCCTCATTTTTAGCTTTTAAATGTCTTTTACACAACTTCTTTCATTTCAACTTCTTCGTAGCTCCACTATTAACTCATCCAGCGTGCACTGCTCAAAGCCTTACCGCATGCAACAAAATGACAAGTAATAAAAATAAAAGTCAAGTTCCATATTCTAAATACTGCAACTGGCCAAGCGGCCAATGCAACTACAGTTGATGCCACAAATTTGCAGCAACATTGGGCAGCAAAATATTTCACAGCATCGCGTGCAGCAAACATTTACTTAACAGTTCGGACGCGTGTAAACTTAATGGCACAAAATTGCCGACAATTTAGGTGTTGCAGTTAATGGAGTTGGAGAACGATTTTTTTTTTTTTGTGACGAACGACAACACATGGCAGGAATGGCTGAAGTGAGATAGGCAAAAAACTATAAACGTTAGTAGACGTTCTAGAAAAATTTGTTTCATATTCCTTAATTTAAATTTCTCGGCAGGTTATTATAAACTGACCATTTCGACATGCCGGCAAGTTCGTTGCTTAAGTCTTTTGATCTATTTTTAAATTTGGGTTTTAACGACAATGAGTAAAGTTTGTAGTTAAATTTTGGAAAATCTGTGTAATACTCTTGGCGGCAACCATTTATGATGTTTTGGGAGAAAAAAAAAGTTAGAAATATTAGGTACAAAAATTCGCGAGTATGAAATAAATAGTTTGTTTTAGGTTGCATTTGAGAAAATTATTGAAAAATGTTTTAAATTAATTTTAAATTACAAAAAATTTAGAAGAAATATTTAGACACCCTGATTAAAACTTAAGAGCCAGAAATTTTCAAAGGACTGCAATAAACTTAAATTGTTTTTTTTTTTTCAGAAAAATTATAGAAATTAATTTGAGCCCAAAAATGGTTTCTTTGTGTTCAAAATTAAAATTCTGCATAAGAAATTAATAGTTTACATAATTAAAATAAAATCTTATTTTGTCAAGGGCATCGAAATTTCGACAAAAAGTTTTTAAGAAAAAATACAGAATATATATTTTTTATGCAGCGGTTATCTTGAATTACAAATAATGACATTGTTACATTAACAATTTCTTTATATAAAATGCTAGACAATATTAATTTAAAAAAAAATTTAAGTATCTACACATTAAAAAAACTAATAACGAAACAGAAATTTTCAAATTTATAAATTTTCAAAAAAATTTCAAACACCAAACATGTTTTTGTTTATACAAACAACACGAAATATTTGGTACAATTTTGACAAAAAAAAACTTAAAGAAAAATTCTTTTTATTTTTAATTCTTAAATTAGAATACTTTCACATACTCGTACTTAAAATAATGATAGTACTTTCCAATTCTTTAGTTTTTCCCATAATAAAAGTAAAAAAAAATACATATAAATAAATTGCGTAATTTAAAATCACATTGTGATTTATTTAAAAAAAAATTAAAGAGCACATATTGAAATTTTCGAAAAATCAAAATTGAGTATCTTTAAAATAATTAACTTGTGTGTATTTAAAATTTTTCTCACATCAAAATTGTTAATTAAAGTTAAAGCATTTTAATAGCTATAAAAAATCACTTTAAGTGGTTAGCTAACAGTTTTCTAATAAAACTTAATTATGCCGTCAAAGCAGCAGAATTTGCCGTGAGCACTTCGCTACTTCCGCACACGCCCACATTTGTGTGGAAACAACAAAAAAGGGAGTGCATGTCCGAACATTTGTGTGTGTGTGTGTGTATATAGCGGTCACACACTCTTAAAGTGCCGCACGTAGCAGCGATTATGACTTGCCACACTTGCCATGCCATGCCATGCTGTTGTATTTGTGCAACACGCACATTGATTGCTATTTGATTTGAGTGTTGGCAGCAAACAAGTTGTAAAATTTTAAAATGCAACTACGCATATTTTCCCTTTATGACTTTAATGGGTACTTAAATGCAGCAAGAATGGAGAATGGAAAAAGTGTGATGGTAGAAGAAGGTGGCATGCATGCAAGGGCAGATAAATGAAAAATGTTTAACATCAATAAGTACAAGGGAAAATAATAATAACAAAACAAAAAACAATGTAAAAACATGCAAACAAATTAAAATGTCGCTTTGTCGCATGACAGCCGCTTATTATCGGTGCCGAGCGCCGCGAGTGGCGCCGCCACACTGGTCAATTAATAATTTTCTATTTTTAGTTGCAAGTTGTATGCAAGTGATTTTTATGATTATTATTATCATAACCATTAAATATTTCGCTACGTTTTTTGCATAGGAATTTTTGAATGCTATTCCGAAATTATTGAAGTGGAACATTTCGGATTGTCAAATAGGAACTGTAATTTGAATAAAAATATAAATAGAAATAAGAATTGGAATCGGTATGGGAAAGGGAATACGAATAGGACGAACCAGGAATTGAAATTGAAATAGAGAAGGAAATCGTAAATGGCTTTGGAACCGGGATAGGTATCAGAATCGGAGTCGGAGAAATAGGAATAGGAATGAGAGTAAGAATATGAATATATCTAACTATGAATACAAATATGACTTGCAAATCAAACTCGTACACATATACAAATATGACCCTAAACGAAATCAGACGATAAGTATATCGATTGCTATTGATAACAATAACTTTCGGAGTAATGATAATTATAAATATATCAAAAACGATAACTACTATATCGATGACCATATCGTTAACAATAAAAATGTCGATAAGTTATCGATAGCAATAACGATTTACGATGAAGTTAGCAACAACGATAACGATAATAATATCGATACCTATAACCCATAACGATACGATTGTGAAAAGTATTTGCTGTTTAATCTAATAAATGATTGAACTTTATTATTTTACAATTTTTGTTTTATGTTTTTTTTGGGTATTGATTTATTAAGCTTTTCGAATTTTTTTTATTGTAAAATTAGTTAAAAAATCTTTTCCTTCTTTACATGACATCATCATCAAACAAATTTTTATACAAGTTCTTTTTCCTGAATTTTTGCAATCAAAAAACATAAATATGAAAGCAGCTCAATTAATCTGCTGTGGACGAAAAATTATGATTTTTGAAAAATTAATTTTTCATAAACAAATATCTTAGGAAAAATTTTGAAATCTAAATATTTCTCATTTGTATTGGTTTTCATTTTATATTTTATTTGACTGTTATAATAATATAAAATTTTTTTTTTTAATTTCGTTTTAAGAAAAACATTTGTATAGGGTATAATTTTACCGCTGGATGAGTAAATTAACCCGTTTATTATTTTTTGTCTATTTTATTTATTTTATTTGATGATTTATTTTAATTTCTCCGCAAATTATTTTTATTTATTTTTTTAAGATTTTTTTTGGCTACAGGAAATAAAGAATTTCTATAAAAAATTCACGGTATGGGAATATGCGATGGAATACGGAGAATAACTCTATAAGCTATACCAGTAAAATAGTACATTTTGTCAAAATATCTATCAAAACCAAACACAGCAATCAAGCTCAAATGATCGCTATCGAAATACCTAAGTTCTCGTATTAAATGCCTTAACTATTGGCTTATTAAAATTTTCATTTATTTATTTTCTTACTTTCTTCAAACAATTAAATAACTTATTTCCGAGAATCAAGATTCACGACCTCTTCTCAATAGCCACTAAGTTTTGCGTTAAAATTACTTAGCTATCTTTTTTCACATCAAAGCCACGTAAGCGCTAAACGCACGCACGTCTTTTTTCAATAATATTTTTATTTATAAAAATTTAATAACAAAATTAACTACACGCAATGTAAACTTCTTATTCAATTTACTCATAACAACTTCGCCCTCCACTTTTCTTTCTATTTTAGAGCTTTTGCCGCTGCAAGTGGAAACGTTTGTGGCATCTACGTTGAGCTGCTGCTGTTGTTGTTGCTGCACTAAATAAACCCCATTTGGCCACAAGAAGGTGAGTAGCTAGCGTACTTACCTACATAGTTGGGATCGAAGGAAGAGCAAAAATTAAAAATAATTAAACACATTCACACACACACACACAGCCATACAAGTACCACCACATATGTAATTATGCGCATGCGTTCTTCTAGCTGCTAGCGTTCGCAAAACAAAATGGAAGTAAAATAATAGAGAAGTAAGATATAAAGAAAAAAAATGCGCTGCAACCTCTAGTGCCGCGCACAGCAGGTGTTGATGCCTCACACGTTCGATTGATAGAAATCTAATTATTTATTTCATACAACCAATACTAACTACTACTACTACCACATGCACATAAACACACTCCTATGTGGTATGCGCATTTGAGCGACTTTCAACTACAGCAAGCGCTTGCAGCTGGCACACCAGAGCCTATTGGCAATTTGCTGGGCTGAACTTACAGCATCCAGCATTGCCATTCAGGCAGAATCTTCAGCCATTTTTTTTAAACAGATTATACTACAATACATATGTAGGTACTGCCTGCCTGCCAGCTGTGCTTGCCACCAGCTCTGCCCACTCGAGTAACCCATCGCCATTCTGCACTCGCTCAGCTCAACTCAGCGCAGTTAGGCGGTCACTATTCTTCTGATCTTGGCAGGTGGCAGTTGTTTGCGTTGCTTGCAACAAAAGGCGGAAGTTGCACATTGCTAAGATGATTACGGTTGTAGCATGCAGCATGCGTGGTAGGCACACACACACACACACACACACACGCACACCAGCATATATTCAAGCAAATACTCTACAGCATTAGATAGGAGCCTCCTGCTTTGGCAATCCATTTATCTAGCAACAGCTTTTAATTACAATTATTAAGCTCACAGCAGTCACAATTGCACACATATGCACGCATACTACATTCGGTTATTTCCATTCTTCTATATAAACCAGCTTTCCTCACTTAGCTCATTTCTATTGTTCGGTTTCAATTTTTTTTATTATTATTATTTTTTAAATAACGCTTAATTGCCGCTCTTTGTAATCGTGTAATCATTTCCATTTTTCTATGCATTTTCTTGCATTCAATTAATTTATCTTCACAAATACATACATAGATAGATAGTTAGACTCTTTCTCACACTCTCGTGCTCGTGTTTCGTGCATCAATCAGGGAAGCATTTTTCTTAAGTGGCAATACAACTTTTGTTATTAAGTTCTAATTGATGGGAGCGAAACAAAAAAAAATGGTCGGAGATTGTGATAATTTGTCAAAAGAAGAGTAATGCGTGAGTGGTCAAGGCCATAGCATTCACAAAGCTGTGTATCCCTATGTACAAAAATATTTAGCTAGTTTTAAGAACGTGGCATTTTCTCAAAACTAAAGACCCTTTTTTAGATTTATTATAACAAACTTTTGGTGGCTCAAACAATTGACCTCGTGGTTTTTTTTAAATATTTGCAATGTATTTCGCACTAAGCATTTTTTTTTTGTAAATTTTTAACAAAAACTTTAGTGCGTTCTGGGACAAAAGCCATATAAACAAAAAAATTTTCAACTTTCTACAAAAATTTAGAAAAATCCAGCATATTTTTTTTCATCTTAATCAGAATTCTTAGAAACCTTTATAAAAATTAAAAAAAAAATCATCATTATTAATATTCAGAATTAAAAAACAATTTTAAGTATGCCGTTTTGTAGCTCATTTAATTTGAGTATAGCAATATACAAGTCTGAAGTAGTTGAAAATTTTGGTTGATTTTTGGCAATTTTCTGAAGTTGGACCATTACGCATATTTTTTTCATACAACTAATTGATCTTGTAAAAATTTTTGTTGATTTTAAAAAAATTTTTGTGCTGGTGGTCCAACACACATTCGCCATATGAAATGCATGCGTTAAATTTAGAAAAAAAATTCAAGACCAAAAGGGCAAACAAATTTCAAAATTCAATGGAATCTTGAGACTTCCATATTATTATGCCAAAACTGAAGTGAACTACAAAACTGCACACTAAAAAGTTTTCTAAAAATTTTGTTCAATAAGTTTGAAAATTTTATGAAAAACACAAACAGCAGCAGCAAAAATTTCAACATTTCATTTCATTTTTCAAATGGTCGATCTCAATGCTGGTTCCGCTCCACCAAATCGTGACGGTATAAAAAGCAATAATTCATTTGAATCTCTCCCTCTGCAAACGAGACTTTCGACCGTAGTAGAAACCCCAATTTCTACAGAATCAAAAGACACTATTTTGCCGGAACTAATAAGTAATATTCCGCCTATAATGTGCAGTAATTCCAAAGCTCACAAATTCACAACGATTACCTCGGTCTCTAGTAAGGAAATGGCAGGCAACTTTTGTGACATTTTAGGACAATTTCCTGAACAACTTTTCTACTCATAGCATTGATACAAACATAAATTTTGTCAACTAGTTTGTTTATTTTTTATACAGCCATTTGATCAGTGAAGGTTGAGAAATTTTTATTTTATTCTTAAATTTATTTTTTTTTAATTTTAAAATTCTATTTTTAATAATTTGTTACTGCAATCAAAACAATATTATATGCTAAGTGAAAAAATATAATAAGCAAAGCTTAGTAATCGCGGTAATACTTTGTGCCTAATGATTGTAATTGATAACCAAAAAATGAAAAAACTGAGTTCAGTATGCTTCGAAAAGAAACAAAGGTGAGGAAATCTCAAACGTGTCCCAAACAGCTCTCTATAGAACGTTATTGGAAAATATTCGAAGAATCTTTCCCTGGAACACTCCAAGAATTATCTCAACCGATATTGGCATAATGAGAGACTTATAGAGAGAATTATATACATAGTTTTGATTCGTTTAGAAAAGGCGGTTTACTACGCAATTGCCTACTCAGCTTAAAGTAGCAGTTGCTGACAAGAGAGATTCTTAGTTGGATTTCGATACAGAAATTATTATTGAGAACACTTCACTTCCGCGGGAAATAAAAAAGGAAAATTGGAACTTTATCTGCGATTGCTAAGCACTAATTAAGACGCTTTATACAAAAATGCGCACTCTTCATAATTACTTCTAACTCGTCGAATTCTTTCAAGAATAATAATAACAATGCTAAATACGAAACATTCACAACGCAAAAAGCATATTTTAAAAAAGTATTTTTCCCATGAACACAATATTACTTAATTTGGAGTTTAGTAGGGTTGTATTTATTTTATGGTTTTACTCTCCCTGTAGATTCGAGCGCGTAATTTTTTTTTTAATTTTTATTTTTAATGGGGAGATTGAAAATATTCGAACAGTTGAGAAATGGCATCAGGATCTAATTTATTTGATGATAAAATATTCCGGTAGGAGCTAATTTTTTTCATAAATAAAAACAATAAATAGTGAAACTAGCTGCCTCTTTAATCTTTGAATATCGCTTCTTATTTCGAAATATGTGGTTTCATTTTACTGATAGTAAACACCTCTACACAACTGTTTACCGCGACCCCGTATAGATAAGCGAGAATCCTGTTGTCAGTGTTATCAAAATATCAATTGTATTTGGCACATACAGAAAGATTTATGAACATTTCGACTAGACTTAGACTAAACCCACATCTGCTATTACACTGAATACAATGCGACTTCTGAGCATGAAGACAACATAAACATTTATTCATATGAGTTACTCTAAATTTATGTTTATAACCAGCTGCATGCTTTCGAAAACTCGCAAAATTTTGATGTAAATCAACAGCCTCGGGGTAAAGGCAGCATTCAATAAGGCGAATATAAAAAAATATAATTGAAACATCACATTTGACATTCAGTAACATATTTTTATACTGACATTTATATTGAACTCAACATCGCTGCAGGGTTGCATTAAAATACAGACGTAGAATAAATAAACAACAAGCTAACACAAAGCTATTAAAGCGCTGAAAAAAACACTTTACAAAAGCAGAGCGTGCGCGCTGATACTTCGCTTTTGAACCATCAGCGCGACAGCTCTACGAGCCATATAATGAATGTGTGCGCACATTTATTACAACATCTAACCAGCAATTCATAGTAAGGACATATTTTGCGGCAAAGTTTATTATATGACTAGAATATTTGTTCATAATATATATACACACATTTAGCTCATACATAGTTACATTTGTATTGAAGAAAATACTTAAAAAAATACTCTTTATCTAGTTTTTCTTTGCTGCCATTTGTTCCATGCTATTTTTAAATGACCAATGCATCAACCGGCTTCTAGCCTTACCTGCAACTCTTCTTCCTCTCACTTTTCTACTAAAATTACATTACAATAGTTCCTCTCCTTTTTTGTTTAATTTCGCTCAGCTGCCGCTACCATCAAAGTCAACTTGATTTACTATTTCGTTAAAGCCACTTAACTTAGCTGCAGGCGGTGGTCGTAGCGCAAATGATTGCGACTGTTGGCAGCTGCGTCGCAGCGCAGGATAATTAAAGTGACAGAAGAATTGTCATGGGCAACAGGCGAAGTAGCTTTGTCGCTATTCTGTTTTTTTTTTGTTTAATTTTTTAGCTTGCCAAGTTGACTTAGCTGCATAATAGATCGAGTCGTATAAGACAGAATCAGATATGAATTCTTCGGGTTAGTCTTTAAAGCTCTGCAAGCGCTGAGTTCAATATGTTTGAATATACATGCATACAAGTATGTATGTGTATATATATATATATACGTTTAATAGAAAATAAAGTTATAAGTTGATTTTCTAGCAACTAATTGCTAGCAAGCTTCATTGCTCTGCTACCTGTCGAACCCCGAAAACGTGATTAAATCTAATATTTTTTTTTATATTAATTTAGTTTTATTTTAATTTCAATTTAATTTAATTTGATTTTTTTTCATTTGCTTTTTAAATGTATTAAAATTTTGTAACTTATTGTTTTTTTGTTCTATTATTTTATATTATGTAACTTTATTTCTATTTTACTTTATTTTACTTGCCTTAATTAAATTTTATTTTATTCGGTCTTTTTTTTATTGTATATGGTGTTTTATTTTGTCATTTTATGTTTTTTCTTTAATTTAATTTCTTTGTGTTCAACTTTTTTTGAATTTAATCCTTAGTTTCTGCATTTGTTTCATTATTTTGATTTGATTTTATTTTTAATTTTTTATTTAATTTTAGTAATTTTTTTATTTTACTTCATTGTAATTTATTTTAGTTTTTCTTTCATATAGTTATTTTTTTTAATTATTTTATTTTGTTATGTTATTTTTTTTATTTTTTCAGTTTATTTAATTTTAAGTTGGTTGTTTTTTTGGTTTAATTACTGTTGTGTTTTTTTAGTAATAATCTTTTAACTCGTTTTCTTGTAACTTTTACACAACAAACACAATTAAGGTTTTCAATTTATGTATTTTTTGTTTTACTTTATTTTATTTATTTCATTTGTTTATTTTTATTTATTTATTTGTTGGAAATATAATTATAAATAACCTTATTACCCTATGTAAGGCAATTTAATTCAATTTACTTTTGTTTAATTTAATTTAGTTTGGTTTTGTTCAAATTAATTTACTTTGGTTTACTTTAATTTAGTTTTTTTTGTATATAGTTTAAATTTCATTTCGTTTTATTTTTTTATTTATTTTTTTAATTGTACTTTACTCTGTTTTATTTACATCTTATTTTTCTCCCTTCTTAGTTTTGATGTATGTAATTATATGTAATTTTATTTATTTTTTTTCTGTTTCCTATAAAATTTTTAATTTTTTTTTAATTTTATTTAAATTTTTTACACATCTTTAGTTTTTTCATTTCATTTCATTTGATTTTGTTTTTCATTTTTTATTTCACTCTATTAATTTTTTAATTTTATTTCGTTACAATTAATTTAATTTTTACATTACATTTTCTTATTTACAATATAATTATTTAATTTTATTGTATTTAAAATTTTGTTCCTCTTCATTATATTTTCGTTTTTCATATTTTTTATTTACTTTATTATATTTTATGTTATTTTTTTAATTTTTTTAATTAGGTACATTTTTTTCTTACAATTTGTTGTTTTATATGTTTTTGGTGGTATTTATATATTTTTTGTTGACATTTAATTAATTTGTTTTATGATAATTTTATCAAGCTTTTTTATATTTTTTTTGTAACTATTAAAATTTTGCTTTGGGGAAATTTTTTTTATATTGCTTTATTTATTGTATTAGTATAACAAAGTGATATATTTAAACATTACTTTCTCAAAATTTATGAAATTTTCCGGGAAACAAAATTTTACACTTTTTAATTCTTTTTAATTCATTTGTTTTGCTTTGATTTATTTTTTCTTTATCAATTTTTGTATTGTATTTCATTTCAGTTTGTTTTATTTATTATTTATTTCATGTTGTTCTTTATATAATTTTAGTTTTTCAAAATTTTTTACAATTACATTTGATTTGAGTTTTTTTTTCATTGAATTTGTTATTCTTTAAATATTTTTTAATTTGTTTTGCAATGATTTCACAAACCTTGTACATATCTTTTCATTCTGGAAGTTTTGCTTTCGTTTTAATTTGTTTGCTTACTTTATTTAATGTGGGTGTGTTAATTTTTACATTTCTTACTATCGGGTGTTTTTTTTAGGGGTATAGAACTTCGAATTGAAATAAAACACAAGAAAATCGTTTTAAGGTCCATCAATTTGGCTTTATTGGAAGGATAATTTTATGCCATTAATGTTTAAATATGATTTCGGGCATGTGGCCGCCGCGGCTGGCTCGAATAAAGCCAATTCTACAGGTCCAATTTTCAACCACTTTTTCGAGCATATGGGGCCGTATGTCGGCAATAACGCCACGAATGTTGGCTTACAATTCCCCTAACGTTTCTGGTTTGTTGGCGTAGACGAGCGACTTCACATATCCCCAAAGAAAATAATCCAATGGTGTCAAATCACACGATCTTGGTGGCCAATTTACAGGTCCATTCCGCGAAATTATGCGCTCATCGAATGTTTCCTTCAATAAATCGATTGTGACGTGCGCTGTGTGGCATGTAGCGCCGTCTTGTTGGAACCACAACTCATCCACATTCATGCCATCCAATTCGGGAACAAAATAGTCGGTTATCATGGCTCTATACCGGTCTCCATTAACGGTAACTGCCTCTCCAGCATTATTGCGGAAGAAGTATGGCCCAATGACTCCACCAGCCCATAGAGCACACCAAACAGTCAGTTTTTGTGGATGGATGCTTGTTGACGTAGCCATTCAACCAAAAATGAGCCTCATCACTGAACAAAATTTTGCGATGAAAATCAGCATCGAGATCAATCTCATTTTCGGCCCATACACCAAAATCACGACGCATTGCATGGTCTCGCGGCTTTAATTCTTGCACAAGCTGGATCTTGTAAGGTCGCAAGCCAAGATCTTTGCGCAAAATCTTCCATAAAGTTGATGGACAAAGCTCCAATTGCTGTGCACGGTGGCGAATCGATTCATTCGGGTCCTCTTCAACACTTTGCTCTACAGCGGCAATTGTTTCTTCGGTGCGCACTGTTCGACGTCTCTGCGGATGCGTATTATCACATAGAGTAAACGTAGTGCGAAAACGATCCATGGTTAACCGAATTAATTGCTCTGATGGACGATTATGTCGACCATAAAATTGACGGCGCTCGCGGTAAACTTCGCGAACTGAACCATTATTTTCGAAATAAATTTGCACGATTTGCAAGCGTTGTTCTTTTGTCAACCTGTTCATGATGAAATGGCAAACCAAACTGAACATAAATGACATTAGAGTTGCCAGATTTGACCACAAAATGCCAGTTTTATCTCTATTCGAAAAACAAACCTGTAAAAAAAACACCCGATACTAGCATATGTACATAGAATGGCTTACATACATATACATATACTTGTACATATGCATATATGTATGTATTTGTTCCTCAAAACTTGTGAAAAAAATCAAATTGAACCAAAATCTGCTAATTATATGCGATTTCCTGAAGTGGCAATGGTTTACATAAACACCAGCTTTGTTAAGAGTTATCAGTAGCTGTTATTGTTATGAAACGCACATCAAAAAAAATATACAAACATTATAACAGTACTAGCTGTGTCGCCTGAGTAAATTATCACTGGTGACAATGCCCACTTTTATGCCCGTAACCCGGAAGTAGCAACTTTATCATCGTCACTCATGAAGGGAAGGCTGACTAGGCAAAGCACGCGTCCATAATATTAGAAAATCTGTAGTATCAATTGTTTTAAATTTTACAAACTCTACAATAAAATTATGAGGAAAATTTTCTAAGGCTTAGTATACCATGGTAATGGGAAATGCAAAAAAAAATAATCCCTTTACTGCAACTAATTATAGAAGTCCTAAACATTTAAGAAATCATAAGAAATGATTGTATTCGATATTTTTTGATTTTCCTAACTCTTTAGTAGATTAAGATATAGTAAATTATATTTGTAAGAAATTTTATTTTTTGTTTATTTTTTATTCTTTAAGTTTTAAAGCATCAATATTATTTACACTCAATAATTTGTATCTCTTCTCTTATTTCAGGCATTTTGCAAAGCAAGGTAAGTTTTGCACAGAATATTTTTTTAGCAAAAATTTAATCAACCAAAACCAAAAATAAATGCCACATCTCTCCACTCGACATGCCGCTAGTCACTTCCGTAGCGCTCACACTCATATTCGTGACTTCTTTACAAGCTTCTGCAACTAAATTGAATTCTGACACTCTGATCTATTGCTGCTGCTGCAGTTGCAGTTGGTCACCAATCAAATGTCATACGAGCATATTGCGACTACTTGACAGTCAATGTCACGAAGACCAGGCAACGAATGGAGCACATATACACTTACATTTGTATATAAATAATTTATTTATGTATGCCTGCCAGTATCTAGCGCTGATTGAATACAACTTCCGCGGTCATACATTAATCAGCATAGCCATCGACGACCCGAACGATTGACGACCCACACACACACACTCACACTGCCACACAGGCCAACAAACTGCACTGCTTGTGGCAAGCTACTGTTGGGTTTATTGCCACCAACTACTGTGAGACCTTCTACTCTATAACCAATCTATCTTTTTCCCCCCTTCCCACCCCCCACCACTTTGCTTGCACTCACTTTGCATTGACGCGCTGATGGGCTAACGGGCTGACGGTCTGACTGACTGTCTGACAATCAGTTTGGCAAGAAACATGCGAAGCGCGTCAGCGCAATAAGAATTGATGATGGGCATGTTGCACGTTTTTGTTGGCTGCCACGCTGCCGTCAGTTTGCTTGTCTCTTCCGTGGCTTTCGTTGAGTTGTCTTGGCAGTACGACTGACGCTTCTTGAGGTCCACTCATGCCGTTTACTTGTGGTGCTCAAGTGTTTAGTGCAAGTACATAGCTGTGCGCTGAGGGATTTCACGTGAATCTGCATACAACAGGAAGGGAGCAAGCAACTATGAGCTTGCAACACTTTGGATGCCTTTGAAGTAGCTCGCATATTCATTACATTACTGCTGCATTTGAATGTTGCTTAAAATAGTTTTTGTTTGTCACTTGAATAGTTCCCTTTTTACTCTCTCATCTCATTGCCTCCCATCTTTCAGCTATCTATTGCAAAGTTTTATTGCAAACCTTTCTAATATTGCACTTCTAACGCTGTCATTTTGGTTTTTAAAATTTACTGCTTGCTTCAAAATTTACGAGCAATATTTTATGAAACTCTTTTTCTGATTTTAGTTTTTTCTTTGCGCTTATCGCTAATATCGCTCGTCTGCATTTGTTATTTGGTTCTGGTTTTTTGTTTGCATTCTTTCCAATATTCTATATATTCTACTTAAATTTTTTTGCATCCACTGCAACTATCTTAAATACTTCCACAGTCGTCAATAGATGCGCATAAATTTGAATTTTCTCAAGTCATACTCGCAGATTGATTTGCCTGCCTGCCTGCCTAGGGATTGCACATTTAAGTGGCAGCAAAACGGTAGCAAAGTTAATGGCCGCTCAACAAACCACAACAACAACACTGGATGAAAATAGCAATTTCTACAATTCAATAGACGCACAACTGCATGCTTAATGTTGAAAGCAAAATGTATAATAGCAAATAGCAGCAATAATCTGCGCAGCTCCATTAAGCCTTTAAGCAAATATGCTGTCTGTGGCAAGAAAGACTTAAGCAGCGAACTCAAATCGGTGACAGTGTTTATTTAGTGCACAAGAAACATGCACAAAACTTGAGATGCAGCAGTTTAGTTGCTTTTGTTTCACCAACATATGATTTTTTATCACATCACATGCGCCTAGAAAATATCGTATGATCTGCAATCAGATCTGAAAAATTATTTGCATGGCTTTCAAGTAGCATAGTAGCATTCAGAAATATGGTTTGACGTATATTTATACTAAACCATTTGAAACATTATTCTTCTGCTGCATCACATTATGATAGGTTCCTCATGCGAAAAGCCGCACAAGTCTTTTAAAGACATCATATGACATTTTCGCATGTGATCTCTTATTATGCTAAGATACCAGAAAACCATAGAAAATGTAAAATATATAGGGTATTTACGCCAGCGAGGTTATTGGTTTATCTCGCTATACGAATACTCATTACTTGTTTTGTACGTTTATTTAAAAAAAAAATGTTTATTTTATGTATCACATGATGTTTTGGAACATCAAATGACTTCTGAGCACATCATGTGATATCTTAGTAAATGCTTATCATAATCACTTTAAATACGTTACAGAAAAAAAAACTAATATCATGTCACATCATATGACTTTTAAGCCCATCACACGATATTTTAGTGCGGTTTTAAAGTTAATTTCACAAATTTCTTCAATCTCCTTTTATAGCGGAGCATATCATAGATTTTACAAGCGATTTGATTGATACTTAATTTTTCAATAATTCTACATCACACGACTTTTCACACGTCACATCTACTGAAATCATGTCACACGATAATACTTCATGTGAACGTAGCATATGATTTATAGAGTTCCTTAAAAGATTTTCTGCTTAATTTTTTTCAATTTTTCAACAACTCTACATCTACATCACGTCGTCACATCACATGTACTCAAATCATATCACAACAAAATACATCATACGTGCATTTCTATTGACGCTTGATTTTTACTGTCTCCCTAACTCACTACCGAATAATTTACCAACTTATCACCCTTATATTTTTATCCTGCTTGCCACACTGTACCACATTTGCCTGCTGGCCTGCGCCAACCAGCGCAACGAAAACAAATTACTGGCTCTGCTACAAGCGTAGCATTATTGTAGTTGGCAGCAATTTTTTCGCTGTCAAGTTGTAGCAACACATTGCGCTTTTGTTGTTCAAATTTTCTGGCTCACTGCCAGCTTGTTAATAACGCAGCGCTGCTGTCTGCTGTTGTTGCTGGTAATCATGTACGACTTTTTTTGATTTTGATTTTTATATGTTGCACCAACACGCACAATTGCTGCTTTAACACCTCAATTTGCTACTAATGACAATGGCATAGGCCATGTAAAATGTAAGCATATGGAAAGAAGAATTGGAAAATTAAAATAAACTGCCAATTGTAGGTAGAAAAGGAGCAAAGGATATATAAAAAATTTTGCAGAAAAAATCACTACTGGAACTCAGCTGCACAAACAACGCCTTTGCATATTTTGACAGCCACTTAGCTATGGATGTGTGTATGCATGTACATATCTAAATATTTTTTTAGGTATATATGCAGCCACGCCACGCCACTCCACGCCAACCAGCATCATTTGTTGCTGTGGCATTTACTGCACGCACGCACCACACTGTGGCAGGTAGTAGCAAATATTTAAATGAGCGCTGCCGCTGCAAAGGTAATGAATCATCTGTGTGGTAACGAAATGTAGGAGTATGTGTGTATGTATGTAAACATATGTGGCATCTGACATGTGTAGGCATGTTGCCGTTGTGATGGCAGCAGCTATAGTGACATGCAACAAGCAACAACTATTTCAAATTCAGCAACTACTAAATGCTAGTCGACGCTTCCAACACCAACATCCACCGGAGCGATTCAAAAGTCTGCAGTTGGTAGCGGTATCCATAGCTTATCTGAAACTGTGACAAGCAACCAGCAGCAATGTAATATGACAACAACAAGCATACATACACAACAATAACAATGCAAGTCAGCAACAGTAAGGCAACAGATGACATCAACAGCAAAATGTAAAATGTAAATGTGAATGCAAATGCAAATGTAGCCAAGCAAATATTTGCTGTAAAAGACATTGGAATGTTGATGTTTGGTTTGTTGGTTGGTTGATTGTAGTTACTGTTGTTGTTGTCGTGAGTTTTGTTTCTTTTTTTTTATTTGTTAAAGTGATGATTTTTTTTCTTTTTTTTGATTGTTCCCAGTGCTTGGGAATATCTATATATCCTTTGGCTGAGCGTTCGCTAACTCTGGTACTTTAATTGCCTTACGCCACCTGCCTGTATTTTCAGTTTCACAAAAATGCCGTATTCTGATCGAATCGATCTGAAACTTACAACCGTGGCGGTGTTACAAGAAAGAAAAATATGGAGAAAACACGAATGTAAGAAGAAAAACAGGACTATCTTCAAAAGTTTTTACTAAACAAATTTTGGAAACAAATTCGACACGTCAGAACCAATCGGTCCCATTCTGAATTGAATGTTAACTCAAACGCTAAAATTAGAAATATATCATCAGTGATTCAAACTTAGGAGGTGTAAGCAATCTGTGTAGCGCAAGGATTAAGCGAGGCGATATAGAGACAAGTTTCCTTTTTTGCTGCTACCCTAAGTGGATGCTGACCTCAGTTTCTTCCACTTTCTTTTGCTGAAACCAAAAACCTCATGAACTTTATTGAAACTGAGATGAATTCCAGGTGCGGAAGACACGTAGCTTACACTATTTATATGGCACCAATCGTTCTGTAGATAAGGAAGAAATATACAAAAAAAATAGAAGAAGAAGAAAAATTAAATTCACTAAACACCAGGCTTTCTTTGTCCGGTAACAAGTCCCCCCCATACAAAATTAGGAACCTCTTAGAGTTCAATGACTATCGGTGTGGTTTAAGATTTTATTGAGGATTTTTGCTTTGAGTCGCTAAGCCTTCTTTTGATCATTGTGGTTTCCCTCAGTGCCAGAAAGGACTAAATTTTGAACTTAGTAAGCCGCTCAATCAGCGGTGGCTGCCTTCCTAGCCGTCATTTTATTTGAGAGATTATCTAGGTAGACTATATTTTATTTTTAACTCTTCATTTAACTCTAAACTTTGGCTCTCCTTACCTATATATATATATATATCTATATATATATAATAAATATTTGCAACCTGTCAGAGCTGACATTTTGTCCTTAGTTCCAATGCACCAAGGCAAATGCCATAACCAATTGATTTGCTATGCCATCGAATTGGCATGGCAGATTTTGTCACGCATAATAACCGACATTGATTGATACAGCGCAGTTGTAGTAAATAAAAAAAGAATATGTAAGCCTTTAGGAAGCTTGGGAAGCAGCAATATCCAGCCAAATGACAGCGTAATGAATGAAGAATGGTCGATGGAGAAATGAAACGAAAAACTCGAATGAGTTGTTACAAAAATAGTTTGACGACAATGGCAAAGTCGAACAGCGACATAAATTGCATTATCTCCGCTGCAGGCTACATTTCGCGCTTTGAGAAGGAAGGAGTGGATAGTTAAAAATAATAACAATAACAATAATGATAATAATAGCTGGAAGAATAAAAAAAAAAATTAAGAAATGCACATCTGCATACTTCGCCTAGCATTCACTAATTACGAGTAGTTTGCAATTTTACTGCCTGCCTGTCTGCCTGCTTGCTTGTCACATTGCTGCTATAACTACTCGCTCGCGTACTTTGCCTAATGACGCATTTACCCAACATTTATGCCACATTCAACATTCATTTGCAGTCATACATCAATACCAGATGGGCGGTGGTAGTGGGGCGAGGTGAGCTCAAAAACGTATGCGAGTAGTTAAGGTGCCTAATGGAAGTAATGCCTGTATACCGGCACATATCCGCGAATGCGCTTGCTTTTTTTTTTTTAACATAAATGTTGCAAAGCGATAATAAAAAGGCGCCAGCGCACGATTACCTAGCACTCGCCGCTGCGTGCTCTAATCACGCTCTCTTAGCCCTGCGGTTAGTGCAGGGTGTTAGTGAGTGGTTTCAGCTATCGATAGTTGGCTACTAAATGATTTAGACCCTCGAATAAACTTTTTCGATGACTAACTAATTTTTTCTATGCATTCATTGATTTCTAAATTCACCGTACGAAATAATAACTTGCTCTCGAAAAAACTTTGAAATTGAATACTTATATTATATTAGATTTAACAAAAATGTGAGAAAAGGCGGCAACCCTGTTAAATAACTCCTGTATTGTTTCAACAATTTGTTCATAAGAAATTATGTGCACAGGAATACTTAAACATCCTTCGTTTATCGTCTGCATTACAGTATGTATGCTCATTTAGTTAACTAAATTTTGTGATAGACGGCAACCCTATGCAAAAATAAACTTGACATCAGGTTTATTTCATAACAATATTTGGTTATTTATTAAACTCAGATATTTAATTAATCAAAAAAAACATTACAGGTGGCAACTCTATTCCAAAAAATCTGTGGATTTAATTGTATGTGCCGTTTTTATTATCCCTATATTTGCAATATTTTTATTAACACAAATATTAAAGTCATTTCGTTATCTTAAATAGTTAGCTTTAAGCAAAAATAAGTCTGTGTTCAAAAAAAATTGTAACTACTTTTATGTTGCAAATATTCTAGTTTTTAATTAACTTTCGCATTTGGCTATCCATTATTTTTAGACAGGTGGTAAAAAAAAATAAACACAAAACAAAAAATATATAAAATATATACAGGTGGTAACTCCATTTAAAAAAAAATTCTAGTTGCAAGTATTCGAAATACTATGTACTTTTCGTATATTATCATTTTTTTAATTTTCAAACTGACAAAAATATTAAAGTAATTTCATTGTCTTACATAGTTGGCAGCTCTATGTACTTTTTTGTTTCCAATATTCTGGTTTTTATTGGACTTTCATATGTAATGAAATATATTTTTTAGGCCGGGGGCAACCCGATTCAAAAAAATCAAAATATGTACCTCTCGTTAAATCGCAATTTTTCAATATTTGAATCAGCTGAAAAATCCTTTAATTTTCTTAGCTGGTTGGCAACCCTATTCAAGAGATATGTACTAACTTTTAATTTAGATTTTTCTAGATTAAAGTGGTTTTTATTGCATCTTATATAAAATCGATCTATTAAGATAATTTAGATAAATACATGGCAGCCCTATTTGAAAATAAGTCACACTAATACCACTTTCTTAAAAAAAACCAATAGCATTGAGTGAAAAAATAGTAATAAATTGAAAATTTGCGAAAATCCATTGAGAAAAGGTAGATTTGTAATGATTCAAAAGCAGAATTAACAAAAAAATTTGTAATTAGATAATTTAATAAAATATTGGAAAATCACTAAGGGAAGGAAATTAATTAATAGCGAAAATTAGTAATGAATAAAAATTGGCAATGAGTAAAAAATCTTTCTCAGGGAACAGCAAAATTTAGTTATGGAGATTTTTGAAGTAACAAAAAAGAAAGACTTAAAAAAAATTAGTATTGAGTGAAAAAAAATTTTCTGAGGGAATAAAAATATATAAAAAATTAGTAATCAGTGATGTCTATGAACTAACGAACAAATAAAAATGACAAAACTATCGAGTAAGTAAGTATATAATGTGTAATCGATAGATGCCATCACTACATGAGCCACTCTCACTTCACAATAAATCGTACTCTGTGATGCCTACAAGTACCAGCTAGTTGCTGAAAATTTATGCGTTCAACGTGCACGCTCGTTAGGAAGCCCTTTTATTGCCACAAACAACAACAACAAAATAAACAACCAGCCACAGTGGATCACCCAAAACGACTACGAAATGCTGGTCACAATAAAAATTTGTGCGCCTACTTAGCTCTTAGGTTGCAATAACAACAGCAGCAGCAATACATACTCATAGCAAGAACTAACGCCATATTTCAAAGTAGATGCAACCGCAACATTTTCTAGCAACACTTGCTTGTGTAGCTAGCTAGTGATACTTGTTTAGTTGTTGTTGTTGTTGTTGTTGTTGTTGTTAGTGGTTGTAAGTTGTTAGTTGGCATTACTGCTGCTGCTGCTTTTGCTGCAGCTATTGTTGTTAATATGTCCGAATAGTTAATGTGCCACGAAAACGGCTATAATTAAATACTGTGCGCTTATTTGATAAAAGTTGCCATATAAAAGTCACGAATTCGCCATAAAACTCATGCGGCGAGTTGTCGTACATGTAGTTAGATATTTGCACATACAGTAATCTGTGAATAAGTGTATTTGTAAGTCTTGTTTTTTTTTTGTTTGTGTAGGTGCATGTGTTTACAAACATATTAGCTTGCTGGTGATTTCAAGCTTTGAGGCAGCAGACGAAGAGACACTTTCAAGGCGAGAAGTGCTGAGAAGTTATTTGGGAAATTCTTAAAAGAAATATAAAATCTTTTGCTTGGTGTAATTATTACGGAAATGCAGTTTTTTTTGAAAATTTTCATTGATAACATTGGAACAGAATATCAAACTTGTTGTACATCATATGACGGCATCACATGATAACATCGCATGATGTGCTGGTATGATGAAATATCGCCTTCATCTCAACATGATTTCTAAATCAAAAACCTTGCTTACTTGAGACAATCTAGAAAAATAAAGCCCACCATATTATTTAACATACCAAATGTATGCTAAAATTGGTAGCTTTGTGTCAAAACTGTTGTATTTTTTAACAAGTATTTGCTATCAAAACTAATGGCAATATCAAATGATCAGATCCTTTGTTCATATCAAGCTACATAACTTAAAAGGGGAGACCCTTTTCTTATTTTCAACAATTTAGAAAAATTAATAGCTGCGTATGCTAACGTTGCAAAAAGTTAATGCTTCAAGCATAGTGTAATTACAAATATATACTCCGTTGGAAATTATGAGGTCATCTATTTAAAAATTGTCTCTTATTTAGAAAAAAAATAAAGAAAATTTTCAAATATGCAGTTTTGCAGCACATTGAATTTTAACACTACAAAGGTCAACTTTAAACTGACTAAAAATTAGTATTGATTTTTAACAATATTTTTTGTCGCAGTTCTTCCCATATGCGTAAGTAAACCGAGTCAGAGTCGGCAAGAAAAATTCTCAAAAATCAACGGTAATTTCTAGTTACTTGAAGCATGCATTTTATTATGTTTGAATAGAATGGGCTACAAAAATGCGTACTCGAAATTTCGATACAAATTTACTAAATTGTTATAAATTCTGTATAAAGTTTGAAACTTGAATGCATGTGTTTTTTGTTAGCGAATGTACTGCATTTTAATTCAAATAAAAACAAAATAAATAAATGAGAGAAACTTTGCAATAGATTTATTAGCACTTTGACATATAAACTACGCTTATAGAGTAGATATCTGCAACACAAACGAGCGCTATAAAATTTAAAAAGAAAAAGCTACATATTTCCGCATGCCGATCTCACCACATACATGCGAGTGAAATAAAATTGAACTTTCTTTGGCTATTTAAGATTTAAATATGCTAGCATGTGAGGTAAGAAGGTTCGGTCAGTGGCACGGCAAACCCGTTAATTGCATTATTACGTGTTATGTATATGTAATGACTCAATACCCATACATCTCACTAGCACAGCTCATCAATAATGAAACGGTACTCTTGTATGGTATTTTATTATTGCTTGCTTTCTGCCAACTTTAATTTCTCATCTTCCGCTTTTTGTATACAATTTTCCTAGTGCTTGATTAATTTACTGATAAACGTGCTTTAATTTTAACCGGGTTTTGCTTGATTTATTTTTAAACCGATTTTTCTCTTGGTATTTTTCTACCATGTAGGGATTGTTCGTTATTTACCGCCAACTACTCGAGTTAACTGTTGTAGTGCACACTCAGTGACTTTTACTTTCAGTTGATGTTTGCTGTTGTTTTTGTTGCTGTTTGTTTGTCGATATTTTGTTTTACTTAAAGCTAATGTGAGTAGTTAAAGTTGATTACCACAGAATGATAAAGTGTACACCCGAAAATTGTTTTTTTCTTTAATTGTTTCGTATAAAACATGAACAGAATTAAAACGGCATATCAAGCTATAACCGCAAAAAAATTTAAGCAAGATTATAAACATTTGGTGTTTTTTTTATTTTGAAATTTTTTAGTTTTTTTTATTAATTTTATTAATAATTTTATTAATTTTGTCTAAGTGCCGAATTCTCGTAACATTTTTGCATTTTTTCTGTTTTTCCAAAAACGACCAAAGCACTCAGAATTATCGCCAATAAGACCAAACAAACGTTCAACTAATTTAAATGGTGCTCAAAATCTAAGCCAATATTCGAATGCATATTTTCCAGGTGCATTTATTTTTTCACATACATTTATTGTAAATATGTAAAACTCTAATTCAACTGCAACCCAATTCCAATTTCTCTTTCCGGCATTCACTCCCACCACATTCCTAACTGCCTGCCGTACGCCAACTCGTTTAACATTGAACTGTGGCATACAACAACTGGTGCAGCAGTCCATTTCAATATTTGTGGCATGCAATCAGCAGCAGCAGCAGTAGAAACAATGGAAAAGTTGTAACAGCCTGCAGTTGAGGTACAAACATAGTTGGCTTTATCCGATGTAGAGGTAGGTGCTGGTCAAAGCATTGAATTGCTGCTACATTTTTTTTTTTTTTGTTGGTTCGCTGTTTGCTGCTGTTGTCCAGTGAAGCAGCAAAGTGGTAAAACTAGTGGCCAACACCAACTCAACTAACTACTTAACTATTTTAGTTTGTAACCATCTTGGTGTCAAATATCTAGATATATAGTTGGTTTGTTAGTTGCAACTAACTCGTTTGCTGTGCGATTGCCGGCGGCGATGTAGATAGGTGGTGTGTTTGAGAAATGTTTGAGTGTAGAACTGTGCGATTGTAAAAATGGTGAAACACAACAGTGTGAACTCAAATCACGATTGAGGGGAGCTGTTTTTAAAATATAATAATAATAATTTATTATTTTGACCAATAATGTTAAACGATTACTGACATCAATACCGATTTATAAAAGGTATAATATAGGAAATCGAATATTAAATACTGAATATAGAATTTAGAATATAGAACATGGAATATATATGTAACATAGAATATAAGATATAATATAATTTAGAATTTATGATATAGCACATATTTAGAATATAGAGTATTTAATATAGAATGTTAAATTAACTATAGAATAATAAAATAAAATATTAAACATAGAACATAGAATATTCAGAATAGCATATGAAATATAGAATTTAAAATTTAGAAATTAGAATATAAAATATAGAATATTGAATATCGAATATAGAATATAGAATATAGGATATAGAATATAGAATATAGAATATAGAATATAGAATATAGAATATAGAATATAGAATATAGAATATAGAATATAGAATATAGAATATAGAATATAGAATATAGAATATAGAATATAGAATATAGAATATAGAATATAGAATATAGAATATAGAATATAGAATATAGAATATAGAATATAGAATATAGAATATAGAATATAGAATATAGAATATAGAATATAGAATATAGAATGTAGAATGTAGAATATATAATATGGAATATAGAATATATAATATAGAATATAGAATATAGAATATAGAATATTGAATGTAGATTATAGAATATTGAATATAGAATATAGAATATAGAATATAGAATATAAAATATAGAATAGGTATAGAATATGGAATATTGAATAGAGAATACAGAACATTGAACATGGAATTTAGAAAATAGAATTTATGATATAGAAACATATACCATAGAATGTGAAACATAAAACATAGGATATAAAATTTAAAATTTAAAAAATAGGACATAGAATATAAAATATGAAATACGGAATATAGAATATAGAGTATCGAACCTAAAACAAATAATATTGAGTACATAATATTGGATGTGAAATATTGAATACAGAGTTAGGAATAAACAACATAGAATTTATTTAAAACATAGAATATAGATTATAGAATATAGAAGCAGAAAAAAAGTCCCAAAACTAAAAAATATGCCTAGAACCGCTTAGTCACCCCTCCTCTACTCCGCCCATATTTAGCTGCTGGCTATAAAACATTTTTCTAACTGTTTTTTCGCTAACTTGACCAGTGCAAACTAGTTATAGTGAGAGTTTGTACGAAGAAGGAATGCCTAGAGATGACGATGTATATACATATGTAGTGCATGTATGGGGGCGTATTTTCTTGCTTACATATTTTCTTTTTCCACGAATTGGTTAACATTTGATTTACATTTTTCATGCACTATTTGTGGCTTCAAAACAGAGGAAGTACATAGCACTTAAAGGAATTCAATCAGCCTTTTTTGTATTTAGTAAGCTTTAAAAACTGAAAAAAATGCAAAGCAATCATTTTGATTAAAGTAAGATCTCAATAAGTACATAAATCTAGGAAAAGCAGGCTGATATAGAGCTATAGAAAATCTTAATGCAATGCTGGCATTGAATTAGATATTCGCTGATAGTTATATAGAGATGGTGATTGTGGTGGCCTTGCTATTTTCTCAGTAGAGCAGACAGGTGTTGTTAAAATTTCGAAAGGGTGAGTCCACACAATGAAATGGTTGAGTGAAGCCTTTGAGGTGCAATATTGATTGCATCCAGCGCAATGTGGCTGTTGCAGTTTTTCAATATTTGCTTCCGCTATCCATATTATTTTATTTCCTACATAAACACTTCTACAACTTATTGTTATGTTTAAGTTGCTAGTTTTGCTTCATTAATTTTTGCGGCACTACCTGTTCATCTCATTTCTATTTTGTATATATTTTTTAGAGACATATTTTTTCCTCTTTCACTTTTTTCGATTGTCTAATTTTTTGCCCACACAAATGTTGTTGCCGTAGTTGCCTTGCCTTTTTTCTTTTATTTTTTCTCGCTTTTCGACTGCTCACCCGCTTTATCACTGCCTAATTAACGCCAGTCACTTATCACCACTTACCACAAACCGGTTGTTATTAACCTACATTTTTTGTAGCTCATTCTACTGGATTAGCCAAACTTTGATGTCAAGTGGAAGAATTGTTGAAGAGCAATTGAAGATATTATTATGGTGTTGTTGCTGCACGTTTGCCATGAAGAGTTTTATATATCAAATTATAATCAAGTCTTGCATTTTATACACTTAACATTCAAGCTGCATCAACTATGTAGGTTCACCATCTAAAAAACAACGAAAGTAAATGTAAAAAGTAAAGTAACTCGGAGCTTAAAACATTGGCTGTAGGGTGGTCCAAAAATGAGCTGGAAAATGAGCTTTTTTTATAAAAAAGACTCATGATTTTAGTAATCGGTATTTTGTGATTTTTATTTTTTCGATCAAACATAATCGTTATTCGTGGAAAAAATAAGTATAAAAAGTAGAGTGCGGAGCTTGAAACATTGACTATGGGGTGGTACGAAAATTAACTGCAAAATCAGATATTTGAAATTTTCAAGCTCCACCCCAGGTGTTATAGAAAATCAGGGACCGTAACGGCTATAATTTTTATAAAACATCATGATTTAAGTTATCGATATAGTGTGCTTTTTATTTTTTAATTTTTTTGCATTTTATCGATGTGTTGGGATTTTGATTTTTTCGATCAAGTTTTATTTTATTTTTAATACTTTATTTAATATTTTATTTTTATTTTTTCGATCAAATTTGTTCGATATTTTAAGATTGTTATTTTTCGAACAAAAATAATCGTTATTCTTGGATTTAAAACTTTGCGATCATAATAAAAGCAAAAAAAAAGAAAAAAAGAAAAACTGAAAAACTGAAAACGAAAAATCGTAAAAGCATAAAATATCGAACAAATATATTCGAAAAAGTTTAAATTCAAGAACAACCGTTATTTAAAACAAACAATCCTCTAAATAAAAATATTACATAAGGATAAGATTGGTATATTCGAGATTTGATTTGAACGATTTCTTCCCAACCATTTTTTTCGGTCCCTGTGGAAAATAAAAAAAAGAGATCCAAATTGTTTTCTTTTGGAATTATTTATCGTGGCACCACATCTGCTAGGTCCACAAGAACACTGAAAACAGAAGCCAACTGCATCTCTTACAACTTTAGCATTTTCTTAAAATTTCCGTTCTTTAATTCTAATAAAAGTAGCAGCATGTTTGAAATGGTACTACCATTTTTTTGCAATAATTTGTACTTAGCGATTGCAATTGACTTTCTCTGTCATAAACCAGTATTTTGTAGTTAAACTTAGCACTGAAGTTGAAAAAAATTTATCAGCTTCAGCTACACATTGCGCAGCTTCTCAAGCTTCTTTAACTTTTCCTTTTCCCACTAACTAAAACCGGGAAAAAAAAAATCGCAATAAGAAGACCAGCAAAAAATCCACAAAACACAGTCAACAAAGTATGTACTTGTTTACTCGTGTGCGCTAAATTTACATTTCACGCCCGTTCGCGTTATGTTGTGGCAGCGCCACCGAAAATACCAAAGAAAAAACCAATAACCAAAAAAAGTTGCTGGTATCCATCAGCTACAAAGCCTTTGGCTTTTTTTTGGTTTCAAAAGATAAAAAACAACTGCTAAGCATTTGCTAAACCCCAACAACAACTTGCTTGTAGGCAGTGTCGTGGCGTCACTATCAACTCTGCTTGTTATTGTTGTTGGTATTCGCGCTTGCCCTTTTTTCGTGCATGGCACCTCTTTGTTTTTTTTATTTATTGCCACTAAAAGCAGTCCAAACACAACTACGACTACTACATATAGTGCTTGGCATGTCATTTACATGACGGCGCACAGTGAGAGGAGAGGGAGTCAACGAAAGACTTAAGCGCCGAACTTCATGGGTAACGCTTGTACTACCGAATGTTTAAGCAATGTCACAATGCTACGCTGTGGCGGTAGCAACAACAAAACAAAAGTAAAGTGAGTAAAAGTGTTATAGTGCACGATGTGCCTTGCTGCTAGTGGCAAATAGCAAGTGAAACAGAACAAGCAACAACAACAGCAGCAACTGTAAGCGATAAGAAGGAGATATTATAGAAAAAGCCAAAAAAAAAAAGAAGAAATGGCAATAGTGGGGAAAAGTGAGCTGCATACATGCACCTGGGCGGGCATAAAACTTGCATTCGTTTGGAAAACACAGGGAGGTACAGAGATAGGGTATAGAGGTAGAAAAAGTGTATAAAGATAAAAAGGTACTAAGAAGAAACAAGTTTTAGGGAAAATATTTTGCACAAATGTATTGTATAATAAACACAAATATATTACAGCCCTTTGGGCTTCACGATGTTTTATTTGAATTTCACAAAACTAAATTTAATAGCGAATGTCTACACTGAAAAAACAAAAGAACGTAAAACACATTTTCCTTATTTTAATATAACTTTTTCTTTCTTTCCCTTCAAATTGCGATATTTCCTCCCGATTGGGTAAAGGTTTATCCAAAATTAATAAAACGATACATAAAATAAAATCTGTATTCTCCAAGACTAATCAAAATATCTAAAAATCTTAAATACGATTTCAATCCATTTTTTTCTTTCGATAGCTGTTTATGGCCTACGCGTGCCGCCGTAGGCTTAGGGTATTCTTTTAGCCTTTTCCAAATAATTCTGTCACTTCACAAAATTAATATTGATAAAGAAAAAAAAGTTTGCTAATTTTTAGATGACAAGAAAAAAACAACGTCTTTTCAATTTCTAAACAGCAAAAAAAATTTTTTTTTACACTAAAAATTTTTAAATTTTCCATAAAATAAAATTTAGAAAAACATATCAATAGGGAATGAAATAATTTTTTATGAATGTTTAATTCAAATTGTAGTTTTATTTAAAAGAGTTTTTATTAAATTAGTTATTGAATGTTTTATTCAAAATTTTAAAACGTGAACAAAATTAAAATAAAAAAAAATTATAAATGGTTCATTAAATTTTTAGCGGTATATAAAACAAATATCCTTATAATAGGTATTCCTTAAAACAGTTATCCTTAAATTATTTATTGAGTTTTTAATTCGAAATTTCAAAACAAAAAAAAATACTTTTTTTTAAATATATAACATTTTTTATAAATGCTTGATTTCTAAAACATTTATCCTTAAATTAGAAAACATTTTTTTAATTTCTTTCATTTTTTTCCGTTTTTTTAAGACTTTTATCCTTCAATTGAACTTAGAAATATTTAAAAAAAAATGTTAAAATTAAGGAATGAGATCATTTTTTATACACAGCGTTGTCGGTGCCCTAACATTTTCTAAGTCGCTTTTCGTGTACGATTCAAAAAAATTCGATAAGCAAACAAAAACCAATGTTGTGTTAGTATTAGCAAGTGAGTGTTAGAACTTTTGTTACTTGTCTTTGCCTTAGTCTTATTTTATCTTCAAAGGTATGTACTTGCAGCAGCAGCAGCATCAGCAACACCAGCAGCATTGTTGCAGTAAGCAGTAAGCATTCTAAGCAAACAAAAAAAAAAGCGAAAAGCGAAATAAAAGTTAGCCCCACCACACAAGCGCTAGCACTCTCTCCAACAAACATATAGTAGATCCAAAGGAAATTACACGAATAGAGAGTAAGAATAAAAAGAAAACTCGCATTAGAGACAATGAACAATGGCCAGCAAAATGGGGCTTAGCGCTGTACTATGGCAACAATAACTAAACATTCAACCAACCTCATAAGGTGTTGCTCAGCGATAAATGAAGGAAACTTAGCGCATATAAATATATATAGAATTGCACATCTGTATCTCTATCTGCATGCGTGTGTGTGTGTGTGTGCGTGTGTATGAACGTAGCGAGCGACTCTGTCAGCTCAGCATTGCATTGCAGCGCATTTGGGCAGCGACTTACTGTTGCTTTGCTGTTGCCATTTCACTGTGCATGTTGTTGTTGTTGTTGTTGTTCTTGTTTCCGTTGTTGTTAGAAATATTTTAACAAGGCTGAGCGTTGTTTATGACACCAATGAAGCATAAAGTAGTCAGGCCGACGAGCGCATAAATAAAAGTTATGGCCATTGCAATTGTAGCAGGAGTTGAACGACTGACAGGCCGAATGCCAACAAATAAACATAAATATCTTTTACTACGTTTTATTCCGCAACAAAGACAAATTTTAAATAAAAAAAAATAGTGCATCGCTGATATTTTCATAAATAAATTAACATTCAGGCGGTCCTGGAAAAAAAATATCACACATAATGGCTTTCGAGTCATAAAAATTCCCAGATACTTATATTTAGTTCGATTTTTTTTACCAAATTGTAGAATTTTTAAATCTAAATAAAAAACGTATACAAGGCTTATTGCAACACTTTATAGATCGAAACTTTTGTGTTACCATTTTGTTAGGAAATAGTTCAAGTGTCAATTAATGTTTCACGCTTTTATAAACAAAATTAGAAGAAATTCAAAATTTTTAATCCGCATTTATTTTTAATTTTTAGTTTTTATTTTAAATATAACAAAATACACTTTTTATGGTACTGAAAATTGTACTGAATTTTTTAAATTTAACTAATTTTTTTCACCAAAATTTTTTCTAATCTTAATAAAAAAAAATTGTTAGCATAAACAATTATTTTTATATATTAAAACTTTTTCAATCATTTTCTTTTTAAGAAATAGTTCAAGCTATAAAAAATATCATGTAAATTAATGTTTCACACTTTAAACAAAATTTAAAAAAGTTAATTAAATTTAAAAAAAATTTTAATAGTTTAATCTGAATTTTTTTTACATATGACCCCTTTAATTTAATTACAAGAAACTATTAACTTTATTATACTGAAAATTATTCTATATTTTTTTTCATTAATTTTTTTACAAAATCATAATTTTTGTAGCATCGAATTTTTTAAATATAAATATAAACATTTTGCAACACTTTTTTATATTCAATTCTTAATTTTTTTACAATATTCACAATGCTTTTTCAGACGTTTTGCATTATAAATAAATGGTTAAGATGTAACAAAAAGCATATAACTAAAAATTTCACAATTTGTGGAAAGTAAAAAAAATTACTAAATTTTCATAAAAAACTCAAATTTTTTAATCAGAATTTTTTCAAATTTTTAACATGTACATAGATTTATCGACCCTCTATTTTAGTAGAGTAAAATTCAAGATTTATTCGACCGAAAATTCCTTTCAATTTTGTTGCTCACATTTTTACATATTTCTTGAATAATAAAATAAAATGTTTTTTTTTTGTTTTTTATTAAAATCTTATCTAATATTTTATTAAAATGGCGGAGCTTTTTATCGTTATTGTATAATATTTGAAATTTATTATTTATTATTGGATTAAAATCAAAATTTTTCCTAGTTAAAATATTTTGTTTTAAATTCCATGTAGTTGACATGTTGTACTTATATAATTTCACTTGACAAAAAATCTGACTGAACATGGAAATTTGTTCCAAAATTCACTATCGTATACCAATAATGAACTTATTTAATTAATTTCATGCAAACTTATTTAGCAACACTTCCGAAAAATATCTACAGTTATTTATTTTCAACATCTTTGGCTTACCAATAAAGACTTCATTTGATAAACTTTACCCAAATTTAGTTCACCACCCTTTCAAAAAATTTCCCCCGTTCTTTTGAAAAAATTATTGCATTTTGGTTCGAAGAAGAATATTTTATTAAAATAATTACTAAAATTTTTTTGTTGCTTACGTAGTCCACATTCGTATCGCTGTGCTTAAATTGGTGCATCTGAAATTATTCTGCCACAGCAATGTTTCCACTGACCTCAGGCTGATCTCTTGGCAATCAAAAGAGTTTAGCTAACTTCTTAACAGGTCTGTTTCGAGGATGTTGATTTTTATGCCCTACGTATTTGCGTTGATTTGTGAGATTATTTGCAAAAGCACCATATTACATTTATTACCGCGTGTGCGCATGTGTATGTGTGTGTGTGTGTGTTTGTTGCAGTTTTTGTGTAGTTCGTTGAACCAATGCTGCTAAAAGGCACTAAATGCTGAAGGTTCTACTGGTATATTTGCTATATGCAGTGGCTTAGCTGGTAGTTACTTATTTAGTTACAAGACTCAAAAAAAAAAACGAAGCAAAAAAAAAAGCAGTAGAAAACAAAAACTGCAGCAAACAGCAGCTAAATATTTTTCACTCATTCTGCTTCTTCTCTACTACTACTACTCGCCTTGCCATTTTATCTGTTTTTCCAAGGAATTTCGTGCGCCTTTAACACATTACCCATACACTGATATACCTGTGCCTGGCAACTCGGATAGCCTCACCCACCAACAGCAACACCAACAGCATCAACAACACTGTCAACACAACAACAACTATCCACCACCAACAATCGCCTCCATCATCGCCACCATCGGCTTTACAGCCACTCCACTCCAAACTAGCCAGCCACATCACCCAGCTGGCGACTGGTCGCTTGTGAGGATCTCTCTGCAATACTGCAAATTCCCCAATAGTTCTGGCAACACTACTACAACCACTCGCTGGGCCATTTGCCTGGCATTAGATGAAAATCTTGCACAATGCTGCTGCGCGCAAGTTGCGAAAGAAAAGCAAGCGTTAAGAATGGCAAAAAACACGCCCTAACACTGCGAGGCATGGCGGCACGTAAATAAAGTGGTGGTTAGTTAGGAAGTTGAGGAGAGAGTGATAGATAGAAAATGTGTTTATACCTAAATTGTAAAGCTGATGATGGTGGTGGTGGTGGTTTTGTTGTTGTTGTTGGTGGTGGCACTAGATAAGATTGGGGCGTGTTGGCAACGGGCAGTTTTAATGTGAAACTTTTCCAAGGAAATAGAGGAATAGCAAACAAAAGCGCATTGTAAAGTGTTGCCTACTATCTAGATGTGTGTATATTTAAATAGTAGTGTGTGTGTGTGTGTGTGTGTGTGTGTACTCGATTTAAACAGCGTGATTTAGAACAGGTGAGTTGGCAGTTCGCTGTCTAAGTCTTTTGTTGTGTTGTTGAAGTGGCAATATTTTGACTTGCCGCATGCGGGTAAAGGTCATTTCGGCAAACAATAAGCGATCTGTCGAATAACTAGAAATTCTTATGGGATAGTGCAGAATTTTTCTAACGAAAATGGTGGTGGTCTTAAATTTAAACTTGATTGAATCCTCTATTGAATCTTTTTCGACTGGAATTTGTTTAGAGATGAACGCTGTTGGAAAAACGCTTGAAAAACACTTGACAGAACTAAGTACAAATTATTTTAAATCGGCGTAATTTTTAAGGCCCCATTTATGGGACATCAGCGGTCAGCTACAGCATCCACTAATATTATAAAATATTTGCAGTTCTAAGAGTATAGCTTGATAAACTGTGTAGTTTTAGTCTATTTTGCTTTCAAAAGATCTCTTGATCTAATTTATGTTGAATGGAAACTCACGTTACATATATTGAAAAACTATATCTTATAAAGAATATATGTAGCGTATTTTATAATTACAACGCTGTCACATATTGAAGAGTTTTGGCTATTTATTTTACTTTATTTGAATTGATTTGTTTGTTTTAATATACTACACTAATGAATAGACCCGGATGTTTTGGCGTAGAATACGTCTTACCTTACGGTATGGGCACCAATGTCAGGTTTTTATTGTTGTAATCTCTATTTCTTTAATTATAAGGAAACGGCTCGATTATTTTTTTTTTTTTTTTTTTGTAGTCAAATGAAGATGTTAGCTTTCGTTTGACATGCATTTCATGTTGGTTGATATCTTCCTAATATTTAAATTTCTCAAATGAAAATTGTATAAACACATGCACACAAATATGTGTGTGGTGTTTGGTTGAGTGTTTGCTGTTGGGCGATTTAAATGTACTCGTGCAGCCGTTTCTTCGTATTGCATAATTTTAGGCGGGCAAGTTAAAGTAGAGTAAAAGAAGAGAAAATGCTGCCAAGCACTGCAAAATAACAATGCTGATTGATGCTGTTCGACAACAGCTGGAAGTTGACGTTAGTATGTTAAAAAATAAAGAAATTTATTTGCTTGTATTATTTATCATTTATTGTTACATATGTTTTCTGTCTTATCGGATGGCGTATTCTACGTTAAACTTAATGGCCGTGTCTCTGACACAGCCTGCTTCTTTTTTTTTAATGTTTGGAAAGTTTTCTTATGATAATATTTTATTTGTTAATTCTTTGTACAAAATAATAGCGCATTATATAACAAATAATATTTAAATTGAGATTACATACTTTATAAAAAGCTTATAAAAACTCAACAAAAATTTAAATTTTTAATTTTTAAAGCTCAAACTTTTTAAATTTTTTCGAAGAAAGTATTTATATTTTTAGGATATGCAGTTTTATAGGCCATTTAATTTTGATATAAAGTGCAAGTTTGAATTCGCTAGAAACTGCCGTTGATTTTTTATTTTTATTTTTTTTTCATTAATTTTTGTCTTGATAACTTTTTCTCATATAGCCTATATAATTATAATGTGGTAGAAAATGCAGATTACTGTCAGCACATAAAACTGTTATGGGTATTTAAAAAAAATTGTATGCGTTTTATATAAAAAACTTCGCAAGAAAAAAAATCAAAAAATTTTTAAAAATCAGCAATAGCTTCCAGTCACTCAAAACTTGCATTTTATTATTCACACTCTTATTAAAACTGCATACCTGAAAACATACAAAACATTTTACAAAAAAAAAAATTAAAACTTTGATGAAATTTTTTTTGATTTTTTATATATTTGATATAAAATTGGAAACATTAATTTCCATGGGTTTTGTTATAGTATGAACTATGTTTGTATATAAAATTAGCAAAAAAATCATGAAAAGTCTTGCTAATTCTGTTTTGCTCATCACTGTAGTTCATTCTACAACAAGAAAAAAATATGTCAAGGGCTTTTCATCAAAACTAATGAGCATTTTCTGGAATTTTTTAGTTGTACAGTTTTGTGCGCATTCGATTTCAGTAATACAGTGCAAGTTTGCAATACCAGAAAAATTGCCATTGCTTTTATTAATTTTTTTTTTTTTGCAAGTAAAAATTCAACATTTTTATGATTTTTTTTTTTTAGTTTTGTAAAAGGTCTAAAACTTTGATATGAGTGTGTTTCCATTAGAAAAATTAGCTATATTTTTATGTTAGGAAATAATTAAATTAAATAAAGAAAACAAGAAAATTTGTTGAAATTTTCTTAGTCCTATAATAAATCTTTGTTATAGAGTGCACCATCTTTGAGATTGTACGACAATACTGAATATCTGGAATCGATTCGCTAAGACGCCAAGTATTGTGACATATGAAAATGCTGAGCATGCCTCGGCCGTAAGCAAATTAAACTTTTTCGGGTACCCTTGATGTCAATGACTTAATTTTTTTTACGTTTTGCTTCACTGGTGGAGTTTAATTATTATACTATTTAAAATTAATTTTCTACTGTTTATTCATTTACACTTTTTTAAACTCAAATTTTCTTCTTATATTACAGTTCTCCTACCGAAAGTTGCACCAGTATTGTGACAGCTTTTCTAAAATAATAAAATAAAGGTAAGTCAAAAAATTCCTAGCACTTTGTTATAGAAATATACATTTTGTTTTTAATTTACTAAAGTGTACCTACAAATATTTCACCTCAGCCAGGGTGCAAATACTGTTCAGCTAAATGAGAGAGAAAGCGTTTTTTCTTTCTTTTTTGTTTGATTTTTCGTATGCTGAGTAAATTGCGCCATCATGCACGACATGAATTGCATTAAAAATTTAGAAGTGTAACAATTTATTAGAGCATGAAATGAATTTTGGTTCATTTCGTGGAGAACAAATTTGAATTGTAGATTAAAGAAAGCAAAAAAACAAAATTAAGAAAAAATAAAAAAATAAAAATAAAAAGAAAGAAGTAAGAATAGTAAAAGTCATTAGCAATGAAAACTGCCAATTTACACGCAGATAAAAATTTCAATAATTTGAGTAGGTATTATGTAAATTATAGCGTGAAAAGAGTAATTTAGAAATATTTATTCTCTTATTGTACGTACTATTTAACTGAAGCAAACGCACAATGCAACTCCATACAATGCAGTAGATTTAAAAAAATGCTAGTGTAGAGCTAATTACAAAACAGAAAAATTCATATAAATCGATATGAGATAAATATGAGGCTTGTAAATGGATTTTTGCTAAGTTTAGTTATTTTTTTCCGTAATGAAAGCCTAGAAACCCGAAAATCTCGTCAAGAGTAATAACATTATAGAGAATGATAACAAAAACTACATCGATAACAAAAATGATTGCAAATAACGGCAAAAATAATAGCAGCATTAATATTAATAGCTACAATGACATTGATAGCAATAGCAATAAATATAATGACAACAACAATTATAACAGCAATGATGTTGCCAGCGATAAAAAAATCGCTAACTATATGAAAAATCTGTCTGATTAAAAAGAAGTTAAAATGCATATGTATTTATACAATAAAATTTATTTAGCCTAATCCTTATTCCATTGCATTCAAAGTAATCATCATATTTCACAATAACTCTTCGTAAATGCTAACCACTAATGCCCCTTTCTCTTGCAATTCGCATTTGATGATGAGTGTTTAAGATTTCACCTGAGAAAAAAAAACATTAAATCAGTACACTTATGATATACTCAAAAACAAGAATGTATATATGTTTATATACAAGTCAAGCACTCGAAACATGTGACAACATTTAAAAGCTTAAAGAGCTCTGTCGCACTGCCCTCTCTCTACCTTTTCACCCAGAATTTCCGGCAAAGAGACCGGTAAATCACCTGACCGCAATACTTCAACAGCAACTACACAGCTGAATGTCATTTACACAAAACCAAACCGAACCAAACGAAAAACACATGGACGTGGAATACGACAAAAAATGCATGCATGACAAACGAAGCGGATAGAGTAAGTTGCAAAATTGTTGTTGCTCGGTCAGACTTAGAAAAGTTGCCAAGTCTTCGGAAAGTGGCATGACCAGCGGCAGCGTTGCAACTGAAGCCTGAAATAAGGCAGCGACGCACCAAAATTGCGCACTAGGTCACTTGTACGCCTCAGGTTGTTGGGTACAAATAATATTGCTGTTGTAGCTTAGGCAGCTTGTTGCTTACAGAAAACATTACATTTTCATACAACCATAGTTAGCAATTTAAACCAAACTATTACTGCCACTGCGCACTGAAGCACTGAGTGACAGCTGTGAGCTGAAAACAGCTGCGCAAACGCAAAATGGTAGCCACGGCCATAGACGAAAGTAGTGTTGCATGTGGCACGACGCACCATATTTACCTGCTGGCCGGCTTTGCTGTGCAGCTAAGCGCCCGTTGTGGCAATCAGCTAATGTGGCCATATGTCAGCGGCGGCAAATCTGTGCAAGCAAGTCCATTCATTCAATCATTTTTTTTTTTTGTTTTGTTTGTGTCTTCCCATACTTTTCTTTCCTGTTTTTTGTTTTTCATTTAGCTTGGCACTTAAATTGCATTTGTTGTTTCTGTTGTTGTTATTGCTACGCACAGTAGTTGTGTTGCACACACAAATGTCACACAAGCGTCATTAGCAGACGCACATCACTTGGCCGCACACCGGCAGTGGCACGCGCATGCGTAGTTAAAAAATTGTTCGTTTAATGTCCAGTGTCTATGCAAATGTTTGCATAAGTATGTGTGCGCGCTTATATATGTATGTAGTAGTGTAGTATTATGTGTGGAGTTGACCAACAACTGGCGACAGGCCATCAGCGAGCAGCAGCAGCAGCAGCTAAGCAAAGACAAAGAACTGGGTCAAGAGGATGGAAAATGTACAAAACAAATGGCATTGTTGTTGTTGTTGCGGCCATTGTTGCAAATGCATGGCAAGTGAGTGGTGCATGGAGAAATTGTAATTGCATTGTAGCTGATTGTCAGTAAAAATGATTCGCTTTGTTGTTATGTTCACTGTACGTGCCTTGTTAGCCAAGAATTGATGAATAGAAAGAAATGTAAAAGAATATTTGGAAAAGAAGAGATTGGCAAATGCCGTGAAAAAGTTGCTTAGCCATCTTTAAACTATACAAAAGCATCGTTGACAGTTGTTGAAAAGTTAAAGACTTAAATAGTTTAGCGAGTTCGCTGACGGCCGCCGTAACCGAGTGTGTAGCGTGTGCGCGCTTCATTCGGTGGGTCCCAGGTTCGAATCCAGCTCGGGGCAAGTAACAAAATTATAGAAAAAGTTTTTTCTAATAGCGGTCGCCCCTCGGCAGGCAACGGCAAACCTCCGAGTGAATTTCTGCCATGAAAAAAAAAACTTCTCACAAAAACATTCGCCGTTCGGATTCGGCGTAAAACTGTAAGTCCCTCAATTTGTGTTACAACATTAAGACGCACACCACAAATTGTGGAAGAAGTTCGGCCAAAATCGCTTAAGCGGTTATAGCGCCAATTAAGTAAGTAAGAGTTCGCTGCTTAAATCTTTTGTATTTACAATGTTTGCATTAAATTTGCGCAACCAGTTAAATCGTATGAAAATGCCGTGGCAACACTTTGATTGAGGTTACAGGAAAATGTAGGTTCAAATTCAAGCTTGGGTAAAAAACATTGAAGTGATCAAAATTTTTTTATGAAAACTTACAAATTTAAGTTACTCACTCCCTCCAGGCCTTTGCAGAAATTCCAAAAAAATCTTTAAATTTTTAATCATAATTTTTCAAAACTTTTTTGTGCGCTTAAAATTGCCAGCACGAAAATGTATGTGCGAAAAGTATGTGATAAAAAATGTTAAAGTTATCAAATTTTTCTAAGAGCAATTTTTTTTTAAATCTACAGATATCGAAAGATTTAAATTCATAGTAAATTCAGTGCCTGCAATATTTTTCATGTTAAATTTTTTTAATACTTTTTTATAAAAGGCCTGCTAAATTTAATTTCCTTACTTCCTACGACACTTGCAGAAATTCAACAAAATTTTAGATTGTTACCAAAAATTACAAAAAAAAATCTGTATGCGCAATTTTAAAGCTATCACGAAAATGTATGTTCAAATTGTATGTGTGGTAAAAAATGTCAGTGATCGAATTTTTCTAAAAGAAATTTAGTTCAATATCGGCAGAAAGCAATTTAAAAATTTTTGAAAGTATTGAATTTGAATTCTGTGAATTTTTTGCACTGCTTGTAACCATTTTTAATTAAATTTTTTTTACATTTTTTTTTACAAAATGTTTTTAAATTAATTTTTCACACTTGCAAAAATGCAACAAAAATTAAAAATTTTGTATTTTTTTTTTTGAATTTTTTCAGGTATTTTGTTTTATGAAAAGTTTTTCCTATAATCGGATTATGTGAAAAAATAAGCCTAAAATATACACCGCCATAACTATATGATTTTTTTTTTAATTGGATTCACTTTGCTTATAGATATGATGGAACATATTTTTAGGCTTAGGCTCTTGCCGAAAAATCTGACCGCTTATAATGAGCTAGAAATTCGGTCTTACAAACAATTTAATTGGAGATATTTCAAGCTGGCCCGAGAATGCGACGCTTTTCCAAATTGCACCTAAAACTATGCAATAAATTTATTTTCTTTTTGCAGCCCTAAGTTTCTACAGTCTCTAATTTAAATTAATTTAAAATAGCTATATCCGATTATAATCCACAATCCACTTCCGCATGATACAAACTAGTAGCATTGGCAGCCCTCTTTCTAAACAACATCGAACGCCAATCAATTCGCTGCAAAAGTGGAGAATGTAGCAATTATTGTATACAAAATATCTCTACATTCAAAGCCAGCCAGCTCACATTGTTGCCACAAACAGTAAAGACTAACACTTCATCTGGCTGGCCGGCAATCGCTAGCATTCTCAAAACCATTTACGCATAATAAGGCCGCATAACGGCTTACAGATGCAGTTACACAACGCATACGATACGAACACAAAGCATACACCACTACAAATGCACACAAGAAAAAACAGATTGTTGCAAACAATCTAGTGAGGCTAAAAAGTTGCAGCGCATCTGAACTGAGTGAAGCGTTTGCCTAGTTGAAGAATGGCAGCTGGGAGCTAGCGGTGAGTGGCAAAGTGAGCGATTACTGCGCTTAGAGGTGCTACTTTTCGGTATTTGATGGAGTTTTTATTTGTGTTTTTACTGCTACTAAGTATTTAGTGTTAGTGCTAAAAGCTTTTTTGATGCTTAAGTATGGGTTGAAAAGCATCAACTCAAAGCGCCACGTTGCGTTGGTCTTGATCGACTGAAGTTAGCGCTCGAAGTAAATGCCATAAAATTTCGGATGCAAATAATTAATATAATTTAAAGGGAAATAAATGAATTTGGTAAAACTTCCCAGTTTAAAAAAAAAACAGAAACAAACAGGAGATAGAAGAAATTAGAGACAGAACCCACACGACTTTTTAACACTCGCTCTGCAGCTGGTAGTCACGACGACTCATTCATTTACAAACCGCCAACACTCTATTAAAATTTGGACAAGCAATTACACGTTATCTCCTTCATTGCTATATACTACTCGTTCCTTTAAAAAAAACACACTCTTTGCTCTATATCATCATTAAAATCTTGCACTATTAAATGTATATTAAAAGCATTAATTAAGTGCATTTAGCTAAAACTCTCGAGGCTTTACACCAACTTTTCTCCTCTCCTCATTTTGTTGCACTGCAATTAATTATACATTTGTTGTACAAAACGTGTAGCTTCCTGCTGCGCCAATGCAACCATTCAGTGGACTCCCTGTGCACAGCCGGTGGCATTTGAAAATGTCTACCATGTTGCACTCAGTGACGCGACTTCTAGTTGGTTTGGTGGGAATTATCGATCATTATTGTGCTTCGACTTTGTTGATTAATGAGCGCTAACGTAGCTAATTTGTTGCAGTAATTTCCTCCGAAAAAGAAAAAATAAAAAATGTTCGAAATACTTTAATAGACTGATGGCAGAAATAATAGATCCACAAAGTATTGAAGAGTTTTTTGAGACAGTTTTTTGTATTATATATGTTATTTATATAGTTTATTATACAATATTTATAAAAACCCCTGTATAAATCAGTTTCACTTTTTTATTAGGATTTACAGTTTATTCAGTTTTGGTATATAAATTTCAATTCGGAATTTTGTTTGGTTTTTACCAATTTTTTTGTTTAGTTTTTGCGAATGGTTTCGCATTTTTTTAAATATATATTACATGCTCCAATTTTTTTGTATAGAAAAAAAATATAAAAAATAAATAAATATACTTTTGTAAAAATTTGGAGACTTTAATGAATTAGGTATTTTTTGTAGAATGGATTATAGTTTGTTTATTTTTGATCTTATATTTTTCCCCATACATTATGTTTTCATAAAAAATTTGTATAAAACTCAGTACAAAATTTTAATCACTAAAACTTTTCAAGGGACTAAATTTCTTCCACTAGAATTTTATGCATATACAGTTACGATCGCGAAAATAGAATTGCGACGTATTGACAATTCAACTTTCTTTTTTTATTAAATTTTAAGCATTTTTATAAAAAGTATAGTTCAATGTAATTCAAAATTTCGAACTTTATACAAAATTTTTAAAAAATTAACGAATATCTACTAATTTTCAACAAAATTGAAAATATTATAATTTAAGCAACTGAAATAAGGCTTGATACTTAGCTTTTTATACAAGAAAAAAGTTGTTGTAAGGCATACAAAAAATTCTTCATCAAAAAGAGTTCGGATATTCTTTACACCTTCGCATCAAACAAATTTTTTACTTTTGTACAAATATGTAGAATTTTATAAAGTTAGGCTATTGAGACTCAGATTTTCATTTTTTTAAACATTTTTCAACTTTTTTGCAATGTGCAGTTTTGAGTAAAATTTATGTATATATTTTACTAAAATTTCTTCTCTTAAATAATTTAAAATAAAAAAAGTATTTTTCAACGCATACAAAAATTTCTTCAACAAAAATTGTTTGAATATTTTTAAAACCACCGAATTAAAAAAAATTACAATTTACAAATATTTGGAACTTTGTAAAATTAGGCTGTTGAAATTCAATTTTTTTAAAGTATTTTTCAAGACATACACATTCTCCAACAAAAATAGTGTTAGTATTTGTAAAACCTCCGAATCAAACAGCTACTTTACTTTTTTACAAATATGTAGTTTTATAAATTTTTATTATTGAAATTTTTTTGCAATGTGCCATTTTGTGTATAAATTTTCCCCTAGATTTTTTGGAAAGGAAAACAGTAAAAAAAAATTTTCAACAAAAAAAATTTATTTAAAACATATTTTTAAAACCTCCGACTCAAAATTTTTTTTTTTCCTTTTTTTTTTAAATATGTACCTTTATATAAACTTAATTTTATAAATTTATTTTAGCAATTTTTCATTTTATTTGAAAATTGTATATACATATGTACATTTGCTTATACTTAAATATGAAAAAATCACAAGTTCTTATAAGTATTATTGTTTTGCATTCAAATCCCCTTCCTCATTGTCGCTACTTGCTGTCGCCCCTTCACCTATGCCACCACTCGACATTTTTACTGCATTCTACTTTTACCATTTTATGATGCTGAACCAACAATTTATCATTCCTGCTTTGGTTTTGAATTCTATTTTTATGGCATGCAATTATTTCTACCTTACCAACTGGTCTTGCAACACTGTCAATTATAAGCGCCGGCAATAAAACGAAAAGCAAAGTAAGAAGACAGAGGAAAACTAGCAAATGCCTTCTAAAATCTATAGCGCCAAGTACAAACAAGAAGTAAAAATATAAATATGTAGCTTTCTTAATAACAGAGGGTTGTACATAGAACTTGTAGTTGTAATTGCAGTTGAAAAAAAAAACATTAATGAAAATTATAATTCAATGCAAATCGACAGCAACAAAATTGCTGTGAACGATTGGCGGTGCAGATCTGGAAAAGGTTGAGTTGCAGAGCCTGAGGAGGGAGTGGATGGAATGTTAGTAGTAAAAGAAGATGATTTAAATGAAGAGTAGCAATGGGCTGCTACAAAGAACGGTGTGGAATGAATGAATGGCTTTTATGTGGCAACAGAGTGGCTGGCATCTGCTCATCGGTATGGCAAATTTGTAGGTGGTTTTGGGTAGCTTTACATTTGTCCTTGCCTTTGACTTTGTTGAATGCAAGGCTAAATGTTACAGCGGCATAGTAATAGTCTAAGAACTTTATATACTCTAAGAAAGTATTGTAGAGTAGAAAGTCAGAAATTCTGAATTCAGATGAGACCTTTTTATTGCTTTTATTGCTATATATTAGCAGTGGCCTTCATTTGGTATTGCCGCAATTGTGAGTTGCAACCAAACGAGAGGCAATTGGTGGACAGCTTGCATTAGAGATCAGGAATGTTCATGTAATGTGGGAAAAAGGGTGAGCTGAAAAAGTAGCAGTGACAAGCTCTTGGATTTACATTGCAATGATAACCTTACTGAGGGGAGCAAACGTACTTACAGACCGCGCTAAGGTCTACACAGCTGACATACAACTGCAATTCAGCACTCCGTAAAAAAAAATTCTTAATAAGCATCGGCCGTTTTTATAATTTTCTTGTCATTTCAAATTTACACTTAACTTTAATAAAATTGCAAAAAAAAATATTATATAAAAAAAAAAATTTGTGAATATGAAACAAAAAATTAGTGTCCAATTTCATATTTTAGCCACTCTACGTTGACCTCTAAGTTCCAAATTCTTAGTTTTTCGAATTTGTGAAAATTTTGTGAATTTTTCTAAAATTGTTAAAAAATTTGAAACATTGAGTTGAGTGTTTTTGTTGTAGTAAAAACTGTGCTATTACAAAAAAAATTTGAAACAAATTTTTTTATATAGAAAAAAAATCACTGTCGAACTTCATATTTAAACCACTGTACACTGAGCTCTAGTTCCAAAACCTTGATTTACGCGTTACAAAATTTGATGAAAATTTTTTACATTTTTTTTAGTTTGAAATTTTGAGTTACAACGTAGGAAATAAAATTTTATTTACATACTAGAAAAAATCGCTGTCCAACTTCATATACACTGAGCTCAAATTGGATGTAAAGCAAGGTTAAATAAATATTTTGTTTAAGACTCAGATAATACTACTTATAGAAAATGCAGATAGTGAAAGGGTGTTATTAAAAGTTAAAAAAAAAATTGTGTATACTCGCACAAAGCTCTAGCTAGCTGTTCAGCGCTAGCAAACGAAGAATATGTAAAGAAAAATTCGTGAAGCTATGCCCTTGCTTTTGTTTTTATTTTATAGTTTAAATATTATTTTTTTACTATCAGCAAAGCAATATATTCAATATTTTATTTGTTATTATTTCTATAATATTTTTCATAATTAATTTTTTTCATTAACGCCATTAAATTAACTTTTCAATATCCTCTGCCTATCTTAACCACAAAATTGTTTTTTTGTTTTTTTTTTTATATCATTTTAACTGCCTTTCTACTATCCACCCCATCGACTAAGATCACTCAGCCATTAAATAGCTACTTCGTAATCGCAGGCTTTTGCTAACTTTCTGAAACTAACCAACCACTACATACACATTACATACACTCGTACATACTTATCTACACATCGGCCATTAATGCAGGAATTTACGATGGCAATAGATGCTGCGATTTTCTTCTAAGATATACTTGTTAGATTTTCCAGCACTAAACTGAGATATTATTGCCATTCAGTTGCTATTCTTGTTTTTGTGCTTATTATGGTTCTGTTGCAGAAGTTTTATGCGTTGTTGCTTTATGGCTTGTTTACGATCTGAGTGGGCGTTGTGAATGCTAACTCTAACGGTGGAATTTAGCTGGCAGCATTTTAACTGGAAAATGGTAGTAAATAAGCAGGTAAAAGATGATTTAAGAAATTAAAAAAATGCTTAGATAGAAAGAAGTTATGAAAGGAAGTGAAATGCGTGTAATAAAATTACTTTTACATATTCTAACATTAAAAAGAAAAAGATGAATTTGTGGGCATTTTATGGTTGAAATAAGAAGAAGAACTTTAAATTTTAATTTAGAAATTGGAAAAACCCTTGTTCGCTGTTTCGCTTAAAAAAAGTACTGGAAATATTTAAATCAAAACTAACTCAAAAAATTTAAGATTAAAAAATTGCTGCTAGGAATAAAAGATATAACAGATAAAAACTCAAATACCTACAGAGGAATTTTTTTTGATAAATGTTATATTTTCAGTATTTTAAAATTAACCTTTGTTCAAAATTAAAATTTATTTTTTTAATTAGAAAAACGAAAATCTAAAAATTATAACTGAACAGATAAAACAACTTGAGTTAAAATTTTTAAAATATCTTCTTTTTATACATATTTGTTCACAAATAATTCTTAAACGAAAAATTATTTTTGAAACTTTCCATTTCAATTTTCTATCTGCATTGTAAATTAAAAAAATAAAGTTTTATTATTCACCAAGAAACTCATATTTTTAAGTTTATGCACTGTCCAGTTTTTTTAATTACTATTGCCTTAACAACAAAAGTAGATGCAAAACAAAAACAAAAAATAAATTAAAAATTTAGGATACATTTTTGGAATGAAAATTTGCCAAAATTATTTAAGGTAAAAAAAAGTTTAGAAATATTTCCTTAAATATTTTTTTTTATATCGCAAAAAATCGTATACAAATAGTTTTGAAATAATTTTTTCTCAACAATATTTATTTTTTGAGTTTCAACAGGGCAGAGCAGATTTGAGAAAAATTTGTAGTTCTATAAAGAAAAACTATAAAAAAAAACCAGCAGTTAATAGAAAATTATTTCTTTTTTTCAGTAAATTTTCACTTAAAAATCAAAAAATTTCATTTAAATTGCTTTCATGTAATTGGCTGGAAAATTTAGGCAGCAGTTCCAAAAATTTATGAAATACTAAATTTCGAAAACAAATTTTTTTGTTTTCAAATCACTTAGAACAAATTCATATAGTGATTTCAAATGCCACTGTTTTCAACAACCTTATAGCCAACCTTTTTTCTATCACCTTCTTCCCTGTCATTCGTATTGCATAAACTCGGTTGATAGCTGGAGCAGCAGCTGTTCCCCCACTCACTGTCACTGCCATTTTTTGTTCTGTGTTCCGCCACAACCCCAGCTACCCTTTCGTCTGACTGCAACGCTTCCGATTCATATTTCTCTCGCTGCCACTGCCTTTGCCGCTGTTCGCTCCACATCCAAAACAAATTGTTGCAATACTCGTATGCCACATAGTATTGCAAACTCTCCAATACTCACACACATACACACACATACACACATGCATGCATCACTCACTACATTCAACTACTCAATCAGCAGCTTCTTGTAATATTTTTGTATGGCTGCCATGGCAATTTGCAATCGAGCACCAACTGCATGCACTTCTGCTGGCCACAGTTGTTGCCGTTTATTTTCTTGCGGTTACTTGTGCCGTTATTTGGCATGACTTCACCACAACATTGTCATTGAATGCGGAAAGTGTGTGGCTGGCGTCTAGAGCAACAGGCGCAACTGAGTGACGGGAAAACTGAATCAAGTTGGCAATCGAACGGACCTGAAATTTAATAGAACCGTAAAGAGAAAGAGAAGACCACCAGCGCTAATTTGTGAACTGTGTTTTTGAGTTTTGTTGCTATTGCAATTTTTTCGAAGACAATGCGCTGTGATGAGTGATGTGAAGTGGCAGGAAGGAAAAGGCCAGAGGAAAGCTACAAGAAGGGAACTATTTTGCACGTTTACTTAGAAAGAAGAGGGGAGAGGAACGTTATTTGCATAGACAAATTTTATTTCCATTTTGGATTTCATTTTTTTGTCATATTCCTTGAAGCGTGGCAGTGTGTTTGATTTGATGTGCATTGAAGTCTAAAATGCACGAAGAAATAATTGAAAAATATCAAACTCCTTGACTGCATTTTCGATTATAATTTCTGCTATTTTAGTTTTTTTTCGTTTATTTCTCTCTTTATAATTTTTAAGCAATAATAGCAATCATATTCCAAGAAGCTTTTTTAACTAGCAACTTTGGAGAACGGTTCGAGTAAATTTACGTACATGTTTTTTGAACTATATAAAACTGTTACTATTTTAAAAAAATGTTTAGTGTCTTCTGTAAAAATTATATTTAATAACTTTTTTTAAATTTTTATTAAGCGCTCTGAAATAATGATTTTTTGTGAATAGTTAATTTTTGATTAAAAATAAGAAACATTATTTGAGTTTTATTTTTTTGAAAACATACAAATTTTTTTGAAAAAAAAAACACAAATAACCCTCTTTTTTTTAGTTTATATTTTTTGATCAAACGTTTTTTTTTTATTTTTTTGGAACGAAAGTAAGACAAATCGCTACTTTATCTCCCAGAAATTAAACTTAATTTTTGGATTTTTTTTTATTTTGGCTGATCCCAAAATTCAAAATAATACACCGCTTTCCTAATAAATTTTGGTGGTTAATATTTTTTGCCTCGCCAACATATTTCCGATGAACTGGATTTTTCTTTATTTTAATTACTTTTTATGTAAAAAAATTTAACTTCTTAATTTTTTATCAATAAAATAAAAGTCGTAAAAAATAATTATTTCTATAAAAAAAGATAACAATTCACAAAATAATCATTAATTCAGAGCTAATCAATAATACTCGAAATTAGTAGAAACTGATACAAAATTTTTATTTCTAAACAAAAATATAAAACTCAAAAATATATTATTATTATTGATTGCAAAGTTTCAAATTATGAAATATTGATTTAATATATATATATTTTTTTTGATAAAACTCATAATGATTACCGTCCCTCATCTCAACTAACTCTTTCAGATGCGACTGCTACACCGTCAAAATTATCCAGTCATTTCCGGCTGGTGGTCGGCGTCATCGTCAACGGCCAACATCCGTTTTGCGCTCGTACTCTGCCTAGCCGTCGCACTGCTGCCCAGCCCCGGCGCGGCGCGTATGGCCTTTGAGAAGCTCACAGACTTCGATTTCGCCGGCACCACATACTACAGCGTTAAGAATCTGTCGCTGTACGAGTGTCAGGGTTGGTGTCGCGAGGAGGCTGACTGCCAAGCGGCCGCATTTAGTTTTGTTGTCAATCCGCTATCGCCATCGCAGGAGACACACTGTCAGCTGCAAAACGATTCGTCGGCACACAATCCATCGGCGGCGCCGCAACGCTCCGCCAATATGTACTACATGGTGAAATTGCAGCTGCGCAGCGAGAATGTCTGCCATCGACCGTGGGCGTTCGAGCGTGTGCCCAACAAGGTAATACGCGGTCTCGATAATGCGCTCATTTATACCAGCACCAAGGAGGCTTGCTTGTCGGCGTGCTTGAATGAGAAACGTTTCGTTTGTCGTTCGGTCGAATATGATTATAATAATATGAAATGTGTATTGAGTGATTCGGATAGACGCAGCTCGGGTCAGTTTGTGCAGCTGGTCGATGCACAAGGCACCGATTACTTTGAGAATTTATGTTTGAAACCAGCGCAGGCGTGTAAGAATAATCGCTCGTTTGCGGTAGCGCGTGTGGGTGTGTCGGAGGAGAAGGTCGCACAGTATGTTGGTTTGCATTACTATACCGACAAGGAGTTGCAAGTCACCTCGGAGGCCGCTTGCCGTTTGGCCTGTGAAATCGAAACAGAATTTTTATGTCGCTCATTCTTGTATCTCGGTCAGCCACAAGGTTCGCAGTACAACTGCCGGCTTTTCCATTTGGATCATAAGACACTGCCGGATGGACCCTCAACATATTTGAATCATGAACGCCCACTAATCGATCACGGTGAACCGATTGGACAGTACTTTGAGAATGCTTGCGAAAAGACAAACTCACCACCGGGCACTTTGGATAAGCTGGATACACTGCCTGTGAGTCTGGACACCACCGAAGACCCCAACTTGACTAACATAACGAAAAATGATGTGAATTGCGACAAGACTGGCACCTGCTATGATGGTGAGTACAAAAGAAAGGTTTTAGGGTATACAAATTTCGCATGCGACTAACCTTTAAAAGTTCTTTAGTTTTTTCTATGCCTGCTTGGTGGGAAAACCTTTCAAGCCTAGGATGAATAACTTCAAAAGTCTTTAACCATTTTTAATATTTTCTTAACGCCACTCTCCATTCTATATTCCTCCCCAGTTTCCGTTCACTGCAAGGACACCCGCATCGCCGTTCAAGTTCGCACCAATAAACCATTCAATGGCCGCATCTATGCACTGGGACGTTCCGAGACTTGCAACATCGATGTCATCAATTCGGATGCCTTCCGCTTGGATCTAACTATGGCCGGGCAAGATTGTAATACACAAAGTGTGGTAAGTGTGATTTAAAAAATATTGCAATAAAAAAAATTATAAATGGATGTAAGTCTTGCTACGAGCCCAAAAGGCCTAATTGATATATCCTTGTGAATTTCGTCTAATTCTCTTAGAAAGAAAAAACTTAACTAAGATAAGCGAGACATTTTGTAACTTGATTCGAGAATGAGTCTTGTGCTTTCGGGATATGAGAGAACTGAATTTCTAAACGATACAGATTACCAAACTTCTACTTTATTATAAGTTCATTGAGGAAAGACTTTCGTCTTTTAGAGACATAATGTAAAACGAAAACTCCAACACATCCCTCTTCACAAAATGCCTACAAGCTCATTGTAAACGAGTTTTGTCCGTTGAACATCAGAAGATGGGATTTCTAAATGAACTCCTTTACGAAATTTTTCTGAGTTCATTGAGTCGAAAGCTCCTAGAATCCTAAGATTTGTAATAGGCTAATCTAACAGAGTTAGGGTGAAACCCCAGCTCTTGGCCGGGTAAAACATGGGCCATACCCCTACGTGCAAACGGCTGTCGTGTGAATGTTGTTTTTGTTAAAACTTTTCTGACTTCTTTGTAGTATGAGATAACTAAATTTCCCGCTCCTTTATTTTTCCAAACTTCTCCGCGTACCCACAACCGTTTGATTAAATCTTTTTCTTCGCTCTCCAATCCATTCCCTTTCGCAGATTGGTGTCTATTCCAATACGGTCGTACTGCAACATCACAGCGTTGTCATGACCAAAGCCGATAAGATCTACAAAGTCAAGTGCACCTACGATATGAGTTCGAAGAACATCACATTCGGCATGATGCCGATACGCGATCCCGAAATGATACACATCAACTCATCACCTGAGGCGCCACCACCAAGAATTCGCATTCTGGATACACGTCAACGTGAAGTGGAAACTGTACGCATTGGCGATCGTCTCAACTTCCGCATCGAAATACCGGAAGACAGTAAGCGAATATTCGACTACCACCCCCCCGGCTAGACAAATGTCAACTAATTATTGGAATTTCTTTTTCTTTTCTCTCAATTTGATGTCGCTCAAGCTCCATACGGTATCTTTGCACGTTCCTGCGTCGCCATGGCTAAGGATGCACGCACCAGTTTTAAGATCATCGATGACGATGGCTGCCCCACCGATCCGACAATCTTCCCCGGCTTCACAGCCGATGGCAATGCACTGCAATCGACCTATGAGGCATTCCGTTTCACCGAGAGTTACGGTGTCATCTTCCAGTGTAATGTCAAATATTGTCTGGGACCATGCGAGCCCGCTGTATGCGAATGGAATATGGAATCGTTTGAATCGCTGGGCCGAAGACGTCGCCGGCGCGCTGTTGAGAGGTGAGCGCACGAAATTGTTTGCTTCCGAGCTTTTAATAATTTGTGTGCTTTTATAAAAATTCTCTTCAACTAGCAACGAGACCAAGGAGGCCGATGATGATATGAATATTTCGCAAGAGATTCTAGTCTTGGACTTTGGCGATGAGAAACGTGAGTTCTTCAAAGCGGATCCCAGCACAGACTTTGCCAAAGGTGTGTGTAGGATAGATAGCACAGCATTTTAAAATGAGAGCATTCAAATCTTGCCAAGCATTACTGACCAAACTTTTCTAATACGTTTTCGCTTGTTTCTCTTTTTTTTTAATTTTTTCAAATGCTACAGATAAGACTGTTACCATTATTGAGCCGTGTCCCACGAAGACCTCCGTGCTGGCGCTGGCCGTTACTTGCGCTCTTATGATTTTGCTCTACATCTCGACGTTGTTCTGTTATTATATGAAAAAATGGATGCAACCTCACAAGATTGTAGCATAAAAATAAGCAGCACACAAACACACTCACACACTTTAAACTTATATTTCCATAAACGAGAAAAACAAAACAAAACTAAAGTAAACAACAAAAATCAAATGGAACACAGGGGTTATTGGACTAAATGAAACAAATCAATTTAATTTAACAAGCTTAACGGCAAAGTAAGTGAAAAAGAAAATTTGCAAAATTATAAATAATTGCAAAATATTTTAAAGCAAGCAAAACTAACATTAAAAAGCAGGAAAGTTAATAATTTAAGTGTAAGTTTAAAAGTAAAATGCATTTCATAGTATTAAGTTTCGAAAGAGTCTAGAAAAAGCTTACAAGCTGCTTACTCCAAAGCGTTGGTAGCGAGCGCTTAAAAGCTTGCAACAGCTTTGCATTTTTCAAATGGTACGCAACCGAGTCTATTGGCGCGCAAAGAAGAATGCTTTAGTAAGTAATAAAATATATTTGTAGTTTTATTGTAATGATATGAAAGCTCGCTCTAACGCACAAAAGCTCAGTGAAGCAGAGCTTATATTTGAAATATTAGTCTAAAATTTAAATGTTATTTTCAACATGCACTCCCTTTTTACATAATGCAAAGGTATTGCCGCAAAAAATATATAGCCACAGGCTTGAGCACACCTTCGGAGCTTTCACGAGCTTTACAAAGCTTTGTAAAGCTTCTCAAATATGCAAAGTTTATTTTAGTCTCCATCAGAGTTTAGTAAGCATCAAAAGCTTTTTAAACCTTTCCGTAAGGCTTTCGGTTTGTATACATATTTTGCATACTACAATTCAAAAGTTCAAAATATTTTAGAAAATAGAACGTTTTAATGCTTTTAATAAACTGAGATTTCGCTCAATACCAAATTCATATAAAATATCGCCCCAGCAAAACTTCATGTACTTGTACAGAAATTTTAAATGCAAACAGAAAGTAAAAGCTCGTGCAAATTACGAATAATATCTCGTTCAAATTGCTTCTGCAAAATTTTGTCCGGTAGTTACTCAGTTTGAAGAAAATGTTCAATTCATTGCGGGGAAAGTTCACTGAAGTTTCGCTTTTCGAAAAAAAAATTTCAATTTTTCCATTGCAGTAAGTTCTTTTGAATGCTGTTGTTAAAAGCCGTTAACATCATTACAGTGACAGCTTTAGTAAAAGCTTTAGTGAAAGCTTTATTGAAAGCTTTAGTGAAAGCTCCTTAAAAAGTACTGAACTTCATTACATTTCAAAATTGTATACACCAGAGTAAAAAACTAAAGCGAAGGCATGTGTGAAAAGCTAACAAATTCGGTACATTAAATCCTTCAGCGGAAACCCCAGCAGTCTGCCAATATTAAAAGGCCTTTTAAAATTTTTGGTTTAGTAATTATCTAAAGCTAAACTCTCTAGCAACTAAGGCACACTTTCTATGAGGTTCCAAAATGTTTGCATGGTTTGGGAATTTCGCATTTTCAAGCACGCCATTTCGGAATCTACGTATAGAGATTGTGCTTTAACCAAAACAAAAAAAAACAAAAACAAAAAATAAAAAACGACGAAAAATATACTTATTTAATTTAAAATATTTATGCAGACTTTGTACTCGTACTTTTTACTATTTATTTAATTATATTTAAATATTATGTAACTAATTTATATTTAAAGACTAAAGTAAAAAAAAAATAAAAATAACTACTTAAACTGAAACTGTGCTTATATTCATATAGCATTTATGAAGCGAATAAAGAAACAAACAAGAAAATAGTTTATTTAAGAAATTTAGCAAATTTTAAAACTTAAATGAAAAATTCTCGAAACACAAACAAATAAAAATGTGAAATTAACTACAATACAATATTATCAGCATTACTTTAAAACTAATTATTTATGTATAATCGCCAATTTTGCTTAAAATATTTGTAAATAAGCTCATTAAGTAATTAGAGTGCAACAACAACAACAACAACAAAAATTAAATTTTATGTTTAAACCAGCAAAGCAATATATTTGTATTTTAACTTAAGTTAATTATTCAAACCGCATTTGAGCGCAAAATTTTGTAAGTGTTATCAATTTGTCAGCATAAAATAACTCAAACCGATATATTCATTATAGCGTACACATAAAAACAGACGTCTATATATATATATACATACATACAAATAAAGAAAATAGTAGTTGATATTTAACTTTTATAGGCGAAGTTAATTTTTAGAAATAAATTCTGGTAAATAAAGTGAATCTTTATGAAAAATTTATGCAACAATTTGTTTTATTTCATTTTAAATATATCCATTATCATTACCATTATCATTATCATTATCATTATCATTATCATTAACATTATCATTATCATTACCATTATCATTACCATTATCATTATCATTATCATTATCATTATCATTATCATTATCATTATCATTACCGTTATCATTACCATTACCATCATCATTACCATTATCATTATCATTATCATTATCATTACCAATACCATTATCATTATCATTACCAATACCATTATTATTATCATTATCATTATCATTACCATTACCATTATCATTACCATTACCATTATCATTATCATTATCATTACCGTTATCATTATCATTAGCATTATCATTATCATTATCATTATCATTAGCATTATCATTAGCATTATCATTATCATTATCATTATCATTAGCATTATCATTATCATTATCATTATCATTATCATTATCATTATCATTATCATTATCATTATCATTATCATTATCATTAGCATTATCATTATCATTATCATTATCATTATCATTATCATTATCATTAGCATTATCATTATCATTATCATTATCATTACCGTTACTATTACAATTACCACTACCATTATCATTACAATTATCATACCATTACCATTACTACTACCATTACCAATATCACCTACATTATCATACAATTACCATTACTATTACCGTTACCATTACCATTACTATTTGGTAATAATTTAGTTTGCCATATTTACTTTGTTTTTCAAGTCTCTTACAGACAGCAGCGTATTTCCTGTGTAATTAGAGTCACCCATCAACATCTTTAATTTCAATAACAATTTCAAAGAGACATACACACATACATATATAACTTTCCTTTAATAAAACAAAAAACACACACACACACAGGATAATGAAGCTTATTCCCTACATTTAGACATTAAGGCCATTCACTTCAACAAATTACAATTATTAGCTGCCTGAGTTGGCATGAAAATAAAAAGCTTTGGCCGCTGCCCGCGCACACAAGCACTTGCACGATAATTCTTCGCCTACACTTCTGCTATACTGCAATGCTTATTAAGTGCCATTGCGCACAGCCACTTAGCCAATTATCTGGTCACTTATTGTCTTATTGACTCATTGGCTCAATATCTCTTGGCAGCCGTTGATCTCTTCATGAAATTCTTTTTCATTTTAAGATTCTTTTTTTTTTTTGTTTTTTTTTTTTTGATCAGATAGCAACCTCACGCGCCCTTTTCATTGTTGTTCGCATAGTTGCGATGCTAGTTTAGATCAAAGATTTCCTTGTGGGTGTGTCCGCGCCTTTAATGTTTCCTGCTTTTCTCCACAGCAGGAACGCTGTGCTGCTTTGGTTTTTTCTTTGTTTTTGTTTTTGTTGTGAGTGAATGTCCATTTCAACTTTGAACTTTTATTTTTAAATATAATTGTTGGGCAATTGATAGTTCATAGTTCATGGCGCGTCGCTACGCCACTCCTTGGCAAAGATCTTGCATTTGTTTTTTTTTTTGATAACTTGATGCTATGCGAGTGGCTTATGAAATGGAAATGGGTGCGTTGGATGTGATTGTAAAAAAAAGATTTTACTGCAGCGATATTGAAAGATAATATTGTGTTTTAATTCAAGTTGAAGCATATTTTTTTAAATCACTAAACTAAAAATAAAAATTCCCTAAGCAAAACACACACACATAAATTTGAAATGTGGAAATCTTATTCAAAGTCGATTTTCGGGCATTCCTCCTTCAAAACCACCAAAAAATTATATATGAATTCGATACCTCGTAACTTCGACTATAAGCCACTAAAATTTCAGCGCGATAAATTCATAAATACAAAAATTTCTAGAACAAAATATTTGCAAAAATTACCGCTTTTCACAAAAATTTCTGCAATTTTTTCAATTCGAATGGCAGAACTACGTTTTATCCCTCAAATGAAAGCCCAAAGAATTCTCCTCGCAACTCGATCTCCACTTTTGCTATAACTCAGCTGCTCTTCGAGACTTTTGGTATTGAATGCAAATTAAGTGTAATTTTTGATTTTCGCCTCCCTATGAATTTTGAGTGGGGAGTTTTGAAAATTGTATACCCCTGTCCGATAGCTGGACCGATATGCTTCCCATTCCGAAATTTTTACTTCAATACCTCATATCGTAACAAAGTTATGAGCTCCAAAATCTCGAGTTCTTTGGTCAAATTTCATAAATTTTCAGGTTTTTTTTAACTTACCACTAGATACTCAAAGAACACTTTAATAAAAATTTCTTTACTTGAGAGTAGAACTCTTCGGCTATGTGGACACAAAACTTCATGGCTGTAACTCAAAAACTCAGAAAATGTAGCAACTTTTTAATTTGACTTCAAAAATTGTGAACTTTAATTTTTCGCGTAGCGCCCCCTCGGATATGCTTCTTTTTTCTGCCATATCGGCTTCTAACTCCATACTGATTGACGGTCGACTTCGAGATGGATTTGCAAGGCTTTTTTGTTCAAGAACTGCCAAAAAGTTTATATGAGTTCGATACCTCGTAACTTCGACTATAAGCCACTAAAATTTCAGCACGATATATTCATAAATAAAAAAATTTCTAGAACAAAATGTTTGAAAAAATATCACTTTTCGAAAAAATCTCCGGAATTTCGTCAATACAACCTCCAGAACTAAATTTTGCACCTCAGCTGAAAGCCCACAGCTTTCTCCACAAACCCCTCTACTCACTTTCACCATAGCCTATTTATTTTTCCAGCCAGCTGGTCTTGAAGTAAAAATAAGTGTTGTCTCTGATTTTCGCCGCCCTATAAATTTTGATTAAGAGTTTTGCTAAATTTTTACGCTCAGCTGCTAGCTCAAGCTGTATGCTTACCGTCCTAAAAGTTTCACTTCAATACTTCGTATGATAACAAAGGTATTAGCTCTCAAATATCGGGGTCAGTGGTGAAATTTCATAAATTTTGGAGTTTTTCTCAAATTGCCACTACATACACAAGGGAAATTTTCTTAAAGATTTATTTTTTTGAAAGTAGATGTCTTCAGCTATGTGGACACAAAATTTCATGGCTGTAACGCAAAAACTCAGAAAATGTAGCAACTTTTTCAATTGATGTCAAAAATTGGAACATGCATTTTTTGCGTGCCGCCCCCTGGGATATGCTTCTATTTTATGCCACTTCCGCTCCTTTTTCACAACTGATGGACGGTCAACTTTAAAATCGATTTTCGTGGATTTCTTGTTCGAAACCCGCTAAAAAATTTATATGCATTCGATCTCTCGTAACTTCGACAATAAGCCACTAAAATTTAAGCGCGATAAATTCATAAATAAAAAAATTTCTAGAACAAAATATTTGAAAAATTGCCACTTTTCAAAAAAACCTCTGCAATTTTTTCAATTCGAGTGGCAGAACTACGTTTTATCCCTCAAATAAAAGCCCAAAGAATTCTCCTCGCAGCTTCATCTCCACTTTTGCTATAACTTAGCTACTCTTCGAGACTTTTGGTATTTAATTCAAATTAAGTGTAATTTTTGATTTTCGCCTCCCTTTAAATTTAAGGTGGAAAGTTTTAAAAATCGTATACCCCTGTCCGATAGCTCGACCGATATGCTTCCCATTCCGAAATTTTTACTTCAATACCTCATATCGTAACAAAGTTATGAGCTCCAAAATCTCGAGTTCGTTGGTCAAATTTCATAAATTTTCAGGTTTTTTTTAACTTACCACTAGATATTCAAAGAAAACTTTAATAAAAATTTATTTATTTAAGAGTAGAAGTCTTCAGCTATGTGGACACAAAACTTCATGGCTGTAAATCAAAAACTGAGAAAATGTAGCAACTTTTTAATTTGACTTCAAAAATTGTGAACTTTAATTTTTCGCGTGTCGCCCCCTCGGATATGCTTCTTTTTTCTGCCATATCGGCTTCTAACTCCATACTGATTGACGGTCGACTTCGAGATGGATTTGCAAGGCTTTTTTGTTCAAGAACTGCCAAAAAATTTATATGAATTCGATACCTCGTAACTTCGACAATAAGCCACTAAAATTTCAGCACGATATATTCATAAATAAAAAAATTTCTAGAAGAAAATGTTTGAAAAAATATCACTTTTCGAAAAAATCTCCGGAATTTCGTCAATACAACCTCCAGAACTAAATTTTGCACCTCAGCTGAAAGCCCACAGCTTTCTCCACAAACCCCTCTACTCACTTTCACCATAGCCTATTTATTTTTCCAGCCAGCTGGTCTTGAAATAAAATTAAGTGCGATCTCTGATTTTCGCCGCCCTATAAGTTTTGAGTAAGAGTTTTGCTAAATTTTTACGCTCAGCTGCTAGCTTGAGCTGTATCCTTACCGTCCTAAAAGTTTTACTTCAATACTTCGTATGATAACAAAGGTATTAGCTCTCAAATATCGGGGTCAGTGGTGAAATTTCATAAATTTTGGAGTTTTTCTCAAATTGCCACTACATACACAAGGGAAATTTTCTTAAAGATTTATTTTTTTGAAAGTAGATGTCTTCAGCTATGTGGACACAAAATTTCATGGCTGTAACGCAAAAACTCAGAAAATGTAGCAACTTTTTAAATTGATGTCAAAAATTGGAACATGCATTTTTTGCGTGCCGCCCCCTGGGATATGCTTCTATTTTATGCCACTTCCGCTCCTTTTTCACATCTGATGGACGGTCAACTTTAAAATCGATTTTCGTGGATTTCTTGTTCGAAACCCGCTAAAAAATTTATATGAATTCGATACCTCGTAACTTCGACAATAAGCCACTAAAATTTCAGCACGATATATTCATAAATAAAAAAAATTCTAGAACAAAATATTTGAAAAATTACCACTTTTCAAAAAAATCTCAGCAATTTTTTCAATTCGAATGGCAGAACTACGTCTTATCCCTCAAATGAAAGCCCAAAGAATTCTCCTCGCAACTCTATCTCCACTTTTGCTATAACTCAGCTACTCTTCGAGACTTTTGGTATTGAATTCAAATTAAGTGTAATTTTTGATTTTCGCCTCCCTATCAATTTTGAGTGGGAAGTTTTGAAAATTGTGTGCTCCTGTCCGATAGCTCGACCGATATGCTTCCCATTCCGAAATTTTTACTTCAATACCTCATATCGTAACAAAGTTATGAGCCCCAAAATCTCGAGTCCGTTAGTCAAATTTCATAAATTTTCAGGTTTTTTTTAACTTACCACTAGATATTCAAAGAACACTTTCTTAAAAATTTCTTTATTTGATAGTAGAAGTCTTCAGCTATGTGAACACAAAATTTCATGGCTGTAACTCAAAAACTCAGAAAATGTAGCAAGTTTTTAATTTGACTTCAAAAATCGTGAACTTTAATTTTTCACGTGTCGCCCCCTCGGATATGCTTCTTTTTTCTGCCATTTCCATTGCTAACCACATACTAATAGACGGCCAGCTTTGACAACAATTTTTGAGCATTTTTTGTTCCAAACCAATTAAAAAATTTAAATGGACTCGATGCCTTGTAACTGTGGCTATATTCATAGTAAAAAAAATTCTAGCACAACATATTTGAAAAATATTATTTTTCGAGAATATCTCTCTAATTTTTTCACTACGATTATCAGATTTAATGTTTCGCCCTTCAAATGAAAGTCCAAAGTTTTCCCCACAAAACTCTGTATTCACTTTCTAAATCATAAATAAAGCAAATGTATGTAACAAGATGTTGCAAACAATTACAATAAGTAAAAATATTTTTTTTTTCTTGCGGTTTTTTTATTCAGTCTTGTCTTTTGTTTATTAAATAACTAAAATTGGTTTAATTATACAAAATCAAAGTTAGTACAGTTTAAAGATAAACTTGCAAATTGTTTGTCAATGAATATTGTATACGAAAATGTTAAAACAAAATTATTATTGACACTAACAAAATTTAAAATAAAATAATAAAAAAACGAGAAAAGATTACATTTTTTTCCTAATTAGTTTTGAAGAGGGAAATGTTTGATTTTTTTTTTTTAAACTACCAAAAAAATGTTTTTTTTTTCTAAATCGTATAAACCAAATTGACAATATTTTTATGAGAGCACATACAAATTTGTGTGTGTCTATAATTTTATAGCCCATTAAAATTTAGTGCAAGTTTAAAAAGACGAAAAGTTTCCGTTGATTTTATATAAATTTATTTTTGGTGACGGTGCGGCGAGCTTCCTTCCTGCAAATAAAAAAAAAACAATGCAATTATCACTCCGCCATAAAAAAAAAAACTTCTCCCCGGCTATTCGTCTCATTGTTGTCAGTGGTCAGTGTGTTTTCTTTTCTTGCCACCTCTGCAAGCAAACTCCTTTTGCTACTGCCTGCAGCATCCCTATTTTTTTTTCTTTGCCTCATCATCTCACTGGCATAGTAATTTTCTGCCGTCTTTTTACATTGAATTGAAATTTTCATTAATAATTTTTGTTCGATGCTCTTAAGCATCATTTGTATTTCGCTTTGTTGCTTGTACTTCGCATAGCTGTTTTACTTAAGATTTTTATATCGTTCGCTTTATCTTCTTAGTTACCGCCTTTCCCTATTTTTGCCTTCGCTTATTACAAAATTGGCAGTGTTGTAAGACCAGTTGGCAAAGCAGCAATAATTGCATGGCATAAAAATAGAATGAATGCAAAGCCAATGCAGTCACGGTGAGTACGAGTAGTAGGTAGAGCATGGTCCTCAGTAGGTGCAGTAGCAGCAGGGCAGTGCCATCTAAGGGTAGCTGAAGAGAAGAAGAAGAATAATGATTATATAAAAATATATGCATGTTGAACGATTGATTGTTATAAAAATCATGAAAGACCAAGAAGATCATTTAACACGAAAATCATTCGTCATCAGAGCCACTGCTGTTGTTCAAATGTTACATTCAGTGGCTAACAAGCTACGCGCTTAACTAGAACTCATGGAAAGCCAGAAGGCGCTACAATAACCTCCTTGAAATGTTGCCAGGTCCAGCCTTAGGCTCCTTAAGGTAGTTTACTTATAAGTCTCTGATATCAATTTATACTCGTAAGGCTAGCAGGAAAATTTTGAGCCAAAAAAAGTTTTAAGTACTACCAAAGTCCCATACTGGGGGGTTGAAGTTAAATTGGAAGCCTATGCTGTACGGACGATAATGTGCACCCCTATTTATATATTAATTGTCCTTTGCATATGTAACGAGAAAATGAATTTCGGTTTATCTCACATAAAATTTTTTGTATAATTTAACCAAATTTGACAAGTGGCAACCCTCTCAAAAATATAAATATGAACCTCGTCCTCGCGGAGCTGTACCATTTGATTCATATTGTATATAACTTGTGTTTAATTGAATTAAATTAAACTTTTAAAACATGTGGCAACCCTTTTCAAAATATAAGTAAGAATCGCTCGGTGAGACGAACCGTTTGACGCCCATATTGCAAAATTTCATATAACTTTTGTATAATTTAATTCAATTTGGCCTTCAAGGAGTTGGCAACCCTCATAAAGGATTGCCATATGTTTTAAAAGTTTAATTTAATTCTAATGAACCTTCTTACCAAAACGAACCGTTTGATAACCATATTTTAATACTTCATATTATTTGCGTATAATTTAAGTAAATTTGGCTAATCAAGCAGGTGGCAACCCTGCCCCAAGCCAACAAACCCATACCTAAAATCTTTACCGGAGTGGAAACTACCATTGACTCGGCAGTCAGTCTAAACAAGTGCAGAAAATAAACGGCAATGAAAACTCTGAACCAAAGAATGAAGCAGCAAAAGATTTCCCACAGAAATCTTCCCTACTCTAGCACGCAACCAAATCGGCGCAGGGGTGTGTTTCGACATTCGTATGCCGAAAATGCAGTCGTGTGCTGTGCAGTCATTAACCTCGCACAACTAATTGGGTTTACTAAAAGCACTAGTGGCAAAATATTTAGAAATTTTCCGAGGCAAATATGCCAGCTAAAGCAAACATACCTCCTGTTGAGGGCCGATAACCACTGTAACCTTTGAAGGACGAGCCATCGAAATTGTCTGAATATTAGCAAAGAAGCTTCTATGCGGAACCTTCAACCACTTTCCAAAGGCTCAGGCTACTAGGTTAGGCAAGACTCGAAACGATGGAATTGTCTCTTGTGGTTCAGTTGGCGGAATATTTGGAAAGTGTGAAATGGAAAAGTTAGTAGCTGGCTAGGGTGCCTTTTGATAGGAGACACACTTGTACGATTATTAGGAACCTTCATGTCATGGTTGGTGATTATTGGTAGAGAAAAACTATGTAACGATAAATCCTTTCCACATCACCTCATCATCTTCAACACAGCTGTCACAGTAAGTACAAGATGCTGTATTTAGCCTTACCGCAAAGATTTCCTTCGGTGCCCACTTGAAAGTTTAATGATTATCGAGAATTGACACTTGGTAAACCACAGAAGCCAGCACGACCAGCACGCAACTTTACCTCGTCTAGTCGCCTCGAGGGCCCAGCAATCACGCTAGGTTTGGCAGTCTGCGCTCACTGACCTGCCTTATTGACCTTCTATTTAAGGGGCAACCACGTCAACTAAGGAAATTCTTAGATTTTCTTTGCTCGGAGAGACAATAGCCGGACTGCGCTATTCAGACGATCATGTATCCACCCCCTCCCTGTCGGAAAAAAACAGAAGAATAAAAATAAATCTATAAAATTCCCCCGTCAGCTTCGAGTTTTCCAGCGAAGGCGCTAGAGCCACAACAGACGTCTTATAAAGCGAATAAATTGGGTAATTAAAAGAGGTCGTAATGTGTAATAAATCATAGTCATAAAATTTTTAATTTCAACATATATTTTTTGCATAGAAAAAAATAATGAAAACTATGCTGTTTGATATTTCTGAAACTGTATGACTTTATGACATGCGACACATTAGGACACTTTGTGAATCACCCAAATATTTAATCCAATCCAAGAACAATATAATTCATGATCGCGCCTCTATCATTTGCCGCTCATTTGTAAAAACAAAAAAAGTTTGGTCCACTGTACTTTAGAACTGTCATAATCGGCAAAACCAAATAGCGGTACCACTGACGGCGTCACCTTCTGTATGCAGTCCATCGTGCAGCCAATCGGTAATTTTTAATGGCCAATATCTGCTAGGCAAACGCCATTTTTATAAGCTTAGACTTGAGGAGATGCAGAGCTCTTGGTTTATCTACCAACCCGCCCATCCAATTTCGAGCTATGCGTGAATTAATAGTTCTCTGGATTCCGATTCTACAAGTTATGCCCCTACTCTGCTCTATTTGGAATTAATATATGTAGTTCGAAAAGAAGCCACTCGGTCCCCACGTCAAGGTGCACTAGTCGATTGCTACTAAAATGAACTGAATGTTTCCGCGAAATCCAAAGGGTTATAAGGGTTCCATAAGACTAATAAATTACATTCGGCGACATCGGACTACTACAAAAGCCTCTTTTAACTTTTCCTCAATGTTTGGCTACCACAATTGCTTACTAGCCAGGATCAAGTCTACATACTTTAAACTTTCATAAAGCACCAATAGTTGAGGAAATTTTAATTCAAAAACTTTGTATCTAGTCCGCAGCCCAACATTCAATCAAAATTTTTTATTAACTACTAACTAGAACACTTCCCTCGTCTGCGCTTACACTGCTGTTATGAAAATGTGTACACATCTATTGCAAAATTTTTATAAGCAACTAGCTACTTATTTATTTATTTACATACATATATGCAAAAACAACTCGGTTGGAAAGTAATCAAATGTCACTGAAACGAAAAAATGGGTCAAGCTTTGGTTATGCTTGACGCACAATAATAACAAAGAACAAAACGTTTGGATGACTGAAGAATAGCAAAAGAAATGAGGTAACTCAAAGTGTGAAGAACATTGTAATGCATTGTAAAAACAGCAACAACAACAACAACAAAATACAAAAATACAAAATAAATGCTAAAAGCTGAGCAAATCTTGGCAAACGAAAACAAAGTGGAAAATTTTGTTGTATACAGCAGCAACGGTTACCGCAAGCAGCTATTAGCTGACGGCAAGATTGTCAGCTTGATGAACAACAAACGGCAAGTGATTACCAACTGCAACAATGTGCAATTTCATTCATTCGAATACTGGCAAGAGAATGTACTTGCTTATTGCTATAATCTACATACGTAATTCTTCCGCCACTTTAGCAGCGCTTAGAGTTTAGCGTGAACGGAAGCTGATAATCCGCAGTGGTGCGCGCGAAAACTTTCAGCAGCTATGCCTGCACTTGCCGTATAATAAAGAATAAAACAAAGTCATTGCACAACAACAATTATGGCATGATGACGACGTGTGGAATAAATTTGGGTTAGTCAGTACATTCTTTGCAGCTATTGACAAAGGAAACTAGTTAAAAATTAGTTCAGCGAATATTAGTAATTAAATAATCGATTTGTTTAGGCAGCAAATAATTATAATAAAATGTGTTAATAGTTTTTTTTTTTTAATTTCGATATTCTTTCTTTTGTATAATAAAAAAAACTTGAAAAATAAGCTTCTATAAACTTATAGGAACTAGTAATGGCCTAGATTTTTGCGGTGCATTGAAAATTTACAACAAAAAATCGTAGCTATAAAATTATAGTAACGCATTATAGCAAACTGATATGAGTGAGTAGTGATAGTTTTCTACTAATTGATGTTAAACAAAAAACGTGAAATTTTAAAATCACTATAAAATTTATAGCAACTTAAATTTGCGAAAATTTTGGCAAAAAAAAATACCTACGGCGCCTATTTGTGTGACAAAATGATTAATATGAGCTGTAAAAAACATTAAAAACAAAAAAACAAAGAACACACATATCGCCACAATGGAACAAAATTAAAATTGGTATTTAAATCAGACTATGGAAAAATTCTAAGACACAATTTACAAAAGTTTATGTAAAAATTATAACAAACTAAATTAACACAAAGACTATGTAAGGGAATTAACTATTAAATTTCAAACTTTTACGAGACCAAAATAGCTTTGAATGATTCTAGCAGCCAAAAATTATAATTTTTTTCATAATTATATTTTTTGTTTCAAATAAATTTATGAATTTTAATATTTTTTCGAAAAACAACCGCTAGCTTCCACACCACCGGAAACATCTGGTAAAAATAAAAAATAAAATGCGGGTAGTATTTTCCGCTTGGAAGTATATTTTCCATAAATCTTTGAAGAAAAATATTCGTAAAAATTTTATATTTTAACTGCTATAAAAATTATAGCATTCGATGTAACAAACATTTCGGCAAATTTTGCATTCTTTCAGCTAGCATTTAAAGTCAAAGAGGGTTAAAATCAAGTTGCTATAAAAATTATAGGAAGCATAATTCGCACAAATACATCGAAAAAATTTGTCAAACTAGTTATTTTGATTTTTTTAAATACATACATATAACACCATTGCAAAAAATATTAACAACAAAAAAAAAAAGTAATGGGAAATATCATTAACCTAAATTTTGTTTTGCTAAAATTTAAATTGTCATTTGTGTTTCGAAAAGTTAAAATATTATTGCATATGCTATTCCGAAGTCATTCACTAAAAAAAAAAACAATGTGCTTATCTGTTTAAAAAACGCTCATAATTTTTAAAATTGTTATGCTTCTAAGCATAAATTATTTCATACAGTACATTTTTGATGCATTTAATTAAAAATTCACTTTCCCCAGCAATTTGCTTAACTTTTCCTACTCCCTTCCCATAAAAGTGCGCTACATTTTGCACATCATGAAATAACGGTAGCACGCGTTGCCGATAATAATAATTTATTTGCATATGTAGTATGTGTTTGTATGCGGGCTCGCAACGACACGTTTTCGCTTCATTCAATTTTTTTTTTTTCATTTTGTTTTTGTATATTTATTTATCACTTGAACGGCACACTTTTCGTTGCGGTTGACTGCAAAGTGCTTTGAAGAGGGTACATAGTTGCAATGCGTGGACGAATTCACGTAGATATTCGTATTGTATGTACATATATCAAACACATACATGAGGAACTAAACTCACAGCTATGTACTTGTGGAAAATGTAGAAAAAGTCATACCTAGTTTTTTTTGTATTTCCAAAGAACGTGGCAACACTGAAGAGGGCTGTCAAACTGTGTAGTTCCCAAAAGTTGCAGCAACACTGTATAGTTAAAAGCTTTGGATGGCGCTTTTGAAGATTGCAGTTCATGTATACCTTTCACGAAAAACTTTTGTAGTTAATTCAATGATTTAATTTCTTAGTATGTTGCACACCATCTTTGAGCATCTGCGCTCCCGACTAAGGTACTAATAGAAGGAGGGCTCGGTGGATTTTGTGATCTGAAAAAAAGAAAATAGAAGCACTGTAAATGCACGCGGAAAATTTAAAGAATTTATTTAGAAAATTCAATGATCAAGTCAGACAAGCAGACTTTGGAATTCCGGGAGCAATCTTTTAAAAATTGGAAGTGGCAAATACGTTAAGATATAACATTTTTAACACACAAGCTTTTTACTTGCATATCAAAGAAAAATGGAAATCAATTCCAATAAATCATTAGATAAAATTTATAAAAAATTGTTTCTTTTTATGATGAATTCTTTGCAATTATGTGTGAGGGTGTTACCAATACTATAATATTAATGCAATTTAGTAGGCATCTGCAATTTTTTTGTCAGTTAATCTACTCAGGTACTAGGTTTTATCAATATTGATTTTAAACATTTTTCCCCCGAAGTAATTACGCAAAAAATATTTCATTTTTGATTATTTTTTCAACCTTTGAATTAATCTATAACATATTAATATAATATATTAATTTAATACATTATTATATACATATATATTAATCTAATATAATATAATTTAATTAATTTTTGTTTCATTTTATTTTATTTATTTTACTTTAAAATTTATTCATTTATTTGAATTTTATTTTATTTAACTTAATTTGTTTTAATACAATTTTACTTTCACTAATTAAGTTTAAATTAATTCATAATAATATACAGTAATTTATTTTAGTTAACTTTTGCTTCATTTTAGTTTATTTTATTTACTTTACTTTATTTTAATTAGAAATTAATTTCATTTAACTTAATTTGTTTTAATTTAATTTAACTTTATTCATTTGAGATTAATTTTATTTAGCTTAACTTTTTCAAAGCTAAATTTTTTAAATATTTCATTTAAAAGTCTGCTAAAATATTTTTAAAAAAAACTTTTTTGTTTGAGAAAAAAATTAGAATTATAATTTTTATAAAATTTTTTTTTCGAAGTATGCGAAGTCAAAATTTAGAAACGATTGATTTTTATTTCGAAACCGAATTTTATGCTTCCACTTCATATAATAAAAGGCAATATTCTTATGAACCTGACAAATTTCAAACTTAACCAAACCTTAACTTAACGATGATATAAACGAAATTTAAATTTTTTCATACTCACCTATATTTTGTTCGAATTTCTTAAATTTCAGCTTTCGAAAAAATTCAATTCAATTAAAATTTGTAGGTTTGTATGTCCTCCAAGGAATAGCATGTTTTCGAAATTATATTTTTCTATAATGAAAAAAGAAAATATTAGATTTTTGAAAAGTTATCAAAGAACTGATAAATCCTTTATGGTATCGCCAATAACTGCAACTTCCGCCACATTCCCCAATCTTCAAAAAATATTGGGGACAACAACAAACTACTTTCTTAAATATAAGTTTTAAAATTTGTGGTTTTTCCCATAATCAAAATTTGTGATTTAATAATAAAAATTTAAAATTTTTAGACTGTAAATTTTTAAGTTTATGCTATAGAAATATTTTGCATTATTCTATTGAAAAATATTTATTTAAGTTTTGAGCGCAAAAAAAGTTCAAAATTCTTACATGAAAGTTTTAAAATTATGTAGTTTTCTCACATTATTAATATAACTGGTTTAATAACAAAGACAATAAATAAAAATTTCAAATTTTTAGAATATAATTTTTTTTAAATTTTGCTATATAAAAAATGTTGCACTTTTCCATGAAAAAATATTTATTTAAGTTTATATTATTGACATTTACGCTGTCAAGTATTTTCTATGTACTTTAGACTGGGTATTTCAAAAGCAAAAAAAAATTGTTTTTTACAGCTCCCGGAGCATCGATAAATTTCTGCAATTTAATAAAAAAAAAAAATGGCTGATGGAGCTCGATATGCTAAAAATTTTATTTCACTACCTAGTTTTTTATTAACACAAAAACGTACTTGCAACCAAAAAATTATTACATATTAAAAAATATACAAGTTACACACTAAGGAAAAAGGTAAAGTTAGTTGCAATATTTCAAACATTTTTAATTTTTTTTTTTTTAATTTCTCATATTTTGCAAAGCACAATAGAATGACAATACAGTTTTATATTTTATATTCATTTTCGTATTATTTTATTACACTTTAATATGGTTCACATTTTAATGTCATTAAATAATTGCAAGCTTATAAATAAATTATAGGTTATGTTTATATTTCTGTCTGTTGATTTTAATTAAATAATTCTATGCTATAAATTTGTTTACCTTTTCTTGCTTTTTCATACCAGTTCATGTATGTCTTAAATTAAAATAATGATTTTATATTTCAACTAATGTTTAACGTTTTTTGTTTTATATACTTCTTCTCTAATGTCTATGTGACTAACATTTTTAATTATATAAGAAACTAAGTAATATATAGATAGCAAAGATTTGCTCTCAAAATTCATGTGATTTCTTTGCTCTATTTAGACAAACAATTTTCATTTTAGAAGTTATATATAGAGATATATATAAATTTATGAAACCCGTTCGCAATGCGTATATGTATGTATATATATATTTTTTTCGAAAATTGGTTTCCAACAAAATTCGCGCATGTTTGACAACACCTTCAGTCTAACACAAGCTTGCATTGTGACAACTCATTACACTTCCAAAGGCACTTTCGGCAAACATTTACAAAATATATGTAAATTCTGAAAGCGCTGCTGGGCATACGAAATTTTGTTGAAAAACAAAAACAGAGTGCAAAGTGCTTTTAAATTTCTATGATTATGTGTATTTCTTACATATGTATAGTATGTATTTATTTGTTTATTTTCGTAAACATTCAATTGATTTTAGGATCATTTAGGTAGTAAAATGCAGTATAAAATAAAAATTGTTGAACGCATATAGAAAGGATAAAAAAATAAAAGAAAATAATAAAGCGGCAGTATGTAGTGTAAATTATGTTATATGCTACATGTTTTAGCAATATTTCTATAACAATCTAAAAAAAAAAAATGCTGTTTTCATTTTACTCGATCATTTCTATACAAAAGCACACAGAAACTCGTTAAGTCATTTGAGTTATTTATATATAGCATTAAAAACTAAATACCTAAAATAATTTTACTAAACAAAATTTCACACTTAAACTCAAACCTCACACCATATTTTTTTTTTTTATTTCATAAAGCAAAAACTAAAAACAAACAAAACAAAAACAAAACTTAATCCATTTAGGCAGCGTGACCATTTCTTAAATTGCTATCGCTAGGCGCTGCATGAGCAATGACTATTGCTGCCTCAGGCGCTTGATGGAGCGCACTGAGTGTAACCGCAGGCAGCAACGGGACATTTGTAGGCGCAATAACCACACCGTCACTTGGCTGGGCCGCCGCATAACGACAAGCAGTTGTGAGACATTTGCAAGAGAGATGTCGATTCTTAAATAACCAAAAGGTGTCGCCATAATCGAAGCTATTGAGAAGAAAGTGCGAAAAACATTATAAAGAGTGGGAAAATAGTGAGCGAAAAATGCGAGACAGTAGATAGAACGCAACGTTCCTGTAAAGAATATCAACAACTTCAATACATACCATAGCTCTTCGCCCGCTTCAATATCGCGACAAGCGAAAAATGCAATTTTCGGAAAACGATAATCCTGATGTTCGAAAAATACACGGACCGACACAATATTCGGTTCGCATGAGTGATTGTAGAAGCGACTTACATTACCAAAATAGTTCGCATCGATGCAATGACCATTTTCCAAATCAAAGCAATAGCTATCGTCGGTGCGTCGATCAGCTTCAGTATTACTGAGTATTTCGCCGATATATTCCGAGACGAAGGCACCTTTTGGTATATGCACTATTGTACGTACACCCCAACCCTTTGTGGGATCATTGCATTCGAACACTTGCAGTGGTATACGTATGCCATTTTGTACGACACGATTTCGACAAGAGAGCTGAAAATGTGGAGAGAATAAAGAAAAGGAATAGGATTAGAGAAGAGGCGCTACAAATATGATATACTTTCATTAAATAACGATTGGGTAAACAATTCTAATGATATCGATAACGATAACACTTCGATATCGACGGAGTTATTAACAAGAATATTGATCTAAAAATTATTTTGATACCGATTATAGCATTTTCTCCTAGTAGTCAGAAGAAGCTGACAGACCTCCAAGGAATATGAAAAATTTTGTCAATAACGATAAACCAGAAATTTACGATAATATAATAAATAACAATATCGATAAACATGAAACTAACGATAGTAATCAAAAAATACAGCTATCAATGCCGAAACTACTTTAAATTAATAAATCTACGATAATAAATTCGAATGATATCGATGACGATAACATTTTAATAGCCTTTTCTTCTAGTAGATTCCCCCGGAGAAGAAACTGACAGACCTCCAAAGAACATAACATATTGTGTGGATAACAATTGCAATAGTGATAGCGATATCGATAATAAGGGAATTTACGATAACACAATAAATAATAATATCGAAAACTGTTTGTTCTTCTATTTTTCGGGTCGTGCGAATTATCGAAAACCATACTCGTTTTTAATAACAATGACTATATTTAAGGATAAATAATTGATAGAATATACCCTGGCCCGTCTTCCAGATAATACAACACCACTTGCTCGAATCCCATGTCCTGTAGGTGTGTAAAATTTCTGAGATTTGCTCTAGACTATAATTTATTATATTTACGTCCCGCAATTTTCACTCACCTTATTGCAACCGCAAACATCATTACATTCGAATATGGGCACCGGATCTTCGAAATTGAATTCGGCGCACAGCCGACCCTCAGCAGTGTACCAATTTTGACCAGATGCCTCCGTGCATTGACACTGAGCAGAAATGCAGCTGAAATACACAATACATATTCACTCATTAAACAAATTACTATTTAAATTACTTAGTAGTTCAGTTCATTTACCCATCCAAACACGAGCAGATACGCATCTGCGCCACCCGATAATCGATTGGCGTACAATTTTGCAATATAATCGATTTTTTAATATACTTCAGATCGGGCAACATGATCTCATCGGATTCATCATGGCTGACGGACACAGCCGATGTTATTGATACGCCCGCCATACCCTCATTTCCACCATTCTGCTCAGCACCAGCTGCATTACCGCAAAATGTTTGCTCATTGCGCACCACCTGTATAGGGCGCGCTTCACGCCCGTTCGATATGTCATCACAAACAATCCGACTGCGTAATCCCAATGGTCGGAAGGAACGCATCTGCATATTGAAACCAACAGTGCGCGCACATTCCGATTCTTCGTGCGGTATACAATCGTAGGGTAATTCGTCTGCCTTATTTTTAACCATTAGATCGGCGCCATTGGCGATGAGTGCGATGCAAAGGCGAGTAATGGAATGACGACAGGCGATGTGTCTGCGTGAGAAAGAGCGTGAGATTGAGAATTTGGCATAACTGTATTAGAAAAGAAGGATCGCTTACAGCGGCGTATCACCCTCTACATTTTGCACATTGCAATCGGTGCCGGCCTGCAGCAGCATTGTGATAGTCTCCAAGCCATTATTGTGAAGTGTGGCCCAATGTAGAACGGTGTTATTGTCATTGTCGCAAATATTCGGGTCGGCGCCGTGATTGAGCAGGAGACTGTAAAGAGAAAAATACGAAAAATAGCAAACAAAGCTTTTTTAAATTATAGATTAGATTTTTCAAAAACCATTTCAAATATTTTTATTTATTTAAAAATATCTAAACTGTAAATTCTTTTAAGTTGTTTAGGTTTCCACGTTTGTTTCCCTTTTTTATACTTTATAGCTATTTTGTTTATTTTTAAATTTCAAGCTTTATTAACTTATTTTTATTTATTTTATTAAACTTTATATTGTTAATCAAAAGAAAATTTTGGAAAAAATGTCGCTTACTTTTTTTTCGCGGTCAGGGCTCGATTTATTAAATTAGATAAATATACTTTCGGCTTTCTCCAGAAATATTCGATTTGCCAGCAATACGGAATTTTTAATTTGTTCGGGTATGGAAACAATGTTTGCATACGCAATTTTCGATGGGGCTGATTATTTTATATTTTGTAACAAAAATAAAAAATATGCTATTTCATTTTTTTTTACATTTTTATGATAAATATTTATTTTTCTTTAAATTTTTGATTTCATGTTTAATTTTTTTTAATGAATTTTTTAAGTTTTTACTTTTTATTTATGTATTTTAATTCAAATTTTTTTTAACATTTCGAAATTTGTTTAAATTGAGTGCCTTTACTTCTATTATTTTAATTTAATTTTAAAACTTTCGGTTTATTTTTTTTTTTTAATTTTCACATTATGTTTGTCACAATTTTCGATGGGGCTGATTATTTTATATTTTGTAACAAAAACAAAAAATATGCTATTTCATTTTTTTAACATTTTTATGATAAATATTTATTTTTCTTTTACACATTTTTAAATTTTTGATTTCATGTTTAATTTTTTTTTTTAATGAATTTTTAAGTTTTTACTTGTTATTTATTTTAGTTCAAATTTCTTTTGACATTTCGAAATTTGTTTAAATTGAGTGCCTTTACTTCTATTATTTTAATTTAATTTTAAATTTTTTTTTTTAATTTTCACATTATGTTTGTCTTTACCTTTTCAACTTTTCTAGTTTTTTCTTTTTTTTTCTTTGATTTTGCCTTACCTTACAATTTCCGTGTGCCCCAATTCTGCAGCCCACACCAAAGCCGTCCAGCCACCATCATCCTGGGCATTAATGAAGTCCATAAAGCTTAATATGCTACGACATGATCTATAGCTGTCGATAATTAATTGCGCCGCTTCCAAGTTCCCCAATTTAGCGGCAATGTGCAGGCAGGTTTTGCCATCCAGACCCTAGGTTCGATAATATAAAAAAATATAAAATAAATAAAATTCAAAAATTCAAAACATTGCACAAAAATTAAATGCAATTTTCCAGCATACCTTTATTGCCAAATCGGCGCCGCATTGTATGAACAAATTTAGTATATCACACTTATCACCCAAAACGGCACACATCGACGCCGTACGCAGCTCCCGATCCAGCATATTAACATATTCCTTGGCATAGCCCTTGCAAAGTAGTAGAAAAGCCATTGGCAATGTGCCAGATAGCGCGACCAAATGCAAGCAAGTGCCATTGAGAAATTCACGCATGCGCGTTGTCACATCAAAATCAGAAGCTGCATAGAAATCAAAACATAAAATTCGTATATTTCTAAACACGTAAATCTAAAACAACTAAAACACCCACCGAGTATTTCAGCAACACGCTCGAGATCATCATTTTTCACCGCATAGTACATGTCACGTGTCGAAAATTCCGAAAGTGAACTGCGTGTGCTGCCCGTGCCGCGACGTCCATCTCTGCTGCTTGGCGCGCGACCACGCAGCACAACATTCATTACAGACTCAGGTATCAGTTGTTCGAAATTGATTTGAAGTGATTTTGTACGTTTAGGCACTGAGTTGGCGGTGGTGTTGGCGATGGCTGGGGCGGTGACGGTAGCAATTGACGATGCGGCAATACCACTGCTTGTCGAGGAACTGCTAACAGTAAAGCCTAAAGCAGCGCTGGAATGACCATTTGGTTGTGGAGCGCCGCTCAATACAGGCAGCGTAGGTTTTGCGGTTTTGCTGTAATTTAAATAATAATTTAATTTTTTTTAATTTAAACTTTTTTTTAAACCGCGTCACATCACGAAATCGCGTTACGAAGTTGCGTCACGACACTTTTGTGAGATAATGCAGACACACACATATCGCTGTCCATAAACTACATTTGGAGCTTGGAACCATTTGGAGACTAGTTCTGATCCACTTCGGGACTATTTTGGAACTAGTCTCTTTATGGTATCAGCAAAGAAGTTTTACTTCAAAATATTTAATATTTTTTTTTTTTTACAGATCACTTACATTTTTGGCGCCCTTTGACTAGGCAAGAATACAGGCAATGTTTGGCATTTCATCGTTACGATGGAGGTACGTTCTGGCGTATCGATGCCACAGTGTGGACACTTCAACACCAATGTGGGACTAGTGTAGTTACTGGCCGACTGCTGTGGATCGATGGGACTGCTGAGTATGAATTTCTCAGCGCATTCGGTGTGGAAAAAATGTTGACGCTTGCAAAGCACAAATTTACCCTGCGAGAATAATAAAATTATCAAGTTCAATGAAAAACACAATAACACGCACGCCTCTCACATTACCTGCGTACAAAATATGCCACAACCAGCACAGCAATTGTGCGTACGCAGACGTTTCTTATGATCCTCGCACAGCACCATATAGCTAACGCGTTGGCTAGCACGCAACAAATTGAACACTTCGCCGCTCAACTGATTACTGCAACCCACTTTTTGCTCTTCGATATTATCGATGGCCCAACAGTAGGCGGTGTCGGGTGTATTGCGTGTGTAGAATTGTGTTTTCTGTTCGCAATAGCAGATCAAACCGAGTTGTTGTTGCGTCTGCTTTGCTGGCGGTGAGGGCATAGGCATCGTCACCACAGTACCAATAGCGTTCAATGCGTTCACTGTGGCTGCTACGTCCGTTGAACGGCTACGCGGAGATTGCTGCAACTCTTGCGAGGACTCATTGATTTCTATAACTTCTAGCGCAGGCGCTAACTGTAAGAGGTGTTGTTTGCTAGCGCTAGTAGACGCGCTTGCTGTTTGTTTGCCAGTAGCGACAGCTTGCCTCTCGGCAGCGGCGCCGACGACACTACGTTGACGCGCTGGTGGTTTTCGTCCCACTTTTGTGCTGGTAGGCGAAGCGGTGGCCGCGCGCACTGTCGTAGCGGCTACATTCACTTGTACTGGCGCTGTAGGAGTGGGCGTGGGTGTGCGCTCCTTAGCCGCGCGTTGCCGCAAAGTGTGACTGCGGCGCTCTACCTGTACACGTTTAGTCGGCACAAATTCCTCATTGTCACTCCTCAAGCTATCAATATCGCTGGCTTCCTCGCTGGTGTTGCGACGCAAACCAAGTTTACGCAAATTATTTTCTTTCTGTTTGCACAACTTGCGCAACTGTTTACGGGTTAGTTTACGTTCATCCGCCATGCGATTTGTGTGCCACTTGGCCGCCTTGATTTCGCTAAGAAATTTGTCGACATCTGGGCAGCGTCCACGCGCCTGTTGCGCCTTTGCCTTCGCCAACAAAGCGCGGCGCGATGCCTCAATGTCGCGCAATAGCTTACCACATATTCTTTTCTTGCCTGAGTTTGAGCTGTGCACGACTACTTTTTCTTCGCCGACGTCCGTGCGCTCAACCTTCTCAGACTTTGCCTGTCTGGTGCTTGCTGGTGGCTGTACTTTAACCGCTTCCGCTTCAGGTGACTCATTTTGGACACCACCACCGCCGCCGCCGCCGCCCCCACCAACATCTTCCCAATTTTGCGCCTGCGCCTGCGTCATGCGCACAATATTATTCGTTTCAAACTCATAGCGCAGCTGACTGTTTTCAAGTATTTTCGTGGTTGGCTTTATCCGACGCTGTGAGCGCTTCGGTATGATGACGTCAGTAGAGCTTTGTGCGCCGCGCTTTGTTGCCGAGCCCGGCGGTGTTTGATCGCTGCTCTCGCTATTCGCGTAAGATTGCGACTTTTCAAGCTGCTGCTGCTGATGCTGTTGCAGTTGTTGTTGTTGTAAGTGATGTAATTTCGATTTGCGTCCACGTTTCTTTGGCGGCGTGCGCTCCTCCACCAGAGCAATGGGCAGCTTCTCCACGTTCGCGGACGCATCACCCAAGCTGAGCGGATCAATGAGTGCCAGTGTGGCGTTTGTGACGCTGGGAGGAACTGGTTCGATTTTGATTTCTTCGAGTGGTGGGCCCTCCTAAATGTGGTGAAAAAGGAACAAAAAAAAATTAGTTCAAATTTTAAAGCATATTAAAAACTCATCAAACCTACCAACTGTTTGCCATTACCGGCGGACGTCAAACCGACATCCGAACGATTGCCAAGACGCACGCTACGTCGCATACGCTTGCCACCATCGCCGCTGCCATTGCCACTGTTTGCTGCTGCGGCGCTCGCAATAGGACTCAGCCCCATGTCTTTGCCGACGTTGCCATCGCTAGTGTCCTGTTCGATTTTAATCGCCGGCACTGCAGCAACTAGCGCGCCTTCAGCGCCATTGCTGTTGTTATCATCAACTTGTTTGCGTTTTCGTCCAACAGTTTTGCGTTCTTGCGTCATCGTTGCTGTTACCGTAGTCACGGGCGCTGATGTTGTCACAAACTGTTGCTTTCCCTCCTCCTTTGTCGCCATGTCAACGCTTTGCTCCAATCCCTCCATTGTGACAGTTACTTTTCTGCCCCGACCACGTCCACGCTTCACTGGTGGCAGCTGTTGTTGTGCTTGTGCTGCAGCAGCTGCGGTCGCTGCCGCGGCTTCCAAAGCGCCTGCCGCCACTGTAGTTGTAACCGGTAGCGCGTTGTCTTTGATTGCTAGAGCAACTGGATTTTGCAGCGTTTCCGCGTTTGGCGGAAGCTGTGTTTTCGCTTCATCAACAATTTCCAGATTTTCTATCTTCGTCACTGCATTTGTTGTGGTCGTGGTGGTCTGTGGCAGTGCTTCGGTGGCGGCTGCTACCTCGGAAAATCGACGTGTACGTCGAAGGCGACGTAGTGGGCTGACGCTGGCCGCACGCACGTTCGATGTCTACGAGGGAAAAGGAAGAAAAAGGTAATTAAAAAATTGCTACAAAAATTTTGGTTGGCTGCATTTTATTTTTATTGTTATTTTTCTTGTCGTATCATTACAAAATATTTGTAGGGAATTGTGTCAAAGTGACAGACTTTGTTCATGAGAACAAAATTCTTTTCTTTATGGGCAACCAAGGCGAATTTATAGAAGGTGATGGCATAAGAGCAGCTGATTTGATTTTTTTTTTATTCACCTACATGTATTTTGTTGTTGCTTTTGCGTATGAGCTAATTTTGACAACTCTTACGCAGAAACAAAAACAAAATACATAGGAATTTTGTAGTTGTATTTATAACACCAACTGAGGCAACGAGCACCCAACAAAGAATTCCGAATTTCAGTAATTGCGCAGAAAATTCCACTTGTCTTCTGCAGAGAGGGAGATAAAATAAATTTCGACCATGCGTTATATGGAAACATTTTTTTAAAAAATCAGCGGAAATTTTTAGCCACTTGAAACTTCCACTTTTATACTAAAATTTCATGGACTATACTATTTTGTAACATATTTTTTTTTATGTTATAATACAAATTAATTATTATAATGAGTTAAACGTTTTCCGTTAAATAAGCCGCCGTTTTTAGGCAAGCCACATTATCAAAAAAAAATACATAAATTTTTTATTTGCAATGGTCACAACACTTTCAAGGTTATAAAGAAGCCTGGCAAGTTTTTGAAAATAGATTGAAATTGTAAAGTATGTAGGATACTTCGGAATTTATTTCCATTTTCTCGGAGATCAAATAAATATGAGAGAATTTGAAAACATCAGAAACAAGTCAGCTTCAAAGTAATGGGCATTTTCATAAAACCAATCTGTTCAAACTTGGCTCAAATCCACCGATAGACGGGAAAAAGCCATTGCTTTAAATAAACACGAAAATGATATCATTTAAAGCGTAACGCAGGTGTTTCGAAACTGAAAGCTCGCGCTGGTTGTGCTACACACACATGCATACATAAATATGTGCATAAATGTGTGTGGTGTGTACATGCATATCTACACTCGCGAGCATTGAAATTGCACAAAGAAATATTTTTCTTTAAAACTATATAAAATTGTTTATTATAACGTTTTCGTGGATTTTAGAAAATTAAATTTTAATTTTAAAATGAAATAACTCGCTTATAGTTTTAGAAAAACGCATATTTGTTATACGATTAGCCTTGGATATTCCGAGCACTTATAAAACGTTTACACGCTAGATGCTGGACAATTTACGCCACAAAAAAACGTTGGCAGTTAAATGGCACTGTAATATAAATTGAGTAAAGATTTGAAAGAATTATAAATGATAGTTTTAGAAATACGCATGTTTGTAACGATTTGCCTTGAATATACCGAGCACTTATAAAACATTTACTCGCTAGATGCAGGCGAAATTACTCCACAAACATACTTTCCCGATTAAATTGCACTCTACGGAGAATCAACGCCACAACAAATTAAGCCACTAGATGGCACTAATGCAGAGATATTTAGAAAAGCTTCCTTTATGGTACGATATATACAAATTTACTAGCTGAGAATACGGAAGTCGAAATATCAGATGATTTAATCTCATCAAAATGGGTTAAACCGGCCAAAAAGCCATATACATATGTATGTATTGTACATATACCGTTTTTTCAGCAGGTGCCACTTAGTGTAGCTGAATCTGAAAGAGTTGTGGCGTGAACCGAGCTGTGAAACTTTTTTAAGCATCCAGCTGACCTCGACAATTCGGACAAATGTATTGAGTAAAACGTTATCGATTTAGACAAGTCTCACATATTTTATACGAATATCTACCCCAAGTTTCTGGAGAATTTTATTTATTTCCTCATCCGACGTGCCTGATCGATTACTGTGCGATTTCTTTTTGAGATGTCTCGTTATGCTTACGAGTATTTTGCTTTTTTTTTCACAAGCCAACCGGCCAAATGTGTTTGAGAATTTTCATTAGTTCTACTTCAAAAGCGGTTTTGCAAAGAAATTAGTAACAACAACAAAAATATAATATAACAGTTATTTCATTAAAAACAAAAATTTGATATTCCCACAGACAGGATGACCAACGAGGAAAATAGGAAGCCAAACAATTCTCAATTAGTTATAAAATTTTATTTGAATTGACTCTTTTAAATAAGAAATTTTCTGGATTGCAGAAAAACAGCTGTAAAAAAAAAATAAAAAAACAGTTTTAATTTTGTGTACGTTTTTATTGATTTTGCAGAAAATTTGACTGAATTCAGAGACAATATCGCAATTTGAAAAAGAAAAATTACCTCAAAATAACGAACATTTTTTTTCTTAGGTTCTTTTGTTTTTTCAATGTTGTGGTATGTACTTTATAGACCCGAAAACTACGGAATCGATAGGGCTCAAATTCGTAGGATATTTTTGCAATTGTGTCAAAAAAAAATTCAGAAAAGTGGTACTGGAGTCGATATATTTCTAAAAACCGTATTTACGGTCCGATTTAATTGATATGTAATACACACAAGTCACGCAAATATAAATATTTTATTTGAAAATTTCACAGATATATGGCGCTGGAGTCGAGATATTTCGAGAAAAGCTATTTATAGTCCGATTTGATTCAAATTCAGACCATATGTTTTCCTGTAGAACTGTTATATTGATTATGAAAAGTTAGGTGTTATTTTTATTTTTCAAACCGCTACTGTTCATTAGCATGTATGTATGTATGTATGAACATACACTTGTGGTCACGAAAATAGTAGCAAAAAGTATTGACAAGAAATTACAATTTTTCCGTTCCTTTTTTTCATTTTTATATTTTTTTTTTATGAAACATAGTTAATTCTATAAACAAAACCACCTATGTTGTCATTTTAAATTTTCTAGAAAATTTATAAAAATTGAATAAATTGGAAAAATATTTACATTTTTAATTCAAATTGTAAGAAAATTTTCGGATATGCACCCATTAAATTTAATATAAGTTCTAACAATTTTGTCTTGCTTTATTTAAATTTAATATTTTTTAATTCTATAAAAATTTCTGGAAAATTTATTAAAAAAAATCGTTAAATTTAAAAAAATCGTTGTCAAAATTTTAAACTTGTTAATCTTAATTTCTAGAAAATTTTCGGGTATGCAGTTTTGGAGCATATTAAATTTTACTATAATAAAGTTACATTTTCATGTAGCTAAAAGTTTTGGTTGATTTTTGATGATTTTTTGTTTTGCAAAATTTATAAAAATTCGAAAATTTGAAAATTTAAAAAATATCGACACATAAAAAAATGTTCATCAAAATTTTTATCAGATTTTCGTATGCACAATTTTGACGAACAAATATATTTGCTACTATTTCCTTGAACACAACTGTTAAATGTATGAGTTTACATCAAATCGTTATGTTTAGATTTACGAGAGCCGAACTACATAAATATTGGACGCATTTTTGCAGCAAGAAATATTGAGTAAGGGAATTCCCGGAACACAATGCAATATTTGTATAAATATGATGTCTGTGTGTTTGTATGTTCGTACTTTAAAATTAGTTTTACAAACAATTAACTTTAAAAAAAAGCCACTTAAAAGCTCAAGTTCACAAATATGTACATATTAAAAACAATGAAGAGGCGAAAGACCAAGATAACAAAGCAAACGATCAGAAAATATGTAAAACTTTGCATTAATGAGCTAATAACTGATAATTTTGGGGTAGTAAAAGATTAAGAAAAAAATGGTAAAAGCCACCAGAGCTTTTGAGAACCGTGGCAAAACATGAATAACATTATTGCGTAGATATCTATGCTGCTGTATTTCTCTTCGTTTCGATTAAATTTGTATGGAAAAAAAATATTAATAAAAAAAAATAAAAAAGAATACGGAAGAGAGACTCGGCGAACGAAGGCAGCAACTGAAATCAAAAGCAAATTAAAATCAGCAAAAGCACAACATGAAAGCAGTGCAAATTGAAAACATTTAGGAATTACGTGTGTGCCTACTTTTTTGCTTGAATAAAAGTAACAAAAAGTAAAGTTGTAACTATACATTTCAGTCAAATTGTTAGTTGAAAGCAAATAATTTTAGAACTATAGCAGCTTTAAAAATTATTCTCGCAAGAAATATTCTCAATACAGCTGGTTTAATCTATGTATCTGCATGAGACCTATGGATATGTATCGGAGATGGATGGACCATTTTAAAATTATTGGACCTAGGAACAAAGCGTCACCGCTCATGACATATGGCAAGCTGGTATCGCGACATAAAAAATATATTTTCGAAAATTCTCTCGCATGCGACAAAATTGATAATCATTTAAAAGGTTCGAACAGCGCTTCAGATTTGTAAAAAAAAATTATTGTTGTTGTTATGAAACCAACAGTTAATGGCTGTTCAAACAACCTCCAACACATGATGAAGAGCCTTCCCGTGTCATTTCCAGTCAGTTCCCCTGAATTCGTACGGCCCACCACCGGCAAGAGAGTCTTTCAAATTCTGCAAAATACGAGGTATTTGACTAGCGCTCGCTGAGTCCATATAGAGCCCACCTGTCCAATAGAACTCCGAAGGTGCCCGTAGGAGCCGCCACTACCCTCTCTTTGGCCGTAGACATAACTTCAAGGGCGCCGTGCCATGGCCAGCTCATCAGCCTTGCAGTTTACTGCTAAGTCGCTTGAATTGGCGCACAAATCTGTCTGATATGAAAGTATTCAGAGGTGGTCAAACATTACCGCATATAGATAACTTTTCGTGCTGTCGAAAGCAGATTATTTCTCAGTAGTTGGCGCTTATTATAGGATATCACATCTTGTTGTTTTCGCATAGCATTCTTATATTACAATCGTCGGAATGCAATCAACCGACGATATTTTGTAAAAGAGCAGTGACATGCCACTTACCAGCTTCTCGACAAAATGCTGAATACCTGAGCTGATAAAACGCCGCGGCTTTATTGTTCCGTTGCCGACTTGCTATTAGAACACCGTCGGAATCGGGTAAAGGGACGTCAATACAGTCATCTGCGATTTGGGGTGCGGGATCTCCATCTTCTTTTGCACTCACCATTTAGCAAAATAGAGGAATTTCCCTCCACAATTGAAGTGTGCTTTGTACATCAGTCACCAGGTCGCCGTTATTATTCTTAAAAGAATTCGCACCGGTCTTAAAAACTCCCGTAAGATTTCTCACACAACTCGCGTTGCAGCGTAGCCCTATAGGTAGCATCCTAACTTTACGTAGTGGCGCCGCATTCCTCATCATACCCGTCGTTTTTTTGGGGTTCGCTGAAATCACGTGACTTCTTCAGCGGCGGTACGTAGTGAGAGAGAAATGTGCCACCATGATCCCAAATTCCGGTTTGCTAGGAAGTGCTCTTAGTGAGCAGGTCTGAGAGTCGAGTGGTGAAGTTAGAAGATAATCGTTACAGACAGCTTTCCTTGTGTTTTTAGACGCATGTTCTTTGTTGACGATCGTTTATCGCAATATAATCGACTTGATTTCGCGTTTTTGATCTATGCGTACCACTATATTTCGGGCTACGGCATAGTCGATCAATCGCAGTCCATTGACAGGGATTTCTTCGTGGAGCTTGAGTTTTCTGACAGTGTACCCATAGATTCCCTCTTAGCCAACTATGACATTAAAACCGCTAAGCACGATTTTTATATAATGACGAGGGCAACGCAAGTATGTAAGTGCATTCTAGGCCCTCATAGCAGTTATCTTCGATCGCATCATCCTTCTCTTCCGCCGGGTAATAGCCGCAAAACACCGGATGTTAAAGAATATCGCTTTGATGTGAATCATGTGAGACGTTCTTCCCCAAGTTGATAAACCTCCAACTACCTTACTATCTAGCATAAATCATCCAAACAATAAATTATCTAATTGAAATTCACTTTGCGGAATATTCTGTTGCCGAATTGCTGTTGGAGCCACAGAATTAAAGCTAGTTCCTAAAAAAATGTATACGTGGAATTGGAGCTACTAAAATATTCTTATTGACTAAAGCTTATTTAGATAATTTTCCTTAACTTTCTTATTACATTTCCCTTTCCGGAACGTTAGAAACAGTATACATACATACATACGTACATATGTAATTATTTAGCTACATGAATAGAAAAATGCTAATGCAAATGTACTTACACTTTTATCAGCAGCATCGTGGCAGTGCACAGCGCTATCTTTTGTTTTCACACCTTCATTCACCGCTGGCTCTCCCCGTTTAGAAATGAGCAGTTCACTGTCTTTACTGCTGCCTGGTGTGGCGTTAATGTTTTGCTCATCAATCGACAACTTCGTTGATGCTGCTGCTGCTGCTATTATTGTTGTAGTTAAACCATCCTCAACTGACAATGCGCACAGCTCATCTTTCGCCACCGATTCCACTAACTCCTCTTCGATCTCTTCAATATCCTGCTTAATTCCATCCAATTCCACCAACACCAAATCTGCCGCATCCGCCGTGATGGTAGCAGCGACTATTGATGCTTCTGGACTGGCGTCTGACGACACATGTACCGATTGTGGTACCGCAATATGCACGAGTTGTTCCGCCGATACCACGGCAACTATTTGCGTGCATACCCCTTTCGTATCAGTAATGCCATCCGGGAAACTTTCATCGGACTGACCTTGAGCAAGTATGCCTACGCTCGCGTTGCTGCTACTGTTGTAATTGCTACAATTGCTATTGCTGGTGCTTGTGTTGCTGCGTCTTTTCCGGCATGACATTTCATCAATTGTGCCAGCCGTCACAACGGAGGAGGATTCGCTTTCATGCAACGACAGTTTATCATCGGCGATAACTGGTTCTTCTTTACCAATACCTGACGCACAATTACCAGCCTCATTGTTGGCAGTAGTGCTGCTTGTTGTGGGCTCGTTGTTATGATGCACATCCTCATCATCAGCCAGCAAAGCTTTCATTTGCTCTTCCATGAATTCGACAGTGGATGTGCATTCTTCTTGATCGAGTGTTCCTTTTTTCGGTGCGGCAGGAGCAGCAGTAGCTTTATTTGGGGTTTTCTGACGGGCACCCTCCAACTGCTGGTCACCACCACCCTCTTTCAACTGCTGCTCTTCTTTTATGTGTTGATGGTTTGTGTTGCTGTTGCTGTTCTTATTGTTGTGGTTGTTTTTGCTGGCGCTGCCGCTGCTAGTGCTGCTGCTTTGGCCTTGTTTGTCGCCCTCCTGTTGAGTGGTAGTACTATTAGCCGTAGTAGCTGTCGCCTGCTGCTTATGTGGCTGTATTTTTCTGTCCTTATCTTTGCAAGCGAATTGATTATTCACCAAAGTACGCCATTTCAACGTTTTGTCTTCGGCCAAATCGTGATTGAGCAGCGAACCACCTTCAGCGGTGCTCGTAGCGCATTCAGCATCAAATGTGCTGGACATAGAGCTGAGCAGCGATTCCATACAATCGGCGGTAGTCATGTTATTTGTTTGGGATGGTATTAGTGGTGTAGAAAGTCAATTTAACACACACAAAAAAAAGCACGATTGACTATGATCTTATAAGTTAGTTACCAGATAAATTTTATATTTTGCAAAATATTTAATTTTTTATTTTTAACTCAGCCATTCGTGGCCAAATGCTTTAATGTGTGCATTTGCATACGTGCACACGTATTTAAATATGCACATTTGTAGATACATATGTACATATGTAGAATTAGGTGTGTGTTCAAAGATCAATTACAAACTCACAATTAATGGGTGCACTGTCTCTAAAAAAAAACAAAAGTATGTATTCACATTTTCCAACGAAAGCATCGAAATAGGCATTCTGAATACAATTTGCAAATTACTTTTCACAAATTAACTGGTTGTAGAATAAAAGTCAACCTAAGCAAACGAATTTTGATTATCACCTCTGTGATCGACAAATTTATGCGTGTACGCCCGTTTGAAAAAAATTCTACTATGACCACAGCTGTTTACGCCCAACGCCCCCTCGCACACGTCGTTATTGCTTTTTCGACACTCTCATTACAACGCGGCGCACACGTTGTGTTAACTAACTTTTAACTTGTTTTTTGTTTTTGTTTTTTTTTTTTGGTTTTTAATTCAAAGATTTTCTAGTTTAAAAGCACTTTTCTGCAAATATTGCTGTAATTTTTTCCGTTTTTACGCTCAATCAATTTTTATGTGCACTACTTCACAGAAATCTTTGTACTCGGCAGACACTTTTTTCTGGTCTTGCATGAAATGAATGCTATGCTTCTTAGCGCTGCTGCTTTTTCTTGTATTACTTATCTACACTTTTGCTTATTCTGCTGCTTCTTCTTCGGCTATTAGCGTTTAATTATTGCTTTTTGTGTACTCACATGCTTGATGTTTTTGTAAAAAATTAAAATTTCTTGCTTTTCCAATTACAGATTTTTTAAATTTTTTATATTTTGATCCCAACTTCTTTCGATTTTCGTATTTACACACACGCACACACACGTATACGTGAAATTTGCTTGTGACAGCGCTGATTGCCTTTGTTTTCACCTCACTACCCCGTGCACATTTCCAAGACCAATCATCATCACTGCTACTCGCTCTGCCGTCTCAATTTCATTATAGCAAATTTTTTCATACTTCACTTTATCTTATTTTGTAATCTAAATTTGCTTAATTTTATATACACCTTTACACTTGATTTTTGTTTTTTTTCTTTCAATTAATTTCATTTTTAATTTGCATCCAATATAAACGTATGAATGTTTTTTGCTACACACAAATCCTTACTAAAATTCTTCAGCTGCTTTGCTCACGTCTCGTTGGAACGAACTCTTCTGTTGGCATACTCAATGCCGTCGTTGCCATTTGTTGTGTAGCCTCATCACATCGGCGACGCTGATGTCGCTGCCGACGTGTCTGCTGCCAACTTCCTATTTAATGAAAAGCTGCTGTTGTGTGCTGCCTCTAGCTCTGCCGCAGCGCGGCTCTACCGCTGTGTTTTACCTCTATGCGACGCCCCTGTTTTGTTGTTGCTGATATTATTCAACGTGCACTCTTTATTCATTTCATTAATTTGACCACAAGTTCTCTTTCGATTTGCACGGAACTCCAATAGTAGTATAAGTTGTTTGTTTATCCCCTACGCTAGTAGGCCCCACAACCCCATTCCCGACCCAAAGTAACTAGCCTCTTGGTGGTTGCGCAGATGTTGTTGTTTTCGCGGTGTGTGTCGTTGGCGGGGTGTTTTTGGGTTTGTTGTTATTGTGATTCGTAGCAGCTTGTGTTTGAGCAATTAGCGGCTTCATTTGCACTCTTGTACAAGAACCCACGCTCTTTTCGCACTTCCCTAACTACAGTTTGCCCTTGCTCTTTGTTTGCGCCTGCCGTTTGCTATCTTCACCGCTCAGCTGCTGCTGCACCCCTTTTTTTAACTTTTTCTCGATAGTTTTTCATTAGAATTTCAATAATTCTTATTCACAGAAGATCGGAGGATTTTGCCGTGGTACGCTTACACTTTCAATTGGATCAATTTCACTTTTCCTGAGCTATTTTCCGTGTTTTTCTGCAGCGACTGTGTTTTTAGTTTTTCGTTTGCGACTTTACTTTGCATTCGTGCTTTCAGAACAAACCCTCTTTTATGGAAATTGAATACAGGGGTGCCCCTAACAAAAAAGTAGTGGTCGTTATTTTAGAAAACTTTAGAAAATATTCTTTATTGGACTTCTTTTTTCTATAAGTTTAATTAAAATATAATAAAATCAACAATAAATTTATAAAATCGAGGCCATTTATTTATTTAGAAGGAATTGGTAGAAGTGATCGCTGTTATTTCACATCTCATCTCATCAGACCTCTTATTAGACCTACATATATGTATGTAAAAAAAAATTTCACAATTTTATAGAAACCTCAACAATAAACAAATGATAGACAAATAACTCGAAGATGTTTACAGTAAAAAAAATTATACCTCTTATAAACACATTTGGTTGTTGTTGTAATATCAAAAATAATTCCTAATACAATTTTAGAGATTGAATTCCTTGTCATACGAGAATTTTTTACAGCTTCTCATACTTCTAAGTTCTCTGCTTCAGCTCATTTTTCATCAGCTGATTTCCCGTATTATTTGTTTATTCCTTTTCTTGCGTATTTTCTCAACTATGCTTTCGAGACGCCTCCGTTTCCGGAAATAAATTAATAATACAGGATATTTTAAAACTGCAATATTTAAAAATATTTTTGCAAAGTTCAAAACTGCGCAACTACTATTTTTTAATTTAAATCATTATATTTGACATATTAAAATATTATACCTTTGGATTTGCTGTATAGTAAAAACATCCACAGCTACCGATTGAAAACCATTTATTCGCTATTTATTCGTTATATTCCTGCCTACAAAGCACTCTGTACAGCGCTGCACGACACACTGTCGACTTGTGGTGAATTACGCCAGCTGAGGTGAAGTAAGGTCTTATTTGATGTTTTCAATGGCTTGTTTTTGTTGCTTTGCAGAGCTGAAAAGATTTGGTTGTCGGGTTTTTGCGCTACGTCGCGGTTCAGTGAAATTGTAAATTTTCTAATGAAATAAACCAGAATAAATGTTCTTAAAAAAGTGTGTGGTTCAAGAAAATAAAGCTTAATCAATTTTGCATAAATTTCTGTAATACATAACCATTTGCCATATTTGCAAAGTAGAAAAAATATATACAAAATAAGCAAGTGAAAATTTACCACCCCCAGTGAAAATTTGTGAAAAGCGGTGCAACACAAACGGGCATTACGCATAGTGAAAAATCTTTATAAGCATTACGTAGTGCAAATCATATAGAGCATACAAAATCTAACGTGCACAAAACAAAAGCGGCACAGCGGTATTTTGCAAACCAAATTCAAAACAATTTGATTTTACTGTAAAATTTTGATTAGTGTACCATTAGTAAAAGCGTCAAGACGCCGCCAACAGCGCCAGCCTCCCCCCCAGCGGAGCATACGTGCGTGATGCGTGACCTCGGCACCAAAATGGCCGAGCTGAAATTCGAGGCTCCTTTAGCTAAATTCGAGGAGACAGATGATTGGGGCGGTTGTGATTTCATTTCAAATCAGAATACAATTAACGATACATTGAATCTAAATCTAAAAGATCCGGCTATGAAGCAGGAGACAAAGATGCGCCTACTCGAAGAAGCTGTACGCGATGCACACGTGAGCAAGAATGGTGTACACATGACGAATGGCGGCGGCGAAAAGGCTAGTGGCGGTGCAGTAAGTCCAAATTGCAATTCCTTATTGGCCGCCGAACTTGGGTTAGATGTTGGATTAGCGCCTGGCGATGATGGCTGCGATAAGCGTTCCACCACTGGCGACACAGTCGATAATTTCGCTGAGACTTTCGGCGGAAGTCTTGAGGATTTGGTAAACACATTTGATGAAAAGATAACCAAATGTTTTGGAAATTTCGAAGAGAACGTCGAAGATTTGGCACCTGTGCAAGTACGCAGTCAGGAGGAGATCATGAATGAATGCCAGTGAGTAATGACCTTATTAGAACTACATTTATTGCTAAGAAATTTTATTTCAAGCTAAACGGCTTTGCTAATTCTGGTTGTAAAACCAATGTTTTTTTTTCAATTGATAATATTACGTTGAACTCATTTTTGCCATTGGGATAAATACTCGTATGTATGTATACAAAAATATTTTTTTTTTAAAGTGTTTGCGATACCTTGCATTATTTTATAACAAAAACGTATATTGTTTTTAACATTTATTTCGCAGCAGTTTTATGTGTGCCTCACTCTTGACACCTTTGTCAGCGCCTGCGCATTTTATTTGTAGGTACGCCACTATACCCATACACCAAAAACTGGTATTGTTTGTAGAACATCATTTGCGTTCAAACAAACAAACACACGCACCCACTAATGAAGCCGCTCCTCAAAGTCGCTTCAAATTTACATATATACATACATACATGAGTATATACATATATTTTATTTACTTAGCTAACAACTCATGTGCTTTAAATATTCTATTCTGAATCTTCTGATATAACTTGGCTCGACTTGGAAAACATTACTTTTGAATGTCCTGCTAAGCGTTTGAAAGGGTAGCGGCGGAGCAAGTGCAAGTGCCGTCGGAAATACTCTAACTGTTGTATGGTGGTGCATTTTTTTTTCTGCTCCTCCATTCTATATTGGATCGATAGCCATGAAGTGGATATAGGGTTGGTGGCGGTGGTGAAATGAAATGATTTTATTGCCGCTGACGAAAGCGCTACAGTTGGTGATTCCAATTTATGTATGTACATGTGAGCTTGTGTGTGCATCTCATGGGGTCGCTGACAAAATTACATACTCAAGCAAGCGATAGTAAACATCCGAACATTGTAGGTAGTTTGCGAATTTCGTGTAAAATGTGCAAATACCTACTTTTCATAGCGTGAAACATGAAACAGGTGTTTATTTCTTCTAGTGGTGGAATGTTGAGCGTAATTTGTTGTAAGAGGTATGCGAGAAAATAAAAATATGAAACCAAATAATAAAACCAAAAAATTAGTTGAATTCCTAATAAGTTTGAGGAGAAAAATATCGACATACTATATGTAGAAATATAGATCAATTTTTTAAAGAAAATATTGTATAAATAAATTGATATTTTTAATCTCCATATTTCCGAGTTATGATTTTTATGATCCTAGCACATGTAAATCTCCAAAGTTTTCGTACTATTTTGTCGCATGTCGTAAAACATAATAAATTGTAGAATTTGGGTGGTAAACCGACATTTTTTTTTACTTTCTAGGCTGAAACCAAGTTTTGATTAAACTCAATTGTTTCAATACACAAATACATAAAATTTAATACTTTTGAAGGCATTGTTAATACGCTGGGTATTCGCTATAAAAAAGTGAAACTGCCAAATATGTATTATTTTCTTTTTACTATCGAATAATTTGAGGTAATTGCGCATTGTGTTAAAAATATCAATATTTTTAAGTCTAAATATAACCATACTGTTTAAAAATATACGATCATCACTCATTTCAAATATTTCAAGGCAATAAAAATCTAATAACGTTAGCCCAGCTGAAAAAATTAATAGCACACACTCAATGAAGTACTCCGCAAGTCGTTGGACCATTTCGACACCTCAAGTCCCACAAACGCAGTAAATGGCACTCAAGGGCCTCTCTAGTGCACAACTTTGATCCGGAAACTGTAACCTCCTAAATGTTATTTATCTAAGCTAGACTTTGATCTGTCCATGATTCCTAATTCTATCACTCATTTTGGTCGATTCGCTACAAACAGAAGCAAAAAAGATGTGACTACTGCGGAACGGCCTTCTACGATGCTCATCAAGAGTAAATAAACCCGTTTCCAAGCTCCCGACTTTACTAATGACCCAAATAGGAATATGAGCAAAGCTATTACATAAAATAGAATTATGTAATCAAATTACAATATTTCTAAAATAGATATTACAAACTTAATTAAAAAATATAACAAATAAAAAAATTAGATAACAATACATCCACTAGTTGATATAATTAACCACAACCACTGGCTATTGAAAAATAGTGCATGACAGTTAGATATCTACACCAACAAGTACATATGTACTTACATACATACATACATACATATGAACATATGTACATATTTTTTAAGTTAATTTTTATTTATTGTTCACATCCTTATTGTGCATATGAACAATACAATCTATGTACGTACATTGACTATAATACAAGAAAAGGAAATGAAATAAAAAATGAGATCAATTCAATTACGAGCAATGAACTGATAAGGAAAGCAGCAATGATAGTCAACCAAAAGCTTCAACAGTCGCCATGTGCATGGAAACTTTGGAATGAATTTACTTACGGCTTTCGGATATAATAGAACTTGTTTGTCTGTATAAATAGCTAAATTTAAAAAAAAAACTCAACTAATGCATTAGTTTTATGCTGTACGAATTTATTACATAGAATTTAATATAAGCAATGAAAGTGAAAGTTTTTTAACTGATCAGAGATTATAATCTTAGCTCCAGAGAACTGTCAGTAGCACTTCCCAAGTCAACAAAATTACATACGAAAGCAATTAGATTTAGTGGTAATTAAAAATATTTTTTAGAAGCCTTTATGTAGCTAAAATTTTGTGCTTTCGGTTTGATGTTATGAAATCGAATGTTACAGAAAAGGAAAAAAATAATTTCACAAGATGAAATAATCTTCAATTCATTTTTAGTTTTGGTTTTTAATTTTTTATTATCTAAACAAAAATATACTTTATGTTTGGTAATTCTATTAAAATGATAAATGCATTTACCAAAACTGTTTTTTAAATAATAATTTAATTTTATTATACTACTTTATTTAACTTCAACATATCCTTATTTTACTTTCGTTATTAATAAATTTTTTATTGAAATTTAAAAATTTCAAACAACTAGGAGCCCGGGCCAAATATATACACATCTCGAAGAAAGCTTGCTAAACCTCTTTCGTTTGACACCAATATAGAAGAATTTCAGTAACCTTATCGATTAAATTGAATAATTTTTTTTGTAAGGTGGCAACCCTATTCAATTATTTTTTTTTTACATATAAACGCTTTCGTTTCACACCAATACTTAGGTATAGTAGTAAACTTAGCATTTGAATTAAATTAATATTTATAATTTATTTTTAAACAGGTCGCCGCAACCTTTAAACACATTTTCATTGTTGTTATTGTTGTAGCGGCTAGTCACGCCCTGTGAAGAACGGATTCACCCATGGTTGTTGTCCTCAAACTTATCTAGGGGGATGCCCAGGAAACGTGTTGTTTCGACGGGATCGGACCGAAGGAAGGGCATGCTTTAGTATGTCGGGGTTGATTCTGGATAGGACGGAGTTAAGTCTACTACAATACCCAAATCTTAATTGGGCCAGAGTAGCGCTGGAACTCTTCGTCCGCAATTGGTGGTGGTTGGCCCCCTAATATGGCATTAACAAGGTGAAAGCCGATGGTGGCTGTGTCTCTTTGTGCTTAGGACCTGCCGGTACGCTTTCGGATTCAGCGGCTGTGTTTTGTGTGGCTGGATGTCGTCTTCACTCATTTTCAACTTAAAGTTTTCTTAAGCCTACTCCCTTTGAGTCCAATGCCGTAATATTTCCTTTAACTTAATAATAAAATAGGTGTCAACCTTTTTCAAAGTATTTTCAAAATGTTGTTTATTTATTTATTTGTTAAAAGCACAAATATGGGTTTTTAGTACATATGTATATACAAATATAAATTGTGACAATTAACAATAACTTCATGTTTTATTTCAATACTATAAATATTTCATCTAAAAGATAGTAAATAACTATCGAAAGGTGTTAATTTTCAAACGATTTATTGAATTTCACCTCACTTTCATCAGCTGAGAAACCAAAATAAAAAACCCATTGTATATGACAAACGTTTCATACAACTACATAGAAAAGCTAATCACTTTCGAAATATTCATGTATGTACGCATGTATGTATATTTTCTTAACTCATGCTATGTAGTCTTATGGAACAGCTTATTAAATTTTCGTTGGTTTTTTTGCCTGATTTTAATGTACTTAAAAAATCATCTTACTCTCACTGCATTCTACTATTTCCAAACGCTGCTCTCTTTATTCTTCGCCTGACCTCAACATGCTTTAAATACTATGTCACAGTCGGGCAAGAATTCTTATCAATTAAAATTTACTTATATGCAGACTTCAATACAATTAGCCTATGCACAAACAACACTTGACTTCAGACAGATGATGTGTACATAAATATTGTATATACATATATGTATGTATATGTACAATATATATTTGATAAAACTTAATTTCCTTTACAATTGTTGACTTTGTATACTCTAAGCTGGCATTACAAAGTAGCAATATTTGCGGAAGCAGTAGCAGTAGATTGATGGTAGTGTATCAATGTGAGTGGCTTGGATCTACTTAGTCTGAAGCAGTAGGAATTTATTGGACTCCATTCTGGCCAGTGTAATTGCAATTTTCCCCTATTTCAGTTCACTTATTTACCACTGGAAGTGTTGTTGGTAGGAAGTCTGTGACAGTCGTCAATTAACTCACGAGCGCTGCTACTCTTTCATACCACGGTGGACTGAATAAAGAAGGTGACGCCGCCAGTGGTACCACTACCTTGGTTTTGCCAATTTTGAATTAAAAAACGTTTCTCAATGAAAAATTGGAAATTCTTCATTTTTTCTCCCATATTCTTTGTTTACTAAATTTGTGATATGTCATTTCGCTGTGGGCTGGCTCGATCTTGTATTATATTGTTATTGCTTTCAAACAACCTAGAGATTTTATTTCGCGTAGACTAAAATTCGTTTGAAGTAATTCGATTAGCTGCCGGCGATCCTTGCAAGTAGAAATTGCTTTGTGCTCAGAATAATGGCTTCATTGTGGTTCTGAATATATGTAGCTGCGTTTCACGTCGCAGTAGACTTGTAGGGTTTTTCATTCTCTTCAAGCCATAGGCCATACTATTTCAGAGTTAGTTACTTTTTAAACATTAATTTTACAACAAACAAATAATTTTTTTTAAATTTAGTTTGGCTTTTGCGTTATTTTGCACTTTCATTGATTTTCGTATATAAATATACAAACATTTTGATCTTCCTATTCATTCTCCTTGTTGTCAAACTACATATATTCACCATTCCATGTAACTTTGATAACGTTTGGCAAGGGCCCTTAAGTTACTTTCTTTTCAGAACTATTTGTGCTCTCAAATGACCCTTTTGTACTTTGAAAATGACGGCACTTTATCAATTACTAATGAGATAGACACGCAACAATTTGTTATTCTTTTGTTTCATTTCTTACCGTCTAATTTTCTATGATTATTTTACACAAACGCTTAATACCTGCTTTACCTGAAGCAAACCTTTTTATGGCATTTACAAATACTTAATTCAACTTTAATTCTTTATTTTATTTACTACCTGTCTTTCTAACTACAACCCGAACCGACCTACGCTGTTCATTTGTTCCCATTATTTTTTCTTTGTTTATATTCAGTTATTGCATGCCTTTTTGTAATTGAAATATTCAACTGGCATTTACATAGCGCACGGGCATCGAACTTTCCGAGCGGATGATAAGAGTGATCTTACTAATTTCTTAAGAAATTTGCGCTGCTTTAGTGTCAATCAAATTTTATTATCGAAGCTCCTAGCTCTTGAATTTTTTCAATTTCCACACATTGAGTATAACACTCACTTACTGATTTTGATAACTTTTTATTATAATCAGAATTGTTTGACATTCATTTGTCACCGGCTGTCTGAACACCTACTTTTTATGTTGAATTATCTTTTCATTATACCTTATTCGTTTCTCTACCACGTCGACGTACATTTTAAAACTTCTGTAAGTTAAGTAAACCTTAATTTATTTCGCAATATTTAGAGCACGCTCACTACATGCCAGCAAAGGAAAGCAAATAGTTAGCGATAAATAAAAGTTAGGAACAGCAAAAAATTATATACCTACTTGTATTGCAGCTGCGAGAAAAAAGGCAGTAAAAAAAAAACAAGAAATCCCGCAAAAACAACCGTCACGCTTGGGCTTTCTTCGTGCTGCACGCCGACAATAACAAGTTTTTCGAGCTGTGCTTGGTTGCCCACAATCTTCCTTTTTGTTGGTCGACCGCTCCTTCCAATCCGATGACCTGAACGATGCTGCGGCATTTAAATGGAGTAAATACGTGAAAAGTTTGCAATGCAGCAAACTTCTGAGTGAAACGAGTATGTAAAGTGGTTTTTAGTAGCGCGACTAAAGGGTTGAGTTCATTAAACTGCTATGATTTTGTAGCCAGAAAAGCGGTTTGAAAGTTTAGTTTTTGGCTTTTCTGTTGAGGTAAGCAGGGTTTTAATGCGGCATACGGCTGTAGATATGAAAATTTTCAAAGACAATTCTTTAAAGCTATAATTTGCTATCCACTAATCTAATTACATAATTTGGAGCCGTAAATTGCAGTTATTAATTAAAATGCTTGATAAGCCTATCCTAGCTTTACCGAATCTTACATCAATCTCAGGTGCTTGTCATGCAAGCACTTTTATATGCACGACAATAACACAATTGTCATATACGTTGACATATCACATGCCCATGACAACTTCAAACATTTTACACAGATTTTGCAGTAAAACAAAAAAATAAATAAAAAAGTAATGCATCAATGTGAATATGAAAAAAGAAAACGAAAAGTAAGTAACGTGTAAGTTTCAACACTTCTTGGATTTACATTGAAAGTGTTATGCATTGCAGTAGTTCGGCACGTCAGAAAAAACTCCTACTCAATTATGTCAACTGAAAAATGTTCTCATGCATTTACGATTAATATGGACACTTTGAGACCTAGCAGCGGGCAACTGGCATTTGCATTATGCATACAAATGAATTTCAGTAGCGATTGTGACAATCAACACAGGTAGACAGCGGAGTGGCGCGACCGACAGCATGGTAGTTATATGGTACATACGTATAGTTGGTGTGTGGTTTGCTATAAAATAAGAGAAATAAAAAGAAAAAAATACATGCTGAAATCGAAAGAATGCTGCTGAATTGGCTTGTTCTAAAGCCTATTGCGTGTTAGATAAGGTGATTGGAATTTGGTTAACGTAAATTGTTAATCCTTATTAGCGTTAGTGTAAAATATGACAGTGTATTCAACTAAAAAGGCTTCAATGTTTTATTTATTTATTTGACTAGATGACTGCATTCATAGGGCGAGAGTTAACGAAGGTGGAGATTGTCTCTCGATGAATGTCGTTTAAGACCAGCCTATATAAAATCGGGTTTAGTAAGATGGTTCTTTGTGGCTGCATCCCATCCGTTCGAGGAGGTGCCTTCAGATGAGTCTGAGAGACAGTCTTTGCCAAGAAGGTGTCCGTTGGGATGATCTTGACGGTGCCAGCCTACGAAAAACTGCTTGCTGAGCATGAAGTTCTGCTCCTTTGCATCGGACATCCCAATTCTGTCTTAAGTGCTGGTGGTTAGGCGGCTCTGTTTTTATTTGACAATTGCGATTTTGTGTGCTGGGAAGGAAGCCTGACCTCCTTTGCCCAGGTGGTAAATAAGATCATAAATTACATTACCAGATGCCATCGAAACTGGCTCGGGTCACTGAAGGAGCTTCGAGATAATGGTCAACCTATACTGAAGTGAGGACACCAACCCCGTGGTGCCTCTATGAGCCTCTGGAATATACCGACACGACTGACGACCACACAAGTAATTGGTGGTCCATCGCCTGTGCGGGAGAGTGCAGCGTAGCATGGCTAACTGTGCCAAAAGGTCATGCGGGAGATAGCGGAGTGCCAGTACTGGTAAAAGAAATGAAATCAGTCCAACCCTCCCGGCCTTCCATAGTCAGGTATGCTACTCAGTTTCAACGTGCTTATTCCATCAGCACATAAGCCTTGGAGACTTCCGCCTTCCCCGTTTACTTCGTTAAGCTCACTGCCGGTGAAAGAAAGTGGCACGATTGGTTTTGATATTTTGCGCAGTCTTCTGGCCACCTTACGCTTGCTTCTATCCACCGAAGGATGTAGTATAAGCTATCTCTTCAGGTCTGATAAGGCACGATCCCTGAATGATGGCTTTGGTTGTTGTAGCAGCACAAAACATTCCCGATAAAATTTTGGGGAATGCTGCTGAAGTGACAGTCCTTCGCCGGGTATAAATCCAGGGTCGTTCCGGTATCGTAGAACCGACTGTTGTGGGAACGTGGCTTTGGTCTTCGTCTACGGTTAGGAAACGAAGCAAGAAATCATTGGATTACGGAAGAATACTGTCAAGCACTTTGAATTGAATTTGTTAAACTGTTTTGTTATTTCTGAGAAGCATTTCATCTGTTCTGTGGCCACTTTTTTATAACTTCCACACCAGTTCTTCCTCAATGGAACTCCTCTACATTCGTCGAAGAGAATATAAAATGACAGAATTTACATTTTTTCCGCGACACTTATTAAATTCCAATAACGCTCCCACACGTCCATCGCTGCGCGCTCATTTACATTGAAACGTAGTAAGTAAAACTTTACTGCGCCTCAGGTAATTTCGTTTTGCTCCTTCAGCGCTACCATTGAACGCCATTGTAGCCGATCATGCGATACAACACCTACGCAATGTATTCATTATCAACCACAAAACCAGCTACGCCTGCGTAAAAGTGAAAAGTGTCAAACAGTATGTCAATGTCAGCAATGAAAATGAGCGCACAAACTCCATATATCTACACACTCAAATTAAAACTCTTACGTGTGTTACCTATTCGCCGTTTTTTTTTACCTTTTTTACTAGCATATACATATGCACACGCTTGTGGCACGAACCTCAGCCTCTGTTTTGCATGCATAATGCCAAAGGCAATACTCGTACATATATGCGCGATGCCAAAAGATAACTTATGTGCCTGGTCTATTCGTACGTATTGCAAGTTTTTATTGACATTTTACTGTGTGAATTGACGTTTCAAGAGACATCGTCATTAGCAAGTTATCAGCGTGTGTTTGTTTGTCTGCATGTGGAGCCACAACAGCCAAGGTGACTTCATCGTCGCCAACTGTATTATTGTCTGCCTGGGGCGCAATGTTTGTTGTTTATGGTTTTCTCATACCTACTTTGTTTATTATCATTTTGCTTACTGTTTATTGGTTTTTCTCGACTGCCTGCCTGCTTCACCTTTTCAGTACACGAAATGAAAAATGAAAGTAAAATGCAAGATAAACAAAATTAAGTAAACAAATACATAATATGCAAAACATTAAATATTCATTGAGCATGCACTTGTCTCCGCGTGCGTTAGGAGGTGAAGCTGTCAATAAACCAGTGTGCTACTTGGCTCATTCCAATCGAAAGCAAAAAAAAAGGTATTACGTAAATTTAGAAAACGAGATGTCTGCTTAAACCTTGAAATAGCAACGCTGAAATAGAATATGAAATAAGTAGATAATTAGGGAAACACTGTTCGTTACCATGACCGATATTAACTTTCATAGTAGTCAAAGAAAGACAGCCAAAGAGCTGATATATATACATATATATATTTTTTTTTTCTTTTCCGCACAAACTATTTGCTGTGTTTAAATTGAAGTATGTAGGTATAGAGAAGTATTGGAAATATTGTCGATTGTCATCTCATTACGAGCTCCCTGGGTACTAATGGAATTAACAGGCATATTTGAGAACATATAGCAAGCAAGAATAAGAATTTGAGTCGGATTGAACTGTGAATACGGACTCTAGAGAAATCTCGGCGCCACCTATCGTTTAAAAATTCAAACAATATGTTTACATTTATTTGGCTAATACATGTTTTAAATGTATATCCAATCAGTACTGTAATTTAGAAATATCTCGACTCCAGCGCCACCTATCGGAATTATTGCTGGCCCTGATATTTAATTTTACGACCATTTCTCTGCATTCAGCTAGCTTTTTGACCCATCCACCATCTAAGTCACTGCTAGGGATCTTCTTTTGATCCCAAACTGTAGGTTATACAAAAAGTATGAATAAGACTTAACTAAAAGTATTGTATTAATCAATTATGTAACATAAAATAAATTAACGCATTTGTACGATATTAAGAAATAGTATTAACGCATTTATAGATAAATTGTAAAAAAAAAAACATGTAAGTAAAGAAATTTATTCCATTCTCTTGCTATTTGGATCTCCATTTGCGATGAGAGATTTCTGAATATAAATAAGATCTTACCTAAAACCTTAAAAATTTACTTCTTTGCCATTACGGTACTCTTTAATACGATCTAAGCTTCAAATCGTATAGCTTCCCTTTGACTCAGATGAGGAGGCTAAAGTTTTTCGAACTGATTTTTATGAAAAAAAAAATTGTATATGTCAGAAACGTACGCTTTGGACTTTAATTGCCTGACGAAGGACAAACATTCTAAGAAATAAAGTCGTCTATGATTTGCTGTAAAGAAGAACTGTCAAAACTATCGGTTCACTGTTGCAGCAGAATACCGACAATGTGCGGAATCTTCTCTTATCTGTATAGCATGAGATATTAGAAAACCAAAAAGGAAGATTAGTGTATTCGCAAACTCTTAGCTGGCTATAAAAGTTTTTCTTAATGGCCTTTTTAACCTAGAAAACAAAAACAGCATATTATTTTAATTTCAAATGTCCCGCAAAAATTTCAAATCAATGCGTCTGGTAGCAAGGATTTATTTAATAATTAATTTTATTATTTAAATTTAAAGAAGGCTGACAGAAATTCACTCAAAAAAACATAATTATCTGTCGGTACTTTTACTGGTACTTTTACTCTTAATTTACAATATCTTTCTCTAATTTTTGTTTTTTACTGTACTCGAAAAAAATATTCAAGTTTTTATTTTAAATGCAATTTAATTTCCAAAGTTAAAGGAAAAAGCTTTGTCGTACTTTTCTAATAAAATTCCTTATTTCCCTTTCTTTTCAGGTAAGTACTTGATTTTTAAATATGTACATTAAAATTCAATTGTCCACTTAAGTGGTAAGTTTAGATACAACGCTTCCATGCGGAACTTACAACTTACAACATTTGAGTTTTAAATATTACATGTCCATCATTATGTCCATATTATGCTCTATTCACATGTCTAAAAATAAGTATTAAACCCTCAGGCTTTAACCCAAATTTCACTTCCTTGTTTCATTGTCCTTCACACAGACTGCCTTTCAGTTTTTGTTTTTCTATGCGCTGGACATGAATGCAAGTCTGCTCATGACATCACACAACAAGCAAGCTATGTAACTTCTTTTTTCTTTCTGTCTACTACTTCACCTATCCCACTATTCCCAGTCGCTTGTTTAGTTTGCCATGTCCGAAGCCTTTCATTCCACTCCTTGGCATTTCCACTCACCTTCGACTTCTCAACTCCATGGATGGATGGATGTCTGGATGTGCTGTGCAAATATTTGTCGTAGATGACATTAGACTTCCTGATTTTCTTTCAAACCATTCTATTTATCTACGGTATATGACGTGAATAGTTACCGCGTGCTTGTTATACGATGAGAACAAAAAAAAACAGCGTTGCATTAGGGGAAAAAAGCGAGCACATGCCGTGATTGCTTTTGAAAATGTTTCCGTTCATTTGAATGCCATTCAAAGTGACAGCGCTCTTCTTAGTTGTCTTTGAAGATGTGGCAGCTTGAAAGGAAGTGCAGACCATTTCCTCTTTAAGTTAGCATTAAATGCAATTTAGTTGGGCAACTTTGTAGCTTTTATTTTATTTGCTTACACTTTTGCAGCTGCAAATCATTGCATTCACATTTTTCTTTTATTATCCTCGCTGTCAGTCTAAAACTGTCCTTGACCGCGTGATTAAAAATTTATTACAGTAACATTTTTCTTTTCACTCTCTTTTTTTTCCTGTTTTTGAATTTCTTGCTTGGATGATGTAATTTCTTTGATTCAACATTTCGTTTCGTTGTTTTTCTCGGTCACTACTTGGTAATTTGCTGCTTGGTTAGCGTTGAGAATCGCTTGTGAACGGACAATTTAATTCGATGCTATCTTAATAGGCATATTATTTCATTACATAAATGAATGCAAGCTACAATTTTTTTTTCAAGCACATTATACATACATACATACATACATATATATCTTGTACATATCTAAATACAATTTTGTCTTACTTATCTCTCCATATTCGCTGTTATGTCATCTAAATTACTTTAACGAATTGGCGCATATTCAATTTTAATTTGACTTGAAGTGGTGTTGCCGATAAATTGATATAAACTCTCCTCCTCGCTGACTCATTCATTTCGGCAAAAAGTCTGTGGTCGAGTCATTTTCACAGAAGCCAATCATGAAATGGCGTATACGTAAGTTATGAGGGATTTTATAGCATTCAGCTGCTAGGTCCGCAATATTCGGGTGCAATGTATAATGAGGCATACAGAGAATTGCACGGATAACTCATTGAGACACCCCTGCGGGTAATATCCTTAGAAACTCGAAAAAAAAACCACTCCATTGCAAGGAAGTAGGTAAGCGATTATTCTCCCAGTTTTGATGTCAACGAATCCCACTTTTTTCCACCAGTCGTGGCTGGCAGAGTTGTTTGTTACATTTTCAGGCTCCAACGGCTGATTGGATTTTTATAAAATTTGTCACATAGCTAGCTTATGACCCGGATTAACATATAGAGTAATATTTTAAAATGAGTTGCCACCTGTTTAAAAAGTTATAGTCAATTAAATAAATAAGTTAAATGTTTTAAGAAAAGGTATGTGGCGGCATGAGTGAAATATTGGTCTCAAACAAGGGGGTTTATTTTGAAAATAATTCTGGACAGAATGCCACCTGTTTATAAAGATAATTTAAAAAAATTATTAAGTTAAATGAAATGGTACGGCATAGGGTGCATAGGAAGAAAACTTAAACATGAATGAAAAATATTGATTTAGTTCAAATTCTAACGTTAATGAAATACATATATGTAACAGTATTGCCGTGAAACGTAAAAATTTTTGATGAGAGTTGCTACCTCAATTTAATTTGTAAGGTTACGGAAATTCTTCTATACTGGCGTCGAACGAAAAAGGTTTAGGGAAGCTTTATTACAGAAATATATTAGGAGATGGTTGTCATCTGTTCAAAAAAAAAAAAAAAATTCGACTAAATTTATAAGATAAATGCAGCGTTACAATACTGGTTTGAACTAATAGACTTTTAAGGAAATTCAGTCTTGAAAATATTTTGAGAGGTTGCCAACTATTCGTTAATTAAATACAAATTTATTGATAACACAAGTAAAATCAAGATATCTCGCGAATATTTATATTTTCACAAAAGTTTGTTTGATGGCACTCCATAAAAGAGTTGCCACCTATTAAACTTTTAGGATTTTTTTTTTTTTTTTAAGTTAAATAAAGTAGTGTAAGAATCTTAAATTGTTATGAAAAACCAATTTTAGCATATGCAAAAGATTCATTTTCTAATAGCACTGCCATGCATAAAAAATTTTAAAATTTTAAAAATTCTAACACGAGAGGCTAAAAGCCTTTAGGAACAGTTCTCTTACGCATAATGCTTGAAAAGTGGCGCCCCAAACACAAACGTTTTGTGTTGAAACCGCAATTTTTCTCAGTCACACTCCTCTATTTACATACACAATAAATGCCATATATGTAATTAGCTGGTTATGCGAATTTGCTTCTGTACCATTTTCTTGCTTTTGTTTTTATTTTTCCACGGATCCATTCTTTTCAAAGACTCGTAATAAATGTACCTGGCGGCATATTGACGACTCCTTTTCAGCTTTTTTTGCGAACTACTGCTTTTTGCTCGCTTTCTGTGCTGTCATTGCCCCACGTGCTAATTTGCTATTCTATATAATGAATGGCAATTTTCTGTTGAAAACATGGTACCCTTTCATGCTACTCTGCCATAGGTACAAAAAATATCTATTCTACTTAAATATGAATGCTAAGTAAATGCTACTGACTGTTGTCATACAAAGGTATATAAATATATTATATACTTATGTGAGTATATGTGGATTTTTGTATGAGTGTATGAGTGTACGTATGTATACTAAAGTATGGTTGTAAAATAGCTTAAGTTCTGACTTAGGTTTGGGTAAAATATGTCGATATTTTTTCAGAGAATAATAGATAGATATCTATGTACAATGTCGATATTTTTAATCTCGAAATATCGATATAAGATATTTATTTCTGAGTATCAAATTCGATATTTTATTAAATGCCTGTATGAGCTCACTTACATATATAGAATTGTATTGAACGTAGCTGTCCTAATATTCCTATATAGTTTGTGAATGCATAGGCTTGGACAAAAAATATCGATACATATTTTTTTTTTTAATAATACTCGATAATTACTTCCGAGTATCAAAATTTTTATCATATTCGTTATCTTTTAAGGTCTTCATGAGCCCAGTTCATGTAAAACAATAAATATTATAATTCCGCTTGAACCCCGCTACTTGTTTTGGTGAGGCACCCTAATATACTATACTATGTATACTTTCTAAGTTTACCCCAAGTTTTACTTTAAATGAGTTCTTTCAGTACGGAAATATTTCAAATTTAATATGTTGTACTTTTGGAGACACAACAAAGTACGCCGAGCATTTTCTAGTAACAAAAAAAAAAAAGATGCCAAATATGTATTACTTTTTTCACTATCGACTATTTTTTATAATTTTTTTATTTATTTATAGCTGTTAGGAAAGTTTGTAAAACTTAAAACTAACAGAAGGGATAGCTCTGACTGCAGAGGTCTTAAGCTATGCTGATTTTTAAGAGTAAAACATATGGAGTACTTATATATCTAGGTTTGAATTAGTTCTTAGGGTAAATTATATGGTATACAAGTTTAGGTTAGTGCTAGGATGTGTGTGCGTTATAATAATTCTCTAGATATTCATGTGTGGGTTTTTCCAGTTGTGTTCATAGTGTGCTCGTTGATCTTATATGTGGTGGTAAAGGTTAGCTAATTTTAGGAATAGGATAATTTTGTTCATGTTTTCTAGGTTGGGGTTGTGAAGGAGTTGAGTGGGGTTGTCACTGTGGAAAATTTGTCTTCTCAGTGTTGTCATGGAATGGCAGGAGTCGAGGATGTGTTCTATGGAGGTTGGAGTATGAGCTTGACAAGCAGGACAAGATGAAGGGGAGTTTGTGTTTATGTGGTAAAGTTTTGTAATTTTTGTGTGTCCTAGTCGGAGCCTTACTATTTTGATTTGGTCTAGTCTTGTAAGTGAATTTTGGGGAATATATTTAAGGTAATTGCAGTTTATGTGTTGTTTTTTGTATAGTTGCTGGTACCAATTACTGGAATTCGGTAACAGTTTCTCATGCTCCGTTTGGAGTTCGTGTTTTAAAAATTTATTGATGTCTTTAACGTTGAAGTTTTGAGTAGATATGAGCGGCCGGCGTGTTGCTTCTTTAGCAGTTTGGTCTGCTAGTTCGTTGCCAGTAATATTAGAATGTCCAGGTATCCAGAGTAGTTTTATTTTTGGGTCGTACCTAATTAGGAGTGACCTGATGGAGCTTGGATAGAATTCGTAGTTATTTGTATTTGATATTGAGTTTAATGATGATAGAGAGTCTGTGCAGATAATGAATTTTCCTCTTTTAACTTTTACTATTTGAATTGCCTCTAATATGGCAATAGTTTCGGCCGATAGGACTGAGGAGTACAGTGGGAGCACTCCCGATTTAAGGATAGTATTTTCGGTAGTTACTGAATATGTGGAGAGTTTGTTTGATTGCGAGCCGTCGGTATAGATGAATGTGCAGTTTTTATAGTTGGCTTTGATTTTTAAGAACTCTTGTTGGTATATGGACTTATTTGTGTCAGTTTTGGTGTTTGATGTAAGGGATGTGTTTATGAGGCTACTCGTTAGTTTCCAAGGGGGTTCTTGTTTATTTTTTTTTTCGGGATAAAGTGGGAGATTTAATTGGGTACATTTCGATACAATTTTGTCGAGGACTGATTTTATATTTTTCTTACGTTTTCGTGTTCTTTTGTATCTTTTTAATATTTTAAATAAAGGTGTATCGTGGGAGTTTAGGAGGGATCTGGAGAGTTTGGTTGTGAGGTATTCGTATTTGTTTTCTATGGAGTGGATGTTCGACTCTAACAGCATGTTTTTAATTGGGGTAGTACGGAAGGCACCGAGTGATGTACGAACTGCTGAATTGATTTTTGTTTTCAGTTTGTTTAATATTGATTTTGGGGAGTCTCCAAAAAGGAACAGGCCATAGTCTATTTTTGAAGTAATTATTGCTCTAGTTATGTTGAGTAATGTGTGTGTGTTGCAGTTAAATTTGGCGCTTGATAAGCACTTTATGATATCGAGTCTTTTTGAGAGTGATGTTGCAAGTTCGGTAATGTGGGAGTTCCACCTGTAGTTTTTGCTGAGGGTGATTCCTAATATTTTAAGTGTCGTTACTGTTGGGATTGGAATGTTGTTTGTGTAGATGTTTGTCGAGCAGTTGTGTTTTCTGCATATGTGTATGTGTTTGCATTTATCTGGTGATAGATTGGCGCCCGAATAATGACACCATTTATTAATGTTTTGAAAAAGGGTATCTAGATTGTAAGTTGAGTTTTTTTGTTTATTTAATTTTATTATAAGGTGGAAATCGTCCGCGTAAGCGGTAAAGTTGATTCTTTTGTCGATCGATATAATGTTACAGAGTTTGTTGTAAGCTATTAAGAAAAGGATTACTGAAATCGGAGATCCCTGGGGGATTCCATTGAAAAGAGGCATTGTGCTCGAGGTTTGTTGTCCGACGCGTACTATTATTCTTCTATTTGACATGAAGTTAGCTACGTAGTTGATTATTTTTGGTCCCGTTTTCCATTTTTTTAATTGATCAAGTATTGCGTGGACGCCAATCCTATCGAAAGCCTTCGAAAAGTCGAGGGAAATGAGGGACGTGTGGCTTTTCTTTGAGAGTGATTCAGTTATAAGATGGTCTGCGTAAATCAGACAGTCTGTAACTGATTTTCCTCTTTTAAAACCAAACTGGTTGTGGTGCAAGAAATTATTGTTCGTCACAAACCACCATAGCCTTTTGGCTATAATTTTGTCTAATAATTTTGCAATGCAAGGGTTTAGGGAGATTGGTCGGTAAGAGGTAATAATGGTTTTATTTTTGTTTGGTTTTAAAATAGGAACAACTAGGCTTGATTTATAGGATTGCGGGATATGGCTATTGAGAATATCATTAAAATGTTGAGTTATCCTTTGTTTGGTTGCGTACGAAGAGTTTTTGATCATGAGGTATGATATTCGGTCGTGACCAGGGGTGTTCCCTTTTAGGGTGTGTAGGGCAGATAGTAGTTCAATGTATGTGATGTCAGTTTCTATTTGGTTGGCGGATGGTGAGGGGTTGAATGTTGTTTGTGTTGTTTTGTATTTGTTATTGATGAATTCTTGGGAAAAGGCTAAGTCGTGAGAGATTTGTGACCAGTGTTGTGCGAAGTTGTTAGCTATCTCGAGTTTGCATGTGGTAGTTTGTCCTGTGTATGTATTTTGAATGCTGTGGATCGATGTGGTGTTGTTAAGACCACAGAAAGTCCTGATGTTAGTCCAAATTTTGGATGTAGGGGTTGAAGGTTGGATTTCTGATGTGAAAGCTGTGGTAGCTTTTATTTTGTTTTGCCTTAGCTCTCGACGAAAAAGCGCGTTTGCTCTTTTAAAGCTAATTATGTTTTCAACGTTGATGTTCTTTCTTAGATTACGCCATGCACGTTTTTTTGAGTTTTTTAGTTCTGTTAGTGTGTTACTCCACCATGGGACGCTGCGTTTTTGGAGATTGGGCGTAGTTTGGGGAATTGCTTTGTGTGCGCTTTGTAGAAGGATTTTATTTATGTTTGCTGCTTCCTTGTTAGTGTTTTTGCTAGCTATGCTATTATTGGTAAGGTGGAGTGTGGATAAACAGTAAGAAGTCCAGTCGGCAAGATTGGTTTTAAATTGGGGTCGTTTTTTGTATTTTCTGCTGGTTGTTTGTGCAAAGAGGGATATTCGTATGGGGAAGTGGTCGCTTCCGTAGAGGTCGTCTAGTGTTTTCCATGAGCTGTTAGGTGTTAAAGTAGGTGAGCAGAAGGAAATATCTATGTGGGAGAAGGTATTGTGGGTTGTGAAGTGTGTTGGGGAGTTATCGTTGAGTAGGATGAAGTTTGATTGGTCAAGGAATTTTAACAGTTTGTTTCCTCTTCGGTTATTTTTAGTGGAACCCCATCTCTGGTGCCAGCTATTGAAGTCTCCTGTGATAAGTGTTTGCTGATTGTTGGGGCTATGCAATATATTAAGGTCGTTTGTGGAAAAAGATTTGTTTGGTGATATATATACAGAGAAAATTGTTATTTTCTGTGTGGATTCTAGCTCTATTGCTGAGATATCGAAATTGTTTGAGTTAATGTTAGTGTTTGAAAATTGTAATGATTGGTGAATTAGAAGAGCTGTACCACCGAATCTGTTTGTTGGGTTATTGTAGACAATTTGGTAGTTTATAGGTATGGGTAAGTATTTTATATTAAAGAGGTGAGTTTCTTGCAGTGATAGTATTTGGGGGGAGTATTTTTTAATTATTAGAAGAAGTTCATTGTAGTTATTTAAGTATCCTTTGATATTCCATTGGATAATATTTAGTGTCATATTGATAAGTTATTAAATAGAGAAAAGAGAGAATTAATTAAATAAGTAAGATACGGATTATTGAACTTAATTTAGTGTAATAGTAATAGACGTAGAAGTGATGATAATTTAGGAGATGTCGAATAAATCTGAGTCGAAGACGTCGATTTTGTTGCTGCTGTGTGGGATTTTGTTTGCTGTTTTTACCTTATTATTTGTCGTTGTTTTCTTTAGTTGTGTTCGTAATTTTTTTGATATGTTTCTTGGGAGTATTTTGACGTTTTTTTTTGATGTACTTGCTATTTCTGAGTCTGTCTCGGATTCGCTCATTTTTTCGGTCGATTGTATGTTTGCTTTGCTAGTTGTTGGCGTCTGAGTGATGTTAGTGGAGAGTTTGTGTTGTGTAGAGAGTCGGCTAGTAGTTATGGGTTCTTCCTGCATATATTTTTCGAGGTGAGTTGTGTTCTGTTTGTTTATCTCGCTGTTGGGGTGTGTTGTTGTTGGGGTGGATTTACTTGCGATTGCAGCGTATGTGGTGTTGTTGGATTGGTGTCGTTGTTTGTATATTGCTTTTGCAGTTCTGTTGTCGACGTTCGATGTTATTTTAATGGTTTGTATTTCTTTCTCCTTTATGAAGATTGGGCACTTTTTGTCATAAGCAGAGTGATTTGAATCGGTGTGGTTATTGCTTGCACAGTTCACACATTGTTTGTTTTCTTCGCATTGTTCTTTTGCTTCGTCGTTTAGATGGTAATTGTTTGCACAGTTAGGGCATGTTTTGGGATTTTTGCAATATTTAGCTAGGTGGTTGTACCTCATGCAATTCTTACAGCGCATTGGTGGGGGTATATATGGACGGATTGGTACTTTTAAATACCCAATGTTGATTTTCGAGGGAAGTGTCGTAGTGTTAAATGTGATTGTCAAAAGTCCGGTTTCTACAAGTTGGTTATCAATTTTTTTGTAAATTTTTTTAACCTCACTTACATTTTGAGAGTTGAGTTCTTGTAATATTTCTTGTTCGGAGATATTTCTTAAGTCATTGCAGTAAATAACGCCTTTAGAGCAGTTGAGTGATGGGTGTAGGGTAATGTCAATCGTTATATTGTTAGAGAGTGCGATTAAAGTGGTGAGTTTATTTGCTTGTTTGCCAGTTTTTGTTTTCAGTAGTATTTGGCCGCTTAGTATTTTTTTGCATGTTAATATTTCGCCACATGTAGCGTCAATTGCTTTTTGTATTAAAAATGGGGATATGTTTTTAAGTGTCTCTGTGGAATTTGTTCTTGACATTAGAAGGTAGATTGGGTCGTTTGATGTTATGTGGTGTATTTTAGTTGCGTCCCATCGAAGTAGCGGGATATGTGGTGATGGTGTTGTTGTGTTGTCAGGTGGTTTATTCATGTTGATAGTCTGCTTTAAGCAGCGATATTGGCGTTTGTAGCCGTACTATCGTATGGTGTTGTTTATTGTTGTTACTGGTGGAGAATATTTGAGTTTTTTATTGTTTGATGTTCACTGTGTTGTTGTGTGTATTACACACTTATGTTCTTTTGTGTTTGAGTGTTTTTGTCTACGCTTTGTTTAATTTAGTATTTCACTATATTTTACGCACTGAGGATGGTCGTTTGTGAAGCTTCCGATCGCTTTGACGGTAAAACATAAACTGATTTTTTATAATACCTTAAGTAATTGCGCCTTTTGGTAAAAATTTCGATTTTTTTTTAGTCTACGATAAATATCGATATTTTTTTCATTTGCCCATCCCTTTAAGCGCAACCAAAAAGTATATCTATGAATGGGTGTCCTTGGTGCCAAATAGAATTAGGTAAAAACTACCTTTTTTTTACCAGTTTTGGCCATTCATCTTTTTGTTTGTAGAAAAAATATAAAAATTCAACAAAATTTCATCAAATATTCAAAGTTTTTCGTTATAGTTTTTATAAAAATTCTAAGTATGCAGTTTTAAATTTTAGTATCGCAAAATGCAAGTTCCAATTAGCTGAAAGTTTCCTTTGATTTTTGATTATTTTTTTTTAGCTGACGGTGTCACGGATCTTCTTCCATACAAAGTACGTTCGACATTTTTTTTTTTTGTATAGCCTCTAACGACATGTTCTTGTCGCCCTCTACTTAGGTTAGGTTAGGTTTACTGTGGTAGTTCCCCAAAGGGAACTCACTTAGACATAGTAAGAGTCCGTTGTGATACCACCTAAATTTATGAACGGTAACGTGAATCGGAAAGTCAGGAAAGATTAACCTGAGAAACGTTGCGTGCCCCGAATGAAGTCACGCAAATTACCAATCTCCACTCCAAAAAGGTCTTCTGGAGAGCTAAAGAAGTACGAGCCCAGGTACTTGAACCTCAGTCTCGCAAATGCAGGGCAGCTGAGCAGAAAATGACAAGATGAATCCACCTCATCCTCCTCCATACAGCTGCGGCAGAAAGGGTCAGAGACTATTTTCAGCCTTACCGCGTGAATACCCAACGGACAATGCCCAGTCAAAACACCAACCAGGGTCGAGAGTTGTCGCTTAGTAAGCGACATCAGCTCCCTTGAGCGCCTACGGTCCACTCTCGGCCAGAGGGACCTTGCAATTCTGCATGTCGTGGCAATTTCCCAGCGCTCGCTGAGACGACATAAAGCCCATCTGTCCAGGAGAAGCCCGTAGGCAGTCAAAGGAGCCCCCACCCCCTCCCTGCAAGGAGAGATGACTTCCAGGGTACCTTGCCGAGCAAGCTCATCAGCCATGCAGTTCCCTGCGATGTCGCTATGGCCCGGTACCCAAATTAGTCTAACGTCGAGATATTCCGAGGCGGCTGCGAGGGAAGTCAGGCATTCCCTGACCAGTTTTGATCTCACCATTAGCGATCCTAAGGCCTTGATAGCGGCCTGGCTATCCGAATAAATGTTGGCCCGTCTAGAGGGCATTACATTGGTAAGTAGCCAATCGGCTGCCTCCTTTATTGCGGCCACCTCTGCTTGAAATACACTGCAGTGGTCCGGAAGCCTAAATTTACGGTTGAGGGAGAACTCATCGCAGAAGACCCCTCCCCCAACCTTACCATCCAGCTTCGAGCCATCCGTGAAAAAGTTCACCGTCCCACCGCCCCACAACCCCCCCTCCTTCCACTCCTCCCTACGCGGGATGTAAGTGGATAGGGAGCAACTACGAGCTGGAGCAGGCAGACAGTAATCTGTTTCCGGAGGTACAAAGTCGAAACTGGCCAGAATCCTAGAATGCCCAAAGGCCGAGCTGAATCTGTATCCATTGCACTCTAGCCGTGCTGCTACATGGGCTGCTGCAACCCTACCTGCAATGTCCACAGGAAGTACGTTAAGCATAACATTGAGCGCGAGAGTGGGTGTGGTCCTAAGCGCCCCACTGATCCCAATGAGCGCGGACCGCTGCACCCGCTCTAGCTGCTTAACTTTAGATACCCTGTCTAGTGAGTTCCACCAGACCACCACTCCATAAAACATTATAGGCCTTATTATAGTCTCATAAAGCCAATAATTTACCTTGGGAGAGAGGCCCCATCTCTTCCCAATAGCACCCCGACAACAGTACACCGCAACCGAAGCCTTTTTCACCCTTTCCTCAATATTTGGCCCCCAGGAGAGCTTCCTATCCAGAATCAAGCCCAGATACTTGACCCGGTCAGAAAGCACCAACTGGACGCCACCTATTGAAGGAGGATGGGCGACCGGTACTTTGTACCTCCTGGTGAATAATACCAGCTCTGTCTTGCTAGGATTTATCGCGAGTCCACACCCTGCAGACCATTTCACGATCAGATTAAGGTACCCCTGCATGATATCAAAAAGGGTACTCAAAAACTTACCCCTGACAATGAGAGCAACATCGTCAGCATAGGCAATAACCGTGCAGCCTACCCTTTCCAGCTCCTTCAGTACACCATTTAAAGCAACGACCCAAAGGAGTGGCGAGAGAACCCCTCCTTGTGGAGTGCCTCTACTCACCTTTCGCTGGATGGAGGCGCTGCCCCATTCCGCCACGACAGTTCTGTCCCGGAGAAGGTGATTGATGAGCCTTACCAGACCCGACTCAACCCCAAGTTCCGCCAAGGATCCGACTATTCCCTGTGGCTGAATGTTATTAAAGGCACCTTCTATATCCAGAAAGGCACCAACTGCAAAGTCCTTGTGTTCAAGAGACTCTTCAATGACGTTAACAACCATATGCAGGGCCGTATCCACGGACCTGCCCTTCGAGTAGGCATGCTGAGCATGCGACAGCCGCTCTCGCGGTATTTCCTCTCTTATATGAAGATCAATCAGCCTCTCCAGGGTCTTCAAAAGAAAAGAAGAGAGGCTGATAGGCCTAAAGTCCTTTGGGGTTGTATGAGAGCTCTTACCCGCCTTGGGAATAAATATAACCCTCACATTCCTCCAAAGTCTGGGAATATAGCCCCTACTTATGCAGCTCGCGTAAATAGGCGCCAACCACCGACACGACACCCGTTCGGACATCTGCAACTGGGCAGGAATGATACCATCAGGTCCTGGCGACTTGAACGCTTTGAAGGAGCGTAAAGCCCATAGTAGGCGACGCTCTTCTAACATGTCGCAAGGAGGGACATAGATGGCACCTGGTTCCACGCCTGTAGTCTCACATGGTTCAGTATTTTCGGGGAAGTGGGAATCGAGGAGAAGTTTGAGCGACTCCTCACTGCTCATCGCCCAGTTTCCCGAGTCGTCCCTGAGACATCCCAAGGGGACGGGAGCCCTCGCGAGCACCCGCCTAAGCCTGGAGGACTCGTGGCATCCTTCGACGTTCTCACAGAAACTTCTCCACGATTCCCGCTTAGCCTTCCTTATTTCGGACTTATATATTCCCAGTCCGATCTTATAGAGTTCCCAATCCGAGGGTTTTTTGCTCTTCCTCGCCTGGTTAAAAAGTCTTCTACTCGAAGCCCTGAGCTCCGAAATTTCCAAAGTCCACCAGTACGGCTTAGATTTACCCGAAGGCCTCCTCAGCGGACACGAAATATTTATCGCTTTATTACAAGCTACGGTGAATTTACCCACTAAGCTGTCAATCGAACTTTCCGACAGAAGTACGTTACCCTGAGGTTCCTCAGGAAGAAACTCCTGCAACTTCTTACAGTAAAGATCCCAATCCGTGTTCCTCAGATTCCTAAAGGGACGATTTTGGGGGCACAGATCGCCCAAGGAGAATTGAATATATCTATGATCAGAGAAGGAGTGATCGTTAAGAACTCTCCAGTTCGAGATACGGGATAACAATTCAGACGACACCAGGGTAAGGTCCAAGACCTCCTCCCTTACCGAAGTTACGAACGTAGGGTCGCTCCCCCTATTACAAATAGACAAGTTTTCGCTAAGTATATAATCAAAGAGAGACTCACCTCTTTCGTTGATGTCTGAGCTACCCCAGCAGGAGTGCCTCGAATTGGCATCACATCCCACCACGACGCCGGCTTTCCTGCGCCTCGCTTCCGCCAGAGCGTTCCTCAGCAGAACAGGAGGTGGTTCCACCTCATCATCGTGAGCCATATACGAGGACATGAGCCAAAGTTCTTCGGCCCCGTCCTCGAGTCTCACCGTTACTACGTCTCCGTTACTGAAATTAGACAGAAAATAAGTATTTATTTCACGCCTGACGAGCATACAAGCTCTAGGTTTACCTGCGTCACTGGACACCAGAAGCTTGTACTTCTTCGTCCCGATACCAGAAATACCGTTACTGCTCAGCCACGGTTCCTGGATCAGGACTATATCTACCCCACCTTGCTCAAGGTGGAGCATCAAATTGGCGGACGCGGCCTTAGAGTGCTGGAGATTTATCTGCAGGATAATCATCCTCAGTAATCTCCTCCAGCCCCCCCGCGGCCACGTCCTCGCTATCCGAGGCAAGAAGCCTCTCCTCCTCCACCCCGTCGAACAGCCTGTTTAGGCTCAGGACGGACCCCGCTACCGAGGAGACTCCCCCGGCACTCTCGGCGTCCGACCTGACAGAGTCAACCTCCATACTCATGAAGGCCTCCATGACCTCCACCTCTTCCTCCGCATCAGGTCCGCAGACCTCCGGCACCAGCTCCGGTTCAACCGGAAGGATGGCGTCACTACCCCTGGCATCGGATTGGTAGATTTTTAGAGCTACCTTCTCGAAGCCATAGGAAATGACTCCCTCCTGCTCGGCGAGAGGGCCGAGGGACTCCGCGTTAAGCAGAATCAGCGCTTGCCGATATGGTTCCTCGGACCCCTCGAACCGAACAACCTTCCAATTGTGAGCCGGAAGGTTTGGGTTGCAATACCTGAGGATTTCCTCAATGTCTCCCGGTGCAGAGGGCTCCGCAGGGAGCCAGACCCGAGCCCTCGGACGCAAAGGCAAATCCTTTTTATCCACGGCCTCCAGTCTGGCACCCTTCCAGACCTCCCCCACCAAGGAAACCGCCGCTTTATAAAGCGTGGCCGACCGCTCGTCAGCACACGAGATCCTCTTGAAGAGGCCAGAGTGCCAACCCGCACTCTCGCAGCGAGGAGGTGGACCAGGATTGTCCCTGATCACCTTCATAAAGACGGCAGAGATGGCTGCCGCCACACGCCTCCAGTCCATCTTAGAGATGGCACCGTCCTCCTTACTGCGGTCCACGACACCCAGGATACTTGCTTATTTTATAATTTTGAATATTGTGAACCAGTCATTAGCCATGTGTAGTTTCCTTCAACGCTGATGAAATGTCTATAAAACTATTAGGTTGGTAGTTAGGTTATAAAGCGCCTGAACGGAAAGTGGGAAATAATTCCTTTTTCTCAAACTTTAACTTTTCTCGTAATTATTGTGTACAACATTTGATAGGCATTGCTGGTATCGATGCAAGTGATTTACGAATATATATATACATATAATATATGTCTGTGTGTGTGCGAGCATGGCGAAGGTTAATGTCCTCATCCTGTTTGTGTGGGACCCGCATGACAACACAATGGCATACGGAATTGATACAAAAGAAAAAAAACAAAGAAAACGACAAAATACTATGTATATAACATTGGCTTGTACACACCATCTACTTTTCTACTTTTGAGGGTAACTGCACTGCCAATACTCACATTATGTCATCCGAAAGACAACCCTGTGACCGGTAGCCGCCTTCGCGAAGTGGGTAGCAACAATGCAAAAACCAATTTAGAGGCTAAAGGATAAGAGCGATTAAATATTGAACTACAATGGTACGAAATAAATAGATATGTACATATACATATATTTTTTAAATAATTTCTATTTTTTTTTTTATTGTGATTATGTCGTAAAATTGCGCATGCGTTGGCAAAATGTATCGAAAGGACATGTTGTTATTGCGTGCTAACGAAATGCTAGAAATAATTGCGCTCACATAAATACTTAGATATTTCAGTTGAGTGGTAAGATAGTTGCTAATAGGATTTAAATTAAAAGCCATTGGGGCTAAGTTAGTTCGCTCAATGCTATTTGGTAAAGGCATTAGAGCACTAGAGGTGCCATACAAAAAGAAAAAACACATAATTTATCTTTTTATGAAAAAAATTTCCAGCTGTTGATTTTAAGAATTGATAACTGCATTAGTTCTTACGCAAAATATTTTTAGTTTTTTTTTTTTTTAAGTAGTTTCTCAAATTTGAACAAAATTTTTAGAAATTCAATATTGGCAGTCTTGCGCAATTTTTTTTCGCAGAACGTAAATTTTTTCGTTAAATTTTTATTGTTATTTATTTACTGACGTTCCCACCCATTTTCTTCAATAAAGTACGCTAGACCAACAAAAAATAATTATCAAAAATTAATTTTAAAAAATTCGGATTTATAAATTTACGATTTTGATGAAAATTTATAGAATTGTTATAATTTGTTTACAACTCAGAAATATTAATTAAAGCAGTTTTTGATTAAATACACTCCAGAATTTTTTATAAAAAATAAAACAAAAAAGGTTTTGCGTGGTTTGTAAAAAAACTAACTTTTGAACGCTTTTAAAAATCGGATGAAAAAATTTATATTTTTGATGAAAATTTGTAAAATATTTTTGATAAGGTGTACTTTAGATTAAAAAAAAAACACCCCCCGATTACGAAATACTTTTTGCGATATTTGTAAAATTTAATATTTCAAGGTTTTTAAAAATTTACAATTTTGTTGAAAACTTATGTACATTTTATAATTTTTTTTTCCAAATTAAGAAACATTGTTTTAAATTTTTTTTGATTAAAATAACAGGAAAAAGAGTTTGCATCGATTTAAAAAAAACATCAACTTCTGAACGTTTGTTTGAGTTACGGTATATCTCGAGTAATAAGGTAATTGGTTAATTAAATTTTTGCTTTCTAAGATTTTATCACAAAACTAATTTGCTTGAGGAGGATTTCATTAAGTAGCGTTTTTTTCCATTCTCTAGAATCATCTTGACGAATACTTGAAATGTTTTATGCAAAAAAGCTAACTAATTCTATGAAAAAGATTATGCTAAATTTAAGCTAAACCAAAGCACCAGCACACACCCCAATCGGCCCTACATACCAGTGCAATTCACAGGACTATGGGTAAAGGTTTGAAAAACGTTTACTCTGCGCGAGACTGGCTCATCATCAAATGATGTGAAGAAATTTCGGTCATCGTAAAAATAGGAGTTTCGATTTCTAACACATTCTACCTTTTACAAACAAGCACCAGGCTATAAACATCACAAACATATACATACTATGTACATCTACACATAAACTTATAATAAATTTGTTAGAGCTGACTCATAAAGTCAAAGCGGAAAATCGCAAAAAGGGGGAAAACACAAAAATAAATAAGTTTTTAGGGCGTTCGAAGGATATGGAATTTGCCAACTAAAGTCATAACTACTACTACTACTACCCGTACATACCTACTTTCTGTTGCTTCCGGACATTAAGCGACCGACTGACTGACTGGCTGAGTGGCTGAGTGGCTGACTGGCTATGTGACTGTCTGTCTGACTAAACTGTACGTATAGTATATGCGCTAAACGTTTATGTTGGTATGACTCATTTGGCTGCTCGTCGGCCTGTACTCCTTGCCATCTCTACACCATTGTATATACAGACATACATACATATGTACATATGTAGTACGCTGTAAATTGTCCTTGTTGTGCCTTTTTTTCGTAGTGAACCAACCAACGACATCAGCAACAACCAACTACATTTGGGGCACAAACCATCAAAACACAGGAAGCCTTATTAAATGTTATTGCAACTACGCAAAAGAAAAAAATAAGAATAATAATAAAAAGGAATAATATAAAGCGTAAATGCAAGTTGGTAACATGAAAACTGTCTCCAGCGTGTCGCTGACGCGGTCCAATAAACGAATTTGTGTGTTTACAGTGGTGGTTGAGAAATTAGAACACAGGAATATGTATTATACCGTTATCCTTTACTTCAGCTCCATATGTATATCAAAGATGAAAAAAGATAAAGTGAATTTAATTTAATATAGTAGAGAAAATTTTTCGTATCGTAGTACTTGAAGATAATTACTCTCCTGTTAAAAAATCATTTTGATACTCGACGGTACCCGTTCAAAATATCAAAGACAGAGAGAGACAGAGATTTGCCGTACTGAGAAGTAGATTTCATGCACGCTCGATATTATGCCACTGCAGAGTGAAGCGTGTGCGTATAGCTAGTATTTTGCTGGTTGAAGGTAACAGCCACAAATTAAGGGAGATATCCTACTTAAGGAGGTCGAGAAATAGCGAGTTTTTTGTTTTTAAGAAGTGAAAAAATAACTTACAAATTTTGAACTTTTTAAGGATATCTTTGCATGTATTTGAAACAAGGACTGAACACAATCGTTATTTTGACTTTTACGGATAAAAAAAATCATTGGGAAAAATTTGTTCAAAACAAAAATCGAATATATCCATGTAATATTTATACCAAATGCTCTACAAAATAACGATTAAATCATGATTTTTTCATAAGAACTATAACCCTGATTTGAAGTGTTCTTTTACATTTTTTTTTTTTTTTTTTTAAATATGAAAATGATTAATTATTGACGCAATATTTGTCTGGAATTTATGTTTTGGTGTGATGAATAAAAGTCTATTCGTTATTCGAAATTATTTATGTGACGAATGAGAATCTATTCGTTATTCAAAATTATTTGAATGAGGAATGAAAATTATTGGTAAGGATGAATGAAGATCTATTCGTTATTCACGAAAATCTGGATGATGAATGAAAATCTATTCGTAATTGAAAATTATTTGAAAGATTAATAAAAAGGTATTCAAAATTATTTGAATGAAGAATGAAAATTATTGGTATGGAGAATGAAAATTTATTCGTTATTCACAAATGTTTGTAGGATGTATGGAGTTTTATTCTTTATTTAAAAATAGACAATTTGCTCAATTGCAGAATCATTTGATTGATGAATAAAAATACATATATTTGCTATTCAAAATTTCAAATATGATGAATAAAATTCTATTCGTTCTTCGGAATCATTTGATTGATGAATAAAAATATATTCGTTTTATTCACAAATGATTATAGGATGTATGGAATTTTATTCTTTATTTAAAAATAGACAATTTGCTCAATTGCAGCCAAAAAAAATTATATGGGCTGAAGAAACACAGCTAAATAAAGAAAAATGGCAATGAATTTGCGCTAAAAAAATATTTACTTGTTTATTGATTTTATAGAATCGTCTATTCAATCGATATGAAATATCGCAATTTGAAAAACCAGTATAGTGTGCTCAGCATTGAGAATCTAAAAAAAAAAGAAACAATTTATTGTACAATATCTACTCAGTAATATATGTAGGTAAGAAGTAAAATAAAATGGCTATTCAATTGCTGCGCTTTAAGTTGAATAATAACGCACTTAGCGCATTATGCCAATTTAACATTTTCCCCATAATTGGTAATGACAACTATGCGGCGGGGCAAAAGAGTTACTTTGTTGGTGAAATGACATACATACTTGCATAGCTAGAAAAAAAGTCTGATCACCAATTGCAGATAGTGGTTTTTGCTGTATTTGCTGCAATTGCTCGTGCTGTGGTTTGGCTGGTTTAGCTTTGCTGCACTGGCGGCATTATTGCTGCTACTGCTGTTGGGGCGAGTTAATGACGTCGTTCGCCTGTCCATAATTGCATGGTTGCCACTGTGCGCATTTATAATGAATTTTGCATGTTTCTTCTTCCATGCTGCCTGCCACCATTTATGGCGTGTTTGTTTCTATGTCGCGCTGCCCCAAGTGTGCTGCATACTAAATTTTTTTAAATGCTAGTTTGGGGCGATAAAGCAGAATAGCAGAATAATAAAATGTAGAATACTAAAATATTAATAATGAAAAAAATTTAAACAGTTAAAAACAAAGAACATAATTTGCTTGAGTTTTTTGATATGTGCCACTATTTTTTTCTATTTTTTTGTGTTTTTGTTTGTTTGTAGCCCGTAAAACGATTGCTCACACAAACTGTCAAAAAGCGTCCACCTTATTAGTTTCTCGTTTGTCTATTTATAATTAGTCAACGACTTGTGTGCGAACATACATATATACATACATACATACATATGAACATATAAAAAATGAGCGTACATATCTACTCACTGTGATTGATGACTTTGCGCGCTTCTGCTTAATAAATAGGTTTTTGGTGGAACAGGTTTTGGTGTTTATGGCACAAAATCGTAAAATTTGTATTTGTTTCTTTTTTGTTTTCCAACGCACTTGACACAGTTCAATTTATGCGTTTAGTTTGGAGACAAATATTGAAAAAATAATAAAAATAGAAAATGTGAGATCTCAATGGAAATATTTTAGTACTAGGTAAAAATACTATTCCGTATCAGTTAGTGATGGGCTATAAAAATGGAAAACAATTTTTTTCCGTTTAAAAAAAAAATTGTTGCGTTCGACTGCATGAACGGAGTGGAATGAAATTTTTACTGCAAATAGATTTATTGGATCACCCTGTAGATTTACATATTTGCACCTTACACAATTTGCTGAAAAGTTAAAATTTTTACTTCATATGATAAACTAAGGTTGCCATGTTAGGAATTATTGCGGTGTTGCCAATTGACTGCAATGTGATTGTGTTTTTTTGTTTTTTTTTTGGACCATATGGAAATGAATTTAAAATTGTTTTTATAGTATGTATGTTGCATGGTAGGCATATATTTCAACTAAAATGTCTATATCCATCTGAATTTGTTCAGTAAATAATATTCTTTTAATTGAATAATTTTTTTTTAATTATAATTTTTTTTTAAATTTCATTCTTCCAGTCGCTCGGCACAACTTCTTGTTTGCACAAAAAAAAAAAATAGTAACTCCCCAATTTGCTTTAAATGGTTGGCTTTTGAATAATTAATTTCTATATAATCGGCTAACACTGGCAGCTGTCAGAATGAGGTAAAGGGAAAATTAACTTTTTTACATAAATTTCAGGGAAACAAATATTTCCCTAAATAAAAATAAAGTATAAGAATTAAATACTAACTGTACCAGGCCACACTTTTGTTAATATCTCCTTTAACTGATGTAAAATTATATTAAATTTGGCTTTTTAAACCGCGTTTAAACCACAGCGTTTGCTGCTACAGCAATAGCGAGACGTATGCGATGGTGATAACTGCACTTGGGCGTTTTATTTGCACTGCAGCTGCTTAAATACAAAGCTCGGCACTTCACATTTATTATTCTGTGTTTAACTTTTTGTAAAAATCACTTAAAACTCTGAAAAATCAACTTTCTAAGAGCCATCTGTGACGTCAATCCGTCAAACGAGGCAAGCACGAAGTAACGGAAGTGCTTTTGTCGTCACCTTCTTTTCTCTGCATCGTGGCTATGGATCTTATCTTCGGTGATCCGAACCGTTTGACACCCATATTTTAATTTTACATAGAACTTGTTGAAAATTAAATTATATTATAATTTTCAAACAGGTGGCAACCCGCTATAAAATTAGCTATGAATCTTTCCTCGCTGAAATGAACCATTTGACACCCATATTTTAATACTACATATAACTTGTGTACAATTTAATTAAATTTGGCTTTTCAAGCAGTTGGCGACCCTCTGCAAAATATTATCAAAAATTTACCTGCGCACTTGCCATATTTCGTTTTCAGCTGGATGCATTATCAAAAAACTTAAAATTTATGGGGGTTCTTAGGAAAAAACCGGTTCAGTTTAAATTGGACGGTGGGGTTATTCATTTAGTGCCTTCTGTACGAATGTTTGAAAAATTACATTACCGTTTCCGATATGTTTCAATTTAAATTAAATTTTGCTATCCTTCTAAGGAATTCCTCCGATTCTCTCCTTTTGAATGCCTTAACTAAAAATAAGTAAATGAGTTATAGAACTAAGCCAACAATGTTGACGTGGGCGCCAATAAATAAATACACACCCATACAAACTAATTTAGAGAGCTATCAACCATTGACACTATCTACTAGTGTCATTCGTCTGTTTCTGGCAGCACAAAAAAAAAAAAAACATGAAAAAAACTAAGTGTATGCCAATGCCAACACAATCACCATTTACGCAGAGACAACAATCAACAGCATCATCCCCAAGTCGTTTTCCTATCGAGCGTAAAGATGTGAATGAAAATTTATGTTTAGTTGGGGGAAACTAAATATAAACTATGTGAAGGGAAATGACATAAATTGTTGAGCAGAAATTTATTTTTGCGTTGAGTTTTTGTTGTTTGATTTTAGGCTGATATGAAGGAACTGAACATACAACCCAAATTTTATAATCTGTCGGAATTTTAAATTCAATTCGATGGCGACATATCTTATATGCGTTCTTTAGGTATTTCGAAAGTTTTGATTTAGTGAATGCAGTCACAGAAGCAGTGAGTGAGTGTCCTAGCGTGAATGTAAGAGTCACATCTCTTTAGACGTTTTCGCCTATTCGGAGAATGTATAAGCTGCTTTGATACTTGTGGAGTCGGGGAGATGCCCTTGTAAACTTGTTCGAGTCAGGCCGTAAGGAACGAGTCTCACTCCGAGCACAAATATTAAAAAAAAAAAATACCCATTACCACACTGTGGAAAAAGCCGGTTACTTCGAGGAAATATGTCTACTGGTATGACTAATTCAGGCTTTGTGAGTTTTATCGTTTTTCTAAATTGGCTCCGGCTTGGCTGCAAGGTTAATGAAAGAATTACTTCATATTTAATTTGTGACTATTCTGCGCTGCTTAAAATCCCACGTCCGGCACAGTAGCGTCTGCTCTTTCGTTAAGAATCTACGTGGTTATACTACCTGGTCTTTCAACTTCTTCCTCGCATTTCTCGTTTATGTATCCTCTCTGTGTACATCCTCTGCAGAAAGCATCGACTGCCAAGAGCAAGTTAAGAGTCTGCACTGCATCAACGGTAAAGTGAAAACAGCTCCGCCAAATTTTCCCGTTACGAGCTGGTCTAAACTCTTCATAACTGCATAGATTTCATATTCGGGCAACCGAAAAGAACAGAACAGGGAAAGACCTCGTCGTCAGACGATCTGGATACTGTAGCAGGCTCAACTCCTACCTATCCAGAATCAACCCCGACATACCCAACACATGTCCGGCATGTGGAGATTCTCCGCACGACACCAACCACCTATTCACATGCCCTCTCAAGCCCACTCATCTAACCCCCCCCCCCTCGCTCTGGTCCAACCCTGTCGAAACTGCACGTTTCCTGGGCCTCCCCCTAGATGAGTTCGACGACAACGACCATGGGTGAATCCGCTCCTTACGGGGCGCGACTAGCCGCTACAACAACAACAACAACCTCGTCGTCAATCTTTTTGTAATTTGTCTAAATGACTTTATTACCAAATGGTGGTGAGTGTCCCTCCATAATTTTCTGTTTGTAATTCTGCAAAAAGAATTGCTCTCTTTTCCTCTCTCTCTCTTTCTCTCAAAGAAAGGATAGCCCGTAGTTTTAGGCAGACTTGGTTTTCTGGGGAATGTTTGTCGGTTAAAAAATTAAACCTGTAAAATATTGAAATGCGGTTATCAAACGAAATTTGTTTTAGAACATTTTGAGCCAGAAATATTTCTGAAAATTCTTGCCAGCTGTCAAAAATGTAAAGTTAATTAAATAGCTCAAAATTTTATAATTAAAGACTCTTTTAGCTTGAAAAACAATGTAGGTAAGGTTAGGTTGAGTCTAGGATGGAGGCACAGTTATTGAGACTCTTTGTCCTCCTTTTCTATAAGAAAATTGTGCCAACACAAATTTTAAATAACAATTGGTGTCAATCAGCCTTACAAGTAAATCCCACTCACTTGCCTTATACCGTACCAACAATTTTATGGAATGCGTCAAACAAAATATGGGCTGCCGAAAATCTGCTTAAGGTAATCAGGGTATTTTTTTGATATGCGTTCCTTTATAGTCGGCATGTGCATGCGTATATGTGTGTGAGTGTGTGTAATGTTTACATACCTATAGTTTATCGTAAAGTAAATTGAATGGAAATTAAGCGGTCATTGTGCTACTTTTATTGATAATAAAAAAAATATTTTCCAATTTCTTTGATGCTACTACGCTATTTTTAATTGAGTGTAAGTGTGTATACGCTCTGAGAACTACATACAGTGCTGGAAAAAAGTATTTGTACAGAATTTTTTTTACAACATTCAAAAAGTGTTAATTTTTTAAATCAAAATTTAGCGCATTTTATAACAAAATTCATATAAGTACAAATTTCAACCTTTTTGGTCAAAATTCAATGAAAATCCGCAAATGCACAAAAAGAAGTCATGGAAATTAAAAATTTTTTAATTCGAATTTGTAGAAAAAATTCATTGAATTTCTCATACAAATTAAGTATAATAAAGTGAATGTTTTAAGTGTTTGAAAATACCCTTGGATTTGCGGCAATTTTTGTTTTATGACGTTGCTGTAAATTTTTTTTATATTAAGTATAAACACATTTTTTTTTTATATGTAAAAAAATCGAGCAGCACTACCGTTGGAAAAATTGTAAAAAATCATCGCAAATTTTTAGCCATTTAAAATTTGACCTTAGTATGTATGTACATATATACTAAAATTTAATCGAGTACAAAACTCGAATTTTTGTAAAAGTTCTGATTGAAAACTTTGAAATTTCGATGACATTTCTTTTTTTTTCACTTTTGTGAATTTTTCTGAATTTTGTACAAAATTTGTTGAACAAGTTTCAAATTTAGAGAACATTTTTTTGAATTATCTAAATTTTTTTGAATTTTTAAAATCTGAATTTGTATCGTTTTTGCGTATTATTTTAAAATAGATTGCAAATAAACGTATTAAATAAAAAAAAAAAATTTTTGAACACTTTTTTGAAATTATTTGAATTTTTGTAAATTTTTAAAATCGGCACTTGTATTGTTTTTGTTATAAAATGAGCTATATTTTGATAAAAGATTAATGAAACAAGTTTTAGCATCAAAAATACTATGAATACTACACTGTGCCAATACTTTTTTTAGGCACTGTAAAAAAAAAAGCACGCGGGCGCTTTCCATGACCAAATTATGAAAATAATTGATTTCTTGTCAAATATGTGTGCATTTGTGTGAGCATATGTGGATAATGAAAAAATTTCAATAGCAATTTAAAAATGAACTTCCACAAATACTTTTGTATCTATGTACCTACCTACATACATTCGAATGAGTGCATTTAACCAAAAAGTAAAGTGTGTCTCATAATAATATTATGCTCACAGACACGGCGTCATAAATCATATAAGTTTACTGCATCAAAGCGGATTGAGCAATGTATTAAAGAATCCGCGGAAACAAGTAAAGGATACAAACAAAAAAAATAAGAAAAATGCAAAGTAAGCGAATAAGTTATAAATGTAATGAATAAATGTATGTACATACATATGTACATATGTACACGTGCATAGATTCGCCCGTTTGTTGACTGACTGACTGCTACGGTTAGCTGGCGGAGGACTGATTGACGTTTGGCTTTATGCCAAAGAAATTTTCGGAATTCTCAGAAATATTTTTCAACCGCTGTACTGTGTCATAAAAAATTCACACCAACCCACATACATACATAGCTCGAATACATTCGCATAAATATTTTTGGTTACATGAATATTTATTTGAAAATCCATTACGAGTGTGTAGGTGTGTGCGTTTGTGAAAATCATAAAATTCGCGCCGCTGTAAGTCATCATCAAAAGCGTAGTGAGAATTGATTTACATACACACACAACTACATATTTATGTATATGTATCATTGGCGGAGTATTCGAAATGGGGAAAAGATTGCCTGCCCGCCCAGATTGAACTTGTCAAGTGCACGTGTACTGGCGCAAAGGCAAACGCAGTTGCAAAAAAAGGGAAAGTAAATCAAAATATTAAAAGCAAAACAAACAAAAATTGCAAGTGAAAATATAAAATGTTGCATACAACTTACGCACACATGGAAAAACTTGCGTTTGTTGGTTAATTCGATTTTTTTTTTTAAATAATCCAAAAAAAAAAATACAATTAAAAGTGACGCATGAAAAGTTGTATGGAATCGTGTAATGGAAAAATTAATTGAAGTGAAAACAAGACAATAAAAAACGGGAAAGGAATTTTTGTTACGGAGCTCAGTGCTACTACAACATCAAAGGCCAGCATCGGCTCTAAAGCCCGTTATTGCCTGAGAATGCAATAAATTGTGAAATAGATTATTTATCGGTACATTTTGATACCCTCTGCTCAACAATTTCACATTAAGCTGCATGACCTGTAGTCTTTAGCCGCCTCGAAACTCCGCATAAGCTCAAAAGAATATGAACGAGACTTGCAAGAGCTGCTGTTCCCCATTGTACCAGATTTGAGTCGGCGCTCACACCTCATGGCCGTGGCTGCTATCAACTGAACAACCAAGCACCTCTCTGCCTCTGCTGGGTGCCATCTATACCATCAGATAAGTTTTACGTTTTGCCTTTGGAAGAACTTCGGCTGCAAGTTCATCCAAAATCCAACTCTAGATTGAAGAGAACTGCTGAAAAAAAATCGTACTGTACTCAAATCCATGCAGTCCTTACGCCATGCAGATTTCAAATATCCGCGAACCTTACGCATTCAGATACTAACAAGCCTCACAACACATGAAGTGGTTCAAACCCGCCACCTTCGAAATTGGTTTGAGATAGCCATATTCTTTAATTAAGATCTCTTGTCTTACGTTCCGCCAACCAGCGTAACATTTCGGTTGAACTCGGTAAGTGAGTGAGTGATTTGGACACTCATCCAACAATGGCTGTTTCACGCTTCTCAATATATGCTCCCAGAGCTTAATTTTCCTGGGTTGTTCTCATAATCATAACGCTGGGGTGTTCGTCGACTTTCGCTTCTCGGTGAAAAGCTGCCCGAGATCTCACTGCGAAGCAGGAATGCTGCAACCAATTATTTCTTAGCAATTTTGGTCAGCTTCGTTGGGTATAAAGGAAGTAGATTACCAAGAAATTGCATAGTTTCACCGGACAAATTTCACGTTCACTTATTGATATTAGAATCCCATAGGTTTGTGGTGTGGTGAAGTAAGCTAACATTTCTTACCACAGGATAATTTTACTGATACAGCTTATGTTCTTTGTAATCTACGTGCTTTGGTTGAGAAGATGAGTTGTACTACATCTCGGCATAGTTGCGGAGCTTGAGCTACGAGATAAGTTTCGCAGCTCTGGACGTAGATCCTTTACTGTCACCTAAAATGCTGTCTGGCTTCTAACTCTCCTCGGATTTTAAATTTTGTCAGTTTGTTGGATCATTTTACGCGTAGTGTTGGCTTTTGAAGTACTTCTGGTTCATTCGCCCTCATTCCAGCTTTAAAATTTTATTCGATCGTTAGCTTCTCACATCGCCTCAGCTTGCTTCTTTCTGTTCGATGCAATTATAGTTTCTGGGAGCGTTGGACGCGTAGCGCTGGCTTTTGACATATTTCTGGCTCATTCGCTCTCTAGCCTATTGGAAGCGCCATATAATTATCCCTCCTCAAGCTTCGTATGATGCTTAGGGCTATATTTTTGATCTATGCTTCGTTAGGTACCTACCTTCTTTCGTGCCGCTTTTCTGAATCGAGGACAGTAAGGTAAGGGAGGTAGAATCGAGCTCGCTCGTGCCAAGTTAAGAGAAACTATTTTTCTTTCCTCACTGATTTCGCCTTTTCTCTCGGGCGTTCCACCAACAATTCTCGCTCTATTCCAAACAAGTCCTGGTAGTTAAACAGTTCTGGATCTATAGGCCAAAAATTGCCTTAATAGAAATACTTTGTTTTAATGTAATTCTTTTTAAAATACCTTAATTTTCCTAACATTTTATTTTTTCTCTCGAAAAAATGCTACAGTATGTCCATACAAACATAAGTATAAATTTTCCAACAATAAGACGAAAATCATCTACCTATTCCCCCAGCTTGCTTGGTCATAATCTGTTTTATTTTCATCTTTTTTCAATCCCACATTAAAACTTCCTAATATTTCTATAAAAGCCCATACATTTGTACACCTACACATGCACGTACAATATATTTTGCGCTACATTTGATATTCGATTACAATTCATTATCATTGCCATCGAACATCACAACAACTGCATTCAATTTCCTACATAGTTAAATTCCATAATAGCTGCTAATGACTGTCACAGTCTGCCAATAAAATAAGAGACGACCACAGCAAATGTGCCGCTTAACGACGACAATTAAATCTACATATTTTTGCTCTATACGAGATATTCAGAAAAGTAGCTGGCATTTGAACAGATGTGCCTGACGACTAGCTCTGCATACCCAGTACTTTTTAGCTACTTTTTTTTTAATACTTATCTTAGTGGTTGTTGTTTGCCTTGCAGCTAAGCAAAATGCGCGAAAAAACTACAAACAAATAAGATCATAGAAAATATACATACTACAAATAATTCAGTGCGCGATCCCACGCGTCGCGTGAGTAATCTCTTTTCATATAGAATTTTGTATGAGCGCTAAATGAATGAAATCATCGACTTCCTCTGTGTTTACAATAGCTTTATTTTAAGATAAAATAATATTTGGTATTTGGTCAAAGTGCAAATTTTAAGTAGAGCAGGATTCAAGGGTATATATCGGAGATATCGAAGGGCGGTGGAATATTCCGTTCATAAAATGATGATAGGTATAACATTGGACGTAAATACTAGGCTAAGAGAATCTAAAGGTTGTAGTATAACACGACTGTACCCTTTGAAATTTAAATTATTTTGTTATAGAACAAACTATATTTTTATAAAAAATAACGACAGAAATTTATCATGAACAACTTTGCGAATAGTATTTAAAAAAAAAACAAAACACCATATGGTCATTCGTTGAGTCTGTATACTTTTTATCTGAGGCATCCACTAAAGGCATTACAAAAATCTTACTCCAGGAAACTGTCCAAGTATAATTAACGTGAAGGAGATTCGAAAAAAAAAAAAAAAATAAGGAGTACACAAAAAGACCTAGCACCACTGCAGTACTTATTTTTAGGAAACTCTACAGTTTCTACAGTTTCTTATATCTATCGGAGTCCCTTTATGTATTTTTAACATACTGGATGCCACAAAATATTTTGGGGCACACATAGGTCGACTTATTATTTGAAGACTACGATAGTAACAGGAATAGTTCGAAGCGAATTTCCGCCGCTTCTCCTGGAATTTATTTTAAAAGCAATACAATTTCTGTGTTATGCAATGCTTAGTGTCATATTTCGTTCTTCATTTCACGAGGCTAGACTCATCTTGTTACTGGAAAATTGATATCCTGCGGTTTATTTGTTTTTTGTCCTTTTACAGATTGCAACAAGCAGGGGTAGCCGTATAGTTCAATTTATGAGAGCAAAGTCTTCCTATTTGAGTCTTCCTTTGTTGTGCAAAACTTTTTCCCGTCAAAATATAAAAGAGCCTATTGGTGGTGAAAGATTTCAAGAGCATTAGTTTAAAAAAGTATTACTTGCATTTCTGGGCACCAAAACAGACCTATAGCCTATGGCATCTCTGAAAATCCAGCTATTTTGGTGGTTTAATTCCTACCTTTATCTCTGTCAATCCAATAACTTTTAGTTTTAAGAGAGACTACAATTTTTTTTGACTTGAATCCAAATTTGAGCAAAGTTAATTATAATAAAAAACTTTAATATTTTTTTCTTATAATAAACACTTTGTTTTATTTATTTCTTATAATCCTTTTTCAAAAATTCTTTGCGACTGATTATGTGATTTTCTTTATGCAATTTGCATTTATTTTTGGTTTTTTCATTCGCACATGCATGCAATTCTCAACCTGCTTATCAAACCATTTTCTGCTGGCTCATTACAGTCGAGGCAACTAGAAGGCGGCACATTGTGCTTCGTTTTTAATAACAGCTTCCTCCCAAGAAATAACTAAGCCACATATCACATCATTGGAATAATCAGGGCACCCACTTTAAGTCAATACATATGTATCTACTTATAAATTCTTACCATACACTCAAAAGTCTTCTCTTAACGAGTAGCACCATTTATTGCCGCGCAGCCTTTGGTATTTAATTTTATCGATATTCGAGAAATTAATTTCTAATTTCCATTTCAATTCAATCTAAAGTGTAGTATGCTCGATTCGCACTTCAAATTTTATAATAAGTATTTCCATCAACATTAAAAGCGTTTTATAATCAATCATTTGCAGCAATTCTTTGATGCAACTGTCGTCAATCACTCAATTACACACTCATGCCGCCATGCCGCCACTTTAATGAATTTCTCAACTCACCGTTTAATGATACACTATCTATACACAATGAGACTGCATATAGTTTTTTATTGTTTTTTGTTTTTATTTTGATGAACTGCTTAATCACTTGCAGCATTTATTTACTTTATCTCTATATGGCTCTCTCTCTCTCTCTCTTGCTTACTTCGACATTTTTATAAGCTTTCATTTGAATGAAGCATAACAATTACTCAATCAAATCAAAATGTGTTGACGCAATATTTTGATAAATGTTTGCGGCATGCAGTGAAAGGGGAAAGAGAAGCGTACACGCGCACAAAAATAAAGGCAAAGAAAAAACAAAAGCAGCTGCAACAGCAACAGCATAAACTCCATATCGAAACCACCGTGCAATCTAACCTCCATGGAGTCATTGGCTCACTTGTGCAGCTAATTGTTTGATTTGTTATCTTTGGTTGAAAGGGAGAAACACATAGATTAGAAGAAAACAAAAAACAAATGATGCTTCGCTTTCAACGATAGATAAATTTGAAAATTTGTAATAGGCAATTTTGTGGCAATGCAGCATTTTAAAGCTACTGCAGTGTAAACGCGCCGCAAAAGGGAACATTAAAAATAAATTATTGTGTAAACTGCATGTTAGATTTTATCGAAAGCATAATAAAGAAAATACGGTGAATCAAACAACTGACTGGTGATTTTTTAAATTATTTACATGTTTTTCCTCCATACCCGAAAATTCACAAAAATTGTGATTAAAATGCATGAAATTTTGATGAAAATTTACTGAATTTTTATAATTGTGTGCAAAATTTGAAATTTGGAGTTACATATGTAGATGACTTTTGTTATAAAATAAATGATATTTTTATAAAAGATTAAAGAAAGAAGTATATCATTAAAAACATTGGGAGTATCGCCAATGTGACCGGTAAATTATTTGAGTAACTGTTAATATATCGATTGCAACATACGGAGGGTAAAAAAAGCCAGAAAAACAGACAAAATTTTCAAATTTTTAGATGAAATCATTATTCTAAATTCTTGGAGAAACTGACGAGGTTTTGTAGTCTCTTAGATTTAGATAAAAATTAACAAATCATAATCAGCACATTTTTGGTTTCGATATGATAATATTGTATATTAACATTGAAACTATTTCAAAAAATTTCGAAAGAAAAGCAAATCGATAAGAGTAAAATTATCGATAACGATTCAAATTATGGTATCGATAATGAAATAAATATAGATATCGATAAGTGAAATGTTATCGATTTCAACTATATAGCGATTTCGATAAATATCGATAACAATGAAAAATAATGATATCGATTGCGATAACATTAATGAAATCGATTTCGAATTGAGACGAAATCGGTAACCGAATATAATATAGTACTTACAATAGACAACACAGAAGATAACGATAAGTACGTACTACATATATTTAAGATAAATCGAATAATTACTTGAAATGCTGGAAAAAATAAAACAATAGTCAGTATTTTCATATTCTCACACATTGACAAGCACTATTCAAAATATCTCGCCACTTTCTTGACGTTTCAATTCAAATCACTGCAACAATTCACACAATTAGAAAAAACTGTAGCGAAAGTTTTATGATGAATTCCGTCTATTTTTTGAAGCGACATAATTTACTAATATCCAACATTCACCTTCACTCCGCACTCGAAAGTTCATGTGGACTGGCGTTGGTCCAAGTAGGCCGGCCCCCCATATGAACGCACAGCACTCACGTCGAACCCTCGCAAAATTGTGTGGAACGGATATATGTGGGGGTAACATTCAAGAGCCGAGATATGAAGTGCTTGTGTGATTTTTTTTTTTGCATAAGTGCTTGAGTAAATCTTCGGCTAACGGTATACCAACCACATGCACATCTCCACACAACACAGCTTTTTAATCATCGTGGCAGTGTTGAGTGGTTGGTGCAAGCAGCGCGGGCGCGAGAGGCGCTGAAAAAAATCGCCCCAAACAAAATCAACCATTCAAATCCAAAGCAACTTAACCCATTCAACAAAACAATCCGCAGCTAGCAAACAATCTACATACTAAACACAAGCGTTAAGTTCGGGGCAAGGTTGCATGCAGCGCACTCAATTGAGCTGATAGCTTTTAGCAATTCCATATTCTCAGATATTCAATTATTGTTTTTTTTTGTTTTTTACTTTCATCCAATTGCTTGTGCTTGTGCAGCTGTATGTGTTTATGATTTACAACAAAAATACAAAAGCAACAAAGGGCGCGATGAATCCAAATAAAAATACCAAATGCATAATTGAGTGGCACTTCGACGCCGCTCCGCTTACTGCTCACTAATTGTTTTGATTTTTTTGTTTTTTTTTTTTTAAAGAAAATCTAAATAGACAGCGGTTCACAATTTTTTCGTTGAAAATTCAATTAAATTTATGCGCATTCTGGTAATTACAGAAGGTGTTGATGCGTGAAAAAGAAACCAGCAAAAAAAAAACACAGATTTTTATAGTTTTCCAAATATTTTCAACAGATGTGCGGCACTATAAAACGAACAAAAATTTTGTTGATACATTTATGGAAATGAAAAATATTAAAGCGTACAAGGGCAATGCAAATTAATTTGTTAGTGAACTGAAATACTGAATACAGGGTTGTGTGGATAAATGGTGCGACAAATTTATCATAAATTATGCACAGATGGCTGCAAACTTTAGAATAGACTCTTTCCAGTACAACATTTTCTATACTTTTGACAGTTTTCAATCGGATATAAATTCCCGTCTCTTCTACGCCAAATGGCTAGTAAAGGTGCTATAAGGTACAGAAACTCTAAAAAGGTTGTTACCAATATACCTACATATAGTATTTGTTTTAGACCGACGCCAATGGGCAAAAACTGAGACTTTACTCATTTCATGAATAGCTTTGTAATGTTTCCGCTGGATGTCGTTAGCCACTTAAAACTTGCACTTTATTATACTAAAATTGAATGGACTACAAGACTGCGTACTCGAAATTTTTGTAAAAATATAAAAAAAATTTTTTTTAATTTTAATAGATAATTTTTTAATTTTTTTTTTATCTGGACTTATATGGTTTTTGTTGCAAAAAAAATATCAAAAAGTGTTTCTGATTAAAATGTTTGCAATTTTGATGACAAGTTTTTGAACTTTGGTGAATTTTTGAAAGCTGAAGTTATATGGTTTTTGTAATGGAATTAGCTATATTCTGACCGAAAATTAACGAAAAAGTTTTAGCATGAAAACCATTTTCAGTTCAAAATAAAAAATTTTTTTCGAGCCGGAGGTGAGGTATTAGTTTGCACTTACATAATTTCAGAAATATATCTACATGTCGTATGTATACCATATAAAAATATTAAAAAATAAAAACAGCCGCAAACAAAAGACCTTAACCAGACAACCCCTAATTAATTTCAATTGAGCCACACAAGTTTTTAGCTTAATTGTAGAATAAATATGAATCATATTCATTCGTTTAAAGCTAAATACAAAAAAAAAAAAAACCAAACGCGACAGCCAACACATTTTAATAAATCAATGAGTCGCGCATACACACCATAAGCAAACCATATACGGTCGTAGTCGCCTCCATGCGATAAACAATAGTTATGCCAAAGAAAATTTCCTTTTTTTTTTTTGATTTTTAATTTCTGCAAAGAAAAAGCGAGTAAACTTGAAAAAAACAACAACCCAACACTTTCGCACGTTTCATCAAATTGCCGAAAAAAAGAAAGACAGCCATGAGCAATGCAAATTCAGTGACAGTGTAATTAGGTTTGTGGCTTTGCGCATGCGTAGCTAAGTTTGGCTAGAGAAAAATTGTGCGCCGCAATTTATTTCTGTCGCTGTTGCCAGCAGTGTTTAACTTTCGTTTGGGCGCGCAATTTTGTTGCCAACAATCCAACATGTGCCGTCACCACTCAACGCTGTAAGGTTAACACTGACTGCCATAAATGTGCGGCATACCGCATACTTTCTAATATTTTTTTGTCACTGCTTTCTTGCGTAAAAAAACAATGCATATAAATAAAAATACAGCCATCAATTGTGGGTTTTGTGGTTGGGCGCAAGATTTTCACCACTTTTTTCTTTAATTTTTTATAATATTATTTTTTATAGTTTTGCTTTTGTTTTTGTTTGCGTCAAGTGTCTTTTTTACAACATGTTGCGCTTCCAATTGCTACAAAATTGCATAGGCACTTATACCAGCTCCAGTGCATACAATGTACACAGGCCTGTGTGTATTTGTCTGAGATGACAATCATTAGCTATAAGATTTCAAATCAATTCCGCGCTTTCGCTAAATTAGTATTTTTTACAGCCGTAAAAAATGCAACTGATTACCGGTATTTGGTTGTTATTTGGCATTAAAAATTTATATTTATTTTTTTCCCCAACTTTATTAATTCTAGCGGTGCGTTTCATACCAGCGTTTATGCCAAGGACCCATACCTACTGTGCACATTTAACAATACTAAGAGTGCCGGTTACTATCGAAATACAAAATGTAATATGATTTATATCGTTAGTAAAGTATACTCAAAAGTATTTTCTGATAACCACATTGTTTCTAATTTTGCTTTTTCATTTTCATTTTTAGAGGGGGCAACCCTTTTATTTTATTCAAAGTTATATGGCCAATAATGTATTTTCTATAGGCTTCAATTGTAATGCTAAATGTTTCCAAATGAGAGCACTTTAAACCTTTTACGTTTTTCATAGGTGGCAACCCTAAGCCCTATTCTAGAATATATTGTCGCTTAATAATTCTCAATCACACTTCGGTTGGTAACCATATTGCTTTGTTTTACTTAAAAAAAAAATTATATGTGCTTTACATTTTTCAAAAGGTGGCAACCCTTTTCAAGTAAATATATATCGTGGTTAAAAAATGTTCAAAACCCTTTCATTGGATACCCATATTGTTGGGGTTTACTTAAAAAATATACATTTTTAATTTTATTAGTAGGTGGCAACCCTACCCGATTAACGTATTCTCTAAAAGCTTTGGTTTGAAGTCTATACCACTATATTTCAAAAACTTTGCACCACTTATCATCTACTACATTTTTTTTTTAATAAGTGGCAACTCTATTAATGAATACATATGTATATAGTTGCTAAAGAAGTCGCAATAACCTTTTGCGTTTGTTACCCATATGTCTGTGTTTTATGGAAAAAAAAGATATATTATTTTTCCTTTTTTAATAGCTGGCAACCCTATTTGATTAAGGCGTTATCTACATAAGCCTTGGTTTGAAGTCTATATCACTCTTTTACTAACCTTGCAGCGATTATCTTCTAATATTTGTAATAGGTGGCAACCCTGAAGATTTCAACCATTACTGAAGAAAATGGTATATCCACTTTTTACTGCACTTAAGCGCTTAGTGCACCATTTGCTTAACAAATTTCTGTCTACATTTTGTACTGCCCTATTTTTTTGTATACATTTTACTTCGCATTTAATATTTTTCTCTTTTACTGACTTAAGGTAGCGTTACTAACCCACATGATGATCTTTTTAAATAATAGACGCCATATTTTTCATGATATTATTTTTCTTATTTTTTTATAAAAATAAAACTCGTTCTATAACATAATATAAGTAAGTGATCAAATTCAGACTTGGTACAAATTATATAAAAATGGAAACTTTTTAGTCAGAAAATTTTTGGGTATGCATATTTGTAGCAGATTCAATTTTAGTATTATAATATGCAAATCTCCAGTGGCTAGAATAAAAATATTAGAAATCAATGGGAATTATTTTAAATCCAATCGTTATATAGAAAAAAGTGCGTAAGAGAAATATTAAAAAAAAATTACCAAAAATCAACCGACATTTTTAGACTAGCATATTGCATACCCAAATTTTTTTTTTTAGATATTTAAAGCGAAAAATTTGACTTTTTTACGAACAATTTTTTAAATTTTTATAAATTGCGTACAAAATTTTTAATTTCAATAAAAAGGCTCTTTTTTGATATTGTAAAAAATTTACCAAAAATACTTAGCATATAAAATTAAATTTTGTTTATGCGATATATCGGAACAAATGCGAAAAAATTGTTAAAAATCAATGGCGATTTGTAGCCATTTGAAAGTTGAACTTAATTGTTGTGGAATTTAATGGTCTGAAACTGATTTTATTATATATTCTGTATAAGGTTTGAAACTTGGGTTTATGTGGTTTTTATTAGAGAATGAACTGTATATTAATTGAAAAGTAACGGAAACTTAGTAAAAGAAAAGTAAATTAGTGAAAAACCGTTTAAACTTTATAAATTGCAACAAAGTGTACTTTCAAATTTTGTGTAGACTTTTGATTCTAAAAATTGTAAAAAAAAACTACTTTAAGGAATTAAAAGCAACATTTATATTGAGTTACATTAGAAAAAGTCGCAATATAAATTAAAATAAAGTAACAGTGTGCAGTCTCCTTTATTTTAGCAATAAAAATTAACTTTTATTTCACGCATAAACTTTTTTACAACCTAAACAATTAGTTGTCATTTCGATGCTCATTTTAATTTCCTTATGCTCAACGAAAACTTAAATTTCTTTTCTTAATGTTATTTATTTTACTTACTTTACTTGTTCGCAAACAATTTTAGTGCAAATAATTGTATGATTCTTTTGACTGCAATATTTTATACTTACAGTGCCGGAAAAAAGTTTTGGTTATTGTTTTTCGCATGCTAAAAACTTTTCGTTTTTTTTTTTTTTTTTTTTTTTGAAATATAGCTCATTCTATAAAATAAACCATATAAGATCAGATTTCAAAAATTCACGAAAATTCTGCGCATTTAAAAAAAATGCCATCAAAATTTTAAAGTTTTTAATCAGAATTTTTGTAAAAGTCTTGTAGTACATTAAATTTTAGTAAATATAATAAAATGGAAATGGCTGACAATTCGGCAGATATTTTTTATAATTTTTTCCACCGGTTTTCTTACATTCAATTTTTTTTTTTTATAGATTATATTGGAAAAAATGTTAGCGAAAAATATTGTCAAAAATCAGCCACTTAAAACTTTCACAAATTTCAAGATTGATGGCCTACAAATCTGCATTTTAAAAAATGCGCTATTTTCATGAAATCTTTTTTTTTTCATTTGCTGAACATTTTTGAATTTTGTATAAATTTTGAAATTTTTATTTATATGACTTTCGTTATAGAATGAGCTATACTTTGCTAAAAAAAAAATTACCAAGAATATATATATTTTGTTTGAATATTTAAAAAATACTGTGCCAATACTTTTTTTCCGCTACGTATAATTTAACTACCCCCTTCTCCAAACCTTTCGCTATAATACCCCGACATGCCGCGTATTTAACACTTACAAAAATTTAAAATAATCATTAATCCAATTAACCTACCGCAACCTCGTTTTCATTTAATCAATTCCAGTTAAGTAATAAAAAGCAAAACTTAACTACCTACATATACAAATAACATGCATATATGGATCTACATATGTATATTTGCTTTAACATCTTTTTAATGGCACGTCCCCGCCCTCAGCGCTACCGGACAACCATCGCACGCCATAAGTTAGTAACCAAGTGCTGTGTGTCGCTCTTGCGCCCTTTCGTGACCCACTTTCTAAGTAAGTGCATAACATTTTTCGTTTTGTTTTATTTTTGAATGGCTGCCTACTGTTCTACTCGTGTACCGTTATCTGTCGTCCGACTGGTTGTCTAGTTGCCATACTTAAACTTTTACATACCTATAACTTTTTCTTCTTGTGTATATTTTTAACTGCTACTGATTTGGAAGAAAATCATGGGTTAAATTGAGTTGAGCTCGCGACTGCAGAAACTATGAAACTTACTAAAAAAAATGTGTAAAGATTAGAATGGAATATCTTCTTTTTTTCTATAACAATAACTATGCAAACCAAATTTTGAAACTTTGTGCAAAATTTATAAGAATTCAATAAATATGTCCAATTTTTAAACTTTTTCATCATAATTTTTAGAAAACTTGTGATGCATGTTTTTAGCGCTCAACTAATCTAAGCATAATAATATGAAAGTCTCAATGGCTAGAAATTTCCATTGATCTATTTTTTTTTTTTTGTTTTTGTTTTGAAAATTTTGATTTGGAAACTTGTTTTAATTTTTTTTTTTCATTGAACGCATGCAGTTCATATGGCGGAAGATGTGCAAGACTGCCAATACAATAAATTGTAAAAACCAACGGAAATTTATATAAAATCCATGCGTTATATGGAAAACCATGCGGAAGACGGAAATTTAAAAAAAATATGTCAAAAATTGACCGGAATTTTTAGCTACTCCAGAGTGGCGCATTTGAATGCTAAAATTAAATGAGCTACAAAACTGCATACCCAAAAGTTCTCTAAAAATTCTGATACAAAAGTTGGAAAACTTGATACAAATTTCTGTAGTTTATATGCGTTTTCTACAAACTACTAATGTTTTATAAAAGATTAAAAAAAGCTTATTGTGAAACACATTGTGCATATCGGCTTCAAAAACGATGCTCAATGGATAGTAGCTTGTGCTGATTGCATTCCAAGGAACTGTAACTAGCTAGTGTGCATTAAAAATTTCTTGTAGGCGTTAAAAAAACATATAAAAAACTTTTTTTTTAAATTTTTAGTTGCTCTGCAAATTAAAGCCCATTGCTTTAACACTCGTACTATTTGTGCTAACGATTTAATTTTTTTATATTTTTTTTTTACCTTCTGTCACCACTTCGCTGTAGGTTTATGTTTCTGCACTTGACAATTCATAAATGTATTTTTTTTTTCTGATTTTATTACTTTACCCTAAAACTGGCAGAGCCTTAACGGCGGCAGCGGCAAACAAAAAGACAAATTGCATATTGTGTATGCTCGTTTTAATGCATATAACTATTTTAGTGTGTGTGTGTGTGTGTGTGTCTGCTGGCAGTCAGTCGGATATGGGTTGCTAAATTTTTATATGATGTAGTAAGTTCTGCCTGTATGTTTCTAACCTACATTTTATGTACTTTTGCTGGATACTTAAAATACTTAAAAACGCTTTTGTTTTTGTTTTTTATTCTACTTTTTTTTTTGGCGAAACTGCTTTTGTGCGTTATTGCGATTTATGTTTTTGTTTTTGTTTTTGTTTTTACAATTCATAGCTGGCATGTTTGCTGCAAATGAGTTGCTACAATTTTTGCTTAACATGACTGTAAGTGGCAGCTGAAGTGCACTAAATACGCTCTAGAAAAAACCCCTTGAGTTTCGAAGAATTGCAGGCGTATTTTTTTATTGTATGAGCGAGTTTGTGTGTTGTGTATTATATTCATGGAAACAGTATAGAAAATACTTTTCTATTTTTTAATATTTTTTCAAATTGATATGGTTTTGGGAATTAAATATTGCAATAAACCATAATCTCATGTCTAGATGGCGCTCTTGATTCTAAAAGCAGGGACCGAAAATGATTGCTTTGAAAATGAAAAAAAAAAAATCTGCCGAATATGAGAAAACAAGTCTTTTATAAATCTCTTGCGATTTAAAAAAATTTGACGGATATCTGAAAAATTTGAAATTTAAAAAAAAATTAAAAAAATTTTGATCGATATCTGAAAAATTTGAAAATTTTTTAATTATTATTTTTACATTTTTATTATCCGCTCAGAAAAAATTATCATAAAATATACCTCGTTCGTTCTGATATATTTTTATATAAAATATAATAATTATTTTGTTTTGTTATTGTTTAAAAAAAAAAAAATTCATCATTTTTAACTTTATTTTTTCCATCAAAAGTAACCATCAGTTTGAAAGTTATATTTTGTTTTTCGAATGTAAAACTCAGTTCTTGAGCGGTATTTTATCACACAGAAATTAAAAATTAAGTTTTGAGTTTTTTGTTTTTTGCTCGATCGAAAAACTCAAGTCCCAAAACATTTTTTTTATACGCACTCGTCAAAAATTTTATTTTTTATTTTTAAGAGATAAAGAACTGATTTTTACTTTCAATTAAACGAATACGCCTAAAAAAATAATGACTATTTTTGATGAATAAATAACACTAAAAAAAAAAAACTTCCAATAATTTTTGATAAAAAAAAAATTAAAAAAATATAAGTCAAAAAATTATTCTTTTTAATAAAAAAATAATCATTATTTCAGAGTGAAAAAATAACACTCGCAAAACGAGTTTTATTCTTTAAAATCTTAAAATCTTTCAAATCTTAAAATATGGTTTAAATTTCAATTTTTTTAATAGAACTCATAATGATTACGGTCCATGTCTAAAAGTTTTGTAGAGATAGCGCTTCTCAATAGCTATAGTGATTTTCTTCAATATGCAACCAAAGAAAAAATATGAATCAACTTGCCTTCTTATCAATTTTCATTAACCCTACTTTCCACTCTTATGTTTTTGTTTTCAGAATGTGGTGGACCATCACTGGCAATTTTGGCAACATTCTTCCAATCGATTGGTCGAAATCATTTACACGTCAAATGCATATGCCCACATTAAATTTGGGCGGCCAAAATCATCTAGGTGGTGCTGGCAATGGCAGCATTGGCAATTCACTCGATGCCACCACACCTGGTGATGAGTTGACCAGCGAAGATGAGGCTGTGGCCAATGATCTCGATATGCATGCACTGATATTGAATGGCCTAAATGGCGACCAAGAGGAACCGATTAAAACGGTTGAGGAGGTTATTAAGGAGATTGATGATATTATGGATGAGGCTGAGAGTCCATTGGAGGATGAGGCAGGAACATGCGAATCGGAAGTGATAGAAAAGGCTAGAGAGGTTTTGGGTGCGCCATTGTATGCGGAGAGTGAGTATAACAAACAAAACAAACAAACAAAATTTAGTTTTTGTATTTTTCTCTAATCCTATTAACTTTCTACACTTTTTATAGAATTACAATATTTATCGATATCACAATTGAATGAGCTATATATGGAAATGGAAATGCTCATACAAGAACTCAGCGAGACTTTAATTAATGAGCTGGCGTTACGCGATGAACTCGAATATGAGAAAGAGCTGAAGAATTCCTTCATTTCACTGCTCTTAGCGGTACAGAATAAGCGTCGACAGTATCATGTGGAGAAGAAACGTGGAAAATTGCAAGGTATGTGAAATTTTTTTTTTTTTAATTTTTAATTTTTATATAATATTAACAAAAACTAGAGTTCCCCAATCATAATTTTGAGCACAAGCCCAGTTTTTATTAAGAAAGTATTTTGAAAAGGCAACAACAAACAAATTTCTTTCTAGGCTCTGCCCGGATTTGAATTCACCCTCGCCAACTTGCCGGTCAAGTACGCAGCCAGTGATAAAAATTAAAAGAATGAGAAAAAATTGTCATTCGTTAATTAAAAAATAATAGTCATAAAAACTAGAAAAATTTCAAATAGCAAAATAATAAAATTTTTTTACTTAAATAAAAGAAAATTTTTTAGGTTAGGCTGAAAAAGCTAAAAATTTCCAAAACTCCATAGGCTGGCGAAAAGATACTTTATTTGAAATGTGCCTTATAGTAAACCCTCTTGAACTTACAATAGAGCATAAAGTGAATTTGTTTTAAATAGGTGTGGCATAATTACATAATTTTTTAGGTTAGGTTGAAATAGCTACACTTTTGAAAAACTCATTAGAATGATATGAAATGTATACATTTTAACTTATTGCATTTTTTTCAAATACGCTGCCGACCACTTGAATAGCACACCCCATTTTCTTCTCAGTATTGGAAATTTTTCTTTTCTCTATTTTATAAATCAAAGTTTCAGACTTTTTAATTTAATAAATTTTTATAAAAATTCCGAACTATTCATGGGAATTTGGAGTAATACATATATTTGGTATGCAGTTTTGTAGACTATTCAATTTTAATACGTAATTTTAGATTAGAAAAAGCTATACATTCCATAGGGTGTCGAAAATAGCCGTGTGAATCAAAGTTTCAATCTTTTTAAAAATGTAAAAAAAAACTTTGAACTTTTTAAACAGTTCTAGAAAAGAGTTTGATATGTGCTGCTTTTTTATTTTTTTTTTAGAAAACTTCAACAAAATTTCGAACTTTTAAATCAGCCTTTTCAATTTTAGTGTAATAAAAATTACCGCTGATTTTCGACAACTTTTTTTTTTGTTTGCTGACAGTGTTGCGAATTTTTCTGGCATATACAACATACCTCTGAATTTTTTTTATATTTAAGAAAATGTGCAATGGCGTCCGTAGAAAAAATCGATTCGTGGAAAAATCGGTTTATGAATTTCTAATAGAATTTGTTTTTGCTTTGCTTGTAATTTTTGGGAACACTGTTCCCTGTGAACTTTCGCGATTGGCATGAATCCCAAATGTCGGACTTATCATTTGAGAAATTAGTTTTATTGAAAGCAAATTCTAAATGGAGTTAGTGTATATTTTTGTTGTTATTTTGTTATAAATGAATTTTGTTGATTTTTTGTTATTATATTTTTTTATTTTGTATTTAATATATTTATTTGTTAAAAATAAAAAGATTAAAAAATGTCTTAAAAATTAAAAAAAGCAAAAAGAGAAAAGTTGTTTGGTATTTTGGAATGAAAATATGTAATCAAAAATCATCCGTGAAAAGAATTAATTTTTTATTTTGATTATTTTTGATTTCTTTTGATTCTTTTTAGTAATCTAGAGTAATCCTGTTTATTTTTTGATTATTTGTAATAGTAATCATTACGTAATCTAGTTGGTAGCAAGATAATCGTAATGTAATCAATTATTTCACTCTCAAATACAAAGTAATCAGATTACTAATGATTACGATTAGTAATCAAAACTTCACAGGTTTGATTTCTATATACCCTGCAAAAGGCGGCGCTTCCAATTACGAAACCTTTTGTACACTTTTTTTTGGGCAAATATAAAATCAGCAAAGGTGCAGCCTCTTTATTTAGTTATTGTCATGTGTGCTACATATGATTTTCTAATATTTTGATGTGATCAGTTGGTGAATCTGCCTCGTTTTTCTTTGGTAGAAATTTAATAATAAATCTAATAACTTTCCGTTTGAAGTTCTTTTATTATAATTATGATGCTTGAATTTCTATCTTAAAATAATTACATTTAAACATATCATTATGCTGTTTCTTGCGCTTGAAATTTAACAGGTCCCGAACCTAAGTATCTGACCACGGTCATACCCTACCACATGGAGAATGGCACACCAAACAACCAGACCTTACAAGTGCTGATCAAAAGTGAGTACAAGCAAATTAACAATACAAATTTAAGAAAAAAAAATAATAATAATAAAATATATCATTTTTTCTTGACAACTTTCAGTACTAAAAGCAATCAATGAGGATAGTCCAACCGTTCCCGCGCTGCTCACAGATTATATTCTAAAAGTACTCTGCCCCACATAAACACGCACTGCTGCATTGGCAGTTAAGTTGTTAGGTGTTTTTAGGACATAATTACAGTGGTGAATACATTTAGAACAAAAATTAAAAAAAAAAATAACATACAAAAAAAAAACATATTCACGTACGTTGAAAAATAGAAGCTAATATAAATGAACAATTTAAGTTATAAAAAACATATTACTTTTTTAAAGATTTTTTTTTCTATTTTTAGTTACTATCTAAAGTAAAAAATTAAAAAAAAAAACAAAAAAAAGTTGTTTAGCAGATTTTTTTCAAAAACCACAAACGTTAAAAGTATATGTGTGTATAGCATGTAGAAAAATTCAGTTTTACTAGCATTAACGAGCGAAGCAAAAATATTGAGATGTATGGAAATTTTTCGGGAAGCTGCTAAAAGAATGTGGAATGAATTTTAAGCGTTTAAAGTCGATAAAGTTTCACATATAAAGTAATTCTCAAAATTATCAATTGATGAAACCCCTTAGAAAAAGTAAATTTATTTAGCGAAAAAAAAATTAAAAACCAAATGGATTGCAGTTTCGTATAGCCTCCCTCTATAATAATAATAATTACAATTTGGCGCATACATCATACAGCTCGATGTTGGGCTGAACTTCTCCTACAATTTGTGGTGTGCGTCACGATGTTGTAACACAAATTGAGGGAAAGTTGAAACAACTATATTTTTTAAACTAAACTGCCCTAACAAAATTATTTAATATAAAGTAGAAAATTAACTCTTTGGTGGTTGTTAAAAAAATTCTATCTAATGTGAAAAATTTTCTCTTTTAAAATATTAATTATATAAAAATTTTTTTTTAAACATATAATGAAATATTGCATAGAAACATTGCAGTACATTAAATAACTTTAAATCAAAGAACTGCCTAGCTGTCTATTTATAGTTGGTAATTTTAAAGTTAAATGTAAAAAAAACTAATTTTTTAGTGTGCAAATTTTTTCCCTAACTGTTTTTTTTTTTTTTTGAATAGCAGAAAATCATAATTGGCTAAAGCTAGAGGACAAGCTCTCCTTTTCAATTAATTTTCGATATGTGTTTCGAATGATTTTTTTTAATATCGTTGCAATCTAAAAGTTTTCTAATTTACCAAAAATATTTTTAACGAAAAAAATGCTTTCGTACATTGTTTTTCCACAAACGTTAATACTTTTATTCAGCTCAACTGGTGGATTCTTGTAGAACTACAGAAGACGAAAGGAAATTTAAATTTCAAATTTTTATAAATTAAAAAATTTTTAAAAAGGATAACTGTTTCTAAATGAAGTTTTTGATTTATGCTATCGATTTTCATGAAAGTGTCACAATATTTTTTACTTGTATTTTTATAAAATTGTACACGTTTTTTCACCGCCTCTAAACCTGAATGCGAAACCGAAAAATTTTGTTGCTTTTCGAATAGTCTTATTTACCATGTTCACACGCACAAAATAATCGTATTTATTAGTGGGGTTATTAATCTGCTTAAGGGAGTCTAAATCAATTGCGGTCATAGAGTTTTTAAAAATAAAATAGAGATGCCAGATATTAATGCTATTTTGTAAACAGATTATGTGGGTATCTGACTCCCAAATCAAAACATGCGTTCCGATCTAAGTTTTTTTCTTTTTTTCATTTTATTCAAATTAGCGTAGCAAAATTGGGGTTTTCGAGAACCGTTAATGAAAAACTTTGACTTTCAACACTACTTCGTGTTAATTTAATACTAACAAAAGCGGGTAGTATCCATTTTATGCAAATTTTTCTACAACCCTAACAAAGTCATAGTCTTCAAGTAATTTTCTTTGAAGTTTCGTTTTTTTTTATTTAAATTTTTTAAAATAAGTTCTACAGGAATCCACCTAGAAATTTAGCAACCAGAGAAACAGTATAAATTATTTGGTCAGCGCTTATGAAACTTTTCTAAAGTGCGCAAATTAAAACAACGCGAAAATTCCTCCGCTTCTCCACCACAGCACCGCCCATACAGCAGATGCTTCGTTATTATTTGCTTATGAATGTATTGTATATAAAAATATTTTATATTACACACACACACACACACACACACACACAGCTTACATATGTTTGTATATGTAAAAGAATATATGTGTATATTTATGCGTTTGAAAAAAGCTTGCTCATTATAATGCTGACAACTTTTAGTGCAGTAAAAATCTAGCTATACATGTATAGTTTTCTAAAGCTACGTACGTAAATGTAATTTATTATTTTGTAATGCTTATTGGCATCGTTGGCTTTTCTCATGTACACTTAGGTTAAAATGCATTATAATAGCTGTATAAAACTAGAATTATATATGCATACTATATATGTATGTATATGTACATATGTATGTGTGTACAAATTATGGTGGGCATTGAAATAAAAATATATATAAGCTAATAAAGTCATTTAAGCTTCCTTTTTGTTTAATGGTTAATTTTAACTAAAAGATGTAATAATTTGTTGTTTAGTTTTCAATCCAAATACTGCCTATTTTACACCGCGAAGAATTTTGCCTTTCCATGTTTTTTATATACAATTTTTTTGGCATCGAAATGCATTTCCGATTTGCTTAAGTAATGTTGCATTTTAGTCAAATAGCAATAGTATTTTATTGTTATCACATATTTTTAATTAATTAATTAATTATAATTTGATTTTTTCAAACTTTAAATTATTTTACTTTGTTTGGATTTTGTTAATGGCATTCTCTCTCTAAAGTCGTTTGTATTTTTCTCCAAAATTGTTAAAGTATTTATATATTTTTTTAAATTAATTTAAATTTCAATTACTGATGACCGGTTTCTCAGTTCTCTTTTCATATCGTTCTAAAAAAATAAAAAAATTTCTGTAAATTTTTCTAAATTTCTGATCTATTACAGAGCGAAAGAAATCAAAATAAAATTTAAATTGTCTTAAACTTACTTTGAACTGTAACTGTGAAACCGGACATTATTAATTTATGTTTTAATGCTGAAAATCAAAAACAAATAAAAATAAAATATTATAGTTTTAAAATTTATTTACAGTGGCCATATTAATGTTTTCGTTTAATACCAAGAAACTTATATTGTATACGTATTTACATAAATGTATGTAAATAAATTATTTCTAAATAATAAAAAAAAACTCATTTACCACATAAGTTCTAGCACTATATTTTTTCAATTTTTCAGTTAACAAAAAACAAAAACCATGTAACTTATAATATTTCTCAAAATATTTCAGAAATTTAAAAATAGCCAAAAATTATATTTATTTATTTGTCACTTATTCTCAATTTTGTAATAAAAACAGATTTCTATGCAGTTCCTCAATTCTAAATCTACTCAAATCCCCTTTTTTGAATGGCTTTGTAATATGTTATAAAATTGCGATGTGGAACACATTTTTGTATTGATTAAATTTTTCAAATGTACATTAAATTCTTATCAATGATTTACCAACAATTTCTTCCCAAGCACCACTGTGTTATTTTTTAATGTTTTTTTTTTAATGTAATGAAAATTTTAATTTTAACTAGTTACTGTTTTGAGCTGCAATATTTCACTACGAAAGGAAACTGTAAAACAAAATGTATAAATGAAATGAGATTTTTCTTAATAAATTTTTGTATTATTTTTTGTTTCTGTTGTAAAATATATTTTCAATAAATTTTATTGCTTTATAAAATGTTAATTTGTTTTATTTTGCAGCGTGTCGATAATTTATTTTAGATGAGCAATGAAAATTAATTCGTTTATAAATTTTTGAATTTAAATTTGCTGTTTTTCGAGTGTTTTTCTTTACAAAATTTTTAAATTTTTAAAAATCAACGAGCAGTAAAAATCCACATTTTAAAATTAGAAAAACGTATTATTGTACAAAAGTATAATGTTATGATTTTTTTTTTTCTTTTTTTTGATATTCAAAATGATTTTTTTTTCAAAAAAGGAAGTTATCTCTATTTTTAACATAAAACACGATTTGACAATTTTTTTTCTTTAATTAATTTTTATAATTTTGTTTTTAATAGTTCGGCTTTGTGTAAAATTAAAAAAAAATCTACAATTTTTTTTTTCAAAATTTTAATTTTTTAATCCGTACTCGGGTATGCAATTTCATAGCCCATTCAATTTTAGTATAGAAATATACAAGTTTGAAGTACTAGCTCAAAACTCGCGTTAATTTTTGATTTTTTTTGCTGTCGCTGTTGTGCATTGTCTTCCATATAACAGGTTATTTTTAATTTTTCAATTTTAATTATTAAAATTTAGAATTTTGTTTTTAATTTCAATTACAATTTTTTTGCATTACGTTTTTATAAAATCCTTTCGTTTGCATTGCGCACATAAGTTATTTTAATACTAGTCTTCCTATAACATATGTTCGACATCTTTTTTTTATACAAAAATTATATTTTTAGTAAATTTGAAAAACTGTAAGTTTTTTTAATACCGCCCTTAAAGAAAATTTCTATGGATTGATTTTAATACTCATTTTATTATTCAAATCTTAGTATTCATAATTTATTAAAAAAAAAATAGAATGGTATACATAATATGTATTTTTTATTTGTTAAAAAATTATTTTTGTAACAATTTAAAATGAAAGTTTTTTTACGAGAAAACATATTATTTTACTAAAAAATCAATAAAAAAGTTAAATTATTTAAAATTTGCATGAAAAAAACTTAATTTGTTTTAGTTTTTTTTTTTTAATTCATTTTAAATTAACTCACTTTTTATTTTGAATAAATATTGATAAAAAATAATTTTTGTAAGTAAATTTTTCTTAGCGTAAATTTTGTTTTAACATTTAAAAAAAGTCAAGATATATTTTTGAAAACAATTTAATGTACATATACATATGTATGCATCTGTGGACATTTAAAATAACATTTTAATTGACTTGTTTTAAGACCATTAAATCCTGACCTACGCCAGAAAATTTTAATATTTTAATTCAACTTTTACCAAGATGGCCTACAGCTTTGCCTAACTAAACGCTGAAATATTTCATTCACTCGAGCTATGTTGCCGCAGACATATGGTATGGTGAATAAAAACAAATATGTTATTTAAAATTCTTTTTTTGAAAAAAAAAAAAAACTTCCCTTGAAATTTTTAAATATTTTTTTGCATCGATTTTATAAAAGTTATTTTTATTGCGGAATACATTTGTGTCATACTTTTTTTTTTTTTTTGAATATTTTTTTAAGCTTCCAATCTTCGTCATTGCTTCTTTATTTTTACAATTTATTTTTACAATATCAATTGCCATGAAATTATCTTTTATTTACGTTATTTGCATTCGAAGTCGCCAATTGATAGACAATCTGAGGTGTCAACGGATAGCAGCATGAACTCTGAATAAACATTTTTGTTTTTATTATTAAAATGCATTAAATTAATTTTTTAACATTTTTACTTTTTTATGTATTTTGTTAAAACAAAAAAGACGCGATTTTTTAAAAGCAACTAAGCGACTTAAAAATAAAAACAATCTTAATTCAAAAACACTTTTAGTCATAAAACTCGCTTGATCTGCAGATATCTTTGCACCCGTCGATTAAAGCCTGCTGCATTATTTTTGTAAACAATAACAAATTTCGCAACAACAAATGCAACAACACATACGTTCGAATATACCCAAGTTTCATCGTCTAAAAATACTCAAAACATCAGCTTCAGTTCATAGCAAATGACATTAATCGCTAAGAAGATAACAAACAATAGTACTACTTCAAAGAAAGAAAAAAAAGAAATAAAAATAAAAGAATAACAATTGAATTAAATAAAATTTGCATAGTAAATAATCAAATAAAGATGCAATAAATGCAATTTTGTAGTTCAGTGTCATGTCAACGTCAAAGTAAAATGCTTCAATAAAAAAAAAGTAAACAATGAAAAATACACCACACACAAACAAGCACCCTAGGTACCTTATACAGAATTCTATATCATATTTACGCAATCCACATTGATACAAATAACCTATTAAAAATGTTAGCTTCAAAAAATATATATGTATTGTATGTATGTATATGTGAAATTTTTCAACTGTCTGCCTTTTTATTATTTTTATTATCCTAACCTAAACAAAATACAAATAAAAAAATGCTTGAAATATAAAGTGTAAGTTTTTTGCAAATTTACAGAAAAAAAAATTTTGAAAAACAAAAACAAATAAATATCTAAGAACGTAAATGCCTACAGCTAATTAAATGAAAGCAAACAAATTATAGTTACATTTTCTTGCAAACAAATGAGTAAAATGCAAAGAAATATTTACATAATTTTTCTAAAACTGGTAAACCGAAAATTATATGAAAATGTGCTAAATGTAATGATGAAGTTTTTATTTTGCCTGTCGAGCAAATAAATTTCAAGATTGTCCATGTTTATTAGAAACTACGTATAATAAATCAAAACAAAAACAAAAACAACATAATACTTAATGAAATTATGAAATTATCACATAATTAAGAAAGCGAGCAAAACCTTAAAAATTTATGAAAAATAAAAACAGATACTATAACAAAACGCATAATAAAACGTAAAAATAATAATAACTATTATAGATGTAATGCAATTCTCTATATACAAACATTTAAAAATGCTTAAATAAAAAATATTGAAAAATGCACAAAAAAATGATTGTTGTACAAGTTTTATTTATAAACTAGAAAAATAAAAATTATTAGAGAACCTAGTTGGAATATTTCAGTAGTGGTCACATCAATTGGAGCTCGAGAACGAACTAAAACTTGAAAACGTCTTGGATAATTCCGCAGTTGTCTACAGATTTCATTATCCTCCTCAAAAGTGTAGCGTTTATGCAGGGTCCGAAAATAACCGTTATTTCGTTTTTTTTTTTCGGATCAAAAAATCATTGACAAGAATTCTTTCAAAACAAAACTCGTGTAAATCGATCTAATCGTTATGACCTTTATTTAGAAGATTTTTTGTTTTAAATCATTGAATGATCATTATTTGTTCGATCAAAAACAGTCTTTATCCTTGGAATTTTTATTTTTACGATCAAGTTTCATCGTTATTTTTAAATTTTTATTTATTTCTTTTATCAAGTTTGATCGTTATTTTGTGATTTTTGTTTTGTCGATCAACCTTGATCGTTATTTTTTAATTTTTTATTTTTTCGATCAAAAATAATACCTTTCTTGGATCTAAACAGATTCTAATTTCAATCAGCAAAAGTGAAAATAGTTATAGTATAGTGAATTGGACGAGATTTTATGTTAGCGGAACGGTGGAATGGAATGCAACTTCTTTGAAATTTACGTTCTTTGTTTCTTCGTTGCCCCTTCATGGGCTCACTTTTATTACGTCACTTTCACTTTCAGTTGCTCTGAGCTCGGAAGGTGCAATCTTCTAATCTATCATTCTTGCATGTTAACGACTCCATTGTCCAAAAATTTTTTAGTTTTGTGCCAAAATCTTGCTTGTATTCCAACACAGCGTAATCGGTTATGACCTGTTGCCTGCTTATCTACATATTGTAAATATGATGTTTATTGTTTTCCAGATTGCCTAGACTTTTTTTTTTGGTTATTTTTGTCGCAATCTCAGAAATGTCTTCGATAAACTGCATGAATTAGCGATAAGATTTCGAAAAAAATAAAATGACTAATAAGTGACACTCTAATAGATTTCGACACAGAAGTGTACCAAATTATTCGAAAGTGTTAGTAAAACTAAATTTCTAGTCAGCTACTTTGTAAGTATCTACAAGATATGTAGTTTATTGTACTCCACACAGTTCAAGATAGAAAAAAAAAATGGCTTATCACCATCGCATTTAAAACATGTCGCAAGTTCGCGAGACTTGTTTTCTTACTAGAATCTCTAAAAGCTTTTTAAAATACATCCACTTGGATCCGCTTATCAGTACTTCGCTTATCAATCAAACACACACGCTCCCGCCTTCTCAAACAGATAGGCAAGATTCCTCTGATCATCGAATCTGTTCAAATACGCTTGAATGCAAATTTCAAAAATTCAGTTCTACTGTAACACTCGAACGCTATGGTTGAGAAAGTGATTTTAGCCTATTCCGGTGGTCTGGATACCAGCTGCATTCTGAAATGGCTGCTCGACAAGGGCTATGATGTGATCTGTTTGATGGCCGATGTCGGACAGAGGGAAGACTTTGAGGCGGCACGCCAGAAAGCCTTGAAAATTGGCGCATCTGAAGTCATTGTCACGGATGTAAAGGAGAAATTCGTCGAGCACTATATCTGGCCAGCCATACAAATGGGTTTGATCTATGAGGAACGCTATCTATTGGGCACCTCATTGGCACGTCCCTGCATCTCGGTCGCACTGGTTGAGGCGGCTAAAAAGTATGGCGCCAAATATTTAGCTCACGGCGCCACTGGTAAAGGTAACGATCAAGTGCGCTTCGAATTGAATGCCTACGCGCTGCTGCCACATATTAAAGTGAGTGTTTTATGAGATTATCTGCAGTTCGACCCCGTTCCTCTACTAAACTTTGCGAAGTGCATTCAGTAACCTATTTCGAAATAGGCATCAAGTTTGGTTATATGTATTTAGTAGAAGCTCTTTGCTAGTTTTGACAAAGGAACGGAGCGGCACAGTATCATGTTTTCTGCAGCTCATTAAGTTTTGGTTGCATAACTTCTTGTCCTCCTCTCTCTCCGCAGATTATTGCTCCATGGCGTGATGAGGAATTTTGTTCACGCTTCCAAGGTCGCTTGGATCTCATCGAATACGCTAAAAAACACAACATCCCGGTTAGCGCGAAACCAGCTGCACCTTGGAGCACAGATGCCAACATCCTGCATATTAGTTACGAATCGGGCGTTTTGGAAAATCCCTTTCACGTCGCGCCCGAATCTCTGTACGAATTGACGGTCGATCCAAATACCAAAGCACCAAAAACGCCCAAACGTATTTCAGTGCATTTCGTCAGGGGCCTGCCCACGCTTGTTGTTGATCAGGTAACAGGCAAGCAGTACAAAAAACCTTTCGAAATTTTGGGTTTCTTGAACGAAGTAGGCGGTGCCTATGGTATCGGACGCATTGACATTGTGGAGAATCGTTTTGTCGGTCTTAAGTCGCGTGGTGTCTACGAAACGCCTGGCGGCAATATACTTTTCACCGCACATCAGGATTTGGAGGTATTCTGTTTGGATCGTGAAGTGTTACGCACCAAGCAAATTTTACGTAATCGCATGGCCGACTATGTGTACAATGGTTTCTGGTTCAGTCCGGAGGCACAATATGCACGTCGTTGCATTGAAATCTCGCAGGAGCATGTAAGTGGTGAGGTGATTGTGGAGCTGGCGCCGGGTTATGCGCGCGCCATTGCACGCAAACCATCCAAGGAGTCGGGTGGTTTGTACAATGAAGAGCTGGTCTCAATGGATGTACATGGCGGTTATGTGGCGAACGATGCAAGCGGTTTCATTGCCATCAATTCGGTTCGCATCAGGGAGCATGTGCGCGCTTATGGCGACTATGAGCTGCACTAAAATCAAAATTTTTTTTGTTTTAATAAATCTACTTGCAAAATTTGTAAACCTTGGGTCTAGCGTTTTCCATTATGTATAATCTATTATGTAGGCAAATATATTTGAAATGATTTCATTATGCTACGATGGACTAAGCTATAGGGCTTAAATAGGGGGAACAAGTTAAACCCAAACACCCAATCGGCTTACTCTGCTCTTGAAAGTTTGGTTTCACGTATCTACACTATAATAAAACTGTAGAAAATTCATGTCTGTACATTGAGAATTTCATAAAAATTTTGTTGGAAGGAGTTTTGAACACTTTTATTTCAAGTAAAAAATTTTTTTCAACGCCATCAACGAATTCCGGTTTTTATTTTTTGTTGTTCATTTTTTTAAAGCATGGCAATGCTCGCTGGGTTTACATACTAAGTTTAAAAAAAAAAATGGACTCTGATTAAAAGCGTCAGACATCAAGTCACTGATAAGAAACCTCGTGACAGCTAATTGGAAACATACAATTTAAGAATACTGATTAAATATATGTACATACAAACTTTTGAAAACAAGCTGGACAAAAGGTACAGGTAAGCAGCTTTAGTCCATTGAATACTTACTTACTTAATTGGCGCTATAACCGCTTATGCGATTTTGGCCGAAATTCTCCTACAATTAGTGGTGTTTGTCTTGATGTTGTAGCACAAATTGAGTTTTATGCCGGCTACGAACGGCAAATGATTTTTGTGAGTTTTTTTTTTATTTTTTCATGGCAGAAATATATTCGAGGTTTGCCATTGCCTGCCAAGGGGCGACCGCTATTAGAAAAAAAATTTCTATAAATTTTGACACCGTGAATTAAGGCCGCGTGAAATAAGACCCCCTAATATCATTTGGAAACAGTTTGCTAATTTCATTTATCAGAGCGAATTTAGGCCGCCGAAAAAAATGTCAACCTTCAACCGCCTATTTACTGAGCAAATTTAGCCTTTCACAATATTTTTGCTCATAACTTCTACTGCGTTAGTTCAACACCGATTATTTCCATCCACTTCGGAATACCCTTCTTAGAGTTCTGCTGAATTATGTAACTCGTGCAGTTGCTCATTAGACAACTACTGAGGGTCGAACCAACTCAAAGACGTATCGAAAGTCGGCTCTTGGAGTTAACGGAAATGTTCTGCAAAATATTCTAGGACCCGCAGGGTCTTAAGCGAGTTTCATTGGGGATAATTGTCAGCTTTTGCCCTACGATTGACGCGATTACAGAACAATCGTCAATAATCGTTAAGGAGGAGCTCGAGTTGATTCGTGGAACCAGCGGTTATGCTCCTGTTAGATTTGCACCGTTCCTGCCGCGATGGCATATCTCAAGTAAAAGTAAACAAAGAATACAAACTTAACAGTGACTCTTTACTAGTACATATTTCTAATCAAAGGGGTGTTTACTATGTTTACAAGTATAAAAATATACGTTTATATTATATTTAAATTCAGTTGCATTAAAATTTACGAAATAATAGAAACCAGTCGTTATGTTACGTTGTGTTACGTCATCGTGTACGCCAGCCATTAGTAACAGCTGTTTTTTTTTTGGCTTCGAATGTAATCAAAGCAGCAGTGAAGCTAGTCAATTTTGCTTTTCGGTCGCTGTATTCTAATAATTCTTTTAAACAAAGTTACACAAAAATGTACGAGGAAGATCATGTTATATGTGGCCTATTGTTTACGTATATTTGCACATTATATAGACGTTTAAAGAATAATAACCGAGAACATGCTGCGACGCAACGTAGACCAAAGAGAGCCAGGATAAGCAGAAGCTCTGGTGATCGACCTAGCCGCTACAACAACAACAACAATCGACCTGGATATTTTGAAGCTGTATTTCGACCATTGAAGGCGAGAGATGGCGATGAATTCTTTACAAATACACGAATGACTGCATCCCTATTTGATTCTTTGGTATCATTGGTGGGAAATGATTTATGGCGTGCACTATTGCCGTATAGAATTTCAGTTAAGGAGCGACTCGCCATAACTTTGTTGTATGTACATATACATATTTTATGTATTAAAATATTGATGTTCCGTATTTCTGATGCAGATATTTAGCTCAAGGAATGTCCAAACAAAAAATTGCACAAATTTACAAACTGAGCTCTGTTCAACTGGTTAACGACATCATACTGAGGACTTGTAATGTATTGTGGACTGTATTACAGCCTATTTATGTTGTGGAACCATCAGCATTAGAGTATAAAAGTATAGCGAAAAACTTTAATGCAAAATGGCAGGTACCTAATTGTGTCGGTGCTATAGACAGCAAGCTAATTGTGCTCACAAATTCTGCGCAGAAAGCTGATTCGCAATGGCAGAATCTCGTCATGATGGCCACCTGCGACCATTGCTATGTATTTACATCAATAAGCTTTGGAAACAGAGGTAAGGTACTGCTTGATATAACATATACTTGAATACTATTTTAAATTTGGCTATATTGTTTTAAGTTGAATTCCGATCAGCGTCTTTGGGCGAAGCACTGATGGATGATATGTTGTCGCTGCCCGAAATCGATGTTAGTGCTGGAGATAAATTACAAGTTCCGTATTTTTTTGCTGGCGATTTGTCTTTACCTTTGCGTCATAACCTCATGCGTCCTTATGCAGGTCTAGCACAAAATCGTCGAAGGGAAATTTTCAATTATCGCTTATCTCGCGCTCATCAAGTTATTGATAATGCCTTTGGTATTTTGACCGCACGTTGGCAAGTATTCAAGAAGCCAATAAATGCGACAGCAGAGGATGGTGAAAAAATAGTGTTGGCAGCGATAGCCCTGCATAATTTTATTATTCAACAAGACAAAACTCGTGTATACTGTCCCGAAAATTATGCAGATTGGGAGGATGAAGACCACATAATCAGAGGAGGTGGTTGGAGATCAGATGCAAAAGGTATAGGCACGGCGCTAGCGTATGCCCAATGCGGCATTAGAAATGCAAGTAAATCTGACATTAAGCAAAGAGAAGATCTAGCGAAATATTTTGAAAATGAGGGAGCAGTCTCATTTCAAGATGTCGCCATAAACAGATTGCAAGACGCGTAATAGAAATTTTTTGCTAAAAATAACGGAACATTAGTTAGAATAAGATATATAACCACAAATATGGTGTGGTGGTTATGAAGCTCCAAATCGAACTGTTAATTAATTAGCAATCTATAGTATTATATACAATTGGTTATATGGAGAATGTTTGAACGATTTGGTTTTCAAAGTACTGAACCGATTTTAATACTTTTTTAAGTTAAACATTTGCGAAAACCAACCTTATTTTAATTTAATTTTTTTAAAGAACATGTACATTAGGGTGTAAAACTCTCCATAAAAAAATTGGTTTTGTCTCCACCGAAATAAAAAACATTCATAATCTAGAACACAAACCAAAATATTTCGAAATAATATGAAGGTTTAGGTAAGGATTAAAATCCCCCCAATTTTGTTTTATAAATAAAAAAAATATATATATTTTTTTGTAACCCTGAGCCTTTTTTTTTTTGCTTAACCCCATTCACATCTCAATTTTTTCCCGTAAAATCTGATTATTATGATTCCGTGGAACAATTTTTTATATACTTTTAAACAGGTCTTCTTAACTTAAACTATTTTATCGTCTAAAATGGTTTTATTTTTTCCGTAACATATTCTCAAGAGCTAGTTAGAAAAAAAAGTTCTAAACTCAATTATTTTACCGCCATTATGAAAGTAATAAAAAAATTTATTTGACTTTTTGCTACACCCTGCACTCCTGATTTCCGAGATAGTGTCACCCTGTTTAGCAATTTTGTGCCGAAAATCAGAACGTCAACTCTAACCGATTATTTGTATCGAAGTCATTACTCATCGCTACACATACATTGTAGTAATATTTTGTGGGTGTTTGAAGAAAATTGAAAAGTTAAAAGCTACAAAAGAAGTGTTAAAATAATTTTATTAATTAGTGTGCGGGTACAAGACGGAACCATAACGCGGCTGAGGAAGAAAATTCGTAAAAAATGGCGTTGAAAGTGCTGGTTGGGCAAAGTAAGTTTGCTGCAAATATTTTATTGTACATGAAAATTCATCTACTTCTATGCGAGTAAAAAAAAAGGGTTAAAAAGTGACTAATAATAGGATTATGCACAGAATTTCATCTAAATTCAGTTTTCAATTCGTTTATAATCTCTCTATTTATAGTGCAAATTGCATTTACAAAATTATTTCCGCCTCACTGTTAAGCAATTATTGATTTTCCCCCGTTTTGTATGCCCCGTAGTGACCTTTTTTTCATGCGCAGCCCCACTTTGCTACGCTCAGCTGGAGACTCCGCATAATATGTATGAATGTATAGATATGTGAATACTCGTCAAGCACGTACATTCATATCTATAGTTTGTTATTGGTGTCACCCGTCCAATTGTATCGCCTACAAAGTGAAGGTTGTTGTTAGTGTTTATAGTGCATATGCTTGGAAGCCCAAGTAGTTGCCCTTATCACTCTAAATTTATCATACCCTGTTTATCCATACGCCCAGAACCACTACTACTTTCCTCCTTTCAATATCCTATGAAAAAAGTTGTGGGGGTTTTTCATTCGCGTGCGCATATTGAAGCCAACAGAATTATTGATATTTGAGTTTATTTTAATAGAAGATTTATTTTTGTTTGGCCCGTGGTGACGTCATAGCTGAAAGCGGCTTATCACGATATGCTACATAACTACCTCAGCCTGGGACTTTTTCAGCTATTTTCGTTGTCTCATAGCCACCCTTTGCCGATCTGGCGTAGATTGGTGTTAATTGCTTAAAAGCTTTTTTGTTTTTGTTATTGTGCATTTTTTTTATTTTTTACCATTTTCAGGTGGCAAAATGACTCATAAGCCAGTAAATTCACGGGCTGATGCAAACATACATACTCACCTATTTTATAACGGCACCTTATATAGGAAAACTTTGAAAAGAAATAATTAAAAGATGCTTCACAATCGTTATAGTCTTCCTTTACATCCTGTTGGAGCATAGGGCGTATTAGGAACCGAATTTTCATCGCGCTATTCGTAACTTCAGTATCATTACCAAAAGAATTTCCGTTCTTTCCTTGAGTAAACAATTCCGTTAGTTATCAATGTTTGTCTTTAGACCAACAAGAAGTCTTAAAGAATTTCCCTAATGAAAAATCAATGCCTGGCTCATAGCCAAGAAAACGTCAATATGTACATCATACATATGTACATATGGCTTCAAAGCGTCTTAAGCCATACATACGTCGACGGTATCAAAAAATAATTTGTTTAGTGGTATCACTGTTTTTAAGTACCAACGAAACCATGTGATAAGTTTAGATTCGTTGTTGTGAATTCAATGCTTAGGAATTATGTGACTTTAAATCTTTTAAGCCACGTTTGATTAGGAATATTTGAAATGGTATATTTGCGGTTTATATAATGAACTGGAAGTGCCACTTCAGTCAAAATTCGACCGTTTTTAACGGCACTGATGTTTTTTTTTTACTTGCATGCCAAAAATCTTACAATTAGCAAAAGTCTTTCGAAACGAGCATATCCTCTTAGCTTTATAAAGTCATAGGTCAATAGTATATCGCGGCTAAATGATTATCAAGAGCCCAATTCGTTTTGAGTACACATTGCTCTGTGTTGCTTAAAAAAAAATTATATTTTTTTAACTTTCCTCAACTCTCGCTGATACCCATTTTGCTTTACCTAAAACGTAAATATTTATTTAAACTTTATAATAGAAGGCTACCCTGTATTCTGTGTTAGCTTTGGTTTCAAGTCCATATAATATATATTCTACAAACCTTACACCGCTTATCAACTAAAAAATTTAATAGGTGGTAGCCCTGGAATTTTTAATTAATTTTGGTATTCTTGGTTTCTTATTCGGCTCGGTAGAGTTCTAAAAAAAAACGGTGATAAAATGCTAGCATACTAGTAGATACATACTTAAATAGATTTGTAGAACTTGCGTTGTTATAATTTTTTTCTGCTGAATACTAGAAACCAGTTTAGCCCTGAATCACCTGTTTAATTACTGTACATAGTTCGATGTACATATGTACATATATGTAGATGCGCTGCGATACCCTCATGGACGGAGATATACTGTAATTAAAAAAAAAATCTATTTAAAAAGCTAACGATCGGGCATGTTTTGCAATTCACTTTCACTCGAAAATTTTCACTTCGTACGTCGGTTCATATAGGCAGAATACCAAAATTCACTCGGAATCGATATGCAGAACATGCTCGGATATGTTAGACCCAAAGAACTGCATTGTAGCACATTCATTTCTTAAGGTTTATGCCTCTTTATTCAACCGTGAAATATCTTCTTCCTGCGATTGTCATAAGTTATCGTCGTATCCGGTATTGTTTACTCATTCGCCCAGCTTGTCTGTAAATCTTTCTCGCATGCCTTTTTTTTAGTTGTATATTAATCCCTCATTTTCTTCAACCTCTAGAGATAATGAACGAGGTGGTTAAATATAAACCACCTCCACCAAAGAAAGCTGGTACTGTGGCTGCAGCCAAGGCACCAGGTGGCATGGAGTGGCGTGTGCTGGTCGTTGATAAGTTGGGTATGCGTATGGTGTCCGCCTGCACCAAAATGCATGAAATAAGCGCTGAGGGTATAACCTGTAAGTAAAATAAAGTAAAAATCAAACAATATGTTCTTGATTATAAATAAAAAAAAACCAACTGCCGCTAACTACTCTGTTCACCTCTCCTACAGTGGTTGAGGATATTAACAAGAAGCGTGAACCGCTTCCTACGATGGACGCCATCTATTTGATAACACCATCGGATGAATCGGTGCGTTCCTTGATACGCGATTTCGAGAATCCGGCTAGGCCGATGTATCGTTATGCGCATGTTTTCTTCACCGAGGGTATGTAGTAATGTAAAATTAAATTATTCAGATGATTTTTCTTTCATTTAACTTTGCGGAGATTATAATTTTCTTTAAAAAAAAATTTCCAGCAATACCTGAAGACATATTCCATATGTTGCAAATGCGCAGCGATATTACGCGCAAATATATACGCACGTGTAAAGAAATCAATATTGCATTTATAGCCTATGAGGAGAAGGTAGAAAAAAAGTTATTTCAATATTAATACTATTTTGTGTACAAAAGGCAAACTAAAATATTTATTTTGAAATGCCTACTAATTAACTCTTATTAACCTACTGCTTTCGGGGTTATGGCATGTCATAAAAAACTGCAGCTTAGCAGCCACATACCTTCCTAAGTACTAAATGAGTCTTTGGTGCAAATGTCACAAGTTCGCTTACTTTCTTTGCTTTTGTGAGAAAGTCCTCATGTCCTGTAATTATTTTGTGTATGATTGTCATACAATTGACATTGCCATTTTAATATTTCATAAGGTGTTTGCCATACTCATCGTCAAACTAAATATAAGTGCGTGCAGTTAGGAAGGAGTTGGGCATATAGGCTGAACTTCTAGAATTTCATGCAGAATATAAAGCCTATTATTTGCCTATAAGGTTTTATTGTCTTCAGGGTTAATACGCGCTTTCATGTGCCATTATATTTAATTACTCTGTATATATTTGATACAACTCTTACGTAATTTTCAGCTGAAATAGGTAAGCGAGTGACGCTCTAAAGTTTTTCTTTTTTTTTTTTTTTTTTGATTACTTTACGTTTAAAGCCTTATAAAAAATAAGAAGCAGTTGAAATGCTAAGTTTTAATGCAGTATATTGCATATTTTGGAAATAACTTCGATATTTAAAAAATAAATAATAAGTTTTTTAATAGTTAAGCTAATTTACATAAAGTATATATCCAATTGTGTTTATAAAAATAGCAGCGCCAGGTCTGCTGTAGAGTTTTTTTTTTTTTTTTTTTTTGATTAGTACCAAATTTTGTTTGGAAGTCCTCTACGATTTTGTACAGCAATATAATTTTTCTTTTGTTAAACATTAGGCTTATAATCTCTTTTATCTCGATTTGAATTAATCCAAATATTACTATTTTATTTATAATAACAGCAATTTCGTAATACGAGTACTAGATCTGCTATTTTTATGAACACAACTTTATAATCTAACTACAATTTATTTTTCTTTTTTAATTAAAAATATGTTCTATTTGTTCTATTTATTTAAGTTTTTATATTTTATTCCAATAAAAAATATTTTCAAGAAAATTTTTTTCTAGTTTTTTTAATATGAATTTTGTTTTTTCAAAGACTGCGTGTCGCATTTCGACTTAAAACAACAACAAATATACATATTTTTGTAGTCTTCCAACTTTGCAAAATTGTATTTTAAAAAAATCTTGATTAAAAATATATGTATATGTACATATTATAAATATACATACTATCTACGCATACGAATTTTGAAATTTTATTTATTATTTAACTTTATTATTTAGATCCTAGCGCTGCTAATTTTTATAAACACAACTGCAGAGGCAAGCTATAGTTTCTTTTTAATTAAAAAGCTACGTTTTTTTTTATAATTATTTAATATTTTTATATTTTTCCAATAAAAATATTTCTATATTTATAATTATTTTCAATTAAAGAATTTATTTAATTTTTTTCAAAAAAAAATGTTTACATATTTAATTTTTTAAATGCCAATTTTTGTTTTAAAAGCTTCGAAAGACTCAGGCTCGCATTTCAACTTTAAACAACAAGAAATATATTTTTTATATTTACAAATTTTGAAATAAATAAGATATTTTATATTTTACTTTAAAAAATATTTGATTTTAGTATGTGCTTATAAAAAGCCAAAACTCCTCTGTTACTATTTTTTGGATTTATAAAAAGCCGAGACGAGTTCTCTGTTACTATTATTTTCAATATTTTTAGATTTTGTAAGCTATTATAAATTTCAAAAACCTATTATTTTAATAAAAATTATATAAAAATAAGCCAAACTAAATCTAGCAGATTTCAAGCGTGTCCGATTCCCATTGGCTGGCGGCATGCAGCTGCTTATTCTGCTTCCAGTTACAACTCCCTCAATTCGATTAATCTATTCGAAAATATGTAGTTTCAAATGAAAAAAAAAAATTAAAACATTAGTCAAAATATTTGTAGTCAAGCAAGCATAGTTATATTAAGCATCATTTGCATACATTTGCCAAATATTTATAATTACATGTTCACTTTATTTAATTGCATACATATGTACATGTGATATCAGTACATGCATACATACATACATACTATATATGTATGTATGTTGATACATAACTATTCATTTATCTTTTTTTTTTATCGTTTATCATTTCTTTGTATTATTACATTTATATATTTATAGTTTGCCCGGAGGAATTATTTAACGATTTGTGTAAATCGTGCGCTGCAAGAAAGATCAAAACTCTAAAGGAGATAAATATTGCATTTCTACCATACGAATGTCAGGTGCGAAAAAAAATCAGAAATTTTCGAAAAATAATAATAGTTATCATCTATACTACAAACGCAAAGTAGTATATGAAAGTTGTGTGCAAGCATTTGGCAATTGTGTACATATATTTTTTATCGACTAAAAAATATGTACTTTTTTTTTTTCAAAGAAACGATTTTACACGCCTCTTTCAAGCTCTATTTACTTTCAATATATCTACGCACACGCTCAAAATAGTATTCGAAAGTATGCTATATGTACAGAAAAATGTGTTAATATCGTAGGCGGAGGAGGCGGCACACCCACAACTCTAGCGTCATTCTGAATTTGAATACCATAAGTATAACATAGTAAATTTTTTAGAGAATTTTGACCCGTTCTGAATTTTATTATTTCACTAAAAATATTAAAAATAGGGAGATTCTATGCAAACGTGCCTAGCATAGTTGTTTGTCTGTTGTTGTTATTGCAACATCATAAAATATTCCACATACAATTTTGAGATGACAGTCCATGGCCGGATATAAATCCGTTTTCCGACTGTCGTGAGAACGACGCCTTTTCTCTCTTATATATCAGAGGATGCAAACTTATTACTTTACGTTGACGTGTTGTACAAATTTGCCTTTAGCCAAAGTTTTTTCTATACACATACATACGATGAGTAAAGCAACTAACCACATTTTGATTTTTTTTTACAATATTTTTAAAACTCGTTCGTTCTATATCAAAAAGCATAAAAATTAAAATCTTAAAATTCGTCCAAAATTAAAAAAAAATTATCAATCAGAATTTTTGGAAAGCTTTTGGTTATGCAGTTGATTTCAGCTGACATTTAAAAAATAATATAAATTTTAATTTTATTGAGTTAAAATTAAGTGTACTACAAAAGTTTATAACTAACAATTTTCTAAAAATTCTAACATTTTTTTGAATTTATGAATCTTTTACAAATCATGAAATTTAAATTGATGTGATTTTTGTTATAGAACGTATTATGTTTAAAAAAATGTACGAAAAAAATGTATCATGAAAAACATTACGAATATTATAAAAAATCACCAAGTGTAAGTGCATTATCTGCCAACACCGCAAGGGCTATATAATTTTTATGAAACTTAATAAAGACCTACAGCAACTTGTTAGCTAAATTTCATTTCAAATAATCTCAATTGTTTTAGGATGCAGTTGGCCAAAATCATTTAGGCGCTAAATAGGTTTGCATACGATGAGGGTAGATTTTTAATTAAAATTAATTAATTTTGCACACTTTTCTTGAACGTGCATATGTACAGTGCCTGGAAAAGTATAGGCACAGTAATTTCTTTCATATTATTCATAATGTTTTTTATGCTACAAACCTTTTTGCAAAGTTTTTTATATAAGTCTAGTTTAAAAAAAAAATATTTTAAACTTTTTAATCAGAATTAAAAAAAAAAGATGTCTACCACTTAAAACTTTCACGTTATTATACTAAAATCGTAAGGTCTACAAAACTGCATACCCGAAATTTTTCTAAAAATTCTTATAACATTATTTTTTCAATTTGCTGAATTTTGAAAAAAGTTTGAAATTTGTACTTCTAAGGATTTTGTTATACATAGTGTGAGCTATATTTAGGTGAAAAACCAACGAACAAGTTTTAGCATGACTTTGTCAGTATTATGCAACAAAATTTCTGCGCCAATTTTTTTTCAGTTCTCAAAGTAAATTTAATCTAAACGTTACATTAAAATAAATATTCTCTCTGACCGAATATGTACTCATGCGTGTGCCGCTCTTCCTTTGATATAATATTTACTATAATCACTGTCTGCCTCTCTTTGCGCGCTCTCTTTCTCTCTCCGTTTCTTTCTCTTTGTTATTATTATATCTAACTCTGAATGTTGTAAATAACTAAGTAAACCAAAAAGTTGATGTGTATTTAATATGTGTGATAATTGCTTACTAAATTCAACTCTACAATAAAAAAGCGCAAAGTGTAAAATGAAAAGCGAAGGAAAATAATGCGATCAATAAGATACAATAAAATTTTTATAAAATAAACATTTTACACTTTGTTGTGCCTTCTATTATCAACCCAAAATGAAAAACAGATTAAACTCCAAATTATTTTTTTTTTTATGTGAAAAGAGAATGTGCCAAGCACTCTTCACTAGCGCCTGTAAAAAAAGCCACAAAAAATAAAACAAACGTTTTTTTTTTATAAAGAGAATGCAACCTTGTGAATTGCCACAGTTAAAGTGTCTGACATTAATTGCCTGCCACTTTAGCTGTTTGCGCAATACAATTAATTACAAAACAACAAAATATCTCCTTAAGTTTTGTTTAACTTGTTTTGTAGTGTTCAATTTAATGTATGTGAATTGTATACAGAAAAGCAAATCGTTTACAAACGTCGCCTCCATTGAAGGCGCATATGTCTGTTTTTTTTCAATGTTTTTTTCTTTCTACTAACCAAACACTTGGAATGAAAGAATGTCAAACACAAAAAAAAAGCAAATACTATATGCCAAATTACACGCAAAACACACAGCACTTGCCGCATGTCTGGTGCCACACAAATGTAAAAAAAAAAAAAAAAAAAATGCAAAACACTAAAAAGCGACACTTGCTAAATGTCGGCAACGAAATCGTAACAAGAACATTGAAGCATACAATTTTCTTGTTAGCAAATAAATGCGAAATTGTTAAGCAAATTGTGTAAATTTAAGAAACTAGCTCGTATGTAGTAGAGCTAAATTTGTCTACTATTTTTATTTTGGATTTAGCAAATTACTGCACTTGCGCTAGAGCGCTACTAAATTATTGTTTGTATTTAAATGAATTCAGCACCTTTATTTTATTTTTTTTCTTGTAGTTTTTATTACCAACCTACGTATATAAATTTACGAAAACAATTTGCCGATTTCGCAATTATTCGCATTTTTGTTTGCTGTAATTTGACATGTAACTCACGGGCCTTAGAGCAACAAAAATTAGTTGAAGCATAAATGACATCGAAGAGACTGGCAAAAGTTCGCAAAATCATAATATAATATATCAATTCGTTTTCATTTGACAAAGTCATAAAGCTGACTGTTGATTTTGAGTTCACAAAGTAGGGTTACCTCTTTATGGTTTAAAAAGCGGCTAACGAAAAAAACAAGGGACAGAAAATAATCATAATTATGGGGGATTTTTATTATAAAATCATAATTTAATCGTTTTTACTTTGTGTACATTTTAACGACTATTTTTAATCGCGTTTTTAATTTTTTTTTTTTTTTTTTTTTTTTATTATTTTTTTTTTTTTTGATAAAGGTGAGCGTTTTTGCTTTTCTAGGGTCAGACAAAGTTAACCCATAAATATGATCGTAAAAATAAAAACCGCAAAACATTGATTAAATGATGATTTTTATTATTTAAATCATAACGGTTACGGCCTCTGAAAAAACCAACGTTCGATATTTTTAAATGATTTTCGCTTGATGTAAGAAAATATTTCAAAAATGTTAAGTTAAACAAAAAAAAAGAGCCAGCATTTTTTATTTTAACTGCGCAACTGCGGAACATTTTTTTGCCGCGAAAAATAAAATTTTCGAAATAATTGAATGACAATTGCAGAGCCGTAATTTTTGCTTTACATTTTCGAAAAATCATTGAGGAAAAGATCCCGAACTCGGTTCAAATTAATTTTCTTTTTTATCTAAAAAAATATTTCTAAAATATTAAATTAAAAAAGTAAGAATCCGAATTTTGTATGTTTTTTTGGGAACATTTTTTTTTTTAGTTAGAAAAATCATTGATAAATTAACGTAATCGATTCCAAATACGATCCAAAAAATTAGTAAAGAAAAAATTGTTCGAGCTAAGTACATAGTTTTCGTTTTAAAAAATTTTAATTTTAGTTCATCTTGCAAAACTACGAAGCGACCTTTTGACAGTCCTCCTTGTATTACAAATCATTGCAATTTTTTGCATCGCCTAGTAGCACATTTTTGCCAGTCAGTGCACTGTATTTTATTGCTACAAGCCTATTTTTTACATACTCACACATACCAACACACTCATAGTTGAATAAGGATATTTATGTATACGAATAGTATTTCAGATATTATTTACATTTTTTTTTTTTAATATCAGTTGCCCAACATATTTATGAGTATTATTGTTTTTATTTCTTTCTTCGTAAATATTTTTTTTATTAAAATATTTTATATATGACTATATAAATTTGAATACATTTTTTACAGTTTTCAAATTTAAAAAATTTGGAATCCTGAATATGTTTCAATATATTTCAAAAGACTGTAATAATTCTACAGTAACTTAGTTTCAGATGTGAATTCTCGTATAAAATATTGTGTTTAAAATTTACAACAAGCAGCGCTTTTACAAGTTTTCTTAGAATTCGTCATGGAAATTTATTTAACGAAAAAATATAAAAAAAAAACATAAGTTTCAACGCGAAGAAAATTAAAAAAAAAAATTACACATCCAAGAAATTTCGTTTTTTACCCAAAGTGGTAGCTGGTTAGTTCTGAAGCATCTTATAAAATTCTTATGGTTATATAAATATAGGCTTTGGTCTTTTATACAAATTTGATTGAAGAAAAATAAACTATTCTTTTTAGATTCAATAAATAATTAAATTTCAAAATCTGTTAAATTTCGTTTTTTCGTCGATTGCAGAATACTTTAAATTAAGATTTCAGTTAATAAATAATTTAATTTCGAAATCTGTTGAAATTTCTCTGCTCTTTAATTGAAGAATTTTTTAAAGTAAGATTTCAATTATCAAATTAAAGTTCGAAATCTTAAAATTGATCTTCTTGGTTATTGAAAAAATGTTTAAAAATAATATTTCAATCAATAAACGTTTAAATATTTTGAAATCTCTTAAAATATCTCTTCACGCGTATTGACCTATTTCAAAAACTTGTTGGCTTTAGGAAAAATTTCAATTTTCAAAATGTAAGCTAAGAAATAAAGATGGAACTCTCCGTATTTGCTTCAAAATTGTTTCGCTTGCCGTAATTGAAATTTTTAAAATGAATTTAAAAAAATTCGTAACAAAATTTTAGTTACAGTTTATTTTTGTTTCACCTTCAACGTTTGCTTTCTTGCTAAAAAAATTGTTCTAGCAAGTATTTTGATTAGAAAAAAATAAAGTAGCCAGAAAAATCAAATTTTTATTTGAGTTAAATTTGCATACTTAATCTAAAAAGTATATTTTTTATGGGATTCGTGACAATAAAAAATATTTTGTTTTTTGTTTTAATACAATTTTTTCAGCTCAAAAAAAAAATATATCAATTTATATATCATCCGCTTTTCTTTTAAATTTGTTAAAAGTAACTGAATCATTTGTAAAATAATTACACATAACGTAGATTAGTTTTCATAGTTAGTTTGTTGTTGTACTAACATAAGTGTACTCCTTTGTGCTTCCTTTTTAATGTTTACTTCTAGCGAGTAACTAACGCTTAATTCGCAAAAGTCGATGTAAAATCGCTTCAAAATTATTGCCGCTTTGTACAAAATTTGTAAATTGATTTTAAGGCTCATTTTTTATACAAATCAAATCTATGATTTTTAGGAATTAACAAATTCTTTTTATTTGTTTATTTTATCTATATGTTAAAAAATAAAAAATGAAAAACAAACCACAAACAAAATGAATCTCCTCTCCCACTTCGCATCATCGCTTTCGCCCATTCTATTTTCCAATCGTCTGTCGTGGCTATCGCTCCCTCAGGTCTACTCGCTCGATTCGCCAGACACCTTTCAGTGTCTGTATTCGCCAGCGTTTGCTTCGATACGCGCCAAGCACATCGATCGCATCGCCGAGCAAATCGCGACTTTGTGTGCCACACTCGGCGAGTATCCGATGGTGCGATATCGCACTGACTGGGATCGCAACATAGATTTGGCTGCTGCGGTGCAGCAGAAGTTGGACGCCTATAAGGCAGATGAGCCCACAATGGGCGAGGGTCCAGAGAAGTCACGTTCGCAGCTATTGATATTGGATCGTGGATTCGATTGTGTATCACCATTGTTGCATGAATTAACACTACAAGCGATGGCATACGATCTCTTGCCGATTGTTAACGATGTATATCGATATACTCCCGGACCGAATCAGCCGGAGAAGGAGGTATTGCTCGATGAGAATGATGATTTATGGATGGAATTGCGACACGAACATATCGCTGTGGTGTCTACACAGGTGACACAGAATCTGAAGAAATTCACCGAATCGAAGCGCATGACATCGAGTAAGTGATGGAGAGAGATAAACAAAATATGCTGATGAATTTTTATACTGTATTGAAAAAATCTTTGATATTTTTATATAACTAATCGAGTTTTTTGTCTTATCGCTTTATAGCCGATAAATCTTCCATGCGTGATTTATCGCAAATGATCAAGAAAATGCCTCAGTATCAGAAGGAGTTGTCTAAGTATTCAACACATTTACACTTGGCTGAGGATTGCATGAAGACTTATCAGGTAATTCTTTAAAAAATAATTTTGAGTTTTTAAAAGTTCTCACCGAAGTTTTCACAAAATCAAAAAGTTGCAATGAAAAATTATACACCACTAATTTGCCACCTGCCGGTATTTTTTTTTATTATTTTTATTCGTTCATTTTTCATCAAAACAAAGCTCATTCTATAACAAAAGTCATATAGGTACAAATTTCAAGCTTTGTACAAAATTCATAAAAAAACAGCTAATTAATTTAAAAAAAAAAGTCATACGAATTTTTAACTTTTTAATTAGAGAGTTTATAGAAAAATTAAATCACAACCTTTTACAAAAACCATTCAAAAGTTTAATAAACATATGACTCTAATTTTTTGATTTTTATAATTTCAAATGTCAAAATTTTTTCTTTTTCAAAATTTAAAAAAAAAAAATAATTCTTTTTTTTTTAGTCCGAAAGCGAATTTAGAACGCTTTTTTATAGCAATAATACTTCTCGAGATATTCGAAAATTTAGGAATTTGTTTGTGACATTTTATAAAAATGTTTTACCAAAAATTTAATATACGACTTTCATTTTTTAAATTGTTCAAATTTCAAAATGGGTTTTTATTTTTCGAAAATTTTTGTTCATTTTGTATCATCAAATATCGCCTTAAAAGTTAAAAAAAAACTAATATCTTTGAAATCTTGAAAAATTGTTGACTGATTTTTTCAAGTTTCAAAATTTTTTTTATTTTTTATTTTTTTTTCGAAGTAAAAGTTCTAATAAAAAACTTTGGATGAACTTTCTTTTGACTTTGGTTATTATTGAAATCTGGACTAATATTTAAAATAAAAATCAGCTATGTATATTTTGATAAAAAATTAATGAGAAAGTTTTAGCATGAAAATCATTGGATTAATATGAAAAAAATTACTGGGCAGTATTGCTTTTTTTCCGGCACTGTATAAATATTTTGCGAAGCAGCGCCTCTATCTCATTGTGAGCTTTCTTGCCAAAAAAATATTGTAGTAAAAGGTTATGAGGGTATACACAAAGCCGGAAAGGAAAACGTTTAAACCTAAAATTCAGACAATTTTTATTTTATTTCGTATTATCTCTTCCCTCTTCTTCTAGAGCTACGCCGATAAGCTGTGCCGCGTTGAACAGGATCTCGCCATGGGAACCGATGCTGAGGGCGAAAAAATTAAGGATCATATGCGCAACATTGTGCCAATTCTTCTTAATGCTGTACGTTGAATAGTAGAAGTAGCTTCACAATAAAGCCAAAAATTATGTGTTTCTACTTGTTTTCCACCTAGGATGTTTCCAACTTTGATAAAGTACGCATTATTGCACTCTACGTGATGATTAAGAATGGCATTTCCGAGGAAAACTTGACCAAGCTCTTCACACACGCCTCACTATCGCCGAAAGATCAAGATATGGTGCGCAATTTGAGTTTTTTGGGTGTAAATGTGATTGCCGATGTAAGTGCTGGAAATAAGTGTGTAATATCTGCTACTGAAAATTTAACAATTTATATATTTTTATCTGTCCAACTGTATAGTCACGCAAGAAAGTCTACACTATGCCACGCAAGGAACGCATCACTGAACATACCTATCAGATGTCTCGTTGGACTCCGGTGGTGAAAGACATTATGGAGGATTGTATTGAGGACAAATTGGATCAGCGCCATTTCACTTATCTGGCTGGACGTGCACAGAATACCAATTACCATGCCCCGACAAGGTAAGAAAGAACTAGAAAATTATACGAACTTGAGAAGAGATTTGAAAATCATAAACGATTTCTGACACACACACACTTTTTAAAATATATTGAAAAATTGTTGAATTGTTTAATTTAGATGAATGACGCACAAACCCAATATATTTGAAATCCAATATCATAAAATCTTGAGGAGAGCTGAGTTCAAAATATTGTTATATATCATAAAATCTTGAGGAAAGCTGAGTTCGAAATGTCGTATATCAAATTGATTTTATTCTGAGCTTTATACGCTTGATTTTTTTAATGCGGTGCTAATTTCTTTTTTTTTTTTTGACATTGGTATTGTAAGGAGAGAATATTTTTTTGTAATATGTGAGTTCGATGGAAATATAAAAACAATTAATCAATATATATAATAAGAATTGTATATCTTTGTCAAAAAATGTATGGTCGATTTTTTAACTAGCGAACTTTTTTAGTTCATTTCGATTCAATCTAGTTTTAATCTGGCATCTCTCCATCAGACTTCTTTGCTAAATTTAAATAATATCGTGTCCCTATATCAAGCGATTATTAGTCGATTATGGATTATCGATAATATAGTGAGTGTCGCTTTCTCGTTCAATGAACGACTGGAAATATTTAGTCGATAATTATTCTACAACTGTTCGTTAGACCCACATTTTTGTCGATCAAGCTTCACAATACAAAAATTCAATAGACCGAGGTCTATTCTACTGTTAGTCGATATTCGAAACCAAATTCAGCAAGGAAAGAGTGTGGGAATCTAGTTTTTTTTGATTATTTTCAATTCTCATATGCAAGTTTGCAATTTCACTCTTGCGCATGCAATCAAAAGTAAATTGTATTTGCCGTAGCAGCATAAAGGACGTCGTTCCAAAAACGCACGATTTTTTTTTTAAATTTAATTATCACTTCTCTTAAATCAAATCTAAATTGCAAGCAATACTTAATATACGCTCTACACTTCTTTTCTCCCACACAGCGCTCGCTACGGCCACTGGCATAAAGACAAAGCACAGGCGCAAGTCAAGAATGTACCACGCCTCATAGTTTTCATTGTGGGCGGCGTGAGCATGTCAGAGATGCGTTGCGCCTACGAAGTCACAAATGCGGTGAAGAATTGGGAAGTGCTAGTGGGCTCGTCCCATATCCTATCACCCGAAGGTTTTCTCAGCGATCTGGGCAGTCTCTCCAAGGAGGACTAAGCAGCAATAATTATAGTTTAAAGGTAAATTAAAAGAAAAACACTTATAAAGCAAATAAAATAATATGTAGTATTATATACATTTACTAATTAATTCAGATAACAAGCAGGCGTATTTGTATTTTGTAAATGTATTGCAGTGTAGTTATTAATTTTGAAAGTGTCAATGGAATGATGAGATTGTTTATGTTTTTTGAAAGTTGTTTTTTGTTTTTTTTTTTTGATTATAATGCGATTTAACTGTTATTATTATAACTATATTGTATTCGTAGCTAAAGTGTTAACATATATATTATATATGTTTATATAAATTATTGAAAAAAAAAACGTATGCTTGTAGACTTTTCTTCCGTTTATTTACTTACAACCTATATGCAAATTATAAACATATAATACGCGCTTGTATTTATCGTGTATACAATATATATTTAATTGTTTAATCAATATTAAAACAGTATATCTATTTACGGAAGAATTGTCAATAGATTTCAAAGTATTCACGTTGGTTATGTGCAAACGAAGGCAAGCGAGCCGCCAGCCGGTTACGCATTTATTGAAAAAAAAAAACTATGGAAAATTATTGTCGCATATTTAAAATAAAATGAAAATATTTAGTTATAATACAATTGTATTTTGCTTTATTAACTATTTTTACTTATAACAATTGAACAATTTATTCACTTTGCGAAATATATTTAAAACCAAATATCTAAGCACTAACTATACTCTAACCTTCTAATAAAAAGTATAAAATATAAAGAAAACTACGAAAACACCGATTTTTAATTCGAAATTATGAAAAAGATATTAAAAAGTAATTGTAAAAAAAAAAGAAATTTGAGTATGCGCAGTCGTCAGATCACGTGGTCAAGAGTTTAACGGCATAAATGCTGAAAACGGAAACTTAAAAAAAAAATGTAAGGAAAAGTAGTAAATAGAAAAATTAATTCACATAAAAAAATTAGTAGTTAAAAAGTAATGGATATTAAACTAATTAACAGTAATTACAAATTTTCCTTAAATAACTCATATATAACAGCTAAGAAGTAATTCATTTAACGTCTTAAAATTAATTTAATAAAAAACACAAATAAATATAAAAATTGGTTGCCTCCTCCAACCTTATCTATGAAGCAACTTAAATGCATATGTATTACAACAAAGTTTATTAGCAAAAGAAAAAAATGCAATCTCCTCTACTCAAAGCAAGTGACTGAAATGATAGCCGTGCATATATTATGTAAAGTAGTAAAATTGTTATGGAGCGCATGCTGAGTGCGGTGCTTTAATAAAATTCGCAAAAAATCTGCATAAAAAGGAAGTATTCGCAGACCAACTGCAACAATAATAAATCAAATTTAAAAATGATTAATTGAAAATTTCAAAAAAAAAAACGCCATTGCAATTAAAGTAAGATTTTACCGTATCAATTTGTAACAAATTGCACTACTAATAGCAAACAAATTATGCCACAAAATTAAGCAAAAAAACTTTAAAATGCTACATTTCACTTGTGAGCTGTAAGCTTAAAGCGTAGACATATGTCGGCAAAGTTTGAAAATTCAGCGTTTATTTGCCTGATTTTCACCGAGTTATTTTCCTCATTTAAGTTCCAAATGTTCTTAATGCATTTACAAAAAAAAATATCCAAATAAAAATATCTAAAAACATCAAGTTCAAGGTTGGTGTTTTTAGCTGTATTAAAGCAATGAATCTAGTTATTTATTGATTTTATATAGAGAACCGAATTTACGATTCGCTCTTACTTCTAGTGTTGCTTGCAACTCCAATGTGTATCGCACTTTAGACTTTCGATATTTTTTGTGATTTACGAAATTATTTTATTATATAATTTTGTTATTTCATAAAAAAAATATGGAATGTTAAAAAAACTGTTTTACGTATTTAATTTTTTGTTTTATGTATTTGCTATTTTATTTAATTTAAAAAAAAAAATATAAAAAAAATAATAATTTGTATGTGTATGTATATTGAATTTTATTTAACTAAAAAAAAGTGAACGAAAAATTGTTTTGCGTATTGAATTTTCTGTTTAATTTTTATATGTTGAATTGCGTTATTTCGTTTAAAAAAAAAGTAACTTTTTATTGAATTAAAAAAACAAATATTTTACGTATTTAGTTTGTTCTTTTGTGTTATTCAAAATTTATTTTATTATAACTAAAATTTATTTAAAAAAAATCTCTTTTTTTTAAGATAGTGCTTTTATTTTTTTGGATTGTTTAATTTAGTGCACAGTACATATTTTTTTATTTTTAATTATTTTTATTTTTAAAATTGCAATTATCGTTATATATTTTATTTTTATTTAATTTAGTTTTAAGACTTGTTTTTTTTTTTTTTGATTTTTAATAAGAGTATTTATTATTAATTTGAAATTTAAAAATTTAATTTTTAATTTAATTTTTTTTAAATTTAATTTTTGAAAAAATATTTATATTAATATGTTGATTATTTTATTAACCATTTGCTGGATATTTTTGTTTGTTATTTGATTATTTGATAAATTATTATTCGTAGTTTAATTTTTTTTTTTTAAATAATTTGTTTTACGAACTAATAATTTTATCTCTTTTTTACCATATCCACGTTAAGTTTTTCTCGAGTTTCGAAAACTGTTGTAGCTGTAACGTGTAGCTTTGCTGTCATATGTTTAACACTTTCTTCAAACTTCCACTCTATTCAGTCGAACTTGACTACAAGCATCTAATAAACAGAATGTACCAGAACAGCACATTTGATTTTTGAGTGTGAAACGATAAAGGAATTTGTATGCGAGAATTTATTTTCAACTTTACTGGCTGGCAACCCGTTGGTTCGTTATTCAGGTTTGAAATTGAGCAAACGCTGCGCAGTCGACTTTGAAGCGTTTTCGATAAAAATAAGTTAACATTGAAATATTAAAAAAAAAAAACATTTTGAAAGCATTTGAGCTAAAAAACCCTGACTGACAAAGATGTGTCTGGTCAACTTCGAACTTGAAAAAGAATGCGAAGAATTTATTAAGAAAGTTGCAAATACAATTTTGACTTCAAACTTCACACTTTTTCTTACACCCAAAATTAAGTACGCAGTTCAGGTACACCCTGTATACCTACAAACAATTATCGACAAACATACACATATACACACACATAAAACAACCCATACTTATGCGCGAAGTAAACATCTCAACAATCTATGACGACTATTCATCGCACCACATATACCTGTGTGATACTTCCAAACTCAACGTACTCGTACACCTCTACATACTTACTTTAAAGTAATTTATAAAGCAAAAAAAAAAACAAAAAACAAAACGAAACAAAACTTAAGATAGCTAAATGGAACGTAAGTAGTTAAGCTTTTTTTTCGAATAGTTAAAATTTTCAAAATGCAATAACGGGAATGCGATTATAATGTTGGCAAAGTAGTAAGAATCTTCGAATGTTTGAGATGCAATACAGTATTTTACAATTTACATAAAATATAAATTAACGAGAAATGAATAACGAATGTTCAACATAAATAACGAGCAACACAATTACAATTCTTTATATATACATACATAAATACATATATTATACTATATAGTTAAATTCAAAGAAATTTAGTTAATAAGTATGAAAATTATAAAATATACAGACATACATACATAAATCTATGGATAAAAAATATAAAAAAAATAAAATAGGAAATGGCATACACGCGATAGCACAACACAGCACTTGGTCTGATATAACAACAACACCAAAACAAACTCACCACTCACTGTTCAACACTTTGAGCTGTACAAATCGGTGCGCTGTCCAACCAACCAACCAACCAACCATCATCAAAGGCAAACGTCAACCGCCGCCGACAAATGATGCTGCAATTTGTCTAATTTGCACAATAACAACAACAACGACAACAACAATGGCAAATATAAACAACAATGAGGATCACTAGACAAAATGCAGTATTGCACCTGTGACCACAGCGCAGAGTGTGGATAGGTGTGGTGAGAGTTATTCGAAGAGTGTCGTGTGTTTGGTGTGTATGCTGGAAATTTTCATGTATTTTAGATGAGAAATCTAATTGTTTATTGCTTGTTATAGAGAAGAAGAAGAAGAAGAAAAAACAAAACAAATTATGTAAAATTACAAAGTCTAGTAAATAACGGTATTAGAATCAAAATAAACGAACAATTGTGGGGAATACGAAAAAAGACCAGAAACCATGTTGTGTGCTTAGTCTATTTACACATAGTACATACATATATACTGTAGAATTTAATACATAATTAAAATTCACACACAGACACAAACATACACACATACAAACATACTAAATAATATTACAAAAAAAAAATATATGCATACTTTTAAATGTACTATTGTAAGCAAAACTCAAAATTAGTTATATCAAATTCCATTTACACGCATGATGTTTGTATGCCAGCACAGGCAAGAAAAAATAATTAACTGCAAAAAAAGAGAACATAAAATATATATATACATATATACATATATTTGCAAACATTTATTTATTAACAGCATATAAATTATACTTATTATACACATATGAAAATTTAAAATTTAAAATTAATAATCGCAACAAGTAACAATATTCACTAACGAACGTATGACAATTTGCAATAAATGTGAGAATAGCAAACAAAAAATATATGTACATATATAACAGGAACATTTGGCAACACGCATACATACATACAACAACACGATAGCGAAAATGCAACAGTGGCGGCAGTGACTGAACGACCGAAGATAAGCGGATTTAGTAGGCGCTACAGCAACCGAACATCCCGAATTGTCACTCCAGCAATATACTCCAATCAACTCTTGGAGAATTTTGTATGCTGTTATCACACACAAAAGAATACAAGGCACAGCTATGTAAGTACATATGTAAATTAGCGCAGCCACTCGTTCGCACTTGTGTTGCATATTTTTTGTGTAGGTAGCGCCTAAAAAAAACAAATTTGAAATAATCATCTAAATTACAACAAAAACAATCGCTTAAACATTGAGGGAAACATGTCTTGAGTAATACATATGTTACACATACATAGGTATATATCATAAAAATGCAACTTACATGCGTAAGAAGACAACCAAGCAAACGTAAACAAAAATAAACAGCAAAAAACCAAAACCACAATAACAACAAAACGATGTTCATACAAACACAATTCTGTCAATTCTCTTCTCATTAACGCCACAAATGGCGTTGATTTTTTTTTATAGCGTAAGCAAATTTTAAATGCATTCCAGCATTCGAAAATTACAAAAAAAAAAAAACAAAAAAAAAACTTTTTAAATTAAATGAAGTGAAATTAAAAAAGAAATTAGGTAGTTGTATTAGGCGTGCATAAATCGGCGAATTATGTAACAGCAAAGATGCAAACTTAGAATTAAACAAAGAAATTTGAAAAGCTAAAATATAAATGAAAACGTGTAAAAATGAATTTTTCTTTAAATTAAGCAAAAACTAATTGGCATGTAGAATTTCGAAGAATACAAAAAATTTAAATTAACAGAAACGAACAAATTGACGTGTAAAAAATCGCAAAAGTGTTGAATTCAAGAAATTTATGGAAACTGACCCGTGCAGTTTTAAATATTACAATTTGATAAAATCTGATTGGCATATAAAAATTTCACAAACTTGAACGCAAACAAGAACGAATGGCGTGTAAAAAATTAAAAATCAACAGTAACTGATAGGCGTGCAAAAATTCTATTTATAGAAAATAATTGGTTATTAAAACTTTTTTTTTAAATAAAATTATTAAAAATCAGTTGATGTATTTATTTTCATAGATTTCACAAAATAAAAACTTAAATAAAAAAAATCACATAATTAAAAAATTTACGAAAACTAATTTGCGTGTAGAATTTTCACAAATTAAAAAAAATTTAAAATTAACAAATTTGAAAACTAACAAAAACTAAATAAATAGCGCGTATAATTTTCACAAAATACGAAATTTAGAATCAACGGAAAATTAATTGGCGCGTAAAATGTTCAGTGTAAAAAACTTAATTGGCTTGTAAATCTTGTATAAAAAAATATACTAAAGCTAATTGACGTGAAAAAGTCGCACAAAAAATAGAAATTAACAACTGATTGTCATGGGAAAGTTAGACCAAATTAAATGGTAACAATAAATGAATTGTTAAATAAAAATTACTTCATGTAAAATAAATAGAAATAAGCAAATTCTACTTGGTAGGCTAAAATTTCATAAAATATCAAAAAAAAAAAACAAAAACACAAAAAGAAACAAAGAAGCAAAAAGTAATTGGTGTAACATCAAAAAAGATAACTAAATAAAGGTAATTCAAAAATAAACAAAAACCAATTGCAACCAATTTGAATTTGTATAGGATTAACAAAAAAAATTATCTGGTAAAATAATTAAACAAAAAATAAAAGTAAAAATTACTTCAAATAAAAAGGTTAATATATGAACACAAAAAAAGCGCAAAAAATAATTTTGAACAGCCGGCCATTTCAATGCATTTTTTTTCTCTCTCAATTCTCAATTAAAATTTCGTGACTCTGGCTGTAAATAACTAAAACTAATTGGCGTATAAAATAAAAAAAACAGCAGTTGGTCAGCATAAAATACTTCCAAAAAAAACAGCGATTTTGCAAATTTTGTTAAAGCCAAAAGACGGGAATGCGCATAAGAAAATCGAAAAAGTCATACACCGAAAACAATCGGATGCAAAGTATGTTTGTAGCAAAAAAGTTGACACTGGATATCAGAGCACTGGACCTTATTAAAAAAAAAATATACTTATATACATATATCAAAAAAAAATAAAATAAATAAATAATAATAAAATACTTAGAAAATTAAAATATTTAAAATTCTCTCAAGTTGTTGAATAAAATATGAAATGAGAAAATTCTTTCGCTAAAACAAAATCCACAGGATAGAGTAGTAGCTAACCGCTTTTTCTTTCTTGAGATAAACTGCACGTTTACGACAACCATACTTTATGAAAATGTTTGAAAATTTAAATAAAAATAAAAATAAACAAAATAAAAACTTAAAAAATCAATTAAAAAATAGAAGGGTAATATTTAACTTACAATTAGTAAAAATGTATTGTATCCATATAACAATTAATAAAAAAAATATATATATCTTTATTAGTTTAGTGATACCTGTTTGGATAAATTAACATCTAATTGTCATCCCATACAATTAAAAAAACATACAACTCATGGTTAAGAATAAATTAAGTGCATGCAACTATAAAAATTAAAAAGCGTGAAATAATTAACGACCACCAAATTATGAATAGATTGTTACATAACTAAATACATAAACTTTAAAGAATTCATTCACATACAGTATGGTCTACAAATATACATACATTAATAATAACCTAATTTGTAGATTGCATTCATAAAAAAGCCTTTCAACCGATACATTAACAAACAAAAAAAAAAACAACAGTATGGTCTAAAAAAAAAGTTTAACAAGAAAAACTTATTTATTGATTGATAATACAAAACAAATCTATTTTAACTTTATAAATGTGTTATACTATATATATATATATATTACAAGTACTAACAAACTTACCACATATTTATTAATATATGCAATACATATTTGTTGAAGATATTTCGGTTTGCAGCACTCTTGTTACTTCCGCTGACAAATAACTAATAAACCCCTCACTTATTGTTAGGCGACATAAATTATTTTGAAACATTAGATATTAAAAAAAATATATACATACAATACATAATATTAAATTAAACAAACATAAATACATATAAAACAAACAAAAAATTGTGCAATAAAACCAGCACATCAAAGCAATTAAGGGTCTAACTAAAAAGAAACCAGCATTAAAAAAACCAGCGAAAAAACGAAGAAAATTCATTAGGAACAAACAAAAAAAAATGCGACAAACGTAAATTTGCATGTAACCAAAATGTACGCAGTTACGTAGTACGTTACAATGTATGTAAATCCGATATCTATACTTTGATTGGTAGTAGATACAGAAGAATAAAAAGAAAACTAAAAAAAGAAGACGTGTCTTTCAACTAACACATCTACTACATGGCGCAGAAAATTTGTTACTAAACAAAATTTATTTCTCAGGTAGGTGTCAGTCATTTAAAAATATAAGTTATAAGTAAAAAGTATATTTTCATTGATTTTGATTTTTATTTTCATTGATTAGATCAATTATTTTAAAATATCATTCATTTTATATCCACATCTTTTCACAACACAAATTGTAGTAGAAGTTCGACCAAAATCGCTTAAGTTTCTAAATAAGTTTTAATTTTTTAGCTACTCGGCAACCCAATCTAAAAATAACTTTGGCTGAAAATTCTCTTAAATACCTTTCATTTGATATACATATTGTAATATTTTGTTCAGATTTATTACTTAATTAACAATCATTCTTCAGACGGGTGGCAACCTTATTTAAAATTATTTCCACTGCCGCACTTCAGCTTGCAGATGCCTTTTGTTTGACGCGTTGCAACATTTTAATTTTAATTTTAAGAACATATTTAACTTGTATTTTTTGCATGCAGGTGGCAACTCTATTAAAAAAAGTTTACTTTCGTTAGAATTTTTCCAGACCTTTCATATGATATACTAATCAATAAAATCGGCCCGGGTTTGTAAAATTTATGCGTGAGCAAACATTTCGCAGCAAAAACTTTTGTGATGCAACCATGATGCGCAACATTTGCAGCATGTTTTGCACGGCACCTGCTGGACATTTCTGCGCGCCTGGTAGTTTGGGCGGGCTGGTTGTTGCGGCGTTTTTTCTGGCACGCTGACTGCGAGTTTGGTGTTGCCTACTTTTAGGCGCATGTTATGGAATAAGCCAGGTACAGGGATCAGCTGAGGAAAAATTATTTGTGTTGTGCGCACAGAGTGCATCAGAGGAATGGAAACGGAAAATAAAAAGTGAAAATTAAATTTAAAAAAATAAACAAAGTAGCTGTGACAATAAAAATACTCACCGTAGGTTAAAAAACAAAACGTTTTCGAATAGTGAAAAAGTGTAATTTAAATATTTTTAATTATTTAATTTTAATTTAATTTTTCTTTATATAGATATTCTATCTTTTAATTAAATATACACTTAGCTTGACTGTTATGTTTACAATACTTACAATTAAAAATTATATTTTAATTGCCTACACTAATTGCAGCACTTATAAAATAAGAGTGGAGTTGTTTAAATTTTTAATAAAAAAAAAATACTTAAAACAACTGCATCACGGTTGGCCTGCTAACAATTGAACGTAGATTTGCATTGTGTTTATTTACAAAACAAAAAACACAGGCGAGAATATACAAATTCAGTAGAAGAAAGCCATAAAAGGTAGAAGAAGCGCTTTGACTTAGCTAATCATTTGCAATACTTTTGCACAAAATTAAATATTTTCGGTTGTTTTTGTTTTTTTAGTTGACATATTAATATTATTTATATATGTACATACATTGTAATATTTGTAATAGATTTCGTTTTGTGCATTTCGATTGTGTTCGAAAGTGAGTCGATTCTAATAACTAATTCTCTATAAGCGAGTGTAGCAAATCAGGTGTTTATAAAATAGTTTTAATTGGGTTAGTATAGCCAGTATAGAAGGCTTTAGTTTTTATTTATATTTTCTTCCTCGATATGGTGACTTAGTGGAGGCATCTAGCTTAGCACTTCTCGCACACAATTCACATTACATTTGGAATATGAGGTTCGGCTCTTCTTTTCTACACTAAACTGCTCAGATTTATTGGGCGAAATTTGATTTAATTCTTCCAACGAAACATTATTGTTGAATCCGCAAAATCATTTTATAATATCAAGTTTAATCTCGTTTTGAAAATTGTGCCGCCTCTCTTCTGTTAGCACTGTAAATTTCACACATAACAAAAATATAAAAAAAAAAAATTTTTTGTATCTTTCAATTTCGTTTCCTTTCTTTAACTAAACACTAAGTTTAATCAGGCGTATGTCATTCTTATCATTTTAATAGTAATTTTTTTACGTTATTTTTTTTTTTTTTATATATATTTTAAGTCTAATATTGTTGTATACGAACACCAACAAAAGCGGTGGAATCCACTCGCGACACGAGTTGCACTAAATGGCACAGCCGCCATTTTGTAGGTCCACTTAGTATGGACGTCCATTTGTTGTGTTGCCATAGTAGGAAGGCCGTTCCGGCAGCTTGGGTGGCGCATTTGGTACGGGGCGACTGTGTGGGGAAAATTTAAGAAAAGCAACATAAAAATTAATTAATCTATTAATCCAAAAAAACAAAAAAAAAACACTTGATAAATAAACTGGAGAGCAAAAATTAGTTATTATATCACTAAGTGTCAAGTCAATTAGTAAATTTGTAAATATTTTACATACGTGTAAATTAAAGCGAGCACTCACCTTGGCAATTGGACAATTTACAGTGTTTGTTGTAGTAGCGTGAGAAGTTAGATAATGAAAGAAAAGAAAAAAAACCAGCACCAAGAGAGGAAACGTTTTTTCTAGGAACTATAGATGCGAACGTCAAACAACCACAGTTGCGTAAAAATATAGCATATATTTTGATTATAATTTTACGTTGTATGGCAGATATGTGCAATGAGTTTTTTTTTTTTTTTTTTTTTTTTTTTTGAAATGCATGAAAATATGTTTTGATGATTTATGCTTCACGACTTTCTAATTTGTGCTCTATGAAGGCTGTGTTTACACAAAGTCATAAGCTGGTCAAATCATAAATCACTATTGATTGTTTTCAGAATAGAGCCTAGTACCGTTAAAACTATACATATATGTATAAAAAATACTTGATGAATAAACAAGACAAATTTCTTGCGTCAAATTTTCTTAAGCAATGCGCAGATCCTAGAAATGTCAACCAATCTCAAGAAACGTCAAAAATTTTTCAACTCTACTATTTTAATTATTAAAATTATAATGTTAAAAAACAATATTTTTATCTAATAGAATTTTTATATATTTTTTTAATGCTTTTGCCTTTTATTTTTATTGTTTTTTGTTTCATTTCTTTTTTAACATTATTTTTCTCTTTAATTTTTTATATTTTTTTGTTATTTTATTTATTTTATTTTATTAGATCATTAATCTAGTTTTATTTTTTTATATCTTTTTTTTTAGTTCTAATTTTAGATGTTACTTTTTTTGTTTTTTATATTCATAAATTTATTAAATATATATTTTTTTTAATTAAAGTATTTTATTATTTATGTTGTTTGATTAGATTTTAATGAAAATATTTCGTATTTTATTTTTTATCTAATTTTATTTATAATTTAGTGTTTCCAATTAATTTAATTTATTTCATTTTTTATTTATTTCACTGTTTTTGTTTTATTTTGGTTGATTATTGAAGTGTTTTATTTTATTTCATTTTAATTAATTTATTTTATTTTTTAATTTTACTTAATATTATATGTATATTTATTTTCTATTACATATTTATTTATCTTCTAATTTACCTGGTTAATTTTTTATTGTATTTGTTATTATTATTTTTTATCCGAATTTTTTCGTCCAAATTTACCCTTTTTATAGACCACAAAGAAGTTGCATGTCATTTCGTTACCTGTGGTAAGTATCTATGTACATACATATGTACATACAATTTCAAATCAGATTCTAATGTCACAAATCAGATTCTAATGTCACAAATCATATTCTAATGTCAATCAGAGAAGTTGAGTATGCTCGAAGAAAAGCTCTCTGGAATGGAAATTAGTAATATGCGGGACTTCATTATGGGTACGCAGCGTTTCTCCAATTAACCATTCTTGGTCGCGGTGTAAGTTAGCCTTCTAACAACAAGTGCAACAAGTGGTATCACAATGGACTTGGGGACTACCACATCAACCTATCCTAACCTGAGTATGATCGAAAAAATTTAAATTTTCTTCTAGCAAAATATGCTCATGGCTCAACACTTTCTATGATGGAATTATTTGAGATGAGAGGATTGAAATGTTTTCAATTTTTGTTTTCACACGCAATATAATACCAAAACATCCTTTTAAACACTATGCATCAATTGCTAGCACTTCATATGATGTTTTTTTGAAATAGGTTTTCTATCAGATGCAACCATAAACCGTCGAGGCGCCATTGGTATAAAAATATTACACAACGAATCCCCCTTCAACTCTCACCTTCCACAACTACAACAAGGAAAAATTATCGATGTTTTATTAATTTAATATATCATATTTATATAATTTATTTATAACATTTGTATGCTTATTTCTCTGTTGAATTTTTATATGCATTACTGGTAAGTATGTACTATGTAGTATGTATGTATACTCATACAATTGGTATATTTATTTTATTAAATAGTACGCTGGCGCTTCAAAGCAGGAGTCCAACAATTTTTATACGCAAAATATTACGTCACATTTAGGAGGCGATTAAGGAGCACAAATGTACTGGCGGGATATGTAAGTATGTATTGCGCCAGTTAGGTTCTATTTATAAGTGTACTTTTAATACAATAAATATGTGGTAAGTAGGTGTGAACATAGCATTATGTGGTATCGTGGTGCTTGCATTGGAGAGATGATGTGTTGAGTTCATTTGCGAAAAGGAAAGGTGTGTTGTGATTTGTGAAAATGATTTGTTGTATTAAAGTTGCAAACTTTCTGACCTGTCAAATGCGGCACATTTGATGAATTTATTTTTTTCACCAAAAATTTTTAATTTCATACCTTTTTAATAATTTTACTTAAGTCTGCATTTTTTATTTATATTATATATAATTTCTTGTGTTTATATTTATTTGGTTAGCGACTTTTTCAATTCATATAATCTGTAATCTGAGTATAGCTTAGTTTAAAAGGAATACTCTTGCTTTTTTCTTCATTTTTTTTTACTGTACTTAATATCATGCCTCCTAGTTTCTAGTTTTTGTACGCATTCGTTTAATATGTTATTTACGCCGTAGCTTTGCAAAATTATACGTTTTGTTTTTTTTTTTAATCTTTTTTACGTTTATTTTGCTATAATTTTAACAATGTCTCAGTAATTTTTTGTTCGTTTTTATGTTTTTTTGTGTGTTTCTTTGAAGCCCTCTGCCGTTCGACGTCCGTTCCGTTCCGTTTTCTTGTCATAGTCTGTTGGCGCTAGCGCAAACACTTGACAGTGAGAACACCACAACAGCTAAGGCAAATTGTTGGCATTTTCTTCTAACAACTTCTTTTTTCTACAACTTGAAAGCTATCATATCTTCCCCACTCATCCGCTCATTATTTTGTTTTAACATTTACAGACATATAGAGTACGGTGTAACTGTAAATCTTTTCTACATTAAAAATAAATACGTGTAATAACTTGAAAATCTCAAAATACATATAATTTTAGGTTAAGTATGGAGGCGTATACAGTTACTCACAAAAATTAGTCGCAGCTATTTTTTTTGTACAATATTAAAATTTTTTTATAAAATATTTTTAATACATTTTTTTTTACAAAAACATACTTCATTCTATAACATAAACTATATACACCAAAGCTTCCAGCTTTATACAAAATTCAACAAATTTCAAAAAAATTCTCAAAATTGCTTATCATAATTTTTTGGAAACACATTTTGTAAACCATTTAATTTCAGTACTGCCTACATAGAGTAGATTTCAAGTAGCTAAAATTATTGTTGATTTTATGAATAGTTTTTAGCATATTTTCTTACATATTCCTCAAAAGATACTTTGCCGTTTTTGCAAACTGTTTAAAGAAATATTGTTACAAAAAATTTCTTTTTCATTACTTGAGCGTATTTTTACATGATTTCTTGTTGTTGTTCTTGGGAGCTGGAAACTTAGCTTTACGCATGAACAAAATTTATATTTATTGCATACCTGAAAAGTTTCAATAAATACGGATTCAAAAAGTTTTAAAATTTGATGACAGTTGGAATATCATGAATTTTGTGTAAAATTTGAAATTTTAATTTATATGGTTAATGGTATAGAATGAACTATATTTTTATAAAAAATTGTCATAAAAAACATCAAAAAAAAAAAAAGAAATCACTGCATACTTATTTTTGTGAGTAACTATACATATGTAGTTAGTTCTAAGGGTTTTGTTTTCTGAATTTAATACGTATGTATGTATATGTATCTTTTTTGTTGGTATTATTAGATTTTTTTTTTGTCATAATTATAACTTTTTTATGTGCTAAAATTTTCCGTTTCAATACTTTTATTGCTATCTGTTCTCAGATGTAGTTCGAAAATTTGTCTACAATGAAGCATTCGTTAATCGCTCGGATATCAAAAGCAGCTTTTTTGCTCAGCTCAACGTACTCGCATATATTTTTAATCAAACTTGCTTAACCCTCGCGTTCTCAACTACTTTACTAGCTTGCGCTATTAGTCAATCCATACATTACGTTGCGAATTTTTTATATTTATATTTATTTTGCTTTTTATACTTTTTCTTAGTTTCTTAATTGTTTTCGAAAAGTATTACACTTTAATACATTTTGTATGTATGCAAATATATCAGTTTCATTGTTTACTACCTTCATATTAGTGTGAAAAGTTATAGTGAATAGTAATAATATAGAAACAAATATTTATTTAATATAATAGTAGTGCGGCGAATTAACAAGTTCTGACAATTTAATTTAATTTTATTAAAATATATTTAAAAAACAAAAATTTTTTATATTTATTTTTTATATATTCTTATTTTTTTTAATGCAGTTCAAATGCAAATCAAAGCTTTAAGCCTTCTACTTATGTAGCTCATAAAAATTTAAAAAATCTCAACAAAATTTCACAAACTTTTTAATAATTTTAATCAGAATTTCAATATAATATAGTGCAACTCTGAAGTGGCTCAAAATCCGCATTTATTTCTGATAATTTTTTTTTTTTTTTGAGACAGTGTTGTACCTTTTCTTTAAAATAACGCATGAAAAATATTTTTTTTTTGTATGAACGAAACGGCAGCAAAAAAAATTAAAAATCAATGCGTTTTGAGCTATTTCAGACTTATACTCAAATTTAATAGGCTATAAAACTGCATACTATTTTTTACAATTTTCAAATAGTTCTGATTAAAACATGCCGAAATTGTTGTTTTTTTTTTCATTTTATAAAAAAAAAATTAATCATCGATTTATATGATTTATGTTATAGAATGAAATATTTTTTTATTTGAATTAATAAATGCAAAATTATTAAATTGTAAAAACTTGTCAATTCGTCACGCTACTATTTTCGTGAACACAAGTGTATTGGAACATAATTACAATAACAGCATTTGTGTGAACTGAGAAAACTGTAAAACGCTACGACTTCGTACAAATTTCAATTTCAATCAAATTACGGTATTCTTTAATCCCCTACATATTTAAACAAATAAAATTTAAAAAAGTTTAATATATCAAATACTTAAATATGACCGTTAAAAAATCGATTTTCAGCTACTAACAAATAAAAATTTGAGGCGTCAAATTCGGCTACAGTGTTTGTTAAAGTTTTCATTCGTTTTTCGCGTTGTCGAATTTATGCTATATAATGAAAAACAAAAACTGTATGTGCTTAAATCAAATGTGGACATCGTTGCCAAATAAAAAGTAAAAAAAAAATTTAATAAATAAATAAATTTTAATAAAAAAAAACTTAAAAAAATACGCGAATAGAAATATTAAAAAATTAAATTTTTTTGTTTTTATTGAAAAACTAACTAAGTCAAAACACCCAAATGTTTCCACCTACTTCGAAACCCAATCCAGGCTTTCACTTTTTATAAATTACTTTATTTTGTTCTGCGAAAAATCCTTTCCTGCGCACTTTCTAAGGAATTAAGCCAATTTACTGTTTCATTTAACTTTATTATAAGCAACTATAATACATACATACATACAATACAAGCTTAGTTGTTGTTTTCATATATTCATAAAGCTCAACAATTAAAAAAAAAATGCACATAACTTTATTTAAATACTTTCAAGAAACAGCACAAATTCTACACTAAGACTAAATGTAAAACGCCATTGACATTTCATGCGCGTACGCAGTGTTGTTGCATTTCTTGCATCAAGTTTTCAAACTTCGGCATTTTTATTTTACTCATAAATAGTTGACTTAATTGTGAATGCGTTAAGAGTGAATGCTGAGAATAATCGAATATGTTTGCTTTTATTTTCTTTATTTACTACATTAATACACAATTAGCAACAACGAATTTTTAATTCAATTAAATACTTATGTTCTTATATTTTATATGTATATTAACTTTACTCGTACTCGTATTTTTGTTTAAATTTTCTTTTTTTTAATATATGTTTACTTAACGCATGTTTTTAATTCCCTAAATAATTTTTTGTATGTATAATATATTTAATTATTTTAATATTTGTATGTATATTCATTGTAAATATGTAAGGTATGTGGTGTGTTTGTGGAAGGTCAAAGAAATGCTCTCAGAAGTGTATTATTTAAAAATTTATAGAAAAATTAAAAAAAAAAACAAAACTAATTACAGAATAAATAAATTCAAAATCTTTAGTTACAAAATGCCCAAAATTAACAAAAATATGGCATTAAATAAAAAATAAAAATTTATTTACAGCGCACTCTATTCCTCCCAAGTGTCAAACGTTTGTGGCTAGAATTTCCTCTTAGTTAAACTAAAATCAATTTTGTTATGGTTTATGATATTTCGCCTGTAATTTTCCGAAGAATTTAAAAAAAATGTATTCTTTACAACAAATGTGATTCAACCATGAAGTTTACAGTTTTGAGTTGTTGACGCATTGGTGGCAAGTCAAGTTTTGACAGACTTTTTAAAATTATACTTTTGCAAAAAAAAAAAAAAAAAGATTCTAAACTCTAAAAAATTGTAAACTCGAGAATGTAACTTTGGAACGAAAATTTAAAGGCAGTTTACTACAAAAAAAATGCCGAAAAAAGTATTGGCAAAGTAAGTTTTTTTCCTAGAGTATTCAACATGTTTTTCGTGCTAAAATTTTTTCGTTAATTTTTTTTTTACAAAATATAGCGATAAAACCTGAAAATACAAATTTTATACAAAATTCAGTACAAAAAAAAAACATTTTGAATATTATTTAAAAAAAAAAACTTACTGTGCCAATACTTGTTTCCGGCACTGTACATCAAATCAAATTTTCCTAAAATTTTATCCCATAATGTTTTGGAAATTATTTTTCGAAAATTTTCCTACTTTTTCCCCAGATGACATTTTAATTTAAATCTCAAAAAGTGTCTTTAATAATTTAAAGAAAAATCATCAATTTGAAAAACTATGTGGCGTTTTGAAGTTGCGATTAGAAAATTTTTTCTTCTTTTATAATAAATAGGCAGCAGCAATTTTTCGTTTCTTTCAGTTTTTGTTTTTAAGTTTTAAAGGCGAAAAATAATCCCTTACAATTTACTAAAAATATTATAAGAAAGAATTGGCAATGCACTGCCTATAGGTTATAAAGAATAATTTTACAAATTTAATTAAAGTTTCAAAGACAGAAAATAAGTTACTCTTTTTTGTCGTTTTTGTTTTAATTTAAAAAAGTTAAGTTTAAGAATTTCCCAAAAACTTGTTATAATAATTCCTAAACTTGTTACTATGAATTACAGGTAAAAAAAAAAATTATAAAAAAACTGAGAAAGATAAAAATAAAACTCTGAATAAAACAAATTTGAAATTGAAACAAAAATTAAATAAAAGCTTGAAAAATAGTAATAAGCCCCCGTTTTCTATATTCAACAAAAATGTTTTTTGTATTTTCGAAAGTTCAACTCAGATCTTTCCAGCATTTATTAAACTTGTAAATGGTAAAATGATAGAAATTAAATTTACTAATGAAATTGTGGATGAATTTGATTTGAGTGAATGAAAATAATCAAATGTGTATTTGAAAATGGTACTAGTAATAAATCAAAATAAAGAAACGGCATATGAAGCGTAATAAAACTTGCAAGCTGTAAAACTCGAATTTTAGTACGAGAAAAAACATAAGCAAACTATTTAGTATTAAAAAAAAAAATCGAAACACACACAAAATACTTAAATCAAAGTACGTAATAAATATGAATAACTAAAACTAACGTAATTCGAACTTCGAAAAAGAAAACAAACACATACATAACAAATGCTTAACGCAACCAATACTGGTGTAGGTGTATGTATGTACATATGTTTGTATGTGGGAGTGTATTCAATTTTTTTTTTTTTTTTAGATTATTAACATTTCATTCTTTTTTCAAGTTCTTTGTAGTTTAGTAAATACATAATTAGTTAACAAAGCTCAACATTTTGCTTTGCAATGATTTTATGCTTTTGTTGTTTTTCTTTACTTGAAACGTGTCGCAAAAACATTTGAAAGTTCATTCACGGCTGCCTGGCCCACGACCTGATTCACCTGCCCCTGCATACTCGCCGGTATGTAACGGTTTGCTCCACTTTGCTGGGTAATTGCACCACCGACCGCTCCAGTGACACGGCTTTAAAGACGAAAGTTGCCGAGACGAGAAAAATATTTGATTTTCATTCATTGAAATTTTTATTGGTTTTTTGTTTTTTGTTTTTCTTTTTTTATTGTTAAATTTAGGAACTCTATTTTTGTATGTGTGTGTGTGTGTGTGTGTGAATAGTGTACTTTTTCATGTCACAAACAATAAACGCACAAAAGAACGAATTAAAGGTTACATTTTTTTCTTGTCGTACAATACAATTTGATTTTGAAAAGTACACATTTATCGAAACGTTTGAAACCCCTTTTTACGAAAACTCTTCCCCATGAACTCTGCTATTTTTTGTGTTAAAAGGCATACATATATGGAGGAAACATAAATTTTAAAACGATAACTATGAAATGAGGTAAAGGTAAAGGTAAAAACGAAAAGATCCATTAAAATAAAGATTTAACCAATTAGAATTAAAAACAATAATGATTTAAAAAAATAAACTTATACAAAATTACAATTTTAAAAAATTCTAATACAGAAGTATTGAAAATTTAAATTACAAATCAGAGAAAAGATTATTTACAAAATTCTTAAACAAAAAAAGAAACATTTAATTTAAAAATCAGAAAAAGATGAGTAAACAAATGTTTCAAATGTCAAAAAAATTAAAAGCTGAACTCTTTTTTAAAATCAAGCAAATATTTGTTTTAATTCTCAGCACCAAAGAATTAAAACGAAAACATGAAAATTGTAAATTTGAAACAAAAAATTTAAGGATTTTGAATGTTTTGATCAAAATAACTTTGCAAGCAAACTAAACTAATTACAGTTTCAAAATAAAATAAAAAATATTTAAAAAACTAAATCACAAATTTAATTTAAATATACAAAATATGTATAATAAAAATTAAATATTATAGAAGTATCGAAAAGATCACTATACAAAATTATAAAACTAAAGATGCGTTTAAATTAAAAGCTGAAAAAAATGAACGATTCTCAAAAATTAATAGCTTTAATTTGTTTAAATCAAATTTTTCTTTTTCAATTTTCAACACCAAGCAATTAAAAAACATGAAAATTATAAACTAAAACTTATATTTGTTTATATGTAAAAAAAAACATAAAAAATATAAAATTTCGGAATGTTCCAAAAAAAAGTAATAAAATTACTAAAGAATTTAAAAAAAACAATAATTTGAAATTTGAAAACTGGCTTTGTTATTCTTATTGCCAAAAAAATGTAGTACGAATGCGACATTTTCAAAATTTTTCTTTTGATGCAGAAATTTATCTAGATGCCTTAAGAATATCTCAGCATCAAAAAAAAAAATTTTTGAAAAAAAAAAATTTGCTTGATTTTGTTCGCGGTTAGGGCTTAAAATTGTTAAATTTAATAAACTAAAAATTATTTACGTTGAAATGTACTAAAAAAATTAAAAACGTGATGTGTGAATAAAATAAAAAAATTTAATTTAAAAAAAAATAGAGTGAGAAATATAAAAACAAACAAGATACATTTAAATGTGAAGTTGATGACACAAACAAACATACATACATACATAAATTAAAAACAAACAAAAAATGAATTTAATTGTGTGTGTGTAAAGCGCGACAATTAGCTTTTTTATGATTTTTTGCAAGTATATATGCTAAGAACTTTCTAAATATTCCGCGAATTGCATTTACCTTGCATTTTTTATTACAAGTTTATAAAATTAGCTAAAAAAAAAATCACTCAGTTAAAAATCTCTCTGTAAGACTAAATATGAATGGAAATTAATGTTTAAATTCTGCTGGACATCTTGGCATACCCATGCGATAAAAAAAAAATATATAAAATTTTGTGGAAAGGATCTATATTAACAAAAACAAACAGAAATTATCATTGATGTGGTATTCACTATCATTCATCCAGACATTGCTATCTAATAGGTAAAAGTGTAGTCTACGACTACGAAAAACATAGGATAACTGAATTCTTATGGATACGAAAAATGACAATTTTGACGTTTCCAAATAAATCGATCTTAAAAACGTATAGGTACAAATGAATTTGGAGAATCTGACCTTCCATTTTGATAATCTTAGAAATCTTTCGAATAATACTACCACCGTAAATAGAAAACGTGTAGGCTTCGGATAGAGAGTGGCAGAAATTGCGGGATAATCGAATTATAGCAAAGGTGTAACCAATTTGTTATGTGGGCAGATATACATTTTGCATTTTAATGAAATTTTCACCCTGGTTAGAATATGATTCCACAAAAATATTTGACTGATGTCAATAAATAATGCCACAAGCTGTCTTTCATTGCAAATTCGTTCGTTGAGGCGGCAAGCGTTGAGTGTGAATATTCCCTTCATTACATTTTCATTAAATAAAATATGTTTAAATTTAATATACAGTGCCGGAAAAAAGTATTGGCTTAGTAACTTTTTTCATATATTCTCCATATTTTCAATGCTACAAAATTTTCATTAGCGTTTTATCAAAATATATCTCATTCTATAAAAAACCCATATAAGTTCAAATTTCAAACATAATTAAAAACAAAATTGCAAAAATGCCAAACTTATTGATCAGACTTTTTAGAAAAATTTTAATATGAAGTTTTCTAGCGTAATAAAGTGTACGTTTTAAGTGGTTTAAAAGTCTCGATAGTTTTTCATAATTTTTTCACCGGAAGTGTTACCCGTTTTCTTACATATAAAAATAAATTGTGCTAATGGGTTAAATGGAAAAAAATGTGCAACACCCCAGCAAAAAAAAAAGTTGTCAACAATGATCGGGAATTTGTAGTAACTAAAAACTTGCACTTTATTATACTACGAGCTATAAAATTGTATATCCCACATTTTTAAAAAAAAAAATTTTAAATTTGACGAAATTTTTGTAAGTTTTATGCACAGTGTGAAATTGTGGCTTATATCATTTTAGTTGAGAAGGACCATATCTTAATAAAGAATTAGCAAAACAATTTGAGCATGAAAAATATTGTGCATAATATAAAAAAAGTTACTGTGCCAATATTTTTTTCCGACACTGCATATTAAATTTAATTTGAACGCCTTTTTACGTTGTAAAATTAAGTTTTTAATTTTTTTTTTGTAAATATTTACTGACAAATTATGGTAGTTAAGGTACCTGACCTGCAAACCAAAGTAACAGCAATACACACTTTCAAACTTTAAAACGTCTGCCTTAAGATCAAGGCGGCTGCACAAAACTTATTTAAAAAAAAAACTTGTTAAAAATCATATTTTGTGTATTTTTTTTTATATATATTTAACTTTTATTGCATATTTTCATTACAATCATTAACAACAATATGCCTAGAAATAGTGGCAAACATCTTTAGTGATTAATTATTTAGTTGATTTTCTTGTTAATTTAACTACTATTTTTAACGTTATCATTTTCATTGTTTAATGCAGCTTTGGGAATATTTTAACTTTTTTTTTTTGTTGTTAATTTTTTTCTTAGTTCGAAATAAGCGTCGGACCTGTTTATGCGGTTTTACAAAACAACTCAATGCAAATGATAAGATTTCTGCAGTAACACGCTAGTCTTAAACTAATAATATTCTCATAAATATATTTATTTCTTTGTATATATTGTATATATATATATTAGAGCAACTTTTAATGTACTGCTGCAAAAATTCAATGTGGCAACATCGACTATAAATTTGAGTGGACTTGTCTCGTTTGCATTTAGCAAAACACAACTTTCGTTTGGGATAATTATTTATATTTGGGCCGCTCTAGCATTAAACATAATATTTCTTGTTTGTTTATTTTATTGCCATATTTTTCATTGAATGCTTACATTGAGATGTGTCGATTATTTGCTTAAATAAATTTGAGTTAATTAATTTAGTTTGTTTGTAATGTTAGGGTATTTGTAAACACATAGTATGTATGTAAAGTTTAAGGTGCGGTTATGTAGTAATTTAGCGACGTCTGTTAATACGTAGGGTTACATTTGGTTCGATGAGAAAACGTTAGGTACATTTCAAATTAAATAACAAAAAAAAATATTTGTAAAGATCATAAATGATTTTTGTTGCAAAAAATGTGAGCATGAACATTGAAAATGAATGCACAATAAGTTTTTTTTATACATGTAATTGAGATGTGAGACGAAGAGAAGGACAAACAAATTTATTTTTTTTTTATTTTATGGTGTTAGCCCATTTTAAGCCACGAGTTGTGAGTAAAGCGTGATCGATGGCAAGAAAGGAAGAAAAGAGACAAAAATATTTTTGTTTATTGTTAGAATTTTTTGGTGTTAGATAATTAAAAAGAAAGAAATAGTAGACAAATTTAAATACAATTACCAACTAAATGATCAAGAACAAAGATACAAAAACTGCGGTGAATAATTATATTATTTTTGCCCTTATGTATATTTTAGAAACTAGTGTAATTTTATAAGAATTTCATAATATTCCCTAATAAAACTGGCCTCGAGTTCAATAAAATTACACTACTAGTGACTAATATTTTTAAAGATATTTATGCAAACCAAGCCCCATATTTGTACAGCTCTTTTATTATAGATATTATTAAGCAGATATTTTTGCTGCTGTTAGTATCGGAGTTTTCGATTTTTTAAATACCGAAAATGCTGATTAATAGTTTTTGAATCGATAAAGAAGACAATTTTATACTATTTATTAAGCTGATATCCAGTTGTTTTTTTTAAATACAACTACTACATTTGCATAAAATTTAGTTCCACACTGAGTATAAATTTTTAATCATTATAATTTTACTTTAAATTCATTTTTAACCAACTAAAAAGTGGGTTTTCTAAAATACTGAAAAACGAGTTTAGCTATTCCTTGGTGTCACAGAATTTTGTGAACTGTTTTTTTTTTTTTTTTTTAATATAACAAATCCTTAGTCCGAAGCCCCAATACGAATGCCGATATTTTGATATAACGATACAAATTTTTCTATGTATTATTATTTTTATTTCATTTAGTGAAATAGCAGTTTTTATTTCGAACTTTTTTCACCTTTTTTTTAATTTTTGATTTTAGAATTTTTTTTAATGGTAAATAACGTTGTTTTTATTTTCAATCTTTTTGAATTTTTGACTTGAGAAATTTTTTTAAATATTTTTTATCGCTTAACTTTTTTATTGCTAAGTTATTAGCGAAATAAGAATAATAAATCCAATCAGTATACTTCCGGTAGCACATTGTTTCTCTATCTACACGATTCACGAATATTTTTGCTTTATCGATTAGTGACTGTAAATTCCTATGTTAAACATTTCTTCAACAATGTGTTGCCATACTTTCACAAATAAAATCAAAAACAAAAATTTTAGTATTGTCTTTAGGCCGAATTCGTAATCAATTAAACGAGGAGCGTTTAAATTTGAATAACGTAACGTTTAGAATATTATTGATTATTTTGGGCTAGTGATCGCATTTTAAATGATTCTATCATAACCCATTTTTTAGTTTATATAGGTACCGTTACTGTTACCAACCCATCAGTAGTGCATAGGTGTGTTTTTATAAGCGAAAAAAGAGGTCCCAACCGTCGATAAATCAATAATTGTATATATTTTATGTAATTTTAGAAAATGAAAAATTACGATTTAAAAAAAATAAAGCAACTTCTAAATAATTATATTCGGTTTCCACTTTTCGAATTAATGATTGCGCTCACTATTTGCATAGAAACCATTTTCGTTCGACAGGAAATAGAGAAAAATTCAATACAAATAATAATAAAACAATATCAAGCCAAACTCAAAACGGAAGTAAAAACTAGTTTGAATATTGAAAGAAATAAAAAATCTTTGTGTACTTACGAAGGTAATAGTGGTGGTGGCAGAGCGCCGCCAGGACGGCCGCCTGGCAATGGTGGGGCACCGCCGCCTGGACGATTCGGAATCGCTGGCGCTGGACGCCCAGATGCAGGTGGTGGTGGTGGGCCGCGGCCGCCGGCGCTGCCTAGAGAGCCCTGTGCAGGAAAATAAACGAAAAAAAAAAATTGGTTAAGGCATTTTGATAGTCGATTAGAGAGGTAGACACAATCTCAAAAACGCAAAACACTTAAACCAGTATACTATTTTCAAAAATATAAGTAGAGGGTATGCCGATGAATTTTCTTTTTTAATTTACCTGTGATGTGGGTGCTGGTTTGCGTGGTCCACCGGGACTGGGTGGCGAGAGACGTGGATTATCTAGTCCACTGGGTAGCCAATCATTTTTGACAGGTGGTGGTAGTGGTGAGGATACTGTGGCCATGGACACATCACCTGGAAATATTATTTTATTAGAGATGTTGAAATAAACACACAATAAAAAATTAAATATACATTGATAGAAAAAATAAGGTTTAAAAATAATTTAAAAAAAACTCTTAGGATTATGGGATTATAATATAAAAACAAACATAGCCAGCCATTTTTTTATTTTTTGTTTGGATAAAAGGTTTTATAGCAATAACAAACCTTGAAACTATTTATATTTGAATGTTGGAATTTTGATTCTGATACGCTAAGGTTTCGGGAAAACTATAAAAATTGTTATATTTTTAAAAAATTTCAACTCTGAAATAAATTCCGGAATTTTGAGACTAAAATAAATTTTTTGATTTACCGAAATATTGCGTCTGACAGATATTTCACCTCCTATTGATATTGCTAGCCGTGTTTTTAATTATTATTTATTAATGTTAAGAGGTAACTAATCGTGAAGCAACTCTGGAAATTTTTTTTTAGATTTTCAATTGAAACGGAGTAAAAGTCTAGGGAAGAGAGCGCAGTTTTTAAATCGGTTAAGACCCAAAATTTGTTTAGTGGACTACCATTATTTCGAAGGCTGAGCTTTTTTGTGAAATTGATTTTTTCAGTATCAGTCAAGTTTAAAGATTTTTCAAAATTTGAAATTTTCGGAAGTTATAGCTATTCACTTTTTTCCATTCTTGATAGAATATCTACGATGTTAGGCACAGAAGCTTTAAGATCGATTCAGAAGTCAAATAGAACAAATCAATTTAATGTTAATAGCTTTTGTAAAAAAAAAAACAAATCCCAAAACAAAACGAAAAAAAAATAGCAAAATAAAAAATTAAAACGGGAAGAAAATTATTAAGTATTTAAAAATTAGCAGAACCGATATATGTATATTATAGCGAAAAAATTAATAACAAAAAGAAAAAACTCGGCCTTTAAAAAAATGGTGGTCCACTTCACAAATTTCGACTCGGAACACAATTGCTCAAAGGCTAGCACAGCGATGTTTTTAAATGTTACCCTGTTTTTCTTTTTATCTTCAATTATAACTAATTTTGTTGTTGTTGTTGTAACTGCATAAAACATTCCCCATAAAATTTTGGGGAATGCTGCTGAAGTGACAGTCCTTGGCCGGATATAGATCCGGGTCGTTCCGGTACCGTAGAACCGACTGTCGTGGGAACGATTGTTGTTATTGCCTTCGCTTAGCAAACTTCTCTGCCAAAAATTCAAATATTAATATTTTGTAGTGATAATGTACTCGAAATATTTTTTACCGAGGCGCCTTTGGAAATGTTATGGGGAATGTTTTATGCCGTACAATTGTATTGTAACAATTGTATTGTATTTAAATTAATGTTTTTTTAAATTTGTAAACCAATGTCACTCTTTAAAAAGTACAGCCAGCCTCTTACCGATAATTCGTAGCGCTTCCTTGCAGGCGTGGTACATGCGCAACATCTCTTCGCGTTTTGTGGCCGATTCCGCCGACTCTTCCATCATTTGTGCCTATGAAAATGTTAGATGTACATAAATTATTAGTAAAGTTTGAAAAGAAAAAAACTATTAATTGTATAGAATGTACAGAAAAACTAGGGTAAAAAATAAACATTTTGTTTTATTTGAATCAGTCAAATCACTTACCTGATCACCAGTGGCATACAAATGCGCCAACAGTTCGCCGTTGATGAAATCTTTCGTGTTATTAATTATTAACATCATTATAGATTTCGGTACCATATCACGTGTGGTCTTTGTGACGATCTTCATGTACGAATCTACTAAATTACGAATGGTCTCCACCTGACGCTCCAGCTGTGGATCCGAAGCGCTCTCCTCGCTAACGGACTGTAGTCGTAGCGTTGCGCACAACCAAAGTGGGTGGAATAATAAAATTGAGGGTAGTGACGGTAGTGGTGATTTATGGCAGTGAAAGGTAGTTTTTTGTAAGACGTGTTTAAATAAGTGTGGGTGTGAGAGAAGAGTGTATATGTGCAGCGGCAGCGGCGGCGACGACAGCAACCCAGCAAAAGCGATACACATACGTATTTTGCATTTTATAATTTGTTAAATTTTTAAAATTTTTTTTTAATATAAATTTATAGGAGAAGGGAAAGAAAAAAAAGAAAAAGAATGGATATGTACAAATTTCCTTTTTTCTCAAATCAATAACAAATAATAAATATAATAATAGCATAATAATCCCATTACAACAAATTTCCGTTAGACAGTTTCTCATTCAAGGTATTAGTAGTAGATAGTTGGAAAAAACAAAAAAAAAGCATATAAATAGGATGAAAGTAATAAATATCAAGCGTTTCAAAAAGATAATAGATAAATTAAATCTCAGAGTAATCGTATTAAAATGCAATATTAGAGGTATTCACGTCAAAAAAATAATAAAAAAAAAAACTTTGGATGATAGAAACTAGTTCATATATTTTCATGAATTTTGAGCTTATAAAATTATTTTGAACGAAGAGAACAAATTTGAGTGAATTAAATTATTACGAACTGAATATGCATGAAGTAGTGAATACATCTATTAAACAAACAGAAAGAATTTTGCGATTGGAAAACGAAATATAATATATTTTTCGAAAATAAAAGCCAAATTATTAAAATTTTAACCCTACTGGCACCACCACAACTTAACAACAGAAACAACAGCAAAGCAAACAAAAAACTCGTCCAATAAGTATCCAACATATTATATTTGACAAATACTGTTGAAATTCTGTATTGAAAATTTTATTGAATAAATAAATTCATGTATGCCAATTTTTGTAGTTATCGCAGCGGCAACACTCAACAGTCAGCGTTGCCAGTTGTTAAAAAGTGATTCTAGATACTTATGGGACGAAAAATTTGTATGCATAAATGAGTTAGTATTTATATTGTGTGTGTGTGTGTGTATTTACATATTATTTGTTGTAGGGTGTGTGGATTATTATTGATACTTTGAAAAATGTTATAATACATTTTTTTTCTAATATTTTGTTTTTAAGAAAAATGTTTGTATGCTTCACTAATCTCACTACAGGTTTATAAGATTTCAATAAAAATATTTGAGTTTCAAATTTTGATATTTGAAAACTTTTTTTTTTGTTTTGAGGATTAAAAAAAAAAAAGTGTCTCAATATTTTAGCAAAGTTTTGTAACTATTGTATTTGCTAGTAGCAGTTCTGATTTCATGATTGTTCTGTTGTAAAAAATTGTGACAACGAGGTTGGTTTTGAATTATTTGAGGTGTTTCGGGGCAGTTGATGACATGAGATGAACATAAACTTGTAAGAAGCCAACAAAGGTGTGCACACCTTAATTGTAAAACACTGAGATTTTAATGAATTTATTAAACAAAAATAACAAATATTTAACGAGAAACGAGAAACTAACATTTTTGTTGTTTGGGTAAAATAAGAAGATTCAACAGATTCGAAATATGTTTTTCAAATCAAAATAAGTTTTCTGAAAATTTTCAGCGCAGCGCCAAGCATATACATATAAATAATTTCAGCTGGAAATTGTATTGGCTAATTGGCGCTAACTAAATTATTGCTAGTGATGTGCTCACGTTAAATATCGATATTAATATTGTGATCGATATAATTGTTATCGATGTTAATGTTGGGATCGATAGTTTCTGACAACTATATAATTCGATATTACTCTTGTTATCGATATTAATATTACCAATATTGCCTTATTCTTAACTTTGTTATTGTCATCGTTTCATATTCTCTATCATTATAGTAACTACAACTGACCCTGCACAAATCAAAAATGTAGCACATGCAAAATCTTTAATTCATTTCAATCTGCTGAATCTTATCTTATTTTTGGTGGGCGCTATTACAGCAACAGTAGCTGATAACATGAAATATAATAACAAACAAAAATAAATTAGCAGTATATTAAATAATTTAAATAAACAGAGAGGTTAATTTTTAATTTTGCACTTGCGAAACACATACTCATAACAAATAAAAGTAACAAATAACGGTTAAAAAATTTCAACAAAAATTTGTTTGATTTTGTAAACATACGTTTTTCGTTTTCTGTAGTACATATTTTATTTTATTTTTTTATCATTTATTGTCGTTTGTATAAAAATAGATTTGGAAAAAAATAAGAAAAAAGACGAATTAAAATTGAACGTGGAGTTCTTCTTGTAGCAATAAACATTTTGAAATAAATGTGCATTAATTATTTTTATTATAACAAGGCTTGAAGCACCAAAGTAAACCAAACCAAAAAAGTTGAAAAAATTATAAAATTAAATCAAAATATACACAAGTATATAAAAAATAAAGCATAAATTATATGTAAAAACCTAATTATAAAACGCCAATTCACCAAATTAGTGAAAGAAAAATAATTTCCGTTACTTTTGTTTTGCTTTTTTACAACTGTGTGTTCTTTTTCGTTTTTTTTTTTTTTTTTTGTTAAAAACCATTACTTCCATACATTATTTAATGTTGCGAAGTACCAATAAAATGCAAAATAAATACCACAAGTTTATGAAATAAGTGAAACAAACCTCTTGTCCTTCCTGCTATGGAGAAAAATTCGATAAAACAGAGAAATATACGAAAGTTTGCATTACAAAATAGTTTTGAATTTTTTTTTATTGTTTATAGTTCTTGATAATATTTATTAATTATTTTATTTACGTTGCTTAATGTGTAACTGTGTATGTGCGTTAGTTGTTTAAAATTAATTACATACATTAAAAGCAATTTGGGTTGGGGAGGATGGGAGAAGTCATGTAGGACGACATTTGATTTTAAATTAAAAAAAAAACAATATTTGATAATTTAGCAGAAAAACAACAAGTTATGGAACGGAAGTAAAGTGTCGGAAAAATGTAATGGCATCGTAATTTTTTTTTTTAATATTTACAAAATGATTCATGCTAAAACTCATTCTATAATGAAAACCAGATAAATACAAATTTCCACCTTTTTAGAAAAATTAGGGGTAGACCATTCAACTTTTTGTAAAAATTGTAAATAAAAATTTTGAAAATTCGATGAAAATTTTTTCCCCCCCCAATTTTTCTGAATTTTTGGATTTTTATAATTTTTGTTATAAAATTAGCTATATTTTGAGAATAAGTTTTAGCATAAAAAACATTGTATAAAATATGAAAACTTGCCGGGCCAATACTTCTTCCGGCACTGTAGGTATTCTCAAAAATGGGGTTCGGTTAAAATTATAAAATAAATTAAAAAATAATTATTTGTGTTTTTTTTTTGTTGTGGGAATCATAAAATTGGCGGTCAAAACATTGAGTTTTTATATTTTACATTTAATAAGCAACATTTAGGGCGGGTAGCGAGCACTAATTTCAGCTGTTACTTTAAATACTTTTTAAATTACATATATCAGTACTTATAACATTTTCTGAAGTGTTAGTTAACACTGGCGAAATTAGACAGGGTGATACAGAAGATATTACCCACTTATATTATATTCGTCATTACGTTAATTTGTGCGATTAGCAAAGACATTTTTTTTTGTGTGCAAATTCTTAGAAATAATTTTCATTTAATTTTTTTTTTTTTCATCACAAAAATTAAAGTCTTTACAGACGCTATACCGAAAAACCGATTTTTAAGTAGATTCGAATCAAATTGAAATGCATACATACATTCAATCAAAAAAGTTTTGGCACAGCTATATTTTTTAATTTTCACTAAAAAAAAAACAATCAAATAAAAACAAATCTCTAAATTTTGATGGAAATTTCACGATTTTTTTTAATATATTTTACACAAAGTTCGAAACTTTAATTTATGTAGTTTTTGTGATAGTATGAATTCATTGTAAATTCAAATTTCAAAATTACAAGAAACATTGCGAATATTAACAAAATATCGCTGTGCCAAAACTGTTTTGAGTGACTGTACATAAATTGATAAATATAACCAATGTGTTACCGAGTAAGATAGGATTTCGAAAAAGGAATTTATGCTTTAATATTATACTTTCAATAGTCAGCTGAAAAACTGGTAGCTACCCTCCCTCAAGCGTACAATTGAATTACGTACATACAATATCAAAATACATATTTATTCAATGCATATAAAATGTATTATATTGTATAGTACATACCTACATGAAAATGATATAAAAACATTTTTTTTTTTTTGTTTTCTCAAATACGCAAAACAACTTACCTCATCACCATTCTCCTGTGCCACTTGCTTCTCAGGATATACGCCAGCGCGTAGGAATGAAGCCTTCCACGATTCCACATCTTCAACGGTCTCACAAGACAGCTCAAGTTGTTTGTAATCCTAAGTAAAATGTTGAGGAGGTGCAAAAATGATACGATTGTTAGTATGTATTTAATTTGTATCGCAAACAGCGCGAAAAGCAAATAATTAAAAAAAAAACAAACAAAAAAACAAAATTGAAATGCGCAACAGGAGTGGTAGAAATGGAAAAAAAATAAAACAAAAAAATTATTTTGGCATTTGGGAAGTCAGGGTCGGTGAGTAAGTATTCGGAAACAAAATAGGAAACCAATACGGGTTGGTGTGTGGTGAAAATAAAATAAAGTAAAAACTTTTAGCAAGTGGCTACTTACGAAGAGCTAATGCGAGTATTTATATATATTTGTTTGAAACAATTTTTCATTTAAAATATGCAATCGCTGACAATGGCATAGTTTTCAAAAACACGGCGACCACTTTTTTTGTTTGTTTGTTTGTTGGGATTGTGTCACGAACCTGCGTTGAAATTCATGCCATGTCATTGCATATTGCAAATGAAAATTTGTTGCTGGGAAAAATGTTGATAAAAACATAGTAATTTTTATCAAATACAAAAAAATTTAAACGCCATTACCAAACAGTTTGTTGCCACACAGGGTTGCAAATTTTTCGTTATTTTGTTTTTTTTTTAGGTACACGCCAAAAAAGAGCGCGGCACACTTACATTTATTTGTACATACAACTCAACGAACTGAACTGAACTTTAAAAACGGGTACAAAAGTGTGTGTGTAAGAAAGAGAGGCATACATACATACAGAAATATATAATATTTTTAAAAAGGGCAGTTTAAAATTAAAGTAATTTCCAGTTTCGTTTTGAAAAATTTTAAGCAACTTAATCAATTTGAAGTAAAAATATAAATTAAGTGGGGGTTTTGTTTTGGAAATTCAAATATTTGATAGTGGTGATACGCTACATAGCATGATTTGAAAAAAAAAAAAAAAAATTAATAAACATTTTTCTAAATTTTTCAGAGAAACAGAAGCTTAAAATTTGAAAGTTAAAAAAAATTGACCGCAAAATCTTCTCTCTTACACAATTTTTTGCTTTTTGCTTAAAAAAAATTAAATTTATTGCTGTGTAGCGCAGCACTCGAATCAATTAAAAAGTATTTTATTTTTATAAATAAACTGCGAAATAGTTTTTTTTTCTTTTCAGCTATAAAGCAATATGTAAAAAAAAAATATCTAAAAACACCATGCGACATTGATTTAAAGCGCGACTTTCCTATTTAATTTTTTTTATTTTATTTTTGTATGCTTTCTATTAAATTGTTTTTCTTGCTGTATTTTTTGTTGCGTTTTTAGTTGTTGCTGTCTTTTGCTGTTTTCTTGTACGTGGTCTTGGTGGTTATACGTTGCAAAATTTTTTTGTACTTTACAAAAATTACTAACCTTATAAACATTACGTCCATCTGGACTGAATAAAGCAAATGTGACACGTCTTGACATTGACATGAAGCCCTGTTCAATATCGCGTAATTTCAAACCATCCAACGGCAACATAAATTTCTTCTCCTTCTCATCCTCATCCTTGTACCAGGAAATACTCTCCGATGTCAGGACAAACCAATAGGGACGCGAACCGCCTGCAATGTTGTGTTTTTGTTGTGATGTCAAAACAAACAAAAAATTAAGTGTTGCAAGTGTGGAAAATAGAAAAGCAGTATGCATAGAGCGTTGAAACGGAAAGTAGTAAGTAAGTGTCAGTTAGAGTTGTTGACAGTTGACAGTTAAGGTGATGTTTTTAATTTTTGTGGAATATTTTTGTGTAGCACATTTGTTGTTAAATGTAAAGATGAGCAGCGCAAGAAGATTTTTGACGAATTATTAGCAATTGTACGATGAAGAAATGCAGAAAGGAATGAGACAAAAAAGAAGAAAATTTCGAGAAAAAAAATGATTATTAACATATGAATATTTATACAAGTACTGTACAGTAAAAAATTTATCAAACCTACATAAGTTGTTCTAAACTAACTTACGTATATACACTAAATAACTAATTACACTAAATATTTACAAATAATTATAAAGTAATTATAGAATGTGTTTCTTTTCTACCTTCTGAGAGAATGACAAATGACACTGAAGATGGCACAACGCCGAAACCGGTTTGTCTTCAAACCAAACATGACAAGGGATGAGGGTAAAAAGTTTCATATATGTACATCTAATTATAGAGGGCTATAAATATGCATAACTACATACTTTTATAAAATATATGTACATTTATAAAACATCAATCAAAATATCATTTGCATCAAACCCTAAAACAAATCTGAAAATACTAATGAGGGGTATTAGAGACAAAGTGAGGAATAGAAAAGTGGAGACGGATATAATGCGGAAGATAGTAAGAGAGAGTATGAGAGACAGAGAGTCAGAGAAAGAGAGGCGATGAGATAAGTGAGTGAGAAAGAAATAACCGTTAAACAGTGTAGCATTTTGAGTAGATTTCTGTACCGATTTTGGTAGAAATTTTTTTCTATTTATTTTAAACTTTTTGATATATCAATACGATTTATTAAAACGTAAAATTTTAGAAAATTATTAAGTGGGCAATTTTAAGTTTAATAGTCATGAATAAAATTGAAAGACGATATTGTCCACTTGTAAAATATTGGAGACTTAATATCGGGTTCATACTTGTGTGAGGTTTCAAAGTGAAATTATAATTTTTTCTAATTCTACTCTACTTAACATAATAAGTAAACAGATAAGATAACCTGCTTAACTGAAGAGAAAGCAAAAGCTTAATTTATTCTGAACTTTACAAAAAAGCAGATATTTGCATTATTCCACATCACACAGACAGACCCCTCATTCGTATTTTAAAAGTTTATGTATTCTTCCTTACTCTTACTAATCTTCTAAATTCGAATTTTCCACACGCACCTACTCACATTTTAAAATATTTATACGAACATATCTAAAGACTTTTGACGAACGACTTATATTGGCTTAGCACTTTTTCCTGCCAAGCATGAATAAAGTTGTATGCAAATAAAGAAATAATTTTAGTGCAAAAGTAAAATTGTTAAATTCAAAGTCGTTTCGTCAAAAGTCAACAGATATGTGGCTTTGTTTAGAAAACATATTCAAAGCCAATACGCATGCGCAACCAACGAAAAAAGGAAGTAAAGCAAGTGCTGTAAATGCATTTTCACATTTATAAACATTTTTCATTGCCTTGAACTTATTTTTTAAATATGAAAATCATAATTGTACTTAATAAAATTACCATGAAAAAAAGTTATAAATGTGAGAATGATAAAAAAGAAGAAAAAAAACACAACAAAAAAAATATATTAACATACAAAAGTTCTCTATAAATTACAAGGATCTAAAAATGGTTGCAAAACAAATGCAAACAATTAAAATTAAATTGTTGTATAGAATTTTAAAAAAGTATCAAGCATTATACAAACCAAGAAATTGTGGCAAAAATCGCTTCAATGCTACAAAAATGAATAAAGAAAATCATAAACATAGGAGAAGGATAGACAGAAAATTATAACGAACATAGAAAACTAAATACGTTATGTTTAAACATGCACTTTAAATAATTAAAAAAAAAAAAAAAGCAACAACACTTGGCGATAGAAGAGAAAGACGTGACGTATACAAAACAAGTGAAAATAGCTTTAAATTACTTTTTCGTAAAAAAAATTATAATAATTATTAACAGGATTTTCTACAAGTACTAGAAAAATACTGACTCTTTGAGATCCAAATACTGAATAGGGGAGATTGCAGAAAATCGTTTGTAATATTTGTATATAATACCTGTTACAATATATTGCGCGTAAATAAAGAACTTTTTACATTTAATGCCCTAAAAAATATTTAAATTCTTTATATTGCAGAAAAATTTTACAATGCAGAATGAGCAACCAATTTTTTTTTTATTTAAAACAAAAATTGGTTATCAATAAAACAAGTAGGTATAAAAAATATTAAACATTTTGTTTGTACTAAAAATATTTATTATTTATATCTCTTAACGAAATCAACATTTTCTTTTTTGTATTTAAAAATCGCTGTAAATACTTAACGTAGAAAATTTTTTTCAAAATTTTAGCGATGTAAATAAAAGCCTCCAGAAGTGGTGAAGTGCGGTTTAGAATTGTGAGAATTAAGAAAATCTTACTGATTAATTTAGAACAAAAATTGGCTATAAAATAAATAATTTTAAAAACTTATTAAAAGAAGAAAAGTATGAGATCAAAATTTTGTGTACTAAAATATTTTCGAGTTGACATCTAATCTAGGAAAAACGTATACGAATAAATTTAAAATTTAATGATTAACTCTCTACTTCTTAACGAAATTAATGTTTTCTTGTCTTGCATTTACTAAAATAAGCTATAAATCAAAAAATTATTCAAAAATTGTTAGCCGTAAAAATAGAGATTAATGTTTTATGCATTAAAATTTTTAGTTGCCCTCAATAAGGGAAAGGTTATGAATTCATAAATAAAACCGGAAACTCTTATTTAATTCAATTCAGAGTTTTTTCAATTTTAGTACAAAAAATAAATGCCTTTAAATATGTTAAAAAATGTCACCAGAAGTGGCTAAGTGCGGTTTAGAAGCTTTAAAAAGCTTTCAATGCAAGTTTATTACCAAATTGGTATTTGAAAATTCGTTGGAAACCCCTATTTCTAATGTTTAGAATATTCTTTAAACATAACATACATAAGTATAATATGAGCGTAGAGTGAAAGTGAATACAAACTTTAGAAAAGTGCCTAAAATATACAGAAAACATATTAAAAATTTGAATGCTGAAGTTCGATGAAATTTTTTTTAAATGCTTTAGCGGTACTAAAAGAAAAAAGTGTAAAGTTGCGAAATAGCGCCTCCTAAAATTGTAACTGTGCTTAAAGAATATGGAAACTTTAGTACAACACAAAATTTTTTTAAAAATCTTACATCATGGCTACAAATTAGTACTAAATATCAGTACTAAAATTGTATAATCAATTTGATAATTTTATATAAGTACTGAGTACTAATTTGAATATGTATCACAATATTTATAAAATTTTGCAGAAAATTAATACCTAAATTTTGTACTAATTGTATACAAAATTTGTACTACATTTTAATATTTATTAAAATATTTATAAAGTGTATAGTTGTAGTTTCCATAAAATTTACTGAGCTTAACCGATTTAAGGAGCTAAAAGCAACAAAGTACTAAAACTCAACGATGAATATAACAGGAAGTGAGAGATATTTATGTATTCGTATTAAAAACAAAAAACGAAAAATAACGCACAATACTCCACCACAATTCAGTCTATAAACACTCACACGAAAAAGCACACAGATAATCCAGCACCCAAACGAGACAGCACACTCCCAAGAAATAATTCTACAACTTCTACCATATTCTGCGTATACTATATATGTATGTATGTATGTACAAAACAAGAATAGTAATTTACTAATAATTGACACTAAATAGTTTTTCACTAACGTATGAACTAAAACTACTCTTAAACTATTTACACTAAGTTAAAACAAAAAAAAAAAAACTAAATTCTTTTCTATTGCGAACTCACCTTTCATAATGCCCAAATTTTGTATGACCATATAGCCTTTGCGTATAACCTGATTGCCCAACTGGCGTGTGCCAGTCTTATTGGAATTTTCAGATTTATTCTGAGCACTAAAATATTTTATACGAAATTAGTGATAAACTCTAATAGTTATAGTATTATATATGAAATAATTACGAACTTTGCAAAGCCAATGAAATCCTCATGATTGGTATTCATGTAGGCCAATTCGAAATCGATGAGTAACAGAATTTGTTCCTTACAATATTGTTCCCGCTGGCGTATGTGTGTAGTGATGATACGTTCGGTTTCTTCGCGTAAGCGTGGATAGCGAGACATCTAGTGGGGTGTTAGTTTGGAGGGAAAAAATATGCATAATAATAGAAAGGAAGTTAACCGCGACAAAGAAAAAATCGTAATAGAACATACCTTGTCTGTGCACATGCGCACCACAACGGACAACTCCTGTACGACTAGATCAACACACTTGATGACCGGCTCCTTTAATTGTGCTATTTGACGTTTGACAATCGCCTCGAAGGCCATGTCGGGTGTGAATAAGCCCACACGAATACCATGGATATTACGAATGGCGAATGAGATTTCGCGACGTAACTCTTTTTCATCACAAGCCATTTTCACAATTTCAAAACGTAAACTGAAATTTGGATGTTTAGAAAAAATTACGTGTTACGAGAATGAGAAAACGCAAACAAAAAATATCATCACACTGGTAATTGCAGGTAAACTTTTGTAAAGATAATTGCAAATAAATAAAAAAACAAAACTCATTACACAACAATTGCGGAAACTTATGAAATAGGTATTGCAAGCGAACTTTCTGCTCAAACGTTGTAAGTGGTGAATATGCTATAGCTGCATATGCAAAACTCCCCACACACGCTTACCGCTCATGGAAAATCCTATTGATTTTAGCACCGCCTGATAGCTCATTTGTATTGACCAATGCTGAGCCGGAACCTTCAATGGTGCGCTCAAAATCTGACTGCAACTGTTGAATCATTCTGTGTAGTAGTGGAAAAAAAAACAAAAAAAAACAAATTAATATATTTACATTTGCGTTGGAATTCTCTTCTCTTCTACACTCAACTTACTGTAACATCGCCTTCGTCTTAATGCTGGGATCGTCGGGTCTGAAGTGCTTGAACTGCTCCACATCCTTTTCCAATGCCAGCATTTGCTTCTGTAACTTATCACGCAAGCCGGGAAGCGTATCACGGATATGATTGGTCAATTGCTGATTGAGCACGCGCTGTAAATATGGTGTGCCCAAACGATCGGCCATATGCCGATATGATGGATGACTAAGGAAGAATTTGCGTTCAGCTGCCAACGCCTGATGGATATCCTTTCGTCCCTCAATATCCTTTTGCGAACGATTCACCACACCAATATAACCGCGTCGCAGCGGCAATAGCTTATTCTCTAAAATATCACGCGCATCTGTACCTTCGTCCATCAGATCGAGTTTGGTGATTACACCAATCGTGCGTACACCCTGTGGATCCACCTCTTTTGCCAATTTCAGGGCGTCCGAATTGGCCAAATCTGTATTGGCTGGCGTTACAGCCAAAATGAGACAAGTTTCTTTGCGTATAAATTGAAAAATCATTCCTTTTATTTGCTGTTCAATATCAACAGGCTGATCACCGATCGCCACTTTGGTCAAGCCGGGCAAATCAATGAGTGTCAAATTGAGTACATGTGGTGAGTAGACTCGCAAATTAATTGGTATATTTGATATGCCCTTATTGCTGCCGGTCACACGATCTGTCTCATCTTCGATCTCTTTGCGAATCTCATCGAAGCTGGTGAATTTTTTACCCTTGCAATGCAAAAACTCGCCATGCTCTGTTCGTTCGAGTAGAGAAAATATTTAAAACAAAAAACGTGTTAAGTTTAGCGAAAAAATTTTAGAATAATAAAACAGGAATAGCTTACCAGTAACGCCATTTATTAGTTGCAAGATCAATGGTCGACGTGTTACAATACCGGAACCACGAGGCAGAAAATCTCTATGAAGTAAAAAAAAGAATATAAAATGAAAATATGAACGTATTTATATTTATGGTAATATAAATGTATCAATGATTTTTCTGTGCTCGCGGCGTGTACAAAAAATTTACCGTGCTGAGCGACTTTTATTATACATATAAATTAATTACATAGATCACATATGGCTATGTGATGACTGGAGAGATTTGGCATAGTGCGGTCAAAAGGATTGGCACATGAGGCTAGCTGCCGTTTGTTTAAAAGGTTAAATTCAATTAGGACAATGATTGAACTCAAATATTGCAATATGGATTTCAAAAGGAAGAGGATTAATAAAGCTGCATTCTCAAAATGGTTTGATTCAATTAAATTAATATATTGGACTAAATTTCCCAACGAGTACTAAACGTTTTAAGAAAGCTTAAGTTCAAAACTAATTTGGAGGGTTGCTATCTGTTTAAAAATGAATTAAAATTACAATAGATTAACTGAAATATTGAAATAAGGGTCTCAAACCCAGTTTAATTTTGAAAATAGTTTGAAGAATAAAGTGGAATAAAATTCGCACAATTTCAGCAAAAAAGTAGTTTAGCAATTTTGTAAATTTCATTATTTAAAAAAAATAGAAGCGTCGGAATTGCGAATGAATTGCTTACAATAATTATAAATTATGTTGCAAAAAGTTTTTTTTCACTTTTTAAAAAAAAAAAACTAAAGTAATTGCATACAAAAAGACATTTGCAAAAAAAATGGAGTTAAACATTTTTTCTGTTTTAATCGTTGCAATTTAATTGCGGACTTGGCTGCCAAGGAATCTGTCGAACCGCTATCAATTGATACTTTAGCAAAGAACACCTTGCAGACTTTGGATTTATGCACAGTTGTCAACTGTGCGTGTAAAAACAACATAAAATAAAAAAAAAAAATATCGATAATGTCATCAGCTTTACAGCAGTATTTTAAAGCTAAAAAAACAGCACATAGCACACCTGTGGGTGACGCAGTGACTCATAAAAGTCCAGTGCATGCAACGGAATAATTAAAGTAATAATGTGCGTGTGAAGTGACCTATCAGATGCGCGTGTGTCTCTCCTTTTATTTATTAACAGATGTGCATATGTACTAGGGAACAGCAATAACAGCTGGTACACGAAGGAGTGAATGCCTGGCAATAGCTGCTATTGGTTTTTTGCACTCATTTAATTTTTATTCAACGATATTTCTCTTTGTTTAGAGTGCAAAAATTAATTTATTTGACTTTGAGTTTGCAGCATAGATGACGATAAATGTTTTCACTCTTACGTACAGTGACTCAAACAATTGACCGCTTGGTGATTTATATTTATTAATTTTCGATATGTTTTTATGATCAATTTTTTCGTCTTTTTTTTTAATTTATGATAGGGCAAAAAGGATATGGGATATAAATCAAATTTTTTGTACGAAATTTACAAAAATTTAACAACTTTTATTTCAAACTTGTTAATTTGAATTTGAATAAAAAAGTTTCGAGGACCAAAATTAAAAAACAAATTGTTATACGGAAATTGAATGAGATACGAAACTGCATACCGAGAAGTTTTCTAAAAAGTAAGATTCAAAAGTTTAAAATTTTAATGTAAAATTTGTTGAGTTTTTTTCAATTTTGTACAAAGTTTACAATTTTGGTTTATATGATTTTTGTTATATAAAAAACTATATTTTTACAAAAAAGAACGAAAAAACAAAAAAAAATTTAAATATTATAAAAAAAAATAAACATGTGGTCAGTTATTTATGTCATTGTGTATTTTGCCTATATGTATTTTGACATGAACTGAGTTTCACTTGAAAGTAATTTTTTTATTTTTTAGATGAAGTTTTGGTGTGGACATAGTAAAGAGACAAATGTGTAAAATTCATAAATATACCGGTTTTCCATACAAATTTGTGTATATTTATGCCTTTAATTAAGTTTAATTAAATTTTTTCAATTTTAAATAGCAATTTTTTTTTTTGCTGACGGTGTTGCGAATTTTCTCCCAAAACTTGAGGAAGAAAATACTGAAAATTAAATGGGCTACAACACTGCATATCCGAAAATTTTCTAAAAATCCGGATTCAGAAGTTGAAAATTTGAATTGTTTTTTTTTAAATTCGTCGAATTTTTAAAAATTGAATTTTCTAGAAAGTTTGAGACTTCGATTTACTTGATTTTTATTATTATACAATCAGCTACATTTTTATACAAAATATAAGTAAAAATTCGAATTAAAAAGTTAGAAATTTTAATGACAATTTCTTTTTTAATTATCAAAAATCATCGGGAATTTTTAGTCACTTAAAACTAACACCTTATTATAAGAAAATTTAGTGGACTACAATAAAAAATTTGAAATTTTGATAGCAATTCTTTTGAATTTACTGAATTTTTGAAATCAGGACTTGTATGGTTTTTGTTATAAAATGAATTATATAAAAAAAGTTACAATTGAGAATAGTGAATTTTGCAGGGAGAATGTGTCTGACTAGAAAGTATTTCCATAATCACTCAGAAAAGTGTCAACTTCGAGTACAGCTATGACGGCCACAAAAGATTCCACAGGACTAAGGTCTTCGGGTAACCTGATTTTAAGTGAACCGTTCAAAGAAGCTAGACATACATACATATGTACATACATACTAGATTAGATTGAGTTAGCTACTGACGTATAGGTTCATAGTTGGGCTGAACGCGATGACGCACGCATCCATAAATACCCTTTCAACTTAAAACCATCACGTAAGAGTCAACGAACCTGAACACCTACTGAATTTTCAATTGAGAAAAAATTTACTATTTTAGAATAGTCTCACAAAGTGCCTCCATTTCTTCGAATTGTCATTTATAGCAAAGCTTCTTTTTACTGTCAAATATTTTATTTTATTATATTCATTGTGCTTCCACTTTTATTTTCTTTCATTTTTCGAACCTTTTTCGTCATTAATCTAATCTAACACAACTCCACTAATTCATCACATACACTCGATAATAGCTTTGTGAACGCAAGGTGTTAGTGTTGTTTTGATGGAGGGAGCTCATCGTATCGGTATACTCTAAGTATTACTCACTAATTGACGTCGCATTGCATAATAATAAAATATGAAAACCCAAGCTATACAAACATTAGCGCAAAGTAAACTAATATCCAATTATTTATATGTACACCTGTATGTGTATAAAACAAAAACAAATGTACATATGTATATAGTATGTGTGGTCGAAAGAATAATGTCGAAGAGGAGTTTGTGTACAGCTCGTAGCCACCACAACGACCCACTCGATTACGGGTATTACACAGGTGGCAAAGGGGGTAGGCATGAATTGGTATACATTATGTACATACATATGTACTATATATGCCTATGGCCAAAGGTAGCGACAGGAAATTACGCTTAGGGTAACGCTCATTTGCGCCCGGATTGAAAACACAACAACAACGTATCGAATAACCATAATATGGTAACCCCATTCGAAGGGGAACAACAGAAAGAATGAGAGCTTTTACTGCAGGTGTTTGCCGATAGTATTAAAATTGAATATAATCGAACCGAAATCAATAACGTACAAATACTTTATGTATGCAAGTATTAAATGAAAAAATAAAAAATAAAATAAAGTCAAACAAATATAGTAAAATTCTATTAAATTAAACCAAGGATCAAATAACACCAAAGCAAGTTTTCAAAATATGTAAAATGAAAATAATACAAAATTAAATTCAAAAAAATTAAATACAAAATTAAATAGCATTAAAAAACTAAAAATTAAAAAATTTATCAAATTCAGCAATGAAACAAACAAAATAAAACTAAGTTAAATGAAATAAATTATGTTAAAATCAATAAAAAAAAATAATACAAAATAAAATAAAATAAGATAAGTGAAAAAAGTATCAAATTGACAAATGAAAAAAGGCAAACAAAAATTTAGTCCAATTTAAATTAATCGAAAGCTAAAAAATATAAGAATTAAAGAATCAAAAATGTTAAATTTATGTAAACAGAGCAATTCAATTTAAAATTAAAAAAATCAAATAAACTAAAATATTAAACTCATAATAATAAAGTAAAACAATAAAAAACCAAAATAAAATTTAAAATGGAGTTTAAAAAATTAGGAAAACGAGATGAAATAAGTAAAATGTAAATTAAGTAAAAAATTAGCAAAAATAAATATATAAAAATCTAATCAAATTAAAATAAAATAACTTCAAATAAAAAATATATTTAAATAAACATAATAACAAAAAATTAATAAATAAATAAAGTTAAAATACATCGAGTTCAAAATTAAATAAAATACATAAAATTAATAGATAATAAAATTAAAAATAAGAGTAAATTACCAAACATAAATAAATATTAAACTCCAAGTAATTAATTTAAATAATATCTAAGAACTAAAATTAAACAGAAAATAAAGGATAAATTTTAAAAAATATATAAATAAAATAAGATGTAGGAAAACAAAATAACATGAAAGAAAATTTAAAAAATAAGAAAAAGTAAACTAAATTAAATCTTACAAAATATATTATTGCAAAAAAAAAATCGATGGAAAATATTTAAATAATAAAAAATGTAATCAAATATAATCAGAATTTAAAATAAGATACCACAAAAGAAGGCAAATAAAATAAAATAATCAAAAATATGATGAAATAAAAATAAGTTTATATAAAAAAAAGAAAAAATAAAATCTACATAGAATAAACTTAAAAATAAATAAAACGACATAAGTAAAAAAATGTAATAAAATAAAAAAACTAGTAAATTAAAAACCAATTGATGATATAATGTATGTATTATATAAAAATAAAATTAGGTAGGAAAATAATTGAATTATAAACAAAAATCAAATAATTATTCAAACCAAAAGAAGTAGGAAGGTGAAGAAGCAACAACAGTTCACATGACGGCTTGGATCAGCGGTTGCTTGGCATGAAATTCTTGGTTCAAAACCGTGCAGAGGCTAGAAGGAAATCTGATGAGATGCGGTAATCTCTATAATGTCTACCGATTTTACTGTTGTTGACTTTTGCAATACTTTCCACATAGAAACTGGCATTGAGTTCAAAAATTATTGTTGATATACTAAATAAAATTAGGCTAACAAATTTATATTTATGTGTACAAAACTCAAAATAAAATATGATACTCCTGGCAGAATTTTAAGTACTTAGATTTAACTGTTATAGAGAATGTTATTTTAAAAAATTGCCGAACAGGAATATATGTACATCAGTCTTGTTGAAGTATAAAACGGAATGATGGGCTAGTTTTGCAGAAATTTTGTAAGGAAGCTTAAGAAAAGTAATACGAGTTTTTTGTCTACTCAATGAGGCTGTTTATTTTTACTTTTTTTGATCGGGTTCATAACAATCAGCTGTCCGCAGACAGCTGTTTCCCCCACTTGCAAGGCATGAACTCTCAAATTACTTTAGAAAATTATAGAAACCGCTATGCAAACAAACTTTCAATGCTTTGTTTTATCAGTAAATTTTGCTTTTAATTTCATTTTAATCTTTCAAATCAAAACAAAAGAATACAAAATTTATCAAATTATGTGCAAAGTAATAAAATTGTTTAATAATGTGATGAGTCATGGCTCTAATGGTTCCATTCGCCAACCCGTATGGAAACGGCACTAATTTGGTAATATCGAAAATTTCTATCGGTACTTTCCCCGTAAGCACACCCTCTCCACGATGACGCATAGTCACAAAGTGTTAATTGTTTAATTACATATTTACGGCAATACTATGTACATGAATTATTTTATCTTTATCATTTATGTATGTAGATATCAATATACAAGGATAAATAAAAAATATTTGATCAGCGCTTGCGGATCTTATGGAAATTAGATGTACATAGTTTAGAAAACAGAGTTTTTCGTCGTACCAAAAACGTTGAAGCAGATATTAGCGAATAAAAATATTTATAATACAAATTTGCGCGAAGAAAAACAAAGAGAAACGGTTGGTTTTTATGTAAATAAATACTTATACTTTCTTTTGTTGATAAGACGTTAAAAATAAAACAAGAAAATATTTGAAACATAGTGTTAAATGGAGATAAGATGTTCAAAATTAAACTGAAAATTTTTTGCAAGGCATTGACTTAATTCATGTACGATTATTTAAGAGGAATGTCGGAAGAAAAAATTATTGTGAGTAATGTAGCAATTAAATAGCTTGAGTCTAACCCGCGGCACAGATTAGAGTTAAACAAAATGAAACGAAACGAGCTTAAAAAATTCGCTGATTCAGCTAAGACAGACACTTTATTATACTAAAATTTAATGGATTACAAAACTGCATACTAGAAAAATTTTTCAAAATTCAGAATAAAAAATTTAAAATTTAGGTGAAAAATTGCGTAATTCTGTAGAATTTTTATTATTTTCTGCAAAATTTTAAACTTCGATTAATATGCTAATATCAAAAATGGGCATTGAATGCACTTATGATTGGTACTATAAGATCGCCTTAACAAAGGTAAGCTCTGAGGTGCTAATGAATGTTGGATCTCAGCATACAGTGCCACGCCATGAAGCTAGGAGCCGAAGGAGGATGCATGGAAAGATCCTAGGTATGACCTAAGGAAAAAGTTAGAAGGACTACTAGTTAAAGTTGGAAGAAATGAGTGAAGGAGCTATTGGCATACTGCCGTCAATCGGCGCACACAGAAAAATATTGTGGAGGGTATTTTACGCACACAAGTGATAAAAAAACACAAAATGAAAAGAAACAAAAGTGGTAAAAAAGAACAAAATGTTATTCAAGATTTTTGGGGTTATAAAAACAACAGCCGCTTGAGAGTTCTACAAAACAGTGAAAAAATTTACAGATTTTCGAAAGCTATGTAAAATTATCATTATTACCCCACTCAGCGTGATGGCATCACTTAACGCGTTTTCAATAGCCAAGCGACAATTCAAATGACTCACACGCATAACGAATGCTAAGAAATAAAACGATCTCAGCACAGTTAAATCGCGAAAAAAAAAATAAAACACAAACCGGTCAATCTCTCAAAAGCGACGCCAATGCCACCGCGTTCAATGAATGTAAAAAAAAATATGCGAAAGATAAAAAAAAAATATGTAGTAGTTTTATTCGTTGCTTCTCCATCCATTCACATAGACGCGTTGCATGCCGCGCACATTGTTTTCCAGGCAATGGCTGTGTGCTGTGTTAAAATAACTTTTGCCTGGTATACATTTTTTGTTCTGTGCAAGCTTTTGAATATCCCCCTTTTTTAAGAGTATATCGTTAATAAAGACAACAGAATGACAACAGACATGACGATATCTCCATAATATGAGAATTGAAACAATAAAGGAGAAGCAGAAGCAACAGCGAATACAAATCAACAATGTGTGATCATCAAACTGCATAAACGTTCGGTAGACGAATGCCAGGTAAAGATCAGATCATAGAGAAGTGGTAGTACGAGTAATGTTAATAACGATGGAATATTTTAAAAAAAGATACAAAATAGAACGTAACAAACATGGGGGATTTTTAAATTATATGTACATACATAAGATCGTTATCTTTTAAATTTTTTTGGAGCTTTTCAAGAAGAAAAAAATGTATAAGAAAAATGACAGTGCATAGCAAGCTGGGCTTGAATATTTGGGAATTTGTTTAGGCGTTTGACCTCTTTCTTCAACATTGCGATACACTCAAAATCGTTTCGGATGAAACTGCTTGTTAGAATCAAGGAACCACAGCGTAACACTCGGTCTAAGAAAGAGGAAGCCTAAAATAGTAGTTTATTAGAACTGCAAAAGGGCCTTTGGGAGGAGCTTATACAACGCAGTCATCTATCAACTCCACTTAGCTGGAAAGTCCTTGACAGAGGAAACTTTAGTTAGATGCTGGCACAATTGATATTACGGTGGTTCAGAATTTTCGATCGAGGTCTCCTTTATGGTTTTAACTAGCGACGAATAGAAGGTGGGGCCTAAGAATCAGAAAGGGTGATATTATTTTTTATATCGATGTCACGTAGAAGTAGGGAGGAACTGGTGTTGGTATCTACTCAGAGTCTACTAAACAAAAGCGAATTGGTGCTGGACTCCTGGACAATACAAAAAAAAATATTGTAAACCATTGAGGCTAGGTGATCTACTAAGGACAACTGACGACAATAAATATACAATATATACATATATAACGATAATCACGATAACTAATAAGATAACGACGTCGGTATCACAACAGTGCCAATAACGGCATCGAAAACCAGAGATATATCGATAACGATACATATATCTAAAACGATAAATACAGCAGATGTCGCGAAAATGTTAGCAAAATTTATTGAGAACTTTGTCTTTTTTTAATTTGGATTATTTTTTATAAAAATACTAGCTGACCCGGCGAACTTCGTCCCGCCCAATTTTTATTTGAAATAGTTAAAACGCTTTTTGAACTTAAATATTTTTGGCGAAGTTCGTTCTTTGTTTTGTTGTGTAGCGTGTAAACAAATAAAGAAGATGGCTCTCCAACACGCTAACATGCCACATACATACATACCTACATATGTATGTATGTACATATGAAACTGTAAAATTTTGAACTTAAACGATAAATCGGTTTGAATCATTCGAATTCTCAGAATGAACATTTCCTCACTTTTAGATTTGCTGTGTAAACTATTCACTACAGTGAAATTATATTTTATGAATAAAGACGGAACCCTTATACATATGTATATCTGGTATAAAAATCCACGGGATTGAGATTTGAACTTGAGGTCAAAATTTTTAAAATTATATGTATGTAGATGAACATTTTCGTAGAGTTGATAATAAACACAAATTTTCATAAAATAGTTCATTTTTGATTTTATATTCAAGTTTTTAACAAATAAGTTAATTACAAAATTGTTACTTGATAACATGTAACATTTAATTTTATAATCTTAGGATAGATAATTCTTAATTTTTAATAGTAGTATTATTTTTTTGAATTATAAACATTTTAATTTAACTTAGCACTAATCGGTGCACAATATTTTTGGTTAACCTGTCTCGAGCTAAGACAAATAGATTTGATGGTTTTCCCACACGTGAGCATGCAACATATAATTGCCCATGGGAAAAGCATGGATTATCCAAATCTAACCCACAAATGGACATTGTTTGGCCTTGAGACTTATTTATGGACATGGCAAAAGCTAAACGAATAGGAAACTGTAGTCTTCTGAATGGTATCGTAGATTCTGACGGTATCATTGGAATACGGCGCAACAGGACCACTTCTCCTTTAAACTTTCCAGTCAAAATGGTTGCTTCTAGAATATTCCCTGTTAACTTTTTGATGACCAAACGTGTACCGTTGCATAACCGAGGTGGATTCAAATTACGCAGAAGAATAATAATTGAACCAATCTTCAACCGAAGAATATGTGGTGGCATTCCGGGTATATCTAGAGAGTTTAAAAATTCAGTTGGAAAATTTACACTTTCATTTTCATCAACAACAGTATCGATTGATTTAAAAGACATCAGATCGCCTGGCAACAACTGTTGTATCTGGAAGTTAATTTCGTCAACATCAACATTTTTGGCTGCCAAAATAGCCCGCCCACTGAGCCAGTTATGATCTAAATAATTATTTTGTATATCCGGGAAAATACTTTCAATTAATTCAATTTTTGTGTGAACAACAGTGCAGAAATTGTCTGGCAGTTTAATGCATTGCGTGTTTGGTTGCCGTTCTATTGTACCGTTCCCAATATCTAGCAATTGTTCCGAAAATATATGTGCTAATGGATCATTTAGTAAATGTACGCGCATGTTTATAGTCAATCGAAGTGTTTTTACATTTCTCCATAAAAATGATTGTTTTAAACATGCGTTAATCTCATCGGCGAAAGTAGAGCGAGGTATGACCGGCAACGTCTGTCGGAAATCACCAGATAGCAATATGACAGCACCTCCAAAAAGTTTATCATTGCCGTTCAAATCTTGCATAGTTCGGTGCAATGCCTCGAGTGAATATTTGTGAGCCATTGTGCACTCATCCCAAATAATGATTGAACTTCTTTGCAACACTGCAGCTATTGCGCTATTTTTTTTTATGTTACATATTGCGTTTGGGTTGCTATGAATTTGTAATATCAACTTGAATGCTGAATGTGCCGTTCGCCCACCATCTAGCATAGTAGCAGTAGTATTATTCTTCTGCGTAATTTGAATCCACCTCGGTTATGCAACGGTACACGTTTGGTCATCAAAAAGTTAACAGGGAATATTCTTGAAGCAACCATTTTGACTGGAAAGTTTAAAGGAGAAGTGGTCCTGTTGCCCCGTATTCCAATGATACCGTCAGAATCTACGATACCATTCAGAAGACTACAGTTTCCTATTCGTTTAGCTTTTGTCATGTCCATAAATAAGTCTCAAGGCCAAACAATGTCCATTTGTGGGTTAGATTTGGATAATCCATGTTTTTCCCATGGGCAATTATATGTTGCATGCTCACGTGTGGGGAAACCATCAAATCTATTTGTCTTAGCTCGAGACAGGTTAACCAAAAATAGTGTGCACCGATTAGTGCTAAGTTAAATTAAAATGTTTATAATTCAAAAAAATAAATACTACTATTAAAAATTAAGAATTATCTATCCTAAGATTATAAAATTAAATGTTACATGTTATCAAGTAACAATTTTGTAATTAACTTATTTGTTAAAAACTTGAATATAAAATCAAAAATGAACTATTTTATGAAAATTTGTGTTTATTATCAACTCTACGAAAATGTTCATCTACATACATACATATAATTTTAAAAATTTTGACCTCAAGTTCAAATCTCAATCCCGTGGATTTTTATACCAGATATACATATAAGGTTTCCGTCTTTATTCATAAAAAATAATTTCACTGTAGTGAATAGTTTACTACAACACAGCAAATCTAAAAGTGAGGAAATGTTCATTCTGAGAATTCGAATGATTCAAACCGATTTATCGTTTAAGTTCAAAATTTTACAGTTTCATATGTACATACATACATATGTAGGTATGTATGTATGTGGCATGTTAGCGTGTTGGAGAGCCATCTTCTTTATTTGTTTACACGCTACACAACAAAACAAAGAACGAACTTCGCCAAAAATATTTAAGTTCAAAAAGCGTTTTAACTATTTCAAATAAAAATTGGGCGGGACGAAGTTCGCCGGGTCAGCTAGTATAGCTCTAAATTTAACTCCAAATGTACATTTAGCCATACAAAATTCTATACCTAAATGCAACTAAATGAAATTTTTTTTTTGAATTTAGGAAATACATGCAGAAATCAGCTCTGCAATTTCCTAAATTCCTCTGAAATCTCCCAAATTCGAGGAAGATTTACTGGAAAAGAGTGGCAGCATTGCTTATTTGTCTGACCATACATACATAACTTTATTTATTTCACGGATTGTATGTGATTTTTTCTTAAATTTGGAATATTGGAAGTCATAGACTCGTATAACTTTACCACAAATAATATAAACTTCAAACAACGCATTTTCATTTAATGTAATAAATGTAGCGCCATCTACTGTAACATACCGCACTTACTCAATACCGCCAGCTGGTGGAATCACAATAACTGTAGCGCCATCTACTTTAGCGCATTTACTCATACCGCTGTTAGCGCCACCAACTGGTGGATAGCTCTTTGCTAATAATAAACAAATAATTTGCAATAAATAAATAATGCGACTATAAGGAGAGTTATAAACTATCCTATCTTTCAAGTTGGACCAAACTGCACACAGTGTTAAAAATTTCATTAAAATCGGTTCAGTAGTTTAGGAGTCCATCGAAATCAAACAACGTGACACGTGATTTTTATATATTAAGATAGTCGATTCTATAATAAAAATCATGTAAGTCAAAATTCCAAACTTTCTAGAAAATTTCTTAAAAATAGAATTTAAAAAAATGGTTTTCTAATTTTTAAATTTTAATCCAGATTTTTAGAAAAAATTTGTGGAATTTCTTTTATTTTCTAGACAGTTGGAAACTTAGGCTTACATTTTTTGTTATAGATTAAAATACTACATTGTTGTAAAAAAAAACAATATAAAAGTTAAATAAGGAAAAACAAACAAACAAACACTATCAATAACTATAAATAACCTGAAGATACGAAAAACAAGAACTTACTACTTAATTTTTTTTCAGCGGTCTGTTTCATACCAAAGCATCATGAACGCTAAGCACACTTTTCACTGGAATAAATAGTGACGAACCTTTTTTGTATTGCAAATGAGCACCAAAAATAGAAGAATGCACATAAAATGTAGCTGAGGTAGAGGCAGCGCTGAAAAACCTTCAGACAAGAAATTTCCATTAGCCAAGATAACGGCAAGGGAAAATTATAAAACAGACACAAATACAGTTTTTGTGCCTATACGGTTTAAGGACACATCGACAGGATGTTTCATGAATAGAATAAAAAAGCGAATACAAAGCAGTTGCCTATTTTTTTTTCGAGTGCATGTAAACACAGAAAGTCTTGCATAATCAGTGCAAATGTGTGACTGCAATGCGGTGCAATGTGCGACAGAAATTAATACTAGGCTACTATTAAAAGCGCCAGTTATACTATGTAAGCAGAAAGTGATATAATGATAGCATAAAATACAGGTGCATGTAAAATCGGAATAAAAATGGTTTGCGAAATTCTACAGCAATGCAAATAAACCAAGTACCCTATAACGGTAACTAATGCAAGAAACCCAAAGTATAAACAAAAATGAAAACCAAGTAAATAGCAACAAGAGAATGCCAAGTTTAAAGAAACTTACTTAACGCATGAATATTCAAAAATTAGAAATTAGTTATCAAATAAAAACAAAAACAAGCCACTGAAATGGCATTGAAGAAAAACTAAGTACAATAAAGTGTAGATATATTATTTTATCGTGGGCATATCATAGCAACAAAGCAACGATATATTCATTCGTAGCAAGTTACGATAAATCGAAAGAAAACGTTAACGTTAATGACCCAGTTATTTGTTTTGGTTGAATATACATTGTATGCACTAACAAAAGCTCATTGGCCATAAAAAGTTTTGTTGTAATCGCGAGGCAAGCTTAGTCTAAAAAAAAAATACTACATTACAGCGCTTAGATTGCCGCATAGAAGGTATGTAGTTACACGGTGTACTGAATACTGAAGGTGACGCCTTTAGAAGTACCGCTACTTTGGTTTTGCCGGGTTTGACAATTCTCAACTTCAACTAGACAAAGCTTTTTCACAAATTAAGAAAAAGAGACACTTTTTTTAGTATTTTGCGAATTTATTTATTAAATGTCTGCCTATAAATTCATACTTTTACACTTTAGAACAATTAGAACACGTTTTTCAATGAAATATTGGAAATTGTTCAATTTTCTCTCTCCCGTATTCTTGTTTACTAAAGGCGAGATCTGTCATTTCACCGCGGGAAGGCGCAATCTTGTATTCTATCATTCTTGATGTAGTTAGATATGCGATAATGAATTTTCAAAACTCAAAAACTATGTAATCATTTGGCAGTAGCACGCAGTGTAGAAACACTAATTGATAGGCAGCATGGTCGGTCGAAACTACCATACCCAGCTAAGCCAACTATCCCTGGAAGAAGCCAAACCTATAAATAGCCGTTGAATTATTGGGGAAATTTACTCAAACTATTGGTCAGTTTTGTATAGGCATCGGGTATAAATGGCCACTTCTCGAGTCGCTTTTTTGCATTTATGAAATAAATTCACAAAATCTTTTAATATTTTTTTCCGTTTTGCCTCACAGCCTCACATTGAACTCAATCGATAACTTTTTTCGATATGGTCAGGCATATTTTGCTGGGTATTATAATATCGAAAAATTTTTACCAATATTTTGAAGTTAAATAAAATAATTAAAGTAACTAACTTATACAAAAAGGTCTAGACCTTGATGTGCTTATAGAAGGTAGTTATTTTTAATTTACAAAATAAATATAATTTTATTTCTTTCCAATTTCTTCAGTAGCTGCATAATCGATACTTAGTAGTCGCTATTGCCTATACAATACATAAATATTTAATTATCACTTTATCGTTGTCGAATTCTACATGGTTATCAATATTGCTATCCTCTTCTCATTTACATACATATACTCGTATTACTAATACATTTATAGTATAGCTGTCCTTATTGTCAATAAATCATAGTTACCGTTAATGATTTTGTTATCGTTATCGATATCATTGTTTATCTATATTAGTATCGTTATCGACATCATTGTTTATCGATATTAGTATCGTTATCGGTAGTGTTTTCCATATCGATATTATTATAATCGTTATATTATTTAACGTCATCTAGGTGACATTCAAAATTGTAATAATTTTCGTTAACGTTACCGTTCATGAAACCATGGATATTTCACATTAAGACGTTATTAGATTCGACCTAAATTTGGGTTAGTATGAAAAATTAGTTTTCAATCTCTCGAGTATTGTTACCAAATCTCAAAACTCCAAAATTGCAATAAACGATAACTGGATTAGGAAAAACGATCGACGTAAGTTTACGCCTCTAAATCAAATTAACCATGCCACGGACAAAAGACTCGTAGAAGAAGGTTTTTAATTCCAAAAAGGTTAAATTTTTTTTCTTTTTTCGACACGTTAAAGGTTAAACCTTTTAATTAATATTGACATAATTTTAAAAGGGAAAATCCCTTTAATACTATGACAACACTACACACTTCGCATGCATTACCAACACACAGATTGTTAAACGAATAACTTGAATGAAAATGGTAAAATAATAATACCAATTATGTAGGCAATTCTCCTCAAACAATCATTCAAACAACCACCCTGAAGATTAGAGGGGCGCCCAACATTTGATGCCAAGCAAAGTATTTACATAAGCTAGGTATGCAATTAAGTCCACATGACTATTAAAAGTGTAGGCAGCTTTAAATCTCAGCCGCTTAAAGGGAAATTAGTTAGAAAACAAATTGAATGATAAATAAGTAAAGCAACGAAACGCAAAAGGGAAAGCAAATATAGACCTGCGATCACGAAAATAGTAGCACAATGTATTGACAAGTTTGTCTTTCATTTTTTAATTTTTTATATTTTTTTATAAAAATATATAAATGCTATAACAAAAGTATTCAGGGCAAAAATTCCAACTTTCTAAACAATTTATGAAAATTCGAAAAAAATACAAAAAAATTGTCATCAATAGTTTTAATTTTTTGATTCCAATTTTTTTAGGTAGTTTAAAGTTGTTGCATCCTTTCTTCCATATAGCGCATGAAAAAAATTTACCTTTACACATTTTCTAAAAATTCCGATTGAAAATAGTTCTAGAATGTTTGAAACTTCCACTTTTTCGTTTGACAAGTAGTAATTTGCTCGGGTAGCGTTAACTATTCTTAGAAGAGCCTGTTAACAATTTAAAAATAAATTTCCAATAATTACAAGTAATTATCAGGTAGTCTAGCAATGTGTAAGAAAATTACAGAGCTAACATCGCAAATTCAACTCCGCACCAATTCCTACTTTAATTCGCTTTTTTTATTGCCACACATTTCCAACCCTCCTTTTCATAACCCAGATATGAATGAAATTCACGCATGTCGCAATACATCAAGGATAATATGGCAAAAAGCGTCAGCCTGATAGAAGGATAGTGTAAAAAAAGCGTAGATGCGAAGTCGTGCGCATTTTAAATACGAAATTTATTACAATTTCTTCGCATCGATTTACGCTCTCTTTCTTTGGATTTCTGTCTCTTGTCACTCTTGAAAGCAACGTTACTCACTACTAGCGCTCTCTTTCCGGCTGCCATGACCTTTTTGGCCAGCTGATAGTGCGCATTCGCTGTAAACACCCCCATTGGTAGCTGAATTTAATTTTTGTTTGTATTTTTGCTGTTTACTATTCGTATTCGGGCATTTCCCACACCCCCACTTGATAGAATGTTGTTACTGTTTTCACTTAAGCTCAGTGACTCGTGCATATATTTTCATAAATGTATGCCGTGCGGGAATACTCCCCCTTTTTTAAGATTTTTTTGTTTTCAATTTCGTTTAATTGAAATTTCTTTCGGTTTAAATTCCCAGCAAACATCTTCAATTACGGAATAATTCGCTGTTATCCATTATAATAATTTGTCCACCGCCGATTGACCTACCAATGACTTTACAAATCTTCCACAATGCTTCAAAAAGGTACACATTAAGAAAGATTTGTGGATTCATCGCTTTGGTTGTCAAAACATGATAATAGGAAAATTTGAGGCAACGATTGTAAAATACTCTTTAAGAAGCGCTTTGAGAAATGCTCTTCCAATTGCCTTCCAATTGCTGGCTGGGTTGTTAACTATTTTGCGATTCTGGGTAGATATTTTTGCATTCGTGTTATAAAATTTTCGTACGTCAACGTTTCGTTCTAAATTAGCTCACTGAGAGTACCGCTGACTGTTGTTATAGATGGCTATAGGAATCTCAATATCACAATGATAGTTAAAGAACTTTAGCTGTTTGAATTAAAGCCAGCGAAAACGTCATTTTAGTGTACCAAATATATACAGTTACTCAAAAAAGTTTTAGCACAAGAAAATTTTTTAACAATATACGCAATGTTTTTTTGCTAATTTTTTTTTGTTAATTTTTGTTTGTAAATTTTAATTTAAAATAAAATTCATAAAATGCTAAAACTATATACATATGTATGTAAGTCAAAGTTTCAAACTTTGTGCTAATTTTTTTTTTTAAATCTACCAATTTCCACCAAAAATTTTGATTTTTGAATCGAAATTTTTTGTAATTTTAATTTGATTTTATTTTAGTGAAAAAAATAAAGTTTTAAGAATGTTATAAAAAATACCGCTGGGGACATTCTAAAAGTTTTATTCATTCCGGCTGCTATGCGAAGACTCAAATCATCAAATCCTTGAAATTTTAATTTTCGTTTTAAAGAAGAAGGGCTTTAAAAGTAACGTTGGGCCTTTCGCCTTCTTAAAAACTTTGCAATATTAAATTGAAATTAATATCCGAAAAATTTCGATTACTTTTAGTTTTTGTTTTCGCATTTACATTTCCAAAGCTGTATTTTTTGCCGGTCAGAAAGCTTAATGGAGGCGTAAAATTTGGAAGCACGTTTTAAAAATGGAGAAAAGTGAGAAAAGCAAAGAAGCAAAATTTTGATGCTATAAAAAATACATCCAACAAAAATCTATGTTTGCCAAAAATAGTATGGTTGGTTAGCCATCCAACTAATGTGAATAATAACTGCTACAAAAACAATAAAGGTACATAACTGCCAAAGAAGGCACAATACTCCAACACGCGTCAGTATGTACAATGTATGTATTTTTAAACGTTAATATTCGGGGCTGCAAATGCGTAATGGTTCCGCCATCGAAAATTGCGTATGAAGGATTGTGGAGGCAAATTAGATTAAAGAAATGTAAAAAAAAATAAATAATGCAGAAAAAAATAGAAAGCCAAAATAAATTTCATAAAAATACCAAAAACAAATCCAAATACATTAACAATACAATATAATTAAAGATCCAAAACAAAACCAAAAATATAAATTAAAATAAAATATAAATATAAATCAAAAGGTATTAAAATATAAAAATTACATGCATACATAAAACCATAAAAATAATAATTATAAAAATTAAATGGAACAAAAGTAAAATAAAACATATGTATGTATGTATGTATATCAAAAAAGAAAATTAAAATTCAATAAAACAATAAAAGGTAAAATTAAATTAATTAAATAAAACAATATACATATGTAAATTAAAATAAAGAAATCCTTAAATGGAAATAAAACAGATTAAAGTAAAATATAAAAAAATTAATAAAAAAAAACGTTATAAAATAAAATATATCTTCTGCAAAAAAAAAAAACAAATAAAATAAAATATAAAAATTAATCCCGAAAAACATCAAATAAAACTAAAAAACTAAGTAAATCTAAAATAAAACTGTACAAAATACAACATTAAAATTGTGTACATATGTACATACTATGTGTGTATATATATTATAAAATTAATAATTTAAATAAAATGCTTCGATATGTAGTGTAGTAAGCCATATGCCGAAAGCTTAAAAAAACTAAATTTTTATATTTTTTCCCCTATCAATCCAACAACTTTTAAAATTTAAATTTAAAATAATTAAAAGAAAATAAAAATTTGTCTAAAAATAATAAAACAAAATTACATTAAATTAAACAGTATCATTATAAAATATAGTATAAATAACGCAAAAATTAAAGGAACAAATAAAATAACATGCGGCGAGATTATTTTTTTAGGTGATTCACAAGGTGTTACAAATCAAAATTTTCCTTGATTTTAATTAATTTTTATTTTGTGCAATCCAACAACTTTTGAAATAAAATTTTTTATGAAAATTAACAATAAAAAATAAAGTAGCTAACATTAAATAATTAATTAAAACGAGGAAAAGTAAAGTAAAAAGAAATAAAAACACATTAAAATAAAATTAAAACAAAATTAATAAAAGTTAATATACATGTGTATCTACTGCAATAAAAATTAAATAAAAAAAAAATTATATAAAATATAAAAAGTAAAATAATGTAATATTGTATAAAAATAACTCTAAATATGTATATTAAAATAAAATTAAGTAAAACTAAACTAAAGCAAAATAAAATATATAAATATATGTATGTATGTATATACATATGTAAACAAATAAATAAATATAAATAAAGTTTAAAATTAAATAAAGTGCACCGAGATTTAGTGTAGAGAACGAAATCTTAAAACAAACAAATAATTTAATTAGGCTTTCACAAGGCGTGCAAAGGACATAAAATTTTACAAATAAAAATTTGCTTAATTTGAATTAATTTAAATTATGAATTTTATGACTACGATTTCTGATACATTATATGACACCTTGTGGATCAGTTAACATCATAAAATACCTAATCCTACATATGTAGTTGGTAAAACGCGAGCATTATTTCCTTGATAGTGACAACAATTACACTTTTAATAATGATATCCCCTATTTTTCTATTGTTATTGTTTTTTTTTTAGTTGCTACGTATAATATACGCCAAAAATTGCTTGGGCAAAAGGAATTATTGCATAAGTCACAAAAACTACCTAATTTATTTCCAGTAATTTTATACGGGCATATTTGATTACTTAGAACAAGCGAAAAATTTGGTCAAACATAACCCTATAAGGAAGAAGGAATAAATATGGGTATCAAGCAAATATGTACATACATATGGATGTATGTATATACATATATTGAGAAATCTATACCCATTTCTGCGTAGAGTTGTTACTCATTTTTTTTATTTTAACACCTGAATAGAAAAGTGGTAAGCCGCCAAATTAGAAGAGCTTTAAACGAAAATTGTTTATAAAATATCAATAGCGACAGGAAAAAGAATTAAGTAATATGATAGATAAGATCTGAATTGTGTGTATAAAGTGAATACAAAAAAAAAAAATTGTCAAGACATTGATTTTTCCACATCTTCAGCTTTTACCCATTCGTTTTGTGCCTGCGCTGTTTAGCCAGTTGAGAAGAACGAGCCACAATAAAAACAGAAACACAAAATCATACCTATTTAGCAGAACAAAAATGCTGCACAAAGTGATCGGAGCAGGAAGAGGAGAGGAATGGGGTGCTGCACACATAAGTGGTTGCGCATGGCCACAATTTCTAACAACCATCCATACTTCTGCACGGCGTGCTTACTTTGACATTTGTTTTCGACAGTATAGTCTCCTAACCAACCATGCAGCCAAAAACAACCCAAACGACTATCGTACGCAAACCCCCTACATGACCCATGGAGCACAGCCAAAATCATTGATTATTCAAATAGAAAATTTCAAAAAGAAAATTTGTATATATAACATTTTATATGATTGAGTGTGGTTTTTCTTATCTCTTACTTACTTGCCAACAAAATTCTCCAGCACCGAACTCTTTCCGGCCGATTGACCGCCTACGACGGCAATCTGTGGCAGATCGAGCTGCATATGTACGCCCAATTGCGTGAATGCATCTTGCAGCTTATTTACAATCGGAATTAGTTGCTCCATTTTGCTGTTGTGTTGGTTGTGCTGCTACTTGGGCTACTGCCCTAACTCGAATGGTGGCTGCCCTACGGCCACTGATTACTACACGTCTACGACTGTGAGTTATGCGGAAGTTGTTGCTGTTTCTTTTTTTATGCAATTACGTTATGTACCTATAATGATTTTGAATTTCTTTATTCAAACACTATCAATTTTCAGCAAACTTCTGACACCACACTGAGGTGTCCAGAAATTTTCGCACACACTACACCAGCGATTACGCTTGTACTGCGCCCACTTTTTTCTTTGCTATTTTTTTTCTTGTCTGATATCTGCACAATTTATCACTAGCACTGCACCGCACGGAATCAAAACACACCGCCGCTACAACATGAAAATTTTCATGATTTTTTTGCTTTTATCAGTAAGAAAATTTTTAACTCTTTATGGAAATATTGGAGAAAAAATTATACGTTCTTTCCTCACATCCACTTCTTTGGTATCTATCACAATTTTTGATTCGCCCTCGACTGATTTCGATTTTTCGTGACTTGCTTTCTATTGCCTTTTATCTTACCATTCGTTTTGTGCCGTTAATTCTACTTATTTTCCTGCTTCTTCTTGTTGGCAGCAGACAGAGAACGTATAATTGAAACCCCAAGTCACAATCGAGTCAAATATACGTTCTCTGTCTGATACGAACGTGAAGGCAACAAGGTAGAGATGGCAACTAATTGGGAATTATCAACAAAACCTAAGAAACTGCAAACAAGTGTCATCAATGACGCGAATATTGCAAACATTAGAAAACAAAAACAAGTTAACTTGTGCAAAATTTATGAACTTGCAGTTTTCTGCGCACAGCTAAAAATCGCACGAAAACAGTTGCTAATTACTATTTCGCTGTTATCTGGCGCTGATTCATTGAAGTATATCAGCTGCCCAACACCTCTTTCCCCGTCAGCCCGTTTCGGCAAACACTTCAAACAAATTTTCACAATTTTAGTCCTATTATATTCAAAATACATACGTACTACATATAACTATTATAAAAAAATTTAATAATTGACTCGAACGCAGTGGATTCCCGACTTTCTAGTAAAATAAATACAATTGGAAAATCACTTTTTTTTAGCACGTCGCTTTATCGTTTGCAGCACTCTCAACCGGTAAGCTCTAATTGGAATGTGAAAATTTTAAAAACTATCCGACTCCGAGTCACTGTGACAAACTTCTTTTAAATGTTAATTGCATTTAATTCCAAATATGCATATTTTTCACTGCGATTTGAATGGTTATGCCAAATACGTCCGCACAGAAAATTTTATCAGCCATCAAAACAGATATCGTATATTTGTCTTTTGATTTGTCAAATACACGTTCTTTACCACAGGGTTGTTATTTTATTTGTATAAATTACTGTCATCGGTACTACTTTTGGCATATAAATTCCAAAAATGTACAAATTTTTTTTACTTTTAATTAAAAACTATTATTTAATTTATATTTTGGGTCTGTGCCAACTGTTAGAAAGGTAGTGTAGTGAAAAACCTTATACTATGATGAGAAAGTTTTACATTTCTGCTGCGCCATTAATAAGAATTAATAAAATGCAAGAATTCTAAAAAAGATATTTGTCATGGCTGAGACGATTTACCAATAATATTGGGACAAAACCACGTCAAAACCGTCAGGTAATTGTGTATGCATACGTTTTTCGCTCTTCTTCGTGATTATAGTTGTTGTCAAATTTTTCACCAGTTCTATCGCCTAAGCAATATTCATTCACCTCATAGTTATCAAAAAGTAATTGTCTACCAATTCGCACAGACCGAGGCACATGGCGAATTTATAGAAGGTGATGGCATAAGAGCAGCTGATTTGATTTTTTTTATCACCTACATGTATTTTGTTTTTGCTTTTGCGTATGAGCTTTCAAAAGCCGTAAAAGCAAAAACAAAATGTATTTAAATTCTGACAACTCTTACGTAGAAACAAAAACAAAATACATAGGAATTTTGTGGTTGTATTTATAACACCACCTTGTATGGATTCGCCTTGCCGAGGCACATTGAACAGGTTTGACGTTTCATGGGATATGTACCAGCAACAGCCAAATATACGCCAGGGTTGTATTTTCTACATATTTGGTGGATTTTATTACTAGCTTAACTCGCCGACCTTCGAATGCATCAAAGCAACAGTAAAAAGTTACGAATTGCCGAACGCCAAATTATTTTTGTGAGACTTTTTTCATTGAAGAAATACAATCGCAAAACTCTGTTAAAATGTTTCAAAGATGTACTAAACGCAGTTTTTATTTCTATTTCTGTTTTTTGCGACACTGCGCCTTTAAGGTTATATTCGTTCAGAACAAATAATTTTCTCGTGTTCGTTTTTACATCCTTCCTAGCAAAATGCAACTCTGCACAGCGGTAAACGTCAAATTACAATGCAGTGGCTGTTAAACGGAAGTGGCCCATAAATGTCAACTCGCTGACAATGGTCTTTTCGTTCTAAAGTTTTTAAACGAAAGTTGTATTTTCTTGTGCTGTGCACGTTTCGTGTCGAAAAAAAGGACTTAAAAGTAAGTGAACGCTACAAAGTGTAAAACAAATGCGACCACAACTAAAATAACTTAACAATCATGTCAAATTATTACTTTTGTTAGCGAAGATTATTAGGATTTTAAGCGATCAAAATATGCCATTGGGAACTTGTAAAAGAACTGCAATATTGTTTTCATTATGTTTTTTTAGTAAACAATCTTTACTTTTTCCAGAATGCGTTACGTGGCTGCATACCTGTTGGCTGTTCTTGGCGGTGCCGAAAGCCCTAAAAATGCCGATATTGAGAAGATTCTCAGCTCGGTCGGTATTGAAGTTGATGCGGAACGCCTCACTAAGGTGATCAAAGAATTGAATGGCAAGTCCATTGAAGAACTGATTGCTCAGGGTCGTGAGAAACTCTCGGCTATGCCCGCTGGTGGTGGTGCTGCCGCCGTTGCTGCGCCAGTTGCTGCTGCAGCTGATGCCGGTTCAGACAAAAAGGAAGCCAAGAAAGAGGAGAAGAAGGAAGAATCTGAGTCTGAGGACGATGATATGGGTTTCGGTCTCTTCGAATAAACCAACAAAACATTTGTCAAAGGGTTTGCTGGCAGTCGTCTGTACAACAACAAAATAAAAATAAAAACGTGGGAAGGCTTGTGGGTGAGTTAAATGAAATTTTAAATGCGCGTAATTTGTATAAATTTGTAGATTTGAATGATGATTAAAACTAACCATCTTTCGACTGAGAAAACGTTGATGTCAAATTTTTTTATAACTGATTGTAAGCAGCTTTTAATATTTCTTTCGATTTGTTTTTAATCATTTCGTTTAATTACTGATTGTGTTTTTTCTTTTATTTCACAGGTTACTGTTCCAATTTCAGCCAACAGCGTTGGCATGGGGAGGGTTTAATTTGAATGAAGACTTCTTTAGAGAAAGCTTACGGTTTTCTCTTTACATGCTTGCAATTTGAAAAACCCGTACTTTCAATAGTTAAATTTTATTTCTATGAAATAAATGAAAGTAAAGTTTTTACACGTTTAAAATAATCCAATTTGTGATCTACCATATTTAGGGCTACTTGGGGGTGGGTTTGGACATTTGTATATTTAATTTTTGATATAGGTACTGCTACGGCTGGTTGTGGACGGAAGTTGACTGAAAATCGGGTCTAAGATACTGAAGATAACTGGAATTTTTACTTGCCGGAGCATCTTGAACTCTGTTGGTGATGGTCACAAAAACTTCAGGAGGTGAGTAAAGCCCAGCGTTATTGTTTTATAAAAAATTATTTGTGTGATGAGTAAAACTTAACCATCTTTCGACTGAGAATAAACGTTGATGTAAAAAGTTTTTAACTGATAAAATATAGAATTATAATTTGCTTATATGTAGATGCAGAGCAAAAAAAATAATTCAATTCTTTTCTTTGCAGAATACTATCCGGCCAATGGAAGGGAAATTGGATGCAGTTGCATATTCTTATGGGTTAAAATTGCACCGATTTTCGGCAAACAAAAAAATGAAATTATACTTGGCAAAGAAAATAAATTTTTCAACATAATAAAATCACGCTGCGTTTAATTACAAAATCTAGGTAGAATTAATTGTCTTTTTTGAGTAGATATCACTTGAAAAATATTGAATTAGATATTAGACCATGTTCTAGAATGTATGTATACTTAATATTTTTTTTTATAAAAGTGTGGCTCATTCTATGGCAAAAATATGATTCATTAATAACAATAATTGAATCGTTAAAAAAATCCATAAAAATAAATTAGAATTTTATAAAAAGTTTAAAAACTACAAATTCAACTTGATAACGAACGAATTTTGTTTACTTTTGCGCAGCTTGAAGCTTTTCATTATTTTACTTATGATATTTATAATTTGATAATTAACAAAATCCATTAAAATAAAAGTTTCAAACTATAAAAAAAAAAAAATTGATTTTTTTAAATTATTTTTTTGGTGAATTTCGTAAAAAGTTTGAAACTTTTATATATAAGGTTTGTGTTATAAAACGAGCTTTACTTTTATACAAAATTAATAAGAACCCACAAAGATCCGGCGTACTTTGCTACGCCTCAAAAAGAACAACTACGATTTGTTTTTATATACTGAAACAATTCGTTTAAAAAGAACTTAATTTCAACTTCAAAAAATGTACATACACACATAGTACATTAAGGTGTCTCACCAAAAAAAAAAAAAAAAAGCAGTCTTCCACTGGAAATATAAAACTTAATTAGAGTTCCGCAAAAATATTTCTAAAAAACATTAGCTCTGTTCTTGTACTCCATCAACTTACAGGATGTTAAAGTAGAAATGTTTGGGTAACTCAAAATCCTGTAAATGAGAGTGACTTTTGGAGAGTTAAGAAGAGTATGAAGTTGCAAAATTTTACCCGTACATTTTCTTTGCGCAAAGTAATGAAAAGTATCAAGCGCTCAGCTGATGCGCAAAAGTTGATGGCGAAAACTATTGAATTAAATTTCAATAATTTTGAAGCGTTTGAACGAAATAAAAATGGAAGGAAATAAATTTCGTCGCTTTTTATTTTCAATCGGAGAGAAACCTGTTTGACATTTTCACAGAAAAAAGGGGTTTCGCGTACTTTTTAATTATTACTCTCACTTTTTGTTGTTTGACATTTTTACAGGAAAAGTAGTGGAGCTATTGAGATTCACGTGAACGGGGTCGATTTGAAAGTTTCGCCAAAAAAGGTTTTTTATAGTTTTTTTTTTTAAGTATTTAAAAACAAACCACTTTAATTAAAAAAAAAGGGTAAGATCAAAAGTTCTGCATTAAATTAAAATATTCAAAAACAAACATATTTCAAAAAAAAAAAAAGGTGAAAGGCAGATGAAAAATTTCATTATTATGGTACCGTTGAATAAATATTTAACTTTCAAGCTTACTTACATACATACATATGTAGATGAAGAAATATTTTTGAAAACTTTTTATTTATAAAAACCCCCAAAAAATGGTGGCAATTTAGGCATACGCAAATCTTAATATTATGGCGAAATATTTTGTTCCATGTCTTAAAAAATAACGAATTTTATAATTCCAGTGGAAGACCATCGCCAATTTTTGTTTGATCCGCAGTGATGCACCCTAATGAAAATATTCTACACAAAAAAAAATAAGTATGTATAACATACTACGGTTTTAAGGAAATATTTTATAAAAAAAATAATTTTTAAAATGGGATCGTTGCTTTGAGAGCTACATCTAAACATTTACCATATAATCAATTTTAAATAAAAAGTATAGATAAATTATTAAGAATCAGTGGCAAATTGCATTATGTATGTATGTATATTGAGTTTTGTTCAATATGACATTTCCAACGCTGTCTGTATGTGCATACATATGTATGTACAATATATGAACTAAATGTAATTTGAATTAAACCAGCTTATCTTTTATTTGCCTCACTCCTCTCATCGTCCTCATGTAAATAATCGTCCGCCTCGAGCAAACGACGCTGCGTGGGTGTCAGCAACGCTTCGGCTGCTGCTGCTGCTGCTGCTGATGCATCTAAAGCTTCCCTTTCTGCGCGTTCATCCAGCCAGTCAGCTGCGTGATCATGCCGCTTTCGCTCCGGCGTATTTCTCTGCTCACGTCTTTTAGCCAAAAATTTCTCGAAACGTTCTGCATTCTCAGCCGCCTCTGCTAGCTTTTGTCTAACACGCTCAAGCGATTCGCTGGGTCTCGTGGCTGTTGGCTCATCATTAACAGTTGGAGTTGTACTTTGTTTGTCCGCATGCTGCTCCCATGCCTGTTGAGACCTACGCATTTTTGTCATTAACTTTGACATAATAAGGCGATGATCTAAACCAAGCACATCGTGGCGCATTTCAGGAAATTGTTCTGCCTGTTTTTCACACTCAGCTGAAGTGTTCACATTGCTAACCTCCTGCAATGGATTTTTGCCATAAAACTCCCTTTGCATCATATTTGCCACCAAATTATATTTTTCTTGCTGGACACGTTCATTCGAACCATCAGTTGTTTCTTCGGTGTGTCCGAAATCGATGCTGCGCAGTAGCTGCTCTACTTGTGCGACATTTGTTAACTTCTTCTCTCGTGCAAATTTCACGCGTGGCACTTCACTCATCAACATCAATTGTGAGAGTTCATGACGCAAGATGCCACTGCAACGTTGCAGTTCGGTATCAAGCAGGGCATCAGAGAACGCATCACCGCTGCCGAACCAATACACGTTAATGTTTGCGAAATCTGGCGAGATTTTGACGCGCGTCACTTGCAAACCGCGTCCAACAATGGCCTCAGAGGCCTCGCCAGTTGCAAGTAGATCGGTGATGTGCTTCATAAAGAGTTTATTTAGTACAACCATACGTCGTGTGGTATTTTTGCCACCACCACTCGCAACGCCGCCGACTGTTGATTTGGTAATATGAGCGCTTTTGAACATTTCTGCGTTGCGCTGACGACTGGAATTTGATGTATTACCATCGTTATGGGGATACCAACGTTTTTTGCTCCCCGATACGCGATGGCCGACGAGTTTACTCAATACTTTGCTCTGGAAGTTTAAGCTATCCGCTTTTGCATAAGCAGCGCCTCTGCAAGCGGTCGAAATACATGCCGTACTACTTGTGCTCCATTCTAGGATAAGAAATCGATGATTGTATCGTTGCAGATTTCGTAACATTGCACTAATTGCGTAGCACAGATTAGTTAACCAAATGTATAATATACAAAATTCATGCGTTCTTGGCAAATAAACTTAAAAAAAAATAGTTGCACAGAACAGCTGTTGCTTTGTTTATATTTATAGGGAGAGCGCATCAGGCGAATTTAAAAGACAGGGTTGCATTGAACTGGTAAAAACGAACAAGGGACACTTACGGTAATTGTAAATATCCCGTTACGGCGCGTAATCGATTAATTTCATGTTAATATAATAACTTATAATTTTATATCTTTCAAATTAAAATGGTACGATACTTTCTAAAAATGGCCAATTGATAGAAAAGCACTCAGGGTCTGTGCAAAGCGGTAGCAAAGTTTATTGCTAAAACGTATAGTAAATGCATTGAAAGCAACTGTCAAAAATTTCCAGCAGTAAAAAGTTACGAGTGGGAATAGCAGAAATGTAAAATTTTCTCACCACAGTAAAAAAAAAGTTTTACCATAGAACCTTTCTATCATTTGACAATGGCCCTAACACCATCTTGTAATTATCGCAATTATCTCGCCAATTTATTTGATTTCGCAAGTTTTCGACTTACAAACATGTGACTTGAAAATCTCGCCATGGAGAAGATCAGAGCTTAATCCATATTTAATTCTCTGGGCACCCTTTATTTACACACCCTGTTTGTGAAAAATACTCTGAAACTGCAGAGCTGAATGCTTGTTCTATCTTCGCATTACTCGGTGAAAATTTCCAAATTCTTTGTTGTGTTTGCCTTGTCTGTTTAGTATTTCCATACGTTCGAATTGGAAAAATTATTCTGTCTTTCGTTTGACTTCCCTTTCGTTTACTCCATTCAAAGTATAGAAAAAATATCTATGTATGTAAGTTATTGTATTTCAAATGACGCTACCACGCGGCGTGGACAGCAATAAGTTGTGATGTGGATTACTTTCGACTTGAGATGATTATTTTTTCGTTTGAACATTGTACGAGAAAAATAAAAAAAAAAACTTTGTGATGAATATTGCAGTTGATTTTATTTTACATGTTTAATATTTAATACACTCTGCATATATACTTTGAAATAATAAAATATCTTTTTAAAATACTTTTTTCATGTTAATTGAAATTATGCATGTGGTTTATATACACAGTTTTTCATACATACTTAATTAATTTTTATAAGCATATTTTTTCAACTCTCACTACTCTATTTATTACGCCTTTTTTATAACAACTGTATTTGTAACTTTTTTTTTAGTATTCATTTGATTGATTTGTATTATAAGGTATTAGTGCGCCAATTTTCAGACTGAGTTTCTTGCTCAAAATGCGGGGGAAAAAATTAAATACATGTATAGTACTCAAAACTTGAATGCACCAAAAATACAAAAATACGTTTTGCACATTTCGTTTGATTTTAATTTTTACCATGATTAAATTGTTTAACTTCAGTTTAGGCTGCTTTTTTGATTCATTTATTTATTTTTATTGCTTTCTATAATTTCGTTTTCAAATTGAATGCCAAAATAATTGTTTCTGATTTATGAAATTAACGAATTTACTGCGAATCATTGTAAGAAATCTTGTCTTTTATTATTCTATGTTTATTACTTTCATAATTTTTTTTTTTAGTTTCCTTTACGCGTAATAATTTTTATACTTCATAACTGCATAATACAATATCGCTTTATTACACTATTTTAAATACAATTTGTAATACTTTTTTGTTTTGCTTGCAACTTACTAAAACCAAATTTAAAATTATATTAATATTTTCATTTTCATCTTACAGTGCTACTTTGTTTTCATTGGGTAAACTTAACGTCAAAATGTTGTCAGTTTTTGTCGTAAAAAATATGGCCTAATGAAAACCTGGCATAATAATCAAAATTAGTGTGTTGAAGTTCTTCTAAATTAAAAAAATTGTATCTGTTCTTTAAATATTTTGACTTTCGAAAGAAAAATGTTGTTCGAGGTATTTCTTGATATTTTTTTTTTAATATTTGCTAGAATATCTTTAGGCTGTTTTCTGATATCCATTTAGTTTGTATCAAGGCATATTCATATAAGGTAGTAGCAGTAGTATAAAAACAAAAATGTACATGTATTTTGTTTTTACTTTTGCGGCGTCGACTGTGAAATTATTTCAAAAATTGATATCGGAGCAATCAGAAAATTAATAAAAATTTAAATTTGACATTTTAAGCCGTAATATAGAAAAAAATCAAATCAGCTGTTCCAATAACACCACCTTATATGAACTCGCTTTGGTTTTTATGTTCAGAAAAACGTATCTAAAACCACGCAAACGAAAATGTCAAAAAATAATTGACTGGTTGGCTTGTTGCTCCACGAAATATAAACTATTTTTATTAAAGCATATTTGGTGACTAAAAAGACGAATTTATTACAAGTCTTATAAACATTATTAAGGGTATAAAAATCAGTTCAGTTTTAATTATTATTATGGCAATAAAATTGAGTAAAATAGTCATTTATCAGCGAATGAATGTGAAAACTTATTTCATAGAACTAACGCTTTGTTTGTCAAATGTAAACAATAAGTACACAAGAACCTAATAGGTATTAAAAAAAAAACTTTTTGAGCGCCAGTTTTTCAGCGCAAATTTTTACCAACTTTCAAACTGAACTAAGCTTAACTTTAAACATTTTCATATGTTAGTGCCAGTACTCTGCAAGCAGTTTTAAATTTCGAGTTTTCTGTGGTGAGATCGATTTTGAGACTATTCGGTATACTTCAGCTGATTCTGCGCAAGTCTCAAAACACTGATATTGAGGACACTGTGGGTGAAGTGTAAATTTGTATTTAACATTGAAAAATGCGCAAAGGAATCGAGGTAATATTTGTTAAATTTAAATTTGTAATAGCAATACTGCTGTTCGATTAATTAATTTTCATTGAGTGGGATTATGCATCTCTAGCTGTAACATATTATCAGCTGATTGTCTCTGCTAATTTTCAACAGTCTATGGTGAAATTTTTTGAGACACGCTTACTGAATACCACAATAGGCTCATGTCACAAAAAATTTCTTTACTTAAAATTCTCAAGTTAAGAGGTTTAATATGAGACTGAAATACAGAACAGCGGCAAAAGCTTAACTTGAAAATTCACCACAATTAGAAGTTGCAACTTTTGTGAAACTGGCTGAAAAACCGGCTTTAAAGCTACGTTTACATTAATACATAAATTATATTGTATATTGATGAAATTTTATTTTCAACTCTTAGTTAAATCTTAAGGTAAAAAATACTTACTTAAAATAACTAAATCTTATTTATTATTAACGAAAAATAATACTTATTATTTATTTCAAGAGTCTAAAATTTACTCTTAACTTTTTCAAATTCACGTAAATGTACGGAGTAAATTAGAAAATGAGGTGACTTAGAAAGCAATCAGTTTAGTCATACAATTTTCTTCAAGTCTATAAAAAAATTAAATTAGATAAAAATCATAAATGCCCAGGTCCTCGTATATATTTCAAAATATAACCAAAATCGGAAGCTATAAGATCTGCGTTTCTCTTGAATTGAGATACTATCGTTAAGAAGGGAATCTCTGTTCAATATAGTCCGCACAAAAAAAAAACGCCGGTTTGGAATAGTTTTTTTCTGTGATGACAAGTAAAAACCTCATTTCCTATCAAGAAATTCCATTCGCTGCGGTGGGTAAGAAAGGATTTGTTATCAAATCTATCAAAATATATTAAAGTAGATTGTACAATAAAAAAATACTACGCTATCTTAGAGCGAATTTACAATTTACAAATTCATGATTTGACTAGAGACTATCAGACCAATTAACATAAAAAGCAAAGAAGCTTGAGTTTATTATCTCACCACACCAAACTAACTAGAAAATGTTTACTTTTTCTATATACATACATATATTCTTTTTAAACGACTTTCCGTCAATCTTTGTTAAATTTGGTTTGCAGAAAACCCCAGTTTTGGTCTCACTTTCAGTCAGACTTTGTCAGAAATTCAGCAACTATCTGCCTCATTAAATACAATAAATAGTGTGGTGAAAATTAGCAGACAGTGTGCAAATTTGATAAATTGCATTGATGTGCTGTTCACAAAATTCTTAATTCGAATCTTCGGACAGTAACAATATTTTATAAAAAGAATTATAAACAAAATAAGGCCACAAATATTTAAACAACATAAAACATATCGAAAATAGAAAATAAAATAACAAAAGTTAAAAAATAAGTATTGTTAATTAAATAAATATTACTATATTGTTACATTTAAATAAAACATTATTTTTCTTCTGAATTTTTTTTTTTTTTGGTAGGTTTGTTTCTTTTTTTGTGTTGTTAACAAATTAGAGGATATTGTTCTTTAAGATTGGAAACGATATATTGAGAAGTATCGCTTTTTGTAGCAAAAACATTTAGTAGCTTATTTAATAGTAAAAAGATATCTCACCACAGAAATTTGCTTTCGTGTGGCACAGGACCTAACCAAAGAACGTCGATTACAAAGCAGTTGCAAAGTTCTTGTGGCAAGAATCTTCGTTCAATTTAACCGCACCAGAAACAAATTGGATCCAATCAGATTCTAATAGCAATTTGCTGATTGTCCTGGTATGGTGAAATTGGACGAGATGTTCTGTTAGAGGAACGGTGGGAATGATGCAACTGCTTTGCGTTTCTACGTTTTTTGCCCTAACTGGCGACTGCTAACGGAAAACATTCGATGAAATTGTTTTTCGGTGTGGTGAAAAAAAACTGATCGAATTTTGCTTATGAATGAAACGACCTGCACCATCTCTGCTATCTCTGTTCGTTGAGCAGATCATTTAAATCATTTAAACTTAAGCACTTGATTAAAAATTGCGCGCGCAAAACAATTTAAGTGGGTAAAGAGGAACAGGGGGGTTGAAAGAAAAGCGCAAAAATTACACAGGTTTACTGATCTGGGAAAACCAACACAATTTTTACTATTTCGCGCGTTGTTATTCACACTTACACAATCAAACGACTGTTCATGTTTACCGTTTTGTACATTTTTGTCTTACTCTCGTTTGGCCCATGCGTAAATATAAAAATTATATTGGTATTAATCAAGTTCTTATCGATTTCGGCTATTTTACGCGCATGTGACATTTCTTTTACGCTTTTCGATAACTTTGCTTACATAGTTAGTATTAATAATTATAAGTTTATCAATTAGACACATAAATACAAACATTTATACTACATGTGTAGTTGTTGTAAATATAAATACACGTACATACTTAATATAGGAAACCTATGGAACTGAAGCATGTGATAGCTAACCGTTCTGAAGCGCATATGTGCTAGTGAAAATTCAACGAAAGTGTTAGAAATAACATAGCATTAGCGTTTAAAACTGTAAAAAAAATAAAACTGGAAGTTATTGCGGTAAATAAAAATTAGCTAAAAGGTATGATTTTAAATAGGCTTAGGCTTTATATAAGATATTTTCATTTGTTAATGGCCTTTAAACAGTGTAAACAAAACCAAGTATTGGCCTTAGCGGACACATTTGTGAATAGCTTGGGTTGTCAAAACCAAAATGTGAATCGCATTAATTCTGAAGTGGAATACATTTATTATTATTTTTTGTACAGTGCCGGAAAAAAGTATTTGGATAGCAATTTTTTATATTAGACAAAATGTTTATCAAATAAAACTTTTTCGCTAATTTTTGGCAAAAATACACTTCAAGGAATTTTAATCAAAATTTCAAACTTTTTAATCATATTGTTTTTTTTTTACAAAATTGCAAAAGGCTACATACTTGTAGTCGCTTCGTTTTAGAATAAAAAAGGTGAACGTTTTAAGTGGCTAAAAATTCTCGACGGTTTCTGATCATTTTTTCCACCGGCAGTATTACCATTTTTTCTAAATCAAAAAAATAAATTTTATTCATACGTTATATGTATGGAAAAAATACGCAAGAAAAATTATCAAAAATCAACGGGTATTTTCCGGCACAAAATTTTCAATCTATGATTTTTTTTTTTAATTTGCCGAATTTTTTACATAGTTTTAAATTTGCACTTATATGGATTTTGTTACGGAATGAGCTATATGTTGATTAAAAAAAAATCACGAATAAATTTTTGCATGAAAAACACGAATAAATTTTGAAGTAAAAACAATGTAAATATTTTGCCCGAAGCTTTAATCGCTCATTTGAAAAACCTAACGTTTAATTTAATTCCTTAAATTTTATTCGTTTTTCTATACAAACACATAGCACGCTTCTTCAACGGCGCCTTAAGTTTAAGTTTAAAACTATTAATTAAATTCTAGTTTCTAGCATTAGTTAGGCAAAAAATAAATGCAGTTGTATTTTCCTTTTTGTGCAAAACAAAAAATCTATGTATATGACTATAAAATATAAATATTTACAAGTCTAAATCATTAAAAAGTTTTAGCACAGTGATATTTTTTACAATATTCGCAAGGTTTTTTGTACAAATTTTTTTGTTTTTGTTTATTTTAATTAAATTCATACTAAACAATTTTTTAAATTTGTGGCATTCTGTCGTACATAAAAAATCAAAAATAAATTTGTCAAACTAATTTTGTAGAAATAAACGAAAAAAAATTGAAACGAATCGCTTTTTTTCGACAATAATGGGGATGCCATCGAATGCTTAGGTTCCAACTGCTCTAACAGAGCTTTGGCAAAGAATAGCGATCACTTTCACGAGATTTGACAACGATCATATCATGCATTTCGTTGTTGTACTAGAACCTCCAAAAATTATTTTGATTTTAAATTTCAATAAATTCAAAAAATTCAAAGAAAATGTTTAAAAGGAAATGTACGTAGCCCGAATACTAGATTTATTTTATGCAAGACAATGTCTGGGCTATGAAATTGCAAACTTAACTTTGAGTTAGTTATTCCTTGATTTATAAATTTAACTTTGGATTTCTCGTGAGCCTAAGAATTTCCGTTGACTTTTAAATTACATACATATGTATTTTTTTTTTTACTTGCGGTCTTGCGCTGGTTATGTCATTTAAATATTATCGTGCAGTGCATAATGAAATGTGAAAAATAAATTATGGAAATTCAGCGGAAATTTTTAGCCATTTTAAACTTATAATGCGTACTCAAAAGGTTTCAAAAAATTCTTATAACAAATTTTGATGCAAATTTAAAGAATTATTATTAATTTTCTACGAGGTTTAAATTTTTGATATTGTAGTTTTAGTTGTAATACAAACTATGTTTTTTAATTAAAGTCAACAAACAAAGTTTGACACAAAGAACATGACGAATATTATAGAAAATATCACTGGGCTAAAACTTTTTTGTTTGACTGAGTATTCAATGATGACATGAATTGTTGATGACAAAAACACAGCTTTTTTAAAATGTAGTAAAGAATAGAATCTAGGAAATATTTGGCATTTAGAAAATAAGGCTATGTTAGGTTAGCAAATAAATAAATTAATTTTAAATAGAATGTATTGTTTTAGAGTTTTATAGCCAACATAAATTTGCACATTTAAATTTTACTTAAATTGTATGAATTGTGAACAACAACAAAAAAACAGAGTATATGTATATTACTATGGCCTACAATGAAAACTAAACGCAGATAGTAAATATTTTGTACACCTTAGCTTAAAATTTATGCATAAAGTTTACTTAAGTAAAATTGTATTTTAAAAATATTAAAATATCTATGTATGTATGTATGTATATAATATATATACATAAGAGATTGGCGTGTTTCCTTGTAGAATGTGTGTGTATGTGTTTTTTCTCTTCTTTTGTTGTTGTTGCTTACTTATATGCACAACTTCTAAGAGTATTTCTTGGATTTGTATGGCGCTTATGTGTACCTGTAGTTGTAGTTGTAGTTGTAGCTGTAGCTGTATAATCTCACTCGTAACCGTTGAGAGCTTTAAAATCGTTTGCTATTGCAATTAACAAATTTAACGCTTTACGAATTTCCAACATTGCTAGTCGACAATTAAATATGCGCCTTACCGCCTACGCCGGCGGCGCCACTCACCAAATGATGCGCTTGATAGCCAGTCGGACTGTCGGAGCGTTTCATTTGAGCCAACGCTTGCGCCATAGTTGCCGTAGTTGTAGATGTCATCAAACTACCACCACCGCTAGACACATGACTTACCGCCGATGAAGCACCACGTCCACGCTTCCGACGCGGCAGTATACCCTTGCGTGCCATGTAGAAGCGTATTGTCGATACTGGTATATTGAACATATTGCTGACCGTTTGGAAGGTTTGTCCTTTCGAAACACATTTCGCCGCTTGCGCTAACGACGCCTCCGAGCGGCGAACACGTCTTAGCGAACCTGCCATTTCGCCGGCCGCGACACCTGCCACACCACCACCGGTATTCGGATGCGTCGTGAGCACGCTGAGTAATGACGCATTGGCTGAACTTTCGTGTTCCGTATCCGCATAACTGCTATCGTCGTCGTGCGCCGCTACATAATTGTGATCCTCTTCTATGGTTGAGTCGAGATGCCCACTAGCTGCGGCAGCCGCTTGTGCAGCCTTCAGCTTGTTGGCGGCAATATTCTGTTGTAGCGTATACTTTTCATACTCCTCGTAAGCCGGATTTGATGTGGAATCGTCAGCGGATTCATCTTCTTCGCTGACCGCATTCGAATTTGTTGTTCCCGCGGCGGCGGCCATGGCAGCAGCAGCCGCATTGGCTACATGCGCCAGCGTCGCTTGTGGAACGCGCTGCTGTTGTTGTTGTTGCTGCTGCTGTTGTGCTTGCAGTTGTTGTAGTTGGTGCTGCTGCTGTTGGTGATGCGCCAGCTGCTGTTGGTGTTCCAGGTGATTTTGTTGCAATGAGCTGTGCACAGCAGTGCCATTGGTATGCTGTTGCTGCTGTTGTTGTTGCTGCAATAGCTGTTGTTGGCGCTGCTGCTGCTGCTGCTGCAGCTGTTGTTGTTGTTGCTCCATCTCGTGCAGTGTTGGTATTTCCTTTTTAATCATAAAATTCTGCTGCTGCTGCTGATACTTTTGCTGCTGTTGGTGCTGCTGCTGCTGCTGCTGATGGTGGTGTTGCTGTTGTTGCTGCTGCTGCTGCAGCTCTTGCGCCATCATAGCTGCCGACATGCCACCACCAGCGTGCAGCTGTTGTAGTGCGCTTGCCGCTGTCGCTGTCGTTGTTGTAGTCGAATTGGTAGCAGTATCCGTATCGGTGTCAATGCCATCCGCTTGTTGTTGCGTCGCAGCTGCAACCGCTGCCGCCGCTTTATTCGTAAGCGCTTTCAGTTGGTTTAAATTTAGAGCGGCATCAGAACCGTAAAGCCCGCGTATACGCAGCTGTTCCGCGCAGCGCAGCAGTTGCGGCAAACCGGCCTGCGTGACATTCACCTCACCTTTGTACATAAAGTCGACGAGCGCTTGAATCTCCCACAGCTTGATTTCGCTGGGCAATATAATGACAGGGTGTTTGCATGGATTCTCTGCCAAAATACTGTCGAAGTAGGAAGAACAGGCGGCCAAAACCAGGCGATGGCAATGCACCTGATGTCCCTCACAGGCCAAAGTAACATCAACGAAACGCTGTCCGGCCAATAACTGTGGGAAAGCGGCACCAATACTACCCAAATGGCTGTTCCAGCGTACACAAAACTCCTGTCGCTGTGAAGCGTTCATCGTGGCGATAGCGGCGATAGCAGGCAAACCACGCGAACAGATTCAGGTACAGGTATTTAGGAGCTGGATGTGGTGGAATGCTGTTGCCGTGCTAAACAAACTGTTACAACTTAAAAATAAATTGCTATCACTTTTTCACTTAGGATCGTTGACGACCGATAGTCGGGAAGTCCAAAATGTGTTTGGTAGTATTAAAGGAAGCGCTGTTATTATTTGGAGTGGTGGCGATGATGTCGAATCACACATTCAAAGGCAGATTTGAAGTTTATGCAATACTAAAAAGAAAAATTAACAGGGAAGCCAATATTTATTTGAGTGATGCAGTTTGGTAGGTAGTCGCTCATTGAGCAAATAATTAAAGTAATTATAGAATAAAATAGATTATTAGGCGGAGAATATAGGATGTAAATTTGTGTATGTATCTGTCAAGTCGAATTGGAGTCGCAGTCACAGTCGGTTACGCAATAACTAAAAGCAGATTAAGCCATTTTAATTTTTTGTTAGTCTGGCAACTTAATTTTTTTATAATTCTCAATATTTATAAATGTAAAAATATACTTCACAAAAATTTAATTCTTTATCGCCTTTTTTGTATTATTCCAGAAAAATTTTTTAAACTTTACGTAACCGAGATGTTTTAATTGAACTTTTTGTAAATTCTAAAAGGTTGGACTAACATAAAAAATTCATCGAAAACGGAACGCATTTGCTTGAAATTCGTCACATAGTTACATATGTAGGATAATTTTTTTCCGGTAAGTCCAATCTGCTTCGAAGGTCTATACAAAATACGCCAAAAGAAAAACGTGAATAACTTTCCTCTCATTGCGTCATTTTGTTTTTTTTTTTTGCAAATAATTTTTAATAGAATGTATAAAATTTTAATATTAGGCATAAGAAAGTGCAGAATCGGTATTACCAATTGCGAGAAAATAGATAAAATGCAAACAATTTCGAAAAAAGTTAATATGTATAACTTCCGAAATTTTTCAAAAAGTCGCCAAACACATTTTATTTTTAAAGTTTGAGCTTCGAGAAAATGGTGGCCCACCTCATAAATTTTTACTTCTTTGGATTTTGTTGTTTGATTTGTAATATTTTCCTGACGTTAACGAAATTTTATTTACTTTCTTTATTATTTTAATTATTTTTTATTATTTTAATAAACGTAACGGGAATGCAAAAATCAAGGGTATAAGAGTTTTTTATAAAAAATAAAACGCATCCGCAAACAAAGAGCCGCACGAAAAAAAGTTTCAAAATTCTGAAATGAAATTTATTGTGATCACAATTCTTATAATGAAATAAATAATTTTCAGAACCTTTTATAGCAAGCAGTTTTATAGCCCATTCGATTTTAATTTAATAAAATACTAGTTTGAAGTGGCAAAATATATATATTTTTTTTTTTTTTTCGGTTTTGCGCAGAAAAATGTATTTATTTCATGATCGCATTTTTCTTTTACAATATTTGTTTAAATCAACGCTTATTTTTAGTCGGTACAACTTGGTTTTCATTACACTGAAATTAAAAACTACATACTCAAAAAACCTATGAAAAATTTTAAATTTGATTGCATTTCTTTAAGTTCTGTAAAATATCCAAATATTTGAGTTATGTTATTTTATTTTAATATGAACTCTATTTGTTTATAAAAAAAATTATCAATAAAAAACTAATGCGATAATGTTTCAAATATTGAAAAAATGCAATGTACGATTTTCTCTGACACCCACTGTACAAAAGATAAACTATTAAAACTTAATAAAAATTTGTTTTGCTTTTAATTCGATTTTAAGACAGTTTTTCTACATTTTACTATTTTTTTAAATTATATACCTACATATTAGTTTATAGTATAATATTTTTTTTTAATTTTGCGTGTATAAATAAAAACAAACTTTTAAATGACCCTTTCGAATAAAAGTAAATCCACATTTCTAAGGTTTTATTTATTCACAAAACTATTAAAACAATTATGTAAAACCGCCAAATTGTCATGTTTGTTGAGTTATATTTTTTCATTCAGAAACCAAACTAACAACATTTAGATAATATACATATCTGCGAGCTGATTATATTGCAGCGATTCAAGGACAAAAAAGTAGCTAAAATTTAAGTATTTTTGTATCTATAATTCACTTCATTGTCACAATAAACACCAATACCGAACAAATAAACAATAATAAATAAAACTACCACACATCGATTGCAGTAAAATTTACTTAATTTTTCCCCCTCTACATTCTTGTAACATTTCAAGTTTTCAGCAGCAAATTTATTGAAAAATCCGTATGCGTGTAGCGAATTCCTTTTTTGCATTTAACAGAAAACGCCAAAAGACAAAGAAATACTGAAATGGAAAAAGTAATAAAATAAAAGTAGCAGCAACAATCATTCACATACATACATACAATACATACAAACTTAAGAATAACAACAGTGATAGCGGCGGAGACGGTAACAGCAGCAGCAGCAGCAGCAGCTCAACAGCAACAAAACCAATAATAGCAACGCCACACCAATAAAATTGTAGCGCAAATTTTGAACACTGTACTTTAGTATTTTTCAACAGCAACCGAAAGTACGAAGAAAACATTAAATAAAAATAAAAATATGTAGAAAGAAACAGGCAAAACCGCCACATCTACTACATCCAGTCTGTTAACCAAGCCACCAGGCAGCACAGGCGCACCGCCACCAGCACATGTGGCAGCGCCAATAAGAGCCGAGCCGAGGCCAGGTCACACTGTCAGAATATTCGGAGACGTTGTTGGCAAGATGAGAAGAGACACCAAAGAATACGAATATTCTGACAAAAAAAAAAACAAAAAAACACAGCAAGTAAGCAGGCAGGATTGGTGCCGACTGGGCCAAGCGAGTCTGAGTTTTTTGTGCGTGTATGAGTTTTGTTTTTGAGAGTAGAGAGCGCGCGCACACGCCAAAGTTGCTAATATATTTTATGTTTAAAATACTTAAAGGAGGAGAGCTAGTCGCTCTGGCGGCAAGAGTTTTTCAATGGTGGTTAAACAACATTGACTGCGCACAAAAGACATTAATAAAACTACAATATGGCGTACAATGAAACAAAAAAAGTTGAACTATGTACATACATATGTTCACATATAAAAAAAAAAAGTATACGTGTGAGCTCTTAAATCCAAGTATGCCTGTGTGTACGTGCGAGTAGTAGCAGGAGTCCGGCAGCCAGAAAATAATGAAGGAGATGGAAAGAAAAATATGTTGAGAAAAAATTTAAATAAATAGGTTTTAGCGCACACTCCCTATGAACGAGTGGAGTTTAAAATAAGCGAAGCCAAAAAGAATAAAGACACAATTTTTAGCAACCACAGCGAAGGCACAACGCAGGAAGTGCATTAGCAAAAACAACGCAAATTAGACAAAAAAAAATGTATGCGTTGTGAAACAAAAAGTTGACTCGTCAAAGAAATCAATCAAGTACATATGTGGATCAGAAAAAGAGGGGTTTTAGATGAGTTCGTTGAAGAGGGCATGTATGTATCTAGGTGATTGGGGTCCTGTGGAGAATCTCCACATACCGGACATGAGTTGTGAAAGTCTATATTGACTCTACAAGTGTCCAGATCATAGTTGGGCCAGAGTAGCGTGGAACTCACCAGGCAACTGCGGCTCCTCCACTGTTATGGATGGTGGTCTATTAACGATGATAGCATTCTATGGGCGAGAGTTTAAGAGTGTTGTAACTGTCTTTCGATGACTGGATTTATGTGTAGTCTGTAACTTCGTCTACTATGCGCTCTACCAGTCCTCGGCGACCATATTGGCGTAGAATAGCTTGGAAGCGGTTGGTCAATTATAAGTTGCCGACAATGTTTCTTTGCCTTTGCCCCAAATGCCACCGACGAACAATTCCATGAAATTTTGAGGATTGTTACTGAAGTGACAGTTCTTTGCTGGATATAAATCCGGGTCATTCCGAGTGTGAACGGAATCTGAAGGATCTCAACTGCCACCTACCAGTTTTCATTTTCTCAATAATGATTTGAGTGTTGAACTACAAATTTAATATACTGATGTGATCTTACACTAGCGAAGAAGGAACCAATTGTCAAATACCTCACTCAAAGCATACGTTCTGACCAAGCATTATAGAAAATATTATTTATAAAAAAAATCTATCTGATTTATAAAAAAAAATCTACTTTCTTTTCTCGTGCCGTTCGTTTGTAGCAATTTACTAGTTGTGTGGCCTTCAAATTTAAAGCCGTGATGCCTGGATACTCGCGAACAACCTGATCCCACATTCATTCACTAATACAGAAGAGGAAATAATTCGCCATTCACAATTAGCATTTATACAAGTATATAGAATTCCAACCTAACATTTTATATTCACATGGCGAAAGACGTTAAAACAAAAAGCAGATAATATGTGCATCAGATCTCAGAAAGCCTGATGCCTCACCCACACATTACTACGTTTCACTACACGACGGTTAACTGTTATAACAGTTGTTTGTAAGTTTAACAGTCAGAGGATAACAAAAAATTGTATAACATCCCCAATTGGATAGTACGCACATAAATAATGTGTATTGTTTTCTACAAAAAACTACTAAAATTTATATTTCGATCGATATACACACACACACACATGTTCATACATATGTACATACATACATCCATGTGTAATTATACATTTTTGCCAATTTCACGCAAGACATCTTCAAAGTACGAAAATTTAATACTACACACATATGTACATACATTCACACAGACGCTATACATACACACGCAATACACGCACGTATACTAGACTCAAGTAAAAAAGGATAGTGGATGAAATGTAAAGGGAAACAGGAAATAAAAATAAAATGACAAGAAATTGCTCTTAACCAAAAAAAAAACACAAAAAACAAAGCAATGAGAACGTGCCTGCCCCATGCACAGAGAGTATAAAATGCAAGAGTTTGCGCGAATTTAAAATTGAGAGAACGGAAAAATAAACAAAACTCTTAACTACCTGCAATGGTATTAAATACGAGCTACATGCTTTGGTGATTATAAGGGTGGTAAATATAAGTTTCGGAAAAGATTTTGTGAACTCAAAAACCTGTTCTAAGTCCGAGTCGTATAAAATTAATATTCTGAGATAAATATACATACTACTACAGTTGTCCACATAAAAAATAAATCGTTCAATTTTTGACAGAAAAAAAAATTGCTTTATTTTCGAACTTTTTACACAAAAAAAATCACATGTGTTTTTATTTCCACAGTAAAGATATTTCAATCAAACGTAAACAGAATTCAACATTCCAGCCAAGGCGAATTTATAGAAGGTGATGGCATAAGAGCAGCTGATTTGATTTTTTTTTATTTGCCTACATGTATTTTGTTTTTGCTTTTGTGTATGAGCTTTCAAAAGCCGTAAAAGCAAAAACAAAATGTATTTAAATTTTGACAACTCTTACGCAGAAACAAAAACAAAATACATAGGAATTTTGTAGTTGCATTTATAACACCACCTTGTATGGATTCACCTTGATTCCAGCTCAAGTAAAATAAACTAAATATTAGTTCCACATAAAAATTGGCGTTTTCTATCTAGTACGAATTATTATCAAACTTTTTTCACAAAGAATTCACAGATGTTGTGCTTATATGTATTTCCACAGTCCATACATATTTCAATTAAACGTAAACCCAATTTGAGATCTCAGTTTATGTAAAATAAATTAAAAATTAGTTCCACATGAAAATATGTTTATCCTATCTAGTATGAGATATTTTTTAAAAGTTAAACTAAAAAATAACATTTCGTTGAATAGCCTCCTATTTTTAACGCTGCTTCACACCTCCGCGTCACAGAGCATCTCTCTTTTATTACCTTTCTTAGATCTCTAGAATAGGCTGGGTTCCGTTCAGCAACACTTTTTTTATGTTACGTTTTCTATAGGGTTGCAGTCAGGCGACTGAGCAGGCCAACACATAACCTAACCGCTTCTTTTTTTTTTATGTTTTAATGCTACCGTCCCATTATTTGTACCGCGTCAGTTATATGTGTTTCAAAAAAGTTATGTAGCCAAATATATTTTTCATACTGGCACTCCTACTATTTTATGGGCAACTATGTGACACTTTAGAGAAAAGGTGCCGACAAAAGCACTTCTTTTACTTCGTACTTGCCTCGTTTAAAGGATTGACGTTATTAATTTGATTTTTCTTAGTTTTGAGTGATTTTTACATTAAGTTAAACACATAATGATAAATGGGAAGTGCCGAGCTTAGTAATGTGGCAGCTGCAGTGGAAATAAAACCGCCAAGTGCTGTTATAACCTCCCTTTTCTTTTCTTCTCGTTATTCTTGTGCCCTTTACTTCTCGTTATTCTTGCTTTAAGCCTGAGTCGTAAAAAACGCGCAGTCCCTCCTTTAAATTCAGTTTATGAACCTTGTCATTGTTACTAAAGTTGTTGCAGATCGAAATAGCGTAAGAGAGCATACTATCGAACCCGGTGCTTTGTGATCTACGGTCTCTATTTTGTTAATGTTATTTAGAACCTGAGAGGAAGTTATTTCCTATTATCTCAGTGGAATAGTGAGATACCCTAATGTGCGCTTCTACGATTGTTAAAACCGACCGGGGCTTTATCAAACGCATTACAAATCAAGGGATGAGAGCACGCCAAGTAAACAAAAATAGAGAGCGGAGAGGCCACAAGCAATAACAATAAATGTAAAGCAAGTCAAGAAGAAAATGTGAATTATAAAAGTTATAGTTACAAACATACCTGCATTATATGTTAATAGCAACAAAAAATAACCACAAGGCTGCACAGGCTGCTATGAAATGTAAATAATACGGCAGTATAAAACAGACGAACCGAAGTAATAAAACAACAACAGCTTGGCGGAGAGGCGGCGCAGGAAATGCACAAAATCAACGCTTAATGTCGAACGTAAAATGAGGAGGAAGATGTACAATATACTACTATAGCAATAAGCTACAAAAAGTAAAACAGCGAACGGATAAACGAATGAATTCGAACATACTAAAATTGATGTAAGAAAAATCGAAGCAGGTTTTTGGACGGAGTAGCTATACGCTTGGAAATTAAATTAATTAAACTAAGTTAAAGAGTAGCCGGGATCCAGCGAAGTAAGGAAATAATTAATACATTTTATTTTTCGGAAGTATGCGAATCGGCCATGTTCTCCCCCCTCAAGTTCAACCTTACAACTTTAAATTTGTGACGGGGATCAGTACATAGATTTAGTTGTTGGTTTTTGTATCAGCATAAAACATGCCACGCACTTTTGGGGAATGTTGCTGAAGTGACAGTCCTTTGGCCTGATATATGTACATATGTACATACATCCGTGTCGTTTCGGTATCGTAGACCCGACTGGTACGGCTATCAAACCTCGCCCTTGCGATATTTTTGTAATTCTTATCGTTTCGGCGCCATCCACAAAAACTTCAAAATATACAGCCCTATCGTTTGAACATCGTAGCTAATTTTTCCAAAATTTTAGGAAATTGTCCGAATGTTTACGAACGAAATGTCAGAAAAAAATTACGAAATTAAACAAATTTTGTTTTTAAATTTTCAATAAAAAAAATTTCAAATATAAATTATCTTATAAAGAAATATTAAAAATTAAGTAATGAAGAATGAAAGAAAAAATTGGGGGTTTCCACAGAAAAGGGTGATTCAACTAAACATTTCTGGAAAATTTTCCCAAGGAATTTCGAAGTTCGATTCAAAGACTTGTCAAATTCGCTTTCACAACACAACAAGCAACTCTCCCTTTTCCTGATATTGATGATAACTACTTTCTTCAACTTCTAAGCTCGAATGCGAAAGAAACTGAAAGGAAATAATCTCCGCAAATTTATAATCATAAAATATAGAGAAATGGGAAACGTATGTATGTATATAATTCCTTGGGCGTTTTTTTTCAGAATGGCATTCTTTTGTTTTGTTTTTAATCCGAGTCTTTATTTTTTTTTTAACAATTTGTGGACTAATTTCTTGTCATTTCGCCTTTGGATTTTTTCAGCACAAATAAGAAGTGGGGAGGGTTTTAATGTGGTTAAACCAGATTGTAAGACCTTCCTCATACGACTCGATTTCGAAAATCTTTTTTTTATTGCGGTATAATTAAAAACAAAACTAAATATAAACAGCGTTGCATTCGATGCAAATTGTAACAAAAATTTAGAACTTGTATAAAAAAATCACTACTATGGCAACTTTATCATGACTGGAGCCCCCGGAGTTGCCTGCGGCCTTTTTATTCGGAATGGACCTTTTGGGGGTATCGTGGTGGTTGTGGTTTAACAGGACCTTGTGTACTAATATGGACTCGGCGATGGTTTCTTCGATGGATTCAGTGATAGCAAGATTTTGCCCCATGAGGTTTATTGTGATGGCGTGCTGGATTTCGCTGAAATTTCAATATATGTAGCTTTGAGTAAAAAAAAATTAAGAGCAAGCCACTAAACTTGACTGCGCTTTGGTCATTATATTGCTATATTAAAAATTTATTGTAAACAAAATTATTATTTTCCTTTATTAATATTATTTTTCACGAACTACATGAAGTAAAGAGTAACCCCCAACATCACTTCCTGTCATTGTAATGCACAGCACAATAACGTGTTTTTGCATTTCCTTTTTTTCCTATTTTTATGCGTATCTTAAAACCTCATACCACATGTACATAAATACAGTCATACAAATTCAAAGTATTTCCGTCCAAACTTTATTTTCATTAAAAATCGTTGCGGTGGCCATTTGTATGTATGTATGTATATATTTATGCTATTCTCTCAGTTTTGCAAAAAAAATTGAATACTAAATCACAGAGCGCTAAAATCAGCAACTGCAACAACTACTATCTGGCTAACAGGAGAAAATAAGTAAAAACAAGCCATGCATTAAATAAAAATAGCACAAAACCAAAAAACAAAACAAAGCGTTTAAAGAGAAGTTTATGTTTGTACATACATACATATGTATGTACAAAAAATCAAAAACAAGGAGTACAGAGCAAAACTAGCAAAAGAACAAATATTCCGCACGCCTGAAACAAAACAAATAGCCAAACAAAACCGAAGCCAAGTGCAAGGCACCGCAGGAGACATTCATATTTGTATGGACGTATGTATCTAAATATGTATTTAGAGGAGCGAAATACCAACCAGTGAAGCACAAAATTAAAGCGTGTATCGCAGAGGAGATTCTTCAAAATATTAAAACAAAATGGTGAGAAATCTGCAATGATTTGCTCGCGCCACCTTTGGAAATTTAGAAAATATAATTTAATACATGAAATAAATTACTTTACCGCTAAAAGAACAGTTTTATGTCCATTTTTCTCACCTCACCTCACCTTAATTCATGAAATACAGCCGCGCGTGTCCTTTTTATTGCCATTTATATTTGTACAATACCACTTACACAAATAATTGCTTATAATATTAGTACTTATATTTTTGTATTATAATTAAATACACTTTTCACTTTAGCACTTAGCTGCTTGCTGTAATTTTCACCAATTACTAATTTTATTGATTTTTCTCATTCACTATGACGCTACAACGCTGTTCGCTTTGGCACACACTAAATACATTTAAATTTTTATTCACGAATTTGTTGCGTCCCTTCGCCACTGTATACTTTGCGTCTTTTTTTGCACAATTACAATTGTTTACATGCCTTGCTCGCTGACTATTGTGACTTCGTGAGATTTGAGTTTGTTCGCAGGCGCGGGATCACCCGTTCGTACAGATTTGCATTCGTACGGAGGGGGTGATTAGAAAGTACATATATGTATGTGAATTAAATGTGTCTCTGAACTTTTAATAAAAACTTAATATTTTCACATCACAAGCGCAGTCAACTTCATATACAATAATATATAAGAAATAGAAAATTAATTAAAATTCTCGCTTACTTGATGAAGTAAGCGAGATGTCGCACATGAAGACCACAAAAAGTAGGAAGTATGCAAGAGCTCGCTTACCGATCAATTGCGTTCAACTGTCATTTTTGTAGTTTGACAATTATTTTTCATCTCGTAGCCTATGTTATTGCGCCCACATCGTATATCGTAGCATCCCTTCGCACAGGGCACGAACTTTCCCTTTCGACGACGTGTTGCGAATGAAAAGTATGCTGTCAAAATGATCATTAAACAAAAGTCCTTCTAGCTCGCGATAGAAAGCAAGCGCAAATTTTACGCAGGTGAAAACCGCTCGTTAGTCTTTAATTCGTCAGCTGGTTCTGACGATTGTCTCTGCAGCTTTCCACCACAGTCTTTGGTGCAATTTTTTTACACTACCGCTTACCGATTTACCGAATTCGTCTCAGAGAACGTATATTAGACAGAGAAGCATTAAGTTAGGATGCCGGTGTGAATTGTCAAAATGCATCAATAATTCTCGTCCAGCTCACCACTCTAATGGCCGACAGGGGAAATCGTGAGAGTGGCGAGTTAACAGAGCTGAGCGAAGGCAAAATTTGTTTAACAGACTATGGTTTCTGATCATTTTAATTGTTTTGGCTCGAAATTTAGATTTTGCCAATATATTAACAAATTGATATAAACGTCTAAATATGTATTTAATTTGACGTGAAATTTGGCTTTACTTAAATATGTGCATGATAAGAGTGAGCCAATTTTGGTTTTATGCATGCATTATATACATATGTATTATAAGCGTAATAATCGTTATCATACTATGTATACATATGTATGTATGTAAATATGTATATGGATAATATGTAGTACATATGTACATATATAAATATCCAAATATACATACGTATGCATGTATGTATATATATTTACATGTTCATGCACATGTACATATGTATGTACGTACATACATACATATGTACTAAAACATGTCAACAAGTGCACATGCATTGATATGCATTATATCTATCATCATCATATATTTCTTTATTGTTATGTAAGTAAATATATGCAGCATATGTTTCATCCCTCCGCCAGCGTGTCTGTTTTCAACCGCAGCGCAACTGCAGTACAGCAACAAAAAATTCATTCATAAACGCACTCGCATATTATTGAAAGCAAATTTCCGTTCATTCATAAATGCGAACATTTCATCTCCCCACAAACACATGCGCCCCTCATCCATCTCATTTTTCGCGACGAAGACAAAAATCTAAAAATCATTGAAGATTTTTGTAATTTTGGTCCAAATGCTCACAACTTCAAATGGGAATATAGATATTATTTTGGCCCGCTTGTGCCCGTAAAATATTTCATGAAGAAATTCATCTTTTATTAATCTATTATGTTTGCTTAGGGGTCGTGCACATATTACGTAACGCGCTAGGGGGGCGGCGGGGGTTTGCGATTTGTGACGAAGTGTAACATGTGATTTCCCTTTGCCTAATATATAACATATATTAATTAACATTGTATTTTATTTTACGATTAATAAAAACAATTTTTCTGAAAGTGTGATGAGGGGTCTGAAATGATCAAAAATTGCGTTACGTAATATATGCACGACCCCTTATCATTATAAACGTGTTTTGCGCGAAGTCCTGTTATATATGTCATTTAAAGCCCTAAATATTCCAAATCGGCGCAACCAAACGCCTTACCGCTACGCCTACTTGCATACATATGTACATTACACATATGTATGTCAATATGTAGTCTATATTTTGGTCGCATTTGCTTCAGAGCTTTCGTCTTATCACAAATGTAGCACAAGTAGCAGAATAATATATTTAGGAGTCGAAAATCTACTACCTTTTAACATATTTTTCAACAATTGTCTAATTAAACGCAAACATTGCTATAATTAATTGTATTTTGTGAGACCTTTAATTAATTATACTACTTTTGCTTCTTCCTGAACCAACAATCTGGGTCAATGACCTATACAAAAGACTTTCAACGCGAAATTGCAAATAAACCGTACCATTTTTATTCTGAGAGGGTATAAAGTACCAGAATTTTAATTTAGAAATTTTATTCTGTGGCAAATAACTTAACATCTTATGTATGTATCTATATGTAAGTATTTTATTTCATATATTCCTCTATTCGATCTAGTATATCAATATTTGTATTATACTCCACTTTTTTCTTCTACCTTCCTCAAATACAAATTAATTCAACTAAACCCTGATTAATGATGGCGGCTTTGCGACGCAGCTTTTTCGTGTGAATTGCGGCCAGAAGCAACTATTTCTGTGGAGTTTTGACAAAAGAGCTTATTTGGCTTTGGAATTTTTATTTTCAAATCAATAAATTTCTATCTTTGACGTACAAATTTAATATTTAAATTAAACTTTTACCACGATAGCCTGTTGAACTATAGCTTTGTTTAACTATTTGTATAAATATTTCATTAGAACATTGTTATTTTTGACATGGTAAAAATTGAAGTCCAACTGGAGATAAGATATTTTGTCAAACTTTGCGCGCAGGCTTAGAGTTCGGTTGAATGTGCGCGCATGTGAACAAACATATGTACATACATAATTATTTCTATTCTATTTACATATCTACACATATGCTTGTACGCGCCCTTTTGCATGGAAGTACATAATTCGATTAAATATGCATTGTTAAATAAATGCATGCATGTGCATACATATGATAAACAATAAATGCAATTTCTTTAGTGTTTTTGGAAGATTTTGTTTAACTACTTAATATATTTATTGAAAGTTATATATAGAAAATATTAGTAGAATAAAATAAAACACTAAAATTGAAATTATAGAAGAATACATATTTTTAATATTTTTTTTTAAATGTTGGAAATAGAATTGCGAAAATTCCTTATCAAAACAATAGGAAAATTTTCGCCAAAAAGCATCTGCAACCACACAATGTAGCTGATAACAGAGAACGTACATTAATTTTCTCTAAAATTGTTGTTTTCGCTCAACCGATGTTAAATTTTGCCCCTTGTAGGTGAAAAATTATTGAGTGGTGTGCTGGACGAGAATTAGACCTTTTCCCAAAAACGCGGAACGACAGCAGGAATGAAGTGGGATGCTACTTCTCTGTAAATATACGTTCTCTGTTCGTCTCATCAGAGAACAGAGAACGTATATTTACAGAGAAGTAGCATCCCACTTCATTCCTGCTGTCGTTCCGCGTTTTTGGGAAAAGGTCTAATTCTCGTCCAGCACACCACTCAATAATTTTTCACCTACAAGGGGCAAAATTTAACATCGGTTGAGCGAAAACAACAATTTTAGAGAAAATTAATGTACGTTCTCTGTTATCAGCTACATTGTGTGGTTGCAGATGCTTTTTGGCGAAAATTTTCCTATTGTTTTGATAAGGAATTTTCGCAATTCTATTTCCAACATTTAAAAAAAAATATTAAAAATATGTATTCTTCTATAATTTCAATTTTAGTGTTTTATTTTATTCTACTAATATTTTCTATATATAACTTTCAATAAATATATTAAGTAGTTAAACAAAATCTTCCAAAAACACTAAAGAAATTGCATTTATTGTTTATCATATGTATGCACATGCATGCATTTATTTAACAATGCATATTTAATCGAATTATGTACTTCCATGCAAAAGGGCGCGTACAAGCATATGTGTAGATATGTAAATAGAATAGAAATAATTATGTATGTACATATGTTTGTTCACATGCGCGCACATTCAACCGAACTCTAAGCCTGCGCGCAAAGTTTGACAAAATATCTTATCTCCAGTTGGACTTCAATTTTTACCATGTCAAAAATAACAATGTTCTAATGAAATATTTATACAAATAGTTAAACAAAGCTATAGTTCAACAGGCTATCGTGGTAAAAGTTTAATTTAAATATTAAATTTGTACGTCAAAGATAGAAATTTATTGATTTGAAAATAAAAATTCCAAAGCCAAATAAGCTCTTTTGTCAAAACTCCACAGAAATAGTTGCTTCTGGCCGCAATTCACACGAAAAAGCTGCGTCGCAAAGCCGCCATCATTAATCAGGGTTTAGTTGAATTAATTTGTATTTGAGGAAGGTAGAAGAAAAAAGTGGAGTATAATACAAATATTGATATACTAGATCGAATAGAGGAATATATGAAATAAAATACTTACATATAGATACATACATAAGATGTTAAGTTATTTGCCACAGAATAAAATTTCTAAATTAAAATTCTGGTACTTTATACCCTCTCAGAATAAAAATGGTACGGTTTATTTGCAATTTCGCGTTGAAAGTCTTTTGTATAGGTCATTGACCCAGATTGTTGGTTCAGGAAGAAGCAAAAGTAGTATAATTAATTAAAGGTCTCACAAAATACAATTAATTATAGCAATGTTTGCGTTTAATTAGACAATTGTTGAAAAATATGTTAAAAGGTAGTAGATTTTCGACTCCTAAATATATTATTCTGCTACTTGTGCTACATTTGTGATAAGACGAAAGCTCTGAAGCAAATGCGACCAAAATATAGACTACATATTGACATACATATGTGTAATGTACATATGTATGCAAGTAGGCGTAGCGGTAAGGCGTTTGGTTGCGCCGATTTGGAATATTTAGGGCTTTAAATGACATATATAACAGGACTTCGCGCAAAACACGTTTATAATGATAAGGGGTCGTGCATATATTACGTAACGCAATTTTTGATCATTTCAGACCCCTCATCACACTTTCAGAAAAATTGTTTTTATTAATCGTAAAATAAAATACAATGTTAATTAATATATGTTATATATTAGGCAAAGGGAAATCACATGTTACACTTCGTCACAAATCGCAAACCCCCGCCGCCCCCCTAGCGCGTTACGTAATATGTGCACGACCCCTAAGCAAACATAATAGATTAATAAAAGATGAATTTCTTCATGAAATATTTTACGGGCACAAGCGGGCCAAAATAATATCTATATTCCCATTTGAAGTTGTGAGCATTTGGACCAAAATTACAAAAATCTTCAATGATTTTTAGATTTTTGTCTTCGTCGCGAAAAATGAGATGGATGAGGGGCGCATGTGTTTGTGGGGAGATGAAATGTTCGCATTTATGAATGAACGGAAATTTGCTTTCAATAATATGCGAGTGCGTTTATGAATGAATTTTTTGTTGCTGTACTGCAGTTGCGCTGCGGTTGAAAACAGACACGCTGGCGGAGGGATGAAACATATGCTGCATATATTTACTTACATAACAATAAAGAAATATATGATGATGATAGATATAATGCATATCAATGCATGTGCACTTGTTGACATGTTTTAGTACATATGTATGTATGTACGTACATACATATGTACATGTGCATGAACATGTAAATATATATACATACATGCATACGTATGTATATTTGGATATTTATATATGTACATATGTACTACATATTATCCATATACATATTTACATACATACATATGTATACATAGTATGATAACGATTATTACGCTTATAATACATATGTATATAATGCATGCATAAAACCAAAATTGGCTCACTCTTATCATGCACATATTTAAGTAAAGCCAAATTTCACGTCAAATTAAATACATATTTAGACGTTTATATCAATTTGTTAATATATTGGCAAAATCTAAATTTCGAGCCAAAACAATTAAAATGATCAGAAACCATAGTCTGTTAAACAAATTTTGCCTTCGCTCAGCTCTGTTAACTCGCCACTCTCACGATTTCCCCTGTCGGCCATTAGAGTGGTGAGCTGGACGAGAATTATTGATGCATTTTGACAATTCACACCGGCATCCTAACTTAATGCTTCTCTGTCTAATATACGTTCTCTGGTCTCATGTCATGCAGACGATGAGAAAAGGCCAATTTTGTAAACTCATTTTCATCAAAGCAACATAAGAAGAGAAGTGCTCATTTGATACCCGATACCTCAACAAACCTAGCCATTAAACTGACCAATTTCCCGCTAATATATCCGTAGTTAGAGGTCAGGATTCTTGCAGGGATATGGATTCTGGCAATCTTGAACGGCCATTGGAATCGAATGTGAGTAGCGATGAAATATAGCACTTATCGATTGCTCTCTTTTCTAGCTTTTATAGAAATTTTTGAAGAAATATATTCATACAACACGCCTATAAACTAAATTTATTTTATGAGTTCTTAGTAGTTTTCATAATGTTCCTATTATTGTGAAATTCTCTTATTGAATACCCAAATCTATTTAAGTCACAAAAATAGTAATGAAATGTTGATGTTGTGAATAAACATAGCACTTTTAAATAGTTATTGCTCATTGTTTAGATCTTTTATTTTATCAAAGAAAATCCTGATAGCGGCTAGTTTACCAGCAGTGTAAATTATGACACTATAAAAAATATTTGCAAAAAATTTGTTTGTACTTCAGTTTGATTGGAAATCCGATTTTCCATAACAAATTACCAAACAACTCTTTATTTAAAAAAAAATGCCGTTATCGTTTAACATGACCATTGGTTAAAAAAGTTAAATTAAAAATGATCAGTTTAATACATTTCTGTCTATAATGAATTGTTTTTCTTCAAAAAATACCCAACATAAAATTCCTCTTCTTGCTACAAAACGAACAGTTCTGTTGTGAATTCACCATAGCCATCAAAATTTTCGCCGCACAGGCGAATTTGACGTCATTCGGGGAGTTTCACTTGTCAGAAAGAATTTTTCTTGTCATTTTCGCTTTTCGGTGGTGGAGAAATCAATATGATTAAACGCGTTTCAAGCGCAATTTAAGTGAATTTTTAATGTGAATTTAACCAAATAGAAAACATTGGACGTTGTAACAATAATTGGTAAATGTGTGACATATGAAATTCATAATAAGAAATGCGAGTGAATGCACAAGGAAGCAGAATTTCTTTTATGCTCTTTAAGTGACCGAAAAGGAAAAGTGGAAATTTTTCAATGTTGTCTAGAGAAGGGGTAGGCGACGTTACATGCAGGGGAACACCATAGAGTACAAGACAATTCAGATAACCATAGCGAAAAAGTGACTATCATTCGAAGCAGTTAGCAACTGGCCGTCTCATTCTAACTGTTGTTTTGCGCTATTCAATGCAATGTTGAGCGCCTACATTTGTTACGTTCATTGGCGCGGTGGGCGGTTGGCTAGCTTAGTTGAGCATTCCCATTTTTCGCCGTATTTTCGCTTACAAGTTTTTTGTTTATGTGGCATACGTGGTAATTTTCCAGATGCAATCGGGCCAGGATTTATAGAAAATTTCCACTTAATTTTATACGCTTGAAATGTGTAGTATTTGTGCGAAGTTGAGTTATGCGGACGCTTTTTGTGGGTGTTGGAAGTACCTGAAATTTACATATGCCAGCGAATTGTTTTAACTTCTAGCATCCACAGTAGCTTTTATTACTCTAATTTGTTGCATTTTATTGCAACTGTTTATTGTATTCAGCAAATTCAAATATAGTATTTAAAAAATTGGTAATCTAATTGGCTTAAAATCCGATGAAATTGGCCAAATATCCTCAGTTAGATCATTCTCACCACGCGCAACAACAACTTTGAATTCACCACTCTTTCAATTGCATCTGATATTCGCCCAATTCACGGGCTGTCAGTGGTGCGTTTCTTCTTTTTGTGCTGCTGTCAAACGGCAAAAAACGACGACGACGACGTCGACGAACAGCAAACGAGTTCGAGTGCAAAGTAGAAGCAGTGCCGCTAATTTCTCATTCTTTTTTCAACAAATGATTTACAGTAAAAACTAGAAATTACACTTTTGCATTATTGTTTAAATATATTTGGTGAAGTAATGTAGTGAATTGACTAAATATATTTAGACAAAAGAGTATGCTTTAGAAATTGAGAACATTTTCGATCAGTTACCTTAATTTTCGCTGCCTCTGCTGACTTTCATGCATACTTTTTAGGAGGCGGTGACGTCTTTTTGTGAATCAGAGGAGTTTACATGATCTACCCACTTTACGTTCCGTCACCTAGTTGAACATTTTTTTGTTTGTTTCTAAGCTAAAAATTAAATTACGCAGATTGAAACTTCTTTTTTTTTTCTTTAAAACTTCAGTGGTTTTGTGAACGTAAGCATAATGAATGAGTTTGAGGGAATAGTAAACGAAAGTGCATTTGGTAGAATCGAAAAGTGAAGCTTACGAGTTTGATATAAATTTAATAAGTAATTTTAATCATTCTAGTAAAAACCAATATTCTTTTATAGAATTGCAGTGTTTCCCCAGTGGCTTTTTTAAATATTCAAGTTTTAATCTCATTCAGTTTTTCTCATTTTTCTTGCGCCGTCAAAAGCATAAGATTCACTTATAAAAATTAGTATTAATTAAAGTGAATAAGTGCTAAGTAATAACGGACAAGAAATAACAAACGAAAAGCAGCCGAACGAACGAAGTAATAAAATTGTAAGCCACGCATTGGCATTATAATCACGATTCACCTGAATAATCTGTATAGATAATTTAAAAGAAAGACAAGCTTGAAAACAAAAAAAAACAATAGCAACGAGTCACGCACTGCGATCCCAAAGCAGCAAGAGAAGCAGTCAACCGAATCTTTAGCTTGATTGCATCGCTGTTGCAGAGTAAAATTTGTTCGTGCTGAAAGTGTTGCATCAACAAAATGACGCAAGTTTTGCCAATACGCTTCCAGGAGCATTTACAGGTGAGTACTACGATAAATATTAATACAAAAATCTAGAATTCACTATGTAGATTTTATATATGTATATACATTGTTTGAAAAGATAATAGGAACTTGACCTTACTTTCTCTTTTTCACATACCATAATTCTGCATATTTTGATTATACTGTTTTCTAATAAACTGTCAAGCGGTATAATTATTTAATAGCACTTGAAGCATAATAAGCTGCGTTTATGGAAGAAGGCTGCTTTTTGAAGCTTATAATTGGTTTTCATTTTGTCAAATTTTTGGAAATCAAATATGACACGAAAGCACAGGGTTCGACTCAAGGGAGGAAGTGCGGGAGAAGTTTCGTGAACCAAAGGTTACATTTTTGCCACAAAGAGAGACTATATAAATCTTATCAGTTCCATTGGCATACTGTTCGACAACCCCATTAAGTATATCCGATTATGAATAATTATATATATACAAAATCTGGGCAACAGATTACTTTAACATCCTAGACAGAGTAATGTTGCATATGCCGCTTAAATTGCAATAACTGCACGATAACAAAACGAACATTCTTAGTCATTGCTTCAAGTTTCTGTTATTTATGGATAGGCCGTCGCAATCGCCAGATCTTAACCCAATATAACTCCTATTGGAGAGTTTTATTAAAAAAAAACGCCATTGGTGGACAAAAATGGCGAAATAAGCTGGAGTTGTGAAAAAAGGCATGAAGCGTATTTTTTCTCGATTCTTGTCAAAACCTGCGAAAGTCTCGTCAGAAGTACTCAAAAATAAATGAGCTTCGACTGATTTTAGCGAAGATAAACAGAATATGTTTTATAAATGTTTGTCCTTAATTATATTTCCAAGCTGAAATATAAAAATGTATCAGTTGTTTTCCTTTAATTAAAAATTTTCTTTAAAAACCAATGAATTACTTTACTGCTGTCGTAACTTTTGTAATATTATTATAATTTCATCTATTTTAACTAAAAAAAAATTATCTATATCTATTATATGTATGTATGTATATCTATATCATATGTACATAAATATATAGGGGTTTGTCATGAAAATAATTTTTAATAAAAAAATTTAAAATAAGAAAATTATTGCTATATCCTATTATTTTTTCCAACACTACGTAAATATGGGGGATGGTCAAAAAGATATTTTTTTAATATCACTTTAAAATATCTCAGCTAAATTCATTCTAAGGTCTGCAAACTCGACAAATTTAAAAAAAAAACATTTGAAATAATTTTCGTATGGCGTTCGGTATGTTTACTACGCTCTAATTAACATCAGAAAAATTATTTTCAGTTCACCAGTATGTCTACAAAGACTTGATTCTCTCTCATTACAGCATTTACCTTTAGTATTATTAAAGAATAATACCCACTAATTGAAAATTGGGAACTGTTTAGCCCATGTCCCTAATCAAATATTATCCAAATTGCGATTTGGCGTATAAATGTCGGAGTTTTAAAAACATATTATGATTTTTGAGGAGCAACAAATTTAATTTTTAAGAATAAAATTCTTGCCAAAAATATACTCAAAAGATATTCAACGAACACGAAGATTACAAAAATTATTGATAAAACCAAACATAAATGCTATGAATGTATTTATGTACATATGTACTTATGTACGTGCCTTATAACTTTCACTCCAGCGTTGTTGTTTCACCAGCAACACCCCCATGTTTCAGTTGTTCTTTACAGTGCACTGAAAAATCGAAATCAGTTTCATTATCAGCCTACATGGCTATAAAAAGCTCAACAACAAAGCAGTATGCATATATATACACACACACACACACACACACACACATAACTGCATATGTACTTAGGTATATCAACATTAATTTGATAAGAAATCCGCTTTTGACATTTTTTTTTCCATAGCCTTGACGGCACCCGCTCAAATGAGCACAACAACCCAAAACAGCTTCAGTTTCACTGGCGAAATAAATTAGATATTACTGGCATGCACGATGGACGGACGACCACTTGCGCTATGTAGCATAAAAATAAAATAGATTTGTTCAAAAGATCTTACTTAGAACTGAAATTTAAGCGCATTGCAACTTGCGCTGTACAAAAAGAAGGAACCCGTTTTCACTGAGCGAGCCTATGCATGGCGGTGACTGGTGCGACCGGCCGCCGGCATAATACCCACTGTTCATTCGTTTGCTAGCGAAATTCCGGTGCGGAGCTGTGGTGCTCCACAGAGCCGCATAACCGCTGCTGCCATTCAATAAATGTATATGCTTTCGAAAGGGTATGTGTGTGTGTGTGTGTGTATGTAACGCTCGTATAGTGAAAAAGTGTGAGTCATCACATGATGGCATTTGGGGGCAAACGCAGCGGCAGTGATAGCTTTGTAGTAGCTTGAATATTTGTTGTATTCTATTCGAAACCAATTTTTCTTTTGTTTGTTTGACGTGTGATTTACCGTTTTTTTGTTTTTTTTTTAGATTTCAGCTAAGCAGTTAAGATTGCATTGTGAAATCACTTGAACAACTTGTTTTCAAACACAATTTTTATTAATATTTGGTAGATACAGAAACTGTTAGAAATTTGGATTATTCATTTCAATGCGAATTTATGTACATACATATATAAGGTGATATTAGACTTACACAAACAAAAAATATCTGTACAATGACAGTTAGTCTTACAGCAAATGTACAACAAACACATTTTTTTTGCAATTGCTGTACCACGGCGAAAGCTATCAGCTGTCTGCTGCTAGCACCTTATTAAATTCGCCTTGATTCATTTTAAATATATAAAAACGTAGGTTTTTGAAGATACATATGTACATATGTACATACGTAATTATTTTTTTGCATTTGATTTTTTTATTGTACTTTATTTAAATATTTATATGGGCATTTCCATGGTGTCGAACGTGACTGTTGTACACATTTCAAGTGAAAAAAAATGTAATAATAAATGAAATTAAAAAAAAAAAAAAAGCTGGCCTTATAGCTCTCAATTAGCCCTTTAATTATTGGTATTGTCAATTGTTGTATCATTTTTAGTTCTCAAGATATTAGCAAAAAACCAAGGTGGTCGCACGTGACCAAAAACAGAAGTGGTTTTCGTGGCAAAAAATTCAAACGCCGATTTCAGCGAAATGGGAAGCAATGTTTTGATGTAATTTTTTTTTAATGTTGTGCTTTGATGTTCCTTAAAAATGGCTAGCATTGTAGACATAAAGGATTCATATTTTTTTTTTTATTTAATAAAAGAGATGGTCGCACGTGACATGTCGCACGTGACACTTTTTTCGATCACCATATTTGTTATTTTTTCTGCTCTATAATGAAATTCAAATAAACAAACTATGCATAAGTCAACCAAAATATTTATTCAAACATAATAATAAAAAACTTAAAGAAATTTCATGAGTATAAGTATAATAAACATTAATGAGTTTGATTATGAATATCAAGCACTGTTTTTTTTTCAGAATAGGCAGTTTTGGCTGCTTTTATTTCTTGACCATCGCAAGAAAAAAAGTGCAAATGAGAAATGCTTTGTATGTTTTTAACTGCTTTCCATTTTTCGTCTAAATTATAAAACAAAGCATGCTTTTCAATCTCATCAGATGGCGTAAAATAGATTTTGATTCCATTTATGTTATTTTGTGCACACTGATAAAATGAAAGTGCGTCAGGTATGACAACATTTTTTGATTTCGTTATCTGCCACACTTTCCTTTTGATGATTGCTCCGACTCCATCGACGGCTCCCTTTCCATGTGAGCTTGCAAAAAAATTCCATTCTACTGAGGAACATCCTAATTGTTGAATAAAATCATAAAGGCTTGATAATATAAATTTGTTTTTAAACTGAGAGCGGCTCCCATCAGAGAAAATAAATATTTTTGACAGACTTCCATAAGATTTCTGCATTTCAATTAATAGATTTATTAAAAAAATAAAGGAATCGTGTTTGTTGTGTGTTAGCTTGTCACTGATGACAGCAAAGGAATTTGTTGCTCCTGACATCCAAGCAACACAAGTAAAAATGGATACTTGGCGATAGCTAAAGTGAGCACTTTGGATCTCATTTTGGTGTGTTAGCCTATAATTTTCCGCAAAATCTATTTGAATGGCTATTTCCGTAGGTTCTAAGTTGATTTTAGTTTCCTCAAAATATTTTTGCTGAGCTCTTTTCACAAAAAAATGAGTTTTAAAAGAGGGCAATTTTTTTTCCACATCAACTATTAAATCCGAAAAAGTTGCAATTGTATTAGTAAGGAGAATTCGATTATCTACTTTCTTCCAATTCTCCCAGCTCACTTCATCTTCCATATTTGATAAATAAGCTAGAGGAATGTATTCATTTTTTAAATCTGTTAAGCACTCATTGCATTTGCCGGTCATGCAATTTTCATTGTTAATATTGCAGCAAACAGATTTAAGAAAGCTTTCAAAGTTTCTAGGAAATGTAGGTATAATTTTAGCGCAGCTTTCTATCGAATAACCAAAATTGGCATGGTACATACAAACACACATATTATGTGGAGTCTTATTTACCAACTGCACATAGCGTGGTCGCATATTAAAAAATGTAGATTTGCCAACTGCTTCCTCTGCATACTCTTTTTTATACAGTTCATATGCTTCACCAACTGTCATTATCATGAAGCGTTTAGCGATTAATTCTCCATCAATGAAAATTGTGTCCTTCTTTCCTGAAGCTTGCACACTAACATTATCGTTCGCATAAAATTGCTGAATGGAATTAAACAGGCTTCCTGGAAGCGTAGTGCTGGCATTAGTGTTGGAATTTGTTTGTGGGGGCTGCTTATATTTTTTAAATAAAACTTTTAGAACTTTTATTTTTTTCTCTATATCCCCTGGCAACGCATCCTCCACTTTTTTCACAGCTTTCGCCAACGTTTGCTTGCATTTGTAAGGTTCGTTTTGTATTTGTTTTAATTTTTTAATTTTTGCAGCGTTCTCCCGACTTTGTCTCTTGCGTATGCGATCATCCTGTCTTTTTGCTTCAATAATTTTATTATTTCCTTTAGCCGAATCTTTCCACTTTTGCCTATTATTTCGCATTCTTTCCCTGTTTTTCAATTTATTATTTTGCCATTTAATTACATCTTCCTTTAACTTTTCTCTATACCGCTTACATTTATTTTTGTTTTTTTCAACGTTGTTTGTGCTCATCTACATTTAAAAATTTGTTAAATGCGTATTTACATTAATAATTTTGAATTTCTCACTTACCATGTCGCTCGTGACCAACTTTATACAAGTTAAAACAACACAAATTTTTTATTTTTTTACCGGTTTATTTTTTTTTTAAGTCGCGTGAATAAACACAATTTGTAATAATTATTTTGTCAGCTTACTGCATGTTTTTCCGACGCACTGAGTAAAAATGTTCTTTTTGCATGTCCAACGTGACAACGAACTAAACGAAAAAGCAAATCAAAAATTTACCGTTGTCTTTTATTGCGTGGTTACCTATGATTTTGTTTTTTCGTTCTTTTTACTGCTAGAAAGATTTGAGCTAGCAAAAGTCAATGCATTATGTATCTGTTTAATAACTATTATAAAGACAAGACATACCAAAGAAATATCAAAATAAGCAATATTTCACATTTGCGCTCTTTGCATCCGAATATTTCGCAATGAGATATGAAAAAATGTGAAATGTATTTAAATTACTTAAATTTGCATGTTTCCCTATGTGAATATGCATTTAACAATGGTAACCTGGTTATAGCTAAACTACTACTTTGGAAAAATATTTTTTAAACTCACACATACGGTGTCGCACGTGACCAACTTTAAATAAGTACCACAAACACAAATCTTATTTGTTTTCAAAAAGGTTTTGTTTTATCAAAAAAGTATCAAAACCTTGGTTTGTAGTCAATAATTGCAAATAATTCCTTATGTACTTTGGGCGCACTGGTAACAAATGTTGTTTTTCGATGTCGCACGGGACATCGAAATACGAAATAATTCAAAGCAAAAATTTACAGTTATTTGCAATGGAAATATTGCGTATGCAATTTTTTTACTCTTTACACCCTTATAGATATTTTATGAAAACCGAAAGTCAAAGCAAAATGCCTCTCTTTAAGAATTTTTGACAAAACAAAACGTGCAGTAGAAATACGCAAATGAAAAAAGTACAGCTTGTGTGACTTTATATTCGAATAACCCGCGATGGGGTAGGAATAAATGAAAAATTCTTTGATGTGCATTTAATCTTATTGGTACCCTATGAATATGTGCTGATACATTGTAATTTTATTGACTTTTAATATTTTGTCTGCGGTGGACCTTCTGGTGGAAATGCCCATATAGCTTTTTAATATCTCTTTATATTAATTTTTTTAGTTAACTTTGTTTTATTTTTGTTTTATATGAAGTTATCTTAATTTGTTTTAATAAAAATTTATTTAATTTTTGAACTAACTTAATTTTTTTGCATATTATTTAATTTCTGTAGCTTTTTTATTTAGTTTTTAATTTTTATTTTATATGCATACATATATTATTTTTTTTGATTGTCATTTTTTAATTCTGTGTTATAATATTTTATTTTTTACTGTTCCGTATTATCGTGTACTTTCTGTGTAAATTAGTGTAATACAGTTTTTACTATATATTTTTTTCTTTTAATGTAATATAATTAACTTTCATAAAATTGAGCCCATTCATTTAGAAAAATTTTAATATAATTTTAGTATTTTACTTGATTTTTTATATTATTTTAGATTTAGCTTTATTAATAAAAATTTATCATAATTTTTATACTTTTTTACTAAAACCTAACTTGTCCGCTTTTTAAATTTGTTTAGCTCCTACATATTTCTTTTTTTAATTAATTTTATTTTACTTTATTTTGTTTTAATCGATTTTTTGTTTGTTCTATCTAAAGTTGGCTTATCATCATTTTTTATTCTATAAAAATTTATTTTATTGTGTGATTTTTTAAATTAATTAATTTTGTTGATTTTTATTTGTTTATTTGTTTTTTTAATTTTTAATTTTGTTTTATAGTAGGTATTTTATTTTTTATTTTATTGATTTTTCTGATACATATGTATTTTTGTTTAAATTATTAAAAGATTATTTTACCAAATTTTTATTTCTTTATAAAAATATGTTTATTCAACGTGCATAAAATTAATCTTATTTGGATAAAATTTAATATATGTAATTGCTAAACTATTTTTTATTTTACTTTGTTTATTGTAATTTATGTTATTTAACATATAGCTTTGGTTTAGAACTAAGTATGAAAATTTATGATTTTTAATAAGAATAAATATTGAATTATAAGAATAAATATGGTATTTTGTTGTACTTTATTTTCATTTTTATATAATTTTCTATATATGGCTTTTAAATTAATCTAACTTAACTTTACTTAACTTTGTTTTCATTGATTCTATTTTTGTTTTTTTTTTTGATGCTAAGTAGTCTTATTATTTTTATTTAAAAAAGTTCATTTTATTTTATGTAAATTTATGGTTTTTTATTTTATTTTATTTAACTCGTAATTTTATTGTCCATATATTTTATTGTCCATATATATATGTATATGTATTTTTCTATTTTTTTTTCATTTATGTATGTGATTTTTAAAATTGTTGTTTTTTCTGGTATTTTCTAAACCTTTCTGTTTAAATTAGTTTATTAGCGTATTTCTTTATACAATTTATCTTATTTATTAAGATAACGTTTAATATAGTTTTATTATATTTCAGTTTTTTTATTTTACTTCGATAATTGTAATTTATTTTATTTTACATTTAACTTTATTTTAGAATTGAGTCACAAAATTAATATTATTTATTTTAATCTCACTTTGTTGGTTTATTATAATTTATTTTATTTTATATGTAAGTTATATAATTTCCCTAAATTAATTTTTTTTTACTTAATTTAATTTATGCTATTGAATTTGATTTATTTTAATAATTTAGCATTATTTCTCTCTGTGCTTTTATTATACTTTATTTTAATTAATTTAATTTTTTTATGAAAATTCTCTGTTTTATTTTATTACACATAATTCTGTTATCAATCAATTAATTTTTCTTTAATTTAATTGTCTTTACTTTAGTAAACTTCCAACACCTCATGAAGCCACAATTTCTATTAATACTCTTACGCTTCTTTTCCTAGTCTTTACAACATTTACCATTTATCTAATCGCCTATTTGATGTTCTATGTTAAGTCATTTCAACATCATCTACGGTAAGCTCTTGTCAAAATTTTCCCTGAGACAATTCAACTCTTGCTGTCGATTACTCATTTTCGGTTGCATACAATTTTTTAAACTTTTCGTTAGACACAATATAGTAAAATTGTATGACTTCGGCTTCCGAACCGGTTCGTTACCCTTTGTTTACGCTACAGAGGGCTGATTGCTGTAGTTACTCATATCAATATTGTTGTTTCTCCGGTTTCTTTAGTTGCGCATTTGAATCTACATATTTGACGCTTTCATTTGTTGCTTATATTTTGTTTCTCCAACCATTAACTCAATAGACCAATGCAAAAGAGTCTTTTGCTGGTTCATAGAAAAAATCTTGGTCAGTGTGGCTTCGGCTTCTTCGGTTTTTCATTCTCTTTCATTGTTTCATAATTAAATTATTAGGTGCGCTCGTGAAATGGGTACATTCATTTATGTAACACACTCAAACATTTACATATAATTCGTTTGAGTTATGCTGATTTAACTTCGAAGGTTCATTAATCTCGTGGAGATTTTTTTTATTAGCGTGATGGTCACGTTTTTGTTCCACCAAAAATGGATTGCTGACTGTATTAAGTTTTTTTTACTGCATATTTATCAACAACTAATTTTAACTTTAACAAACTTTTGTTAAAATCATAAACCCTCAAGTTAAGTTTTAGTATTTTTTATTAATTAAATATATTCTCGAACTTTGGTCAAGCCTTTTTTTAATAAAATTGATTTTTTCTACTTCACAACCATAAAAAATGATAAGTTTGTCAATTTTGCGAAATTCGAAGTGGCCCAACATTTTTTCGAAGTTGTAACTTTTGACGATTTTTCGAAATTCGGTAGTTTCCGCTATTAATTTTTTTTCGAAATTGTTTTGATTTTATTTAATTTCTCATGATTGGTAATACCAAACGATTCTGTTTAAAAATTCACTTAAAAATTATGTTTTGATGGAATTTTAATTGTTAATTTTTTTAGAATTTTTTTGTAAAAGTTATTTACATTTTTTCAAATAGTATTGGCTTCTCAATCGCTTTTTAACAATTCTACTCATTTAGCATTTAAAAATTATGTTTTCTTGCCATTTATTTATATTTTTTTAGAACTATTTTATAAAAGTATTCTCAATCGCTTTAAGTCGCTCCGCTTTTCTAATTAAAGTTTAGCAAAACTATAACAAGGAAATATCTACCAGACATCCATAACTGAAACCCTAGCTCCATCTTACTTTTATTTTAAAAATAAATTTATCATTGGAGTGGTTAGAATCTCACAAATTTACATCATTATGTAAAGCGAAAAATTAAGCTACAAAAATTAAAGATCTCTCAACATTCTCTATTGTTGGCTTTTCATAGCCTTCATTAAGAAAATTTTAATGTTTTTTTTTTCTTTCCAATGCCATTAAAATGCTTCATTTACTAATTGAAAAAATGGTTGACTTCCTTTTCACTAATTTTGGTGTACACATGCATATACACATACACACATACATATGTATGTACATACATATATAGATACACATACATTTAACTATTTTCTTTTACTTCTACCATATTTGCTTCTCTTAGCACTTTTTATGATCTACTGGTTTCTTTCTCTGGAAAATATTCTTCACAAAACTACCTCCAAAATACACACACACACTCCGCTAGGTTATTTGGGTCATCGCAATTTGTGGTGTAAGAGTCAAATGAGTTCACAGCCATCAGTATCGGCGTTGTAAAGTAGAGTTGCTTTTTCTTACTCGCACAAAGTTAATATAGTTAGTTAGTTGGTGTTTAGTACGGAAATGTCGAAAATTCATATGAAATTTAGTAGTGAGCGGATACAAAAAAAAGTAAATCCAATAAACAAACTTCGCAGTGCTCCTAAAAATATGCTTTAATGCGGAATGCCTAGTGTTTGTGTGCGTACTTTTTTAAACCCACTCTTTCGAAGAAGTGCTTAAATGTGGGCACACCCTAAAAATATATATGATATATTAAAAAAAAAAAACAATTTTTATTTATTTAAGAAAGCTTTAGCACAAAGAAACTCCTCGTTCCCTCGGCAGTCGGTTCTACGATACCGGAACGACCCGATTTATATCCGGCCAAGGACTGTCACTTTAGCAGCATTCCCCAAAATTTTATGGGGAATGTTTAATGCTGTTACAACAACAACAACAACAAAACCAACAACAACAAATAAACTCCTTGCATAGGGTTGCCCACTCTCCAAAAAAGATAAAACGATTCAAATATGCAACTTAAGCAGGGATAGTGCCGGATAAAGTATGAACACTTTGTTTTTTACATTTTATCAGAGTTTTTCGTGCTACATCTTGTTTGTTAATTTTTCAGAATATAGCTAATCTTATAACGAATTTTAAACTTTGTACAAAACTCACATAAAATTACCAATTTCAAACTTTTTAATTATAGTAAATATTCTTTACATTAAAAAACCCCTACAAATTAAGTTTTCTTTTCTGGGCAAAAAATAAAACTCAAGAAAAAAAGATTCTACGTGTTTTTTTTTTTTTTTTTTTTTTTTTTTAAATAAAACTCCTGGTAACTCCTGTAATTTGGACAATAATCGTTATTTGCGGTTTTGAGGCAATTAATATTATAATTTTTTAAGAATATTCAATTTAAAAATATTTTCAATAGAGTTGCAAACTTTCTAACAAATTAAGTTTCAATTCGACATGTAAAGTATTACGTTTATAATATTATTATTATTAAATATGTACATATCGAAACCTAACCTCGAAAAACACGTTGGAACATTTTTTGAAATTTTAATTTATGTATTTAATTTTTGTTAATTGTTAATCTTTATGAAATTGTATTTATTTTATTTGATATCATTTTAATTTGATTAAATTTCGCTAAAATAAATTTTAATTTGTTTTGTTAATGTATTTTATTTTATTGCAGTTAGTTTTATTTATTTTTTATTACATTGAATTTTATTTTATTGGCTATTTCCACGTAGTCAACCGATTTCCCTTTAATATATTCTAATCTAATAACAAAAGAAATTCTCATTAACTCATTTAATGTTTTGTGAATGCTTCACAGAATGAAACAAAGAAAATCACAACAAAAATTATATACACATGTTTACTGAAGTGATTAACATCAATCCATCCATCAGCTGCTCAAAATCGTTTAGAATGTTTTGAGAGCTGAGAAATAATACGTAGGTATGTCGAGAGCGAGTAGTCAGCAGACATCAGAGCAATTGCGTCTTATTGCGCGACAGACGGAAGTCGACACAAAAAAGAAATCATATTTCATCTACAGTACTCTGACTTTTCCACACCCAGTCTGACGCCGCCATTGGCAAGGAGATTTCTTTGCAAAAATGAACCAACGCATATTTTAAGCAGCTCGGTTGTAGTTAGTTTTTTTTTTTTTTTCGTGTTGGCGGTTTATTGAACTTGTAAAATTTGTTTAATCACTTTTCTTCTCATACCCATCCACTACACCCTTCGCTCATCAAGTCGCATACGCCTGATTGGGCCTTAAAAAGAAAGTGTCTGCTTTTGTCGTATAACTTTGGCGCAGCTTAGCCAAAAATGGATTGATATTTTTCTATAATACGTACATATACATATATTGTAGATAATTGTCTATGTTGCTCGATTATTTGGTTTCATTTTCTTTTATTTTCCTGAAAACGTGTGCCTCTTTTCTTTGTGTCGGTGTTTATCAGCATTTTTGGCGCCGCATTTTGGGCACATGACGTCTGTGGGTGCGGTCGCGGCACGACGGGCCAATTGACGCGATAAACAAACGTTGACCTTGAACTTGAAATATTTGATGTTATTTATAAAAAAAAATTAGTATTAGGAAATTTCAGAAATAGCAAAAGCAATGCGTCGTCAATTGTTGACTGGGAGGGAGGTGTGCTTATTATTTACTCTACATGCAAAGATATTTTAAATAAAAAAATATTAATTTTGTTTGTGACTTATCTGGAAATGAAATAAAGAATTGTAAAAAATGTCAAATTTCGATAACGCTTGGTTTGTACGATAGCTGTTATTCGAAGGACAAATAAGAAAAAAATTAAAAACTACAGATAATACAAAAACCAGTGTAACAGTAGTTTTATTGTTAACTAAATGAAATATTTCTAAAATTAAAAAAAAAAAATTGTTTTGATTTTTCAAAATTAGATATTCAATTAATTGTTCTTGACCTTCGAAAAAATGGTTTCAAAATGAAATCATAAATTTTTTTAACTTCTCGAATTTGGGATTTTTTATCTTCGAAAATTAGATTTTCATTCAAATTTGTAAACTAGTTTTCTTGATCACATATTTAAATTTTTTTTATTTATCGGATTTTTTTCAAAATCTTAAAATTTAGTTTCTTGACCACTGAAATACATACTCATTTTCAAAAACACTAACCCTTTTTGTAACAAAAAATTAAATATCAAAAATTTTCTCTTCTACAAAATTTCCAGCTCACAAATGTCGGCATTAATCTCAATTCGATTTCGTTCAGCACTCTCACCATGGAGTCGGACAAATTTATTTGTGTACGTGAAAAGGTTAACGATACCGCACAAGTGGTCATCATCGACATGAACGATGTCAGCAATCCGACCAGGCGTCCCATCTCCGCCGATTCGGCAATCATGAATCCAGCCAGCAAAGTTATTGCGCTCAAAGGTAAAAAAAAAAAAAATAAAATTAACCCTGCTGAATATGCTAAATTATGATGTATTTATATGTTTCAAAACAAAATAATTCCAGCTCAAAAGACCTTGCAAATTTTCAACATTGAAATGAAATCAAAAATGAAGGCACACACCATGACCGAAGATGTTGTCTTCTGGAAATGGATATCTTTGAACACTTTGGCGCTGGTTACCGAAACCTCCGTCTATCATTGGTCCATGGAGGGCGATTCGACACCGCAGAAAATGTTTGATCGTCATTCTTCGTTGAATGGTTGTCAAATTATCAATTACCGTTGCAATCCATCGCAACAATGGTTGTTGTTGGTGGGCATTTCGGCATTGCCAAATCGCGTTGCTGGCGCTATGCAGTTGTACTCGGTGGAGCGCAAGGTGTCGCAAGCCATTGAAGGTGGGTTGATATAATTTTTGTGCGAAAAATGACAATTATCAAAGAACTTGTGTAAATTTAAAGATACCAAAAAATTTTAGTTCAATTATTTTGTCGCACTTTCATCTACAGAGTTTTTCGCATAGCGGCAATGGGCAAAATTCAATAATATTTATTACTTAGCATAATACATACAAATCAAAGTTTAAACTTTTACAAAATTCGAAAAAGTTCGAAAAATTTTAAAAAATATTCATCAAAATTTCTAACTTTTTAATGCTAATATTTTTAGAAAATCTTTCTGCACGCAGTTTTGTAGCCAATTAAATTTTAGTGCAAATTTGACATAGCTAGAAATTCCAGCTGATTTTTCAATTTTTTTTTTGGTTTTTTGCATTTCGTATAGACAAAAAACCAAATTTTAAAATTTAAAAATTTCATGGCAGTTATGTTTTAAATTTGCAAATTTCGTAAAAAGTTTGAAACCAGCGATCGATAAAAAATAAAACAATGATTTTAACTTTTTTCTTTGACTAAAAAAAAGAAGTGAAATTTTAACTTTTACAATTGACTGAAAAAATAAAAGTCAACTTTTAAGTGTTACTTTTGACCGAGATTATTAAAAAATATGTCATATTTTAAATTTGACTAGAGAAATAAAAATAGAATTTTAACTTTTATTTTTGACAGAAAAAACTACAAGCCATATTTTAATTTTTATATTTGACTGAAAAAAAGAAAAGTAAAATTTTAATTTTTTTCTTTGACCGAAGAAAGTCAAATTTTAACTTATATTCAATTGAAAAAATTTCAACTTTTATTTTTGACCGAAATTATTAAAAAATATGTCATATTTTAACTTTGACTAGAGAAATAAAAATAGAATTTTAACTTTTATTTTTGACAGCAAAAACTACAAGCCATATTTTAATTTTTATATTTGACTGAAAAAAAAGAAAAGTAAAATTTTAATTTTTTTCTTTGACTGAAGAAGCTCAAATTTTAACTTATATTCAATTGAAAAAAGTTCAACTTTTATTTTTGACCGAAATTATTAAAAAATATGTCAGATTTTAACTTTGACTAGAGAAATAAAAATAGAATTTTAACTTTTATTTTTGACAGAAAAAACTACAAGCCATATTTTAATTTATATATTTGATTGAAAAAAAGAAAAGTAAAATTTTAATTTTTTTCTTTGACCGAAGAAAGTCAAATTTTAACTTATATTCAATTGAAAAAAAATAAAACTTTTATTTTTGACCGAAACTGTGTGTATGGTTTATGCTATAGGATCTATAGGATCTTTAAAAAATATTAAAAAATAATATGTCCAATAATAATTTATTTACTGCGATTTACTAAATTTCTTTTCCCCCCACCACAGGTCATGCCGCCTCATTCGCCAGCTTCAAATTGGAGGGCAACAAGGAAGCCTCTACACTCTTCTGCTTCGCTGTGCGCACAGCTAGCGGTGGCAAGTTGCACATTATCGAAGTAGGCGCCCCACCGGCCGGCAATCAGCCCTTCCCCAAAAAATCGGTAGATGTTTTCTTTCCACCAGAAGCCCAAAGCGATTTTCCTGTCGCCATGCAAGTTTCTGCCAAATATGATACCATTTATTTGATCACCAAATATGGCTATATCCATCTGTATGACATGGAAACGGCTACGTGCATTTACATGAATCGTATCTCGGCAGATACGATCTTTGTTACAGCACCGCACGAAGCCAGCGGCGGCATAATTGGCGTAAATCGCAAAGGGCAAGTACTCTCGGTGACCGTGGATGAGGAGCAAATTATACCGTACATCAATACGGTATTACAAAATCCGGATTTGGCATTACGCATGGCTGTTCGCAACAATCTCTCTGGAGCTGAGGATCTCTTTGTGCGTAAATTCAATAAGCTATTCACTGCTGGTCAGTACGCGGAGGCAGCTAAAGTTGCTGCGCTAGCACCGAAGGGCATTTTGCGTACACCACAAACGATACAACGTTTCCAGCAGGTGCAATCACCCGCTGGTTCGACGACACCACCATTATTACAATACTTTGGTATATTGCTGGACCAAGGCAAGCTCAACAAGTACGAATCGTTGGAATTGTGCCGACCGGTGCTGGTACAGGGTAAGAAACAGTTGTGCGAAAAGTGGCTGAAAGAGGAGAAACTCGAATGCAGCGAAGAGTTGGGCGATTTGGTGAAGACATCCGATTTAACGTTGGCGCTTTCGATCTACTTGCGCGCCAATGTACCAAATAAGGTCATACAATGTTTCGCCGAAACTGGTCAATTCCAAAAGATTGTGCTGTACGCCAAGAAGGTTAACTATACGCCCGATTATATTTTCCTTTTGCGTTCAGTGATGCGCACCAATCCCGAACAGGGCGCCGGTTTCGCTTCGATGCTGGTGGCAGAAGAGGAGGAGCCGCTAGCGGATATTAATCAGATTGTGGATATCTTTATGGAACATTCAATGGTACAGCAGTGTACAGCCTTCCTATTGGACGCACTCAAGCATAACCGCCCCAATGAAGGTGCCTTGCAAACGCGTTTACTTGAAATGAATTTGATTTCGGCGCCACAAGTGGCCGATGCCATACTCGGCAACGCTATGTTCACGCATTACGATCGTGCGCACATCGCCCAACTGTGCGAGAAGGCTGGCCTATTGCAACGCGCATTGGAGCATTACACCGATTTGTATGACATAAAACGCGCCGTAGTGCATACGCATCTCTTGAATGCCGATTGGTTGGTCAGCTATTTTGGTACACTGTCTGTTGAGGATTCGTTGGAGTGTTTGAAGGCTATGCTAACGGCGAATATACGTCAAAATTTGCAAATCTGCGTCCAAATCGCTACAAAATATCACGAACAATTGACCACCAAAGCGTTGATTGATCTCTTCGAGAGTTTCAAATCTTATGAGGGGCTCTTCTATTTCCTCGGCTCGATCGTCAACTACTCACAGGATCCAGAGGTGCATTTCAAGTATATACAGGCCGCTTGCAAGACCAACCAAATTAAGGAAGTGGAACGTATTTGTCGTGAATCCAATTGCTATAATGCCGAGCGCGTTAAGAATTTCCTAAAGGAAGCCAAATTAACCGATCAGTTGCCACTTATTATCGTTTGTGATCGTTTTGATTTCGTGCACGATCTGGTGCTCTATTTGTATCGCAACAATTTGCAAAAATATATTGAGATTTATGTGCAAAAGGTGAATCCTTCGCGTTTGCCGGTCGTCGTGGGTGGCCTCTTGGATGTCGATTGCTCCGAGGATATTATCAAAAATTTGATACTTGTCGTAAAGGGCCAGTTCTCGACCGATGAACTAGTGGCCGAGGTGGAGAAACGAAATCGTTTGAAATTGCTATTGCCGTGGTTGGAATCGCGCGTGCATGACGGTTGTGTTGAGCCTGCTACGCATAATGCGTTAGCCAAAATCTACATCGATTCGAATAATAATCCCGAACGTTTTCTCAAGGAAAACCAATACTATGATAGTCGTGTGGTCGGTCGCTATTGTGAGAAACGCGATCCGCATTTGGCATGTGTTGCCTACGAGCGTGGTCAGTGCGATCGCGAACTGATCGCTGTTTGCAATGAGAATTCGCTATTCAAGAGTGAGGCGCGCTATTTGGTGCGTCGTCGCGATGCTGCCCTTTGGGTAGAGGTATTGTCCGAAGCAAATCCCTACAAGCGTCAATTGATCGATCAGGTCGTACAGACAGCGCTCTCCGAAACTCAAGATCCCGACGATATTTCGGTGACGGTAAAGGCCTTCATGACTGCCGATCTGCCCAATGAGCTGATTGAATTGCTCGAAAAAATCATACTCGATTCATCGGTGTTCTCCGATCATCGTAACTTGCAAAATTTATTGATCTTGACTGCCATCAAGGCGGATCGCACACGCGTCATGGACTACATAAATCGTTTGGATAACTACGACGCACCCGATATTGCGAATATTGCTATTTCGAATCAATTGTATGAAGAAGCGTTCGCCATTTTCAAGAAATTCGATGTGAACACATCGGCTATTCAGGTGCTGATTGAGCAGGTTAATAATTTGGAGCGCGCTTACGAGTTTGCCGAGCGTTGCAATGAGCCGGCTGTGTGGTCACAACTCGCTAAAGCGCAATTACAACAGGGACTAGTTAAGGAGGCCATTGATTCGTATATCAAAGCGGACGATCCGAGCGCGTACATGGATGTGGTCGACGTCGCCTCCAAAGCCGACTCATGGGACGATCTGGTGCGCTATCTACAGATGGCACGCAAGAAGGCGCGTGAATCGTATATCGAAAGCGAGTTGATCTATGCCTACGCACGCACCGGCCGTCTCGCCGATCTCGAAGAATTCATTTCTGGTCCAAATCATGCGGATATACAAAAGATTGGCGATCGCTGTTTCAATGACGGCATGTACGATGCGGCTAAACTTTTATACAATAATGTTAGCAATTTTGCGCGTCTCGCCATCACTTTGGTATATTTGAAGGAGTTCCAGGGTGCTGTAGACTCAGCACGCAAAGCCAATTCGACACGCACCTGGAAGGAGGTGTGCTTCGCTTGTGTCGATGCCGAAGAATTCCGTCTAGCACAAATGTGTGGTCTGCATATCGTCGTGCACGCCGATGAATTAGAAGATCTAATTAATTACTATCAAGATCGTGGATACTTTGAGGAGCTCATTGCGTTGTTGGAGTCCGCTTTGGGACTGGAACGCGCACACATGGGCATGTTCACCGAACTGGCTATACTCTATTCGAAATTTAAGCCGTCGAAAATGCGTGAACATCTCGAACTATTCTGGTCACGCGTGAATATACCAAAAGTGTTGCGCGCTGCCGAATCGGCACATCTTTGGTCCGAACTGGTATTCCTCTACGACAAGTATGAAGAGTACGATAATGCAGTGCTTGCTATGATGGCACATCCGACGGAGGCATGGCGTGAGGGTCACTTTAAGGATATCATCACCAAAGTAGCCAATATCGAACTCTACTACAAAGCTATACAATTCTATTTGGATTATAAACCATTGCTATTGAATGATATGTTATTGGTATTGGCACCACGCATGGATCATACACGCGCCGTTAGCTTCTTCTCAAAAACCGGCCATCTACAATTGGTGAAACCATATTTGCGTTCGGTACAGTCGCTCAACAACAAAGCGATCAACGAAGCGCTCAATGGGCTGCTTATCGAAGAGGAAGACTATCAGGGTTTGCGCAATTCCATCGATGGATTTGATAATTTCGACACAATCGCATTGGCACAAAAGCTGGAGAAGCACGAATTGACCGAATTCCGACGCATTGCTGCCTATTTGTACAAAGGTGAGTGCGAGTGATGGGTATATTACAATTAAAAAAAAATACGTCCCCAAATTAACCCCATTTGATTTCCAAATATATCTTTTTTGTAGTTTTATTAAAATTTGAATTTTTCTATATATAAATTTATTTAAATTTCGTTACTCCCAGGCAACAACCGCTGGAAGCAGAGTGTCGAATTGTGCAAAAAGGACAAACTCTACAAGGACGCCATGGAGTACGCGGCTGAATCGGGCAAACAGGAAATTGCCGAAGAGCTTTTGGGTTGGTTCCTCGAACGTAATGCCCACGACTGCTTTGCTGCCTGTCTTTTCCAAGTGAGTAGAATGAGTAAATGGAGAGAGATCGAGAGTGTGAGTAGGAAATGAGGGAGATAAGAGAGAGAGAGAGAGAGTAATAGCTACCAGTTTGAAAAGAGAGTTAGAGATAAGAAGCACGACTCTTGTCAGACAATAGGACGAGACGAGATAAAATACAGATCGAGATAACGAGAGAGAGGTAGATTAGAGCAAAGTTAAAAGAGAGGTGGTGAATGGCATGGAGCAAGTGAGAGAGAGAAAACTAAGCAATGTTGAAAAACGCAGAGTAATAGGTAAAGAGAATGGACAAGAGAATATTTGAAAAATAAACTAAAATAGTGCGAATTAAAATAAACTGATAAATAAATAAAGTTAAACTTAAAAACGATATATGAGCGAGATATAAAGAGTTGAAACGAAGAGGTATTTTACACATGGAGAAAGCTAGAGGGAGATCAGAGAAAATTAACAGAGCTAGTGAATGTCAATAGGCAAATGTGAGAGAAAGCGAAGGAATGTTGATAAACCTGTCTCTCTCAAATAAAGAGAATGGGCAAGAGAGTACGAGAACTACATAAAAAAAGGCAAGCATGATAGAATATAAGGTTGCGCTTTTCCGCGGCGAAGTGACAGATCTCGTCATTTGTAAACAAGTATACGGGTGAAAGAAGAATGAATAACTTCCAATATTTCAATAAAAAAAAAGTCTCTTAATTGTGCTTAAGTGTAGAAAGCTGATTTAACGGTAGAGAATAAATAAAAAAATTTGCTAAATACTAAAAATACTGAGTCCCCATTTATAAAAAATACCTTTGTCTAGTAGTAGTTGAGAACTGTCAAAATCGAAAAACCCAAAGTAGCGGGACCTCTAAAAGCGTGAACTTCTGCATTCAGTACACCGTAGTAAAATAGCCTGAATTAAGATAAATAGATTGAAATTTAGTAAAAGATATAAAGAGAAAAACAATAGGTGAGACATTTGACCAGACAGACAATGCGGAAATATCGAAACAGATCGAGAGAGAAGCAGGTTGTTGTAGCTTCGCTCGTGTGGTTCGTACTATGGCTCGTGCCAATTAAAATTCACCCCACACATTGAAAGCAACATGATGTGCACGTCAAATTAGTAGTAACATGAATGAGAAAGATAATGAAACAGATTAATAGGAGATAACGAGCGATGAGGGGGAGATATAACTTAATAAAGATATAATTAGATATAGCTCATTAGGGGAAAAGAGACTGAAAGCTAAAAAAAAATCGCTGATGCGGATTAACTTGTTGAGTTTATCATCTAATTATTGTATGTAGTCGATTAGAATTTATGTAGTTATTTCATAACTTAAAAACCAAGTTAAGTTAAATGTTTCACATAGTCACTTATTTATTTAGTCAGCAATTTTATAATTGTTAGTAATTAGTATTTACTTAAATTGATTAATTAATCCCAAATTTTTTCATTGCGAAAAAATTGAGTAATTTAATTTTAAAAATTTTTTTAAATGCCATTTTTCCAACAAAAAAAAAATTTTACATACATTTTGTCAACATTAATTTTTCTAAATAATTTTTTTTTTTTTTACTTTTTACCCACTTTTTGCTTTAGCTAAGACACAAAATATTTTCGGGTTGGGTACAATATGATTTTGGTTCAAAATTCTGTATTTAAAATTCTGTATTCAATATTCTGTATTCAAAAATCTGTAATTCAAAATTCTGTACTGTTAAAATTCTGTATTGCGGAACACTGTAATTTTAAATTCTGTAAATCAAAATTATGTATTGGCAGTATTTTTTTTTGCAAAACTCTGTATTGAAAAACCGGAAGAGCATATGGATAAATAAAAAAAAGTGCACTGCCAATACATGACTTGTCTTGACCCATATGGTTTCCTATATTATCAAAACAGATTTACATAAAGCAAATGTACATATGTTTGTATGTATTTATAGCTTCAGAAACAATGTGAATGAAATTCGAGCAACCGTGCTAAAAAATATTGTAGAATAATTGCAATATTTTCTGTATACTTCATTCAAATACCTAACTGTTTTAATCAATTCCCGTTCTTTCATTGTACGTTTTTTTGTTGTAAAATTTATAGAAACACAATACGACAACGACAGAACCAAACCCAGCGGTCTTTTGTTTTTGCTTCTCGATTCCAGAATTTTAATATACAGAATTTCAGTTCTCCATCATTTTGATCATACAGAATATTGAACCAAAAGAATTTAGGCTGGACAGAATTTTTTTTTTGATTTTTACAGAATTTTCATCCAAAAGAATTTTGAAAAGCAGAATTTAGTACCTCTCCCAATATTTTCATTAAATTTTTCCCCAAAAAATTACAGTTTGTGATATTTGAACATGTTTTTGAAATTGCTAATGCTTTCTTAAAAAAACACAAATTAATAAAAATAAATATTTAAATTTTCATGTCTAGAACTAAGTTTTTACTATTTAAAAACGCCTAATCGTAAACGTCTAATGCATAAAAAAATCTTTATATATTTTTTTTTTACAAATCCGCAATGTTTTGCATGATCAATTTTGTTCGTAAATTGTTCACAAAAATATGGTTCATTCATTCTATAACACAAACCACATAAATAAAAATTTCAAATTTTGTACAAAACTTGGAAAAATTCAAATATATTGAGCGTGAGTTATATGAATGAAAATGATCAACACAGTCAGCAAGAAAAAAGATAAAAAAATCAACGGCAATTTTAATGACCTATAAAAATGCATAATCAAAAATTTTCAAAAAATTCGGAGCCAAAAATTTAAAATTATTTTGATTCATACAGATTTTGTTCTGATTGAACCATATTAAAAAAAAAAACGAAACTATCATGCAAAAAATACAAATCACTTTTCCTTTTCTTTAAATTTTCGTAGTGCTACGATTTACTGCGGCCTGATGTTATATTGGAGCTGGCATGGAAACACAATATTATGGACTTTGCAATGCCGTATTTGATACAAGTGAGTAGCTCCAAATTTTTTAGGTTACTTCGAAACATCTTTCAAATTAACATTTTTATAAATCTATTTGTTTTTGTTTTTTTTTTTTGCAGGTTATACGCGAATACACCTCAAAAGTGGATAAACTGGAACAGACCGAAGCGCAACGCGAGAAAGAGGACGACACAGTCGAACACAAGAATATCATCTCAATGGAGCCACAATTGATGATTACCGCAGGACCGGCTATGGGTATACCACCACAATATGCGCAAAATTATGCGGCGGCGCCTGGCTATGCGCCAAACATGGCATATCCCGGCTATGGAATGTAGGCAACAACTACAATCACAAATACACACACACCTTTACACAACAATATTGAAAGCGAAATTTAAGAACAATAGCAACAGAAAAAAACAACAAAATTTACTACACTACCAATTGCGCTGTAAAAGCAAACACACACACACACACACACAAACAACCACACATACATATATCCGAGAAAACTGCAACATAAAAACAAACATACCTACATCCATTCATGAAAATCTTTAAATTTTATGCTTATAAGAATATAGAAGAAAATTTACGTCTAATTTGTAGTTGCAGTTGCAGTTGCATTAAAATTAAAATGCAAAGGGAAAACAAAAAAAAAACAAAAACCATACATTACATACTGAACATTTATGTATACATGTACATACGTAGTATGTGTCCGTTAGGCGTGTGTCTGTTGCGCATATACATACATACATATATTTTGCATATATTAAACTACTATATACAACTATACATAAATGTATTACAAGTATATATATATATATTTAATAATTATTACACGTATACATTACCATTATTACAATTACCAATTACAATTATAATTACAAGTTGTTTGTTTAATTAATTCGTGCTTTGTTGTTTCTACTTTGCATTAAATCGAAATTGTGTTTTTATTGTTTTTGTATCTGTACTTGGTATATTTGAACTTTCTTCCTTACTATTCCATATACCCGATTAAATTGCTTGGCGAAACAAATAAACGAAAAAAAAAACAGTTCAGAAAGAAACCCCGAATGCAAAGCACGTGCAGGGTTAAAGAAATTATTTAAAAAAAAAAAACCAACAAGAACACCAACAAAGTAACGTAAATGAAATGAGAATTTTATGCTAATTTTTTGTCTTTATTATAAGTGAAAATAAAAACTCTTTAGTTAATAAATATCTATTAAAAAAACAAAACAGGAAACTTATTTATTTCAACATCGGCTGAGAATTTGATACAATTTTTATATTTCACACATTAAATTGCTTTTCAGGTGACCATCGATAGAGTTTGAATATTTAGTGATGAGTATTTAAAAATTTCCGCCACTAATTTGACAAATCAATTAAAATTTAGAATCAGGTAGAGTAGTTCTCTATTTAAAATTTCAAAACAATTCATAATTTCATTTCATTTTTTTTTTGGAATTATTTACAGGCAGTATTTATGACTGAGAATTTGAAAGAATTTTAATATTTGTTGCAAAAAATGTAAATTTTACACAATGAAATATTTGAAATTTCGAAAAGTTCTCATTTTCCGAATTTCGAAGTTCTATTTTTTTTTCAAATTTAGCTAACTTCTTAAATTTGCAGCACCAAATTGCTAATTTTGAAAAATGAATATCGTAATTTGAAATGGTTTACTTTGAAAAGAAATTCCGAACTTAATTTTTCAGTTAAAAGAACTGATTACAAATGTATACTAAGGTTTTGAAATTTAAAAAATAAAATGGTTATTTGAGTTTTGGGGTAGCAAGCTGTATTGAATTTCGAAAAATTTAACTAACGTTTTCACTCTACAATTCAAACTTCGAGAAAAATTATTAAATATTAGTATTGTTACTAACAAAATTCAATTACTTAGAATCTTCGAAAATAATGCTTAGTTCTAAAAATCCTAAAAGCAAAATATTTGAGTGATAAGGTAATAATTTGTTACAAATTTCGAACAATTATTTTTTTAGTATTTCAAATTTGGCATTTCGAAGGAGTTTAATTCGAAGAAGGCTCCTTTAATTTAAAAATTAATTTTGAAAAAATTAATTTTGAAAAATGAATATCGTAATTTGAAATGGTTTACTTTGAAAAGAAATTCCGAACTTAATTTTTCAGTTAAAAGAACTGATTACAAATGTATACTAAGGTTTTGAAATTTAAAAAATAAAATGGTTATTTGAGTTTTGGGGTAGCAAGCTGTATTGAATTTCGAAAAATTTAACTAACGTTTTCACTCTACAATTCAAACTTCGAGAAAAATTATTAAATATTAGTATTGTTACTAACAAAATTCAATTACTTAGAATCTTCGAAAATAATGCTTAGTTCTAAAAATCCTAAAAGCAAAATATTTGAGTGATAAGGTAATAATTTGTTACAAATTTCGAACAATTATTTTTTTAGTATTTCAAATTTGGCTTTTCGAAGGAGTTTAATTTTGAAAAAATTTCTTCCAACTCTAAGAGCTATAATATTCGCGTTTTAGGGAACTAAATTATTAAAAATAATTTTTTCCCATTTTAGCTATATTTTCGGTTTACAGAATTGATTTATTAAAGTTTCGAAAAACTTGAAATGTAATTTAAGGTGCCTGACTCGAAATTTGACACTTTCTAACAAAAATGTTTTTTTAAACTACTGGGTTTCCGAATGGTTTAGTCAAATAAATTTTCCAAACGGAAGTACCTGGAAGTGCAAAAAATTCTCAAATCTTCGGGACAAAAAATTAGTTGCATTTTTTCGAAATGCTAAATTGTTGGACTTAAATTGGAGATAAATTGAACAAATTTCGGATTTGGAAATTTAGAAGTATTAAATCCTTGCGAAATTTGAGTAAAAATATTTGAAAATGTGATGGCTATAATAAACGAACAGATTTAGATATTTTAACTACAAAACACCACTTTCTCAATTGAAAGATTTTATGTTTCGGTTATTCGAAAGAAAAAAATTTTTTTTTTCGTAATTTGGATTTAAAGCACGGAGGTAGGATTCGGGCTGTTCTATAATTTGCAGGCAAGTAGTGTGTTTCCTACATAGCTTATTATAGTCAATATTCGAACTTGAAATGTGTGTATATATAGAAAATATTTTGAATATAATTTTTTTATGTTTCTGGCGTTTTGTTAGCGTAGTTTAAATACCCGGTTTGACTGAAAAACTAGAGTCTTCTATTAAATAAATGTTTTCGAAACTTTATATGTGAAGATTTTGGTGTTGAAATTGTTGTTTTTTTAATCAAATTTCATTATAAATTTAAGCATTCATTTCATTTCGCATCCTGTATACTTTCGGCTTTCAGACAAAATTTCAAAATGCTTTCGAATATTTTAAAAATATGTTTCTGACTTGAAAAACAAACAAAAAAAAAAAAGAAGAAGCATATTCATATGGTTTGAGTTTGAGTTTTGGAATAAAATTTTTTCATTGCATAAATACGTAACTTGTTTTTTTAATTCACACTAAAAATACACTTCGCAACAAACTCAGTTTTCACACCGTTAGTTGCCACCAAAATCACAATAATCACCTCTAGAGCGATGTAAAAATAATTATGTTCTATTTTCTTTGTTCTCTTTTTACAGTTACAAATAAAGCAAACATCCCTCTAAACAACACCAACAACAATTATAGTTAGTTAGCTTGGTGCCCCCCTCTTGTATGTACAACCACCCGCCCCTAAACACGCCATATATTATATTTGGTCCCCCTGCACCGATCATTGGAATTTCAAAGGAAAGGAAAAAAAATGAAAAATATGTATGTTAAATAAATATTTAATGAAATGTAAAAGTTAATAACAAAATTTAACAAAAAAAAAAAAATGGGTTATTGTTGTTTTGAATGTATGGAAACTAATTGAAGAATTTAAAATATCGAGACTTTTAGTGTTACAGAATTTGTTTAATAAACAACGAGACAATTAATTGTAACTTTTATGTAAATTTTTCCACTTATTTGTTCCTAATTACAATGTAATAGTAAAATATTTTTTTTTAGAATTTTTAGTTTTAATTGCTTTTTAAGTTTGTATGAGGACAGAGACAGCGCAGAAAAAACACATCGAATTTATAAAAAAAAAAGTTTGGAAATATTTTTTTATTTTAGTAATAATTTCGTAAATGCTAGACTTTTTTATTTTTATAGTAAGACTTAAACATTGTGCTTAAAAACTAAAAGTTCTTAGCCTGGATATAGTATGTGAAAAAAAGTAAAGTTCCCCACACTCGTAGTAATTTTGAAAGAGTTGGGTTCTGGACTTCCTAAAATTATTATAAATGTCATTGATTGCGGATTGAAACAACTCCAAACATTTTTTTTTATTTCAAAATGCCTTTCGAAAGTTCAAGACCTTTCGTTAATGAGAAGCACCTGGGGAAACGGTAAGTCTTTTTTTTTTTTTGCGAAAATAAAATATTTTTAAAGAGGTCGCCTTTCAGAAGATTTTTCATATATTAAAAAAAAATACCTCAGCTTTTATAAATCAATTGTTTGAAGTTTTTTCATATCAGATAATTCAATTTTATTTGAGAAATATTTTGCTTTAAGCAAGTCACTTGTTTTTGTCGGCGCTATAAATGATACTTGTATTAATTGTAGTTATCTTTTATAGATAGAAAAGTAAAAAAAAACTGACATATATTTCTAGAAAAAAATTCTTGAAAATCGGCTATTCACATATACGGAGAATTTTCTACACAGAAATAATTCATACAGCTTGACATGGAATTTATCAAACATTTTTGAAAAAACTTCGGTCCGGCACTATTTCCGATGAGTGTTGCCAATTAGTATTATTTAATGAAATATTGAATTTAAATATGTAGTAGCTTAACAGTTCAAATATACAATATCTTACGAACGGCGTTTGCAATTTTTATGTTTTTAAAGTACAGTTTTAAAAGAAATTTGAAATCACTTTAAAGAAGTTTAAAAAGAATTTGGCTGTTCACACAAATCTAGTTACATTGTTTTGTGGCTACATTTTTTTAGTTTCTAGCAAGGATAACTGAAAGAAATTAAAATTTATCTTTTATAATAAAAATAAAATTTTCTTTAGAACATTTTTTTTTGTTATAGATATAGATACATTTTGTTTTCAATAATAAAATTTTAAAATTTTTTTCAGTACATGCTATTGTTGAAAACTGCAAAAATATACCACAGGAAGAAAGTTAGTTTATGAAAATTTCAAAATTTTTGATTCGCACGAAAACAAGAATACAGCCACTGTATTATGAATATCAAGCCTGCGGTATTTTGCAATGATTTCCAAGTTTGCCAAAAAATTGTTAATATAAAAAGTTAAATACAAAACTATTACATAAAATACCTTGAACTTTTCTTTTTTCACAGAATTCGGTTAGAAATACTTACATATATCGCTACTTTAATACGAAAAGTGTCTAACTAATTTTTTTGAAATAGATTTGTTTAATATTCGGATTCAAAACATCGTAATAGAATCACTTATAGTTATAAAATTTTTACAAAACAAAATTTTTTTGTATTTTTTATTTAAATAAAAATTCCGCTGTCATTTCTGGCAGATTAGTTAATAACGAACGAGGGTCTTTTCGAATTAACTTAACAATACTGTATCATAGAACTTAGTAAATATCAACAATAATTTTTGAAGCCTACTATTTTTTAGTTTTATCAGGAATTTACAAATTAAAATTGTCTCATATTTCCCTTATTTTTTTTTTAAATTATGTATCCGGTATTTTACAATAGTTAACTACTATAACGTTTATAGTAATAGTATAAAAATAGTACTAAATATATATATTAAGTAAAATAAATATCTTTCTAATAAAGCCATATTTTCTGTAAGATAGCCGCATACACTACATACAGACATACACTTAATTCAAAAAAAAATGTAACTTACCGTCATGCAACATCTAAAAATATTATATGTAGTTCCCTGTCATTTGTTTTCAAATACTTAAATGCAGCGTTAAATTATTGCTTACCCAAAAAAAAGATAAGCCCATAGAAAAGTACGCAAGAAATTGCTCGCTATAAAAATACTATTATATAAGAAAAATTATGACAAAAACAAATGTGAAGTTCAACAGCATTAAGCAACGTTCAAAATTAAAAAAGAGTAAATAAATTAATTAAAACAAAAGTAAATGCAAGATATTCATCTTAGGATTTAAAAAAACTTACCAATGTGAAAATATAGTGCGCAATTTTTAAAATAAAATAAAACATGAAATTCTCTTGCATTGAAAAGGGCATGTAAGCGAATTTTTATTCACCACATAAATAAAATAGAAAAAGCGTAAGAATTATAAGAAATATAATTCAATAGAACGCGCATTAATTTTACTTTGTTGCCACATTTAATAAAAAAAAAGTGTTTGCCATAACTATTATCATATTATTATTGAAAACAGGAAATGCAGTTTCACTTTAAGCGAAATGTAAAAATATATAAATATTAAAAACAAATCATAGACAAACTTGTATTAGGCTAAAGTAGATGTTTCTTTGTTTTTTAAATTAAATTTCGCTTTCTGTAATTGCTCCATTTGTGTGGGTACTACTACTATGATTATTTAAAAAAAAAAAAATTACAGCACATACATACATACTACATAGCATATAACAAATGTAAAATGAAAAGTAATAAAAATTAAATAAAAAAACATATAACTAAAAATTTCTCTCGAGCTACATTTTTTTCAGCATCTAATACATATTTGAAAAACTAGTGTTTTTTTCACACTTGCGGATCAGGGGGAATTCATACAAGGTGGCGTTAATAATTACTATTACTACAATAGCTGGTTTTTTTTTAGATACCGTATCATCGATAGGCAGATCAATTTGCAAGTTACGCACAGCAATCCTCAATAATAGAGCGCATAATTTTTAGAGAGCCTTGCTTTCTTTCAATCTTTAAAAGAACTGAAATATCTTCTCTAATAAGACTGTCTCAAGAACGTTATCTGATAGGTGTCTGCGGTATTTTAGAATCGATTTAAAGCTACTTTTGAAGCTGTCATGCAGTGATAAGAGAAAGCGCACCCTTAGCTAACTATACCTGCCATATTTCGATAAAAAATTCCAAAAGGAGAACGAAACACACTGACAATTTTTATGAGAAAAGGATGGCGTTGTGGTTTTATCTTCCGTAAAGTTTAGCTTAAGAAGTCAGAGGGAGGTTAAATGCGGAGTGGGCATTTTCTTGCGACTTAAACTTAGCCTCGGCAAAGCCAAAGATGGTTTGTTATAAAATAAGGAACTGGCTTTCAAAATCTAAAGCTGAATTACTTAAAGAGCACTTTGGGTACCTATGGGGCGTTCAATCTAAAGGATACCATCCTAGCACCGCTATGAGTTCAATTCCCCCACAATCACCCTATGCCTTTTAATTCTCAGCGATCGAAGGATGCTTAAGATTTCCTGACAAAAAAACGGAATTATCGCAGTGCAAAGTTAATGTTTTCAGGAATCATGACGAGGTTTAATTCGAAGAGCACATCTCTACCATCACTATAGCGAGTTAACATCCCCTATAGCCTCTATACGACATCCAGTCGATATGAAAATAAAAATTTTCAACTGCTGTTGTTGTAACAGCAAAAAAAATCTCCATAAAATTTTGGGGAATGTTGCTGAAGTGACAGTCCTTGGCCGGATATAAAATCGCGTCGTTCCGGTATCGTAGAACCGACTGCCGTGGAAATGCAACTTGTTGTTGTTTGTTGTTGTTGTAGCGGCTAGTCGCGCCCCGTAAAGAGCGGATTCACCCATGGTCGTTGTCGTCAAACTCATCTAGGGGGAGGCCCAGGAAACGTGCAGTTTCGACAGGGTTGGACCAGAGGGAGAGGGGGGTTAGATGAGTGGGTTTGAGAGGGCATGTGAATAGGTGGTTGGTGTCGTGCGGAGAATCTCCACATGCCGGACATGTGTTGGGTATGTCGGGGTTGATTCTGGATAAGTAGGAGTTGAGCCTGCTACAGTATCCAGATCGTAGTTGTGCCAGAGTGACGCGGGACTCGCGGGGCAGCAGGGACTCCTCATCTGCTACAGGTGGTGGTTGGGCTCCGATGACTGCATTCGCCTGGCGGGAGTCAATGATGTTCGTGACTGTGTCTCTGTGGATGTTGCTTAGGACCCGCCGGTACGCCTCCGGATCCAGCGGTTGTGTGATGAGTGGCTGGATCTCGTCCTTTAGTTCCAGTAGATGTCTTCTAATGTGCCTGGGGGGCAGTTCCACGGCAAGCAGGTGCCCGTTTGGATGCCCCGAGCGGTGACATCCAGCAAGGAACTGCTTGCTGAGCATGAGGTTGTGCTCCTTAACTCGGAGCACATTGACCTCTTGGTGGAGATGCTCCTCAGGCGACATCAGAAGACATCCCGTCACCGTGCGGAGTGCGGCGTTCTGGCAGGTCTGCAGCTTCGTCCATTGTGTCCTGCTGGTTCCCGGCGACCAAACTGGCGCAGCATAGTTTATTACCGGCCGGCCAATCGCCTTGTATGTTGCCAACAACGTTTCTTTGTCTTTGCCCCAAGAGCTGCCGGCGAGCGACTTGAGGACATTGTTGCGGCTCTGTACTCTATTGGCGATTGCGGTAGTGTGCGCGGAGAAGGAGAGCAGGCTGTCGAAAGTCACCCCCAGAATCTTCGGGTGGTTAACCGTCGGAATGGGGGTGCCATCGATGTGGATGTTAAGATCCAGCCTGACCTCCTTCGTCCAGGTGGTAAAAAGGGTCGCCGAGGACTTGGCAGGGGACAGCGCCAGGTTTCTGCTAGTGAAAAATTGGGCAAGATCTGAGAGATATCCGTTCACTTTCAAACACAGGTCATCAATTGCATTGCCGGTTGCCATTATCGAGCAATCATCAGCATAGGAGACAATCGTGACTCCCTCTGGCGGTTGAGGGAGCTTGGAGATGTAGTGATTAAACAGTAATGGGGATAGGACGCCACCCTGCGGTACCCCTTGTTTAATCCTCCTTGGTTTCGATGTTGTATCTCTAAACCATACCGATGATTGACGACCACACAGGTAATTCGCGGTCCACCGTTTCAGTCCCTGCGGGAGAGTTGATGATTCCACGTCAGCTAGTAGCGTGGAGTGGCTAACTGTGTCGAAAGCTTTCGACAGATCCAACGCTACTAGGACGGTTCTCTCGCAGGGGCGGTTTTGGTTAAGACCACGGTTCACCTGTGTGTTTATGGCATTAAGTGCTGTTGTTGTGCTGTGCACTTTCCGGAAGCCATGTTGATGCTTAGCTGACCCAAGGTGGTATGTATAGTACGGGAGGAGTAGGGCCTCAAGTGTCTTTACCACAGGTGAAAGCAGGGAAATCGGCCGATAGGAATCACCCTTGTCGGCCGGTTTCCCTGGTTTCAGTAGTGGGACCACCTTCCCAACCTTCCAGATGTCTGGAATGATGAGGGTGGCCATAGACAAATTGAGGATCCCGGTGAGGTACTCAACTCCCGCGGGGCCTAAATTCTTCAGCATCAACACGCTTAGCCCGTCAGGGCCAATGGCCTTGGAGGCTTTCGCCTTCCCGATGACCTCCTTTACCTCGCCACAAGTGAAGGTAAGAGGCGCGCTGTTGTTCGGTATTTTGCGCAGCCTCCTGGTCACCTTCCGCTTGGTCCTATCCCCCGAAGGATGCAGTATAAACTGTCGGCTAAAATAGCTCGCGCATCTCTTCGGGTCCGACGAGGCACGATCCCCGAATGAAATTTCCACTCGGTCGTCGTGCTTCGTCGGGTTGGATAAGGACTTCACGGTAGACCAAAGCTTACCAACACCCGTGACCAGATTACAGGACTTCAGATGCTCCTCCCACTTGTTCCGCTTGTGTTGGTCAACCAGCCTCCGAATCGCCACGTTTAAATCCTGAATATTAGGATTACGGGGATCGGAGCGGCGAAGGTGGTCGCGTTCGTTCGCTAGAGCGGCCGCTTCAGCCGGGAAGTTGGGACGGATCTCAGGGATCCTCCCTGCCGGAATGAAGCGGGCCGCAGCTGACGCAACCACCTTGCGGAACTTATGTTCGCCTTTTCGAACGTCGGTGGGAGCGGGAAGAGACCTGAAGGCATTTTCGGTGAACTCCGCGAACCTGACCCAGTCAGCCTTTTTAAAGTTGATATAGGTCCGATGGTCCGCGGAGACAAAGTCAGCAGGTCTGTCAATCGAGATGATTATAGGTAGGTGGTCTGATGCAAGCGATAGCATAGGTCGCCACGTTATGCTATTTATCAGACCTGCGCTAGCTATCGTTAGGTCAGGCGAGCTGCTGCAACTACCCATGATCCTGGTGGGGGCATCATCATTCATCGTGCAGAATGTCGAATCGTCTATCTGCTCTGCCAAATCGTTTCCCCTCCGATCAGCTGGTAGGCTTGAATGCCAGAGATCGTGGTGCGCATTAAAGTCACCTACTACCAATCGGTTTTCACCTCTGAGGAGCGCACCTATGTCAGGGTGATATCCTGCCGGGCAGCAGGTGACAGGGGGTATATAAATATTAAATATTTCGAGCTCGACATCGCCTGACCGGACAGCTATTCCTTGACATTCTAAGGTAGTGTCCCTGCGGTCGATGTCTTCTTCAATAAGACGATACTGCACTGTGTGATGGGTGATGAATGCTAAGCCACCACCATTACCTCGCTCGCGATCCTTACGATGCACATTGTAGCCGTTGCAACTCAACAGAGTTGAGTTGCTGTGCAGTTTCGTTTCTTGGATCGCAGCTATTGACAGATTATGCCGACTCATAAAGTCGGTTATCTCCTCGATCTTGCCCTGCAGCCCATTGCAGTTCAGCTGAAGGAGTCTCGTTTGCCTCGGTAGAGTCGTCGCGGAGAGGGGTGTGAGGGAAGGGTGATGTTGCCCACCTGGACCCTGCTGCACATGCAATGGCACGTTGGGCTGCCTTATGGTGTTGTTTGGCAGCGCCGCCACTGGCGCGTGCGGTTGCGAGGCTCTACAACAGGGAGCCAGGTAGTCACCCGACCATTCACGTGTGGTGCGCAGGCCAGAACACACTCGAAAGTGACACCAGCCTTGGCACGAATTGCACCTGACTGATGCCGCATTCCGGTATATCCTAGCCTGACACACGGAACAGACTGTGTGGGGTACCAGGAGCTGCTGGCTATTCCCCACACGGGGGGCGGAGCTAGGTTGAGGGGGGGGAGGGGAGCGACCATGTTGTTGTGTGCTCCTGCGAACCGTAGAGGTTCTGCCGGTGCTAGGCACCGGTGCACTAGGTGCAACTAGGGGAGCCGTAGAGGCTATGGGCGCCGTAGGGCGCGAACAACATGGGGCCACATAGTTTGTGGACCACTCCTTGTGGGTCTTGAGGCCTGAGCAGACCTTAAGATGGCTCCATCCGTCGCACGAATTACACCTTACCGAAGTGGAGTTCGGATGGAGCTTTTTCTGGCAAACGCAGCAAAAATAGGTTCCTGGACCAGGGTTTGACTCGATGCCAGCCCTGACCAGAAGGAGGTGAAGCAACCCTGCTGCAAGGAGTTGCTCCAGGAGAGACAGACAACTTATGGGGTAGGCCGATCTAAACAGGGTTAGATTGCCGAAACAACAGTCCTTGGCCGGGTAAAACCCGGGTCATTCCGGTACGTAGAACCGACTGTCGTGGGAATGTGGAAATGCAACTGTTTTCCTTTGGTGTTTGTGGCGCAAAGCAAGCCTCATTGGATCTTCCGATCTGTTAGACGCTACTGTTTTAGGTATAAAATAAACTCTCCCAACACTCTTTTGTTGTCAACTGGTGATTTGATTTAATAAACAAACCACTGAAATTGCTGCAATCATTTTAACAATTAATTCACAAGCATGGAAAGCGTAGACAACTGACTTCGTTTCCCAGACAACAGAAAAAATAAATCCAATTTTATAAACAACCGTCAGAAAATATTGAATATAACGCTATATATTTTTTGTGAGCCCATTTTTATTATAAGCAAATACACTTGCTTGATTGAAGTGCAAACTAAAACATAATAACTTCCTAAAAATGCCGCGCCTTAAGCCTACGACAAAAATCGATGTTATTGGTAATTTGGATTTGAGTCCTGAGAAGGCGGTTGGCGATTACATCGAATCGAAGCAGCAGGATGCATATTTTGTGTGAGTTTACTACCCTCTACTAAATACTCGACTTATTGCCTTCCACCTTTATTAAATTGTCCTTTTACAAACAAAAAACAAAAACACAAAAAGCAAACCGCCCAATTGGGATTCGGCAGGCGACTCCATTGAATTGCTCTACATACGCAATGAACGCGAGCATTCCGCCATGTTGCGCCTGCAAGATGAAATGCTCGAGAATTCCAAACGTCAAGCGGCAAATAATGCCAATCGCATACGCAAACTTTATAAAATTCAAGCCAATTTGCGCAAACGTTTCATTGAAGTGAATAGTTTCATAAAAGATTGTGATGATAAGAAACGAGTAGCGGAAAAGAAAGTGGCCGAAGAGACGGCGCTACATGCAGAGCTGACGGAGAATATACAAAAATTTAAACGTGCCATATCGGAGTTGAATGAGTTTCGTGAGGTGCTCAAAGCGACTGTGGACGAATTGGAACCGTATGAGACGGTTGTACAGGAGGTGGTGGAAAAGTCTGAGATATTTGATTCGGTGAAGGATTGCATAGATCGCTGTGACGCTTTGAGTGCGTTTTTTATATCTATTTTTCAGTGTGTGTGTGTGTTTTTTTTAATTTAATTAAATTTTTGACTTACCTGTCTGTAGTGTTGGCGCAAGTTGAGATTTCACGTTTAGAGCAGGAGAAATTTTTTGAAATTGAAGAGATGCGCAAACGCATGGTAAAGGTGACCAATGAGGCAGCGCTTACGGTGCTGGGCTTGAAGAATGATTTAGCAGAGCTGGAACGTTCGTATAATACTGCGCGCGGCGAATGCTTGCGTTGGGAGCGTATTTTGGCAAATGCGAAAGATTGTGTGGCTACAAATGAGCTCAGTAAAGATCGTGCATTGGATGGCATACGCGATATTTATCGAATGTTGCGACGTAGGCAAGGTGAGTTGGATATGGTGGAAGTTAGTTTACATATAGGATTTGGTATGTTTGCTGAGGTAATCAATCAAACAATTTAGCAGTTGTTTAAGTGAGCTAAAAATTGATTTAATTGAACACAATTTATAATTAATTATATTTATTTAGCTTGGTTTATTTAGCACTACCTTCGAACATGTTTTTCCCATTTCCAGGACGTGAACCCATTTACCAACGCTATGAGGTGGAAAAAGAGTTAGATTTCATCAAAGATGAGATTGAGTTGCTGAAAGAAGTGGTTAAAGAATGTAATACAACCCGTGCCAGCGCTAAACAGCGAGGTTATGTTGAAAAAGTTGAAGGCAAATGCTAGACGCTATAGATTAAAAAAAAAACGAAAAAAGCTGGAGAAACCTGGAAAAACAAACTGTATAAAACTATAAAACAATTAAAAAATAATAGAAAAATAAACATTTCAAAAACTAATTTTCTGTTAAAAAAATATGGGAATGTGCAATTCGCTAAATAAATTAAAATTTCGAATAATAAAAGCAAACAAATTTATAAGAAACAGAAAAACTAAACTGAAAATATCTCAAAAAATCTGTTTGTATAAATACAGAAATAAACAGGCCAAAATAATTTTGATTATTAAAAATATGCAAACTCATCCGTGTACAAAACATAAAAATTAAAAATTTCGAAACAATGCATTTTTCACAATACTGAAAAAAAATTAAATATAACAAATAAAATATAAATTTCAAAGACATGAACCTTTCGTTATAAAAAATTCTAGAAAAAAGATGAAAAATACCAAACATTCCTTAACCAATAAAACAAGGAAAAAATGAGTTTAATTAGAAAAATACAGAAATAGATAACAAAAAAGAAAATAATAATATCTACTAGAAGTTGTTTTATAAAAAAGAACAAAAGAAAAAAGACAAAACTTAAAAATTCGAAAATATTAATTATTCGTAGACATACGATTCGGATAAAATTAAATTCGTTAAATAAATATAAAAGTTCATCAAAAAAAGTTTGTTGACAAAAAATATGTGTATATATACTACAGAAAAAAAATTTCCCACAATTACCTTTATAACAAAATGCAGGAAAACAAATAAGCTGAATATATAAACTATATTAATATTAAACATTGAAAATAAAAAAATGAACACTTTAAAAATCCAAATATCGATTATTAAAAATTTCTAAAAACATGCAAAATTAAACAAAAATTAGTACAGAAATATGTAGTCTAAAATAATATTGAGTATTATAAAAAAAGCATATGCTATTCGATACAAAAATTGGCAAACTAATAATTTCGAAACTCAATTGTTCATAATTTAAAAAAAAAATCAAATAAAATCGCTAAATTAATGGGAAACAAATTTTTTGTTAAAAATACCAGCAAAAAGAAAAAATGGTTGAATATTAATTATTAGTAAACAAATAAATCAAGTTAACATTTGGCAAAAATTAAAAAAATAAAAATACATACGAAATTGTCAGACTAAATTACATTAAAAAAAAAACAAAAACAAATACAAAAATAAGTAAATTAATAAAGACAACATTTGACAACATTTGACAACGAAAAATATAAAAATACATACACAATATTTCAAAATATTAATTATTCGTTAACACAAAATAAAGCAATTAATTAAATAATGCAAAATAAAGTGATAAAAAATGTTTGACCTAAATTATTGTATTAAAGATATACAATAAAATAAACAAAAACATAAAGTCTACAAAGTATTAGGTTTTTAAAGAAATACTGAAAAATTAAATATACAATCAAAATATATATGTACATATGTATACAAAAAAAATTTATATATAAAACGGTAAACGGCAAGACGCTAATTTCTCACCAAAAAAAAATTGATAAAATATTACAAGAATTCATTTTCTAAACTAGCACTGAATACATTAGATCAACTAAATTCAAAATAAATTTTTCACAAAAACCAGAAAATCATGAAATTTGCTAATACACATTAAAATTTAGAAAATCTCACAATAACGGATAAAATAAATAAAACTATTTGGTAGTCATATCTTACTAATTGACATTTTTATTTTTGAATTCATTATAATCAAATAAACGTTAATTCAACGATTTCACAAAACATATGAAAATTTTTTTTGAACACATCTCAAGTTTAATACATATTTTTTATTCTTTGAATATCTACACCTAGCGATATATATTACATACATGTGAACGCTTGAAAAAATGTGTAGAATAACACGAATACATAAAATACTTATATATAAATAAAAAATTAAAAAAAAACATTCATATTTAGTTCACTTTTTAATTGTCTGTTCCCTAAATTAAACAATACTGAGTACCCTTGGTAAAAGCGAATTCCAAATAACGACTTTGAAAACGTAGATTTGATCAAACGAGTAGGATTTTAGTTGTGGCTGCTAGTTACGACGCATCGGTTCTGCCAAACTGTTGGGTGATAAAAAAATAACAGAATTTTTAAATAAAAATAAAGTAAAATTAATTCTGAATATATAATTTGATTTAAAACAAGTTCTTAATACGAAACGCCTTTGGTCTCGGTAGGTAAAAAATTTGCACTAACATTAAGATCGAAGAGCTGAGCTGTTGATTCTTAAACAGTTATAAACTTACAGTGTTATAAAAACCAACAGCACGAAGCTATGCTAATTGAAAATCGCATTTTTTTTATGCGCACACGAATGCGATGTTATGAATTATTGGTAACACTTACGATATTGATAATACCAATTACATTACTGACTACTACGATAACGATGTAAAACTATCGATAACGATAACGATATAAGTATCGATAATTGGCACCGATAACAATCTCACTACTAACGCTAATAATCGAATGAATGAGAATTTTCATCAAATGTCGATAACGATATACAGGGAAGAAGTTTAGGACTAGAGACGACGACGATAACAATAACGATAAAAATTCATTTTTCAAAATTCATTCAAATAGCAATGTCGTATAAAGATAAAGATGTCGACAACGATAACGCTTAAGACGAGAAGTTGAAGAGTAAATTGCATTTGCTTCATCAAAATTGTCTACTTTTTAATTAGGTTATTGTTTTTTGAAAATTTTGCGGTATGCTATTTGAAGTGTAAGTTTCAAGTGGTTAAAAATTCTTGTTGATGTTATGATATTTTATTTGTTGAATTTTTATAAATTTTCTAGAAAGTACAAACTTGGGGTCTCAAGAAATGGAAACGAGATTCGCAACTGCAGATTAATACAATAAACTTTTAGAAAGTTTCTTAAAAAACCAGCTCAACACAACGGCATTAACTAGTAATACTTAAAATAAATTTAAATTTATAAAAATATATACGTACCGATGTATTCTTATGAAATCACACGCGTCAATGGACATATCTTGTGGTGTTAGGAAAACAAATTGCCTATTTGCGCGCTTCTCCCCTTCGTTTTTCAATAAAAGTGTCATATATTCGCGATTCACCTCATCCTAAGTGTAGTTAATAGAAGAAAAAAGTATTAAAAAATTTAGTGAAAGTTCCTTGTTGTGTTTTGTTTGTTTGTTTAATTTTCACAATTGTTCGCCTTACCGCAAACACATCATATTCATCAAGAAAGAAAAACGGATGATCAACACAAGCCCATAATGATATTAGAAAAGCGACTGTTGTATACGAACGTTCGCCACCCGAGAGCGCTCTCGTATTTGTAACAGCATCTGCGATGTGATTATCGCGTGGTACTACAGAAATTTCCATTGTTTGTTCTTTGTGATTGACTTCAATGGAGCCGGTAAAGCGGCGTTTACTTAGCACATTCTGTGGACGAAAAAAAACCATGAATATGCAAAAACAAAAAATTTAACTATTTCACTTACATTGAATGTATACTGCAGCATTGTCACCATGTGTCCTTTGAAACTTTTCACAAAATACATACGTTTCGATTGTGATAGCCGCAATTGTTCAGCGACAAGTTTGAATGTCTTCAATGTGCTCCGATCAACGGATAATGTTCGTTTCGAACGCTTGATTTGTTCCTCCAGCTTTTTGGGATCTTCCTTCAGTGGTGCACCCTGCTTCAATTTAACCTCACTCAATTTGATCTCATCGAGAATATCTTCGGGCGCGCGTTCAATTTGACGACGTTCACCACGTTTTTGGGCCACCTTTAATTGTTTTTGTAGTTCGTTTTGTTTGGCTAATTTATTGGACTGAAAAAATATTGAAGCAGTGTAGTAATGGACTTCCGAATAACTTTTGAACGAAAATATCGATACGTTTGGGATGTAATTGAGATGAGTAAAGATGGAAATATATATGTATGATGGCTCCACTAATGACCATTATAATAAAAGCTATGAGAATAATGATAGCGATAATGAGCACAGCAGCGATAATGGTCAGTGATAACCGTACCGTCGATAACAAAAAGCGATAGGAATACTCGCAGAGAAATTATAGAATAAAGTGATGCAGGTTGATATTCAGATTCAGTACGGGCAATATTTAAAAAACTACAGTGGCAAAACTGTTCAAATTTAATGAACAATTAATTTGAGTTTATTAATCTAATTTTGAATTTGAAGGGCATTTTCCGTTCGTTTATAATGGTACTTTTCAAAAATGCTAAAACGCGACATTACTTTGATTACAAATATTTGCATTTATTTTTGATCACTTGATTATACTTTTTATTGCTTTTTTTATTTTTATTTTTCTTGATAATTTTATCTTTAAGATTAAGAGACGAAGCTTGCATTAATGCATTTTGGTATGCGGTCTTTATTTGAGTTTTGTACAATGTTTTTCTTTTGAATTATAATTTTCAAGCACTAAATTATAGATTATTTTGAACGATCGTTTTTAGATTAATAAATGCTATTTTGGATTTTCTATTGCCATTTTCTATTAGTTCTTTACTACTAATCCTTCCTAATGGTTACATTTTTGATTTACTTTGATCATTTTTGACTACATTTACAAATTTTTTTTGTATTTTGCTTGTTTTTGAAAATATTTGATTTTGATCGATTTTTCTGTTTTCTTGATTATTGTTCATTTTTTCATTAAACATCCATATATGACATTTTATTATTTTCCCACTCTATTACAAACAAAACCTGTACCTCTATTCACTAACTGTGAGTTTTTGAACGTCTCGTCACGTAGTCGTGAAACGGCTTGGGACCATTTCGGCTTAAGTTAAGGACCACATCGGGATTATTTAAGGGCTATTTCGGGACTATGTCCGTACCATTTCAGTACCTTTTTCACGACTATTTCGGGACTGGTTCAGGACTGCTTCGGATATAGTTGGGACCAGTTCGAAACTATTTCGCGATTGATTTGGAACTAGTTGATTTGTTACTCGTTCGAGAGTAGTTTGTAATAAGTGCGATCCTGAACTAGTTCTGAAAGAGCAGACACGAAATTTGATGCATACATACTAAATAAAATGTTTGTTTGGCAAATAAGTTATAGTTTTGACTTTTAGTGTGCGTGTTTTTCCTTTTACAGAATCGGGGCCCTGCTATCAATAGCTAATTTTTTTAAATGCAATATTCTATTAACTTTCGAGATCGTGTCGAATTTGAGTTCGAAAAGTTGGTATTACTAATTAAGCATGAAGAATGAAGACTTCGCGTTTGATTTGCTTTAAAAAAAATCTCCTAATGTATTGTATCAAAATAACGATTATATTCCTATAATGAATCATTTATAATGATGCCCACTTATTGTATAATCCCATGAAGTTTCTTATTTGCAAATTCATTTATATTTTCTTATCTCACCTCTTCCACTTGTATGCGCTCGTCGAATCGTTTCTTTTTCTCTTCAAATTTTTGAAAATTATTCGCCAAGCTGCGCAGCCGCATTTGTAATTCACTTGCTTCACTCTGAAAAATTTTGGAAAGGCAAAATTAAATTTAAAAAAAAATTCTAAAATGCGCTTTCAACTTTTTGCTTTACCTCCTTCTCGCGAATTTTGCGCTGAATTTCGTTAAGCTTGTCGGTTTGTTTGCGCATTTGGATTTCCACATTTTCCTTTTCATTCTTAGCTTGCGCGCATTCTTTTTTCTTTTGTTCCAGTGTTTCTAAGTATTTTTGTAGTTTCTCTTCATTTTCAGCGAGCTCTTTTTGCTTTTATAATGATATTGGGAAATGGAAATATTTATAAAATTCGTATTAGCACAAGTACACTGCTTGCTTACCAATATACAGGATTCATTTGTATCTGGATATTCGAAATTTTCCAAATCGGCAATGCGCTGTTCCAACTGCGTGATCTCTACCGTGTGTTGTTGCATTAGCGCCAACTTCTCTTTGAGCTGCTCCAAAGAGTCGCGTAATACACGATTTGATTCCGTATAAGACTTTTGAAATCTTATACGATCATTTTCGATTTTTCGAAACTCTTGTTCAAGTTGCCTAAAAGTTCCATATGTAGATTATATTGGAAATGAAAAAAAAAAAATAAACACAAAAACATCTTCCACACACCTAATACACTCGTCCACATTTACTTGTATGAGACGAGCTGTTTGTATTTTAAACGAGTACATACGAAACTTTGGATCGGGATAGTACTCTAAAGCCGGTTCTGTTGTCACTATAATTTTACGCAAATTTTGCGGCACCTGTTGCTTTTGCATAGTCAAATTCTCCGCTAAATGCTTTGTGTCCGTTAGCAAAATTGTCTCTATACTCAGCTGATCGATTAGACAATTCATAACCACTGGATCACTACACTTGATGACATCGTACAGCAAGTAGGTGCCTGATGGTGGGTGAACGCGTCCGCAACGTACATCGTGCACCTGAAAGTTTAGCAAAAACCAAACAAAAATTTAAAAAAAAAAGTAAACATATTAAGAGTAAATAAGTTATCGTAAGCTTGATAGTAAACCTTGTTTGCGAATTTCGCCGTTATAATCGTCACATGCATATTGGGACAACGTTGCCGCACTAGCGTATTCAATAGCATACGATCCGCTGTATTATTGACTATGAAGGCACGCAGCAAGCCACCTATTTGATTTTCAACCACATTGCGAAATTTCTGGTTGGGTACATCCAGATAACTGCCGATGGGACCACGCGGCCGCGCGCTAAACTTGCGAGCACTACAGTAGCGTTCAATTTCATCCAATAGGCTTTGCATTTCTTGCCCATAAATGGAGTAGCGATTCTTTTTGTTCGCTTGCAAGTTTACTATTTCGCGCTTCAGGTTATCTAGGTGGAAAAGGGGGATAAAAAGAAAAATCGTTAAATGTAAAGTTTTGTGAAGTTATAAGAATACGGCGGCTGCCTTTGCCTAATGAGAACCCGAGAATATATCGAAAATAAGTTATCAATTGTACATACATCCATTTCTGAAGCGATAAGCTGAAACTGACCATTAGTTTGAGCTAATTTTCCCGCTAATATAACCGTTAAGGTTTAAAGATCAGGCTCCTTGCTATTCAACTATTTTTTTAAGAGTTTCGGAGACCTACTCACCAATTTGGCGGCCACAATTATCCACTTGGTGTTTAAAATTTCTGCATTCCTCCTCCTTTTGCGACTTGTTCTCTACAAAAATTTCATGTTCTCGCTTGGCTGATATGCTCATTGCTTTCTTATCGTGATGTTTTTTGCGCAAAGCTTCAAGTTCAGCTTCATTGCGACGGCGCAACTCTTCGACACCCATTGATCTAACATAAACGAATTTTGTTTTATAGCAATTTGAGTAATTTAATTGGAGAAAAAATTTATGAAATGAGCCACAATTTTTTTCCAAGGTCAATCTTTTTTTCGTGAAATAGATTTTTTTCTGTTTCGAAATTTGAAAGAAAACATCATAATTTTTAAGTGTTTAAAAAATTCGTCGAATCTGTATTACCAATCCAAACAAATTCGAAAATAATTAACAGCAGAAATTCCGAAATATTTCGAATTTCGAAAAAACGTCAAACATTTATTTTTTGTATTGTTGTGAAAAAATAGTGGTCCACTTCACAAATTTTTACTCTTGCAGATAGAAAAAAGTATGACTTAAAAAAATAATTATAATAGTCTAGACAAGAAAGGTGATAATGAAGGGGAATTTCATCTAATAGCGGCCGATGCTCGTTTAGAGGCGGGATACAACTGTAGTGGCCTTAGCACAGCTACAAAGACTCACAAACGTATTAGAATTGCTTCATTGTAAAGGTTTTTTGTTTATGGAGAGTACTGCTAAATACTATTTAGCATTTCCTAACGGTAGAGAGAATCGAATTTTTAATAGTCTGTGGGATTTAAACAATTAAACCTCGTGCAACATCTAATAACAATAATCTGCATTAAATTTTCCTTGCATTTGATATGATATATCTATTTGTACTAACTTTGAACGCTGAGCAATATTCTGCTGCAAATCAACAATTAACGATTCCAAATGTGAAACTCGCTTCTTCCAATTCTCCACATCATATATCAAACTGTGACAATTTTTTGCCTTTTCCTTCAATATTGTATTGATAGCTTGACATTTTTCATTTTTCTCAGTGTAGTCTGCACGGTTTGAATTGATTATTTCCATGCAATGGCTAAAAGCAAAAGGTTAAAAATAAACAATTAAGTGATATTAATGTCGAAATAATAATAAGGTTATCAGATATACAGCGCATTCTTACTCTATTTCTGACTTGCGTTCACTTTCAATTTCATTTTTACGCAACGATTGCTCCTCCAGCTTTTCATATTCACGTACAGCCTCTAACCGTGTTTCTTCTATTTTATTTATGTCAAGCTCCAAACGGCTTACCAACGACCATTCATAATCAGCTTTTTTCTGATTTATTTCGTGCTATAAGGAAATGATGTTTCATTTCAATTTTGCTTTCAAAAATCAACAATATTTATTACTTACTTTTAGTTGCGCAAACGACAGCAATTTACTATGCTCCGATTCGAGTTCAACAATTCTTTGCTGATCCTGTTCCAGTTTCTGTGAAAATATCAATTAGGTTGTCAAAGCAAATGTTTAAAATATATTCTAAAATAAAGAAATTACAAACCCACCTGTTCTATATGTTTTAAGCGTTGTTTGTGATCCTGATATTCATAGTAGCATTTGTACAGTTGATCCTGTATTGAGTCCAGTTGTGTGGCTTTCAGAAAAAGCTGGTAATTTTTCTTTGGTTCCATGCTAGAAGGAAATTTAAGTTTTTCAAATATGATTAATGGCATATTGATCATCTTTAATTTAACTTACTCTTTTAGGAATTCACGCGCACTATCCTGATTCATAACGAATGCCGGATTATCGACTTGTATATTGTGTATTTCTATGATACGCTTCAATTCATCAAATTTTTCCGATACAATGCGTCCGCGCGAATCCTTAATTTTATAATTACTAGTTGTTTGCGTAAGATTGCGTACGATTGTTATTTGATCGCCATACACATCGGGCTTGAAAGCCTCAGGCCCATCATTGGAAATTGTAATTTCGACACGCGCCGAACTTTGGCCATTTTTAATTAAACCTAAACAGAAAAGAGGAATACGTGTAAGAATACGCAAATTCAAATTCGGTTAGATTACTAAAACAAAAAATGCGACACATATTGCGCAGTTTCTACGCAATTAAACTAAAAAACAACGCAGCAAATGCTCGCAGCAAGCTATAACGTGTTTAGCTAGAATGGGTCTTTCTTTTTCCTTTGTCTTTGTATACTCACTATGCAAAGCCGTTGAGCGATTTGTGGCACGCGCGCGTCCACCCATTCCCACTACCAGAGCGGCGAGTATAGCACTCTTACCGCAGCCATTGCGTCCAACCATAAAATTGACGCGCGGATGCATTTCGATGCAGTAATGTGCATGACACATGAAATTAACCAAAACGACTTTGTTGATTTTACCACAACGAGATGCCTCTAGGGACGCTTGGGAGCTTGACTGTAGATAAGGAAAAAAATGAAGAAATAAAGGAAAATATTGTATTTTGAATTCCATAACACAGAAGACTGTGTATTTTATAACTTACCAGTCGCACTTCGCTCCTCTTCACCCTTTTTGCTTGACTACATGTTGGCGTTTCCTGTTTTGCATCTGCGTCGTTTGTGTGTCCATCGCTTTTGCGTTGTCGCGCAACACGGTGCTTTCCCGGGGTAGCTATAATTGAACTAGCGCCAATGGTCGACACATCGCTGTCAACATTGGTGCGCCGCTTGCGACAGAGACTCAAACTCATTTTATTTGGATTTTAAATTCACTCGCGTTTTAAATTGTTTATAAGTATATCCTATCATACGCTAATAAAAGTAAAAACAAGAGCAAAAGAGTTTCGTAAAATGCGCCTGTTTCAATTCATAGATAGTTATGTTTGGCGCAAACAGAATTTTCCAAATGTTGCCAGATCGACTAGTTTATGAGATGAAGAATTAAAATCAAATTATAACAATCGATAAACGAAATGAACTGCGTAGGTGCTGCTTAATATATCATTATTTAAAATGAAAAGTTACATGTTATAAGTGTTTGATAAGAATATCGAAATTCATTAACTTTTTTTTAATAATTTGGAAATTTCAATTTGAAAAGTTGCTGAGTGTTGTAAAAATTACACGTCCCTACACTACTTGAATAAATTTTAATTTACTCGCAGCCAAAAAATATGCAATGACTTATCACATTAACTAGTTGGTTTACTATTTAACCCTCTGTTGCTTATGCTTATCCCACCGACTTTATAGTTTACAAGAAACAGATATGCGAAAAAAAGTCTGTCAGACGACACGTCGAAATTGAGGGAGGAAACTCTAGTCGCTTATTTAGATTTTTTCGGGGCGAATTCATTTTTAAGATACATCTTGGAATTAATTAGCTAAATTATCAGTCGTCTCTGGTGTTAAAAAAAATGGTACAGTTGGTTCTAGACAGGTTATAATTTCAAGAAGTTTTTTTTTGATTTATTTTTTATTTAATAGAAAAACAAATAAAACAATATAATCAACATTTTTTCGCCTATTCAACACAACAACAACAAAAACGTTACCTCTGACAGTCATGAATTTGCAATCCCCACAGCTTATTTGTATCGCTTTGAAATCTCATTGAAATTATACTAGGGATCGAATAATCGATATTCTAACCCTTTTTAGATCGGCCTACCCCATAAGTGTTGTTGCTATCATTGACATCGCTGACACCTTTTTTTTTGGCTTTATATAATCGGCTTTATATAGCTTTATATAGAAATCTCAAACTATCGACGAAATATGATCGGAAAATTTTAAATCCAAGAATAGCGATTTTTTTTGATCGAAAAATAAAAATCACAAGTTATCGATCAAATTTGATCGAGAAAATTATTTTTTTTTATAAAAATTATAACCGTTACGGTCCTTGAATTATACTGAAATACAGAATACCGACTATGTCTATGTCCTCCTCCTTCTATCTTTGGCAAATTAAAACGAAAGCACTCACTAATGATAAAATTATGTATTTTTGTATAAAAGTTTTGCTATTACATTTGTAAATTTGCATACGGGAAGAGATAATGTAAAAATATTTATGCAAAACTCATAAAGGTTTTACAAAACGTTACAAAATTTTATCACACTTTGCAAACAAAAAAAATTAATGCTTTTGCTCGATTTTGTTCAAAACACACAAGTACACACCCACATGGAGATTATCTAATACACAACCATACACACACACACACAGGCATACAAACATATGCCTCTATGATTACAATATTTAATTATTATTCGTTATAAGATGTACAATGGTTTTAATTATTTTCAAACCATTTTCGTGATTTAACAAATTTAGACAAGGATCGCTAATTTTTTCCTCCAACAATTTAAGCAATTCTAACCGCAAACACTGTATCATCTCGGCGGTTTCATGTGTATGCGCTTTCAAAATGATCCAACCCTCTTCGAGCAAGAAAAGGAAATCACCGCCATGCAGTTCTATTTTAAAATCACTGCCGGCGAACAGCACCAACGGCGCCAGTGGCAGCATGGAACATTCACGTATGAAAATGCGCGACGTTTTCACTTTCTCCTGATAGATGAGGAAAGGCGATTGAAAGGTGCCGACAACCCAATTCACCGAAGATGGATGTAAAGCGACAAAGCCATCTTGTCGTGTTTTGAAACGCAAATCCTTGGCCGAATTCATTTTTGCCATTGCGCCACCAACAGTTGAAACATAACTGCGTTCGGGTGTAAGGACCTTTACGATATTCGGATAGAGTGCAGCATAGAGCAGGGAGATTAGCAAGCGGTTATTGTCGCCATTCACATTCAAGTCTGGGCCTGTAAGTAATGGAAAATAATAATTTCTATGTGGATATCAGTCTCGCATTAATGTTTAGTTACCAGTTAACTCCAGTATATTATCGCCGGCATTCTTGCGCTTTCTTGGTATATTAACGGGCACGAAACCAATCGAAACGAGTAACTCCAAGAACTGGTATTTTACCTCCGAAATGGTTTCCAATGTTTTCAGTGAGAGGAAATGCTCATCGGCGTAATTACGGCTGGCGTAAAAGTTGCGACGAGACACTTCTAGCCATTTCTGAAATAAAATTTGAAATTTATACTGCTATACTTATCATATAAAAATTATTCTATGGAGAATGTTTGTAACGATTTGGTTTTCAAAGTAATGAGCCGATTTTAATGAACCTTTCTTTTTAATGAAACATTTGCTAAAAACAAAAATCGGTACTATTATTATTTTTTTTGGCCTTATATTTATGAATCGACTGTAATTTATAGAGCTTGAGGCCAGGTTTGTATTAGGGAATAATATGAGAGAACAACAATTTTTCAAAGTGGTAGAAGTGATAGCCATATGTTTTACACTTTTTTGTTTTATTTTTTAATACCTACACCAAAACATTTCGGAAAATGTTTCTAAAAATTTAGTTTTTTTAACAATAAAATTTTTTTTTTACTATTAAAAATAAAAGGCAACTCAGACGATAAAACAGCTTCAACTTAAAATTTGTGGTTAAAAATATTTAAAAATTTGTACAACGGAATCATAGTAATGGAATTTTGTATGTTGTCTGAAATTTTTTGGTTTCGAAATTTTTTGGAAGATTGGTTTAAGAAAAACTTGAATTCATGTGGCAAATTTGTTTTTCAGAAGTTTCATTTTATGATTTTAAGCAAAGTTTTAAATAGTTTTAAGCAGGCATTTTAGAATTACAATACTGTTTAATTACCTCACGGTGTTTTTTTATCATTAAACAAAATATTTACAAAAAAAGCTCCATTTCCGCAGAAATTTTCAAAACAATCCAGCTCGATTTAATCTTAATACTTTTCGCAGTATTTTATTGCGTAAGTCTCAAAACATAAAAAATTTTCATATGCCAGTGGGAAAACAACTTTTTTTTGTGAGGCACCCTAATGCACAAAAAAGAACCCAAGCTTTTTTTTTTTAATAAATTGTTACAATACACAAATCTTACCTTATAGGCCAACAGCATCGTCAAATGATCACTATTACAAATGGCGAATTCCCTTTTCCGCTTCTCTGCCTCTGCGCGCTTACTGAACGGACTCACAAATGGCGATTTATGACTCAAGCACGCCGCGATTGTTAGCACACTGTCTAGGCATTGGAAGATAGCACCGTATAACATCAATTTGCCGATACGTACATCGACCGGCAGTGCTGCTAAGTGATGACCCAGTGACGTCAAGTCTTGAGTTTCATCCAAAGCACCAACATCCTGCAATCGTCGCACAGCAGAGAGTATATTCTCTTCGGTAGGTGGTTCAAGCGTACGACCCAACACCTCAAGCGTATTTTTAGCGCTGAAGCAAGGCAGCGTTTTAATGCGCAACACAAGTTGCTCCAACGGTACACGATGTATTTCTGGCACAGGTTGTGCTAGAAAATTATGCCTGAAGCGATGACCTGTGAAGAGATGTATACAAACGCCGGGCATGACACGTCCTGCGCGTCCTTTACGTTGTAAAGCATTAGCGCGCGACACCCACACCAATTCCAAAGACTCCATATTGCGATTGGAATCGAAACGTTTCTCCTTCATCAGTCCATAGTCCACGACGAATACACAATCGTCGATAGTGAGCGAGGTTTCAGCAATGTTTGTGCTAAGCACAATTTTTCGTTTACCTTTCGGCGCTGGACGGAAGATAGCCGATTGTTCTTCGCTGGAGAGCGACGAATGGAGCGGTATGACGATGAAATTGCCGCTTCTAGCGATGGAAAATGTTAATGTATTTCAGAAGAAATTTATGAACTACAAAAAATGTGTAACTACCTTTTTCCAAATAGCACGCTATCCGCGAGAGCTTCATGTATTGTCTGAATTTCCTGCAGACCTGGTAGAAATACCAAAATGGTGCCCTCTTTGGGCCAGCTATGTTCACCTTCTACAATGTATTTTAGCACAGACTCCACCAATTCGGGATTGATTTTCATTGGTTCCATGAGGTAGATACTTTTGCAAGATTTCTTTGAATAATCTGAAAAGGAGATTTTTAAAACATAAAAAAAATAAATAAATAATAGGTACTACAAATAAGAACCCAATATTTTCTACATAATTAGTGTAATACATATGTACATATATTCATTCTAATAATTCTAATTCCGGTATAATAGTGAGAGCTTCATTTAACTTTTTGGAAAATATACGAATTTTGTTTCAAAAGGACATAGCAGTATTTTGTTCATGACATTTTTATAATAAATACATTTAAAAAAGTTTTTTTTTTTTTGTGGAACCTAATATCCGAAATCGCCGAATTAATTTTGATAGTATTTTAGTAACAATTTACGAGGACACATCTGAAAATATTGTATTAGAAGCTTATTTCTATTCTGAAAATATTATCTGCTAGATGGCGATCGTGTTTAAATATTTCAAACAAGCGTATATGTATGTGATTTGAAATTGCCAAATTTCTAATTAAAACTGATAATTGTGTTGCCGAGGGATGGAAAGATTTCCAAACATTTATTTACAAACAGTTACTCACAACAGTAAGTGCATATACTATAGTGATTTTTTTTTTACAATATTTACAACGTTTTCCACAAGTTTCATTCATAACATAAAGCATACATAGAATTTTCCAATTTTTTTTTATCAGTATAGTAAAATAAATTTCATTCGTGCGTTATATGGAAGAAAGTTCGCAACGCATTCAGCAAAAAAAAAAAAAATATCAAAAATCCACGGAAATTTTCAGCAACTTCAAACTTTAATTTTATTATTTAAAATTAAATGGGCTAGAAAACTGCGTACTCGAAAAGGTTCTAAAAAATCTGATTTAAAAAAGGAATGAAAATTAAAAAAAAAATTGACACAAATTTAAAAAAGTATATGAAATTTAAAAAAAACTGGCTTTTATGATTTACTGTTTATCTATGTATATACTAGAACGATTTTATTTTTAATACAATAATATTTTGCACTTGATAAATTATACACAGAAACTTTATAGGATCCAGTGCACCCAGGGAAATTAATTTGCCTGTCATATTTAGCACCAAAGGGGTTATAGTTGGTTTCCAAATTACAAATATTGAAAATAAAAATTTAGTCTACGAATGTTTGTCTACTATATGCTAGAAAATTTTTGCTTGTTATGTAAATTGAGATCATAAAAAAAAAAGGTTAACCTACAACTTCCCAATCTCAAGTTAAACGCACTTACCACTATAACGCCCATACATTTGCGCCAAAGTGAGTTTGTCATCTTTGATGCTTTTCGCAGGTACTGCAGCCTCGGATTTGACATCCGAATATTCCAATTCACGCATCAGCTCTTCTTCTTCTTTTTTCGTTATCTTACGACAATACTGCGAATCACATTCCATTACATAATCACACGCTTCCAATATATCTTCGAGGAATAATTGTTCCACATGAAATGTACGTCCTGGTATATCCAATACAGGCGCACCACCAAAATACTCCGAGAACAATTTGGAATTTAGTGTGGCAGACATGAGTATTACTTTAAGATCAGGACGCTCTTTGAGTAGATCTTTGAGTATCATAAGCAGAAAATCGGATTCCTCACTGCGTTCGTGCACTTCGTCGACAATGACATGCGAGACGCTACTAAGAAGCGGATCAGCCGTGAGCCGACGCAACAGTATACCCGTGGTGCAGAAGGTTAGGCGAGTGGTAGATGAAATTTTATTTTCCAAACGTATTTGATAGCCCACTGTTTGACCAACACGTTCGGTGCGTTCATCGGCGACACGTTCAGCAACACCAATTGCTGAAAGACGTCGCGGTTGCGTGCACACCACCTCGACATGAGGCATTTTGTGGGTTGCATTAAGTCTGGAAGCCTGAAATAGCCAATTATCGAGTATGAATTGAGGTACTTGAGTGGATTTGCCACAACCAGTTTCGCCTGATATCACAATGACCTAAAAAAAACTTTTAATAATTAAAATCACATTCAAAATGAACTGCTTACTATTTCTCTACCTGTGACGTTTCGATTAGATCCAGTATCTCCAGCATTTTTTCAAACGCCGGCAAACTACGACGTCCACTCATCATTTTGCGATAACGCTCGTCTTCCTGTCGTTGCAGAAAACGTCGCATTAGCACGCGATCTTCAATCTCTGATTGTTTCGCTGAACGTTGTTGTTCCGTATGCGATGTCTGACCGCGCTCATAATGAGTTGGTAGCACTTCAGGTACGCCGCCATTAGTGATATCTACGCTAGCATTATTTGTGGCAAATAGAGATTTCGCATCCGAAGGAAATGGATAGGCGTCCCCAGTTGGCAATTGTGAATATGCCTCCTCGTTTAGTAGTGCCTCAGATATGCTATATACACAGCCCATGCCATCGGCACAAATGTTGCATGCTTCGCGATATAAACGACGTGCCACAAGTAGTAGTAAATCGCGCGGCAGATCGTGACATGATGTTTTGAGATATATGAAAGGTGCTTCATAAGGATACTTTGTTTCGGGTGGGAAGCGTATTTCTAAAAAGAACCAGTTGTCCTCTTCGTCGTCAGCGTAAAAACCTGCAAAATTGGTAGGTTGTAATATAATATAATAAAAAAAATTAAAAAAAAGTATATCAAATAAGCTAAAAATCAAACCTTGCTTTTTACGTTTTCCCTCCTCCTCAACCGCAACTGGTGCTACATGTGCAAAACGACATTTGCCACCGAATTTACATTTGCCATCCCGGTCGAAGTTGCGACAGCGCGCCTTCCCATTTACCGTTGGCTTCGACTTCTGTTTGGTGGCTTCTGCGGCTACACCGGTACGTTTACGACGTTCAGATGGGCTATGTATCATTAAATGATCAATTTTGAATTTCAAATTCCAAACCGCATTTTTCTCTTTTTCTTCAAAAACTTCATCGTAAATAGATTCTAATGCCAATTTTTCGTCATTTCGCATTTCAAGCAGCTCCTCTTTAGAAACACTATTGGTTAACAAATCGCTGGTTTCTGGTACACGCATATATTTCCGATAAAGCAATACCAATGCTTCGTCAGTATCACCGCCACACCGATCGTAAGCTTCAATACAATGCAACGGAGCAAAGCCATAATTTTCCAACTTTAGCAAAGCGAAGCGACGTAGCCGATCTTCAGGAGTTTCTGCCTTCTCGCTATTGGCTGAGAAGTTTGTGACGCCACGCACCACCAATGTGCCACGATCTTCCCAATATCCTTTTTTCATATGACCACCACGATCGTTATAAACAGAGGCATCGTTAAGACGAAAATCTGGGCCATGTATAGCGCGCAGTGTTTCCATTGTGAGTTTTTGTGATGCCTCAGAGAGGCGTAGCTCTTGCAACTCGGTCTTGATAGTAACCTTGGTTGGAGTAGCAGCCACTGCTGGCGCATTTCTAACAAGAAAAACACAAACAAATTAGTATATGCAAAAATGCGTAATAGCCTAAAAATACACCCACGTCGTTCTAGGATCGCTAAGCGGGCGCAGGTACCAGTTTTCCTCTTTTTCATAATCCATTATGATATGAATAGATAACCAAAAAACAATTTAAGCAGGATTTATGTCAATTCGTTGCGATTGTAGGCGAAATTACGAAAATGATAAATAAAATGGAAGCTCGTGAAAACACAGATGTGCACTAAACGTGTCAGCAGTCAACAGCTGTGAACTGCTGATACCAAGCGTTGCCGTATACGTGGGCAATGCTTGTATTTTAAATGCAAGGAAGAGGAAAAGGTGGACCGGAAATGTTGATATAGACAATTTAAAATATATGCTTAAAAAAAAACAAGGATTGAATTCATAATAGGTAATATAATATTAATACAAAAAAAGTGAAGTATTTTCTATCATATGAATTTCATTTGTTCAAAAAATAAATTCATCGATAAGCGACGCAACAGGTGTATGTAAAAACTATCGATTGCAAAATACTGCAACCCTGCATATATTTACATTTGTTAACGGTTAGCGCCCAAACTGGCGTTCTGGGTACAAAAATATTTACTATTTGCGACTTGTAATTCAAATATTGGATTTTAGTTAATTATTTAGTTATGAACTTTGTGGCTGCTTTGAAATTCGGCGCAACACCAGAGGTAACCGCTTTAAGAAGAGATGAGGATAAGAAACGCTATTCCAATTTATTTTCACTTCCCCCCCAGGTAGAGGCAACTAGATGCGTGAAGCAGTTGCTGCATCGTTCCGAGCGTAGAGGCAAACTTTGCCTTACAATGACAGCGGATTTAATTAACGAATTATTCAAAGCAATCGGATTACATACCAGCATTACAGTGCAACAGTTGGAAGAGGGAAAGGGCTTTGATTGGGGGGCCGCTGGTTGTCAACACTATATATTCCATTGTAATACGATTTTCTTTAGCGCTTTCGAACGTTTTCTTGCACAACTATGTCGAACGGTTAGAGAGGAACAGGATAATATTGAGAATGTAGGCGCACTTACCGAGCCGATTATGCATTGGTTGGAATTGTCGGCTATTTGGTGCAACTGCTATATGGATTTGTTTGCGCAGGAAGGAGATTTGCAAGCATACTACCTGCAAGAACCACTTGCGCGCATAAGTATGGCTCGAGTAAAGAATTTTTAGAGACTAGCATTAAAATTTATCAACCATTAATAGACTATAGACTCTTTCTGGGCTTACATAGAATAAGGAGGCAGTACAGATGTAGCGCTACAAATTTGGATGAAATCTGTACGCATCTACTGGAGAGTGCATTGCAGGGATTATTGTATGTTTAAAGTTTGCAATGGCCATGCGCCTACAATGTTATTATTTTTTTGTTATACAATTCATAGCTACAAACAATGTCATGCATACATTGCTGAAGGTCTTAGTGAGATTGTGGAAAAGCATATTGGTAAAAGCAACGCATTCGCTAAGGACGCATTCAAATTCTTTTACTTGGCTTTTAGTGTGGAGGTAAAAAAGTATAAGCAAAATTTGCATACATTTGTTTAATATTTATTATTACTACTTGAATGCAGCAACAGAAAGCGACGCACTGTAATCTCTTCAAATGCATCACGCGTGTTTTAAATGCTCTTGCAGCGCAACCGGATACAAATATTTACCGCACATTTTTGAGTTTTCTTATTGATAAAGGTATGCAGGAAATTTACTATACAATATTTAAAATGGAGAAAACGCGGCGTTTAATCATGGCTGCTCTAAACTTTTTGAATCATCTACAAGGGTAAAATATATTTACTGTTTATAAAGATATTAAGTTGGTTGCCTATTTTTCTTTGTACATTTAAAACGTTGTTGAAATGTACAAAGGCTATTAATGAATATTTATTTTATTTGTTGGTCGAAGAAGCAAGAAAGAAATGTTAACACTGGTAATTATATGGAGATTCCTTTAAGATTAAGATAAGATAAGAATATTTTAGTTAGAAAACAAGAATTTCTACATTTTAACAACGATATGTAAGTGGTTAATAATTATAATTTGAAATAATAACAAAAAAATCTGGATTGAACCATAAAGTAATAATGATTAATTTTTTTTATAAATACAAATTGTCCGAAATAATATAGTTGGTAACGCGAGATAATAAAAATTTATGATTATTTGTCATTATAATTAGATTGATTATTGAAATAATAATAAAAATAATCGTGATTAATTTGCGTTCGACTAAAATTACCGTACAAATAATCATGATTGATTGTTATAAATGCAAATAATCGAAGTAATCTGGCTTATAATCAAAGATAATAAAAAGTAAAAACGAATTATCATTCCAATTAGAATTGATTGTTGAAAGCAAAAAACAAAACATCGTGATTAATTAGCACGAATGCTAATACGATTAGAAATAAACATAAAAAAATCATGATTAATTATTGTTATGAAATGAGCAAAATGTTAAATATTTATTTTTATAAAAAAAAATCTGAACTATTATGGTACCTGAAAAAATCTTTATTAAATCTATTTGTATTCTATTTCTATTCGTATGTTTTAAATCTTAAATTTTAATTGAATTGTTGCTCGAAAACTTTTAATTAGTTCAATATTATGCGTTAAGAAAAATGTTAACTGTTACAGTCCCTGGAAAAAAATAATTTCTAAGCCATTGCTAAAACTAAAATGATTAATATTTTCTTTCTGACTTTATCTATGTTTTTTTGTTTTTTTTTTTTGTAGCCAACTACTTGACTTGGATTGCTTCTCGAAAACCTTTCTCGAAGCCATACTTGGACTTGTCTTGCACACGGATGAACATATTGCATCACTGGCAGCTGAACTCTACATTGAAATGGCACGCCGCAAGGCAACCGCAGATGATTTTCTGCTCAAGCATTTACTCGAGTATTATTTTACAGAAATGGTGAAATTTTTATTTCTAAAACAATATGTTCATAATTTTATATACATATGTATTTTTCTTCATGCATTATAGAACACAATTGATGCTCTGCCAAAATACGTTGCTGCCATTTGGCCGAATTTTGCTTTTATGAAATCGTTGCGTATTTATTTCGATTTGCTAAAAGATGAGAGTTTGCCATTGGAAATGCGTTATTTGATTGCACAATTCGCTATTGTAGTTTATAACAAAATGCTGGCGAATACTGGTAAAATTTGTGAATTTCGAAATATTTACATGCATTTTGTTTTTAATATACCAACTTTTTTTTAACAACCAGAGAAATATGTGCCAGAAATGATTTACATTTTTGAAACACTGCCAACACTTTTCACACTTTTGAATAGTCAATGCTTGAAAGGCATACTGCTGCAGTTTTATAATCTCACCGATTTGGCAGTGCTACGCGGCAGTTATGGTGCTGTAAATGAGGTATTATTGTTAAAGGAAACATTTTTTTTTTTTTGAGAATGATTATGATTTTATTGTTTATTCGCCTTATAGCTGCTGCTGGACTTTGAAAAATACTTTGTATTGGAGTTTAAAAATGGCGTAAATTTGCAATATCCTTATTTGTTGAATTTGTATATGCAATTTGTACGCTGTTTGGAAGAAACAAAAAATTTTGATAAAATTGAAATGTGTGGAGTACACATTTTAAAACAATATGAGGAAATAGAGCGTGAGCTGCCAGCATTCGACGACAAAAAGGTATAAATGCTTTAAAAAAATATTTAAAAAGAGAACGACCGAAAATTGTGCCAACCCACACTTTTTAAAGGTCTAAAATTTAATCCATAATAGCCAAGCGTCTTGCTCCTCACCACATGTCGTTCAAACTGTTGATTCTATTGTCCTCAGCCTGAAAGCAGGCAAACAAACGGAAAAGTTTTGATATCCTTGTAATGCGTTGTTTACGTGAACAAAAAATATTTGAACACCGCGTCGTGCGGCGGGCTTCTACTACTAGTGATAATAAGTGAATTCCTAAAAATTCTAGACTTTTATTATAGTTATTAAAAAAAAGTTCATTAGTTTGCATATTTTTTTATAAAAATAGCAATAAAAACTTACAGCGGCAAGCAACAACCGGTCGACCTTTTTACAATATTAGCAAATTAATGTTTTAAACTTTATGCACAATTTTTAAGAACATTTCAACAAATTTTCATTAAAATTTAAGATTTTTTTTAAATGAATGTTTATAAATTTTTCGTTTATGTAGTTTTGTGGCTTATGTAATTTAACTCTGATTTTTTTTTTAGAATTGTTGGTCTCGAATTTTTTTTTGTTCATAAAACGCAGGAATTCTATAAAAGTTTCCGTTCATTTGTAATAATTTTATATGCCGCCAGTATCTGCATTTTCTACCACATAAAATAGGGCGATATAATAGGCGATATTAAAAAAAGTTCCCAAGGCCAAAATTTGAAAAATTATATATGTATGTATATTTATAAAATATTTTAAACAGGCTTTTAAAGCTTAATTTTTTTTTTATCAACTAAAGTGGGGTTTCGAAAAAATATTTTAAAAAAAAGTTATTTTTATTTATAATAACTTCATTTTTGGCGACATCTTAATAGTTTTCGAAATATTTTGCCGGAAGTGTTAAAACATAATAAATGCTATAATTCCGGTAGAAAAATCGGAACTTTTTTTAGTGAGACGCCCTAATGTATGTATGTAGATACAAATGTATATTTTTCTAACTTAAATAAATTGTTTCAGTACACAAATACATAAAATTTAATACGTTATAAAAAAATATATTTTCTCTCACCATCTTAAAACTTACAGCAACCAAGCAAAGTGCAAGTGAGTGCCTACAACAATATTTTACAAAAACTTTGCGTACTACTGCAGGCCGATTACAATGTTTTGGAAACTTTGGAGTCGCTAATTCGCACGCTGCATCTGCGGCTCATTGAAAAGCCACAACTACGCGAGCTTGCCAATAAACATCAAATATTTCTTGGTACGCGCTTCGCGTTTATGCTTTAAAACTAAATTTTTCAAACAACATTGTTTATAATTTCTTAGACGTGTACGCCCTTGAATTGTTAGTGAATGGCTGTATTAAACTGTCGCAAGACAAAGATTTAACGCAAACTACGCAACAGTGGTTGGTTGGTGAAATTGGCGCTTTGGAAACATATTTGCTTGACGCATTAACTAATGCTGAGTTGAAAACTAGCGCACAAATGAATCGGTTGAAAACGGTAATTTATGTGCTGACTTTAGTTACAAGTATTTTAAAATTTAATTAAATATTTTGCGCAATAATTTTCAGTATTTCACCTGTCTTGCAAATTTCTATTACACTTTTCACAATTCCGCCGGCATTTATAAGCTACCACTCAATATGCGGCCGTATCATATAATGGTGCAAACTCTATTGGCTAGCTGCTTGCAGCGTAAATCAACTTTAACGCATTATGTGAGCGAAGAAAACTTGGAATTGCATCCGAAATATATTTTGCAATATCAGAAGTTCATGTTTCAAAAGTTCACACAATTGCACTTATCGAAATTTGTAGTGCTGCCATCGCCAGCAGCTTGGAAACTTTGCATGCACTATGGTTTAGTAAGTATTGGAGTTCTAGCTTCTTGTTGCGAATTTGTAGCATACATTTAGGAGGTGTGACGAAATTAGAAAAGAAAAAATGATATACGACCATTCCACATATGTGTAATAAAACAAAAAGTGTTTATTTCCTGCATCAAGGAACACACATTTCTCTTTGCTTGATTTTGGAATTTATATTATTTTCTATATAATTTCAGACTTCTCACAAATTTAATGATGAATTGGGCGCATTTATGGAGGCTCTCATTAGGCATCATTTCAAAATTTTTACCCATATATCAGCAGTATTGGTTTATAATCTCTACAAACAGAAGCCACCTTTCAAAATGGATGTCATAATGGTGAGTGAGACATTATATTGAAAAAATGGATTTAAAAACAACTCAAATGATAATACTTATTGGAGAGAAAAATAAGAGTGGAAAATAAGGGGAAAAATGGAGTAAAAAATAAATTAGAGTAAGAAAGAAGTGAAAAATTAAAGAGACAATTATAGTACCTAAATAAATGGTTAGACACCAGTTTTATTAATTTATTTAATGGGGTGAGCAAAATCTAATTAAAAATAGAAAAAGTATAGTAAAATAAAAAAATAAAAAACGAGTAAAAAATATATAAAAGAAATAAATAAATGAAAAATAATTAAAAACTTAAAAAAATAGGCGGTAAAATGAATGAAAAAATTAAGTTAAAAATTTAAAAAAAAATATTGGGAAAAATAGGGGGAAATTTTATTGAATAATTTAAGTGTAAAAAACATATTGACACTTTTCGAATGCAAACTTCGAAATTAATTAAAAAAAGAAATCGTACACTGCGTGCTACATTTTGTGCAAATTTATGCCAGTATGCCGCTTCTGACCATATTCGAATCTTCGAACAAGGGGGAAAATAATATGGGTAGTAGAAAGAAAAGGTAATGAAAACAAGTAAAGAAGAGACTAAGTTCTAGTTCTGATGAAACCAAATTAAATTAAATACTCAGCGCATGTTTTTATTTCAAATAAAAAATAACTGTTGTATGCAATAGAAACAGTTAATATATTACACTTCATTTTGAAAGTTTAAAGAACTTTTATTTAAAGAAATTTGTATGATTTAAACATACTGCTTTTTACAGTTACTAAAATATAGCATTTACATATGTATGTGGTCATAGGTACGAGTATCATCCGATTATGACAATTTTCAATACCAACCAACGAATGAAGCAAAAATTAAAAAAAATATTTATATATGGGTCATTCCATGCAAAATGTGCACTCAACAATTTTTTTTGGAAAAACATAAATTTTTTTCGCGCTCTATATTAATTGTTTAGAAAAAAACACTAATTTGTTATAAAAAAAAAGACTCACAGAACGTCTTCTTAGCTGTGTTGCGAAGATAGGGGAATAACGCAAATTTTCAGTACAGGAAGAATTTTTTATGACCAAAACTTTTTTTTACTGTGGAATACTGAGTAAAACGTCTTTTTTCAAGATTTCAAAAATTCGAAAATTCAATTCTCGGAAAGTTTAAGTACCATATTAAAATAAAAAATACGGGTCGATTATTTTTCAATATAGCAAAAAAAAATATGTTTTTCCTTTAAAAATTTTGAGCGTAAATTTTGCATAGAATGACCGATATATACATACATATGTACATATTTATATTCATTTGGATATTGTTCATAAGTAATTAAGAAAGAATGACTACCTAAAAATTTGTTAAATTTTGCTATTTTGCTTAATTTGATATGCTTTAAATTACAAATTGTAGAATTTTTGAGACTAACAGTCGGTTTCACCCAAGGCGAATTTATAGAAGGTGATGGCATAAGAGCAGCTGATTTGATTTTTTTTATTCACCTACATGTATTTTTTTTTTGCTTTTGCGTATGAGTTTTCAAAAGCCGTAAAAGCAAAAACAAAATGTATTTCAATTTTGACAACTCTTACGCAGAAACAAAAACAAAATACATAGGAATTTTGTAGTTGTATTTATAACACCACCTTGTATGGATTCGCCATGGTTTCACCATTCTCGCCCAGCCTACTTCTGTCAATTTTCATATGTATATAATTTAAAATTTATTTATTTATATCAACAATAGTTTTTGAGCTCAAGGCCATTTATGTTTGTTTTTATTTTATATTTGGAAAGTACTCGAATAGGACAACAACAGTAAAAGTGTTAATAGAAATAATAGTTGCTATTCCACTTTTGTTGCTTTTCCACCTTCCTACAACCAAACACAAATGATTTTTCATTTAAAACGATTTCACTCCAGAAAAGTCTGCTGATAGCTGCCGGCCAAATATCGGCATTTATTTATTTATTTATTAAATGTAGTTCAATTGCTCATTTACTGTTTCCCTTTCTTATTTCCATTTGTTGTTTTTTTTAGTCCGTCATCCGTGCACAGAAATCATTCATCGATCAGCTACCACCCGCGTTCTCGCCCAGTCTACTTTGTGTTAATGTTGTCCTGCAGGTATTGCAAATATTACAACAATCCCTACAGAAACTACCACCCACCACCGGTGGCAATCGGTTGGTTGCGCTAAAACATCTTAATCATTATACTTGGAATTTGAATGTGAGCGGCGATAATGTATTACCCGATATGTGAGTAGTATTGCACAATTTACACAAGTCTTTGGCATGGGCTTAGTCTTTTTAATGGACATTGATTCATGTATTTTTAAATATGTTTTATAAATATACTGATTAGTATTTTGTTTACGCTTCCAGCCGCACACAAGCGCAAGCTTTGCAGAATCACATGCTAAACAATGCCGAACAAGTGTGCTTAGATACGTATTTGGGGGCTTTGAGCGTTCACGCAAAAGCCAAGGAGAAGGCTTAAGCTATGCCTACATATGTAGAGTGTCATGAAAAGTAATCTGTATACGTTTGGCTGACAAAGGAGAGCAAAGTCTCTAACTAAAACTGCATTGCAGCAAATATTTTCGAAATTCGCTAATATCTACAGTGCCGGAAAAAAGTCAGTGTCGCAGTAACTTTTTTTTTCATATTCACAATGATTTTCCTGCCAATATTTTAATTAAAATATAGATAAACAAAATTCATATAACTCAAGATTTCAAAAGTCCTGAAAAATTCAGCAAAATTAAAAAAGAAATCATTAAAATTTTAAACTTTTTAATCAGAATTTTTAGATTCCATTAAATTTTAGTACCACTGTTTCCTTACTTATAAAAAAAAGTTTTGTTCAAAAATTCGCGAAAACCGTCAGGGAGTTAAGGAATTAATATAAACTACGTTGGGGCGTGTGTAGTGACTGAAAATTGACCCTAATAAAATTAGATTTGCTTAAGTTATAGTTTGGACTCAAAATATACGGTATATGGAAGGAGTTAAATAGATGGCAAAACTTTTGTTTAAATCCACGGGTATTTTCAGCAATTTAAAAATTTCGCTTTATTTATTATACTAAAATTGAATGGTATACAAAACGGCATACCCATTATAAAGTGATATTTATGGCTATAAAAAGATATATGTATATTTCGAAAATATTTTCAGCATTTAAAAGTTTTAAAAGTCAAAAAAAAAAAAAAAAACTCAAGATATGAATTTTCGCATTTTTAAGGCGATATTTGGGGTTATAGAAAGAAATAGATATTTTTGAAAACAAAAACTAGTTCTGAAATTTAAAAAACTTAAAAAACCAATTTTTTATACAAACAATACCACTAAGTAAACTTAAAATATTCTTAAATTTTCGAGTTCCTTTCAAATATATGAATTTACCGTTGAAAACAAAAAAAATTGCGAACTCTATTGTAAATAAATTTTTTAGAAAATTTTGAATTTAGAATTGTAAATCAAATGTAAAAATCGGAAGAATGAGACTGCTTTTTTTATACAATACCACTAAAAGATCGTTTTAAACAATATATATTTTTTCTAAAAAATCTAATTATTATTTTTGAAATTTTGATGAAAGTTTTTAAAGTTTGCTGCATTTTTTAGAAAGTTTGAAATTTGTACTGTAGTTATAGAATGAGTTATATTTTGATATTTTTGAAAAGTAACGTATAAGTTTTAGCTTTAGAAACTGTGAATATAAAAAAAAAATTACTGTGTCAATACTTTTTTCTGGAACTGTACATATGTACATATGTGAGCTATTTGATTTGAATTTTGTGTTGATTATTTTTTTTTTTTTTTTTGAATGAATTCAATTTATTAATTTTTTCGTTATCAATTTTTATAAACAATGAGTAATTTTGACCTTAAAATAAAAGGTGTGAATTCTTAATCTTCCTACGCCGTTTGCTTATATATTTTACCCTCCTTATTGAAAGTTGTCCGACGATTTTATTGCTCCAAAGAAAAAGGCGTGCAGATTGGTAATTTTCCTATAAGGCTTGGAAAAGTTTTTACCGTTTATTTCAGCACGCCTTATTTTCTTAACTTTTCTTTTGTATTTTTCCTATGTTTACACCTTGCTGCAAATACTTTTCTGCTCCTTTATATTAAATGAGTTGTTTTACAAATGTCATGTTTTCCTAGTTTGCCTCTTTTTTCTTTTTGAATTCTCACCTATCTGTTGGCGTGCTAAGGCCTATCAATAAGTGTATGTATGTATGTAAATATGTATTTTTTCATACCTGTATTTGTGACGTATGTCAATAAGCTGGTCGTATGCAGTCATTTTTAACGTTAATAAGTGAATCAATTTTAATATTTTTGGCCCCTTACAAGCCACATGCAAGGGCGCCTGTTTTCTATGGTAGCGTCAATTAAAAGCTTTTAAAATACAAAGGCATAGCTTTTTTGAACCGGAATCCGACCTTATTTTAAATAAAATTAATTAGCGTACAAATATTTATAATTCGTGCTCTACTGGGCCTTATAAGCATTTAAAGTTTGTCAGCTACGGCAATAACAAACCAAACAAAAATAAAGAAACAAAATTCGAACGGCGCTGAAATTGATTTTGAGAAGGCTGCGGAGGAAATTATCTTATTTTTTTTAAAGTAATTTATTAAAATTTTAGTTTAAAAATACATTTGAATTTTATAAAACTTAATTATAAAATTCGAACCTAAATTTTTTTATAATACATGGCATACATATTTTTTAAATTTATCTACATACATATATTTAAATGTTTCTTTTATTTATTTTTTTTAATTAACCGAATAGAGCGATTGTGTCTCTAATAGGCAATGCCCAAAATTAGTGACTAAATCCTATATTTTTTTTAAAGAATTTTAAATTTGTTCTCTCAATCAGTTATTTATTTCAACTGCTTAATTTGATAGAAGACAAATATCTAACAACAAACAATAAAATAAAAAAGATAAAATACAAAAACCAACTATTAAACTAGATTAAACTAAAATAAAATAAACTGAAATAAATATGTATAAAGCCAAAATGAAAAAAAATTAACAAAAATTAAAAAAAAAAACAGAATAACATAACCTTAAGCAAATTGAAATATAAATAACAAATTCAAAAAAGTAAACTATAAAAAAGATAAATATAAATCAAAAACAAATAAATATAAAAATTATGAAAAAGTAAATAAATAAAAATAAAATAAAATTAAATTAAAAAAAAAATAATTCAACTGAAATAAATGGAATTAAATATAATAAAATTAAAAGTAATTTAATATAAGTAAATAAATAAAATATAAAAAATTTAATAAAATACCTAAGAAAAAAATGTAAAATGTAGTTAACAATACATACATACATACATATACGTACATAAACAGTGTTGTGCAAAATATAAGGAACAAATGCTAAAAACTTTGCTTGCCATTTTTTAATGGGAGAAATTAACGGAAAAAATTCCAAAAGAAAAATATACATTATAAAAACAGTCAGCAGAATTATTTGTACGATTTGTTCCTCTTATTTTGCACAATACTGTATAAACAAAATTAAAAGAAAAATTCCAAATATAACATTGAATAAATTTGAAATTAAATATATAAAAAATAAATCCAGAAACCTAGATAAAATTTTCTCTATATGTTTCGAGGACTCCTCTTTTTCTTACATCGTACATTTAAGTTTACTATGTATAATAATAAAAATTATTTTTTTAAAGCTCTGTTGCGCAAAAATTTTAAATCGCAAAATTCACAAAAAATCCCTAACTTAACCATTAATTGCCGCCTCCGCCAGTTGGGTTATCGAATGCCAAGGGACAGCGACGTGTTTCGCTTAAATCAAATTTATTTGACCATGATGTTAGTATACAACATACATACACGCTGGTATTTAGTAAAATTTTACAATTTTCTTGTCTTCAAAAATTATAAAAAAACCCTCAAACGTCTGTCAAATGTTAAAGCATAAATCATGGCGGACTTTCTTTATTTAATTTTTACTATACATGCAATTAGTAGTAACTCTTTAATAGCTAGAAATTTAAAGTGTAATAAAATCTTTGTCGGCGACGGAACATACGCGCACACCCACACATTAATTACGCTTTAATTCAGATATTTACACACATCGCTATCTGTCACTTGTACTTGACTACACCTTGAGTGTTTAGATATCTAAATTCTAGGTATCGAAGGAGTAATACCGCCGCATCATACGAAATTGGGTTTTGTAATCTGATCGATCGACGGCGATCAATTTAAATTAATTTAAATATTGCTCTATACTAATGCAAATACATAAATTGTGAAATTTGATAAATTGAAGTGTAAATAAATATGTCAGTAAGAAATGCTAAAATTTATGACAAAAAGTAAAAAAAAAATACACGCAGTTTTTTTTTATTGCAGTTAAAGAAACTCATTTTTTTTATTACTGATAATTTTGGCGCATCAATAAAATATGATAATCATGCGTTCATATCATTTATGACAGGTGTCATCCAGGTGGTAGCACTCCTACAAATGCCTCCCTTGTCACCAAACGCATGCGTCACGGCCACTAGTTAGGGGCAACTTATAGCACATTTCATAATTATAATTTATTTTGCTACAACAAATAAAGTTTTAATTAAGTGTTCAAAGTTAAAAAAAATATTAAACATTTTTAAACAGATTTCCGCAATTTCTGCTATATTGCAGCTGGAAATTTTTTTATATGAAAATAATTTAATTGCATCGGTGCGTCTGTAAAGTAGCTAAAAAAAACAATAAAATAAAGTTAAAAAAAATAGCTATAAAAATTAAATTAAATATATTAAAATTGAAACTAACATAAAATACAAAATTTTAAATACTACGCAATAAAAAGTAGAATAAAAGAAAATTAAGTACAATAAAAAATGTAAAAAAAGTAAACTAAAAGAAAATTGGTTTAACAAATTGGATAATACAAGTAATTAAAAATAAAAAATGAAGTAAAAAATCAAAGAAGATTAATAAAATGATTAAAAAAAAATGAAATGAAATAAAACATTAAAAATTAATTATATGTACAAATTGGCTGATTACCTCTTTCTTATTTTTCATACTGTCGTTTTATGACTTTTTGCGAGAGTAGAGTGGAGTTAGTTGAATATAAAACAGTTTTAAAATCAATTTTCCATGGGAACTGTCTATTTTTGATTAGAGCCGATATAAATTATTTTTCTACAACAAATGCAGTTTAAATTTAAGTGTAAAATTTTGTGCGATTTAAAAAAAAAATGGATTGAAACATTTAAACGTTTGTTTGTTTTATAAAAAAATATTTTTGTTGAAAAAAAAAATAAACAGTCAACCCTTTTTGATATGTGATGACGTTATAATTATGAAACGGGCTATCTAAAGTACACTCCTATACAGCCGGAGACTATCCTTCTTTAGCTGCGCCATCGATCAGCCATACCACCTTAATTTATACTGCAGCAATTATCGATGATATTGTCTGATGATAAATTTTTTCAATATTTAAATTGATTATCTAATGATAATAAATTACCATATTAGTCAGTGCGTCATGTCAAAAAAAAAAAAAAATCACGGAATTTTTACACAAATTTTCTAGCTGCATGCCATGCAATCGATAACCACATTTAATTTTTAAATTTATTTTTTAAACTTTGTTTTTTAAATTTAATCGTAATTTTTTAACTTTTCCTCCATGTAATAATTATCTTACTCATTTGCACTTTTCCCCACTTTACTGCATTTTTGTTAATTCTAAAAAAATGTTGAAAAAGTCCGAATCTCTTTCATTCGTTTTTCCATGCATTTTCGTTAATTCACTTAAATTATTTTCTTCGTTATTTTTTGGTATTCCTTATAATAGCATTAATTTGCTCACAATTCAAACGTTCATACAAATTGCACCTTAAAATGCGCCATCAAGCTCTCTAACTGTGCGCTTACTAAACGCTTTGCAGCCTCCACGGTCAGCAACAGTCACAATATTTTAGGTGATAATACATTTAATTCACTGTTACTGCTTATTTGTGCTAGTTATTTGCAAATTTTTTTTTATATTTTCCGCTCCCGCCCTGTCATCGTGCTTCCGCAAGTCTAACTAGATGTGCAGTTCGTTTAATTTCTTTATTAGTATTTGTATAACTGCGGCTTAGCGCTACTTTGCTGTTACTTTGTTTTGGTCGCTGGCTGATGTAGTAAATCTTAGCGTCAACAAATCACATATTGTCATAATCATCACTTTTAGATTTCATTTTATTTATAAGAAAAAATAAACAGCTCTCTTTATGACTCCAACTTTTCTCGAGTAACTGTTGAATGTGCAGGCTAAAGAAATCGGTTTAATGAATAACTGGTTGCTAGAATTCATTTAAATAATGAGTCTGTTCATTTTTTCTTTGTATGGCCGCTACCATGACTCCTTTTCCTTTAACTCTTCTTCATTAGCACGGTATTAATAACATAAATCTTTACATATGCTGTACCCTACCTCCAATACTTTCCCAGATATGCTGCGCAGTATGAAACTTCCACTTTTGCCATAACTGTGACTTTTTTCCATGAGTATGGGAACAAGAAATTGCTGAATTCTAAACTCGGGTAGTATGGCCTTTGAGGTAGAAATTCGTAGTTGAATTCATGAAAATTCCTTGCGTTGTTTGTTTATAGTCCTTTGATATCAAAATTTTCCCTACTCTTGCGCTCACGGTATTCTGCCATTATTTGTGGATCGCCATTCTTATTCTTACAAAGATTCTTTCCGGGCTTGGAATCTGAAACGAGTGCCTTTGCGTGCATGTTTTTTTTTTGTATAGGGACACCTTCACATAGCGATACAGCCAAATTGAGGGACCCTACAGTTTTATGCCGAATCCGAACGGCGGATGATGTTTGCGAGGGGTTTTTTTCATGGCAGAAATTCTTTCGGAGGTTTGCCATTGCCTGCCTATGGGCGGCCGCTATTAGAAAAAACGTTTTCTATAATTTTTGATGTTACTAGCGCCGGCCAGGATTCGAACCCAGGAGCCACCGAATACAGCGGGCACACGCCGAATATATCTATCAAAATATATCAAAATATACATATATGAAAATATCGACATTTTTTTTCACAATATAAAGCATAGATACCTCCATATTTTTAGTCTAGCAATATCGATATTCGATATTTATTTCCAAGCATCATATTTGTGTCAAATTCGATATTAGGGATAGGGATACGAATTTTGATACTTCTGCCATTCGATACCGATATTTTGTACTCGAAGCGTTTAAACCAATTTTTTTTTTTAAATAGAGTACTTCTCTATGGTTTCGAAAATTATTAACAAGACAATACGAGCCCTAACCGCGAAAAAAACATAAGCGACATTTATTTCAAAATTTTCTCTTTGATACTGAAATGTTCCTAGAACATCTAGAAAATTTTGAGAAATATGTCGCTAACATTTTTTCGCGTTAGGGCTCGAATCTATGGTGTGTTCTCTGCTGTCTACTTTGCTTAAGTTCCAAGTGTGATGTTGGTAAAATAAAATATAAGAACGCAAAGAGTACCATTGAAGTCTTCAAATTAGGCATGCCAAGCTAACGACCTAATTTGTACTTGTGTTAACATCTTCTAATTGGAAAACAAATTACATTTCATACAAAAATTTGTGACTGAACTTAATTTTCAATTTAGTATCGGTAATTTGTGCCCGATATTGTGTACCTAGGCAGTGAAAATCTTTCCCCATCGAACTATTAAATAACTTTTTCTACTCTAGGCCTGTTGAGAATTGCAGATTTGCATGTGAAGCGAATGAAATAAAAAGCGAATAGCGTAGAGCGCTTAGTTATTTTATTTTTGAAATTATTAACTTTCGAAATCCATACAAACTTTGTACGAGTAATCGGTTCTTAGTAACGAACTAAATATCCTACCGATATTTACACGTCATTGGTGTAATTAAACTAAGAAAACAGGAGCAAGTAATCGCACTGATTGTTGTCAGTCTAAGCATATTTACTTTTGAGAGCGACCAATACAATACAGAGCAACAAATACACGCTTGTTTAACTAAAATTTATCTATACATTGCAAAAATGTGTTATTTATGGTTTTGCTTATGTTTACTTATTTTATTTAGTTTTACTACAACAAATTAACTATGTATGTAGGTAGATAGATCTCAACGTTTCTCGCTCTATTTGTATTCGTGTTAGGCGGCTTCTATGTAGGTGCGCATGTGTGCGTGAGTTTCGATGACTGTCGACAGGCGCGTCTGGGTAGGTATGTACAAATGTAACACTAGCGCATTTTTTGGGGCGCGTTTTATTTTGTATAGGGGTTCTGCGGGTATGACAACACATTTTATGACATGCAATAAATTAAGCGCTAAAAAATTTGAGAGTGAAGACGCTACCAACACCAGTATCAGCTTACTGTGAAATGAAATGAAATGTAGCGCACTGCTGCTAACGCGACACTCATACATAGGCAATGCATATGTAGACAAAACAGCGCTTTGTGCTTTTTTTTTTGTAGCAGTGCGCAACTAACTAAGCCGTGGTTTAAACGGTGAGCGTGGGCTATACAAACGTACTATGGGCCAGGCAACTTGCTTCGATGGCTAAAAAAATAATAATTTCGCTAATAAGTGAAACGAAATATACGATTTGAACCAGTAGTACTCGTAATGAAAGTAGTAGCTGTGTAATTTTTCTTTGACTTACGATGACACAAAGTGTATAATAACCTTGCACTTTGGGCTAAATTTTTATTATACTAGTTGGTGTCATTATACAATAAAAAAAGGAAATTCCTTTGCCACTTTTCGAACGCCGTATTAACTACCTGACAATGAAACAGAAAAAAATATTTCTTTAAATTAAAAAAAAAATCAAAATAAAAATAAAAATAAAGAAAAAACGGGCTGCTAAAATTCCCATTATGTTTTTTTTTAGAGAAAAACCATTTTTTTTTGTCATCGGAAGTTATTTTAATAATGGAACGAAATTGGATATGCTTGCAAAATTAAAAAAAAAAATACAGCATAACAGAACGAATGAAAGGAGCTTTATTTTTAATGAATTATTATCTTAGTATGTAATAAAAAAACAATTTTATTTCTTATATGATAAAATTTAAATATTATGTTCAAAAACATTTTTCATTGGGATGACGTTTATTTTAGCTAAATAAAATTTGTATTAAAAAAAAATGGAAACTAATCTTACTAATATTAAAAACTTAAAAAAGCCATCAAATATATTTTATTTCTCAAATTCGCTCTTTCTCTCTTTGAACTTATTCTGCTATCTTTTTAAGAAAAAATATTTGATTTAATTTTTAAAACAAAATATTTCCACGAAGCTGGACGGAAGTGTTTTAGCGGGTGTCTTCTGCACTGTGTGTGTTTTTCGTACGGAGGTAGCCACAGTCAAAGATACAGCCGATTGGCTGCTCACCAATGCAATGCCCTTTAGACGGGGAAACATCAGAATAGCCAGGCGGCAATCAAGGCCTTAGGGTCTTTAATGGTCAGGCTGAAACTGGGGGGAGTGCCTTTCGTTTCTCTCAACCGCCGGGCCATAGCGACATTAAAGCAAACTGCATGGCTGATGAGCTCGGCGGGGTACCTTTGAAGTTATGAGTCCGGACAGGGATAGGCTGGGAGCTCCTTTGGTCGCCTGCGGACTTTTATTGGACAATGGAACAGATCGGGCCCAGCGAGCGTTGAGCAAATACCACGACATGCAGAATTGTAAAGGCCCTTTGGCCGGTGATGGACCATAGGCGTTCGAAGGAACTGCATGCATTAACAAATCGATCACTCTTGACCCTAGTAGAGTTCTGACCGGGAGTTTTCCGAATTCTTGACATCAAATTCAGAGTTAGCGAAGAAAGTAGCATTAAGTCTTTGTCCGTTTTGGGTGTTTATATATTTTTAACCACGTAAGCAGGTCTACTGGCCCATTGTGCGACGCTGGGTATGCGATGGGCTCATTGCTAGCGGCATGCGCGTTTTATTAATGTTTGTGCGCTTTTGTGGTGTGCCAACAAATTTAATTCATTTATTAAATTCAGTAAATAAAAAACTACTGCTACTAAAAGAAAATATAATGGCATAAAAGCGCCGCTATGTAGCGCAAAACCACAGCTTTTTAATAGAACGACGCGCTATTGAAAATCACACACTTGAGCGCTGTTCTAAGGCGCGTCTGCAAAACATTAGTAGAGCAAACTACGCGCCGCGCTCTAGCTCGCGCTTTTCAACAAACATAAGCGCTCTTCAAAGCCGCGTCTCTATTAGCACACCGCGCAGCATATATCCGTTTGTAAAACTTTTAGCTAAATCAAAGCTAGTATTTCTCGCAATTTCAAGACGGGCCGAGTTTCAGTGCAGCGCGCATTAAAATCTATGCGATTCCTTATTTGAATTTGTGTGTGTGCGCGTTTCCTATAACACCTACGCGCCGCGCTCTGTTTACTGCGCTACTCGCGCGCTTTATAGGTAGGTAGGTGTGCGTGCGCGTCCGCGATCGCGCTTCCCCTAATGCAGTGTGAAGATCGAATGTGTAGTTGTGATAACAACAGCAACAACAACAGAAAAAATATAACCACTACATCTACATATGTAGATAGAGCGCGTCGTCAGCAATGCTCGAATGTGGTGGCTGGGTGTGAAATTGAAAATCGAGCAGCAGCAACAGCAACAGCAACAAATCACAGTCAAGTCAATAGCAGCAGCAACAGCAACATCAGCGGTAATTGTAGAACTAACAGCCAGCAGCAGTAGTCAGTAACTATCGACAACGAGCAACGAGCAACGGCGGAGGCGGTAGCAGCTACAACACAAAAGACTAAAGCGGCTCGACCAAGAAAACTCGGGTTAGAAGCGTTTTCTTTTAATATTTTTTGTTGAATATTCAAAATATTTTTTGTTTGTTTTGTTTTTTTTGTTTCGTTGATTTTTGTTGTTGTTTTTTGGCGGCGTGCAAAAAGGAAATTTTCATTTAACGTTAGCGGTACACGCTGCCAACCGGTCAGTCATATGATAGACGTTCCGTTGAGCGTATGCCGGTTATTGCAGTGATACATTTTTGTAATAAAAAAATTAAATAAAATTATAAACTAAATGCGCCGACAACGCAGAGCACTTAGTCTCAGCCTGTAATACGTAAGCGCGACTCGACGCGCACACACGCGTCTGAGATTTACGAAAAATAACGACGAACTTTTAAAGTTATGCAAAAAGAATAAAATCGCGAAAATTCAGCAAAATATATAAATTACTTTTGTTGCATTCAAACAAAAAAAAAAACAAAAAAAAAAAAAATAAATAAAAAGGAGTAAAGAAAAAATACAAAATTCAATTGCCGCCCGAGAACGTGCTCATTATTACAAAGTTGTAAGCGTAGCGTAGTCGTTCGTTGCTGATCGGCGATTCGTTTTTGTTTGTCTGCCGGATGAAACTCGATCAATCTGTTTGATCGTTTGCATACATTTGACGGCCAGTAAGTCAATCAGACGCGGCGGGTGGTGGCGCTTTATCGGTGCTAAATCGTGTGTCAAGGCGCGAAAGTAACAAGTCTAAGTGTTTACACGCATACTTGCCTTTATTTGTGTACACACAAAATTTAAAAAAAAATAAAAAATTTCGAAATAAAATAAAAAAAATTAATATTTAAATACAAATAAATCGCTTGATTATATCGTTTTTCGGTTGGCGTATAAATTTCCGATACAAGTAAATCCGCAAGCGCAGCATAAAATTTTGTAACAAAAAAAAAAACTAATTTTTTTCGTGCGTCGCTACCGTGCTGCGTTAATATGTTGTGCAAGTGTGCAAATAAATATTAAAAAAAAAAAATTATTGAATTGTGTTTTTAACACTTCATTTAAATTAAGTGCATTATTATTAATATTTTTTGTTTGAGTATCGAAAATCAACAGCATTGTAACCGGGATCGACGTTGAAATTTAAAGTGCAGTAGAGTTTACGCAGGAGAACAGCAGTTGGTGTGCAGAGATTTTAGTGTAATTGTAGGTTGAACATTTTAATAAAGTTTAACTAACTACAGGTCTATAGGCAGACTCTGGAATTCGCAATAAAAAAAAAGAGCAAAATATTTACGATTTCGAAAATTTTGTATTAAAAAACTCAAAATTTTCTATCAAAACGATTAATATTACATAGCTTATACCCATTTAAAATATGCAGTTATTTCATAAAAAACATTCTAAAATAATATAACAAAAAAATATATTTGAAAATTTTGTATAAAAAATCTTAAAATTTGGTATTAAAATGGTTCATATTATAAAGCTATTGGTTTTTTTTTTAATTCTCACTTAAATATTCAGTTACTTCTTTAAAAAATAATCTAATAATATAAAATATATTCGAACATTTTGTATCAAAAAATTTAAATTTGGTTCTAAACGACTGATATTAAAATACAGTGACTCTCAGTGAAAATGTCGGGATGTTATTTTCTACAATATTGACACAAAAATTGACATTGAAAACGAGTAAGATGTTACGTTTTTTTTTTAAATTATTATTTTTTATATAAAATATAACATAATCAATAACATAAACCATGAAATTCAAAATTTTAAACTTAGTAAAAATTTTACGAAAATTTAACAAACTTAAAAATATCGAGGATACAATTTTTTTAAATTTTCAAAATTTAATACAACAATGAGCTGTGTTATATTGCCAACATATTACATATTAAATTTTTTTAATAATTTTTTTAAAATAAAAATAGAGCATAAGCCATAAAACTCTAACTTTTAAATTTAAAAATAAAAATTTTAAAATTTTCCGAAAATTTAACAAATTTTATAAAATTGAGGTTAAAAGTTTAAATTTTCAAAGTCGTTAATATAATAAAGTGCACTTTTCAAGTTCAAAAAAAAAGTCACTTGCGCATTTTTTCCATATAAAATATCATTTCACGCATATGTGAAAATTTTAACGTAAATTTTTCCAAGTTTTTTTTTTTTTAACTCACGTGAAATTCGGATAATGTTGGAAAATTTGATTTTTAGCATTTATGTTATGGAATGAACTATATTTTTATAAAAAAATTTATGAAAAACAATTGTAGTGTAGTCATTATTGCAAAAAGTAACACTGTATCATTTTTAATGTAGTCACTGCATTGAATTTTCATTTCATAATTGACTTGTAAAATATTCATTAATTTCAACAACAATAATAAAAATTTTTTTTAGTAAATGCGTACAATTTTCAGAGCCTGCCCGATAGTAAAAATTCTTACTTTGAAAGCAAAAAAAAAAAATTCCATGAAAATCATTTTAAGGCATGGCATGCGTGGAAATTAACGGTATTCGGTAACGGTAAATCTGTAAGAGCATGCTTGGCCTGCGGTGCATTTGCTCTTTTAAGACATTCTTTCAAAATCTAACTCTTAACACAAACAAAAGATAAAAACTAGGGTGGCGAACAAGAAAAAAGAAATTACAACTCCGTCGGTTCAATTTCGGCTCTATTTTTAATATTGGGTTGATTATAATTTAACATATTTGATGGGGGACGCTCTGAGGTGACGGCCCATGGCTCACTTGACCCTGGAAAATACCCTATAGATGGTGGTAGTAGACCGGCGACGTTATGAAGTTAGCAGTAGGCATTAAATGCTAGGCGAAAGCTGCTGCTTTTTTGATATTTTTACAAGAAGATAAAAGTGATTTAAGAAAGTGGGGTTGGGTAAAAGATATCGATATATTAAAATATCAAAATATCGATATTTTTTCAGAAAATAATGAGTAAATACGTTGATGTTTGTTTTTATTCTAGCAATATCGATGTGCGATAATTATTTCCGAGTATCAAATTTGATATTTTTCTAACGTCTCTATTAGCTCAATTAGTTTGTGGGCGCAACCAGAAATAATCTCTATAAATGGTCTTTTTGGTGCCGAGTATGTATTAATTTTTTTCTCTATTGAATATTTTTCCTTTTTTGTATATTATTTCCAAACGATATATTTCCACATATCTATATATTGCTTTCATTTGCGCATTCCTATAAAAATGTAAATAAATCTAAAATTATTACTACGATAATGAGGAGAGTCTGATTTGTAACAAATACTCCTTAAGTCCGTCGAGAATTGCAAGCGCAAATGCATGCATGGATGAAATTTTAGTAGCATCCTGCTGCTCATTTCAATACTCTTGCAGAAATAAAGAAGACCTGTTTAAATTTCAGCGCGCTGACTGATCTTGTGCTAACATTTATCGAAACTAATAGCCAATATTCAGTTAGCCACTAATATTGGACTCCAACCAACGGCTGTGTGGGCTTGAGAGCGCTGGCCGACTTTCTTGTCAACAGCCAACTAATACTTGTATGAATGTAAATACACAGACAGCTTAATTTGCGTAAAGTCTCTTTTTGTGTTATTTTCGGAATTAAAGTGTAATTATAAATTTCTTCTGCTCAATACCTGTACGCCGAGCCCTTAAGTTCGCAATGAATTTGAGTAACCAATAAGATCAATAAGAAAAGTTAAAAAATCACTTTATTCGCATGCAACTCAAATAAATCTCTTTTGTGAAAATCTGTGTGAAATATGTGTGCTCTGTATTGTGTACTTATTAAAGTAAAATACATACTTTCAAACCGAGGGTATTAAATTAGAAAAGCGTCGTGTATTTTTATGTAAGAGCACAACCGGCGTCCTCTGATTCCGCTAAATAAGATTCCGGTTTACTTTCCCATACACATTTATGTACATACATCGATTTGCATGTTTGATATTGGATTACCGATTTGAAATTACTCATTAATATATTATTAAAGTAATAATAATGTAATTAATGAAATATTAAAATTTCATTAGCCAAATTTGTAATTCACAAATCATAAAAAAAGTAACAATATAATACAATTTGTTTGTCGCTGCAATTAATTGCACTGTAATGGTGCTACCGCAGGACTAACCCATTTGGGGGTGATATCCCACACAAAATTGCAAGCTTCTTCTTGCAAAGTTTTATCAATATTGATACTTGGCACTTCAAATAAAAAAGGTCGTCGAAAAAGTTTAAAATATCGCTTTAAAGGAATCGGTGTACCCATAAATATCGAATTAAAAATGCTCGATAGCTAAAATATCGGTACTAAATTAAAAAGTAGTATTGACAATTATAGAAAAGTTCTCAAATAGCGGCCGTCCAATGGAAAACCTCCGCGTGTATTTCTGCCCTAAAATTTTAATTAAAAATTGAATTATGTGCGATTCCAGTCCTTAAGACCGCTAAAATCCAGCACTTTTCTACACAAATTAAATTTGGCGAACGCGTTAGACAAGTATGGATTGTGGTTCGAGGTTCCATACCTGTCAATTTTTTTAATATGCGTAAAATATTTAAGTAAGAAAAAAATATAAATATACGCATACTAAAAAAGTATGCATCCTAAACCAGACATACTGAAAATTCACGTTGCGCTCCTGCAATGCCTACAGTCCGAAATAATTTCCCTAACTTGTCGATAAAGGTAAAACTTATTTATCATATCATAGGGATCAACAGAGGCATACTCCTATTATAAATTTATTTTGTAAGCGCCACAAGCTACAAAGCTGTCAACGTTTGCATTCCATAAATTATAGCGGATAATAACTTGTCAAAAGATGGTACGAAGTGTGACATTTTGGTTTACACTTTATCAATACGACATTTTTATACCAACACCTTTGTCAAAGCTTAGAGAATATGTCAAAAAGGAACATTTTAGAAATGTTAAAGAAAGTATTATTCCAAGAAATTCCAAATATAATGCTGACTCTAAAAGAGCTACATCGAAAATGCGTTAATTGTACCTACTTATGAATTAAGATGACTAAGTTTAAAAAAACAAAAAGAAAAAGCGAACCAAATGAAATGAAGTGAAATAAAATTAATAAATTGAAATAAAGTAAAATAAAACAGAATATAATAAAATAAAATTGATTAAAATAAATAAACCAGATAAAAAATAAGATAAATAAAATAAGATAAATAAAATAAAATAAATAAAAATAAAAACAAATGAAACAAAATTAAACAAAATAAATATAAAATTAGAATTTAAAAGAGTAAATAAATATAAATGAAAGAAAATAAAGTAGAAAAGAATAGAATAAAATGAAATATAATAAAAGAAAATAAAACAAAATATGTAAATTAAATTAAATAAAGTAAAAAATACAAAATAAAAAATTAATGTTGCATTTTTTAATAAAATATTAAATATAATATAAATATAAAATTAATAAAATATAAATATGGGAAATAAAAAAATAACATGGAATGTAGCAAATAGAATAAAATAAATAAAATATAAATTAATTAAATTAAAATAAAGTAAAATAAAACGGAATGGAATAACATGAAATATAATATAAAAATGAAATGAAACAAAAAAGTTAAACTAAATGAAGTAAATAAAATTTTAAAAATAAATATAGGATGTTTTTTTTTAATAACATAGAACAGAATAATACAAAATAAAAAAGAAAAAATAAAATGAAGCAAAATATATTAAATAAAATCAAAATTTAACTAAATTAAAATTGAATTAAAAAAATTGAAATTTAAACAAAATAAAATTAAAATTAAAAAAAAATGCAGTAAAATAGAATATTTATGCAACTTTAAGAAGGCATTGTATTTTTTTTTTTTTTGAATTTCATATGAAAGTTGACAAAAAAATTCCATTTAAGTTGCTGATTGCTATTGAAATAAAATATGATGAAGTTTTTTTTATATTTCATTACTTAAATAAAAAATATATATTTTTTTCAAATGGAGTGGAATTTAATTATGAAATTTGTTTATTTTCAAAATTTAAAAATGCAATTAAAAAATACTTCAGTGTATCATCAAACCTTATCCTTTACTCATACAAGTTAGTGAGTCTGTGTGGTGTATTTAGCTATTCAATACTGAAATTTTCAACCTTTCCTGAAACAAACGACAACCAATTTCATTATTTTCCCTCTTATATATCGTTAATGCTACTAATGATTAGGTCATTAACAATTTCCCTATAATTTTTTATTTAAAGGGTAAGAAAAATACGTTAATATCGTTAACGTTACTAATGACCTAATTAACAAATTTCCTATAATTTTTATTTAAAGGGTAAGAAAAACACGTTAATATCGTTAACATTACTAATTACCTAATTAACAATTTAACAATAATTTTTTATCTAAAGGGTAAGAAAAAGACTTACCTACGAAAATCATGTTTACAAAAAAAAAAAAAAAAATGTGAATTAGACCCTTTGCAATGTCGACATTCAGCTTTTAAATCGCTATTATCGTCTTGACAACTTTTTTTGCACACTTAACTAAATTTACAAAAATTTAATTCGCTGACTTAGTAAAAGCGTTATTATGATAAATTCGCTGATTTGAAATTAATACTTGCATGCTCATCAATTAGGTGACTTTTTTTTCGAAATTACTACGTGCATATGTATCCATCGTTATTAGTTTATTCACTTGCTTATATAATTAACTTTTCGGTTGTACAAAATGCTATCGTTTTATTAAAATTTTATTTGTCTAAATATTTGCATTGTTGATATTATTAAAACTCAAAATATTAACTTAGAGCGAGTAAGCGAGAATTATTGAAATAATTAAAACATTTAGCACTCACTTAATTATTTAGCTTTTATTATGTGGTGGGTATCATTATTGATTTTCGTGACTTTTAACTGTGCGTAGTTATAGGTAGGTAGTTGTAGTTGGTATTCGTTTGAATACTTCTCTATGCACTAATAATTCTGAGTCAGATTTTGCGCTGTTATGCAGTGGTTTGACGTACGGAAAGGCATACTTTACTCGAGCGAAATGATTCATATCCAGATAACAGGCATGGTCTTCGGGCTGCAGGCTACATTTCAATATTGATGCCCTAGCCCACAAAGTATTGGCCCCCATGTCAACAGAAGGGGACAAAACCCTTTCCTTTTGTAGGAGCTCAATGTTGGTGGCTTTGGTATTGCTATAAACCACGCAGCGAAACTACTAAATTTCCATCAATCGACCATAGCAGTGTTCTTCGAAAATAGTTATGGATAGCATATCGGCTTTTCTGATCTCTTTAAGGATAAATGCTTATTATAGTATTCGGGAAATCACAGACCTCTATACTTCACTTTTGTTAAGTATGGAAAGATATCGAAATTTAAAGTAAAAAAAAAATCGTGTCGTTGTTATTGTAGCGGCTAGTTACATGCTGCTCGATCGGCTTACCCATGATCCTTATCTTCAAACTCATCTAAGGGAAGGCCCAGGAAACAAGCTGTTTCGACGGAGGGGACTCTCCACATGCCAGACCTATGTTGGGTACGTCTTGATTCTGGATAAGTAGAGTTAGGTCCACTACAGTATCCAGATCGCAATAGGGCCAGAATAACGTGAGCGTTACTTTGGCGATCGAACCCTGCTTAGGTCCGCCAACTCCATAAGTCGAAAATCCAATTTGCCATTCGTCATTTCACCGTACATTTATTCAAGTTTGAAATTGACCAATCATAACATTGTTCTGAACTCAGCTAAGAACAAGTGGTAGCGCTACGCTGTGAATTAGACTTGAGCTTGAACAACTGGATGGGCGGAACAAATTTTAAGATAAACCCACGACAGTCGGGTTTGCCACAACGGATTTATATCCGGCCTAGACTAACACATTCAGCAACAATCCCGAAAAGTTTATGTCGAATGTTTAATGTTGTCACAATAACAACAACGTATATCTTAGATCGCAAATTTTACTCGTATTTTCATCTTCAGAAGTAAGGTGCGAAGTTTTGCGATACTCTGTAGAAGGTCAGCACCAAACTGCATGAAGTTCGTCCTAAAATTAAGTTTTTTGTTAAAGGAATCCAACAACAAGGAAAATATATGCGATAGATAAATTCTAAGATCAAACCTCTTGAAACACAATCTTTATAATATCACAATAATAAAACAAATGCCGGAATCTTGGCAAATTCAGCGAGACTAAGCAAGCAATCAATTGACTAAAGGAAGAAACTATTTGAAGGTTACCTCAGCCATTCATGTAGGTCTCCTTTTGTTTTGATCCAAATTGTGATTTTTAACTTGTTTCATCAAGCTTGGTATAGATGGATGGAGTTATTAAGTAGTTCAAATCTAGCATAGAATAAAATTCTTATATTCTTCTGAAATTTCTACGCCAAAGTTTTAAGGCGTGTGGCGTTTAACTTTTACATCCTACACTAAAGAAACATAACCTATGCAAATAAAGATGTTTCTTGTTTTGAATTTTCTTCAATATTTCTTATATACTTTTTAAATATCTATAAAATCGTTTGATTTCTTATAAACATTATTTTCCTATAAGCGCTTTACGAATATCTGTTTAATTTTATATAATTTTCTTACACTTGGTGCAGAAATTTTTTTAGCGGGTTTGATAGTAACTTTTATAACTAGGTATTTACTTCCTCTTTGCTTTGGAAAACTATGTATGCAAACTTCCTCAGACCAATTAATATTCAAACAACGTTTAAACTTATGCCGCTGGCGACCCCAGTTAATGCTTCAACGAAGGTTGCACACAAAAAAAAACAACGTCATCATAAAATTTGTCACTAACATATGATGGGTATTTTTTAACGCTGAAAAGTGTCAATTGGAAATCGATAACTTGCGTTATCCCTACTCGCATTGAGTTATCCAAAGTGCCACTAATGACTGTTTTTTTTTTAGAAAATTGCATATTGTTTAGACCTCCGCTCGATGACGCTCAGCATGCCATGTCATGCAGATTAAATATCATTTGGTTTCTATTCGAACGAGCGGTGACATTTGTTTCTTTACTTTTTTAAAAGATATTACCAGATACACAATTTAAGCGAGTTATAATTGGGGTGACCATCCTGCGCCATTTATTTTAAAGCATATTACTTTATTTCATGCTTGAGTATTTTATTATTATTATTATTTTATTTAACCAGCTCCGCCGTTCTTTCGTTCTTAAAATGAGCGCTGTAGTTAGGTCAGTCTTCCTTCTAGCTTATAAACGGCATCGATGACTTCATTGATGACACTGTCATTTATACGCTATTTTCCAACTGGGGTTTAAGTTTCAAGTTTCTTTGAATGCGCATTTGTATGTGTAAAGGAATGTGCGTATAAAGAATATTTAATACATATTCTGCTTGGGTATTTATAATCGATCGATTATTTTCAACTCGTGGGGTATTTTTTTTCTAGCTTCGCATACGTACATGGTTGGCTGTCAATTTTAAAATCACTAATCAAGCCAAAATAAGCTACAAAGCCATGATAATCCTGCGTACAAAACGGAGCAGAAAGTGGTATATGCAAATATGAATTAAATATAAATTTATGTACAGTGCCAGAAAAAAGTATTGGCGCAGTATTTTTTCATGTTTTTCATAAAGTTTTTCATGTCAAGACTTTTTCGTTAATTTTTTATCAAAATATAATAGCTAATTTTATAACAAAAACCAGTCCAAATTTCAAAACTCGTAAAAATTGCGCTAATTCAAAAATTTTGTTATCAAAACTTTTTGTTCAATTTTTTTACAAATTTCAAACTTTGTACAAAATTTAGCAAATTAAAAAAAAATTTATTGTAAAAATTTCGAGTTCAAGCAAATATGAATTAAATATAAATTTATATGCAATTCTTGAAAAATCTATTCGCACAGTAATATTTTTCAAAATTTTCACAAAGTTTTTCATGTTAACACTTTTTCGTAAATTTTTTTTATCAAAATATAACTAATTTTATAACAAAAACCATATAAGTTCAGTTTCAAAACTCGCAAAAATTCCGCAAATTTAAATTTTTTTATCAAAACTTTTTAATCGAAATTTTTACAAATTTCAAATTGTGTACAAAATGCAAATTTTAATTCCCGATGATTTTTAAAAATTTTTTTTATGGTCATCTGAAAAAATGCACAACACTGTGAGCAAAAAAAAATTGTCAAAAGTCAACGGGTATTTTCACCACTTACAACTTTTCCTTTCAAAAATTGAATAGTCTACAAAATTGCATACCGAAATGCATACCCGTATTTGTAAAATCCCGTATTTGTAAAAAATGGATCATAAATATGATGTTTGGTTTAAATCAACGATCATTTTTTTTTTTATGTTTTTAAATATTGTTAGTGATTTTACGTATTTTCCGAGTGACACTGTAAATAAAAAAAATAAAAAAACGAAAAGTTGTATTCTTAAAATTTTCGCTTTATTTTTTATGCAACCAACACTGGTATGTGTTGAATTTAAATTTATAGAAAAAATTACTGTGCTAATACTTTTTCCCGACACTGTACGTATATATTTGAAAACAATCGATGATATTTATGTTGTAAGTTTTAGCATGAAAAACTTATAAAAAAAATTACTGTGCAAATACTTTTTTCCGGCACTGTACTGTATTTATAAACAATCGATCATTTTTTTTTTTTTTTTGTTTAATTTTTTTAAATATAATAAATGATTTGGATAAAAAAAATTACTGTGCAAATACTTTTTTCCAGCACTGTACTGTATTTGTATACAATCGATCATTTGTTTTTTTTTGTTTAATGTTTTTAAATATAATAAATGATTTGGCGTTTAACTTGATTTTACGGATTTTGCGAGTGACACTGTAAATAATTAAAAATAAAAACTCAAAACAAAAACATGTTTTCTTCTAAAAATTTTTATTTTATTTTTTATGCCTGCACATAGCGTGTGCGTTCAATTTAAATTTATGCGTAATATAAACTGCTAATTAAACACTAATAACGCATGCAAGACAAGTGTTTGCGTCTGCTGTCAGTGCATAGCATACAATTCGCGTAAATTTTGTTTTTACAACAACAAGTAAACCAAAAAAAGATAGTAATAATAAAATAAAATGAATTATAAAGTTGAATTAGCTTGCATACATGTGTAATTGCGACAATCTAGCTGTAATCAAATAGATACATACATTTTTCGCATTGCTCAAGTTATGATATCAGCGCCGTTTGCCGGCAACCAACCAGGTCTTTCAGGTATGCAGCCGGTGGGGTAAACTAAATCGCACTAGACAAACGGCAAACTGGGGCAATCTTATCGAAGTTTACAAAGTTTTAATTGACACTCGAAATGTGTGCAATACGCGATTGAGTGAGAGATACCTACGACAAGTATTGTATTTACATTTTTTTTTTTATTTATACGTATTGCTGGCCTGGGAACGGATTTGCCGGCGCATGTCAACTAAATAAATGCTGAATTGGTATGATAGCTGTAATGGGCTGTAAAGCAGTATTATGACACAGATTGATTAATTTCAGTATTTTAGTAGAAGTTTGAGGAGAAAATTGTTTTTCATAATACTTTCATTTTATTTTAATTTATTTTAACTCAAAAAATTGTTTCTTTTTAAATTTTGTAAAAGTGCCAACTTTTTTATGAACTGTTTTGAAACCACTTAATACTATAATAATATAAATAAATATAATATATATATATATATATATATATATATATATATATACATATTTCTCACATCAAGCTGCCTTAGCCCTTTTTTGTTTGACTGTCAGAATTTAAGTTACCTTACAAAATAAATTGAACCAACGTTCTTTAAAATGTGGCAACACTCTTCAAAAATGTTCGCTGTCGTTTCATACCAAATTTTATTATATTTCACTAAGCTTAAAGATTGTATTAAATTAATACTTTTAAACAGGTGGCACCACTATTCAAATGCTTATTCATGATTCAATTTTATTAAGCCAATTTCCTTTAATTTACTGTTTAAAACAGGTGGCAATCCTCTGCAAAAGTATTGTAAAAATAAAACTTAAATCTCCTTCATTTTAGTATTTAATTAACCTTATAGTTTTAAATATTTTTTTAAATTACTGGCCCACGTCTCTAAAAATATTTTTGAAATTAAGCTTTATTAAAATCTCTAGTTCGAAATTTAAATTGTAAAAATTTATGTAATAATTAAACTTAGTTTCCCCTCAAACAGGTGGCAACCTTGTTTCAAACCATTTTGGCAATGAAGCTTTACTAAACCTCTATCGTTTGATATCTACATATATTGCAATATTTGATTTAATCCATTGTTTTAATTGAATTTAAACTTTTAAATTGATGGCAACTCCTTTTAAAAAATATGCTCCAAATTTGTTAGAATAAGTGATTTACCTGATTTATTTAATTGACTACAACTCTTTTAACAGGTGCCAAGTCTCTTTAAAATATAACCTATAAGTTAATCCGGATTATAGGCTATTTATATGCCTATAGTATTTTTGAAGCTTGTCAGCGTTTTTGTCAAATTGTCATACAAAAAAAAAAACGATTTAGAATATTAGTCAGAATATTCTAAGATAACTTTTAACAAGCAAAATGTGGCAAGGCCATTTCGTATAACCTCCAAGCACTTGTTGACCATCAGCCGTAAATCATTTTGCCTCGCAACGCTGACTCTTTACTATACTATGCGGCTTTATGATTAACAGCAGATTAATTAAGTAAATAATTTACAAATAACTAATAATGAACATTATTTACGAACCTTAATTACCGTTTATTGAACTGTATGAGGTAATGATAAGCCTTTGTCCATGTCAATTGTGCTGTCACAGCAACTGATTGCAACAGCAAGCGATGTTAAGCGGGTTATGTGCAAGAAAAATATATACCAACTTTCTTATAAAAGTATTCACATATGTAAGTATGAAACTAGTAGAGTGCTCACTTATAGGATGTTGATAACGCAATCAATACTTTCTAGTACAAGCTTACAAGGGACGATCTATAGATATTGAGATTGAGGAGTACTTAGCGGCAGCATTAGTCTGGTTTTCATTTTCACTGATTAACGAAAACTACGAAACGACTACTCGCTGTCAAAGGAAATATTTTTTGCTGCTACTTATCGAAATTACCTAACATGTATTTATGAATATATGTATATTTATTTGTATAAGTACTTGTTACCTTTAATACCATTAAATCCACACCATTCGTCATTTGAAATACTTGAGATTAATTAGTAGATTTCGATATGCACATTGTTACATACAATGTTCCATGTTAATCGAATTTATGGTATCAAATCATTCAAAGTAAATTTAATTTAGTAAATAAGTATTTAAATATTAATTTTCTTTATTGATACTTGACGATAAAAAAATGCGCAAACCGTCTACGTACATAGGGTGATCCAAAACGGATTTCAATATGAAAATTTAATGCAGACAGATGAAAGTAAATGGTAACTGAAAAAAATTGGTAAAAACAATAGCATAAAAAATAAAATAAAATTAAACAACAAAACACAAACAATACAAATTTTTTTAAAAGAAATTAAACAAACTAAAATTTAAGAAAATAAGGTATCAACAATAAAATAGGAAAGGGTAAGGTAAAATAAAAAAGCACTTAAAAACTAAATTAATAAAATGAAACTAAAAGGAAGATTATAGATTTATATTTTATGAAATTAAATTAAACTTAAATAAAATAAAATAAAATAAAATGAAATATATCAAAATAACATAATCTAAATATAATAAAATTTAATGAATACATAAATACACAAAATAAATTAAAATAACATGAAGTAAAATAAATAAACTGCAATAAATAAACTAAAATAAAATTAATACAAAAAAAAAATTAAATAAATAAATTAAAATAAAAGAAAACATGTGCAAATACAATACGATAAAGGCAAAAGGGTAAAATGATATTAAAAAAATACATAAAATAAAAATAAAAATAAATAAAAACCAATAATATAAAACGAAAAAAAAAACAAATTGATAAAATTAAATAAGCTAACAGAAAACATAACAAATTGATAAAATTAAATAAGCTAACAGAAAATAAAACAAATTTATCAAATTAAATAAGCTAACAGAAAATATGGTAAAACAAAAAAATAAAATGAAATTTAAATGAAATAAATTAAAATAAAGTAAAATATAACAAAATAAAATATGACAAAATAAAATATGACAAAATAAAATATGACAAATTAAAATAAATTAAATTATATAAATAAATTAAAATGAATAAAAATGAAATAAAAAATAAAGTAAAAGAAAATTTAATAGTTTAATTAATAAAAAAGTAAAATTAAATTCAAAAACTTAGGGGGTACCTATAAATAAATTAAATTAACAAAATCAATAAAAAAATAAAGCAGTAAAAAAAATTAGATGAAATTTAGTAAACTATAACGGAGTAAAATAAAAAAAGATAAAATAAAATAAAAGATCACCAAAAAATAAAATAAGTAAAACAGTAAAGCTACAAAAAATAAAATATAATTAAATAAGGAAAAAACAAACTAAATTAATTTGAAAAAGTAAATAAAAGTAATATAAAATAAAATTAATGAAATAAGCAAATTATAATAAAATAAGTAAACTAAAATTAAAAAAACATCTTTTAAGCCAATGTCTTATACTTTGATACATAATTTGGCAGTGCTCGTTATTGTTGTTGTTGTTCAAAAAAAAAAAAAAAAAAAATGAGCACTAATCCCAAACTAGACAAATATTTCATGGAGTTCAACTTACATTATTCTGTCCACTAAACTGGGAGGGCATTATTAATTATGGAAGCTTGGCTTTCGAGCGGAAAATTTTCTATCAACATGTGCGCAGCAAACTAATTTAGTCTTGGTTTTTGGGCTACCCCGTATACACACAGTTTTTCCATGTCGTTGGACTACGATTATTTTCACTTTCATTTCTATTCAGTTTTTCCAACTGATTAGCTGAATATATACACAGTCCAGAAGATAACCAATTCATTTTATTGAAAACTCCTCACATTTTTTGTGCACGAATTAGCCTAACTTGCATACACAAGTAATTTTCCGCGATTTCAAGGGGTTTGCCATATGTATTAATAATTTTACAAGCACATATCGTAAGAATTTTGCGGTAGAAGAAAAATTTCCATAAAGCCTTGGGTGTGTTGCTCGCAAAAGAAATGATAACTTTTTGTTGAAACCGCAAAAAGTAATAATTGCAGACAAGACAACACCTCAATAATCATCAATAAAATCAAATTGTTTTGAAGTTATATATTTACTTATCAAATTAATCTTAATAAAGTTACTCATCCTTTACGTCATCTATTATCCGTATCAGCAAAGGGCGTTGGTTACCAAGCCCAAACAGTAAATTGTAATATTTTCCTTGAATATACAATATACATATATATAATGTAGTATGTATAGCGGCGACAAACACTTGTTAATTATTTAATAACCGTCGTGGTAATAAACCAAATTTCTGTTGTGTTGTTTTGGCTACAAATATCTTGCGAACTTTTATGATCATTATAATTGAAATATTCGTAAAAACGAGACAAACTGTTAATTACTTGTAGGTGTAATAAATTGAAAGTTCATGCACAAAATAATTTATTTTGGATTACAAAATCGAAAAGTTGAACTTTTTGTAGATAACTTTTGTAAAGTCCGCGATTAAAGATATTAACACCGTTTGTGCATCTTTCGAAAAGATGGTAGCTGCGTGGTTCAGTCCTTCGCCTTTAACTTTGACTATCTGCTACGAAATTAAAACTAATAGATATTCTTAGCAATTTCGACGGAACATCGCAACATCAGAGTTAGCGGGAGCCTTTTTCAAGGCCTTTGGCTATCCTCTCTTCGATCAAGCGTAGTAAAAAGTCTGGTTTGCACTAGCTACCCACAAATTGGTAGGTATTATCATCATATTTGGCGTAGGATTGGGTTTGAGGCAATCGTAGGGCTTTCTACCATATATTGGAATAGGTACTCATAAGTTGCCACGGCTTCCATGGCCATTAGCTCATGTGCGACATGTTTAGATTAGGAAACGAATCCAAGTGTAGTCGCATACACCACTCTTGTTTAATTTTGTAAGAACGAACGAACCTTTCCCAAGTGAGACGCCTGCTTGCAGTCGCAATTCCTGATAAACAGAATAAGAACTTCAATAGTTTGACTTCTTGCTTTCCGGTACGTAGGTTATTGCACAATTTATTTTCGTAAAAAGATTTTGTCAGAGAGATCGCTTCGGCGGAAATACTGAGAAAATTTAAAGTAGTTGCGTTGTTAGCCACTGTACGACCAACCTACCAGTATTTCCGAAGGCTCTGGAGCTCGGCAAATGAGGAATCTCTTTAAAAATGCACACTGCGCAAAAAACTACGTTCCTATTGGGCTGGGTTCTATGCCATAACGGTCATGGCAGTAATGAATAAGCGGACGGGCTAGAAAAATGCGTCATCATGACACTGAACTCACTAAAGCGCGCCTAAATCATATCATTAACAAATTGGAAGGGGGAAAAGTGATACAGGCAGGCCAAATTTTTCATTCTACCATAAACTCCTTGGTAAACTGGAACTTCGGGATTCTCGTGTGTGCTGTTTTAGCGCGCTGGACGAAGGAACGTAGAACATATTCTTTGTATTGTGTGACCCTTGCTATAAAACGGTATTTCGACTCCACAGCTAGAGTGCCAATGACGATGTCTGGTAAGAAACCCAAGCTACCTTAGATACTGAAGAACTAAGAATCAAAACAATCTTATGAATATTAGCTGAGAAGCCTAAAAATATTAGCTGTTGGAGACGGCTTATGATATTGTAGTATTCTGAACTTTCCGATTGCGAAGGCAATTAACTATTTCTTACGTGTCGCAAGGATGCGTATGCTAAGTTATTACATTTTCCAAACTGATTGCACCCTTTAACCAGAGTGTACGATCGCTTAAAGGTAGATTTGATTATATGGGTAAATATCTATGTAGTAGTGTGACTGCAACTCAAATGCGTTCACCAAATTTCAAATATATTGTATTTTTTTATTAGTTGTCACAATATTTCTGCCAAAAAATCACGTTCAGTGAACATATTTGCACTACTTGTTATATTTTACGGTCGATTTGTTTATTTTTGCATTTTTTCGAACGCTAATCATTTCATTATTCAAAGCGAAAATGTGACAATTTTTTGAAATCACACGAAAATTTTCGGTAATAAGGTAGGTGGGTGTGCAAATATGCAGAAATTGCTAGTTGTTGCAAATAAAACAGGGAATGCTCTAAAAAAGAGTGTGGCCAGTGGTGGGGATTTTGCCCCTTTTTTTTGTTATGAAATCTTTCTTTTCGGGGTGTAGCGATTCGATGAGAAAAAGAAGGTCATATTCAGATACAGGAGATTATGTTACTTAAAAATCACCATAATAAGGGCACGATCCGCGCAGTGATATATACATACAGTAAGGCTCAAAATAATATCACTAATTTTAAGTGCAAGTTCGAAGTAAGTGGCTTAAAATGTTTTGGACGATTTAAATTTTCTTTCATATAACAGAAAAATTTAAGGTTAAATAAAAAGTCTGAAATTTGGATTAATAGGGTTTTCGATAAAGAATGAATTATGCTTTTATAATAAATTATTGAACCTTAAACAAACAAGATAAAAATTGTCAAATTGACCACACTGCTTTTTTTGTGATATGGCAAAAAAAAAAAAAAAAAATTTCAAATGAAGATTATGCTAACAGTGCCGGAAAAAAGTATTGGCACATCACTTTTTTTTTTATAATATTCACAAATTTTCCAAGCTAAAACTTGTTCGTTAATTTTTTTGTTTTTTATCAAAACAGTTAATTTTAGAACAAAAACTTGATAAGCACAAATTCCAAAGTTTGTACAAAAATCACGAAAATTCAGCATATTAAAAAAAATGTCTTCAAAATTTCAAACTTTTTAATTACAATTTTTAGAAAAATTAAATATCACGATATTTAAGTGGCATTGTATAAAATAAAATGCAGTACAGTTTTTTTTTATTTTCTTAAAAATTTTATTATTTTTCTTAGTCCAAAATAGTTTCCTTTTATAACAATAAAACTTCTAGAAATGTTCGCTAGAGTTTGCAAATTCTTTGTTTTCAAAAGTAAATAATTAATATATTTGAAAGAAAAAAACTACCTCGAAAATTTAAGAAGATTAATTTGTGGTACTGTATACAAAATTTTGGCCAAGAATTTAATATACGACCTTAATTTTTTTAATTTTTTTAATTTCGAAATTTGTTTTTATTTTTCGAAATTATCTATTTCATTTTACAGCTCCAAACATCTACTTACAAATTAAAAAAAAATCATATCTTTAGAATCTTAAGACATTTTTGACAAATTTCTTTGTATCTTTTTATAGCACCTTTTAAACGGCTTTTCAGTTTTATATATCATTCAATTGTAGTATAATAAAGTTGCTTAAAATGCCCGTTGATTTTTGACAATTTTTTTGCTTACGGTGCGGCGCATTTTTTTTTATATAAATAACTAAATATATTCTTATTTGTCAAGTAACACGGATACACTACCGGTGAAAAAAATAAAAATAAAAAACATCAGTAATGTTTACCCACTTAATACTTGTACTTTCTTATACAAAAAATTCAATTTGAATGGACTACAAGACGCAGTACTCGACATTTTTTTTTATAAATTATGATTAAAAAGTTTGGATTTTTAATGCCAATTGTTTTAAATTTGCTGAATTGTTGTGAATTTTCGGTTTTTGATTTATTACAAATATTTTGACAAAAAATTACCGTACAATTTTTAGCATTACAACAATTATTTTTCCAGCACTGTACATAGATAGTAAAATAAATAAAATGCACAATTTTTTTTTTTAGAGAACGGACGATGTTTAACAGAAATAGGGATTTTCAACACAAATGGCGATTCCATGTGGAATACTATAGGTCGAAATGGCGCCAAAAATTTCTAGCAACACTGGTTTCAAATGTCACAAAAGTTAATGTAAATACCATAATTGTATGAGAACACATACACAGTTGCACGTGACGTGAAGCGCAGATAAAATATTTGCATGCTTTATGTTTTTTGTTTTGTATAAACAAATCGTAGTATCTGTCAGTTTGCGCGCAAAAAGCAAATAAAATGTTAAAACACCTGTTTCCCACAGATTTCTTTAGTTAAACTTTATTGTTTACTGAACTTAAAAATAATGTGAAAAACAACAAACATAAAGAAGGGCTTCGAAATTAACGCTTTTCAATTTTAAAATTAAATCTTTTAACCATTTTTGTTTTTTGTACAATATGAAACGTTTTCGAACTAAAACTGAAATACTTCAACTGTCATTTGGCTTTAGGGTAATATTGTCAAAAAATGCCATTAATATATAAAATTGAACGGAAATCACGTATTGAAGAGCATATGTAACGCGATATCACTTGTGCATACACAGGCACACACACACACACACACACACACACACAAATGTACACATTTTTCTCGTTGTTAATAAGCGCTTATTTTTGTTTACAAAGTCGACTACTGCCGCCACACAGATTTTTGCGATTTTTGCTTGAGTTTTTTTTTTGTTTTTATAGTTTCCATGAATTTGTGAAAAATTTCGCAGTTACTAATTTTTGCGAGCAAGCCGCTAAAAATGTCACAAGCAGTTGCATCGTCAGGGGAAGCACCATATGTTATTTTGGTAATTAAATGTCAACTAAATGCTAATAAGCGGTGAAAAGCACAAAATACAACAACAAAGTATGTGGTAAGAAATTTGCGATCTTCTGTTACATGAAATGGGGCTTGGGCCAGTACATACATAATGTAGATATATACATATGTATATATCGTACATATGAAGATAATTGAAAAAAAGATGTTAGGTACTCGTATCACAACCATAGTATTTCATATGAGACAATTTTCGACCGTTCATTTGTTACTTACAAATTTTTTCTAAATTTTTTATGAAAGTACAGTCCATTATACAATAAAAACCGTACGAATCCAAGCTTTAAACCCTGCACATATTATGAAAAAAAATCAACAAAGTCACTTAAAAATTTTTGAAACTTTTTAATCAGAATTTGTCAGCGATTTTTTTTTTGGGTATGTAGTTTTACAGCTCATTTAATTTGAGTATAACAAAATGCCAGTTTGAAGTGGCTTAGAAATCGGGTTGATTTTTGATGTTTTTTTTTGTATGCAGTGCATTAAAATATAATATTTACAAGCTGTTTAATATTAACATGGCAGATAATACGCAGGAAAAAAATTATCAAACATCAACAAAAATTGTTAGTCACCTGACAAATCTGTACTAAAATTAGAATAGCTCTAAACTGCGACTCGAGAAATTTACGAAAATTTCGTTGATAAATTTTTTAAAATTAATGGAAATTTGCAGAATTTTTCTACATTTTGTACAAAGTTTGAAATTTTGACTAAAAGTTTAACACAAAAAAACCTTGATAATATTATAAAAATGTTACTGTTTCAAAACTTTTCTGATACACTGTATATACATATTTTATATAACAGCTCCGTGCTTGTGGTCGAAAAGCAGACTAGTTAAATAAGAAAATGCAAGAAATTTAACACTAAAATTCTGATGATTTTGTAAGTACTCAATAAAACGAAAATTTTAAATTTGTCGAAAATTATATATTTCTGCAAAAAGTCGAAACTGTTACGATCTGGCCTAACGAATTCGTCTATACTACACCCAGTAAACAAAGTTATTTGAACTAACATTTTCCTGAATGAAGTTGAAAGTTTCTAGACATTTCGTAATGACCTCGTTGAAACATGAAAAAAATATATATTTTAAGAAACTCTCCACAAAGCCTTTATACGAGTACTTTTAAAAATTAAAGCAAATATTTTGGTAGGTAATCTTTTGCATTTGCAGGGGTTATTGTAAGAGCGGAACAAATTATAGCAGAAACAAACTTATATGCAAAGGGTGTTTTTTTTTAGAGGTATGGAACTTTTATTTCAAACAAAACACTGAAAACCTAATAGCACTGCTAATATTTCGGCTTTAATAGTTCGCTAATTTTATGGCATTTGGTGTTTGAATAAAATTTCGGGTATATGACCATCGTAACTGAAGCCAATCCTGTGGGTCCAATTCGCACTACTTTTTCCAACATAGTCGACCTTATCTCGCCAATAATACGCCAAATGTTGGTTTTCTACCGACCAGGACATGCATTTCCACGCTTTGCAAGCGCTGTTTAACGCCCTAAAGGCTATGCCAGATAAAATGTTGTCGCTTTTGGTGACATTCGAACTTTGTTAGCAAGAAGCGGAAAGCGCAAAGGGGTGCCACAATAGACGCTTTGTTTGTTTACTTATTGGAATTGCATTTAATTTTCGTTCTGAAAATACACTCAAAACGGATTTGAATGACAATTTATAATTGTTGCGTGTGTAAATTAAGAAATAGAATCAGCTGATTGCTAACGAGCGCAAAATGATGGGAGTTGGTATTATGAAGTTAAAATATTATGTGTGACAATTTTTGCAAACAAATTCATATGTTTTAATTTAGCTGTCAAAGTGGATGTGCCACGCAAAACGCTGTATCTGGTATCAGCTTAAGTCTTTACAAAGTAATTTGCCAAAATATATTGAACATAAATGTGACAGTTGGCTTTATAGCTTTAAGAAGTTCCATTACATAAAACAAAACACCCTTTATTGATGTATGTATATCAAATCAACAGCTTTTTGAGGTGCAGCAATTTTATCAGAGTAATGAATGAATTTCTTTGTAAATATGTTATATATGTATAAATGGTGGTATGAGCGCTTCAATGAAGTTGTTTACAAGAAAAGTAAATTTCGAAACAATGAATACAAATTTCATTTACGTTATATCTTAAGTGTTATTGATAGTAAAATTCTAAAGAAAGTAAGCAAAATAAATGCATTATTTACATTACACTCTTACAGCAGACGATATGTTTAAGTATTAAAACCTGGGCCCTAGGCACTCCAATCTAATATTTCCTCTCATTATAGTATTTTTCCTTAATTCAATAATAAATACATACGTACCAACGTCATTGCTTATTTATTTGGGATATTTTCAGTTATTTTTTTAATTTTATTTTATTTTATCTATTTTAAACACTTAACAACGATGTACATATGTACTACATACATTCATATGCATAAATACTTTTAGACACGAATGTATGACTCCCATTCGCTTATCACTCGTTGGCGGGAATGCTTCAGATACTCTGTGTTCTATCGATTGCGCAGTGATAGGCGAAATACATTATCGTTTATGTCAGCTACTTTGTATTGTTGTAGGTACATATTTACCAACAAGTTTACAGAGATAGATGCATGGCATCGCCGCCGCTTCCTCAGCAATGGTCTTATCGCTAAGAATAATATGTAATTTATTTTACAATATTGATCAACAAAACCAGCGTTACTAAGAGATGAGATAACGGCTGAAATTTGTAGCTTATTCTCTATGGGAAATACTAAGCATCTTTATCGTTTTTTTTTACAAAAAATACATTCAATACATACAAATTTTGTCTCTGCATTTTTGTTATCGAAAAAGTACAATTTATACTGCCCAATTCTTATAGCGTATAAGTAAATTTTTTTTGACTGCAGACAGATAAAATTTATTAAAAATGTAAATAAAGTTAAAGAAAATATAGAAAAAATTGAGTAAATATTACCCAGTAAGTAAACAATCTGCGTCTATGAAAAATTATAAACAAAATCGAAAATTTAAAAAAAAAATATAATAAAAACAATAAAGCTAGTAGAAATTTAAAGATATTAAAATTCCGTTGAGCAATTAAATATGTACAGACATCGACAACATGTATCTAAAAATAATTTAAAGAAACGTCAAAAATATTTCTATAAACAAAAGTTTTTTAAAAATTGATTTTGTAAATACTCCATCAGCCTACATCTAATTAAAAATTAAAAGAAAATACATAATTGTCATACAAAATTTTTACGAAATTTATTTTCTTTAAGTATAATTATTAACAATTTACATGCAATATATATTTTTCTATATTTCAAGAATATTTAAACAAATTACAAACAAGAATAGTAAAATAATTTTATTAAGTAAATAAATATCTTGAATACCAACATTAATAAAATAAAAATATTAAAAAAAAACAAATATTTCAACAATATAATAACAAATTAAAAAAAAATATTTTAAAAACTTAAACAATGAAGTTGGAAAATTTATTTTTTTTTTGTGTAAAAACAATTATTAATAAAATAAGAATATTAAAAAAAAAATCATAAGTAATTAAATATTTCAACAGTATCATAAAAAAATACAAATATTTTAAAAACTAAAACCAAAAAGTTGGGAAATTTAATTTTCTACGTTAAAGTAAACATTAATAAATTATAAGTATTAAAAAAAAAACATAATTACTTAAATATTTCATAAATATTCAACAACGTTCGTCAAACAAAAAGTTTAAAATATTTTCAAAACCATTAACAACAGATTTTCAAAAATTGTGTTTTTTTTAATACCACTCAGAACGTATGCAAATATTTCAACAAACTTACATTTCATAAAAAACGAAAAAAGCAACAAAAACATTTGAAAAACTTAAAAAAATGGAAGAACTTCTTTTTGTTAAAAGTCGGTAAGCAATTAGATATCAAACTGCATTTATTAAACAAGTTTTGAACAAATTATAAACAAAAAGTAAAAACATCATTCGAAATATATTTTAATAGCAGTTTGTAGTAAATAGCTCTAATATCAGCAACTAATAAAAAATATTTCAATAATATTAGAAAAAAACTAAATTAAAAAATGGGTTGCTTAGTTTATTTTTTTGTTTTAATATTAATGAAATATTTCCTTCCTGTTAAAAAAAATTTAATTTTTTTTGTAATATTTGGCAATATCTAGCATTTCTATATCCCAGAAAAAGTTCTGAGAAGTTGCAGTTTCAGTATTGTTCAAATTTCATCGCTTCCCACCAGCTTGGCGAAGTCAACAAATTAGAATCCTGAAGGTGGAAATAGTGGTAGATATTACTTTAATTAAACAATAGGCAGTCTAAGGCATCATTTAATTTTTAACTGTAAAAATAAAAATTTCTTTCATTTCCTTATACAAGATGTAAATGTGTTTGTGTCTACCTACATTGCTCAAATCAAAACATATCAATCACTTTTCTTATCTCATATCAACACCAAAATACATACATAGCTCACATTAATAAATCATAGCAACACATTTGCTTTTCAAAAAAAAAAATCTAACCTTTCTTTACGAAATATCAGCAACTGGCTTATAAAAAGCCAATTAACTACTTTAATAATTCTTTAATTACCCCTAATCTAACGCCAGGGCAACAAATACAAACACATGCAAACAAAATAAATTCAAGCACATATCTACATCATACATAGGTATGTAGTAATTTATTGCTTGGTTTTTGCCGTTTTAGCGTAGAAAGTGCATTATTTGTAATTATGTTTTATTTACGCCATTAAATTAAGAAATACAAATATTAAACTTCAGTAATGTTTCTGCCAAATTAACAACTCATATCTGTGGACAGAAACTTATAGGGTTCTCTAAAGCCGATATCAGATAATTAAACACAATATAAGTCTTCTTTCCAAAGATAGTTTAAGTCTAAACTATTCTGGAATTACCGCTTTGGAAGCCGCTGTCTGAATGATCCTTTTGATCGTGTTCAGTTTCTCGAAAATAGCTGATCCAAAAGTTAGATCGCCGATCCAAATGTAGCCCACAGCAGTGAAGTTTTCTAGAAGCATCGAACCATCGCTATAAAAAAGTAAAGTTGTGAATGTTATCCTCCCATTAAGATTGTTGTATATGGAAAAAAAACAATATCGCAAACTTTTTTTTATTATAAATCAAAAAATATTTATGTACACTCAAAAAAAAAAAAACAAAAAATGTATGCATTAAAAAAAACAGCTATCAGAAGAAAGAAATATTTACTACTTTTGCAGCAGAGAAGATTAAATTTTATTTAGGTTTTTATTCATTCTGAAGAAACCTTTACTCAATCGGGATAAAATAATAGCAATTTGAAGAAAAATTTACGCCACCAAGTAAAATAAAACTTTTTTTCGATCTTTGTTGTTTTCATGGTAAAATCAAAGCCTTTAAACATTTCACAAATATTTTATATCTCAAAACTCAGTAGCTCTTCACGAAATTCCAAATAATAATACCCAATCATTTATTTAATCCTTTTTTTTTAATATGAATGCTTTGTTATGGGCCCATTTTTGCTCTTTTCGGTGATGTTATGAGACTCATAAAAAGTTGTCAATGTAATGGTTAAATAAATTGATAATTGGCAGAAAAATATTTATTTTTCCGAATTCTATGCAAATTCAATGAACCTCTAAATATTTTTTTTTATAAAAAATATACGGAGTTTGTTTTAGACCAATTCTGTGGGTGAGAGCGTGAAAATTCGTATTTTATTTTTTCCCATGTATTTTCAGACCACCCTAGTGATTACTTTCTAATGCCATGAATATTTATAACGCAGTTGAAGATCTTCGAAGGAGTTTACTGTTCAAACTTCATTGATAGTGGTTTCTCCTTAATTGCCCGACCGGTAGGGAGACTATCCCCAAAAGCCAAGGAATAATTGCATTTTCTCCTGGCTAGGAAATTATAGAAAACCAGAACACAATCTGGCAATATGTATTTTTCTATCGTAACTGTTTCTCTATCTGATCATCTGATCTTTTCTTATGTCTAGAAGAAATCACCGTCTTCAATATTTTCTCTCGATGTTCTATTTACAGAAAAACCGACAACAATATAAAGTTTGTTAAAAGAAATGAACAAAATTTTATTCTGATAAACAATATATGAAATAACGTGAAATCTACACTTTTCTTCTTTCATTCCTATCGATAATTATCGCAAAAAATTTCGGCCAATATTATCATAGAAAATATTTTACGTCGCTATTAATTTAATAAAATAATATAGATATCTCAATCATGATATGAGTTTAGCTGTATTCAATATTTATATATACAATATATGCGTGCATACATTCTTAAAATTTTTGCTCTATTTTTAATGTTTAAGTGGGCACAATATTAGCGTTGAGCCAGTCGGCGCACACTCTAAGAAATGTGTGTACATTTTTTTAAAATAGAAATCAAGTGAAGTGTTGTGCTGGGATTTAGGATGGAAGTGGGGTTTCCCTAATTTTACCACTGTTATTTTTTAAGGATTCGTGGCGCCTTAAAGTTACTTGTCCTTCTCCACACAAAATTCATGCTGAGTTGACAGGGCGTATGAGCGATATTTTGATTTTTTAAATTCGTTTTATTAGCTTCGCAGTAAATTCAGTTTTGTTACTGAATGCAAATTAAATGTCATTGACATAAAATTCTTTTGAAAATAAAGTTTGATTTATATAAGCTTTGGAAAAAAATTTCCTTTCTAGGGTTAAACTAAACAGAAAATTCCTACGCATGTTTTATAATTTTATTTAAACTTTTAACTTTTTTAACCTTTGTACTAAAACTACGCAATTTTTCTTTAATTCTATTAATTTATTTTTTTGTTGCAAAATTTCACTTTAATTTATTCTTAATTTTTACGAGCTTGCCTAAATTTTACTTCAGTACTGATAAATATTATAATTTTTCAGTAAATATTTAACATTTAATAATTGGATCAGCTTCAACATCTCTGAAAATTTTGTAACTTGTTTTATATTATTTTTCAAATATTTTGTAACCTAACCTACTTTACGTACATTCCAAATTTTATTTAAACGTCTGTTTTTTAAACTTTTTTATATTTTAGATTTGAAAGAAATGCATTTTTTTTTTTAAATTTGTTTTTATTTTAGCTTTTACTTGTGAAAAAAATATAAGTTTATTAGTAAATAACTGAACGATTTTTTGAACTTTTCCAAAAAAAATTTTTTTGATTATTTTTTAATTGAATTTTTACTTAATTTCAATATTCTGATGTCATAAGCTTTTATAAAACATTCAATGAAATATTTTAGTACGCTATGCATTTGAAAACTTATAAAAATTTTGTTTAATTTGAAATTTTTTTATTTTTGTAACCCAAACTATTGCACCCCTATTTTTCTTTTATTTGTCTTTTTACCATTTTAGATCTGATTATATTTTTAAAATCTCATTCTGGTTGCAGAAAAATTTTTTCGAAAAAAATAAAAAAATTAATATTTTACAAATTTTTTCTTAAAAAATTTGCAACCCCTTGCTGCAAAAAGTAGTTAGTTTTTATACGCATCTTTTGTTAAAAAATTTAAATATTGCTTAAATTAAGATTCGATCTGCTTAAGTTTTAGTTCAGTGTGGAGAAGTATAATAAGTTGTCATTAAATATTTCTTTTATATGTTTCTCTACATTGATAACTTTTCAAGTATTTTACGTTATCCAACTAATAAATTTTAATTTCTAAAATCATATATGTACTACTTTTATGGCATTTTTTGTTTTCTAATAAATAATAAACAACTTTGGTATGCCATAAAAATCATTTCGCCAGGCATTGCTGTAAGTTATTTCGCCGCGTGTACCCTGTTTGGTTTGGTTGGTGGCTTGTGGCTGGTCTGCCCCGGAGTCACAGTAGACTTTTTTTTCCGAATTGTTGGCGGTAAACATATAGATGGTACATACACGCTTAGTATGTGCCCACCTGTCGGTGATATGGGAATGTAAACAATCTCAAACACAGTTAAGTAACGGTAATCACAAGCACAAACAATGTCATTACTGTGGTTGTCTTATTTTACAAATACGAGTGCTCGACTGTTGTGGTGATATCTGCAAAAAAAAAAAACAATAACTTTTTTTTTTTAAATTTCTAATTAGAAATAAGTTGGTCCCTGTATATTGTGAGATGTGGGGGATGGGGAGGTTAAGAAAAATTACGAGAGCATGCTTTTGGTCATAAGGCGCTGATAATGCGCGTTCGCTCACCTACCACAAGTAGTACTTAAGAGTTTTATATGTGCCCACTCGTACTACACACTCGGTTTGTACTTCAATGGCCTATATTGGAATGCTTTTTTTGTTTGATTTGATTTTGTGTGTTTTTGTATTGTTTTTTTTTTTTTTGCAATGGCGCTATTACCTCTTAAGTATACAACAAATTGACGCTTTTAAATACACTCGTGGACTCCATGGCCAGCAGTTTGGGCGCTATATTCCTCGCGGCATGTGCGTGAAATCCGTAATTGAAATTTTTAAACGCGTCGAAAATCGAAACGTAAAATTTTCGCGATATCGCCTTCAAATGATTATCAGGCAGAAATAAATATTTGACAAATATATACTATATTTGAAATGTGCACTATTTAATTATTTTTGTTTTACCACATTCCATCTCAAAAATTTTGCAATATGTACTACTTTACGTATGCAAAAATTTTCAATACACTAAAATCATCGCTAAATCGTCGACCTAAACTTCGTAATCATCATGATGATAAAAAGCATAGCGGTGGCGATCGACAACAGGATTGTGTCAGCAGAGTTATGTCGCCGCGACGATGGATATTGTTGCTAATTTTTTACATAGCGTATTTGATGTTCGGCGCCAGCATCTACTATCATATAGAACATGCACTCGAAAAGCAAAATCGGGCAACAGAGCTGCGGGAGCGTATTGAAATGAATGGTGAGTACTTACTTAATTATTTAGAGTATTCAAAAATATACACAAATGTACAGTGACTTAAAAAAGTTTACCACAAAGTGATTTTTTTTTAGAGTATTCGCCATGTTTTCCATGCTAAATGTTTTTTTTCTAAACTTTTTAATAAAAAATACACAGTTCGTTACAGAGGCGCACACAAAAAAGTATTTTGGAAGAGTTATACGCTACATAACTATTTGTATTATATTTATTTAATATTTAATTGATGCCTATTCAGGATTAGCGAGTCTTGAACCCCAAAACCCTCCTTGGGTGCGCCAATGATTTCTTATATAACAAAAATCATAAAAAACAAAATTTCAAACTTCATACAAATTTGTATCGAAAACTTTTACATTTAAAGTTTAGAAAACTTTTGAGTGCGCAATGTTGTAGTTCATTCAATTTTAGTAAATATTACTAAAAATTCCGTTTGATTTTTGAATTTTTTTTTTGAATTTATTTAATTTTTCATGAAACAAATTTCAAATATTGTAAAAAAAAAACATCATGTGGTCAGTTGTTTGAGTCACTGTATATGGTGTGGAAAATATTTATTTTTTACGCATTAAAATCTAAAAATAATACGTGTTTTTCTAACGTCGTACATACATTTCTATGTACATTAAGGTTATTCTTCGTAGGAATAAAAAAAAACTGCGGGTTTTTCGAACCAAAGTTTTTTTCGTATACATAATTTACCCATTCAGATCCTAAAAGTATTCCGGAAAATGTTTAGATTTAAAATTAGCTTGGTGAAAAATATCTTGTTTAGAAACAGACGCTACACTACAATTTTTAACAAAAAAAAAAAAAAGAAAAAACAAAGTAAATTTCAAATTTTGCCTTTTTTGATATTTTGTGATTTTAATTTTTTCGTTAAAAAATAATCGTTATTCTTGGACTTACAAGTTTTCGATCATAATAACCGCAAACAAATTTATCGGCGATGACAATAATAAGTTTTACGATAAAAAAACTATAAAAATTTTGATCCAAAAAGATCGCAAAAATTGAAACCCAAGAATAACGATTATTTGTTATCGACAAAAAATAAAAATTATATCGATAAAAAAATCACGAAATATCGATCACATGTGAGAAAACATGTTGCAAAAAATTTGAAAAAATTACAATTTGAGATTCTTCAACTTTTATGGCTTTATTCATAAAAAATAAAATAGATATAGAGTGATATTTTCATACGAATTTTCGATTTATAAAACTATTAAATTGTTTTATTTCTTTAAGTTTATATTTAAAAAAAAATTCAAGCTAAGTGTATGGGCATTTTAAAAATTTTAATTTTTTTTTAATTTTTTGTCTTTTACACCGCTCTATTCGAAAATTTTAAATAATATTAAAAGTACTATATGAATTTAATTTACCTTTGTGAACAAAATATTTAAATTAAAAAACAAGTTACAAATTCTTTAAATAATTTTTTTATAATTTTCAATTTCTTTAAATAATTTTTTAAACGGTTTATTTTATATAAATTCAAGCTAACAAAATAGTAAGCAAATAGTACGTTCTTCTGGAGCGTATAATTCTAAATTATAACTACAAAAAATATATCTATATGCCATATCACGAATGATAAAATTCCATATTGTTTAATATCCTCAAAATACCAAAAGTTTGTCTCTAACAATAAAAATCGCATGAAGTCGCACAAATTCACATGAAATCCTGAATTCAAATTCGCCTAAAATTGCATTGGGAGCCGCAGAAATTTGCCTATGTCGGATTCGTTAAATTTGCAGATAGTGCAGACCAGTTTAAATCTTTACTGCAATTTGCTTTCAACTCGCAAAAACCAGCTTTTTTATGCAGAGGTACACTAATATATGTATGTACATACATATGTATATTTATCATACCAATTTACTTCAATGTTTCATCGCGTCTTAAACGATAAAATGTTCGAGAATTCAAAATATAGTAGATACAGAGGAATAATGCATCCCCACAACCCCATATTTTTCTTAACTGTTTTCCGAAGGATCAAAGCCAAATCTAGTCATTCACGCTATCGGGTATATAGCAATATCATACCACCAATTAGATCCAATTGATTCATTTTTTTCATCTCTATTTGGACTGATACCGATCGGAATACCTCAGGCTTGAATAAATCGCCAAGGGCCGTCATCCAGCAAAGTTGAAGATGAACTTTCTACCAAAGTGTCGCTGAATTTCAATGCTAAAAAATAAAGTGCACAGTTTTTTTTGTTTGCATACCTTGCATATTACACGTGCAGTTCATTATCAAATGTTAATTGCTCAATAAATAAAATAATGGATATTTGAAGCATACTGTCAATTATGAAGGTGACTTAAAGAAAAAAATGTTTGAATTATAAAAGAGGCAAAAGATAATATATGCAAATAAAAGCAAAAAAAAAACTGCGATTACTAGCACAATTAACACTGCACGTCCAAGTATTGCGTTGTATTTTTTTTTTTTTACTTTCAAGTATAGTTTTTAAATTTTCACATTAGCCTAAAATTCATTACGAACTATTAAAATGATTTTACTATTTATAAAACGTGTCTAATTTGCTAATATTCATAAAAGTTAACACCAAACACTCACAATGGGGCTTTGTTTGATTATCGAATACTCGACTGCAAGTCAGCCGGTCTCTTGTGCGCATCACTGACACTTATCCACCCGCATTGTGGTACTCGTTGTATGACTAGCTAGAAATTCCAACTTATTAGCAAAGTTTTCGACTACATAATGTTAATTTTTTACGCAAATCAACCATAAAAGTTCTCTAATTGACCTAAGCAAATGAGAGCAGACGCATGCCGTGACGTATGTTTTATATATTTTTTGTATGCAAATAGTTTATTTGAGCTTCTAAACTGAAGTCGAAAAATGAAATTAACACAAAAAAAAAAAGAACCATGCGCAACTTTGAAGTTATTTTTAGTAATTGATCACACCATCCATTTCCATTTAATAATTTTTGGTAGTTTAATGAGTCGCGGTTTGTTATGTTTGCGCAGACTTGTGAATTATAGATATATATTTTTTTTTTATCTAAATGGTGAGATATTCACGGCTTCACAAAAATATTGTCGATAAATTAAGCAGAACAGAATAAAATAAATTAGCATAGTAAAAAGAATATAACAAATTAAATAATAATAAAAAAATAAATAAAAGTAAAATATGCATAACGAAACAAAATAAAATCAAAATAATCAAAATAAAATAAAATATATACATATGTATTTAATGAAATTATTAAAAAAAAGCAAAACAAAAATTAAATTAAATAAAAAATTTAAATAAAATAATTTAAAATAAATCAAATAAAAAAAATAAATAAATAAAATAAAAATATGTAATGTAATACAAATATATTAAATAAAATATATTAAAGCAGATGCGATAACGGTTCTAACTTTTATTTAAAAAAAATAATCGTTTAATTTTTTTTTATTTTTTATTTTATTTAACAAAATTAATTAAAATAAAATCAAGCTAGAAAATAGGACCAAAAAAATAACATAAATAAAAACAAAATAATATGAAATAAAGCAATCCAAAATAAAATAAATTAAATACTAACAAATAAAAAAAATATAAAAAGTGTTTAAATGCATTAAAAAATAAAATATTTTGTAAAAAATCTACAAAAATATAAAATAAAAATTAGATTAAATGTAAATAATTTAATTAAAGTAACACCAAAAAAATGTAAATATAAAATACGAGTTTAAATAAAATATAATAAAATAAAATAAAAATTTGTTAAAATTAAATAAAGAAATAATAACAAATTATAACATAATAAAATATAGAAATGAGTTAAAGTAAAATACCAAATGAAATAAATTTAAAAAATAAAAATAAAGTATAGAATATTATTAAATACATTCAAATATAAAATAGAATGTAAAATTATGTGCAACGATATCTATAATAAAAATTATATAAAATAATATAAAATAAACTAAAATAAAATAAAGTGAAATAAAATTAAAAAAAAATTAAAATCAAATATAAATATATCAAAGCACAGCAAAATATAATAAAATAAAATAAAATTTTCATAAAATAAAGAAAGCAATATATTAAAAAATAACACAATATCTTGTAGTGCTACTTATAAAAATCTTATTTCACAGACCCAATAAAATAATAAATTAACAAATGCGGCATTTGAATGACTAGCTGATTTGGTTCAGTGTATTTAAAACTTTTAAGTATTCAATTCTTCTATCTAACAATCTGCATGACTTCCGATCGTTTCGAGGTGTTTATATAGATGATAAATTTAAAGAACTCAAATCTCGTGAAATCAATCAAATTGAGGCGCTATAAAAAAAACCACTCCGTTCTTTTCCTACTGCCTTGGAGCGAAGTTTTCTATGGAGCTACATGCGAAAACACTTACATATAAAACCCAATTTATAACGATTCATTAATCCAATTTCCATCAATCACTACCAGTTTTTCTAGCGCTTAACTACTTAGAAATTCTCACTGCCATCGAAATAAATTGCATGACAAGCATTGGAATTAAATTACACCATCGGCGCCGAACTCCACCTGTTGCCAGTTTCTAAACCCATATGCGCATCAATGAAAGCCCAAAGACTATAGAGAAAATCCTATAAATGAAACAGAAAATGGAAAAATGTAAACAAAACATTGACATCGAACTTGAAAAATGTCGCTACCAATTTAGGGGGTGTAGGTTAGCTGTAATCCATACTCGGTCGCAATGATAAGCGCGCCAATTCATGCTGATCAACTCACCGACCAACGAACTGCAATCACAGCGATTTGACGTTGTACAATACAATTCCTTCCGTACGCGAACGTTCAAATTAATTTGTATGATAAACACACCTACGATCGGCTTATTTGCATTGTTATTTTTGGTTTTTTTTTTGCTTTGTTCATTGAAATTTAACTGAGCGACAACTAGCCAACGCAAATTAAACGATTTGCCCAATGAACTAAAAAAATAAAAAAAAAAATAAAAAAAAAATACATGAATGACGACTCAAAGTAGCTCAGTAATAAACAACAGAAAAGAAACAACGGCAAATGGATGCACGCAAGTTGGTGTAATAACCTCTGTAGGAAAAATTACTCTGTAGAGTGCCATCTGAATTTAGTACTAAATCCGAACTTTGAAAAGAGTTTCGAATGTTCATGCACCCAAATTAGATTTTTCAATTTAGTTCTTTCTTTTCAATTTAGTACGGAATTTAGTACCAGAGTTTAGTACTAATATTAGATCTTATACACAGTGGTCTAAATATATTTGTTTTTAAATTTAGTACTAGGTTCGAACTGTCAAAAGAGGATGATTAGACAGATCTTATGGAATTTAGTACTGGTTCCCAATTTAGTACAAATTCCAAATTTCGTCTCAAGTTTAGCACTAATATTCGATCTTACACATAACGTCATAAATTTCATTTTTTTTTAATTTAATACTAGTTAGCAATTGTCAAAAAGGGGGAAGGAGCAGGATAGCGAAGTAAGACCACCAATTCGTTACGTAGAATGTGTGAGATTGAGCTTGTTTAGAACTAGTGCCCAATTCATACTACTTCCCAACTATGTAAAAGCAATAATTTTCAGCACTCGAGTTTAGTAATATAGAACTTATATAAATTTAATTTTTCAAATTTAGTACTAATTCCAAATTGGCTGAAAAGGGGACGGTGAGCGATGTAGGACCCCCAACAGCCATGCAGGCATTCTAATAAAGATCATGTGATAAAGTTCAGATAAAGGTTATGTAATATAGTGTTATTTCTCAGTTTAGTACAAATTCCCAACTATGTAAGGGAGATAAATTCCATCTTTAAATTTCACTTCACAAATTAAGTACTATTTACGAGCTGTAAAAAGGTGATGCCGAGTGCAACATATTGAGATTATGAAATTTAGTACAAATGCCAAACTTTTTAATGAGGATAAATTGCAGCTCTCAAGTTTAGTACTAATATTAGTACTTATGCAGAGTGGCCTAAATTTGAAGAGTGAAGTAGGACCAAGGAATAGGCATGCAGAGTGTATCAGATCGAGATTATGGATTTTAGTACTAATTTAATATAATTTAGTATTACTGCCCAACTATCTAAACGGAAAATATTTCATCTCTCGAGCTTAGTACTAATATTAGATGTTATGAAGAGCGTGAGAAATTTCAAATTTCTCAAATTTAGTACTAATTCAGGATAGTTAGAAAATCGGACGGAAAGCGAAGTGGCACAGAAAAGTCATGCGGAGTGTATCAGATCGAACTTAGGGAATTTAGTACTATTTCACTGAATCCAAATTAGTACTGAACCTCAACTATCAAATAATGCTGCAAATGAGATGTCTTGAATACCCAGCTACAACCGTTTTGTACTTTTTGTACAAGAATTCGGAGTTCTCCAAAACCGCATCAGCTCTTAGCTACCTAGTGAATTTTCCTACCGGGTCACATGTAACGAATACGACTGCCAACACATAAAACAATGACCGGGGCAGCCATCACACACACACACACATTCTTCATCTCTACTGAATTTAATATGTAGGTATTTATGTTTGTTTGGTGTATCTGTATGTTCGCCTTCCGCTTGCCGGTTTGTAAGAGTGTGTGTGTGTGCCTATGTGTTTGGTATCCGCGCGGAAGTATTCATATCGGCTTGTGTGCGCGCAGCAATCAAAGCACATTTCGGCTTACTCTTTGTAAATGAAACGATGTGTTTAGTCTGAAATAAATCTATACCTTTTGGTCGTGAGTGTGATTTATCTTGATCTAAATAACTATTATATCTCGTTAATGATTGTCAAACGCAGGCAAATTGTGTATCATGTGACGTCACTGATTGATAGTTTTCGGAAGTAGCGGCATTTAAAATGTCACGGCCAATGTGACATCTATGTATACAATGACAATGACAGTGACACGGTTTTAATTGCGTGTAATCGATTTTGTGAATAGATTTGGGCTACATTTTTATTTAGAGTAGATTTTAGTTTTCAGTTTTCTGCTACGCTTAACGCTTGATTGGATTTTCCGCATTCGCAATTTTTATTACTTTCATCTAATCGAGCATAGTACCTACTTGACATATCAGCAAATCAGCGCTGATTGTTTATTTATTTATTTATTTAAATTAATTAAATTCGATGACGATGAAAATCATTTGATAGCTCACACATTCGTCCAATCGTACACGTGAATTTAAGTGCATACACCGATTTTGAAGCATGCAGTACATATTTACATAGTGTATGATGCTCCTATTTTATTTTAAGTACACTTTATTGACATTTACAACTACTTAATGGCAATTTAATTTTTATTTTTTTATTTAGTTATTCAACCTGCCTGTCGTTTGTTAGTAAGATAAGATTTATTTTACTTATCAGTTGCAATTCGTTAATGCAATCAAAATAAAATGCTTCGCTTGCAATAAAAAAGTAAATAAAAATAAATAAATAAAATAAAATAAAATAAAAGAAAGCACAAAGCGTTACTTTATTTCATTCTGTTGTTATATTAATTAGTCTGTTTGTTTTGTAAAGTAGCGATTTGTGATTTTATAAAAAGCAAAATTTGACCTTGTTGCACAATACTCGTATTATAGGTAAAAGGGATTGAAAAATTTTATCAGCTGTAAGTTAATCAAACAAACTTGTACATATGTACTTACATACATACAAACATATATATATGTATATATATATAGCGAGCATATACCTTTTTGTCTAAAGGGTTTCCACGTAGGTGCGAAGTGCTTTTTCAAATGGCAAGGTAGTGATAATATTCAGACTTGACTTTACAATGACGCACAATTTTTATCAACTGTATGCGGTTTGTTATGCAAATTTTCTCAGATATTTTATACATCTCTTAATTTAGAAAAATACGCTCACATATTTTGGAATCTTACTAATATTATAAAAGTGAATAATGAATGTGATAAATGAGAGTGAGTATGTGTGGATGTTTGTTACCTTTTAACGCCAAAACGACTAAGCGGATTTATATAAAATTTGGCGCATAAATAGCCTATGCCCTGGATTAGCATATCGGATATGGGATATATAGAGAGTAGCCAATTAAATAAATAAATTAAATCATATGTTTCTAAATGATGTTTGGACAGATTTAAAATAGTATTTTTTATATTTTTCAAATTAATTTTTTCGTAACCATTTCATCTTTTTTAATATTTTATCAACCAATTTAATTATTGTATGAATAAAAAAATCGTGTGGTAGGGCTTATGATTTAAACAGCACGCACGATATAACATTGCCACCTTTTCCCGGGTAATAAATAAAAAAAAAATTGCAATTCGGGGCTTCTTTAGGGTTTACGGAAAAAATAGTTCATGTAATTTTAAGAATAGGTTTGCACCAGAATTTCATTTATTGATTAACCGATTTAAAACAAAAAAAACAAGTGGCATTTTTAATTTCAGATAATTATGTTAGGGTGGAGCATTCAAATTGCAAAAAGTTGATTTTCCATTGTATTTCTAGTACCAGTTTTGGCTGTGCGTACTTTTTTTGTTTGTTTTGTTTTTTTTTTTCATAAAAGTCTAGCTCATTATATAACAAACAACATATGAATCCACCTTACAAACCTTGTAGACAAAATAGGAAAATTTAACAAAATTTTACAACAACAACACACTTTTTATACACAAATTTTCTTCCGTACAAAACAAATTATCGAATATACTTTGTATATTTGTATTTAATGGGTTATAAGACTATATACTTAGAATTTTTCTAAACATTTTGAGCAAAAAGTTTTTTGTTGTTGCAAAAGTTTGCTGAATTTTGCAATTTTTTCTACATAGTTTGAAATGTGAGTTTATATGGTGTTTGTTATAAAAAAAAGCTGAACTTTTATAAAAAAAATAATAAGCTTAAAAAACGCAAGAGGAATAGCCAAAATGCTTCAAAATGTTGTGTCTCTATTTTATTTTGCACATAACTGTATATATGAGATACTTAATATTACAATTTTTGAGATGTGTTTAATTAGTTTAGTATGCTTGCTGATATTTTTTAATACATAGTAGAAGTAGCAATATTTCTTTTCTTTTTATGTAATATTTCTGTATTTCTGTTTTTTGTTTACATCCGTAATTTCTGTGCAGATTTTGTGACTTTTCCATGTAAAATATTTTTGTTCTTTGTGTATTGCTTTCCTTTGCACATCTAACCTGCTTCAAAATATTCGTTTTGTTTTTGTTCAAATCATTAATTACAACGTCGTCTGCCTTTTTTTTTGTAGCATTGCGGGCGTAGCGAAATTCATGCATTGTTTTCCTCTTCCGTTGTTAGACAGAGGTCATAATGTTTATGAAATTTTATAATTAAGTAATATCACTACCTTCGTAAGCTTCGTAACATTTTTCCTGGATTTTATGCAAATGTTTAAAAAAAAAACAAACAATTTGCACTGATAAACGCCCACAATTTGCTTAATTTACACAACATTTCCTAGCCAATCGCTACACGTAAAAAATAAGCAAAGACGATGTAGAAAACGAAAATAAAATGTTAATAATATGAAATTGCAGCTAATCTAGGCAAACGTTTAACTTATTCAAACAAACAGAGCACGCCGGCGACCAGCAGAGCAGCTGAGCAGTAACAAAATAGTTTTTTTGCGTTCTTTGCATCAGACGCTTACTAAATGCAAGTACATTGTAGTCACTTGGATTATTCGTGTCATTACTTTAAATTGTTGCAAATCTCAAGCTGTGCGAATTTAGTTGGATCAAGATATTCCTATATACATATTCATTTGTGGAAGTACAAATTTGCATCAGAGCAAAATTTCCTCACCTTCCAACAAGTGATTGTCGTCATTCCTATTTGTAAAAATATCCACAAGCCTATAGAAAACTAACTCAAGAGTCGCCTTTTAAATTCCATTGCTCACACAACAGATGGAAAGATCAGGCAACTATTGTAATTTACAAAGCGTCGAATAAACTACATTTGAACCTACAGACCCACATTCGTTTCTTTTGTAGTAAAAGGAAAAACTATTTCAATTAATTTGATTATTTAATTAGTGGCACATTTTTCATGTGTTTTTTTTATGCCTAAAGTGGAGGTCAAAATCAAAGTAAACTTTTTGATATTGTACTGCAATGTTTTATGTATGTGTGTAGTTTATTATAATGTATTGAGAAAGCTGCTGTGGAAGATTAGTCTCTTTCGCTCAAAACTCGCTTTCGATGTAGGCAGTCAAGTTGCGACTAAGTAGCTACTTAAATTGGTAAATAATTGGCGCTATAATCACCTAAGCGTTTTTGACCGATCTCAACATATAACACCAGTCGTTCTTTCTCCCTGCTAACTGACGCCAATTGAAAATACCAAGTGCAGCCAAGTACTTTTCCAACAGAGAGGAGGCCTTCCAATCACCATCAGCTTCTTCGTATACAGTCGAAAGCAGCAAAGTCGACAAAGAGCTGGTGTGTGCCGATTCTCTTCCCACGGGGACTTTTCCAAGATTTCGTGTATCGTGAATATCTGATCGATGGTAGACTTGTTCGGTCTAAAGCCACACTGATAAGGTTCAATCAGTTCCTTAACGGTTGGTGGCTTCAGTCTTTCACAAAGTACATACGCTCGACGGAACCTGTTATGCTACGCTAAGAAGACTCATCCCGTGGTAGTTGGCGCATATTGGCGGCAGAGGACAGTTGTGGTCTGCTTCTGGCAATCGCTGAATTTTCAATGATTTCAATGATGCAATTGAACCACATTTTCTTCAATATTTTTATTTTCGTTCAGCGTCAACTGATAATGACTATACTTTCCACCACCCGTGGCGTTGCACTCCAGCTTATTTTGCAAAAGTTTCGGTCATACTTTGAACTTGAAATCTTGCCAGACCTGCAAATCAATTTTATATTAGAAAATACATAATTATCTAAACCAATACTTCCCCATGCATTTGTTCTTGAAAATTTAATTTAATTTACAAACTTTCTTCCAGTCGTTAGCAACCACAGTGTAAACAGAAATAAAGTGGTTTGCATTCAACGCAGACTAAAACTTTGCTTAGCCAATACCAAGGCGAATTAATACCAGGTGGTGTTTACAAAAATGTACACTAACAAATGTACTATACAAATTACAACAAACACATAGTTTTGACATTCAATCTAGCAAGCGAATTCACTCGGCTGCTTGCTCAACACCACCTTATATGAATTCGCTTTGACAAATACCAAATATGCATAAATATTTGTCAATAATTATCGATAACAACTTTGCGAATACCAATTTTGACAAGTCGTAACACTTTCAATTAAGTTTTTCTTATGTTATTTAATTTTTACCTTTCTTTTCTAGAATACCTCGTTGGCGAACTAAGCGGCAAGAATGAGAGCTCCGTCACGCAGATACTTGAAAATATATCAGATTATTGTGGCAAGCAGGTTACCAACTATACAGAGGATGAATTTGAACCACCCTATACGTGGACATTCTATCACTCGCTTTTCTTTTCATTTACTGTCTGCTCAACGGTTGGTTATGGCAATATATATCCGACGACATTTGCGGGACGCGTAATTATGATATTTTACTCGATCATCGGTATACCGGTGAATGGTATACTTTTTGCTGGTTTGGGTGACTACTTTGGGAGAACGGTGAGTGGAATGAAATTTTTTAATTATTGTAAAATAGAGCTGGTTTTTTTTTTTAATTTAAAGCGTTATCAGTAACAGGTGTAGGGGTGAATTTTAGCATAGGCGCAAGTTTATAAGCGCGCAAAGATTGCCTTCCAAATGTACAAATTTAAGTGAATTTGGTTTTTTATTTGAAAAAAAAAAAAATAAAAATTACGATGGGCAAAATCGACAATCTTGATTGATAAATAAAAATATAAAGTTATCGATCAATTGTGGTCGAAAAACTTAAAATCACAAAATTACAACGATACATTGTCGTAAAACCAAAAGAATCTTCTAAATAAGAATTAGGTCAGATTTGCATGGCATAAGGGTTAGAACGCTATATTTGAGTTTTGAACGAATTCTTTCCAATAATTTGTTTTATCCGAAAAAATCCAAATAGGATCGGTTCCTGTTCGAAACTGTAGTTTTTACTGGTGTGTTGGATTAAATTTGCAACGATAACTGCCGCTTTTAATAAGAATGTTTTGTATTATATCGATTATTTCAAATATCATTTTTCGAATCGATGTTTTCCGGGTCGATATATCGAAGAGATCGATATATTACCACCACTAACGAAATTTAATTTGAAATTTATTTTTCAACCACAAAAAAACAGTAAATAAACTAGATTAAATTTAAATTGAACTAATTTTTTTCTGTACATTTTTGTATAAGATTTAAAATATCGATTATTCGAAAAATCGATATTTCACGGCCCGATACGATTATTTTTCAAATCGATATTTCCTGAGTCATTTAGCTCGAAGTAGAGTCAGTCAAATTTTTTTGTAAAATAAAATCTTTTTGAAAAAGTGTTCCCATAATTTTAGGCGCCACTTGCAATGAGAAATAAATTTGCAAGCGTTAGTTAAAATCTTTAAAATATGCTACATATGTTGACTAGCAATTTGAAGTTCTCGACACGGCTTCGAGTTGCTTTCTTAGCTCGCTAATTTTACCTGAAATAATAATTCTTAGTTCAAAATTTTTCTTTTTCATTCCAGTTCGAAATGATCTATCGTCGCTACAAAAAGTTCAAAATGTCACGCGACAAACATTATATGCCAGCACAATTGGGTCTAGTTACCGCCATACTTATCGCCTTAATACCGGGCATCGGTATTTTCATACTACTACCAGCGCTTGTGTTTACATATTTTGAAAAATGGTCATATTCAGTGTCGATATATTTTGCGTATGTGACTACCACAACGATTGGTTTTGGTGATTATGTGCCCACTTTTGGAGCAGATCAGGTAATTGCGTTAATAAAAAAAATTACAACTACATATTTATTTTATTGTATTTATTGTTTCTTTTGCAGCCTCGCGAATTTGGCGGTTGGTTTGTGGTCTACGAGATATTTGTAATTTTATGGTTTATATTCGCATTAGGCTATTTAGTTATGATAATGGGCTTCATAACGAGGTAATTACTTGACATATTTTTAAAAAATTTTTGTATTTTAAAGTCCATTGTATATAAATGTAAATATGTATCTATGTGTAGCTTGTGAAACTAATCATATTGCATTATAGTTGGGAAATGTCCTTTTAATTTTTAATCGAATACTAATTATAAATTAATGTATACATATAATTATTGGGAAAACGAAAAAATAATTTTTATCATAATTTCATATAAATCGATTTTTCAAATGTGAATTAATAATATTGTATAATAATACTACTACGTCCTACGGTTTCCTAAAGCTCTAGCTTACTAAAAATACGTCCCCAGGAAAATTTTTTATACAATTCAATCTCTAGTTGAAATGATATCCAATATCAGAAGTAAGATCTTTTCTGTACTCCGCTCTTTCGCTCTCATCCTTTCTATGCCATCCTGTATATCTTTTAAAATTACTCATCTTATTTACAAATAATCTTCCCCATCACCTTTGCCGAGTGTCGATTTTAGTGGCTAACGACCGCTCTGCCGAGTCGACTGAATAATTCCAAAATGTAGTAAGCCTATCTGCCCTATGCTGATGACCTGCCAAAACGTATCAACCTGACAGTTGTCAGGTTTACTGCGCCTAAAATTATGTCGCAGAATATAACATCGTTGTCACATACTCAATAGAACATAACAACTACAACGACTGTTGTCATTATTAGAAGGCTGAAACCCGTTTTTGCTGCATAGTTTTAGGAGCAGTAAAATTGACAACTGTCATTCATAAATTTTGTCAGATCATCAGCACTGGGGGGTATATCCATGTTTTTCCGAATCTTTTGGATTTCGCGGCCGAAATTCCTTTGCAAATGAATTTGATCGGATAACAGTTTTTTTTTACTCTTTACTGGCTTTTTTGGGCCCTTCTTAGTTAGATGATGAAACCGGAAGGGGCTACGCCGACTACGAATGGCGAAAGGGACTGTTGGTTAAAAACGTCTTCTTCAGTGGCATTTACTTCACGTTTATTGAGCGCATTCGATTTTGGTTTGACGTAATTTTTAGTCACTTCTTTGCTAAAGCCTCTTGCAAAGTTTTAATTATCTTCTATACATTTCACAATGGCTTCAAATTGATGGAGATTTGTAATTTTTATGCTCTTCTCCATCTTGGCGACCAAAAAAATTATTAGACGAAATATTTTCCGTTATTGTTGACATTCAAACGGTAACTCGACTACAGTTATGTGGACGTGTCGAAGATTAGGCTGAGCTCACATCAACATCGACAATAGGGTTAGGGTGAATATGTATAGAACTTTTCACCTGGCTGTGGTGAAGTTGATAACCGTTTTTTTTCAGAAATAAAATCAAAAAATAATAATCACAAAATACAGTTACTCAAACAACGGTGATTATTTAATTGAAAAATTGTTTACTTAATAATTTTGTTCATTAATTTTCAATAAAAATATTGTTTGCTCTGCGGGGTTATTCAAATAAATAAAAAAATATTGTGTTATAGCAAATAGAGACCATTTCGAGCAGCTAATTTGAAAAATAAAAAATTTGAAAATCTAAAGTAAAATGCGTTTCTTAACTTATTGTTACTAAAATTGATGATTCAAAAATTTGTTTTAAATTTATGGGGGATTCCAAATCCCTCAAGCTCATTAAATCCGAGGATTATACGTAAAGATATTAGCTCAAAATGATACAAATATTTTTACGCAGTCTTGAATCACTTTGTTAAAAACTTTAAAAATTGTACAAAATTAAAAAAAAAATCTGTTATTTGTGCCACTGTATGTTTAAAAATGGAGCAAAATGCAATTGTGGTATAAACTTGGTATAGGCTACAGCGGATAATCGTAGAAACATTTCTATTAATGGTTAATGGTTTGGTGTTGGCAATGCAGCACAACTCGGTATTGTGGACTAATAAGAAACTGATTACTATTGAAATCGGATTATTAGTGGTGGTATATCACTTGTGGTGGTGGATTACTTATTGCGATAGAGATTACTAGTGGTGTAATGTTTTTGTATGTAAAATACAAGGAACTTATTTCACCAAACCAAATACCAATTGGATCGAATTTATATCTTCAAATTCATTACGGTGTGTATCAACGCAGATATGCTTTCTTTAGGCAAAAACTATTTAGAGTCTGTGTCAATTGATATAAAATTTCTATGATGAAATGATGTTGATGTTTTTGGTGGTGAATTAAAGAGAGTTATTTTTTTGTTACATATTTATTGATGCATGTAGCAAATAATCATATGTGTTTTGTGTCTAATTTTGTTTTTTTATGAATAACCTTCAAATATATATATATATATAAAAATATTTTAAATATTCAATTGCACACCCTATATGTACATATGTATTTGATAAATTGTTTACAGAGGTTTACAAAGTAAGAAACTAAGACGTTTAGAACAACAACTTTCCACAAATATAAAAACAACACAAAATCGTATTTGGACTGGTGTTACTAAAGATGTGGGACATTTGCGAAGAATTTTGAATGAGCTGTATATACTGAGAGTAAAGGTAAAGAAATTTTTATGAATGAATTGAGTAGCTATTATTATATTTAAATTAAATTATTCGACAAATAGTTAAAAAAAAATGTCAATATATTAAAATAATAATAATAAGTTCACACATAGTGTCGGTGGCATTAATACGTCTGAATTAAATTAAAAAAAAAAGTAAACTCGGAATTTTAATTATTATTTTATATCGAAAACACAATACCCCCGTTTTTTCTAACAAAAATATTTCTAGGTCGCTCAAAGTTTGCCATATATTTTAAATAGGGGGAAAAATTAATTTTTCAAAGAATAATACCCAATTACTTACTTAACCATTTTTTGTAAATAACCTCATTTTTATGATTCCATTTTTAATTTTTTTTGGGGTTTTTGGGGAACCCATAAAAAATTTAGCTACAACAAAGGCAGTGAGCGATCTTTTATAAAAATATACTACTTAATTCTATAACAAAAACCATGTAAGTGGTAGTTTCTAACTGTTTAGTGAATTTATAAAAAATCGATAAATGCTAAAAAATTTTCATTCAAATTTTCAAATTTTTAATCCGGATTTTTAAAAACATTTTGGAGCATTCAGTTTTGTAGCCCATTGAATTTTTGTATAATAGAGTGCAAGTTTCAAGTAGCTAAAAAATCTTGTTGATTTTTGATAATTTTTTTTTGCTGACGGTGTTGCGCTTTTTATTTCATATAACGCACGAACAAAACTAATTTTTGTACGGAAAAAAATGCAGAAGAGTTATTATTATTGCTTTTTTTTTTGATTAGTAATTAAATAAAAATCAAAAATTAATATTCTCGTTTAATAAAAATCGTAATTTTAATAAATGATTTTACTTTAATGCTCTCCAGATGTTTTAAACTAAAGTAACAATGGTAAGATAACCGATTTTACTTACAACTACAAAAATATATTTTTTTGATAAAATTTATTTTTACAGAAATATTTCATTTATTTTTTTAAATTTTTATGTACGAAAATATTTTTATTTTTTAAACTTATGTATGTTTACAGCAATGTTTAATTTTTTTTTAACTTTTACAAAAATATTTTATATTTTATTTCGAAAAATTTATTTTTACAAAAATATTTTTTTTCATATTTTAATCTAAGTAATTTTAAATACTTTCCTATTGGGTTATTTGCACATAAAATTGTTTAATGTTTTGGCAAAAAAATTTATATGTAAATGTAGTTTCGCAAAAAATTTAACACTTAACACTTACACTTTGCATACTAAAGGGTTTATAAAACATAACAAAAATATTAACATTCCACTTTCAATAAAAAACTGAAAAAATATTTAAAAATTATTCAGACAAGTTCTTAAATTCATACGATTTGAAAACGGTGTGAATTTTAATAAAAAAAGTTTCAGTAATATATTGCAGTGCTTGTTTGTTGAAAAAAAATAATTTTTTTTTCAAAATTTTTGCAGTGTTGTTTTTGTGTACCACAATTACTAAGCGGGTTAAACGTAGTATATAAAAACAAAACAATTGAAGGCATTTTTTTTGTTCTTTTTAATTTTTTATAGTTATTTTAATAAAATAATCTCTAATATTGGGCGCAAAAAAAATGCTGTAAGTATTTCTAAAGTAATAAACAGCGTTTCGAAATTGTCTAGTAATCCTTACTTCATGTATTTAATTTTAAACAATTTTTAACAGCTTTCGAAAATTTGGAGTTGATAATAATAAAAAAAAACAAATTTAAAAAAAAAATATTAAAAATTTTGAAAAAAAATTAAAAATTGTATGTGCACTTAACGGTCAATTTATTTTGATTACTCTTTATAGTTTTACTTCTTATTTGCAACCGGATATATACCTTTTTAAATTTAATTACCTTCCAAAAAATTTCTATCGATTAATTTTTTCCTTGTTTTCCTTATTCTTTTCCAACTAGCCTGTCTACACCGAACCCGACCAAACTGAAAACCTATACCGTTCCAGCTCCGCTCCCGAACTGTCCATGTATCGGGTCGACCCGCCGCCAGAATTCCCACGCAAGCGCGCTTTCTCAGAAAGTTACGATGCCATTGAGGCGCGCGGTGTGCTCGAACCAGTGCACGCCTCCTCCGATACAGCACTTGATAGGCTTGACAAAGAAAAGTCCTTTCAAGACGCCGACGCTTTCCTGCAGACCACCGAACTCTTGGCCAAAGTGGTCAATGCGCTGGGCGCTGTGCGCGTGCCACCACGGGAGGAAGACGATGTCAGCATATTTGGTGGCTATCAAGGCTTTTCCGATTCGCAAATACTCGCCAGTGAATGGTCGTATCCGAGTGTTAACGAAATACCGAAACCGCGTGGACGTGCCAATTCCGATTACAACTTTGAGCCGCCATGGCGTCAACGTCGTCCAACAGCGCTGCCAAATGAATGGACCTGGAGCGGTGACAATGACCGCATACAAGAGGCAATCAATAGCCGCTATAAGCAAGGTGATAGTAAGGATTTGTATCGCTCAAGTTTTGGCTTGCCACCACGCGATTATGTTGTGAACATGGAGGAGGAGGAACCGCAGAAGCCGCGTGTCAAGAAGTTCTCGGTGCCAGATGGTTTGCGCAAATTGTTCCCTTCGAGGAAGCGTTCCTCGCAGGAGCGCATAACATCGACAGAATCAGGCACAGATGCTTCTTTGCCGAATGGCGGACGTCGCTCTTCGATTATGAGCGTGCCGGAGCCTGTGCGTCGCACACCACCACTCGACTACTACAGCACCGTGGCAGGCGACACAACTGGTCACTACTACGGCAATGGTAAGCCCGTGTTGCCGGCACCGGCTGGCAGCTATCCTTCGGACAACAGTCTGAGCTCGAAACAGCCGGTTGCCGGTGCGTTCAATGGTGTGGCGCCTAGTGGCGGCCCACGCAAGCGACGTGAGTCCATATTCACTCAAAACCAAGCACCTGGCGCCAGGCGCGGCAGCCTATTTCCTACTTCCAATGCCGCAGGCATTACTCACCGACGTGGCAGTCTTTTCAGCACCGCACCGCAAGCACACGCTGCACCACAATCGCGTCGCGGCAGTCTATTCCCCGCCAGCGGCCGCGGCGCAGCAGCCGGTGATCGCCGTCCTAGTCTCTTCTCTGTCGCCTCAGATGAGGAACGTGAAGTGTTGGAAAATACGACAATTGCTGATTTGATACGCGCATTGGAGACAATGCATACGGCGAGCATAATGGAGGAAACCGCCGACAGCCCCCCTATTATAACGACTAGCGACATGGGTGGCATCTTTGGCAGCGAGAAGAAACAACGTAAAAATGGCAATGCTGGAATCGATCTACCTGATGTACCGCCGCTATTGTCACTTTTGGGCGGTGACAGTAAGCGCGCTATGAACGCCGCTGCTGCCAATCGCTTGTACTCACGACGCTCGACGGTCGTTGGTGCGCTACCTACCACATTCAATAATACACCATCGAGCTCGACAACAGCACTGGCCCAAGCCACAGGTCCGACAAGCGTATTGACGCGCCGCCGTAAGTCATCGACTGCACAGCAAATCGTCGATCCGCCACCCAGTTACAGTGAGCGCGACACAAACGCGACACCACTAGGCGCGAGCAATAAGTTTAAGCGCCGCTTTAGCGTGCGTCCAACCGCTTTGCAAATACCGCCAGGCAAGGCGCCACCACCCAGTGCAAATATTAACAATGCGCAGACACAACCAACTGCAAGCGCCCCCACAATGCCTACGCAAAGCGTACTACAGCGTCGTCTATCATTGCGTCCATCGCCATTAGCACGCGAGCTGAATGTATCAACGACGCCATCTTCGACCAGCAGCTCGGGTGATCCCAGTCCAACCAGCCCGACGAGCAGTGGTGCGACTGCGTCGAGCACAACGCGCCTTTTACCCACCACCTCAGCTGGGCTACCAGGTGTTGCTGGCGCTGCTGCGCGTCCGCCCACAACGGGTAGCACCCACTCGCCACTTTCGCGTATTGTGCAGATCGCACAAGCGCAGCGTAAGAGCAGCAAACCTGAAGGATTTGCGCTGGAACGCACACCAAAGCCAGATGAATAAGTTGTAGGAGAATTAGAAAGCGATGAAGCGCTGTAATTAATTTACTTGTGTCTGGTTTTCATTAGGTAATTTTTGGCATGGAAAATAATACAAATTTTGATAAATTTCGATTTACACGCCAATGCGAAATTATAAAATGTCGACATGTTGCCATTTCGTGTCATATTTCTACGTGAAAAATTTACCTAATGAAAATGGGGCATGAGGTAATTAGAAATAGCGTTAAGTGCCTATTTAATTAATTAGATATATGGTAACTCTTTGGTTGTGCACGATTGACAGCCAGCTGAACTGTCAGAGGCATGTGAGCTACATATAACGGTATCAAGAATGATAGTAAACAAGATTGCTCCTTTCACTCTGACATCAACTGATTGATAGTGACGTAATAATAGTTAGAGAAGGAGAGAACAAAGAAAAAATTCTAAAAAAGAAGAGGAAGAAGCGCAGAAGAAGCGGACAAAGGGCAGAATGATTGACAAGTTTTCTTAGCATTGTTTGTGTAAAATGCTTTTATTTCGTCAGCGAATGGTCCACGGTAGGCACAATCTTGTATTCTATCATTCTTGTAACGTTATGCCATAATTTTGCCACAGTTTTTGTATCAACTGACATTATTAGTATTATTTGTGTCCTCAATTAAATTTTAAACAAAAAAAAAAAAGACATACATACATCTAAAGACAAAATACACCCTCTTAAAGCATTCTAGCTAAGTATAGTTGAAATATTAACACTTGAGTAGTCGCGCTCTTAGGCCAAACACACTATCTATGAGTAACGAAACGATTGGTTGCAACGCGTGACTTCTTGAGTGTTAATCCCTGAAATTGCCAAAAACCAATTATTGTGATAAGTTTAGTATTAGCAGAAAATTATAATTAATAATCTAGAAAGACAATAACTACGAAAAATAACTTAAAAAAAAAAATGCTATATTGTTAAAAAAAAAAGTTACATTAAAATCATATTTATTTATTATTATACATTTATTTGCATACATAATATATTTAAAAGGACATACATACTATATGTATAGTTTATGTATCAACAGTTATTTTGCGAACGATGGTAGACGAGTTCTTTTTGGCTTCCTATTTGTTAAGTAGCAATTTATGAAATATTGTAATTTACCATAGCAAATATTTGATGTTTTGTGTATGTACTATATAGAGCGAATATGAACAATATGAAATGTTAACCGAAATAAAGATGCTATGAAATGACAAAAATACACTTTTTTATATTTTTGGATAGAGCCTGAATATTTTGTCTTCCATGTTGCCATGCAGAGATGGCAGACCCGATCCGGCTAGAATATCTTTTATGAGCCTGCGGCAATATCTAGATCGTAATTGAACCAGAGTGAACTGGGACTCAATGTCGGCATTCACAGAGGGAGAGTAGAAGAAGTTGGTGGCTGTCTCTCGATGAATGTCCTTTAGGACCAGTTCATATGCAGCCGCGTCCCATACCTTGGTGGTGTGTTTCTGGATTTCGTGGGTGAGACCGAGGATGTCCGTTGAGATGACTTTGATGGTGGTAACTCCCTTACTGGAAGCATAGAAGTCTTATGATGGAGGAGATTATTAGGGCACATCAGAAAGGATCCTATCACCGTCCATAGTGCTGCGTTCTATGTGGTCTGCAGCATCGTACCTAATTTTTGGGTACGGGTATGACTTCCGGTTGTTTTTGAGATCCCGCGGTCTCCGACCGGGAACACAGAAAATAAACTTTCATTATTTTATATAACCAATTGTTTTGTTGACTTAAATGCAATCATATTGCACTGTCAGCTATTTTTACTGCCAGCAAATTTTTGCTGCCAAAAAAATTCCCAGTGCGAATTTACAACTTTGTTTCCAAAAGAAACGTCAAAGTAACGCTCCTATCTATACGACAACGTATAATTTAAAAAAAACCCCCGATTTTTTCCCCGAAAGTACCTAAATTATATACATCTTATACAACTTAGCAACTCTGCCGCTCAGCTGTTCGATGGCGCAGGTCGAACTGTCATTTCATTCATAAATTTGGGCTAATTTCTGGTTGGAGACGAGTTCGTGGGGGTTTATTGTGGATACAGTTTCTGGTATACAGACAAAGCAAATCGGGAAATTGATATAAGAAGTATATTTGCTGTGAAAATTTATAAAATAAATGCAAAATATATAATAAGCGATTGGTGGAGTTTTCCCAACGCAATTTTTGCATGGGACAGCGCGAGATGCTGGAATTTTGAGTTTCGGCTTGGTTTGGTCTACTCCAGTTGTAAATCTTTGTATGTTTCGCATGACCAGCGAGAAAAAGTGCGTGGGCGTTAACAAATAGCAACAAATTAGAGCGGCATTATTTTTTTAGTTTACTTCGAAACTTTTTCACTTTGTACCTGTACGAGAAAAGGCCAGCAAAATAAGCCAACGAAGGAGATTTTACACCTGTAACTCGTTAATGCTGAAAGCTTTGCTCGGCTCAGAGTCCACAGATTCAACAGAAGACCAAGGCAGTGGCAGCGTTGGAGGCGCTGGTGCTGTTGGTGCTGGTGCAGGCGGTGGTGGGGGTAGCGGCAGTATAGCATCCAGCTCGGTTTCGAGTAGCCTGAGCACAGCTGCATGTGGCAGTGCCATCGGAACGGGTGGCAATTGTAGTCAGTCGGCTTGCAGCGGTAGCGGTAGCGGTGGCAGTGGCGGTTTTGCTTGCAGTCTCACCTCCTCCTCCAGTGGTTATTGCACTGCCTGCCAAGCGCCGGTGGATAGGTACCACAGCAATACAGGTAGTCGTAAAAGTCGCAAAAGCTCAACATCGCGCAACAAAATGTCGCACTCCAACTCCAGTTCGATGCGTGGCAGTAGTGGCAGCAGTTGTCGCAGCAGCGGTGCCGTTTGCATGTACGATGTGACTAGCTGCAAGTCCATATCACCGGGCAGCTATAGCCTGAATGCATTGAATGTCGACTTCAGTACGTACACGGCCACACACCAATGGACGAAAATGCTCGAGTGCGCGGAGTTCGTGGGAGCGAAGTAAGTGTTGTACGCCTAAGTTGCGTGAACTTTTTCTCATTTTTTTATTTTCTTTGTTCCATTGCAGACGCAGCAAACACACTGTTGTGGCGTACAAGGATGCTATGTTCGTTTTTGGTGGCGATAATGGTAAAACGATGCTGAACGATTTAATACGCTTTGGTGTTAAAGATAAATCGTGGGGTCGTGCTTGCGCCACAGGCACACCACCAGCGCCACGCTACCATCACTCGGCAGTGGTGTACGGCAGTTCGATGTTCATCTTTGGCGGCTACACCGGCGATATACATTCGAATTCTAATTTGACGAACAAAAATGATCTGTTCGAATACAAATTCCAGAGTGCGATGTGGGTGGAATGGAAGTTCTCAGGACGGTAAGTAGCAAAAGCGAATTTGTGAGAGTAGAAAATTAATTTTTGCATTTTTTTTACACTTCCAGAATGCCCGTGCCACGCTCTGCGCATGGCGCCGCTGTTTATGATAATAAGATGTGGATTTATGCGGGCTATGATGGCAATGCGCGTCTCAATGACATGTGGACGCTTAATTTAACAGTGAGCGCGTTTTATTTGTTGTAATACATTTTATTTGAAAATTTGTTTATTTTCTTAAATAGGGCGAAAACCATCAGTGGGAGGAGGTTGAACAGAAAGGTGAACGTCCGCCTACATGCTGCAATTTTCCCGTCGCCGTTGCACGCGACTGCATGTACGTATTCTCCGGCCAAAGTGGTCTGCAGATCACCAATTCGCTCTTCGAATTTCATTTTAAAACGAAAACGTAAGCAATTCACATAAGAAAAAGTTATATATTTTACTACAGCACTTTTGACTTGCAGCTGGCGTCGCATTTCCAACGAGTCTGTGCTCCGTGGTGCCGCATCAGCGCCACCTTCGCGACGCTACGGCCACACTATGGTGCATCATGATCGTTTCCTGTACGTTTTCGGTGGGTCTGCAGATTCCACATTACCCAACGATTTGCATTGCTTCGATTTGGATTCGCAATTGTGGTCGGTTATCACACCAGAGCCGAATTCGGATGTGCCTTCGGGCCGTGTTTTCCATGCTAGCGCTGTCATAGCCGATGCCATGTACATTTTTGGTGGCACTGTCGACAATAGCGTGCGTCGTGGTGACACCTATCGCTTCCAATTCTCCAGCTATCCCAAATGTACGCTACGCGATGATTTTGGCAAATTCTTTCATGACAAGCAATTTTGCGATATACAATTTAATGTTGGGTCCGAAGAGGTTAAAATCTTGGCGCATATCGCTTTTGTAGCGGCCCGTTCGAAACATTTGCGTACGAAAATTTTGGCAGCACATGATGCGCGACAACAGCAAATGGCAAAGGTATTCGGACCGGCCGTGGATATACCGAGCGGTTTGGGTGCTACTGGTGGTGATCGGGCGCCCATGTTGGAGGTGCGTTTGGCACAGGCATCGCCGGAGGCATTCGATATTATTCTGAATTACATCTATACGGATCGGATTGACTTGAAGGAGTCATATAGCAAAAATATAATTATATTGATTACTGATATATATCAGTTGGCCGGCAGATTTCTAATGCCGCGCTTGGCACAGGGTTGCATACAATATTTAGATTTCAAAATCAACAAGCAGAATGTGTTGGAGGCGCTCTATAATGCTGATAAAAATAAGTGAGTTGGGAAGAGAGTATTCAAAGTTTACGATAACGATAGTTATAGCGATAACCATTACTGTAAATTTAGAGATAATTTCGATAACGATATCGCTAAATTATCGATGATATGAGGATGTCGTTGGTTGTAATGATACCGATAGCAATATTGATATTGATAGATCGATATCAATAATGATATCGATTGCTAAATTTATCGATAATGATAAATATTCTGTTAAAACGATGACGATATTTTTATCGATAAAAATATTAATATCGATGTGAATTTAGATATGGAATTCATATTTCGTTAATATTTAAGAAACCCCACTTATATAATGCTCTTAACTCATTTCAGAATTCAAATCATCAAGGATCACTGCATGCAATTCATAATAAAAGAAGAAAACTACACTGATGTCGTAATGTCTAGTGAATTTGGCGATTTGGATAAGTCATTGATAGTTGAAATTGTGCGCAGACGCCTCAATCCCAACAAAATTGTTATGGAAAACAATTTCGAGAAGAATGATGGTAAGTTAAATTTAAATTCTAAAATTACACGGCTTCATATTTTTCTTTCCTCACACAGGCACCACATTGGAGAGTGACATGGCGCTCTTTTTGGAGTCTACCGGTAAAGATTTTTGCGACATAAATCTCATGCTTGACGGTCAAGTTGTGCCAGCGCATAAGTCCATACTATCGGCGCGGTGCACCTATTTCCAGGGCATGTTTAGATCTTTTATGCCGCCCGATAATACAGTGAATGTAAGTTTACGATTCGTGTGCTTGAAATTTCCTAATTAATGCGCTCGCCTTTTGCAGATACAAATTGGCGAAATTTCACCATCGCAAGAGGCTTTCCAATCGCTTTTGCGTTACATTTACTACGGTGAAACGAAATTGCCGCCACAGGATGCTTTGTATCTCTTTCAGGCGCCATGCTTTTATGGTTTGGCTAACAATCGCTTGGCCGCCTTTTGCAAGTATTCGCTCGAGCACAACATCACCTACGAGAATGTTCTGCAAACACTTGAAGCATCGGATATAACGAAAATTTACGACATCAAAGATTACGCATTGCGTTTGATAGTTAAGGATTTTACTAAAGTGGCGCGTTTGCCAAAAATCGGCGGTTTGTCACGCGAGCTGCTGTTGGAAATTATACGCGCCGTGGCTGATTCGCAAGGCGAGTTTCTGACACGCATTAGTCTCAATACTGACATCTGAAATTTGGTACTGCTTTGGCCGGCTTTACAATTGCTCTTGGCTTGGCTGCAAATTGTCGGCGTACGTGGTGGCAGTGCTGAGGAGCTCGACATTGTTGGCGGCTTTAGCGATGGCAGTGAAAGGGATGCAGCTGCTGATGGCTGCGCGCGTGAGTATGATAGTGAATGACGAGCTGCGCTTGAGGGGGAACCGGAAGCAGCAAATGAGGCGGGAAGAAATTTTTGTCATTTATTGTTTTTATTTTCTTTTTTTCTTCGAACGCTACACTTGTCATCCTTTAGCACACAGTTTATTGTAAGTGTAGGCAATAAGTTTTATAATTAGATAAGTTAAGTTGTGTTTCCAAAAGCGAAACATGTAACAATATTGGTGGCCAAAATGCACCTAATAGTATTTATTATGCCCTCATTGTATGCAGTAACCGTTAAAAATATTTTATTAGTAATACTTGAATATTAAACGTATTTTCCTTTAAACCACGTTCCATAATGTGATATAAAAAAAAATTTGAGGTTAAAAACGATTTTTTTTTTAAATATCTTCAATTATAATGTAAGACTTTGCGGACATTTTTTTTTATGCATAACTTTTCCATCTACAACCCTTACTTCTAGTAGTTAGAATTGGCAAAAAGTTCTCAATTATTTGTTATTGAATATACGAATTTTATTATATGCTTATATACAAAATGTTTAACGAAATATTATATACTATATGTACTTATAGGTGTATGTTTATTCATGAAAACAAAGTGTAAACGCAATCCGTGGTGCGAAAATTTGATGCAAATGTTAACGTTAAGTTATTGAATGGCAGTAAAATGAAGTCGTGGCTTCAAGCACAAAAAAAGTTTGGAAAATTATTTACGAAAACGTGGATAAGAGTAAGCCCAGATCTGACGGCAAAGCTCCCAGGAGCTAAGCGGACGCCAATTCATAACAACTCCAAAAACGGTTACGGGTTCGATGCTATTTTAACTTGATTGTGGCGTCTGCTTTTTAATTTGAATATTTAATTTTTTTGTTTTTCTGCACTAGCTACACTTCAGCTCCAGGCTTCAAAGTATTCAACGTGGTACCCGCTGGTGGTGATAGAGGCTTCCTCTATATTGGAAAGACAAGGAGAACGACTTGGCTACACTTGTGGTCTCTAGCTGGCTTCAGTTAGCAAAGCATAGGAGCGACTGGCGCACTATGTTGAAATCGGCCAAAATCGCCTAGGCGGTTATAGCGCCAATTAAGAAGAAAAGTTGAAACTAGCCTGGGATTGGTTTTGAATTAATTCAGGACTGGTTTGTTGCTAGTTCGAGAGTAGCTTAGAAACTCGAAAATGAGGGCATTCAATAGCATTGCGGCCATAAGTTTCTCGCCAGCATACGTTGCGAAAGTTTAGACCTTATAACTCCAACTCCGCGGAGAAAAAGCTCTATTCAAGCGCTAAACTCAGTCGAACTGTGCATTAAATTCAACTCATTAGTTCTTTGTAGAAATAAATTAATCTAAATATTTATTATGGTACATAACTTAAGTTTTTTTTTTTTAATGTAAACAAAACGGCAGTACAATGCTTAATTTCAGTCACTTACAGTCTATATTATACATAATATTAAAAAAAAAATACATAAGGTTCCTAAAACCCTGTAGTATGTTTATAAAATACCTAAAATTATCAATGCCCTTCAAATGCTGTCGTTCTTCGATTGCCTCCTCCACTCGTAACAGCGTAAATACTTATAATTTTGTGTTGTTATTGTAACCGCGTAAATGCTTGAAATTTTCTTGTTTATCTTATAGCAGCGTACGCTATTCCCCCGCTGCTTTGATTGCAATCCTTGTCGTGTTGTTTAAACAAGCATTAAAAAAAATGTCACTGCAGTGTTGCTACGACCAGAACAACAACAATAGCAATGCCATTGGCAAACCATCCGCTACAACTCATTCATCCGCTTCTTCCATTGCAGGCTCAATATCTACTGCACGCGTCCTATTCTCCAATTGCATTAGCTCCACCGAACGTTGCAACATTTCCATTTGATCGCGCAGGTGCGCCTGTTTGTCCTTCAAAGTACCCGTAATGGGACGTATGCTGCGCGCTGTGCGTTGTATTTCATTGACAGCTTCCAACAGTTCCATCAATTTTAACTCCTCTGTGTCGCCGGGTTCGTTTTGTACATTGATGCTTTGTTCGAAATCGCAGAGATCTTTGTAGATAACATCTAGACGTGTATTAATATGATCGGTCTGTGAAGTGGTGTGTAAAAAGTATAAATCAATAAACGTTGCTTAAGTATATGCGCAATAACTTACCCAATCCTCGAGCGACATATTGCTCGTATTATGCGACATTTGACTGGAGTTTTTAGACATTTTTCGAATATTTGTGTTACGGTGGCGAGCTAAAGCGAAATCTTTTATAGCTGAAGTTATACGCAAATTACAGTTAATTTAATTAAAACAATTTTCCCAAATCGCTTCTGCTGCTGTTGTTTGTCAAAATTTAAACTTATCTACAGCTGTTCCCAAGAACGTAGATGTTTTAAAGACCGTAGATATATCTACGATCTTTGCAATTTCTATCACTAGCAAGTGGCTGTTGCCCGCTAGAGAGCGCCACTCTTGTCTACGAAATGCCTATTTTTGGCGGAAGTTTCTAGTTTTTGAGCGCGTCTATAACGGAATAGTGAGGTGTGTTTTATGAAAAGTTATAAATTACATAAAAATGTGTTATTTAAAGGTTTTTGAAAGTGTATAGTGTTTTTAATGTGAAAATTGAAGTGTTCCATATTTTTTTGTACATTTGCAATTGCTCGTTGTTGGCGCACACAAGGTAAGTGGCTGTTTAAAAATTCGTGTGTACACATTTTCTTATCAAATTCAAATTCTTATTGGGTGCTGTGGGTTCCTGTATTTTGTTATCCTACTATATTACACAAAATCTTTGCTGAAGTCATTGAACAGAAGCCACTGGCTGTGCAAAAAATTGTTAGCATTAATTTGAGTGTGTCGGTTGCTTTGCAGTCATAGCGCTCCGCATGCACAACTGTTGAGTTTCACAACCGGAACAGCCCAAATGTATTTCCTGGTAAATGTGGCGCTACTATCGATGGTTGCAATAGTAAAATATATAAAATTCTGACAGTTTGTCTATTTTATTTGCCGCATGCTTATTTGTTTCTACATAGTCACTATGGGTGTAAACGTTGTTGATAGTGATCCGTACCGGCAGTTAAATAGTTTATAGAACTGCGTATTTGCATATATAACTGCACTTTAATTTCGCATAAAAGATTTCTTCTATAGCGAAAATGTGGCAGCTTGTTGGTAACAACATAAATCGTCTCCCATATCTTTTTTTAGAAGTGCTTTATATAAATCCGAGAATAGCCGGTAACATAAAGCAATCTTTTGTGGTAATGAATTGGGGATCAAACGCGAACGAAATGGCAAATACTGATGTTGGAAAAGATAATAAGAAATTTGGTTATTTTGTTGATTTAAAAAGAAATCAAGAAATATCGGTGGAATAATGCTAACTACTATAAATATCAATCAAAACTATTCAGAGGGTAAGTGGTTTAAGCAATTCGGCATGGCTCAATTATTAAGACATGCATGATGGTTGGTTTTTGTTGTTGTAACATGAAAAAACCACACAGCAATTCGGCAAAAAATATAAAATGTCGCCATCTCAGTTTATTATTCAAACAACAGTTATTATTATTTATCTATTGCCAAATCGGCAAACCCAGCAAACATTGAAGTTAATGTTTCGAAAAATAATAATAAACAAAAGGCAAACTAAAACTCTTCTAGAAGAGAAATTTGGTGCTTACATCATAGCTTGATGTTGGGCCGAACTTCTCCTATAATTTGTGGTGTGCGTCTTGTTGTTGTAACACAAATTGAATGCCCTACAATTTTACGCCATTGCTTTAAAATGAAAAAGGAAGAAAAATTCTCGATGAGTTTCTATTCAGAATTGGCTTGTATATAGTATGTACATATGCAGGTATATTTAGGGTTGCGCTCCTAGGCCATATGGGAATTTACATCTCATCGATCTAAATTTAGTGAAATAGTCTCAAGAGGAAAATTTAATTCCACCTACTCTCATGCGAGCTATTCTAATGTGAACGATATCTTGACAAAATTTGGCTTACAGTTAGGCCTAGGGAACTATTCTGTTGTTTATGTCAACACCTTCGATATGCAGAACGTTCGTTGAACTTTAAAAATCAAATAATGATGCAGAACAGTTGAGATCAAGCGCTAGAATCTCTTTTCGCAAGGCAAAAACGCCCCTCCTGATTTTGATTGTACGGAAAGCGAGCAACGCTGGGTTTATTTTCATTAAAATATAAATAATCTGAAACTCCTTTGTCAGGCTCAACTTCTCTGGTCGCCGGTATGTATTCGAAAATGCATTAGTCTCTCTTATTCACCAGGTAACCACTGTGTTCGCGTATATTATACGGTATCATCCATTATAGCATAGAAAAAAGCGAGACTGAGGCTTTGCACTTTATACCTGGCGCCCACACTTTATACCTGTACATATAATAAATCATGCATATAATATGTGGTTGGACATCAAAATTTATGGCAGGAACGTATTATTTAGCTCTTCTGCTTCCTTCCACGCTGCTAAACTTGAAAAGTAAAATAATTCCAAATAAGTGTACATACACATTTTAATTTAAGAAAACTTATATTAGCTTCTATTTAATTCGTAAAAAACTGCTAAAACATAAACCAGCGTACTACAAATCACAAAAAAATTAATTGACACTTTCTTGCGATATGCGCACAAGCACACTGCTTGCTGCTGCGCCAGCAACCCCCAATTCAAACACACGATATCACTCACGCTGCACGTTCATTCAAGAGCCTCGCATATGCTGCCTTCAATCTTTCCAGTTCGGCACTTTGTTGGATCAGCACTGATTTGCCTAGTTTGAGAATTATACGTCCAAGTTTTATTATATCCTTTCCCAATTGCAGGAGGTGTACATAAGCGCAGTGTGTTTCATCAAGTCCTTCAAATTTATTAGACACACGCTCATATTTCTTTTGCATTTGCGTTATGCGCCGCACGAGTTTTTCGAACTGAAAAAAAATTAAGTGACAGCTCGTGAGTTAAATTTAGCAAACGTTTCGTTTCGACTTTTTCTTACCAAAACCTTTTTCTTCTTGTGTGTCAGGAACATTTTGCGGGGTTCTTCAGTTATGTTTTGGCAATTTCAGTTTATTGTTGTTTGCAGAAATTATTGTTTATATTCACAATCCATATTTTGCTGACGGCTTTGAACGGTCGCGCTCCTTTGTGTTGGTACGCGATCAGCTGTTTGGTGACAGAGATGCCAAGTACATTTTTGCTATACATCTAGTTGCCTATAGATGGTGCAGTGAATGCTGCGCTAACGGATATTTCAGTGTGCGCAGTTGGGGTATAATTTGAGATTATATTGAAAAATATTTAAATTTTTTACATTTTACACAATTTCTACAATTTGTTTTTGGCAGATTAAAAGCGTGACTTTAAAAGGAGGACAGATAAATATCTACATGATTGTATCCTTTTTAAGTTTAACAGGGCTGCAAACATACACAGAAATCGAATTGCCGATAGGAGCACGGTTGCATTTCCTTGAGAAGTTTTAGGTAGTGCGTTTTTTCGTATTTATCGCAAAAATAGAACTCAATTTTCATATCGTTCTTATTATTATTAGCTATTATAAATTGTTATCGACCTTGTCACCAGCATCGATGCCGTTAATAGGTTATTCGACAATTTTACAATTGCTATTATCAATTCCGTTATTGTTAATTTTGTTTTTATCGAAATATATTTTATGTTTGGTATCGATTTATATATGTCTATTGTTATCTATATCGATATTATCTCTTTATCAGATATCGAAGGCAAAGATATTTTATATTATCTCACTCCAACCTCCAATCGATTGCGAAGAGTCATATTCAGACAATTCCCATGACAGCCGGACCTATACTTTCCTCGACTCGCCAACAATCTTTGGATAAAAGCGCGAAACTCTTACCAGTAAAGCCCATTATATGGTGTACCCTTGTACTGGTGGAGGGACGGTAAATATACATTTTTAGAAATTGTTTCATTGAGCTTTGGACAGAATTGTCTGGTATGCTAATAAAAGAAATCTGCGGTTCTCATGGCATTTGAAGTTGGTCTAAGTCACCATTTACACGAAGTATGAAGAATTGCCTGTACACTTGTCTCGTAGTTTTCTGTAATTTTCCTTTGCTCAAGAACCCATACTGTGCGGGTGGTGCACCGCAGAATCAGCTCTTTCAAGGTCAACTGCCATTCAATAGTAACCTTGGAGGTGGCATTTATTTATAAAAAAATTTAATGAAAGTATGACGTCAGAGTAGATGGTGACTGATCACGGCTTGGCCCTCTATTGGTCACAGAGCTTGGCAAAGAGACTCACATTTATCTTGCATCTCATCAAAAGTAGGCATTCGAACACGACCTTATAAAATTTGGTCAATTAGATGATCAGTGCTCTTCGGTTCTTTTTACTAGCTAAACGGAAGTGATTAAATGTATTCCAAACTGCAGGACTTAAACAAAGAAATCGGGTGTTAATATTCCTTATCAGGAATGCCGGTGCTTACCAAGTGTGTCGTAAGCCCCTTTCCTGTTTGGCTAATCATCCGCTGCACAATTCCCTAGGACATCGCTGTGGCTCGCTACACAGATTATTTTGATGGAAAAATATTCCGAAGCTCTCGAAAGAGAAACTAGGCAATCCAAAACTAACTTCAAGTTTGTTTTTAATTGTGTAGGTAGACTTCATACCACCTTCTGGTTAACAAATTTTTTTTTAATAAAAGGAACCAGCTGTTGGAAAACCGATGAAAAAAGAAAGGTTTAGGAGGAAAAATATTTTGTGGAAGATTTTCGGAACCCAATTGTCGGACAAACAGACAGATATTGTAAAGAGTCGTTGGAACACCGTCTAAGTAGGGATATATATTTTCCGCTCTCTACATTACTGCAAAGGTCCATAAATGAGTAAAAGATTGGGTTTCCGAGAGACGTGTGGAAAAGTGGAAAGTATTTGACTCTATTAGTTACTACCACGTCTACTACGACACTTACAAAAAAATATTACTTTGAATCCGAAGGCTTGAATTCGTCAACTCGCAAACGCAGCAACCATATATGTATGTACATTCTACCATAAATAGCATAACTTTAACAAACCAGCTTATTAAACGCTTTTTTCTACTTCCAATCAAACCATAACTAGACATTGTACATTGTACGCATATGCCATATTAAAATTTTATGCCTGCGAGCGACTAGCCAAACACAATCCATCAGATAACACTTAATGCCAATAATTTCCGTTTTCACTATTTCTTTTTAATATCCGTTTCGCATGGAGTTTACGACCATCCGGCACCCGCTGTTTCAATGTATTGTATATGAAAATCCATGAACATACAGATTGTTTATATATTCCCATCCCCGCACTCAAACATTATTTCGAAAATGAGCTAAGCAGTCGGTGGTGTGGGAAACCAACTGACCCTTTTATCCTCATATCAATTTCACGCCAATGTTGCACTACATAAATTTTAGAAACTCTGTTTGAGCATGGCAGCTGCGTAGGAAAAGAAGCATTGATGAAAATTGAAAAAGGACGATAGATGTCGGAAAACGAAAAGAGTTATTACGCTTATTAAAAGGCGTTTTGGGAGTAAAGAAAATTTAAAAAGCCTCCAGCTTGTAGCTTAACGAAGAAGTAGCAGTAGGAGAAGTTACCATAAGGAGTAGTTATACGATTAGAAGGTGAATTAAAGGGGAGAACTGCACCTTCGTTAAACTGTTTCTTTTTTATACGTTGAAAAAATGTCCAAACTTTTGACCCTTTTCTGTAAATTGAAAGCTATTTCTTTTCAAAGCGCATATTATGATTATCGCACACGCTTTAAAGATTACTTGATAGAGATAAGCTGTTTCAAATCTTTGGTAGAGCGTGGCAGGCATGAGAATAAAAAATTTATTTGGTTTTTTTATTACCTTTTTGTTTGGTGTTTCTTGCTAAGTAATTAGCCCCAAATAAAGGAGAGAAAGTAAGCTTCCTACCTGGAAATGATAAATATTCTTTTAATACCTAGATCACATAATGAATTCTGGAATTACACGATAAGCTAAAGTCGGCTTAGTTTAACACCAAGCCAAGCCTGAGCCTTTTTTGTTGTGAAAGCGAAATACGACGTGAACTACTTTTACAGTTATTTGGATAGCAAATGGAATAGCAAACTTGGTCCCTTTCTGTGGGATTTTTGGGATGCTTGTGAGCTCTATGATTCCCACTGACAAACGAACATAGCTTTCATGAAAATCCGATTTTATGAGCTCGAGTGGCGTAAGCTTTCATTTGAACTTTCAATGTCTAAATGGGTGGAGAAATCAAAAATCCAAATTGCTCCAGTTTTCCACGACAACATTTACTCATTGAGTTGTTTTGAACGCGGTAAAATATGTTTTCGTGCGCCACCAGCTCTTTTCGAAGTGAAACTTCATGGTTGATGGGTTTCAGTTAATTTTCCAGCTAGTTGTGTCGTCAATCTTGCGCTATAAGTTTTTCTCTCTGCGATTTCGAAGAATGTGCAGCCGCTTAAGAGAAATTTGTTTAGAATTGATTGGAATTTTCTGGTAGGTAGCTATGTAAATGAATTCACCATTCACTATCAAGCTGTCTCTTCTGGGTGTCTCTAGTTACCCACAGCGATTACTCAGACGTCTTTCGGTGCCATCATCGAGGTTTCCGGCAGCTTGGAATGCGATCGCTTCTACCATTCATAGAGTAGATGCTTTGCTCAAAGAGTTCAAAGCTTTGACTTCGCGAAGTGCTCTTTCTTTTAACATCGACGGTACATTCAGAAGAGATCAACTGCAGAGATCGTCACATTTCTGGCAAAGAAAAAAATTGCCAAGATTAGTTAGATGAGCAATAATTCTCTCCGGGAGAGAAGTAATCCCAAAAATAACTAAGTGTACGCACCGTTGACCTTCGCCAATTTAACCTACAATTTTCGATCGCAGAGCTAGTTATAATCCGCCTTTAAGTCGAATCCAAGAGCTTTTTGACTCGCCTAAGACATGACGTGAAAGCTTTTGGAACCACTATTTAGTCAGATTTGGAAGCGGCGAGCTTAAGAGATCTTTTTATAGCCTAAGCAATGGTGTTATAGCTCCCGGGTCTACTGTTTAGTTAAATCTGGAAACGCCGAGCTCTAGAGTTCTTTAAATCACTTCGGGGAAGGTATGCTTTCCAGATTACGAAAGCTTATACTTAAAATCAGATTGATTTTTATCATCGCTGACTAAACACTCTGTAAATTCACAATCCGAATGTTAATGAGAGGTTGTGAAACTGTAGTCGTTACCATCACTTCATAAAAATGAATAGAACCATGGTATTTTCTTTAAATATTTACTTAGTTTATCTCCATTTTCTTCGCTTAGTTTTAAGCCATACTCTTACCAAAGATAGAGAGAGAGCAAAAAGGAAGAGAGGGGGAGAGAGAAGATATATAGAAGTAGTGGAGAAAAAAGGAAGAGAGAGGAGATGGAGAAGAGAGCGAGAGTATTGAGAGAGAACGTTGGAGACTGATTGTTTTGATAGCACCGAATATTCGGGATCGTAATAGCGAGACCCGATTCGGTGAAGCTGTGCCCACTAACCCTGTTATGGTACCTAAATCCAAAATTGATTTTCCATGCCCACACCTCTCATACTAACAGCTGATTCGACTTTTCAGAACACAATCGAACCCAACTGGGGACCTTAAATACACAAATTTCATTTTCATTGTATGCTGACCGCAACAGCTTTCAACTTTGTATAGCAAGCACTACATACAATTACGCTACATGTGTATGTACATATGTGTGAAAGAAACCAAATCAAATATTAATTGTAAATATCCCTTCACTAACAGCAGCTATTAACTTTAGGACAATGCGATCACAAATATTTACTATTCATCTATTGTTCTGCTATTTGTCTGGCAATTTGCATAACCCGTTTTGCTGTTGCTTCATTTCACACACAGTGTGTGCATAAAATATGCATACAGGCATTGAATTGGTTAGATATTAAATATGCATGTTTGTATGATTTGTATAATCCTGCGAAAGCTCAAATGACGCCATACAATTCTACTGATTACTGATTGACTTTAGAGTGACCAGCGGCTGTATACAAATCAATTAAATGCAGACACAAATCAACGTACACTGTATTGTCATTTGTACATATTTAAACACAATTTGTGGTTGCAGTTGGATGGAGTTGACGGGAAAAGGAAAGGACGTGCCGAATGAGAATTTACTAGGTGAAGGAAATTGAGACGTTGCTTGAAATAAATCACAATTTATGAAAATGAGGCAGAGGCACTAGTTTATTCCACTTCGAGATAAGATTAAACGCGTGACTTCTGTAATGGAAACAACATCCATCCAATGAACCAAATCTCGACTACCGAAATAGAAAATGGGTACTCGCTCTGCGATGCGACGGATCGCCTCGGGCTTCTACACCCTTTAGGCGAGCCGCCGATACACCTGGCCTATTCTATTTCAAAGAAAGAACTGGTGTCAGCTCCTTGTGTTTTGGCTCTCTAAAACTATATAAATCAATATTTCAAACTTTGTACAAAATTTATAAAAACTAAAAAAAAATTTATGAAATTTTCAAACTTTTTAGAATACATTTTTTTATACAATTTTAGTTCGTTCTACAACAAAAACCACATAAATCAACATTTCAAGCTTTGTACAAAATTTATAAAAAATCAAGAAATTTTCATGAAAGTTTCAAACCTTATAATTCGAATCTAAATTTTTTATAGATCTTTGGTTCGTTTTATAACAAAAAGCATATAGATCAAAATTTTAAACTTTGTATAAAAATTAAAAAAAGTTTCATGAAATATTCAAACTCTTTAATTAGAATTTGAAATTTATATACAAATTTAGTTCGTTCTATAACTAAAAACATGTAGAACAAAGTCTTAAACTTTGTACAAAATTTATAAAAATTAAAAAAAAATTTCATGAAATTTTCAAACTTTTTAATTAGAATTTTAATTATTTATACAACTTTAGTTCTTTCTATAATAAAAAGCGTATAGATCTAAATTTTAAATTTTGTATCAAATTAATAAAAATACACAAATTTCCACAAATTTTCAAAATTTTTAATTAGAATTTTAATTTTTTCTATAACCAAAAGCACTTAAATCAAATTTTCAAACTTTGTGCAATATTTATAGAAATTCATAGAATTTTTAAACTTTTTAACTAGAGTTTTAATTTTTTATACAACTTTAATTTGTTGCCATAACAAAAATCATATAGAGCAAAATTTTAAATTTTTGTGTAAATTTTATAAAAATTCAACAAATTATATTGTAAAAAATTAAAAAAAAGGTGGCGTGAAACACAATGTAAATTTTGTGAAAAATCAACATGTCGTCAGTAGGTTGCGTCGCCGTACATGCCCTGCGAACCGTCACATTTCGTTAGCTCTATTACAGCTACTCATCAAAGCATGAGCAACTTAAAATTACAACAAAAATAGAAACAGCGCAAACATAAACAAAATCCACTCGAAATTTGTATGTGTGGGGCAACAAAGCCATGCGCATAGTTTTCTTTCCGCCACATACATAGCTCGTAAACTAGAAATTGTACGATTTCTAGGAGTACTACTAGGCAGTTGTATTGTTGTTGCCTGCACACACAGGCTCGGGTTAGTTGGTCATAATTTTTGTTTTATCAACTCACGTGCCTGTCGCGCGTAAAACAAAAACCAAAAAAAATTAGCAAAAAAAAACAAATCGTTGGCGTATAAAAGTCAAAAAATTGCTAAGAACATTTGAAATTAAGAGTTGGGGGTTACAGCCACTTATAAAAATCCACACACACAAATTTTCTGATGAAATCTAAGGAAGTGGAACGCTTCATGCGCTTTATGGAGCAGATGATTGCATGCAGGCAGTAAATCGTCAAGAAGGGGCGTAGAAGTGGTGAATGTTGTATGACGGTGCTGGATGTTGTTGTGCTTAGTTGGCGCAAAGACTGTTGGGGTACAGCTATGTATTCGTATCAAGTGCGTTAAGTTCGTGTTTGAAAAATTTGCTTAGTTTGGCAATTTGTTAGTAAAGATTTCCAAAGGTATTTGTGTCGACGACTAAGTTTTAAATTGAATGGTTACAAATGTAATTTAAAAAGTTACTCCAGTTTACATAGTTATTTGTTGAATTAATTTTGAAAATTGCCTGGATAAGATACTCTAAATTATGCGGGCTGCCAGGAGATACAATATTACCATATTTAGCAAGTATGATAGAGTGATAGATAGTCCACTATTTGCCGATGTGACAGCATTCACCCAGTCGCTGGCGAAATAAAATTAGATTTCTTTTATTTTACACAAATAATACTAAAATAACTTTCAATCGCTCTGCCGTTTCTGTGATTCTTCTTCTTCTGCTTTAGAATTTGATCTTTGTTCTCTTAGTCTCTACCTTTTATTACATCACTTCTGTTATTCTTGCCCAGTCAGTTTTCGTAACGTCAATGCTCTGCCATCTCGATACTGAAGATTCTCCAACTTATGGAAAATTTCAAGGCCGGTGCGAATTTTTGTAAGAATGTGAACGCTGAGATGATTATGGATGTTTAGAATATGCCCAGAATATAGAGGGAATTTTAAAATTACAACAGGAACAATGGAACTCTTGGGAATGTTGACCCCTCCACCCAATAGTCAAGAAAATCGAAGAGCAAAAACGAAAGAACGGAAGAAGGTGCTGCTTAAATTTGTGTTCTTCTTTTCACTCGTCTTAACGGAAGTTTTATTCCGAGCAACTAATGGCTATACAACAGGCTAATGAATTCATGCGAACGAAAGAAAATACTTAGTACATGAATATCTTCATTTAAGAATGTACATCCAAGACTGTAGCCGACTGTCACAGATCTCTAAACGAGATGCGAGAACAATTCCCTTTACACTTGGTGTGGGTATCTGGCCATAGTAATATACTAGGCAATGAGAAGGCAGACGAGCTTGCCCGGAAGTACACTTCTGCTCTACTTCCGCCATCCTGGCAGGGTTGCCGGATGCCGTTCGCTACCTTAGGGAAGCAGGTAAAAGTGGAAAAATTGCTGCAGGGTTTGGAAGATCTTGTGGGACTCTTTCATTGCCAACTTATCTTCCACTATCATTGAAATGAATCCGACGGACGTTTTCAGGCTAACCGCTGTTTTTACAGGGCACTGAACACTGGGTACTCAAGCCAACCGAATTGGATTGGAACACTACTCCTACTGCCGCGACGTAAACTTACCAGCTGCGGAAAAAATTGCGGCACACGTCCTCTGGTTCGACGACGAGTACGTTTTGTTTAAATGGCACTTTATAGTGTTAAATGGAGATATTACTCGTCAGCGCAACTAACCAACAAACCCACCAGCCCTTCTCGGTAGCCAATATCGCTCTCGGATCCTTCGGCTGATTGCGATTGATCTATGGCAATATCAGTTCTGGGTTGGCTAATTTTTGGGATCTACTGGCTGGTCGTCTGGAATAGCAGTATTCATTCGGTTTGGAAGTTACTGGTTAATCTTAATCTCGGTGTGTCTTCTCGCCATATCGTCTTCGATTCTTATGATGGAGGCAGATTTGTACAAGCCTTAAATTTACTGGGTCGCGATCACACAGAGATTTCTACAGAGTTGCGACAACCCATTTTAGATTTCCCCACTTCTTAGGCGATAGAGTGGACTAAATTTTTTTTAGATGAGAGCTAATTTTTGCTACCATCTAGTCTTGTATTAGACCTTTTGTTCTTTTATGACAGTCGTAGTCCTTTAGTTTAAAGATAATTCATCAGTTAATGCAAATTAAGGTTGTTAATCCACATTAAGGTTATCATCTGTATTGCCTTTAACTGTACCGTAGTTAGCTAGCAATGGGAGTGATTGGCACGCAATTTTTCCAATCAAACGCAATTTTTGATTTGATTTCGAATTTTACGATTCGGAGACGCATAACTCGCTTTTTATTTCTCAATACGAAAAACATGAATCAGGCTATTGAAAACGTATAAAAATTGAGGAAAAGAGTAGAAGTAGTAACTCTAAATCTTAAATTATAGTTCCATATTTATTGCTTTATGCAATTCAATGCTTTCTAAATCTCGTTGCTATTCACAATGAACTGAATGAAATGCTGCTTATTAAATCTCTTCACATCTTCTTTCAACATCTCCTTTCCATTGAATTAACCAACCAATAACTACAACTAACACGTCGAAATGCATCCAGCTCACGCTTCACATTTAATTCAATTTGTGATAATAACATTTCGTAGCGCACATATTTCAACACACTTCTTAGTACAAACCAACATACGCCCAGATAGTCTTATACCAATTGGAGCTGGTAATAAAATATCGCTGCCATAAGTGCGCCACATTTATGATTTTTCGTTTAATGCCGCTGTTTTCACTAGCTTTCCCAATTTTTCAATTTACGCCACATTCGTATTTGAACGAACACTCCAAATATGTGAGCTTTATAACCAACCTTTTGTACGCAATTTTATACCCCTCCACCACACCAGCACTTGGTACAACAGGCAACCGTGTTTTACTACCTTGCCACATACCAATTTTATCTATACATTTAATGTCTGCTCAGCACAAGCAGCCATTCAGCATTGCCACCTTACCTGATTGCGCTTTCATATTCGTACTCATAACGGTTGTTGTTGTGTTGTTGGTGGTTTTTGTATTGGCTTTTGTATTTGACAGTTGTTAAAAGCACGTGTGAAAGGCGTAAAATCTCATTAACAATACAAGTGTCTGGCTGTTTTGTTGTATTTGTAAATGCGGTATATTAAATTTTGTTTATTTTTTTTTCTTTGTATGAATTCCAATGAAAAGCAAGGATTTTTCTGTTTTATTGCATGAATTCGATAATCAATTGAGTTTGGAGTATAATTAAATTTATAATAATTCTTTGAATGCAATGCATTCGAATTTTAACAAAAAAATTTTTTAGGAATTATACAAGTATATTATGTTAAACAGAGGAAATAAAAATGAGCACCCTTATCACGTAACTCGAAGTCGAGTCGCTTTCCCGTTTCAGATATCTGTAGCAGATTTTTAGGCTTGTACAGTAGGCGTTGAGCTCCTTCGCCGCCATTCTAACCTAACCTAGACATTATAAAGAATTTATCTTATTTAAAACGAAAAAAACGTAGGACGCTTGTAGCTAATTGTTCGGTTTACTCACTTCGCTTCATTTAAAGATGACTTTACTGCTAGCTCCTCCATATGAATCACTAAAATACCCTGATCATAATATTTTTAGTTACTATATCTCTTTGCTACTGGTTTACATTTACTTAATTCTCTGCCTACTAGACGGACAGACATCGTTTGAAGCTCATTAGCGTAAAGCTGTTAAATCGTGAAATTTTCCACATTAAATTTTGCATCATTTAGTGTGATAAGTGCGGGCTTTATCTTTCCGTCCCCTCAGCTTTACAATCACAACGATTGACATTAAAGCATTTCTCACAAACTTCAGAGGGTTGAATTTTTTTTTTGACTTCTTTTATTTTTCCTTTGTAGAATTTTTCCTCCTCCACATCAAAAACTGTTGCCTGCTTTTATTTTTGCTGTCACTCTTACTGACCTTTTCCACAATTTTTTCCTAGTATTTATATCTCTTAACGGGAAGTGTCATTTTGAAATGAAAACATTTCCTTCCCGTCCATTCACCATATTGAGGCTGCTTGTCATTAACTGGACATTGAAAAAGTGTGCTAAAAATTTATGAGTGTAAACCGGCTATTCGACCCTTAGTCATTAATCAGATAATAGTTGGAGTGCTGATAAGCAGCGTAGTGAACGTATTTTAAGTGTAATTTAAGGCACTGTCACAAAAAAAAAGTTTTAAGTGTGCTGTGTTAATTTATTTGTTTACTTTTCACACAGATACTTCAGCTGTACAATTAAGCAGATATAAATTGCATTGCTAGCTACAGCTTACAGCTATTTAGCAAAAAATTTAACTCAAACGTTCGCTGAGAACCCAACCGATTACCATTATTAACGCCAAGCTTATCGCAGAGCAACCCAACCCATTGCCCTGACTCCGATTACATTTGCCTTTCAAACACACCGTACAATCCTCCAATGCCTCCTCACCGTACTTCTGCGCCAATAGCTCACAGGCGGTCTTATCCGCTGTCACTGCCACGCAACCTTTATTGATTTGCAGTTTATTTTGGCCTAAGATGTGAGAAAAAATAAGTTTATATATTTTTTCAAAGTTAACAGTAAGTTTTACCTTTGATGCGCACAGTGTAACATTTGTAGGTTATGTTTCCCTGCCTCATTCCTGCTGAGTTGACCATTTTGCTGTACTTGTGTGGGGAAAAACGTGTGGGTTGTGATCTAAATTCGCTTTCCTCTAATTTTCGCGGAAATTTCTTGTTTGGAAGCTGCGGGGTGGCGTTTCTTTGGAAATCGGTTATTGCAATCGAACTCTTAGCGTTTAACGCTTTGCTAACTGTGTTGACTTCAGAGCGTGGAACTGCGGAACGTTCGAAAGTGCTTCGCAAAAGCTTTTTCTCTTTAGATACGAATAAGGAATTGGAGAAATCTTCATTTGTCTCTGTTTCAGAGTATCCATTAATTATAGAATCTTCATTTTGCTGGACATTACCAGTTGTAGAGGTGTCGTTTATTACAACTGATAGTCCCGTTGGGTTGGTTACATTGGAAGTGTTAGCACCGATTTGCGTTACACCATCAGTTGGTCCTGCATCAAAATCTGTACTGTTGCCCTCTAATAGTTGCTCTAAGCTTGCTCCCAGCGCAACGTTAGGGCTTGAAATATTTCCACTGTTGGCAGAGTAAATTTCCTCTATTATTGATCTATCTCCATCATCAATTCCTGTTTGTAATGTAGCGTCAGGTTCTTCAGATGCTGTTGTGCTATCCAAATCTTCTTCTACCGCTTCAGTCTCGTCGCCTGCTACCGCATAGGTAGACCCTTCCATTGATGTACCATTTTCAGTAGTGATTCCTGGTTGTGTTGTAACGTTCATTGTTCCAAGGTTAGTTGTGTTGACCAAAACTCCATCTGCAGTTCCAAATATTCCCGTCTCGTCTGAATTATTCATTTCACTTGTAGTAACCAAAGTGCTAATGGGGATCTCTAATGCAGTCGCAGTCTCCGTTGTTGTTATGGATTCAGCTTCGGTGGTAGTTATGTTTTCTAAATTGCCACTAATCACTGCCGTTGTTGCGACTGTTTCGTTGCTCAAACTTTCATTCGCGGTGTCAGTAAACTCCAGAAGATTTGTTGCATTCAAGTTCACAACTTCCAAATTCATGGAATTATTTTCGGACAAAGAAAATGCGGCGTTTTCTGCCATAGTTCCAGTCTCCGTTTCATTTTCTTTGCTTTCCAGATCATTAGGTTCTGTTGTCTGTGGTTGTGGCTTATCGTTAGGCCTATCAGAGCTTGTGATGTTAGCAAGAGTTCCATTATTTTGACTGGGTATTCCTACATATGCTGTGCCGTTTGGTCTTTCAGAGCCTATAGTGATGGGAATAATACCATCCATAGTTCCAATTAGTTCCAAAATATCTGCAGTATTGTTAGGTCCATTTATTATTGTAATGTTTTCAAAATTTCCACTAGCATTTCCTATGGAGCCATTAGCTCCTATAGAGCCTGCTGTGTTTGCCAACACCTCATTCGCGACATCTATCGAACCCAATATGTTTGTTACATTCACATTTAGTGATTCCGTTGAGTTCAATATTTCCATAGAGCTCGTTGCAGCTTCTTGAATTTCATCTGTAGTTTGAATCTCCAATGATGCAGGTGTTTTTTCAGGTACCGCAGTTGTTAAATTTTCCAAAACGGAATTAAATTCCGTTGTATTTAACATGCTATTTTCTGTGATGTTCTCAGCGGCCGCTTCGATTGTAGTCTCCAACTCAAAGTCTGTTAAGTTCTCCCAATTCATTTCCATGCTCTCTAAGTTGTTCATTGGAATCTCAGTTGTTGTTTGATTCATTGGGTTCGTAGTGTTTGGAATCTCAGTTGTTGTTTGATTCAATTCGAATTGATCCTCATCTTCTACTACTTCTCCGATGTCCAACGGTATACCAATATCAGCGTCTATGGCTAACGTCACACCCATTGTGGTATTTTCAAAATTGGTTACATTTTCATTATTTCCGTTTGATACTTCTTGCAACGTCTCCGTTATATTAGTCGAAGTCAGGTTTTCCGTCATATTTGTTGTAGCCGGTAAACCAGTAATTGTAGTACTTTCCGTACCATTTAAGATTGATAGATTCAGATCCAGCGTCGTCTGTTCTGTACTGCTGTCAATTGTGACTTCAGTGGTGAAAGTTGTGCTATCATTTGGATCTAAAGTATTCTCAGATGCTTCGTCAACGGTTGTTAGTTCGTTTATAGTTTCATTGCTTGATATCATGCTTGTCGCATTGTCCGAAGTGGAGTAATTGCTGGCTGTGACTGAGATTGTAGTTTGGGTTGTGTTAACTGATATGGGTCTCGCTATCACTGTTGATATTGTGGGCTGAAGAGGCGCATTAGTAATATTATCTTCTTGTACCGTTGTGGCTGCATCCGCGTCTGTAGTTAATGTTATTGAATCGGCGGTTTGTGTGGTTCCTGATACTAATTGAGTTGATGTTTCATACTCCTCTAGCATTGGACAGTATTCAAAGTAACCTTCATTCTCCTCGCAATCTTCGCAAATATAACACTCAAGGTAGTCAGCACAGGCTGTAAGAAGTAGTAAAATGGATTATTAATTATGTAAAATTTGTTGGGATTATCTATTCGTCACCTACTTAAGTACAGACCTAATGGAAGCTGATCGTTTTTGTCGTCGGTCTATCTTTAGTTTAATATGAGTTTAAATGAGGTCTGTCGCTTCGATAACGCGGTTGGCACGAAGTAAATTCTTTGCTGACAATTAGGCAGTGATTCAAAAACAAGGCTACGATAAAATATCTTCTGCAATTTAAGAAGGCTATACGAAATCGTTTTTCTTGGCCATCTTATAATAACGCGCCTGTTCTATCGAACTAATTTAATTCAGCTGTGGATTTTTTGGATTGCTTTGGGCAAGATCACACTCCAAATAACTGGGGAAAAAGATGGCAGTTCGGTTAAGTTCCTAAAGGACAGTTGTCGGTCAAAGCTCCTACTACCCAGCAGCCAGGGGTATTGCATTGCTAGCGCACGAAGCTTTCTGGACTGCTTTCAGTGTACCCTGGGTCTTTTAATGCTGCTTGTAACCTCAAAAGCGCTCTGTCTTGGCAGCTCAACTGATCAGCCATATCGCGTTGATCAGCAAAAATTCAGAAACAATCGAAAACGAAGTCAGACATGCCTCGTTAAAATTTAGCTGGACCATCAAGGACCTTAAGGCCATTATTGCCGCTCGACTATCAGAATGAGCGTTAATTTATCTAAACGAAGTTTGAATTGGGGACTACCATTTTTCACTTTTATAGCCGTTACTTCCAGTTACTGTCTAACTACGACTAGTTCGTGAAAGAGTTCACTGTACCTTTGCCGTAGACACTGTACCTCCTCAGTCAACCACTGGCGAGATGTGGACGAGTTCGCATCGTTTAGTTACTCACCAGCTCTTTGCTTTAGTGACATCGTCGGAGTTTCTCAGATTATTAGAGTACGCGTAGCCTGAGCATCAGTTGGTATCATCAACGCACGGGCTATGTATGGCATCCCATTTTAATTCACAAAATGGAAAATATGTGTCACAAAATTATAAGAAAGAATCAATAAATATTTTCTTTATTTTACTTGCGGAACTAGGGGCTCTTATCAGCTAACTGCAAATTATTTACACTTCTTTTTTGTATCCACTCAAAGTAATTACCTCACGTAACCTCAGATGTGTATCTACATAAAAGAAAAAATTAATGACTCATTTACAAAAGACATTAGTATTTTTAGTTTGGGAAGCGGTCCACCTCACATATGTCAAATTGCGTACAAATGTACATACACAGATACATGTACAGAGTGGTTCAAAATAAATGACGCTATTGGAAGCTGGGACATGAAAAAGCTTCTAACAAAAATCACCATCGGCGTAAAACTGCGGGCCTCCCAATTTGTGGCAAATCATTGTAGGAGATGCTCGACCAAATATCGAGCTATATGACGTTTGGCGTTAAGCAGAACTACTGTCTAGAAATCCAGAATTAATTCGAAAAAACTTCGGAAATATCAGAAAACGTACTCAAATGCTAATTAAGTGGCAGCGGTCATTTAATTGATATCATCTTTAAAACATGCATGTAGGAGATTTACAATATGTTATTAGGACAAAATCAGAAAATTTCAAAAATTCAAAGTTGTGTACTTTTTTTTTTTTACTATCAAATTCAACAATAACAAGGAAAACAAATACTGAATAATTTTTTAATTTTATAACTTTACGGTATGCTATGACATCGAACGGTTAAATTTGGAAGGAATTTCCGCCATCCGTCAAATTTTTTTAGAGACAAGAGATCACAGAAATTCTGAAGAAATAGCAACAAAAACCAAGAAATAGTTCGAAAATTAAAAACAAAACCGAGAGCATTTTCTTCACATTCATTCAAAAGGTATAGCCCAAGCATCTTGCATTTTTATTTTGCGCCACCTTGTATTTTCCACTCTGATTCACCGTTACTCAGAAAGATAATGAAATTAAAACAAAATATTTTAGTGCAATTAACTTTAAAAATCATTTAATTTGTTAAGGGAAAATTTTAATTTTTTTCATCCTTCATTTTCCTTATAAGTTTTTTAAGGCAATTTAGTTGGTTTTTTTAATAATTTAGCACAGCTATCCTTGTTTAAATTATTAAAAACAAATCTTTTTCTTCATTTTCCACTCTGACTCACCGTTACTCAGAAAGATAATGAAAACAAAATATTTTACCACATTCATTTTTTAAAACCATTTAATTTGTTAATGGAAAATTATAACTTTTTTTAGTTTCAAAAATTTTACAATCACTTTTCATATAAGTTTTCAATGCAAATTAAGTTGTGTTGTTTGTTTTTTTTTTTGAAAATTTCTATAACTAATTTTAGCACAGCTACTTTTTTGTTGAAATTTATTTAAAAACTTGCTTTTCCTTCGAAGCGTCTTTAAAAAATCATAACCACTGTTCCGTTCAATTGCCACTTATAAACTGAAATTCGCATCAATTTTGTCCATTTTCTCAATTACCATTTTATCTTAACATGTTGGCAAATTATTTTATCTACGATACCACCGTTTGGCACTGAATGCTTGGCATTGTAAAATGATAAATTTCTTCAATTGTTAGACACATTTACTTTAACGAGCTCCAAAACATCGATTACTCGTTTCAACAATGTTCGAGTGGTTATCAAATTTGCTTCCCTTGTGCAGTGATAATGATTGGTAATAACAAGCGTTAGACAAGTATGAGTTTTAGATTTAATGACCAATTATGTGATAACTAATGTCAACAATATTTCTGTATTCTGTAGCCATACTTTACTGCAATACAAGCCGCTGGTCATAGCGGTCTATTGTTTAGGAGTATAGGTATTTATTGGTTCAATTTTAATTGATTGTTATTCATATGGAAATGTGGTGAATTGAGTGATGAATTTTGTGTCTTCATTCCGCAAAAAAATTCACTATAAACTGTATAAACAACAAGCTGAAGCACCGCCCGCCTTGCGAGCCATAATGAAGATATCTTAAAACGAAATTTGAAATAATGAAAAATTTCAATTTTACTAACCAATATTGAATGAATATTTGGAAAAAGCTAATATGCATTCCAAAAATAAAACAAATCGATCAGTAAATACGATTTTTATACATATCTCGACCGCAACGCCCTCTATCGAGTAAAATTTTAGTCAAACAATGTTTTTTTTTCAAGAATTAAATATACATAGTTTATTCCAAATGTAAATCAGATTACTAAATGAATAGGATCTTTTGAAATATTTCTTTTCAGGTAGTTAATATATACTCCAAATATCGACTATCTTTTCAGTAAATTTTGTGTCAAAAGTGGCCTATATCTTTTGTAAAATATTTAGAAGATCAAGTTAATCGGTTCAATATTTCGGGCATTCCAATTATTAATCAAATCGGTTAATAAATACAATTGTTAAGAAATATCTTGACCGCAACACCATCTATTGATTAAAATTTTGTTCAGCATATTTTTTTGGTCAAAATACTTCCATTTTGGGTCTAATACTATCGCGATCGTAGCGCCACCTAGCCAGTAACATTTCGTTGCCCTTAAGTAGCTAATATATACCTCAAATATTAACCACTTCGACCGGTAACCACGATTTTTGAAATATGTCGACTGCGGCGCCATCTATGGAGTAAAATTTGGGGAAAAAGGGACCTATGTATATTCCTCGTAAAATATTCAGACAAATCTAAATAACCTTGTTAATCGGCTTAATACATCGGGCGTTATCGAGAAACTTACAATTCTAAATATAAAATAAGGTTAGGTTATAGTGGTTGTCTTCAGAGACACACTTAGGCTCGAGTGATATCAGCAGTTAAAAATTTCCCCTAAACCCATTGTGAACCTTGCAAGAATTTTAGAAGAACCCTAATTTCCACGCAGCTAAGGTCTTCCAAGCTATCGAAGAATTTGTTATCTATAGTGGAGAATCGTTGATTGGATAGAGCGGAACAGTGGCACAAAAGGTGCAATATCATTATATCCTCTACTTCGTCTTGACATTTCGCATTTTTAAAGCTGCAATACATTTCCTGGCCGGGAAGAAAGCGGCTGAGCTGATATCAGACACCTCAATAGCTAACGGGCGTAAAAATATCTACATAGGTCAGGCAGAGATCGAGGTGTCTATGTCAAAGTTTTACTGTACGAGCAAGTGTCAATCTTTCTGCAATGCAAATAAACGAACTCACGAACTGAACGCATAGATATCGGCAAGTTCCGAAAATCATAAGGCATTAAGCTTATCCGATTTTTACTTTCTCTGAAAAGAAATTGCTCCATACACTGACGCGTCATTTTAAGTCTGGTAAGAGAGAAAAACCTAAAAATGATGTGGAGCACATTGTTCACGGGAGTCCATAACTCGGTAGGCAACGCTTTGCGGTATTGGTTGTAGCGCCGCTGCAGTCGATCGTCGACAAAGGGCCAAAAAATCTACTTCAGTTAGCTAAAGGAGCGAGAATGTTCTTTAACATCGCAGCCGGTTCTTAAGACAAGGATTCAGCGGTCTTGTCTTTTTTTTATTTCTGGCAACACAAAAGACGTACGCGACGTACTTATGCGAGGTCTCTTGTTGGACCAGCCAGCATAATCAAACCTAGCCTAACTGTACCAGCTCAGTACGTTCGCCACCGATAATGATCAAACTATGAAAACAGTATGCTAAGGAGCTTAGGCAGAATCTTCCCTATAGCGAAAATGCTCGAAGAGACTTATCCATTGCCTGTCGAGAGAAGAGTGATTGACGTTGAAAAAATACAAAACTAGTTGGAATGCTCAGATCCAATAATACCTGGTTACGTTGGCCATTACTATCCGAGCTAAAATCAAAAAAGATTCCTACTCTTTCTATCTAGAGCCACACTTCTCACAACTCTGCTTCACAAAAGCCTTGCAATATATGTACGTACTTTTATTCCTATTCAGCGCGCTCTGTAGCCAAGCAGTAAAAAGGCCCATTAATAAAGGCAATTAGCAGAGCGAAAAGCGTAAAAATAACAAGAGACAATGTACTATAGATCTTTTACTAGCTCGACCACCAAACAAAGAGGACACTTGACCGCTACAGACATTCGCATACACATATCCTTCGGTACATAGATATATAGTAAATAGAAGAATGCTGCAAATACATTAGTAGAATAGTAACACTCCACGCTTACTTCACTCCACTCCTCACTTTAAGAAAAATCTGCTACAGTCTCTTCTAAACATCATGCTGGCATTTATTTCACAGCCCTTCTCTAGCTCCTGGCTATTATGTACACTGTTGTGCAAAAGTGTTTGCACTATTGCGGTGGTGGTGGTACTTGTAATAAAGTGCAAAGCGTCGACTTTGTTAGTTAGCCAGACGAAAACCAATAGTATGACAACAACTATAAATTATGAATGTCTAGCAATTCACTAACAAACACTCTATGTTGGTCATTAAGTGTAGAGTGTAGAGTGTAGAGTGTAAATAGAGACGCGTGCCCCCACATACATATGCAGGCTCTTAGGTGTATGGGAAAGGGAGGTGCGTTTATAAATATGTATGTATGTATTTAGTAAGTTTCTGTGCGCAAAAGCGCTCTAAGCACAGTAAATGGTGAGCACTTTCTTGTACAAATATATTTTAAGTGGCAGTGAAGCAAAGCTATCGCTAAGCTTGGTGAGGATTTGGTATAAAGTGCAGCAAATAAATAAATCGGTTGCAATTGAAAATGTGAGAGAATAAAGGAAAAATATTCATAATCCAACAAGCGTCATTTAGTGTTATACTCGATTGAAATATTTGTATAGTTTAGTAGGAGATGTTGAGATGACTTCACCTCATGATCCTTTCAAACAGTTGGAAGAAAAAATCTTGGAAGTAATATTCAACTTTAGTATTCATCAACATGCACACCGGATTGGAAAACCTACGCTGAATCAGCTCTACATGACCTTGTAAGAAAGGTTGAAGTAGGGTTGGGAGTAGGGGAGTATACAATGGGTGTTTTTGCTGTTGTTGAGTGGAGTTTTGACAACGCTACCTTTGATTCAATGCAATCAGCGGTCAGAATGTAAGGGGTAGAAGAAGAAATTATAAGGTGAATCTACACCATGTTGTCTAAGAGATTGCTGACCGTATGGGAAAAACATGAGCTCATCGCTTAGATTGGGAGATGATGCTCTGATGGCGGTGTACTCTTATATTTCTTGTCATGTTTGGTAGCGGATTCTCCTTTAATGAAAAACCAAGCTTACGCGGACGATATATGTACGTTAGCGTCTGGAGCAGGGTACAGATAATTTTCTTGATCAGATTGATGGATGGTGCGCACTGCTTTGGTCTTACTATCCCCCCCACAAAGTGCCCCGGTATTATTTACGAGAAAAAGAAAATGGGCAGGTATCAACCTTCCGGTGCTTAGAGGCGTAAACTTAAGTCTTTCCGAGCAAGTGAAATATCTGAGTGTAAGCCTAGATAGAAATTTGATTTGGAAAGCTCAGCTCGAACTGAAGATAAATCTAGCCTTTAGTAAAACTTGTGGTCTGAGGTCGGCCGTGTATCTAGAACCATAGTAAAGACCACAGTTTTTCGGCTGCAGAGGTTTGTGTATGTAGGCATTATGGGCGCCATTAGTACGATTCCTACATAAGTTTTGTATTTAGCAAAATTTTTGTTACGCAAATTAATTTTTCACACTTTTTATTTGTATCAAGAATAGTAAATTTTATGAGCTCAAAGCCATTTATTTATTATTCTTCCGGGTATCGAACCCACGTCCTCCTCGGCTCCACGTTTTCGTTTTCCTCAAGACTATCGCCTTAACCACGAAAAAAAATGGGCTCAATCCCCGGAAGAAGTCTGAAGAGGAGAAATAGCTGTAACTTCTACCATTGTTGATTTTTCAATAATTTCGTAGTAAATAAATGGTTCTGAGGTTAAAAATGTTTATTGAAATTTTTACAAAAAAAAAAAAAAAAATCAATATTGTTATGGAAATATGTTTTGTTCGCTAAATTTGTGGTAACATTGTTTTTATTCCTGCAGATGAAATTTTCGAGGGGTTTTCCAAGATAATTTTTTTAAAATTTCGAAAAAAATATGTTGTTTGTAAACTTTTGGATATCTCGTAAAGTATTAGAGTGATAGAAATGTGTTCTACGCTCGTTTTAGGCGCTGTACTTGGTGCTATAAAAAGCCGTATCGTTTGAAAAAAATTTCGAAGTTTAGAAATTTTAAAAATTAAAAAATATCAAAATCATATTTTAAATTAGAGGTATGATCTTAAAAAATCCTTAAATTTACAAGATGTGTTTTTCCTTTAAAATAAATATTTTAAATGGGTCTAATTTGGCTCATTTTTAAAACACTTTGAAAACAGTTTGGAAAAAAATTCTGAATTTTGAAATTAAAAAATCGAATTCATATATTAAATTTTTGGAAAAAGTTTTTTTTATACATACAATACGTCCAACTGATTTTTAAGGATCGTGAAATTTTCAAGCATTGATATGAATTTTTTAATTTAAAAAACGTTTTAATTCGAAATTTTATTGAATACATAACTTGAAATATGTTATAATTCGTGTTAAGGGTGAAACAAAAAATAGCTTGAAACAACATTGCGGAACAAAAATTTCAGAATTTTGAAATAAAAAAAAAATTGGAAAATATTAAAGTCATAATTAAATTTATAGCTCACTCTGACAATCGGGCATTTTTTGAAGTTTACGTTCATTCGCAATTTTTCACTTTAACCAGCACTTTTACTTTTATATGAGCTCAGTATCCAATTTCACTCGGATTTGAAATAAAGGCTACGCAGGGATTTCCTGAGAATTACAGTCCTCCAATTGACTGAATTGAATTACTTATCCTTTTGCCATAAAATTTTAATAATTTCACAATACTCTCTATAAATCCCCTATCAGAATCCCCATCCTTGTTCGCATTTTATATAACCCTTTTTTAACTGGTATATTTTTTGAGCTTCCTTATAAAATTTTCAAAAAGGTAGCAATGAAAGATATAGGATCTGCAGAATTTGAAGGCGAGAGGGCGATACATTTGTGCATCGAACATCCCCAAATATTACATACTAAGGATAGTTCTGCACCTTCCGAGGTAAGCGAGTGGCATTCAAGGGTTATTTCCCATTATTCGCTGACGGACAGTACTAGCTTCGACTTCTTGATAAAACAAAAACCTTTATCCGCAAACTGCCAGATTCGAGATTCTCCCATCTATATAAATAGCTGATTTGTTTACCTAGTACGGTGTTATCCATCAGGTAATTACTCAGAAAATTGATCGCCTAATATCCACTCCTTGGGTTCACTTCTGTTCATTCCCTACAACTTCGTAATTTTCTCCAGCATTTCTAGTCATTTTTCAATCACCGTTCAAGCAATTAAAGTACGCTATCCTGCGAACTAAATATAAAACTTATTTTCAAAATTCCATACCTCCTACCAAAATCCCAAAATCGCTCTGCTGTGCCATAAACCCTGCAGTTGACAGATTTTTTACGACTATTCTATGGCAATCATGCAGAAATATTGATTTATTTTGTATGACAAAAAAAAAAATAAATAAATAACAAATTGAATTGTATAAAAATTGTTTGGCGTACAAAAGTATACAACAAAGTGTGTGGCTGATAGCGTATGCGAATGCAGAACTATACAAAGCAAATCAAGTGTAACTTGCTTGTCCACAACAATTGCTAGCCGCAAACGAAAATGAGGGGGAAAAGGCGTTGTTCAAAAAATAACAAGACTAAATGAAACTGAAGTCAAATTGGGGAGTTGTATTGAAAAATATATGCTTACATTTGTGTAAAAGAGGACGTATATGTGTATTTAAATGCATACTTTTGGGCGCTATATATATAAAAATTTGCGTTTTTATTTATTTGGTTTTTTGCCCAGCATTGTTGCGGAAAATATTTTAACGCTCTGTGCTAGCTGCTTTTGGTTTTTATATTTTCCTTTTATTATCGTGCTTCACAGTTATAGCTTTTGTAACTTATAAACTGTTGTTGCTGCTTGACTTGTAGTTAGCGGTGATTTTTCATTTTTGTGAGCGCTGCACTTGACGCACAACTTTTTAATTGGACTCCCAGCTACTTCGTCAGAAACTGTTTTTTTTTTAACTCAAGTGCGTTTCCAGACTCTTGATCACCCGTGCCGCCTAAAAGTGTGCAGTATATTACTTTGTGAAATTGCGGCTCAAAGCAGGCAACAAATTATTGCATAAAAAAATTTAAAAATTCATTAGCTATGAGCTGTGGCATTAAGCGAAAATTGTCACAAATTGCAGCTGTTACCGTTGAGTTAAAACTCGAATGGAGCTTTCCTTTTCAAGTGTAACATTTTAGCAATATTTCAACGCCTTTGCGCCCATAAGTATGCTATGAAATTTATGTGGTTTTTATGCGCTCGCTGAAAAAAGCGGAATATTTCAAATAATTTTACAACATTTTTATGTCGAAATCAGACGCGCAAATCCGCAGCTGTTTGAGACATCAAAATCTTACTAAGCTGCGAATGGTGAAATTCTACAGCTCCGCTCTCATACAGACAACCAACTTGTAACGAATGACATTTTAACTGTCAACGGTTGTCATTTCATCGCGTAGACTGCGCGCCAACTCAACAATCTAATTAATTCGCACAGGCAGACATTTTATTGTGTTGTAAAATTCAATTTCAGCGCTTTCATTGAAATATTTGCTACAAATATGAATTTCCATATTGTTTGTGCATTGTTTTTGTAGTTGTTATTTACATTCTACACATTTAATACGCATTAAAACTCATGCACACGCATTGCCATATGCGCCGACAAGGTTATAAACTTTTATGCAGCTCAGAAGCGACGTCACATATGGTTCCATGTTTTGTATGGTGATTCTAGGCGCTTGAACGCGTTGTAGATATATTTCAACATGTCAATCATCATGCCAGCTTGGAAGGCGATTATAAAGTAGCAGAACAGCCAAAATGTAGGCTTGTAGTTGTTGGAAATCTAAGCTGCATGTAATTATTTATAGCATACAATTAGGCGTAGCGGAAATGCTTAAATAGCTACTGCTGCTACTTGCCAGCTTTTGCTAGAGTACCAACGCTTTAGCCCGTAAGCTATGTCAACTGCAATTAGCCGCAATAATGACAGACTGGCGGCAGAGAAGGAAGAGAGCGGGAGATGGCAATATTCACAGCATATTGCAGAAATTTGTCGCTACTTAGCAGTGCAGGATTAGGCGCATATAATATTTGTTGCACAAGCTTATTGTTGTTACATTTCACATCTGCACACACTGCAAGTTTTGCTGTGTGGACAAAATTTACCTACTTAAATACAAATATATTTAGGCCCACACACACTCGTCTCGTACGTAGACTTTGTAGGCTCATAAAGTAGCCTAATTTACGGCGCATGCAGCTGATGCAACGACGTAACAGCGTATATCTACATATTTGTTGGATTACTGCGCACTATCCATAAAATTAATGTTACGACATACTTATGTAAATAATAACTATTATTATAACGCACTCAGCGTGCTTTGTCCGGTAACGGATTTAAATTTGCTTACGCAATGCGAAATTGAGTAAATATAGACGCTATAATTCGAATCATTCGATGCAATTTAATACTGCTGACAATAGGAATATGACTGAAGCTAAATTAAACGAATTTCCCTTTCCTTTTAGGAAATATGCTTAAAATACGCATCAACTTGAATCTGCAGCGAACATTTTTGAGAAAATTAACTTAAATGAAAAAATTCCCAAAAATATCCCCTTATGGGAAATTTTGGTTAACTACGTTTTTTGCTCTCACTTGACTCTGTAGCAAGAAATTTTAACAACAAATGAAAAATGAAAAATAGAGGAAAATCAATTAAATGAAAAAAATTTCCCTTGTTGGGAATTTTGACTAAATACATAAGTTTTGTCCACTAACTTGACGCTGCAGCAAAATCGAGCTCAATGAAAAATTATCCAAAAAATTCCCGTTTGGGGAACCAAGTTAAAATGCAATTTTACTGAGTACTAAATAAAAGTTCTTGTTTCTTTATAAGCCAAGGCGATATACATATGTAGTCTAATTGCAAATTTTAAAAATTGTTCATATTTCAGACCCACACTAGTTAAGACTACTGCATTTAGCTAAGTTATAGCAACTCAATTTTCTTTATTAAATTTGCTTTAAAAACAATATCGGAATGTAAGGACTGTTTTAAAAAAATTACTTGCGAAATATTTTTAAAGGCAGTGACACATAAGCGAAAACGATCGGAAAAATATGCATTTGTATCCTTATAAATTATTAATTAGCAAGAAATTTTAAAGGGAAATTTTCAAATTAACTCCCATACCCTCTTAAAAGCTTAATTAAGTTCAAATTGTTAGAATATATTTATATTGCAAATTCCTTCAAAATTTCCCTTTAGGGAAATTTCCCAAAAATTATTGTTTTGGAGATTTACAAACAATTTATTAACAAATACGATTTTAATGTGGTCTACTAAGTTGAGCTTTAATAATGATTTTATTCAAATTAAAAGATTTATATTTTCTGTTCTTCAAATTTTTTAATATAATTAATTTCTCATGCGTTTTCCAACTTAATGCCTGATTTAGCTACTTAATACTATGATTCATCCTAAAAAAAAAACTGCATACAGCGTTTTCCCATGAATATTTACTCTAAACTTTATTTACCATATACATAGTTTATAAACACAATGCAATGTCTTCTAAATTCCTGTTATTCCGCATTTTGAGCAAATCCTTTAATACCGTAAAACAACCGTACTTCAGGTAGAATAGTACTCCTGTGTGGATGTGAGTGAAAGAGGGACACCCAAAGTAAGTAAATATGAACAAAGCATGCATAGACTGACTGAGTTCAAAATGTTTCTGTGGTTCCGTTGCAACTGTGACATATGCACATATGTATGTATGTATGTATGTAGTTGCATGTGTGCGTGTTTATGCCAGTGCTGGTGCGGTTTGCTTGCAACCATTCTCTTTATTTATTTAAGCTTCATATTCCACTACATAAAGAACTCCACATTTATTTGCAAACATATTTCAAATGAATTATTTCCTCCACTACTTTTCTCTTTGTTGTTTTGTTTTGTTGCACTGAAACAACCATTAATTTTAATACTAGGCAAAAACACAAATATCAACTTAGGAAAAATACAGCTTAATACAAACAGAAATTGGAATATTCTATAAAATTAATACTAAATTTTTCTTGTTTAGTAGATCCAACTACTTATCTGAATTTTCACCTATCACCCTTAATATTACCGTCAGTTTTCATTCTGTTCATTAGCTTTGTGCAGCGTTAAAGAAGTGGTGGTTGGCCTTAGCGGTTCAGCGTACGATTTTAATAAATTACTTCAGAAGCTGGACCAGTATTACAGACCAGACTGATAGGTTCGAACGAAAAACTAAACAAATGATTAGGGAAACACGACGTTCCCTAAAAATACTACACAGTAATCAATGTACTTTTGATAAAATTTTAAAAACTTTAAAAACTTTTTTTAATAACTAAAACTCCCTGTTAAATTTTCTCAAAAATTTCGTGTAAATCCCACACAGATTTCAGTTGACAATTAAAAGAGTAGTTTATTTTTTATTTCAATTACGCAAATTTCCATTTTACTTTTTAATTAAAACAGTCGCAATAAAAATGTAAAATTTTGCACTACAAAAAACTTGCAGCAAACTTTTATTGCAGAGCATACAATTTTAGTTAGCAAATTGAAAATTATGAAAAGTATATAGTGTTGTATCGTTGTCGCCGCTGGCAGTAGAAAAGGACTATTGAAGTGTGAGAGCGCAGTAAAAAGTGTAATTAAAATGAATTAAAAGGTAGAGCGTTGGAATGAATTTAGGGGGAAAATGATTTTTTCAGAGGTAACTTCAATAAATGTGGGGAATAAATTGAAATAAGAGAAGGAAACTTGAACCTGATATACTACTAATCAAAAAATAAAAAAGATAAAGGAAGCTAAACTAAAATGAAATGAAATCTTATAAAAAATGAAAAGCTGAGAATAAAATCAAATAAGACCCTTTTACGCTGCAAAACTTAAATAAAATAAATGTAAATCAAATTAAATGACATAAAATTTACCTTAATTAAATTAAATTAAATTACTAAATTAATTTAATTTCAACTATAAAGTTTTTAAAAGGCAGAAATAAACTTAATTAATTAAAGTGAAATTATTTTAAATTAATCTAAATTAAATTTAATCAAATTAAGTAAAATCAAACCCAATGAAATTAGTTGAATCCAAACTAAATGAAATGGTTAAATTAAATTACCGTAGACTAATTAAAATAAAATTCAATTAAATTTAAATTAGTTTCAATTAAAGTCAAATAATTTAAATAATATCAAATAAAGTAACTTAAGCTAAACCAAATTGATTAAAATTAAATTAATCTGAATTAAATTACATTTCAAATTAAATTAAATCAAATCAAATCGAATGCCATTAAATTAAATTAATCTAAATCAAATTAAATTAGATTTAATTAAACTTAATTTTAAGTAAACTGTGATTTAAATTAAACAAGATGAAAGTAATCGAAATAAATTAATTTGAATTAAGTTGCACCAAAATAAATTAATTCAAATTAAGTTAAACTAAATTATGACAAATTAAATTAACCAATTAAATTAAGAAAATTAAATCAAATGAAATGAATTTAAATGAACTTAAACTAAATTGAAGTAAATTAAATTAAATTTAATCAAACGATATTAAATTAGGAAAGGTAAATCACACCATAATGGACAAGAAAAGTAATTAGAAAACTGAGAACAATTACATAATGTTAACTTAAACGAAATGAAAAAATGAAATTAATAAATGGAATTAAATTCGAATTAAAATAAATTAAATTAAAATAAAATGAAGCACAATAAATTAAATTGAACTAAATGAAAATTGAACTGAATTTAATTGAATTGAACTGAATTGAATGAAATAAAACCAAATAAAATTAAAATTAATTGACTTAAATAAAATTGAAATGAATAAAATTACATTAATATGAAATAAATTGAATTGAATTGAATTGAATTCGGGTGAAAGTGAAATGAATTAAGTCACCTAAATTAAATTGAATAAGATTGCATTTAATTAAATAAAATAAAATAAATGAAATCAAAGAAACTTGAATTACAATTTATTTAAATTAAACCGGAGTGAGTTAAACTAAATTAAAACTAAGTTAATGGGCTTAAATTAATATAGATCAAGGTAAATTAAATTAAATTAAATTAAATGTAATTGAACTGAGTTAGGTTAAATTAAAGTATAAATACATATACTGAAAAAATATATACAAAATAGATTAAAGAAATTAAATTTAAATTAAAATTAAATTAAGTTAAACCGAAGTGAGACTAAATTAATGAAATGACCTTACATTAAAATAAACCAAGTTAAATTAAATTACAAAAACTAAATTGAAATAACCTTGAAAAAAATTAAATTGAAATTAATCAAATTAAAGTAAATTTAATACAAATTCCCAGGGATAGAAAATATGTAATAGTTAATTTCATTTTTTCCTGATAAAAAATGAAATGCAATCCCAAATATTCTGCCAAACGCAAATATGACCTGATCCTTATTTTGAAGTTTATTTTGTTGTAAGTCGTTGCGATTATACTTGAACGAAAAAAATAAAAGGCACAACGTTGCAAATTTAAATAACAATTTTTGTTATAAAAATCCGGACCATTAAGGAAATATTTAATTTGCAAACAAATGTTTGAAGTGCCAAACAATTTGTTTCAGCTATTATGTAAGCGAAGTCCATTATAATAAATTTAGTGGCAGTGACAGCACTAAACTTTTTTAGTTACTATAAAAACAAAGCACTTAAAACTATTTTCAAAACACTTGTGTTGAAATTTAATTAGAAGCTGGCAAAAAATAGTTGACGAGCGCAATGTTTTATAAAAAGAAAAAATTTAATTAATAAATAAATTGAAGTGATGCGAACAAAAAAATTTGAAACCGGAAAACGAATACAATAAAAATTGCAGCATCATCAAAAGAAAAAAACTGTAAAAAAAAATAAAATTGTATATAAAAAAATCATGTCACTCTCTCATAGACTGGAAAAAACTCACCTGAAAGTTTAAAAAATTTCGACAATTTTATTTCATAGCCAAAGTTGGCTTTTACGTTAACTTTTTGTTGCTTTTTCTGCTTTTACAAGCTTTCTTTTGATTCTTTATGGCGCGCATTTGCTTTCGTATTGGCATTTGTCGACAGACGTTTTTTCATGTGTTTTGCTTCTCTTTTTTTTTTGTTTCTAGCGTATTTAGTAAATATTGGCAATGTCATCGAATGCAGTTGACAAAAACGTTGCACGAAAAAAAAATCGATTACAAACGCAATTGTGTTTTTGTTTTTTTAACTACTCTACGGTACTTTCAATGCAAATGTGGCAACACACTCTATATATGCACCCACACATACACACACAAACACACACACACACATTCATAACGGCACTAATGCTTGTTTATTCCCATTTTGCCATTCGTTACGTTTACAGTCTGAAAATTGCAATACGCAAATGTGGCAAGTAAAGCGGAGCCAGCGATCGCACAAACAAAACAAATACGAGTGAAAGGATTGAGGGTGGAGCGAGCGTGCAATTTTCCTATTTTGCTTTTATGTTGTTACCAAAATTTTTTTGTGTTTTACTCTTGTCTAAGCTATTTTGCTATTTAGGTGCAATTTTAGTTTATCAACTCGGTACAACAACGCATTGCGATTTATTTGCGACGCCATAGCTGTTGTTCTAAGGACTAAGGCGTATTGCTTGGCATTGTTGTTGTTCCAGCTGTTGGCTCGATTGTTTGTTGTTTCGATTACAATTGCATTGTTGCATTTTGTTGTAGCTTATGCTGTGGATAATAAACGCATCGAAGCGTTTGAATAGCGCACTTGCCAAAATACAAGGTGCTCGGGTGAAGCTGCAAAAAAAGCCACGTCTCACATAAACCAACCAACTGCCGTTCGAAGTCGACGTAAAACTGCATTGAGGGCTGAATTTGTGGCATGTAAGTAAGCGCCAAATTTTTACACTGATAAGAAAAGCAAAGGGAACTGAAGCTGGTTGATTGGCGAAAGGTGGCATGGATATCAAATCAGATTCAGTCAAGCTACACTAAAGGCTTTGATTCCGCTCGCATATCTTCAAAAAACGTCCAAGAAACTGAGTTGAGGCTGAGCTCTGTTACAAAATGGAATAGGCTTGAACTCATGTGGGTGTCGGAACACTACAAAGTTGAAGGTAACGAACTAACAGCTGAATTGGCTAACCACGGATCCTTAAAATGTATCATTGGATCGCAGCCAATTATAGGACTAAACATGGTAGCGACGGTGAGCTGTATCAGGGAGGTCATGAATAAGACACATGCGAAATGTGGTTGACCTATTGACAGCGACAAAGCAATCAAGTATTCCTGAAAAAATCGGGTAGGGTGGTGTGAAATTCCTTCTTAGACAGAGAAGAAAAGGAGTTACGAGCCCTGGTGGGTGGGGTTGATTATAGAACAATGGGGTAATGGATAAAACACATAGCCACCAAAGACATTATAGATGTCCCGAAGTGCACATCTTGTCTGAAAGCTGAGCATAGCATCTAACATTATATCTATCCTGTTTTTACTAGGTTGAAATGGGCTATATTTGGTTCAAATATATAGAGCATGGATGAAGCTCATGCCATATTCCTCGATAAGCTTCTCAGATGTATCGAATAGTCTGGTAGATTTATGGAGAAGAAATAAAGTACCAGCCACACCTTTCTCGCTATCCTTATTACCCTTCTTTCTTTGCCAGACCTTAAGTGCAATGGCGAGCTGGAACTGAGGGCTGGGAAAACGGTTTCAGATTTCCGGTCTATGTCAATTCCATTCCATTATATCACAACCGCCAAAATATTATAGTATTATTGTTATTATTACTTGAATAAAGCTAGAGCTGATTGTTTTAAATAGTTTGTTTATAAAATAATAATATTGAGTCTTGAAAATTAATATCCATTATTTAGGTTCGAGCGCCGGTGGAGTTATGAAAGAAATCTGATGAGGAGATGTGGTGATCTCCGAAATAGCTATAATTTCTACCACTCCTGACTGTTGTTGTCTTTTTTCCAATATACTCTTCCTTATACTGGCCTTGAGCTCACAAATTAATACTATTGTTTGAAAACTTATTTCATTTCTTTAAACAAAAAATAAAATAAAATTTTACACAAAGAAGCGAGAAAAGTTTAAAAAAAATTCTTTTGAGAATTCGGCAGTGAAAATTTTTTGAAAAGCAATAGCAATTTTTGAAAAGCAATAGCAATTTTCACTACCAAAAAATTTAGAACAAAGCTAAGCAGGCAAAACAATAGCCTTTCAATAGCGCACAAAGCTTTAGATTTCCGTTGAAAGCTTAATTCTTACTATTTCTGATTTGTATTTGTTGTTTCCATTCCCCTCTCTCCACATTACCATTACATTTGTGCTACCAAATCGCCTCAAAACAAAAATAAACAAAACAAAGGGCTTAGTGAATGGCACAATAGACAAAGCAAGCGTAAAATTGCAAATTTGTAGAGCCTTAATATTTTCTTCTCAATGCGAAACTTATTGTTTGGCATTTTTTTTATTTTCGTTTTACTCATTTTCGTAATTTGAATGCAGTGGTGAACGAATTGTATGTATTTGAAATATTAAAATAAAAATGATAAAAAATATAATATAAAAAAATAATTATTTGTAAATAGTTTCACTACAATAATGAAAAAACAGCTAGCATTAACAATTTTTTTTTTCTACATTACATTTCCATTTCATTTTTTTTTTTGCAATTCTTTTTTCTTTAAACAACACATTGCCCTCTAAAATATTTCTAAGTACTTTTTTTTTAGAGTTTTGCAATCGTTTTCATAATTTGTTTCAGTGGTGTATGAAACTTATTTGTAATACAGAAAAAATTAATAAGTGCTTTAAAATACGAGTAGTTTCACTATAAATGAAAAAAAAATAAAACATTTTTGAATTGAAATTACATTTCGCAACGAATGGTGCTTGTTGTTTTGCAACTCTTTTTTCAAACGTCACATTACTTTTGTTCACTACAAGTTCTTCGAAAATTCTGCCTGCTCAGCGTTTGACGCTTTTATCTATGTAATTTGTAATGGTTATGCGAAACTCTGATATATTCATTATTTATCATATTTAAAATGTTTCCGTCAGTTATGACTATTTTGGATTTATTTTGGTTAATTTCATTCTATATTCATTTTCATTATTTTGTATGCAATGGTGAGCAATTTTTATTTGTAATATTAAAATTAAGATAAAATATTAAATAGCCAATAATATCTACAAAAAATATCGTCAATATTTTCGAACAAATCATCCATGTTGTTGTTATTATTTCACAAAATTTATTTCATCTCTTGATCTCTATTAGATGATCGAAAGTTTTATCAGGCTTTTTTCCCAACTAAAATATTACCGGTCGGTTGTCTTGATTTGTTATCACTGTTTTAGATATAGTTTTTTTTTCCATTTCCTAACTAGCTTGCAAACTTTGGCTGCTAATATCTTAATAGTTTTCTGTCAATTATCCAAAATAAGACTCTGTCGCTTGCCATGAGTCAGTAGGCATTTTAATTGCTCTGACTTTCTACTAAATTTTCGCTTATCACTTCTGGGTTAGTCGTTCAGTTTGCTCTAAATAAATGCAGCCGATTGTCATTAGTTAGCGCTCGCTTTGTTCACTGCGTTATTCTCACGCCAATGGTAAAACTAATCGCCTTAACTACTGCGCCGAAAACTATGCTGCAAAAATATGGCGTAAGCTCGCTAATGATAATAACTGTCATTGCAGTTGTGGTGACTTACTGCGTACGTGACAACAAGAGAACAATGTTTATGTACTACGTCATAGTCTTAGGCTATATATGTATATAGCTATGACAATAGTCATGCGATGACTCTTGTCATTGTCATGCGATGACTCTTGTCATTGACGTCGGAATAGCGCGGCAAATCAACGGTCTCTTCAACTACCATACCCAGCTTGTAACATCTGCTGGCGGATCTCTATACAATCTTTTGTACATTTTAAAACCTTGCGCACAATTTTTGCCATTTCTCACTATTCAGTTGTTATAATCTGACTTTATTTCCTACTCTATTCGCGCATCTCTACATAGTTTCTCGCCTTCTCCTTCTCCTTCTCATTGTCATATTGAATTTTGTCCTATCTCGCTTGCTTCAATAAGAGTTCTTAATTTTTTATAACCTAAAAAACTGCTGTCACATGTTATTCGCTAGTCAGTTGTCACTATTTTTGTAACTTGCTTGTCTATTGCCCGTTTCAGATTGACTTCAGTTAGTTGGCGGCCAGTAAATTACTAATATTAAACTAGTATTTGTCTTTAGTTAGTCTAACTATTTTCTGTCGGAAATTGTACTCAAAATGAAGAGTTGTAAGTATACGCATGACAACTGTCACGAAATATTCAACACACTGTCTCACGTTCATTTTGAAGTTATTCATTCATCAACTTAAAACCTTCTCTTCTCGGTAAGCAGATAACTGTAATTAATTCATGGCCGATCACCAGCTGTTATAGCTCAAGTTTTTAATTATCATTTGTAAGCTTTTTACAAAACCTGGGAATTGTGACTGATCGCCGACATGCCATCGATATTTTTTTATATACTTTTTTGATTATATTTACGAAAATGATTGCAATTGAGCGTCGGTGACAATTCGGTGACATGTCTTGTATGCGGTCATGCATGCTAGTTTTGATACAAAAGTGATGGTACATGTACTGCTATATTGAAAACAAAAAATGTGCGGAAGAAAAAATATATACACAAAAAAAATTTATATAAATGTAAATGGCTGGCAAAGAAATATTTTTCAAATCCTAACTTAACTTCAAGTAAGAAAATCCAGAAAATCACAAAATTAAGGCACGAAAACCACAAAGCTTTACGTAGAATTAGAAACAAATATTGTGCCTGCAAATAATTTTCAAATCTTGCCCCGCTGCGCGTTTGCTGAGCTAACACAGCTGAGCCCACATTTACTGCCGCTTTTTTACCTACGCATTGGAAAAGCGTACAACAATAAAACCAACGCGAACATTTATATAAACATGTTTCAGCAAGTTTTTTAACCTATCAAGTGGCAGCTGCAGCCAGCCAGCCAGCCACATTAATCTCACCGCATACGCCATGCTGAACGCGTTTGCTTAACCCCGCGCGCTTTGGCAGACGTGGCGTATGCGTAACCTGCGTTGTTTCGTAAACAAACGAAGCGCTACACTCGATTGCTATTTTTGCACATATGGATGCGCGCCTGCAATTGTTGTTATTGTTATTGTTGGACGAGCTGAGCAAATATTGCTACAATTGTTGCAGTTGGTGTGCCTGGAAGTATACAAAAAAAAAAAAAAAAAACAAACAAAAAAAATAGATGGAGTGGTGAGTGTGTGCTGCAAAAACTATTGCGAATGCGTTGCGTTGCACCTGCTACAATTTAATCTGCCACCTGCGTGCCTTGCTGCCTCCCGGTAACCTTCGCTTTGCAACTTTTTTACTTGCATGTATGGGCGCTTGCGGCAAGTTTTACATTCGAAGCACAGCAGCTTAGCAAAACATTTTCGCTTGCTTTGTTGTTGTTGTTGTTGTTGTTGTTAGTGCATTGTGGTTGTTGCAAACAAAGAACAACAAAGTATAGTTTTGGCATTATCGTGCCACACAAGCAATTTAACAATCGCGCTACAAATGCCAACAACAAGCAAAACAAAATTGCGTTCTACTACAATAACAACATTGTGCTGTGTATTTTTTTTTTTTCGATTGCAGTTTCTTTTTTTGCGTTGTTTTTGTGATTTTTCTTTGCCACATGTCCGGATTTTCCGCGGCGGACGGATGCGTTTACGCGGTAATACCCGCCAACAACAATACTAGCAATGACAACAACAACAACAACAACAACAATTGCACGGTAATCATAAATTTCGCACACATTTCGCTGTCAGACTTTGCGTGCATTTGCCACGTTACGTTGCAAATAATTGTTGACGTCGACGGCATTGCGTCAAATACGTTTTGGAGCTGAGTTCTTGAAATCCATTGGCATATGCATGAAAGGGATTTGTGGGCTTTTGAGTTGCATGGAAATTTGCGTGGAGAATTTGTTTGTGTTATAATTTGCAGGATTTATGTAACAGTTGGATGTAAGAAAATGTTTGGCAAATGCATTGAGCGCTTTGGTGGAAAGCAAGGCATATACTCCTTGAAAGAAATGTGATTTATTTGATGTTGGAAAAAGTTAACACTTCACCATTTGGTAAAAATATTCACATGCCAACAATATTAATCCTTGGTATTTGCCAAAGTGGCAGCTGAACAGTTTCCGTATATTTTATTTTTCCATGTGAAGCGGCGGTACGTTGATTCGATTTCATTTAGGTTGGTTTTAATTTACTTTCTAAAGCGCAGAAGTTTTGGAAGCAGATGCTCAAAACCGCTACAAGCGCTGCTTCAAGAGCTATTCGAAATCTTCTGGCGCTTAGCCCCACATCACACCAGATAGTAGCAATTCCTTTGTAAGCGACTTGCCAGCAAGCTATTCAAATACGAGATAATTCGCATACACAAAAATATTAGATTTTTTCGACAGCAGTGTTTTGCTGATAGATATTTCAAGCATTAGAGTCTAGCACAAGTGATGGGCAATGCCACTTAAAATATCTTTCCTGCCTCAGTTATTGTGATCCCTTAAAATATCTTAATTAATCCCTAATGAACGCCAGACGATAGATGCTTATCATATACCTGGTCGATAAAACGTGATTAGAGGTATTTCAAATTCTGTTTCGTCAACGCCACACATACTTTTGTAAGGGGTTGGAAATATGTAGAATTTCTGACTCCATGACAAGAAGCTTGAGGTCAAAATTCCCCACAGATACGCTTGGCCAAACTGGTTCGCACCTCTTGACTCCAGAGCTGCACTGACGGGTCAAAGATGGATGAGGGGACAAATGCAGGAATGTGCGGAACTGGTACCAAAAGTGTTGGTAGTTATGAATGCGCCTATTTTCAGACAGCCGAGCGGCAAGCAGGGCCCTGATCAAGCGAATACTTACCTCGAAGCTAGTTAAGGATCGTTATGACACACTCCAACTGCTGAGGTCGAAGGGAAATAAGTCGTCGACGTGGTGGCCACGACGTGGTGTTTCGAAAACAGCCTTAATAGGACGTGCACAACTTCTCGGCCTTAGAGCGGAATACATAATAGGGGCCAGAGAAGGTTTTGGATAGACTTTTCGGCTATCCCTTCACAAGAAGAAATGTCACATCGCTTTGTAGGTCTGATAACAATCTCTTGCGTTTTCACGCGCATCGGCTGGCTCTGTCTGCTCTGTCTGGAGGAAGCTGAGACATCGGAGAATATTCCTTTGTACATTCCCGACCGTGGTCAGCCAGCGATTGAGGTGCTTCAGTTCCTGCATGTTCGATCACCAAAGTGTTGGGAATTCGCCTACCAAGGTGCTTTTAGAGTTCATTGGGGAAGCTGAAATAATCTTTGAAAATTTGGGTTGGAGCCATACTCCAGGGATATCACATACGTTTTAAGTCGTAGGAACAGTTTTGAGGCCGAAAGGGCAGGTCGAAGCGTAGTAGTTCGAATGGAGAGCTTCTGTTTGTATCCTAGTAATTATCGACATACCTATCAGCGTTACAGTACAAAGTGCAAATAAGTAGGCAAATCTTTAATAAACATCAGCTCAATAACGCTTCTATATATGCTGGAAACTTTCTGAAAGACTTCTGTACACTTCATACGCGTTACCTATCTTTATCCTTGATCCTTGGAAAAATAAGGTGACAGTGAACTAAATAATCATTATCTTTTTCCATATGCTCCATAGGCTGCTAATTTCAGTCAGCAATTCTCAACATGTATGCTCCAGATATTTTGCTTTCTTAGCTGTATCCAATCGCCATTCGTGATCTCTAGAGTTTTAATAAAAATTTCTCTTTAGCCAACTCAAAGGTCGCAACTGGCTCATTGGTGCGCTTACCTTTCCAGCCCAAGCTTTGTTTTCAGAGCAGAATCTTCAGCGTTCATCCAAGTACATTCCTCCCCTTAAGTTAGGTGATAGTTCGGCCTTTGTATTTCTCCAAACCTTTACTGATTTTCCGAATTTAGATCGCTGCGAGCTTGCTCCTCTTCTTCGACTTCCCTATACTGGGGAAGGGCTATGGGCCAATGGAGTAAGCTGATGCTCAATTTTTTTTTTTGGAGCTTTGTACGCAATCTCATTTCCTTCAATACCAGTATGTTTCGGAATCCAGAGAGCCCACACATGTTTGGTCAGACCAAGTGTGTACAGCTTGTTATGGCACTCCATCGCCAGTTTTGAAGTTACCCGACCAGATTTGAGGGTCTCAATAGCCGCTTGGCAGTCGAGTCATTATGGCAGTGTGCCGGTTCCGATAGTCGCGGGTGGTATTTTTATATCTTTCTATAACATACATTTCGCTTCCCATGGCTTCCGTGTATCTTAACCGCGGTCCAAATGCTCCTACTCCGGCACCTGCTTCAATTAACGAACCAAACGTGTACCAGGTCTTATATATTTCAACTATACCTACCCAATCCTTTTTGCTATTGAGTTCTGTTTTAAACCTTTTTGTAAAGCTAAACTCTGGTTGCATAGTATCTCTCGGTATTGTGGTTTCAGAGTATTTTTTCGCAAGATTGTGAAGCATCCCATCATTGAGATGATACTGTAATGCCCCGTTATTGGTACTAGTCATACTTCAGATAGTAATCGTCACTTGATTTGGGATGTGAATGTGAAGAGATGTTAGCTGCAACAGAAGTTCCACAGTTGTTGTCGAAGAGGTCTTCATGGCTCTTGTTATGCAGCTACGCACTAAGTTAGTATCAGAAGCTACAGATTCTTATTCACTGATACAACTTGTTGTTAACTTTAATTAGTGCTTGTTGGATTTTCTTATGGCAGGATATTTTAACAATAAGCTTTTGATGAGAATAAAGGCACAACTCCGAAATTGATTTGCGTCCAACGCAGATTTGGTGGAAGTCGGGAAAAAACAAAAGAACAAGAAACAAGAAACAACAAAATACTTCTCTTTGTAAAGGAAATGTCACGATGCACTGAACTAAAAATCTCCACTCAAGGAAGAAAAATTCAATGTAAATTCGTTTATATTTCAAATATTCTATGCGCAATTACTTTCAGACACCAACGCTGCATGTGAGTGACCGCTCACATATGAGGCAATATTTCTACATATTTCCGCTTCAAAAACTTCTCCATTTTTAAATACAATTCATTTCATTACATTACCTTTCATACCATATTTTGAGCACTATAGTTTTCATTGTCATTTTATGCATATGGTTAGATTTTTGCAAATAATCCTTGGGCAATGACTGAAAATATCCAAGCATGTCGTCAGTAGTTGCAACTGTGCTCATTTTTATACCCACACATATGTATGTACACATGTGTACTCGTAAGATTGCTTCCATGTATTAATGCAACTGTGCACCAGTACTATTTGAGTAATGAATTAGCACTCATTTCCGCTTCATCACTGCAACTGGACTCGTAAATGAAAATTTAGAAAGAGCACAAGCATACGAATGTAACTGCAAGGAAATAAAAGTGAATGACATTTTTCAAAGCCCACACCACAATAGCGACAGCTGGATACGGAAGGATATAAGAGGACATCAGTTGTTATAGGAAATTTTTAATGTTGCACACACAATATGTACATACATACAATTCGTTGCAAGCAAAAACAAAATAAAATAAAGAGCAATGTGAAATAAAGGCAAAAAAAAAAAAACAATGCGATGCCTTAAATGTTGTGAAATAAAATAAAATAGTTGCAGCTAACAGCACTGACTGACAGCAAATGTTTTAGTACTAACGCCAGACGCTGTGGTTGCTGCTATTGTCGATGGCTGCTACTGCTGCTTGAATGCCGCTTGACTGCTGCTTGACTGGTGTTGGCAATGCTAGTAAAAGTGTTGCAAATAAATCGTTCACAAAAGTTGCTTATTATCATTGCATTTGCGTTTGGAATAGTTTTAGTTGCTGCTGTTGTTGTAGTTGTTGTTGTTGTTTAGGACGCCGTTTCATTTGTTTCAGCGCTGTTGTCTTTATTGCAGCTTTTGGCATTTGGCATTTTGAACAGTTTGTGTTTTGCTGGCCAGCGTTGCTTGTTAGTTGCACTGAGCGAGAAAATAAAATAAATTTTTGAAAATTTAGTTGCTCCACTGTGACTAATCAAAATTGTCATCAATGTTGTCTTGCATGCATTTTTTGCAATTTCAAGGCTTAATGCAGCCTTTAAGCTATTTTTTTCTAATGATACTACTAATTTCTACCACTATTTTTATTAATTTCTACCACTGATTTTATTAATTTCTACCACTATTTTTACTAGTTTCTACTACTATTTTCACTAATTTCTACCACTGATTTCATTAATTTCTACCACTATTTTTACTAGTTCCTACTACTACTTTTACTAATTTCTACTGCTATTTTTACTAGATTCTACCACTATTTTTACTAATTTCTACAACTATTTTTACTAATTTCTACCACTGATATTATTAATTTCTACCACTATTTTTACTAGTTTCTACAACTGTTTTTACTAATTTCTACAACTATTTTTACTAATTTCTACCACTACTTTTACTAATTTCTACAACTATTTTTACTAATTTCTACCACTGATTTTATTAATTTCTACCACTATTTTTACTAGTTTCTACAACTATTTTTACTAATTTATACTCCTATTTTTACTAATTTCTACTACTATTTTTTACTAATTTCTACCACTATTTTTATTAATTTCTACTACTATTTTTACTAATTCTTACCACTATTTTTACTAATTTCTACAACTATTTTCACTAATTTCTACCACTGATTTTATTAATTTCTACCACTATTTTTACTAGCTTCTACAACTATTTTTACTAATTTCTACTACTATTCTTACTAGTTTCTACCACTATTTTTACTAGTTTCTACTACTATTTTTACTAATTTCTACCACTATTTTTTACTAATTTCTATAACTATTTTTACTAATTTCTACAACTATTTTTACTAATTTCTACCACTGATTTTATTAATTTCTACTACTATTTTTACCAGTTTCTACCACTACTTTTACTAATTTCTACCACTATTTTTACTAATTTCTACAACTATTTTTACTAATTTCTACCACTGATTTTATTAATTTCTACCACTATTTTTACTAGTTTCTACTACTATCTTTACTAATTTCTTCCACTGTTTTTACTAATTTCCACTACTGTTTTTACATATTTCTACCACTATTTTTATTAATTCTGACACTATTATTAATTATTAATTTCTATTATTTTTACTAGTTTCTACCAACATTTTTACTAATGCTGTTACTAATTACTAATTACACCATATTTTACTAATTTCTACCACTATTTTTCCTAATGGTACTAATGATTTCTGCTGATTTTTTACTAATGCTACTACTTATTACTACGACTACTTTTATTAACTTCTACTACAACAAAAAAGTTTTACTTCTGGCTCGCGCATATGCGCGCGTGTTTTTTTTCGAAGTTTTTAGTATTAAAATTGTTTTCTTTTCACGTTTCCGAGCGTTTTTTACAGTGTATCTACTGTTTTGAGCACAACCTTAAACTTGTTTACTAGTTCTATTGTATTCATTTCTATCGCTATAAATACATTTTTCTTTACTTTAGTGTTTTGTTTATTTGTTCAACCGAATGTGTCGCGCTTGCCAAATCTGTGACAAATACAAATCACTTTAGATTTATTTTTAGAAATTTATATTTTATCATTGTGTAACTGTTTAGTTGCAGTCGTTTGTTAGTAGAGAAAGGACTATAATAAAATTTAACATCTGATAGAATAGAAAATATTTCATCAGTAATAAAATCTTAGAATATTTGTAAATGTTGATGAACTGACCTTTGAGATTCGATTTGATATTAACATTATTACTTTTTTTCACAAAACTTTCCAACCCCTTCTTTCATTTCGTTTCTCAGGCATTCAGTAATTTGATTTTCAAGATCTAAAAAATTTCGAGATCTCTAATTATTGGTCCCAGCTTAGTTAGAAAAATATTTCCTGAAAGTATTGGATCACGGCTGAACGTGAAGCTGATTTAGTGAGACCACTCCGACTCAATCGGTTAAAGAGTCCACAAAAGTAAGTAGCGTCTCTCCACCAGTAGGCCAGCGGCTGGCTTGAAACTCCACAGTTGGGGCCTCACACTTAAAAAACATTTCGAATGGAAATATCAAACAAGCCGCGAAAGCGGAAAAAGGACGATATGTTGTAGATAGAATGTCCAGACTCTCTATATGGAAGGCGCCTCCATCCAGCTGCTGGATGCTTTCGAAAAATATAAGGCTGATATTACCGCAGTACAAGATCCAATAGACGGAGCATTGCTGTAAAAGATATGCAGCATGCGGCATTTATTAGAACCGCCATTAGAGTGTAGGTGTAGGATCTATGGTTGGGCGATGGCTCCGACACCTTGACTTCAGGCTACTCCTATTAGTAAATGAATTGCCATCATCTGCATTAAAGCTCCAGTAAAAATATCCTTCGATATGGCGCCCATGGGTGGACAACGAAAGGAAGGACACCTATGAACGTAATGGAAGAACGAAGTGCAGATGGACCTTTCTACATTTGGTGAGAAACTTGTAGACCCAAATACGAAGAAGAAGAATGTGTAGACTAAATACCATAGACTCTACGGCTGGACGAACATATTTTAAGAGTTTCACTTGGTCTTTACGAATCAGCTATTAGTACGAAACCCCGGTTCGAGAGTTGTTTTTCTACAAGTGTTTGGCTACATTTAAAATGCTCGTGACTTTTTAAATCCACCTCGCATTTTATACTTAACTTGGGCTTATAATCGACTTTGGCTCTATTGGCTGGGAAGCTGTCACTGAAGCGTCTAATACGCCTCCTCTCAATTTTTCATTTCACCACCCTAAGTATTCCAAATACTCTCTTTGGAGGACCGTCCTGCACATCACCCATGTGTGTAGCTATTCTCCAGATCCCAACAATTGAGAAATTTTGAGTCAATTTTGAGTTGAGAAATGTTTGGGGAAACCTGCTAGCTCTCGAGTTGATAGATCAACCAAATGCACAGGCGCGTTAATGAAAGTCATTGGTAATGGTTCTTCCTCTGTCATTTTGCCAAATATTATTAGTCCAGTGACTAAAGAGCATAATGACTATTATGAGAACAAGGGAAGTCAGACTCCAGGTTCTTCTTAGTCTGTGCCATGACCAAATTTCCCGTTGGTCAAGCAATGGCATATGTCATCCAGTGTATAAGTTTCGTTCTATAATTTCGCGAACTCGGAATTTTGCAAGAGAACTTTCTACTAAAAGTTACTGCTCGCGACAAAACATGGCATCTTAGCCTCGTTAGAATGCCGTTGATATCGGTGCCAAAATTTTAACTTATCAATAAATGTCATCTCATCTTGTCAATATTGTGAGCTTCACGAAAATGCTTCACATTACCGTCCATTGCTCTTAAAAAAAAAAAAAAATCAAATACTCTTTTTAGACAACTATCTATAAACATTTTCGACCACACAGCAGATTGCGCCATATTGAATTGCACGACTACTACCAGAAAAGAGAGTTGACTCACCCTCATAACATCTGAGATGGCTATAGCCTTCGGGCATTTCCAAAATTTCCACAAGTCCAGACATTTAAAGGAAAATAATAGCAAAATATGGACAAGAAGGAAACCAGAAACCTGCTGGAGGGCAAAATTCAAGCAAAAGAAATTATTATAAAAAAAAAGCAAACATGCTGCAAAACTTATGGGAATACTCTGCGAAAAGCATAGCGTAGAACGGAAGAAAAGCGATGGGGAAAACCAAAAATGGTCAACTACAAGCGACAGCAAGTGAGTGAAAGCTTCAAATAAATAGTTGCAAAAAAAAAAGATGAAATCAACTGGAGAGAAAAAAACCAAATCAACAATCAGCAAAGTGTTTTGAGATCAAACACGACCGCAAGGCTTACGAAACTAACAAACTAAGCAAAAACTAATGCAACAATATGAACAATAATAATAACAATAAAAATGATAATAATAATCAAAATGTGCAAAGTAAAGTTGATGCTCATAGTCAAATGTTGCCAGCTCAGCAATTGCTATGTACATACGTTTGTATAAGTAGAAGAAATGCCACTAGAAATGATAATAGCCACAGGCGGCAATTCACTCACACCACAGTGATGACAATCATATTAATAAGGAACGCTTGACTGAGTGGCGCACCAACTTCAAGGATGTTACTATCGTTGCGAGCGCGTGTCACTTAAAGGCACTCGAATGAGTTGAGTTGATTTGCGTGAAGCGGAGTTAACTTGCTACAATTTTGTGTTTTTCTAATTTCGTCTGCATGGATTTTTGATTGCTACATGATGGTTGTGATTATTTTTTTTTTCTTTTTAAGTAGCTTCACTGCTACAGAATACACCTTCGCATTTGTGTGAGCGCAAGTTATCAGGCACGGCACTGTGATGTCAGCGAATTGTAGCGTGATTGTCACAATTGCATGAAAAAAAAATATATATAAAAAATTTGAATGAGAACTCTCCATCGCCTCAATTTAGCTGCTTAGTAGCACTGGAGTGTGAACTCTCATGCAGTTGAGTAGCTGGCGCAGTTCCTAAGTGAAGTACTTATGCAAAAATTTTCAACACTTCACATACATGAGTGCCCAATGATTTTCGGCAAGGAAGCCAGGAAGGGTGGTGTGAATGCCAAAAACTAAAGGGAAATTCCATTTAGGAATCAAGAAATGCTAGAGCGTCGCTTATATTTTGTGCATAGAAAAAAGCATCAGGTTTAACATAATTTTTTCTTTTTTCTTAAAATTATATATGGAGTTTTATAAAATTTCTATTGAAACTCAATTAATGAAACTTAATGTACTTATATAAAACAATTGTGTAGTATTCAACTTATCTTTTACAAAGAAAATAATTTTTTAATTGCGTTTGAAATAATTGTTTAGTACCAGAAAGGTTGAAATCCAAAAAATTTGAGAAATAGTTAAACTCAGATAACGATCTAATGTTTGGAGCATTGGCACTATATACGTCTATATGTCCTGCAAAAGCCAATACGAAAAATGTTAAAAAGAACGAAAAAAATTTCTGCAAGGAATATTAAAATCTAATCTTTCTAGTAGAGTAGGGCAGTCAATTTTACCATTGACAAGGTCAAAGATAAAAGATAATGCAAGAAGAGCTGCTTTATCACTTAATGGAAAAAGACTAATCAATCGACAGCGAGATTCATACGAAGGAGTCGGATCTGAGAAATTGAGAGAATACAGAGCAAACCGTATAAAGATTTTTTTGTACCCTCTCAACACGATTTATATGGACTGCATGATAAGGCCTCCAAATAAAAGCAGCGTAAACTAATTTGGACCGGACAGACGCAGAGTATAATATTTTAAGAGTATTGGGTCAGCAAAATGCGAAGAGTTGCGTCGTACAAAAGCGAGCATAGCAAGCGAATTGGAGACAGCATAGTTTAAATTGAACCTGGAATCAAAAAAAAAAAAAACAGCTAAGTCCTTAATCACATCAGATGAAACAAGATATGTATTATTAATATGTTAAGATGTGTAAAGCGGTTTCTGAAGCTTAGAAAAGGTGACTTTATGACTTTTTTTTTTTTAATTTAGAAAGAGACGATTCATAAGGCACCAAGAAAATAAGTTATTTAGCTCAGACTGTACGGACGGACGGCTGAGTCACTCAAACTTTTTATTTCATTATAAAGTTTACGATCATCTGCATACCGAAGAAAAATTAGCAGCAGAGAAACAAGAACGGATATCATTAATAAATAAAATGAATAATAAAGGCCCTAAACTACTACCCTGCGGAACACCAGAGGTGGCAATAAATTGATTCGAAGAAACCCCATCAATAACAACTGTGTTGCTCCTTTCTGTCAAGTAGGATTTCATTCAATCCAGGAAGGTCGAGTGAAACCCAAGACATTCCAATTTGGTTACTAAAATTTTATGGGAGATCTTGTCAAATGCTTTAGAGAAGTCCGTATAGATTGAGTCGATTTGGAAATCATTACGAAAGCTTACTTGACAATCTGCAGAAAAAACTGACAGATTAGATAACGTAGACCTATTAGCAACAAAACAAAACCATGCTGCCTAGGATAAATTAGATGTTTTACACTAAAATAAACCTTGTCTTTGATAACACATTCAAAGAGTTTAGAGACTGCTGACAATTTGGAAATTGATCTATAATTAGAAATATCGCTCCTATTACCGCTTTTGAAAATAGGAGTGACTGATGTCAGCTGCCAGTCGTTAATAAAAATTCCTTCAGACGGATTTATTAAATATTAGCTTTAAAGGTTGCACTAACGAGGCACAATTTTGAGGCAAGGTTACAGATAGGCCATCAATGTCAGTTTGAGAAGAGTTTTTAATCTTCAATACACCCTCAATGACGTCATGGTCCGACAAAATAAGTGATCCAAAGTCGGTAGAAGAAAACAAGTTCTCTGAGATATTTTTTCGAATACCAGCCAAGTCTTCTTCAAGAAGATCATCATCAGACGAAAAATTTGACGAAAAAAATCATCACTAAGGCAGGAAGCAGATGCATCATTATAATAAACAGTACTAGGAATGCTTGAACCTTTTTTTTATAGATTTAATGTAACGCCAAAACGGATTACTTTTAATATTTAGCTCAAAGTTATGAATGTATTTTTTATACAGGGACCTATTTAAATCACGAAATTTTTTTCTATGTGAGATAAATAATTCATAAAAGCGTTTTTCATTTGTTGACTTAAACTTCTTAAAAAAACTTATTTCACAAATTTTTTAGAACTTTGAGTTCTTTCGTGTACCACGGAATTTTATATTTATTACTCTTAAAAACCGGAACATGTTTAGAACACACATCCAGCGCTCAATTTTTAAATATATTAAAACAATCTGCAACTATAAGTCACCGATCCATCAAAAATCGTATGGCAAGCATTTTACAACTTTCCGGCGCTTATGGGTAGAGTGCTTTTTCTCACAAACACATGACTGCTAGCGCGCCTAGCAGTTAGCGAAAAATGAATGTAAATAAAAATTTATGATTGCTTTAGCTCTGCATGCGCTGTTGATACGAATGGGAGTTAAAGTTGAGCTGAAAATTCAAGCTGTCGTGTGCTCTTAATCTGTTTGTCTGTTATTTATTAACTTAGAGACGCATTAAAACCATGCCGCCTATGAATAGTACAATAAATGCAGAGAAAAAAAGGACCAAAATAATAAAAGCCAAAATAAATAGCGCAAAACAGCACTATGTAGTAATTTTCGCGTTGTCAGCGAATAAATATTTCTTGTGTGTTATGAGAAATGCGCGCATGTTAAATATATGTACAATATGCCTTTGTGACAACTACACTCACAAACAAATAAATATACGTAGAGTTGTTCAACTCACTTTTCCAACAATAAATTATCTGCAGTATATTTTTTGGTGAAAATGTTTGTCTGTGTGTTTGACTTTGTTTTTCCCTCTATTATTATTTTTACTCAACCGTTATTGCCAATGTTGTTGTTGTTGTTGTTGTTGTTGTTGTTGTTGTTGTTTGGCAAACGATGTTCGTCGAGTGCTGCTTGGCTGCTTGTTTTTGATTTAATATAATGGAAATTGGCTTGTTGAAGTGATACTTCAGAAAATGCACCCACAAAATCTAACATTTTTGCCCGCTTGTCGGCGCATAGAATTTCACCCCCCTACTTGGCAGTTGAGGTTGGCGGTACGGTACTTATGTTTGCTTCTTCTACTTGGCCAGCTATGTGAGTAGCTAGTGCTGCGTTTGCCTTTTTGCGGTCGAGTGGATTATCTACCTACACACACACACACACACACACACACACTTTTATATACACAAAAGATTAAGATGTTGTCTAGGAAAAGTGAGAGGAAAATATATGAGCCAACAAATGTATGACTGTAGGAAATTTAGATACTTTTAAAAAATCTAGTATGCCCGTAAAAATTTTTTGGCAGTGTAAATGCCTTTAATATCAATAATTTGCTCAAAAAACCATGCAAGACAACATCGGTGACATGTCTTCAATGTTTCTTTAGAAAACTTGTAATAATCGTCCTTATATTCAATCGGCAATCGCTGCCGCTCATTTTTCTTACAAAAAAAAAAAAACTTTACAAACCCTTGTAGATAAACTCAACCATTAAAACTTCGCTTTGTGTGTGTGCGTAGTTGCCACAAAGTATCAGAATCCCACACAACTACACAACTCATCGCCATTGCGCTAGGAGCCAGTTGTTACGGCAATGCTTTCGTTGGCATGGCGATTTTGCTAGTTGGTCTTGGCAGTTGTTGTTATTGCTGCCACAACCACTTTGCTGCATCATAACTTTGAAGTGCAAGTAATTTACGGCTTGATGAATGCGTAAGCGTTGATTTGACGTACGTACATATGTATGTATGTATGGTTGTGTGTCTCTGTGTCTGTGTGTAGTGACCGGTTGCGCACATTGCCCCTTGCACTTAGGAGCATTGCAAATTTTATATTATAAATATTTTTCAGACATGTTGGCAAATGAGCAGCTTTGCGCTCAGTTTAATGTTGCTGTGGAAATTTTTTTCTGGCGCTGCAATGTTGAATTTTCAAATTTGATTAATTTTACATCATTTTCCCGTTGAGTAATTGAAAACTTTGTACTGTGTTTTGAAACTCGCATACTTGCAAAGTAACTGAGTTGTCTTTAAAATTTACTTAAGACAATACTAAAGACGCTATGGAGCTGCAATCATCAAAGAGTTTAAATTAGGGAGTATAACTACCCATCGTAAAAAAATCGTTCTGATTTCTGACACAATATTTCATTCTTTAATTTTAGAATTCGCCACAGGCAACTCGGTAAAGAAGTTGCCTTTATGCCATGTAGTATTTATGTGAAACTATCCCTAATTAGAATGACAAAAACGCTCTGTTCTCTCATTCCTTGCGACCGGAATCATCTCTAATTAAAATGGGTAGAAAATTCTTAAGCGACATGGATAGGGACATTTAATAGACGAACGGCTCTGAAGCGGTCGATTTGTTACTATTGTGCCACTTTTGTTGTGCTTCCATAGTTCGCGGTTGGTTGTTCTTCGTATCATCTTATTTGACACTACAGCCATTTGGCAGTCTGTTCCGAGGCCCCGAAACTTCGCCAATTGCCTTCCTTCTTCGCGAAGTTGCGTCAGTTATTCACACCAAGTGTACGCAAGTCCTTCGGCACTTCGTCTTTTCATTTCTCGCTTTGCGGAGCCTCATCATGCTTACCTAAGGCAATCCCATGCCGGCGTAGTCCTTGAATTATTATTTTTTGATTATGCCCATCTCGTTATAGAGTTTGTATAGTATATTAGTCCACATTTTTCGATACTAACCGCTTTCGTAGAGAGGGCCACAAATCTTACGAATCCCAAGGCCTCCCTATCTTTATTCGTCATCGTTGACGTTTCTGGGCCATGTAAAGGCACGGAAAATATGAGAGATATGTGGAGGGGGATTTTTGTTTGCCGGGGAAGTGCTCTCCATTTCAATTGCTTACCAAGCTCAAAGGAGCAACTGCTGGCTAAAGTTATTTTTCTCACCATCTACCAACTGACACCATTGCTGCATTTTAAGTATACAAAGTCCTTCACTACTTCAGAGTTCTAGCTGCCAACAGTGACCTGACGACTCTTTGTGTGGTATCAGATGGTAATTCGTTTTGTCCTCGTTCACCGCTAGACCAACCTTTTCTCCTCTTTCTCTAAGCCGGAGAATGCTGCACTGCCGACCGTGGTGTTGAGACCAATGATGTCAATATCATCTGCTTATGCCGTGAACATCGTGTTTTTACTATATAGTGCAGCTGTGATTCAGATCGATAGTTCGTTTCACACTTTTTGGCATCTAATGCAAGAAGTCAAAAGAGAGAGTGAATCGCCTTGTCTAAAACCTTGTTCGGTCTCGAATGGCTCGGCGAGTTGCTTTCCAATCTGCATGGAGCTGAAAGTTGTGCTCAATGTCACTTTACGTTGCCATATTGGTTTTGAAGGGATCCCTAATTCAGACATGACGTCGGAGAAGCAGCTTATCGTTGTGCTTACAATAGCGGCTCCAAAGTCGACGAAAAGGTGGTGTGTGTTGATTTGTTTATTTATGGTTCATTTCAAGATTTGACATACTACGACTGGTCAATGGTGGATTTGTTAAGTCTGTACAACTATTTGACTCTCTGAAAATCCATCATACCACTTGTCTTTTGAGGAACTTAGTTGAGAAGTCGGTATAATTTCATTGTAGGATTACGTCTGATGTCCGTCTAGAGCTAAATGGAGCATCATACCGACTCGCATTCGTACGTTCTGCTCCAATACAAGATCAAGAATATTAGTTGGTGGAGGCAGTCAACAAAAATCCTAGTATTGGGCACTGCAGTGGAAAGTAAGACGCAAAAATTGGGCTTCCCACTGACCTCTGTTACATTACTTAATTACTTAATTGGCGCCATAACCGCTTAAGCGATTTTGGTCGAACTTCTCCTACAATTTGTGGTGTGCATCTTGATGTTATAACACAAATTGAGGGAGCTGCAATTTTACGTGCACTCCGAATGGCGAGTGTTTTTTTTTGTAAGAAGTTTTTTCATGGGAGAAGTACATTGCCTGCCGAGGGGCGACCGCTATTAGAAACAACTTTTCTATGATTTTTTTTATGTTACTTTTCCCGGCCAGGATTTGAACCCCGAATGAAGCGCGCACACGCTACACACTCGGCTATGGCGGCCGTCTAAATGTCTAATATCTTAATTAGCTGGCGGTGTGATTTGAAGAGATCATAGCGTGTTAGGGTGATCTGCTGATGTGAAATGTCACTGGATGTTTTAGACTCTCATGCCATTGGTTTAGAGTTGGGAAATTTTGGTAGATGGAGGGTAGTAGCCACTTCTGCTTAAGATGACATGTTTATGTTAGTTGACCATAGCCTGAGATGGCTATATCAATGTGCGAAGCCAATGGTACAGTGAGTAGATCGTTTGAAGAGAAATCCATTTCGTTCATAAGAGTGTCGCTCCGCTGTGATCAACATGCGCCTCTTCGCAAAGTATGATCCGCCTCGAGTATATTAGCTGCTTCATAAGTCTTAAATATTGCGAGTGATAATTCAAGTACTCATTCTATATATCTATACCTCAATTTTCTGTAAAAGACAATATTTTAAATGTGAGAAAATTCTCCAATCAAACTTTTCACAAAACCTATTATCACGATTTCTCTGCTCGAAATACCATGCAAAAAAATATCGGTGACATGTCCTCAATGCGTCACCGATGGCTCCAAAGCATATTTTTTAAGAATACGTGTATATGTGGTGATTAATTTCGATAAAAATATGCTTTAAAAAGTACATAAATAACGTTCTTACTTTGTACCAAAAAAAAACTGCCTTAAAACTTTCACACAACCATAAAATAGTGTTTTTTTTTGCGGGCAAGCATTTAGCCTAGCTACAGCTGCTAATTGATAAGCGCTGTTACTCTCGCTACATTGGAATCTCTGATGCAGCGCCATAAATTCATAGCTTTCGACAGCAACTCACAATACGCGACAACCCGACAAGCGTAACTTTTCTGAATTCTAATGCTGTGTTTGACTTCCGCGCCGGCAAAACACCAAATGAAGTAGAAGTGAAGTGTACAACCAAGACAGCTGGTAAAAGAAAAGGATGTAGCGTGGAAGAGAGTGTGGCAAGAAAGTCTTTCTAATAACAATAAAGCTTAAGTGTTTTTGATTTGTTGCGCGCGGCTGATGACCTCTAACCACACGCTTAAAACTATGCTATGATTTCTCTTTTTTTTTTTTTTTTGAATTATTGCTACTGCCATTGAATGGCAATGAAGGCCATAAATTCCACGCACATATGCGCGCTCTCTCGAGGATGCTTTCACAGGCATGAGTGCGTGTGAGCGTGCGTGCGTGCGTGCGTGCGTGTGTGATGCCAATGCTATTGCGTATGTTAAGGGTTAATGTGGTTAAATAGTTGCGCATATGGCTAAGGGTGAGTAGGTGGTAGATGGGGGCTAATGGAGTGTAGTCTTTCTCGCATTTGCTCGCAAGTGTGTAGTTAAGTGAATTTCAAGTAACTTCACAGTTACATATTTCAATTGAGAAAAAGTTAGATTGCTTTAAGTGTGGGTTAAGAAATTTAAATAAATTTCACTAATCAATCAGATTGAAATATGTATGTATTTATTTTATTATTCATGGCAGATCTTAGAAAGGTAGGGAAAACAGAAATTTTGGCGAATACTTTTCGTAGTGCTCTCATTCTGGTAGACGCTTTGTTTCTAATGTTAATAAAATGGCGATGATATGTATTACACAAAAATTTTTCAAGTACTAAATTTCTTTATAAAAAAATACTAAAGTATTTCATTCAAGACAAGCCGCTTATGTGCCATTGGCCATTTTGTATGCTGTATTTGGGTATAAAGGTGAGAATACATATAAAAAAGTCATGCAAGACAACATCGCAGACATGTCATGAATGTGTCATCGACGATTGAGGAATTAAAAAATAGTTCCATGTAACAAAACGTATGCTTTTGATCAATCATATAATACAGATTTGTTCTCAACATTTGCTAAATTTTGAAAGTTAAGAAAAAGTTGAACAAAAGTTAAAAGCAGACTCACTTGTTTCGTTCAATTGTACTTAAGTTTTTTATTTTACGTGATCTTTAACACAAGCCAAATAGAAAATGAAAAATTTAATATTTCTATAAAGGCAGAGGAGCAACATTGCGTATGGCCATAAAAGCGCAAACAGCATGCACAGTTCATTGAATAGGCAAAGTTAAACAACGGCCAATCACAAAAGCAAAAAAAAAAACAAATGTAATTTTAATAAATCTTCAGAAAAATACCGTTTTCACAAACCCATCACTTTAAAAAAACGCTGGTAAGAGTCTTCATAAAAAATTGAGAAATTGCGTTAGTACGAATTGTATTGCATAAATGGAATTGATTTTTCAATTTCGAAGGCCATCCAAAAGTATGGTGGCGTAAATAAAAGCTGACGGCTGAAGAAAGCAGAAAGTGGAGTATAAAAAAGAAAATGAAAATAAAAATAAAAAAACACTTTGGAATTTAAATTTGTTCGCTTATTTGCTTAATATGCGCTTATTTTTATAGTCGCCTTCTAGGTGGAAGCGCAAAGCGCAAATTTAAAATTAAATTAAAGCGCCTCTAGCCAATGAATGCCTTGAATACCCGCTTTTATCTTTTTACAATTTTTTTCCTCCTTTTTTTTTTGTACCATACCCTTCAAAGTCATCGGACATTTTTGACTTTAATCAAATTAGATTGAGTTGTTGTTCTACGTGCGCTGCTGTGTAAAATTAAATAACAGTAGCTACCGAGCATAACATCATGGCATTTTGACGGTCAAGTGGTCGCGCGTGAGTGCGAGGAGTGCGTCGGTGTTTTGATTTAATTTAAACAACAATTGTTGGTTGTCGTCCTGCGGAGAGTAGTGTTTTTTTTTGCTGTGATTTTACTGCTCTGATGGTGGTCTTTCAGTTGTTGCTGTTGCTGCTGCGGGTCATGTGATTTTTGAACGAAACAATAATTTTTCTCTATGCCTGCCTGTCGATAGTTATTTTACAGTACGAGTAGCATACAGCTGAGCGCTTATTGAGAATAGCTATATTTTATTTCTTCTTTTGCTAATACTATAACATCAACTTTTTTTTACATCATAATGTTAAATTTTGAATTTGTGAGACATTTCGCGATCAATCAATTTAAAACGAAATTCAGTTTACCATGTGTTACTGAAAATAAAATTTATTGTATTTGTCAAAAAACAGTTATGTACATACATACATATATGATTTAAGAGGTTTGTAAAAATTACTTGAGAAATACATACATATATGAAATAAAAAAACTAAACACCAATTTTTCCAAACCAAATTTAAAAAAAAAATAATTCGATGATTTTTCTAACGAGAAATATTTTCAAAAAAATTGGCATTTGATATTTTATTATTTATTTTATTTAAAAAAAAAAGGTAAATTGTTCTGGCGGGAAAAAAAATTTATTTTAATTTATTTTGTATAAGTATTCCTTAGAGCTTCGTTAAATTTTTTAATTAAAAACTAAACCTTGTGTTCATTATTATTACTACCGAAATGTTGTGCTGAATATTTTTTTTGTTTTGAAAATTTTCATTAATTTTTTTGCTACATTCTTTAAATTTTTACTAATGTAAAATAATTTAAAAAATTGTAATTTTGAAATTGAAAAATTCAAAAAAATTTTTGATGTTTAAAAATTGATGGTAGTTAAAAAACAGTGTTTAATTTTCCACTTTCCATTTTGTAATACATAGTTTACTTTTTTTTACAATTTTTTTTTGAATTACAAACTTTATAACACTTTCTGTTTAGCAAGGTTTATTCAAAACTTTATAAAAGTTCTTCAAAACAGTTTAATTTTTAGAAATTCTGTATTTTAGAAGAACATTTCCAACAATTTATAAAATATAAAAATTTCCAAAAATCTAGAAATGTTCTAAAAAAATCCATTTTTACAAATTTTTTTTATTTTAGGCTAAGTAACCAGTTATCAAGAAAAGTAATTTCTTTAACCTATTTTTTTATTAATTCTTCTTGAGCGGTAAATTTTTAGCTTTAAACAGAAATTCATAACAATTCTTGCCTAGGGAGGCTTACCATTTCATAATTTTAAAATAGTTCTAACAAAAAAGCTTACATTTTAAATATTTCAATTTTTAGCTGTATTAAAAAATCTTATAATTTAAAAATTCAATTAATAGTTAAATGCATTTAGTATAGGAAATAAAAAAAAAATTGCGATTAATGTATTTTGAGATTTTGGCTGAGAAAATTAGTAACTATTTAAGTGCGTGGAATTAATGAAATATTAAAAAAAAAATCTATGTATCATGCTTGCAGAGGCAGGTAGATTTCAGGAATTTATTTTCAAAAAATTAAAAAATTCAAAATTTAATACTATTTTTCAAGTTTAAGTTTGTTTTTATATTTTTTTTAATTTGTCTTTTTGATAAGTAGCTTCTAATTTTCAACTATTAAAGAAATTGAAATTGAAATTAAAAAAAAAAAAATTTTTGTTCCATGCCATTCGGTGAGTTGTAGCAATATATTGTATTCGGGGTTTTTCGCAATTCAAAATTTTCAAGTTGATTTTTTCTTACGTTTAATAATGAAGCAGATGATTATTTTTGACAGCAAAAAAATTAAATTTTTAAATTCCTCTAATGTCAATAAGAAATGCTGCTTCAATGATTCTTAAAGAAACAAATGGTTGGATTTTATGGAACATCTGTTATTTATTTATTATTATTAGAATGTAATTTTGCGCCGAAAATTGTTGGAAATAGAGAAAATAGTTTTTTTATGAAACAATTTTGTTTTTGTTTTTATTAAACATTTTAAGAATTAAGATTAAAAAAAAAGTTGAAAATTTACCTAAATAGCATTTTAATTGAAAAAAAGGTTTAAAAATTCTGCAAAAAATTAATTGAAAATCATTAAATTTATAAAAAATCAATATAATTTCGCTGGTTGTATGAGCTTCATGAGTCTAATGATTATTACAAACAAATTAGAAAATTTTAAAACTAATTGTTTGAAAATCTCATTTTTCAGCTCCATCTTTGGTGAGATTTTCAGTTTGTACTACAATTTTTGGGTTTCACAGAAAAATTATGTACATGAATTTTTGTGTAAAATATGCACCGATACCTGAATTCCAAATATTCGCTTCAAACAAAATATATTTTTAGTATCTTTAATCGAAACTTTTCAGCATAACTTTTTGCTTTAAACCACGAAAATATTCGGCAACGAAAATATATCAAACGACAATCGAGTGGAACCCAACAGAACGGCAGTCCCCATACGCTCAGCCACCCACCTTCGTTCGCCGTCCGTGAGCTGTTAGTGTATTTTCGGGCATTCCCCCATTAGTTACGCCCACTTTTCGCTCTGCCATGGCAAATAATTCACACTTCGAATTGCAAAATTTATTAACATCCAACGCACACACACACACACAGCCACATGCGTAGCAATATGGGCAGAAGTGAGTGCAGCTGTGCTGGTACTTTTTTGCTGGAGTCATGAATTTCTCAATCAGGTGTATATTTGTTTGCTAGTGTGTGTGAATCTATGTTTATATGCGCCCGCCTTAGTACAATTGTAATTTCTCGCTGCTTACAAAGGTAATTCGCGTTAACTTATCGTGTAATGTGTAAATTTATGGCACGAAATTCTACGCTACGTACATTAACACACACACATTTACTTACAACTGCACACATAAATTCATATACATATGAGTAGTTAGTTATTCCCTCTTATTTTTTTTGGTGCAAATGAAAAAGTGCTCGCGCAAAATTTGTCGCCTTTTGGGGCCAAACCATAATTTAACTGTTTGACTTTGCCTTTCGCCTTTTGCCACTTGCTGGTTGCCGTCGATTGCCCTGGCTGTTATTTGGTTATAGTGCAAGTGCACTTACACTCACCCACACACACACACAGACATTTGCAATGACAACTAGTAAATATTGTAAATTATACGTTATCCTTAGCGCCTGCCGTCTCTCCCCGTTGGGGTCACATACCTGTGCATGAATTTTTTGCTTTAATTTTTATTGCTCACTTGTCGAATTTGTGGGTTCGAGGCTACGCCTAGAATTATGCAAACATAAATTTGTTTTCCTATCTCGAAGAGTAGTTGCATAAGGTTGCCACTTGGTTTTTTATCAATTAAAAATTAATTTGATTAGAGTTATGTAAAGCAACTAATAATAAGAATATTAACTGAAAACTGGCTAAAAACTTTAGCATAGGGTTGACGCAGATATTTATAAATTTAAAATGCTCAGAAATTCGCCACTTATTTTATTACTAAAAAATAATTTTGTTAAAAATATTTAAATGATATTAAAAATTAGAACACGAACTGTAAAGTGGTCAGAACTATTGAGATAGGATTGCCATTTATTGTTTAATTTAAAGGTTCTGAAAATAATCGCACAAAGCTGCCACTGATTTTTTATTATTTCAAAGTGAATTTAGCTAAAATTATTGAGAAAATTAAAAATAAGAATGCCAACTAAATAGTGGGGGGGTAGAAATTTTAGAACAGAATTTCTTCGTTTAAAAAACTCTGAAAATAGTTGCATGAGGCTGCCACTTGTTTTGTTTTATTTCAAAATTATATTAGTTGAAATTATGTTAGAAAATTTAAAAATAAGAAATTCAACTGAAAAGCAGTTGGAAACTTTAGAACACGGTTGCTATCTATCTGTTAATTTAAAAGCTCTAAAAGTATCGCATGAGGTTGCCACCTATATTTTGTTAATTAAAAAATAATTTGGTTAAAATTATTTTCGAAAAATTTAAATATAGACGGAGAAGTGGTTAGAAACTTTAGTTTTGAGATTGTCGTTTACTTCTCACTCTAAAATGTTCACTTTCTATTAATTAAAAATTAATTTAATTATTAAAAAGAAAAATTAAAAACAAAATATTAACTGAAAATTGGTGACCATCATTAGGATAGGGTGACCATCTATCTCTTAATTTAAATTGCTGTGAAAGTAATCGTTTTAGGTTGCCGAAGTTAATTTAGTAAAATTTATTGAAAAAATTAAAATTAAGAATGCCAACTGGAAAGTGGTTAGAAACTTTAGGATAAGGCTGCCACCCACTTCTCACTAAAAAATGTTCACTTATTTTCTATAATTTAAAAAAAAGTTAAGTAAAATTATTTTTAAAAAAATATGCCAACCTTTTTTAAAATTATGTACTAAAAAGTTTTTAAATGCCTGTGCTATTCATTTCCAGTCTTACCTGTTTGAAATAAATTTGAATGAAAATATAAATTTTACTCAGGAAATTTTTTTTTAAGTGGAAAATTTAAAAATATAAATAAAGTTGAAATTAGTTTCTTTTCTTTGTTTTAGATAAAACTTTGAAGGTTTTTTTTTTAAATAATATTTTTTTTAAGTTTTTTTTTAAAATAATGAACTTTTTTTTCAAGTTTTTAACTTCTGCATAAAAACCCAAAACCTTCTACCAAATCTAATAAATCAAACACATCGAAAATTTTATTTATTTGTACACTCCACATTCATTCCTCTTCCTTCGCTAGCCTCTTTCGTTGGATGACTGCGCTTGGCGCAATTTGAATTTACGACCAATAATAATGTTGCATGTTTGTTGCGAAATTTCTCAAGTCTTCTCCTGTTTTATTGCCGTTAGCTACATCACAAAATTATTTGCATACTTTTAGCTATTGGCATTCGTGAGTTTCACTTTAAACTGATATCATTAAAAGAGTTTGTTTTGAATTTGTTTCGAATTGTGATAAATGTAGCCAGTTTATTGTTTGAATGCGAATACGTGTAGTAGAAAATGTTCACGTTGCATATTGAAAGGCGTTAAAGTTTTGAAAATTCGGAGATTTATTGAGATAATTTAAAATTGAAGTAAAAACTGATTAAAAGCTTGCCAAAAATTTTAATGTACTCAAAATTTATTCCACAAATTTTAAAGACATTGATGATGCTATTTGAAATGCTTCTCAATTAAAATTGAATATAAGACTCAATATTTATATTTATTTATGCTCGCCTCAGATATATGCAAATAAGTTATTCAAATCAGCTAATTTTAACCCCCTAAAGATTGTAAATATCTAGGAAAATTAAGTATTTTGAACACATAGTAGTGCGCCATTTTAAATCCCACAGCCTTGTGAAGCCTAAGAGCCCCTTGAAATAAGTATTTATGAGTCTTTGTAAAGGTCTAACTAAGTTTGTTGTTTTAGTAACTCTTGTTTTCGAAATTTTTGAATTCTTTCTTCTAAATATTCTAATAACCGCTTTACAGATATCTGCCCCTTTCAATAGATCTTAAAATAAAGAAACTTTCAACAGATCCAAAACAGGACGACACAAATCCTTTCTTCACTCGCCTGTGAAGTCCGAATGGTATATCAAGTCATATCTTTCTTCATAACACAGGTTTCATTCAAAGTGTGATGATATATTGCCTACGAGAAAGGTCTCCAAGGTTTCTACTAAGGCACACCCGATTTGTGTTCAACCCAATTTCATTCAATCAAATAAAGCGCAGACTTCTGACCGATATTCTTCTAAGCGGTGCGGAAATAACCTTTGTTTAATATTAAAAAATATATTTGATTAGCTTATTTCGGAACCTGGGACCTCTGTGGGCCAGACCAACTACTTCAGCCGCTGTAAAAAAAATGAGTAGCAGATGTCAACGACTTTTGAATTATATGAATTAATTCCTATACCGAATGAGAATTGCACACAAATGCAAGGTAGATGAATGAAAAATGCAAATGGTAAGCAATTGCGTACATCTACATATGCGCACAATATGTTAGTCTAGCTACTAGTCAAATGTAACAACATTGTGTAAATTTCAGTATTGCTCACAATACACTAAATTTTTTGGAACTGTTGGGGGTAGATTAAAAGAGGTCCGCTTTAAACTTCAGACTAGTGTTTACGCCACTTTGTCGGTTTTATATTCTAATAATAATCTCTCTAGAAAGCAGTATCTTGGAAGTATTCCCACAAGCTTCGAGAGTTTTTGCCAGTCAGCTTAGGTAGTGCTTGCCAGATTTTAAAGGCTTTGTAGCTTAGGAAAACTCGCTAATGTCGAATAGCAGAAATTGTTCAGAAAGCCCACACATTAGTTGTCCTTTTTGTGCTATTCACGAAACTTCTTGTAACGTGCTCCTTCCTTTATTCTGATCCCTTTTCCATTGGCTGGGTTTACTGCCTGCTCTTTTATGACTCCAAGCAGCTCAACCATAAGGTGGAGATTAGAGTTCTATAATGTTGTTATCAGCGTCTGTTTGATTTTAATACGGAGAAAGTCATAGTTTTTCTAACTTATTGTTGGGTCTTGTGCGTTTCGGACTAAGTTGACTTCACATCTAATGCATGTAAAGTTTGTTGTACTTTTAACAGCAGACATGTTGTTTATTCAAATGCAGGCATTTCAACATGAACCCTAAAAATGTGATTTTATTTAAATCTTCGCAGAAAACTTTTGTTATTAAAATAAAATCGATGTTACCATTAAATCCTTTCTTATCAACTCCATCTAATATTCTTGATTTGTAATAATTTATTCAAATATAAAGCTCTTTCCACGCTTTACTTCGCGCCCACTTCTCTAATCTCAGCTGTGAACATTTACAAGTTAATTAACTGCCATAGAATCCTTGCCCAATGCCTGCCCTAATCCCAGTGATTTTCTCAATCTTCTAGTGATTTAAGAAAAAAAAAAAATTGTCTCCTCTATAAGAAAGCAAAAGTACTGAACAAATATGAAGATGAGTTCGAGTTGCGCGACCTCTGCTTGTGACAGCTGAGCCTCCCTTCTGTACAGCACCACTCTAGTCAATTAAATGCTAAGGTTTATAATAATTAAAAGTGTTGTCAGCTGCTGTTGGAGAAGAAAAACTGCAAAAGGGTTAGCAGTTACAGTAAGGTAGTGTAAGAAAATAGAAAATTTGCAGAAATATAAACACATAAGAAATGTTCGCACTGACAACTTAAATAACCAACTAGTGACAATGAAAATGTCAGCACTGCAGTTCAGTTAAGTAGAGTTGGATTAGCAAAGGTACAAAGGTAAAATTGCAGTCAGCTTGTGTCTAACGAGGGTCAAAAGAAGAGTACGCGAGGTGGTTGGTTGGTGCAAATTGGGAAAGGCGAGATTGAAGTTTCAAACACTCGCAGCACACTGTAGCTACGTAAAACCTGAAAAGGGATATACTCGGACGTGGTAAGGTCAAAACTTTCACGCCTGAACTATAAAATGAAGCGTAAATCTGAAAAATGATGGATTTAAAACTGATAATGGCCCAGGATCTGGAGTTTGTTTCGAAGATAATGGAGATAGTTTTCACTTTTGGGCTTTGAAACGGAAAATACATGGAGATACAGGAGCTTACGTGCCTGAAGTGGTAGCCAGTATGCACGCAAGGCTTTGACCAAACCTCTTACCGCTTCTAAACTAGTTCGGAAACCTCCGACCATTCGAAAAATAGCAATGAGACGTCTGATTATTTAGTTGGAGAGTGTTCTGACCAGCTCTTTCTCGTTCTCGTTCAGTAAAGACTGGAAGGCGTCTAGAGGCTGCAGTTGAACAAAAATCATGTTGCCCGCCATCTCGGAAGGTTTAGTTAGCCAACTGCTTTCATTGAGCAGATGAGATTGTAGAAAACTTGTGGAACAGATGACTGGATATTTACCTTGCCAAAAACATCCCACTTAGATTGGCGTACATTGCCATCCAATTTTTCTGTCTAGAAGAGGATGAGTCGACGGCACACTTTTTGTGCAACTGCTCCGCCTTTGCAAGAATTAGGTGCAAGATCTTTGGCAGCAACATACCGTGCTCTTTGAATTTTTCGTTAATTGTGCAGATTTAAAGCAGTTTAAAAAAATAAAAATAAAAATAAAAAGAGGAAGACTGTACAAAGGATGGTATGGAGTCTGAGGGCTGTTTTCTCTGCATATTCGAGGGTACGCGTAGTAGAGTTTTGTGATTAGGCTGACTCGGCAGAAGCTCAATAAGCTCAAAACAGAGTTCCAACAACATAACAAAATATCTTGCGAGAAATGCTAGGGAAGTGGTTGATTCAAATTCGGTTACTGTTGCGGTATTTTAGAGCTGACTGTCAAAGGAATGAGGAGTTGACAGTCATTCATATCTCGTAACTCTTTACACCACCATCCCGATGTCCAGCCGGACACTTCAGCGCTAAAGCTCCCATATAGCACGAGTGATATGCGATCACGCAAAAGACATAAACAACTTGGAATGGAAGCAAAGGCTCGTCACATCTACAACTCAACAATGTAGCGACAATGAATGCGGTAATGTTGTGAAACATAAAAATGACTGAGCGAATGTAGGAATGAATGAATGGGAAATAAAACAATAATAAGAAAAGCGCGAGTTGTTGGCAGTAAACAGGAAAGGCGAAGGATGTATGACAGATTGTGGCAATGGCATGAAAATAGTAGAGTGGTCGCGGGAGGGGAGTTAATCACACCCGCTACACATACGTGGCGTGGCGACATCCAGCAGAACTCATTACAAAGCCAAAAACACCTGCGCGCATGCCGAAACGGAAACGGAAGCTGCGTTGGACGAAGCGAATGGAAGGGCTGTAAAACAAGTGCCGGCTCACACAACTGAAATATTATCGCATGCCATTGGCATTGTTGTAGTTACATTTAAAACAGCATTTCGTCATTTCACTCACTGAGTGGAATGGTGCGAGCGCGCACATTAATGTCACTGCCAGTCGAGCAAAATACACAAGCGCCTCTCGCACGTTTAAGTGCCAGTCAGTCGGGGTACACGTTCCGAAATAGGATACATTTTATTGTACAGGTACAAATAGGAAACACTCATCATAAACACTTGCGTGCAACAAAACCGTAGAGCAGCAGCAACTACAACGACGCAAAACATGATGCAAAGCTGGAATTGTGAGTGAGGGTGAGGTAAATGTACGATGGCAGGATGTCGACAGGATGCTCATGTGACCAAAACTGCCTGGCGTAGTATGGTGTTTTGCGCGCGCAAATATAGTAATTTGTTTAAATGGCAGGCTGGCCACTTCTGGCGTACATTTTCCCCACGCACACATGCCCGGTCACATTATTACCGCTTTAATAAGGAATGCTTACCTTTCAAGCACTGCCTGCCCCGCTACTGCTGATGATGGGCCCCGTCACGTTTGGTCGTAAATGTCAGGCAGAATTAATCTGAGAATTTCAATCAAATATAATCACAACGCGACATGAAAAAGGTGATACATGATTCTCATAGTGGAATTGTTGCTGGCTGATGGCAGAAGTTTGTATTTCCCCAACTCCACAAAGGATACAAAAGAAAGAAGAAATGAAGGTGGCGAAGCTTGAAGGATGGAAAAAAATATATTTAATGATTTAACTGAACATTCAATCTAACTTTAGACGAAGAATCGACTCTAATTTGTGCCAAGGCTCTTTCTCTCTTCGATCAATTTATAAATATAGATAATTATAGAATACAAGCTCCATGTTTGACCCTCAAACATCTTTTTTGCCGATTTCAAATTCGGAAAATCTTTTATCTATTTTTTTTACCAAAGAAATTGTAATTACGCTCTTACAGAATCCGACTCTTCTTATGGCTCGATTAACTCAACACCGCCAATAAAAACTTAAGCTAGACTCTGATTTCAAATTAAGTCATTCTTTACCTGTCGAGAGGCCAAATTTGTTTACACAATTTTGAGAGATCTTAAGATCAGCTTCGCATTCTCTCATTTCGACTGCAGCAAAGGCACAGATTGGATTCCATTTTGAAGCTCAGATGTCTTTTTCCTATTGAGGCAATTGAGCTGCACGATCGTTTGGGGTGTTTTCACTGAAGAAAATCACTCGTAGAACGTCTCGGTTGCTTATCGCAATATCATTCGCTAGTCGTTTCCCCCTTGGCGTTTGAAATTCATATAACATTTTACAATTTTTGACTCTCAGGCTGTGGGCCAAGTTTATTTGTAACTAGGATGCGCGATCAGGGGTCAGAATATCTGCAAATATTTTATTGAAGTCTCCATCGTGAACTAGAAGTTGAAATTCTTTTATGGCAGTTTTTCCCCCTCGACGCAGTGTGGCTCTATAATAATTAATTCGAGGCTTTAAGAGCTATAGAACACTGAGACCTCGAAGATATTTTGTGACCTTTACTAGCTTCCACATTGAGCCGATTCTTTAAGTTCTTGTGAATGTCTTATAATTTTCCACAACATTTTCAGTAAACGGGACGTAAAGTAGTCGCTTTTCAAAACGTTTTAAGTTAAGCACAAATGGTGTAAGTGTTGGGAACAATATTAATAACTATGTATGTGGATAAGGATAGCAAAGCTGCCTGATGAAAATCATCGTTAACAATAAAAAACTATATAACGTTAACCGTAAAAATATCGATACCGATATCAATACACTTCACATCAAAATACTCTCACTCCTTTTTTCCCCCAAACACGAAGACAACGTGTATCACAAAAAATCAAAGTTCTAACACTTTCTTACCTCGCAGCGATTCTCACCATGCATATCCTTGCATTAATATTTTAAATCCTTCCACACTTTGACACTCTGACTGCAGACGTTGCATCCTCCAATCCAGAAAACTCTGATCACATGCCATAACGTCGTCACATATCTACTCATACGTAGAATCCCATTAAACAATACGCAGACAGAAGGACACAAGAAAAAGAACACTTACTAGCATTGGACAAATACCGTTGACGTCTGAAGAGGCAAATAAATGCCAACACACACGCAATGGCACGGGCATAAACATCACGAGAGGTATTGAAGTTGCCGTTGAAGTTGAGATTGGCCGTTAGTGTTTGTAGTGTAGTAGAGAAGGCAGATGGCTGGCAAGCAAAAAGAGGAAGCTGGAAAAGCGTATGAGTCTAGTTACTCGCCCAGCTTTTGGCGTACACCTGTACATGGTGCAAATCAGTGAAATCACACATATTGTACGAGTACAAGTAGCATTGAGGTGTTGTGAGTGGAGCAAACGTTGCAAAGGAAAATGCTTGACCGCCCACCAGGCTAGCAATGTCTATGTACATACATGGCGGCGAAGACTTTGCAGGCTGCCAGGAATTTATGTGACCAACGTACGTGCTAAATAAGAAAGTCAAGAAGTGAGGAGCCAGCTGCCGACGCAACTAAAGTTAGGTTGCAATCATAGAGTCGTTGCTTCGAGGCACCAATGATGAATATACCATTGCAGTTGCTGATGTTGATTATGGGCGATGATGATGGCACTGACGATGAGTGTACAGCGTTGCAGCTGATGTTGGCACAGCTGTTGGCGCTGTTGGCTGTATTTGAGACAGCTGAGATTGATGTGAAATTGGATTTATGCGAACAACTCGACTGACTGAATTGTATGACGGAAATACCGACTGTCCGAAAAACGTTAACCACAAAATCCTCTGTTGATCCATTTTTGTTTTGGTTCGAGTACCATTGCGAGAGGTGTCCATTGCGTGCAATTGACAATTGTTCATTGTTGATAGGAGTCTACGTTGAATGCATGAATGGTTACGGCACAAGGCTGCTATTGTACGAGCATAAACAATGCCATTTCAAAAGCATAAACGTTTTCGGCACATGTGGGAACGATTGAAAGAAAAAAAATGTGCTTGAGATGATAGCAAAAATTAAACATCGATTTGTGGCAGGTTGCGCGCAAAAGATAGACTAGCACCACCGCTCTATATAGCCAAGCGTCTACTACTTTTTTTTTTTGTGCATCTCTACAAAAATTCCAAAACGTTTTTCACTTACAGTCTGCAGGCGAAATTCTTGGCCATAAATAACGCCCGCACATAGCCGCACAGATAGCATCTGCGCCAAAATAAAAGACTTGTAAAACAGCAAAGTACTTCGTTGGCTGGCTGGCTGGCTGGCTGGCTGGCTGGCTGGCTGGCTGGCTGGCTGGCTGGCTGGCTGGCTGGCTGGCTGGCTGGCTGGCTGGCTGGCTGGCTGGCTGGCTGGCTGGCTGGCTGGCTGGCTGGCTGGCTGGCTGGCTGGCTGGTTGGTTGGTTGGTTGGTTGGTTTGCCCTTGAAATGGACATCTTCCGCAGCAGTACAGGCGCCAGTGAGATATGTCTGCGTGTTCAGCAGCATAAAGAGCCGCTCACTCCACACATGGTTTGTGTATTCACTACGCCAGTTTATCTGCCATCTAAGTGAATTTAATGGCATTTAAAGTTGCATAAAGTTGCAGGTGCAACAGTGCATTCAGATTTGCGCTCGTAACTTAGCAGTGCCGTCGAAAAGCGAGGTGGCGGCAAATAATCACAGCAAATAAACATATCAAAGCTGATGAAAAGCAGTTTTCAGTTTAAATGAAGCGTTTTAGAATAACGCTGGGCCGTAAAACTACGCGTGAGTGAGGTGGTCAGTGATTTAAAAGGGAGGAAAATAAATTTACACAACCAACGAAAGGGTGTGTGAATTTAAGTGGAACGTAGTAAAACGAAATAAAACGGAATGCAGTGGTAATGTGAGTATTTAGTGTGATCTTTAAAAAGTATGCAGCTCCAAGTATAATCTTATAATTTCAGAAATACAAATGTGGTGACCAAAATTAATTGGTTTTTAGTGATTTATGGTATTCAATATTAGTTTGTAATAAACAATACAGTTCGTGAGTTTGAAGCGAGCAAAGTGTAGGAGATGCATAGAAGTGGCCTGCAGTAGGTTACATTCAAAGGCGTGGCAAAAAAATAAATGAAATAAAAAGAAAAAACAATTGCGAGCAATGGAAGAGGATAAGTAACTAATAATATTAACTAAGGAACTTGAAGATCTCAAATTGGTCGTAGCATTTTTCCGGTACTTGTTTCATATTTTACATACCCAGTTCTGAGCAGTAAGAAACTGTATCCTCAAGAAGAACGAATATAATAGGTCTGGGCAATGAAACGTTTCTTTGAACTAAAATTGATGTATGTAGCAGAGGCTCTAAGGGCACGAGGTACGATGTTGGAATTTAGTTAGAGTTGCAATTATACAAAGGTTGGAACTGTGCCCTTTTAAGGTGTCGGCTTAGTATAGATTTCAGCTCAGGCTAAAGAAGAAGCAGTGAAACTCACCTGTCGGCCGTTGCTTCGACTGCACCTTCACGATATGTAACTAGGGCTGTTGAAGGGCATCCAAGGGCTCATATGAATTGATAAATAAGCATGCTTTTAGCTAAGTAAGTCTTTTCTATCTTGGAAGGATTATCCGGAGATGCGGTCGGGGCTTTCCAAGAACCGAAAAACTGGTCTAAAGCAATCGAAGCTCGATTCAAAAATACTCAGAAGAAAGGCGATTTCAAGAGACTCGAAAAATGGTCTTCGAAAAATAAGTGGAATGAACTAAAAACCAAAAAGAAAAACATTTCAAAAGCACTGAAAACGGTTCCTATGGAATTGAAGATTGCCATAGAAAGAAGTAAAAGCGAGTTCAAAATAGTAGACAACATCCAAAAGATCTTGTTATTATATGGAAACATTATTATAATTTCCTGTATTGTATTTTTTTTTTAATTTATCAACAGAGGAATGAATGTAATATATTTATTCATTGTTTAACAAAAATATGACAATAATTTAATTTAATGTAAAAACTGTTTATGTATAATCGTATGTTTAGCGATTTCGATAGGATCTACTTATTTCCGTGACCATTTTTTGAGAACCGAGATTGGTCTCGATGGAGCTGGTTCTTTAAATATGCAAATAACAGTATAGCGTGTTTAAATTTGTGCCTAAAAAAAGGAACCGAGGCTAAATTAGTTTTGTTGACAAAATAAACTTGTTGTTTTTTACTTTGCAGTTTTCGAAAATAGAATTTCGTAGGGATATCTGCTATTGTTATCGATATTATCTGTTGGTTATCGTTAAAGATATTTTTATTTTAGTCTACATCGTTAGTTATTGTTATGGATAGCGCTTTATGGATTTTTATGGATATTGATATCGGTGTTGCTATCGTTTCTTATTGTGAAAGTTATTGATATTTTCTTTATTAATCTATAGTTTTATTGTCATCGCTATCGGTGAAGGAATAGAAACTCATGCCAGTATTGTAGTTTCGATATTGCTATCTTAGTCCTTGACTTTACTGTTACCGTTATCGCCATAAATATCTTTATTTTATTTTTATCCGCACGAATATTGATATACCTGATAGCATGTTAACCAACTATTAATAATCCTATAAATATTGTTATCGATTTTTTAATCAACATTGCCGATATTGTTTATTGTTTTCGAAAAGGGTAATCGAAATTTCCATAATTGTATAGTTATCGATTTTCTTATCGAAACTATCGATATCATTTCTTATCTGTATACATGTTCGCATTAAAGTTTGTTTTTATATTTTCTAATTCTATAATATTCTTCTTATTTGGTACTTCGATTTGTCGGTACCGAGCCTAAATTAGCAACCAGTTTTGGAGAGTTATTTTTCGCTGACATTATTGGTGGTGTTTATGTTGAACTCGAAGTATTCAAATTCCTTCCGCGTACAACGCTAGACAAACCTCTTTCGCCTCCTTCTCTACGCTGGACTAGTGCTGAACCGATGACACTGTAATATTAAAGATCCTAAAGGGTCTTTAACCTTTTTATTAACACCAAAATTTTGTTCAGTTGAATTTGTCACAAGAAAATATATTTTCAACTTCTGATGCACCCTGTGCTCAAACAAAAAATAACAGCACAAATTTGCTTGTCATTTTACTCTTCGGCAAAATGTAAAAGAAGAAAAAAATGAGCGCTCTATCTTACAAAGAGTATTTTGCACTTACATTTAATAGCGGCGCTCACGACAGAGCATACAAAAAGCAAGACGTGCGCTCACCGCCAGGCCTCCACTAGCGCGCCACTAGCACACCACTAAATAGTTTAGCGCAGTAAATACGCGATAAGCATAACAGTAGTAATAGAAGGCAACGGCCCACAATCGTCGTGTGTCCACAGCGAATGCAATTCCAGAGAGCGTCTGCTGATGATGACCTCAAAGAGAGCGGCTACCAGTTATTTTCACAAAATGAGCGCACAAATTCGCATGCCACAAGTAAATGAAGGAATGTACCAAGGTGTGAGGGAGTACTGCAATATGTGCGGATGTGTGTATTTTGTTGGTGCCACAACTCGCATTCGCATGGGCATGGCACGCAGTCGGCGTATACTGCAGTTAAGATTATTTATGTGTGTGTGTGTGTGTGTGTATGTGTGTAGATTCTTCATTTGATTCGCTTGCTCGCCGTTGCTTCGGCTCACACAATGCGGCGCTGATGAAACTCGTTGGGGAAGAGCAGTTTTCCAGCTGTCATCTATCAGTAAAGTTGTGTTATCGTCGTCGTCGCGTTGTCGTTGGCGTTGTCGTTGTCGTTGCTGTTGCCTTCGCCGTGTGTGATTGCCATTGCCTTTGCCCATACGATTGGGCTTGTTTTATATTCATTTGTGTAATTTTCCGATTATTTTTCGCTCTCCAAATGCACAATTCGTACTAGAATTTCACTTTAATTAATTTTGTGGATTTAATTTCGCCACGCATTTAAATGTGAATTGCATGTGAGAAAACTAAAAGTTGTGTTGAAAATATTTTCGCCAGCTGCAAGCAAGCAACAGCATTCGGAGTTTGAGTTGTCGATGTTCGCGAAAAATTCGCAGTTGCAATAACAACACGAACGCGAGTGCAGTGCAGTGCAGTGCCAGTACAAGTGAGGCGGGGTGGGGGTGCAGAAAAGTTAAATATTACAAAGTGCATTGACGTACCGAGTGTAGAATGTGGCATACATCTGCGTGAAAATTTACCCCACATACATACATACATACAAAAAAATTTACATACTTATTTCAGTACATGCCTTTGCGCTGTAAGCCTACAGACTACACATTTACCGTTATACATGTCTCTATAAACATATGCTGAAAAAAACAACTGCGAACGGCGGGGTGTTGAAAAAAAATTGCATTTATGACAGATAAAAGATTCCTTTTGACAGCTGCTAGCCGTGACGTGTGGCAAGTAAGTTAAATTACGCGTTTATTTTTTGTTGCCTGAACAACAAAAGTGTATTGAAAGCTCAAATTAAAATCTGTAAATAAATATCCAATAAAAGTAAATTTTGCGGAAAATCGAATTTCGTTGCGTGGAAAAAATGTGAACGCATGACAACGAAAACCAACTCCCAACTTCTTTTGACGTTTTCGCAAACCAAAGGCAACAAAACAAAAAAGAACACACACACACACACAAAAGTCGCAACAACAATAAAAGTAATAGCTCGGCCACCTGCTGGCACAGCCCAAACGCTGGAGCAGCCACCCACAAAAGAGCAGAAATCGGGCAAGAAAGAGAGAGAGCGAGTGATGGGAGAGCGAATAAAATATTAAGAAAACGTGATGAGCGAAATGTTTATGCAAATACTTAGGTAAATAGCAAAGTGAAAGGGGAGAAGTAAATACAGATGTATGCACTTATGTTTGTATGTGTGTATCTTTGTAGATATGAGGCGCGGTGTTAAGGTGGAGTAGTTGCAGATTTGCATTTCTAAGTGAATAACAAAAGAAACAAAAAAACAAAGGTAATATAATAAATAAATATTGGAAAAAAATTACGCCAACAATAAATAAAACGTAACAAAATGAAATAAAACTTAAAAGAGAAAAATATAGAATAAAAAACTAAAATAAAAAATTAATAACAATAAAAGCAAATAAATTAAGATAAATTAAATTAATGCAAATAAAATTAAATTGAATCAAATTAAATTAAACTAAATTAAAATTAATGTGCTTTAATTCATATAAACTAAAAAAAAATAGTGTAAATCAAATTAAATCAAATTACATTAGATTAAATGAAATTAAATTTACGTAAACTAAATTATTAACTAGACTGAATTGAATCAAAATTATACTAAAATAAATTAAATTAAACTGGATTGAATAAAATAAAACTAAATTAAATAAAATAAAATAAAATTTTGTTAAATTAAAATAAATTAAGTTAAATTAAATGACATTAAATTTAATTGAGTTAAAATTAATGTTAATTAAATTAAACTAAATTAAATTAAATTAATATTAAATTACATAACATAAAAAACAAATATTGGAAAAATAAAAAAATGAATTAAGACGTCATAAAATATAGTTAATCAAATAAAATAACATAAAAAGAAAAAATAAAATTAAATTAAGTAAAACAAACTAAAATAAAATAAAATTATACAAACTAAAGTAAAACCAAATAAATTTAGATGAAATAAAAAAATACGTAAAACACAAAATTAAAATTTAAAGAAGACATAAACAAAATAAAATAAAATATTGAATAAACTAAAGAAAATACATAAAGGAATAAAAGAGGATCAAATAAGATAAATAAAATAAATGAAGCATTAAAAAAAAGAATTAAAAAATGGAAAATTTAATTAAAAATATAAAATAGAATAAAACAAGGTTGTGAAAATAAATTGTAATTAAATAATGCGAGGTAAACTAATTTCAAGTGGAATCAAATGAGGCAAAGTAAACAAAAATGTGAAAAACAAGCTAAAATAAAAATAAAAATAATAACTTAAAAGAAAATAAATTGCAAGAAAATTAAGTTGAATCAAGTAAAAAAATAAAATAAGCTTACACTTTTTTTTGGATATTTTAAACCTTAGAAACACCCGAAATCGGTTTTTTTGCAAACTTTTCAAAAACGTTTTTGACAAGTTTTGACTCTTTTATCATTCCTTATTTAATTTTAACTATTTTTTATAAAAATATAGTTAATTCCAGAAAAAACATGTAAGTTGAAGCTTCAAAACTTCATATGCATGAAAATTTCACAAATAAAAAAAAAAACATGCATCAAAATTGTTTATTTTTAAATCTGAGTGTTTGGATCAAAAATATATCGCCATTTTCTGGTGGCTAAAATTTTTTGTTTATTTTTAATAATTTTTTATTTCGACAATGTACAGCATTTGCTTCCATCCATTTGTTACGCAAATTAAGTACCTTTTTCTCCTCATGTAAATAAATTAAATTCTATTTCAGCAATAAAACTAAATTCTGAACCGGAAATGACAAAAACGTTGCTGACTTTAGTAAATGGGACTATCTAGTACTTTCGTTTTGACTTGAAATCATTCCCCTCCTACTGTTACACTGTGTAATAAAACAAAAAAAAAAAAAAAAAAAATCAAAAAACTCCAACTGCGCGATTTAAAAACGCACAGATAGTGGAGTTATTTGCATAAATAGTTTTTATCAACAAAGCGCAGCGCAAAGAGTTCAAAAGCCTTTACACATACCGGCTACACTCATTGAATTTAATCGGCATAGTCAAAGTGGATCAACAACAATCGCATGGTGTCCCCTTTAGTGGCGCGAGTATTGTTGCTGCCTGCCATTCTTTTTTGACGCCCAAAAAGAAAGTGCATTAATTTGTCGCTTATAAATATTCGTTAGCTGTAATTATTCTACTTTTTGTTCAATTGTGACCAACAACTAAAAATATTTAAAAAAAAAATAAGCGAACAAATTGCGATTGTGATAAGTGAAATTCCCATATTTGGCAGCAAATTACTCTTTGCATTCACCCAAATTACTTGGTTAGCTTGCGCGCGTTCTCTCTCTCTCTCTCTCTCTCTCTCTTTCTCTCGCTCTTCACCTCTTGACGTTTATCACTCGCTCTTTTCTGAATGAATACGCTCTAATAATTCACCTTCTCTCCTCTACCTCCACAACTCAGCTGCTCCATTGCCTTTGCACTCAGTCTATTCGTTTTTCTAAACGTTGATTTTGTTGCCGTTGCATTTCAATGAGGCCAACAGCGACGCCATTCAGTCTGCACGTTTTCGTTATCAGCCAGGATTAAGGCTTAAGGATTAAAGGTGCTTCAATTGTGTGAGTCAAGAGAGAGAGAGGGCGGGCACACAGAAATGCAGGACGCAAAGTAAATGTAGAATCAGCAGAAGACAAGTAGTGCTATGCAGCAGCATCTCGAGTAGCAAACGTAGCATTACTTATATTTTGACTAAGCAATCAGCTGCTGTCAAGTAGCTGTAGCGAGCAGCAGGCTGCCATATTTGGGATTTAGTAGACTTCAGCCAAACATCAAACATCAGCATCAAATCTCACAAACATATGTATGTAGATATATACATACATATGTATATTTACACATACTATATATATCGTATATGTTCTGCCGTTTCATCCAGCCACTTGCCTCTTGCTTCGTCGCAACAAACTCTTAAGTGGATAATTTACTTTTCTTTGCAAGTATAAATATATGCATTGTATATGCAAGCGGAAGTTAGTTCGTGCTCGCGCTGTACCTACATACATACATCCATAACCCTACATATAGCTGAAGTTTGCGGCATTGCAAATCTGAACGTTTCCGGTTTGAGTGCGTTGTTGTATTCATGAGTGTGGAAAAAGAGGCAAGTATGGGGGGGAAACATAAAGAATTTTTAAGTGAAAGGTAAGCAGCAAAGACTTTTGATTTTCATCCTGCCTACATTCTTGTTACAATATTTTTAAGTCTACTCTAAATGCGTACCGTCTACAGTACATTCCCATACTAAAATGAAAAAAATTTATAATTTACCGTGGTATACTAAACGCTTGAAATGTCTTAAGAACTTGAAGAATAAATTCTGCAAGACGTGCAAATCATCTAATCACCTCTTACATCTTCTAAACTAACCGAATTTTCTAAATGAATTCAATTTTTTAAATCAGTTTCTATATCGATAATACATTTCCAATTTAGTGTACCAGTTTACTTCAAATCTCATATCTCTTTGGTGTTTTATTGTCTCAAGAAAGTAGTGCTCAACATCCCCGAATTCTCCGTTTCAGGCAGTCTTTTTTGCTTTAATATTTTTCCACTCTAATTTAGTCAACTGCTCTGCTAATGATTCTGCGTTTAATTATGGGCTACTAAAAGATGCAATTGGAGGTATTGGTATTCTTTGGCCATCGTCTCAAATGGATTCTTATTATATTGACCAACTGTTTATGCCCAGCTGAATAGCTCACATTTCTATTTAATCTAGCTTTGTCCTCTGGAACTAGCGACCCATCTCAAAACTGTCTGCAGTTTCTAGATTATTTGAGGTTTTGCTGTAAAATCCTGATATCCAAAAATTAACATGGCTTCTCTTCCAACCGCTTGACAGTCACCAACTTGGCTATTTTCAGTGATTATTGTATTTCTGCATTTCAAAGAAAATATCTTCTTTTCCTTAACTGAGTGCAGATATTTTGCTGTTATTGTTTTTGTATTATCACAAAAGATTCGTGCCTAAGTTTAAGGCTACCTAAGTCTAGTCTTTGCTTCGAGCGTCGTGGTAGATCAAGCAACAGCTCGTTAGGGGACTGATTGTTTTCGCTAAAGGATTTAGATTCGTAGTGACAGAAAAGGGGGGAATTATTCATTGTTGTTATAATTAATTACTAATTTCCATGTATGTACTTAGGATAATCTACACACATACGTACTACCTTTGCCCTGTTGGAGGTGTTAAAAGCTGATAGTCGATGTGAATGCCTCCACGTTATCCTGTAAGCGGCAACCCTTTTATGACCCCCACGCAAAATCTTTATTCCCATTTAGCTGCTTTATGTAAATTAAAATCGAAGAAGAAGACAATAATCCATCCAGTTACGTCCTCCGCTTCCCTAGTCTGGTGTAAAGCCATTGAGGTGAATTATCTCACAACGGAATTAAACAGGCTACAGGGATTCGTCTGCGTTGCAACTACTGGGACGATCAGATTACGCATAGAGGCTTTGAATGTGATTTGTCACTTATCTCCGATAAATCTTTACATCAAGTAGTCTGCTTCTCAGGAAAGTGCTAAGGTTGAGGGAGCTGGAACTGTGGAAAAAACGAACATTTGGTCATGGGCGCATACTGCAAACCGTGAACTGTCAGGGAGTTCGAAAACAAATTCTATTATTTAGAAACTTCCGTAATTCTTTCGCCTCGGCAGAGAGGAAAGGGGTATATTATTCACAGAACGCTTCAGCGGGGGAACTTCATAGTGCTATTTGGTGTTGTCACTTGCCACTGCCACCAACCCACCAATCTCTTCTTTCACACTCATCGCGCTTGGCACTTCCTCACTGCCTTATATTAAACTTTGCATAATATTAGGCGTACGTTGGGAAACCCTGACATATAGAAGGGAACCTAAACTATTCTAATCTCTGAAAAGAAGACAAGTGTTAGACAAGCAAACAGCTGTCGGTGAGAATCTAAGTTTTACATTTCTTTTACATAGCCAACATTTTTTTATTACTCAGATACAACTTGATGTTTGGTTTGCCTCTTTAGAACAATAACATTTGAGTTACAATTTCACGCAATGTATGCAATGTATGCAATTTATTATTTTTATAATTTTTTAATATTAAAGTTCGTGCTTCTCTGTGTTGATTTTTTTCTATTAATATCTGTATCTCATCAGCTTTAACATAAAACATTTGGCACACTTGTTTTTGACAGAGAAAAGAAACAATAAATCAACTAGATTTTCACATTCATTAGTAAATTGTAGAGGAAGTCAGAATTGTGTCACTAGCATTCGAATCAGTCAAAATAGCAAAACAATAGAATAATCTAAACAAATAGCTATACAGTGTGGAAAATGAGCTAAGAAACGAGGCATGCGAAGGAAAAGCAGAAGAACTAAAATGTCAAGAAGAGACTAGGGAAAGAATAAAGTAAATAAAAAGAAAAAAAAAACGTTCAGCAAAATTGTTAATGTTAAAAGCAAAAAACGAAGCGAGCATGAATCTAGCCACTACGTGTCTACTGCCTGCCGGGCTGCGTCTGTACATACCGCCGCTAGTCCACGCGCCTGTTCACTCAGCGGCGCTGTCACTGCCATTGATTTTTCTTGCGGGAATTGGCAGTGTCTGTGCCAACTTCAATGGACTTGTAGCTGCTGTTGTCACTCTATTGCTTTGCTGTGCGGCCGGTTCGGCTCAGTGGCTGTCTGTCTGTGCATTGTGGCACAGCCTTTACCGGCCATTTAATGTAGTACCCTGAGCTGGCTGTCAGACGGCTTCTTCGAACTTTCTTTGCACTATGCTGTTTACTTTCTTTTTTACCGTTGCAACCGGAATTTATGCTAATGCTGTACTGCCACTACGACGGAGCTTTACCTCGCCGTAGTTTTGTAATGCTGCAAGTGTTGCCAACTTTTTTTTGTTTGTATTGGCCTAACGTGCATAGCTATACATAGTTTTTGTTTTGCTACCATTTGGCGGTCGGTGTTTTACGCTTCACTAGGACAGTTTAAATAATGTTGGCAATAATGGCGACGTTGCCAACTCAACAATTCAAATCGCTCTGGGACGTTGCCGAGATAATGCAGAGTTTAAAAAATATGTAAGTCGATTTGGTTAATTATTTTCGAAAGATTCAAATAATTTCGGGTAGGGTTGCCAGGGCTGTTACGAACTTTTATTCCAATTAGATGGTAAAGGGGTGCTCTTTAGAAAATGTATAACAAAATGGAAAAAAATTCCATTAAAAAATTATAGAAGCTCAAAATTTTTAAATAAATTTTCTTCATGAGAAAAAAAACGAAATTGAGAAAAACAACTCAATAAGGCTACTAAGCCGCAAATTCAGCAACATGCCTTGCAAAATGTTTTCAATTTACTTCAGCGAGAATTTTGAACAAATAATAAATAAAGTTAAACAAATATTTTCAATAAGTTTTTCGATTAAATGGAACACCTCAGATAAATTCTAGCCTTATTTGTTTCAAAAAATTCCCTTTGCCCACTGTTCGTTTTTTCGAGTATATAAAAGGAAATCAAAATTTTTATCAAAACATAAAAACTAATATCAATTAAACACAAAAAATACGATTCTTGACTTTACGAAGTAAAAAAAAACCTGAAAATATATATTGATAAAAATTTTATTACATAGGTATGTATGTATTTTATCTTACATAAAATCTATTTTTAATCCAAGCTCTTAAAAACGTGCATATGTAGCTCTTAACTAAAATATTATTTCTAAATTGTTGTATGTTAAAAAAAAATTAATATTTTTATAATTAAAAATTTGTTTGTTCAAAATTTACGTTTTCAAAGTGAAATTTTTTTGTTTAAAACTGTTTTTCTAACACGTAAAAACATAAGTACTCGCAGTTTTTATGAAGTAAATGCTTCTTTTTTTTTGAATTTTTTCAACTTTTTGTCAGTATAAAACCCTAAGCTTTATTTAAAGTATCTTGTTTTTGTTTTTAAACTAGGCGAGCCAATATCGGGGCAATTCGAAGTAAAATCAACCTTGAAAACGCCCGCGGTTGTTATCGTTGGACGGTTTTTATGCTTTGTTATTGCCGTTGCTATAACAACTTTGCTTCAATTCTGTTGTTGTAGTTGTTGGTGCTGTCATTGGCATTGCAATTATTTGCATTTGGCATAACAAGACTCCAACGCTTATCGCCACTTTTATATAAATAGCCACATTGGGGAATTTGCCGGCGCTTCCGGTCGCGTCGCTAGCTTTTCGCAACTGTTTTTTTGTTTGCTGCTTTTTTGTTTCGCCTAGAACTTCTTTTGGTCTGTCTGGATTTGCCTCGTTCTTACAACTTCGCCGACTTCTTCTTTGCCACCGACCGAGCGTCAACATCCATTTTAACTGTTTTTCATTATTGCCATTATTTGCAAGAAGTTGTGCCTACTCCATCTCTCTCTCTCTCGCTCTTTCTGTCTTTTTCTCTCGTTCGCTAGTAAGGTTTTACGCTCTTACCGCTTTTCAAGTTCTTGTAGTCTCTAAACCAACGGACTTTGGTAATCTCTTTAGTGCAATGGTTGGCAAATATTTTGTTTTTCGTTTCCTTCGTTGCTGCACCCACATTCCAGGCATTTAGTCGACATGCCTTGGCTTGTTTTTGTAGGCTTTTGTAGTTTTTGCTTCCTTTTTGTTTTTGTTGTTTGCTGTTGTTGCAGTCGTTGTGAAAATATATTGCAATTGCTTATGGCAGGCAATAAACTTGGCCGAAATTGTGAAAAACCAAAATAAACACCCACTGAAAATGCCCATACAGGCAGACACCTATAGAACACAGGGTGGTTCAATGGTGGGCTCTTTCGGCAGTATTTGGGCTTATTAGAAAGAGTGAATGAATCCCGATTTAAATTACGTCATTCCCTTTGGTATGTTCCCAATAGCGCAATGTCTCAACTCAGCTCACTAAAACCTTGTTGCTGGTTCTGGTTCTGCTGGCTCCGTGTGAAGAAATCTACGACGGTGGGTAAACTTTTTGACTGCTATTTAACTGGGAGTGGACAGAAATGTTTCCTCTTTCTATCCTCCAAGCACCTTATGGCTTGCGATAGTTTTCGATCGAGCTTTCTTTATTGGTCAACCAATAACGCATTTCGGCCCAAGTGCGTAAGAATTTTTAGCTCTTCCAACTCGACGTATTCGGCTTAGAGGATGGCGACTCTCCAGCAAGTGGGCACCAATAAGTTCATTAAAACCATAAAGAACTGGATTATGAGTAGAACTTGGTTGTTCTACATAGAAACTATAAACTCCAAAAGAAGTCTAAGGAGTTAGAATCGCCACTCAAAAGCAGCTGACTTAAGTCCCCCCTGATAGTGGGCATGCGGTTAGTGAACTTAGCTCGACGAAGGTCCATTTCTGGACGCCGCTTGTGCGATGGCAAAGCTTCCCTCCCCTTTTAGCACAAAAACGTGGAAAATCCTTGCCTTCTGCTGGTGACGAGCCTTTGCGACAGATATGGGTGGACAAGCCCTGCTGATGCCCAACCTACATACGGAGCGAAAAGCAATCGGTTCTTGTAAACGATGGCAGAGATCTATTGTTGAACTCAACACGGAAAATATTGATTTTTCAGCGGGTTCTGAAACAAAGATCGACCAAGCATGTTAGGACAATTGCGGTCCAAAAATGGGTATGAATCGTGGCTCTGAAGAGAAAGAATGATTTTTCGATCTATGCGTTTTATTAAATTGCAGATTTAGAAATGCCCTTTGTTGTCGCCGTTTCAGCGCGGATAATATAGCACGATTTAGAGTTAATTTTAAAAGCGAAACAGAAAATGAGCAGCTAAAATGTGAAAGTGAGCTTGGTAACAATTTTTAGGTAAAAGATGTTTTCTTCAGCGAATTTGGGCTCTTAATTATTTCGAAGTTAAGAAGTTCACTTTGCATTTTCTTGAATGGAATTTCTAAAGTGCAATAAGAGCTTCCTTGAGAAATTACAAAAGAGATGGGAGTTCTGTGCATGAACTTCTCAACGGGTTCATAAGTTCTCATTAGTAAAAACCAACGGACTCACGAAGTTTTTGGCTCATCTGGGTGCTCCTTTTCATAAAAATTTTTCCTATAAAGGCAGCGTTTGGAAAACATAAAACTACTGCCTGGCTAGGAGTATCAAACCAAACTATGTGTAAAGAGTTAGCTCTATTTGGATCACCCTATACTTATCTGCGAGGCACATATATCTTATCTATAGCTATCGACAGACAGACAACCATTGCAGCATAACAACTTCAAATGCTTGCTTTTGCAATATACAACAAATTCAAAAAAAAAAAACAATACTTTTTCCTACAGTAGACCCATGGAAATGTTTTGCAATTGCTAATCCTCTCGCTCTACTCTGCTCTGCTTTATACATGACATGTTTAGTTTTTCTTGGCATATGTTTTTGTCATGGCATAAATTTAAATTTACTCTTGACAGGATGTTGCTTAATATACATACAATATGTACTATATATGTTTACAAATATATACCTACATATATAATGGTACGCATACACTCACACACTCTTTTTATATTTAAATGTAATGACACTTTCTGCATTTAGTTTTGTGTACTTACAACATGGTAATACTGAATTTTCTGGTATCAACATTTTGTATTTTGTACAACTCGTACTTTGCATACAAATGGCGTGGCAACACAATAAATATGGATAATGTTTGTAGCTATTGCTGTGACACAAAAAAGAACACACATTTTTGTCTTTTGTCTACAACTTTTTCAGTGATCAATGGAGCTTGGCATTCGAGTGGTTCTAGATATTTGTTTGCTAAACAAAAATGGTTTACTTTGAGAATATTTAGAAAATATCGAATTTGATTAGCTAAACTGATATTCAGAGATTCATTTGTTGCCTCTTATTTGTACAACAGTCTATTAAGAAAATTCATTTGAAAATCAATTACGTTTTGAAGGCAATCAAAAGCGGCCGAAAGTAGATAATTTGTCCACCAATTTAAATCGTCAAGTAAACTTTCGTGATCCTTTTAGCTTTGTTCAAAGTCTATCGTATCTTCAGCTTTCAGTATTTCGGTGCCAAAAGAGGGGGAACACGGCGATCTAGAATATTCTTAGGCTTCCGCTATCACGTCTCTGTGTTTTCATAAGCAACTCTGTGTTCGATAACTTTTTGCCAAAGAAATCGATGACTTGCCGTCACTAGTTTAGAAAAAGGAATAATAGCAATAAAAAGAAAAAATCGGGATAGAAAAAAACGGAAATGTTTTTAAAAAGCGACACTGCTTAATGCACAGAGCGAAGCTTTTATTTTGAAGCACTGGTGAGCATTTCGGTTACCAGATTGCCCTAGAGTAAAAAAGTTACATAAATAAATAGAGAAATGTTATCGAAAACCCGTTAGTAAAAAGGAATGTTGCGTGGACGGTCATTTGTAATATTGAAAACTTAACATAAACATCTTTTGAAGAAATTCAATTAAGTGCGGAATAGGACTAACCAGGCCCAGTTGGAAAATGAATTTCTGACCTTTGGATTGAAATATAATTTTTCAGTCTCATTCTCAGAGGTAGGGAGTTTGTAAATGTTTTTATTAAATAGTGTGTAGTTGTATGATTCACCAATTTGTGTATTCCTTTGGCGCATTGTACTCGTTATCGATATATCGCAAGCAGCAAAGCATAACAGCAAAACTTAGTAGTTTAAAAATATTTTTTTTAAACCAATGTAAATAGCAAATTAGTTCACTTAAAAGATCGTAGATCTAAGGCAATATTAATACTATTTCGAAACCCACTATGTACAATTTTGGAGTAAATTAATTCAAAATTTAGAATCAAGCTTAAATATATAATCCAACATTACTTATTTTATTATTATTAACTTTATTTATCATTCGTATTTAAATTAACTTAACTTAAGCTGTTATTATCTGTCGGTGTACTTTACTAAGGATAACGGAAAATTGTTCCCAAACTCATCATCGTATATTCTGTCGAAAGGAACAACCAAAACCCCATAAATTATTATTCATTATCGATCTTGTTGTCATTTCCAGCATCACAATGGTTATCGATATTTTAATCGATATCGTCATCGATATGTTTTATCATTATTCTAATTATCGGTATGTTTGCTATATTTTCCTGCATTAAAATGGTTATCGATGTTTTAGTCGTTATCGTTATCGATATTTTGTATCAATGGCGGCATTAAAATTGTTATCGCTGACTACATTTTGGTCGATATCATGCCCATATTTTTTACCATTGTTATTATGATCGTCATATTTATCGATGTATTGTTGACTTCGCCACCACCAAAATTTTGCAAAAAAATTTGTTTACATATTTAATGGACCCGATTACTAAGGTTATGCTCAGCGGTGATTACTAATTAAATTAAAAACAAAAAAAAAAAAAATCCATCCTGTTTTTAAATCCATTACAGTGTCTACCTCGAATCTATTGCTCTCCCTTATTGCATTGTTTGTGCGCAACATTATCTCCACTCTCGTAGTATCCTCTTTTTCCGTATTCACAATCTGTTTTTCTGCCTCCCTCCCCTTTCGTGTTTATCACGTTCCTTTGCCACGTGTTTACGATTGCTTACGAAATCATCGCTCGCTGCCTTCGGGGGCTAAAAGCAAAGTTAACCAATTTACCGTTACAACCGTTATAGGCGGTCATTTAATCAATTATGCAAAAAATGATTCACAATAAAAATGAACACCTTTAAAACGTACGGATATCACCGCCGCCACTTGATGGCTACACGAAAGGCTAAGTACCAACAATAAAGACTCCTCTCAATGAGCGTGTGTGAGTGTAGAGAAAATGTGAGCGCTCATCATCATCACCTCATATAACGGCACTAGTTAGCCCCACTACGGTGTGGCGCTTGCTACTTGCAAAGAAATGCCATCGATGGTGGAGGGGAAGTTTATAGCTTGTTGTTCTTGCGTCGTAAATCGTCACATGTCGTGTCTGTCTTGGTTGTGCGCCGTTATTTTCGTCGCCACTCTTTCCCCTACCCATGTTTGGTGAATTAATGTGTTTGTTGTATTTTTTTATATTTTTTGTTTTAACGCCACTGCGGTTCTGTTGCTTTCGCTGTTTGCCGTTTGCTTTGCCGTTGTTGCACGTATCGGCATCTTGCATTAATAATTAATTAAATGTACAACACTGGCGTTGAATTCGAAGAGACTGAGCGTCTTTTGTTGCTGTTTCGATTGTCGTTTTTTGCATCTGGTGCGGCAGCTCGGCAATTCTTTTGTGTACATACAAGTGGCTATTGAAATCGTCTTTTGCTACATTTTACCCCTTTTAATTTTGTGCACTTTTTTGCGACATCTTGACAATTCCCTTGTGAAATCACCGTTGCAAAAATATGTACTATTTTTCTCAAACTGCAGAAAGTTTGTTTTAAAGGAGTGCAAATTCAGAGAACATTTTCATTCACCTAGAGCTTTTCGTTGTTTCCTTCGATTGCTATATATGTACATATGTATATGCGCCAAACACACCTATTGTTTTTGCAAGCTTAGTCCAAAATAAAATGGGGCAATCTGTTCGGCCCCATTTTGACATTTGAAACCCTTAAAACTAAACAGAAACCTGACAATGTTGAGAGTTTGCTTACCTTCTGGGCTTCTTGTTGGTGGTCGGTGATTCTTTTCAAGCCGGTATTTTCAAGATTCATGTCACTCTCGTTGGCTCCATTGCTGAAAGCCGCAACTGAGCCAGAGTATTTTCAGGAACTCAATAGTCCTCTAGGAATGAGGTATAAGTCATGTGCTTACAATCCTTAATTGAATTGGATCCATCGGTCAACGTATTGTGTTGCGACAGAAAAAAAACTGCCTTATGAAAGGACAAGCAGCAGAAAGGTCTTTCACCATAAGGGCCCGGTTGCTGCAAGAAGTACAGAATGTGCCAATAAACTCGCGAAGAAAACTCTAAAAATTCAAAGATGGATCTGAAAACATTAAGAACTACTTCGCATAGTCGAACAAGTCGGTACAGAAAATTTGTATTAGGGTGAAAGAGTCAAACAAGCGGCATAGGCTAAGTATATCGATAGCCCATCGCTTCTATGGAGATGGCAGACAATACGGTATACTGGAATAATAAGGTATCACTGATTCTTCGACAGATTTCCACTCATTATTAAGGGACCAGTGCGGTTAGAAGAGTTGTAGTTAAACGCAACGTTCTTTTCCTCAAAATTCTCAATTCTTTGTACTGGTTGCCACGTTAACGCAAAGGCGGGACTGATTTGCCAAATGCCTAGAGGCCGATACTTCGTTCATGTTATTATTCATTTTCTTTGGTTTTAAAAATTTGCTGGCTTTTCCCGAGCGAGCCCGTGATACTTTAATAATGATCTGAACTTTATTGAGTGCTGCACAGACTGCACCATCTCCAGTGTAACCAAGAAAACCGACACGCACTGCTTCTCTCTAGATGGAATACAAATTTTCACGCTCTCAATGTCTGGGAAAAACATTCACCTTAGCTGGCAAGCTGCACCTTAGAATCCTGATCGCTTTCACTGCACTGCAGGGCAAAAAGTCAAAGCAACGCACAACTAAGAGAACACAACTTTTCCCTAGCAACTTTTAAAGTCACAACAAGAAAATAATAGAAATAAAAAGAAAAAAAACTACACATCACCGAAGCACAAAATAGAACACGCAAAGGGAGACAAACAAGTACTCGTAAATGCAGCCGGGAAATAGATAAAATCATTAAAAAGTTATTTTAATGCTGCAGTGTTGCTAACTATTGTGTGAAGGTTGGAGGGAGGGGAGTAAGATAAAACAAAGCGCTGCCGCAAAAGGGTACGAGGTCATAGAGCGGAACAGGTCAAAAGCAATAGAAAACAACAACAACAAATAAAGAATACTAACTCTGTTAACCACAAAAGCAGCACTGGTAGCAGACAAAAAATGGCAAAGCAGACACCATTTGGGGGAGGGGAGAGAACAACAAGCAAGTCATCGAGCAAAATCGGAAACACCACAAAGCCAAGACGTTGGGCGGTTGGCGCCGAAGTCAAGTTGAGTCGAGGCGTGCGAGCTGTTGGCAGTTGGGACTTTTGAGTGCATGCGAGACAAGCAAGCAGCTCAAAGGCGCTGAAGCTGTTGCTGAGGCGATGAAGGCGATAGCGACGCGTAGTCGGAGGAACATGCGACCATAATGACAACATGGGCGATGGCGGCGGTGACAGCAGTTGTCAGCTGAAAGACGAAGAGGCAAGCGAAGATGCTTGACAGCAAGGAATGGAAGAAGAAAACTAAACAGTGTTGTAAACCATGTGGGGTTCGAAAAAAAAGGCGATGAGAAGTAGTGGGTGAAAAATCGGTACGTAAACAGAGCAGCTGAGCGGATCGAATGTGGAATGGTAAATGCAGAAAAGCGCAGTATTTGAGAGTGAAGATGGGGAAAGCGGTTCGCTTAGGAAGAGGAACAGCCAAAAAAGGATGAAAAGAAGTGGAATGTAATGTAAAAACTGATGTGCTGATGTTTGAATTGGGGTAAGGGTAGTTGATAAGTCCAGATGCATACTAGCCATATGTTAAATGCTTGGAAGCAGGGTAGGGCACCTTGGTAGTGTGTAGCACTGAGTGCGTGATGGTGGTGGTGAAGGCGACTTGTAGCAAGCTACGCTAAGCTTTGTTATTGTAGTTGTAGCAGATTTGCGATAGTTGGAAATGGCAACTAAAGCGTAATTTTACATAATAACAGCACTAGCAACAACAGCAACTACTTGAACAACAACAACAACAACAACTAAGTACTGATGTGTGGCTGGCATTGACTGGGCGCAGCTGTGCCCTAGTGTGTTGTGGCGTTGCATGTTTACAAAAATATGGCAATGTTGCAATGTAAGTTTATCTTTTTTCCCCACCTCACACACACACACACTTGACATGCTCGCGTCATTTGCAGTTTTTTTTCACTGTGCTAAACTAAAGCACATAGCCACACGTGTGAATAGACAAATGTCTGTATGTTATGTTTTCTATTTGTAGCCTCTTAGCTATTTGTTTGGCTCTATGAAAGCGTCAAGTGTACACAAACTGAGAATGTCGCACAAAGCAATGAATGACAAAAAACCAAAACAAAACAAAAAATGCAAGAAAAAGGAAAGCAAAAAGTGGCAAGGTTCAAGTCACTAACGAAAACAGCCACACATACCTTTGCACCTAAATATGTAAATATGTATAGCAAATGTGTGAATGCATGGGGGCATGACACCTAAAAGTGTTACACATATTTGCATTATTATTACTATTTTTGTGTTTGTTTTTTTTTTGTTTTCAATATTTCTATTTTTGCTATTCGCTGTTCGCTTTGTGCCCGCTAATGAGCAGCGCGTTGTGTGGCACAGTAGGACAGTAATTAGCGTTGTCAGCATGTGAGCGTTGGCACAAGCGTGAATGACGTATGCACGTTGGCTTTTGAAAGTGGTGCATATTTTTAGTTCGAACTGATGATGAATTCAATGAAAATAATTTAAACTATACTCGCACTGGTTAGGAAGGTTCTAAGTTGCAGTTTTTGAAACTGTCTTGTGATAATGTGCGAAGCTTGGTAGCGAGCGTGGATTCCATGAAATGATTATAGTATTTTTTTTTAGCTGTCTTTTCGAACTAGTTTTCGAGTAGTTGTACAGAAATAGAAGCGAAAGAAAATTGTACGAAAATTCAACGATATTTTTTATTGATTTCGAATTGGATGTTTTGTCCAGAAGTAGCTCTCGATAGGTGGAAGAGAGAGAAGGCTGTATAAAAATTCGACGATGTTTTTTTTGATTGACTTTTGAGGTTTTTGTAGCTACTCTTGTAGTAATTTTCGATAGTTGGAAGCGGAGAAAAATTGTATGAAAATTAATCGGTATTTTTTATAGGCTTTGAGTTTCATTTTCGTAGCTTTCCTTAAAACCCCTTCCGATGGGTGGAAGAGAGAGAAGACTGTATAAAAATTCGACGATATTTTGTTTTTATTGACTTCGAGTTTTTTGTACCTATTATAGGAATAATTTTCGATAGGTGAAAGCGAGGAAAGGTTGTATACAAATTCATTAACATTTTTCTTATGAATTATATTATATAAAAATTCGACGATCATTTCTGTTGCCTTTTGCAGTTGCATTTTTGGCAACAAGTACTTGAGTAGTTTTCTGTAGGTGGAAGCGTGAAAAGGTTGCATAAAACTTCTCTGGGCGATTTTTTATTGAGTTTGATTTGCATTTTTTTTGTAACTATGGCTGGGAGTGAAAGAAAATAGTATAATATGTATTTCTGTGATATTTTTTATTGATTGCGAACTGCATTTTTATTTATTTTCTTCACTGATTTTGAATAGCATTTTTAGGAATTGTTCTGTAGTATTCGTGGATTGGTCTAAGCAGAAGAATATTCTATACATCGAACTTAAGATCTAACATGTCCTCTACGCTTCACAAATCCTTAATTATACTTAATGCTTTAACAAAATATAGAGCGATGTTTTTGGTGATAAAATATTTATACATATATTTTGCTCTTCAAAGTAAAATCAAAGTACATACATGTCCGCCCTCTCTCTGTGAGATTACCTCACATTCGAGCGAGTGAAACCAGTACTCTGAAGTCTTTCTTGCCAAGCCGCATAATCGATCGGAACGAGCTCGCTCTATTTTGGTTTTTTTTTTTAAAGAAAAATGCTATGAAAGGTTCGCATATTTTTAGGTTAAGTTTTCTAGTTCGACCTGCAAGCAAAGGTTTGCAACCTATTGGTAGTATTTGTACTTCCGGCTGGGTATCGGCTTTCTTGTTTTCTTTTATATATGAAAACTTGTTCGCTAGCTATTCTGCGAACAGCCGGTTGAAAAATGATCGCCACATATCCTTTCAGGCCCAGCCTAAGTCCCAGAAAAGCTCTTTTGGTTAGATTTAAAGCATTTGTGCTCAGATTTATCTACTAGGAAAACGTTGGTTTGCGACGAAATTGCGTTGTTTTAAACATCATAGTTATCGATATCATTATCGACATTTCCTTTTTTGCCAACACAGCTATCGGTATTATCAACATATTTGGCATAGTTATTGACATCAAAATAGGCACAGCTATCCGCGATGCTTTTGGATTTGTTATCGATATTGCTAATGCATTTGTCATGGATTTTGATTGCATTGCACTATAGATCTAACTAAATGTGTGGGTTTATCTGCACCAAGAACAAGTTTCAAGGTTATCTGGGTTTCATGCGATGAAATTTTAATTTTATTTATTTTAAGTTGTACAAATTTTCCTTGAAATCCACCCATCAATCGAACAAAAACTTGCCTTTCGCAGTCATCGAGGTACTTGAATATTATACATGTTTATTTCTTCTTTTTTTAAATTACGTCAGCAATTCCTCGTCGGTTTGTATTTTTGTTGTAACATTTTTAAGTGCGCGTAGGCTTCATCCAATACTTTAGTGGAAAAACTATTCACTTGCAAACGAAAATAGCTTTTCAGTAACAAGTGGCGTCTGTGGGTATTGATGTAGTAAAAAAATATCTTTAATGTATCGAATAAACAAATGCTACGTAAAAACAAAGTGTAAACAAAAGAAAACAAACGAGTATAACAAAAAAACAAAAAAAAAACAGCGCAAAATATTGATTGAAATGAATTTTACAACGATTTTCTATTTCCTGATTAAAACAAAACAGCGCACGCATTCACTTGTTGCCACTGTGATCCTGACCTTATTTGGCTATACAAAATAAATGTAGATCAACTTTTAATTACATGCTTGAGAAGAATTTTAATTGGCCACAAAAATGAAATAATCTCGGCGTACAGTATGCGTGAACTGAAAGCCAACCACAAACAAATGCAAGACCCCTTAAATGAAATAATTAAATTAAGACAAATAATTTACAGAGAAACGAAAATCTGAGAGATAGAAAGCGAGCAGGCAAATTATGCTAATATTATGAAATTAATAAAGAGTAGTGCGTTTGAAATGAAGTTAATTTCGAAGCTGCGCCGCAATAAAGTGTAAAACTGGTGGCTGTTCGGAGCAAAGGAGGTGCGTGTGAAAATAAAAGAATTAAAAAGAAAAAAAAAATGGGTAAACAACTAATACAGCAGAGCAGCAGTGATAAGGAGGCGTAAGAAAGACAAAAAAAAATACGCTACAATTAATTGAAACCTTTTACAGCGGCACGGAAGTGACAGCAGCTGTCACAAATGCTAGAAGATGATGGCCCCTGCCACACAAGAATGACTAAAATGCGAACGAAGCGTAGGCAGCGCATTATATTGAAAATGACATGATTATGGATTGTGTCATGAAAGAAAATGCGGACAGCGGAATGACAAATGTGGGCGGCTAGATAAATAACAGTTAAGAAATAAATGATGGAAGTGAAAAGAATAAAAAGTTAACAAGAGAATTGAGGGCGAGGATAGAATGTAAAAATAGAGATGCTAAGAAAATAGGGGGTGTATTCTTTTAGAACTGTTGAAAGGAGATACCTATTTAGTTTACGTATAGCTAAAAGCAAGTATGCCTTTTCAACAGAGGCAGGACGGAAGCGCATTGTGTGAATGGCAAAAGTAGCATAGAAATAATGAAAATACGAAAACCAGTTAAGGTTGGTCAGGCATTGTATACACATTGGACGCATTGGATACCATATATGTACATTCATATAAAAGTAAAATATTGCATAATTGTGATATGAAGTTGGGCAGGACTTTATCTACGGGAAGGAAGAAAATTCTCTGGCGTAAGACTTCCAACTGGTTTGAGTCCATCTAAGAGAGTAATAAAATAACTGTCATGCTGTACTCTAGATAATCTTAAATCAATCCTCAATGACTCGGCTGTTTGGTACCTAACCATGAATCAAAGTCGACCATGGAACAAAGAAGTCTGCCTATAAGCTCTTAGCAAAGTTGCAAAAGCAGCTGTATGGTGCATTTTAAGGCGCGAAGAATGTTATGGATACATTGCGACAGACTATAAGTAATTCAATCAATGACTTTTACGTTTACAACGGAAGGTCTTGCGTACTCTCTTCCTTGCTATTGGAGACATAACTGAAAATTAAGACATCTTCTTAGTAAGATTGTCAGGTACCAATAGAAGCGCGTTTTTCTTGTTGGACAGACAGAACAAAACTCAGAACGCATCTATTAGCCTATAGTATACTAAAATACCGCTTCACATAGTCATAGAAAAGGCAACCCTACTCCATATAGCTTGAGAATGTCACGAGAAATGGAAGATCATATCACCCAAGAACATGGAATTGTTCTAGCTCAGTTTCCCAGGGATAATATCATTAAGGTTACCAAATTCGAGAGAGGAACAAATCAACATGGAGTGCGTCTTCTCCAGGTGAATCCACTGATACCCGGATGACTCAAAGACTGCAGAGGGTATAGTAGCTGAAATGGGAATGGTGTCAAGCATCTTCTAGGCGGAGCTATATGTTTTTTCCGGTGTGTAGAGGTTAACTTAAAAAGGCACTATCATAATTAGCGTATAGTCATATCAAGTAACAGCCAAGCAGCCACTCGACCATGGAGATCTCGATGCACCTGTTATTCGACTGTGACGCCATATCGAAAAGACGTAGATATACCTAGGCTCACACAACTCTGGGAACTCGTTTGCTCTGCTATCATTTTAAAATTCCTAAAGCCGCTGAGGTTAGACGAGGTATATTAAGGAGTGGAGAGCACAACGTATCTTTAAGCTCGAAGTGCAAACATTTATACTATATCTACATATGTATATATCTAGACTTATGCGTTTAAAGTTTAATTTAATAAATAAAAAGTTTAATAGAAGTAACTGAAGAGCCAGCTCATGTACTTACATTGCCATGAAATGCATACCTACATTTCCCACTATCTACATACATACACATAAAAACATGTGATATACATTCCTTTCTAAGAAAATCTAAACGTCAAAACGTGCTAACACACATACCTAGTTACATCCCATAGGATTGCCTATTCCTTGTAGAGAACAAACACTTTGCTAAATGTCAAGTTTAGGCGATTACCGCATGTCAAAAAAAACAGCTGTTCCACTTGGCAGCTGGCGAAAGAGTGTACGTTTTTTACACAGATAGAGAGAGAGAGAGAGCGCGTGAATGGGATAAGAGAAAGAAATGCACATTCGAAGGTAGCAAAGAGATTTTCGTTGATGTTTATAGGTGGGAAGAGAAATTGTACGTAGAGAATAGAGAGAGTGCCGCTGCAATAAAAAACGACATAAATAAACTGGCTGCTGCTGAGTGCATTAAGAAAAGAGTATAAAATAAGCAAAATGTGTTTGTGTGCTGAAGCTAAATATTGCCAATTTAATGGTTTTCTTTTTTCACAAGAGGCTGCTTATTATTTTAAGTTGAAATTTAAAGTGGTTTCAGCTATGCTTGTTTAACAAAGTCTGCTTGATATGAATGTACATTAGGTTGGGGCTTTTGCTAAGAAATTTTGAGTATTTATAAAGTTACAAATAAATCCATAAAGTATTGATGCAAAACGGAAATCAAGCTTTAGGTTTGCACTTTGCCAGAAATAATTTTTTGAATTCTTCCCACTGCGTAAATTAGCTTTCTCACAGTTAGTTAGTACACAAGTTTAAGTATTAGACAAAATTTATTGTAATCTGTATTAATAATTTTAAAGTAAATAAATTCCATAGAAATGATAACTACATATATACATATGACGCTTGATAAGTGGATTCTAAAAATCGTAAATATACTCCTTCATTACTTTCTGTCCCTATCCAAATTCCAGTAAGAAAAAGTTAATGATTTAATTTATCGTAAAATAATATTTTAAATGAAAACTATAGTAATTTATATACCTTTTTATCCGAGAATGCTAGACTAGGTTAGGTTAAGTTATATATCTGTTTTCAAAAAGTTCTCTTCGCAGCTATAGAGACGCAGTAATACGCTGGTATCGAAGGTCATTCACCTGCTGGACGTTGCCCACCAACTTCGACTACAGTAACTCTGTAGGGACCTGAATGCTCAGTTTATCTTAGGCTAATGACAAAACTAAAACTAATGCTGAGACTAAGTGCAGGTCTGGAACTAAGAATGGGGCTTAGACTAAGGCTAAGCCTATTCACTGCTAGATAGATAGATATTGGTGTTGAGGTTTGCACTTCGACCTTGCGATCCATTGTGCTAGCTGCCACCTCAACCTAACCTAACCAAAGGCTAAGTCCAGATCAACACTTGACATGGATAAGAGTAAGGCTTGTGCTTACCTAAGGCTGAGATTATGCTAAAAAATACTAAAACTTAGAGTAAGACTAAGACCAATAAAATTGAGAGACTCACTGAGATTAAGACTGAGCTGTAGACTGACTAAGATGAGTAGTAAGAAAAATGCTGGCTAAGGGTTTGGTTAACACTGTACGTCTTACTAAGTTTAGTAGCAATAATGATAGGTCTTAGTAGACAAAACGAGAGCTGTAGATTAAGATACAATTTAGGGTCAAAGATAAAATTGAGTTGTTTCAATAGACGGAATTGTCCTGCTGGACCAACTAAGATTTATACTCGATAAAGGGCTGTCGCTTTAGCAATACTCCCTAAAAATCATTGGAGGTTGTTTTAAACTGCTACAAAAACACAAAATCTAAGGCTTCCAATAACTTTTGTTATGAGTTCAGCTGGATATTGCACGGAGCTAAAAAGTTCACCTTTCGACTCGCTTTTAATTTGACAAGTCAACTTGGGAAGGAAATTTGGCAAAAATGCGCTCAAGAGATAACCGATGGAATTTAAAGAAACGCCCTGGATTTCCGAACTTGACATAATACACAAATTTACTGCTAAATTTCCATGCTACAAAACTGACACACGCAATCCAAATTTAAACAGGTTTTTCTCTTTTGGCAAAGCCTAATTTAAATGCACTGTTGTATAACAGTTGCATTTACCAAAAGCAGGCAACAAGTTTTCTGTATAAGAGGGAGGAAATTGTGGCTGACCAAGCGACACCACTCAGCCACAATTGGACGGGACGGCAAGCAGCAGACAACAGGTGTTAAAAACAAATAAGTAGAAAAAGGGTAAAAACACAAACAAACCAAAACAGTAACGACAACTAAACCAAAACAATAAACTACCTACCACCAACTACTTCAGAAACTAACCGCCAGTTGGTGGTTAGCGAGCGAAGTGGTCAGCACACAAGTCGTCGAAAGTTGTACTAACAAATAGGCATGCAATTAAATATGAAACAAAAAAAAACAAAAACAAAAAGGGGGTCATTAAAATGGTGTTGTATATTGTATAGGTTGTGTGGCGGAATGTGGTTGAATTATTACACGTTTACATGCATTAAGTTTTTTTTTTTTATAAAACGACGGTTAGGGGATTGTGCTGGTAGCCACAGAGTCTGGCTACCTTTTGCTCGACAATGTACACACAAAATATGAGTGACAATCGAATATTTTTTTTGTTTTATTGATGAATTGCAATGATTAGCTAACTGCAAGCAAAACAGCTGCGGAGGTGGCAAAGAAGGCGGACGGCTAATTGGCAAAAGATTCGATGAAGAAAAAATACTAATATGAAGCAATAAAAACAAAGAAAAACAGTTTTGGTTTGTACAAGTAAATAGCGAAGTGAACGACCGACCGAGCAGGCAACGAGCGAGCGCTTGAATGACTTTGAAACGAGTTACATAACAAAAACAAACAAACAAAATAAACGAAATAAAAAGAAAAAAATATGCGCTTTGTATGCAGGTAGTGTAGTGTAGAAACAATAACAACGTGTCTGGTGACGTTCGTTGTGCTGCAACAGTGATTTTGACGAAGACAAAAAGAGAAAAAAAAAACAGTCAGCACATTTCGTCGTCAGCTGGGGCAGGTGTTACAGTTTCTTTGCGACGCGGCGCTTTGTTGTACGGTTTTATTATTTTATGCCTCATTATTTCTATTACTGTTTACATTACCCATCGTACGTACTATACAATATGCTTGCTTTTTTTTCGCTAGTGGCGTGCATTTTAGGTAATTGAATTTGAAATTGAAGTGTGCGCGTCAGACCGATTCACAGCGCGCGGGAATTGTAGAAAAAGAAAAAAAAAATAGATTCAGGTAACAAGACACTGAAAAGTGGCGAAAGCAGGGGTGGGGTGCGGAAATATGGCAACGCATTTCTTTTGTAACGAAACTCAACAAAGAACAACCGCGCAGACATGTAGGCGCGTAATAGCAGCGTCTAACTGCCAGTAATGCGGCGCAATAAAGCATTTAGTTAAGCCGATAAGTAGACATTGACCTACAATTAGTTAATGACGTTCACATTATCTCGATTTCGTACGCACAACACGCTAGTCATTCAAGCTACTGAGCTTAGTAATAAATGGCAGGCAACTGAAAGAAATCATAAAAATAATAGCAAAATTTATTGACAAGTTTCAACAATTTTGTCATTCCTTTTTTAATTTTAATAAAACTATTATTTATAAAAATATAGTTTATTCTACAAAAAAAAAAAAAAAAAACCCATGCAAGTCTAAGTTGCAAACTTTCTAGACAGCTAATGAAATTCCAAATTTTTTGTTTAAATTCTCAACTAAATTTTGAATGTTTATTAAAAATTTTTAAGCATTTGCTACCGCACGAAAGTTAACTTATAAACACTCAACAAATTTTTAGAGAATTCTCTTCAAAATTTTTAACTTTTTAATACGAATTTTCACAAAAATTGGTGGACTTGAAATTTGATCTTTATGATAGAAAATTGCCTAAAAATTTGGATTAAAAAGTGAGAAAATATTGATTTTAATTTATGCAAAAAATAACAAACAATTGAATTAAAAACTTGCGCTTCTTATCGTGATCAATATATTGTTTTTCATAAATATTTTTATTGCTGTCAATATTTTTATAATTATTGATACTATTATCTTAATCGACATTTTTCCTAGATATCGATATTTTTGTCGTTATCGACCTTTGTTGATGTTTTTTTCGAATTGGTTTATTCTGATAAAAAACATAAGTGGTATTGTATCAGTATTGGTGTTTTAAATGTTTTTACTGTCATCGATATTTTTATAGTTATCGCTATTTTGATTGTTTCTACATTTATATAGTTTTCGCTACTTTTTAACGCTATCGATATTTTTTATCGCTATTTTGATTGTTTCTACACTTATATAGTTTTCGATACTTTTTATCGTTATCGGCGTTTTTTTTATCTGAGTAAATATTTAATCGCTATCGACCTCAACAACTTTGCCGACGTTGGTTTGAATTTATTTATTCTAACAAAGAAGAGCACATGCTATCGTTATTAATGTTTTCAACATCGTCGATATTTCGTACCTCATCGACATTTTTATCATTATAGATATTTCCATCACCATCGATATTTATAACGTTATCGACCATGTTCATTATTTGAAATTTTTTGCGTTATCGATAAATTTTTCGATATAGTTATCATCGCTGTCATCATTGTCGTTAAGTTTTCCAATACTAATAAATTTCACTAGCATTGTTCTTGTGGTTTTTCACGTGTGCCATAAAAGGGGTAAAATTAATAACATTTCTAGATCAAAATTATCGGAATTCACAGTTGACCTACTTGAAATGTTCAAATATCTGGCAAATGGTTTTAAAAATTTAACAAACGTAACATAACTTCCCAACACTCAGTGTTATAAAATGTGCGCTAAATAAATTTTCCCTTTCCCTACTCCCTATTCAAATTGTGCAATTTCTCACAAATCAATAAGGTCAATGAATGCAAAGACTAATGCGCAAATGTGACATGAAACATAGAACCCTACAAAACTGTCGACTTAATGTCCCATGGTGTATGCAAAATAAAGCCACGGCGTTGGCTGCTGTTGTATTGCAAAAGTGGCGTTGGTATTGAAATTAACCCAGAATGGAAATGAAATGAACGACACAGAGTGGTGACAATATTTGGGTGGCCACTGTGGAGAGCGAGCGGGCAATGAATGCCAAGATACGTAAAGATAGATTTTGAAAAACTAAGCTACAAGGCAATGTTGTGGCAGGCACAGCAAGCACAGCTGGCCCAAGCAGATTTCAGTTTGGCTTGGCACAGCTTTAAAATCATAACCCACAATCCCCGTTTCATTTGTTATTGGATCTCATTGTGATGCAAAATTCAAATAAATCCTCACAAATGTGCGGCAACAGCAATTTCATTCATGCCATCATTCATTCGTTCATTCATTCATTCAAGCAAGCAAACACAAACAAGCAAACCAACGAACGAAAGTCAGGCGAGCAGGCAGTCAACCAGCCAGTCAGCCGGCCAAACAAACCAGCCAACCGTGCGTTCATTCATTTGTTGGGATTTTGCATTGACTACTTTGGCGGCTATTATTGTTGCATTTTACGCCTTCATTTTTTGTCGCCTGCATTTCAACATTTTTTAAGCTGCAGCAATTTGCATAATGCAACAGCGTCAGCAACAATAATGTGCCAACAACAAAAACGACTACAACAAAAAATAATAATACACAAGCAGCAACAAACAATGGGGTTAAGGTAAAACATTGTTGCATCGCGCGAAGGACATGGAAGGCGCTTGATGGTTCGCAGAAGGCGAACGTTGACACTGCGAGAAAAAGAATGAAGGCTGGCCGTGTTGAAGGAGGGGATGGTGGTGGTGGTCGCTTCGTCAGCGGCACGGTGGCTCAATGGCTCGGTCAATACGCCATTTTTATTATGCTTGCAAACCGCAGAAAGATGCCGTATTGATTTCGAGTAGTTTGCTTGTAGAAGCTCAGGGCTGATAGCGTCTGACAGTGATTAAGGCGCTGGAGGTGCATGAAAAAATGTAGCGCAGAAGAGGAAGAGAAAGAGTAAAAACAAAGAAAGGACACAAGACCGAGTTGACTTGTGCAATGGATTAAGCAAATATTGAGCCTTATATGGCTGTGCTGTAAATTAAAGTAAATTGTTGAGTAATAAATGGAAGTCTATGTGTGCGTAGCGGTTATGTGTTAAAAGGATTGAAAGCTGAAATTTAAATAAGGAAATATTGGAAAAGTGGCAAGGTAAAATAATTTTTATTTTTGCAGCGAAAATTAAAAATGGAAAAACAGTGGACTGCCAAAGGCAAAGTGTAAAATCTGGAGGAACATTATCAAAATTGGAGCCTTAAATTCAGTGCCACAACTTAAATAAATGAATTAAAAAGAAAAAAAAAATTGTACGCCTTGGCTAATCGAGAGTAAGTATTTGAATTAACTAAATGGAATTTTCTCCTTGACTTTCTTAAATTATTTGCTTTCTTATTACTTATTGCAGCGCCATATTTAAAATAAATGAATTAAAAAGAAAAAAAGTAACCCCATGGTAGTTAAGAGCCTAGAATTAAATAAAAAAACACTCTCCATCCCACACTAATCAAGAGTATATGGATTTGGAAAAATAAAACAGGAATTTATTTAAGACTTTTGTGAAGATACCAGAAAAATTTTCAAACTCTAAACAAATATTAATGAAATGAAGAGGAAAATTACTCATCACAGTTCAGTGATGAGCTCCCAAGGGGTTGAGCTTAACCAAGAGTAGAAATCTAGCTGCTACTTATCGAAAGAAAGAAATTAAAGTATGTCACAGGTTAAATGAAAACTAATATACCTCTAAATAAGTAACAATCTGGCTTATGATCATAACCTAAAGAAATGCCACTACAAGCTTTAAGTACTGCATATGTTGTTTTCATGAGCTACTACCTAGAAGTAATTAGAAAAAATTTGATAGCAAATTACTCAAAATATTCTGAGCGAGCTGAGCTCAATAAAGCCGTGCAAGGAGGTTAAAGGGATCGATTTGGTGTTTGAGCCGCTGCTTAAGACTCGCGTCTTTGGACTTAGTGGTCTGATTTCGAATCCGACGGTGGCTATGCCTGCTGCTTACGTAGAAAATTTGTTTCTCTAATAGATTCTTGGGTGTTCGGAAATACTACGAAGTAATCGTATTCTTTGGGGATTTTACAGATTGTACCGAACATTTTTAAGACTTAAAACTCATAGTTTCATCAGATCGAAGTGTTATTGACTAGGATCAAGTAGAGTACTTACACATTATCTTTCTTAACGAAGCTTTGATCTTAAATTTTTTGTAAATTTTTTTTTTCGATCAATCGATATTTTGTGATTTTTATGCTTTCGATGAAAAATAATCTTTTTTCTTAGATTCAAAATTTTTCATCGCTATTTTGTGATTTTTTTTTACGATAAAAAAAAATTCTTTATATTTGGGTTTCAACATTTTCCGCACATATTTCATTGATATTTTTACTGTGTCGATCAAAGTAATCGTTACCCATGGATTTAGAATTTTAGTATTATTCGACCATAACGAAACGCGATGACAATAATCATAGCAACAACAATACGACTTACGTTTTATGATCGAAAAAATAGCATAATATCGATCAAAATTGATCGGAAAAATTCAAACCCAAGAATAACGATTATTTTTGATATAATTTGGTATTGTTATCGGTGTTCATATCGATATTTTTTATCGATATTTCTATCGGTGTCGATATTGATATCGTGGTCCGTGATTCCCTTGTTTTTGCATACTATTATTGTTATCGATAACATCGTGGGTATTTTTATCCGAAATGCTATCGATAACATTGTGGGAATCGTCGGCACCTAGATATTATATTCACTGCTTATACTTCATTGTCGTTATTAGAATACTTATTGTTTTTCCAACTTTTTGCTAGGATGCCTCCGGTTAACCGAAGCCATAGCTATTTCACGTTAAGTACTTCGCCAAGAAATTTAACTCGTCACAAATTAGAAAAACTAATTCATTTTTAGCATATGCTGCACTTATAAATCTCCTCAAAGTGATTTTCAATTCACTTAAATGCACTTAAGTTCATAATTCATTAAGTAATAAAATTGCGCAATTCGAAAAGTGCAATTGGAAAAAGCTCACACCACAAAAAGAGCAAGAAAATTTTGCTACAATTTTGTTTTGAAACAAATGCAGACAAATGCACTTACCAATGTACTTGAGTGCAGGCGCTACGCACCAACCCAACAAACTTACGAAAGTGCAGATGTGCTTAAGTCGCTCTATATAGTGCAAGCAAAGGAAATGCATACACCTGCAAGCTTAAATTTTGTATGCACATAGTTATAGTTTAAGCTCTTGAACTTAGAATGAAAAAAAAAAAATTGATGGAAAATCAATTAGAGTTTTTCGCTAAGCACACTTGAGGCATATGCTTAAGGTGAAGACACGTGATGGCTAGGCTAGCTAGCTGAGGTCAGCAAAATCTCCGAAGTGGCTGCTCAAGTTTGAGGCGAGTCTGGCTAGCTACCCTGCATACTTGAGGTGGCGAAGGAAGCTGTGTGCTGTCTTGCTATGTCTCCGTATATTTCTATCGTACGAGTATGCGACAAAGCTTGCTGCTCAATTACATTTCCTTAAGGATACAAGGCATACACAGCTCAGAGAGTAGTTGCTTGCTCTAATAAATTTAATTATTTTAACAATTTATCAACTGCTGCGCCAAGGTGCTGGCAAGCAGTGCAAGAGGAAGAGGATGAAATGCATGCTGTGCGCTTGCTAGGCAATGCCATATGGAAATCGTATGCTTAGGTTTGTATGTGCCCCAGTATATATCTGCATGAATTTGCCGTCTATTTTTGGCATTTGTGAACTTGCCTTTCATTAACTTCTCATATTTGCCCAACAACAAGGCAAATCATATACATATTTGCCTTGAGATAAATTGTTGTTGTTGTTGTTGCTGTTGCATTAGCCAAAGTAACGCTAGATGAACATCAAAAGGAATATACATAGTAGAAGAATACACATTTGAAGTAAATTACAAAATTGCAGATGTCTTAAGCACACAAATGACATCACTGCGCGCACACATGTACGCATTTACAGTGGGTGGCGCTGAAAATCGTACAATGATTTTTTTTTTTATTTTTTCCGTTTATTTTTTTTTTCGTTTATTTTTTTTATTTTTTATACAACTCAAATTTTGTCGCGAACTGCACTAATCTAAACTTTTTTAGTAAAATGAGAAAATTTTTTCAAAAAATTTAAATTTAAATTTTTTTAAAAACTTTTTCCTAATACGTTGCTCGTGACTCATTTAATTTAAGTGCAGTGTTTGTTATGCTTAAACATTTCTGTTACAATTTTATAAATTTTCTGTCTTGGAAAAGCTCCACAAAAACTTCCAAAAATTTTCGTCAGTGTTTAAATATTGTTTAACGATTTTAATTTGCTATTTTTTCATTTCATTCATTATTTTGGTTCGCTGAAGTGGTGGCTTGTATGTAGTAACAATTTTTAAATGAAATTTTTAAAACTTCCTTTGGTTAAATTCTCATAGAAATTCTAAAAAAAATTGAATCGAATTTAAGATTTTTTTCCGTAATAGCTTGAATTTAGCGAAAAATATATGTTTAGGTTCTCGCTGGAAAAACTGTCGATGGTAATTCCAAATAATTTCATGAAATTACACAAAAATTCTATCAAGACTGCAATTATTTAATTGAAATTTAAAAAAAAAATTTCAGTTACTTAGTTTGATAAGCCATTTTAGTTTTACACACTGGCATGTAAGTAGGAACGTATGCAATAATTTTTTAAAAAAGCTAAAAAAAATAAATTAATAAAAATTTAAATTCATTAACCGAATTTTTGGCATTTTTTTCCGGCAGTAAATTTCATTTCATTTTGGGTTTGGTGGAAAATTTCAGTTAAATTTTATAAACTTTTTCGCGGAATAAATTCTTTATAAAAATTTCAAAACAAAAAAACACTTTACAAAAGTTTGTTGGAAAAATTCACAGAAAGTACAAAAAAGTTGCATAAAAATTGCTATCATTTAATGAAAATTTTTTACATTTTTTTGGTTACTTAGTAGTTTCATATTCTATTTAATTATAATACGCTGATTGTTCTGTTCAAGATTTTATAAATTTTTTCATTGACAAAATTCTTTATAGAAAATACAAAAAAAAAAAAAATTAAAATAACAAATTTTTAAAAGAATTTCATAAAATTCTTAGGGTACTTATTTTTTATCCATTCATTTTTGTAATATGAACTTAACTAATTTAATACGACTGGATTTGACGCAAGCGTTTGTGTTTTTTTCGCTGATGAAATCCTCTGTGGAAATTTTTTATAAAAATTGCAATTAGTTGGACAAAATTTTTAGATTGTTTTTTGGGTACTCATTTAATTTTAGTACCTTGCGGTATGGTCATTATATTTGTATTTTCGAAAAATTTGTTTTTAATTTTTTTCAGCGTTAAGTGTTTATCCATTCGTTAATTGAAAACTTTGTAGTTATTTTGGCTCTTCTTTCACGGAACAAAGTCTCCACAGAAGTTTCCATTTTACCCATATTTTTTGTACTTTGCAATTTTTATTTATAGAGTTTTTTAAGAGAGTTTGAAATATATAATATCACAGCACAATATTTATTAAATTCAATTTAACGCGAAACATATTGCCATAAAGACACTGTACGATTTGCATTAATACACACCGTATTAGCCTGCATTCGCTTATTACACATGTCAAGTTGATTGCCAAAAATTTCCACAGCGAGCGACAGTAGTAATTTTGGAAATTTGATGCTACATTCCCTCCCTCGCTGTTGCCTCTGTTCATTTCAGCATCTCCTGTTCATTTCTTACAATAGCAATTGCTCGCATTATCGTTGTTGTTTTTGTGCGCAAAATTATACTTTAGAGAATTTATGGCAATGCAGAAAGTTCAAAGCTGAACTATCAGTGCGATAAATCTTTGTGAAAATTGTAAAACATGGGCGGCGCCATTGTGTATACTTCTTGTTGTTGTAGTTTTTGTATGCATTTTGAGTTAATTTTTGAGTTGGAAATGTTTGTAGAAAATACTTCTTTTTTTTTGTTTGCGAGTTGTAGATTTTACAAATGTAATAAAGTGAAGTGGATAAGTAAATAATTGATGGCAGCGAAAAAAGTCTGATGAAAATTTGTCAAGAATAGAAGAAAAACAAATAAAAGCCGTCGAAGAATAAAATTGCATTAGAAATGTTTGTTAAAAAAAATTTTGCCACTCTGTTCACGGCGACACTGCATTTTAGTTATAAATATTTGATACTAAAAATACACACGAACACCTCCTGACAGGGAAACCCAAAAACACATGTCCGTGGTGCGGATCAGATTCCACAGTAGACCACCTCCTAGGCAAATGCCCAAGTCTCCAAGACCACAGGATCGAAACCTTCAAGGACTCTAAACCGACTGCACTTCTTGGCAAACCCTCGACAGAAAATATTAACAAAATACATAACTTTTTGAAACTATGCAGTTCATTGAAACACATTTGATCTCAAAACCAGATTTACGCAAAACACAAAAATAATGTAATACACACCTAATGATAGAGTCGTAAGCCCTGGCAGCTAGTACTCATTTTGATAGTTAGATATAAGCTTTTTGATATATCTAATAAATCATAATAATAATAATAAAAAAAGAATTGATTTGCTTCACCGCACTTTTAAAAATTTTGGCAACTGCCTTGAAGCAGATATTACAGGTGGCGAATCTGATTGAAATAATTTTTTATGTGATTTGAATTATTTTTGATGTTGGTTGGCTACTCTATTAAACAAAATTGTCTTCATTTATTTCTGCCAAAACATTTTTGTGTTGATGCCTGTTTTGCAATATTTTTATAAATTTTTTTTAGATAGATGGCATCCCTATTAAAAAATACGTTAGCATTTGAGGGCGAAAATACCTTTCTTAGATATCCATATCTGAATATTTGCCTTAGTTCACAAATTTTAATAAATTTTCATGCCTAGACAGTTGGCAACCCTATTGAAAAATACATTTTATTTAATGTGTTCTAACATACCTTTCGTTTGATACCTATTTTACAATATTTCTTTTTAACTTAACAGCAATATTAATTTTTATTATATACATACATGGCAACCCTGGTTCTATTGATTTCAAAATTAAAGTATTCTCAAACTCCTTTCATTTGATATCAATATTGTAAATAATTTTTCCATGTATGTATTTTTTGCATGACCTTTAGTTTCTCTGGAACCTTTTCTTTGTTTTTTTATGATCCCAGAATAAAATATAAAACTATGTTTACCTTTCACAGGCCAATTTATATTGTGCCCAAATTTGACAGTAGTCGGCTATCGACCTTATAAAAAATACCTTTGTTAACCGATATCAAAATGTTCAAAGTAAGAGTTAAGCGTAATATTAGTTATTCAATTCATGAAGTAAATCAATCTAGCCGTAATCTATTCCCAGGAATAGCCATTTAAAATAATGAGGTCTTGAATGAAAATGTTTTCAATTTGATTTTTCATGCTTTCAAGTCAAAAAGTTGTAAGTTTATTTAATTACTAGGATTAGCTATTGGTTTTTACGTTCGTATTTGATTTGCAAATGCACCGTTGAAAGGTTGAGTCGAAATATTATAAACTTTCCGATTTTATTTAAAATTTTGTGCTCGAATGCCCAGCACTGTGTATAAGGCGCTTAAGATTCTCAACTAGGTTCCGGTTAAATGACATCTCGATAGCCCGAAACATCCGTAAGAGATCCGAGATAGAGTGAAAAGCCCATAAAGTCGACAGGGTTACTTAATCAGCAGCTACGTTTGTGGGTAAGATCTTGTAGTCCGTTCTGGCAAACCGCGCTATAAAATTCACTATCAATCTTGAAGCACAAAATGGTGGTAAACTTTCCAATTGAGTGAGGAATCGAGACTACAAGGTATGGCTTCTCTAAAGCGAGAACTCTTGAACTAAAACAAAACTACAATAGAAATTTTGTTTCGATAGACCTAGAATGCATTAGACAAATTTTCGCTCGGGTACTGCAATCTAGAAAAGTGTTCGTCGGGGAAGCATAGAGGAAGACCGTGTTAAGCGCTACGCTCTAGCGTATTCAGATCTTGTCATCTTAAAGCAATGCCATATAGGTTTCTAGCGGAAAAATGTGAAGATTAATTGTGTGACGAAATAGGCGATGTCTAATCTACAACCAAGTGTGTATTGTGCCAGTTACAATATTTGAAGCCGAATCCTGAGAAGTATGCCAACAAATTTTTCGAAATTATAGTGAAAGATTGGCGTAGGCATCTACTGCTGGCTGCTTTCCAGTAATCCAAGTAACATAAGGTTTAAGTAATACAGGATGGAATCGATTAGCTCCTTTCTAGTGAAACTTCTGGAGAAATTCAAAATTTATACTTATGCCCAAGCGACAATTAAGGTTCAGGGCTCACTGTTGAGGCGCTCAAAAGTAGGCGTAGAAATTTCCAAGATGCCTTCAAAGCTACCTTTAGCCACAGTTCGCAGTGACATTGGACGAAACTGCATAATTGATGAGCTGGGTGGGTGGGATAACCTTAAAAAAGGTTTCTGCGAAAAAACGGTTGCGCAAGGGACTGAACGTTCTCTTGGCTGACTGTTCTACGATCTTCAACTAGTTAGCTCTAAGGCAGGGTAGCGAAATCAAACTGGGAACATTGAATTGCAGTGTTTCAAAAGAGCTTTAGCTACGTATGGATCGTTGGCGATCCAGCAAGAGTTCCTATTTATTGCTGAATTTTGCAACTTTCAGTTTAAATTCTTCGCTTACAAATTAAATTCACTTCATACTTCATATTCATCTCCTTTGTGGCATTAGTTTATGCATGTAAATAGCGCGAGGTTAAATCAATTTAAATTTACTTCAATACGCGATTTTCCACACATTTCTATTTCTAGTAGTTTGACGCTCTATGCCATGGAGAGCGGTGGGTAGGGGGGGGAGGAAATTCATATTACCAATTCGTATGCAAAGGCAATAAGCGTATAAATGCCACAGTGCGCGGCGAGTGTCACGTAAGTCAAACACACACACATATTTGGTACCTAGTGCAACATATTAATAAAATGGCAATGTGGCACGCACTTTGAGATATACATATGTACAATAGTATTTACATATTTACGTTGTAGCTCACATGTACTACTAGTTATATATGTAAGTATGTATGTATGTATTTGTGTACTCCATGCTACTTTTTTATTTTTATTATTGACAGTTTTCGCTGTTACTACTTGCGACTTTTGTTGTCAGAGTTGCCAGCTGCCTTAAGGCGAATTCTCCGAAATTCTTAAAAAAAAATGCCTCGATATCCGCAACAATGATTTTATGACTATTTAAGTTCACAGCATTCTCACTTTTATTGAAGAAAAAAATCGACAAAAATCACTAAATATATTGAGATAATAGCGCGCTCTTTTACTCGTAACAGCTGATGCTTTAAAAGCATATGAATATTATTCCTTAAAATCATATTTCTCTTGATTAAATTTTTATAAATGCTTATTACCCGAAGAATTAACTACATCCAATGCCTCTCTGCGAAGTTCATTTCTTAATGCAGGTTTATTTAAATTAATTTGGGAAAAAATTCTCTCTAATGAAGTTAAAATTGGATTCGAATTTATTTTCTTCCTTTCTGTTTTCCATTTTCGCAATTTCTTTTTACCCTTTATTTTTAAGTAAATTTTACGTTATAGAAATGCCTCCAAAGTCTCTGTGCGGCGCATGTTTGGTATTGCTGTTTTGTTTAAATTGATTTGGAAAAATTGAACACATTCTTCCCCCCACTTTGGTTTACATTTTTACAATTTAAGTTGAGCTTTTATTTAAAAAAAAAAGTGTATCGTTGTTAGAAGTCCCTCTTAAGTCTCTTTTTGAAATTTATTTTTCATTGCAGCTTTATTGAAATTAATTTGGGAGAAAAATTTCCCTGAATTAAATTAAAATTGTATACATTTCCCCCCTCTTTGGCTTACAATTTTCCAATTGAATTAGAGCTTTTATTTTAAAACAACTGTCTCTTTAATAGAAATTCCTCCAAAGTCTCCATTCGAATTATATATTTCATTACAGTTTTATTGAAATTAATTTAGGGGAAAAATTCCCTCTAACGATATTAAAATTGCACACATTTTCCCTTTATTTTTCTTCGAATTTGACAATATGAAAATTTCACTTTAACTTTTATTTTTAAACAGTTTGGCAATTTCACTATAGCTTTTCTTTTAAAAAAAATTTTTCGTTAATAGAAATACCTCCAAATTCATCTCTCTTTAAATTAATTTGGAAAGAAATTTGATAAAATTTGTTAAATTTTTCACCCTTTCTGCTTTTTATTTGACTCTAAATGCAGGAAAATTTCTCTCTAAAATTTGACACATTTTTCTCCCTCTCTGTTTTTCATTTTACTAATTTCATTCTATTCACAATAATAATGCTGTAGTGAAAATTTTTTGTGCATTAAATTCCCCCTAAAATTTAACATAATTCGCCGATTCCGCCGAAAAATTCGAATTCCCCCAAATCGCGCAATTTTACCTCGGTTGGCATCACTGTTTTCTCTGTGCTTGCCACATTCTCTCCACCTCCACGACTCTACCTTATCCTTTGCTCGCGCTCTACCGCAGTCGCTTCAGGTTCAATTAAAATGCGCGACACATCAGCGCATATTTTACAAGCAAACCGAGAAAAAAGCTCAGTAGAAGGAGAAGCAGTGAAATAAGCTGGTGGGGAAAAATATGCGAAACTAGCTGGAAAAAATAGTTGTCAAAGCTAGCGATAGCGAGCAAATAAAGTAGGGAATAAATAAAAAATATGAAAATAATAGCGAAAATTGTGGTATAAGTAGAAAGCGCACAAACATTTTAACACAAACCAGTACAGCGTCGTATTTCGAGGACGAGGGTCCTACTGGTTTTAGTTGTAGTTTAGAGTGAATGAAGTTAGTGTGGCGAAAGTACGCGCGCGCCAACATTTTAATAATATTAAAAGTACAAATATACTAACATATGCAGCCACATACTTAGCCAGCACCAGCAGGCAACTACCCACATGCCATAACATTTTTTTTTGCTCGTTTTCGTGCACCCTGTTTGTGGCAACCGCCGGCTGCTTTGGTTTTGTGGCACCTAATAAAGTCTAGAAAATGGAATGCCTTTGAGTTGCACGAGAATATTTAATAAAAGCTACAACTGCGCGCGTACTGGGTGGTGGGGTGCATGTATTTGTTTGGGCCAATGTGGGGAGCATGTTGCTTTGACTTAAAAATTTGAATTATTGACTTTTGCGTACTGAAAGCCCAGAGAGCGGGTTTAAAGTTTAAGTTTTGTAAGTCACAATGCTGATAAATTCCTGGACAATGGATTCACCAAGGCGTGTTCTAAAAAATATAGATACTAAGCTCAAAGTGTATACACTTGGCGAAAAAGTTGTCAACCGGTCGTCTTTGGTTGCCCTTTTTTATGAATGAAAACCATAGGTTCCGGTTTGTGGATTTCGTTTATTTGATGCTCATTTTTTTCCCATGATTATATTGGTATCGGTTAAGTGGTCGCCACCATAGTTAATACGAGCCCGACTTATGAGATTTGCCATCACGATTACCAGAACTTCCGGCGACGGGTTCTTGCATACTTGACGTATATTCTCTTCGATGGCTTCAAGCGAACAGACTCGCCATTTCAAAACGAACTCAGGAACGGTTAAATCTAGCGATCCTGCCAATCGGTGCAAACCACCGAAACGCGACATTAAGCGAACCGGAAATACAACCCTTAAATTCCAATACCATTTCATCTAAGTGAGGAAAAGGAAAGATACAGCCCTCGAAAATGACTTTGTAGCGCTCGACATTGTCAGTTGTCAGTTGGTTAGTTCGCATGTTTACGACAAAATAAGACCCGATGATGCCTACAGTATAGCATTCAGTAAACTTGAACTAGTGTAATAGCTTTTCGGTGGCGGATGTCCCTAGAGATGGAAATGCGGTCCGCCTCGTTTTCGATGAAAAGTTGCCTTCCTCGTGATCGAAATTCAGCATGGCTTGAGTGTAGATTACACGCGCTTAGCGGTTCAAAGGCTAGCAGCTAATGAACTGTGAGGGTATTTTTAAATCTTTCACCAAAAATCTTTGTAAAGGCCGCCGATTGTTGCCCAATTAGATAACTCCTCGTCTGTCCGATTGCCTGTGGGTTTCTTTGAAATCTGCAGCCAAAACACCGATATTCTCAACATAATGGCTGCTCCAGGACCGGACAAACCAGACCGCATCTTGTGTTGCCCCATAATCTTCTAAGCTAGCGGCTAAACGCCATAGTCTTGGCAATGTTGGTATCGGAAGACCGAGAAATCTTAGACTGCTACTCAGAGCAGAGGATAAACTGAGCTCGTTCTATTTATCAAGAAGCACAAAATTCTTAGGGTACACCTAAGCTTCGGTGGTGGACGCTCACCTCGTACTCCCTGTTAGGGTTAAATATATGGGTTTAATACTGAATAGGAAACTTTTCAGGAAACTAGATGTTGGAGAAAGAACTGATAAGTTAGTCAGGCAGGGCTAGGAGGTTTTTGGATTTTCTCTACCTACCTATCGGCTGCTCTTGAATGAGTGAGGTTTGGGCCAGGTCGGCAAGCGCTGAGCAGCTTTTAGAACGTGTAGGTTCGCAGGGTCTTATTGAACAAGACTAGAACCGAGGAGGTCACGGGAACTTCTACGGTTGTCCAAGCCATAGCTCTCGTTAATTGTAAGAGTGCTGACAGGCCACTGCCCACTATCCACTGTCCACTGTCCACTGTCCTTGAGGACTGTAACCTCTAGTCATAAGCTTTTCGGCGAGTTGTTTTTAGCTGGATAATTTTTTATATTAGCTGTTTTTTTTGGAATCCTAACTTTGGCCATTGGCATTTTTTAGACTTCCGGGAAGCTTTTTAAAATCTATTAAAATTTTATCTATAATAACCATACTTTTGTTTATGACTTTTCGCGGTTGAAAGATACAGAGTTTGCAGGAAACAAATTTAAAATTATTGTGTTCACCCTCTCCAACCACCGCTAACACTATTGCACTTCCACAGGCCTGCCTGTTACTTCTACTGTTTCAATGTGTGCCTTTCCTGGACATTTTCAACAATACGCTTCAAAAATTGAATGAGGTGTAATGACATTTGCTTCATAAAGCAACAGCGGAAATTTCAAAATAACTGGCAGTTATTGAAAAATGAGACAAAGCATTAAAATGAATAAGAATTCTTTTCATTGGCAGTATTGTTGCCAAGCCTGTTGGTTGGCGGCTAAACTAGGCAACGGAAGTTGTATTGAAATGAGTTATTGAAGTGTGTTTACAACAAATAAGAGTATTTGCAATGCAAATAAGGAAAGTATAGTTGCGAATGCATAATGAGGTGTGGATGGGTTTAGTTCTGCGCTGAAATTGTAGACAATAACTACGTGTTGAGTTTTTGATTAGACATTCTGATGATGCGACTTCCTTCTGACTTCATCGCGGTATGACCAAAATATTAATAAAAAAAATTTTCAAATTCATTTTCTAATTCAAAATATTATCTTTAATAACTCTACTCTTTCTTTTTCTTCTTCTTCCAGCTACGCCATGCTTTGCTTGAGTCCGCAAGCCATTTAACCATCGCTGGAATAATTCAAATACGCTGAAAACTTTCCATTGACCTCCAACGCCGCGCTCCCACAAATGTCTGACGAAGTGCCTTCTGGGCGCTTATCGCAAATCTTCGATTCGCTCACCAATCTCCAACAACAGCAAGTGCAACAAGCGCGCCGCCGTTCCGCCTCCTCATCGTCGACATCGCCCGCAAATTCTGGCCGCGCCACACCATCAAGCAGCGCTGGCACAGCAACCGCACAACCATTTGCCTTTCATCATCAGCATTTCAGCAATCATGCGCATGCGTACTATGCGCGGGCGCAAGATGGCAATGCTTATTTGCATACCTTTCCGGCGGCGGCGGCGACGCAAGCGCATCATCATCATCATCATTTGCATCACATGCAATCCGCGCATTACTACGCACAACAACAACAATACGCACAACATCAATCACAGCAGCAGCAACATCAGCAGCAAGTTTACTGCGGTGCTCAGCAGCAAATGTCGCTGCCGCCCATGTACGCCTCACAATCGCTGAACTCATCGCCTTTGCTCACCAAGCGCGCCACCTCATTTAGCGGGAATATACCGCTGACACGCCCGCATTGTGAAAATCTTGCTGCGTTGCGCGTCTCGGCGGCAACAGCGGGTGCTGGTAATAGTGGTGTATCGCAGTCGACACCAAGTAGTCCGCGTTTGATGCCGCGACGCTCGCAGCGTCCACCGCCCATACCGGCAAAACCAAGCGCGGCAACATTGCAGAACGCCAGCGCAGGCGGAGGTGGCAGCGCTTCACGTGGCGGTAGCAGCAGTAGTAGTGGTGGTGGTGGTGGTGGTGTTGGTAGCGCTGGCGCTATGGCAAGAAAGTCTGTCGCTAGTGATGGCGCTGCGTCAGAAAAGGGAGAATCAGGTGTTGGTCAGCCAACTGCTGCGGGTCCGGCGATCAATCCCGGTCTAGCCGCATTAGATACCGATGCGCCTTGGCCGCATTTCTCTACGCTCACCGAACACTTGGACGTGCATCAGGTGAACAATTACGCGCAACCAGTGCCAGAGGTGAGTAGAGCTTTTGTTTTTTGGGAGAAAACTATATCTTCCTCAATGTGTAGGTTAAAATCCAGACCTATAACATAAACGCTTTTAGGCAGTGTTGCATTTTATAAGACTACAAATCAGAAAAATTTTACAATTAAAAAAAATTGCCATTTGGAAACAATATTTGTTCAAAAATTTAATATTTTTTAATTAAAACAACATTTTTTGGAACTACTAAGATTTTTTAATTTCTTAGACTTAAAACGTTAAAATAATTTTTTGTTTAATATACAAAAAAAAAATTAAATAGAGTAAAATTTTTTTTAGAAATTTGTTTATCTAGAATTTAAAAATTATACGAAATAGTTGCTTACAATTAAAAAAAATCCAAAATACAATATTTTCTGCTTTCAAAATGTTAAATTTTAGAGGAGAAATTCAAAAACAAAAAAAAAATACAAATTATTGATGATTGGAAAAGGTGTTGATTCAGTAATTTAGGTCTGAACATTTATTTATAAATTGGAAAAAATTTTTTGGATAAAATTTAAAAAGCAAAATTTTTTATATTTATTACAAATATTATACTGCATGAAAAAAACATTAAAAATTTTCTTAATTTTTTTAGTTTCTTAAGCTAGAAATACAAATCTTGCTTATTTCATAAAAAAAAAAAAATTACTAAAAATTTAAGACAGGCAAAAGAAAATTTTATTATGTTAATTTAAAAAATATTGCTTCTGCTTACAAAATTTCCAGAGAAGGTAAAAAATTTTAAGATTGGAAATTAGAAAACAGTAGAAAATCAAAAAAAATGTTTAATAGGAAATAACTTTTGTTCCTACCTATAATTTTCAAATACTGTTTTGGATGTCTGAAGTTTTTAAAATTTTCAGAAATTAAAATTTTTTCAAAAATACAAAGTTTTTTTTTTTTTTTTTAGAAATTATAGCATTGTAGAAAAAACGGATGTGCAGAAAGCGACGACTTTAGAGCTATCACAAAAAAAAATATAAAATGAAAAAAAAAAAATTTAAAATGATGAATTTCAAAAACAAGCACTCCAATTATTAATTGGATTGATTTTAGCTTATAAATAATTATATAAGGCTTCATTCAGCTTCTAAATATAAATCTTAAAATATTTTGGTTTAAATTCTACCGCATCTCCACCTTCCAATTCCAGATTAACTGGCAGGAACGCTGCCTGGAACTTCAGCTCGAATTGCATCGCTCCAAAAATCAAGCTGGCCGCATACGTGATATGCTGCGTGAAAAGGTGAGTTCTTTCCACAAACTATAATTCTACATTTGAATATCGTAAAGTAGATTCATCGCTAAAAAATAGACTCGAAAAGGGTTGGACTCAAAATGACTCGAATTTTCGGTGCAAATGCGCTTGGTACGCTGTCACGCATAATTAGAATTAAATGCGCTTTTGGGAATAATTCAAATGAATGTACGAAGAGACACAACCACAAACGTCTACTAGGACATTGAAAAAAAATTGAAAACTAGAAATCATACTCTCAGTTTTGGCAGGCAAAAAACTGGCGACAAACAGCCGCAAGCATTGAGTGAGTGAAATGAGAAAGAATGTTGATGAAGACTTTGGTAGTGGTAGACCAATTGGAGTGCGTCACAGAAATGTCCTTGATTTTTCTCTGCTCGACTGCTTATGTGGATATATATTAGTGGGTGTGTGTGTGTGTTTTTTTGTACCAGTGTATTTTATTCTGGTATTTTGGTGTACTCGTTCCGTTTGCAGTCGCTTCCGTTTTAGTATGCGATAGTCATTAATTTGCTGTGAGTGTATGTGTGTATGTGGGTATGTATGAATGTATATGTGGTGTACTCATGTGGTGAGTGGTTGTTGTGCCAACATTTGGCAAGGATTCTTTAATCTTCATCAAAGGCTAATCAGCACATTCAGCCTCATATTGTACATAGTACGCTCACATCAAAGCGTAAACAAAAAAAAAACAAAAAAAAAAAAAAAGAACACGGACGTGTCCTTAACAGCTGCTGGTAGGTATGGCAAAAACTGACTTAAAAATTAAAACAAAAAAATTATGCATTCGGAAATATAAAAAATATTTTTTATGCTGCTTTAAAAAAAATAATAGGCATTGGCACGTTTTGATAATTATTATTATAATTTTTTTTTTTAATTTAGTATATTGGGAAAAATAAATATTGGAAATTTGGGACAACTTTTTTTTTAAATTTAATTTTAGTGTTTTTTTTTAATTTTATTTAATTCTATGACATAAACGTATATTTAGATTAAAGTTGCAAACAACTTAAAAAATGTAAAAAATTCAGTAAATTTTTTCAAAGTTAAAACATTTCATCAAAAGTAACAATAAATAAAAGTAAACAATAAAAATTAAAAATTCCTGTAGATTTTGTATAAATTTTTTTCCTAACAGTCTTTCGTAATTTCTTCTGAATCAAAATAGATCAGAACGCCAGTAGAAGAAAATTGTGAAACAGGCGAAATTTCAGCTTCTTCAAATGCTCCAAATTTTTCAATATTTGAGGATTATTTTGCACTTTTCTAATTTTGGTTCAAAGTTTGAAACTTTGATAAATAAGTACTTTGTTTGTAAATGAATTATATTTTATAAAAAAAAATTATTTAAATTTACATAAGAAAATAAATGTTAAAAAAAAAAATGTTAAGATCTTTTATTACTTGCATCAGTGTACGTTAACCTTAAAAGAGTTTTCAAATTACAAATTCAATGAATTGAAAAAAATAAAAATTAAAAATTATTTAAATGTTTAAAAATTTGAATTAATTGTAAAAGAGAAAATCACTTTTTAGTAATTAATCTGTAGTGTTGAAAATCGCAGAAAGAAAGAAATGGAGTTACATTTTTTTTTTGAAATTCTTTGAAATTTTTGCAAGTATCTGTTTTTTTTTTTTTTAAAATTCTTTATTTAAGCTCACTTTGATTAAAAATTGCAAAAAGAAACAAACCGTACAATTGAAACAGATAAAAAAATTCCTTACAAGACTCTTTAATTTTAAATAATATTTATTGAATTAATGAATGTTTGTTAAATATATTACAAATTTCTTTTTTTATTTTTGAAAAAAGAAATAATTTTTTACGCAAGAAAAAATAATTCGAAATTAGTTAGAACTGAAATTACTGAGATACTGCAAATCACGGCAAAAGCGAAATAATGGAATTGCAGACAAAAGTAGAAATGAAGTACTTGAGAATTTGAAAAATATTTTATTGATGATCCCTCAAGATTTTTTTTCAGCTTTCAATTTTTTGTAGGTACAATTGTTGAAAATATATGGCTGCGAAAAAGTGAATACAAAATTTAAAAAATAAAAATCTTTTCTTTCTTAGGGGAAATTACAAAAATTTAAGAATGCATGGACAACAAAATATTTAAAAGAAATAAACGGTAAAGATAGAAGTAAAGCAATTGATTCTAGATCTTTAAAAATCTCTGCTTTTTGACGTATTTTTACTTTTTTAAAGAAATTTAGGAATTGGAAAATTTTTGTAATGAGAAAAACTTTCGGATGGCATGCACATTTTTTTTTAGCTGTAAAATAAATTGCAAATAGTTATAAAAATTTATTAATTACTCAAAACTATTACTTAATTAAGTTAACTATATTCAAAAATTAAATAATTACCTTACCAGTTTCAGTGTTACACTCTTTTCCTAAGCTATTTGAATAAAATAATAAAAAAAAAAAACTAAATAAAAAAATAATTTTTTTAGTTCATTATATGTATAAATTTTGCCCTCCAGCGTATTCAGATCAACCCTGATCAAATGATTTAAAAACTAATTGGGATTGGAGAATTTAAACAAAAAATCAAAATTGTTTTTGTTTAGTTATTTGTGAGATATTTTATTTCTCACTGAAAATTTTTCAGCATTATTCGAGTTTAAATTGTTTTCGTTGTTTGTTTCAATTTTTTTTTTAAATTTAATTCAGATAAACAGGTTTGTGTTCTCTTACGTTTTTTTTTATATTTATTGTTTCAAATATATAATTTTGAAATTGCAATTTTTGATAAAATTAATTTGTAATACTAGTTGACTCTTCTTTAGTTTGTATTTCAAATTTATATTCGCAAATATATTAGATTTATGCCTTCATATTGAATTTTAACTTGTTGTAAATTTAATTCAGTTAATGCTTACGCTCAGTTATGTAACACATCAATTAATTGCTTCTGACATCAACAACTGCCACACTTTACTTTTTTTTAATTGTGCACATCTGAGAAAAGGAGGAATTTCATTAATTTACTACAAAATTATTCAATTAACAACTTTTTAATTGCATAATTCTCATCACAACAACAACACATTTTGTTTACCCTTGGGTTCACCTTTTTAATAAATCTTTCACTCTCACTCTCATTCATTTTGGCACTCCTCTTGTCAAAAATTCGCACGTTTCTCGCATACTAATTCAACGCCAAAAAAAAAATCTAACCCCAATAAAAACGTCATTAGACACACGACGAAAGGCAACCCTAATTTTCTCCCTTGACGATATTAGGTTGTTAAGTTAAGCCTTTTTTAATAACCAAATTTCATGACTAAACACGCACACAATATATTTGAAAACAGAAAAAATCAATTAAACCATTGTCAAGCTCGGTGAATGCCAATGAGCGGGGTATGTGATATTGAATTTGAAAAGTAGTTAGTATTAGAAAATTGTCTTGGGGAAAAGATATTCATACTAGTAGACTCAGCATCTACACTCAAAAAAGAGCATGCAGAATTATCTGGATTGAAGAAAAATAGCATCAAAAGAAAGAAAAAAAGTTTTAGTATAAATAATATAAATAAATAAGAATAAAAATTCATATTGAAGAAACCGCAAATCAATCGAGTTTCAAGCTGTGTTTATTTCTGCTTGTTTTCTTTGATTCTCCTGAAAAAAGTTTTTTCAATGTCGCATCACACAGCCGCGTTACGAGGTCGCTTTTGTGATACAAAATAAACATATGAAGCTTGAGATCATTTCGATACTAGGCCGAGATCATTTGTGGCTTATTTTGGGACTAGTTATTTCAGAAACATTGGAGGAATATTTCGTGTCCATTTCAGGCCTATTTCAAGACCATTTCAAGACTAGTTCAGGATTAATTCCACACTCTTGCGGGCCTATTTGTTTCGGATTAATTTCGGGATGACTTCTGGTCAGTTTCAGAACTAGTTCGAGATCAATCCGGCACTATGCAAAGACTATTTGCGGATCAGTTGAGGACTAGTTCAGCACCAGCTAGGTGCTAGTTTGGAATGACCGCAGTCACAGTTGACGACTGGTTCACGACTGCTTTGGATCTAGTTCAGCATTGGTTGAGGACTGCTCGGGGTCAGGTTTGCGACGACTTAAGAGACGAGTTCGAAACTAGTTCGGGCTTAATTTGGAACTACTTCAGGACTGGTTTGCTACACGTTCAAGAGTATTTTGGAACTAATTTAGGACCGCACGAGTAGAAACAGAAATTTGTACAAATACATGTACATAAAATGTGCGCGCAGTGTTGCCAGTTTCAAAGTCAAAAATGGGTATAGTCTTTCTCATATTGCCCTCTATAACTCTTTATGAAGTTGTTAGAGAAATTTTACTTCTAGCTCGCGCACTTTGGTGCACGAGTGTGTTTTTTTATTTGGTTATTTTAAAAATTGGAATTCAACTGTAGTTATTGTTGTAGCGGTTATCACGCCCCGTAAAGAGCGGATGCACCCATGGTCGTTGTCGTCAAACTCATCTTGGGGGAGGCCAAGGAAACGTGCAGTTTCGACAGGGTTGGACCAGAGGGAGAGGGGGGTTAGATGAGTGGGTTTGAGAGGGCATTGGTATCGTGCGGAGAATCTCCACATGCCAGACATGTGTTGGGTATGTCAGGGTTGAGTTTGGATAGGTAGGAGTTGAGCCTACTACAGTATCCAGATCGCAATTGTGCCAGAGTGACGCGGGAGTCGCGGGGCAGCAGAGACTCCTTATCTGCTACAGGAGGTGGTTGGGCTCCAATAACAGCTTTTGCCTGGCGAGAGTCAATGCTGGTAGTGACTGTCTCTCTCTGGATGTTGCTTAGGACCCGCCGGTATGCCTCCGGATCCAGCGGTTGTGCTATAAATGGCTGGATCTCGTCCTTCAGTTCTAAGAGATGCCCTCTGATGTGCCTGGTGGGCAGCTCCACTGCAAGCAGTTGCCTGTTTGGGTGCCCCGAGCGGTGACATCCGGCAAGGAACTGCTCGCTGAGCATGAGGTTGTGCTCTTTAACGCGGAGCACATTGACCTCTTGGTGGAGATGGTCCTCAAGGGACATCAGCAGGCATCCCGTCACCGTGCGGTGTGCGGCGTTCAGGCAGGTCTGCAGCTTCATCCACTGCCTCCTACTGGTTCCCGGCGACCACACTGGCGCAGCCTAGTTAATTACCGGCCGGCCGATCGCTTTGTATGTTGCCAACAACGTTTTTTGTCTTTGCCCCAAGAGCTGCCGGCGAGCAACTTGAGGATATTGTTGCGGCTCTGTACTCTATTGGCGATTGCGGTAGTGTGCGCGGAGAAGGAGAGCAGGCTGTCAAATGTCACCTCCAGAATCTGCCGGTGATTAACCGTCGGAATGGGGGTGCCATCGATGTGGATGTTGAGATCCAGCCCGGCCTCCTTCGTCCAGGTGGTAAAGAGGGTCGCCGAGGACTTAGCAGGGGACAACGCCTGGTTTCTGCCTGTGAAGAAATGGGCAAGATCGGAGAGATATCCGTGCACTTTCGTACACAGGTCATCACTACCGTCGGTTCTACGTACCGGAATGACCCGGGTTTTACCCGGCCAAGGACTGTTGTTTCGGCGATCTTACCCTGTTTAGATCGGCATACCCCTTTGGACTTCAACTCTTCTGCGCTGCTTAGTTCGCAATGGAATTTTCGGTCTGATGTTGATTGGCCTCATGAGCAACTACAGTGCAGAAGGAGTAAATAGTTAGTTAATTTTGCTGACAGAAAAAATAAATATTTTCCACTTTTTCCCATCTCTTCAACATTTCAATGCAAAACTTATGTTCGCATTAAATTTTTATTGCTAGTTGCTGATTTTTGTCATCCATTGTTCTTACGCTATTTTTGCGCTCTGTTTGTTTTACTTTTTTTTTCGATTTCTTCCCCTTTTTTTTTGCTCAATTTCATGCGCAATTTTTTCGCGGTACTAAACTTGTATTTTATTACTTTACAAGAATGTTGCAATATGTTTGGCCATAATTTTGCTGCGAAATTCATTTATGCAGTTTACGGTTTTCGGTTTTGGAACAATTTTACTTTTTGGCAGCCAAGTCTACAGCTCAAATGACTACACGGCGCTCAGTTGAGTTTATATTTCAACGGTGTGTAAGGTGGTTGTTTTGTATTTTCGGTTTGGTTGGATATTTGTATATGTCGCTAAAATAATGTTTTGTAGTAAACAACAAAAAAAAAAAAACAAAGAAATGGAGCAAGCCAAAAATACTTGATCTAACAATACCTGCATAATCTCCTTTTTTCCGTCGACCGTTCGCTCTCCTCTACAGGATTGACGGCGGCGTTGTCACCTTTCCCTTTTTATGAGCCTCATGCCTCTGCCACATCTCTCTCTCTCTCTCTCTCTGGGACTTCCCTGCCCTACTTTCTTCCCCATTTGCCACTCTCTCCTCTCCTTTCTCCCTATTGTTATTGCCGCTTTCCGCGCTGGCCAGGCACCTTGCCAATTGTTCTTTTTCATTTCTTGACATTTTACTGCATATTTGCAGGCGCAACATTGTTGTCAAATTCTTCTGTTTGGCAGCTTACATTGTTACCGTTTCACCAAGACTGCTGCTGTTCAAGCATTTTCACTTTTATTATTATTGGTTTTGTTGTTGTAACACAACTATTTATTGCCATACAAATTGCTTGAGTGGCGAGCATAATAAATTGGCTCGCTGTGCCTTGCGTTCGTTTAGTGGTTAAATTGTATTATTATTGATGCGGAAGTTTTCTGTTTTTTTTTTGATATTTAACAATTATATTTTTTATGTGATCGCAAGTGCAAATTTTTTTCCCGCAATTAGTGTAAAGAAACGGTACTTGGGAAGTTCGTTTTGACGATATCAACTAAATGCATGAACTATTTAAGTGCGGCAGTTGTGAAACTTAATTGAAAAAATTCTGGCAAGAAAAAGAGTAACAATATATTTCCTAATAGTGCTAATTTTTCACATTTAATTTATCGAACATCTGGCAACATTCTTCTAAAATATTTTAGAAACTAAACTTTTTCACACCTATTTCGTTCCACACCAGTTCTACTACATTTTATTTATTTTATGAATTTGTTTATATATAAGTTTTTAGACAAGTGGCAACTATATCGAAAAATATTTTGTAAACAAAAATTTTTTTTACCATTTTTCTTTGACACTCCTATATTTATTTTTTCTTGAATATTATTAATCAATTAAATTAAATTTTTCAAACAGCTGGCAACCCTGTTCAAAAATATGTTTCGTAGGTAGGCGTTTTAAACCTTTTTCGTTGCACACCCGTATTGTTAAATTTAATTTATTTTATCAATTGGTTTTTATTTTAAACAGGTGGCAATGCCTTAATTGTTCATCAATATAGTAATAAATTTATTATAAAATTTCAAATAGCTGGCAACACCTTTTAAACATATTTTCGAAATAAAGTATTCTCAAAACTTTTTGATTCACAGCACTACTGTTATATTTAATTTATTTTGTTAATAAATTTATATATTTTTTTTAACAGGTGGCAGCTCTATCCAATTTTATTTTTTAAACAAAGCTTTCCTTTTACCATTGTTTTTTGACACTTCCATATTTATTTTTTCTTGAATATTTAATTTTTCAAACAGCTGGCAACCTTGTTCAAAAATATTTTCGAAGGTAGGGTTTTTAAAGCTGTTTCCTTGCAAACCAGTACTGTTAAATTCAATTTATTATATTAATTGATTTTTATTTTAAACAGGTGGCAATGCCTTGAAAAATGTTTTTGAAACAAAGTTTTCTTAAATTTCTGTCGTTTGGCATGCTTAACTTAATTGTTCATCAATTTAGTAATAAATTTATTATAATATTTCAAACAGCTGGCAACACCTTTTAAACATATTTTCGAAATAAAGTTTTCTCACACCTTTTTGATTCACACCAGTACTGTTATATTTCATTTATTTTGTTAATAAGTTTATATATATTTTTTTTAAACATGTGGCAACCTTATCCAAAAATATTTTTTAAACCAAGCTTTCGTTCCACAGCCATGTTTGTATATTTCATTAATATTATTAATTTAGCTGTATTAAGCTTTCCAAACAGGTGGCAACCCTCCAGTATTTTTCTCTGGAACAAAAAAATGTAATTATTTAAAATTTCTTTTCTCGAATCATTCCAAATCTGACTGATCGAAATTACTTTCAACGCGATTTTGTTTATTTAGTACATATTGATAAAATATTAATTTCCTCAGTGGCAAATTCGCGCAATTTATATTCTCAGAATTATATCGTTTATCTGCTTTGTAAATTTTTCGCTGCAAACTTTTAGGCCGTCTGAATATTTTCCATATAATCAGAAAATTTCATATTTGCAAGAAATATTTATTTATAACGCAATGATTTTTGAAATCAACATAAATAAAAATTCTACAGTTTCGTTACATTAAATGCAATCACAAAATCGTTGCATACCTCAAGGATGCCCAACTATGCACAAAACCGAGACTTTCGTATTGCCACATCATCTAGCTTGTTTCACAATATTATTTTGCAAACTAATAAACTTCACTTAGAAAACTTTCACGCTTCTCGAAAAAGTTTCGATTTCGGTTTGCATACTTTTGGGCAGTTAACAAAACTGCACTTTCAGTTGCATACTTAAAGGCTACTAATAAATTCATTACTCTACTCATTGTGTATTCAAGCGCAAACGAATCGAACAACCATAAAATAGTTGCAATAGTGAAATACAAATATTCAGAAATCACTGCACTCTTGCATACTTTTAGGCGCATAAGATGATTAATTTTTAAACAGCAGCGCAATGCAGTGGAAAAGGAAAAAATATATTTATAAATGAAATATACATTTTTTTACGTAACAGAAAATTTTGTGCACTGCAAAAAACTGAGTTTTCTGAAAACAAAAAAAAAAAATATTTTCATTAAAAAAACATAAAATTTCCGGGGAAAAAATTGAGACTGAGCAAAAAAAGAAAATAGTTCTCTGCTTTTCAAAAAAAATGTTGTACAAAAAAAAATATTTCTTTGCATAAAAAATAAATTTGTGCGCAAAAAAGTGATGGAAAAATGTTGCACCCGCGCATAAAATATTTCTTCCGCTATACACAAACAACAACTACTTTATCATGCATTTTTCGCGCTTCCGCGCCTTCATTTCCGCTACAACTCGTTGAAATGGGAATTTATGGCTTTATAGGATTGTTGTTGTTAATGTAGTTATATCATTTTATTTTTGTTGTTATTGCATTTCGCTGTTTCGCTTTTGTTGCATTTGGGGGCTTATGATTGCATAAATAGTGAATGGCAAACTGTCATTGTTTAAAATGATTTGATGCGGTTGCATTTGTCAACAACTGTACAATGCTTTGTGTGAAAAGTAACGAGTAGTTTTATGCTGATTACTTACACAAAATTTTAGAAACGAAAATGGGTCACTTCTCCTAACTCCGCCCTTAAATTTTAAGTGAAGAAAATTATAATAAAAAATTTGAAGAAAGAAAGAAGAATTTTTTGCACCAATAGAACCGACTACCCATCTAAATTTTTTACCATATAAAGGTAAGAGAGTTGTGAGAAACGTAATAAAAAATATATAACAGTCAAAAATTTAATTCAGGTGACAATAAAACCGGGTAACCGGTAACAACTCGTTTTGAGTACAAACGTTAACGATTATTTTTCTGACTAAATTCATTGCTTAATGCATTAAATTAAATCACGCATAAGAAAAAATATTGTTGAAGCAATGAAACTGCTTCGTATGCCCACAAAACCGGTTAACTTTTAATCATTTGTTTCACCATATTAATTTTTTAGGATATGAATCTATATCAGTGGTGAGAAGCAAACATATTCAAGCAAAAAAAAAAATTTCCATGCGCTAAGAAACCGGTTACTCAGTAACGCATTGTTTGCTAGGTAAAATTTCTGTGCTATGGAACTTATTAGGCAAAGAAATCAGAAATACGGCAATTAAAAAAATGGTTTTTAAATTGAACCGGTTACTTGGTAAATTTTTGTAAGTATGCTTTATATTAAATAAATACAAAAATTTTAAAAAATATTTTAAATAAAACCGGTTGTTCGGGAAATTTTTGTATGGGCGCTTTTTAATAGTTCTAATAGTTACGAGAATTATTCTTAAAGAATTTTTTGCGGGAAAAACTTATTTTATATAAACAAAAACCGGTTAACCATGGAAACCATAATCAAAATATATCTTCAAACTGAAAGAAATTTTATAGGATAGTAAATTGGGTCGACAAAAAAGAACTTTAGAAATACGGCAATTAAAAAAATGGTTTTTAAATTGAACCGGTTACTCGGTTAATTTTTGAAAGTATGCTTTATATTAAATAAATACAAAAATTTTTTTAAATATTTTAAATAAAACCGGTTACTCGGGAAATTTTTGTAGGGGCGCTTTTTAATAGTTCTAATATTTACGAGAATTATTCTTAAAGAATTTTTTGCGGGAAAAACTTATTTTATATTAACAAAAACCGGTTAATCGATAAGCCATTTTTTTCAATAAACGATACGGCAATAAAACCGGTAACAGATGATTACTTTCTTCGACATAAGAAAAAGGTATTTTGCACTATTACAATAAAACTGGTAAATATAGTCACTTTTATGTCACTGAAGTGATATGAGTAGTGAGAATCAAAATGATACATGTGCATCATAACAAATAATATTTCGTATGAAAGAAATGGGTACTCGGTATTTATTTGCGTTTTTTCATTACTAATATCAATTTATAAAACTCTGCTACAACAAAAAATCGAATGGTTAAACTTTGAGTGTATTTTTAAAACATCCAGCGCAAATAACCGTTACAAAAAACCGATTACCCGGTACGCCTTTAAACCCGCTAATCGCTACATGAGCCTTTCGTGCCATTTTCGAAAGTTCCACTCTAAACAAAATTTCAATTTCCTGCTTGCAAGCGTATGCAAATAGCACCTATACTATCACAACGCCTATGCATATGCAACAGTTGCCAGCGTTTGCATATTTCCCACACTCTATATGCTCTAAACACTCACACTCTCATGCACACTTGACAGTTATGTTTAACATGACTTGTTCTATTTAAATAGACACAATGAATGGCGCACAAGTCATTGCGCCTCGATGTATGTAGGTAATGCATTGTGTTGAGACGAGCAGGAGAACGAAAGGGATCGGTGAATCTATGTAAATAAAGGAAATCTATGTGAAGTGTGTTAGTATTTGCTTGGCTTTGTTTCCATATTCCATGTTCCAGTGCATGTCTACAAGCCTACAAACATACATATGTATATTTGCCTAAATGTATGCAACGAAAGTATCAACTTTTAACATAAAGGCTTCCTCAAAATGACAGGCACGAGAAAGGATGCGCGCAAGCGATCGAATAAAGTGTAGATAAAGCCGCAGAAGTTTTGTGTGTGTTTGATATGGTGGGTGTGGGTGATGGGAGTTGGATAGAGAATTGCCGTGCGCGCAAGAATCTGTAAAATTTTGTGAAAACACACACATGCAGCATAACGGCTATGAATATGTTGGCATAAAAATTGCCATAATTCACCTACATATGTCAATTGGCGATAGCAAATAGCAGAAGCACCGGCTGCGCTGTGCTTTATCATTGCCTACATGCAGGCGTTGTACTTTATGTTGACTTTAATGCGTTGCTGTGCTGTTCTGATTTCTTTTCTTTTTTTCGCTGAATAGTTGAAGTTGTTGAAGTGCATTGAAGGAAGTTACTGTGGCAGCAGGTGTTTGCACTAACGGTTAAAGTGCATTAACCGACTTTTAGGCGCATAAAAGCGTGCTTGCTTGTCATTTTGCCTAATAAGCGAATGTTGGAATTTACCAGCTGTGCACCGTTTTGTGTGTGGATTGTAAAAATAGCGTTATATGGATTTGAGCGTGGAGTTTTTGAAGAGTGTGGCATACTTTTAGGCGATGAACGTGATATATGGTGTAAGCTTTTTGATTATCTTCAATGAATTGAGTGCTGTAGAGTTAAAGAATCAGCCTGCAAATGCGGAACTTTGTATTTTAACGAAAAACCAAGCATACTTTGAGATATTTTTAAAAATTGAAGTATGGAGTATGAATTTAATTTGAAGTATACATTTCGCGCTTATTGTCGCAAAAAAATTCAATTTCAATGGATTAGTAGCATAGGTATGGTTTTCGTTTTATAAAATAATTAAAGCATATCTTTAGGCGCCTATGTGATTTTGTAGTAGCTTTAAGGTAAAGTCGCAAATTAAATTAATTAAACCACACTTTTCGACGCTTAAATAATTTATAAAAACATGTGAACTTTGAATGCAGTGCAGTTGCAAATATTTATGTATTTAACTCTAAATGTGTGGCTTCATAGCATACTTTTGGGCTCCAAATAAAATTTTTGCGGTAGAAAAGTAAGTAAACATTTACCAAGCTTCGATAACTGATTAAAAAAAAAATGTAACGCTAAAAACGTTGGAGATTGTACAAGTTTTTGGCAACAAAAGTTTGGTAGCATACTTTTCAGCGCTTCAGTTATGTTTTTATAATATTTACTATGCCCATAAGTAATTTTTAAATTCTATAAAATGGTTTTTGCATTAAAATATTCTTTAAAAATACTTCACATTTAAAAGTGTCAACTTTTATAGCAGCTACAATTACATGAGATTTTTTATGTAGCACACTTTCAGGCGCATAAGCTTTTTTGGAGTTATTTAATCAAAAAATTAAATGTGTCGAATAGCAAAATGCGTAAAACCTAAAGTTGCATAGATTGAAAAATAAAATTCTTGATTAAAGAGCAAAGTATTTTGTATATTGTCGCATATTTTCAGGCGCGGAAGCGGTGCACAATTAAAAAAAAAAAAACAAATGTCCAAGTCCTGAAACGCTAAGACTTTAAAGCATAAATTTTGGATTTGCCAGGCTCAACTTTTGTATCAACAACACATAACTTTAGGCGTTCTGCGTAGAAATGGCTTTAAATTAGTTACAAAACTCGTTGTAAATATTTGTCATATAATATACCTACACACATGCATAGTATTTGACTTTAACCAGCCCCATTTTACACACAAAAAACCGCATCATATTTACTTAAAGGCTTCCCCACTCTTCTGCGGCGCTGACCGACCCAAGGGAACTCTTTATGAACTCACTCGTTCATTCAACTTCATTCCAAAAACATTCATAGTGAAAGTTGCTTTAATTACTGCAATAGACGTACTAAATGATCAGCGGCCATTGCGTATACGCACAATCTTCATCTGCCTAAAATTATGCTGTGAAATAATAGTTGCTGTCGACGAAGGCAAATGTGTTTTATTATTCCCTCTGTGGCGCACAACTAATGCGCCTGATGTACGAATATATTAATGAATGAATGAATGAATGAATGAACGAATGTGGGCACACGCACACACACCTGCACACATAATACATAGTTATGCACACTAATGGCGTAAATGAGTTAATAAGTGGGTCGAAGTAAAACAAAAATATCGCTATATGTTTGATGTATACCTACTTTTAGGCGCATTAATTACGCTCACAATACATTTGTATGTTAAGTAATGATAAATACATGCGAATTTTGTCACTCGCAAACACACAAACACGCACACGCCCACACGGACATACAAGAACGACTAACGCTCGCTGCTTTTGAAATTAAGAAAATAATGTAATCTTTCCACGCCAGGGGTTGTTATTGGAAGTAACTGTGATGCTTTGCCTCTCAGTATATATGTATGTGTGTGAGTGTTTACTAATATGTATGCCTGTGTTTGCGCATTTACATTTCGGCGAAGTGGGTGTGTGTGTGCGTTTATATGTATATATATGTAGAGCAAACTGTGCAAATGTTTGACATCAAAAAATAATTAACTCCGTCGAATTAATGGAAGGAATGGTAGCGAATATATTTTTGAGAAATGTACATACAAACAGTGCCTCAAATAATTGATCCCATGGTGACTTTTTTTTAAATAAAATTCGCAATGTTTTTCTGGAAATGTTATTTTTTTTTATTTTTTTTTTTTTTGATGAAAATATAGTTTAATCTTTAAAAAAAAATCACGCAAAGCAAAATTCAACAAATTTTCAGTTTTCACATTTTTTAACATAATTTTCGAAATTTGCTGGTAGTTTATGTAATTTCGCAGCTTTCGTTTCCTTTTATAAAATGTTAGTTTTTCAAAAAAAAAAACACAATTCAAAACTTTGTAGAAAAATTAAGAGGATTTTTAGAAAAAATTTTGTAGTTTTGGTAGTTTTCATTATTTTGTTTGGATAAAAATATAGTTCGTTCTATAACAAAAACCAGTAAATCAAAATTTGAAGCTATGCAAAAAATTTATAAAAATTCAAAAATTCTTCAACTTTTAATCAGAATTTTTAGAATATAAGTTTTTGTACAAAATTTACATGAACTCAAAAAATTGTCAGTGTCTCAACTTTTAATGAGAATTTTTAGAAAATTTTCGGGTATTTTGTGTTGTAATTTTTGTTAAATTTTTCATAAAAAACATATAAATCAAAATTTCAAATTAAGTACAAAATTTACAAAAAATCAAAAAACTCACTAGTTTGTAATCAGAATTTTTAGACTCTTTTTTTCTGTGCAGTTTTTTGGTGTTCATTATTTTTTTTTACAAAAATATAGTTCATTCTTTAACAAAAACCACGTAAATCAAAATTTGAAACCGCACAAAATTTATGAAAATTCAACAAATTTTGAACTTTTAATCAGAATTTTTAGAATATAATTTTTGGGTATGCAGTTTTTGTTATGTAAAAACAAAATATTACCCGTTTTCTAACAAAAAACATGTAAATAAAAATTTCACACTTAATACAAAATTTATATAAATTCAAAAAAATTTCAGTGTTTCAATTTTTAATCAAAATTTTTAGTAAATTTTTGTGTATGCTGTTTTGTAGTTTTCGTTATATTTTTTCATAAAAATGTAGTTCGTTTGTAAGAAAAACCATATGAATAAAAATTTCAAACTATGTAAAAAATTTATGAAAATCCTTAAAACTTAATAGCTTGTAAACAGAATTTTTAGAAAACTGTTTGTATGCAGTTTTATGAACATCATTAATTTTTATATAAAAATTTAGTTCGTTATTTACCAAATCTCAAATATATCACAATTTCATATTTGGAACAAAATTTATCAAAATTCAACGGATTATTAACATTTTAATCAGAATTTGTAGAAAACCTGTAGGTATACAATTTTATTTGTATGCAAATCTCATGTGGCTAAAAATTTCCGTCCAATTTTTTGGAAATTTTTTGAAATTTAGATCTTGTAAATTCTTTTCATTTAACGCATGTAGTTTATATGGCAAAAAAGTGCAAGAGTGTCGGCACAAAGGAATTTTAAAAATAAACGGAAGTTTTTTATAAAATCCATCCGATTATGCGAAAAGTTCGTGAGACCAGAATAAAAAAAATGTCAAAAGTAAAATTTTTAGTTGTTTCCGATTTGCATATTAAAAGGGTTAACATTAAATCGGCTACAAAACTGCATTCACAAAAAAATTTCAAACTAAAATAGTAGAAATTTTAATGAAATTTGTCAAAATTTTATAAATTGCAAATAGTAGGCAAAGTTTAAAATCTTAATTTACATATACATATGCTTTTGACTATATTACAAAACTAACAAAAAAGACTTAGGTGAAAGGCACTGTAAATATTAAAAAAAAAAATTATATGATCAGTAATTTGAGTCACTTTATATGTAAATATGCTTGTGTGCGTAATTACTGTAGATTTACTTACAATCTCTATATAACGGCATCAGTGCCTACAAATCTAACAAAAAGCAGACATGAAACAGAAGCGTTGTGAATTCCAGTTTGAAGTCTAATTAAAGCAAAGGTTCCGTATTAAAGTTCGCCAAAATTCCTAAAATTATGCCTCCTTTTTAAGCAAAATAGCGCGTTTGGTTTAAAATTAGAAAAACAGCGTGTTTAGTGGCTTATTAGACTGATTTAAAGTCAAACATAAAGCAAAATATCGAAAACTCCTAAAGGTATGCTCTTATTTGCATAGTCGACGCATGGTATTGAAAAATGTGCCAGAAAGTCAATGTGTCTCCTATAAACTTCAAAATTGTATAATTTGTTTTATTAAAGTGTACATATACGCTGTAGAAATATCACAATTTTCTGGAATAAACAGAAAGCCTAAAAGTAGGCTTTCAATTGTTTTTTGTTTATTTTTATCTGAAAATAAAATTGGAGTTTCAAACCACTGTTATTGATATAATTCCAATTCCAAGTGTATTGATGTATATTTTATTAAATAAAATGCCTAAAAGTATGCTTCCATTTATTCGCGAAAATCAGGGAATATGACAATTTAAAAGTGTTAGCATCTACTGTTGCAATAGTAAAATTTTATTAGTAAAACAGGCTTGTAAATTATACATTCAATACTAAGTTTCATTTATAAAAGTTTTCAAAGAAAATAATTAAGGTACGAAAAGCAAGCGGTTTTAATTTTTTATAAAAATATTTGGACGTTTCAAAGCTCCTTTCTACTTCTAGTGCCCAAAAATAAATTTACTGTTATGAGCTATAAAAACATTTAAGCGCCTGAAAGTAGAATATACAATAACAAATACTTACAGATATTTTTCTCTCGAACATGTAAGATATGCAATACCTTTCTTAATTTTTTTCCATGAGCTAGTAAAAATATGATACAAATATATCTTAATATTTCAAGCCTACATTTTATACTGAAAAGGAGTTTGATTACTTTGTCAACGTTGGATAATTTATCTTAGTATTAATAAGAAAATTCTTTATTTTTTATAGCGCCTAATATTATGCCATCTTTCACTAGCCTATGCAATGGTATTTATTGAGATATTTTATCTCTCTACGAGCAATTTTCTAATACCAACTGAGTCACCACTGCTTTTATATAAATATTTCTTAAAGCGCCCATAAATATGCAAGGAAAAATATTCACTCAACTTAATTGCACATTAAGAGCAATGGTCCTTTCTCCCCATTCTTCACATTGCAAAAAACAAAAAAAAAAACCGCAAATATTTGTTAAACAAAATTTTAGCTGACTGGCAGTTTTGTGTAAAATTCTACCACACTACAAACAAAAAAAAAACAAATGTTGCCAACATCAAGTAAACTCACAACAATATGCAAAGTAAAAATTCAAACTATACCTACAGCAAAAGGCACAGAAAGCCAACAAGTACAACAACAAATATGCCAACATTATTTCCCACATTTCCCTCATCAGTGGAAAATGACAATAAGTTATTTTGCGGTCGAAATATATTTGGAAAGTAACAACATAAAATGAAAATATTTTTAGTCGAAACAGCAATTTGCGGTGACATTCTACAGAAATGAGTTCTTCAAACATGACATGCGGTGAGTGGAAAATTTACTTCCGGTTGCGAAATTGAGGCAACTCAATTCAATGCTTAGCAGGAATTCTTTCGTTATTTAGAAAAATAGGGCCGACTGGGCCGACTGGATGCATTGACTGAAGCGCTGGTTAAGTGACTTGCCGGCGACATTTGCCGTAGCAGCCAGACTTTTCATTTTGTGGTTTTCATTTCGAAAGTGAATTGGTTTTTTTTTTGCTTTGTTCAAGCTACTGAAAGGATTTGCAAATTCAGGGTATGAGAAAGCTAAAGAAAAAGGAAAATTGTAGAGATAAATTGTTAATATTTGTTTTTTTTTTTTTTTAAATACCAGCAGCTCAAAATGATTATTTTACGTTTAATTTGAATGAAGTATTTTGAAAGGTACTGCAATCAGCGGAGAAGGGCTTTAGTTACGGAAATAAAATACTCAAAATTTTGTTCTCTCTCAATTGTTGTCGCTTGCGTTATCGATATCCCTATCAGTTTCGTAATCGATATGTTTGCCAATATGTTTATCGGAATCGTTATCGATATGTTTATCAATGTCTTGCCATTATCGTTATCGATATGCTATTAAATTTAGTTATAGATCGCGTTGTCGTTATGTTTGGAGTTTTGTTATCGTTATCGATTCGGTTATATACATTGACACGGTTATCCCTATTTATCGGCATCGTTATTGATCAATATATTTATTGTATATATGTTTATTGTTATCGCTATCGATCTGCTTTTCGATTTAGTTATCGCTATCGCTATCGTTATCGTTAGGACTATAATCGTTTATCATTACTGACATGGTTATCTATAATTGTCGTTATCGATTTTGAATAATTTTGAATATACGTACACATTTTGCTATGTCTATCGATATTGCTGCTTTAATGCGCCTATAAGTATGCTTTGAAATGTGATACAATTTGCTTTTAAAGAAGTTTCTTTATTATTATCGATATCGGTTATTGTTTTTTTATTGCTATTTTTTTATAATTTCGTCTACACTATTTTCACGGCTGACAAAAATTTTTAATTTAATTGGAATCAGCTAAAGTTTGCGTCAAGTAGAAATTTTTCTGTTATGGTTATGGTTATTTGTATCGTTATGAACCACTATTGTTATCGTTTTGTCGTCGATATCACTATCGCGTTTCTTATTAAGATTGTTATAGCAATGGACATTGTTGTTGTCGGCATAATTATCGCGACTAGCATTGTTATCAGTGTTGTTATGTTGCCGTTATCAATATTTTACCAATATCGATATATTACGAATTATCGTTATCTCCTTTTCACCACAGTTATATGTTCATACTATATTATCGGTTTCGCTGTCAGCATAGTTATCGTTATCCATGTTGTTATCGTTATCATAGCTGTCTTTGTTAGTGGTATAAAGAACACTGTGAGTATCTTGTTATCGTTATCGATTTTGCTATCGATATGTTATTGATTGTTTTCAAATTTTTATCGTTATCGAAATTTGTATACCTATAATATAGACAATAGTATCAATATCTATGTAATTTCATTTATTAAAATTTTCTTCATTATATATAGACATCGTTATCGATATTACTTTCGTTTCATATGCGTACTATTAATCGATTTTTTATTCGCACGATTTTTGCTTTGCACTATATTTAAATTTTACAATTTCTAAGTCAAGTCAAATGGGTGTGTACGCTGGGTGTACATTTTATCAAAATAATTTTTTATAGCAAGTACCTAATTTTAAATTTTACAGTTGCTAAGCTAAAATGCTTCAGTATTTTTTTCACTAACACTTTTTTGTTATTGTATTTTATATATAATTTAATAATAATCATATTCAGGTTTTTTCTGAGACCATAACTGGTAAACATTTCCTAGGAATAATCATCTACAACAAATAAGGCCCCAATCAACTTTTCAATTAAAATTTTTGCGGACCTCCCAATATATTGCTCAAACCGTTCGCCTTGTGAGGATTAAAATGTTATACCAAAATATAAATTAATATATAACTTAACAATAACATATTTGATCCGAGAATGTAAAGTTCTCTGTATAGTTTTCTGAATGCGCCTAGCACTTTCATTCTCAATTTGAATTCTTGTCGTCTAAAAAACCGTGACTTTGAAAATGTTGCACAATGTAAGTCCAACTCATTTACACCAACATACCAAAATAATACCAACTTATTCGCAAGCGGCAAGATATACATAGTTATTATCTACGAATGGAAAAAAGTTAGAAAATTATAGCAAAAATGGAAGTACTCGCTACACGTTAAGCGGATTGAAAATATTTAATCCTTTTATGTTTGATACTTGTAGTTCTTTTTGCTACGTGTGGATAGTGTTTTTATTTAAGTGTATTTGTAAGTCAATATGTGTGCGTCGCTTAATGCTCTGGAATTTTTTTCTCCTTTGCCCATTTCGCTGCTTCATTTATGCTTTGTGCTAATGCTAGAAAAAATGATAATAAGCGGATTGCATTTGCAGTAAGATTTATGAAATCTACACTTTCACCACATCGATGCATTCTGAATGGATTTCAAACACACCTACTATACGTACGTAGCGGTATCAACGGCAAGGCCAAGGCCATGCGTCTGGTAGGAACTGGTTGCTGTTTGTTTTTTTTTTTTGTTTAAAGAGTGTTTCGAGGCACTGGAGAGAGCGTAATTAGTTTATGTTTAAAGGACTTCTCTTAAACTACTATTTTTGAAGTCATTAGAAGGGTTCATTGAGTGAAGGTTTCTACAATTCTACAATCATCTCCCTATATTTTTAGAAACCAAACCCAATGCAAACGAGGTTAATCATGCTAAATCTGTCCTGTTCGCAAAACCGTATAAAATATGCGGCTAAATTTATGAGGGTAATTTTCTACTTTAAACTATCTTGGAAAAGAAACGTTGAAGAGCAGAGAAGAAATACCCTTAACACGCTCTACTCCTGCAAGAGTACAATTGGAAAAGACTGAGGTATGCGACCGCACATTATCCATTGGATATATACAATAAGCAACTCTCATTGCGGAATGTGTACATACTTTCATATTACTCTAGCGTGCCCCTAGCTGCGATCTCTGCAAAATGTGTGTGCGACGAAAGGAGCCGAGACAAGATTGGGGGAACACGGCACGAGCACATAAAGCGATATATGGCTTCCACTTCCTTTATATCTCGACAACTTTAAAAGTAATTATACAAATTAGTCCCTGACCTAATGAAACATATTATTTACCTGACTGCTTTAGAAAAAGTGGAAATAAATGGTTAAAAATAATATCCCAACGGCGTGTTGGAAAATCTTACGTTAAATAGTTCATTAGTGACCTCACAAAAAGGGTTCTTTTGTAAATAAATGGTCTGGGGAAAAATAAACATTTGTGCTAACTAAGGGATAAGAATATTTCAAATAATTGTTTGTTTGAAAAATAAATTAGAAGTTCTTTGGACTAAAGCCTACGACAAATAAATAAAAATATGATTTTTAGCTCCTAAGGATCTCCTATATTCTTATTGGACAGCCTTTCGCATATACTTTCAAAACAACCCTGTTGGGAGGACTTAAATCGGGTAAAATTAGTTTTGGGTGAAAGCGATGCTAAAAGTCGTAAGTAAATAGTACTCGAAAGTATTTATAGTATGTTGTAGTTAAACAAATCGGTGTATCGTTCGCGTATCGATATTAAGTACTCTAAACTATATGACTTGAAATTCACCAAGTATTCAGAACAAATTCACTTGTATTCAAAAATCACTCCTAGATCCACAAACGCATGAACAGTAGGAAGGTTAATATTAAATAGAGAAATATGATAACCTAATGAGATTTAGATTTTTCGAGAAACATTTTGTCAAGAAAGAATAGTCGACAAACATGTAATACTTCTAAATATTTTTAAGTCATCAAGTTCCGATGTCATTAATAAAAAGGAGAAACAGAATTAAGCCAAGAATACTACGTTGTGGTGCTTCAGAGAAGGTCGTAATATCGTATGAGTTAGTATTTTCAATACAAACATACAAGATTCGGTTTTAAAGATATGATCTAATGTCAACCAGTGCCATTGGTATGCCTAAAAGTATGCAACACAATAATAAACAAAAATACTTGATTAATAAAATAGCTAATACTGGTTTCCGAAGGTATTGTATAATTGTTATTACCTAGTTAAAAAAGTTCTACAATAATATTTCTCATTAAAATAAACTTAAAAGGTGTCTAAGAAAACAGCCAGGGAATACCTTTTGCAGTGAACAATTTTATACCATTAAAGAGATGGCAGTCCATAGCTATTTTCGTCATCTTCTTTCTTTTGTCGTACAAAGGAAAATCTAGAAAGAAGACTGATGAGGGGGTCTTCAAAATAGTAGCTATAACTTCAAACGCTTTTACTCTTCTGGCTTTTTCCAAATTTTCTAATAGAAGCAGGCCTCAGACTCAAATAGAAATAACTATGAATAAAAATGCCAAATAAAAATTACAGAAATATTTTTGTTGACTAGCCTCTAAATATACTACATATGATGAGTATGTATTTAGCGCTAAAGTTCAACCTGGTCACTTTAAGATGTCGTACGCTATGAACCATCCACTCAGCGCTAACTCCAGCAAGTTAAAAATTCCAACTAAGCTTCTTGTGTTAAATTTTCTAAATCTCCTAGTTCAAAGAGCGCAGTTCAGCAGCCACATAAACTGTTTAAAAATCCTCCACCAAATAACCCTACGCATAAAATTACATACTTGAGATTCATAAGTGCTGTACACTATTGCCTTATAAGCGCCTAAAACTAGGCAAAACATTTTACGAACATATTTCATGCATTATCATATTCACCAAAAAAAAAACCAAAATAGAAAAGCAAAAACGGAAAACTCATCATAAGTGATAAAGTGGCAGCAGGGCAAAGAGACTATTAAGATGAAAAGGGTTATTTACCCCGAGAGGAGAATGTTATGTAAAGCAAGACAGCAGGAATGTAGTTGTAGCGGAGTAAGGAAGCGCTGTACGAAAATGGCATGCCGAGAGTACGTTGGCACTCAATGTGGCTACAAAAAAAAAAAAAAGTACAAAATTGTAAGAAGAATTGAGTTGGAGTGCAAAGGAAGTGAGTTGGACCCGCTGTCACTGTACTATTATGAACACATTTTGACATGGAAAACATGTTTGCATACATCTGGGCGCAAACAACATGCAGTGGCAGGCAAACATAGCCACGAATTTATATCATTTATTATTTTTGTTTGTGCCAGATATGTGAAGGCAAAACGTATCACTGTATGACAAGTGAAAGTGGCAAACCGCAGATTGCCTTTCACTTCCGCATTGCCTACTTTCGGTCGGTGTTGAAGAAATATTTTTATGGCAGCTACAAAATTGTCTATGCCAGCGCATTCAAAATTCAACTCAACCATTCCTAAGTGCTGGCAGGTTTCTCCACGTGAGTGTGTTGTTTGTGAAGGATGCAAAAATTTTTGACATTTTACTTAAGGCATGACGGCGTGGTATGTTGCTGTTGACGGGGCAATTGGGAAGAGAAGTACATAGCTGAAGAAAAAAGGTAAGGAAGTAGGCGCATTGAAGGGTCCCGGACAATAGCAGAAGGGCGTAAAGTCAGCATAATTGGGCGGCGAGCTATTGTTGCAAACGATGTAAATGGTGGTCGTGGAAGGTACTGGATTTTCTTCACCTGCTTCCAACGCGTGACTATCAGCTAACTACTACCACTTTCGATTTTATAGTAGCAGCAAAGCTTGGGGTAAATCAATGGAGGCGTAGCCTAACTTCATGCGCGTTTTATAAGAAGCGCCGCGGTTTTCGATAGATTATGTAAATGATCTGCATTAGAAAGAGCAAGCTAATAAATAGAGGTGTGAAATTGTGAATAGTCATTGTCAATTTCAGAGTCAAGGCAAAAAATATTGCTTAGCTTTAGGCGTTAATTTTTGTTTAAGAATTTATATAGAAATATTGGATCTCTTGAAGTACATAAACTTTGCATATTTGGTTTTCAAAACTTCCTATACTAGTACAGATGTTTTAACTGAAGGTGTACAGCTTTTGTAGCAAAATCTCATAGACAGATGTCGCTTTATTAACAAAGCCTGAAAAATTCAAAATCTCCTTATATCAGCGTTACGAATACTTCAAATTTTATACTTTTTCTTATCTACCACATTGCTACTTCTCCAACTCGTGTCTTTAATATCTTAATTTTTTCAGTTTGAGGCTACACAACTGCACACTGCATACTTTTGGGCTCGCAGCCCAAATGACAATTCTAAATTTCCGTTTGCCTTTTTACAGCACAGATTAATATGCTGCCGCTGTGCTTACTGCATACTCTGCCAAAATACCAAATAAAAAGCATGGGAAGGAAAAACAAAAAAAAAAAAAACAAAGCCGAAACCAAAATGAACAATCATTTACATCGGCAACGTCCCAGCCTAAAAGTATGCTACAGCTGTTTTAGATTGCTTCCGCACTTAACTTGTAGCTGTGCTTTTTGACAATTTTTTTCCCCATTCCCCACTTTTCGTGCACCATTGTCGCGCAGCACAGTGTTGGAATTTATTAAATTTGACATTTGAGTTTTGATTGACGGTTGTTTGAGCAAATATTTGCTTAGTGGTCTTTGGCGAGTATTAAAAGCGAAATTTCTAACTGAGAGCGGTAGCGCCAGTTTCAGAGAGCATGTGTAGGTAGCGAGCGCAATAAAAATAGTGGGAAATTCGTGTGTGTGATAGAGGAGCGTCGAGTGGATAGAAATATATTGGTGCGCTCGAAAGTATGCTTTCCTTTTCGCTGCTGTGTTTAAAGCAAGAATGTAGTAAGAATGTTGCTAAATTTTTTTCTATCCGATAAAAGGTTTTTGGGAGACCTTGAATGCGTTTGCGTTTATAAACAGGGGGGGGGGGGGGGGCGACTTACATGTAGTTTTAGGAAAATACGTTTAAAAATAATTTTAAATTTATTTTTGAGTGCGAAGTATCTTTACATTTTTAAATTTTATTGGATGTGAAACAAAGAAAAAAAAAATCAATTTCACTTTAAATTAAAAACTATTTTTCACTTCAAAACTCTTTTTTAATATAAAACATATAAATTTAAAGAGCAGTAATGTCATCTAAAGAAACTAAAAAAAAAATTCAGTTCAATTTGCTATTTTTTTTCTAGTTCATTCCTAAACATTTTTTTTTAAATATATTTTTAGGCATACTTTTAGTCTCGTAGTTTTTAAAATGGTTTTAAATTTGGTTTTGAACCCGAAGTATCTTAACATTTTTTAAATTTTATTGAATGTGAAACAAAAAAATTAAATACAAAATTTCATATAAAAAAATTCGGTTTAAAGAAAAATAGCATATTTTTCACCGTAAACCTTTTGGTTACTATACAATATTTACTTATAAATATTTTCAGTATTTTTGTACGATACCGTAAATTAAAAGATCATTTTGTTCAGAAAAAAAATTTTAAAAAAATATTATTTTTTTTTCATTTCAGAAAAAAATTTAAATAAATTTTTAGGCATATTTTTAGTAACACACGTTTTAAAATGATTTTGAATTTATTTTGAGCGCGAAATATGTATATATATATTTTTTAAACTTAATTATATTAAAAAAAAAGAAGAATTTTGATAGAATAAACTTGCTTTTTTTAAATAACAAATTTTTCACCGCAAAGTTTTTGGAGCTACGTAGGGGCGAATATTTGATTAAAAAATATTTACTTAAAGAATTTCTTACATTATGCAAATTTTTTTTGTTAGAACGAAGTATCTCTATATTTTTTAATTTTTATTTGAAGTAAAACTGAGTATTGAAAATAATTTTTATAGAAAAATTCATTAAAAAAAAACACTTAAAATGTTAAACAAAATGATTTTTTCTATCATTTTTTTTTTCAGTTTGTATTTTTTACATCTAATAAAACTTAACCCTTGCTTATTTTTAGAAGATAATTTTAGTTGTAAAAAATTAATCTACTCTTGTTGCATATTTATCAAAGAAATTGGTTACTTTTTCAACGTTTAGTTCAATTGTTCCTTTTTAAGAGATAAATTTTAAATTATCATCACTTTTGGGAGCTATTTGAAATCATATTATTGATTTTTGCTTCGTGGATACCGATACTGTAAAATGTTGGCCCTTATCAGAGATATATTCGATTTTGTCGTTATATATTTAAAGATAAATAATGTAGACTTTTATTTAAACCATTAGTTTTGCAAATTGGTCCATGTTTTTTTTTATTATTAATTTTGGATTTTATTAGTTTATGTTAGTTACTTCGCAGTTTTCACGACTCACTCACCAAAATTTCCTTAAATCTTTTCAGCTCTTAGTTTTTTTTTGCTTTTCGTTAAAATATCTCAACTCCACTCGCATTCCGTAACTGTTCCACTGGTCATGCATGCTCTGGTCGTATACTTTATTTGTTTTTCATTGAAAATCCCTCAAAAGAACTCACTTCCGTTGCATTGTCTAGTTGCAGGTAAAGAATTTTGCGGTCACAACAAAACAAACCACAACAGTCCGTCTATGCTCTCACAAACCAAATACCTCTTTTTCATCTCACTCTCCAGCTTTTTACGCTCTCATTATCGCAGTCTATCTTTCCGCGCTACTTCGTATGCTCTCGCCAATAATTTCCCAATGTTTTTCGCTTTTCCTATCATTGCTCTGTGTGTGCTTGGCACTGACGTTTGCGTCTACAAAATTCCATAGAACACAATTCGGATTTGCAAAATCACAACGACGAATACTTTGGTTATGTTGCTGGGCTGTCAGTTGAATTTTTGCTGTGCAACGCGTTGCGTGTCTTTAGGCGTACTAGCGCGTTCGAGTGCACGCTCTGTTGTAGCGTTGCGTTTTTTCGTGCGCGTTTTGCTTTTGATATTGAAAAATTGTCGGTGGTGTCTTTGCAAATTTTGCCAAGTGAAATACTGTTAAAAAAGTGAGCAAATAAAACTATAGCCTATATTCGGGCTTGCGAAAAAGCAAAGCATGCAAATTATTAATCTTTTCTGGTTTTAAATTTTTTTTAGGCTAACATTTTTAGTCTGCATACTTTGTATTGGTTGGCTGGTTCGTTGGCTGCGCTGTCTTTTGATTTTCGCTTGGCAGCATTTTATGCGTAACGTTCAACGTTAAACTGCGCCGTAATTTATGCATAGAATTTTAAATTTAAAGTAAATACCCAGCACGAGTTGTGGTCGTTCTTCTTATAGGCTCTGCTCTGTTGCTGGTGTATTTTGTAATTTCAAGTGTCTTCCGCTTTTTGCTGCTGCGACTTGTCTGTAATGCTCTGTAGTGCTTCAACTGAATTATATGGTATACTTTTAGGCATCTAATGGCGGTGCTGAAGTTATAAGTGCTATGCTAGGCATATACTCGGCTATATGCTGTCTGTGTCAGCCATTGTTGTTTATCAAAAGCAAGCAAGGCGAGAGAAGTTTCTTAGCATTTGGGATTGCAGATATTTTGTAGTGAAATGGAAGTAGAAGTGCGCCTGAAAATGTTCTCTCAATGCAGATTTGTATGGAGTTTTCAACAAAAATATTTAAAGAAAATTTTTTGAGTAAATCACTGCAATGAGAAAAGGCAAGTTATTTACGCTGAAAAGTTGGCAATATTTTCAGAATGAGTGTGAAAATTCTTTCGGTAAAGCGAGCAAAGGACGAATACCATTTGAAAGCTTGAGTTATGTACCTTAAAATATGCAGCATTAGTTCCTGTCATTGAAACACAAACTTCAAATATCTACTTCAAAAATCTTCTACGCCTTTATACTTCGAAATTATGCTTTTAAAATTATTACTAAGAAAATTTCTCGTTATTGCTTGTATTATAAATAGGAAAAGCTATATGCATGTGTTTGCGCCTTGAAATAGGCAATATTTTTTGAAAAAAGAAAATGAAAGGTGTGCAAAAATTATGGTGCTTGTTTTTGAATTGCTTAATAGATCATTAATTTGTAAAATGTATAGAATATTAAACATTAATCGTAATATTTAAAAAAAAATTTTTTTGGAAGTTGAGCTAAAGTTATTTTCTTAAAATTTTTTTTTTACAAATGCGCAAGGAAGTTTTTTCCTCTGAAAATTATATTTTCAAAAATTTTGAGCCGAAGTGATTTTTAAAAGTTAATAAAAGTTTTCAAATTTTTTTAAAATCAAAATTAGCAAAGCGGTTGTTCAAAATAAATTTTTCTGTATTCAACATTTAACTATACAGTTTTTAAAATTTTGTTTTTCATATTATAGACTAAATATTTTTCTAACACTGTTTTCAATAAATAAAATATTAAAAAAAAAATTGTTTGTCGCATTTAGAATTTTCGAATCTTTTCCACTTAAAATTTTTTTTTGCTTAGTGCTTATTTGAAATTTATTTTCTCGAGATTATCGCAATTTATATAAAATTTTCTCCAAAATGACTAAAATTCAATTTTTGTCATTATCTGTAGAGTAAAAAACTAAAATTCAAGTTAAATTTCCGAGATGAAAATCTTTCGCGAGAGGGCAAAATTAAAATATTTTTAGTAAACAGCAGCTTTTATTCAAAGAAAAATTATGAAAAAGTTTAATAAAAATATAACCAAAAAAAAAATGAAAATAGCGTTATTTTAGTAAAGGCAATGAGTTTGGCGTGTGTAGTTTTTATAATATTAAAAATTTTATTGTTTAAAAAGTTTTTTTGATAAATGAAATTCCCCAAAATAATCTTGATAACAAAAAATTTAATTTGAAAACATACCACTTAAAAAAATAATAATTTCATTTTTATTTTTATTTCTGTTTAAGTTTGAAATACATAAGTGTAAAAAAAATGTTAGTATAAAAAATATACAAAATTCAAAAAATTTTAATATCTACAATCGAAAAAATTTGAAAATATAAAGGTTTTTTAATACACAGATCAATGAAATAATCTTATAAATTTACTTATGAAAAAATATTTTTTTTTTTCAATTTGGAATTGCTATTAAAAAATTTTGAACTTTGAATGTTATGAATCAAAAATAATAAAACATCTTTTAATATACATTTTAATGCAATAGTTTTATAAATATAGGCAAATGTAAAATATTTTTGGCTTTTTTCAAACACGAAATATTGTAAAAAGTTTTTAAAATTTTAAAATTGAAAAAGAAACAGTAATTCATAGATAAATTAATTAATTAAAAGGAAATATTGAATATCACTTAAAAGTTTGCAAGTGAAAGCAAATTTATGGATTCGAATAGAAAAAGCAAAAGTTAACAAAAATTCTGTATATAAAATATAAAAGTTCATAAATGATAAAAAATAATAATTATAGAATTTGAAACAAAACACTAAATACGACTTAAAAGTTTACAAATAAAATTTGTTTAAACATAAATTTTCTTTTTTACTATTTCAAAGTTTAAAATATTATTAAAAATTAGTGAACGATAAAAAACAAATAAAACACAATTATTAGATACCATTTTTTTTTAATTTTAAAATCGACTTAAATTTGAAGCTGAATTTCTTCGTAAAACTTTCAACAAATGTTATACTAATAAAAAATTTGAGTTTAAGAAAAAATGTTGCTATTTTTTTTTTTTTTTTGAAAACTTGAAGTTTCGAATTCCAATATTTAATTTTTTAATAAAAAAGTATTTTCCTAAATAAAGGCTTCAAATCAAATTTTACGTGGTATAAAAAAAAAACAAAAAGAAATTACACGATTTTTATTCAAAATTTAATCGCACATACATCAACATCCCAAAAGTATACTTATTAAAATCTGTCTGGCCGACGTCTGCGCTAAATAAATTCACTTATTTGTTTATATTTTTTTTCACACCATAAACCACAATAAATTCAATTCCAGCACATAAATAAATCAATTGCAATCAACAAAGCTGCACAAATAACAACAAAAGGAAATACACAAATATGTTGCATCGTTGCATACTTACAGGCGAACAATCGTGTCAATGTCAGTGTCGCTAGCGAGGCGTAAAAGCGTCGAGAAGACTTTCTGAGCGAATAGCCAAGTGCAATAACATATGAGAGCGATTATAGAGTAGAGGGCAACAAAACAATAAAAAAGATGACATAGAAATATTGCAAAAAAGTGAAAATAGGCTGGGGTGTTAGGAGGTGGCGTGGATGTGGATATGGTTAAAAAAGTGAAAAAGATTGCGTTTAAAGGGTGAGGGCAAGTAGAGCAAAAATAAAAAATAAAAAATATAAAAAATAATTCACAAAAAGTAAAAAACGCTAAAAGCAACACTGTAAATATTTTATATGATTTAAAAGCGTGGAGAAATAAATTATGTTTTATGTTTTGCATGTGTGTTAGTGCAGATAGTTTGCGCCTCTCAGCTGTGCTATAGCTTCTCGTGGGAGCAGCCACTTGTTTGTGGTTTGCAATTGGAAGCTCAACTGGTTAGGCTACCCCCTCTCAACCCACCCACTTTTCCGTGAAGCCGTAAAGTGTGTGTTTGGCTGTAAAACTCTGCACTCTTTTGTTGCCAACCAGCCAAATAGCCATTACTGACCGGCAGTGGTGGTGGTGGTGTTGTTGGTCACCCTAGTAGTGGGCTTCTTCGAGTACGCTGAACTCGAGCGAATGTGAGTTGTGGTTTTGTTGACGCTGCAAACTCGGGTCACCAACCGATCCAACAAACCAGTTGGCTCATCCGGTGACAGACTAATGTGTTTATGTTGCGCGTATGAATGTGTGGGTGTGTGTGTGTGTGTGCATATGTGTGCGCTATGTGCATCCAACCATAATTCACTAGAGTTATATAAAATACGACTGTGCTTTATAGAGTTCAACTGGCGCAGCATTTTTCAACGCCCACGCCACCATCACCATCATCATCATCATCAGCCTTCTCATTATACCACTTTGCCTGTTTCCTAGCGGATGTGTGGTTGTTGGGCACTTTATCTCTGCCTGTTGTTATTTTTGTGTGTGGTTTTTTTTTTTTTGTAAAGTGAAAAAAATGGAAATTGTATTGTTTTTTTTACATAAAGATATACCATAGTTGGCGGGCTGAAAAAAAAAATACTCAAAACAGAAATCACAAAACACTTGTTAAACTGATTGTTTGTTTTGTAGTTGTGGTTGCTTTTTGTACACTGTAATAAGTTTGCTTTACACTATTCTGTTTGTATACCTACCTGTTTTCAAAACTCCAGCTTCATTTCTGTAATCCATGCCACTCGTAATTAATTTCTGGTTTCTTTTTTCTTTGTATGCCATAATTATGATTTTCAGTTCTTCATTGTAATGGCTGTTTTAGAAGAATATTCCACAAATGTTGTTATAGCGACTAGAATTATGCGATGCAGCACTTCAATTCAATTAGATCTAGCGTGAAAATAATTTCAAAATTTATAAATAATAAAAGTATGCTTATAAAATCCATCAAAATTAGGTTTGTAGCGGCAAAAAAAAATGGGAAACTACTATATACATTAGCTGTTATATGTCTTTCAAGCATAAAAAGTTTCTGCAAGTCAAAGGAATCTAATTTGTTAAAAATCGGGATTGCTGCACCTAAAATTATGCAGGAAATGGCGCTATAGCACCGCCATTGTAAAAATTATACTGCACTGTGACTAATTACAATTGGCTGTTGAAAAAATATATTACTTATTTGAAATTTAACTTTTCTCTTCATTTGCGTCTGCGCGCCTAAAAGTGTGCTTATATTAATTCTTGTACTAGCACTATAACGGCATTGAGTAGTTGCGAAAGCAAATGCGTTATTGTAAATATGTATTTCAAAGAAAAAGGTATCGAAACGCCAAAGAAATAGAACTTTTTGATAATAATCAAGATTGTGGCACCTAAAATTATGCAGAAATATAGTGCTCTAGTGGCAAAAAGTATGACGCTGCCAAAAAGTAAGCTGTAGTAGTTAACGCCGTCGAAAGATATACGATAATAACGAAAAAATGAGCTTTCTCGTAATTTCTGGCTATGCGCCTAAAAGTGTGCCTTTAATATACGCTAAATGTATATAGCGTTAATAACTACCTTTGAAGGCAGTTACATATATCGGGTGTTTTTTTTAGGGGTATAGAACTTCGAATTGAAATAAAACACAAGAAAATCGTTTTAAGGTCCATCAATTTGGCTTTATTGGAAGGATAATTTTATGCCATTAATGTTTTCCCCTAACGTTTCTGGTTTGTTGGCGTAGACGAGCGACTTCACATATCCCCAAAGAAAATAATCCAATGGTGTCAAATCACACGATCTTGGTGGCCAATTTACAGGTCCATTCCGCGAAATTATGCGCTCATCGAATGTTTCCTTCAATAAATCGATTGTGACGTGCGCTGTGTGGCATGTAGCGCCGTCTTGTTGGAACCACAACTCATCCACATTCATGCCATCCAATTCGGGAACAAAATAGTCGGTTATCATGGCTCTATACCGGTCTCCATTAACGGTAACTGCCTCTCCAGCATTATTGAGATCAATCTCATTTTCGGCCCATACACCAAAATCATTCCATAAAGTTGATGGACAAAGCTCCAATTGCTGTGCACGGTGGCGAATCGATTCATTCGGGTCGTCTTCAACACTTTGCTCTACAGCGGCAATTGTTTCTTCGGTGCGTACTGTTCGACGTCTCTGCGGATGCGTATTATCACATAGAGTAAACGTAGTGCGAAAACGATCCATGGTTAACCGAATTAATTGCTCTGATGGACGATTATGTCGACCATAAAATTGACGGAGCTCGCGGTAAACTTCGCGAACTGAACCATTATTTTCGAAATAAATTTGCACGATTTGCAAGCGTTGTTCTTTTGTCAACCTGTTCATGATGAAATGGCAAACCAAACTGAACATAAATGACATTAGAGTTGCCAGATTTGACCACAAAATGCCAGTTTTATCTCTATTCGAAAAACAAACCTGTAAAAAAAACACCCGATATAACCTAGTTGTGTACTCAAAGAACAAAAGTATCTACGAACCAAATTAAAAGGTATTTTTTTTTAAAATCCAGGTTTTGTGCGCCTTAAATTATGCAGAATATTCTGTTGTAAGTTAAAAGTACCTCCTTTCCAAAATTTGTACGTTAAAGTATCTAGTTTTAATTAGTTACGCCACAAAAATGATTATTTTCTTAATTTCTGGCTATGCGCCTAAAAGTATGCTTATAATATGTACCATAGTCAGCACTAAAACGACAATAACTAAGAGAGAAAACAACCAATAATAGCATAAATAAATATCTCGAAAAATTTACATTTGGAAATCAGTGTAACTATGTTTTTTTTTATTAGTAATCAATAATTTTTGCTCCTAAAAGTATGCAAATCAATAGCAAATGAGTACTTATGTGAAATCTAGAGAATCGCAAGTACATAATTTAGCACTGAGAACGCCATGAAATCGGAGGTTTGCAGTAATTTTTTGTGGTGCCTAAAAGTATGCTAATAAAATGCTTATGAAATGGATTATAAGTATTAGCGTGTAATTATACTAGGCAGCTAAATTGAGTGGAAGATATGTTAAAAGCACACAAGTATTTAGAGGTCTAAAAAATCTGATGTTTAATAATAATAAGTGTCTTTGTACCTAAAAGTATGCCCACAACTAGTGATTAAATACCTTCATATGTAGTATCTGGAGAAAGACAAACAAATAGTGTAATGCCTAGAAGGCCATGAAATGGATGTTTTACAGTAATTTGTTCTGGCGCCTAAAAGTATGCTTATCAAATATATTATAAATAGTAATATGGTACCAACCAGCTAGCGATTAATACAAAGGTACATATATTTACAGCACAAAATTATGGAGTGCTCTTACAAATCTGATTAGTCGCTCAATCATTGATTTTACGCCTAAAAATATGTAAGACACTTTTTCTGCATTAATCAACAGTTACGTTATTAAAACCAACTGCCTAATGTTATTTTATTCTAAAGTTAATGCTAGCCAATCTTATTATCAGCAGATAAGACAAACACATTGCTGAAATTATGCCCTAAAAGTAGGCTATAAAAATTCGAAATGAACTTTCTCTGAAAATAATTTATTAATTTATGTTGATTTTTTCATAATTTGTTTTTAAAATACACGCAACCTGCACTTTTTCTACATTTTTTTTTTTAAGTACGTATGCATCCGCAAAAATTCTAAAATAGAGACTACATTTTGTTATCAAAAGTATGCTTTAAATTTCCGAATCTCGGGCGGAGTAGTTAAAATAGAATCATAAACTTTAATCAGCGCCTCCCAACGCGCAACCAACTAACCAACAAGCCAAACAAAATATGCGTGTACGCCGAAAAGTATGCCACAAAATTCTACATTGCAGGCAATAATTGTGAAAAAAATGTACAACAAAGCGCCAAACATTGAAAAGTGCGCTACTAATATGAAAAATATAATTAAAGTTTCCATAATGCGAAAAATATGTTTTGAATTTTGAGTATGCTTGGTATGCAAACTACATTGTTTTTTCGCTAAGCTGGTTTGAAAATAAATAGAAATAGTGTGGCGCCTGGGAATATGCAAAAGAAGTTGTGTTAAATTTAAACTAAGTGACTAACGTTATATCAAGTGAAACGAAAAAAAAAGTAATATGAAAGCTCGACATTTTTCGAAAAAGAAGTGACAGCGAGACAAATAAGTTTGAAAATTCTTAAATAATAAACCGAATTGAAAATACTCTTCCACATTTCCAAACATGGACGCCACATCAATGCTCGTCGATGCCACGCCATCTCAATTGGAGGTGCAACATCAGCATTTGCGCAAAAACAGCATGTCCCCGCCAATGCCGAGCAGTTCTGGTCTCCACCACCCAGCGCTCGATGTTGACGGCGGTACACACAGCAATACCAGCAACATCGGTCATCACAAGCAGCTGCATTGCATGTTGCCATCAAGCGCCAACAACGCCGCCGCATCAGCCACCAATAGCGGTCAGACACCAAATTCGAATTGTTCGTCGGCCAGCGCTTCACCATCAAAGATGATGCTTGGCGGCTCTTCGGTTTTTCTACATCACAACAATCAACATTTGCAACATCAGCATCAGCATCAGCATCATCATCACCATCACAACAATGGCCATGCACACACTCTGCATACCCTCCACCAACATCCGGCCATTGTTAATTTAAAGCAATGTGTTGTCGGTGGTGGTGGCGGCGGTGGTTTGGCGGGCGTTTGTTGTAATTTGAGTGGTTGCAGTTTGAGTGGCAGCAGTACTCCAACACCGCCGCATCATACACTCTATCCGCTGTTGGTGGGCAGTGGTGGGATGGGTTCGAGTGGCCCCAGTTCGTTGGTAAATTCACCAGCTATGGGTAGGCGGAAGCGTTACACGAGCACTTCGTCGAATTGTTCCAGTCAATTTAATAATAATTATGCTGGACTTGATATGGAATCGTTGGAGGATATGTTGAGAAAGGTAAGTGGGGTATGAAAGTAAAAAAAAATCACATAGAGAAACAGACTAAAAAATAAAATTAGTTAAAATACATCCTTTCAACAACCGTCATAGCAAGGGTGTACAGAAAATAACTATTTTATGATTGAGTTAAAATTGTGCCGCATTTGAGTGCACCCATTCCAAACTCATATTGTTTGAGGAAAATCTGAAAATTGAGTCGGCTTGTGTTGAACTTATAGTTAGAGGAAACATTCTAGAGTACACTCAATGGAATTGCAGCAAAACTGATTCGAGTACGGAGTGCAACTTTAGTGTTGAAAAACCGAGCGATTATATTAAGCTAAAAGTTGAAAAATTCTTGCTGAAATTTCGGAGATTTCTAAGTAAAAAATAGACTAACAAAATTTCCTGCTTGAAATTCATGTAGAAAAGCTATAATTGAAAAAATTTCGAAAATCATCTATTATAGCGCAAATAGAAAAATTTCCTAAAAATTTCCCTTGTGGGAAGTTTTTCCGAAAACCGATAAATATCTGTTGGCAAATATTCCATAAAGATTTCTTCCGAAAAACTGCTTACAAGTTTTTGAATTTATTAAAAAAATGTATGTTTGTTGCACATACATACATAAACTCGAAAATGAGAAATTTCAACTCAAATAAGAAAATTTTACAAAAATGTACTTTGAGGATAAAAACTTCCCTTTTTTGCTCAGAAATCATGAGCTTGTTAATTTTAGGCCAAAACATGGATTTTCCCAGAAATATTCTTTGGCTAAACTGTTTACGAATTTTGGGATTTGTTTCGAAAACTCATATTTGGTGTACAGAAAAGCGAAAATCGGCTATTTTAGCTCAATTAAAAATATACGCATAAATTTTACTTGTGCGAAGTTTTTAAAAACTAAATTTTTGCTTGAAATCTCCCCTAATTAAACTATTTATAAATGTTGGAGGTTTCTTTTTAAACCATTTTTGAACAAAAAGGTGAAAATCGTCTATTTTAAGTCAAATAAAAATATGTCCAAAAATCCATTTCCGGGAATGTTTTTAAAAAACGTAAAAATATCCGCTCGCAAAGCAAATTTTCATCGTTTCCTCCAAATTGATATAGATTTTTGAAGAAAAATAGGTTACAAATTCATACAATTTGAGCCGAAAAAAAACTTTCTGAACACAACTAAGGCATGTATGAATTTTTCCAGAAATTTCCCATACTCAAAACTAAAAAATTAATATTTTTAGTTGAAGTAAAAACAAATATATTTTTTATTAAAAAAATCCCTGTAGGGAAATTTGCTTATCGATACATCGAGGTATGAACGATTTAAACTTGTATGCACAAAATGCGCTTTTGAAACGAATATCAGTGTCCTAATTATTTTTTGAAGGGAAATTTTTGGGAAATTTCTATACTAGTCTCGAAAGTTTTGAATTACTTATTGTTATACGAATATGTGGCTTCAAAACAAATATGCATGAGGTAGTCGAAAATTCACAGTAAGGGAAAATTTTGGGAAATTTTTATATTTGTTTTAGGAGTGGGTTTTGTTGGGGAAATACATTTTTTCCTATAAAAATTTAATTCCTATTGAATGAAGTTTGGTTAAATGTTGAAATATTTTTCAAGCAATTTTAAATTGTTTCCCCTAAATGCTGCTTTAATTTCACATACTCATCAACTTGTCTAGCACTCCTATCTATTTGACAACGCACTCATTTCGTTACCAAAGCTAACCGACAGACTTTTAACTTGAGTTCATGTGCATTCATGCCATAGCAATTTGTAAGATGAGCAGAAAAAATGCTAAAACTTTAATAAAACAGAACTAGCATAAAAATCACTTCAACAAAAAATGCAAAAAAAAAAAACAGAAAAACTATTGGCATTCTAAAAACAAACTAGCCACAGATTCACTTTAAGTCCCTAGTTTATGTGCACCAAGCCAAAGCAATTTCACAGTATTTCAACACTTTGCTTGCTTGCAAAGTAAATCCTATCAGGCAGGTCACATGTCGGCAATCAATGCGGCCAACAAGCGAGGGAAAATAAAAATACCAAGCGAAATACAAAAAAAACTCAAAGAACAAAAAAAAAAAACAAAACAAAACATAAAAAATAGAAATGAAAGGACGCTAGTTGGAAATCAGATCGTTGGCGCAAATGGCGAGTGATGAAACCCCAAAACGCAAAAGAATTCAAAAACATAAAATACCAAACTAACGAACTAAAAAAAAGGGTTGCATACATCAGGGAGCCCCTTAAGGGCGAAGCGATAAGTACTTGGTAGAGCAGACAAAGTCGCAGGCGTGTGTGATGGGCAACCAAATGATTGTGCTAGTGAGCGGGGATCGAGCGCTGCGTGCATTTATTTAAACTTCTATTTTACCACACACACACTCACATGTATATGTAGATACATTTCACGTATGCCTGTATGTGTAGGTGTGTGCCAGCATATCTTTAGGGCTAAGTAAGCGTCTACGCTTCAATTAGGTACCAGTCTATTCAATGGAAGATAGATAAAAAAAGAAAAAACGAAGCACAGATAGCAGCAGAAAAGCCAAATTGCGGCTAAGAAGAAATGCTTGCGCAAAAATAGAAAAGTTTTAGAAGAACTGAAGACGAAAAAAACTTTCAAGCAGCAATGAGTCCTTTCTGCTGGCGCAAAAGGACCTGTATTTGTTTTTTTTTTTTTTTTTTTTTTTTTAAACGCCTGCAGCCACACAACTAACTAGGGTAATGTGTTAGTGGTGTGCCCTGCCTGCTATGCGAAAAGAACAGTGCAGTGTTGCAGAAGTGTGGGTAAGGGAAATATTTTTTTTCTTTTAGATTTGTTTTGACTTTTCCAGCGTAAATTGCACACAATTGTGGCATTATTAGCAAAGTAGTTATGTTATTGTTGTTGCTGGTACATTTTTTGTACTATGTTAGCAACAAACTGGGAGGGAAGAACTTACAAAAAATATGCCCACTTTTCCCAGCTGTTTGCTCCCTTTGCAACGAATTCTAGCTTTGGCGCTCGAAAGTAGGCAATTTACATTTTTTTTTATTATCTTTTTTTCTTTGGATTTTCTCAGAGTGAAAATAATACCTTGCGCTATCTTTTTTGGTCACTATTTTCACAAATTTTTATTTTCTCGCAAGCAGCACTTCTTCTCCACCTCCAATTTCTTGGTCATTTAAACTTTTTGACATTTCTGCGGCATTCTCTGTGTCGCAACGTGTTCTTCTCAATTTCCCAAAGTTTGCCACTTCCGCTTTTGGCTGTGGGTCAGCTTGAAATTTATTGAACTTTAGCTAATAAGTTGTGGGATTTAGCTGAGCTACTTAACAAAAAACAAAAAAAACTGCAGTGAAAAAAAACTACCAAAGCACCTTTGCTTCATAACTTTTGCGCTGCGCGCTTGTTTTACTTTTTATCTAACTTTGTTTTTTTTTAAGCAGATTGCTGCTTTCCGGCTTCGGTTATTCATCTGACTCCCATAATTTGCTTGTCTTTTTGCAAACTTTGCTCTTCAATCGCATTTTGTGTCAAATTAAATTTGTACGCATTTATTTCAAATTTAATAGCTCAAAAAGTTTTGTGGCAAGCGTGTAGAGCGCCTAATAGTATGCAAATTTGGAAGTTTCATATCAAAATAAGCCAGTTTAAAAACTTTTCTAAAGCCTCAATATACGACCATTCAATTTGTAATTATTGAATTTTGCTTTAAGAAGATATTTTTGTTTATTATACAAAGTACATATGTATGTATGTACATATAAACATTTTAAATACTAACACGCATTTTTAAGGCATGCACTTGATTTTCGTTTATTTATAACAAGCGTAGTGCGATAGTTATTGTTTTGGTTTTCAAATTACGTCGGAATGCTTAGAGAGTTCACTTTTCTGCAGGAAATGCCTGTTTTCGCACACTGATTTGATTTCAGACATTGAAGACTAGGTGTTTTCATTTAATATATGCAAACAGTTTACTAAAGGAAACAATTTCCCTAAAGGGAAATTTTCTAAAACTATGTTGAAATACATTATTTCTACCTAATAATATCGCTGGTAAGTTATTTTGTGAAAATGCCGATCTTTTCGAAAATTTCCCTTAGGGAACTTTTAAAAAATATAGTTCGATGAGCTCTGATTACTTTAAGTACCAAACAATGCAAGTAGGCGGTTGATTTGTGCAACTAATATGTGTTACAAAAATTTCCCTTTAAATCTTTGTTGCATTAGTTTGGATACCGAAATTTTTTTTTAATCAATAGTTTTGGTGTAAAAGAGTTGTATAAATTTTCACGAAGGCCTTTGTTGCTAGCGCTGCTAAATATTTATTTGTTAAGTAATTTATTATTGCACAAATTTCTTAAAAATAAAAAAAAAATAAAAAAAAATAAAAAATAAAATAAATTTTCACGAAACTCGCTTAGAATATTATTAGAAAAAATGTGAACTCAAAACTTTGGAAAATATCTTACTTGGTATTTTTTAAAATATTTGGTTGTGAAAAAAAACTTTTAGAATATAAGAAATCTTTATTAAAAAAAGGGGTTTGTTGGATTTATTGTAGCACCTTTTTTCCGCTGAAACGTTTTGTTCCTTACCACTTTTACCATTTTTACCATTTTTCTTCAATCCCGAGAGGTAAGTGCTAATCAGTCTTCCATTTTTTTTTTTTTACCTCTCAAACCAAATCAAATTCCATTACATTCATATGCAAAATGCGCCCCAAAACCATTAAAGTTCTATACACCACTTTCATGTCATTGCCACATTAATACTCGCCGCTCGTCGTGTCCCAGCCGGCATACGACGTACGAAATTGGTCAGGAACATGGCAAAGAATGTAGACCGCAGGTGGCACCAGGCAGTCTGGCGCAAAAAATAATGGCTAGCAGTACCTCATAGCAATACTAAAATACAGCAAAAGCCAGTATAATGGTGGTTTGCGCCTAAAAGGCTACTAACGTTCGCTATTTTCAAAATGTGCGCATATCCGCATTTTATTAGCTTTAATGAATCCACAAACACACGCGCATAAACTCGTATGTACATATACTGTGAGTGTTAAATATTGCAGGGAAATGCGTAAAAGCATATTTTATGGTGGCGTTACATATTGTATACTTTTGTGCGCAAACCCTGTACTTGGTTGGCTGCATTGTTTTGCAGATTTGGCGCAATGCATCTGTGGTTTTTATAGCTGTCGGTGTGTATGCGCTAAACTAGGTAACCCTTGCTGCAAATATGAACTGCATTTTTAGCGCAATAGTTTGCCTCAGGCGCTTGCAAATATATTTTTTTTGCTATTTTCGTGACGTGGTTGGTCACACTTAGAGCAAGAAATATTGAAATGACAGTAGTGGCCGTGGCTGAAAATTATTCTTATTTTTTGTATTATCTTGGTATACATTAAGGCGCATTTCTTTTACTTCACTGCATTTTCGTTGTAATCAAAACTCTTAGAGCAGTGCTTGGGTGATACGAAAGTAATACACAATTTACAGTAGCTTGTTTGTACACAACAGTAACTAGGAAATGTGTGTGCGCGCTCTCCTTTGACCTTTACTGCCTACTCTCAAGCGCAAAATTGCCTTATTTTTGCGCACTCACCTACTCTACTCCCCCCACACACACATTAACGCTTGACAGCGCTCGAGCCAAACAAATATAGCATTCAACCATCCGTTGCGCCGCTTCTGCACTGCACGTATAAAATTCCCAACGGGCAGTGAAAGTTAGCTGGCGGGGAAGAAAGTGAGTCTGGCGGCGCCTGGAAGTAGCTTTCATACTTATTCTCAAACTACCTCTTCGTGACGCCATGCGGTAACCTTGAAAACTGTTTGCGCTTTGCAACTGTATCCCACAATACCTATGCACCGCTTAACTTTTTGTTACCCACACAAGTGGACTCCTATTGGCCGGAGCGGCGTAAACTGCTTTGGTATGGTAGAAAATGTATTTTGCTTTTGGCTTGTTCGCCTACATTGCTATCCATTTTTGTTTTGCCGAAGCGAATAATCATTTGAAATAAATCACTGTTGGAATGAAAAGTTTTAAATGACATGCCACATGCTGTGTTTTTGACCCTGCTGTGTGTGCGGAAGGCCCCATAGGCTGCGGTATTCTTGCCACTTTTCTTCGATCACAGTTGTGAATTTAATTTTGGTTTCCTTATTTTTGTTTGTGATGAATTTGTGCTGCCTTTTAGATGTAGGGCGGTGCTATGTGTGCACATGCATGTATGTACATACATACATATGTATGTACATTTAGAAGTAGGAAATTTTAGCTATACATTTAGCTTCTTTTTGACGCATTTAAAGAAGAAATACAGTTTTTCACTTTCTAATAATTGTATTTTTTGGAAATTTCCCTTAAGGAAATTTTTTAAGAACAATTTTTCTTAAGAAAACTCACTGGAAGAAATGCAGTTGTTTTTTCTTTTTGATAAATGTAAGTTTAGGGAATTTCCCTTATGGGACTTTTTTAAGAAACATTTTTTCTGAAGATAACACACTGAAAAATATATTTTATTGATTTTCTAAAAGGTTTGGCTGTGATACGTAATATTTACAAAATTTCTTTAAAGGGAAATTTTTAGGAAAATGTATTTTTTAGCAAAGAGAGAACAGGAAAATTAAATATATTGATTTTCTAATAAATTTTAGCTATCAAAATAATTCCTTAAATCACATGTGGCAAAATGCTTTTTATTCTTAAGAATTTCTTCACAAAATTCTGAAGCACCTTCAATGCTATGTACATATATAGTATATACAAAAAAAATAAGCGCCTACTACGCAAATGCAAATCTCAAACTCTGGTAACTTAGGCTTTGCGGGAGTAGGTCTAAATTGATACCTACGTAACTCAAAATCTCAAATCAGCGGAAAGTTTAGGTAATTCAATTATTATCAACAGTTTATATTTTTGACACTGTATTAGAAAGTTCCAGTGGAATATTAGTTTACGTACGAAAATTTAGGTAAAATTTTAGAAATTTTTTCAAAGTACATTTTCCAGCCTCATTAAATTTTAAACAAAGCAAAAAGCGTCTCATTTGTGTTTGAATTTTTCAAAAATAATTTATTGGAGCATTTTTTTTGTAAAAAAATGGCGCTAAAAAAATTCTTCTGCGGAAAATTTTATGAAATTCGTAAAGTTGCTAATAAATTTTGGTAAACAATGTTTAATTTTATTTTTATGCTTCTTTGAAAAATTTCCCCCCGAGGGAAATTTTTTTAAAAATCCTTATTAAATTTGATACTAAGTTGAAAGTTTATTTTTTGATACCATTTTGAATATTGGTGGCTGCACAATTTTCAGAATTTAAACTTTTCGTAAATATGCAATTTCTTAGGTGGCAAAAACTGAATGCCCACATACATACATACTATGTATGTACAGAAACGAATAAAAGCGACTTTATAAACATATACAAATTCAACCTTTCGTCGCTGAAAGCAATAAATCTTAAGCGCGCCTGGTAAGCTATGTCCTAAAAAAATACAGAAAAAAAACTTCGTTAAAGTGGAAATTTAACAATAACACGTGAGAAATGATTTTAGCATACAAATAAAAAAGTTGAAACGCGAATTTCCGCTAACTCAGCTACAATTCGCAATTGAAAAAAGTACCACAGCGACCGCTGTAGATCTTTGCGCTCTTCCCTACATGCTAGCTGGGCGCTTTCTGTCTTCTACGCCTAAGCGTATGCAAATGGAAAATTTACATTTTGATTTCGTATTGCCCGACATTGCTGGCACGATGGCGACGGGCTGCTCAGCGTGATGCAATTCTCTATTCGGTGATTTTTCAAAAAGTTTCCTATGAAATAATATTTTCACAGAAAGCAGGTGGTTAGTAGGAATGTAGCATACCTTTTAGCGCTTCATAGAAGAATAACAGACCGGCTGTGAGAATGAACACGTGAGTGGAAATTCGTAGTTGCCTAGAAAGTGATAGAGGTCTTGGAACTCCTGCAGCTCCTATTCTTACACTGTCCTCCGCTCTGTACACTTCATTTCAATTTCAGTGTAGACTTAAAGGCTACACATTTGGCTGGCTGTAGCTGCCCGCCTGTCGTTAGACTACAAATCCCTACAGTTCACTAAACGTGCGGTAGGCAGGCCAGTTGACTTTACTTATGTAGCTCGTTTGAAATTAAATACACTTTTAGTAGTGTTTTCAGTATTCCCGCATGTCTTTTCAATGCAAAGCGCTTAGTTTTATGGTGTAATAATTTTTTTTTTTACTTTCTACTTGCTGGCTCTATATGACTAGTTGATGTACAAAATGTAGTGAGCGTGGAGTGGTGGTTGAAAATTGCAAGTGGGTGACCGGGAAATTTGCCCAGAATAGTTTGTAGATACATATGCTATTAAATATATTTTATGTAAATATTCTTTGCATACTTTCAGGTGGAAACTTCGTAAAATGTATGTAAATTTGTTTTCCCAAAACGTTAGGACTTAGAATAAACTTTCCACGTTATTAATTAAATAAAAGTGGATGAAAAAGTGGCCAACAAAAACCACTTTTTGCACACTCGGCTCATCAGCATTGAATCCCAAAATTGTGCTGTAATTATTTATTTTGCACTACCATATAATTGGCCTGCTGTTCCGTCCTACGCGCTATTTATTTTTATAACCTAATTAATATTATTATGTACTAAATACCGGCATGTAGTATACCGAAAAATCTCGGCTGCATATGTAGGTGTACATATGTAAAGCTCATAAATTTTATTACCGTAGCTGGTTTTACGACAGCTTCGGCTGACCAACTATCAACTCACAAAATACAAACCACTATTAATTTGCCGCCTACAAATATGCTATGAAACAATAATGCTGGTAAATGTGGCAATGTTGTTGGCTTATAATAAATATACCGTAACTCAAATAACTGACCACATGGTGATTTTTTTTTATAATGTTCTGCTAATTTTGTATACAATTTAATACAAAGAGTATAGGAAATTCGAAAATTTGTACACAATATATAAAAATTCGAAAAGTCTTCATCAAAATGTCGAAATTTTAATATTTTATAAATCTTTTGGGTATGCCGTTTTGTAGCTTATCCATTACAGAAAAACTTCCCGAAATTTTACTGTACGGGAAGTTTTTATAAAAACGTACGCATATCAGGAGCCAGAAAAACGACCTTCTGAAATTTTTTTAGAAAAACTATTTATGAATTGTGGAATTTATTTCAAAACTTATGTTTGTTGTAAGAAATGCCGAAAATCGTAAACTTCAAATCAAATTAGAAAATTTCACAAAAATTTCCCTTGAGGGAATTTTTCGAAAACTCGTTTTTGAGACAAAACATACATTTTTCCTGAAATTTCATTTGGTTAAAATGTATGCTGGTTTACGAATTTTGAAATTTATTTCGAAAACATATATTCGAAAAGTCGAAAACTACCTCGATGTTAAAAAAAATCTCCATAATTTTCTGTTGCGCTAAGTATTGAGATTTAATTATATCTACCAAAAATGGAAATCAAAATAAAAAATAAAAAAATCTTCCGGAAACTTTTTAATAAAAGCATATCAAAAAACTGACATTTTTGCTAAAAACCATTAGTTCCTTAGTTCTGAGGCAAAACTCGAATTTTCTCTGAAGTTTCCATTAGTTGAACTGTTAACATAAAATATTATAAAACATTTAAATATTTCGAAAATTTATAGATATTTCCTGTCTTAACATTTCCCTTGTCGGAGGTTGTTAAAAATCTTAATTTTACTTTCTTTCTCTAAAAACCTCACTAGTTCGTACATTTTTAGCCAAATATTAAATTTTCTCACAAATTTCGCTTGGTAGAGAGGCCTACAAATTTTGGTATTTTTTTCAAAAACATATTTGTTGTACAACAATAAAAAACACTGCGAATATTATAAAAAACGCACCAATATGGTAAATTATTTGAGTAACTGTTTGTATGATTATACCATGGCTTTGCTGTGCGCCTAGTGTATGTGTATGTATGTATGTGGCCGTGCATGGGCCACGCCCCCCAATTCATTTTTTCTATGGCGTGTTCATTGAATGCCCAAAGTGCTCGTTAGTATGGCCATATAAAATGTCAATTGTCTTTTACGACGACAACAACAACTACGAGCCAAACTGCCCAATCATAAATGCGTTCCACATTATTTTCCACATCACCAGTAGTTTCGAAAACTTCGAGTTTTAACTACTTTTGAAGTAAAAAGTGACCGCAAAAATCCGTAGTGGTTTTCTGACTTTCCCGAAAGCAGATTTGTTTTGTTTGCATATTTTTATCGGAATTTTTTGCTATCGAGTTTGAAACTCAGTTACTAGTCTTACAAATTTTATGCTTATTTCACCAGTAATATTTTGAAAAATAAGCAAATAATTTTTTGTAAGAAAATTTAGCATAAATGAAGTATTTAGTTTTAAGAAGCGCCTTCTGAAAATGTCGACTGGGAATCTCTAATTTTAGTACAATATAAAGAAAATATATGTACATTTGTATGTGTGGGCATGCCTGTATTTGTATTTTATTAGCACTAGCTGTAGTTGTTGTTGGTGTAGAATTGCAGTCATTATTTAAGTCATGCGACACTTGCCTGCCTACCAAGCCTACGAGCTAGCCTGGCCTGTCTGCCCAATGGACCTTTTGTGGTCACTCGTACAGTGCGGCATACTTTTAGGCGTGGGCATTGGATGTCAGTCAATACATCTATTGTAAAAGCATGTTCATACATGTTGTTAGTTGTCTGTTTACAAAGTTATGCCGTGGCATAGATAAGCGTTACAATAATGCGGTTAATTGTTGGTGTGTGTGTGTGCTTGTAGATAAGCCGTTATATTCCTTAGATTTTCGTTGCGTAAATGATTATGAGACTTCATTAGCTTTACAAATGGCTAGCTGTAGCGTTAGGCTATGACTATGTTTATAAAATGTAGCACACATTTAGGCGTACAAGCGTCAACTGAATATTGTAATACTAGAACTTTAATTAGAATATTAAATAACTGTAGTTAATAAATTAAACTGTTAATTGAGCATATAGAGAGCAGATTTCCCTTACAAGCGCCTGAAAGTATGTTTTTTTTTTAAGTTCAAAAAATCATTTTTGCAGCTTTTCAAAGCAAAATTTACTGCCGACGAGCAATTTTGAAAATAAAGTGTGAGAAAATATTTGAAGTATTCACGCGAACGAGGATATCCGGTGGAAATTTTTTTGTTTACAATTTGTAATGGAAAAATTATTTAAAAAAGTGTTTACTTTTTTGCAAATTCACTTTAGTATTAGAATCTGTCAAAAAGTAGTATTTCTTGTTGAAAACAAAAAAACTAAGATTTAAATTTTTCGAAATAATGAGAACTCCAAAAAGTAAGCAATTTCCGTATGCAGCATGCGCCTAAAATTATGCCACAGTGCAACGAAAATGAACTTTTGTGTGACATTTGTACAACATTTTTCTTTTTTCCTTTGGCTGTGAGCACCTAAAAGTATGCATAATTTTTTAAAGAAAATTGTAGTTTTTGCGCCCTAAGGGTGGACGCAGAAACTTCAATACATGAAAATAAACGTCACTTTATGATGCACAACACCTTAAAGTAGGCGCAGTTTTTCTTGATATGTTTCGGGCTTTCCACGTTTTACTTTAGTTGCACATCTTTTTATCTTGGCTCTATTTAAAAACAAAAAATCCCTTTATGTGATTTTGTCAGCCTGCGCCTAAAATTATGCAGGTGTGCACTTGTGAAAGGAGCCTTTCTGAGTAGCCTAAAAATAGCAATTTTTTTATCATACAAATTTTTTCAAAAACGCTAGCAAAAAGTATGCTACCATGTATATGAATTATTTTTTGTGAAATGGTAACTCCAATCTTGCGCAAAAAGTAGCACAGCTGTTACCAACATTAAATGGAGTGCTGGACAAAAACTAAGTTCCAAAAAGTATGCTACACTTTACGTGAATGTGTTATCTGCTTTTTATATTTTCATTTTTGTTGCTATTATTTTTCAAATGCCTTAACTAAAAGTATGATAGTTTTTTTACGCGGAGTACCCAAAAGTATGCAACGTTTAGTACTTGTGAAAAATGCAGCTTTAAGTTATTGCAAAAAAAATATATATATATGTTGACTTTCCTCTTTAGTCCACTTACCTATTACCATTTTCGCTTCTCGCCGCTTATTTGCCCAAAATTATGTCACATTATTCGCCACACAATTGCCACTAGCCAAACTTATAAAACCGCTTGCATTCTAATGCCAACACAATTTCCATTTAGCATGCAATTTCCGACACTTTCCAAGCACTGCTTTGTACGCGCTGCAACACATGCCATTTATTTAGCTAAAACTTCAATATTTGCCCGAAAGTATGCAATGCTTTTTTTTCTCACTTATTTCAGCTATTCACACAACATTGTTTGACTTACATTTCTACAAACAATATCACTGGTTATTTTCGCTTTTGTGTTACATACTTTATTTTGGCTTTGTGCGTGGTCTTTTGTTAGGCAACACTTTTCGAGTATTGCAATTTTCATAAAACATTTTCTAAACAAAATTCAAAATTGAATCAGAAATTCATAAATACTTTTAGGTTGCTCCCAGCTAGAGCTGTTTAACAGCTACGCTTGGTATGAATACTTATGCGTCTGTGAATGTATGTATGCAAATTTAATGTGATTTTAATTTGGCTGCAAGCGTTACTGAAGTGCTCGAGCTTTGTCTGCCGCTCCAGTACAATCAATCCTTCATTTCATTCCTTCATTCCTCCATTCAGTCATGCATCCATTCATTCGTTTATTGTATGGTAAATGGACCAAAGCTGGTGGCTGATTGGTGTATGAGAGACTAACGGTACTATTTTGGGTGAGTCCTTTATGAACTCCGAACATATGAATTCATTATGCAAATGTGGCAGCAAGCACCGAGGAGGTAAAAGCATATGGAAATTGCTAGAAGGGGAAAAAATGTTTTGGGTTTAAGTGGCGGAAGGAGTTGGAAGTGATTTCTTTTGGAGTGGAGTGAGAGGAGAGTGTGAAAATGGGTATTGAGGAGAATTGTGCGTGTGTGTGTGTGTGTGTAAGTGAATGCGTAAGAGGACAAGGGTTGAAAATTTAATAAAAGGTGAAAGTTTAAAGCCTAACTGGGATATACTGATTCAAAAATTCAAATTTACTTTCAGTTACTCAAAGAAAATTGGTATACTGATTTCATGCCTTCATTTTATTTTCTTTTATTGCAGGTGAGTTAAGAATACAAGTTGACACGTCCAAATATGACTTCAATTGAAAGTACATTCAGGTATGTGAATCCATTGAAAATTTCGAAACTTTTGGTAAACAAAGAAGGCGTTATGTTGATATGTAGCTATACAGCTTAAATTGAGCAGCGTTATTTCTTATAAAATATTGGCAATATTTTTAGTGCCAAATTTTTTTTAGGTGAATTTTTTGTAAAAAGATAGTTAATTTCAATATCATAAAGTGTAAAAACCAAATTGTTGTTTTTGCAAAAATTTGACTGTAATTTAACAAACTTGAAAGAAATTTTCAATTTTCCTCTCAGAGTTAGTAACAACTTTTCGAGCTTACAGTTTTGAAGACCACACATAAAGCTCAAATTGTTTTTACAGCTATATTAATAAATTCCGGGTATACAAGCTGGAGCTTTAGCTCAAAAGTGAAGCCATATCCGAAAGCTTTAGATAAAAGTTCTCGAATGCATGTGAAAATTTAAGACATACCTAATTTACTAACGCCTGCACTGCACCCACATCAGAAATCGTTAGATTTGCGCTCGGGATGAGATGGGCCTTTTGAATAGTGCTTGATAAAAGTTTGAGATACAGACCAAAGTTTTGGCTAAAGATTAATGTAAAGTCCGTATTAAAAACCAGTAAAACACTATTAAAATTGTGGGCAAACTTCTGTTTGAAAATTCCATCTGAGGCAGATGTTTTGCGCCAAGCTTTGCTTTAGTAAACATAACAGCGTTTGAAAAAGCTTCACAAATCTTTAGATATGAGTTCGTGCTGCTGAAGCAAATATTTCTAAATGAGCTTTGCTCAAATCTTGAGGTAAAAACTATAACTTTAGTCAAGGCCTGAGGTGAGCACGTTTCTTGTGCTTGAAAAATATTTCGAAATGAGCTTTGCCGAAAGCTTGAGCTTTATTGAAAGCTTGAGCTTGTGAATAAAGTTTTACCAAAAGCTTCAGGTAAGCTCGCAACACGAATTTGTAGAAGGGCAAGGAAGCAAAAAGTGCGAAATGAGGTTTTGTGAGAGCTTCTGCTGCAGACAAAAGCTTTACCCGGCACAATGAATTTTATCGCCACTATAAAGTACCGGTTTAGGTAGACTTTGAAAGATGTTTGCAGGTATTTGAAAGATATTTTTCAATAATTCAAATGCGATCGCACCAGTAAGCTTTCAATTGTAATATAACTTAAGCGTAATATTTTGTTAACTAACTATTATTAAAAAACTTGTTAGAGCTTGAGCTTTCAACTAGACCTTAATGAAAAACACTTAGGTATGCAATTACCTAGAAAGGCTTTAGGATAGTAATGATCGCACACAGCCAGCGGGTGAAGCTGTAGAAAGTTTTCGGAGGGTTAGTTCATACCGACAGAATAAAAGCTCTCTCTCTACATTGACCATGATGAGCATTACACTCACAAATCGGTTGAGCTTTACGATCTTTCAAAACTGCTGTAGGTAGAATATAAGTTATGGGTATTATGGCGATTGAGTAACCAATTTTGAAGGGCTTAATCTTTTAACGCAGTGTCAAAAAAAAACTTGAGGTAAACTCTTTTCAAAAAAAAAAAAAAAGCTGGAGATATTAGCTGTAGCTCTAGGCCAGTTATGGGCAAAACACAGTTCGCTGGCGTGGCTTTATAAACCTTCCAACATTTATAATTCACGTAGGTAGCGAAAAAGCTTTCTCTGCACTGAAATTCATGCGCTTTGTTTGTAGAAATAAATAATTTTAGTAATCGGCTTATCACTCTCAACTCTCTCCGTGTTAAGAATAACGGCTTTTGCTGTAACAAAGTAACTTGAAAGTCGGGATCGAGCTTTTTTTAAAAGCTTTATACATGACGTTTAGTTTATGGCTGAAGCTAAGGTACAGTAGAACTTTGAATGAGCTTTATCAGCAGGAGCTTTAGACTTTGAATAGCTTAATTAACGATTTCATGCGAGCGCCTATTAAAAGTCTTTAAAGAAGTAAGCAATATCAGATAAATATTTTAGAATACCAAATTATACTAAGAGACAAAAGTTTTAACACAGTTTGGTATATGCTCCACTAAAAACTTTCATTTGCGAGAAATAGACTGAGAAACAATTTGGTTTCGAACAAGAACAAAAGCCAGCAAGAAGTTTGGTTGACTAACTCAAATCTAAACGAGCCTAACTAAATTCAAAATAAGACACAATGAAGCCTATGTTTGAGTCTGATGACGGATGAGAAATATATCTAAATATACCGAAATTTTACTTAGCCATAAGAGAACTAAAGTCATACACGAAAATCCATTTAATGCTTCCTTAGTTTAAAAACACTTTAAAATATGCGCCCTACAACTTCAGTTCCACTACTCAAACAAGCACCACCGAGTAGACGCACTCTTTTTTTTTTATAGCTCCTCCTAAAGACAACACATTTTTTAAATAACCTCGGCGTAAATCTAATCAACTCCTTGCCGCTTTGTGTAATCTTCTGGCTGACTTCGTTCAATGCATACGCCATACGCCTTCGTGCTTGCCACATTTCATTTTGCCGCATATCTTTTGGCACATTTTTTTGTTTTCAGTTTTTTGTTGCTATAGCTTTTACCAAATTAAGTAGCATTCACACACATCAGCGCCTCAGAGATTGCTCTACGTTTACTAGCATAGTCTCACGAACACACACGCACACACACACACACAATCACATAAGTATTGCTATAGCTGAGGTACCACGAAAAAGTCAACAAGCCGGTGCATGTATTTTGGTTAGATCCTTTTCTGGTATTCCTGCTTTACTTTGGTAACAAATTGTGGTAAAAAAAAAAAAGTTGAATCAAGCAGCGCTTTCGTTACTTTGTGGTAAGGAATCGAATGCAAAGGCGACATTTGTAGCTCGAGGAAGAGAGCGTGCCAGTAGGAAATGCTGGTGCTGAACTGAAGAAGGAAAGTACATTATGGGATGTGGCAAGAAATTTGCAATAAAATAAATTTTGTGATGGAAAGTATGGAAAGCAACTGTATCAAAAAAGAAAGATAAATATATATATATATAAAGCGCAGATAGCTGTATGAGAACTAAAGCTTAAAAGCTAAGAGTACGATTTTGAGTCTTGCGAGATTGAGTCTTAGTCTTGTAAGAAAATCAGCCCGATATAGAGCTCAGAAAATAACTGTGGTTACCAGAAAGAATTACCCAACGAGAGTTATTGGAACTGTAGTAGGAAACTGGACTAGGACGGAGACCAATATCGAGGATAAGTCTGATCAAATGATAGGTATGCTCTGCGAACTTCCGCTTGAAGCTGTGAACTTGATTAAATTATAGACTTCATGGGGGGAATCTACGCCGAGAGTTGATATGGAGATTTCGATAAAATAGAGACAAAGCGTATTATTGTCGCTGTGGTGGTTAATGCAAACCTAAGGGACGGTCAGAAGCTAGAAAACTTCATTGGATGCTCAGCAGAAAATGTGAATAAATCTTTGAGAATGAAAAATATTAAAAACAGTGAGAATGGATCGATATTCAAATTACCTTAACATTAGAGATCGTTGCCAAAACGTTGGTTAAGTCAAATAAAAATTCTATCATACCCGTGATTCAGATCCAGTCAGAGCAATATCTGGACGGGAGCTGAGATTAAGCTTAAAATTAGCCGTTTGAAAATTACTAGTAATTCTCGTACGGAATGCTCTGAGAATGAGATCGAGAGCGATACTTAGATCTCAGCTGTGATCGATACGAAGAAGAATCCAACTATTGTGGTTAAAATAATCATAGAGGCTGATGTGAAGCGGCACGAGGCGTGCAATCAAATTGCTACAAGAAGTGATATCTATATTGAGACCTACATAAATACTTCGGATAGGTCGAAACCGGTGCTGTGACTGATTCGAATACCGAACATTTGTTTTAATGCAGATGAAAGTGAAATCAGAGACCGATGAGGGTGATTTCGAGTGATGGTTCCATGTGTAGAAATCCACGCAAATGGGCAACGATTTTTCTGTTCCAAATAGCTCACGACTTCCGGGTGATTTCTCCCAAGTCTCCCCTAGGTAGCTCCCGAACATTAGCAATGGGGTGAGCGCCAGTAAGAAGACGAACCTGACGATGCACCTGGAATCTCCGACCCTGATGCTGAGCTTTAACCAGTATCTTAGTTGATTCGCATAAGAAAGGAGTCTATAAAATCCTGATGAAAATGTAGTCGAGTTTGATAAAGGAAGTGAGATCAAGATCCTCATTGCTTCTAGGACTAAAGATAGGATCGCAACTTAACTCAAGATCCTGATAAAAACACAAAGGCTGCTATAGATCGCTAAAATAAGCCGATGAGATCTATAGACAGTGTGGGTCCAAAGAGAACAGGAGATGGAATCTAGGTATAAAAAGTGTACGAAGACATTTAAATTATAAGCAACTCAGATGGCAGCTATTTACTGTTGCGAAAATAGAGCCCAAGATTATAATTGAGTTTTTATAAAGACGGCGAAACTGTGAACTCAATTGTGAGCTAAAGGGAAACTAATACAAGAGACTATTGAGAATATGGCAAGTGCTTGGAACCAAGTCGAATATTTAGAGGTTGCCACTAATGCTGACATCAGTGTTGAGGTTAAAGAGAAGCACCGAGTGCTAGTCGCTTTGTAGTGCTACTGTATATACCATAATTTTAGCCAGTGTGACTACTTTGCATACAAAATTCACTCAGCATATTTTTCGGTAGCTTATTTCAGTTAATATTTCCGCTAGGGCTCATCTAGATCCTTCTTTTTTTTTTGCACACATCCTACCCAGCGCTGCAACTTACATGCAGCTCGTATGCTATGATGCATCGAACGACTGTGTAGCCAGTGTAGTCGGTGGAGAGTATGGCAGAATAACCGCCGGTTGTTAGATTTCCATTCTGTTTGTTTCTACTCACATTATACTATATTTTTTTACTTTAAAATTTTGTTTCGCTCTATTTTTCGATTGCCAACAGTCAAAGGGCACAATTCAACCGCAAAGAACGTGTTTTTCGAGAACGTGTGAGCACACACGCACACAAAAGTATGCATATGATTACTACGTTCTGCGCTTTAGCTAGTTATATAGCTCGATGTGTTTGATATGTGGCTATAAGTAAGTCCTTTCATTGCATGAAAATTGCAAGAACTTTTGATGTGCTGTTTGGTGAGCAAACAATTTTTGGGGCGTTTTTCGCATTTAGACTATGTTAGTCGTTCTATATATATAGCATAGTTTTAGGCAGTGTGGCTTCTTCTTCTTCTTCTTTTTGGCTTCTTGCTTTTCCTCAACAGCGCGCTGCTTGCCATTTTCACTACATTGCCGCAGTTCATTTCGGTTGAATAGTTTACACTAGTGAGTGTTTACTTTGTGTGTTTTGTGTCAACCCTCGCAATGCCTAATTGTATGCAATATAAAACGTGTGCTTGCATGCCGCAGCGGCGCTTGTTGTTTACCTAGAGACCTAGAAGGGCTAGACAGAGAGCGATAGAAAGAGAGAGGGAGAGGGAGAAGGAGGAAATGTAAGTGGCATTGTAGGTGGAAATTGTGTTTACATTTTGTTCTATTAATTGTTAAAAAGCCGTAGCTAAAGGCGCGTCGCCGTATGTTGGTTGGTTGGGGTGGGATCACTGAGGAGGAGTGTGTTTAAAATCTTTTGAAGCATACTTTGTGGCTGATGACGTTGATTGGCATAATACCAGCGAGTGAGGCACATGTTGCTTACGCTAAATTTTTAGAAAACCGTGTAAATTTGTAATTTGATTAACCAGGAGATGCCTTTTCAAATTAGGAAGTCGCCTTTTAGCAGCTTGGCGTGTTTAATGCACTTTTAAGGCAAACGTTGAATCAAGTATAATAAGGCGTGGTTTGTGATTTGAGGGGCAAGCGCAACGAAATACTGGATATCTTTTTTTTTTATAAATTTTCATAATGTTAAGCAGTTTTGAATTTCCCTAAATGAATTTAGCGACCTTATAGAAAAAGGTAAAGTCTGCTTTTAGGCGCATGCCATCAGTTTGAGAATTTTGCATCGAGGAAATATAAGATTCATTTGAAATTAATCAGAAAAACTTCGCCACTGTCTATATGCCACTAATTAAGTACCAAACTACCTTTATGAGATGCCAATTGTAGCATACTTTTAGGCGTTAAAACTTTAGTTTTTTGAAAGAAACGAATTCCTTTTAACCAGAAATTAAGTTGCAATATTCCGAAAAATTCCGTTAGCATATTTTAAGGCGCGCACCCGCTTCCTTAGCTTAATTTACATTTAAAATAAATATTCCGCAGTCTGCGCTGAACCTACATTCATATTTATTTCACTGTACACATTTACTCGCGCACAAATTACAAATTTGTCTGCGGCATACGAGTCGTTTGCTTATTAACCGAGTCCTTTGTGTATTTCCGCATACCTTTCAATGGCATACCCGCCCCTTAACCCCTCTGCTGCTTGCTCTTCCGCATATCCCATTTTACTTACGCATACGCCTCGTATTTTGTACATATGAGCGTGTGAGTTCCTTTTTTTTTTTGGCTGACATTTTCCCAACGGCCGTATAATTCTTTTCCGCAATTTTCCTTCGACTTTGTTTGCTTTCGACACTTCGTGCGGTTTGTTTTTTTTTGGCAACGCCGCTGCTTTGTTGAAGCTGCCCAGAAGGTGGCTAAAGACCACAAAAGTCGAGAGTACTGAACTCGAAAAGCAATTTTTCCACATGCACTATTGCGTTGAGCTTTTCTACGTGGCGTACGGGCATTTCCTTCGCCAGGTTTTACTATTTTTTTTTTTGTATTATTCATTTTTTACCATTCACTTTGCAGCAAAGGATGCAGCGACGCTACCAACAATGCATGCAATGAAAATGCCAGCAGAGTTCTTCCGGTAAATGTTCTCCTTTTTTCCTGTTTTCTATAATTACATGTAGGTGCGCATACTTTTGCCATGCACTGTCAATATGCATTTAATAAGTTATGAAAGACAAAGAGTGGCTGAAAATTGCAATTACTTTTGAAAATGTACGTAGGAGGAAGGGGAAGCAAATGAGCGGAAATAAAATCAATTTACAGTCTGTAGGTAATTTGTTGTTGGTGGGGAGTGGGAAGTGTTCAGTGTTTGGTTCTTTTTTTTTGCTTCTGATAAATAATTGTCACAAAAAATGGGAGACATATAAAGGCGCTGCTACTGAAAAGAATACTAGATCTCTGTGGTGTGGTCCATTGTTCAAAGTAGTTGGTAGCTTTTGGGAGATTTCTCGACATACCAACCAGTTCTTTTTTAAGTTACTTGTTGGTTGTTCTTTGAACATCCCTAGCATGATATTTCTTTTAGAGGATTACGCAGTAGTCAAGTAATCATAGTAATGATTGTGGGAGTCTTTTTTTTTCTCTTTCCTTTTATAAATCAATTACACTTCTCAGACCTCTCCTGAAAATTTATTTAAACTGCATGTAGAAAGTATTTTGTAGACATTTTTTTCTTCGTGACTCCTATTTTCCTGTTACTTTTCATCTTGTCTTCCTATAGTCTCTTTTAATATTCCTAAAACTGTAGTCTAGTTTTTTGCCTATATAAAAAGTCTTTGCGGTTTATGGGTATTTTTTTTTTTAATTTCTTTATTGAACTTGAGTCTTAATCAAGTACATGTTGATGAATTTTATCGATGACAATTTGCTAGTTTTTGAGTAGCTTCAGAATTTAATCGGTGAAGAGTTTCGGTAGTTTATTGGCGAAAAACTTGGCCAAGTGGTTTTCCGCGGCTGTTCGTTCGGTAAATATTTTTTTTTTTTTTTACCATAAAGTGGGTTTTGTAGAGACAGAAACAAATGGCAGTCGGACGGTGCAATATCCGAGCTCACGGTGTATGTATTCGAACTTCTCAACTAAGTTCGTTCTTTTTGTTCTGAGTCTTCAAAAATGGCACCAAACACTTAACATAACCTTCTCTGTCGTCAATCTAGGCTTCGAAGTCGTTTGTGGAGGATCATCGATCCTTGCTTATTATGGTATTCAATTTATTATCATTCGATTAAAAGAAGATGTTCATCTTCCCCGCGTTTCAGCAGCTTTTCATTGATGGTAATTCGATCAATAAAATTTCTTTGCATTAATTTAACATGGAGCTTCTTTCAATGCCTGCTCTTTTTATATGACGCCCAACATTCTCATTCAGTTGATGTTTACCGCCTCTGTTATCTCCTGAAAGCTTTTATTATTTCATTGACTTTTCTAATTTGGCGTTGAGTTTATTCTTCACCAATCGATCCTAACCTTAGCACCATGCCGTTGAAGCTATTGAAGCATTACGATAGCTGAAGGTTTAATATTAGACTACTAATTCGGTTAATGGGCCTCCAACCTTACAGGTAATCTTGGTATAAACTCCCTATAGCGATGGGAATTTGGCTTACCATTTCGCATGCTGATGATCTGCAATCTCAATCGACGACAGTATAAACCTAGAGCATGTATGCAGATTCGCCTCTATTGTTTTTTTTAAGATAGCCAAGGGGTGTCATTAAGGATCCATGAAGTTGGAATTTCTCTTTCAAGCTGGGGAAACAGTGCTATGATAATCTCTAGATACAAAAATTCTGTGGTGGGTAGCTGAGAGCCGGAGCGGAATTTCAGAAAAAGAGATCGCAGATGAGTTGGCAAGAAAAGGAGCATCCGCCGTTCTCACTGGACTCTGTCTGCTGTGGTTACAGCCTGTCTACGTTCCCCATTTGTTGGGAGCAGATTGATTGCCGTCTTAATTCTAAAGAATAAAACCCGGAGTTGGTTGGCAAAGGGAATAGTCCTGTGTTGTGGGGCTCTAAATCCAGTGAGCTCTTTGTAAACAGCATAAAAAGAAGCAACCAATTTAGAAATTTTCTAAATTCACCCTAAACCATTTCGCTTCACATGATATTCTCGATTCAAAAATATTTCTCATTTCGTCCAATAGCAAATTCAACTCAAGCGCGCCTTTTTCACTTACAGCGCCTAAATGCATGCTAAGCTGCCATTTCGCCACCATTGTAAACACAGCAATGCTATTTGCATCAACAAAACCCCTAAAAGAAAAAGACTAAAAAAAACATTTGCTAAATAAACAAATTGTGTCCAATGCTTTTACGCAAAATAGTTATGCATTCAAACAATTTGCAGTAACCACACACTGCCCCACATCCACCTCCTTCCCCTATGCAATGCAAGCCCGTCTAGGCGCAACCACTCCTGTAACGGTAGTTGTGTTGAGCGTCACCACAACCAGCACCACATGGTCAATTGCAGTAATGGTTTGAGTATTAAAAATTGCTGCGCCAAAAACGCCACAACAAACTAGCAGCTGACCAACAAACTGACCATACGACCGTTAGACCGTTAGACTGACCAACAGCATTCGTTCGCTATTCATATGCGGCTAAGCTGTGCGGTCGGTGTATGCTTTTAGGCGACTGTAACGTAGCACAATTTGGATTTTGAATGCATATGCCGAAATTTAGTTGAGCAAATAGCCGCATACATTTTGGGATAAAGTAGAAAAGGACGCGTTGTTTGTGATCAAAAAATGCACAATGCATATGTATGCAATTTGATCGCCTTAGGTTTGAATTGGTAATGAGTGTGGCCGCCTAAATGTATGCAAAGTTTGCGAGGTGCTTTGTGTGTTGTGTGTGTGGCTGTATAGCGGGCTTTTTGTGACAGCATGAATGATTTTAGTGGCGAGTTGTGTTTGTCTATTGTTTGGTGGAATTAAATTGGTTGCGATGTTGCTACTGTTAGGCTTTTTTCGCCTAAAAATATGTAGGTTTTTTACACTTGTTTCTTCAAGGCAATTACAAGTGGCGAAAATTTGAGCAAGATAAGCTGATATTTTTTTAGAATCACTCTAAGCCAAGTCATCTTCGCCTGAGTTTGTATTAAAAAAATATTGCCCCCAAAAGTATAGGACCCTAAAAAACAGTCAACAGCGTAGAGCAAAAAAGCTGAAGTGGAAGTGAGGTTAAAGAGGAGGAGTGCGGGAGGGTTGTGAGTAAGAATAAGGAGGTCAGGACATGGGGTGAGGTTTACTAAATCTGCCGGGGTCGTCGAAGTGTGGAAGTGAGTTCTCTTCGCGTTTGGGACTATTTGTTATCCGAAGGTGGAAGTTTCCTCATACACTGGTGGTGTCTGTTTCCCTACTATGCGTTGAGTTTAGGTTTCGTGTTTAGTCTGTTTTGGTCTCGTGCAGCCTCGACGCGAATTCAGAAGACGCAGATTTGACTTTCCTCTAGGATATTTTTGGGGAAGTGTGGCTTTTTGTGATATGCTGTTAAAAGCTTCTGAAACCAAAGTCTTCAGTAGGCTTAGCCACAATTTGAATTAAGAAGGAGAGTGGCCTCCACTTTTCCACTACAGTCAGCCCCTTTGAACTCCAATTACCGTCGCTCGTTACATCTACGCCATTATTTTTCCATAGCAACTAAAAGTATGCTAACTCGCCTCGTACAAAGTTCTTTGATGTCGGGTCTTGCTGCGTTGGTGAAGAAAAATTGATAAAACTGAGCCGCTATTTTGAAAAGTAAATCACTTATCTTGCAAAATATGACTTAAAAAAGGACGTCATTAATCTTTCATCTTCCTATTTTCCTACTGCTCTCTTTTTTTTCTTTTATTCACCCGCTTCACTCCCCCCCAACTGTTTTTCGTCGTCACTAGCTTCTTCGCATTCTGTATTCGGCCATTCAATTTCTTTAAAGAAGCCATGACAACTTCGCCGACTCAGCTCGTCTAGCAGCCAAGCAGTCAGCTAAATCATTTCCACCTAAAAGTATGCTGTGCATAACAACATTTCAAAAACTTTTGTCAACACGTTTGAATAATTAAAATGCTCCCTTGTTGACTGTTGCAGTCGACAGGCAACGATGATAGACACCGCAGAACCCGCAGGATGGGCGGCAGTTAAAAACAGCACAACAATAACATTTGATACTTCGTTTCTTCATGTGTGCTGTGTGTGCGCTCTGAACTCATCAACCATTCTCAATTGCTATTATAATTTTTCGCTATCAGCTATATAATTTTGAGAGAGTGTAAGAGGCTTTGAGTGACATCCGTGCGGCACTTTGGTGATTGTGATGGGATTTTGACTGCTCGCGCGCAACTGCTAGAATTTAACTACTGCCACTTAGACGTCTATGGTGCACCTGGGCTTTAGGTATTCTCCGCGCTCGCTCGGCACTCCTTGGTGTAGCCTACTTTTGTACGCTTATTTGCTATAGCCTATATTAGAGCGCATTTGAGTTACGGTTATCACAAAAATTCATCAACTTTTCCATGCATAATATTTCAATTGAATGCGCTGCATGAATTTGTTGGGAAGTGTCGTAAAATTACAGCATACTTTTAGGCGCTTACCATTCTTGCTTATCTCCGCTGCAATTGTGCGCTTGGGAATAGGCTTATTTTTAGTTACTAAATATGCGGGCTGTGACAGAAAGCCCTTTTAAGTGAATGAATTCAATCGGTGGGAAGAATTTATTAGCTGACATCTAAAAAGCTGTGCATACATTACGGCTCTGCCTAATCATGCGCTAGTTAATTCAGAACTGGATGTTGGCAGGCTTCCTTTAAGGATGTCTCGCTAAAAAACTTAAATTTACGACTATTCTAAAAATTTTGCTTTTCATAAAATTTCCAAATTTTTAATCGGAATTTTTGGAATTTAAATTTTTATGTTTGAAATTTTACAAATTTTAATTGGACAAATTTAAAATAATACTTATTTTTATAATATAATAACTCCGACATTTGTATAAATGGTTTTTGTTAATTTTAGATTGTGCTTAGTTTTCAGAGATTTTTTAAACTTTTTGAAATAAGTAGCTGCAAGAGAGTGCAGTAGTTGTTTAGTTTTGAGCGTTTACAATTTTACAAATTGGAAAAAAGTAAAAAAATCTCAATTTTTGTATAAACAAATTTTATAATTCCGGAATGAAGAATAATTCCGGTGTTTTTAATTAAAATTTTAAAGGATTTTTGTTTTAAAATTTTCTGTGCTAAAATTTTTGCTAAATTTATTGTAAGTTTTTTAAACATAAATTCTGTGTAATACAAAATTCTATGAAATTTTTTGGTTTTAGAAATCACCCGTTTCAAATGTTTTTTTTTTTTATTTGTAATATTTAGAAGTAAGTATTTTTGTTTAAAATTTTGCAAATTTTTCATTAGAAAAATTTTTAGTAAGAAAATTTTTTTATAAAAAGTTTAGACGTCTACTCAGTAAAAAAATACATCCGACATTCGTGTGAAATTCTTCCAAAAATATAAGATTTGGTTATATTCCAAAACGTTTTTGGTATTTTTGTAAATATTTTTGCATCCTGTAAGTTTTGTCTAATAAAAAATTCTTTGAACTGTTTTTTTTTTTTTGAAAATTTCGCATTATGTACGGTTATGAAATATTGGCTATTTGTAGCAAATTCATTAACGATTTTTTATATTTTTATTGTTTGAAAATTTAAGTATCTTAATAAATTTTTTTCATAATTTTTATTCATTTTATTAGTTTAGTTTTATTTGCCTACTTTCTATTCTAAGGAATTGTTAAAATTTTTTACTTTTGATTGTTTAATTTATTTTGCAATTTCCAAATGTAATTACTTTTGGAGAGAGATTTTTTTGTTTATTTCATATACATTTTTTTAAGGAAAATTGTTGGCTTATTTTGAAACAAATATTTGGTAGTTTTTGTACTTTTTTTAAAATAAAATTTGAATCTCCACTTGTTTAAAATAAACGCTTTTTTTATTCCCTCAAATGTAGCATACTTTTCAGGGCTACGGTATGCGAAAATATGTAGTCCCATTTTTGTGCATATGTGTGTGTGTATTATTTTAATCCAATTAAACTTAATTAACTTATGCCGCGCACACAAGCAGTAAATAACACCAGCAACAAAACTTTAACTCCAACAACCAAACAGGCACACACTCACAAATGGCTGCGCACAAAACTATGCAACCTTTTGTTTTTTTTTGTTTTTTGTTTTGATTGCTCGGGAAAGTTTCATGTGGAGGGCTGTGAGGGTCGCATGGCCGCGGCCACCGCAAAACGTAATCATTAGCACTTAAGGCTAAATAGTAGCAGAAAAATTGTTGTTGGTGGCTACAAGTAAAACCAGTTGAACAATAAGAAAAGCAACAAAACGACAGAAGGGGGAAATCAACAGAGTTGCTGGAAATGAAAGTAACATAAAAGCAGCGTAGTAAAAGTTTCATTGCTACCGCCATTTGAAGTTTGGCTACAACATAGCTGGTGATATTATTCATACGCCTACGCGTCTCAGCTCACACACACTCGCGCACACACACAGGCACGCACAGATGCAGTAAGGTAAACATAAACTTAGTAGACCAAAGCAGCCGCCACCTTTCACAAACTGACACAAACATAAGTTCTACCGTTTGCCAAGGGTTCCACAGCTATACTGGCTGAAATTTTCACATCCCGCTCATGCCATTCTAGCTCCAGCTGTACAGCAACAACTTTTCTCTCTCCCTCTTCACCCTTTACCCTTTCTCGATATTGGCCAGTCCTGCGTAAAGTTTGCCTATCGTTGTTTGTTGTGTGAAGTTTTGCGCTGCTCGACGATTATACTTTCACTCGGCGACTGCAGATAAACACGTAAAACTGTTTTATATAAATTTCTGCAGCATATTTTCAGGCGTACTCACTCCTTTTTAGCTTACGCTGGTGGAAAAAACAATTTCGAGTTTCGCCCCGGCTAGGTGGTGCATAAATCTTTGTTATGCCATAAATATAGCATCGTTGTTTGCGCTGGTACCGGCACTGACTTTGGTCGACGCCAATGCTTGTTTGGTTGTTGTATTAAATCACAGCCGCCTTTTAGGCGCACAGCTGGTAATTTTTGCCACTATGTCCTTGAGCGGCTACCCCAATACCGACCGACCGACCGACAACGACCGCATAAGCAATGCGCTTATTGTGCCCAAGTTAAATTATTAGCACTGCGTGGAGTTTAAAATGAACGAGCGAGTGAGTGAGTGGGTCGGGTGAGCTTGTAGAGCGCCAGCAGGTCGTGGACTATCTTAGTATGGTAGTAGTATAAATTACAGAGTAATTAAAGATTTTACAAAGAAAACCGGCGTAAAGCACAACTGTCGTGAGATTTATGGTAGCACAAGCGCCCTTTTTTTTTGTTAAACCAGGCGAGTGCTTTGTTGCATTCCAAGTGAGACAGATGGCGGTGACACTTGGGTGAAGCTCAAATTGGTGGATTTTCACAGCAGTATCAGTGATTTTCATGTCTCAAAAGCACAAAAATGTTGGTGGGTAAAAGTGCGTCGAACATTTTGCCATAGGCTGTATTACCAAATGTTTTGTAAAAGCCGAAGACACTACATAAATTTTCAAGGCACGCCACTGCAAGGATAATTCTTTGCCGGACATTAATTTTGTTCGTTCCGGCATACGCTGATCCACCCATCGTAGTTAGGAGTAATTAGGAGCCCTCAGCTAGCGCAGTGTTTGTTCTTTTATCACTTCGCCAAGACTTCAGCAACATCAACAGTTTTGGACTCAGCTCATCGAGAGCGGCTGCAAAAGGTTTCTGAGTTTAGCTCCCTCTTCGTGAAAAAAAACGACCTTAGTCAAGCGTGGTGAGGTAGTCTAGAGGCGAGGTCTTACATGCAACTAGATCGCACCATAATTTTTATGAAAAACAAGGTGGAAGCACCTCAATTACGTCTCACATATTTCTTATCATTAGATTCGTCCTCTTAGTTGTGATTGCCTTCTAAATTGTTTGGCATCAGCCTACTGTGGGCTCCAAATCAAAAAAGATATACCAACCCGGCTCGTAAAAAATAGGCTTGAGAATTCTCATCCGCGTACTTTACACTTTCACTCTTTGAGCTTATAAAAATTAATTCTTCGCTTGCGAAAACTTCATCGCTTCATTTGGGTGAGAAGTCCTAAATCCGCTCTCATTGATCTGTGGCCTACAGCGACTGTGATTTCAATGTATGGAATCTTTGAACATCGCTCGTGGTTCTCTGACTGTTTTGGTTTGAACTCCGCACTTGTGAGCTCGGAACGAACGCCCAAGGGGTTTGCTGAATCACGTCAGCTCTTCTTTCATGCAGATAATTTTTTTTTTCACGGTAATCTCAACTTTTGCCTTTTGAATTAAAAATATTATTACCGAGATATTTTTGGTTGCCTACTTTTTTGGCTCGTTTCTTGTTCCTTGTTTTGTTTTATTAAGCGCAGATTTTGAAAGGAATCATCTCATCATCATTTCCTCATCTACTCAGTTTTGAATTACCGCAGTTTTTCTTTCATGTGACTCTTTTTTCCGAGTACTTTTTACTTTTCCTTTTTGAATTGAAAATAAAGTTATCGAGAACTTTTTGGTTGGCTCTTTTTTTGGCTCGCGAGCAGTTTCTATTTTTTTTTTTTAATCAGCGCAGGTTTCCAATGTAATTATCTCATCATCATTTCCTCATCTGTTCAGCTTTCGCGAGGCTAATATTAAAACCCATCATCATTCATCTTCGCATTTTGAGCTAAAAAAAGTAACAATTAATTGATGATCTGCAGGTATAGGAATTTCGGTAGATACCTCATATATTCCGCTTCTTAATTTAAAAACACAAAAAATTATAATCATAATATATAATAAATTTTAACTCGGGAGCAACTTTCAGTTGTTCTGTTGTGGAATGTCAAACTCGCGTTCTTTCATTTGCCACCGGCTAGGACTGAAAATGTCAAAGGATGGGGTCTTTAAAAATTGCAGCCGAAGTTTTTTAATGATGCTATTTTTTTTAACGCTTCCCTCATGAGTTCGGTATACCTTTCTTCTTCTACTTCCATTGATTTGGAAATTAAATTGCACACTTTGAATTTACATAGCACGATATTTCAAAATATTTTAAATTTATTTTGCGACTCGCAATTGCTAATTTAAAGCTGATTGATTCGAATGATAATAGAAATAATTTGTTTCATTCGAAAACTGTTAATGCCGTCCTATCTAAAACAATAATTTGCCAATGACAATTCCAACCTCCATAAAAACCCAAAAGCACGGCCCAATCGATTGGCTGTTAATTGTTTGTTACAAATTTTGTTACGCACACAGTAGTCTACCAACGAAAATGTGGCATATTTTGAGGCGCACCGCCGTATGAACCCCCCCCAACAAAAAAAAAGCAGCAATCACGTGCTCGCAACGCCTTTATCGTTAGTGGCGCGTTAGAAAAAATGCCACAAAAATAAACGCCTCCACTAATTATGTGTGATGGCTCGATGGTATCGTCCAGTGCGCCTAAAATGCTACTACACTATTATGAGTTTCGTGTTAGTGAACGCCCACAAGCGCAATTCTAAGTGAATATGGACAACGCTTGCGTTACGTTTGTGGCTATGTGTGGGGGCAACCAGAATCCAGTCCAGCAGTCTAAACCGAACTAGTAACAAAACGGGTACGGCTAATTAATGTTATCACTTCGCATGCATCATTTGCCAATTGTTATCGATAAATTTTATTACAAACCAGCAAATGACAACAACAACAACAACAACAACAACAACAGTGGCATTATTGTATAACCTGGTTAGTCGCTGATTGTTCATGTGAATTGGCGTACAAAACGTGGCAGCTCTAAGCATAGATTGTGCCGCTCATTCCACACACACACACACACACACACACACACACACACACACACACACACACACATTGGGTTGGTGGTCGCCTTTCAGGCGCTAGCCATTGTGTTTGTTACTCCGTTGAACTATAGGGTTTAGTATTATTTAATTTACGAGACAAATGTTAATAATGGGCAAGCGCAGTATGGCACGTACCGGGTGGACAGTAGATAAATGAATTGTGAAATCACGCATACAAAACAGGATATCCGAACGGCGGACAGATATGTAGTAGAAAGAAAAGCCGGCACTGCCAATGCTTGACATATTGCTTGACTGGAAATAAATCAGGCTCACTGGCATTGGCAGGTGTGGAAAGAATGTGAAGGGCATGGAATATAGCAGGTTATGTGGGAGTTAAGGAATTAATATAAACTACGCTGAGGCGTGTTTAGTGGCTGAAAATTGACCCTAATAAAATTAGATTTGCTTAAGTTATAGTTTGGACTCAATACACGGTATATGGAAGGAGTTAAATAGATGGGCGAAAGTAAGGGAAAAATATTTCTTTTTTTTATATTAATTTATTAGCTAAGCCTTAGCAAGCGTTCTGCTGTGCTCCTAAAAATATGCAAAGTATCGTGTACGTCAAAATGTCATGCCCCTATTTTATTCACATAACTGTATATTTTAAATTATTTTCCGCTCACCGCGTTTGATAAAAAGTATACAATATATATAACAAGTACGCTATACTTTACATACTTTAAGGGGTGCAGCAGAATGCTTGCATACTCAGAAATTTTCGGAAAATTCGAACTAAAAACTTTAAAATGAATATTTGTAGATATCTATTAAGATTTGTATATAATTTTAGTACTGTGTAGAATAAATTGTATTTTTTTAAGTCAAAAAAAAATTGTGATTAAAAATTAAAACATCGAAACGTAGCACAAAAAAATTCCTATCGTATAGTTAAGATAACCACTTTATTTAACCAGCACAGGCGCCTACCAGAATACTAAATATTAAACACTCACAGTGTCGTACACTTAAAAAAAAAATATAATAATATTTCTTTACCGACACCACACCAAGTTTTTAGCCGCAAAATAGGCAATCATTTTAAATGGTACGAAAAAAAAGCTATTAATTATTAAGCCTGCCAGCTTTAGCGCCATAAACTATACAAAAGGTAAAGGCATAGTGATAGCTTTGAGGCAAATTAATTATAGAAGTGAGGAGAAAAATAAATTTTTATATTATTTTCCCACATTCACCAACCCACCAAATTCAACTAAAAACAGCTGTCCTACTGAACTTTTACCAATTAAATTAATTATTCTTGAGCGGTTTTACTATAGCATTAAACCGAACCGCACTTTCAGCCGAAAGGTAGGCATTGAAATGCAGTGTGGTGAAAATAGTTAATATAGATTAAGCCTGGAGGCTTTAGTGCCCCTTCCAGCCTTGTTTGATCATCCAGTGTTTAAATATTTAAATTTCGGCGCCTGGTGGTAAGCCACAGGACGAAATACTTTAAAGAAGCTTTGCTCACCTTGCGCATAAACTTCGCAATTTCGATAAGCAAATTGCTATGCTTTCGTGGAATTAGAGACGAATATTAAAATAGAATCGGTGTAGAGTAGGAGTCGGTTTTTCAGCGGTATAGTCAGACTTATATTTTAAAAGTCTTGCCATAATATTTATCAGCGAGGCAAATTTTTTAGGTCATCTATAACTTTTATTTTGGGGCTTATATGATTAAAGTATTTTCATAGTAATTATGAGTCTTCAAAGGACTTATCTTAAAAATTACACCATATTTGTTTTTTTTTTAGAATAATTACGAGTGAAAAATTTATTTTTGTTAGTGATAACAATTTTTTTTTCATTTTTATTTTTCAGGATAATTATGATTGAGAAAAATTTTTTTAAATCTCCAAAAATTTTTTTTTAAACCTCCAAAAAAAAATTTTTTAAATCTTCGAAAAAAAATTTTTTAAATCTTCAAAAAAAAATTTTTTAAATCTCCAAAAAAAATTTTTTAAATCTTCAAAAAAAAATTTTTTAAATCTCCAAAAAAAAATTTTTTAAATATCCAAAAACATTTTCTTGATAATTCTATGATAAAGTTATAAGTAAAACAAAGTTTTTAAGTCATTGACAACCACCATTATATAAAGTTTTTGAATTTTTAAAAAGATAAAAATCTAAAAATCTTGAGAATTATATGATAAAAGTATTTTCAGAATAATTATGAGTGGAAAAATGTAGTTTAAGGTTTCAAAAAACTTTATTTTGTAGACCTATAAGACAAAATTGTGTTCATAATTGTTATGGATGAGAAAAATTGTTCACGTTATTTGTTATTACTTTGAGACTTATATGCTAAATTTATTTTCAGAGTAATTATGAGTCAGGAATTTTTGTTTTAAGTCATTGCTAACTATTATGTTGAGACTTATATTATTAACATATTTTTTATAATAATCATTAGTGAGAGAATATCATTGATAACTTTTATTTTGAAACCCATAAAGTAAAAGTCTTTTCAAAATAATTATCAGTGTGAGAAAAAATAATTGAAGTTTTCAAAACACTTTAATATGGAGGCTTATAAAATAAAAGTCTTTTCACAATTATTATGAGTGAGAAAAAATTATCGAGTCATTGATAACTATTATTTTGAGACTTATATAATAAATTTATTTTCAACTTAATTATGAGTCAGGAAATTTTTTGTAGTGGTTGATAACTAATATTTTCAGACTTGTTTGATAAAAGTCTTTTCATAATAAATGCGTTCGAGACAAATTTTTTGATTTCTTCAAAATATCTTGAGTGAGAAAAATTGATTTGAATTTTCAAAAAACTTTTATTTGAAGACTTATAAAATAAAAGTCTTTTCTTAATTATTATGTGCGAGAAAAAGTTTTCACGTAATTTTCTACTATTATTGCAAGATTTATATGATAAATTTATTTCCAGAATAATTATGAGTCAGAAATTTTTTTTTTTTAGGTCATTGATAACTTTTATTTTGAGACTTATTTAATGCAAGTCTTTAGTATATGAGTCAGATAGGGTGTTTTAATTGTTCAAAAAGCTTTTAGTTTAAGATGTGTATGGGCAATTAAAATTTGTGAGTCATTGATAACCAATATTTTGAGATTGATATGTAGAGTCTTTCATATTTTTATGCTGAGCAAAATTTTATAATTCTTCAAAAAACGGCTTTTATTTTAAGACTTTTATGATAAAAAACTTTTCATACTTATTATGCGTTATTAATTTTTTTTTAAGTCATTGATAACTTTTATTTTGCGACTTATATAATATACAACTTTTTTCATAATAATTATGACTGTGGAAAATTTCTTCAAGCCTTCTAAGGACTTATTTTCCGACTTATATGACAAATGTATTTTCAGAATAATTATGAGTGGAAAAAATGTAAAATTTTTTGAAATATGGAGCTGCTTTGAGGTAAATTTGGCATTATTAGAGAACCAGTCCGGAAATGGTCCGGAACTAGTCTCGAAATGATCCCAAACTAGTGCCGAAAGTTTCGTATTTCAAGACTTAAAAAAAATGTGTATCATGCTATAATATTTGTTGATTGACCTTTATTATTTTTTCCCATAATAATTATGTGTGTGATATTAAGTTAAACTCAAGCTATCTCAAGTGAAGCAGCAAATTAGCGGCGACGGCGCAGTGTAGCGGATGATAGCTAGGATGTCAAGCGCCAGCGTCAACAGCTATAAAGCGCTGACATTAATATTACTTAATCATTGGGGGAATATGAAATGAGCGCAAGGTGGCAACAACAAGCACACAAAACACTCACATTCATATAGTAGGTAAATGCAATTTTGCTTGCGAGCTGTATATGAGTGGGAGCAGTTTGCGGCAGGTAGGCAAGCTTGTTGATCGCTCTGCAGTGCAGCTATGCTACTTCCGATGTGTAAACCCTCGCAGCTTGTCTGTACTGACACTGATAGCAGTAATGACAAGACCTTCAATACCAACGGAGTAGTAGTAGTACAATAATAGCAATTTAGTGCAAGTGCAGCAATAGCGCAGCTGTTCACCTCAAGCACTTCCAGCTCCGCCGGCGGCAAACGCAGTTCATTGTTTTTGCGTCAAATGCAGTTGCTGTTTGTTGTTTGCTGTTTGCTGCTGTTGTTGCACGTAATATTCATGCGCATCATTAACAGCAAGCAAACAAAAACAATCGTCCAAAAAAAAAAAAAAAAAAACTCACGCTTTAAGTGCCGGCAAGTTAAACTTTAAAATTTTTTTTTAAATGCTTGCATATTGCACTGGCGCGTGTGGCATGTGGCGGCAGTGTCACCTAAAATGACAGTTGATAGCAATGAGCTTTTGGTTGGTGGAATGCATAAAGCAACAACAACTATTACTGCAGCAACCTACAGCAAATGTGTGCTATAAAAATTGCTACAAAAACAAACAGTGCACGCTGTTGCAGCTCAGCTCAGCTCAGCTCATTGTCGTCATTTCAAGCGCCATAGTTCAGTTATGCTTCTCGCTCATTATTGTTGTTGTATGTAAAGCAAACATTTTGTTAAGGGCATGCACACATATACATATACATACATCTATGTGTGTGTATGTGTGCCTGGGTAAACGTTTGCTTGTCCGCCCCTAAGTGTATGCTTTAAATGAGCTTGTATAAACATTTATGCTATGTTTAAGGCATATTTGAGCACAAACAGGTACACATGCACTTACATACGTATGCTCAGAAATTTACACATACAAACTTATGTAATATATTATTGTGTGTATGTAGCAGATAAACTCTAGGTGGCCGATAAAATTTGTGTATTGGAATATTCACTAGTTGTGACACTAATTATCATGTTTCAAAAGATTACCTTCCGGTGCAGTGACAGCACCGTAATTTGTAATTTGAAAACTTATTAGTCAATACGGATGAACAAAAAAATTGGTTTCAAGTTCTCCCAGTTAGTTTTTTTCCGCATGAATTCATCCGAATTATGAAAAAAAAAAATTACCAGAATTTTTCCGCTTACCGCAGGGAACCCACTTTGTTTTCAGTTGATCAAAATAATTTATATCAAGATTTATTATAATAAATAAATAATAAATTTATTTAAAAAAAAAAATTAAATTCAGAAAATATTTGATTTTTAAATTTGAATTTTTAGGAAATTGTTGATTACCATGCTGCGCAATACAGTGCAAGTTTGAATTGATGCAAACGAAAGTTTTGTCAACTTTTATAAAAATCTGGTTAACAATTAATCTAAAAACATTAAAACAATAAGTTCAAAATTTATACAAAACTTATAAAAATTCAAAAAACTGTCAGAAACACAATTTAATTTCAAGGTTTAAAAATTGGTATAAAATAGAGAAAAAATATAAAAAAATTAGAAAATTTAAAATTATGAGTTTGGAATTTTTGGATAGGCATGCAGTTCATTAAAATGTAAACATAAGAGCAACATTATTTAAATAAAAATTTATAAATTTAAAATTTCACTTAATAAATTTAAATATATTTTACAATTACAAAATTTAACTCACACTGAACAAATTTTATTTGTATGATTTGTGTAACCGCGGCTGCTGACACAAATTTAGCCAATACTTAATGAAATTACTACTTCCAAGTTTCCTTGATTTATAAAATTAATTACTGATATTATGATAAAATTTATTTATTATTTGAATAAATAAAATTTCACACAAAAATTTACATATAAAATAAATCAATAACAAAATTTTAAGCTAAAATAAAATTTTACTATATTAAAATTAAATTAAAAAAAAATATAAATTATTTATTATATATTATATTATTAAATTTTTATAGTACTAATAAAATACAGTATAATTTAAGAGCAAGTTTAAAGCGCCGCACACAAAATTGTCGTTAATTTTTATAAAAATTTAGTTTGCAGTTAATCAACAACCATTTAAATCGCGGTTACAAAATTAGCACAAAGTTTTATAAAAAAAAAACAAACAAATTTCAGAAAAACTAAATTTTTTGATTAAATTTTTTTTTTTTAATTTCAGTGGTTCAAAAGGCTATGCAATTCCCATTGAAACCCCATTATAACCACATCACGCATTCACAAATTTTGACTATTTTTTTGTTTCTATTTGATTATGTTTTTTAAATAAATATATGTATAATTCATTCTACGACAAAAACTTGTCCAATAAATGTTCCGAATTGCAAGTTAAAAACAAACATAAACTTTTAACAAAAATTCAGTTTTTTTGTTTAGCTATTGTTTTTAGAAAATTTTTTATCGAACGAATTTCTTTTTCATATAAAAAAAACTTCGAGCATGTATTATATTGAAAGAATTGCCGAAGAGCGCCAGCGGAAAAAACTGTGAAAAAGTCAATGGTAATTTGTAGCCACTTGAAACTGGTACCGAAATTGATTGGGCTACGAAACTGCATACCCAAAAATTAATTAAAAATTCAGATCAGAAATTTTGAAATTTTGAGTACAATTTCAATATTTTTAAATTTCCTACAATATTTTAAATTTCAATTTAGATGGGGGTTTTTAAAGATTCTGTTAAAAAATTTCAAAATTTTTTTTATTAAATTTGATTTTATTTTTAATTGCGCACAAAGTTTGAAACTTGGACTTAAACGGCTTTCGTAATGGAATATTTTGCTTATGGGCAAAAAAAAAAAACGAAAATAAAATAGAAATCGGGTTTTGTTATTTTTCCTAGCTGTATAGAATATGCGTTAACAAAATTTAACTTACGGCCAAATAATCAAACTGTTTCAATAATCTCGATAGTCCTCTACTTTATCTTTTTTTTTTCAAGATGACCAAAAAGTGATTGGCAGATATTCGACACTCACCGATCATATGAAAAATTTACACGAAAAAAATTGTAGATGTCTGTTCCTAGGCAATTTTAAACAAATTAGCAATAGTTTATTTCTGAACCAGTTTATGTAGTGAGAGATTTAAGCAAACTTGGTTTCTGTCGACGATAAATAAATTATGGAAACTTGTTACGACTAAGACAAAGTAGTTGCACTGTATTATTTTCTAAACTAGTTTCAAACTAATTACTTTAGCGATAGCTGGAAATATCAGAACAATTTTTATATGGTTGGAAAATGAGCAGTGGCAATATTTCTGTAACTCAGTAAGTAGTATTAAATTAGCGACCTACTTTAAAATTATTATTTTTTTGTAAACTAATTTCCAAGAAGTCATTCGATAACCAGTTCAATTTCCTACAGGTTAGCATATTGTTGTAAGTGTACAAAAGAACTTATATGCAATGCACAAATGTACATACGTCGCAAATATTCACCTTCAGTTCATTTATAGCATTTAAGGCGCTCAGTCGCGCCTGCTTTGTGCAGATATTTACTTCCTAAAGCTTTCGCCCGTCTCTCCGCCATTTCTCAATTTTGTAATCTTACAGGCGTCCTTTGGCCTTTTGCGTGTTGGCTATTTAGTGCTATGTACATACATAATGTGTATATATGTATTACATATGTATGTATGTATGCACTTACTGCTTGCTATCTCTGTCCATTCGTAATTTATCGATAATTGTGTATTTATTGTTGTTAATTGCTTTGACATATGGAATGAATACTTATAAAAGCAATTATGTGTGTGTATGTGTGTGTGTATGTGAATGTGGCACATAGATTTATACAGATATACATGTATGGATACTCGTATGAATGCGAACATATGCAACTGTGACATTGGCCTCAAGCGCCTTACAACTCGCATAGGTATTGCCAATTTATTTCCCACTATAACGAGACAAATTTTAATGAGTTCCCATTTAAGGAGGTAATAATTTAAGCTTGGCGTTTGACGGTAATTATGGAGAAATAAAAATAAATTAAAAAAAGGGATTTTGATGGCAGATTGAACAATTTGAAATATGTATTTCAAATCCACCTTACTGCCTTTAAGTAACACCATTTAGGGCTAAGAATTTAATTTGAAAAAAAAAAACTTAAAGTTTTACGGCTTATTAAAAGTTGGTTATAAATTTTTTATTTTGCTTTACTTTTTTTCATAACCAATAATATTCTAGTTTATTTTTATAATCTGTTTTTTTACATTATTTATAAATATCAAGTTAGGATGTTTGTTAAAAACCGAAATTTTAAACTTAATTGAAATAAAAACAGATTTTTGTTTCATTTTCAATGGAAATTACTTTCGTTTTCTTTTTATTTACATACTTAGAAAAAAAGAGAAAATAAAATGATATTTGCAGAAATTTAAAATCTTTATTTTTATATACTTATTATATATAATTGTATATATTTTAAATCCGTGGATTTTTTTAAACCAAAATTTTAAAATGATTTTTATTTTTATTTTTGAAAATTATTAAAAAAATCAAAAATTCAAAAGGTTTTCAAAATACCATATTATAAAATCTAAAACTTTGTGAAATATTTTTTAGAAAATATTTATACATACCGAGTGCGAAAGTTAGTTCAAACAGTGAAATTTTAAATTAAACTGAAATACAAAAAGTTTTCCTTAAATCTAAACTTAAATTACGACAGTTAGCTCAAACAACAGCATTTCAAATTAAACTGAAATACAAAAAGTTTTCCTTAAATCTAAAGTTAAATTACTTTTAATTTTTGATTTTTTTATTAAAACAATAAACTAAAATGAAACTGACAAAATAATCCATAATATTTACAAAAAAAAAAAAAAAAAAAAATGAAATTCAGCTTAAATTCTCAAATTTAATATTCATTCTTTAAATTTTTTGAACCCAAAATTTTAATATGAATAACATAAATATTGTAATGTATTTTAAACAAAGCAATATATTTTGTAAGCTATTGTGAGAAATCTAAAATTTAAATATTCAGTATTTTCTTAAATGTTTTTCAAAATACCATCTTTTTTAATTTAAAAAAATGTTTTTTAAATATCTAGATCGAAAGTTAGTTAACAGAATTTTAAATACTCAAATTTCATATTTATTCGTTAAATATTGTGAACTAGAAATTTTATTATGAACATGTTTCTTTTGTTAAATTAAAACAATACAGCTTGAAAGATACTAAAGAAAAACTCAAAAATGCAAATAAACCAAAATTTATTAAAAAATTTTTCAAAATTCTGTGTTTTGAAATCCACTTACATTTACTTTTATAATAAAAATAAATCTGACTTAACTCGAAAAACCAGGAAGCTGCTTTTTTTAAAAATGTTCATATTTTTTCGTTAAATATTGTGAACTTGAAATTTTATTATGAACATGTTTCTTTTGTTGCATTAAAACAATGCAGCTTGAAATTTATTTAAAAAAATTCAAATGTTCAAATATACTAAAATTTATTAAAAATTTTTTCAAAATTCTATGTTTTGAAATCCACTGACATTTACTTTTATTATAAACATAAATCTAACTTAACTTTTTTTTTAACCCCAAAAACCAGGAAACTGCCTTTTTTAAAAATCTCGAAATTGTATTTATCAGAAATGCATATAGCGCCACTTGCTTTACTGATTTTGTCTTGGCGAAATTGCTGAAAAGTACAATTTACTTCTATTTTGGGTAAAGTTATTTACATATTAAAATTATTTAAAAATAAATTTTAAAGGTAGTTTAAAGTGGTTTTGAGAACCAAAATTTTTCCAAAATTTCTTATTTAACATAACGCAAGTGAGGCTTTTTAGCCGTTACTAATTTTTGGCCTACCGTAGTTGAAGCGCCCTAAAGTAGGCAACGATTTGGTCAGAATTTTTGCACATGAATTATACTTCTCATTACCAGAAATTAGCTTGAATATTTAAAATGTATTTAAACTTTTAAAATTTTGTTGCCTGCTTTGTATTCTAAACTCAATCTTGCCTTTTCTTGATTCTTATTCTCGGCAATTTTATGCTATTTTCATATACTCCTCCCATGCTTGGCGGCTAAGTAAGTCCGCAGCTCCTATTCTCTGTTTTGCAGCACATTACCGTTGACATCCAACTCCATTAAACTCATTGACACGACTTCACTTGGCTACCTCTGCCATCTATGGCTAACGTTCTAAAGCTTCCTCTCCACATTCCATCCAGTCACATTTCGCATGCTTGTCATAAGTGTTTGAATTTTTATTTGACAATCACAAAGTGTGACATCGTTTTATTATCGTGTGTATCGCGGACACACACGCGAGTACATTTACTGGATGTACATGAAAAGTGTAGCATACACAGAGGCGCATCAATTGAACGCACCTACAACTAAGCATATACCTCTAATGTGAGCCCTCTTGGTCGGCTGCTATGCGAGTGTGCTTGAGAAAAAACGTTTTAAACACGCACAAATTCACAGGCAGTCACATACACTCAACACACGCACACAACTGCACCTTCACCTACCGGCGTACGTGTGTGTGTGTTGTATAACTGTATACGTCAAAGCAGCAGAAAAAATCGCTTCTCGGAAACGCCTGTCAACGCTTATCTTTATGCGTTTCCGCTTTCTCTAAAAGTCATTGACACGCTCCCACTAGCATTGCACTAACACTAACAACAAATATACTACATATATAGCATACTTTAAGGTGGCAAGCAGGTGTCAAAAGGTGCTCACAAAAAAACCAAACTGAACGCCACAAAGCTGAAAACAGACAAGAGCGAAATGGGCGCTGCATACGAGGCAAGAATTCAAATAAAAGAAAGAAAAGCGAAACAAACAAAAAATAATAATAAACTCCGCAAACGAGAAAAGGATGTATTTTACATTATCATGTTGCTTGCTTTTCGGCGCTTCTGCTTTGCACAAGTAATTGGTACATTTTTCTTTGTATGTGTAAGTGTCCATGCATCGTCGGTTGTATACCGCGATCCTTAGCTTTATTTGTCGCTGTGTTTTCGCGATAAGACACTGGGGGATATAGCAAATTGCTGCAAATCGCAAGAGTACATTTAGGCGTAACGGTAATAAGACAATGCAAGCGATATGTCGATAGTGAGAAAAATGGCGAAGAATGTGTTTGGGAAAATTATAGAAAAAAAAACTGTAAGAAATGAAGAGCACGGCAACTTTTTTATAGCAAGCATTGTAAAGCGCATATTTTTAGGCGCAAAGCGCGCTGTTTTGAAGCTTGGAAAAATAATTAGATTGTAAAGAAGTAGTAAAACTTGGCGGAGGACGCTTGCTTGCTGTATAAAAAAAGGTATATCAAAACGAGTGAAATAGTGTAAGTGAGCATCCGACACGGTGTGTGCTTTTAGGCGCAATGCACTGTTTTGTATCATATAATGAGATTAGAGAAGTATGGAGCTGAAAAAATTGTAAACAATTGTTGATATTATTCGAATACTTTTTTAAAAATATTTTTAGTACTAAATTTCCTAAAATTGAATTTTTTTTTAGTACTTGTATTAGATTTTTAGTACAAAGCTATTTTGCATCGCTTCTATGTATCAAATCGTATATAAATACGTAGAATTTCTTTGCAATAAAAGTTTATGTTCTAATTTTTAGTACTAAATTTTAGCACTATTATTTTTTCATCAGATCTAGACATTAAACCCTTTAATAATGCTGTTAGGCATATTTAAATATTCTATAAGATGTTTCAATACAAAATTTGTATCACTGCAGTTTTTGTATAGGCAAATTTGTTCACAAAATTTTAGTAATATTTTTCAGTAAGCGTTTTCTACCAGTGCATTTTCTTAAATTTTAAGATAGATTTAACTAATGTTTATCACAGAGTTGTTTTAGCTGATCTATGAATTTTTTAGTACAAAATTCTGGAAATTCGATTATTTTGATTTTAGTACTTGTATTTAATGTTTAGTACCCAACTGTTTTACATCACTTCTAAGTATCGAATTGCATACAATATTGTTTGCAATAAAAGCTTTTTTAAATTTTTTAGTGCACATTTTTTCACTGATTTTTTCTCAGGTCTCGGTATTTAATCGCCGGATAATACTGTTAAAAATATCTTAGGTCTATTGGATATTTTAGTACTAAATTTTTATCACCGATTTTAAACTGATGACAAAATTGTAGTAACAATTTTTACCAGTCGTTTTTCTTAAATTTTTTAGTACACATTTCTAGAACAAATTTTTTTTCACTTATGTATATTTTTTCCCCAGATTTATGTAGGTAATAAATCGCTTGACAAAACCGTTCAATATCCTTAAATTTGCGTTAAGCTGTTTAAGTACTAAACTTTTGTCACTGAGTTTTTAGTACAAGAAATTTTAGTATCAATTTAGTACCAATTTTTTAGTACTAAAACTTGCTATACCAGCATTACCTTTTATTTAGTGCAAGTCAAAAATCCCAATCCAAAACTTCATTCCTTTCGTTTTATTAGAAGAATTTCGCTTAAAAATAACTTTTTCACATTTTCCCAACGCCCATTCGCCCCAGTGCCCACTATTACTGTTTAGCAAAACTCATCACACAACCACTTTTTGTTATGCATTTTTAAAATGAAATTACCTTACGTTTAGCACAAAGTTTTGATACATACAAAACTAACAAACTAACCGTGGGTTTTACAAGCCAATGTAAGAGCATAGCACATTTGCCCCTGTAAGTATGCTTTTGCTTGCATATGTATGAGCCGACACTTTATAGCCGGTCCCTAAAGTGGCGAATACGACATATGAAATTAGTTTGAGGGGTTTTGTGACAGTTGGATGAGTAGGGAAATAACAGTTAGCAGAATTTGATAAAAGAAAAGGAAAAAGAGCAAAATATAAATTTTAAGAATAACCAATTTTTTTTGGTTAAAATTTAAATAAAAATCCAAAGACAATTTTGCGGTCACGTTACAGGAACTTTAGTACAAAAATTAAGTTTACACGCAAACTTAATATTCAAAATAGTATTAGTTATTACTTTGTTCCCCCAAACCTCCTAAAGGTATGCAGTGATTGACGTAAAATAGCGCACTAATCAACACAACATTCCAGCTAACATACTCAGTCATTGACGTTGTCAAAAATAATAACGAAAACTGACAAGCTGTCCATTCTATGCAACTAGTTGGTGTAAGCGCCTAAAAGTAGGCTTTGCTTGCTTGTTTACAGTGGTCAAACAGCACGTACGCATTAATTAATATGCAACAGCACACAAACAAACCAAATAAGCAATTATTGATAATAATACAATAGAAAATAAATAAACGAACAAATAATAAACAAACAATGCGCCTAAGCGTATACAATGTTGTTTACCTTTTTGCATTTTGAATGCGAATATTAATCGCTATTGATTGACTTGCTGTCATTGCTTAACCGTTCACGTGTAGGTACATATGTATGTGTGCGAGTTTTTGTGCCAACAAATGACAGGCGATTAAATAATGCTTGCATATTTTGAGGATTTAAATTATTAAATGGTTTGATTATTTCGATGCTATGATTATTGCTGAAAGAGCATACGATATTAATACACAAATAGAAGAATTAATATCACAATTTAAATGCCTGTAAAGCATTTGCAATATAGCTTGGATTTACCGAAAATCGAGTGCATACATTTAGGTGCACTTAGCTGACAGCAACCCTCAACAACCGCCCGCTTGCTATCAAATGCGCTGTCAATTGCATTTGGTTTACTTAATTTCACAGTGACAAGCGACGAAGACACATCGATTGCAAGTGAAATGCATTAAGTGTGGTTTTTGTTTGTTTTTAATATGCCGAAAAGTATGCAATAGCAACGCAAGTTAACGAGCAGCTATAAGGAGTGTGTAGTAAACGGTCTGACGTCAATCTTTGTAAAGAAAAAATTTTTATTGCACCCATTTGCTAGCTGTGGACTTGGAAGTTCATTAACGGTTGGCTGTAGCGCAGCTAAACAGAAACAGAGGTCAAGGGTCATTTGGAAGAAATGTAATTTCACTTGCATTAAATATTTTATGTGGAGCTAAATTCTAATTTAACAAAACTACAAAAAAAAAACAGCAATTGTATGAAGATGAAGCCCAGACATCCGCAGCTCCTATTAATGTCAAGCAATCATTTATGCGACCTACATTTAGGCGCTGCAAATCTAATTATTTATAAACAATAAAATACATTTTCAAACGCGCATAATTTGAACTTTTCGAATGCAGCTTGTTTTTTTTTTGTTTTTTTTTTTTGTTTTTTTGGTTTGTAATTCATTTTACTTCGTTTCACAAGCTTTACTAGTTTTCACTTTCTCGCCTTGCATCTTTCTGTATTAAGCTTTTCAAACTCTACTTGATTTCTTCATTTTCCATTTAATTAATACACGCTCGTTTATAACAATCTCCAGAAACTTTTAACAAGACTTTTATAAATGAATTGCTAAAACGCGCTTTTGAAAGTATACAATGAAATTGCATGAAGAGAACTTTAACAAGCAAGGGTGCGGTGAGAAGTACACAGGTCGCAGAAGAAAATCAAAAAAAAAAAAAAGTTGTAGTGTTAGTTTACTTTGCTCTAGTAGTGGGGTAAATTGTGAAGAATTTGGGAAATTTGGGGAAAAATGCGAAATTTTCATCAAATCAATAATCATACAATTTTGAAAGTAATGTAAATTAAAATGGAGCAATCGCTGAAGCTATACCATTACTACTTCATTAACATTACTATTCCAATACCATTACTAATTAGCTTAACCACAGGCATTACTATTAAAATTTCAAATACCATTGCAATTTCAATTAACAGTACAATTTCAACTAACATTACAATATCAATCACCATTACAATTACAATTACCATTACCATTACAAATACAATTACCAACATGATTACCAGTATCCAAACCAAGCCTATAACAACTATTGCTCCCAATGGCATTGTCATTACCGACATTGAAATAAAGTAATCTTAAAATTTGAAATGTACTTATGTTGGTAATCATCATTAGCATTACTCTTGTTAATCACATTTGTGCTTTGCCACTACCATTATCTTTCTGACTAAATTTTTACAATCATCATTATCATCACTATTACAATTCCAATTACCATTACATTATCAGTAGCAATACTATTACCATTACCAATACTATTATCATTAACAATAAATACCAACAGTGTAACAAATACTATTACAAATATCACTACCAATATCACTACCAATACTATTTGACTCCCATTATAATTACCAGTAATGCTAGCGTTACGCTTTCCATTACCACACCCGAAATTGAAATTACAAAATGTTTAAATATTTATTTTAAAGTACTACTATTTTTGATCATATTTTTTTCTTGTAATTACCATTACTTCTGTTCTTAAATTATCATTACTGTGATTATCACCACTACCATTAGCAATACCAATACTAAGACCATTACCATTCCCATTACAATAACCATTACTTTTACTAAAAATAACTCTATTCACTAATTTAAACATAAAATATTAAATTACACTCTTGGTACCAATGCAGTCTAAAATATTTTGAAACACATACATACATATAAATTCATAACGTAAATATTCGACAAAAACTTTACATTGCACTACTATTTCAACTTTTTGAACTCACGCTACCATTGCACTACTACCTCTTCAGCTTCAGTGTCCACTTTCTCCACCACTCCAAAACTTTACAGAACTTCAAGCTTACTGTTCAATACTCAAGAAATACTACTTCGGACTTGACTTACTCTCTTGTGCATACGAATTTCTATACGGCACATTGCGTGTGTCCTCTACAGGAACCGAAAAGTTTATAAGTGTCTACATACACGCTGTGCCAAAGTTCCGTTCCAAATGCAGCGCAGATAAGTAGAAGAAGACACAGCAGGAACTCGAAAACTTTTGAAGATGTCCAACAAGACACTGGCACTTCTGCATACTTCAATGAACGCGCAATTGCTAGGGGGAGGGGGGTGAGAGTGGAGTGGTGGGAGTGTAAACGCCCACAGTGGGCGTGCAAGTCAATAAACTTTTCAGGATATATGGTGGCAACTTGGGAAATATTCGAATGTTCTGGCGCGCGAATTCTATTTATTTGTATTTTAGATTTTATATTTAATTTTTTTTTTATCTTTTACTTGTTCTTAAATTTCCGTGCCACTGTTGTTTTATTGCTCGCCAGTGAAGCGAAATGAGTGAGTGGAGTTTGAGTAGAGTAGCTGAAGCAGTGTGGCTAGATGGACGCATGAAAGGAGGTAGATAAATGTGGTGGGAAGGCAGCGCAAATTTTGGACAAATTGTGAAAATGAAATTGAGATCAATAATTTACTTAAGTTGGCGTTTAAGTTGCTTTAAGTGGTTGGTTGTTTTTTAAGGAAAACGACACGCTGGAATACTTTGCATGGTTTTTGCTATTTGCTGCAAAAGTAAATTGAAAAAGTTGAATAAAAATTAATTACCAGTAAAATAAATGAAATATTACAATACTGTGGTGCAATGGAAGAAGTTTATGCAAATTCAATTTAATTAATGAATTATTGATGTTATATTGATGTCAAATGAAAGAATGAAAAATAAAACTCAGAGGTTGCCACCTGTTTGAAAAATTTACTTCAACGTAACTAATAATATATTCTAAATATTACAGCATGAAATGAAAAAGATTTATTTGAAAAATATTTTTGGCGAGGGTTGCCACCCATTTAAAAAAATGGAATCCAAATTAACAAATAAAGTGAAATTTTACAATACGAAACGAAACGAAAGGAGTGTACATGCAAATATTTCTTATAAGAGTTGCCACCTGTTTAAAAGTGTAAAGTCAATTAAGTTAGTACTGAAATGCTAGTACGTATGTATATATGTATGTAGATGCCAAATGATAGAAGGCTAAGAAGGACCAATTTCAAAGATATTTTCAAAGCGGGTTGCCACCTGTTTGAAAACTCAAATTCAATTCAATTCAATTCAATTAGCAATATAGATGAAAAATCACAATATTTTTGGCAAACGAAGAAGATTTTGAAGAGCTTTATTGAAAACATTTTTTTTTTGTGCGGGTTGCCAGCTCATTGAAAAGTTACAGTGCAAATTAATTTGAAAACTAAATGAAATAAAACAATACTAGTTAGGAAAGAAAGCGCTTGTGGAAAACTTAGTTTCGAGAATATTTTTGAAAGGGTTGCCAGCTCATTGAAAAGTTAAATGTAAAGAAATAATAACTATATGTATCAGAGAATATATTTTAACCCTTTTCCTTTCTAGAATTTTCCTTACAAAGTTCCACTTATATCACGCATGGATACACCATGGAACTCGGTTTGTTTTTTGCTGATTGTGTATTCTAACCTTAAAAAATCGCTGAGTGAGCGGCAAGCCTCCTTAGAGCCTGAACACGAAAGCAAGCTGACTTGTTTAATTCGAAAAGCAGTCATGCAGTTTTATTCTCTGGAGTATTTTTTCTAAATACGCTTTGTGTTCTGTTCTCACACACATCCTTTTTTTTGGCGCCAGCCAGCCTACTGGCTGATAAGTAGTTAGAATTGGCGTCTTCTCGGTAGTTTTCCATCACAAATCTCCACTGCTTTCAGTTATCGTGTGGCTTTAATTTCACTATAAAATAAATCGTTTAAAAAATCCTTTACCATCTTCTTTAAATCTACTTTGGTTTCAGTTATCATGTGGCTTTAATTTCACTCTAGCTCATCAGCTTACCAAATTACTCAAAGTGTCGAAAAAACGCTCAGTACATGTGGTAGAAATTATCAAAATGCCTACATCTTTCGATAGAGTGACTATGCTGGTAGACGGGTAGGCGTGGCATACTAGACACGTTCACTTAGTCACCGAAATGGATTCCCTACAATTACCCACTCATTAAGCTTGTTTTCTAAATTCTTGGTTCTACAATTTTCGTCTGTAATTTTGTCCGTTTTATCTAAACATGCCGTATATCTCCTCCCGCCTATTTTCAACTCCAAATATCAAATAAGTTACAAAAAAGGATTTACCCAGCTGCCCTAAAAATTTGGTGATATAAGGAATTTATGATGCCTACTTTGCAGTAGCTTTTTCCAAAGCCACCTTCGAACTATCTATGCTCAATATTCAAACCTAAACAGGCGTGGCAGTTTATTCCAACAGTTCACTTATCTAATCTACTTGACTGCCGCTGCTTTAAAACAAAACAGAGTCGCCTGTTTTTTTGCTGATAAAAAAATAACATTTTCCTTAGGCTAACATACTTTCGGGCGCATACACATACTTACTATGCATACATGTCACAGCAGAATCTGTAGTTGCGAATGTAAAATACACAATTTGCCATCAACCAACTCAAACCTAGCATCAGTAGCCGCCTCCGCTGCGCGATTTTATCGATTTTAAGGTAGCACTGCTGCAGGCTTAAAATTCAGCAGCACCTAAAAGTATACCTACACATGGCGCTTGTACACGAACCGGCAGTATATGAGAGATATAAAATAAGTAGTATATACAAATGAAAGTTAGAATATTGCGTAGATTTGACAATATTCTGCAATTGTTTTCTTATACGACTACAATCGAGGTTTCTTGTTTGTTAGCAGCGGCATTGCATGACGGTGGGTGCTTTAGCGACCTGATTTTTAAGTTGGGTACAACTTCCACTACCACACTCGTACTACTACAACTACTGCTACTGCTATTGCTACCGCTGTCAAAAAACTTGACTGCCGAATGTAGTCAAGCAATAAATTGGCGGGCGTGCCGTTATAAACATTTTGTCAACAATCGAATAGGCAACCAACTTGCTTGCCAATTGCCAATTTCGTTGAGGGTTTTCGTTGCTATTGTTTCAGCGTAGCATATACCGCAGTTGCTTCTCTGCCTTATCTTGCGTTTGCAACGGAAATGCCGGTGAGGGTGGGGGGAATCAAAAAATGTAGTGCTCCTTTTTCGCAATGCCAGCTAACAAAAAAAATTCATATGTACACAATAAAAGTGAAAACCCGATAAGTGCAGAAGAGGAATCAAATTTATGATTGTCATTTATTGATTTTTGCTTCGATTTTGCGCGAGAATTGTGCCATACTTGTAGGCGTGCTCTAGAATGTATAATTTCACGATTCTACGATATCTGATATTTCAATTTGAATGTGAATTATAGTAGGCTTGATTTGGGAATCATTTTTGCGTAGATGAGAAATAGAAAGGGAGCAAAAGTGTAGGGAATACGCCAGAAAGTAGGCCATAAATAAAAATTTAAGCTGTTGGAAATAGTGTGAGCTTTAAAAATATGTGGAAAGAAATTTATTTTGCCATTGCTTTGTATGATGCTGAGCCCGAATTTATGCCTAGAAAACAATTCATTAGAAAAAAATTTTCTAATATTTAAAAAAAAAAAAATTCGTTGCAAATTATGTACAAAGCAGCAAGCAATTTTATAATTCAGAGAAATTAATCTATATATACAAAAAAAAAAATAAAAAAAATCTGAGAACATTCACCACAAAAAAAATTTAATTTAAAAATTGCAAATCTTAATCGATATAAAAATGCTAAAAATGAGCTGTAATTGCGAGCACACAGAAATATTTGGAAAAACGTTTCAAAATGACATTTAAATATTAAAAAATTATTTCAGAAGATGTAAAATGAAATGTGGAAATTAAGAAACAAATTAGATGGAAACTTTACGACCCATAGATACATATGTGAATAATTGGCTGAAAAAATATTGAAATCTAAAAAGTAAAACTAAAAAAATTCGTTTCATTTCAATGTACAAGAAAAATTTAAAATAATTCAAAAACAAAAAAAAAAAAAACAAAAAAATTCAGGAAGCCCGTTGAAAATTTAAAAATTAAATAGAAATTCATAGAAGTTTTGTCAATACACAAAAAAAATTTCATAGTCAAAAACGAAAAAAAACGAAAATTTAAAGAGGCCGGCGAAAATTTAAAAATAGCAGAAATTCATAAAAGTGTTTTTCAAACCACAAGAAAATCTTAGAATTCAAAAACAAAAAAAAAAAAAACATTTTAAAATAATAGAAATTCTTATATATTTTTTTTTATAAAATTTAAAACTTTCTATGCAGTCAACAAGTATTGAAACAAGACCATCAATATGTTAAAGTGTTGCTCTGGAAGTTTGCAGGAGTTTTTGAAATTAATTTAAAACGCCTTGGCTTGAATATTTTTTAAAAGGTATGTAGAAATCTCCCAGCGTACAAATTTTTAAATAAATTTATAATAAAAATATTTCCGCTGGCTATACTATTAAAATATACCCTTAATAAACAGCTGCGACTAGAAGTAAACAAGATAGCTTATTTTTCTAATCGAATACTAAAATATTTAAAATAGTTTTAGACAACCAGAAATTTCTTGTGCCACATTTTTTTTTTCTAAAATAAATTCAAATTTTAGTTCGTATCACCACCCTATCAACACCTACTGTGGCTTTTAATAATTTAATGAACATAACAAACAAACAAAACGAACACTTTCAGCCAAAACGCCTAAAACTATATCTCAAACTAAGTTGCTGTGCGACAAAATTCAAAGAAAAAGTAAATATCTTCCGTCAAGTGGCCGGAAGAAGCACATCAATTTTAAACAATTAAGTGAATATTAAACTTGAACACAAGCGTTTCCATAAGGATACCTTTTAAATTCGCGCGCCCATAAATATGCCTTAATTAAAGCTATTCAACTAATTTGCCAACGAAAATAATTGCGACACTTTACCGCACATAATGTGAAATATAGAATCACCACATTGCGGCTACAACATAACTTACACAAATTTTGAATCATCACACAAAAGCATGCAACAACTTTTGAAGTACGCCTAAAATTCAAAAACAAAAAAAAAAACTCAAAAATCAAAAATCAACTAACTTTTTCACTTTTCGCCGAAGTTCATTCAGCAAGCAGTTAGTAAAAGATGTGGAAATCATGGTGTGCGATGAACAAAAATAAAAAATAAAAAAAAAATCACTTTTACCGCACTGTCACGTGACACGCCAACATAAATTACCGCCCAACCAACCACCACAGCCAGCAACGCCTTGCGCCCAAAAGTATGCCAGCTACATTAATTTAATGTTAAAGTGCACACAATTACATTTTTATTTCGCAATTCTTGCGCAGACAGTGACGCAAAAAAAAAGAAAAAAAGTATCTACTTCGGCAAAGGAAGTCGAAGGCAATTTTTCAAAATTCGAAATATTCTTGAAAATTGCTTAAATTTATAGCACACGAAAGGTAGCTGCTGCATAACTGATGGTGGAGGGAAAAGTTTAGCGCTAAGTATGGGGTTGCATGCCGCAAACAATACGCACACACACACACACAAACATAGTGCGCTTAAACGAATTTATCATGTGCCAATTGCATACGATTCATACCAGCACTTAGTTTATTTGCACGCTGTGCCTGTGTGCCTGTGTATGAGTGTGTGTATGTGTGTGTGTGTGTGTGGTTGCCATAGTGTCTATGCGAAATGGATACAAAGCAATCAGAGGTAGCACGTGACCAATCAGTTGTTGAGCCTGTATTTTCATCTTCGATGCTGAGGCGGAGTATGTAGTTATGGAATTTATACATTCGTTCGTTCGTTCGTTCGTTTGTGTGTATGTATGCATGTACGCATGTATGTGTGTCAATAGTTTCGTAAACCCGCTTGGGGAATATTGAGTTACTTACTATTCCAGCTATTCAGCTGCGTTGATGCAACATAACTCTACTATGTACTTTGGTAGGCACGTAAATTCAGTTTGAGTTGGTATTAAAGTAGGCAAAAGTTTACTTTTAGGCGTGCCCGCTTAAGTAATGCTTACCATAGTTTGAGCGCCTGAGTTGGAGAGTAGGTAATCAAAATAACTCACATGATTTAGTTTGGCTGTGGAAAGCCAAAATTCAATATACTGATTGATTTTGTGTAAAGACTGCGGCAATGGAGCCTACTTATAGGGGTGCTCAAAAATTGTATAAGAAAAATACTATGGGGTCTTTAATAGGCTGCCTGTTTGAATAAATTAATTGCTTAGGTCAAAGCGTCTATATGAGGCTTTCTTTTAGGCTCTTATAAATTTTTCCTGTTTCTGAATGTCGTAGAAATTGATTTTAAGCAAAAATTTTAATGCAACGCCTAATTTTTGGCATAATTGACAGCCCAAGATAGTGCAATTTTTTTTTTTTTAATAAATATTAGTTTATTTATTTATTTCAAACCCAAACTGAAATAAGGAAAAATGCCTGAAAGCCAACAACAGCTTGAAGTATTTAATGAATTATTGAACATCTGAATATTCAAGCGATACTCGGGTTCAGCGCCTAAAAGTCTTTTTTTAAAACTTTTTCTGAAACGTGTTATACTTCTTTTTTTTTAAATCCAGCCAAGGCTTTTTTAACATCTAACTTTATATTTGTGATGAAATTATCAAAAGGCTACCAGGTAGCAAACTTTTTAAAACCATTTCGTTAGAATTTCGTATTTTGACCACTTTTTATCGTTTGCTAGTCCACAATACAAGACAGTGAAATTTAAGATGGTAGAAAAACAAAATCAACTACGCAAATGTAATAAACTGTATTTCCAGCTTTCATCCGATAGCTCATATCAAGTAAATGGTTAAGGCGCCTAAAAGTGGACTTAGATTTAAATTGTGTTTTAAAACATACTTTCCCAAAATGCTACTACTAACGCTGGTATTTTAAGTACGGGATGAATAAAATAAGTGGCTGGGATTGTGTTTAATACACTTAAAGAAAAAACCGAGGGCCTGAATTTTTTGGAATTTTTTTTTTTTTAATTTCTATTATGTGAGCTCGACATTTCAGTATACTCTATAATTATAAATTTTACTTAAAAAAAAAAACAAGTACAAGAAAATATAGTCAAGCGTCTAGAAACTGGTTAGTATTCATCTGAAAGTATTTGAAAGTGTGAACCACCTAAAAAAATGCAATAATTTTCTGAAAATCTTTTTTCTTTCATTTTCATGCTAGATTTTATTTATTTTATTTTCGTTTTACTCAACTACATTGACAACGTTTTGCCCAGCTAATAAATCACGATATTTATCTGACTTAGTCCGGCTTAGCTAAAATTAGTTTCAACGCCTAAAAGTTGACACTGATTTCAATTCTTAACGGCATAATCTCAATGAAAACAATTATATTTCAGAAAGTGCGCCAATAGCCATATAATGCCAAAAAGCTTGAAAGGGTAATTTGTACTAGATTTAGCGCCTAAAGGTAGGCATTTGTACTCAAATGCAAGGTTTGCAAACACGATTTAAGCCTTGGAAAATAAAACAAATTTGTTTGATATTTTACAAACCTAATACAGCGCCCAAAAGCATGCAATACTATTTGGAAAAAACAGTTAAATTTTATTTTATAGTTTTTAAAACTAATGGCATCCGAATGTTAAAATACAACAACGAGAAAATGAAATTTTTTTTTTGACTAAAAAATACTTAAAAAATTATTAAAAAAATGGAATTATGTTTATCTTCATAGCCTTTACCCAAAATTATGTAATAATTTAAAAAAATAATGGAAACAGATATAAAACCAACAATATTAAGTAGTTGCATGCTCAAACTCACTGGAAAAGTTTCAATCCACCAACATCAACAAAAACAACAACAACAAATACATGCAGCCCCAATATATGCAACGATTTTTGTTTTTGCTCTTTTCCTTTTGCTACATTTCTTTGCCACGCTCTCTTTGCACTTCGTACATTTTGTTTATTCTTCTGACCAACACGTTCACGTCACGTTCGTCAGTTGCGCGTTGCGATTTTTATTCGGCAAGCGGACGTCGTTGTGGCCAAGTATGTGGCAAATCAAGTGTTTAGCGGTGAGGAAGTGAAGAAGCTGAAATTTATTCCACATACGAACCGCATGAATTTCAAATTACTTTCGGAAACCAAATACATATGTAGTAGGTGTGAAAGAGAAAACGAATGACTAGCTGGAATAAAGGAGTGCGCGGAAAAGAAGTAGAAATGGCAAGCTGGATTGCAGTTGAGTAAGTCAATGTGAAAACTATATAGACCGAAATGAAGTCAAGCATCAGACAGCCACTTCGGCCGCAGAAGTTAGTTTTTGGCAAAGACGAAAAATGTGAAAAAGTGGAAAAAGTTAAAATATAATAGGCTTAAGTCTAAAAAAAGAAAGTGTTAAGGCACGTAGGCACAAGCATACTTTTAGGAGTTGTTGACTTCTTTTGAGAGTTTTTTTTTTAAACAAAATGCTGGCTGTCATATGCAAGCTATCACACGAATTAAAGTTGCTGTTGCTTTGAAAAACACTAAACTCTTGAAAACAAAAACAAAAATTTGTGAGTTTAATTGATTTAGTAAAATTATTCTGTGCGCTGTTGCAACACAATACACAACTGACAGCCACAGAAATTGTAGCAAATCAAATTGCATTTTTTTCTTGCAATTCTTCGCCTGTCTCTATTCTGCTATCACATGCACATGTGGCTACTCATTGACTGCGTTAAGCAATCAAAGCAACCGCACTCAAACACATTCGAAATCTCACATGTTCGCCAACCTACAAAAATTGCACCTTTATAATTCTGCTCTACAAGCGCCAGCCACTTTATACGCTACGTGTGCGCTTAAATAATAAATGTGGATAGCGGCAGTGCTTGAGAAACGGTGTCTACTTTACGGCGTCACAGAGTGTTGACGAGTCTTAAAATTGGCCTGGAAAATAAGCTTGCAAGATATTTGATAAAGCTATGAAATAGCAGCTTCATGATTCGCTTCGACACCTCGTAATTTAACTCATTTCATTTTATTTACTTGACCTGATTTTCAGCCGATTCACTGGGTAGCAATACAAGATTGTGAGCAGCGTGAGCGCCTTAGTGTATGCAAAAAAAAAAACAAAACAGATGCATGAATATTTGGTGCTCTATACTAAGAAGAGGTAGCGGTGAGAGGCAAATGTCAATGTTAACGTACTCTATTTTCTACTTTAAAACCTAACCTCCGCAAGTGTGCGTTTTGTTTCAGGATTTTTTTGGTTGCATTGGAGTCTTAGAAGCAATCCTTAAATCTCAATACTTCTCAGATGTCGAAACAATTCAGGTTCTTGCAGATAAAAATTAAATTTTTAACCAAATGCGATTTGCTTATCCGGCCGTGGTGTGAGTGTAATCCAGTTCATAGCAATCCGTGGCCTCCACTATCACTATAAGGAGAAATCGTAGCTTCTTGACCATTTCGTTTTCGTTATGGATATCGATGTGTAGTGATATTTATCGTTATCGGTTTTGATATCTTTTTTGAAATTGTTAGGAATATCTTTATTATTATTACTTTGTTATGGCTAATGCTAATGATAACGATGGTGATATTTTATTATCGATAATTTTATATTATTTTATAACTTTGTGTTAGCAATACCATTGGCGATAATATAATCGATATTATGTCGATATCATTATAGAAATCATTAGCGCTAAAGTTATCGATGTAAATTATCATTATTATCGACATATCTTCCAAAATTGTTATCGATGTCGATATAATTGGCGGTATTATTATCTGTATCAATAATATCATCGAGCTCAAAAAGAAATATGTAGATATATTTATCGTTATCGGTTTCGATATGTTTTTTGAAATTCTTAGGAATAGCTTTATTGTTATTACTTTGTTATGGCTAATGATAACGATGGTGATATTTGATTATCGATAAACTATTGGCGATAATATAATCGATATTATGTCGATAACGTTATAGAAATTATTAGCGCTAAAGTTATCGATGTAAATTATAATTGTTATCGATATATCTTTCAAAATTGTTATCGATATCGATATAATTGCTGGTATTATTATCTGTATCAATAATATTTAATTATTTTATAACATTTTCGGTAATCATGTCGATATTATTTTGACTATTAGTGTTATCGATATTCTTTTCAAAATTTTCATCGATATCGTTTTAGGCTTTTATTATCGACATAATTATTGACAACAATTTCGTTACGAGGGCCACAAATAATAAATTAGCTTGACGCAATTCTCGCTTGTTAAATTTATATACATAAATTAAGGAGCTGACATTTTCTACCCACAATTCTCACTCAGAAGAGTTTTTAGGCTTTTAAAACATTGAAGCGACTGTCAGTAGAGACCGCTTTTCGAAAAATATCCCTAAGCGTCCCCCCGCCATTGACGCCGGTAAAACGATCAATATTTCTGCGGCGCAATAGTTTGCCATTCTGCGCTACTTGGACCAGGATGGAGTAGCAAAATCGGAACGCCTGTGCGAACAAAACTCTACATATTCCCTTTGGGACTGCAGAGCACAGCATAAACTAGAAAATTGCGGAGACAGTGATGCTAGGGAACACCAGGCAGCAGACAAATGTGCGAAGAAGGTATCTAAGACAAGACTTGAGGAAGCTTTTCCAAGCATTGAACTCCATCTTCGATTTTTCCATTCAGAAGCTGAGCGAAATGCTATAAGGACTACAAACAGCTGAAGAATTACTTTAGAAATATGCAAAGTATCGTTTTTGCTTGCTATTCCTGTTGAGATCCTATAATCTTCCAGCTCTTTTTTTTAAGTTCCACCAACCTTCGTAGTTTCCATTATCTAAACTTTTTTACGCCTATTTTATTTACTTGCACTACCACACGAAAAATTCTGACGTTAACTTATGATTTTCTCACCTCAAATTTTAAATGAATTTAAAAGCATTTAGGGCATTCTCAGTCCTATTTGTGTAGCTAAAAAGACAGCTGATGTGTGAAAGAAAAAATTAAGTTTCGAGAGAAAAAAATTTGGTGTTTAGAAGAAAGTGAACAATAGGAGATAGGAGGAGTAAGTGAAATTATATACAAACTCACTCTAGTAAAACACAGCTAGGAAATTCAGAGTTGACATTTTTCTCACTCTGCATTTGGTTTTGGGCATTTTACTCATCTTGGTTGTTTGTTGTTTTTTTCTGTTTTTTTTGGTGGTTTTGTCATGCGAAAATCTTCGCATAAATTTTGACAGCAACGACAATGGCTTTTGACATTTTCAATTTTGCAAACGCTTAACGCAATCAAACCGGAAGCTGGCTGCCTAGATGGTTGGTTGGTTGGTTGGTTGGTTGGTTGGTTGGGTGACTGACTGAGTGAGTGACTTGACAGTTGGGTGGGATATGAAAAGCAGAGTATACGGTGGAATGTTGCAGCTCTTACTAAAGACTTGAGAGGTGGCGGGAATGCAGAAGTGAGCAGGCTGCTTTGAGTGTGGGATTTGCAAAGGTGGGGAAAAGAGCAAATGCGTATGCTCTGCTGTCGCAATGCAACACTTTTTACTAGATAGGTTTAACTGACTGCAGTGGTACATGAAGTGATTAAATGGAATATTTTTCCGCATTTTTTCTTTATTTTTTCCGCAGTTGTTTGCAACGCAGTTTATTGGGCATTTTGTTAAAATATAATTTGTTAAAATAATGCTTAAATAACACTTCTTTTTTGCATGCCAAACTACAAAAAAAAAAAATAATCTTTACAACAGACTTGCCGCTTGCGTACCAAATTTTTGCGTTAGGCGACTCAAGTCTGCTGTTTGACTGAGATTTGCAAATTCATTAATTACGCTTGTGGTTTCAAGTCTTATGCTATCTTATTTTCCCAAACATATCGACATCCTTGTGGTGCTGGTGTACAGTAGTTTACTTGCCACAATCAAATTGATTTGATATTTGTACATTTTGCGGTTTGATTTGCAGCTCAAATTTAGGAAATTAATGTTTTGATTTGAAATTAGAAATTTATACAATCATGCACCTGGAAATTGGCAACAAAGCCACACAAAAGTTTGTATTGTCTGATGTATTAATTAAGTAGAAAACAATGAGGAGTGTCATTAGTAACAAAAATTACGAAAAGTCAAGAGAAATTTTCAGGCAGTTCAAACCAACATTTCTAAAAAAAACCGTATAAAGAAAATTGAATACTAAAAATAATGCAAATATTGCAATAGATTAGATAGGCCATTTTCACTGGCATCACTCCAGATAGATAGATTATAAAATTTAGTATATGTCAAATTGTAGGAACTCAGCGCTCCAAAAAGTCCTTTACCCCCTATCCTTTACCCAATTTGTCCGATATACCATCTTCTTCGGGAAAAATTTGGCAGCCGATTTGAAGCAAACTTCGTTGACTATTCCATATAAATATGAATCAATACACTAGATGGCGCTGTGAGCGAGTTTTTAATAGCACCAGATAGAAGCAAACGGCAAGTTTGAGGGTTTTATTGTATCCCGGCACTCCACATTTTCTGTATTAATTGCATTTATGGTTTCATTTGGTCGATATTCATTTTTGTCTCCTAACAAATAAAACTCAAAAGAAAATGACGAAGCAAAAAATACGACTAAGAAACCCTTCTATGAAGAAAAAACACGCATATATAACTCATATTTTATAAACAAAAAATAACTCCAATGAACTATTCATTCCATGACAAAAAAAAAATAAAAGTCCAAAAATAACTCCTACTTTTAAAAATTCAACTCAAAAAAAAAATTTTTTTTTTCATGACAAATAAATAAAACTAAAAAAAATACATTTAAAACTAAAGCTAAAAAAATAACTCCTATTGATTAAGAAAAAAAAATAAAACTCAAAAAATAAATTTGGAAAAAAGTAAAACTAAAAACTGCTTTTATTTACTGATAAATAAATAAAACTAAAAAAATTAATTTTATTTCATAGCTAAAAATAATAATAAATAAATAAATCTAAAAAAGTCTGCTTATTTCCAAAAAAATAAATAAAACTCAAAAAATAAGTCCTCTTATTGAAAGAAAAAATTAAACTCAAAAATTTATTCTGATTATTGGAGAAAAAGTTAAAATTGAAAAAAAACAACAACAATGTAAAGATCAAAAATTCACTTATTTTAGTAGCAAAAAATAAAATAAAACAAAAAATGTTATTTTCCAAGCAAAACATTAAACTCAAAAAAATACTCTTGTTTTATATTCAAAAACTAAAATTCAAAAACTAAACTTTTACCATTATAAAAGAAACTAGTAAAAGTTAATCAATAGTTCCAATAGTAAGATAAAATTTTTTTCCAGTAATCTGCAACCATTATTCACAGGCTTATTTTATAAAAGTTCTTTCATAATAGCTATCAGCGAGATAAATATTTTTAAGTCTTCAAAGACTTTTATTTTGGGACACATATTATAAATGCTTTCTCATAATAATTATGAGCGAGATAAATTCTTTTAGGTTTTCAAAGACTTTTATTTTGCGATTTATATTATAAAAGTCTTCTCATAATAATTGTGAGTGAGAAAAAATTTGGGATTAATTCCGGCTGATTGTTGTAACTGAAAAAGTTGTTCTACTCATAATTATTATGCAGAGGCTGTCAAAATAAAAGTCTTTGAAAAATGTAAAAAAAATTTATCTCACTCATAATTATTATGGCAATACTTTTATAATATAGGTATCAAAATAATAGTTATTGTTAATTTAAAAATTGTTCTCACTCATAATTATTATGAAAAGCCATTTATAGTATAATTATTATCCAAAGACTTGTATGATTGTTATCAAAATTAAGATGACTTTTTTAAAACTCAACAGTCAAATAATTTTTATTTTGAATCTCTGTTAAAAAGTAATTTTTTAAATACAACTTGTAATTGTTGCGGTCACAGGCCAAAACCGCTTTTTTATTTTTTGTAGTAAAATTAAGAGATTCTATGCCTGACAAATCCATTGCGATTGCAATGGGCAGCCACAAACTTCACTACAACTTCCAATACAGCGACGAGCACCAGCACGTAGTGTTTCCAAATAGAAAACGTTATTTATTTTCACTTTCGTATGACAAATCTCTGCCTGGGTGAGTGCGCCTGAAAGCATGCTACTCAGTTGTTAACTAAAAAATTCAAATGCTAACTCCAATTAAATTGAGATGCAAATGAAAAGCGAAAAGTGATTAAATAAAAACCAAAAAAAGAAAAAAATTATATAAACAAGAAATAAGCCTATTTATAGAACGCAACAAAAAGTGTGTTAATAAAAGCAATAAGAATGAAGGGGCATATTCATTCCCAAAAGCAACAATAAGTTTTCTAAAACTCGAAAATCATGTCTCAACTAAAATTTTTTGCAAACAAAGCTGTTGCTGTGCAGTAGTGCAGTAGTGTCAGCTGTGTGTTATCTCCTGCTACGACTAGTGTGCGTGTGTGTGTCTGACTGCTGTGTATCTGTGAGCTTGTTTTCCTCCTAAATTGAGCAGCACTACGTGATGCCACACTTAACCCGCTGAACGTGTTTGAAATATTTACACAGCCAATACTCTTAGCTAAAGAACTATATTCCAAAACAAAACAAAACCAAAACAAAAAATATCACAAACATATCAAAAAAAGGAAAGGAACTCAAAAAATATGCTAAAACTACTGCTACTCGAACAGTACTAACTGTGTGTGTGTGTGTGTGTGTGTCAGCAAATAACTCGCTCGAAATATGAATTGCAAATATCAATATGAGTAAAATTTTTTAGTAACAAATATCCATAAATAGATTCAGCAAATAAATAAATAAACGAGCGTTGTGTTGCTTGATGACAGAGGGATGGATGGAGTTGCTGCTGCTGCTGCTGCTAGGCTGCTAAGCTGGGTGCTAGAGCAACAAGGCACTGCTGTATATCATAAATACAAATTTGCACATACACATACACACACATACATACATTGATCGCACTGGCACTGCGTTTGGGTTCACTTGTGGCAGCAAAGTGTTCCCGTGATGAATTTGAGTAAATATATAATAATAGTTTAGTTCAGTTATATTCCTGTACGTGTGTAAATTTGTGCATAGCAGTTGAGTGGCTTATGAATAGCCGAATGGGGCATAAATAAATTTGTGTGCATATTTAGAAGCAATCGAAAGTGCGCAGCAACTGGGGAGATTTAATTTAAGGAAATGAGTCTACGGAGAAGGGATATGAATAATTGAAGAATTGTTGCGCTTTAAGAGAGGGAAATATTACTGCACAAAAAAATGAAACACAAAAAATGCTTGGTAAAAATATAATTGGTTTTTCAAAAAAGTTTTAAATTTTACAAAAATTATAAAATTTTAAATTTTATAAAACTTAAAAAATTTTAAATTTTATAAAACTTAGAAAATTTTAAATTTTATAAAAAAATTATAAAAATTATAAAATTTTAAATTTTACATAAATTAAAAAATTTTAAATTTTATAAAAATTAAAAAAATTGAAATTTTATAAAAATTAAAAAAAATTAAATTTTATAAAAAAAATTATAAATATTAGAAAATTTTAAACTTTATAAAAATTAAAAAATTTTAAATTTTATAAAAATTAAAAAATTTTAAATTTTACAAAAATTAAAAAATTTTAAATTTTATAAAAATTAAAAAAATTGAAATTTTATTAAAAATTAAAAAGTTCCATTAAAAATTATGTATGCGTGTGAGTTTGTGTATTTTGATACTTCGATGTGAAAGTAATGCATTATAAGCCACTTTAAAGAACCCCAAGAAAATTTAATATATGTATGTATGTATGTATGTATGTATGTATGTACATATGGCATAGGGAAATGAATTTAAAGAATAGTGATAAGGATAATTAAAAAATTCTGGCGCTTTAAGAGATATAAAAATTAATAAAGAAATGCCACATGTGGTTAAAAAATTTAATTATAAAAAAAAAAATAGTTTTTCAAAAGTTGTATAAAAATTCAAAATTTAAATATTCCATTCAAAAACACAAGACTTGTAGGTAACTTTAAAGAAATATGATTTTTTTATCACTTCGAATTTCTGTTACAAAAAATTAAAAAAAAATTTAAAATATTAAAAATATAATTTTAATTTTTCAACACTTTTTACGTCTCAAATTTTTTTCCACAAATAACTGAAATGTTGTTTTACAATGAATTTTTTTGCCCAAAAATTTTTTTTATAGCAATAGAGAAAGTGAGAAACTAGTAAGTTTGCAAAAATATTAAAACTTCATAGTGTGTGACACTGTTTTCAATTTAAGAATTAAATGACTTGCTAGATTTGTAAAATATAAACAAAAACGTATAAATAATGTTTCACATAGACTGCAGACCGCAAAAAAAAAATACTTTAAAAAACTTCACTTAATGCCTTCATTGGAATTTCTGCTTTAATTCGCAAACTACAAAATGCATTTCAAAGTTTTTGTTAAGAATCGAATGGCAATCCTTGTGTAAAAATTCTTCTAAACAAAGATATTCAAAAATATCTGCAGTTTTATATCCATAATGTAGTATTTTTTCTCATTAATTAAATTTTTATTTTTATAAGTGTGTTGCCGCTCGCTTTGGCATCTGGCGATTCAAAATTGTATTTTGTATTTTTACTGCGCATTCTATACTTTTTAAAACAGCACCGCGATATTAATATCTACTAATAAAGTAAATAATAATAATAAGAATCATACCTCCCTTCATTTTTTCACAATTCTCAAACTTTCACTAAAACGCCAAGGGCAAATAGAATTCGGCGTTTTTCCTCAGCTAGAGCGCCAAATATGATTAGTGTGTTGTATACTTACAGGCGGCAATTTTTATTAATTCTAATGCACTTAAGGGTACTTGGGAAAATATAAAAATAAACCACTATCGTATATAACCGTGGAGCAAAAACCCCTTCAAATACACGCTCACATTTCTACAGCTTCAAAGGATGCGTAACAAAGCGCCCCAAAAATTATGCTACACTTAATAGGAAGATACGTAAGTGCTAAGGGTGTGATATGAAGGGGTGTATGGATGTAGTGTGCGAGTTGCGGCGAGACGAGGGTTGCATGACTTCAAAGTCCGGCGCACAAAACTCTAAGTGGAGTTTACTCATCTTCGATCAACACAAATTTATAGAATAATAGAAATTTTGGCTAACACACCCCTGCGTTCTGCGTTTTAACTTCAGAGCGCCCTGAGGCGTGCGTAAATTTTCAAAAACCCCAAAACTCTGCACAGTCTCGCAAAACCCACAGCATTGTGTAGTAGTGGCCCAGCAGGTGGTATGCTTGTGGTTTGTCTGGTGATTTGTTTGCCTAGCTATTGCGATTTTAATAAATTACCGATGCTCGAAAATTTGTAACATATTTTACGGCACAACAATGCTATGCTTGTATTGCTAGCTGCCCGCAGGCATTCATACATACATACATAAGTTTTCTTTCATTTATTTTGTATAATTTGTTTGCCATTGCTGTGGCGTAAAATCACATTTTCTTCGCATTCAGTTTGTTGGCTTCGACTATAATGAAATGAAATGAAATTGTAATGGTATGAAATGATAATTGGTAAATGGTAGTTGGTAGTTGGGGAAAATGTGGCTTAATATTCGGCGCAAAATGTTTGGTGCTCATGACCATTTGATGTGTATTTAATTAACGTTAATTGCATTTGATTTACGAGTTAAAAGAAGTTCTGGTAAGTTGGCTTGCAGCTGGGCGCCAGTGAGTAGTTAACATCGATGAGTTGGAGCAGAAAAGTGGTAGTGAAAAGCAAATTGAAATTCAAAATTAACGATCACGTGTAATAAGGGTTGTGTTAAGCTGTCTGCGAGAAGTTCTTTTACGGCAAAGCCTACCTTGAGGCGTCAAACCAACTAAATCACGAGACAAATTAAAATTATGTTGAGTGTTATAAGCTTATTGAAAGAAAGTTTGTATTTTTTGTTAATATCTTGTGTTTAAAACATTTGTAACGCTTGTGCGCCTAAAACTAGGCTTTAAATTGCGAGCAACTTTCATATTTTCAATACTGAAATCGTTGTGCATTGCAAGCAAGCTTATAAAATAAGCAACATGTGTAATTGAAATTATTTCTGCGCCAGCGCCCTAAAGTATGCATAGCACTAGGGATCTGAAAAACACTTTAAATTGAATACAATGTTAAACATGGTCTTTCTTTCTAAATTTGTATGCTCCTTAAAAAATATGCAATCTTTAAAAATTTGCTTTTATTAAAGTACCAATTTAATTTATTAAAGCATTATGACCAATTTTTTGTGCTTAATGCGCCTACTTTGCCCAGCGCCCTAAAGTATGCACATACTTATATTACAAACTGCTTACACGACATATAAAATGTAAATTGAGTTTACTTATTTATCTGACGGTACCGCTCAATCCAATACTTAAAAGGTAATACTCGTCACTCTGTTTATTTCTGTCTGCTTCTGTCCTGCCTTTTGGTTACCTTTTGCTTGCCGCACTTTCAGTATCTACACTTCATACATTTATTATTTGTGTGCCATTTTTTTATCTCCCCTTGTCCTTTTTAATACGCAGAAATATTGTACTTAAAATTAATAAGCGCAAAGGTTCATAAAGTCTTTGGCTTTGATATTTGATACTTTACTGCTTTGAGCGATAGACTGAAGTTATAAAATCGCTGCAGAAACGATGTGATGAGCGAAAAGCAAAAGGAAAGATCTGATAAGCTACAAGGATGAAGTGGTAGGAAAAATGTGTTGTTCTTTTTGTTGTTTGTGAAATTCTATGCTAGCGAAATTATTTTCATATATATTCTACATTTTATACCTTTTATTTCACACATTTTTCTGCACCGGCTCCATTTTACTATTCCCTACTAAGCATTATTATGTTTAAGCGCCTTAGGTTATGCAAGCTCATATTTTTCACTCGTTTGCAATACTTTCGAGCAACCTACGCACATTAAGATAGATATCTGAAACTAAATACATTTCAAACAAGCGCTTTTGAGTTACGCTGCAACTTATGATTTTTTTTAGTTAAAAGCATACTTAGTGGCGCGTACAGTTAAACAATCTTTTGCTTCTTATTAGAAGATATTTATTTTTAGCGTTCTTTGCTTAAGCTAATAAGCAGATTAGAGACTGCTATAAGACTAGCAACTATTTCTAATTTCTCTCTAAGTCTTTTGAGCATTCTCAAGGCTTCTGTGACACTTATGTATGGTGCATACTTTCAGGATCCGATTATAAAAATTAACTGTGGTGTATGCAACTTTAATCCTCGAAGGGTTAGCTGAAAATTAAAAATTTATCGTTTTAAGCACGAATGTTTCGTTTTAATTTCGTAGAATTTCGTTGCATATCCATAGGAAAATGCTAACAAAAATATTATTCGGCGCTGTAAATGTCGATGTGTTAGTTTATAAAATAAAAAAAAAATTAAGAAAGAAATTATAACATAATTTTAGACGCTGAAATCCCGTAGGAATAGCAAATCTCAAAAAATTTAAATTAGTTCCCTACTTTAAGGTTCTAGTTTCATTCAAGAGCTTATTCCGTTTTTGCATGCGTTCATTGGTGCTATACAACTTAATTAATTATTATATATTATTATTATATATTTAATGTACTTTAATTCGGTTTTGGCCGCGACGCTGCTACAGCGCTAAATAGTTCTAAACTTAGATTTTCTCTTAACATACCTCCAGGCGCTTAGTTTCTTAACCTTCTAACTGCATAGACTTTTGTATTTTTTTAAATTTAAATTGTTTCTTCCGCGGCTTTAGTGCGGTTTACTTATAATTTTTTTGTTATAATTTTCGCCAAATTATTTGAAATATACTTTTCATTTACTTCTCTCAAATTGTTTTTACTCTTTAGCAATGTAGCCGCTAATTTATAAGAATTTATTTTTGGAATTACTTTTTTAAAAAAAAAAAAAATCTTTTGTGTCAATAATAATTTTGGTACTTTTTTTTATATCTTTGGCAAGCATATCTAGTTTCTCATTATATACTTTTCCGAGAAAAGTCTTATTAAGGCAATTTTTCGCTTAATTGCGAAGCTTATTTGTAATTTTTAATCAAATTAAAAAAATTAATATTATTTGGTGTATACCTAAGGGCGCAAAAATTTGTTCAAAAACGTTTGCATTGTTTTGGAGCTTTTTCCGGGTTGTTTTTAAATTTAATTTCAATATAAATATATAGGTTTATTTAATATTGCACACTTATAGGCGTTAGACAGTTTCTTCTAATTTCTTTTTCGAAACTTTTAGTAGTTGTTAGATGCATAATTTTAGGGGCTTACGGTTCTAGTGGGATACTTTGAGGCGCTTACAACGTTTTTGTCTTTCTTAACCCCGGTAAGTTAGTTTTGTGCAATTTACATACTATTTTTCCTTTTTGAGCGCAAGCGCCCAGAAGTATGCAATAGAATAATTATTTCGAAGGAAACAAATATGTAGATGCGCAATTTAGCTCTATTTCGTTAACTAAAAGCATAAACATTTACTGCAATGTGACTCCTAGCGCGAGTCCGTAAAATATGCGTCAGCTCCTAAAAGTCGACTATGGTTTGCAATGAAATTCAAGTTAATTTCACTCTTTTCGCAATTTTTTATGATTTTCATGTTTATTTACAAAACAATTTTTGTTTTTTTTTATACATTGAACAGCCAAACTTACATATTGCCCCCTAATACACCTTTGTTGCCACCTGTTTCAATAAAACAAAATATACTTAGCTGATTGTTAGCAAACAATATTTTCAGTCAAAGCATACAGTCACTACTCTATCGGGAGTAATATTTGTTAAGCGGCATTTGCTCGCTACGCTTCTTTGATGATGTTTACTGCAGACTTTGTCACTTGTACTTGACTGTGCGCCTGAATGTATGCACATTTGTACGATTGTACGATTCTGTGTATGTGTGTATGAATAGTTAGCAGTACATTAAAAGAAATTGCTATGGGGTGATTATTGAACGATTTGTATCAATTGGAAAACACTTGGCAGCACTAAGGACACATGCATCCCTTAAAGTAGACAACATTTTTTTTCTGCATTTATTTGGCATACGAATATTTTTTTTTTTTTTTTGGTTATTGCAATGCTTTTAGTTTGATTGTCTGCTTAAATATTTGGTTATTTATGAATTGGTGGCAAAGTTTGTTGAGAATTTAGTTTAGTGGCGGGCGATTGGCTGGAAGAGTTTCGCTGCCGTAGAGGACACATGTGACATAAAACGTACATATGTATGTACATAGAGGAAAAACATGTAGAGGGGAAGTGTAACATTTTGTGGCTGTTAACTTTTCTTGCATCTACTTATAGAGAATGTTTTGTTAGAGTTGCATTATATTTTCCTAAATAAATATTTTTGCAAAATAGTGAAAAAAGTTTCGTAGACTATAAACGTCAAACAGCTGGCTTTTAAGCAAGGTTATGGTCAATTTCACTAGCTATACTTATAAAGAAATAATTCACGCAAGCTCACACTTTCGGAATTTTTTTCCTTCACTGATCACCTCACATTTTCTGCCAACGCTCTCGATCTACTTGTTCGCCACTCACCCTTTTCGTTCCACCCAAAGAAGCTTTTATTTATTTACAAATTTTGCCAAAAAGTTTTTGGCATCATCGCAAATATTTCTACTCAAGCACACCAAGTGAAAGTACTCGTATCATTGTAACAAAAATAAAAAAAACAAGAAAGTTTCTGCCAGTTTATTAAAGTGACATAAAAGTGTCGTCCATAGTTAATGGTCAAAGATTAACTACCAATGCCGACTGGCGCAAACTAAGCGAACTACAATATGCTTGTTTTCATCGCTTTTCCTTTGCCTATCATCTGGTTGCCTTCCTTGGTTCTGGTCACTCTCACTCTCACCTTTAACTTTCACAGGTTAATTGATTTTTTGTGGTTTTTGCGCTTAGTTTTTATTTACTGCTCTTTGGCAACACTGATTGAAATGTCCAGCGTGCAAGTTACCATACACCTATTGCTTGCTTATGAATTTTAATTACTTTTTGTTGCATACTTCTAGGGGCCAGCGTGCAAATTTTGATGAAATATTGTTGTTTTTTTTGTTGCACATGCAAGAATTTTTGTAGCATTCGTGTGGGGATGAAAATGGTGATGTTATTGAGAAGTGTTTTGAGTCAAATCCAATTTTTTGTTATTTAACCTACGCCAGTTTCAACCATTTTTAAAGACATCTCTCAATTAGTTATATAATGCCCAAAGACTGTTGCGCTATTTATTTAATTGAAAAGAATTCGTACTTTTAGCCGTTTGGTGTATTGTCTTTAAAACAATGTACACATTATTTTTGCGAACATAATTTCATTACATATTTTTGGGGGTGACAAAAAAAAAAGGTGGTTTCATGTACCCAGCTGCGGCCAGCATTTCTATTTATTGCATATTTTTATTCTTATATATTAGGCTATCCAAAATAATGCGTCTACATTGTAAACAAACAAATTCCAAAGCCTTTTGTTTTATACTTTAAGGCGCATGCATGGATATTCTACAGATTTGAGAGATGTCCTAAATAAGTTGAATAGAAAATGAAATACATAAATGCAAATACACTGTGCGAACTGTTCTCTGTAAATATTTTTTTTAATATACAGGTCTGACAAAGAAAAGTAAAAAAAATCATGGTTATTAAAAAATATATTTTCGGGTGCCCTAAAATATATATCCATTTGTTCTCAGCTTTTTAAGCGAGTACCTAAACTATTCCGAAAAGAGTAACACGAAATCATAGCTGGCAATTTTTTTTTGTGTTTTTTATTATTTTTATTTTTGGCCCTATTTTTTATGATAATTTATAGAGCTTGTGGCCAGGTTTGTATTAGGAATAATATGAGAAAACACTTGAAAAATTGTTGTTTTCTCATATTATTCCTAATACTAACCTAACCTGGCCACAAGCTCTATTAATTTTTTTCTTTTTGCTATATACCTTTAGGCGCACACTGGTTTTTATTGTTTGTTTGTTTAATTTAAAGTGCCGGTTTTTCTATCCATTGTTCCTTTTGAGAAAAGAAAAATGATAAATAAAACATTACATTCAAATTTATATTGAAAAATAATCGTGGCATATTTCCGCCCTCCCTGCGAATATACAAATTTTTTTTTTTAATTTTGTAATCATATTTGCTAGTTCTCTAAAATGTCTTTTAAAATTGCAATGAAGTTATATTTAGATGTGCTGTTTGATTTTTTGTTCTATTTTATTTTTTTTTTAAACAAATTTTTTGTTTACGAGCACAAATTTTTTACATCTTTTTAAAACTGTATTTCAGTTTAATAGGTTTTTAGTTACTGCATTGTATACTGCAAAAATTTTCTAAAATTTTTAAATAGGAATCCTATTAACTCGTTGCATACCTACAGGCGCCCATAAGCCTTTGACAGCTGTGTCTGTTTCGAACATTCGTTTTGCGTTTTAGAAGCAATCCAATGCTATATTTTACAAATAACAGTACATTTCGAATGCGATTATTTCCTTCACATACTTTTAGGCGCACCAATGCGCTCTTAGCTTTTCGGTATACATAGTTCATACGTAGAGTTGCATTTTCAAAACGTCTTCTGCTTACATCTGTTAGCGGTGAATGGAAATGAAAGCGAGTAAAAATAGCCATTTAACAAAAATTATTTTCCATTGCATATTTTCAGGCGACCGTAAACTTTTGACAGCTGTGCTTTTGTACTGTTTTCTTTTTTTTGTCCGCTCTAAATGCACGTTGAAAATGTAACAGAAACAGTAAAAAGGGTTTGCGTATATTCGAATATCTGAGCTTGCATACTTTAAGGCGCCATACGAATACACATAGTTTCTGCATGTATATTTTATAAAACGGTACATACAAATGTACATATGTATGTGCATACATGTATGCGTTTCAATGTGGAGATAAATTTAACATATTATTAAAAAAAAAATTGGAATAAATTTAAATAGTAAATATTTTTTTACTCGCTTTTAAGCGTTCAGACGTTTTTTATGCTTGCGCTCACTTTCATCAGATTTCTTAGTTGCTGCCAAAAATATTTTGAATATTAACAAAAATTTTTGCTTTCACTCAAAGATGTGTAACTGAAATCAAATGGAAACTGCTGCTAAAAAAAATTCTTTATTAGGAAAAAATTATATCAAAATATTTTTGCAAAATAAGTCTGATGTCAGCATTAAAAGAGACGTTAGAAAAAAATTGCAGAAAATGGTAAAGAACAAAATTTAATTCTGCCAGCAAAGCAAGTAAAGTTGACATTTTGAGCGAAACGAAACCCCCAGTGAACTGGCAAATGTTAAAAAATTAAAACGAAAATATAAAGAAGAAATTTTTCAAATACAAAAAATGCTTTAGTAACACCTTAAAAAAACCAAACGCAGCTGAAAAATATTTGCTCACAAATAGCTAAGCAGACGGGCGACACACAGCAAATTGGAAGTGCAGCACCAGGGCTAGCGCATAGCAGACACATGACAAACAAGTTGACAGACAAGAGCACGGACAGATTGAAAGATTAGAGAGATGGATGGTTGGATGAAAAGTGCAACGAGCTGCGGCACTCGGCTATGCACGCAGGTGCACCGCTGCTGGCAGGAGCTTTCCGCAGTCGAATGGGAGGCAACAAATACAGCCGAAAATGTTTTGAGTAATTTTGCGCTATTTGTTAAAAAATTTTGCACCTCCACACAGTTGAATTGTGTGCATTTTTTTTGTTTTCGTTTCTATGACATTTGTGCGCACCTTTGAAACGCCATAAAGTATGCAATGCTTTTGAGAATACCAGTGTGCAGATGTGCATGGCAAAAATTGAGTTATATTTGTATTTGTATTTGTATTTGTTTGGATTTCTATGTAATCACCGACAGACAGCTGATTGCTGTTTCATCGTAGCTCTAGTCGGTTCTGCTTCTTTTTTTCTTCTTTTTCATAGCTGTCATTTGTAGTTTCTTTGCTGTCGCTTCTGTTGTTTGCTGTTACTGTTGCTATTCCCTCCCTAAACGCGCGCAATTCAATTATTTATTAAATGCATTCACTCAGGTTTTATTTAAACGTTTTTAATCAATGGTGATTTTCAATGCTACAGCACCTTTGCCTTGAAGGACTCTTTTGGCAGTTAGTATGTGACTTTTACTATGAAATTCGCTGGCAGCTGTGAAGGTGACATTGAAAGGTAGAGTGAATAGCATTTGGCTTGATTGTTAGCTGTTGAGCGCTAACAAATAAAAGAGTTTTTGCTGTTATCGCTCTTTGCTTTCCTTTTCTGAAATACGTTGGTTTCTGCAGTTTAAAACCTAGCTGTGGTATTGGTATTGAAACGCCGGTTAAGTCCTTACCTATTACAATCATATTAATCGTACTTTATGACGCTTTAAAACAAATTCAATTTTATTTTACTATAAACTATTTTTCCAGTGTTGTAGGAGGGTTAGAATTCAAATCAGAAACAGTTTCACAAAATCGGTTGAAAATACTTGGATTTTCCTAAACAATGTCCACAGACCGCCGAGACAGCATATGCACCCCCAAAGTATGCAATAAAAACTATCAGTTCCCACGACAGTCGGCTCTACGATACCGAACCGATTCGGATTTATAGCCGGCCAAGTACTGTCACTTCGGCAGTATTCCCCAAAATTTTATGGGGAATGTTTTCTGCTGCTACAACAACAACAACTTATTTTTCAATTATTTTTTTCAGCTAAAAATGGAGCGCCAAATGAAAAACGGGCACATTAGCCTAAACACACTCTCACTATTGTCTTAAATAAGGCACACAAAATTAGGCTACGAAAAACGAATGTGTTTAAAATTAAAACTAGGAAAAACAAAGCTCTAAAACACAACATACTTTCAGTTGCTTGATGGGTTTTTTAAGAAATGCATAAGGCCTTATTTACTAATTTTTCATATTTTATTGGCATCCATTTTGCTTTGCCTTCAAATCATTTCGAATAATGGCATAATTATTGGGGGGCTTTAAAAAAATTAATACCACTGCCCGCTACTAAATTTTCGTATATTATGTTTGTACGTTTTTGTTGATTTGAAATAGCTGCAATATAAATTCCTTAACACACTTTTAGGCGTGGCAATGGAATTATTAAAAAGTGAATCTTCGGCCGATATTTTTATTCATTGCATATCTTTATTCTGACTTAAATATTAGGCGGTTCCAAATAATAGGCCTACATACATTTGAAATAAAGAAAATGCTAAGCCTCTTCTTATATACTTTTAGGCGCATTAAAGTATGCAAGCAAACCCATTTGCATTTGCAAATAAATTTTCAAGGAAATACATTTAAAATGCAAATAACAAAAGTACAGCACCGAAGCGCAGCTGGCAAAATCTCATGGAGGGATGAAAGTGCGTTAAGGAAAATATTTTTGCTTAAATGAACATCCTTAATATACATATATTTGATGTTTTCAGTTCAATACTTAAATCATCAGAGAGTGCATAAATTTCCGTTTATATAAAATATACCGAAGAGCTAAGAGCACTTACATATGTGCGCCCAAAAGTTTATAAGAAAAATAGTGGTATTAGAAATATTTCGTTTCTTGTATATTTTAAATTTTTAAGCGATAAAAACTCTAGCCCAAATATATTGCTAAAAATTGTTCTAGCTGTCAGCGTCTTAAGTGCTCCTCAAAGTATGCAACATATTTTTTTTTTTTCAATATGTATATTCAACATTTTCTCCTCCGTTACGTAACTGAGAAATTATTAAATTGCAAACGGCTGTTTCTATCGTCTAAAAGTATATAAAAGAAATAGCGTTTCTTGGCACGTTTCAATGTACCGGTAGAAATCATCAAAAAGTTACAAAAAAGCGTTCGAACGATCTACAATATGCGCCCAAAAGTATGCAATAGTTTTTTTTTGTTGTAGAATTTGAATAATTTTTATAAATAGCTACATTTTCAAATCTGTTGGAACCTAAACATTGCACAAAATTTCAGCAACTTGGCAGTTTCAATAAAAATTGTGTGGCATAGCTAAATTTAAAGGCTTTCTGATTTTTTTCTTACCTCAATTACTCGATAGCCATTTCATATTCAATATATTTGCAACCATTCTCTATTTGTTCAATTATTTATGCGCTCGCTTAAAGTACAGGCAAATATTTTTTTTTTTTTCATTTAACCACTGCTTTTGGTTTGCACAAAAGGTTTAACCAGTTGGCTGTTCACGAGCTCAGTGAAGCTCGCTGATGACTAAAATACGTACAGCCAAAAATGCTAGTGACAGGCGGCAATTAATTAAATTGATGACGAGTAGAGGATTTGCATACTTGTGGAGAGAGAATTTTTTAGTAATCAATGCAGTTCGAATTTTTTGCAAAAAAAAAAATTATAATAATCCGAACTCTAGTTATCACAAAAAAAACGAAAAAAGAAATAATTGCAAAAATTGATAGAAATTTCAGTGAAAAAAAATCAAAAATTTGAAAATTATTATCATCAGAGTAAAAGCAGAATTTTAGAAATTTTAAAATAAACGTAATTTTGTTGCTTCAATCTTTCCAGACGAATTCCGTTTGTAATAGGAATTGGATAAAGTTATTAAATATTTTCTGTTTGTAGAGAACACAAATCTTTACAGAAAAAATATTAAAGCGAAGTATTTTAAAGGGAATTTACAGTAAAATTTTTAGAGAACAAAAAATCTTTAGAAACAACTTTACAACTTTTAAGAAAATATGTTTTAGAAGTAAAACCTTAGACCAACAATTTTTTTTATATAAAGAAATTTATAGTTAAAATATTTCCAAAACAAATTTTACAAAGTAAAATTATTGTTAAACAAAACGGCACTAGAAATAAAAATTTTTTTGTTAAATTTTATTTTTTTGAAATATTTCTTATTACCAATTTTTTGGGGCCTATTTTTTTTTCCGTATATTTTTCGTTGTGTGATACTCGGGAAAATATGCTCTAAGTTTATGACGGTAACTGCAGAGTGTGCCGACAGGATTTTTTAGATAAATAATTAAAGAAAAATATTTTTTATAGCAATTAATATATTAGAGGGAACTTTTTTAGAGTGAAATTTTTTTTAATTTCGTTTTCTAGAAAAAATAGATTTAGAGAGAACAAATACATACCTAAAAAGATGGTACTTTTCCTTTTTTTGAAATTTTTTAGATATTTAAAAAAAAATAATTTAAAGAAAAATATATGTATCTACTCATCATTAGAATGTTTTTTGTTAAAATTTTGTTTGGAAATATTTCTTATCACTAATTTTTTTGGGGTCAATTTTTTTATTTCGAAAAAATGTGCTTTAAGTTTAAAAAGGAGTCCGCAAATTCTGGGCTCAGAAAATCTTAGTAAAGCTGCTTCGGATTTTTTAGATAAAAAATTAAAGCAAAATAGTTTTTATAGCAATTAATGTTTAAGATAGAAAAAAAAGTTTCGGGGATGAGAACTTTTTTAGAGTGAAATATTTTTCAGAATTAACTTCTTTTTTTTTTAGAAAAATAAATTTAGAAAAAAAACATGTTTAAAAAATGGTACTTTTTTTAAAAAATTCTTTAAAGCAAAATAGATCTACTCATCATTGAAATGCTGTTTGTTAAAATTTTGTTTGAAAATTTTCTTGCTACTAATTTTTTAGGGTACATATTTTATTCCGATAAAATGTGCCTTAAGTTTATGTAGAAAACCAAAAAATGTGGCCCCAGAAAATCTTAGAAATTAATAATTAGTAGTAGCTGCTTCGGATTTTTTAGATTTAAAATTAAATTAAATACATTTTTTTCAAAAATGGTGGCTTTTTTAGGGTTAAATTTTGTTTCACAATTTCTTTTTTTAGAAAAATATTAATAAAGATCATGGTTTTTTTAGAATTTTTTTTATATTTAAAGAAATATAGATCTACTCATTTTTTGCTGCCGTTTCGCGAGACTGCGGTTTCCTCATATACGGCCCAGCTTGAGTTAATTTTGTAGGGAACTAGAAATTGTCGGCAAATAGAAATTTTCTTGTAGTCAGTCAGTAGTTTTTCAAACATTTTCAATGCCGTCCAAAACCTCTAGTTTTGCTCATCTTTTTTGAGCTATCTCTGTACTAAAATTTTCAGTTTTACCTTACTTGCTTTTAAGAGTTAATTGTAGTAGAAGATTCCGCGGAAGGCAAAGCGTTTTTTTTTTTGTATTTTTTTCTGCCACAATTTGTTGTGTGTTGGATAATTTTTTAATAAATACTAGATATTATTTTTGTTGCTCATGCCGCTACTTACTCTTATCCTTCTTTTATATTTACTATTCCCTCATTCTGCTGTAAATTATGCTAATTATGTATTTGCTATTGCGCCTGATTGTATGCAACACTAATTACAAAAATCGTTAATGGAATGACAAGAAAATGCATCGGTAGTGCGAGATTGAAATGAACAGAAGACTACACTGGACGACTGACAAAGTGGGAGACTGGTTGGCAAAGAGCGCGGAAGCGAAAAAAAAAACAAAATAAAAGCAAAATTTAATAGAAATTATTGAATGAAAAAGCGTCAGGGAAAAGCAAACGGGATTTAAATGTAAAATAAAAAATTGCTGATGATTTCGGTTGGCCGCAAAGAACCGCTGGCAAGGTTCATGCGCCATTATAGCATATCAATAACCGTCTCAACAGCAGCAGCTGAATTTCCTAAGTTTCACGCTTTGAGAGAAAAGAAAAATTTTAATTATGCTACCAACGCTGACCGCAAATGCTCGTCAGCCCCAGCCGCCGCGCCTGGGTCAACTCCGCACAGTCAGTGTAAAAGTAATTAATTACATAATCGGATTAACTCGTTAGTTTTGTTATTGTTTTTGTAATTTGTATGAGACCCAACAGCGGCCAACAGCGGCCTGACGCGGTGGCATGTAATTAGCATAAGCGTTGAGCAAATGCATTCAAATTAATTGTGAGTGGATTAGGCCATAAAAGAAGGAAGGGAAGGGGATGGCATGGTAGAGTAAAAAGATAATAGTTTGTGTGTGTGTTTGTGTGTGTGTGTACAATGTGAAAGATCGGCAGTGGAAGGACACTAATGCCATGGCAATCAGCCTGAGCTCGGTAGCGTAGGATTTGCGTGTGAATAAAAGTAGTGCGGTATATGAAATTGCGCTGAGCTCGAAAGCATTACAATAAAAAAGCGCAGCAACAAATTCTATTTAATTAAAATTCATGGAAATTCATGTTGCGTATACGCCCAGGTGGGGCCACATAGCTGCGCTGTGGTTGTGTACTTTTTATGCGCTCAATGGCGCGTTGTATTCCCATTATTGTTGTGCATTACAAGAGAAATAATAATTTAATTGTTTTTGTTGTAGTGGACTTTGTTGTTGTTATATTTATGTTTATAATAGTTTTATTATTTTTGCAATTTTTTGTTTTTGCAATTATTCATTAAAATGCCATTACGCCGTTGCGGCCGTAGCGTAAATTTAAGCCGAAAAATCGGCTACAGCGCCCGAAATTACGATAGCATAGTCACAAAATTACAAATTTTGACTATTTATTTTTCTGAATTTAATTTTAGTTATTTCGTTTTTTTATAAAAGTATAGTTCATCTACAACAAACTGCGGTTAAATTCACGTTAAAAACTTTATTCAATTGGAGGAAAAATTGAACAAACTTTACCTAATAGTTAAAAAATTTTAATTCGAATTTTTTGAAAAATTGTCAGTATGCAGTTTCGTAGCCCTTACAATTTTAGTATAATAAAGTGTCAGCTTTAAGTGGCTAAAAATTACTGTAGAGTTTTGAAAATTTTTTTTTTATATAAAATTTTTTTTGTTTGGCTACTATTTTATAGCGCCAATAAACTCTCTAAATTAGTCATTGGCGCAGAAAAAGTTGGTAAAATTTCCAAATCATTAATTCTGCGCTACTTTCATTACCGAAAGTTCATTCCCTTAATAGCCCACACTCCTTCCACTACCTACGTGGCATGCGCGCCTTAAAGTATGTTATTTTACTTTTTTGTTATTTAATTAAAAACGAAAACTTTAGCACATAAAAAGTTTGCGCCGTACTCGCACACAAACGCACTCCCTAAAATTATGCGTATCGCCTATGCCATTATCATTTAGCTACCAGCTAATAAAAATGTGCGCAAAGCAAATTTTTATTGCATATTTTTAGCTGTTTGCAATGTGTTTGATTTTCGCTTTCGTTAAAGCATAAAAAAAAAATTCCCAAAGCAAGGCAGCATCACCCCCCTGATGTATGCAGCCCGCTTTTAGGCGCACAACGCGCTCACAGCTCGTAAAATTTGTTACAAAAAAATCAGCAATAAAAGTGGAAATAAAAAGTAAAAAAAAAGTTCGCAGTCTTCGGCCTATCAGCGGCTGCATGAAAAAGAGTCGTAAAAATGTTTCGCTGATACGCACATTCGATCGAGTGTTCCTTTTTGTCAATGGTGGCAACTTTTTTTTTTGGATTATCTTTTTTTTATCAAACGCGCTTTCTATTTGCTGCCATATTGCTAATAGTGAACTCAGTTTGGAGCGCCTGAAATCAGTCAGTCTGTTTGATTGCGTAGCATATCAATTTATGTTGCGCTTCTGTTTCTTTCTGCTCTTATTTTTCACTCGCCATTTCACAGCTAATCAAAGCCGAAATGCCAAGTCCTCAAATTGTCATAACAGAGCCGAGGCGTAGTACTACATAAAGTAATCCATGTGGAAATGCATGGTTGAGTTTTTTCGTGTAAAGTGCAAAAGAGGTACACGAGTTAATGTATTCTATGTGTTTTGAAGCATGAGAGGTGTGTGCGTGTGATTGTCGGTTTTTAAATAACTTTAAATGTGTGAATATTTATCTATTTTTTAAAGATATTTTTATAAAAAATATACACATTTCTATAACCAAGCAAAGGTTTAAAATCCGCGATTCACCTTTAAAGGTGCGCCTCTTTAGACTACAGAATTTATCTGATATCCAAAAATGTAGCTCATCAAACCTTTTGCAGTATTTTTTCAAGATATAACTGTGTTCCTTTCGCATCTGCTCCAAGCTGTTCTTATTTCACTTTTACCAATTTAATTTTTCTATTCCACTGCATTTACTTGCATTAAATTTCGCTACCGACCCTTAATTTACCCTGCACTCAAGAAAATTCCAATGGATTTCACTTTACTTCTTCTCCAAACTCTGTTTCTTTGCTCCATTCCACTTAGTTCCTCTTCGATCCTACTTCAAATCCCATTCCGTTCCCTCAACAGCACATAAGCTTCCTGTTTCTCTTCTACGCTTAAATTTTCTTTCCAGTTACTCCAAAGTGTACTTTTGCTTGTCAAATTCCAATTCTCGAAAATTCCTATTTAATTTGCATTCCCTTTCAATCTATACTTTCGTTTTTGTTCTATCCCGTTTCATTCACTTTTCAAACAATTTTCGTACTATTTTTGATTTCACTGCTTCTTATCTTTTGATTTCCAAATTCTTTTTCGTTTGAGAAATTTGATTTCAATTTCTGCTAGTCCATACGTTTCCTTCTGTTCCATACAAAAGGTTTCCATTTCGTTCGTTCTTCAAATTCTATTTCGTTCCGCTATAAAAAGTGGCATTTCACATATGCCCTGTTTCACCTTCCGACAAGGCTTCTTATCTTTTGAGTTATTTTCATTTACATCAAAATATTGATTTTCTATTCCTTTCCGGTTTGTGCAACACAATTTTTCAATTTATATATAACAATTTTTTGTCTGAATTATATGCTTATTTTGTGCTTTTTCAAAATGTTGTATTTCCTTTTCAATTTTCATTCCATTTCATTACAACTTATTCGATCTTCTTTTTTTTCTATTGTATATTTCTTGCTGTATTCCAAATCCCATCGTTCCATTCCTTCCGGTAAATTTTTCTTAATTTTTAATTTTTAATATTTAATTTGTGTTTAATTTCACTACAAAATATTCGATCTATATTTTCTTCCATTGTATGTTTTTTGCGTTCCAATCCCATATCGTTCTTTCTGAAAATTTCATTTTTCCGTATTAAGTTCTTTCATCTTACTTTAATCCATTTAATCTTGTATTCCTCCCACTACATATTTTCTATTGTGTTCCATATTCCATTGTTCCTCTATGTTCCTCTATGTTCTTATATTTTTTTTTTAACTTTTATACCTAAATTTCTATCTCCACCTATTCGTTCTTTATTTTCTTGCGGTGTATATTTTTCGTTGTGTTCCTATTCCATTGTTCCGTTTTGTGCTTTATTACATTTGAATTTTTCCGTTTGAATTTCCATTTCATTCCACTACAGCCTAATCGATCTTTAGTTTTTGCCATTGCAAAAATTTTATTGGGTTCCATGTCGTACTGTTCAGTTTCGTTCCTTTTTACAGAAAAATGTTTACATTAAGTAATTTGTTTGCTGTTGCGATCCATATTCCATTGTTCCATTTAGATCTTTTCTACAATTTAAATTCTATTTTCTAGTATTCATTTAATTCGATTCCATTCGTAATTTTTTTTTGTGTTCGTTCCATTTCGTTCTTTCCCAGCTGACAATTTACACTTGAAAATTGTTACATTCTTTTCCCGATTTGTACTTCCTTCAAGTTTATAATTTTTGTTGCGTTCCATATTCAGTTGTGCCGTTACGTTAGTTCCGAATTGTTCGATTTCATTCTGCTGTATCTTATTCGAATTTTACGCCCCACAAACAATACAATACATTCTTTTGTTCCATTCCAATTTGTCCCATTTCGTTTCGTTGCCAGGCATCTTATCATCCTTTGCTCACCCGCATCCAAACCTATCTAAAAGCAACAACAAAAATACATTGCATACTTTGCCACAAGCAAACCCATGTAAATATCACATACACAAAGTGAAACAAAGCGAAACAGTAATCCTTAAAATGTCGGAAATCCTTTGCGATAATCATCAAATATGCATGCTAATAGTATGTGGCAGATTTTGTTTGCGCCTAAAAAGCTCCAAATACACACACCACTTTTCACTTTTCCCACACAAACTCAAATCTGAATAAAGTAAATGTTAGTTGCCTTAATGGGAGTGGTTGTTGCCGGGTTCTTTTATTGTTGATTTGTGCCGTGCATGTTTTACTTTGCGTCTACTATATTGTTTGCTGGCCATTAGACGATCACTGTTATCCGGGTGTTGCGTCTGTGATTACAAGCGCAAATAATATTGCAGATACATAAATACAGCGCACCCGACCCAAAACGTAATGTAACGGAAACGACAAATGAAATAAATGCTGGAAATGAAATAAAACAAATCCATCAAAATGAAAGTGCCACCGCCGTCAACACACTAGCTGAATGGCAGAGCAACAGCAGCCACTTGCGCCAGCCCACAAAAGCACAAAAGCAATTTGATGCTGGCTTTCAATGAATGAGCTGAGCTGAGCTGAGCTGTGCCATTTCGGGCGGCAGTAGTGCGAGTGTTGGCCATTCGATTGTTAGCAGCAAATTTGAAATGCCATTTGCACACACACGCATAGTAGTTAGTCGCTCACATACATACACCCACACACACATACACATGCACATGCATAGCAAACAAATCCTTATGTAAACATAACTGAGCCATGTCTGCGTTTTCTAGAAATTTGTGGCATTTTGCTTAGCTCATCCTAATAATCCTTGGCATATCACAAAGCTGACAAAATGCCACATATGCCTACACAACCATGTGGCACGCATACACACACACACACATGCACACATGCATAGCAAAATAAATTCTCATGTTTAGTTTGAAATTTTATACTTTTCTTTTGGTTTTTACTAAAAGCCTGCCAGGCTTATCGAATGTATAAAATTTCATTACATTTGATTTGAAGTCGATACACAACAATTTGTGTTCTTTTGTTTTTTTTTTTTGAAAATCCCATGCTACATGCAACTACATCTGTTATTGTATTGAAATTAAATTTCATGCCTGTTATATACCATAAAAACTGTTTTTGTTTTTGTTTTTGCTTTTTTTTTTGTGTACACTTGAGGTTACTCATACGCCCGGGTGTGCGCTGGCATATCAAACGGTGCCACTTTTGTTATGGGTATCTATGTAAAAAATGTAGAACAACAATATTGCTTTCAGCTCACTTTCACCAACAAAACTAATATTTACTCTATTGCTTAACACAAATAAATATTTAATTAATTTATTTTCCATTTGTTTTCTCTCTTCTTTCAGGTAAGCGATACGAATATTGGTCAGCTCAAATGTTGGTATGCAAATTTAATTAATTTAGTACTTTTTAAGTGGCTGCAACTTATACCTTTTCGTGTGCGATGAACATTTAGAATTGCAGAAAGAAGTTTGTATGCCCTCAGCACGCTTTTACAAAACACAAATGAATTGTGAATTGCAATTTGAATTTCAAATTAAATTGTGTTTGCTTGTCACTGAGGCAGGTTCGTCGTTTTCGTTGTGGTTATCATTTATGCTATTATTATCGGGCTACACATAAATGGCTACCATTGTAGTTATGGTTATCGTTATCGAAATCGTTATTATTGTGTTTATCGTTATCGATGTTTATCGATATCTTTATTGGCATGCATATTTATCGATAATTGATAACTTTCTTAGCTGTAGCCAAAAGCGTCACCCTCGAAGAAGGAAAAGGTAGGCTATCCTTTCAAACAAGTGGCAACCTTATTCCAAAATATTTTCAAATAAACTTCGTTTATTTGACACCAGTAATATAATATTTCATTTATTTTATTAACTAATATATATTTAACTTTTTAAATTGGTGGCAACCCTACCCAAAATATTTTTCAAATAAAGCTTTCGTAAATCATCTTCATATCCATACTGCAATATCAAATTAATATTATTCATTTCATTGCATTGAATTTTTTAAAATATGGGGTCCCCTTTTTCCATTTCAGTTAACTTATCAGTGAAATTGGACTTCCACTTTTAAACAGGTGGCAACCCTCTAAAAAAATAATTTCGTATAGGCCTCTTTCGTTTTACACCAATATATCATTTAACTTATAAATTGTATTGAGTTAACCTAGTCAAACAGGTGGCAACCCTCTTCGAAAAAAAACTCTGATTGAATATATGTAAGAGGTTTGGATCATTCGTTTGGCACACCCATGACAACATATAATTTTATTTATTAATTTACATAAGTTTTGAATTTTTAAAAGGGTGGTAACTCTCTTTAAAAATGAGCTATATTTTAATCCAGATTGTAAGGTATTTATGTATAAAATGTTATCCAAATCAGTCCAGCCTTTTTGCCTCGAAATGGTAACAAAATTATTCCACTTTAACGCTAAACATTTAACTCAAGCCATAACTGTAGATGAAAACAAATATCAGCCCTTATAATATGCCACATATTTCTCTGAATAATTTGTTGTTCCCCAATTTTGGACATCCTAGAATAAGTCAATATTTTAAAGCATCTTGGGCAACTTTGGTTTTTTGTTTTTGCCAAAACAGCATACCCGCTATGCTGACGACCTCACAAAACTCAACAACCTGACTGTTGTTAGGCTTACTGCGCCTAAAAATATGTAGCAAAAACGAGGTTCAGAGGGCTGATGTCAACAATCGTTGTAGTTGTTATGACTTTATATTCTGTGAGGTTGATAAGTTTTGTCAGACTAGCATAGGGCAGTTAGTCTCATTACGGCAAGTCAAGCCTAGCTTGGCTTCTAGTAAATTTACACATTAGACTAGTTACCCCAAACACTTGATGTCACAAAATTTTAAAAATTCCACCTGCCAATAATTTACTTAGATCTCTACAAAGCAAATGCTAATAATTCAAACCGAAATCCACTCGCCATGTATTATATTCACTTACGCCATAGCAGTATTTAACCTGGCGTAAACTGTTGCATATTTACAGGTGGCGGAAGCAATTTAATTTTCAAGCGCAGCTAAATACCACAGATGAAGAGAGGGCCAAAAATTATATGTACCTACGGGCTAGAGATAGAAAATGGGAAGAATTTTCAAATACTGTCGCTACTACAGCAAATAGCTAACGTTTATTGCAGTCGCTTAAAATGCGCCGAAAAGCTGGCAACAACAACTGCATGCGCGCGCGACAACGCTAGACAATACAATAAAAAAAAAACAGAATGCAACAATAAATTGCAGATTTTTGTAGAGCGCGGAGGGTAAACACTGCTGTAGGAAACAATGAGTTGAAATGAAAATTTATTTATTTGATTCTTTTCTTTTGTTCTTTTTTTTTTGTTTTGTTTTGCTAAGAAGGGACAACGAAATGGCGATTGAGAAAAGGCAGTATAGCGCGCGAAGGATCAACAGTGGTGCAATTGCGACAAGCTGTGTGCATTTTATTCGCAAGCCGCTAAACTAAACGCAGAAAGTACGCTGTTGCACTACATACAACCCTCAAAGTGTGCTGTTGCATTAATGGGTGCGCCAAAAAGTATGCAACCAAACAGCTAGTGTATTATAGTGGTACATATATTTATATTTATAGTTGGGAGAAAATACAGTTTTGTGCTTTAGTTGCGGATAAACATTACTTTATGTACACGCCGTAAGCTAGCGCTAGATTGCGTTCGTAGCGCAAAGCTACTGTCTTAGCGTTATGTAGCATAACGTAAGGCGTTAAAAGCTCAGTCACAGCGCGTCGCTAAAATATGAACAGATAGTTTACTCGGCAGCTGCGTTGTCTTTGACGCTGCTGCATTTAGCTCTTTATTGCTTTGCTTTGCAAGGACTTTTGAATTATTTGCAGTGAAAAGTTTTTTATTCTCAACATACATATTTTCTTCGAAGTTTAGTGGGAGTGTGTGGCTTGCCCTATGCACTGCTAAAGTTTATTGCCACAACTACCTAACAAGCATTCGCTATGCTAGACAATTTAGTGTAGCGAGCTGTGTGTCTTTAGCTAAAGATGTTATAAATGGAGTTGCCAGTTTAAAAAAGTACCGCTGGTGTTTAGTTTTCGGAAGCTATGCTTTAGAGGACTTTTAAGATTTTTCGCAATGGATGGAAAGCTCGTCGCACACAATATCGGACCTCATCTATGGATATGGTCCTCATGCAAAGTATCACTCTAAACAATCGGTTGCACATATGTAAATATTGAATTAAATAGACTCGAGATCCAAAATATCGATACTTACAGAGTGACCTTGTTTTAGATCTTATGTTCCTTTGTGCTATTTTCATTGCCCCTGATTGTCCTATGCAGATATTGTTCTGCAAAAAAAAAGGTTTATTCGTGAAATCGAGTTGATACTTTGGTTCAAGTATTCGATTCAAAAAAATATCGTTTTAAAAGTATCGAGTAACAAATATCGGTGTCGAAATTCCTGTCCCTACTTTTTGCTAGGTTTCGCCGATATTATGTTGCAGTTTTTTAGAAAATATATTTCTACTATTTTCTCCAGTTTATAAAACCAATCAGAAAATACTTTTGTGGAACTCAAAACTAGAAAGTCTTGGAAACGTACATACGTTAATTTGGTAAAAGCCGCGACAGTTTACTCACGAAAAATTATCTTCTTTTTTAGATAATATTGACACGATTTACAATTTTTCCACTTCGAATTTTATTATGAACTAAGGTACTTTTAGTGCTCTATTGGCGAACTTAAAATGTCAAAAAAGTTGAATCAATTTCGAAATTTTTCATCGTTCGCTTAATTATAACAATACCGATAGCGATAAACTTATCGGTAACTATTTCGCCGGCGACAACAATAACCACTCAAATGAAATAAATTAAACTCAACTGATAAATATTCCGATAACGATAACGATAACAATAGATAACACCATTTCGATAAGCATTACCATAACAGTATCGATATCGAGATTTACATATATACGTATGTACATACCGATAACAACAAGTAAATACATCAATAACTATACCAATATGAATTACCACAACGATAACGATATTCACAACAACAAAGACAAACATAACGATAACAATAAGACTATCGCTTGTAATAATAGTAATGCTAAAAATAACGGCAACTTAGTGGAGATGATCTCCCAATAATGATAATAATATCGATAGCGATAACAACACTTATATATCGATAACAATATCCAAATATACATCGATAACTATAAAAATAACGATAATGATTTCTACAGCGTGATAACGACAACGAAAACAATAATAGGAAGGTTGGTGAGATATGGCTGCACATTTTGTAGTTAACAACTTCATTATCTGCCATCTGGCAACGCCATTGCTATGCAAATTCATCGCCTCATTTCTTCATTTTCAACGCTATAACAGCACACACACACACACACATTGCATACTTGCAGGCGACTGCCCTTTTTGTAGGCAAAATAGCGGTAAATATTTTCGGCTACCCGGCCAAAAGGTCAAATGTTTATATTATACTCGTACGAGTCTGTACACATTTTAAGAGTAAATGAGAAAATTTTTTAAATGCAAGTACCTAAAAAAAGGCCACATAAATTTTGAGTGTAAACAACAAACATATGTATTTTCAACATTGCGCTGAAGCAAATTAATTGCAAAAATTTGTATAAACCAAAAACAAAAAATCGGAAAGTCAAAGTACTGAAAGCGTATTACAAATAAAAGAATGGGATTAAAAATTATTTATAGCATACTTTTAGGCGGCAAAAGCCAGCATAGTGGCATTGCGGTTAACATATTTTCTGGTAGAGAGATTGTAAATTTTGTGTCCGCATTTTTGGCAATTTTATTAAAAAAAATGTTGCGCAACTCTACTCCTTTTAGTTTTATTTTTATTTTTATTTTTATTTTTATTTTTGTTTTTTTCTTGTCGCGCTTTTTAATTAGAGGTGGATAGTGGTGAGCGTGTGCAGCTGTTGGGCCATGTGATTGCGGTACGTGCGTGTCACCCGTCGGTCCATAATTCATGCACATAGCAACACACACAAGCACACATACACACACAGGCGCTGTAATGAAAGCATAGATTCCATATACCACCTGTGTGCCCGCCATTTGCCACTTGGCGACTGGCACGCTCCAACTCACTGCTGCTCCCCAGCTAAGCTTGGGAAATTGAAATTTTTAATGAATGCAATTGTTTGCAAGGATTTTTGGTCACCACTGCTCTACTATGCCATTTTCATTTCGTCCCTTTAGTTTTTCCGTTGGTTTTGTAGAAATATTTCCATTTGTGGCATTTGGTTGCATTCATTTTAAAATAAATTCATACTTTCGACTTCCATGGCAATAGCAACACAATGTGCGCCATAATGAAGGTTCTTGCTCTTTCAGGCGCAAATTATTTAAAAGGTTTATGCAAATTTTTGTGTTTATGGTTTTCTATTGTTCTCAGTAAAATATTTTCGCATTAATAACTTAAAAAGAAAAATAAGAAGTTAGGTGCTTAAACTGCAAGTGTTAAAAGTTTATTGTTTGCTTGGGTTTGTATTCTAAAATGCTTAAAGTTTATCGGAGTGCGAACATTAAATGAAACAAAAAGCAAACAGAAGCTCAAATCGCACAACTGGAGAGAGCATTTGCACCGCTACCCATCTTTGGTTTAAATTAGCTTACTCAGTTCAGAAGTATAGTCCTATTGTGATACCACTGCCCGAACCATCCGCTGATGCTAAAAAATTTTATCAAACCATTTACACAAGTGTTCTGTCAGTGACTTTATGTCTTCAAGATTACCGTCCCCAGATAAGGAACTTTGATTTTACGAAGAGTAGCACAGATGCAGTGGTGGGAATGAGAAACATTTCCTTCTCATCCTCGCGCATTTCGGCTATTTGTTTATTTTTATCTCCGACCATACATCTCTTATTCGCTTCTCTTTCCATTTCGTTCAAAATTGCTTTGTTTCAAATAGATTGGAAAATGGGGATTTTCTATACCACCTCGTCAGAACTGAAGAACTAGGCCTCACCACATATGCAACACTATAAAAATATAAACTGATAGGTCCAAACTCGACAGAAAGGTCGGAAGAGGAGTCTTCTCGCTTAAAACTGGAACGAAATAAGTATTATATTATCAACTAATATCGGTGCCTGGACAACGAGAAAATGAGGGTAACTGCAGATAACTGACGAATTGCTGAGGAATGCCACGAATGTCACCATCCTTACGAAGAAGAACAGGGCAGGCATACTAAAGGCCACATTAAAACTACACTCTAGGAACAGCGACATGCAAGCTGCAAATGGATGGTGGAAAACATTTCCTTCTATGAAATTGCTAGGCTTACGTAGCTCTCATTTACCAAAGAAAAAGAATTTTCACAGATCACTGTCTAATTTCTTTGAAATTATGAATGACCACGCGGAACTTTTGTCGCCGCAGCAAATATGAAGCAGAAGAGAAAAGCATACGACACTTTATCTGCCACTGCCCAGCGCTTTGCGGAAGCCGAACCTGTCGTAGAGCGCGATATTCAACATAAAAGTTTTATCAGAGAGCTTTGGCTTTCTCATGCTATTCCGCATGCCCAATTCCATTTATCTTTACTCGAAATGCTTTCAGCTAACTTCAACAGCGATTCGTTGCTTTTTTATATTTGTCCACAGCGCCATCTGTCCGTCAATGTCTGGTACTTTTGGAATGAGGATCGTTGGCGGAGTTTTATTTTCGGGTCTTGCACCTCTAATGTCACAAACTGACGCTAATTTCACCGAACTGTACTTTTGGGCTTCTCCACAGCGCCATCTATATGTGAATATTGTTACTTTCTAAGTTATTATCGCTGACAGAATTGCATTTACGGTTTTTGAACCTCTAATGTCACGAGCTGACTGTAATTTCGCTGCATTGCAATTTTGGCCATCTATTCGATAAATGCGCCAGTATTGTCATCAGCAGACTTTACCTAATTTAACTACACAGCGCCACCTATCCGTCAATATTGCTCTTTTCTAACTGATTATCGCTGGTAGGGTTGCATTGTCGTTATTTTTGACTCTAAAACTAGCACGCATATCTAAAATCGAAACGCCTCTTTTGTTTAACTTTTTGCTAGACAATATTTTGTAGATATTTTATTGTCCTTAGGGCATTACGGACAGCGCAACATATCTCTACAAACGTCGAATATGTCTAGCAGGGTTGCATGAGTACTGCATGCAATTCAATTTGCCCATCGAGTGCTATTGTTTAGGACTTTTGTACTAATAGCATTCCCTATTTGTTGCCGAGCAATGAAGCTAAGGCAATACGTCAATTACGAAATCTTTCCTTTGGCTCTACATACTATATCCCTCGACTGCGATTTTGTTGTTTTTCAAATATTTTTTCACCATTTTTCTAATTTTTTAACGCTTTTTTCTACCTTTTTCGCATGTTGCAAACTCATTGCAATTGCAAATGAATTGATTTTGCACCCAGTCTTCGTAAAAACTTTACAATCCTTCAGCTACGTCGTTTACTCCCACCCCCTCACTGGCTGCGCTTTAACAACAACTCTTTTATTTTATAATTCCTTTTTCTACCTTTCTGTTTTGTTTTTTTTCTTTTTTCGTGTTTTTTTTCTTTTGCTGTACATTTGCTGCATGTGTGGCAATTTAGTACTTGCAACCGAATGTTGCAACGTGTTGTAAGTGAATTAAATAAATTTTCTTCAAAGTTACGCGACGCAGTGAGGCGTAGAAAGAGTATTACCAGACTAAAGAGTTGCGACGAGGCGATGCTGCTGTGCAGAGCAGGGACGGAACGGCAGTGCCGGCAGATAGCAGAAAAATAAATACCAGCAACAACTAGCAAAAAAAAATAGAAATCAAAGTGAAATGGAAATTGAAAAAGCATTACTATTTGCACCTCACGCAGCGTAGAAATGAAAACAAAAAAAAAAAACAAAAAAAAAACAAAAAAAAACAAAAAAAAACAAAAAAAAAACAACGTAGCGAAAAAAGGCAGCATGTTTTTTTCCTTTCTCAAAATCCGCTGACTAGCAGCTGCCATCAACTTCCGCAAACACACAAACAGAGCAGCCGTGCCCAAAGACAAATGTACTTATTGACTTCAAATGGGCGCGCATAAATTTTAGACGAATCTAAAATGGCACAAAAAAGGTGGAGTAGCTATGTAGCTCTACACTTCATTGCGCGCTGCAACACCGACCTGCGACAGGTGCAACAACTCCCTTATAGCCGAGCTAAATAGATCTTTGCCAGTGAGTTAGTGTGTGGCAAGTGAAGCGCGTATTTGATAGCGTGTAACGAACGTGATTCTACTACATATGTACTACCTTACTGCCATTTATGTTCGCTTTCGTTTCCAATTGATATTCTCACCCGTTGCTATCGCTGCCATAGCTTAGCTTTAGTATACCGTTAGTTGTATGTTGGTTCATACTGGGCTTCAATTGGGAAATGAAGTGTATGAACTCTGTGTGCCTGTGTGCCTGTGTGTGTGTGTGTGTGTGTTGTGGAACGTGAGTGATATTGGAATGTTCCAACTGACAGTGGCAGCTGCGCCAAATGCACCTTTTCATGGCGTTGAGTGATGTTAATTTACGATAGAGGGGGATTTTTGTGTTGTTGTTGTTGTTGTTGTTGTTGTTGTGATGTAATATACCATAATAACTCTACTGATTATATCGTGATGATAGAGTGGAATTACATTAATATAAAAATGGAAAAAATAAATTTAGCTTTTAAAATCTGCAACCTTATTCAAAAATATTGTGGTTGGGTTTGGTTTAAAGTATTTAAAATATCCTACGTTTATTAGGCAGTTTATTAAATTTTTTACCCTCTAACATTATTTCATTAACTTTAATTTTTTGTAAAGATGGCCACCCTACTCAAAAATATATGACATTTAATTAGTTTTTGTTTAGCAACCGTAATGGAGTATGCAAAATAATCACCTTATAAAATGTAAGTAGTGGTTTTTATAGTTGGCTCCCTTATTCAATTCAAAAAATTATTGCCGCATACTACTTTTCTTAAAAATTGCATTTGATGTCAATATTTTGTAACTTTATATAATTTAACGTGAAATATATTTGAAGTTATGCCTGTTACATTATTTAAATCACTTTAGATTTGCATAGATGGCAACCCTGTTCGAAATTAAAAATATTTCTACATTATAATTTTCTTAGAACCCCTCGTTTATAATCCTTATTTGAAAATTTTACTTAAAAATTTTGATAACTTTAGATTTGCATAGATGGCAACCCTATTCAGAAATATATTTTTATTAAGTGCTTAGTACACGATACTCGTTTCTATAAACTATGCTTATTTTAAACATGCAATTTTTTGAGTAGATGGCAACACTATTTGAAATGAAAGATATTTCTGCATTATAATAATCCCTTCATTTGGGAACAATATGGACATATTTTACCCAACATTTTAAATCACTTTAGATTTGCATAGATGGCAACTATATTCAAAAGTATTTTTTTTTTGTTTTATTAACAACTTAACTTTCGATACTCATGTCTATTATTTCAATTTATTTTACTAATGCAATTTTTCTATAGGTGGCAACCCTATACTATTAAAAATGAAAAGTATTTCTGGATTAAAGCTTTCCCAAAATGTATTCCTTTGATATCAATAGTGGCATATTTGACTTAAAATTTTAAATCACTTTACATTTCCCTACATGGCAACCCTATTCAGAAATATATTTTTGTTAAGTACTTAGCAATCGATGCTGGAATCTTTAACCGCTGCTCATTTTGTACATGTAATTTTTTTTTTAGTAGTTGGCAACCATACTCGAAAGTTAAAAATATTTCTACATTACCATTCTCCATTCGTTTAAATCAATATTTACATGTTTAACATAACGGAAATATTATATTTTATTTTATTTATTCTTTTTCACCAAAAATATATCTGGTTTTTCAAATATTTAATTAAAGTTGTAATTTTTCAGCATACCATTTCAGTCCAGTTATTTAATTTCTTCCAATTTATTTTATTCCATGTCCTCAATTTGACTCTACTCCACGCATTTTCAAAATCTAAATCTAATTTTTTCCATTTCTTTGACTCTATTATATTCTCTTCATTTGATCCTGTTTCATTTCAACATACTTCGTTTCGTTTCGACTCTTCAATTGCAATCTGCTCAATTTCATTCCACTCTAAGCTTTTTCAATTCCTTGTTAGGCTTTTAGTTACTCTATCAACCACTGTGTTCCATTTCATTTTGTTTCGTTTGCCTCCGTTCCCCTTTTTCGTTTTAATATTTTCCATTTATTACTACTCCATGCCATTCAGTCCTGTTCTATAGTTCAGTCTTTTAGCATTTCCTTAAATTGTACCCTCCGATATCATCATTTCATTAATTACATTTCATTCCACTCTTAGGACTTTTTATTTCTCAATCTTGTGTTACATTGTTTTTTGTGCCACATGTCACAAAATTTTTAATTTAATTCTACTCCGTTCCGTTCATTCCTGTTCTACATTCCATTCTTTTAAGATTTCATTAAATTCCATTTTCCGATCTCATTATACCCCTTTTCGTGGCATTTCATTATGCTCTAAGCTAACTTGACTCCTTGGATGAGTTCTCATTCCTTTTTCTAACATTCTATTACATTTAAATATTTTTCATTTAATCTATTGCACCACAATTTACTTTATCTTATTCAATTCTACTACGTTTCATTCCATTAAGTTCCATTGCATCCCATTAGTTTTATATTTTGCACAACTTCCAATCCTTCGACCCAGTATTATTTTTTAATTCCTTTATGTTTTATTCCATTCGATTTTGTTTCGTTCCCTTCTACAAAATTTTTAACATTTCAATGTGATTTCAAAATTTCCTCCCGTACCTAGTTTCCATTTAATTCATGCATTCCATTTCGTTTCGTAGCGCCCTAATGTTTTATTGTCCTACCCCATCCAACTGATTTCGCTTCTCGAACTATGCACCTAAAAAAGTTCTCATCTGGCTCGTGAGTGTAAGCACCTAAGTTTCAATACTTTTATCACCATTAGACACACAAACATTGCGTACTTAAGAAAAGTAAGTAAGATTCATAAACTGTAAATACAAAACTTAATGGAAAAGCGAAAGTGCGAGAAAGTTCAATAGAAGTATGGCTTTTACTTTTTCTGCCCAACATTTTTTTTATAAACACAATTTATATTATAAGCAACGGTTTTACCGAACGACAGGCACAAAGAAGTTAAAAATAATGATTATTAGGTGGAAATGGCAGAAACAGAAGGGTCAACTTAAAGAGCAATAAGAACGGCAGTAAAAATGTAGAGCCAAAACATTGAAAGTAGCAATGTCAAACAATATGCGAAGCGAAAAACTTCAATTGCAAAAAAAGTATAGCATATTCCATAAAACGCAATCAATGTTGGTGTATTTACAAAAAGTCGTTCCAATAATCATTGAAAAGAGTCTGTTTGGCAATCAATTTGGCAGCCAATTGGCCGCCATTAGCCGAGCAATAACAAAGTAATCAACTGACAATTGCAAGTCGATAAACAGTTGCGTGATAAAGCTGATTGAAGAAGGGGGGAGAGTAACAAAATTGTACTAATGACAGCTCATAAGCATTTTTTATTTTTTTCTTTTTCTGCGTTAAATAATAATTTTTAGTACTAAATTTGGTGCTTATTTTTTAGTACTAAACTTCAGAAAAATATTTTCCTGAAAACAATATTGACTTTAAATAAAATTTTTATTTTTTGAAAAAAAATCAAAAAAATTTAGTACATAATATTTTGTACTACAAATTTCAAGAAGTGTTTTGTTTTATTGTACTGTAAATTTAAACATAAATAAGCGTATGTTTAGTACTAAATTTAGTATGCTGGTTTTAGTACTAAATTTAGTAGGCTGGTTTTAGTACTAAACTTCAGAATTGTAATATTTCTATAACGTTAACTTAAGTTTTAGGGTAAGGTTTTAATAACGAAAATAGTTTTGTAAAACTATCACATAATTTTGTGTACTAAAAATGTTAAGATGACTGTTGGTTAAAAGTTGCATTGAACATTTAAATGCAAATTTTGAGAATATTTAAAGTTCTCACAAATTTATGAAAATTTTAGGACTACATTTCAGAAAATGGATTCTTCAGCAACACTGTGTCAAATGATTCTGTAAAAAAGCACACAATTTTTTGCACGAAAAGTTTCATTGAATTTAGTTAAAAGTTGTATTATATTTTTAATGCAATATTTTTAATTCTTCCCAACAAAACTGGTTTTAGTACGTAATTTTTGGGACTCAATTGTGGAAAAACTGGTTTTTATTCTGAAAGAATGAGTTTAGTAAATTTATCAATAATTAGAATTTTTAAAAAATATTTCCTGTAAAATGCATAATATTTTTTTAAATTTATTCGCAGCGAAAATTATTTATGATACTTTTAGTACTAAAAATTATTTTCTTTACTTTACTATATTTTTTAGTTTATTTTCGTACAAATTTAGAACACGCTTCGTAAGTTTTTTAGCTCTGTTTTTTTTTAAGATATTATTTTAGGTTAATATTGAAAACTTAAAACAAATGTTTGTACTAAGAACAGAAAATGCTTTGTAGTACAGAGATCGACTTTTTTTTGTATATCTAAAATTATTTTTGCTTTGTACTAAAGAAATTTTCCGAACTATTTAGAACAAAATTTTAGTATAATAATTTAATCCTTTATTAAAATGAATTTAAAATTTAGTACACATTTCAGAATTAGTCTACAAATACCCACCAATTTGCATTGCGTAAGCTACTAATTTTACTGATATTGACTAAGCAATTTGAATGTGTTTTAAAATTTTTAGTACACTTTTAGAAGAAATTTTTTAGTACTCAAATGAAGTTTCTAGACCACCTCTGTGGGCATTTCTCTATATAAGCTATAACGGGAAATTTAAAATTTAGTACTTTTTTAGTACTGCTGTATTCTCCGCCTATATTTCATAAAAGCTAAATCTGTTTACATTACTACAATATTTGTAGTTTCCTTTATAATTTTTGTTGTAGACATTTTAATTTTTTTCTTTCTTTCTTTTCCCCTGCATGTTACCTCCCTTTCCCTAGCAGTGTAAGTTCTTTCCCCTGTATAAATCTAATAAATAGTAGTAGCAGCCGCTCACAGTTTACTGCCTAATGAAATATGCAAAAATTCTTCTAAAACGTAGCCTGCTTTTAGGTGCATAATACGCATACAAACAAGCGAGTTAGTAAAAGTAAAAACAAAGCAAAAATACGAACAGTATTATTTGTTTGAATGAGCACTGAACTGTGCACGAATATTTCCATGCGGCCAAGGGTGACAGTTGAATGTTAAATGCGACAACAACAAATGAACTTGAACAAACAAACAAATAGAGAAAACAACAACACAAATTGTCATAGAAAAAATTGCGACGGACACTTGCAACTGTTAAATGGAGTGGAAAAATAATAGTAACGAATACGAAATTTCATTAGTTAGCAAATGGAAAGGGAACACAACAAATGAATGAATGAAATTGAGGAGATGAAAAAGCGAGAAGGGTGATGAAAAGGAAACAGGCAAATGTTAATAAGTGTACTAATTCCAAAAATGCTGTTGCATGCTATGAGGCGTGATGTTCATTTCGCGCTAAGTCCATTTAAGACACATTTGCATGCGGATTTGCTTTGGTGTTTACGCAACAAATTAGCGCACTTTTAGGCGTGAAACCCCAAGAACAAATGTGCTCTGCTAGTGGGGGAGTACACAGTCTGAGGTTGAGTGGTCTCGCAAATGTAGGTGTGAGTTAAATTGCTGAGCAAAATTTAGGCACTTAAGCGCTGAAAAGGCATTAAACCGAATTTATTTTAATTGTTTTTTGGGGGCTGCAGTAGTGCGGGACGTTATCAGAACCAGTGGTGTGAGCTGCCTGTCGTGGCAATGTGGACCAGCACAGCTCATTGGTTTTGATATGTTTGCTACTGGTGGAGTTTATTTGCTTTGGTTTTGTAAGAACTTCACTGCCATATTTTTTTGGAGCTTAGAGCGCGCGTGTGCGCGGAGTAAATAATCACTTTAAAAAGCGTGTGGGAAAGTAACTTTTAAAAACTCCCAACAATATTTAAGAAACTGTTAGTGAAGAATCTCAATTTTACAAATTTTGAAAGGTTTTAGAACTTCAATTTCTCAACCCCAAATTTTTATAAATGCATTTATTATGGGGTTTATTATTCCAAAAAATCACAGAAAACAAGTAGTGTACGATTTTTTTTTTGTTCACTTTAGTAAAAATAATTGTAAACTTACGCAACCTTCCGTCGTCATCAAAATAAAATTACGAAATATATTTTAACGCAAAATATATTAGGAACTTTTTGAAGCAGCTCCCATTGCGCATTAAACTATGAAAGATTTTAAAAAATCTTGTAAACGTTTTAGTGAGAAGCTTTTAGTACAATTTTAGTACATAATTTATTTTAATATACTTTCAGTACAGTCAAATGTGTATACTTTTTAGTTTTAGCTTAGCTAAAAGATTTTTGATTTATCTTTAGTGCTGAATTAGTTTTTTAGTACAAAAAATTTAATTTAGTCTGGTTCATAAAATTATGTAACATCTTGTAAACCACTGAAGATGCTATGTAAATAGACTTTTAGTACGTTTTTGGTACATAATTTACTTTTAGTACACTTTTAGTACTGCAAAACTGTGTGCACACTTTTTAGTTCTAACTTCGCTGGGAGGTTTTTGATTTATTTTTAGTACTTGGTTGTTGTTATAGTGCAATTTTAGTACAATAATCATATAATTTATATTTAGTACACTAAGAGTTTTTTAGTGAAGTAAATTAATTAATTTTTGTTCCAATTTGAGTTTAAAAATATAATTTAAAACATCTTGTAGTACCATATACATTTCATTACAAACAATATTAAATGTTACACACAAAATGAATGAACTTTTTGGCACTTTACAAGTACCTCTTTTTTCGAATTTGACAGTCCTAGTTTTGCCGGCATATTTCTTACAATATGAACATATACATATTTCTCCCTTTGGCAGCACTTTAGTTACAACTTTCGTTTTTCTGACATGCTTTTAGTACCAATTTTAGTACATCCTCAGATGGCAACATTTGCGTAAAGTTTTCGATGCTGTAATGAGCTTATATTTTTAGTACTTTTTTTTATTAAACATGTAGAAAATTTTATGTGTACTAAAAGCTTAAATTTCGCGGCAGATTTTCATAAAAGTTCTATTTTTCACAAAAACAATTAGTACACTTGAATTCACCTTTCAGAAAATATCTTTGCTTAAAAGCATACACTTTTTAGTACAAAAATACTTTTAGAACAGCTTTTAGTACTGTTTTCCAGCACACTTATATTAAATAATACACTTTAAAATTATCACCGCAATCTTCCAAAGAACTCGGAAAAAGCTCACCTAGCGTGTAGCGCTCATTGAAGCGACAATTATACTTTGCACAATGCAATCGAAAAGAAATCGAAATTGCAATTCAATTGAGGCATGAAAAGCTTTGTATACGCGCAAAGAATGTACAAAAAACCGAGACGAAAAACAAGTAGCAGCATACTAATCTCAATTGCCGGCAAACTCGTGTCCTTTGTGCAAAGTCGATAGAAAATGCGAGTAGCGATTAGCAATGAGTACAAAATGTCAACAAACAAATGGCATTAGAAACAAGTTTAATTTGTGGATAGCTGCAATTGTGAGCGACCGCAATAACAACGAAAAAACCGCAAGAAAAAATTTGAAAGCAAAAAAATTTTACCAAAAAAGAAAACACAAAGATGCAGTAGAGTGCAGCGAAGGTGAAAAGTTGGACATAGAAGCCATTGAAAACTAAAATGAATTGAAAAGAAGAGAATTTTAAATTTACAATGAAGAAACTCTTGCACTTTCGGACTATGCGAACAACCAGGTGGGGATGGGCATAGCCGTACGCAGGTTAAATGCATTTTTTGTTTGTTTGATTGGGTATTTTTTTTTTTCTTTTGCACGCAAACGAAAATGGCAACTTCATAGCTGCAGCACAAGAACAGATTGAAATGGCTGTATTGAAAAAATCACGAAAAAATGTTTACAAATTTTTTCCCTACAACTCGGTCACCCAGCAGTGTGAGATTTAAGTGGTGAACCGAGCTGAGCTGGAGAAAAAGAAATCGAAATGGAAAATTTTTTGCAGTTCAATTGCTTGCAACGCGTGCCACATGTGAGCGCACGTGCACGGCATGCGAAGTGATTGCAGGTTGGATAGAGAGAGCGAGAGGAGTGTGCAGGTGTAGGAAGATGGTAAAGCTACACAGAGCTAAAAAGTTCACCTATAATTAAAGAGATCGACATCGAAAAAAAACTTGATTTATTCTCAAATTTATTGAAATGGACAATGGCTGAAAATAAGGAGATAAATTGTTGTTTATTAATTTTCATGGAATTTTTTTCCAAAATGTGCAATTGTAAAAAGAAATCTGCTCGTTTTATGTTAAAAATCATATAAAGGAAATTAATATGGAGATTCTTTAATTTTTACTAGAATCTTATTGTATTTATTAACAAGGGAAACTTTTTATTTTTAAAAGAGGCCTTTTTAATTCGAATTTTGCTTTTCTAGGTGGTATTTTCGCTCAGTGTATAGAAGAGCAGTAGCTGCGGCAGGCAACAAAGAATAGATAGCGGCTTGGAAAGATATTTAGTTAGAGGAAGTGGTGAACGCTCTAGATATATGTATATCTGAATATTTTCTAAAAACAACAACAACTAGAAAGTGTATTACAGCAATGGCTTTGCATGTGAACTGCGAATGTGCAGGGCATTGTTTGTTGCATTTGCGTAGGCGAAGGCGAAGGCGAAGGCATCTCTGAATTGCTTTAATATGGTGTATGTGTGTGTGTGTGTGTGTGTGTGTGTGTGTTGTGCACAGCTTCTTGCCCTTCAGCCAGCTGCAAGCGCAGTGAATTTGCTATGATACATGTGGCCTTTTTGCGTCATCTTCTCCATCTAACACACTCCAATCGAATTGCCCATCTCGCATGCTGAGTGCATCAATTCGCACACTTAGCTGCAGCTATGTATTTGTGCAGCGACTAAAATTCTATGTCGACTGCTTTCCATGCACTTTTCATTGCTGCTGTGCACAGCATAAATATTTCCAATCCGACTTTTTTTCTCTCTATCACTTTCGCTGCACTCCGCACTTCATGCTGTGCCTTCTGCTTCGTCCAACCAACTCTCCGTTCAGTTTCTGTTTTCACGTAGTTTTGTTATATTCAGTTTATGCAAATATTTTTCCTCTATAAAATATCCATTTGCCTATTTTATGGCTCCTACAAATATGCCTCTTTTTGCCGTGCGCACTCCGCCCACGTGCTGCCATGTAAATTTTACTGTAGAACAAATGACATTTAAATGCCTTACAATTCATTTCTGTAAGAATTATGCATGTATTGATATTTATGGCAAAGTTTCAAAGAACAAAAGAAAAACAGTATTGAAAAATGTATGCTACGAAATGTAGCTGTAAAGCTGTGCTTCTGAATTCATTTTGAATTACTGAAAATTGTTAAAATGTTGAAACAAATAGAAGAAAAGTATTACGGCTAATGGTAGAAAGGAGAAGAGTGCTAGTGAAAATTTTGTTTAGGGCGCGTGTTCAATTAAAAAAACTAAAATCTCAAATATTGCAGAGAATTAAAAATATGCTACCGACATTAGATGAAGTGGAAATATAGCGAAAAAAATGTACTAAAAAATTATATGACACTAAACTGTATTAAAAATGTGTGCTAAATTTTTTTTTATTGGGTACTACACTAGTATTGAAAAACAAAAAATATGTTTCAAAACCAAAAATGTACGTATGTACTAAATTTTTTGTACTAAAATATTACAAAAAAAACCTCTGAACACAAATGGAACAGTAGTCATTAGTTTCAAATCTAAAAGATTTATAAACTTAGCGAGTTGTACTAAAATATAAAAAGTAGTAAAATTACATCCACTAACATTTGTGGTGCTACAAAAGTAATTAGAACAATATTAATGCTTTCAAGCGAAAAAAGTATGTACTAAAATTGTTTGTACTAAAAAGTGTACTAAATAAATACATACATATATATTTCAAGTTAAAAATTAAGGCGCATTTTCATTTTGAAGGCTAAATATATTTTAGCTTAGTAAATTTTTTATTTATCGCATCATTTGTGCGAAATTTTGTTTATCATACTTTCGTGTACTAAAATTTTAAATTAACAAAAAAAAACCATACTTTATGAACATAAATGCTGCATCACGATTTATCAGCAGTTTTTTCTAATAAGAAAAACGGAACCATGTGAAAAACAGTATGTACTAAAATTTTGTATACTAAAAAAGTAGTACTACATATGCAAAATAGACATAAAAGCTGCAGGAAGATTTATCGCATTGTGTCGGCAATTGCAGCTAAAATTTTAATTCTATGAAAAAATTGTGTACTTAAAATTTGTGTACTAAAAGTGGTACTAAAAAAATCATAAGATATGGGCATGAAAACAGCGAAAACATACATATAATGCATTCGCTTCAGTAATTTGTGCTTAAAAAATCAATTAAGCTATGTACTAAAAAAGTACTAAAAGCTTACAAATTTAGACATAAACGCTGCAGCACTCATGTCATCGTAATAGACACAAAAGTTAGGATTATTGATATTGTTTTGAAAAATTATGTAATAAAAGTGCGGGCCGTGATTTTCAAACAAATTTTTTCTGGGAATAATTGCTTTAAAAAATTACCTCAAAATATGTTAACGCGATAAGAGCGAAGACATTTGCGACATTTGCTATATACTTAAATGGCGCTGGGATCAATTTATTTAGAATGATTTCAGTTTTGAACCGATTCGACTGTTATCCAGTATTTATTTTATTTATACATTATAAGAAAAAAGTCCATAACAAATAACAGTTTATCAGTCTCGTAAAAATAGCAGTAATCACAAATTTTCAACATAACCTCTATTTGTTCAAATTTTATGCGGACCAGTGGAATTTTTTTTTTGGGAACTGTACACACATTCACAACGCCTAAAAGCATACAACGCTTAATGCTTAAATCCTTGTCAAACTCCAAAAATCCTTGTGCTAAATTACAATTTAAATATTTTATCGGTAAACCTCAATCGAAAATTGTACACACAGCAACAATAATAACAACAAAAAAGCAGCTTATCAATGAAACGAGCGAGGAGAGATTTTGCGTAGCAAATACTAAAAAATTCAAACTATAGAAACGATGATAGCGTTGAAAGCGAATAGCTGTCATTGCCTTTGAGAGGACTACATAAAACAACGCATTATATGACGTGGCTCACGACGATGATGACACTATTTCAATATTATCATAATAGATAAAGCGAGCGCAGAATTACTTACTCATTGCCATAATAAATGACGAAGAGGCGGCAAGGAGAATAACAATTGCCGCAAGGAAGATGAGTGAAGAAAATGTGATTTGCATATTGCTGCAAGAAAGTGGGAAGTGGAGATAATTGGAGTGAGAGTGGGAGAGAGGGAGATAGCACAAAGGAGAGGGGTGGTGAATTCGCACAGCACGTTGGATAGCTGCTGTACTCAGGATAGCAGTGCCGCTGCAATGAAGATTTCATGATGGACACCAGCAGCTCGCAATGCCTCACAATCAGAGGATGAGAAGCAGATTCCCTATTGCGTCAACTGCTGACTGTTGTGACCTTGCGGGCGACCAGCCCGCTCAGCCAGCACTCTGACAATGCTGAAAAAAGATAGCTAGCCAGTCATTAGTCTGTGCGTAAGAGTCAAAAAAAAAAATTTGCTATCCTATCCACTAGCCCCAGTAAGCATGTGGCGCGATAGGGAAAGTTAATTAAAATTTTTATTACACATTTTCGTTTATACTTGTATTCGTTTTGTGTCGATATCCATAGAGCCAGAGTCAAAGTTTCCATCGGCCATCCGTCTCCACTAACGGTGGTAGCAGGTAGGTTTACCTTTTTCTTGTTTTGTATGAAGGGTAATGGCGTTGATGAAAGTTTGGTGTGTGAGTTCGAAAACTTGCGCCCCTCAGTGCTCAGCCCTGACTTGTTGAAGTTGCGCTGCATGGGACGTAGGAGAGCGTCTCCGCTTTGGGAGACAACTCACGCTCTGTTTAGTTGCATGCACTTTGTGTATGAGGACAGCGCCATAACTCCCACTGATAATTGTACTGTCCCATCCCTGCTACGAATTGTCTTATTTCTTTCTTTACTTTCCTTCTTCTTCAAAGCAGCACTTGGTTTACTATTGTCGCCTCTAATGATTTACAACATCAGCATTCATTTTGGTGTTAATATTTACTTAGATATGTTATCTTTTGCTTCCGCTTTATTTCATTTTATTTTATTTTTCTACATAGTTCTTTTTATTCGTCATATTCTCGTGTCACCTTCATCACTTTTGAAGGTCCTTGGTGCGTTGCCTTGCACTGCAGTTCTTGTTTTTTTTTTTTAGCATAGCTAAGAGGAAATTAAATAGGAAGTCCTGTGGCGCTTTCTTTGCAATGACTGCGTTACGTTGGTGACCGAAGAGGAAGTGTCGACACACTTTGTCGGAAATTAGATCAAGGTAAATGGAAGCGAAGGTAGTTTACTAAAAATATTGTTAAACAAATAATAATTTTTGAACTTAAGGCCACTTTTTTATTTGGAAAGCATTTGAAAAAGGCAACAACAGTCAAAGCGGTAGAAATTATAGCAGCTCCTTATCAGATTTGCTTCTAAACTCTGTGCGGGTTTGAACTCACAATCTCAGCCTTCCCAGGCAAGTACGTAGTCGGTGACCCAAGCGGGCATGTGAAGTGTTGTTGACTTTCCAACTTTCCACATCCAAACACAATTAACGTACGACAGTCCGCCGCTATTACAATGAATATGTGACTGTTGTTTTTTCAATGCTTTCCAAATAAAAAATGTATCTTGAGCTCAAAATTGTTGCTGATTGAAATAAATTAAACCAAAGACTTAACATATGCTTATGTTAAACATTTTTTCAAGATCATCTTTAGTAGCGAATGCCTTGGTATTTTCACACATGATTGTCATGAGAATTTAAGAATTCCTCGCATAGCTTGGTTCTTTTCTTTAGTCATTGTTGCTGTTTCAGTCAGTCCTTAGGGTCAATTGGTTTGAGATGTACTCCCTTCCCTTCTCTGCTCTCTGTGTTATTCACATTTTGCAGTCAAGCAGACTAGGGATTAACCTCTTTAATCTTTATACGATTGGTAAACTGGAGACTTAGAAGTGATTTTCCTATTATTTGTTTTGTCATACGTTTGACTAACTAGATGTTTTGTCCAGCTTTACAATACCACATAGAACTGCATCTTTGTTTTAGTCAGTTCTTGAAGGCGACATGTCTAGAGTTTTGCGCGTTTGGGGCATTTATGTTACCACAAGGACTATAGTCCGCTTTCTTGTTTTTGGATTTAGTTAGTTCTTTGACGAATTGTAACACTTAACTCAACTTTGGTAACATCTAATGCTCGGCTTAAAGATCTGTTAGTCTTCTATACCGCACGATAGCAGAACCGAGTAGCAACTGGTGGAGAGCTTTGGTATCAATGTAGTTTCTCCCGGCTGAGAAGCTCTGTTAGCAATCCTCTGGATGACGCGTAGCTTCGAATACCCTATACCGTAGGATCTCCTGCGCAGTTTCTCTTTCTGGGTTTTCCCTTTTAATTACAAAAGTTGGGCTCTAGGAAGTTCACATACTACTACTGTTTATCTTTAAAAAAAAATGCCATACTTTAAAGATCTAATAACCACCTCTACCTTATGGAGTTAACTCCAACTGCAAGGTCGTTTTATATCTCGCCTCATTCGTTTCGGCGTTCAGCAATACTGCAAGGATGCCCTCGTGTAAGTTGAAGAACAAACCGGAAACGTAGCAGCTCGTCACTCATTCTAGAAGTATGTCAGTAACTTCATAGGATAACCAAAGTAACGCCGAACTTTGCTACTGATGGTGGTTTAAGGCCGAGATTAACTGTACGAAAATTGCAGAATAATGGAAACTGACTCCCCGTGAATGCTATTTTCGGTAGGTTTGTACGAAGTTAGGCTCCTATATGTGTCTGGATCTCGACCGTCGGTTGCAAGAGATGCCTTTTGACGTGCTTGGGAGGTGTTTTTGGTGATTTTTTTTTGGCGGTAAACACCTGTCCACTGGAATAACCTGAATGCTTGCTGAGCAGGTCTGTTGGTGTAGATGAATTCAGGCGATATGAGGCGACATCCTTAGACCTAGCTAACTTTTTGTCTAATGAATGCAGAAAAGAGAAACTAATCACCGCCTAACGCATTCGAGTTGCCACCTGAAGGAGCTCCAACTGATACTAACTGACAACTTGGTTTGTGACCTTTCCCAAACAGGATGTTCCTTGGATCTACCGCTAAATAGACTCCATGAGAACACTGAACAAAGTTAGATTACTTTTAGTGAGGCTTTTACAAAAAAAAAAACAGGAAGGTCTTTTACTAAGCGGATATTTTACCAGTGCTTCTTTTGGCTATAATGCTCTCTGGGGTCCCCGAGCGAGTTAAACATAACATAAATCAAACACTTCAATTGCTTAAACTTTTATGTCTCCGCTATTAACGTGCAACTGTAATTACTGGTTCTTTCTCTACGAGAAGAAAAAAACAATAAACTCTTTAACTCCAAACAAAAAAAAAAAATTGTCAAAAAATCTGCAAGCAAAAAGCGAATGCAAAGTGAAAAATCCACAATGATCAATTGCAATTACTGTTGCCTGCACGACCGACCACAAACGTATCAACTGGCTGCTTTGTCCACTCTGCACACCCACGGTCAGCGTCCACTCTCGTTACCACCAACGGTGCGCGCATTGACCGCCACTCAATGCCACTCCATCTTCTGGCAACCCACCTTCGTTCGCTGGTATAGTGTGACCCTTGAAATACTTGGAATTACACATACTATGTACTTGGGCAACGAACTCAACTGCTGTCATTGATAGCGAAACTTGAACCACGCGCGCCAAGCCACTGCGACTCAAGAGACGTTGTGCGAGTTTGGTTGGAAAACGGCATAAAAATAAAAGTGGCGCGCGCAAAAAAAGCGCACTTGGAAGAGCATGGAAAACAGAAGAGGAGTAGAAACCAAAAAACAAAAAGAAAATGTAAATTAAAAACTGAAATTGAAGCATTACCGGGAAAACAATTCGCTCGAGTGGAGCCGAGTGAGGCGTACGTAGGTGAAGGAATGCAGCAATAGGCGGGACCACTGTAAGCGCGCATTGTGGAGAAGACTGTCGTGGGAGTTGAGAAGCGCACAAAATTCACATCGCCAGCTAACTCACCGGCTCATCTGCTTGGCTGTTTGTGAAAATAAAATGCTTGATTGGATTTTTATGTGGGAGCTGACGCGTTAAAGGAATAATGTAGGTGGCTTCCGCTTTTTGTTTCATTTTTCAGCTATTCCCAACCATTTCTACCCGCTTTCCCATTCCACTATCTCGCTGCACAAGGTCATCTATCTCTTTTTATTGATGGGCGCGCGCTAACTGCCTCGAACAAAAAGAGCAATTTGAAACTCGAACTTGCATTGACATTGCACCACAGTCCATTTTCTCAACGTTAACGAAAATAAGAGAAAGAAAAACAACATACCGTTAACGTTGTAATAACAACAAACAACAATGCATGCATATTAATGACAGCGCAAATGGTCAGAGAGTCGTTAAATGCGAAAGAACCCCAATCTAGCAAAAAAAAAAAAAAACAGGGAAAAAGTTGATTGAGTAACCCAAACAATACTAGCGGAGTGGAGTTACAGCAAAAGTAAATAGAGAATGTGAAAGGTCAACAAGCGAGCAGCGTGGTAGAGTTGCGTGGTTATATTGCTTTACAAGCGCTGTTATAAAATTTAATTACAAATTTATATAAATTTATTTTTTTTCCGGCATTTTAACTACACAAAAGAAATGGGTATTTATTGTCTCACGCTGGATGAGTTTCGTTTTTCAATTTTTCTAGTCAGACATTTTCATCGACAGTGATATCGCTACGTAATTTGTCTTATCGATAAGTTATATTTATCGATGTTCTTATGGTTTATTAATCGCTATCGTTGAAAATATTGTTACTGTTTTTATATCACTTCCGTTATCGATGTAATTTTGATTATCGATATTATTTTATCTTTCGATAATATTTTTGTTATCGATAAAATTATATGTGCCGGTATAGTTTTTGTTGCTGATATTATTTTCGTTACGGCTAGAATTTTCGCTGTAAATATTATTTTATCGATATATTTATTAATACAATAGTTTTCGTTCCCGTTATCGGTATCTGTTTAGTTGTCAATATTGTTTGGAAATACCTTCAAAAATATTTTTAATTCAAAATTTTTATAGAACTTTCCGCTTGATACAAAGCTTTTAAAAATTTCATATAAACTTTGTAGAAGTACAATATAGCTTTACATTTTTAGACAGCTGGTATTGCTACCCGAAAAAATCTTTGTATTCAATTGTTCTTGAATTCCATTCATTTAATGCACATATTACCAAAACAATGCCCAGAATTTCCTAAAAAAAAACTTTTCTTTTGATACCTGCATTTGAATATTTTATTTTTAATTTTCATAAACAACTTTTATTAATAATACATACTTTTGTATAAATTGTTAAATATATTATTTTTGTTTTTTGATTTTTTTTTACATATTTCTTTGATTTAAATTTTTCGGCTAGCTGGCAACCCTTTGAAAAATGTCTTTAAGTTAACGTATTTTAAAAAGGTATTTAACTTTTTTTCATGCTCACTTTTTTTACAATCCTATTTTTGAAAAATGCTTTAGATATTTCTAAAATTGGCAGCCCTTATAAAAATTTATATAATTTTCTTATAAGATTTACAAGAATCGCTGACGTTCGATGTCCGTTTTCAAATATTTTACATGCTTCCGTTATGTAAAATAAATTTCTATTTCTGAGAAGTGTGGCAACGCTGCTCAAACTAATGTCTGAATTAATTTTTTCGCCAACACTTTTGTTCTTATAACAATACTGCAATTTTTTAGTAAGCTTACATATCGCGAAATTCGAACAAATTATAATAGATGGCAACTCTGTTTAAATTAAATTCCGATTGAAATTTACTAAACTGCATTTTTTGTGTTAAAGCTTTTCAACTATGTACTTTAATTTTAATAAAATTTATTTTTATGTGTAAGATAGTTGGCAACTCTATTCAAACTTTGTATTTAGTTTAACGATTTTTTTTTTAATTTTTATTTGATACAGATTTGGTAAAAGTGTGCTTTATTTATGTTCAAATTTTAATTTAAAAAAAAATATTTTCGAAAGTTGGCAACACTACTTTAAAATCTTTCCATTTTCCAGTGCTCTTTAATGCTCTCATTTTTATTCACATATTGCAACACTGGTCTTAATTTACATATTTACTTTATTTTAGTTTTTCTTGCTAGATGGCAACCCTATTCAAAAAAAAATTATTATCAAACTTTTCTCAAACCCGCTTCCTTCTTTCATATCAACATTGTGAAACTCTTCTACATATGTGTTTTATTTTTTCTTTCTCGTATTTTGAGTATAACCTTTAGGAATGTCCTCTGGTACCACAGCGGTCAATTGTGTTGCCCATGTTGAGAACATGAGCTCTCAACGTACCCCTTAATCTTGATATTAAGTTTGTACAATACAATTTTAGTGACTGTTGCTAAAGTGACAGTCCCTAGCTGGAAATAATTCCGGTTAATTCCTGTAGCAGACCCGACTCGCGTGGGATCTGCTGAACTTTCCAAATTTTTATTTTTTTATTGGTCTTTTCAAATCGGCCGCTGTCAGCAATTCACCAGCGAGATTTTTATACCAATATTTATACTCAATTTATTTCACTCAATATTTCACTTAAATTAATGGTTATTTACTTTTTCACTTTTCAACTTAGCAATCCGCATTCATATCCGCCTCACAGCGCTTTACTGCGCTCTTTTCCTTCTCAATTTTTTCCGCAGAAAAACCGAGGGGTAACTTCAAATGCTATGAAATTAAATAAAAATCCAAAGTAATGATTTTTCAACACTTCGCAAACATTGTTTTTGATGCTACGACTATTTTGTTGTTATTTTCTTCTTTTCACATCGTCTTCTTTTTCTTCTTTTACCAGCAAGTGCTTATTACAATGTTGTTATTACTACGAAAGTTACCGAAAGTAACAGTCAAAAGTTCTACCAAGTTTCCACAGACAGTACATTCAAAAGCAAAAGCTATTCGAGCACTGCCAATCGCCTGATGAAGCAGCCACAGTGGGCGCTTTTCGGCAATGATGTCATTAAATATTTACAACGCAAGCAAGAAAAGATAAACATAATCGTTACATTTTATTGTCGACAATCATTGCTTTTGATTGTTGTTACTGTAGTGGAGGGGGAAGGCGTGAAAAATGAACTGTCTCGAAGAGACCTGCTGCAGTTAACTGAAAGTTTCTGAGCGTGCTGTTCGTTCAACCTGTGCGGCGGAGATAGAAGCGCTCAGCAGAAACAAACAATAGCCGTATAAACATCAACAATGGCACAACGCCTTAAAGCCTTCAACACTTTATTCTTATGTAGCAACAGTATCGAGGGCAGTGTGTGGATTGTGTATAAAGTAAAAGGCGGTTTTGCGTTGAAGATAATCTATTAGATACTCACACTTACAAATTTGTGTTTTCATATGTATTTTCCATGCGCTCGCCGCTTGTTTTCGTTTCCAAATATTTGCCATTTTATTTAAATTAAATCTTTATAAAGCAAAGGAAACGCTTGGTTTGCAGTTAACTAAGGTTTTACATAATTTTAGGCGCATTAAAATAAAATGCTTCCTTAATTGTTTTAAGTTTATACATTTCGCTTTCATCTGCTAGGTTTTTACATTAGGATTTGTAAAAATTTACTTCTGCTTTTGTGTTGCCTAATCCTAGGTGCTCGAGCAGCTATGATTGCTAATCTGTTTTTGTTTAACATCAAAATGTCTGTCGTTTTGCAATCAAATTATATTCAGGGAAGACAAAACTAAACTGATTTCTTAGTTTTGCCACGCTTAGTTATCGTCCCCAAAACTTGCTGAATGTATAATCGTTGTGCCTAAAAATATACGACACGAATACCAAAATACTTAACATGAAATCTGTAAAATCTCTAGTTAGTAAAATTCTTCTATAGATGCTGCTTAATTTTAGGCACGCTTTATTTTTATTTAATTATTTAACTAACAATTTCCGATACAAAAATTTAGCTCTGCCGAATTCAGATCTCCATTCTGATCTCCATGAGATTTAAACTAATCTTTACGCAATAAGCTTTGTTAAACAAAAAATGTACTAATCAAAAAATAAAGTAAAAAAGTTACCTAAAATTATGCTACGTTTATCCCTTTCGCGCATTGCAATTTAGATTGGCATATAAGAGAGCTGTAATGAAGGAAATTCAGTTATTTTTTTGTTAAAAATGTTGGTGCCCCTTGCTTACGAATTTCTACTTGAGCTTCTAAGTAGTACTTTCTCTTCAAGTGAAGAAAAGCAAAGTGCCATTTGAGGTGCTCCTCGAAGTTCCTCGTCTTGAAATAAGCAACAAACTTCTATTTGAGAATACTTTAAAAAGTCAAAGAAATTTTCGATACAAGCAAATGTCTGCCGATTATTTCCTGGCTCTCGATGTTTCTTTTTGCTTAATTTTTTTCGCTTCATCTGAATCGAAATTCGCATAGAGAGGGCTTTAAAATATTTGATTAAAAACAAAGCAAATGAATTAATTTCATTACGCCAAAAGGCAATGTTTGCTTACTGCTGTGTTATGGTTCGCTCTTCCCCCCCGCGATGAGCGCTCTCCACCACCAGCAATGGTATTTCAAACGCATACGACAAAGGTATGCGCCGGAGCAATCGAAGCCCGTCGGGAATCGCTGTTTGTCGAAATAAACAAAGCGAAAATGTAAAGGAAACGCGAAAGGGCAATCAAATTGAAAATTGAAAATTGAAAATTTCATTATGATAGAAAGGCAGCGGAAACAACAACAAAATAGGAACAAAAAAAAAAGCCGCGAAATGCAACGCTGCGAGTTTGATGAATTCAATAGCAGCCGCGCAACAACTAAGAACAGGGCGAGAGCAACAAAAAGTAAATGGGAAAATCGAGTGAGTTCAGCAGCGAGTGGTAGACGAACTGCCAGTCAGCTGAGAAAGTTTCCATATTTTCATTAACTTTTGAAATTTTAAACAAACAATTGACGAATGCTTGAGTGGAGTTGGCGAAGGCAAATAAGTGATGGAAATGCGAGTGCACAAAGGATAGGAGGAAAGAAAGAGGAAAGAGGACAATGCACATATGAAATTACAACAGCAATGAGAAGCAAAGTCACATTTGAATGCAGCGTCAAAGGTTGCTAAGAAACTTTATCCATTAGGCGACTGGCAATGCATTTCAAAGGCTCCTAGAGCGCTGCAATTGCGAGGCGCGTTCGGTATCGTTCGGCGTTCGGTGCACATTTCCATTGGCAGCATTGCAATTATCCAGCTCCCATTTGTGCAATTATCGTGTAATTGGCATGAGCACGTTCTGAAAGCTGTGTCAAATCAACAACAACTACATGCATTGCTAAGTGTACTCTCCAAATTCTACGAATTCGAAATGTAATTAAATTCTGTGAAAATTTCGTTTATTTTTCAAAGTACAAAGTTACTATTTTATAACAGACGAATAGTTATGAGTGCAATGCGAACTTGTGTATCGTAATGTTGTAGTTGTGCGGCAGCAGAGTTGCATTTGCATTGCTAGCACTAAGGGTCCAATGCATAGTTGTAGCATTGCAGAAGTTCGAACAATTTCATTTTGGATTATTTCGCGATCTACGATGCAAGTAACTTGTGCTTGAAAGTCATATGAATAATACGATAATTTTAAGTTCATTTTGCATATTGCTATCCTTCATATGTATGTGTGTGATGCTTTTATATTTCAATCGATAGTAAAGAAAGGTAGGAACTTCAGAGTTGCATTGTTGCTCAATTGGAGTTTTCTTACAATTTTTTGCTACCCCCGAAGTAGACGGTTCCTAAAGTAATCTCTTTCGTATCAGATATACTCATATACTCTCATATATACTCAGATAGTATACCCTCGATGGTTGGTTTACTGGCAAATAGCAGTGCTAACAAGAATGGGCACATAAATAGGCATAGGAATTGGAATAGGGTTTGGGACTTGAATTTGAATAGGAGTAGGAGTAAGAAAGTAGAAAAGGAGGAATCCGAATAGGCATAAAAATACAAACAAGAATAGGAATAGAAGTAGAAACAGAAATAGAAATAGAAATAGGAATACGAAGAAAAGAACGAAATAGAAATTAGAATAGAATTAGGGCCAGGAGTAGTAACCGGAATAAGAGAAGGGTATAGGAATAGTTTGAAGTAAAACTTGAGTTCGAATTCCATTAGGAATGGGTATTAGAATACGAACACGGATGGGAAGGGCACTGGAACTGAAATTTGGGTAAAAATAAAAACATTTAAAAGCAAAAGAAATTCTATTTTCTGACCAAAGAAACTGGGAGTACAACAATGAAAATATATAAAAAGGACGTGGCCTGCGAGGGCATAAAACGGAACGAAAAAATTTAAGTTAGTATATGGGGAAATCAGCTAATCGGAATAAGAAAACTAGAGGATCCAGAAAAATGATACGAAAATTACAACAAGTAAAAAAAAACATGATATGAAATAAATAGAGGAAAAGAGAGACAAATCGGGAACAAAAAAATTTACCTTCGTGCCAAAAAATGAAAATATGAGAAACGAATGAATACAGACAAAAAACGAAAAATTAACGAAGTTGAACGAGATAAAGGGAGGCTGAAAGATGAATATTAACCCAGACGAAGAAACAAAATAGAAACAGAAAGATAATAAAAAAAAATTATCAAACCAAAAACTAAATGAGAAAAAAGACAAGATGACATAAAACCAAATATGGAGGGGGAAAAGACCAGAAAGCAAAATAAGTTTGAATAAAAAAAAATTAAAAAAAATTTATAAAAAGTGGAAATGAAAATGAAGAAGTACATAAAATAAATATAGAAATCAAAAATAGCCTTCAAATGAGCAGAACGGAAAGATAGGAGAAAACAAGTAGTTAGAGAATGGGCGACAATACAAGGAAAGCCAGATATGAAAGAAAAAAGAGCAGAAAAGAAGTAAGTTAAGGTAAAAATATTGAAAATTAATTTAAGGAAAGGGATGCAAATGAAAAGAATATGGGTCAGAATTTCTCAAACGGATCACCTGAAAGTGGTGGAAAATTATTTTTGCTCGTTTTTTCATTTTTTCTGTAGGCATTAATGTGAAGTACAAAAACACAGTTGGATTTTCTAAATATATAATAATAAGTGAAGTAAAAAGTGAAGTACAAAAAAAAAACAAAAATGTATAAAAATTGGAAAAGAATGTAAAAAAGATAATGGAAAACGGAAAATTAAACGTAATATTTAAGACGCTAGATAAATAGCGACAAAAGAAAAGAAGATAAATTAAAATCAAAATAAAAAGACATTTAAAAATAAAACTAAACAAAAGACAAATGAAAAAAACAAGAATAGAAAAGAAAAAAAAAGAGAGAAAATATAAAATAAAATTTTGCTAAACTAAATTGCAACAGACACAGAAGAAGTTAAATTGGAAAAAGAAAAAAAATACGGAAAACAGCAAAGAATGACACATTATAAAAAGACATTACATTTAAAAAAAAAACTAAATTGAAATATGCTGAACGAGACAGATAATCCTGCAGCAAAAATATTCTATTTTTTATAAGTTTTTGATAAAATTGTTTTGTGAAATAATACTGTTTTTATTAACAATAATAACTTATTTATGAGTTTAGTTTTTTTATTAAAAAAAAAAACTTTATAATTTAAAACAAAATTTATAATTTAAAAAAAAATTTATAATTTTTAAAAGAATTTATAATTTTTTATATTTATTTTTACCATCAAAAGTAATAATTATTTTTTTTAGCGATCAAAACCGCAAATGAAATCAGTTTAAAATCTTAAAATATTGATTGGCTTAAAATTTTAGAAAGTTTAAAATCTTAAAATATCCATTCAATATAATTTTTTTCCAAAGAATTCAGAATGATTACGGGACTTAACTTCTTTACATATGCTAATATTTTTTCTAAATGGATATTGTGCTATTGTAAGCGAACTGGATATTTCTTTGATATTCCTTGCTGCTACCAATATTTACACTTTTTTTGTTTGTTTTTTTTTTTATCATAAAAAATGTGCGCGTTCTTCTTCTAAAACAAACCCAAGTAAATTGCATATCCTAATAAATAAGCAGCTGCTGCTTAAGCTGATTGAGCTTTAAAATGCAAAAAAAAATTTTGAGCAAGCGAATATTCATTGCTAGCTTTAAATTTTTTATACAAAAAAAAAAAAGATGGCGGCAGGCCAATAATGCCAGATGGTTTAATTTCAAACCAAGCTTTTTTATGCTGGCCATAGAAGATTTTTAAGACTTCACATAAACTATTAAACTAACAGCTGAGCTATCAAAGAAACCCCAAGCTTTAAAAACGTCGTTACCAATTGATGTTGCTTGTGTGTGTGCAATAGTAACAACAACAACAACAACAACAGCATAAACGACATCACTATTAACAACAGCTACATTATTACATAACCATCAATTCTGCTCACCAACATCTTCCCCCGAAGTCGTCACGCACACCTCTCAACGGCAAAAGACACTTTACGCCAAACGCCATAACATACATATCTCTACGGCTATCACAACGCTTGTAGTAACTGCTTTAACGACTGCAGTTTCATCACCCGCCATCAACAGCGCCATCAAAACAATAATAATGCCAACCAGCATAAAAATTAAGATCACAGCGAATTTAACTCATACTCCATACTCTTTCGTACACTCTTTTATTTTTACTGATTTTGTTTTGCGAATGTTGCATACTTTTGCGAGTTTATGAAAATTGCTGTTTTAAGTCCTTCGCCCGTTCGCTTCATCATTTCCCTCACTGTCCCTATGCCCGCCATTCCCATTAGCTATCTCTCGGATGCGTTGAAAACTCACGCAGCTTCTTATCTAAACCCCTTAAGCTCCAACACTCCAACTCGCCTTCTTCTTTCTCTCCTCAAGTGATGTTTTTTGCGCATTCTTTCTTCGGCTTACTCGCCCATTATCCGTTTAGTATCGCAGGTGCGTGGAAAAGCTTGTTTATTATACATTGAAAATAAATATTTTATTGCTAATGCATTGGCGTTGTAAAAAATATGTGCGAAATTATTTTTACTTGCTCACACTCATTTGCACTTAACGTTATATATTACATACATTTCTTGATCGTAAACTTTATATGATTACTAGCTGGGAGCGGTTGGTGATAGATAAGCTCAATGGTCTGACTGGATGATCAGCTTTGCGTGTGAGCTTTGCGCGTGCTGTGAGACTCGATTGAAATTAAAACAATAAAATAAATATATTGATTAGAATTGGAAGCACCAACCCCAAAGCACAACCCCAACCGATAAAGAATGCCGCGCCACTACGGTGAATAAAAATTGGCAGAGCCATGTTGTGACAGGACGCAACGCGAGCTGTGTGAAAGCGCTGCCGATGGCTGAAAAATAAAAAGCGACTTATTAGTAGCAGAAAAAAGAAAAAGTCGAAATGAGTACGAGGAGCTTGGGATGCTAGCCGTCGGGAAAAGCGCCCGAAAATTTTACCAAAAGGTCCGGCGACTTACGGAAGTTTTAAAGACCGGTGCGAAGTCCTCTAAGAACAAGAACTGCGAGAACTGGTGTCTGAAGTCCAAAGCACACTAAATGGCAAAATGTCGCCGGAGCAAATGAGGAGCCGGAACACCAAAAGGTCGATGACGGTAATGACATCCCTCCACCTTACGGGTATGGAACAACAAAGCCGCTGCCAGTGATGTATTACCAGCTGAGCTATAAAACCATGGTGGTTATTGAAGAGCTGGTAAATTACATGCACCAGCTTATCAGCAGAATATGTGTGGATGAAATCATGCCCGCCGATTTAAATTTAAGTCTGTTCTGCCCAAGCCACAAAAAAAAATAACCCGCGAGCAAAGGATCGATACTCAGCATTTTTTCGCCGAATTTAAATCGAAGTTGTCTTGGGGTTGAATAGGCAGTTGAGTAGGAAAGCCCTCTCGAGACGAATCAAAACCACAATCTATAAGTCGCTCATCATGCCCGTGCTATTGTATGGACGGTGGCAACATAAGAGATGAGATGGCCCTGGGAGTGTTCGAGAGAAAGATTTTTGGACCTAAAGACTTTCCGACGTCGTACATCGCAAACGAATGTCGAGCAGTCACTTTTGAGATAGAGCCGCCAAAAACCCTCACCAAGGTCTTAGAAAGCTGGATTAACAGGACAGGATGCGCAATTGCGATGCCAACCGCGGCAGTCACATGAATGAAATGTTTGCTGTTTCGAATAAATCAATAATATACCGAAATAAAAATTTGTTCGCTAATTTTTTTTTTATTATTTAAAATGAACCCTAGCTGCTTACCATTTTAGTGTACGTGCTGGCATGTAGATGGCGCTGTTAGCATCTAAGGCGTTTAGTTTCTTCTTCCTAATCAAATTAATGGATGGGGATCTAATATAAGTAGATATCAAAGCACACCTTAAAAGCCTCACTGAACCTGAACTGTACAGAAAAAGGCACAACTTCGAACAAATTATCAACACTTCCAAAAATCCTTAAAAAAAAAAAATAAATTAAAAAGCCATTGGAGATGTCATACCACGTTTTTAACCCCTACAGGAAATTTTAAAAACTACACAGACTATTTGAAACTCATTGAACACCCTAAGCATTTAATTAATATTTTACTAAACCTCAGATCTATAAATCACAGCATATTAATCCCCATTTAACTTATTTAACATTCCACCGGTCATTCCAAAAACCACATAGGTCTTCTAAGGATATCGTAAAAGTTACTCGAAATCTTGAAAAAATTTTTGGATACCTACAGGATGATCAAAAACACTTTTTTTTTATTACATATATGTAGAACGTTGCAGAAAATGCAAAGCTAAGCTTGAGTTAAGTATCCAAAACGTATAAATATTTCAAATGCAATCTAACAGAAACTTGATAGAACTCTTTAGAACTAACATGGAAACTTTTCAAAAAAAACTTTTTAGATTTTAAGGAGCGGCACTTTTTAAAATCTCGTAGACAGTTTTAGAAAATATTTATCTAATACTTTCTTAGAGTTTCCAGAACCTTAGCTGTTCGCATTGTGCGCCCAATAAATGTTACGGGAAACTTGATATGTGCCTCGAAATAAAAAAAAAAATAGTTTTTTACGTTTTAAAAATTAAACATATTTTTATTAATACTTAAAACTAAAAAAATATATTATAATATATTTTCTTATTAATTTCTTTATATGTTTTATATTAATTAATTTGAAACAGTTTTTATTAATTTGTATATACACTTTTTAAAACATAAAAAAACGGTTATTTGTTTCTTTTTTGTTTTTATTTTTTTTTTTTTTTTAAATTATTGGACAAACAAAAACCCAAAAAACAACGGTATATATTTCGAATATTATCAAAATCGTTCTACAAAAGCAACCTTTCAAAGTTACACGCCACCAAAAAGAACTTCAAAAGTAAATGTTGTGAATATCGCGACCTTAGCGCCATCTAATTGCAATTTTCTAGCTCTGCGGAAAGTTCAAATAGTTTGCAAAAGTTTGAGCCGTTGTGGTTTTTTTTTTTTGAATTTCAAAATTATTCTTCAAATCACATATTTGGTTTGCTAGCAGTCATTTCCACCCAGTTAAAACGCCAGTGAATCCCCTACACAAATTCAAGTGCTTCCTTAGACTTTTTGTTTCTGAGATGGCTCTTTTCTTCTCAGCTTCGCACAACTTGTTCGCCGCTTAAATGAAGGAATTATTTTTGTATTATTTGTATTCGTTTGCTTTTATGCGGCATCATTTTCGATGAAAATAAAATGATGTTGCTGGCGAAATTTCACGGCTGTGAAGTTAGTACTAGCCTTTAGTCGCGAAAATGTTGCTGGCATCATGTTGCCAAGATGTTGCTAGCTTTGTCACAGCCTGAGTAAAGTACAACTTTGTCGTACACCGATTTTATATTTATTGTGAGAGCTCATTTCACATAAAACGGGATGGGCGATCTTTGAGTGCCCTGACTAACTTTATTTATAGCCTGTATGTGATCTGTACCGGTTTGTGCTTACCTCTGCTCTCCCATCTACAGCTGAGGTGTTTCGTAAATTTTTCTAAATATTCTGAACAAGTTTTCCTAACAAATGAAACGCAAATATTTTGCATACACATGCACTTCATAATCTCTGCTCTATATTGTGTTTGTTTACATACAGACATTACACACATATACACACCCACTAACCACTCAATCATCGTGGCAGTTCAAGCGAAACACTCCATCAACAGCCAGCAAAAATAACAAGTGCCAGCAGGTATTTTTCAATGCACATATGTATACATATACAGGAGTAACTACATACAAATAGATTTGATGGTATGTGTGTGTGTGTGTGAGTTTATGTATCACAATGGCAATAAAGTAGAGAGCACAGCTGGCCGGAAGGATATTAAAGGCTTGTGGAAGGACGAACAATATGTGAGTATAGGATATGTGAAATATAGTAGATACAACAAATTCTAAATGGTCATACAAAGTGTAGCAAGAAGTGGTGGTAGCGGAGTCAAAGTGTGAGAAGTGAGTGTACAGTATGGCATCTAAATACAGCCAGCTGTGTTGGAGTGTAGAAAAGTCATCTAAATTAAAGATCTGTTGTCATAAATTGTGAGCTGACCTTTTTTGTCGGTGCGTTTGTTTGTGTTGGGATCTTTTTTATTTTGTATTTTGTATTTTGTCTTTTTGTTTCTTTTTCCCCCTCATCCGCGCACATCAAAAGCAAATTGTTCATAACTTAAATGTATACTTTCATTTATGCGCTCGATAAAAATAAATAAAGATATGTGAAATTTGGTATATATTTAACTTTGGTAGTCTTTCATTATTCAACTGCACTTACTTTGCTTGTCTAATGAGTTTTTGTTTTGTTTTTGTTTCATTTTTTATTTTGGTTTGCGAGCCAACACAAAAAGTTAGGGGTGCTTACACAAAATGACTCTAATTAAACTGTATAGAGTTGGTTAAAGCATCGAAAGAGAAAAAGATGCACTTACATATACAGTTACAGTGTATACTAATACAATTGCGACTTGTCTTAAAATAAAAATTATGAAATTAAAAAATGTATACCTTAGCTAAATTTCGTCAATTGAAAAACCTGAATCTGTCTTCTCGAAGCTTTCTAAGTCGAAAGAACTTTCTGTACGTTTTTAGCGCTGACTTTGGAACTGTTCATATCGCCAGTGGCCAACAGTTATATTTCTTTTCTTTTTTTTTTTGTTTCCTATCTCTTAAAATATCACATCCGACATTCAAAGCAACATCTTCTTTGTGAAGAACTCTTTTAATTCCCCAATTTTTTAATCGATTAATTATTTTTAATTTTCCCTTCAAAATAATAAAAATAATAAACCAAATTTCTTTATTCTCTACTGAATAGAATTTATTCTTTTTTTAATATTTTTCCCCCCTCAATAGAGACAATTTTTTTAGTCCTTGATAAGTCTTGTCTCACCAAGGCATTAGCTGAGAAGAAACGTACAAGAAGCCAGCCTAACAGACCGTTCGTCAGCAGACAAGGTAATTTGCCGGTAGAAACCATACAGCCACCTGACACTCTCGCACCGCTTTGGCGGCCCACGGTTCTCGTTCAACACTGTCATGAAGTCCGAAGAAATAACCGCTGCATGCCACTTCCACTCCTTAGACATACTCCCTACTCTGGTCATCCACATCTGCTTCTTTCCCTGCTTCGCTAAAATTTTTAGGCGCACCTTCAGTGATCGGCCTCTGGCAGGATTTTTCCTTCTCTAGAGTTCACTGCCTTTCAACCGTTAGGCTAGGTTGCAATTTCTCAGTCTTCCTTAAACGCTACGCTTGTGTCCTACTCGAAGCGTCCTCCTGTACCTTCCTTGCTAACCTAAGCATCTCAGCATGTTTTTCGGATAATCGATCCGCATCCTTAGTTCGGAAGTATTCCACGTTTTCAGTGAACATGCGACGACCCGAGTTGGCCTTTCTGTTTGAGAGAACATTGCGTTTAGGCTCAGATATTCGATAATCAGAATCAGCTGATTAATTCTGCAACTTCGGATAAAGCATTTGAGTATGTCATATGGATAATGGGTAATTTGACAATTTTTTGAGGCAGAAATTAATGGCGATCAAACCAAATGAGCTTTGTTTTAAAGGAAAAATTATATTTTTATAAACAACGATATTAAAGTTATGAATTCCAAAAAAAAAGGAAAACTAAAAAATTGTTGCCAATTTAGTGTAAATGTTATTTTTGAGACACAAATAATTACAATCAAAATAAATGAGATTTTAAGCAAAACATTATCTTATTATAAACAACACTATCACAATTGTGAATTAAAAAGCAGAGACCGAAAATTAAGTAAACGTGTAAATTTTTTGCTAGTTTATTTTTATTTTTTTTTTTGGCAAGAATTAATTGCAATCACGAAAAATTATGTTTCTATAAAAAGCCATATTATAGTTATGAATTTAATGGAAAAGCGAAAATTAAAAAAACGTTTGCCAATTTCTTGAAATTTTTTTTTTTTTTTGGAGAAAACTATATGAGCTTTAAAGCAAAAACTTATATTGTTAATTCCTAAGAAAAGAAGGAGATTTAAAAATATATAAAAATTTGTTGCCAATTTATTTTAATAATGTTTTGTTTTTTCGAACAAAACTTTATTGCATTTTCAGACTAAATGAACTTTTAAACCAAAAATTTTATTTTTAGAGATAAACCTGTCATAGTTATAAATTTTAAAGAAAACAAGAAAATTAAAAAAAAAATTTTTAAATAATTATAAACTATTTGCCACTTGATTAATATTTTTTAGCCATAAATAATTACAAGAAAACCAAAAGGGCCTTTGACAAAAAATTATCTGTTTTTAAATCGCATTCCGCAGAAAATAGGGAAAATTAAGAAAAAGTATAAATTCTTTGCAAATTTATTTTAATACATTTTTTTTTTTGAGACAAAAATTGTAATTTTATATTTAAATTCTTTGCAAATTTATAGTTATAAATTTAAATTTATATAGTTATAAATTCCAAATAAAAAGAAAATTTAAAAAAAATAATAATTTTTTTGCCAATTTATTTGATTTTTTTCAAATTTCATTTTATAATTCCCTAATTAAATTAATGTATGTAATTTGTGGCAATTTCATACGATTCGCTCAAGAGTGTGCACGCAACTATTTTCGTATTCGCTGCTATTTTCGATCGGCTTATCAAAAGTGTAATTTTGATATACCACAATCGGAGACTGCCTACAAAAAAGTGAAATTACTAAAAAAACGCAATGCGAAATTCATTAGTTAAATCCCGAACTCGCTGCTTAACATATTGCTGACTATTGAACGAAGACTAAAGAAGGCCACTTTTTTAAAGGCTTTTCTGAAATGCAATTTCCGGAAAAAGTGTATAATTTTAGATTAAAACATTTTCTTTTATCAAAATTTCTTAAGTCAGTTTGTGGCTCTCATGGAATAAATTGACAGCTACGGCAAAATACTTTTTCAAGCAACAGGAATATGATATACATACATCTTTCCTGTGATTTTTCTAAAGAGCTGTGTATTTAGCTTAAGCCAGAAAATTTTAGTTTTCTACAAAAAAAATTTTTTTACACTAGTAAACATCACTTTTTTCTCTATATCTATTTTTTTTTGTTATTTATTGTTTCAGTTATTAAAAATTAATTTGAAATTTAGCTAAATTTTACAGTTTAACGTTTTTTCTATTCAATGCAATGTCATCAACAAATACTTGATTACTTAAAGCGCAAGTTTTGCTCAAAATTTAATCAAATTAGCTTTACTGTACTGGTAATTAGCCAATCGATTGCTACACTCACAACAACTAACTCTACCTGGGATCCACATGAAGCTGCTGGGGCAGTTTTCTTCTCTCTTAACGTTTCCCCGTCCAACTTTGAGCGAATTGTTGAACTTCATTTACAACACCCTGTATTTGGGTTAGCGCATTTTATCAAGACAACGATTGTGTTTACAGCTCAGCTATTTAGTATAGTTGTACACTGAGTGAAGGTAAACTTTGCGTATTATTTTTTGCTATTTCACACGTAGGTGTCGGACCATTTCACTTACTCACCCTTACCCCTACTTGCAGCTATGCCTCTATTTTTTTTTTGTTTTTTACAAATCCAAGTATATCAATCATTTTTCTCGGCCACTTGCTATTCGCCTTTACTAGAATTACTGTGTGTGCTACTTGCTCTCCTCCTACGCTCCAATTACTTGCCATTCATCTTACGAAATTACACTTTTACGCAAGCAATCAGCGAAAGCGAGGCAAAAATAAAATACGATAGTGAATTGCGAGTGGAAAAAAAAAATGTGAAGAAGATAATATAGTAGATGTATGTCGATTTAGAAATCAAACAGAAGTACCCGCATACATATATGTTATATGCATAGATTGAAGACTAGATATTATCCATAAGAATTAAAGTAAAATAAGTAGAAACACCACACAAAAGCTTCATGACTAAAGCAACCGAACCGAACCGAGAACACTGACCGCAAACAACCCAATAGCTTTGGTTTCGCCTGCAAGCAACCTGAATGCGCCGAATGAGTGACTAAGGACGAATGATTGAATGTGTAAGCATTGTGAAGAAAAAAAAAACAACAAAGTAAGCAAAACAAAAAAAAAAAAAACAACAGGCATAGAAAAAGTTCAATAGCAATGGAAAAATAGAAGCTGCAAAAGTAAAAGCAATGAGCTTCAGTGTAATTGTAAAGATTTATATAAATATCTATACATGAACTTACATATGTACAATATGTGTATACGCTTATAGCTGGTCAGCCATCAAAAAGCAACAAAACAGAAAAATGTTATGAATATTTGTATGCGGAATTGTAGTGGCCGGCACAGCAGGGCGTATACGTAACTTTTCCGTCTTTTGTGCGTTGATTACATTGTTATGACGCTCTTTTATGTGATTAAAACATGCCATGTGTGTGTGTGTGTGTGTGTGTGTGTGTGTGTGCTGGAGGTCAATGTAAAGAAGAGATACTAATTACACTTGCTCGGTTGAGGAAAAAAACTTCGTTAGGTAATGGAAATGTTAAATGGTTGGTATCTCATTTAAGTTTTTAGTAAAAATGTAAGCAAATTGTCTTATGCTAAGGCAATCCTTTCAAATTTCTTTCCTCAACTCATTTTCGAATTCAAAATTTTTTAAATAATATTACGCTATCTTTAGAAAACTCATCCTTTTCCACTTTTCAAAAATGTTTACATCAAAATATTAAATTACTTATTTATTTATTATGAGTAGAACGATAATTAAATTGTCGGTCTATTAAAAAAAAAACTATTTTAATTTTTAATGTTATATTTGTTTATTTTGGAATGAAAAATTGTAGCAGGAAATAAAAAATAAAATAAAATTAACTTACAATGTGTTTAACATTATTTTTATAATAACTTTCTTGGACATTTTTTTTTACTATTCGTACGTTTTCTTATATAAATCATGTTTTCTTTCAAAAAAATATTATTTATTTAAAAAATTACGATTTCTTTTTATAATAATTTTTTCCCGAAATAATTGTTCAATATTTTTTCTCTTTTAAATTAAATTTTCTGATATACATATGTATAAATGAAGTATTTTTAAACCAATTATTTTTTATGCAGCCGATTTCAAATTTCCTTTTATAATGATTTGTGTACGACTTTTTTTTAATCAATTTTTGGTATTTTGATATTTTATTATTTTTTGAAATTAAATTTAATGAAAAAACAATTACTAGTTTTTTAAAAAACTGATTTTTTGCATATCTTCCATCAGAGAAAAATTACCAAAAATTATTCAAAATTTTTGCTTTTTGAAACTAAATTTTCAATAAAAAACTTCTTTTTTTAAAAAAATTTCAAACATCTATCTCATAGTTTTTCAATGCTTTTACGTTTTGCAATTAAGTTTTATGAAATAATATCAAAAAAAATAATGTTTGATAAAGAAAACTTCAAATTTTCTTTCACTATAATGGTTTCTTTTTTTTATGTATTTACTTTTTGAAGTAAAATTTTCTGAAGTTTACACCAAGTATTTCTTTAAAAAAAATATTTTTTACATATTCAACTTAAAAAAAAAATAAATTAAATTTTCCAAAACAAAGCAATTTTTATTCTTAATCCAAACCAGAAACATTTTATTTTATTTTTACTATTTTTTAATTTTTGTAATTACATTTTCTTTGATTGAATACATAAAAAAAAACAAATATATTTTATATAGATACACAAATATATTAATCATTTTAAGTAAAATATTTCAAAACATATCAAAAGTAAAAATCTTTTAAAATAATGGCCTCGAAATATTTATAAATGCAAGTACATTTTTTTTATAAAAAGCTTATCATTGTTTATTATTTTTTCTATTTAGGTTATTCTTAAAAAAAAATCTCTAACTCTAACTCTAATCTTAACTTGTTTCAATAACGCAACCAAATTTTTGGAAATTAAAAAAAAATTGACAATAAAATTTCAAAGATCAGTTTTATATTAGGGGCACAATGCAACCCTGCTCAACAAATTCAGTAGCATATAAAAATTCATACTATGTATTTTCCCAAATTACAATTTTTTTGTTAAAATTTGTACAATACAAAAAACATCGTTTGCTTTTCCCTTTCAGTTTAATTTCTTTCTTATTTCGGCCACTCCACAAACTTTAACTTTTGCAATAAAACTCACTACTCATTCACCAATACGAGTTGCGAGTCGCATGCTGCCAATCGCCCTTTTTCGTACATTTTTTTTTTCGGCGCCGAACAACTTTTAATTAAGACTTTTTCGTAGCGTTAATGCAACCGGCAGCCCAAAACTTGCAACATGACTTTCAGCTAAATTACAAGTTGTAGGTACAGAAAAGTTTCGAGTTCAAAGTTGAGAACAAAAAATCCACTCCAAACTTGGGCGCGCGTAGCTGGTTGTGTGTGAACTGCTGCTGACTACGGTGGACGAAAGGGAAAGCCATGGAGTAGCAAGAAAATTTGCCCGTGTCAATTTTTATTAATTTTATTAATTTAAAAATTTTGATTTTGTTATTTGGAATATTTTTTTAATGGGATTTTGTTTAATGATTAGTACAATCGTCGTTTAAGGTGTTCACTTTAATGTTTGGAAATTTGTGCTAAATTATTTTTTTTGTTGAAATTTTTTCCAACCATTTTTTTTCATGTTTAAATATTTTCTAACTTTGTGCTATGCCCGCCTTTCCCCTTATTTTCGTGCATTACACTCTATTTATTGCGTAGCAAGAATTAATAAAGAATATTTTTGTCGCTTTTTGATATTAGAAAATTTTTAGCATTTCTTTCGATTTTTTCTAAAAAAAAAATTTTTAATTTATTATTTTATCATATTTTGCGTTGAAATTCTATTGTTTTCAATAGGTTCGTAATATTTGAACATTTTTTGTTTATATTTTTTAATAAATAATTTTTTACACTTTGCTTTGAATTTTTTTAACTCATTTTGAAAGCTTTATATACTCTAAAATCATTTTGATGCTTGAAAATTTATTGTTTTAAGTTTTTCAAAAAAAAAAAAAATGTGTTTTTTATTTCTTCAACATTCAAGTATGTACATATATCTTTTTATAAAAACCCCAAAAAAAATATTTTATATACTTGAACAATTGTTCCAAACTCAAAAAAAATGAGACATTTGTTTATTTGTTTTGACTAATTTCCCCTTTTATTACATTTTTTTTTGTTGAGTATTTTGAAGTTTCTCGCAACGCTTTAACTTGGTGAAACATTTTCTTCTGTCGTTAACTTTTTTTTTTATAACACCATTTCTATTAAACAGTAAAAGTTTCAAAATATCGTTTTCAGGATTTTTGTTTCAGGTTTTTGAAAAAAAAAATTTTTTTTTTATTTTAAATTTTTGCCGAAGTTTGTTTAAATCCTTTACTAAACTTCTATCTGATTTTAATATTTTAATAAAAAAAATCGTATCCTTAAATTTAAAATTTGATATTTTAAAATTTTAGCTTGAATTTTTTACAAAAAATTAAATGTTGATTCATTTCAAAGTTTAAAGATGTTTCCGACAATATTTTTTTTTTAATAGTTGAAGTTAGTTTTTAATTTGATGGCAATTTTCCTCCTTCCTAACCTTTTACAAAATTGTACATATGGTTTTTTAATAAAGGATATTTTTCTGTGAATTTTGTAAACGAAGAAGAACTTTTTAAGTAACTTTTAACTTTGTTAAACGTTTTGGCTTTTTTTTTAACTTTAGTTACAACATTGTATTAGCGGATAAATGCGACACCCTCCACCTCCTAGCTTACCCTTTTTAAAAATTCCCTTTTCCTTCCTTGGCGGCAATCGCGCCCCTCTTTCTTTTAACTCCTCACTTAGCGTCAGCTTCTATTATGATAGTCTGCGTTCTTCTTCTTCTGCCTCTTTCCTCTTCTCTGGCTGGTCTATCGGCATCGTAACTGCAGCGTCATTGTCGCCATACAAATTTTAAGACCCACTCGTTGCTCACACACAGTCGCTAGCTAAATATTGTTTGGTTTTTTGTATTGTTGTTGTTAAAATGTTCGCTTTCAAATTGAATGAAATTAAAAGTTTAATTGGATTTGAGTTTTTTTCTTCTTCTCGGATTTAATTAAATGTTGTCATGTTATACACGCCGCTCCAGCCGCAGCGCATGCGTTGGCGCCCTTTTGAACTAAGCGCAGTGCCAACAAGAACGTGAATATTGTGTGATTATTGTAACACATTGTAACAAAAGGATTGCTGAGTTTTATTTCGTGTACAAAAAGGTATGGGTGGAAAGAATAATATAGCTAGTCGGTTTATAAACTATTGTATTTGACTGTGCTCGAAAAAATTGTGAGGTGATCCAATGGAATATTCACCAAATATTTTGGGTATGCCATGATTTTCGCAGACGTACTTTATTTTAGATCAGGCAGCGCGGCACAGTCTCTTTGAGGCTTGTAGTCTTTTAGAAACTCAGATTGTAGCTAAGGAACTCTATCCCCTTTTTTAAAAAATATATGTCATCAGGTTTTTTTTTTCAAAGTCTCTTGGCTGATTTCATTCCACCCTTCCAAAGAGTCACTGCAAAAGAGTGTAAATAAGTGGTATTTCTAGATCCTAGAACTCATTCTTACGAGTCTTTGAAGCTTTTGCAAAAATTCACAATCCGTTTTATTACTCCCAGGAGTTAGTTGGCTAGCTGCTGTCACGAGTAGAAAAACAATTCCAAAAATCCAAAACAGTTGGATCTTTTGGTATCGCCATTTCAGTACCTGTCGAAACAGAAAAGCGCAAAAATCCATATTATATTCAATACAACACATGGAGTTTGAAATCTCATGCAGAATATTCGAATCCACGTTGATCTGCTCTTTTAGATCTCCAAATAAAGTTTAGTTTATGCTACCTCACTCTCTGAAAACCTCCACATAGTTTTACAGGCCTATCGCAAGGCAAAGACTGCGGACAGCATAAACTCTCCCAGGATCTGATAGATTCAGTAACCTTTCTTGTCGAGAGTCTGCTGAATAGATACCCGTATCCAGTGATATGTGAAAATTGCGTGTTGGTTTGAAAACATGTTTCCTACTCATTTTAATGACTTACGGAGCAGAAGACTTCTCGGCATTGAAAACAGATCACAGGCCCCTGCTAACCCTGTACGATTGGAAGTTCTTTCACTTGCAGTTCGTCAAGCCGAACCAGTGTTGGGAAATCTGTCTCTTGGGGAAACACAGAGGCGCTGCAACATCTTCGTAGCTAAGAGATCCTGAGTGCAGCTGCTCTGGGTCAACTCATCCGTATTCGCCTTACACCCAACGCAATGTCGATGAGTTGAAGTAAGTTCGTGACGTACTGTCTGCACTGCTTCATAAAACTAGATACCTCAGTTTCGAAGCCGAGCTGCGTAGCTGCCTGAAATGGGGAATAGCATTGTTAGCGTCAGGTATTTCCAATGCTAGAAGAGTTTTACTAACTTACCAAATACCGAAGACTTCCGACTTTAAAAAGCTTTCCATTTGGGATCTGCTAAATATGTAGATTGCTGCAACTACTTCGCAGTTCCTATTTGAGGCATCCCTGGAGGCAGATATTCCGAAGCGGTTCATAACTTCCCCTTCTTTTATCGAGAGATAGTTCTGCGAGACTTTCGTGACCAACATCTCGTCCTTTCTAAAGTTGTAGTTTCCTTAGCTCTAGTTCATTCTGAGAAGCAGATTCCTTGCTACAAAGATCTCACGGTGGCATGATAGCACTCGTCAGAAGCCTCCATTAGACATGATCTGATTGTCACTATGATCGCGAGGCAGGCCGTTAGTTCTACCCTGCTTAATTTCGGTGTGATATAGTTTATCTCAGGGGCTTTCTATCAGCCTAACGAATCGCAGAATGTAGTCGGACGTATCAGCGCTCGGTAAACATAGGACAAACGTTTCGGACGCCTACAAGTTACGAACGCAAGCCCCATTGCTTCGTAGTCTCCAGTTTAACTAAGCAGTAGATTGAAATTAAAAATCTATCAACTAGTGGTGAACAAAAGCGATTCGCGTTTTGAGAGGTTAGTGTTGAGCTCACTGCTTTTCGATCTCGAATTCAACTCCCCGAAAAAGTCAAACCTGTAACTTTGAGCAGCTCAGAACTGAACTTCAAAAGTCTGTCATCATGGTGCCATCCTTGATGAATACAACGCCTTGGAAAGATCATTAGGGGCTTCGCAAGAAATAGCCTATGAGTGCGGAGCATAAAAGGTGGAACGAGGAGCTAAAGGAGGTCTGTTTAAACAGAAATCCTTTTCACCCACTCGTGATTCTGCGAATCTGCTAGGTTTATTGTATTGAACGAATGTTCAGAAGTAATTCAGCTCAAACCAAGGCAGAGACTTCAGCAGCAGTGAAATTACTTGTCATATGTAAAATAATTTGACTTTATCTGTTTTTTTTTTTTGCTTGCCTGCAAGTAGAAATTTTTTACAAAAATACGCCGTATTTGGCCAGACGCGCTAAAAAGGAGTATAAACAGTTGCTGCATTTACTTTTACTACTTACTACTTACAACAAAGGCTAACAAAAGGCAGCCTCAAAATTTCGTTTACAACCATGATAATCCCTTTTAATAATTAAACATCAGCAGCCACGAGCTTTTACAACAGCAAAATATTTATCAAGCGCATATTATTTTGCCTTTCTCGCCACTTAACAGTCTTATGGACTTACTTACCTTTTAAATTTACTTACAAGCTTTTGTATATAAATATTTTTTATGTTGTACTCATTTACTTACTCATAACTTTTTTTTTTTTTTGTTTGCTTCCTTTCTTCTACTTGCAGGTGAGTTAACCTCTTAATTTCAATAAAATGGCGAACCAGACGCGCGAAAACTATAATGGAGTGAATGTAAACAGTAGTATAAAATAACAATGAAGGCAGGTAAAAGATATTTCCAAACAAAAAGTTGAAAAAGAATCTATGGTAAATACGGCCAGACGCCGGCTAGTAAGTAAAGTAAAAAAACAAGTATAAGTAATTGTAGACAAGTGAAAAGGATCGAAAGTAATGGTAGTCGCGTTATTTTTTTTTATTTTTCTTTTATTTTTTGGTTGCTACTTTTGCTATTTTTTGTGTTAAATAGTTTCCTCGCTGCAGCTGCCAGTTTTTCTCATTTAAATTTCTACAGTCAGTAAATATTTATTTTATTACTGACTATTCATACGTTAAATCCTCTCCCTTGTAATTCTCAACCAGCTTATCAAATTTTAAAAGTAGAAGATGGAGGGTGATAAGTGAGTAGCTTAGAACCTCGGAAAGTAATAGATCACTCCGTATAGCAGTCATTGTGGTGGAATACTAATAAATAATAAAATAACAAATTGTTTCGAATATTTTCATTAAAAAAAAAAACATGTAATTTTTTTCATATTTTTTATTAAAATGTAATTCGTATCCACACAAAAAACGTTTAGGACCTATTTGGGTATACAGTTTTATAGCTTATTGAATTTTTTGTATAATAAAGTAAAAATTTATTTTTAACTTTTTTTTGATATGGAAACAAATTAATTAACTAATAAAATTTTTTTGTAGAAACGTATGTATATATTTCTTCTGTTAAAAGGACAATTTGTGGATAGTTAGTTGATTAAAAAATGTTTATAAAATATTTATTTTCTATATACATATGTATGTATGTATGTATATTCAAAAAAATATACAAAAATTCAATTTTTTTTTGTTTTTCACTAGTACTTGTATAAATAAATTTTTTGACTGTGGATAATACTAGATATTTTGAAATTTTTTCGTTAAAAAATTGAATTCGATTTTCCAAAAAATTTTAAACAAAAATATTTTCGTACAAATCTCTTTCGTTCCACACTGGTATTGTAATATATCGTTTATTTTATTAATTACCTTTTATTCAACTTTTTAAACCGGTGGCAACCCTCTTCGCACTTTTTTTCATAAAAGTTTCTTTCGTTTCACGCCAGTATTGTAATATTTAATTTGTTTTGTTGATTAAACTTTATTTCATTTTTTAAGCAGGTGGCAACCCTTTTCACAATTTTTTTTCCCCCAAATATTGCTTCGTTTCACGCCAGTATTGTAATATTTAATTTACTTTATTAACTAATTTGCATTTAACTTTTCAAACGGCTGGGCGGTAATCCTTTTCAAACATTGTTTTCGAAATCAATTTTTCCTAATCTTTCGCTTGACGCCCATATTGCAATATTTCATATAACTTATGAATTTAATTTAATTTAACTTTGTAACTTTTGCTAAGCCTAACTTTGAAAAATATCTTTTAGGATAGTCCCATGTTATAGGCTGTGCCTGCTCATCCGACTATAATTTTCTGGAAAGCACAAAATATTTTGAAAAAACTCTAATTGCCATTATTTCTCCAAACCTGGATATTCTTCAACATTCTCTACAGCATTTTCAGACACTTTGCGTGTCTTTTGTAATGCTTTAATAGTTCTACATTGTATTTATATACTTACAAATAATAGCAGCGCACAAAAGTATGCAATGAAACAAAAGTGTACAATGACAATTCTCGGGAACAACAGCAAAGTGGCCTATTATTTTTTGTGCATTTCCTAAAGCTCAGCTTTCTACTATACACAATAGTTGCTTGAGCAGCGCCCATTTAGCCGAACAAAGCCAATGAAGTGCATATTTTAAGGCGCAAAAGACAGGCTAACAAAAAATGATAGCTTGGACGCGCTGCTTTTGTTGCAGTTGGAGCTGATAAAATTTGCAAAATAAATAATACGCCAGCAGCTTAAATGGCGCTCAGAAGTTCATTAAATACTGAAGCGTAAAAGTGGCAATCTCGAATAAAACACTAATGGATTTCCTATGCGTATTTTATTAATAGAATATTTTTCACAAAAGCAAATATAATTGTTTTAACATTAACGGCTCTCAAGTCATTTCGTTGGAAGTGCTTTTGGAGTATTTCTAAGAATCTATGTACTCGCCTGCATTGCCATAAGCTTTTCAAATAAGGACTTTATTTATTATTTATTTATTAGCCGGTATTTTAGTACGCCTGCGACTTAAGCTGTAGCCAGAAATGACCTCCGCATACCACTGAAAAATCTCACAAATTCTTACTTAAATGCTAAACAATTAAGTTAATTAATGTAAGAGCGCCTAAAAGGCACTTACAGCAACGGCAACCGAAATTATTTATCTTCTGAACTTTCAAGTAGATTCACCTCTTGATTTATATATAAATATTTTTTTTTGCAGTTTGCTCTTTCTTCCTCAATTGTGAGGCTCTTCAGCGCATTACAAGCATCGTTAGATTAGCGCTCCTCGCTCATCTACTTGAGAGCTTATGCGGGCTTTTTAACTTTATAGCGCCTATAAATATGCTGCGCTTGGCAGTGATTATTGCTTAGCTTTAGGCTGTTATACATTTTTTGCAGACTAAGTCTTACGCCCAATTTTTGTATTATTTAGAGTGGCGCGTCTACTCTAAAATTTTTGTACTCAAAGTGTATGCCTACTTTCAGGCACTTAGCCAAATGTGTAGCCAAAGCAGCTTAAAGCGACACTAATTGCGCGCTAATCCCTTATTCTGTCAGCTATTTTTACTCACTCCCTTATGTAGCACGCCTAAAAGTATGCAGCAACATTTGTAATTAGCTGAAATTAACATTCTCGCTAAGTGCTTTTTGAAATGTGAAATGTTTTTCACCAGCAAACTCATGTGAATGTAATGTCATGTAACGGCAAACAAATACTTTCAAGTCTAATGCCAACAAACTTTTAATTTTTAACCAACGCCGCCTAAAAGTATGCCATTACAGTGAAAGGGCTACAAAAGGTCAACTGTCAGGCTGAAATTAAAATGTACAACGTAACGTGGATATGAATTTCGTTCTATCAAGGCTAGAATACAAGCTTGCAATTTAATTTTTCATTTCGTTTTCCGTTTACTACTTCGCTTCGTAAACTTCTATGACAGCGATAAAAATATTTTTTCTACAGCTACCAACAACAGCATGTATGTAATGGTGGAATGTGAAATCAGAAAAATCTGCTGACATTCGAGAGGACAATTGTATTTTTTGGCATGTGACCTTGACATGTAGAAGAGAAAGGGATAAAGACAGTCAAACAAAAAAATAAAGAACATTTACTTAAAATTACACAATAAACTGAATTTAGCTGTAAATGGTAAAATTTCACGATTTGCACGTGACTAAAATTAATGATTTTTGCTTGAGAAAGTAAAAGTGAGAATTATGAAAATGTTATGCTTAGAATTGTTGCTTCGTAGCGTGAAAGTGAAAGCCTAAATGAGAACAGCATCAAGTGGATTGACCAGAAAATTTACCCGCTTAGGACGCTTCCATCGTCAATTGTTGAAGATCTGCTTAGTTTGGAAAATCCTCGGGCTTTCAAAGCACTCAAGGGAATTGTGGTAAGCGTTCGCTTAGAGCTCGATGGGATAGAAAAAATTCTAAATGATCTCAGACTCGTTCAGTCGCCAGGATTTGAATGCAAATAATATGTAAAGTTCCTAAAGATTGAAAAAGAATACTGCAAGGCAAGCAAAGCCCTACAAAAATATATAGAACAGGGTTAAGGTGGATGGAGACTAAATATTTTCATTGACACGAATTCAAAAATTTGCAAGCGAAGTGCCAACTTTATAAAATAAAATAATGGTATATGCTCTGAAATCAAGCAAGTCGTATATCTAGAATTTTGAAATATTATCATTAAAACAATGACTTTGGTTCCCTGAAACTTAGCTCAGTTCCACATTCCATTGTTCTTTCTGACTTGCTGTAGCTTGGATTTCAGAGTGCAATGGAAAAATTCCCAGGAGTTGGAGACATTTGAAGCTCGGTCCCTTGTCGATATTTGGATAATATCGGCCACACCTAGATATTAACTATTTCCGAAAACGGATGGTGAAGTCAAAGTAAGCTCGACGCCTCATAAACTTTTCCTAGCACTCAAAGTTGAATCATTACCCCGGAGCTCGATAATTACATGGATAGAGAATTCTTGAACTAGCCTTGCAGAACTCATCAAGATACTTTCAGACTGAATAAGAGCCTAAATTTTTAGTAGCACGAAGGCGAATCTTTTAGTCATCGTTATCTTAGGTCTAAGGTCAAATGTTACATCTTTATGAAGTTTGCAAATAGGGCGGAAAGGCATTTCGGGCTTGCCGCTTGAAAGGATGCCCTGAGAAAAAGCCTCTTTTAGAAAACCATGGAAGAATTCAAAGAGAGTAAAGAGGGGTGTTCGAGAAAACAAAGATTGCTAAGTGAAAGCATTTTCTTTCGAAAAGGACAGACTCAGTCAAAGACAGTTCCGATCACACAGACCTTTGTGTTTGCTTGGCGCTGAAGTTCGAGTAGGTAAATCGCGGAGCTCGAGAAGAGTGCATTGACAAATACCAAACTTGAAAGATTTCTGAACTAGGTTACCTTCTGACAAGAGTGCCTTGCTAGAAACGGTAGAGGAAGTCAAAGAAAGCCCGAATGTAATGTAGCAGAGCATTTTCCGAGTGCGAGGGTTTGAATTTAAAACTATAGAAATTTAAAAAATTTAAAACTATAGAAAGTTAAAATTATAGTCAAAGGGTATGGCAGGATGAGAAAAAACCAAACTCTATTTCATGTAAAGCGAAATACTACTATAGTTGGAACAGGTGTATAAGTAAAGATCAGGAAGCGTACGATGTCGAGCTCATCAAGTAAAAGAGCTAAGAAGCTGCCGAAGAGTCTAGCAAACAAAGGAATGAAGTAAGAAAAGCCTACTGGGAAAGGCCGAAAGAAAAAGTTTAATTTAAGAAAACCCTCAACTTAGGACTCTGAGTGCTGAAGAGGAACAAGTTACCGAACACGGCACGTCGCGAGGAAGCAGAAACATATCAAAATATTTTACCAAATTCGCTACAGAAAGTTAACGAAGTAAAGAAAAATCCGTATTCTGAAAGTGTCTAACTCTTGCTGTGGATGAAACACCGAAAATCACACCAAAGGGGCCAAGGGATTTCAAAGAACATTACCTTTTTTGAGCACTTAATACTCGATTTTAAAGGCGGACAATATTCCGACTTTCATGATTGCCTTTTCTGTAGACAGCCAAGCAGCGATCAGGCATCTGAAATCAACAACGTCTAACTAGATTTGTGTTCGAAAATGCCGAAGGTCTCTGCAATATCTGAGCTGAGATAAGACTGGGACAACCCGGCTCATGAAAACAGCCCCCCTTGAGATTCATATTTCATATTCCTGGGGGTCCATTTCTAATAAGACCTAGACAATTTAGGTTATTGCCCACTGTAGGAGCTGTTGGGATTTCCCGAAAGATCGGGGTCGTTTAAGGACTTGGATGAGCTGGAGGAAATCCTCTTCTGTATATCACAATGGGTTCTAAGGCCACCGAATGAACTTTCTATGAGAAGAACCCGTTTAACCTAACCTAACCTAAGGTTTTAGTTTAAAAAAAAATAAGCGCCAGTGCGATCAGTTAAGCAGGTCTCAAACCACTAGAAAGATTCAAATATTTTCCAGATTTTATGGCGATATGACCCTTGGAGTAGAGAAGGACTTTCCCTCTCTCGAGCACTCTAGGTCTCTAATTGATGCCAGTTAGCAAGGCAAAGAAGCGACTGACATGCTGTGTTGGAATCAGACAAAATCGCCAAGGCGGCATAAGTACCAATTATGAAGAAGAAGATATTGTGAAGTTATCGCGGAAATTAGTAAGATATTAGAAAATTCGAGAGCTAAAAGTAGCTCAGGTAATAAAAGGAACTAATACTTTCAGTAGTTGACAAACAAATCAAAAAAGTCGAATCCTCAAGACACCTTACTCTTTCTAAATAACTTAGTGCATTCCTTAACCAACCGAGCTTCGAAGAAAAATGCTTGATGTAGAGAAGCCTAAAGTACCTCGCCGCGTAGCGAATTTGAGCGCAGACTTTTGATTTTTTTTTCGAAACAATTTGTTCATCGATTTTCCATCGATTTTACCTAATCAATGTGAATATTCATTCATAGCCTTGAGCTGACTGATTTGCTTGTACACCTTTGTCTTCGTTTGCACTACTTGCCTTCCTTCCGACCGTGCGCTTCTACTTTCTTCTACACACACACACACACACACACACACACACGTAACCCATAACAAGCCGACTAACTTGCCGCTTTTGTTCTTCACCACACGCTTTTGTATTTATTTGTTCACGTTCACGCCGATAATGCCCATGCAAAGATTAACGAGCAAACATAACATAACAACAACAAAAATAAAACAAAAAAACAGAAAAACAACAACAAATATTTTGTGCACGTAAATACGCCGCACGCTGATTTAAATCTATACAACAAAAAACAAAAGCAAGCAAGAGATTGCGGTGGCAGCGGGCATTAAAAGAAATCTGAAATTACCGAAAGTTGCATTATAATGGCCAAATAATACCGTTAACGAGGCGCAGTGAGTTTGAATAATTTTAAGTTGCGTTCCAACGCACGTGTGCGTGCTAATCATGCATGTGTGTGTGTGTGTGTGTGTGTAGCTATTGGCGCGTGAAAAACTGCCGGCACATTATTTGTACGCTTCCAGTAGCTGGTGGAGGAAAGAGCAACGTCAGCTTGGCAAAATCGGCAAATTCCAATGGTAAGCCTCATAAGCTTCCGTCTTGTTTGCCCTGAACCGGCCATATACGAAGCTAATTTGTGTAGCCTGATTTTTGGCATATGCGCTGATTTTGCTTTTCTAGGTCGTCTAGCTAGATTTCATTTGTATGTTGAATGGAAAATGAATAGTTTTCATAGGAAAAATCAGGCATCTGACTAGCTAAGTTTTGCAGAAAATTTTATATTAAGTTGGATGGCAAGCTTCGGCGTGGAAAGTCGGGCAAGTTCCTTGGTTATTGTTTAAGCCTTCTTCGGAATTTAAAATGCAAGAGTTAACAGAGAAATTCAGAGAAAAGTTGCAGTCAATAAAATTGAGATTCTCAATCCTTCAGTTTTGCTTAATTTTATTCTGGCTTATAAAAAAAAATTTCAATCTCTGTTTAAAAACAAAAACGTTAACGCTTTGTTATTTAGGATAAACAAATTTAATTTTATATTTTAAAAACTTCATTGAGGAACATATTTTTTTCTGATTTCTATTAAAATGTATTCGTTTATAATGTTAACCACCATTTCCTTTGCAAATTTGGAGAGTTATAATTTTTAAATAAATTTTTAAAATAAAATTCTACAGCAGCTTATTATGTTTTTGTAGTAAACTCCTGACAATTTTTTAATAGTTTTTTTTTTTTATTTTTCAAAATAAATTTTTTCTTACATATAAATAAATTTTTTATTGCTTTAGTTGTTAAACTTTAAGAGTCGTGAATTTTCGTGAAAGCCTACAAAATATAAAAATTTGTGGAATTTTCGTCAGTCACAATTCAAAGTATGTTTAAGTCTATTTGAAGTTCACATTCCTGTAAAAAACTGCTGTCTAGGAAAAGTTCAACCCTGAATTTTTTATCAAATACCTCCTTTTAGAATTTAAATTTTTCGTAGAAATATTTGATTTTAGTAATATATTCCTAATTTTAATATAAAATTATGTAACATTTTAAATTTAAAAATTACTAAATCTACTCAATAAATTTTTTATGATAACATAAAATATTCAGTTTTTTTTTACAAAATTGTTTTATTTGTTTAAATATTAATAAAAAATTAATTAATTAAAACAAAAATGATCTATTTGTTTGAATTGGTTTTCGAAAATATTTTTATCACTTGCTCGTATTTTGTTAGTATTTTTATCTTTGGTAATTTGATTAGGAATTTTTTTTTTAATTTAAAAACCAAACTACATTTATCAAAAATATTATGAAAATTCCTGAAAATGTTTTGGACGTTTGGCAGACAAATTAATATACGATTTACATTTTACATTTAGAAAGGTTTCTAAGCTTTTTGACCGATTTGAATTTTCGAAATTTAAAAAAAAAATTAACTATTTATTTGATTTATTTTTCAAAAATATTTTTATCATTTGTTCCCTTATGAATGTTACGTAAAAAACTAGATTTTGATTTTTTTATCTTTTATGGTTTATTTAAATTGTGTTAAGAGATTCAAAATTCAAAATTTTTTTTTTTTACTTTTAAAAATGTTGTAAAACCTTGGAAGACAAATTGAACAAAATTTTAAATACATTTTTATGAAAATATGAGCTATGTTTATATCAAAAATTAACAAAAACAAAAAAGTTTAGTGTAAAAATATTCTGACTAATAAAACAAAGAAAATACATTTGTAACGATTTTTTTCGTAAGTCACAACAGTATGCTTTATTCAAACTTTTTCAAATATGCAATCTTATTTAATGTATTATACATATTTAATTTTAACATATTTTCTGTTAGCTTCTTTTTAGAGATGTAATTTCTTTTATGCTCAAAATTAAATGCGAGCTTGTGACAAATTATTTTTTCTTCCGCTTTTCTTTTATTTGCAACAAAAACTGTTCGTCCTTTTATATCTCGCCTTACAAACTTTGTTTTTCTATTCTTTTTCCTTTTTCCTTTTTGCGCCCGCACATAACTCACAATTTATCGATTTTCTATATGCCATGCTCAATTTCACAACATTTGGCATTTATTGCGTATTTCTAGGTAATTTGAAGCAGCAGATAAAGCCGCCCACATCCGCACACACACACACACACACACACAAGTAGATGCATTACTTTCTTTTGCGCACAGAAATTCACAGTCACCATCGATCTCTTTTGCTCCAATAAAAAAGAAACCTTTTCGCATTATTTTTGTTTTTTTTTTGTATTGTCAATCCCCCTAGCGGCTGTACAAATTGCTGTCACATGTGTGAGATTAATGTTGACTTACATTTGCCGCTATATATGTATAGAGATATCTTGTATGTTGTACAAAATTTGTTGGAAAAAAAATGCATGCAGAAAAATTTACTAAAGCTAGAAATGAGAGCTTTTCCTCTAGCTTCGTAGCCCACCTTTGCTCATTCCCCGTGGCGCCAACACGTTGCTAGTTGTCAGCTTAAGTTTAGCATACTTTTGTGCTGCAACATTTCAATTCTACTATGCGACATAGCGCAAGGTCGCTTTAGTAAAGCGATAAGTCAAAAGGAATAAGTTACTTAAGAAGCTTTACATTTGGTACAGCATACTTTTGGGCTTTAACTAGGAGATAATTGAAACAAGAAGGTAACTTTTTTTTTTTTTTTTTTGGCGGCAAGATATAATTTATTTTTGTGCATCGGATGCGAAAGTGAGGACCTATGACACAACTGGCTGTAGCTCGCCATGCGTTTCTGCGGCATACCTTTAGGCGTTTAAGTAGCAAATTTTCAAACAAACAAAAAAACAACTTTCCATGCCATTTCCATTTTTTTACTATCACATCCACTACTGAGTTTAATACAAATTACAAATTTTGTTACTTGCCTAGGCTCGATGTGAAATTTCTATAACATAATTTGAGACTCATATTATTTTGAAGTGCTTGCCTATATAATTTTTTTGCCCCTATTTTATTTACTTACATATCAACAATAATATTTCAGCTAAGGCCTGTTTTTTTCTGTTTGAAAAGTATTGTAAAAATGCAATAACAGTAAAAGGGATAGAAATTATTGCTGCTATTTCATCAAATCTTTTTCTAGGCTCTGCCTGCTCTTGTACCAAGGACTTTATGCGTGCTAGGCAAGCAAGCATATATTTGCCACACAAGAAAATATTTATTGATGCAATTTATTGAAAATAGATTTTAAATAATACTCCCATACATTCCACTACACTCAGCTACAACTCACACTGCAGACAACACCAGCACATATTAAATAAAAACAATACGGCTATTTGTATAAGTAATTATTTTCATTTAGTGGTACATGGCGTATACGTAACGCATATTAATTAATAAATAATAATTTAGCTTTAATCAGGTTATGTGATTAAAGTTTACGGTCTATTCAAAATGCTTTTGGAAAAACAAAAACTCGGTTGTGTGTGTACAATGTACATATTTATCTAAATATATCTAAGTGATGGGCGTGCTGGTAAAGCGAAGCAAAAGTAATTATAAAATTAATAGCAAAATAGCTCAGCAATAGTTAATCCTACGTGCTATCAAATCTGCATATTTAAAAGTAAATTTTGAATTGTTTCCAACTTAAAATAGCACTCGAAAAACAACGGTTGAAACATTTTTAAATTATTTGAGCATGAGAATAATTATAAGTATATTTTGCTCCATTACAATGTTTTTAATTTTATATAACCATACAAGAAAAAATTTGAAATTATTATCCTCGCCTCTTTGGCTGCTTCAAATTTTTTAAAAACGTACGTCAGTCGATGCTCTGAGCTAACACGAGAGACAATCAAACATTTTTTGGATCCATCCTTTACAGATTTGTATTCTTATTTTCCACTTTTATTGAACTATTTTAGATTATTTTTTGATGAATTACCAGAGCCTCCCACATTCAAAAACTAACTTCAGGTAGACACTTTAAAAATAGAGTGCAATATTTACTTCTTATAAATGCTAATTACTTTTTGACAGGCCATTATAGAGTGATCTGCTTTTGCTAGTTGCTGTTGCCTCAATTGTCTTACTTTTGACGGTCAATTTGCGCACAAACGCCCAAAGTTGTGTTCTTTGCAAAACGTCAATCTGTCAATCTACTCATCTATTCTATTCATCTATATTTTCAGCCTACTCTTGTTTCTGCTGCATTTCCGAGCCGCTTCTTTAAATTAATTCTATTACATATGCAATTTTCATGATTATCTTTCATCCATAGGCTGTCTCTCCCTATTTTTTGCTTGGTATAAGAAAACAAAAGCTGCACTTTTGTACAATATACAAGGAAGCTCAATCTATTACTTTGCATAGCTTAACTACTGGAACGGCAAAACTGTAGCCTTAATTTCGTAAAATTAACTCGTAGATTGGCGAAGCTATTAGTTTGCATACCTGAACTAGTAAAATTGCAAAACTCCGACATTTACTTTATAAAACCGACTCGGGGAATATCAAAACGGGAGCTATAGCTAAACAACTGTGACAGCAAAGCTCCTACAATTCTTTCGTACAGCTAAACTTGTGGCACACCAATGCTCTTGTAATTATCTTGTACAGTGTACGAGGAAACTCAAACTATTCTTTCGAACAGCTGAACTAGTGAAACGGCAAGGGCCTGCTTTTACTTCCAAACCCCACTCGCGGCTTAGAACTGAACTTGCGGAACAGAAAAGCTTGAGATGTTAGATGGTACAGCTGAACCTCTGAAACATCAAAGCTCAGGTTTTCACTACAAAAATTGAACTCGTGGAGCAGACAAGCTATAGCTATTAGTTCGCAGAACTACACTATTAAAAAAGCAAAGCACGATAATCTTACTTACCTTACATACAGCCAAACTTATGAAACACGGAAGGTCTTATAGTTAATACAATACTTCGAACTTCTGAACTAGTGCAACGGCAAAACCGCAAAACCTCAGCTTTTAACAAGGCTCGAGCTACAGTTCGAACTTTTGGAACAGCAAAGCGCTTAGACTTCATTTATACAGCTGATCTCGTAGAACACCCAAAACTGGAGCTGCTACTTCGTATAGCTGAACTAGTGAAACAGCAAAGCTCAAGCTTTTACTTAGGAAGACTAAACCAGTTCATAAAGCTGCACTTGTGAAATAGCTCAAGGAATTTAGTCGTACAGCTGAACTGATGAAACAGTAAAGCTCTTACAATTATTTCGTACAGCTGAACTGATGAAACAGCAAAGCTTGAGCTTTTACTTTATACAACTGAACTCATGAAACAGTAAGTTAGCTGAACTGGTGAAACAGTAAAACTCTAGTTACTATTTCGACGAGCTGAACTAGTGAAACACTAAACTAACTATATTTCTTTTCTTTTTTTTTTAATTGCAAATTCAAAATAGTTCATTTCGGGTACGCAATACATTTCTCACTTTTATCTATAACGCCACCAAATCATATTATTTAATTTTACTAACGTTCGTTGAAGCCAGCAATCCGAGTTTTGCATTACAGCAGCGGAAGAGTGCGCGCATTGCCATGCATAATATCGTAACTGGCAGGCACCCAACGCTATTTCCCTTCCCTACCACTCTAAGCCCCTCATCTTCTGGCTTTTTACCGAGGATTTGTTTTGCAAATATGCTATTTTATCTGACTATCTGTCTGGTTTTGATCCCAATGGGGATTATGTTAATTTTTATGCCTGCGATATTTACTCCTACCAGGCGTACTAAGCCACACCACACCTCTACCCATTCCGCTGCTGATGTGCAATTTTGCCTATTAAACAGACGAGTATTACCCGTTTGCTGTCATCTATTTTGCAATTTTGCATACATTTGATACATCCATTTGTATTTTATCTACAACTCATTTTATATGCGCATAATAGCCGCATTGCAACTTAGTGGTGCAAAAAAAAAACATCATTTGCGCATGCAACAAAATGCCACAACAACAACTGCTGCCATTAACACAACTGTGTTGTATGCAATGCAATCGAAAACATTTCCACATACATACAATAAATGCCACAATATATAAGTCAGTTTGGCCTGTAAATTATAAATCATTTTCTGTGTCGTTTAATTTTGCCATAATTAATTACACATACACACCACACCGCTTACACAGTTGCATAGCAATTAAACGAGCGCTTAACGCAATTGCAATGGCATTTGGTGCAAATTTGCGGCAACTCGTTTGCATCCTTTCCTCATTCATTTGCCTTTATGGCACTAAAGCGAAGTCATAAAGTGGGTTAAGTGTCGCTTAAAGCGCATTAAATGCGTTTTTTTTTCATTATGCATTAAATAGTGGTGCGCTATAACTCTTTGAAAGCACTCGCTATTTGAACTAACGAGTTGTAATGTGTATTAAATAAATTGAGGGCATTAGTGCTGTGCAATTTGCTGCTTATAAATTACAAAGAGCGTGGATTTTTCTGAAAAAATATTATCTCTGCGTGAATTGAGCAGTTTAGGGCAGCGAGTAGTTGAATCCTACAAGCGATTTACATAGACGTGAGACCAGTCACGCCTTAAATTTGCTTGTAACATAAAATGAAATTGCGCTTTTATTTCAAAAATTTATATTTGATATCTTGCACTAACTTGAAGAAATTTATGTCAATCGCTAACAAATAAGCGAGTAGCTGTATACGAGTATATCAGACCACGTCTATCTTACTTAAACTAAATTAAAGAATACACTATGCCCTTAAAACACTTTATCTATTTAATATTTCCCACTTTTCAGATTAGTACCGAGCTACTCGTTGAACTAGTATGTACTCGCTACACTAATATTTCACAAGGAAATTAATGAATTGTTAAAGCAAGTGTATTAAGGGTACATAAAACTTAAATTATTCTCCTTTGTATCATTGAAAATTTTAGCTATTAAATCGCTCGTTAAAAATTTAGCGAGTGGTGAATATTTTCAAAGAAATAATTATTAAAAAAAATGACACTGACAGTTGTTCGGATATTCTATATAAATTATTGTATATTGGAAGTTAGTTATTCAAAAGTGTCCAATGCAAACCCAGCGAGTGGGTTAAATATTAAAGAAACAAATTGAATGAATAAAAGGGTAAGACTCACATATGTAAAATGTTTCTAATTTTGCTTGTCACAAAGCAGGCTATTTTCAATTAAATAAACAAGTTGAGAACACTCGATAAAAAAGTAGCGAGTGATGAAAATTTCCATAGAAAAAAGATTGATAAAAGCAAAAGAAAGTGTTTAGAAACGAAAATGATTAAAAATAGAAACTGTTCTTCTAATTTGTTTTATCATAAACTTTCTTCCAAAGTAATCTCAGCACAAAAAGTAGCGAGTACTGTAATATTTTGATCAAGCTGAAATTGTGAAGGCTTCAAAATTTTTCATTCCAAGCACATTTTGTTATAACTATTTCAATTGAAAAACCAATTTCTCTACTAAAGAACATATTTCGAAACCAGCGAGTGAAATGTCGAAATATTTGAAACCTTTTTAGCCTTTGAAAGTTGTTTTTTCTGATAATAAAAACTAACTTACGATTTTTAGCACTGATAAATAATAATTTCTATGTTTAACACTTGTTCAAAACTAACGAGCAGGAAAGTGTTTTAATTAAAGTGCACTTTCATAAAACGCAAGCGATTTTTTTATTTTTTAATATATTCTTATTGGCATTATTTTCATAATCAAAACACTCGTTATAAAACTAGCGAGTTTGGTAGTTGAAACAAGCTACAGTTGATAAAGAGCTAAATTAATTCCCTAAAAAAACTTAAGTCTTATTTTCTGACCTTACTTTTAATCTACTCGTTACAAAACTAACGAGCTAAATGAGTTTTTCAAACGATAGGTAAGGTGATGGTTTGGAAAATTTCGTTCTGAAACTTTTTGACTTAAAATCATTATCTCCAGCGAGTAGATAGGATAGTTTACAGTTATTTTTGTAATTCGTTTGGATTTGGGATCAGCTCACACAAGTTTTTATGTACATAAAATTGTTGTAAACTACTCGTTTTTAAACTAGCGAGTGTTTAAGAATTCCTTGCAAGGCTTCGGTATTGTATTTTCTGTAAGTTTCCAAGTCTCAGTCGCTTTTAACTTGGACACAACTTCACTCGCTAAAATAACAACGAGTAAAATGAGCTTCGCTATCATTCAAATTACTATAGTAGGTATACATTTTTGTATTTACTTTGTTTCGAACTTCTTATTTTTTATTTTATTATTTATTTAAAATTTTCCATATGCATTTATTATAATTTTATACAAATGTTCAAAAAATTTCAGAAAATTTTTTTTATTATGCCGGAAAATTTTAAATTGTTGAGAAAAGTCTTAAATTTTCCAACCTAAAGCCTTCATAGCTAATATCTCTGTATTCGCTCATAATAATAACAAATTTCATACGCTATCTAACATCCACAATAACAACATACAATCCTAACAATAACTACACATGTCACCTGACATTGACAAAGTACCGACTGAATACGATAAGAACTTGTTGTTGTTGGATGTATGCTTGCCTGAAATTTCACACTTTTTCCGCCTTCCAATTTATTAGCGTATCCTATTAGTTATGTTATTGTGTCATTGTGAAATTACTCGTTACTGGCTAGACGGTACGGACGAGTGAGCAATAAGCAGACATACATTTGCTAAACAGGCGGTCGGGTGATTTATCATATGGCTGATGGCGATGTGAGTTTAAGAAAAAATTTAATTATTTGCAAAAAAATAAGTCAATAATATGTTTCTTCAGAATCTTTGAAAAGCTTTGCTTTACTTCACTAATATATTATAGTTCTGAAGCGTTAAAAAATAATAGTTTTTTGATAACGAGTACTATCAAATACAACTAGTATACATTTTTTATGTTGCTTAGAAAGTAGTAGACTTCAAAACTTATTTTTAAAGTGCTTAATATACAAAATAGTATCGTACAAAATGTTAGTACATTCGTTAGGCTATAAAATTAAAAAAAAAAGGACAAAAATTAAGAATAGTTGATTTCGATTAATCCAAGTTTGATAATTGTGGCAGACCGAATAAAAATTAATTAGCAATGAATTATAATTAAGTAACGAGTAAAACATTACGAGTAGTAATAGCGAGTAAAAAGTAGCGACTAAACATAAAACATTCGATTTGAATTACCACATAGTTAATGATACTGCAAATTATTCAAATGTACAGTTTTAGAAAAAGTAACGAGTAAAAACGACGAGCGGAAAACAGTTTAGATTTTTTTAAATTTTACTTGCATTAATTATTTCGATTAATATTTCTATCAAATAGTACATAAATTTAATAAAAATGTCACGTTGCAGCAAAAACAACAGCGAGTAGAAACCACGAGCGGGGAAAATTTAATTTTTTAATATTAATGCGTTCAATTTAAACTAAAAGTGATATGAAATCTAGTTTTAGTAAAATAGTATGCCTGTGAAGATAGCAGTTTAAACTAATTACAATATTTTCAAACCGAAAACTACAACAAAGCTTTATGCCCGCTTATTTTTACCAACAAATTTTTCAAGTCAAATAGTGACTCATTAGTTGCTTAATTAACATGCGGTGAAAGTATTTGTCCAACAACTGCAACAGAAAACAACAGCAAATAGTAAAACATCACTGTTTCTAATTTCAAATTTCAGTGAAAATGATACGCCTTAAAATGACTGAGATAAAATATACACGCGTCTTCTCCTTCTACCTAACAAATTGCTGCTGTTTTGTACCTTGCATCACGCCGCCTCCTCTCTTGCTTTAATTAACTTTCCCAAACAACAATTAAACTCTTTCATTTACCTTTTCCTAGATAATTTCCTGCTTCTCTTTCTCCACTTGACCTTGTCGCACATATGTTTGTGCAATAGCTTAGTGACATTTGCCACTTAATAAGCTAACGGGACACTACTCACTGACACACGCCCATCACTCAATTACGAGTACTTATCATCTTACTCACTCAAACTTTTTCACTTTCTCACTCATTGGCACACCCGAGATGATGTCGCTCGGAAAGATAATAGAATTTTCTCTCTCTCTCTCTCTCCGGCATTTACTTTTCCCTTCTCGCTCTCCTTCAACATACCTCGCCACATTTTAATTGCGCTAATCCAACAAAGTTCATTTAGCTTGCGTAAACATTTTGACTTCCATGTAAACCGGTTGTCTATTCAAATAAACTTTTTACCTATATCAGCACCACCTCTCGCCCGCCTTTACTCCTCTTATATCTCTCCAGCCTCGTTGCTCGTTACTTTACCCAAAGCAACCTTTCTGCAATTTTTTGCCAAATATAATATTAGCTCACAGCGCTCCGCTTCACTCCACCTCCGATCTGGATTCACTCCATATCACTGCTATTATTTATTTCCTTATTTGCTACCTTTATTTTAGTTAATTTTCCTACTCGTACCAATTGCTTTAAATCTCCATTCGGCATTGTCAACCTACTTGTGAATCCCTTCGCTGAGTTCTGGGCTTTTTCTCCATGCTAGTAACTGCTGAGTGGTTGATATATTTTGTGAATAGTCGTCCCTTTTTGTATTTGATACAATTATTAACTGTATGTACATATGATTTCGTACTCATTACTTTTGTTTTGATTTCCGGTAATTGAGAAGCAAAGTGATATAACTATTTGCTGAAAACTCAGAGAGATGAATAACTAAAATGTACCACGTAAGCTGCGTTCTTTACTTTCAATATATAAAACGCGAATTGAAAACCTGATCCTTTTCCCGAAATCAGTTGAAAAGAATGTAGGTTTGTAATATGAAAGAGTAGCGAGTAATGTCATGAGTAGTGAGTAATAATACCTGTTACCTTTTGCGAAAGTGGTTGCCTCTGAAATGAATTTAAATTTAATAACAGGCAGTTAAAAATACTTTTTTAGCATGAACGAGAAACTGGTAGTATTAGTTCTCGGCTTATTGAAATTAATTGAAACGAGTAACGAGTAATAATATTTTCCGGATTTAAATGACTTAGTTGTAAAACTATTTGTTCGCTAACGATAATTGCCAACGAAGTTTGTTCAAAAGCAAAAGCATTGTGTAAATTTTTAATATGAGCGAGTAACGATTGATGGCATTTTAGCAGTTTATATGTACTGCTTGCGCTTTCTTCTGAAACTGATGCTCCGCCAGATGTAATAAAATAATGATAATATTATTTTTAAACGAGCGAGTAACGAGTAGTAGTATTTTTCTGCTTATCACGACATACTAATAGTTTTACTATTTGTTCGCTAGCGATAATTGCAAAAGAAATCTGTTCAAAAGCACTGAGACTAGTCAGTAAATGTTTGAAATGAGCGAGTAACGAGTGATAATATTTCAGTTTTTTATGTGCATTTACATTTTCATTCAAATATCGACGTACGTAAGGATATTTTAGTAACAGGAAGTTAATATTTTTTAAACATCAGCGCGTAACGAGTAAATATAATTTTACTATTTTCTTTTTGTTTTATGCAGTTATTTCCTTCTGTGGGCTGTCCTACTCCATGTAGCCACTTCCCCCTCTTTGACCAACAGCTATATTCTTATTTAGTCACGTTTGACGAAAACCATCGAGTGCATACGCCAAACCCATCAAAAGTGTCAAAATCGTTTGCGCAAATATGATGACAAACCATGCACGGACGAGTATGTGCGGACGAGTGGATTGTGTCTACGCACGGCCACATATACGCATACACTTTAAACAGTTCGTATCCCCATGCCCAGCTCCACATAAATTTAAGCCCATTGTGTGCACCCGAGAAGTGAGTGGCCTTAAATGTCAGCGAGTAACGAGTAACGATAATGGCGCAGCTTCAACTGCGTAAGTAAGTGATTTGCAACAACACTAACAGCAGAAGCTGCACTGTTATTAAATTCTACTCGAAAAGCACACTTCGTCACCATCAAATTCAAGCCATTGAGTGTACATTGCACTTGGACGCAACAACAAAATATGAGCTAATACAATGGCTGACAGCCACTTGGCGATTGTTTGACAGGCTTATAGCCTCAGTTTGTCGATGGTATTGTGCGGCATTCGTTTAAGGTGTGCTAGTGTGCGTCTATTTGAGTTGAAGTGTTGAGTGTGTTGCCGTACGGCCGGAATTGCTTAGCCGCAATGAAAATATTTGCACAGCCAATGTTATTTGGCGTCACAAGTGCCCGCACTAAGAAGAAGTACTAACTGCTGTTGTCGTTATTGTTGCTTTCGCATCTGCTGTCACCTTTGTGCATTTAATTTCGCTGCATTAGCGGAAACGGAAATGCGTGACGCTTGAGTTGTCATTGTTTAGCAGCGAACTACTATAGCAGCTGAAATTCAAATGTTACTCATACGCCGTGTCGTTGGCCAGTAGGCAGTCTCATCCTAAGGCAACGCAGCAGCTGTAACTTGATTTGCGTGTTGTAAACGCTTCCGATTTGTTGCTGCAAAATGTTGCTAAGGTGTGTGTGAAATTTGCTACTGCTTGTAATTTTCTATGTTGTTGCATTTATGATTGGTGTTGTTGTTATGTACTTTCATGCGAATTTTGTTATGGTATCGAAGCGTATTGTGATTACACAGCTATTGTTATGAGTCCATTCGAATAACGGAAATACGCAAAGCTATGCCTATTATTAAAACATATGTGCCTGATTCCAAATATTCCGTTACATAAATAAGTTCATCGTTAAGGGCACCAACAGTTTTTTTCCGTTACTCGCTACTTTTACATTCACTTTAAATAAAGTAGTTTATTTCTTGTAGAGCTATGGGCTTACTGTTCGATTCTTTAGCTTGGCTGCAATTTTAACCAAGTATGCTTCTCACTACTCGCTACTTATAATAATCACTCGACACCCTATTGAATATACAAACTTAATGAAGTCAATTTTTTCATAGCTTGCTATGCTCTAATGACTCTTTTTGGCTTTACTTCAATTAGAGTAAAAAAAAATTTCGTAACTCGCTACTCTTAAATTGCATTCAAAAAGAAAAAAATTAAGTTTTTTAAGCGCTAAGCACCTTTTCTTTGCTTCTTTGGCTTATTCGCATTTTCGCTGCTCGCTACTTATACGAATCACCCCACACGTAGTTTTCGTTACTCGCTACTTTTAAAACTTATCTCAAACTACACATTTTTAGTAACTTTTTCAAACTTCCTATGTCGGGGAATATCTCTTGCAACTACGGTAACTATGCTAACATGTAATTGCTCTTAAGAGTAGCTTATTTGCTGCCAATTGCTGGCTACTCGCTATTTTCACAAATCCATTTGTTTACTATTACTATTAAAACTACTCTTATAAAACAAAAATAAAAAATGAGAAAAATCTCACGTCGTACTAATCGTCGTTTACTTATAAATTGTCCCACTATTTTACTCTTTTAACTATGTTGGAATTTTTTTTTCTTTACTCGCTACTTAAATAGTACACTTTAAATATTATTTAATGTTACTATTTGTCTATGAATAGCACTTCTTACTACTTCCTACAAAATAAGCTTCATTTTAAACGATAAGTGAACAAATTTTGGAAAAAAAAATTGCTGCTCGTTATAATTAGTAACGAATTTACAGTTACACAAATTTATAATTAATAAAAATTTTCTCATTCAATTGTGTTTATGGATACATTACTGATAATTTCGAGTTTACTCGTTACTTATTATGGGCTTACTCGTTACTAATATATCATAGCAATAAGATTTTTCTAGCAAGATATTTTACATGATACATTACTGATAATTTTGCTGCCACTCGTTACTTGCTGTTTGATCGCTCTTTACTAATGTAAATTTATAAGTTTTTTGTTGAAGCATTTTATACCCCTAACTATGGATTTTAGACATTCACTAATTTGTATGTATTATATCAACGAGTTATATACTTTAGTCGTTTCCTTCAAATCAAAATTTGCTCACCTAAAATTTAATTATTTTTATTTTCTAGTTAGTGCATACATTAATCCTACTAGCATTAAATATGATTTTCACATCATGCGTAAATATCACTTACACTTATCTTTCTAAGAGTGCAACTCGTTCTTCCACACCATATCAACAATTCGAAACTATTTGCAAGTCTACTAGAAGCGCGATAGCAAATAAATATATCACTGACTTGCAATTAAGTCATTTATTTGTCCGAATAGTTGGCATACCATACGCCATGTTGACCAGTAATTACGAATTAAATTAACTCGCTACAGAGCACATAACAGCGAGTGTCGCAATCAGTCCATTCACATACGAATGACGTCAGTTGAATGTGAATAGTCGTTAGTTTGCTGGCTGCCAGTGGCTGTAGAATTAATGAGCTGGTGTTAAGTTAACACACATGCGTCACACACAAACACACACACACACTCTTACTCGTTACTCGTTTATGCCAGCATTTGTGGTTGACAAACGTAATTTAGTGTCGGCATTGCACCTTTTTCCATGTCATTTAGAATTTCGTTTCGTTGTAAATTGTTATTCGAGCGGAATTTTACACAACACCGCACTACACAAATACATGCATACCTAGTACATACTCGTACATATGTATCTGTACAAGTTGTGACTGGAATGCCATCTGCTGCATACTTGCAGGCGACCGACCACGTTTGCCACATAGTTGCATGTAACCAAATGCAGATGATGATACGGTCACGGGTTAGGTGCAGACTGTACCACAGAATATGTATATTGGATAAAGCAACGATAGATGCTTGTATCTGTTGTTGTTACTGTACTGTCAAGCAAACGCCCATCCTCTCGCTATGGTCATAGCAACTATATTTTCACCTCTTTAGCCACATCAAAGTCGAAACCAAAATTGAATGTGGCGTTGATTTGATGGAAATTTGATTGAAATTTGTCGGTTTGCTTTAGTCGTCAAATTGCAAAATACTCGTTTGCCTGCAACTCGTTGCACAAGTATACAAAAATACAGATAGTCGTTATTTATGTTTAAGCTTTTAATGCATTTCGCCTCATAGGGGCTGCTGATAATGTCATTTGTCAATGTGGTTATGGCGAAATATTTCCGTTTCGTGAAATTGGAAAAAATTACTAGTCACTCGTTATGAAAAAACAAAAATTTTAGCTATCATGGTTATGAAAAGTTTTTTGGGGTGATTAATTGCTAATTTCTTGCAACATTTATTAATTTGTGTGCAACGAAAATTGCACGTATTTCAACACAATTTTCATCTTACTCGCTACTCGCCACTTGAATGTAATATGTAGTCAATGTAAAATAACTTGCAAATGGATAGTAATAGCAAAGCCACTATAATTGCTGATATTTTTAATTTGAGGTCGCTTTACTCGTTACTCGCTATTCGAAAATTCAAACCAGCAATATTTGCGAAAACTCTTCATCAATATTCCTTCTGCACACTGCTGAAATAGTGTATACCTGTAAAGAAAGCAGTTCTCAGTTGTTACAAATTGGCCGTTTGTAAAAGCAACATATTTACAATTTTTTACTACTCGCTGCTTTTAGCAAACGCATTTTTCATACGAAGCGAAAACCAAGCATTCTATAATTATTGAAAAGCTTTGCTATGAATAATACATTTGTTATATTCATCGTATAGACATTACAATGTGTGGCATACTCGCTACTCGCAGTTTTGGATAAATTCTTGATTTTGCTGAAAAAGCGAAGAGTATCAGCCTAAGTAGTTCATATTCAGAAAACTGTATTTTTGGTACCCGTTGATTCTAAGAAATTTGCTTGAAAATTTACGTGCCACTTACTCGCTACTCGTTGATTCTTAGTAATGCTTGATTCTCTTGGGATACAGCTCACTTTAATAAAAAAATAACAAAATTGGGTCGTTTAAATATTCTCTACGGTCGAAAACTGCTAATGAGCTTACTCGCTACTCGCTTATTCTGAAAAATTTTTGCTTTTAATTAATAAAACATTTTTAAGTTAGAGAAGCTTAATTTCATGTAATTTTTTACCAAAATATCATATTCCCATTACTTACTCGCTACTCGCCGTTTGTACAATTTGCCATTTTAACACCGAAAAAATTGTTTCAACTTATTTTTTGCAACAAAAAAGTTCATTTCAATGCCATTACTGTAAATATTTTCAATTGATTGCTTTTCCACCAACTCGCCTTATTAAAGTTGTAATTTTCCTCACTCAATCAGGCATCAATATATGTATTTACTTTGCAATTTGTAGCTCAATTACGAAGAAAAATATCAAACGAATTAATCACTCACCGCAAAGGCTGTTGAGCTGTTAGCCTTCGAACGTGTGTACTGTTATTACTATCTATTTATTTATGTCCTTTCTCTTGTCATACGCGCTTGTTGTTCAATTTTTTTTTTTTAATTTCACCAACAAACTTATCAATAAATTGAATTGAAATGCAATTCGAATTCATGCAAATCGCTCTTACACAGACAAACGTAGATATTTCTCTTTTACATTTCATTGTAAAATTATTTACATAAAAACCAACGAGTGCAAATGAGTTTGCATGTTTTTTAATGTCCGTATATTTACAAAGATAATGCACAGAAACCTTTGTACAAAATGCAACCCTAACCCACGCAATGTCAGTTGCAGCGCGCGATTGCCTCTCTTGCATTTCTCTCTGTTTTTTTTTTGTTCGTCCATTCATTCTTTTATTCGCCCGCAACCACATTTACCCGTTGCATTAATTAATATGTATTTTTATCATAACATATTTTTCAGTGTCCACAACAACAACAACAATTCGAAATGGTATGCCATTAAAAAGCGGCTATGAGTTTGCTCTATCTATACCCCTACAACGCTCTCTCTTCCCTCCCTCTCTCACCTCTCCCTTTCTCACTCTTCCTGACCACCCCCTCAGTCGGCGCCACCAAATGCGAACAATAAAAATGCATTTTGCTCGGCGGTCAACAAAGCATTTTATACATTTCGTTCTTTTGTTGCACTTTTGTGGCAAAAGCCGCTGGCCTCTAGGGAGCTGGTGTTACATCCCACGCACGCAAGGATCACAGCCTTGGTTGTTTGCTAGCGTTGGCCTGACGCCAATGAGTTCATTAGTTGTGCGCGTCGCCATTTATGCGCGAGACAAACAACTGGCATAACAATTAGTCTACAGTTATTATTGTGTTATGACTATTTAGTTTCTTTTTTTTTTTGCTACTTTTATTCCACTGGTTTCAATGACTTTGTTTTGGTTTCTCGGTTTTTTTTTATTGTTTTCTTTTTTTTTTTTTTTGTTAGTTATTTTCTCGATGTTTATTACATTTTTTAATTAACGCATAATGATAATGGTTGTAGTCGCTGCTATGCTTGTGGTGCTTTCCGTTATTCTCCGCTGTCCTTCCCGCATTTTCTTTTTCTGTTTCTCCGCGCAAGTTCATTAAAATTCATAAAAGAATTTAATTTATTTCTTGTAAGCTGCACCAGAAAATTTTTTCCTTTATGTGAAAATTATTCTACAGGATCTATTTCTAAAATCAAAAAAAAAGTATTAATATTAAATATTAAGGATTTGTTTTTTAATAATAAGATTTCACAGAGCTTTCACCTAAAAGCTTTAGTTGTAAGCTCATGAACACAATTTCGTTAAAATCCATAAAAGAACTAAATTTATTTCTTACACGGTGCACTAAAACTTTTTTTCGCATCTGTTTCAAAGAGCTTTTATTTTTCATCTACATATGTTGAAAATCTTCTAAAATACAAATTTATAAAAATATTCAATTTTGCCTCGTACAAAAATTGTTTATTAGAAATTCATCATTTGGAAATTTTTTAAATAATGAGCTTTCACAGAGCTTTCACAAACAAGTTTTTATTGTTAACTAATAAACTCGGCTCTAAAAAATTGAAAATCTTCTAAAATAAAAATTTATAAAAATATTCAATTTTTGCCTCGTACAAAAATTGTTTATTAGAAATTCATCATTTGGAAATTTTTTAAATAATGAGCTTTCACAGAGCTTTCACAAACAAGTTTTTACTGTTAGCTAATAAACTCTGCTCTAAAAAATTGAAAATCTTCTAAAATAAAAATTTATAAAAATATTCAGTTTTGAAATTCAAACAAGTTTTTATTGTTAACTAATAAACTCTGCTCTAAAAAATTTCTCTTACATTTTGTTCACCTGAAGAACTCACGAAACTGAGCTTTTATTTCGTGAAATGAGCTTTTCTTTAAATGCGATGTGCTAAGTTTTGATAAATAGAAGATTTTACCTAAATTAATGATTTTAACTCTGCTTTTAAAAACTCATATTAAATATTATTCATCGGCATAACTGTGAAAACTGGGCTTTCATTTCGTGCAGTGAGGTTTTTTCTAACCGGTTTGTGTTAGGTTGTAATAAAGTAAAGCTTGTCCCCCAATAAATGATTTAAGCTGTATAAAATTTCATTCAGATGTTCGTCAAATTTCAAAATTCATTTGATCCAATAGAGTAAGCTTCCATACTGATTTATGTCTAAAATAAAATCCACTCACTTTTGCGCATAAATTTTTCTCCAAACCAGGTTTTTTTCCTAGATCGAATTGAAGAGGTGCATAATTCAATAAATATTATTTTTCATAAAGAGCTTTCACTTCATAAACAGAGCTTTACAAAAAAAATCTGAAATAAATAAGTTTTCATATGTATATTATTTCATATATGTATATATTATAATTAATATTATCGTTAAATAAGTTTTCTTTAGAAAATTGGTGCTCCAAACTTGTAACCTTCGAAAAAACGCTTTCACTTTCACAAAAATCTACTTTTACCTTACACAAAAAAGCGGGTTTGGGTTAAGGAACTTTTAATTGAATGAATAAAATGCAATAGACCTGTTGAAAGATGGTATAATAATGATAATTAAACTTTTGAAGCCGTAAATAAGTTTTCTCTTATTATTAATCAATACCGAAATCGGTGTGATATTTTTTTATCAGCGCTCAACAAAAAATACTAATTTTTTCGACTATCTTGCTTCTCAAGTTGAAAATATTTACAATAAAAACTTTCGCTTTGAAATAAAAACTATTTTTGACCAGGCAAAATACTGAAATTAGAATGAAAAATTATACTAAAGATGGTACAGCGCCCAATCCAGGTTTTTCTCCGAACCACATTCGACAAGAGATGAAAGAAAATCATTCCGAAATACAAACATCATACTTGAATTAATCTGAAATTGTTTACGTAAATTTTTCCCAGAAAGTAAGACTTTCACTGAAAACTCCAAGCTTTCACCGGCAAACTGCAGCTTTTAGGTGTGAAAGCTCTAAAATGTAGTACTTTACTGAATGAAAGATGAAAGTTGCAGTAATGGAATATTTATTGATTTAATTAATGATGGTTTAAGAGCCTAATAGCTTATTGTGTAATTGTTATTATTATTATTTATTTCAATTTCAATAATTTGAAAATTTCATGAATATTCTCAAACTTTGTTTTTCATTTAATAAACTACACTATACTTGGCTAAATTTTGTTGTCGAAGTAGTGCAATACTTTTAGCGCTTCCCTGGGTCCAGCAATCCAGCTTCGTGGCTGTTTGTTAATTAAAGTGGAAATGGCTTGAAATAGGGACTCACAAACATACTTAGACAAATTTTTGTTACACACTTTGACATTTTCTGAAGCCGTTTAATGTTAAAAAGTGCTATTGAAAAAATAACAATAAAAAAAATTAAAAACAAAAACAACTAAGAAACAGTTAGAGCAACTTGACTCTAATAAACTTGGAAGCGCTTGAAATCATCAAGCTAGTCAAAGCTTTTTCATGTAGAGCTTATCGAAGAATAAGGAAGAGTAGAGCAGCTAACAAATCTGAAATGGGACTAGCAGAAATTTGAGAACTAAAAAGTGCATGGAGCATAAACCCGCCTGCAATGACATATGGCAGTTTGCAACATATGATTTGAAGCCATCAATGCAGATGATTTGATGTAGCTGCAAAATACTGAGCTATCTTATATCCAACCCTACACACACACACACTAATACAGCTTTGTCTTTGACAAGTCGATAGGGTACTATACAAACAAACAAACAAAAAAAACACCGTAGGAAAGATTATACAACCAGAGAGCCATGTCAATTTCCTCATCATCAAACTGGCAGGCAGCAAATATAAAGCCAGCTTTCAGTCGAGGAGATGCTGAGAAGCAGCAGCCTTTAATGTCAATTGAATGCATGCAGAGTGCTGCCGACTCGCAACTCAAGTGGCAGCTGAGCAAAAGCGCCGTTTAACGTCAACTTTGCTCTTGTTTGCCTTCTGCTGCTGTCATTGGCTGTGGTTAATTTCGAAGTGCCTTCATTGATACCGAATGCTGCTTTTCAGCGCAAGAAGCAGCCTGGCAAAAGCAACGTTACACTCGAATGTTTAATATACACATACATCTAGTATAGTGTGCATGTATGTATGTGTGTGGCTTTGTTTGTGCGCGTTAACGTGTTTTAAAACTCCTTGAAATGTTGCTTAAAAGGACGGTCGGTCGGTAGATAGGGGGTGGGTACAGCGTTGGCTGCAACAAAATGAGCGTATGAAGTGAAGTGTCTTTTGTCTGGGCACAAAAGCGGCGTATACTCTTGAGTGGGCGTATGTGAATGTAAGTGTGTGTGTGTGTGTGTGTGTGGGGGTGTGATTCGTTAATGTCTTGCTAACTGCACTTGAACGCCATTTTCAATTTATTGTTTTTATTTATTTTCGCATTTATTTACGCTTACTTAGGTATTCAAAAAGCAGCAATTTTAACACTTTTCTTTTTGAGTGCAAAGAATACCTAGGGGGCATTGAAAGTGAAAGAGGATGCAAGCTATGCTGGAGGCGCTTCAACGTTGAAGTGAATTAAAAAATAAATACGTGAATAAAAGATTGAATTATTACTTTGATATATGTAGGAAAAATTATTTCATCAAAAAAAGTATCAAAACTAATAATAAAATAATTAAAATGAATTTACTGCAATTCTACAACAATAAAAAAGCAATTATATATCACAAGCTTTTATTTAAAAAATAAAATAAGTGACAGTTTGCTAACCATCCGCAAAGCTTCGAGGTGGACAATATAATAACAAATTTCAACGAAATACAAAATAAATTTAGTTTTCATTACAGTTAAATTTGTGGATATTGTTACTGTTTTCGATTGTTTATCGAAATCATTAGTGATAACGTTGAAAACAAATCTTTACTGTCATCACTGTTATCGAATTCTACAATTACCAACACGCTTCATAGCATCGTTATAGTTATTTCTATCGTATTCCTAAAAGTTTAAATGGCATGCTTATCGATATCATTATAGTTATCGATGTTTTTTATCAGTATTTATAGTGCTATCGTTTATCGAAATCTTTACTGGCACCACTATTGCTGTTATTCGGTTTCTTCCATTACAAAACAGCTTAATAATATAGTTATCGGTATCTTAATCGTATTCTTCAAAGTCTATAATATCGGGCGTGTATTAAACTGCTGTTACTTTCAAAGTTATCGATATTGTTATCACAATCGATTTTAATGGGTATCGTTATTGTTATCGTTTATCGATTTTTTTTTTAATTTTATCGGTACTGGCGCCGCTATCGCTGTTATCTAGTCTATGTCAGTGCCAAAATGCTTAATAATATCGTTGTCTGTGTATCGTATTCCTCAAAACCTATAACAGCGAAAAAAAAGTTTGCTCTACAGCCAAACCATAAGGAGTCTCTTAAAAAAACTAGACCTTCCGCCCATTACTGAGTTCAGTTCATTGCTAACTGTTTAGAAATCCAAAGGAAATATCCTAAAACTTTTTCTAACAGTTCTAAGGCCAAACGTTTTCAAAAATCTTGCTTTTTAAACTAATCTTAAAAAAGCCCGAACTTGAAAGAGCTTTTGTAGCAATGTTAAAAAAAAAAATCGGGCACTTATTTTCTTGACCAAATGAATTTATGAACTTCAAAAGTGTTTTTTTTTAGAATCCAATTGGCTTCTCAAAATGGTGCTGTATTTAGTAGAAATTGAGAAGTATTTGAAGGAGAAAGCTTTAACCATTGACTGCCAAATATTCTACCTTAAAACTGATTAAACTCTTTAATAAGTTATTATATTACTCAGTTACAACTACCCCTTTACTCATCTTTCTTCAAAACCTCGTTTATTTGTATGCATACATGTGCAGCGCCTAAAAGTAGGCTACTTTCGAAATACCGTCATAACCCTTAACTGCACAACTACCTTAATTATGCATTTCTTCACATTATTTGCTCGAGTTACGCATAAACTTTAGCTCACCTTTGGCGCTTGCTATCCTCATGCGCCAAAAAGTATGCTATCTACAGTATTTTGCCATATAAGCTGAAATATTTCAAATATTTTCCCAGCAAGCTTGCCAACAAGTTTTAGTATATAAATTTGTTGCTTGCGTTAGATTCATGAATTATTAATGAACTTTTAGGCGCATCGAACAAAATTAGCATAAAGAGATTAATTTGTGTAGAACGAAAGCATACGCATATTCTTATCGAGCGCTTGCGAGTGTGCTGTGTTATGGGGATAGGCACGAATCGGTTACACGATTTTCACCACTTATATCTATACGCTCACTTCTCCCTTTTTCGAATTGGCTTGGCTAAAGGACTCACCCGAAGAACGCAAAAACCAGCAGTTAAATGCCAAGTTGATGATGGGCTGTCGTTCAGGTTGACTAGCTTGTTTGACGGCCAAGTGTAGGATAGATAACGGTAAATTTATGTAGAGTAGTTCTACTTTTTCGCTTCGTAAATGTTGAAAGGGGTGACTAAAATATTAATGAGAGAATCGAAGCGTTTGAATGGGGTTAACACCATTGTGTAGTATGTAATATTTGTAGATTATGGATAGCGTATAATTCTCAAAAGTATGCTAAGCTTGTATCGCATTTGCTGTCAATCGAGAACAGCAGAGACTATTAAAGCTGAGAAATATTGCTTCTTTCGATTTTAGTAAATAAAGGTATTGATTAAATGGCATACCTTTAGGCGCTAACTTAGTGAAAGTTATTTGCAATCGAATATGTTGTGTTTTAATAAACTCTACCTTCAAATGTTCGCATATTTTTGTATACTTAATGTTAGAAAAGATTTTTTAGTGTAGTTTTGTAAACACAATTCAATAATTGTTTTATGCGAAATGGTTTTTGCGGGTTCATGCCACACTTCAATCCATCTTTAGTGCTAGGGTTTTCCAGATATTAGTAATGAAGCATACTTTTTGGCACAAAGTTTTAAAATCCGATTTTTTTGCAAAGTACAGTTACATATGTGAAAAAAAAGCACGTCACTTTCTCCAGTTTTGGCTATTGTTCTCTTGTTTGTTTAATATTTTTTATTTGTTTCCATCTAAGGAACGTTCAAATGAATTTTTTTTTGTATGGAAGAGGATGTGTGACTGTTTGATAAAATTTTGTTAAATTTTCCTATTTTTTCTACAAAGTTTGAATTGTGGGTTTATAAAAACAGAAAAGTCAATTTATAGGGATTAAGAACAATGGTTTGGAATTTCTATTATATGCGGTCGCTAGATTCGCTTCTAAAAACTTAAGAAGCTAGTATACTTTAAGGCGCCAGAAGTTAAAATCGAAATGGTAATGCGACCAGAGCCTTAATTATTGCTGGTACATAATAACTGCGCACACCTTTGACACAAATTTTAATTAAGAATTTGCTAAATTAGTATACCAGAAAAATTTTCATTTGTTTCAATCGCAAATTATCGCTTTATTTTACGTCACGTCATTATCGTTGAAGTAGTTCAAGAACAACAATGTACACTCTTTCACTGTTCTATACTCACAACGCATACTGGCAAACCCACAACGCTCGCATAGCTAATGATAGTCGCCGCGTACTACCCATGTAGTGTGCTTTCAGGCGTAAGCGGTTATTTATGCACACAAATACAGGTCCACATACAAAAAGCGGCATGTATTTTTATAGCAGCGCAATTACTGTCATTAACCTGCTTTTGTTTTCACTCTTCACAAGTGAACAGACTTTTGTTTTTATTTTATTTTTTATTTTTTTTTTAGTTGTTTGCTGCTACTTTTTGCTGCTTTCCCTTTCACTTTTCGTTTTTTATTTTTATATTGCCGCTGTGCAATTTTTCATGCTACTTCTGCGTTAATTTTGAACTCAGAATTTCTGTTTGTAAACAAAACTAGCGATGCAACATGGAGCTGGGGGTGCTCCGGCGCGCTCTAAATAGCCTACTTTAAGGCGCAAACAACAAGCGAAAATAAAAAGCGACTGCAAGTGGGTGAGTGTGTACATATCCGCTATCTCCGCGCTTCAAAGGCAATGCAAATCCAACTATATTTGCCCGCAACCTGTGGCTATGCGCCTAATTGCATGCTATTACTTTTTCTATTTTTGTTTCATACTTTTAGGCGAGCTGTCAGTGAAGTGAGTGCAAATGCTTGTATTGTTGTTGTTAGAACCAGCGTGCATGCCAAATAAAGCGCTCATCACCTCTCCTACCGCATGTCTATTCTGCGCGCAGCTCCGTTGGCATTAAGGGTCGCATTTTGTTTGCAAAAATAATACATATTGTATATGTATGTACATTGTGGTGTGCCGTTTAAAGTTTCAATGACTGACAGTTGACCGCATTTCGAGCACAACGGATGCGCGCAGCAACTACGCGTAATTGACACAGTTGTCATTAAACCGCTTTTAACGGAGTGATGTGTAGTCGAGTGTGTGTGTGAGTGAGCGCGCCCATAAGAGTAATAAGTATTTATTTTATTTGTGTTTGAGTGCATAAATAAAACCAAATAACAAGAGAAACTACAATGTAGTAAATTAAATGGAAATAGTGTCGTATTTCCGGCGCCAAGCGTTTTGATGCGTTTAATAATCCCCACAAGTCTATCATAATTGGCATTTAAGTTCTTCGTTGTCAATTCGAGTGAGGGGAAAAAAATAAGAAATGACATGCAAACATTTATGACAGCTGTCAAAAATATAAGAGTTTAAATGCTACTAATTGCGTAGGTCGAAATTGCAATCAAATTTGACGTTCGCACAAAGCTTCAAATTGAAGTGAGAATTACAAAGCCTCGACAGCCGGTCGTACTCGCTCTCTTAAATTTTTACTCACCGAGTCTTTTGTGCAAATTTTTTAAATGGAATGATTATTCTGCTTCTTCCTAGTATTCTGCATTAGCAAATAGTGCACCCTAAAGTAGACAATATAAAATATTAAAGCTACTTGCGCTGTTTGAATTTTTTTCCTTCACATAGCTGGTATACGGCTATAATTCTCAACAAGTTTATGAAATTGTTGTTTTAAATCGCAGAACGTCTGATCATCTCATAACATATCTCTGACCAATGGCGTTCAAAAGCTTTCTTCACAACAAATCCTCGAAAGTCTGCAACGTAGTGAGATTCACCCCATCACGATTGGAATTTTGATAGCCTTTAGAAAAATTGTATGCTATCGCAATTAGAAGTGAGTTCAGTTGCAAATTTGTATCCATTAAGTATTCCTGGTTTCATAAAGGGAATTATGGACACGCAGTACGTTATATATCTCATTAAAATATTATGAATTTAGTCACTGCTTTTACAATTTAAGTTGAATGTCTGCCTACATATTGGCTTATAATTTTTTTTGTAGATTATAATTTTTTCTGTTTTGAAGGATAGAAATTAAATAAATTCAAGCTGATTTTTTGAGTTTAAGTTTCACTAATTTCAAAACTCATTCTTCCTTAATTTATCTACATACTATTTGAGTAAAAAAATGTAATATTCGATCTATATTTTTGGAAAATTGTCTATGTTTAGTATAACTCAAACTGAACTTTAATTTTTTCAACATTTTGTTTTTCTTAAGTGCCGTTTTGACATCCATTCTGAATAGAAAAAATTAAACAGTGTGCCCTAAAAATAAAATTCTTTAGAATATTTTTAATTCATAATAATATTTTTCAATTATTTATTTTTCTTAAAAGTTCTGTGTTTTTTTTTTTTTTTTTTGATGTTTAAAAATAAATATAATGTTTTTACAATATTTCTAAATTTAATTTTTTTTAACTGGAAATTATTATTCGCTCATTGGAAATTTAAAATTTGTTTGCAAAATTTTATATTACTTTCAAAATAACAAGTTTTTGTTTTCGATTTGTATTTTCTTAGCTTTTCGACAATTTTCGAGAATAATTCAAAACTAAGCTGAAGTTTAAAGTTACTTCCGAAAGTATTGTTTTTATAAAAAAATTAAAAAAATAAATAGTGTGTGTTTTAAATATATTTTATTTTTTTTGAAATACCAGTTAATTTTTTTTCAAACTTTGTTTGTCTGTGTTAGGAAATTTTTTTGCTAAAAGTTTTTGTTTTCATTGTGTAATTTTAGTATGTACAAATTTACACAAAATTAAACCAATTTCTAACTATAAGGAAGAAAATAACGTTTTTTTCTTGTACATAGATTTTTGTGCTTTAAATATTTCTTTTGTTTTTGTATATTTAAAAATAAATAATAATTTTTACCCGAATTTTTGTGTTAAATCTTATTTATTTTTATTTTTATTATTATTTTTTACTTTGATATGTAAATTTTACTACATTGCTATAAGTGGTTCAAACTTTAAGTCTGGTTCAAACTTTAAGTCTGGATTTTTTAATAACTATTACATTTTCAAAATTTGAACCTAATTTTATTTAAAAAAAATTTTTTTTTTTGTTTTTTTTTTAATTTTATTTATTTAAATTTCTCGACTTGTAACTGTTAAAAAATGAGTATTGCTTAAACGTTTAAAAACTTATTCGTTGTAAATAAAAATTTATAAATTTTTTATAAAAATTATTTATTACTTGTAATTTTTGTATTACTTTGTCATGAAGGTTTTGAACTTTATTCGTTTTTTAGATAACTATCTAAATTTTTTTAAATGAATCTTAAGTTCTTTAATTTTTTCATTTAAATTCCTTTAATTTTCGATTTGTAACTATTTAGAAATTAGTATTGTTTAAAATTTAAAAAAAAATATGAATGTTTTCCATAAGCTGTAAACTTAAGACGAGTGTGTAAAATTCCCACATACACTGTTATTGTATTGTAGTAGTTGTAAATTTACTCATATATTGCATTTTCTGTTCGAAAAACTTCATTTCCTCTAATAATTTTGCAATTTTCACTACTTCCGCAAAATTTAATAAATATGTTAATTTTTACAATCAGCCATAACACAAAACCAAATTTAATCAATGCTCAAAAAATATACGCCACACACTATAAATATTTAATACACCTACCACTAATGTAATCTAATTTGATTAAAATTTCCATAAAATTTGCATTTGCATAGGAATCAAGAATTCAAATAAATGAGATGGTTTCCAATATAAAAATAAATAACTCGAAAATTGCCACAAAAAAATTATAATAAAACGAAAAAAAATGCAACGCTATGCGCCTGAAAATATTAAAAAAAAGCACTCAACTAATTTTAAATATACATAGTGAGTTTTTATTTAAAATTTTACGATTAATTTATTACCGAACACTTTTTCTACTCAAGTGAATATTAATTAAATTATGCATTGTGTATATTAAAATTTTCTTTTCATAGCTTTCATTATGAAATTCTTGCTTTTTTGTCTATGTTGCATGCGCGTTTATTTTGTAAGCACACAATTTTAATTAATTAATATACATTCATTCAGATTTTTTTTTCATTTCATTTCATTCATTGTACATATATGAACATTGCTCATTTTAATAATTTAATAGTCAATATATAATTACAAATTTACCAACGATCAATTGTGTGCACCAACAATTAGCAATCAATGATGCCTACCGAACAATTGCTGCTAAAAAAACAAAAAAGCAAACACTACACAAAATACAATAAACCATAAAAAACAACAAAAAACAATGCCAAATGTAATTAAGAATTAATGCGAAAATTGTGCGTACAATATAATGCCATTTTTTATACCTGTATTTTTTGGGCGTAAAACAATTATGACTTACATAATTAAATGTCAATAAATATGCGATAACAGTGCGCATGAAAAGTATGTCTACACACGCGGAAAGAATTGTAACTGCTTAACAATGCAATGTTTTTTAATATATCTAAAAAAATAAAGAAAATGGGTAATAGGTATTTGTACGGCTGAGAAAATCGGTGAGCAAGGGAAAAGAGAACGAAAGGCGGGTAAAAGTTGCCGTAGCGCAGTTGCAGTCATCTCTATGTAAAATTCCTTGCGCTAGAGGGTTTTAATTTTTTTTTTCTAAAGCTCTTTGTTTTGTGTTTTGTATCTTCAAAAATAAATACTAAGCATTTACAATATTTTTTGTGTTCAATATCAATTTTTGTTTAATTGTAATATCATTAAAAATTAAAAAAAAAAAATATTTAAAAATGCTTATTACTTTCAAAAAATTGTGTACTTTATAATGTTTTTTTCTGCATATGCATTTTTTTTTGTTTTGTAAAAATAAACATTAACTTTTTACCAATATTTTTTGTACTAAATTTCAAACTGGTTCTGCTATGGCAAAATCTTTTCAAAATTATGCTTTTTTCAAATGTTTCAAACTTTCACTCCGCTTTTTTTTATAAATCTATAACATATGTATTTACACAAAAAGAAAAATTTAGAATTTTTTTATTTTTTTTTTTATTTTTTTAAATTTTCTTGACTTGTAAATGTTTGGTAATTTTAATTGCTTAAAATTTTAAGCTTGAATTGGGCATCACCAAAAATTAACGCGAATCTTTTTCTAATCTGCAGAGCAAACACCTCTGAAAAAAAGAACAACCACAATGTCTCATTTGCCTCTTGGTAAAGTACAGTCCCGTGCAGAAGCTTGTTCCCGCAAATTCTCATTAAACAGTTTGCAATGTAGTTAAAACTTTGCAGATTTTTTCAAATTTTTGAAGAAACTTTTAAATTTAGATCTGTATGGTTTCTGCTAGGAAATGAGCTAAACTTTTATAAAAAAAAATTTAAAGCATTGAACAAACAGAACAAAATTAGTCAAAACTTGTCAAAATATGGCGTACCTATTAAATGTTCGTAAAAATCGCAGAGTAAACTTTTTCCAAAACTTTTCAAAATTTGCCGTGTTAATTTTTTTTACTAATTTTTTTTAAAGAAAATATTGTTCATATAACAATAACAAACACTTTCATCAATCCAAATACCTTAAAAATATTCAACAAATTTTTATGAAATTTTTTAAATTTTTACCCAGATTTTCGATAAATCTTCAGCTTTAAATCCATTCAATTTCTGTACAATTAAATTGTCCGTCACTGTATGCTTAAAGAATGCCCATAAAAATCGCACAGTAATTTTTTACAAAATTTTTCAAAACTTGTCTTGTTAATTTCTTTTTATAGTTCTTATTATAATAACAAATATTTTTATCAACTAAAGTACTTTACAAAATTCAACAAATTTTATGAAATTTTTTACGTTTTTTTTTCAAAAATTTTCAAAATTTTCAAAAAAAAATTTTTTTTTACAAAATATAGTTCGTATTACAATAACAAACATTTTCATCAACTAAAATACTTTAAAAAACAATCAAACCAAAATTCATAAATTACTTTACAGTTTTACCCAGAATTTTCAAAAACTGTTTGGGTACACAGTTTTTAGTCCATTCAATTTGTGTACAATAAAATGCAAATTTAAAGTCGCTAAAAATTACTATTTGTTTTTGACAATTTTTTTTTTGCGATACCATATTGTACATTTTCTTCTGAAGCATTGGGGAAAAATTGCTGTACGATTTTCACTGGTATTAGTTGTGTAATTTCAAGTTTGTACTCATTTGCTGTGGTTTTCGTACTTCCCGTACTTCAAGTAACGAATTTGGTATATTTTAGAACAACCACTTCGCTTGAATTATATGAACCATTAACTTAACGATTCTGACAAAACCAAGGAAGGGCCCGCGCCTAAGAGTGTGGGACCGAGTTTCTACTTCTCAGGCAAATTATTACTTATGGCTACCTAGAATCGTATAGAGAACCCACATATCCCAGGAGCTGACGACGACTTGCAATTTTTTAAAATCCTCTGAACAGTGGTGGCCTTTCTTATTCGGTTTTTCGGCACTCTCATAACTTCCATAGTTTGTTGCTAAATAGGGCGCCCGATGTAGGGGAAAGGAATATATTCACAACTTTCCGCAAATGTACAGCTTCCATGAATAAAAGTACCTCGTCTAATTGTCTGGCCGAAACTCTAAGCAATTAAGAAATAATTGATGGAATAGCTTACTGGAATCTGTGCTGGCACATACCAAGGATTTTCAACTTCTTCTAACTAATTTTGCTATACATACCTTTCCTTTGGGACAGATTAGACCCTCCCTTCTTAGCGAATCGCATTAGCTTCCGATTCGATTCTTAGCTCCTCCAAGCTCAGCTCAGAGTTGCTTCGGTTCGCCGTCGACCGACAAAAGTTGACCTGCTATAGACTACTCGGACGGTCTCTTTTCGCCGAAAGATCGGAGTGGTTTAAAAACAAGAACGAGCTCTTTTAAAACAGACCGTATAGTTAACCCTAACCTGCGTATACCTCCTGAAAATAATTGTGGCCAAGTTAACGTTAGATTGGATGCAAACTATGTTAATTGTTTTGAGTAAATAAAGCGATCGGTTTCGAGTGGTCTTTCAATAGTATTTGGCATCACAGGAGGCTACTAGAAAGCAACCAGTTTGAGCTAACCTTATCTAACCTGGTATAGCCGAAAGCATGAATTCTGCTTTTTCGCACCGCATCTCTGTAATTGATTTAACACATGTGCTTTTCTTCTATTCCACGTACTTTTCGGTACCTCCGTCCTAGATAAATATTTCAAATATACCAACATTCGTAATCTACAGCAGCAGTAAGCTATTCACTGACCCAGTTAAGATGCAAATTTAGGCAGACAGAAACTACAACTTGAAGGCTGTGAGACAGGCAACGGTAAAAGCAACCACAACAACAACAAGACTGGGCGTCCAAAAATAGCTATAAAAAAAAAGAGAACAAACAAAAATATGCCGAAAAACTCGAACATAGCGCAACTTGCTCTGCTCCACCTTAAGCCTTGCAACCCAAGCTAAGAGCAACAAGCTGAAAAGCAAAAAAAATCAAATCATTCAAAAACGCACGACAGGAAATCCAAGCAATAAACTGCTCGAGCAGGATATTGAGGACAACATTTAAGTGGCAAATGCAAAAGCGAAAATCGAAAGACTGTGAAGTGTGGTTGTTTTTTTTTTTACACCAACATTCGACTAGCTATCCGAAAAGTGGGCAGTTCACATACCGTTCACCGTTGGCTATGAAAATGCTAATCCACTTCGTTTTCAAAATGTTAATTCCATTGAATTCGTGTATGCTACTCAATGGACTTTATTGGCATTTCCGTTTTCGTGTTAAGTGTAATGGGCTCTTGCCAACTGACTCGCTCCCCTTCAGCCGCAACGCTTTAAGCTTCATATTAACCTGGTCATAAAGGAAATGTCTTTGCTGTTTCACTTTGGCTTTTTTGCAGCTGTTTCTTGGCTCCCGGTTTGGGTGTGAGAAATTGTGCCTTAAGCTCAATGCCATCAAATTCCGTCAATTAATCACAAAAGTGCTTTGCATCCGCTGGTCGAGTGTTCCTTTCACAGGCTGGCTGACTGGCTGTCTAGCAAATTGTCTGCCCGCCCCTCTGCCCATATCTCTACTTACTACTTACTTACTACTCGTATCGCGGCAATTTAACATTCTCTAAAGCCACTCCCAGCGCTCTATGGCCAGCCAGCTCCACAAGCTCCTTCTTGTTCCACCTCTGCTTACTCGTCGGTCTGCCTTCGGTTTGTTTATCTAGGCAGCCAGACGTTAGCCTATTTACTACTAACTGTTCTTCTTTGTGCGCGCTTTGTTTTGTCGCTTAAAGCGCACGAGCACTCAATGAATAAATTCCTCTTTCGCCTCTTGTGCCGCGTTGTAATCGCCTTCTGTGAAAGCTTAAATTGTTGGTTGCTAGTGGTGCGGTGTCCCTCCGTCCTATTTTCAGTAGATTTCTCTTTCCAAACTTTAAGTGGCTCTGTGCGCTCTCAAGTACATTCTTTGCCATTTTTTTTTCCATTCTCATTTCCCATTCTACATCAATTTTTCTTTTTACACCGCCTTCTTCTTCCAACCCCCTTTTCGCAGGTGTATGTTTACATTCTTTCGTCTCATTCAGAAGAGTCTTTTTCGTTGTGGAGTTTTCGGAGGTGTGTCAACGCATTTGGTTTTAAGTGCATTTTGTAGATGGCATCAAATTGCCGCGATACATGCTACCTAACAAATACATGCATGCGTGTATGTGTGTGCATTTACACATACACATACACATAAATCTACCAACATCGGCACATTTCCCTGCACATTCCTTTTCATTGCATTGTATCTGTCTTTAGCTGCCATTTGTTGCGTCTTTAAGTTAAAATTTAGCGCAAAATACCAGAATCGTTAATAAAAATTTCAAAAATATATTTTAAAAATGTTTATAAATATATATTATTTGCTAATGAGTGACATACAATTAACGCAAATTTACAGAACTTAATGCCAAGTATTTCGAATCATTACTGAGTACGCGTACTATTTGAGTATTGAGCATTGAAAAAAAAAAAATTTTAAATTTTGCATAGTGAAGTGTTGAATATTTTTGAATGCTCACTACCAATATTTTTAAGTAGCGACCCCTACCGAGTCTTTTGAAACCCCGTACTTACAACATTTAGTATCAATTCCAAAGAAACAAATTTGTCCAAATATAAATTGAATTTTATTAAACAAATTTAAAGAAATGAAAATTATAGTTCTGTAAAACATCATAAAAATTTTCAAAAATGTTTAAAATTTTCTAATTACTAAAGAAAAAATTTAAATCTCTTAACAGAAATAAAAAAAAATATATAAAGGAAATTAAATAATGGAAACTACAGCACAACACAAGAAAGTTTTCATACCAAAAATTTTAATATAAAATAAAAAAATTCAAAATTTTGTAAATTATTACAAATTTATAATAAGCAATGGTTATCGAAGATTTTTTTTATAAAAAAAAAAAGTTAACTAATGATAGCTATTGAAATACACAATATAATAGTGAATATAAAAACTATAAAAAAAACCGAATAAAAATTTATTAACATATAAGAAAAAAATTTAATCTTTTAACAGAATTATAAATTTATCAAATTATTTGTAAAAAAGAAACTTCGATATAAAGTCTCAATCACAATTATTGTCATATTAAATAAAAATATTTAAATAAATTTCATAAAATATTTTGCTTGAAATATAAAAAATTCTTAAAAATTTTATAAAATACAACCATTGTGAATAAATAATTTAAACTAAAAGCTAAAAATGTTCAAAAATAATTTCTTTTTCAAAACAGTACTAAAAATTATGAAAATATTTATAAAAATAATACTTCAGCATATGCACATATATTCGCAATGATTATCATTATGATATTAAATAAAATCAATTTATCGCAATATTTTGTTTGATATTATAAAAAAAAAAAAAAATAATGAAATGATTGAAGAATAAAAAGTTAAAACTACAAAAAATGCATCAAACTTTCTTTACAAAAGAGATTGAATTTGAGCAACATAATTATATAAAATTAAAGCAAAAAAGTCTATAAATAAAACATCTATAACAAAAAAGAACCTACTACAGATATAAAACTAAAAAAAAACTTACAATTATGTATTTAAAGCGATAAATAGTAAACCAAATAAAACCATTTTAAAATTAGGCATATCAAAATGTGAGCCATAAAATTAAAAGTAACATAAAGTGTTAAAAAGAAATACCAAAAAAATTATTTAAATACCAAAAACAATACATAAATAAATTATTCTCAAGACTAAATGTACAGCAAAAATCACCACTAAATTAAAAAGAAAATTTTAAAATTTGAAAATTTTTAAGAAAAACACATTTCTGGTTAAAATTGTCTATGCTCCTTAAAGTATGCCTTACTACGTGCCGGCTACAATTCTCACTCAAATAGAAACTTTAATCTCCATCTTTCACATCTCTTGTGCTCCACTTCTTAGAAAATCCCCCTTATACACCCACGCACGTCAGAACATCCCGTTATATAAGATTTTCCATGAAAATGTCAATATTCATAGTCAGCGCCACCTGTCGATTGGGAGCAGAAGTACAGCTTGAGTGAGGTGAATTTCGCATAAATTCTTTGTATAACAGGACATTTTTCTTAATTGGTTGTTGCACTGGCTAATTTTTCATTTCATATTTTGTTTGGTATCTAATTTATGGGGAATTGTGCTCGTTTCGTGGTGAATTAAATGGATGAAAAAACAGATAAAATAAAAAAAAAAATTATTAAAAAATAACCACACCACGCTAAAAATCACTTCAAATTAATCTTTATACATCAAATTTATATTAAAAACCCCTAAATTCCAAATATAAATAGAAACTCAAACTTACAGATTTGTACTGTAAATTAATTTAATTTTAAATATATCTTATTTTTTCTGTTTGAAATGATATTTTCTTACACATTTTTTAATAACACTATTTTCCTAAATATACCTTTTGATTATGTTTGCATAACAAGGTTGGAAATTTACTAATCGAGTTTGTTATGAAAATATGCTAATTTAAAATTCCAAAAAAAATTTATTAATACAAATTTTCCTTGAACAATTATTAAATTATATTCATACATAGATGCATATTCCTTTTTTAAGGATATACCCACGGAAACCATACTGCTCCCAAAATTAAGTAGCTAACTTCTTCACCAACGAATCTGATTTGAAAATCATTAAATTAACTGAATAAAATGCCAGGAAACATTTTTCATAAATTCACTCATATGTGAACCATATCTAATATTTTTATTGCATACTTTTCAACAGCACTTTATTACAACAAACACACATACACATGCCTATACCGGCGTACATACAAAATCAACCCTGAAAATTTATGCCTGCTACAGAAGCAGCGAAAAAATCATACGCCACTTATCTAATTCCACATCATTTGAGTTTTATTATGGAAACTTTTCTAACCCACCTCTTTGCGTTTTATTCTATTTACAGTTATCCGAGTTGGAGCAGCGCGTCATTGAGGCGGAAGAACGTGCTGAGGAGGCAGAAGATAAGGTAAGTAAAAAATGCCAGTATCTACGTTTAGCTGCTAGAAAAATAGTGTGAGCTTAGGGGAAGAAAGAGAGATTGTAGATTTTGAAATATTAAATTTTTTCAGGCAAATTAAACAAATCTTTACAAAAGAAATTTAGAATGCAAAAAAATTCATATCTCTAGCTTATTACTAGTTTATTAAATCTGTTACTTTTCCTTACAAAAAACTTGACACACCCCTTTTTAAAGGCGAAGCGCCTGAAAGTATGTTTCGTAAGATTTTATCCCCAAAAACCCACTTGAACGCATTTTCTATCGCAGTGAATTCACAACATTTTGGTAATCTACATTTAAGGGTGACTTCTCTTTGAATAGAACAAAGCTTGGCAACATCAACAATGAAACCGCAATGAAATAAATCAATTCATGGATTCGCCGAATTTAACATAAATTTGTACAACTTTTAATACTTACATACCGCTTTGGTTTTCACTCAGTGGGTGGTGATTTAAAATAAAAAAAATACGGCCACGTGCCTGAGTGTATGCTAAGGATTTGTACTTTGTCATTAGTAACCACTTGAAATCTTGAAGTGCTACAAGTAATCTGGCTACAAGGGATGGGAGCAAAGCCAAGAAATGTAATCCGAAACTTGCAGCTCAAATAAGCATGGAAATCAATACTTCACTGAAATGTGTTTTGGTTTTAAAAATACTTTGCAAACGTTTTTCATCCACTTCATTTCTTTTATTTAAAATGATTTTAAATTTCTGAATTTCAAAAATATTGCCTACTTAAGTTTTAACATAAAAAATTTATTTTAGGTTTTTTTGCTAAAAATTTCATTAAAAAAAATTCATTATTTGTTATTTTTAAGCGAACTTTATTACATTAGAAAATCTTCAGTTTCAAATTTTTAATTCTTTAAATAACATATAATTTTGGAACAAAAATCTGTACAAATTCCTAACTTTTTAGGCATTTGAGTAAAAAACAAAATGTCGAAAAAAACTATTTTTCAAAAGAAAAATTTATTTACCTGCTTGAAGATTAAATTTGTTAAAAGTAAACTTTAGAAAAAATTCAAAACAATTTTAATTGCATATATAAATTATTTTAATAATCTAAAGTTTGAAAAAACTATGTAAAAATTCTTATCTTTTTAGACATTTGTATTTAAAAAAATATGGATAAAAGTAATATTTCCAAAAATAAGAATTTAGCTACTTTATGAGAATACATTTTTCAAAAGTAATTAATTGTTTCTAGAAAAACAAACTTTTAGGAAAATATGTAAAAAAATATAACTAAAATTTTATTCTGAAAAATTAAATGAAAATTCAAATTCTGAAATTTGTTTAAAGTTATAAAAATATATTTTTTTTGTATTAGCTTATTTCCCGTAATTTCATCATGGAACACCGTTTAATTTTTTATAACTCCTTTATCTTAAAAACTCTTTTCGAATAAAAATTTTATTCTACAAAATTTATACTGCAGCTAAACAAAATTTTCATTTTTCCACAAAATGTTTTTAACCACATTTTGGAAAAACCATAGACTTTTTCGTAACTTAAAAAACAACACTTTAAATTTGTCAAACAATTTATGTTTTCGTATTTAATACAAATTATAAGGATTTTGTGGAAAATGTTAATTTTCGAATTCAAATTCAATTTGAATAAAAATCTATATTTTTGTAGTATTAGAATTTTCGAAAATTTCTGAATTTGCATTTCTGAAATTTTCGAAAATTTCTGAATTTTCTAAATTTTCCGAAAAAATTAATTATATACTTTTTAAACAGCCGTCCGATGAAAGAATTTTCTTTGCTTGATAATTATTGCTAAATATTGGAAATATTTTGAAAAAAGTACTCATTTTTCAAACATAATCTTAAATTTGAAAAACTGCATTTTCGCTTTTGAAAATTGTTTAAAAGCATCTTCAACAATTAGTTAAATACTCACTTTCATAATTTTTTATTTGAAATTTATTTAAAAAAAAATATTCACAACTTAAAAATATGATAGATTTTTATTGAGAAAAATTGCCAAATTTTTGAAATTTGATTCAATATAAACATTTTGTTTAAAGCTTTTTAAATGTATAGTTTTTGCAATAGAAAACTCAATATTCTCTCAGACTCAATATTTTTATCCTCAAATATTATATTTTAAACTTTATATTTTCCAATTTTAAATGTCCACAGCTCCATACATACATAAGTTCCTTGGAGTATTACTAAAGTCCTTTTCACTAATTATTCTTGGAAATTACCCGTCAATGCCAACTTCACTATTTACTTTACCTTTCTTTTCCGCCACACAAACAATTCTTAAACATAATACATAATAATCATGAAGTTGCGATAATTATAATTCCCATAAACATAATAACCAACTACGCTGCTGCAACAATTTCCACTCATAACGAGCCCACCGACAGCAGCAGCAACAGCTGCAATAACAACCAGCTAAGTCATCTTCGCGCAATGTTCTACTCCATTCGTTTTTTCTGTTTTTTATCTGAGGCATTACCCTCATCCGCATGGCATACAGCAAGCAAACAACAACACACAACAAATAAAATTCTAGCATTAAGCCAGCGCAACAATGACATGAGATCTGAGCTATCGCTGTCGAAACACCCGCACAGTCAGTGGTGCTTTATAAATACTTCCGTTTCCATAGCGTTCACTCCGCTCTTCTTCTTCTCAGTATCTCTCTCTTTCTCTCTCTCTCTCTGCCACCCAGCTTAATTTTATTTTGAACATAACAACGCTCGGCAATAAAAAACGTTTACAACAAAAGCATTTTACTCTACGAGTGGCTGTTTGAGCTATGGGAGGGAAGCTGTGACCCCCACCGCTGCACCAACTTTGATTTCCTTTTTGCTGCTGCTGCCTCACCTTCAACGCTGTGGTTGTGATAGCAACAGTAGCATACCGGAAATACGCATTAAATGCAAAATAACTAAATGTGTGTGTTTGTATGTGTCTGGGTATTTGCTGTGTGCTGTTTGCGGGGCTTATGACTATCCTCTGAAAGGACTGACGAGGAGGTGGAGATGGTGTTGTAACGTAACGTTGCTGGCATTACCGGCGTTGCGGTTGTCTTGCTGCATAACATTCAGAAATTAATGGGAGTTTGTTTGGTTTGTTGTTGCTGTAGCTTTTCCTGTTGCTGCTGTGATATATGGTAACCTTGTAACATCAACATCCCCGCCTATCCGAACTCAGCGCCACAGTACGTACGTAAGCTATTAGCGCGCACAAACTTGCCAGAGCACACCCACTCCTCCTGCTCGTCTATTGATGGTGAAACCACGAAATGTTGGAGTGTGTGAAACTGTAGACAGAGCGAAGCAACAATGCGCCTGTATTAACACGTCCCGAGGGTATTTTTCATTATGCAAACAAATACGGCTTGCACTGCGCAACTCCCGCCCCCAATTGCAAGAACTGAGGCAGCTACGGCCTCGTGCGCTTGCATGCTGCGTTTGCCTTAAATCATGCGACGCTGGAGTTGTATTTGTTAAAATTTGATATATATGTATGAAGTTTGTGTTGCCCAAACTAAGTGATGGTCATTCCCTTATCATTCAGTTGTCCTTTGTTTATCAGTTGGCCGCTTTACTCGCACACGAAGGCGGTCTCAAATGGCTCACAGATGAACGTAGTCAGCTCTACTAGCTAGATTCTTTGACTCACCTTTCCCTTCACAACTCTCATTTTGATGACCTCTTCTCCTCCTCTGTCGCTTTACTTCACTTCATTTCACATTGTTTACTTCCCTCACATACTCTCTCGCTACAATCACCTCGCTATCTCCCCCTCATGTTTGTCCAGTCATCCTTTTGGGATCACTAAGTGTTGTACAACAAATTGAATTTACCTTATTGCATTCATTAAATTATTTAAATATTAAAAGCAAATAGCCGGCTTGCCAAAGGGGAATAAACAAAAAGCCATAATCTCTCAGCATTCAAAGTATTTTACAGTTTACAGCATGAAACCTCAGCGGTGAGAATAAAGCTCAGACACGCATCATATTTGCTCATATGAAAGGTTTGCCCACCACACGTATCGACTTCACTCACACTCAGTCTTTTACTCAATCATTCACTCACTCACTACTTAAAGTATAAATCTCAGTCATCATGAATTTAGTTGAAATGCTCCCTTGAGTCTGCAATCTTGTCGAATACACACCCATGCCATAAAAGTAAAAGTAAAAAAAAAGGAATGTTAGAACGCGATCAATTTTTTTTTTTTAATTTTTGGTCTGAGCTTTACAAATCTTTAAATAGTAACAATTTTAAAAAACTCCGGGAACCCTGCAGTAAGACTTTTTTAAACTAAAATTTTGTATTTTTCATAAATTTACAAAGATTAGAGATTTTTTTAACCTATTAGAAGCCAATTTGAAATTAGAAAAAATAAAATTTCTGAAAATATACTTTTTAAATTATTAAACGTATTGAATTTTTTAGCAATATCCGCCAAGTTTTTTAAATTATATTTTTTCATTAAATCAAAAAAAAAATTGCAAGAAAATTATTCTAAAAATAATGCCACATAGAAATTTAATGAGTTACAAACCTACTTAAAATGTTTCTAAAAATTCTATTGAAAAGTTTGAAATTTTGATAAAAATTGGTTGAGTTTCTATATATATTTTTTACAAAGTTTATCATTCTGATTTATATACTTTTTATTTTATATTGAACTAGCCTTTTCAAAAATTAACGGGGAAAAAATTATCATGAAAAATATTGCGAATATTAAAAAAAAAATTTACGTCGTATGTACCAAGACTAAGTTTCGTTTATTAAAAAGCAAAAACTTATAGAAATTGTGTTTTTAAATATTGCCGCAACAAATCAAATAGCAACCTTATGATAAATTATTTTGAAATTAAAACGATTGAAAGCCCACAAAAAAATTAAATAAAAAAGATTCTTAAAAAAATTTTCAAAATGACAACAATTATGATTTTGTAACTACTTAAAATTAATAAAAATTAATAAAATGCACCAAGTTTAGTAATTTGGGAATTCAAAAACATATCGTTCAAAATAAATTTCCAAAAAATGTGTATGCGGGCCATTTCAATATTTATTATGATTTCGAAATTAAAAGGGATTTATGTAAAAGCGATTTCCTAAACCCTTTTAATATTCCTTAAAAACCCCTGTAAAAATGGCTTTTGTGTTACTTAGTCAGAAAAAAATTATGCGGCATTCCTACAAAAGTTATTTTGAAATTAAAACTTGTGAAAAATTTAATTTTCACTATAACAAACCATTAAAAACTACGAATTTGAAAAATATATGCTTAAATTCATTATTTAATAAAGAAAAAAAAAAAAAAAAATATAATAAAAATTATGAAAATTTTGGGTAGATTTTTTTGCCTTTACAGATCATTTTAAAAATTGTTTTTCTCTAATATAATGTTTTAAAAAGACCCAAAAAGTTGTCAGAGGTTAAAAAAATATCAAAAATTTAATATGTAATGAAAATTGTGAAAATTGATATACATACAAATTTTTAAACTTTTTAATTTTTTAAAATTTTTTTTCTCCAATTTTAAATATTTTCGAAAAAAAATTCAATGGAGAAAAAATTATCAAAAATGTTTATCGTAACTTATTTTTAAAAATAATTTTTATGATCAGATAAAAAAGTTAATTTACCAAAGCGCATTGAAAATAAAGAAAATGCAGTGCAGGAAATGCAGTTGTTACACGAGACCCAATTTTGATTTTCAAAATTCTTCTGTGATTTCATTTTGCTCCGTCTACTAATCGTCTCTCATCTTCATCACTCGTCGGAGTCAATCGCTCATTTCGATAAATTTTTTCGTATTTTTATTTTTTTTATTTACTGAGCAAGAGAACATATCGAAAAGATGAATCACTCAGTTTGTGTTGTTCAGTTTTTTGCTCTTTTTGATTAACAACTAGCGAAGAAATTTCCAAATACTCGATTTATCCTATTTGCGCTATTTTGACTTTTTATTAAATAAGCAATCAACAATGATCTCAATTTCTATTCTCGATCTCACTCACTCTTGGCTTTGGCTCTTGAACTATTATTAACGAACACTCGTTTCGCCTCTCACTCACTTTCGGCTCTTACTCTTTGATTTTCGTATACCAAGGCGAATCCATACAAGGTGATAGCATCCTATGAGCTGAATGCTTGTTCTTCTCTCTGAATTCGCTAGGTTGTTTTGTTTACACAAACAAAATACATAAGCAAACTGGGCGAATACAGATTTTTGACATTTTGCTCGCAAAATTACACAAACAAAATACATAAGTATACTGGGCGAATTCAGATTTTGACATTGTGCTCACAAAATTACACAAACAAAATACACAGCGGATTCGCTTAGGTTATCTTGCTATCACCTTCTATGGATACACCTTGTTCGTATACCATGTGATCATTTTCTAGTCACTCTTCTCCAGCGTAGCTCTCATCACTTCCTTTTAGATTAGTTTTAGTGTGTGAGTTAATTGTGCCAGGCTGATTATCACAAATTTATTTTTATTTTCCCCCCGAAATTCTCCCTTTCTGTCTTTCAGATTTAAAATATTTCATTTTAATTTAATGTTGTCCGCGTTTATTATGTAAGTAAAAATGTTATCAATTCATTACATGATTACATTTCAAAATACGTTTGTAGATGCAAATTTATGAGTAGACAAATAATGTTTTAAATATCAAAGGTTGTCCTGACTACAACTTTCCAGTACGACGCTTGAGGCTCCTGAAATACTCACCTTATTAATTATTTTGTGCTACTTGGTTACTTACTCAGTTGATTGACAAGCTAACTAAATTGTTGCATAATTTTGGGGGTAGCAAAGCAGCTATGTGCCTTTGATCTGACAATGGCAACTCAAGGGAGTGTGAGTGGGCCAATGTAAGAGTATGATAAAAATTCATTCATTTGTCTGTCATTAGATTTTCAATTAATTTCGCAAATTCTTTAAACTCTTGCAGGACTGTTAGCAAAAGACATTTGTGTAGCTGAAAAAACAAAGCCATCATAGCAAAAATTTGTGGGTAGGTGGTAGACGAAGTTATTATTTCTTCAAAAGTACATACATACATATATTTAGTAGTGTAAATTTCAAATATTACCTTTTCAAATGCTTCCATTTCTCAAACATTTAGCTCATGCTCCTGAATAAATATTCATTACCTGTCAGACGCAATCATTTCACATCCTTCTCCCTACTATAATTGCCTTCGACGCATTTTCTTATTGTTCGACATTTTCCTCCTTCCAGTTGGCTTGCAATTCTTTTTAATTTCTGCATTTCTTCTTCACTAATTATTCCATTTTCTGATTGGCAAACATTCCTGACTGTACAGTTTTCTTCGACAGTTTTTTCTTGAAGACTTTTTTTTCTTTTTATTACTTCTTATTTTGTTCGCTTCAGTTGGTGTAGTCATCCATTTTTTACTTATTTTTATATCTCTTTGTTCTACGCCCTACTTGCTTATCGCCAGAAGTTTTCGCGTTAAATCTTTTGCACTTATTTTTCCTTTAATTGTTTCACATTTTTTTTGCCACAAATCCTTGAAGTTAGTATTTTTTTCATTTTATTCTTTACATTTCTTTAAATGAGTTCCTTCTGCCATCTTGCGTGGGCCATTTGGCGCGGCCAGTTATTGCCTATCGCATTACTCTACATATTACAAATTCTAGAGATATTAGAGCTTATGAGTTTTGCAAGTATTTAAATGGTTTCTACAATGCCATGGCTTGAAATAGAAAAATTGTTTGCAAGAATTTAATAAGTAGACAAACAAATTATGTATATAGCTCTTTAAACTAGTTACTAATTTTTCTGAAATTAAAAAGTGAGTGTTTGTTAAACACTGACATTTTTTGGCGCATTTGCTTTCTTTATCAGCAGAATTATCGATAACTTTATCGATAAGATCATAAATGCTATCGTTATCGATATAACTATTATTATCGATATAGTATTGTTACAATAGTAGCTTTTGTTATAGTTTTTGACTTGTCTCCATCGTTATCGCAATGGGTATCGTTATCGGAGCGATGATTGTAGCATCATCCTTCGATAGTATCGGCATTTTTGGGAGGAAAACTATTTCAACTCAGGATGAAAGGCGTAAACCCCATATAGTGCAATCTCCAAATTTGTTTACATTCTCAGTGAAAATTTTTGTATAGCCATATTAATTGAAAATTTTGTGTCTGAATGTTTTTGGAATAAGCAGAAAAAAGTGGAATAATTTGGTATCAAATTTATTTTTCACGATTGGGTTGTTTTGGGTTAAAAGGTTCTATATAATTATTTGCCGAAAAATTTCATTGCGGGTGTTCTCAGTCGAAATCTTTATACAACGAAACGTAAAAGTTCACAGTAAATAATAAAACAAATATTTCTTCTAAAATTTAAACTGCACTCCTCTCCACATTTTTATACGCATTGCAGCGACCTCAAGAGAGCAGCAACTCCAAATACATACCTGACGCGAATTTTCAGACTCCATGTCAGGAAGTTTGAAGTCAATATTCCTGATCGAGCCGTTCGGTCCAACCGGTTCCTTCATCTCGATTCGATATCGATACATTGGTACTCTGACGTGTCTGAGATGGAGGAGGAGAGTCTGATACGAAGCCTTGCGTCGCAATGGGCAAATTGTCCACCAACTTTCAGACCAAGATAGTACCAATTTCGACCTGGGCCTGTCTGAATCCCAAATTGGTATGAAAGGGGCATTCATAGCTATATTTTCAGATAACCAAGCGGCCATCCGACTCTACGGCAAGTAGATGCGGTGGAACACAGTTATGCTGTTCTGGGTACCTAGATACGCCGAAATCGAAGGTAACGCAATCGCCGACCGGCTAGCCGGCCTTGTCCAAACAGAGATTGAAGGGCACCAACTCGTGCGGGAATTCACCTACTTGCATGCTTTAGGGAAGCTGGAAAGTCAGAATTAGAGGCATGCTGCAAGATCTCAAAAGACTTTTTAGATCACAGTGTTCTTTCGTTTCTGTTTTGCCCCAGTAGTTGTCCATCTATCTGTCACTACATGGGTATAGTCCTGGGTTATCATCTCCGTCTCCAATAGATTCTGAGACTCAGCACAGAGCGACGCTTCGATGAACAAGAGGTCTTCTATTACTGAAATTTGCGGTGCTGAACGCTACGATTTTATTACCAAAAGGTTTTATTAAATCAGAATAAGATTTATCTGTTTTAGAGTTGTTAATATTTCAGTATACTATTTAACCTCTCCTTTGTGCTAGCAGCTACTTCGCCCAATGTAGTCTAACCCATCTTAAGCAGGGGTACAACTTCTCTCCACCACTCAACTCCAAAAAAATCATACAAAAGTTTCTGTCAAATTTCCACTATAAACATAGCTCCATCCATATTTCCTCTCTACTAAAAAGTAACACTTTCCAAAACTCTCCTAAACATAAAATGTGCCGCTTTCAAACTTTTGCCTACAACTTTACAAAATCGATTTAACACACTTCATCAACTTTTCCAATGCCATTCCGTTTTCGCTTTTCCTTGCACTGACGTTGCATTTTCCAGCAATTTTCTCACACTTTCTACATGCCAACATTTGAAGGCATTTGCATTGTCGATTTGCTCTTAAGTGGCTTTGAAAGCCGGCAACTTTTTGGAGCTGCTTTGCAAAGCGCCCGAAGTCGTTAAAACTCTCAACGACTACAGCATTTCAAAGTAGTGAAGTGCACTAAAATTCGCGCAACTCGGTAAATTTCTTTAAGCACAACAGCTGTTGATGACGTAGGTTGAACGCTAGTACTTTTATGTCACAAATTTGGGCGATTTTTACGTAAAAACAATAGACAATTGGAAAGAGTTAGAAAACATTAAGCTACCACTTGACTTATTTGGGCTCGTGCCGAAGGACGCTGTATCTTTTAGACTGCCGTTTAGTTGTTATAAGTAGCTGTTTCCTCTTGGGTGAGGTGGAGTCCGTGTGATTGCATCAGAAAGCTATGCCATTTAAACTGAACTTCTTCTAGTCTTAATTCTTGTAGTTATTAGTAAAATAAGAATTTTGGTCTGATAGGGTTTTTTTATCGCTAAGAGTCTAATATCTCGAACACATAAAGTTTGGGAAATCTGTTACCTGTACAAAGAACTCCAGTTTTTGTCCTGAGAACGAATCAAAACTGTTCCCTCTTTTGAAGGTTTGGTATAAACCTTAAGTCCTGTATCCTCATTGGTCTCTATTTCTTTCAATAAAGGTACGAAATGAGTGGTACACGAGGAAAGAAGGAACAAGGTCTTCCAACAGCAGGAGCCAATTTAGTTTTCTCGCCATTTTTTTTAAGTCACTACAGCAACTGGCAGTGACATATCGTCTGTCAAATAAAAAATAGAAGGTTTTCAGAAATGTACAACGTTTTGAAAAAGAAAAAATTCACTGTGTTGGAAATTTCAAAGAGGCTCTTCGCAAAATTCGTGCGGCTTTTGGTAATCATAGAGGCCCTTCGGCCCTATATCGAATTAAATACACAGACAAAAATTAAGAGTTCGAGTAAACCCAAAAGACCCAAAAGATAATCCATGAAGAGTAATGCGAATCATTACCTTTTATTCGAACTTTTCGTGCCCAACAATCAATCCAAAGATCATGAAGGCGTTCAGTAGAATACGTCTCCAGAAAAATTGAGGCCGGTCAACGGGGTGGTTCTATAGGATGGATGGAGTCGCGAAATGTGAAAGTTAGTCTTCTTCAATTTTCTTCCTGGTATTCAAGTGAATCGCAGAACATACCTGATCATAAAATACCTTTCAAAGAGCTTAGCAAACAGCTACTACGGCTGAGTATATCGGCATTCAAATCATCTATATTAGATCTGGAAATAATGGTAAAGACTTTTAGATCGAAAATTCACCTATGTTTACGTAATTTTTTTGATAAAGTATTATCACAACAAGGTATGGATGAATCAAAATTCTGATACTAAGGACCGTTTTCTCAATATCTGGTTAATATAGCCCAGGATTAGTTGCTAATCAGAGCCGAGACTTAACAGGAAATTGTTTGACAGACGACACCAACCGAATCGGTGAACTGATGGAGGTTACTACTTTGGGGAAGTGAACTTAAGAGGATAGGCATGCGGTAATCTCCTTTGATTGCCAAAATGGATTATCGGGATCCGATCTACATTTTGTGTGTATTTATTTTGCTAATTTATCCTAATCGGTTACTCCAATACCCAATAACTGCGCGTCTTATCGCAATACTTTTCAACTTAAATTTTTGTTAATTTTTTAACCAACTTAATGTTGACACAAATTAACGCTGGCAATATTTTTTCTATGCAACTCATGTTGTGTGAGAAAATTTCCCTTTTAGCTGCTTAAACTAGCTCTCCAATTCCTGGGGGTTGCGCTCAGTATTTATCAACTGAAGTGATATGAGAATTTAAATCCACATGAGCACACAACGCTGTGCTATTCACAAAATTTTGTACTATAAAGTTCTGTGCAAATGTCAGTTGCTATCACATTTTAGGGTGGCATATTCGACACTAACTTTCAACAAATTCAAGCACAAGAAGTAACAAAACAAAGCACACGCAAAGGATACAAATTGGCAGATGAGTTGATTGAGATTCAAAAGAATATAAGGAGAGAGAAAGTAGACAAATATGAGAATTTATTGCGAGGTGAAAAAATCAAGAAACAGATGTGAAACAGCAGTGGTGAAGGTTAAATAAAACATATGTATGAAAAGCGTGGTAGAAATTGCAACTGAATGCAGTGAGCAGTCTGAGAGCAAGCCATTAGTTGTCAAGTACTCGGAACGCAGTGTATAAAGCGACGCACAGTGTAGCATCTTAAATAAACACCTTCCCCCCAAGCTAATAAAAAATTATTTTTTGTATTAAACTTTGCTCTAAATGGCCAAGCAAATAGTAGTTATATGGTAAACAATTAAAAGCATTGTTGTCTGAAAATCTTGAAACTAAATTTCCTTAACACATTTTTCTAAGTTCAGTACATTCCTCATAGGACCGTTTAATGCTAAAAAATCAAATGGATGGCAAAATTGTTAGCCGACAACTTAAAATTCGTCTTCATTTCTTATAAGGGACAAGAATTTATATAGTTAGGCACCCTGTAGAGTTTTATTGTTTTTCATCAAAAATTCGATATGACACTTGAGTTCCAAAAAATATCGTTTTAAAACTATCGAGCAAAAAGTATCGGTATCGAACTCGAAAAGTATCGGCACGTTATCGAAATTCATTTCGCTTAGTTAAGCAAATAAGCAGAAATAGCTTGAGGCTCCAAAACAAAACTGAATGATTTTATGGACACTATGTCGAACACAAAGCATCGATAATCATTTAAGTTGGGAATTAATAAAACTCAATACCGAAAATATCGATACCAAAAAATTTTGTCTGCATTTCTTATAAAAGGCAAGTATTTGTATAGTTAAGCAACCAAATCAATTTTATTATTTCTCATTGAAAATTCGATATGACACTTGAGTTCCAAAAATATCGTTTCAAAACTATCGATAAAAATAACGATGTCGAATAAGAAAAGTATCGAAATTCATTTCAGTTATTTAAATAAATAAAGAGAGATGTTCTGAGACTGCAAATCAAAATTTATGGACATGATACCGAACACAAAGTAAAGGTATCAGGTTTGTAAAACGCATTACCCGAAATTTCGATACAAAACAATTAGTCTTAATTTCTTATAAAACTCAAGTATTTATATAGTAAGGCATCCAAATATCTTTATTTTGTTCATCAAAAATTCGATATGATTTTTGAGTTAAAAAAATATCGGTATTCAATGCCAAAATATCGATAAGGTATCGCATAATATCGAAATTCGTGAAGTTCAAGGATGGAGTGGATATAGGAAGCGTTTTTCCCAAATTTAGCGCGGATTTTTATTTTTTCCTTTCGATCATAAAACTGTACCATATTATTATTGTCATTATTGTCGCCGACAAATTTTTTGCGTTTATTACGATCGAAAATTGTAGATCCATGAATAACGATTGTATTTGATCGAAAAAGTGAAAATCACAAAACATCGATTAAATTTGATCAAAGAAATCAATCACAATTATGATCATGTTATGGTGAATATCGGAAATTTATTTCCAATAATTGGGCCTACATTTTTCAAAATTGCTGCACTGTCAGTCATCCCCTTCACGAGAGCTCAGAGCACACAGCTCACCAACGTTTAGGCTCTCCACTTTTTGTACTCATCGAGTATGTGGCATATGAGTTTAAAAAAAGAAAATAATAAAAGCAACACCGACGAGACAGATAACTGCACGCAAAGGTGAAATACTGGAATTGAGTGGCAACAAAATACGAAAGCATTCCTATTGTTTTTGTTGCGACGACGACGAGGGCTCGTTCACGAATGAGGCAGTGTGGAAAGCGAAAGAAACTTGAGACAAATAACTACTAAATTGCAAAGGAGACGCGAACTTAAAAAAAAGTGTTTGTGCCGTGTTTTATAATTTTTCGTTTCATATTTTTTTGTATTAAGTAAATAAAAAAGAAGTAATGGTATGCAGAATATTTAGAATAACGAAAAATTGTGCGAAATTATTGGTTAATGCTTGAAAAGTAAGGAAAAATTTAATGACATGGTGTGAAGGAATGGAAAAAATCGAAGCAAAAAAGCAAAGCAAGGTTATGAATGGATGTTGGTTGGATTGAAAATGTCTACGGAAGACAAAAGGTTGGGAAAACTAACTGATTGGGGGAAAAGTGAAAAGCGACTTTTTTTTTATTTTACAATACTTAAAAAATTTGGTGAACAATTTTTGTGAATAGGAAAATTGACCAAGAATGGCGTGAAAAAATTAAAAAAAAAGTTTTGTAGATATTAGAAAAAAATTTTATTTCTAATACAAATTTTGTTTAAATAACAACGGTAACTATATATCATTCCAACATAGAAATTAAATTTATCCACAAAAACATTTTTTTTATATTTATTGTGGATATTTATAAGCGGACGACATACGAACATCACACTTTCAACCCCTCAGAGCGAACGAAACACACACACAGATTTACCAAACAAACAATTGACAGCAAAAGGACAGACAAACAGCCGACAACAGCAGCAGTGCAAGAATTTCAGACAAAAGCAACAAAAAAACACAGCTTTAAAACTGACAGTTTGGTTTCCACAACCTGGGCACAAAAATGAAAATAAATGCCTAGCGGCGCTAAAAAAAATGCGAATGCGAGAGAGTAGCATCGCCGCAGCAAGAGAGCATGGAGCTATGGAGAGAGGTGGCAGGCTGTGAGCGCCTTGATGTGATGTGGCGCTGTAGGCAATAAAAAGCATAAACGAAATTTGCAACCCTTTTTCGTTCGAATTTTTTTTATTATTTACTCAGCACGACAACAATAAATGCAGCGAAAAATTTCGTAAATTTTTCAAACTCCAGCGTGAAATGCACAAATTCACGCATTATCGAACTGCAGTAAAAGAAAAAAAAAAATGAAAGGAAATACATAAATCCGCCTCGCGTGTGCACTGACCACACTGACACATGTCAATTGACAGCTGACACATTTGGCACTAGCTGTTCGTTGTTATTGTTGTCACTTGAATTTTTGTGTTATTTTGTTTTCTACGTTGCACTATTGACTTTGTGGCTGCTGCTGTGGTAATTGTGTCATGCTGCTGCAGTTTTGGAAAGTTTTGCGTAACAGAAAAAAAAAATAATAAAAAAAAGTTGGCGATAGCTCAAAAGTGAATAAAAGAAAAATAACTGTGACAATATTTAATTGATAAGCAGAAGTTGTAATAAATGTTCATAATTCAACGATCAAAATGAAATTCAATGAAATAAAGAATAATATTTGAAGTTTTGCAAGGTACACAAAGTTTTTAGAACAAAAAAAAAGCTAAAATAAAAATAAAAATCCGAAAATTTCATCTAAATAAAAATTGCTGAAAAAAATAATATCCAGTTTGAAAAAAAATCGAAACTAAAATTTAAACAAATTTAATAAATTTTCATATACAAAAATATATACCAAAAAAACAACATGATAAGACTTGAAATTACGTTTTTAAAACGAGTAAAAACAAATTTTTCACTTTTGATTTTAACCCATATTTCATCGTAAAATACAAAAAATTACTAAAAATAAAATTTTTAAACTTTTTTAAACTCGCATTTATTTTAATTTTATTTCATATATTATCTTTTGACATAATTTGTTTAAATCAACATTATTTTTTGGAGCTCAAGGCCAGACATAAGGAAATAAAAATTTAAAACATAAAATTTGAGCTTTAAGGATTTCCTGTAAATCTGAAATAAATGTAAAACGTATGTATATTTAAAATTTCACAAATATCACAGCAAAATAAAATTTAGATAGTATTTCGAAAATCAGTGCAGCCCACAATTTAAGTATTTATTTTTTAATATTTGTTAAATTTATTAAATTAAAAAAAATAATAACTACTGTGTACTACGAGTGTCCAAATCTTTTTAAGTTGCTTCAATTTTCAAGAACTTTTTCATTTTCTTAAAACATATCACAATTATAACATTCTAACACGATTGATTGAATTCGCAGATAGTAGGGGTTACAAAGAATTTACATATTTCAAATTAAAAAAAAAATAAAGCATTTACAAATGTGCTTAAAAACTTTTGATTTGAAAAACATATTTTCTCAGAATTTAAATTTCTGTCTTATGTTAAATGCAAAAATTACCTACATATGAAGTACACAAAAATTCTTTAGTGATTAAAAATTTTGGAAAATGCTTTTTAAATCATACGATTTCAAATTTTACAAAAGTCAAAAAATTACTTGAAAATTCGATATAAAAAATCATTTTGGCGGTTTTTAGAGCGGTACATTTTTGTTACTTCGAAATTCTCTCAATATCAATTTTCAAATAGGGAATAGTTTTTTTTTTTATTCGACTCGAGAAAAATGTAATATTTTTTAAATAGAAAATTTTGAATCTTAGACTACAGTTAAAATTGGAAATATTGAAAAATTAGACTTAAATAAAAAACTTATAGTTGGAAAGATATAAAACTAGTAATTCAGATAATAAAAAAATTAAAATAACAAATAGCAAAAGTAAGTTAAATTTCCCACAAAAGGTGAAAATGATGAATTTTATTGAAGTCAAATTTATAACGATTGGGTGATACACAAAGTGTCATAATGTATTATAAAATTTAAAAAATACAAAATTGCTAAGTTTTAATTATTTGCTTCAATGCAATCCAAAAACACAATTTTTGAAATCTAAAATTTTATGACTTTATGACTTATGGCACATTATGACACCCTGTGAATCAGGTTTTAATAATTTTTTTAGTTTTTAAATTTTAATTTCAAATTTTGAATTTTTAAAAATTAAATTTAAAAAAGAATCATCATTTAGAACATATTATGGCCGTTTTTATATAAACATTCAAATGATAGCTTTAAATTTTCAAACTTTAATTTTAATTTAAAAAGCTATGTTCTAAGATTTTTTCGATGTCAAATAAAAAAAGGTGGTTACGTTAATTAATTCTTCTGGTTTTAAAAAATTTAAATTTTGAAATTTGGAAGATGTCAAAAAGGAATCAGATATTACTAAAAAAAAATAGTTTGGAATTTCGTTCGACCTTTCAGTTTTGCATTAAAAAAAAAAGTTTAAAAAGTTGTTTAATGCACTACTCTATCCTGAAAAATTTTAAATAAAAACAAAATTTCTACAGAATGTTTTTGAATTGGAGCTTCCTTTATAATTTTGATTTTTTTTAATCTCTGTTATTAGCCATTTCCGTGTTTTTTATTTTGGTTTAATCTCAAAACTTTAAATCTCAAAGTTGATTGCAAATAACTCAGAAAAATGCTTACATTCTGAACATTAAAAAAATGCGAAAAACAGACATTTTGAAAGCTATGTGATTATTATAATCAACAAATCAGTCTCATTTAAAACGAAATTTACCATAACAACAACAACGAAAGTTCTTATTAGAAACATCATATCATCAAACGTAAAATAGAAGTAGGATAATAGATGTAAAATCAATTTGTTAACTGTGCAACCATCCAACTGTGACATATCAACCCTTTGTGACTGTCAAAATTAACGGAGTCAGTATTTTAAAATTAACATAAAAACAAAAGAGAAAATCCATAATCGACAAAAATTTATAAATCTATGTAGTTAATAAATTTATGTGTGTAGCTAGCAAATTGGCTCGAACGCCAAAAAATATACTACAAAAGCAGAGAAATGTTCGCGCACGCGCCTCAAAGCTAATGCGAAAAGACGACATTGCCAGCCTTAAAGTTATATTCTACTGTCAAATACCGAAAAGTGAATGACGAAAGAAGAAGACAGAAAGCAATTGTAGTTGAAATGTCAAATTAAGTGAGTGTGAGTGCCTAAAAGTGTGCTGGTAAAAATTACACATAAAAAATGCCAAATTCCGCAACGAAAAACGACTGGTGAGCGCCTAAAAATGCGCTACACCAAACAAATGCAAAGAATATTTAATAGAACTTTGGCAAATTGTGTGAAAATCGAAGACAAAAGAGACGCGTTTGGGAAAAAAATGCGTGCAACACTTGGCTGTGCATAATGAAGCCCTACAGTTAGGCGCATTCCACCGCCCCATAAAAGCAGAAAAAGCAGTAAAAGCAACACCAACAACGAATAACAGCTCGGCAGCAGCGCAGCTATACCAAAAACATAAAAAAAAACAAATACTACACACACGAACGAAGCAAATTACGAGACAAGCAGTCAACGCGCTCAATAGCATCCACACAAACGCTGAAATAAAATCCACACAGCACGCAACGCACGAACGTGCCGTCGCTATTTCAACAACCGACAACAACAATAGCAATAACAATTGAGCTGTGTGTTAAAAACATTTTATGAATGGACAACTACAGGAAGAAGGTGGGTGTTGAATTTAATGGCTTCTCAGATTTATTTTTAATTGCCGGTGGCGCCTAAAAATAGGTTGCACTAGCTGAGAGATAATGAAAATATATAGGTGCATATTTGACGGCGAGCGTGTGCTGTTGTCTTATGTAAATTAGGCGCTTTCGCGAACTTTTGGCACACTTCTGATAAGCTATGGAAGACACCAAAGCAGGGATATGCTGAGATTTAAACACGCTGCTTATAGTCTTCAGCAATGCCTAAATGAGCCTATAACTATGCAACGTAAAAGTTATATTTCGTAATAGGAAATCGAGCAATTCTTGAAATATGCAAATCGGTCAATTTTGGTGTGCATAAGTTGCATATTTTTGGGTAATAACAAGTTTGTGTTTCAAGATTTTGATAGTCAAAAATTATTAAATTATTACAGTTAATATCTTTGACTCTCCACGAAAAGTTCGTTAAGTTTGTTAATTCGACAAAAAATTGACTTAGAAATTTATTGCATACTTTAGGGCGCTGTACGAAATTTAATACTGGCATTTCTTTGAGTGCTAATAAGTTGATTGGCAAAGCAAATATTTCGTAATATCTTTGCCGTAAATTATTTTTAACAATTTCAAACGTTAATAACCTAAAATCACGCGTTTCAATTGAAGCTTAGGCTACGTCTGTGGGTCTAATTTTGGTATACCATTCAACTCATTTTTGTTATTTAAAAAATATGTATATTATTTTTCATGACATTAATTTTATAAAATAAATGCAGGAATTTAGAGATATTAAAATCGATAACTTTGACAAAACCAAACAATTTATAAAACTTGAGCCCAAAAGTTTGCAACGTTCTTTTTTTGTTTTTTTTCACAATGTGTTTATTAGGTCTTTTAAAATTCTTATGAATTGGACTCGCACAAATTTTATTTTTCTATTCAAAATCCACTTAGAAAACTTTTGCCTAACACTATGTAGCGAATTTTTTAACAAGCATTAATACTATGTGCTAGTTAATTTAACATTTCACAAATTTACCTCTTAAAAATATGCAGCAGTGAATATTTTTATGTATTTTTTACAATGTCGCTCGTAAAAGTACCCCACGCTTTTTGCTTTGGTATAGGATATTTAATATCCTCACAGATATTAATATATTTAAAATTGACAAATTTCCTCATATTTCTTTGAGGTCTGATATATTTTAAGACTTCCAGGAAAAGGATTATCTGCCCGAAAGTATGCAAAGTATTAATGATTTTCGCCACAATATTCGAGACTGCAGAGCGAATGCCCCGCTTTATTGTATTCGTCTATAATCGCCTAGGCGTTTATAAATCATTAAAATTTGCCATAATAAAAATGTTGATACTTGTACCAAAGATCGTTGGAACCAAGAAGTAGCACCATGTCCACCGTTCCTCTAATGTTGAATTACATATTTCACCATATCTGAACAAATTTGACTTTTGCTGATGGATATTAGAATCTGATTGGTTCCAATTTGTTTCTGGTGTTGTGAAATAAGACAGAATTTATTGCTACAGGATACCAAACGCCATCGAACTTCTTTACGATCTATGTTCTTTGCCTGTACTGCTTTAAATAAATTGACATTACACGCCGTCAACTCATTACTCACCTTATGACAATTTCATGCGCCCAAAACTATGTGGCCGCCGTAGCCAAGTGTGTAGCGTATGCGTGCGAAGTTCGGCCAAAATCGCTTAAGCGGTTATAGCGCCAATTAAATAAGAAATAAAAAAAAAAACTATAACGCGGAATAGTCATTGTCACATACCCAATGGGTCATAGCAACTACAATAACAATTATTATCATTAGAGGTAAAGTTTTGCGGCATACTTTTAGAGGCTATAGGTAAAATAATTATCATATCAATATTTATACATTTATTTTTCTTCTAGTGATAGTACAAAATTGTAAGCTTATTTTTTTTTTTTTTTTTTTGATAAAATCCGACCTCTACTCATTATCTGGTGAAATCTTAGGGACAGATGAAGTTAATTCATCCTTTTAAAAAATAATTATGTGTACAAATTTTTTTAATTGCTTAAATCTGATGTAATTTTACTTAAGCTCAAATCATGTCTCACGAAAATCAATCACAGTTTTGCGTTAAGGAAGAATAACCTACGTATAAAAATGATTGCAGTTTTTCGGCAGCTCCACTAATAAAACAAATATCAGACTGCTATAAAGCTAAAAAATTATCCAAATGGATTCTTTAGCTTAACTTCTGCCTTTTATTATCTGCAAATTCTTGCATTTTCAATTTAGAAAGCTTTACAATTTGGATACTCCACAAATCATTTAAATTCTCCAAAAAAATTTGACCAACATAATTTTATTCGTGCAATTTTCAAAGTCATTTGAAGTAGAACCAAAAGTCACACATTTCTAGAAAATATATCTAAATTTTTTTTGTATTTCATACAAGTACTACACGATTTTACAATTTTGCTCAACAATCAACGCCTCTGACTCCCAGAGACACTTAACCTGATGCCTCACTCAACAAATCAAATGCTGACCACAAAAACAAACAAAAAATTAAAAAACAATCAAACAAACGCAAACTGTAATAGAATTGTAAAATGAAATCTAATCTATCATTTAAAAGTTCCTGATGAAAAATGAATGCATATAGAACGTATGTATGTAGAATTCAAATCAACACTCAATTCAATTACAGGCGCCTTGTCGCGTCAAATCGTCGACGACTAACTCACTGTCCGATGATCTTGCTGATGGACAGTGCACTTGATAGACTGACTGACTGACGAGGCGACTAAAAGGCAAATATGTAAGGCTGACTATACAGCAGCTATGGCCAAGCGCTCAGCGTATGGATGTCATAGCAATACTCACAAAGCCGAGGACCGAGCGTGTTCCTTGCGCCGCGATTGCTGACGGCAATCAATCAGTAAGGCACACACCGCCCCCTTTAATGAGGCAATTGTACAAAATGTATAATGTACGTATGCTGTGCATTGTTGCTAAAATCTAAAGGGTCATTCACACAGCGGAACACAAAGAGTGAAAGAGCCTGCAGGAAATCGTTTCATTAATAAATTCTACATCACTTATGTTTAATATCGAATAATTTCCGCAAAAGTGTTAGTGGATCTTTCCTCTCTATTAATTATACCTCTCAAGATTGTCAGATTTGACTTGGCAAATAAAACATATTGGAGAGAATTATGAATGAAACGATAAGAGTAAATACAAGTACATGCTCGATTGATTTCTGTTCGATACCATGTAATTTTGTTGTCGATATTTTTGAACCAAGTACTGAGTGGTTATCGAAAAAAATTACTCGTATCGAAAACCGAAAATTTTCATAAAAAATATTGTGAATAGTTTATAAGAAATTAGAATATGGTCATTGTTTGAGTGGCTGTGACTTTTGACTGGATTTGTAAACTTGTAATTAAAAATTCTGAAATTTTGATGAAATTTTTTTTTGAATTTTTATACATTTTATGAAAAGCTTAAATTTCTGATTTAACCTTTTTTATATTACGAACTAATGTTTTATAAAAATTTTACGAAAAAAATTAATTTGTAAAATTGTAATTAAAAACTTTGAAATTTTGATAAAAATTTGCTGATTTTTTGTAAATTTTTTACGAAATCTGAAATACTTATTTATATGCTTTTTGATTTTATACGAAAAAGAAAAGCTTGAAATTCTAATTTAACCTTTTTTATATTACGAACTAATGTTTTATAAAAATTTTACGAAAAAAATTAATTTGTAAAATTGTAATTAAAAACTTTGAAATTTTGATAAAAATTTGCTGATTTTTTGTAAATTTTTTACGAAATCTGAAATACTTATTTATATGCTTTTTGATTTTATACGAACTAAAGTTTTATAAAAAAATTACGGAAAAAAAAATTGCGAATATTATTAATAAAAAATATAGTGAGTGACTGTAACTTTTGACTAGATTTGAAAAATTGTAATTTTTAATGTAACTTGTTTGTTTTTTTTTTAATTTTGATGAAAATATGACGAATTTTTATAAATTTCGTGCAAAGTTTAAAATTCTGATTTATAAGCTTTTTGTTATATTATGAACTTAAGGTTTTATAAAAAATTAACAATCAAAAAATTTATCATAAAAAACATTACGAATATTATCCAAAAATTTAATATGTGGTCAATTCTCTAAGTTCGCTGCAACTTTTGATTCGATTTTTTCACATTATTGCAAAATTTTCCTATGGGGTTTGCATTAATATGTATGTACATATGTACGTACGCCTCTGAATGGGTGATTCTATGTAGAGGTGCATTCATATGTAATACGATGCCACTATAATTTGCTTCACTTTGGTATTTAATCTGCAAACGCCCACGCCGCGGCATTTGACGAAGAAGTCACACTTACTCATTTCCATACATTCACACACATCCAATGCAAATATTTACGTAGGTATTCATCAATATAAATTTCTCATGCTCGCCATTGCTCCACTTTTAGTTGCTTTTGTTGTGTTGTTTTTTTTTATTGTTGTTCTTTTAATAATCCACAGCTTTTCATTTGCTGGCGTTAATTGATTTTGTTGTTTGATTGTCTATTTTATTTATTTTTATTTTGTATTGAATTGCCAGTAATCGCTTTGAGCCATCGCATATCATTCTAAGAGATTTATATTTGTCTATTTATCTTCTTGCATTCCTACTTACACAACTATGTACACATCGTATCGCATTTTTATTGCAATTCTATTGTGCGTAAATTGTTGTTTTATATTTAGCAATTCAATTTCGCTATCCTTTGAATGTTTAATGGAAATTGTAAGAAAATATTGCGCCTACTATTGTTGGAGCGCAAAAAAAATGTGCTTTAAGAAAAATATGCTTCTATCCGATATAATTGGAACGATTTTCTGTCATCCCTTGACAAAATTTTCGAATGAAAAATTGCAGTGAAAATGGCACAACGCCGTAAACGGTTTGTCTCAAAACCACATTTGACAAGGTGTGACGAAAAATGGTTTATTGTATTTTATTTTTATTTTTAATTTTGTGCAAATTTCTCTAAAATTACAAAAAAATTTTAAATCAGAATTTTTAAAAAATTTTAATAAAATTCAACAAATTTGTATTAAAATCTGAAAAAATCTTAATCAGAATTTCTAGAAAAGTTTATTGAATTTCAACAAGTTTTCACACTTTTTAATCAGATTTTTTAGAAAATGTTAATCAAATTCAATAAATTGCATCAAATTTTTTATTAAGAATTTCTAAAAAAAAATTTTGCGCATACAATTTTATAGCTATAGCTCATTTATTTTTTTTTGATAATAAAGTGCAAATCGCTTTGATTTTTGATATTTTTTGTTTTGTTGACAAAAAAAATATTCGAGCATTTTATGTTTCTTTCTAGTTTTGTGCAAATTTTACTTCAATTCAAAAAATTTTCAAACTCTTTAATTAGCATTTTGAGAAATTTTTAATAAAATTCATAAAATTTGTATCAAAATCTGAAAAAATCTTAATCAGAATTTTTAGAAAAGTTTATTGAATTTCAACAAGTTTTCACACTTTTTAATCAGATTTTTTAGAAAATATTAATCAAATTCAATAAATTGCATTAAATTTTTTATTAAGAATTTATAAAAAAAATTTTTTTGCATGCAGTGCAAATTTGAAGTGACTCAAAAAACGTTGTTTTTTTTCTTAACAGTGATGCGCTTTTTCTTCCATACACAAAAATATTCGAGCATTTTATGTTTCTTTTTAAGTTTGCGCAAATTTTACTTCCATTCAAAAAATGTTCAAACTCTTTAATTAATATTTATAGATTGAAAATTTTGTATTGAAATTCAACAATTACATCAAAATTTTAACCTTTTGTGTATACAGTTATATTGCTATAGCTCATTTATTTTTTGATATAAAAAGTGCAAATTTAAAATGGCTCAAAAATCGCACTGACGGCGAACATTTAAAAGAAATTAACTTAAAAAATAAACGAATAGATTATCCTATAAAATATGTAGATGTCTTTAAATGAAAAAAAGTGTTTCGAATGAAGAGAATGGAAAAGCAATAACGGTTTACGTGTCTTAGCATAGTACAGCGTGTTTGCCTTGCGTGCCGGAAAAGTCGTTGGTTCGAGTCCTGCGAAAGTCTATAAAGAAGAGGTCTGAGGAGTTGTGATGATATCTGAAATATTTAGCAATAATATCTTCTGAATAAAAACATGGTATTAAGTTCAAAAATAAAATTGTTGATTGAAAAAAGTACCTCTGTCTCTGAGTCACCCATTAAACGCAAATATGTGATGAGAGAGCTTTTTCTTTGGCTGTGCTCTTTCATTGGCTTAAAAGCTTTGACTCCCCCTATACTGAGACTAAGAACAGGTCCATTGTGTTTTAATATTTAATCTGCGTATCACGACGCTTACCCGGAAACACTCAATCTAATGAGAATAAATATTCTAGAAACCTTTGGTCTCGTTCTTTGAATATCTCGACAATCCACATTACATTAGCCTTAAGCGAATCCTTCTCCGCGCTAATTATAAGATGAGATGAAGTATTATGCTAAGTATTGTTATTTCATTTTTATAGATTTCCACAAATTCTCTATACCTTCCATCCATAGTCTACCCCCAGCAGAGCTCAATAACTACTTGTACTTAAACTGCATAAAGTATTCAAAACACACATCGCTTTCCAACACTACAACTACAAACATTTTCATAAAAACAACCAACACATATGCACTTCAACCCGGTTGCTGTGTGTAAAGTTCACAAATCACCACTTGGCTGCCATAGAGTCTCGACGTCTGGCTTTGTTGCATCATTGGCGCTCCAGCGCCCGTTGGTAATGACACATACCAAGAGTACAGTAAGAGGCGTAAACACAACGAGCGCCAGCGTAATGATGGTTTAAGTAAATGCCAAACAAAAACAAGAAAAAAGTGCGAAAAGTGTGTAGCAGTTATTGGTAGTAAACATGAAAAAGAAAAACGATGGTCAAATGATTACTCATGCAGTTCTGAAATGAAAGTGTAGTGAAAACATGAGAACGATGGCTCCTGTGTTAGGAAATGCTTTAATTGAAGTATAGAGGAAGGATTGGAATGTTTTTTTTTTTAGAAATAGATGAGGGTGTTGTACAGGCAAGGTTCTTTGCTTTAATTTGCACCATATGATGGTATTGTTGTTGTTTCTAACAGCATAAAACGTTCGCTCCTTCAGATTTATTTCTAGCTTCTGAACCACGGACTTCACATCTGCCAGGCAAGCACGCAACCTTTAAGCCAAGTCGACATGTGAACTGTTATTGCTTGCCACCATCCTAACTTCAAACCCAAGGTCGTGGTTCAAATTCGAGCAGAGTCTAGAAAGCAAACTGATGATAAGTTATGGTGATCTCCGTAATAGCAGCTCTTATTTCTACCGCTTTGGCTATGGTTGCCTGCAAGGCGAATTTATAGAAGGTGATGGCATAAGAGCAGCTGACTTGATTTTTTTTTATTCATCTACATGTATTTTGTTTTTGCTTTTGCATATGAGCTTTCAAAAGCCGTAAAAGCAAAAACAAAATGTATTTAAATTTTGACAACTCTTACGCAGAGACAAAAACAAAATACATAGGCATTTTGTAGTTGTATTTATAACACCAACTTGTATGGATTCGCCTTGGTTGCCTTTTTCCAATACTTTCCAAATAAAAACTGGCCTTGTGTTCTACTAAAATAATTGTTTATATTTTTTTTTTTACTACATATTTTCAACCTCAAAATTTTCAAACGCAATTCTCTAATTTCTATAAACGACAGTCTACAGCCTTGTTATAATCAGCTGATTGCACTGCAACTTACCTCAAAGTGAAGTGCCAATTTATTCTGTCAACTTCTCCTTCCTTTCGAGTTTTTATTTGTAGAAATTCTTAAGCGAATACTCTTTGATATTGTTACCGTTATTTTCAAGTAAGACATACTATCACAAATACTTAATATTTTTGCAACGCCCGGACCTCTGACAAACTTCCAAATGCGTAAAAAACCACATTAGTGGGCATGTAGTAAATTTTTTGGCGCCATTCGTGTTACACGAATCATCTGAAGACAATAAAAGCATATAATGATTATAGAAGCTGCATAATAAATAATATGAGTTTTTCAAGTTTCGCTTGACTAAAGGAGTTTTTGCTCAGCGCTTGCTTAATTTTTTTCAACAGTTTCCGAAAGCAGCAAAGTAGACGGTTCAAGAGACAAGCGAGCAGTGTCAGTGGCAGTTCCGGCAGTTCCGGCAGTTAAGACGTGTACATTGATATCTCTGTGTGTGTGTGTGTGCAGGAAAATGAAAAACTCTAGAAAAAAGATGTACGAAGCGACGAAGAGTATGAAGTGGCAAGAGAACTCAGAATTTTACCAAAAAAAAAAAAAAACAAAATGCGCCAGCTAACGACTTCATCCAGTGCCACAAAACACAAGCTATGAAACTGAAAGCTGTATATTAAATAATGAAAAACTATGTAGTATAAATGCGTGCGAAGAAAATTTGATGGGAATCGCGTGCCAATATTTGTGCACGCAATACTTTCGTGCCATAATGTTTTCATCCTAACAATGGTGTGTTTGTTTGTAATTGTATGGTTCGCTTTTGTCTCAAGATATGTACATACCTCCTCGCCAACCAGCTGGATCGCCTGCCAGTTTATTGTAACTTGTCGGATTATTTGTCAGTTCATAGGTAGAGAGGCAATCTTCTTCTCAGTTATGCTGCGATTGCCGCAAAGGCAACAGGACTCACTTGGATGTACATATGTATGTGTGTATATTTTTGGGTCTGTAGAGATGTATGCGTGCATACTTACTTTCGCCTTTTCCCCCATTTGTATTTCTTCCCTCTTTAAAATTAATTGATTTGTTAATACTATTGAGGCTATTTCAAGGATACAAGAAAAGAAATGAATGTTGGCTTGAAAAGGTTTTAGATGTTGAATGTTTTTGCTGCCATACAACTGCAAAAACGCACAATACAACTCAAAGGCATCTAGATTTGAAAGATCCGACTACCGACTACATATAAAAAATCGAAAAAGTGCCGAGAGAAAATCTTTCCTGCCGACTCTTAAAAATAAGAGCACTCAGAAGATTAGACATAGAAGGAAGCCTATGAAAGAGTATCGTATTCCAGGAATTTTTTTTGGAGTCACTTCAACCTTAGGCTTTTTAAAATGTGTAGTACTTTGGAGAGTGACACGTGCCGGATTTTAGATGGCGATTATACTCGCTCTCCGGGTAGTATGAGTCTGCGATTTATGACATCTGGGCTATCACACGCGCTCTGTCGTTTCGTCGGCCAACACACAAAACCATCAAACCGTTGCTTCAGCTAGTCCCATTCTTGACCTGGGCGTGCACCCGATAAGAGTTCTTAGACTCTCCCGTTTAAGATTTGTAAATCGTTCAGAGATCCACCGAGTGGAAGATATGCACCTTTCAGATTGCCTATAAATTTTGTGCTACGCCGGTGGTTTGCAAACTGAGATTCCAACCATCTTCTTCTTAGTTCTGCAGTTAACCCTTAGATGTAGCACACAAATGCTGCGGACTATGCAGTTCTCGTTGAGCGTCAATTTTTTTGAGACCGCCATCCATTTCTTTGTCTTCAACCCACTCATGCCGCAGAATCCACCAACCACAATGTTACTTTGTTGCTGGTTGCCAGTTGATTCTGAAAAGTTTTTTTTAGTCCTCCACAAGCCTAGATGAGAATTATGAAAATATTACTTTAAGTGTTTGTGGTTAAATGATCATATTACAAAAACTAGTACCCAAATTAAATTTCTGAGAGGCCGAAGATTTGACCAAATCGGATTTGAAATCGGTAAGTTAGAATTGCTATTTGCCGAACAGACCAATAAAAATCTGAGGGTAGAGCGCACGTCAATATGTTATGGAGTCACTAAATTAATTGAAGTGAAAATATCAGTTTCCTGAAACTTCGGAATTGCCGAAGTATTAAGCGTTGCTTTTTGATGAAGGCTGTAACATAGGATTGTCATTTAGAAAGACTATTAAAGTGAACAAAAACTATTAAACTAAAAGTGTGCTACCACGAGAAAATAATATAATACTGATAGCTATTGAAATCAAGCGAGTTATAAGTACTTTTATACTTTATAAATATATAAGATCTTTGGTGTGAGTACTTGCACCTACGCCCTTATCACATATGTCGAAGTCGAGTCACTTTTGCGTGAACAAATTAAATATCTGATCATAACATGTAGCATATTTTTAGAGGCTGACAAAAACGGCTACGCCACTGTCGCTTTTACATTGACCGTGCATCACGAATCGGACCTGAAACTATGCTATAATTCATTTCGCATGGCACTGTGACTCTACTGAACCAAACTGTGAAAACGTGATAGGAAAATTAACTTTCGAAATGTTCTATAATATTTGGGTAACAATGCAACAAGAGTACAATAAAAATTATTACAGCGAAATTTTTCTTTACCTAAAAGTTTGTAAATTAAGGCTTTTTGTACATTTTTATTGAATAATCCATAAAGGCTTATTTTCAGCATTTTTTTTTCTATATTAACTGATTGCTAAATACATATTCTTGCCGACTTGTGAATTCTAGTTTAAAATATGAATGGATTCCAGAAAAGTTACTCCGTAAGGAGTCAATGCATCCACAACCGATGCTTCTCATCCACACGCTCTCTATCTCTCCCTCTCTTCTTTGAACTTTCGATCCATACGCACCGAAGGAAATATATGTAAGTTGGCTCTCTGTGAAAATCGAAAACTTCCCAGCAGTAGAATATCCCTCCCGAATACAAAAGCGCATATGTGTAGGTGTGTATGTATTTATTCCCGAAATACCCAACTCGTTCGCCCATTGCTCGTCTTTTCCTACCTACCTACCTAAATACCATGTACGAGTATGTGTGTATGTAACGTGCCCTCCTTGTTGATGTGTGTGTGTGTGTGTGAAGGTACTGCTAAAAGCTACGACAATCCAATTGGAACTTCAACGCATCAGTCTGAAGTTGTTAGGCGTCGTGTTAAGTTGTCTCGTTCGCGAAGAAATTCGAATTAGAGCACGTGTTGAAGAAATTGAAATTAATTTCAATGTATTGAATTTGATTTGATATTAAAAAAAAAAACACATAATAATTCATTTTCAATGAAGTGAGAAAAGCCAATTGATATGTATGCGTTAAAGAGTGAATATTGAAAAAATTGTGCGAATTTCATATCCATACTTGATTTGAGGTTATACCAAGAAATTACTTGAGTTCAATTTTAAAAATCAGCAAAATAATTTCAAGCAGTGGAACCTTTGAAAAATGTTAAATTACAAAGTATTTTTCGCATTCGCATATTTCCATATTTTTTAGTAGGTCTTACATTTTTTAATTTTCAATATATTTTTGGTTAAAACTTGTTAGTGTTTTCAGAATGTGTTTTTATTAAATATTAATAAATTTTACAGCATTTGTTTCTTTTTTGTAATAAAAAATTCGAAAATTTTAAAAGCGTAACAATCAAAATAGAAAATTTTTTTGTTTTTTTAACCTAAAATTAATTTAAAAAATTAGTCACAAATTAACAATTAATAATTTAAATTAGTTTCAAAAAATTATGCTCAAATTTAGTTAAAATTTAAAATCAAAATAAATATTTTTTTAGTTTTTTGAACCGCTATTCAAAATTTTTATATTAAATAAATATTACAGCGTTTGTTTTTTTCTCTTTTTTTTAATTTTAATAATTTCAAAGCGTTTTAATGCTTTTAAGATTGAAACTCAAAAATGCGTGGTCTTTCAAAAAATGATTAAATTGAAATTATTTCAGATTAGTTTAAAAACATAAGCAATAATTAGAATTCAAATTTAAGGTTTTTAAACTTCTCAGAATGTTTTTATAATAATAGATGTAAATAAATATTACTGCATTTGATTGTATGCTAGTTAAATTGGAGGAAAAAATTCAAACATCAAATTTGTTAAAACAAAAATGATAAAAAAACTAGTTCAAAATTGAAATTAATTTCAAGAAGTTATAAATAACTTATTTTTTTTTTTATTATTACTAAGTCTTAATTTCAAAATAAAACTTTATTTTTTTTCATTCGATGAAAATAAATATTACAGCATTTTTTGTTGCTGTGAAACTTAAAAAACACATTTAAAAACTAATTCACAAAAAATTCCTTCGTTTAAAATTTAAATTAATTATAAAAAGTATTCACTAGTTGAGTTCAAATAAGACATTAAAATATGAACGTTTTGCATTCAAAATACATTTTAGAAACATTTTATTTAATAAGACCAATTGTTTAAAAATAATAATAAAAAAAATTTAATATTTTAATATACAAAAATTTAAAATTTCAAATTTATCAATTTTAGTTCAAACTTTCCCCTCTGCTCACTGAAAAAGCATCTGCACCCACAACAAAAAATGTCTTTTAAATAATTTTCGTTACTTAGATTTTTATTTTATTTTATTTTCAAACCATTATTTCTAAACAATTTCAAATTCTTTCTTGCGTCAAAAGTAAATTTTACACAGTTAAATTTCAGAACTGCAATTTGTGTAAAACAAATCACTGAGTTGAAGTTAGATTTTTAGTTCTAAACGGAGATATTAAATGTTAGAGAATATTAAAAAAACTATGTTGAAAATTTCTAAAAATTAAAGTATAAAGAAAATAAAATTTATTTAGAAAAATATGTATTCAAAAAAAGTTCTAGCATCACCAAATGGAAACAAAGTTTTCCTAGGAAATATGCGTAATTCAAAACTGAGGGAAAAAATGTCAACTTCAATTCTCCATATTGCTAAAATGTATTCCAGACAAAATTAAATACTTTGCAATTTTTTGCACCATCCCTAACTTTTCTATTCTCCCTTTAAAGCTTCAGCAAATCCTCTAGTTACGAAAACAAGAAATAAATGAAAAACAAAAATAACAAACTCCAAATCCTTCCAAACAACTGTTCGCTAAAAATGCCTAAAAAGTCATGCAGACTCTCAAACAGTCACGGAATCACCCCACTGACATTTTTTGAAATGCGCTCACCCTCTTTCTAGTTTACCAACTGTAAATATCCATAAAAATATATGAAATTACATACATCCACACACACACACACACACAAGAATGTTTGATACACTCATCCAGAGCACAATTCAACGGAGCGTCTGAGCGCAGCCTAAATTTAATTAAAATTTAACCTTGTGCTTAGTTTTATTCTCTACCAGAAATAAGTCTCCACACATACCCTCAGACATTCTGCGCTGAGTTGAACCACGTCATAAGCAAGTCATAACTGACACCTCACTGCTGTGTGAAACTAAAATTCCATATTAGTCACCTCATTTTGGGTTTTTTTCCAACTACTAACAACGCTACACTCACCCTCGCACATTTTTCTTAACCTACCCCCAACCCTTAAAACCACGGCCGTTCATGAAATCTTCTAATCGGCAGTTACTATTATGTTTAACTAACATCCCTGGATTTGTGATTATTTGTTGTTTTTTTTTTCAAAATTGTATAAATTTTCTTATTTACACTTAATTCGCTTTCATAAAATTTCACCCAGCCCAATTGCATTTGCTTCATTTCAATTTTTTCTTATTTTCTTGTTTGCCTATTTGTCATTGTTTTCAGGCTTCGAATTGGAAGCGCTTTTTCCACTTGGAAATCAGGGGTGCACAATACATGTATGGTATGTTTGCGTTTGCCGACACATGTGGCTAGTTTTCTGTCACCCTTTTTGTATATTTTTATAGGTTCTAACTTCAAAGTTTGTTCTTTTGTTTTCATTTGATATGATATCGTAAATGAGGTATTTTCCTTTTGGTTAGCGTATTTCTTTTTTAATATTCCTTTTTTGAGCTAAATGTATGCGGTAATTTATGTTAATCTTTAGTTAGTTGTTGTGGTTTTTGGGGTTAATGTAGCTACATAAGTGCTAGCTAAAACAAAAAAAAAACGTTGAGCTTATTTTATTGGTAAATACAATTAAAAACGAAACAGTTCAAAAAATCAGATATATACTGTAGAACATCGCAGTATTTCGAAAATTAAAGGACTATAAAAAAGGCTTTGAACCATGCTGCAAAAAAAAACTTATTCAATACATTATTTTATTTTTTATTTTCAACTATTATTATCGCATGTACTTCCAAAATTAAAATCAAGTGCATCAAAACTCTTCGACATTTCAGAAGTTCATAAAGTGTTCCACAAGTTCAAATACGAAAAACTCATAAGCATTTGAAATCTCACTTAGTATTCCACAAGTTCAAAAACTCACTAAATGTTCCACATGTTAAGTTAAGCTTATCACATAAACGTTGCAAAAACTCATAAAGTGTTACAAAAGTTTATTCAACATAAGCATTTTGTGACTTTAAATATCAGCTAATAAAAATTTCAAAAACTCACAAAGTGTTCCGTAAGTTCAGTTACCACCGTTTTTAAAACGCTCTAAATACAATAGAAGTATTGAAAAAAAGTCAAATCAGCGTCGTTCCAAGATTAAAGCGTATAAAGTGATTTTCAAGTTGTGTTTTCTAGCAAGCTCCTAAACTGTTGAGCGAAAAAAGGTGTTTTACAAGTCCAGTTATCTCAAAAGTGCTTTGTATAACAAACTTCGTTATTTTTAAACAAAATGTTTCTACGACAAGGAACTTCAATATCAACTGTGCTAAAATGTCAAGAAACTGCGACAACAATTCCAAAATGTAGGTAAAAAAAATTAGCACATATTTAACTAAAATTTTTGTATATATTTATTAAATCAGCTTAGAGACCAATTAAGTTTCTGAGCTCACAGGATTTGTATCCGAAAGCAGTCAGAGAGTTCCTGAATACCCTTTCGATCGCGTCTAGGTATTTCACCAACAAGCTTATTTGGGTACCGAGTCTCGGTACAAATAGTATGCTGAATTCCACTCCACCGTCGGCAGTTGTTTGGACTACGATGAATAGGAATAATCGCATCATCTATCTTTAATTTTTTCTGTACATATTTTCTTTGAATTTCCGAACATTTTCTTCAAAACTCTTCTTTCAGTCGTTAAGAATGCCGTTCTCTGGGATCTTTTAACCATCAGAAGAGAGTATTGAGTGGTGTTATTTTTATGCCCCAGCCTGTTCCTGTTGTTAGTTTGCAAGAAAGCAAAAAACTGCAAAATATATATATACATATAATATAACATGAGCCTGAATTAGGGCTGCCACCTATACGCGAAATCAAGTTTAGTAAATCAAATATTTTTCGTAATCAGGTTGCCACCTAAAAAAGTTGCTATAAATGAAACAGTTAAAGAGGAATAAAAATATTGTAATGGGGATATATGCATGAAGAAAATTATAAAAAAAAACACATTTATTAACAAATTCTTGGCAGTGTTGCCACCTAAAAAATCCATAATTTACCATTAGGTTGCCGCCTAAAAAAACTTACTGTAAACACTTTAAGAAGATTAAGAATATCACAAGGGAAAGTTTATAGAATAAATTTATGCAGAAAAAAAATTGGTGGTGTTGCCACCCAAAACATTATTCAGTTGTTTGGAGTAGATAGTAAAATTTTCTTCAAGTGAAATTTTTATCTAAATTGAGCTTAATCAAAATGATTTTTGTTTTTAATTTTTTCAAGCTTAAACTTTTATTGAAAAATAACTCAGTTTTGAAAAACAGTCCCAAGACGAAGAAAGCTGAAATTGAAAATTACTTGATTTTTTTTAACGCGACCTGGATATTAGACTTTCTAAATTTTGTTTTCGAAAATTATGCTGCGCCAAATGTAATAAGGCCCCTAACTAAGTTGGTACATTATAAACAAATTTTCTCAAATTAAGATTTTTTTAAATCTGATTTTCATAACTGCCGATTTATTCATAATTTCAAACATTATTTGCTTTTCTCTCATATTCTTAAATTATCTAAAATCTGCGCTTTAAATTTACAATGCACCATCTCATAAAGAATTTAATCTAAACTCACAGAAACATTTACAACTACTTAGTATAAACTCAACACCGTTAAAATGGGAGAACAAAAACAAAACTACACAAACAGCGCCAACACAAAAATTGTCACTCTTCAATGAGTTTTTCACGCTTAATTAGACACAGTGACAATAAGTCATAGCGCCCCCAACAAACGGTCTTACTTAGAGCCCTACCTACAACACAAAAGAAAATTGAGCACAGTGTAAAGTAAAAGCAAAGCAAAACAAACAAACAAAAAACCTATAGCAGCGGTTATGGTGGAAACCCCAGACGGTTAGCTAGTCATGCAGGCTGGCCAGTCGGCGCACCCCCAAATCGCAAAAAGCTGCGCTCGAATGGAAAGAAGTAAAAAAAAAAGTGGGTAGAGCGATAGCAGTCTAAATTGTCGTAGAAAAAGGTCGCGTTTTGTGTTGTAAACTTTTGAAGATATTTGCTGTGTTAATATTTTTTCTTTTAATTTCTTAAATTTTATACATCTCTTAATATTTGGCGTAACTTATTTAAATCAACAATAATTTTAAAGCTAAATGCCAGTTTTTTATTTGGTAAATATCGGAAAAGGCAAAACAGTCAAAGCGGTAGAAATTACGACTGCTATTTTGAAGATCAACACATCTTCTCATCAGATTTCTGTCTAGCATCTGCCCGGGCTTGAACTCACAACTTCAGGCTTGCCAAGCAAATATGCAGCCAGTGATCCCAGCGTACACAAGAACTGTTGTTACTTCTCCACCTTCCTACATACAAAAACAATCATTTTTTTTTAGCTTTTTCTTTTCATAGATTTTTGATGAAATACTTTAGTTTTAATTCGTTCATTTAATATTCATTTTTTAGCTCTACTATCCTTTTTCGAATTAGTTTCTTAATGTTTTCTGAGACCACTATCGTATTTCTCTCTTTTTCTATTACTATTTTAATTTTTCCTAACGCTCTAAATTTAACTTTTACGCACACGCCACGCAAAATGTTACTCATCTAACTGAAAAAAACATGAAAATTCCTTACATTTCGGTCCGTTTATGGTATACACCTCGGCGTCTCACTTCGCAGCTTCACGCAAATCAGAACTTTTATTACTTTCCCTCGCTGATTTGCCTTTTGTTCGCCATTATGTCTGCTGCCACTTTGCCTCCTACAGCGAACGCATAGCCATTTTAATTGCACTCGACTGCGCTCGTCTATCATAATTTTACCATAGCTAATGTCCATTTCGCATTCTCTTTTTATTCCTTTTTTATTTCTCATACTCGTAAATAAATAGATAGTTGCATAGCTGCTTTATAATCTAAAAAATTTATATACTTTGAGACCGCACAGCATTCTCCGCCGACTGTCTGTACACTGTTCTCGCTCGCTCGAAACGTAATTTGTTTTTGTTTTTTTTTTGTTCCACGCCACAAATACCCAACACGTACGCTTAGGAAGAGCAAGCAAAAAGTTTGCGCACGCAGCGTTGCATTTTTATGACAGCAGTTTATTTGGAAAACTGTTTCCTTTTTTTTTTGCTTATTTTTATTGCGCTGCAAGTGCGTTGGTGCTTTGTATTTGTGAATTTGTTGATAAAAAGTTTTTCACAATTTTTGCGTAAATTTTTATGAGTAGAATACCAATGGCTATTGCTGCAGAGCTGCAAAAAGAGATTTATGTGTCTCATGAGTTTCGGTGGCGAGAAAAGATTTCAATTTCTATTCAAATGCCCAGCGTTATATAAAACTTTTGGTGGAAGGAGGTCAGCACTTCAGATATTTATTTGAAACGTATAAAACTCTCGTCCTGTTCGTAGTCCGGACTTGTAAATTAAATTGCAGTATTTCAACAATCTGCCATTGAGCCGGCCCTAAGATCCAAGCAAACGACCAGACATTCGGCTCAATGCAGAAAGACCGGAACACAAAACATGTAAGGTGTCTAACGTCATGTGGGGTATCTGCCTAAAAACGTTGTCAGCCATTCAATTGTGGTTTGCACTTTGAACAATCCAGAAGTTGGTAGATTCTTAATATAAAGAAGATAGACGATCATCTCGCTCCATTCAATATTTATATCACTTCCCTATCTAGCTGTTAGACCACCATAAAACCGTAGCATCAGTTCAATTTCAAAGCTGTGAAATTTGCCTCAAGTAGGAATCGGTTACCGTTGCTTCGAAGACCTTAATTGACTTAGACATAGTCGGGTTTGTAGATGACATAATTCATATATTTTTAAAATTCCACAGGGTAGACAGCTTCCCAATGAAAAAGAAGTTGGAAAGCAGTCACTCCGAACTGGAAATGTCTTATTTCTTGCACTCGTGGTGACATCTCTTTAAAATGACTATAGCGATTAACTTATCTAAGAGCGAGGTTAGAGGAAAACAAAACTATATAGAAGAGCATCGTCTGCACAGATCTACAGTTCTTTGAAAAATCTTGACTGACTTTGAGGATGCCTGTTCTTTTACCGGGACGACGGCGGTCACGGTATTAGCCCATCAGCCATTGTACTGAGATTCGCCACAGCATATTTAAGTGGAATAGAACAACCGCCAGCTAAAGATCGGCAAATTCAAAATTTATAATTCCAAAGCTCATGGGAGAAACTGTGTAGGTTTAACGGCCGTAGAGGTCGCAGTTAATTTAGCGTTGCCCAGGATGCACCACGAGAAGCTGTAAATAATCAGATTTTTTTCTTTTAATACTACAGGTTGAGCCTGAGCTGCCAAAGTGATTCCATCTTGTGCGAAAATTTTCTTTCACCTTTGCTTAACTTACGATTCCTGAACAATACAGAAATATATACTGTGATAAATATCATAACTACACTTTTTTTCTTTCAAGACAGCTATCAGAACTCCAATAGTGCTCATCCGTCTGTCGGTCTATTAAGATATGATTAAGGAAACAAACTAAATTGTAATCAAAAGTCATTCCTACACAAACTCCAACTTTTCCTCAGTTTCTGAACCCCTCCATGCATCCATCCTTTTCCCAAACCATCCCTCTATCTTGTCGCTAATCGAAAACAAAAACAATCTTATCGCAAAGGTATGCTCTAGCTCCTGTAAGTTTGAGCATTGCATCTGTCATCTTGTCTATTACTCCTGCTATTGCAATTGACAGTTCTCTTACCCACAACAATTTCGAATCGACAAAAAGTCTTGTATCGCCGCCGCATGTGCAAATACACAACTTTTAGCACCCTTTCTTTGTTTGCTGTAACAATTTGTTTGCTTGCTTTTAACTTTCAGCGAACTCTTGTCTACATTTCTTGTAGCCAGTTACGCCTTTGATTTGGAATTTCGAAATTCTCTGCCACTCCTCGGCCTGGCCGCTTGGCTGCTTGGCTGCTTGGCTGCTCATTCAAGCGTAGAATTGTGTGGAAACCGTTGCTCATATCACCATCATTTACACCATGTTTAGCTGCCATTAACTGTCAGAAACAACCAACGAAAAATGCCGACGAATAAATGGATATTCCTTTTTAGGGCGGACAAGTAGCGAACTTAAGGCGATTGCGTTGGAATAGTAAAAGCAAAAAAGAAGTGAGTTTGAAATTGTAATGCAGTCTGTGCTGCTACTTAGAACTTTAGGCTTAAAACTTCAAGTTGATTCTAAAGCCTGCTCGCTTTGCTAGAAAACTCTCTTGAACCCAGCTAGTATAAAGTTTTCTTCGCCAAGGCAGTATTTTTATTCTAGGAATAGTCTTTTTCTCACTTTCTATTTCTCATACTTGTTGGCTAAATAGTAGCCGATGTTTATATTTCTTCTCTGCTCTCTCGTTTTTTTTTTTGATATTCGTTGCTATTCTAAGGAGTTACATTTATCTCTCCGGTCATATCGTTGAACGCAGCTGGAAAATCTTATATCGTCTTATTCTACCAACATATTTTCCACTGCTGACTTCATTCTTCACGACCAATGAACATTTTGCTACTTTAATATCTACTGCTCACTTCTTTTCTGTTATTTCTCTTCCCCTCTTTGTAAAACTTTTGTAAAATATCATATGATAAGCTTTTGACATCCCGCCATCCTTTTTGTTTGCTGCACACAATATATGCTGAAAATTTTCCATTATCGTTGAGTGTCAATATTTCTTAAGCAAATATTACAAATGTAGTATGTTATGTGACATTTGCGAAATTGAAAATAAGTACATACTATGTGCCATTATGCAGAGTTGTATAGCAATCACAAATGCGCTAAGCTCGCTGGGCTGTATGATGGCCTGTGACATGACGACGTGGAATGGGTTGACTGAAACGTGATTTTTGTGGAATTTTTTTTATGATTCTATACAGAGTTAGACTTGAAAAAAGTGCAGAAAAATAATAATAATGGAAAAAAGCTAAAGGCGGTAAAAATATGTTACCAAAAATTGTGAAAATTTCAAAGTAAAGAAAATATGAAAAATTAATGTAAGTATTAAAAATCATATAAAATGAAATAATATATGATATACTGGAATTTAATATAACGTATAGAAATATAACATGACATTATAAAATATAATATAATTTAATAAGATAAGAAAACTCACAAAATATCATAACGTGTCTTAAAATTATAAAATCATAAAAATTTAAATAACTAAAAATAGGTTTTATTCTTGGAATGCAAATAAAAATATAACTTAGCATTTACAATAATATAACTTAGAATTTTTGAAATTTTATCATTTTATGAGGACACATGACTACATTTTGTGAGTCCCCCAAATACCTAAAATATTATATAATTATCATAAAATATTAAAAATAAAAAGAAGGTAATCCAGTAAAATTAAAATAAATCAAAACGAAGAAATTACGGAAATAACAAATTAAGATTGAGAGTAGTACAATAACACGACGTGAAACTAAAATACTAAAAATTGTTTTTTTTTTTCAAATTAAAATAAATAATTTTGATTAATTAAATAAATAAAATTTTCTTGAATAACTCGTGCAAAGAAATTATAAATATATGTACATAACAAAATTAAGTACAATCAAAAAATTTAAAATAATAAATACCACCGAGTAAAACAATATAACAAAAATAAAAATTGTTTATGCATTTAACATAAAAATTTAAGCAAGTACTGTACAAGAAAATGCAAATTTAAAGCAAAATATAATAAAAAATTTACCAAACCAAAAAAAAATAATTATATTAAAGAAAAAGGAAATTAAGTAGTGAGTATGAAAATAATAAAGTTCCGCTAGAAACTTATTTTGCTTACTGGGCCGAGTAATACACAACTCTTTCAATCTAGTATTGTCTTACTGTCTCGCCACTCTATTCGTTAGGTGTGAACAAGATATTGGAGATGGCTCCCAAAAGCTGCGAACAAGAAATACAGATTTAAGGCAAAATTCCACTTATTCTGATGGCTGATCGTTGCTGGTTATGATTTTCATATTCTTAAACTCGACTGAATGCTGTCCTATTGCTGGCTCTCATTGCCTTTAAAACAATGTAAATTTCTTCTACGGATTTTATGAGAGTGCGTTTATTTGGGATTTACATTATATTTAAAGCAAATAATTAAAAATAAAAATAAAAAGCAAGCATTTTTTTTAATATTCTTCGGTCGTCTGCCTTGACCAAACTCCGCGCCAATTAATTTCAACATTCTTTCTAGAAACGCATTTTAATTTAAAAAAATATCTGACGTCCATATGCGTATAAAGCTATGTACACTACGCCCACGCGCCCACTGTCTGTCTGTCTGTCTGTGTGTCTGGCTCACCACCACCGCTCTGCTTACTCAAAATTCATTCAAGTATGGCTGTAGTGCCCTCAACTGTCAGTCTATTTGCCAACTGTGTCTGACCATGTGTCAGCGCAAGTAAAGCTGCCAACTTACAGTCGGCGCTTCATAAACCGGCATTGCCACCCACCACCACCACTCCACTACTTCCGCATAGCCACCCACGCGCATAACACAAATAGCTTTGGTCTTCCTCACTAATGGTCTGCGAGTATGCCTTGTATGTATCGTCACAGTTCGTCTGTTTGCCTTGACATTTAAGTTGACGTACGTCACATGCTGGAGTGCCTCAAGTGTCATATTCATATGAGAAGAAGGGTCGTCTTCAATGGGCTCATGCTCGAATTTTTCTCGCCCTTCGCACTCTACATACCTACTACGCTTGCTCACCGCGTTGCGCTTCGCTGCTGAATGGGGCTCTCACTCTTTATGTGCGTTGAACATGCTTCAAATTCATTCAGTTTTATATCGAGGCGACTTTGGTTTTATTTTTATTTTCATTTTTATAGCCTACTGTTATTTATGTGTACGAGTATACTCGTATGTATGTTTGTTTATAATCTTTGTTTTTGTTATCTCCGACATGGCGCTATGTTTTTGTGACACTTAAAAGCATTACTTTTAATTAGCAGAAGACATTCAAGTATTATTTGATGAAAGTAGCTGACTTAAATGTAATGCGTTTCCCAGACAATATACACCGCTTTTCAAGCAAAAGATGCAAGGATAAGGTGAATTATGTGTGTGGAGAAAGCCATTAGAATCTCTTTCCCGTTTATTTTTATGCTTACTTTTTCCATTGATTAGCTTACTTGAGTTTGGAGTGAAGGGATAAGAAACTAGAGGGAAATAATAATGGTCGGACAGTTAATGAATGGATGATTTAGGAAAAATACCCTGTTCTAATATCTGACAATCTTCTCATAGACACTTCGAGGAAATACAATAGAATTCGTCACTAGAACAAAGTCTACAACCCAAGGTCTTAACTTAAAGGTGTGATAGACCAAAAGAGCTATTCACATTATTTTACCAGAACAGTCAATAATCTAGTGCACACAAAGCAACGTTATGGCGTTGAATGCGAAAAAATCGTACGTGGGAATTGTCAATGGTGGATGTGTGAAAAATATGATTATAGCCGACCTCGCGAGGCCATGGGCTGGTTTAGAGGCACTAAAATTTATGGCGAGCTAATTCACATTAGTATGAGAATAATTCCTGAGTTAATTCAAATTACGGCTGTCGTCTGTGTTGCCTATTAACGAAATATATGCTATCTACATAGTTTCCTAAGATTGGAAGTCCTATCATTAGAATTTGCCATTGAAACAGGAAGATAATTATCGAATTGAACGTTAAGCATTTCATGACTGGCGCCTTCTGGCTGTCAATTACCTACCACTGACGCAGGGCGTATTTGCTCGTAGTATCTAGCCATTATAGCTGAGCGACACCAATCTCCTCGTATTACATATCTCCAAATCTCCTCTTTATCGGCACCTAGAACTATCAGTTGAAGATCCAGGTAAAACCCACCGGCCTTTCCGCGATAGTCCAGTCTAAAATCGTATGACGTCGGATATATGTATGGAGGACATCGATCTCCTTTCAGGTCAGATTGGTTAGTTGAAGCGGGCAACACTTAATGATTTCACTCAGAGGCTACTAAAATCGATTCGATGCCCTAGAGTGAATTCCACGATGCTGCCTTTTTATACCGCCATCCTTTAGCGAATCTAGCCACCATTTCAAACGAGCCGCAACTGAAATACCCACGGATACAAAGAAGTGGTCTCCCGGATATCCGAGTAGTATTACTCATAAGAAGGTTATATCTTTTATTCAACTATACAGCTGAGATTCGAAGTCCTGACCCAAGCCAGTGGTCCAGTACTCTAATTTTATTTCCGTAAACTAATCACAAGTCGGCTAAAGTATTCCGAAGGGCTTACAATTCGGGCTTTTTATGTCTGATGAAGGCTAATTTTTTTAGCTAACGTTGTTCAATGCCTTGGCGTAGACAACTAAGTTAGATAAAGAAATAGAAGAACAACAATGATTTTACACCCTACGAGCTCTTGGAAACGAGGACACTGATCTTTATAGAACCAATTGATAAGGAAAATATTTCTATTCCATAATTGGCTTATCCAATTAGACAAAATTATGGCTCTAGTTTGAAGATAATGGTGGTATGAGGTATGGCGAATTACGGACAAAGTTTAGGGAACTTCAACTTTTGCGAAAACAAAAACGCTCAACATTTAGGCTTTGGAAATTTATATACCCAAGGCCCTCTAACCTTCATCGAAAATTCTAATATACCTTGGGAAATCAATGTTTGGGACACATCGGTAGGTCACAGTGTTCCTTTAACTGCCAAGGCATGGACATATCTTTATCGAAATTTACATTCTTTCCGCACTTGTCTCCTGTCTATTTTGGAATTCGCTTCCAGGCGTCCGTTATTACTCCAACGCAGTTTGGAGTTTGCAAAAAATATGAAAATACAACCAAAACCATTTTAACCAATTTACTCGTGGAACTCTTAAATGGAAAATTGAAAGCCATCGAAGCGCTGTAATTTTATTGATATTATACACAAATTTTTGTACATCATTTTTTATCTCCTTTTAAATCCATCCCGCTATCTTCGCCAACACCACTCACCTCTCCGCAATTTACTAAGAGTATTTGCTCAACCGACAAGCGCAAGCACCATTTGTCAAATTGCTTCAGCACACACGGCTCCCCCCAGCTTCGCCTCCAACCACCACGCTCGAAAGTCAACAGGAATTGGTACGCACATAAGTAAATGTGTACATACATATGTACATAGTTGATTGCTTGTCTCGGCGTGTTTTATTTAATGCATATCTGGTAAATAAAAATTGAATTGAATTGTCACATACCACGAAGACATGCCCACAAAATCCGAACGTATTAGATGACAGCTAACGGAAATGTTGCAATTTCGTTTTATACTCATAGCCATCGAATAATCCTTAACAGGAAATTACATTCGTGCAAATGACAACAGCGAAAAATGCAATCGTCTCAGCCACAAATTACATGTACGAGTATGGCGAAAAGGCATCAGCTGTTTTTTTCCGCCAACTGTCAATTAGATGAAATGATATTGAGGGGAAATTTGATTTAGTATTTAGAGATGATGTGCATGAAATGAGTATAGCATGTGGGTAATTTTTGAAGAATACTACACGATTTTTTAAAGTTTCTCACAAAATATTTGTATGTATAAATTGCTTGTCGTATAGTATTATAAAAAATTGCAAACAACGCATTTACTCGCTGCCACAATTCACCTAATTCCGTAAATCCAAAAGTTCTGCGCTGCAAATCAAACCAAAATCCAACCAAATGTAACAAAAAATTACACACCAAGCGATGCAACTGTACGTTTTCTTACACTGTTGCTTTTTCTGCCATTTCCCAGCTAAATGGCGCTTTAAATGTGTAATAAAATATAAAGCTAGCAATATAATAAATTTTTATGGACGCTTAGCTGAAGTTATGAGCGGATTAGCTGCAAAGCGTGCGTTGAAAACCAAATTGTTGGAGTTTGTGGTCCACTGTGAAATATTTAGAAAAAAAAATAAAAAGTAATAGAAGCTTATATTGTTTTGAACACTTGAAAATGAAAACAAAAAATAAATAAAAATTAATGGAAGCTAATATTATTTGTAATGCTAGGAAATTAAAAAGAAAAGAATACAAGCGGTGTTTCGCATAATAAAACTAAGTTAATGTGGACAATAAGCTTTTGAATATTTTTTCCCCATTGCGGCGTTTTGTTGTTTAGAAAATTTCAAATTCAAATGATTTTTTTTTTAATTTTAAAATTTTTTAGCAAATATTAAAATTTTTTTTTTTTTCAAAATTATAACAGCGAACAAAATTTCCAATATTTATCCTGTTCACACGAAATTATACCGCTATTGAAGAAATAAGAGCTTTTTTTAATTCCTTTAATTTCGATAAATTCCGTAAGTTTATGGTTATTTTTTAAATAAATTTTTTTATTGAATATTTTAGTATTAAAAGTAAAATTCTCAAATTTTAATACAGAAGCATAAATGAAATGTTCGGTTAACGAAGTTTAAATGTATTTAAAAAAAATTCGAAATTATTTTAAAATAATATTGAATTGTTCTAATATGTACATATATTGAGAATTTCTTTTTTTCCGAAAATTAGCCTGCATTGGTTTTCGAAGCAAAAAAAAAATAGATATTTCTGATGCCGTTTTCTCCGCTTTAAATATTTTTCGAATCAGGGTTTTAGAAAAGTTTTTTTTTTATCACACATTTTTGCAATCCTATTTTGTTTACAAAGATTTTTTAAATTTTTTTTTATTTTTTTGGAAGAAAAACTTTTCTTTAGAGTTTTGGAAGCATTTAAAATATTTGTCTAAACTAAATTTGTTAGAGAAAATATGAACTTTCGGTATTATTTTTTTTTTAAACACACAAAAAGTAACTTTACTAAAATTTAAAATTAGCTACGAAACATTTTTAAAGTCAAAGACCTAGTAAACTGTTTTTACACACAATTTTTGGATAAATCAATGTACTTCGTTTTCGACAATATTTTATATCTGATTTTTTTTTTATTGAAAGGTGGCGAGTTAGAAAAATAGTTATGTAAAATGTATCGCCAAATTCGTCAAATATAATTTAAAAAAAAAAAAAAACTAAAACTGAATTCAATAAAATATATGTATGCAGTATTTAGTATTATTTTTTTGTATGCGTTAGAAGAAATCTGATTTTAATGAGTTGAAAGAATTTCAGAGCATGCATTTTCAAACCCAAAATTTGCAATTAAATACTCTGTGTTGTAATTAAAATCCCAAACCCCAAAAGAAATGACAGCCACGAGCATTCTTCTTGAATTTTTCTAATACCATTTTTCGCTCCCTTTGCTATCCAAAAAAAAAAAAAATTACAAAACCCAATAAAAATGATGTAAAGAAAGCTTGAAATGAGTAGGCAAATATATGTAATTTGCCGCCGTACTTGGTTAGAGGTAAGCATTGAGCAATCCAAATAGTACATATATGAGTATTGAAATGGTTTCTGTGCCGGAGTTTTCTCACCGCGCATTTTATTTTATTATTATTTGTTTTTCCTTTTTTCTTCATTTTTTCTCATTTCCCTTGTCATTATCTATATTTTAAAAATACCATTGCTTCTGCTGCCACTTCTGCTATGCGCTTTTCCAAAACAAGAAAAACATTTCTTTGAAGAAGAAATCATTTGCTGCTCGACGTGCTTGGCTTTCTTGCCATCGGCTGCACTGCACTGCTTATTTATAGCCATCAATTTTACTCATCACACATACATATCTATGTATCTATCTATCTACAAATTTAGGTGCATACTTAAGCTTTTTCTTCACACACACACACACACACACACACACACACATATATGCATACCTTCATATGCGATTGTGTGTGGATGTTGTGTTATTAATGGCACGCGTCCACACTCGCGCCGTCATGTCAACGTGGCCCTGCCTTTACTCCGCCTTATCTCCAACTGCTTTGCTTTCCATTAGCGCTGTAATGCTTAAAATGTACTTCTCAGATATATTTTGCATTGGTATGTGTGCGTATATGTTTCTTTTTTTATTTTCTTTTCATTGTGCTGCATACTTCATAAATTTTATTTATAATTTTACTCCTCCTTACATGAAGTGGCTGGAGGGAAAAAATGATGCAAAACAATTTGCCAAGGCAATGATTTGTCTGCCAGAGGTTTTCTAGCTTCAAAATCTAATAAATATCTTCTCTGAAGTGCGATATGAGTTCGTGTTTTTTTTCTTAATTTTTATAGTGGTATATTTGTTGATTCGGGCAGCTCTCTAGCTTCCTCCGGGTATCAAGTACATTTTTTGGAAAAGCAAATGCGTATTTAGATTTTTGAACGTCGAATTAGGCTCTGCCCGCTTATCACTTAATGTCAAATCTAACGAACTTCTCCAGATGTCGCTCTTTACACAGTCTTTGGGAAATTGCTACAATGACTGATTTGATTTGACCTTGGTTAGGGTATAAAGGGTGTTTTTTAGACTGATAGAACTTTAAATTGAAATAAAACGCATAAAAAATAAAGTATGATGCCAATTTTTTCTTTTATTTTAAAGATATTTTCATGTCATTTAATATTTAAAAACGATTTTTGGCTTATGTCCGCCACGACTAGCTTTGGTGAATCGGATGCGATCAGTCCAATTTTGAACCACTGCAAAATTTCCAAATTATTGAGCACGGCGGCGAATAGACAAATTCGGATCTTCTCCTACACTATCACTTACAGCACCAATATTTTCTTCTGTAGGTACAGTTCTTTGTCTTGTTGTTGGTTTTTCATCGAGTAGAGTAAATGTTGTTCGAAATTTATCAACAGCTCGACGAATAATCTGCTCTGATGCTCGATTACGTGGACCATAAAATTCACGAAGTGCTCTATAAGTTTGGCGAACAGAACACTGATTTAAAGTAAATTTCCACAGTTTGTAAACTTTGTTGCGGCGTCATTCTTTCCATGATGGTTTGTCAATGCTTACTGAACAGAAATGTCAAAGCGAAATGTCATTTACCAGCTATCAAGTGACAGCTATTCCTACCGAAAGTTCCATCAGTCTAAACAAAAAACACCCGTTACAAGCAGGTACTTCTAACTCAAACATAGCATACTTTTGGGTGTCAATTCGTCAACCAAGTGAGTAGCACACTGAGTGTGGTCGCAGCTCGCTCGATTGCCGTTTTAGTCCTTTGAGCTTTAAGGTCAAGTCTCAATTCTCATGCGAAGTACCTGCCTTCACTTGGAGTTTCCACTTGGTAGCTGTTAGTATGAGAAAGAATCGATCAGCGTAGATAGTTGAGTCTACAATACCCGAATAACACAGATTTATAGCTGGCCAACAACTGTCATAACAGCAACATCCCCCAACAGGTTACAGTGTCTGCAATGAAGAAGAAGCGGTATACTTTGGTTTTAATTACATATCTAAGATTTATCACATCTATCCGAAGCTGAATTTTCAGAAATTCTCCCAGTTATACAAGTGTTTAATATTCTTCCAACTCCACATTATTTAGGTGTTTGCATTATCAACAGATCAGGCTATTCGAGAAGTAGGTATTCAGTTAATTCTACCTCATGTACTTCCACGCAGCTACCGTAATTCAATATTAAGATGGTATGAATTTCTACAGTGATGCTCACAGTGGACTGAATCCAGAAGGTGATGTCAGTGATACCGCTACTTTGGTTTTGTCGATTTTGGCACGTCTCAAGTATTAGTTTTTTATATACATACTATAGGTTTCTAGTGAATCTTTATAACCGATTTACTATTAGCTCAATGGCCCCAGATTAACACTTCTAAGCCCTTCTATAGAGCCTGAAATCATTTGTGAATAAGCTACTCGGGTTTTAGATTTGAAAGTAAAGTGTTGATGGGAGTCTGCTCTTTTTTCGAAGATTATAATGGTTAACAGGCATGCAATTTCCCACTATATTTGCACCGCACTCTCTGTAGTTTTTTTTTTACTTCCGCCTGTAAGTCACTTTTCCACATCAAAAAGCGTCCCGACATTCACCCTAACAGTCTGAATCGCTAACAGATTCTTCGCATAAATCGGTCCTACACGGCACCCTTAAAAAAAAAAACAAAACGTCGAACGGCCTAAAATCGCGCTCCGAGGAGTTCAATTGATATCGCCGAGACGACTGATTGCCAAACTTGTGGCGCAAGAGAGCTTATTGTTGACCGAAATGGCGCTTCCAGCAGTATTTTAAAAAGAAAATGATCGAAGAACCACACCAAACTGTCACACTCTGTGGATGTTAAAAAATCGATGTCCATTTCGTTTGCATTATTTCCCAACGTTGTTCAAGCGTGAACCGCTTTATTTCGTTCCGCAAAGATATTTATTATACTGACTTTTTGTCAAGATTTTCAATTTTCAGCGGCAAGGAGCTGTTACTGTCAAAATAGTATACGATTAAAAAAAACTATATGGGTTACCCTGTACTTTCATTCCATATTTCAAATATACATATGTATGTACATGATTTCATACTAATATATACAATATCTACAAATATTTATGTATGAGTGGACATAAATCAGTGTACGATTACTATAACTAATTGCCACTTAGCGGAGACACAAACATAGCCATATACTTATACAGCCACAACGCCGTGAAATATGCTCGGTATTTGTATTAAAAAAAAAAGTCATAAAAGTTCCATGAAATTCCTCTCGACTAGACTGAACTGAATCACAACAGTTAATGTTGGCCAAAATGAAGCATACATTTATCTTTTCGTGTGTACTCCTGCACATTATTCTTCCCTCCCGCTAATTTTCTACAAATATTTAAGCACTCAAAATTGTCTGCTTAAGAAGCCATAAAATCGAAACGGAAGAAGACTTGCTAAAAATATTTATTCTGTCATCTACACAAATACAGGCATACATATGTAGTAGTCGCCAAAGACAAATACATACACATCACATATTCCTACGTATGTATATGTGTATAGTAAATACTTATTTTTAAAAGCATTGAAAGTTTCGTTTGTTTTGTTCAAGCAAAGAGCTACTCATGCATATATGGATGCAAAAAACATACATACATACATACATACAAAAATACACACATCCTTTTAAAGCAATCTTAAGCCGTTACCATAGCAGTACTCGTTTTCTTTCTTCTTCGAGTGTCACTCTCATCGTAGCATTGCGCTCGTCCCTCGCATTAACAGTTCATTGAACTTTTACTACTTCGGTCATAAATTATTTGCGTGCTGAATTTTCTTTCGTTGACGAGATCCTATGCTTTTGTATTTAAGATTAATAAAATTACAAAAAAAAAAATGCTGCTAACTGTGGTGAATATTTTCGATTTTTATATTTATCCACACATTACATATTTTGCTTTTCACATTCGGGAATTAAGTAAAATGTTTTTTGTTTACCACACGAGCGTTAACTTCAATATAAATGCGACTGTTATGTTAGTATTTGTGGAACCCTCAAAGGAAACCTTTTCAAATTTCACTGTCTCATTTTTGAGAGTCGAACGCCGCTTATTCCACTCAGGGCACTTCAAGAAATGAAAAAAATCTTTTTTGAGGGCCACCAAATTAAATTAACGGAAATTATATTAAATAAAACTGAAATAAATGAAACTAAACTGCATTAAACTAAACTAAAAACTTGAATTGAAGTAAATTAAATTAAACTGAATGGAATTAAATTAAACTGAATGGAATTGAATTAAATTGAATTAATTTAAATTGAGTAGAGCTGAATTGCATTGAATGAAATATAAATTACAATTAATTAAATTAAAATATAAATTAAGAGTTTAATCGTAACGAGTATAATGGAATGGAATTGTATTGAAGTGAACTGAACTGAACTGAACTGAACTGAACTGAATTGAAATTAATGGAATCAAATCTAGTCCAATTTAATTGAATTAAATTAAATTTAAGAGAATTAAGTGAAATTTAGTTGAATTCAACTGAATTAAATTGAATTAAATTTAGTTGGATTGAATTAAATCGAATCTAATCAAATTGAACTGAAACGATTCTAGTCGAGTTTAATTGAATTACATTAAATTAAGTATAATTAAATGGAATTGAATTGAATTTGGTTTAATTAATATAAATTGAATCGAATCTAATCGATTTAGTTTTAATGCATAGAATTCAATCGTATTAAATTAAATTAAATTAAGCTAAGTTAAATTAAATTGAATTGAAATGCATTGAATTGAATTAAATTAAATTTAATTTAATTAAATATAATTGTAGTAAGTCAAATTGACTTAAATTAAATTAAGCTAAATTAAATAGAATTAAATTAAAATCGCAGCTATTACTTCTATAACTTTGAAAAATTGTTGCTTATTCATAATATTGCCTAATAAAAAAGTGGCCTCGAGCTCAATAACATTGCACATAATTTTCGAATATGAAGTCAAAAATAGTATAAGAATTTAATTAAATTTCATTGAATTGCATTGTTTTCCCTTCTCGATTAAATGATGATTCAGTGGCATTTAAAATTCTCAAAAATATTTTATATTTATTTGAATTATAGTAATTCTGTATCATAATAGTAAATTCACAAAATAATATCAAATTTACGTCTAAAACTACATGACTATTCAAAAGAAGTGGACTACGATTATATTTCATGGACTATGCATCAACCTTAAGCAACACTTATTGTATATTTGGCAAAAAGTATCTACATATACTTATGTGTGAGCGTATGTAACTATTTACGTTTATATGTGTAAATATAAGTTTGACTGAAGAAATTCATTTGTGTAAGTCATGCCCTCATTTTTTTTTTTTTTTGAGGTACATATGTAGATACTATCTTATTTATTATTTAGCACCCTATGAGAGAACATCAATCTTGTCGAGAATCTGGATAACTAAACATATATTTGATTTTATATATTTGTAAGTGTGTAGATACCTGCCAAAAAGGTTGCGATAAGAATTTCGCCTGTCTTAACATTTTTCTGGTATTTCGGGGTTTGTTTGAATAGCAATAGGGAGAATACGAAGCATAAAAGACCCAGGCTACCGGCGTGATATGTTTAGAAAAGAATACATTCTCATATATCAAATATAAAGGCAGTTTATCTTAAAGCAAATATGAAATTCATAGCAATTTGTACATTCTTTTATACTTTTTGTTGCATGCAATAAAATAATTTCCGCCACAAAACAAACGCGAAGTAAATGGGTCCATTGAGAGGCATTTATATTAATAATAAAGAGCATTATAGCAACACGCAATTATAGAAAGCTTTTAAGTATGTGTTGGATTTTGTTTAAGAATTATATAGAAGGGTGGAAAAGCAGGTGAAATGAAAACAAAATTTAGTTTTAAACTTTAGGAAATTCTAATTATTCATATCCAACGTAAGGCGGATTAAATTAACGGATTGTAATTTTAATGAAACTCCTTTCTAAAATATATATTTCCCAATTTGTCTTTTCTTTTTTTCAAATTTTAATTTTTTTAAATTTTTTTTAATTTTTTTTTTTTTAATTTTGAAACGAGTTTTTTATTTTTCCATTTTCAATGGAACTCTTGTTTTTGAAACACATTACATTTTTTATGCCCATAACTTTCTCCGAAACTTACAAAAATTCAATAGATTTAGAAAAAACTAACTTTTTAATTCATATAACACATAAAAAAATTTTATTTTGTATAATAGAAAATGCTGAGCGCCGTCGGCAAAAACAAAAATTATCAATAATCAACAAAAATGTTCAGCCACTTGAAACCTGCGAATTCTTATAGTAAAATTGGTTGACCAAAGAAAAATTTTATACTTATAAAACTTCTATAAATTTGTATTCAAAATTTAGAAATTTTGGTGACATTTTTTTTTTTAATTTTTTGAGTTTTTTTTTAATTTTTCAGAAAGTTTGAAACTTTAACTTGCATGGGTTTTGTTAAAGAATCAACTATATTTTCATAAAAAGTATTGTAATTAAAATCAATATATTTTTATTAAAACCAATTCAATTAGAAAAATGTCTTGAGCTCAAAAATTATTCTTGTATAAATAAAATATGTATGAAAAATTAATAACAAATTCTAACAATAATAAATAAATTTGTCATAGGGCCAACAACGAACCCACATTCTTGAATTGCGTTTGTATGTAGGAAGGTGAAAAAACAGCATCATATATCGACTTGGGTCAGCGTTGCAATTTAAATTTTTATGTTTTTGCAACAATTTTCCGTCACACCTTGTCAAATTTGGTTTCGAGACAAACCGGTTTTAGCGTTGTGCCATCTTCAATGTCATTTTAATAACTTCCCTATATGTAAAAAAAAAATCCGTTTGTGGCGTGCAATTTATATATGTAGATAGCTTTTTTATAGTTTTATTATTCGGCAGCGCAAATCTATAGAATTCACATGATTTTTTTTTATTAAATTCGACGCTATAAAATAGTTTCCGATTATTCGTTCGCCTCAAGCAACTAAATACATAAATATGTCTACATTCTACTTAATTTTTTTCCTTTTTCCTTACTTTTTCGACATTTACCTTACTTGTGCTCTCGAAATATACTTCTTCCCATGTCTTTGCCATATTTGCGCCCTTGCCAAATCCCTTAGCGCAGCAATAAACTTAAAACTATCGAAGTTCACCGTCTGCAATGCCTAAAAATATTTTGGCTATTAATTTTAAGCGTCGACAAAAGAAATCTTTAAATGGATTGGCGAGAGTTCACATATCGTAATATGCAAAGTTATCGGTTTCTAGGCGCTGGCTTGATTTTATTCTTTGCTTTTTTTATTGTTCTATGCCCGCTTCCTGCAAGCACAGCGCGCCTAAAGGAAAGCACAAAAGCGATTCAAAGTCACTGCCAGCAGCTTGAGTGCCAAAGTGCCAAAGTGCCAAAGTGGCATTCAAGCGAGGCGACGAGTTGATGCTTGCTATTGAAAATGTTGTTGCATACTTTTGTGCATATAATTATACAATGGAAAGAGATGTCGACGCCAATGGCGCCTAAAATATCATCCTAAGTGCGACTCTGTGCACCGAGTATTTGTTTGCAAATACTTGCTGCAAAGTGTGTGGGGTTTATGTATGTATGTATTTCTGCGTATTGCATGCTTGTCGCCACGTTTGTCGCCCCGTTGCATATCTCACGCGACTATACTGACGGCGCCATTAATACAAAGCCACAAACGACGAGTGTATGAGTTTTCGTAATCCCATGCAGTCTTACTTGCCTATTTTACGCTTGAGCGAACTTTGTTGCATACTTTTTAGCGCTGCACTTGTTTCGGCATTTTGTGCATGCTTATTGGCTGCGCCAATGTGTTAGACGCAAACAAAACTTTGTACTTCCACTTTTGCATTTACCATTTCTGTGACACTTCTTCTTCCTGATCTTAAATTTTAGTTTTTTTCGCGTTTTCTGCACTTTGCTGGTGTTTAATGTTTTTGTCAACCTTACTACCACACTGCTACTTGCGTGTTTTATCGCTCTTGATTTATGCCGATAGTCATTTGAATTTCCCAGAAACCATTATATACTTTTGCGCGCAATGGCTCTCGCAATCCGAAAACTTGTAAGCCACAGCTTTAAGTATTGCTTGCGGCTGTTAAAATACGTAAATGCATATTTTTTTTAAAACTTTGCTTCCTTTCTTCAACCCCGCGTTATCGGCTAAACCCCCAACCGCCTACTTGCTAAATGAATGCAACAAAATTTCTCCTGCATAAAAATGTCGCATGTCGTTGCATAAATAAAGGCGCCCGCACCCTTAGAAATGTCTATGTGTATGTTTTTTGCATATTTATCGCTGTCTGCGCATATTGGCATATAATTTAATATCCTTTGCCGTTGGCCAAATTTTGCAGTAGCACTACAACCAAGTTATCTGGCTGACTGGCCTCCATCTCCATCGGCGCCTAGGTCGGTTACATTGGTGCAAGTATTCATATCGTGTTCGACAATATTGTTTGCAAATTCTAACTCTCTCTTCTATATTTCCGCCCTATCTCTCTTCTGAATTTCGAACACATTCTGCTATTCCTTCGCTTCATTTCTCTAAAACTCTTTTAGTGCCATTCGGCAATTGGCCATTTGGCAACAGTAATGTTTATTAGACGGAGCAAGTAGTAGGAGAAGAGGTTATGAAAATTCAAATTTATCTATAAATATAATTTCATTCCAGCAGCCTACGACTTCAACAAAAAAGTTATATGTAAAAGCAGTTTGAGAATTCCATATATGTATATCATAAATAGATGAATGAAAAATTTAGTAAATTTTTTATTAAATCAAAATATAGTTCGTTATATAACAAAAAAACATATAAATTAAAAATTCTAAACTTTGTACAAAAGAAAGAAGCAGGCTGTGTCAGAGACACGGCCATTAAGTTTAACGTAGAATACGCCATCCGATAAGACAGAAAACATATGTAACAATAAATGATAAATAATACAAGCAAATGAATTTCTTTATTTGATAGTTACTTTGGATGATACACATAAGCTTATGATAGGAAAAATAGGATAAAAATGTTTTTAAATTATCAATTAAATTTCTCGCAAAAACGAAGTCAATGGCTGTTATCAATAGTAAAGATAAATGATAAATAACATACGCGAATCAATTTTATTATTTTTTTTGCAGTGCTTGGCAGCATTTTCTCTTCTTTTACTCTACTTTAACTTGCCCGCCTAAAATTATGCAATACAAAGTACATTTAAATCGCCCTACAGCAAACACTCAACCAAACACCACACACATATTTGTGTGCATGTGTTTATACAATTTTCATTTGAGAAATTTAAATATTAGGAAGATATCAACCAACATGAAATGTATGTCAAACGAAAGCTAACATCTTCATTTGACTACAAAAAAAAAAAAAAAAAATTTATCGAGCCGTTTCCTTATAATTAAAGAAATAGAGATTACAACAATAAAAACCTGACATTGGTGCCCATACCGTAAGGTAAGACGTATTCTGCGCCAAAATTTATATGCATTCAAAAACTTTTATCAAAATTTAAAACATTAAATTTTCATAAATTTTCAGGATATATATGTCCCAAGATGTTCAAAATGTAACGCAAAAACAAAATATTAAAAATTAACGGGAATTTATGCATATAAAATTCTTCCGTCTGATTTTCGGAATTTTTCGTCACTTCTGGCTGCACATTATTATACCTAAATTTAATTTAATACCCAATAACTGCTTGAAAATTCGAATTAAAAAGCTAGAACTTTTTTTTATTTTTTATTTTTTATAAAAATTCGTTCGGTCCCTCGACAGTCGGGTCTACGGTACCGGAACGACCCGGATCTATATCCGGCCAAGGACTGTCACTTCAGCAGCATTCGCCAAAATTGTATGGGGAATGTTTTATGCTGTTGCAACAACAACAATAAAAATTCGTTGCATTTTTACAAATTTTGTGCAAACTTGAAATTTTGATGTGCATACATTCATATACACATACATATTCTTATATAACAAAATATAGTTTCATAAAAAATTAACAAAAAAAATACCATAAAAATAATTGTCAAATATTATTAAAAAATCACTAAGTGGTCTGGCGTTTAAGTCACTGTATTTTAATAAATAATTATACGGGCTTGAAGTCAGTTTTTATTTGGAAACACTTCTTCTCGATATTTTTTCGTAAACGTTGTGAGTATTGATGCTATTAGACCCTTTTTATCCCTTACTTACTTACTTACATAATTGGCGCTATAACCTCTTACGAGATTTTGGCTTTTTAATCCCGTTCCATAATTATAACCCATATAATTTTAATTATTTTTTATTTAAATATAGTTCGGGTTACAACAAAGCTCTTTTATACTCAAGTTTCAAACATTGTGCGAAATTCAGAAAAAATCATCTAATTTTATTTACTACAAAATTTGTATCGTCTAGTTACCGCAGTGAATAGAACTGTTCCCACTGCGACTATGCTCGGTTCGTCCCTAACAGACGAACTGTCTCTCTCCCCTACTATATTTTTGACAATCTTATTCACAACAAGGTGGAAGACGGCCAGGTTGGATCACTATTCCAAACGGTAAATCACCAGAGGGTTCTGCTGGCCATCGACCCATTGCTTCTACTCAGTTTACACGATCCCAATCGTGGATATGCGTTGAAAATGTGTTTCTGATCATCCTCGAAACAAAAACGATATTTTTTTGGAATGTTAGCTCAATCTATGTATCTATGTATGTATTTTAAGTGCTTCTCAATGTCAAAGTTTTAACCTCTCAGTAGTCAGTGTTTCTTCATTGTCTCCAGTACTTACTCCGCTCTCAATTTACCAACTCATTAAACAACATCTGACGGTATAGGCCATACAAACTTTTTATTTTGCTTCATTTCAAAATCTTCCTCTCTCTCGTTGAAGCCAGCCTTTCCCTATAATAGACCACAAAAACATATTTATTCCAATTCCTTAATAGTTGAAGGGGTATTATAATGGGATAAAAAAGGTTTTGCAACAAGAGATCTAAAATTTATGGCAAGCCAGGCCAGCAGAGCTGGAATTCATTCTAAGTAGACAATAAATTCCCAATCGTCATTAAGCTGCTTGGTACTTTTGATTACTAAAAATATGTTTTATTATTTTCGTTTCACTAAGGATGAATAGCCAAAATCTATTTCATTAAAAAAAAAAAGTGATACACTTGCCTTGGTTTCTTTTTAGATAATATGCACAATACATGCATGCAACGAAACGAACTTACAAGCATACGTGAATTTATTAGCTTGAGAATTTCTAGCACAACCAGCAGCTGCATTTTATTTGCAACCCAAAATAGCAGAAACTTTGCTTATGTCAAACGTAAATTGCATTTCCGTGCTTTCTTTCAAAACAAGAAATTTTAGCTGCCGCAACAAAATAAAATTTTTTGGTAACAGCGCGGTATTGAAGTTTATGCGACAACTGTGCATTTGACAAAAACAACAAAAAAAAACTGCATACTTTCAAAGCGCACCTTTTGCGAGCTTATATGGGAAATTGTTACAAAAAAAAAAATCATAAAATATTGTTTGCTCACATTTTCCATGCTACTTTATTGATTATACTTTATTTTTGCTCCCAACTGAGTATTGGAAATTTGGCAACTAGTTGCGGAAATGTAATTTGTTCCAAGGTATGTAAGAGCATTTCCGCTGTGGCAAAGGTGGATAGGTGAGAATTTATTGGCACTGAAAGTAAATTGCCAAAGTAGGCAGTAAAGTTGCTAAATTGTCAAATAAAGTAGCAAAGGCAATGGAAATAAATTTCGGAAATAAATAAAACAAAGAAAATCCATTAAATTTAGTGTATAAAAAAAACCCCGATGTACATAATTGTTTCAAATTAGTGTGGCACTATCGCTTCACATGATTGACATACTATGCAATTTTTTCAAACAACTCCAAATCTGTACCATAATCAGAAGCTCGATTTTCGTCCACGCATGGCATTTATATTCAGAGGCTCATTGCATTTTCCTAAAAAGATCTAAAACGTTGAAATGACTGTGTCACTCAGCTCTACGGGACGTAGTTAGACTTATCTGCTTTCACGGGATGATGTCATTGTTTTTTTTAAACTATGATCTAGAAAATTGATAAATTCTGCATTGTGTAAAATAAGGTTAATGATTTCTGCCAGAGACAACTGCAATTAGTACTATTTTTACTTTCAAACTCTCAGATCAATGACTTTGCTTATCTCACAACTGCAGTCAACTAACTTCTCGCTGCTGCAAATCACACAAACACAAACATATACATATGTATATATTTATATTAGGTTGGTTCACCAAAAAAAAAAATTGCAGTTTTCCACCGGAATTATGAAATTATTTTTTAAAAATTCCGCTAAAATATTTCGGAATAAATATTAATTCGAAAAATTTAATTTTTTATACATTTTTTTTTGTTATATTTGATTTAAAAAAAACACACCTGAGATGATAAAGTAGTGTAATTTGCATAAAAATATTTTTAAACAATTTTTCAACGGCATCATAATAAGCAGATTTACAAAAAAAAATTGGTCTTATTTGCAATAAAAACGGCGAGAAGATACCTTTCCAATGATAATTATAAGTTTTGGTTGGGTTATTCCAGATTTTCTTAAGCCAATCTTCCAAAAAAGGTCAAAAACAACATCGAAAAATCATCGTTATAATTCTGTTGAAAATTTGTCTATGCATTTTATGCAGAACTTGTAAACTTATGATCCGCGGTGATTTTACTTATTTTTATATTTTATTAATTATATTATTATTATTTTTATTTATAAAATACGAAATTTTTGTAGATAATTTCTAATTAGTCAAGCTTGCGTAAATCGTAATATTTTTTCGAAATATTCTGGTTGATGTTTTAAATTATAATGAATTGTATAATTCCGATGGAAAAACAGTACCAAATTTGTTTGCATATATTAGGGATGTCCTTATTTTGACAAACTAAACTTTATCTACCGTTACAAAAAAGCCTACAGTTAAAAGTGAGAGTGCAACAAAAAACTTTCTTAAAATCGCAAATAGTATTCAAAAGAAAAACTTGCATTCTGCTTCGGAAATGATCTTTCTGTGCTGTAGCTTTAACAACAATGTTTATATTAATTTTTCTAACGAAAACTTAACAAAAATTACTACTACCCAGAATAACAATCATAGATTTCAGAAACCAAAGGCCGTTCGGAATGCGTAGCAAAATATTATTTTCAATTTTATTAAATTAAATCTGAGTTCTGTTTGTAGCATTTTTTTTTTGGAGGCTTCAACTTGCCTTGGGCATCATCTGATATTGTTTTTCATTATAAGCCCCAAATTGTGTACCTTGTGTAAAAGTAAAAAAAATCGCTATTTTTCGCAAAATTATTGTCTAAATTTTTTTAATTTTAAAACTAAGCCTTCTGTTGAAGCACGCTGTAAATGGATTTTCAGGCTTTTAAGCAACTAGCCTTTTTTTGCATGAAAAGTTATGAGATCGATTTCAAATTTTTATTGCAAGTCTTTCAGATAAAAATAAAAAGATACGCTCAACTAAAAAATGAAGTTTTAAGATATTTCTTTAAGAGCACGCCTAATATGTTTCCATTAGCGATGCAGCACTCCCCATCCAAAAAAAAAATCAGTGTTACTATTTTTCCAACGTAATCATACAATTTATTATATTTTCCACCAAAATACTCCGAAAAAAATATTAAAATTTACGTGGCCTAGACTGACTTGAAAATACCACCAAATATGGCGTTTTTATAATTAAAAAATTAAAAATATTTAAAAAAAACAATCAACTCAAATGATAGAAAAAGGTCTGCACAAATATATTTAAAAATTTTTTTAACGGCATCATAATAATGAGATATTTTAGATATCGACTAATTTCATATTGATCCAGGTCGAGTAAATCTTAATATTTTGCTAGCTGCCTTAAAACGTATTAAATTGTGTAATTTCCATGGAAACATGCAATTTTTTTTTTTTTTTTGGTAGACAACCCTAATGCGCATTCTTACTCCTTGATGCTGCTGGCATAAATTGATGTGTACAAATGGTGCAGGTAATCCTTTACACGCCAGCGCTCACACATTCACTATATCTGTATCGGAAACAGCAAAGTGCTATTAATTTTACACTAAACTAAAACAAAAGAGAAAACTTTAATGAAAACCTTAATGCCAATGTGCTCCAAAATCCCGGATAACTACGCATATACGTACATACCTACAATGAGTATGTATGGATGTACTACTCGTACACATAACTTTTGCAGACATCTTTCACAGTTCACCTTTTACCTTTCACCTTAGTGCATGTAGTCAGTTTTTCGTTTTCTTCTCATTACACTTGATTGCGTGCTTTCGAAGTTTTCTTTATCTCACCCCACTCGCATCTGGTGTTACTCCTTTTCACCTTTAGAATTAAGCCAATAATTTCTTAGAAACTTTTTCTCACACAACTTAATCGCTTTGGTCTCACTATTAGCAATGCAGAATCAGTAGTGCATTTTAGTGTAGTGCATTCCAAGGTGGATGAATTGGTAGGAATTGCAGCTGGTAGCTAGACTTCAGTTTCAGACTAATTTCCAGGTAGAGACCAAATGTGATGCCATGATTTTCTTTAAAGGCAGATGTCTGCATAGTTAAGAAAAAATTCGTTCGGCGTTTGATAAGGGCCTAGGCTTTAGTAATCTTAACTGTGTTATCTACTGAAAAATTGAGGAGAAGAATTGAGTCGTTTGAGATTGTTGGAACATATTTCCAACAAAATTTTCTGCGCGAACTTAAAACCAGAGGCCTAAAGCAGTAATTATTTGATAGTTGAGCTCTAAAAAAGTCATCAAAATTTTCGTAAGAATTATAAAAGTCTTTTCATAATAATTATGACTGACCTGTATAAAGTGGTTAACAATATCGGTGTGAAACAAAAAATGTTTGTTTGAAAATATTTTTGAAGAGGTTTGCCACCTGTTTAAAAATATCAATTGAATTAAATTAATCAATTAACCGAAATATATCAAAATAGGTGTGAAACGAAACAGATTGGTGCGAAAGTATTTTTGAAGAGGGTTGCCAGCTGTTTAAAATATTTAATTAAATTGAACTAATTTAAAAATTAACTGAAATGCAACTACATTGGTGTCGAAGAAACGCAGTTAGTTGTTTAAAAGTAATATTGCTTAAAAGTGTTGCCACCTGTTTGAGAAATTAAATTCAATTAAATTATTATTAGCGAAATCTTGCATTATGAGTGTTAAACAAAAAAGGCAAAGAATGCATAGTTTCAAAAAAAAATTTAGGGTTGCCACCTATTCAAAAAATGTAATTAAAAACGATTGATAATAGATAAAATTCGGGTAAAAAAATTGATAACTATATTAGAAAATTTATTGCAACCTTTAATTGCTCCTAGTTTTTCTTTAAACTTCTACATGGTTTAAATGAATCCAGTCAGCTCGTATCTAAAATAAAAGACGAAAAAGTGTTTTGTCAGAGATTTTGAAGCATCACTGCTGCCAACTATCAATCTATTTAAGCTGATTAAGCTGTTGGGTACAATGCCGGACGGAGAAGAATTTTCTCCAGCGATAACGTGGACCCCCACAACAAATTGCGATAATCTACTTATTCTGCTTAGCTTACCCACCGATTCAAGCTTTTAGGTTATTGTGAAAGTGTTATTTTCCATGATATTCCCCCTCTATGCCAGGCACTCCATTCTGGTCGAAAACTTACCGCAAATCTGAGCATTTAAATCTGCTGTTTTTACATAGTTTCCATTCTATTCTTGTGAAGTATCGCTTTCTTCTTAAACTTTTCGCTACGCTCTTACTTGCCTTGTGTTAGTTTTGGTTTTGTAAATCCTTTCGTCTTTCATCTGCTACCTACAGCATTCACATGCCAATCGCTTCTTCCAAGCCCTTATTAAAATTACTCTCAAGCATGATAACTTAATTTGTTATATGCGTGAGTCGCGTTTCGTGATTTTGTGCGATTAAAAGTAACTGCGCGAATTTTGGAGGCTGTGGAATGAAGCAATTGCATTTCTACTCAACCAACGCACTCTTCCTACTTAAGAATAAAAACCTATTCTTAAATATCTAAGTTTCACGCCAAGTTATACCAACACTTTGTCTGCACGCGTTCTGTGAGTTTTCTTGTCCGTCTTTGTATGGATGTTTGTCTATTGTCTTGTCTGTCGTGCCATAAAACGCTGCGTTGAGCTAGAACCATTACTATCGCGACGCAGTTTAACAACTACACACTTTATTTACTTACCCTCCTTAACCAAAGCACAAGTTTGCGTCTCAATAACCGGCAGTTCTACAAAGTATTCCGCCATGCAACCCTTTTCGCGTAATTCGATCTGGGCGATTCTTTGGCACAAAACAAATTTATGCGCTTGGTGAGTGCAAAAGAAAAGCTTGAAGTTTTAAATTAAATTAACTTTATCGCAAACTGGTTTTGGGTCGTTAACTATTAATTGGTGTTAGACGATATTCAAATATGTCTATCCTTGTGGACAACCACAACACAGCGCAGAAAATATTTCAAAGGCATGCAATTAGTTTTGGGGGCGGCATATAAAATATATTGAAATGTTCATTTGAAGAAAAAAAAACTTAAATTTAATTGATTTATTCAAGGACAGCTAGGATTACACTCCACAGAATTTAGACTAACGAAAATACTACAAGCTACGTTGAGAAGGGAGTACATCGACTTTGAAGCTAACTTAAAAGATGTTAGGCAGATACATCGAGTACTTCTTTAATCAAAAATAAATGCAAATATTTTAGTTTTTTTTTTCAACTTTACGGAATTCCGCTCGTGAATATCGAATACATTTGTGAATAAAATCTCGAATCCTTACAAAGGAATGTCCAGATATTATTACTCGGTTAGAATCTGAAAAGTTAATGTTGGATTCGAAAGTGAAACACACATTCCGGGCATAGTACTTCTATCGCAGTTTAATAACAAATAGTCTCCGGAAGTCCAAGTCCGGAAGTTAAAAACGTCGGTGGCATGCCTTCTAATTCCTTGATATTATCATTTTAGTCTTTGTCTGTCATAAACTTTGTCTATGTTAAGCTTTTGCCTATTTTCTTTGCACCAAATTTTGTTCTGGATGTCATCGAAAGTTATTCGAGCATTCGTTTAAATTTAAAACCTTTTCCTACTCTGTGGGAAATTAGGGGTAAAACCTATCCCGGGCTAAACACTGCTCTAAAAGTCCATGGTTGTTAGTCTGGAAGACTATAATTATTATTATTTTGTCAGATTCGCTCCACAAACCGAATGTCTTAAAAAACGCGGAATGCTACAGTATATTTTGCAAGACTTGTTGGAAATATTTTGGGTTGTCTTAGTCGCAAATTCTGCTTAGAACCCCTGTGCCTTTCTGTTCGATTGGCTTAAAACTTCTACCATATTATCTGTTGTTGTTTTTCCAAACTTTCACAAAAAAAAATTTTTTTTTATATAAAAATTTGATACAATATGTTTTGCCAACCTCAGCAACATGCACATTAATACCACTGCTTCCTGAAACTGTTCAAGTCTTTTCCATAGCTTGTGAGTACAACATGCAGGAGATTTCCTCACACATTGGTTTGTTTCTGAGTTTCGGGAATGCTTCGGAACCCAAAAAGGTTCTGCAGCAGGTTTGAGCATCTTCGGTGTTCATGAGATCAAATGCCTCTTTAAATTACTCATTAATTCTTTCTTCTATTATATTATAATAAGCTTTTCCCATGCATTTACTATATCGCTTTCTACATTTCTGCTTTCCAGGTGCGGGCTATGGAACAGCGGTTGAGTGAATGGCCCAAACCACCACAATCAGCCACCAACTCGCCGATCCATCAAAGCCAACAACAACAGCAGCAACAGCAACAACAATCAACACTTACCGCACAGCAGCAATCCGCTAGTCTTCCCACCCACGAAGCTGAAAAAACTATAACCTCATTAGAGATACAAGTTGAGGAACAGCGTCAATTGCGTCTACACGACGCACGTCAAGTCGAAGCGAAGGCGGCCAAAATCAAGGAGTGGGTCACTAATAAGCTACGCGAACTCGAAGAACAAAATCAAGTGTTACGCGAACAAAATGTCAAATGTAATCAGCAATTGGAATTGCTAAAGAATCATATCGCCAATCAATCGAACCGACACAGCATTGTCGGCCCACATCCGGTGCGGAGTAGCCTGAGCTTGGATGTGCAAGAGTTCGCCGATTCGACAGAGGGACGACGGCGCAGTGAAAGCTTAGATCCACAAGAGATTATCAATCGCCCATTAACCGCTTCATACCCACATCATCAACATCGACGCAATCTCAGCATGGAGCCGCAAGAGCTCGAACGTAATTTGGTCGCCGCCGTGGATGGTCTAACGCTTACGCCACTAGCTAGCATAACAAAGGCATCCACAACGCGCCCGGATAGCTCCGATACCGATACAGCGCACGATTATGCGGAAATCTATACACCCTCGTGCGAAAAGTTACCCGCCTGGATGAAGAACAATCCCGCGTTGATGGCGAGCGGCGGCAATTCGAGCACCACAACCACGACCAGCGATTTAGGTGTACCGCGTCCACCAACACCACCACTACATCGCTTCCCCAGCTGGGAGGCGAAAATCTATCAGGTGGCCAACGATGGGCTGACTGGAGTGAGCGAAGAGAACCTGACACAGCAGCAGGAAGCACACCATACACAACCACAACCGCCACCCGATATACAAGAATCGACAAGCGGTGCTGCATCAGCAGGCAGCAATACGCTAGCAAATGGTGGCGGGCATGGGCGCGCAACGCCAGCAAACAATGGCACATTGGGTAGTACGCGTGGTGGGGAGAGTGTGGGCAGTGGTGCACCCGGCACACCACAACCGCCCACACGCCAGCAGCAGACCGCAAGTGGAGGTTTCTGTGATATATCGGTGCCCGTTTATGCCACCGTCAAGGGGGTGAGTTTTGTACTGCTATTTGTCTAGGAATACAGCTTAGTATTTCTTTTTCTTTTTTGTTTTTTTGTTCCTTTAGCGCGCTTCCCAAATACGTTCCATGCCCTTTACGGGCGACTCCAGCGATGACTCGAGCGATGGCGAGGATCACGCCGTCATGTTAACGCACAATTCACACAATTCATCGAGCACTGATAACACGGAAACATCAACCTCGGGCAGCGCTTCGAGTCCCTCGAAGAGTCTGAAGACATCGTCAAGCTTGAGTCCGGCAAAGCGTAGCGGTTCGGAGAGTCCAAAAAATACGAAAGCGCGTGGTATGTATGGAAGCATGAAATTTGCGTGCAAATCCTACGTAGTTGATTGTGCCTGCAGACCTCAACCATAACACCTCATCCACACTAGGAACTAAACAACTTTTATTTTAAACAATTATTTTAGTTTTGCACTTTATTTTTGTCTTAAGCTGAGCTGGTGCAATCAGATGCATTTATGTAGTTTGAAAAAGTGGAGCCATCCGCCATCCAGTAGTTTTCACCTTAACTTTCCCTTTGGCTGTTGAAATCCTTGTCAGTACTTAGAATATTCAGCTAACTGCTTAGTTCCTAAGAAAATTTTAGAAATGCCAAAAATCCCAGTTTAACTTTCTTTAATTGTGTAAACCCAAACACAAACACCGGGTGTCTTAACTAATGTTTTCTTTAGGTAATGGTGCTCCTTCATTTCTCTCTACTTCAGACTCACGCAAGCCAAGAGCGAGGATTCTCCTCAACCAAACAAACAGCAACGCCCTCTTGATATTTGCGCTCAAAAAAATATTGAGAACTGGTTTTTTTAGTTTTTTAAATTTTAAAGTTCGGTAGTCTACAATTTCTTTGGCAAACCCATGCTTACTATTTAACGACAACTGTCGATATTAGTTTAAAATAGTCTGCAATGTTAGAGTGGAACAGAAGGATAATTGACGATATGAGCGCTGTTATTTGTAGAAAATTATAGAGTAGTAATATCAATAATTGTAACAATAACAATGTCGATAATTAAAATATCGATACCATTACCAATTTCCAAAATTGGTATCAGTAACAAAAAAGTGATCAGTAACAGTATCTATAAATACAACGATTAGGAACGTTGTCCTATCGATAACTATAACAAAATCGTTAACGATAACGGTAAAAAATGATATCGAGACCGTACCGATTTCTACTATAATAACAATTTTGGTACGAAAGCAGTGTATTTCGATAACAATATTTATGTTGATAACGATAACCATAGGAATAGCGGGGGGTAAACGTCGATCTTTATAAGTTGTAAAATCAAATTATGATGCTGTGTGGTTGTATCGGTGCGTAAAATTTCACGCTACTTGTTTTAAGCAGGACTATGGTCCTACGAAAAATATACTCACAATATCCAGGTAAATAAGAAAATCGTTCCACTAAAGTTACTTACCTCTACTCTGCAACGGTATTGCTCTTTATTAAGACTCCAATTCCCAGTAGAAAATCCTCTCCAAATTGTTCACTCCCTTAGAACTATTCGTAGGAATATTAAAAATGAAACTTTTGCAAATGAAATTCAACTTTTAATAATTTTCTCTTCATATGCACCCATTAAAAATCACTACTCATTTACCTCACTCTCTCTCTCTCAAACCGAAATTTCAAATGTTTGGCTCTCATTTCCGTTCTCTATGTTAACAAAAAAAAATTCTCTTCCGAAGCTCACCAAATGCACCTATCCTCTACACAACACAACAATGCCAATAGCAAACACAACAATCATTACAATACAATGCACTCATACAACAATTCGCACAATACACGACATTTGGGTCCTTATACCAATACACAAACCCTACCATTATCAACACACAACAACAATACAGCCAATTCCACCAACAACCACACGCATACCAACAATCATCTACGTCTCCCCCACATGCGTGGAACAGTAATTTCAGATATTTCATTTGAATCAGGCCTATCGGACGATTATGCTCTGCCCCCAGATGCAGTATCCGAGTCCACTTGCATGGATGCATCCATGCCGTCGCTGCTTATGCGACAATCCTATGTGGATTCACCAAGCAAGAAAATCGAGTCGCTGGAGAAGGTAAGCACTGATTATAATTTTACAATCTGGGTCTAAAAATGATTTCCACGTTTGCTCTTTATTTATCACTCTCACCCTTTCTCTATCTCGTTCTCTCCCAGATGGGTCACCTCGCCAAACTCGGTGGAAAATTGAAAACGTGGCGTAAACGTTGGTTTGTGCTTAAAAATGGCACACTCACATATTGGAAAAGTCAACATGATGTGAATCGTAAGCCGCAAGGTCAGATAATGTTGGACGAGGCGTGTCGTATTAATCGCGCTGAGGGTGCTTCCACTTTTGAGATAGATACAGGCAAGAAAGTCTACTACCTCACCGCCGACTCGAATGCAACAATGGATGATTGGATACGTGTGTTGCAAAATGTGCAACGGCGCAATGCGACCAAGCTGTTGCTAAGTCGAGACGATCAGAAACCCACTATACAGGGTTGGGTGACGAAGGTGAAGAATGGGCACGCTAAGAAATGTTGGTGTGTATTGTTGGGTAAAATGTTCCTCTACTTCAAGGCGCCGGGCGAAACGGTGAGTGGAATTTGCTCTTTAGTCCAACTTTGAGATTCCTAACATACAAAATTTTTTTTTTTTTAGAATCCGCTTGGTCAGATAAATATGCGTGATGCACGCGTTGAGGAAGTTGAACATGTTTCCGATTCGGATTCGGAGGAACGTGAAGATCCTACACAGAGTCAAGCGCGTCTTACCGTCGCCATTTATCCAGCACATCAAGGTCCCACATACCTTATACTACCCGGCAAACAGGAACGTGATAATTGGCTATACCATTTGACTGTGGTGTCGGGTGGTGGGCCGAATGCGGGTACACAGTACGAGCAACTCGTACAGAAACTTATGGAGACTGATGGAGATCCCAGTGAGTATAAGAAAAAGAGTGCATAATTTCTACGATAGCTCGACTTTAAGCGGTCAAAAGGCAGGAGTTTCCATGGGAAAATAAATTTCGATTTTTTCATTTCGTTCGTCCGATATTAGTTGTTTTTAGAGGTTTTGAAGACTTCGCAGTTTTTATAAGCTACGGGTGGTATTTTGTTTTAGAATATAGTGCCAGAAAAAAGTTTTGGCTCAGTCATTTTTCATGTCAAAACTTGTTTATTAATTTTTGGTCAAAATATAGCTCATTCTATTGAAAAACCCAAAATTTAAACTTTTTACAAAATTAACAAAAATAAAAAAAATTGCACACACACATTTCGAACTTTTTAATTAGTATTTTTAGAAATATCTCGGGTATGCAGTTTTGTAAAATTCACAAAAATTCAACAAATTACAAAAAAGTTGTCTTCAAAATTTCAAAATTTTTAAAAGACTTTTTACAAATATTTCGAGTACCCAATCTTGTAATCCTTTAAAATTTAGTAAAATTGCGTGAAAGATTTAAGTGGCTAAAAATACCAATTGATTTTTGACAGCTTCATTTTTTGGTGGCAATGTTCCGCTTTTTTCATAAATTTGTTAACTTTGTACAGACTTTGAAATTTGTACTAATATGGACTTTGTTATAAAATTAGCTATATTCGGATTAAAAACTAGCACAAGAGTTTTAGCATGAAAAACAATATTGTAAATAATATGAAACCAAATACTGTGCCAATATTTTTTTCCGGTACTGTTAGTACTGCGAAGCTAGCTCTGAAAGTAAAGCTCGTATTTTTAACATTAACGCAGCCCAAACTGCACTATTCTACTAAGCTGTGTCAGTGTTTTCCTATCCTATCAAGTTAGATCCCTCAACTAACAATCCCTTCTGGATTCAAAGAATAGAGCTGTGCAGCTGCCAATAACCAGATGGACGCTCGTCGAAATAGCATTACAACAACAACAATAGCATAAAACATTATTACATTATACTCTATATTTTTACCCTTTTCTTAAATAGATTGTGTTCTATGGCGCCATCCAATTTTGTTACATACCAAAGACGCCATCACATCACCGCTTACCTCGCTGCACTCGGAAGCCATGCAACCAGAAGCTATTAAATTGTTTAAGGTGAGTTCTACTTTAGCATTGGTTTAATATTCGCATGAATTTGTGTTTCGTAATCTCTTACTTCCAAAGACGCTCACTATGTTTCCTTCTCTCTTTCTCTCTCTTTCTCTCATTCACACAGAGTATTCAATTATTTATGTCGGTTGCTGTTAATCAACCCGGCATCGATTATCATGTCGTTTTGGCACAAAATGCCCTACAACACTGCCTGGATATGTCCGAATTGCAAACGGAAATGATTGGCATTCTTGTGAAGCAAACATCACGACACACGGGCCAAAAACTAAGTGTCGGCGTCCAGGTAAACAAGAAACTGGGCAAGCAAACGCGCGTAAGTTTTTTCAGTTGCAAAAGCTTTTCATATTTAGTTCCCCGTTGTTTTTTTAGTTACTTAGTTCTTAGTTTGTTGGTTTTTTTTTTTTTGTGTTTGTTTGATTTTTTTTTTTATTAATTAGTACTTAGTAGTTTCACATAGCTTGACTATTAGAGTATTAGTGGGTACTCGTGTTTTTATGATTTATCGATTTTACTAACCCCAAAGTGAACTAAACCAAAGCACAAAGGTAGCGAATTACATAGATTGATTGTTATTTAGTTTTTGTTTTAATTATAATTTCATTTTATTTCAATTAAAAATGTTTTATAGTTTTCGTGTATAAAATTTCCGTCCGCCAGTCTACCTTACCTTCTTTAGCACCACCCAATTTTTTATATATGTAAGTATTAAAGCTATCTAGGTGTTTCGAATTCCATTCATGATTCATACTTAGGATTCACTAGAACGAAGATACATATATCAGATTTTCCGTGAACTCTTTGAACCTAAGCGTCATATGGTAAGTTTTTTTTCAAACAACCATCGTAGTTCGGCTGCGGCGAACGCAAAAATGTGTGAAATTTTTTAAAGGAATCCATTCTGGCCAAACCATCACTTCCTGGGACAATCTACCTTCCTATATAATAAATTTGTTTATATTTTTTAAGAAATTTGTTGCGATACGATGAAAAACTGTTGATTTCGTTTAGAAAAATTTAAGGTCCGAATATATCTAATACAGATAAATAATGACTAATTCGTTAAATCAGATCTATACAGTTTCAACCGTCTACAGAAAGCTAAGGTTTTCGAAAAATGCGAAAGTTTCTATTAAGTGGAGTGGCTTCCGAAAGATTAACTCTGTCTTTAAATGATCAAATAAATAAAGAGCCCCAAGTGTTACCAGCATTCGCATTTTCGGCGCACTAATATTTCAGTGACTATCGGTCACTCTTTAGTTCAGTAATTTGTTTTAAAATCTCGAGACCAGAGACCTTGAGCCAAGGGTCGTAATCCTGGGAAATTTTGGAATCACATGATTTAATCATAAACTCTATGAGTGGATGGTTAATTTTAGCCGATTCTATCAATTAGTCTTCTATTTTATAGTTCAGTAAATGACCCTAAAAGAAAATGGAAAGATCAGTGTGCCTTTTTTGCTAGCCTTATTTCACACCATCAGAATAGTTTACGTGGTGGGAAACTGAGACAAATATGCGTACTCTCAAATCTTGTTGGGAGAAAAGGTTTGAAATGTTTACTTTTTACTTCACGTCTAATTTTTAAATGTTTGCGTTTTAATTTGCATTTTGCTATTTAAAAATTTTATTTTACATTATAAAAAATTAATGGGCTTCGCTATTGAATTTTTAAATGCGCTTTTTCTAAGCTTGCGATCGCTTGAGTAAAAACATAAAAGATGGTGTAATTTGTCTTTAAAAAATAGAGGTATAAACTGTAAACACAGAAAAATAAATAAACCTATGCATGCCGTCGTCGTCATCAATGCAAAAGTGCTCTAAAAAACTTTGTATTTTCAAAGTATTTAATTTTTTTGGATCTTTGAAAAAAAGCGATATACGATATACAAAATGATAAATCAAGGTTTTATAAAGCTACCACTTTAAACTTTGAACTGGGTTTGATTTGAAAAAAAAAATGATAATGGTATACTTAAAATACGTTTATATGAAAAAAAGTTCACTTTAAGCCTTTTGTAATGCTGACAGCGTTAATATACGTACATACATACATATATGGCACAAAATTTACATTAAATACGCAACACAACATAAACAATTAATAAACTAAAGCTGAGTATAGTTTTCGAAAAAAAAAACTTTAAAAAAAAAATTTTTTTTTTTTTAAATTAAAAAAAAAAAGAAATTTTTTTTAAATAGTTGTTTCAAAATCCATCACATTTTAGGCCCATCTAGCAAATTTTCAGGTTTTTGAAATCAACAAAATTTAGCAAATGGGGTTTATTTTACAACATAAAATTTTTGACAGAATATAAAAACATATAAGTGCATTCCAATACTATACTATATATAGTTAAAAATATAATTTTTGGCATTTTTTCTTTTACCAAAATTAATAACTAGTATTCATTTTTTATGTCGCATGTCCAGTAGCCAACTTAAAACACTTAGCATAAAATTAGTAGTGTAAGCTTGATCTAATTTTCAACTTAGTTTTAAATGCCTCATTCATAAGATAACGTGTTTTTAATAAAACATTATTAAAACTGTTTTATGAATGAGGCATTAAGCTCACTAAAATATAATAATTTTCCCTCATTACTGTCTTACTGCCTTAAAACATAGGAACTGTCATATACATATATATTTTCAAATGTAAAAATTCTGTACATAAATACCTAGTTCTATTCTGCTTTTATTTTACGAACATTTTTCAAAGAAAACCTATCTAAATTTAGTTACATAAAAAGTAGCAGTGAATCGCATTAAAAATATCTTATACCTCGTGAATGTCTACAAATATACTTGCATACATACATATGTTTTAAAGTATTTGCTGTAAATTTTTACTGCATTTTCGTCTACTATACATATTCGTATACATAGAATATTACACGCCATCGCAAAAATAAAAAAAAAAGCACGACATATTGACTGCTTTTGAATATTTACATGAATTAATATTATATTATTATAAATAAATATTATCGACTGTTAAAAATTTTCATTAAGCATTTTTCTGCGTCAGGAGCAGTGTGTTGATAGATTTTCAAAATAAAATTTAAAATTTCAAAAATTTGAAAATATAAATATTTTTTATTTATACGTACATTATATGTCCACATTCATTCTATTATATGTATAACTTAAATACTAGTTGCAAGTTCGTATTAAAAGTTTTAAAATTTTACAGTTGTTCAGAAATATCAATAGTTGTCAATATGTGCCGTGCGCCATAACTTAATTGTGACTCTCTAATATAGTCACTCACATTTCACTTGCTCACTTACATTATCGATACTAAATTTTACACTTTTTTTGTTTTTAAGAGGGAATTTGGAAATTCCCAATACCTCTTTTAATTTAGTTTTACCCAAATACCGACTTGCATTACTTTATTTATTATTAATTTACACACAAAATTTACTTACATATAAATTTTAACTCAAACACTTATTCACACTCACTCTCACAAATTTCTACTCAATAAGTACTCGATTACTATTCCTTACTCAAATAGAGAAGTAGCGACGCGAATGTCTTGTTTTTCAATCAAAGTTTTGTCTTCGTTTAGACTCGTTTACAATTTAATACAAAAGTAATTGAATTTTTCTCTTCAACTGCCGTGCACTCAGACTATATGTAAATGTCCTTTACATTTCTGGACATTTTGGAGTCTTTGCAAAAGTTACTTTACTCGATCCCAGCTTCTCCTGCAATTTGTGCTATTCGTCTTTGTGTTATATGAAAAATTCACTCAACTATGTACAGTGAAAAAGTTTCTTACTCAAAACAAATCCATGCTAGAAAGAAAGCTGAAGCAATGTGCTCAAAATTTTTCTCGCTCGCATGTTTTAGTTGCAGTTTGGAAAATTTATTATACTCGTACAGGCTCGTGCTATATTCAGTTTAAAAATATGTTTTACTCAAAATTGCTTTTGTCACTCCCACCCATATACATATACGCAATAAATTCTGTGGCGTTAGATTGCATATATCCTTTGTTGATAGACTCTCTTACTTTAACGTTTTCGAGAATAAACAATTTTTTCTCGCACTACCTGCTTCAACTACATACCCGTATATGTGCATATATCGTCCGCCTTTTTTCTACTAAGTATTTATAAAAAGTCTCCGAGTTTTTTTGCTCAAATCCTTTATAAAATTTTAATCTTTAAAGCCTAAACAAATTTGTTTTCCTTCTGGTATTTACGAAAATCTTATTTCTTTCTTTCGCTCTTGAGCGCTTCTTAATTTTACTAGTGACTCACTCAATTGACACTCGTACTATCATTAGTGTTTTTTTCAGTCACTCAAACGCATTTCACGAATTCAATAAAAATAAATCAACTCATTTTTTTGTGACTAACTTCTTCTCGCATTTTGTTAGTGCCTTTAATCTCACCCAAACTTATTTCAAGCATTCTGCTATTCTAACTAATTCAAATCACATACATAAATCTTTCTCTTAGTTGAAACTATGCTCTCTCAATTGCTCTGTTATAAAGTTTATACAACTTATGGTGGGCAAAATTTTTATTTTTAATGTGTTTTTAAAGCTTTTTTTGTCTTGATTTGTATTTTACAAAGCACTGAGAAACGATAACATAAATATACAGAAATATATGTAAAAAAAAACATGTCAAGAAATACGAAGAACAAAAAATTAAACTGCGATGCACAAAAAAATTACTTAGCTGGAATGTTTGTTGAATATATATGTATACTTATAGTCAGGAACTTGAAAATTTGTTTCGAATTATTTTAGTTAAAAACTAGTTCATATGTTGACACAAATTATTAGACAAAACTTCCACTGAAGAAGAAGAATTCGAAAATAATATGTATTACATACTTTCCCATTTTTTTTTACCTTTGGTTAATTTTTTTTTTTTTGCATTGCTGTAATATCAAAAAAAAAATTCTGAGAATAAATTTTCTAATTCAAGTTTTTTGAAAATTTGTATGACAATTTTTATTCAGAAAGTATACATTTTTTAAGGATACACATTCCAGGATCAGGTCGATCCCCATATGAAAGAACAAAGTTTGCAATTGAAAGCTTACAAAAATTGTTTACTCAAAAATCCAAAAAATGTATAGAGAAAGTTTATTTTTTTATTTCAAACTTTTATGAATACCTTTGTTTGGGAATTCTAGTTCAAATAAAGCAGTCATTCCTGAAAAAGAAAAGTTTTCATAAGACCAGTGGTAAAAATTTTAGAATTGGACAAGATTTTTAGAAAAAAAAAACATTTTTTATTGGTCGTACTTAAAAATATATACACTCTGAATGTTTTCAAAATACCTTTGTTAAAAATTTTATTATTCCGTCAAAATTTTTTGGACACAGTTAGTTCAAATATTTGAAGAAAATATCAGTCTACAAAATATTTAGCAATAAATATAATTTTTTGTTAATTATAATTAATAATTTTAGTTATAAATTTTATTTCATCAAATGTACACACCGAGTTCTTTCCGTATATATTTTTTAAAGATTTTTTTGTAAAAGGGTTTAGGCTCAATTACTGCAAGTGTCTGCTGAAAATTTTATTTAGTAGTGAGATTTAAAACTGTACATTTCGAAAGTTTTTAAGTCGGATTTTTTAAATTTTTTTGTAAGCTGTTTTGGACTTAATTAATGCAAGTTTTTCCTGAAAACTTGATTTGGTTCATAAAAAAAATATATTCTTAATAAAAATTTTATTTTATTTTGCAACAACATTAGAGAATTTCATTTAAAAAATGTATAAAGAAAACTCCATTTTTGGGTTATTATTAAAAAAAGTTTAAGCACAGAAAATTCGTTTTTGGAAATTTTTGTTAAAATTTTTTAGAATTTTTAGTGAACATTTTTGGATTGTGTTAGTTTTTACACTATCTGTAAAAAAAATTCGCTCCAGTAATGTATCAAATGTTTTTAATAAAGAATAAACTTGGTTTAATGTTTTTTTTTAGTCACAGATTTAATCCAAAGGTTATACAAATTAAAAAAAAAAACAAAATATAGAAAAAACTATGTACAGATAAATCATTTTATTGAAAGCTATACTGGAAAGTTTTAAGTTTTGAGACTGACTTACTAAATAAAAGCCGTAGAAAAATTCACTTTAGAAAATATACTAGTGGGAAATAAATGTTAGTTTTTTTAACTCTGTAAAAAATGCACTCTCGTAAAAAATTTCGAACGAATTTCTAAAGTATAAAAATTCTAGAGGAAAAACACTTACACTCACAAAAAATTGTACACTTCAAAACACGCATCACCCGAAAATTAGTGATCCCATTACACTGCAAAAAATGTACCTACTGTTTAGAGCAAATGTACCTAAATATATTCAAAATTTATAACGTGACAACCAAACTCAATACATTCTTTTCTCTCGCTCTCTCCGCTCTCTTTGTTTTCGTTTCGTTGTTATTTATGCTAATAAATGCCTTATCCAATCCTTCAAAACAAATCAAAAAAAAAAATCCAAACATTTGTGATGCGCCCCATCCAAAAATGGCTACTAACCAACAACATAAAATAACCTGCACCCGCTACTCGCTCGTATATGTATAACGAATGTGCGAAAATTTTGAAAACAAAAACAAATACCGGTATTCGAACTTGTAAATCGAAATTTACAGCAACTACTATTGTGCGCCACGCAGAGTCTATTCACTTGTGATACACAACAAGGTGGCACCGCGCAGGCCAATGGCAGTTCACCAACATCCATACAGGTATGGGGGGAAATTAATTTACTAACTAACTCAGTAGAAAAACTAACTAAATGTTAATTTGACTTTTCTTTTTAACTTGAAAACGCATGTCTTTCCACTATTACTACTTATTGAGCGTTCACTATTTTACGCAATTTCTGTTGAAAAAAATCAGCTAACGCTTTCTCTTTTTTCTCTCTTCTTTATTTGCCTTCTCCATCTCTCTCTCTCTCTTTTTCCTCTATATTACTTTCTCTCTCCCACAGGCACCCGCTCCACCACCCATCATCGATTGCAAATCCAATCCACCTGCCTATTCCTTCGTCCAAGGCTGGCAATTACTCTCTCTTGCCGTCTCTCTCTTTGTACCGAAATCGAGTCGTCTGCTGTGGTATCTGAAGTTACATCTGTCACGTAATGCGGACACCAAAACCGAAACTGGCAAATATGCAGCGTATTGTGAACGTGCTTTGGAGCGTACGCTGAAGAATGGTGGACGCGAAACGAAACCCTCACGCATGGAAGTACTATCCATATTGCTGAAGAATCCATATCATCACTCACTGCCACACGCCATACCGGTGCACATGATGAACACCACTTATCAGGTAAGTGATAATTTTGTAGGGAAATTTTTTAAGCGCGCAAAATTCGTACATAGAATACAAAACGATCTAAATCTGGTATATATCGAAAAGTAGTCTGAAAATATATTTTGATAAAAACACCTTATTCTTCAAGGACCTTCATATTCATAATTTTAAGAAGATCTAATCAGTGCTAGTATGAATCAAAATTTAGCGGCCAAATCTTGGTGGCGATCAGAAGTTTCAAGAAAAATTACCGACAGAGTGTAAGTGTCCAAAAAGGTTTGAGATAAGCATTTGATAACTATTAGCTCTATATGGCACCATTTCTTTCTGGCCTAGTCTAGTGAGTGTTGCCCTAGAAAACTTGCACTGAGCGAAGTTATGGCCTTTTTAAGACCTGTGATTCACTTCATGCCTTTTTATATTTCCTGAATTCATTTACACAACGCCGTTTATAGGATATCGCAGAACGACCCTAGTAGACAAGCAACAACTTTTAACCCTCCGGCACTTCACAAAGTATCTCTCGAAATTGCGAGCGAGTTCTTGATATGCATGAAATAGCCATTGGGCTCGACAGAATATCTATAGGATTCACTGACAGAAATAGTCCTTGGTCGGGTAATACCGGAGTCATTCATTGCTGAGAACCGACTCTCGTAGGAATGATACCTTTAAACCTTCAGAAGCTCGAATATGCTGAATATGTTATTCAAAAGTTTTTAACGTTAATTGAAATACACCGAGAGAATGTTAACATCATTAACTGGGTCTCGACCCGAAAATACCATAATTCGAGGCCGATCACCACCAGTTATCCGCTCCGTTGACCTGTGGAACATTAGGCCAGATACTGCTGGACGAACCATGCTTACTTATATAAGTACCTTTATTCTTTTATACATCAAATTCATATGCAGATGGTGTTCGGTCGAGTTTTTTGTAAAGTTTTTTACGTCATCTCCGATGTTTGATGTTTGGAAATACTTTTTCAATGGCGGAAATAAACTCAGAGATTTGTCATTACTCGTCGAGAGATAGCCGCTATAAGAAAAAGCCTGATTCAGTAATTGTTTTGACTTCACATACCCCAACCGAGATTTTAACTCGGGGCACGGATACGCCACTACAGCGGCTGTATCCTCCATGGCACCCACCATTTCTTCCGTGGTCATTTAAATCCGTGTATTTAACACCCCTTTCGCTTGGACAGAAACCCATTGAGGGGTATAACCTTTCCTGAACTGGTCGCGAAACTCTGGTTTTTTCGTTCGAATGTATGCCTTCGAAACACAACTGCAGATTTTAAAACATCCAATATTGTGTCCATTTTTTGCGCCCGCAGAACTCTTGAAACGACATTTCGCCATTTCCTTCTCAGCACTTACAATATGTATTGTACATGTATATTTCCTCCATTCTTTCAGGTTGTCTCTTTCGACGGCTCCACGACGATCGAGGAGTTTCAGACCACGCTCGCACAAGAGATCGGCACACGCGACGCCACAAATGGTTTCTGCCTCTTTAGCGACGATCCAATCGAAAAGGACCTCGAGCACTATCTTGATCCGCTCGCCAAACTTTGTGATGTCATCTCGAAGTGGGAGACAGCGTTGCGCGAAAAAGGTTCTGGAAAATTCGAAAACACACGCGTTATACAATTAACCTACAAGAATCGCTTGTACTGGCGTCACACAGTCAAATTCGAAACGGACAAGGAACGCCTCTTGTTTTGCTATCAAACGAATGCACAAATTGTGCAAGGACGTTTTCCGTTGTCGCGAGATTTGGCGCTCGAGTTGGCTTCGCTGATGTCACAAATCGACATGGGCGACTACTCGCACGAAAAATCCCGTGGCACGGGTAGCAATGTTGGACTCAAAGCGCTCGATAAATTCTATCCATATCGCTATCGTGATGCGCACAGCGCCGAACAACTAAAGGAGGTACAAGAGCTACTCATCTCGAAGTGGATGTTGCTGAAGGGACGCTCGACGCTCGACTGTGTGCGCATCTATTTGACATGCTGTCGCAAGTGGCCCTACTTCGGCGCGAGCCTCTTCCAAGCCAAACCACGGCACTCCGATCAAGCCATGGCCTGGCTGGCCGTCTCCGAGGATGCGCTTAACGTGCTCGAACTCAGCTCGATGACACCCATGGCACGCTACCCCTACACTACGGTCATGACGTTTGGTGGCTGTCAGGATGACTTCATGTTGGTCGTCTCCAACGAGGATACGCTAGCGAAATGCGGTACACAAGAGCAGAAACTACTCTTCGCTATGAGCAAACCAAAGATACTCGAAATTACGCTATTGATCGCAGACTACATGAACGCGCTGGGTCACACAGTGCCCGGCACACCGCAAATGAATACACTGACACGCAATGGCTCGCATCGTTCGCTACGTTCGCGACCGGCATGCGGCACCGGTACCGGCACTGGTACGGGTACCGGAATGGGCGGTTGCGGCACCACCACGGCCGGCATGTCTACCAATGCCACCACAACGGCGCACAACACGCTCAACTCGCACGCCACGCACACCCTCAACTCGACACATTCGCATACGCTCAGCTCGTCGCATTACAGTGGAGGTGGTGGCGGTATTGGTGGTGGTGGTGGTGGTGGTGGTGTTGGAACGCATACGCTGGGCGGCAGTCATCAGGGTACCATGAGCTCTTCGCATGGGCATGGACATCATCATCAGCCAGACATATTGAAGAGCACACCCGATCATCAGCGCATCAAGTAGAGTGTAAGTGTACATAGAAAGGGTATAAATGTAGAAAGTAGACGATTTGCAAGCAACAAAAAGTATGTTATGTTTAAAGGAAAGCTTGAAATTAGGTAGCCTCTACTGTTAAGCATTTTTAATTTGTTGCTGAATTAGAACAATAACCAAATAACCAAAGAGCTGACTAACCCATCAGCCTTCAATCCATGCTCCCTTGCTGGCAATATAAGTAAGTAAAAAACCCGATTTGAACCAGGTTTCGATGGTAACAATAAATTTGCAAATTCCACAAACCAAGTCATAGACCTGACGATAGTCCCTCCATTTCAAAGAGATTTCAAAATCGCTATTTTTTTAAGCAAAAAGTATCAACCCAAAAGATTTTTATAGTGCTGGCCGTCAGTGGATTTTTCATTCAATTTTTTTTTTTTTTTTGTATAGTTCACTTTATTCAGAGACACCTCTGATTTCAGTTTATTCAATTCTAAACGCTTCAAGTCCCACTGTAACGGTTAAATCATCGTTCATGTTCCATATGTTCCATGTTTTTAAATTATATTCATTTATTTTATTCCATTTTCTGACGCCCTTAAGTATAACTGAATCTTTCTTAGTAAATGAGTAAATAACTAAAAATTAAAATAGAAGTTTTCCACACAAATTATTCACTCACTCAAGTAATTCGACTAAGTATATATGCAATTTAAAAAAAAAAAATAATGTTTAATGCGTTTTAAGAACGAAAATTATGAATCGAAAATCGAACTGCTATGTTTCCTATTTAAAAAACAATAATACGAGAATGTTGATCAGAAATTAAAAGTTGTACAAATTAACGGATTTTTTTAATGTGTGGATTAGTGCTGCCCAAGCAGTGCAAGTGAAAGCTTTTTAGCAGCGTAATTGGAGGGTAGTAATTAGCTAGCTTTCGACAACTTTTAGCTGATGCTTTTAAGATTTTTATCTACAACTTCACGTTAAGTATTTTGGATTATTTCTAGTAGATTGGGAAAGGTTTTAAACAGCATAATGAAAGCTCTAAAATATTGTCGAAAGCACTAAAAGATTCATTACTGTCAGAAAAATATAAAGGCGAACCTGAAAGTAAGTTATTGATGACAGTTTGTGAAAGCTTTTGAGCAAAAACATGAAAGCTCTGAAAAGATCACGAAAGCACCAAAAGACTTGTTACTAACGACAAAATATAAAGGAGAACCTAAAAGTTAGTAACAAAGGTTTACGAAAACTTTTAGTCTCCAAAATGAAAGCTCCAAAAAGTTGTCGAAAGCGCTAAGAGAATCATTACTTTTTGAAAAATATGTAGGCAAAGCTAAAAGTTATTGACAAAAGTTTTGTGCAAGCTTTTAAACGTTAAAATAAAAGTCCTAGAAAATTGTCGAAAGCGCCTAGAGGTGCATTACATTACTGAAAAAAATTTAAAAGCGTATCTAAAAGTTTATGGCAAAAGTTTGCTTGTTAAAAACATGAAAATGAAAGTTCTAGAAAACTGGCAAAAGCACCAATAGACTCATAATTACCGGCAATAGATGAGGGCGAACCTGTAAGTTATTGGAAAAAGTTTCTGAAAAATTTTAATTATCATAATGGTTGTTCTAAAAGTTGTGGAAAGCAACAAGGTAATCATTACTATCTGAAAAATATGTAAGCGAAGCTGAAATATATTGGCAAAACTTGGTGTAAGCTTTTAAACATCAAAATGAAAGCTCTATAAAATAATCGGAATGGCTCGAAGGGGCTCATTACTTCTGGAAAGGTATCAATAGTAACCTGAGGTTGTTGGCAAAGTTTTTTGAAAGCTTTCAAAAATTTAAATGAAAGCTCTTAAATCTTGTCGAAAGCTCCAATAAACCCAATAATTCTCTACAACTTTCCAAGTGTCAAATTTACTGCTTCTGAGGAACGCTAAAAGCTCACTGGGTCTTCGCAAAATATAAGCAGCCGGAGCTTTAAGTGACAAATAAGATGTGTTAAGTGTTGACTGTCTATTTAAGGCTGCGCCATGAGTAATGCTAGTCTTTGATTCAAAAACTGCACTTGCAGCAGCGCTAATTTACCGTTAGAAGTGAAAATGAAGCAAATTCATAATCAAAACGATGTGACATTTAAAATATAATTTTAATTTTAAGCTAAGTTGCACTCATTGATTGTTATGCTGAAAGTCACAAACTTTTTATTTGCTTGAGATAGAAAAGAAAATTTGACTAAAAATCTATTATATTTACTTATAAGAATATATTCTAAATGTGAATTTAGTATTTAATTATTAGATACATATATATATACAAAACAAAAAAAAACAAAAACACAAATATTGATTGAGACAAGAAGAAAAAATTGCTATACCGCAACTCTTAAGAAACATTTATAACTAAATTTTTGAAAAAAAAAAAAAAAAAAAATCAAAACCAACTTAGTATAAAATATGTGTCGACTGGGGGGGCGGGGGTATGTAGCATTTCGCGTCGAATCGCTTGGCATGAATCTATCTATATGCTCGTATATTGTAACTAGGCTTACAGGCTTACATAGTTTATACTCATATTTAAAAAAAAAAGGGTGCCACATGTTAAGTAGTATTGTAAATATTTATAGTCGTAAAGTGAAATGAAACCAAATGACGATTTTTTATAATTGAAAAAACAAAAAAAAAAGTTTTCCAAACTCGAATAATTGTAGGGCTGCTAAATGTGACTCAAGTTGTTAAAATTTGTAGTAGAGTGGCCGTCAAGCAAAAAAAAAAAGCTCAAAGCGTATTTATTACCACGAACAAAAATCGGCAGAACACAATATACAAATTTTAAATTATAGTAAAATCTCAACACTCTGGCTTTTTTGTCACTTCATGAACGAGTGCATCTCTCCTCACATTAAAATCATTTCGCTCGCATCTGCGTGTATTTACTAAAATTAGAACAAACAAAAAATACTCAGCATCATACATTTGGCGAAAGTGAATTCAAAAATAAAAACTACCTACAAACTAAGTTTTCCGTATAAACCAATTGTATTAAGCAAACATTTATTTATGAAAATAAAAACACTTAATACCTAAACCAAAATATATACACACGTACACGTACTTGCAAACTTTGTATAATGATATTAAAATACATACATATATGCTATTTACTTTGTATGTAGTTATTAAAAAAAGATATTTATTAAGAAATGATCGAACAATGAACGCATCTTCTATTCGCAACTATTAAGTATGTCTTATTATAATGATGGTTATTGTATAATTTTTTGTATGTAAGTAGCAGGGCAATAAACCAAAATAAAACCAAAAAACTAATAAAAAAAATATATTACAAGAAAAACTGGTTTCTTACTTTTTTTATTGGAAGGTGAGTTGATTTGATTGTTGACGCAATGAGCTTTGCTTTTCCGCTACAATTTTAAATAATTATTTCTTTACTAAGCCATTAAATTTTCTCAAAAGGTCGCAACCCAATATATAGCAATTTTTATGAGCTTTTCAACAAAATTCTCAAACCACTAAATTAGCTACTTTTACAGGTCTTACAGCTATTTTAGTTACTCAAAAAAATTTATAAATACGAATTTTTCATTTTTTCCAAATTAATAGCCATATATTCATTATTTTTATGTAATGTGCTAATTTTTCATAAAACTACATGAAATTTCACATTCATTGAGCATGGAACGCAAGTCATGGGATGCACACAACAAATATAGTAATTGCTCAAATTCGATGGTTAGACGGCGCAATGTGCTATTTGCAACATAAACTTTAAATAATTATTTCTTTACTGCTGATTCAAATTTTTCAACAAAAAATCATACCTTTATATGGCAATTTTCTTCAGCTATCTGATAAAAGTCAGAAAAATCGACTGTCGCTTAATTTTAAGGTTTTTTTCTGGAAAAGTTACTCCTCGAATTTTTCTAATGAGAATTTTGCCTTTACCACCTCACGAGTTTCATCCAAAAGGTATCTGTGCCGGTGCGCCAAGTGATAAGCTTTTCATTGATACCTCATCCATCCTAATCCGAGGCATATTACGGGAGATATAAGCGAAAAACCATTTGGCCACTACCTACTGCACGGTTATGGTCGCCTGGTATCAGGTGGCGCAAAATGTGGCAAACTGAAATCCATTTCATTGTCGGCAAGGCAGTGCGGGCAAGTATCATATTTTAATTTAAGTGAGTGATTCTTTCTCTATTTTCGAAAGGATTTTTAAGCAAAAGTGGACACCACTCTATAGAATTTTTCCGGAGCTATCCGGCGAAATTTTCGAAACGCTGAAATTGTTTACTTTTGTGGCTTTTTTATTACTGAAAAGAATTTGTGAACCCGAATTTTTTAGTTTTTCTATATAGAAGCTGGCAATTTTTTTATAAAACTTAAAAAAAGAATGAAAGCCAAAACATAAACACAAAAAATTAGAAAATGATTGAAAATGGTTGACGTTTAAATGATACAAAATAAAATTAACATTATGTGTCGGTAAGGCAGTGTGTTGAGAATATAATTTTTTAAAATGATTTTTGCTCTATTTTCTAAAAGATTTTTTTGAAATATGCTAATTTTTTATAAAACTTGAAGATATATCCCATTCAATGGAAAAAAACTAATGTCGAGAGTTGCACATAATAAATAGGGAAATTGAAATTGGCTTTTCATCTAAAATAAACTTGAAATTGGGCGAAAATCAATATAGAGAAAATTAATTATATAAATACTTACCGCTATACCAAAAATATTATTTACAATAAAACGAATCATAAGTTCATTTATGTATATAATTTTTATTGATTTAATTAATTCACGCTAATACATTTTTTTTTATTTTAATAAACATTTGATTTATGTATGTACTTTCTTTCATCATTTTACCTTATGTATGGATATTTTAAACTTTTACATTGAATTTAATTATTTTATTTATGCTTTAGATTTTCATTTTATTGAATAAATATTTGCTGCACAAAATGCATGCAGAAGAAAATATTTAGAAGTTTTGCTTTAGTACAAAAACTTTTTAGCTTTCAGTTTTCGATCCATAGTCTATTAAAAACTTCGTGATAAATAAACACAGACTAAGAAATGTAAGTTGTGTAAAAAATTATTTCAAAATATAAAAATTTCGAAAAATACGCAAACTTACAGTTCAAGCAATAATAACCTCAAAACTGTCGAATATTTATATTTTACTTATTCTTTAGCCCAGCTAAACGACATTTCTGATGCTGACACTTGTAATAAAAAAATAAAATAATTTAATTAATCAAAATCGTTAATAAAATTTTAAAGTTTATATTTTCAGTAGAAAAATAAAAACTTTGTTTTAAAAAAAATTATGCATATAATTTGTGGTTTATTGCGATCAACTTTTAAAGTTGTACTTCAAAATTGAGCAACGATTTCCGCTAATAGAAATTTGATATTTTTGCAACAAGTACAGGCATTTTTAAGCTCGTTACATAAAGACATCGGTTCGCTGCAAACTATCGATCTACTTTTGCGGAATTGTCCATAGTTTTTATTATAGAAAATAAAATAAAAATAACACTTCCGGTGGGTCCTATCTCAATATTGCCGGAAAAAGTGGAAATTTCTAATTCAAAAATAAATATTGATTTTTTTCTGGACTGCTGGACTTTATAAATTTTTTTACGATATTAATCGCTATGTTTTCTCTGTCAATTCCGAGAAGTAGATATATAGCCGCAACTGACTTGGTGTGAAAACTGCTGACCTTCGGACATTTTATTTACCAAACAAAAATTATCTTAAATCACAAAAAAAAATAAGAGCATTTCTTAAAAATTGCTGGAACGTGTTCCAAAAAAAATTATATATTTAGAATTTATTTTTAATATATGTATGTATGTATTAAATGCTTTTTAAGCTACTGATTTTTATGGAGAAACTTTCAAATCTTCTTTTTTTTTGTTTCTTTAAAACAAGTCGATTTTTTTTGAATAAAAAACAAAAAATACTATTTCAGGTGACAAAATAAAAGTCAAACAAAAATATGTGGGTATGTATTGCAACACTTTTGAGGCTACTGATTTTTATTAAAAAAAAATTAATTACTCAAAAATGCTACGTAATTCAGGTGGCAAAATATAATCGTGTTGGTTAAACCCACAAAGAATGTATGCGGTCAGATTCAAAAATTGTAAATTTGAAGGCTAAATTTTTATAATTTTTTTTAAAGAAATATTTCTCAAGAGCGAGCGATTTTTTTTTTTTTTGCCAGCGTTACAAGAACAAACATGCCGAACTATATTTTAATAAAGTTGCTCATTCGACATTTGCAGAATATTTTTATTTTGCTGAATTTAAAAAAAAATATATATAGTATAAAAAAGTTAACAGAAAATATAGATCGCAGTGTTCACAAACTTAAATAATAAATTGAAATCAAAAATTTTACTGAAATAGTTACCAAGTGTGCAAAACGCTACACAGCATCATCCTAACACCAATGCAACGATTATGTCTATAGAAAAATGTACACAAAAAAAAACAACCTGGAATAAACACCAATAATTATTGTAACCCTACTATGAGCCGATGGCCATAGGCGACTGACCTATGGTAGGTATTATTCATTGTATTCGTTCGTATTTTTGTGAATGGAATTTTCAACAATGACATTTGGTAGTAGTAAGCACAAAAAACGTAAATGGCATTTATTATTTCAAAATTGTATTTTTGATGCAGAAATCCAACTACAGGTGCTAGGCGCATTTCTCCATTGAAAAGAAAAGGCGCTCGCTATGCGCACGTAACATTCAGACATCAAAAGCACTTGCAACTTTTGTTTTGCAAAAATTTAAATATAAATATAAAAAATATAAAAAAAAATGTGTCAAGATATACGCAACTGAAAGCAAATTAAGTTACATTTGTTTGTGATTTCGAAAAAAAAATTATGTTTTTCACCAAAACAATGTTTGCTACTGTCTTATAGAAATTTACTTTTTTCCTGTTGTTGTAGCAGACCACATTAGAGGTTTTATTTAGTTTTTGTTTCGCATTTGTATTTGTTTTGTCTTTAAGAACTAAAACTATTTAACAATTCTTTAAGCAATGCTGTTCACAAACAATTACACAATACAATATTTATAATAATCATAAAAATAATATTAATAGTGATAATGGGTAGGATCACTTAATTTGATATACAAATGTAAATATAATTTATACATAAACAAATAGTCTGTAGTTAACATGTATGTATGTATGTATATGTGTATGTGGATGTGTGTGTGTTTAACCGCAAAACCATTTGCAGCGTTTATTTTTATTGTTTTTTTTTTAAATTTAAAATTACAAATTATTATAAGCACAATAGTTATTTATTTCAAAGTCGCATAGTTTTCATCATCTGCATTTATTTCGCACACACTGTGTTAGTAACGTTCTCCACAATTTTTTTTTTTTTACAACTACATACATATACATATATTTCTTAAATAAATTTACCAGTTTCCCGTTATATATTTCCATAATTTATTTAGCACTAGTTTTTTGTAAACCTTTTTACTTTATTTTTTTAATAAGTTTCGTCTTTCTTTAATTTGCTAGTTCTAATGCTACCACTCGCACTGCACTCACCGCTTCGATTTTTAGCAACGCTATTCATTCCATACAAGCCGCTACCAAGTCAATAGTCTATTTTATTTTTCTTTGTTATCGATTTTCTTCCTTTTTCGTTTGCTATATTCAATTGCATTAATTTTTTTATATTTTTTCTAGACGCAATAATTATTTATTTTAAGGTAAGGTCTATTTTTCTCGCTTTTTTTTAGTACTGACTGTATTGTTTAGTTGTGTGTGTGTGTGTATTAGAGTGAAAATCTGACTTATCTAATAAGCACCACCGCTGAATTGATTTGGATTGTAGAATTGTGGCACCTGAAACGGAAAAGCAGAGCAGGGAAATCGTTGAGTTAGAACAAATATTTTCTATTTCAAAAATTGTTAATATCAAAAGTATAAGTTTCCAAAAATAAATTCCTGTATACCTTTAAATTAATTAAATTTATGACAATGCCAATATTTGTATTTTGGTAAATACGGTGACTCAAACAACTGACCAGTTGGTGACATTTTTTTTTTAAATATTTACAACGCTTTTCGCGCTAAGTCTTTTTGACATTTTCTTAATTATATTTTATTTTTTTTAATTATATTTTATTTATTTTTACAGTTGCTACATAATATAAAGCCCTCAGTCAATGGTTGGGGCAAAAGTACAGCACAAAAGTAAAGCACAAGTGACAAAAATTGCCAGATTTATTTTCATTTATTTTATATGGTCATATTTGGCATCTAAATTTATACAAAAGTTATAAAAATTCGGCACATTTTTAACAAATTTTCAAACTTCTTACTAAAAATTGTTAGAACATTTTTGGGTACGCAATTTTTTAGCTCTTTTAATTTTAGCATAATAATGTGCAAGTCTCTAGTGCCTCAAAATACCGATTGAATTTTGAAATTTTGGTCTTATTCACTTTTTTTATATACTGACTGATTTTATATAAATTTCCGTTTATTTTTAATGTTTCATTCTAACTATGTTTTTCATTTATCTATTTTTCTATTTTTATTTTTATTTTCGATTTTTTTTTTCGTTTTTTCATTGTAATTACTTTATTATTATTTTTTTTTTTGTATTTCATTTTTATTATTTTATTTTATTTTCATTATTTTCATTATTTTATTATATTTCATTTCATTTTTATTATTTTTTGTTTGTTTATACATACAGAAAATGATTTTATGCTTTATTTTTTTTTCAGTTCCAATTTTTTGTAAGTTGTTTAGGTAGTAAGTATTGTCAATTTCATAATGAAAATTTTATGACGAAAATTGTTGAATTTTTAAAAATTTTATACAAAGTTTGAAATTATGATTTACATATACATATATGTATATATATTTTTGTTATGGAAAAAACATAAAAATAACAAGAAAAATTTATCACGAAAAACGTTGAGAATATTATAAAAAAAATCAGCATGTTTGAGTAACTGTGTATCTGCGTTTCAAAAAATATTTATTTTATAGCTTTATATATTACTCTTATTTATTTTTATTTAACTTTTTTTTATTTCTGTTATATATGTATATGTATTTACAATTGTTATTTTTATTAATTTTTTTTTTTGCTTTTTTATCTTTCGTATTTATATAAATATTACTTTTATATAATTTTTTTATATTTATTGTTATTATGATTGCATTTTTTATTATAATTTAATTTCATTTATCTTTAAATTTTTTAATTTTTTTTTATTTTTTTCAAATCTTATTTTAATTTTATATTTTGATTTTTTTGTTGTTATTATATTTTTCAAATTTTTTTAATGTTCAATTATTTAATTTTTTTTATTTTTTTTTCAAATCTTATTTTCATTTTATATTTTGATTTTTTTTGTTGTTATTAGATTTCTCATTTATATATTTTTAAATTTTTTTAATGTTCTGCTTTTTAATTGGTATTTAATTTTTATTAATGCTTTGTTTTTTGTTTCAATTCTAATTTGTTTAGGTTGTTTGTTTTATAAGTATTGTCAGTTTAATAAAGGTCCACTCAATTTATAATGTTCAATGTTCTACTTTTTTTTTAATTTTCAGCTTGGATGTTTAGAACTGCAGTTTAACAATAATTGATTTTCCAGTTAAAGCTTTATTTTTATGAACTATTATAATTATTTCACAGCTAACACAAAGTAAAGGGGCTACTTGAAATGTTCATTCATAAAGAATAAAAAAAAATAATAACTAGACTAGCCTATCAAACATGTAAGGTTTTACAAAAATTTGCGAAAGTCTCGAAATAAAGAGGAAAATTATTTATCAGATTACTACTTACATCTTGTTGTGGCATTTGCTGTTGTTGTTGCTGCTGCTGCTGCTGCTGCTGATATGCGCCAGCGTTAATATTATCCCCAGTAGCGACTGCAGATGCCGCTCCCGGTATGAAGAAGCCACTTTGAGGCACTGCGGCTGGCGGCAGCGCCGGTGCCAGTACATTCTCCGTCGCCTTCATTGGTGCACCTGAGGGATTGAACACATCAACATAGGAGTTCTTTAAGGCTGTAACGAAAAGGGTAAGAAAGTGGTCACAATACGAACGTAAGTTTTATGATTTTTAAATAATTTCCAGCTCACTTCGATTGCGTTGCATTTTGAACATGTTCGACTGCAGGCTGGGCGTTTTAGTCACACTCGCTGCATCCACACCGGTCAGCGCATGTGCACTGTAGCCAGAGATGGGCGCTGGTGAGGCGGACGGCGCTGGTACAGTAGCCGGTGATGTTGCAGCGGCCGCATACTGATGTGTGTCAAGCATTGGTGAGGGCTGCTGCGCTGGTATTGGTTGTTGTTGTGGTTGCTGCTGCAGCTGCTGTTGCTGTTGCTGTTGCTGTTGCTGTTGCGGTTGCTGTGGGTATGGCTGTGGTGGAGGCGCTGCCATTGGCACCGCTTGCGTCATTATATCGCTCATTTTTGGTGGTGGTTTAAAGCTCTCTTCCGCCTTTTCATCACCATCAGTATTCACCCAGCGTTTCTTCTCCGAATCCCAGACAATGCTTGGATTTTTGTCATCCGGCAGAATCATTTGATTTTTAGGTTTCAATGAAAGCTTATTCCAAATGCCGCCGAACCAGCCGGAATTTTGATTGCCTTGCTGAGAGCTGTGCAGTTGGGAAGAACAGAGTACACTTAGCTGGGTTTCAACAAAGAAAAGAGTAACTCAAAAATTTGAAAGCAATAACTCTGTGGCAGTTCTTTTCGCTAGAAAGCTTTCACAATACGAGTACCTGCAGAACTTTCTACATTTTTTGAGCATGTTTTTTTTTAAATAAAATTTCTCCCGCCACTCACCTCTTATTCGCACCCTTGCCACCATCATTTTTACCCAGCTGCTCACCAATCTTGCCTGCGTTGGCGCCACCCTTCTGCTGTGCTTGCTGCTTTTGTTGCTTATCATCATCAGCATCATAGTTTTTCGATTTGGGCAACGATATGGTTGGGCGCACATTCTAAAGGTTATTGACGAAGTGTAAATGTTACATTTTTTGTTTTTGTTAAGGAAGTTAGAATTAAAAAAGAAACTGTATATATTATAGCTGTAAAAGGGCTGAAGAGCATTTAAATTTTGTGAGGATCGAATAGGCTTTCGATTGGCCAGCAAAAAGAAAGTGAAAAGAAAGTAGTGTAATGGAGTTAGTAGTATTAAGATATCAAAAAAAAAAACAAAACCATTTTAGACTTTAAAATTTCAAAAGCTTTGGTATGCAGCTTTAGTGTACGCGCAAGTTTAATCCAAGCGGACAAAGAGCTTTATAAAAAATGAAATTGTGTTGTTCGATTCGATGTGACCACATACAGCTTTCACTTTTAGTCAGCAGCCTTAAACCGCCAGCAGTTGCATCCAACACTTTCCGACTATTACCTTTATGCGAGCTTTATGAGTTCTAAATAATTTTGAGAGTGCGCGCACATTGATCTTCCTGTAGCAGTTTAGAATCTCCAATGTTTCCGCAGGAATTACACGAAGTTCGAAGACGCTTTAAACTATCACATACATATATGTATCTCGCACAACTTGTAATATTTCAGTTGAAATACAATTTATATAAATGAATATATATATTTCGAAAATTTTCATACTCAATTAAGATTAAAGACAATTTTTATTCAGCATAAATTTACACAAGTAACAGTTCAAATCAGCATATTTTCCATTTCATTGTTTTTGTGTTCTATGTGTGTGTGTGTGTGTGTGTGTTTCTTACAATCAGCACAATTACGTACAATTATATTTTTAAAATACTCTTCTTTATTCTTATGATGAAGTTTTTAAAGACAAAACAAATATTTTTTTTTTTGCCAGCGAAAACTTTATAAATGCCAATTTTTTTTTGTTCTTATACCAAAAAAACACAGACCACTTCATCTACCAAGCGCTTCATTTCCAACTTTAATAACTTTTTGTTGGTTGAATAATTAAATAATCATAGTTGCAATATTTTCAATGAGAAAATTAAATGTTATTATTTCAGAACCATTTAATATCACATAAACATATACATATATGTATAATTAATTTTAAATTAATTTGTCTACGAAAAGAATAGTAGAGTCGCTCGAATTGTTACCATTTAAAATTTTATCTAAAAAGTCCTCAATATTTACTTCTTAAACATTTAAAAATATTAATGCGTTTCAATTCTTTTTTCATGAAATATTTTGCATATTTTATCTTGCTCTACGTTTCTAAGCCACACGAAATTCTTCATATGTTTCGAATAACCACGTTCAGTTTTAAGATTAAATTATGAAAACGGGGGAGAACAGTTTTGAATATTTTCACTTAAGTGAAAAACTGTGTAATATTTTAAAAGTTAGACATAATTTTTTGTCTTATTTTTTTTTAATTTTTTTTTTTTTTTTTTTTTTTTTTTTTGAGTGAGACTAAAATAGAAATAAGAAATGAAATATAAATAGAATCTCAAGATGCTTAGTTTCGAAAAATTAAAAAAAAAAACAGTTTTTCCCCCCACTACCTCTTCCTGTGTGAAATTTTAAAAATGTAGCTAGCGGTTCCAATCAGAGAGTTTAGGATGCAAATTATATATAAAGTTTAAAATATTAATAATTAATAATTATGAAAACGCTGGAGAACAGTTTTGAATCCATAGGTAAAATATTTTCACTTAAGTGAAAAACTGTGCAATATTTTAAAATTTAGACATAATTTTTTGTCTTATTTTTTTTAATTTTTTTTTTTTTTTTTTTTTGAGTGAGGCTAAAATAGAAATAAGAAATGAAATACAAATAGCATCCCAAGATGCTTAGTGTTGTAAAATTAAAAAAAAAAAGTTTTTCCCCCCACTACCTCTTCCAGCATGAAATTTTAAAAATGTAGCGGCTCCAATCGGCGAGTTTAGGATGCAAATAATTTTTTTATTTTATTAAGTTTAAAATATTAATATATTTTTTTAAGGTTTGAAATTCATTAAACCAGAATTTCAAAGTTTTGAAAATTTTAGAAGAGTGGCAAAATTATAATTTTTTTTTGTTTAAATTTTTTTCTTTTGAAAACAGAATTCACAGTTTTTTTCCAATTTGAAGGACTCCAAATGCTGAATTAAAAAAACTGTTTGGTTTTCGTGATTAAAACCAAATAAAAAAATTTTACTTCGAAATTTGTTTCATTGAAGACCAAGAAACTATTTCTAGTTTTCGAAATTTAAATGTTGAGTAAACCGAAAGAGGATTCAAACAAAAAATTATTTTTTACTATGCATTTTTGTATTGAATAAATATTAATTTAAAAAATATTCAAAAATGAAAAATTCGCTATTTCATGATTAATTTTATTTTGACTTTTAAGATGAATTAATTTTTGGGTAACAATTCAAGCGTTGAATTAAAGACATATAATATAAGACATATAATAATGGATATATAAATTCGAAATTTGAGATCTCTTTGTTTGTTCTAAAAAGTTCGAAGTTTTTGAAAACTTAAAGTTTTAAAAGTCAACGAATTAGAGATGCAATTTAATACGCGTACGTAAGTGCGTAGCTAAGTATAATATAATCTAATAATGAAAGAAAATTGCATTAATATAACAATATTCAATTCACAACATTATACGTGTACATATATTATAATTTGTTTTTATAAATTAAAACAAACTAACTGTAGAATGTCTACTTCAAACCCAGTAGCCTAAATTTCCGATTTTACTTTGATAACTGCTTCAAAATCACAATTTTTTTATAAGCAAATGTGGTGGGTTCAGAGAAGAAAGTAGCTAGGTCTACCCATTTTTTTTTAAATTCAAATTCCAACTACTTAAAACAAGTACAATTTTTTAAGCGCTGACTAAACTTTCAACCACCCTTGTTGCCTCCTGTCCACATGCTAAAAGAACGAACAGGATCTTAAATATGCTTCTTATCCTGACGTTCCTCAATCGGTCCATCAATATCAAAGGTACGCACTGGCAGCTGCTGCGACTTGCGCTGCTCTAGTGTTTTCGAGTCCAGGTACTTTTCGAACGACGTCAAACTCTGTTCAACTTCATGACACATCTTCTGATAGTTGAGCGGTATTGATGGATTGGCGATAAGCTCCTGCATGGACCACACAGCATGATGATTGCTAGTGGAAAGAGAGTCCGCGACGCTACCACTGGCCAATGCCACGCTGCTTGCCTCTTTTATGATACCCAACCGACTGAGAAAGCTACGCTGCGGTCTCTCCTGATGTGCAATAAACTCTTCCAAATCGTACGGCATGCATTCAACGTCTTCGTCCAGATCATCGTCGTCACCGTCGCCGTCGCCATCATCATCATCGAACTCTTCGTCTTCATCTTCTTCTTCTTCGGCGACATCGCCGAGTATATCGGATTCATCCAAATCGTAATCGTTCAGCATATGCGCATATTTGATACGTGTCGATTCAGCGTTCGCTTCGGGATCATAGTCACGTGGTAGTGCATGGAAACGCGATTGCAGTGGCATATCGATGGGATAGGTGCCATTGTAGACGATTTGCTTGTAAGGTGAAGTACTGATGTAATGTCGTATTGTTGCTCTACTGTTGCGATGCGAAGCATTTCGCGTGCTTTGTGGAAGCGCAGGTGGTCTGAAGGCATCAATAGATGCGCTGGCTAGCATTTTATTGGATGATGGCACACTATCTTTGTTGGCCGCTGCTAAGGTGTTGGGAGCATGTGACACAGTCTCAGCCGCTGTGCTTTCAGCCCTACTACTATTGCTGCTGCTGCTACTACTATTTCTACTACTACTACTACTATTACTACTACAATTAGCTTTGATACTCTGATTGGCAGGTGACGGTGGTGGAGTTTTCTTATTTGGCCCCTCTACCCTCTCCATCACCGTTTCCACCTTTTGTGGCAAGTCGAAATTGACGCGCTTTACTACTGCACTCGCATTCGAGTTCGAGTTCGAATTCGAGTTTGAATTTCTATTTGATTTTTCGTTAAATGCATTAATATTTTGTGCAAGCGTTTGTTGTTGTTCTAGCTGTTTATTTGGCATTTTTGGCATGAACTGCTTTTGTTTCTGCTGCTGCTGTTGCTGTTGTTGCTTTTGCTTTTGCTGTAGCAAATCATTACTTTGTTTACTTACATCTGGCGGCGAGCTAAGAAAAGATGTGGCGCCCGAGTGATGTTGCTTTTGTTGCTGCTTTTGATAAGCGCTGGTGGATCGCTGGCCATTGTTGTTGTTGTTGTTGTGATTGGTGTTGACCTTTTTCGCTACACGCGTGTGAGCGCCATCGTAACTGTTATATAATTTTGCTGCTGCAGCAGTTATTTTCAATGGCTGCTGCTGTTGTTGCAATTTGCCGCCACTATCCAAAGTGGTTTTGTATGTTTTTGTTGTTGGTCTTGCCTTTGTAGGCGTTTTTTCAGCTGCTGACATTTTCTCATACAGTTTCAAATTTCCGCCGGCGCTTATTGTCAGGTCTTGCAAAGTAGATGTTGTTGATGGCTTTGTTGTTGTTGTTGGTGGTGTTGCAAGCTCATTAGCGTTATCTTCGTTTGAAGCGTGCTGCAGCAACATAATTCCAATCGGTTCCAGTAAAAATTATGGTAAGCATGCGTACAAATTGGTAGGATTGTGGTAAATTCAAGATAAACGTATGCAAATTTTAAACAACACACTGGTGGCCAAATAAAAGTGATCAATCTGTAGAAACTCAATATAAAAGAGCTGGGCTTTACGATGCAAAAATGATGTACTATATATAAATGTAGAGCTCTAAAGACGATATACATAGATCGCATAGAAGAGAGTTATTAAGAACTCTAGAATCTGTCATACTAAATCTATTTGTGAACTTTAATTTTTTATTTTTAATTTTGGAAATTTCCGAAACTAAATCGGAATTGAAAGTCTCCATACCCAAAAAGAATTTAAACAACGTAAAATTGCCAATTTTGGTGTAAAAAGTCTACACAAAAGTCTACACACTTCACTAAAGTCTCCAAAAACTTAAAGACAACTAAATCGATTTATTTCCTCAAAGTTTGAAAAACTTTGAAAATTTCTACACGTGTACACAACATATTCGAAAATTTCAGAAACTAAATCGTAACCGACGCATTTTTGAAACTCTCCAAAACCAAAAAGACCTAAAACTGCTGATTTTTGTCAAAGGAAAGTCTACACGCTTCAGGAAAGTATCCGAAAACGCAATAGCAATGGAATAAATTTATTTCCGAAAGGGTGAAAAACTCTATACAATATATTCGAAAATTTACCAAAGCGTTTCATGACAACATGATAAATTAATTTTTATTTCGAAACGAAATATCATACAAAAGCCGAAACGAGTAAATAGGTTTATTTAAAAATCTCCACACTCTTAACAAGCTCCAAGCAGCTAAATGCTTAAAAAAAGTGCGTTGAGGTTACCAAAGAATGAAAAGTTCTCATAATATTTGCAACGTAATTTATAAATTCCCAAACTTAAGGATCAAAGGAAGTGTGCACGAACTCGAGACACAATTTTAAATATTTAGCATACGAATACGTCCTTCAAGGCTATATACAATTACAACAGGAAAAACTTTAACAACTGAGATGAAAGCATATAATTTTGCAAGTTTCCGACCACACTCTTATTTGACCATTTTAATATTCTAAACAGTTGCAAGCAAAGCATTCCATTTCCACGCTGTGCGAATGCTCAAAATAACTGTGTATCTGTGGTGCGCAATTGTAGTGCAAAAAGGGACATTTCCACATCAACCCAAAAATTCTTTCTTTAGACGAAATATCAAAAAAACTTCATATTTTCTTACTCTACTTTCATAGGCAAATTTCACCATCTACGAATATTATCATGCTCTCCACTTACCTCATCACCATAGCCTGCATGCTGTTGGTGTTGCTGCTGCTGTTGTTGTTGTTGTGCCCAATAATCGTAAGTACCAGCATTACTTTGAGCGTCTTCCGCACCATAACCTTGATAGTGTTGCTGTTGCTGTTGTTGCTGTGTGGGATCATAGTAGGAAATTGAATGTGGTTCCTGCTGCTGTTGATTGTAATAGGCATATGCGTCGCTGGTATCCACAGCATTTTGTGAAACGGCATCTGTGTAATTTGCAGTTTGTTGATCTACGCTAGTAGTTTGATGGCTGTTATAATCGATAGCCGTGGCCGGTTGTTGTTGTTGCTGATTATAAGAATCAGTACTTGTTGTATCGTTATGTGATTGTTGTTGTGGTGGCTGCTGTTGCTGCTGTTGCTGTTGCTGTTGCATTGTGTTTGGATTAAAAAACGTAGGCGGTTGTTCAGCATTGCTGATACTATTGTACTGCATGTTCAGCTCATTAAATTGTTTATTTATCTCCGCGAATTGTTGATCAATTTGACTCGGTGTGTCGGTAACCTGTCCGTAGGTAGTTGTGGGAGGACTGGCGTACTCGATCTAAAAGTAAAAAGTTTAAATATATTAAGAATAGCTAACATATAAAAATAAAAATAAAAACAAATCTTGGCTATGAAGAATTTTAATAAAAATCCGCGGATTAAATGAGCGGAATGAGTATAAAAATGATTTAAGTGCATAACTACACACAATTTTAGCATTATAAGTTCGCTGAATAGTTTATAATGCAACCTAATTTCACTTTCAACGCGCTAAATACTTGTTTTCTTACTGCAAATTTTACGTATAATAAAACTTTTTCAATTAGCGCCAAATAAAGATTGTGGAAGCTTTCTGACATTCAGGAACCATTCAAGTTCTATACAGCGTACGCTGAATCGGCCTCATATATGTTGGCAAATGAAATTTGCTACTGAAACTTAAACTCCACACGTAGAATAAGGAAAATGCAACGCATTCAAAAACGCTGAATACTTAAAAAAGCCATTTATTTCTATTACTCAACCATTTAAATAACAGCGCAGAAAAATTAATAGTAAATCTCTATATGCATCAATTGTTGTAATATGAAAATTCAATTGCACGCTGAATAGCTAATACCATTGATTGCATGCGTTATTATGTAATTAAACTGTCGCTTGTTCATCCATGATGTATAAATAATAAATAAATTTATAATTTGAATTTATTGTTAATAATTGATAAAAAAAAATTTATTGTAAGATAGCTTAAGAGGAATAAAATATGTTTATAATACCAGAAAGCACGATATTTTGAATTATCAGAGGTGTACATATTTGTAAGCAGCAAAATCTTGTTTAAAAAATAATTTTTTTATAGCGCTGAATGAGCTTGAAAATAAAATAGGCATTGTTTCAGCAAAAAAAGTAATAACTTGCGCGCTGAATTTCTTAAATATTTTTTCTATAAACTACTTTATAATAGCAAGTATTTTGGTTAAGAAATGCGACATTTGGTGTCGGATTTTCAAATTTAGAAAGAACAAAAAACAAATTAGTATAGTTTCTTAAACTAGCATGCTCTGAATTAAAAATATTAAACTCATTTGCAGCTCAATTGACTTAGAATGGCGCTGAATTTAGTGAAGGCATTTTTATATCTTTTCGAAAAAGCAAATAGCGAAAAAATTCAAATGAAATATTTTATTATAGCGCTGAATTATCTAAAAGAAATATTACGTAAAGCCGGTAACTATTACAAAAACATTTTAAGGAGCTCAAAAATTATTGTTTGTCCATTTTAAGGACCAGGATAATTCAATATTGCGGAATTGTTCGAATAACTAAAACAAAATCCAAGAAGAGAACTGAATAGATGGTAAACGTTTTATGTTGACTGATTCAATCAAATACATCAGCGCTGAATTAAATGCTGATATTCAAAATAATGACGAAATGCAGACACTAAATGTATAATACCAGCAACTTTTTTTTTACAAATTCAGGTAATTGCCACTGAATGGCAGTTAAAATGCTTGGTGAATTTTTTTTTTAATATTGCACAAAAATATCAAACATTCTCACCTTAGGTTGCACTGCAATAGCGCGCAAGTCTTGCAACCATTTCTGCTCTTCGAAATTCGCCAACTGACTATTATTAAAATTTCCATCAGCATTTTGTTGCTGATCATCCACTGGACGCTCCAACACGGGATCGTAATATTTGAGGCGATCAGCAAATTCGTAAATCTACAAAAGAGAAGATTAATGCACATGAAAAGAGTTCGTCAGTGATTGCAATTTAAGCTTTCTATTGGCCTCGTATAAGAAATATATTAGAGAAATAAACTTGCCTTATTTATAAAGTTTTGCTCGTATTTGCTCGGATCGCGTTGTATATGCAGCGCAGTTTGCTCGAAATACATTAAACTACGTAAATGGTAGCTGTAGTCCAACAAACGTGTGGCCAGCAAATATTTATAAGGCTAAAAAGAAAATGAATTCAATTGAAGTTAATAATTCGAGAGATCGATAAAAAATGATGGCATACCTGAAACTCGACTAGCGAAAATTTGTCATCATTTAGTGAGCAAGCATATTCGTAGATTTCGGTCATCATAATGGCTTCGTTGGTAGCGAAGTCGTTGAAAGTTTTATAGTGCGATGAACCGAGCAGAACGAGTCTGAAAATAGAACAGAAATAAAATTGTGATGGTTTGAAAATAACTTTTCCCCATCATCAATTATGCTTTTCAACTTACTTTGGCAAGTGCTGCTGCAATGTGGTCTCTTGCGTTGCAGTCTCCTGATAGCGGCCGAAGCCCACCTGTGCCATTAGATAGCAGAAGTGAGCAGCAAATAAATCACCACGATTCAGCAACGAATCGCCGAGCGTTGTTATAGATTTACGATCCAATTCCGGTTTTTGTGACGTATTTGACAATATCATCGACAGATGTGGCCGCCAATCGCCCCACTTTTCATCCTGCACGCTAGTAACACTCGACGGCTGACGCCCGCTCATCAGCTGATAGAGTGTTTGAAGTGGATCGTTCAACGATAACTTATTGGCAAATTTCATCATAACATTGGCATGCGAACGCCGATCCACTTTGGAGGCTAAGAAGAGCGCATGACCCCATAGATTGTTGTCGGTGGCCCAATCGAGTGCCTCATTCACATTACCGTACAGCAAATAGTTACGGAACTTTTCGGTTATCTCAGCTTCAATTAGAGCTGGTGGATTGCTGATGGTTGCAGTGGATTTCGGTGCAGAGGCGCTGGCGTCATCTGCGCTAAGTTCTGCTGCGTTCTCTGATTTATTCAGCTCAGCGGCAGTCTCAACAGCAGCAAGCTCAACAGCTTCGTCCACTCGTTCATCACCACTGAGCGAAGACGAATCGCCATCAGTGATATCGGTTTGATAGGGGAATTGTTGTTGATTTTTCAATAGCAACTCAGCAATATCAGTGCCAACGACCATCTGTTGGTGAGAAAAAAATAATATTAAAATGTGAGAGAAAATATTGTTTTATCATTATTTTCTTACGCCATTTTGACGCAACAATAAAATCAGCAAATTCCACATCAGCGTATAGGAGCCGCGATATTTTTCAATATTATTGCACACCAGCTGCTTGGCATAGATTGTGGTCTCCATGGGACCCAAACGTATTTGCTCCTCGCAGAATTCAATAATTGTCTTCTTATGTGTAAGACCGCGTACCAGTGGCCCAGGATAGGACTGGAAGAGTTGACGTGTCGCATCGTTGGCCCCCAAACGTTGCAACTTTACAATGTTACTAATGGCGCCATGCGAAGTGTACTTCGGCTTAACGGTGACAAGTAGACCGGCCGACAGTGAGACGATCGAATGTTCGTTGACGAATTTACGTGGTGTGAGTCGTTGAGGATCGGGTTCGGCGATGGCATCGGCATCGCGCAATGACACATGACCCGATCTAAAAAAAAAACAGTGTGGCGCAAGTGTGAATTAGTAAAATTTTGAGAGAATGATCAATTGTTGTAAACATTTTTGAAGATAAGATTTGAAAGTAATTGAATCGTAAATAAATAAAAGAATATTTTAAGCAGTGAAAGAAAAAATAAACATAAATAAGTAGTAATGGTCTTATTTTAAAACTTTTAAGGCTGCACATGCGCATAGTAAATATGTTTTAATCGTCCTGAAGGCATGCATTCTAAAAGAGATTTAAAATCGTTTTTGTTTTATAAATAGGAATAATCTATTTAAATAAAAAAAAGTATATGATTAACCTCAAATTTATAGAATGTGTTTGCAATGGTGTCTATTGTGAATAGGAAAAAATTTCGATAGTACTTGCAATCCGTTTTGATTCAAGTACAAAATACTTATTAGTCACATATGTAAATAAAAATATTTGGGTCATCTAAGTAGTTTCATACAATAAAAAAAAATTGAGCTATAATGTATACTTCTATTTTAAATTGATTTATAAAAACAATCTACCTAAAAATTTTCAGTTATGACACTTTTTCATTATTCGGTTCCACTATTTGATAGAATTCTTTAATTTTGTTTTTTTTTACATATTTTTTTATCTAGTTTCAGGACTCAGATATTTTCATACAATTTTCTAGCGAAGTTGCCACCTTGTTTTTTATACCTAAAATCAATTATCTAGTTTAAGAACTAAGAGAGTACAAAAACGGGCACGAAGCGTCTTTAATTTCTGCGTAAATGTTTCGGGCTGTTTTTACGGACGCAAAAAAAACGGCATATGCTATGTACTTAAATTGTGTTCTTATTTAAAAAAAAAAAATGTGAACCCTTTTTATTTAAGCGAATAAAGAAAAAATTCGTGTAAAAAATAATAGTAGAATTTGGCTAATTTAGCAAACGATCTGTACTTATTCTGAGATCCAATAACGTGCACAAATTATCGCTATTAAAATTATAATTTTTATAAAGTGTTGAACGTTAGGATTTTTACTTATTTGAGCAGTGTTTTTTTTTTTACAACAGGAAATATTTGTGAAAAAATTTGATTTCTTCTAAGATGGCATTCAACAAATTAAAATAATATGATTTTTTCTTACCAGTAGTGTACATAAAACATATCAACAAAATCGAAGTGATCTTTTCATCAGTTTAATGAAAATCATATCAATTTCGTGAATACCCACGCTCTTATTGAACTAAACTCTTCATTTCGTACAAAATATTTGTTTAAGTTGTTATTATTTTTTATATATTTGAAAGTTTGCTAAAAACGTAAATCAATTTCGATCAATAAAAGTTCGAAGTAAAAAATGGCACGAAAATACTTTGAACTGTGACTAAGAAATCGTGCACAAAAATGTTTCGAAATTCAAAAATAACTTTATAACTGCGTAATAAATTCGTAGATTTTTTTTTCAAAATGCAAAATGTTTACATAAACACATTCAAATACAATATATACAAAATTTTGTACAAATATAATATTTATATGTATTTGCTAGAAAAAAAATTTCAGGTGTATTTAATGAATTGATATAAAGAATAATTTGCGAAAATATAGTTTTGTAATTGTTTGTGTGTTTTTCGTCATTCAATATTTACCTATGCATGTTAGCAAATATTTATTATGGCTATTCACTAAACTCTACGAATATATTCAAGAACTGATGTAAAAGAAAATTCAAATTTTGCTCTTGATAAAAGTAAATATAAAGTCTAAGAATTAGCAAGCAACTGCATCGCTTTTAGTAGCGAGTGTGCGTGTGTGTAGTATGTATGTTTGTGTAGCACATATGCAACAACAAGAGTTGAAAAAAGGCCGAAAATGTCAAAAAAAAATATAGATAATACCCCAATAGATAGAAAAAGGAGTTTTAAATATTTTCCTTAACTTAAACTACAAAAAAAAGGCGTTAGTCATAAAAAGGACCCTTTAGTAAACATAATAAATATATGTATGTAATTTGAAAATTTTAAGTAAATAAAAGTGGAAATTCTTGACTTCGTATATACCCGGATATTGTGTATGTATGCATCGACGTTAGTATGTAGATAGTTATAAGCTTAAAGAGTATTTTAAAAATACTGACACGTAGTTATAGTTAAAATAAAGACGACTTTAAATTTATTGGCAAATTTTACAACTCTACGCGTCACTATTTTTATGTATGAAAACCAACAGGTAAATCAATGTAAAAACTTCAATCAAGCCGGTTTTCGCATCATTAGTATTCATAAATAAATATTTTAATAAATATAGACGTATTTATATATACACTGTATACCCCACATATAGATTTTTTGATAAACAAATACATACATATCTACTCATACATTCAACAAAGAAATTTTGCCAAATCTAGTAATGTAACCGATTGCTATATTTATATGTACATATGTATATGTGTGTATGTACGAAATAAGTTTCAGATATCAAATATGCACTTATTAAATGCAACTAAAACTAGTCGAAAATTTGTAGTGAAGCAAAATATTTTATGTAAGCCAATGTATGTATGTATGTAGATTGAACCAAATGCGCATACATATGATTAGGGGTATTCACAGCGCACAATGTATTTGTTTGATAAGATCACAAGCAGGGGTAATGGAACTATGCATGAGTGCTACAATATGCACTAAAAAGTCTTTTAGATGATTTGTAAAACAAACTTCAATAATTTTTTTTTTATATGCACAAAAAAATTACAAGCTTAAGTTTAAGTTTAAAAATCGCTGACGCAGTTTCAAGCTCATCGTTAGTTAAAAAAAAAATTTAGAAAATTTAACAAAATGTAATGTAATGATTGACTATAATGAAGTAGAATTTGCAAGCATGTAACGAAAACAAAGAGATGTAAAAAATTTTCAACTAAATGTGAAAACAAACGAAAAAAAATTGCAGTCCTCTGAACTTGTTATTATTACTTGTCCAGGCCAGGCCATTAGATAATTTCAGTAGTTAAAAGCCATTCCCAAAGACCTTCCTGAGAACCGAGGGGCCTTTTTCCTAAATTCCTTTTTTTCAAATAAAAATTGAGACCATGTGCAGTTACTAAAACTAGTGCCCGAATTTAGATTTTTTTTTTAATATTCGCAATGTTTTCCATGATGAATTTTTTTCGTTGATTTTTTATAAAAAATATAGTTGGATCTATAACAAAAATCATATAAATCAAAGTTTCAAAAAGTGTTTAAAATTTATAACAATTCAAAAAATTTTAACCAAAACCTTTAGAAAATGTTTGGGTACGCATTTTTGTAGCTAATTCCATTTTAGTATAATAAAATGACTGTTGACTTTAGATTTTTTTTATTATTTTGTTCTCGGAAACTTTTTTTTCGCTTAACGCATGTGGTTTATATGGCAGAAGAACAAGAGTTGCAAGATCGCAAGCACAAAATTATATTAAAAATCATTAAAATATATAGAATCCATATGTTTTATGAAAACGTGCAGAACACCCAAATTTCCACAAAAAAAAAAAAAAATCAAAAATCAACCGGAATCTTTTGCCACTTCAGAGTTACACAAGTTATTATCCAACTGCATACCCAAACTTTTCTAAAAATTAAAATTAAGAAGTTCGAAATTAAAAAAAAATATATAAATTTGTTTATACATTTTCTTTATACATTTTTTATTCTAATTTTTTTTAATTTGAAATTTTAATTTGCATGGTTTTTTATACTACAAATTAAAGTTTTTTAAAAAAGTAACACAAAATTGCCTAGCATAAAAACATTATAAAAAAATCACCATGCGGTCAGTTGTTTGAGTTATCGTAACTGAAAAGCCTGGATACTACGGTCGCCCTATTTATTTTTTGAAAGCGTAATTCAAATCTAGAGACTATACCCGAACCTCGCATTTTTTTGTACATTTATACAAAAACGGAACAGCTTTTTAACCATTTATTGACTCAAAACAGGTATAATCCAAAGGATAATCTTCAATTTTGACATTTCAAAGAAGTTCTGGATCGCTTTTATGAAACGAGAAGAACGTTATTCAACAAAAATTACGATGTCAGGTATCAGGTGCCGATTTTCACATCAATGAATAGTCGATTGACTACTGGTTGTTGTTGAATTGATTCAAAAAATATAAAATGTCATTTCCCGAGGAGAAAACCATTAGAGCACTTCTGGTCCGTTATCCTAGAAAAGAAAATTCGATAAAGGGAAATAATCCGTAGCTCTTCAATAGATTTCGAGGACTATTTTCTGGAGTGACAGCATTGACCAACTATAAATCTCCAAATTTTTCGGTAGCGACTAACAAGGAAATGAGCTTAACTTCATGAAAACGGTCCTGCTATCGACAGCCGTTTCTCGTTCTTAACGACAAAGACTTTGTTGGACGCCTTGAATATTTTATTTTACGCTAATTGGCCGATGAAAATTACTTGGAGCGCATCGACAGACAATTAGTACTACTGCAAAAATTTACGAAAATTTATAATGCAAACACTGTGAATACCCCTACCGCTAATCGGGCAAACTAACGTTTATAGCATAATAAATTCTGTTTGTATCTGATTTGACTAGCAAAATGAAAGTAAAAAATAGTAGTAGTAGTAGTAGTAGTAAAGTTGTTGCTTGGGGCAGCACCTGGACTCCGCATAATCGGAACGCGCATAGTAGACCGCGCCTACACCGCCAACGCCAGCGTAGTATGCAGCTAAACCACCGCCACCGCCACCACCAGCACCAACACCGATGCTACTGAGGCCACCGATACCACTGCTACCAATTTGCGATAGATTGCTTGTAGAGCGTGCGGCGCGCAATGCTTCACTGCTCCCACCAACACCACCACCACCACCATAAATGTTACCCATGCCATCATCTAGCATCGTTGAATTGAGCGACATATTCGTATGCTGTTGATTGTAAATCATGTGATGTTGCTGTTGTTGTTGTTGTTGCTGTTGTTGTTGTTGCTGCTGCGATTGCGATTGCAGATGCAGATGCCGTTGTTGCAAATGACGATGATATTCATTGGCTTGTGATATGTATGCATGTGTGTACCTAAAGTTGAGGAATTTGAGGAAGTGATTGATGATATGATTGCATATTGAATTTCAACAATTGGTCTGCTATGGTTTTACGTTTCAAATGTTCAAATGTTCAAATGGTTTTACAATTTTACACTTTTTTCAATTTTTTTTCACATTTACTTTTTGTTATTAAAATTTACTAGGTCTCGTTTTTAAACATATGATGGGTATAGTATAGAACAAGCGCATTCGTTTTATTTACGATTTAGTAATAAGTAAGGGTTTTTAAATAGGTTTTAAGTATTAGCCACACACGCTTACATACATACATACAACTCTACGTTATTGACAGATTTGTTGCGAAAATATTCAATTTTTTCCGTTTGCTACAAAAGAAATATTTTGGCGAATAAAGTTCACGAAATTTCGGTGCTAAATTCTTTTATTTAAAATCGACTATTTAGCTATTCGACTAGTCGATTAGCAACTTTTTTGATAGTTGATAGTCGAATACTCGCTCACCATCGAATAGTCTAAAAATCGACTAACCGAAATTATTCGAATAGTGCCAATTCCTCCCAATAAGTTCATAAAAATTTCATTATAGTGGAAAATGAGATTTGTCAATAAGCACAAACATTCAAAAATGCGAAAAATCGAAATTAAACGGTTAGTCGACTAGTTGTTTATGGTCGATTAGTCGTAAAAGTCGAAAAGAAATTATTAGTCGATTATGTCAAGTCGACTATTTTTTTAAACAACTTTTGCTAATCGATTAACTGGTCAGTCGATTAGTTGACTTACGAGAGCTCTAGCCTTAAGCTTAGCATACTTTCCAGAAAAAAAAACAACAAAAAAAATACAAATTTTCTTCTATCGAGATTTTTTTAAATTAGCAGCTCTCAAGAAATAAATCCTCGTATATTTACTACTTCAAGAAAATTTACAGCAACTGGCAAAGTTCTTTTCCCAGCAAAAGAAATAATGAAATGAAAAAATAGAATGGACAATATTTCTTGATTTTTCTCGAAAGCTTTAAAATATGGTATTTACTTTTGTTTTTGGAAGCTTTTCGATTTTCAGAATCCGCGAAATTTAAAAACTTAACAGTATACTACATTTAGGAGCACAAACAAACTGAGTTTTTAAAGCAGGGGCCGTAACGGTTCTAATTTTTATAAAAAAAAAACAAATAACGGGTTTTTCAATAGGGACGCTACAAAAGTAGACCGCTAGCGACAGCAGTAAGGTTTGCCATTTCATCATGGAAAGATATACGATCCAACAACGAGTTGAAATTATTAAAATTTACTACCGAAATTCGGAGTCAATGGCCTCAACTTTAAGAGCGCTACGTCCAATTTATGGTCGTCGTAATCGTCCTGTCAGATCAACAATTGAGCGTCTAGTGGAAAAATTTCAATCCACAGGCACAGTACAAAATTTTCCCGTGCCAGTGAGACAAAGAAGTGCCCTTAGTGTCGAGAATATTGCTGCCGCTAGCGCATCAATTGAGGAAGACCCAAATAAGTCTCTCACACGTCGTTCTCAAGCGTTGAGCATCTCTGTGACGTCGTTGTGGCGAATTTTGCGAAAAGATCTTGGCCTACATCCTTACAAAATCAAATTGACGCAAGAACTGAAGCCGCTTGACCACCAGAATCGTCGTATGTTCGTGAATTGGGCTGAGCTACAACTTGAAAATGACCCGCATTTTCATCGAAAAATCATCTTCAGCGATGAGGCTCATTTCTGGCTGAATGGCTTCGTCAATAAGCAAAATATGCGTTATTGGACAGGCGCAATCCACACGTACTCCATGAGTCAACATTGCATCCCGAAAAAATTACGGTTTGGTGCGGTTTATGGGCCGGCGGCGTCATTGGGCCGTACTTCTTCCATGATCCGTGATGATCAAGACGGGCACGTTACTGTGAATGGGAATCGCTACCGCTCAATGATAACCGAATATTTTTGGCCCGAATTGGATGATATGGACTTGGACAATATGTGGTTCGAACAGGGCGGCGCCACAAGCCACACAGCGAATGTCACAATCGATTTATTGAAAACCAAGTTGAAGGTGAACGTGTTATCTCACGAAATGGCCCAGTCAATTGGCCGCCTCGGTCGTGCGATTTGACGCCGTTAGACTATTTTCTGTGGGCCTACATCGAGTCTATGGTCTATGCAAACAAGCCAGCGACGATTGATGAACTTCGTACGAATATCGAACGTGAAATAAAATTGCAACAGTACCGGCCGATTTATGCTTGAAAACCGTCGAAAATTGGGTTCAGCGTCTGGACTTCTGCAAGCGTGCCCGTGGTGCCCATGCAAAAGAAATCGAGTTCCATACATAATGGCATCGAATGTACTTTCACAGGAATAAAGAATTTAATTCATATCCCAAACCGTTTTTCTTTTATTTAAAAAAAAAACCTTTTGTAGCGTTCCTATTGAAAACCCCTGTATTTGATGATTTTTTTCCTTAAAAATAATCGTCATTCTTGGATTTAAAATTTTCTGATCACATAACTGGATTATAATTTTTTCGATCAAATTGAATCGTTATTTGGTGATTTTTAATTTTTCGGTTCCATTTGATCGATAATTTGCCTAAAAATATGCAATTATAATTTTTTAACCATTTCATTCTACTTGTTACAGATAATAACGTTCAATATCTTCCAGAAGTGTTAATACTGAAAGTATTTAAATAAAAAATTTTCTGTAAGAAATCTAGAGCAGCGGTCATACACGTTAGTTGCAATGGTAATATTTTCCGTAAAAGTCCTTCAAAAAACTCACATCGGAATATATTATTCTGAACCAGTGTATTGAATCAACTCTAATTTAAAGATAAATCAAAAATACTTGAAAAAGGAAAGAAAAAAATCGGCAATGGCGCTCAAATTTATATCCTCACCGCGCATGTTTTACAGATTTAGCACTTCTATTCTGTTAAGAGATTTCATTCTGAATTTTTAAATTATTAAAACGACTGCTAGCTAACCGAAAATTATATTTCATACGATGTTTTTCAAAACATTCAACGATTGAGATTTTTCTTTTCGTGATTTTAAAATTTACCAAAATATTTACGTCTTTTATTTATAGTTTTATAAATTGCAGAATGTTTAATTCTATATGAATTGTAGCAAACGAAAAAAAAAAGATATCTATACTACCTAAAAGTTAACAGTTATGAAGTGAAGATGCTGCTAGAAATTGAAAGTGAAGTGAGCGGGTGAAGTTATTCATATTATTTATTACGAAGTACATTTTTAGATATTTTTTTTATTAAACATCATTGAGTTAGGGCTGAGGGAGGGCCTTTGGTGTTTGGGTATTTCACTCAAAATTAATTATTCAATACTTACTATATTTATGGGCAATATTATAAAATGCAGTTAATATAACTGGGATTCTTAAATATACATACATATATGTTATGTATTAGATTAATAAATTAGCTTAGAGGAGAAGAAGTGGTTTACTGGGCTTGATTTTTGAGCATTCGATTTTGCATTGAGGAGATTTTTAAAATAATGGTTAGATAGAAAACAAAAAATATTAAATAAGGAATTTAAAATTGTGAGACATAAAAACTAAAAAAAAAAAAATTAAAATACTTCTAGAAAAATTATATTTCAAAAATCAATAAAAAATATTTCCAAAACTACAAAAAAAAAATTAAACTATTATAAGCTTAGAAATTTAAAGATATTTTCAAAACTGTGCATATCAGTGTACAGTAACAGTGCGTAGCAAAAAACAGTCGCTAATTAATGCTATAAATTTTGTTTGCCAATTTAAGCTGATATAGAAATTAAAAAAGTCAAATTTAATTATTTCTGAATTTTCATTAAATCTTTTTTGTTGTAATTAAAAAAAATTTTGCACTTTTTTTATTTTAAAAATTAAAAAAAATTATGTTTCTAATTCTATCTTTCTTTACCCTATAGTTATGCCAGAGGTTACTGTCTGTTAAAATCCCATGAAAATCCATTTAGTAGTTTCGGAGATTAGTGATTTCTAGCAGCCAAAAGACAGACAAAAATTCTAAAAATTATCCAAATCTGTTCTATTACATTACCTACTTTACCTTTCTACAATTTTATTATAGTATTGAAAGAATATATGTACATAGATAGATAGATCGTAAACAAAATTAAAATTAGAAAAAAAATTTTAAATAAATTTAAATGTGCCAATTAATATACGGCTTCGTTTTTAGGAAAAGTTATTTATGATTTTGTAAAGAAATTTCTGAAAACCTATTAAATTGGCTATTGTTTAATACGCGTAGAAAACTAAACTAACTAAGTGACTTTGTCTAAAAGAAATAACAATAAAAATTCAACAAAAAAATGCTTTTTAATTACAAAAAAGTTTTTTTTTAAGTTTGTAAAGATTTTTTTGTTATGCTCTTTATTTCAAATTCCTATTTCCTTAATTTATTATTATAAATGTCTGTATTGTAAACGCAAAGAAAATATAAAAAAAAAAAATCATTAAAAAAAAGCATTAAAAAAAATCATTAAAAAAAATAAATGCTCCAGACTTCGCTTTTAACAAAGCCGATTTTTATTTTTTGGGTCCTTGTTTGAAAACCTCCCAAACAAGCTAAGCCAATTTCTAAAATTTGTAAATAACCAGGCTGTTATTTCATACGCGCAGAAAACTTAACTACCGTTCATAATTTGCACAGTGATTTTGTTTAACCAAAATAAAAATAATAAAACAAATTTGTTTGTAGCAATTTGTACTTCCATCGCCGAAATCACACTATACAAATTTTTTAATCTATAAAAGCCATTTTTTATATGTAGATGCCATTGGGCATATTTCGATACGTGGTGGATATTTTAAGTAACTCTGGTTAACAAAATTTTACCGATTGCTTATTGGAGCATGTTAGAAACCTTATAGATTAGAACAAGTTAGTTTTAATAAAAAGCATAAAGCCACAAGCAAAGAAAATAAATTAAAGTAAAAATAAATTGTTATAAAAAGTTATTAGAAAGGTTAAATGACAAACAAAAAAAAAACAATCTACTTACGTAGTTCTCATAGGCAATTCATACTCGGGTTAAGCTACTTTTCAGTACATATTTACAGTTTCAAGGCAAAGCATAACCAAACATAAATTTCAACATAATTTCAAATTAAACTCAATTCGAATTCAAACTGATAATTAAAGTTGAACTCAAATAAAACATTAAAATGAAAACTAAAAATCAAATTCATATAAAGCATTAACTGCATTTCGGCCAACTTACCGATCTTTGTCATTTTGCACCGAACTGCGTCCCGAATGCACCGATTCACGTCCGTCAGCAGTTGCCGCTGCCAACGAACTGCTATTTAAACTGGCATGATCACCACTAGCCACTGCATGCGCGCTCAAACTGGCTGCTGTAGCGGCTGCCGCAGTGCCATAGTATTTCTTGTACCATTCGGAGTACGCTTGTGGATTGGTACGCGCCATTTGTTCATAGTAATATGACGTGTAGGGATCATAGCCATATGCGCCTGAAGGATACCCATACATTGCCGTATGGCGTGGGTCATAGCGTGCACGCTCTTTTTCCAAATCACTTTCACGTGCATTACGCGAACTTTGTTTACGGTACTCTTCATATTCGCGCGCATCGCCACGCTCACCACGCATTGACTTGTCGCCGCCTCCAGCAGCACGATGACGGCGTTCGATGGCATCGTAATCATTGCCACGTTCCCGACGTGTGCGCCTCTGCTCGCGACGTTCTTCATCTACATAGGTGCTGCGTCGCGCATCGCGTCCATCGTCAATAACCTTTTCACCCCGCTTAATTGAGCCACGTTGCCGACGATTATAATCGTCATAATCACGTTCACTGCGATCGCTGCGTCCGGCGCGATCTTCGTTATGATGACGTGCACCGCCACGACCCTTCTGCTCTTTACGCCGACCGCCGGCCACATCGTCTATATCCTCATCGTATTGACGATTGTGACGCCCGCTGCGGCGCAAACTATCTGATTTACCACTTTCGCGGCTATAATACTTATCACGCAACTTTTCCCTTTCGCCAGCGGCGCGTTCGTCGCGCTTCTCGCCACGTTCACCACGTTCACCAGCGCCACGGCGTCGCTTTTCCTTCGCATACTCGCGCTCTTCCCGTTCACGATCACTGCGCACGCTACCCTCACGGTGGCCACGACGACGTTCGCGGTCCCGCTCGCGCTCACGATCACTTGAGTATGGTTCAGATTCGTCGAGCTCGAGATCATCGCTTTCGAAGCGATCGGTAGAGCTGCGTTGCTTGTCGCGGCGTTGTTGTTGTTGCTGTCGATCTATTGCTTTGCGATCCAACTCACCAATAGATTGTTTGCGCGACTTATTGCTGCCCGTATAACGCGTGGAGTGATGGTGATGTTGATGATCCGCCATCGGATCACTCTCATCATTACCAGTCGAGGCATTGGAGAGATCCTTCGATTTCGTCTGGTGGTGATGTTGGTGATGATGATGTTGATTGTGATGGTGATGGTGTACATCGTGATTGTCTACAGCTGAAGTTGGCGGTGGCTCTGTTGGAGCGGCAGCGCCCTCCAAAGGCGGTTCATCGCGACTATTTACTGTGAGCAGAGGTGGATGTTGCAATTGCTGTTGGTGCTGATGCTGTAGCAACTGTTGCTGCTGCTGTTCTTGTTGTTGATCCTCTAAGTTCTCGCCGTCAAGCTCGATTTCTCGCTGTCCACTAGCGATTTGTGGTGGCGGAGCAGGTGCGTTGCTCTCTGGTGACCTTTCCACACCAGTAACCACACGCTGCTCATTGCTTGCATTACTTTCGCCCGGCACCAAGTACAGATTACGATCTGTGGTAATATCTATAGTGTTGCTGTTGTGGACAGAACCAGAATGCGCTTTAAAAGAGAATGGAGATTAGTTTTTTTCACCATTTGCCAATAAAAATCTGAAAACAATTGCACAAAAAATGACTTCCTACCTCCCAAGTTGTTGCCGCTATTGCCCAAAGCACCACGCTGCGAGGCACTCAGTAGCGGTACTGGTTGCACTGGCTCCAGCGACGTATCTTCGCCATCGGCATGTCGCTCCTCCATGTGCATATTTACCGGCTCATCGGTGCCGGTCACCATCCGCTGCGATGCTTCCAATAATTCGGGCTGCCCTAGTACGAGACGCGATAGCCCAGGTGGCGGCAAACTGTCTGCTTCCAAGTTCAACTCCTCATCGATGTGCTCCGATAGGGGACTAGTTTGCAAGTACTGATTGCGCTCATCATTTGGTGGTGGCGGTAGGGGCCCTGGCTGTGTAAGTGTCGCTGGAGCCAATGCACCAGGCAAAGTGCCCAATTGTGTGCCGGGCTGAAGTAACGATGTTGGTGGCGATGGCATTGAAATACCCAACACTTCTTGATTTTCATGCAAAATTTCTGAATTATCTGGTTCCAAATGATTCAACAGCGGATTAGCAAAATCAGCAGGTGGCGGCGGCACCGCAAAGGCGGTAGCAACAGCAGCAGACGAGAGCTGTGGTACAGCGGTTGGTGGCACAACGCTGCTGGTTGCCAGCAAGCCAGCACGATGATGCTGGGCATTGCCTGCGCGTTTGAACGGATTGCCAGCTGCGACAGTGGCAGCGCCTGGTGGTGGCGGCAAATTGGTTGGAGGTGTCATGGCAGGCGGTGGAGGGGTTTGCAGCGGTAAGCTGGTTATGGGGGCGACAGGAGGAGCCGCATGTATTGCAACTTCAGATTGTGTTGCTATTACTTCATTCTGGAATGCCTGCGGTGGTATTAGAGCATTTTCGAACGACTCAGTTGTGGGGCTGGCCACGCCAGGTGGCGAGGCATACTGACGTGATGGACGTGAAACTGGTTTAGCTTGTGACACGTAAACAGAGTTTGGAATGTTGCTGTTGGTTGTGGCGGCGACACTGGCGACTGTCGATGTGGGCGCGGAGGCAATGGAGTTAGTGGTCGGCGGTTGGGCACTCATGTTGTAGTTCTCATTGGTTGCCTCGGAGACCGGCAGAGAAGTGGGTGTGCCTGCAAATGATGGAAAAAATGGAAAATATTAAGAGGTTATTGAATTTAGCGAAAAAAAAAATTGAGGTTATGTTTAAAACTTTAAACACATAATTATTCCTAAAGCCTAATGCTAGACGTTATTGAAAACTGATCACTAAAGCATTTGGGGAATGTTGCTGTTTTAAATCAGAACGTTTAATTAGATTGGAATCGTTAATAATGCAGAGGTTAGGTGAAGAACTGACCACAAAAATGTTCCTTAAGCATATTACTAGAAGTTATTCGATATATCTTAAATAAAATTGAAGTTAGGTTGAAAATTTAACGAAAGTAATTGAAATTCATTCCAAGCTCAGTCGGGCCTCCGCTACCTGATCAACAGCAATAATTACTTCTGCAAAATAATTGCCCAAACATCATACAAACAACCTTCAATAATTACTTCGACTACTCACCCAAAACATTTGGTGTCGCTACTGCAACTGCCGCATCTGTTCCAGCAATTTCATCCGGATTTTGCTGAGGCACTTGAACGCTGCTTGCGACTTGTCGCGCGTTCTGTGACGCTTGACGATTATTTATTGTTGGCACTTGAGGTGGTAGTGTTGGTTGATTTTCGACGCCTACTGCATTCGCATTTGCATTAACATCCAGATTCCAACTCCAGTTATTGTTTGACGACTGAGCACCAAAGCTGTCCTCGATTACATTTGAAGTGCTATAATTCGCAGATTGCGACTCAAAAGAATGTTGTTGCTGTTGTTGTTGTTGTGGTGGTGGTGGTTGCTGATGATGTGGCGGCTTTTGTATCGGCAATTGTGTCGACTTTGGCTGTTGTTGCCCAGCTGACACTTGCTCAGCGTCACCAGCAATCACATTGCCATTAGCATTCCAATCCCAGTCGCCCCAGGCATCACTCTTGTTCGCATTGCTATTATCGAAGGACTCAGGTGCTGGTTGAGCTGTCGGCTGTTGCAGTGGAGTTGGCTGCTGTAGTGGAGCTGGCTGTTGCAGTGGTGGAGCTGGCTGTTGCAGTGGTGCTGGCTGTTGCAGTGGTACTGGCTGCTGATGCTGTAATTGTTGTTGCAGCTGTGGCTGAAAAAAATGTTCTGCTTCATGTGCTACTTGCTGCTGCTGCGGCGGCAGCGGTGGTGCAGACTGCTGATACTGTGTCTGCTGTGCAGTTGGCGGCTGTGGCAGCTGCTGCTGCTGCGTCGTTTGGTTCGATGTGAAATAATTGTCATAAGTTGTTTGATGTGGATATTGTTGCTGCGGTTGCTGTGGTTGCTGCTGTGGTGGCACATTATGTGCAGCCGGCGTCGAAGATAGATCTGGCGGCTGCCAAATATTATGTGTGACATTTGTATGCGTTTGCCCTGCAGCGTACAAGTTATTAGTATGTTGTTGCTGATGCTGCTGTTGCTGTTGTTGTTGTGGTGGTGGTAGTTGCTGCGGCCAATTATTGTTGGCAGCTGCTGGATTGGTTGGTAACATTTTATTCGACGGCAAGTAAGTTGGTTGCTGCCCGGGCGGGCCAGTTGGTGGGGCCGGCGGTTGCTGTTGCTGCAAAAGGAAGAAAAATAAAATTTGAAAAACTTGTTAATAAAAATTTTAATATACTTTAAAAGAAATGTCGTGGGCCGCTAAATTAACATATTTTGACTTGATTTTCGATCATTTCTTCAACCATATGTATTAATATATCGCAACTCCTCAGTTGCCGTTCATAATTTTGAAGTAAAATAACATTTATTTAAATTTTAAAATGTTTGTAATTTTAAGTTGAAACTTTATTATAAGGTTTTTAAATACCGGCATATATAAACAGTTGGGTTCACAATATTAGCAAAATGTATTGTATGTATTTGTCTCCTTATTTATTCTTTTTTTATAAAAATATAGTTAATTTTGTAATAAATGCTTAACAGAAAATTTCAAACTTCCTAAAACACTTACAAAAATTCAACAACAGGTTTCCAATAGCTAAAAATTATGGTTTATTTTTACTATTTTTTTTCCAGACGCTGTTCAGTATTTTCTCCATACAAAAGTAAATATTGTGCATACGGTATATGGAGAGAAAATGCGAAATAAGGCCAGTACAAAGTAATTAAAATTAAATAGGGAAATATAAAGTTGTCAACACATTTAACTGCTATTTTTATGAACACAACTGTATGTATATTGTTTAAATATACCCTATTTATAGCTGAGGTTACGGTCCATTTAATAGTTAAAGCCCCTTGAAAATCCATTCATTTACTAGTTCAAACAGTCAAAAGGCTGCCTCTTAAGTTTTAATTAGACATTTATTTTAACTAAGTTCTGCGCGAAAACAATTACTTTTTATGCAACTGTGATTTCAAACTTTAATGAATTGAATTCAACAAAATTTAAATAAAAGTAGAAAACATTTATTTTTTATGAATATTTCTAAAAATAATATTCATTATATTTTAAGGCACGAACCAAAATATTTCGCAATAATATTAAGATTTATTTGGGTTGGACCGATTTGAAACTACGTCTACTTTTGGCGTTTTATTTATTAATAAAAAAAAATAGTTTTTTAAATTATATCACGGAATCATTATAATGCAATTTCTGGATACTGTCTTGAGTTTCTCTTTTTAAGTTTGGTTTAAACAAAATTTTAATATCTCAGCTAAAACATAGCCGATTTAGACTTGTAATACATCATTGGAAAGGTATTTCCTTTTTTATTGCTTTGCAAATCTTATTATTATGATTTCTTTGAACAAATTTTTAAATATTATCAAGCAAATCTTTTAAGTGTAGACTATTTCATCCTTGCAAGTTTAAAAAAAAAATACTCAAAAAAGTATATATTTCTTTATTATAAGCCCAAATTTTAAAATCGATCCAGCTCACGTAAATCTAATTTTTTTTCGAAATATTTTTGTGGAAGTTTTGAAACATATAATAAATTTTATGATTCCGGTGGAAAAACCGCAACTTTTTTTGGTGAAACGCGCTAAGGTACATACGTTTTTTAAATTGAACCCAAGTTTTTTTAAATAAATTATTTCAGTACACAAATTTATAAAATTTATTTCCTCGTACTTTTTTAGGCGTAACGCCGAGTACACCAGGTATTTGCTAGTATAAGATGCGGTTTTGTAAAACTTAAAAAGCTTAGAGTGATTTTCCCAAAGATTTCCGAGTTAGCAATAGAATTCATTATTTTCCTTGTTTTAATTTTCAATCTATTTTCAATTTTCTGTACACCTAAAAGTGATTTGCTCTTACATCTACGTTTTAAAAATCATTTCAATGCAAATAACAAATGATAATGAGATCATGAACTGGCTGATTTAATGCACTCTGTATATTTGTCAGAATTTACAATGCAAATAAACAAAATAAAATATATGGATTATCAAAAGCGAATCCAATAAGTAAAAACCGCATTAAAAATATAAAAAATTACAGCCCAAATGTAGTGACCGAAAATAGAGCTGCAAATACCAACAAACATATGTACATAGATACGTTCGCTCGATGATAAGACTACAAACTACATTCTTTGTTCACAAATTTACACATGAGCGAGCAACATTTAACCCAAATCAAGTTACCTGCTGTACGCTGCCAAAGTTACCAGGTTGCTGCGGCTGTTGTGACTGTTGTAGCTGGTGTGTACCACCGTTGGCATGCACTTGTGAAGGCAGGGAGTTATGCTGTTGTTGTTGCTGAGTGTTATTGTTGTTTGCAATTATCGTTTTGCCCAAATATGCGCCAGTGGAGGGGGGCAGGTTGGTTGCAAGAGGCGGTGCCGGATTCGTGTAAGCATTGGTATTGACAGCAGAATTTACTTGTGCTAGTGGTTGTGTTGGATTTAAATGCGGATGTTGTTGTTGTTGTGGCGGTATGTTTAATGATTGCTGTTGCTGTGCTGCCAACGGAGGAGCTTGATGATTTTGTTGTTGTGTATACGGGTATTGCTGCTGCAACGGTTGTTGATGCTGCGGCAGCGTAGGCGGTGGTGCATTTTGTTGCACCCAAGACATTTTTTTATTTCGAATTTACAAAACGGAATTAAAGCTGGAGTTTAAAGGAAGAGAGTTTGAGGTGAAATAAAACCCGTAATGAAATGTTAATGCAATAAGTAAAATGAAAAAATTGCGTCAACTGAATGGAGGTGATTGACCGACACAAATAGACAGAACGAAAACAAAACACTTGTTTAAACAGGCATGCAATGCATTTTTCTAAAAAAATAATGCATATTAGAAACATACATACATATAATAAAGATTTAAAATGTATAAAGAATATGTTATTTTATGTACCCAATGGAGACGAAAAATGTTTGGCAGCTGAAGAAATGGCTGCGCCCATCAGCACTAGAGTACTTTCATTTTTAATAAATGTTGGTATTTTGCAAATTGTATAAATATTTAACAAAAGGAAAATGCTGAATAATGCACGATTTCTGTCAATGCCCTATTGACATGACGTCTGCCCATAAACCACACCACCATGCCGTAGCGCAATAGCACACCTGACATACATATGTACATAGCTATTGCATATGGACTTGGTTATATTAATGTAAATATGTGCATACATATGTGCACGGGTGCAAGCAACGTAGCTCCATTTAAACCACGGATCATACAAAAGGAAAAAGCACTGATTTCTTTTTTTCTTTTCTTTTTTTTTTTGTTGTTACAACTCTCAATGTTGTTTTGGTTGCATATGTGGACGGCGGTGCGGCGCACAGGCATAAACGAAAAAGTTTACGTGGAAGTTTTCACCAGCACCAATGAAGTTTTTTTACCTTTTATTTTCTAACCCACACGATTTTGTTTTATTAATTTCAGCTATTTATAGATATTTAATATTATCCAAATACTTGTTTGTGTCTCTATTAGGCTTTTACGCACTACAGTGAATAAAATTACATATGATTTTCGTGAAAATATAAAATTTTCAAGTGAAAAATCTACACAGTGCGAAAGAAACGAACACAATGACGAAAACGAAAGGAAAATGTGAACTGTCAAAATGGGATGTTGACAACGAGAAAGAAACCGAAAATGTATTAACAGCAGGGTTGCAAGCCGTAGCGAATTGGCGAGCTTACAAAAGTACGCAGGGCAATAGCCTGCTAATTTTAGTCATTTAATATAGCTTGTCAACCATTTTAGGTGCATGTGGGCTATGTAACCCAAATTCAGCGAAATATTGGGTCAATAAGCCAGTTTGTGTAGAATTTCGAACGTTATTGTGCCGCAACATATTTTGTTAGGGTATTTTCCCTTTCCAATCCGTTACATAGTTTCTTGACATCCTAACCACAAGCAACACTTCCATACACGTTCATATTTACACACATACATGCCTATGCACTTAAATGAACATTTTTCTTCCTTGCATACTTTTCTTATTTAACTTACGTCTTTATTTTCCAATTATGTGCTTTTGCTTTTCGTTTCTGTGTTCTCACACACTTTTAAATACATATTTTCACTTGCAATTTTTGCGCAGCCACATTCGTTTTCGTTTAAACTCGCTTTTATTTCGTTCAGTGTGTTTATTTTCAATAAAATCGCAATTTTTTCCTAGGATAAAAATTTCATGCGATGGAAAAGAAAAATCTCACTGCCAACTCAAAACGATTTGTCCACTTTTTGACATTCCTCGCATGTTCGTGTTTCTTATCACAGGGTGAACAGTGAGCACAAAAAGATAAATTTTTTTTTTTGACAATGCATGCATACATCTTTGCACATTTAAATAAAGTAATGGATTGCAGAAACCTACGTCACACCTGGCTAGCAAAAAAGCTAAAGGAATGAAAGGCCATGATACAATTTGATGATATGATCGGCCAATTGAATACACGAAAATTAAGACTAATTTACAGTGACGTCGCAGAAATGCCTGATTCTGACAAGTATTTAATCTGTCACCTTTTGTTTTGTTGTTTGGAGACAAGAATAAGTGTAAAAATATGAATTATAGGGAGACGTACAATGACTTTATCACTCATACGTAAAAAAAAATGTGTGACTACTTTTACTAAAGAACTGTAAAAATCGGCGAAACCAAAATAGCGGTTCCATGGACGGCGCCACCGTCTGTATTCATTCCAGGCGGTTTCTCGGTATAATTATTTTTACAGTGCGCCCGTGCTAGTTGGTCGAAAAATTCCATAGCGAGAAAATTGTTTACATTTCTGCTATACCAATTCGTAACTTGTTACAGGTTGGAGTTTTTGGCAGTCGCTCGATGCAGATGAAGGCTGGCGAGTTAAGCCAGTAATAAAATATGTAAATTATATCGGAAATATTTTCCTCTGCTGATATCAATTCTTCTAGTACTGAACTATTACAAATATTCTTATTAGAACACGTTTCTTTCAATCCGCATGGATCCAGTATAAGAAACTAAATTATTCTTCCACGGAGTTTATAATTATAAAGCAGCTATGAAGAAATTTCTTTTTATCAAATCAACAATTATTATTAAAAAAAAAATGTGTTTAGCTTGGCATGCAACCCTGTCTACTTTATACCCCCAACAACAAACTTGTGTTTCGGCGCTTTTGACATTTAGCTGACGTGTTCGGATTGCCCCATAAACTTAAAAAATTTCATCAATTTGCATCGAAGAGGGTGCATAAATTGTTTTGTTGCATTTTTTGTTAATTTCTCAAATAATTATTGAAAAAACCAAGTGAAAATTTATTTAAAAAAACGAATATAGTTCCATATCGTACGAAAGGTTGTAATGTGTGCAGTGACTGCAGTTTGCAGCATATAGTCAAGCAAGCAAATTCCCAGGGACTTTAGCAACATTATTAGCATAGGTATCGGCGTAAATAGAAAGCAAAGATGGCACTGCTGACCATGATAGCGCGTGTAATCGATGGACTTCCACTGGTTGGAACCATGCAAGATGATGAACAGGTATTTATGTAACTCTCCCCAGTTGCTTAAAATAGTATATATTGACTCTTTGAGAGTCATAGGTCAAGTTTTAATTGAGTCCAATTGTTGACTACGCTTGCTAATTGTAAATGTTTCTCCTCTACCTCTTTACCTCTAACTAGTCTGGGCGCAGCATACTGGAGTATCAAAATCAAGCGAAAATGCTATTCAGAAAACTAGGATCACATTCGCCGCCGCGTTGTAGCATAGAAACTGGCCCATATTTATTTCAGTAAGTGCAGCGTAAGAAAGCAAAATAGTACAAAGTACCATACTTTCGTTTTTATCTGTGTCGTGTCATTATTATATTGGTTTGCTTTAATATTTCCGGTGTTTCCCCCCATTTGACACAGTTGTCTTATTGAAAATGACGTCTGCTATCTGGTGATGTGTGATAAAATGTACTCCAAACGTTTGGCCTTCAATTACTTGGAGGATCTAGCGCAAGAATTTCATGCTAACTATGGACGACGTGTCAATTCTGTGACACGCCCTTATGCATTTATCGAATTCGATGTTTACATACAGAAAGCCAAAAAGCAATTGACCGATCGAAGACGAAATATAAATGCAATTAATACACAATTGCAGGATGTGCAGCGAATTATGGTGAGTAAAGGGACAGCAAAATTCTTTACAGGCGTAAAATAGAAAAAAAATTCAATTTTCCAAAGATAGTTGGAGCTATGTATGTTACTGAAACCAACTGGACTTGTATAATAACGCAATTTTTTCTATTCAAATTCAAGGTACAAAACATTGACGATGTACTGCAGCGCGGCACAGTATTATCAGGTTCGTTTTTTTTTTGTTGTATTTTTTATTGCACGTGAGTTTTTAATTTTCCTTTTATTTGCTAGAACTGGACACGAAAACACAAAATCTGTCGATAATGTCTCAGAAATACAAAAAGGATGCGACATATTTAAACCGAAAGTCGATGTATTTGAAACTTGGCGCCGCCGGTATTGCTATAGTAGTATTTATTTTGTACTTCTGGGTTTTGTAATAATTGTTAAATGTTTATTAAAAAAAAAACGAAAATAATATAAAATAAGCTAGCTAATTATTTGCATGGCGAATTATTGGCAGAGTGCATATTACCAATGTTGCAAGTGCACTAAATACCTATATTTTTTTTGGTGACAAACGAATGACAAAATATTTCTTTTTTTTAAGTTTTCTAGGCAATGTAATAAAAAAAGTATATTAAAAATATTTAACTCGCATACATTTTCTTAAACTAGTTTTTGCTTTTTAAATTACATATTTGAGGTAAACTATTTTTCGCAACTACAATAACAGTAATTTACAAATAACTTTTATTTTTGACATGACCATCACTATCCTATCCCGAAATAAAACCGATCGCTGAAAAAGGATTTTTTTTTTTGAGGAACGAAATATAGTTTTTTTTTCTAATCTATATCAATAATAATTTTTGACCTTAAGACCAGTAAATTAGGTCAACAAAAAATAATATGTACATACATATGAGATGGATAGGCACACCAATCCTAACAAATTCGAATAATACTAAATTAATTTGTCATAACCAACAAAGTCTGAGGTTGTGAAGCCAAACACGGGCGGAGTCTCAAAAATTATTGTTGATAGAAAAATATGGATATTTCAGAATAAGCTTTATGTATGAATATGCAAACATTTTTCAAAAAAATACAAACAAAAAAACTGATTGTCATTAATTCATAATGAGATTAGTAGCTCACTAATATTTCAAACCATGTAAATTTCTGAGGGTTTTAAAGTATTTTTCATTTGAAATTTCGGCTAACTATTTTATGTGTGGATTGGATAGTCATGGCTTTACGTTTTTTTTTGTGCTGCGAACGTGTGTAATAAAAAACTACTTACAAGAAATTGTACTCAACGAAACCTGTGAAGTCGCTGCTGCTTAACTTTTGCTACTCTCCTCCTCCGTTTCATCGCCGGATGAAGATGATGAGGATAGCATTTCCCATAACTGTTCGTCGCTAAAGAGAAAATTACTTGGCGCACTTTCGAATTCTTCACGTTTCCGTGCACGCGCCTCACGCCGCTTTTCCGCCAGAACATCGGCTAACTTTTTTGACTCACGCGACGTTTCTGCTTTATCTGCATCTGCCGTATTATTTTGACTTTTTGTTGAATTCTGAGTTAAATTTTGCTTGTGTAAAGCTTCTATAGCGGCTTCGTGTTGTTTAGTTTCGGCTTCGACGTCTTCGTCTGAAAAAAATTTGAAACATTTTAAATTAATTTTAATTATTATTTTTGTGCTACTAATTTTTTAACAATGTACCACTATCAATTATATCACAACCAGCTGGAGTTTGCTCATAACTAACATAGATGCAGGGGAATTCAACCAAAGTTTTGCCAGCTAAATTCGCTTTTAATGTTTTGCGTACATCCAAGGCATGGTAACGTTTACGCGAGCATTTAATGCCCTCTGCTTTCAGCAGTAGCTATAAAGTTGAAAAAGAAAATTCACTTTTCTGACAATACAAATTTATAGCTTCCATGCACAAACCTTCAACCCACTAAGTCCCGCACTTTGATAGTACTCCAATGCTTTCTTTTGCGGCACCGCTTCTGCATTTTGTATGTTCACATATTTATCGAGCAGCTGTGCCAAAGTCCAATCTTCATCGCAACGTTTATCCACATACTGTAGCGCACCCGCATTAACGAAAACCCATTCAATGCGCCAATAGATTTTCCGTGAATTCCAATCATAGAATGTTGTATTATTTTTGTGACTCGTAAAATTTGGTAACAAAAAGCGTAGCACCGTGCGTCGTTCAGCAGCAGCGCCTCGTAAACGAAACAAATGTGTTGGCAACGTTTTATTATAGCGTGTGAAACGTTTAATTGCATCATTTTTGCGATCGCTCACATAGCGTGTGCACTCTTCCAAGAAGTAATAATCGCTCATAAAGTCCATTTTGGTCATTTTTCGCAGCGGTATGAATTTGGTGCGATCCCGTATGCCATCGCAGTTTAGCTCCTTCTTGTGAATTTGAACGCAATTTAGGCTGCAGGTCTTCACTTCGCATTTGGGGCAAGAATAGCGGGCGTTGGCAGTAGCGCATACTTCGCATTTGCCAAGGCGTGGGGTGAGATAACTGGAAATGGGTTGTAAATGGAAAGAAATACTTTAAAAGATTTTCAAAAGTTATAATATTTACAACTTATTAGTATAGTAGCTCCTTCTAATAATATGTATAAAAGCGTGTGATGTTGGCATTCTTCTCTCAACTTAAAACATTATCTATTCCTACCCGATCTCTAGGTTTAATATCAGTAAATATAAAATTGTGTTCGCCTCGCCTTATCAAAAATCTAGCTATAATTTTGTTTGTCTTTCAAATAGCCATAGTACCTGCTGCTCAATGCTTCATTATCGCTTTCGCTGTTGTTGCTCTCATCATTTTCACTATCAGCATCTTCTTCCGAGGTGCCAGAGTCATCTTCCTTCGAGCGTTTCTCCTTATCTCTATCAGCGGTCGTTGGTGCCGCCATCGCAGCCTCTGTTTCATGTGAACGTTTCATTTTTTTTTCTCAGAAACACTAATATCTTATCGCAAGAGTTTTCCGCGCTTTTATTTAGGTTTAGTAATTCAAATCAATGGTAAATCAATACAGTTTCGATTGTGCGCGTACTACTGTCGGGTTTTCTTCGTCAATTCCTCTTATCTACTTTCTTCGAAACTTCAAAGTCAGCTGTGGTAATTTTATTGTGCTAAAAGTAGTAAATCACGAAAAATTGTTTTCAATTTTTATTTAAAAACAATCGCAGTAAAAAGTAAGTGATGCTGTAAATTTAAAAAGAAATAAGTGTAATATTTAAATCGTGTTATTGTCCGCTTTTACTTTGGCCACTAAAGTTTAGTGTATGTTTTTTATTTTCGCTTTTGTCGTAAATCCGAGGATATTGTTTTGTGGTTACTAATTTACGTAATGGGACTCGTAACAAGAAATCTCTAGCTGCAAGTACAAATTTTGCACTTGAATGTAGAAAAACAAAGTAAAAAAGTGAGTTGGCTTTGGATTTTAGTTACCGAAATTGATTATCGACAGTCAAAATTTTACTTATAGGAATGTCAATGTTATTCGCGGAACACGTGTATGGCCAAATCTCTGCGCGATTTACATTTTGCCCATCTTTCGTAAATATTTTTATTCTGTGACAACTCAAACCCAGCAAGTAGAAGTAAGAGGTGCATATTCAGAAAAAAAAAAAAAACAAAATAAAAAAGTCATAACAAATAAAAAGGTGACATATCACCCAGTAGGAAAGTTACTTGGATTCCTTTTTGTCTAATTTTGGGTTAAAAGAAAATTTAAATTGAAATTAAAACTAAAAAAACCAAGATTACAAATATGAAATAAAATAATGTTTAGAAAAAATAAATAAGAAATAAAATAAAATATATAACAAATACCTATTATATAGCACCATACAGAGAAAATTAATACTGATAAAGTACTTCAAATATCAATTAAAACTTTACTGTATTGAAACTTACGAAAAGAAAACTAGAAAAAGAAAAATTTTTTAAATTTAATTACTAATCATAATAATTTGGCGCTTACAACACCATAGCTTGATGTTTGGCCGAACTTCTACTACAATTTGTGTTGTGCGTCTTGATATTGTAGCGTAAATTGAGGTACCTACAATTTTACGCCGGATGATTTTTGTTAGAAGTTTTTTTTCATGGCAGAAATCCTTTTGGAGGTTTGTCATTGCCTGCCTTACTTTTGACTAGATTTGTAAAATTCTAATTAATAAATTTTTAAAATGGCAGATGTATTTTGCGAATCATTGCTGAAATTCGCTGGAAAAAACGTTTTCTATAATTTTTGACGCTAGTTATTTAAACAAAAAACATCCTGAATCTAAAAACAAGTAAAAACAGCGCTGTCTTCGGCTATGCCGAAGGCTTCATACCTTTCATGAATGGAAGAATAGTAAAAAACGTGTTATTGTATTACAATTTCGTATTACCTACTATTTATTTTTTGCAGTGCTTAAAACAGTTATCAGATCCGTAAATAGTTCCCAAACGTTTAACGCTATGATTCATGTGATATTGCGCTGAGCTTATTACTTTTCGCAATAAATATTTGTCCTGAATTTATCTTGCCGATTTACACTGTGAACTCCGATCTTGATGAATACTAATATATAGCTAATAATGGTTGATGTTTGTGCAAAATTTCAAGCCTTTAGCTGTTTAAATGGAGGAGTTATGGCGCAAAATGCAATATCTGAACAATCGGTTGTATGGGAGCTATATGTTATATTTCTCCGATCTTCATGATTTTCAATACTGATACGTAGCTAATAATGGCTGATATTTCTGCAAAATTTCAAGCCTTTAGCTGCTTAAATGGAGGAGTTATGGCGCAAAATTCAATATCTGAATAATCGGTTGTATTATATGTTATAGTCACCCGATCTGGCCGATTCCGACAAATGTTTAATCATTTGTACAACGACACCTGCTCACCAAATTTCATCAAAATAGCTCTAAAATTGAGGGACTAGTTTGCGTTCAAACAGACGGACAGACGGACAGACGGACAGACGGACAGACAGACGGACATGGCTAAATCGACTCAGCTCATCGTCCTGATCATTTAGGTATACTTTTTGATGGGTCTATCTCTTCTCCTTCTGGCACTTACAAACATCGGACCAAACTTAATATACCATTTCATTCTCATGAAAGGTATAATTACCCCGGCACAACCAAAGTAGCGGCAGCCACCTTACATATTCAGTCCAGCATGCTAACGTTTGATAATTTCTTTTACATTTGCCTGAAATTTCTTATCAGCATTTCGATTTTTTCATCCAATATTTATACTATATGTATAAGACGTTTAGCATTTTACTAATGTACATATTAATTAATAAATAAAATACATATGTATGTACATAAATGTGTGCGTAAACACAAGTACCCACTAAACCAAAGCATTGGTAATGATCAGATCAATATGGAGAAATTGGAAAATGCATAAATTTAACTTTTTACCTTCGTATTTAAGGGACCTTAAACTTGTCTGATGTAGGAAAGGTTTCCAAAGTATCATAACGAATTCATTAAAAAAACCGAAAAAATTAAATGGTGGATTCTTAACGAAATCTTAAAGATAATTTTATATAAAATCGTGGCAACGCCTCTAAACAAAAATTGTAAAGAAATCAGTTCCGATTTCGGAAAAGCTTCAAAGCGTGTCATAGAATTCGTATAAAAAATCTAAACAACTGGTTTAGTGGATGTGTATTCATGTATTTGCAATAACAACATATGCATGTGTAGGTATGTCCATATGTATGTTTGCAAATGGAGTGTCTGTGGAAGATATCGATTTCAATATCACGAATCATGTATTTATTTAGATTTACTAAAAACAAAAACTCGAAATATTCGCATTACCCGAGTCACTATTTTTATTGTAAAAACTGTTTGAATCAATAAATAGAGCTGGGTCAGCCACTCACGATAGTATCGATATATCAGATTGGCTGTACCAGGATTACACTGACGACGTTTTGGTTGCGATAGTGAATGTAGTGCTCAGTAATTGCTATATTTTCATATATGTATGTAATTGTTTTTGCCAAATTTAGAAATTGCAATGATTTATTTATCGTTACAATGTTTATAAAACAAGTGTCAATACGTTCAATTTATTCGTTCACTAGACGAATCCACAAGTCAAGAGTAAGGCTAATATCATTTACATTAATTTTTGTGTTCTCCATGCGATTTCTTATTAAAATCTTTAGGATTCTAAGCCATCCGGCCACTTCTATCTTCAAAAACCCATATTTATAAGATCAATTTGCAAGTTTATTTATTTTTTTAAATTTAAAACATTATTAATTTTGTTTTCTGATATTCGCCAAGGCACGATATTAGCTATTTTCGTAATATGCTATACGAAGACTGTAAAGATTTTGAAAAAAAGTCGACACTATCGATAATATTGAATTTTTTGGTTGAAACGTCTCAAGAATATCGAATGTTTAAACTATCGATGTTTTTCCAGCTCTAGAAATACAGAGAAGGGATATACTTAATTATATAGGTTATATATATATGTATATAGTCACAAATTTTACCACTTTTTATAGTTTTCGTTATCATTACAACGATTGTTATCGTTATTAATATTTTTATCGCTGGCATTAGTTATTAGTTATAATATCATTATCGATACGGTTATGTAACGTATTCGATTTCGTATTTTTATCAATTGAAACTCTTGAAAGCAAAGTAAAAATATAGAGTTGTCCTCCTCTGACACTGGGAATATTCGAAATAAGAGATACTACGAATATTCTACTCGGACTACGAGTATTACTCAACAAAAAAGCTTTTATAATAAAGACTAAACTGATATTATCTGATAGTATTTTACTATATTTTTTAAGCAAAGTCATGAAAATTCGCGAAGGTCTCGCAAGTTCACTTAACATATGTACATAGTTCCCTTGCTCAATACAAATTGTCCGGTTTATTCAAGATACTAAGGAAAATATTCGATCTGTCTGGCTTTATATGTCCGTTGAGGGGTTTCACCGAGATCATCATCTAAAAATAGCCATAGACAAACTGTTTCAAAGGTATCGAAATAAAAGAAAATGAAACTAGATGAATTGTGTATTTATCTAACGAGGTATGTAGATTGGTGAAGCCTGCCATAAGCAGGGTTTTCCTAAGAGGAACTAGATTGTGAACAACGGATATGACAAACGATTTTAACAGTTTATAACTTTGCAGCTGGGACTACTGGATATTTGTTGAATCGACGGCTCTGTATACAAACTCGTTCTAAAAGAAATTGACTAATTGATCAGTTTATGACCCTAGAAGAAAACTTTTATCTTATGACTTTTTATGACGAAATTTGTTAATGCTATCATTGGAAACTAGATGTACAAATAATGAGTATAAAATTATTTGTATTTATGCAAATTTGTATTACAATATTAAAATTTGTAAATACAAAATCAGCTGATTTAAAGGACTAATTTTCGGCTTAACGAGAAAAAATAGAAAAAGGCCGTTCCCACTTAGAAACGTTTACAAAATTATCTATTACCGTGTACAGCTTTAACGAATATGATGTGAAAACCCCTTGTGGCTTATATGAACCATTTATAATTTAGCACTTTGGTTGGTAATGTTGTTGTTTTTTTACCACTCGCAACTCCATGTGTTAAACTTCTACATAAGCATTTTGTGCTCCACTACCCAAGGACGTTTGGTGACAACCACACCTCATTCTGGGGCCAGGCAGTTTTGCTCAATGCTCAATACTTCAATACATTTTTGCACACAGATACATATGTACATACATACAATTGCGTACATTAAAAACAGGGAAAGTAGCTAAGTATTTCTTTTCGGTTGAACATTTTTTGTCAAAAACTTGAATTTTCGATAGTTCTTATCAAGCATCTTTGGCATATAATGCTGGTTTAAATACAAAATAAAAGTATGTATTGTATCTGTAAAATTTTTCAAAATGAATCAAAATATAAATCAGCCCGATTTTAAATACTCTCGCGGATTCTTTCTCCAGGAGTTTTGTTTTTCCCGATAATAAAATCCTCCAATTACAAATTTCCAGGAGGATATTTATGTATCTCCGAAAAACTGTTTTCACATATTTGACAGGTACAAATGTAAAGATATTTGCGTTAAAGGTTAATGAAAATAAGTTCTTATTTCAAATCAAAAACCAAGTGTGACTATCTCTTAAAAGTTTGGAAGATATCTTAAAAGTTTAGAAATTTTCGTTAAAGGGAACTGAAAAAAAATGTTATTTGAAATTAAAAACCAAATGTGACGATCTTTTAAAAGTTTGGAAGAAATTAGCCAAAGTGAATGTGCGTGATTTACACATTTTTTTCGTCAGCAGGCGTGAACGCGTCCATCTCTACCTCCCTTAGCTCCTTGAGATTCTTTGCTGAAGGTGGATACCAAGGCGGAGTAGGAAAATACAGCGACGTGTCGCTAGCCCAGCCAAGTTTTAGTTAAGAGCTCCTTAATATTTTTTGAAAACCATTTGTAACCCAACTAGATAAGAGTTCTTGCAAGTTCAATTCGATTTTTAAAAAAGTTTGTATCTAAAATAAAGTTCTTAGCACTTACATTTAGTACCAACTCCTATTAAATTTTCAACCGAAATTTCAACCCATGAAAAATCCTAAACTTCTCCCTTTTTTAAACATTCAAATACTTTCTCACAAAAGTATTTTTAATTTTTCGAAATTATTGTAGAACAATAGGGAAGGGGAAAGAGAAAAAATTCTCTTTGAATTTCTATTCAGAATAGAGGGAGAGGCGAAAAGAAAACTCCCGGTAAGTTTCTATTCAGAATTGAACTGAATTTAGTTTGTTTTAGTTAGAAAATATGGAACTTAAATAATGCGGCTGAAAAAATACCAAAAAACTACGATACTTTAGTGGGCACATTTCAAAGTCCGCAACTGTATAAACATACATACATAATTTACATATGACTCGCTTGCTTTTTGCAATACCCAGTAGTTTATCAGATGTCAATTTCCAGTTGAAAGTGGCGTCTTATCGCCATCTGCAGTTCCAGCCATTGCGAGTAAAAGTGAATAAAAAAGGGAAGTTAGGTGTTAAATTTTTTTTTTTTAATCTATTGTTTGTATAAAAGCGTTGCAAGGGAAATACTGTCTTCTTTGTAGCTAGTTGTCACAACTATGGGCTAGTGATAAATTTGACACCAAGCTAAATATTGTTAAAACATCTAATAAATATGTGCATGGATTTAGAGAAGGCAAAGGCAAATATTTTATATATAATTGCTGCATTTTATTGCTAGCTTAGCGCTGGTCTTCGTCTGGTTCAAAGCAACTGTCAAAAATTTCCAGCAGTTACGAATTGGCATAGCAAAATGTAAAATTTTCACAACATAGTAAAACGCTTTTTAACCATAGAACTTTTCTATCAATTGGCATAGGCCTTAAATCCTAAGACTAAGACAAAGTGAGCGGAAGGTAGATTAGCGCGGAACTAATGGCACGTCGGTCCTAGCGTCAGTGAAGTGCTGGGTAAATAATTATGGGTTCTATTTAATTTCTTGCATTGTTGCTAAAAAAAAATTGTTATACATACAATATGTACATAAGTATGTACGTAAGTATACATATGTACAACAAATGCCTCCAATACCAAAGACACGTTTTTTGCTTTTTTTTTTGTTTTGCCTTTTTCATTAAATATTTCAATTCACAATTTCAGCTGGTGCTCGCGCAAAATGGCTCGACGGGCGCTACTCAGTCGTTTGCCAACGCTCGTTGAGCGCCGTGCTTGCATTTCGCATACTTCTCCAACAGCAGTTCTATTGCCGTGGCGCGCTTTTACCATGTTGAGTACCGAAAACCCCACCTCGGTGGTTATGATGCCACAAGGAGTCACTGTAGCAACGACAGCAGCAGCGGCAGCGGCGGCGGCCAATTTTGTGACATCTTCGACACCAACCGTACGTTGCTTTGCAACACAAAAGCATCAACAGCAGCCGGAACTAAGCGCAGAACAGCAATATGAGGTATGGATGTGACGTTAAAGTGTACGCATGCGTTTTTCTTACGGAAATGTCAGAGCTCTTAGTGCCTCGCTGACGTATCGTCGCGCCAAGCATTCAAACAGCGTGCGCAAAATTTTACACGTGCGAATTGAACCGCAGCGGACTCATTTCCCCAATAATTGCTTTGTTTACACATCTGACTGGGACTGGCGTGATGTTGTTGCTAATATTTTGTGTTTTCTTCTTTTTTTTTTAAATTTGGTTTGCTAGGAATGTATTAGTGATCTGAATACCCTACAATCGAATGCGATAACGATACGCCGCTCAATTTTGCTGAATAATAAACAATTACCACTAACAGATATGTATAAATACATGGAGCGAAGCGGACTTAGTTTGGATGAATTGGAAAAGATACCTTTCATACACGTGTCTGGCACCAAGGGGAAGGTGAGTCGAAGAGATACATACATAGCAGATAACATTGATAATCAAGCATACATACATACACTGGTATGTATGTATGTAATACATATGAATGTATGTATATACGTACGTTAAGGTGTCTCACTAAAAAATCGACGCTTTTTCTGAGTGAGTCATAAAGTTTGATACACTTCAAAACTTTTGCTAAAATTCCAATAAAAAATTAACTAATGATGAAAGTTTATACTAAAATGCTAATTACCCAGATCTGGATATACCGATTATTTTTTTGACCAAACGAAAGAAGTTAAATAAAGCTGAATTTCCAAAATATTTTTAAAGTAGATTGCCACCTGTTTAAAGGTAAATTAAGTTTAATTAATAAATTAAATTAAATTTTGTAAATAAGTCTCAAACTAAAAGTGTTAAGAAAGCTTACTTTCAAAAATATTTTTGGAGGGTTGCCAACTGTTTAAATAATAACTAAAACTATAAGTTAAATTAAATATTGAAATATGGGTTCCAAACAAAGGGGTGTTAAAAAAGCGTTAGTTCGAAAATACTTTTGGAGAGGGTTGCCACCTGCTTAAAAAAGTAAAAAAATAAATGATTAAGTTAAAGGAAATGTTATGGTATAAAATTCCAGGGAATTAGGCTTAAAAAACTTAATCATGAAAATGTGTTTAAAGAGTGTTGCCACCTGTTTGAAAATTAGTTAATTTATAAGCTGACTGAAATATAGCAGTATTATTGTTGAACGTAAGCGTTTATACGAAACATTAACATTATTAAGAGGGATACCATCTTTTAAAGACCGTTGCTTAAAACTAATCAGGTAATTGAAATTCTACTACACTGATGTCCACAAAAACTGTTTAAGGTAGCTTTATTCTAGAAATACATACATATATTTGAAGAAGTTACCTACTGTTAAAAAAAAAACTAAACTCATTTGAATTTATAAGAATAATGAAGCATTATAATACTGGTTTGAACTGATACGAGGTTTAGGGAAACTTAGTATCGAAAAAATTTTGAGGGGTTAATAAATGTTCAAAAATTAAATAAATTAGTATTTTCTATTTTTTTGTATATTAACAACGTAAGTGGAATCAGGATATCTGATATATGAACCTTACAAAATTAATGCATAAGAAATCTTCAGCGGCCAATCGTAATTGGGATTGATTTATGTACATAAAAAATATTTTGCCATTATGTGGAAATCTGCACTACCATCGTGCATACAAAAACAATTTAACTTCATTACAAAATTAATATTTTACATAATCAGCCTAGTGAATTAATGAAATAGCGAATGCCACTTTAGAATGTCCAGACTTTGAGAGTTGCGAAATCTCTACTATCAGTAAAATATGTACTTAAGTATGCATGTAAAATCTGACACGAGTTGCAAAAAACCAATGTCTTATCTACGCCAAGTGCAACAAGTTTGTCTGCTTTCAAAAATGAGTGTGCGCTTTTCAAATAAACTCCATCCCATAAAAGTCACTGGGATTTGTATAAGAACTCGTGTGTGATATCTTAACATTTTTGTAAATACTATTTAAGTTTATTGTTTTGCCTTATCAATTTAAAGTGTCTTTATTTGCCTTTATTGAAAAGCAAAATTATCTGAATGAGATTTTGAAGCGATTTCTTTTCTTACTTAGGAAGGTAGGTAGGAGTGGCTATACATTTAGGCCACAAATAGAAGGCCCATTGTGTTACCACAAACATTTACATCATCCACCGAAAGACTACCTCTTGCTAAACCATTTCGCCTCGCTGATGAATCTCATTAGGCAGTTAATCTAGGTACTTGAAAGCTCACAAAGGTTTTCCAGAAACACTGATTCGAAGTACCGCAGCATGCTTTGGCACACTTCACAGAAGATGTAAGACCGTTTTCTCCTCTTCGTAGTTCTTACAGCTCCTGCAGTATCTTCGGAAAGGTACGCCTAGCCTCTCAGCATGTTTTCCAAAAAGGTAGTGCTCAGTTAGAGCTTTCATCAAGTTAGAGATATTTTCTCTTTTTAGAGAGTATACACTTCGTGACCGTTTCCGGTCCCATTTAGGCCACGTCTGCCTAGAGGTTCGGCAAGTCGTAGTTTGTCTTTCAAGGCCATGCAGTTTCCCTCTATGTCCCTGTGGCCAGCGACCCAAATGAGGTACAGTCTGTACTGTTTGGCCATCTCAGAGCCTTGATTGCAAGCTTCCCCACCGCTTCCTTAATAGCTGACACCTCAGCCTGGAAAATGCTGTAGTGATCTGGTAACCTAAAGGAGATTTGCAGGGGAGGGTTTCGCGATTTACAGATTTTCCAAGAGGAAATTGCTGGTTAGAGATATAGAAAACAGTTGACCGAGACGCCATGTTTTGTTTAATAGCAAAAGGATCTAAGAAGTTTGCAAAGTCACTGCGACTAGAGATAACAGAATGGGTAGCTAAGGTAAAAAGGCTTTATATAGCCCCATATTACTCGGATGGCACACCTTTTGGCCATCGCAGACATTAGTTTTAGATGGGTTAAAGTTCAACGGTAGATTGGTTAAGGTGTATTGCTCCTTAAAGTTCTGGAAAATTACATAGATTCCACTCTTAGCTTTTCTGTGGTTTAGGCAGCTGAACTGTTTTTTTTTTGCCGTAAATGATTTAGATGTGGGCAAAAAATATCGAAATATCGAAATATCATAGTTTTTCCGCTATTCGATATTTTTTAAAGTCTGAGGTCAGCTCACTCAAATCTTCTTGTTTGTTTTCCATATAAAGCTTTTGTTGATTTAAAAAAAAGTTCAAATAAAACTTTAGAGATCGCTGAATTCTGCGCACTTTTGATTATAAATATTTTAGAATTTATGTCCATGTAAACCTAAATTAAATTTACTCTAACATGAGTAGTATGAAATCGACTGTAATACTTTAGGCCGAGGTCCATAGGCTATCTATCGGTTATTATTTATTGATTGCATTTCATATTTTCCATATACATTTGCATCATGCATTGTTTACACCATTGTTTTGTATTTGTTTCTAAATAAATTTAATTTTTAACGCACTCCCATGCACAGTTTGCTGATAATTCTGTGAGGCCACTCTAATACTTTTTCGGTTCAAACCAGTTCAAAAATACTATGTGTATTTAATGAAATTTTAATTAGCAGCGCTGTTAGTCAAAAAACAAAGCAGTTACAGCAGCGGCTAAAATAATAGTACATAACAATAGCTTTAAGAGAAATTGTGGAAGGGTAAATTTATCAGCACACTTTTTCTTAATAGTGAAATTACAATGTGACATTAGCGATGACCGTGAAAGTGGTAATATTTTACAAAATAATTGCCATTCAATTACAATGAGACACTGAGCAGGAACAGTGAAGATGTGGATTTATAAAAAAAGAAATTTGGCCAATAGAAGTTTTTAAATGTGTATAGAACTCTATAGCATTTTTATTCTGCAAAATTTCGTTTTTTCACAGAGCTGCTGAATTGGTGCGCGTTGGCAGCGACAGTAAATTTAGAATTTGGGCTAAAACTGACAATACTGCCTACTATCCCTACTACGGTCATATTGTAATTTCACTGTAAGCCACCACTGATATTTTCTTCAAGTTACTACATAGTATTTGAAGTTACGGTAAAAAATAAATATATTTTACACATATAATATACTCACTTCTATACAAAATTAAGTTTTGCTTACTTTTCAACTTATCTAGCTAAATATCAAATACCATTTTTTTCTTTTTATTTCATTTGTCTTAGGGTTCAACATGTGCCTTAACCGAGTCCATTCTCCGGGCACATGGCGTCAGAACAGGCTTCTTCAGTTCACCACATTTGATCTCGGTAACTGAGAGACTGCGACTCAATGGCCAACCCATAACAAAACAAAGATTTGTACGTACCTTTAGACGCGTCTACGATCGTTTGTATAGCCAACAACAATATGAGGGTGATATGCCTGCATATTTCAAGTTCCTAACAATACTTAGTTTCCATATATTCCTTGAAGAGAAGGTGCAAGTTGTTATACTGGAGGTGGGCATTGGCGGCGAATTGGATTGCACAAATGTGATAAGGTAACTATAATGAAACGAAATACAAGAAGTTGCATTAGCGTAGTTTTTTAGCCAGCAAACGAAAGTAAATAGTTAAGTAGATTTTTAGGATAGCCTAGATAAGAATTTCTGCTCCGAGTTTCGAACATTATTTTTTCGCTCTGTAATAATGATTATTTTGTGAATTGTTATTTATTTTAATAAAAATTATCATTTTGTATGAGTTTTATTTTTTTTTCATCAAAAGTGAAACTCAGTTCTTCAGCTTTATTTTATCTTTCAGAAATACAAATTAAGTTTTGAGTTTTATTTCTTTTTTTGGTGGTGTATTAAGTTTTTCGATCTGCTAAAAACAAAGAGAGATAAAATAACGCTCAATAACTAATGAAAAAATAACATCTTGCAAAAAAAAAAACATTTCAGACTGAAAGATAGCACACAAAAACCGAGTTTTTTTTTATACAAAAAAATATCACTCATAAAATAATAATTATTTTTGATGAAAAAATAACATCTTACAAAAATAAAGTTTTTTTTTTTTTCAGAGCGAAAAAACACTGGAAAAGTGAGGTTTATTTTTTTGATAAAAAATATCACTCGATATAATTATTTTTTCTGAGCGATTGATAAAAATCTAAAAATGATTACTAATTATAATTTTTACATATATGTATCACGCAAATTTTTTTCAATCTTAACAGATTCATACTCAGTTCAAAAAAAAAGAATGTAGATAATTAAGGATTTAAAAAAATTAATTGTCGCCTTATTTTATACACGCTTTCCATAATTGTTTTTTTATTTTTTCAGGAACACCCAAACAGTCGGCATCACCTCGCTTGGCCTCGAACATACGCACCTGCTGGGCGATACACTGCGCGAAATTGCTTGGCAAAAAGCGGGTATTATCAAGAACAATTCAGACGTGTATACATCAGTAACACAAAAGGAGTGCCTCGATGTGATCAAAGAGCGCGCGAAAGAGCATAATGTAAGAATGTATAGAAAGTTTTTGAACTCAATGCATAAAAGTATTTTTATATTTAATGTACTTCCAGGCCAACCTACACATAGTGCCCGAGTACCAGCAGTATTACCGAAAAGCGGAAATCGAAGAGCTTCTCTCTAACCTCAATGAGGTAGTACGACTGAACGGCTCGCTGGCCATACAACTGGCCTACGATTGGCTACGCAAGAATGGCTTTTCACGCTACAAACAAATCGAGTTTACAGAGCTAACAAGCGAAGTGGAAAAGGGTTTGCAGCAGTACGACTGGCCGGGTCGTTGCCAGATTTTGAGTATTGAGAATTTAAAGTGAGTGTGAAGCTTTTATCAACAAATTTTAGTAACTTTTTAAAATTTGTTTTCTTTCTTTTATTTGCCTACCAAAGCTTCCATATCGATGGTGCGCACACCGTCGAGAGCGTACGCGTTTGCTGTGATTGGTTTAAGCGTGTAACTGCGAAAAGGTAACATATTTTGTCTTTAAAATCAACAAATAATATTCCTCACACTTTTTTCCACTTCCCTCCTGCCTGAATTCAGTTGTAATCCACGCGTCCTCATCTTCAACACCACCGGCGAACGTGATTCGCGTCGCTTGCTAGAGGTACTACATATCAATAATGAATTTGCGATCGCTTGCTTTGTACCGAACATTTCTTCGGGTGCGTCAAATCACAATGACAACACTTCTGTTTACGGCATCACCGAACAGCTGAAACGTGCTCGTCTGCACTCGAGCATTTGGTATCAATTGTGTACTGGCTCAGAGGAAAACGATACGTCGCAAACATTCGGTTCGGTACTCGATTGCCTACGGCATCTGCGGGATGTTTATGGCGCTCAGCAGCCAGTGGATGTGTTGGTGACTGGTTCACTGCATCTAATTGGTGCTACAATGGCGGCATTCAAGGATTTTCAGAGCAAAATAGGTGACCATGCGTAGATTATGAACAAAAACTATGTGTACAATGTATGTTAAGTAAATAAAGTTAATTTTTTAGATATTAAATGTCAGTGATAAAGATTGTTATGGTTTTCTTTATCATCTTCGATATTCTAATTAAATTTCGTTCAAGGGAAGCCAATAGCTGTTTAAACTCTGCTTATAAATCAATATCCTTTGCTTAATACGTGTGGTATTCAACTCGAAAAATCATTTGAAAAATTCTTCGACCTTGCTCACTGCTTCACTGAAAGAAAAATGCCTCTTTCACCTATCAAGTCCAATCTACAACATGGGCAAAGGAGGTCAGGCTTAGACTTAATATCCATTTCGCCAGATTCCCTATACCAACGGTAAACCACCTGAGGATGCTGCGGGTCGCCTTTGAAAGCCTGCTCTCGTTGTCAGCGGATGCAACCGCAACCGTGAGTTAATGGAAAAAAACGCAACGAGATCTTCAAGACGTTCGCAAGCAGCCCTTGGGACAAAGATTAAGAAACGTTGTTGGCAGCATACAAAACAATTCGGTGTTGGGAACTAGTAGGACATAGTAAACGTAGCTGTAGCACCCCGGACTGCGACAAAATTCCTTTTGATGTCGTCAGAGTCTCATTTTAACAAATAGGGCCATCATGCTCAGCAAGCAGTTCCTCGTTGGTTGAGTATTAACTCTCGGTGCACACCCAAATAGGTACTTGCCCGAGGCTCAGCCGCTTACCAGGCATGTCAGAGGGGATCTTCATGAGCTTGCGAACGAGATTCGAACCTATAACAGACAACCATTGGATCTAATAGCGTACATAGAGGCCTTAAACAGAATTCACCACAACCCAATCGCCACCTATTGCAGACGAGGAGTCCCATCGAGCTATAATAGAATTACCGCCCACTTAAATGGAATCAATCCAGACATTCCCAAGACATGTCCGGCATGTGGAGAATCTCCGCAGGATACCAACCATCTATTCGCATATCCTCTCAAACTCCACTCTTTTAACATCCATTTCCTTCCCGACCCCGTGGAAACAGCTCGTTTCCTGGGGCTCCCCTTAGATGAGTTTGAAGATAACGACCATGCGAAGGTTGATCTACCGAATGTAGCTGACTGCGACAACAAAGAAAATCACGGCAAAGAGGGAGGCTCATGCGCTGGACTTAAGGCAATTCACTTCAAATCTCCTTTGAACTGTTTTTTCAAAGGCCTCCAGGTATGGCTAATGGACTTGTCGAACGATCGGAATGATTTAATAGCATGATACATTGGGGTTCTCTCCTGGCCATCACAATGAGACTGCCTTACTATCTGGAGCCCGAAGCCTGATTATCTAACAGCAGCTTGTCTACTAATCCTAAACCGAAGCTTTTAAATTTTCTACAAATTCTATTTCATCTAATTCGACGATAGGTTTTACATGATACTAATCTTAATATATACTTAATTTTTGATTATCGGGCTAAGGTTTGGTGGCATCAGAATTACATTACCTTTGGCCAATGTTGGTTCAACGATTCAATATTAGATTACTATTTCCCAGCTGCCTTTTGTATTTTGACTGGCAAGCCACAAATCTGCTTAGTTAATGCTGAACGGAAGGACAAGCTGGCAAGATCCTTCAAGGCACTAATTGAACAGAGGCGTGTGCGTCTTAAGCGAACACTATGCGTAAGAAATCCAAGTAGTGTGAGAACATTTTAAGTCCCTTTTGGCGCTGGTATCACCTCAGCTGCTACTCCTGAATTGAAGAAGTGGAGTTTCTCGACTGGCTACAAGTTGCTTCCTTTTACCTCTAAACAACGTCCCAAAAACATAAAACATCAATAACGTTTCAAGTATTACTCTAAACATTAAATTGCTGTCTTCGCAAGCCCACAACTCAAGCCACAAAAAGGACAACGGAAACGTGTGTTCGCAAACCAAATATTGATGCGATTTCCCTAAAATGCCAACAAATTATGCTAAACGCACCCGCACCACACCACAACAACAAAGCGAAGCGGGTAAGAAGCTTGGTCATAAAATGAAAAATAACAGCATTTACAAAACCCCGGGGGTTGCTAAACGTGCAACCAATCCGCGAAAAGCAAATGAGTAATGTCCTCCAAAGGACGAATGTAAATGGTGGGAGAGTGGGGGTGTCGAACAAACAGTGCACAAAATGTACAAAAAAAGTAAAAAAAAAAAACATAAGTAAGAGTGAGCAAGAATCCAAAAGTGAATAGCCAAATAAGTGCCGAATGTGTGCGAGTGCGAATGGATGAGCAGATCTGCAAAAAACGGTATATTATCGAAAACAAAATGGCCAACATATGCCTCCTGTGGGATTGTGGATGGGTGGGAGAGCAAGTTCGCTTGTGGGTGGGTGAGAGCACGCGCATAAATGTTCTACGGAGATGTGCAGATGGCAGTTGTCAATATTTGTGCGAGTTGCAGGTTGATAGCAAACAAATAAAATGAGTGTAGCACGTAGAGAGAGAGAGAGTGAACTGAATGCATGTTTGGCTGTGTGTGGATGTGCGCGACATGTGCATTGATTAAATAACGGTTAAATGTGATGCTTGCTACAGCATGGTAGGAGAGTAAAGCTTTGCGCGCGTTTTGAAGCCTTTTTTTTGCAATTTTTTTTGCCGAACTTTTTTTCTTGGCTTTGCTTTGCTTTCACTCTCCTAACTGCCAACAATTTGCGTTAATTCATTTTGCCAGTCGCGCTGCCCTCATATGCAGGACGTTATCCTGCAAGCAACGCATTAACGTTTTAACCGTTAAACGGATTAAACGGCATATTCAGTTGTTCATTTGACTTCATTTGCGGCGGTTACGCGTTAAGGGCAAGAAGTTGTAACTCGGAAGTTATTAAAAAAATATTAATTATATTATTGCATTTAAAATCGCTTAAAATACAAGCAGCCAACTAGTTCACAAAGCGCGACGTTTGCAAAGAAATTAAGCGTAAAATTAAAAATACAATACAATAACAGCATCGAAATCAGTTCACTGAAAACTTGCGACTCCTACATTCATTCAAAATCATAAACTAAATTGATAGTGGAGCTATAAAAAAGTGAATAACATCCTCTGTGAAATATTTCACAAACAGCGCAAGTAAATTTAAAAAATTTACTATTTAATTACAAAAAAATACTATCAAAAGCATCAACAATTTTCGTAAATTCGTGAATATAAAAATATCATTTTACTAAACTGAAATTCGGAGCTAGAAATAGCAATACACTTCGAAATGCATCACCCGAGCTCCAAGTCATTTTTAATACGAGATTTGCTGGGAGATTTAATTAATCATCCGCCGCCAGAAACTGGTAAGAAAAGTGCTTGCATTATTAAAATTTGGAGTAATTTGACTGGCTGAGTAAATGAGAGATGTACGAGCGCAAACAAAACGCTAAGCATTCTGGTTCTTGATTTAGTTTTTGTACAAAAATTATTTAATCTCTTTTTTTTAAATCACCCTGGTTGGATCGCTTCACTCCTTCGATAATTTTTACTAAGTAATACTGTTATAATTTAGCTGTTTATTTTAAAACGCATTTTACATAGTCTGACAAGTTAAGGAATTCAAAACGTAGTGCATGGGAATTATTATTGTACGAAGACTTTGCAGTATTATAACAAAAGTCAAATTGAAGAAATTAAAATTAAAAATATAATATACAAAAATTCAAAAGACTAAAACAAAATTTGTTTAAGCCACAGCTTCTAACTGTCAACATTTTCGATGAGAAATATTTGGAAAAATTTTGAAATATTGAACATAGGTAAAATGTTCTCATAATTTGAATTTATTTAAATAATTACCAAAAACAAAACGGCCATCGTATTGCGCGATGTTTGGCCGAATTTCCCCTACAATTTGTAGTGTGGGCGTCTTGAGCTACTTACCCCTGCCGAGATTCAAACCTGAATGTATCACCCACTCCGTTACCGCGACCTCAGCTTTGATGTAATTAAATTTTACATTTATTTGTTAATTTCTTGAAATCTTTTGTATGTTGGTATTGAAAACTTAAAAATCGATTTTTTTTTATTTGGAGCATAATAACCGATAGTAGCGTTGTTGATGAAAAGATTAATTTAAAAAATTGTTTCTGACCATAGGAAGAAATTTAATTATTTACTTACTTGATTGGCGCTAAAACCGCTTAAACAAATTGAGGAACCTACAGTTTTACGCCGACTCCGAACGGCGAATGTTTTTTTTTTTTTTGAGAGAATTTTTTTTCATGGCTGAAATACACTCGGAGGTTTGCCATAGCCTGCCAGGGGCGACCGCTATTAGAAAAAAACTTTTCTATAACTTTTGATGTTAGTTGCCCTGTCCAGGCCGCAAATTTTGGCAAATACTATAGATAAATACTTTGTTTTTTAAACTCATTTCCATCTTCCCCTGTCAAATTTATTTCCGGCTAATTAATTTTGGTTTCTTCAATATTCGCTCCCAATGTTTTCAGAACGGAAATTCTTTCCAGAAAATATGCAATTTTTAAAACTTTAATAATCGGCAGGATAACAACAGGTTTAATAGGTTCTCACAATACTGACAGCGACTGATATATGTATGTATGTACATATGTATCTCAAGTAAAAGTACAAAAAAAAATATGCAGAAAATAAGAATGAACAACTTTTCAGCAAAAAACGTGTTTTAATTGCGCTAAAGTTTAAAAATACTGTTTATAGAAAGATATTTAATAAATTAATCTAAGCAAATGACTATTTACAGCACATTTGTAGAAAAAGGTTTGCTTACTTTCAATTGAGAACTGTCAAAATCGGCAAAACTAAAGAGCGGTACCACTGACGGCACCACCTTCTGCATTCACTCACACAACTGATGCTTAAACAACGATCTCTAAGGTAAACTGACAATCGGAATGCTTTAAACTGACGCTTTCAACATTTCCACATGATATTTTGGTTGAAACATACAATCGAAAACTTTTATACTAAATTCAATGTAGCAAAGTTCCCAGTATACACACATCAGGCAACTTATTTACAGATTGAGCTCAAAAAAGAAATGTAAGCGGCTTGTTTCTTTACTAATAATCGCAAAAGAAAACAAGAACACGAGATAGCTATAGATGTTAGTTGTTACTAGAACATTTTTTCTGCTGATTTCTGTTGATTTTTCAATTCTTAACCGCCACTTTTTTTTTGCTATTTGTGGGCATAATTCTCGTAACTTTAAAAATGAAATAAATTATTGGAAAAGTATACGTATCAGCTGTTTTGAAATATCATATACCAGACCACGAAAAGTAAGCTAAAAGAACGTTCTCGATTATAAGTTTTCCAATTTTCCCCGAGTATCAACTAATAGTTTACCGAAATGGATGCGGAAACTTTTAATATTTTGAAAATAGAATAAATGGAGTTAATTGAAATGAGAAATTATGGCTTCTTTTTCAATATTAAGGTTATCAACGTATACATTTTTTGTTAAGACTTAGCCAAACTTCTTGTAGAATTTTGAGTGTTTTTCCACAAACAGACCCCGTATTTCTACGCCGCCTTCGAATAGAAGATGCTTTTAATTAGCAGCTTCCTTATGGTAGCAACAAACTCGTGCTTAACAAAAACTTAGCAAAAATAATAATAATACGGAGACGGCCGAAAGATAGTTGAGCCAGAAACCAGGATAAACGCGCTACAGTTGAAGTGTTTCTTCTGTAAAAACATAAAATTATGCTTATACTAATATGACAGACCTTGACCCTCACTAAAAAAAAAGTAGTCCGAATTCTAGAAAATCTGCTATCTAAAGAATAAATAGTGGGGATGATTTGACGCCTAAGGAATATTTACTACTTTTGGAGAAACCCGATTTTATTACATGTATATAGGTTTTTATTTATTTTGAAGACACCTTTATACAATCGGAAGAAAATATTGCGTTTTGTAGAAACGAAATTTTAAGCAGGTCAAAACACCGACAACTGTGGAAATTGTTAATAGCCATTAGCGGGTTTTAGCGCTTTAGGCTACATGCAGTATTCTCACTTAGTACTTCATCTCGGCTTCTTTGCTGACATCAAAAACATTGCTGAAGGGCAAATCGCGCTATAAGCATCGTAAATATTTTGTATCCCTTTATATTTTGGTTTCCTCACCATACGCTCTTTCATTTCTCACTTCGCCCTGAGCATCGATATGTAAAGAATGCGACATCCCACGTACTATGTTCTACAGCCAATTAGCGTTGTTTTGTTTGAGAATAATCGCATACAAAATGGGCTACTAGGCCCAAAATCTTTTTGGCGCAAAAGTCAAAAAACATGAAACAAAACATAAAACGTTAAATAACTCACAGAGGCACAAGGCGCTTAACAAAACTACATACACAGAATTATGAATGTATGTACATATGTATGTATTTTCTCAGAGTTGAGAAACGCTCGAGGTAATAATTTAATTTGTCAAATTGAAAATGTTAACGTGTTCATAAGCAATTTGTCACGTACAACCACTTTGCAGTGCTGGCAAAAGCAGTGCAACAACACGAAAAACAAATATGGCAAGAACCATGTGTATTAGTGCGCCGTACATGTAGTTGAATCTGCTTTGGAGCAAGGATGGCAAAAAAGGATGCAATTGCCGCTGATTGTCACTGCCTTGCACAGTGGTACATCCCAATAAATTTGTTAGGAAAAAATTAGAAAGAGCAGAGGTAGGGTTCTAATTTTTCGTATATAACCTTAATGGATATATGTAAATCTATAAATCAAGAGAGAAAACGGGAAATGGGCGTGATCGAGTTATTGCAAAGCACAAAAAGGTAAAGAAAAGTTCTCGTAATTAGGTAAAGTTATTACGGTTGTCTTCAGAGACACACTTAGGCTCAATACCCATTGTGATACCGCATGGTTGCTAGCAGTTCCGAATTCCCCAGAAACCATTTTGAACTGTGCAGAAATTTTAGAAGTTCCACGATTTTCACACATTTACGAGGGCAATTTGAAAAGTCCTTGCAAAAATAGTGGAAAAAAAAAATTATTTTTCGGGCAAATTTCATTTTATTTTTCAGCGTAGTCTGCTTTTCGCTCGATACACTTAGTCCAATGATGTTCCAACTTTTTGATACCTTCCAAAAAGTAGGCTGCGTCAAAGTCTCTAAAATAGGCCTCAGTTTCCAATTCAACTTCCTCATTTGATAAAAATCATCGAGCAATTTCTTCACGTTTGGAAACAGATAACAGTCGCAGGGATCCTAATCTGGAAAATACGGAAGATGAGGAAGCAATTCGTGGCTGCAATCATTCAGTTTTGCCATTGCTTTTATTTAAGTGTGAGCCTGTGCATTCTCTTGATGAAAGAGCACCTTTTACAAAACTCAAATGTTGTTTGCCTCGAATGGCTGCCAAAAAAAAAAAAAAAACTAATTGACAGATCTTCTTGAAACTTCGTATCTAGTGGTTTGAAGTTTGGTACTCTAATACGGTAACACCATTTTTTCTTTTTATTTAATGATCTATAAGAATATGCGCTAATTTTAAAAGGAAAATATGTTTAATAGTAAAAAACCTTAAACTTCAAGCTAATATAATCTATGTAATACCAAGGGGAGCAACGTTTTTGTCCATCAAAAGTGTCAAACTAGGTATTTGTAAAGTATTATTTTTGTTTCCTTCCACTATTATTTTCTATATTTTGAAAAATATGTACCATATTTTCATATGAATCTGCATCAAAAGCAATCTAAACAAAATTTAGTAGAAAACCACATTGCTCAGTTGAACAAAAATCTCAATCAGTTTTAGTTGTATGAAATTCATTCGATTTATGTCAATTTTATATTGTATAAAATGAAATGAACGGTTCAAATGCGTTTTCCTTATTCAAATATTGCTTCATAAGGCAAAATAATTCAAATATAAGAATTCAATGTTAGAAAACCCCACTGTGCATTGTGCTGAATTTATGTAATGCATTTGACGGCGGGATAGCGGTAAGTATGCAATTTTTAAATGAGTGCAACTTATGCACTCGCAGCGCTACTTGTTTGTGTGTGTGCTATTTTGTTGGCAATTAAAATGTAAGCCTAGAACTTTCTCGCACTCCAACCGCTATTACAAGCATTTTCTAGTTAGCTGGGTGTGTCAAGTCGAAAATTCGTAAGAATGTAAGTATGGGTACAATTATTTATAAATATGTGTGTATGTGTAGAAAAATTAAGAGCGACTGTTTGTGTGGTTCAAAAGTGCCACGTTGGTAATTATGAATAATTCACATGACTGATATTAGGCCAAGTTGAATGCGTTTCGCTTTTGGGCAAAGACTGCCAACATTATCCATTGTTCTGGCAATTAGGAAACTATTTATGAGTTAATTGCAAGTTTAACTGCAAATTATGGCCACCGACAAGTGCTTGCTTTCATAGTGGTTATAAATTTACTGTCTAACAGAAATGAACACTTGAACGTATAACGCAATGAATGTGAGGGGAATTCTTTTGAAGAGGTAAATGCAAAACGTGATACAAAAATAGAAATTCATTAAACAAAATACATATATGAGTATTGAGTATGATATGTACATATATGTGTAAGAATAATCAAAGATGATATAGTACCTTATTTAAAATGTATGATGCAAAATCTGGCCTAGTGCGTTTCATATTAATTACATAAACTTAGTTGGCAATTTGTGTTACCATATCAAGACGCACACCGCAAACTGTAGGAGAACTTCGGCCAAAATCGCTTAAGCGGTTATAGCGTCAATTAAGTAAGTAGTAAGTTGGCACTACAACCGTAAATATTTCTAAATAATCTGCAATTATTCCAGCTTCTTTGAAAGATTTATATATTCCTTTAGGCAGAGAAAAGTGAACAGGGGCACTCCGCAAAGAGGCTTCTCTCACAGCTACTTTGGGTTTTGTTACCAATGAACTGCTGTTGAAGCTCGAGCGGGAAGGCTGATAAGTTTTGCGTACGCGGATGACATTGCCATAGGAAGGTTTTCGGGTACCTTCTGTGAGCTTATGCAATAATATCTAAGTGTGGTTAACGGATGGGTCTTGGAGCGGCAGACTAATTGCAAACTCTGCAAAACCCGAGCTCGTTCTATTCACCAGGAAGTACAAGATTCCTAACGTTCCCCTGAATTCGGTGGGTGTCATATTCTGGGGTCTCTCCTCACCTAGAGCAATTAAAGGGTTATGTGAGCAGGTAGGAGAACCTATAATTCAGTACGGGGTTCTTGTCTGAAATAGTGGGAATCTTCGTATCACGACAACGCAAGTGATGAACGTCAAATTGAATATAATTCCAGTAGATACTGCGCGGAAAAGCCGATCCAACCAAGCCGCTGTCAGGCTGCGGGATATTGAATATAAATTCAACTCGGATTGTTGTCATCCGAAGATCTTACAAAGTTTCAACTTCATACCGGCTTCAACGGATCCTTACGTATTTTACCGACCGGATCATAGCGGCATTGTAGGGAACTGCATGGCTGATGAGCTCGCTCGGCAGGGTACCCTGGAAGTTATTACTCCATGCAGGGAGAGGGCGGGTGCTCTTTTGGCTGCCTACGGACTTCTCTTGGACAGATGGGCTCTCTGTCGTCTCAGCGAGCGCTGGGAAAATGTCACGACATGCAAAATTGCAAGGACTCTCTGGGCGAGAGTGGATCGTGGGCGCTCAAAGGAACTGATGGCGCTTACCTAGCGGCAACTCTCGACCCTCGTAGGTGTTTTGACTGGTCAATGTACGATGGGTATCCATGCGGTTAGGCGGAACATAGTCCCTGACCCTTCTGCCGCAGCTGTATGGAGGATGATGAGGTGGATTCATATTTTCATTTTCTGCTCAGCTGCTCTGCCTTTGCGAGACTGAGGTTCAAATACCTGACTCGTACTTCTTTAGTACTCCAGAAGAGTTTTCTGGGGTGGAGATAGGTAATTTGCGAGACTTCATTCGGGGTACGCAATGTCTCTCTGGTTAATCATTCTTGGTTTTTTCGATTTTAGTTACCGTTCATATACCAGGTGGTATCACAATGGACTCCTCTTATATGGCTCAGTGAGTAGTTATGGATTGCTCGATTTCTCTTTAGAGAGATTCGGAATATTTTTTCGTGAGAATAATCTGGATACCGGGGCACAGCTATTTACCAGGGAAATGTGAAGCAGACGTGTTATGGCGATTTTTGGGATTCCACCTTGGTTATGCTGGGCAGCTACTACAATGGGTCAAGAAGTCGTTTTGGCCGAAAATGGAACGGATGAGGTCACAGGTGCGGACAGAGCACTGTCCAATATCAGCACTGATCCCAACAGCGGTGACTGCTTTTATATTGGACTTAACGGTCTAGCTCTAACTATCTGAAGACTAGCAAAAATTAAAACGTCATTTTTGAATGTCGCCATAAATCACAGACAACTCTTTTAAAAACTTTAAAAAAATGTTTTTCTCACACAAATGTTTAACAATTTACCTAAATGTGTTTAAAAACTGAGCAATATGTTTGATTTATTGCTCTCTCTTCGCCACCACTTGAAACCGAAAATGTTTATTGACAGGTAATTGCTTTCCAAATTGTTCCGACGTGACTTTCTGTCCAAAAAAAATCCACCTTAGTGACATCAACTCAAATTGAAATTAAGGCTGAAGAAATCAGGAAAAAGTAGGGAAATACAATTATGTGGTATGAAAAATATGTTCGCAAACGCCCAAGTAGGAAAATTTCCAAGAAGGGCATGCGGGTAAAATTGCTATACTTCATCAGTTTTTGCTTAAAGGATAATAAAGATTTATGTAAAAAGGAGAAAAATAAGCTTAAAGCAATATTGATATAAAAAGTACCAAAGAGCAAAGAAATATGAAAATGGATAACTCTTTACATTTATTTTTTACCGCTGATATCTAGGTTAGCGCCCTTTCTTTCGATAAAAAAAATTAAATGCATAAACATAGCGATGCCCTGGAGACCAACGGTAAAACAAAAAGTAACTAGTTGCACTTTCTCTCTAATACGGAAAGGTGAAGATAAGTAGCAGGGTAAGCAATGGTAATTACTGGCATTACTTATTTGTACTAGAGCTTGGTACTACTCAATAAAATTTTAACGAAACGTTCTCTTACCTCTAGGCTACATAATTATCTAAAGTAAGGTACATATCGAAAACTGAAGAAGAAACTTTAGATTGAATGCGCAGTAGCTGGCTTTATGTATTATTATACCACTTCTGAATGTAATGATTTCTTAAAGATAGAATTAATTAGTCCTTCTTTTTTTTTGTTTTTTTCGTTATGAGTTTCGTATGATCTGAAAGAAATAAACAGAATAACTTCCACGCAAAATTAAGACAATTTTGTTTATTCACAATGCCGAGGAGCCAGCATTTTAATTATGAATACTTCTGAAGATCTCAATACGACCTGTAGCAATGAAGCAATGTCTCGACTGCAATATGTTTTTACCTTCTGTTTTTGGGTAGTGTCTTTATTTTCGGGCGTGTTGATAGAAAATACTTTAGAAGTCGCGTCTCCTTTCACATTTCATGAGCTGATAGTTCCCTGTATAAGTGGCGTCATCCGCAGCATGCAAGAAGTCTGTAAAGAAATGAAAGTATATTTTAGTTAATATATTTCCGGCAAGGCTTTTTTCTTCACATACCCAAACCTTAAATGTGAAGCGCATAAAAAATAAAGATTTCCGAAAAAAAAAAAAGGTAAGATAGACAAAGAGTGCAAATAAAAAATACATACATATGTTCATATGTCATCCAAACTTATAAATAGGGGTTAAAAAATAATAATCGACTTTATGGCAATAACACTTACCTCACACACTCACATATTTTCAATATCAAACGCCCAGCACTCTACAGTTATGAGCACATATCCTGCGTGTTCGAGTATGTCCTGCTGCGCGGCAGACACACGTGATAGCCTACGCATTTTTTTCCCAAATAGATTTCATTGAGCAAACAGCTAGTGCTGGCTGGCTGGTTGACTTTTGCAAAATTAGAATGAATACGTTTCGAGTGGGTTCAAGCGAAAAACGCTTTTAGCTGAAAATTCCAGTGGAAACAACAATTGAGAGAATACCACGACGACACGTGAATATAATCAGCCTGCGGTGCGTTGAGTGTCACGGCAGATATACAGTGAATGACATAGCGATAGCACAAACGCATTTTCATAAATTTGGACTATTTATTTTTCTGAATTTTATCAGAAGTAACAGAAAAAATTTGGGTATGAAACTTTATAGCCGATTCCATTTTAGTAAAATAAAGTGCAACTTTGAAGTGACCACAAATTACCGCCAATTCGCAAATTCACCCATATAACGGATGGTCGGATTTTTTATATAGAAAAAACTGCGCAACACCGGCAGTAAAAATTTGTTTCAAAATTAAACGGTTATTTATAGTCACATCAAACCTGCACTTTATTATACTGCAATTTATTTGGCAATGAAACTGCATAAAAATTCGAATCAAAAAGTTTTGAATCTTGTGTAAAGTTTGTTGAACTTTTTTCCACCATTTGAACAAAAGTTTGCAACTAGCATTTAACTTGTGTTTGTTTTAGAATGCACTATATTTTCAAATGTGTTAATAAGTGGCTGTACTATCGTTCTGACGTACACTGTACGTACATGTCCAAACGCCAGCGAATGTCTTATGTTTAGCTTATATGGTTACATATCCGCAGGATATACACATATCTCCGGCGGATATAAATAAAATGTTGATTATTTTTACATGCGCTTTGTATGATCTTTCGTTTTGTTTTTTTTTTTTTTGTTTTGCGCACAAATTGATGTTGATTTCAAGAAGCCAAAGTCAAAGTGAAAAGGTTGAAAGGCTGAGATGTACCAATTTGTTCAAGCATGTCTGTACACATGTGTGCGTGTGTGTGTGTGTGTGTGTATTTATGGCTGCGTAAGTGGCAAGGCTCGTGCCTTTGTTCGACTGGGTACTTGAAGTGTTGCCTAATGGATGCTTCGATTTCTTTTTTAACTAAATTACTTTTATTGTTTTTTTTTACGTTGTGTGTGTGTGTGTTTGTTGAAGTGCACAAAAACTGCTGTGCTGGCGTTGGTAGGTTGTACTACAGCAGCGCATGAACGTTCGCCCACTTAAGTAGAGTATTGTACATTAATGTTATAAAAATTGTACGCGCTTACATAAAATGGCTATGTGCAAATACAATCGTTGTTATCTACTTTTGATACTCACTATATATTGTTGTGCTACATATGTTTTGCATTTACTAGCACTCTCACATATGTATGTGCATATCTACTATGTATGTACGAGTCTATTGATCTGCTCATTTGAGTGGGCGTCTGCCTGCGAAACGCTACCACAACCACATGCCATGTATGACCTGGCTGCATGGTCTATTCTATCTATTCTTATCCACGAAAGCTTTGTTAAATTCTGCTTGGGCGGTTAAGCGTTTGCACGAGCAACTCGACGGGAGAGTAATGAGCAAAATAGCAGTTGCCGTCTCATACAGCGCTGGCACCAACGTTTGTTGAAATTTGCTGGGTTGGCGTACAAATTTTCGACTTCCTTTACGATTTTAGATTTTAATATGAAGGATTTAAGTATTTGAATATTTTTTGGGCTTTCGATAAATTCAACTTGTATTGAAATGTAGGGTATTGAACACCTACGCGCACACGTGGTGAAAAATAATAGAAATGTGCAAATACCCCGGTTGACAATAATTAAAATTACTTGCAACAGCGGATGTCTTTTCTTTTATTAGATTATTTTTTTTCAAATATCCCTACAATTGTCTAAAAAAAAATCTCCAGATTTCAATAAGAAACAAAAACCCCTATGGTTGGAGATAGGGATAATGAGAAAACAAGCAATTAGGTAAAGTCTAGAAAGAAAAAAGTCTGATGAGGAGATGTGGTGATCTCCGAAATAGCAACTATCACTTCTACCACTTTGAAAAATTGTTGTTTCTCATAATATTCCCTAATTCATAAATAAAGGCACTGTTAAAAATTTTGTCCGCCAAAATTTTTAAAGGTAAATCAGCATTTACTTGAGGCGTTTTTCTAAGCAATTCAAAATCGCTTTCAATAAATTTCTTATACCAAATTAGGGCACAATTAAAAAATAAAACCAATCACATAAATTAAATAAAAATAAATTAGAGTTTAAAAAAAGCGTAAATAAATTATAATTTGAGGTAAAAAACACGCGTGGACCTAAGCACCTCTTTGTGGTAGTAGAAATTAATAAAAGTAGTCGTAGTAATTAGTAGAGCTAGTCAAAATAGAGGTAGAAATTATTAGTACAATTAGTGAAAATAGTGGTAGAAATTAGTAAAACTAGTGGTAGAATGTAGTAAAAAAAGTGGTAGAAATTAATAAAAACTAGGGGAAAAATTAATAAAAAGTGGAAGAAATTAGTAAAAAAAAATAGTGGTTGACATTAGTAAACATGGAAGAAATTAGTAAAAAAAATAAGGGTAAAAATTAGTATTAGCATTAGTAAAAATAGTGGTGGAACTTAGTAAAATTGGTGGTAGAAATTAGTAAAGACTTTCGTTATGCGATATTCTGACGCGACTTTCGTTACGCGATGTAAGAAATAAATGCCGCTAAAGAAGTTTAATTAAAAAAATCTTTAAATGAGAAAATTTTAATGGTCGTTATATGTGGTTTTAGCCACCATTTTTTAAAAACAGATTCTGAACATTTATTTCAGAGCAAAGTTATATCCAGAGATAAAAACCGCAACTTTGTAAAAAAATAGTGTAATTTTAGTACCAAGTAAGACCTATGGCGTTTTATCGAGGGAATTTCCGACGCTCCTACAAAGGAGGGCCAAGGGTAACCTAAACAGAACTTTCTCTCATAGAGAATTCGAAAAAAATTTTCATAAATACAACTTTTTAAATAACTCGAGCCGAGGTCCTTCCGAACTTTGATATTTTCTGAATAAGACATTGCGAATATACCTTTGTCCATCTAGCTAGTGATTCTGTCAAAATTATGTCAGCGATTATGGAGATTATACAGACAGTCTGACCGATTTTCCAAACCCTATGGGTCTTACCCTCTTCAATAATTTGGATTTTAAGCGAATACAAAAATGATTAATGTCAATGTTTCCCCTCCTTTCTTTCATTCCAGACTCAGATCTATCCGATGACAATTCAGAAATCGACATTGAGGATCGTTCCTCGCCTGATTCTGATGTGCTACATGGCCATCATTATGGCGCAAACGCTAAGAACAGCGCACAACTACATTTTATGGTCAACGAGTCTAGTGTCGAGTCGAATCGGCATTCACCAAATGCCGATGAACGCAGCAACAATCGCAACCCGAACTCAACCACCACCACCAGCACTTCCAACACATCGACCAATAATCACTTGGAACTGCCCACAGCCCATCTGCAATCGCATGGTTATCGACGCGACGGTGGTGGTGGTGGTGGTATTGGTGAGCATATGCACAATGGCAAGTTGGGATTAAATTTACATAAAAGTGGACGCAAGCCACGACGACGACGTACTGCCTTCACACACGCCCAGCTCGCCTATCTCGAGCGCAAATTTCGCTGCCAGAAATATTTATCGGTTGCCGATCGCAGTGATGTGGCCGAGACGCTCAATTTGTCCGAGACACAAGTGAAAACTTGGTACCAGAATAGGCGGTAAGTGAACAGCGACGAAATTTTTTTTCTTTTTATTGGTTTTATTGAAATATAAACTTCTATTTTTCCGAAATTTTCACATTTTCCCAACAGCACTAAATGGAAACGTCAAAATCAGCTGCGACTCGAGCAATTACGCCATCAAGCGACACTAGAGAAGGAATTTGTTGGTGATGGCACTACAGGTACAGCGCTGGGTTGCTGCCCGACCGGTTTGTCGACTTTTAGTTCAACGAATCCATGCAATTTTCTAACGTCTGCGGCGGCGGCGGCCATCTTCCGTAATGTTGGTTATGTGCATGGCTGCCCGCTGTAAGACGAGAGGCGCGGGGCTTTCTATGCAATTTAGTGAAAATTTTATGAAATTTAGTTCTAGTGCTTCGGTGTGTTTTTGATTTGTTTTTTTTCTGTAAATATATGTTAAGAACTTTGTGTATTATAAACAGTTTTGAGTTTTTGATGCCCATGCGAGTTTAGAAATTAAAGTATATCTTTATTAAGAATTACTATCTTAGCGAAAAAAGTATGTGAGACTTAAAAATATTAATGTAACAAATAAAACAAAAAAATAGTTTACAATAAAAAAAAAATATTGAAATGATTGTTGTTATTAATAAAAATAATAGTATAATCTGATTAAAGAGAATGAGTTTTAATGTGTGCAGTCATCCCTTATTCGGCATTTAATGCAGTAAAACACAGAAAAATATCAAATCCATATTTAATATGGAATGAAATCCGTTTCGCCTTTGTAAAACCGTTCACTTAAAGTTCTACGTTTTTCCATAACCTCACTCGCCGATGTAAAATGCATGGTGTTGCTACCATTTGATTGATAAATGTACAAGAAAATAATATTTTTTCTCTCCATAACTGCATTGCACACTCACTGCCTCTCAACACGTTTCCCGCTCAATCTTTTGTATACGCTTTATTCCGATTAAAAAATTATTTCAACCATAAAAAGTTGTTATGCACAGCCAAAGGTTACAAAGACAAAAGCGACGACGCCTTTATTAAAAGTTCCGCAAATTCAGAGTCTATGTGTTCATAGAAAGCGGCGGCGCTCAAGAGGAGCAGTGCTGAGTTGAGTGCTGAACAGCGAAAAAATCCTTTACAATTTTCTGCTACTTGTGAGTGCAGGCGAAAAAAAACAAAATGAAATGTTTTTTAAATACAACTAAATATTCGCATTCATATACATATACAGATGTAGTATATGTAGCAAAAAGCGAGTGCAGATATAGAAATCTACATATACCTTGTATATACTCAGAACTCAATAAAAACGTTACGAAAAATTTGGGAAGTTAGTTGGTTATAATAAAGAATTTTTAGGTAAATACCAATCCTTTTGCAGGAGGGATTCTTTAGTTTAATTCAAATGAAATAAAGTAAATAAAATCGGGTTGTTCAAAGATTATTTCCGTGATAAGAAACACCCCACGCGAGCGGTGAGAATAATTTTAATAATTTTTTTATTCTATGAACCACTGGACTTTTTTTCGGTGTCTTTTATAACAAAGACCCTTTAAGGTATTTCGAAAAAGAAGTATAAGGCTGACAATTAGTTATTTTGCGAATAGCAATAGACACCACCAAAATAGCTGATAAGCTGATAGCGTGATTAATTGAGTGTCTAAGAACTTTAACTCCAGCCTTAAATAGGCAGGGCTGCTGAGAGTAATGTGAAATGGTTAATCCAGATCGTCATCTTCCAACCAGCTGCGACAAAGGGTCGCATGAACTCCTGTTAGACAATGCCCGATAGAACTCCTACGAGGACTCAATGTTGTCGCTTTATTAGCGCCCAGAGTTTCCTTGATCACCTACGCTCTAACACCGGTCAGAAGGTTTTTGCAATTCTCATGTCTTGGTAGTTTGTCCAACGCTCGCTGAATGGACGTAGCGTCCACCTGTCCAATACAAGTCGGCAGGCGATCAAAGAGCCCTTACCCTAACATCAGTGTGTTCGGAAGTATTCAGAGGCGGTCGAAAGAGGTTAGGTACTTCCCGACCAGTTTCGACCTAACCATTAAAGACCCCAAAACTTTGATTGCCGCCTGAGAGTGAGGTTGGGCATCAGGCACCCTATACCCTCGAGTGAATAAGACGAGCTCCGTCGTGCTAGGATTAACAGCGTGATCACACTCCATGGACCATTTCACGACCAGCTTTAGGTATCCCTGTATGCGGTCAAATAGGATGTCACGTCGACTGAATGGACAATAACCCTACAGCCTCTCCTCTCCAACTCCCTCAGAAGGCACTTCAATAGCGAAGTGCTTGCGTTAAAGAGACTCTTCTATAACAAAAGTAACCGTCTGCAGGGCTGATACCACTTAACTGCCTTTCGAGTAGGCGTGCAAAGCACGCGACAATCGCTCACGGGAAATTCCAATTCTTATCAGAGTCTCAAAGGTTTTCAAAAGAAAAGAAGAAACTCCGATTGGTCTGAAGTCCTTAGGATATTCAAGAGAGAATGGCGATACCGATGGAAGGTATAATACCTTTGACTTCCGGTGACTTGCAAGGCTTAAACGAGCGGATCGCCAAAATCAAGCGACGTTCAGCCAATAGGCCACAAGGAGAGGCATATACTTGTGATCTAAATGAGTTGAGATGAGGCATTAGGCCTCGTCCTCGTCGCATGATTTGAAGAAATAAAGAGCTTGCGAAGAGCAGCTTTATTTCAATAGATGTCCGCACATCAAACAGTATCGTTTCCAACTCGTCATTTATTTACATTTTGCTTTAGAGAAATTTAATTGAATTGTGTAAGTTTTAATAATTTAAAGATAAAACAGCAAGCGCTGTTGCATTTTTGTACTTTGTTTTTGAATATTTGTATACTCAATTGATTCAAGGGAAAACCCGTACTTTTGGACATTCTGCAGAATGACTGGAACTTGGAATCATTTTCTTAAAGTACCAGTGCGGTAATGTAGAGTCATGGATTATATTTTTTATGTAGTACATATTTCTTGCGTCTTCTCATTCGCCGGCTAAGATGATATCGCACCTCAAAACTTTATTTATTTTGTGTGAAAACTGAACATAAAATTCAATTTGACGACCGATCAAGAGTCAAGTGCGTAAAAATCTTGCACATGACGAGAATGAGAAGACAAATGTGCAGAGAGCCTTACTCTGAAATGAATTCTATTCGAAAGCTGTATCCCACCCATTCGAACAAATTTACTATGGAGATTCGAGCTACAACGTAAGGACTCAAAACTCTGATAGTTGATTTCGTTCTAGAGGTACGATGTATAGTCTCTAAAGCTAAAACTTTAGGCGGAAAGAATTCCTAGCGTTATATGAGCCATTGTATATATGTATGTATACTAAACATATACATATGTAACATATTTGACATACCACCACTACAAGCATTGTATACCTACTCACATACATAAGTCGTTTTGAAAATGCACTTTTAAAAAATGGAAAAGATACAAAATGTAGCCAACTGGAAAACAACCAACAAGCATGCAATTATTTAGTACAGCTGCACAGTGCTACATTTTCATGCATATTTACACCGTAATCCGAGGCAAAGGTAAAAAGAAAAAACGAAAAAAAACGAGAAAAAGTGTGCGTGCGCTACAGCGGAATGGGGACGTTGGTAGGGCTGGAGCTAGATAGAATATCGGTATGTGATGGGGTGCGCATGTAAAATCGAATGCATAATAGATACATATTGTACAAGTATACTACTATAGATATATTGCTGTCAAACAAAAATAAAAATTGTGTAGAAAAATTGCATGACTGAGACTTTTTTCTCCTCCTACTTTTCACATTTAAACGAAGCAAATTGAATGGCGAATGTCGAGTGCCGACTGCCGCCAGAGCCCCAGAGCCAGTTGGTGGGGGGAACGAATGAGAAAAAGTTATGGAATAGAAATCTCGCAATTCAACGAATTCAATGTGTGTGCTCCAACGCTAATTAAAAGCAGCCCAACTGAAGGATACTTGAGAAAAATCAGTGAAACTCAACTGCAGGTGAATTGGAAATAAATTGTAATGAGCGCAAGCGGAGACAGCAAAGAAATGCATAAAATAGATTTTAAGCGAAAAGGAAAATAAGAGGAAAATTATGAAAATATATCAGCGCTTAATGTTGCAAATTATCTGCAACTTGCTGGCAAAAATAACGAGGCATTAAAATTACTGAAGCGAAAATGGGGGAAAAACGTGCGCAAATGCATTCATAAGCTATGCCATGGCGATAGTTGTTGTTGTTGTTGTTGTTTTGTTTGTTGAGCCTTAACTCAAACAGTTAGTTAACCAAGCATTGGAATCGTTACTATTTATGCGTTTACACGGCTTTTGTGCGTCAGCCTCATCGATAATGGCTAGAAAATGTACCATGAAATTGGAAAATTTACTCAAAGGCAACTTATTGAATGAATGCGATGAAAAATTTTTATGGGCGTTGCTGATTTAAATAAAATGCGAATTTTTAATTGCAAAACTAGTAAAGCCGACAATGCTAAGCTCGAAACAAATTATAGTTTCACTTTACTCCAAAGAGATAGTGCTCAGGTAGAGCTTAATATGAAAACTATTTGACCTAAAGGAGATATCAATACTAGGGTTGTCCCTTATAAAATTATGGACACTATTTTTTTTTGAAGGACAGACTACGCAGTACTCTTGGCTGTTTGCAGTAACGAAAAAGGAGAAAATTATCATATCCAAATAGGATAAAGAGGAAACAGTCTCGGTAGACATATAGCGTGTGGATTGAATATGGGGACTGTGACCACCAGAATACAGAGCTGGAAGAGGTATCTGAAGGTCGATATTGGATATCGAAATTAAATTCTTCGTCCAAAAAATGGACACCTTCGGTAGAGGTCAATAACAATTAAAGCAAAATCTCGAATTTCGCAATAATCTCTTAGAATTGGACAACATCAATCTATTTATGTATATTTATCCCCGGCAGATTATGATGGCCGGAAAACAATAAGCAGACGTCATTCGCGAGAAGAAACCATCTAATATCCTAAACACTCATATCCTTTGGACTGCAGAATAAGGATCGAAGATTAACTTACCACTCAGACGCGTTAACATCAAGGCTACCAATCGAACGAAGGAACAAAGCATTGTGGAGTGTATCCAGGCTAGAAAGACACCTAAATCATTATTGATTTAGTGCATCGAGGACTCAACTCTCTAGAAACACAGAATCATATTTAGCTCCTCTTCTGAAACTCGCCTCTGGGGACACAAATGATTGACGAGAAATATCTTGCTCACGCTCTGATACAGAACTATTGGTCATAAGATCACCAGTACTTCGAAGAATGATTTGTATTGCTTGATTCGAAAAAATCTAAATCGTTATAGTTAGCTGATGTAATTTGAATAACAGCGAGCTTTAGATGCATAATTTCCAATTGTTGTGCCCATATTCAGGGTTTTTACCAACAACATGAATGGTTTCATTTCGATAACCACCACAAACATCAAAAATAAAAAAAAAATTTCATTTTTTGGCGCTAAGAGGGTGCATAATATACAAGAACATAAAATTGGCGCGACAAATTGGTTGATAACCTCGCTGGGATTGTTCTGAGTTTGTTTTAAGTATACCTTACGTGAAACTTTTGGATATGTTACGGGATACAATTTATATTTTCTCACAAACCAACTTCGACCACTTTGTTATTTTTCACAATTGCTGGGGACGGCCAAAAGCGTTAGCAAAAATGTATCTTAGCTTAAATATTTTTAAATTCAAGCATGGCTCATTAAACAGACAGCAGCATTAGACCAAATACAACCCTGATGTGTATTTTATTGTTTGCTGTTGGTCCATGAAACGTCGCCAGTTTTTTTATATTTGAATTTATTTTCTTATTTTATTTCATTTTTTTCGATAGGTGGAAACTCTTTTTTGAAATTAATATTAAATAAGCATTAAAAAAATCAACATTTACACGTGAGTCAGAATTTCTCAAACGGGCCACTCGCAATCGTTCAAAATACATTTGCAATTGATAACTACTTTACTGGATAGTATTTCTGATTCAAAAAATGTAGCTTTAGGGATTTTTCGAAAAAAAAATTTTACCAATAATATCGACAATTATTGTTTTTTTGTCATTTTATTTTCAAAAATTTATTACCACTAATGTAATCGACCGATTCGAACAATTCGACCGGAAATAGAAACGTCATTAAACACTCATTGACAGAGATTTTTTTCGATCGAAAAAGTTATGAATAAATGAATTCTTCATTAGTTTGTTAATAACAAATTAAAAAACAATCGTCTTCTACGCCTTGTATCGATTTGGAAAAAAAATCTCACTGATGCTTCTTCTTTTTCCGAAACATTTCCCGTTGAAAAAAAAAATGGTCCGCACCTAAAAACAAATTTGTTTTAACTAGAACATCGACGCAGAATTTTTTTCAGTCTGTCTGCCTGTTTGTACGCGCTAATCTCCGAATCTACTGAATGGATTTCCATGGGACTTTAACTAGTGGCTAGACAGCAACCTCGGGTATAACGTAAGGTATATATTAGTAAAATTTTAAATGAAAGCACAAAAACATTCGCATAATTTGTATAGATTAATTTTTTATTAATTTTTTATTAACGTATACCGCGCATTATTTTTTGTTGGCTGACGCGATTAGAGCTTACAAAAGCGCCTTTCAAAATTTAGATAAATAAGATTTGTATAGCTAAACAAGTGGGGTTTTCCGGCAAACAGAAATTTTCGTAGTTACAAACATCACTGAAATATAAAAAAAAACCCCAGACATGTCATGCCAAAAACAAAAATAGCCCCAAATATAAACTCTTTCATGAATGGGGCATAAAAACTCCTTTACTTAGTAAAAATGCTCCAGGGTTGGGAGCAAAATCTCACTTCGGATGAAATTTTATACACGCTATGACGAGTTAGCTCCGCAATTATGTATTCATAGCTTATCGATAAGCAACACATTTTATATACATTATAACGTTTTCAAGTTAAGGTTGGCCAATTCATCTCAACCTAATAAGCTCGAACAGGAAGCGCATAAATTTTGCCGCTGATACTCGTAAATACCCACGCAAGTATTATTTGACTGAAGCTACTTCACTAATTTCTTATGAATTTCAGCTCATACAAAACTTCCGTAAACATAAAAGAAGCGACTGCCCCGATTAAGCCGAATATGAGAAATTATACTACCATCATTCCGTCACTAAATTATTTTGATCTGTATGCCTGAGAGCACAAATACAATTTGTAACAATTTTCCAAACGGATAATATTGTAGCAAACATTTTAATAATCAAGAATTCATATACAAATTGTTTGCTATGTATTTCAGTTGAAATGTATGTGTGTGTGTGTGTGTGTGTACACTTGAGCGGTAAATAAAATGAAACCACAAAACGAAGTTGCACCAACAGACACTCATATATCTAAACATTTAATAATGGCAAAAAGACACAAAGGCAGAGCGAGTGAAAGAGAGCGAACGAGCGAGCAACAGTCAGCAAGGCAATGCAAAACAACAACTCCCGCAATAATGCAGCAGCAACAAAGGTATAACGGTGTTTGCAATGTAGTAGCATACACATAGGCGCATACTCCTGAAAATCTATGTGTATGTATGCCTGTGTGTGTGTACGTACTAATGCGGCCGCAAATTGGTGGTGTCTATAAAATTTTTACGCAATATGGCGAGCCCTTCAGCCGGAAGTCAAGTGCGGCATACACTAATGATGACATAATAGCTTGGCATTTGATGTGCTCGTTTTTGTTGTTATTGAAGTTTTTGTTTTTTTAGGTGGTTGTGATTTTGTTGCTTTATGTTGACAGCATATTGTTATTATTGTTGTTTTCATGTTTGTGTTGTTATTGTTGTTCGGCGCGTTGATGAGACCAACCGCTGTGCTTCGCTTACATTTTTTGTGGTTGGTTTTTAAAAGTACATAGAAAAGTTTAAAAATCATTAAAATCAAGTGCCGCAGGTTAGACAGATATAAAAAGGAAAATTATATTCGCATTACTCTTTGAAACAACAGTTGGCAAATCGTTAACATTTTGTTTTGTTATTTAGAGCATTTTATTATGCTATGGATGTGGATATAAATATATGAATTGCGTTTGTGTCATTTTAAACTCGAAAATGGGCAAAAATAAATGATTTAAGAGGGATGATGTCAGATCTACATATGTAAATCGATGAAAATAATTTATTTTAAATAAACAAAATTGCGGCTCTTAAGAAGATTTTCATTCTACAGAAAAGTTATTCTTTCTTATTTTGACTGTGATTTTGAATGAAAACTTCTATCGAAATTTTAAAGAGCTACATACATTCGCTCAAAGCGAAACTGGTACAAATTCAAAAAATTTAATTAACAACAAAACTACATACTCGAAAGTTTCTTAAAATTCTGATGAATCTTTTGAAAGTTCTGTGAATTTTTTGTTTTAACTTTTTGAATGTTCGTGAAATTTATATAAATTTGATTTGCATATATATTTGGGAAAACTTTCCAATAATTAAGCACGCTTTGAAAAAAGTGAATAAGAGTGAGTCATCCTGATTATATAACTAGGTAAGTCCCGGGCTCCGGAGGCATATAGTTTTTAAGTTGTTCGTTGTTAAAATTGCAAAAATAGTCAAATTTAACCTCACTTTTTCCTTTGTTGTGGAATTGAACTGAAATTCAGTGCTACCACACAGTACGAAAAAAAGTCGAAAACAAATTTCTGAAAACAAGAACAAATAACAAAAAACAAGAACAATGCATTGGCAGAAACCGGCCGCACTTAAAAACCATAACACTGGTCGGTCCAACTCCAGCTACGCCATCCACAGTATTTTTGTACAGAATACCTTACTGCGTTGACGGACTTCGTCAATGTTATGAAACAATTTGGGGCCTGCTGCTGCGCCTTTCCTCGTATTTATTTATTTATTTATGTTGCTTTGTCCTCCGCCACGTTAATTGATTCCGGGAAGCAATTCAATACAACATTTTAAAAGAACGATAATTGCACATAGAATTAAAACCACGAAAAGGTAACGATTTTTTTTTTTTTTTTGAGGTAACGATAAATACTGTAGGAAGTGCGTCAAATCCGTAACTTGGAACGGAAATGCCCATTATTAATTATCAGACATAGATATTCGCTCAATGAATGCCACAAGAATACGCCGAATTTTGTCGTCTATGGACTAAGATTTTTTCCCTGTATTTATCCACAATGGATTAGCCTATTAACTTGTTCTCCAAATATATTCCAGGAAATATTACACTAACTTCTCTTTCAATGCATATTTTTTATCCATATAAGATAGATTTAATTCTCAATGTACAAAAAATTATAATAAGCAGCTTTGTCGGTGAAGTGGACGGTTGAAATTCGGGTCAAAATCTGGTATTCAGAACTTATTCGCGTACTGCTAAATAGAGAGGCTAGAAATTGTAACTTAATATGTATCACTAAATCGTAAAACCATCTCACTCACAGTGAATCAGCAGCAAGCAGTTTTTTATAGAAAATTTGCAAAAGCAACTTCAGCACAAGGAGTATTTATCTCTAAAGTAGTGTTACAATAATGCGATAAATTAGCTGACATTGGTTTGAGTTGGCGGTGTGAGAAATGCGTAATTGGAACTTTAATAAGTCAAAAGCAAACACAAAATTGCTGCGAGCAATTTTTAACAAGTGGTGGGTGTCAAATTATATGACAACACAGCCGTTAAATACACCCATGACAATACGTTCAACACACACACCACTGGCCTAACGCAAGTGGCTGAACGCACGCACAGGCAATGCAAATATACAAACATACATACGAATATAATATGTACGTAGAAATGGAAATGCTATGTAAACTGTGTGATTATGATACGGAAATGCCAATAAAGCTGTAAATAGTTATTTATAATACAACAACAAAAAATCACGCTATCAATGGCATATGAAGTAGTACTCTATTAAGGGTTTAATTTGCTTGACAAAATTGTTTGGGAGTGTGTAGTATGTGACTGCTCTTGTTGTTGTTGTGATTAAGAGCATGTTGTTTGTATAATACGAGGGTTGGTTGCTGTATTTTTAAAATACGGAAAAGGAGAGGAGGTAAATGATCTTAATCAACACGAATTTTCGTTCCAAATTGTCACATTCTTTTATGTAATTTAAACTCGTAAATACTAAATAGATAAAAAATTTAAATTGCGAATAGTTTTTTTTTTTTCATGATTCAATTTTTATTTCATTTCAACTCCGTAATCGAAGCTAACACTAGTCGCAGAAGATTGATGAAATGTCGTTGACCCGTCCTTGTCCGAAAGCACACAGGCTAAGAGAGCGAGCAAAACTCTTTACATTCTCCTCATCTCCGCAACTGCGACAAAAGTTAATCTAAAGAAAGTAGATTACAAAGAATTTGCATGACGTTTCGTTTCCTATGGCAAGAACTCACGTCGGATTCCCCACACCAATTGGATCTAATCAGATTCTAATATCAATGAGCAAAAGTCAAATTAGTTCTGGTGCGGTGGAATCGAACGAGATTTTCTGTTAGAGAAACGGTGGGAGTGATGCAACTACTTTGTAATCTACGTTCTTTGGTCAATCGATGGGAAAACCATACTGGAGATCATAGTATGGTTTATCAAGGATCAATGCGAAACTCGTACAGTAATTGTTTTTTAAATATTCACAATGTTTTTCATGACATGATTTTTGATTAATTATTTATACAAACTTGAGCTAAGACATAAATTATATAAATAAATGTTTCAAACAAAATTCCATAAGATATATCATACAATTTTAAACTTTTTTTTTTACACAATTTTCAGAAAGGCATGAACAAAATTTATTTTTATGTGTTAGAAAATTTCAAACGTAGTGCTAAAATTTAATTGTTAACAAACTTGCACACTCGAATAGTTTTTAAAAACTCTATTTAAAAATTTTGGAAATTTTCGGAATTTTTTTTTTTAATTTTTGTAAATTTTATATAAAGTTTGAAATTTTGATTTATATGGTTTATGTTATCGGATAACTATATTTTTATAAATTATATTCTGAATTCAGTAAACAAAGAATATGGGCAAAATAGAATGAGTAACTTTCAACTTTTCAGTGCAAAATGTGTTTTAATTTTGTTAAAATCTTAAAATATGGATTATAGAAAAAGATTTAATAAATAAATCTATAAAATATAAAAAACAATGACCCTTTGTCGCTCATTTGTAAAAGAGAAGGCTTTGTTTACTTTTACTGGAGAATTGTCAAAATCGACAAAACCAAAGTAGCAGTGCCACTGACGGCATCACCTTCTGTGCTTACAACTACACCATACGCTCCTTTAGTTTTTAATATTACATACATATTTCACTGAACTAAAACTCGAGTGGAGCGGCTCGAACTCGAAATGTAAGTATCAGCCCTCGTACTGCTATTTTGGTGATTGTTCGTGTAGTGCCACTAACGAAAATTGATGAATGCTCTCGATGAATCTGAACCGGCAATGCTTGTTTTTTTGTTGTTGTTGTTTTGTTGCACACATGTTTTAATGAAAGGGCACTTGTTGTAACAAATCTCTGCTTGTGTGTAAATTTCACGCTTAATTTAATGCGAATTGATGTACAAATTGATAAAAAAAAGTCACCACCACCACCATCACACACAGAACACTGCCGTGGCCTACAATTTTGCTGGGTTCATACGCCTTTCATTATAGCTTTCAATGCATTTGCTTTTGTTGTTGTGAAATGCCCGAAGCATCAAAAAAAGCTGTAATGGTTTGGTTTGATGGTGCAAAAATATTTGGGAAATATTTAATGAGAGGAGAGTCAGCAATTGCCGCCTCTAGCGCTTGGCTCTAGCCACAACTGCTATAGATCGTGATAAATCCTGTTGTTTGTTGTGTGTACGATGTATGGCTTGAGTTTATTTTTGGCTTTAAGTATTAATCAGCTTTATTGTTTGCTTATCAGAAATTACTGCCTTCTCAGGACAAAGTGATGGATGATATACAACAGCAGCAACTTACTCAACTGCACCCCTTTACAAAAATACTTGGTTGTTGTCCCTGTAGAGAAAATATGAGCTTGGTGGACAAATCGCTTAAGCGGTTATAGCGCCAATTAAGTAAGTAAATGAGTAAGACACGTATTTTTGTTGCAAACCAGGGTTGCTTGTACCTGTTTCTGTTTCCCTAAAAAAACGGTAGTAAAAAGCGTAGCGAATTTCTTACAAAGTCCTTACTGCTTAAGAGTGCTATGGACCTGCCATTAATACAAAAAGTACCAAAGAAATAATTGAAACGATCATATATTTCTGTTGCAAACCAGGGTTGATTTGTGCTCTTTTTCTTCACAAACAACTTTAGAAAACCATGGTAGAAAACGTAGAAAATTTCTTAAGAACTTTGTACTACTTAAGAAAATCTAAAACTTAAGAAGTTTTTCTTAAGCCTTTCTGAGACGTTTTTATTTGAAGTTTTGAGGGTTTCTATAAGAAAATCTAGCTCAAGTCATTTTTTTCTTTTTTTTTATCATCTCGTGAGCGTTTTAATATGGATTTTTGAGAATTTTTACTCTTCTGCGAACTGCGCCTGAAACCCGATATCATTTTTTCCATTCAAACACAACGCATGGCCTCAAGCAGATTAATATCCGAACCATTTTTTGATAAGAGCCAAGTTCCTTGGACAAGGTATTAGAAAAAAAATTACAAAAGAATTTCTTGTGTCAACAGTTTCCTTAAAAAGCCTTGACAAAACCTCGCTTTCGAAACCCGGCCTCGCCAGTTTAATTTTTCACTATTTCTCTTGGATTTTCGCAGCCCCAAATACAGAAATTTGTTGTTAGAGATGAAAATGAGTGCCATTGCTGAGAATAATTCAGTTTCTCGATAAATTACGATTTTGTGCATGTATTTCGAGCACCCAATGAGCGAAAGTGCAACCTCTTAGCTTTTACTTGTCAAATGGAATGTCACTGTTAGTTGCTGTTTTGACAGTTTACAAATGGCGCGAAATTTGAAATAAAACTCCTTGGTGAACGAACCTTTAGTTAGTCCCCCAGATTGATTGTTGAATTACGGAACTAAAAGTGAAGGCGTAGCACGCGAACAGTCAAAACTTCAAATTTATAGAAAGGAATCATACAAATTTTGTATTGTAAAATTTTCCTGCGGGTTTTTTGTTTTTTGGCTGCACTTGTGATTGTTACGCGCATTTGCATTTCGAGAGATCACACACTAGATAGCGATAATCCACTGATTACAGCTGCTTGACATTTGGACATAGTGAATGTAGCATTAATTGTATAACAAGTGCACACTTAAAATTATCAGATAAGAAATTCGAGATGCGCTGTATAGCGTAGCGTAGCAGCGTGTGAATTGCAAGCTTCTGACGCAAATATGTACATATTTACATACATATGTACATAAGTATGTACGTAGAAAAGCAAAGGGATGATTGTAAAGAAAATCTAAGTAGAAATATACGTAATTATTTATTTGTTAAAATATGCTCACATGTAAGTTCGCTGCACTATTTTAATTACTGTCTCTTATAAATATGTTAGATGTGTATGTGTGTGTGTGTCAGAGTTTACACAAAAAGCCACAATATAATTTGACATATTTCTTTTTAATTTGTATACAAATTGCAACAAAGTTTTCTAGCCGCTACTACATAATCGCTGAAGCGAGCAATGTAACTATGCACTTAAAATTTATTTTACCCACTAATTATACCAAACTGCTGAAGCGCTTTTCTTTGTAAATTGCAATTAAGGAAATAAGCAAGTTTCTTGTGCATTTAAAGCGACTTTGCGCGTGAGCTACAAATTTGAAATAATCTTTGTATTCAATTGGAGTTACAGTAGTCGGCCGAGTTCGAAAATTCGAAAATAGAATTTAAAAATGTGCGGGGTGATTCATATCTATAAATCCCTGCGAAGAAGAACGTTTTTTTTTATTGTCACTTTTATCTGGAAGTCTCTAAAAACATAGTTTATATCATGCGAGTAATGCCAAATTTCCACTCGGGAGAGGTCATATTCTTGCTAAAACTAATACGCCTACCGCATATAATTTAGGGCATGATGCCGAAATCACTATCTCTGATAGCTTGGGGACGTTAAGACCAGAACACACTTCTTCTACCGCATATTATTTCTACTCACGCCGTGGGGCGTAGAATTTTGTGTCTATTGAAAATAAACGTTTCTCGGCGGACAAAACTATCTAGCTCCTCTTATGCTATGTTTCCATTAGATGTAATTTGCTCTCCCATTCGTCATTCACCCTCCAATTACGGGTATAATTATGGTAATTTGCGTATAAAATGTAAATCTTTGATTTTAACTTATATTTTCTCTCCATCATCGATATTCGCAGCAAATAATAAAAACAAAAAGTAAAGAACAAATTGAATTACGGACTGTGTCGTGAAAACTGTGGCACACGTAAATTACTTAGTGAACTCTCGTGAGAACATGATCTTAGCACCAGAGAGTAGTTAAGCTTGTTAGAGATGTACACAACTTTAGTTCGTCCTATTGTATGCCATGGTTCCCTGGCCTGTTGGACAGCCTTACGTAACCGATATAACCAAGTGAAGCTAGCTAGAGCGCAGAGGGCATCGTGCATTGGACGATATGGGGATTGAGAACATATCCTACGGATGTCCTAAATGTTATAACATATCTCCTACCTATAGATTTTCATATAATGCATTCTGCATCAGTATCGGCTGTAATGCTCCTAGAACTGGGCCTGTGGAAGTAAAGGATGAAGGGGTATAGTAAGTTATTTATATCTTGCCCGCCACAAGCAGACAGGGAGCTGATTATATGCAGCCATAAATGAATTTCCAAAGACTCTTTGGGGTTCTAGTCGCAGTTAAGATCTGACGGTTCTAAGATGGACCAAGATGTTAGGACAGGGGTGTTTTCAGACTTCTTGGAAGTGTTTTTCAGAAGTTTTCTTATCGCTGAAGGTAGCCCGGTTTTCGAGTATAACTGCCTTGCTCATTCTCAAGATTAGTGTATAGCCATTTTCATAGATAACCGGGCGGCCATATTGCCTCTCACATCTTTCTCAACCAAATCGAAGTTGGGTAAGCAATACGAAAATGAAGTCTGCAATCAGCTGTGATTCATTCGCATTTTCAGTTGACAGATTTTTGTAATACCAAATTAAAATTGAGAATACTGCCGAAATTGCGTAATCCCGGGCATATGACAACAGCCTATAAAGTCAAAAATAAAGCGATGGACCGCGAAGGGTATCGATTTTTTAAAATTGGAACTTCGAAATTGGCATGGTAAGATAGCGACCTAATTGGTACCATTCCAAACTTTTTCTGAAGGGCAAGCTAATGCCGCTTTATTAGGAATTCTGGCTATATTTTGATATTTATGGGTGCCCGTCATGTGTAAGACTATACTATATTACTTCTCGTACCAGTTGAGTATTGCAGATAAGCGCTAGGTGCATAAAATAATAAACAAATTGCGAAAGTTGCTCTCTCTCTCTTTTGAATTTCTTACCATCTAAATAGCATGTTCTACCGCGTGTAGCGCACCTGCCAAGCTGAACGTTGAAATGTGCAACATATTCACAAGAAATCTGTTGCAATTTATGCAAAGAAATGTCCTTGTACAACTTTTTCAGCCGCTTCAACTACCGCGTTTGCCAACGCTTGCCACCTCAAAGATTTTTATGACAATTTTGTGAAAGTTTATGGGCACAAATGCGCCGAGTATAGTATGTAGTGTATGTACAGTGTGCATGATATTCATGAATATCATGAATATGTGTCGCTATGCACTCGTAAATGTAAATATCTCATTATAAATTCATATTTTGCAATTATTTTCTTAGTGCTGCCGTTACGACAGCCATTTTATCACCGATGCGCCTTCATCGCCGCGATTTTTTTCGCCAAATTCTTTTGCAGAAGGTGACTGCACGACTGCTTCCTTTTAACAGAGTTTTTTCCAATTTTTTTCCATAAATTTATGCGTATAAATATTTATATGAATTTGTATATCATAAGTGCGAGGACCTTTTTGTGTTTTTATGCCAATATACATAAATACATATGTATGTTTGCAAGTAAGTATGTGTGAGTTTGTAGTATAAAATGCGCAACAACAAATGCCTAACGAGCAACAAACAAGATTCACTTATCTGCTACTTACTGCCGTTAAAGCTACAGCTTGATGAAGTCACGAAGTTGGGGCAGGCTTTTGAATGCTGTTTTTGTATGTTGCACCACATTTCTTGAGTGAACAGTTTTCGAATAAAAAAAATGCTGAATTTTTATTTATTTATTCATTTTAATTATGCATGCACATGAAAAGATTAACATCGACATGCAAACTTATACGGCGATCTGTATGCCTTTGGTTTTTAGAGCGCCGTTGATGAAGATGGAGTTGATTAAAAATAACATGTAACACTGTAAATGCATTGAGTATTATATATACTTGTAAAAAAATCATTCACCTGCTGAAGAAAAGCTTTATAGTTTAAATAATGATTTTACTTCGGCTGCTTCATCTGCTAATTGCACCCTCAAATTGAGGCAGTTGTATGGTGTCAGCGTTCGTCTATTTCTCCTCTTACAGGCAAAACAGATCGAGCATCTAAAGATACATCAACACATCCAATATTCGCCCTGTTACACCACAAAATTAAATATATGGAGGGAATTGCACTAGTTTGAGCTTTATCCTACCTCAGTTGGTTGTACTTTTCAGCGGCCGCCAAACCCTGCACTGCGGCGGTACAGCTGAGGAGACTACAGTTAAAAAACTTTACCCTAAATCTGCTTGGTCGTGGGTGAAGGTACTGAATCCTCTATAAGGTCTGACTGTATACTATCGGATCCAGTGGGTTGTGACGAGTATGCTAGGATATCGTCCGTGAGTTCGAGGAGATGTCTTCAGACGTGTCAGGGAGCAGACTTCCAGTAAGGTGCCCCAGACGGTGCCACCTGACAAGGAACTGTTTACTGAGCATGCAGGTCTCTTGGTGTAGCGCGGCGTTGTGGCAGATGCAGATACTGCAGACCTTTCTTTTGTTCTTGCCTTGGCAAGCGAATTGGGGGCTTTATTGACGACTGCGGAAGTGTGAGCTGAGAAGTAGGTCAGGCTGTCGAAGGTGACTCACAGCAGCTTTGGGTGGTTAACGAGGATTTCAGCATTCAGCCTGACCCCCTTCGTCCATGTTATGAATAAGGTCGCCGAGGGTTTAGTGGAGATAAAGTCAGGTTCCTGTCAGTGAAAAAGCGAGCCAGATTGGAGAGATAAGCGTTCACTTTCGAACAAACAATCATCGGCATACGAGACAAGTGAATTCCTCTAAGGGCTAGGAGAGCCTGGAGTAATTAAACAAAAGTGCAACTCTTTGTTTAACTCTCCTTATTTTCAATGTTGCGTCTCTAAAGCATACAAAGGCGGGTTCAAAGTTTCAGTCCCTGCGGGAGAATTTTTGTCTCCAGGTCGGCTAGTAGCATTTCGTGAATTAAAGAGTTAAAAACCTTTGATATATCCAACGCTACCAGGGCGGTGAAAACTGCGGTTCACCTGAGTGTTTATGGCATTAAGTGCTATTGTTTTGTACTGATCATTTTCCAGAAGCCGTATTTTAGCTTAGCTGGGTTGCCGAGGCGCAAGTGAAAATAATTTCAGAACGAAATTAACTCTACATGTTTTAAGCAAACTTATGTCAGTATTCAGTAAGCCGTCTTAAGTCACTAATAGGGACTTGTCATGGTGAAAGCCGGTTTGGGGACTAGTTGGAACCAGTAAGCTGTCTAAAAAAACAAGTCACAGGCCACAAAAATCAAAATGTAGAGCATTTACTTTTGTTTTTTATTTATTTTTAATTTCTAATTTTTGCAACCTACGTCACAGCGTTTAAGACAAGTAATTTTAGCAAGCAGTATGTGTGATTAACTTGATAGCCATTTTTTGATCTACTGCGGGATTACTGAGGGCATGAGCCAATTGATACAAAATTTCTATGGTGGGAAATCTTTTAACTATGGTGAAAAAACCTTACATTTCTGCTATGCCAACTCCTAACTTTTTACTGATGGAATTTTTCGACAGTGTTAATATAGAAAATATTTGCCTTAGCTGATTTCAATTCTTCTGGAACTGAAACGCATGTATTTATTAGACGTTTTACCAATATAAAAAAAAAAACACTTGAATATCGTATTCTGTCTTTCTGTCAAATTTTCACCACATAATTGTCAAAAGTTTACAATTGGTAACAAATTTAAATAGATTATTCTATGTAATGAATTAATACACATCCATTATGCATCTCTAGCAGGAACATATCATCCGCTGATTGGTTCTACTGCTTTTCACCACAGTCTTTGGTGAAATTTGTGAGACTGTTACGTACTTTATACCGATATCGTCTCAAAATCAATCTTACATTGTGACTTTAGATGGGACAGAACTACTGAATATCGGCATTATAGTGTCAAATTTAAGACTTGAGATGAGACTGAATTTCTAATTCCGGCATGTGGTTAATTATTTGTGTTTTACGCAGGAAGTGAATTTTATTTAGAAATAATCGATTAATCGGTATCTCCACTCAAACGCATTTCATTATTTACGCTTTAGTTTACCAATCATTTTTCTTGAGTGTACCTAGCAAATCAGCTGTTAAACTTTTGACGTGAACACTCCCATGCGTCTGCTTATTGAACATTTCCCCTTAGCAACGTAAACAAACAAGCACTCTAATAACAAAGATATAATTATGGAAGGCAAGGACAATCGATTGAAAGAGTGAGTACAGTGTAAACCTACCACCAATGAAGTCATCCTTCAATTAGTACTGGAAATAATTTCAGAAAGCGGACCAAAATGAAACAATATCGCAAGAAGCCGCAACCACAACACAACAATAATACCTCGTCCAGCTCACAGGTTGAAGTTATGCGTGGTGTTGTTGATGTTGCAGACTCCAGTGATGAACGTTTTGTTTCAAGACGCGGTTGGGCTACGTCCAAACCACATCCGCAAACGCGTCGTTACTCATTGGAGGTTGATGACAACGACTTGAACGAATCGGAGTCAGCGCAAATGCATGCCGGCGATTTCGGTTTAATGGCACAGCTACCTACCTCTATAGGTGGTCATTTTCAGTTCGCTGCAGAGAAGAACTGGGATACGATTGAGGGAGAACAATTACTGGACAACACAGAAGCTAGTCAGTATTTTACGCTTAATTTAAAACTGCTTAATGTTGGCTTGCAAACTATACCCTTTCACAAACGCATGGATTATGCGGCTTCGATGTTTACGCGTGAACAACTGAAAACCATGGAGCAGGCAGCTGAAGCCGCAGAGAAGAGCTATCAGAATGTATTGAACGACCATGAAGCAAATCCACGCATTAAAATCAATAGTGGTAGTCGTAAAAGCGGCTCGGGAAGATCGCAAAATAGCATTAAGGCGACTACGGCCGCACCAAGTGAAGCTAACGCGGTGCCCGATGAGCTGGATGAATTATTAAATTTGACTACGGCGGCAGTGACGAATGTGAATATAAGTGAAGGGACAGGTGGTGGCGCAGAAAATGAGGCAACGCCTGTAGCGAAAAGTAATGCAAATGAGCCAGCGAACAAGGATGACATACAGGAGTGGCTGGATAATGTGCTTGAGGAGTAGTGAGTGTTTGGAATCCATTAAGACAGGAGTTAAGAAATGAATATAAAAATACATGCCTTAATAAAATTGTCTACTAAAAGAAGTATTTGGGTTTCATTAAATGTAACGGGAAATAAGAATGAATAAACAAAAACTTACCAATTCCATTAAAACTTTTTCTCTGGGTTACTCCATATTGTGTGCTTCTAACAAAGGAGGAAACCCCCAGAAATAATGGAGCGCCACTCTAGGTTACATTTGTGTACTACATACAAATAGCAATTCAGTTAACATTAAAAAACAAACTTGCTGAAACAGCTGAATTGTCGTTATTTTACCGTCAACGCGTTTCGCCATAGCCCGTCTAGCAAGCATTTAAGTGCTAAAACACAGTCTTTAGTTAAGAAATAATTCACTGATATACCTTTTACACTTTAAAATTCACTTTATTACACTTTAAATCAATTTATTTATATTTTCCCGTTTAAGCAACTATACTTTTAAACCAGACGCCAGTTTTTCTGGCGCAAATCCCCCGAAAATCCACTGTTAGCGGAATACGGAGGAATTTTTGCTTAGAACTTCTGCCTCCTATATTCGATTTTTCGCCCAAGGAGCATCCCCCATTTTATTGCTAAGCTCATAATTTTATATATATTTTATTGAAAATTATTTAAAGAACTTTCATACAAGAGTTTATATAAAGTTTAAAAAAATCTGTACAAAACGCATCATCACTTTTACGATATTATCGTAAGTTCCCAGTGATGTGGCAACGTCAAACAGCTGACTTTTTCCCGTAGAACGTGTCTTTGTTTTCCCATTGAACATTTCCCGTACAATTGTAAATTGTTACGAATTGTGAAATTTTCGTATAAAAAATCAATACAAACAAATTATAGAAAATTAGTGAAAACCCAATCAATTCAAAATGTCGGCTTTTACTTGCATAAATTGTTGTGTAAAATTTGTTTCGGCGGAAATGCAGCGAGATCACTACAAGACCGATTGGCATCGGTACAATCTGAAACGTCGTGTTGCAGAACTGCCACCAGTTAGTGCTGAAGCATTCCAGGAACGTGTGCTGCGTATGCGCCAAGAGAAGGCCACTGAGGAGGAGGAGAATCAAATGAGCTTCTATTGTAACGCATGCCATAAACAATTTGGTAACCAGAAGGCGCATGAAAATCACTTGAATAGCAAAAAACATAAAGATAATTTATTGCGTTTCGAACGCGAGCACAAGGGCGAGGAATTGGAGGTAACGAAAAAGAGTGTAGTTCAGCAAAAACCACATCCGGCGCTAGCTGCAGCGGCGCAGGGCAAAGGCAGATTTGCATTACAAAAGCAGCAGAAGGAGCAAGATGAAGATGAGTACGAAGATGTGGATGATGACGAAGATTTTGAGGACGTGGAAGGGGAAGGGGAAGAGGTATTATCGCAGTTGCATCTGAAGGAATTTCAATATTTGATTTACTAAATTTTTCATAGGTTGTAACGTTTGACTCCGATGAATGGGAGAAGTTGCCTGAAAATCCATTGACCGAAAGAGATTGTCTCTTCTGCCCACATGTTAGTGAAGATATGGTTGAGAATTTGAAGCACATGTCTGTGGCACATTCATTCTTCATACCCGACACAGAATATTGCACTGACTTGGAGGGTTTGCTTTACTATCTCGGCGAAAAGGTGGCAAACTATTTTATTTGCCTTTGGTGCAATGATCGCGGCAAGACATTCTACTCATTAGATGCGGTGCGCAAACACATGATTGACAAGGGACATTGCCAGCTATTACACGAAGGTTTGGCATTAGCTGAATACGCAGATTACTATGACTACAGTTCCAGCTATCCTGATCATGTAAGTGTGAATATACTATGCATCTTTGGATGTGCATTGCTACTTACATTCTCACATTACAATTCAAATAGGAAGAAGGCATGGATGTCGATGAGGAAGTTATACCAGATCTGCTTGATGGCGATGAGTATCAGTTGGTTTTACCTTCCGGCGCCGTAATTGGTCATCGTTCACTACTACGCTACTACAAACAGCGTCTGAATCCAAGTCGTGCGCTTGTACCCAAAAAATCCGATCGTCGGCTGCATAAAGTGCTCAGTGAATATCGTGCATTGGGTTGGAGTAAAATGCAACAACAAGCGGTCGCACGTAAGGCACGCGATTTGCATGTCATGAAGCGTGTACAGGCCAAATGGCATATGAAACTTGGCTGTAGGGCGAATAAGTTCCAGAAGCATTATCGCGCACAAGTCATGTTCTAAGTGGAGTGAACTGGATTGAACTCGCTAATTTACAAATGTGATTAATTTTGCTCTTCGCTTAATAAGATATAGAATTTGTTAACTTCTATTAAGATTGTCGAATTGAAATCGAAATATAATAATGAAAGTGAATTTTTGATTATTATTCTTCATGGTTTTCATGTTAAAAAATATGGTTTTTTATCAAAATATAGCTCATTCTAAAACAAAAACAATATAAGTCCAATTTTCAAACATTGTATAAATTTCAAAAATATTCAGCAAATAAAAAAAAAAATATTAATCAGATTTTTAAAAAAAATTTGGATATGAAGTTTTATAGCACATTCAATTTTAGTAAGATAATAAAGCGCAAGTTTCTCATGTTAAAAAATTCGTATTGATTTTTGATAATATTTTTGCTAATGGAGCACAAAACAACAGCACGGCATTTTAAAAACGTTACAATTTTAATATTTTTTTATAATTTTCTCAATTTTTGAGAACTGTGTACAGTGTGAAATTGTGACTTAGTATAAAGTAAAGTTTACCTGATAAATCATTGAAACAGTCGGTTTGGGGCGGCGTAATACTTTCAATTCAGGACCTCTAAAACTGTTTTCTCAGACCAAAATTTCTGTGTCATATAAATTGTTTTAAATTTTTTTTCTTTAAAGCTGAAAAAAATTTAGATAAATAGCATGGTAATAACAACAAATGGCCTTGATCTCAAATCAATTATTGTTGATGGAAACTTTATATTTTATATACAAAGATTCACACCGATTTTAGCTCTAACGGAAATAGGTGAGAAATAATTTTCTATAAAAGGCCGTGTTGAAAAAAACAATTTTTTAGTTGTTTTAATTATTTGTTTCGTCGATGTGTCGATGTCAATTTGAGGTTATCTTCAGAAACTCTTGATTGTGCCTGGGCTGCCAACTAATCAGTTGTTTTATTCAACACGGTATTAAGCTCAAAAACTTAAAACACAGTATCTGGTGGCCAAATAATCATTTTCTAAAAAATTTAGCTCACTAGCGAACTTACAAAGTAAATTTGGTGCAAACTTCAAAAAAAAAAAAAAAAAAAAAAAAGAAGAGATAGATCGCTTCCTTTACGGTATGTTAATGGATGAAAAGTTAAATTGTATATTCTAGCATTTTGCATAAAAATATATTTCTAGAAAAAAGAATTCGGAAGACCAAGGTTTTAAAACAATATTGAATATTTTTACGTAGAAGATTAAAGAAAAACGTGCTCATAAAAAATTAATTCTGGTTTCACAAAAAACAAAAAAAAATTTTGCGACTGTATGGAGGTACAAACTAAACGCTTACCAATTTTTTTCGCTCGAAAAATTAAAATAAAATAATCCCAATACGTTTTTAAACTTATCATAAATGAATTTGTATATTTCCAATGAAATATATGTACATATATGTAATTATACAATACATGTAATAATAGGCATTGCAATTAAATAGTTAGAAATTATGTATGTAGAGACATTTTTTTTTGCGCACGTAAACGTAATTTTTTTGTTTGTTTTTAAATTATTTTTAGTTTTACTATAATTTAGTTTTCTAGTTTTTGTTTTGTTGCTGTACTTGTTATGCCATTTCAGCATTTATATAACTGTCTTTACAAACTATATATTTAACAAACAGTTAAATTGCGAGAAAAAAAATCATATACATACATATGCCATAATTGTAGATATGTATGTAGTAGGGATGCAAATGACTGCACTAAAATATAATTTATATAGAGTAGTGTCGCGATTAGTTGATCAAAAAAAAAAAATGTATATATGTACATATATACATATGTGTGTATATTTATAAAACAAAATAGCAGAAAAAATAGGATGTACAGTGTGGCATTTACAATTTTACAGCGAAAAACAAAATTATACAAATAATAAACTAAATAAATTAAATCTATATTTATTTAGTAAATAAGTTTGTTGTTATTGTTGTCAAATTTAAAGTGAGAGCATATGTACGTAAAATCGTACAAAAAGTGATTAACGTTAGGTGTGCACGTAGAATGCAGGCGGCAGGCAACAAAATTATTTAACTTATTATAAATTTAAATTAGAACTAATTAAAGGTAGTCAAGTTGAAACGAGTTTGAATAAGCTCGATTTTTTCCCCACAATGTGTGTAGTGTTTTTGTTGCCGGCAGTTTATAGCACATATCATAGCTAGTTGCATACGCGTGCTTAGAAAAATTTGTTGTATTTCAGTGTATTTGTGTGGTGTGTTTTAGGAAATCAATGCGGCCACCAATACCACGCTGTTTGTTTAATAATTCGTAACAAGCTTACCAGAAAACAAAATCGAGCATTCAATTTGGTGGAGGTTGGCTAACGAGTTTGCACGAAATGCCAAATTTGCGGCGCACAAACCATTTTTTTTCTCTAAGTTTCACACGCAATTCGTTGTAGCACATAAGTGGATTGCATGTATACTGCTACACTACAGCAGCTGCATACTGATATGCGCACACGCATGACTTTCGCTATTGATGCGCTTTCTTTCGCTATGGAACGCATGTGGATTCTGTAGAAAAAGGCATCGGGGGTCAAGGTAAAGCGCACAGCAGTACTCTTTTAGCTTTTAAATGCACGCGGCAAGCGTTTTCCTTTTGGAACGCATTTGAATTTCTTTCGAAATTGTTGCAAACTAAAGAAAAAAAACGCATCGGTAGTTTTGCGGTTTGCTGAGTTCGACTCGTATGATTTTTTTGTAGTGGATCGTATGTGGATTGCATTCAAATTTGTCGAAAACGCTACAAAAAGCATCTCAGAGAACTTATGTGTACCTCTTTTGTTGGCTGCTAATGAAACACCGATCGTGCATGGCGGCTGTAACAGGCATTTGAGCTTCATATAAATGCTATGTGTGTGTATGCGTGTGTACATATGTGTGTGCATGTGTTGCTTTCTTTCGCTAATTGTTTGGCGCGCATTTACACTTAAATATTTATTCTTATATGTACGTGCAAAGTACATAGTACATATGTATGTACAATGCATAGTATATACATACAATGAAGAAGTTTTATCAACTAATGAATTACTACAGGACTCTGCTGAACACAAACTCCAACCATAGGTGACGAGGCATCCGCCCCGCCAGCACCTGAGCCACTAGCGCGAGTGCCGCCACCAACTCCACCATTACCACCACCACCGGCATTGCCAGCGGCGCTACCGCCACCACTGCCTGAGATGCTGCCACTCATGACGCCACTGCCACCCATTAGGCCGCCACCACTACTGCCGACACCAATCAGACTGCTGTTGCTGCCACCGAAACCGCCACCAATGCTGCCGCCACGCCGTTGATGTTGTACGTGTTGTTGTTGTTGCTGCTGCTGCTGCTGCTGTTGCAGGTGATGATGTTGCAGCGACATGTCGCCGACTGACATCATATGTTGCACCGGCATCGAGGCGTACATATGAGCTGGTGCTTGCGACTGCTGATGCTGTTGTTGCTGTTGTTGGTATAGCAAGGACGTATAGGAGGGCGGGCCGGATGTGCTGCCAGCTGTGCTGGCAGATATAACGCTCGAATCGGTCATCATGAGATGTGAGGCAGCTGTGGATAGCGGATGATGCACCAAATCGACGGGCAGTGAGGTGGGCGCATAGCTAGTATGTTGCGGAGGTGGCTGCTGTTGCTGTTGCTGTTGTTGTTGTTGTTGTTGTGCGGGAGCGAGGTGTTGCTGTTGCTGCGTCTGCTGGACGTGTGGCGGCTTCTGTGGCGGTGCAACAAACGAGTGGTGAGCAGAACGCATACGACCACCACCACCACCACCTCCACTACCTGGGCCACCGACGCTGCCGCTATTACTGCTATTCGAGGACGATGACGCTGAGGCAGAATTGGACAGCGAGACGCCACTTGTGCCAATAAAACGCGACGGTGGCGGCATTTGCGGCGGATCACAGTCCATGGCATGCGGATAGCTGTTGTTGTTGCTGCTGCTATTGCTGGTCTGATTGCAGTTACTGTTGCTGCTGATGCTGCTGCTGCCACCACCACCACCGACACCAATGCTGCTGCTGCCAATGCTATTGTGACTTGCCGCCGAGGGTGACAGCAGCGCTTGCAGACCCTGTTGCGCTGCCAAAAGCGCGGCCGCCTGTGTTTGCTGTTGCTGCTGCTGTTGCTGCTGCTGTTGCTGGGATTTATACAACGACTTGGGTACGGAATATGAAGAAGGCAGTGCGGTAGTGGTACCTCTCAAACCGCTGCGTGCATGTAGCACGCTATTCGGATGATGAAGACCCGTTATACTGGTGTTGTTGCTGGTCAAGCTGCCAAGACTGTTTGGCTGCTGTTGGCTGACATTGTTGTTGCTGTTGTTGTGCACGGACAAATTCGATGCCGCTAAGTTCGAGGAGGAGGAGTGTGAGCCGAGATGCAGTAGCATGCCTAAAAAAAAACGAGCGTGAGAGAGAGAGAAAGAGAGAGAGGATCTTTAGTAAAAGTAAAGCCTTTTGCAGTAGATAATTCGAGTTAGAAATAATGGAAATGAAGTGAACTTTTTACATCTCTTCGAATAATTAAAAACAAATAACAACAATAATATAATAATTTTGTTTGAATTTAATTAAATAAAATACAATATACATATGTACATATTCTTACAAATATAAAACTTGTTAATACGCGCTGCAAATTCCTTCAACGTTGGCTTGAGTGAGTGAGAAAATTAAAGTTTTGTTTAGAAATTTAGTATTTCTTTTAGTAATACATTACGAGCTCTCGCTCCTTTGGAGAAAACAACAAAATATAAATAAACTTTACTCAATAAGCAACAACTTTTTGGTTGATTATATCATAATATTTTTATTAAAGATTTTGCAATTTTTTTGTTTATAATTTTATTTTATTTTATTTCTTTTTTTTCCAACTTATAATTCTTATTTCTCAATTTCTGCTGCTAACTGCTGCAAATTTGGGGTTTGCAGGTTTTTTTTTTGGTTGCTATTTACTTTTTATATGTATACTTAATTATTTTATTATTTGCCTTTTTTTTTTGTTATTGTTATATTAATATTTAATATTTAATTTTTAATTAGTTTTTAATGCTGCTGCTGGTTGGGTTTTCATTTTTATTTGCTTCTGTTGCTTCTGTCGATAATAAGTATACAATATTATGTAATTATGAACTTTGAGATACATATATTTATATTTTTTTATATATGTATATATAAATATATGTATATACATATGTAAGTGTGTGTGTGTGTCTAACTTTTTATCTTAAATTACGCTCGTTTCTTGAATGCTCCTTTTTGTTCCACACAAGTGTAATATGTATGTATGTTTTTCCAATTTGTTTTCAACTATCGGCATTCAATATTTTATTATTTTTTGGTATCTTCTGCATTTAATTGTATTTTCTGTAAATGTGCTTACTAACGCTGGTAAATACTATTTGTTGTTGGTTTTCGCTCGCTGCAGAAATTTCACATACGATCGTGCATTTTTACTTATTTTAAATTTTTGGCTTGTATATATTTTTATAAACTCTGTGTTACTCTCATTTGCTTTATTTGAAAAAAAGGAAAGTTTTTAAACTGTATAAAAAAAAAAAATTGAGTTGAAATTTTTTTTTCGAAAAATGTTTTTAAAATTTTTCGAAAACAATTAGCAGTTGTATCAAACTTTTGCACAAATTCAACCGCGCTTCTATAATTCTAACAATTTTTTGTGCTGCAATTAAATGTTTCATTCCCTCAGTATTTTTCTAACATTCTTTCATGTGATTCATATTTTTGTCTGTCTTGTAAATATTCTATATACCTAACACATGTATATAACATATATATATATATATGTAAACCTTGTTTGTTTTTGTTCTTTTCTTTACAGCTCTACTATTTTGTTGTGAACAAAACTGGTTTTTGAAAATTTCTTCAAACTAATTTTTATTTTTTTTTTATTTAACTGAAACTGCTTGAGGAATGTCACTATGCACGAGTGAAAGCGAGGAGAGCGAATATATTAACTGAAGCGTCAAAGATTGAAAGATTTAAAAATATTTTAATAAATGCAAGTAGAGTTGAAAATTAAAAACACTTAAAATATAATTGCAAAACAATTAGAGCAAAAATAAAAGTTTTGTATTTTATTAAATTTAGCAATAAAAATGTATTCAAAATTTGTGTGAAAAGTTTTAAACATTTGAAAATTATTAAAAATTGATATTGTAGGTAAAACCTGTCTGTTAAAAAATTTATCAAAATACATAGTTTTGAACCTTACTGAATCACGATTTATTGAATAAATTTTAAATTACTCTATTGAGGTTATTGCGAAGATTATAACGTTTTATAGGAAAAGTGCTTAAATTAAAAGTGTGTTATTTTTTAAGTTTAAGCGCCTAAACCCCGTTTTTGTTTTGAAAAACTTGTAAATTCTAAAAATTGTGAGCAATTAAAAAAAAAATTAAATTTTTACATCAATATTGTTAAAGAAATTATAAAACACAAATCGCTGAATTCCGAATATTTTCTTTTCTTTTTTATATTTTGAGAGTTTGTAATACTGTTTAGAGGAAAAAGTTCCAAGAGATTCTAAAAATTTCGAGCATACTTTGTTTTAATTCTTTTTGAAGTAGCTTTTCAAACTAGTTGTTGCAAAATTTCTAGCTTTCATTAAAAACTGCCTGTTTTTTTTTGGAGTATAAATTTTTGTTATTAATTTTCGACTGTATTCATATTTTCTTACAACATTTGCTTTTCAGTTGTTTCTTGCAGTACATATGTATGTAGTTATTTATGTATTATATATATACTCGTCGTAGGTATATGATTTTCTGTTTATATCATTTACTTAGCTTTCCACTAACTCACTTTAAGTAAACGCATTTATAGTAGATGCCGCTTAGTTGCCTTGAGTGTGAATTTATGTAGGCATGGCTCATTATGCTACTCCGCCTAAAAATATATTACAATACTATAAACTGCAAATTTAACTTTTTACATATAGCTGCTTCACGCTTATTACTTTAGTTATTTGGTATGTATGTATTGTATGTATGTAGAGCTAATTTTACTTTCTGTCATTAATTTTTTTTTTTGTTTACTATTTAATTTTTTTTTTTTTAATTTTTTTTTTGCAATTTTCTGACACGCTATTATTTATGCTTACTAAAAATTACATGCTATGATTTGTAATTTTATTTAAATACATTATTATAAATATATACTTTTAATACTATTTATCAACTTTATAAATAGTTTACTATAGTATTTTTTGTTTTGCTTTAGTTTTAAATCTAAATATTTTTAGTTGTATAAAGTTTTATAATTCAACGCATGCCGTTTTTACCGCTATTTATTTTTTACAATGCAGCGCTGAAATAACATTTTTGTTTTGTGGTGTTTTTGTTGTAATATTAGTTTTTTTATTATTATTTAATATTTTACATTCGTATTTTATTTGCCTTTTGATTTATGTATCTTATGACACTGTTTGCTGTTTAGTAGTTATTTTTTAATTTAATTTCCAGTTTACTTTTTAATATTCCATTTATTATTACTGCTTTATTTTTCAAGTATAACTACTCTGTTTTTTTTAAGTGAAATTTTATTTTATAATTTATTTTATTTTTTCTTTTATTTTTGTATTACGAAAAAATGCAGCTCTTCATTAAGTTTATAATTTTTATTATTGCATTGTTATTTTTTTATTAATGGTTTATCATTCTATGTGTTCATATTGTATGTACATATGTATTTAGTATGTACATATGTAATCTGCAGCATAGATAGTGTTTATTGGGTAAATTGTAAATTCTATGGTGGTAAATTCACCTATAAATGCAATTAATTTCGTTATGCCTAATTCATTGGTTTTCTGTTATCTCATTATCTTTTTTCGCATTTCATGAATACTCCTATTTGCTTTTGTTTGTATCTAATTTTTTTTTAAATTAAAGTTTTAACTTACTTTTATTTTTGTAACTTCAAAATATCATCATTATTCGCACTTTTTACAGCTTATCGCGTAGAATTATTTTACAGTGTTGATAAAAAAAAAATTGTTGGTTTTTTTTTTTTTTTTTTTTTTTGTAGAAATGCAGTTGAAGGTTGGTAGAAAGTTAAAATTAGAATGAAATAATACTAAAAATTAAAAATTACAAAAAAACGAACAAAGCACTTACGAGTTCAAATAAAAAAAATTATAATTTAGGAAAAATTAAATTAAAAAATATATGATTTTAAAAAAATTTTAAATAAATTAAAAAAAAAACTATTTGGAAACAAACCCAATTTAAACACAATTTTAAAATTTTAAAAATAAATACAATGTACATACATATATGTAATATTTAAAACAGAATTTAAAAAAATAAAATATTGAGAAAAATTTAGTTACAATAAAAAATAAACACCTATTAACTATATTTTTGTGGAAAAAGGAAATATTGTTTCTCAGTGCTGAAAAATTAGCCCTAAAAGTAGGCCAAATATACTATTAAAACTAAATATACTATATTTTAAATACAGTATTTTTAGATTAAATTTTTTTTAAGCATTTTTTAATTACACATCTCTAAATAAACAGAATACATCTAAGTTATTTGCCAAAACTCAATAAACGCGAATGCTACCAATTCAAAATATTTTGGTTTTCTTGAATATAATTTCGATCTAAAGTATTAAAAAAAATACTTTCAGCACCGAGAAAGTTCTCCTTTTTGATAACTGAAAACTTAAGCATCGGATGGGATTTTGATTAAAAAAAAATAATGCTTTGTTTGTATTTAAATAGAAAATTATTTTCTTCTATTATCTAACGGAAAATTACAGTTGATCAAACATAACTGAATATTTTTAAAATGCATATTTGAAATAAATAGTTTTAAAAATAAATAACATTTTTGTATGTATTTACTTAAATTAAATTAGTTTATCTACAGAGCTATGATGGAAAGCTAAATATAGCGATTTAAAAGTTTTTATGAATGAAATTAATTTCAAAAATTGTAGTAATATAACAAAAAACATATTTATATTAATATGAGGGATTTTAGTATTATGTGTTTATGATTTTTAGTATTCAAGCCATTTTACAGTATTTTTTAAAATAAGAATTTAATTTAGTTCCTTTTTATTTTTTTATTTTCTAATCAGAAAAATAAGATTGACTGCTGATGGATATTTTTAATTTTTTTCAGATGTTTTTTTTTTTGTTTTAATTTAATTTGTTCAGAATTTTTTTCGTCTTTTTCTAATAGAAAAAATTTGGTATTTAAAAGTTGAAATTTTGAATGCGATCTTAGTAATATGTAAACTATTAAGTTGGAATAATGTACGAGATGTAGGTGTATGCTTCTATTAAATTTTTTATGCTGAAATTCTGAACAAAAAATTAAATTTGTTTGTTGTATTTTTTTAGTTTTCTGAACTATTATTGAATACTAATTTTATTAAAATAAAAAAAAAATGTAAAAAACAAACTGTTTAAAACAAATATTTTCCAAAAAAAAAAAAAAATTAAATTCAAAATCGACATTTATTGCTCTTCCATCACAGCTTACATAACTTTGGCTATTTATTAGTTTTGTATCTATGTATGTGTGTGTACTATAATTTTCTTTTCCTTTGTATTTGTATTTCTTTTGTGGTTTTTTTTCTTTTTTTTGTTTAATGCGGATAACGGAAATGACGGATTTTAAGGTAATTTGCGTTGATTTTTATTTAACATTGTATGTAGGTAATTTTAGCTTACATTTTCTTTTTCTGTTTTTACATTATAATATTTGAAGGTACTACTCTGTAACCGGTATTGGAGGAGTATGTTTGGAAGTACTGGTTTGGTTTGGTTTGGTTTGGTTGGTTGGTTGATTTATTTGTTTTTGTTTGCTTGATTTCATATTGTTTATGACTAATTTCAAATTTCATTTTTTAGTTATTATGTTATTATGTTTAAAAATACTGCGTCGTGTTAAGAAGAAAAAAAAAATCAAAATAAACCGAGATAATTAAAATTTTGAGAATTTTTACAAAGATATTCTATACATCCAACCTATTTTGCTGGCGCCTTCAGCTGTGCTTTATTTAAGTACGCGCGCGCGATTTATTGGTTAAACATTGCCATAGAGTGCCTAACGGTTTATTTTTCTTTAAATTTAGTTTTACAAAATTATTAATTTTTATAGTTGATAATTAAATGTTTTCAAAATTTAGGAGTTGTCAATTTTATTTCGCCAAAAAATTTTACTTTGAGCATTTTTAAATTTTTTTATTGTTATTCTTTTTCGAAAATTATGCAGCACTTTTTAGTTTAAAAGTAGTTTTTTAACTTTAATATTTATATTTTTTTTTTGTTTTTGAAATTTCTTTAAGTTTTCATATGCGCCAAAAAAATGTTTATTTTAGTTTCTATTTCATAGCCAAAAGCAACCGAGTAATGAGAGCTGAATATTTACTGCAAAGCTTTTACCCTCCCCTCAAGTCCCAAACTGCAAAAATCTAGTTTTAATCTTTAATTTTTTTCAAATATGCCGAAAAAGTTTGTTACCTTGCTTTGGATTTGAGTTTTGCTGTCCATTCTAACGTTTTTGGTTTTTTTTATTTTATTTTCTTTCTGCTATTGCACAGTAGTTATTTTTGCTTTTACTTTTTTGTTTGCCAAAAAATTTATATACTTCATTTTTTTTTTTGCTCATTACCAAAATACTAAATTTTTACTTTCTAATTCTAAATATTTTTGTTTGAATTTCTGACTGTTTGCTTTTTTTCTTTTCTTTTTCAGTTTCGTTTCTACCAAATAGTAACTTTTGTCGGTTTTCGTAATATTTTCTTACATTTTAGGAGTGCCATTTTCTGCCAGCTATTTTTTTTTTCTTGCGCCAACTATTTCTTATGATAAACATACATGGTGTAGGTAAAATTTAATCAAATCTCGATTACGACAATGTTCTGCCCAACTAATCTCTCAACTTTAATGCTGGTCTATTTTTTTTTTGTTGCATTATTTAGGTTTTTGCTTTTTGCATGTTTTGTTAGATTTTTACGAACTTTTTTGCATTTTCATTATAGCCAAAATTTCTATAAATACGAATTGTGTTAAATGAAGAAAAGCTTTCATACATATATGTATGTGTATATACATATATATTGTAATTATTTTTGTTTATTTTATTTTTAATTAAATTCCATATTTTTCTTTGTTGGCAGTCAAACGAGCAAATTTAAATTTTCGTATGAAATATTTCGTAGTATTTAGTAGTATATGCATAAATAGTAGTCGATTTAGTAATAATAAGTTCAATAGTTATAGTGTTACAAAAGCAAACCGAGTGATAATTAAAGTACACATTTTTGTTTTTGTATAAATTTATGATAAATCCAGAATGACCAGCCGAGGCGCTGTAGAAAAAGAAAATACGAAACATCCAAAACCTATATAGCTTCGATAAAAAAAAAATGTACAATGTAAAACCTCAAAAGAGATTTTAAAAAAATTTTAAAAATTTTTTTAATTAAAAAAAAAAATTTTAGAAAAGAAACAATAACTCATCGAAGGATAGCGGTTGGATAATGTTGACAAGAATTATTGAGAACAAGAAATCTTGTTATTACAAGCTTAAAAGCTTCGCACATGTAAAGCTTTTTAACACATAATCCTTTCTTCAGGCTTTGAGAGCAAAAAAACTCGTTATAGCGAAAAAGCGCTAAAGGCAATATAACAGTTAAATTAAGGTACAAAAATTTACTACATAATACAATAACCTTTTAAAAAAAAGCTCCAAAGACTTCAGTAATTTGCTTAGGAATTTGTAATTTATAAAACCTCATATCAAAGCCCGGTCGAAAGAAATTAGAGCCATCGTGATATTTCAAAAGCTCTTATTAGATCGAAGCTTAAAATCAATAAAGGTGATGTAATGTGGTTTAAAGTTTTTTAAAACCAACTTTATATTTCTTTGAAAGTACTCCGAAAAACTTGAGCAAAAATTTTCCTTGTAAAAATAAAAATTGACCGCACTCATTCCACTTATATAAAGCTTTATGTACATATATCAAAGCTCAGACAAATGAATTGTCATATTTCAGAATTTCGAATTAGCTCGAAGCTTTGAATAATTAAAAAATATGGCCTATGGTGTAAAAGCTTTTTAAAACCAAATTTAGAGAAAAGGTATCTTGAACATTACATTAAATCACAATGAAATTAAGAGTATGCTAGTCATAAATAACAAGAGTAAACAAGTTTTTGCTCAGTTCTAAGAGCCTTTTTTTTTTTGCGTTCAATAACTTATTCCAAATTTATGTATAAAATATAGGCAAAACAAGAAAGTTTAATCAAAAGCTATATTTTCAAACGTAAGCTCAAAAGCTTGTTACCTATAAGCATTTCTTAATGCTTTTGTGGAAATGCATGCCGCCGTAAGCTCGAAGAATGCATTGTGCTTGGTTAAAAAGCTTTTGAATATTTAGGTATTTTTTTAGAAATAAGGAAATTACTATTACTACCTAAATTTAAAAATGTAGTATGCATATGAGAGCATTTCAAAATCAAATGAGAAATTATTTAATTTTGTTTGTGTTGAGTTTTTGAAAAATGTAGCCGCTTTTTTAAATATATATATACATAGATAATAAGTGCTGCCAATAAGCTAAAATTTAATTTATGCACAAGAATTTGAAAATCAAATGAGAAATTATTTAATTTTGTTTGTGTTGAGCTTTTGAATAATGTAGCCGCTTTTTTAAATATATATATACATAGATAATAAGTGCTGCCAATAAGCTAAAATTTAATTTATGCACAAGAATTTGAAAAAAAAAATATATATATATAAAATAAAAAATTAATTAATTAAACAAAAAAAAAATAGTTCAAACAGAAAGCTTTCGTGAAAAACGCACACGAAACGTTTGGCTATCATGGAATGTGTTTTTTTTTATTTGCCTTTATTCCGTAAAAACGATGCATTTCTTTTCTACAGCATAAGCGCCTCAAAATATGCCACAATTGCCCACACAAACATAAATGCAATGTACGATCAATGTTTGCAAGAGCAGTTAAATGAAAAAAAAAAAAAAAACAAAACAAATTTCAAAATGTGTAATGGATATTTTGTGTCTTTCGTTGATTTTCAACTTTTTTTTTTATTTATTAATTTTTTTTTTTTTTGTTTAACTGTTTAGAGATCGAGAAGAGAATGCATGTATGGATGTAGGGATGTATGTATGAAAGTATGTACTTTTATTTTAAGGTTGACTGATTGGTCTTCTGTTTTTTTTTTGAGTGTTTCAATACGCCTTATATGTAAATATATTTGTATAAAACTACATTTTAGTACTGTTTTGTTTTTTTTTTGTTTTTTGTTTTTTGTTTGAGTACACTTTCATCCGCTCCTTATTCAACTTATCTAAGTTCTCTTCGATCAACACAGCAGTTACTGCGCACACTTTAATATTTAAATTTAAGTATTTTCGCTTTCATTTAATTCCATTTTCGCATGAATGTTGTTGTTGTTGTTGTTGTTAAATATGTATGTATGTATGTATGTTTTAAGTAAATGTAAGTTTGTATGCCTGTGAAGTGTTTGTTGTGATGTTATCTACAAATTACCAATGCCCCGCATGCCTATGATTTATGTTGCTGTTGATGGATGACAATGGGTCTAGCCCCGATTCTCGCTTAATGCTACTTGACATCTTTTCCCAATTTCCTTGCAGACTACTCCTCCTTAGCACACGTGTGATGATAGTGTGTGTGTGTTTGTTTTTTTTTATTTTTTTTTTTTATTTTAATATCAGTGCATTTCTGTTATTATATCAACTTAGACATAGTGCTGCCCTGATCCACCGGCACCGCTGCCGCCGGCGCCACCATATGCTCCTGCCATGGCTGCTGTTGTTGAACCTGAGGAAGCTGTTGATGATGAAGATGATGCTAAACTGCCTTGCTCCCGAGGCACTGCCGGTCATCGCCGATCCTCTGCAGCAGCAGCAGCAGCAGTATTGCGTGAGTGAGTTAGTAATTGATGAGAGTTAGTCGATTTAGTTGAATACAATTTTTTTTTTTTTTTTATAATTTTTAATTATTTTTAATCACATTTATTTACGTTTTGTTTGTTTAATGGTATATATTTTTTTTTTTTTGACAAGGGGGGAAAAGAGAAAAAATTACGCAAAAGTTAGTAATATGTTTTCTGTAAGAAATCTCTGATAAATTGTTTATAACTTTTGCATGCATTGGACAGAGAAACTGGCGAATACTAGAATACAACCAAAGACTGATTGACAAAATACGCAAAAAAAAAAACGAAACAAACAAAAAAAAATTAAGTCATTACACATTATAAATAAAATAAGTCATAAAAAATCTAAAAAAAAAATTAATTTTCATTTTTTCCATTTACCCAAACTTTCGCAAACTGAAATTTTTTCGAAGTTTGACAAAAGTTTATATTTTTTCTATTCAAAATCAAATAAATGGAAGGAACATATATATTTTTCAAATACAATTTTGGGAAACTTTCAATGTCATCCCAAATATAAAAATTCGTGCTCATTTTATCTCAAAGGAAAAACATCAGATTTAAAACTTCCCAAAGTTTGTCCCAAGTTCCCAATTTCTCATCCACTTAAAGTTCAAAGAACCTATATTAAAAACAGAAAGTTCTTTGGGTCAGACTGTCCATTTATTAAAGTTTTTGAAATTTATGTAAAAACGAACGGGTCAATAAAGTTTGTTAATTTTTTTGCCATTCAAAATCACATACTTAAATGGAATTTATTTTAAAAGCACAATTTTTCTAAACCTGGACGACATTCCCAAATATAAAAATTCTTGCGCATTTTATCTCAAGGAGAAAAATATAAGATTGAAAACGTGCCATAGTTTATGCCAAATTTAAAAATTCTCACCCATTTAACATTTAAAGAATTGATGTAAAAAAAAAAAAAAAAAAAAAAAATTTCGCCGAATAGTGGTGTACCACAGCTTGTCCCAAAAATAAAATTTTTGAGCTCAAAATTAAATAAATGGAATTTATTTTAAAACAAATTCTTCGGCAATTCATCTCAGGGGGTAAAATATGAGATTTATGTTTAGAGCTTCTGAAAAATTAAATTTAAAAAAATGTTCCACCTCCAGACATCCCTTTTACATAAAAATTGAACTCAAAACACATAAGCTACGACAACTACGCAACCAAATTTACTATTTATTTTGTCCCAAAATGTTAAAAAAAAAACAAAACAGCTCCCACATAAAAACAAAAACCGCATATTTGTATGGTAATTAGCATTGAACAAAAAACAAAAATGTTTTTGAGCTCGTCTGTTATGCTAGTGCGCTCGAAAGCAACAGTTTATTTTATTTGTACTTTTTCATAAGGTTTACAAAAATTAATAATTTAGCTCTTAAGAAAATTAATTATGCAAATACAATATGATAATAAATTATAAACGTAAATCAATATAAATAAGTAAATCATAGTAACTGCTGACGGTTAACGCTAAATTGTATTTGTTGGTGTGTTCATAATAAGCTTGCACGTATGTGTGTGTGTGTGTATGCGTGTGTTATACAACAACTGAATGTAGATAAATGAAAAGAGACATTCACATAACTACAATATTTAAGCTAGGCATTCGGGACATACTCGGAGGGGTATATATATATATGTATATATAGGTTGATCGATTTGCATTTACGTATACTTTGTAGAAAAAAATGCCCGAGTGCCTAGCTTTACAAGACTATGACTAAGAACACAGCGAAGTATTTTTTGTTTTTTTTTTTTCATAATTTTTGTAGCATTTTTACTGCTAATTAACTCCTTATAATTATAGTTTAAATATCTAAATACTACATTTGAATTCAAATGTATGATCAATGCAAAATAAATGTTTATAAAATAAAAATCTTTAATCGTCATTTGTCTAGAAGTGGAGGTGGGGGTGTGCAAAGTGTGTGTACATGTGAGTGCGAGTGTGATTGTGCTTTGTTTTTGTTTAATTTTTCTTCTTTTTTTTGTTTTGTTTCATTATTTAAAAGTATTTGTAGCGTTTAATCGACTCACCGTGCGATTGTGGCTCTGGATGTTGCAACGCACCGCCTGACACCAGCTGTTGTTGTTGTTGTGCCTGTTGCTGTTGACTCTGCTGTTGTTGTTGTTGTTGATTACCCACTACCATCGCCACAGACGATGACGTCGAACTAACCGATGGTGATGATATTGCTATGCTCGCAGCCGTATTCGTACCCTCATCGGTTGTACGCTTAAAGAAATTATGTTGCAAGGCATAGTATGGTGTGACACGTGTCTTCGGATCGAAATCCAACATTCGCAGTATTAAGTCTTTGAATTTCAAATAATCCGCCACTGAATGACCCGGCTCATCCAAACGTCGTCCACCTGGTCCGCCTGTCTCCACGCCAAGTATATCGTGTAGTTTACGTGAACCCGGCGGTTTATATTTACGTCCATTTTGACTCTTCTTCAACACATACGAACCGTCCGAGACGATTTTGTCAAAGAATTTGCGCGTCTTGTGCGCCTGATCGAGTAGATATTTTGGCGGCATGCCGAGCACCTCAACGATTTTGTTCATTTGATCGACTTCGTTGCAGCCAGAGAAGAGCGGCTCTCCAGTATGCATTTCCACTAGAATGCAGCCGAGCGACCACATATCGATCGCCAAATCGTAAGGGATGCCGAGTAGCACTTCCGGCGAACGATAGAAGCGTGATTGGATGTACTGATATATCTAGATGAGGGGAGAAATGGAATGGTCGTTTTATTAGTACAAATTCAAAGATGTATAGTAAAAAAAAAACAAAATATATTATATTCAAAGAAAGATCGATTTTAAATATTTTATTAGAGAAAAACTTTGTCCTCAAACTGGTAAAAATATTTTTTTTAAATAAAAAATAAAGTAATGATTTAAAAGTACTCAGAATTTTTCGAGATGCTGGTCACAAATTTTGCTCTAAATCATTTTCATACAAATCAATAAATTCGAACACTTCTTCGAAAGTATTTTTTTATTTTTATTTTTTTGGTTTTGAAAGATCATACAACTTTCTCAAATTCCGTAAAAAAAAAACATTTTTTCTTTATCGAAAACTTTTAGAATTGGTCATGGACAAATCGATAATTTCGAAAAAAAAAATGTATTCAAAGTAAAAGCATTTTTTACAGCAACATAAAAAAAACTTGATTTCCTAATATACTCAGAATTTTTCAATCATAAACTCCATAAATAAAAGAAATTATAACTTCGAAAATTGTTGTATGCCACTTTATAAAATTGTCTTTGATGTTTTTTGGAAAATTACTACTCTATCCTATAACTGTCACACACACTGGTGTTTTCAATTATAAAATTGATTGCGTTTTTATTTTTAAAATTTTTATTTTATTTTTTTACTTAAACTTTATGTTTTAAAAACCTCGACATATGTTTAACATTCAAGTCAATAATTTGAAAAATATTTTTGTTCGAAAAACAGACATTTTTTTGGATCAATATTTTTAGTTTAAAATCATGTATGTATGTGTGTACGTATGTTTATCATGCGAATTAAGAACTTCGAAAATACTTTTTGAAAAAAAAAAATTTTTTTTTCCCAATTTAAGAATGATAAAACCATAAATAACAATATATGTATGTGTGTATATAAATAAAGAATCAACTTCAAAACTACAAATCACTCACCCTTTGCCCCAGTTGACATGAGCTGCCGAAATCGACAATTTTAATTGCGGAGCGCTTCGGATTACAAAGTAATATATTCTCGGGCTTTAGATCACAGTGGATTATATTCAGTTCTGGTGTACTCAAAAAGAGTAGTGCAGTGCAAAGCTGTTGGGCAAATTTACGAGTTAAATTTAATGAAACACCACGAAAATTCGTATTCCGCAGTAGATCGTATAAATTGTAGGAGAGCAATTCGAAAACTAAACATAAATGATTGCGCCACATAAAATGCCGTTTTAATTTCACTGCAAAAAAAAAAAAAGAGAAAATAAATTGTTAAAATACTTAAATAAAATGATGGGCAATTTTTGAAAAACTCACCAATATAATATTTGTTCTCGGCATCTGCACGATTCATCATTTCTAGCAATTTTACTTCGATTTGTGCCTGATTTAGGAACGGTTTCTTATTCTTAATTATCTTTATCGCTACATGACATTGTTCTTCATGATCGTATGCCTTGACTACTTGTCCAAAACTGCCTTTGCCTGTTAAAGTAAAAGCGAAATTAAATATTTAGTATGAATGGGGGCACTACATACAAAAAAAAAAATATTAAAAAAAAAAACACATACCAATTAGAGAATCAATTTCATAACGATCTAAGAATTTTTCGCCATTCTTAATTATATAATCGTGATTATCATCATCGTAACCGTCGTTATATAATTTACGCTCCTTCTTATTCGACGAATCGTCCTCGCCTTGAGTCTGTTGAGCGCGTCGCTTCTTTTTCGCATAGTAAACCTGTGAAAAGATAGATTTTGGTTAGTTTTTTTTTATTAAGCAAAAAAAAAAATAAAATTTAATGGTGCGCAAAATCCAAATTGGTTCTTTAACTGCAGTAATATTTTGTTATAATTTGTTTCAATAAAATGAAAAGCTTGTCGTTAGTTATCTAAGTATTTCTTTAATTTTGTACTAACGTAATATTGGTTCAGCTGTTTGGTTATTTAAAGATAAACAAATTGCTGTAAACAAATAATTGAGCTTACAACTTTATTTCGATTATTCTCAACTTCCATAGCAAAATAAAAATTCAAAATAAACTAAAAAATTTTGAGTAAACACGACAAGTAGATATGTCAATTGTGAATTTTATATTCGAAAACAGTTAAAAACAGAGATGGTGTTTATATTTACCTAGCTAATGGAAAAAAATATACAACAATTTAATTTGTAGCAGCTCGGCCAACATCAGGCTGTATGTCAAAATTAAACGTTCATATTTTCCTAAACAATTATTAAAAATTAAATTACAACATCAATTTCATTTCCTTTCAAGCTATAAAGCTTTGTGAAGCTTTCACAGGTGCGCTTTCGTTAAAAGTTAAGTGTAAGCTTCGAACTAAAATCGATATGAAAATAATTATACATGGATAAGCAAAAGCAAATTTCCTAACCTAATATAAAAATTAAGCAGATGTTACGAGAATTCGAAAGCTATATTCGTGGTAGGAAAGCCCACTGAAAGTCCCTTTTCGCCATAAAGAGCTTTCACAAATCTTAGCGTTTACTTGTACTATTATACTTTGTTTTGAATATCCTTATACATGAGAAATTTCAAGATTTCACCAACCTAAGCTTTTACCAGAGCTTTTACGATTATAAAATACCGGCCACCTCAAAATCACTTTTCTCTGAAGTTCTTAAAGCTTTCGCCCTGGCTAAGATTTTACTGAAAGGGTCACTCTGGTTTCTTGCCATAAAGTTTGCAGGTTTTGTTAAGCTTTCTCATATGAGGTTTCGTTAAAAGTTAAGCCTTTCCTTTGAACTAAAAGTTATATGAAAAACATGGTAGACAAACAAGCTGACAATCTCAGTACAAATAAAGCATACCAAATTCGTGGCAGAAAAGCCCACCGCAAACGCCTAAAAGCATTTTGTAGCCAGAGGTTTAAGGAGCTTTCACTGATCTCAGCGTTTACGGGTGCCTTTCATGTATCTAAGCTTTCACTACTGTAAAACACAGGCTACTGCAAAATCGTTTTCTGAAGGAAGTTGTTCAGCCGCAGGGAATATGAAATATGAGGATAATCTTCAAAATTGATATCACTACGGAAATCTGGACTTTCACTTGTGTTCGGTTTTTTTACGATTTTTTAAAAGAGTGAAAGGATTAATAGATTTTTTTAAGGTAGATTTTGAACATTAATTGCGAGCTTTCACAAGCTAAAAAGCTCATAGAAATCGGAATCAGAGTGAATAAAATTACATATTATAATAATAAAGTAGCACTTAGCTCTATCGTTAAGTGTGCAATTTCCTTGGCCATCGGTACAAAACATCACAGTACAGCTGCATTAATGCAATTCGATTTCAATACAAAAATCGAGTAAACAACCAATTGAAAGAGTCGAAAACCATTTTCAATGAAATCTGCAAATAACAAAAAAAAATAACCTGAACTGCTGGGCAAGCGAATCAGCACCGAAATAAAAACAAGGGAAAACAAAGCGTTCGAGCAAAAGTAATACAGTTTGAGGCTGGGGGACAAAAACGACAAAAAGGAAAAAGAGAAATGTAAACAGTAAACCGGCTAAAAAAAAACAGCAGCCAGCCAACAGTAAAAGAGCCAGAAGGGCTGGTAGCCTGGTGGCTAGAGGGAAAATTGTCAATGCAGGAAAGAGTAGCAAAGGAAGGAAGAGGAGCATATGGTAAGGTAATGAATAGATAGATGGTAGGAGGTGCGCTTCAAACGGGGGTAGCAACAGTGATAACCCATGTAATCTACACATGAAGAATTTGTACACACACACACACACAGAAAGTATGGAATGAAAACTGAAGCGAATGGAAGAATGGCATAGCGGAAAAAGTTGTTGCTAACGCCACAAACATTAGTAGGGAAAGTCAAAACGTCGATAATGGTCAGAAAATGCGCGCGCCTGTTTGCATCTGTGTGCAGCTGTATGTGTGAGTCAAATATTATAGATATACATACATACATACATAGTAGCTAGGTATACAGGCAAAAGTATAAGCGCACGGATACGCAAGCGCGCGCAGTATATGTATCTATGTAGGACGAGCAGCGACGATATCTCTATACATAGCCTGATGAATGAACAACAAGGATATGAGAAGTTTGATGCTGCAACATTTTGTAGACATTTTCAAACTCCGAAAAAATCATCAAATGCACTGAGTAAATTTAAATGCGAAGAGCGTCGAATAGAGTGAAAAACAGACAGTTTTAGTTTTAGGGCTGCTTTTGACTGCGAACTTCTTTATCGCAGTCCATATATTTCGAGCCAGAGAAATTGGAACGCGAAAGTGTGTGTGTGTGCGGAGAGCAAGCATTTGTATGCATATGTATAAAGAGAGTGTGCGCCTAAAAAGCTGCAAAGCAAGCCACTCAGCAACAACTGAGCAGCGCAACAAAGTAGGGAAATTGTAGAAAAATGTAGAGAAATAGAAATGAAACGCTTAAAAATGGGTGTATGCCGACGCGTCAACGCAAGCAGCGCAGCAGACGCTATGGTGCGACGCCAGCAAGACCACCAACACAACAGACAGTCAAACAACGCTACGAAGAGTTAGGTAGACGACAGCTGAGCGCGTTGTAGATGTTCTATGGCTACAGCCAGCCAACTCGCTGCTAGTAGTGGTTGGGATAGTGGCGACGACAACGCAGCAGCCACTGAAATGTGAGATGTTTGCTATGCATTGCTGCGCGAGCGTCCTTCGACGATATATAATTTCTATAAAGGGGAAAAAGATATGAAAAAGAAAAAAAAACTGATGCACGAAAATAGTGAAGCAGATGTTTTTAAAGCTTTAGCTAAGGCGAGCGAACAAAATCAATTGACGTTGGAAATGGAAATTTAAAAAAAAAAAAACAAAAAAAGCTTGAGACGGCATAAAATGCTTGGTATGGAATGGACGTCAATGAGGGGATGCTAAAGGCGTGCGGAAATAGTTAGCCAGCCGCCGTCGTTGTTGCTAAACAGCCGAAATTCATATACACCCCGCAGTAGGGTTGTGTATGGGTATGAATGATGCCATAAGCTAAGTTGTTTGAAGTCACAATATATAATTGGTTTTTAATGTTTCCATTTTAGACAATACGTTCACAACAAAATAAAAAAACAACATACCGGCTTGTTTTTGAACAATTCTATGTTTTTCGATGTTTTAGTAATCGCCATATTTTATGTCATCACAAAAAGAAACAAAGCATGTCTTAGATGTTTTACATTTTCTCATTTCAATGGAAACAAACAGCTATTCTATGATTTCGATGTCATTTTTTTTTTGGGTGGAGATCCGTGAAAACAGTAATACAAATGTCATGGAAAATTAATTATAGACCAAAACTCAGCAAAAGTATGGGCAAGCCCCCAAAAACTCTACGCTTTTATAAGATGAAAATTTTGATAGCGGAAATTATATTAAAATCTGTCAAAAAAAACTTTTTTTATGCAAATATATAAAAAAAAAAAATAGAAAGTCGTTATTCAAAACAAGTTTTTTAAATCATTATTTTGATTTTGATTATTAATGTTATATCGGAGCTTAGTTAAAGTCCGTTCTATGTGTTCGATTTCCTTATTTTGGCAAACTACTTTTTCATATCTAAATAAATTTTCTTTAAAAAAAAAAAAACAAACCACTAATTTATAAAACACGCAAAATATTCTATTTCGATGCTAATTATTTTGGGAGAAAAAACTAAATAAAAAGATTTGTTCGTATGTATTATAAATAAGTAAGAAATAAATAAATAAATAAACAGGGATGTTTTCGATGTTATATTTTACCATAGAGGATGGTATGATTTCGAAGTTTTTCAATTGAATTTGAGAGAGAAAATAACCAAACTTATTTTAGGTTGGACAATAGTGCGAATATGATATATGCATATACACATATTTACTTAAAAAAATTGGAAAATTGGAAAATTTCAATTTTATGCCTTCTATGTTTTCGATGTGTGCAATTACAAACACACATCAAGAAAATCAGCAGTTACTTACGAACTTACGAGTAAAAATATGCTTTGAATTGCATAAAACTGCAATAAAAGTTAAAATTTATGCTTTCGATGTTTTTCGAAACAACTGAAAAGTTAACTATAAAACCTTTTAAAAACAAAAAAGTTATAGTTAAAGCCACCAAAACTGATTTTACGCGCAAACGTGCGATATTTCTATGTTTTTGAAAAAAAAAAATCTGTAGTGCAAGCGAAACCTTCCACACTATTTACGTTAAAATGTATTTTGACTATTTTTAAAGAAGATTCAAAGTGAAAACTGATTTCCATGCACAATAACGGTCGCAGCGTGTTGCTAACCGATAATCAAAGGTCAACAGACACGCGTTCAATTATTTAAAATCAATTTGAAAATCAGATATTCCACTTTACCTATGTATGTCGTCAATTGTTTTATGCAATTATTCTTGGCTATTTTTGCAAATGCAAAGCACACACACACACTTTCCAATAAAACACAAACGTGCGCCAGTACCGAGATAACGAAAACAAAAAACCAAAAAAAAAGCGACGATTCAGAACAATGTGGGGTGGAGAATGGGAGAGGTACATATACAAAAATACTTAGGTACTATTGAAGAAAAAAAGAAACAAAATTCCGATATGTAGTGATGACTGCAGTTGTTTAGAATTTCACTGATTTGGTCTATGTGTGTATGCCGCTTATCACCCCCGCCTGTCCGTCTATCCAATCGACCAGCTACTAAAGGCAATTCAATAAGTTTGCTCCGTGTGTGTTTTATGTTTAGCTGTGCATGCATGTATGTGTGTGTGTGTGTGTGTGTGTGTGTGTGTGTGTATGTGTGTGCTTGTGCGCGCTGACGCAGGTGGCAACAATGTTGCAGATGAGAAAATTTGCCGTTGTTGTTGTTATTGCTGTTTGGGGCAGCTGATGAAAAGTCGTCGTTAACTTGGGTCAAGGGCGGCACACAACTAATAGTGCGTTTCGATTTCGGTTTCGTCATTGGTAAAACGAATTTTTATTTCTTTTGTGACTGTCAACTGCAGCAACAATTATGAGGATGACAAAAGAAGGAAAGTACAAGGAAAGGCATTACAACAGCGTAGGAAACATAATAGATGGTTATCCAAATATTTCTTTCCATTGCTGCTGTTTTTTTTTTTTTTTGTTTTTTTTTTTTTTTTTTTTTTTTTTTGAAAGATAAGAGAAACAGAAATTTACACAAGGATTTAAAAAAAGGAAAACAAAAATCTGCAATTTTATTTTATAACTTGGAAGACATCTATGAAATTGCAGTTACGAAAACATAGAATGTTGTAGATGGGCCGAATTAAACAAAAAAAAAAATCGAAAACATAGAATTTCAAATATGTTGACTACAGTTTAGATAGCTTCGGATTTAAAGAAATTGAAAATTAAGCGCATTTTAGATAAATTATGTACATATGTATAGAGCTTCAAAACATGAATTTGGTTTCCAAACTATAAAAAAAAAAACATAGAAAAATACGGCGGGGTACTGCCGAAACTATAGAATGCCGCCGCAAATACCATTACCAAATTTATACAAATAACAAGTCGATGGAACTCGCCGCTCTTTCAAGTCACAAAAAAATATAATTTGTGAATACAATGTTTAGAAACTCAAACTAATCACAAGATAAAATAAAACATCGATAACATAGAACGTCGAAAAAATAGTATTTTCCATTTAAAAATTATTTGTGACTGATGAAAAATGTGATTTTTCGAAATAATAGCATAACAAAAGTGTAAAACTACAAAAAAAAAAAAAATTGTAATAAAATGTTTCCAAAAAGAATTTTCTTTTTTTGCTTTTTTTCACCCTATTATTATTTTAAAAATTAAGATTTCACTTTTTGAAATTACATTTATAATATAAATAAATATTTTTTCCGCCGACTTACCTCATTTATATGCTTGTAGGTCTTAATTAAATCCACACTTAATTTTCGCAACGGCGCCGTAGCTGGATCACGAAAATGTGTTGGAATTCGTGCCTGCATGGCACGCACCTCTGACGATGACGTCGGACTAGATCGCTATAATAAAAAAGAAAAGGGAATAATAAAAAGATTTGCAATAAAATTTATTGCAAAGCTAATTTTTTTAGCATGCAAGCAGCGAGTAATCAAAACAATGAAATGTGAAATATCAAGAAATTTGGCGTGAACGTTAATACAAATGCAAATAAAAGGAAAGTAAAAGAAAGCAACTAAAATATGTATGGCTGGAAAATAAGGCTAATTAAGAAATTTGCGAGGGATTGGTGAAAACGCAAGTATAGATAAAGCCTGCAAACTTAGCACATTGAGTTAAGCGAGAATCTACGATGCTATTGAGAAGTTCATCCCTTCGATGCATTATTGTTATATAAGCCAAAAATATGCTTGTAGATCTGCATTACATAACTAGGTATATTACTCTACGAAATCGCATCAAATGTAGTTTTTGAAAATTCGTCGAATGGATGAATAACTATTTTTAGGCGGTTAACATTATTTGGCCAAGATATATGTACATAGACCCTCCTCCGCACACTGAAGGTAAAAATTTTGCATTTATGTGTAATTAAAGCTAATTCGTCAAATGGATGAAAAATTCTACAAGATGTAGATTTGCATGTAGTTTAAGATTTAAGTGTTTTTGCCACTGAAAGTTCGAAACAACTGCAATGATTACATAAATGCATTCGAAATATGGAATTTAGACGAATTTTTTTCAATAATATGGTGCCCCTAACTATTTCATCGGCACGACGAAAAGTTTTATGCGAAGCATTTTTTATACTCTGGCAGTGAAAATTTAAAATGTTATTAAAAGTAGGTTTGAAAAATTCTAGGACAAGAAATAACAGTGTAGGATAAGTTGAGAATTTGAATTTCCCGAAGAACTTAAATTTCGAGTCTAGCCGTGTTTGTTGTCTGTTGTTTTTGTTTCATTTTATCTCTATGTCTGACCGAATCGAATAAATCTGTCGTTTTTGTTTTATTTCATCTCTATGGTTTGTAATTATGTAGCAAATAAAAAAAAAGATTATTATAGCCGATACAAAAGAGATAATACAAAATCGCTTCTATCACAGTTTCAAACTCCTTTCTTCCGTGGCAAGAGAAACGATTGGGTTTATTTTGCAAAAAACAAAAAAAAAAAAACAATGTCAATAAAAATTAGTAGTTTCTTCCATAACTTACGTGATGCATGACATCTCGATGTGTTGCAGGAAGCTCTTCTTCGACCACAAATCGTCCGTAGAGCGGCGCATGACGTTGACGTCCCGACTCGACACCCACTGCCGCACTGGATACGTAAACTGCGGATACTGTAAAGAAACAAAAAAAAAGACAGTTAATATTTTAAACCATCAATCAAAAAGGGAAGGATACATTTTATTATTTTTTTATTTTAAGAAAGTATCTCTATAATGAGAGAGACTTCTAGTCACATTAACCTCTTGAATGGGCAGCAAAAAAATTTCGGATATTCCAAATTGTTCACATTGTTCAAATCTGTATTATAAAGCGGAATCTGTACTACTAGGCTAGAAGCTGAAAATAATTTCTAAATGTGTCTAAGAAAAGAATATCTAGGTATTTTGGTACTCTGTCGAAACTCGAGACGATGGGAATGGCTGTAACTTGACAAAGGAGGATGGCTTTGTTTTCATATCCTAATCGATTTTTAAGTTATAGAACAAAATGTAGTTTCCGTCGATCTAAAGTAGTGATTTTTGAGAAATCCAATATTTTTGATAGCGATTGTCATCTATCTAAAGTTGACGTATTTTAAAACAAAAATAGTTTTAGAATTGTGATCCAAAAAAAAAACACTAAGCATGTTTTAGCAACACACGCCGGATATCGGCATATGTACATACGTATTATAAAATCGAGGAATTTTTTACATCCACAAGCTATAAAAACTGAAAGTGCATTGTACCAAACAAAATTTTATACAGAAAATAGTTTGCTGATGTGGCAAAAAATTAATAAAGCGCGTGGAAATGATGATGGCAATGCACACAGACATCTAACAGATATACAGAGGCTGCTATTGCCAACGGCGAGACGCCAGATAATTACGAGCATCACCTAAATACCGGAGACTGCCACTAAGCGAAATAGTCTCGTGAGCATAGACGGGCGCATAGGCATAGAAATGTATTCTAGGTTAAAAAAAAGCTACTTAATAAGCAGACAGAAGGAGCTAACTACATACATATGTACAGTAGTGCAAAGCGAAGCTCGTACAGTGATTTTTTAAAATACTCATTAATATAATTTGGTATTACAAGATAGTTTATTCTACAATAAATTTTAAACATTGTATACAGTTTATAAAAGTTCTGCAAATTTAAAAAAATTGTCATTTAAATTTTAAAAAAAAAATTTATCACAATTTTTTTTTTATAATTTTTGTACCACAATTTTTTTTTCATAAAAGTTCTGCAAATTCAAAAACATTGTTATTTAAATTAAAAAAAAAAATTGTGATACAATAAAGTTTAAACTTTGTGCAAAATTCATAAAAGTTCAGTATTAAAAAAAAATGTCATTTAAATTTTAAAACAAATGTATCACAATTTTTTTTTTGTTTATAACTTTTTGTATCACGATTTTTTTTTTTTTGATAATTTTTTGCTGATGCTGATGAGGCGGAACACCAGCGCTTTTTCATATATCGTGTGAAAAAATCTATTTTTATATAGAAGAAGAGGTTGACGCTTACTTTATTATACAAAAATTTTATGAGCTACGAAATTGCATGCCCGAAAATTTGTAAAATCTTTTTTAAAACATTTTTGAAAATTTGGACTTATGCAAAAAAATGCAATTTTGTAAAACAAAAAAAAAACACTTTGACTACGGTACGTGTATGGTTTTCATTATAAAATAAACTATATTTTTATAAAAAAAATTAATAGAAAAAAATTGCATGAAAAACATTCTGAATATTAAAAAACAAAAATCACTGTACAAGTTTGGCTTTGATATGCTGTAAATGTTTATAAAAGAGAAATACAAGTTATGGCCGGGGGCGACCTACTAATTTATGAACAAAATAGGTCAGCAGGAAAAAAAGAAAGAAACAAATACCAGAGGCAAATGCCAAAAAGAAATATTAAATAATATCAATTATGATATAAAAAGCATATGATGTTTGTATATTTGCGCAAATGTGTGCCAGTAAATGACAAAAATAGCCGCATATAAAATTCGAAACATATCACAACTTTTGAGGCACAAGGAAGCGAAATTATTCAACCTGTAAGAATATTACACAATTTTCACACACAAAATTCGAATATATTTTTGGCTGCCAATTGCAGCTGCAACACAGCTACACAAACCAACCTGCTACGAGTACAACCAGAACCGAAAGACCGAAAATTCTTAGCTTTTAGTTATGCTTTTATCTCATACAAAAATACATACATACATACATAACGACATTCGCATGGTATGGTGTACGTATGTTTGGGTGTTTCTATGCTTTGCAGCTGAGCATTTATGGCTGCTTTTTCCCATGCCGGCCGCCCACTCTCAGCTAGCGGCGGGGGAGGTATGTAGGTAGTGGGTGATTGTCAACGTCAAATAGCTAGGGGGGGAAGGGGACGAGGTTCGGTAGTCTGTATTTATGTAGATTTAGTTATGTTTTGGTTTATTTTACACAGAAATTAAAGAATGCAAAATTTGGCAAAAATAATGCGTTGCAGCTGCGCTTACGACAATCGGGTAAAATTGTGTCAAGATATGTACTAAAAACTTTTTTCCGTTTTCCGTCACACTAAGTTCTTCTGCACCTCTTTTGAGTTTTTTTGGGTAAGCATTTCATTAAATTGACATGCAATTTAAAATAGATTTAAATAAATGTATTTCTGTTACAGTGGCTAACGGTGAAAATAGCACAAATTCTTTTATAATTTTTTTCTTTTAAACTACGAAAATTTTAACAAACCTTACGAAAAAATCCGTAAAAATGTAAACAAATTTTCGGAAAAGTTTTTTAGGTAGATATGCAGTTTTGTTCCAATTTTTTGTCAATTTTTTTTTTTTTGCTGCCGGTCTTGAGGATTTTCGTACAGATAAAAAATCATTTCGCTCATGCGCTGGAAGTAAATCGCAAGGCCGTCAAATCGTCGCATATATGTATGTATGTACATATGTATGTAAAACTCCATACTATAAAAAAACTTTAAAAAATTTTTAGTGCTAATTGCAAATGGTTTATATTATTGAATGAACTAAACGATTAATAAGAAAAATGTAACATAGAAAATTTTTGCAACATTGTAAGCAAAAAAATAGCACTGTGCCTTTTTAACTGACAGTCACTGTATGTGATGATGCGAAATCGCGCGATTACGAAATGCGGGAATAAGTCGAACAATATGAGACCAAATGTAAGGAGTATAATTAAATTAGAAAAACAAATAATTAATTGAACTAAAGTAGAAATTTAAATGAGGAACATTTTTTTAATTTCACGCTACCTAAATTCCTCAAAGTCGAAAACTTAACTGAAAAAATAGTATATCTAACAAAACGACATTAATTCAATAACAAAATTAATATAAGAAGCGAAAATTAAAAAAAAGCTTTCTTACACTAAATAAAAAAAAAAATAAAAAAATAAAAAAAAAAAATAAAAAAACAATCAAAATACGAAAAAACAAAGGACAGCGATACAAAAAAATAGAAAAGTAGAACCACTTGCTGTTACTGGAAACAATATAACACGAAATCAAAATGAAAAAGGTATACATTTGTATATATTAATTTGTTGGCCTATTTATTTATATTAATAATAATTTTTATGAGCTCAAGGCGTAACAGATTGAGGAACAGTAAGTATGAAGTTTCATAATTTTTATTTGTTAATTATTGAAGCTTTGAGCAAACATTTTTTTTTTATTTTTTACTAGAAAAATGCAAAATCAAAACGAAAACAAAAAAATACAATAAATATATTAAAAACAGACACATAAAACGCAACCGTTTAATCAAATTTTTAACAATTTCAATATTTTCTGAATTATTAAAATTTAAAGCAATATAATACAAAATAAATAAGGAAACAAATGAAAAATATTTTTTTTAATAGATTTGAAGCATTTTAATGTTCTTTTTTTTTTTTTTGAATTATTCAATTTTGAGGAAATCACCATTAATTTTTTCTTAATTATTAGAATTTGAAGCAATATATAAGTAAAACAAAATCAAAAAATTAGAAAAAATGTGACGTTTTACTTATTAACTTTTTAATGATTACAATTTTCAGCAAATCAAAAATGCAATAACTACAACAATAGTCAAATAAAGTAAGAGGAAAAATTTTGAACAAAGAAAAAAAAAAAAAATGTATAAAGAAATGGAATGAAAATCCAATTAACAAATATAAATGAAGTTACGCAAGAATAACAAACAAACCAAAAAAACAACACTACAAAAAAGTATAGAAATTTAAATTTTTAGTTGAATATCATCAAGAAATTCATTGAAATAAAATGTAAAAATATTTTAAATAAATAATATACATATGTACATATGTATAATAATAAAAAAAATAAAGAAATAATATTAAAAAAAATATTTCTGGGGAAAAATGCTCACAAATTTTAAACACTAAAAACAAAAATGCAATTTTTTTCAATATTTAACCTACAATTTCTGAACAGTTGCTGGTCATTTGGTATAAAGCCATTCGTGGCATTTAGCTCGTTGTTGTTGCCATCATAATTATGAAAAATGCCGTTACTTTCAGTGGTGCTGTTGGTAGTGCCGGCAGCTGGGCTGTCATCCAACATTTCCCAATCGTTATTGAGTTTGGTGGCTGGGGCCAGCGATGGCCAAAAACCCATTGCGGCGGCTGACATTATACGCGATAGTAGACAGACAACAGTTTATTTTTAAGGAAAAATATTATTGAAACAAAACAACTCCACCAACTGGCACTCAATGTCACAACAATATCTGTATATTGTTTGAAATGGGTCTTAAAAAGTTCTGCTTATTTAAAAAATTTCGAAATAATGTGACATACATATATAAATTTATTTTCACAATTATGTTCGCCTAGTTTTGATTGTTTTATTTTTTTTTTTTGTATAGAAATTTATTTTTAACGTCAGCAGCTTAAATTTCAATGTGTGGACTTGTCGGCGAGATTTGCATTAAATTTCTCTTTTTCGCAATTTTGTTTTCACTTTTCAGCAAAAAAAAATATAAACAAACATTATATGTATGTTTATTTGCTGGCAGATTTATTTTATATATATAGTTTTATTTAATATGAGGTTGATAAATTTTGTATTTTATTTTGAATTTTAATTTATTTTTTTTTATTTTTTATTTAAAATATTTTTTGCTTTGTCTTTTAAGCTTTTCTTTGCATTTACACAGACTAAAGAGCCAGGTTTTTTTGTTCCTACGAAGATCTACAAAATATTTATTCTTTAGCACTTTGGCTTCCGCGCCGCACGAATTTCCACTGAGCACTGCAATTTTTCACAAGAGTCGACAAATTTCAACCCTGCCGCCCGTCCGTCTGTTTTCGTTTTCAAAAATAGCAAACGATTTTGTATGTATGTTTTTCCTTTTTTGCATTTCGTAAATACGACGGACAAAAAGTGGAAGCAACAAATAAATAAAGTAAAATGAAGTGAAAAATTGGAGGTATCAACAAAGAGTTTACGAAATTAAATTTTTGTTGCGTCTGAGCATACAGAAAACAAGAAAACAAAGATATAAAGACAAAGAGAATTTAGCAAAAAATAAGAATAAAGAATTTAAGAAAGTAACTTAACTTAAAATATTAAAAGTATAAGTATTGTTAAAAAAAAAAATATTAAAGAAAAAAATTATGAAATTAAAGAACACAAATTAAAGAGAGCTAATATAGTAAAAAAAAAGACTTTGAAAGTTAAAAAAAAATTTTAAGAAAAAATTTAGTAGAAATCAAACAATTTTCCTTGTTATTCTAATAAAAAAAGGCACAAAAATTTAAAATTAGGGGATTCACAAGATGTAGTCACTATGACTAAAAATAAACAATTTTTGTTTAATTTTTTTCTCTCCACACCCCAACTCTTTTCAACTCAAATAAATTTTAAGTTACTTTAAATTTGTATGATTTTTCACTTTGCCGATTGGTAATATTTGGATGTATTTTCAACATTCTTACTGCTAGAGTAATATGGAGTTTCCATCGAAACTTTTAAGGGTAATGCGATGCATCTCCATACCGGTCGTTACGAGTATAAAATAGTAAATATATTTAAAGAAAAATCAACGAGCTTAAAGCTCACGGTGATCATAGATCCTTTCGGAATGTTATCTTTAGGAGATAGTCACAAGGTTTTTTAACCCGGTTCTGAGATAGGTATGGGTTCTATTGGAAGTTCTCCAATATCAACTGAATTATTGAGGAAGAGTGGAGTGGATCACAGATTGTATCGGCAATAAATAAAATTCTTTAAAAAAAAATTCTTTAGTATAAACCGAAAGCCTTTTACCTTCTAAGGCTCGAAAAAGGCCTGGATTGCCACCAAACTTTAAACCGTCCTATGGCTGAGGTGTCAAGCCTCCACGGCCTTCTAATCGAGGGCATACTGAAGTTTTCTATATGTGAAAAATATCCCAGCTAACGGTGTGACAGGAATTTTTTAAGACAATACAAAAGAAGTTATCCAAAAACTCCTAACTACTCATGAAAATATCAGGGACACCGTTCGTAACAATCAACTAATAACCCACAGCTAGCGGCAAATATGCCACAAAGAAATTTACGAAATCACTTGTTATCCATTCCTTTTGCTTTTCTTTCTCTACCTTTTTTCTCGTCTTGCTCTTTGTTACAATTTTACGAGTATGTCTGTATGTGTGCACATACATATGTATATATATATATATAGTATGTAGCTACGTATGAGCTGCGATCGATGAGTGACGATTATTCGTTCGCCTCGTTCGAAATTGCAAGTATTTTTAAAACAGCACGAAATTCCGCGTCACATCCCATTGTGTGTGTGGGGTTTTTTTATACCTTTCATGAGAATGAAATGGTATATTAAGTTTGGTCCGATGTTTGTAAGTGCCAGAAGGAGAAGAGATAGACCCATCAAAAAGTATACCTAAATGATCAGGACGATGAGCTGAGTCGATTTAGCCATGTCCGTCTGTCTGTCCGTCTGTCCGTCTGTCCGTCTGTTTGAACGCAAACTAGTCCCTCAATTTTAGAGCTATTTTGATGAAATTTGGTGAGCAGGTGTCGTTGTACAAATGATTAAACATTTGTCGGAATCGGCCAGATCGGGTGACTATAACATATAATACAACCGATTGTTCAGATATTGCATTTTGCACCATAACTCCTCCATTTAAACAGCTAAAGGCTTGAAATTTTGCAGAAATATCAGCCATTATTAGCTACGTATCAGTATTGAAAATCATGAAGATCGGAGAAATATAACATATAGCTCCCATACAACCGATTGTTCAGATATTGCATTTTGCACCATAACTCCTCCATTTAAACAGCTAAAGGCTTGAAATTTTGCAGAAATATCAGCCATTATTAGCTACGTATTAGTATTGAAAATCATGAAGATCGGAGAAATATAACATATAGCTCCCATACAACCGATTGTTCAGATATTGCATTTTGCACCATAACTCCTCCATTTAAACAGCTAAAGGCTTGAAATTTTGCACAAACATCAACCATTATTAGCTATATATTAGTATTCATCAAGATCGGAGTTCACAGTGTAAATCGGCAAGATAAATTCAGGACAAATATTTATTGCGAAAAGTAATAAGCTCAGCGCAATATCACATGAATCATAGCGTTAAACGTTTGGGAACTATTTACGGATCTGATAACTATTTTCAAAGACCGACATATGTAGGTCTTACATATTAATACTTAATTATTTGTATTTTTTAAATGTTGAATATCAAGCGTCGATACGATATTAAAAATATTCAAAAACCATTCCCTTTTTAAAACATAGTTCTTTTTAATTACATAAGGAATTGCATTAAATAATTTATAACAATGCCTTTACTAGAATTATTTTTATTGATTTGAAGGAAATTTTCGCTTTTAACTATAGGTAATACGAAATTGTAATACAATAACACGTTTTTTACTATTCTTCCATTCATGAAAGGTATGAAGCCTTCGGCATAGCCGAAGACAGCGCTGTTTTTACTTGTTTTAAATTATTTTTTGTTGGCATTTTAGCTGTTGGTGCAGTTGTTGATCGCTACATGGAATGTGCCGTAATTCATGGGGAAATATTTTACTTTTAATCGCCAGAATGGAACGAACTTTGACAGTGATTACGATAAATATTTGATGTGTAACAAAAAAGAAAACAAGGTAATTTTTAGTCTTTGGCAATTCAAATAGACAAAATGTAGTCAGTGCAGTGCTTTTTATTTCCTATTTGATTGAAAAATTCTATGAAAATTTAATTTACTATGAATGAAGTAGTGGCATTGTTAAAATTTAAAAAAGAAACAAACACGGTTTGAAAAAAATTAAAACTCCTTTCTTGCGTATTCCGCTTAACTGCAAAATTCTACTTTACACATATAGCCAAAATAAAATAAACAGAACGATGTTTCAGCAATTTTTGCGAACTAATAAAGAAATTTAATATTTAATTAATTTTTAATTTATTAAATTTTTTAAATTTAATTTTTTTAATATCTCATAGATTTTGTTAAAAAATGCATACAAAAGTTTAAACTTTTATAAGATAAATAAAAAAAAATATATAAAAAAATTTACTTTTGTCAATTCAAACCGCTTTTTGTCAATTTTATTTTATTTTTTAATGAAGTATTAATTTTTTCATCGAGTTTGCTAAAGAATCCGCACAAAGTTTAAAATTTTTTTAAATTAATGTAAATTTTTGTTAAACTTTTTTTTTAAATTCAAAATTTTTTTTTTAATATAATTTTTGTTTTTTTAATATAGCTCATAGATTTTGTTAAAGGACCCGACCCAACTTAATAAAAGCAAAAAAAAAATTAAGAACAAACAATTTTTGAATTCAGCAAATTTTCATCGAAATTTCTAAGATTTGGTGTATGTTTGAAGTAGTTCAAAGCTCATGTGCCTGTAATTTTTTATATGGAAGAAAAACAACGCACAACACACTGCCAAAAAACAACGAAAAAACAACATGAGGTACTTCAAAGCTGCACATTACACTAAAACTTTTACGGGCACACACGAATTAAAAATATTATTAAAAACCGACATGAATTTTTCGCTTACACTAAAATTTAATTCACTATAAAACAGCTTAAGCGATTTTCACTCGAAATAAAAAAATTTTAATTTTAATTTATTTTTTTTAATTTTGAAAAAACTTTAAAAAGGTTCTTGTTATAGATTGCGCGCTATTTTTATTAAAAAGGATTTAAAAAAAATGATCAAAACTTGTCATATTTTTCTGTTTCTATAATTTTGGCCATAAGTGTAAATGCATATAAATTTTCGAAATCTTTAAAATTGTCACAAATCTCTGCACTTTTCTTTCGTTTTGTCACTTGCATTTGCATTTTGCAGTTTTATTTTGGGTTTTTAATTCCCACACGGATGACCTATTTCTTTAACCAATTCAAATTCTAGTAACAACTCCACATTTTCCACCCACTGTAACTTGCAAGAAAATCAATATAAAAAAACAAAAAAGTTTGCTACATTACCATTTTGTGATGGAAAATTCGGCATTGGTAGCGCATGCGCTGGCACAGCTAGAAAATGTGTGTAATCGTCGCCGTCGCTATGTGTTCGCACCGATTGCACCGCGCGATCAAAATTCGGCATTGGTAAAGCGTCAGGTGGCACTGGTATCAAAGGTAACAATTCTGCACTATTCTCTCTCACCGTACGCCCAGCCATGGGTGGACCAGTGTTAGTTATATAATTCCTTATGTTAATTTCCAATGCGGAATAGGTCGGTGGATTGTATATTGAGAGCGAATGGAAATTCAGCGTTGTCTCAGCTACCGATAAAGGTACTATATTTTCAATTTCTTGCGAGGTGTCAAGTAATGTTGACTGTTCTTCTGCAGTTCCAAAAGTTTGCGGTGATGATATATTGTCGTCGTCATCACTGCTCGACATGACAGCCAAGGAAATTGTTGAACTTGTTTCGTTTCCAGCTGGTGTATTGCCATTTTCACGCTCATCACCGATTACCGAAGTATTGTAAGCTCTTGCGCTAAAATATGAAGGATCACTTGGCGTCCCGAGTACCGATAGAATGTTGAAATATGGAAATGTGTCCCTTGTATTGTTCATGATTGTAACACGCGTAAGTATTTTCAAAGACTGTTTCGAGTGGCACAAGTGGCAGGCATATTTATAGGACAGGATATCGAAAAACCAAAAAAAAAATGTTTGCGAAAAGTGATATACCTGTAAAAGTTAGTAACACGCTTGGAACATATAATGGCACTAAGAAATTGTGGGTTTTTCATCGAACAATAGCCGTTCCAGGCGATCTTTTGTTTTAAGACGCCAAAATATCTGTGTGCCTGAAAATTGTACGATCTTTTTTTTTTTTTTTTTTTTTTTTCAAGGAAAATCGTTGAAATAGGGGCGTTCCTTTTTTTACTGCAAACAATGGCCTCGATTTGCGCTAAGGGCTGACATTTTCGCGAACGGCATCAATAAGCTATTGAGCGTAGGAGAGAAAGAAAGAGAGAGAGAGAGAGAAAAAATCTCATCCACATCTCATCTCACATTGTTTAATATTAAAATCTCTATAATAGAAATACTAAACCGCGCAGGTATATTGACCTGCATATAGATACATGCAGAATAGAACAAAGATCGAACAAAGCGTTTTTTAAATGACTGTTTATAAAGAAAGTTCATTTCATTCCATGTTCTTTGTGATTTTAGTTTTCCACATATCACACATTTCCGTAACTCATACATCGATCGATGAGTGCAGTAAATCACACTTAAGTGTATCGTCAAGATATTAAAACTATTTATAAATTGCAGCCCATAAATAAAGAAGAAGAAAAAAAATGTTTGATCAACGAATAACTTGTAGATATTTTTATAGTTTTATATAAATCAGTCTTACATTCTATGTTTTCTGCATTGAAACTATAATTATCCGTATGTTTTTCAATAAATTCAGAAGATCCGCTTAAGAGCGTCATGCAGCTATGAAAAGAACTTGTAGTTTTGACTCATTTTTTATCGTTAAATTATTGTAAAGTCATGAAATCAAACGAAAACTCCGTTTAAGTGCGTCAGCTACAGGCTCTTTTTATAGGGACGCTACAAAAGTAGACCGATGGTGATAGAAAACAACGCCATATTTTTCCCCGCTCTTTTGACATTTCTCTTCAGTAAGGTTTGCCATTTGATCATGGAAACATATACGATCCAACAACGAGTCGAAATTATTAAAATTTACTACCGAAATTCGGAGTCAATGGCCTCAATTTTAAGAGCGCTACATCCAATATGCGTTATTGGACAGGCAGCAATCCACACGTACTCTATGAGTCAACATTACATCCAGAAAAAATTACGGTTTGGTGCGGTTTATGGGCCGGCGGCGTCATTGGGCCGTACTTCTTCCGTGATCCGTGATGATCAAGACCGGCACGTTACTGTGAATGGGAATCGCTAGCGCTCAATGATAATCGAATATTTTTGGTCCGAATTGGATGATATGGACTTGGACAATATGTGGTTCGAACAGGGCGGCGCCACAAGCCACACAGCGAATGTCACAATCGATTTATTGAAAACCAAGTTTGGTGAACGTGTTATCTCACGAAATGGCCCAGTCAATTGGCCGCCTCGGTCGTGCGATTTGACGCCGTAGGACTATTTCCTGTGTGCCTATATCAAGTCTATGGTCTATGCCAACAAGCCAGCGACGATTGATGAACTTCGTACGAATATCGAACGTGAAATTAAATTGCAGCAGTATCGGCCGATTTATGCTTGAAAATCGTCGAAAATTGGGTTCAAATGAATTTATAAAGTTATTCGAATCCAGTTATGATAATAGTTTCAGAAAACCGTCATCAATATTTCCGATATCTCCATAAATTTGTACCTGGTGTAGATATAGTATGTAAGTAAAACATTTTAGCACCATTTTCAGTCTCAAAATAACAGAAAAAAAATACATCCATGTAAACTCCATTTTGGAAATATTTAAGATGTGTTAACTCATTCAATTTATTAAAAATATATTTTGACTTGGTTTGTGTATCATTGTGAAAGTACAGCAAGTGTGTTGTTAGTGATAGACATCAAATTTACGTCATTTACAACAGCTGAGATCAGCTGATTTTGAATTATTGTGAATGCATTTCAACCTCTTTCAATATCACATTGTTTGCGACGCCGAATTCTTTCTTTCATGTGACATTCATGACTCAAATTTCTTGCACATTCTCTTGTTATTCGTTATTATGTCTGATATTCATCAAGAATGATAGAAAACAAGATTACGACAACGCCGGCAGCGTACAACGTCACAGCGTTTGCTACTACAGGAATAGCGACACTGCAACTGCTAAAATTCAAAGCTCGGCACTTGACATTTATTATTCTGTGTTTAACTTTTTTAAAAATCACTCAAAACTCTGAAAAATCAACTTTTTAAGAGCCATCTGTGACGTCAATCCGTCAAACGAGGCAAGTACGAAGTAACGGCAGTGCTTTTGTCGCCACCTTCTTTTCTCTGCATCGTGGATATTCCTTTGTAGTGTCAACTTTTCGGGCCGCCATCTTAACGAACCTGTCGAACGTCGAACTTGTTATCTATTCGCAATAATCTAGCTCAATTATTTAATGTTTATTGCTTTCTCAAAATTAAAAATGCTGATTTTGTAAACAATGAAATGGAGTTATCCTTTTTTATAGCTGATACCAAAAATTTACAAACCGTCTATTTCTCTTTCGTATTGGCAGTAATAAAAAAAATGCGATGCAGTGACATCAGCTGGCACCAACAAAAAAAAAAAAAAAAAAAAACACAAAAACACAAATTTTTGTTGCCAAGCCATAAAACGCAAACAAATTTCACACACTTTTGCCGTCATTCGTGTTGGCATGCCTGTGAAAATCATAAAATCAGCAATTGTGCATGTGTGACATTTTATTTGCAATTTTCATAGCGGGTTAATGGAATAACTTGAACCACATGGGGGAAATAAAGCGAACGTTTTTATAAATATTATAAATTGTGCTTTGAGAGACCTTTTTTTTTAGCACCCAAATAAAGGAACTCCACCGAAAGGTGTTGTCCTTTGAGGTTCACAGAGAAGCACTGCTTGGAGGTGGAGGTGGAAGAGATCAACAACAGTGGCCGCAAAGAAAATTGACTGTAAAGTAGAGAGCTTTCAACTGTTCAACATTTTCCAAATTTCATTGCATTTTACGTGTGCATTATATAAAAATAAAAACTAATATGCAGTGAATATCAGTGAAAAACGTACAGCGAATTTTTATGGTAGCAAAAATTCAACATGACCCGCAAAAAAAAACACAAATTTAAAAACCAACGGTAATTTTTAGTTAATAATAATTTCAAACTTGCAGTTTATTTTATTGAAATTGGGCGGGCTAGAGAAATTATTACTCATAAAGTTTTTGCAAATTCTTATTATAAAGTAAGAAATTTTGATTTTATTAAAAAAAATATATAAAAAAAAAACTTTTCACTTAACAATAAATGCGATTGGAAAATCGAATAGCAAATTATTTCCAATATTTTCTCATTTTTTTTCATTTTGCATACAAATAAAATTCGTACGCTAAAATCCATATGACTGATGCGTGACATTTTTTTAATTTGCACTGTATTTTAGTGAAATTGATTGGGCTACAGGTTTCTGCAAATTCGTATTTAAAAGTTGAAAGGTTAGTTTCAGCTTTTTTTTTTAAATTTATTTTTATAAAAAAAAAAACTAAAAAAAAACCTTCCAAATATATAATATATACAGAAAATGTCGGTAAAAATCGATCAACGAATTATTTAAAAAACAAAATTTTGTTTTCATCTGTCATAAAAATAAAACTCATACGCTAACAAAAATCCATATGCTTTATATGGAAGACAAAATACAAAAAAATTACACAAAATACCAACAATAATTTTTAGCCACTTCAGATTTGCACTTTGTAAGTTTTTGCAAATTCTGATTAAAAAGTTCGAAATTTTGATTTGAAATTTTTTTTCTATAAAAAAATACCAGAAAAAATTTTTGTAAATGTCAGTGAAAATCGAACAACGAATTGTTTGCAATATTGAAAAACAAAAAAAAAACTTGTGTTTTCATTTGCCATAAAAGTAAAACTCACACGCTAACAAAAAACCGTATGCCTGAATTTTTTTTATATGGAAGAAAATATGCAACTGGACATAAAATATCAAAAAAAATAAATAAATAAAATTAACTCTCATTTTTAGCTACTTCAAACATGCACTTTATATTAGGTACTAAAATTGCAAGCTTCTGTAAATTATGATTAAAAAGTTTGAAATTTTGATTCCAAGTTTTTTTTTTTTTTTTTTTTGAATAAAACTCAATAAAAAGCTTTTGAAAAATATTAAAAATAAATTTCACTGACACACACTGTATGCATACCTATCAGTCAGTTTCTGAAGAAAAAAAGAAGCACGCAAATGTGCGACAATCAACCGTTCGGCGCTGAGTAGAAAACCAAAAAAGACTACTGAATGAATACATGCGGATATTTTTGGGGTAACTGTTTGAAGCTTGTTGCCACGGATCATGTGAGTATTTTTGGCAAATGTAATGTAATGTAAGGGTTGATAAATATATATATATATATTCACACAGGCAGACAGACAGACATACATATATCATTTAGAAGATGCTAAACAGTCCGACTCCAATGAGTAGTTGACTATCAGCTAGAGACGAGTGGTGATGGTTGGGCGCACTAATCGAATGTATAGCAAAGATTGAGAAGCGACTACAAACTGTTGCAGCCACAAGAAAACAGACTTATTTAGAGACAAACAGAAAGACCAGAAAATAGTTTATTGATTAATACCCAAGACTTAAGGCAATATGTGAACCAGTATTCATAGATAAAATGTAAAGGGTGGTTAAATTTTAAGGGCCGATGTTGAATGTGAAACACACCTAAACGTCAAGTTTTTTTCTGCATTTCATTTGACATTTCTCAATTTCAGACTAACTCAATTTGAACATGGAAAGATACACAATCGAGCAACGTTGGCAATGTTATTCAGGCTTATTATGAAAATGTGCGTTCAAATCAAAATGCATTTCGAAGAAGATCATCTTCAGTGATGAGGCACATTTTCACCTCAGTGGATTCGTCAATAAGCAGAATTGCCGCATTTGGGCGAATGATAATCCAAGAGTGATTGTCGAAAAACCAATGCACCCACAAAGAGTGACTGTTTGGTGCGGCTTATGGGCTGGCGGCATCGTCGGTCCGTGTTTTTTCCAAAATGAGGCCGGTCAGGCAGTTACTGGGAATGTGTTCGCTATCGTGAGGTGATAACGAACTTTTTATTGCCCGAATTGGAACATATGGATGTGGACGATATGTGGTTCCAACAGGATGGTGCCACTTGCCACACAGCCAACGAAACGATGGCTCTGTAGCGCGACAAATTCAATGGACGTGTTATCTCACGTGGTGGCGATGCCAATTGGCCACCAAGATCATGTGATTTGACACCGTTGGACTACTTTCTTTGGGGTTATTTGAAAGAAAAGGTGTACGACGATAAGCCAGCAACAATTCAAGAGCTAAAGGATGAGATAATTCGGCACAGTAACGGCATAGAACCTCAATTATGCCTCAGCGTCATCGAAAATTTAGACCATCGGATGGAGGTGTGCCGCCGAGGTCGCGGCGGATATTTGGCCGATATTTTGTTCCATACATAATTGAACCACACCATATTATCATAATAAAAAGAAATTTCAATAATTTCCAAAATAATTTTTATGTTTTATTCAAAATCAACAGCGGCCCTTAAAATTTAACCATCCTTTATATAATATAATCGTTTGAGTCAATAGAAATCCTTTACAAATTCTATGAAAGGAAACCCCAATAAGCGAAGGGCAGCTTGAGCTACCAAATACTTGTTTTCAAAAGCAGGTTGAGAATTATATAAATATGCCCGCCGAATGAAATAACACGCAAATAGCGTGGATTGTCTAAAGATCTGATGTTGCATACTTCAAGGAGTAATATGCTTGTGTTATTTGCAAAATGAGGCAAATGAAAGGACGATTAATTTAATAACAAAAATAAAATAAAATAAATAAAAAATAAAAATGGAAACACCATCGAAAATAGTTTTTTTTTCAACCACTTGTTTTCGTTGTTGTCTCGTTGTGCCTCGATAGTTGGCGCAGAAGTCGAAATATTCATAAAAATAGTACTTATGGTACGATTTGATTGAAATCCAAAGCATATATTAATAGAAATGTATGCGCAACAAATTTAACCGCTAGGTGGCGCAAAAGTCGAGATATTTGTAAAAACCTTTTATAAGTACTATGAATGGTTCAATTTCGCTGAAATTCAAAACCTACATATATTACTTATATACAAACTAATAGTGGTGCAAGAATTTTACTCGCTAGATGGCGATGGGTCCATATATTCGTAAAAGCCCTCATTTATGGGCCGTTTTGGTAAAAATTCATACGACATCTGCGAACATTAAAGTAGAAGCGCAAATTATTGACAAATTTTGACAAAGTGGCAAATACTTGTATTAAAAATGGTTTACTAAATAAACAAAAAACAAAAAATACATAAATCAAGGTTTCATATTTTGAAGAAAATTGGCAAAATTTACTTAGAATTTTTAGACATTTTTTAAAATGCAGTTTCAGAGCAAAATGATCAACACCTTCAAGAAAATATAAAAAAATCAACGGAAATTTTGAGTCACTTAAGACATGCAGTTTACTATACTAAAATTTAATGAGCTACAAAACTGCATACAAATAAAATTTCTGAAAATTCTGAGTAACAAATTTAAATTTTGCTGCAAATTTTTATAAATCTTCCAGAAAGTTTGAAACTACGACTTACCAAGATTTTTTGTTATAGAATTTACAATAAATTTTTATTAAAAAAATAAATTTAATTTAAATTTAAAAAAATGGTCAAAAAACATTTTGATATTATTTTCGTAAACACAACTATATTTGGTACTGGAAAAAATTTATCTTACTTTTTAATATCGTTTTTTTTTTTTAAATAAAGAAGACATAAAAATAATTAGAGGCACATGGCCGTGAAAGTGGTATATTGAGTTTGATAAAAAAAAATGGTTGGCATCCTAATGTTTGTGCATTACTTATCTACTACATACAGAAAATGCGAAAAATAAAAAAAAAAAATATGTATATACATAAATAAACTAAATAAGAAGCAAGAAAAAAATAAATGAGAGCCACGATTTCTTAAGTGTAGTGCAAAACTGTCAAAACGTCAAGTGTCAAGTAAATAGTTCGGTGACGATATGGCGACACGTTGCAATGCTGAGCTGCTGAAGGAAAAGCAAGCAATAAATAGTTATGTGCTGTTCTTTTTTGTCTTTTTTTTTTTTTTTTTTTGTGAAACAAAAATCGATTGCGCGTCTGGCAACCAACGGAGCGAAGATGACAGTTATATAGCAGCTGAAAAGTGGCAAAAAAAAAAAACTACATTTATGCAAGCAGGAACAACTTAAGAGAAAAATGTGCAATTCAAAAATTGTGGAAAATATTTGAAAAAAACCCGTGCCACCATCCTGTGAGTTGTGGGTTTAGATGAGATATTTATAAAGTGTGAAATTTTCGTTCTTCGGAAGCGAGTTTAGTTTTACCGCTCACTTTGCCCACCCAACCCAAAGTGCCTTTGGGGTAGCACTTGTTGCTCTGAGACTGTCATTATTAGTTATTATTAGTGCCGATTGCTTTACTTTGATCAAATTAGAAAGGCAAAAATCGGACGGCTTACGTCAAAAACCACCACGTTCGCTCGCTGTGTGCTTTCGAAAAATTTCCCACACTTGGCGCTTTCTATTTACGGCACTGCTTTTTTTTTCTTGTACTTTCTGCCTCTTTTTATTGGTTTTCGCATAAATTGAGGTTTTTAAATTTGTTTCCCACTTGAGTTCAGTAAACTTCCGTATGCCGGTATTTGTTGTTGTTGTTAATTTTTATTTGCCGGCAGCTTGCCTAATTTTAAACAGCTGTAACGCGCGTAAAATGTTCAACGCCAGCCCCACCACCATCAACCAAGCATTCCATTTCCCACTGACGTACCCTGACGTTCCACATTTGCTAAATATGCGTTGCTTTATTTTCTTTCCCAAAAATTTTTAAGATTTAATTTTAGCACAGAGAACGTGGTGTGCGGCGTGCGGCGTGCGGGATGTTGCACACTAATCCCTTCGTTTGTTGCGTACGACAAGCGGGCGAAATTCGTACTCTACGCCAACCCTACCTTCCTTTTACATTTTTCTCCTACAGGTTTGATTCAAACAAAGCATTAGCGTTTATTCAACCGTTGATTTGACATATTTTGTTGCATTTTTTGTTTAAATAAACTCATGTGCGTCTCTTGCCTTCTTCCTGACTCAACGTTTTTCATTATCTGGCAGTAATTGTGACTTGCATCTTAATTTGATATCGCTACTTTTGGCTATACTTATACATACGTTGTATATATGTATGTATATCTGCTTTAAGTACTTCTACAACACTTTCAATATACTATGTAGAATGTTTGGTCATTCTAAATGTTTTTTTTGTTTTTCTTATACTCTCCCATGCAGTATACGTGCGCGCATTTTTTGGCTAGCATTCAGCAGTGAATAAAGTGAAAGAAATCAAGCACTTAAGCTTTCTGTAAATCAGTGCTATTTTTTGATTGACCATCTGTCCATATGTTTTGTGTTTTTGTTGTTTTTGCTGGTTTTTGTCGTCATGTCATCATCAATTCGAATACTTCTCGTTGTTGTCTTGTGACATTAAAAATACAACGCTGATACATCGACACTCCTGTCAACAACATTCTCCTATTCCTTTTAATCGTTCACTCTAATCATAGTTAATCCAAATTGTTGCACGAGCAGTATGGGAGTTTTTATGTGATACATCAATATTTTTGTAGTGCAACATTTGCAGCTACGACTAATCAGCAGCGAAGGTCAACAAATGGCGTTGAGGTCGCCGTTCGAAGACGTTGAAAGTCCCAGCAAAGACAATCAAGAGTTTTTTTTTGTGCTTAATACTTAATGATTCGTTTGACAAATTTGCTTTTGGTGTGGGCGTTTCTAAGTTGGCGAGTTGGTCATGGCTCGGAAAAAGACTAATGAATTAAGTGGCATGACAAGCATCAATTAATGTCATGAGATTTTTTCATCAATAATATATTTTTAATATAAAAAAAAAATACTCAGCACACCATGACGGCATAGTTTCGGCTAATAGAAAGTAAGTCAACAGATTGTGTTTTTTTTTTCGAGATACTAATGACTCAGCGGCGGACTATGTGAGGGAGAGAGTTTAAAGGTTCTAATACTTTAAGTGTGTCAAAACTTATATTTAGTAATAGTGACAGAGCCTGCCGATTATTCGTTTAATCCTCTTAGTAACAATAAGATATCCTACTAATATTATAAGTGTAAAAGTTTGTTACCTTTTAAAGCAACAACTGCTGGACGGATTTGTACGAAATTTAGCACATAAATAGCTTATACCCTAGATTAACATATAGGGTTGCCACCTGTTTAACCCCAAAAAGTTATAGCCAATAAAATAAATAAGTTAAATCACATAATTCTATATGACGAATGAAGATATTTGGACAATATTTGACAGATATTTGTCCGCTATAGAAGCCATTTTTTTTTTAAAGGGAGTTACCAACTTTTTCAATGGTTAAATTCAATTAAAATAATCAGTGAAAACAAAATCAAGCGAAGGAAATTTTACTAATGCTTCAATTCCAAAAAATATTTTGAAAGAGGATTGCTATCTGTTTAGAGGTAAATTAAATTAAATTAATAAAATAAATTAAATTAAATTTCTTAAATGAGTGTCAAACTAAACGTATGAAGAAACATGAATTTAAATTTTTTCCAGAGTTGCCACCTATTTAAAAAATTAATTAAAATTATAATAAATTAAATCAAATATTGAAAGAAGAAAGGTATCAAACAAAAGGGGTTTAAGAAAGTTTTACTTGAAGGTTACCACCTGCTTAAAAAATACATGCAATTAAGTTATTAAGTTAATTGAAATACTACGACGAGGAATGCAAAGGAAGTAGGCTTAAAAAAAATTAATTGTTACAATGTATTTAAAGAACGTTGCCATCTGTTTAAAAATATTCGTTTAAATAAGCAGCATTAACGTTTATATGAAAACAATTTAGAAGAGGGTTGCCACCTTTTAAAGCACGTTGTTTCAATTTAATTGGTGCCAAACGAAAGAGGTTTAAACACGCTTGCCCCCAACGTTAAAAAAATTGTAGTCAACTATATTGACAACGTAAGCATTACTATTTAGACTGTTTTGAACTGATACAAAGTTGGGGAAAACTTAGTATCGAAAAAAATGTGTTTCGAAATTTGTTTATTTCCAACTATGACGTCACAAATGAGTAAATTCTGTCAACGACCCCAAGTACGAAGTAACGGAAGTCCTTAATGCGCCACCTTTGTATTTTATGCATCATGAATTTAAGATAACGGTGCTCTTTTATCTGATTTACGTAGTGTTTCAAAATTTTAATACATCTCTGGGCAAGTAGCCTTTGAGGTCATTAGACCTTATTTTTCAAGCAAAGCTCACCTACAATTAACGAAGAAACCGTTTTCTCTTTGCTCGGATAAAACTCCCTTGACGCATGCTCTCTCTAGCGAGTTCGTTAGCCATGCTCATTTCTGAAATACATACAATATTACTGTGGTTTGATAACTGAAAATAGTTAAAGCCCCAGAAAAAGAGGGCAAGCATTACCATACCAGATGAATTCCAATTCCACCATCAAAGAAGTTAACTTCATTTTATTTTTGTTAGGAATCCAGAACTCATCATGTATAGATGAAGGTGAGTGCTATCAAAATTTCTAAAGCAATTATCCTGCGTTTCTAACAGCACGAAGTGCTAATTCGGAAAATTATGTGGATTTGAAAAAGAGTGCTAAGCATTCGCTAAAAGATGTAGAATTGTGGAAGAGTCCTTAAAACACTACTTCTAGGAATGTCCTGGACTTTGAGGGACATATTACAAGATTACAACTACATCTTCGAAGACTTGGATAATTTCGGCATGTACCAGTTGATGACATTGTTGTCAACTTTTGAATCAATTATTGAGACAGGTTTATGTTTTGCATAGAACATTTCTATTTCATAGAACCCTACCTAGACTTCAGAGTTTGTCTGTAAACTTTAACTATTCCGCCGAAAAGCTTTTGATTAATTAAAAAAATAGTGTCGTGGAATTATCGTTATTGGAAGAAATTCATTGCAAACCTTAAGGGCAAATGGATAATTCATATAAATTGAAGAGAAAACAATCAATTATACCTCCTAAGCAACTGTGGATCTTTCTCACAACAAATTCAAATCAAAAATACAAGTATCACATTTTTTATTAGTTAGAAAAAAAAAACACAGTGGCCAAGAGCGTGGAAACTCCCCACTTACAAATATAACGACATACATATAGGAAGCTCGGTCCCGCTACCACAATCGAAACAATATGAATCACACCAAGCAACAAAAAAAAAGTAGTACATACAAAACAACGCGGTATATAAACCAAAAGCTACGAAATCAGATAATTAGCCGCACTGAATGTACATACAATATTTGGAAAAGTTCAAAAAGGCTTGTTAAAAGGTAACAAAAAACAAGTAAAAACAGCGCTGTCTTCGGCTATGCCGAAGGCTTCATACCTTTCATGAATGGAAGACTAGTAAAAAACGTGTTATTGTATTACAATTTCGTATTACCTATAGTTAAAAGCGAAAATTTCCTTCAAATCAATAAAAATAATTCTAGTAAAGGCATTGTTATAAATTATTTAATGCTTTTCCTTATGTAATTAAAAAGAACTATGTTTTAAGAAGGGAATGGTTTTTGAATATTTTTAATATCGTATCGACGCTTGATATTCAACATTTAAAAAATACAAATAATTAAGTATTAATATGTAAGACCTACATATGTCGGTCTTTGAAAACAGTTATCAGATCCGTAAATAGTTCCCAAACGTTTAACGCTATGATTCATGTGATATTGCGCTGAGCTTATTACTTTTCGCAATAAATATTTGTCCTGAATTTATCTTGCCGATTTACACTGTGAACTCCGATCTTGATGAATACTAATATATAGCTAATAATGGTTGATGTTTGTGCAAAATTTCAAGCCTTTAGCTGTTTAAATGGAGGAGTTATGGTGCAAAATGCAATATCTGAACAATCGGTTGTATGGGAGCTATATGTTATATTTCTCCGATCTTCATGATTTTCAATACTGATACGTAGCTAATAATGGCTGATATTTCTGCAAAATTTCAAGCCTTTAGCTGTTTAAATGGAGGAGTTATGGTGCAAAATGCAATATCTGAACAATCGGTTGTATTATATGTTATAGTCACCCGATCTGGCCGATTCCGACAAATGTTTAATCATTTGTACAACGACACCTGCTCACCAAATTTCATCAAAATAGCTCTAAAATTGAGGGACTAGTTTGCGTTCAAACAGACGGACAGACGGACAGACGGACAGACAGACGGACATGGCTAAATCGACTCAACTCATCGTCCTGATCATTTAGGTATACTTTTTGATGGGTCTATCTCTTCTCCTTCTGGCACTTACAAACACCGGACCAAACTTAATATACCATTTCATTCTCATGAAAGGTATAAAAAAAAAATACAAGGCAAAAGTTGAAAGTAAAACTAAAACCAAAGCATACAATTATTTACACTGAAAAAAAATATCAACCAATTTTGATATGTACTTTGTAAGAGAAAAACAAACCTAAAAAAAAACAAAACGAATATTAGGCAACACCATTGCCAGCAGGGTTTTTCTCACCACAACCGTAGGTGGCCACACCAAAAGCGATAAACTCTGTTTGTGCCGTCGCGTTCATGTGAGTCACAACAGCGACGTACCCGCCCGCCGTAAAAGCTCAGCTGAGGGGGCAGATTCCACAAACACGCAGGCCATTTATACAGCTCAGTTGCAAAGATTGAACTGTTAACCGTCAGCACAGTAGGAAATACGCTTGCTATGTTACGAGTACCAACAAATTTTGTTTGACTTTGATGGGGAAATTCCCAAGTGAAACAAAACTACTAAAGAGGGTCACCATAAAAAAGGAAGTTTGCGTGAGGGTAGCGTAATAATAAATAACTTAAGAGTACCAAAAGAACCAGTTTTGACAATTTTATCTTTTCTTATTTAATTTTAATATTTTCTTACAAAAATTAATTATTTTCAAATCTATAAAAAACCATGTCGCAATTTCAAACTTTCGAGAAGATTTATATAAATTTCAAAAATTAAAAACAAAATAATTAAAGCGAATATTTAGGGTGTGCAGATTGAAACTTCTAACTTTCTAAAAAAAAAAAATCGTATAAAAAAATTGGAAATTTTGATGTATTTTTTTAAATTTTTTGAATTTTTACATATTTTCTACAAAATTTGAAACTTCTAACTTTCTAAAAAATCGAATTAAAAAGGAGGAAATGTTGATGTATAATTCTCGAATTTCTTGAATTTTTATAAATTCTCTAGAAAATTCGAAACTTGTAACTTTCTAAAAAAAAAAAAAAAAATCGGATAAAAAAATTGAAACTTTGATGTTTTTCTTTCTTTTAAATTTGTAGAATTTTTATAAATTTTTTTCTACAAAAATTGATTTCGACTTACATGGTTTTTTTATAACATTAGCTATAATTTTATTTAAAAAAAATTTAATTAAACAAGACAAGTCCAAATTTTCAAAAGTTGTCATTACATTTTAATCAATTATTTTTGTCAAAACAACTGTATTTTAAAACTTGAACAGAGAAAATAGAGAACCGTTTGCATAGGGAAATGGGAATAACATATGTGACAAGTTATTTTATATAAATATGTATGTACATTTTGTTAATTTTATGTAGAGGTAAACGTTACCGTATAGATAACGATAGTTTTAGCTCAATAGTTTTAAATTAATATTTTTTGTAATCGAAGAGATGTAAATCTTTTGAATACGACAGACAGAAAAAACAACTCGAAACAACACAAGGCCAGCAACACGTCCACACTGTAAACTAGTAAATTTTTAAATTTAGAAAAAAATAGAAGCTGAAAATGGCAAGCTTAAGGAATTGAGACTGAAAATTTATCTCGAATTTTCTATCGACATTTTGTTTTGGTTTAAGAAAAACTTGAATAACTCAGCCAAAACTTGCCCGATTTAGACTAACTAATAATATATCATTGCAATAGTATTTTCTCACCTTTCAATTTTTCCCCAAATCTTATTATTGATAATAATAATAAAGTTTTTTTTTTTTTAATTCTGTCATTACACAAATACATACAGTAGTAAAATAATATTATAAGGCTTATTTTTCCACTTACATTTCTGCTTAGTTTTATCCATTGCGGCACCGCTGGTATCCTCTATTCTATACATATATGTAGCTTTCTTTATAACAGCTGCTTCCAAAAAAAAAAAAGATTCTATAAATTCACTTGCACATGTACACAACTGCGCATGCAAGGAGAAAGGGGCTTGTGCGGGGTATGATGAGTTTGATGACAACAACAAAAAACACAGAGACACGTGGACTTTGTTGTAGTGAAAATTTTAAACTTTTTTGTTTGCACTTTAATGAGCCTTAATACACTGTAAGCTAACACTTTTTTCTAGAAATTTTTTTTCTACTTTTTTTTTTTTTAATAATTCTATAGTATAGCAATTTTTACTACAATATTTGAAAAACACTTTTCGTAATTCGCTTAATAAATTTTATGTTTTGTTTGTTACGTTTTTGGTGATTTCAAACTTTCTTAATCAATTTTGTTTTTTTATTACGTTTTTGTAGGTTTTTGTTTTACATATTTTTCTCGTTGTTTCACAAACACACCGCTGCACTGTGGTGTAAAAATGCTACTTGCTTGCTAGACCGCAAAGTACTTTGTCGCATTTTGACATTCAAAAGTAACGGTGACATTTTCACTAATTTGTTTTTGCGTGTTGTGCAGCTTTACTACGTTGTCGTTTTATATATAATTTATTTTGCTTGAATGTTAACATTTACACAATTAGTTATTTTTTACTTACGCTACGTGGGACACACACAATTTTTGGTGTTTTCTTTTTCTTTTGTTGCTATTTTTTACACTTTTACACAGGCCTTTGAACACTTTAGTTTCTTTTTTTACAAACTTTTTCTACTGCTTTTTACTGTAGTACTTTGTGTCAAATATAATAAACTTTTTTTGTGATTTCTACTTAATGTTGTAATTATCTACAACTTGTTGATATTTGTGGAAAAAATTTTAACGCCAACATAAACTGGAACATTTATTGGGATATTCAAGAAACTCGTGCCATCTGAGTTTGGAACTGACTGAAATGAGAAGAATGAAACGGCAAAGATTACTAAAAATTTAATTAACATATTTAAAATATTAAATAAATACACATGTTTTTATTTTTAAACTATGTAGCCATACCAAGCGTACACGATACGCTTAAAAAAGTCAACAAACTAAAATAAACACCGTCAATTATCAAATTTTTATAGTATTAATAAAAAATAAGTAATTAGTATAAATAAAATAATTTTATAAAAGTAAATTCCCACCCATAAAAATTTTTTTTCAATTTTCTTAATGAAAATTTTAAAAATATTAATTAATAATTATTTTATAAAACAAATTTATTAAAAATAAAATTAATTTATACTACAATTCTGAAATAATTAAATAATTATAAATAAAATTATTTATAAATTAACAAAAATAAATATTAATTAATATAATATTACTCTTAATTTATTGAATACTAAATATAAAACCCCCTATTATTTTAATTTAGTTAAATTTAATAAATAATTTTCAATTATATTTTAAATTTTTATTTTAATATATTTTTTAAAAAAGATGAAATAAATTTTATATTATTAAACTTTTATCACTATAAAAAAATTTTTTATTTATAAAATTTATTAAATTATTTAATTACAAAATTATAAAAATAATAAAATTTTATTCAAAAGAAAATAATTCTAAAACAATTCTAATACAAAATTGGTTTCCCCTCATTTAATATTTAAATAAACTATACGCCATGTCATGCCCGAGGTTACTGTCTAGTTTAGTCAGTGAAATCCTCATGAAAATCCTTTCAGTAGTTTCGGCGATTAGCGAGTTCAAATAGACAGACAAAAATTGTAAAAAATTGTCCAAATGCTTTCTATTTCAATTATATTCACTGCATCACCTTCTGTCATGTTTTTAAAGCAATTTTCTAGGGAGTGAGTATAGATTTCCATTATATTTTATAATTCATTAGATATACAGTGAGTTACAAAAACATTCACCAAATATTGAAAAGGTTTCTTTTATGCCAATTCGTTTTCGATAATTTTTTCATAAACATAAATATGTTACAAAAATATATTTGAGCTCCATCGGTTCAGTAGCCTTAGAGTCTATAAACTACATACCAACAGACACACACGGTATTTTTATATAAAAGAAGAAAGATTTAATATTCGGACCAAGGTTGCAGAAAAGCACGGCTCTTACTTCACACTCTTCCAAGCGGACGTGTACCGTTTGAAATCTGTTTTTGTATTGTGTTTGCAGAAGAACAAATGGTGTCAGAAGAATACATATTTTGCCAGATAATCAGACTGCTCTAGAGTCCTTAGACTCACATAAAACTGGAAATCTCTTTTGAACTAATTGTGGATTTGTAATCAGTTAACGCTTTTGAGTTCCGTGGCCATAAAAATAGTACGACGGTTTGCCAAGCACTCAGGCTTTGTTGCTTATTCCATTTAAGGCCTGTGAAAGATAAAGGAAGTAAGGATAGGAAAAAAACGGCAGAGAAAAAGGTGTGGATGGGATTTCATTTCTACTCCACAGATCTTTCAGACTTCGATAAATCTGAGAAGCATGTCGCTAGATATAGAACGAACGTTTTCCATTCTCAATATATTTGATCCAAATATTCTGCATCTCAGCCTAGCAAAAGAAGGACATATGCAGGCAAAAAGTGCACATCAGGTGCCTTTCATCAATCAAGAAGAAATATCGCCACCACCCTGTCCGGGTTTATCAGGAAGTACTTGGCTGTTGGTCGCACACCATCGTGTCTCATGCGTATTATTCATGAAATCCCTGAGGACATGCTTGGCCCTATAATTGCACTTAGTTACTTGGGCTCTCAGCACAGCTTGGCTGCCATTGCAGACTCTGATTCGGTATACACGTCACCTTTCGCTTAACAATCTGCCTAAAACTATCCCACAGTCAATCGAACTTTTGCAAACCCAAAAACTATTATTACTTTGAGCAAATCCTATCCGGTAAGGCAATAATAACAAAAACTGTTGTCTTTCATATCTTCAGTTTGCCTAGGTCTATTCCGCCTTTGTTAACGAGTTTTACTTGTATTTTTTCGCATAAATTCCCTTCCAATATGATACGGCCAAAGAGATTTTAAGTTTTGAGTATTAGTTTTAGTGTCGCAATTCCACTTTGCTTTTAGTTTGCACTGCATTTGCAGCTGAACAGAGTTTCGGGCTTGGACTGCTTCTAATTCTAGAAAATGTTGATGGCGATGTTGGGCTCATGGAGCAAAAGAAGCTGCAATTGAGGCACCTACGGCGGAACCAACTGTAAATTAGCGCAGAACTAATTTAGATTTTCCAATGCAGGAAATGGGATCGCACAAAAAAGCAATCAATCACGTAATTTCCCAACAAAATGGTTTCTACAGATCTCAAATAAGTATAATGAGAAAAACTGTTGTTGAAAATCACTAGATGCGACAGAAAAATATGTATACAAAAGCCAACAGCTTAAGATATAAGATAAAACCAAAGATAAGATGCACAAACAAATGGGAGAAAGTTAGAAGATCACGAATCTAGAGAACACCTACACACATACATACATACATGCATCCACATGTGTTTGGAGTCAGCACACCGATTTATATGTATGTATATACCAATGGCAGCTTCCTAAATAAACGGTGAGTGTGGCTGATTGACGTCTATACAAGGCATAGCATATGTGGTGCTATGTCTGCTTTATCTCACACAATCCCCCACACACGGGACGTGTGCGCTGATGCCAGACGGCAGCTAAAGCACATAAATCAAATCAAATTATGGTTAGCGTGTAAGCAAAGCGAACAGCTGCAACGCGCACGCGCGACAATCTTACCACCAACGAACGAACGAAGGAACGAACCGACGAACGAACGCACCAAAGATTGAACGAGCAAGCAAGCGACGTCAGAGACAAGCGTATACCGCACGTAAACATGATGTAAACGAACGCTCCACAATGATCCTCACTTGTCTGCCTACACACGCGCATCCAACGCCAACAAAATATGTACCTGCCTGCCTGCCTGCCTGCGCAAAAAAGAACAAATGCGTGCGTGAGTCAAGCGTCTAATGTTTGCGAGTGTGGCGAGTGTTCCGCTTGCGATGTCTCCACTTTCGTTATTATTATAATTATTATTGTTATGACAAGTTTTCTTCTGGTTGCCGTTGTTGTTTTTGCTTTTAATCAACTGTTGGCGCTCAATCAGCGAGCAGTTGAAAGTTATTCTGTCGCTGTTTTCGTTTGTGCGGTGTGCTTGATGAAAGCGCAGTTTTGTTTTTTTTTTTGTAGATTATCTGCGGGATATGGAGAGCAGGTTTTTGTAGCGGCAAGAAGTTGACGAGTTGTTGTTGCAACAATACCCGACAAAAAGGTTAATGTTCGCTGAAGACGCTGCTTTAAGTTCGACAGCGAGACGCAAATGCGAGACTACAGATCAGCATCAGCAGACGATAAACACGAATACAGAAATGAAAACAGAAATAAAAACGAAAGCAATGCAAAAAAGAAATACACTGAAAGCGCGCCTAAAGCAAATTAGAATAAAAAGAGGCGCAGCAATAAGAAATCAAGAACATATCGGTAAGTTAAAATTATTTATCAAAGTAAGCGCGAACAACAAGCTACATAGACGGGAGCGATACGCGTAAAGAGCAAGCAGGGTGTTTGAAAAGACAAGAAAAAATACCAGCATGAAAGGTAAGTGTATATTAAAAAATCGTTTTCTGGCTTGTGTTGTGCTGTCTCCCCTACCCCAACACTGTACACCTCTCCCCTTCCGTCGATGCTTTTTTCAACTATCTACTTGAAAAATGCTAAACAAAAATTTTCTCAACAACAATTCATCTATTTTTATTTAATTTCCCCAAGCATTATGACATCAAACACCACGCCTGTCCGCGCTGCCATTCGACAATTTACTGCACGTTTCTTACCGTTCGTTCCCGTTCGTTCCCGTTCGGTACATTCATGCTCGCTATCACCACTTTTTCTTTTTCTTCGCATGTTTGATCTGTCGTGCCGTGCTATGCTGTGCTGTCGTTCATATTTTCTTAAAATTACTTTTATCTCATCCCCATCTCGACCTGTTCTTTTCGGTGCGGTATTAGCGCTTGCGTTGCTGCTTCCACTGCTGTTTCATGGAATAATAAACTGCCTTCGTATTTTTATTTTTTTGACATTTTCCTTTGTTGTTGCCGCGTTTTTGAATTTTATTTTTATTTCCGTCCATTTTTGTGTTTTATTTTTATGTTTTAGAATAAAACAAAATATTAGGTGACGTAACAGGCTACAACTTTGGCACAAATGCTGCTAGCGAGAACGAGTCAAACTTGTGTGGTGTGTTGCTACGTCGATCAACATATCTATTTTCAAACAAACCCTGCCCTTTTCTGAGCTTTATGTGGGTCTTAGACGACCGTACTGAGAGTCTTGGCAGGAATTACATATAATTTAAAAAGCGTTCAAGTCTACTACGCCACCGCTTCATCCGTGTCTTCACTCGGAGGTTTGCGATTGGCTGCCGAGCGGCGACCGCTATTAGAACAAACTTTTTCTAAAATTTTTGTTGTTACTTGTCCCGGCCAGGATTCGAGTCCGGAACCAACCGAACGATGCGCTCACATGCTACGCACTCGGTCACGGCGGCTACTCTAGCAATCAGCAATCCGAAAAACGGATATTCGGAATAAACCGACCATTTGAATTAAATTCGGATCTTGCTTGATATGGATGGAAGAATCTGGAAGACATGCTGGTGGAAAACTAAGATGATCCATTGCTAACTGCCTTAGTTACGCAAACAAATCGTGAAGTTTGCGGACAATCACATTACTACTAAAGTTGTTTAAAATGCACGACACCTGAAATTAAGAATGACGTCCAACTCGACGCAGATTTACTACACTGAGAGCCGAGGGTCTATTGTCTCTTCAAATCATCTTAAGAAATTCACGAGACATCTTGGGAATAGCGAGTGTCACCTGGTAGCTAAGGTGTTTCTCGCCTTATAGAAAAAGATCCGACGGTATTTCTGCGGCTGAACCATACACGTGGCTTTCCAATTTGTAATGACCAGCAATATTGCCTGTAAGCCGCCGTATAAATTTTAATTTCGGAGGCTTACGAGTTGTTTGAACTTTTTCACCTTTGCTTGTATCTCTTCCCTAATTTTATGTGATTGTGTGATGGCTCACTGCAAAAGGTTCAAATGGCATTGAACTCAACGCAGCTTAACTTTAGATAAGAGGTTAAATCCAAAACACAATGACCTTTAAGAGACCACAAGGCCCGCAAATATTGCAGGTATGTTTGGCTGAGAGAATTCATCCAACACTTTTTTGTGTTGAATGTTATTTATACTGTGAATAAGTGGATGGAAAATTACGGCTGGAAACTCAATTTCAGTGAGGTGCTTAAAGAGCTTGATACTCTTGATTTATTTTTGTAAGATTTTGCCAACTTTCTTATGAATATCATATGGATTTGTTGAGTGGTGAAGTTGACATCGCTTTACTTTTCCTGGAAAATGTAAGAATATGTTAAAAATTCAAGACGACTAAGCACACAAGTTATACGAAAAATTAACACAAACAACAAAAAAGTCAATACAATGAGTATTGAGAAAAAGTAAGGCATTCAATTACAATGAAATGGCAAACAACGTGCAGGAAATGTGCTGGACACGACAACAACGACGGCAAAGGAACTGAAGAAGAGACGCAAAAAGTTAAATATGAACGGAAGAAAAATAAGAGACCAAAAAATAAACACTCACACAATAGCAGCAAAATAAAAAAATAAAAAATAGAAGTGGAAGCCAGTAGGCGCAAATGCATACAAACAGGTTTTTTGGCCGGCTGGCTGGCAAGCTGCAAACGTTGGCTGGAACGAACTGGTTGCTGGTTGCTGGTCGCTGGCTGAATGGCTGCCTGGCCGGCTGGATTAAGCGCCAGACGCGGCAGCGGTTATGGTAGCTTGGCGTGGCATTGCATGGCATAACGTCATATAAGCAACCAAGCCAGGCAATGGCAACAGCAACAGCAACAGCAGCAGCACCACCAACTTCATTTCCTACCTCATTTATTTGTTTATCCGGCATTGCCACTTCATTATCGGTTTGGTCAACGCGCAACGGACGTCTGTGTGTGTGTGTGTGCATGTTGTTTATTTGTTTGCATTGTTGCCACTATTTACCGCCTGACGGTGTGCTGCATCGTCTCCGGTCCGATTCGGTCACCCTTTGTCGGCGGGGGCTTATCCATGCGCTTGAAAACGCGGATGGTGGTGAATGAAATGTTTATGTTCTTCGGTTTTTTCCTCTTATGCTCACAACTGTTGTTGTTGTTGCGTCTTGAGATATTTTTGAGCTTTTTCGGCTGTTGTTTTGATGGTGTATAAGGTGTGTGTGTGTGCGTGTACGTACTCGAAACGGGTCAGCAGAAGAACAACAATAAAAGCATACCCATTATCAAATGCAGCTGTTGGGCTTCATCAGAAGCAAGTGAAGCGATGTGTGTGTGACTGTGTGCGTACAAGTTTCGGATTTAATTTATTTTCATTTAATGCGCTTTTAATGCCACCCTTTCCTCTTCTTACATACATATCTACTATGTACAGTTGCGAGCACTGAAATAGTAGCCGCAAAACATATTATCCTATATTAAGAAATATTATCGAAGCGCCTAAAAGATGCAACATAAAAGCAAATGTAAACACATAATACAAAAACAATTTCTCAAATGAAGTGCCGAATTGTTAGTTTACGCACAATTTTAAATGACAAATGCATTTTAAAAGCTGTGCTAAAATGTTGCTAGCAACATGTTGCCAATATGTTGTGAGCTTTTTCCGATTGTCGTGGAAATGCTGCGGAATTACACGGTAAACCAATTTATATGGTTTAATAGTTGTTTTTTAAAGTGAAAATACCTATTTTTTGTATTTTTTGAAGATATATATACATACATTAGGGTGCATCGCTCCCTATTCAAAAATTCGGTACTGTTTTTCCATCAGACAAAAATATTTCTTAATAACATTAAGAATTAGGTGAGTTGGACCGATTTGAAAACAGCTCTATTTATGGTGTTTTTTTTTATAAATAAAAATACTTTCTTAAAGTATACATTTTTTAAACTACGCCCGATTATAAAACAGTTTCAGCTCAAAAGTTTTGCACAAATTATTTTAAAATTTGTTCAACAGATTCATAATAATGGAATTTTTGATGATATCTGTGGCTTTTTTCTGGCATATTGGTTTAAGAAAAAATTTAGTATCTCAGCTAAAACTAGGCCGATTTAGACTTATAAGGTATGCTTTTTATTAAAAATAAAGCCATTAACCTCCCAAGTTTTTTACACAAATCTCATTATGATTCCGTAAATTTTTTTTTAGTACACTGTTTTATTATTTGAAGTGTGTTTTTGTTATATTCAAAAAGGGTATTTTTATTTATTTTTGAAAAAGTTTCAAATCAAGCCAACTAACGTGAATTTTAATATATTTCGAAATATCTTTATAATTCCATTGAAAAATTTGCAAGAACATATGTACATACATACATAAGTATGTTCGAAATTTTTTTTTTTTTTTTAATTTTTTAGCAAAAAAAAATTTATTAAAAATCAACGGAAATTTGCAGCTAATTGGAACTTGCACTTTATTGTACTAATAATTAAATTTAATGAACTATAAAACTACATACTTGGAATTTTTATAAAAATTTTAATTAAATTTTTTTACAAATTTATGAAATTTGTTTTAATTTCCCAATTTTTTCTATAAAATTAGCAATGTATCCTTTTTGAAGCATTTTTGCAAATTTGAAGCAGTAGAAAATGTGTATACGCACTACTACTATTTTAATGCTCGCGGCTGTTAATGATCTACATTTTCGCTTCTGCATTCGTTCAGCCGGTGTGCAAGCTGCTCTACACTGTCTCTTGCACGCTGCGACGGTAAGAAAACTTCCAGAAACTTGACTTTGCGCTTAACCAAATCAACCCGCGTGAGTTCTGAGTAAACGATTGGACTGTTTGTTGCTGAACCATTTGTCTGGTTGTTGACTTCCTTTGCGCCGTCATGCTTTGGTTTACCTCATTCCGTTTGTTTTTTTTTTCTTCTACTATGCAAGCGTCAATGTCTGCGGTTTCTGCACCATATCCTGCGTAGAACAGTTTAATTTGAAGACGCTATTGGCCGAGCACAAACAAATCCATAAAATTGCTAATAGCTGTGATAGTCGATGAGCGAACCAACGCCTGTGTCTCTCAGTTGCAGCGAAGCCTAACATCTTACGATTCTACCACGCCTTGCTATTTTTAGAATACATTTGTATATAAATTCAATTGCTCGTCTATTTGTTTTCTGTTTTAATACCCCATTTCTTGTTCGTACAGTTGCATCGTCTTTTGGCGGGGTATGCGCGCATGCGCAGCTCTTGAGTGTGCGGTTTAGAGAAAAGTATCAGTTAATTAAAAAGACATAAATCAGAGGGTACAATGATGTACCTGCTGTATGCCGTGAATATAAGAAAATCTTGAATCAATGCGAGATGGCAAAGGAAGGCATTCTATTTCAAAAATTCGTTTACATTCTCAGTGTGATGAGATTTTTGAAATCTATAAGTTTGAGGTGTCTGCTGAGGCTTATGAATTTGTTTCAATTAGCGGCTAAGGTCTTTTTCTCGCCTTCTGTTGACGGGTTTCCATTATAGAAGTGGTTTCTACGGTGTGTCTGTGAATTAGTCTCATTATTCTGCCATAAAGCTAGATAAAGCATGTGGCCTTTCAATCGACCGTAACGAGTAAGAATGCCCGTAAACTTTCCTACGAATTCTCATTTTGGATGGATGCTTAGTGGTTTCAACTTTTTCAGGTTGTTCACTAGCTGTCCGACTGTGCCCTGATTTTATCGCTTATCTAAATCCCTCTCAGATGGTGTTGTCCCACCGCAAAGAGTTGAAGACCAATCGATATTTTTGACGAAAGCTTCCTGGCCTCTGGCAATAAGCCAGCCTTATCGTAAGCAAGTGAGATATGTGTGTTGTTATTGTAGCAGCTAAACTAAAACCTGTAAAGATCGATCATCGAGGTCATCTAACGCTAGGTCCAGAAAGCGTGCTGTTTCGACGAGATCGGTGTGAATTCCTGATAAGTAAGAGTTTAACATGCTACGATATCCAGAATGTAATTAGCCCAACGAACGCGAGTCTCACGAGGCAACTCACGCGTTTCGTCTACAATCGGTGGTGATTGAACTCCAATGACGGGAAATGTTGACTGACTCCTGATGAATGCCCTTTAAGGCCTATCTTAAGTTCGTCGGGGCCAGCGATTGTTTTTCGTATTGTATCATTAATCTTCATGCGGCAACATCCTAGTAGAAACTGCTTATTTAGCACGCAGTTGTGTTCCATGATGGGGATCATTTGAACCTAACTAGGCAGGTGATGAATAGGAGAAATCTAAAAACATACCATGCTTCGTCCCGCCATTCCCCGGCGACCGGATATGGCCTTGTAGGAAGTTTATTTTTCTTTTCCCCCCTAAGTGCTGCCGACGAGCGGCTTGAAGACCTTCTTTCGGCTCTGTACCTTAGTGACAATTGCGGATGGGATCCCTTGTACATGTGGCAGAGAGGGTCGCCGAGGATTTTGCAGGGCAGAGCAAGAGGTTTCTTGCAGTGATAAAACTGGAAAAGTCTGAGATAATGGCGGCTCTAGAAGAACTGCTTGTTAATCTGAGAGGATACTGGCTTCTGGTACAACTTTAAAACTTTCTAAATCCATTCGATCCGTAGGGCCTCAGCCTTATAGACAAAAATCATCAACATTTTGTACGCTATATACCGAAAAAAAACCTTAATTTACTCCAGCTTTTCTCCAGTCCCTCCTAGGCATATTTCAATTAACGCGAACGAACGTCTCATCCTTAAAAAAAAATGTAAGATATTTATAAGCGAGATGCGTATATATTTTACTCGCTCGCCGGTTTACTCACTGCCCACTACCTGTCACATACAAACAAACAAACAAGCTTGCATACATCTATGTATGTACTATATATATGTATGTATATCACACGCCTCCGCTTCGCACGCAATCCATATGCTCGCAGAAATTTCTAGCGCACAGCAACAGCGCTAAAACGCTTTATAAAAGTATGCAGCGTTGGTGCACGACAAACGTAGACGATTCGACGGTCAGTTGATTGGAGACGACGAATAGGCGAAAAGTTAGTCCGACTAACACAACACATTGGTGTCTGGCTGGCTGGCTGGCTGGTTGGCTGTACGGTCAATCGACTGGAAGTACGAGCGTGCAGACAAATGGTCAGATTGTGGATATAGATATGTAGTAAGTGAGCAGTTAGTAAGTCGGATGTACTGGCGTTTAAAAATATGTACATATGTATGTTTGTGCATGCATGAAAGCCGACAGCAAATAGTCGGCCCAGGCCGCTCGTTCGTCATCATAGTTGCCGCGTTATGCCGTCGTCGTCGTCATGTGTGACCTAAATTTTATTAAATTCGCTGCTCTTGCTGCCACTACCGCCGTCACATTGCTATTCCGCAGGTGTTTTTTTTCTTTTTATTTCATTTATTTTTGCTTTTTAATGCAGAGCACTAGTATTTGATGTATGATTGTTGTTGTTGTATTACTTGTTTCGCTCATACTTACCTACACATGCATACATACATACATACATACCTGATGTTTGGCCAAGCTGTTGCGACTGTTGATATTATTAAATTTTTTCTTGATTATATTAACGTGTCGTTAGTGAAATGGAAATTAATTATTTACCGCAGCAAATGCGACGATTTCTTTGTCGAAATTTTGAATTAGTATCTGCGCAGATATCAAAGAGCTTTCGAATGAAAGCAGAAAAATTCATTCGCGTCACTAGTACGCAGCGCAAATAAGAGAACCAACTCGTTTTAGTTCCACTCTTTTCGCGGCACTTCCTATAGTGAATAAACATTATGGAGATTATTGTGTGCTCTCATTGTTTTTTTTTTTAAGCGCCAATATCTGTGTCCATTGTTGTTGTTGTTAAAGGGGCGAGGTGGAATGTTAGACAAAAGCGAAATTTACCCGAAAAATTCCACACTTGCTTTGTTGGTGTCCCATTTCTTTCTCATTTGCAAATTTCCGAAGTCCACAGAGAAATTTGTGTGCATAACAAATTCAGTTTGGCATTTTATTTTCATCAAGTGCGATTAAAAAACAAAAATTGTGTGTTATTACATTTTATATTTTTATATATGTTTATTCCAATACCTAGTGCACGCTGTAGTTATTATGCCAACCACTCCCCATCGCTGTCTTGATAGGCTTGTGCAAAAAAATATCGTTTTTTTTTAGAAAATGGATAACACGACGATATTTTAATCTCGAAATATAAATATGCGATATTTACTGCCGAGTATCAAATTTATATCAAATTCGATATTTTTTAAGGTATTTACGAGCCCGTATCACGTAAATCTTAATATTTTCACGGAAGTCTTAAAAGATAATAAATTTATTGTTGCGGGGGAAGACCTTAACTTAACTTAACCTGATGAGACACCCTTCAAAAATCAATATATTTCCTTCATTTGCCCATCCCTATGTCTTGCACAACCTTCGCTTAGTGTTCTAGCATAATCTGGAGACAGATCACTTCAAATTAATTTAATTTTTATTTAAAATATTTGCTTCTACTTCTCCGCACTTTTCTTCTTTTAAGTTCTATTGTTTCTCACCAATTTCATTATGGACTAATCCTGCTGGCATTTTATTTAAATTACTTTTACTCTTTTCTTTCTTCTTGACGCTTCACTTTCTCCATTTTCCATTTTCGATTTTCCTATTTCTGCATTTTAAATTTGTATCTTTCACTGCCTTTAAAAAATATTAATTTTCCTCTTCTTTCATTTCATTAAAATCGACTTGCTCCTTTATTTAGAGTATTTACAATTTTGTTTTCATTTTTTTTCTTACTTTTTTCACTTGCCACTTGCAAAAAAATCTAAAGATAAGATAGATTTTTTTTTCTATTTTCGCAATACCATGAATTGCGAAATACTTATCAAAATTGCTATGACGTTATTCAACGAAGAATTTCAAAAGCATTGCGTTTCTATTTGTGCTTTGAACTCGCCCCCTCCTTTCACCCTGACGGAATTTTATCAGTTGCATGACTATCATTTTGCGTACATACATATGTGTGTACATATTCGTCGACGAAAAGAAATGTTTATTTTATTTCAATATAACTTTTTTGCTGTCATGTGAAAGTCCACTTCTTGGCATTTTTAGCGACGGTTTCGGCAGAGTTTAACACGACAAGAGATAAGTTTACAAATTGGAGACTGCGTCCATTTAGACAATTTAATTTGATTTTTCAAATATGTGGCAACCCTGCTCAAAATACAGCTATAAACTTTTACTTCGCCGAGACATAATCGGTTGCGTTCTCACAAAGGGCACAGAGCATGAGGCAAAAATATTACAACTTTTTGAAAAGGGTGGCGCAACTCGAAACCAAAACATGTTTGGCTTAAAGCTTTTTAAATAAATTTTTATGAAAGTGTTCTTAATTATCATCCATTTAACATTTATACTATAAAACTTTACTCACATCTTAAAAAAAAAAAGTTAAACTTCACAGGAGCACTCTCCTGGTTTCGATAAAGGAATTACCGGAAATTTTGCATGGTTATTCGTTTCTACTCCGGGATGGTTTTATGCATGTTGTTGTTGTTGTAGCAGCATAAAACATTCCCCATAAAATTTTGGGGAATGCTGCTGAAGTGACAGTCCTTGGCCGGAAATATGTAAATCCGGGTCGTTCCGGTATCGTAGAACCGACTGTCGTGGAAACGATGGTTTTATGCACGGTTTTGTTTGCTAGGGAGAGGGTTGCCAAATGTTTAAAAAGTCCAATTTAATTAAAATATACACAAGTAAATGAAATATTAAAATATGGTTTGCCATCGGTAAGCAGGATCAAAGCTAACTATTATAAGGGTTGTCACGTGTTTGAAAAGTCGAATTAAATTAAATTACATACATACAAGTTACATGAAATATTAAATATGGGTGTCAAACGGTTCGGTACGCTGAGGAGAAGGTTTATAGCTAGCTCTGTATATTTTGAAGAAGAATTTAATTAAATTATACAGAAGTAAAATTAAATACCAGGAAACGGGTTAGATACCACTGACTCGAAAAATATTGTTATCTAGTCTGGCGTAGATTTTTAAAGCCTCGAGACTTTCAAAGCCTCATATGATTTCACTAGTTGACTGCCGATGGTTTTTAAACTTTCCCATAGTATTGTACTATTTGCTGTCGAAATGTGAAGACTATAAACGAGTGAATGGACGCTTCTTCGAAACGTATTCATAATATTAGAAGTTTAAAACAATTTTAACAAATTTTACATATTTTTTCTGTAAATTTTTACTACTAGAACCAGAAATTACACCAGAAGCACTTTGTATGCATTGTTTAAAACCGGCATGAGTGTATGGCGCCAGAGAGACCATTCAATTGAAGTTGAATGTAAACACACTTAAATATTTAGAATTGCATTGTAATATACATACATCAAACATTTTCAAGTGAATTCTAAGGCTTTCTGTAGAGTAATTACGCTTATCAACAAAGCAATAAACAAAAAAAAAGAAAACGACAGTAGGTCAATAACGTCCCACATGAAATTCATAAATATTTCTAAATAGCACGAGCAGTGCAAGACCAAATGATATGCACGCCACTTCTAAATGTTAACAATCTAATCAACTGTACGTGTTTGAAATAAGTACTAAACAAAACAAAAAAAAAAAAACATCGGATAATAGAAGCCAAATTTGGAAAGAATAACAATTCCAGTATGAGAGTTGACAAAAAATGTGCCTTAGCATTCATTATTAAAAAAAAACACAAATTAGAAAAAAAAAGAAGAAAAATATAAACACTATTTGGTTATTCAACCTTGACGGCGCATTTTGTAAACCACCAAGGCCATAAACCCCACAATTCGTATCATTGAAATTTGAAAATCGTATAGCAAATGGAGCAGCATGTCTAGTCTATCATGTCTGGGCTTTGATTAATTTAAGACTACAAGTAACTACAAAAAGTACATAGAATTTTACAAATACGTACATATGTATGTATGTAGCAACAAATATGCAAATAAAAACAAATAGCAACAAACGGCTTTAGAAGATTTGAATACAAGAAGAAGAAGAAAAATTAAACGACGTTGTAAACAACCACAAAAATAATATCAATAACCAAAACAAATGCAAAAAACAGGCAAATGAGAATCAAAAAAGCGTCGTCGATATAGTAGATATGAGTACGTGTGTACTCATAGCAACAATAACAAATGTAATAAATAAACAAAAATGCAAATAACAGCAATAAGAAGAATCGACGTTGAAGGTGAAGATACCCGAAGCTCAAATGACGGAATAATGATTGACGCCGTCGCACAACACAACACGACAGCAAGTGCATTTGAAACGTATGTGTAGGTATGTATGAATGTAGATAGGTAGATGTATTTACATACATATAAAGAGCGTGGAGATGGAAAATAAAAGGCGCAATTAATATACATACATACAAACATACATATACATATGTATATACATATGTATGTGGTGAGTTAGAACACGTTTAGAAAGCAGTAAAATCTAAAAGAAAACGAAAAAATTAGGAATAACAGGTATACAGCCGAAAATGGAATTAACTGTAAACTAAACGCGCTTGAAGTTAAAGATTTCGAAAAGTGCTGTTAAAAACCGTAGAATTCTTGAGATCAAGAAAAGGATGATATTTTTGTAAAATCCATGTGTTTGGGATTTCTACTTATGCATTTGGGGGCAATGACCGTGTGAACATCTAGTTAGATCAATTTCAGTGACAGCAGCGTGTAAACGAAACATAGCACACGGGTTAGGCAATATGGCGCCAATTTTTGGGGATGACGATATGCGATACAAGTAAAAAAGTAAAGTTTTTTGTCGAAATGTGTCGCTATGCGGGTACTTAAGCGAACATAATTATTGATGTATGAACCCACTCATCTAGCCCTATCGAAACAGCACGTTTCCTGGGCCTCCCCCTGGCGCTCCATACTGTAAGACGCGCCCCTGTGTATTCATTGGTCCTTCGAGCCGGATAAACCATGATTAAATAAATAAAGATAGTTTGACTTCTTTTTCCCCATTTAACGTAAACTGTGATTTTGGCATTACCTTTGGAAGTGGAGCTATCGCAGGTTTTTCAAATTTCCTGGTGAAAATGCTGTGGCTGTGCGTGCGTGCAATTCTTTGTAATTGCTTTGTTATTATCAAATTATCACCCTCCTTTTTTCATTATTCTTGGCAGAGGATTTCTGTGACGTGTACGCTGCCGGCGTTGTCGTAATCTGGTCTTCTATCATTCTTGTACTGGCTTAGCTTTTTCTCGACCCCCGACGTTTCGAGAAAAGATAAACGTCAATAGGCACAGTTTATTTCAAAAATAATCAAAGTGAAACTACGAGGGCAATTTGAAAAGTTCGTGCAAAATTTATCAGGCGTCTCCACTAAAAAAAAATTAAGACCACAAACAAAATTATTTCCAAGTTGGCTTTGATTAATCTTGGCAACAAAACTGTTCGGCACAAATCTAAATAAAAGTTGACAATAGTGTTTCATTTCCATTATTTTATTGGATTTAAGAAACATTTTCACTGGTAATGAAACAAATTATTCTTCTACGATAATAAAAACTAAAAAAAAAAAAAAAAAAAAAAACAGATGCTTAAAAAATTAAGACCGTTCTAAAGTGATTATAATAGCGTTAGTAATTTAAAGGGTTTCGAAAAACTCGCAGAAGCTGAACAATATACTCCAAGGACTAGAAGAACTCGGAAGCTCAAATTTAACGGATATAAAGTTCTCTATCTCACATTCTCTCTTCGAGACCAAAAACATGCGAAGCTAACGGCGTTAGTGGGGTCACCGATAGCAGACAGCGCATAAAGTATGTTTGTTTGTAAATAAAAATAATATAAGACATTACTGCATGAAACAAGGCTGTTCACCCAGCCGCGGCAACACAACACAGGTAGACAACAAAGGAAATGGCGTTGTTGGTCTGCATCGATAGCGATCAGTGGCGAATAACGATAAAAACAATGCACACTAATAAAATTAATGGCATCAAAAAAGCGTTTGCGCATACAGAGCAAAGCGGTGAGAGTGAGCAATGCAAAAGACAAACAACAAGTAAGGCTACGTACACAGTGGTATCGCGAGTAAAGCGAAGATAAACGCGAAGAGTCAGAAATAAACATGTGTATGAGAATTAAAGTACACTCGCGAGTATAGCGACGATTCGATAGCAGCTATGTACATACGTAAGCTGCTTAAAATCAAAACAAAACAATTGAGGTTAGAGTGCAGTTTAGGGGCAACTACGCTAAATTTATTAATAAGAAGATAATATTTTTTGAAAACAAACTACTGACAACCTGCACACATTACGAACGTATTAAGGGAAAGTTCAAGTATTATGCAATATTTGCATGGTCATGCTACTATGAACTCGGTGTGTTTGATTGCAAGCATTTTGCAACGCTTTGTTTCATTTGTAACCAAGCAGAAAGTTTTAGCGTATTTGACACATGCAATGTGGCTATGAAAGAACAAACTGAATTCTCGATTTCGTGCATACCTTGGTACTGCAATTATGCTATTTATACTCATGCAACGGATCGAGAATACCCCTATTCTATTATACTTTAACAGCATAGTAATATTAAACAATAATGATCACAAAAAATGCTGAAATTCTCAAAGTGCAAGCTTTTTTTTTAATTTCGTCTCTGCAACTTCCTTTTTTTTTGGGTTTTCGTACCTTAACGTTTGCTTGGTGAAAATTGTAAATACATCTCACTATGTTCATAGACTAAGGAAAAGATTTTGTGCGAATTGCAACCAGCTAGCTAACAAAAGAATTTACGACTGAAATTTGTCACGAAAAAAAGAAAACAATTAAAAAAATATTAATAATAAGAATAAGAGAAAAAAAACGAAAGTTTAAAGAATGAGAAAAAATGTTATTTTTTGCATATACATATGTACATATGTATACATATATGTATGTTGTACATATCAACAATCTGCAGCTGATGCATTCAACTCACACGCGTGGAACGAGATGGTGACTGCACACTAAAATTTTCTTTGTTGTTGCTGCTGACTCACAACTTTTGTACTCAATTTCCGAGAAAAAACCAAACAACGCACAAAAAATGAGCGCAATACGCCGCAAAGCAACGCACCACACAATTTACAATGACAACGGCGGCAAAGTGGCAGTTACAAGGCAATCAGCGATAGGATGCTGTGACGCGCTTTGATTTATTGCACAACAAAAAATGCAAAAAAAAAAAGAAACTAAATCGCCAATAAAATAAAAAGCAGTTTTTGCTATGAAAATATAAAGCATACTTATTTCTGCGCGTGTGCTGTCAAAGATGCAGTAGCAGAACACAAAAACAAAGGCGAGCAAATGTAAAAAAGAACAATAATAAAAACATCAAAACAAGCTGTAATTAATTGCAATTTGCGCATTTCACAACGCAGCAAAAAACAACTAAATGCAATGCTCCAATTGCGCTGACAGCCAATGTACAATATATTTGTATGTATGTACTATACGGCAACAGTGAGCATGAAGTAAAACGGTAGAGCTACAGCGATCGCAGCATGATGCGCGAGAAAGCGCACAAATTCCAGTCAATTAGAGTGTACGCCGCCGGAAGTGACGAGTGGCGAGAAGCGACCAAGGCGAAAGGATGTTGACACAAGTAGAGCGCCAACAAACTAATAAATTATGCCAGAGAGAATACAAACAAAAAAATTACAAATGCAATTTGCGCAATAAAATGGAACTCAAAGAGATCGCAGAGGGAATGAGATGGAGAGCAAATGTTGAGCGAATGAAGTGCAAAGTTCAATTTTTGACACTGAAAATGCAAAGCGAAGAGGCATCGACACTGTAAAAGTACAAGTGAATAAAAGAAATAAAAAGAAAAAATGGGGCGGGCAGGGAACATTAAAACAATTAAACGTTGGATTTTGTAAGTGATTGAACTTTACGCCATTGAATAATGCAAATAAAACATTTCATAAAAGAATTTCGAAATGCCCGAAGTAAGGAAACAGTAAAGTGTCTATACAAAAAAAATTGCCCGGTGGAAAACATTGGCACTTTCCATTGACATTAGAGGTATTAACTCTGCATTTTTATGAGTAGAAGCTGCTACTATAATGTACGGAAGGAATTCATATCAGCTGATTTATAGCCGTTTTCATAGTGACAATTCAGCTCTCCATGTTTTCAAAATAAATCAAACAAAAACAGTGTCGCGACGCGCAAAATGTTTTATATCTGTCAGGCTCATACACATTTAAGTTGAACGGAAATGCTTGCATATGTCAAGTGTGCAGATAGCTAAAAACAATGCACCGGGAGAGCGAGTCCACAGTAAACAGTAGACTAATAACAGAGCAATTAGGTGGAGAGAGCAAACTCGCTGCTGTTTGATTTTCCGGGAAATCAATTGCGCCTTTGCAATTGTGTACTCGCACAAGCGCCATGTGACAATGCAACTATTTTTAGAATCTTTGCAGTTTGTTTACCGGATGCGTGACGTCGTCGAGTGTTAGTGAAAGCGACATGCAAGCAAATAGAGCGTTTGATTTTTGCAAAATAATAATAGGCAAAGCAAAATATTCCAGCCATAAAAGCTATGTATGCATTTCTAATTTTTTTTTTTGTGTTTACTGTTATGTGAGAATTATGCAGGAAAATTCTAAGAATTGTTTTCTACAATTTTCCTACATTTAATGTAATGAAAACAAACAATATTTACAAATAGCTGGTGGTTTACTGTGAATTAGATGCACGTGGCAAGCCAATTATAGCTTTTCACATTGCAATAACAATACTTATTTGGCAGGAAATAGAAACATTTAATCCTCAACTATCCCTGCGGTCATAATTAAGTTGCGCTTGACATATCGGCAGTGGGTTCTTTGTTAGCAGATGCAACTTAAGTCTGATTGAACTACTAGAGATGCTTATGACATTATTCAGTAACTCAGTCTCATCTCAAGTCACTAAATTTTAGACTATAAACTATTGATTATTTTTGTCAAGACTGATTGAATACATGATTATTGCACCTTTCTCGCTGTGAGCAACTGATAGTGATGGAATAATAGCCAGAGAATGAGAGAGCAAAAAGGAGTTTCGTAAAAAGAAGAGAAAGGCTTTTTAATAAAAAGCAAAGTAACTCAATAAAAACTTAAAAAATACGATAGCTGCTAAAAACGCAAAAATAATAGGATGGTTTTATAAGCGTTTTATCTGCATCTATGTATTAAAAAAAAAATTATCAAAAACTATTTATAGAAAAACGACATTTGTCTTCATTTTCGCGATTTCCTAAAATAAAATAAAAAGCACAGATAAACGCTCTTATTAGAGACTAGAGACTGCTTACTAAACCTGGCACTAGAGTCTTGTCAACGCTCACATCCCAAGACCCATTCGTTTCGCTTTCTTCGCAATTGACGCTCGTACGAAAAGTTGTACCTATGCTATTTACAAGATGCCATAACTTGAACCGGTGCGCTCCATCATTACCGTATCCTGCCTCCGTCAGACATTTCAACCTAACCTTAAAAATAAAACATTTCAATCTAAGTAAACAAACCTTAAAAATAAAAAATTTCAGCACAACCTAACCTGTGAAGTAAAACACGTAAACGTAAAGTTAATTACTAGTCAACAGTAACGAGAGGTGTCAAATTTATGATTAAGCAAAAACCAACCTATTATAAAAAGAAAAATTACAAATATATTTCATTTGCCACGGAATGTTTACCGCAACGCAGACTGACCACAAGAAAGGGAACGGGTATGATTTTTATTAACAATAAAAGTTGAACTATTAAAATACATTCGCTGCTGGCCCTCTGTGCGGCTTGGCTATGCAACTACCGCAATTTGCTAGAAACCATGCAGTTGCATACCAAATTAGCCATATTACGAAAACGACGGGAACAAAACGCTAAAATGGCAGTGAATTCAATAAATGTGTAATTCAACTTATTCACGCCGACCGACGACTGAGTTGAAAAAAGAGCGACTCGACGGGCAAAAATAAGTAAAGGAAAAGCAAGAAGACAACAAACAAACGTGAAAGAGGTGAATGACGCAGCAATGTTAGATGTTAATTTCATTGTTAAATATCTTGGCACGTTTTGGAGATTTAAACATCGAAAGAAATGCCAACATGTATGAAAAAATAACAGTATTAATGAATGAATGTCAAAAAAGAAAAATGTCGATTGCTTGTGGTTCACAGTGGAGATAAATATCTACATACTTATATTACATGTACCTAGCTGGTGGGCTGATGGTAGAAAGTTAACACGTAGAAAGCGGTAGGACAAACTGAATGATGGAAAGGGAAGAAAGGTAATAAAAGAAGATAAGAAAGCAATTTTGAAAAACATTAAATTTTTACTCTATATATTTTTTCTAGCTAGGGTGTAGCGCTTGTGAAGGTATACAAAACATTCCAGACTTGACGTTGAGAAGGGAAAATGTAAGAAAACAGCTTCATAATCCAGATTTAGCTAAAAATTAACTGCAGCGTACTGCGCAGTAAGAAATTGCACAGCAAGCTGAAGAAATTTCAAATATGTTAAACGTTCTGCAACAGTTTTGTGAGTGGCGTATGGCGAAATTCGTTGATATGAAGCGAAAAACTTGGGCTCGCGCGCAGCTGACGAAAGTGGAGAACGAATGTCTGACCCGTAGAAATTAGATATAATATACATAGGTACATAATTGATCGCATGGCGAATTCATAAAGTTGCGTGTTCATAGTTCATAGGTTGCGTGGAAAAGAAGAATACATTGCAAGTTTTCCCATTATCAGCTCTTACCAAAAATTGTACAGATTTAGTCCGTTTTGCATTTTTTTGGGGATTTTGGGGGTGTCCATAAAAATAGTTAATATTAAATAATGTTTGAACAAACAGTTGAGTAATATTCATACCTATTCTTTGAGGTACCCTGAAGAGAAACAGAGTTCGCTGATTGAAAGATAATGATTTTCAATTATTCTATAAAACATCGAAGAAACTTAGTACGACCGTTTTTTGATATAAAACAAACCAAGGGGGATACAATTTTGACTTTACTTTCCCCACCCATGCATTTCTTGACCATCCTAATGAACAGCGCATTTTGACCACACAACATTTTCGGAAAACACAGTAGAAACACATAGTACATACAAACGAACAAAATAAATTTAAAAAAATATTTAGCAAAAATCACCAATTGAACGCTGAGTACAACGACCCAAATGTGAATGCTTTACAAAAACAAAAACAAAAAAAAAACGAAACAAGTAGGTAGTATATGCGTAAAGTCAAAAAGCAAATTGAAAAGTTAAAAATAATTCAGCAGCGGTAAGATCAGAAATTAGCAACGCAAAAGCAGGGCAAAAGCAAGCATACATATGTATGTACAAACATAGATACATACTAAATTGCGCGTGTAGCGAAAAATTAAAAAAAAAAAACCACAGAAAACCCTATTGCGAATATGAAAAAATTAAATTCTACGAAAAGAAAAGAGTACTGATCAAATCGCTGTGTAGATCAAAGCGAGCGCGCTGCTGAATAGCTCCAGCACCCGAGATCAGCTTAGGTATTCAGGCAGAAAAATTAAAACACGACGACTTGACATTTGCGCAAAAAGCACACACACACACACACGCGCACACGCACACATACATATCATAAAGTGATATTTCATCGATACAAACGGAAGTACTGCGCAAACCAGAGGATGTGGCCACTGCAACTTGTACGTGTACAACAAAAAAAAATTAATAATATGGGGATAACTATGAATGACATTTGAAACGGCAGCTGGACTAATGTTGTTGAGACTGAAAAAAAATTTATTCGTATAAAAACTGCCAAGTGGCATTGCGCTTTTTGTTGTTGTTGTTGTTGCTGATGCCGTAAAATTAATTTTATCATTGTGACAATTAATACCAAGGCGGCGGTGGCGGCAAAGTACAATGCAACTCTCAACAACGACGCAATTGCCTGCGCGGTAAAAATCAAGTTGATATTGTAGTGCATAGTATCAATGAAGCGTTTTTTCGCGCATTTTGCTTTCATTTTTATTATTTTCTTTTTTTTTTTTTGCTCACAAATTGCGTCTCTTCAAACAACCATTCAAAAAACGTAAATCTAATACTTAGCAACAATAAAATAAATAACAAAAGCGTATGGCTGGTTGTGAACAAAAAAAAACAAAAACAAAACAAAAACACTCCTCTTATCAACCCAACAAACGGCGCCACTCAGCGCTGCAGTAGGTACATCATAAACATTGGCGCGTTCGCTATGCCCCTTTTACACCCACTTACCGTTTGCGCCGCCTAACTATCTACATATGGATGTATGTACATACATACAAAAAATACATATGTACATAGTATGTGCAAGTCTTATGGCAAGGTAAACGTTTGGTTTGGCGTTCTCCACCGGCAACAAGAAATTTTTTTAGCATCACAGCTGTTATTAAATGCATGGAAGATTTGTGATGCACTGTATGAGCAATTCTCGCAAATTATTAGGAATGTATGTTCCCGGTGAACCAAAGCCTTAAAGCTATACATACATATGTAACTCCACACTAGTCTTTTCAGGCGTTATGGTTTTCGAAGTTGTTTTACGTGTTACAGGTGTTTTAGGCTTTAGAATTTGGCAACTCCATGCCATAATTTTCAGCCATGATATTTTGCAATGGTAATACACAAGAAAAACTGAATAAAAGGAAGTAAGTTAAAAAATAAATAGAATTTTTTTCACAAAATGTTCTCCGTTCTTTATTTGCTCCTGAGTCATCGAAAAGACCTAAAATTATACACAGTAGTGTAGATAAGATTTTTCAGCCAAGTAATTTATCGAGGCAATAGCATTTTATCCCCAATTTTGTATCATTTGATCGTCTAAATGGTATGCAAAATCTGTATGAGCCATTGGAAGAGTTATCGATTGCTTCGTTACTATATTCATGCGCACCAGAATCAAGTTCGGGCTAAGTTCGAAACAGCTGTTTGACACTAGAGTAGCGCCTGAGAAAAGTTGAAAATTTGCCTACTTTCAGGCGGTTTGGGCTTTTCGAACTTTGTGGAATTTTAAGTTTACTAAGGTTCACTATCTTCGACAGCAGGCAAAAATTTTTATTTAATTTTATTAACACCGAAGATTTGTTTTGTGTCGTACCACGACAGTCGGCTCTACGATAACGGAACGACCCGGATCTACATATATCCGGCCAAGGAATGTCACTTCAGCAGCATTCCCCAAAATTTTTAGATTTCTTTTTTTGATGTTACAACAACACTACAGTTATTTGGGCTTTGTGTTGTCAACGAAACAAAAACAGCATTTCTTGGTTATAAGCACCACGGTTAAAAATATTTACTGTCTATAGCAATGGAAATTTATTTAGTTAATTTCCACATTTGATTATATAATTGTTACGAGTAATTTTCGGTGGTATCCTGTTTATAAACATCACCTGCCTAGAAAACTGAGCAATTATGTAAATGTGTATTAATTAATTTCTAAGTAGCACAAATAAATTTCTCATATTGTTTGTAAACGTTGTGCAGATTAATCCAACTCGCACTGTATTTCGATTAAGTTTTGTTATCCTTCCACCTGTCTGCGTCAAAGGTAAACAACGCACCTGCTTCATATCTATCGGCTTCTATCTTGATTCCTCCCGCCAGGTGCGGTGTCCCATGGCTTGTTTGCTGATTACCCCTTCCCGGTCAGAGCCAGCCTAACAGCAAAGTTCTTAAAACACATCAAACTTCACGGCCGAAATCAAAATTTAAATGCAACACTGCGCAACACAAACACAACACACACAATACTCCAATATGTACCGAGAACGAGCCCAGCGCAACAGCAGCAGCAACCACCATTATAATTAGCAGACGACCGCAGCAACAAACGGCAAAAAAAAAAAAACAAAAAATTAAATAAAAAAAAAAGCAGCTACACCAGGACGGTAGCAACAACAAAGGCAAGCCAAGTGAACAGCAAATAAAACTACAACAATATGCCGCTACTGCCAACACTGGCATAGTCATCGACGCCGCCACCACCAACACCATCATTATTGCTATTCGTTTGTTCGCCACAGCAACAACGCCGAAACTCGAATTCAGTGCTATGACTTTGTATTAAAATTTACTCTTTTTTTGTCGTTGTTTTTGTATGACGACCGACGCGTACAGCACCAGTCAGCGCGTCACTGGATTTCCTCCCTCCTACTGCACACAATTTTTCTATTTGCTTTTGTTGCTATTGCCTTTGCTGTTGCTATAATTCACACACCGTTGTTGCTGTGTTCTTTTTTGTTGCTACCGCTACTGTTATTGTACTTTTGTACTGCTCATGGCCACATGCTCTCCGTGCGCAGCAGTCTTCTCTCTATCTCTCTCATGCTCACTTTATGACGACTGAAATGCGCAAAGCCGCTGCAAGAGCGGCGGCGTCAGCGTCGGTATTCCTTTCGTGCTGCTCGACGCGTCTGCACAATATTTCTCATATCCTCCTTTTTAAGCTTCGCATTTCTATGTGTCTTGTTTTCTTTATTCGCTTCAACACATTTCATATATTTTCTTATTGTATTGCGGTCTTTATTTTGTGCAACACTTTTTTGCTTTTATGACGTGTGTTTCTTCTACCTCCCTATTCTACCTTCCTTTTCCTGCTACTTTACATGGTTCAGGTTATGGCTGCGACTGCACTGCTAGCTGAAGCAGCATTCTGCAGCAGCATTAGCCGCCGTCGCTACACCCAGAAAAACCATTTTCAATTCAATTTTGTTGAGCATTTTCATGGATTTTATGTATAAATAGAAATAATGAATCGAGCAAAAACTAAGGAAAAAAAAAACATTTTGTAAATAATTGCTTAGCATATTTATCGCACCTTTTTTCCCGGCCACAGGGCACTCGGTTCGTTGTTGCTGATTCGCTGCTGGCTGGGTATTGGTCTGCGTCAGCGGCCTCGTCCATTCAGCGGTACAGCGACTTCGCTTATCGTCTATTAACTTGCACTGCCCTAGTGGCGATTGGCGCTCAAAAGTTCAGCGCCCACGATCATTGTTTCAGTGATTTTATAAATTTTTCCTGCATGAAAATTGCCGGCGTCGTTAATTTCAGAAAGTTCTTATTAGACACACACATAAACATTATATAGGTTTAGGAGAAGACCCAAACGATACAGTCCGTCCGTCCGCCAGTACAATTTTTCAAAGGCGGCGACAATGACGACGGCGACAACGACGCTCCAACGGCTACGGCACACACACGCGCGTACACTCACAGACACTGGGCGCGGGCGGCGCTTTGCGGGACGACGGACACCGCACTTGCAAATGGCCACACAAATTACTTTTCTTTTTAACAACCAAATGTGCAAAATCACACAATCGGCTCATTCACATTTAATAGCCGCACATGCGTTGCCTTTTTCCGCATTTTTTAAACAATTTTCAAACCACTAAATCACAATTCTTTTTTAACTTGGACCAGTGAAAATTTTTTGTATTGAAATTCACACACAACACACACAAAAGAAAGAAGATTCTCCTTTGCTAGCTTGCTGCTACCTTTTTCTTCTTCCACACAGCTCTTCTTCTTCTTTCAACAAAGAACGACAACGCAACGGCTACAAAGGCGAACGAGTGAGCGAACGAAACGAACTGATTGCGTTTCTAATGTTAGCCATGCGAAAGAATGCAATAAGAAAATCTTACATACACGGTTGCTCAGAGGGTGTACTGCTATGCAGACATTTAGTATTTAATGTTGCAGTTTGATATGTGAACGGATTTTTTTGTAAACGATTAAAGATATTTTAATGAAATATAAATTTACTGAACACCTTCAGTTCTTAACAGTATGTTTCTTATTACACTTTTAAATTACCGAAAAAAATATCTTACTCGCTGAACCAGTGCACTGCAACCCTGTTCGAATACGTTCCAAATTCGCACAAATTTCAAGAGTACACTGGCTACGCATATTCTTTTCGATTGCCCTTTGTTTACATTAGGAGTGAGTGAGGTAACACTACAAATCGGTTGCTTTAAGAAGCGCTTTAATATTTAATAGGCGTTTCACTTGCACGCCACATTTCGGGTGTTCAGAAGTAAAGCCACTTTATGATGCGTTTCCATGAATGGTAAATAGAGGCTTTCACAACAAGCGTTAATTTGATAATTGGATTTTTCTGTAAATCCAACGGAGAAGCTGTAGTGGTTTATGCTCAACTAATGTCTGGTTGTTATTGGGATATTTTACGTGACAAATTGTGTAATCACATTGAAAACATTTAAAGCTTTAACTTAGTTCGATTTGACAGTACATTGGCGCGAATTAGACGCTGCGAATCCAAAAGTAGAAGCGTCAAGGCTTTTCACTTCAACATTGCAAACATACACACACTTCTTTCAATATTTTGAAAAGCTTAATATCACAAAACTTTCGATCTGAGTCTCAAAATGTGGATATGGTAAAAGGAAATATCTACAAATTTCGAGAAAAACAAAAAAAAAAGAAAAACGAAACTGCGCAAATTTGTTATATGCCAATTTATGTTTTTTATTTTAAATACTTAATTAACTTAATGTAAAATTTGTTTATCTAAAATCGGTTTAAAATATCTTTCATTTGATGTATAATGCATATAGTTAGGTTTAAGTATTGCGACAAAATGTTGGTTTGCCTGTGTTGCTTACGAAAAGAGAACTGGTCGTACTGAGAGTGGTGATCCTGAGGCACCGAAAGTCTCTTGAATTGGACCGGCCTGGACAAACAGAGTTAAACTCGCACTGAAAAACTGACTCTAAAGCTGCTAACGCGGAGTGCGAGTACGTGAAAATTGATGTGACTCAAATTATCCGACGTCACATCCCACAGATCTGCAATAAAATTAGCGAGTGGCGAATCGCCGAAACATCTGGCATAAATTCGCATCAAAACTGGTCTAATATCTTCGAAAATATTTGCCAGCATCGAATATAACTAAATCGACCAGTTTAATGAGATTTTAAAGAACTCGCGATCACCCAATCCAACTAGCCATGTTGTGTTTTTTAACATTATAACGTCTTATAGGGAATGTTGTTGAAGTGACAGTCATTGGGCAGTTATAAATTTGGTTAGTTCTGGTGTTGTAGAACCGACTGTCGTGTTGCTGTTCGAAAACGAGCAAAGCTCAGACATGGCGTGCAAAAAGTTTCGAATCGAATGCAACTTTTGAAATATATTGTAATTATAATTTACCTCTTAAGTCATAAGTAAAAAAAAAAATTTAAATACTATGCTGGACAGTGTTGTTATAGAAAATTATGATATATATAAAGTTTAAACATATGGCATCACCATTAACTTAAAAATGCTTGGCAACTCAGCGCGCTGTCAAACAACAGCTATCAGCTTTGTCAAACACATTTTCCAAAAACAAAACAAAGTGGGTTGCATTAAATTCGACCATTCGCCCCAAAACCCAATAAGGACTATTATAAAAGCGAAAATAGAAAATAATTCATAAGCGTAAAATAGTAAAGTCCATTGCGTACTTTACTAAAATTTAACGAAGCAAAAGTACCAAGAAATTGATTAGAAAGTGCAGAATTTACCGGCGAATATATATTGAAAGTGTATGGAAAGCATTGCAAAAAAGCTTAGCCCTAAGGCCAAAAGGGGGCGTTAAGGCAACAACTAATTATAATTTGCTGCTGCCAAAAGCCACAAACAAAAGAAAAACCTCTGTCTGTAAGACAATATTGACGGAGAGAAAGGAGATTCAAAAGCAGCAATGACGCCTTTCGACGATTTTGCTTATCTGATCAATCATGTTTTGCTGGGAGACGAGCCGGTAAGTGCAAGACTATTTAAAATGAAAATTTTTTACTAAAAAAAATTGTGCGCACATGTTGCATTTTCCTTAATCAAAATGCGGCAGACGATTGAGGATTTCATACTATTGGTGGGCACGCTCGTGGCGTTTATTGCGTTTATCCTCTGGTGCTGCTTTCCCATACAGCCAAAGGTAGGTTGATTAGTGAAAGTAATGCATTGCTAGCAAAACAAAATTTTCTCCCACATTACTCTGCTATATAGGATGCGACCAATCATCGCCAATTCTCCTGCAAATCGATACAAAATTCACTCGAATCCGCACAGGTACACAGCAGTTATAGCAAAAGCGGACCGTTGACGCACAATGAGTATACCATGAAGAATGGCGGCCACGCTTATCATTGTTGTACTTAATAAGCCGGCGAACGCATTAAATTGGGGGGTATTAAAAAAAGTAATAAGTTTCAATTTAAATAAAAAAGAATTCGTAAACATCTGCATGCTAAAGTAAACCCGTAAACCAAAAGATCAAGCTAGCTAAGAGTGAGCAAAATGTGTAAAAACAGTTGAAAAAAAATAAATTAAGTAAAGCAAGCAAATGGAGTTAAAGGACTACGAAAATGGCATGTTAATGCATATTTATACCAATTTTTGGGTTAAAAGTAAAAGTTGTCGAAAGTTTAAATTGTCTAAACATTTAAAATAATTAATTTATTTAATAAGCTATATTTTAGGCGAAAACAAGGCTGCGCTTCGCTAAAGCGCCGTTCATCATGTAGGATGAACGTTAAAAGATATGTAGTATGAGGTGTGTTTAATTAAAATATTTATTTTCCAAAATAATTCAATACAATCGAAGAAAACGTGAGTAAATAAAATACTCGAATAATAATTCATTCAAACATTAATCAATTTTAAACACACATTAATACCTACATACATTTAAAAACATTGCATGTATGCATTCTACAACGGGTGTGTGCATTCAAAAGCAAATGGGAGATTTTGAAAATGAATTTTGTCGAATTTTGATAAAACAACCTATGCGTCTTGACTTCAAATTTTTTTCCTGTTAAAATGAGTTTATATTTAAACGATTAAATACACAAAGCTGAAATTTAAAAGGATATTCTTTAAAAGACAAGGTACCGTAACGGTTATAATTTTTATAAAGTAAATCATGACATAATCAATATTTTTATCATCAAGTTGTCGTAATATACTAATTCTTGTTTTTTCGATAAAATTTGATCAATAATTTGTGATTTTTAAAATCATTGGGAAGAATTCGTTCAAAACAAAAAAAAACATCATTATTTTTTGCATTAAATCTTTGCATAATTGTTTCTTTTTTAATTATTTTGTTCGATCAAATTTGATCGATATTTTGTGATTTTTATTTTTCAATCGATACGTCGATATATTTTTTTCGATCACATTTTATCTATATTTTTTTATAAGAAATAATCGTTATTTTCGAACTGTAAATTTTTCATCACAATAAAGGAAAAAGGTATGTATGTATGTCGGCGATGACGATAAAACAACAACAGCAATAATACGATTTATATTTTATGATCGAAAAAAATCACAAAATATCGATCAAATATCATCCAAAAAGTTTAAATTCAAGAACAAAGATTATTTTTGATCGAAAAAATAAAAATCGATAAAGTTTGACGAACAAATAAAAATTACAAAATATCGACCAAATGTGAGCGAAAAAATTATAACCAAAAATAACGGTTTTGCAAAGATTTAAAACAAAAAAATCCTCTGAATAAGAATTAAGCCAGATTTGTTTAGCATTTGGCAGATGGATTATTTTAAATTTTTTTTTGTATTTATATATTCGAGTTTTGTTTTAAAAGAATTCTTCACAATGCCTATTTTATCCCAAAAAATCAAAATAACGATTATGTTTGGTCCCTGGAAAATACTGAAGTCATAGATGGCGTTTTATCGAAAGTTCACAGAAATTGCGTAAATTTTAGGAACGGACGAGCGCTGTGTAGGTGCTAGTTGTATATCAACGCTTTTTTTTTTTTTTGTTAAAAAAAGTTATCGTATTACGAATTTATTAAATGAAATGTTATTCTTTAAATTTAAATATAACATTTTTTCACTTTTTTTCTGTGCGAAAAAAATATATTGTTAGAACAGCATAAGTGATAATCCCAAAGCTTTTACATATATTTTGGGAAGAACTGAAACGGTAGTAATTTTTGTAAAATTATGATTATTTATAATTTTTATTGAACACTTTGTAAATAGTTGCAAATTTCTTTGAGTTCAATGTTGCCAGAAAGCGCATATGTTTTGTTTTCATTAAATATTGACTTGCCTTCTTAAATTGTTGCCTTTTTGTTATTTCAGTCATTTGATAGCGTTAAGAATTTTCTTAGATATATAAACTTAGAAATATTTATTAAATTTAAGAATTGTTGTAGTAAAAGTAAAAAAAAAAATGCTGATAGTTTTGCCTACGAACATTAAGCGGGGCCAAACATTTATGTGCAAGGAAAAAATAGCTAAAGTCGAATTAGTATTATTTAAATATTTAAACTATATAAAAGGGAAAAATTTTGGAAATTAATTGTTTGTGTGAAGTCTATATTATTAAAAATGTATACTTAAAATTTAGTTCCGAACTTAAAAATTTGATGTGTTGAATGAAAAAATTTAATCCAAGTAAAATAATTTATTTCTTCTGATTTTTCATAACCATTCTGAAATATAAAAAAATATAAAAAAAAAAATATTTTTTTCTCATTTTGTTACTAACATTAAAAAAAATTAATTATATTCTAGAACTTATTTCCATTATATTCTTGACAAGGTGTGACGTAACTTCATTCCAAAATAAATCATATACTATCGTGTCGGAAGGGTTATCGTAAAAAAAAAAATTAAGGAAGCAGCAACAAATTACATATTTTTGAAAAATGTGTTACCAAAATCGTGTTTTCTCATTTCTGTGGTTTCTATACTATCGTTAAAAAAATTAAAATTTTCAACTTTTAAATCAGAATTTAAAAAAAAAAAATGTCGAGTATTAATTTTTGTAGCCATTCTAATTCCAACATAATGAAGAGGAACTCTAAAAGACTAAAAATTGGCATTAATTTTTGATATTTTTTTGATGACCATACAAAAAAGTTTTGAGCATTCGTTGTAGTATATAGGGAAATGCCCGACAATTTCTTATAAAAAAAATTTGAAAAATATTACTAAATTTGTTAAATTATGTAAATGCAGCCAATTTCAGTTTTTGGCATACATTTCCACTGTGTTGTTGCTGTGCATTACTGCGTGAGAAATCTTATAGAGGCCGAATTATTCGAAATTAACTTAAAAAACATTACCTCCAAAAAATGCCTGTTACAGTCGTCAAAAAGTTATTCTTGAATTTATCTCTTAAATTAACTTTTTTCCATTAAAAAGTTGCGTGTTAAAAATATTCTAAATCGACTTTAGCTGTTAATTTTTGTTGCCACAGAACTATTTTTTTTATTAATTATCACTTATAAAGTGCTGAAAATTTGAGTTTTCCCAAAGCGTACTTCCATTAGATGGCAAACAATTTTTTTGAATTCTAGTTATAGGAAATATTGTATTTTAGTAACCACATCATTTTTTTTTTTAATATCAAACCAAAAATCATTATTACATGCTCTGAAATTATAAACTAAAAACAAAAATAAAATTCGCTTTTAGTCATTAAAAATTAAAAAAAAAAAAACATAATGCTCTCTAAAATCGTATATAAAAATTCATAAAATATACATACATACAAACATACATACTTATATATTCAAATAAAAAAAAAAAAATGTATACATATATTTTTTCTTAGCGCTAAAAAAAATATTTACTCCGTGAAATTAAAAATGAAAAATCCTAACAATAATTATATCTGCTAAAGAAGCAACAAACGCCAAGTGAAAATAAAAGAACGTGATTGAAAAAAAAATGAAAATAAGTATTTTTTTTCGCTTGAAATATGTAAGTCTTTTTTCCAGCAGTTTGGGGCGCACGCGTCAACGGTGACAGGTGGGTAAGAGTATAAACAGGGCTAAACGAAACAAGGTGTCAAGGAATCAAGGGATCAGTTTATCAACAAACTTTGAAAAAGATGTGTTTTTAATTTTTTTTTTTTAAAACTAAATTTGATAACTTCAAAAAAATGTGTAGTGACAAAAAAATCAATTCAAGCAATTTATTGCAATGTTAATTTTTGAATTAATATTTTTTTTAATTACAAAATATTTTCTTTAATGTTTTTAATTTTACATATTGATTTCTCGTAATGTGTGTTGCTAATTAAATAAAAGATATTTTTGAAAACCCATTATAATATAAGATTTAATTCCCATAAGCTTAAATCAAATTTCAACTCAAAAAATCATGCAGTAAGCGTAATGATACGTGTATTTAATTTGTAGGGGGTTTTCACACATACTAAGTTTTATTTTCTGAGCAAAAAATATTACTCAAAAAATAACGATTATTTTCTGAGCAAAACCAAAAATTAACCAACAACTATTAAAAAGTTTTTTTTTAATAAAGTTATAACCTGGCTTAAATTCTTAAAATTTAATTTAAAGTGATTTTTTGGCGTAGTGAAAAAAAATTTGCAACGTCAAAATTTGAGAAACAAATTTCCGATATGTATGTATGTATGTACATATAAATTTGTATTTAAAAAAAGCGAATTCAAAAATGTTTTATTATCTTTTTAAATTGCAAAATAGATTTTTACAGATTTTAAATTTCTGCAAAAAAATTCTGAGAATTGATATAAAATGTGGTCGAAAAAATTACCAAAAATAACGGTTTTGCAAAGATTTAAAACAAAAAAATCCTCTGAATAAGAATGAGGTCAGATTTGTGTAGCATTTGGCAGATGGATTATTTTTAATTTTTTTTTGTATTATATATTCGAGTTTTGTTTTAAAAGAATTTTTCACAATGCCTATTTTATCCCAAAAAATCAAAACAACGATTATATATGGTCCCTCGAAGAATTGAATTTTATAAATACCATAAAAACGATACATATATTAAAAAAAATTGTTTTAGTTATAGATCAACTTAAAAAAAACTATAAAAAAGCATTGTGATTAACTTGAAAAAATTACTTTGTTAGCACTTTTGCGAAACACTGTATGTATGTAAGAAAATTTCGCAGCATCAAATAATAAATTTTTACTCACATTACATTCTAAAATAATGATTTTCAGATAGGTTTTCAGATTAAAAGAAAACACTATTAAGTAATACTTTTACCAGCAAATTTGAAGCTTTCTTAAATACCAAAAAAAAAAAAACGTTCGTACTATTTTGGTGATACTCGTTTAATGAAAACTTTTTAAAAAACCTCTAAACTAATAAAAAACACATTTTTTTTATTTTTGTAGACATATTTATTTAACTTTTTTTTTTAACTTTCTTTTATATCGTTTGCTTACATAGCTAATTCGTTGTACATACATATTTTTTAAACATATTTTTAATTATGACATTTATTTAACCCTTTCAATGTATTTGGCGAAAGCACTTGGTTTGTTAGTTCATAAAGATAACAAATACTTCAGTTTGTGGCAAAAAAAAAAAAAATTAAAACAAAACACAATTATTTAAATATTATTTTAGAATAAAGTAATAAATAATTTGAGTAAAATAAAATTTCTAAAAATTGCTCGATTTAAGGCTAAGCAAAAAAAAATGCTATTGGTGGCTAGAAAACAAAATTTAAAAAATAATGTATTTCTGGTTGAAAAAAAAATTTTGCAAATTTAACATTTTTTGTTCAGAATTTGTTCAATATTATTTTATACTTATGAGTTATGTAAAAATTTGCTTTCTTAATGGGTATTTTTCACACAAAACACATTTTAGTTATGTAACTTAATTTTTTTAAGTGTACTCTTTTTTTTTTAATATGGCCATTTGAGATTAAGGAAATTTAAGTACGTAATTATACTGAAAAAGTGGGCAATACTTATTTTATTAAAAGTTTGTTTTGTTGATTTTTTAAAACGATTTACATTACATCTTGCATTTCTTTCCATTTTATGTTCTCGTTGTAGATATTGAAAAATTAAAAAAAAAAAACAATTAAAAAACCATACGCTTAATTGAGTATAAATTCTCTTGGCTAAATTTTTTATAGCCTTTTTATTGCACTTGCTAAAATATGTTTCTTTTATATTTTATATATTCTTAATTTGTGGCACTACATTTTTTTGGTAAATTTTTCATTGAAACATTTCAATATTTACATACATATATAAACAAGATACATATGTATATCAATATTAAGATCGGTAACTATAAGTGCTTGATGGGCTTACAAAAATATTAGGAAATATTTAACAATTTTGTTTTTGTTTTTACATTTTTAAACTTATCACTAAATTAATCTAATAATTCAACAACTTCGTTACTAAATAGTTTTGGTATTTTCTTGTACTTACAACACTAAACAGTCTTAATTAGCTCGCTTATTAGATTTAAAAAAAGTAATCATAATTAAAAAAAATATATATATTTTTTTTAAATTCACACTACCTATTTTCCCTGCCAATCTCCAATATCTCCTTTTTGTTTTTTGTTTGTTGCTTCTAGCACTGCTTCGGGAAGAACACATTCATCTCAATCAAAATCTGTAGCACAATAAATATCCCATAGACAAAGAATAACACCAAGCCAGCTCGTTTCGTCAGACGATAGCCGCTAAAGCTTAAAACGATGAAGAGCGCAATGGTGCAGAGCAATAGAATGAGTATATTATACTCAATACCCTGCGAGGCGATTTCAATCATAGCGCTGCCATCTGTTTTGCCATAATTTATGCAATTTTTAATAAACCATGGCACGCCCAGCGAGAGTAGTATGGCGAGCGAGTTGGCGCCTAGCGAATTTGAGACACCAATACCATTTTCACCTGTATAAAGAGTGGTAGAAAAAAAAGAGGAAAAATAGAGTGAGTGGGGGATTAGCACAATTTTGAGTAGAGTGATTAAGTAAAAGCAAGATAAGAGCGAGAGAGAGAGAAAATTGAGTGCAACAAGGCGGAGGATACGAAAAGCTAAGAGTGTGAGAGAGGCGAATTATTTGAGTATGTAGCGGGTTTGTGAGTGAGAGAGATGACTGACAATGAGTGTCGAAAAAAATTATTAAAAAGAAACTTGAGAAACCTACCTTTTCTTAGAGAGATTAAGCTGGAGGTTGCTTCGGGCATTGTTGAACCAGCGGCTAGGAAGGTGAGACCCATAACAATTTCAGGCACATTTATAGCGACACCTAAAATTTGTTAAAAAAAACAATAATTAGTACAAGAAAACAAAAATAAAAATTAAAAATATATAATTATGTCATAAATATTTAAGAAAGTTGTTAACTCTACTTAATACAAAAAAAAATTTATCTCTATTTGATATTCAAACGATTTGGCTCTCAAAATACTGAACCGATTTCAATAAGTATTTTCTTAAACTCAAATATTTGCGAAGAATAATAGAGCGACATACTTATTTTTTTTTTAATTTTTAAAGACTATATACATATGTACATTAGGGCGTATCTTATGAAAAAAAAAAATTGGTACCGTTTTTCCGTCGGAACTATAAAATTAATTTTTTTAAGACATCCACTAAAATATGACGCATTGCTATAAAGATTTAAATGAGCTGGATCGATTTGAAATTACCGCCAGTTTTGGGTTTTTATGAATAAAATTATTTTTTTAAAAAATCTCAGGTCATAAAACACAATTTAAGTTTAAAAGAACATCATAAAACTATCTCAAAATTTCTTCTACGGAATCATTTTGGAATTTTACCATCTCAAATGGCTTTTCAATGTTTAAAAAAATATATTTATGAATATCTCAATTTTGAAGAAATTTTCATATCGATCTAGCTCACTTAAATCTAAATTTTTCGAAATATTTTGGCGAAAGTTTTACAACACGCAGCATTTTTTTTTTGATGAGACACCCACCCTAATGCATATTTGTATATTTTTTTAAAGTTGAACTCAATTTTTGTGCGCGCTGTAAGCAATGAAAGTCGCAAAGCTATAAATAGCCACTTTTTAATATGTGAGCGCGATAACTATAGAAAATATAAATAGCTTTTACTCTGTCGTTAGCCTTAGCTATGTAAATCACAACTTTCTGTTCATTTAATATCGGTAATGTGATTTTATTCTGCTGATATCACATCATACCCAACAAGGTCAAGTGATGTCTTCTTGTCAGAAATACACGAAAAGAGTCACAAATACCTCTAAACCTAGAAGATCACGCCGAACTAAACCGACTTTATTGAATGATCTCAAAGGATAGTAAGTTTTTTTTTTTTGTATAAATACCTAAATTTGAATAAAGACTTTAAAATAAATTTTAAGTCTAAATAATAATAATACTTTCAGTTTACGAAACAGCTGATCAAAAAATATCACACGATCAAGTCATTGAAGCCGCCGATCTTAGAGCTAATCAGCACATCGAATATTTCTGAGTAATAGCTCTCTACATTTGAACTGCGCTCAATTAACTTTTCTCAAATGCAATTTACATAACGTCAATATATGTAGTACATACTAGTTTAGGAATTTCCCTTTAGTATTTAAAATTTCAATTAACATAGGATTATAAAAATAATCTGTTAACAAAATGAGCTGCTTATTAACAATGCATAAAATTGCTAATAAGAAGTTTGTTGTTTTTATACCACACGCTTCGTTTAAGGTGCAAAAACAAAAAAGTTAGTATAATTGCTATTATTATTGATAGTTATTGGCAGTTAATAAGAATTGACACTTTTTACTCACCAACTGCTGTCAACATCCAAACAATCATATAAGCGTTCACACCAATGGCAATAATGCACATAAGAAATGAGATTGGGTAGAGGCGGCGATGTAGGGCTGGGCTGGGTATAACAAAAGTGAGTGTGAATCTGATGGGGAATATGAAGGCCCACCATAATTTTCCAAGTTTCGTTTTGCCATGTGGCAAGGAGAAAAGTTTGCGTGGAGTTGAGGGGACATCATCGCTTTCTTCGCTGTTCCCTGGAAGAAGAAAAAATGAAGGGGTTTTATTGAATGATAAGTGTAGTGGATATTTAAAATTAGAGAATAACATAATTATGTAATTTACATAATTACAGCTTAGAGAAATTTGAAATTAAAGAGAATTAAATTAACTGAAGAGAAACATAAAGAAATTAAATTCAATTAAATAAAACATAACAATATATCACACTAATTTAAGTTCTAATAAAATAAAATAAATTTATTGAAAAACAATAAAATAAAATACATTCAATTAAAAAATAAGTAACAAAAAAAAAATAAAATAAAACATGAAATATATTAAAAAGTAAAATATATAAAAATTTACTAAAAAAAGGAAAACGAAATAAATTAAATTAAAAAACATTAAAATAAAATAAAATAAATTAAAAAACAATGATATGAAAAATAATAAATTAAGAAATTTGAATGACATATTAGAAAAATAGATTTACGAGATTAAATTAAATTAAATAAAAATAAATTTATTTAAAAAGTTAGAAAATTATACGATAATTTTTTTAATATAAAATTTAATATACATATGTTAGAAAATTATAAAAAAAATCAAATTCAAGTAAAAAACTAAAATAAAATAAACAATTTTTTTTAAATAATAAAGTAAAATAAATAAATTAAAAACATTAAAATAAAACAAAACTTATTTAAAATAGATTTAACGAACTTAAATTAAAATAAATATAAATGAATAACAAGTGAAATAAAAGAAATTGATTTAAAAATAATAAAATAAATTAAAATTAACAAAAACAGTAAAATAAAATACATTAAATAAAAAATAAGTAACAAAAAAAAACATAAATCAAAAAATTAAGTATATTAAAAAGTAAAATATAATAAATTTACTAAGAAAAAGTAAAAAGAAATAAATTAAATTAAAAAAATTAGGTAAATTAAAAACCATTACCATAAAATAAAATTAATTAAAAAACAATAATATGAAAAATAGTAAATTCAGAAATTTAAATGACATATTAAAATAAAATAGATTTACGAGATTAAATTTAATTAAATAAAAATAAATTTATTTAAAAAGTTAGAAAATTATACGATAATTTTTTTTAATATAAAATTTAATATACATATGTTAGAAAATTATAAAAAAAATCAAATTCCAATAAAAAACAATAAAATAAAATAAACAATTTTTTTGAAACAATAAAATAAAAAAAAATAAATAAAAAACATTGAAATAAAACAAAACTTATTTAAAATAGATTTGAAAAGCACAATAAAAGAAATTGATTAAAAAAAATAAAACTAACAAAAATAGTAAAATAAAAAAAATTAAATTAAAACAATAAAATAAAATAAAATTTTTTTTTTTTGAAACAATAAAGTAAAATAAATAAAATAAAAAACATTAAAATAAAACAAAACTTATTTAAAATAGATTTAACGAATTTAAATTAAAAGAAATATAAATGAATAACAAGTGAAATAAAAGAAATTGATTTAAAAATAATAAAATAAATTAAAATTAACAAAAACAGTAAAATAAAATACATTAAATTAAAAAATAAGTAACAAAATAAAACATAAAACAAAAAATTAAATATATTAAAAAGTAAAATATAATAAATTTACTAAAAAAGTAAAAAGCAATAAATTGCATTAAAAAAATTAAATTAAAAAAACATTAAAATAAAATAAAATAAATTAAAAAACAATGATATGAAAAATAATAAATTAAGAAATTTGAATGACATATTAGAAAAATAGATTTACGAGATTAAATTAAATTAAATTAAAATAAATTTATTTAAAAAGTTAGAAAATTATACGATAATTTTTTTAATATAAACTTTAATATACATACATATGTTAGAAAATTATAAAAAAATCAAATTCAAGTAAAAAACAATAAAATAAAATAAACTATTTTTTTTGAACCAATAATATAAAATAAATAAAGTAAAAAAACATTAAAAGAAAACAAAACTTATTTAAAATAGATTTAACGAAATTAGATTAAAATAAATATAAATGAATAAAAAGTAAAATAAGAGAAATTGGTTTAAAAATAATAAAATAAATTAAAATTAACAAAAACAGTAAAATAAAAAAAAATAAATTAAAAACAATAAAATGAAATATAAGGAATTTAAGAAAGTAAGATAAAATAAATTATTTTGAAAAATAAAATTAAATTAAATAGATTAAATGAAATAAATTAATTAAAAGTACGTGAATTTTTTGTTTGCAAAAACTTTGCAGAAAATACTTCAGTTTTTATAACTATGCTGGTAATAAAATTTTGTTTTTTTTGGAATCATACAATTTTTCACTCGGTCTGATTTTATTTTCCGTTTACTTACAACTTTTCGAATGCGTCAAATGCGCTGTAGATGACATTGTCGAGGTATTATCAGGTAAATTTATCACAAAGAGACCATCACCGCCCAGCGGATCTTTTTTAATTGGCAGGCGCGCCTTGGCGCTATTCTCTGGTGGTTCAGTTAAATCTGTGGATGTGCAATAAAAAAATGGAATTAAAATGTAGCAGAAAACAGTTTCTGGAAAAAGCGCTTCAGTAAAAAAATAAAAGGAGTTAAAAAAATAAAAATATACTTTCTCAGAACACAGTTTTGGGTAAGAATATTTTTATTTTTTAAAATTTGGGTTTAAAATCTATTCTTCACAATTACTCACCATATCGCTTAGATAGGCAACAATTCAGTTTATCTTCGACGAAAACACGTATGGCGGGCATAAATTTGTTGTTGTTGAAAGTAAGCAAGTAATAGAAAATGAGAAAACCCATCATAATGCAGGATTCGGTAAAGGTGACAAATCCGCCCCAGGCGAGTACTACAAGAACAATTGTATTAAAGCTATAGATGACACAATCGCGTGCTATAGGCCACCAATCGAGTTGCACGGGCTGGAAGGAAGTGAACAAAGAAAATATTTAAAAAAAAAATGGTATAATGAAATTTGAATTTAGTCATTTAATTCAAATTTGACAAAGATCGACAGAAAGTCGTGCAAAAAAAAAAAATAAACCATCATCTATCCTGTCGTAGTAATTATTTGATTCTCCTAAGAAATAAATTTAATTCTACAAAATTACTTACCTTTTTTATACACACCGCCGCTAGAGCCGCCACACCCAATGTATTGAACATCAACGAACCGATAATCGTACCCAAACCCATATCTGAGTCAGTTATTAGCGTACTAATCGTATTCGTAAAGAATTCGGGCATAGATGTGGCGGTGGCCATGAAAGTAGCAGCAGCGACATCTTTGGATAGATTCAAATCTTCACATATACACTCGACGGTGGGCAGGAAATAATCATTGCAAATGAAGGCGAGAAGTATGAAGAAATAGATGGCGGCAAAGGCGTGTAACGCGACCCAACCTTGACGTAGTTCTTCCACTGTGGAGGTACAGGAAAATCAATTAAAAGAAGTTATTAAAATAATTTTAGCATGGTAAAATATAAAATCTTTATTTAGAGTTGGCGCTTGTATCACCTAAAACTTAGAAAAGTCAGCTGGTATTAAATGAGTTACAGATATCGTTCAGATTTAGGGTTCTATTTTGAACCACTTAAAAAAAATTATAGTATACTTTATTGAGCTTTCCGCTTGATAAGAAACTTCATTTCATGCCGCCTGACTGAGGAAAACCTAAGTGCTCTGCAGTCTAACCACTCAAAAATAGTGAATACTGATTTTAGTTTTGATAGCGAATATGAGAAATTAAAATTGAAACAAAAGAAATTAAAAATATCTACTAAATCAAAGTACAAGGTTCGGCCCTCTTGTGCTTCAAAAACAAGAAGAGAAAGTACAAGTACTCAGTTATTTGTGTTTTGAAATTGGCTTTCGAATTCTGCATTCAGTACTTTGCGGAGTTTGAGTAAAAATTATACGAAACATTTTGACGTATTCAACTCCTCTAAACATTTTTTGACATGAAAAAAAGACGCGAGTAAAAATATTAAAAAATATATTCAGTGTATGCGAACTCCGGCCCTTCCGAAAACTATATCCTGATGTCCACCTGGATTGTCTTCTTCAATTATTATTTTTTTTACCACCGTTTAATCAAATCTCGTTGACTGATTCATTAATTGATATGGGGTTCTCATAAATAAACACTCCAATCAAATAAAAAACAATAAATCAAGTGAAAAAAATTTCATTCTTTATTAAAAGCTTATCCTAAATCAACAATTAATGCAAATAGATAAATGGACAAAAGATTTTGTGCTTTTTAAAAATCAATGAGTTTTTCTTAGAAAAAGGTATACAAAATATTAGAAAAAATTATGCCCAAAAATAGAGCTTTCAGAAATTAAAATAGTTCCTGCAGAGCTTTTATGCTTTTTAAGCTGCACTAAAAGTCAGAGTTTTTTTTTTAGAAATTTATTGCTATAAAGTGAAGTGATGTAAAAAATTTTGACATAACATGGATATTAGTTTTAAAAACATGCCTAAACGAATAAATAACTCTACAAGAGCTTTTGTGCTTTTATGCACAACTAGGACTCTAAGATTTTTTTTGTCGAAAATTTAAGTGCGTTTAAAAAGCGTAAAGCCTAAACAAACCTTTTTTTTTGGGTTTTAAAACAAATCTTAATAGTTTTATTTTCACTTACATGTAAAATATTCAGGAAACTCATCTAACGGTGAACCGGTACTCTCATCCGCACACCCTTCAGACGCACGCGCCAACGGTTCATTTAGAACGTATTCAATATAATGGACAGTTTGCTCCAGGAACGTTTCATTATAATCTGTAAGACAATGGATAGAAGATATTAATTATTGAATTTGTTAAAATTATCAGCAACTTTCAGAGCTATACTAAAAAACTTAAATACTGTGAATTTTTAAAAATAAAAAATCATTAGAATTGTATGGTTGTTACAAACATTTTTCGAATACTAAAATTGCTTCACTTATTACTAGTTTTTACAACTATGTCAAGCATGTTCTTCTGTTTAATATAAAACATTTTAATTGTAAATTTTTTTGCGGAAAAAACAATAAAATTTTCAGTATAGTTAATTTTTTGTTTGAAACACGACTAAAATTTGAACTACGCTTTCTTCAATGATTTATCCCTTCCCATGATTTTTGCAAAATATTTTCAAAAATTTGAGTCTCTATAATAAAGTCTATGACAAAAAATTAAAGTTTTTGCTATTATTGAACTTTTTGGTTTAAACAATTTAAATTCTGGTTTGAAAATTTTTTATACAATTTAAATTCTTGTTTGAAAATTTTTTTTATACAAGAAATTTTCTTAATAAAAACGACTATTTTTTAATAAATAATTTTTTAAGAAAATTTTCTCATTTTGCATATTCAAGATTACAGAGATATTGTTCAGGGTTTTTATAAAAGAAACTCTTGAAATTTAATTTCTCTCTTATAACTTAAAATTTTTTCGAAGTTCATATGTATCATTGTATTTTTCAGTTAAATAAATTTAAAATTTTTGTATTTAAAAAATTTTGCAGAAAAAATATTTCAGTACTTAGTTAACTTATTTTTTTAACTAAAATTTTGACTCATTTTGTATGCATGAAATGAATAAAATTACATTATTTTCAATGAGAATTGCACTAAATTCAAAAATTGATAAACTATTCAGGGTTTTTATAAAAAGGAAAAAGGAAAGGATCCTTTTTCAAGATTATACTCGTATGCGTTTGTCAGTTTAAAAATTTTTTAAATATTTTTTATTTCGAAAATTTTCTGTGGAAAACATATTTCACAGTTTTTTAATTTTTCTAAATTTTTTAATGAAAGTTTTAACTCGTTTTGTACGCTGCAAATCCTAAAACTTTTTTTTTTAATAAAAGCAAAATTTTATACATATGTATGTATGTAGGTTAATGGATGAAATTTAGAGTGGAGAGAAAAAAATTTTTATTTTAATAATTGTTTTTTTTTCATCTCAAGTTATAAATGTATGTATTATTTTTTCTTTAACTTTAAACTTTTTTGTTTTAATGGAATTTTAGTGGTCCATTGTTTTTCAGTAATAATTTAAAAAAAAAATTTAATAAGCAGCTTTTTGGTTTTTATCAAAAATTTATATTTTAACACATAGTACATATGTTTAAAAGAACAACATTTTTTCCGTTAAGTTAATTAAAATTTTTATAAACTTACAAAATTTTGACGTGATTAATTTTTTTCTTTAAATTTCCTTTTTTCAAACATGAAGAATTATCTCATGTTCAATTTTAAATTAAACAAATATATTGTCATGGGTTTTATAAACAAAGAAAAACATTTTATCATCCTTTAAATTTGGTTTATGGCAAAGCTCCTCAAAGTTTGAATTAAAGCAGTAAACAAACAGCTTGAGTTCCCAAAATTTTGATAACAACTCAAGATGCTAAGCTCTAATGAAAAAAAAAACTTCAAATTACTTCTTAGAAAAATTTCAACGTGCCAGATTTACGGCGCGGAAATTTTTATTCGATTTCCACATAAAATTCTCGTGTACGACATTTTATGTCTATGGCTTATCTAAGTAAACAAAAGTTTTATAAGTTAAAACACAACAGACAGTTTTATTACTTAGCTTGTAAAAGTGACAATAATTTTGTGGTGATGGGTGGTGGTGCACCACTTTGAGAGAGGGAACTGCATTACGAAGGCGAAGTGAGCGCCCTCTATGAGCGAGAACTTCTGCAATTCGCCAGTAGCATTTTTATTTTTCTCATGCTCGGGCATAGTTTTATTAAACACTCTTCAAATAAAAATTTTTACAATAAAACGATAACCAAATTGACAACTGTTCAATCAGTGCAGGCGCGGGTGTGTGAAATACTGAAATGCTATGTATAATACTCGAAATGCAAATACCATAAACGCGACGAAAAGTAAATGAGTTAGTAAACAGAATTAAAAATATTGCAACATCTCAATTAGCCAATTAGCTTTCATCAAATATCTGTTTGTAAATCTTTATGAGCTTAATTGGCGTTGTTAGCGTGTTAAATGTATTGTGAAGCAGTAAAAAAAAAATAATCTAAATACGACGAGAAAGAGTTTGGGCGAGTTTTTTTTTAGATGTTTGCAAATTTTTGTGTTGTTTACTTTTAGTTTGAAAAAGCTCTGGTTTTATTATTTAAGTAGAATCCAAATATATATTACTTAATTGCTAGTTTGTTTGATAGGCATATAAGATTTTTAATTTGAAATGATTTTTTCGAGGAAATAACTGTAGTGCGTGTAGTGGAATTTTTCGTGGTGATTTATTACCTTCTCAAATTAGGCTGTGGATAGATAGGTAGATAGAATACACAAACTGGCAGATAAATAAATTTTTCATATAAATAACCAAGTCAAGTATGTGTTAAATTCCCATAGAACTAATTTTACTAATTTACCAACTGAACTAAGTTGTAACTTTTCATAAAAGTTCTTATTTTTATTAACTTTTCATATAAGTACTAACTTTCAATATAGGTATTAACTTTTCACTTCAGTGTTAGATTTTCGCTAAGTGATATGAAACCTTTCCTACCAAAACTAATTTCTTAGTCGAAATTTAATATCGCAAATCTATTGTGCTCGCAATCCGAGATGTCGAAATTTTAAAGAAACTATTTATGAATTTCCAGATTGATTCGAATGGAAATAAAAAAGATCGATGCAGAAAAATGTAGAAGAGAAATAATACGATCGCTCACAATTACTCGATAATTCCCTTGTTGGTTAGTCATAACAAAAAAAAAAAGTCATAGAACAAAACAAAAAAACTTTATTTACATTTAAGGTTTTCGAAACCAAATTCTAACGGGAACTCACAAAAAAATCTCTCATATTCAGCAACACGAAGCTTTAATGATCGAGTCCTACCTTTTGAGAATATTTTGATATACTTTGCATTCTTTTCCTTAAACCATTTGCACAATTGAGTATTCTAGAAAGGTGGGAGATATTTTTTCTAAATATACTTAGAATGCTTAAAAAAAACATCGGTTTTCGATTACGTGTCATTCTCACTTTCCACAACTATTCCAATCGATTAACCAACTGCAACGTAAGAGTGGCCTAAAGTTGTGAAAACTTGAAGGCAAAGTAAACTACAAAAATTAAAAAAAAAAAAAATCGATTTTATCGACTGGAAAAATGGAATAAAAAATATTTTTGAAAAACCAATCGCTTCCATCGAATGCAAAAATAGATTATTCTCATAACAACCAATTTGTTCGCCATATTATTCGATTAATTTGTTTGTCATATAAAATACACGTGTTAATCGATGTCGATAACGATAACGATAATTATAGTGAAACCGATGACTATACCGATAATGGAAGTTGGAATTAAATATATCGCCGGAAATATTGATAACATCGTCAATAAAAATAATATATCGATAACGATATATACATACATACATACATATGTACTTACTATATGTAAGTATAGAAAACATGTACACCTTAAATGTATCGATAACTTTATGTTGATAATGGCTATGATAATTATTTATAACTAATACGAGCGCGAGTATCAATAACGATTTTCAAATCGCACATACTCTTCAAAGGTGGATTAAGTTAAAAAATTTTCAGTTTCCCAAAAATACCAAGCGTTGACATGAAGGAATACAAAATTTTTTTTACAGTAAATTACAGAAAAATATTAATATCGATGGAGGTAGGCGGGCACTAAAAAGCAAGAAGAACTTTCAATTCCATATTTCACACTATTTTTATTTTCAAAAGTAAAGTGCACAGTTTTGAAACACCCTTTATAATATCAAAGTGATGCATTTTTTGAGTTACCCGCTTCACATCAAAGCCTACTGATTGCTCAGGCGACGCACATTTTTATTGATGACCTTAAAAACAACAACAACAACATAAATAGTAATATAAAAAATCATTTCTGGAGGAGACGATCTAATCAATGGAGCCATACTGTTTTCTTTGATCATTATAACTGTTAATAAATTGCCGTTTTACGCACTGGTAGCTAAAAATTAGTTCACAATAATAACAAAAAAATATAGGCAACAAAAAAACAATAAGAGCCGGTTGTATGAACACAAATCATTCATTGAAGGGGGCGCTAAAATTATTAGCAACAATTTCAAATGCAAACATACATATGTACATATGTACATACATTTGTGTTCATATGCCAACAACACCAAAAAGTGTCAATAAATTATTGTTGTTATTATTAATGCCTAGTACAGATTTACTATTTACATATCAATGTGATTATTATGCATTACACACATTCAGACACACACACACGCATACAGCCAGCCATGTAGCAACAGCAATCCTACGACTATTCAATTTGTTGGCGTTTTTGTTTGTTAATGAGTAAAATGATCAGTGAAGTGAGTGGATGGAGTGACAAGAGTACAGTGGCGCTGAGTTGAGGCGTGGTGGAAAGAGAAGATAGAGCGAGGGTGGTGAGAGGTTGGTTACTGTATGTGCGCGGATATGAAGTGTGTGTGTGTGAGCGCGTGGAGTGGTCCTGTACTAACTGTAGTTGACTGCACGTGTATTGGCGTAAAAAACAAATATTTTGTTAAGCACACACACAAATGTAAATGTCACATATATTTAGGCATGTTGTTTTTTGTTTTTGTTTCAAGCTCCTTCATTCAATGTCAGTTTTTCGCGCCGCATGATTTATTTGTATTTTGTTTTTGTTTTACGCATTTCCCTTACTGTTAATGTAGCTCGTGTTGCGTGTGTTCTTGTCAACGCTTACTTTATAAAAATCAGAAAAAAACACAAATATATTTATTAAGTGCTTTACATAGCATTTATGTACATATGTATGTATGCATTTATGTACATATGTATGTATGTACATATGTATGTACATAGTGTTTATTTTGAAATTTTATTTTAAATGGCTGTTAACAACACACTCGCGTCGGTTCGATAGTCCATTAATATCAATGATAACGGTTTGTTAAGTAATTTGTTGCTGTAGTACAGGTGGTTGGTAGAATTAAAATTCAAGTACATAGCATGGCATGTTGTGGATTACCAATATTATTAATTTTACCATTATATTTTTAAATTTAAATTACGTAACTTTAAAATAAATCGTTAGCTTAAATTGTTTGGTTTTATTTCAATCAACTTTTTGAAAATTTATTGAACAATTTTTAAACGTTAACATTTTTAGTAATGCGAAAAATTGTAGATTTCGTGCAAAGTAAAAAATAAACATTGTATTGATTTTTGTTTTTCTACAAAAAGGTGAAATATTTCTTCCGAATCAAAAGAAAAGTTAACCGAAGAGATTACTTTCGAAGTCAAATCCGAACCGATCATAATTTAAAGTATTTTAACTGTTACATTATCTCATAATCGTTAAATTTCGGTTTTTATATCATCAATACCGTTTGATGATTAATTAAAAATTTTTTGGTTTTCCAAACATTGTGATTGGTACTCGTTATTTTAAAAAAAATTTTTTTTTTAATTTTTATCTAAAATCTGAGCATGACAATTAAAAATAAGTTATAATATAAATAACGAAATTAAAAAAAAAAAAATGACGAAAATATATGAGCCCAACAATTAATTTTAATAAATCATCACAATTTTTTTATCGAGTAATTAATGTCACAAACCAAAAGCGATGAGCAATGGAAATAAATTCAAATACAAAAATATAATCAGAAATTGCCAAAAAATAAATTAAATCTCATATTTTTTTGCACGGAAAAATCTAGATCACTAAATCAAATGATCAAATGTGTTCACAAAAAAATATAAACAATAAAAATAAAAAATTGTTACTCGAACAATTGACCAAATGCTGATTTTTTTTTAATAATCTTCGCAATGTTTTTTATAACATTTTTTTGAAACGTTTTTAGAAAAATAAAGTTGCTTCTATAAAAAAAAAAATGCCTAAACACCGAAATTTCAAAATATTTACCAAATTTATAAAAATTCAACAAATTTTCATCAAAGTTTCAAACATTTCAATTTGAAATTCGAAAAAACTTTTGGATATGGATTTTCATAAACCACCTAAAGTTTTATAAAAAATTAAGAAAAATGACTCAACGTTAAAAACATTGTAACTATTGTAAACAATAGTGCGATCGTAAGGAATTTAGTGGGAAGTATTTGCTTTTTCGTTGAAAAATCAATTATGGGCACATTTTTTCAGCATTGAATTCATTCATAATTTATTTTTAAATATTTTTGAAGAGAATGATTGGATATGGTTAAAAATTCGTGAGTACAAACGTGAGTACGTGAGTAGGTATAGCCACTTATTCGCACAATTTGACGCAACCGTAGAGTTGTACGATATACTCGTAAAGGGTTATCGAATCTGCTCTGCGATAATCAACACCTACACTCAATCGAATTAATGCATTGCAGGGGTGCAACTAATTTATTACGTACGACAGTGCAATCATTCATTAGCAGAACTCTAAATTGGTTTTTTTTTTTCGTTATAAAAGTTAAGGCTTAATACTTTTTGATGTTTTTATTGCCTGTCATGGAATTTGATCGATTCCTATTTGACTGTTTTAATACTCCACTTCACGCCTCGTTTCTCTGAAGTATATTTTTTTTTTTGTTTTTTGTTTGGAACTCAATGCAGAGAACTGCCAAAATAAAATCAGCTTATTTAGTACACATTCGATATAATTGAAGTGTTGCCACTCAAAGTACTGATAGTGTCGACTTAAAATTAATGCCAAGTAATTAAGTATTGATATTACATATTCGTTTACATATATACAATATTTTATACCTTAGATAATATTGATAAAAACTTTATTTAAAATGTTGAACTTACATAATTTTTTTTTTAGTGACGCTCAACATCTTCAGAATTAAGTGGTTACGAGCGTGACGCCTACAGATTTGTGATGTTTATAAAACGATATACAGAGCACTTGAGATATAGAATATCTATCAAGGTGTTAATTTAAAGTTTTTTTTTTTTTAATTATCTATCAGTAAATCTGTAAGCGCAAAATTTTAACAGAGAGTACATGTAGTAGAGTTGGTTGTGCTGCACTTAATTCATACATACAGGGATGAGCACGAAATGGTTAAGTTTCGATAATTTGATTTTTTTTAAATTTATTTTCAGTATTTTATTCAGTATTTGTTTCAGAAAAATATATTTTTTTTATAAAGATATAAATAATTCATAAACAAAAAAATATTGAAATAAAATTTATAAAAATATATGCAAAAAAACTTTTTTTTTCAAAAATTTAAAATTTTGAATCAAAATTTGTAGACATTTTTCGTATATGCATTAGCTAAAACTCCCGTAGCTGTTTGATTTTTCTTCCATATAAAAATGCATTTTGCACATGCGTTATAACGATTTCTAAAAATTCGGATTAAAATGTTAGATATTACGAGTACGTTAATAGTACCGGGTACATACATACATACATATGTATAAGTTATACAATTTAATTTATTTTAATTACATATTTAATCACCACAATAGAAAAATGTACATCAACGTTTCAAACTTTCAAACAAAATTCATAAAAATTCAGGAAACATGCAAATTTTTTTTTTTTAATTTTACAAAAATTTGAATTTTTTGTCATAATATGTAGAAACATTTTCGAATATACAGTGCCTTTTTCTGCTAACCGTGTTGCACTTTTTCTGCCATATAAAAATAAATTTTGTTCATACGTTACATCGATTTGTAAATATTCTAAATTAATTTGATTTATTTTAATTATATGTTTCAATAGTACAACAAAATCAGTGTAAATCCGGGTTTCAAAAAATAAAATTAATAAAAAATTGATAAAAATTCAACTAATTAAAAAATCCTTACAAAATTTACATCATGAAATGTTGTAAATTCGCTGCACAGTTATTTTCGTTGCGAGCAATGTGGGATTTCTTGATAATAAAAAAAAAAATATTTCCCTCTAAAAATTATGCCATAACTTTGGTATTTAATTTGTATAAACGTTATACTGTTGTAAACGACATTTATTAGATTATCGTATTCATTTGCAGTCATATTTGATTACTTGAAAAAAATTTAAAAAAATCTTCAAAAAATTTTCTTGAGAAAAAACCTCTGACAGAAAGCAAAGAACCAGACGATAAATCACACATTTGGACTGTTAGGGCGTATGAGCTATTTATACTTTGAAAATGAGCTTTGTGTGCATAAAAATTTATTATAATTAAAAAAAAATATTAAATTCTGTTTTGTTTCCCAAAATTTGACTTTCTTAATTTAAATAGAACAAATTATAAAATAGTTTAATTTGAAGAACAAGTCATGAAATATTCGATAGCATTTTTACACAGCTAATCAAAAAACCAGTACAGCAAAAAAGATTCTCAGTTCACAGTTCAAGTCACTCATACGCCACGTTCAACACCCGCAGGGAGTTGAAGTAGCACAGGCCACTAGGTTGGTAAAACTTTATATCCAATTATTTGAAGATTTATTTTCTGAATGCACGGATGGGAAAATGAGAAAAACTTTCGATTCAATCAAAAAAAAAAAAGAAGAATTAGTTGTTATATAATATTTGTGGCGCGCTGCAAACCACACACGCCGACTATATTTCTGTAGATTTTTTAGTTATCTTGAAAAAAATATACCATATTATGGAAGTCCTTGAAAATTGTGACGCATATTTGACAGACCAAAATTAAATGTATCACTATAACTAGCTACTTAAATCTACGAAAATCTGCAGTAGATTTAAACCAAATTAATTTTTTTAATGTAAAAGTGATTGTGGCGGGTGGAAAAGTAAGTAAAAAAAATTTCTTTTTAACATTTTGTAACAAATAATTTATTGTCAGACATCAAAGCTCAACGAAAATTTCCTACACGCATTAATATTAATTAATAATGTTTAAATGCAATATTCACTACAATTTGTTAACCAAAAAAAAAGGGAAAAAATTAATATCAATCAGCCTGTCAATAAATAGTTTTTCAACAATTAATGTGAACCTTGTCTTGAAATGCGAACTGTTGGCAATTGTAAATAGATAATACGGTATTGATTCACTAAATAATTGATTGTGAGAATTGCAATGTGTCAGCAACAGCGAAAATAATATCAATTATAAATTGTTTGTTTGCACTTTTATTTCCATTTAAACCAACTATACTATTATTAAACATTGTGTTTTTTTTTCTGTTTAGAAAATTACTTAGGAAATTGCTTTAAGTGGTAAAGTTCAGGTGTGTAATTAGATAGCTACTTTTTGTAATTCAAATATCACGTGACTCTTTGTGAGACTTAGCAGCAAGTGTATTTTCTACCATTATTAATCGCATGCGAGCATTTTATGAATAGTCTGCTAGAGGTGGCAACGAATTTGATGTGGGTCAGCTACCTGGTGATTCAGCGAAATTGTTTTCGCGTGAAAACTATCCGGGTTTAGCCTTTACGGGCAGTTTTTAAGGCGAAACACTTTTCCTATGCAATTTCGAAGCAGGGGGGGGGAAACTATTTTATAATTGCATAATAGCTAAAGTAGCAAAAAATCTTTTGTTGCGTTTTGGGAGTATAACTATTTATTATTATAAATGACAATACTATCGATGGCACTATCGGCATTGTTATCGTTAACGCCATTATCTATGCTGGTACCATTGTTACAGCTATTTGTATATTTATCGATTGTTTTAGCGTATCGCAAGTTTATGGGTTATCGATATTGTTATCGTAGTTGTACAGCTGAAGTTACTCTACATGGCACTAAAAAGTATATATTTTTGCCGTTTCATTAAATCTTTAGCATTATCATACTCGTAAATGTTATCGAAATCGTAATGGTTATTTTCAATGTTATCGGCATTAACATTCCTACCGATATTGTTATCGTTATTTGCATACTTAACGATATTTTTGTCGACATCGTAATAATAATGGTTATCGACGAAGTGACCGTACTCGGTCCAGATAAATCTGTGTCGTGCTATTAAGTTTGCAAATCTTTAATGTTATCTATAGCACAATCGGTATTTTTAACTGTATCGGAAGTATTATTGTAATCAATATTGCTATCACTATTTCGAAATTTATCGATAGTTTTCTATTGTTGTCAGTAGTTTAATGGTTATCGATATCTTTATCGTATTTTCTTTACTGAAGCGATTGTGCTTGGCTCTATAAAAATCTGCGTCATTTCATTAAATCTCTAACGTTTGGTCATCGCTTATGTAATCGCTATCATTATCGGTATTTTAAATGGTATCGGCGTTCACATTGTTACCGATATTGTTATCGATATTGTATATTTATCGTTACTTTCCGCCTTACCCTGCATTAATAGTTATCGATATCGGCTCCATTGCTCTTTTTATGGTAATCGTGATCGATATCTTTATCGACATTCTTATCTTTATTTCTATATGTAGTTATCGATATTTTGTATCGTTGTAGCCATAATGGACAACGATAACTTTGATGTTATCGATTTCATCATTACTAATGCCTGAATTCGTTTTCACATTAATGGCTTAAAAGGCTTTTCATTGTTATTGCCAATCAAATAATATATGATTTTGAGAAAAAGACCAAAACCTTGTTTTCTGAGCGATTCTAACGCCATAGCTAACATTTATGACCAATTTAAATAAGTTAACTTAGCAAAAACAGAAATATCAAAAGTCGAGTTACCATTATATATCGCACAACTGAAACTTCCGCCTGCGTTTACTATTATCTACAATTATTTTATGGATTCGCGCGAAAAAGTTTCATATATTTTATTATTTTCAATTCCTCAGGTAAGCCTTTTTACTTTACTATCACTATCACCAGCTGCTGTCCCAAAGTAAATCTCTCCGATTCAAATTCCGGCAACAAAGATTAGAAGTGAAATAAATGCAGAAACTCGCCTAGTTAAACGCATACAATTTTTATTTCGCTGACTTTTTTAATAGCTAGGACAAAATTCTTTTGAAATAACTTTACCATTTAAGTAGAAAGTTGCATTTATTTGGGTTGCTAACTGTCATCTGTTCGTAAATAGCTGATACAACTCAGTGCTTACTTAGTCTTAATGTATTGTTGTTGACTTTTCAACAAGAATTTTATTGCGGCAAATACTACTAAATATTGATATAATTAGTTTATGAGTGCAAATGAAACTCTCGCCTTTTGCCTTTCTAGGCCCACCAAAAAGTGTGAGTGATGACTTGATTCGGAAAATGAGTCTATTAATTAGTCAGTGTAGTGTAAATAGATTTTATCAGCCTAATAAAACTAAGTAACATCAATGCAGTCAGCCAAATAGACAGTTAGTCATATGATTAATTCGTCTATTAACTCATGCGGCAAACAAATTTCCGTCAAGGCAAATAAAACTGGCATTGCAAATTAGTAGAAGAAAAAAATATACACAAAAAAAAACAGGGAAAGATAAATAGGTAAATAAAGCGTCGCTTTGGCTGCAATTCTACAACAATAAAGTATGTGGAAAAAAATTTAAACAAATAATGCAAAAAGAAAAGATAACATAAACAAACATTATCACACAAATTTATCATGACTTCGACTTTATTAATTATGTATGTGCATGTGATATGCAAATGTGTTGTATAATAATTGCTCATTTGCTTGCAGTTAACTTTTTGTTTTACAATAACTTTCTTATCAATCATTTAATAAGTTTTTAGTGTGATTTTTAGCGCTAAATTTGCACCGACACGCAAGATAGCGCAAACGCTGTTGTGATTGTTGTACATATTTTTGTTATTCTAATGTGATTAGAGCAGTAGGGCGGAAAATTGTTTAAAAAAAATTTTAAAGGAAACAGAGAAATATAAAGAAGTAGTAAAAGTAACTTTTGCTAAGTTGATTCCAACTTAGAAGCTGTCGATTAAAAACTTCGTAAGCTTTCACGGCGACGAAACACTAAAAGAAACATCCTGCGTTCCTTAAAATTAATTTATTTAAAGCTTTTAGGTGTTTCGATTTTTCAGATTTTTGCCGCTTTTTGAGATACAAAATGAGCGAAAAATGTTAACTTTGTAGTTTAGCGCCTAAAATTTAGTTTATATAAACTCTAAGGTGTTCCGATTTTCGAAACTTTTATATAATGTGGTTTTTTTGAAGCTTTCAGAGGTAAAAAATTAAATTTAGTAATTTAGCAGTTCTAAACGTTTTATAAACTCTTTAAGCGTTTTTTAATAAAATTTGTAGAGCTTTTATGGAGATGGAAAAGCTCTTGTAAGCTTATGTAATAACGAAAAACCGCAAAAGTAATTTTGAGCTGGGTAATTCTTAAGCTTTTATACAAACGTATTTTGAAGTTAAAAAAAGCAGACACAACAAAAAAGCGTTCATAAAAAATTATTAGACTTCTTTGATTTATGCTGTTTAATGGTACAAATTTCAAGCTTATTATAAATAATTTGTAAAGGTCTCGCATTGAAAAAGCACCCAAAGATGCGCACTAGTCATAATTTTATATAAAATGCATCCAACAAATTATTAAAGCTTTTATTAGCCAGAGCTTTTTGTTTTAAGCTTTTTGATACTTTCAAAATGGCTTTTGAAGCTTTCACTTTAACGATTTCGGAGTATTTGCACTCCAGCGTTTTTTTTTTTTTTTTTCAAAAATAAGGGGAATGGAAGATTTTTTCTTTATTGTAAAAAAAAATTTTTTATTTGAAGCTTTAAGTTAAAGACATCAACGAAGTCTAAAAATAATAAAGGGTTTTTAGTTTAGTTACGATTATTAAAAAGCTTTCATGTCTAAAAAATATAAATATTTTCTCCGTTCAAAGTGTTTTCGTTTATAAGAACAGAAGCTTTTTTTTTTAAAGCTTTAATGAAAAAAAAGCTTTACCAAAAATCGAGCTTTCAGAATTTTTTGCTCTCCAAAAATATTATTTTAAATTAAAACAAAGCATTCCAGTTTGATGAAAAAACTTTAAAAAAAATGAAAGCCTTCAAAAACTATTTAGGCCGACGAAATAGGGTACTATGATTAATACTTAACTTGCGTGTTATGATAACGCAGCTTGTAAAAACTATGCTCATATGATTAGCAATTGTGGAAAAAACTTATAAATATGTGCATTAAATGCAATATAATGCGATTGGAAAATTTTAGAAAGCCCTTGCTTGTACTGAATTTGTTGCTTTTTTAATGACTGTTTAATTATAAGCGTTTACAACTCTCATTAGCACACCTCAGGTACCAACTGGTCAAACCGGTATTGATCAGTATATAATATTACATATTTAAATGTTACTGTGTAAAGCCCTTCAGCTGGCGTAGCAGGTGGCCCTATTTCACAGAAGCTTCAACTAAGTGCAATGGTTGAAAGCCGACGGAGGGGGTTTGCGGTGAGCAGTCTTGTGTTAAAAAATAGTGGTGTTTGCAATAGCTTAATTGTAATCGAAATCCGTAGTCTTATCGTTGTTCAGTTCAAACATACAGTTTTAAAAGTTAGCTGTGGATCAAAACTCGGCTAACATTCATAGAATTTTCGCTTTAAAAAGCGATCGTGTTATTGTTATCGATTTTATTATCGATATTGTTTTCGATTTTATTATTGATGTTGTTATCGATTTTATAATCGTATTATTATCGATATTATTATCGAAATTTTTATCAATAAAGCTATCGAGTTTGTCACCGGTGCAGTTTTACATATTTTTTTCGGCATTGTTATCAATACAGTTATCTACATATATATTGTTATAGATGCAGTTATCCATATATACATATAGATATATTGTAACCAATATAATTAAAGTAATTTTATCGAAAGTTGTTACTGTTATCGATTTTATTATCGATATTGTTTTCGATTTTATTATTGATGTTGATATCGATGTTATAATCGTATTATTATCGATATTATTATCGAAATTTTTATCAATAATGTTATCGAGCTTGTCATCGGTGCAGTTTTACATATTTTTTTCGGCATTGTTATCAATACAGTTATCTATATATTGTTATAGATACAGTTATCCATATATATATATATATATACATATATATTGTAACCAATATAATTAAAATACTTTTATCGAAAGTTGTTAGAAAAATTTATATACAATGGCGAACAAAAAATGTTTTCCAAGGCCAAAAACTTGCTAATATTGTGAAATGGTCACCATTCGACCGGTTTTGAGCGCCACTCTATATACATACATACATATGTACATCTTTGAATGCCCATAAGTCATATACACGTACATTGCGTAGGGGACAGCCACTACTAGCTGGTCTAACTGTATTTACAGTTTCTTGTGCTGCTATTTTTTAATACACTACTGTGCCACAGTTTGTTTATGTGTGATTGTTAACTTGGATCTCTTTTACTCGTCGTCACAACAGCTGGTTGGTTGGCTTGCTTACCAAATTGTCGCTACATAAAAAATTGACAACCAAAAAAAAAAAAATTCAAATTTATGCAAGACACAAAAAAAAACAAATAAAAACAATTGCAGTTAGTACAGCAACCAACCACTACGCGGTGGTCCCTTACGGCGTGGGTGAATTGACTTTGAAATTAAATTGTTCACATTTTTGTCGTGGTGCCAATGCGGCTAACTACAATATTTTGTTTACAAAAACAATCGATTTAATAAATTTTTTTATGCTCAGCTTTAATTACTACATTTGTACTTAACTATAAACAGTGTAAACAAGTGGCCGTTGGCCGCAATTAAGGCCAAGCATGCAAAAATAAAATAGCGATTTAAAATCGAAGCAGAAGAATGAAGGCAAATGCCATAATTCTCATGCGCAAATAAATGGCATTTAAAAATAGTTAATGTAATTGTTTATGATTGAGAAACTAATTTTGTTTGCTGTATTAAATAATATTCGAAATTTTCACATCAACAATGCATAGTCAGGGAGTTACAAAGAGAAGTAGTAAAAAAAAAAACTGGAAAAATTCAATAATATATGCGAACATATATTTTTTTTTTTTAATTTATTTTCAATTGCATTGCGTGTTCAAAACAAAAGCGCACTTTGAGACATCATATCGTTTGTTACTTTTTTTTATTGCTTCTTCATTTTTAATTACGCTTTGTTGCTGGAGCAGCAGCGACTTCACTTTTACCTGCGAATTGTACAGGTTTTATGGCGCGTGCTTGTCTGGGCCGCTTTTTTAAATTGTTAATAAATAATTGATTTCTCTGAAATTATTTTATTGCCAATTAAATGCATTTTATAATTAACGTATAAGGGATTTCGAAAGGAATGAAATGGCAAAGGGACAATTGGTTTATTAATTCTTCTTTTGTTGGCTCCACAGACTTTGCTTGTTGTTATCTTAAGTGTTTTTATTACTTGTGCTGTCTGCTGTTGTTGTTTGTTGTTAAGCATTTGCTTTTGGACACAACTGTCGAATGAGAAAAAATGTTTTTCTTTTTGCTGTAATTATAAATTTGTTTTGCAGGTTTTTTTTTTACTTTATTTTAGTTCCATTTATAGATGCGTTAATAAATATTTAAATTTTAGTACTCTCATTTAAATATTTTTTCACAACTTTAAAGTGTGAGTCATACGTTTATCGACAAAGTTTCGTAACAGCTGCATACTTACTATGAAAAAATGAAAAAATTTATAAAACTCTTAGAAGTGCTTTATAATTAATCTGAGTATTATTTGGTCCACTTTACATACAAAAAAAAAAAAAAAAAAAAACGATAAAAATTTCTTAGCAAACTTTTGAGTTTGTTATATGTTTCTCATCAAAATATTTTAACTCGACACGGTATTATTCGCAAGAATATTTGTCTTTCAAAATCGAATTTTTGAACTAAGTTGAACCAAAAAAATCTAAATTGTGTTTTTTTTTAATTTTTCGAAATTTTTAATTATTTTTCAATTATTCTATATTTTTTTTACTTTTTTTAAATTAAAACAAATTTTAATTTTTTTTTAATTTTTTGATAAATATTATTCTTTCTTATTTCAAAACCGAATTTTTGTATTAAGTTGAACCAAAAAAAGCTAAATTGTGTTTTTTTTAATTTTTCGAAATTTTTAATTATTTTTCAATTATTCTATATTTTTACTTTTTTTTTTAAATTAAAATAAATTTTAATTTTATTTTTATTTTTTGATAAATATTATTCTTTCTTAGTTTGATTAATTTTTATTTAATTTTTTAATTTCAGAATCTTCAAATTAAGAGGCTAAATGAAAGTAAAAAAAAATGTAGTATATTTGGGGTTAAGAAAACACGACTGGAACCAAAATAAAGGTAAATTATTTCTTAAATTTTCTGTGATTTTGATTAGTTTATAACCTTTTTTGATTCTAATTTTTTTTTGAATGCCGCAAACTTTAATTTCCTTTTTATGGCTTTTACATTTTATTAATTGTGTTTTAATTAAATTTTTTCTAAGTTTATTTTAAGTTTTATTTTAATTTTAAAATTTCAGCTCATATGTATATGTAACTGTAAAATTTAGAGTCTAAATAATAGTAAAAAAAATAAGTGTATATAAAGTTTAATAAATATAATTAGAGGCATAAAACAATTTGTTTCTTAACATTTCTACAAATCTTAATTTCATTTTACCTTTTCTTACAAATTTTATCAATTATTTTTTTTTAAATTTTTTCCTGTTAATTTTGGAATTTCTGGATCATACAACTTTAGAAAGTAAAGTCTAAATAAATGTAAAAAAAAACACAAAAGTGGTATATTTAAGGTTAAATAAACATGATTGGAAGCTTATAAAGCAAAATTGTTTCTTGAATTTTCTAAATTTTACAAACAATTTTTTTTTTTAATTTCCAAAAATTTGAATACTATTTTACTTTTTTTATACATTCCTTATTTGTCAGTTTTTTTTTTGGTCTATTTGCAGCCAAATAAACATACTTCAAAGAAAAAAGACCTAAACTGTGTCTTAACTTTTCTAAATTTTTTGTTAAAATAAATATTAATATTTTATAATTTCCACACATTTTATTTACAATCTTAATTTTTGTCTTTGTTTTTATTAATTGCTATTGATTTTCAAGCTTTATTAGTTTATTTTCTTTTTGGATTTTGGAATGTCAAATTTGCTGGAGAAACAATAAAGCTAAAGGCTATATTAATAAAGTTTTAGCAAACAAAACCTACACTCGTTCTTGTGTGCTAGTTAATTTCGTCGGAAAACAGTGTCGGCCTAGTCGCTAAAGTTTTCAGCTTTTTTTTCTACTTTTTGTTATATTCATTATAAATATGATCGTGAATTAAAATAAAATAAAACTTTCTTTTCAAAAATTAAGAGTCATTGTCTAAAATCTATATTTGTAAAAATACAATTTACCCAGTAAAATCGAATTTTGGAACTTATCATTTTTCATTCACATATATGCATACTTATTTCATCGATATTTTGAAATTTCGATTTTTTACAAAAAAAAATTTTCATCGATTTAATAAATTTTAAATTAAAATAACACGATGGTGCTCGATAAGAAATAATGGAGGAAATAGGGAGCTATGTATATATAAAGACTTTTTTTTATCGAAAAATTGAAGATCAAATATGATCGAAAAACGGAATCCTCAACAATTTTATATTTGGCGAGAAAAATATAGTGCACAAAATATCGATAAATACTACAAATGACGATTAAGTAGCAACGAGGGAGTAAAATATCAAAATTAGAAAAAAAGAAATATCATTATAACATTCAAATCGCAATTCATAGTGCCATAATTTAGCAGATCATTTGCATAAAAATAGCCTGAACTGTAGTTATTTAAAAAAAATCTTAATAGAATTTTGCTTTTGCAATTGCATGGATATCCGACTGGGTATAGAAAGAAGTTTGTAATTACCGCCTCTAATTGAAAAACTGACTTCAAGACGATTTTAGCCTAAAAACAGTGAAGATGGTGTTTTTCTCATAACTTTCAAAATGTATTATATTTAATATCTAACAAGATTTTTTATTTTTTCCATTTTTACTAAATTCTCCCTCAAAATAATATTTTTAATTAGATTTCATTCGCTAAAAGCCTGCCGATTTTTGGAATAGTGTAGCTCGACCGATAATATTTATATTACTAAAATTTCTAAGCAAGCTTTTTATTGAGCGGCGCAGTGGGAAATGAAATTTTTTTTATATATTAGCTGATTCAGTCTAATTTACAGTGAGTTTCAAGATATTTTTCACCGTTTTAATTTTATTCACCACTACTATAGTTTGTAAATTAAACGAAAGCTAACATTATATAGTGCGTTTCATAACTATAGCCCCACCTCATATTGACAAGTTCTTACCACCTATTTGTTAATATCTAAATTTAATTACTATTTTATATAAATATAAATCATTATACATTTAAATCAAAGCTTAAAATTTCGTGTGAAAATTAAAAGTTGTCAATATGTGGCTGGGCTATAGTTATGAAATAAATTCTTTATATATTTTCAAGAAAAAAACTCAAATTATATATGAAAAAGAGAGGAAGTCAAAACTCTTTGTTATTTGTTGGCATTATAGTTATGAAACGCACTATATTTTAATTGGTTTTCATTAATTTTCACCGTTTTTTCTCACTAATATAATACATAAATTATATATTAATTTTTTTTCAATAATTGTGGCTTTCCGTATTCCATATACATACTTATGTATGTAGCTTTCTACGAGTACTCAACGCATAACAATTACCTTTTTCCATTTGTAATGCAATTAAGTAATTTCGTTCAATTATATCATACTAGAAAAGATCTAAAGTAATTTGAGTAGCCTTAATTAGCTCACTTTTTTACAATTTTTTTTTTTTTTTTACTATATTTTTTACACAATTCTTCACTTAGCCGCGTATTTTGTGGCTTTCTTATTGAATTTATAGATTTCAAAATATATTTAATTGCATTTATTGTTCTTTCTGTTTTTGTGTTGGTTTGTATTTTTTTTTTTTTTTTTTTTTTGTTTACGCGCTTGCGGTTAACCGTTGTGTATACTCTGTACTTCTTCAATTCGCTAATTCGCTGCTGTTGGTTGACTGGTGTCAATAACGCGCGGCGCACAATACAATTGCCACTTTTGTCAATTTACACCGGCTGAAAGCGAGCGTGGCTTTCAAGTAGTTGTTGTCTGTTGAACGATTAAAGCGCGAATAAAATTGTTGTCTACTTTTATTGGTGTTTATAAGCGGCAATTGCAACGCGGCTTGGCAGCAGTTAAAAGCAGCTGGCTAAGAGCGCAATATTCAAAGCATAACCAGAGCGCCAACACCATGGCAACCAACTACTCGTACAGCCAGTTGCTAGTAGCAAGTCAACAAAAGAAAATCACCGTCAATTACAACAGCGAATATCGAATACCTTCATAACTATCAATAAGTTAGCTTAAGGAAATTCCCTTTGGCGCTCACACTCTCAGCACGCCACATGCTCTCTGCTCAAATAATTAGCAGCGCGCAAATTGTGGCTCAGGTTAATTAGGGGATTTTATGTTGTGCTTTCCAAGTCCCGCTTTATTTTCTTGCTAAAAGCCAACTGTGCTTCGCGCACACACACCCACTTTTGTGCCTGTTATGCCAGCGTGTATGGCTGTCTGGCTGCCCGCCGACCAGCTGTGCAATTAAATGACGGATTTAAATTTAAATTTTTGCTGCAAATTGGTTTTTATAGATTGCTTCTTTTTTGTCATTAGCGCGCGTTAAATTAAAATAAGTTTAACAAAAAAAATTAAAATTTCGTTTCTTTTAGAACCACGCTGGAAAGCAAGGGGATATTTCTAGCCAGCGTGTTTTTTTTCTGCTCAAAATAAGCGACTTATAATTGAGCTACATTCAGTATTTTGCCATTTCACACACATTTTTATTTCAATGAAATTTGCGAAAATAGCCCAAAAAAATTGTGAATTGAAGATAGCTATCAAAAGATAGAAATATGATAATAAATTGGGGCTAAGAAAATATTTACTACTTTTGGAGAAGACAGATTTCATTTCATGTAGATTTTATTCAATTAGCAGAAGCCTTTACTAAATCGGTAGAAAATATAGCAAATTGAAAAAAAGTTACGACAACACCTACATTATTAAAAAAATATGTTACCCTAATAGTTTTGTTTTTTATATTGCGTCATTTTTTAAATTATTTTAAATCGCACATGCTTTTTATACAAATTATTATTTTTTATTTCTAAAATGTGATCTCTTCGTTCTCTAATTGTTTGTGTAGTTATTTCTTTTTATGCAAAAAGTATGTATTCTGAATATTGTTTTAGTAAAAATCACGACCTTAGCGCCAACTATTGGAAAAATTGTTGCGGAGGTTTTCAATGTGCACTAAGTAATTGTTTATGAAAATATAGTTCGTTATACATGTAACAAAAAGCATATAAATCAAAATTTCAAACTTTGTTCAAAATTTATAAAAAATCAAAAAATGTTCATCGAAATTTCAAACGTTTTGAATTTGAATTTTGAACAAAGTTTTGGGTATGCAGTTTTTTTAGTTTCAAAAGACAAAATATTTCTGTTGATTTTCGAAATTTTTTGGAAATCTTGGCATTGAAAAAATTTTTCATTTAACCGCAAGCATAAAATGTGCAAAACCGTCAGCACGAAAAATATTAAAAATCCGTTATATGAAAAACTGTATGTAACACCAAAATTTCAAATTTTTTTAATGATTAAGAAATTTTTCGGCATTTTCAATTTGCACATTATTAGACCTGAATTGAATGATATAAAAACTGAGTGGCAAAAAATTTTCTAATTATTCAAATTAAAAATCTTTTTTTTTTTTTTAAATTTTATAAATTTTGAAAAAAATTTGAAATTTTTATTTAAATGCTTTTTATTATAGTTTGAACTAAAGTTTTATAAAAAATCAACGAAAGAAAATTTATATTGAAAAACATGGTGTATATGTTAAAAAAAAATACCATACGGCCAATTGTTTGAGTAACTGTGTGTTTCCCGAAAATTAGCGAAATCATATAAAAAACTCGTATTTCGGATCAATTTAAATTGCTTGATGATGCAAGGTGAAGAGATAGATGTCTTATTTAGGGGTCAGCAAATTTTCGATGAGACGCCACTGCTTAATTGTTTCCTAAAAATTCTAAATGTTTGAACGTTTGTTCTAATTGCAGAAATTGAATGATTCGTTTTTGATTTAGTTTACGATTTTCCAATTCTTATTCAATATATGAAGGTTTTTGGTTGTTTTTAATTATCTCTTTTTTATTTACGGGCATCAGTGAAACTAATTATGCACTTTATTTTTGCTACTAAAAAATTGCGTACTGTAGGGCTGGTAAGTATTTTTTTTTTATTACCGATACCAATTGCACACATTTGCTGCTTGACACCTCCGCACAAGCCTAACAATGGCAATCGTTTTCTAAACACGCAAGCTCACGCCCCCCTCATTTTCTTCGCTCACTACCTCTTTTTTTTTTGTCTCTCTCTCTCTCTTTCACAATCCTTCTCAGTTCGCATTCACGTTTCGAACTTTGACAACAAGCATGAAATTAATGAATGCGTCTGATTGTTGGCTATTTTAAGTGTCCATTTAAATGGCTGAATGATTTAAATCAAGTTAAAATGTAATTTACCCTTTTTAAGTACAACAACAAAAATAGTAAGAGAAACAATAATAAGAATAATACAAACAAACAGCTGGTGTTGTATTTTGCATTTTTTTATATTTTTATTTTCTTCTATTTATGTATAAATGTTGCTGCTGTTGCTGTAGTTGTTGTTGGGCAAACAGATCAATTGCGCCAGCGTTCATACTAGATTGAAGCGTGTATGTATATACATACATATGTACATATGTATTTTGGGGAAATACGCGCGTTCATCATTGTCGTTTTTAGTATTAAATGTGTACTTAGCTAATAAGTGAAATTGGAAGGTGAAGGCAAATAATAAACTAAGCAATCAAAATTTTTGTTTATTTAGTTGGCAAGGCGTGAAGCTATTTTTTTTTTTATGAATGGTTAACAGTTCGGTATTCATTTTTAAATTATGTCGATCAAATTGTTGGTGGTTGTTTGTATTATTTTAAATTTCATTTTATTTGACTTTCTTTATTTTACTTTACTCTTTTTATTATTTTTAAAATATTTGATTATTTTTATTTTGTTGTATTTTGTTAGCTTACTTTATGTATGTATTTATTTTATACCATTTTATTGCATCTATTATATTAATTTTTATTTTTTATTATTTCTATTTCTTTATACATAATTTTATTTTATTTTACTTTTATTAAATTTTTTATTCTGATTTTTACAGTTTTTTTTTTAGATTTACTAGAACATTTTGTTAGTTTACTTTTATTAAATTTTTTGTTCTGATTTTTACAGTTTTTTTTTTAGATTTACTAGAATATTTTGTTAGTTTACTTTTATTAAATTTTTTATTCTGATTTTTACAGTTTTTTTTTTTAGATTTACTAGAATATTTTGTTAGTTTACTTTTATTAAATTTTTTATTCTGATTTTTTAGTTTTTAATCTGCCTTTTTAATTTTTTTAGTTTTGCTAGAATATTTTATTATATTCTATTATCTTATTTATTTATTTTATAGTATTTTGTTTAATTTTACTCTATTTTACTTTACTAGTTCATTTTAGGATTTTGTTCCTTTTGTTATATTTGAATATTTTTGTTTTATTATATCATTTATATCATTTAATTTAGTTTTACTTCTTTATATACATATGTAGTTAGTTTTTTGTTTTTGTTTTTGTATTTTTTTTTAAATGTATTTATTTAATATAATCTTATTATATTTCATTTTAATTTACATTTTTGATTTTGATTTTAAATTTTTTGTTAGTTTCACTAGAATATTTTATTGTTATATAAATTTTTTATTTTATATTAATTAACTAATTTTACTTTTTTATTTCACTATTTTTATATAATACAGATAGTTTTTTTTTTATTATTTTTTGTTTTTGTATTTTTATTGCACACATTTATTTATTTTTATTTATTATAATTTTATTTGGTGGTTTTAGTTTATTTTATATTACCCCTTATTTTTTCATTTATTTAACTTTATTTTTTTTTACTTTTTATATTTCATTTTACTTTTCTTATGACTTTTAATTAAATTTTGTATAATATTATTTCTGTGAATTAATTTCGGAATTTTGTTGTTTATTTAAAATTAATTATTTCTGCTATATTTTCTTTTACTTTTTATGTTATATTTTATTTTGCTCTCAGTTTTACCAGATTTTTTATTTTCTTTTGGATCATGAATAGACATTAAGTAAATTAGGGCTAATTGTTAAATTCTGTTATCTTTATCGAAATATTTTATTGTATTATATTTGATTATTTTGTTTTGAATGCTAATATTTAATATAATTTAATTTAATTTGTTTTCTTACCTTTATTTTGTTTTATTTTATTATAGTTTTTCATTTCATTTAATTTTTTTAAAATTTTTTTTTTTTATATTTTGTTTAAATTTTATTAGTACTACGTAAGTAGATTTCCCATTAATTTGCCGCTATCAACTATATGATAATTGACTTGTTGCGCATGCGCAGCCAATAGTCAGCAATTGTAACTTTTTTTGCGGTTTTTATTGTAAATTGAATGGGCGTACACTCGTATCAACTTGTTTTGCATTCTGTTGCCTTCCCAACTACGAGTACTAGTTACGTTTGTTTGTTTGTGTGCGCTACTATCGATTGCGTTGTTTTGTTTTGTGTTGATTTTTTGTTGCTGTTATTTTCCTCAGCTAGCAACTGCATACAAGTTTGTTGAACTTGCTTGGCGCTATGCCAATTCAAGTTGACTGGGAAATTCTGGCCGAATGCCAGTTAATAACAACAATAATGACAATAAGAATCCAGCTATCACATAACACGCTTGCATATAAAATGTGTGTATTTTATTTTATTCTATCTGTAGAGATGCTGTGTGTTTTCTTTTTGTCGTAATCATTAACCATCATAGAGTTTGCACAATACTTTTGTATGTAATTTTGGTTACGTCGATTTTTTCACTTTCAACGGATTTTCCAATTTTTTGCAAACATTTCAAAATGTTAAAATTTACTCAGTAAATGTAAACAATATTTACGTTTGCCTTTTTGCCTCGAGCAGAGATTTTTTTTCGGAATTTCATTGATTTACTTTCGGTTTGTGTATAACAAATTTATGTCTGTCTGTATGCGGTCATTTCAGCGTAATTTTCTACAAAACTTATTGGGGCCTTAAGGTTAACTGCTATATATAAATTTAGCTCAAGTTCGTAGGAAAGAAGTCTAAGAATTTTTGTTTTGTAGTTATAATTTAGGAAAAAGAGCACCGTTTATTTAAACAGATCCATGATTACTTTATTTTGTGTTTAGTTAAATCAGCGATATAGCCTTTGACTACTACATAATTTATTGCAATGAAATAATAGGTAGAATTAAACTTATGTTTACTGAGTAGGTTATTGCTATCGATATTCCATGATTATTATGAATATGCTCACGTTATAGATATGTTGCTAGTATCGATATGTTACAGTTATCGATACGTCTCTGTAACTCCTGTAATGTCGGCATCGTTAAGCTATTGGCATCGGTATGCTATCATTGATATGTACATGCTAACGTTATCAATATAATTCTCAGTGTCAAAATGTTATCGTTATCGATAAATTTTTGTTACTACTGTGGTGTCGGTATCATTAGGTTATTAATATTATTAACATTATAATTACACAAACTTTATCGTTTATTACCGCTATCGATATTTGACCGTTATCGATATGTTGTAATTATCGATATGCTAACATGATCGATATATTATCATTATTTATATGCTAACATTATTGATGTGTCATAGCTATTTATATGTTATTGGTATCGATATGTTTTTGTTATCGATATGTAATCGTTATCAATTATTCATAGTTAACATTATACTATGATTATCGTGATCTTATCATTCTTGATATGGGTATGTTATTATCAATATGTTAATATTACCGTTCTGTTATCGATATTAATCTTTATCGTCATCGCTATTGTACGAGTACCTTACGCTGTTTAGCCAAAATTATATTTAGCAAAACTCAAAGAAGTTATTGAAGTGTGCACATGCTACACACTATACACACTCGGCGGGCGCAGTTATAATGCATAGTTTTCTGTTTAATATTTTAAACAAAGTGAAGAGGTACACATTTTTTACAAATTATATAATTAAGTTTTTTAAAAGTATACCCTTACGATGAAGTGTGATAAAATATAAATTATCGTATAATTGGAAAACCATACCTTTTTAATCGTTTTCAAATACAAAAAAAAAAAAAAAAAATTTTTTTTTAAATTCTTTTTTGAAAATTAAAGGAAACATCGGCAAAAAGCTAGGGAAAAGTGAAACGCTTTTTCGAAACATAAGTACTGAATGAAGTTTGGGATATGAATTTTCTACATTTTTTTTTTATTTTTCTAATAACTTAGTTGTGTTTTTGAGCTCTCCATTCCTATATATAAAAAAAGTAGCGACAATTTTAATATTAAAAAAATTTTACATATAAGAAATTAAAAAAAAAATGTCAGTATATATTTTTCCAAAAACAGAAACATTTCAAATATAGTATATTCAATGAAATTTGAAGTTGTTTTTCATCTTACTTTGTCGAGTTTGTAACTCAATAGTTACAAGGCAAAGTTAGATGAAAATCGACTTCAAATTTCACTCTCTTTCGACCTTCCAAAATAGTTTGCGAATACCCTGTATACACAGTCAGCTATTTATAATTTGTTTTCTGTCGAATATTTTGACTCAGATTTTATGTATAATACTTTCCGATAACATAAAATTGTACATTGCTTACTTTACTAGTAGCAGTTTATGTTCCTTATTCGTCACTCTAACGAAATATGTGGCATAAAATTTGTATCGGCGATTTTTAATTTCCACGCAATTGATTGATCAAAAGATAATACAAAGCACTAAATATTTATTGTAGGCTTTCGATATCTTAGTGCCTTTTTTTTTGTATATACTACGTATATATGTATCGTATAAAAGCATTTAAAAAATCGCTTCATATAATTTGTGCTTTACTGCGACGCAAAATCAGTTTAACGAAAATGTGGAAATCGCTATAAATTGGCTTGTAGCGCAATCAGTGGGGTTTTCGCGTTTTATATGAAACATTTAGTAAACAGTATAATATTTTTACTTGTACAGGAATCACATTAAACACATGATTTTTAATTGTTAATACATGCTACTTATGATGGGCAATTAATTCTACTATTTTAATTTATTTATTTTATTTTTCTATACCGCTAACATAACTTAGATATAGAAATTACACCTGTTTAGAATCGTTACTTGTTTGTAGGCAGTCGAATCAATTTGCTAATCACGTTTTTGAAACACTCGCCCTTTTCACAGTGTGTGCGTGTGGGTGTGTGTTGGGATTTCTATTTCAATTTTGCTTCCTTTGCTCTTCACTGATAGCGAAAGTTTGTATCGGTTTATACTTAGTTTAACATATCTACAAGTACCTTCATACATACATACATACATAGTACATATAAATGTAGTAAATTCATATTTTCATATTTGTATGTGAACTCACTCACATGTTCGTTTAGATACATATGTATTTAAATTATTACTGACATAAACCAATTATTTTGAAATCTAAAATTCCTAGAATTCGTTATAAGAAAATTATGCCGTCAAAGGCTGCATACCTAGAATTAAGTAAATGCCCGCCAACCACAAATGGAAATTGATGAGCTTCGTAAAACCCGCAAGGAAATTGCAGAAAAGTACATTTTGTGGCAGAAAGCAAGTTTTATTTCATAGTGTTGGGGGTTTTAATTTCAGAAGGTCGAGTTTTCACACAATCCGATTAAGAGGAAATTGGGTAATAACTGAGTGAATTAAATACTTTACTGTATTTATAAAAAAATTTACCTTAAGTTAAATTCAAGTATTTAACATACAATTTACTGCTTAACATACGACAGAGTTTTGAGAAATTATTTGTTTCCTATTAAATTTTAAATAGTGTTTTTTTTTTAAAGTGCAGTTTATTCTACCACAAAATATATAAACAAGTTCCAAACTTTGTGTAAATGAAAAAAAAATGATATCTTTTTATCAAAATTTCAAACTTTTTAATCAGAATTTTTGGATGAGGTTTTTGATATTTGTTTTTTTTTTTTCTGCTGGCGGTGGTGCATATGTATTTTCTACCCTATAACATTTTTTGTTTAAAATTAAGGAATTTTTTTAGCATTTCAAACGATAAAACTGCATTTCCAAAAATTCTGAGAAAAAAGTTTGAATTTTTTTTTAAATTTTCTTACAAACTTCCACGAGTAAAATTAAAGTTATGTTAGTTTCAGATAAAGATAAATAAAAAAAAAAAACATATAAATTTAAATTTCAATATTTCTGCAATTAAAAAAAATAAATTTTCATCGAAATTTTAAATTTATTAATCAGAATTTTTGGGCAATTTTTGTGAAAAATTTGTCTTGCCATTTGCATTTCTTTAAATAACGATTATTATTACTCATGTAAATGTATAAGTCGCTTATGTAAGCTAGGTAGAAAAATACAAAAAATTAAAATATTAATATTTGCTAAATTTTGTGAAACTACGGTAAAAAACTTTATTAAACAAAAAGTTCAAAAAAGTAAAAATGTGAAACCCTTATAACTTTTTTTATTACAAACAATTTTTTTATTTAGGATGCTATTGCTCATAAAATTATGGAACTTTTCTTTGTGAAACAACGGTCAAAGTTTCTTGAATACAAAATGTGAAAACCTTGTAATTTCCTTTTTTGACAATTAATTTATTTATTTATGAAGTTATTACTTAAATAAAAATGTAAACAAGAAGTTAATACTTATATACATACGAGAAACAATCACAAAACCAAAAAAAAAAAAAAAAATCGAACGATAAAAAAAATTTTAAAATTTAATAAAAAAATTAAATATTATGTAAAATTTTTTCTAAGATTTTCTTAGTGTTTTTTTTTTTAAAGGTTGGGGAATTTGCATAAAATTTTTTTTAAATATTGTATAAAATTTAGAATTATAAAAATCAATTTTAACTTAAATGATTGGTAATCATTTTAAGGAAATTTATAGCAATACAAATAATGTAATTAAAAATCATAAACGCTGCATGTTTAATAAACAAGAGCAGCAATTAAAAAAAGTTAGTTTTGTGAGAAAACACACAATCAATTTGAGTTTAATACACTCAAAAAAAAAATTGGTGATTTTTGCGAAATTTATTTAGCAGTTAGAATAAAGGGGTACCAAGCGGCTTTCAAAAAATTCGAAAATTCAGCAAACAAATTTTGCTAGGCAAACATACTTCTTTTTTGTTTACTAAATTTTAGGAACTTTTTGATTTATTTTATAAATAGCTATACCCAACGTGCGCTGCTATGATTTGACAAAAACTCAATACCAAAAATAAAATTGTATTCAAAAGTAAATGCTTCTAAGAATTTTCTTTAGAAAATTTGTTGTTTCTCATTGAATATTTTGATAATATATACTCTATGTTATGCCCGTCATTACTTTTAAAATGCAATGTACTGAAACGGCTTTTCTGCAGTTTTATTACAGTATCTTTATAAATATATATATAAATATATCTGTATATATATGTATATATATAGATATCGATTTGATGATTTTTTGAAAAAAAAAAAAATTTTAAGAAATTGACTAATTGATGGCGTCTAAGAGGTTAATAAATTCACATTCTCGCTTTAACTACTACTCTCTTCTTAAGTAAATACATATATAGGTACGTAGCTAAGAATAAATAAATAAATTATAACTAAAACTTCGTAGTACAAATAAATAATGGGGATTTCACTGAAATAAATGTACTTTTATAATTAAATGTTAATGTTAAACGGCCTCTAAAAAAACAAATGGTTTTAATTTAAAATCTCACTATTATAAAACTATTAAAATGCTTAGGCATTGAAAGAAAAACTAAACTGAATAATTTACAAACATTTAGTTACAACAAACAAGCAATTGCTACAACAACAACAATGTAAAGTGATATACATATAGTAGTAGATAATACTGTAAGTTTAATATTATTATTTACAATAATTTATGCATTGCTGTAACGTCACAAAAGTAGTTTTACGTATTTAAAATAAAATTTTACAAGTCATAGGAGAAATTTAAAAGAAATATTCCTAAGAAGATATGAACGGGTGCAAACAATTTTAATTAAGCGTGTGGTTATTCCAAAACTTTCGTGGCATTTGATGTTGCAGACCTACATAGATCAAATATTTACATATTAACATTGTTTGCATTTGTTGGCTACACATAACGCTCACATTGCTTGTGAAATTCTTTTGATTAACTTCCATTTAACTCATGATGCGCAATACAAGTATATTAATATTGCTAAGATGCAATGGAATTGTGGGATTTTCTGCGTCGATGGGTAATTTACAATCAAATGTGGTAATTATTAAATTACAAATAAAACAAAGAAATGTTCAGAGTTCTTCATAAAAATATAATACAAATTGAGTGCAATCAGTTTATTGATAGCCGTTATCGCAAAATGTACATAGGTACATTGAAGCTATAATCAATCATTATATGGCACTTGTAAAAAAGTGCAAGTAGATGCACATAAAATATGTACTTAGATTTAACAAAGAGCATTTGCGAAATTAAACAAAAAAAAAAAAATTATTTTATAACATTTGAAATTGCGGGAATTAATCTGGTTTTTGTATAATAAAATTAATATAAATTTGTACTGTAGTTAAATTGTCACATATAAGATAATTTCCAAAGTCTTGAAATTTATTTTTAGATCTCGATAAGCTATCGGGTTTCATTTTAAAAGAGTAAGACGAGATCAAGATAAAATTTACCCGAATCTATATACAAGAGCGATGTGCATTAGTACGCGGTGGTGCAGCGAAACGAATAAGAATGCGAATAAAAATATCGATAAAGATAACGATAACAATAGCAGTAACGATATTATTAACGATAGTTTTACCGATATCGATAAAAAGACTGCTAATGAATACAAAGTCGATAACGATAGTATTATTGACAATATTAGCGGCATCGATAACAACACTATTATCGACAATACCTATATTGATGACCGGCTAAAGAAAGATACATCGATAACGCCACGCGTACCGATAATCATATAATTAACGATAAAAAATACCACAATCATATCGTTAACGATAACGATAAGGGTATTTAACCACTGCCACATAACGGGGTTTTGTTTGAAAATCAAAAGGATGTGATATTTCAATAACTAGGTATAACAGAAAAATTTCTCAAATTTGATATATAGGATTGGGTTATAGAAAGGAATACATATTTTTTGGCACAATGGTCGCCGCACCGCTCAAATTAGAGAAAATGTAAATATATATATATATATCTTGGAAACTAAACTCTACTAACACTCGTTACATTTCAACTCCGGAAGCATAATCATAGAAATTGGACAAAAACTACGCACCCATCTCAAATATTGGTACTTTACAAAAATTCAAAAAATGCGATATTTCATCAATAAATTTAACAGGTTATTCGCTCAAAAACGTGGGTAAATAGAAATTGGTTTTATCAAACTCTACCAAATTTGGTACACTCTATAGATTTTAACTTATTAAGCGAAAATTAGCGAAAAATATTCGATATTTTATTATCACATGTAGCAAGAGGCGCACTCAGAAATATGGGTAAGTAACAGTAAGTCCATTCCAAAAAAGTATTACAGTTGAGCCTCAGATAATTAAAAAAATTACAAAAACAATTTTTTTTTTAATATTTCACTTTGAATTTTTTGTTTTCTTTTTAGATAATGAAGTATAAAAAATATACATAAAATTTTCTTCAGAAATTATGCAATTTTTATTATAATAATTTTTGTTGAATAATAGTTTAAAATCGGTATTTTTTGTAAATAAAAGTCATTTCCATGCTTAGTGAAAAAAGCAACTTTTTAATCAGTGTTATTCATACCTTAAATATTCCATATTAATTATTTTATATTTCATATAAGGTATACATGTAAATTTTATATTCAATGATATGAAAATAATCTTTTTGAAAACAGAATTTCAAAAAATCTTAAAAGTATGTATATATTTTTTGGAGAGAACTTCTATCCTCTTTAATTATTTACTTATTATCATTATTTTATTTATTTATCAGAGGTTGAGCCTAAAATGTTTCAAATTAAAAAAAAAAAATATAATTAACATCGATATATAATTTTTTTCATGAAACTCAAACCAACTTTTAAATTAAATATAAAATATTTCATATGAATTATTTTACTACTCATCCATGCTAAGTATTCGAATTATTCAATAAACATACTTGATCATATTTAAAAAAAATAAACTTTTTGAAATCAGAATGTATCATAAAATTTATAATCTCTACGCAAACATTGTGCAACCGATTTAACAGTCGGCTCTACGCCCTGTCATTACATTAGTCTACCAGTTATAATTACAAGTGATTAGCGGTGGGCGACGCTAAAATGTTGGGTTTTTTTAAGTTCTGTTTTGCAATTCAAAAAAGAAAACAAAAAAAGAAAGACTGCCGCAGTAATGCATTTACTTTGTAGATAAAACGTCACGTTGCTAAAATGCTTAGAATAATAAATGAGTTTTATATAATTTACCAATTGTCTGTAAGTGCTCACTTTGCAAGCAAATATAACTTTAAGCAGCTATAGTACCTTTTATGTCACAAAAAGCACTCCTCCAACCTAATCAACAAGTAATTTACTATGTAGCAATTATAAATCTCATGTTGCTTATACCCCCATACACATTTCACTGCTAGTGAAGCATAGAAAATCTGATACAGCTTTAGCAGCTAATTAACATGAATAAATAACATTATGTTGTAAATATTGATTGTGTGTGTGTGTGTGTGTATGTTTGTATGTGCAATAGCATTGCGTACACCTTTAATGTAAACAAAAGTTACTCATACGTACCGTTGCACTGTATCTTGTCAACACCAGTGCCGAGTATCAGCAATGCGCTTAGCAGCAGTTGAAGTTGAAAACGCATCGCCATCGTTTTGCAAATTTACTATTTAACACTCGCACTTTGTTTTGAATTTCGCACTTTGTTTTGAATTTCGCACTTTTGTTGTTCTTTTTATTTATGTAAAGTCGTCGTAATGATGATTGCTCGAATTCAGCTGAAACGTTGTATTTAACTTTTTTAAAAAGAATTTTTTTTAAATATTTATAATAGTGATTGTAAATATTTTAAAATTTTTCAGTTTTTTGATTTGTAGATATCATAAGCGCAAAGTTTTTTTCGACTAAAATTTTTTGCTGCATACAAATTTTAGTTGTATGGTAGAAAATTTAGTTTAAAATTTAGTTTGTTTTTAGTTTTAATTTTTTTTAAACTTTAAATTTAAGAAATTCTTCTTTTCAAACTTAAATTTATACTAAAAAATTTTGTTTTCCCAATTTTTTATTATTTTGTAAAATTAAATTTTTTTAAAGGCTTCTTCAAAATTTTATTTATATCGAGATTTAAATGATTTTTTGCAAAATTTGAATCTCTGCAAAAATTTAATTTTGTTTTGAAAACTTAAATTTCTCCTAAAATTTATTTTTTTTCAAAACTCAAATTTTAATTGTAAAATATATTTGATTAAAAATTTGTAAAGTGGGCCGACCAACATTTTTTAAATTGATTTTTTTCTGCTTTACATCGTTTTGCACACATTTTCTATTTTTTCGATAGACAATTTAGTTTAAAATTTAAAATTTTATTCAATACTGTTCTTTGTTTCTTTTATGCATGGAAGACCTGTCAAAGCTTAGCGGTTAGCACCTTGAAGTTTTTCGGAAAGAAATTGCTTTCCGTGTTCTAATTTTTTGCATAAATTTTATATACGAATGAATTTCTTTAACTTTTACATTTTTCTGAAAATTTCACTCGGCGTTGTTTATTTCTTTCTGGGCGCTACTTTTTTCCTAATTGAAGATTTGAAAAATTTTTTAGCAAACTTGTTTTATATTCATTCTTCGATTTTTTTTAAAAAGCTGTGTACCAATATTTGATATATGGCGCGGGAAGTAGGTTTTCAAATGCAAAAAATACGGAACTTCCTCTAAAAAAAGTCCTATTTTCATGTTTACTTTAAGATTTTTAAATATTTTTTTTATCGGTATACAAAAATGATTTTCCAAATTTGAATTTCTCAAAATATTTACTTTATTTCAAACTTAAAATTTCAAATATTTGATATTTTTCGGAATTTTTAATTTATTTCAAAATTTTTAATTTCTACGAATTTAAAGTTTTCTTTAAAATTTAATTTTTTCAATGCTTCAACATTCTACAGCTCATTTTATTTCCAAACTTAAATTTTTTTTAGTTTTTTTAGAGTATTTTTACAAGTTTTTTAAATTAACTAATTTTCATAGACAACAATTGTTTGGTTTGTAAAACTTTTAAAATTGCTTTTAATTTTTGAAATATGTATTTGGGCATTTACAAGTGAGTCTTTAAATTAAAATTTTAATTAAATAATTACATATTTTTTTACTTCTACAAAAATCCCTTTGCACTTGTTTAAGTTTTTTATGATAGTTTTTATTTGCCAAATTCTTATTTATATGCGTGTAAATATTTTTTTTTTTTTGAATTTACATTTCCTACAACAAATTCGTGTTTTAGTTTTTCATGGCTTTTAAATTTTTTATTTATGCATTTGCGTCAATGTTTTTGTTTTTAATGTTATTATTGTTAATTTTGTATGTCCCTTTTGTCCGTTAAATTTTCGTGAATCATTTAAATTTAAAAATTGTTTTTTTTTTAAGATATATTTTGGGAAATACATTTTTTATATATTTTTAATTAATTTTAATTTTAAATCGTTATGTTTTTATTACAGTTATATGCATGTAGGGTCGCCTCAAATAACTTTATAAGCTAGATTTTTTTAACTCTTCTACGGAGGTAATTCAATTCAAAATTGTCGCTTATAACGGGACCCTTGATTTATGCATGTATACAATTATCTACAAACTTAGTTTTGTATTCGGTTACCTTCAAAGCTTTCACCACTTCTTATTAAAAAAAAAAAAATTCAATTATTCCGCCATGAAATTCATTAACCGCGCCTACGCGTTTCTTTATTTAATGCAACACTTTTATTCGTTAACTTTTTACAGCAATTTTAATGTTTTGCACAATTAAAATCTTTTTCTAAATACTTGATGCCGTTAAAACAATCGACGTGCCAGTGCTTGACTTGGACCTTGAAATCCAAAACACTTTTCCACTGTCGTTTAGTTTTCGCTCACTTTTTATCTCAAAATATGTAACGCATTAAATATTATTTCGCTATATCGGTAATTTAGCGCTCAAATGTGGCTCAGCGCATCCGCACGGCTAGAATTATGGCGTTCAACTAATTAAACGTTTGCGCGGCATTGTCGTTTTAAAAAGGCATTTTGCCAAACAAATATTAAAAAATTTCAAGTACTGATTGTTTTCATTATAGTACATTGCATTATTGTTGCTATTGTGATGGCTGGTTGTTTTTGTAGTTGTTGGCGCTATTTACCTTTTTTTATTATTGAATTTCATACTAAAAGTCTTATTACGTTATTTTGTGTATTTCTGTGTTAGTACTGCAAAAATTTATCTCTATCATTGCCCGATTGAAGTGAGGTTCTTAACGCTGATATTGTAGGTACATATATAGATGGCTGTTGGTTTTTTTTTGTTATTACAGTTCTTTTTTTTTTTTTTTTTTGTTGCTATGTCTGTCATAAACACTCTACTAAAAGGGTTGCGGCTGCTACGAAGAAGTTGTTATTGTTGTTGTTCTGCCAGGTGATTCGTAATTTAGTTATGTATATCAGTTAAGTAGTGGAGGTGGGTTGATTGCAATGATTGACTGCTCGTTCTCACTACTTTTGAGCGTAAAATTGAGTTGACTACACGTTCTTAATCAATTTAGCAGATAAGCGTTGACTAACTAAAAAAAAAAAAAATTGCAAACGATTTATACTCACTCACGCCGCATGCCCTAACTCCGCTGCCTAAGAGAGTTAGCACTCTATAAAAATAGTTTAGGGCTTGTTGTTAACCCAGCAGCATGGCAGGAGGTAAGTTAGTTGGATGTGTAATTCTATATATATATAATAGCACAATAGTCATAAATGCCGTTAGCGCTAAAAAGCTCATTGAGGTGTTAGTATAGACCCAGCGGATAATTTCTGGAGCTAAAAGTAATCCAAAAGGTCTCTTGAGAGTCGAGAGGCTTTCCTATCTTTACATGCCCCTTTCCTTACCGTTTCGTATGCGTTCTGAATTCTGAATAGCTTTTCAAATACCTCAGATTGTCGTTGATGAAAACGAGTGAGAATCCCTTATCGGTAAGGGTAGCGAGCAGCAACTGACATACTATGGTACGAGGCATAGAAAATCATAGTTGAATAATTTATGTTAAAAAACAAAGAACAATGAAAAGTGGCAGCCAGAGTGAGAGTGTTCTTGATTTCTTTACCTATAATGCGCGTAGCTAGCAATACTAAGAAATAAAGATTACCATCCTTTCCCTTACTACAACTCACTTCCGATGCCTCATCAACATAAGGGTCACAAATTTATTTTCCTTTTTCTTATACTTATTTAGATTTCAACTCTCAGTTATTTTTGCACCTATCGATACTTTTACTTGGGAGTAGTATCGAAAGAAAATATCGATACTTGAAAAATATCGGATCTCGAATAGATACTTTTGGCTATTTCGTATGAACTAAGTGAAATAAATTCTTCTTAAGTCACAAGTTAATTATTCTCTGGTAATCCCAACCCCAAAAAATAAAAGTTAATAATGCAGAAACTGAAAATAAATAAAAATCGTTCCAAAGCAAAACTATAGGTTGAATGATGAATGGTGTTTTGTCACGGATAATATATTGAAAAAGAAAGTTCGCCGCATTTAAGAAAAAATGATTATTAAAAAAAAAATTCAGCGAAAAGGCTTCCTTTGTTCTAAGAATAAAAGTTTGTCCAAAAGTTTATCAATCAATACTTCGTTATTTTTTGTAAAGCTTTTTTTCTTTGACCGAAGTTGATCTTTGATAGTTTGTGTTTTCCGCTGACTGTTTGCGAAAATGGCGTTTAGTTTTTCTGGGTGTCTTTATTCAGCTCTTAACACTCGTATCATTTGTCTTAGTATCGGGTTTCGATACGAGTATTTGTTCGATAATTATTCAATACTAGGTCCGAAAGTATCGATACCAAAATTAGTTGGTAACGGACGATAAGCATCGAATCGTATCGTTTCATCATTTGATTAGTAGTGAGCGCTCCGTGAGCGAATCGTGTGTCAAGAATTATAGAAAATCAGATTACAACAACGCCGGCAGCGTACACGTCACAGATGGCATACCACAGGAATAGCGAGAAGAAAAGGAAGGTGATAACTGCACTTTGGCTTTTATTTTCGCTGCAACTGCTACAATATAAAGCTCGGCACTTCACATTTATTATTCTGTGTTTAAGTTTTTGTATAAATCACTCAAAACTCAGAAAAGTCAACCTTTTGAGGGCCATCTGTGACGTCAATCCGTCAAACGAGGCAAGTACGAAGTAACGAAAGTGCTTTTGTTGTCACCTTATTTGCTCTGCATCGTGGTTATGTTTGCATCACTTCGCTCTCTCTTTCACACTTCACTTCCACTCATCACTTTAATGCATCGCTTTAAAAATTAGAGTGATAAGAAATACAAGTGCGGCGTTCTTAACCAAAGTGCTCTTTTAAAAATACATCGAGCTGTAATTTGTGATAAGGACAATAGACGAGGAATACCGTTTTAAAATGTTGTGCTCATCATAGAATTTACTCCTAGAGCGTGAATATTATTTGATCATTTTAGGTGGTCTGCCATAGGTGCAATGATTCCTCACAAGTCTTCGTGTTTCTTATACATAATATTTAACTCAAATTTTTTTTGGAGATGCTCTGCTCTGTTTTTCAATGTTTTATACAAAATTCAAGTGGATATTAGAGTACCTTTAGTAGCTATTATTGTGTATGACGTATCTTTGTATGTAACATATGATAGCAATCACTTCCTCAAGTGATGTTGGTTTGTTTTTTTCTTTTGTAACAGATAAAATTATGTAAAAGTGCTAACGATAGTTTGAAGCATAAGTCGATTCGAGTTTTCAAGCAGTTAGAGTAATAAGTATGGCACTTGTAATGGTTTATAGGCGAGAAGACTGATTTTCTGAAATTTGATGTTTTGTGAGATTTCCGATGATAACTGAGAGAGTAGCCGAAATGCATTTTTGAAAAATATTTGAAAACAACTGCTTTGAAAAAAAAAGAATAAAAAAAATGAAACTATAGTGTCTCAAATATTTGGCGACATGCTATTTTTGTTATAATATTCGCAATATCATCATAATTTGTTCACACATTTTTTATAATAGTTTTATATAGTTCGAAAAATAAACTAAATCATATAAATCAGAATTTCACACTTTGTACAAAATTTATAAAAATTCAAAGGATTTTCATCAAAGTAAAAATTTTTTTTAATTTGAATTTTTAGAAAACTTTCGAACCAAGACCAAAATGTCAAAAATCAACCGGAATTTCACGGTACTCCAGACTTGCATATTATTGTACTAAAATTGAATGAGCCACAAAACTCAATTTCAGAAAATAAAAAAGTTTGAAATTTTTTTTGGAAATTGGTGAGTTTTTATACATTTTTTACAAAATTTGAAATTCTAACTTATATACGTCGTTGAAAATTATAAAAACACCATTTATTGACACATTTTCTCTAATTTCTTTTCCGTCACTTTTCATTCTAACAAAAACCAAATAAACCCAAGTTTTAAACTTTATGGAAAATTTATAATAATTTAAAGTATGCAGTTTCGTAGCCCACTAAGGGAAATTCGTTGAAGGCTGCGTTTTCAAAAAATAGTTATGATTTGTACCATTAAAAAAGAATCTCACAAAAGCTTTCAACTTTTATTGATTATTTTTTATTTTGGTATGATTTGTGAGTTTTTTTTATTATTATTTTTTATTTCTTTTTGACACAACTAACAATAGCGCAAAAATATTAAAATTTGATTGAAATCAAATCTGAATTAAAAAAATAATCGAATCCGCAGTTAAAGTTAAAAATACTTGTAATAAATAATATAAATTTGTATTTTGTGTATATTGAGTATTTCTCATTTTTTTCAACCAAAAAATTTAATGTAGCTGTCTGAATGTTTTTGTTAAATTTTTCTCAAACATTTTTTTTTTTAGATTTTTTTTAAACCCAATTATACTTTTGAGCACAGTTAAAAAAAAATAACCTTTTTTGCAATGTTTTTAAGTAAAACTATTTTTTTATATTTTTTTATGAATTTCAAACTTTATATTTTTTAGTGATTCGGTTTTACATATATATTTTAGCACACTTTTATTATAGGCTAAATTTCTTAAAACTAACTTTAATTCTGTATTTATTTAAAGGTAAATCTTTTTTCTACAATTTTTTATATATTTTTTGTAGAATAAAAAAAACACAACTAACATTTTAATAAAAAATGCAAAAAAAGCCTAAGTGAGGTAAGCCATATACTTAACTTTGTATTCAATTATATTTTACAAGTGCAGCAAATTTCAATCCTTTAAATATTTTACATTCCAATATTAAGCAGTTTTTCGAGTAGCTGCTTAGCGCTGATTACACTGAATTATTTACTTACAAACATAGCAATTTAATTTTAGAAGAATAAACAATAATGAACGCATATTAGGGGGCACACAACTCTTTTTCGGTTTAAAGTCATCAATCAATTACAAGAAATAGTTTAGCAGATATTATTTATTTGTATATGGAAGAAAATGAGCATAAAAATGAACGAAAATTTTTAGCCACATGAAACTTGCACTATTTATACTGAATTTGAATTGGCTACATACTCGAAAAGTTTCTAATAATTTTTTAGTAAAAAGTTTGAAATTATTTTAAAAACGTAATTTTTTTTTATCCATAGGCTCGAAACTCATTCCGATATACCTTAGAATTCTTTACCATACGAATTTTTTTTTCAATTTTTCACTAGTTCCAAACTGACGAACATTTAATTAGTTTTGAACAATAATTGGGCTTCTTGCATTTTCTCCTTTTCAAAAATCCCTTAAAAAGGAAATTAGTTACTGTAGCCTATTTCCAAATTTGTTGATCTTGACCTATAAATCTGAACCAATTTTGAGCTGGTTAAAATCTGATCTTTAGTGAATTGATTACAATATTTTGAACTGACCATACTACTAGCGAAAAGGATTAATAATAGGGTACAATTAATACTTATCTTCAACCAGAAAAGTCATCGCATGCAGCTAATTTTTTTTGAACTGGTTACAATCAATTTTGTCAAATTGGTAGTAGGCTTGAACCATAGATGTAGTCTCATTTAGTCCCATTTTGAACTCTTTTTGTTCAATCAATTAATAACTGACACCATAAACCGCCTAGGCGATTTTGGCCTATTCTTATAAAGCACGCCAGTAGTTCCTTTGCTTTGATAACTGGAGATACCAAGCAAGCCTTTTTTGAGACATAGTGCGAGGGATGCATCAGAAATTGGTTCGTATTTTGCCTACTTTTGAACTAGTTAAAATCTAGTTCTAGCTAACTAGTTGAGTTTTTTTTTTGCCGAACAAGTTTTGTAAAGGAACGAGTACTTGTAGTACAGATAGATCATTCCACAGAGTACATTCAGCCACTTAAAATTCCTTCGATAATTTATGTAGACAATTGCTTTCAATTGTACTAAAATTGTCTGAAGTATTCTAATCGACATACATATATACATAAATTTTGAAGAATCATCGTTGATATAATTGATGATTATTGGTGCAATTTGTCAAAGCATTCATTGCTCATTTTTAAAGTACAAATTCATTGATGCGACATATTCTCGACCGCTAGTGCACTGGTTCCATATTTTTTTTTTAACTCTGCGCTTTTAAATATCTAGCGCCATTAAATCTTATGCTAAAAAAGAGTTTATTATTTAATTGGTGCGACAGTTTCATTAAACGACTTGCCTAGGAATGTTTTTTGCAACTGAAGTCATATATGTACTAATAAAACGGTCCGATGTGTTTTTTATATAGCTATAATTTATAGCAAATCTTAGAACGAAGATCTAGGAAAATGGTGATAAAAATAATCGCTTGTTAATAGCTTGCAGGCCGGAAATGCTTTTCGCTTCCAAATAACAATTCTAGGTCAGAAAGTATACATTCCCTGAACCACTAATCGTAGTTTCTAAAACTTTACTGTCGCTTGAAGTCTTTATGAAACAAAAGAGAGCTAGAAGCCATAACCTCCGCAGTGCTGGTGGATCAGATTAATCTAAAATAATATCAGTTTTCGTTGTTCGAACTTAACTGAATTGATCTCCGTATAATTTTCGCTGGTTATTTCTTGTTGGCCGGCGTAGCCGAATGTATAGCGTGTGCGCGCTTCATTCGGTGGGTCCTGTGTTCAAATCTTAACCGGGAGGTGTAACATCAAAAATTATAGAAAAAGATTTTTCTAATAGCGTATTTCTGTATTTCGTGCATTTCTGCCATTAAAAAACTTCTCAAAAAACATCTGCTGTTCGTAGTCTTTGTAAAACTGTAGGCCCTCAATTTGTGTTACAACATCAAGGCGTACACCACAAATTATTGGCGAACTTCGGTTAAACATCAAGCTAAGATGTAAGCGCCACATTTTTATATTATTATTATCATTTCTTGGATTTCTGTTCCTATTATAAGGGATTAGAATACTCGCTAGATGGCACTAGTGTCTAGTTTTTTTTATAATAGCCGTATTTATGAACCTATTTTGATCGTATTAAAAATGTATGCTACTTATTTTTGCAAAAAATCGATCCGCATGGTGACGTTTGAGTCGAGTTATTCAGAAAACCTTATGAACCGAATTCGTTGAAATTGGATACTTACATTGTGGATGCGAAGAGAAATTCTTGTTCGAAAAATGAGTTCTATAGATGGCGTTAGAGTTGAGATGTTTATAAAATCTCTACACACCATTCAATTTTGAAATGCATGAAAATCGTGTATTGCAATTGTAGTAGAAAATGATTTTACGAAAAATAGCAATAGCAAAAAATAGCTAGATGACGCTAAAGTCGAGTTTCTCAGAAAATCCGCATATGCGGTCCGAATTAGATGATATTAGATGTGTTTGCGACAGGTGCGATTAGAAATACTTTTAATTCAGTTATAGCAAAAACTGCTACGACTACTAACTTTAGAGTCGATCGATTTTTCTCTTAGTCAAAGTCACTTCAAATTTATTTGATTTACAAATTAGTTTCTAAACATTACTTTTTTGTAACTATGCATTATCGGTTTACAAAGTATTTGTTTTTTTATTTAAAAATATTGCTTGTCAACGAACACCTTGCAATTATTTCCTAACTAAAAACCACAAGTGATTTATATATAAAGGATCATTTTTGCTGAACCTATAATTGAAAGAAAGTTGAGTTACACGCTTGAAGTAAACATTGTATTGCCTGATGTTAGTAGCTTGCAGTAAGCGTATTTTGTTTATTGCAAGATAATAAAATTTGGCGAAAAATAACCTGTGCATAACAACAAAATTAAAAAGTGATCTCAACTATGATCGCAACAAATACTGGCCACACACTCCCGCCGCCACTTGAGTAAATATCAAGTATTTTTTTTTATTATTGCTTTTTATTAGTTCGTGTTTATTGCTTAATGGATATTTCTTTGGTATGTCAATAATAAAAATCTAGTTAAGTCAACACATTTTACCACGGATTTTATTTTAACCGGCTCTAATCTTCTCGCTTTTCGCTCTGGCAGCTACCTAATGTTCACACATCGGTAAATTCACCGGAAAGAATACATTGAGTTCGATAAGTGCAGCGCAGATAATGAAAAATATATACAAAATGGCAAAGAATAACCCCACTTTGCGTTCCAATCGAAAGCGATTCAATAGCAGAGTGACAAAGAGGCTGATGACGGATGCTAGCAAAAATATTGTAGAGTATGTGAGACCATTTGAGTTGGGCGTAATCCACATTTCATCTGGTTGATTGGGTAGAAAATATGCTTTGATGAACCAAGGCACGTTGAGGCAAAGTAAAATGCCGAAAGTGTTCGAGCCGATGGCATTGCTGATGCCCATAGCGCCAAGTCCTTGTTTTGTGACAATGATACTCGATACAGCTTCTGGTACGCTCATACCGGCGGATAGTATAGTAAGGCCCATGACAGAGTCGGGTATGTTGAGTGTATCACCTGGAAGTGGAGAGAAATTTAATATTAATTTGAGTTCACCTTAAAATCATATTTGGTAGATTTAGTTCGGGAAATAGAATCGGGAGAATAACAAAACAGAAAGTGCGGTTAGGTTTCTATAGGATTGGTTTAATAAGCGATCGGACGCAAACCGAACTGTGTGATCGGATTTCTCCAAAATAAGTGGGAGCCCGAAATACTTGAGGGCAAGGGCTGGAGATAAATGTTATCTGACAAGGCTTCCTATAAAATAGAAACACATGTCAACCAGAAACTAGAGCTAGTGGTCGTTGCCGACAAAGTCACCGCTCCATTACTTGGCAATCTCAAAATTCAAATATTTATTGCGCGGCTAAAGGGTAGCCAAGTTGAAGGAGTTGGCATTTTGACAGCTGATCTGTTCTGATAAGGAAAAATACAAAAAAGTAAAGACAGGATAGATAGAAATAAAGAAAAAGAAAAGAAAGCGAATCAAAGGAAAGAAAGTAGAAGCATTGTAGGGAAGAAAATGATGTAAAAACTCGAAAAGAAAGAAAATAAAAGACATAAAACTTAAAAGAAAGGAAAAGAAAGCAAATCAAAAGAATTGAAAAGCAAGCAAATTAAGGAAAAGATAAATAATGCAAATCAAAAGAAAGGAAAGGAGAGGAAGAAAATGGGAAGCGTTGAAGAGAAGAAATGGATATGAAAGTACAGGAAATAAAATAAAATGAAAGGAAAGGAAAATAAAGTAGCTCAAAGGAAAGGGAAATTAGGTAAACTAAAGAAAAGGAAGAACACAGGAAGCATTGCAGGCCAATGTGTGCCAAGGGCCAGCTCTCAAGGGCATTTCTGTGATGAAACAGCTTCCTATATCCACCATCTATCATTCAAAAGTGGTAGAAGTTGTAAGGACCACCATATTTCGGACAACCTCAAGATGCGCATAATACATTAGAGGAGAGTCACGGACAAAAATATTGCGATTATTTATTTTAATGCAGTTACCGAAAATAAAGATTATTTTTAAATTCTCCATAAAAAACTAAAAGCTTCCAAATATCGGAGAACGTTTTCAATATATTGTATTTACATTTATTTACTCAAACAGTTGACCACAGAGTGATTTTTTATAATATTCGCAATGTTTTACATGATACTTTTTTATGAAATTTTTTAATAAAAATATAGTTTGTTCTATAATAAAAAGCATATATGTAAATCAAACATTTCAAACTATGTAAGAGCTAAATTTCTAAAAAATGATCAACTTTTCATCAAACTTTCAAATTTTTAAATCAGAATTTATTTTTTAAATTCTCGGGTATGTAAAAGTTGTCTAAGAACTAAAATTAAAATATTTGAAATTTTTGTAATAACATATGCATTCCGATCTATAAATTCTTTTATAGAGCTCATAATATTTACGGTCCATGTTTGAAAGTCACAAAGTCAAAGATACACTTACGGCTTTTGCCTCCTAACTTTATCTGCTTTCATTTTTTAAAGATTTACAATTATGATCTCAGTTCATAAAAAGCTAAATTTTTAGTTTACCTTGATTTCTTGATTGATGTGCTAATAGTAGATAATGCATTTTGGTGAGTTTTTAAGGGAATCATAAATTTTTATGGCCAACCAGATTAAGAAAATGTTAATAAACAAGTAAAATGAAAGCAATATTTGAACCGAATGGATATAAAGGGATCAGGTGATTTGTACGTGAAAGTCGACTAGACTCTATGTGCACCACAGGCTTTTGAAGCAACTAACGGAACCAGGAATATCGTAAAATAATCATGAATTGATTAAAAAATGCTACAAGAATTTAATGATTAAAATATTTGAACAAAAAAAAAAGCGACGAGATACAGCAGTAAACCAACCGAAATATAAAAGTGTCAGTGCGTTTTTCAATTAAAATATTTTAACCGGAAATCAATCACATATTTACGACAACAAATATGCCAAGTAAAAATGTACTAAATATTATAAAAATAATCCTTCATACAACTCACCTAGCACCGTTATCGTAAAAGCCACCACATACGAGATCAACGCAATCCACAAAATTGACAACACAAACGTCAAATATTTGGCGCTTGGTTGCCTCCGACTATCCGGCACCGTAATGTGTAACAAAAACGTGATGGGCAAACGCAACAAAAAACGCAGACACGTAGTCTCTTTGCGCTGCCAAGGTGTATTTGCGGAATCCGAAGAATCAGCTGCTTAGAACAGAGAGAAAAATATAAAGCATTCGAGAGTTTCAAAAAATTTTCTCATTCTACTCACCACTATCAACACAATTGCTGTGAACCGATACGGCCGCCAAACTGCAGCTGCCATTATCTGTCGTATAATTGTGACAACTCTCTATATCCACCAAACTGGGACCAATTTGCTTTGAAGACGAAGTTATGGAAATAGGTACAAGATTTGTTTTCGAAACGCAAGTGCTTATGCTAGGCGCAGATACGGCTAATGTGTTGTTGGCAATAAGGCTACCAGTTTGCCCCTTGCGTTCAATTAGCGGTGTGAATTCGCTAACTTCACAATAAGGATGCACTAAATTCAGCTTACGGCGAGATATTGAAAGCAGGCGACGTGCTAAGCGAGCTACTTTGTCGTTGTTAAACATAACTGGAAGAAAGAGAGAGGGGGGATGATGTTTGTGATCTATAGTTTACGAGCGAAGTTTGAAGAGAGATATAGGGTAAATGAGAGTCAATGTAAGTCCACGTCATAAAGTCGACGAAACAAAGGCATATCAAGGATACGTGATCTCCAGTTTATGAGCTAAGTTTGAAGAGAGGTATAGGGTAAATGAGATAGTATGCTTATAGCAAGTCCACGTCATAAAGTTTACTAAACAATGGCATATCAAGGATGTTCCGAAATATGTTAAAATAACGAGTGATAGATATAAGAATCGAATCAATGTTTATAAATATAACTTGCAAATGAAAGGCAAAAAAATAACAAAAAAATATCGACAGGAAGACAGGGTATGGTTTTCTAGTAGCTCTTATTGCCGTTGCTTTCAACTCAGAGTTCACGACTATGTCGTTTAGGTCAGGAGATCTTTCAGCGGGAAAGCTGTAAAGTCATCGATGGGTCTGAAATCTGAAAAATCTATCTGTCTGTAATTATATTATTATTTCTTGCCTCTCAGTGGCGGACTCTCAGCCTATTATTGTGTTTTTGAAACCCAGTTTTAAGCAGTCGAAATAACAGGGCAAATGCTGGACACGTATAGTCTTCCTTCTTTGAATGGCTTTTGTTTAAAATGACTAACCAGAAATGAGTATGCAGGAATATTGAATCTCTTCCAAAGCAAATCAGTGTGTTTGAAGCCTTGGGAAAAGCGGCATACCAGAAGCCGATTAAGTGCGGGAAAGACCTGAATTCTAAGCATTTCAATCTTCCTTTCTTTTTCACAAGCTAAGGAAAGGAAATATAGATAGATAAATACTTGGGTAAACAGAAACGAAGGGTACACTGCGAACTGAATGGTCTTTTGTATCCTAATCTTTGTCTGGTCAGGTCCAATGCTCTAGCAATAGATCTAATCTGAAAAGTTGCAGAATACCGCGTTCTTTTGGACTGTGTTCGAAATCAAATTAAACGAACTTATTGCGACTCTCAACGGAACAACCCGGATTAATATTCTACTAAAGACTGCCCCTCAGCAACATTCCCCAAAAAGTTATGGGAAATGTTTTATGCTGTTAGGACAACAACAAACGTCGCTATGATTTGAGGCTCACATATATTAATTTGGGATGAGCTCTGGAGATGCCGAAAAAACAGAATGTTATCCGAATGAGTAATCCTGAAGGACCAGACCCCATTCACCAAAATATCGTGTTTGACTTAATCTCGCATAGTGAACGGGTCACCGGTGTTTCCTAAAGGCATCTTTCCGTCAACCGAACCAAATTAAACGCCCGTGGCATTAAGTAAACTTACTCTTTGAAACACTTACCTGCCATATAGATGAAGTATGCCATGAAAAGCACTAATGACTCATACCACATCACTTTTCCATCCCAGAGCGTAGCGATCAGCGTCAACACAGCCATGCAATACATCAGGCAATCTCGGCTCACTGACCACCAATCCAAGCGCACGCATTGTCCCACAAATAAACCACAACATGCCGGCACAGCTAACAAATTAAATACAGATGAACCCACAATTGCGCCAATACCAATGTCACCCTTCGTCACGAATGTACCAATGCAATTCATAAATAGCTCTGGGCTTGAAGTGGCGAATGCCATAAAAGTAGCGCCGACTACATCGGCTTGCATTTGTAGAGCTAAAGGTGAGGCGAGGAAAAAGAGGAAGTTTGTGAAATATATTTATAGAAAATGGTTGTGTACTTAGTTTGAAAAGAAGTGAAACTCACACTGACATATCAACTCAATGGCTGGCAAGAAGTAATCATCACAAATTACCGCCAAAAAATAGAAACAATAAAGCGCTAAGAGTATATGTAATACGATCCAGCCGTGTTGGCGCTGTGTACGCGTCAAACCATCAGCGGGAAATTCCAAAATCGCTGGCGCTGTACAATTCACATCGTTTGAGGCATTCGTTTGCAGAGAGACAACTGATTGGGCTGCGTCTGCTGCAGCTGTTGTTGTTGTCTCTACTGTCGTTTGCTTTGTTGTGCGATGGCTGCTGTAGTTAGACGCTTCTGTAATGCTCACGTCTTCTACCGATTGCTCCAAGTCAATAGCAATAGCGCTGGTACTCGCGAGGCTGAGTAGTTGTCTAGTTAGGTGATGCTGTTTGAGAGGCACTGTTGGAAGAGAAAGTATGTATGAAGTCAATGAAATAAAATGTACATAGGTATGTGTGCAGTTAAATGTGTGTGTGTATATATGTGCATTGCATGTGAAATTCAGTTATTTTAAATTTAAATTTAAGCTTAAAAGCTGTCTATAAAGCTGAGCTAGTCATTTTAGTAGACGCTCTTTGGATTTTATCAGTGGAATTGAGTAGCTGGACAAATTAAGATTGCAATTAAATTTGTATTTAAATTCGAAATAAAAATTTTTTCTTGTGTTGTACAGTCGTATTCATAAAAATAACTAATTTTTTAACAAATTTATAAAAATTCAATAAACTAAAAAATGCTATAAAAATTTCAAACTTTTTAATCCGAATTTTAAGAAAGTTTTCTGGCTTGCAGCTCTGTATGGTATCAAATTGCAGAAATTACAAAAAAAAATCAAGTTTTATGTGTCAAAAATTTTTTGTTGATTTTAGGTAAATTATTTGCGCCTTTTTTCCATATAATGCATGAACCAAGGCGAATTTATAGAAGGTGATGGCATAAGAGCAGCTGATTTGACTTTTTTTTATTCACCTACATGTATTTTGTTTTTGCTTTTGCGAATGAGCTTTCAAGAGACGTAAAAGCAAAAACAAAATGTATTTAAATTTTGACAACTCTTACGCAGAAACAAAAACAAAATACATAGGAATTTTGTAGTTGTATTTATAACACCACCTTGTATGGATTCGCCTTGATTTCAATATAACAGTTTTTTTGCTGTAAATATTTTAAATCATTTCTAAAAAGCGGAATTTTGACTCAGAATAAATTTAATGCAAAAAATAATAGAATGCACTATTTTTTTCAAGCGATTAAATATGTTATGACTTTTATCAAAATATTATGACATTGATCATACACTTACATACTGAGTTATTCGTGAGCTATTTAAAAAAGTTGGAATTTTCATTTAGATTAGAATAGCAACAATTCTTTTATTTTACAAAAATTTTGTACGACTCCGATGGAATTTTTATCTATACAAAATGAATCGTTATTCTGAAAAATAAGAATAAATTTAATGCAGAAAATATTTTAAGGCTACATTTTTTAATGAACAATTTTTTTTTTGTTATGTTAAATATTTTATGACTCCGATCGAAATATTTTGCCTCTATTTTGATTCAGAAAATATTTTAAACCAACATTTTTTAATGTAACAATTTTTCCAAGGGATTTTTTTTTATTTTTTACATTACGACTTTAATCACAATATTTTGCCCCTATACCGAGTTATTCGTTAATCAAAATACTCTGAATGAAAAAGAAATATTTCATTGCAAACATTTCTTTTATGTTAAATTTTTTATTGCAGACATTTTATAATGCGAAAATTTTAATACTATTCGTGCAGTGTATTTAAAAGACTGGAACAATTGTAATTTTCATGTAGGAAAATTTTAATGCAAAAAAAAAAAATTATTTTAAATTATATTTTTTTTAATTCAAAATGTGTTTCAACACTTTTTAGACCGCAAACAAACAAACATTTAGATCGCAAAATAGTTTGGTGAAATTATTAAAATATGACAAAATCCACTAATTTTTTTTTTAATCACAAGCAAAGCAACATTTAAAAAAAAACTTCACTTTCGAAAGCGAAATCCCATCTCTTCGCTGCCTCTCGCTCTTAACTGAGCTATAGATTCGGTCAATATTTCCAATAGTATCTTTTTTGACAAACCAGACTAAGTACTCCATTCGTCTTTAACAATTCTCACCTTTTCTAAACACACTCGTTCGGGTAAAGTTAACGAATTCTTTTAACTTCTCACCTTTATTCGCTTCTCCGCGCCAATCTCCGTCAAACCACAAAAACTGTGTGTAAAAGAACAAAATTAAACCAACATAAAGACAACAACGTATTTGCAGCCACAATTTCGAACTTTTCTGTATCGATTTCATATGCAGGGTTTTTACGAAAGTTCTACTTTCACATTTTTGCAATAAATTTTCGTTCATTATTCGGTGAGGAAAACACTTTTTAATTTATTTACTCCCACAAAAGTAACGTAAAAAATTCTTCGAGGGAGTTTGAGAACCCAACTATTTAAAAACTATACAAAAATATTTAAAATTTTCCACTTTCTTTTTGTTTTTTTTTGGTTTTTGAAACACAAACGCTGTTTACACTTCACTCTTTTGCGACTTTCCTTTCCAGTTGCTTGTCTCGTCACTGTTACGCGTTTTAAAGTGCGTCGCAGGGCTAAGCACAGCATTTATATCAGAGATTAGCAGCTGCCGAAACTGAGTTTCCTAAATTGTTTTTCTGTCGAAACAATGCATTTTTATGATAAGCGTAATTGTACTTATTATTTGGTTTGAAATGCACACCCGTGTGTGCATGTGTGTGTGTTTTGTACGCACTGTAATGGAAAATTTTGGGTTTGAATTGCTGTGTTATAGGCGGTGAGCGAAACTCTGGTGTTTGGTATTTGAATGAGGGAGCCAGGTAGGGACAAATACCGCTCAGATTTCAGAAAATAATAATAGTAAAATAAATAATAATACAATTTTCTGCTCAAGACCAGTCACGTGGTTTTTCCATATATTATTGATAACTGCATTGAAGCGAGCGTCAAATTTATTTAAGATATTATGTTAGAAGAACGATGAAAGTGATGTAACTTCTTTGTTTTCTACTTTGATTGGTTCAAACATGTCAAAACCGTTTGTACTGCCTGTGGTGAATATAATAAAGTGGGCGCTATGGGGTATTTGAAACAAAAATCTGGTAAAAAGCTTTTTCAAATAGAAAGATGAGAGGAGCTATAACTTCTACCATTGTTGTTTTTTCAATAACTTCCTAATATGTAAATGACTTTGAGCTCATAAAAATTATTGTTGTTACAAACAAATAATCCAAAAAATTAATACACATACATACATACATATACATATATATCTACAAATTGGTTCTTCTAAATTTTTCTTTGCACAAGACCTCTTTGAAGTAGGCTCTGATTCGATTAAAAATTCCACTGAGCTGAGTTTTTCATTTAAAAGGGCGAATCCCGAGAAAATGTCTAATTATACATATGTTGCATGTCATAAATAGAGCACTACCACATATTCACAAGGGTTGACAATTTGTTTTCTGTATGTAGTTTTAGTTATTTTTCTTCTTTTTTTTTTTTAAGAAATATAGTTGATTTTTCAACAAATACTAGTTAAATCCATGTTTCTAACTTCGTTCAAATGGGGTGAAAAGTTCAACAAATTTTACACAAGATTCAAACTTTTTTTTTTTAGATACAAATTAGCTTTGACATGTGATATTTGGTTTTGCTGACACTTTTCCGAAAATTCGTCCGTATAACACATGCTCGGATTTTTTTTTTATAAGGAAAACAAAAAATCCACCAGTTGAAATTTGAAGACAATTCTTTAAAAATCTTGTGTGCAGTTTACTAACTTTTCCCCTAATTTAACCAAAGTTACATTTTTTATTTAAAAAAAAAAATGGCAATTAAGTAAAGAAACAAAAATACCCTTGGGTGGTAGTGCGCCAATACAGGGCCTTTCAACCAGAGACTTCATTTTAAATTTCACGCCATTTTTGAACTGTCAATACAGGAATTGACAGTGACATTTCATTTGACAAGTAACAATTAAGAGGTTTTCGGAAATAGTAAAAGTTAGCTATAGTTCACGAAATTTGTACTACTTTCGACCTATCACTTTCTCGGCCAACTTAAGTGAATTAAATCAATAAATTTGAAAGTATCCAATATGTTTGTCCGACCTGAGAATGTGGCTAAACGTTCAGGGTTTCGAAATAGGCTAACCTAAAAAAAGTTGTACTTATTTTAAAAATACCTGTCCCAGCGTGCGCCATTATGCTTTAATCGAAATCAAAAACAAAAAAGTAAACACCGTAAAATATACCCTATGTTATGCCCGGGTTTATTGTCTAGTTACCAGTTAAAGCTCCATGAAAATCCATTCAGTAGTTTCGGAGATTAGTGAGCTCAAACAGACAAACAAAAAATTCTAAAAAATGGTCAAATGTATAGTAGATATATAGATAATAATCCATTTTTCAAAAAATGCCATTTTATCACCTTATGCCAATTGAAGCGGCATAAAAATGGCAGGTTTTTTGCCAAAATGTTAACCTTAAACGCTGTACTTCAAGCTTCTGCCGTTTGCATAATTCATATTTTGCCCAACAATATAACTCTGATTCATAAAAATTTTTCAATAAAATTTGAAAAACATAAATCAAATCTGATAATCACTGTACGATAAGGCAAGCTAAAAAACACCATAAACCTACTATGTAGTTTGATAAAAAAATGATTTTATTTTTTATTTCGTTTTGCGTAATTTATTAGTTATGATTAGTTCATCATGACAAAAAGAATTACCTTCTATGTTTTACTTCAGCAAATTTTAATTTTCCATGTTGTTTATTTTTGCTGATAAGCTTCTTTAAGTGCTAATTTTAAACCGGTTTATATACATACATACATACGTATTGATGTATTTATGTGTAAACAGTTATGTTCAACATTCCTTACTTAATTTGAATTGAATTTTAAAGGAATATATGTAAATAGTTCTACCAGTTTATGGTTCTACCATGGCTTATGTAAGCCAAAGTATAAAATTATCTAGAAAATTTATAAAAAATTCAACAAATTAAAAAAAAATCATCAAAATTTCTAACTTTTTGCTCTAAATAAAAAAAAAAATTAACAAAATATACTCTTATGTATATGAAAAAAATGCTGAATAATGTCAGGAGGAAAAAGAATAAAAATCAACAAGAATTTTTAGTCACTCGAAGCTTACTCTTTATTACTAAAATTGAATGAATTATAAAACTGAATACTAGAAAATTTTTTTAAAAATTCGGATTAAAATGTTCAATACTTTATTGTCATTTTTTTTATTTGTTGTCGACTTTCATGGCTTTTGTTTTAGAACTAACTACACTTAAAAAAAAAAATAAATAAATAATTTAAATAAGAAAATACAAAATTATAAAAATTTCTCAATACGTTTTGAAATAGGTATTTATAAACAATTTTTTGGGTATGCAGTTTTATAGCCGCTTAAATTTAAGTTTAATAAGGTGCAAGTTAAAAGAGACGCAAAAATAAACAAAAACAATAATCGTGCACTCGTTATTTGCAAAAATGAGCAAAAACGTAAACAAAAACAAACAAAAAATAGCATACACAAGCTTTTTTTTTTTAATTCTGATAAAAAAGTTTCAAATTTTGATGAACACTTGTTGAATGTTATTGAAATTTGCACAAAGTTTGAGAATTGAATTTATATGGGTTTTGTTGTAGAATTAACTGTATTGAAAAAAAAAATTGTAAGTAATAAATAAAGTGATAAGTACTATATATTTTTTTAATCCAGCTTCTGTGTGATTCTAAGTGAATCGGCCTACAGATTTTATTTTAGCACATCAGATTTAATTTTTTTAAACACTCAATCGAAACTTCGAGAACTCAAATAACTTATTTGTGAGGGTTTCCGATAGTAGGATTTTAGAAATGTATTGTATTGTTTCATAAAATAAACTGTATTGGAAGCACATACTGCAAAAGGAGCTTAAGAAAAATGTGCCTTTTCTCCCGGTTGTGCAAAGGCTTCTTCAAAATGTATACCTACATGAAATGAAATCTGTTTTCTCTAAAAGTATTAAATATTTCATTAATACTATTTCATTCCCATTTTTCTTTTCTATGATGGCTGTTATTCTTCAATCCAAATAGTTTTTCTTTTAGTCTACGCTATTTCTCTGCATTGATTTTTTAGGGCCTATAGAAAAAGAGAGCAGTTATCAAAAGTACCGCTGGCCGGCGGTAAAATTAAAATCTGAAAACTGTTTCTGGTTACTGGTGATAAGTTTAGGGGAAAATGTTCTTTCCAGAGTATAGTAAGGATCGAATAATTGCGATAACTTGAGCAGTGATATTTTTCAACGTAATCTCATTTCAATATAAATAAAGCCAGGCTATTTTCTAATTTTTAATAAAAGTTTGACAAATTCTTGGAAATCAGTGAATTTATTGACACAATAAAGTAAGCAACTCAATAAAATACTCAACGTCTCAAATTAGTTTATGCTGAGATTTTAAATTATGTTTCTTTTTTTTTAATCTAACTCACACCATCAAAAACGTTTCTTTAATTAAAAAATATTTGCCAATCGCTTCGCTGTTTATCAAAATTATTCACGTTGAAAATACAGCGCCAACAGTGACGTCCACCCCAAATGATATTGCAAGAATTTATGTAAGACGTCATTTGCACATGTCAGGTTAACTGTTTGATCGGCAGGTAAGGTATTATATTTGTTAATAAATTATTGAAAATTTAAGACCGTTGTTAACTTGACATCAGCGTAAACATTGCTATAAATAAAATAAAAATATAACTGATCAATTTCTTACTTTAGAAAATAATCAAATTGCTACATTGATAAAATATTGTAATGACAAACAGAAAGTGTTTGATAAGTAACTAAAATATATTTTATGCAGTTCATGAACTGGTATTTAATGGGGTTTCGAGAGTGGCTGTTGTGATAGTTCCAAAGCCGTAAAGCGAGTATCGCTGCGAAACAGCAGAAAGGCGATGCATAGTCTTCAAATTAAATAAACTCTTAACTGTTAAATTAAAAAATTAAATTATTCTGTTCAAAATTGATTAAAAAAAATCGTTTCTACCCCGGGAAGGTTTTAGGTATAGTTTTCTTTATTTGACAATTGTTCGAAAGGCCAAATTTAATTAAAATGCACACAAGTTTTATGAAATATTCAAATACGAGTGTCAATCAGTTCGTTTTGGTGAGATAATTTATAACTTTTATGAGTGCTGTCACCTGTTTGAAAAATTCGAATTTAATTAAATTATACACAACTTCTATGAAACATTGAAATATGGGTGTCAAACGGTTCGCCTTATATGATATGGTTATAGTTCAAGTTATATGATATAGTAAAATATGGCACCCATTTTTCGTTCGTTTCGATCGGAGAAAGTTTATAAATATATTTTGGAAAGGGTTGCCACCTGTTATAAAAGTCGAATTGAATTAAATTATGCACAACTTATATGATATAGCAAAGAGTGTCAAACCGTACGTTTCGCTGGGATAAAATTTATAGCTAAAGTTGGAAGAGGGTTGCCACCCATTTTAAAACTCGAATTTATTTAAATTATCCACATGCTGTGCGATGTAGTAAAATAGGGGTGTGAAACGGATCGTTTCGCTAGGAGAAAGTTTATAAGTATATTTTGAAGAGAGTTGCCACCTATTTAAAATCAAATTTAACTAAATTATACACAAGTTATATGATACAGTAAAATCTGAGTGTCAAACCGTTCGTATCGCTAAGTGAAAGTTTATAAGTATATTTTGCAGAGGGTTGCCACTTCTTTTACAAATTTAATTTAATAAAGTTATACATAAGTTATATGATACAGAAAAATGAGGGTGTCTAACCGTTCGTATCGCTAAGTGAAAGTTTATAAGTATATTTTGCAGAGGGTTGCCACCTATTTATAAAGTCGAATTTAATTTAACTATGCACACGACTAAATATGTACATATATATTAAGGTATATAAATATATTGAATCATAATCAGAATCTCTCGATTTCTAAGTTATCAGCTAGTAAAAAAATAAAAATATTCCTCTATCCGGTGATTTCACGCGCAAAATCATATGAAACATTTTAAATTGCGAACTGATTTTCTAATAGCAAAATGGTGATACGAATATACATATAGCGTGTAGATGAAAGTTTTCATTGTTTAATTAAAAGATAGTCTTTCCATTTCGATAATTAAAAGTTCCCAACTAATCGTCCCATAATTACACGATCATGTAATCACAACAAGTTGTTTCAGGGCAGAACGATTTACTGCAGTAGATAGTATTTCTATTTTCTACGATTTCAACAAAAAAAAACTCCTCAAAAATAAATTAAAAATAAAATTCATTAGTCACACAATTTCAAGATTATCGCTGCGATAACATTACCATATGCTCGTTGTATCGAACGCAATCCACTAAATGCGTAAATCGTCGCTTTGCCAGTGGCCCAAGTATACGACTATCATAAATCTAACAACTCTCTTCCGCTTGACGCACACGCTCCCACTCACATAATCTCAAAATAGTTTATTCCAATACCTTCAACCATTCCAATTTAATGAAACAACAACAACAACCAATATACAATATATATGCTAATATGAAAACGCAACCAATCCAACGATTTAAGATAAAATGCGTACACAATAGCAGCAAATAGATAATAATGAAACCAAAACTGAGCAATGCTGTTATATAGATGAAATGAGCTGATACAGTAGAACTTTCGAATACTGCTGGCCAAAAGAGCATCAAGCTTGCATCAGCCAGATATGCTAGACCCAGATAGAAGAGCATTTTTATATTATTTATTGCCAATACATAGTAAACGCCCCGAGCGCTGGCGGCTAGAAGTGAAGATTGGGATGAATGAAATTAGCTTGTTGTTATTTAAGGAAGATATTACCTTCATGCAACATCAGTATGCAACTGACGACATCTGGCGCAGTCGAACCGATAGCTAGCAATGTAAGACCCACTATTGCCGTTGATATGTGGAGTTGGTAGCCTGGAAGAGATTGCAGAGGCAAAGTATTGATATAGTTGCAAATTTATGATTTCCAGCAAGTGCACCTCAGTTTCACATTCCCGCAACTGGGGAGTTTTAGAGTTAAAGTCAGTTCAATAGCTATTACCCAACAATTCGGGCTTAAAAAAGGCTTCAAGTAGTTTGGTTTATACTACAATAGCTGTGGTAGATCGTCGGATCTTCCGAGATGGTAGTACTGTTTGAAGCACTACGTAAGAACGATGAAAGGATCCTACGACTTGCCAGCCACGGACTTAAGAGGATGAATTGAATCTTTCACCTTTTTAAAGTGGAAGAAACATAGAGTTTCACAGCATTGGCATCCATACTAGAAACTCTTGGAAAGATGGCGACGATCAATTATTTCCATCTAATCGTCTTCCAAAGAATTACAGGAACAACAGCTTACGGCAGAAATTTCTATTTAAGTGTAGGGGTCTGCTGTTTTTTGTTAGTTCAAGCAGATATCTTAATCGACGAGCTTCCACCATTGACCAGAAAGACCTTATGTCTTCGCATCTGGTGCCCATTCTCGCAGGCGTAACCCACAGATAGTTAAAAGTACCTCTCTTCTGTTTCTGTTTTGCCTTGCAATTGCTGCCCTTCTGGTAGCAAAATCGAGCCAACTGAAGGGAGTATGTTGAGATTGTCTGCCTTATAGACCTCCCTTATGTCATAGCCCGAAATTCAGCGTTCTGGCAAGTCTGCAAGTCGTACTGGTACCAGACGGCCATATTCGTGTAGCTTCATTTAAAACTGGCCATCCTCCTTTGTTGGCAGCAGCGGCTGTGTGCGCTGAGAGGGAGAGCAGTCTGTCAAATGTGACCCCAAGGATCCTCGAGTGTTTGCTGAGTTCGTCTGCTTTGCTTGCAAAAAATTCCAGACTACCCACCTTTAGAACCAAATATTTACATTCTCCCCGCATATATGTACTTACTCAGTATCGCTGCACACCAGCTGACCATGTAGGACAACAGCGCCACCCAGATGGTAGACATCAAAACAGTGAGCAGATAAAAAGATCTAGCGTATTTGCGTCGGCAATCCGGTATTGTGAAGATAAATAGCACTTGCAGTGGCCAAGAAATGATCCAAATGATTTTCATGCCCATGCTTTTCGTGGGCCAATGCAACGGATGAAATATATTTTCCAATCCCTCTTCATCGCGCTTCATGAATTTTTCGCGCATATTTGGCACAATCGACGGATCGGTGCGAAAAAATTTCGTACTAGTGCGCGGTTTGGTCACGTCCATATCTGAAAGTGTGCAAGAAAAAGCATAAAATGTCTCGCTATCGAGTGTAGGTATAGTAATATTACCGCGTAAAGATCGCTGAAGAAACTTGTCATAACTTAAGTAGATTAAATAAATAAAATAAAATAATATAAGTGCACCCGCTTCTAGCAGCGTTAAAATGTCATTCTTTAAAATATAAACTATTAGAACAGTAGACAGGCAAGCAGCACTCAAATCTCTAGTCGTCGTCCACCAATCCAAGGAAAAACGCTGAAAAGTTCACAAGACACACAAATTTACATTTCGCTTGCTCATTAGAGTTGCTATGCTCGAATTTCTGAAAGTACTTACCTCCTTTGCGATCAATCCACACAAACCCACCACAGCGAAACTGTCGCACGCCACCGAACCGATAATGGTGCAAAAGCCTACATCAGTTTTTGTCACAACAACGCTAATTATACAAATGCAAAGTTGTGGCAAAGTCGTGCCGATAGCCAGCAATGTGGCATCAGCCATTACGATAGTCATGCCGAGTCCTTGCGTTTAGTGAGAGCATGTGGTTAGTTACTACATACAAGGCATATATTTTTGAACCACCGACTTACGATAGCAGATCTCAATCAAGGCGGGTACTAGATACTCCTCGCATACAATGGCGAAACCCAAAAATGCATATAAAGTGATGACCAAACTTGCGACAGCGATATCGTAACGTTGGCTTTGATAGGTAAATAATTGTGGGAAATGTTCGAGTCCCAGCGTTGTGGAGTTTTCTGTAATCGCAGCTGAGTCGTTGAAATTTTAAATATGAACTGTTCAATATTTTGGTATGTCTTGAAAATAATATAATCCATGACTTACCTCGCGCCATACTTTGCTTACTGGAATATTATTGTATACTGATTTATGTACATAGATGTAAAATTTCTAATTATACGTAATTATCATTATTTTTTTTACTACATCTTCAATAACAAAATATTAAAAATGATGTTTTGAATGTCTCTAAAAATGGTAGAGTTTTTCAGAGTTTACACAAATGAATTTTATAGTTATGATTATTAGGGTGTGTGCGAGTGCGATGGTAAACTCATGTTATTCATATATTCAATTTGCTACTCGCATCGAAAACTTTTTTGTCGTACGTTATGTGGTTTCTGTGATCAATAAAAATTTACTTCAATTTCAATACAGTCCTCCAGCTTTACTATGAACCCACCGGGCGCAGGAATCCGGGTTTCTAGACAAGTATAACGAGGAAGCTTGATGTTAAAACGCCTCGAGATTCGCGTTGGTATCTATGTTTTTCTTACAGGTCTTAGGAGAGAAATGTTAATCAGATAGCAACTGTATACCGAAAATAACATAATCGATTTTTTAATCGCTGAAATTGAAAATCAATGCGTAATTAGTGCCGAATGTGGACAGAATTCCCAACAGTGAAAATGGTCTTAAAGCTTATTTGCACGGGACGTAATTTGCTCTCCTCTTCACACACCAAATTCCGTAATTCACTATGGCTTGATACTTTATGATGTAGTAAAATTTGAAGATAACATCAAAGATTTTACTTGACATAGAGAATATTATATTACGTATATTGGCACGATTTTCCGTCATCCCTTGTCAAGTTTGGTTTAGAGACGAACCGGTTTCAGCGTTGTGCCATCTTCAGTCTCATTTTCGTTGTGAGAACCCTGTCGGAAAAACAGAAAATCAAAAAAAAAAATATTATATTAATTTATTCTGCCTTTTGCATCCAATTAAAATTATTATTTCTTCTTTGTTTTGATTTTTCTGCCAGATTTCTCTGAATTTCCGATAAAATTAGGGAAGGCACTGCTTTCTGAGCAGTTAGCGAGATAATTCAGAGCGAATCCATATCAGTTTGGTGATTCGCTCTCAACATTTTTTATGGAAATTTGCGTAATTAGATACGCAATTCGAAGGTATTAGATACAATATTTTAGAGAACAAGATTTTTTTCAATTAACATAAATCGTTCGTTGAATTTTTTTTTGTAACGTCATTATTAGAACAAATCATGTACTATCTTAAAAATATCGAATTTCGATTATCAATTTATTTGAATCGATTCATGAATTGCTATTTGATATTAAAGGCATTTAGCTAAAGTAAGTTTACTGCGATTTTTGTTGATTCACATTTTTTTCATGTTTAGCAATCTATTTTCGTATTAGTATTGTGTTACTGAAAATCGGTCAATATTTAGAATAATCCAAAGCGAATTGTAACCAGGGATCGAAAAAAAAAATTATGATTATTTTTTAAAATTTTCTATGAAAAAAATCAAAACGATTCCAATTACCGAAGAACAGTTGTGATGTATACCCATGTATGTATGTATGTATGTATATCTTTTCATGTCCTATAAGAATTTGTTACGCTTTAAAAAATTTTGTGCGATATCTCTTATAATTATATTTTATAATTACTTTTAGAGTTTGACTCTAATTTTTTTGAACAAAAATAAATCTTGTTTTTCGAGTATTATTTTTTCGCTTTGAAATAATGATTTTTTTTATTGTGTTTTTTTAATTAAAAATATTAAGGATTTTGTGAGTTATATTTCTTGATCAAAACTAATCATGGCATCAAAGTAATGCTAACAAAATTATGATATTGAGCAAAAAAGTAAAACTCTTAAAAAATTATTATTTCTTTTAATTCAAAATCGTAAAATATGTAGTCATTATTTAAGAGCGGAAAAGACACTCGATTTTTTTTAACTATAACTCGATATATAATTTCTATTACTTTTTACAAAAAAAAAAAAAAAAAAAAAAATAAAACTCCGATATAATTATTATTGATTGCATTGTTTAAAATCTTAAAATATCTTTACGTTATATTGATTACGCTGCCTGATTATAACACTTAAAATGTAAAGTTTCGAAACGGTCACCTTAAAACTTGGAATACACTGAGACAACTAACACACCTACGTACTTTCTTTTCTTTTGACAACGAGAAACAGAGTTGCCACAAAATTTAATTTAATAATTTTTTTTATTTAATATTTAAAATTACAAATCTTAACAACTAGAGGTCTAGAAACTGCGATCATTAACATTATTATTTCATTTTATATTTATTTATATTTATAAAAGTTTCATATAATGCGAAATGCGGCATTATATAAAAAATATGTTTTAAACATTGCGGCATGAACCTTAATATTGTATTGAAAAAAAAATGCTAGTAGTTGAATTTATATTGACAATCGGAAGCGAGCAGAAAAACAAATAAAAAAATGCTAAAAACATTTGCTATTTTTAAAAGAAAACAAGATTTTATTGTTAACTTTATTTTTGTAGCTAATTTTTTTGCTAACAGATTTCAAACCTTTTTCTTTTTTTGCTTTAGTAGTTCACTATTAATAGCACTTCTAGGTTGTTATGAATAAAACATATTTTATACACAGCTTACTTTTATATAATTAAGCATTGGTTGTTTAATTTGCATAGATGCATAGCATGTAACTATTTCTTAATTTTTGTTTCTATAATTTTTTTCTATTTTTCTTTTTGTGAACTCGACCATTTTTTTTTTAATTGATTAAATAGAGAAAATGATTATTAAAAATTATTTATTTCGAATTTATTTACATTAAATTACTGAATACACTTTCCGCTCAAATTATTGCGCTTTAGCTGTGCTTTTTAAGCGCAAAAATTAAAAAAAAATAAAATAAACAACAAAATATAAACAAAAAACGTAAATACAACTTAAATACATATATAATACCCTTGTACAACACAAACAAGAAAAGAAAAAATTTGCAAGTAGCAGAGTTACATAATAAACTCGTTCCGTTCGGCATTGCTAGTTCTTTTTGTTGTTTATTTTTTACATCCACTTATTTTCAGTTTTTCTATAATTTTTTTTGCGCTTACTCTGCTGCGGTTGATTTTAGGCTCGTTATGTTGTTTTTGTTTTCTTCTAAATTTCACCTACACACGCCATTCTTCTTCTACCACTCTCTTTCGCTCTCTCGGCACTCTGCACCGCTTCACGAGCGTCCGCATGTCGGCAAATTAACCCGAAAGAATACATTCAACTCTATCAGCGATGCGAATATCATGAAAACTAGGTACATAACCAAACAGGCCATGCCCACTTTTCGATCCAGTTTGAATTTATTGAACGAGAATGTGATGTAGAGCAAAAAGAGTGTGGAGAGTAACGTTATAGCCGAATATTCCAGCCCAGCTGAATTGATGCCGACATAATTTTGTCCCTCCTGTATGGGAAAGAAAACCGCCTTGATAAGCCAAGGCACACCTAAACAGAGTAGAATATCGAAGGTATTTGAACCGATCGAATTACAGATGCCCATGGAACCGTGACCTGAAAGAAGAAGGATGCATGAGTAGAGAGATATACTCGTAGTAGTTGAAATGCTTCTCTTCCAAAAAAAGCGGATTATATAAATATAAAATATATTAAATGCACACATACTGATGAATTCAAAAAAGACCATGAGCTCTAGGAAACCAAAAGCTTTCCGTTGATTATGAGGAATTTAAAAGCTTCTCCCCCGAACGGGAATTGATTTTCTGAGGAACAGATGGTTAGATTAGATGGTTTGTTTCGGCACAAAATGTTATACGGGACGATAGTATCGTGATGTTTATCGTTAGTCAGTCTGAATTCAAGACAAGCACACTAGGAATATTTTTGCTTAGGGGTCGATATTCTAAAGCGTTCTTGCAACAGTAGAGGCTTCAGAGTTCACAAAAGCTTATCTCAAACCTTTAGCATCTACTCGGTGGGTCGTGTCTAAGATCCACGATGCTTTTGGAAAGTCTGCAGACTTCCATGATCATATTTTCAGTACATTCCGATTTTAGCATTTAATACACATCATTTTTTTTATCTCCACGCAACATTTTCTCGACTTACCTCTTTTAGCCACAATAACACTGGAAACCGCCTCCGGCACACTTGTGCCCGCTGCCAGGAAAGTAATACCCATAACCGAATCTGGTATTTTCAGTGTGTCACCTAAATTGAAAGCGGGAATAACATTAAAAATCAAAACAGCAACGCTCCGCCCCCTGTCCCACTCACCTATAATGGTGATCATCCAAGCGACCACATACGACAGCGATCCAATCCAAACAATACACATTATGAAAGTCAATGGGAATATTTTGTTGTTCTTTGTTTTTTTGCAATCCGGTATCGCTATGCGAAAGAGCAAATGTATCGGCCAGATAATGAGCCATGTGAATTGTGCAAAACAGCTTTTATCCTTGGGATAATGTAACAAAGAATAATGTTCCTCCTCTGCCTCTTCAACGCTCGCTGCAGATGAGGCAGCCGCCACAACTGAGGCGGGCACGGCTACCGAGACTGCACCGGTTGCTGCTGCTGTTGGCTGCAATTCAACGCCAGATTTTTCTATGGAAATAGTAGTAGATAAATATTTGGCGTCTGGCGGTGGTTGTAGAATGGCTGCTGTTGTTATTGTAGTTGTTGTATTTGAATTGGAATTAGTATTGGAATTCGTGACGGTAGGTGGCGATGCTGTTGGTTGCAGTTTTGGTGGCTCATTATTGACGCCACCATTTAGTTGTATGGTGGAGAGCTTATGGCAAATCCGATTCTCGACAAGGTCTGCAAGGCGAGAGATGAGTTTTAATGTTGTTGAAAAAAAAAACAAACGCGGTGATCATTGGTTGGTAGTGGAAGGGTTAAACAGAATGAATGCTCGATAGGAGGTAATTATAATATTTATCTGTGTTAGTAAGAGTATATAATAGCAAGAAAGAGATACAAAAAGAGATTTAATTTTTTTAAGATTCCTACTTTATTTTTTTTACATTCGCAATGATTTTTATGATAATTTTTTATAAAAAATTTTATTTCGTACGTAATATAACAAAAATTATGCAAATAAAAATTTCCAACTTTGTACAAAACTTTAAAAATTTAACAAATTTTCATCAACAATGTTTTATTAAAATTTTTGTAAAAATTTGTGGTATGCAATTTCGCAGCTTGTACAATTTCCGGCTAACAATTTTATAAAAAATTTACAAACAACTTTATCACGGAAAACATTGCAAAAATTAAAAAAAAGAATCATCATGTGGCCAGTTGTTTGAGTCACTGAAACTTCAGATTTGTTTTTATTTCGGAAGAAAAAAATTGTACTATTATTTTTGATCGCAAATTTTTAAGTCTTAAATTAAGTATTATTATTATATGTACATTTTTTGATAGAATTCAAAACGACTTCCTTTACTACGAGCAGGGTTGATCGCTTTTGAGTAAATTATTATTCAATTCAAAAATTGAATTGTATTCACAGATTTTCTAAGTTTTTTAAATGAAGAATAAATTTTCATTCATCATTCAAATAATTTTGAATAACGAATATATTTTTATTTATAATTCAGCATTTTAAAAACGAAAAGATTTTTGTTCATCATTCAAATAATTTAAAAAACGAATAGATTTTTATTCTTTATTCAAATATTTAAAAAAAAAAAACGAATTAATTTTTATTTATAATTCAAATATTTAAAAAAAAACAAATAGATTTTTAGTTTTATATTTATTGTATATTTATCATTCAAATATTTAAAAAAAAAACAAATAGATTTTTGTTCATCATTCAAATAATTTAAAAAAACGAATAGATTTTCATTCATCATTCTAATTTTTTTTAAAACAAATAGATTTTTGTTCATCATTCAAATAATTTAAAAAAACGAATAGATTTTCATTCATCATTCTAATTTTTTTTAAAAACACATAGATTTTTATTTACAATTCGAATACGAATAGATTTTCAATCATCATTTAAATAGTCTTGAGCAACGAATAGATTTTTATTCATCATTCAAATAATTTAAAAAAGGAATAGATTTTTAATTGCATATTTATTAAGAAAAATAATTTTTTCGAAAGTATTTTTTTTTGCATTTTTTGTGTATTAGTTAATGTGCTAATTTGTCTAAGTAAATATGTATGTATGTATGTATATACTTAAGTGTATTTATGTATGTACAGTTGTGTTAGTATTTTATGTATTGTAATATATTGTATGTAGTTTATGTCCATCAACCTGGTTCTTTTTCATTGCTGTTTTTTGTCTGTATACTGCAATTGGATGAACGGCTACGCGAGCGGGCCTGTTTTACGCCACCTAAATGTGTGTGTATGTGTAAAAATATGTAAAAATATGAAAGTGTTCATTATTTTAGCTGTCATGTACCGAGTGTAATATTTTGAGCTTTTTTACACCATCTACACATAGGTAAAAAAAAAGTACAAGCATTTAGCTATATTTTTTGTTTATCAATAAAATCAGCATACACGCCGCCAAGCAATCATACCTTTGGCGCATTTTTGAAATGTTTTATCAAAATACATGACTGCCAAGTAAACGGCATAAAGTGAGACCAATATCAGCGCCTCATACCACTCGACACGTTCGTCGTGCATAACACAAATCAATATGGCGACTGTGACGCCATATGCTATGCTATCGCGCGTTAAGGGCCACCAATCAAGCGGGATGGTCTAATGAGGAAGAGTTAAAGGAAATTAAAAAAATAATAATAATTAAAAACAAGCAATTACTTGAAATAGCTTATCCTTCAATCTTAGCTACTCACCATACCGGCGCCGATCCCACAGCACGCAGCCACCGCTAAAATATTAAACACCGCCGAACCGACAATCGTGCCCACACCGATGTCACCCTCTGTGATGAATGTACCTATCACATTGACGAAGAGTTCGGGCGCTGATGTGGCCGCAGCCATAAAAGTGGCGCCAGCCACATCATTTGACATATTTAGCGCTGCAGAGGAATAAATGTGTAGAAAAAATAATATGCAGTAAAATAATAAAAATAAAATGGCAGCACTCAATAATTTTGCCACTCACCTGCACATATCTTTTCGACTGCAGGCACAAAGTACTCATCACAAACTACCGCTAATGCTACAAATAAATATAAACTGGCTATCACATGAAGTACAACAGCACCTGACTGTCTCTGCGCCTCGGTGAATAGATCCCTGGGGAAGTCATCGATGGCGGGTTGTGTGCAATTTATATCTGAGTGGTAGGATAAAGAATTTCATGCAAAGTAAAAATTTATGAATAAGATTTTAATATAATTTTTTGAATTTATAAAATTTACGAGTAAGTGGTGAACAAAATAATAGAAACGCGACATTTCGACCAGTTTTGACAACTTGTCTTTTGTTTATTTCATTTTTAATAATTAGCATAAAAGTTATATAAGTTTAGTATTATATAAAAAAAAAGTATTTTAAACTTTTTACAAAAATTCGGAAATTCAGCAAATTTTCACCAAATATTAAAATTTATAGGTATAGAGCTATAAAGTCCACTAAATTTTAGTAAAGCGGCTCAAAAATTCTTTGGGTTTTTATCATTTTGTTGGTTACTAAGCTATACAATTTCTTATCTGAAATGCTTCTAAAAATTTTGCTTAAGAAGTTTACAATTTTTGTATGAACAGTTTGAAATTTATGTGATAATTTTATGAGTTTTCCTGAAAAATTTCCAAACAATTTTGTATAAGTTAAAAATCTTTTGAATTTTTTACTTTAATCTAACAAAATTTAAACTACATACCTGAATATCTTTCTAAAAATTTTAAATAAAAAGCTTAAAATTTGTTGAATTTTGCACTTTTTCCTTCTAAAATTTAATGGGTTATAAAACTGTATACCTGATATTTTTCAAAAAGCTTTGTATAAGAAGTTTGAAAGTTAAGTGAAAATTTTATTACTTTTGCGCTTTATTCAACTAAAATTTAATGGGATATAAAACTGTATACCTGATATTTTTCTAAAAATTTTGTAGAAAAATTGGAAAAACTTCGCAAAATGCCGCGTTTCTATTATTTGTTGAAAAATCGTTGTTTTCTCATATTATTCCCTAATGAAAACCTGGCATCGAGCTCAATAAATTCCAGTCGTTTCACCACTATGGGAAAGATTTAAGCAAAGTTGGAAATGATTTGCGCCCTTGGCTACTATGGTGCGTTATTAAATACTTAATTAAAATACAGAGTGACACTAAAGTTGTGAATTGTTGTAATTTTTTTTATCAACGAAAAGGTTTTGGTTTGTGTTTACTTGATGTTTTATTTTGTTTTCAGATCCTGGAGCTTATCATAGTACCGTGACCTTATAAACGCCTTCAGAAAGAAGTCAAGCATAGTGAAGTCTGGAGATCTTAGCGGTCAGGTAATTGCTTACTTTACATAAAATTATTATTTTTACGCTACAAGTTTCACAAATGAACAGACATTTGCCGCGATTTTCAACATCTGATGTTATGCGGATGACTTTTGTGCCATCCTTTATAACTATTTAGCCCCCTGCGCATCAAAAATCAAAACAGAGTTATTGTTATTCCTATCTTTATTGACTACACATTATTATTCGGCAAGCACCCATTACGTCTCACACCTAGACACAGTCCTGCGGTGTTGTCGATTTGGAGCTGACTTTCTATTCGCCTTTCTCTAGAGTCTAGACGCAAAAAATGCTCAATTTTTTTTAGCTAACTTATAACAGCATATGCTTATTGTCCTGAAAATAATAAATGTCGGGTTTTGTTCCCTGCCCAATGCCCATTGATTACAACCCAGAATCTTGTGAGTGGTCCGCCAATGCTCTAACCTGCCTATCTTTAGCGGCTATGGCAACGCGCATACAATTTGTCTAATACTCACAGTTATACCTATCGGATTGTTTTCACCACATTATATGGTGAATTTTTAGTGACTGACTCGATACAAATTTAAAATGTTTAGAATTAGTAGCTAGATATTATAGACTCAAGTTTAATATTGGTGATAATTTTGACATATTTTGCCAACCTATATTTCACCGCAATAATAGCTGCATTTTATGTAAGCGCCTCAAGGGCTGGACACCGAAATCGTTTCTCTTCGTATGTGTATGTAATAAGTAGTAAAGTAGTAAAGTAAGTAAGTAAGTAAGAACTACTTGTTGACTATTACAAGTAGTTGTCAAGTAAATAGTGTATACCTAATATATAAATAGAGTATATTGCAATTTTTGATTGATTTTTATTACACTCGGAAGAGATTTCGTCTGCATGATTCTTATTTTTATAATATTTTCTCTGTCTATATTGGTAAATTTTTTTAATTTAATTTGTCAACATTTAATTTTCAAGGCGCATTTTTCATTCTTTATTACTTTAAAGACATTGACCCAATAAAGTATTATTAGGTGTGAAAAAATGTATAGCTTTATTTACGAAGCTATACAGCAATACAGATCTTAAAGGCAAAATAATACAAAAAATATCAATTGAAATCGAAAATTGATAACTATTGTTGTGATATAAAAGTGATAAATAACAAAAACATAGAAGTTATTATAAATAAACAAAGAGAAAATGATAAACAGTAACCTCCATAACTAGGAGTACTAAGCACCATGCAGTTCAATATTTAACAAAGTAATCAAATGTTATTTAACTAGTGAGCTAGCAAATTTTTTTTAATGTAGTTAGGCTAATAAAAAACATAATTATCTTGAGTTTCGAATAATTATCTAATTTCAATATTTTATATTGAAGGGTAAGTGATAATAGACTGTTCAGGAAAACGGACTTTTGAATGCATAGGATGTTAAAAAAACTTAAAAAATATATATAATTCCCTTGCTTAATGTAGGCTATACATTTGCTTTGCTAATAATAAATTTTGTTTATTTAAACTGTGTTAATGTTAAGATTTTAGCATTTAAAATTATTACAGTTCAGTTCACTTATTTATTTTAACCGGGGTAGACACTTTAGTATTTCTAATTTTACATTTAAACGCGCCATCGTAAAAGTTGTATTGAAAACGTTTGACTATTTTTTTTCTTTATTTAATTTAAATTAATTTTTGTCATTCTATAATAAAAGCCTTTTAAATCCAAGCTACGAACGTTGTGTAAAATTTTAAAAAATTCAAAAAATTTTACTCAACATTTCAAAATTTTTTAACTTTTTGTTAGAATTATAAACATAAATTTTGAGTTATATAGACCATTCAATTTCAGTGTAATAAAATTCAAGTTTCAAATGGCTACAAAATTCTGGTGATTTTTGAGATTTTTTTGCTGACGGTGTTCCGCTTTCAAAACATTTTTCGACCATCCCTTCTATAGAAAAAATTGTGTTCACATAGATATGTATAAGTATACATACATACATCTATATATAAAAATAAGGCCTGAAAAGTATTCATTATCTCAATTAATTATAAAAGCGGTGACCATCCGTACTAAATTATATAGGGCAGTCCTTTATCTTTTTTAGGAATACGCGGTGATAATATTGCTGATAATAATGTCATACATTAGGATTAGATCGATATACTTTGTTTTGAACGAAACCTTTCCAATGATTTTTTTTATCTGAAAGACTCAAAATAACGATAATTTTCGGTTCCTGTTTTAAACGGCACGCAAAATGTTCTATATTTTTGCTTAAGGTTATAGCTACATATTTGATGAGTTTAACTGTAAATAAAATTCCATTTACTTATCTAAACATTCGCGTAAAAAGCGCGCGTTGATCTAAGCCACGCAAGCGGCAAGCCATCAACACAATTAAAATGATGGGACAAAAAGTAGAAAAATTAGAGAAACATGTGAATGAAATTGAAATTTCGCTTGGAATACAAATAAGCACAAAAATAAAAGCCATAATAATAGCAGAAACAAAAACAAAAAGTAAGAGAATAATGACGACACAAACAATTAGTGGAGGAAACGCTATTTGATGCTCAGTTCAAATTTTGAATGCAACTGTACTCTAGGCAAGGTTGGTTTTTGAATACACTCAAAAAAATTAGCTGGATTGAAGAAAAACAGCTATCAAGAGAAAGAAGAAAATGGAAATGAAATGGCGCTTGGGAAATATTTACTACTTTTGGAGAAAACAGCAATCTTTGTATGTAGATTTCTATTCACTTGTAGATTTTTATTCAATCGGGAGAAAATAAGAAAAAAAATTTCTTAGGTTCTTTTGTTTTTTTTTTCAAAAATACCAGAATATTTTGCGCAGTAATTTGTACTTATGTATACTGAGATTTTTTAAAATTAAATTAATCTCCTATAAATGTACACAGACTGTCCCAGAAGGCGACGTCAAGCTGGAAAATGGTGACAGGCCAGTTGATAATAGTTATCAGAACAATATTAAAAGATATATGTTTTGTATTTTTTTAAATTAAAGGCGTTCCAAAAAGCAGAAATGTACACCCTGTGATGGTAATTTAATTGTTTTACTTTTAGCCAAGGCATCTTTTAAATGTAGTAATTTTATGCTTGGGTCTAATGTAGCTGCTAGCACCAGAATAGAATTAAAAAGTTTGGTGTAAATTTTGAGGTGAATCATCGGCATAAAAAATATGAATGTAAAACATTACTCCAAGTTACATCCAAGTATCGATGTTTTTAGATTTCAAACATCGCTGGCAAACATCGATGTTTGTTTTTTTTTTTTTGAATTTTTTATTAGTGGAAGATTCGCCCGTCTGAGAACCCGATCTTTTTTAAGATGTCGAGCTTATATTTGCAAGACGTCAACAAAATTTAAAAATAATAATCCCTAGACCAGACTTTTTTACAAGTATGCTTTAGTACTATTTTTAAAATATCTTGACCCTTACACTATAAAACGGATCTGTTTTATTTTTTTTCAAAGGTACATCAATGTTCTGTTTAATTCGCATCAGAGGGTTGCAGCGGCCCCCAATTGTAGGTGGGCGAGGCGCGGCATAGCGAATTGTCGGCGGCTCAAGCTTTTTCTACTAATCGCTTTTCTAAATTACTAAATTAGCAGCGAAAATTCGCGAGTGACGTGGCTAAACTGTTTGCATACGAAAATAAGTATTTCCAATTTTTCTATGTATGTAAGTACAGATTGTTCCCTGTATTGTTGACGATTTAGTTTATGTTTCCTAAGCGCAATTGAATTGATTTTCTCATTACAGTTGGTGCTGGCGCTGGCGCTGCGGCTTTCTTCGAAGCGTTGCCTATCTTTTTATTTTTTATTTTATTTTGTTTCTAATTTCATTGCGAATTCGGTTTGAAATGATTTACATTTGAATGAATATCTTGGCGATATTTCACACATTTAAAAGTGAGGCAAATTGCTTTTGTCAATCGAAAATTTGACTTGTGTTTGATTGATTTGCTTCCGCATTCATAAACTATTTACAGCTAAATATGGGAATTTGGAATTCTTTGTTTCGGCTATCACTTGATTTGTATTTATAATTATTTGTGAGAGTTATAATTGTGAAATCTTTTTTTTTCACTTCAGTGTCCGTAATATGTTTTTTAAGTATGGCAAGTTTCTGAAGATATAATTTTATTTTATTTTATTTTCAAAAAATTTGCTTATAGAGCAAATCTTACAAGCTAATTGTGGAAGATATAATAAAGTTGTTTTTAGTTTAGTTTTTATTATTTTACTACCAAAATGTCAGAACGGATTTGTATAAAATTTGGCGCGCCAATATCTTACACCCTGAGTTAACATAAAGAGTAGTTGCTACCTGCTAAAGAAATTCATTTAAATTAAGCAATGATATCAAATATGCTTATCAAACGAAAGAATTTTAGTAAAGCTTCATTTCTAAAATATATTTAAAGAGGGTTGCCACCTGTTTAAATATAAATTAAGTTAAATTAATAAATTAAACTAAATTTTACGAATTAGTGGCAAACTGAAGGTATTAAGAAAGCATAATTTTAAATTTTTTTGTAAAAATTTTATTACAAAATTAATTAAATTTATTTAAATATTGAAATATGGGCTCAAACAAAGGTTGCTAAAGATAGCTTTCATTTGAAAATACTTTTGTAGAGGGTTGTCAACTACTTAAAAATTCGACTAAATTAACGAATTAAGTTAAACGAAATATTACGGCATGGTATTCAAAGGAAATGAGTTTAAGAAAATTGAATCATGAAAACGTGTTGAATGAGTGTTCTCAGCTGTTAAAAAATTTTAATTTAATTAAATTTCTAAGCTTGCAAAAATGTTACAGTATTACTGTGACACGAAGCCATTTATACGAAAATCTTTTTTAAGAGAGTTGCCACCTTAATTTGTAACATAAGTGAAATTCTACTGCACTGCCAAATAAAAAAGGTTTAGTCAAATCTTATTCGTGAAATATATTTGCAGAGGATTACTAGCTGTTTAAAAAATTAAAATTCAACTAAATTTATAAGATTAATGAATTATTATATAACTGGTTTGAACTGATAAGAGGGTTAAAAATTAATTACACAAAAGTTTTTTCGAATGCAGTTGATAAAACTTTATGCATTTTCTTTTTTATATTTCCCAAAATCATCAGTTGTTGGCTATTTCAGATTTACAAAGTTTACAAATTTGATCTAAATGGACCATGAACCATTTCTGCTTCAAAACGACGATTTTGAAAAAAATGTTGCTTACTTTGTTTTTGAGTTTAGGGCTCTATATGGTTTGTTTTTTTAATAATATATATTTTTATTAAAAAAAAAAGTTCAAAAATTGGGGGAAAAAAATTGTTTTTAAGAGTCTAGTGGCTGCTATCTGATATGAATGTTTGGTGTTTCAAAGAGAAACTATCGAAATTTACAGCTTAAGCCGTTCTAAAGATTTTGTTCAATATATTTTACATATTCAATGTATTTCTTTTCTTACTTTTAAATGAAATGTTCGGGTTGAGAAATGCACATAAAAAATGAGAGAAAAAGCAAACTTTATAAATTCAAAATGTTTTTTAACGGAGCACAAACAAAAAATAATTTCACCAAGCCGCACTTATTCAAATCTGAAATATTAAAATTAAAACATATATTGAAAAATCAAGAAAGCATCTACAAATTTTTTCTAAACAAAATATTTCATGTACTCATTTCACCGACCACGGTACGGTACGTTTATTGTTGTTGTTGCAATGTGATGAGTTCATCAACGAGTACACTCGTTAATGTCTATTTTTATTTGTAATCATTTTTGGGTTTCTTGCTTTTAGCTTTCTTTGTATGTCAAATTTAGATCAATTAATTTAACAGAATTAGTTATAAAGTCAAATCAAAAGTTGACGTCGGCTTCAATCAAAAGCAAAGTTGTGAAGCAATTATTTAATTGAAGAAATTCTTGATGCGCGCAATATTTAACGACACTTTCAATTTATTTGCACGCCAAATAGTGAGTATAAATATAGAGTGGGCTGTGTACAATACATACATACGTGCAATGAATTTATTTGCTAATCGCAAATGCATGCGAAAATTTTTCGAATGCACGAAATGCCATTTTATATGAAACGAAATGCGCAAGAGTGCCAGCAAAAAAAAACTTGAAAAATCAATGGAAATTGTTAGGAAACTGAAACTCGCACTTTATTGTATTAGTATTGCATAGGCTATGAAACTGTTTAACCGAAAAACTTCTGAAAGTTCTGAGGGTAAAAATGAGAATTTTAAGTAGAATTTTTTTAAGTTTTTAAAATTTTAAAATTTTTTGTTTACAAGTTTTAAAATTGTAATTTTTATAAAATTTTTATTAATAATTAAAAAAAGGAAAATGTTATCAATATTGTAAAAAAAATTCAGAATACATTAGGGTGATCTAAAAATCCTCACTCCCTAGGATTGTTATATTGTTAAAAAAAAAAAATTGTAATTAGATGTCGATCATATCGCTCATAGCTTCCATATCTCTCTCTAGATAGGGGAAAAACTATTTTTTCGTAGAAATGTTCTCGAAAATCAATATTTTTCAAATAGGCAGAACGTCATTCTCTTTAGAAGACTTAATACCTAATTGATGATTTAATCATTTTTTAATATTAACTATTTTTATTAACACTCCGCAAATTCAATAAAAAAAGAATGTTTCTCATAAAAAAATTTTTTCTCCCCATAGAAACTTTAAATGACCTCTAAATGTTTCTTGATAAAAATGAGGTTTACTTTTACTTTTTCGGACCTACCTACTGTACACACATTTATATTTATGTATTTTGTTTTATATACATAATTCAGATACACAGCAGTTAAAAAATGTTGCTCCTGAGTAATTTTTAGATGAGAAATATATTTTATTTCGCCGATAAAAGTTACATATATCACAACATTTTTATTTTTTATGTTATCTACTAACTGCTATGCAAGTTAACTATTTTTTTCCGATGAGGTGAATTTTCAAACTTTTATTTTTTACTTTGCCTGATAACAGTTAATGTTCAACCGTTATATTTCCCTTGTCTAATAAAAGTTATATTCGGAACAACAGTTATTTTTAGGCCTGGTTATAATTTGAAAAAATTCAACACATTTTCATGTAAATTTCATATTTCTTAATAGAATTTTTATAAATTGTGCGCGTATGCGATATTATTGTCCACTTAAGTTTTGCGGATTTAATTTTGATTTGTTTTATTAAAGAATTTTTTTTCTCTTGAGTTTATACATACATACATATGTGGAACTTATAAATTGTATTTTAACAATTTAATTTTACTTATTTTTTTAAATTAACAATAATTCATTGAGCTCAAAGCAATTAATTAAAATCAAATAATAAATTAAAAATATAGATAATTCTGTAACAAAAACCATGTAAGTGAAGTTACAAATTTCATGCAAAATTTTTAAAATGTAAAAAATTTAAGCAAATTTCTGCAAAATTTTAAACTTTTTTTCGAGTATTCAGTTTTGATGCCTATTAAATTTTTGTACCATTGGAATAATTGAAAGATATATGCCAAAAATACATTGATTTAACCTATCAGGTGACCATTTGGTGATTTTTTTCACAATACTTACAATGTTTTTCATGATAATTTTTTTCCGTTAATTTTTCATAAAACTTTAGTTTGTAATATAGAAAAAGGTATTTAAATTAAAATTTCAAACTATGTAGACAATTTATAAAAATTCATCAAATTATTCTTAACATTTCTATCTTTTGAATCGGAATTTTTAGAAACTTTTTGGGTATGCAAAAAAATTTAAATAAATTGGAATTTAGAATTTTGTACACAGTTTATAAAGATCCTCAAATTCGTATTAAAATTTCTATCTTTTTAGTCAGAATTTTTAGAAACTTGTTGGGTATGCATATAAGTATGTACATATAATGTGCAAATCTAACGTGGTTACAAAGTCTGTTGGATTTTTTAATTTTTTTTTTTTACGTTTAGTCTTATGCACTTTTTCCCCATACCGGATGGATTTTATATAAATTTATGTTAATTTTTAATATTTCTTGTGCACGGTCTTGCACATTTTATGCTATAAAAACTAGCTGTGTTAAATGGAAAAAAAATCCAAGATCAAAATTTCTAAAAAAATTAAAAAAATTGTTTGACCTTTGCATAGTGTAGTATTGAAATTTAATTGAATACAACATACATATGTTTTTTGTTATATAACGAAATATATTTTTCTAAAAATTAACGAAAAAAAGTATTATGAAAAACATTGCGAATATTATTACAAAAAATCACCATGTGGTCAGTTGCACATACATATATACGTGCATAAATATCTTATTCAACAGAACAATCATTCAATCCTGACTCGAACACACACATTCACACTTCTGTTTGTAAGTAAGTATGAAAAATTTACTATAAAACAAGCTGTGTCTGCAAAATCTACCATTATCTTCTTTTATGCCGCTTAACAAGCAGTTATACTGAACTTATACTTGGCTACACACGCTCACATATACATATGTACATACATATGTGCAATACATACAAACAAACATATGTATATATGTATGTGATTATATAGAATATAAAATACTCGCAACAGCAAAGTAGTTAATATGTATGAAAATGAAGGCATGAAAAGAAAACGATATCAATCACGCTAAATTAAGTTCACTTTAATTTAATCAGTCGCTTATGAATGTTTGTAAATATATACATACATATTTATGGTATGTACATTTCAGAATTTGTCTAAAGACGCCAATATCCCCACGTCGTGAACTCGTGTAGCTTACTATTCAGTTATTCACTTAAGTACAAAGCTGCAGAGCTAAAGTTAAGCGAGTGCAGAAAGTGTGAAGGCAGCGACACTTTAGTCGTTCTCCAACACTAATACAATGCATTTACAAATATCGATGTATGTACATATGTATGTACTTAAAGCACACTTTCTTCGTTTTGTAATTTTTATTCGCTCTCTAGCTCTCTCTACTACTTTTTGTGTTGACTAAGATTTTGTCGCCTCACCACTACCTACATTCGAGTATTTTGTAGCGCGACAAATCGTTCGTGAGTATCCTTTTTATTCGCCTTAATCGATCTCGTTAGTCCGATTTTTGAGCTGCTCTTCTCACACAAATACAGTTTGGAATAAATCTCTGCGTTCTATGCTATTGCTTCTCATATTTCGCCGCTTAACTCACGAAATTTCTATACCACCCTCTTATTATGACCTGTCCCCGTACTTGCTTCTATCGTTTCTTAATATTTATTACGAGTAGTTAAAATACTCTTACATATGTACATACCGTAAGTATCTATGTGGATTACTAAGTATATAATCGCACATTTATATTTTATGTAGTTAACCAAAGTGCATACATACAGGTAAATGTAGTGGACTGGCATCATTTGGCACCGCTTTAATTTCATTTCTAAATTGTTCGCCTTTTGTGTGACAATTTACGTTGATTTGTACTTAGAATATTTGCACAAAATAGAAAGTCGAAAAGCCATAAAGAAAACTTGTCCGATAGATATTTTCAAAATATTGTTATAGTATATGGTACATATGTATATATGTCGAAATATTGGTAGATACATGCATGAACATCAGCGAACAGTTAAGGCAAAGAACGTAGATTACAAAGAAGTTACATGCCGTTTCGTTTCCTATGCCAGGAAATGTTGTCTTATTTCACCACATAAGAAACCAATTAGATCAAAACAGATTCTAATATCAATCAGCAAAAGTCAAATTAGTTCTGGTATGGTGAAATAAGACATGATTTCCTGTTGGAGGAACGATGCGAGTGATGAAACTTCTTTGTGATCTATGTTCTTTGCAGAGTTCTACCAAACGCCAGTTTTGTCCGGATGGAAAAACTTTTCAAATCATGAGGCGTTATTGGCCTCTATGTGTGCTATTTTAGCGCAATCTGCGTAATTTAAACTAACCAAAATGATACCTGTCCGACAGCTGGACTCACCGCAAAATTTCAAAACACAATATCGGTATAGAAGTTGCAGCGTTTGACTTAGTTCGTAAATGGATTATTTAAGAAATTATTTTAGTTACTTGGTCAGTGCAAAAACTATACCAGCGACCAACGAACTCACCTTTTGCGTGGTGAAAAGTGAAATATTCACGATAATATGAAATTAAATAGCGGTAGGTGAAATTCATCTGGTGTCGTTTTGCTGAGATATACCGATAATTCAGTGTCAAGTTAAGTCACTAGTGGCTATTTTGAACTTTACTAACTACTAGCAAAGAATGTAGATTAAAAAAAAAATCACCGCAACGGACGAGCGTTCTTGTCACAGGAAACAAAACGCGATGCCACTTCTTTGTATTCTACGCTCTTTGTTACTAGGCGCAATAAGTTCCCCAAACTCTTGTGGTGAAAACAATCGGAGAGACAGCGGTGAGGTAATTTGATAAATTACATCTTTGTGAATTAAAATTCTTACTAGATAAGCTCAAACAATGTAGTTGCCGTTGCAATAGACGGTAGATTACATCATTAATGTATCACGCGTGAGATCCTAGGTTCGAGTCCTCGTGTTTTTACATATCATTTTACGATATAAAATACTAAATTAAATACGTATTAAAATTTGATTTAAAGCAAAATAAAGAAAATATAAATTACGAAATGCTGCTAATTGAACTGTTAATTAAATAAAGCAGGAGCAACTACATCGACTATTTTCCAAATTTTATTTGATACTCGCTCAGACTTTAATTGAAAAACAAAAATCGGAAATTTAATTTGAGATATGAGGTTGGAGAAAGAGATTTGTTATTGAAAAGTATTTATTTATTCAACAACAGTTATTTTGTCCCCTTCAAAGTAATTTCCGCAAATCCACCTGTGGCTGAGGCATGATCGCAGTGTTGATAACAAAAAATCGTCGAGGGAATTTGAAAAGTCGGCCCTTTTCGATTTATTTTTCTTAAAAAAATGTATTAAAAAAATAAAAGTTATGTGGCTTTTTCCTAAGAATAAACCCCGAGAAATCATATCAAATGTAAATTATGGATTTTTCTTTAATATTGGCTTACATTTTTTTTGAAAGTGTTGCGAGATGAGCATGAGAACGTTTTTTATATTTTGTTACAATGCAACAAAATAAACTTTTTTCTAAAAGCTTTGTAAATATCACTCTACTAACTAGATATTATCATTTATTTTTTGTAATAACTTTAGCTTAACCTTTTCACCTTAATAATCCTCTTGATTTGATTAACAAAAAACATTATTTTGAGGTATCTCAAAACCAACATAACATAAAAGTAATGCGAATTTGAGGTTAGGTATAGGTTTACTCGTAGATGGGATTTGGATACGTAGGGTTTGGTTTTTTTGCTGTACACTTTTCGAAGTCTTTTCTGCTTCTTATTCAAATATTAGTATAATCTCAAATAAATCAAAAAATTATCTGTATTGAAGAAAAACAAATTTGAATGAATTGGCTTTTTAGAAATATTTACTACTTTTGGAGAGTAAACAGATCTCATTTATGAAAGGTTTTAATTCATTTTGAAGAAACCTTTACTTGATTGTGAGAAAAGGTTGGTCTCTGAAGAAAAGATGACTAAAAAATAGAACAAAGAAAATTTCTCTTCGGTCCTTTTTTAGTGAAAATTCCTGAAGTGGGCCACCCGATATTGTTCTGCGCGCAATTACAAACGCACTGTTTCTGTAGAGTGTCACTCTGGGCAATATTAATTGTTGAAAAAAAACTTTGTTGCTAATATTAACAAGTATTAGCAATTTTTGTTCTAAATTGTACAATCCCTGGACTCTACCGATTTGAAAAGTTCTACCAAACATCGATTCAAAATTAATTGTACTTTAGAAGTGAATTATTTCATTGTTCATAATAAAAAGCGGAAACTCCGCATTCATCGAAATTTCAACCAAAATGGTACTGAAAAACATGCTGTTAAGACAAAATTTGTAGAATTATGAATTTAATATATAAATAAAATCTAGAATCGACTGTTAGTAAATCGGATGTTTTCTTTCCATAACGGCTCGACATTTTCGAAACAAAAATTGCTAAAATCGTTCTGTGTTAATATTACCAACAAAATTGGGTTTTAATAAAATTCTTTGGCATGGCAATGCTTGGGGTGAAACTCTACAGTAATACAGTGTGTTTGTAACAAAAAATTAACTCAGAAGATTTTCGGGTGACAAACTTAAAGCAGTTTAAACAGCTAATGCTTTTTTTCTTTTGGATAATTCGTAACGAAGGTCACGAATATATTGAGTTGGTATTATCAAAACAATTTGACTGATTTTATTGAACTTTGAAATGGAGCAGTGATGCTAGTAATTTCAGCCCGACCACCGAATCCATCGCTGTTCAAACGTAGCGTAGTATACTTTGAACGTATTCGTTCGTAGCTATTCGAACTCAGCTAAGACATTTTCGAAATATCCGAAAATCGAGCTATGAGATGGATTCGGCGTTTTGGCTGAGTATTTTATAAAAAAAAAAACTTTTACCAATATGCAATCTCGACAAGTTTCATTTCAATCAGTTTTAAATATTTCAATGTCGTCTCAAATCTCGAGTAAAGTCCCTGGTTTTTTTTTTTATAATTTCAAAAAATCTATGTATGTATAACCTAAGCTCTTTTTGACACGTTACACTTGCCCACTGGCGAAGCCCAATATGATGTTTAAAATATTAGTAAATACTTTAAAGTTAACTGGTTAACTAAAATTTAGCGAAAAAAATTTCCTGCATATTTTTTATTGAAAAAAAAAAATGGTTTACTTTTTGAAGCACTTATAGATTGTTATTGTATTTATTTAAAAAATTTGTCTCTCTTAATCTTTTTGTTTATTACTTCTACACATTTTTATCTAGTCTCTCGATATTTTTCATTTCTGTATTTCTGTATTTCGGTTTCTGTTTCTGTTTCTATTGCCGTTCACTTTGTTTTTCCATTGCAGTTCCGCTTCATTAAGCACCATTTTAATTTTTTTTATTTTTCTTTTGCGTTTTATTGTATGTTTTACTGTTTACACATTAGCTACTGCTACTGTGTTTTTTGATTACGCATACGCCGCGGTGTACATTTATTTTATGTTATTTTATTTTAATTTTATTTCATATCATCGTCTAAAGTAAACGATATACAAGTGATTTTAGGTTTATTTGCATTATTTGTTATTTCTTTTGCACTTTGATTTACTACATTTTCGACATTTCACATAAACTACATAAAAATAGTTTATTTGAATTTTTTGTTTAGGTTTATACATTCGTAATTTTTAACACATATCAGAATTTTCGTTATAAAATTATACCTGAACTTTGAGACTGCGGTAGTTTTGTTCAAAGCTAATTCTGGAAATATTTTCACAAAATATTTTTCAAGAAGTTAATGACAGTTTTAAGCCACTTTTGAATTAAATTGTTTTTTATATACTATTTGCTGTGAGTTTCTGCGCTAATCGTACATAGATTTTGTTTGCAAATACTTCTAGTGAAATTTTCTGACGAAAAATTTTCTAAAATCTTTTAACCTGTACTTTAACCGTTTTTGTTGCTTTTTCCAAAAGCCCTCAGGTAAATAATAATTACTTTTAACATTTGGTTGTTTTCCCCCTGTGTCGAGGGTTTAGGAATTTCGTTAGATTGGTATCATTCCACCCCAGACAATGACACTAAACTTGTGCTTGCTTATTTAAAGCCGTTAAATTTAAAATAGGATTAGTAATAAGATTCTTTTATTATTGACTAATCACAATGACTATTTTTTCATAATTCGGATCTCGTTTATAATTTGAAATTAAAAAATCGATTATAACCAGGGAACGTAAAGAATCGTTATTTTAATTTTTTCGGTTAAAAAAAATCATTTGGAAATTTCATTCAAAACAAAATTCAACTATATTGATCTAATCCATTTGAAAATAACTTTGTAACGACGAAATTTTAATCCAATTATAACGATTAAATCGTAAATTGTTTTTATAAAAATAATAATCGTTACTGTCGCTGATTACAACAGAAATATTCAAATAATATTACGTTTAAAAAATCTGGGGTATCAAAAAATAACCTTTTATATTGATTTGATTATTTTTGAAGATATTTTGGAACATGTTTTTTATATAATTTTCGCTCTTATAAAATAAAATAAAATTTTTTTTTAATTTATTCTGATTTTGCTATTTATTGATTTCTTGTTTCCATTTTTCGTTTTTTTTTTACTTTATAGAAAAAGTTATCAAACTGCGCTCGTAATAGAAATTATCGTTATTTTTATTTCTTATTTTTTAAGATATCGAAATATTTATTTTTTTTTTTAATTTTCACTCTTCCAAATTGTAATAAGGTACAAAAATAAAAAAAATCTTTTTTATTTTTCGTTTTCTGATTTTTCTACGTTATTTGTGTTTGAAATCATTTTTTAAGATACTGAAATACTTATTTTTTTCACTCTTACAACTTGTAATAAGTACAAAAATTATAATAATATTATTTAAATTATAATTGACAATTCTGATTTTTCTTCAAAGACAAAAATTGTAATAATATTCGCTGGGTATTATTTTTTAAGATATTGAACTATTTATGTTTATAAAAAAATATTCGAAAATGTTTTTTGGGGCTTTTTATGGTTTTCTGATTTTTCTTCAATAATAAAGATCATAATATTTTTTTTTAGCTCCTAATTACAATCGATTACTAATCATAGTAAAGTACCAGTAATAATTATTAACGGATTTTTTCAAATCGCAGTGATAGCAATTGGAATTGATATTTGTTATTAAAAACGTTTATTTAGTTTTCGTTTAGTTCACTAGAAATAGCTGGATGTGATGTTAAAAATTTATTTAAAAACGACCTGCCCAAAATGTGTCTATACCGCTTAGTAGTAAAATGCGCTGAAAATTTAAACATCTCCATCTTGGGTATGCGATATTTTTAAAATTAAATCGCTCATCGTCTCTATTAACCACACCAGATTTATATTCTTCCAAGGACAATTACTTCAACAGCAATCCGAAAGACACTTTGTCTAATATTTTATAGGTGTAGAATAAAAAAAAAAGACAATAGAATCTCAAATCGCAACAGTATGATATTTAAATTTTTTTTCAAATTTAAGAAAGGAGCTGGCTACGAAATCAGTCTTTCTAAGCCCTCACAATAACTATTTGCTTTGTTTTTTTTTTTTTTGTATCTTCCCAAGTACCATTTGTTTCGCTGAGGCCCCAATAGTCCTCCATTTTGCTGCTTCCGAATACTGCTTTGCTGTCGCAATGCGATTTTTTTTTATTCACTTGTATTTTTTGTCACCTTTAAAGCAAACCGCTTTCTGTGATAAAGCAAAATTTCAGTGCTTATTCAACTCTTGCGCGATTTCACAGATATACATATATATCTATATAAGTATAAATATATAGATATTTTTGTTTTTTTTTTTTCAAACTAAAAATTTGTGTTTTTGTGAAATTAAAAATTTCTTCTGTATTTTATATTTAATGTCCACTCGCGTACTGTTCGACGAGTAATCCAGCCGCCGCAAACGAAATACTCGCACTGCCCGAAATCGTTCACTAATTCATTCGCTGTACCATCGCCGTAAATGCTGTCTTCGTCTTTGTTGCCGTCGTCGTCGTCCGTATGTCGAGTGTACGCCACTCGCTACTAAACGCGACCGGATACCGTTCAAGCTCGTACACTGGCTTTCGGCAAATCTTTTGAGATGACTGTGAAGCTGCTCAAGCATCCGTGCGACACGCAAATAGTAGGTAGGCAAATTTGGTAAATAGCAATCGGTTGCGCCTTTCCGTCTTCGTTTGTGCCGCTCACGTTGTCGCGACTTTATTTGGTTGTCGTCGTTGCCGCCCTCAGCGAATTGTTGGTGCGCTTCGCCGAGTGCCAATGGTGTTCGATTTGCAACGTCTTTTAATATAGGAATTTAACTTTCGGCAGTTACTCAAAGGAATTACATCGGTACGTGTAAAAATATCGCGCTCTAAGCCATCACCGCCATTGCCACAGACATCAAACAACATACTGAACTCTGGATCAACGCGATGCACTGTTCAAACTTAGTGACTACTGCTCCTACTCAAAGTCTGACACAACTCAACAAACTAAAACGCGACGCGACGTAATCCACGACAATTGACAGTGATGGCAGCAATTGCCGCTGCTATAGTAGTTGCCGCGCTGCGGCAAGTCGCATGAAAAGCGTGGCAAACGGAAAGCGCTATTTGTTGACGCTTTGCGGCTGTAAGCGTGTATGGTTGTGTGCTGTCGATGAGCATTAATGTCTGTATGTATATATATGCGAATGTGTGTGTATTTAGTGCCTGCCATGGCGGCTGATCGTTCAGATCGTCGCTTGGATTTGGTTGTAGCGCAGCTGGGGTCGCGGCAAAGCAGCGCTGACACCCACCGATCAAGCTGCGCAACACTCCCCGAAGCTGGGGGTTTGAGTTAATTTTTTTTCTTATTTGGGTATTATACATATGTACAAGTAATTGTATATAAGTTAATGTGGTATGTACATACGTCAGCCGCGAATTACATATAAGTAAATGTACATTGATATTGGTATGTATCTCGAATTCAACCAAGGTGGCGAGACACAGAGCTGAAATTCAGGTAGATTTCATTCTCTTGTATTAGTAGTGCATGAATGGGCAATAAATGCATTAAAAATATATACATATGTATATAGAAACAAATTAATCAAAATAGAAAAGACCAAAGAAAACATAAAGTAAAAAAAATTGAAAAAAAAATGATTTAAAACAAGAAATGAATGAAATGAAAAAACTAACTGCAATGAAACAAAAATTTAAATATAATGTAAACTCAATATAAAAACATAAATAAAAATTCAAACAAATAAAGTAAAATACCATTTAAGCAATTTAAGTAAAATAAAATAAAATTAAATTAAATACAAGAAAAAACTAAAATAAAGGAAAAAGCATAAAGAAATGGGAGTAGATAAATAAAATAAAAAATGATATTTTATCAATATATAATTTGTAATTTAATTAAATAAACTCATCTAACTGAAATTAAACAGAAATTTAATGATAATATAACTGAAATATATGCATGTATACATATAATGCAATAAAATAGTTAAAGTAAAATAAAACAAAAAAAATTAATTAAAAACAAAAATTTAATAAAAATAAAATACAATAAAATTAAAAAAAAATATTTTTATTTATTTGTATATATAATAAAATGGATGCAAAATAAAATAAATTAAAATAAAGAAAAATCTGACGCAAAAAAATATAACGAAATAGAAACAGATAAATAAAAAATTTAAATGAAACTAACTGAAATTTAACAAAAATTTTATATTGTGATATAAAAAAATAAACTTGAAAAAATTAGAAAACTAAAATAAAAAAAATTGTATCAAAATAAAATGCAATACAAATTTAAACATACACACATATAGTAAATGACGTCAAAATAAACTAAAACAACTTAAACAAAAATCATAAAATATAAAAAAAGTTATAATGAAATAGAAGCAGTTAAATAAAAAATATGGAATGAAATAAACAATAAAATTAAACAAAAATTGTATTATTATCTAAATTAAATGTAGAAAAAAACTTAAAAAAATACATTTAATTAACATAAAATTAAACAAAGTAAAATAAAATACAAATGTAAAAAAAATATATATGTATATGCATAAATAAATAAGTAACATAACAAATCTTAGAATATAAAAAAAAAAAATAATGAAATAGAAACAGATAACAAAAAAATGAAGAAAATAATATAAACCCATCTAATTGAAATTAAACAGAAATTTTATTTTAATATAAATTACATATAAAATATTTAAAAAAAACCAAAAAATTTATTAAAAAAGGTTAAACAACATACAATAAAATACAATCAAAAAATACATAAAGTAAAATAAAACTAAGTAAATTAAATTGCCGTTATTCTAATCTTTTCTTATAATACTTCTCTTATCATAAAAAAAAACAACGAAAGGAAACACAGTAATAGAGGAAAAAAATTTAATTACCATAAAATAAAAACAAATGTATATTTATACATACATTTTAAGTAATTAATTAAATTAATTAAACTATTAAAATAAAAATCAATTATAATACAAATTATCAAAAAAAAAAAAAAACATGAAAATAAAATATCTAAAACGAAAAAAAATAAATTAAAACAAAATAAATTAAAGAAAAATAAAAAATTTATTACAATAAAATATTAAAATAAAACTAAATCAAATTAAGCTAAAATAAGTAAAATTAAATGATATAATACAAAATATATTATAATACATTCACATATTTACGCTAGGTAAAAAAACATACATACATTTAAAAAAAAAAATGAAGAAATAAATAAAGTTTATGTGCGTGCTACACTGACGACGCTTTGATGGAGCTTTGAAAGAACAAACGATGCAAGCATTGTGGCTCTTTAGAATTTTATGAAGTTGCCAAAATATTTTACTTAACCGCATAGCCCTAGTTATAGCTCTCATTCTCGGTCTTTTGATTATAGAAATTTGTTTTTACTATATACTATTACTACTATTTATCGATGTCGTTGTCGATATCAAAACGGTAATCGATGCTATTATTTATATAGTAGTAATTTTCGTTATCAATATCAATATCGATACCAGTAGATGTCTATAATTATATTAATCATTTTCGATATCGATATCGATATCAATATCTGTAATAATCATCATCATTCGTAACATTTTTCATCAGATTCCTATTCCGCCTTTGTTATTTTATTTGCATACTAAGAGCTTTTATTCTTTTAGTAAGTCTACAGTTGTTTGTCTTGATCTATCGATTTATTGAGTCATTTTGGTTTTTTATGTACGATATCAATGCATTTATTTAGTGAATATAGACCAATTTAGTTTTAAAAAATTGCTTTAATTAGTTATCCACATTAGCAAACATCCATATATCTTATGAATACGACCTCGTTCAATAAATTTGTTTACCAATTGCGGTATATTTGACCACTTTATCTTTAATTTGTTTGTTTTCGAAATTTTTCTATATAATTCTACTAAATACTTAGCTGTAATTAAGTGGGCAATTCGAATGCGTTTATTTCTTTTTTTTTTTTGTCGTATATTTACCTAAAGTTCCTGTATTTAAAATTATCGCTGGTAAATATGTATATAAAACGTATTTACGTATGTACATACAAATATGTGTGACTGTACGTTAGGAATGTGCTTAATTTGACAAATTAAAATTTCATTAAATGTCGACGCATATTTTTTTCTTTTACATCTAAAAAATCGTTCAGTAGAGACGTGAGTGCGTTCGGGTAACTTTTGATAGAAGCGAATATGGTTTCGCTTTAATAATATTGATCTCACAATTACATTAGTCATTTATAAACTACTTAAATTATTTATTCACCTTTTACATGAATTCGTAGTTTATACTCTCAGGATTTGTGGCACCTACAGAAGTTGTGGCAAGTCTTACGAATATTCTACTTACTTACTTACTTAATTGCGTCTTGATGTTGCAACACAAACTGAGGGACCTACAGTTTTACGCCGACTTCGAACGGCGCATGTTTTTTGTGAGAAGTTTTTTTCATGGCAGAAACACACTTGGAGGTTTGCCCTTGCCTGCCGAGCGTTGTCATTGCCGCTATTAGAAACAAGTTCTCTATAATTTTTGATTTGATTTAATTCCGCTACGGCGACCGCCGAATATTCTACTCGTAATTTATATTTTTTTAGTACTTTCAGTGTCACTGGCTTTTATATTTTTTTTATTTACTTGCCATGGAATAAATAATGTTGTTGTATCTCAGAGAGCAGAACGTAATTTCTATTTTTGCTGTGCAAAAGCGTAAATCAAACTCCGCTGTGATAGCTTTAATATCAAAATAATATAACTTTCAGTTCTTTCAAATTTAATCTGATTTCCTGTATGTATAATACTTTTTGCTCCTTCGTCATTCACGCAGCCGATTCTAACCTGTAAATCTGCTATAAATTGCAAGCTTTAACATTGAATGAAACTCTATACTCAAATAACAAAGCCCATGGATTTTTAGAACTTGAAACCATATGATCAAACGTTTTCCGAATGACTCAAAAAATGTTAATTGTAAACAAAATCAAATTTTTTCTAGGTATTGGACCAAGACAATTTGTTTTAAGGGACCGACACCTATGAGTGAAAAAGTAATTTTCCCATTTTTTTTTAGTTAGCTTATGATTCAATCTATCATAACAAGTAACAGCAATACCCAGCCGAGTGATCTACAACATTAGTACAGTAAGATGTTTAAATCTTTTATAGTACAACAAACAGATAATTATAATTCAAATATAATGGGGGAAAAATATGCGGACGAATAAAAATCAGAACAGCCCTAGTGTATATCCACACATAAAAAAACCAGTATGCGTACGTTTCCATACCTATGTTCATCATACCGGCATTGTTTGTTTTATACATAAAGTAGTTACGAATTAAGGGGCTTGGCCCATTAGCTTTGTTCTCGATACGCATTAAACGCACGCGCCATTCAACCAATTTGATTGCCGATCTTTTGTTTTTTGGCTTTTTTTTTAATTGTAATAGAACATAATTGTCTAAAGCGAATTGAGTTTTCATTATGCGCAATTATTGGTTCGATTGGTAAACAGTGCGTATGAGCAACCTACCAATTTGCTAAAGATAAATACAAACGCAGAGACGGTACAATCTGGCAAATGCGTTATAAGTGCAACTACAAAATTTCCATGTATTTTGTTTTTGCTTTTGCGCAAGAGTAGTCAAAATTTACATACTTTTGTTTTGGCTTTTACCGCATTAACAAAAGCAAAAGCAAAATTCTTGTAGGTAAATAAAAAAAAAAACAAATCGGCTGCTATAGTAACTGCACTAAGGCGAATTCAAATAACGTGATAGCATCCCCTGAGCTGAATGCTTGTTCTTCTTACCCAATTCGCTGGGTTGTTTTGTTTACACAAACAAAATACATTAGCAAACTGGGCGAATTAAGTTTTTGACATTTCACTCGCAAAATTACACAAACAAAATACACAACGGATTCGCATTGTTTACCTTGCTATCACCTTCTATGGATCCATCTTGAACTACACCTTGGTTCAGTTTCTCCTAAAATATTTGACGAAACCTGATGACATTTTTTTTTGGGAGTGTAGTGACATTTGGCCCTAAAAAAATATATTTTTATAATTTTGAAATTTTTTTATTAAAGAAAGATGTTCTAAATTTTCAACTTCCATTAAAAATATGTTATCGGAAAGGGTTTTCATTTTCGTTTATATGTTCGAAAACTACATTTATCGAAGAAAACATTTTTCGAAAACGTTCTGATATTTTTTGGTTTTTTAATTTTTTAAAATCCAAATATCGAAATTTAGTGGGAAAATGTAAATATTAAAAATAAGGAATTTATTTTTTTATCACATTCAAGGAAATTAAACTCTAAAACCTGTAATTTCCAAAAATATTTATAAAAGCTTTATTCACTAAGCTTTTCAGAATTTAAGAAAATTAACATAAACATGTGTGCGTTTTTTATATTTAAAAATTTCATAAAATGGTTTTCTTTTATATTTTCGAAAACTATATACATATATGTATATCGAAGAAAACTTTTCTTAAAAACAATTTGTCAGATCCGTTTTGTTGATTAATTTTTGAAATCCAGATAACGGGATAATCCGGATAATTCTGAAATTTTGTGAAACATTTAGAAAAAAACGTAAATATTAAAAAATAGAAATAGTTTTTTCAAACATTTTTCAAATAATTTTCATTTGCGTTTTCGAAAACTACATTTATTGAAGAAAAATTGTCCGAAAAAACAATTTGTCAGATCTCTTTTGTCTATTAATTTTTAAAATATGTACATCGGAATTATGTCGCGAGATTCTAAAATTGAAATAAAGAAGTTATTTTTATTACATTCAAGATAATTAAGCCCCAGTAAAAGTAAAATCCGATTTTTGGGCTTACATATGTCAAAATCTCGAAATTTTCTAAAAATATTTATAAAAGCTATATAGCTGTTTTTTCATAATAAAAAAATAGTTCTGTGTTTTTTAAATTTCAAATTTATATATATGTACATATGTCGGTATGTATATAAATTTCACATATGTTTTATAAAGTAAATAAAAGTAGTATAAATTTGTTTAGAATTATTATTTTTTAAATAGACAGACGCACATGGTGTGCGTTTTATAGCCGAATTTGTATTCTATACAGAATTTTCTGGAGTAACAAAAAAATAGCTGCTTATATTGGAATTCGTTGAATGATCGGATTTGCAGGGGGGTTAGCAGAAAATCATTTGCTGGATATGAGTACATTTTCGTGATGTGCGCCAGGTCACAGCGTAAATTGCGAAACGAAAATTTGTCTCGACTTGAGCAAGCGCGCTTTGGACACCAGGAGTGTTTTAATGATAAGAAGACTTTCCACAAGCACGAACTACAAGAACAATTTGCAGCTACAGTTATTGTTGCCATTTTACTTCAATTGATAACAACGAATGACTAAATTGAATTTATAAATAAAAATATAGAAAAAAAAAAAAAAACAACGAACACACAGAAGTTGAATGGCGGTCAAAACAACAACAACAATAACAACAATAGCAATAACAGCAACAGCTTTACAAAAATATTAAAATGGCGGCTGTGTGAAGCATTCAATTTCAGCAAGAGAGCACGAGACGAAGTGCAAAGATATCACAGCTGGTTCACAAAAGAACAAAAAACCAAAAAAAAAAAAAAATATAAAAAAATAAGTAAAAAAGAAGCAGAGCAGCGCGGAAATATGTACTCGCTTTTTATACAAACTCTTAGCTATTGTGCGGCTATGCTAACATTATAGGATTTATTACAAAATCTGTGGAAATTCTTGTGACTTTAGGTAAGCAAAAGATACAAAACAAAAAAAAGAAAAACAAAATGTCAAACCAACATAGACTCAGTCACCCTTATTTATACTCGTACACGTCCATTCTACTCTACTTAAGTAAGCAGACGATCCAAGCGCATTGTAGCCACCCAGCGTTCAACGCGAACTTAAACATTCCCGAATACGAGTACAGAATATGCAGTAATTTAAACATTTGCCTTCCTTTCTCTGCTGTCTCTGGCGTCTCTGGCGTTATTAAGTGACAATAACGATTAAGAATAGTGGTAACAATAGTAATGCTTGTGGTTTGATGTATATCTACTACATTTGTATTTAAATGCATACTATGTATATATGTACATTGATATGCTATTGTATTATAAATTTTATTTTATTTAAAAGACAACAATAAATTGGTTGCTGCCTTTTCGCGATTTAACCTGCTTACAATAGACATTGATAAAAAAGGAGAGTAAACGAAATAGAAAAATTAGACAAAAGTGAGGCGAAAGCAGATAAATCAGCTGTCATACTGGCGATTTATATAGGAAGCTTAGTGGTGGTTTTAATTTAGAAGAATTTTTAGTGTAAATGTAGGAGAAATAACTAAAAAATATTTAATGCAAGCTTCTGTTGGCGCTATGAGAGAGAAAGTGCACGAGAGTGAGGAGCGCTGCGTCTCAAACGTCTTCAGTTCTTTTGTTGATTTTTGACAATTTTATTTTTGTTGACTGGCGTAGGTTAAACAATTGCTGGCTTTACTTTTTAGGTCATCGGTATCTAATATTTTCAGATTTATTTATATTATAAAAGTTTTTTCATAAGAATTATCAGCGAGATATATACATACATTTTTTATGTCATCAATAACTAATTTTTTGAAACTTATGAAAGTCTATTCATAGTTTTGAAATGCAGCATTATTTCAGGATAATTTCGATACCACTTCAGCAAAAGTTCGGAATTTTGTAATAACTCACAATCGAGTTTAGCTGTCATTCCATGTTTTTTTCATATTTTTAAATAAATAAACACATCCAAAAATCGGTAATTCTTTTCATTTTTTCCTTCATTTCAGCAAACCATTCGGATAAGTTTTATCGGAGTTGTTAAAAGGTTCCCTTATGTCGGAAAGGAGAAGCACAAGATCATACCGAATGCCTTAGAGCTTCGTGCAGTGAAAGCGAGAGCATGCAGAGGATGCGGCGCGCATTGTCTGCGGTAATTTCCTATTCCCAACGTTGTCAGAAAATCAGCACAACTTCATCCTCATACACCAGCTAGTTCATAATGTCGAGAGACCAGCACTTACGCGATGAGTGGGAAGTAGTGAAAATGTTGTTAGCCAAACAGTTAATGTTGTAATGCAAAAAAGTTAACCACCACAAATAAAATTTTTATTACGTACATATTTGTTTATTTTCATTTATTAAGCGGGACAAGTCTTTTAAGAAGTACGGCCTGGGAAAGTAGAGTAGAGCAAGACCTTTCCTATGGCACCCGAATCAATCAAATCGGTGTAAATTTGGAAAAGTTATGCATGAACAAATAATTTTAGCTCCGTACTGCATCAATGATGCGCAACATTTACATTATGTTGCCAGAATGTTGCAGCGCACCTGCTGAACATTTTTGCGCGCCTAGTAGCATTGGACGTGCTTGGTCTGTCGCTCATTTTCCTCTTGCAAGTTAAATGGTGCCTACTTTTAGGCGTGAGCTACGCCGCACACGCGACACAGGGTGTAGCAGATGTGCATAAACTTTTGGTGCGAAAACAGAATGCTTCAGAGGAAATGATTCGAGAAATGAAACGTGAAAATCAAATTAAGCAAAAACGGTAGAGTTCCACAAACAGACAAAATTCTCAGGGGAAATTAAAAATTCGTTTACAAATATTCAAAAGCAAGCGTTTTCTTAGAGTTTCATTCATTTATTTAAATTTTAAAAAAATGTGCACTTTTTTTTAAACAAATGCGAAAAGAATACACATATGCAGCCAGTGAGCAGATTTCATATAACTTTATTCCATAAAAAAATTTTTTCATTTATTCAAAAATATGTTTAAGTTTGCCAACCCCTTTGAACTCTATGACACGTGTAGAGCTTTAAAATACCTTTCATATGCCACCCGTATCAATAAAATCGATGCAGATTTGAAAAAGTTATGCATGAACAAACATTTGGTGCTGCTTGCGCCCTGCACCTAAGCTGCGCAACATTTGCAGCATGTTGCTCGCATGATGCCGGGACACCTGCTGGTAATTTCTGCGCGCCTGGTATTTTCGCGCGAGCTGGTTGTGCCAGTGGTTTTTTGCCGCGCGCTATGCGAGTTAGGTGGTGCCTAATTTTAGGCGCATATTGTGCGGCACACTGAGTACAGCATGCATCATGTGTATAATTATTTGCTTGTGCAACATAGGGCACTTCAAAGGAATATAAACTGAAAATGAAACGTAAAAACCGAATTTCACAAAAAAATTCTAATCCGTCAAATAGACAAAATACTCACCGGATTTCACAAATATCTCCATAAATATTAAAAAACAAGTGTTTTAAATTAATTTATTTCAATTTAACAATTTTACGCAAAATTTCTGTAATTTCTTTTTTACTCAAATATTTTTTGCTTTCCTTTTAGTTAACATATGTATTTAGTTAAGTACTGTACATACATATATCCTAGGTTTCCTGTTTTTTCCCAGTCCAGATTTGCTATCTGAAATTTTTCTAACGAAATATTGTTGAATTAGTAAATTCCTTAATATCAAATTTAATCTCGAAATTTAATTTAATCTAAAATTAAGTAAAATAAAGCAAGAAATTAATAAGTGAAATAATAAAAATATGTAAAAAAAAATTCATATGCTAAGAACAAAAAAGAAAAAAAATCATTTTATTTAATGAACTGCAAGCAGATTTTTTTAAACTTCTGACTAAAAAATTTGACATTTTTATGAAATTTTATTCAACTTTCTAACATTTTGCACAAATTTTATACTACAGATTTTCTTGTGGAACTAAATTTTTATATTAAAATAAAATCAATTCAAATTGAACAATTTTTTTCAAACAAATTTTTGTTAAATAAACACGAATTTTCTGCTAATGTATGTACATTATTACACTAAAATTTAATGAATTTTAAACTTTTTAGCCGAAAAATTTCTTAAACTTCTGATTAAAAAAATTGAAATTTATACGGTTTTTTTTGTAGAATGAAAACATATTAATTAAAACTGAAGATTAATTTTCATGTCAAGAGGCAAAAAATATTTAAAAAATTAACGCGAATGAAAGCTGAAAGCTATGCAACATTATAACACTAAAATTTAATAGATTATAAAACTTCTGATTAAAAATTTTGAAATTTGTATGAACAAATTTTTAAACTTGGATTTGTCAGGCTTTTCCTGTGGAACTACATTTTTATGAAACAAAAATCAATTCAAATTAAAAAATTTATTTGCATATGCTAAGAGGCGAATTTGCAGCTATTCCAAATTATTACATTAAAATTTAATGGATTTTAAAACTGCATAATCGAAAAATGTCTACAATTTCTGTTTAAAAAATTTGAAAATTGTTTTATCTTTTTTAAATTTTGCACAAATTTACTCGTACCAATACCTTGGTATTTTATTTGATACCGGTGGTAAAAAAATTATTCGAAAAACAGGAAATTAAAAGTACTTTCATATTTCAATATTTTTGTTTTAATTTAAAATAGAGCAAAAAAACAAAATAATAGCAGCTTAATTTGTGCAACCAATCCGGTTAAGAGGATTTACCTGCTCCTGTAAGCATCGCAATGCAGATATGAAGTGCTTAATATATGGCACCACAAGTCAATTCTTTCCATCGCCAGGGTTTTATCACACTGCCGTGAAAAATTTTCTACACACATATGAGGATAAGAATGTCTTCCGACTAGCGTTAATTCACAGATTTACTGCTATAAAAAAAAAAACTTAAAATACTTGATGAGCTGTGGTGCAGCAAAGCTTTAAATTGTGACGTGTTTTCAAATATTTAATAGATTTCACAGCAATGCAACTAAAATTAGAAATCTAAAAAAAAACAAACGCAAAGTTAAAATCTAAACTGCAGGCTTTGCTTGAATTCGAAAGTAAATATGCAGATTAGGAGAGCTGAACTTTTGAGAATATTTTTTTTTTTAGCGACAAACACAAGCGAGAAACAATGGAGGTAAAGTTGAGTGTTAAAAATGTTTACAAAATACACTTTAATAACGGCAAGGCGTCTGTCACACTAAGCGAGTAGTTTCTTTTTATTTGGCTGGCGGAATCGCACTCATTTAAAGTAATTTATTCATATACATACCTTATATTACATACATACATACAAACATAAATGCTGAAATTGGATGGGTGCCACTGCACCGACTGTTTTAGAGATCAAATCACAACCTCTAAGTACGCAAGTGGGGTGGTGATTAATCAATGACGAGTGTTGCAAGCTATTTCTTTGTAATTTTATATGTGTATTATACAATATATGCACATATACATACATATAAACAATTTTGAGACGAACTCAAAAGACACCAAAATTATAATTTATACTCGTACATACTTGCAAATGCCCGGCGTAATTTGCTACGCCTCACAAAGTACAGCATATTAAATTTTTTGAATTTGTTTACCGAAACAATTTACTTATTTAAAAGAAACTTACTATGTTGAAGTTAAAGAATATACTAATACATAAAATCGCTCAAAGCGAAACTCGTATAGTGATTTTTTATTACATATGTATAAATATTTACAACGTTTTTCATGCAAATTTTTTTCATTAATTTTTTATATTGCAATTAATGGGCTACAAAACAACATACTCGATGGGTTTCGAAAAATTCTGATTGCAACTTTTGAAAATTCGATGGCATTTTTTTAAATTTGTTTAATTTTATTTAAAGTTTGCTAGCTTGATTTATATGGTTTAAGTTAAAAATTAAAAAAAAAATTGTATGGAAAATATTGTATATAAAAAAAAATCACTGTAAGAGTTTCGCTCTGAGCGCCTGTAGATATGTATATACATACATTAGGGTGTCTTACCGAAAAAGGTGAGGTTTTTCCACAGGAATTCTAAAATTTTTTTTATCTTTTAAGACTTTCGCCAAAATATTTCGAATACTAAAGTTTTACGTGAGCTGGATCGATTTAAAAATGTTTAAAAAAAATGAATGAATTTTATGAATAAAAATAGTTTTTTTCAAACTAATTTTCAAAAAAAAAAAACCAACTTGTTGTTCTTAAATTAATCTTCCAAAAATCGTCAAAGGCATCCAAAATTTTATTTTTGTATAAATATTTTTATGCAGAGCTTTTAAGCTTACACTTTTTTGTTAATGATCTAAGGAGATTTTCTTGAAAATATATTTTTTTATTACTATTTTTACTTGAAAATAAAAACTCAAAAATGGAGTTAATTTCAAATCGGTGCAGCTCACCTATTTCTTTATATTATTGCGAATTTTTTTTGGTTGATGTCTGAAAATGTAATGAATTTTATAATTCCGTTGGAAAAACAGTAACAATTTCTTTTCAACAACTGTGACTACGTTCAGATAAAATCGAGGACTGGCCCATTTTACTTAATGGAGACCGGCTGTAATGATAGTGGAATTTTTACTGCCTGAAGCCCGTAATCTCAATTAAATTTGCTTCTAGCAAAACTGCGCACACAACGCGTGAAATTATGGATTTTTTAACAATGCGGTGAACAGTTAACATAACACTTCGGACCGCGGTTGTCGTAAACGGCCATCTAGCTCCTGCAATATTACACCTTTATACTGTTTTCTACATGTAGCCCTGCAAGGCTATTTAAAGTTCAAAGTCTGGATAGATAAGTAGACAACGATTGAGAATTGAAAGGCAACATTACACTCGCCATATACTACCCCTCGAATTAAAACTTGAAATTGGAACTTCGGAATGAACGGCTAACATTTAAAAGAAATAATCTTAAAACAAAAAAAAAACAAAGCTTATTTTATACAAAAATAAATCATCCCCAATTAAATTGTTGTTTTTTTAGGAACTCTTATGCATCCACCCATTACAAATGTGGGATTAGCAGCAAACGGGGGGTCCTTTGTAATAATGTAGAGATTATGGAAAAGAGAAAGTTATAACAAACTGTAATAAACTGCTACGGCAACAACAGCAACAATAAATGATATTTTTATTTGCTTGACTAACTAACAGCTGACCACTAATTTAAGCAAAACGTCAAGCTGACTCAGCGTATTCTATACTTCCTCAAGTTTCGCTGGACTTCAACTATACAATTTTATAATTTAATCAAAATGCAATTACGGTATTATACTAAAAAAGTGATATACAAATGAACAACTTTAACGTTGTATATGGCTGTACATTAGGCAAGGACGATAATTTCTTTTTTGTTTCAATAGCACTCACTTACTTAATTGGCGCTATAACCGCTTAAGCAATTTTGGCCGAACTTCTCCTACAATTTGCGGTGTGTGTCTTAATGTTGTAACACAAATTGAGGGACCTACAGTTTTGTGCCGACTTCGAACGGCGAATATTTTTTATGAGAAGATTTTTTTCCAGGCCGAATTTGGATAGCACAAAAAAATGCCATAGAAAACTCAATATGATATGACTTTTCAATTGAATTTTGAAAAATTTAAAACAGATTTCAATAATTTAGGTCACAAACTGAACTTTTAAAATAAGTTGCTTTTTTAAATAATTTTGATTTTTCATATATGAATGGTTTTCAGGTTCCCGCCGAAATATTGAAATCGGTTTTATAAATTAGAAAACTGCATTGGAAGTTAATTTCCATTCAAAATTGTATACAGATTTTTGAAAATTTGAAAACAAATCGCCATTATTTGGGTCAGACATTGCATTATTTTTTTACAAAGCTAGAAGTTTTAATATTTTATTGCCAGATTTCAACAGAAATATGAAACTATTTTTAAAATTTTCAAAATTACATACAAAATTTTATTTATTGAAAAAAAAATTTATCGCCCAGCCTAATGCACCATATACATATGTACATACATATTTGGGATGTAGTATGTTTGTTTTAGCTCATATTAACCTCTTATTTCTTTTGATAAAATAAATTATATTGTCGGCGCGGTTGCATTGCAACATCAGTAAAAGAAAATAAAATTAAACCTATTTAAACAAAAACAACAGTAACAAATAGTTTGTGCGTGACCCGCAATGGCGGAATGCGTCATTGGTTTTAAGTGCAGTTATTCTAGAATAATTTTTGTGAATGTTTCGAACTAGTAATTTTGAGACCAGTTCAATGGGCGGTCTCAATATGTAGCACATTTACAAAAACCGCAAAATAAAAACTTTTTTGATGTCGCTTTCAAATTAATTTCTTACTAAATACAAGTAGTGCTTGAAAATATGCAGTAAATAATCTCATAAAAAATTTATTTCGCACGAAAAAGTTTCGCCTCTACGAGGCACCTAATAAGGGGGTATTAGTTTAATGTGTTATATTTATGTACTCAATTAGGTGACTCACAAAGTGCCCATAAGTCGTAGTCATAAAATTTCAAAAATACAAAGTTGTTTGTATTTCAAATTTCAAATTTGTGTATCGCCTAAATATGCGCATGAAAATATTTAGAAGTTGCAATGATCCACTTACCTACATTTTTTTGTTCCCGTAATTTCGTTTTTGAGTCTACGATATACAATTTTGTGGTTTTATTAATATGATTGCAGAAGTTTAATTCTTGAATGTTGAATCTTAGTTTTGCACGATTGCAGTGGAAGGCAAAGTGAGCGGACTAATTAGGCGATTTGATTGCATTAACTTTTATTTGCAGTTGTGTTACCTGCATCCAAACAGCATATGATATAGACTTGTACCAAGCAGTAGCTTTTTGAGGTTCCGCGATGTGAAATAGCTTGACTTGATGGATTTCGTTACTTTTGTTATTGTAGGAGTTAAGATATATTCGTTCCAAATGAAATGAATTTCGAGTGGCCTGCAAAATCGATTTCGTTAGATTTATATTGACAAAAGTACAACAAGTGTGCCGAAAAAAGCCAATAGATTCAATACAAAATCCACTAAATCTGGACATATAAATATTATATAATATTCGTCTACAGATTTGGGCCATGTTTTTAGGCACACCTGTTATTTGTATAGCAATTTTTGGATACGAAAATTTGGTGGAGCTAATACCAAAAATCTACTGGGAATGCTATGTGGCATTGGTCATTTATTTATCGTGGTAAAAGATGTGTGAAGTTTCCTCTCTCTGCGTCTCAGAGGATATATATATCGCATATGCTTTTGATTTTACTATTTTTACTTTTTCTGAACGGGCAAAATCTGTTTTAGATGGGACTAGCTTGTGTATGCTCGAAGATGTTGTTGTAATAGTAGTTGTTGTTGGTGAAACGGATTCGAAAAAGCGACAAATGCTGTTGGAGGGTTAAGCTTCGATAAAATTGAGATCTTTACTCTGTAGTTCGAATCGAAAGGCGGTGTAATTTGAGCGCTTAATATATTGTACTTTTAGAGTACCAATCGTACGGCTTCGGAGAAAGTTCTTTTCGAATTGAACTCAACTGCTTCATTTCGCACCCTCATTTATTTTGATGAGATCCCAGCTCCTCCTTTTCTGGTGGTTTCGATATCGTAGATCCAACTGTCGCAGCTCCTTGCTTTCTTGCTTTGCGTTACCTACATATACGGGGACTCAAACTACTCACCACATGGTGATTTCTTTTTTACAATATTTACAATGATTTCCATGCTAAATCTTTATTATTATTTTTTTAACTTTAGGTGGGAATATAATAAAAAAAAATATAAATCCGAATTTCAAACTGTGTACAAAATATATAAAAATTCAATAAATTTTTAAACTTTATAATCAGAAATTTTAGAAAACTGATAATTTATATAATAATGTGCAAGTCTGAAGCGGCTAAAAATTCCGGTTGATTTTTTTTTTTTAATAATTTTTTGAAGTTTTAATCTGACAAGCTTTTTTTTATGAAAAAAGTGAATATTATTATACTAAAATTTATTGGGCTACAAAACTGCATACCCAAAAGTTAAAAAAAAAACTCCGATTAACAATATGACAATTTTTGGATTTTTTTTTAATTTTGTACAATGTTTGAAACATTTTCATTTACGTGGTTTTCGTTATACAGAGAACTCAATTTTTATAAAAATTAACGAAAAAATATGTATGTATATCATACAAACATTGCGAATTTTTTTTTTATAAAAACAATCACCGCGTGTTGAATTGTTTGAGTAACTCTGCTTATTAATTAAATTTTTTCCAACATACCCACCAAACCAAGGTTTCTGAATTTCAGGAAAATCAACACATTACTGTAAAAAGTTGAAATTAAGCTAATCTAACTTATAAGATTCGTAATAATTTGTTCAATTCGTTTAAAAATTCGGACGAAGTGTTTGAAGTATACTTAACGAAATCGCAAGGACAATTTATTTTCAAACTAATGTCAATAGATTCTTAAAAAAAAGTCTTGACGAATTTGTAAGCGAATCAGTGTCGAATTTGAAAAATCGAGACTAATTTTTTTGGTGGATATTTACATAGTTTTCTTGCTTTACATAATTCTGGCACAAAAAAGGTATGTTCTAAAAATCATATGTATTGAAACCAGAGTGATTAACTAAGTATTTATTTATGTTTTAACTAATGAAAGGATTAAATATTCATAAAAATCTGAAAATATATATCCTTTTTACATGAAATTAAATTTTTTTAATTGTAACAAACTGAACCGATTACATAACGTACGAATTTCAGAACATCCCAAATAGTTTTCTTTTTTTTTACAATTTTATTTTCATTTAACTAAATATGTAGTGCTCGTACATTTGTTTAAAATTTAGATAAAGTAAAATGTAATTACTAAGTTAATTGTCTTCATTTGCTACTACGTAAAAGTCAAAATTCTTTTCTACACCATCCTTTGTGTCCCCGTACTGTTTCTATTGCTTATGTTTTTTTTTGGTTTTGTAATAAAATCGCTCACAAGACACACTATAAATTAACTTTAACTTATATAATCAGCGTTGTTAAAAAAAAGAACAAAACAAAAAAAAAAACAAAAAATCAAGATATATAAGGTTTTACAAATTATTTTCTTGAATTATATTTTTTTTTTGCTTGTTTGCTACGACCTTTTCTCTGGGCTATTTACATTTACTGCTATTGTCCAGAAATTGTTAATTTAATTAATAACCACAATTCGAATTATGTTTTGTTTTTCTTATATTGCCGTTTACCTCAATTTGCGCTTAAATTTTTAAAATTTTTGCCAGCGCCCTACACACACACACACACGTTTCCTCCTCACCACTCCACCGCTAACTCTCAGTTGGGCATTTTTATTCCCTGTTGGAACTCGAGCGTCTGCTGTTGTTTCTTCACTTCATCCTGCATTTCCATTGCCATCTTCTTATATTTCTCAGCTTCTTTTTCATTTTTTTCAATGCCATCCCCGCGCGCATACATCTGACTAAGATTTGCGCAAGCGTACATGTTGCGCAATTCACATGCTTTATACGCAAATTCGAATGCCTTTTTCATATCTTTTTGTAATATGAATTCATTGTCTTTCGGCGACATTCTCTTGGCATCGCTAGTACTGGGTTGTACTGACGTTTCAGGCTTCTTTTGCACGCCGGAAATATGCATGCCAGAGAGGTAGAAGCAGGCGGTGGCATTGTTCATGTCGCAGCTTTTGGATAGGAACTCGACGCCCTGCAAACAAAACAAAAAAAAAACGCAATTGGAGCGAATGTGAAGTGAAATTGGAATTAAATAATAATGGGGAAAATTGCATAGACTAAAATTGTATTGGAATTGAGTTCATTTAGTAGTAGCAACACGATACAATGGGTCCTACTGAAGCGACAGACTGTGACCGAATATAAATTCGGGTCGTTCCGGTATAGTAGAATTGACTATCGTCGAAACGGAGAACACGTGTTGTTATGTCACGATTGGATCAGAGGAATTTGCTTTACATATGAGACATATCCAGCCAAACTGCGAGAAATATGGTATTTTTTCATTTTCTTTTTGAAGCGCAAATATTGCTAGTCTGCCTGCCAAAAATGCAACTCGATGCATTTTTTGCTTAGAGCTTGATATTTAAAGTAAATAAAATTAAATATTATCAAACTAAAAATACGTGTTTAAAATCAATTTTAAAACTGCCAATCTATCACAAATGCACTCAGCTATAACAGCCTCTCTTTCTTACTACACTCTTGGTAGTATTTTCAATGTTGTTATGTCACAGGCGTATTTTTTCCAGACCAATTTCATGCGATACTATTTACTTCAAACTATGCCCGTTGTTGCTGTTCACCTAAACTCTTTACATACCTTCGGCACATTCCGATCAATCTCTTTGTACATGGAACGTGACACCAATAGTAATCCGGTATGCAAACAAGCATCCGGATCGTTCAGTTCACAGCCTTTCTCATAATATGTGTACGCGCTACGTGGATCACCCTTGCTGCCACTCTTGCCTTTACCCAAAAAGCTGTAGTTACCGAATTTGAAGCAGGACTTCGCATATCCATAATCGTCACACGTCGATTTGTAAACTTTGGCCGCCTTCTCGAAATCTTTCTTAACACCCTCCAAATAATCACCCAATAGATGACAAACTGCAATATAAAAAATAATCGTATGATGTATGTGATATAAGACAAACAAAAATGTGCAAGTGCAATTTGAGTATTATAATTTTGCAAACACTTGCGAAACAGGCGCTAAAACAAGACAATGGGGAGGTTATGAACCCCTGGCACCCTTGCGCTCCTTGATTGAAGTCTGTGTGGGCAAGTGATTGCATAGGCGGTTGTTGACATATTTTTCACCGCACGTAGTTTGGATTACCTTCAGGTTTCTTTTCCGAATAACAACCGAAACGATATTCAATGCCCAATTTCTCTATGTACTCTTTAACATCTGATTCCTTCTTCAAATCGTAGGCCATATTTTATTTGGGGGTTTTCACTTTTTAACACTTTAATTTTTATATGCGGCTGAAGTAGTTGGACTGCTGCGAGAAAATAAAATCGTGCCGAAAATTAGTGTGAAATGTCAAATTCGAGGCGAACGGTGTTGCCAACACAACGCTTTGTTGATGCAAATTTAAAAAAAATTAGACCGATATCTTGACCAGTCAGGTAGTTAAAAAAATACATTAATGATATTGAATTGTATTTAAAATTCCCAATTGTGTTTTGAAAGAAGTCATATTAATTAATTTTCTCGTTACAGCTCTCCATTATCAAAAAATATTTTCTTTGGCATTTTTTTTTGCATTTACCTGTCACATCTAGATGTCGCTGCTCGCACTTGCGCTGTGACAGTTAACGGATGTAAATTGTATCACCTCATGCGCATTACCGAAATTTCCTGCGGCGGATTTAATTTTAAAATATAATAAATAAACAAGCTGTTGAATATAGAATCTCGTATGCGGTGTACTGAATGCAGAAGGTGACGCCTTCAGAGGTACCGTTACTTTGGTTTTGCCTTATGGCTAAGATCAAAGTGTAGCTACAGTTTTTCAAAACTAGAACTTAAGATTAGTAGGTGATTGCTGAGCCTGGGTTTTTGAACGGAAAATGACACATTGGGCAAGTCAAATCAGCTGTTTTGCATCCTGTCAAATTAGCCGATTTATTTACATCGGCGCTGTGATTCACGATGCAGCGAATACAAGGTGACGACAAAAGCACTTCCGTTACTTCCTACTTGCTTCGTTTGACAGAATGATGTAGCAGGAGGTTCTGAGGGCCAGTTTTTCAGTGCTAGTTCAACTTGATTTGCAGTTTAAACTAAGTTTAAACTCGATGTGCTGTTTTTCAGTCGATATGCTAAGTTTAAACTGAGTTTAAGCAATCAGCTGTTCAACTGTTCAGCTGTCATTTCATGAGTTCACAGAAATTTAAATCAACAAAATTACGTTTTTTGTCCGTAAAATATATTAAAATATGGATTTTTCAAGTGAAAGTGACTATAGCGAAAAATTACCGCTCCGCTTATAAATTTTTTCACCGTATTAGTAACTTAAATTTTCACAAATAATTCACGAAGGTTTTTGTGTACAAAAAATGTAAACAAACGTCAGCTGCTTTGTTGTGTAGATAAAGAAAAAACAGTGTTGCCCTACCACACTGTCAAATTCTAGGGCGGCCTTAAACGCTCACTGAAAAACAGCTCTGCAGTTTAAACTTAGTTTAACCTTAAACGGCGTTTAAGTAAACTTAGTTTAAACTCAGTTCAAAGTAGCACTGAAAAACTGGCCCTGAGTGTTTGTTTACGAATACAGACTGAGAAACACAGATTGTGCTATGTACGTGTTGTTTATGATAAACGTTAACTATTTTAAAAATAAATAAAATGAGGTGATGATGTTGCTGTGCGTGCGTGCAATTCTTTGTAACTGCTTTGTTATTGTCAAATTATTTTTTTATTTTTATTCTTGGCAGAGGCTTTCTGTGACGTGTACGCTGCCGGCGTTGTCGAAATCTGGCCTTCTATCATTCTTGGCTGTGATCGGTGCACTCCTACACGTTCACACTCTTCTCCGTCATGCTTAATAAAGTCAGTAGCATTTATTAAGTAGATTCACGTAGAATTTTTATTAATAATTCTATAGCAGCAAATTTCTGGCGAATTGTAATCTGTTCTATCTCAAAGGAAAAAACTTACCGTAGGTCCATAAAAAATAACAGCTGTGTAGATAAATAAGTTTTTAAAGTTGTCTATTCTGCTATAACTTGGCGCTTACACGTGACAATTTTGAGAAGACAATAACAATAACATTCTCACTTGTTTACCAAAACTCTCACTCTTCTCTTATTTTATTCGGCACTGCCTTTGATTGATTTGATATGAAGACAGTGAATTGGAGCAATTATTTGATGTAAAGCGCAAAATAAATTACACAAGCTGTTTGATAAATGTCATTTTTCATTTCGTAATCTCAAAAAAGTAGCAACACAAAATAATAAATTTGCTGTCATTAGAATGACACTTAATACCTTATTCACAACTGTCTTCTCTCGTGTAAACCCAGCGTAATGCAGTATTTTTATTACGAAACGAAAAAGAGTTGACATTTTTTAGGGCAGCAAAATATATGAATTTATTAACTTTCGCACTTTATGTTCTCAAACGTTCGAGTTTATTAGTTAGCAATTTTTTCAACACATACTTACGTATGTATGTATGTATGTAAATGTCTATGTGATTATTAGTAATGTTCTACGGCGTGCAGTTATGCAACTAAATTTTTACTTTTTGTATTATATTATAGCTTAGTAAAACGCTACGTTAATTTTCGATACACATTAAAATTGTTCTTATTACATAGTTATTGTACGTTTAACAACACTTTTTTAAGTGTGTTCTCTTTTCCTTTTTTTTTGTTAGAAGCTCTAAAGTATATGCCGCTTTATTTAGATATAGAAAAGGTGGGTGGAGTATTAGAGAAATTTGATTAGTAAGGGAGACTTAAAGCAAGTGGAAGTATACAAATTAAGCGAACTGAATGCAATTACGGAAAATAGTTTAAATAAGGATTTAGTGTGTTGGTAAAAAAGTACTTAAATGTGGTATAACAATTCAAAAAAATATAAGAAACAAGGCAGCTCAAGTGAATCAAAAAAAAAAATATAAATAGGAGCTCGCTTAAACGAAATTCGAGAAATGTCAGTTATTTTGAACACAAAAAATTTGTTGGTGTTACCATTTTGCATTATTATCTAGGTATTTATAATAATATTATTCCGGCATTTCCAGTTAATCAAGCTTTGGAGTGGAGACTATGATTTCTAAAAATAAAAGAAGTAAAAAGAAAAAATTGCCGCAGTTCAAGATGGCAGGCGAAATGCTCGAAATGTGAAGAAATTTAGAAAAAAAAATAAATAAAATGAAATAAAAAAAAACTACATATATGATGGCTCCACTTTCTAACAAAGTATACGTTTTTATGGGCCTTTGGTAAGACTTGCGAGGAACACTTAAATAACACTCATTGCCTTAAAAGTAGCCACTTCGAAATAAAACACAAAACTGGGGGATACTCACTGCACTGCGTAATTCGAATTTAAATGTAGTTGCTTTGTTGGCTGCTTGCTGCTTGCTGCTTGTTTTGTGAAATACACTGTACTTAAAAGGAGATATGTATGTACTAGATGTACTATATGTATATTTAAAAAAAAATATAAGAAAAACCGCGCAATCACTTCAAAAGCCTAAATTTGCATAAAATGGAGTTAGCTTAAATAAAATTTAAATTAATTTCAAAACTTTTAGAGCGTGGCAATTTTGTTTTGTTGTTGCTAACATTTTTGTCCTCTTGTATGCATTTTTTATTTGATTTCGCATTATAGCCTGTTTTGGTATTTTCTCATAAACACATTTTTATTTTATTGTTTCCTTGTAGTGGAGAAATACACTGCACTACGTTAAGTACATACATTTTTTTCATTTTAAGTACAAACTACCAAATGTCGTCGTCAATAAACCCAAACCCCATTTTTCGTATATTTTTTTTCTTTCGGTTTTTCTTTATTGTATTTACCGTTTTCACTTATTCTCAAATACAATTATTTTGTTTTTGTTTTTAATTTTTTAATTCAATGAATTTCAACAACTCAAAAAGTAATAATGCCGTTTCACAAGATACTTGTATGTTTTTATATTATACATGTCACAATATATATATATTTTTAATTATATATGTATTGTATGTATGCATGTAAGTATTTAGTAAGTATACAACTAATGCGCCGTCGACTACTCGTATTATGCAGGTGAAAATTTGCGTATTTCTATTACAATGTACATACATACAACTTTTTTGTTTGTTCTGTATTTCAAAGTAATTTCATAACATACCTTAATTGTTTGAAAATTTTCACTAAAACAAATCCACTTTTTTCTTCTTACGTTTAGTAAATTGTGTTCAAACGTTTTGCTATTAAGTATAGGGTGATTGCCTTAGATGTTTTTGTTTTTGCTATGTAGTTGTTTCTGCACATTTTGTCGATTTCATTTTATTCATTTATTTTTTGTTGTTGTCCTACATACATACGCTGTATGCTTAAAAATAAAAATAATTAAGTTAAAATTAAAAGCGTTTCAAGTTGGTTGCGGTCTAGTTTAGTTTTTTCTTTCTTTTTTTTTTTTTGTCTGGTTGCAAGCTGCTTCTTGTTGTTTACTTTTGTGGTTATTGTTGTTGTTTGTGAATGAGAATAAATACTTTAATTGTATTCAGCTAATCATTTTCCCATCATCATCATCATTTACTAATTTTGCTGTTTTTCTAACTTTTGTGTGGATTTTCTATCGTAAATAAAACTATTTTGCGATTTATGTTAAGTTTTTTGGTTATCTCCACATTTTACTTCAACTGCTCTCCATCTCGTCGTCTTCCACTTACTTCTCGTCTCGTCTCCCACCCAACTTCAACTCAACACTCTCGAACTTCGATTTACTTCTGCACCAATTTCATCAATGCATCGGTCGACAAGGATTTGGGTCTCTCGATGGGCAAACCCAACGCACGATCCCAGATCAATGAGGCCAACACTCCGAGTGCGCGTGAAACGCCGAACAATACGGTGTAGTAGTTCATCTCCTTCATGCCGTAGTATTGGAGCAACACACCAGAGTGAGCGTCCACATTGGGCCATGGGTTCTTGACCTTGCCGGTTTCGGTGAGGATTGGTGGCACAATCTTGTAGATCTTCGATACCAATTGGAAGAGATCATCGTCGGGCAGGTGTTTGAGTGCGAACTCACGTTGGCAGGCGTATCGTGGATCGGTCTTGCGGAGCACAGCGTGACCGTAGCCGGGCACAACCTAAAAAAATAAATGCAACACAGTAAGCAAAATAAACTCAAAAGTATCTTTATAAGCATTTTTAGCAGCATTGCAACCTACCTGTCCCGACTTCAAGGTCTTCCAGACATAATCCTTCAATTGATCTTCTGATGGATTGGCGCCCAATTCCTTTTGCAATTTGCGCAACCACACCAACACTTCCTGATTGGCTAAACCGTGCAAAGGACCCGCCAAACCGTTTAAGCCAGCGGCGAACGAGAGGTAGGGATCACTCAATGCAGAGCCAACCAAATGCACGGTATGTGCAGAGACATTGCCACCCTCGTGATCACTGTGGATGGTCAAGTAGAGACGCATCAATTCGGTGAATTTAGGATCGTCATAGCCCAACATCTTGACGAAATTGGCCGACCAATCCAGATTGGAATCGACCGATTTAGAGCCTTTACCACCACGATAGGTATTGCAGTAGATGGTTGCAGCTACGACGGGCAGTTTGGCAATTAAGTCGATGCTGTCTTCGTACACGTACTCCCAGTACTTGCTCTTGTGCACACCCTATAGAAGGAAGCATTAGAGCACAAAATGTGCAAACGTGAGCAAATTTATAACAAATTATAATAGGACATAAATCATTACCTCTGAGTAGGCCTTGGCGTATTTGCTGTCATGATTCAGTGCAGTTACGGCGCACGCGAATTGCGACATTGGATGCAAAGTGGTGGGCATGTTATTCAACATAGTCACAACATGTTGTGGCAGTGCAGCACGTTCGGCCCATTCCTTGGAGAGCTGTTTCACCTGTGACTTGGTTGGCACCTCGCCAGTAAGTAACAACCAGAATAGACCTTCAGGCAATGGTTCATTACCGCCCTCGGCCTTGGGCAATACCTTTTGGCATTCGGGAATGGAGAGGCCACGGAAACGAATACCTTCATCGGCGTCCAGCACGGAAGTTTCGCAAACGAGACCCTTAATGCCACGCATGCCACCGTACATCTGTGGAAAAAGAGAGAGAGAGAAAAAGAGAGAGAGATAAGATATGAAAGGAGCTTAATTCAGAATAATACAGCATTTTTACTTTACAACTTTTAGAGAAAACAAAATTCCGCCTTTCGTGCTGAGAGCAACTAAAAGTGATGTAATAAAATATTTAAAATGAGAGAACAAAGAATAAGTCTAACTAAAATAGGAAGAATCGCATCAGCGATGGGAGGACTATCGATTTTGACAAAGAGAGGACTAGCGGTCCATGGAAGGCTTAATATTGTATACTATTATCATTAGTATGAAACGTAGTAGTTATTGGGAGTAAATAAAAAAGTATAAAATATAAAAAAAAAATACTTCAAATTTTTTTTTTAATTCTGATTACAAAATTGGAAATTTTGAGTGCAACTTTTTGATTTTTCTTTAGCATTTAAACCAAATTTGGAAATTGCATTTAAACCGTTTTTTTTTTGTAACATGAACTATATTTTGGAAATTTTGAGTAAAAGTATTGAAATGGGTCAAATAAATTTATTTAATACTTATTGAAATTTTGAGTAAAGAAGATTTTTTTTTACAACATTTGAACAAGGTTGGGAAATTTTCTAATTAAAATTTTTGAAATTTCAGCTAAAAGTTTTAAAAACGGCTATATAACTGCTTATCCAAATATTTTTTAATTTCTGATTGAATGTTTGATTTTAATGAAAATTAAATTTTTTTAAAAGATTTGAACAAATGCTGAAAATTCTTTCAAATGGTTTTTGCTGTAGCATGAAAAAAAAAATTTTAAAATTTTAACTAATAGTATTAAAATGGGGTGAAACTGTGTATCCAAATTTTCTTTCTTAAATTTTGATTTATTTTTAATTCTGATAAAAAATCGTGAAATTTCGAGTAAATTTTTAAAAAATTGCGAGTAAATTTTTTGAAAATTTGTTTCAAATAGTTTTGGTTGTAAAATTAACTATGTTTTCTAACTCAATTTTTTTTGCATTTTTGTTAAAAGTTGTACATAGTTTGAAACTTGGATTTAAACGGGGTTATTGCAGAAAAAACCATTTTTTCAAATACATTTTTTTTTTGAAATTTCGAAAAAATATTTTTGCATGTTTGGAGTTGAAAAAAGTTTGAAACTTGGATGATTTTTTAAAACGAAGATTGAACATTTTTTCAATCAGTTTGAGTTTTGTTCGAGTTTTAAAATTAAATAAAGCACAATAAATTTCCAAAACTGTCAATATATAATGGGGTTATAGTTATGACATGCGCTATATTTCAACTTAACTAAAGCGGTAATCTAGACGTAAGGGTATATCCGATTGGTTTTTAAACATAATATTTACATTAAATACAAATGGGAAATATCAAGTATAATTAACACAACAAGCTAGGCTACAAAAAGCGAGCCATGCAATTCAATTAACTTATCTTATCAATTCAATAGCAGCATTTTTTTTTCATTATTTCTGAAATATTTTACCGAGACGCATATTTAATTACTTTTTAATACTTCCAAATACATTGCAGCGATTCCAAAAAGTACAGAAACAACGTTACACCGTTTCATTCACCCCCCCTCTATTTGTTAATTGCTTGTAGGCAAATATTTATATTATATTAAAAAAATCGTGAAAAATTATAGGGTTCAACAAGTTCTAAAAAAATATCAACAATTTTTATTTATGAATTAGCTTTCAGGTGTAAAAAAAAACTCGCTTTGCTCTGGCTTTTGACCCTTTGACCTTATCGAGGTGCGTTAGCAACACAATGCATTTATTTCAAACAGTTTAGCCATTTAGCCAATGCATTGCAATCGATATATACAATATTTTTTCATACATATGCTGTATGTAGTCAGTCGACTAGACCACACCCACGCAGTTTTTTCTTAAAGCATTAACATTGGCATAAAGAATTGGCATGGGCTCTTCTAAAATGGTTCAATGCATTTTTTGTTTTGCTATTTTTTTATTCAACAAGAATACATTTTATTTATAGTATTTCTAAATTGTTCGCTTTCAAGTGGTGACTTGGTTCTACACAAACTTTATACATATTACATAATTCACAAATGTTCTATAAATGTATATGTATGTATGTACATTCGTATGTGTGTATTGGTATTGAAATGGCCAAATGCCAGCAAGCAGAAATCGTACAGCTTTGTATTTGCTGAGTATTTTGTGGTTGCTACATTGAAAACAAAAACACAAAAAAAAATAAAACAAAGAAAAAGAAAACACATGTACTCGATGTTTATTGATTGCACAATAATATTTATAGAGGTAGCGGAATATTTTCAAATCAGAAGTTTTTAAAGTTAACACGTGTTTAGTTATCGCCAGAATTTTTAGTTGATTTATACTTAGTGAAAGTTTTTGCATTTATTTTTAATTTTATTTTTGATTCCAGTTATCTTTCTTCTGATTTGTCAATAAATTTGCATTCGTTGCCAATGATCCTTTTTGACATTTCAATGTAATAATATTTTTTCTAGTAGCTACGAGTGATTAGATTGCTTTAAAGTAAGACAAACTAAATTTCATTATAAGTACAGGGTGTTTGACACAGTGTGCAAAAAATATGCACATTAAAAAACTGGCGATTTGTTCATATTTTTTTTCAAATTTAACTTTAATGAACTAAAATTAAATGAGGTGTATATTTGAAATATTTATATTTTTAAAAATTCGTCAGTTTGCTAAAAAAGTTTAAATTAAAATTTTTCTTACACAATTTTGAAAAATTTCGTTCACTTTTTTTAATGAACTATATTAAAAAAAAATAATAATAATGAAAAATATTTTGCATGAATACCAACTCACTTTTTGAACGTTTTGTAAGTCACTTTGTTTTACTGAAATTAAATGTGTCATAAAGCTGTATACCTCAAACTTTTTTAAAAATTTAAAAAAATTGGTAATTTTGATAAAAATTGCTACTTTAAAACATTTTTTCGTTTAACAAATATTGAATCCTTGGTTTACGTAGTTTTTTGTCTCAGCATAAACTATATTTTTTTTTTAATTTTTTTTTTGAAAAAATTTACTTTATTGACTTGAAATTGAATGAGCTGAATATTTCAAATATTTCAAAAAAAAATTCTGAATAAAAAATTGGGAGTTTTTAAAAAAATTAAAAATGAATTTGCACGAACAACCCTGATCAACAATCAACAATCACTTTGTAAACGATATTGTAAGTCACTTTATTCTTCTAAAATTAAGGGTGCTAGAAAACTGCGGGCCTCAAACCTTAGTTAAAATATAATTAAACAATTTTAAATTTTGATAAAAAATTCCTAATTCTTTCTATGCATATGTACATACATGAATTTTTAATTTATTTTAAGAAAAAACTTGTTTCAACCTGAGAAAGTTCAGAACTTAACGGTTAAAGTCTCCCAAAACTAACAATAAGTTTTCAAAAGCTTACTATGAAAATTAAGTTAGCTTAAGTGAAAAAAAAAATATTTCGTAATTTAAAATTAAAATTCATTTTGGAATACTTGGAATACCCTGTATATACATTTCTTGATCAGTTTATCAGGAAAAACCACACTAAAATTTATGGCAGTATTGAGTTTCGTCATATCTATATACCTACTGCGGTAGCACTCTTTTGATTGTGAAAAAAAAATTATTTATGCCATTCTTGTGCTTAGTTTTCAGTAAAATGACTTTAATAATAACGTTTATAGTTAAATATCTTCCAAATACTTAAATTTATGATAGGAGCATTTCGATTATTACGCCTTTTTTACTAACTAAAAAATTAGTAGGCAGTTTTTATGTTAAGAGAATACTTAGATGGCGAGCCATAACCGCGAAAAAATTCAAAAGATGTTTTTTATTCAAAATTTTCCTTTTGATTGAGAAATTCATTTCAGCATCGACAAAAAAAAAATTGGAAAAATGTCGCTTAAATTTGTTTTTAAAAATTTCATATTTTATTTTGTTGGCGGTTATGGCGGACAGTTTATTTGCATATTATAATTTTGAAAAAAATATATCGTAAGCATATCTACAAATTTTTGAGAAATTTAAATTTTTTTATTAGCAATGTAAAACCATTTTAATTTTTTTTCCAATAAAATGTGTAATGCTGTCTGAGTGTAAATAATTTTATATCTTGACATTATTAGCTTAAAAAAAACAATTTAAAATTTAATTTAAATTTTAATTAAAGTAATTAGTTTTTAAATATTTTTATATCATTATATTATATTATATTTTATAACAATATAAAAATCAGAAACATTTAAATTTCGAAAAAAAATTGGAGAAAATTGTATTTGCTCGGTTTACTTGAAATACCCCGTCAAAATAAAATCTAATTTAAACTCAGTTACATTTATGTATTTTGTGAGATAACTAAGCATATTTTGCTCTAAAATGACTACGTTCTTCTTGAAACATTTTCCTGCAACTGTTATCACTTTTTTGGCTCTCGTTTTCTTTTATCTTGGTCTACTTTTTTCTCTTATATAACTCGTTTCACTTACCATATCGATGGTGGTTTCTCCAGTTTTAGTGGCACCATATTGCTTCCTGAAATTCTTTACACGCTCCTGTTCAGCTGGAATTTTAGCAGCGAGCACATCACGCAAGCTTGAATCGGCCGAGATGAAACGAACCAAAAGGCCATTCAATTTCTGCAAAACAAGAATACATTGTAATTATAAATAAAGTGAAGAAAAAAAAGAGGTATAAAATCACTAATTAATCAGCACCCCATTTCCCTTTCAAGCCTAACGTGAAGGAGGGAAATACAAGCTATTTATTTTCCCTGAAAGTAAAAGTTTAATGCAAGTTAATCACACGCCATTGGGTAACAGATTTATCCTATATTTTCAAAATTAGTGAGAGCAAATTCTCATACGCAGCCCAATTCGTGTTGTAAATAGCCGGCACAGCGCAGTATCTCCAGCATCTCAGTAATGACTTTATGGCATACGCCATAGGGCAATACTTGTGTTGCTTGATGTCATTGTCATTGAATTGTACCCATAATATATGCATGTAGTTGTTGTTGTTGCCCTCTAACCGTAACGCCTGATGCCATAAAATTATACCACTGATAAGCATCCAGCAGTTCGGCAATAGTGAAAATATTTCAGCATTAAACGGTAGTATAAGATGGGATAATTACCAATACATACATACATATTTGTTTAATTTGTTTTAAGCAACATTATGTGGACATTGTACATTGATAATTTTTTTTAAATGTGTGTATATTTTAATTCACGATTCAATTTCGCATTACGAGTATGCTAAAATTTGGATTCGCATTGCCTGATTGCCAAGAAATAAATTAATTCAAAAATTCGCACACACTCACAAATATATACTAAGTATGTAGACATAGCATTATGAAGTTCAGCGTTGCATTTAGGAGGTCAGATGAGACAAGAAATTTTCAATTTCTTAGCATTTTTGCTTTTGTTTAATTACTTAGTTTCGGTACTACAAATTCTTATACTTACAATCCTGTTATTTTTACCACCTTTTCTACTACTATTTATTCCACTTGGTTTACTACTATTTTAACAGTTTCCCTAATATCATTCTTAGTTCTTTCACTACTACTATTTTTAGTGCCTTTAGCATCAACACTTATTTCAATACCATAACATATTTCCACTGTCTTTTGCATTACTTTTCCGACTGCACTAAAAAATTTTACTTTAGTGACCGCTACCAGCTTTTACATCTATTTGCTCTACTACTTTTAATAACTTTATTTCTATTATTTCCTTAACATTTATAACTACCAGTTTTGGTACTTCTATTTCTACAACTTTTGATTCTACCATTTCTATATTTTCGATTCCATTAATTCTAGTAATTTACGTAGTTTTAATTCCACTACTATCAACACAAAAATTTGTATTACTTTTACTTAGTACTGTTATGGCATTTGTTTTCATTGCTACTACTTCTACTGCTTCCACTACTTTTAATTCTTCAATTTATATTTTTCAGTACCGTTATTTTACTTCTACTACCTTTGGTATTGATATTTCTATTGATTGATAGTACTATTATTTGTTTACTTTTAGTTCTATTCAACTACTTCCAATGCTACTTTTAATTCTACTGATTATATTTCTTCAAAGCCATTACCTTTCGTACTTTTATTCTTACTACTTTTGATTCACTTACTACTCCTTTAGTACTACGTATCTACTTATAAAAAACGTCGCAGTAAAATTTTTTCTACTACTAAATTAGTGCTTCAATGGTACGGACCTCTTACGAAAATGGTTAAGAAAAATATTGCTATTATTTCCTGTATCAAAAAGGGGTTACCAAAGAAATTCTGGCATTTCATATTTGTCATTTTTTCTTCAATAAATAATGAAGCTGACATATATTTCTGTTATACACCTGGGTTGCCTTGTTGTCTTTTTTCACAAAAAACTTTAGAAAACCGTAGTACACAATGTAGGAAATTACTTTCTTGAGAGTTTTTTAAATGGAGTCTTGACATTTCTTCACTTAAAGAACAATTATTCCTTTAAATGTTTTTTATAATTATACTGGATGTTTACGGAATTTTTTTTTTAGCATGAAATATAAAGTTCCAGCCGATATGTTTACGCGATATTATTGAGTAACACTGGGGAATCCTACTAAATAAATTATCGATTGGTCTTCTTGTAAAATAACGTTTTTAATTTTATTTAAAAAAAAAAAAAATGGATGCGAATGATTCAACCTCAACTTATAATTGATTGAATTGCTTGGCAAACATTCGTTTGAGACAAGCAGCGATTCAATCAGCGAACACTTAAGTGGTCGCTCAACCAACACTTTTCCTGCGTCTCCATCATTTCGCTTCGCCCATTCCCAAAACCATACGCTAGCCGACAACACAAATGCACCTTCTGTCGACACTGTGCTGATAATGTAATCAACGTAATTCATTGAATGCCAGTGTTCGGGATTTACATACATACATACATGGGTATATCAGACGGTGAAGATTTGCTACGATTTTTGAAATTTTATTCAAGCCGACCAGCTATACATATATTTAGAAAAAAATGCATGTATTATTTATTAAAAATATTAAGAAATGTTGGAAGCCTAATATTGGAAAATGTGACGAATATAGTTGTTGTTGTTATTGCACGAAATATTGTAAAAAATAAGTATTTTTATGACTGAAATACTAGATATAGTGAATTTTTTCCAATTCTTTCCAAAGTTTTTTCTACATTGAAAAAAAAAATTACAAAAAAAAATAAACTTTATACGCTATCAAAAAACCATATGAAAAGAAGATCCAAACGTTTAACGAAAAATTCAGGATTTGCTTTTTATTTTTATGTCCAATTTAATTTTTCTAGCCCATTGAATTTTATATGAAGTTAAAAGTGCTGGAAAATTGTCATTTTGATATTTTTTCTTCTGAAAGCTCATTTTTCGTTTTTATGGCAGAAAAAGTGCAGCACCGTCCACAAAAAATTGTCAGAAATTAAACCTAATTTTTAGCATGTTAGAACTTATACTTTATTATAATGGAATTTAATATCCTTTGAAACTGCATACCCGAAAATTTATAAAAAAAAATATGACTAAAAAGTTTAAAAACAATTTTTTGAATTTTTCTAAGAACTGCAAAATGTCTGAATGTTTGAATTTTTGATTTATGTAAGTATATGTTTTTTTTTATTATTATATTTTAATCCCAACTAAATTTTTATCAACCTACCAATCAAAAATTAATAAGAAAATATTGAAGAATTGTAAGTTTTCGCTGACGTCCAGTGTTTAGTTCTTTTTTTCATTTTATACAAAATTTTCTACGAACATTTAGCTTTTACTCCGATTTTTTCGTTCATTTACTGCCACACCACATTACGCTGCTCCAAGCGCTGCTGAGCATTCAAAATATGAATACTCGTACAAAGCGCAAAGCTTCAGCTTCGGTGGCCAATGCTCGTATCAGCGTGGATCAGCAAGTGAATGATGTAGTGTAGGAGAATAAAGTAATTGAGAGTACGCGCTTACCGCGAGCCAAGCAAGCGATGACAACATGGAAGTGCTAGCATTCAACGGGCAGACCACTTTACAGTATCTCAATTTAAATACGCCACGCGTGAAAATGTATGCGGCTACAATAAATATAATTGGCGGCTTGTTGTCATTTTGTTGTCACCAGGCGGCAGTGGGTCAGCAAATTCGATTAACTGTTGAACTTGTACGCATACTCGTACCGCTACTACAACAGGGGCAACCCTGACCGTGAATGCAATGCGTCGATGACTTACTCACATCACATACCTACCTATACACCTATGTATGTATGTATGTATGTATGTGTTTGTGTGGCCTTAAATAGACGCTGTGCATTTGAAAACTGGTTTAATTTTCGAATATCGAATATGACAAGTGCACTGCGTGATACGAGGTAAAACTGAAAACATGTAGAGTGACGCTGCTTCATTAACCTTAACACTGAGCGAGATGTTAGCCTACTTTTGAGGAAACTATTTGTTATTTTTTTTTCTGTAGAATGCTGCGATAATTGTATAAAATTATGTTTAAAAAAATCTACCGGCAAAATGTTTCGGGGAATAATTTGTTGGAGCATTTTAGCACACCAACAACTTTCGAAATTAATTTTTGTTAGCATTCTTCTCAGTAGAAAGTTCAAAATGACCCATTTGCGAGAATGCTAATGGGTTAAAGTGTTCCACAAAAATATGTACATTCGGATTACTGTCCATACGAACATCGATACCCTTCTTCCTCTATCTACTGAGCTGAACCGATTTGAAAACAGCAACAAAAAAATTAATTATTATGATTCCGTTGCAATTTTTTTAAAATATGTTTAGGATGATTTTTAAGCTTACACTGTTTTCTTTTAAATATTTTAAAAACTATTGTTAGCACAAAAAAAATCTATTTTTGAGGTATTTTCTGATCGTTCAACCTCACGTAAGTCTTAATAATTTTTCGAAATATTTTGGCAAAAGTATTAAAACATAAAAGAATTTATAATTCTGTTGGAAAAAATGATTTTTTTTTTAGTGTTTTAATCACAGTATCGTATTGCGAAGAAAAAAATATTTTGATGTGACAATATTCCATCAAGCAGAAGAAGATTTTTTTTAATAAAAGAAGTAATAAGGAAACAGGGTTGATTTTTTTGGTTTTTTTTCATACGACAGGGGTTCATTATCTATCAAACAACATAGGCACATACAATTGTCTTCATTAAATTTCAATACACCGTTTTTGACGTTTGATGGCCATTGGGCAACAACAAATTACATGCCAGAGTTGTATTTTTTCTTTTATTTTTTTTTTAAGTATTATTTAAATGCTCAATTGTGCGTGTGAGAGTCATCTGAGCTGAGTTTTTATACTAAAATTAAGTATTTTCCCTTTGATTCCGCGTCCGCCATATTAATTCTCACAACACACACACTAACTTTCCCATTTTATTACCTGAAAGTTGCAGTTCATCAGAAATACCGTAAGTAATGCAATTAATTCCATTTACTCACAATACAATCAAGCTTGCCTTTTTTTTCTTCACAAAGTTGTGCGATTAAATGCATGGGGGGAAAAAATACAAATGCAAGTACATACGTTTGTAAACTTCGTACCCAGCTAAAAAACACATGAACTTGAACTTTCGAGGCAACGCTGAAAACAATGCGATTGAGTTTGAAACAATCGGAAATTAGTGCTGTAAATATGTATGTATGTAGCTATACACGCATTCTAAAACTGGCATGCAATTGAATAAATACAATTTTCATAACCATCCGTGTTGATCGGTGTTGATCAAGTGAACTAGTGGATGCCTTGAAATGAGCGTGTAGAAGTTGTGAGCGCCAGCGCGCATTGCATGTGGCGTCATTTTTATACGTATTTATTATGAAAGTCTCAGGCGATTAATATTTGTATTTTTTTATTTTGTTTTGTTTTGAGTGCATTTAATGAAATGATTGACAAATTGAACATGCGATTTTAATTGAAACTTATACTCGTACATACTTATAGTCTTGCAATTCCAAAAAGACGTAGAAAGATAGAAGCAGTGTGATTAAAGCCAGTTTAAAAAGATTATTATGTTTTTAACTCAAATTCTTATTGATTTCCATCAATCAAATAAAGCCCAGTTTGCAATTGTGTGAAAACGGCATAATCTGTTTAACGGCAGGCACCATAGTCGATAACTATAGACTTTCGATAATTTGTAGACTATTTTAGCGGTTTGCGTTATATTTTCCTTTTTAAGCCATCCCTAAAAGTTATCGCAAGCTCTTTTTATCTAGTAACTTTGGAACGGCACTTGGGCAGCAAAGATGAGGTACATCCTAACGTGAAGCAAACAAAGTACTCACGGCAGCACTTGCCAACGACCTTGACCAACTTCGTCACACCCATTCCCGTGTGTCCCGTGTCATAGATTTAAACGTGGAGATTCCACGGTTGGTAGATCGACATAAGCAGCACAAGCGAGAGGAGCATCTAAAAAACTGTAACTTGACCGCGGGTATGAGCGTAAGGTTCTTATCCAGCAGGGCGAATCCTAACGACAGAGCGGGAATTTCAAGCGCTTTATCGCTTCTAAAGAGATGAGTGAGCTTTTTTAATCGGCAGTTTACCTTAGTTAGAGGATGACCAGAAAGCTGCGAGAATCTTCGAAAACCAGATCACCTTTAATTTTCACTTGCGGAGATATTTAAGAGGTCATCGAAAAGGCGATGGGCTAAACATGTTGATGCTGAAATATTTGTGCTCGACAGAAGTATCATATTCTACAAGGCTCCTTTACCTTTTCGTGCGCTCTTGTCATACCAGTGGTGTGGAAAGTTGGAAAGGACATACCGTTGTGGAGGAAAGCAGGGAACCCGACCGATAAGGGTGAATCCATAAGAGATACTTGAGGTACCCTGCTACTTCCGTATAACATGTGCCACCTGTGCTTCAATTCTACTAGCTGGCGTGGAGATAACAACTCTGTCGCAGGCACTGAAACGGTCGGCCGCTAATTATCTGTGTGATCGACAATCATCGCTGTGCTTCAGAAATGGATGCAAACTGAGCAGAGTTAAACAAGAGCTTCCACAGATGGGAATCCTCTCCCCTCTACTGTTTAACTACAACATCTCTAAGCTCCCTCAGCCGCCAGAGAGATAGACATTATCATCTCGTACGCTGACGACTGCTCGATAAGGGTTACGGGCAATGTAATTGAGATTTATGCTCGAAAGTAAACGGCTAGTTTTTCCACCTTGCTCGTTGCTTCACTAACAAAGCATGGGGGAAGGAGATCGGGCTGGCTATGAATAAAATCAACAAGATCATCGCTCTAACAGCCAGGCAAAAAATTTGCATAAAAGCAACATTTTTCGTATCAGACACCTTCAATCAAAAGATCAACCAATGCTTTAACAACTAAGCAAAAAATTTGCATAGATGCAAAATTGTCCCGTATCAGATACATTCATCTCAAAAAATTGTTGTGAATGAATACCTCAGTCTTTTATTTCCGTAAATTTTTTTTTTTAACCACATACAAAAATTTGCATCAAAAGCTACTATAATAGAAGCGAGTAGTGAAAGTCGAATGCTATTCTCGCCAAATATGAGCTGCGGTCAATGAGAGTTAAGTCACAATCATCTGCTCGGTAAGTCGGAATTAGCTGATAGCAACAACTGTAGAAAAGTATGTATGTACGTTTTTAAAAGTCACGACACTTGACGGCAATCAAAGAACACTCGTACTTTGTTTTATTATTGCCAATGAATATGGTGTGTCGATTTGAATCAGACACTGGGTGGCGTAAGTGGATGCTTTAAGCTAGGCTCGCGGCGTTAATGCGGAAAGTGTTTGAAATTGTTGAGACAGACATGAAAACCAGTCTGTATCGAAAATATGTGAGTATTCATGTTTACACGCTTGAATGTGTATGTTTGTAACGGTCTCAGTCGGTTAGCTATTGTTTGTAAGATGAGTGCTTTTGTCGGTGCTCAGGTGACAAAGTTTAATTATTTAGCTATTATTGTTTAGTTAAATGTAGAATGATGTTAAAAATAAAATCTATACATATGAGCATCAGTTGCTACCAGTAGAAATTTTCGGCAAGTGCTTTTAAAATAACTACTTTCATCAGTCGAAAAATAAGAAATCACAATTAGAAATGCTTAAAAAAAAAGTTGTTTTTAAGAAGTTAAAAAATCACTGCTGAAATTGCAGCCAACTTGAATTTGTAGAATTCTTAAAGTCTCCTGAAAACTTGATGGCAATGTGGAAATTGTTAGTGACAAAACAAAAATGAGACGCTGTCAGACAGAGTTCGACCTTTGGAGTTCATACAGATAGTCCATATAATAATTGGTGAAAATCATACAAATTTCATAAGGACCAACTTAAGAGACTTCAAGTTTCCGAAAACTCAAATTTTCGAATTACACATGTCCAGAAAAATGGAAAATTGGATGATATATATTTCCGAAGAAAATGACGGGAAATATTTTCATAAAAGTTTTTAACCAATTAGCTTCCACTTAAAAGTGTCGATGTGACACTTACTTCATAAAACCCCTAAAACAAGTTTGGGGAGTCATTAGGGGATTAAAATGTTCAAGAAAATTATTCTTCGGAAAATTTCACTACGGGTGTGCTTAACTTTGGAGAGGATAGAAAGATAGTCTGAGCGACATTCCCGTTGATGGAAATATCACTTTATCAACTCAAAAATGGAGTTGCTTTCATTTTCGTAGCAAAATAGAAAGTCGATTCGACTTTTTAACTTGCACAAAAGTATGACTTGAGTCGCACAACAGCAACATTCGGAGATATCCAGTATGTTTCCGATTATAGCTCAATAAATTTACGCTAAGAACAGGCAGTATAAAATCGTCATCATTCAAACTTCGGATTTAGTCTAACTAAACACGAGGCTGGAAAAAACTTTGTTAATAGCATACTTCTAAAAAATTTTTAATTAATTTAAAAGTGAGACTTTTATTTACTTAGCCAAGCGCGCAATGCGCGAAGAGAGTAGTAAAGAAAACGACATCCCATATCCCCTAATTGGTAACTGAATGCTAACCAATCTGTTCGGAGACTATTCTATTTGGTTTACTAACGGGTACAAAAATATTTTTCTTGTATAGATTACAAAGCGCCGATGTGCAATGATACCCAATGCGGTTTTCCGCACTGAAGCGTCTAATCAGCTAAACCAAAAAAATAAGTACTGTGACCAAAGTGTCAAATGTAAATTACTAATTACATGCAACGCAATTCAAATACAGATATTGCAGAGTACATTGAAGCATAACTAGTAGCAGCTATTTACATCTGTAAATTGAAGTTGAATATATCTACATACATACATACATATGTGTGCGTATCGCATGAGACATCGCCAAGACCAGAAAATAGACAACGGTTAGCTTGCTACAAAACAGCTTGGAGCTGTACGTCGGAGGTTAGTTGTTTTACGCATTTACCGATAAAGTTAAAAGAAAAATAGGAGCTATATTCTTTCAAATCTTTGTAGTGAAGATCGACTTCTCTTTTGATAAGAACGCAGAGATAATTACCGTCTGCTTGGAATGCGACTATTGCTAACCAGCTGCCAGTAGCAGGCGATTTACTCGAGTTATCTAGTAAGGCCAGCGTGAGACACTGACATAGATTCTTTTTGGGTTGTAGAGCTGATGTAGCTCAATCGCTCCTCCGTCTGCAAATGTTATCATCACTGACGCGAAGAGGACCAATAAACTTTAATATGATCTTTAATTTTTAAATATTGTAAAGATTTTTATTTTATTTCAAAACAGATATAATCCAGATCATAAAATGGGGCACGGGCGACTCGCAAAGTGAAGAACAAGACAACAAGAAACAAATAAACCCCAGGCTTCGGCGAGGTTGTAGCAAGAATTCTTACCAGTGCCATCAGAGAATTCCACACTGTAGAAGTTATCAAAATTAAGAAGAAGAGACATTTGATGACCATATCTCAAATCAAAGCGACCCAAATAATTGGTATAAAGTTTTTTTCTCATAGCTTAAGAAATTTATAAGATGGCACTTTAAACTCTGCATCCCCGAAGGTGTTCTGTATTTGAATCCACCACCTTTCGCCACTTACATAAGTTACGTTCACATGACGACAAAATTTTCACCGTATACCAAGTATGCGATTTTATCACATGGAAAAGTGACTTTGCATAATTTGTATTACGTTGTTCAAATACACGTCATACGGTGAAATCTAGTATGCGATAAAATATCTTGCATATTTTCTCTCACATACAAATTGAACTTAATACAGTGGCTCCAAAAGTCATAAATATAATACAAGATTGTGCCTTCCGAGCTGTAATAATTGATAGAGATTGAGAGAGCAAAGAAGAAATTATAAAGAAGAAGAGTAAGAAGCGAACAGATGACAGAACAGTTGATATTTTTTTGTGCAAAAAAAATGTCAGCATAAAAGAATAACTAATTTATTTCGTCAGTGAATGGGTCGCTGTCAAATCGACAAAGGGAGTCCGCGGAATGCGTAATCTTGCATTCTATCATTATTGCTGTGTTACTTTACATAAACAAATTTTCTACTCCAGCTCAATTGTCATTAGCGGCATGTCTTCAAATGAAAAAAGATATTCCCAGAACGGCTAAAAGATTTATTTCATTAATTGACGACGGAGCCTCTTACTTTAGCAAATCTTTGCGCCCTCGTGTGAACGCAACCTTAACTTTTTACTTATACTCACTTGAGTGTGAATTATATTTGGCGAAAAAAAACCTTGAAAAGGCGAGAATAGAATTTTTTAACGACAACTGATAACTGGCAAATAATTTTAGCTATAGTTGATAGGGAAAAATTGAATGCGTGGTAGGAGTGTTTAGTCAAAATTAAATTCAAAGTTGTCTTATCATGTCATTTCATAACAGATAATGGACGGTATGTGTTCCGAATGTGTTCAGTATATGCAACGAAATATGTAAATACTTACGTACAAAGTAATTGTGTTTGAATAAGAATTGTAAACGAATTGTAAACAAAGCGCTAAGACATAATAAATCAGACTTACGTTTGTGGAACATATTCATTATCATCATCATGTGACATAAGCAAGTCTGTAAGTATATGTGTACATTAGGGTGCATCACTTCCCATACAAAACAAAAATTGGTACTGTTTTTCCATCGGCATCATACAATTTATTATATCTTAAGATCAAAATATTTCGGAAAAGTACTAAGAATTGCGTAATATTTTGTTTCTTTAATATTTCCAGATATGAAGTGATGTTTTGTGTTTTTAATATAAGAAAAAAACATTTTTTTTTACAAAATATCCTTTCTTTTTGGAGGTAATTTCAAATCGGTCATCGGTAAATCTTAACATTTTTCCGAAATATGTTGATTGCTGTCTTCAAATATAACAAATTTATAATTCCGATGGAAAACAGCGCAGATTTTTTTTTTTTTTTTTTTTTTTGTATTGCAAGTAGTGCGGCCTAATGATAAGGATGGTGTATTCTCATGTGATAGGGAAGTATGTAAGACATTTTACGTGGCCTATTTTAAAAATGCAACTCGTTGGCCATAATTTTGTGTAATAATACAATAGGTACAGTACAGGTATTAGCGGGAGTTAAGCCATTTTACAATAGGGAATTAAGTGGCTATACCTTCTTGGAATTTGCAAAAATTAGCCACGAATGCCACGTATTTTTGCACAAATTTGCCATTGGCAAAATGGCGACGTTAAAATCAAAAATTTTATTATGCACGTAACCGAGCATAAATATTTGTGCGTGTATTTGACTCTTGAGTTTGTATGCATGTAGTATGCCAATTTGCATTGAGTTGGTAATCAATTTGAAACGAATTATATTTGCAAATATTTAATGAGTCTTTATCGTAAATTGAAAATTAAATGAACCAAATGTGCGAAAAAGAAGCTGTATGTGTGCTCAGCACTAAGAGGGATTTGATGCGAAACTGTTTGCCTACTACAGAGATTATTCACTGCATACATATGTATGTATGTATGTATGTATTTGTTATATATTTGCTAATATATTATAATTTGTGAATATTTTGAAATTCTGTTTTTTTTTTGTTTGTACGCGTTAATCTTGCGAACAGCTCAACTGATTTTAACAAAATTTTCCATACAAATAGCTTTCGATAACAATTAGGTCATAAGCCAAAACAATTATTAAAATGTAGCTAAGAATAGTCTTTAAATATCATATGAAAAATTTAGTGTAAGAAATTTTGAAAGTTATTGCGCGATTTGAACTAAATACTTGCGAAAGGTCTATAAGAAGCTTTTAGTTTGTTATAAAACTTTAGTTCGCTCTATAATAAAAATCATATAAATCAAAATTTCAAAGTTTGTGCAAAATTTATAAAAATTCAAAAAATTTTCATGCAATTTTCAAACTTTTAAATCAAAAATCTTTGGGGTATGCAGTTTTGTAGCTCATTTAATTTAATATAATAATGTGCAGATCTAAAATTTCTATTGATTTTTAAAAAATTTTTTTCGAAATTTTGCTTTTAGGTACTTTTTTTTCAAATAGCGAATGGATTTTTCTAAAATCCCATGGTTTTTAATATATTTTTGTGCTGGAGATTTTGTCGCACGCGTTATATGAAAAAAAATCAAAATTAAAAAAAAAAAAAATTGTCAAAACCAACAGAAATGTTTAGCTATCTGATATTTACACTTTTTTATATTAAAATTAAAGCAGCTACAAAACTATTGACTCAGAAATTTTCTAAAAAAAATTCTTAAAGTTGTCTTTGAATTTGTTGATTTTTCATAAATTTTTTACAAAGTTTGGAATTTTGATTTACATGATTTTTGTTGAAAAATCGACATAATTTTTCTAAAAAAATGTGCAAAAAAATATTTCAAGACACAAATTTAGAACACTTCAAAATTCACCATGTGGTGAGTTGTTCGAGTAACTGTATACGTAAAAAAGAAGTTTTAGTTTGTATGACAGCCGCCACGACCACTTTACCTTTACTTCCCTTTTTGTTATTAGTACAATATTGCTAACATCAGTCTTCACATAAAACTCAGGATACATGACTTCTTTTTGAAGCCTGCGGTAGGTATGCCAAATTTGGTTGCGATCGGCCAAGCATTTTGGATGCTCCGGTGAACACACAGGAGTAGAAGGAAGAAGGTTTTCTAACCTACGCGTAAATTCATATAACACATCATCTACGCTAACCTAAATCTAAACTTTGCTTTTTGTATATAACCTAAGTCAAGAAATCGTAAATAAAGTTACAATATCTAATATATAAAATTTTTATAGTTAATAATAATGGCGCTTATTTCTGACGTTTCTTTTTATAAGTAATTGCAAAATAAACCACTAACAAATACCGGAAATTTTGTAATGGGGAAAAAGCGGGAGAGTAAACAAACTTTGAACCAACAACGCGCAGTGCAATTTGAGTGACAACTAAGTACTTCTACTATTTAATCCCAGTTGATTGCAGGCAGCAACAAAGCTTGAGAAAACAGCTGACCGATTGGCTATAAACTTTAAGGCAACTGAGTTTTGTGCTAAGACAGTAGCACATTGAGGAATTTTTCCGCTTACTGACGTCATAGAAATTTTTTTAGTTAAAGCAACAAACGCCGCCGCATTGTATGCGCTAACATTTTTATCTTATCGTATTTTAGCAAATTCTAATTTAAATAGTTAGTAGAGGGGCGTTTTTTTTTTTTTTTATAATACAAAATAATTTTACTGCGTTTTCCTTGAATGCATTTTGAGCTTTTTTTATTGCCTTTTTATGGCTTAAGTGCTGAGTTGTTTGACGGCGGCCGGCTACATATGAAGCGGATGTTGAGCGACAGATGTGTTGAAGTGCCGAGTGGCCTGCTTTTATTTTTCAAATATTTTTTTTAGGACATTAATAGTTATATTTGCATTTTTTACAACTCACAATGAGCAGTCAGTGTTAAATTATAACAAATTAAACTAATACTGCATTCAGTTCAATTGCATTTGCGTGCAACTGTGAATTACAAAACTGCACCGAATAACAGTAAACTAATTGGCATGTCATGCGACCAAATAATTGCAGGTTGCATATTATGACTGCGCTATATGAGCTCGGCATATAGAATCAAGAAACAGGAAGTGCAATAACTTGAAATAAAATCATGTTAATAAAAGACAATTAAACTAAATAAAAAAAGACTTCTCTAACGCTTTGACTATTTTTGTTTTTCCGAATTTCTAAAAAAATAAAAAACTGACCTTAAGCTCGTATAAAATATTCTTGATATAAAAAATAAGGGCAACAAATAAAATTAAACGAAATTAATTGCAATAACGTTAAATAAAATTGGAAAATATTAAATTAAAGAAAATAAATTAATAACTAAAAAAATAAAACACAAAATAAAAAAATATTATACAAGAATAAATAAAAAAAATAACATTAAAATAAAAGGAAACAACGTTAAACGAATTAAAATTAGGTTAATTAAAAAATTAACCAGAAAATAAGCTTAAAAAAACAAATTTAAAATAAAAATTAAGTGAAATAAAAAAATAAATAAAATTATAATCAAATAAAAAAATTTAATAATAAAAAGAAATACATATAGTGATATAAAAAAATAAAACGAATTATAGCTTAAAAGAATGAATAATAAAAAAACTATGAAATAAAATAACAAAAAAAAAATAAAAATTAAATTCAATAAAAAACGTAAAGAATTAAATTAGAGTAAATAAGTTATATAACGTGCATTAAAATAAAATAAAATGAAAATCAAATCAAATAGCGCATTTTTTGTTCAATATCTTTCACAGGAAAATATTGTGATTCAAACAAATGCCAAATGGCGGTAGCGGACATGTTGATTTTGCCACACTACGTCAGCAAAATTAATAACAGCACACATACATATACACATGCATACTCGCACCTATGCATTTTTATTTTTATTTAGTATATTTTTGATTTTTCAATTTTCTTTTTCAGTGGAAACAAAGTCACAACAAAACTACAATTTTCGCTCCTACTCGTCGAACGTCATATTTACGTAATACACGCTGACCGATGTGCTAAATATTTATGCAATTTTTTTTGTTTTTTTGTTTTTTTATTTTTTTTGGCTTCTTGCTTGTATTTTGTGAAAAATCAATAAATCACAGACAAAATTTGAACAGAAAGCAGACAAATCACAATGAATAAGAGTGAGAGCGCAGAGAGAGAGAGAGAGAGATAGAGAGAGCGTGAGAGGGCAGAGAAAGAGTATCAAAGATGGAGAGCGTGCTATCGTCCTTTGAGCTACAACAATAAATACATGTGTGGAATGTAAAAGCCGGCAAGGACGCCAATGCATGTAATGGAAAATACATTTTTTCTATAGGTTTTCAAATAGTTGCGTGCTAAGCACAACTCACATAAATCTTTATATATATTTATATTTGTAGAAATTATTGAATGTTTAATTTAATTTTCTGATAGAAAATTTGAAAATTTTGCACATGGCGGTTTTTCCAAATTCTGTATTTAGTTTAGGTCAGATGATATTTTAATATCGATACGAATTTTAATTTAAATTTAAATTACAGTAATTTATCGCTCAATGTCTTTGCCGAACTGAATTTTTTATTTATATTGACATAATTTGCATCAGAGAATATAAATTAAATTTTAAAACGTAAACGTGCCTTATCTTATGTGACTAATTTCGTTATTATTTTTCTCTTTGGCTTGAGTTTTTTTTTTCATAAGCTCTTGCCTTTTAATTTAATAATTTTTTTGTTTCATTTCTCAAAAATGAACATTCATTGATTATCTAAGTACATACCAAACTGATTTTTAAACCAGTTGACCGAACGCTGACTTTGGTTTTTTTTCTTAATACAAAACGTATGTACTACACACAAATGCAAATATTTTATAATAAATGCCTTAATAATTGCAAAGCTAATTATAATAAATATACGAAAGCAAATTGAATGAAAGTTCGAGTCAATGATTTTTTAAATATACACAACAATGCAAATCGACAAGCATCCTCCTCCTTGCTGATTGCAACCGGCTCATTTTGATTGAAAACTGCCTTTTAAGTTCGAAGTCAAACCAAAAACAAAATAAATAAAAAAGAAATGAAAAGTTAAAATGTGACTTCCACACATGCCACTTCTATTTAATCTGCACTTTTTGTGCTGTCACTTTAATAGAATAATTGGCATTGCTCATTTTAACTCGTAAATCATTTTATACAAAATGAGTGTAATGAATACACAACCATACATACAAATGCGCATACACATACATACATATACACAAATGAATATTGCACGTGTAGAGCCGCTGTTAAGTGTTTTATCTGAGTAATAGCGTTGGTATTCCCCCGTATGATTCTCCGTAGAGTGATTTTTTGTAAAAGCAGCGCTACAATTCTTGTCAAGCTTACGAAAACTGGACAAATGTGAAATTTGAGGTAAAATTTACACAAATTACAATAAAATAAAATGAACAAAAAAAAAAATTGTTAAATATAGAATAGAATAGAATAAAACACTAAAATAGATTAAAATAATCGAACAAGTCTTTTTTTTCAAGTAGTGTAATATTAAATAAAATTAATTAAAATTGAATTAAACTAAACCATAAAAAATGGTCACTAAATTGAAATGAAAGGGAACAAAACAAAATTAAATTAAATATAATAAAATAAAGTAAAATAATCTAAAAAAATGAATTCAAAATAAAATAAATTAATTTAAAATAAAATAGATTTATTTAAAATAAAACAACACAAACAAATAAAATAAAGAAAAATAATACAAATAAAATTAGAGCAATATAAAATAAAACAAATCAAAATTAAATTAATTTAAGTAAATCATTAAATTTTTAACTAAGTTAAATTAAACCAAAAACAAAGTAATTTAAATAGAAGAAACCGGAGTTATATTTACAACAGCAAAATAAAATGTAAGAAATAAAGTAAAAATATACTCGCCTTGAGCTCAAAAATTAATATCATTGTAAAATAAAATAAATAAAATCCATAAAAATAAAATAAATTATATTTAATAAAATAATAAAAATAAAATGAATGTATGTAAATTAAATAAATTATAATAAAATTTTATTTAAAAAAATCAAATAATATGCTGTGTTATATTACAATCAGATTAAAGATCTTTAAATGAAATATAATCAAAGCAAATAAAATCAAATACCAAAGTAAAATCGAATAAAGTTAACTTAGAACAAAAAAAAAATTTATAAATGAAAATTAAATTAATATATTAATTTTTTGCCCTGATTGTATTTATATCAGCAATCATTTTTTGAACTGAAGGCTATTTTTTTAATTTTATTTGGAAGTTATATGGAAAAAGCAACATGAGTTAAAGCGGTAGAAGTTATAGTGCTGCTATTTCGGTAGAAGTTATAGCGCTGCTACTCATCAGACTTATAGTTTACACGGTTTGAGTTCGTACAAATATAAACGTGCTGGCCTAGTGTGGCGAAAATATTGTGGGTTCGAGTCCTGCGAAAGTCTAAACAGCCGAAGTCCTGATGAGGAGGATAAATTCTACCTCTTTGACCGTTGTTGTTTTTTTTTTCAAAATAACTCCCAAATAATATAATGCTCTTCAGCTCAACAAATTATTATTGATAAAAATTAAATTTACTTAAAATGCAAACAAAAAAAATTATACAATAAAATTTATTGAATCACACAAATATAGATTAAATTAAAAATCATTCAATTCAAAAAAGCCAAATAAAAAATATAAATAAAATAAAATATACATATAATAATGAAAAAAAATTAAAAAAATTAAGGAAAGTAAAATAAAACAATTTAGAATAAAATAAATTAAATTAAACAAAAGCACTAAAACCAACGTAAAATCAAATAAAATAAAGTGAAAATCAAATAAAATAATATAACAAAAAAAAATAAAATAAAAGGGAAGAAATTAAGAATGAATTCACAATAAAATTAAACGAGTCGAATAATAAATACATATATTTTTTTAATATTAAAAAAAAGTGGAGTAAAAAATTAACTGGCTTTGAAAACAAAAAAAGTATAAAAAATTAAACAACAGCAAAAATTTGTTATTTTTTGACGATGACAAACTTTTCTGTTTTAAATTTTTTGTATAATTTTTTTTTAACTTTTATTCGTTTTCAGGTTTATTGGTTTTTAATTTTAAACAGATTAGTAGAAATAAATATATTATTAAAATTTCTATGAAACCTAAATATGCACGCGTTGCTTAGGTATTTATTTAAAGAAGCATTGTGTTTTTCAAAAAGTCTATTAGTTTTCGTAAAATATTGAACTTAAAAATTAATTCTGTAACAAATTAAAAAAAAAATAGGAAAGGCCGAACAAAGCAACACTCGCTCGCAATCCAATGACGCAGTTTCATCAACTGCCATTATTTATATCCTACTGTCTGCTGGCAATCAATTTTCGAAGGTTATACAATTGTTTTTAAATCGTTTTGGAATTTTAACGAGTGTTGTGCTCGTAAAATATTTATACAAGTACAGCTGCATGTTCGTTTTTGTTTTTTTTTTTAAATTTTATTTATTTTACTACACAGTCGTCTCAACAATTATTTACTTTTACAATAATAATTGTCAGTGTAAATTTGAAACTAATTATCTAACCGATAGCAAGGTGAATTGTGAGTTCAAGTACAAACTGAAAATGATAAATATGCATTTACGTGCAAAAGATGGCAGAGAAATAAACTAAAAAAAGAAAATGCGATAAAAATTAAATTTAAAGCTGCTGGAAAAGAGGAATATTCATAAAAATTAAACAAAAATAAAGTCACTTGTGCAAACATTTATATTTGTATTGTAATAACTGTGTTGAAGCACATGACTACAAGAACAATAGCGTAAATTAACGTCAGATGCTTTTAGTTTTGAAAGCAAATAATCTTTAAATAGAATGCCTAAGAATTAATTTTTTGTTATGTAAAGAAAAATTTTTGCGCACAACGTTTTGTAAATAGAAAAAATACATTTTTCCTTCTTTCAAACCTATATTCGTAATACGTGAGCGAGCGAGAGAAAGACTGTACGCTTAAGAGAGCGGAGCCGTAGAGATACTAGAACTTTGACTTTTTTCATGATATACGAAATTTTCAATTTTGTCAAATACTGTGCCATTTTTTCTAGCCATCTCTCAACCGAAGTGTTTTAGTATCAGAAAATCATGACTTGGTCAATAATAATGGCATATTTACTATAGGCTTTCAGTGACATCAATAATATTGCTATGGTGTAAGAGTGAGCGAGAATAGGCAATGCTCATACTAAATTTATGACACCTCACAAGTGACTGTTTTTAGAGGAGTGGAGAGGACTTGCCACCATTGCTTAGAAAATGACAAGAAAGAAAGAGTAAAAATGGCATGGAAACTCGTAAAGCAGTAATAAAAAATAAATAGAAACAAAATCAAAACAGATTGCATATTTCTATTGGGCGTAACAATAATGTAGTATGGTTTGGCGTTAACTGCGTTTAAGGTGCGTCCGAAAAGACGAGCCTCCAAAATGTCACACACTTATTGATTTAACGTCACAGCGCATGACTTCAGTCCCTTTAAGGTTTCCTGAGTTAACTTGGCGAATTTCATTAAATGACAATGAACCTATAGTTGAGCCATTAAATAAAAAATAGTAGGAAAGAGCAAAGGAGGCATATGGAGTTGGTCAGCAAGCATGCGGCACGTGATTATGGCAGAATCAGTTCCATTTTTCGTATGCTACACACATATGTAGTGCATGCTACATATGCACATTAGGGATGTCGATTTTTGATTTCCGATACATTTTTGATTACAATTTGCATCTAATTATTTTGTATTTTAAATTTGAGTTCGAATTTTTGTAGTTAATTGGATTTTTAATATCTTTGAACATTAGAAATTCCAGACAGAATCTATGCTATTACTCGCATAAAACCCATAAACTAATTGATCAGCTGATTGCTCGTAATACCCCAAAGAGCAGAGTACACTTTGCTAATTCGTGTCAGCAAAAACATCGCCAGATAAGATGAGGATCCCAGATCCAAATCGCTGATGATGGCATTGACAATCCGCCCCCGACTTAAACGAATTTCGGATAGCAATAATCCGAATAATAAAGTCGCGGGAGCTGATGGAATGCCAGCTGAGGTTTCAAGAGGTTGTCGACTTTCAATCAGCTTTCGAAAGCACGCGAGCAAGTGCCTATATACCCAGCAAAACTAAAGCGGCTATGTAAAATGACGCTGAGCAACACCAACGGGACCTCTCTGAGCCATAAATTTACGAAGCTTGCTGATCTTCACTCCAGATATATTCGCAGAATAGTGAACAAGTTGTAATGCCAAAAAATTGCAGTCTTAGACTCGAGAAAGTAGGGCAATTGAGCAGAAAATTCTGAGATGATTCCACCTTCCTGATCCTCTAAGCAGTTGCCGTGCTAATATTGAGGCGGATTCACTGAAAGTACGAGCTGGGCACCATCCACCAAAGACAGGTGAACGCTAAGAATCCTGTATTTCCTACTAAGAAGAACCAGCCGTTAACCACATTTACATATAGGACGTCACGCGTACGGAATAACTTGACAGGGTTCCTTCTCCAGTTCGCATTCATTCTCTTGTACAGAGTAGGAACGAGTGCGATTTCTTGAGAGCGAAGCTACTTAGCTCCCAACTCTTTTCAAAGTTTTTTTGCAGCATGAAGCCGGTGTAGCTGATAGAATATAAGATTGCGCCTTTCAAGCTGAGAGCAGATGAATGTGTAGAAAAAAAGGTGAATAAAGAGAGAGCAAAGAAGACATTCTAAAGAGGAAGAATAAGAAGCGAACAGATGAAAGAACGATTGAAAGTTTTGTTTGTGTAAAAAAAAAATGTCAGCATAAAGGAAAAATTATTTTATTTCGTCAGCGAATGGGTGGATGCGGTCAAGTTGGCAAAGAGAGGACTAGCAATCGGCGGAAGGCGCAAAATTGTATTCTGTCATTTTCCTATGCATTCGAGATTCCGACTGAACGTACTTTCACGCCCAGAATCATTTTATTTACACTTTCAGTAGCGTAGATATATGGAATTCTGTTTTATATATTTTTTTAAAAATAATATATTAATAATTAATTAAATGTGCGGATGAGCTATCCTAATGTTCAAATTTCGATAATTAAACTTACACTAAAGACTGTAAAGCAATAAACCGAATTCAGTTCAAAAAGTATCAACTCTACTTATTTCAAGAGTTATACAAATATAACGAAATCAGCAAAAAAAAATATTTGTGTTTGCTTTTTTGTTTTTTTTTTTTTGGTTTTATTTTTTCATTTTCAAATTAACACACACATGAGTATTGCGCACGAGCCAAAAAGCCAGCAATAATAAGTGCTAGCTAGAAGAAAAAAAGGAGCGCACATATGTATGAACATAAATACTACTGCGACGACGGTTACGCAACAGAAAAGCTCACAATGTAGAAAAAGCAAAACGGAGCAAAAAGCCATATGTACTAACTAATCTTATCACTACGTCTCGCATTTTTTATTCACGTCAGTAGATAGGAAGTGTAGACTAGAGGCGGCGATGGAGTTGTACAAGCGGACATACAAAGTACATTTGTGGATTGTGCATACTCCTGGTAGGCGCGGCTGTAAAGATGACTTGATCAAGTGATAATAAAAAAACAACAACTACACGTATTTATTTACATATGTAACTACATACATTGTATTTTCGTATATATGTATGTATGTTTGTAAATATTTTTTTGCAAAAAAAAAATGGCCGGTATGACATTATCGTATTGATAATAATGAAATTTTAGGTCGTTTAAATACAAAATACATGAGCACCAAATTTTTTAAAATTTGTTTCCAAAAAAAATTAAGGACAAATTTAATTGCTTTTGAAATCAACAAAGCAATTTATTTCACACACAATTAAATATTGCTTAAAATAATTCATTGTGCTATCATTTGAGTTTTGCTATCACAATAAATCAAACTAAATAAATAAAGCAAGAACAAAAAACAATTTATGACCGCAAATTTTTCCACTACTATTAGTTTTTTTTTTTTGCATAATTTGTATTGCTTCTTTCTTTCCCAGCATTATGTAATGTTAAGAAAAAATTTGTCTTGCTTGCTTCGCTCTGCTCACGAGTAAACACACGGCGGCGAACGACAGCGGCAGCGGCAGCGGCAACGCCGACGGTGAGGAGCGCACACCAAACGTTCGTTCGATACTTTGGTTTTGTTTGTGTTGTTGTTTGGCTTCTGCATCACGAGTTCTGCCAGAAAAAAGTATTGGTTTTTCACTAATGCAAACAAAGTGCAAATAAATAACTTTTTCTCACGCTGCATTTGTTAAAGCGAGTAAAATGAAATGCACGGAAATATAAAGGCGGAAATGCAACGGTTAGCCGACTATAATTAAATGTACGCACAGAAATGCAGCGCCAGTGTCGGGTCAGATGAAGAGGACGAGAGTGCACGCAGATGAGCGCCAACGGGAGAGCGTACGTGCAAAAAATAGCGTAAATTTTTGGCTGGCGCAAAAAGATGATACAAAATATTAACTTGCATAGCCAATGTAAATATTTACTACCAATGGGATTCAGAAGTTACCAGCTACGCTTTTACAATAAATTTAATAATATATAATGCAATTAGGTTCACCAGACCTCTTTTTTATTGATGCAAAATCCGCGAGTAAGTAAATCATTCGATTAGAGAGTTCTGTCGACGCGCACAGTGACAGCGACTGCGGCAGCGCTTTGCTTTGTTCCCATCGGTACGTGGGAAAGGAGCGCTTAAAGCGTAGGAAATGGAAAAAAAATTGCATTACTGTTATCTACATATGTTGCAGCAAAAATGTACAGGTGTCAAAGAAAACAATAAACATGCATTACAATTTTTTGCGGCAATAGCAGTGCCTAGAACACAGAGTAGATGGCAACTGCGTACGATTCTTTCTTTGCTCACTGCTTGCGCTAATGCCGACCGTGGGCGACAAAAAAAATAAATGTAAATAAAATAAGGCACAGAATTAACAAAAAACAAAACGAAATCAATTAAAGTCATCTGATAAAAAAAAAACAAGGCAATTAAAAAAAAAAAATTAAATACAAAAATTATTAAAAACAAATTAAATCAAATAAAAAATATTTTTTTATTTAATTTCCATTCAATATAAAATAAAATATAAATTTAAAAAAAGTACCAAACCAGAAAGAAAATAATATCACAATACAATAAAATATAAGAAAATAAAACCGAGTACTGTCAAAAAAAAAAAAATAATAATGAAATAAAATAAAATAATAAAAGAAAACAAGTTCAATTAAAAAACTATAAAATATAAAAACGTCAAATCAAATGGAAATTAAATTAAATAAAAAGTAAATTATGTAGTGAAATACTAATTTTATATTTTAAATAAAAACCAATAAACATAGTAAACAAGTAAAATAAAATAAATATTTTAACACAAAAAAAAAAATAAAACACATCAACATACAATAAAATATAAGAAAATAAAACAGAGTACCATCAAATAAAACAAAAATATAAACCATAATGAAATAAAATTAAAAAAAAAACAAGCAAAATTAAATAGTATGTATATACATAAAATTTCAAATAATGATATCGAATGCAAATCAAATCATACAAAAACATAAAGTAAAAATAAAATTTTGAAAAAGGAAATGAAATACATAAATACAAATGTAAAATTACAAAAATAATAACAAATGCAAATCAAACCATATAAAACAAAATAAAGTAAAAATTGTAGCACAATAAATAAAATACAATAAAATAAACAAATTAAATTAAATAAAAATAAAAACAATATAAAAAAAATGAAACAAAATTGAATAAGAACATATTAAAATAAATAAAAAAATTAATTGAAAAATACCAACAAAATAAAACCTAAAATTAATAAATAACGTGAATATCAAAATAAAAACGAACAAACACAAGAAACAAATAGAAAGAAAAATAAATATCAAAATAAGTAATATAAAATATTACAAATCGAATGCAGAAAAGGAAGTGAATTGAGTACCACATATTGGTTTAAATTAAATAAAGTAAAATGAAATGAAAGAAAACAAAAACCTAACAGCAAGAAGAAAAATAAAATTGAGTTAAGAAATATTAAAATAAATTTAAAAATAAAGTAAATTAATTAAAAAAGTTGCAAGAAGAGAGAAAATATGTAGTGTAAAAAAATCGTTAAGCATAGGTGATTGTACGCAACACTATCGAAAAAACATACAAAAAAATTCCACCACGTGATATTTAAAAGTTCATGGTTGTTCTTTGTTTTTGTTTTAATTAGCAGTTTGCTTTATCAGCTTTATTTATTTTAAAAATTTCTTGCAACTTTTTTTGTGCTTCCCTAATCGCATTTTTTTTTTTCAAATCACTTTTTGCCTTCAGAAAGCAAGCAATCGAATGAAAAAAGTTCGAGAACACTGCGAACTCAAATTTTAGTGCCAACACACATAGTGCTGGTGATGGCTGATGGTGACAGCAGCGTCACAGCTGCAGCGCTGCGCTCTTCTTCGCCGCCATACATCACCCTTACGTCATGTGGCCGCGCTCTTCGGCGCTGTCACTATTCTGCGCTCAACTAAGTTATCATTCAACATTTTCACACACGAAAAAAAAACAATATCTGCTGTTCTGTCTTTTACGTAAAGTAGATTTTGCTAGCTGTCTACTCAAAAATTACCTCCTCTTCTTCTACCTCTTTTAAGGCCTTTACATTTTTTTCACCTGCGTGTTATGCAAATTTTGCTGCTGACCGCGTGCACTCATTTCCACTTTTACAATTATTTTTACAAAACTAGACATTTTTTTACAAAAACAATACACACACGCATGTTTGTGCGTAGTTTTCACTCATTACTCGCCCATGTGCTAAGTACATACAGACGCATTTACATTTGCTGCTGCTGCTGCTGCTGCGACGGCGACGTTGACGTTGGCGCAGCTTCACGCGTACTTCTACTTTCTTATGCTTTTTCTAACCACTTTTCTTAAATAAGTTTTTACAACTTTTGCATAATAATAACCCACCTCGCCCCCATTTTCAATTTACCCTTCACATAATAATATTACTCACCTGCGCTTCGGACAGCTTACGCGTTGAAATACGATAGATCGACATTTTCCACGTTCAATTGAAATGTGTCAGCAGCGGCGTGTAAATCTTAACTCTTTCGTTTAGACAAACAAAAAAAAAAATACAAAGAGAAGAAAATAAGAATAGGTCCAGTTAAGCGAGAGAAGCGTACAAAATGTGAAACAAATATTAATTTTAGTATTCCTAGACAAAAATTATTACATTGCACACGCGCTTACATTCACAAAATTTCCAATTTCTTTATATATTTTTTGTTTCTAATATTTTCTTTTCTTTAACACAATTCTTACAACTGTGTGTGCTCTCGGAACAGAATATTATGATATGAGCGGATTTTACACTGCCACTTAACCGCACACAGCACAATCACAAGAATCGCACTTGAATTTGCCAAGAAACAGACTGATTTACTAACTGACTGACTGACTGACTACCTAAACTTACTGCCTAGTGTTGGAACTGTTGCACCGGAGCGACTACACGGTTCAACCAAACGACAACTGACTAGGTGAAAGAACAAACTGCAAGCTATGGGCTAAGCAATTTTCACTGATACCGCTCGCTATGCTGGCTAATGTTACGCTAATGTGTGGTGGTGGTGGGTGTATTTAATGGCAACATGCGGCAGTGCTGCCATCCGCTAGTAGGCGTAGGTACGGTAACACTGTGCATTTGAGGAATTTGTGCTTGGCGTTATGGTCGATAAGGCAGTGCAAGGTAATATTGCTGTTAGCGGAAGTCCGTCGGATTGATTTTTCGAACTAAAAAAAATTGAACAGAGGAATTGAAGAAAAACTAAACAATTAAACTATTGTTTCTAAAAAAAACTAAAGTAGGCCAAAATTAAACAAAAGGAAAATAAATGAAGTATTGAATAAAAGAAAAATAACCATGAAATAAAAGACAAAATTTAAAGAAAATTAAGTTAATGAAATAACATAATAGAAAATAAAAAAGATATACCTATAAGTGAATACAAGTAAGTATAAAATAAATAAAACCAATTAAAACAACAAAAAATTTATATTATTAAAAATAAATAGCCAAATACATAAATTAAAATTAAGAAAATAAAAAATAAAATAAAACTAGCTATGTAGTAATAAAAAAAGAAACTAATAAAATGAAATAAAACAACACAAAATAAAATAAAACCAATTATACCAACAAAAATGTAAATTATAAAAATTAGCTATCTATATAAATAAATAAATTATTTTTAAGTAGGTAAAATCAAAGTCAAATCAAAAAGTAATGTAAAATATTAAAAACAAAGAAAACAAAAGAAAAGGATATAAAATACAATACAAATAAAAATTAAATTAAATAAAATAAAGCAATGTAAATAGACGAATATTTGAATTGAAGTTAAGTAGATAAAAAAATAAAATAAAGTAAAATAAAATAATAAAAAGCCGCAAACAAAATAATAATACCAAATAAAAAAAAACGTATAAAAAATAATTAAATGCAATAAAACTACATAAAAGAAAATAAAGAAAATGAAACCAATTAAAATAAAGTAACAAGTCGTTTCCACGACAGTCGGTTCTACGATACGAACGACCCGGATTTATTTCCGGCCAAGGACTGTCACTTCAGCAGCACGCCCCAAAATTTTATGGGGAATGTTTTATGGTATTACAACAACAACTACCAAAAAGTGTATACATATCTTAGAAACTAAATTGCCAAAGAACTAAATTAATTTTAAGTAAATTAAATCAAAATTAAAAAATAAACAGAAGAAAAAGAAATATAATACAATAAAATTCAAATAAAAATAAAAAATAAGAAATTAAACAAAAAAAAAAAACAAAATTTAAAAACAAAATACGTAAAATTGCAAAATTAACTAATTAATGCATAAAAAACTATAGCAAAGGTGTTTTCAAATAGCTGTCACCGCTCGGCATCCAAAGTAAACACCGGACTGTATTTCTGCCATGAAAAAACTCGCAAAAATTATTTGCCGATCGGAGTCGGTGTAAATGTGTAGGCCCTTCAATTTGTGGTGTGCGTCTTGATTTTGCACCACAACTTGTAAAAGAACCTCGGAGAGAAATCGAGGCATAGACGCCAAATTATTATTATTATTAGAATTAAATTTTAAAATGAAGCATAATGAAATTTAAATGAAAAATAAAATAATATATAACTATAATACCTATTTTCTTGGTTAATATATTTAAATGTGCAGCTTTTTTATTCCAGCTTTTAATCAGTATTTCAGTAGTTACTTGAACTTTGAAAATTTTTCACTCTGAAAATTACGACTGGGTTCAAAATTTCACACAAATTATTCACTGTTTCTAGAGTTGCATAGTTTTAGGCAACAAACTGTATTAGAGCTGCCAGACTTGATTGAGCGCTTACGGATATGACTACAGGGTGTAGCAGAATAACACCTAATTAAAAAAATGTATATTGGAATGCAATTTTTTATATTCTACAGAATTAAATAAAAATTTAGTTTTGAAACAAAAAGTATTACTTAATTCTGATACTAAATGAATTTTTTTACGCTGGATTGTGCAAGTACATATTTCTTAAATTAAATTTTCGTATGTTACAAGAAAAAAAATGTTTGCTAAATTAAGTACAATTAATTAAATTAAATTAAATAGAACTGAGATCATATTTTTTCTAACGCAATTGTTTTCTAATAAATAATATTTTAAATTTGCTTAGCTGAGCGCTAAGATTTACATGAGTGTAATTTTGCATAAAAAAGCTTCTAATTTATTTAAAATAAAAAAAAACGCAAGTTAATAATAATAATAAAGCTGTGGAAAAAATTAAAGAAGGGTAAAAAAACTTGTATTATATTTAGAAAAATTATTTTCCGCATCATAACTGAAAATAACATAAATATAAATAATTGGTTAATATAGGAAATTGTTTACATTGGGTTACAAATTTTATTTTTACTTAAAATTTTTAGTGTTGAATTTCAAAAAAATAAATTGGAAAAAATTTAGTTTTGCTAATTTTGTAAATTTTTTAAAATTTAACTAAAATAACCGTTGCTGCTTTTTTCAAATATTGTTAAAAGAGTTGAATGAAGAAAAAACAAATCGAAAAAAAATTTGTTAGCAAAATTTTGTTAATTTAGATATAGATTTTTTCTTGTTTGTTAAGGATTTGGTTTTAGCCTCTCGCTTGTGTTTAACAAAAAAAAAAAAAAAAAACAGCAAGTTTTCCCTTAAAACCAGCAAAAATATATTTAATACCAGCAGAATATTAGCAGCTGCTTTGAATTAATTTGCATTTGAATAAAAATCCACAGTTATTGCAGATTCCTTTCAATAACAATCAAATTATCTTTTCTATAATTGTAATGGAAGTCTCACGCAAGCAACAGCTGCTCAAAAATCCGCGCCATGATCTGTGACAATTGTCTAGCAGTTGGCCGAACAGCTTCCTTAGATCAGCATCGCTAGGGCCATCGAAAAACATACTGGTTTTCTTAGAATATAATTTTAATTGATAGTCTCACATATCCCAAAATTTCAAAAAAATGGAATCTCACAAAAACTTTGAATTGGTTGTCCTTCCATCGAGCGGAAGAAAATTCTTCCATCTTTTGAAATCCAACAAGTTTTCTCCACTACATTTTGCCTTCTTAAAAATTCCATAGAGTGGTCACTCCACTTTGTCACTTCGGACAGCCGCTATCAGCCAAGGAGGATTGCCTATTCTAGTCTATTATCCTTTGTTCAAAGCAGCTCTGCTAATACTATTATCCCACAGTTCAACTTTGTCAAATATTCAGCTATTTAGCTGGGAGTGTTCTAGTTGTGGTTGAAACTAGTTTTTTCCAATGTCCAAAATATCCAAAAGCAGATGAACAAGTATACTGTGTTGTGAGTGACCAGTGACTTTATTCGGCGCAACAATGAAATGGAGTAGGGGAAAAGGATAATAGTTGAAATTGAATTGAGCCTATTAACCTTACGTTTTCGGACGCGTAGAGTAAATCATTGTTGTTTGGCATCCTATTGTCCGGCAGTGATATTTGAAGGTCAATATTATGCGTCAGCTTCACTGTTCAAGGCCGTTGAACGAACAAGTTCGCCAGCTGTGGAATTTCATGAAGATCTTTGAGTGATCGGACAAGTCCAATGAGCTACTGAAGTGAAGCGGACATATTTTGGACTGCTTGAATTTGGTGGAAGCTGTGATCAGCTTTACCGGCCATTGTATTCCTTATTTTTAATTAGCATTTTAACGGTTCCAAACTTGTTACCCACATCTCTTCCTTTTGGCTATTTTCAAAGAATTCCCTACGATCTTTTCACAAATGTGCGAACCAACAAAAGGATTAAATAATTATTACTTCAATTTCAGCATCTGGGTATCTGGTTTTGATGCTACAATAATTTTTGCATCTGCTTCCTATTTTTAAATCTATCTACAGAATTTTTCACTTCAAATGCATGCGTTTTGAAGCACGTGTAACAAAATAAGTATAACAAAGAGGAAGTATCGAAAGCCAAATATGAAACCAGTTTGCGTAGAACTTCAACCCGAGCTAAACCGTTTGAGAATCAATCTTCATATGACTATCGTGAAACCCGTGAAATACTTACATAAGTATTTCGTAGGAAGGTGGTTTGAGTACCCAACGCAGCCCATAAAAAAGTGTCCCAACATGGAACCAGTCACTATGTTTACGTTTTATGTTAAAAACAATCCCTACACTAGTCGGTCGTTGGGCCCGCGTAACGCGGAATCCACGAGGCAGCTGGAGTTCCTCTTCTGCAATAGGTGATGGTTTGACTCGAATTACAGCATTCTCAGGGGGAGAGTTAATGAAGATGATGAATGTCTCTCGGTAAATGTTCGCGGTTGGATCCAGTGGTTGTCTGTTGGAGGTTCGGAAATCGTCCGCAAGTTTAAGTTGCCGCTCGGCTTCGTCAAAGGGCTTATTTGGCTGCCTCGGAGAGTGACACCCAACGAGGAATATCTTTCTGAGCATGGTGTTTTGCTGCTTAACCGCCTCTTGGTGTAAGTGGGACTCTGGCGACATCTGGTGGCATTCTGCCACAGTCCGGAGTGCGGAGGTTTGGTAAGTCTGTGGCCTCGTTCACTGAATTCCACTTCCCTGATGCCCAAATGGCCGACCAATCGTCTTGTATGTAGAGAGAGAAGGTTCATTAAAGTTAATCCCCAGGATCTTCGGGTTATTAACCATGTTGTGAATAAGGTTTCCGAGGTCTTAGTAGAAGAGAATTATGTTTCGGTCAGTGAGGAAGCAATCAAGATCGGGCAGTCATCGGCGTACGAGACGATAGTGATTCCTCCCTCTGGAGGATGAGGGAGATCGGAGATGTAATAGTTTAACAATAAAAGGGGACAGAACGCTTCCTTATGGAAAACCTTTGTTTTAGGCCTCCTTAACTTAGATGAAGGATCTCTGAAGCGCAGCGATGATTATCAACCATAAGTAATTAGACTAGAGTTGATGTCTCCTCAACGCTTTCTCTGGATTTGGTAACACGCCAGGAATGACGAGGGGTATACTTTGCCCGTCGGGACCATTAGTTTTGTAGGCTTTTGCCTTGCCGATGGTCTCCTTTGACACTAAACTTAAAGGTAAAGGGCTCCAACTGCCATACTATTTTGATGGGAAAATTCTTCAGCCTGTTCAACGCTGGTAATAGAACTTTAAGCGCAATAAAGACAAGTCTGTATTACTAAAAATCGGTGCCCGCGGTAAGCCTAAAACGAAAAAACTTGGTGGGAATTTAATTTTGATAATTATTGCACAAAAACCACCGTGTTACGTATTGAAGCTCTTTGGTGGTCGACACCACGTCTCCTCTTCTTGTTGGGCTTGCCTATAACGCGATCCAGTTTTCACTATTCTAGACAATATCTACCCACCCAAAACTTATTAGGGGGAAGTAGAATCAAATAAGTTCGAGTTTACATTCGGAATGGGATATGCGTCTTATTTTGAATCCATGTGCTTTGGTTAAGATCTCAGTTAATATGATGTGACGAAAGTGAAAGCTCGAAATTTAAATTTTCTCCGCCGATCTTCTAACCTTCATGAGGGATGACGAGGAACTATTGCCTATTATCGGGCGATCGAATGAACCGATAATGAGGGAATACAGCAAAGACAAAGCTATTCACGAAGTACTGTTAACCGATCATGATTCATATTGGATTTAATCGTGGATCAACTAAGAAATGTTTCCATATGAGTTGATTTATCAAATTTTTTATATTAAAGAGAAAAAATGGCCTTTTTTGGAAAAAAAAGTATGTCTACATAGCAAAAAGGATGATTATGAGCGCGTTGATCACAGAATTGCTATTACGTCATCACAATGGAATGTGCTTGGTGACGCACATACACAATAATACCAACATACATACATACATACATACACTCTTATATATCATACGAAAGCCAGAACAACTCAATGAAGTGCGAGAATTAGTGGATAAAAATTACAAGAACCCAAAGATAAGGTGTTCCAAGAAGAAGAAAAATGTAAAGAAATAAATTAAAATAAAAAAACTAGCAAAATATTGAAAAGAGAAAGAAAAGTGCTGTTAGTTAATGCCATGAAAGAGTTGCGGAAAGTAGCACCGAGTGATTAGCGAGAGCTAAGAAAGAAGAGCATTGCAGTGGGAGAGTCAGGCGATTAGAAAGCCTAGTGTTGCTGGATAACAGGAAAAAAGTAGAGTTTTAAAGAAAATAAAACTAGGCACACTAAACGAGCTAACTAGCTATAAGAGAAATGGTTGGAATGAAAAGTGATTGGCGTTTAAGACACCATAAGAATTTTCTAGCAAATTGGAATGGAATGTGGAAAATATGGGTAGAAAAAGGCAGAATGTGAGTGCATGTACATATGTAAGTATGTGTGAAGATGAGAGTGTATATGATTGTATGTATGAATATCTGTAAATTTTTATAGAAGTTCAGCGGACTCTAGTATAAAAAAAACTTAAAAATACAGTGAGCTATGAAATTAAAACGACGAATAAAAATAAAATAAAAATATAGGGTTTAAAAATGCAAAAAGTCAGCGGACTCTGGTAAAAAAAAAACTTAAAAATACAGTGAGCTATGAAATTAAAACGACGAATAATAAAAAAATAAAAATATAGGGTTTGAAAATGCAAAATTTTTACATCTAATTTTCGCTAAATTTTCATATTTGTAACGCATACATGCATATACATATGTACATATTGTACTCGTATATACTCGAAAAATTAATCTAAAACTTTTTAAATTTAAAAAACCCTAAATTTTTTTTTATCATAAATTTTATCAAGTTTAATTTTTAAAATATACATACTCGTAGTATGTAGGCATAAATTTTTTGGTTCTTAAATTCTGTTATTAATTTTCTTTTTTTTTCACTTAAAAAAAAAATGTTTCCCTCCTTTCAGAACTATTGTAATGTACGGCAGATATTACTCAAAGCCAGCTCTCAAAACTGGGAAAAATCGCTATCAGAGTGCATAAATCACCAGGAGCCCTAAACCTAAAGCGATTCCTTACCGTGCCGGCTTCTAACACAGAAAAGTAGCTCAGCTGACAAAATCGAGGGTTTAAATACCAAAAGGTGCTCCGGTCGGATGGTCGTACGTACAAGATTTGATGTGAAACATAAAAATCGTCAGCTTAGAACCTTCAACGTAGTCGACGAGAATCCAGATGGTGCCAGCAGAGGCAAATAACAAAATTGCGCTTAGAGTATGGAAAAAGTTTCGACATGAGCACAGAAAGTAGGTTTCCTTTTGATTTTATTCCCCTCGGGGAATCCCTAAAAGAGTTTCTTTTTTTATTGTATTTCAGGCGACTGGTGTCAAAGTCTGCACACATCTGATACACATTTCGGTCACAGCTAACTTTACCGAGCGAGGAAACCGTTCTAATAAGTTTTCAAAAAAAATGTTCATGGAAAAGTAAACATTTCTTGAAGACAAGATTTTATTTACATAAACAATAAAATAAATTTAATAAAATTCTTTAAAATAAGGTTTGATTTATTATTTTTGTGAAAAAAATTTTTAAAAACGGTGTTACTAGAAAAATGTGATAGCAATGGTGGGCGTGTTTTTGGTTTCAAATACTATATTTTATAAACAAATTTCATAATATTGATATTTAAAATTTTTAACTCTAAACAAAAACGACTTGTAAAGAATTTTTTATTGTAAAAAATAGTGATTAAAATTTTTCATTGAAATGTAAACTTTTGTTGAAAACAAGGATCTATTTATATAAATTTATATAAATATGAAAAATTATAAAATACCTTAAAGCAATGTTTTGTTTATTAAATTTATGAAGAAATTGGGAGATGTTGTTAATAGAAAAATTAAAATTTTTCATAGGGTTAACTACCCTTTTCTAATTTTTCTTATCTAAAAGGAAACAAAGGTGGAAGGTTAAGGTTAAGGTTTTTGGTTAGAGAAAGTATATTTTCAGGACAAATTTCTTAATACTGATATTTAGGCATTTTAATTTAAATAAAACCGCGTTTAAAAACTTTTTTATTTAAAATTTTGGAAAATAAAGAAAATAATATTTTTTTGCGTATTTTCTTTAATCGAATGATGTTAAGAATAAATTCAAAATTTTTCATTGAAAAGTGCACTTTTCAACAAAAGTTATGTACATATATGTATCTACATAAATGTTCAAAACAAAATTTTTTTAATAAAATTATTTAAAACAAGGTTTTATTTATTATTTTTGTCAAAAATGTAGAGGTGGTAATAAAAAAACGAAAAGTTTTCGTGGAAATGTTTTTTATTTTTAATTTTACATACATACATATTTAAAATGTAAAAAGTGCACTAAAATATATTTTTTTTATTATTAAAAAAAATAATTTTTAAATAAATATAATTTTTTTTTATAAAATTCTATCAAACTAAGTTTGTTTAGTAGTTTTATCACCAAATTTTTTTTATTTTCACACTAAGTGGTAAAAATTCTCTTAAATAACGTTTCATTTAAATATAAAAAAAAAATTAATAAACTTCTTTGGAATTTAATTTAATTAATAAACTTCTTTAAAAAAATGTTTCTATTAAGATTGTATTTTTTAATAATAAAATTGTTTAGGCAAAACCCAGCGCTAATGAATTTTCTATTGTTTAATTGAGAAAAATTTAAAAAAAAGTTTTATTTTGAATGAGAAATTTGAATGTTTTTATTAACATCCTCCTCCGTTTTTTTTTATTGCAAAATTGGTCCAAAACACACACCACGGTAAGCAACAATTGGCGAATAAGCAGCAAATCCGAAAAATTAGAAAAAGTTTTTTAGCAAAAAACGAAGAGCTACAAATTTTTGCCAGCTACATACCTATCTGCGTACATACATACATACATGCATATGTATGTAAATATGTATGTATTTTTTGTGTGTACTATATGCTTTGTTTCTTGTGCTTGCTGTTGTCGTTGTTGTTCCAAAGCTGCAAAAACAAGAACATATTCCAAGCAGCAAAGCACACGCAGCGCCACGGTGTGTTTAGGCGGCGGATGAAGTTGGCAGCGGCGAATGAAGAACGAACGCGATCGCTGATCAGCGGCGGCGGTGGTGGCGGCGGCGGCACGGCCGCAGAGGCAGCAAGCAAGCAACACGCGCAGCGCACACAAACACACGAACACATATAACACATATATTTATGTATGTACAAATATACATACATATTTACCAACAATAACATATATAGTACATATGTACATACATACATACATCCTTATCCATGTACATACATACATATATGTACATGTGTGTATCGGCACTTGAGGCGCGAGCAAAGTATCGCACAGATACCCAAAAGCGACATAGAAAAAAATTTGTTTGGCAAAAAATAACGAATTTGGAAGAAGCACAAAGAAGCGGCGAAAAAGCGGCGGCAGCTGAACAAAGGCGGTGGATTTAATGAAGAAAAAAAACCAGAAAATAAATTTACATACAAACACATGTACTTATATATGTATGTATGTATGTACGTATTATATGTATGTAAGCTTGTATACCTATGTACTATATACCAATTCCGGCAGCGAGGCAATTGCTAGCGCTTGAAAAAAAAAATTCCAACTGCATGGCAAATGCAAATTATGAATGAATGAAAGTAGCCAGGCGGATGCAATGATGCTGTTGTAGCGGCGCAAATGTGGGCGGTGATGAGTAAAAAAAAGTAATTTAAAAAATAAATAATTATGTTTTTTTTTTATTTATTGGAAACTGTAGGGTAGGCGGTATTTTAATCTGTTCACCAAAAATAACCACTTTTGTTAAAAAAAAAATTCAGTTTCTAATTTTTTTTCACGAATTTCAAACTTTTTGCAATATCTGGTAGCTCAGCTAAAAGCCATGTGCTTTCTCAGCAACCACACAAAGACAACCTTCGTTTGTGCGTTGCGAATAAAAATCTATATGTACGTACATACCTATAGTGTACAAATAAATTTGCTTATATTGAATATTCGCGAAAATTTCCATGTGAACTTTTACTTACTTCTCAATTTAACACACATAATACGTGTATGTACATACATACATATGTACATATTTTTAAGCTGTTTACTATGTTCGCTAATGCTTTTTATTTTCTTCATTGTTTCTTTTATTTATTTTGTTTTATGTTTTTTTTTTGCTTGCTATTTTTTACTTCATATTTACTTTTCCAATTTTTTGTTGCCAAGCGTGATGTACGCGTTGGCAAAACGCTTACGCGATCGCGCATACATATTTCTTTCATGCAAAAGATTTTTTATAAGTATTTTATTATACTATATGTGTTTTATTCTAATTTTTTTTCATTTTTTTCGTTTTTTGTTTTTGCACTTGCGAAAAAAAGCTTAGTCAGCAATCGAACGTGTGTCTGCGCTCTTTTGGCGCTCTTCAAACGATCTTAAATGTGCTGTGTAGGCCTTGAGATCGCCATAGGAGTTTTTTTTTAGTTGAATAGATTTCATTACTAACGTTCATAGTACAAAGTGAGTCTCTTTTGTTTTTGCGCAAAAATGTTACGCCTCTTTTGAAGAAATCTCTAAAATTTCAATTCTCATTTTAGTATCTAACACATTCAGCTGGTCATTGAGCGCCACTCTGCTACAAAAAACTTCAGCGCCTACTCTTTTTCTAATGCTCGCCTTTCCCCTTGCCAATAAAACCAGCGCGTTTCCCCTATCTACGTTTGTAGCGCCTGCCCCACCACACTCACCCCTCATTTCGTTTGTCAGCACGGTAGCTACAGATTCAGCAACACGCAGTGCTGCTATAATGAATTCCACCGGCTGTTATACACCTCCCACTCTCACTCTCCTATTCGCAAATTAATTTCTTACCCTTTTCTCAAACCATTCACTCTGCCATCTAATTTGCTTTGTCCAGCTATTGTCTAATCTCTTATACAGCCCATCTGGCAGTCTCCAAAAGAAAACGCCAACCATTTATTTTACCTAATTGAGTTTATAAATGTGTCACCGCTTACTCTACTCATTTTTAGCCTCCACTTCGTTTCGCTAATATTTAGTTTCCCCAACTTATTCCCCCTATTGCACCTAAAATAGTACAGCTATTGTGCTGTCTCTTACTTTTTGCAAATATTTTGCTTCCCCTTCTATACTAACACACATTCGCACGCTGCATAAAGCTTTGAAATGCTCCAAAATTCCCATTTGCAGTTTTTAAGTGCACTCTTGTCCAGCTGCACCAAGTTATATTTTATTTTCCCCAACAATTCCAAAGCCCTTAATGGATCGCTAAATTAGATGAGTCTACATGTAGTCATAGGCGTAGTAAGCTTTTCTACTAGCTTCTAATGCAGTGGCATGCCTTCTTTGCATTCTTAGTTGCTAGTCATTCGCAAATTCTATTATCATATCTTTCCTCCAACAATTCAGTGTGACATACAGCGCGCTGTATCGTGTTAGCAACTTTGCGGCCATTCCAACTCGGTTTGTGGATTTTCATGAATCGAATGTCATCCTCTCACAAGTACCACAATAGATTCGCTCACCGCCCCCCTTTACTTTTTAAAATCTTCACAAACTCATTCACACTTTTTTTATAAAGCTTTTAGTGATCGTCCACATTTTTTGTACACTCATTTTCAAATGCAAAGCTTCTGCTAGTATTGCTCTCCCCAACTTAAAAAAAAGCTCACAAATAATCTAAAAACAGTGCTGCACTTCTTTGCCCCAAAACACCCACACAGTTAAATGAGGCGCTTTTGCTCTCTAACTCTCTAAGCGCGCTCCCATTCTCATTCGCACTCACCACACACGCCGGCCGGCACACATCCGCCATTTTGCTGCTTTTGTTGGTGTCGCTACAGTTGAATAAGTCCCACGCACACTTCCGCAAAGCGGAGCGGCAGCAGCGAGAGCAGCTAACAAAAACCTTATCGCCAACAAAAAGCTTAATGAAAGAGTCGACAAAATGGTGAGCGTGGAGCTTTAGTGAGTACACATTCATACATACACGCTAGCTAAGTGCGTTTGTGTGTGTAAGCAATAGAGCTCATGTTGGTACTTGTGCGACTCTCACTGTGCAGTGTTCTCGCTTTCATCGCGCTATGATCGTACGCTGACCAGACGGACCATACGCCGAAAGCTTTTAGTCACGCACACAGCGCTGGCGTCATTGCTGTAGTTGTGTTGTTCAAGCGCTCGCACTCATTTTGAACCAGATTCTCACCCACACTTGCCAACGAGTTGCTTCTGTCGCCCACAAGCAGCGCTAAATATTTGGCTGCGCTTGTATTTCTATTGCTGTCTTTTCTTGTGTTTGTATTAAATTTGTATTTGCCCGCTCTCGCGCTCATCTTGGTCATTCATACATTCCTTTTGCTTCCTCTTCAATAAAAAATTTCTATTGCTAAATAATTTTCTTGCTTTGCTCAATTGCTATCGCTTGTGTTTGTTATTGCAAATGCTGCATAATTTTGTTTTTGTGGTGTCCCACATGTGCTGTCTTTGTCACACCAGACATGGTGTGGTTTTGCAAAAACAAAAATACGCGAAATGCCGCCATTATGAAGTGGGCAAATAAATTTGTAGATATGTATGAATGTACGTATGTATTTAAGCAAGTTAAAGTATTAGAGTGCGTATATATAGGATTTTTTCGAATTTTTTAAGAAAAAAATTAAATATTTTGCAAAACAAAAAAACAAAAAATTAAAAAAAAAATTAATGAAAATTTAAATAAGTATTATTAAAACAAGACCATTTATTTGTGCTGTAAATCGCACAATTTCCAATTTTTTGCTTCAATTTTTAACGTAATAGTTTCTTAGTAAAAATTTTTTTATTCGTGATAAACCCAGATTTGAAACATCTTAAGTCCGATTCATACTCTATAATTAATTGGCAAAATTTTCATAAATAATTGGATCGCGAAGTTAATATTTTCGAAACTGCGAAGAACATAATATTCGAAGACGAAAATATTCTAATATAGCTATATTTTCAAATTGATTTTTGATTTATGCGGATACACGAGTGATACCCCCTTTACACGAATGGTTATAAAATGTTGTACACTACGAAATTTTGAATGATAACTCCAATGATTCTTTGATTTGACTCTAAATACGATCCCCCAAGTCGTATTTAGAATATGTAAGTCATTAAAAAATTCAAATTCAATGCATGTAGTGTATCGTTCGTTACATAAAAAGTTCATAAACAATTTTTTTCGAACTAAATTTTTTTCGAAATCGAATTTTTTCATGTTCGAATTGAATTTTTTTCGAAATCGAATTTTAACATGTTCCAATTGAATTTTTTCCGAAATTGGATTTTTATGTGTTCGAATTGAACACTACCCAATATACATACAAATACGAAAGTTCAAAATTATACTCAAATTTCATATTGGATATTTTTTTTTTTACTAAATTTTTTATTTCTGCCATTATAAGGCTAGAGGGTCCTGAATTAAATCAACCATCCCGAGCTGCAGCCAAACTATTGAAACAACCCCTTGGGCGTTTTTTCTTTTTTTGAAGTAAATTACGAAAATATAAATATTTTATGGTTCCATTGCATGTAGCAATGATTTTGAAAAAGATCACATGAAGGAATCGCAGCCTATTTGACTTATCAAATCTTTTCTTTCTTTCTTTGTGAATCCTTGCAAGAATTTATTGAAATTTTAAACTCTACTGCACTGAATTGACAAAATTTGTTGATGATTATCGGTTTCACTGATTTCACCACAAGCGCAGTCAATGCGGCGCTACAACAGGCAGTTGAAAATCTTTAAATACAACAAAACAATAACCATGCACGAAATAACACTTACTTTAATTCCCATTTATTTTTATTTTTTTTTCAAAATTTTTCGATATGCTAAGTAATTCACAGAAGGTCTGTAGCGCCAATATGACAAAACGCAGTGAGAAAATCAATTTAAAATCTTTTTCACTAAATAGCCTTTTATCAAAGGATTAGGCGTACAAATTGACTGTCAAAATAATTCGAATGCCAAAAATCACACAAATATTTTGGAGTGAGAAAGGAAGGAAAACTTGTTAAACAGGATTTGATATGCACAAGGTCAATAAGTGAAGCAATACCTGAAAATGAAAACCAGATCATAACGAAAATCAAATGCTGGCGAAACCAGCTAATAGTGGTGTGAAATATGGGAATGACAACCAAAAAAAAAACATGAATGTTACAAAAGCTTATCGCAAAAATCCAAATTTTGACATTGAAGTGGCAATAGCGGAGGTTTCAATTGCAGAGGAAAGGATATAGAGAAACCAAAAAGAAAAAAAAACATGAACAATTTATGATGAAAATAAAAAAGAAGAAGATTGAATTAAAAATTAATTAAACCACTAATATCATATTACAAATTAAAATAAAGAGATAAAAAAATATAATTTAAAAAATAACGGCGAAAACAAAAAAAATACAATTATAAAAAATTAACCTATGTACATATAGTATAATAGTATTATTAAATTCAAATAAAATACTTCAAAAATCAATTTAAAAATATCATAAAAAAACCAGAGAAAATAAAACTGGATTGAATAAAAGCAAATTTTTAAATAAACAAAACTGAAATCAAATAAAAATACATGAAATAAACTAAATTAAATAAATTAAAATTAAGTAAAATTAAATAAAATAAAATAACATTGCATTACAAAATTAGTAAATAAAATCAAAAACAATCAAATAAAATACAAAAAAAAAAAACAGGGAAAACAAAAAATGAAACTCCTAATATACTATTTTTACTAATATAAAATAAATAGATATATATGAAAATAAAATCAAATTAAAAAAATAACTGCGAACACCGCTACAATTTAAATAAAAAGAATTTAATCGTATATAATAATAGTATTGAATCAAAACAAAGTACATATAAAAATAAAATTAAAAAAAATGGAATAAAAATTAAATGAAATAAAGTGTAATGATAAAAATAAAATTAAATAACAAATGAAGTAAATTAATAAATAAAAATATGAATACACTAAATAGGTTAAATAGGTTACAACTAAATATAGCACATAAAAAATATCATATGTAAATAAAAAAATTATAAAAAAATAATAAAGTTAAATTGTATTAAGTTTAAAAAAATATTTAAAAAAAAACTAAAATATGTAATATGAAATAAAAAAAAATTTAATTGAGAAAGAAATAAGTAAAATGGAATAAAATTAATGAAAAGAAACAAAAAAAAAAAAATTTTTTTAAAAAAATTTCTACTCAAATGAAATACAATAATTAAAAAAAAAATATATAAAAAATAAAAAAAACTAAATAATATGGAATTAAATTTACTTAAAATAAAAAAAAAATAAAAAACAAAGTAGTATTTAATTAAATTGACTCGTAAAAAAATAGATTGCAATAAAATAACTAAAAAATGAAGTAATAAATGACAAGCCATCTTCAAGGAAGCATAACATAAAAATTTCAACACTTACAAGCAACAACACATTAACCTCAATCGACGCAATCGGCAGCCGCCGCTACTCTTGTTGCATTCACAGCTGTTGCAACAACACCAGCAACCAAAATTCACCGGCCAGCCTGAATGCCACACACCGCAATGACAAGATGACATAAAAAAATCCTTTATTATTTAATATTTAATACAAACAACCGCGAGCCGTCATTAACATATCCACATAACTAAAAACATACAGACATACATACTTACATTACATACTTACATTACCTACAGATGAAATGACAAACCGTCAATAACTGCCAAAAGGCAAAATTATAGGAATTATCGACAACAACGCATGCGCACCGGCTGAGCGCCAAAGTGCCACCGCAGACAGCTACTTGGTGCTATGCTACTGATGTTGTTGTTGTTGTTGTTGTTGCGACGAATGCAAACGACAAGCGTAATCAATTTGCGGTAATTAATTTGTGACAAAAAGAGCATGACAAAAGAAAAAAAATGTTGGTCAAAACGAAAATTTTAACAACTTTTTTTTTCCGTTTGTTGCCATAAATAAAGCAGAAAAAGCAAAGAAAAAAAAACGAGTGTAAAGTATGTTAAATTGATGCCGAAATTGTGCAGCGTTTTGTTTGTTGTTTTGTTTTTTTTTTAGTTTTGGCTCGTAGGCCTTTTTTGAATTGCCTACTTTATTGCATGCATGCTGTTGTTTTTATTGTTGTTGTGTTGTGCTTGTTGCTGTTGCTGTTGCTGTTGGTTTTGTGGTGTGTGTGTGTGTGTGGCACGAGCGACGGCGACCACTTAATGGCATGCCATTGCCACTGCCAACGGCTCTGAGTTGCTGATTTTTATTGGTTTGTTTTTGTTTGTTGTTGTTATTGTTATTGTTATTGTTATTGGTTTTTGTCGAATTGCATGCACCTGTTTTTGCGTCGGCCACAACAAGACAGACAACAAACGAACAGACGGACAGGCGGAGAAAAGTGCAGCAATGCAGACGCAGACTCTTAAGGATATCGACTCAAATGCGGCCGAGATGTTGTGAACATACATACATATGTACATACATACATACATATGTACATACATACATACATACGTACATACGTACTATTTAAATATACTATGTATATTTAGCAGTTTGTAAGTTGACTCTCGTGCCACTTGGCGATCGTCAGCGGCACGCGTCAAGGATAAATTTGCGATTTCACTTCGCACTCGATGCGTGTGACTTACATATAGCATGTGCGTAGATGTGCGCTACAGGTGATATTTAATCGTACAACTGGTCGACTTTGCGATTGGCAAATTGCAATAGAGATTCTTGATTTAGAAGTAGCAATTTGGTTAGATTCTATATTGCAGTTCAAGATTGAACGGACGGATGGAAGAAGCTCCTTCACACTAAACTAAAAGGAAATGAGAAACTATAGAAATTCAATTCAACTCCAAGTGTAGTTTTGGGAAATGCAGGATATGCAAAAGGAAATCCTTTACTAATCTGAATTTTAGAACACGCTTTGTATATATGAAGAGTAAAAATTTCTGAACTGGGCCACCATTTTTTCGAAGGTCAAACTTTTTTTGTGTAATTGATTCTGGTTTACAACGATTAAAAAATATAAGTTTGACGGTTTTTCGAAATTCGTAATATAGACAATACCGCTTCTGCTCATTTTTGAAGTACTTAAAAATTATGACCGTTTGTGGTCATTTTGGTTTTAATTTTATTAATAAATTTAGTTTTTTTTATAATAACTAATTATTTTCGTATCATTGTATTGCGCCGAATGATTTTGTTTTGCAAATGATTTTTAAAAAAATTCACTGCAATATTACGCAAAAAAGAAATTAATGGTAGCATTAGTAAAAATAATGGTAGAAATTTGTAAAATAGTGGTAATAATAAGTAACAGCACTAGTAAAAATAGTAGTTGAAATTAGTAAAAATAGTGGTAGTAATAGCAAAAGAAGTGGTAAAAATAGTGTTAGAATGAGTTAAAATAAAAATAGTAGTCGAAATTAGTAAAAACTAGTGTTAGAAATCAGTAAAAATAGTGGTAGAAAATAGCAAAATAGTGGTAGTAGTTGGAAAAAAGTGGTAGAAGTTAGTCAAAAAGAAATGAGTAAAAATAGTGGTCGAAAGTAGCAAAATAGTGGTAGTAGTTGAAAAAAAGTGGTAGAAGTTAGTCAAAAATAGTGGTAGAAAGTAGTAAAAATAATGTTCGTAGTTAGTAGTAGCTTTAGTAAAAACTTGTAAGTTGTGTAGTTGTAGTGATAGTAGCCAGTAGTAGTAAAAATAGTGGTAGTAGTTGAAAAAAAGTGGTAGAAGTTAGTCAAAAATAGTGGTAGAAAGTAGTAAAAATAATGTTCGTAGTTAGTAGTAGCTTTAGTAAAAACTTGTAAGTTGTGTAGTTGTAGTGATACTAGCCAGTAGTAGTATTCCCATTGACATGTCGCCACCCAGTATTTATTTTTGTTTTTCCCCATATAAGTGCCATGTCAACCCCTCGTCCCTAGTCAATTTTGGTTTTGGGATAAGCCGGACTTAGATTTAGTGTCATTCTCCATTAAACTCGGTAGTTCGTTTACTGCTTTAATTTAGTATTTACGATCTCTTTAGGAGCATTATCTGTGTCGTTGTCCGGCGTTAGCAAAGTCCTTAGTTTGCCTTCCTCCCCGTTATGATTGTAGGCCGCCACATTCACCTAAGCTATTGAGCTTCGCATCGGGGTCTCGAAAGACTTTCTGCTTTTAGCTTGTGGTTTCCATTCTATGGTATAAATCCAACCATAGCTACAAAATTTCCTTTCAACTCGATTAAAGTGCCTTCTATTTCCGATTTCAGCTCCGTAGAGAAAATACAGTCTTAATTTCCAACCACAACTTATTCCTACTTTCCGCTTCTTGATCTGAATATACTTTGCAATTCATTTTAAAAATCAAAATCGTCCCAGCGTGATCCAAGCCATGACACTTCTAGACAAGGAAAGAAACTCCAATTGATCAATGGCTTGCATTCGAAAGCTGCTTGCAACGGACAGCTCGTTGTACCTACTTGTAGCACCATGTCCTGCGTGCCATTTAAAAACAACTGGAACTGCTCTCTACGCGTCTAGTCTTGCAATGGCGCCAATAACACACAATAATAACAACAACAACAACAACAACAACAATCTCATACATCATTTGCTTTGTTTGTTTAATTTTACGCTTTCGTCTTAGCCGCAGGATAAACTGTGTGTTGTAGTTACCGCTGTAGCAACGGCAGTGATAACGGTATGCGTAGCTAAAATTCTGTACCGCAAAAGGAGAAAATAAAAAATCGAAAGAAATAAAGGGGCGACGAGTATATGTATATGGAATTGCATGTTGTAAGGTGGAAACAAATCGGCCAACCAGGCGAGCCGAGCAAGCAACGTTGGGTTAATGTGCGCAGGTGCAGCTGTGAGAGGCAGACGCCAAACGGACGGACGGACGGACTTAGGGACGGACCGACGGACGGTTGAAGCGAAGCTGAGTACACGTTGAACACATTGAAATGGCAAGCGTGCTGCGAAATTTTTTTAATTTCTTATATGAATGTTATTTAGTTTTTTATCATCGCTGGCATTATTGTTGTTTTTGGGGGGGATTTTTTTTTATTGTTTCATTAATTTACTTATTTATGTAAGTATTTGAAGAAACACACAACGAATGTGTACAGTTTCGTGTTGCTGTTTTTATAGCTGCATTCTTGTACCCAGCGCGCCGCTTGTACAGCTAATGAACTCTTCGCTTGGACGACCGCTTTGGGTTCCTTGCAGTCGTTGGTCCTTTGATCCTTCTTGTGATTGTTTTAGTCTTTCGGTCAACAAACCCTTCATCTAACAATCAAAAATTGCACATTTCACCTTTGCATGTCCGTTGCAAGCACTTTCGTGCTTATCGCTCGTTTCGTTGCAAAAAAAATAACAAAAAACGAAAAACAACAGCAACTCAAAACTACTCAGCCCAAAGTAAAATAAAGTGCTATACGCTTGCCGCCTAGCGACTGATTGCGTCGGCGATTGCCGAGGAGGTGATTGTGTTGCGCCAGTCAATGCATCTGCTAATTAATTTCCATTCAGCAAATTTGTTTTTTTTTTGTTTTTTTTTGTTTTACTTTGCATGTGCAAATGCATTTGCTTTGCAACGCCAACATACAACGGTTGACGCCCACCTCATTTGTTGACCACGCCTAGTTTTTAAAGTTTGTTATTATATTTGGGTTTTCTGCACTTCTCCATTTCACTTGCAATATTTGCCATTCTACATGCACCTTGGCTGGGCCTGAATGCTTTCTTACACTCGAATCTTATTTACATAATTACTTTCTTACTTTTGGTGCTGTGACATGTGGAGACACCTTCGAAACCGCCCTATTGACTAACGCAAACTGTTACATATCTGGGGTTAATTTGCACTTTATTAATTCTTTGGTCGTGGACATCGCGATACCATAAACCAAATTTTTATTGCTTTAAGAAAGTGAAGTCGAAAGTCTGCGTGAACTTTAGCTGCTGGACGGCGACTGGCTTTCAGAGCATGCGTGACTCATGCAGACAATATTTCGTTACCCAACTGAACGGCAGTGGAGACACAATCGAGAAACTAAAGCATCGCAGTCGCCATCATGAAATCAACTTCCCATTATCTGACCCCTCATAGGTGTAGGACAATATTAGGTTGAGCAGAGCAAGGGCAGGTGTATGCGAAAAATAGTGCAAAAGTGGGTAGAAGCTTCACATATTGAACGACTGTCAAACTCAACAGATCGATCACAAACGGGTAATGAATGCCAAACCACGCTGAATATCTCATGACCCAGCTGAACGGTAATAGTAATTGAGATACAGCAAAGAAGTTATAGAATTCGATCGTCCTTGCGAGGACGATGAAATCAATGTCGAATTATCTGACCTCGCAACATAAAAACTTTTTTTGGGTTGAAGAAAGAATAGGCAAGCGAATTCGAAAACTATTGAGCTATAGGTTGAAAGAAGCTTCAGATGCTGTGTGACGGGTAGTGTGGCTCAAACTCGACAAATCAAGGTAGTAAACGGATATCGGTCTCCAGAAATTTTGCAATCCACCACAACAGACCGATGAAGTCGAAGGCTTAAGATCTGGCCCATCAACATACAAATCAATCAAAAGCAATCTTCAATCTCGAATAGTTAAGTTCGAGGAAAACTAATGAAAAGAAAGTGGCATTAAGAACACTCTTAAGTCGTGAAGAGGCAAACTTGAGAACCCAATTATGAAGCTGGACAATTCGACATAAAGTAATACTATTGGCTATCCGCAAAGAAGTCAGAGTAATCATAGCTCGATTAACAACACACAGGCCAAGGGTGCAGTCTACATACCGACCATAAGGACACTCATCGGATCTCATCAGGAGAACGATAGAAAACATAGAAGCTCTCATACAGCAGTTACAGCAGTTAATGTGAGTGATGGTTGCCGAGACAGAATGGGACGAAGATTCAAAAATAGGTAAGAGAGTAATAAACTCAAAAATATGACACTAAAGAAGACATAATGCTGAAACCAGTTTGTTTCTAAACCAAACTTGATAAGAAATGCCGGAAATTCTTCTCAAACTCAGCGTTTATTGTAGAAACCATTTCCAGACGCGCTACGGGGGAAGGTGAATTAGTACACCTTAATTGCGTCTAGCGAGCTCAGCTGTTCCTCCGCCTAAAGAAACTCAAGGGAAGTAAAATTTTCACTTAATGAAAACTGAGTTATTTTCCGTTTAGTTATTTTTTAGGCTTAATTAAAGCTTCAAACTGCCACCTAATGATATTTTTCCTTGAGCAGCTTATGAAAGATGGCAAGTTCATCGGCCTATCGTGATCCGATCGAACATGGGGCTCATTTGTCAGAGGAATCATCGGATATGCATTATCCGGTAATGTAACTGCATTCTGGCACCTAAATCACCTGATCAGGAAGTTGTCGGGCACGGTCGGTAGGGAAGTCTAGCGTTGAACTCTAGGTCGTTGCATCGCATAGATGTTCACTTAGTTCTATTATGTTATGTTTATTTTGCCGTCTCTTACACAAACCCCGAGGATCTACTGCACGCCTAGCTACTAAGTACATCAAGTATATATTTAAATATTTTAATGTACACTAATTGATAATAAAGTTTAAAATTGTTGATCAATAATTCGTGTAATTAAAAGCGTTAAAGTAATGAATTAAGCAATTGTGTTGGCATTCGCTTTTGTTCGAGACGTACATACCTACCCACAACTGTGAGCGAAATCCAGCTATTTAGAGCAATTAGGAAATAGTAGTTAAAATACTTAACTTTATACGCATTTTATGCTTGATGAGAGCAGTTCAAGCGATCAAGTAGTCAAAGTGACGCAGGCGCCTTCAATAAGTGCAATCTATAGCAGCGGCGATCGTGAATGCTGCTGCAGTAAAATACTCGTAGTAAGTAGGATAGGTAGACCATTGAGGATAGCGGAGTTGTAGTTGGTACGAGGCAGTTGTTGAATGCCGAAAAATAGGGGGCAACGATAGCCTGACAAAAGTCAATGATCGCACGCGCATGCGCAGAGGCAATGTGCCACATTGCTGTTTTGCATTTAGTTTGTGTAACTTCGTGATGTACCCAGTAGGCAACGATGCTCGAAAGTACTATGTAAATAAAATTGAACTACGTGCTGGAATTGCAGTTGGTATTCAGAAGAGAGCAGAGCTTAACTTTGCGATATTTTTTTTATAAGAGCTCAGCGAGCTCAGTTGATATCTGACGGATCTTTTTTTTACTGGCAGAAGTTTTCCAAATCTTCTGAATTTGATACACTTACTGCCATATTTCGTTCTATTTTCTAATAAGGTTACCAGTTCTTGCATTTAGTTTTTCAAACGGGTGGCAACTCTAACTAAAAGTATTCTGCAAACAAAACTTTTCTAAACCATCTTTAATTGACACCCATACTGTAATACTTATTTAATTATATTTTCTAGTATAGTTATGAGTTCTTGCATTGAGGTTTTCTGGCAACCCTTTTCAACAAATATTTAAACACCAGTATTGTAATATTGCACCTAACCTATTAATTTGTATTTAACTCTTTAAATAGTTGGCAATTGTGACCAAAAATATTTTTCAAATATGTACTTATCAATTCTTGCGTTAAATTTTTTAAAACATCTGGCAACTCTCTTCAAAAATATTTTCGAATTTCAAACACTAGTATCGAAATATTTCATTTAACTTTTTCATTAATTTGTATTTAACTTTTTAAACAGGTGGCAACTCTCACCAAAAATATTTTTCAAATAAAACTTTCTTAAATCTTCTTTAACTGACATCCATATTTTATTAGTGTGATTAAGTTAATTTAATTTAATTTTTCAAACTGGTGGCTACTCTTTTCAAAATTATTTTCCAAATTAATTTCACTCAATCTTTTTCGTTCAACATTCATATAGAAATACTTGATTTAACTTATTAATTTAATTGAATTTTACTTTCTAAATAATAATGGAACGTTTGACGCAACCACCTCCCAAATCCCATACAATATTTTACTTGAATGAAGGTCACTTCATTGCAGCTCCTTAGGATGGGACTTTAGCGGCTCAAATTGGCGATCACAGTGACGTTAAAGACGTTGGATTTTCGCTAGTCTATTAATGGTATATAATTCAACTATTATCATATGACGACTCAAAAGTTTCTCTTTTTCTAATATTCTTTCAGCATATTATTAAGTCCAGAATCATGAGCTCCTTGCTTTCCGCGACCGTCTCAAGAATCCTTGTCTAGTTATTCTATAAATTAGACGCAGAGAGCTACCGAAAAACACTTTATCCTGGTATGCCTTTTATCTAGATAAAGAAAAATTTAGAAACGCCGGGAAGAGAGTCTGTAATTTTTTAATTAATTTCAAGTCTACTGTCTTCTGTGCTGAATACACAAGGGTGTTCTGTGAGCCCATATTTGAGGTTTATAGAGAGTTCCTTGCGACCCTAATCTACGAAATCTTGCCTCAGATTTTTGATGCTCAGAACTAATGCAAAGCTTTTCTGTCAGGGTTTTAGAAGACACACATAGATCACAAATTGTGAATACAACCCAGCTAAGTTAAATTGTTTAATGCCTAATTTATGTACATACGAAAAAAACTTTTCACTTTTACCTTACGGTTTTTATTTTTTTTTATTTTCAAATTGTCTTTCTATCCCTAATGGGTTTAGCCGAAAACGAGCACATGCAGTTGTACAAAAATATTGATGTACAGATGGATAATGAAGTTCTGACACGCACAGCCTTTACAGCTCGGCTCATTGCCGAAGGGATAATCAGCAATATAGCGGCAGGATCAACAGATCGCGAAGGATCAGAGCCAAGGCAAAGCAACACGCAAACGAAATTTGCCAAAAATGAAAATTATATACGCGCTCGTATTTAGCTACATAAATAAGGTCATATAAATTTATACCAAAAGCCAACATTTATAACAACGCAAAGTATCGAATTGATATCGAGCGCAATGGGTAGGTGAAAAAAGACACATGTAGGGCGGCAACGCTGGCAAAAAAGGCAAAAACAAAACAACAATGACACTGAAAATGAAAATGAAGAAAGTGAAGAAATATGGATAAGCAGACGGGTGAGCAGTGTCAATGGAGCAGAGCGAGGTTTAAATTAAAAGCTATAATAAATGCCAAAAGGGGTCTTCTACTACTTCTTTGCAAATTTTTTTTTGGTTTTATTTACGCGGTCTCTAAGAAAAGTAGCTGTTTGTTTTATAGCGTGCGCTCAAATGCTTTGCGATTTATTATTTTGTTTTTTATTTATGCGACTTGCATTATTTCTGTGCACTATCCTTTTGAAAATATTTTTTTTTTTTTATTATTATTAGTGTATTTTTATTTTTTTGTATTTGCTCCTCATTTTAATTGACCGCCTGCGCTGATGGTTTTGCAACGCGAAATTTTGCACCTGCTCTCAATTTTTTCATTACCTTTACTGTTGTGTTTGTTGCTGCCTGTTGTTGTTTGCTTTTTTTTTTTATTTACTTTAACAAATTTTTTAGATGCGCCTGCGCACAGCTTGACTGTACATGCCATAGCATATGCGTTGCGGATAAGCAGAACGGCAAAGGATTCAACAAAGGCGCAGGATCAAACACAAACGTTATTTGGAAGTAAAAATATATTTATAATAGTACTTACACACACACACACACACACACACAAACATACGATAAATACAGTCCAGTCATTTTCGATAGCGGTGTGTACATATGTGACCAATTCGTGAGGATATAGTTTGAGGGACAGCTTTATGCGTTGGCGTGGCGCGTGCTACTTCTAATTTTTCTTGCCGTTGCCGCGTATAAAGCAGACACTGGTGGTTCAAGGTTTCAGAAAGAAATGCAATTTATTCGAATTGAATAACAGAATAAAATATATAAAAATATGATTGCTACTTGATATGAAAGGGAAACTGAGAGGAGCTGGAAGTAGACAAAAATGTTCCAAATAGACCAAACACATTTATATTTCACATGAACGGGTCAAAAACTACAGAGGGCGAAACTCAACTTGATATGTTCGAGTTGAATTTCCAACAACAACCAAAAATGATATCAATGTTGAGCCTTAACTGCGAAAAAAATTTAAGCGAAACTTTTTTAGTTTACTTTTTGATGCAGAAATTCTCCTACAGAAAATATTTTTTGAGAGGGGGAGATAGCATTACGAGTCTAGCAATTTTTGAAGAAAAATCTTCGATATATGAAGGTTTATAGCTCATATTAGAGCCGAGCTGTAGGCAGTTGACCCTCAATACATTCATAAAAAGCTGCTGGAAGTGCCGATCAAAATAAATCAGAGATCAAATATCGCAGGCCGCAATTGTATCTCAATAATGTTGATTACAAAAATAACCTAGCTCAAAAATATTTCATTTAGTTCACAATCCTGCCTAAGGGGTTTAATGCGTGATATAAATTTTCCTTTGTATTTGAAGTTTTATCACATCACCCATTCACATTTTATTATCAAGTCGTATATTTGATATTATTAAATCGATAGTTTTTGAGGGTGGTTATTTGTGATCCATTTCCATCGCTATTAAATTATTGTCTATCAAACAATAGGTAAATCATATGATGTGATCATGTGATACTGTCGTATGATGTGATGATATGATGTGATCTAACGTGTATTTTCAGCATGTTTGGCAGATAATAAAATAGCTCTGAATGTCGAAAAATATTTAGCTTACTCAAGTACAGTGTAACTTACGAACTTCAACATCATGAGGGCTTATATATGAGCAGACCTGGCTACCTTTTAGTCTTTGAAAATAAAATATACATATTGAGTAAGAAAATATGATTTAGATGCGAAGAGGTCGAAATATTCACCGAAGTGTAGCTAATTTGAGGAAGGATATTTCATTGATCGATATATGAAAGACTATAAAAATTAGAAATTTAAATTAGAATAACAGAAAAACGGATCGTCTAGTTGTCCCTAGCAATCGCAGCAGAGGCAACTTTGGCCATAAATGAGTAAAGTACAATAATAGGAATAAAATGCTACTTTATTAAGTAATTATTAATAAGCCGATTGCGAATTGCAGACAAATAAAGGAGTCGAACGAAATAATACATGCATAGTACAATCTGCATAATAAAGTGAATCAATAGAGTGGCAAACTTGTTTTTTTTTTTGGAATTTTTTTCTTAATATGATCACTAGGGTGCATCAGTCCACATGCGATAAAAAATCGGTGCTCTTTTTCATCGCAATTAGAAATATCAAAATATAAACCAAAATATTCCCAAATATAAAAAATAATTTTTAAAAATACTTTTTAAATCATGAAACTGTTTAAGCTTAACAGTTCTGGTTAAAGAGATTTTAAAATCTGTCCAACGGAATCATAATAATGAAATGTTTAAGCTATCTTTGACCTTTATTGCAGGGATCGAAAATAAACGTTATTTTAATTTTTGCGGATAAAATAATCATTGAGAAAATTCGCTCAAAACAAAATACGATTATCTCTATCTAATCCTTTTGTCATACGCTATGAAAATCTGACCGTATTTTTATTTGGAAGATTTTTTGTTTTAAATCATTGTACATATAATCGTAATTTTTTTGGTTTTTATTTTTTCTATTATAAATCGTATTATTGGTGCTCTTGCTATTATTGTCTTCGTCGATAAATTTTTTTGCGTTTATTATAACCGAAAAACTTTTAAAGCCAAGAATAACAATTAGTTTTTATCAAAAAACTAAAAGTCGCAAAAGAGCGTCAAATATGATCGGAAAAATTAAATCGATTTTGACTTATTAAGTATTATTCGAATATTATTTTTTGTAAATAACCCCATTCACATTGCATTTTTTTGACAACTCTCATTATTATAAAAAATCGATTTTTGGAAAAAATCTCAAATTGATCCAGCTCACTTAAAAGTTTTCTTAAATAAATTTTTTCAGTAGGTACTCAAATACATAAAATTAACATTTAGAATTTGTTAAGTTAATTTTTACTTTTTTTGAAGTAGCCGCGTGAATAACAAAAATTACGATTTATTAAGTATTCAAATATTGTCTATTGTTGGTTAAGCTAAAATTGTTTGTCTTAATTTATTTAGATATTTTTTATTTGGAAACTAAGTCACTGAAGAAACTACAAAACCACTAATAAAATTGCAGCGTTCGAAAGCGAAGTTTCGTCGTTAGCTAGACTTTGTAGATTTTATTTGTAGATTTTTTCTGACACTGGCACTCTACACACTTCAAACAAAGAAATAATGTTAAACGAAAAAATCACTCAACCAAAAAAATGATGTGCTCTCACCTACAACATTTAATACGGTAAATATAAGTGCAATAAAATATTACCCTCGCCCGCAACCTTTAATCGTTCGCGCATGCGCCCCCTTTGACTTAGCAATTTGGTTTTGTACGCCGCGGCGCTGGCTAACTGCTAGCTAATCTACCTTTTGTGCATCGATCACACACATACACACACACACACACACACACATACTATATGCTTACAGTTCTTTTATTATCATAGCATAAATTAATATTGCATGAATAAAAGAAACCACCATTAGCTGAATTTCATTATCCTTTCGTAAAAAAGCTGTTTACTTTGGCGTGCAGTTTTTGTTGTTGTTTTATTTTGTTACTCATCCAGCCGAAAAATACATAAACAAAATTATGCCGAAAAATTGCATTTCCATTTCCATTTGCATTTGCATTTTTATGTCGCGCATGCTATGTGAAAGTAATTAAAAAAATGTAGCTGCAAAATTTTTTAATTTATTTCAATTTATTACTAAGTGTATAAGTGTTTACTTCTTTTTTTTTGCTTTAGTTTCACTTGCAATTTTCATTGGTGTGGCTTTTTCTCACAAAAAAAAAGTGCACAATTTTGGGTTTATTGTCCGCATTTTGGATACCTTTACGGCAGTTTAAATTTTTATTAGTATCCTGTTGCTGTTGTTTGGCATTTTTTGCAGACAGCTGCAATCTCCTTCAAATTGTCCTTATGAAATATTTATGTGCGGATAGGCGCACACCTTTCGCTCATTCAAAGTTGATTGTATCTTAGAGTTTTATTAATTTTTCTTTTGTGTATCTTTTATGTACGCCTTTAATTGAAAAGTAATACAAAAATATCTTTACACTGGATTACACTTATAATTTCAACGCTTTGCGGAAATTATTTAATAGAACTGTCAATTAAGTTGGCTATCAGCTTAATTCGAGTTGACACGGCGTCTAAAATTATGAAGACTTTCTGCAAAATAAATGCTATGAATTGAGCTACTACATATGTGTATTGGTTAAAAAATTAAAACGAAAATTCTGCTATTGCTATAACATAATAAACATTCGATTAGGAGGAATGAAGCTTCCGTGACAGTTCCCGACCGAATATAAAGCCGGATCACTACGGTAATGTGAAGCAGCATGCCGTTTTATGAATCCTTGAGACCTTCTTACAAAGTAATTGAGATTAAGTGACGTGATTTTCTTCGGGGAGGAAATGAGCATCGATAAACCTTCCTTACCATAAATCACTCCAAATCGGCGTCTAGTAGTGATTAACTGGAAAGCCAATCGTAAAGGACTCTCTCAAAACACACTAGGCCACTGAACTGATAAAATAGCGGTCGATATTTAGTGTCTTAGACGTTCTAACGTAGACTTTAAGGCCAGATTTGCTTTGCTGACCGACAGGATTCTCAATGAAAGCTGATCACAGCTGATGCATGCACGATGAGCCAGCTCAGCTGAGGCGCAGTCCCTGTGACCAGGGATGCAGACCACGCACGTGCTGCATTTCTGAGCTAACTCGATTAGGGTTTCTCTGCAATCGATAGTGACCTTAGAGATGGTACTACTGGAATTTAACGGCTTGACTGTCAGAATAGAACGTGATATGTCGCAGAGTCAGTATAGCATTCTTCAGCCAAAGAGCGGCTTAGGATATTGCTCTCAGTTCAGCCTGAAAGGAATTACAATGGTCGAGTAGACGAACGCTCAGTGAATCCCACTTGCTACCCTGCCATCTAATTTGAAACCATCTGCAAAAATGGCCGTAGTGTGGGTTTAAGTTTCCGGCCTTTTTCTATTCATAACTTTCGGGTATATGTGTGGAGACGTCGTCCAAACAAAGTAGAAGGATTGTGTAGTCCAGCAGCCGCAGTTTCTTCTGGACTGCATCCAGAATTAATGAGAGATCCAGGGGTGAATTGCATTCGATCTAGTTGCATTGTGGCTCGCCTGGAGTTTTCGAAATATATCTACTGGAAGAATATTCCGTAGAACTTGTAGGTCTTTTGTGGGGATGGAAGGTAAAATCTCCATGAATTTGGTTCCTTTTAGAGCAAACCACCATACAGATACTCCAAAGAAGAGAATGGGTCGCACTTCCATCACCAGTGTACAATGGTTGGTTTGGACCTCAGTTTAGATCGTAACTTCTATCCCATTTACAGAGTGTGAATTAAAGTGTAGGACTCTAAATTTTCTTGTGAAAAGTACTATTTCAGTCTTAATAGGGTTCATACAAAGTCCACTCTTCCTATACCATTTTTATATGAGCTTTAAAGCATTCGGTAGTAGGTCGTTCAGAATCTGTAGCTGTTTACCCGCAGCGTAGGCGATGGCTTGACAGTTCGTGCCCCGCAAGTTTAGGAGTATAGTGCGGAGTGATTTTTGTTTTAAATTTGGTTACGGATTCGTTTAACATCTCCTAGAGAATAGAACAGAGAATATATCACGGTACTTGTTGTAAGAATTTGATAAAGGCTCCTAAAACGGTCTTTGATCACAACGAACTTCTGCCGAAAGGCGCGCGGGCGCCTGGACGGAAATTAGCGAGATGTTGAAGTGTGGCTCGATTGGATTAGACGTCTTCTCAAGAACATCAAGCAATTCACAAGATGAGAACTGGTCACTTTCCGTATATCAGAATACTGCATGGTGGTTGGGAGAGTAAGGTCGCAAATTAGCCAAATAGTAAGAGGCAGAGGAAGTGAAAAACTGAACTTATCTCTAACATCGAAAAATATTTACTGAATTTCATGTTTTTAAAAAGTTTTACTTAAATCGCTTTTGTTGTTGTCTGCTGTGGTACAAATCTTACGAGCGAATCTCCGTTAATTTCTCATTGAGCTAGACACTTGAAATGTTCAGCACAGGTAAGATATCGAAGTCAACGCAATATGATTTATAAATTTATTTGCTAGGTGGCGCAAGAGTCGATAAATTCTTAAAAATCTCTTGTATCACTGATTTTGTCAAAATAAAACTTATATTACTTGTATTAAAAGAAATAAGTGTTCCAAAAATATATCCGCTAGGTGGCGCAGGAGTACAGATATTTGCTGAACACGCATCTATGGTGCAATTTGGTTGTAATTCAAAACATATGTTCATTATTTATATAAAAAGAAAAAAAAAAATGCGCAAAAAATGTATCCACTAGGGGGTTACAAGAGCGAAATAATCGTAAAACTCCCATTTAGAGTCTAATTTGGTTTATATACAAAATGTAAAGCTCTACCAACTGAGCGGTAGGGGGCTCACATGAAGTATGTACATATATATATACTTATGTAAATACTAATGCTAAATATATGAACAAAAATTCTTAAATTCATGCAAAAAGCAAAAAAAAAAACATTTCAATAAAAATTGTTTTAATTTTCCCAAACAAATGACATAACACGGGCGGAAAAAGTATTGGCGCAGTATTTTTTTTTTAAATTCACAATGTATTCCAAACTTAAATTTTTACTGTAAATTTGTTTAAATGCATCACATTCTAAAACAAAATTTAAACAAGCTCAAGTTTGAAACTCTGTACAAAAGGCACAAAAAATCAGCCAAAAAAAAAATTGTCTTCAAAATTTTGAAAATTAAAAAAGCAAGTTTTAGAAAAATTTCGGGTAAGTTTTGTTGCTCATTCAATTTTAATATACCAATATATGCAAGTTGTAAGTGGCTAAAAACTTCCGTTGATTTTTAATAATTTTTTTCGCCGGCTGTGTTGACTGTTTTCTACCATATAAAAATAAATATTGTTCATACATGAAAGACATTGTGAATATTATAAACAAAAATTGTGCTAATACTTTCGCTTTAAAAATTTTATTAAGAACAATTTTTTTCAAAATAATTATTTGAATTTATTTCGCTAGCTTGGTGTGTGATTGGAACATATGTACATATGTATGTAGTGTGCCTGCTTCTCTGTCAATTAAACTTTAAAAATATGTACTATATATGTAAATATAAAATAAATTACGTTTCAATCCAAAAAACAGCACACAACGTATTGTCTGACAACCAAATTCCGTTTGCTGTACATTTACTACTATAAGTAGATACTCTAACACTTCCCTCAACTACCCCCAAAAAAAAAAAAAAAGCATAGCCATAGACGTAGCCTAAAATACGCACCGCGCTTTACGCATTTCAACGCGTCTATTTTCATTTATTTATGTGCTATTTATTTTTCAAAAAACCTTTACTATTGCCATAAGCGCTTCAGCGAAATGCCAGTTGCCAGCGGCTTAACCCTGCAACTAACCAACCAACGAACCAACCACCATGCTGCCGGTAAATTTTTGTCTTATACAATACGTGTGTGTGTGTGTGTGTGTGTGTTTGTAAAAGAGCGCACCCTGCAGTCGGCCTGTCCCGCTAAGGTACGAACGCATTGCACGACGACGCATTTGTTTGGCCCATTCGACGCACCACTTTCATAGCCACCACCAATTCACAGCCGTTGCAGCAGCAAAATTCTGGCAGCTCAGTTCAAACGCATATCCTTCCTGCCCTGTTGGGTGTCAGCTTCTTTGTGCTTCTTCTCTATTTTTCAACCTTCCACCCTTTGAATTTGTTATGTTTAGATTCGGTGTTGGTTTATTTTTTTATGCGTGCGTGCGTGCGTGCGTGCGCTGGGTATTTGTCTATGGGACAGCCTTGGTTTGCCCATGAAATGTGCCATTGTGCGTAATTTGAGGGTTTGCTGTAGTTGTTGCTGTTCTTCGTATGCTCTGTTGTTGCTTCTAATGCTATTTGATTTCCTGATTCTTGTCAGCGCTGCTGTTGCCCTCTGTCAGTACATTTTTTCCATTTTTGCTATTTTTGCTATTTTCTAGTTCTGCTATTTTCATCCTGTGCGCCTGTTCGTCAATTCTGCGTATCGGATAATTGAAATGTGCGTGTAGTCGCTTCCTCAGCACGGCTGCTAAAAATAGTATGTAGTTTTCAAATTTATCACCACCGTCCTGCGTGTGGGACAGTATTTTATGTACGCACTTTTTGCTTTCCACTGACTTATTGCCTATTAAATAGGGGTTGCTATTTCCCCCAATTTAAGTTGTCATGATTTCGTAGAGATCAGAGGGAGTTGACATTGAAAAAATGTTGTTTAAAATATAACTAGATAACAGCAATAATAGCACTTGGCATTTTGCAAAGGAAAAGAAGAAAATGTTGCTTCACAAAATCTGCCGATGCAAAAATATGTGACTGCTTGATTCCCATATGTCTGAAGAGTTTGGTGTCCTATACGGAGACGTAGCATCGTGTACCTTTGTGCCGATTATCACTCGATAGCACGGATTGAGTACTAAGCGGCATTTGCTGTCCAAATACAGTCCGGCATCTCCTAGTCTCTGCTCTATGGATGAAGAAACTCGGGTAAAAAGGACCTTCGGCACCCACGGATGGGCAATAAAAACAAAGGCGCACATGAACAAAATGGAAATACCAAGTGTGGATGACTTATACCAGATTCGAAAAGTATTTTTCAGTTTGTTGAACTCTTTTAGTGTCGACCTAAGCATAGCTTTTCCATTATTTTAGACAGTTAGACAGCGATACGAACTCTTAACTCCGAAATGGTGACAACAAACCTAATGAAGGAGTGCGTTACAAACTTGCTTCGTCGGCATAGTGTTACCCTGTACAGTAACGAAAAGACCGATAAGCTGGCTCGAAACGACTCCGTCGTGCATATCTCAGAGACCGTAGAGGTTCCGACGCCTCTGAGTTTTATTTGAGGACTTATCTATGACCACTGGCTCAATTCGGCTAACTGCGAATGAAAGAACTTACAATCGTGTAGGGTTTTTTGGGTGTATGTGGTCTTTCAATGCCAAACTATTTCCATCTTTCATTAAAATGAATATGACGGACGTTTCCAAGCTAGCCGCTTCTTTCACAAAGCACTAAACACTGGGTACTCAAGTTACCCGTGTTGGATTGGAACACGTGTCGTATTCAACCATGGTCGTTGTCGTCAAACTCATCTAGGAGGAGGCCCAGAAAACGTGCAGTTTCGACAGGGTTGGACCAGAGGGAGAGGAGGGTTAGATGAGTGGTTTTGAGAGGGCATGTGAATAAGTGATTGGTATCGTGCGGAGAATCTCCACATGCCGGACATGTGTTGGGTATGTCAGGGTTGATTCTGGATAGGTAGGAGTTGGGCCTACTACAGTATCCAGATCGGAATTGTGTCAGAGTGACGCGGGACTCGCGGGGCAGCAGGGACTCCTCATCTGCTACAGGTGGTGGTTGGGCTCCAATAACTGCATTTGCTTGGCGAGAGTCAATGGTGGGAGTGACTGTCTCTCAGTGGTACGCCTCCGGATCCAGCGGTTGTGTTATCAATGACTGTATATCGTCCTTCAGTTCTAAGAGATACCTTCTGATGTGCCTGGGGGCAGCTCCACTGCAAGCAGATGCCTGTTTGGGTGCCCCGAGCGGTGACATCCAGCAAGGAACTGCTTGCTGATCATGAGGTTGTGCTTCTTAACGCGGAGCACATTGACCTCTTGGTGGAGATGCTCCTCAGACGACATTAGCAGGTATCCCGTCACCGTGCGGAGTGCGGCGTTCTGGCAGGTCTGCAGCTTCATCCACTGTGTCTTACTGGTTCCCGGCAACCACACTGGCGCAGCATAGTTAATTACCGGCTTTGTATGTTGCCAACAAGGTTTCTTTGTCTTTGCCCCAAGAGCTGCCGGCGAGCGACTTGAGGACATTGTTGCGGCTCTGTACTCTATTGGTGATTGCGGTAGTATGCGCGAAGAAGGAGAGCAGGCTGTCAAATGTCACCCCCAGAATATTCGGGCGATTAACCGTCGGAATGGGGGTGCCATCGATGTGGATCCACTGAGAGCTCCTCGGACGCGTTGCTGAAGTTAGAGCCGAAGTGCTTGCGTCGTAGCCTTGCGGAAGCATGGCAGCTAAAGAGACGGCTGGGACAATGGGGTATGTGATAATATTAAGCTTAACGGCATGAATCTCTATCGGGCAATGCCTGATCAAGTTCGCCTGACCCCCTACAGTCCACCACCAGCCAGAGGGTGCTTGTAGTTCTGCATGTCTTGGTATTTGACCAGCATTCGCTAAGTCAATGAAGAGTTCAGTTCTTCTATAAAAGTCCGCGAGTGGTCCCACCACTCTCCCCCTGCAATTTCGGCTTTAACAGTAAGTATCCTAAGGTCTTGACTGCCGTTGGGCTATCAGAATAAATGTTGACTCTTCTAAGAGGAGTGCGTAGAAAATTGGCTGCCTCTTTGAGAGTAGATTTAATGAAATACAGTTTTTATTATTTTTTTATGAAAAAAAAATTGTTTTAGAGTAAGAAATGTTAATATTGTCACAAGCAGAGGCATAGCAAGGGTGTGGCCAGATAATTTTACATCAATTAATACCAGTTATGGGCTGCAAATTTTCGGAACCACAGCCAGTGGAAACAAGCTTATTATTTCTTTTATCTAAATAAAGGACTACAAAATAGCAAATCACGGGTTATTTTTCGACAACTTTCGGAACTCCCTTAAGGCGCTGCACGACCTTGCTAAGGCTCTGGCAAAAAGGAAACTATGCAGATACAGACTTATGAAACAAACATGTTACCATTTCCTTACCTTCATTCTTAGTACTCAATGAATGCGAATAATAAGTATGTACTTAAATAAAGGAAGAAAAACAAAGCTAAACAATGATAAATATAATGCAAATAAAATTCATAAATGCCGGAAACGAAAATAGGACTGAAAAGGAAGCGCACAAAAGTAAAAAAACAAAACAAAAGAAAACACTGAGGATAACTGAAGAAAATGTAAGAATGAATGAAGAGCTACAATAAAGAGCAAGAACAAAACTATAGCAGCTAAAAAAATTGGCAGCAATTTTTTTTTTTTGCTTAGAAGAAACAAAGCTAAAGCCATATGAGAGCGCTGAACATACATATGTACATACTATACGCAATTTTCAAGAAAATGTCAGTGAAGGAGTCACATGCCAAATAGAAAAATAAAGGGAATAATCCCAAGAAAAATGTGCAGTACAGCGGACAGTAAAATAAATGGAAAATTTGAGTTACAAATAAATGCGTGAAAGAATTATAATTACTACAGCAAATCGACACTTAAACTACCACAAAATTGATTTATATACATATGTATGTATGTGTGTATGTATGTATATGCATGCGCACAAATACAACTAAATGCAAGAAACACATCTACGGTGACTCAAAAACCTAATCGCATGATGATTTTTTTTTTTACAATATTTACAGCGTTACAAGTGGCTTTTGTTAATTTTTTACGAAACTTTAGTTCGTTCTATAACAAAAAGCATACAAATTAAAATTTGAAATTTTGTAAAAAAAATGTATAACAACTCAAAAAAATTTTCATCAAATTTGCAAAAATTTTAATCAGAATATTTTGGGCATGCAGTTTTGTTGTTCATTTTATTTTAGCACAATAATGTGCAAGTCTGAAGTGGCTTAAATTTTCGGTGGATTATTAAAATTTTTGGAAATTTTGGGTTTGCATTTTTTTTCCATTTAACGCATCTATGTTATATGACAGCAGTTATTAAAGACCGCCTGTACAAAAAAAAAATTACAAAAATTAACGGGAATTTAAATAAAATCCAGCCGTTCTATGGAAAAATTTCCGCAAGACCAAAAGTTAAAGAAATTGTCAAAAATCAACAAGAACTTTGAGCCACTTGAGACTGACACATTATTATGCTGAAATTTAAAGGACTTCAAAACAGCATACCCAATAATTTTTTGAAAACTCCGATTAAAAAATTTGAAATTTTTTTGATTTTTTATAAATTTTTAATTTTAATTTATATGGCTTTGATTCTACGTAGAACTAATTAGGCTTAAAAAAAATTACCAAAAACGACTTAGCGTTAAAAATATTGTAAAAATTTGTAAAAAAAAAATCACCATGTGATCAGTTTATTGAGTCACCGTATATACATTTTTCATTACATTCTCTTTTGAGTACTTACATTTCAAACTAGGCGAACGCTTGCTACTCACATACAGCCAGCCAACATGAGATGCTACATACAGATCCATTTGTATTGCAAGGAAAATGCTCGCGTAATCGCCGCTACCTATGCTATTAATACGGTTGTAGTATTTCTACGCACTCTCTCACTATACATATAGTTATGTATGTATGTACCTTTCCCTCTCCTACTCTCCCACTCTCCACACAGCACACCTACTCTCATTTTCACGTTGCTTGCTAGGTTTTCTTATGTTTGTATGCCTTTTCAACGCACCTATGTTTTCATTGTATTTGTGTCTATCATTTCCAGCGTTTTCCAATATGAATTTTCCGCTGTCGAACAACAGCGACGGCATGGGCAGCTAGCTAGTTGTCTGTTAAGCGCACTGTTCGCTGCGACTATCTATGTATGTATGTAGGCGGCAAGCGTTAATACTAAAGCGCTGTTGCATGAACGCTGCATAGCACAGTGGAGCAAGCATATACCCTAAATATTTTGCAAAATTTAAATTTTTTCCCTTTGTTTAATCAAATCACACTACAAACTTTGTAATTTTTTCATTCGCCTAGTTCACACAATTGTAGTTCTCACCATGTTCATGGAATACTCGTTACATTGAAGGAGCCCCCAATATTTCCCCAACTGCCGATGGCGATAATTTTATAGGATACCTGTTGGATATTGAGCGGTTTGCTTCACTTGCAACTAGACACAATATCGGGCAAAAAATATCGATATGCACGCATTCCACGTATCGCTATACAAGAATCGGGTACCCATAAATATCGAAATCTAAAGACTCGACACCGAAAATATAGATACTAAATTAAAAAGTGAATCCAGACACAATTTTTTATTAAACGTGTTATGTTTGTCAGTTAGCACGTGCCTGCACAAATACCTAACTTGGCAGTCCAAATTTGAGGACTTCAGTTTTGAACAACTGGTACCCCTTCCGGTCCGTCGTTTTATTTTACCAATATGGCACTGAGAACTTGTGCAAAATTGACAGCAGAGTACGCACCTCAACTAAAATTGGTAAGGGATTTGCTTACAGCGTGGCCTTGATGTGGAGCTTGTGCTTCTCAATACCGTTTTCATTCCAGCTAATTTAAAAAATTTTCTAGATGCCCTGAAAGCATTTTCTGTATCAAAAAGAAAATTTTGCAAAAAAGGTCTTACGTCTTTTTCGCAGGTAGGGCTCGTGTTGCCTTGTAAATAATTTTCTTCGATTACAACAGTGGGGTTCAAGCACTCGATTCCAAAAAATATTGGTTTAAAGTATCGAGTGAAAAAAAATATCGATATGGTATCATATCGAATCGAAATTCCAGTCCCTACGAAAAGCCGGCTACCCTTCATCAACAAGAGATTCCATTTTGTTCATATTCAATTCAAGTGCAAATATTTAGGAAGCTCAACGTTTAGCGCCCTCAAACAAATAAGCCCTTGATGAATGAAAATCTTTGAAAATAGTTGTTATTTTTGGGGTCGCTTAAAGTCAATAACTTTTTCAGTGGCCGTTCGTAGAAAGTAAAAAACATGCTCAAAATGCTTTCGAATTTCGGTTTGCAGGGAAGTTCTCTTATTGAGCTGATGTGATAGTCGAGTGACGAAGATATGTAGTAGCTGTTTATTGCGACTGCAGCTTTCCAACATCGAGCTTTCTTTACGTAGCAAGGTAATGAACCGAGTGGATGTTCGGTCCTTAGAGTGTAAACCTAATATACTGGAAACGTGTCTGCCGTCTATCGCGATATAATCGATTTGATTTCGTTTTTCGATCCGGGGACAGCAACAATATTTGGTTATTTTGGGATCTGATGGTCGCCAAGCATAATTTTGATATCATGGCGGGGATAACGTTCATAAGCGAAATCTACATTATTATAAAAATGATCTTTGCTCACGTCGCCCTCATCCGACACCGAAATTGCGTTCCTTTACATGAGAGCTGTAGGCTGTAGAAGATGTCGTATGATGCTATGGTTTTCTTCCCTAGCTCCGTCCATTTAATTTCCTGGATGGCAGCGATGTTAGCCCTTTCATGCTCTGAAGAGGACATCAACGCGCCGGACAGCAACATTTTCCCCAATAAGTGTGCGGGAATACCAGGTGCATATCCTCAAATCGGAAATTCTTAACACATTCGAGTCTCAAGCGGTTTTGACGAAAATCTTCACCGGATCCCAAACACGTCGTTTGTTAGAAATCGGTGTGAAAGTATCATATATTGATTTCCGAACTATTCCCGAACTGTTTTGTGGTTTATTTCGGATAATATAACTGTTGTGCGACATGACATAGTTTGACGGAGCTCGAATCGTACGAAAATATGTGACGCATTTTTTTTTTGCTATTTTGTTTAAGTATTTGTTTACTTTGTGTTTATTTTTTTTACTTAGACTTTATTTTCGATTTACTTTGTTTTCATTTTTATTTTAATATTTCAGATTTATTTACAATAGTACGTTAAAAATCGCGAGGCGAAACCTTAAAAAAAGTGAAATGTTTCAAGTTTTGGAAAGAAGTAATGACGTTTTTCGAGCGATGATGACACTTTGACTGATGATGACTGGGCAACCAGATGATTCAGATGCTGACTCTATTGATGTTAATATTAGTATTGACAATACTGAAGATGATTGGGGAAATAGATGAAGACGAGAACGCAGCAACAACCTTATCAGACGCAGTCGATTTTGCCGAAGCGCGCGATATTTGGGCGTTGGAGTTCAAGGAATTGAAAAAAGTGCGGTAAAAATTTCAAACTTTTGAAACCAAATTTTTAGAAAATTTTCAAGTATGCAGTAATCCACAAAAGTAAATTTATTCATTTGTTATGTAATGTATGGAAAACGGCGCAACACCATCTGCATATAAAAATATCAAAACTTAAAAAGAACTTCTAGCCCTTTGAAATTTTCAGTTTTCTATGGTAAAATTTAATGGAACCCAAAACTGCATGCACAAAAATTTTCTAAAAATTGGGATTAAAATGTTAGAAATTTTGATAAGATTTTTTTAATTTGTTGATTTTTTTTATAAATTTTCTAAAAAGTATATTTTTATAAAAATATATTTAAAATTAAATAAGGAAAGAAAACATTGTAAAATCTTCTTAATACATTACACTATTATTTTTGTGAAAACAACGATTGTTTTTTTTTTTTACATTTCATGAATTCTATTTTTGATTTTACTCCACTGTATCCCAATAGGGTGCTGCCGGCCTCGCAACGCCGGTAACAAATGTCAAACACATTCACATAAACACAGCTGCTTACGTACTACATATTTGGAATAGGTGCCGCCGACCAGCGTCTGCACGTGAATATCTACATATACGCAGAAAATTCAACTCTACGAGTGTATTTGTACCAAAGTACAAGTGGGAAAGTTGGCATTCATTGACGCCACCTACAGTTAATGAATTTTCCAATGCGTTTGCCAACCGCCGATTGAGTTCGTAGCAAACAAAAGCAGCGTACGAAGAAGCAAACGAACGAACGAACGAGCGAACACAAAAAGCAAATGCCAAGCAGCACTAAATGAGCGACGGACGACGCCGCGTAGTTGTCACGCTGCCACCCATATAGCTGAAGCGTACACTCACTCACACACACACACACACACACACAAACATGCTGTGAACGAACACATGGCAAGCGAACGAACAACCGGCAGCGGCCATTTTGATTTTCGTTTTTCCGGCATACAGGCCATAGCAAAAGTGAAACAAAGGCAAGGCAGCGTCAAAGCGAGCAGCAAAAGAGGCGACGACTGCGCTGCCGCTGTACCAACACCAACACATACATACATACATACAAACATTTACAATAACAGCATTTGCTACGCTTTTCCAGCCATTGTGGGCAGCGCGTAACAGCGCAGCGGCGACACAACGACAATTTCAGCAGCAGCTGCGTCAGGCAAGTAGGCAAAAACTCAGTTTTACGGCGTTTTTCACGGCGGTGTTTGAGCGAAAAATTTTCCTGGCGGGAGAAATTTTCAAAATTAATTAAATTAAAGGTGAATTTTTTAAATAAATAATAATAGTGTTGAAAATTGGCGAAACACATGACGGTAGAAAATTTCTAAAGTATTTTTAGTGGCATTTCTTGTCGGAAACAACGTATGAAAATTTTAAAATTTTAATGTGAAAATTTCAAGCGTACAGTGCGTGGCGGCTTAAGCGGTTTGCTTCGCTCGAGCTGAGAAAATTTGAGAAAAAATGTATTGAGCGTAGCGTTGCGTACTACATACAAACAAGCTGTGTACATAACCTCAAAGTGTATAGCGGCGAAGGCAAAGTGGAAGAAAATTTTGAGAAAAAAAAATTATTGTTAAAAATATAAGTAATTATTTACTTTTGATGAAAAAATAAACAAAACGGAGTTGCTTTCTTTGTGGGTGAAAATTGTCAGCTACCTAAATATAAAACAAATGATTTCCAAACGCGTTCAACAAACTGTTTAACCAAATAACAAAGGCAAAATTAAATATACTGTGATTTTGAAGCATAGGCGCAACATAAAAATATGATTTGCTTCCAAACCATTCTTGTTTTTAAATAGAAAAAAAATTTGGCAATAAAAATACCAAGCAAACGAATTTGGTGACAAAACAAGAACACTGAATTTGAAATAAGACTGAAAAGGGTACTAGCAAATCAAAAACATAATTTCAAGCAAAATTTTTCAGCATTCAAATTTAGTTTCAGAAACAACAGTTGCGACTAAAAACTATACATAGTTAATAAGCAATGAAAAAAATTATTTTTTTCACATGCATTTAAAAGCAAAAATTTTAAAATCAATATCGAAACGAATTGAAAAAAGTGTTTGTTTTCTTATGTGTTTATATTGCTCTAAAAAGGAATTTTAAAAACAATACAAAAATTTCTTAATTTCATCGCAGCTCAAAATATAAGATTTTATAAAACACTGGAACAGATTTCGGAGCGCTTGCTGGACAAAACAACCACCAAAAGGGCGGGATTTAAACAAATTTAAAATATTTTTTTTATTTAGCTAAAATTTCTGAATAATAATTTAAAAAAAAGCATATGTAATAAATATTTACACCTTTTAGTATAAAACACTTTTTTGATCGGCGGAAAAAAATTATGTGAATAAATATTTTTTATAAAAAAAAATTATATGCAAAAGCAAACAAAACACTTTTCATGCGCTTACATCATAAAAGAACTACTAAAATTGTTTTCGATTTTTTGCTAATCTTTACCGAAATCACAGACCATATCCCTACAATTTTTGCACGGAACCAAAGAATTTGTTTTGATTTTTTAAAGACTTTGTTACGAAATGTCGATTTTCGAGTTCGTGCAAAAACGTCCAAGGTCAAGCAAACTCGTATACAAATAATTACGAATTCATTAAATCAAATCAACACATTTGTGACTTTCTGCAGAATACACTGAATTTCGAAAAATTCGTAAACTTTGGTTTCAAAAATTAGAAATTGAAATCTACTTGCATACAATGGAAAAATTGCAACATATTTTTTCTTAAAACGATGTTTTTTATGTTTAATTCATGCCTAGCTGCTAGTCTTTCCTTCTTAAAACAGAAGCCTTTTTTTAATTTTTCAAGATACCCATCGATAAATTCTAATGCCTAAGACTTATCAGAGAGCATCGGTAGGTTATTTTCTTATTCCTATTACAACAATTGCCGTCCTGGTTCAAATGCAAAATTTTATAGCGAAACGGGATCGCCTTTCGGCAAGCAGAAAAAGTTTCTTCTAACAATTATCAACCGTTCGGCATGAAATTGGAGGTTCCTTCTCAAGACGCAGAGAAGCAGAGAAGATGAACGAGTTTTGGACACAGCAAATTGTTATTATCATTAGTAAAGCTTTCCTTTCTTTTCGGACTGAGCAAAGGAACACAATGAAAGAACCAAGTGAAGAAGAACCTGTTGCCAAACACGAGGAATACGCAATAATTTTAGAGCTCTGAGCGGTGCAAAACTTTTTTCACAAGTAACTTTAGGAAATATAGAGTGTAAAAATAGATGGCATATAGAAATGAAACAAAGTCGATTTTTCAATCGATACGAAACAAAACGAAGAATATCGCTGGTTAAAAAATCCCATAAAAGTAAATCCATATCACCTCATCGATTTCTAAATGTATGACAACAAATTTGGTTGTTTTGCTCAATTGCCATAAGTAAAGAAAAACGTTCTCCATTTATCCTCAGGCCTAAAAAACATTGAACTTTTTCGTATTAACTAACTCATTTCGATTTCAAGTCGGGCGGTAATATTATGCTATTAGTTTTTTAAAGAATACTGTGTGGTAAGGGTTTATAGAAAGAGTGGGATTACCTTTGCTTTATTTTCTTTATTCATTCTTTAAAAACTTTTTAAGGAGCTAAATTATTTTTCTAGCTTAGCTGAATCGATTCATGAATCGTATGGTAACTGAAAAAATTTATCCAAAAGGCGCGAAGCATCGACTTTCGATTTAATCGATTGAAAAACGGCATACCTAATAAGATAAACATCGAGAATAAGATGAGTATTCAACAAATTACGTGTGACAACCCTAAAACTAACCAGGGTTTTCTTTAAGGGTAGTTCCTACATCCAGAAACATGTATGAGCTGGATTTTTGTAAAAGTTATATCGGAAGATTTTGTTTTGAATTTTGGCTTCCTCATTTATTTTTATTCGAATATAATTATTTTTTAAACGACTTGAGAAAACAAGAGGAGCTTATCTATTATATTTCTAAAGAACGGCCGAGCTTCGATTCGAATTCGAACCGAAGCCGCACCCAACCGAACTTTGGTGGCCGAACATATTATCTTTATGGTTTTCTGTTATTGCGTAAATAAATGACTTTTGTGATAAAATATACTTTAAAATAAATTTTTAATACAAACTTTAAAAAATTAGTTTTTTTTTTTATTTAGTCGAAATTAATTCTAACTGACGAAAGTTCCACTTTCAAAGATTATTTAAACGGTCAGTCAGCTGACTTTAACCAAAAAACAAAAACAAAAATATTTTAAACCGATGCAGAAAAATTATGCCTACTCAAATTTGAGCAAGACCAATATTTGATAACCACGTTGACAATAATGTTCACTATTTTGCTTTGAAAAATTCTTGATTTTTGATTAATATGAAAGAAACCAGAGTTTTCCGAAGAATTTAACAAAAGTATAAAAACTGCAAAACCACAACAAGAATTAAAAGTGCAATAGCTAGCGTGAAAAATAAATAAAAAATAAATAATTTAAAAGTAAAATAACGCATAATTACTTTAATAACTAATGCTCATCAAAAAACTACATATTTCTACCCCCAGCAAGCTTTGCGGTACGCCTCCTAAAATGCACCCACACACATAAATACATTTACTTTTTTACAGGAATATTCACGCCATAAACGCCTTTAAACCCATCAAATTGCACTCACCTCCTTCGGAATATTCTATGTACATACCACAGTCTACACTTTTACTACTAATTTTACTACGGTACGCAAATTTTTTACTCGCATTTCTTTATCGTAAAACATTTTTTTACTACTTCCTTAAGTTTGTAGTATTTCGTTTGTTTTTTTTTTGCTTTAAAAAATTCACTACTACAAAAAATTTTTCATTTAGCTAACAGCAAGAGTAAAATTCATCCAAAAAGAAAAAGACGGCATAAACGAAAAACGTAAGGCAGGAATGAATATGCATCGTTACAGAAATGTCGACGTACTCAAACCCATCATCATCCATCAAAATTGCCAAACGCTTTCGTTTCGGTTTTTTTTTTTTTTTTGGTTTTTCTGTGTGCAATTTTCCATATTCGCCGCTTTGTTTTCCCCCTACTTTTCGCTGCTCGAGTATTTCCTTTTACTTTCTTTCGTTCGCCTACAACTTTTCCACTACTGCTGCCCTCTGATATACAGAAATATCTTTGTTAGTTTTTCTGCGCTCTCGCTAAAGTTTTCATCTCCTTCCGCAACATACACACCTACCTAGGTATTCCTCTCACATCTACTTTTTTTTTACATTTTATTGTTTTTATGTAGTTCTATTTTTTGTTGCCGCTTTCCAGTTGGTAGCCAGTGCGAGCAATTTCGCCACATCAGCACGGATGTTAGTTGCTATGTTAGTTAGTTTTTCGTAGCCTACATCCTCCTACCTCAATGTATTCTTTCCTATTGGAAACGCTTCTGAGATGATTTCCAAGGCGTCAAGCAAAAAGTGTTATACATATATATGAATGGGGAAAATTATACGCACAGAGCTTACCATTAAATATAATTTTCCTTACACAGCGAGTCACACAACTGTAACCTAGACCTATTCTATAGAGTTTCTTCTTTTGCCGGCATCCGAGACCAATCATTTCGCTACTTTACGAAGTTGCGTCAGTTGTTCACGCCAAGCGTGCATAGATAGATATATCTTTCGTAAAATAGTTCTATCGAAAGCTCATGAGGGAATGAGAGATTTGTAGAGCGAAATTTTTGTACGTCGAGAGTGGACGCTGCTTTTCAATTGCCCTCCGGGTCAAAAGTAAGTAGCACCTCTACGCAAAATTTCTTCTTCATTTAATCTTCTGACTGACATTATTAGTTACGTTTCTGCTGATCGCAAGAATGCAAAGTCCATTACTAATTACTCGAGAACTTGAGAGGACTCTCGTGTGTCTTGCCAGGAAGACTTTCCGTTCTCCACATTCATTGTAACGTCTCTGATGCTACATTGCCGCCTTAGTCAACTTAGACGAGTCTGCACTTTGGATGGTGAATTCGCTTCACCAATATGATTGCTATTTCATGTCATGTAACTAGAAAAGGTTTATTTAACTTTCCCAACAAGTTCCCATAAATCTTCTAGCGATCCCTATGCAAAAATAATTATCTTGTGTTGATTTTGTGACTTTCGCCAGTAGCTTGGCACTGTCGAATAATCAAAACTTCGCAGTAGTTCTGTAGTGTTTTTCCCAAGTTAATTCCAAAAATTTAGAAGATAAAAAACTTTTTCATCAGACCTTTTCATTCCTCGGTTCAAAGTTTACATTCCTATCCCCTCTTTTCAGCGGAGAGATTTCAGTATCTAATCGAAGATCTAACCGAATAAATTTTCATTCATCATATAAACAATTTTGAATGACGAATGAATTTTCAATCATCTTAAAAAAAATTTTCAAAATTTTTGAATCACAAAATATCGATCAAACTTGATCGGAAAAATTTTAAAGGCGTATTAACTCAATTTTCCTATAAAACAATGGCTCCCTATAAAACAACTCACATACGAAGAGTCGACACTAACCTAAATAAATAAAAATAAATAACTATTTTGAAATTTAATTATGATAATAAATAATTTCCCAAAACTATACAGCTTTCTGAGGTGTTTCGGACTAATTTTTCCATACATTTTATGCCACCTAAACTAAATAGAAGCATCCTGAAATTCAGCTTCTAAAAACTATCGACCTGCCATTTTTTTGCTCAAAATTAAAAAAAAAACACTTTTGTCGCGAAAATACTTTCTGAATTTATGTAGAAATAAATTTTTTTGGACAATTTTTGGAAAGCTTATATCCAAGGTTTAAAAGCATGCCATGAGATTTACCCAAATTTTTTTCAATTTTCACTTAGAATCCTTTAAAAAGTGACAATGTTAAATAGTAGAATTTGTTAAATTTATTAGTAAAATATTTTTTTTTGTTTTTGAGGATTTTTGCCTATATTTTGTTATCATTTTTTTTTATCTGCTTCTTTATGCCAGTTTCTTTATATTAAACTTTCAACGCTGCGCTCAAGTTGCTCCTACGTAGCCTCTTCATTTCCTTTCGCTAAGTTTCACGTGCCTTTGTTCACCATTTACAACTGACGTCCTTTCGCCGCTTCGCACACTCACACACACACACACGCATACATGCACACATGCATATTTCCATCACACATACACAGGCGCGCCTACATTTCTCCACCAAATTTTCTCTATTTTCGATGAGCGCCGCGCCAGCAAACAGCTGGAAGTTGCGTAGAAAAAAGTCACATAATTTAATGAAATATCTAAATACAACATCTTGTGGGTGTGTGCAATTTAAAAAAAACAAAAAAAAAACAGGCAACAAAAAATCAATAAAATTGAACTTATTTTACAGGCATTTAAATCAATAGCTAGTGTACAGCAAAAAGGTGTTGAAAAAAATTCGAGTGCGAAAAAATTGCGGTAGCCAAACAAATTAAAGTGTCAACTACAAAAAAGTGTTGGTATAGAAATACACAGCTAAAATAATAGCAACATAAATTTCAGTAAAATCACAAATTTTTCACTGTGTAAAAAATAGTGCAAAGTGTTGCAATCAGGTGTTAAAAGTTTTTATTACAGAAATAAGAAAAAAAATTTTTTAGTAAAAATCACTGGCATATGTAAAGTATGCCAACCAATTGCAACAGCTATCTACAACAGAAACAACAACAACTCAAAGCGGCTAATCGTGCGAGCAACGTCAACAATTTGGATTACAACACGTAAGTGCTGCGAGAAAAAAGTTATTTATGTACACAAAGTGTGGAATGATTTTCATATAAATTTAATTGATAGATAGATTTTCGTATATTTTTTTTTAAAGCTAGCAGTTAAAGTAATAAATTTTCAATTGCCTGTGCTTGTTGCCTACGTCAAGGAGCTAAAAATAACGTCTAGCTTGTATACTTTCGGCCTCAACCAATTTCGCATTATCGCCTACAACAGTTGAGGGTTGCTAGCGAATAATTTTATTATTAAATATCGCATATTTTTAGGCGTACAACAACTGTTGCCCGATTGAGAAGCGTCATTTTTCCACGATTACGTATGTATGTGTGCGTGGATGTGGAAATTGTGGATGGATTCAATGGAAATTGTATATTTACATATATAATCGTCGATTTGTCATTTAATATAATATAAAAATTCTAACAAAATATTATTTACAAAAACCTAATAAATTAAAAAATTTATTTAGTTTTCAAACATAAAGGGGGCAAACAAACCTAAATTAAGAGCAATACGAGAAAAAAGCAAAAAAAAAAAAAAAAAAATAAATAAAAAATATAAATATAAATGAAAAAAAAATTAAATTTATATGAAAAAAATATATGTATAGAAAAAAGTTTGCTAAATTTTAATTAAATTGTTCCAGTTAGTTATGGTATATTCATACACAGTAGTACTCATTATTTTGAGTATGAAAATTTAGAGACATTTTTAAATGTTTTTAAATTAAAATTTTGAACATTTTCTTAAAATTATTTTTAAATTCTTATTACTTTTACTATGTAGGTGCATTTACATAGGTAAAAGAGGTACTCTTAAGTTATTATTTTATTTTAAACAAACCAACCGCTTAGGGTCAAAATTTCATTAGTAAATTTTTGAAATCTGGTATAAATGAAAAAGTGCGCACACTTACTTACCGCAGTTTTTTGTCGCTTTAATTATGTTTTTGGGATTTTTCAACTTATGCCACTCCATCAATGCTTCTGAAAACACAAAGAATTAAAAATTAAAAATTTTCAAACACTCATTAAAAAAATTAAATTTTGATACAATTTTTTTTAGTTTCAATTTATAAAATGATTATTTTTCTGTTATAAAATGGAATAAACAAAAGAGTTCAATCTTTAACTGAACTGGAACAAATACATTAAATTTCAACTTATTGGGAATTAGATTTTTCAACCATATAAAAGACAATCCAACAACAACAACCTATCTTTAAAAATTTTAAGTACATTTTCTTGTTTTTTTTTTTGTTTTAAGTCTAAAATCAGAAAAATAATCTTCTCAAAATGGGTTTACCAAAATTTTAAATTTAAGAGAATTTCTGAAATACAAAACACGCTTAAAAAACTTCTCAATTAGAACTGGAATTTCCTGGAAATTTAGTGGTTATTTAAAAAAAAGGCTTAAAATAACAATTTTAAAACTTTGTTTATATTCTAACAATTTAATTTTGTTTTTTTAAGTATAAAATCAGAAAAATAATCTAAAAAGAGTTAGTGACTCTGAATATCAAAAATTTTAATTTTTCAAGAGAATTTCTCTGCATATTACTGAAATAAAAGCATGCTTAGAAATTGTCTAATTAAAATCGAATTTCAAAAGAATTAGGTGATTACTTAAAAAAGCGTGAAGCTACAATTAAAATTTTTTTTTATATTTGACTATAAAGAAATGTGAAAATAAAAAAGTTAAAGTTAGAGATTTTAAAATGTAAAAAATTTTGGGTTCGGAAAAATATGTAAATTTTAGAATTTTTTATTTTATTTTTTAATTCAAAAAACACACTTCAAACAAGTTAGAGATTTTGAAAACAAAATTATTGTATTAAAAAAAAAATATTTTTACATATATGTATCTTGAAAAAAAATTTTTTTAATAAAACTTAAAATTTTGTGAAAAAAGGGTTTAATTGATTTAAAATAATTGACGTATTCCTGAAAAATAAAATAAATTTGAGAATTTGATTAAGTGGTAGGACTATAAAATATTTCTATTTATAAAAAATAGGAAAACTGTTTCGATTTTTATAAATTTCACTGTAAAAGAAGGGTCATATATGTATATGTATATATTTTTTTTTATTTGCTGACATTTTTTCCAAAAAGGTGTTGCACTTGTATATATCAGAAGGGGCCACGAAAGCCCTATTGTTATGCCAGTGCAAGCGGAATTTCTTCAATTTTATTTGCTACTTGTTTGTTTTGTCTAAACCGATGCCAAACTGTTTTAAGATCCAACTAAGCATTCCTTACGCATTCCAAATCTATAAAATCCAAATCAAATTAATTTTAAAAAATATCTACACCCTAAATTCCCATCATCACTTCTCCGAACATTCTGCATTTTTTGCGGCATTCCCAGTGCCACAAATCAGCTTACCATGGCGCTCCAGCACACAGAAATTTATTTTTACAAAAATATCCAACCGACAAATGCCAGACATTTCCGCATTCAGTTCCGCTTTACGACGCACCCAAAGATCAACGCACAATGCTAAGCAATTGTTGCCCGTTAGATCACTACTCTATTTCAAATGGTCAACCCCCGCCCCAAGTCGCTTCACCAACGACTCGAGCGTACTTGCCGATGTTAGGCAACGTTGATATAAAAATAAAGTTTAAGAGAAAATAAAACGATATTGCTGCACAGACAGCCAAGAATTTTTCCACTTCCGCGTTTGGCTAGCAGACGGTGTATGTAGGTTCCCCACACACTAACCGCTCCCGCATCCCCCATCCCACACCGCCAGCGTACCGCAAGCAACAACTATTCCTAGACAGCAGATTTTCTTAGCGCACAGCTTCATCCGAACATTTTTGTATAGCGGTGTGTCGTTTTGTCTGTGCGCCATGCCTCGGCTGTTGAACTCTAAAATTGTGCTGCAACACTACACACTAATACCAAAAGCAACAACAAAAAACTACCTCAAGTAAATTAAGCACAAAACATCACAAAAATAGCAAACGACTATGCGCCGTCAAAAGTTTTATCAAAATACAAAAAAAAAAACAAAATGGAAAGCAATTTACGCGAGTGCGGATGCTGTGACGCTAAATTTAGCGCGATCATCTGTACACTTCTCGCTTCTTCCGTTTTCTTCGCCAAGTTCATGCCAATGTCGGTGACAAACGCATAAAATGTTCTAGACTGCGACGTCTGGCCACAAAATTAATCATCTTTTGGGTGTTCATTGAATTTTGTATTCCGTTGCGCTGTTCGTTTTTTGCGCCAAGGACTCAAATTGTGAATGGGGTCTTGAGTTGAGAAATTATGCGAAAAGTTGTTATTATTGATGAAAGACGAATAAGTCGAAACCAGGTTGAGCTGTCCGAGCTTGGTCTGCTTTTGTTTAGAGTTCACGTAGTCTTTCGTCTTCTCCCCAGGGCGAAAAATTCCGTTTGACGGGTTTCCTTTAATAAAATTGCCCTTTTCTTTACATAAAGGATAGAGCTGATCCCTCAGAATAAAATATAAAAGGGTGTCTCTGTCTAGATTCCGCGAAGTCTTCTGTCTTATTCTTTTTCTCAAACCAATCCGTCCATTTTCTTTACGATTTGAAGCGATGCGTAGTCAGATTGTCTTTGCCTAGATTTCACGAAGTCTAACCTGTTGTTGTTGTTTTCATTTCATTTGATGGTGACCTTTTCAATTCCTACTAAGTCCTGCATCCAACCACGTATAATATTTCCATTCGCTTCAGTTAGCACCGCTCAGTTGTTGTTTAATTCACCTTGGTCTAGAGCCTACGGGATCTCAAGTATTGCTTTATGTCTTCGAAAAGCTGGTTCTATTTTGAAATGCTGCATCGTTGAATTCTTTGCGTAAAAAGCAACTAGGAATTCTGACATCCACGACCATTTCAAAATTTCTTGATACAAGCTCGATTGATTCGAAATCGAGCAGCGAATTTTATATAGAACTTCCTGTTGTTGGTTTTACTGAAATTGGAACACCCAATTATTTTACTGATTACGTGGTTAAGGTACAAGGTATCACGTAATCAATCAATTGACAAGGCATATACTTCATTTTGACAGTAATTATTCAACTTTCTTGGTTGGCTCTCGGTACAGACGAAAAAGCTCGCCGGAGTACTCAATTTCTTATCACAAGTAAATAGCAATAAGGCATTGCTTACTCGAAACGAGAAAACGGCACACTTCTGACTGGGAGTCGAATCGCACAGTTCATTGATTGAGATATGAAGCCTTGCCTTATTATACTTCCCGAGTTGGTGAAGACTTTAAGTTTCAAATCTAGCAACGGTTGTGAACAATATCTGGTTTTTCAGGTAGTGGAAAAGTGACAAATGAGATCATAAGTGGGCTGTTGGCTAGTTCATATTTTACTGGACCACCAATCTAGAAGGGCGATACAGACGAAGTTGAGTTAATTCACATTAGGAAGCACAAATACACATTTAGATTTCATCATAGCAGACGACAGGCTTGTTCATTTAGATCAGTGTCGCAAGCAAAACCGAAAGTACACACACAAGGAAGCATTTTAATATTGAATGCGAAGCAAGCGATCGTGTAAACTGCCGATCGTGTCTATGTGAAAAATATGATTATTGTTGCCCTTTAATGTAGGGATAATTCACGAGTTAATGCAAATTAAGCCCATTAATGCAATGTCTTACCCATAACACTAGCGAAGAAAAAATATTTTTTTCCCAAGCGCTTGCGCATCGATAGAGTGTATTTGGAACAACAAAAACTTTCACATAAAACCCGTCTATTGCACAAAATTGTGGTAAAATTTCAAAATGGACAGAATAATAAAAGATATGCTTATGTCCTCCGAGGTAAAGCTTCCTTTGTAATTAGCAGTCACATTGTGAGCTCTTCATAGCCCACTTTTGCTCGCATCGGACAAACTGGTCGTCTCTCCAACAAGTATTCTAATCTTTTAAACTACCCGTATTCTGAACTAAAACACCAAAAAAAAATTTCAATTAAAACTTGAATCAAAATAATTTGCAGAAAAATACACGTAAATCAAAATTCAAGTTTTGTTAAAACCAGCAACTTCTTCAAACAATACAAAACAATAGTTTTCATAAAAGGATTACGCTTCTGCAATAGGATAAAACTCGAACAATGGAAGCAGCTAGAGGTAAGCTCAACTTTCAGATACGGAAAAGTTTCACACAATCTTTTGTCTAAAGAAAAATAAAAAACCAACAAGCAACACAGCCAGGCAACAACACAGCATCATACCCAATTTTGAAGTTTGCTAAAATGAGAATAGCAATCAGCCACGCAGAGAAGCGCTCCAAATGTACTAACTATTTGTGTTTGAAACCAAAAGCCTACGCAGGATACGGCCGATACAGCCTATTGTCTTCAAGTGACTTGAAGCTTGCCGTATAGAAGCGTAAAGGCTAACTGGATGCTGGCGAGCCTGGTACGTTATTTACACGCAGCAAGCCAGCAACCAACCAGCCAGCCAACCAACTAACGAACTACCTAATGCCGAAACTTGTCTAACGACACGGGCAGGACGACGTTGCGTACAACACAAATGGCTACACAAATTGTGCAGAGTTTTTTTTTAGGCGCCCAAAAGGTAACGTAACGCACAAATGAATTTGAATTAAAATAGGAAATGAAAAAATGGAAATAGTAAAGCAGGCCGCTGGGAATGGGAACGGAAAAATTGCAGACAGAAAGAAGCTTTGATATGAGAACTGGTGCAACTGCATAAATAGATATGTATAGAACATATAGTACTTGAAAGTTGGTTTTTTCCTGTTCTTCTTAAAGTCCTTTTTGTTATTATTTGTAATTTTTCTTAACAAAATCGTAGTTCATACGTTCATATGTATCAATTTACACATGTGCGAGTATGTATATCCTTTGTTATGCGATTTCTAACAAAAAAAATTTGGTGTGTGTGTGTAGACAGAAGTGTAGCTAAGTGCGTATCCTTTGCGGGACATAGCAACAGGCATAGGCGACGAGTTTATGTTGTGTACGACATAACCGCGCTGTGATAAATAGAAGTACAGTATTGAGATGCCATTGAAGTAGAGGTGACTGGTAATAGTTTAGCTGTATTCTCGTTAGGAGTTACGTGTAAGAGCACAATAAGTATTCTAAATTTGAGCTGAGAGTGTGACTGATGTGAAATGGTCAAGATATATATACAATACATAATGTTAATAATTTTTAATTACTTTAATGCAAAGATTTTTTTACGGCATTATTATAGATAACATATTTACTAACCACAAATTTATCGGAACTAATACCGTTATCGGAATTTTTATCGGCACTGTTATCGATAACGCCAGTGCAACGATTTTGCAGAATTATTATCGATGCATTCTATTATCGGAACTGTTATTGTTATCGGAATTTTTATCGGCATCTCTATGACTATCAAAATTGATATCGTTGGTATATCATGGTATTATTTTTATTATAGCTGTTATGCTATGCTATTGTTATTGTGATCGTCATAATTTTTCTGATTTTAATCGTAGTCGAAATCAATATCTTGTTATCGATAAAATTTTAATAGTGGACAAAAATTATATTTAGCGATATACAGTGTACTGCGCATATAATGCACTCCAGAGCACTGAGTAAAATAGCCCATTATAACTCAGTGTCTACACTGAAAAAAATTACCTAGCAAAATTTGTCATATTCTGAAGTTGTAATTCAAATTGCTTTTTTCTACCCGATTGAGTGAAGGTTTCTTAAAAATTAATAAAAAATCTCCATACAATGTAATCTGGTTTCTCCAAAAGTAGTCAATTTTCCTTAACCGCCATTCCATTCGCATTTTTCTTTCTTTCGATAGCTGTTTTTCCTCATTCCCGATTTTTTTTTAGTGTACCTTATCAGAATATAAATAATGTAGTACAATCGAAAAGTAGTTTTGTTTTGGTGCAAATTTATATTAGAAAGGTCATCAAACGCAAGGTCCAGAAAACGTGCTGGGCCGACGATGGTCCAACTCAAAGAGCTAGGCATTTTAAATGAGTTGGTTAGGGTCATTTAAAGAGATGGTTAGTGATATGCGGAGACGCTTCACATATAGAACATATGTTTAGTATGTTAAGGTCAATTTTTGTATAACTTGCTGCTATATCCAGAACATAGTTGGGCCAAAGCTTTTTCCAAAAAGCGGCCGCACCCACCAGGGCACCAAAAATCATTTGCCATTCGGAGTCGGCGTAGTTTGTGGTACAACATCAAGACGCACACCACAAATTATAGGAGAGTTCGATCAAACATTGAATTATTATTATTTTATGCATTTATGTCTATGCATTTTTAAACATATTTTTTTTTTTGTATGGTTGCCACCGCCAGATTGCGTGTAAATATGTTCAGACCTCAGTACTCAGCACTCTAACCAATCAGCCAACCAAAAGGCCCATCGAGTAAATAAAGAGCCTGTCAATTTTATTCGAGCAGGGGTAGGCGTTATTGTGGGGAAATTCGCTAGGCAGACATGTGCAATGTCTACTCACACACACACACACACGGCGACGGACATGCAAATTCATATATTCCATATATAAGTAAGTAATATATAGCATTTGGAATGAGGTGCTGGCATGCAATGCTTGCATTGGTTGCAGCGAGTGAGCAACAAAAACGAAAGCAATAACAAAATTGAAAGCCTATTCGTATATGTGTGTGTGTGTGTGTGTGTGTGTGTGTGTGCGTGTGTGTGTGCTATGCTATGTAAAAGCAGGTCTAGTATGGCGTGCATATGTGGTATGTGGCCTGAGAGGCCAAGTCGAATGCCAATAGCAAAAAAAAAAAATTGCAATAGAAAAACAGCAAGCACTCTCAACTGCAACAGCAAAAACAACAACAACACATGCTTTGTAGGCGTACACCCTTGCGTGCAATAATTTAAGTCTTCCTGCACTTTTTCGTAAGCTGCAAGTGGTGGCGGCTTTTTGCTTTCATTACTTCTATTCTTGCTGTTGTTATTGTTGTTGTTGTTATTGCACTGGTGTTGTTGGCCTACGTCAACCAGTCATCATGCTTAGATTCCCCACACACGGGTACACTCTTGCATTTTCGTTGTATGCTAAATAAAAGTGCAAAATTCTGCCAACCACTTTGTCGCCCACTCCCCGCTGAGTCACCAACCTGTGTACGCTTTTCCAGTCAGACGTACTCTGTCTAGTTTTTTTTTTTTTGCACTCTTATTGCACTTTGCATGTTGCATTGCGCCGCACATACACTTGCATGCTCGCTCGCTCGCTCTCTCTCTCTCTCTCTCTTTCGCTCCAACACTTTGCAAAGCGCCACTCGCTCGTTCGCCCATTTGTGCCCTCACCCATTACACTTTTGCAATATTGCACCGGGCCGAGACGAGTCAACCACTCGCCACTCTCGTTGTGGTGATGAGAAACCGACCGAAATATGTTGGTTAATGGCATGCAATCGAATCGAAAGGGTTGCATCAAGTGGCCACTTCGTTTTAACACACATACACACACACGCACACACGCACTCCCAGAACGATGCACATAATGATTGCGAGCTACCGTCCCCATCGCATCGCTGCACCCCAGTGTCCTTTTTTTGATTTTGCATGCAATCTTCGTTTTTGTTTTTAGGCTTCTCTGCCTTCACTGCAACCACACACCTCTTCTGGTGGCATTATTGTTGTTCTTGTCATCTTCCGCTTTTCTCTTCTTATTCATCTTCCACTCGTTGCATTAACTCTGGCGTTCCAGTCAAAAGCCTTTGATTGTGATTGTGGCGCGCGCGCGTTGCATGACTGCAGATTGCGGCAAGTTGTGTCGGTTTTGTTTTTTTGTTTTTTGTTTGTTTTATTTCCTTCGACCTCCCAGCTGCCCAAGGTGCCACGTACTATGAGTATCTACTATCATTGTTGTTGTATTTGTTGGCTTACGTGTTGCTGGCGTTGATTTATGCAATTTGTGGCTCTTTTTGCATCAATTTTTATCATTCATTTTTTCATACCACTTTGCCACACCATTCTTTCATTCAACTCAGTGTCCTTTGGCTTTCATCAATTTCAACGGGCAGATGCCATGGCTTAGTCCTGCAGCCGCTTTTGTTGTTGCACAGACATATTGCGGACATTTATTGCTGCCTTTGACTTCTGATTGACATGTTTTCGCGGAGTGTACGAGTATAACTGTCATCATATCTACTATCTGAATGTGAGTGGATTTTTATATTTGACAGATTATAGAATGGAAATTAAATGAAATCAAATGCAATAGAACGAAGCAAATTAAACTGATTTAAAAAAATTTTATAGCATCCAATTAAATTATTATTATTATATTATATTAAATTAATCACAACAACAGTTAATTAAATTAAAAATAATCCCTAAAACGACTAATGTTTAGCTAAAAATTTTAATAATTTTAATTAAAATAACTTAAATCTCTTCAAATGAAATAAAATAAATTAAGGAAATTTAAATTTAATTGCATTCAATTGAACTAAGTCCATACTAAAGCCAACTAAGTTTAAATAAAGTAAAATAAGTTAGACTGAAGTAAATTGAATTATATCAAGAGCAATTAAATTAAATTAAACTAAATTAAGTTAAAATGAATTAAATTAATTTAAAAATCGTTCGAAATTAAGTTAGAAACTAAATTGAAATAAATATAATTCAATAGCATTAAACTAAAGTCAATTAATTTAAATCAAACTAAATTAAATTGGACAGAAGTTTAAAAGTGATTAAATTAAACTAGACTAAATTAAAATCTTTTAAATTAATTTAAAGCAACTGAAGTTAAATTTAAGAAACCAAAGCAAACTAAATTAAATTATATTACACTAAAGCCAACTAAGTTAGAGTAAATTTAAATTTAAGTAAATCAAATCACGTTAAAAATATAATTAGAAGAAATTAAACTAAATTAAACGAAGTAAAATACATATAAATATATTAAATCACTTCATTTCAAATCAAATTAAATGAATTAAAATAAACTAGGTTAGGTTAGGTTACTGTGGTAGTTCCCGCAAAGGGAACTCACTTAGACATAGTAGGAGTCCATTGTGATACCACCTGATTTATGAACGGTAACGTGAATCGGAAAGTCAGGAAAGATTAACCTGAGAAACGTTGCGTGCCCCGAATGAAGTCACGCAAATTACCAATCTCCACCCCAGAAAGCTCCACTGGAGTCCTAAAGAAGTACGAGCCTAGGTACTTGAAACTCAGTCTCGCAAAGGCAGGGCAGCTGAGCAGAAAATGACAAGATGAATTAAAATAAAATAACCAAATTAAAAAAAAAAATGAAACTTAAAGAAAAAATTAAAGCAAATTAAATTAACCAAATAACATTTAAAAAAATTTTTTTTTTTTAAATTTAAAATAAGCTAAGTAGCTCAAATCAAATGAAGCTAAATAAAATTATATTAAATATAATAAAATAAAACGCATTTAAATTACATAAATTGGAACATAATTTTTTTTATATAAATATAGCTCGAAGTTTGAGAATACAGAAAAAATTAAATGCAATAAAATAATATAAAAAGCTGTAACCAAATAACATGAAAGAAATTAAAAAGAAAAGAGACTACTGCATAAAGCATCAAAATATGCACAAGACCATATAAAGCAAAAAATAAAAATAAAATTTTACTACATTAAATTAGAATTAAAAATCACAATAATATAATATAATAAAATTAAAATAAATCTTAATAAATAGCAATTAAAAAAAGATAATGTAGTATAAAATTAAACAAAATAAGAAAAAACGAAATAAAGCTAAATAATGACAAAATATAAGAATGTCAAAATACAAAAACAATCGAATTAAATAAAATATTACTAAATTTCATTTAATTTAAATTTAATTTAATTTTAATTAATTAATAAATATATATATAATAAATATACATATATAATATAATTTGAGTCAAATTGAAAAAAAATTATCTAAATAAAAATTTAAAAAACTGTACTAAATTAAACTAAACTTAATAAAATATCCCATTATATAAAGAAAGTTAAAGTAAATTTTAATAAATAAAATAAAAAAACATTTAATAAATAGCACTAACTAAATTAAAATAATGTAAAATTGAATTAAACAAAATAAAGCAATAAAAGTGAAATTAAAAAATATAAATAAATATTTTACTGTCCTAACGATTTTTTCGCGACCTTTCCAATTTTAATTTTGTGCTTTGCCGGCTCGAGGTCAAGGGCACAAAGCTCCACGTCGGACGGTGCGGACGTGTAAAATCATTTGCCCTGAAGACGGTTACCATAGTGTAACCGAAATATATTGGAAGAAAAATAAGTAAATCATTTGTTTTACTCTACCAACACCCCCTTGACCTCGAGCCGGCAAAACACAAAATTATTTTACTGTACTTTACAGGGTACTTTATGTAAAATTATCAGCAATATTTGTACAATCGTAGCTACCATAGAATTCTAAATTTTATCTAAAAAAAACTTATCGTACTTTAACCTAATATTGATTCGAGAAATAAAAAAAAACGTTTCAAAATCATATATGTATCCAATCAAATCAACAGCCACCCACTTAGCAGTAGTTTTTGAACCACACCACAGGTGCTGCATTTTTTCTGCTTATGCTGCAAGTGATATCCCCTTTGTGTGCAATGGCGAGTGGATGTCTGTATGTTTGCGCTATGTATAAATTGAGTGCACATGGCACGTGTATAGATTGATGGATGAATCCTACATAAGCTATGCTATGGCTACCCCTTTAGCTAGTGCGCATGCATGCTGTTGTTTTTGTTTTTGCAATGCAATGCAATTGCTATTATGTTGTAGTTGCTTGCTGCTTTGGTGCTTCGCTTTGCTTTGTTTCTTATTTCCTCACATGCAACTTGTTGTACGCATTGCCAATGCACAGACACATCTAGAGATTTATACTCCCCTCTGCTTATACCATCGCTTAGTTATTGCACTTTTTGTGTTTGTATGCAATTTTGTTTTTATTTTTTTCACACTTTGATTTGCTGACTTTTTGTTTTTTTTTTAATTTTTTTGTGTGTTGGCGCCATTGCAATTTTATTGAGTGCTTGATTATTGCAGCTTCTGTTGCATAACAAAAAAACAAAAAAACATAAAATAAAAATAACGCACACACAATATATAAAGGAGTATCAAAGCGCAATCCTTTATACAGGTATGACACTGCATGGCTCTCCATGTTTGTTTGTTTATGTTGCATATCCATTGCCTCATATTGCACATGTGCAACAAATATTCAACACCCTTTGCGGTGGTAGCGAGTGCAACGTTGTTGCATTTGCCATTTTCCCCTTGGTGGTAGAAACGAAGTCGTCATTAAGTAAGCCTGTTACTGTCATTTCTTGTTGCAATAATGAACTTAAAGTGCTTTCTGGAATTTTTAAATAGGTTACATGTGTTGTTGTTGTGCTTAAGTTGATGACAATTATGTTGTTCGTAGGCGAAAAGCGAACGAGCGCCAAGAGATATGTAATATGAAAATTACTGTAACTGAAGTTGTTGAGCGTGAAAGACTGAAGCCAGCCATCTCAATGCACTGATTGCACCTTATCAGTGTAAACGTTAGACCTGGTATATCTAGCATCGAGCAGATATTCACGATACGCCAGACATATTGGAAAAGACACACAAAAAACTGTGACGCTGAGGGACACCACCAGCTCAGTCAGAATTGGGTAGGATCTTTGCGAGCCCTTTGATCCAAGCAAGTTTTCAGACAGGGTTACTCCCTACCGTGCGACTTCTTTAACATTATGGTAGAAAAGATAAATTGAGCTACAGAATTAAACCGGTCAGGCACCATCTTTTATAAGATAGGCCTCAACAATCGCGCCGGCCGTTACCTCATGTCATAAAACAAACAGTCAGCGCATTCGGGTATTTTCTCCCGCGTCACTGTTGACAATTACAGTTTCGAAAAAGTGGAGGATTTTGTTTATCTGGGAAACAGCCTTAACACCTACAATAATGCCTGCCTGGAAATCCAACGAAGAATCTCTCTTTCCAACAATTGCTACTTTGTGCTGAGTAGGCAAATGAGCAGTAAAGCCCTCACTATGTCCGTGCTATTTATTGTATGGCGCAGAAGTATGGACCTTGTCAAGAGATAGATTCTCCGAAGGATTCTTAGACAATTACGACTTTGCGAAGGCGAATACCGCAGACGATTGAACGATGAACTGCATGAGCTTTACCGCGACATAAGTTTAATTCAGCGAATTGAAATACAGCGGCTACGTTGGCTGGAACATGTCGTGCGAATGGACGAAAATACTCCAACCTTGAAAGTATTCAACGCGGTAAAAGCTGGTGGTGGCAGAGGAAGAGGAAGACCTCCTCTACGAGAAGGACTTGGCTTTACTTGGTGTCCCTCTGTTGAAATCGACCAAAATCGCATAGGCGGTTATAGGGCCAATTGGGAAGAAGAAGCTGTTGAAAAAAAGTTATTTAAAAAATCTCAGCCACCGTAGCCGAGTGTTTGGCGGGTGGACGCTTCATTCTAGAAATTTTTTCTATTAGCTGTCGCCCCTCGGCAAACTTCCGAGTGTATTTCTGCCATGAAAGAACTTCTCACAAAAATCATTTGCCATTCGGAATCGGCGTGAAACTGCAGGACGACGAAGTTATTAATATCGGGTCTTGCAATAGGAACGCTACAAAATTCTTTATTCCTGGGAAAGTACATTCGATGCCATTATGTATGGAACTCGATTTCTTTTGCATGGGCACCACGGTCCAAGTCCATATCATCCAATTCGGACTAAAAATATTCGGTTATTATTGAGCGGTAGCGATTCCCATTCACAGTAACGTGCCGGTCTTGATCATCACGGAAGAAGTACGGCCCAATGACGCCGCCGGCCCATAAACGACACCAAACCGTAATTTTTTCGGGATGCAATGTTGGCGAAGCCATTCAGCCAGAAATGACGACGACCATAAATTGGACGATGCGCTCTTAAAGTTCAGGCCATTGACTCCGAATTTCGATAGTAAATTTTATTAATTTGGACTCGTTGTTGGATCGTACATCTTTCCATGATGTCACTATCGGTCTACTTTTGTAGCGTCCCTATTGCAAGACCCTTTATAAATATTTACGAACATATTTTCGACGTGAGAATAATACTTTCACAGCACCCAAAACTATTTTCATTCGCCAATCGAAAGCAATTGCATAGACTATCGTACTAATTATTTCTCACCTCTCCATTTCGCCCTTTTCGCAGGACGCATCAAAAGCGTCGTTTTTTTTACTTTGTTCATGTCTAACTGGCAAACTTGAAAATCATACTAGCCGAGCAGTTGAATGCACAGTTTGCATGATTCTTTACAATTTTTTACAAAGGCATTTTCCCCTCAACTTCGCTTTCAATTCAGTATTGCGGTTTCTGTCATTCTCCACAACTCTACGGCGGCGCTGCATTTGTGGCAACAAGTGCTTGAAACAACAAAAAATGTAACACAAACAAATTCACAGAAATTTTCACGCTTTACTTCATCACCAGCCTACTACGAGTAGGCAAGTGTCCAGCTCTACCCTTCCGTGGGCTATTATCATTGTTTTCTGTTTTGTTTTGTGTTTTTGTTTTTTTTGTGCACGCACTTGTCAAGTGGGTGTGGCTAATTATGCTGCAAATGTTGCACTTGCAACTTTATTTCCCTTTGTAATTGGCCCTTTGCGCCAATTAAATTGCATTTGGACGCCTACTTCAACACTTTTTCGAACTTTCATTTATTGCCATTCTACTTAATTGGCTTTGAATTGGCTGAGGTGTGCAAAGCTAATGTAAATTCAGTTGAATGAGAGAAACGAATGAAATTAATTTACAAATACGTTAAAATGAATGTGCATATAAAAAAACAGAGAAAGGGGATGAAATAAATACTAATTAAATAAAAAAAAAACAAAAAAAATTAATTAAAATAAAAATGAATTAAAATCAGATAGAAATAACTTAAAATAGAATAAAACAATTTCAATAAATTAAAAAGAAAAATAAAACAAATTAAATCAAATATAAGTAAATTTGAAAATAGTACAATAATTTTCAATAGAAAAAAAAATATAAATAACACATAACAGTAAAATAAAATATAGTAAAACAAATTAAAATAAAGTAAAATTAAATAAAACACAATAAAAAGTAAACAAAAAAATTAAATAAAATGAGAATAAACTATATAAATGAATTAAAATAAAATAAAAAAGAATTAAATTAAAATGTCACTTAAAATACAAAATAGAATCAAAGAAGAAGTCTAATAAATAAAGTAAACCAAAGTAAAATGAAATAAAATGAAGATGAAAACAGAATACAAAAAATAAAAATAAAATACAATAGAGAAAATTAAAAAAAAATGTTTTTAAGGATATAAAAAAAGTAATAAAGTTATATAAAACAGAATTAAGATAAAAAAAATGTGTATGAAATTATCAAATATAAGTAAACAAAATATAATACAACACAATAATTTCCAATTGAAAAATAAAACATAAATACAACATAACAGTAAAATACAATATAATAAAATAAAAAAGAAAGAAAAAAATAAAATAAAATAAGTATAAAATCACAATATATAAATGAATTAAAATAAAATAAAAAAGAATTAATTAAAAATTTCACTTAAAATACAAAATAGAATTAAAGAAGAAGTCCAATAAATAAAATGAAGTAAAGCAAAATAAAATGAAACAAAATGAAAATAGAAAAAAAATGAAAAAAAAATGCAATAGAGAAAATTAAAAAATATATACATATCTTTAGGGATGTGATATAAAACAGAATTAAGGTTACGAAAAATTTTATAAAAATATAAACTAAAAGCAAAATATTAATAAGATAAATATAAAAAATGAGAGCAATGAAATAAAATAACACAAAACAAATTAAGTTAAATAAAATACACATAAACAAACAAAAAAAATAAAAATAAAAAAATTAAATACAGTTTAATAAAACAAAAAAAAAATGCATAGAAATAAGAGAAAATAGAAATAAAGACCTGGGATGAGTAAAATAAAATGAGTCAAATAAAATGTAAACTAAATTAAAAAAAAAATTAAATTATAAGAACATAAAACCAAATCAAATAAGAGCAAGAAACGCTAGAACAGAAAAAAAATTAGATTATAAGAACATAAAACCAAATCAAATAAGAGCAAGAAACACTAGAATAGAACAAAATAAAAAATAATAAAATAAAACGAATTAAATTAAAAAAAAAACATTTTTTATGTTTATTCTGGAAAAATTAACTAAATATAGTTTATTAAATTCCCAGTAAATTTTTTCAAACAAATTTTTCCAATCAGTTTAAAATTTCAAACTTGCAGCCGTTTTCTGCTATTGAAAATGCAGAAATTTTGGAACACAAAATTTAAGTTTATATAGTAAAATTTTCTTGCTTTTCGATAAGGCTGCGAAAATTTGGTTCAAAACTAACTATTTGCATAGGTAAAAATTTACTTTCGATAGAATTTAGACTTTTAGCGCTTTGCACTTTTTATTAAACAAGTTTTTGTACCTACTTTTTTGGTTTTATATATCCATAGTGTTCAAAACGCTAGATCTCTTTTTCACCGAATAAAAAAAAAATGTAGGTATTATAATTCAATATTGCAATTTCAGTAAAAATGTTAAACGCCATTTTCGATTAAATAAAAACTAAACATAAATTCATATTCGTATCTGCAAAATTTCAGCAATAAACTGCACCATTAGAAAAAATTTGAATCAAAAATAAACCGAAACCACTCCACAAACAGCAAATTATTGCTTTACGAAAAAAAAACCTCCAAAATTCAGAAGATACAAATAAAAAATAATGAAGAAAAAAATGTCTAAGGATTGAACGACGAAGTGCTGAACGACAGGAAGCGGCACAATACAACAGCAAGAACAGCAAAGGCAACGCAAGCATTCTCATGCACAATCGAAAATAGGTACATATGCATACATATGTTATGTCTGTGTGTGTGTGTGTATGTACGTATGTGTTTGCTTGCTTGCGTACGAAAACCTTCCAAGAAGGATACAAAACCAATCTTCCAAGCAGCGGTGAGTAGAGCGGAGCAAACAGCAAGCATACAATGCTAAGCATTGTGTGTAAAATTCAAGTCCAAGGCGAAGGCGAAGCCGAAGACGCCAACGATTTCATATGGCGTAGTAAGCAAACGCGAACCCGAACGAACTCGAATTCGAACACATGCGCGTAAGCGAAGGCCAAGGGTTTAAAAATTTTCGGCAATCGCGCCATTGCCAGCTCCCAGCGCCTCTACACCCTGCACTCATGCATTGCATACTCTGTATGCGTGTGTGTGTGTGTGTGTGTGTGTGTATATACACTTCCTTTCCTTTACTACTTGCGTCTTGTTGCTGTTGCTGTTGCTGTTTCTGCTGTTATAGTTAGTTCTATTCACAGCTCCTTTGTTTAATTTCCTCTCAGCACTGCCTGACAGAATTTTTGGCAACGTCAGCGTTGACGTTAGCCCAAAACGAATACAAGCAAATAACTCTTATACACACACACACCGAAGTTACACTCTCACACACACACACACACACACACACACACATTCGCACGCTAGATACACACACATAAAATTAGCTTTTCACTCAAAATTCCGTATCATTCACTCAAAGCGCTTGCGAATACGCTCAAGGATTTTTTTGTTTACTCCTTTCACATCCTTCAAACACTTTTACCTTAAGTAGCTATTGCTAGGTATTTGCCCCGCTCTATGTCTTCCTAGATACATATGTAGCTACTTTGTCGTGAAATATGTAAATTTGCCAACTAACGGCTTTTAGATTTTATCTGCTGCTAAGCATTTGGCGTAAATTTCAAGATCCTCAATAGTGTTGCCTATGCGCCACTTAAGGGTGGTTCTCAACTCATCAGCGCTTAAAAGCTTATTAACAGAACAATTGAAAGCTGATTTTAGTAGAATGATAAGAGCATGGAAGTGGTGTTTTTCTTTTCATTAGAGTGTGATAGCAGCGATCGCTGATTGATCGCAGGAAGGGTGTTTGAATTGAGCGCATCTTGGCAGGAAGCTAGAATGGCTATCACATATCATTTGGGCAGGGAAAGATTTCGAAATTCATGCATGTATCTGTTATTTTATTGCACCGGATTATGCATCAAGCGATCTTCGTTTGATCGTCGCTTGAAATGCTTGAGTTGAGATTATCGCTTAACTTCGAAATGACTATCTGCTGCGACTTATCGATTTGCAGAATCTGCAGGTAGTCAAACGTTTGCAAACTTCGCTAGGCGTATACAGCATGGAAGCGGCGAGCGCACGACCGCAAGATATCACAAATTCTAAATGGGGAAACATAACCATATCTAACTTAGCTCAAACGTCAACGGAACGGTGATAACATTTTTTTTCCAAACCTTTCTACAAACTTCACATCTCCACTACACTCAACTATCGTGGATACTGTGGATAGCTTCGGAACCGATCCTCTACGAAAGATGTGTTCTCTTTGAAGAGATTATTTTATTTTAGTAAAGAAGAATACAAGCCTAGTCTATCGTGGGTCTCTATTCGAGTAGCAGTTGGCTAAATGGCACAGTGGAGTATCTCACTTTCGCCCCATACCAGAGGTCGGTAGGAGAAAGATGTATAACAGATTAACTTACAATACCGCTTATTTCTGGTAAAGAAAACTGCGTACAGGCGTTTCCACAAGATTTCACCTAATAGCCATGTGTACAGATTTTCAAGGTTTATCTTTTCATGTTTTTCATGTGTGCTACGGAACCCTCTAAATTGTAGAGGACATAAACTATTTATCATTGTCTCTGTAACTGTACTTTTCCACTCCAAATGCTACTGATTTGGGTCACTTAGATCAACAATGCTCCTGGCTGATCACAACACGTCAGCGAGAGGCATAACCCTGGTAATAAGTACTCCCAATTCAGTCAATCTTCTTTATTTCTATAAACAATAAAAACAGCAAACCTTAACGAGAGTTCAATTGTTAAACTTATTAAATATTTTGTTGCTATTCGAAAATAATGATCTCTAAATGTCAAAATATTTGCTAGAAATAACTGGGATTGCTCAGGCTGAACGAACGCTAAAGCTTAGCGAGTTATTGCTTTTAGTTAGCATCTAAACTTTGAAAATGTTTCTCAATTCCGTGGAGAGTTGGCAGAGACAGATGACTTTTGAGGACAGAAAAGAGAACTGCTTTGAAGAACATTTACGGCGCACTGCGTCCAAGGACTGCTTCTTTAGTGTACTGGTTTGCATCCTGAGCCGATACGATAGCATTCTCTATGTCTACTATCTGGGGAGAGAGAGTAATTCACTCTGGGTTCAAACAATGGGCTGGTTCATGTAACCTTAAACAACTCACAGAGGAACATTTTTTCTAATAGCGGCCGCCTGATAGCAAGCAATGACAGCCATCCGAGTGCATTTCTGTCATGGAAAAGCTTGATATATCTCAAATACATAGAAAAGGAAGCTCGTCCAAACATCGAGCTTTATTAGCCGGGGGTACCTCTGACCAAAAAAAAAAGCGGAGAGTTCTCGATGTTTCGTGAATAAAATGGCATGGCTTCAGCGTTCAGAAAATAATGACCCAAAATGCTCTGAGTGACTCCCATCGTTCAGAGTGTAGAGTGGCAATATCCATCGCAAGCTAACTAGGTTAGGTTAGGTTAGAGCTGAAAACAAAAGCCCGTACTGGGGCCGTTGGCGGAAGCCTTTAATTTCCTCCATTCCCTTAGAAGGTAAACCATCGAATGCGCCTACTATTACACACGAAGTCGAGAATGTTCGCTGAGCTCAAGTCGGCTAAACAATCGAAGAATTGGAATAATAATTTCCAATTATGACTTGAGAAAGTGTAGATATTCCTTTTTTATTAATAATAAAATTAAAAAAAGAAGTGTTTGCCGCTTACACCAAATCGCTTGATGTGTGGACGAACTTCTTCTATAATTTGTGGTGTGCGTCTTGATGTTGTAACATAAATTGAGGGGCCTATAGTTTTACGTCCACTCCGCACGACAAATGATTTTTGTAAGAAGTTTTTTCATAGCAGAAATACACTTGGAGGTTTGCCACTGTCTGTCGAGGGGCGAACGCTATTCGAAAAAAGTTTTTCTATAATTTTTGATGTTACTTACCCCGGCTAGAAATCGAACCCGGGACACATCAGATTACTGAAGTAGGACGAAGTAATGCCTGTTTGCCCAACTCGAGTCGCTTTGACTTTGAGGCTCTCGAGTTCGTCTTAGAATTTGACGAATTGATTCCACTGCTACTTCAGTTTATATGCCAACTTCTGCAGAGAGAAACTCTGACAAAGTCGAGGTGAGTTTTTGCAGTGAGATGCTATGCTGTTACCTTCCGATGTTATTGCCAAGGATTGTTAGAGAAATCGAGAAAGAAGTAGACACAATCTGACCACATTTCGCTTCCAAAGGCGAAATTGTTTTTTGACGGTAGAGACGCACCTAGCGGTTTATAGGAGCAAATCGATAAAGCAAATTTTGGTAAAGTAAGGAGCTTCGCATATTTTTTATTGGTTATTTCCTATAGTCAGGCCAACACTAGCAAAAAAAAAATTGTATTCTTCCTAAATATTCGCCGTGGGCATCGGACCTGGCAACCGCTGCCGGTACACATACTATGTATATGTAAATTGCGCGCAAAAAACTTTACACCCGCTTCCATCACATACTTCAAGGACTTTTCAGCGCATTCACCGCATTGGGCAAATGAGATCATCAGCCGCTATTGCTGAGCTTTGCAAAAAACCAAAAAAAAATAAATAAATAAAGAAAATAAATATATATATTTGTTTTAAATTCGCAAAGTAAAAAATTGCAAAAACAAAAATTGCGAACGCATAACAATTTTTTTTATTTTTTTTTTGTTTGCAAAACCCATACCCATTAAGGCAATGAATATTGATGTTTAGATGAGTCAAAGCCAAAAAGGCAAATGGCTGGCAAATTGACGCGATACACACACACATACACAGCTATCAAAAAAATAAATAACACTTGTAGGTGACACGAAGAGCACCGCTACACTCCTTTCCCTATAAAGTGGCGAGTTAGTGAAAAGATGACAGCGCTAGAACGCGACATACATAAAAAACAATAAATAAACAATAGGCATATAAACAAAACTAAACGAACACTAAACTAGCGCCTGCTAAGATGGAGGAGGAGAGCGGACCCACAAAAGTAATGAGCTGTCAAAACTAGCGGGCGCTCGGTCGGCCAAACCGCGAAATTGCTATGCAAAAACGAAAATTGCTCGTATTCGCATTAGTGAGTGAGAGGCGGCGCGCGATAGCCGGCAAATGGGTACCGCATATGAGTGGTGAGCGCGTAACGGATCTAGGCGTTTGTGTGCGAGTGTGTGTGTGTGTGTGTGTGTGTGTGCTTGATTAAAGCTTTGAATTAGCGACAAGAGAGCACATGCAGTAAAGTTGGCATTGAGCGGCGTATTGGAGCGCGTACTTGGTGGAGCACTGGGAGCGTGCGAGTGGAGAAAAAAAAACAAATGTTTAATAAAAACAATTCATAGACCACGCAAATGTACTGGGTGTGTGTGCATGAAACGGAAACGGATGTGGCGCCAATATGTGGAAATGGAGGAAGATTTTTGTTCCCATTTTCATGCAAAGAAAGTGAAAGCAAAATTTATTATTATAAGTTATTATTATTTTTTTCGTTGATTCTGCAAACTTTTTGCCGGGCGTGTGCACTAATGGCACTCAAATCAATACATGCACAAAAGTACGAAGTATACAACTATAGCAAACATATAAACGAGCATAAAAATTTGGCAAATTGTTGGTGTATGCATCTAAACAAAAATTAGCCGCAATTTTCTCATTTTTTTTCCAATGCTCCCTACAACAAAATTTTATACAGAGTAAGAGTACTTACAATTTCACTTATACAAACTACGTGGCGTGTGTGTTTGAGTATTCGAGCTCTATGAATGCTTTGCATATTTGTTGAAGCGTAAAAGCGTTTTATTCATTATTTGTTGTTGTTTCACCAAAAATTATATACGTATGTATGTGCATATGCGAGCGCAAAGAAGCCGGTTAGATGCAAACCTATACATACATACATACATATATAGTTACTTTTATACATTAAGGTGTCTCAATAAACCAGTTGCTAATTTTCTATTTGTGAATTAATTATTTGATTTCCAACAAAATATTTAATATACTGCATCGGAGATATACAAATTTTTTCAATAAGAAAATACGATTTTTAAATGCATTCCCAACATGGTGTCAACCCGGTATGAGCTAAAATGTTTTAGCGAAAATTTGAGCGTTTGAATGACAGATCGACTCATTTAGCTCCATTGCACATTGGGCCAGAATCTCGAGACCAGAAATCGAGAAATTTCCAACTTTTAATTATGCTACCTTTTGTGGTCGTTGATTACGAATCTAAAATCAAATTTTAAAAATTCAAAATGGCGGATCCAATATGGCGGGCATACATATGTATATATGTATGTAAAATATAAGAATTTTATGTATGAATGTAAAATATAAGAATTTTCGCCAAACTTGGTATCGTAAGGTTTTTGAGGTCGGTAGTTACGAATTTGAAAGCAAATTTAAAAAATCAAAATGGCGGATCCCATATAAATCCGCTCGAAATTAAACAAGCAATTCACTTCATTTAATTTTTCTACTTATGTGCAAAACGCAGCCACCGCAGACGAGTGTGCAGCGTATGTGCGCTTCATTCGATCGATCCCGGGTTCGAATCTTTGGCGGAGCAAGTAATGTCAAAAATTATAGAAAAGATTTTTCTAATACCGGTCGCCCATCGACTGGCAATGGCAAAAAAAAAGTTCTCACAAAAATCATGCGCCATTCAGAGTCAGCGCAAAACTGTAGCTCGCTTAATTTGAGTTACAACATCAAGACACACACCACAAATTATAGAAGCATCTGCTTAGTATTATTATTATTATTATTTAAAGTTTTTTTTTTTTTTGGATTACATAACTGTAAATGAAAATATCAGTATATGTATTTGTGTTTTTACACTTGATGGTTGTCGATAGCCTCAATGAGGATGCTGTCGCTCCACCACTTGTCTCATAGGAAACCTGCCGTATAGGTAAAACATTGTAGATATTGCCCCTCGCTCGCCGATTACTTACTCCATCCTCACATCTGGATAATTCATACGTACATATGTCAAATATTCAAATGACTGTCGAATTTTCCTTTTTATTTTCTCGATTGTTTTAACAGCTTCCTATCGACTAGCTAACGACAACAGCTGATCTGGCAACACCAAAATCGTTAAAATTTTCGTTAAGATAAGTTAACAATGCGAATATCGTTAAAAATGGTTTGTGAATAATATAAGGCATTCGCGACCGCCCAACAACCAAATTCACTCGGTTTCTGTAAGCCGTTTATTGATATTCGTTTGTTTTTTCGATAGGTTAGAAAGTTGAAGCGTTTTAGAACAATTTCCCTTCATCCTTTTCATACTTGGCTGGAAGAACAACTGAGTTGAGTATTGAGCCTGTCAGAAAATTCGTCTCCTGAAAGAGCACACTGAAAATGCCAGAAGAACTTCCTTTCACATAATTCGCGTTGCGCCCGACCGCAGTCTGGCCTTATAAGCCAATTGTACATAATTAATGCATAGGCATTTCAGACGAATCTCCTCAAGTCATAGACCTTAAAATGTTTGCGGTGGTCGTCATCAAAAAAGGATACCATCCGAGGCTGCGTTAATATTTTCATTGTACGTTCTTTTTGCGTGACGGTCTGACGATCAGCGCACTACCAGATCATGCGACATTTGAAATTAAGCACTTATTTATATAGGGAACTGTTTGCTTCAAGAGAACCACTCAGATCAGAAACTAGGTGGCTCTAGAATCCGATATTGATGATATCAAAAAATTAAGCTGCAGGTGCGGTTAGAAATTTTGTTTCCTGCAGTTAAAAACAATGTCCCTTAGTCATCGAAGATTTATGTTTAGCTTTAAAAATCTTCTATGGGTATATGAAAAAGTAGCGAGCAATGCAGTAGCACAAAAATTCTTAACATTTAAATTTTTTTGTGGTCTCTCCTCTCTAGGAGAATTTCATTCGGAATTGTTGCTTTAGCTTTAGAGATGATTAGAGAGATCTAGGATCTCACTTGAAAGTCGGCAACGCAAGACGGATTTTTATGATTAGAATTTTGTCTAAAGTCATTTAATTTCTTTTCTTGGCTTGGTGTTTGGTAAAAGGCGCCATGCGTCCATTTTGAAATGTTTAATTTTTTAAAGAACTTTCCGGGCATATAGAAATTAGAAATCCGTAATATAACTCAGATTTCCAACATAACAAAATATTGTACATGTATGTAAGGAAGTAGCCTAAAGCGCCACAGGCACATGCAACTTCGCACTTTGCTTGAATTGAAGCGTTTTTTGAGCGCAAAATTTGGCAAACCCAAAGCGAACAGAAATTACACTCGAACATTTTTGGCAATATTTTGTTGTTTTATTTAATTTTTTTTTGTGTGACTTTTTTGAGTTTTTGCACTTTACAAGCAGCTGCTCAGTGCGCTCAATAATGAGAGTTTGTGTGTGTGTGTGTGTGTGTGTGGCATTTGTTTGAGCGCCACTGAGCAGTTCATGCAGATTTGGCTACGGTTTGTTGGAATTTCTGCCACTGGCACTACTACTACTACTACTACTACCACTACCACTACACCAATACAAGTCACACACACATACATGCACGAAAATTTGTTAAATAAATGAAGAAACTGAAATATTTTGAACGCACACACACACACACACACACATCCGCACAACCGGCTGAGTGCTTACGCACACACCAAAATTTAGCAAACTTATTAAGCTTTATGGTGTTGTTGTTGTTTTTGTTGTTGCTGTTGGTGTTGTTGCCGCTATTGTTGGCACATTTTTGGGCAATAATTTTTTGGAAACTCTCGCTCTCGTCGATCTCGCCAACGCCGCCGCTGGCCAACTGACAGCCAAGCGCCAACCGTCCAGTCAGTGTCTGAAAACGTTCCTAACCGTAAGCAACGGAGAAGACGACGAGCCGGAGTGCGCAAGTCAGTGCAAGTACAAGACCGACAGATACCAATACCACAAGACCTACACCACTAGACTAGACCAACCAACTAACTCCATTTCAGACCGCCGGACAAGCGAACAGACAGTCAGTTAGTCAGTCAGTCAGTCAGTCAGTCAGTCGAGCAGTCGCAGAGGTAGTAGACGGTCGGATTCAAATGACCGAGAAGACAGTGACAGCTCATCTAGCCGAGACAAGCAAACATTTTTTTTTTCTGTTTTTTTTTTGTTTTATTTTTACTTCGCTTGTATCTTAAATATACATAGTAGGTTCATATGTATGTAGGTACATATATAGTACTTACATACCGCGCTACCCACCGCCGTTGTTGCGCCACGAGTGTGTGCTTTTTTTTCCAAGTGCCGAATGCCGTCCACGACAACAGCGAACTTGTGTTGCCGCGCGATTCGCTATTTTTAATTCGTTTGTTGTTAAAAAAATAAAAATAAAATAAAGCAAATGCAAACAAAATCAACTCTCGAAAAATGTTTCAAATAAAAACTTACAGAAAGAAAATAAAACATACAAAAGCAAAAACAAACAATTTATTAATTAATTGCTAAAGTGGCAAAAGAAATGAGTACAAGACAAGTGCAAAGTGCCCCTCGCAAAAATGTGGTTCTAACTTTTGTGTTTATTTTTTATATCAAATTTTAACACTACTAAAACACTGTAAACTACCAGTGTGGAAACAAACAAAGCGCTGAGAGACCAAAAAAAAATGCAACTATGTAAATAAGAAGTGATAAAATTCATGAATCAAAAAAAAAAAGAAAAAACGTAAATTAAACGCAGCAACTTAGATAAATGGAAGAAATTAAAGTAGAGCGGCGCAAAAAAAACAAATAAATCTAACTCAAAATTAATAAATTATACTTTTTATTACTGCAATTTAAAAGAAGAATTGCGCTACTTACAAAAACAAATTTATTATTTTCTATGATTTTATATTTGATGAACAATACTAGAAATTTTAACATTGACAAACAAGTTAACAAATACGAAAAACAGTTACATAAAAATAAACTTAAAATAATAAAAAATTATGACAATTTTAAATTTTAAAAATATTAAAAATTAATATACATTAACACGTATTAGCTACAGCCTTATAAAAATATTTAAAATACATACTTGTAAAACATGAAAATATAATAATTAATTCCGTTCAAAAGAACGAAAACCTTCAATTTAATTAAATAGAAATTTAAATTAAAAATTGAAAGCAAATGATTTAAAAAACAAATTTTAGGAGAATGTAATAACATGTTGCACGTACAAACTTATTACAATACTTGTGGCACTTAAAAAATATTAAAAATTAAATATAAAACAAATTTTCAACGTTTTAAAATTAAAATTTAATATTTAATTACGCGTATACATTTTCCAAACACAAAACAATTAGCCATTAAAAACAAATTTCAAAACTGATTTTTAAATTACAGCTAATTGTTTAGATTGTTTGAAGAATTAATTTCCAATTTTTAAATTTAAAAACCATAACAGATGGTTTCACGAAATTTCAAATTCAAATTTAACTGCAATTCTACAAATTTTAAGTTAATATTTTTTTTTTACATAAATTTGATTGCATTTGTCCAAAAACATGATAGAATATTTTAATTAAAACAGAGTTGACTGTATTTAATTCAAATATAAAATTAGATCGAAAAATAATTTTTAAAAAGTTTTTTTTTTTGCAAAAACTTTCATAAATCGAACAACGATTTTTAAAATTAACTAATTCGTTATAAAATAAAATAACATACATATAAAATATTAATAATTATTTAATCAATACAAAAATTTTATTTGAAAATTGTTTTTAAATGTTTCCGCCAACCATTTTAAATGGCACAAGTAATTTGTAATTTATATCATTATAATCTTCTATTATTTTCAATTCTAAAATGTTAAGATGCTTTAACAAAATCGAGAATAAATACTAAAATATTGCAATGCCCGCAAAATTCATATTTATTAAATTTCAATCTTTCTCAAGCTGCATAGAATAAACCAAAAGTTAAATATGTATAGCGAAGTCTTAAATTAGTAAAATTAAAAATTAATAAATTAGCACACAAAATTTTATGTACCTACTTATGTATGTATATACTATGTACATAGTATGTTTGTACACCCATACATGTATAAAAAAAAATGCTAAAATTCATTAAAAAAAATTACATAAATCGCCGCACCACTCCAAAACCAAAACCTTCCAACCAAACCAAACCAATCCAATTCGCCTAGCTAGTTTAGTTAGAAAAGAGAAAAGAAAAAAGGAAATTTACGCAAAGACCAACTCAGCCGGCTGACATCATTTGCGCCGAAAATCAGACACGTAACAAGTAAAACAAAGAAAAATAAAAAAAAATAAGCAAAAACAGTTCTCGAAAAAATCAAAAACATTTTTTTACACAAGTACACATTATTTTCTCTAAATTTTATTTTGTTTTGTCTTTATACAGCCGCTTTTTTATCAACATTTTCCCCTTGAAAAAATACAACAACAAAAAAAATTTTTTTAGTCTTTCGGACAAAATCAAATTCAAACAAACGTAAATGTCAAATATTACAAAACGACGAAAAAACTTCCAAACAAAAAATTTTTAATTTTCTATTTCGCTAAAACTCAAAAGAAAAATTTATTATCTTCAAATACAAAAATTCAAGTGACATTTTTTTGAGCGCAAAAATTATAACAAATCGATGCAAGAAATATTAGCACAAGTTTTTGGACAATTTATTTTTTTTGCTTAAAACAAGTGTGAGATTGAAACCAAAATCGCTTTACAAAAGTACCCCAAAAGTGGAGAAAAAAAGTTCGCAGTCAATTCGCAGTTTTCGTTTTCGTTTTCCGTTTTGTTTTTTTTTTTTTGTGTGTGTTTGATTCGAAAAGTGCCTACGACGGAAAGTTTCCAACTGCAGTGCCGAAAGCGAGCAAATAGCAATCGACAACAACAGCAACAACAAACAACAGCAGCAGCAGCAGCAACAGCAGCAGCAACTGCCACGCTTAGCTAAGGTAAACGCAAAGCCAAAAGCAACAACAATAACAACTACAACAGGCGACAGCAATAGTAGTAGTAGTAGCAGTAGCCGAACAGTAAAAGCCAATGTAAAGGCAAAACGCAAACGCAGCCTGAGATCTGAGAGCAATCAAAAGCAGTAAAAGCTACAGCAGCAGCAGCAGCAACAGCAGCGGCACGGAAACTACCTGTACGTGTGTGTGTGTTGCTACAACTGCCAAAAAAAATGTTTGATTTGATTGCTGTGTGCTATAGCTTGCATTTGCGCACTTGTGTGTGTGTGTGTATGTGTGTGTGTGGTAACAAAGACATTTTTCTTACATTCAAACTCTTTGCCCTCCACTCCAATTGCTTTGTATTCTGCTCGCTTGGGTTTTGCCGATATGCTTAGCGCCCTCCTAATCCACTCTACTTTAACGTCACATACACACACATACGCACACGCGAGAGCTTATGCAAGCTGGTTTGTATGTATGTACATACATATGTGATATTAGTTCATCAGCCTATCTGTCCGCCCGTACGCCCGTCCGCCAGTCCGCCAGTCCGTCCATACGTTGGTTTCCCCTGCCCGCGCTGCCGCTCTAATATAACTCACGCGCGGCGCTCACTCTCTCTCTCTCCTTCCTTCGCTGCCTGTTTCTCCCCGCGTTCCATTTTACTTTAAATGCTTTCCTGCGCTTTTACTAATGTAGAGGTGCATTTTTGGCAACGTGCGTTTGCCCCTCACCATATCTACGTATTTATTTATTATGTTAGCCTATACACATACATATCTACAAATGTATGTATGTATGTATGTATGTGTGTTGGTTTATACTTCCCTACGCGCATTTTATATTCCCCCCCAACATCTGTTTAACTTGCCTTGCGATCTTTCCGTTATCAGCTCCATTGCATAGCTTCATTCTCTGTTACAATCGCACTTCATTTTTGTCTGATCAAGTTTTCATAGTTTGTGACAGTTTTTCAGTACAAAAAAAAAAATAACTGAGTTTATCTGCAACTTACTTTCGAAAATAAAGATTTTATAAAATTCAAAATTGAAACTTTTAAACGAATTTAATAAGAATTTAGATCCAAGTAACATTTAATTATCTTCCATAGCCCCAGAAGTGTAGCTTGTATTTTGTTACATACATATAAAAAATAGTTTTTAACCCCGTTGAGAATTCTACCGCACGCTGAATGAAATCGCAATAATTTTCTGCGGCACATTAGGGATTGCTTTCAACTAGTCGTCAATATGACAGATTGAAGCTCATCACCATTTGCCTGTGCTGAGCGCTCAGCAATATTCAAATGCTGTTCTCCTACAATTCACTATAGCTTATAGATCTATCCATTACATTTCCCTCACCCCAACAGTTTCTTGAATTGAGTTGATGTGCGTTCTAACGTTCTTTCATTTAAACTCATTTCGATATTAGCTAAATTTCGACTTTGGACATTTCCTTTCTTGTGACTTCTCTGGATATAACATAAATTCTACACTTGCGTTTATACTTCACTTCTATGCCCCTATTTCTATCAAGTTTCCCTTCCAACTTCGGCTCTCTATCAAAGCGAGTTGTATCGCGATCGTTATATTGTCTTCAGATCGCTTTAATTACCTTCTTTAAAATGTCATTACAAGTTCATCCTTTGTCCTTCATTCATTTTTATGCTTCAGAGCGAGTTATATTCACTAGAGATCGTGAAGTGGATCGCTTTTTCGACTTCTTGTGATCTTAGCGCCATAAGTGATATTTCACTTGGTCAAAGGAAAAAAGAATGATGACTCTTGTGCATAAAAATACTCCTGCTTTCCACATTCTTGAGCAGACGTTCGAAAAATGCTAGTTGTATGTATCTAATAGATGGACCCTAGAAGTATGCGTCTTCTACGGCGGAATTCTTTTGTTTTCCACATCTTATGGGTAGATATTCGAAATATGAAGTAAACTTTAAAAGGATGTGTATTCTCCTGATAAACTATTACCTATGAATAGATATTTAAAATACATATTTCGTAACCACTCCTGTCTCTTTCACGTTCTAAGAATTAAAGAATGGAGACTGTCTAGTTTTTAACTTCCTATCGGCAGATCGTAGAACGACGAATATTGAGAATTCATTTACTGAGTATTCTAGTTTCATATTCTTTTGCTTTTCTCAACCCATGGGCAGAACTTTCCGATTCTCGGAAGCATTTTGCTTTCCCCATATCCTATAGATAGGCTTCCGAATGTTATGCTTCTCACAGGAATTCTAACGGATCACCTGCCCTTCGGCCACACGGCTGTCATATTTGTAGCCCCTTCCAGCGACTGCCGTAGGAGCTGCTGGGATGAGAAAAAGGTACTGTTCGTTAAGAACTGCCCGATTACTGTGCGGTGTGCGATTTCGGGGGGACCCGATTTTTCTGAGTCCTGGACGAATTAGGTGCGGTCACACTGGAAGGCCTGTTGAGATTTGCCACAATATCAGGATGGTTTAAGAACTTGTAAGGATAGGGTGGGGGAAATCCCGTTTTTGGTCATCACAGTGAGTTATGTGGCGGCAACCGAGCGAACTCTCTACGAGAACGGCCCGTGTAACCTAACCTAACCTACAGGTAGGCTTCATAAATATAAGTTGGCAGATTAATCTACTTTCGGCGCCGAAAAAATTCTCTAACCACTGTGAGGCTTTGGAAGGATTTGTCTTCTGATCAGAAACAGCTTGGGTGCATACTCTAGGATTCTCTTCATGCATACATTTTGGGTTTTCATCATGCCAGTTTTGATCCAAGGGTTTCTTATCTTGTATATAGGTTTTTTTTCTTTTTATTTGTTTTATTTTTCTTACTTTATGAACGATGGCTTGTTATATATAACCGTGGTTCTAGTTACTATGGTGCGTAATGATTTCGTTAGGTTCCATTATTTATCGTCGAAGGTTCGTTTTGTACTCATTTTGCATCCTGAATTTATGATTTTACTACACCTTCAGCCTCCTTCACTACAAATACTTTGTTTTTTCTTTGCCTATCGCACCGTTTATTACACTTCCAGCTGCGACTGGTTTTTATCACTTCTTCAGTCACAACTTGATAGTTTTGTAAACTACGAGCATCGCATAAAAATCAATTGATAATAAAAAACTTTTCAAATGTCCGCCGATTATGCTAATCGCCTTATAAAAACTTCACACATTCTAACCTCAATCGATTGGTGAATAAGACAATTTAGATTCGAACTAAATTTGCGTTTATGTTGATGGCAGCGTATGCGAAAGACTTGCTGTCCAAATATGATGTCCTGTTGTCGTAGGCAAAACAAAAATCGATTTTTGATGAGAGCAATCAATGCATGTGAATGATGTCATTTAGTCTCGCCCAGCGGGAGAAAGTTTTTTCGCTTACCTTGGGAAATATTTAAACAAGCTTCCATCTACATACATATGTATGTACATACACATCTGCAAATTAATGTGTGTATATTACTCGAATTTTTACGTTTTCTTTTCTCGGTAACAAAATTTAACTTTTTGAATGCTAAATAATATCAATACGAGTATTAGCAAATTTTTGTGGTTGTTATTTTTATTTCTTTTAGCTCCTAATTTGCATTTATTCGATTGCATTAATTCATTCATTTCTAAATTCCAATCGTTTGCTTTGATCTTTACGCTTGTCGTAAAGTGACCGTTAATAGATGATACAATTTTTTATTCTCTAAGCACACATTTTGAAGGTTTCAGTGCAAAGTGTAGCTTTAAAAGCAAGAAATGGAATTTGACAATATATTTCCAAAACCAAAAAATACACCGGATAAACGCCGTTAAGGCACCGGATAAACGGTATGACGACTCTGAACAATGAATTTGATAATAATTTACCATTTTATGATTATAGCATTTATAATACCGATACGGATAAAGCATTTAGGAAAAATATTTTTTCAATCCAAGCCGAATATATGTTTATGAAACATATAACTTCACGGTGGATATTGAATTCGATAAGTATTCACCAGTTCAATATGGATAATCCATTATGAGAGAAAAAAAAATAATGCACTTAAGATATATTTTTGTATTAAAGGATGAATAAACGCTAATAAGGTTTATGATACTGGAACGGATAATGCATTTTAGTATTAATTTTACATTTTACGGCGAATAAACGGCTATTACGCACATAATATGAGTACGGATAATATATTTTGTTCTTATTTTAATACTGATGATATTTATGATGCTGTTTGTGGTGGATAATACAAATTCACTAAACTTAAAATGCAATATTTTCATATAGGGTATTTAATTAATTCTCGCTGATTTTTAACAGCTTCGGATAACAAAAGAAATTAGTAAACATGTTTTCCAAATATTGTGGAGCGGGATGTTTAAAATACTTTATTGAATCATAAAATATTTAATATGCATTCTTTGATAACGAAAGACCTCACCTCAAGAAATCGTGCGATAGCTAGTTTAGCATTTTAAGAAGTCATTTAAAGTTCACGTATAATTAGACTTCCTATAGGTATAAGCAGTTTTTATTGAGATACCTTTCTTGTATTGGACTGAGTTACGTTTGATAGACACTTAACACCTTTCTCCACAGAAAAACTTGTATAAGTGAATTTCTAATCCTTATTATAATTCGGATAAATTTTTTTCTTTACTAAGGCTGCCGTTATATTGCAGGATAAAGTTGTTAGCATAATTTTTACTAAACAATTAATATCAGCTTTATAAAAAAAATTAAAACACCAGGACAGCATTTGACGGATAAAATATTTAGCTTCACTTCAGTTAATTTATAAACAGAAAAAGATACTAAGCCATTGCGTGCTTTCATTCAACACCCGGATAAGCTGTTATTCAGTCGGATAAGGGAATGGTTGCTTAAAAAGTCTCAATGAATTATAGGTAACCAATTTATCCGAAGATATCAACGCTTTCACTTTTATGATTAAAATAACTAAGAAGATGGTCAATGGGCATACTCAAACTACTTCAATCAATCGCATATTCACACAAAGACGCACACAATTCTTTAGAAAATTAGGATGAACGAATTCCAAAGATTTTATAAATTTAATTATTATCTTTGTTTAGCTGTCAACCTGTTTTGATCGATAATTAATTAGCGCGACAACAAGAAAAAAAAAACTTAAATTAGCAAACCGCCATTGTCAACGCATCGAACGAACGAACGAACGCTGCCAGACTTCATGGCTATCAACGTGTACGTCCCGATATGCCGTTAACCCCGCCACAACGAGCTGCGAATAAATATGCTTGTTTTTCGTCTATGAAGCGCTTCGTCGCGCAAATCTTCTTCTCTACACTCGTCTTGTGCTTTATTGATAGAAAAACATGGAATGAATAATTTAAATGAATTTTATATTTGAAATTTTTATGTAGCTACTCGCCTTTTTATAAATTGTTTTATTCAACATTTTTGTTAATTTTTGCTTTTCTTTTTTCGTTGTAGGTTTTTGGCAAATTACTGACATTTAACATTGAATTTGAACAAAACAATTGGATACAAAACTTCAAAAAACAAAAAAGAAAAAACCAAAAACCAAATTGACAGTTCAAAATTAAACAAAATTCGTTAAACTATTGCTAGAATATATTGCATTTAAAATTGTTTGCAAAAAACCACAAGTTATCTTTAGTAATTTTTGCATTTCGAAAAACTAAAAAAAAACAAAAAAAAAAAACAAATCACAAGAAGAAACATTCCAACCAAATTTGCTTAAAGAAATTTGCATTTGTTAATTTTCGTAAATTCAAAAGTAAAAAGCAACGCAAAAAATAAATAAAATGGCATCAGAATTGGATCAATTTGCTGACTTGGAATTGTCAAAGGAAGATCGCGAACAAATATTTGATCCGCCTTTGGATCGACAGCCGTTGGAAGGTGCTGGCACCTCAAGGTATTTAAAAAAAAAATCACTCAACTTAAATTGTAATTTAAGAATTTTGTTGCTACTAACTAACCTTTAAAAATCAGCAAAACTTAAAAGTAGTTGCCACTAACCGAAAATAGTTTTTCCGCAATCATTTTTATATAAAATGATATAATATTATACAAATTTATCAATTCCTTAAGTTTTAAATTTGCTTGTTTGTATGTATTTGATAATATTCTTAAAATTGCTTTTAGATATACGTATGCACTTTTTCTTACGACGTACGCTTAATACTTAAGTATTGTGGGTTCGTGTCATTCTAGTATTTAAAAACTCTAAGTATATTTTAAATATTGAAATACTATATGAAGGGAACATATATTCTAAACACAAAAACAAAGAAAAACTTCCATTTCGTGAAACATTTTAAAATCAAAACAAATATGTATATTAAAGGGGGTTATTTAAAAAAAATTAAACACATATATTAAAGTGGGCATAAACCTCAAATAAATTTACATAAATAGCTATTAAATTAACTTAGTTAATAAAATCACTTATCCGCCCGCAAAAATATTAATCCATATAAACATGAAATTTCTATTTTAAATTATAAGTTCCTTAAAGTCTTAAAAGCGATTATCCGGTATTATCCACATAAATAAAACAAGAGGTTTTGAATTTAGGAACCCTTTATTCTTTAAACACTGTTTATCCGGTTATAAAAATGCTTATCCGTTCACTAAAAATTTTACCATTATGAAAAATCAGTTACCTTATATATGAAATGATAAATAAACGTTTATCCGTGCATATAATCGTACTACTTTTCAAGTCTTTTTTGATTTTTTTTTTACCTTTAATTAGGTTACCCACTTCGTTTTACAACAGTAAAATTCAAGTTTACATCATACAAAATGCAACTCTGCATACACTTAACATGTTCGAAGGTTTTTTCTTTAAACTGATCACAGGAGTGCACCTCTTGAACGGATGTGTGCGACAAAGAAAAATGTGTTTTGCTGTTGTGTAAAAAAAGAGGGTTGTCAAAGGATATAATAACAATAAAACAACAAAAATTTATAGAATGAAAAAAACACTGCGAAAATGCCGTGAAGAAATCTAGAGGAAGACCACTGCCTGCTAAATGCCAGCTAATTTCAGCCACAAATAAATTAGGCATATCAAAATACATGAAGACAAGCCCACTAATGCGTACGTACTATAAAAAATATATATTTCATTTGCCCGCGTAATATGTAGTAGAACAATTCAACCAACACTCATACGTAAACTTACACAAAGGCAGTAAATAATAGACGATCCTGCCGTGTAGGCAGAAAAAATGCCGCATAGGATAATACATGAATAAAACAAATTATATGCAATGATACAGAAAGCAGTAGAATAACAGTTAGCTCATCACAATTTGATTGCCCATAAATTTTTTGTTAATCAAATAAACAAATTTTGACTTTACTTAAAAAATAGTACCTCATTATTTTAGAAATGCTAAACTTTGGCATAATCGGATAAGCGATGTGAAGCAAAAAATATATCCGACGAGTCTGATTTTTCACTGCGAGATAGTTTCGGGCACGCGGATAAAAATTTAAGCAAGCGGATAAGCTGTTTTCACACTTTTAAAAGTTTCTTGATTGCAGCGAGTCTGATTTGTCACTGCATGATAGTTTGGAGTACGTGGATAAAAGTTCACGCAACCGGATAAGCTGTTTTTAGACTTTTAATAATTTTTACGTTGCATGGAGTCTGATTTGTCACTGCGAGATAGTTTCGAGTACAAGGATAAAAATTCTATCCCATGCGGATAAATGTTTCTGCATTACAAATGCATGATAGTTTCAAGTATGGGCATACAAAATTATGTAGGCGGATAACCGCTTTTGGACTTTAACGTGTTACTATTTTATTATAGAAATTTTTTTTTTGCGTTGATAAATATTTAGTAAAGCAAATAAATTATTTTATTACTTAAAATAATTTTATTGAAACACTGCTACTTTTATAAACTGTGTTTGAAATTTCGAATAAACGCTTATTGATTAGAATATTAAACAGTAAACGATTTATGTCTTCATACCTCAGTTATAGCAGCTGGTGTCCATGTTATATAACCAACGGTACGCACTTTTTAATCAAAAAACACGCAAAAAATAAAAAGCGCAGCAAAAATGTCGAAAAGTATACAATTACATTTCTAAAAAAAAAAAAAACTTATAGTCGCATATTTTCTGCGCCCAAACAAAGCTATGAACTTTCAAAAGGAATATTATCAAATCTTAGCTGTTTAGAGAAACACTCGAAAGCTGTGTTGAGGAGGGATAATTGTAATTGTGTTCGCATTTCATCAAACGACAAAAAAAAAACGAATGCGAAAAAATTATATATACCAGCGTTTTTAAGGCACAACCACAAATGCGCGCATAATATTTCAAGAAAATGGACGGGAAGCATTGCCAAAATGATTGCTAAAAATTGTAGAAAATACGATATAAAAAAAAGCATTTTATTTTGTGTAGAAATCTTGCCCCTGCAAACTTTACTTGATTAGAAAACGTAGCAAAAATATTTGCTTGCGTTCTGTTTTTTATTTTTTTTTTTTTTATTTTTTTTAAGGAATTGTTTGATTTTCTGTATGAAATTGTTTGCCAAAAAGCAGGCAAAATTGAAAGACCGTACAGTGCAAAGACGTACGCTGTGTGTATACATACATTCTTACATAATTATGCAGTGCTAAAATTCCTTTGCATTTATTTCCATGTGCTTGGCTGTGAACTAGTTTCCCATGTTATCCTTGCGGCTGTTCTTTTTTTTTTCTTTTTTTTTGTTGTGTCAAAGACAATATGCATGCATTCATCTTTTGAATGCCCAAAAATTGTCTACTAATTTTGCTGGTGGTGTTTTTTTTGTTGGTGTTGGTGCTGTTGCTGTTGTTGTTGTTGTTGTTATTATTTTTTCACTTGGCACTGCCTCACTCTTCCTGTACATCTTCCTCCACCACCGCCACCATCGGTTTTACTACTACAAACAAGCAAACAAAACTTCTTTTCTTCCTTCATGCTGTTCAGCGTTTCCCTTGCTTAGCAGCATTTGTGTGTATGTGTGTGTGCTTGTGTGTGTATTGTTTTGTTTGCCTAAGCTTAACAATCACAAGCACAATCATCTGCATAGCCATCATTCTCGAAGCCTTCTTCCTGTGGCGCTTCCTGTCGTCCCACCGCACGACTCTTCTACCCAACCGCCTCTGCTTCAGGCACTTCACTCACTTCACTTCACTCATTCGCTTCGTTCGATGTCTCCGTAAAATATTTCGACACACCCTACGTCCCACTCGCCTGCTCCTGCTCCTGCTCCTGCTCCTGCTGCTACTGCTACTGCTGCTGCTGCTGCTGGTTACGTCAAGCGCTTCCCTTGATTTGTATGTTGCTTCACCGGCAATTTGTCTCTCATAGTTTGACCAACATTAGCCATGCCAGTGGTTGTGATATCCTGCTCCTTTCGCACTCCGCGCCAGCCACTCCTCTCTAAACACAACACACTTCTAAATTCCACTTAGAAGCGCATTCCAGCGCATAGTTTATTTCCATCATGCCAGTGGCAAGGCAAAGGCAGCTATGCGCAACATTTCGTTTTCATTGCTAACCGGCATTTTTTTTGTAATTCATGTTAGTTGTGTTGTTGTTTTTGGTTTTTGCACGTGTGCTTGCGCGCTTGCGTAACCAGCTCAGTTCAGCGCGCAGCTCATCAACTCATCCTCAGCAAAAACCAAAAAAAAAAAATGAAAACAAAAACAAAAACAAAAAAAAACCCCTCCTCAATCTCAAACTCCAAACTTCAAGCGCTACAGCATGGCAAGTCAATAGATATAAAGCGGGCTGACGGTTTCCCTCGAATAGTCGTATCCTTCCGTTTGGCTTTTTTACCGCTGTGCGTATTGTTGTTGCTGCTGTGATTTGCTCCTTTGACACCAGCCATGTTGTGCGTTTATTTTGTGCAAATGAGTTAAAATTGCGCTTCACATGAGATACAAATATCGAAATTGTTGCCATTCTGTTGTTACTTTGTAGCCTTTTCTTCACAGAGCAGTAGAAGGGAAAAATCAAAGCAAAAAATTTGTTCGCTTCCTTAGTTCACTTTTGTTTTTTTGTTGCTTGTTGCTTAGCGTCGTCTTGTTAGCAAGGGTTATTATGCTACGACATTTTCTTTTTTCTTTCTTTTTATTTCTCTTATCTTAAACACAATTTTTTGGGGGAAATATTTTTCGTTTGCCTTCCTTGTTTTTTTTTTTTTGCCTTGGTATCATTTGATTCCCATCGATTATGTAATGTTAAAAAATTAGCTGTACGCGTTGCACTTTTTTGATTGACAGTCAAATTAGTTGAAGCGCAAACACAAAAAGCAAAAAAAAAAAGACACATGCAAAACTTCCTTCTTGTGCTAGGTAGGCAGAATTTAAAAAAAAACAAAAATGCTCATCACTTTTTCACAAACTCCACACATATTTCGCCACTGATGAGGTGCTAATAATGTTTCACATTCGAGCAACAGTAAACTACTTACTTTTTGCCAGGCGCCTGCATATGTATGTGAGTAGTTCACAAAATTTTTTCATGCACTGATTATTTGCGTTTAATTTGTACTACATTCAAAAGTCACAGCGCTCGAGTGTTGCAGCCATGCCATACCGTTGCATTTTTGACGCCTTAAAATTCAGAAACCGACAATCGTTAATTGGTTAGATTGCAACGGTTGCGGGTAAGCAATGAAATCGCAATTAAATCAGAGTCAGTTAATTGATGAGCCATACGAGTAGAACAAGCTTCAAGAAAGTAAAATAAAACATATTTCGCATGCCATTTTGCTATAGTTATGATACAATATAAGAAATTGTGTCTTCTCATCACCAATTTATCAAACTTCTTATATGTAAAGCGAAAAGAACGGATAAGGTATTTGTGCAGTTAAATGACTCTATAATCTATAAATCTGTATAGAATACTAAGTTACCGAATAAACAAATTTTAGAAAAATATTGCTAAGCGCTTAAAAAATAGTAATTAGTTATTTTTACTGCTATCCGCAAGTACGGATAAAATCTTACGTAGGCGGATATGAAATATGGAGCGTGGAAGAGATACACAAGATCATTTCGAATGCGCGGATAAAAAATTTCAAAGCCGGATAATAGCTATTATAATTTTATAGGTCCGGTAGATTATTAAATTGATATTTCGTTGATAAATAAAAGTCAACAATAACGCGGATAAGCGATTTAATAATTAAATTAGTTAACCACTAACTGAGGAGTATTGACATTTTGAAGTACTTAGGGGGATTGGAATAATCGCACAATTGAATCAGAGGCAATCAATTGATAAACCATAGTAAAAGCTTCAAGAAAATTAAATACATACAACAGAAAGTTCACCTTTTAAATAGTAGATGCATACACACATGTGAATATGATGCAGAATATTGTCGCATCATTTCTAATAGCTTTCTGCTATAAAAGTGTTTCAAAAATTGGTAAGGATACACAAAATTTTATATTATCATGACGAAATTGCTTGGAGTTTCTTATATTTAGAGAAAAAAGATTTCTACACGCACGGATAAAATATTTATGCTGCTAATGGCAATATTTGATTCAAATACTTTTTGATGGAATTTAATGGAATACATACTAAGCGACCGGATAAACAAATTTTAGTTGAAAACGATTAATAAGCACTTAAAATATCGTAGTGGTATTAACTGTTTTCATATTATCCGTGTGTACGGATACAAATTTCCATAGGCTAATAAGATATTTTGAGAATACAAAAAATGCACAAGATAATATTGAGTGCGCGGATAAAAAAATTCAAGGCCGGATAATAGACTTTAAGATTATAACTTACTGGGCATAAATTGATGCTTTTAACAAGTAAATCTCAGCAATAGCACATAAAAAAGATTAAATGCTAAAAGTAAACAAATTATAACTTGGAAGAGTAGTAACAGTTTTGAAAAAATACTAGGGCTTTAAATAATCGTATTTTTAAATAATGAGAGATATATTCTATTTACTGCATGCCAAGATAACTCATTGCCTTAAAATTATACAGCTTATTAATTTACCGGATAAACGAGTTTTAGTTGAAATACATTTCAAACTGTCCAAAGGCTGGTAATTTATTGTTTTAAGACCTATCTTCTGGTCTGGATAAACTCCTACGTTTCCGGATAAGGATTTTGAGAAATGTAACACATACAGATACCCTAATTTTTCACTACGACATACATATATTCGAGCACGCAGCTAAGCATTTTCAAATCCGGATACTAGATTTAATGAGTTTTTAAGTTTTTTAAGTATGTCCTTAATGTTTTATTTAAAAGTGCTAATAAACAATAACCCGGATAAGAGATTTAATGCTAACTTAAAAATAAATTGCCATCCAAAAATCAACTTTGCCATTTAAAAAATATTTGCAGAGATAGATATATTCCATATTATGTTGCTAAGCAACAGTAATTTGCTGTTTACGGAAATCAACATAAGTAGATGTTCTAGGCATTTGGAAAAATTGCAAACAATCTGCATGCAAAATAGCATACCAACAAAGAAATTCGTAGAATTTTTTGTTACGGAATCGACTTTTAATACCGCGCAGTAAACACGTCTCCACGTCCAACGACTGAGCACAGGGAGCAGGCTTCTTCACTCTACACCTCATCCAGTTTACGCCAAGTCTCATGCAAATTCGTATAATTTTTTACCCCATTTAGCAAAATCTACTCCTTAGCGATGGCAATAATCGATGCAGCACACAATTAGCATTGTAATTAATAATAAAATACGAGTTTAGTTAGTATTGTGAAGCTTCGTTGGGCGCATTCCACTAGTTGTGGTTAAAACCTGCAGTAGTATTACTGCAAAAACAAAAAACACAAAAATAGTAAACCACTCTAAAGCAAGCGCATCAAGCGCATAAAATATGCAAAAACGTCAACGAAACTGTGCTGATCACAATAAAAACAAGCCAAAATATCAAAACAATTTATTTTCGGCTAACTTTGAAAAGCAAAAGCTTTTAGCCTATACTCACACAAAAAACGCAAAGCACGTCTACAGCGCCGTCTATGCGGTTAGCCATTGAAGTGGTAAAACAAGTTTGAATCAGCTGCAAACAAAATCCAATCATTCACTGAATTATTTAGGCAACGAGCGTTGACTGAAACTAGCGGGTTGGCGGTAACAATAAGCGCACTTCTCATTATATAACGTTGTAATCACTTGAACGGTTGCGGCTATCTTCTACATAGGTTAACTAACGGTTCTAGGTAAACTATCGTCTATTCTATATTTCTCCACCTAGCCTTCATAATATAAACAGCAATTCTTCTGTCAACAGCAGACATAGAGGTCGATATATTCTTCAGATAATCTATTTATCTATCAAAAGATGCAAAGACTAATCTAATTTTCTAAGCACCTTTCCCTCGAGTTCGTCTCATAAGCTTTTGTCTTTGTTCAAGCAAGAATTATCTCATCCGACGTTGTCAACATACATCTTCTATATAACCCATTATTTCAATGATCAAATGTACATTTCATATCACGCATTGTGATCGCGTGGTCTGCATTGAGAAATGTCGTGGGATTGAAGTAGGGCGGAAATCCGAAACCGGTTTTCAAAGCACTCAGGCACAGTTGTATATTGCACCTAAGGCCTGGGAGGGATAAAGGGAGTAAGGATAGGGGAAAAGGTTAATGAAAAAGGTGGGTATGGGTGGGTAGGTCATTTCGCCTACACAAATTCTCCAGACTCTTTGATGAATCTGAAAAGTTTGTCGGGGATCGCTTTGCATTTTGAATATATACGAACCAAATATGCCCAACCGTAGCCTAGCAAAAGCAGCAGAGATAGGGATCAAATATTCTGTGCTATCTTTATTCTTGAATTAAAATGTGCACATTGACCTCCATGGATTGTATCCTGTAATAGATTCAACCAGGACTTTAAACCTCTGCCTTCACTTTATAAGAAGCAATTTCGACACCACTCTGTCCATTTTTTTTTTCTCAGGAAGCAGTTCGTTGTTTCGCAGCTGATGGTAGCGCACCAACGATTCCCGTTCTTATTCGTAACCACCCCGCTGAACATATCTCTACCATGGTTGGCCCTATAATTTGGCTGCAATCCAATGGTGCAATCCAAAGACGCGCAGTTAGCCAATTTGTCTCCCAGTTCGCTACTTTAAAAAGCGCATTGTCTTCAGCGCATTGTGTTCGGCCTGAACTTTGGGCTATCTTTTAAGAGTGGCTCGCAAGGCAGCTGGGCGGACTCTGATTTGCTGTCCATGCCACCTGCCGTCAATTATCCAGTCCGCTTCATTAAGTATTGTAAATATCTCCGATTGGTAAGAAGTTGCTATTGTATCTAAAACATCTGAAATTGCCATCCAGGTGACAACCAGCTCCAGTTCCATTTTATGGCTTAGAGCCATCAGTGTAACAAGTTTTCACCGAGCCTCCCAAGAGCATCCATTGATCTCTCCATTATTGGTCTATTGTGGGAAATCTTACGGTAACCAAAAGAGACTCGCGGTCATAGTTTTCGTTTGATACTAAAAATAATCGGCAGCCTTCCAAACAACTCTCTGTGTCCGAAGCTAATCATCTTACCGTAATTCAAAAGAATGTAGTGAATTTATTGCCCCCTCATGGATCAGTTAATTCAGGGATAGCAAGCCCAACAAAGCATTCAGCGACTGATCGATCATCACTGGGAGAAAAATTCCACTCGTATGCTCCAATGTCCATCCCATTCGATATTGTCAGATGCCCTAATGTCGCTCTTATCCGATATGCTCAACGTCATTTCGAAGAATAAATATTTCTCCAACAGTCGATTAGCTGCCGCCTCAGCCAATGTTAATATCGGTACACATAACTTTTGTACTAACTTTTCTTCGAATAACCCGAGCTCGGTATCAACCAATGTTGGCATACTCTAAGCAAAAGTGCATTATCTTTAGAGAAACATTTTGCATACTCTATGAACTGTCTCATCCTTTGTTCATCTTCTAGAGATCCTCTCACACGTTTACCTAAATAATTGTCTCATCCAATGTTGGCGGTTTTTTTCGTCACTTGGGAACTTCCATTCGCAGTAGCTTCCATCTTAAACAAAAGTAGCATTAAATTACTGCTATGGATTTTCAATTTCAAGGATGCAGTTATTTTGGTACGATTTGTATTTTATTTTTAAACAGCACAATTACTAACTCACAATGCTTTTCGCACAACGCAGCAGGAAGCAGCGACGTAAACACCCACTTACAGAAACAATAGCATTTTGCAGTTTTTGAATTTCCGTTTGCTAATCGTTGGCTCAGTTGTTAGAAAAGTGCTTAGAAGATATGTATGTATTTTTGTAAATATCTTTTTGGAATTGAACACGTTATGAATTTATATAAGCACTCGGACTGTACGTGACCTCTCCCGCTTTGCTCGCAATTTATATACATACATACCTCATTTCTTGCATGCGCGCGCGCCCGCGCACTCTCTACTTTAGCATTCAGTAAATCGGTGTGCCTGTTCTGCTGTTTTCATTCATTCATCGCGCATAATCTTTTCAGCGACGCGGCTTGTCGCGTCTCACCGCAGCGTCCTGTCTTGTTCATAACATAAACCCAATAACAACAAATCTGCGTTCGAACGTATTCTTTTGCGCAAATATACCTACATACATAGTAGTTAAGGTTTCTTTTTTTTTTTTTTAATTTTTTTCGCATTTCGCTTCGACAACTTACAAATCGCATTTCATTCCTCTCTCTGGGCTCACACTTACCCGTCCAATTCACGGATTTCTTTCTTTCTTTAATATGTACATTGCTCCTGCTTTTTGACTACAAACGCTACATCTGCTACCTTCACTTAGCAACACCAGTTTTGAATCACTTTAAACAACGCTAACTTGCGGGCAGTGGCGTCGAGTTCAGCAGGGGTTTTGAAGGGAAAATAATTTTTTTTTTGTGAAATCGGAGATCTGCATTTCCACAACTGTTTGAAACGAAAGGCCAACTGAATGCTTAAATTTTGAAAAGCCTTCGATTTATTTCAATTCACGCTAGTGGCTGATAGAGGACTTAAAATAAGTATTCACATAAACAAAGAACATCAACAAATCCTCAACGCTTAGCTGTTTGATTAAATTAAAACTCATGGTTGCCTAATTAATTTTCAAATTAAAAATCAGTTCGCTATCAATATTTCAAGAATTTCATTGCACTTGGATGTAAAGAAGGTGTTTGAAAATGAACTTCATAAACACTTTAACAAATATCGGATACTCTAATTTCAAATGAAATTATTTCATCATCCTTGGTAGCTTTCTTTCATAATTTGATTTCTTTTACCAAAGTCCAGTATCTTAATGGTCCTGACCTCTGAACCCGCAATCCCGCATTTGTTATTCGCGGTACCAGAAGTGCAATTACTGCGACGACAAAAGGCCAGATCAGGTCAGGTCGAAAGATAAAAGAAATCTTCTCTTTATATATTTCAAAGCTTTTGCTTGCCTAGCTGCTGAAAACCTTGCCCATTTCACTTTATATTTGATTGGCTTGATGTTGTAACACAAATTGAGGAACCAACAGTTTTACGCCGACTCCGAACGGTAAATTATTTTTGTAAGAAGTTTTCTTATGGCAGAAATACACTCGGGAGGTTTGTCATTGCCCGGCCAGGTTTTGAACCCAGTAGCCACCTAATGATGCGCGCACAGTCAGCTACGGTGGTCACCAATAGCTGAAAGCGGAACCAAATTTGGGAATCGAGTAGAATCTGTGTAGCTTGCCGAGAGATAGAAATTATAGCTTGGTCATTTACAAAATATACAATGGAAAATGAGCCGAATAACAATTTAATTTTTTTAATGATGTAATTTTTTCTTCACATTGTGTTATTTTCTCCCAATTGAGTTAAGGATTCTTCAAAAGAAATAGAAACGATTATAAATTTTTCGCTTGATAGCTGTGTTCCTTCAATCCAGGCAATTTTGTTTAGTTTGACTGCGGTCACATTAGATACTCTAAAGAGCCCAGTTCAGAAATTCCTAAGTCAATTCGTTGCCTTGAACACTACAGTGTCCTGGCATTCACATGAGCTGAATTGCAATTAAATTATTTCTCATTTCCACGCGGTCACTGTACGAGTACTCAGGGAATTAAGGTGGATCCATAGAAGGTGACAGTAAGATAAACAAGGCAAATCTGCTAATTTTGTGTATGAAATGTCAAAATCTGAATTCGCCCAGTTTATTCATGTATTTTATTTGTGTAAATCAGCCATCAGCTTATTGGATGATATCTCCAAAGATGGATCTATAAAAGGTGATAGCAAGATAAATAAAGCGAATCCGCTGTGTATTTTGTTACTGTAACTTTGCGAGTGAAATGTCATAATCTGAATTCGCCCAGTTTGCCCATGTATTTTGTTTGCGTGAATAAAACAACCCAGCGAGTTTGGAAAGAAGAATAAGCATTCAGCTCATGGGATGCTATCACCTTGTATGAATTCGCCTTGCAAGAAATCGTTTTGTTTTGCCACTCGTTTCACGCCTCAGAGCTTGTGGCAAGGCGAATTCATAGAAGGTGGTGTTATAAGTACAACTACAACAATTAATGGAAAAGCTCTATGGTGAAAAAACTTATTATTACGATCAAAAAATTTGACAATCCTGATGTGGCAATCAAAGCGAATTCTTAGCAGGTGGTGTTAAGCGTACAACAACAAAAATGTACACTAACAAATTATACGCACAATGATAGTAAGAATTACAACAAACACATTATTTTGACAATAAAAACGAAAAAGGCATTTAAAATTGTCTTCTTCTTTGTTCACATTTCACACAGTTTTTTTTGACGAGTGTGTGAAAATGATCAAAAATCGATAACTTCGGCTGTGGTGAGGAGTTAGGCAAATATAATAAGGTGGTTAGACTGCCGATATACATATGTAGATGTATATCGATTTCGTTTGTAAACAGCAAAAAAATTACTGTTTTCCGAAATCGTGCAAGGTATATGTACGTGTGTTTCTCCCCTAACTATGGAAATTACCACGCCGCTGCTTTCCAAATGCCACAGCAAATATCCTCGCTACCTGAGCAGCAAAATTCGGCAGCATACGCTAACACGCCTTCATTATACCTACAACCAAAATATATATACATACATATATGTATAGAGAAATATGTATCGTATGCATGTATGTATGCGTGTGTGTGTGTGTGTGTGTGTGTGTACATAATCCCCGCAAACGCGTCTCCGCTTTCATTATTTCTACAAGCAGTATGTAGCGATATCGGTACGCATCCACATGGTCTTTTGTTTCCTCATAGCTTCTATTGCCGAAATATGAAGAAGAAGAAAAATACACACACACGCAGAACGCAAAGTACAAGTAAAGTATGCACATACAAAGCGAAAGGTACAAAAAATTTAACCTTGAATTATTTCTGCTGCACTCATCGACCGAAAGTCCGACCCGGCTACCAGCTACCAGCTACCAGCATCTATCCCAAATTCGAATGTACTTTTATTATATTTGTATGGACGTTGTATGCACATTAATATATTTTTGGATTTGTGGGCAGCGTGATCCTTTGCCGCCAACCATACCTACCATACCTACCATACTTATGAACGCTATTTTCGTTACGAATTTGAGCGCCGCCAGCATCACCGTCGCATTTGACTGCTGTTTGGACACCTTTGCTGCTGCTTTGTACCAGCATTTGTTGTTTTTATTGCCGCTATAGCTCTACATCTGTAGGTATGCATTTTTTGTTTTACGATACAAATTCTCATAATCGTCGTACATTTTTACGGCGCTTCGCATGCACTGATTGTTGTCGCGCATGGCGGTGCTTTGTCGCTATGTGCATTCATTTGTATGTTGTTTGTTAGTTCATTAGAAATTTCCAAGAATTTTTTACGTCCTAAATACACGTTCGCCGACAGCACAAAATGTGCGAGTGTGTGTGGATAAACTGGTCGTCCAGCTGCTGGTTTTGTTGGTTGCCCCAAACGGGACTTGATTGCATTCAGTTACTGTACTCAGTTCTACCAGCCGGCGTAGTAGCGTGTATTTGTACGCATGCGTTGTGCAGAGCACGAGCAGGATTTGCGCGCAAATGTGTGGGTTCGCAAATTTTTAGGCTAAACTATACGACCGCGCAAGAAAATGTGCTAGTAATTCACAGAACTATAGCTTAGCGCGCTTGCAAAGAGAACTACCTACAAAAACCTGCAATTTACCTACTCTATACCCAATAAATCCGCGCCATACTTTCAAAATCCTTGCACTACCACCGCAAAACACTTGCACTGATGAGCTCACTTTTGTGTCACTTAAACGCTCAGCCTCAGCATTAACCTCTTCAATTGAACTTTCGCGCATACTCTGCTTCAAGTGCAAATGCAGCTGGTGGCTTACAATACCCAATAGGGTGCCCATTCGCCGACAGCCGGCAAACGGACCTTAAAAATATGCCGATCGGCCGACCGACCGACAGACCGACAGACCGACAGACCGCCGTTTTGTGTGTACTCTAGAAACGAATTACGGCTCGAGCTGCGCAGGCATATGAACTGAGAAGAAGATGTGAGTACACATATGCCGGTATTAACAAGTGACTAAAATTGGTTAAGAATGTACGAAAAGAGCTTAAAAAAGAAAATATTGCGCAAACTCGTAAACCTTAATGAAAAGGGAAATGCGTATGTGAATCACTCGGAAGAACTGGCTGCGGCCGCTAGGTATGCCAAATGTAGTAGCCCGAATCGAGACCGAGCCTGAGCATGAGCCCAAGAAAAAGCAACGGCAACGGCAACAGCAACACAAATGGCAACACAACATTTTCGTTCGCTTTCTGCGTTTGTGCTTTCTTCACTTTTTCCATTTTTATGTTTTTTTTTTTCGTAGAAGTTCAATGGCCCCGCAAAAGTAGCGATTTGGCTGTTTTGATAGCATTCGCAGCGTCATCAGTGTTGTCAGCGCTTATACAAGGCAAGTTGTAGTATTTCAATACATTCGTATATTTATTGGCCAACCGCATGAGCTGCTACCAAGCTGGCCTAAACGTTGAGCCACCAAATGTAAGTTCTGTTTTAGCGAGCAACGCTAACCACAACAGACGGACGAGCAGCATTGCATTCGCGGTCGGTTGTGGCAGTTGATCCACGCGCGCTCAACCTATTTCTAACTGCCAGTAGTGCCCACTAGCTTACCTGCCCGTTTAATCAGTCGATCTGGCTAGCACTGAAGCTCAAACTACGTTTTCTGCGCGCTTTGTTTGCCATTTCCTTTGCTTAGATCCGCATTGATCCGCATATCAGTAATTATTGCAGTAGCCGGTCGCCTGCTGTTGCGAATTGCACTTTGATCAGCGAAATACTTTCTCCCTTTTCCTGGTGCACTTCACCAAGAGTTCGTGCAACGGCGGAGATAGAGCCGCATGGCGGTGTGTGTAGGCCTACTTTCTTTGCAGCCCTTTCATTCCCAAAGGGTTGTTGCAACTGCCAGTTGCCGCAATCAGTCAGCCACAGTTCATGCTGCTCGGCGCGTCATACGGAAAGTACATTTGTTTGGTCCCATTTCTTTCTTTCCGCGCATCTGTCGTTGTTGCATTTCTTTCCCCTTTATTTGGTTATTCTGTTTTATTCTTTCTTTTTTTTTTGCGCGTCCAGCTTTCTTTCCGTTGGGGAATAAGATTAAGCATTGAAGTTAACTTGTTTGAGGATAATTTGTGTATCCTTGCAGCTGGCTGTACTTCTGTAGTTGGTGAAAACAGAAAAATGGTAAGCTAAATATGAAGAATATTTAGTCGATGAGTTCCGCGAATAGCAGTGAACTCTTATTTAGAAGCTAGGTAAGTTCAAGTTAGGATGACTTTCTTAAAAAAGTCGAATAAGGAGTACAAGGAATAATGGAAAACCAATGTATACTAATAAAAAGTTTCTACAGAAGTTTAAACCCCATTCCCTCGAGCTTCTCACCAAGAAAGATGAAGATAAAGATAAAGATAAAGATAAATATATAGATAAAGATAAAGATAAAGATAAAGAACAAGATAAAGATAAAGATAAAGATAAAGAACAAGATAAAGATAAATATAAAGATAATGATAGAGATAAAGATAAAGATAAAGATAAAGATAAAGATAAAGATAAAGATAAAGGTAAAGATAAAGATAAAGATAAAGTTAAAGTTAAAGATAAAGTTAAAGATAAAGATAAAGATAAAGATAAAGATAAAGATAAAGATAAAGATAAAGATAAAGATAAAGATAAAGATAAAGATAAAGATAAAGATAAAGATAAAGATAAAGATAAATATAAATATAAATATAAAGATAAAGATAAATATAAAGATAAAGATAAAGATGAAGATAAAATTAAAGATAAAGTTAAAGATAAAGATAAAGGTAAAAAAGGTAAAGATAAAGATAAAGTTAAAGATAAGGATACAAATCAATATAAGGAGAAGGGTTGTAAGCAGAAAGAGATGCGAGTGGGGATGAGTATGAACACGAAATTAGGGGAAAAAATTAAAATTGGAAATACGAAACAAGTAAGCAGAAACGTAAATAGAAATAAACAAAATGGAGGATCAATTTAAGAACAAGAATCCTGTTAGTGTTTGGCATCTCAAAGGTGTAGAAAACACCAGACGCAGGCGAGTTATATACATACATTGATCAAGAAATAATTAACCGCCAAATTATAAAGTTGACGCAATAGAAATGGAATTAATCCATATTATCACTCCATTAAGCTACTATATGGCAGCTTTTACAACTGCTTATCTTGTCCCAATGCGTTCCCAGCACTATGTAGTCGTGCTATTGAACACTTATCACACTATCTCTAGTTCTACACACGCTTCTCCCCTCATCAGCGCACGGGAAGCGTCTCGCAGATAAGTGCGATTGCCAACAAAGCAGCAGCGTGCGAATACCGCTACTGTCGTCGTCACCTTATTGGCATAGCAGGTGGGCGGGTTAATCGTACGCTGATAAAAACTGCAACTCAAAATCACTGACGTAACGCAAAAATGAAAAGCGTAGCGCACACGTCATACCCGTAGTAGTTAGGCAGTCAAGTGGGGGAAAAAAGGTGATGAAATAGAATTTACAAATTATGTAGTTAGCTTGCTGGTAAACTGGTAACTGGTGGTGTGAGAAGTTGGTGGAAAAGTAGGTAGTATATGAGAGATAAGCAATATGAAGGTACATACATATATGAACATATAATTTAAAACAAATACACACATTGTATGTTCCAACAGATATCAATTATAAACCAAAGTGAGTTAAATAGTTAAACGCCTACCCAGCAAAAGGCAGCTGCGGAAGTGATATATACGAACATGCATATGTACATATGTAGTATGTGTGAATGTGTATGTATGTGCATATTTGTTTGTATTTATAATACCGAATTTTTATCAATTAGGACTTAAGCTTCATTACAACATACCTACTCCATACAAGTAATTCGCCAGCAACAACAAACACAAGCTTCTGCTATACACTGTGCAATATATAAAAAGCTTTAGCAGAATTTGTCATACAACCTAAAAAAAAGCCAATATTTTAATGTAAAAACAAATTTAAAAAAACATATGCAAAAAAAAAATCAAAAGCTCTTCACTCTTTTTTTTTTCTAGTCTGCTTGACAGCCACTCACATGCAGCGCAAAAAATACCGGCCGGCTATCTAAACAGCTAGCCAGTTAGCCGGCCAGGTGTGCGCGTGAGATTTGCAAAAACAGAAAATAACATTAGAAAAAGAAATTGATTAAAAACTAAAAGCACAAATGCAATCAGAGACGTAAATGGGTTCGCTTTGCAAAGAGCACGCGCTGCGCAACAGGAGAAATGTCACAAACGATCGCGTCAGCTGAGTAGCTGAATAAAGAGTTAGTGGAAAATGGAGACCGTATAAGAGTTGATGAGTGTGCGCTGAATGGCATTGTAAGGGGAAATTTGCGGCGCTGAATAAAGAGGCTAATAATACTCATAAATTCTTAAGCTCCTACTCTTCTCACCGGTTTCTTTAATATTTTCTACCACACCACACTCTCTACTCACACTCTAATGCAAATAGCAACAACAAACGGCATCAAATAAAATGCCCAGTGACAAAAGATAACAAAAAATATTTGGCTGTGTAGGTGCGCTAGAGACTCAATCGCTTGTTGGGGCTAGGGAGCGCGCCTAACGCTCTGCTTGCTTCTTGGTGGTGTTGGTGGGCAACTGCAGTAGCGTTGACAGCAGCGTTCGGCCTCGCAAACAATGTGCCGCACTGGCGTTGACGACTGTGTTAGCGACCACGACGTCGACAGCGCCCATTGGCCGATTTGCGAATTTTTATCAGCACCGTCGGAGCTTTGACGGATTGGTTGCTGTGGGTTGGGGAGGAGAGCGCACAGTGGTGTGGTTTGGCATGAGCATGCAGTAAAAAAAAAATTAATTAATTAATGAAAAAATCGACAAATCAAAACATTTCAGTTCATTCAAATTGCAATTAAAAGTTACGAGCAACGAAATCAATTTTGATAAGTGCTAATAATTTATAGAAAATCAAAACTGGTTTTGTTTGTATTGAAAACATACATTAGTAATTAAAATTTTTTATTTCAGTTAACAAAAAAAGTCGATATCATAAAATATGTATGTATATACAGAAAATTTGATACAAATTTTAGTTTCACATTTTTTTGTTTGAAATTGGGCATATTGTATGTATTTCAATAAAAATTTTCAGCTTATGTATTTTTATAAAAAAAGAAAATTTATTTGAATTTAGTTTTATTTTTTTTTTATTGTATTTAAATGTAAATTCTCAGGTAATACTTAATTTGTTTGTTCATTTGTGAGAACCACTCAAAATTTTTGACGTGAAATAAACAGGCTCAGCTTTTAATTGCTTTTTGCCCAACCCGCATTATTCTTAAATTGTTTGAGAAAAACTGCGCAACTACGGAACACTATTATTATTTCGGCATAAGTCTCGAAACGTGTAGACCTTGAGATCTCAGTGAGATTAAGCTATTTAACCCCCCGGAAATGGCGGTGTGTACTAGCAGTTTGTGCGAATCAGTTTCTTTATACGGAACATGAAACCTTGATGCGTTGACAAAAGTTGTAGGTGAAAAGCGTGCCTCTGTTAGGTAGTCGATGGTAAACTTCCGAGGGCATTTCTGTCATGTCAGCTATTTTAGCTAAATGTCTACATATGTATAAGCTAAGTGTCCGAAAAAAACACACATTCATTTAAAATAACGCTCGAGAAATAAAAAATACATTTTGTTCTACATTTCAAAAAATAACTACTCGTTTTTTATCTCTTCAGTAAAATTTACACCAACAGAAAATCCATTTTTAAAGCAATAGAATGATTTTCTTGAGATCTGGATACTTTGCTATATTTAGTAGAAAGTGTAAACTTTTCGAGCTCAAAGTGTTTTATCTCGCAATGTGGCACTTAGGATGTTAAATACACAAACTATATCACAAATCACCGCGAAAAAAACTGAATGAAATTTTACAAACAATATATGGAACCCTAGAATAAAATTTAAGAGATATTTACTTTATGTTTTATTGTTGCCGAAATGTTGCATATTCCATAGGAAAGAGGGGCATATCATTTGTGTACAAATTTGAATTTAGTTAAATGTAGCAGATAGATTTTCAATGCAGACTGCAGACAGAATATGTTTTGTGAACATTTTCAATCTTGTTCATGGCTGCTTCCAGATTATCGGCTTATCTGGTTCACATACCCAAATAATTTTGACAATTGCCAATAACAAAGAGAAATTGTGTCTGTGCGTTGAAAATTTCTTTGAAATAATAACCAAATACATTTGATATATTTTTAAAGTTTTGGTTAGTCGGTGTGTCTGTTTGCCTGTTTGAACTACCTAATCTTCGAAACTATGGAATGGATTTTCACAGGCTTGTGAACAGACAATAATCTGGGGTATATTTTATCAAAATATTAAATGGGGAAAAACGAATTTTTCTTTGAAATGGCTTTGAATAATACTTTATTATTTTTTTTTTTTGTTAACAACTTTCATCTGAAATTAAAATTAAAGCTGGATTTAGCTAATTTAAAAAAATCTAAATTATATATACAATTTGTTATTAAGTATTTATAGCGAATACTTCGTCAAGGCCAAGAATTATTGAAAACAACAAAACTGCCACACTTGACAGTTGAATTTAGGGGGGAAACCAATAACATCGCCATATATCTACACATATTTCTAGACTTTGGTTACAAAGCTAGCGGCAACCTTTCAAATGCTCTTTGCTCTCTGAGTAACACCACTTTCGTAATTACTACACACTTCATTGAAAGGCAACAAAAAAAGAAACACAAAACGAAAAGAAACGAAATCTGTTCCGCGTATACGTCATACAAATAGAACACTTGTTTCCCAGACCAATGACCTATTTTTCTATTATGCTTCGCATTGTTGTTTCTTTTGTTTTTAAACACTTCGCTTATTCGCGCCGCTACACTGTGCCGACAACGCCGCCAAGACGCCAAAGACGCAGCCGACTGTTGCCAGCGACGAGCCAGCTGAGAAACTATGGTGGTCTATTTGCTGGCGTTTATTTGCTCGTGTCCGAGCGGAGCGCTTGAATTACCAACAACAACAAGTAACTTTGTTACTGTAGCGTGTGTAGACTCTACTGTCGAGGGAACGTTGGCGCTGGCGTTGTCGCACCGCTAATGTGCAAATAAATTTGCGAGCAGTCCTGCACATTGTTGTTGTTGCTCATACTTGGCAATGTCATATGCGAGTGTGTGTGTGTGAGCATGTGTGCGCGGGTAGGCGCCGCCAACACCAACACCACACGAGCACCGCCACCGGCCGTCTCAGAGCGAGGGTACGCTTGTCGTTGTCGTTGTCGTTGCCGTTGCCGGACATGCGAGCGAGCGGATTTGAATTTAGTTTAGTTTAGTACGTCACATTTTGCGGTCGGTTATCGCGGAAGAACGCAAACTTTTCTCAATTCGTATCAAAAAGTGCCTACACAACAACAACAAACAATAGTGGTGTTGAAAAGAACACAAAAGCAAAAAAACAAAAAAATTAAGCAGCAGAAAGACCAAAAGGCAAAAGCAAACAACATTGTGTAGTCACGGCAGAAAGAAAATAAGCAACAACAACAACTGTGCGTTAAATTGACACACAGCAGTAATAACAACTACAGCAAAAACAGCTATACTAATAATACAAATGTAAAAAAATAGGAATTGCAAAAATAAAAAGTAAAAAAGAAATTTATTTTAAGCAAAGCTATAGAGCGCGAATGCAAAAAAAAAAGTGCAAATTTTACCTAAACAAAAAAGATAATTTTACACTTTACATATGTATAAAAAAAAATTGGCACCGTGCGTTGCAGTTAATATTAATATGTATTAAATTGTGCTTTGGTGTTTTTGGTTGAGCAAAAGAAAAAAACACAACAAAAACAACAAACATTAGCATACAATTAGAGAGATAATTGTGAAAAAAATTGCAACCGTGTAACAAATATTGCATAAAAGGTGTGTTAGAATGTGATTTTTGGGTCCAAATTTTTTATTATCGTTATTTTGTTTTTTTTTTGCATTGATTTTAACAATGCATTTACAAACGTACATATGTATTACGTGTTAACTTTTTTGAATTTATTTTTGCGCGAATTAGCAAATTAGAGCGCAGACAAAAGAACAATAAAAAGAGGCGAAAAGCAAAGTAGATAAAAGATAGCAAAACTGAAAAAAAGAACAAGCTTGTGTATCTATGTATGTACGTTCGCATACTGTATATTTTTTTTTTTTTTGCATATGTGTGCCCATACAATATTGCACATTCAGCGCTAAAAGCGTATAAAAAGTAGAAAAGGTAATAAGGAGGAAGTGGATGTGGGCAAAGTGAGCGGCTACGTTGGCAGCGTTGGCTGGCGTCGAAGCAGCGGTGGCGGTTAAAAAGAGGAAGGCTGCTGATTTTTTTCTTGCCTCCTAAGAGGCAACAACAATAATTGAAAAATTTAGACGAAATTTTTATTTAAACTAATAAAGAAAAAATTTATTGTAGAAAGTAGTTATGTAGTAAACGTCTAATTTACGTAATATGAAAATCGACGAAATCATTTTAAAAAGATATACAAAAATTTGGAAAAGTTTTAATATTGAAAAAAGCATAAAAAACAAAAATTAATACAAAAAAATAAGAAGTAAAAATTCAAAACGAGCAAATAGTGATGATAAAATAGCAATTTAAAATTCCAAAAAAGAAACTTAGAACAAAAAAATATTCAAGAAAACAAAATAAAAAAAATCTAAATAACAGTTAGCAAAACTTTGAATAAAAAACCTTAACGAAAGCGGGCAAGCGTAATAATTTCAGTTCAAAACGTAATGTAGTTTTTAAAATAAATTGTTTTAATAAAGAAATTTTGGTTATTAAGTTTAAAAATGCGCAAAATATCAGTAAATTAAAAGCTTAACTTATTTTCAAAATAAACGCAATCCTTAAATAATTTCAAAATTTTTTGTTTCCAGTACCGTTCTCTGAAAACAAATTGTGTCTTCTGGACGTAAAATGCCAGTACTACATAAACTAGATTGACAAGGTTTAAATTTGTGAGAAATCGCATTAAAAAATATTAAAGAAACCCAATTTTCGTAAAATTTACGGTATCCAAAACTGTATTTAATCCAAAATAAGTTATGTATGTATGAACTCGAAAATTTAAAAAAATATTAAAGAAGCGCGCTGTTCATATTTTTCAAAATCTAAGGATTTGCACAAAATATTTTTTTTTTTAATTTTTGATGTTGAAATCGTAATTTTTGAACGTACATATATTTCGATGTTAATCACAGTGTTCAACTAGAATTATCATTTATGGTAAATAAGCCAAAGCAAAAAAAAAATCAAATAAAACTTCAAATCAAAAGTTAAAAGGTTTCAATATCTCAAAAATTATGTGAAATTTGAGTGAACTCTAGTTGTTATTCAAAAATTTTAATTGACTTCATAAAAATATGTAAAAAGCGTATAATAAAATCCACAAGCAAAAATAAATTTACTACAATCGGTTCAATATCTCGAATCTTCTCAAAAATTTATTTTTTTATATTTTCATCACGTTTTATATAAACACCGCGATTGAGTCCCCATAAAGATTTCATAAAACCAAAAACAATTATATACAATTTAGCCAGCATAAGAAAAATTATAAATTTTTTTTCCCAAAACTTAAACCTAAAATGTAACATAATTGAATTTTCCGAAAAGCAGTAGTTAAAAATCAAGACCTACAGCAACATACTGTCATCGTCGCTGCCGCCGGCACACCAACAATTGACGTGTGAATAGATTAAAAAAAAAAAAAACTGCGCCGACAGCGACGTTAGTAGCGCTGCTAAAATTACTAAAAACGTCAACGCGCGCTGCATAGTCGTAGTAAAAATACCAGCACCTTCAGTACCGTTAGCATGCACTTATACATGCGATTTTAACTTTTGCGAATTGATGTGTTTATGTGCGCGTGAGCGAGCGGCATTTAGCCGATCGACTGGCAGTTTTCATTCGGTAGACCGTATGCTCGCTCGCTCGTCGGTCGCTTTTCATTCGTTGGCGGCGTGCATATTACATACGTTTTTCGAAAGTGCATTAACTCAAAAAAAATGTTTTTTCTTTACAATGACCAAAAATGTACATTGTAGTCATATTTGCCTGCCAGCAAAAGTTGAAGCAATGAATTTGTGACAAAATAACAGCTGTTTGCCTTTACATTACAACTACCATTATAATGAGAACCGATTTTTGTTTGTTTGCATTTTCTTAGAAATTCGATATTTCGACTTAATGCACTTTTGAAAAACGGCTGTGATATGCGAATGTCGCGCGGTCAGCGTTTTTATGCGCTAAGTGCGCGTCCATATATTTTATTGCCTTTATTGCTGTATTGCTGCTGGCGATTATGAAGCAAATTAATTTAAGTGCAAAAACTGCATTTCAAACTCGAATTTATGTGCACCTCTTAGCAGTTTAGATATGTAAAAAAAAATATCGAAAATAAAAATTATTCCACTGCTGATTTTTGCAAAGCGCATGTATAGTTAATTAATTACGCTTTCAAATTTGTTTATTACTCGTATAATATGGCGTCGAATATCGTCTGGCTAGTGCGTCAATATTTACGTGCAACGTCATCATTACTGCTAGCATTTTTCTTTTTTATTGCTGCTGACGGTTAACATTTGCCTACTGGGATTGCTTTTGAAATGTTCCAACGTCATTGCCGACGGCGCCACAGCTTCGACTTTGACATCAGCACGGCACGGCGCCACACATCCACCGCTCACCGACCACCGCCGCTACTTGCCCACTACCGTCGCCAACACTAGCAACGCCTCACCTTACGCCAACGAATGCGCTGCTGCTATTTGTCGCGTTATCATCGCTGCATTGCTATCGTTGTGATTGCTATTGAAATGAAGAAAAATAAAACAACTACAATTTTTTGCTAGCTAAATTTTTCGCGAAAATTGCTTATGTATAAAATTAATCAACGGCAGTGTGTGTGTGTGCGTGCGTGTAGTAGCAGCAATCAAAACAAGCATAAAGAGCATAGCGCAACAAGTATAGAAACTGTATGAAATATTTTTTGTGATTTTGTTCTTCTTGTTTTTACCTTCATTTTCTTCGCGTATCAGCCGCTCGAGGCGTGTGTAGATGCGCGTACTTTTTTCTTCAAGTCTCATAACAATGAGTTCACCGAGTTTTTTATTTTTACCTATGTATTTTGATTTTTATTTTTCAATTATATACCTACTACCGAAATTAATTAAGATTGCAATGCTTTCGTGTCGCTTCATTCTTATCGTAGGATTCCCCAATGCCTGCGCGCAGCGTCAATGCCCGCCAAAGCCACAATCACTCGCTTTGCATTTGTTGATAGCGCAGCAAAAGTTCCATTCGCGAAATTGGCACGTACTCGTACGTATGTATGTAGGTACATTAGGCAATTGCATTTTTCCTGGAATCGCAAACCTATAATTCAGCGCAAATACAACATTAAGTGTGTAAATTTCTACACACACACACACCCACATCCATTATTTCTGCCACGTATTAATTCATATACTTACATATATACATATATACATATATACATACATATGTACATATGCAGTAGGTACATTAGTACCACTCCACATTCTCGTCACCAGCCGTCTGATTACCCACACATCCGCTAAATTGTCGTTTTGTCCAGACTGCATCGATATCGCCATCGCCATCATTTATGCTATGTATAGTAGATATATGTATTCAACAGTTAGTAGCATAAAACTGAATAGCATACTATAACTATGTACATGTGTATGTACATATGTATATAGTTGTGTAAAGTATGTATGCATTTGCGTGGCCATTAAGTTGTCTGTACAACAGCAAACCGCCACCACTGCTGCCGCTCTCGGCGCTGTCTTTTTGCTCTATCACATGCGTTGGCGTGAATTGCATATCGGTTAGTTCGTTAGTATACCTGTCTAGCCGCACCTACTGCACTCTGTCTGTGCCACAATGGCCATCAAGAATCCACCACCTCTAGTAGCTGACCTACTTTTGGCTAATATATTGACTCCGCTAATGGTGTTAGTGGTGGTGCTGCCACGTTTCGTTTTTGCATTGTTGCAAAGTGCGCGGTATGCACATCGTACATATTTACTTTATATACTGGAAGCGGCAAAAGCTAGCTGTAACTCTGAATGAGTGAATATGACTACGAATATTAGTATGTGTACAAATGCGAAGCAAAAAGAAAACATAATCGATCGGAAACAATATTGATCAGTATTGATAAACGTGATATCGATAACGAACAGCAACGACAATTCTGCAGGTAAATAGCAGAATGAATACGAAATCGATAAATTTTAATAACGAAAAATAAAAAAAAACCACTAGCGATTAATACCGATAACGATAAATACGAATACAAGTACAAATGTGCGGATATATGCGATTACTAAAGGAAAACAAAATCGATAAAAATCTGTTATGACTATATCATCAAATATATGCAACACCAATATCAATAATAATACTTCAACGATAACTCCATATAAATAGCAGATTAAATATGAACTCCAACCGAATGCAATAACAAATCCGAGAAAGAAAACGAGCACAAAGGGAAATAAAATCGATATATATCGATAATAAAATATTTAAAACCCCCCCTCCGGCTTAATATCGATAGCCATGTTAACGCTAACTACGCCAACAATGATAACTACATCTACAGAGCAGAATTATTAGGAAAATGAGTACAAATGCTACTCGATGATAACTACATACATCAACAACGATAATACTGCCGATAACAGTAACTATGTCGATATCAATGAAGTTCAAGATATGACAACGAATTCGATTGATATAATGAAAAGGGTAGAAACCCCAATAACGAAACCAAAAATGATTATCAAAGTTCAATTAGGATAGCGATAATGATATCAATAACAAAAAACACTTACAAAAATTATTACGATAAATATAGCGATATCGATAACAATAACCATAATCACATCATTTAAGGGAACGACAGGTATATCGATCACTGATAACAGATATGAGCTCGAATGAATAAAAAAATCTCTATATCTCGCTTCGATAACCCGAACAGAATACGAACATCGAATCCTTGGTACTTTCTCACTTTTTTTTTCGAAGCAGAAATTGATTTACATAGATTATGTGGGGGCGTCTCTGCAACAAAAAGAAAATTTTGAAAAAGTTATATGAGGAGGAAAGAGAAATAGGAAATACTTTTAAATATTATTTTTCTCATTACCTCCGATTTACTATCGCCGGAAGTCAAGTTTTCAATTATTTAACTAACGTTGTTGTGTTCCACACAATACGCTAAAATGACTCATACAACAAACAAACGTGGCGCGCCACAAAAAACCCCCTTTATTCACAACATTATTTGGCACGCCCCAATAAGGCCGCTGATTGCCCGCACACAGAAAGTTCATGAGCTTCAGCCGCGCTTCAAACAAAAAAAAACTTAACACTTTTTTCTATAACTATCAGCAGTTGGCATTAAAAAGCTGTAGAACTTAATGAAAAATTCCTTAGTGAAGTGAATGAGCGCACACAATGCTAATGGAGACATCGTGTGGCATTTCTTACTGCAACCCATTCATATTGTTTTGGAAAAGTGTTATAGACTTGTAGATAAAGTTGCGCTCTCGATCGGATTTTTTTTTGCTGATTTTCATTTTTCCTATGCTTGCTGTTTGTTCTCCACCGCACTTGGGAGTATGCTTTTTTCAAACGCTATGCTACACAGCAATCTTCATTTCACATAATTCACACACGTTCATTTGTGTTGTCATAGTATGAGTACTCGGCTCGGCGCGAGTCAATTTACTGCCGCTGTTCCGTTACTTTCGAGGTTACTCATACGCCCTTACGTACGCCTGTTGCACACGCCGCGCTGCAATGCTAGAACGCTCGCTCATCATTCTGAGACGCTCTTATACTAACATTGTCTCCCATAAATTATTTTATTTTGTAGATTTACTGGCGATCGTGTACAGTAGCGTCCAATAGGTTAGCAACAGTGACATTAGATGTACATAGGGTATAATGAATAGAGTAAAGAATGGAATTTTTTAATTTTAGCAGCAACAGCAATTTGAGTTTCAGCTGTCAGCTGCGATAAGAAGCTGAATGACAAAAAGCATTAAATGGAAATGTGTTTGTGAACTTCCAGAATGCAGAATGGGGAAAAAATGTTAACGCTCTATTACTCATTTCCTCCACCACATATATCTCTAAACATATATTTGTATATGTATGTACTATGTATATATGTATATTATATAAGTATCTATGTATGTAGATAGATACTTGTTGCAACAACGCGCGTTGTGACTTTTATTTTATTTACATTTTTTTGCTGTTTTTTTTTGCTAATACGTAGATGCAAACGAGAAAAAAATTTTATACAAAATTGATATTCTTAGAAATCGCATAGAAGTCATTGCGCAAATAAATTAATTCATCTGAAAAATATGAGTGTATTTAAAAAAAAGTTGTAGCTTTTAGCGTGAACTGGCATGCAAAAACTTTTTAATGCATTATGGCTGTATTTTAGAAATAAAATATTTGTCGTTCGAAGCAAGAGAAATGCTGAACTTTTTGAAAATACTTTTACAATGAAATGGTTTTAATCACTTAAATGCTTAACAAAATAGTGGTAATTTTTTTTTTACATTTCTACTTAAAATACGAATTTTTGGAGTGTTTTACAAATAATATTTTTTTTTTAAATACATCTATTATTTTTTAAATATTTTTCCCACACGTTGAAAATTTTTCAGAAAATTTTTGCAATACAAATTTTTTTATCATTTAAAATGTTCAACCAAAAGGGGATCATATTTGTTGTGTTAATATTTTTTTCACAAAACCTTACAAAATTTCACTACCTATCAGTGTGAGCAACCGTTTCGGAGATTACCCCGAACAAACGGACTTGAATTTATTTATTTTTTTTTTAAGCAAAAGCTCAATTCGTGTTTCAAATAATATCAAATAAAAATTAGTTTTGGTTTCAATTTTATATACATACATAGCTAGTTTAATCTTAAATAAAGAAAATTAAGATAAAATAAAATTGAAATGTGGAAAATTATTTGAAAAAAAAAAACAAAAATTTTTATTCATTTGAATTTATGCATTAAATTAGTATAACTAAAAAATTTTGGCCCATAAAATTGTGTACTTAATTTTTTTTTGTATTTTTACAACAATTAAGCCAATAGCAAACCACCGAAACTTAAAAGCTTGCTGAAAATTTAAAAAAACAACAACAACAAAAACTCAACAAAACTAGCTAAAAAGCACTTTTTGGTAAAATAGACAAATTTCATTTTCGATTATTCATTAAAGTTTTAGAAAAATAAACAAAATTCAAAAAACAAGTGCAGCCAAATTTAAAAACAAAATAAAAGCAAATTAGTGCGAAGCATAAAACTAAAAACAAAAATAAACTGCAAAACGTCTACTTACACTACTTCAGCAACAAATACATCAAAAAAAAAAAGAACACAAAATGTCATACTATCATCATCGGTGAGTTATTAAAAAAATTAAAAAAAAAAAATATTTACAATTTTTATAAAAATATTTAATAAGTTTTAGCCACATAAATTCAAACATGCACATCACGGACCCAACAAATATCAGTTTCCCAAACATTTCCTTCAAACGATGTCTCATAAATGTTATACTCGTATTACAAATTACAATAAGTTGTGGGGGTTTCAGAAAATGTTCCAGAAATTCTCAATAACATATGTTTATACATATATTTATATAACAATTCCATTGAAAATCCGTAATAGGATAGTCGCAACGAGAAGAAAATTAGTAAAAGCTCCACAAACAGCTGATTTTTTTTTTTAATTTCAGTTTTTTAGCATTAAGGAAATTTAAACATCACAAACTGCCAACTTTCTGCTTTTATTTCAATATTGTTTATCTGCTATGAAAAATGAACTGAGAAGAAGCAGTGAGCATGGAAAAAATAAAACAAATGTATTGTAGGTCAATAGAAGTTTATTTCGGCACTAGCGAAACAATAACTGAGAGCTAAACAAAAACTGAGCGCGCTTTGAGTTCGCAGCGCTAACAAAAAGGCCAGATCGTCTTTTGACCCAGAACGAGTCGGGATTATTTCTTAGAAATTGCCTATAGATTTTAAACGGTCCTTGGAAACTCGCTATTAACAATGTGGATTTAAACTTTGGCGGCAACCACTTTCTTTTCGATTGGGTTCGATCCAATCCTTTGTTTTTCGTTCTTTCTTCAATGTACGGAACCTTCACAAGATAGGTGCGTTAAGATTTTTGACTGCAAGGAGCAAGTTTCTTACATGGGACGTCATCTCTAGTAAAATTTTGGTTTGGAGAGAAACAACTTTCGGCGTTGTGTCATTCTCAGTGCCATGTTTCTTTCTGACTAGTTGGTAGTGGCTCACGGTGGACTGAATACAGAAGGTGACGTCGTCAGTGGTACCGCTAATTTGGTTTTTCTGATTTTGACAGTCCCCAAGTCCAAGTAGACCAACAAATGTGTATGTATATGCCCTGCTTATTCAGTGGCTCTTCTTCGTTGGTGTTGCCCTGCCTGCGATAATTGTTCCACCTTATTTCTCTTTTTGAATGCTTCGCATTTGTCTAGTTTGACAGCTTGGTGACGTAATGTGAAGAAGACAAGCAAAATTTTTGGTACCAATTTTTTGTGGAAACGTTGGTTCTGTTTATTCCCACTATGTCCGTCAGAGAGTAAATAAGATGCGATCCCAAATACTTGAGTCTCAGGAAAGCAAGGTAACTGAGCAGAAAGTGTTGAGATGATTCCACCTCCTCATCCGCTAAACACTTGGGTAGTGTCCTATCAGCAACCCCATAATCAATCAGAGCTATGGCAGTAGACAGTAGGCTTGGCCAAAACGACCCTGCGATCCTTCACGAACTAGTAGCACAAGCTGATCGAATGCCAATTCGTTTAGAAACAGCCGAAAGATGGCCAGAGAAACCCCGAAAAGCTCCTAGTTTAAGGAGTCTTTTTCAAGTGTACCTAGCCTAGCTAACCCAATCGCTTCATAATTTCCCAGGATATCAATGTACTCACTGGTACCCAAACTATCGTCGCGAAGAAGTACTCCGAAGCACTCGAAAAAGTAGTCAGATAATATATAACCACAAGTGGACGCATTTTTATTCAACGAGAAGCTTTCGCTTGGCTAACAGAGTAAATATTTACATCCCTTACAGAAGTCGCGTTAGTAAGCAGCCACAAGGCGACTACTTCCGCTCTAAATAAGCTGCAGTGTTCTGGTAACCTAAATTTTTGTCTCTGGCAATAATATATGTAGCCTTGTACTGTTGGTTGAGATATTCCAAAATTTATTCTTCATTCTTCTCTGTTAGTATCAAAATATTTGAATCTTGTGCCCACTTCTTCTCAGTAGTGAGTGGCTAGACACACGCTGGCCAAGCTGTTATCGATAATTCTTGGATTGCATGACTCGGAAAGGAAAATTTGTTTCCACTCTTATCGGGAATCATACTATGTATATTTTTTCCATGTGCTGCCTACCCCCACTTGTCGCACATCCAATATTTTATGATTCATTGTTGATGGTTTCCTAAAGGCAACTGCTTCTCCATCGGAAAAAAAGAGATTGAACCCGTGAACTTTGGATTACTAATCTATAATGGGAGTCTTCTATATTCAACATACATATATACATACGTAGGCTTCCTTTTATTTTATATGATTCATGTATGTATGTATACTGATATTAAAATGCAGCTGCAATACTTCGAAGAGGCTTCGAGATTGTTGCTAACCACGTACGTTGACAAATGCCAATTATGAATAGCTAATGTTACAAAATATGACGCCAACAAATATTTCCGCATAGTCAGCAGAAAATATTTGAAAATTTGCAAGCGCTATTAAAAATTGTTCTCACAACTAGGCTAGATGACACGGACACAACAATTTTATAATTTTGACAGATGACACGGTCATAGCAATGTTATAATCAGATGACTGGAGTCGACGCTACACTCTTTCGACTATGAGTGTGGGTAAATACTTATATGTATGTGCACATATAATTATATAAATCTGTAAGTATGTGAATGTGGAGTATGTGAATGGATCTTGCACTTTTATAATCGTACACTAGCCACAGTGGAGTCGTTGCCGAGCGGGTGAGTTTATTTTTTCTTGTACTGTTGGCTGCAGCTACGCTTTTGCTCGAGTGCTAGGCTCTCATGAGACTTTCCCACGAAAATTTAGCTGAATAAAGTGAAGATGCAACAAATGTGCCACTCAAATGGTTATGATCCAAATATTTAATCAGTTCAACCCACGAAATTATAAACGAATATCGGCAGCTAACGATGACATTCGTATCGAAAGTCGGTTAATGTCAGCTATGTTTTGACCGATGTATGAATGGCTGATTAGGTGCTGTTCACACTTTTATGTTTGAATGTTTGTTAGTTATTTTCAGAGGCCGAAAATAACTTGTATCACATATAATCTATTATTGCCGTTTTGTGTTATATCACGGAGAGAATGATTTACATATTTTAGCGATTTTAAGGTTAAAATACAAAATCTACAAAAGTAAATATCAGCCGAAGTTATTTATAAAAACATTTTTGTTGAAAAGGTCAGGTACTAATCTGTAAGGAATCACTTGGCTTTATTCACACGCCTATATGGATAACAGCATGCGCGCTTCATTCCGTGGGTTCAGAGTACAAATCTTGGTCGGGGCAAGATACATCAAAAATGAAGAAAAGTGTTTTCTCTGTTCTTGTTGTTTTAACAGCATAAAACATTCCCCATAAAATTTTGGGGAATACTGCTGAGGTGACAGACCTTGGCCGGATATAGATCCAGGTCGTTCCGGTATCGTTGAACCGACTGTCGTGGGAACGGTTGTTGTTGTAACAGCATAAAACATTCCCCATAAAATTTTGGGGAATGCTGCTGAAGTGACAAGTGTTTTCTCTAATTGCGGTCGCCTCTCTCACAAAAATCATTTACCGTTCGGAGTCGGCGTAAAACTGTAGGCCCCTCAACTTGTTTTATAATATCAAGATGCGCACCACAAATTTTAAGAGGAGTTCGGTCAAATATCCAGCTATGGTGTATGCGCCCAATTATTGTTATTATTATATGGAAGCAAACAATAAAATCAAAAATCAGTTAGGAACGTAAAAGAGGAAAGAAAAAGTCAACTGGAAGCCTAGCCGAAGCAGATAAACGAACAACTTTGTATACCAGGTATAGGAGTGATTTATTTTTTATAACACGAAATAAATTGCAATTTGCGACACCTTAATAAATGGCCCAGTTATTTTCGGTCTATGGTTATTTTTTAAAGAAACTGTAAAAGGTCAGAGTTGCAGCATGGAAGATAACAGCTGGTTGCAGTGATGCTATCTTGTGGAAAGTAGTAAGCCGCCGAGTTGTCACACATTTTTTTAAAATTAGTTTACGTGAAATACACTAAAATGTGACGCGAGTTTTCAAACAAAAAAATGCGTACACGAAATTCATGGATTTACAATATTGGTATTAAAAGAAATCATTAACACAAATATTTTTAGTAGTGTTATCCGGTGGTAAATAAATAAAATTAATTAACTATCTAATTTGAGTAAAATATTAAGTATGAGTAGCACATTAGTACGGCAATGATAGAACGCAAGCGACATATCTCAAAGTAAAGTAAACAAAAAATGTTGAGGAAAAAAAGAATAAGTAACTATCAATTTTTCAATGAGAAACATGTTTTGATTTTGCTAAAGTTTGGTTTATTGAAAGCCATTTATTAATAATTCTACAAATCACTAAACAAAAACTGAATCATTGTCGTTAATCTGTCAACAAAAGTTGGTGTACTTTGGTTGAGAACTGTCACAATCGGTCAAACCGAAGTAGCGGTACCACTGACGGCGCCACCTTCTGTATACAGTCCACTGTAGCATTAGTGTAGCAACACATTTTTAATAGTGTTGCCACCCATCTATGAAAAACAATTAATTAAATAATTTACAAATATCAATTACTCGGTTATGAATATCAAATGAAAAGTATTTTAAATCGTTTTCATTTAGAAATACTTTCGAATCGGGGTGCCTCATATCGAAAAAAAATTATGCAGTTGCATATTTGGCTGTTTTTTTTTACCTACCAAAGTACCTAATGTAGCAACTTGCGAGTAATTTATGTTTTGTTATTTTGCTCAGAGTATACATATACTATGTGTCCGTTGCTGTAAATAAGCGCGCATTTCTGACTTCGCCAAAAGAAAACAGACAGAAAATGCAAAAGCAGAAGAGGGAGAAGCAGCAGCAGCAGCAGCAGTAGCAGCGACCATATGCGATGGTAGGGCCAACGCAGCGAATGAACCGACAAACTGCAGGCATGCACACTGCACACATACATACATGCACAGAGTTGCATGTGAATGTGCATAACTAATTTTTTATAAGTGCTTGCTACTGTGTGTGTGCGAAAAAACGAGCGGGCGACCCGAGTGCCAGCGCATTGCCCTGACATGCGCTGTCGTGCACTTGTCCCTGTTGTTGTTGTTCTTGTTGCTGCTGTTGTCATTTTCTGCTGCGCCCGCTGTTGCTCCCATTGTTTTTGTACAAATTTTTATGAATGAAAATTTCGTAGACAACAACAACGCACAAGCGAGCCGAATACGCAAGCATAAAACGCAGCAATGGCACGCATACAACAAACAGCGAATGCCGGCGCAGCAGGAGCAGGGAACGCATAAAAGCAGCAAACGGCATGCCGATGGCGAATGCGCTTGCAGTTGTACTCTGTTGTTGTTTTTGTTGGCTCTCATCAATGCACTTGCTGGTTTTGGGTTTTACGAGTATCAAGTCCTCTCTCGCCCCTCATCGCTTGCACGCTTTCTCACCTTGCGTACTCCATTTCGCTCACTCAGCCTCAATAAGCTCTAGCTTTTCCTCTCTCTCTCTCTCTCTTTCTCTCTGCCTCTGCACCCCCTTTGTACACCACTCTTGTTGCATTTGCTCTGTGCTCCACGTGCTTCAATGTATTTTCTCTACATTAGCTGGCGTTTTACGTTATTCCCCACTTAACTCTCACACTTTTGGGAGTCGCTGTCAATCCAGCAGACATGCCACCACCACTTTCTTGACCCTCCCGCCTTCTGCACAGCTTTCGCGTCACTCACAAATTGTTTGCTCGGTCATTCGACCAGAGGCACAACAACAAGCGTTGGTATGTAACTTACGAGTATAACTTGCTATGCTTCCCCACTGCCTGTGGGCGCCAGCTAAGCCACCCAGTCAGCGTTGTCTGCATTCCAGCACAGCAGCGACTTACAATTAATTGTGACGGTAGAGTGTGCGGCGAGCACTTGCAAGCGTTTTTGTGTATACATGTTAGGTATGTATGTATGCAATATGTATGTATGTGTGTAACGCTTACGTGTGAGTGCATAATTTGTTTTCGGTTTTATTGCAAATTTTGCCGTTAAAAATGCATTCCACGAGCAAAGCAGCTGCGCAGTTGACGTTGGTGTCGACGCTTGTCACTGTTCGCAATGATGACTTTGCTTGTGAATGCCGTTACAACCGTTTTCACACTCCAATACAACGCTGGCATGGCATGTGAGGGGTGTGTGTATGCGTGAGGTTTACTACTAGTCTGGTGTTTCAATGTAGCGTGTGGGGAATGAGGAGACACAAACTGTTGTTCACTTATGTATGCAATTTATCTACAATTTTCAAACACATATTTTCAACTAACTTCAAGGGAAGAGGGGAATATAAAGTATGTTAAATAAAATTGCAAATATTTACAATTAAATTAATAAACATGTTCGCCGGTATGCAACATTTTAGTTGCATCTCTAGTTGCAAATGGTAAATTTTGTGATACAGATTTGGTAGTCTCACAAAGTTCGTAAAATACTATGATGAATACGGTGGACTGAAAACAGAAGATAACAGGTTCAGTTTCACCGTTACTTATATTCTATCTATTTTGACAGTTCTCAATTAAAAATATACAAAAATTTATTTAACAAATGAGTGGCAAAGAGTCACTGTTGAGCATGCTTTTTAGATTTATTTATTAATTTTCTTTCTATAATTCATAATTTCACATTTTAGCAAATACATACATATATACATACGTCTCCCACTGAAAAGTTGAAAGTTACTTTGTCCGGTACCTGGTTTATTCCCTGATAGCGAAATATAAAATAAAATAAAAGGAGAGAGGATGAAACAAAACTATGTTAAGTAAAATAAAATAACATTTAGTGGTATGAAATCAAATGAAATGATCATAAAATAAAACGAATAGAAAAACATAAAAGAAAATGAAATTAACGCAACGATAATTTTTTAGCTCAAGGCCAGCTATATGGGAAATATTGGAAATATTGGAAAAAACCAACAACAGTCAGAGTGGAAGAAATTATAACTGCTATTTTGATCCCTTATAACTGGCTCTGAGCTAAAAAAATATTGTTGAGTTAAATAAATTAGGCCATAACAACAAATAGAAATATACCGGTTTCGGCTTTGCTCATTTCATTTATGTTTTTGTTTTTATCTTAGATATTTGGCAACACCATGTCCTTTTTTATATGTGGCAGCACTAACTTCAAATATGGTGTACAGTTCTTTCAAACTCTTTTCGTTTAATATCCCATGAAACGTCAAAAACCTTTGTCGTTTGACAGATCATGGACTTTTTTGGAATAAAAAAAATCAAAAAATTAGCCCTGCTGCTACTTATTTAAAGTGCATGTGGGCTTTTTCAAACTCTTCCTTTAATTTGCTTAATGTTGTAGTGTAAATGTTTTATTTAAAAACATTTTTAATGACAATTAATTGAGCTATTGCGCGTTCCCCAGTTTTTATTTTAATTTTTTTTTTTTCGAGAATGTGAATCTAACAAAGTACGGATGTACATTCATACATACATGTACATATGTTTGAATTTTTGCGCATATCTGGTTTGTCAGGCTAGGCCTATTTGTTGTTTGTTATTTGTTAGTGCTGTTCTTTCTACTGCTGCTGCTCTTGCTGCCGTTGTTTTTGTTTTGGTTGCATTTTAGCACCACCATCGTAACTGCCCCTTATTAATCAACGATAGGCGTGTATTGCACCAACAAACAGACCAAAGGCAAATAAAAAAAAAGCAACTTACAGCTAGACAATAAAAGGCAAAGTGCGCAGCTCGACGCATTCGCCGACATCGCCACCACCATCTTGCACACTTGTCTGCGGTGGGTTGTTGCTGTTTGTTTTTGTTTTTTTTCTTGCATCATGTATTTGTTATTATTTGCCTTTTACGCGCGCTCTCTCCAATTTGCATGCAACGCAAAGTGCAGGATATAGATACATACATACATATTTGTGTGTGTGTGTATGTGCGTATGGGTATGCGCATGCACTGCTTGCACTTTGTACTTGCGAGTGTTTGTTGTAGAAAACAAAATGTTTTCTTGTCGCTGGCACCAACAACATTTTGCGTCTTTTGTGAATGAGTCGCGCGCACACAAAACAACACGGCAATTGGTGACGCCAAAAAGCAGCAGTCAGTCGACTCTTTGCACCACACGCTGCACATGTATGGCACTCTTCGTGCGCACAGCCTAACCCCCCTTACCCACCACTACAACATAACGCTAAGTTTGCATTTGTGTGCAAATATATGTATGTAGGTACACTACGATTTCCTGCCACCTTCCCACCTCAGCAGACGCGCTTGTGACCCGCCCACTGTAAACTCAACTCAGTCAAAAATGTATGCACTCTCGGTTGCATTCGGCACCACCGTCTGCATGTGTGTGTATGTATGTGTATGCATGTAGGTATGTTTGCATTGCAGTCGATTCTCAAGTGTTTCGCCAGGAAAGCAACAACAAATGGGGTGCAAATTGTAAACAATCGCATTTGCTTTGATTATCTGTATGAGTTGTGGAATTACGTTGCATTTTTTTGTTGGTATATTTGTGAGTTATGCGTACAGTTTATAAAAAAATCCCCTAAAAGTAATTAACAATAAATGGTTGTTTTTAACAACAAAAATCTTAATCGTATTTGCTAAATAAATAACTACATTGTCGGAACTTGTTTCATAGCTCAGCTTTTCATATGTATATTACAGCATTTTGCGAACGCATTTGCAGTAGATTGCAAAACTAAAACTAAAATCGAACTTTAACTCAAAAGATTTTAAATTTCAGCGAGTGATGAGACATGCTAGAACCAGATTTTAGCTAAAAAGAGTGAGAACAGAGTCGCTCACATGAAATGACATATTTTACTAAGCCTTAAGAAGAAATATTTGTTAAGTATTTTAGTGAGTTCGCTCTGTGACAATTATTTTATTTTATTTTACTTAATTTTTTAATTAATTTAATTATTACTTTATCTTATTTTAATTTATTTTATTTTATTTAAAAAATAAAGAAGGAACCAGCAACTTAAAATTTACTTGATATCTCAATCCTTGAGCGAAGCCTCTGTTGCGATGACCGATTTGCCATCGCTAGTGTTAGTTTTTTGTTTTTAACGAGGAGGAAACATCGAAAGCCAAACCCTGAAATTCGTCAGTATCCAATCCTCCGATACTACCGTCAAGTTAAATAAAGTCCAGATGCCGTCCAAAAGAAATTGCATCCTCTGTTCTTCTTATTCTCTTCTACCTGCCGTCTGTCGAAATAGCCCATCTTCAAGCCAGTATTATTATCTGGTCGTACGACTAGTTTCAAGACCGCCCTGCCTGGGCGATTGGAATGGACTGGATTGCAATCCGGGCCTGCGCTTCGTTTTACACACAGTAATCGGTAATTTTTTTTACCTTCTTACTTACGCTTCTACATCGTTTACCTTCATACTGCACTATTCATCATTGAATCAGTTTATTGGTTTACTCGTATCACGCATCACTTCGATAGCCATTTCTGGTACCTCGTTCGAGGCGTCGTAGCAGGCAAGACAGGGTTTGGCTGGGAAATAAGGGATATCCTCCTCTAAAGTGTGACGTCTGCTGTGACGCATGCGAACATACCTGATACGCTCGATGTATTAACTGTTCTCTTAGAGTCGTCTGCTCTGCGCTCAGAATGGTCTCAGATAACGCGACGCTCTTTATAGCTGCCAACTTGACCTGGTAGCTCAAGAGATGCGGAGAAGCCAAGCAGCGCTGCATAGCCCAATGGCGGGCACGATGGGATAACACAACAAAGGTAGTTGGGCTCATTCTCAAAATTGATGCATGACTCGAGAGACAGCACGACAAAGTAGTCGTTTTCTTTGTTACAACTTGTATCGAAAATCGATGGACGAATTTTAAACAAATTTAGAACGAACATAGGCTAAGTTTAATGCATTTTGATGAAATTAGAAACGTAATATGGGGGTGAGACGGGAAGTAATTTAAGAAAAATGTATCCCCTAGATGGCGCTAGAATACAAAATACGTATTTATGGCCTGATATTGATATTAGAAAAGTAAGATTAGAAATTATTTTATAGCCCGATTTAGAGTGAATTGAAAACATACATATGTCCACTATATACATATTTGCAAAAAAATTTTGATAAAAAGCCATTAGATGTCTCTGTAGATTTCTAGAAAATCTATATCATGTTAGATTTAGTTCGACTTAGTTCAAATTATTAAGACAAAAAAACAACACCCCTCAGTCATAGCAGAGTTAAAGCTGACTTTTAAATTAGTTACAACTATTCCTGCTAGAATCCCATTGGAAATTATGTCAAACATCAAACTTTACAGTCGAGTCATTCCTGTGACTATGGGACATTATTTTTAGACTCATCGAAGCTGCATTTTTAGCTTTAAAAGTTTGCTGTGGGTGGGCAGTAAGCAAAACAGACAGTGTTGCGGGTTTACTCAAAAATGAAAAATTAACTCTTACGTTGCCAATTTTTTTTATACCAGCGCAATTTTTCTACTGGGCGCCTTTGCTGATCAAATAACAAAAATCCGTTGCTAACTTAAGTACGCGCTGCAGTTGATCTTTAGTGCCAGATTATTTTTATTAGCTCGTCAGCAAATTTGCCGCAAAACATAAATATGCACGTCACTCAAGACGCAACCTTTAAACGGTTTTCAATATATCATTGTATTTTATGCACGCGAAAATGTAAAAAGTTGAAAGTTAAAAAATTCTTGGAATTCGCGAAAGACAGGAGAAAAATGCTAAACACATACAGAGACACAGTTGCAGTGCTATATACGAAAGCTGCCTGCGCCAACACAGCGCTGACTCATCAACGCCGCCTACTCCAAAAGGGTGTATGTGTGTGTGTACGTAAATGCAACTATGCGCTTTTATAAATCTGATATGCAAAAACAAAAACGACTTACATATGTACATATGGGAATTTTTAAGACCACATCACAAAAATTAAGTTCGGTATCCTTGTCCTCCGAGCCCGAGCAAAACTTATTGTCTGTCCGCTTACCTTGCGGTGTCGTTTGAGTTAATTTCTTAATAAACGCTGGCTCAGGTCAAATAAATTCCCATTCTCATTAACATCAAAAACGGCTGAAATGGCAAATGTCTGTAGTTCAGTAATAAAAAACAAACAAAAAAATAAATAAATAAATATGCAAGATGAGAAGGTAAAAAAAATTAAACCACGCCGGTCGAGGGATGGCAAAGAGTTGAAGGCGGGCGGCATTCAAGCTAAGCTTTGGCCGCCAATACCAAGAAGCGCAAATATTTTCGCGTCATTTTTGTCTTGCACTCTTGTTTTTTGTTTTTTGCCAAATTTATTTTTATGTCGCTCTTCAGCACAAACAAAATTTGTTGTATTTTTGTTGTTATTAAATTTATGCTGATGCTAAAAGCGCGCCAGCAGCAACAAAACTACATATGCACACACATACAAACATACAGTGGAAGAAAGCCGACACGAAAATGCAAATACTGCAACAGTAACCGAAAAATAACTCATTTTTTCGATAAACAATTCCTGGAACAGCGGCGCGCGAGCAACAGCAGCGAAAAAAATGCGATGGAGCAGCCATTGCCGGTAGCCGACCGACGACAACGACGACGACGATATGGGGCATAGTCGTCTACGCAGGCGTTGTCTTGTTTTCATTATGGGTATTATTTATGCCGTGCATATAAATGCCCATCCATGTCTGTACCTATGTGTGTGTCTCTGCTTGTTGTTGTTATTTAGCACAGCTTAAAGTGCAATAATAAAAACAAATGTGGCGCTCTGTCGCTGCAGCCAACGGCAGGTTCAACACACTCACTCATCACTGCTGCTGCGGCGACGATACGAACACCACTCTGACTGACGACGATGTTGACAACGATGCGTTTTCGTGCCACAAATGCGGTCAACTTAAAAATAAAAACAAAAACAATCGCACAAAGCAGACACAAGTTGCCAATAAGAGACGAAGCAATAAGTGTGAGAAGTCATAGGGACGGGCGGAGAGTTACCATGGGCGGCGAGAAGTAAGACACATAGAGCGAGAGAGAAAGAGAACAGTTGAGTAGTCATTGTGTCGCAATAGTACTGGCGTGGAGAATTTTAATGTAGGACAGCGGATTTGCGGTAGAATGAAAACTACCTTGGCGCAGTCTTGCCAGACTTTTGACGGCGGATGTGGTTCAAAGTCAACTGGCGATGCTGCGGATATTGAACATGACAGCTGCATTATAGTAATAATTTTTCCGGCCAAAGCCGCGAGATCTAATCTTTCTTAGTGTCGTTTGAAGATAGGCGACCTGTGAGGTAATAGACGTGCTATCTGCGTCACTATGTTTGCCGTCAAGCAGCGCTTGAGCCATAGGTCTGCCAACGTATAGCATGTGGTCATTCCTTCTGCTTTCCTCAGGGGCAGCTGTTTTGTTTGCCGTGATGTCTCAAGAACCACACCTTCGTTTTATGGTACTTCAACGATTTCGTGGTTAGCGAGAAGAGGAGACTTTTCAACGTCATTCCAAAGATTTTCAACTGGTTGGCCCCTGACATTTTGACACTAGATGTTGAGTTCTAGCCTATGCTGCTTGATTCGGGTGGCTAAAAGCATTGTGGATAATATCGCTGTGATGATTCTATTACACTCAACTTATTTTCAAGGGTTTGAAGTTCCTACTACATACAAACTTCCCCAAATCAGCAAAGCTATGTGAGGCTCCAGTTAGTCGACTGGTAATTTAAATTTCATTATTTCATTGAAACATAAACTCGCCTCATTCGTCTGCCCAGTGTTTAACAAAATATTCTGAACAGCGAAGGTTGTTGAAGCCAAGCTATGCTCGGTTTTCCTTGGTTTCTTTTCACTCGAGAAGTTTTAAAATATGTAGAGTGTTTTCTTTGTTTTAGAAGATATTTGGGTTTCACCTCTAAATTTACCATCCGCATGCAACTCTGGCAACACCAGCAGACAAATCCGTTCTGTTTAGCGCGCAGCTACCTTATTGTGAGAGCGCATAACGAGTAAACAAAAATTTTTGTACAAAATTTAAGCAACAACAACAACCACAAAAGCGCATTGCAAGTGGAGCAAATGCAACAAGCCACGATGTAGGAAGCAGAACGTCGTGCATTTCCGTCCAAGTGGGTCGTCGCATAAGCAGTGCGTTGAAGAGCGGCCAACAAAAACAGAACAGGCGTGCGATCAAATAGAAATGCAAACAACAGAAACAACTAGCAATGTGTATTTGCAATCAACCAAAGAATACAATAACAAGTTGAAAAATGTTGATTGCTTCCCATGACTACTTGGCCGACTATTTGGAGAGGTGGCTGCATAGCAGCGGCGCGGCGACATCGCACAGTGTTGCACCGTGCCAGGCTGTAGCGACCAATAACGCATTCCTGTGCCATTTTTTGTTTTCATATTATTTTTGTTCTCGCTCCCGACGTTGCTGTGGCGTTATGGCAAAATGTAACTAGATGCGGGGCGCGCGCGCGCACACATTTATACACACACCCATTTGTTGTAGCTGTTGTTGCGCTAAAAACACTCAGCCGCTCAGGAATGCGGACCGGTTGCTTGGCTAACTGATTAACCGGACACTACTTTGCTGGCTGGCTAAGAAGAGAGGGCGAACTGGCTGACTGGCTGGCGGGTTGACGGGTTGGCTGGTACTGGTACTGGCCGCATGCCAATGCCAACGAAGCAACAACAACAGCAACAACATTGATATAACGACAGCATTCCCAGACTAGAAAGCAACAACAAAACAAAACATTGCAACATAAACGAAGTCGAGGAGAACAGCAGACAACGGAAAGCAGCAGAGAGCAAGAACAACAACAACTAAACATTTAGACCAACAACCGCAAGCAGCTAGTACGAATAGTTGCAACATTACTTACGTTAAGTTCACCGACGAGCGATGTGAATGGACTCTGTGTTGACGGCCAGTGTGGCAACATTGGGGCTATGGTATGCCATGCAGTGCGGCGTCAGCAGCAGTAAGACCAACAAACAAACAAACAAACAGCAAAAGGCGAAACGAAAAATCATGAAATACCAAATTGAACTTTTAAAGCTTTTCCATGGAATTTCTGCGCAGTCGCACAGGAAGCAAAAACAATAAATGCAAAATAAAAAAAGAACACAAATAAATTTGTGCGCCGATTTGACAGCGGCGGATACAGCAGCAATGTACATACATACATACATATGTACAAGAGGGGTAGCAGCAGCAGCAGCAACAACACTGCGGCAATTAATGCTGCATTGTCGGTCGCGCGCCATAATCTGTGACACATACACACACACACACACCACATGCATACAAACACTTGGCCTGGCCTGCACATACAATATGAATGCGTTTGACTGGCTGGCTGCCTGCCTGCCTGTTCGCTTTGCAACATTCTTAATTAAAAGAGCGTCAAATAAAAATAAGGGGATATAGAAAGAAAGAGTATGCGTAAAAAAAAAGATCCCCAAATGCAAAAGATAACAATAATAATAATAAAAGAAATGACTTCTAAGAAATGCGCGGCTACTTTGTGCTTGTGCTTCACTCCCATTCATCTTTGGAGTTAAATCATTTCTACTTTGGCTGAAATTTTTGCAACTTTGAATTTTATGCACGAAATAAATGAATGCAATTTATAATCAGTACGTTCATTTCGTATATGTATGTACATACATACATATGTATGTATATATTTTAAAAATTTCGCAGATAAATTATAAATTAGATTTCTCACTGCTGTGTTGTTTCGATTTCTTTGTTGTTATTGTAACCCCATAAAATATTCGCCATAAATTTTTGAGGAATGTGGCTGATGTGACAGTTCTGTGCCGGATATCAATCCGAGTCGTTCCGGTGCGTAGACCCGACTATTTGATTTGTGGAAACGATTTTATTTTTTTAATTTAATTTATTAGGTTATTTTACACTTTCTTCCAATATAATAGGTTCAATTTTATTTCGTTTAATTTTATTTATGTATTTGTATACTCTATTGTATTGTAATTTAATTTATTTTATTTTTAGAGATTTTCGTGTATTTTATTTATATTTACTTTATTATATAAAATTTTCTTTATGTTAATTGATTTTCACTTTATTTTATTTAATGCCTTATTTTATTTTATTTATTTTTGAAATTATTGTATTTATTTATTTTGGTTAAAATATTTTTTGAATTTTTTTTTTTTATTATTTTTTATTCCATTTTAATGACACAATTTTATTTATTGTTTTATTTTACGTTCTTATGAATTAAACAGCAAACTGTATTCCATTTTGGTTTAAAGTTTTATTTTTTATTTATTTATTTTTAATTATGTTATTTGATTTTTGTTTATACTGTACATATGTATGTATGTTTAATATTTGTTTGTTTTATTTATTTCTTTTTTATTATCTTTTTTTCTATTGTGTTATTTATTTTTGAATTTACTGTACTTAATTTCATTATTATACACAATCTTTAATTATATGTATATTACATTTTTTTAATTAAAATTTATTTTGTTTTATTTTATTTCACTTCATTTTTTACATTATTTTTTATTTGTATTACATTTCATTTAAATTTTTTAATTTATTGTATTATAAAAAAATTTTATTTATACTTTTAACTTGTTGTTTGATTACTTTGTTAGACTACTGTTATTTTATTTCAGTTAAATTTCTACTTTATTTTATTTTGTTTCACTTTATTTTATTTTATTTTTTTGTATATTGTACTTTAATTTTACTTTTCAATTTATTTATGATATTACAGTTTATTTATTTATTTTTAAATTGTTTGTATTTAATTAAATTTAATTAATGGTTCCATTTATTGTAATTTTTTTATTATATCGTATTTGATTTTATTTTACGTAATTTAGTTTTATTTTGATTTAATACAATTATTATTTTACTTTTTAATTTGCGCACATTTTTATTTTATTTAGTTTTAATTTATTATGCTTTTATTTTAAATAATTACACCTTCTAATTTACACGTACTACATTATTCTTATTCATAATTTTTTGAATTTTATTTTATAAATTTTTGTATTTTTATTTTAATTAATTTATGGTTATTTGTGTTTTTCATTAGTATTCCTACATACGTATTTAATTTTTTATACTCCGTTCTATTGTATTTTGCTTGCTTTTTCTATTTCATTTTTTTTTTTTAAATTTTGTTTTTAAATTTGAATTTATTTTTATTATGTATTTTTATTTTTTAAATTTCGCTTTTCGAGTCTAATTTTAATTTCGCACCACTTACCAAAAACTCCCACACCTCACTCGGGAGTTTTAGTCCGACACCTTTCCATACGCACTCGGCGATTGAAAAATCATGCAATATTTTGTAGAGCATTTTATGTTAAATTTTTACAAATGTGAAATATCTTTCGAATTTTTTTTTTTGTTTTCAAAATAGAAATCAATTTCAGTTTTCAGTCAACAATTTCAAAAATTTCCTGTAGAATTTTAGATTATGCTGTGGATTTCGCAATAGTTTAGCCTCCTCGTTTCGCTTTTGTCATCCATTCGTTTTAGTTCACAGTTATTTTGAAAAATCAACAACAAATCTTTTGCCGTTCAAAATTCTCGAAAAGTTCGCGCAATAAAAGGAAGAAAATTTCGCAAAATTTCAAATTGTTTCTTGTAAAGCGCAGTCGTTTTTGTTTTATATTTCGCTCAATTCCCCCTCCCCAGTGCAATTGTGAATACGTGCGTGCGCGTGCGTGCGTGAGTATGCGTGAAGAGGCATTCAAGCTGTGCAAGTGGTGTGAGAAAGTGAATTTTTTGTTGCCTTTATTTCTGTGCGAACTGTTTACAAATTTGAAACTAAGAAAATTTCCGCGCGCAGTTAACGGTATCTAAATATTTCTTCGCAATATAATATACAGACAGAAATAGAGCCAGTTGATAAAATTGAGCGAAAATTCAGTGAAAAAAATTGAGTTTACTACTTTTTTGGCCAACTTGAAATAGGCAAGCAAATTTACCTTATCAATCAAAAGTTGGAAAATTTAGCTAAAGCTAATTTGTGAAAACCTGGATACCACGATGTTGAGGTATGAGCGTATACGTATGTATGCATGTATGTGGGTGTGTGTGTGTGTTTGTGTAGTGAGGTTGAGTGTGCACCTCTTTTGTTAATCTCTATACGGTAGTGCTTTTTTCTTGCTTTAGCGCTTTTACGCCTTGAGGTATGCTTTAGAAATATGCTTAGTAAACAACAGTTGATTTTCTCGCAAATGTGCGCTTTTAGCGTTGCTCTGATCTAGTAGTAGCCTCTAATGGGGCTAAAAGTAGTTCACAAAACTTACGCGTGGCCTACTTTTAGGCGTTGTGCATTAAGCAGACACTTATTACGCTTAATAGCTATGAATTTCTGTCGCTCTAGCTGTGGTTTTTCACACATTTGTGCAATTAATTATGCGAGAAGTTTGATCTCAATTACGTTGCCTACTTTTTGGAGCATTTTTGTTTATACTTTTCGAGAGTCACAAAGTGTACAAAGTCATTTAGCTAGTCTCATAAATGTGCTTTTTTACAGTTTACTTTCAGCGAATCACAATGCTTAGTTCTCTTCTTCCCTCTCTCTATCTCTCTGTATTCTGTATCGCCTTTTTCCGTTCTCCTATTCCTACTTCTACTCCCACTTTCACTTTCAAGTTTTGTGTTTCACATACACATTGCAATTCGTTTTTTATTTCCTTTCCCCACACTTCACCTACACGCTTACTTCACTTATGCGTTGTTGTTGATGTTGTTGTTTTCTTCATTATTTTTTTCTACTTCTACTTTTTATTTCTTCTTTGTTCACAGCATTGCAACATCGAAAATTCTTATTAGCGGCATACCGCTGCAAACGCGTTTTGAAGACATCGAACCTCTACTGAAGCCGTACGGCATCGTCAAACAGTGTGAGGCTGTCTCTAGTAAGGACCCCAATACTCAGACTGTACATATAACATTCGATAATCCCGATCAGGCTCAAAGGTATTACATTATGCAATTCTTTTCATTTCTTGCGCACTTATTTTGTCCGTTCGTTTTTTTTTTATGTATTTCGTTTTGTGTTTTACGTTTTTGTTTTACATAAACTTTTTTTTTTTAAATTTAATTTTATGTTTACTTTTTATTTTTTTTTTAGTTTATTTTAGTTTTAGTAAAGTGAGTGTTTATTTTATTTCTATAAATGTAATACGAGTGTTGAAACGGAATCTTGAATGTTGCAGTTCAGTTCGATTGTCTGTTAGGCTATTGGTCGAATTGAAAAAATGAGTTTAGCGGTGAAATGAATTTGGTGGCTTTTGGACTAAGAAATTGTTATTGTCTATAACTAAATCTTTTTTTTTATTGATAGCAACAATATTTAAAAAGTGGTCAAAAACTTTTTGTTCAATACCAATATTGTAATATTTCAACTTGCAATTAAGTTTATTTTTTCTGAGCATCACTAATTGAAAATAATTTTAAATTGGACTTTCGTTTGCCATCGATATAACAATATTTAATTTATAATTTATATCATTCGTATAAATTTTTAGAAAATTAAAAGACAACCCCATTTAAAATAACTTACATACATATGTGCATACCTATGTAGGGATTAAAGCTTTTGAAAAAAATTTCAGGTGATATCAGTATTTTAAAACTGTGTTTAATTTTCAAAATTATGTAATCAAAAAAAATTTTGAGACTAGTTTGTTTTATAGTCAATTTGCCGCATTTTTTTGTTAAATATCATACTTAATTTTTTTATATTTTTTTTTAGATACATACATAGGTGGCAACCCTTTCCAATATAAATCTAGTTCAAATATCTCTCTATACTTTTCGTTCAATACCAAGATTGTGATGTGTATTTATTTTAACTTAAATAAATAATTGAAGTTTTTAGAATAGTGGCAACCCTATTAAAAATTATTTATGTATATGCTGAAGTTTTATCAAACCGCTTTGTTTTGTTACAAATATTGTATACATCTATGTTTATATAAGATTTATTTTTATTTTTTTTTTTTGAGTTCAACTAAGTCCACATTCCGGACCATAATTCCGGAATCCGTTAAAATACCCTAAAATACAACTCTAAATGTACATACTTCAGATTCCGAAATGCCTTCAATTCCCTCACTGAGTAATATTTCAAAATTTCCTTAGCTTATAACCTGGCAGTGTTCAACAGAAAGTTATTTTGAAAATTTCATGTAAATCGGGCGAGACATTTTCAAGATTAGCTCATACAGATGAAGTGTTAAAAAGAAACTGTTCATTCCCTCAGGATTGCATTCGTTTAGTTGCAGGATTGATAAAAAAAATGTACCTAGAAGTGTGCGACTGTTAATCAACATTGTGTAATTTTTTTTATCATGTTGGAAGAGATCACGTGATCTGTAACTGTAACAGTTCTTTTCAGAGTTGAAGTTTTTTTTTCACAATTGAGTATTAAAGACCGAGATGTAAACGAAAATTTTCCAATAGTTTGACGGCACTTTGCAAACCCACCGCTTTCCACCCACCGACACGGGATGTCCCAGGTGGATTTTACGGCGCCAACATCAAACACTATTGAATTCCCTACAAAGTGAAGATCAATGGAGCAACAATTAATTTCTATATAAACTTAGCTAAAGATACATATACATATGTATACATTTAATTTTCTATGCATCTTTTACTATATATGTATATATATATATAATATATATATATATATATATACAATATATCCAGCAATCATGTGTAATAGAATAAAACTGACAATTCCTTCCACTTGTTCCTTCTATAATTTCAGAGCTGCTGGCGGATTAAACGGTGTCGAATTCGAGGGCAACAAATTGCACGTCGAGCCATTGGATAAGAATCAACGTCGCACTAATCGCAATCAACGCAATCCATATCCCGGTATGCCAGGTCCCGGACGTCAGGCTGATTTCCCGCTGCGCATTCTTGTGCAAAGCGAAATGGTTGGCGCCATTATTGGTCGTCAAGGTAGCACCATTCGTACGATCACACAACAGAGTCGGGCCCGTGTCGATGTGCATCGGAAGGAGAATGTCGGTTCGCTAGAGAAGGCGATCACCATTTATGGTAATCCAGAGAATTGCACTAATGCATGCAAACGAATTTTGGAGGTGATGCAACAGGAGGCCATTTCAACGAATAAGGGGTGAGTGCAATAATTAATTTGCGTGCTGAAAACTTCAATATAGCGATGTTTTAATGCCCTTGAAGTGGGCTGGCGCATGCGTAGTGATTTGGGGTGGGGCGAAATGGTTAAGCGAATGACAAAATTTTATTCGCGCTCAAAACTACTAGCATATTGAATTATTTTTAAATATATGCTTTACATTTTTTTCAATGAAAATTTCTCTTTATAAACTAAGTTTGCAAAACTTTTTAAATGGCGACTTTTTAAAAAAAAAAAAAAGTAAACCAGAATTCGGAGTTTCCATTTTTTTTTTCAAATTTCAAAACTTTTTCAAATTTGTAAACCTGTTTTTTTTAAACAATTTCCAACTTTTTGAAATAGATTTGAAATTGTATTTTCTGCAGAAAAAAAATCTGAAAATAAACAATTGAACATATTATTCAACCAAATATATAACCTACATATCTAACTTTTCTAAAAAAAAGAAGATATTTCAAGTTGTAAAAGTGAAATTATGCAAATTAAATAATTATTTTCAACTTCAATTTATTTTTGATTCTACAATTAAAAACTAAATTTTCTTACCAGAATTTCGTACTTAATCGGCTTGAAAACTTTCACCTAATAATTTTTGTGAAAGCTAAGTTAAAGTTAAGTTAAAATTTTATAAAACCTTTTCCACTTTTACGAAAGTATTCGAATTTTCTTTTAAATATTTTTCTCAAGTTAAAATAATTAAATACATGCATATTGAAAAAAAAATAATTTTGGGCTTAAAAACAATTTAAAAAAATAAAATAAAAATAAATATATTATCTCAGTAGTAGTAAAGGTGGTCAAATGCAAATTTCGCAGTGAATCAGTTGAAAACTTTCTAGTCTTCTCCATTAACTAAAGATAATTTCAAAAATTTTGAGCAAATATAAAAAGACGTAAGCATTTAGATTAAAATTAAGTTAAAAACTTTTTATTCGCATACATGTAGTTTGATTTTTGTTTTTAATTAGTTAACGAAATTTACAGCACTCAAAAAGTAATACTAGACCCTATAAAAAGAAATTTGAAATTAAATTGTAAATTATAAATTTCTTAAAACTTCACAAAAACGTGGTAAAATTAGTTTTAAGAGTTTGTCATTGTTTTTTTTTTTTTTTGTTAAATTTCTGAAACCCCAGAAATTTGTAATATTTAAAGCACTTTTTCAAGTAATATTAATTAAAAAATTAAATGTACGTAAAATAAAAAAGAAATATTGAAAATTTGTAAAAAGCAGCTTTCGAAAACAGAGTTTAGAAATAAATATTTATGGTCTAGCACATCTTACTGCGTTTACCTTGAAAATTTTGAAAAAGGATTCTGTAAAAAAAAATTCAGTTTTCCAAAATATTAGTGTTCCAATTTACTCAGTGGTTGAATGTAATTGTGTAACTTTGTTTTTTTGTTTTTGTTTTACTATCCTAGATATGTACGCAGTAAAATTATTTCATAGAATTTTTAAGTGATGGGTTTTTAGATATAAACTAAATAGACGTTTGAGATTTTTTGTATTCTTCTCACTTCATATCCACCAATACTATGTTTCATTCTCTTTCCCATACTCTCTGCTCTCTAGGAACCTTTAACACAGCACATCGCTTTCTTTCTACTCACAATTTTTTGCATTCCTCTTAATTTTTTAATTTTATTTACTCATTTCTCTTCGTACAGCGATATCTGCTTGAAAATTCTCGCCCACAATAATCTCATCGGACGTATTATTGGCAAAAATGGCAACACCATAAAGCGCATCATGCAGGAGACAGACACTAAGATCACCGTCAGCTCAATCAATGATATCAGTAGCTTCAATTTGGAACGCATCATTACCGTTAAGGGCCAAATTGACAATATGTCACGTGCCGAGGCACAGATCAGCTCCAAATTGCGCCAAAGTTACGAGAATGATTTGCAGGCAATGGCACCACAAAGTTTAATGTTCCCCGGCCTCCATCCGATGGCCATGATGTCGACACCCGGTAACGGTATGGTCTTCAATCCCAGCATGCCATATCAATCATGTCCGGGTTTCCCGATGGCAAAGACACCGGCGGCCGTTGTTCCGCCCGTCTTTCCCAACGACATGCAGGAAACCACATACCTCTACATACCGAATAATGCGGTAGGTGCGATTATCGGCACCAAAGGCTCCCACATACGCAGCATAATGCGTTTCTCTAATGCCTCGCTCAAGATCGCCCCGATCGACAACGATAAGCCGGCCGAACTGCAGACCGAACGTAAGGTTACGATTGTTGGCACGCCGGAGGGTCAATGGAAGGCGCAGTATATGATTTTCGAAAAGATGCGCGAGGAGGGTTTCATGTGCGGCACTGAAGATGTACGACTAACAGTCGAAATTATGGTGGCCAGTTCGCAGGTGAGTTGAGAAAGTTACAAAAAATAAATAAAAATAATTGTTTTTTTTTAATAAATTGTGAAATGTATTTTGCAGGTGGGCCGAATAATCGGAAAAGGCGGTCAAAATGTGCGCGAGTTGCAACGCGTTACCGGCAGCGTAATCAAGCTGCCAGAGCATGAGGTGGCGCCAGCATCGGGTGGCGATGAGGAGACGCCGGTGCACATAATTGGTCAATTCTATAGCGTACAGGTAAGAAAATAAGCGATTTCTTTTTTAAATTTCTGATTTCAGATAGCATAGGTGTTGAAATTGTGACGCACGTTAAGACTTTAACAGCTGTAAACTTACAATAGTAGATAGCCGCATTTCCCCAAAATTAATGGAGATATTTATGCAACAAATTTAAATATGGAAAACAATAAGAATATATAAAAATTAATACGAGTGCGAATGGATACGAATTCGAATAAGATAATGGATGTGAACGCGAATTTGAGTACGAATGCAAATAGTAAACAACGAAGACGACGATAAATAGCGATAACAACATCCATATCGAAACACAACAAATATAAATAGAAAATCATGTGATGAGAAATCGATAACGATAAAATAAAGGCAACGATAACTACATATATCCAAATCGATAACGGCATCGATAAACAATAACAATATTCACATCAATAACAATATCCAAATCGATAGCGATAGCGACCAGTATTCATATACGTAAATAACTAGAACTGCAGCCACATCGCTAACAATTTCGATAACTGTATGAAGAAGTATAACTATAACTTCAATTAAACCTTAACTAAAGCGATAACTTCAATTAGATCGCTATAAATATATAACATAAACGATAACAAACCGATAACTAAAGAATAAATAGATAAAGTGTATATGTACTATATGTAAAAATTTGTGTAATTTTTTTCTTTAATATTCCTATATTAAATATCTCTATTTTCCCAACATATTTTACGTCTAAAAATTTGTGTTTGCTTGCAGTCGGCACAGCGTCGCATACGCGCCATGATGATGTCGACGAATCCACCGCCGGTGACCAAAAAGCAAAAAGCTGCCAAAGAACAGTCCGCCGCCGCCGCCGCTGCAGCAGCTGCTGCCGCCGCAGGCAGTGGGACTCAGCAACTGCAGCAGCAGCAAGTAACACAGCAACAACTCCAGCAGCCGCAGCAGTCGCAACCACAGCAGCAGCAACAGTCGCCGCCGCAACAACAACAACAACAACAACAACCATCTGCGTCAAGTCAGTAAGCAAAATAGAAAACAAAAACAAAAAAATATTCGCGTTTCAATTCGTTTTGTTGAAGCATTTTTATTATAACATATTTTTTATTTTAATTTTTTTTTTTTATAAATTAAATGCAGAGAGAAATGTGTATGATGTATTTAGGTTTTCTAATATACTATAAACATAATTATTAATATTTCTTTTTTAAACAATAATGAATGATCATCGTTGTAGGAGTAAATGATGATGATGATGATGATGATGATGATGATAATGGTGTTGATGATCACGATGAAAAAATAGTAATGATGGCAGAACTAGTAATTATGATGTTAAGTGCTGATTTTTGTCAACAAAAATAAGTTTAAAACAAAAACAAACAGAAATAAATTTAAAGGGAAGCAGAAAACCCCGTTCAAATAAAAACAAGCATAATTTACAAGAAAAAAAATATATAACATCTAAAATACAACAAAGCAGTCGGTTATAAAACAAATATTACGAATGAACATTAAAAATAAAAACCATAAACATATAACTTAAAAAAAATATTACTGAACAATGCTAACAAAATTGAAAACACATTTGTTCGCTTACACCAAAAAAAAAAAAGAGCTAAAAAATAAAACAGAAAATAATGCGAAACAGCAGGCGCGAAAATAAGAAAAATTATGGAAAAAAAATTCTCTAAATCAAAATTTATACATTTTTTCAACACACACATTAATGCATGTTTCAGCTAAACAAAATTCTTAAAACAACAACAACCAAACTTGCAAAGAAAAATTTGAGGTTAGAACCGCCGCAACAGACATTTTTTCGTTAAAAAAAAAAACACAAAAATCAACTTAAAAAAACGTATAAAATACAGTGTAGATATGTATTCATTTTATACTGAAGATGAATAGCTGCTGAACCCACCAATTATTAAAAACGGCAACTAAAGCAACAAAAACGCTACGTTAACGCTGCATATGGTAATTGGAAAAAAAAATAAAAATTGACAAAAGAACAAAAGAAACGCAAACTATACTAACTAGTTGAGAGCTAGCAATCCACAAAAACAAATACAAAGACATTGTGCATAGATTGAGAGCCAAATCAGCTGACCTGACCGATTGGCGCTTATAACAATAAAAGACTTGCTACGTAAATTTGGATTAAACAACAAAAATTTAATTTGATCGAAGCAAAAAATGTAAAACTGGTCTAAAATATTTAAAAAAAAAATAACGGTTTCAAGCTTACTCAAAAAACATTTATTAAAAAAAAAAACACAATTAAATAAAAACTGTTGCAGATTTTCAAACAAAGAGACAAGAACAAATTAAAACAAACTAATTTAAAAGAACAGCGCGTAAATGCAAAACTTAAAAAAAAACAGTAAAACTCAAATAAAATTACCTATTTTAAAAAACCGATAATTTTTCCATAAAAGATATGCAGCGAACACGTTTGGCTTAAATTAAAAAAAAATACAAAAACAGTCAAGCTAATTTTTTACATATTTTGCAAGAAATTTTTGCTCCTTATCTAAAAAATTGCGAACTAATTAACAGACGATAGAAATTGTGCGCGCCAAAAATAAATCAATTTACTAGGCACGCGCCAACTGTAAATAGTATGATAGCCAGTCAGTTGGTTACGAAAGCAACCGAAAATTTTTGTTCATCGAAATTATTGCAAAATTTAAACGCCAACGGTGTTGGAAATAAAATTGAGTCTCAAAATAGTGTGATTTGTACGAAATTTCTTTTATAAAAATCCGAAAAAAGGCTTGATCTGAAGGCGAACTGTAAAAGTTAAAAACAAAAAAAAAAACCAAAGTTTAAAAGAAAACAAAAATTGCTTTTTTCGTAACAAACAATTTTTTTCGTGGAAAATTTTAAAAACTTTCAAAGAAAATAAAAAACAAAATTTTTTTTAAATGGCATATGTTTATGCAAATTTTCAAACATATTTGACTTTTTTTTAAAGGCTTTGAATGGTTTTTCGAAATTTTTGAATTCCACTTTTTACTGTTAGACTTCAGTCAGCTAGATTTGTTACACTATTTTTAAGGTCAGTTTTGAATTTTTTTTTTGTATTAACCCTTCGTTGGTGTGGTGACTAAAAGTTCCTTGAGTGGTGTGGTGGGGTATGACATACCCCATGCCTATCAATTTCAAATAAATACCAAATTCCAATAATAGCAATATTTTGTGGTGATTTATTATTCTTTAACTAATTTTTAAAAAGTGTTAATTTGAAAACATAACAATTTTTCCTTCGTATTCAATATTATAGCCATAAAAAAAAGACAATATAAATTATTCCAAAAAGTGAGGTTCCAGTTTTCTGAAACATAATTTTTTTTGTATTTAAACAATTCCAAAACTGTTTTTACATTTCAAAAGTAAAAATAACATTTATTTAAAGGAAAGAAAATTCACTGTAATGCATTAATTACATAAAAAGTTATGGCGATCGAATATGATACCCCAGCCCACTTTGAAAGGCTGTCCCATGGAACAGAAATATCTGGGGTATGTAAAACGTGGCAGATCTCCTGTATTTGAATGTTAATGAAAGCTATTGGGAGCGATAACGTATTCCTTAAACAAAAACATATATATATTTAAGGAAATACATGTGCTGGGGTATGACATACCCCACCACACCTCCGAAGGGTTAACCAAATATTTCAAAATCTACGATTTCTTGAACACAAATCACCTACAATCAGCTATAATTTTGAGAAACTCAAAAAGCAGAGAGCAAATGTGTTCCTATAAAAACAAAAAGCTTGAAAAAGTCAGTGTCAATAGTACAACTGCTTTTAGTAGCAAATATTAAGCTACTATCTACTAAAAGTTACTACATCAAAAGCAACTACTCCAAAAGTTATTAATCCAATAACTACTTTGAACAACTAGTTCCATTACAAGTTTCTATTACATTTTTTTGCGTCTAGTGCAAAATGTTAATTGCGTTTGCCTTGAAATGGTGCTGAATTGTTTTAATTGATAAAGAATAGAAAAAAAATCAACAATAAATAAAATTAATAACATAAATCATAATAGTAAACTAAATAATTTCTTTATATAATACACGCCTAAAATTTAAAATAATTTTACACTTCATTGTTTTTACTGTAATTGACAGTTACAATAATTCTCAATACTAATTGCTTACCATACCTTTTACAGAAATAATCAAAAAAAAAAAAAAACAAAAAAACAACATTAAGCTCAGTTTACATTTAGCTTAAAATACATAAGTACAGCAAAAATATTGATTTTTAATTTTGTTAATTGTTACATGCTTTTTCAACATTGCCTTATATAGTATATTTTTCCGCTACTTAAATTAGTTTCAGACTTGTCCAATTGTAAGAAATAACTATCCTATATACACACATACATACATACATGCATATAGAGTAACTGTAAAACAAAATACATGGATACGTTTCAAAGTGGAAGCAATTAGTTGTTAAAGAAAAAAGAAATAGCTAAACACATACACTTAGTAAATTTAATAATGAGCAGCAAACAATCAAACAAGCAAGCAAACTAACTAACCAACTCAACAATCATCAAGCAAAGTTGCATGCCAAAAAAGCCAATAGTTTAAACAAAACAAAAAAAAAACAACAATATCAAATACCTTTTTAAAAGTATACTGATTTTTAGTGCAGAGAAGTGGAAAAAAGTTGACTGATTTTCAAAAAAAAAAAATAATAATAATACAACAACACAACAAGAAAAGAAAATCACGTTTTTTAAAGCCTTTTGCTACTCTAACTAAATGAAAATCAGCCATTGCAATAGTGTCTTGACAATAGCCCAATAATTGAATAAACGAATACCTTATAATAGTCCACTAACTACCTAAATAGCCAAGCTGAACTTATTTGTTTTTTTTTTTGTTTTTTAATCTTAAATAAATATATAAAGATACAATATACATACTTATATTCGTAAATACTTTATAAAAAACAAAAACTATAACTAATAATATTTTCTAAAGGCTCATTTACATATTTGTACATACATACATACTTACCTACATACATACATACAATTAAATAGCAGCAATTTTATATACTTATTAGTCACACATAAAAATCCATAGCATATGAATTTAAAACAAACAAAAAAATAATTAGAAAATAAAAAAATATGGCGAATTTTACAATTAATAAATACTATCGCAAACATACATACAAACATAAATAAACAATAGCATATGTAGTATACATACATACATACATACAAAATAATATATACAATACAAATAATATTTTCCTTTTTTGTTTTCGACAACCAATAACTTTTTAAACGTTTTCCAATAACAATATACATAAATAAATCATATTAATTAAATTTAATTACTGTTACTAACTGTAGCTAATGCATTAACTACTTTTTAAGTCCAACTAGTATCCTATTTTTCCTATTTAAAGATTGAATTAAAAAAATAAATGCAACTTAATAAATTATTACTTTTTCAAAATAACGCGGAGTAAAAATATTTTGAGAATAACATAAAATGTTTTATTTTTTGGTGAAAATTTATGGAAAACTATTGTAATTTCACTTTCTTATGCAATTTTTCTATGCAACATTTTGGTATCATTAAAAATAAATTAAAAGCATCCATTAAAACAAATTTTTTTGCACAAATAAAAATTCAAAATTTTTCAATTCAGCATTGAGCGAGGAATTTGCGGGAGCAGCAGGCCAAACGAAACCTCATTTGCTGCAAGAATTAATGATAAAAATTGTAGTTTATCGATATTTTTGTAGTCAGAAATGTACATATATCGAAGTGATATTTTTTTTTGTTATATCGAAATGATGTCTTATCGTCAAAAACAAATATTCGTTAATTTCGATGTAATCACAACATTCAACGTATTTGTTACATGAACCAACAAAAAATGATATATTTCCTTTTCGATAACTTATCGTTAGAAAATTATCGAATACTTGGTTCAGGCAATAGTATCACATATCGATATAACGTAAAAAATACATCGCTTCGATATATGAATCTACAGAAAAATCGATACATTCCCTTTTCAAAAATCTATCGCTAGATAGTTATCGAATAATTGTTTTCGGCAATAATGTCACATTTCGATATACAGAAAAAAAGTACAACGTTTCGTTATATGAACCTACAAAAAACGATGCAATCCCTCTTCGATAATTTATCTCTAGATAATTATGGAATGATTTTTTCGCCAATAATATCACTTTTCGAAATAACCAAAACAATACGTTGCTTCTTCAAAAAAATTACATCGTTTAACTTTTTTAGGCAATAATAACTCATTTCGATATAACCAAAAAAATACTTCGCTTCGATATATCCACCTACAAAATAATCGATAAATTTCAATTTCGATAATTTTCGAATACTTGTTTAGGCGTTGTGATATTATTTCGATATAACCAAAAAAAATCGCTTCGTTATATCCACCTACAAAATAATCGATAAATTTCAATTTCGATCAGTTATCGCTAGGAATATCTTCGAATACTTGTTTTCAGCAATAATATCTCATATCGATAAATATTTGTCCGATAAATGTTCATGTGTTTTCGCTATGTACCGCTAATGAAATATGACGTGAATCGTATTTCTATATTTTAGAATAACAAATTTTAAACCCACAATAATTATTTTTGTTTTTTTGAAAATGGCATGCCCAGCAAATTTCTCAGATCAATCACCAAAATATTTCGGCAAAGAGCACAGACGAAAGTCTCAAAATTATCCGTTTTAATTAAGAAAAACACAATTGTAAAAAATTCGTATGACAGTAAATTTCGAGTGGATCAAATTAAAAAGTTGTTTTTAGAGAGTAAAACTGAGGTGATGGATTTTTTGATTGGAGAAAATATAATAATTTTTTAAATAAAAAACAAAAAAAGCTGCATCAAGTACGAAAAAATGTCGTTGCAAATATGTTGTTGTAGAAGCAGGAGATGTTAATGTTAAATAAAATAAAACGATGATTGAATGAATGTAATTAAATACCTCAATATAAGTGCATTATCTTCTTATTATAAAGGCAAAAAATTAAACACAAGTACTATAATGAAATCAATAACTGAAAATAATAACAAAATTTAATAAACCCCAAATTTACTAAAAATAAAACAACAAAAAACTGCATAATATAACAAATCAATAACCAAATAATACACAACAAATAAACATAATATCAAATAATATAGTAATTGGTGTAATGAAAAACTTATACACACACATACATACATACCATACATATACAAAAACAAGACGTATATAAAATTAGTTGTAAAGAAAAATAAAAACTTTTGGCATACAAAAATTGTATAAAGAAAAATAAAACAACTAACAATCAACTCAACTGCAACAAAAACCCGGAAATACACTGAAAAAATTGACTTAAAAAATATCGATCAAAGTACAGCCTGCGCCAAAGACAATAAAGCAACTGGCACTTTACACAATCGCAACCATGGAAATATTTCAAACTAAGAAGAAAATTGACAAAAATTAAAAACGTCCGCATAAAAAACTAATTTGCAATGTAGTAGATTTTGAGGAAAAAATGAAAAAAATAAAAATAAACGCGCATATCAGCAAAATTTTACGTATGAATTGAAACAATTTCACAAAAACTATAAAAACTATAAAAAGCGACCTAAGCCAAGACATACATAGACCAAATGAAACAGTCAAAACGGCATAGATAAACCTACTTGCAGTGATTTTGAAAGACAAAAATCTAAATACAAAAACAATACACAGAGCCAAAGCAACAAATGGAACGGTGCAGAGAAGGGAGAGTGAAAATCTTGCAAGTGAAAATTTTTATCAGTGTAATGGAAGGCTGAACAATGGCGGTGCAATGGGTGTAGAGCAACGGCGAGAGAGATTGAGAGTGAGAAAGAGTTGAAGAGCTGAAATTTGAGGGCAAGGAAGAGAGAAATTGTGAGAAATAGCGACGAAGTGTGGGAATGGGGAATCAGAAATTGTAGGTATGCGTTTGCTAATTTTTCACTGAAAAAAATTAAAAGTAGTGACAGTTAGTTTCACTAATTTTCTTCAAAATAAAAACTTGAAAATTATGCAGCCCTATTCTGAAATTCCCAGAAAGTGAGAAAATACCCAGAAGTTTATATTCTCTATATTGAGAAAGATTATTTCGCTGTCTAGCAGTCAGTAGTTAATTAACGTTGTCAAACGCATATCTCGCCGTTTTGCATGCAGCCAATACTTCGCGGTTGCTATGCCGTTCTCTTTGCGCATATCTCGCTTTCTCTCACACAGCCAATATTTTACGTAAAATGCATATTTTGCTACTCTTTCACTTCGGCAATCATTGATGTGCTCTTTGGGCATATCTTGCTCTCTCTCTCTCACGTCGCAGCCAACATTTATCGCGCCATTGACGATTAATGTTCCTTCATCGGCCGTTCCATTCCATTTACCACCGTTCCACTGTCGTATACTCAAAAAAAAAATAAAACAAACAAACCCCGTTTACCCGCTTCTGAATTAATTCAAATTTAATATTAAAAAATGAAAATCGAATATACCAAAAAGTAAATATTCTAATACTAAAGATTTTTAAAGTTTGAAGAAGGTTGAGGGGGAAAAAATTTGTGTGTAAAGAAAAACACTTGTTTTACTAATATAGTATTGTTTTATGGGTAGAGCGAGCGATTGCATGCATCAGAGGAGTATAAAAACGCTGTGAGCAAACGAATCTTCAAAGGCACAAAGTATGTTGTATGTAGTCACACAACAACAACAAACTACAACAAAAAGTGTTGCATAAAGAGTTCGCCAATTTTGAAGAAATTCAAATTGAATAAAATGTGTATATAATATTTTGTAGGTATACCTTTTATATATATTTTTAAAAAATATATATTTATAAAATTTACGATAAATATATATTTTGTTGAAATTGTTTTTTCTCGCTCATTAAATTAAGAAAACCAAAAAAAAAACACACAAAACGAATGAGCTGAGAGCTTTTGAGTAAATTGAAACTAAATTGTTTATAAGCGGATAAAGTACGGGTAATATTTATATGTAGGATATATTTTCTTTAATATATTATATATATTAAGAAACAAACAATTAGAAAGAGCGGAGCGTAGCGAGAGAGAGAGAGAGAGAGAAAGTAGGTAAAGGAATGGGCAAAAAATTAACCAAACTACAACAAAAATTACTACCGCAAATCAGTTTAAGCAAAACGCATTGATAAATATTTTAAACAACAAAAAAAAGTCAAAAAACGATTAAACGATTCTGAAAGCAGACGTTACGCGCGCGGATATATCCAACCGATAGTGACAACAACAATACCAGAAAATACACAGCCAGAAAACTAAAGTGTACCCCCCAAAAATGTCCGACACAATTTTGTCCAAACTATACGACTACGTTAGTGTTAAAAATTAAGGCAAAAAAATACATAGATTTGAATTTCGAAGATAAAACTAAGAAATACAATTGAAACGAGATTCCAAAGGAATCGAAAGTATTTTTACATGCATACATACAAAGGAACTTTGAGATATGTATGTATATATGAGTATAAATTTAAATCTTTCAAAAAGTCGTCTAATGGATATTATTACCAAAAATCGTAAGGTTATGTGAATGCGTGAAGCGCACTACCAAAATTAATTTATCAAAAAAAAAAACGAAAATTGAAAATCGCAGCAGCGTGAATGCCGCCGGCATATGGGATGGTGAAAACAAAATATATTTATTAGTATTTAGAGGCTATATTTATATCGTTTTTCTGCAAATAAAAAATAATTAAAAACCCAATATGTAGAAACAACTTCAAAACGCTAAAAACTAATAATTAAAAAAAAGTATACAAAACGAAAAGTACTTTAAAAAAAATTTGACTTTTGAAAATGAAGTTAATTACTTTTGGCTAGTAAAAGTGTCTACAGTACACTATAAAAAAATCTTACTACAATTATTTTGTATTCGAAAACTTTAGCTTTTTCATGGTCAAAACATAAAATCATTAAAGCTATAACATAAATGTATACTATATGTACGTTTCGAGCTTAAGGGCAGAATAATTTAGAATGGGGTAAAAACAAACATAATTACTTCTTTTTCTCAAGTAGGCGCTTCGATTTGCTGAGCAACAACGAGCAAGCGAAATATGCATGACGTTTCCGAACTGAGCGCATAGATAAACGGAGTCAGCGAAATTTGCGTGATATTTTAGAGTTAGCGAAATATGCACACCATTTTCGATTTGAGAGATTTTTTTAAATGTATTCTTAGCTGTGCCAAGTAAAAATATATACATTTTGTATGTATACTAAAATTTATTCAAATATTTTTAGTGACTCTCAGCGCCCTGACTTCAATGCATTTAACTTTTCAAATTAACTCAAAAGAAACCTAAAAAAATTGGCATTCAAAATCGCAAAAAAATTTTTTTAAACATAATACATTTAAAAATGAACTGGCACACGCACATAGTATTTCAAAATTTCGCTTACGAAGTTTTACCATCACTGGAACAGCGATAGATTTGTCAAGCATACAGTAAATGGAAATAAATTTCAAATATTTTCTTTAATGAATAGTTCAAGTAATGCGTTTTTTTAACGGGAATAGATGTCAAGATATTCAACTTCAAAACTTACAAAGTATACTGCTTTTCTCAATGATGAAATAAATTGACGGACAGACCGCCGTTGAAATTAAACAAACAATTGACTTCTGCTGACACTGCACAGCTTTCAGCTTGCCAGATTCCATAAAAAATTAAACATTTTTTTTTCATTTACCTCCGTCATGCATCCGACGCATGCGAAAAAAGAAGGCAGAATTTTATGAATTTTCAATTATAGAAACGTACAAAAACTAGTACAAAATATAATTATTTAAAAGAAAAAATAATTTTAAATTGTTTCCAAATAAAAAAAAAAACCTTAAAAAAATAGTTTTTAGTAATTATAAGAGCAGAAATTATACACTTTTGGTATATTTTTGGTTGAAGTAAAGCGATATACAATATAAGACGAAAGAAATTCTAAAAAAAAAAAACTAAATTAAAAGCACGTATCAGTCTACATAAAAAAGCAACAACAACTGCAATCAAAAGAGCCAGAATTTTAACTAAGGAAATACTAATGAATATTGTCATAAATAGAAATATGCCGATAAACAGAACAGCTTATTATAAAATCAAGCAGAAAAACTTGAATATTCGAAACATGAAATAGCTAAACTATATAGCGACAAATCAGAAACATTACTGTGTCGAAAAATGGATGACAAAAAAGTCCAGAAGAAAAGCCAAAAACAGTAGGGAGACAAAAACAAAAATAGAAATGTAACAGTACCAATATTGACAATGCCGAAAATGTGCGCACGACGGCGGCAAGCAGATTCAGAGTTGCACGCCAATAAAATTCTCGAATCCCAGTGTTGCATGCAGCACAAGTTTGCCACAATTGAGCAAAAGAGAAAATTGGCATAGCATAACATAAAGAAAGAAATATAAGGGCGCAGGAAAAAGCAAACGAAAACTAAACAAAAATGAAATGCAAAAGCAGAGCCAACTAAGCAAAAAAAAAAAATTATATGAACTATAGAAATGTTCAAAAAATAAGAAAATTAAGGCAACTACAATATGCTGCATATTTCAAAATTTAGTTGTGGTTGGATAACTTATTTGAAATGAAAATAACTACATACTTGTTTTTTACACTGCCTAAAATCAGGAAATTTTTTTTTTCCAAATTTAAATATACTATTAAAAATAATTGAATACTTAGTATATTTCAAGCGGAAAGAAACAAGAAAATATACTTAAAAAAAAAATATAGAACACACCAACAAGAATAAATAAAAATCAACGTTTCTGAAGTAAGAAACACAACCACGAAATGTCAATAAAAACCATAGGCATTAAAGCAGTGCTGTCAAAAAACAGCAGTAGTAATAAAAAAGTAAAACATAATAAATTCAAAAATTAAATTCAATTTTAAAAACTATAATTAAAATTTTAAATGTTTAGCTAATAAGTGCATAAGAAATCATACATAAAATAACATTACACCCAAAAATAAAAATATCACCAGAACACCGCTGTTTAAGAAAACAACAAAAACCATCAAAATAAAATCAGAAATATAAATTGAAAATCACAAAAAAAAACAAACAAAAATTCAACTAAGGTATAACACAAAAAAAAAAACGAAAATCTAACTTGTAATAAAAAATCAGGAAAAAGCAGAAAATTACGCAACATCAATGCTATTATACACAAAAATGATATACAAAATAATGTATAAAAAATATATAAATGTAGTAGTACGTACATACATACAAACCATATATTTACAGTTTGGCATGAAAAATAAAAATAAAAGATAGAAATTAATAAAAACGATAAAAAATAGAAACGGAGGCAGTTAAAAAAAAACAACATAACATAAAATAATGAAAAACAGTAAAAGAAAATTTTAAATGCAATAACAATAACAATAACAAAAAACACACATACACATTTTAGCAGACATAATTATATTTAAAAAAAAAAAATATAATGCGGCTTAAGTAGCAAACAATACAAAAAACTCAATAACCAAAACCACTATGTAACACGAAACAGCGTTTGGAAATTATTTTTTACCCCATTTTTTGCATAAATGTTCTTAGAGCATCTAAATGCGTTTCTGCATCAAAAACAAAATGTTGCAAAAATTTTCTTACGTTTCTTCGCGGTTATCTAGAGTTCTTAGCTGCATGTAGTGTGAACACGATATAAGGCGCTTAAGGACGAAACAGCTGTTGAACGAACTTAGCATCGCTAAATGTCCACACATCCAAATTTTGTAACGGTAAAGCGACATGTAACTCGTACGAGCAATGAGTTCAATATAAAAATAAAACAAAAATTATAAAAGCGATGCCCATAAAAATAAATACCAATCTACTGCAGTAGGTACATAAATTATGTTATACCAACCAAATAGAAATATAAAAAAGAATTAAAACAAAAATATACATTGCATACATATTACTGCGCTAAAAAAAAATTTAAATATTGTATTTTTGTCAATTTCAATGTATGTACATACATACATATATGCTAACAATACTACAAACACATAGATTTCCATACGTTTTCTATAGTTACCAGCAAGCAAGCATATTACATACATATTTTTCCGAAAGCCTTCTATAAAAATTTTTTTTATTAAATTTTATGAATGGTTTAGCTACGCAATGCACGAAAATTCTTGTAAAATGTTGTGTCGCTAATTGCCTGGAGACTGAACTACATTTTATTTAATTAGCGCGCACAATATTTTGCACGCATATTCGTACACACACACACACACACACACAAGCAAATAACAAATAAACAGTTATAGTGCATAAAATAATACACTAAACACACATATTACCATATATTTAAATTTATGAATTAAAAAAAAAAAACAAAATATATATATTATATATAATTTTACATTATCGATATGTATAAATGCAAAACAAAATAAAAAATGAATAAAAATAAAATTATATACAGCTAGTGTTAAAACTATATACATACATGCATACATATATATATTTTTATGCGTATGTTAAAATAAAATTCTCCTATATTTTGTATGTTTTTAATAATTTACTATTATTACGTAATTAAAATAGAAATAATATAAATTTAAAAGGGGAAAATAAAAGTTGGTTTTTTCTGTAACAAAATCCGTAAATTGTCACCCCTCCTAAATATTTACAAAACATACTTATGAAAAGTACGACATACATATGCAGATATACATAAATTTGAATTTCAAAAAAGTAGTAATTTTGTAAAACTATAATTTAAATACATACATAGTTGTAAACTTTTCAAACAAAACAAACACAGTATGGCTAGTAGGTGAAAGTGAAAAGAGCAGCGCCTTTAGTAAAGCAAAAAAAAAAAACTGCAAATTTTTGTTAACCCAACACAATATTTTTTCACAAAATAGTAACCATAAACAAGCAGCAGCAGCAGTTTACGCAGTACTGCAACAATTTGCAATTGAAACAATGAAGCAGCTGTCAAAATCAGCTGTTGCGCTGATTGCTTAAACCACGACACACTAAAGCGGTAGCAGCAATAGAGAGAATGCAACCCTGGAGTGTTTTTTGTTATGGCTAGTGGTGTATGAAACGTCAAAAAAGCTGAATACAGAAGAAGATAATTTGATGTGACTTTGTCGTTCAACATACTATCATGTACCCTATTCGTATGAAACAAATCAAAATATCAATCCATTTGCTGCTACCTCTTTAATGTACGTTGACGTAAAGCTGCAGAAAATATTGAAAACGACAAGAGATGACAGCGACCGATCTAAAATTTAGCTACGCCTATTTTGAGAGGCGACAGACAAGTATCTTCTACTTTCTATCAAATGCAATACAAAAAATGTTTGTCGTGTGTGGTCACGTCGCTGTCGTTTTCAATGTGTGTGGCACTTTTAAGTTAAAAATGCCGTCAAGAGAACCACAAAACCAAAACAAAGAGCGTTTACTTGTTTTTTAATGTTTAATCTAAATATACAATACATACAAATATTTGCTTTTAAAATTTTCAATTTTATCACTAACACGTATTTTGCATTTATAAGTGACGTTCAAAACCAAAAAAAAAAGCGCGTCTTACAAAAAAACCATTAGAATTCTATAAAAAAAAATGTATATGAGTAAATACAATACACAAAACCTTTATGTATATTCAAAACATTTAACAATATGAAACCTACGAAAGCAAGGCATAAAGAAAAAATGGAAATATTTAAACATACTTACATAGTACATACATATATTTGTAACTACATAATCAATCAAGCATTGAAACTATAAACTAGTAGAAATAATAGTAAAAAAATAAATAAAAACAAATAAAAAAGTGGGTGGAAGTGGAGCTGAGGAAATCAAAACTTGTTAGTGTTATATGTATGTATACTGCAAGTTCGTAGCTACTTCGTATGCGTTCGTCTAAACTCGTACAGACTTCGTGTGCGCGCTCGTTTTTGTGCTTAGAAAACATATAAACGAATGTTGCGCTACTTTTTTGTAACACGTTGACAACTTGGCATATGTGCCTTGGTAAAGTTTGGGTTTTACGCAACTCCACCGCCGCATTGTAACGTAACGTAGCGCTGGTTAACGGTTTCTCTGTGTGATAGTAGTTTATAATTAAAGCCGTTAGCGGGTGTGCGAGTGCGTGCAATGCGCTGCATTAATTTTAATTGAAAATGTTTATCAAGTTTACATTATAATATTGTTTTTTTTTTTTTTAATAATAATAAACAATAAAAGTTATTTACGCTAATCTTTACTTATACTATTATAAAAAAAAAATATTACCAATCGTCTTTCTTTTAATATAATTTACATATGCAAAATATATAGCACATATGTATGTAGCACGTAAAATATTTGGTTTTTCTATTTGTACTATTTTATAAACAATACTTGCTCGTTTTCCTTCAAAACAAAAAGTTATGATTTTTTTTTTTGAATTAATTGCACACATTTTTAATTGTTTTTTATTTTTACTTGCAAAACGTCTAGAATGCTTAAGAGCGAATACATATAATGAGTAAAGCTTGAATAATAATTCGCATATGTTTTGTGCTGCTAAAATAAATTAGTTACTGTGCGTTGACAAATTTTAAATAATTAAGCAGCGTTTAATTTAATTAAAATATAAAATAGTTGTAAATTGTATTAAAAGCAGTTATAAAAGGGGAAGTAAAAATATATAGTACATATGTACATATAATTATGGAAAAAGAATTAATATATTATGATTATTATTTTTTTTATTTTTTAATGATGATTATAATACGAAAAGGAAACGAAGTAAACTAAACTTACACTATTTTAGTTATGCTATTTAAAAGCAAATTTAAAAAATACAAAAAAAATCGTAAAACATAAAAAACTACAGAATTCAATGATTTGTTTTTGTGTAAAAATCTTATATATTTTTTGTGGCTAAAAAAATATAAGAAAAAAAACGAAACAATTGTGTCTTTTTATTTTGTACAGTTTATTTTGGTTAATTGAATTGAGATTTTTTCGAAGGCAAGTATTGTTTTTTTTTACACTCTTAACAAATTGGTTTCAATTATACGTTTATTTTATTATTTTGTGGGTTGTGAGTTTCAAAAAAAAAACTGAGTTGGTATATATAGTGCCGAAGAAAGTATTGACAGAATTTTTTTTTTATAATATTCAAAAAGTTGTTCATGCTAAAACTTGTTTATTAATTTTTTATCAAAATATAGCTCGTTCTATAACCAAGTAAAAATTACAAATTCTGTACAAAATTCAGCAAATTTGAAAAAATTCAATCAAAATCTCAAACTTTTTAACTAGAATTTTTTGTACAAATTTCAAATTTTGTACAAAATTCAGCAAATTTAAAAAAAAAATCAAACTTTGTAATCAGAAAATAGCGATTATGCAGTTTTGTAGCGCTGTCAATTTTAGTTTTTACAAAGTGAAATATTTAAATGGTTGAAAATACCCGTTAGTTTTGCTGACGGGTTCTGCATTTTTGTTCATGTAATGTATAAACAAAATTTATTTTTATATTTTTACAAAGGGTAACTCTACCAAACATTTGGATGACAATTTTTTTTTTAATTTGCAGAATTTTAGAAATCTTTACTTGTATGGGTTTCGTTCAAAAATTAGCTATATTTGAATAAAAAATAACCGAAACAATTTTTGTGTGAAAAACATTGGGACTTATATGAAAAACAAAATATTGTGCTAATACTTTTTTCCGCCACTGTACATATAATTGGCACAAAAATCCCCGGCCATTAATCCAATCCTAAGATTATACGCTTGAGTTTGCTGATTGTTGTACGAGTATGTATTCGAATTTTCCGCTCTAAAAGTGCCCACAAATTTTCAATTTAATTGAGATAAGCTATTTTTAGTGCAGATGCACTATCTCCATGGTGTACAAGGTTCATAAAATACAAGGTACTGTCAAAAATTTCGATTGCATCCAATGGCGAGATTTCGAAGTGAATTCTGATTGGCTGAAATGTTAGAGGGAGAAGAAGAGTGGACAAAACGCAGACAACACAGTTGCCAATTGGCATATTTGAGCAACTATTGTAACTATTGTTACAGATCAACATCAAATGTTAAAAATTCAACTAAAACTGGAGTAACATAATAATATTAGTATAGTAGTGAAAAACCAATGCCTATGCCTGGTGATTTTATTCATTTTTCGTCTCTTATGTATTTGGAAGTTCATTATTTAATTTGCGAATGAGGATATACATTCGCGTACGAAAAAACAGGTTTTTTTTATATTTTCACTGCAGTTCAAATCGTTTGACACCTCGATATGGAACAAGCGCGGAATACTATTGGTAAATGTATACAGGGTTGCATATATTCAAAGTAAAAAATAGTATTGTCTTTCTCAGAGCGAATTCAAGAATTAAGGAGTTGTTAATCTTGCAGAAACAAATATTATACATACATTGGCAGTTAGTGTTAAAGCAGATTTACAACAAACTCTTCATTTTGACATTTGCTGTACCACGGCGAAATATATCAGCGAGAATCTTATTAAATTCGCCTAGTTTTACTAAATTTATGTACTTTTATTAAAATAGTGTATTTCTACTGGAATAATTTAAGAATATGGTAACACCGAGAATTGCTCCATCTACGTCATTAACGATGTCATAACCTTGTATTCTATGAACCTTGATGGTGTACTTCGGATCGTTATTTTGCTACAAATAAAGCCAATCGGGCAACTCTAATTTGTGGTAATTTATAGCAGTCGAAAAACCCCCTCTTAGGCTGTAACAGTTTTTAACTACAAAGTCTGCCATTTTTTTTTAATTACAAAACTAAAGTATTTCGTTTCATCGGATTATTTGCATATTTGCAGAACGAACAATGATGGTTTATTTATATACATAGACTCTTGCGAACCCCTGGCTCTGCTCTGTTTTATGAACTATTAATTTCTTTGGATAACGGAAACAAGATTGGAAATAATACTACCTATCGATTTAAAGATGATGCATAGATGATTACATTCTAACGGTAACATCAATAATTTCTTGAAGCCTGTGCAACCTTTTCCTGATTTCTCTTCATTTCACAATAGATATTCTCTACTTAATGGCGATTTCTTTTGCTTCCCTTTTTTTTATTCATAATAAAAACAACACTGATTTGGACAAATTTTGTTTTAAGAGAAGAAATAGTTTTCTTTGTACAAAGCATATAGTCAGAATAAAAGTTATTTATCACTATACTATTTTTACCAATATGCTTCCAAGTCATTTGGTGCTGCGGAAACAGTTAGAAAAATTTAAAAAAACTCGGATATCCGGCCCCGGAAATCAAAAAATTTTTAATTTCACCTTTCAAATTTAATTTATGTTTAAATCACTGATTCAAGCCAATTGCTCCGAGAACAAACAATTTATATATGTACTATATATTTCTTTTTTTGTTTATGTTGTTTTTTTTCTGAATACCGTTTTTGACATTTATTTGTTCCAATTTAAAAAAAAAAACTTTTGTGTTCTACTAGCACTACTGACTTTGAATACTGAATAATAAAGCGTAAAAAATTAAGTAAATTTTGCGAAGCCAGCTGTAATTCATTCTAGACATTTGTGATCACCGATGTTTAAGTTTGTTCAATATGTTAATATAAAATATGTATGTATATGCATATATGAAAAGAAAAACAACTTACATGATTTATAATTTAAGGGATTAGTTGATGATTTGTATACAAACACACCCAATACGAGACTCTTGGCAATTTTCGTGTTAGATATTTCCTTTATTTTAATCACTCACAACACAACGAAGTATTCGAAGGACAAAATATACATACATACATATATGTAATTAATTTATCAATATTTTACTAGATTTACTCGTTTTAATAGCAAGGTAAATTACAAGCAATGATTTTATGAAACCTTAAAATGGGCACGTTACGACATGCAAGAATTTAGCAAGCACCGCCGCGGTGGCTGCTGGGTAACTAGCCGCCCAACACTAGAGACGCACTCTTGTTTTTGATGTAACAAACAAAACGATTTCCAGCAATTTCGTTCAAAATACGCGGAGAAAAAGTGTGGGCCTCTAGCAACCACAGGAGCACCACGCCATTTGCGAAGCTATTAAATACCCATCAAAAATTTACTACTAACTTTGAAACACGCGCTTGTTTTTATGCTTTTCACACTTAACACTCACTATTTGCAATTTTAACGTTAATTCACACACACAATTGCTTTATTTAGCTAAATTATTTCCGGTAAAACTTATTTTGACACTTCAATCACTTCCACCGAATACCGCGAACTACTACTATTTTCTTCTCAGCGATGTTGAAGTTGCACGCGCTCGATAAGTGTTATCGATTAGCACAATTGGCACAGCTTGGAATTCATTTTATCAAAGTAATAAATGAAATATAATTAAATAATTGATAAAAAATGTATGGAAATAAAAACAACACAAATAAAGCCAAAACGCGCAAGCATACGTATGTACACATAAAAATATACATAAATGTCAATATGTTGTTTAGAGCAAGAAGAATGCGAGATAATAGAAGATTGCAAGAAATTGCTTTACTACATAAAATAAAAATAAAAGGTAATCACCAAAAAATACTACTTAAAATATAAATGTGTGTAACGTCAGAACATCAAACTTAGACTTAAAAATCAAGTAATTGAGAATGAAATAAATTAACTACCTCAAGGTCATGTATTAAAACATATATGTATTAAAAAGATAATGCAATGGAAACAAAAACGAAAATATATTATTAATAATAATAATAAAACCTTTAGAAATACATTTAAAAAATAGAACCCAACAAAAAAAAATGTTTTTGAGCTGCATTTATAGTGTTATTTACATAGAAATATATACACAAAGGAGGAAACAAATTACATTTACATACTATATATGTGTATACACTATAAGTGTTTGGAAAACAAACAAAGAATCAGAAATATGTGTAGTTGTCCAATAAAGTCTACATACACCCCTGGAAAGTGCAGTTTTGAGCTATACATGCACAATATAACAATAAAATACATACCAAACAATATTTTTTCTTTTCAACATGTATTAACAAAATTAATTAAACTCGTTTTCAAAACACAGAAAAGTCTGCATGCTCCAAACAAAAAACCTATTTTCAACAAAAAGAAATCAGTTTTTTTACTCATTTAAAAAAAAAAGCATGGTGAAAATCTTAAACAGTAGGAAATTAACTTCTTTGCAGATAACGGTATACAGTCAAGATGTCAGAAGTAGTTGGTAGCACTGCTGGTATACAGAGTTGCATTATATTCACATTTTACAATTGCCGTATGTTGACTTCGCTGTGAAAAAGAGTTTTATTAATATTAATTAATAAATATTGGTCAAATTTTTTTGTTCTCAATTTGAATTCACTTGGTATCTATTTTATTGTTCTATTATGTACGCATGGCTCAGAATTGCACACAAATGTAGGTGTAATTATGCATCCTACAAAATAAGCAAACAAAAATTCATATTTTTTTTTAATTATGCTAAGTGAAAAAACGGTTAAGTTGCTATTGGAACTAAAATTTCTATATTTACATGCATTCTATGTATAATTTGTATTCCTATTAGTATTTATGTATGTAGCAATAAAAGGGAAACAGATTTGGTAAATAAATTTTAAAGTGGTAAATTAAACTTCATCCGCATTCCAACAGTTTTTGCGTAAAATGCGACATTTTCGAGCAACACGTAATAAAGCTAAAAGTAACAAATGCTACACAAATTTAAACCGATAAAAAAATAGCTCTCCAATAATTCGTAACCACCTAATTGAAATTTAAAAAATACCTATGAAATGTATACGTCCAAAAAATACATGCGCACTAATGCCGTATTTCCACAGGGTATTGAATTGACAAACACTTTGCACTTGACAAAGTTAAACATTTATTAATGTGCTCGTAATCATTAAGATTGTTTCCAAATAGCAGCACATTTTTGTCATATCTATGCCTAGTAGAAATAGGCAACAATTGCGAAAAAATAGCCGAATAAAAAATACACCTAAAAATAATCAAGCTACTGGAATCCGTATAATTAACAAAAATTTAAAATAGAAAAAGCCACTAAATTGTTGTGCAATCGAAAATAAAAACAATAATCGAAATTGCAAGCATAAAAATCGAACTAAATTAGTAAGAAGCAAAAGATAGTAAGAAAACTTCAATAGACGCTAAATAAACTAAAAACATACATGGAAAATATCAACCATAATTTGTATTAAATGTAATTAAAATCATAAAAAATAACACATAGCCTACATACATCACAAATTGAGGTATACAGTAGAAGAAAAAAATAGCCAAGCTAAATGGAAGGCAAAAATAATTTAAAATTCACTAAAAAACTAAAAAAAATATACTCGTATAGATTAGCCAGAGGCAACGAAGCTACCAATCAAAATGCTAGCACACCTCAAAAAATTGTTTGATTCGATTTTTTTATAACAAAAAAATTGCAAAAAGTACTCGAACTACTCACTAAAATGCCAAACTATATACTGAACCATTAACGTACCAATAATTACCAAAAACAACAACTAGCAAACTAAAATATCTACTGCATGTTTTGTAGCAAGTACTTTATAAATCATATGTCTCCTGTGCAAAAGAAACAGCAAATTAAACAACAACAAAAATAGCAAAACCAATATGAAAATAAAGTTATTTGCATAAACACAGACACACATACATTCATACATAATAACATTCATAATCATTATTATAAAAGCTCATTGTATCCCCAAAACGGCGCGCAGCAGCAAAACTAAAATTGTACTAACAAAAAAAATATTCAAAACAAAATAAAAAGGTCTTAATTGTAATTAGATTTTGTGTAATTTGTAAATGTCTGGATCAAATTAACCACAATATGAAAATGTACTAACACTTACAACATGGCAAGAAAAAATAATTTAAATGTTTACAATGGTACCGTAAAATCTTGTATGACAATTGTATTGTATTTGCAAAAATTTATTTAATAAAATACCTATGAAAAAATAGTGCTTTGTTTTGATTTTAAAAGGGCAATGAAAAAATTTAATTTAAAAAGAGAGTAAGTGAGAAACATATATTTTGTTAGTGAATTAGGTTAAATAAAAAAATTCTTATTATTTATATTCCATTTTTCCCTTTTTCAAAGTTCGTTCAGAGTAGGGTGAAAAATAAAAGGAGAAAAACGACAAGGTGTTTTAATTTATGATTGCAGGAAAGGGAAAAGTGAGAAAAGATCCGGGAAGTTTCTATTCAGAATAGGGCTGATTATATTTCGTTCCATTTTATCTTATTTTTTTAATTTTATTTTATATATGTACATACATATGTGCACAATTTCGATTTATTTTGTTTTATTTAATTTTATTAATTAATTTTTTTTTATTAATTTTCCTTTGTTATTTGTTTAAATTTAATTATTTCATTTTAATTTATTATATTTTATTTTATTTATTTGTTTTATTTTATTATATCTTGCTTGTTTTACTTTATTTCGTTTCATTTTACTTTATTTGATTCCATTTTCGTTTGTTTTATTTTATTTATTTAAATTTTGTTTTGTTTTATTTTATTCAATTATTTGATTACACTTGCGTTTATTTTATTTTGTTCCCTTTAAATAAATTTTATTTTATTTTGATTCAGTTGGGGTATTTAATTTTATTTAATTTAAATTTATTTAGTCTTAAACGAATTATTGTAGGAAATCCGTTTTGTTTTCATGTAACTGCCAAGCGAACCGGAAAATGTCATCATTGACACAGGGTTGCATTCATATCTTCCAGTAATTTATTTCAAATTTTTTAAGCCAAAAATCAACATCCAACCACATCCGCATGCATAGTGGCAGCACCTCATGTGGAACGTAACAATCTGCTAATCAGTTGATTAAAAACAGTCGGAAGCGTTGATTGCTTTTCGGTAGCTGTGGGCATTTCAAATGCTATTTTGCGGTCGAAATAACTTACTAAATTAATGAATAAAGAATCCGAAATAATTTTGAAACTTGTAAACTTATTAAATGTGTAAATATTTAGTGCAATGTTAATAGGTATAAAAATTGCTAATAAATATACAAATATAAATACATATCGATGTGCAACAATCGTGAAGTGTGAAAAATCGATCAAAACAGTGGACGTTATAAATGAAGCGATAGAAAATGCGTTCAAAATAAGCCGGCATTTAAATATTACACGCTATAAATACTGAACAATTGAATTGTTAAAGCGGAAACTTATACTATATATGACAATTTTCGCACTATGTGGTACTTATGTCGAATGTGCATTGTGCATAGGGGTCTGTAGAACGCTTTGCAACCAAGCACCCAATTGGTTTTGTTGTGGTTTTTTATCTTCTACATGCAGCTGTGTTCTATGTATGAATACGAATGTATTTACATACCAACATACATACATACATATGTTTGAATGCGCATAGATATTGTAGTTATAGCCGCGCCCTCCCAACTGATGACATTCGCGGTTATACTGCTATTTTATTTTCCAAAATGCTTTGCCCCTTTTCGCTGCAAGTAGATATGTACGCGTGTATATAAATAATGTATATCAATAATACAAATCACTTAATCACTAAACAGAATTAGAAATTATCAATTGCATTTACTTCAATTCATTTAATTAACCAGGGGCGAATCCACCAGCGTGTCAATAAATTTGTTTGGCTAGTATTAATCAAATATATGGAATAATTAAACGAATTAAAGTAAATATAATTGATAATTTCTCTTTCTGCCTACAGTTTTTTCGTCTTTAAAAATAATTTTATAGGTCTTAAAAAAACAGTGCAACACTTAAAGTGTATTGCTGTGCCAATAGTTTTATTCGTCACTGTATGTATGTATGTATTTATTATTGTTGCATTATTGTGTTTTGCTTTTGATATTCTATCTTCGAAGTCGCTAGTTTATTATTAACTGTTGAATGGGTACACTACTTATATAGTTACTGAACGCCAGTTCAATCCAGTACAATTGAATAATTTGGCTGTGGATGATTGTGTACAACATTTTTTTATTATTTTAGTATTTAAAAAAGGCCCATGCAAATTACATCCGTACAATACATACATATAACGCATGTATAGATGAGAAGGATTCTCGTGCCCTTCCAATAGCATGGAATTGAGAAAATGAGTAGAAATCACGTAATAAAATGTTAGTTACTTGCATTTTAATTTTAGTTCAACGTAATCGCGATAATATAATTTGTGCAAAAATTGTTATGATTTAAGCTATGCTTTTCAATGTAATGGTGAATATGTTAAGTTAACTCCCCACTTAGCTTGACAGTAATGACATTTGTGCACCTGGAATTAAACTTGTAATGATGTTTAGTGGGGCGCAGCTGATAATGGCGGCTGTGTCTCTTCCTTAATGAAAGATAGAAGGGTGAGGCCTTTTAACCACTGTAGTGGCTGATGCCTTTCCATTTTCTCATTTTTTTGGTGTACGTTCAAATGTCATTAAATTTTGACAGTACTGACATCGATGAGGGATTTTCTGTTACGCCTCATCTATTTAATCTCCAATTGTATTTGCCTTGGGAAAATCCGTAACGACTTTTTCGTGGAAATTTCCTGTTACTTTTAGCTAGATTTGTGATTACAAGTTGTCCTACGACCCTAGGCCGCTCGCATAAAGGAAACCTAATGTCACAATTACGACACCAGCAATATTAAAATTCCAACGCCAACGCAACACATACAAAATAGTTGCATCGATTTTTTCGCACAGCGCAGTAAACGCCAATAAAAATAATAATAAAATCCTTTCTGTTCGTGTAAAAGTGAAACTGCAATTCCGTGACTTATAATGTAAACTAACTAATAAAAATGAGAAATATTTATTTTATAATTGACCTTAAATGCGTCAGTTGTTTAAACACAAAGTTCTAATTTCATGTAGAATCGAAACAGTAAATGCAAATTAACGTTAACTCAACAAACAAATTAACAAATAACGGAATTTAAAAGCACAAAAACATAATAAAATCTATAACGCACAAAAACAAAATCATTAGTGTGAGCACAGTTTACTGAAAAATCTACAAATGCACACTTAGTGTTTTTAAGGGAAAAAAGTATGAAAATTAGCTACACAGTATGAATACTCCAAAAGCATCGGTAAAAAAGTACTATATTAGCAAAAAAGACAAGTGCAAATATATTTGAAGAAAAAAGTAAACAAAAACCACAAAGTGAAAATAAATACAAGCCCAAAGTTTTTAAGCACAAGCAGTGAGCATACTGTAAGCGAGTGAAAAGCGTGAGGCAGGCGCTAGCACCACCCAACGCCTGTGTACCAAACCCCCCGCCCAATCACTCGCAAACTTGGTGGAGTTGCATTGTGGCTAAATGCATTGCACATATTGTGCATTAACCAGAATGCTACATAGGGGCGCACAAATAATTAAAATACAAATAAATAAATATAGACAGGCAAATTAGTTACGGAAATACATACTATACATATGTAAATTAAGAGTGCGTCGAACAAAATCGTCACACAACCGCACATTTGTTAAATAGCTGCCCCTTACCGGCTACAGCGTTCAGTTTGCGTTCGCCCTCTTCACGATGACCTCGTACATTGAGTTGTTTCTATTGTTTTTGCTTCTAATGTTACCATTTCCTTTCTTCTACGAGAATAGTCATATATTTCGTTACTACTTTAAGTTTTTTATCTACTATGGCATTGTATCGTTCAATTCCATCATCCTGATACCGGCATTCCTGTTGCGACCGTTCGATGTGCGAAATTTGCTGTGAGTACAAAATTTGTGATTTATGTTTTGAAAATATTTTTAAATTACTTTGTATGTTGGTATAGAATGTGTAGTGGAAATTTCACTTATCGCATATTTTTATTGTATATTCAAAATTAATCGATAATAATGAAGTTGTTGGTCAACTGGCTAACACTCGTTGGGTGGTATGTCACATTTGATTGTTTAGTAGCGAGGACAACCTTTCAAAGTAGCGCTGTGTGTAATGCATCCGAATGAAGAATCGAGATAGCCATTGTAGTAATGTCCAAAAGAAAAGTTTTCAAAAATGAGTGGTAATTTTGTAATATTGAGCTATAAAGACATTCCGAAGCGAACGAATCGGGTCAAGTAGGAGGAACACCTGAACTCCAGCAAACCTAACGTCGGGTGTGGGTAAGCTTTGGTCCACCATAAGGACCTTATCCAGCCCAGTGAAGCGTGTTGACCGAGTGGAAATTTCATTTGGGGACTATGCTTCATCGGATCCGGAGAGAGGCACGATATTATTTTGTTTATTTTGCATCGGCGGCTCTTCTCTTCGCCTGCGGTGAGGCGAAGGAGGTCATCGGGAAGGCGAAAGCCTACAAGGCCATTGGTCCTGACGGATTAAGCATGTAGATGCCGAAAAGTCTGACCCCGCCGGGGGTGCATCTTCGAGCATATTCAAGCTCTCCGTCTCTTCACTCATCATACCTTACGTGTGAAGCCGGCCAAAAAGGATGGACTTTGGAGGCTCTGCTGCTCCTGTAATCCACATACCCCTTCGGCCCGGCTAAGCATTAGCACGGCTTCCGAAAAGTGCACAGTACAACAACAGCACTTAATGTCATAATAGCGGGGCATTCTTTCCCCAATGTTGTTTCATTTATACATGTCAGAACTCCCTTCAACGGTCAATCACCCGAAGGTATTAAGGGTTACATTCGATAACCTGCTCTTCTTTTTAGCACACACAACCACACAAAGTACAGAGCCGCAATAAAGGCCTCAAGGACACTGTGAACGAAGATTCAGATTTGCCAGAGTGCCGTACTCCGCACTGTGACGGGATGGCTTCTGATGTAGCCTAAAGCACACCTTCACCAAGAGGCCTTTATAATAGCATGCTCAGCAAGCAGATCCTCGTTGAGTGTTACCTACCAGAGCACCCAAATAGTCACTTGCAAGAAGCTAAACCGCCATCAATAGGCGTATCCCTCATGATAGCAATCACCTATTCACATGCCCTACAAACTTACTCATCTGACACCCCTTTCATTATTGTCCGACCCCGTCGAAACAGCTCATTTCCTGGGTCTCCCATCAGATGGGTGTGAAGATAAAAATCATGGGTAAGCAGATCTAAGGGTGTAGCTACCCGCTAATTCTGGACCCTATTTACTGGACCCTATTTACTGAGTGGTGAGACACAATATACAGAACTTCTTTTTCGGCTACCTTGGCCGCCATGGTACTGCGTTCTTGAATGCACTAAGGAATGAGGAGTATAGTGGGTCGGCTCCAAAAGTAATATTTGTACATGTGATGGTACATGGAATATTTAGATTATGTTTTGCCGCTAATTTTCAGTTTAGTTGCTATCTACAGTTGACATTGTATATATGTACATATGTGTTTACTATATAAGTGCACATCTATCATTACTTCAAACCTAATTGAGCGTATCGTTTGCATTTTCAATTGTTTGTCAATTAATTTGATGCTGAAAATAAGTGATATTCAATTTCAGTACATGCCACTTCATATACATACAGTGGACGACATAAGGATAGCCCAGTCAAATAAACACAAGTTTTGACTACTTACTTTTCTTAATTTAATTTAAATTAGAATTTTTTTAATATAAATATACTTCATTCTAAAGCAAACAGTGGTTAAATCCGCGTTTCAAACTTTGTTCAAATGGGAGAGAAAATTTACTTTTTTAGAAACTTTACATGTGATTTTAAAGTTTTTAATTCGAATTTTAAGAAAAAATTTCGGCCTGTAATTTTATAGCCCCTTAACTTTTAATATTATACAGTGCAAGTTTTAAGGGGCTAAAAATTACCGTTGATTATTGAAGTTTTTTTTTAACTTATGTAAATTTTTCCCTTTTCTGGCTGATCCTTACCATGGCCTTCGAAGCCTGTTTTTAATAAGACTCAACAAATCTATGAATTAATTTTTCTTGATCTGGCCACTTCGACCACCTATAGCACCCCTCACCTTAGGTTGGTGGGGTAACCACTGGCCACTGCTTGGCGGAGTTTCATGCCAGCAGGTTGGTTTTACAGACACATGGCTTCTGTCGCGAATGCCCATATGAAGAAGAAGTCACACTATCTGTGTCATTGGCCTGCGTGAAAAAATTAGACTGCTTTCACCTAGATTTCTTCGGCTGTCTTGCTCACCTAAGTTCAGCGGACGTCGTTGAGTTTCCTAGATATCTCAAACAAACCAATTGGGTTCATTTTTAGAGGGGTGTAAAATTCTACAAGCGTGCCAATCCATCGCCTACCACAAGTGATTTATAGAAATCGGCAGGAGCAAAATACAACAGAAGCTCGTGTAAAAAGCATAACATAATTTCAGTACACGGTTTAATTGCGTCTTAGACCAGTTTCTGCAGCGATCTTACTAAATAGTAACTCCCATAGATATCGATAAGCTTTCGATAAGTTCGCAACAGCTGAAAGTTAGTTAGAACAACCGCAAAAGTAAAGATCATCACTGTAGGCGTTTAATACATTTATGATGAAGCGGTACCGGCTGCGTTTACTTGGGAGTAGGATCGAAAAAATATCGATACCTGAAAAATATTGGATGGACTTCGGCGATTCGCTCCCAATTAAGCAGCTAAAAATACAGAGCAATTCAGGTTAGGAATAAAAGTGAAGGAACCAATTCCGAAGCAAAATTTGTCTTCGTATCGGGGATCGATACCAGTGTTTTCTGATCGATAACTCCTGTTCTATACTTAGTTCAAAAGGATCGATACCAAAATTACTTGGGATCGAATATGTCCTTAAACTAACTCGTATCGTTTCATTCTCTGCTGGAATGTCTTGTTGGTATTGTTGTTGTAACAAGTAAAACTCATACCTATTACCTAGTGGTGGCGGAGTGCTGCTGACCGAACTTTCGAGGAATAGGGCGTCATGCGTCTATTTAACCAAAACCAAATTTTGAACCGTTCCATGCCACTGCATTTAATTTTAATATTTTCGTATCTTTTTAACTTTGTAATGTACATTCTCTTACCTACAGCTGGGCGAGCACTTTTTGTCACCGCGTATCGACTGTGATCGGCCTGCGCTGGGAGCTGCGCGGGAAGGAACATCTGGAAAAGGATCAAGCATGCATAATTGTAGCGAATCACCAGAGCTCTTTGGACATACTGGGTAAATGCTAGCATTAAAATTCACAAATATTAAATAAAAATTAAAACAAAAAATCTCCCCCTCACTACCAGGCATGTTCGAAATCTGGCACGTAATGAACAAATGCACAGTGGTAGCCAAACGTGAACTATTCTATGCCTGGCCATTCGGTCTGGCCGCTTGGCTAGCCGGTCTAATCTTTATCGATCGTGTGCGCGGCGAAACGGCGCGCAACACACTAAACGCCGTCAACAGTCGCGTGAAGAAGGAGAAAATCAAATTGTGGGTATTTCCAGAGGGCACAAGACGCAACACTGGCGAACTGCATGCTTTCAAAAAAGGCGCCTTCCATATGGCCATCGAGGAACAAATCCCCATACTGCCAGTAGTCTTCAGTTCGTATTGTAGTTTCCTCAATGATAAAATGAAAATCTTGAATGCAGGCAATATAATTGTGACCGCCATGCCGCCGATAAGCACAACAGATCTAACAAAAGACGATCTACCAGAATTAATGGAGTACGTACATCGGCAAATGACGTTGACGTTAAAGCAAACCTCCACAGAAGTATTGGCGCGTTACAAGGTCGTCAAGCAAACAGCATTGGGTGCGACGGCAACCAGCAGCAGCACAAATGCAAACCATAGCAACAATACAGGCGGCAATAAAAGCAATAGCGGCAATGTGCCTAGTGTTGTTGTTGCTGTTGGTGGTAGTAGTAGTAGTAGTAGTGGCTCTATAAGGCGTACATTAACTCATGCACCGCCCGACGCTGCAGCAGCTAAGGCGGCGACAGCTACAGTGCAACAACAAGTGGCATGCGGCGGTACTGCGCTGGCGGCGGAAGAATGTAAACGTAGCGTAAACCAAGGGGCGTCTGCGCTGAAATCGACACATTAGGCGCTTTTGGATAGAGGTGGTGAAGAGATAAGGAAAGAGAGAGAGTGCGCAAATAGCGCTAGTGAAAAACATATTTACACACATGCACGTACATAGATACGTACGAAAAAGATTTGCACTTTTTTTTTTAATTGCGACATTAATAAAGTCGCTTGACTTGCCGTGCCAATAAATAAATTGGTTGCATATTTTGAACTTTCACTAAATCGCGCACTCTTTCCAATTTTAATAGATCAACATAAAAACGACAAGTACGTGTGTAGCATATCTATACACTCCGTTGCTAATTATAAGGTTTTTAATTTATTTTTCTTTTTCTTAAAAAAAAAATACTTTTCAATTAAAATACAGTTTATGCTCTAACAAACACCTTATAAACCCAAGTTTCAAAATTTTTCAAAATTTGGAATTATTTAATAAATTATTATCAAAATTTCAAACTTTCTAAAAGCAAATTGAAAATTTTGAGCTATGCAATTTTGTAGCTCAAACAATTTCAGTATAAAAAAAGTAGACCTTTGAAGTGGCTACAAATTTCCGTTGATTTTTAAGAATTTTTTTTTTTTTATGTCTTTGTTTCCATACAACGAGTATACTAAAAAATGTAAACTTTTAAAACGTACATTAAATTTTTATAATTTTTTTTTCCAGCTTAAAGCAAAATTCTCAAAAATCAACGGTAATACCTAGCTACTAAAAAAATCAGTTTTTTATTTGATGAAATTTAATTTAATTTTATTGTCTTATTTTAAACAAAGATTGAAATCTCGAAAAATGATTTTATTTTAAAATCATAATTTAGTTGTTGTTTTTTATTTTTTAGATAATTTTAATTGTTATTTTATTAACTTTACTTTTTTGAATTTTTATTTTTTTGACATTAATTTAAGCGTTTTTTTACTTTTTTCATTCGTGTTATTTATTTTTTTGGGTCATATTTTGAGGGATAACTGTGTCTGTGTCTGTTCTGTCAGAGAAACAAAAAAGCTTGCAATGTTGACAGTTGAACTTAGACTCAGGATAATCTTCAAGAGCAACACAACGCTTAGCAGAATGCTGAAAACAAGATTGTTAAAGATAAGTTCCTTAAAAAATTTAGTCAAATGATTAGAACATTCCAAAAAGTATTAAAACATGCCAAAGGAAATTTTAAAAAATTGTCCAATTAAACTTCAGGCTTTTATCTAAATTAATGGTACTCAAATAATAGACAAAACTGTATTTTTTTTATAATATTCGGAATATTTTTCGCGAAAAAATATGTTTCATTAGTTTTTATTAGAAAAAATGTAGTTCGCCTTACAACAAAAAGCATATATAAAAAAATATAAACTTTGCACAAAATTTATAAAAATTCAAAAAATATTCGTCAAATTTTCAAACTTTTTAATCTCAATTTTTAGAAAACTTTTAGGTATACATGCATACAAGTTGGGTAGAAGTGGCTTAATTTTGAAATTTTTTTTTTTTAAATTTTCAGCCTTTGAATTTTTTCTCATCTATCTCAAGCAGTTTATACGGCATAAGATTTGCAAAAACACCAGCACAAAAAAATGTGGAATATCAACGTGCATTTATATAAAATCTTACGTTATTTCGAAAAAATGTGCGTAGGAAAAAAATTAAAAATAAAATGTCAAAAATCAACCGGCATTTTTAGCCACTCCATGCTAGCACATTATTATGGTAAAATTAAATGAGCCACAAAACTGCATACCCAAAAAATTTCTAAAATTTATGATTCGAAATTTTTAAAATTTCTTGAATGTTTATTTTTTAAAATTTTGAAAATAACGTTTAAAGGTGGTCGAAAAAATAAATATCACTTAATAAAAATAATAACAGCTACGGTCTCTGATTTTAATTGAAAAGTAGCGGAAATTAAATAAAAGAAAAATAAATTATTGAAAAATTTTATCAATATATGTTGACATTATAATTTACAATATAGTGTATGTATGTATCTAGATATTTACATAAACACAAATATGTATGCATTATTTTGAAAATCGCTTTTTGCAAGCCAGGCACAGTTAACTAAGCAATTTTTTTTGCAATGGATTTTTCCTTTAGTTTTAAGCAAATGTATGGGTGTATTTATTAGTAAGTTTAAGCGGAAAAAAGTTGTAGGTAAAAAATTTGTATATACATACGTAACAATACACAAAGCCACAGTCAAAATTCAATAGTGACCTTTTTACAATATGCACAATTTTTTTATGTTAATTTTAGGCATTCAAATTTTATAAATCTATAAATTAGCCTGTAAAAAAAAGTAATTTAAATCAATGTTGCAAAACTTCAACGAATTTTCAAATAAATTTTCAATTTTTTTTAATGAGACCTTATTCATTTTTAAGACTCTTAAATTGTAGTGTAATAAAGTGATGGGCTAAATTGGTTAAAAGTTGCCGTTTGTTTTGTTAACGGTCTTGCGTATTTTCTTCCATATATCTAAATACATATATGACAATTAAATGAGCTATAAAATTGCGCAAATGTTTATAAATTTGGCTGTGGTTCACTGCAGGCTTTAACATAGATGGCAGATGAGGAAGTGGAAAAAATATATTTACAATAAATAATCTATGTATGTATGTCGATATATCAATTACCGAAAATAATTGAAGCACATTTTAAAAAATGTAAGCGTCTACATTTAACACGCATCTGTCTAGTGGGTTAAGTTAAATAATTGTTTTTTTTTTTTAATTCACTAAATATGTTAGATTATAAATAAATGTCTGCCATCTATTACACGAATTGTATTTATTTTTCAAAACATAGGTACTATGTACGTATCTAGATTCGAGTATTCGCGCAAGGCATGATTTGAAAAAAATGAAGAAGTCTTATTAATAATAGGTTTACATTTTAAGTTAGTAAAACTTTATTTTTTTTGTTTTACTATCTAAGTCTTGTCTTTCTGTTGCTTTTTTTTTAATTTTATCTTATACTAGCAAATACCCGGCATACTTTGTGTAGTGAAAAAATTTATTAAAATAAAACTCGGGTACAACTTTAAAAAAATATACCCATGTACATTAGGGTGTATCACCAAAAAGTAGTGGGTTTTCCACCGGAACTATAAAATGCCTTGTTTCGAAAAATATTAAGATTTTCGTGGAGGTGGATCGAAATGGAATGTCTAAAAATATTAAACTTTTTATGAAGAAAAACGATCTGCAGTGATTTTTTTTAACTATTTTTTTTTTTTATAAAAACCCTCAAAAATGTAGGTAATTTCAAAACGGCCAAGCTCACTTAAATCTTAATGTTATTGTGAAATATTTTTGGTTGATGTAAGACTATAAAGTAATACTATAATGCATTTTATAATTCCGATGGAAAAACTGTAATTTTTTTTGTGTTGAGAGTGGCGAATCCTAATGTGCATAGGTACATATTTTTCAAAAAATTTCGCATTAAAAACAAAATATTAAAATTGGTTCGGTACTTTGGGAGCCAAATTGTTACAAACATTTTATCAATTTTTTTTTTTAATTTTATTTAATTCAATTTTATTTATCGTAATTTAATTTAGCTTATTTCTTACATTTTATTGATTTAATAAAATATTTAATTAATTGTTTTTACGGAGGTATCTTATTTTATTTTAATTTATTAACTTTTGTATTTTTTCTTCCATTTTAAATATGTATCTTATTTTAATTTACTTTATGTACAATTTTATTGTATTATATTTTACTAATATTTTAATTTATCCGATTTTATTTGAGTTGTTTAGAAGCGGTTTCGATTACGTTCAATTAAATTTTTTATTTTATTATATGTATATATTTTTTTTAATTGTAATTTTGTTGTATCTTACTTTATTTTATGTTCTTTTAAATTATTTTAATTTACTTTCCATAATTTTTTGTATTATTTTTCGTAATTTTATTTATTTTATTTTAGTAATTTAGTTCAGGTTATTTTTTCACTTATGTTGTACCTGAATAGATTCAATTTTAACTACGTTAAAGTTCAATTTTTTTTTTTAGTTTTGAAATTTTTATTTAAGTATTTTATTTCAGTTGATTCACTTAATTTTTTTTAAATTCATTTTATTCTATTTTCTTTCGTTTATTTTACTACACTGTTTTTAATTTGATTTTATTTTTTTTTTATTAAATTATTTTTCTTTTATTTATATTTAGTGACCTTCTAAAATTGGAAAACAAGTTTTCGAGTATTGCTTTATTTCCTTTATTTTACTATTTTTGTAATATCTTTTATTTTATTAAATTTTATAAATATTTCTTCCTCTGTTTATATATGTATGTATATTTCGTTGACTTGGTTTTTGTTGTGAATTTTTTTTTATTATTTAAATGTAGATTTTGTTTTAGTTCATAGACTTACTTTTTATGCGGTTTTATTTCGTTTTGATTTATTTGAATATATTTTAGGTTATGTGTTTTTTTTTTGTTTCGTTCTATGTTATTCTATTTTTTGTATATAATTTTATTTTATCTATATTTCTGTTTGATTTTTCATTCAGGTATTTTTATTTACACATTTGAATTTAAGACATTTAATTATTTTGTAAATTTTAATTAATTTAATTTTTAATTTAATTTACATTTTATTATTTTTTTCTATTACATATATTTGTTAACTATTTATAACTAATTACGTTTATGTTAATTTAGTCCTAGAAAATGTTCAATAATTTGCAAACCATAATTTTATACCAAAGAATAGGTACATAGTTGCATTTCGACGACGAAAGAGGAAACTTGGCAAATACAATTTTTTTAAGCTAACACCTCGCATAGCCAACTACCCTTACATCTGAATTGTATGCGATTCGTTAAAGTAAATCTACATATGTATGTAACATTTTAAATGCAGTAAACAAATTATAATTGATAAAAAATATTATCAACAAAAGTTTAATCATTAAAAAATAATAATATAATAAACTGAAGCAAAGTTAGTTTGTAACTATTTTAAAAGGTTTTTGAAATTTTGTAATTTTTAAATTTTATCTTGCTTTAGTAACCACATGTGTACATATTATAAGGCTTAGCAAATGATTTAACTACATATTGCAATGGATTTATAATTTTAAAAAAAAAATCCAAACGAAAATAGTTCTCCTAATAAGCTAAAAATCAGTTTTTGTACTTTCAATGAACAAAAACATTAAATGAAAATTTAAAAAATTTGTTTTTATGTTTAATTTTTCGATTGGAGGATATAACGCATAATTTACGTCAGGCATTGGAATTACAAAAAAAAAAAAAAAAAAAATGTCATTAAAAAAAAAGTAATCTAAGAATGTGAGGGTTTTACTTCGTAGTTCAAAATTTCTACAATTTAAATGCACACTGTAAATCCGGAAAACGAGCGTAAGTATCGCATGTAAGTGAAACAATATTTTTTTTTTTTTAATTTTCGCTTTTATTCCCTATGACACAATTAGAAAAACTCAACGAACTTGCAAGTAACGTTTACGATGCCATTAAACGTTTTTTTCGATTCTTAACGAAATTGTTACGACTTCCAGAAAGGCTATCGACTTAGTGCAAAAAAGTTTCGAGTTCAGAAAAACTCAAATACTATCGAAAACTTTTAAATATTATTAAAAAATTAAAAATATAATGAAAAATAAAAATAAATTCTATGATCCAAGTTCAATTCTAGAACTTGTATGCTACATTCCAGTTTTATGACTACGACTCTGGCTGCGCCCAAAAAATTGAGTCTAAGCCTGCGCCTAAAAACTTCTACTTACTGCGTTTACCGAAGAAGGCCCCATCCATCCAAACTCCACATCGGCGAGGTGTAGCACGCGCAATGAAATGAGCCATGCCAAAGTTTGCCGATGCGTCCCTAGAAAAAAAATCGCAACCGTCCCTGTTGAAAAACCGCCATACCTAGTTGGGTCTGAGTAGCCGCTGCAACAACAATAGCAGCATCTTTTTCAAGCAAACACTGCAGGACATTTTATTTAAGAAACATATTTTCAAAAACATTGGTACAATAAATAGTCAAGTGACTGGGTACAATTTGAACGTGAGAACAACTTTAAGTTCAGTAAAGTAAAACAATTTTTAAGCATATACTACATAGTACCAGAAATACAAGTATATATGTATTTTAATATCGTCCAAATTGTTCTTATATTTAAATCAATTATTTGTATATATAATATATATACTCAATTAAAAAAAAAAAAAAAAAAAAACTTTTCGCATTGCTTGTCACATATTTGTAATATCCATCTCTAGGCATTTGGCCTAATCAAAATGGCGCACCAATTGACCACGTCCGGAACCTGCTGTTGCATTGCTTAAAGTAGAATGATTCATACGCATTCGGCCACGTCCATAGCCAACGACAGTTGTCGTCTCATTATCAGTTATATCGTCGCGTGTATAATCTATGTCGAAATGCGATGTATCCGGTACGCGTGGCACATTTCGCGCACGAGACGACCATGGATTCATATCATCGGTTGGATCAACATCAATTGATCTGCTGTGATCCGCATTGAGCCGTGTAGCCTTTGCTGCCGTTGGTGAAACAATTGATGTCGGCTTCTTGCGTGACGAACTACTAGCACCAAGCGTGGGAAAATCATTGGTATCATAATTATTTATAGAACGTCCAGTGGCATTGGAACGTGCCGACATGAATGTCTTTTGATCATCATAATACATTTTATTCTCAGATATTGCTTTGGTAGCATAGGTGCTACCGCTATTTACTGATATACGCGATTCACTATCGCCAAATGTGCTCGGTGCTGGATTTATAATAGCAGCTAAATTTGTTGTTTCTGGTACATGGCGTCCGGGTATCAAATCAATAGCAATATCACGACACATATAATCAGAGAACATAAATCCCCAACGTGTTACACAAGATTGTGTACAATATTTACTTTTATCAATCTCTTCATGGTACTATGGGGAAAAATAAAAATTTAAATCTTAATAGAACACAGGAAAATATATGTATATAAGGTAAACTACTTACAGTGCAAGCAATATCAGTTTGATATTCGAAAAAATCACGCTCAAAATAGGCATCAGTTATATAGTAAGATTTTGGTGGTTCTATTTCACCCATTTCAGAAGTGGCTTCTTTAAGTATGTAGAATAGATATTGTATGGAATATACCTTCAATTCAACATTATTTGAATTTATATCAGCTTTGAGAAATTCCAAAACCGATTCAACAACTGGTATGGTATCACGATGTGTATAAATTGGCGGATATTCGCCAGTATTTTCGTCACGTACAAAATCCAATATGTTATTGTAAACCAAACCCAAATTCGTCTCGCCTTTAGCATTTGGTGGCAATGGTAGTTTGTGTGAAGTTTCCGAATGATGTTGGGCCTCATAATGCAAGCCGTAGATGTTAGGACCTTTAGGGCAAATTAAATTGATTGGTATATGGTACATACAGTGGCAGTCATATTTTTAGCACCGGAATTCAATATTTGATTTTAGATAATGTTTTTATAAAGGATAGCTACATATGTATGTACCATGAATGGCTATATACCATTAGCAATTAGCAAACAAAAGATATTATAAATCAACGGTAATTTCTAGTTACTTGAAACTTGCACTTTATTGTACCGAAATTTAAAGGGCTAAAAAATTACATATCCGAAAAGTTACTAAAAAATTGTTTATTATAAGTTTGAAAATTTGTTTTGAAAACTTTTAAAAAAATTTTGATTTTTTGTAAATTTTGTTAATAGTCTTATATTTAGCACCAGAGTTGATTTTTGTTAATTTTTGGCCGATATAATTGCATACCAAAAAGTCACTGCAAATTTTGATTAAAAGGTTTAAAAATTTGATTTCACAATTTTTTAAAAACAATTGAATTTTTGTAAATTTTGTACGAAGCTTTGACCTTTGATTTCTATGGGTTTTGTTATATAATGGTATATACATACATATGTATATAATGTTGGTGATATGGAGAATGTCTGTAACGATTTGGCTATCAAAGTACATACGATTTTAATTTTTAATAAACATTTGCGCTAAACAATAGAGTGGCATACGTTTTTTTTAGGTATATGTGCTTTAGGGTGCATCACTGTCTATGCAAAAAAAAAATCGATAATTTTCAATCGGACTTATGTACATATAGTACATACATACATATATAAAATTTATAATATTTTAAGAAATCTACAGAAATATTGAGATTTATGTGAGCTGAAATTTGAATTTAATCCATTTTCGTTTTTTTTTTTTATAAATGAAATTAGTTTTTGAAAATATTTTGGCAAAGAAATCTTCTCAGATATACATATAAAAACAGATAGAAAGCTTAAAACCTCTATAAAACAAAAATGTTTAAAAATTTGTACTACGAAATCAACGAAATTTTCGATTGTCTTTTAACTTTTTTTGGAATATCAGTTTCAGAAAAACTTTAATAACTGAGCCTAAATTTTACCGAATTAGACTAATAACATATCACTGGAAAGGTATTTTGTGACCATTTTATTTCTTTGCAAATAAACAATTTTTTTACAAACATCGTTACATACATATGTACATATGTATGTATTTATTCCGTTGAAAAATTAAAAAAAAAAAAATGTTTTAGCTCAAGTGATTTTTTACATTTACAAAAATTGTTTACTTACGCAAAACTCCATTTCTTGAAGAAAAAAAAAATGTAAATCGACCATATAAATTTCAATATTTTTGGAAATATTTTGGCTGAAGTCTTAAATTTTATAAATCCGGTGGACAATTCATAACTTTTTTTTTTTTGAGGCACCCTAATGTACATACAAATGTATATTTTTTTAGTTTAAACCAATTTAAGTAAATGTAGGTATACAGTACACAAATACGGAAATTTAATACGCTGTAAACGTAAGTGGTAAACAGTGTGTGTAAGTATTACTATAGGGTGTCAAGTTCAACCTAACGTACCTGGATTAATAAAAGTATGATATTTACGACAAACACCGTCCTTCAATGAATATTCAGCTACAGATATCTCTGCGGGTACATAAACATTACCCTTGAGCGTTTTCACGAAGTAATTTACCATTACGAAAAAATATGATTCCGTTTCCAATTCTGTAAAAATGCAAGGGCTAAGTTATTTATTATGTTGTAAGTTTGTATGCAATACAGTTAGCTTACGGCAATTTTTCAAACTGTTTCTTACAGTAATTTCCACATTTCTTTTCATTTGGTGTTCACGGTTTTCTGCCTCTTGGCGCTCCTTTTCAACTTGCTCGATAGGTTTTCCCGTGCAGGTTAGCTTTGGTGGTGCACCAGTCTTGACTGACATTCTTTCCTTCCTCGCACGTTCGTTATAAGGACTGCGTTCCTTTTCTGACATTGACTGGACATCAATTTTTTGTTAATTGTAGCAAAATAATCAACCAAAAAATCACGCTATCACATTATACACATAATGAAAGTAATATTTAAACAAAAACATCTAATTTTGACATTCAGTACACCAAGCAAATCAAACCCGCTCCATGGTTAACACCACCTTATGTGGCGGATATATTATAAAATATGACAAAATTAAAACAAATTTTCCACGCAATGGCAGTGAAATTTAGAGAAAAAAAAACTAATAACTTTGATCACCATGCAATGTAAATCAAGTCAATGTACATATTTACTTACACCCCATATTTTGCCGGCTTCTGCTGTAGCTTCGGCCAACGATAATTTCCTGGCAGACTTCGAGCGCCACTCCATTGTGAATATCATAAAACCATTAGTTTTTTGTTTTTTCGGCATTTTTCAATATCCCTCTTCTGAGACGTGCGTATTCTTTTTGCAATAAAAACTACCGAAACTTGAAGGAATTAAATATAAAGAGCAAAAAACAATTTTGCAAGCAACGTATGTAAATTATCTGGGACACTTTTGTGCAACTCTAAACGATCTTTAAAGCAAAGATTTTTGTTTCTTTGTGCCACAGTCTTAATTTTGCAAAATATTTTTTTAGCTCACACTCGTTAAAAATAACTATTAAATTGTAGAAGCTCGCGCGAGACGCAGTTTTGCAACAAATTTGACAATGATTGCAAAATATCAAGGGCTGTCAAATTTATACTTGAACTACGAAGCACTGTCATTGTGCTGCCATACTTTAAGCTTTTGAGCTTGTGTGCATTGATGGGAAAGTATTCTGGAAAGTAAAGTTGTGGCAACTATGAGGTGAATAAAACTTGTTAGGGCTAGAGAAAAATTTGACAGCGAGCATAACCAAGAAGACAACCACGGTGTACTGAATACTGAAGGTGACGCCTTTAGAAGTACCGCTACTTTGGTTTTGCCGGGTTTGACAATTCTCAACTTCAAGTAGACAAAGCTTTTTTCACAAATTAAGAAAAATATACACTTTTTTTAGTATTTTGCGGATTTATTTATTAAATGTCTGCCTATAAATTCATACTTTTACACTTTAGAACAATTAGAACACGTTTTTCAATGAAATATTGGAAGTTGTTCAATTTTCTCTCTCCCGTATTCTTGTTTACTAAAGGCGAGATCTGTCATTTCACCGCGGGAAGGCGCAATCTTGTATTCTATCATTCTTGGAATACAACGGTATTTGACTTTTGTTGTTCTAATAATGGCAAAGCGCACAGTGCTCTGAATGCAGAGGTACCGCTGCTTCGGTTTTATCGAGTTTGACAATTCTCAACTTCAACTATACAAAGCTTTTTTCGTAAATTAGGAAAGACCCACTTTTCTTAGTATTTTCTCACCGCAATCATTTGCCGTTCGGAGTTGGCGTTAAACTGTAGGTGGCTCAATTTTGTTTTACAACATCAAGACGCACGCTACAAATTGTAGGAGAACTTCGGTCAAACATCGAGCTAGTAAGCGCCAAATTATTATCACATATTATTGATATCATTAAAATGTTTAAGCTTCACAAACGATAATTTCTTTTAAATATACATATGTATGTATGTAGATTGATTTTAATAATTTTTTTCCGTATTAAGAACAAGTTTATTAACAATTAATACATATTTTAATGGGAAGAATGGTGATCGTATATAACTACTGCTCATTTCCCCAGGGTGTTGAATTGTGGCTTCTGCTAAGCTTTGCTTGGTACGTTATGCCAAAATATGTGCTTATATTTAAGGATTGGGTCCGTCCGGTATATCTTCCGGTTCTGGCTTAACAATAACATCATCATCCTCTTGATCTTCCTTGCTATTCTCGTGCAGTAGTACATATTCACGCGTGCTAAAACCAAATTTGATAACATCTTTTTCAATCAGTTCATAATATTTTCGCTGGTCAATTTTTTTGTTATTCAAAAATGTGCCATTAGCTGACTCTAAATCGATTAGATATAGTCGCACACGTTTTCCTTGTGTACCATCATCACGTTCGAACGGCACCAATCGATATTGTAATGCTGCATGTTGTTTTGAGCAACTGGGATGATCTACAGCCAAATCGGCTACTTTGCGATCTCGTCCCACCAAAAAGCAACTTTGCCGGTGTATGTGCAATGTAGGCAGCGCCGTTTCACCTTTGAATGGATACAAGCGCCAACGACGCTTCGGTTTTCGTGCCTCAGGCGGTTCAGCATATTTTACAACAACTCCATTTACTTTGTTTGTATCTTCCAATAATGCGCCGCTTAGCCCGAAATTGGGTTTTTCTTTTTCAACAGGTTCGTCTTTAGTTGGCGCCGCATCGCGCTTATCACCTGTGCGTTTGCCACCCCATTCATAGTTTTTGCTATCGTCTCCCCGTGAATATCTACGCTGTTGGCGGCTACGTCTGGGCGACGAGTTTTGTTGGCGACCATATTCTCGAGGCTCTCGCTTAACACGTTCATCACCTTGTGACCTACTATGTGGTTTAGTTGGACGCGGACTACGACTGCTTCTAAATTATAAAGTTTTATGATAATTTTCGTTATCATTTACCAGCTAGTTTTAGCTACTTACTCTCTGCGTTCGTTGTAAGGTTCATTTCTTCTACCACGCTCATCCCTCCAACGTTCATTGTGAGTTCCATCGCTATAACGTTCCCGGTTATCTCGCCGGTCCGACAAGCGCTCTCTTCCAGCGTACTCATTCCGTGTTCTATTCCCTCGGTCATAACGATCACCCCTCGATTGCGCTGTATCGCGCTCTTCGCTCCTTTCACGTTCCCTACTATATTTGTGTCGTTGGCGGCTTCTACTTCTGCTACGTTGTCGTGTTCTTCTCTCCGGGCTGTCCCATTTCGATACATTGGGTTCGTTATGCTCTCGTTTCTTGTTTTTACCAATCTCCTCGCGTCTTAGTGTTGTGCGCTCCACAGTGTCGGAAGACGAATCTGACGATTCGCTTGCAGAAGTTGAGCTGGAGGTGCTGCTACTTGAATCGTCATGTTCCGAATCTTTAGTTAATTGCTTTTTCTCGGAAGAATCTTTTGAGATACTTTCATTAGTTTTTGCATTCTTGGGGCGCCTTGTCTCTGACTCGGAATCGTGGAATCCGGTTTCGCTACTGTTAGATTGGTGGCCATCATCACTGTTTCTAATCCTGCGCGATGCTTTAGCTTTTGACATATTTTGTTTATTATTTATAAAATGTTTCACTAAAAGCAAGAAAATGTAAATATTTTTTGCCTGAATAGGATTGGCGGTGGCAGCGAACGGGTGGTTTGAATTGTCAAATGTTTGTTATGGTTTTTTCCCTGACAGTTGTCCAATCATAGCAAATGATGGTTTTACCTTGATACAGGGTGCTCGCAATGAAAATGAAAACATTGGTAATGAAAATGATTTAATTATTAATAATGGAATCAAGGGTAATTAATGTGTGTAAAGTATATTAATGGTGATGGTGTAAGGAATTTCCCGCAATTCTCTACATTACTGAATAATAAAGAATTTCATTTACCCAACACTATTTTAATATTAGGTGTGTTCATGTAAATCTCCAGTAAAAATTATCCAGTAACGTAATTTCGCAGAATTTGACACCATTCGCTCTCAAAGAGAAAGTACATACATATACGCCTTTTCTATTCCAACCCATTTTCCGTTTTTTGGTTTATTAATGCATTCCACGAATTAACATTTTGTTCACAAATTTTTGGGACCAGCTTTTTTTTTATTATCAAGTTCCTGCAAGTAAACAATTGCACGAATTTACAAATTCCGCTTCAAAAGCACTCTCATTTTGTTCTCTCAATTTACCCTATTTAGCAAGGTTTTTGAACGTGTGAATACCAAACCTTTGATTTTTTGTAACTATTGTTGCAAATTATCTACTACATGAACGTACTAGTTTTAATACAGTTTCACATACCTGCTCTTCCGTCAGCAGCTGTCAACTGACTAATGCAAATCAATGTGCTGCCATATTTTTTTTGCCAATTTATGTGATCAAGAAAAGTACTATAACCGTCGTATAGCAACGAAATTTATTTCTTAAACTGCTGAACATGCAAAATCTAATCATGCTCACTTGAGATCACATTTTCCCTTTTTTTTGCTCATTTCCCGTTCTTAAAAGTTTACTCTTTTGGTTCAGAATTTAGATGGATTAATATATTTGGCATCTGGCAACACAGAACTCGTCTTTCACGTTCAGCTCGCGAGGAAAGTGAAAATTTTAAAGAACTTACGAAAAAAGGCAAAATTGCTTGTAATTTTAATTGAAAAATTTTATGTAACTGATTTAGGGATTAGTTAAAGACATATTTAAAAGTTGAATGAAATGCAGGAATAGGATTTGAGTGCGGTCGGTTAGATCAAGGGTCGTGCTGGAAGAAGTCATCAGAAAGAAGGGCAAGGCAGGGGATAGACATTGGTAATACCAAAAAGGTGAAGAAGACAAAGGCAAAGACGGGTGACTTCGGAAAGTAAGTACTAAGCTAATCAGCAAAGATCCCGAAGAGGTAAGGAGGAAAGTGGGAAAAGTCTGTTTACAACAATTACTACTTCGGACCCACGGATTGTAGGATTTGAGGTAATAAAAACTTACAGAAAAATATAGAATGCCAAAAATTTCTCAACTTAGTACTCCATATAGGCAAGACGAACTACAAGTGATCGAAGCAGGAAGTGTCGAAATCGTGCTGGTGCGGCTGACGATACGAAGTAGTGCTGAAGGTTGAGCAACAACAAATAAAAAATAAGGACGGGACAAAGAAGCTGTTTAAAAATATAGTCATTTCGTTGGCCAAATATTTTGGATCGCACACATCAATTGAACGCTTTATTAGATCTCTTTTATAATTTAAACGAACAATGGATGATTCCGCAAGTGCCATTGTTGACCAACCAAAATCAGCGACATCACAAAAACCGAAAAAAAGGCAAAGGAATAAAAAGGCGAACGGGAAGGGTACGGCCAGTAACTCTCCGAATGACAACTTGACTGAAGTTGGGAACAATGCTGGAAAACTTGATAATTTTAATCGCAATGCAGTCATCACAGCAAATGGGATTACAGCAAAATTAGAACAAGATCTGCATATTACTGGCGATGGACACCAAATAAATGGTGTTAGCGAAAAGTGCAACAGTAAAATTGATAGTCATGCTGTTCAAAATGGACATCACACAACCTCAACCGATAAAACGAACAATAGTACGAGTGCGGCAATTTCGCATACACAACAGCAACAGTCATCACCAGAAATAACTGCGAGTGGGGCTCTGAAAAAGTCAAAAAGTAAAAACAAGCAAAAGAATAAAGAAACTAATTTAGAGAATGTCGTTAGTACGAAACACCACACAAGTAACGACAGGTATGATAAGCCATCTTCTGCGTTAATTGCAGGGTCAACGGAAGCTATGAACAAAGCAACGGAAGCAGCTAAAACGCACTTGAAAAACGGTTTCCACGGTTGCATTAATGAACACACTAATGAATTGAGCTGCGTTGAATCGCAGCAACGGTGTGTATCAATTGCAAGTAAAGAATTATCGGCGGATAAGGAAATGTTTGGCAATACCGAAATAATAACTTCGTCTGCAGTTTCACTGGCGGACAGAGTGGCAGCGGCAGAGGCAGCGCCAGGGTCGAGAGTGTCAATGAATTCTGCAGCAGCATCTGCGTCCGAGACCTGCACACAACAACAAAAACAATTGCCAACAACTATAGTGGCATATAGCAAAACTAAAAGCACTCATTCTCTCACTGCTAATCAAAAAACCATTTCAAATAACACTGCCAAGCAGAACGATGACGTTGCAAACGCTAAAATTAATGCTAAGGAAGCAGCGGTAGAAAAGTCGTTGCACCATCCATCAGTGGACACAATACCCGCACTAGATTTGACCAATGTACATATTGAGTATAAGGAATACGAATCGGAGCTGCAAATGCATGTGAGTTGGTATAATATTTAAACTATAAATGAAAAGAAACTTTTGGCTAAATAAGCTTATTTCCACTATAGGATATAATGCGCTTAATACAGGCTGAATTGTCGGAACCTTACTCCATTTACACTTACCGGTACTTTATATATAATTGGCCGAAATTGTGTTTCTTGGCAGCGCATGGCAATGAGTACGTTGGTGCCATAGTTTGTAAATTGGATATGCATATGAATGTGAGGCGTGGCTATATAGCGATGTTGGCGGTGCGCAAGGAATATAGGAAACTTAAAATCGGCACAACATTGGTGCAAAAGGCAATTGAGGTATTTAATGAAAATGATAAACACGAATACTATTATTGGACATCGAAAGTTCTAGTAATGGCGTCTCAAGATTTCATTTTGGGAATGCAAAAGAGAAAAATTATAAAATAAAAATTTCCCCCGGTTTATAGGCAACAAGATAGCTTGAAAGGAATTAATTTGACGAAATTTTACTATAAACAATTAAATTCAACTTTGTCTAACGCAAAATGAGTGTTGATTTAAGATACTGCGTTGTCAAACAACTAAATGACTGTTCATGTTAAAAAGTTCTGTTAATAACTTCAGGTGTACAGATCTCGCTCAAGGCACTGTTAATTAACAGTGTAAATACACCACCCGCACTTAACATTTTTGTCGCTATAGCTACAAGACCGTTAACAGACAATATTGCGCCTTCCGCAGACCGCTAGTCCTCTCCTTGTCGATTCGACGGCATCCACCCATGCTCTGATAACATAAAAGTAAATTACTTTAATATTACACAAACAACGCTAACACAACTTTCAATAGTTCTGTCCTTTGTTCGCTTATTCTGTGCTTTTTTTTATAATTTTTTCTTTGCTCGCTCATTGCCTAACTTTTATTACGTCACTATCAGTTCTTCAACACAGAAGGCGCAATCTTGTTTTTATCATTCTTGTTATAGCCAGAACGAAATGCGAGGGCACCTTTTGCGACATTGTGGAAGAGCACTGAATTTGACTAAGGTACGGTGCGCCGAGGGTAGTGCTCAACATCACCACTCAGCATAAAAAGAAAATGCCAGGGATGAGAACAATCTCCTTGGTAACGATTGAAGCCGGCGCGGAGAGCAAGGTGAAGAATCTCGGTATCACCAAGGTGTGATCGCCAGGAAGCTGCAGACCTGCCTAAACGCTGAACTCCGAACTGTGGCGGTATGTCTTTTGATGTGCACGGAGGTAGATCTACACCTAGAGGCAAGCGTGCTCGGAGTTAAGGAGGACCACATCATACTCAGCAAGCAGTCCCTTGCTGGCTGTCACCGTTTGTGACACCCAAATAGGCATCTGATTGACGATGAGCCACCTCCCATGTCTCAATTAAGATCTGGATATTGTAGTAGACTTACCTCCTAGCTATGCAGAATCAATCCTGACATACCAAACACATGTCCGGCATGTGGATATTCTCCGCACGATACAAAACACCTATTCACATGCCCTCTCAAACCAACTCATCTAACCCCCCCTCTCTCTGTGGTCCGACCCCGTCGAAAATACACGTTTCCTGGGCCTCCGCCTAGACGACAACGACCGTGGGTGAACCCCTTCTTCACATAAGTACTCAAAAAGTTAAACTATTTACCTATATCGATCGAAAACACGTCCTTGGAAAAAAAAATAAAAGTGTTTAGCGACTCGAACTGGTCTAGAAAAAAACACTTTTATTGAAACACTTTCTTTGTGTAAATTATTGTCGATCTTTATTTTTACAGACAGTAAACAGTTTTAGGATTATGGGAGGGGGTTTGATTTGATTTTTTTTTCATTCGGAATAGGTCCATGATCTGTCAAACGCAAAAGGCACATAAAATTAACATCCTCATTCAAAATACACGTCAGGGTTGTATTTTCTCCAATGTTGCTACCTGGTTAATGTCCCTTGGCATTCCATAAATGAATATTTTAAAAACATTTTAGAGCCCACCTCTAAGTTTTTATTCATTTGATTGTTTTGTTCAGAACTAGCTGTGAAATTAGTGACTAATTTTTATTTTTCCCCACATTAAAATCTCGAACAGCGACTAGGGATGATACCGGAATATGTATCGGTTCAGCTCAACACTAGAGATATTACTTAATAATTTATACTATAACTAGCTGACCCGGCGAACTTCGTCCCGCCCAATTTTTATTTGAAATAGTTAAAACGCTTTTTGAACTTAAATATTTTTGGCGAAGTTCGTTCTTTGTTTTGTTGTGTAGCGTGTAAACAAATAAAGAAGATGGCTCTCCAACACGCTAACATGCCACATACATACCTATGTATGTACATATGAAACTGTAAAATTTTGAACTTAAACGATAAATCGGTTTGAATCATTCGAATTCTCAGAATGAACATTTCCTCACTTTTAGATTTGCTGTGTTGTAGTAAACTATTCACTACAGTGAAATTATTTTTTATGAATAAAGACGGAAACCTTATATATGTATCTGGTATAAAAATCCACGGGATTGAGATTTGAACTTGAGGTCAAAATTTTTAAAATTATAGATGAAAATTTTCGTAGAGTTGATAATAAACACAAATTTTCATAAAATAGTTCATTTTTGATTTTATATTCAAGTTTTTAACAAATAAGTTAATTACAAAATTGTTAGTTGATAACATGTAACATTTAATTTTATAATCTTAGGATAGATAATTCTTAATTTTTAATAGTAGTATTTATTTTTTTGAATTATAAACATTTTAATTTAACTTAGCACTAATCGGTGCACAATATTTTTGGTTAACCTGTCTCGAGCTAAGACAAATAGATTTGATGGTTTCCCCACACGTGAGCATTGCAACATATAATTGCCCATGGGAAAAACATGGATTATCCAAATCTAACCCACAAATGGACATTGTTTGGCCTTGAGACTTATTTATGGACATGGCAAAAGCTAAACGAATAGGAAACTGTAGTCTTCTGAATGGTATCGTAGATTCTGACGGTATCATTGGAATACGGGGCAACAGGACCACTTCTCCTTTAAGCTTTCCAGTCAAAATGGTTGCTTCAAGAATATTCCCTGTTAACTTTTTGATGACCAAACGTGTACCGTTGCATAACCGAGGTGGATTCAAATTAAGCAGAAGAATAATAATTGAACCAATCTTCAACCGAAGAATATGTGGTGGCATTCCGGGTATATCTAGAGAGTTTAAAAATTCAGTTGGAAAATTTACACTTTCATTTTCATCAACAACAGTATCGATTGATTTAAAAGACATCAGATCGCCTGGCAACAACTGTTGTATCTGGAAGTTAATTTCGTCAACATCAACATTTTTGGCTGCCAAAATAGCCCGCCCACTGAGCCAGTTATGATCTAAATAATTATTTTGTATATCCGGGAAAATACTTTCAATTAATTCAATTTTTGTGTGAACAACAGTGCAGAAATTGTCTGGCAGTTTAATGCATTGCGTGTTTGGTTGCCGTTCTATTGTACCGTTCCCAATATCTAGCAATTGTTCCGAAAATATATGTGCTAATGGATCATTTAGTAAATGTACGCGCATGTTTATAGTCAATCGAAGTGTTTTTACATTTCTCCATAAAAATGATTGTTTTAAACATGCGTTAATCTCATCGGCGAAAGTAGAGCGAGGTATGACCGGCAACGTCTGTCGGAAATCACCAGATAGCAATATGACAGCACCTCCAAAAAGTTTACATATCATTGCCGTTCAAATCTTGCATAGTTCGGTGCAATGCCTCGAGTGAATATTTGTGAGCCATTGTGCACTCATCCCAAATAATGATTGAACTTCTTTGCAACACTGCAGCTATTGCGCTATTTTTTTTTATGTTACATATTGCGTTTGGGTTGCTATGAATTTGTAATGGCAACTTGAATGCTGAATGTGCCGTTCGCCCTCCATCTAGCATAGTAGCAGTAGTATTATTCTTCTGCGTAATTTGAATCCACCTCGGTTATGCAACGGTACACGTTTGGTCATCAAAAAGTTAACAGGGAATATTCTTGAAGCAACCATTTTGACTGGAAAGTTTAAAGGAGAAGTGGTCCTGTTGCCCCGTATTCCAATGATACCGTCAGAGTCTACGATACCATTCAGAAGACTACAGTTTCCTATTCGTTTAGCTTTTGCCATGCCCATAAATAAGTCTCAAGGCCAAACAATGTCCATTTGTGGGTTAGATTTGGATAATCCATGTTTTTCCCATGGGCAATTATATGTTGCAATGCTCACGTGTGGGAAAACCATCAAATCTATTTGTCTTAGCTCGAGACAGGTTAACCAAAAATATTGTGCACCGATTAGTGCTAAGTTAAATTAAAATGTTTATAATTCAAAAAAATAAATACTACTATTAAAAATTAAGAATTATCTATCCTAAGATTATAAAATTAAATGTTACATGTTATCAACTAACAATTTTGTAATTAACTTATTTGTTAAAAACTTGAATATAAAATCAAAAATGAACTATTTTATGAAAATTTGTGTTTATTATCAACTCTACGAAAATTTTCATCTATAATTTTAAAAATTTTGACCTCAAGTTCAAATCTCAATCCCGTGGATTTTTATACCAGATACATATATAAGGTTTCCGTCTTTATTCATAAAAAATAATTTCACTGTAGTGAATAGTTTACTACAACACAGCAAATCTAAAAGTGAGGAAATGTTCATTCTGAGAATTCGAATGATTCAAACCGATTTATCGTTTAAGTTCAAAATTTTACAGTTTCATATGTACATACATAGGTATGTATGTGGCATGTTAGCGTGTTGGAGAGCCATCTTCTTTATTTGTTTACACGCTACACAACAAAACAAAGAACGAACTTCGCCAAAAATATTTAAGTTCAAAAAGCGTTTTAACTATTTCAAATAAAAATTGGGCGGGACGAAGTTCGCCGGGTCAGCTAGTATAGCTCTAAATTTAACTCCAAATGTACATTTAGCCATACAAAATTCTTTACCTAAATGCAACTAAATGAAATTTTTTTTTGAATTTATGAAATACATGCAGAAATCAACTCTGCAATTTCCTAAATTCCTCTGAAATCTCCCAAATTCGAGGAAGATTTACTGGAAAAGAGTGGCAGAATTGCTTATTTGTCTGACCATACATACATAACTTTATTTATTTCACGGATTGTATGTGATTTTTTCTTAAATTTGGAATATTGGAAGTCATAGACTCGTATAACTTTACCACAAATAATATAAACTTCAAACAACGCATTTTCATTTAATGTAATAAATGTAGCGCCATCTACTGTAACATACCGCACTTACTCAATACCGCCAGCTGGTGGAATCACAATAACTGTAGCGCCATCTACTTTAGCGCACTTACTCATACCGCTGTTAGCGCCACCAACTGGTGGATAGCTCTTTGCTAATAATAAACAAATAATTTGCAATAAATAAATAATGCGACTATAAGGAGAGTTATAAACTATCCTATCTTTCAAGTTGGACCAAACTGCACACAGTGTTAAAAATTTCATTAAAATCGGTTCAGTAGTTTAGGAGTCCATCGAAATCAAACAACGTGACACGTGATTTTTATATATTAAGATTATTACAATAATTTATCTAAATTTTCCAAATATTCTCCACATGCTATTTTACAGGCCATGCTCGCCGACAATGCTGACGAAGTTGTACTGGAAACGGAAATGCGTAATCTACCCGCGCTGCGTTTATATGAGAACTTAGGCTTTGTTCGTGATAAACGCTTATTTCGTTATTATTTGAATGGCGTCGATGCGTTGCGTTTGAAATTATGGTTTAGATGAGATTGTGTTTAGTTGAAATTTCATTGCTACATTGCATGCACACATTATAAATATTTTTATTATATTATAATAATTCTTATACGAAGCAGATTCGGTTGAGATGTTCTTTTTCACGTTTACGTTGATATTTTAGTGCTATTAAAAAGAAAGTAAAAAAAACAAGAAAAACCAAGAACATTACGAAAATCAGTTTAAAAAAAAAACCATGAACTATACATAAATTGTTTGAAGTTGTTTTTTGTTTTTGTAAATTACTTTGCAATATCGCTTACTATAAGCAACAATTGGCTCTAATGGAAATGTGACAACATAATGAGTGGCCGATTTAGCGTGTACTAAGAGGAATGCACTCTTAACTCTTTAACTGAATAATGAATTTCAATGTCGTTTACTAACTAGCACTAGTTGGATTTTGCGTTTCATATCAAATATCGCAATGTACCTTTTCATTTTTTTTTGGGTTCTTAGTTTCTAAGTCTAATAACGAGGTTAAAATAAAAAAAAAAAAAAAACAAAGAAAGAATTGTGAGTCAAATTAGTCTTGTTCTTTTGGATTACGATTGCCAGGAGGTAGATATTCAAACTATGTTACGAATTGAGTTATTACTTGTTATATAAGAAAGATTTAATTTTAAATTTTAGCGTATTTTATTTTAAAGACGTTTCAGTACATTTAAAAAGTAGTTATTTTTTAATCACTTTTATTAAAATATGTAAGGATTTTTTTTTGATTTGAAATCTAATTTAATTTCGCTTTACTTCACTTAATTTATTTTACTTATTTTACTTTATTTGATTTTTTTTACTTTGTTCATTTTATTTCAATAGCATTGTGTTTGACTGATTATTTCTTTCTAATTACATACATAGTGTTTTTTAAACAACAAACTGCAATATCATGTCTATTTTAATAAAAAGTGCTGTTTAGCACAAAACACGAGAGCTACTTAAGAAATTGTAAATAAACAAATAAATGACTACTGAATTAATCACTCTTTAAGTGTTAATTTATTACAAAAAAAAAAAACAATAATTAAAAAAATCTCCCAAAATATTTTTAACATTCTGTTGGAGAGCTTTCCGCCGGAGCATACTTTTTTCGCATAAATCATGGGTGTTCACATCAAGCTCGTTATATCAATAAATAGTATTATTTTAAATTTAAAACTTCTCTGTTGACTTCAGTAAAAAATTTATTTTAATTATCCATAAAATTTGAATTTAAAATTAATATTTAAACACCGCTATATTCCGATGCCAATGCCAAGGCTCATCGCATGACTATTGCTATAGCTATGCGTCTACAACTATTACGCAGAATATAAACATAAACAGAATATACACAACTACAATGACAATTGTCATCATTAGAGGGCTTAAATCTATTTTTGCCGCATAGTTTTAGGCGCAGTAGTTAAGGCAATTGTCATCCGATGGGTTTTCTCATGGTAAGATATGAGGAAGTTTGTTCAATTATTCTTCATTAAAAGTAAAAAAAAAACGCAAGCGCAGAGTTACCAGGGTAGTCTTTTTGAAGTTATACTTTTAACCTTTAACCATTTTATTTTGGTGTTTTTCACTAACAGGTCTATTCTGAGAAAGTAACAAGACTTTCTTTATCGCTAAAAAATAATTCTGGCAACTTTTATACGCTTTGTATATTCTGCGCAAAGCCCGTTTGTCGCTCTCGATAAATTTTGACAGAATCAAATGGGATTTGTTATTCATTTTTGACCCAACCTAACCCAACTTTTCAATGCATCTTGAGTTCCCTTTAATTTATTCAAAATTTTTCTTGATTCTCTCATTCGCTCTACGATGATGAGTTGCAAACAATTGGCTCTCATCATTTCTACATTTCTACAGAGGTAGGTGCAATATTGTATTTGATCATTTTGGATTAGTACCCGGCCAGTTTTATGCCATCTCGCATTAGTGGGAGACAATAGTGACAAAATATTTGTTGATTTTGTTTACATGGACACAAAAGGGAACTAGGTATGAATCAAGACGAATTTATATAAGAAGATCTTAATATTTAGAGCAGCTATTTGCTTCTTCCTGATTAACCTGTTTCATAAGAATGCCAGCAAAAGCTAATGCCGAAATAATTTGTTCACAAACCATCGACAATTAATAGCTGTCGTCTTTTTATTTTCCTTTATCGTGATATTTTGGTCCCCTTTCGCTTTGTTACAAATTTTTTAAATATATTTTACCTGTATGTGAATAAATAGAAAATTTTCATTAAAAAAAATTCAATAATGTTTTAAAATTGATTTTGTATAAATTGCGCTTGTCATAACTAGTACCATGAAATATAAAACGTTCGACAATTTAATTCGAAACTCTTTTGCCAGCGTTACAATTTTTCGGTAATACCAATTGCTGGTAAATGTGGAATTTCAAGTACTAGTGATATTTTATATATTTACAGAAATAATTTTCATAATAGGGGTATTCATTTAAAGTAATAAACTGCTGATAGATGAATCACCCTGATAACAAAAATGAAAGGAAAATATAAACAAAATGAATACGACAACATAAAAGCAATTCATTATATTTTTTAAAAAGCAATCTAAATTTGCATACATACATACATACATATGTATGTATTAAAAAAACTAAGTTGCGGCTAAATGGTAAAAAAAAATTATTGAATAAGAAAATAACGAAAAACATATGAAACTACGTAAACACAAATAAAAAAAAATAATTATAGTTTAATATGTATGTATATGTCAGTGTAAATATTACAAATTATATTATTCAAATGTATATGTGATGAATATTTATTTATCTATGTATGTTAAACAAACGTCAAAGTATGTAAATATTTATGTCTAAAATGCGCCTTTCACAAAATTTTTGTATGCGTAATTAAAAAACAAAAGAAATCAGTATCATTATCATTAAAAGTAAAAACAAATTCATTTAAACTGCAGTTCCACATTCATACGTACATACATACATACATACATATGTAGTAGGCGAGCGAGCACTCATTAACATAAGCTAAATTCATAACCTCAATTGCAGACTCACTGCAACTTGGGTACTCATTAGAAATATTTTTAATTACTTAAATTTTCAATCAGTGAAAAACGTATCACTTATGTTGCACACTTCCGCTTCCGAACAGCCCTTGCGGTTATCGATAACTAACACCTACACCTGCCTCGATTACCAAATTTTGCATATCCCTATTTGAGCGGACATTTTGTAGAAAGTAAGTTTATGTGTCAAGCCGCGGTAGTTGAACATTTGTGCTCGCTTTTTTTTTTTAAAGAATATAGTGAATATATTTGAATGTGCTTTTATCCAAATAAGTGTGCGGAGCTAATGATTTGCAATTGCTGCAGTGTTATATGTTTTGGTTGAAATAATTAAATTGGTTTGCGATTTGCAATCTAAAGTGGCGCTTTCGCTTTAATTTGCGTGGAGCTCGGCAAAAATGTGAATAATCAGCTGTGCATTTAGTGGCTTACTACGAGTATAAAAGTTTTGACAAATATAGAGTGCCGGAAAAAGTATCGGTACAACGGTAACTTTGTTTTTTTTTTATATTGTTCACAAAGTTTTTCATGCTAAAACTTTTTCGTTAATTTTTGTAATCAAAATATGGCTTATTTTAAAAAAGGGAAAGTGGAAATGTGTAAATTACTAAATCTTTGCATATTTAAAAAATTTCCATCTAAATTTTAAACTTTTTAGTTTTGAGAAAAATGTCGAGTAAGCAGTTTTATAGATTATTAAATTTTAGTAAAAAAAAGTAAAAATGTTAAGTGGCAGAAAGTACCCGTTAACTTTTGATAACTTTTTGCTGACAGTGTTCTATGTTTTCCATATAACGTATGATCATTTTTTTTTTTATAAATTGTAAGAAAGCGGGTAGGTTAGGTTAGGTTATAGCCATGCAAGTCCACGGATGCGCACATAGGCTGACGGAGCCAATACATTTTCTTCTTTCTTCCCTTAGAAGGTGAATCACCGAGTGCGCCTAACGTAGCACAGAAGATCGCGAATGCTTGCCGAGCTCTGGTCGGCCAAACAGTTTAGAAAATACCCATTTAGAAATTGGTTTCGAGTCTTGGACAGGGTCAGTGACAGTAGCAGCGATAGGGTTCGAAGAAAGCGGGTAACGCTACCGGTGAAAAAATTATCAAAAATCATTGGGAGTTTTTAGCCACGTGGAACTTACATCTTATTTTACTAAAATTGAAATGACTAAAAGAACTTACATCTTATTTTACTAAAATTGAATTGACTAAAAGATTGCTAACTCGAAATTTTTATAAAAATTCTGATTACATAAAAAGGTAGAAAGTTTGATGAAATTATACAGAACGCTTGTGAATTTTGTACAAAGTTTTTTTTGTTATAGAATGAGCCATAAATTGGGAAAAAATTAACGAAAAAGTTTTAGTATGAAAAACATTGTGAATAATATAAAAAAAGTTACTGTGCCAAATACTTTTTTCCGAAATTGTAGTTTGATTTTTATGAATTTGTGCAATTGAAATGAATAATTACAATGATATTAAATTAAATGTAATAAGAAAACTATAGTGATCTAATTTAATATATGTAATGTGACAAATACAACTAATGCGTTCGCATTTCGTGGTTGAACTGTGCGAACTTTTCCTTTTTCAGTGCACCGATCTGTGCGAGGTGTGTAATGAGGGTGAAATAAACCACACCAGCGGTTTAACGAACCTTCTTCAAATAAAATTTCTTCATTTCACCCTACACGATACAATAATGACTCGAAGTTTTGTTTCATACATATGTAAAGTTCAATACAAGGCATGTATTTTGTTTTTACTTTTCTGTCTTCGACTTTAAAATTATTTCATAAAATTTCATTGCAAGCCAATGAGAACTATCAAAAAATAAATAAAAATTCGATATTTTCGCTGTTCTAGTAACACCACCTTATATAAATTAGCCTTGGCTTCAGTTCAAAGACGTAGCACCAAAAGCAAAACACATGTTATTTGACACTTCTAGCCGTGGGACGAATTCACTCAGCTTTTCATTCAACTCCACCTCATATGAATTCGCATTGGTTCAATAATTTCTGATAAAAGGTTTAAACTTCTTCCATTTCTTCTTTCTTGATTTTTGTTCACATTTTTTTCAAGCGATTTGTCAAAAGTTCAAACATCCCCATACAGAATAGATATGCTTGAAGTAAAGGAAATTCCAGTTGGTTTGTCGAACCAGTTGTGTTGTTTATTTCGCTTTAACGACCTGTCTCGTTCGAATTCGAAAAATAACAATCATATAATTTATTGGTCACTTCCTTTTTTAAATTTGCTTAAAAATTCTTAAAAAACCCAAGTGGGTTGTATGTACATAATATAAAATTTGTATGTACCATGTAGCTAACAATTAATATGTAAGTGAAATGTAATTTTTGTAGCTATGTAAAATAAGTTGACATTAGGAAATAAAATAGTACCACATATGTACATACGTACATACAAATAAAAGCAATTTAAATCATTTAAGTGATCGTACATAAGATATATCCATTATAACGACATACATGCATACAATAAATACATACATAATTCAATGAGCTACATATATACAGTAATAAGTGTGTGAAAAAAGAAATGTTGATTATAAAGATTAAACTGAAGAAAACCCGTTACAGAAAGCGTTATCAATTACAATCAGGTGAGTGGAATAAAATATTTTATTCTAAATAAAATATATATACATGCATACATATACACACACAGTGACCCAAAAGGAAACGGGGATACTCAGATTTTAAAAATGCAAAGATTTATAACAAAAGGAATTTCTTAACCAAGTTTTGGAAAAAAACAGCTGAATAGATTCAATTTTTAACTACTCACATTTATTTTGTTTTGTATTCTTGGAAACTACATACATTTATTTCAGTAATAATCGCAATAGATTAGGAACGCAAAATTTTGTTTTATATCTTACAATTTGCCAGTAACGTTGAATGGCTTAACAGAACTTTTGACAAATACCACACTGAAGGAAAAAATGTGCGTCAAATTGGCGGCATTTTAAAATGCCTAAGTCGACAGTTTTTAATATATTGGAAAATTATAAAAACAACAATTCTTTGCGAAGAAAAAATGGCAGTGAAAATTTTCCAAAACTGACTCAAACGTAACCATGAGCAGGTTTTTGGGTGTAATTAAACGATAATCCAAAAATTGTCGCAGTTAAAGCACAATACCGGCGAACGGATAATTTCGCCAAACGCGATCGATTTCCAACGTTCGCCAGATTATTTCGCTTACTTTAAAACAGCTGATTATGTCGCTTCTACCCGCACCGAAAGCTGGAGTAATCGAATCCTAAAAAAGGCATTCCCCACTGGCACAACCCCATATAAATTGCTTGACTTTAAATTAGACTTTATTTATAATATAATTATTATTTTTATTTAGAAACATTAAAATAATAAATCAATGCAGTCACCATGATATGATTAATCTATCGATATAAATATACCTAAATAAATCTATCGCCGCGAATGGTCGCCGAACGAAATTCGTTGTACTCTTTGGTGTGTGGATTCTCATACATGTGAGTGTGCTCTATGTTTGACAGCGAACGTTCGCGACGAAAAATTCGCCGTTCGCCGGTATTGCGCGTAGGCTATAAGAGAGTCGTCAATTGTGGACGTACATTCACTAGCTATGGAAAATTTTCTTCACAGCAATGAATACACAGTTTACATCCTTTAAAAAATGCCGCTTCTCTCAAATATTAATGTGAATAAATGATTGAAAGTTTGCTAAAGAATACGTTAGCAAGACGAATAAATTTTGGAGTAACATTATTTTCCCTGACGAGTCAAAATTCAATTTATTTGCTTCCGATGCTCGTAGTTTTGTCTGGAGGTGAAAGCACACCAGAAAATTCTATCAAAAGGTATGGCGGCTTACAGAAGGTTTCAAGACCGTGCCAATTTCCTGTAAGAATGAAAGCGGTCCTCTGATAACCAATATCCATAGTATATTCAAAATATGGGGGATCCGTTCTTTGCGCCTATAAAGCTAGCACGGAAAACATTGGAGATGATGGATCCGATCCTCCACCTAATGTAGACGGAACCGAAGTCCTGTTCCCCGACTTGGACGAAACTCGAGCGATAATAGCGCGACCAAAGAACAACAAGGCAGCTGGTGCCAGCTGAGCTAATCAAATTCGGCGGCGAAAAGCTGGTAAAGTGCATGCACCAGCTCATTTGCAAAGTATGGTCGACCGAATGCATGTCAGCTGATTGGAATTTAAATGTGCGCTGCCAATTCACTAAAAGGGCGATCCTGCGGTATGCTCTAACTACCGGGTAATCAGTTTTCTGAACACAAGAAATACCCGTGAGAAGGGAATCGATACACTCGATCTCTTTGCGGACTTTAAATCAGCAATCGACAGCACGAGAAGAAGTTGCTTATGTATATGTCGCGATGCCTGAATTTGGTATCCCTGCTAAACTAATTCAGCTATGCAAAATGAAGCTGGTAAACACCATCAGCTCTATCAGAATTAGGCGTAGTGTTCTCTAACTTGGACCAAACTACATCATCGGAAGCAACAATCGCGGCGTTAGTTCTGTCTTTTCCAAGCTTGGTAAAGAAGCAAAGCGAATGGGCCTGGAGGTCATCAAATACACAGTTAGCGCGTTCGCATCTTTGATCCCACATCCGTCGCGCATTACAATTTTGAAAAAATAGAAGACTTTCTCTATCTGGTAACCGCAATAATACCAACAATAATGGCATAATCTTGCCAACAAGCACTACTTTGGACTGAGTATTCAACTGGGTAGCAAAGTCCTCGCTCGACGAATCAAATATATGTAAGTCTCTCGTTATGTCCGTGCTATTTTATGCCGCAGAAGCATAGACGCTATCAACATCGAATGAGGAGCCTATTTATGGTGTTTTCGGTCAGATACATATCAATTCAAAAGGAATGTTGTCATTGTTATCGCTATTGTAGCGCCCCCACTGGGCTTTCGCCAAATGAATTCATGGTTCGATGCATCTGAGTCAGAGAAGCTGGCAAATAATTGTGCGATGCTAAGTATGACTGTCACGTCGAGTGTAAGTGAGTTTAGTCTGCTATACTATCCGGAAATGTGCCGAGCTAAAGTCTAGTGGGATCTCAAATTTCGTGGACTCTAAGAGCTCTGGCCGACCTCCGAGTATAATGTTATCATTGCATGTGCAGGGTAATAGTTTAGACGTAGTGTTTGATTGGGAAACAATGTAGTTTCTCTAACCAAACAGGCACTGCGTAGTTTGCCGCCTTCCGGAATTGTGCCCACTAGAGTGTGTGCCCATTCAGCTTGATTTCTTCTTAAGTTTTTTTTTTATGATAAGTCAATCGAAGTCGACAATGCAACTCTGCAAGTAGTTTTACGAATGTATCTAAAATAACGGAAATGCGCCAGCTATACTATTTGATTTACATAATACAAGCGTTACACTTTGTATAGAAAAACCAAACCATGGCAGAAAATGAAAAAAACAACAACAAAAACTCGCGCTTTTAACAGCCACTAACCTGAATTTGAATTTCATATTAAACTTTTTGAGGAAATGCAAGCATGCACTATATTAGCCTACATACGGAGTTAGCCTCTTCGCACAAGCGTTTCCTATCCAATAACGGTAGCTGTGCGTGCCGTGCAACACAATTAACATGCATGTGTGTGTGTGTGTGTGTGTGGATGTGTGCCAGCTGGAGTTGTAACCCCACACACACACAGCTTTTAGCATTGCCAATGTTGGTTCAATGCATCTTATTGGAAAATATTGGAAAATTACAAAAAAGAAGTCAAAAGACGATTGTACATTTTTGAATTTTCTTTTCAGCAGCGCCATATCATATGACAAAGCTGCTAGTGCACATCGAAAGTTTCTTCTATTTTTTTTTGTAAGCAATAAATATTTTTTCATTTAAATTACTCACTTGCTTCTCCGTTCAGTCGAAACTAATTAAAATTTGTATATTAAATTTTATGGAGCAATTAATGCAGAGAAATAAGGATAGTTAAATAATTTTGATGTTTTGCATTTTTGACTTGATTGCCAGACAGTGCAAAGTACAATTAGTTTTTGTTTTTTATAAAGCAATTGCAAAAAAATAATGTTGAAATATGAATTAAATTTATTTTATTAAACACTTTTATTTTGGTTGCTAATTTTTTTTCTTGCCTCCTTTGCCTCGGCAATTTACAATTTTCTTTCAACCAATCCGAATTAAATCAAGTGTGATGGTGTTAATTATGCGCATGAATATCTAAATACATAAATACATTGTATACACATACATATGTATGTATTGCGCATAGTTGCTTTGCTTTGCACGCGACGTTTTATTTTACGTGAAAAGTTGGAATTTCTTTGCGTGAAATTGTTGTGAAAATAAAGAAATAAATTAAAATATTAAATGGCTAGTATGATATTGCAAACAAATAAATAAAAGTTTTAGATGAACAAAATAACAAAATATGTATTACATTTAGCACGGTGTCATTTTGTAAATTTTTTGAAGTTATATCAAAACTTATTTGATCACACTTTGAAAAAAATTTTCCCATTGAAACTTTTTTAATTGCGTTCGACGAAACGAATGCATATCTCTAAGAAAAAAAAAACACGTGAAAATAATTTATAGAAAAAAACATTTTCAAAATCAGTTGCATAGCTTCAAAATAAGTTAGGTTTTAGAAGGGATACTCGGTTTGCAAAGCGATTGAAACAAGATATGTACATACATATGTCAAGCTATTTGATTCACAAATTTTTTTTTAAAATTCTGTTTAAAAAGTTGTAAATTTTCAAGGTATTTTTTTCTAATTTGTTGATTTTATACAAATTTAAAAAAAAAATACCATAAAAATTTATAACTTTTTAAACAGAACTTAAAAAAAAATGTCTCGAACACAGTTTTGTAGCGCATTCAATTTAACCATAATCAAGCGCAAGTTTCAAGTTGCTAAAAATTCTTATTGATTTTTGATAATTTTTCTCTGCTGACGTTGTTCAGTTTTTCCTTCCATACAAAAGTAAATTTTGTGCATGCGCTATATGGAAATGAACAATTTCTTTTAAATTCGTGCTAAAAAGTTGAAAAAATATTGATTACATTTTTAAAAATTTTTTAAAATTCTCTAGAAATTTTTAATTTCGTTTTTTAAATTTGTACTAAAAAGCTAAAAATATTGATCGTTAATGGTTTTCAAAACGTTTTTTTGGGGCATCCACTTTGCGTTTTTCGATTTTCTGACAAAACTACAAATGTCACACAAAGCATAAGCGTAAGGTATGCACATAATGATAAGCTTGGGCAAAAAATATGCATATATCGAAATATCATTGGCCGATCGGGATGAAATTTCGTGAAACATTTGTTTATGATTTTCAACTTAAGGTATTTCTACAAGCGATATTTACTGACGGATATACGGGATATAAATATGTATGTATATTACTTACGCAAGAAAGCCCAGGAGAAAAAAAATTATTCGGTAGATGGCGCTGGAGTTTCGATATTTCTAAAAGTCATACCATACCCGAGTTAGTTCATGTATGTGAGAGGAAATACATATGTACATATGTTGGTAAAGAATTTCATCGATTTAAGATATTTCTAAATTGTTATCAAAAATGTTCAGTAGATTTTTCTACTTAACCTTCAACTGCTCTCTTTGTGTAGTAAACGGAGCAAGGGAATTTAATTAACCGTCAAGCAATACCAAAACTCACCACGCTCACAACGATGCGCTAAATGCTACTCATACATATATTTAGAATAAAAACTATTCAAAATAAATAAAATATTTATGGAAAAAAGTTGCAAAATTATGTCACACATTTCAATATGAATTTTCTTTTCTTTTCTCATGCACCGGCATTAAAAACCCATAACTTTCCACATGCCACCCATTTAACAAGACGGCTGCCTACCGATTACATACTCGTAGCTAAATTGCATAAATTATTAACTATGGACATAGCATGCAAACATTTTCATTACAATAACTGAATTATGAAACGTGAAAAGGATTGTTGTCGACTACAGACTACCTACTGACAACCAGCTGCCGGCTTGTTAACTGTCAGTTATGAAGTGGTGAAATGTGGCGTCGATTTACACACACACACACAAAAACCTTTCACTCTAAATTTAACATACTGTAAGTGGCAGACTAATTGTTGTTATCTTTTGCACAGCTACTGTAAAATATACTACTAGTATTTAAGTTTAGAGTAATTATTACTTTACAGTTGACATAGTGGCTTAGAAGTACTACAGTGAAATTTCAGCTATCAAATTTGGTACTCTCTCCGAAATTGCGACTGTCAGTTTAGAATTAATTACTAGGAATGCATGCAAAACATAATAGATCGATCAGAGCTGTTGAGTTTGGCATTAGTTTGAAGTCATTGTATGCGCTGCGGCTTTTTAAAATATTTGCCCACGCTATTATATACAATACATGTGCTACGTACTACCACAGAAATCCGTTATTTTCAAAAATAAATAAAATATGTCAATTTAAATTGGCGGCTTGACAGAAAGCAAATTATCGACTACATAATATACGCGGAAGTTTGGTTCAAAGCTTAAAAAAATAAATAAAATACAATAAGAAAAATAAATCTTGAAATTATATACAAGAAAAGCATTTGATACTCGTTTAGCATTTATGGCTTACACGTAGCTATGCAAATATTGTATTGATACCAAACCTGAGCGGAGTAAAACATAAGGATTGCTTGAAATAATTTTATAATGGGGTTCGCACAAGTTAAAATTTCGTCAGCAAAACCACTTTAAATTCTTTTTACTTGGCGCTGTAATAGTAGTAGTAGTAGTTTTTGCTCTATAGAACTTGCTGTTGCCAATCGTAAAGTGTTAGCGAAGTTAGACACCATTGTAGACTAGCCTTATGCCGGTATACTGTTGTTTAGTCTCATTTTCGAGCTTTCAATTTGAGACATTTTTGTGATTTGAGACGATGTCGGCATTCAGTAAGAGAAAGTCACAAAAAGTTCACCTATCCCATATATTCACCACACGTGGAGACAATCAGCTGATAGCATGTTCCAGTTGGGGATGATAAACAAACTCGACGAATATTCATTAATCGATCTAGTATGTAAACAGGTTTTTAAAAGCATTTAAGAGGCGAAATCGTTCAATCAAAATAAAAATAATATGAAAACTAAGAGCTCAGAAAATGGCTTTTAATAATTAGGTTTTGTATAAGCGTTTTACCTGAATCGTCTTTTCAAACAAATGCATAAAAGTTAGAAAAATGAGCAAACAATTATTTTTTTTTTCGATTAAACGACCGATAAAGTTTGGTCGAATTTTCATTTGGTATATAAGGTGATAGCGTCTTTATGAATACAAGAATAGAGTGAGTGACCGAGAAATTAGAAAGACAACCATAAAGGAACGGGTGGTTGGTTTCTAGTGCAGTTTGACAGCTATTCTCAAAAACAGGTTGCGTAAATCAGGGTTGCACAGATTATTAATTGTGGATCAAATCCTGATATTCTAGTCACATTTTTGTATGGAGAAGTCCTGCCAAATCAAATGGATTGGCGAGATAATTACGATAATTACGAAAATTGTCATAATTACATGATTAATTTTTAGTGTGAACATGGTATAAGGTTGCGGGTAATTCTTACACAGCTTTCCTTACATCTCTGATTTAAAAAATTACTATGGCATAACATAGACCCTAGACAATCGAGTTGGTATATTTTCGTCAAAAGCGCTATAGTAAATATTGAGCTTAGTTTAAATGATGACTAGAAAACTAGCATTATTATGTAATTACAAATGTAAGAAAGCTACTATTGTAGGGCTTCAAAGGCTTCGCCTCGGAAAAGTAAAATCCTTGATTACTTGAAAGGAAACTTCAAACTGTACCTCGAATATACAAGTTATGGTGGAAGGCTAGTGAAAAGATTTTTTTGTTAGAGATTTTCTTCGATTCCGAGAAAGGTATATAAAGAAAAATACATCTTGACATACAAGCTTTGTATTTGTACTGAGCGATGTTTATGCCATATGTAAATAGTTGCAATCTGGCGATTACAAGCCATTTTGGTGTGGAGTGATCCATTTTTATGACTGGTTATTAAAATCAACAATGTTGTACATATGTAGATACAAAGCATACATACATATTAAGCTATATATTTCTGCATGTACATATGTATGTATATATCTAGCTAAGTTGATATCAAAATTTTCTTTACCATGAAATTCACATGCTAAGATGTACATATGTATGCAATTTCGCGACTACAAGTGAATGGAGAAGGTGTCCAGACGATATGGTGGTTTGGAAATTGTCGCAGTAAAGAAAAAACAAAAACTAATAGAAAGCACGACACAGTCGCGTTGACAGATACGCGATACGCAATCTGGACTGCTGCCAAATTGATGAATGCATAAGAGGTCTATTACCAGCGTCGAAGGTATCGGGAGCAGGGAAACCGTTATGTATGCTAATTGCTTCATTGTGTTTTTTTGATAGAGTTGCCAACATTTTTGTTTAGATTTAGCTATCGAATAGAGGAAGGATTGAAAGAAGAAAGCTGCATGCAGCGAAGGAAATTGTAGAAGTTAGAAAACAACAAAAATAATTAACAACTTAACTTTTACTTTTTGCTATATTATTATTTTTCGACCGCCGACAAGCTGAAAGATCTATCTTAAAATTTCAAAATTCCAAAAATATGTCCATATGCTTCTGCGATTTCTGAAAAAGTAAAAAAAAAATGAACAAAATAAAATAAAAGCAAATACAACTAAATAAATGATAGTAAAATAAAATTAGAATAAAGTAATAGAGAACATAAAAAATAAAATAAAGCAACATAGAATAGAATAAAATTAAAAAATATCGTTAAATAAATTACTATAAAAAATAAAAATAGGGGAAAATATAAAATATAAAGTAAAATAAATTATTGGAAAATAGAAATAAGTAAATTAAAGGAAAATAGAAATAAAATTAAAAAAAAAAACAAAATTAAATTAAATAAAAAACCTCGCAAAACAGCAATAAAAGCATATAAAATAAAATACAAATTCAATAAAACCAAATATAGGAAACAAAATAAAACAACATAAAGAAAAATTAATTAAAACACTTAAAAAATAAAATAGCGCGGTTTTTTGAAAATCAAACAAAATATAATAAAATGAAAAAAATGTTATAGAATGTAAAATAAAATGAAAAGTTAACTAGATTAAAAAATAAAATAAAAAATAAAATAATAAAATAACATAATACAAACAAAAAAAAAAAATATTTAAAAAAAAAATATAACAAAATGTATAACAAATTAATGTCAAATAAAATAAAATAACACTAAATAAAATCAAATAAAATAACATGAAATGAAATAATAAAAAAATATAAAGTAAAACAAAATTAAATAAAATACACAGTAATAAAAAAACTAAATAAAAAAATAAATTAAGAGATTTGATAGGTATTTTTTTAAAGTTAAACTTTGAGCAAATAGACTTTTTTATAAATTATTCACAGATTTTTTCAATGTTTTCGCACTTTTACTTGGTTTTTTATATTTGCTCTTTTTTAAATTTTATTTTTTATTTTTTTTTTATTTTTTAAAGTGAAACTTTGAGCAAATAGGCTTTTTTATAAATTATTCACAGATTTTTTCAATGTTTTCGCACTTTTACTTGGTTTTTTATATTTGATCTTTTTTAAATTTTATTTTTTATTTTTTTTTTATTTTTTTAAAGTGAAACTTTGAGCAAATAGACTTTTTTATAAATTATTCACAGATTTTTTCAATGTTTTCGCACTTCTACTTGGTTTTTTATATTTGCTATTGTTTTAAATACAATAAATATGTTGAAGTAATTTCGAGCTATTTCCAGTTTAAAATATGTCAAAATTTGTATAGTGTAATAAACTGTAATTCGGTGGTTTCGGTAACCTTTTGAAAATTTTCCATAATATAGAAAATAATGTAAAAAATATTCGATTCTATTAGCTTACAGTATCATAAAGGGCTTCCGGAAATTAGTAGAATTTTTAACAGGAAGCGCTATCCTCGCATTATTCGACATAACCTTTCATCAAAACCATTTAATTTTTGTGCACTAATGGCAATCCTATTTCCAAAAAATTTATTAAAATTGCTTTCAACACTTTTCAGCCTTATACATCGCCGGCCAATGAGAACAAATAGAAGGTAAAAAGCAATCTGTTTGTGATTCGAAGTCGTAAGGCAAACAAAAATTAAAATCAGCTGTTCTAGTAACACCATCTAATATAAATTCGCTTTGCTTATATGACAGTTGCGACAGCGCTTGGAGATAATAAATATCATGTAATACTTAATGACGTCGTTTTATGACAGTTTTGGGTAATTTGTACACGTAATATGTATGTACTAATGAAAATTGGCAAATACAAAATTGAAAAAATGTAACACAATCTCAAACGATGCCATTAAAAATGCTACTTATAAAGCTATAATTGATAGCAGTGTGGTAAAATAATTTACGCTATTGCGATATGCAAATGTTTTTTTTTTTGTTGTAGATAAAATGACTATTACAATTTTGGTACAGATAAAATTTGATATGATAAAAATTTGTTAGTTATTTCCAATCCATACAAATATTCATTGCGTTGGATAAAATTTGATGATGAATTGCTGCCGTATTTTGATTAATAAGCCGAAATTTCACAACAACGACACAACAGCGACAACGCTGATGAATAAGGCGGTATTCACACTATGATAAAATTAATGTTTTACAAAGAGCTCGTTGGTGAAATAAAATATTTGATTTCTTGGTTTGAACAGCATAGAAAATGAAGGTTTTTTCGAAACGAATTTCCGCCAGCCATTGCCAAATTTCTTTTGGAGAATATAGTACTTTGTTACGTATTTATTTTTTTAATAACTGCAGGAGCCGAAAATAATCGTTATTTAAATTTTTTTTTTAGATAAAAAAGTCAGTAGGAAGAATTCGTTCAATACAAAACTCAAATATATCGAGCTAATCCTTCTGTAAAATGCTATACAAATATGACTTTATTTTTATATGTTAGTCATTACTTTTTGATTTTATTTTTTCGGTAAAGTTTGATCGATGTGATCGAAAAATTTTAAATCGAAGAATAACGATTATTTTGATCGAAAAAATAAGAATCACGAAACATGATCGAAAACATTCCAAACTAAGAATAAACCACAATTTTTGGTCGACAAAAGTAATGACTATTAAAAACGAAATCGATAAAATTTAAGCGAAATATAAAAATTAAAACGATTTATAATACAACTTGATCGAAAAAAATCAGAAAATATCAATCAAATGTGATCGAAAAAATAAAAATATCAAAATAACCATTAAATCATGCTTTTTGTTTTTATAGAATTTATAGCATTTAGGGTCCCTGAACAATTTCGATAATATTTATTTTCACTTATTTATTTATTTTGTTGTTGTAGATACCTCTCTGACTTCTGTAGCTCAAATTATTGAAACACATCACTTTAAGTTTTTGTTATATTTGTTATCGTACAGTAATTCATAAAGAAAATCGAAGGAAGCGATAGCAATTGCGATATCTATACATATGTATAACTACGCCAGTAATGATAGCAATGCATATAACATTACTAAAGATAATGATGATTGAGCCAAAAACGATAATGATAACGATAACGATAACGATATCAACGCCACTTTTATTTGGGTGAAGTACTTCTTTCCTTATGTGTTATGGTTGTAAATTCCCTTATTTCAAAAATGCCGAGCAATACCGATGACGATGACAATATATGTATATACGCCATCGATAACACAGTGGTAGCTACATATGCAGATATAACCGTTATAACGAAAAAGACGCCGTCGATGTTGATATCGATCACCAAATAATATCGATAGGCAAGTAATATGTCGATAACGATAATAATAACGGTATTGGTAACGATAAAAATAACAATAGCAATTTTGATATCGTTAAGTATAGATAAGATTATCAATATCAATAAACACTAATGAAATCAAGAAATATATAAGTATATCGAAAACGAGTATAAATTTAACAAAATACCTCAATAAATATTTGAGCAATTAAAACGAAAGAAAGAAAGGAAAAATGTACATATATGTATGTAAATATTTATTTTTGTTTTTGCAAAGCGGGTACAAACATTTTTCATCAGCTCAATCGAATCATAAAATTCCTGTTGGATGGTTGGCAAAAAAGTCAAGTCCATTGGCGTTGTGCAAACGCAGACGTTGCGTAGACTACGCATGCGCGCAATATGTTACCTTGCACTTGTAAAGCCACACTAACTAACGCAATCGCACACGCATATTAGCACATTTATAAAAAATATTTCATATGTAGTTGTGATCGTATGAACGTTGAATTTCTTGTTTTTCCATTTTTTCTTTTGGCTACTCCTTGTCGTCAAACGTTTTTTCTGCTCATCAAAAAGCAGTTGATGTAATGTTTTTTTTTTGTTTTAGCGCTTAGTTTTGTATTTTATAACGGCTTCTTAAGTTGTTATTTTCACTTGCCATATATCATACTTACATATGTATGTTTTGTGTGTGTTTTTTCTTAAATTTATTTCTTTTCATTGTCAACATTTTTTTGCTGACATTTTATTTAACTCCTGCTTCTGCTGGAAGTAGTTGGCATACGGCACGTAGTATGCGTAACTTTGGCAATTATCTCGTGGGATTTGCCATGCATTAAATTTGTTGTAGTGGTTAGAGTGGCTCTGCTGCATTAAGAAGCTGAAGGCTAAATACTCGTATTTTGATTATCGATAACTTTCCCGGCGACACTAATATTGGTAATGTTGGAGAAATGGATACCGATAACAATAAAGACATAGATAAATGGAAATAACGAAAAATATAAGGTTATCGATAATTTTATCGGGGACACTAACATCGATAATGATGAAAATGTGAATACCGATAGCAGTTAAGGAAAAGGTGAGTGCAAGTAACAAACATGATAAAGTTATCGATCACTTTATCGGTAGGAACAATTTGGCAGTAAATTATGATAACATTATCGGTATGGATAATACATAAAACTGAAATTAGAATCATTTTGTAACAGTTTAATCCGTAGTGTTAGGAAAATACTTGCAATAAAGATAACCATAAGTATTGCGGTAGAGTTATCGATTGAAATAATTTCACATTTTATCTCGATAACTGTATCGATAATTTCTATGAAAAGTTAATCTATAACTTTTTCGATAAAAATGAATTGCAGTAGTATTAACCATAAATTTAGCGAAATTCTTTGGTAACATCTATAATTATAGCGATAGTTAAAAGAATATCGATAAAGTTATCGATCCTTTTGTGACCAAATTCGTCGAAAGTATTGCTTTAATTGTTAATCGTTTTCAACGCTGTTGATCTCTATAGCAATAATGATAGTTACATCGAAAGTAAAAAAAAAAATATATCTAAAATCAGCGATTCTCGACCGATTACTTTATCAAAATAGTATGTAGCGAGATGAACAGACGCTAAAAGTACATTGCTTTAAACAAATTATTTATTGTAAATATTTTATTTGAAATGAAAGGCATAATACAATAATAAAAAAATTATAGATATACCAACAATAACAACACAATCAAGCAAGTTAGTGAATGAAAAGGAAACTGGCTAGGAAAATCGATTGCACTAAGTTCGTTAGCTTCATACCAACATAGTTTTTGCCGTTTGCCGATTGCAGACTTTTTAATTGATTGTTTTTGTATTTTGTTGCTCTTTTTCTTGTTATCTTTTACTTTTTTCCTTAAGCAGCGCTTTTATTATTGTAGTTGTTGCTGCCGTCGCCATCGTCTAACAAAACCGGGGCGATCGCTACGTCAGTCTTTTCCTTTATTTTCTTTCATGTTGTTGCCTCGTTGGCTTTGCTAGTTGTTGTTGTGAGTTAGCAGCGGATCGCCGTCGCCTGCCGAATGGTATAAATCGAATCTGGTAACCGCACTTTGGCCACATTCCGTTCGTCAACGTTCAAGGAGCAACATCAGCGACTCTTTTTAAAATTCGACTTTGGTGTAGCGAAAGAAAATAGATTCATACAAAAATAATAATAATAATAATAGTGTAAACAAACGAACGCGGAAAAAAGTAAAAAAAAAAAACCAGCAACAAATACGGCGAAATAATACAGCTATACAGTCTTTTGTATTCACGCTAGAGTATCTGTGTGTGTGTGTGTGTTTTTGGTGTTCGAACGAGTTAAAGAGTTTTACCGTTTCCTGCAACATGTTCAAATTTACCGTAAGGAAGAAGAAAATTTATTGCTTCAAGTTGCAAATGTGACATCCATTCATTTATTGATTGTGTGATTTGGAGTTTTGAAATTAGAAAGCATTACCCCTTGCGCTCATTTGAAATACAAAATAATGAAACTATTTACATTTAATTGATGCCGGGTAAAACATTTAAGATTTTTTGCTTAAATTTTATTTTCCAAAAATTGATACCTCGAAAAATAACTAAAATATTGTTTCTGTTTTGTAAATACACAATGACATTTTTGGGTTTCAATAAGCAGAATATTAAAAATTTATTTTCTGGCTTTTCTTACAATTTTTTTTGCAAATTTTTTAACAATGTACTTGAATAAAAAAATATTAAAAATAAATAAAATAATTCAAGAAAAAGTAAATTTTTACGCTCCTAGTAGTAAAACCAAAAAATGAAAATTATTTTCTACATTTTCTGCCTTTGTCTTAATATAATAAAAACTAGCTTTCTGTTACATTTTAAAATTTTTGGCTGCATAAATTGTTATCTAATTTTATATGTTTTCCATTTCCAGTTCCGAATAAAAAAAATTATCACTCTTCCCAGTTCGCAATCAAAAGTTTTCAATATCTTCAAAAAAATTGTAATAAATAAATCCCTTGATCCCTTTGATTACTGAAATGAAAACTTCATTTGAGTTACATTTTCAAATTTTTATTACGTACAATTTTATTTATTTTTTGTTTGTTTTAGTTCTTTAACATTTTCAGTTAAAAACAAAAATTTTAATGAATAAAAAAATTTAAGTTACGCTTCCTAGTTTAAATATCTAAAAAAATTTTTCAAATAAGTTAAATATCTATTTCTAAACTAAATATTCAGAGAAAAAGGAGTTTTTTGAATTGGTATGAAAATAAAATTGCTGTTATGTTTTGAAAATGAAAATTTTAATAATTTGTATACATATGTTTATTCCTGAGTTTAAAATTATTTAAATAAAAAATGCAAAACTAATTTATATTTCAGCGTCAAACAGTTTAAATTTAGTTCAAATTTTAATAATTTTCAGATCCCTTCGATTTTCGATTTTAATATCAAAATTGAAATTTTTTATTTTTGAAAGTTTCATTTGTTTAAATAAAAAAATGATTTTAAAAATTAGGATATGCGTAGCTACATTGCAGAATGCATTGAATGCTGGAAAAAAGCTAAATTCTGCCACGTTTTCAAATTTCCAGTTGCGTTAAAATAAAAATTTCAATTCCAATTTCAAAAATTCAAAATCCTTATGTAAATTAATAATAGATTCGTATTACTTTAGCAAATTTTCAAATAAAAATTAATTAAAATTTTGTAGTTTAAAAAAACTTAAGAAATATGTAAGCTACTTCTTGTTGTTTCAAGTTTGCTTTAGATTTATGCAAATGGTAAATATTTTTTGCATTATTGCCAAATATTTAATTTCATATAAGTTAAATTTAGCTTTTAGAGTTGCTAACTCCAAAATTAAAAATAATTATTTTTTGTAAAGAAAATGTCTTTTTTCAATTTTAAAAAGTTCAAATTCAAAAAAGGTTTCCTTTTTATTGTTAGAAATTAAGAAGTGATTTACCTTTATACATATGTTTAAATGGAAATATTGATTAAAGGTTAAATTAAAATTTTTTTAAAATGAATTACTATACAAACAAATTTTCACACACCTCTCCATAGAAAATTTTACTTTTATTTCCAATATGTTGAAATTTATTTGAATTGTGCTTGAGTTTAAAATACCATAATCAAAATTTTTTTGTAAAAAAAAAAAAATATTGAACAAAAATCAAAGTTAAAAAAGAAAACAATATCCTTTTTCAATATATCAAATGAAAAAAATTTATAGTTCATCTTGTTTTTTGTTTCAAATAAGTTTAAAATTTGAGTTTTCAAAATTTTAGCCTTTATGTAATTGTGTGGATACTGAAAAAATTTATTTAAAAATCGGTACTGTTTTTCCACTGGAATTGTTCAATTTATTATGTTTTAAGACTTGCGTCAAAATATTTCGAAAAATGTTAAGATTTTCTTGAGCTGAAAATTTCTCAAAAAATTTACTTTTTCATTAATAAATAAACAAAAATTTTAAATTAGCCTAAATCGGGCAAGTTTTGACAGAGTTATTTGAAGTTAATAACCGGTTTATGTACTGAAGTGATTTTTTTGAAAACATGTTTAAAAAAAAACTATTTTTATTTATATAAACCCACAAAAAAACGCGTAATTTCTTAAGATTTAATATAAATAAATTTTTCTTGAATTCAATTAAATTTTTTTATAACTAATTCCTTTTTTAATTTGCAAAAAAAATTGTACATATGTATAAATAAATTTTCCATATTTGTCGTTTTTATTTCCACAAATAACTACAGCTCCTTTACATCGCATTATTGCTGACTCTGGCAACCGGTTTGAAAATTCATGATTACGGGCATCAGGAGGCTGAAGAATCCGAACATCATCATGAGGTCGAACACAAACATGCCACCTCACATCAAAGTGTAAAACTCCATCACTACCATCCGGTACCGGTCTATGTCAAGGATACACACCTATTGAAGAATCCCATCGAAATCGGCGGTACAAAACAGAAATTGAAAATTTTACATCCCGAAACTGAGCACAGCCACAATCACGGTTTGGTTTTGGAAGAGGAGAGTGGATCGCATTTTCACGAGCATGGACATCACGAAGCCGAACATCACGAGCACTATCATCACGAATAAATGTTGGTTAGCGAGAGGGAAAGATAACGAAAGGATAATAGAGTCTTTTTGTTATACAAGTGTTTGCCAAAACGTTTGAGATTAATGCTGTGCTTCATCCTAATACTATGTATATTTTTTTGCTGTAATTTTTTGAGATCCAGTGTCAACGTGTTCGGGTGCTATCTTAAAATAATGAATTAAATTGTATGTATTTTTTAATTTGAGTGTATGTAGTAAAAATGAAGCAAGTTCGCGAGTTCATCACATAAAACTACAAAAAATAAAAAAAGTATGAGTGTTCAATAAGTAAATCTATGCATGTTTTTATACCCAAAAAATTCTTGTCTGAAGAATAAAAATTAGGGAGATTTCTGGTAGACAAGAATTTTTTTGTGGAGGATGAAAATGTAGGTGAGAACCAAGAATCATAGAAAACAAGACTGCGTTTCCGCGCTGAGAGCAACTGAAAGTGAGGTTGTGAAAGAAGAGAACGAGAGATCGAAGAAAAAAATCTAAAGACAAAACGTTTGTAACTTTTGTTAGCATTTTTTGTGTAAAATAAAACCAAAATACTTTGAACAAATGGTACAAAGAGAGGACTAGCGATCAGCCGAAGTCGCAACTTTTGAATTCGATCATTTACGGGTGAGAAGGATATGTCATGTGCTGCTTTAGGTCAAGTTTCTATTGGCTAGTATGGATTTATATGTGATAGAAGTTTGGTAAGATTGTGAACTGTTCAATTTTGTTGATCTAAATTTTGCTGGTGCTATGGAAGGGTTAACGTTTGATATGAAGTTATGCATTGACTATGATTTTGATATTTTTATTTCACGTTTCTGTTTTGAGTTGAATTACATTTGTAGTTGATATATTGCCATCTAAGTAAATGCTTTCGAAATTTATTTCTTTATTTTTTTTTTTAAAGATATTTGGCTGTTTGTTCCACTAGAGCACTATTGCTCGTTTTTTTTTTGGCCGGGATTGATGTATATATATTTATTTGCGCTGTGAATTATTAGTTTTTGTATTCTTTGCTTATGTTATTACTTATAGCATTAGCTGAACTTGTCTCAGTTTGCTTTGCCTAGCGATCGATCGGTTCGTTTATTGTGAAATTGTTATTTGGCTTTCTATTGATTATTTATTGTTTCACTAAAGATTTTCTACCAGTTTCGTAGGTACGGGAAAGCAAGTATACCTTCCGCTTACAGGTAGTTTCTTCTTCATCAACCATTTATCGTTTGCCATATCGTAAACCTCGACAGTATCATCCCACTGAGCGGGATCGATTACACCACCAAAAGCCCACAATTGACCGCCAATTGAAGCAGCACAAATATATCTACGCCCAACATTCAAAGGGGCAATCTGAAAAGAAAAGGGCAGTTTTATAAATTGAATCATTCGATCAAATGATGCATCAGACAAACCCTAGTCCATTCGTTTCGCTGGGGGTTGTAACGTTCAGCGCTTTTGTAATTAGAGCCCTGACCGCCCAGTGCATATATATAGCCTTCGTGTGCAGTCACCTGCAAAGTGTTTTTTGGTTAAATGCATAAATATATTAAAGTGAATATAATTATTTTGTTAAAAAAAATGTATTTTATAAATATGTGATTGCCCGTCTTAGCCACTCACGAGGCTTTAGATGGCGCATGGAGCGAATTATCGCATACAATTATTATATAATAATTTCTTTCCTTTTCCATTTCTTATTTTTTGTCCTGTTGATACTCGTGAACACCGCAGATAGCTTGATCGAAATTATCAATATTATCATTACCGATATACATATGTTTGTATACAGTCTTTTTGTCGATGTCGTTTTCGTTATGGATATTTTTAACATTAACGAAATTTTTATAGTTACTGACATTAGTAATATTAAGGCTAGGTATATGCGTAGTTTGTTTTAGTAAAGATTTTTTATCGTTACCGATATTGTTAACCTTGTCTATCTATTTATTTTCGGAATATAAATCGTTATCGATATACACGTGTAGTTACGATTATCGATATTATTATTATCATTACTATCAACATAGTTATTGTTTTAGAAAAGTTTTGGTTTTATCGTTAACGATATTGTTATCTTCATCCACATCGCTATCCATATTTATCATTAACAAATTTTTTTTTATTGTTATTATACATATATATTGTTAACATTAATATTATAATTATCGATAAAGTTATTGTAACGGTTTTTATCGTTATCGATATTGTTATTTTGTCTATCTCGATATCGTTATTCATATTTTTATTATTATTCATATTTTATTCACGAAGGTGTCGGTTAGTATTTTTATCATTAACGATATTTTTATAGTTATCGATGTTTTTATCGGCATAATTATCGATATGATTACTTATGTCGTTAAAATGATTGAGAATTTAATATTGCTATAAAAATTTGAATCGTTGCTGCTACCAACCGTTATCGATATTTTTTTCGCTATCAGTAATGTTATCATTTCATTTTCATAGTGACAGTAATTTCATTTTGAACATCTGTCTAATTTATATTAACTCGCTGATTCAATACTTACACCTGGTAGGGTACGCATATTGAGCAAAGGGCTGCAAGCCACCCACCTATTTGTAGTTGCATTATAACGTTCAAATTCGTTTTTGCCCACTACATATATATCACCATTTAAAATTGTAACACCTTCAACCGACCGTACAGTAGACAAACTAGTCATATTTTCCCATCTACCAACTGACCAATCGTATCTAAATAGAAAGGTATAAAAGTTTAGTTCGTTGCAAGGGATTTCACCTCTCACCTTTCTACGCTGTATAAGATATTATTCTGTCTGTCTTTTCCACCTATGGCGTATATGTAATTATTCAACACTGCGAGACCTACACTATTTCGATTCAGTTGCATTGGCGGCAATTTAGCCCATTCTTTAGTTAGCAAATTGTAACCAAGAACCACATTGCTTGGTCCACCCATTCCTCTGCCCCCGATGAAAATGAGGCTGTTCTCCATGAAAGCTGTACTAAAGAAGTATCTTTTAATTTCCAATCGAATGGACTTCTCCCATACTTCCTTAGCTTGGTTATAGCAGAGTATTTCCTTGTAACCTAACCAGTCCTGCAGAATTAAAAAAAAAAGGAAATGGTGACTATTCAAAGTTAATTGCATACCAACCTCTCCCCAATTCTGTACAGCCAACCAAGTTAGCGAATCGTCACGTCTCTTAAGCACCGCCTCCGTTGCTAATCGTTCACAACCGGGTAGCGGCTTAATTTGTTTCAAAATAAATTCAGTCTTGAATTCGGTCAGCTTTAGGGCACCAATCGTAATGGGCAAGTGTGACTGTCGCTCGGCAGGTTTGTATTCATACCAACGTGTAATAGCCCAAAAGAGATCCTCTTGCGAAACTACATTCGCATCAACTTTTTCCACAATAACTTTCCATTGTTCCACGTTCAGACCAAATATTTCGTTGTTTTCGTTAACCTGGTGGGGGGAAAATGCTGTTAAAACTTTTCTTAGAAAATAAGTTCCAGGGTTTTCGCAATCATATAGAAATTTTAGCGTCTAGATTTTGAAAAAAATGTCTACGTTATTTGAATACAGAGCCGGCATGTTTAGAGTTTTGTTTTGGTATCTCAATCAGTTCCGAAGGTATGGAGTAAAATATCTTTACGTTACTTTTCGAAAGGTAAAAAAAATGGGAGAAATATAAATAGAACTGTTGAATTTCCATTACGATTAGTAATTATTAATTTATATGCCTTTTTAATTTTAATTATTGTATTAGTTTTCCTACAACAATTACTTAAAGTAGTTGACAATTAATTGAAATTAGAAATAATCATAATTATTTGCTATTAAAAACCATTAAGAATAATTAAAAAAATGCTTCATTTTTTTTTTAATAATAATCAAAAATAATTAAATAATTAATATAATCAAATAGTTTAAAGTAAACAAATAAATATAAATTATTAAATTATATATTCAATGAGTTGATTAATATGATAATTTTTAAATAATTAATTAAATAATTTTTGGTTACTTTTAATTTTTTGAATTTGTTAATTATTTTAATTCTTTTTCCAAATAGATGAAACAGACAAATTTTCCTAAGGTAGTATTAAATAAAAGTTATTTAAAAATAATGATAAAAATGATTATTTGCCATTAAAAAATAATAAAAAAATGTATAAAAAAACAACGCGCTATTTTAATTAAATATAATCAAATAAATAGTTTAAAGAAATTAAATAATTATAAAAAAAATATTATTAGAAATAATCAAATAAATAAAAATTATTTAGTTATTTGTGCAATTGACAATTATTTTTTCAGTTGTGTGATCATTTTTAATTATTGTACTTTTTTTTAATCAATTCATTATCTTTAATTAATTGATTATTTGCAATTATTTGATTAATTTTGTTTATTCGATTACTTGAATTAAAATTACTTTTTTGGTTATTCGATAATTATTGATTATTTCATTATTTATAATTACATGATTTCTTCATTATTTTCAATTAACTGATTATTCATATTTATTTGACTTATTTTATTATTTTTCCGAATGGATGAATCAGACACATTTTTATAAAGTACCTAGTATTAAATAACAATTAATTAAAATTAATCATGATTATTTGCCAATAAAAAATAAAGAAAATTAATCTAAAAATAGAAAGCGAATTTAGTTAAAAATTGTACAAAATTTTATCGCATTGTTTTAATTAAAAATAGTAAAAAATTATCAAATACATAATTAAAATCCGTCAAATAATTAATAATAATGAAATAATTCGAAATAATCAAATAAAGAAAAATTATTAAACGATTTTTAATTATTTGACTTAATAAATATGTTTTCAATGAATTGATTATTTTTATTCAATTGATTATTTCTAAATATACATATGAGTTTTTCAATAATATTTTCAAATAGATGTTTAGATATTTTTATAGGGTAGCCTTAAATAACAACTAATTAAAATTAATCAAAAATAATTATGATTATTTGCCATTCAAAAATAATCGAGACTAATGCGTTATTTTAATTAAAAATAACTAAAATAATGAAATTATTAGAAATAATCAAATAAATAAAAGTTACTTATTTATTTATTTCTTCAAATATTTGATGTTCGGCACATATTTATGACATGTTTCGTGACAAAGGTAAACTCATTAAGCTTTGCTCTGAGCTTTACATATACATAGTTAGCATAGTAAGTAGGTATAACTTACGGTTTTGAAATTTTCAACAATGTAATCAATTATTCGCGTTTCCAGTGGTTTAGAATGTATATCAGCTTCGAGTGCAATCAACTTGCGTAGCAAAAAATCATTTAAGTGCTCCATCATATAGTTAACACAAACATTAATTACGCCATCCAAACGCAACGATACGGCACCTCTTACCATACGCTCTGCATTTCCCGCTGTAATATCCGTTTGGCCATTATAGCAGAAAACCACCAATTGCTCAAAAGTATCAGCATCCACATCAGTTATAGTCATTGCTGCACAGTTGGGATCTGTCTTATCAAAGAGTTCCAGCAGATATGGACTAGCCGCTGCTAGGATCAGGCGATGTGCAGTAAAGCTAAGGATTGGGGGAGGGGGTTAAAGCGAATGTTTTGGTAAATAAATTTAATTGAAGTAAAATAATTAAATAATAAAAACTCCACTCACGCATAACTAGTATTGGGAAATTCGAACAAGATATCTGTAAATTTCTGTTCATTATAAAATTTATACACTTGCTGCATAACTGCCCAGTTGTGTTGCGTATCGGAATGTCTAGTGATTGGACGCGACATTTTATTAAAGAAAAAATCTATTCCCGTTTGTGGAAGTAAAAAGACTGAATGTGCTGTTCGACAACGGAAAATTCATTTTATACATTTTATTTCTATTTAAACTTGCACGTGTGTGTGTGTGTGTATGTGTATGTGTGTGCAACCGCAGTGTGGTCATGATTTTTTTGCTCTTTAGTTTCAAGGAAAATATTGCAAGCTCTTATCAATTTTTACTTTGCTAGTTTTGTGCGAAATTTCAAATCATACATGGGAAACTGCTAATGGCGGTTCAAATATACGGCGTGCCCCAAGTGAAGATGTAATTATATTTTAAATTTGTATTGCTTTGAGCTAATTACCGGCCGCTGAGCGTGAAAATGGGTTTAATTTTTTTTTTTATAAATCACCATTATGGTTACAATTTTAAATGAACTCAAAAGAAAAATACTAAATCTTCAAAACTTTAACTTTTTCAAAATTTGAATTTCGGTAACTCAAAAAAGAATCTCAATTATTTAATACAATTCATATTTGATGAAATTTTTTTCGATAACTGAAAAAGTTTAAAAAATCGATTTAAAAATTTAATTAAAAAAAATTCTCATCTGAACTAGCGCCTTTCTTTGAAACCAAAATCGATTAAGACTTTATTAAAAAAATGTAAAAAAAAGATTGAAATTTTTGTCGATACCTGAAAAAGTCTTTAAAAATTTAATTTAAAAAAAGTTCTCATCTGAACCAGTGCCTTTTTTTGAAACCAAAATCGATTAAGACTTTATTAAAAAAATGTAAAAAAAAGATTGAAATTTTTGTGGATACCTGAAAAAGTCTAAAAAATCGATTTAAAAATTTAAATAAAAAAATAAAAAAATAATTTCTCATGTGAACAAGTGCGATAGCTTGGAAACCAAAATCGATAAACACTTTCTGCATTATTAAAAAAATGTAAAAAATTGACTCCTTTAAAGGCATGACTTAAATTGCACCAAACATTTGTTTTCCACATTGAGTTTTCGTTCAAGTGTTAGTTATCATTTTCGCTTTCGGCTTTGGCTTTGTTTTGTGGTTTCGTTTTCGATGTTGATTTTCTTCCTTTTTTGGGATTTTCGTTTTTCCTTTGCTTGTCTAATTTCGTTGGTTTTTTTTTGTTTATTTCTCCTTTACCCTTTTTCTTTTTATTTTCATAGTCTTTCGCCTTTTTTCTTTTTCTTTTAATTATTATTATTTATTGTTTCTGTTTTCATTTTGCCATTTAATTTAAAAAAAAAAATTTTTTTTTCTTTTCTCGTTTTAGTTTATTTTTTCAGTAATTTTGGTTTTATTTTCGATTTCGTTTTCACTTTGGATGTTTGTTGTGTCGTCTTGGTTTATTTTAATTTTCGTTTTTTAATTTTCGGTTTCACTTTCGCTTTGGATGTTTGTTGTAGCGTCTTGATTTTCTCTCGCTTTATTTTAATTTTAGTTTTAATATTTTTGTAGTTATTTTTAGTATTCTTAATGTCTTTGTTTGTCAAATTCTTGTTATGTTTGTTTTTTTTTTCCTTTTCTTTTAATATCTCTTCTACGTTTTTATTCTCTTTTGATTTTGTTTTTTAGTTGTTTTTAATTTTATTCCTGTTGCTTTCTTTTTTTTCTTTTTGTTTCCCTTAATCTATTCTTCTCTTTGTTTTTTACTTTTACATTTGTTTTTGTTTTTCTGTTTTCTCTTCTTTCTCGTTTTCCTGTAGTTTTAATTTTTGATATATTTATTTTTTTTTTTCAATTTCGTGTGCTTTTCCGATGTTGATTGCGTTTTTGTTCTCGAGGTGATTTCTTATTTTTCTTAATTTTTCTCTTATTTGTTTTTCTTTTTATATTAACTTTTGTTTTTCATTTAAATTTTTATTTTTTTCTCTTCTTCTTTATCATTTCCTTTAATTTTCCTTTTAGTGTGCTTTTAGTTTTCTTTTTTCTTTTTGTGCTTGTTTTCCGTCATCTTTTCCTTGAATAAGTTTTTTGTTTGTTTTTATATTTCAGTTTCTTTTGCTTTCTCTATTTAAATTCACTTTCATTTTTGATCGTTTTTTCTTATTTTTGTTAAATTTATTTTTCGTTTTCGTTTTATTTTACTTTTCTTTTCACTTTCACTTTTCTTTTTCTCTTATTTTTCAATCTTACTTTAATCTAATAATCTAAAATTTTATAACCTGTTTAATCTAATTTTTTGAATTTATTTTTCGTTTTGGTTTTATTTTACTTTTCCTTTCATTTTCACTTTTCTTTTTCTCTTATTTTTCAATCTTATTTTAATCTAATAATCTAAAATTTTATAACCTGTTTAATCTAATTTTTTGAATTCATTTTTCGTTTTCGTTTTATTTTAATTTTCCTTTCATTTTTTACTTTTCATTTTCTCAAATTTTTTTGTTTTTGTTGTTGCTTTTACGTTTTCCTTTCGTTATACTTTTCCGCACCCTTTGAGTGTTGTTAACCTTTCCTTTATCACCTTCTATTTCATTACATTTCATCTCCCTTTTCCGTTTACTTTTCCTATTGCTTTCGCTTCTACTTTTTCCTTTCGTTTTCCTTTTATGTTTTCTACATGCTCGTTCTCATTACCATTTCGTTTTCACTTTCATTTTGCTATTCGTTTAGGTTCGTGTTCTGGTTGGTGCAACAGTTCTATTGTTTATATTGCAGCTGTATCAGTCCCTAGCATTTCTCTTTGATCACCCTGTATGCAATTTAAAGACAAACTCTCTTTGATTAAAACTTTGATGCGCCGATGGTCTCATAAGCTTTTAGGCGCAAAATGAATTCATGCCGAAAGTAGCCTAGCAGGGAATCTTAACTACTGTGCAAAATTTAAGGTCTGCACTAGTGCCATTTAGCGATTTTCGAACAGCTTTTAGCAGCAGGTTACTAAACTTTTTTTTTCGAAGTTTGAAAATATCAAATTAGGAAACGGAACATTTCTCCCATTTCTCTATTCAATCGGCTATTGTGATCATGTAGCGGCGCGATTAAGTTAGGTCGCCGCTTTGTTGAATTCACCAGTTGTTTGGTTTGAAAATTACCACGTACTAGTATTGGAGTGGATTTCTTACAGGACGTGTCACACAGCTGTTTAAAAATTCGCATTGCCTATATTTCGGCGCAACCATAAATAAAAGTTACGAGTCTAAAAAGTGTTTCATAATTTTATTACACAAATAAATACATAAAGTTTATATATAAATAATTAAATTTACTACAATACATACAAAATTAAATACCGTTATTGTTTCTTTACATATTACTTAAACTAGAATTGCACTTGAATATTGGCATATATTTGCAAAGTTTAATAGAGAATTTGTAAAATTCTTGATGCATAAAATTTGGCGGGCGCACAACAGGTTGAAGGGAAACTCCTAAGCTTGAAAGTAAACAAATAAAAAAGTAAGCTCAAGAATTTCAAGAAAAAAAATCAACCCTGCCCCCACCTTAGCACCAGCTCCAGTATAGCAACCTTTCGTGGCAATAATGCGTAGTACTGGCCAAGGAGCACCTACTTTTTAGGTGGTGGACGGAGCGCCAAATTTGCCTCGATATCCTTGACGGCCGCGCTCCGTAAACTCTTCTTATTCACGTTGGGATATGGTAGGCCTCCGCCACGTTTTCCACGCTTACTGCTGCCGCCATTTGGTCGACTAACAGTATACTTGTGTCCGCCATGTTCACGTTCGCGTTCTCGTTCGCGCTCGCGTTCGCGCTCCGCTTTGTATGTGTGCTGATAGCCATAGCCTTCAGGGTTGTTATTGAATTTGGGACTATAGCTGTCGTATTCCAGTCCCTTTTGTGATGCAGCAAGTGCCGTGTAGACGGGCTTAGCGTGCGCATCTACCCAACTGCCGCTAGGCTCTTCATATTTACTTGGTAGCGGCTCCTTTTTCAACACATACTGATAGGGATTCATTACGGGGTAGCCATCCTCGGATACTTGCGCATTCGCCTCCTTTTCGTCGGATGATGTCACTTCGGCTTGCGGTGCCGGTTCAGCAAAGTAGCCTGAGTAGCCCTTGTATTCACCACTGCCGCTTAGTTCGCTGCTTGCCTTTAGTTTGCGATATTCGGCAGCTGCTGCAGCGGCGGCTGCTGGGGATAGTGTGCGCGACTTTTCCGGTTTGTATGGTAATGAGTTGATGTCGTGATAAATTTCCGAGTTGAAATAGAGTTTGCTTGGTTTGCCAGTGACGCTGGCGCTCAGCGAGGATGGGCGCTCATCGGGCTCTTGTGTGGTAACCACATGTGATAGATCAAAATCTTCGATATTTTTTAGTGCTGCTGTGTGATCGAATTTATCGAAGGTGCCTTTGAGTGGCAACGTATATGGTTTCGACATCGTTTTGACGGTGGCTGTTTGTAGTGGAGCGCGTGTTTTAATTTTATATACAAATTCTACATTCGGTGCAAGTGCTTCGCCTAATTCGTGTGCCTGATGTCCGCCGGCCGATGCGCGGTAGGCAGTTTCAGCTTCTGCTTGGTAGCGCTGTGATGATTTATGTTGGTGTTTAGGTTGGTGGCGTGATGAAGTTGCGTAGCTGGATATGCTGGCTTGAGAGGGTACACGGTGTGAGGCGACAGATGAGGGTGATGGAGCGTTGCCATTATCGCCATTACCGCCAACATATACGGCATTATGTGCCTGCGTAGCGCTCGGATATTTAGGTCGTACAGTTGTCGAACTGATGTGCTTCTCCTCGGCTGGTACTGTTACCATTTTGTAGTAGGATTTCGATTCCTGCGGTGAGGTAACAATCTTACCCTCTGCCTCAAGCTCTTTCATATATTTCATTACCGACTTCTCGATTTGTTTCATTATCTCTGCTTTTGGTATTTCCGTCGAGGCAGATACACGCAACTGTTCTGGATCTGGCTCTGCTTGTGGCACGTTAGCGCCCTGATAAGCTGGCTGATAAATATACTTGGTGCGATAGTGGCGATCGACGCCGTCACCATCAACAGCAACAACACCACCTCCACCACTACCCCCGTTGGCTTCGTACGAGTTGATGGTGTCGTCGTACACCTCGTACGAACGTGTTACTGGTTCTCGGCCGTAAGTGGGCGCCGACTGTTGCGGACCACCATTATCCGCATTTACACTGGCGATCGCTTGACCACGCTCCGTTTGCGTTTCCAATTGTTGTTGATTCTCGGCCTGCTGTTGTGCTTGCTGGATTTGTGCCTGCAATTGTGCACGCATTTGTGCCTCAAATAATGCTTTGTGGGTATCCTCCAATTGTTGAGTTGCCTGTTGTTGTTGTTGCTGCTGCTGCTGTTGTTGTTGCGCCACATTGTAGTAATCGTATTTTATGCTGGCTGAGGAGGGACCGCTTTCGTCGCTTATCGACTCATCATTCGATTGTGTTGGCGTTTTCGGTTGATTTTGTAGCGCACTTTCGGTAGAGAGTATGCGGATGGGTTCACGCAATCGTGTACCATAACGTTGCATTTTCATTGCATTAGCTACATATTCCTCAGCAGTCTCAGCGTCCTCAAGTGAACCCGACTCGTATGGACGCGCAGCACTTAAGCTGGCCGTATATTTGGCAGTGATCTGGGTGTGCACGGGTTCGCTTTCCGGTCGAATGAGGTTCATTTCCAAGTTGCCATATGGGTAGTCTGTTAGGAAGATAATGAAGATGAGAAAATGAGCGTGGATAAAATTTTCGCTAAATAGACCTACCTTCTCCTCCATCACTGGCATAGGCACCACCACGCCTTTGCGGATTTTTCTCAGTATGGCTAGCAGCGAGTGCTAGTTGATCTGCTGTGTCGGATTTTTCTGTTGCATCCTCGGCGGTCGCTTTGGCGCTACCTAGTGCTGGTCTGCGACGACTATAACGTCCATTGCTAACAGCCTCAGTCGAGCAGAGCGAAGCCAAAAGCTTCGTTGGAGAAAGAGAGAGTTTGTAAATGAAGAATATTTAATGAGAAATATAAACGAGTTTTTTTTTTCAAATAAGTATGGTATGATGTGAAGAAAATATAATACATAATTGCGTAAGATCGTGAGAACAAATTGAATCTCTCAAACGTAGCGATACTAGCTCTGATCACAGATTAATAATTAAGAGAATGAGGAAACGATTCACAAATGATAAGCTGAATCTCATACTCCAATGATTCGAGTGGCGAGCTTGGTGGTAAAATTGTTGAGAAATTGTTGGAACCAAATGAAAAATTAGACTGTAATAACTTAGTATGTGCTCCGAGCACCATAGGCTACCTGGAGAAAATGATGGCGTTGTATGATGAATTTAAATTTTTTAGGCAAGTGATACCTTTCTTTTGAATATTTTTATTTTGTCTAACTTCCGAATGCTATTAACTTTTAAAAATTTCTTGAAAATGAGCTGAGACGTTCTCAAGATTAGCTCTAACGAAAAAGGTCTTTAAAAATATAATATCTACTATTTAATACAAATAGGAAAACTAGTGCAATTTAAAATGCAAGACGATATAAACATATGAAAAAACCGGATATCGTTAAAAATTTCGATAAACATAGGTAGATTGATAAAAAGACGGTAACATCTACAGCGATAGCAATATCATTAGGTAAAATATCGAAACGAATGTCGGTAACGATATCGATAAGTGTGAGTATATCAACAACAAATGATATCGGCAACAATATAAATATCGATGCAGATAAATTATATCGAGGATAGATAATAGATAAAAATGTTGAGAAATATATTTCTATGGAAAACAATATCAATAGAGATACTAAAAAATTATAAAAATATCGCTGAAATACAGGTATGGTTGTCGCCAACGATTTCGATAACTGTGAGGATAACCATAAAGATACCTATAGAGACATCGATAAAAATAGAAAATAGATAGATACAAAACGATAAAGATATCGCTGAAATACCGGTACGTATTTCGATAACGAGTTCGATAACTGTGGGGATATAATAATAAAATTGTATCGGCAACAATAGTGATATCGATACAGAAAAATTGTATCGATAATAACAGTGAAATCGACAATGTTAACATACAAACTTTGAGCTCACTACCAATACGAAAAAATATGAAAAAAACGATACAAATATTGATAACGATAACAGCAAAACTCCAATCCTAACTAATAGCAGCAACAAAGTCAATAGGGATATAAATGAACAAAGCAAAACAAAATATCGATAACAAATATAAATGTGAATATAAAACAATGTCTCCATAAGCGACAAATTTATGAGAGAAGAAAAAGCGTTTGATTTATGATACAATCACTTCCTTCACGAAAAAAGGCCAATCATTAGCGCCAACAAGGAGTCAAACTGATTGAAGCACACACTGCAGAAATATATAACTAGCGTATTGGCGCATCGCAGCAGCAGCGACATATCCAACTGTTGCATCATCTACCATATATGTATGTATGGATGCCCGACAGCTCAAATCGATGCCGTCAAGTTCAAATGATTTGCGCCATACTTTACTTTCAACATACAATACAATATCTCAACCAACACACCATAGATATGCGTGCCACAATGTTATTGACTTTCTGTGTGCATATTGCATTTCCCAATCATTTATATCTAAACGGCAATTAACGGTAATTACGTGCAACAGTTGCAAGTGGTAAGTAGCACGTATCATAGAGCAACATGACGGCTTTGTTGGCAGGCAGCAGCCACAATACAAAAACAATTATACAATCGGCGAAAAGGAAAAATTTAAAAATATGAAGACGAACAACTACAAACGCACACACACACAAACACACACACACACACACATATATAAGCAGACGTGATATGGTAGAGCAAAAATTGGCAAGCAATTGCTACACAAGAGGCACTTTCGCTTTCTTTTTGGCGGCAGACGACGCTGCTCGGTTCATTCACATTGGTTACTGTGTGTGGCGGCAAACACCAGCGCTTATATCAGCTAGCATTAACTGTTAGGCTGCACGTTTTTGTTTTTGTTTTTTGTTTGTTGCTTTTTTGATTTATTTTTTCCGACTTTGCTTTTGCGATAGTGCTGCGCATTATCCTGGCGCTGCGTTTCGACCGTAAACTTGTTCGGCGAGCATTCAATGGCATGACCATTGTTGGCGTATGGTATGCGACAATTTTTACAAGCACTGTAAACGTTTTGAATGCATTGAGAGTTTTACTAGTCATTCCATTTAGGAAATCAATAGAGGTATTAATTTCTTCGGTGTTGCCTTGTATTCTGTACTTTTCGTTTTTATGGTGGGGTGGTTGCTGTGAAATTCTACCAACGAATGCTACGGATAGTGCGCGAGATTTTTTTTGGTTTTTATGACAATTCATTGCTGTCGTGACAGATTTCCGAGTTGAAGTTGATTTTAAAACCACAAGTAGGGAATGAACGGGCATGTCAAAAAATTCTGAGTATACAAAATTTTATTTTTTCGATTAACGAATCATTTTTTTTTTATTAATTTTATTCTTGTTATTTGATTTTTTATACTTCCAAAGGCTTTTTTCAAAAAAAAAAAAAATTTGCCACACACATTCACTTTCCTACTCCTTCAAATGTTCACACTTCCATCCATCTCACTGTCAATGCCAGCATTTGCAACAAATCCAACACTATAGCCTCTACTTACAATCAATAGCCACAAAAAATAAAAATATTTCGTATTTTGCGCGTACATTGTGCTCGATTTCACGGTCTAACGGTACAAAATGAATTGGTTGAGGCGCTGCTACGACCGCTGGCTTTTATAATAAAATTTACCAAACAACCATTGTGTTGTGTACGCCTGCGCCTACGTCGGAGGTGCCAGGCGGGCTGGCGTCCGATTGGCTGACTGTCGTACATCGTGGCGTTGAATAAAGCAAGCACGCTTTGCTGGTCATTTGGCAGCTTTTCAAGCATTGTGCTTAGTCGTTTGGCAGGACTGACGGCTGATCGAGTTGAATGAATGTACTATGAAATAATATTGAAACGACATATAGGCATTTTGGTAATGAGAAATAAAAATGAATATTACAAAAAAAAAAAACAAGAAAAAACTCGAAAAAAACTCGAAAAAACACGAAAAACTTGGCTGAGATAGTTTGTGAAAAAGTAGGCTGCGAAAGTGAGGATACAAAAAAATTTTTTATCCCCTTACATACAACGTAATGGGCTGGCATATTGGCCACAATTCAACAAACGTGTACAACATTTTTAAGGTGTGAAAAAAAACGTTTTTGAAACAAATTCAGAACTAAGCAATAATTTCGAAATGTGTACTAAAATAAAACAGCAAAATTTCTTTATTGTCGGGAATGGAATAGAATACATATGGAAGGTGTTTAGAATTTTTGTTTGTCTGTTCGCACTAATCTTCGAAACTACTGAATGGATTTTCAGGTGGCTTTAACACGTGACTAGACAGTAACCTCGGGTATGACATAGCGTATACTTTTTCAAAATATTAAATAAGAAAAAACAATTTTTCCTAGTAGTGGCTTACAATCATCTTCTTTTGACTAAAATCTAAATTTTTCAGCATCATCAAAGTATGCCGGTGTTTATTTTTTGTTAATGATTTCTTTCAAGCGTAGCAGTGCACGTTTGGTATAGCTGGTTATAAATAGATTCTAGAAATAAAAAACATTCAGCTAGGAAATTTAAAAAGTTATGCAAATTGTAACTTTATTAGTCAAATTGTCAAAAAATTTTAACTTTACCACTTCGCTATCGACATCTATATTTTTTTTCGGTTTATTTCTTTCAATACGTCCGATTCAATTTTTTTTTAAATATTTTTATGTAGACCTTTTAAGCGTAAACTATTTTACCATTTTATATGTTTTTTTGAAGAAATACAAAATTGTTTTAATTTATAAAAAAAATTTAATTTTTTATGGGATTTTCCGATGGATCTATTTTCAATAAAACTTGAAAAATTAGTTTCGAAAACAGTTTTAAGTTATAAAAAATTTCCATTTTTGGAGGTATTTTCAAATCGATCTATTTTCAAAAATAAGAAAAAATTTTTTCAAAACCTATATTAACTTTAAAAAAATTTATTTTTTTGAAGGTATTTTCAAATCCTTGCCTTAGAATATAATGAATTTTATAATTCTGAGAGTGATGCAGCCAAATGGTGCCATAAATATATTTTTTTAAATACACCGATCGCAACACCGCCTAGCGGTTGAATTTTTGTGTTATTCTTTTTTGTTTTTGAACGACATCCGTCAAATTATACTATAAATGCTGTTTTCTTTAATATTATAACCTCAGCGCCACCTAGTGGATAAATTTTAATTAGAGTTACTTCCCTCAGAAATTCAAAACTCGATTGTTAAATAGCACGACTAAAGCGCCATCTAAGGTTAGTTTTTTGTGACATTATTTTCTTCGATGCTTGTAGTAGATGTATTGAACATCAGCAATCTCGGATCATAAATGCGTGTTCTCCGCATATATTGTTTTCAACGCCATCTAGTGGGTAATTTTTTTTTGTTTATTGCATATTTCGAAGCAAGTTATATACTACTTAGAATACTAAAAAAACCGCACCAGAAATACAATTTTGTCGCATTGTGAATATCACCTAAAGCGAAAAGTATTAAGACCTTCGTGCCACCTTACTGGATTAATTCCTGATTTATGTATATTGCGCTATAACCGAAACCCGAGCGGTGATGAAAACTTAGATTTGCATAGTTCGTTTAAAGTCGATTTCAAAATTTAAGTCTAACAGGCAGGTCAAAAGCGATCTCCGAAATGGAAAACTATGAGAGTGATTTTCCAGTAATATTCCCAATGAAAAACTACAACCGAAAACATGGCATGCTGATGTCACCCAATTGAAACTCTTGGCTAAATCTAATTTTTCTTTCACTGCTCGGTGGCATATCAACAACGGCTTTCGGATTTTAAGACGGCACTCAGGTTGAAGTATTCAATTCTAAAAAAATATCTATTAGAAACTAGCGAGTAAAAAATATCAGTATAGAAATGCAGAATTATCGATATTATAGCTATATGAAAACTCACATCCCTGCATTTGTGACAACTGAGCCTATAGTATCGAAAGTCGATAATACACCTGCCACTTGAGCAGCTGATTAGACGATATTTGAAGAGGCGTAATGACATTTGACAGCAATTTACAAATCCAAGAAAGCCAACGTTGTTTTACGAAAATATTTGTTATTGCCAAATAAATAATAATTTTCAGTTACACCTTTTATTTATGGAAAGTTTAACTATTTTTTATTTCAACTTTGTTTTTTTTGTAAATAAAAAAGCCTTTTGCTCTGCTTTATATGACATCCTCAAGGCATTTAGCATGCTTAGTGGCGACGTATTTGTCATCACCGCTACGTGGCTGAACGTCAGTGTCATGGTAGCAGGCATCACGTCACTGACAGTTGCGCTAAACGTTAAATGTCAAAATGCGTGGGTTTGCCATTTTTTATTGTTGGCTGCGGGCGTGCGCCACGACGAATCGCTCAGCTGTTTTGGCGGTTTAGACATTTTTTGCTTTACTTTGATTGCTGTTGTATGCGTCAATTGTAATGCTTTTTGTTTTGACAATTTTAGTGACATTTATTGATTTATGAGGTGTGATTTCTGACTTTACGTGACTTCATGTGTTCAATAGTATTGAGTTTTTGGCAGACACGTGTAAATTTTTGTTAAACGATATAAGTATGTAAAATTTGCGTAGAATTGTCATGTCAGTGAACTGCAAATGAAACTGAAGCATTATTTGTCAGTTTATGAAACATAATTAGATTACAGGAATTTTCTCAAATTAATGTTATTTTATTAAGTTTTTTTTTTTATTTAGTTCAGCTTAAGCTGAGGTTACTAAGCGGCAACTGTCGACCGTCGTAGGTGTTTTGACTGGTACATTGTCCGTTGGGTACTCATGCGGTTAGACTGAAGATAGTCTCTGACCCTTTCTACTGCAGCTGTATGGAGGAGGATGAGGTGGATTCATCTTTTCATTTTCTGCTCAGCTGCCCTGCCTTTGCGAGACTGAGGTTCAAGTACCTAGGCTCGTACTTTTTTAGGACTCCAGAAGAGCTTTCTGCGTTGGAGGTTGGTAATTTGCGTTAATTCATTCGGGGTACGCAACGTTTCTCAGGTTAATCTTTCCTGATTTTTCCGATTCACGTTACCGTTCATAAAACAGGTGGTATCACAATGGACTCCTACTATGTCTAAGTGAGTTCCCCACTGCGGGAACTACTCGTACCACAGTAACCTAACCTAAGCTAAGCTTAAATTAATTTAATTTTGAAACGTGAAGTAACTAAATTTTTATGATAATTAATAATTTTAAGGTTATTTGTTATTTGTTTGTTTTAAGTAATTTTAATTCAAATTTAAATTTGTTTTTAAATTTTATTTAATATATTTTCAAGTTGAAAGATAAGGATATTTATTTTCACATATCATTATTTTGTATTAATTTTTATTTTAGTCGCGCTTCAATTAATCTAACGACTTTTAATTTAATTGTACTGCCTTATTTAATTAAGTTTAATAAATTTAGTTTACTTAAATTGGGTTTTATGCAGTTTAGTCTCGTTCAATTTAATGTAATTTGATTCAAATCAGTGTGACGCTGTCTAATTTAAATTCAAAATGGTTTGCTTTAATTTAGTTCAATTAATTTAATATACTTTAATTTAGTTGAAATCAATTTTGTTAAATTCTACATACTTCGGTTCAATTTAATTTAGGGTTAGTTCATTTTTCTTATTTCCTTTAATTCAAATTAATCTGTCACTTATAATGCGACCTAAGATTTACTTTTATTTAGTTCTTTTTAATTAAATTAAATTTGTTATAGTTAAGTTTAATTTAATTCAATTTAGTTCATTACAATATAATACAATTTAATTGAATTCAATCGGACGCCATTTAATTTCAAATTGATTTTCTTTAATTTAGCTTAATGCTATTCAGTTAAATTTATTTTAAAGCTGTTTTGTTTAGTGTAATTTAATTTAATTTAATGTAGTTTAATTTAGTTTAATATAGTGTACTCTTATTTAGTTTAAATCAGATTAGTTCTGTTTAATTTAATTCCATTCAATGTAGTTTAGTTTAGTTTAATTTAATTCAATTCAATGTGATGTTATTTAATTTATATTGAAATAGATTTACTTTAATTTAGTTTAACTTAGTTGAATAAAATTTCCATCTGACGCTTCTTAATTTAAATGCAAATTGATTTCCTTTAATTTAGTATAATATTATTTATTCTAATTCTATTTGTTTAGTTCGATTCAAATTGATTTAATTTAATTTAATTAACTTAATTCAATTCAATCTGACGCTCTCAAATTAAATTTCAAATTTATTTACTTTAGTTTAGTTTAATGTAAATGAATTTTATTCAATTTAGTTAAATTTAATTTCATTTAATTCAATTTGTTCAACTCAATCTAATGTAGTTTAGTTCAAATTAATTTAATTCAATTCAATTCAATCTGACACAATTTAATTTAAACTCAAATTTACTTACTCTAATTCGTTTAATTTTACTCAATTCAGTTGAAAGTAATTTAGTTAGAGTTAATTTAAATCTGATTAGTTTAATGTTATTTAATTATTTTTGGTTTACCTTAATTTAGTTTCATTTAAATCAATTCAATTTGACGCAGTTTAATTTAGTTTGAAACTGATTTTCCTTAATTTATTTTCATCTATTTAGTTTAATATTACTAAATTCCTTTTAATGTTATTTAATTTAATTTGATTTAAAGCTGTTTAGCTTAACCTTATTCAATTTAATTTAGTTTACTTCAATCTAGTTTAGTTTATTATTAAATTAAATTAACTTAATTTTACTTTCATCTAATTCAGTTTAGTTTAATTCAACTAAATCAAATTTAATTCAATGTAGTTTATTTCATTCTCTTTATATTTTGTTATTAATATATGTATATGTAACAAACATTTTGCACTAGCTATCAATTCTTCCTTCCTATCTTTAACCTTTGCCACCTTCAATTACTTTGAATTTCCCCTTTGTAATGGCACATTTCCGTGAAGGGCAAAAGTTACATCACAGCAAAATTTCCTGCTATTTCAAGATCTTCGAAAGATTATAACCGACGATTAACTGCGCACATATGTACGTGAGTACAAATGTATCAATGTCTGCATGTATGTATATGTGTACATAAAGCCCATTTATTTATCTGCAATATTTATGTAAGTAGAGCATGCCGCGTGCCGCATGCCTCATGCTACATGCCACATCTGCCTAACTACTCGTCGTTCATAACACAATTTATGCAAATTTGCGACGCGAAGCAGAAGTGAAAAATTAGAAGAAGAAGAAGAAGAAAAAACATTAATAAGCAGTATCGCCAACAGCGGGTAAAGTACATGCTGTTGTTGTTAATTGTTAGCTTAATAGCTCGCATCCTCATACATAAAAATATGCGCCACAATGTACACGTTTTCTTTTATTACTGCACATTGAATGTTGCATTGAAAAACGCCTTGTGCCACGGTAATTTCAGGAGTAACAACCTCTTTGCTGAATGGTCGCGCTGTCAAAACGCCACGCTGGTGGCAAGTCCAGCGATATGTTTGTTATGTGGTAACAATTGTATTAAGTAAAATGTAACGTCAAACAGAAAACCACTCGGCACATACTACGAGCCAATTAAGAAAATGTACATTTGGGATTTATTTTTTTTTTATTTTATTTTATTTTTGCATTTTTGTTGTAACAATGTCAGTAACAGAATTGTGTTTGTTGCAGGAATCGTATTCCTCCCTCCCTCTCTTCACTATCATTTAAATTTTCTTGCTCGCTTTTTCCCTGCCAGCTTTGTGGTTTATCCAACTGGAAGGCAAGTCTGCCTTTTCTACCGTACATATCGTCTCCTTTTCAAATTTTTCACTTGAATTTTTCGCGTATTTTTTGTTGGTCTTTTGTTGTTGTTATATCAATTGGATTTATTACTACCTGTAATTAAATAAAATAATATACCTGCCATAATGAGTTTGACTTAATTCGACTGTGGAATGGACAGTGTCGAACGGATGATGACCGACGAGACTTGGCTCTGACTATGGTATTAGTTTGGCAAACAAAAAGCATAAGTAAAAAAGTTTGTTCAATGCGTTGCAACTGGTTTTGGCACTGACCGATAATCGTAAAAGTTGTGAAGTGCGTGTGCAGAGGCTGCAGTTTTATGTGGTGGAAAGAGAGAGATCTTTATGAGTCTCAATTTGTTAACCACTTTTATTCGTCTATTTGCAAATCATAGATTTCTGAAGATAAATTTAGGAGTAGCCAATCAGGTATTAGCTTAGCTGCCAAGTATTTGATTTTTCATAGGCGATAAACATCGTGCTCGAAAAAAATAAAATATAAATATAATAAAATAAAATAAAATATATTGTTATATGTATGGTATTAATTAATTTATTTTACGATTAACTGCATAATTTAATTAATATTACCGTCTTCAACATTTAAAATTTTTCCAAAATAAGCTTCCTCTTTCGTTTCACAAAATTACTGTAATAGTTCGTTTAATATATTAATTAATTTGTATTTTATTTATTAAACAGGTGGCAACCCTGCTCAAATATATTTTTCAAACCAGGTAGTCCTTAACCTTTATCATTTGACATTCATTTCGCAATATTTCAATTAATTTATTAATTTAACTTTGATGATATTTTCGAAATTGACGCTAACCTCCATTTCTTACTCATATTGTAAAACTTGATTTAACTTACTAATTTAATTACACTTACCAGCTTTGAAATATTTTCGAAACTAAGCTTTAAAAGTCACTTCTGTAAATTATAATATTGGTTTAATTTATTAATTTAATTTACTTTAATTTTTTAATAGGTGGCAACCAGTTTTTTCAATATATTTTCAAAATTATAATTACACGCTTAATTCATTTTCACATATTATATTATATTGCAAGATTTTATTTAATTTATGAATTTAGTTCAATCTAACTTTTTAAATAGGTGGCAACTATGTATCTTTGAAAATATTTTCAAAATTCAGGCTTACTTCAGTTTCTCAACCTACGTTGTAATAATTCATTTTACCTATGTAAATTATTTAACTTTATTTAATTTAATTTTGAAACAAGTGGCATCCATTTTTAAAACTAAGCTTAAGGTCCCTTTCGTTTCGCAACCATAATGTAATATTTCATTTAACTTGTTTATTTAATTTAATTTAATTTTTGAAACAGGTGGCTACTCTGTCTGAACATATGCTATATATTAGTCAAGGTTATAAACTTTAAGAACTTTGAAAATACTTTACTCAGGTTGTCAGTCTAAAAAATAAGCCATGTGAGGGACATTTGAAAACATTTCTAGTAGTGTTGCCATTTGAAAGTAGCTTAGCGCTCCACTTTAGCAGCCAAGTGTACTTGGTACTGCATACCGGGTATCAGCCCGTAGCCACTACTGTCGCTCACCTAAGGGTTAATGCCTGCGCACGTTCATCATACGACCTGGCACACCTCAGTTCACGCATACGTATTGCCTGCGATCAAAATCAAGTTGAATGTAGCCATTTATCTGCTGTATGATAAATGTATTTGAAATTTAAATTATTTGAATGCTCATGAAATATTTGTAAAGTGTTAATGTTTTGTCCTGCTGAGAAGCAATAAGGTAACAAAATAAACACAATACCTCAAAACAACATTAACACGCATAAATTATATAATTCAACTTCAAAGGTGTAAGGAAAATTTCAAAAGCAAATAAATTACAAATAAATGCATGCTAACCGTGAGTGAACAGGAAAAAACTGAACGAAATCGAAAATGCTGCTACAACCATTGGCTATCGTCGACAAATGAAAAGCGAAATAATAAAGGAGTCTTGCTGTAGGTTAGAAAACTTCATAGCCGACTGGCAGAGTGTGTTACGCTATAAGGCGATTGCTATACGTAAGAAGCGCTTCAGCTAATTACAATGCGTCGAATCAGCGACCATGAAAAGCTGCTGCCGTTGCTACTGCCGTTGCTGCAGTTGCTAACAATAGCAATGAAATGCATGAAATTCAAGCAACAACAAAAAAGTAGCTAACATTCATTAACAAGACTAGCAGTTTTTCTTTTTCATATGCAATTTTTGGTTTTGTTGCTTTCTTGCTCTTCGTTTTCCTTACATGTAACACTTTCGACTAGGCGATTTTGTTGAATTTTTGATTGGCTTTTTAACAAACGAAAATATTTCTTATAGCGCTTGGTATGCGTGAACGTCAAAAAGTGTTATGTGAGCAATGCATTTGTTAGCGAATTATTTTATGCTGCACTGAATATGAAAATAAAAGTTTTAGCCATAGTGGTTTTGAGTATTTTTTGTTTTTGTTTTTTGTTAGAAGAATTGAAATACCAGCCTCACTCGGTACGCTTTGTAAAGCTTCAAATTTTTGTTGGTTGAATAAGTGAAATGGAAATTGTTTTTTATAAGGAAATTTTTCCCTGTTCCTGTGCTCACAAATTGTGTTGGGGAAAGTTGAAGTAAATTGAAAAAAAAGAAATATTAATATTTCTAGTCTATGTCAATAAAATATATATATAATTTTTGAGCTAAAGAGCAGTTTTTATAAGGAAAGTATTGAAAAAAATTCACAAGTGAAAATCTTTTTTATCTTAAATATTTTAGAACAGTCTTGCCAGCTGTCGAAAAATTTTAGTTTAATAAATATTGGAGTTTAAGTTAGGCAAATATTGCTGGTACTGGTAAGATGGCGGAGAAGATTTTTATTCAAAAATATTTTTGAGTAGGGTTGCCACCTATGTAAACAAGGAAAATAAGTGTAATGTATTGAGTATGAAATATTGAAGTATGAATATTAAATTAATGTATTTTATAATAGTTTTATTTCAAAAGTATCTTGGAATAGGGTTGCCAGCTGTCAAAAACAAACAAAGTCAATTAAATATCGTAACTGATATTACGAAAATAATGCAATACTGGTATGCCGGCGAAGAAGAGTTTTTCTCAAAAATATTTTTGGATAGGGTTGCCACCTAAAAATAATTAAAATGAAAGCCCTTAATTATTGAGTTCTTTGAATACCACTAACATAGATGAAACTCATTAAATCAGCATACAAAGAAATTCTACATATATATTTTTTTTGTATTATGCTTATTTTTGCGTGTTCATTTCTGAACCGGAAATCGATATCGCTTATACGCCATGTGAATGCGATAAACGCAACAGGTTATATAACATCATCACGTTTGGGGATACGCCTTGCAGCAGCGCTACTAATACGAGTACATGTCTGTATGTAAATTTAAACTGAAATCCAAAATCAAATCAAATCAAATCAAATCAGATATGTATTGCTATGTTGATACAGCAAATAATAAATACCGCTATAAATGCCAGCACGCATGCGCACATAATTGATCGCCAAATTCGCGTTTGGCATTTCGACGAGCAAGTGGTCAATGAGTGCGGACAATTTGGCAGCGAAAAGGTGGGTAAATTGCAAGCGATCGTACACCTGTATGCATACACACAGATTTTCGTGCAGCTGCTTGCGCGCGTAAAACTAAAAAATAATTACTAAAAAAAAAGAGGGAAAATAAAGTTGGTAGTGTATACGAAATTGCCGTAAAATTAAACTACACAAAGTAACAATTGGGAGATAAAATAAATTATGAAAGGAAAAAAAAATTAATGCTCTACATTAAAAAAAAAATAATACTAAGCCACCTGAAAGTGTGGCTATTTGCCAGGTTTGGAATTGTATTTCAATAAAATTCATTCGGTGCGTATGACTCACTGTAAGGAAGAAAAATCAAATAACAAATAAAAATATAACAAATACATGTAGCTATGTATGAAGAAGAAGGAGAAGGAAAGCATAAAAAGCTAGCAAGAGGAAATGCTTGCGGTAAATGTTTTTAAATACTTACCTGCATACTTTTAGGCGACTATAAAATTTGGAACTTCAAGATTTACTTACAAAATTTTTTTACAAAAGTAAGTTTTGTTTGTAAAAAGCTGTTTTGAAGTTACATTCCGGTTTTCTAACACTACTGGAAATAATTTGAGAAAGCCCAAAGATATTAATATTTCGGAAAAAATTAAAAAAAATAATGTACTAATTTTTCATGTTTTTCAAAAAAAGTCAAAAACTTCTTTTTTATTTTAATTTTTCACAATATTTCAATAAAAATGGAACTTATTTTCATTTTTTTTTGCAATTAATCATTATTAAAGAGGGATTGAAATTTAAAAAAAGAAGTGAACTGGATGTTTTTGTGTTCTAAAAATTATTATAATTAGTGCACAAAACTAAATAAATAGTAAAACATCTGATGTTCTCTAGGAAATGTGAAAAACATTCACGCTTTGAGATTCGATGGCAATACATATTTCAAAAGGGCCAAAATTACAAATATCGTTATCGATATTATTATCAGTAATACGTTCGTTATGAATTTAACAATAGTTATGATTTTTGCCCTATTGTTACCGCTATCGTTATTGTTATAGTTTTTTTTTTTCTACCGTTATCGTAATGATTACGAATAATATTTTAATGTTAGCGTTATTTTCATCGTTATCGATGTTTGTACTTTCATCGATATTTCTATCGTTATTATGTTCTTACCATTATCGATATTTTTATCGTTATCAATGCTCTAACCCCCAACATATATGTTCAACTTTCCTTTTATTTTTGCCGTTATCGATATTTTTATAGTTTTCGTCATGTTTATCGTTGTCAATGTTCCTGCTTTTTCACATCGAATTTCAGATTTACCGTTATTTATCGCGTTATCGATATTTATCTCGTTATCGATATTTTTATGGTTATCAATATTTTTTATAGTTATCGAAAGTTTTCTTGATATCGCCATTTTTATTATTAAGCTTGTTGGGCTGAAGCCCATTAGCGCAAAATGTGACCAACACAAGGGCACTAAATGTGAAGCCCTTCATTAAATTATTACAAAATAACACAATTTTTGTTTTTTTTTGCTTACACAGTTTTTAAAAAATATATGGATTACTTTATTGAGCACAGTATGAAAAAATAGTACATATGTACACAACTTAAATTCTAAATATTGCACAAATTTAATACAATTTGTTTTACTAAGATATAAATTTTAGTCTTTATACAAAACAGAAAATGATACAAAAAAAGTTATACAAAAAAAAAAAAAGAAGAAAGTGTGAGAAACCCAAAACAGTGCCAAAAAGATATTTACAAAAAAAAAAAAATGAAAAACAAAAAAACAATAAAAAAAAATATCCACAAAAAAAATAAAAAAGTTACATTAATCAAAATTATGAAAAAGAGGCACATAATTTAAAAAATGTAAATTAAAAAAAAAAAAATATAAAAATAATCGGTTAACAAGTCATTTGTCGGAAACTCTCTTTGCGAATTGCAAATATGCGCTAAGTAGGGGAATTAAATTTGATAGAGAATAGCAAAAGCTAGCTAACACTGAAATTTTATTTTCTTTTTTTCTGGAAAATATTTCATATACAATATGTATATTAGTTTTCTTCAACTCTTCAAACGAAAACATCCCCTAAAGCTCACTTTCAATACCAGTATAAAAAAAACTTCAAAAGAGATATGTAAAATATGGAAAAATTTAAATATTTTACAAAATTCGAACGCAATCAGTTTTTTTTTAAAAGATTTTTTAGCTAACACATTTTTTTTTACCAACTTTAAAGATAGTCTTTCATGCCTAACTCTTCACCAACGTCGTCGTCTTGAACTCCACGGCCGTGCTCATCTGAGCGCCCAAATTGTCACGCACAAATTCGCGGATCTGCTGCAAATGAGCGTCCACTTCCGCAGCGTTCGGAGCAGCAGCAGTAGTTGTGGGAGCTCTAGCGCCACGCTTACGATTACGACGCCGCGCCGCCTTTGCGCTATGTGCGTGATAGTTAAATGGACGTTGCGTATTTGCGGCGTGATTGTATGATTGCTCCTGCTCGGACGCTCCATGCGTCAGCGGCGTATCATAGTCGAATTGCTGTTGCTGTTGTTGTTGTTGCTGCTGTTCTTCCAGTTGTTCGTGTTGCTGTTCGTGCAGTAGTTGGGCTTGCAGTTGTTGTTGTTGTTGGTGATACGCAGCGGGCGATATGCCGCGATGACGCTCGTATGGCCGTATCGATGGCAATACATAGCCGCCGGCATAGTCCGCGGCACCCTTCTCGCTGTTGTGCGTATAAATGACTTTGGTGTGCGTTTGACGTGGATTATTTTCGGCGCCGTGCGTGGCTACAAGCGCGTGGTGCTCTTCATGTTGCGCCAGTTGTGCTTGGTGCTGTTGCTGTTGCTGGTGCTGCAATTCCTGTTCCTCCTCTTGCACATAAATGGGTTGATGTTGCAGCGAAGCGGCATGTTCTGCATGTGTGGCCTGTTCGTCGTAGGCGCCCTGCGGTGCTGCTGCCAAAATGTACACGTTCTGGTAGTGAAGATTACCGTGCGCGCCTTGCGACGCTTCCGGCGCGTAGTAGTATTGTTGCGCCGAGTGGGGTTGTTGTGCGGCTTGCACAAAGTAATGTTGTCCGTGCTGCAGTTGTTGTTGTGCGTGAGCTACTTCTTCTTCCTGCTGCGGTGCATATTCTACTTGCTGTTGGTGCTGATGCTGCTGTTCCTGGTGCTGTCGCAGGTGCTGCTGTTGCAATTCCGCCTGCTGCGCATTGAGTTTGCCCTTGTAGCCTTGGTAGACATCATCGATTTCCGGATACACAACCGATTGCGGCGTGGGCGCCACCTGGTGCGCGTACGTTACTTCTGGCGAATAGCTGTGCTCCTCCTCAGCTGGCAGCTGCTGCGCGGCGTGTGGCTCATGCGCTGGTGGTTGCAGTTCATGCGTTGGCTCTGCGTACGCGTGCTGCTGCTGCACTTGTTGTTCGTAGAGATGCTGGTGTTGTTGTTCGTGTTGTGGCTGCTCCAAATGTTGTTGTGAATATTGCTGTTGCTTTTGCTGCTCAGCTTCTTCCAGTAGGCGCAGGTATTGTGCCGCGCGTATTTCCAAATACTGCTGCAACAGCGCTTGCAGATGGGAGGCATACTTGGTGGGTCCGGGGATGCGCAAAACGATTACAGGCTCTTCGTAGGCACCATGCTGGCCTTGTTGTGTAGCCTCTTGATGCGAATGTTGTGGTACGTCGAGCACCTCAGGTGGTTGTTGTACATCGTGGTTCGGTCGCTCTTGCACGTAGCTTTGCGGTTGCAGCTCATAGGAGTAGGACGGTTCGATGCTGACATCCGTCTTCGGTGGATAATAACCGGGCGCATCGGCAGCTATGTTCTGCTGCGAGTAAGGATAGAACATGAACTTGGGACGCTCGTAGACGTAGCCATTGTGCGCGGAGTATGCGCCATAGCTGTGAATGCAAAAAAAGAGAATCAATCAGGTCATCATCATCACCACATTCCTCTACCCGTACTTACCCCAGTTCGCCGTCAATGGTGCGCTTGCTAGTCTGCTTCTCACCCTCGGTGCTATTGTCATGTTCCACTTTAATTTTAATTTTCTCGCCATGCAGTTTGAACTGTTTGTCCAACTCCTTGATGAATTCCAAATCGTCAGCGGGCAAATCTTTGAAAGCGGTCGTTACATCGCTCACTTTCTTGCGTTTATTTTTTATGCTTTGCGTCGCGGCTGAGGTTACGATGGAATTGGGCGTTTTGGTCGGTCGCTTTTTAAGCGACTGCACCTTCTTTGGATAGCTGGATTTTTCGATAACTTTTGTGGCATTATTCAAAGTAGCAATGTTGTTAGGGGTTTCCTTCATAACTGATTTGTCATTGCTATCTTTTACGATAACTGTTAGCGCGTCATTTGGGTCATCGCTTTGTTTACTCTTGGTTTTCAGTTTTTCGTGCTTGGCGCCATCTGTAGGTGTGCTGGCAAAGAGCAGCGCTATTAGTAGCGGCAACTGTAATAAAATGAAAAGCGCATGAGAAAAGTGATATGGGAGTTGTAAGTGTATCGATAACAATGCGATAAACAGCTTAAAATATAATCGCATTAGAAAGACAGGAGGCCATAAAACTTAGCGCTCAGAAATTGTAAGCATTCGAAACATTCCTCTATATATTTTATAATACAATTTAAGAGTTTTTTTTTAGGAAATTTCGCAATTTTCTAGTGAGCAAGGAAACCGGATATTTTGTTCAATTTTAATTAATTTAGTTTTGGTTTACCAGCGTCCCGTTTTCGATATAGTTATCGATATTTTTGCGTTAATCGTTATCGTTATCAAGCTCCAATCTATCAACTATATATAGTGATAGCAGCGTGAGGAGAGACAGAGAAAATAATTTGACCAATTCGCGCACCTCTCTTTGCTTCTGATTATGCAATTTATTTAATTGATTGTGTCATTCATGTCATTTGTTTCCGATTTTTCTCACCACAGTACTAAGGAAGTGGGCTTTTTATGACGGTTTCAAGCAAAAAGAATATGAACATAAAAATCTCTTTCAGAAAATTTGTTTGGAAGTGCGAAAGGATTTTTTATTACATCGCTCAAACTTATTTCTGATACTCATTCAATTATCGAATATGGTAATATTACGATAACAGCGATAATGATGTCGATATTGAGAACGATAACTACTAAGATTACGCAAAAAAACAAGGAAGAGCACGCCATAAGTGTGTGCGCCCTCGATAGCGATTACGATAATTATAATGTTATCGATAATGATAAACATTTCGATATGCATACAAGAAATTACTAGAGTATTTAAAATAGAAGAACCCAAAATATCGATAATAATAGCGACAAATATACCGATAACGATATCGATAAAAATAACTTTAAACAAATACGCTAATGATAACGATAAACACAACTACAATAACTAAAAGAAACTTAATATCTATAAATATATCGATAATTAAGACGGCTCGATAGCTTTAATGAGTACGATTGCGAGTGAGTACGAGGTAAAAGTAGTTCAGTAATTTTTTTGAATCAAAGAGCCAAAAATACTGAAAACAATGACGATAGAGATATCGATAACGATAACTCTAAGCAGTACGCTTATGCTTACTTACTTACTTACTTAATTGGCGCTATAACTGCTTAAGCGATTTTGACCGAACTTCTCCTACAATTTGAGGGACCTATAGTTTTACGCCGACTCCGAACGGCGAATGTGTTTTCTTTTTGTTTTTTTGTGAGAAGTTTTTTTTTCATGGCAGAAATACAATCGGAGGTTTGCCAATGCCTGCCGAGGGGCGACCAATATTAGAAAAAACTTTTCTATAATTTTTGATGTTACTTGCCTCGGGAAGGATTAGAACCCGGGACCCACCGAATAAAGCGCGCACACTCACGCACTCGGCTACGGTAGACACTAATGTCAAAGATAAAAAATTGATAATTACAGCAGCAACTAATAGAGAAATCATAGCGATTAATATATCGATAACGATAAATGATGATCCGATAGCGGTAATGAATACGAAGAAGAATGCGAGTTTCTCTTCCTACCAAAGTCATGTAAGCATCACTTTAACACCAAATGTACCAAGCGGGGTTAAATGACTCATTTAAAAAATGCAAAAGAAAGTTCAATTCTGTTTCTTTCTTTTCTTTGGGTTTCTCTGTTTACTCTTCGTTTTTTTGTTGTTAAAAAGTAAACAACAAAGTAACAGAAAATTTACCTTTTTATTTTACTGCTCTATGTCTTGATTGAAATTTACTTCAATTACTAAATTTATTGCTATTAAAAAAATCCTTTCAATTCGGTTTCATACATTTTTCGCGAAAAATGCTACGTTTACCAAGTGAAATCATAACAGGAAGCCTATTAAGTGTTCAACAAATAAAAAAATTGCAATAAAGATTATATTCTTGCATAATTTCTAAACATTTACCACACAGCTTTTTGTTTTTTTTTTGGCTCATCGCCTGGCAATCTCTTTACTATAATAGACAGTAAACCGCAAATTAGAAAACAAATGAAAAAAAATAATAAAAAATATTATCGGCAATCTTTGCTGTAACGAGTGGCAGTAGTTTAAGAAATCATAACACACACACACACAGAGAGACAATGAAATTTAAATTTCAAAATACAGGAAAAATACCACAAAAGACAAAGATCGCTTGTTAAGAGCGTTGGCAACAAAGTGAATTACCGCTGATGTTGCTGTTTTTGTTGGCTAACTGCTGCTGGCTGCTGGCTGCTGAGGCTGTTGGCTAGTGGCTGGCGGGCGGCAAACCAGCCACCCATAAGACGCAGTGACCAATAATGCTGTAACAAATTTGGCCAACTGGTCACACATTTGTGCAAGCGGATAAATGTACATACAGTGTAATTTCTATGTACGTGTGTGTGTGTGTGTGTATTTGCTTATTTGCCAGCTGAATGACTTCCTGCTTCAGGTCGAAGATGCGAGTGCCACTTTAAATTAGACGTTATGTGCGCTTACTTTTGTTGTTCACCAGCCTGCTTGCACAAACAAAAGTATGTAATTTTTTAAACATGTGTGTGTGTGTGAAATGCTTTGCTGAAACCAGTTGCGCACGAAATTTCAGATTTGACACACTGTGCCATTTTATTTATATGCGCTGTAAGGCATCTTTGGTTCGGTTGGGATATATTTTTAGTTTAAGTGCTTCGAGTGCTAGGCATGTAAAGTCTTTAATAGTTGTAATATATTAAAAATGTTAGAGTTAAATTATTTCCTGTCGTCTTAATGGCACCACATCTATATAAGTGGACCTAGGTCTGTGGCCTATTCAATAATATACTCATACAAATAAAAGCTTGTTGTTTTATATCCCAAAATTCTTAAAATGGCGCAAAATGATTTTTATTACTGAATGCTTTTGAATTTAAATGATGCGCATTTTTCAATAGTGGATTATTTTATTCTCATCAATTTTTTTGTATATATAACTAATATATATGTACATACATTTGTAGGTTCAACACATTTGTAGCTGTCAGCTTAGAATTGTGGCCATGGCCACTGCCAATAGAGTTTTGAATCCAACAAGATTAATTGAATTTTTGGTGAAGAACCACTCGAACCACTTGTCAAATGCAATTGTGCGCCGCTGAACCCCCGCAGTTGCATGTATGTAGGTGAGAAACCTGATAAACTAGCAACAAATATCTTTAACTCAGTAGTAAAATTTGATATTTTCAAGTAAGTAAAATGCAGTGGAAAATTAAATTAGAGAAATAAAATCAATAAGTTGTCTCAAGACGCATACAAAACCAAAAACAAATCGGTACTGTACTCCAGCGATTTACAAAGTTTGGTACATACATATATATATATGAACCTCACCAAAACCAATGAAGCCCAACATATAAAATATTTTGTTTTCATAATAATCTTCTTTACTTAGCTGGAAAAATTATGTTTTTATTTCAAATGCGTTGGCTCTGTATGATCAGTAAGCAGTTATATTTCAGATTCTGATTTTTTAATTATGACTTCTTTATAATTAATGCCAAGAAATGGGTTAAAAAAGGTTTTTGAATTAATATTTTTAAATCTTATGCATCGAACCTTTGAAGCATTGCCGGCTTGTTGAAAATATTAATAACGCAACTAAATAAAGCAAAATAAAAAAAAACAAAAAAGTACCTCAAACTAATAAAAAATAACTTCAAATTAAATTAAAAAAAAAAAATAAATTAAAAAAGGGCAATAATAAAAAAATCAAAAAAAAAAAAAATAAATAAAAATATTAATAACGCAACTAAATAAAGCAAAATAAAATAAAATTAAAAAAAATACACCAAACTACAATAATAAAAAAAATAACTTCAAATTAAATTAAAAAAATTACTCAAAATAAGGCAATAATAAAAAAATCAAAAAAAAAAATAATAATAAATAAAAATCTATATTAAATTAATTTAAATTAAATCAGATAAAACAACATGTAATAAAATGAATTTTGGAAATGCCATAAAATAAAAACTGAATGTTTAAAATATTTAATTAAGTGAAATAAAGTTAAATAATAAAATAAGATACCACAAAAAAAATACATAAAAATGTAATAAAATGCTACAAAATTAAATTCAATAATATAAAATAACACAAAACAAAAATAGAAAAAAAATTAAAAAATAAATTAAATTAAACGATGTTAATTCATATAAAGTAACATGAAACACAAATAGAATAAAAAATAAATTATACAGACGATTCATAAAAAATAAGGCCACAAATAAATAAAAATTAATTTAATGTTATAAAATAATATGAAATAAAAAGAAATGAAGAAATATCATAAAATTAAAAGAAAAGTCAAAATAAAAAATGCTACAAAATTAAATAAAATAATATGAAATAACACAAAATAAAAATAGAAAAAGAAATTAAAAAAAAAATAATTTAAATAAAGTTAATTTATATAAAATAACATGAAACAAAAATAAAATAAAAAATAAATTATACAGACGATTCATAAAAAATAAGGCCAAAAATAAATAAAAATTAAAGAAATTATAAACTAATTTAATGTTATAAAATAATAGGAAATAAAACGAAATGAAGAAATACCATAAAATTAAAAGAAAAGTAAAAATAAAAAATGCTACAAATGAAATAACGCAAAATAAAAATAGAAAAAGAAATTAAAAAAAAAAATAGTTTAAATAAAGTTAACTTATATAAAATAACATTAAACAAAAACAAATTAAAAAAAAAAAAAATGAAAGAAATTAAAAACTTATTAAATAAAGTTAAATAATATGAAATAACAATAAGTACCTAAAATGAATTAAAATAAAATAAACTTCAATTATATAAAATAACATGATATAAAACGAAATGGGAAAAAACATAATATAAAAAAAAATATAAGAAAAAATTTTATATTCGTAAAGTGAAATTAAGTTAAATAATTTGAAATAAAACGAAATAATAATTTTGGGAAAAAGTTCAAAATAAAAAAAAAATATGCATATGTAATAAAGTTAAAGCATATAAAATAACAAGAAACAAATGGAAATTAAAAAAATAAAATGAAAAATCTTAAAAAACTTAACAATTAAATAATAAAAAAAACAAGACCTTAAGATATAATAAAATGAGATATAAAATAAAAGAATTAAAAAAAAAAATACAAGAAATTAAATTAAAATAATAAATAACAAAATAAAATTAAAAAAATCAAAAATTAAATGAAATAAAGTTAAATAATATAAAATAACGTGAAAGAAAACCAAGTAAAATAAAATTTAGAAAAAACTAATAAATCAAATAAATGAATTAAAATGAAATAAAATGAAAAAATATAACCGATATAAAATAAAAAAGCGAAAAAGGTAAAAAAAAGTGTAATGGAAATAATTAAAGCAAAACTAGTTAAAATAAAATAAAATAGTAAAATATTAAAAAATGAAAAGGTAAGCCAACTATATAAAAAGAAACCAAATGAAACAAAAATATGTAAAACAAAATGGGATAAAACGAAATAAATCAAGCAAAATTAGAAATACCAAATTTTTGGATCAGAAAAAAACAAAAACAATAGTATAGAACATCGTTAAATTCAACCAATAAAATAAAATATCATATGTAAATTAAGACAGAAAATGACAAAACAAAATTATAACATAAAATAAAATGATAGATACACGTAAATAATTAAAATCAAATAAAGTAAAATGAAATAATAAAAGCATTTGTTATAAGAATTATAACACCATTTAAATATTTATAATAAAATTGGTCTTATTTGAATTCAAAATAGATTTCACCAACGAGAAGTCTCTATTTCAAATATATGTACCTCTTTTCTTAGGTAAGGATCAGCAATACCACAAATAACCTACTTAAAAAATAATTGAATTGCCAATTTGTATATAGGTTTATTATTCAGTATACATATATGTAGATATATATTCGTTTCGCATAAAGTGCTTTAATTTGTGCCATTTATCATTTATGCAATTAAAATACTACTACATATAGTTTAGTGATTTTTTTTCGCACAATTATACTTTACAACTTTTACTTTCAATTGTAAATAAGTTAAGATCTTATGACTTGCAAAGCATTCACTCAATTTTATGACACCAATAAACAAAGAAATATTGCAGCAATGGGAACCGCAGGGAATTGTATAAATAATTATTGCACATTAACTTAATAATTATGCAGAGTAAACGGCTTCCCACTCATTGGTATTTATTATTTCAGCATTTACACAAACGCATGCACCTTTTATTTTTTTTAAATGAACAAATGAACCACAAATGAAAAGCACTGCATTCTTGCCTTGCCGCCTGTGCAGACAGCAGCGAGTGCAGTTGCAGTCAAATGGGTAGTAAGTGAAGGTGAATCAGCAATTGTTGGAGCGTGTGAAAGATGCAAATGATAGACGCAATTAAAAACGTGATTGCAAAAAAAAAACAAAAACAAAAACAAATGAAAACACAGAAATAAAAATCGGCAATGGAGGCAATGGAGAGAAAAACTAGCAAAATGAAGTAGAAACGCATATAACATATGTGAACACCGATGAGTTTATACAATTTCGTGCATAACACAAGCAACTTTTCTTCTAGTGTTCAAAATTAGTTTCAATATTTGTTTCGATTGTCGCACATATATAGAATATTTATTCGGTTATAATAAACTGAATACTTCCATGAACAAATTAAAAAAATTAGCCGCGGACATAACCTACTAAAATTATACTTAAATAAAAGTGTTTTTAAATATCTTTAGTTTGATAACCATATTGTCATATTTTCGTAGCATACAGTTTTTTGGGAGGCGGCAACCCTACCCAAGGTTAGATACAAATATGTATGAGTGTTTACAGGCGTTAAGTTAGTTGGCAATGCTACTCAAAAATTTTTATGCACAAAATTGTAACTTAATTGAAAATTGGAACTGCATAAAAATGTACTAAAACTTAGGTGGCAACACTGTATAACAAATTTTATGCACTTAAATACCAACTTTATAAAAAAAATTAGTCTTGATTAAAGTGCAGTAAAATACTTCACTCTTATAACAACATTTTATCAATTTATGACATCAAATCGTTTAATTTTTTTACAGTAGTTAATTACGGTGTACTAAAATAGTGCAGTATTTTTCACTTAAATATTTAAAACATTTTATTTTTTGCGATAGCTGACTAACGCATACACGAAATGATATTTTAAATGCTAAGATAAAAAAAAAATATCAAAAATCAGTGAAAATTGTATAACATATATATTTAATAATTTGTTAAATTCACGTAAATTTTTAAATTTTGATTCTTATGGTTTATGTAATTAGTTAAACTATAATTTTAAAGTAAAGACATGGGAAATGTTTTCAATATTGCAAAAATTAATACTCTTAATTTGTTACCCACTTTTAATTATTATCGACACCAGTTTTATTGAAGTAAATATTTTGCTTCAATATGTGCCAATCCTATTATAAAAAATGTAATTAATATACATACATCTTTCATTTGATATATAAATTGTAATATTTTATTAACGTTAAATATCTAATTTTGTAAATAGATGGCATCCCTATCAAAAATAATAGTTAGACTGATGATTTCTTAAACATTTTCATGTTCTAAACTTTTACTGACATTACATTCATAACTTACTAAAGCTCTTTTTTGAAATAGGTGGCAAGCCTATTCGAAAATATTTTTGAATGGCGGTGTACTTTTCGTTTAATACCAAAATAGAAATATTTTTTTTTAACTATTAATGTAACCATTTCTGTTTTTTTTTTAAATAAGAGGCAACCCTGGTATAAAGCTTAATTTTATTTCATATTCAGTCATTTTTGAAATAGATGGCAACCCTGATCGAAAGTATTTTTGTATTTTTCGTTTAATACCAACATTGAAATATTTTATTTAACTGTTAATGTAATCATTTCTGTTTTAAATAAGAGGCAACCCTGGTATAAAGCTTAATTTTATTTCATATTCAGTCTTTTTTGAAATAGATGGCAACCCTATACGAAAATATATTTGTACTTTTCGTTTAATACCAGCATTGAAATATTTTATTTTACCATTATATTTAATTATTTATGGCTTTTAAATAGACGGCAACCCTGCCCTGAAAATTCCTTTATTAAAGCCGTCTCAAACCCTGCAAGCTTTAGTTTATTTCATATTATTTTCTTGTGTACATTTACTTACTAATTAACTTTTTTTATTAAAAATATGGCAACCCTATTTAAAAATATTTTTTATTGAAGTCTGCTTTTTGTTTAATACCAGTATCGAAATATATTTTCTTATGCACCTTTACTATTTACTGAAAATGAAAAAACTTTTTGATTCTCTAGAGGCGTCGGATTGGGTTGTGCTATTAAAAAAAATTATCCGTAATTATCCTTAAATAAAAAAATATTGCCCAAATTTTACTCAATATTGTTTGTATGCTAAACAGTTGGCAGTTTTGTATACAAACCACCAAAAACAGCTTGCGCCACACGGTGAATGACAAAAGTTTAAAAAAAAAATAGTAGCACTTGGAAATCCAAATACCACAAGCGCTGCAAAGCAGACAATAACAACAACAGCAGTATAAGAAATCTGTAGCAATTTTGTCACAAATTCACAGCAAGCAGGAGCAACACCACTTCAAACTCTTTTGCTACTCCAAATTCAAGAAACAAACGACTTAGGCAACGAACTTGAAAGGCTGCACAAAAAGTGGTGCAAACAAAAATATGCATACTAACTAAATTGTGTATGTGTATGTGTAGTGTACATAATAAATTTGTAAATAAAAAATGAAAAAATTATAAGTAAAATGAACAATAAATACTCAGTGTAAATGACCTTTCAATTACAAAGCCATATATTAAATAAATACTACTAGATAATTTGCATTTAAATTTTATTACAAAATTAGATTTGTGTATTTTTTTAGTTGATATTCTTTTGCCGTGCTGCATTTGTTATACATTTGCTTTGTCTTGAAATATTCAAAAATTACAAAACTGTGGAAAATTAATGAAACTTGTATGAAGAATTGTTAGCGAAATATTTTTGATCAGAATTTAGAATGGTAGCTTTGTCTCTACATATAAAAAATAAATGAATTCTGCATTGACGAAAAAACGTGTTGTGGCCTTGGAGCTCACATATTTTGCAGTATATCTAAATATCCAATGGACATTCTTTTAAACCGTGACAATTTTACAATATTCGCTCGAAAGGAAGCATGTATTTTAAATAAAATGAAACTGTTACGCGAAAAAATTTTATTTCAAAATGATTGTGTGGTATTGAAACTTCTATAAAAAATTACCCCCATTTTTTTATAGAGAAATTGATTTGCTGGCGTCGATTAAACTTTTTCGAAATAAGTTTTTTCTTTCAATTTCGTTTTTATTAAATTTGGCTGCGAAAACCTTTAAAAAACATATCGTAAGCAATGTTTTCTGAATGTTTTCGAATTTTTTTGTTCATGTGAACAAATTATTTTCCAAACAAGTTTTTTTACCAGTCTTTATAAAAATGAAAATTTTTAGAACATTTTATTAAATGAAAAAAAATATTTATACAAGTTTTTTGGCCTCATTATATTTATATCAAAAATATTTTTAAAAAAATGTTCGAAGAAAATTTTACTCTTTATTATTTTTCAATGTATGGAACATTTTTAAGACTGATTTTAAAAGCAAAAAAACGTTCTGAATGTTTTTCGAATTTTTTTGTTCACATAAACAAATTATTTTCCAAACAAGTTTTTTACCAGTCTTTATAAAAATGAAAATTTTTAGAAAATTTTATTAAATTTAAAAAAAAATATATACAAGTTTTTTGCCCTGATTATATTTATATCAACAATATTTAAAAAAAAAAATGCTCGTAGAAAATTTTGCTTTTTATTATATTTAAATGTATGGAACATTTTGAAGACTAATTTCCCAAGCAAAAAAACGTTCTGCATTTTTTTCGATTTTTTTTGTTCACACAAGCAAATTAATTTCCAAACAAGTTTTTTACCAGTCTTTATAAAAATGAAAATTTTTAGAAAATTTTATTAAATTTAAAGAAATATATATACAAGTTTTTTTCCTGATTATATTTATATCAAAAATATTTTTAAAAAATTGCTCGAAGAAAATTTTGCTTTTTATTATTTTTCAATGTATGGAACATTTTTAAGACTGATTTTCCAAGCAAAAAAAATGTTATCAAGAAGTTTTTAATGTCTTCGATTGAACAGTTATTAATAAAGATTTATTTGAATTAACAAAATTTTTAAAAAATTTGCTTTAAATTTTTAGAGCTAAAATATTATGCAATTTTTTAATATCTTCCATTGCAACTTTCTGCATGACGTCATTTCCATCAAAATTAATTTGTGTGTTTTAGCTTAACAAAAAATATGTGAGAGCTTTAAAGAAAAAATAAAAAAAAAATGGAAAAAAATTTCGAATGAGATTTTCCTATTTATTATTTTGCAATGCATTAAATAATTTTAAGACAGATTTCCCAAAATAACGTAATAAATTTTTTTTTTAATATTTTCTATTTAACAGTTATTAATAAAGATGTATTTTAATTAACAGATGTTTTTAGAATTTTTGTGACTAAATGTCAAGAAAAATAATATAACATTTTTTTTTAATATCTTCTATTGCAACTTTCTTAATCGCATCATTCTCATTATATTTATTGCTGTATTTTTGTTTGTTGTAATTTTTGCGGATTACCGATTTTTCAATCGCTATTGTACATATTTCTGCAATCCAGCTTTATTTGCACAAGCAAGCGCACGATGCGTCAAGTTTGTTGCTTAAGTCTTTTGTTTAGTTTCGTTTCTTTGTTTTTAATTTTTTCTTCATACATTTGGCGAAAGTGCGCGATGCGTCTTCCATTTGGCGGCTATTAGTTGCCCGACATGAAATTCGCACGAAAACGTGGTGTGATGCAATGTTGCGTAAACCGGTATACCGTGCACACGCACACCATGACAAAAATGCGCATACATAAAGCTTTAAACTGCAATGAGTAGCAATTTTGAGTGAAATTAAAAAAATTAAAAATTTGTTAAAACAAATTGGTGCACACTAATTAAAATTAGTAAATTATTATATACATATGTATTGTATATGCGAACAAATTGGAAAGTTAGGTGCTGAAAATTCGAATACCTATTGAATTCATAAATAAATACAAAAATTAAATATTCCGCCATTGCGGGTATGGAAATTTTTTTTTCCATAACTTTTTAAGATAGATTTCGTTAATATATTATGAAAGAAATGTAAAATAAAAAAGTACAATATATTTTATGCATTTTAAAAATTTAAAATTTTTTATTCAAACAATAATTAAGTGAGCATTATTATTCTTAGCAAGTTCGCAGCTCCACAAAAGCTGTATGCATTTCAATAGGATACATTTTAATATAGATACATAAATTTTATTATGCAGATAACCTTAGAAGTCATGGAAAATAAATTATTTTTAAACATTTTCATATTTTTCTGAAATTAATTAAAAAAAGAAGAGTTGTGAGAATCTCTGAAAACAAAGAAAACCAAAAATACTTACAGATTTAAAGAAATTTTTAGAAAAATTTCTGAAATATTTTTTTTTATACTTTTGTGTGGGAGAAAAAATAGAAAAGTAAAGCTTTAATTGCAGCTCTATAAAAAATTTATGCTTTTAAATATAACCCATTTTTTTTTAATTTTATTTTATTTTATTTAGATGAAAAGTCTTTGAATACACAAATTCTTACAGACTAAATTATTCTAATGTACAATAGTAATTACTATGCAAATTTTAATAGAATTACAAAAAATTTAGATATATTTAATAATGCTAAGAACTTTAAAAGTCATGTAAACTGTTTTAATTTTTTCGATTTTTGTTCTAAAGAAATGTTTAAGTAAAAAAGTTTTTTTTTTAATTTTTCGCAAAACAAAGTGTTTTAAGATTCTGTGAAAACCGAAAAGTACCAAAATTATGTGCTTAAATAAATTCATTTGAAAAAAAAAATACAAAAGTGATTATTAATGTACACAGCTCCATAAAATTTGAATATAAACCATTTAAAAAAAAAAAATATAGAAATTGTACTTACTTTTTGTAATGCTGAGAGCATTAAAATTCTTTTAATTGCTTCCCAAAAATTTTAGCATACGTTTAGGAAATCACAAAAATGTTGGGTAACTTTCAAAAATCTTCCGATAAAAGTAATAGAAAATTTACATATACCACAAATATTTGGCGACCATTATCTGAAATCGTTGTGACTTTTAAGATATTAAAAAAAAGTTTTTATACAAAAATTTAAATTTTAATACAAAAAAAATCAGAAATATTTTCAAGTTCGTATTGGTTGCAAAACTGGTTTTCCGAATATGCTTGTTTGTTGATTTTTTTTCTTAAATTGATACAATTTTGTTTTTGTGTACCACTGGATAACCTGCCATGTGGTATATAAAAATAAAGAAATTGTTGGCATTTTATTATTCTTTTTAATTTTTTGTTACTTCAATAAACTAATCTCGAATATTGGGCGCAAAAAAAAAATGCTGTAAGTATACAAAAATAAAAAAAAAACGTTTCGAAATTCTCTAGATACCTTTACTTAATATACCTAATTTTGAAAACTTTTTGACATTAATTCATGATATATATTTCCAATGTTACTGCGAACCATTTAAAAGCTTCAAATTTTGTTTCGCCCCAAATTTGTATGTATTTGTATTTATTAATGGAAATACAAAGTAGCTAACTAACGAAAAGTATTGAAACACATTTTACAATAGAAATATTTTTGAAAGGGGTTGCCACCTATCTAAATATGTAAACTATTCGAATATTGAAAATTTTAAAATTAAAACTCTGTAGCGTGTTCTAATTTTGTTAAAAAAATTTAATAACCGAATTATTTGAAATGCTGAAATATGGTACCAAAAATTAAAAAAATTAAAATTTTAAAAACAAAAAAAAAATTTTTTAGTGCGCGGATCTACAATATATTTCCCCATGCTGACAAATTTTCAAATATTATATTTATTTCTGCGTACAAAAAACTTACGAAAACCAAGCTAAAAAATATGCGAACTAAGTGAGCAAACATTCGCATTAATTTTAATCGCGCAACAAACGGCTTATTCCGGCCACTTTATAAAGTAATACAAACCAAACATCTTCATTAGTTATGTCCCATTATTGCATTGCGGCATGCAACTGGACTGGACTGAGTGTGTGTGGTTTTTTTTTTGTTTTTACCTTAATTCATTTTTATTATACAGGTTTTTTGTTGTTGGTTAGCAGCATTTGTGGTTGACCTACGTTTGCGCTTTGTTTTGAACATTTCTTTTGTGTGGACAATGCCCTTTAAAGAAATATTTTACTAAATAAATGCTTTGTTTATTTATTTATGATGTGCTATTATTATTAAAATGATTTCTTTTAAAGTCATGTGCTGCTTTACTTTACAAAAACCAAAAACCATAACAAAGCTTTGACGCATTTACAAATTTATAGTCAGTTATTTGTCAACTCACACAAGCGATGCGTTCAATGTCAAGTTGGATCTTGTGCTAAGTTTTATACGTAATATGTTTGTGTGTGTGTGTGTGTGTGTGTGTGAAGTGGGTTAACACCGATTGCAACTAAAAACAAACAAACAAAGCCATTTATTGGCCAATTACGCGTGTTGATGTCTAGTGATTGTAATATTTTTTATGTGGCGAATTTACACAAGCATCTGAAAAATTTAGGCAATTTTGTGGATGCTCTTAAAGCTTGAAAATCGCAATAGCACTCGTACGAATGGCCCGTGGAAATAGGAAAACATTTGCCAATACTCTTTTTCACTCCATTGCATTTAAGCTGATTCCTCGTCATTTAGATTTCTCGAAAGGGTAGAGAGTAAGTGATGGAATTGGAGAGGAATATAGCCGCTAGAATGAAAGTTTAGTGAATTTATTGACGACGTTGGAGAATCGATTAATACCGTTTCGTTTGAAATATCCATTTTGATAGCCACTTGCGTAGAAATCAATCAGGAAATACTGACTTAACTTTCGGTTATCTCATAACACTTACAAATCAGACCGATTCGGACAACACTACATACTAGACGCGGAACCTTCGAAGACAGCAAAATCATCACTTTCGCATTAGTGAAAATCAAATAAGCCCCTGTGGTTTACAACGCTGGTGAAGTTTTTCCCAGCCACTTTTGCAGAGAAAAAGAAATAAATTTTGGTTTCCAATAGTCTCATAAGTTTTGACGTAGCTGTGGTGCAAATTCCAGAAAATTTTCTGGATCCTGCATCAGTAGATCGCAATATAAATCTACGAAATATTTTATTCAATGAGATCAGTAAAAAGAGAATAGAAGGGCTAGCTCGAAAAAAGAGAGACCTGCTTAAATCGCTACGTTCCTATTACAGTCGGGTCTAGGATACTGGAGCGAGACAGATTTATTTTCGTCCAAGAACCGTCGTTTGGGGAGCATTTCCCGAAATTGTAAGGTACTATCTTAGGACGTTGGTCTTTTAATTGGAAAGTTAAATAAGAAAATATGCCCTCACTATGTTTTTGTGAAGCGTTCTATTGACAGAATTGGATGAGAAAGGCTAGTGCGGCGGATCTTGGAGTGTCGAATTTTTGCTTCACGATTACGAGGCGGCCATTTGGAATATTGGAATGAAAATTTTACCGAAAAGTAAATTGCATTTTGCTGGGCCGACGACGAAATAGAAGAGATGATACTTCCAGTAATCGGGGAAAATATTTTCCAGAAGTTGTGCGGACTGTTGGAGAGACGACGATCCATCCGATGAAATGATTCATAAGAAGAGCTTCTCCAGAAATAACAAGTTTTTGCAATTTTGCGCACTGCAAGGTAAAGAGTGATATGTGATAGGTATGAGAATAGATCGCAAATTACAATATATTTTATGCTTTGGATAGGGTTGCCACCTGTTTAAAAAGTCGAATTTAAATAACAAGTTATGTAAAATAATCAAACATCGTTTCAAACGGTTCGTTTCGCTAAGGCGAAAGCTTCTACCTATATTTTGGACAGGGTTGCCACCTGTTTGAGAGCCAAATTTAATTAAGTTCTACACAAGTTACACGAAACATTAAAATATCGCCTTCAAATCGTTTGTTCCGCTAGCAAAAAGTTTATAGGTATATTTTGGAGAGGGTTGCCACTTATTTGTAGAGTCGAATTTAATTAAATTATACACAAGTATGTAAAATATTAATGTGAGTGCCAAACAGTTCTCCTCAGTGAGCTCAAGGCGCATGCCTATATTTTGGAGAAGGTTACCACCTGTTTGAAAAGTTAAATTTAATTAAATTATACACAAGTTATATGTGAGAAAAGCCTAATTAAATATAGGCAAGACAACCTCTATCTCTCAAATGTATAGGCGGTATTTGCAAAGGTGTCTGTTGTGAAAACGAAAATTCTGCTAGGTGGCGCTGGTGTCGCGATGTCTCTAAAACCCGTATTTACGGTCCGATTTGAATCAAATTCAAAACATTTTTTAGCCACGTAAATATAAATATTTGATTTTGAAAATGAACGAATAGGTGGCGCTTCATCAAGAAAATTTACAGCAAAGTACTTTTTCGAGTGACAGAAATAATGAAAAATATTTCTTGGTATTTTTTATGATAGGTACTTGGCTTTCTTTCTTGGCTCTCTTTCTTACTTTTCGCGCAAAATCAAAAAACAAAAAAACATTGCTTGCAGTTTTTTCACAAAAAAACTAATGATTGTTTATATTAAGTATATCTTCAATTTAGCGCCATAATTAACGGGTTTTCACGAGATAGCCAAAATCACAGGCTTGTTGTGTGCTAACAACACTAACCTTTCGCTCCACCCGAGTTACATTCAAGAGCGCCGAACACTAAAATTCCCCCTACACGCGAATGTCGCTAAAACGTGTGATATCAAGTGGGGTAGAGTGTCGGCAGTGAGAAAGAGCGCCAGAGCAAACGCTAGAGGTAGAGCTGTAAAGCGCTGCAAATGCCGGAAATGTATGCGCATGCGCGCAATTAATTTCGTAGATGGTGCTTAGTCAAGGATTTTTTTTTTCATTGCATTTCTTTGCGATTAGTTAAGTATACTTGGCTATATTTTCATTTATATTGTATATATTTTTTCTTCTCATTTATTACGAAGCTCCACTCCTCCTTCCTCGTACTAAATATTCGCAACATGTTATTATTTTCTAACTGGCTTTATTTGCAGCACACATACACTTAAAGAAATTCATGCATAGGCAAGTAGGTTTGTTTGTATATTTAACCTAACATCTATTACGTATATGCGCATACCTCCTGTAGCTTGTACCATCCGCACAAGGAGCACTGAACTGGCTGCTGGAGTTCAGTTTTAAATACAATTTTTTGTTTATTTGCTTTTACAGCAGTTGTGTAGTTGTGGTTTTTGCTATTGCAGTTGCTTGTATTTGCAAACTTTTGCTAGTTGACTTTTACTTTTATTGATGCCCAGCCGGCAAAGCAGCTTTGACGCCAACGACAACGTAACAGGCAGACGACGTGTGTTGCGCGCTCACATTTTTTTCACACACAAATAGCAAGTAACTGTCGACTTGCACACCCCCCTTCGTGTGTCCATTTTTGATGAATTGTTTGCAAAAGTTGGCCGCAATCAAGGCTGTGCTACTCGTAGCATTACAACTGCTGCATACTTCCGCTCACACCTCACACTCTCTCTCCCTCTCCCTCTCTCTGTCTCTATCTCTCTCTCTCTCTCGGCGATTGCGCCAATTACCAGCATCAGCTAGCTGTTTGTATGCAAATATTTCGCTTTGTTTGCTATAATACTGTAGCTAATAGTTACTTCTTTTATTTGATTTAGTTGTTAATTTTCCATCTTTATTTGCATACCTTTGCGGCTTTGCTACATGGAATCGAGTAAGTGAATGCTTGGCGTGAAGACAATTAATGCATGGAGGCGGTTTTTTAAATGACTCACTTGCTGATGTAATATAAAATTGTGTGGCACAAGTGTTAGGATTGTGAAAATTACGAAAAAGTCAAAAATGAATGGAAGAAGAGTAGAGGATTTTTCTAGTGCAGAAATTTTAATTACTGGCTGCTTTACCAGCATAAAAACTACGCTGCAGAGCAGCAAGAAATTTATAACGCAACAATTTTGCTTCTATTTTGCAAGTGCATTGAAAATTTTCATAAAACTTTCAACACGACTTTCCTAGAGAGTATACCATCAAGAAAATTGTATAAAAGATTCAGTGCAAGCCTTTTTGAATAACTATGTTAAAGAAATTTAATTTGGTTTTTAATTTAAATTTTTTTTTTAAATTTCTTCATTATATTTTTTACTTTTTACATTATTTTATTGCAATTAAATTTGTTCTATTTGATTTTCTATTATCTTATTTTTCTTTATTTCCATTTATTTTATTTTACCTTGTATTATGTTAGCTTGCTTTACTTTTCTTTATTTTTGAATTACTTTTATTTTGTTTTGTTATATTTTCTGTTGCTTTATTTATTTTTATTTGATTAATTTATGTTTTTATTATATTTTATTTTGTTATTTTACTTTAAATTAATTTTCAATTTTTTATATTTTATTATATTTTATTCTATTTTGTTTTATTTCATTGTTTTAATTTTTCTATTTTAATTTTAATTTCTTACTTTATTTTATTTTATCTTATTTCATTTTCTTTTATTCTCCTTTGTTTTCGTTTATTTCATTATTTTAATTTTAGTTGTACTTTATTTAATTTAATTTTATTTTAGTTAATTTTTTATTTTAATTTGATTTATATTAACATTTTTAAAAATAAATAAAAATGTTTTTGTTTTATGCGATTCGATGTTACTTGATTTGAAACAATTTTAGTTTTTTTTACTTTATTCTGTTTTATAAAATTTTATGTTTGTGACATATTATGTATATTTCAAATTTTAATTTATTTTTTTCTCTCTGGTTTTTTTTAAATTTTTCATATTTTTTTATTATGATAGTTTAAATGTATTCTACAATGTTTGAGTTAGTAAAAAGAGTTGAAAAATAAATTATATCAAAATATTCTAAGTACATAATAAATTAAAATATTCTTGTAATAAAAAAAAAATCAAAAAAAAAAAAGAAGTTGTAATTTACATTTAGAAAAATAATTAGGCATACTTTTGGCATACAACTTTTTTTTAACTCAAAATTTGTATTCCTGTGCATAACTATTTTCAATATTTTTATCCCGAAAAATGCATATAAACTTCTATTTTTAAATACAAGCTTTTTTTTAAATTAAATAATCTTACCCAAAATAAGCAAACATTCATTTTGTGTGAATATTTGCAAAGATTTCCAATCGGTGAAACTCCGTAATTCCTGTGCTGGCAGACGAGTTTTAGTGTAGAGAAACTGTATATGATAAATCACAAATTTTCTTCAAAATTAATTTTTTTGCAGAATCCTGACCACGCAAAACAATAATTCGCTTTTTATTTTTTTATCTATTGTGACTTAAAAATCGTGGAAAAAAGTCTTCGACACCTTGTTTGTTTAAGCCCGAACACCGTAGTGTAAGGGAAATTCGTTCGTTAATTGTTTTTTCTGTTTTTTTTTTTAATGTTTCTTTGCTTTTCACACTGAACTGTCAGATGTTTGACCACGATCGGTTTTTTTGCTTGTTGCTGCTGCTTTTTCCGTTACTGCTGTCTATTTGCCACCAAACGTTGCACTAACGCGTCACTTACTATGCCCAGCGCTAGCGTTGCAATTCGTTTATATACCGCTAATGTGGTGTGCAGGCAAGCAACACCAGCTGATCGAGTCAAGCAATCTCATTTTGCCGCTGTTGAGCGGATCGCGTTGAGAGTTGAGTGTTGAGATGAATTCGAAAGAGTCGTCGATGCCTGTGCGAATCACCGGTAGCCGGCAATTACAATTTACTTATTCACCATAGCTGCTTAGTAGCGTGGTGTATTGTAATATGAAAACGGCGCGGGCATTTGTTAAGGAAAAAGATGCTCCACTTATTTATTTATTATTTGGAGGTGTTGCGGTATCGCTATTGAGATGTTGTAATCACTTTTGTGGTCACAAGATCGGTGTGTGTGCGCGTGTGTGCGTGTGTGCATTTGACCATTTGAACAATAACGGTCAGTTCAAGTTCAAAACGATAAAAATAAACTATTTATACATTATACGTATACAAGTTTTATTTTTGTAGTGCATTTGTTAGATCTGCCTTGACAGCTTAGCTTTTATTTTGCTACATTCACAAACGCAGAACTGAATGAATGGCATTAGTGGAATAATGTGCATATTTATTATCGACAAATAGTAAAACACTCAATCCAAACCTACATATCTGTTATTGGCGCGAAGGGTGTGAGATAACATTTAATTTATTAGGCATATTTTTGATGTGAAATAGCTGCGGGTTCGTTAGGTTAAAATTCAGCAATAGCTGTGATAGTGAAACGGTAATGGTATTGGTAATGCTAGTAGTGAAGGTATTGGGAATGGTAAAGTTAAAGCAAATATTATTAGTAATGGTCAGGGTATTGGTTATGGTAATAGTAATGACTATCATAATAGTAATGGTAATCATAAAAGTAATGGTAATGAAATTGCTAATTATGGTAATGGTAATAGTATTGGTAATCATAATAGTAATGGTAATGGTATTGGTAATTATGTAATGGTAACGCTAACGCATATATTACTGGCAATAGTCAAGATATTGGTAATAGTAATGGTAATGTTAGTGGTAAAGGTAATGCTTATAGTAATGGTAGAAGTAATAGTAATAGTAATACCTAAGCTGATACCAATTGTAATGGTATTCTCATTCGAAATGGTGGGTCCTAGAAAAGGCTAGAAAATTACTGCTATTAAATTTTATTGATAATGGTAGTGATTAAGTGATTTGTAATGGTCATGATAAACATTGTAAAGCTAGTTGTCATTGAAAATAAAGTAGTAATGTCAATAGAATAATGAATGGTAATTGTATTAGTCATTGTCACTGCATTGGCATTGGTAATGGTAATCGTAATGATAATAATGAAACGAATGATAATATCAAATTAATGACATTCTGATTTAAAGCTTCTAGTGTAAAAGTTAAAAGTTTATAGTTTATATAAAGATAACCTTGGATTTGCATCGATTTTCGATTCGAGCAACGTGAGACAACTATTTGAAAGTCAACCTCCATAATCCCTTTATGACAAAAATCAGCACAATATTGAATAGCACTTGTTGGGAGTTTGAAAAGAAGCATAAGCAGAAAACCTAAATATACATAACAAAAGCATGTGAGAGAAATATGTGAACCGATGTTTGCATGATAATAACACACACACACATGTGCACCTCTTCACACACATACTCATCAAAATGTGTACCTATACAAAATTTATGGCCACCTTTGCAATTTCGGGCGTTTCAATTATAGTTTAAATAAAAACAAGTCGAAATATTAACACAAAGACTGAGTAAAAATAATTTTTCGTGTTTATAATTTTATGTTCTTTTTTTGTATTGATATTTCAGTTTGATATTTTTGTTTTAATAAAAGTAAGGGCTTCAAATATTTGCTCATCGCGGTTTCCAATTGATTTTGCTGCACAACAACAAAAGCAGGAGTGCAAGTTTGAAAAATAGGCGCTAAACGATGACCATGAGATGTATTTGTTGTTGAAAAATAGCACAATGAGTCTGGAAATTCAATGAGCTAATTTATTTCCATGCATGCAGGTCAAGTTATAGCGAACAAATTTATTATATGGAGCGTAGGCTGGTGTTGGTTCGTAAAACTTTGTTTTAAAATAAAAAAAATTAATAAACTATAATTAATTATATGGCTTGCTTTTTTCAAAACATTGTGCTAAATTATTCCTCAGTGAGAAACGAAAGACTTAAGGCACGAACCTGTGCTGTAGGCATCGGAAGTGCACAACCAAGTTTCAAAATGTATAAAAAATTTATAATATTGTAATTTAACAAATTTTTATTAAAATTTCAAACTTTAAAAAAAATAAATTTCGAATTTTTTTTTAACAAAATTTAGAATACATAATTACAATAAATTTTAATAAAATTTGAAACTTAAAAGCAATGTTAAGAAAATTTTTTAGTGTACAGTTTTGTAGCCCATTAAATTGCAGTAAATAAAATTCAACTGCCAACAAACTGTACGTGGTTTTTGACAATTTCTTTTGTCGCATTTGCTTCCTATAACGAGTAAAAAAAAATATTTTTTTATTTAATTTTAAATACTCACAAATTCGAGTTCGGCCTAAAAAACAAGTTCTAATAGAGTTTTGGGCAAATTTGGTGTGAATCACATTTGTTTTCAGTCATTTACAAAATTTATTTAAATTTTTTTTGAGCTGCTGTTTTTGAGATATCGATTTTTGAAGAAAAGTTGATGTACATATATTGGAGCAATTTAATATCATCTCTTGGCAAGTTTGGCTTAGAGACAAACCGATTTTGCCATTGTGTTCGAGAATGGAAAATGATACTGAAGATGACGGAAAATCGTTCCAATATGCATTCACTCCCTGTCGGAAAAGCAGAAGAACCAAAAATTAATCTTGACTCTATGACTTTCCATTTGTAAAGAATTGCAACAAAATTATAACTCCCAGTTTTCAGGATTTATACAAAATTTATAATAATTTAAAAAATATTTAACAAAATTTCCGATTAAAACAAATTTGAAAACTTTGAAGTATGTAGTACATAACATTAAATTTTAGTACAATAAGAACAAGCAAAATTGAGTTTTGACAATTTTTCATGTGTTTCCGTTTCCTGTCACATAAAAATAAATTTTATTTATTCGTTGCATGGCAAGGAAAATTTAAAAAAATTAACGATAATTTGTAAACACCTCAAAGCAGAATATTGCTGTACTGAAAATTAATTGGCTACAAAACTATTTAATTAGTCAAGAATTTAAAAATTTTTTTTTTAAGTTTGAAAGTGTAATGAAAATTGGTTAAATTATTTTAAACAACAAATGTGTTTACTAAACAGCTAACTCTTAACAAAATCGGCTTTCTTAGGAACAAAATTTTTTATTTTCTCTTCGAATAAAATCAAATATTATCCTGTCTAATTGTCATGAGAGTTTATGCTTAGGTAACATAAAAACAAACTTTGTTAAGAGAGTGTCAAAAATCGAACGCCACTAGCGCGAAAGCGCATTTGCAAATATTTTTCAAGCTATATAATTCCAATATGAAATTTAAAAAGTTAAAAAAGCAAGTAGATCGCAGAGTTATCCGATTATCGGACTAGGCTCAAAAGTAGCGGGGTGGATGATTAAGTTTACAAAAAAATTTCAAGAAAATCGATCTCTACACTTATTTTGGAGACAAAAATTTTGTTTAAAAAAATTGGAAATTTTATAGAAATAAACGTTTTTCAATTTAATATTATAAAAAGTTTTTTAAAAAACAAAAATTTAAGAAAAAAAAAATTGTCAAATCGGCTCATTTCTCGTTAAGTTATGGGCAACAACAACAACAACGAAAATTTTTTTCAAAAATCGATATTTTAAAAATGACAGCACAAATAAAATTTAAAAAAAAATCTTGGAGGTCTCTCGCAATTCATACTGTAGCATAAAAAATTGTGGAAGAAATCGGAGATGCAAAAGCCAAATGGTATCCGATTTGACGCAGAATGCCCCTTATATAAAAGGAGGGGGGTAAGCCAAAATGTTAAATAATAAAAGGAAAGATTATCCTAAATTACAACGTCAACATTAGAATTGGCTCTCAGAAAATTTGCCAACACTGAGTGTCTATTTATTAGACCTTTGCACTCAACACTAATTTTGAATTTTCTGTTTAGACTTTCGATAGCTGGAAACACCCAAAATATTCTTACCTTTTGTTTCCTTCGCTCTCGTAATTTCTAACGATTTCAACCGGTTTATGAAATGCATAGATTGCTTGATGTTTGGCTATGAAATATTTGTATTTGTGTTTTGCCTAATATTACACTTTAGTTACAAAACGTTGGTACACAGCTGAACATAATAAGCCAGGTGGTAAATGGAATGATCGTACCCATAATCTGAAGGAATTTAATAAACAAACACTAGTGCCGCCTTTAAAAGACAATAGCTCACTATACCCGCTTACATATATTAGATACCCATTTTTCTACCCCACAACCACACCAATGCTTCCCGCCGACCTAAATGTACATTTAATAATTAGTGGCCAGACTCAATCTAACAGCTTTTGAATTCAGCATCAAAAGCTTGGTGAATTATCTTTGAGTTTAAGTGAATATATGCTCACTACTTCCCATTTGATGCATACATACATACAAAAAAAAATACCAATTAAATTTTATTGTTATTACATTGAATTGCCGTTTAGAAAACCGCGTGCCCTGCACTGTGGGAGAGGGTTAATTAGGTATATTGATCGATTGGCTTCCCATTTGATGCACTCTCAATTATATTGCACAAGTGATTACCACAGGCACACACATACATACATTGATATGAGTGTGTACGAGCGGTGTGAAATATGAAGACGTTATGCCTTCACATATTCCCACATCAACATCCATCAACCAATTCCAATTAAGCCACCAAAAGCAGGGTTATTTTTTTGTTTGTTTTGTTTTCTTTGACTATTTTATAATTAGTTAAAAAATAATTTAATCTTTGATGCATATTCCATACTTACATTGTTCGACACTTTAGGGCCTACGCAAATTGATTGGTGGATGAGCTAGAAACACTTTGAAATGAAGATGCATTAAGCTAGTCTAGTAGTTTTTTGATCTGTCCTACAGATTACATTTTTAAACAGTACAATATATGTGTATGCATGTGTTTGTACCTGAATCTATTTACATGTAAATTTGTTTGTTTGTACATTTAGCCTATTCGGAGCCTTCAAGCCTTTCGCTTTGTTGCGACTCGTTGTAATGCGGCAATAATCTCCATTGGCTACGGTTACTAGGTCAGTTAAACATTCCGTGAAATCTATTTAAAGCTTAACCTGCGCTTTGTGGTAATATTTGGCAATTTGTGATGAGCGGCAGCAAAAGTTTTGAATCGAATATACTTTCAATTCAAATATGAATATGAATAGAAGTAAAATATGCTTTTGTTTGGCATTTATTTACGAAGCTATGATATAAAATGGGATTTCTAAGCAACATTTAAGGAGTTCAGATGAAATTATCGATATCGATTCTTATCATTATTGTTATCGTTATCGATAACTTTATTGGCATACTTATCGTTGTCAATATTTTAATCAGTATTGTTATTTTTATTGTATCAATATATTTTATCATTATAACAGCTTTTCATTTGTATCGTTATCGATGAATTTCAAAGTTATTGTTATCGATAATTTTATCGTTATCGTTCTTCAAACCTTTTCAATATGTTTTATAATTTTTATTATTATCGATAATTTCATAGTTGCATTTTACTATTACCTTTAGTTTTATCATTATCGATGACTTTTGTGGTTGTTCCAATTGAAAATTGTGTTTGTATTTATTTGGATCGTTACCGATGTATTTCAATGTTATTGTTATCGATAATTTTGTAGTTATCTTTTTTTTCTATCGTCACCAATATATTTTATCACTATTGTTCTCGATAATTTCGTACCTTTAGATTCATCGTTATCGATGTTTGTTTTCGCTATTCTTATTGGAAGTTTTCTTCATATTTATTTGTATCGTTTTATCATTATTGTTACCAATAACTTAATCGTTATTGTGATCAATGTCGTTTTCAATGATGTTATCGTACGCATTTGGCTTTTCATCCGCTATTTGGAACAAAAATGAGACCGACTTCAGTTAGACAAGAGGGATGGATCCTCCTGGTGCTTTTATATATAATTTAGATTTTTCGTACCAAAGGTCCTTTCATGTAGTTCTTTCTTCTTTATCTTCTTGGGTACCTTTGCTTTTGTCCATCGAACTCTGCATCAAGAAAGGATAAATAAATATGATTTCCAAAATTTTCGTACTCTAATTTTTTTCTAACTATTTCTCCAATAATTTGTATGTATGCACATAGATCTTCTCATCATATCCATGAAAGTGCCAAACAAAACTCTACAGCCGTTTTCCCATCACGTCAGTTGCTTCCTGCATGCATAAATTAAAAGCCACTTTTTTTAAATTTTTTTCGGTTACATTTATGCACGACTGTGCATTGCTGCGGCAGATGTTAGCTTAGTATACATCGAAAATATTATAAAGATTTTCAAAGAGATGCTTCTTACAACAACTGGTATTGAATTAGTGCTGGTAATCATGCGGTGACAGCTTTGGCGCCATCAATTTCAACGCCAACAACTACACGTACAGTAAGAGAAAGAGCAAAAAAAAAGGAGATGTAAAGTTAACTGAAATGAAATGAAAAGTCTCGATTTGACAGCGTGAAAATCGGCAGTTATTGAGTTGCTGTTAGACACAAATTTTTAGTAAAATGGAACGAAGAGCATGCCAAGCGAAGATAATAGGTAAATAAATATGCCGAAATAATTGATGGAAATTAAAAGAAAAGTGTGGAAAATATGATTTTCGTGAATTAATAAATCGTGGCGGAAAAAATTGTATTTGATTTGTTTGTGAAAATACTACTGCTGCAAGCTTAGCCCTCTACTTATTATACAAGAAAAATTGGAAGGTGCGATATAAAACAAAAAGAAAAGGGATTCGATTGTACGTTGCGTTCATGGGACTTGGATGTGAAGGAGATACAAAAAAATAATTTTTTGGTATACAAATTTTTGGTCGCAATAGCTAGTTTCAGTTATCGATAAACATATTTATCGTTATCGATATACATACTTCCCGTCACAAGAAATGATAAAATTTGATGTTTAATATATCTATAAGCATTGTATCTTTCAATGATGTCGATATTTTCAACATTGGTGTCGATCGTATTTTCCTGATTGTTATTTTTTATCGTATTAGTGAGAGTTATCGATATATTTAGTTATCAGCCTTTAACGATATAAACATTTTCGTCGATTGTTACCGATAATATTTTCCCAATTGTTTCGATATCAATATAATTTTTTTTGTACTAATATCGTATGCCTTGTATTGTATAAAGACAACATAACCTCATTTTTTTCAATTCTTTCAGTACAGAACTGTTTGGCTGTAATTGTATTAATGGGAATTATCGATAAATATATTCGTCGCTATCGATTTACATATATTTTTATCGTTATCGGAACTGATATGACTTTTTTCGATATATCTATCAGCACCCTTTTATCGGTAATATTTTTAAAATTGTTATCGATATCTGCAATCACTTTCAAACCCTTATTTCAGCAATCATTAGTATTAGAGGAATTTATGAACTATACTTTCTTAATTTTAGCGAAAGCTAGGCTGCAAAAAACTCTTTAAGACTCTTTTTAATATTTCTTTAAAAAATTGCTTCAGATTCCCTTCGTTTTTTTCTGGGGTTGGCGAACGAGAAGATAGGACTTAAATTAATTGCATAACTTACCAATAAGACGAAATTTAGCTCATCTTTCTTGCTTCCAAAATAATTATGTACTTAGCGTATAAAAATGTGATGGTGACTTGTGGAATTTGCAGACATGGGCTTGAAAACGATGACGAGGTATTATTTTGACTGTTTCTCAATCCTAGTTATCTGCTCGTGAAATCTACTTTGATGCCGAGAAAATGAATATCACGAGTCTGAGTAAGCATTGAAACATTAAGTTCATTTTATTTTACGTGACTTTTTCAACCGTACACTAAGTACTCCATATCCGAACATTTATTCCAAAAATGCCCTTTATATTAAGACAATATAAAACTAAAAAGATATTAGAAATATAAGAAAATATTAAAAACTGCCTAAAGTAAACAGCTTAAAACTAGACTCCACTCGTTAAACAGTTTTACTGTATTGACTTTACGAAATTCTCCATCCATGCAACCACGCAAAGTATAGCCTACTTTCAGGCAGACTTTTTCGTAATCGGATATGCCAACGTATGTGTGGCGACAAATTTATATAATTGTTTTTGTTGCAGCCACTTGTGTTGTTGTAACATATTCGCCATCACCCAACTGGGTATATATGAATCCAATAGTGATTTGTGTTGGCGCGTGGCAAAAATATCACTCAGTTCCCCAACACTCTGCACACTATTCTTGCCACCTGCGTCATGTGGTGGCCCCATCGTCGTACTTGTGCTGGTGATGCTGATGAAAGAGGGCGGATAGGGTAATAACTTATCATTTGTTGACTGCGGGCTTGCATCCAAGCGCCGTTTAGGAGCATAGTGCCGCTGATTGGATTGATCTGGGTGATGATAATAGTGGGATAGGACTGGTGTTTCCTGCGTATTGCGTGCATTATCGATTTCGGAGGCTTGCCGGTTGACAGCTAATGGAACATTAAGTGCGCTTTTTGTGCTGCAATAGAAATTAAAACAAGATATAAAAATTATTTACAACAGAGACCGAAAATAATCGATAGCTTGATATTGGCAGATAAAATAACAAAACTCGACAATATCGATTTAATTCATATGCCGTATGCTACAAATCTGACCCTATTATTATTTAGAAGATTATTTGTTTTAAATCACTGCAAATTCGTTATTTTGTGATTTTAATTTTTTCGGTAAAAAGTAATCTTGGATTATTATTTTGTCGATAAAATTTGTTCGATATTTTAAAACTTTTATATTTTCTATAAAATTTATTGTTTTATATACATTTTTTAATCATACTTAATTTTTTTTCGATCATAAAACATAAATCGTATAATAGTCGTTGTTACTATTATTGCCATCGCTGACAAATTTTTTTGTGATTTTACAATCGAAAAATTTGAGATCCAAAAATAACGATTATTTTTGATCGATAAATAAAAATAAAAAATTATCGATAAAATTTGATCGAAAAAATAAAAGTCCTGTAATAACGATTATTTTTAAACGAAAAGCAGAAAGCACGGAATATCGACCAAATTTGACCAAAAAAACAAATAAAAATCACAAAACATCGATCAAATTTGAACGAAAAACTAAAAATTTAAAAAATAACATTAAATTTTGATTGAAAAATAAAAATCTCAAGAATTAGAATCGTAACGGTTCTTGATTTATAATTTTTGCAGCATCAATAAAAGATTTATTGGTCAAATAGATAATAGTTTTGAAGATAAACCACTTTTTCTGACCAGGTATGCTGTGGGAGTTGAATTGACGTGGGAGGGGTTACAGCTCCGTGATTTAATTTACTTAGTACACGACGTGTTTAGCAGGCCAATATGTTCAGTTTCAACCACGAAAATACAACCGTCGTTTTTGTTTTAAAACCATAGAGTTTGCAAAACAAATCACTGTGCCATTCCCCGTTGCCTAAAGATGAAGTTCGCTCTTTGCGATTTTCCTAGTTTATGCGCATTTTTCTTTACACATTTTCGTTGATTTATTTAAAGAAAAACATAATATTATTTTAGCTTACATTCTTTTGTTTTACGAACCTACCTACATATGTACATATGTAGTTCCACTGTTGCATTTTTATGGTATTATTTTTTTTATTGCAACCACACTTAGCAGCACGCGGCATGCGTTTAATAAATGGCCAACCAACAATAAAAAATATATTTAACCACAAAAATTTTGTAACGGTATGACGGCATTTTATTTGTATTGCGACTACGCTTACTGCGCATGACTAACAACCACAACTGCCACTCAGCAATTTAGCCGCTCAGTCTGTCAGTCAGACGGTGGGTTAGACACACAGTGACATAGCGCATTTGAAGAAAATATTACTTTCAGAATAGCAATAGTTAAAAAAAAATTTAACTAGCTACACCATTATCTAACTAGTTAACAAATATTGCCACCACAAACAGCACCGCGGTAGAGTTGATGAAAATGTGGTTTCGCCTATGCGTTGTAACGCATCAGCTGATATGTTGCTGCTGTCAGCTGTTAATAGTGTCATCAATGTATTAGCAAATGGCAATTGCGGCAATTATTACACTTCTCTGGCAAAACAAGAAAATAATGGAATGCCTCGTAAGGGAGGCAGAAGAAAAGTTTGCATAAAAATTGGAAAAAAGGTAAAAAGCAATTTCAAATGACATCCTCAAACTTCTTGGATTGCATGTGCGTTAATTTGTTTAGCGGTGGTTGGGACTGTGAGCAGATGAAATCTGCCATAATGTATAAAAGGTGGATTCTGTTTAACTAGGAATGGTGGCGAAGGAACCCAATGCCCAAATAGCAACTGAGTGGCATTTTGATATGGATTATGTTTAAAAGTAGGTTTGCGAAACAGCTTACCGACCAGACAATACGGAAAGACCCGGAAGCTGTCCCGAAGCGCACAATAACGGGTTATATTTTTGTTTAGCGTTAACTATAACTTTTGATAATATTAAATATCGATAACGATAGAAATTAGAAACAATAAAATATCGATAATATCGAAGTGTACAATTACAAAAGTTAATTTTTGTCCAATGTTAAATATGCCTATCAATAACATTAAATATCGATAACGATAGAAATTGTAAATGATAAAATATAGATAATGATAAATATCGAAGCCCACAATAATGAAATTTAATTTATCTTCAATGTCAATGGTAACTATAAATAACATTAAAAATCGATAATGATAGCAATTAAAATTTATAGAAATATCGATAATGATACATATCAAAATCGATTAAAATATCGGCGAAATTAACTATTAAAAAAGATAAATATCGAAGTAAAATGTTCAAAATATTTAAAATGAACGCACGCGGGAGAGAGACTAGAAACCTTATAAAAATAAATTTTTATATTTTAAATTTTTTTTTAAATTCATTTGCACATTGTAGTTAATTGGCATATTCCAATACAAAGAATATTATTTTAATTTTTTGTTTAAATTAACAATTAGTTGAAAGCAGAAACGAAAATTATGGATAACATTAAATATCAATAACGATAAATGTCTAAAATGATACCAATATCGATAACGATAACTATCAAAATAAAGCGTTTCAATATGTAAAACAAATGAACTTACTTTTTCTGTTTTCTAAAGTTTTTAATTTCATTTCCACAATGTAGTTAATTTGCATATTCCAATATAAAGAAAAGAATGGATACCTCTTATAATTAAGAATCAATTATCGTTTCTGCTTCGCAATTATAGTCGTTCATTTTTTAAGACGTTTCATATCTTCCTGCATATAAATAATTTGTGTTTACATATCTCCATATGCATGTAACTAACTCTGTAGGTCACATCACAACTGGGCTAACTGCATTTTTCCAAATACTTGTATCTGCATTTTAGAGGAGTGGATGTACAGTGAGTTTCATTGCAAATGGTCCAACTAATTTACTTTTTGCAATGGTTTCAAATTTTTTTCACAAAAAGCATCTGCTACTTTTTATAGAAGTAAATTTAATACTAGGATATGAATTGTATAAGTCCATTTCTCAAAATGTGTACAAAGATTGACAAATTAGCACACACGGTTAGCGTGGCTGAGTGGTTGCGTGCTCGCCTAGCAATCCCGTGTACCATGGTTCAAAGCCAGGTAAAGTCTAGAAAGAAAGAAGTCTGATGAGGAGTTGTGGGGATCTCGGAAAAAGCAGCTATCACTTATACCACTTTGAAAAATTGTTGTTTCTCATATTATTCCCTAATAAAAACCTGGCCTCAAGCTCTATAAATTATACAGACGTTTCATAAATATAAGGCCAAAAATAATAATAATTAAAAAAACAAATACTTCGAATTTTTTCTTGCAAGTAGTTTTAAAGTTTACGAATTTAATTTTGGCACAGTAAGGTGGCAAAAACGAAGTTGCTGAAAATTGACGTGGATTATTCTTGTTGTTTTTTTAATATTCGCTATGGTTTTCTTGATAAATTTTTTCATTTGTTCTTTTTATAAAAATATAGTGCATTCTATAACAAATACGAGTAGCATATAAATAAAAAAGTACAAAAATTTTTCAAAATTTATAAAAATTCAAAATGGTCTAGTTAATTCTTATGGATATGCAGTCGCAATAAACTCAAAAATTCACTGATGTTTGCAATTTTTTTGAAATTTCAGTTTGGAAATTTTTGCTAAGTTGTTAAATTTTTATAAATTGTTTACAAAGTTTTAAATTGTAATATATATACTCGTTGTTATACTATAAGCTAAATTTTTATTAAAAAAATAACGAAAAAACTTAGTGTGGAAAGCGTTGTAAATTTTGTGAAAAATCACCATGTGGTCAGTGATTTGAGTCACTGTTTAATCTCCTTAAACTATCACTTTATTATAATAATATTGAATAACTATAAAACTGCATATCCGGAAATTTGTTGAAAATTCTGATTGAATTTTTTAAATTTTACCCCATATTTTTTTTAACTTGTCAAAGTGGTAACATCTTTTTCAACGTTTAAGCTGTCATTCAAGGATTTGAGCATGTTTGGTATAATTTGAATTTGAACGGCCTTAGAGGTGCAGTTAAAAAACTATATTTTTGAGTTAAAAACCGGTCGAAAATTTTAAAATGTACAAACTAAAAAACTGGTCGAAAATTTTAATATGTACAAGGTTTAAAACTTGGATTTTTATAGCTTATGTTAAATAATGGCCGACGTTTTTATAAAAAAAAAACATCAACTAATTTAACATTGAAAACATTATAATGAATGAGAAGTGTTCGATTTTTAGTATCACTCACTGTATGCTTGTTCGAGTGTAGGTGTGTATGTTAGTATGTTTCCGTGTCAGATTTAATAAATGGAGCCTGTTTGCAAGAAACTTAAAACTATAATTTTACATACATTTTTTTTATTGACATTTTTTATTTACTTTTAATACAAAAGCCAAGCCTCATCGCCTTTTGCTTACGAAGAAAGGAAGCCACTTGACTGAAAATCACCTGAAAAACCTGCAATGCCAACAAGGAAGCAATGGAAGCAGCAGATGAACTCGGTTATTTGCGTAAAATACATGTTCACATATAAATATGTATGTATGTGTATAAAACGTAAAAACAGGGTGTTCGAAAAGTGTATACTTTATTTTAGAGGTTAGAGGGGAAAGTCGAAAGTTCATCTTCTACTTTGAATTTGAGGAATCACCATATTGTTTTCTTGACTTTGCGCCAGCTGCTCTGAATTGACTCCTTTATAGTGTGAACATTTAATATTTACATTTTTTTAAATTTGAAAATCATTGATTTGAGTTCGACTGACAAAGATGTGGTGGCCAATTTTAAACTTGAATAACTCGACAGGAGAGCGTCATCTAGCAAAATTGAAGAAATTAAAATCTCTTTCCATCTACAAAAATGTAAATGCATTTATTTGGGACACCCTGTATACAAACATATTGTATGCATTGTATGCATGTATTCCTCTCATATGACGCTATAGGTTATTGCAATTTTTTATTTTTCTTTCTCTTTCTGTCAAGCAAGCAACCGACGATGCAAGCAGCTTTTAAATTTCCTAACAGCGCAAGTTCGTTGCTAAATTCTTTTGTTTGCTTAGCACGTTCGCAAACCAATTGTGTTCCACAAAAGCACAAAATGTGAATTATGCTTAGGTTCACAAAAGTTTGTGGACATTTTTTATGATTTTTCATGCATGGTATTTACAATTTTTTGCCAATAGAGTAAAATGTGTGAAGTGGGCCACCTACGAAATGGTCAAGCTTTTTGTTGAATCTGGAATTTATTTCAAAATTAACTCCAATAGGTTTGAGGCTGGTCGCGAACAAGTCCCGCGTTAGTCCTAGGCTGACCCGAGGTATCTCAGACTGTTTCAAAAGTAATACTGAACACGTCTAGGATTTAACCCCAACAGATCTCTCACTACATTGAAACTGATAAGGAATTGTATGCACTGGCGCTGATCTAGTTCCAAATAGATTCTGAATCATAAACTGGAAATATCATGTGAGTGAAGTTTCGCGATAGAGTACTAAAATTTTATATTCTTCTCAGGTTCAAAGAGCATAGAGCTTACCAAACTACTTACCTGGTTCATATTAATTTTAATTAACTCACCGCTGATAGTTTTGCTCCATTGCAACGTTGATTGCCTTCATTTTATAAAGAATCGGCTGTTGTTGTTGGTAAGATTTCCAATAGTGTAACCTTTCTGTATTCTGAACGATTTCATTGCCGTTTAATTGGCTTTGAAATTGATTTAATAGTTCTTGTTGTTGTGTTATTATTCCGTCAAAACCCAAATCATGACATAAATAGTGCTGGTTCGGCGAAGACGGCAACTCATTTCGATTAAAGTGATCCAAATCTTTCGAACGCTTTCGTGGTGGTATGCCGCTGGCGTCGGAATGGCTCAGCAAAGCGATGAAGAAATGTATGAGGAGGAGGGAATTGAGCTGGCGGATGGCAATCAAAGGCTGGTGGAATGAAAGGAAATTAGAATTGTACAATAAAAAGTTGAAGTTAAAGTTGTTTAGACGAAGATATATATTACTAGAAGAGTTGAAATTGAAATGAGTTAAAATCGAGAAGAGATGGAATCAGGTGCGATAAGATATGATGGGGAAAAATATAGATGAGATGAGATGAGATGAGATAAGATGAGATAAAATTTGATGAGATGAGATAAGATGAGATAAGATGAGTTGAGATGAGATGAGATGAGATGAGATGAGATGAGATGAGATGAGTTGAGATGAGATGAGATGAGATGATATGAGATGAGATGAGCTCAGATGAGATGTGATGAGACGAGATGAGATGAGATGAGATAAGATGAGATGAGATGACATGAGATGAGATGAGCTTAGATGAGATGTGATGAGATAAGATGAGATGAGATGAGATGAGATGAGATGGGTTAAGATTTGATGAGATAATAGGAGGTGAGATCAGATGATATGAGATCAGATGAGATAAGATAATATGAGATGAGATGAGATGAGATGAGATGAGATTTGATGAGATAATAGGAGGTGATATGAGATGATAGGAGATCAGATGAGATAAAATAATATGAGATGAAGTGAGGTGAGAGATGAGATAAAATGGGATGAGATGAGATGAGATAAGATGAGATAAAATTTGATGAGATAATAGGAGGTGATATGAGATGAGATGAGATGAGATGAGATGAGATGAGATGAGATGAGATGAGATAAGATGAGATGAGATGACATGAGTTGAGATGAGATGAGCTCAGATGAGATGTGATGAGATAACACAACATGGGATGAGATAAGATGTAATGAGATAATATGAGGTGAGAGATGAGTTAAAATGGGATGAGATGAGATCAGATGGGATTAGATAAAATAAGATAAGGTGAAACGAGATGCCATGCGATGAAGTGAGGAGATTTTATTAACTGTGAAAATTTTTAGAATATCAAAATTAATAAATCTTTATTTTTCATCAAACTAAGATTTTTACAACTCAAATAACCGAAATGATAAATTTTTATTAGGTTCATTGTGCTTTTGTTAAGCAAGAAAAGCTTGATTTGTAAAGCAGGCGTAATAAAAAATTTTCCTAAGTAAGAAAAAAAATTTAAAAATACAAAATAAAAATACCTACTAATTACTAACTCTATTGCTATGAAATTCGTGTAAGTCAATTCCGAATAAAAAAACCATTAAGGAATTTAAGAATGCAAATTGCATTCAGCTTTTAGTGTGTATTGTGAAGACTTGGAGTATTCTTGCTTGCTACGGCTATTAAGCGAATTTGAGAGAGCGAATGAAGCAGCAACAAAGTAATAATTACAATGAAGTGCAAAACTGTGTTGTTGTTGTTGTTGTTATTTGCTGACTTTGGCTTTGCCTATTTGCACTAGAAGAGTTTGCAAAATTCATACACACTCACACACACATTTCTAGCATTTCTAACTTTGAAGTAAATTTTCTTGTTAAAATTTACGAACATGCGGTATGCCATCGTGTGCTTTTTTTATCGCATAATAGTAATTTAGTCACCTTATTTGTGGTGAATATTTCTAAAAATTAGGTGTTAAGTTTTCAGAATTCAAAATGTAATTTTCTTGGTAAAATATGCTGTCATGCAATGTAAAATTTGCATCGTTTGACATTTCGTCACATGATCTTTCGTCATATGAAATGAATTGAATTACTGTTTAAGTTTGAAATATGTCTGAAAGCTAATTTGACGATATGTAACCACAAACAACTTATAACACAGATAATCTGAAAAAAATATCATAGCATGCAATATTCGAGCTATCGATTTTCATCACATGATCTTTCATCAAGTGACGTTTTGCTATTATGATATTTTAACTTATAATATTTTGTGGTCATTTATCATTGAAATTTTCTGAGAATTGCGATTTTATTTGCAAATTTTGTGATTTTGTTATCAAGTGACTTTGAGTCATATGAACTTAAGTCACGCTTTCTTCGCTGCGACTTTTTTTCGCTAACTGCAGTGATTGAATTTCTTTCTATGCAACAACTAATATCTACTTTCCTAACGTATAATTTTTTATTACGTGGTCTTGTGGGTTTTAAGCTATGAGTTTGTTGCAAGAATATCATATAAAAAAAAATAACCTCAGTTTCCAAAAGTGATGCTGCCAATTGGACATACACGGCACAAAGAAGCAGATCATGCGATCTTTACTCAGCATAGCCACGAAAAACAAGCGTGTTTATTTATCTATAGATCAACTTCTTGCGCCACAGTTTTGGCAAATGCTGAAATCGTAAAAATATAGAATCTTGAAAATTCGCATACCAAGGATCCACAATTTAAATTGCGAAATTGCGTAAATTGCTAGATGCAACTATGTCTAAATGAGATTTTAACAAGTCAGCCGATGGACTCGTTTTCACTTGCGTGTGTTTGTATGTTTTTGAGGCAGATCAGATTCGAAATGCACTTCGCTACAATGCTAACATCACGTGGTCAACTCAAAGATCACCAAACAAAAAAAAAAACACACACACACACAGTTTACTATGTACATATGTATGTATGTTTGAAAGTATATGTGTGTGTGTCCACATTTGTTATTATGTGGCTGCGCGTATTCACCATCATCGCGCATCCGATGACGCGAAAATGGAATTGGCCGCAGTCACTTGCAATTGGGCAGAAAATTACCGGTTGTTATTGTTGTTGTTATTCTAATAATTACCGTTCACATTGTACGTTCACTTTTGATAGCCACAAAAAGCAAAAAACAAATTGGAAATAGAAGCCGTAGGTAAAAACTTTGCAAATCCAAAAAATATCAAATCGAACGAGTGTCAAAGCCAACAAATGGCTGGAAGCTATACAAAACTAAAAAACTTTAATTTCAAAAGGTCGACAAGCTAGTTCCTCTTTAGAAATTTAAAGATGAAAAAAATGTAGCCACTTAAACAACTTCCACATTGGGAATACTTGACAAATAAATAAAATTAAATTCAAATAAGTCAAAGCAAAATAAAAAAATTAAGATACTTAAATTAAATCAAATTAAACTAAATTAATTTAAATTAAATTAAAGAAAAGAAAACTTAATTGAATTAAATTACACTCAATAAAATAAAGTTAAATTAATTGAAATTGAACTTAATTAAATTAAATGAAATAAGTCGAAACAAAATTGAAATACACGAAGTGAGCTGAATCAAAATTACTTTAATTAAAATTAACTTAAAATAAATTTAGTTAAACTAGATCAAACTTAAATAAATTAACTCAAACCAACTGAAATTCGCTTAAAATAAATGAACTGAATTTAAGTTAAATTAAATGAAAGTAAATTAAAAAAATGAAATTAGATGAAACGAATCTAGCAGATGCGAAATTGTGTTAATTCAATCAAATTAAACTGAATTAAATGAAACCATGCTAAATAAATTACATTAAATTAAATTAAATTAAATGAATTGAAGTCAAATGAAATGAAATTAAATTGAATCAACTAAACTTAAATGAAATAAAAATAAGATAGAAGCAAGAACTTTTTTGGCTTATGAAGTCACCCATTTTTAATTTAAGTCAATTTGTTTTATTTGTTTATTGAATATGCATGTATTCCGGTATTGTTTAATTAATTTATTTTTTTCTTCTTTATTGTATTATCATTTATTTATTTTATATATTGTTGTTTGTTTTACCTTATTGTTATATTTCTATTTCGATTCTATAAAATTTAATTTTTAATTTTATTATATTCTATTAATAATTAATTTAATTTGATCTTATATTATTTTATTCTATTTGGTTTTTAATTTTTGGTTCTATTTTATTTTATTGGAATTTTTTAAGTTTGATTTGATTTTATTTGTAAGCTATTTAATTTTTTGTGATTTGCGTACATTTTCCATTGTTTCTTTTTTGAATAATTTTATTTTGTACAGCGTTTATTATTTTAATTTTATTTTTTCACTTAATTAAAAAAAAATTCAATTTTTTATATTTAGTTTTATTTCATAAATTTATTATATTTTTGTTTATTTTATCTTATTCTATATCAAGAATAATTTGCACGGCAAGGCATTTTAAAGAGACTGCTACAACAGGGTTGATTTCTTTCATTCGAAAGGAGTCCAGATGTAATAATCTCCAAAATTACAGCTATAACTTTTACCGCTTTAACAGTTGTTGGGTTTTCCAATAACATCCAAATATAGAAAAAATAAAAAAATTACTATACGCTCACAAAAATTATGGTTGATATAAGCGACATTTTTTTTTCAAAATTTTCTCTTTAATGCCGAAAGGCATCGAGATGCTCTAGGAACCATTCTGCATCAAAGAGAATATGTTGAAAAAAACTTCGCTAATGTTTTTTCACAGTTAAGGCTCGATATGTATTTTATTTTAATTTATTATTTGTATATTTTATTTTAAATATTTGATATAGATTCACTACGAAAGATTTTTCTTCATTGTTTGTCAAATTTAGTTTAGACACAAACTGGTTTTGGCGCTGTTAAGTTCTGCACTTCCTAAATTTTATTGGTATTAATTTTTTATTTGAATTGCAACATAGAGAGCTAAACAATTGCACATATATGGATGTGTATACATACGTAATATTTCCTCACCATTTTTATTTTGTTGAAGTTAATCTTAATCAGCTATTTGCGATAAACTAAGTTTTATTTGAAATTTAATAACTGACTTCAACTATTACTTTAAAGTGCAAACTATACATTTCACTTTATATATTAAAAATTTATTCTGCTTTGAACTGTTCCCATCGCGGGATAGATTCAATTCCATTTAAGTTTTTTATTAAAATACGCTAGAGTTCTTTTTTCAAATCACGCTGAGAATTTTCTTGACTTCGCCTGTCACTATTTTACACCAACAAATTTCGATTGCGTGTTGTACTCGTATCACATCGACGGTTCTTACATTTATGAGCGACTGCGGCAATAGTTTATCGGTTTATACAGGTACATTCATTTTCATTAGAGTGGATGGTGTGCATTTGGTATGGTTTGGAATTGGTTGCTCTTCTTAAAACGTGAATGGATAAGCAACTGTAAATAACAACTAAATGTAGTAATGTAGTTTCTGAAAAATTAAAGAACTTGTTCTATATTTGAATCTATAAGTCATAGAAATAACAAGTTTTCTAAAATCAAGGCACAGATGAGTCAAAGAATTGTATTACAAATTTTATTAATTTTTTTTTTTTAAATATACATATATTCAAATATTTAATATTTCACCAGTATGTGTTAAATAATATCAAATGTTGTAAGTAAATGATTTTATTTTATTCGTATTAGCTAAAATAACTAAATCTAGATTAGTAGTACAGTGACTCAAACAAATGATCACATGGTTATTTTTTTTTTTACAATATTTACAATGTGTGACTTAACGTAAAATCTCTTTTTTTTAATTTATATAAAACTTTAATTCTTGAAATATTCAAATATTCAAATTTTCGAAATATTCATAAATATTTTTAATCCGAATTTTTAGAAAATTTTGATGGTTGATTTTATAGTTTCGTTTGCAATTTTGGTATTACGCAAATTTTTTCATATAACGTGTAGATTTTATATAACTTCCGGTTGAATTTTCATATTTTTTGTATTCGCGTTCTGAAAAATTTTCTGCCATATGAACTGCATGAGTTAAATGAAAAGAGTTTTTCAAACTTAAATAAAAAAAAAATACCACAAATCAATCGGTAAAAATGGTTTCTATAAATTTAAATTAAAAACTTTTTCCGAAAATAGCCATTTTATTTTTGTATCCATAGTAATTTGTTTTTGCTGTAAGCAGGGACCAAAAAAAATCGTATAATCCTTTTTGTTTTTTTTTTTTTGATCGATACTTTTTGATTTAAAATTTTTCAATCAAAAATACTATTTATACATGGATTTAAAATTTTCCGATCATATTTGAAACATATTTTGTGATTTTTTTTTCATTAATTTGATTATTGACGTTGTTGCAATAAATTGTCATTGCCGACAAATTTTATTGCGTTTATTAGGATTGAAAAATTTTAAATCCAAGAATAACGATTATTTTTTTTTATTGAAAAAATAAAAACACAAAATAACAGTTAAAACATAGATATTTTTTTATAAAAAGTAAGTATAAAGGCCATAATCATTATGAGTTCTATCAAAAAAAAATGTATATTCAACCATTATTTAATAATTTTTTTTTTAAGATTTTAAAATAATAACAAATTTTTGAGTTTTAGTTTTTTGTTTATAAATAATTATTATTCTGCAAATTGTTATGTTTTCAATAAAAACAATAATTTAATTTAATTTTTCGATTAACAATTATCAGAACTTTTTAGTTTTATTATACATCGGGTTCTACTTTTTTGAACAAAGGTAAAACTGTTCCTTTTAAGAGGGTACTTTTTTCGCTCTGAAGTAATGATTATTGCGTGAATAATTGTTTTTTTTTTATATTAAAAATAATGGCTTTTTATGGTGCTTTGTTCCTTGATACAAAAATTTTTTGAGTTTTATTTTTTTGTGAATCGTAATTTTTTGATTAAAAATAATAAATTTTTATGTGTTTTTTTTTTTTGATAAAAAATGAGAATTATTTTTTTGAGTTTAATTATTTTCATTAATTTTTTTAGCCATATTTTTCCATCCAATGTAAAACTCAGTTCGTGCGCGTTCGTTTTATCTCTCAGCAATGTAAATTAAGTTGGGAGTTTTAGTTTTTTGCTGAGAAATAAAAATTATGCATAGAGTTATACTTTTCGGCAAAATATAATCAAAACTGTTTTTCGAGTGTTATTTTTTCGCATTGAAATAATGTTAATTTTGCGAATTGTTAAGTTTTCTTTAAAAATAACCTTTTTCATGAGTTTAAATTTTTTGATCAAAAAATAATCAGAAGGTTTTTAATTTTATTTCTTTTTTTTTCATCAAAACTAATCATTATTTTTTTAGTTTTTTTTGGATCGAAAGTAAAACCATTGAAATCTTCTCAACTTTATTCTGACAGCATTCGATTTTCATATTCTCTTCGCTTATTAGAAGTTTTGTTTAATTTGAAGTTTTTTTCTTTCACTTTTCTTTCTACTGCCCCAAATTCAAGGCCTGCCGCGCATATAAAGCGGTCGCAAAGCGTCATTGGGCCCCGGTATGTATTCATTCATATTGAGTATCATTGTGCCGGGAAACTGTTTCCCCTTCACCTCACGATTTATACGATAACTGCTGCGGTATGGCTGTATGGCATTCGCATACGTTGGCATTCCGTATGGCTGTGCAGCATTCGACACATCAATCAAAGTGGCCGACGGTGATGGATGTAGTTGCAATTGTTGTTGTTGTTGTTGTTGTTGTTGTTGATGTTGTTGTTGTTGTTGTTGATGTTGTTGTTGTTGTTGTTGATGTTGTTGCTGCTGCTGCTGGTGCTGCTGCAGAGCGCCACCATTAATGTTGTCGGGTGTTAATATGGCTGGCGAACGTACCGCATAGTCCAATGGACCACCGCCATTGATAGCAGCGGCCAGTGGTGGATGTAGCGCATGTGTGGCGGCGGGCTGCGGCTCAGACGTTGCTGCATTTCCATTCAAGTAGGGGCTGATCGGCACAATTAGTGGTCGTGTCGGTATGAGCTGCAAATAGTGAACACCACCGTCGGGTATTGCCTGCGGCAGATATTGCATTAAAACGGGCGTAGCCATTGGTATATTATGCTGAGGAATATTGTTCGCATTTGGCGCCACAGCTGTTAACGGCGCCGCATGTGGCATGATATTGACGCCACTGTGCGTTTGTATTGGCGTAAAGTTATTCTCTAAATCGGGTATTTTATAGGATGGTTTGAAACTGTTGCCATTGCCAGTGGTGCTGGCGGTTTGTGCGGCATTGTTTGCGAACTGACCGTAATTGGTGGCGTAGGCATTCAGCGAATTCAATTGTGCATCCTGCGAACTGGGCTTGATTACCAACGCAGCAGATGAGGATGTGCTGCCAGTATTTTTTCCAGACTTATTGTTAGCAATATCGGGCACAGAAATGGGGCTAGCAGACGACAATGCGCTGACATATGAAAATAAAAGTGAAAGTAACAGAGTGTGCGTGCTGAGCAGCGGTCGTGGTGTTTTGGGGGGTGTAGGTGTGCGAACGGCGTCGGCGCCACGTTTCATCTAATGAGGAGAAAAAGAGAAAATGAGTACAAAGTGCGAGTATAACATTGAAAAGGGTAAAAGTGTTTTATGATTAGAAAATAGCGGCGACGACAGTACACTTATTTTAGTCAGTCAATGCCAAGTATATGCTTTCCTGCATATACAGTTACTCAAACAATTGTTCAAATGGTGACTTTTTTATACTGCTAGCAATGTTTTTTATCAGAATTTTTTTCGTTATTGTTTTGTAAAAATATACAAAATTTATGAAAATTTAAAAAATGTTCAGTAAAATTCCACTATTTTTAATCAGGATTTTTAGAAAAAATTTTGAAGTGGTATGAACTTAATATGAAAGAAACTGACAAAAGATCGTTCACAAAAAAACAAAAAAAAAGTAAAAGGCGCAAGACCGCGCACAAAAAAATTGTCGAAAATCAACGGTAATTTTTGGCCACTTCCGACTTGCCTTTTATTATATTAAAATCCAATGGGATATAAAGCTGCGTACTTAATTTTTTTTTTGATAATTCTGTTAGAAAAACGTGAAATTTGAATGAAAATTTGTTGATTTTTTGTAAATTTTGTATAAAGTTTGAAGCTTTTATTGGCATGGGTTTTTTTGAACTTTTATAATAAATTTACGAAAAATATTTATCGTGTCAAATGTTTCCCAATATTTAAAAATAGTCACCATGTACTTATTCTAGTTCTGCTTCATAGCATAGCCCGCTCCAAAATAAAAAGCATTTTTTATCAAAATTTCCATCATTGTACAAAATTTATAAATATTCAAAAAAATTTTATAAAATTTTCAGAATTTGTAGAAAATGTCTGCCTTTGAAGCTATTTAATTTTTAATTGGTTAAAAGTATCCGTTGATATTTGTACATTTTTGGTTTTTGACACTTTTTTTCATTTAATGCATAAAATTTACATGGCAGATGGGATTTAAGACCAAGAGAACAAAAAAGTATTAAAAACCAACAGAAATTTGTACAAAGCCCACCTGTTATAATAAAATAATAAAAATTGCATAAGATCAAAATTTCAAAAAAAAAAAAAAAAAAATTCAAAATTCCAACGGAAATTTCATTCACTTCATACTTGCATATTTTTACCTAAAAGTTTTCTAAAAATTCTAATTAAAAAGTATCAACATTTTTTATGAAAATTTGTGCAATTTTTGTAAATTGTGTACAAGTTTGGAATTTTAATTCATATAATTTTAATAATATTACATAGTAAATTTGTACGAAAAGTTAACAAAGAGAACTTGAAAATATTGCAAATATAAATAACGATGTGGTCAGTTATTTGAGTCACTGTAATGCAGTTTATTTTGAATAGAACGTCAAGTGTTAGAATTTGAAATAAATCCCCGCAAAATGTGGGTTATTTGTAAAAAACAACTTTATATTATTTCACTTTATCTTATACCAAACGTCCACCGTGCTCACCACATGAGGCGAAGATGCCTTCGCGCCATGCAAAAATATGTAGGAAATAAAAGTGCGTAGAAACAGCAAAGACATTTATCACTGATCTATATTTGGCATCCATTTATGGGAACTATATATTGCATGTTTTATTTTTAAATATTACTTTCTGTAAAAATTTTATATTAACAATTACGAATCGGTATAAAAATTTGGGACCTTCCATTTGTGTTACTACATAAAGCCTTAGATACCACAAATTTTAGTAGAGGCTCAGAAATCTAACCAGTCAGAGAGCTTGACGCACCTTTCTGTTCGTTTAAACCACACTTCGACTCGGCACACACAGCCAAGCCGGACTCGATACCCTTCAGTAGATCACGACCAACTCGGAATGCATTCCGTAGCATCGAATACCACTACACAATTTTCGACGGAATAGCGAGAGGTGGAACAATCTAAGCTCCTGCAGAACATCTCGTCCTCTTTAGCCTTTACTCCCCTAACGCAGAATTACGAACTTGCTGGGTTAGTCAAAACTAAACGTTCGATTCTTTACGAGAACTGACGAGGCGATAAACCAGGCTCGGAGAAGCTACATATATACACGAAGAAGTGCTAGACTCTATTCAACACTTCATGCACGAATCCACCGCACTTCGAAGAAATTATTTCTGAGGCACGGTACTGTTAAAAAGGCAAACTGTTTTCCCCAAAATGCCAAGATGATTTAAGGCATACATTTTTTATTATTCTCCGCTCATCCACCTCATGTCATAGCTACAGTGCGTACGCCTTGAGCAAAATATTGCAGGACACATAATGCGATATCACTAAAATCAGTACTTTGAATACACCCGTGGGGATAAAATTATATTGTAGGTGTTTTTGAGTCTGATTTTTAAAGCAATCACAAAACCTTTAATTCACAATTGGAATGCCTTTATAAAAAAGGAATATTTTTTGCTTGATTTAAATAATTTTTCTCTTTACCTTACTTTGCAACTTTTTCACAATTATATTTATTTCTTGAAAATTTTTATTAAGTCTCGGTATTTTTCTGCACTTCTTTTTTTTTTTTTAAATTAAGTATTTAAAATAAATGTTTTACACTTTCACCTTGCTATTATTGCACATTTCCCGAGTACAAGCGCTTAATAACGCTCCTGACGACCTTCATAGCTTATATAACAGCAATGGACTTTTACTCTGCGGCTTTTATATGCCAACGATAAATTTTACCACAAACTCGCTCAACGTGCGTGCATTTAAAATTTTCATATTTTTTCTATAATGTTTACCTGTTTGGGTATACAAAATTGAAATTGGTAATTTGGCACGTAAATGTAGTAGTAGTAGTAGTAGTTGCGATCAACTAGCTTTCTTTGATGAAAAACACTAGGCAAATAAATATGTATATATTTGCTTATGTATTGGTGTAACGAACTAGTTAATTTCAATGCCAATGTCAGAAATGGTATGCCAAAAGTAAATCAGGAAGAAAACATTACACGATGTATTGAAGTGAAGTGAATGAAACGTGAAATGAAATGAAACACAGTAACATATTTAGGAAATAAAATAAAATAAAAAAAACTACAATCAAATATAAAATGCGGTGAAATAAAAAATCAAAACTAAAAACTAAAATAACATAATAATTGTAAAAAATATGCAAAAAATATAACAAAATTTTAATTAAGTAACATAACTAAAAATATAAGCAAATAACAATAAAAAAATTGCACAATGTAATTAAATGGGATTGAACTAAAGTAAGCTATATAAAATAAAATTAATTTAGTTACATTAAACACAAAAAAAAATTAAAATAAAGAATCCAAAAAAAATTAAATAAAATAAAAACAAAAAAAACTGAAATATATTAAAATAAAATGAGATAAAATAAAAAAAAAATAATTGAATTAATTAATAAAATATAATATAGAATTATAATAATTTTATTTTAATGTATGCCGAACAGAAAATCAATAAAAAATAAAAACAAATAAAAGTAAAATAAAGTGATATATACCAAAAAAAAATAGAAAAAACCACTAAAAAAAAATAAAATAAAGTGATGTATAATAAAAAAAATGAAAACTAAATAAAAATAAATTTTGGAAAATAAATCAAAAAAATTAAATTCAAGGAAAAACAACATTTATTATGAAACTAAATTAATTAAAATAAAAAAAATTAATTGAATTAATTAATAAAATATAATATAGAATTATAATAATTTTAATTTAATGTATGCCGAACAGAAAATCAATAAAAAAGAAAAACAAATAAAAGTAAAATAAAGTGATATATACCAAAAAAAAATAGAAAAAACCACTAAAAAAAATAAAATAAAATGATGTATAATAAACAAAATGAAAACTAAATAAAAATAAATTTTGGAAAATAAATCAAAAAAATTAAATTCAAGGAAAAACAACATTTATTATGAAACTAAATTAGCTCAAATAACAATAAAATAATTCAGATCTTTCAGTAAAGAAATAAATTTAAGTAAAACAAATTGAAACAAAATAAAAATAAAACAAAATAAGAAAAATACAGTAAATTAAATTAAGTGAAATTAAACTCCAGTTAATTAAATCTGAATAGTCACGAAAGAAAAGGAAACAAAAATTAAATGAAATAGAATAAAACCAAACAAAATACGATGGAATAAAGTAAAATTAAGTAAAAAAATTATAACAATAAATAAAAATAAAATAACATCAAAAATTTAATAAACTTATGCACCAAATTAGAATAAAATAAAAAAAATAAATCAAAATTAAAAATATGAAATAAATAAAGAATATAAAATAAAAAGCTAAAAAATAATTTAAATTTCATCAAATATATTAAAGTAAATTAAATGTAAACCAAATAAAGTGAAAAGATGAAAATAAAATCAATTGAAATATATGTAGTAAAATAAAAGACTACAATGAAATAATATGAAGATATAATAATAAAAAACAACAAAATAAAGCGACTCTCTTGAATTTTGCATAACAAGAATTCATACCATTTTTTTTATTATTTGAATTTATTTCGAATGCATTTTTAAAAATTAGTTTAAATTCAATAAAGAGCGTAACATTTGTTCATAGATGAAATAAAATTAAAAAGTACATGGAAATAAGAGAAAATTAATTAAGACAAAAAAAAATAGATTAATATAAATTAAATTACATTAAATGAAGTCCGATTAATTTAAATAAAAAAAAAATAAGGTAAAAGAGATAAATCTAGTAAAATAAAGGATATGAATAAAATAAAATACATATTTTGAGGTTTGTATAACAAGAGTTCAACAAGTGTTTTTGTTTTGTTATTTGAATTCATTTCGAATGCATTGTTAAAAACTAATTTAAATTAATATAAAAATGAATTAAATAAATAAATAGATTAATCTAATTTAAATTAGAACAACAATCATTTTTTGAGCTCGCTGCCAATATTTGATTTGGAAAGTATTGTAAAAAGGCCAATATTCATGTAATTTCCGATTTATTTTTTAAACTCTGCCCGAGTTAAAATAAATAAATTTTTTTACTATTTGAACTCATTTCGAATGCATTGTTAAAAATTAGTTTAAATTCAAATAAAAAATTTATTTCCCGATATCTTGCTTTTAGCATTCAACTTGAGTTCAATGCTCGTCGTGCAATGCTCTGCCAAAAGGCGTTTACGGCCATAAGACCGACGGCGCGAAAATGCAACCAAGCTACATAGCAACTAGCCTTACCAGTCCCATGCTGTAAATATATGTACGGACGTTAAGGTGTATCGTGGCTCAGATAAAAACAAAAAAAAAAGTGTCCGGTACTGAATTTACAGCCGAATAATACATCTGTTTTGATTTTTTTTACGCCTTTTCATTAAACTATTGCTGCTCCAAATTGAGTTATTCGCGAGATGGATTACATTTTAAACCTTTTGCACAATTTTTTTTCAAAGCATTAAACTGTAGAAATTTTAAACGCTACAGTTTTTAATAAAATCTATGACTTTTGGATACAATTTTAACGCTAACTAGGAGTATTAACCCAATATTGCACTAGAATACTTTGATGACCGTAAAAACAAACATAAAATAGCAAAAAAAAAAAAATGTACGAAATTTATTGATTTACGTCGAAAAACGAGACGCCTTAATGCCCATCTGTATTTATGTATTGTATCTTCCACATAATACTTTGCACATTATTGCATTGCGACATTTCACCAATGATAAGCGTGTTGTTTGCCGCATGCCACATTTTGTTATTATTTAATAAAATTGTCGCTCACTCGTTCAACTGGTTCATTGGCGACTTTTGCTTTTTCATCATTCCCAAATTGCTTTGGTTGTATTTGATTTTACCCTAATTGCGTGTTGTGTTTTTTCCGGAACCATAACAAAACTACATGCATGCCTACTTTCCGACAAATTATATGAATACAAGTATATATGTATTTAAATGAGGGCGTGTGCACTACGTAGCATAGCTCCCTGCAAGGAGCCCATTTAGCCCCCTGCGAATTTTGTGCGCAGAGAAAATCTATTAATAATTATATTGTGCGAGTATTATCATTATTATTTTCCATGGCAAGTTTGCCTTTTGCGGTTTCCATTAATTATTTCAATAAGCTGGTTGAGAATTGTGATCGTTGACGTGATGCGTATAAAATTAAATAACAAACACAATTTGCTTATAAACGTACGGACTGGCTCTGTCGTTCCAAGCTGCATGCACTTTTCAATAGTTCATCACTAGTTTCAAATGCAGACATTTCAATCTAATCTTTCCTGCAGGGAATGTTGCTAATTTTGATTTACTAAACTTGAATTTGTGTTTACAAATCCACCTAAAACTATGCAATGCAAGCTTAAATTGAATTGCTATTCTTGGTTTTTGTACAGAGCTTTTCACTAAGCGTGCTCTTAATAGATATTAACATTGAATGTAGCTATCTTGGCGCGTAAATTTGAAATTTTACACATTTAATTTTATACTAGTAGCAAAGAGATAAGATATATTGAAGCTACAAGTTTGCTGAATACATGCTTATAAAATGCTGAATAAATATTGCAAATTCGTACCAATTAGTTTTGAAAGAAATGTGCACAATTTGCTGAATGTGCTATTCAACTACACTGAATTTGTTTATAAACAAATGTTCCATTTATTTATTCAAAACAAATGAAAACATAAATTGTGCTGAATGTGCGTTGAATATGGCTAATATGGGCTGAATAATTTATATATTAAAACTTACCAACGGTACATTTATAAGTATGCACATATATTAATATCCGTTTCCGAAACAGGCATACCTTTCCCATACTGAATATGTGCTGAATACTCGCAGCTATCCACGCATGCGCTGAATATACTCAAATGGCTTACAGCCAAAATGCGTTAAATTCAAACACTGAGGTAAAACACTTTGTGCTCATCCAGCTAAAATTGCGCATGCGATAAATATTAACAAAAAACGTAAAATAAATAAAACGCAGCAAAAAATTTGCTGAATATAAACTAATTACTGAAACCTAACCTACTAAGCCAATTAAAACCAATTCAGATACCAGATATATTTGTTCACTGTCTAATTTTGGTTGTTCAAAATATTCGAAATATTTTAAAATTAACTTGAAAAATGCGTGCCGGTATTATGCTGAGTAGGTAGTAGGGATATCCAATATTTAATTAAACAGAAGATGTGTAAATGACTTGAAATTTTTGCTAGTTGCTGAATATACAAGCGCTGGATAAGTTGATATTGCTTCAATGGTTTGCTGAGAGTTACTCTACTTGGGCTGAAAAAAGTTCTCCGTAAGCTAGCTCTTTGCTGAATATATTATGGATAAGCAAAACTCAAAAGAAAATGCTTTAAGCGCTTATAATACACAAATTATTTGCTTTGAATGTTTGTTTCATACACCTAAATGTGCTGAATAAACTTGAATTAGCTAAACCATTAGCTGAATTACTTTTTCAGGCACGAAGGTATGCTCAAAATATCGAAATTGGCAAAATTAGTAAAAAAAAGTTTTGCGTAAGGACGCTGATTGTGTGCTGAATATCTATAATATACACGTTAAAGTGCCGAATTGTCGATCTTAAATACTAGTGAATGAACTTTGCTTGCGCTAAAATGTGATCAAATTACTTGCAGTATGCAAATTAGTTGCGCTGAATATGTGCTGCATACATTTGAATGCGCTGAATAAGCTTAAATTGCCAAAAAACACCAACACCCACAAAAGTGTGCGTGAAATATAAAAATATTTTTGAAAACCGAAGCGCTGTATGCACTGCAATTATCATATTTAGTTAAAAGGCTAATCGAAAGTGTGGTGAATATTTTCCAAATATAGCGAGTAGGCTGAAAAGTGGCTTAAAGCGCTGTAAATGTGCAAATAAGTGGCGATGTATACGTGTCGCTTGCACTTAAGCGTGCTGAATAAGTTTGCTGAATTTGCAAGCAAGCTGAAAGCGCTGACAGCAACAAAAATTTGTAAGACAAATAAACATTGCGTGTGCTAAATCTGCCGGGTATGCTGCTATACAAACAAAAGCTTTCAATTTTCGCTAACTATTAAAAATCTTACCCGCACCACTCACTTTAATTGACAAACGAGCTTTTTTAATCAGCCAATTCAAATACAACCGGCAATTTGATAGTACTGCAAGCGGCTGTCTATCATCATTCAAGCTGATGTCTACGATTAAAGTGTGTCTGCTTAATGAAATCGTTTAGCTGCTTTCATTTCAAGGTGTGTTTTTTTTTTGTTTTGGTTTTTGGAAAAGTGAAGCACTGCTTTTGAAATGGTAATTTGCTGCTATTGCTGATCTGCTGATCTTACCGAAAGTCAATTTTGTTGCTACTGCTTTTGACTGATTGTGTCTCAATCATTGCACTTAGGTATTTGATTATTATTTATATCTTTTTTTTAATTTAAAATTTTTGTGTAATTTTACTACATTTCTCTATGCCTTTTAACACCTTTATTTTATTTTTGTGTTTCATTTTCTTCTTCTTTGATACCGAAATGCCAAATTGCAGACATTCACTTTCGAAAGCAGCGTAATGATGTAAGGTAACAGCGCTCTGTGAGGCTGCCTCTTCACTGTGACCCTGCTTCTTTTTGCCTGCTGTGAAGGTGTGTGTGTGTGAGTGCGAGTGTCGGGTGGCGGAAGTGGTGTACAATGTAATCAGCTGACGTCATCACTTTGCGTTAATTTTAGCACAATTAATTTGACTTGAAGATTCAGTTGCGAAATCGGTTGTTTTCTTTAAATTGAATTTCCTTCTACAGAAATTTTTTGCGCATTTTGCAATTTAATTTCATCACCACTTGTGCAAATTTTCCACTCCAGTATCAGTGAAAGTCAGCGCGGGGCAGAAGTCATTTGAAGTGGGCCCTACTTAACTTGAACTGCCCTAGTTATTAGTTGACCAAAAATTTAAAAAATTTGCAAATTTAACGCTTCATTGCCACAGATGCTAGCGGAGTTTGCGTAATATGTAATTTTTTACTGCCTTTGCTAAAATTTGCGTTTCCTTTTTTTCATATTCCATTCATTTCCTTTGCATGGCTGTGATTGGAGTGATTGTTATTGTAATTATAGCACATATGCCAAGCTTGCCAAGCTTTATTGCCACATCAACACATCCGAGTACAAGCCAATAAAAAATCCATGCAAAATATTTGCGCCAATGACAGTGAGAAGTTTGGCAGACAATGAATGAAAAAACCTAAGGAAACACACACACACACACACATAAGGATAAGGCGGATAAAGATTACGAGTACATGGATGATTAGTCAGCAAAACTGAAAATGAGATGAATTAAAATAATAATAAACACTTGAAATGTAAAAGTAAAAAAAAAAAATTATAATGAAACAAATAAAATACGCAATAAGTGGAACAGCTGTTATAGAAAAAAACGATGAAAAATTTCCTTGCCTAGCGAATTTATAAAGCGGAAACATAAATTTCCAAAAAATTTGCAACCAAAAAAAACAAGCTTTAGCAACACAAAAAATACAAAAAAACTTATTGCTGCATATAAATTCGCGTTAGAAAGCGCATGAATTGAGTCTTAAATTGGCGCTGAATTATGCAAGATGACCCATAAGCTAAGCTGAATTGGGCTGAATATCCTTTTTGTGTTTCATGAAATGTGAATGTTTTATGAAGAAAACACAAAATCATAGAAAAATTGAAAAACTGGTACTAAAATATTTACTGTACAAATATATATGTTTTATAGCGCATAGATTAGCAGAAGTATACTAGATTCCACTTTTAGATGGGCGCTGAATTCTGCTGAATAGTTTTAAAACCATAAGAATAAATTTTTTAAACATGTCTGCTATACGGCATTTTGTGCGATGCCAAAATTAACCAATGTACTTAAACTAAATTGCACTCTTGAGCTTAGCTCAGTTGCGCTGAATAGATCTGTAAAACGTTTAAACTGTCATACATAGATTAATCACAATATTGTCATAATTACAAGCTGTATCGCACTAAAAATGTAGAAACTTAACTATGGGACTTACTTGTTTACTACATCATAATTCATGTTCGTAGTGTGAGGAAATCAATTCAAGGATTGTTATTATGCGCTGAATTACGTAGAATGACGACAAAGTCCAATACAAATGTTAAAATCGGCGTAAGTTTGTTGAAACTTTCCCCTGAATGCGCTCTGAATCATGCTGAATAGCATATAAGTTAAACCGCAAGCATATAAGCTAAACCAAATTACTCTGAATAACTGCAAATGCGGAACTTGTGGCGTTTGGTGTGATTCGTAGAAGTTGCTGAGGTAAATTGCACTTCAAAATATAAACTAAAATTGCATTTTGCGCTGAATATCATTAAGTGCAGCTGAATTGTTCTCCATAGTTTGAAAATTAAGTGGTGTTTGAAAATTGTCTTTGCAAGTTAAGTATTTAATTGGAGATATGTCGACAATTTACAAAAATTATTTAAAGAAGAAAGTTTAAGAATTTAAAATAATGTAAAATTAAAAAAAAATAAAAATAAATTAAATTAAAACTTAAAAAGCAGCAATGTATTCTTAACCACTATATGTTTTAATTTTTTGCTGAATTTTATTCAGCTGAAATTCAGCACAATTTTTTAGGTAAAATTTTTTCTTAAGTCTCCCCCTATATTTTTCCATCAGCCTAGGTATTTATTTACGAACTTTTTAAAAAAGCTTTACTGCTGGAATTTTCGATCCTCTTTCTTTTACACCTGTCGCATTTTTCGCACTAACATTTTTCCAGTACACATGACTTGGCAATAGCGCCAACAGTGCCGACAGCGCCAATTAATTTAGCAAGGCTATAAAATAAAAAATACCAAAACACCAAAGGCATTGTCACACCTGACGCAGCCAAGAGGAAAAACGTTCCAGCAGCGAAGGTTGCTGACATCAAATTTTGGATAGATACGCAAATCACTGCCTTGGAAAATTATTTGCTTGAATATACCAACTACATAATTACAAATGTACGCCGATTTCTTGGTATTGTGATTTTTCAAAATGTCATTGTAAACACGTAAATGAATTTGTGTGAGTGTATACGCGATTTTTCCGCTTTTATGTTTATTTCGATGGTAAAAAATTATCCGCCGAAATGAAATATTTTTGTTTTTACCAAACACAACGATTTGTGATGCCTGCCAATTTGGCAGCTGATACATCACTGACAAATGCGAAATTTCATATGCAGAAATTGGCACCGCAACTGAACTTTCAAATTCATTTGGTGCATCATTAAAATGTCAATGCTGTCGCTTGGGCGTTGGTAGACTTGCAATTTCGAATATTGTACTCGTATTAATTTTCAAAGCGCATGCGTGGAGAAAATTTTAAAATTCTTGGAGGTATATATGTATGTACACATAGTGTGATTCAGTCCGATATGGGATAAATAAAGTAATAAAGTAAAGACAATTAGATATGCTTGTGTAATCGCGCAATAGCTGGTAATTTGCGACGTAACCCCAAATTGGGGGTAACTTGGTATGTGTAGTTTGCACTGTTAGTGGTTTGCAGATTCGAGTAATTGTTATTAAGTATTCAAATCACTCGCAAATCCTAGCGAAGTGCTGCAAAACGCGCAATTATTTTGCATCTTTTGACATTCATCAGTACAAGTAAACGTAGCACTTTTCCCACAATTGACTAGATAAAATCAAGCTACAATTTAGCAAAAAAAAAGTCAAACGCTGTTGAATTGGCGCATATTCAGCTACATTTGGGCCATTCAGCGCATAGTCAGCTGGGTGACATGTTTACTTTCTATTTTAGTCTTGAACATTTGTACGTATTCTATTTTTTAGTTATTTACTTAAACATTCATTTTACTATAGCTCTTTCTGCGCATTATCCTTACAATTCAGCTCGTGTTTAGCTGAATTACAGCTATCCCAAGGATTTGGCAACTATTTTACTACGTCATTTCTAAAATATTTACATCTTCTTGTTCATAATATGTCATATATCACATATTGAGCTTAGCAGAAATCAAAAATTATCCAATTTTTTATCTCGCTTCACTCTATAAGCAATTCAGCTCAACGTAAAATAAAAATAGCGAGCTGTGCTTATCATTACGGAATATTTTTCACTGACCTGCGTATGTATACTCGGTCGTGTTGAGAGTTTTCCGTGAACAATTTTCCCAGTGAAATTGAAAAAAAGTCTTTAACTTGGAAAAATAGTATTTTGTGACAATACTTATAAATTCCTAAATATCAACTTTTGATTTCGCCGTGAATATTGAATTCGGAACATGTAACTCAGCGCATATTTATCACTTACCTTATGCTAGCTTTTACTGTTTCGGGCATATTCGGTAATTCAGCGCATATTCAGCTAAAGTGAAAGTTAAAGTATTTCAATCATAGCCTGCTTGGTAATGATTTGTTTTAAAGCGCATATCGAAATGCGCTTTAAATTGAATTATTGACCGCATTTTGATCCCAGATTAATTGGCTTGCCCAAAATATGTAATTCAGCGCTTTATTTACTGCATAGGAGATGCAAATGCGGGTTTAAGACATCATACTCATGCTAAATTTTAGATTCCTGTATATAATAAGTAATTCAGCACGTATTCAGCTACGAAAAAATACAAATGTGTTGAATTTTGAACTTAGTTTGTATCGCCCTGTCTATACGTCATATTCAGCGCATATTCAGCTCAGCAGAAACTAAATTGTGTTACAAATAAATACAAACCAGTGTGATTTTCTCTTTTTTTCGGTATAAATCAATAAAAGATCAACTTTTAGTTTTCATTGTTTTATTACTTTCTTTTTTATTTTCATGCGTGAAAAAGAAAATTTAAAATTTTTGTATATTTACAAAGAAAAATCGAAAAAGCAGTTAAGTGGCTGTCAATAAATAAATAGCAGCGGATAGGAGCATATATGAAGTAATTCCAACATTTCACCGGATGATGCGGCGCAATCTAAGTTGGTGATGCAATACTGAGTATCAAACGCCTTTAGAGCGTTCAGTGCTGATGCGGTGGCAAGTAGCTTGCGCCAGGTGTTGCCGCTGGCGGTAGGTACGACGATTCTGGCACAGCTTCACCAGCTGCCGATCCGCCGCCATGTAGCGCTGATGGCAATTCATATTCGTAGCCGGCTGAAGTAGGTGGCAAATATTGAGCAGCTGGTCCCGAGATCTCATGCGTGGTGCCCAAGAGAGTGGATGGCTTAAATGGTGCACGCCCACTGTGTTCACTATGACCAGCGTTAGCGGAAGATGTGAAAGTGGTATGCAAGGCCTGTGGTTTGCTGGAGCTAAAACTAAAATGGCCCAATCCTTTGTGGCCCACTGCATAGATGGGCGTCTCGTAGCCGCTGCTTTGATAGGAGTTACCAGCATTGCCAGCACCACTGTACTTTGTAATGGCAGGACCAGCTGGTACGCCATAATTAGTCGATGGTATGCTGGGTGCGCTCTGCGCGTATCCATTACCACTGTAATCACCATGATTGGCGAATGTAAACGTTGTACCACTGGCGTCGTGCCCATCCTGAGCGCCATGCCCGTTGCTGCTCAAACCAAATAATGCGCTACCGCTACCGCCGTGGCCGCTATAATCATAGCCTTGCTGTGGATTGTACGTTACCGAATTGCCGCCATGCGCGCCAAAGCCGCTGCTGTAGCCACTATGACCGCCAAATGCAATACCTCCGCTGTGACCAGCGCCTAATCCGCTGCTGTGTGCGGTGCCAAAACCACCGCCACCCGAGTGTAATAAACTGGCAATACTGGGAGCATACTGATAGCCAATGCTACCAAAGCCAGCGTTACTGCTGCCACTGCCGCCATGTGAGTGTACCAGATGGCCACCATTATAACTGCCGCTGCTATGAATATCGCCAGCGCCGCTCGATCCGCCATGCGTCAGAGAGCTGACCGGCACTATGAAGGTTTGTATGCGTGGACGCGCTTTGGCGTAGTGCTTATAGCTGTTGCCGCCGCCGCCGCCGCCGCCGCCATTACCAAAACTGCTGTGTCCCAGCAAAGCTGACGCGCCTGACTTGAGATGAGGCCCACCACTACTATAACGATAACCACTGCCGCCAGCGCTGCTATGACCTGCATTGCTATATCCAAAACTGCTACCACCATGACTGCTCGCGCCACCAGTGTAGCCGCCATGCGCAGGCTCCGTTTGCACAATATATGTTTCAACTTTAGGCGCGCCATCACCACCAAAATCGTAGCCGATGCCTGCGCCACCGCTCGCGCTCAAACCGGACGAGCTACTGCCGTGGCTGCTATAGCTATCGTAGCCGTTGGCGCTGACACCCGCAGAGGCAGGCGCAGGAGGTAAATATTTGTAGGTTGGGCCATGGTAATTGCTGCCGCTGCTGGAAAGTGGCGCCTCCCGCTTTGGCTTCACTTGGACGCTGATTTGAGAGTCAGATTTTGTTTTAGCGGAGGCCCAAGTGCTGGCCGCCAATAGCGCCACTGCGACGCCATACCAAACCTGCGATTAAATGAAAACAATGGGTGAAATTTGTGAGTTTTCATTTTAGGTTTAATTTTAATTTCATTTATTTTAAGTTATATTATTTGCTGAAATTGTTTATGAAAGATCTTTTTTTAATTTATTCTATAGATTGCGCAAACGCGTTCTAAAAAGTATACTGTTTTTCAACTTCTTTTCACTTCAGTTATTTTTTACACTCACTTTATTTATTTAATTGAAATTTGTTTTAAAAAAATGTATCCTTTTTAGTGCTCTCTATGGTTTTTTGTTTTCACTTTAACTTACACAATATTTCATCTCTCTGCAATTACTATTAACTTTGTTTTTTTTTTTTTAATTCGCTCAGCACCCTTCGTCCTTGCTCAAAACTTTACTTATATGTTTCGTTATCCTTCCACTGTCACTGTTTGTTGTAGTTGACTTCTTCTTTTCGTATCCAATTCACGTTTTTCTCAAACCTTCACCGCTGCATTGACGTCTAGCTAGCGCACGACTAATGTTTGCCACAGCAATGCTGTTAGTTTTTATATACCGCATTTTGTGGGTATTTACCGAGTAGCAGCTGTGGTGTCATGGTTGCCACGCTGTATGAGTAATCACATGCTGTGCGGCTGATGTGAATTAGTTCCCATTTTTTTTTAATGTTATTATGCGTTCCTTTATCAGTCACCTGTGTGTGTTCGCTCTCTTTCTCTCCAGCACATGCTCGGTTGGTTGGGCGATGGTTAGATCTTAATTAATTTTTTGGCGCGGTCGCTTGCTGTGCATTAATTTAAAATGTAAGAAGCGCTTTTTCAAAAATTACAATGTTTTTTGTTTTTTTTTTGTTTGGTGATTTTCTGCATACACGCAGTTTTATTTCGACTCGAGAGCAGTGAGTGAAAAATTAATAATAAATAAGCGATAAATGAGTAATGAATGAAAACTAAATGGAAACCTAGTAATAATGGAAAACTTTGGTAATGAGCGGAAGGTTGGTAATCAAAGAAAATTGAGTAATGACTGGCCATTAAGAAACTCAAATATTGGTAATTAATGAAAAATGAATGAGGAGCGAAAGCAAGAGTGAAAAAGAGGTTATTATTTAACAGATTTAAAATGAGTGAAACAGATTTAATGAATGAAAAAAAATATAACCACAATTTCGTAATGAGTGAAATATTGGTAATGAGTGAAAAAATTAATGAGTGACTTAAAAACTAGGAATGAGTGAAAAAATTAATGAGTGACTTAAAAATTAGGAATGAGTGAAAAAATTTATTAATGAATAAAAAATATTGAATTAAATTGGTAATGAGTAGGGAGCAAAGAAACAGTAAAAAAAATAGTAACGAATGAATAACTTAGTAATGAGTAAAGAAAAAATTTGAGTAAAAACTGGGACTAAAAAATTAAATTGGTAATGAGTAGGGAGCAAAGAAACAGTAAAAAAATAGTAACGAATGAATAACTTAGTAATGAGTAAAGAAAAAATTTGAGTAAAAACTGGGACTAAAAAATTACATTTGAGTATAAGATTGCTCAAACATTAATAAAAAAAATTTAAAAAAGTAGTAGTGAATGAAAAGATTTTATTCAGTGTAACATTAGTAATGAGTGAAATATCGGTAATGAGTGAAATAATTTAATAGTTATTGAGTGAAAAATTTTTAAATAGTGAAAGTTAGAGTTAAACCCCAAATAAATGAAAACCAGTTATGAGTTTAAAATTTTGACTGAATGAAATATTAATACGATTAATAAGTGGACAAATTAATAAGGAGTAAAAACAAAAGTGGAAAATCAGTAGGCAATGAACAGATTAGCACCGAGTGAACAAAATTTGAATGAACATAAAAATTTGTATGAAAGTCAAGTCATAAGTCAACATTTGCTAGTGAGTGAAATATTAGTGATGAGTAAAAAAATTAAAGAGTGACTTAAAAATTAGGAATGAGTAAAAAAATTAATGAGTGACTTAAAAATTAGTTATGAGTGTAAGATTAGGATTGGATGAATCATTAATTATAAGTAACAAAAATGGTAATGAATGAAAATATTGTAATGAGTGTGAAATTTCGTAATGAGTGAAATATAGGAGATGAGTGAAAAAAAATAATAGCCAATGAGTGAACAATTTTTAACGAGTTTAAAATACGAGTAATTATTCAAAACGCTAGAGTGAAAAACTGCAATGAATGAAAATATTAGTGCAAAATTAGGACTTTGTGAAATATCAACAATTATTGGGGAAATCAGTATTGAAAAAAAATAATAGAATTAATGAAACAATGCAATCACAGGAAAAATTCATATTGAGTGAAAAATTGGTAATGGGTGATAAAATAGTAATAAATGAAATATTGGCAATGAGTGAAAAAATTTAAGACTGCAAAATTTGTGAAGTTCTAAAAAGTACTTATGAAATAATTATATTGATACTGGGTGAAAAAATTAACGACGAGTAAAAAATGAGTGCTTAATAAAATTGTTGAATTAGAGAAAAAATGTTAATGAGTGAAAAGTTAAGAGTAAATAATTATTGATGAAAAATGCAGTACAGGACGCAAATGTAATGAGCGCAAAACAAGTAGTGAGTGAAAAATTATGTGATGAGTAAAAAATATGTTAAAAAATTAGTGAAAATTAATAACTTGATAGTTTTTAGGCGATATTTAATAGTAGTTGATGATGTAAATGGTGAACTTTTTTTTTTACAAGTTATTGGATTTAACTCAATTATAGAGGGAGGCCTACATAATTTTTTTTTAAATTGTGTTTTGCCATTTTCGAGATGTACATTTTTGGAAAAATACGTTACGCTGTTTTTAAATGCCCATAACTTTGCGAGAAATTTGCCGATTTTCAAAATTTTTTGGAATTCTTGTTTTTCAAAGGACTTTTAGAACATGCAATTGAAAAACTTATAAACTCGTATTTTTTTCAAAATCTTAAGATTTTGAATAAAAATTGTTGATTTCCGAAAAATACGCATTGATCGTTTTTTTTTTTATTTTTTCCAAACAATTAATACTCATTGTAATTTTCGAGCCTTGCCCGATAATGGGATAACTCGTTGTTTTAAACCCGGAAAAATCAATTTCACAAAACACACGTGACCTTCCAAAACAAGTTGTGCAACTTCACAATTTTTTCCTCGTAGTACTGTATTTTCCAATATTTTTCAACCTATACGACAAAAACAGAGGAGTTTCGATAATTCGAAAATATATATATGCACATATATCCCATTATTGGGCTAGGCTCCAAACTTGCGGAATGGGTGATAAAAGTTTAGAAAATCGAGCGGTATGATTTGTTTTTGTTTTTTTAGCATTTTATAAAATACGGGTTTCATTTTTTTCATGCGAAATATGGGCCGATTTGAAACTTTTATAAATTCTTGTTTTTCAAAACACTTGGAATATACAATTGAAAATTTCTGGTTCCAATGAGGTATCCCCTTTCCGCACTAGGCTCAAAAGTTGCGGAATGAGTGGAAATTGTTAAGAAAAAAATTTCTCAAAAATCGATCCGTATGCGTTTTTTTTGGGAATTAACATTTTCTATTGAATATTTAAGATTTTCTAAAAATACCAGCTTACAAATTTTTTTCGGTAAGTAATTTTGTTATTATGAAAACAAATGTTATATTATAATTTACTTCATTTTCAAACGCCAGTTTGCCCTTATAGCAAATATTTACATCACCGCTTCTCTAGTAATTAGAGTTAATGACAAGCAGTTGATTGTATGAATCAATGCCCTTCCCCCCACACCATCAACAAACAATGCTAAAAACAAGAAAATGGAACCAGCTATGTATAATTAGCTGTGGTTAGCATGTGTGTGCATGTATATGTAAAAAGTGCGCAATTTCGCAAACACCCACAGCGGCTGCAGAAAAAATGCGTGTAGAAAAATATAATAGTTGTAAATGTTGAGCAAAGTGCTTCAAAAATTAATTGAAAAGTATATGTGGTAATTGGAAATGACCGCAGGAAAGGAAAGAAGTTAAAAGTCAGCCTGCAGGCATAGACACATCTATACATAGATACATACATATATACACAACATGCATATATACAGACCTAATTACATGCCTAATTACATAGTCGACTAAAATCACAGCAAACATCCACAAATAATAATAAAATTCAGCACTAATAGCAGTTAGTTAAACGTCTTTCATTTGAACGTCAGCTAGCGGCAAATAACCACTTAGATGCTTAAAAATAACCGCAACAACAAAACAAAAAAAAAAACAACAGAGAAGAAAGAAAAAAAAAACAAAAATAAAAAAAACTGCGCTCCCATCGCGCCAACCCAATTCAAACTAAAGACTTGAGACACAAACTCGCTCAAAAAACCGCCGCATGCGACTGGCATGTAAATGATTGAATTTAATAAGATAGCACGCAAGCTAGCTGCAAATAGCCGAAGAGGATGGTTGTAGCAGCTATAAAACAACAAAACAAACAAAAAAAACAACAAAATAATAACAGCGACAATAAGCGAATAAATATAAGCAAAGCATAAGCAACAATAGCACTTGAAAGCAAAAGTAAGAGTATGTTTGTACTTTTTTGTTTTAATATCAGCCACTTAACACCGCAACAAAGGAAATTAGTTTAAAGGGCGCTTATTTGAATTCAACTTGAGTTAGTGACTGAAGGTGGAGCGGCGGTAGTGCACAGACACACATGCATACATACATATAATCCATATACGATGGTACGAGTGTATATGAAAAGTTGAAAGTTTTCTTGTGAGTTTGTCTGTATGTTATGTTATATACAAAGTTGAGGTGAAAAAGTGAGCTAAGTTCGTGATTTTTTTTAAAGGTTTTTTGCAAATTTTATTCAATAAAGCGAAAGACAGTTTGTTGGTAGCATTATTGAAGAAAAAAAAACAAGTTAAATTTCAAAAAAATATTTAAAATTTTCCGAGTTAGAGCCCATCTCCCGAAGCGTGTTTTTTCTGTAGAGCCTTGCCGTTCACACTCTCCAAGCCGAACCGCTCAACTGAAATCAAAAAAGTACTATAATTATTGAAGAGAAATGTATTCCTGTGTACTTGAACGAACCGACTTCCAAAAAAAAATTTTTTTTCTGAAAAAAAATTCATGGTTTTCAAAAAGTCAATTTTTTTGTTGTTCAAAAATTAAAAAAAAAATTTATTGCAAAAAATCGAAAATTTTCGGATTCAAAAACGATCGTTCAAGTACACAATATTGTAAATACGAATAATTATAAAAAAAAATTATGATAATCGGTTTATAAGTTTTTGAGTTATCGTGTGAACGGCAACGGTACTTTTCAAAAAACGCCATTCCGAGATAATTGCGTTTTAAGTTTTGTTTTAAGTTAATTATGGATGGGTCCAGTTCGCTGCGAACGGCTGTAATTTCGAATCTAGTGATCCTGATATGATATTTTATAAAGTATGTACTTTTAGAATATGCAATAAAAATATTTATGATTTTTTGAGCCCCAACTTTGTATATAACCCCTTAAACAATATTTTAATATTTTATCTACACGTTGATCTTGAAAATAGTAGCGGCAGTTCCTTTTTCTTTTATTTAATTAAAAAAAAAAAATTACTTCAATAAAAGCAATATATGAGCTGTTGTAAATGAAAGTGGTATAAGTATACTTTTGGAGAAAAGGTCTGATATTTCTTTTTTAAAGTAAAGTTGCCGACTATCTCATAAATTAAAATTAATTTTAGTTAGATATTACAACAATAACATCAAACCAGAGGCATTTAAGGAAAGTTTGGTATATAATTTTTCAAGTAGGGTTACCAACTATTGAAAAAATTAAAAGTAGCACGACAAAATCAAATTTCTAATGAAAAAAAAAACTAAAAAAAAATATGAAAAAAAATGAAAAATGAAATATTAATAAAATAAAAGTTTCACATTAGAAGTGAAATTCCACGGTTCCTTGAAGCATAAAAAACGATTTTCTAAAAACTCTGACGTGCTACAGCAAAACGCCGTATTTCTTTATTTTAAGCCTATTTTATTAACTATTTCTGTTAACATTTCTCATGTGTACCAATAACCTATATTATGAAAATTAAAAAGAAAACGCATTTACGGTACTATTGACGTTTAGTAGAAATTTTTTTTTTTTTAAATGATTGCCGACTATTCCAAAAATTCAAATGATATTAAATAAAATATTGTAATATTTGCTTCAAAGAAAATTATAGAATTTTTAAATAGAGTTACTAAATATACTAACAATAAAAATTTAGTTTACGACCACTTTAGTATAGAATTCCTTAAAAATAGATTTGCTAGCTATATAAAAATTAAAAATTATTTTCAAAAAAATATGTACAATATTATTATTGTGCTAAACGAAAGTTATTGCAGCACATAATTTTTAAAAATTAGGGCTGCCAACTATTTAAAAAAAAAACTTCAATTATGTTATACAACAAATTTCAATTATGTTAAATAGAGTTGCCAACTTGAAAATTTGAACGAATTTAAGTAAAATATTTCAATGCGGATTTAAAACGAAAGTTACTTGAGTAAATTTTAGAGTATAATTTTTAAATAGAGTTACCAGCTATTCAGACAATTAACACTAAGTTTTCATAGAAATATTTCTCGTCCCACACCCATTATACGTTTTTAATTTCATTAAAATCGGAACATCAATAGAAATTTTCTGAATATCTCGACTCATGCGCTACCTAACTGTTTAAAACACAACCTTTGTCCGTGCCACTTGTCTAAGGAATATAGTATCGAAATTGTCGATTTGTCCTTACATATATTTTTGAGCCAAGCTGTAACAAAGACTCAAATTACTAAACCGATTGTAATAAAAGTTTTTTTCTAAAATGAAACATTTGCAAAAAACTCTCCATATAAAAATGTTTTTTCATCGGAATAATAAAATTTATTATATTTTAAGACATCAATCAAAATATTTCGCTACAATCTAAATATTTAGGTGAGCTACACCGATTTGAATTTACCTAAATTTTTGGAGATTATTTTTATAAATACAAATTGTTTTTAAAAATATATTAAAAAAAATCAACTCAGATCATACGAAAGTTTTATGTGGACTACGCTCCTTTGAGTAGATACTACGTATTATAGCAAAGTACAAATTATTTCTCTTTTATTTAATTTAAAAAAATTTAAAAAAAAAATAGATTTTATTAAAATTATGTAAACTTTAGAATTCTAGGCGTCATTTACTTTCACGGACTTTTTCTATTCAATATACCTCAAATAATATTAAACCTAAGCTTGACAACGCGAAGTGAGCGCACATCGCCAATTTCCAAAATTAACTTAGCTCAAATTGTTTTAGGCAATTGCAAGTTTTATTTCCTTAGATTGTGCATAATTTTATATACGTATTAACTGTGCTAGTATTAGTGCAACATATTAGAATAATTAGAATAATTGTTAATTTTTAAAACTATAAATTATATTTATACATATCTTTTGTAATTTTGTTTTTTTTTTTCTTTGTGCACGCAAATTGCTGATTACGCAAATGAGCTGAGCAACTATCGCTCTCACTCTCATTTTCATATCTCTCTCCCTCTCCCTTTTGACCTTTTCCAACTTACGCGGATTTGAAGAGCGCATACACATTACTCGGCGCCATATAAATGTAACGACCATAGCGCGCATGCTGCGACGTTGGCGCTTGGTAGTTCTGTTGTGACGCATCGTTCATGAAATTCTCGCGCATGCGTTCGTAAATCGGCTTACCAACCGATTGTTGCAATGGTGGGGCTCCCGTCATCGCATAGGCTTCGGTGTAGAGTGGTCCGCGCTCATCAGCGCCACCGCCCATGTTTGGTGCGCCGCCGCGTGTACCATCATTCATATATCCCAGAAATTGTGAAGCACGGAAAGGCGCCTGGAAGTTCAGTGGCGGTGGTGGTGGTAATGGCGGTTGCTGGCCATGCGGCAGGTGCGGTAGATGTGGCAATGGCGGTAAGGGTGGTGGTAAAGCTGCCTGCGCTGATGGCGGTTGCTGCGAGTGACGCTGGTAGACGCTTTGTTGTGATGTTGATTGTTGCTGTTCGTGGGATTGATGTTGCTGTTGATGCGAGTGCGGTGACAATGGCGGAGACGGTGGAGGAGGTGGTGGTGGTGGTGGTGGTGGTGCTATTTGTGGCGCGTATTGTCGAAACTGCGCTGGCGGTGGTGGCGGTGGCGGCAACGGTGGTGGCAATGGGTTATATGCTTGCATCTGTTGCTGCTGGTGATGCTGCTGCTGCTGTTGTTGCTGTACCTGCCGCTGCGGCTGTATAAATTGCTGTTGCAGTCCCACATTAGGGTGATAGAGTACGCTCATTGGCACAAAATAAGTCGAACTGGTGCTATACGATTGCCCATTATTCCGCGCAGCCATTGTGGCTGGTGTATCGCCAGGGAAAACATGCGGCGCCGTACGGCCGGGACCATGCTGAGAGGATGGCGAATAAACGTGTGGAAAATAAATGTGTGAAAACGTTTGCGGCGCCTCGAAATGTCCACCCATAAAACCGTTAGCTATATTATCGAATTTGCGTGCCTCTTGCGAGCGTTGTTGATACTGATGTGGTGTGTTTGGTGAGTTCATCATGGCGTCAATGGCTGAGTTGGCACTTCTGCTGGCCAGCTCCGAGGCTACCTCATGATTGTGCTGCGCATTATAGCCGGGATCGTAGAGTAGACGTGTTGACTGCATGAAGGCGTTCGTCTGTTGTTGATTATCGTGAATGGCATTCATTTGGTAGCCAGGTGAGGCGAAACTGTCGCCATATTGTAGTTGACGTTTGCTAACATTGGTGGCGTGCGTAATGGTGGATTCACTGGCACAGTGATGGCTGTGCCACAGCAGCAGCAGTAGTAGCGGTAGTAAAAGTAGAGGCGGTGCTGGTAAATGCATTGCTCGTTATTTCGCTTGTGGCGTTGATGGCAAATTTTTTAAGTAATCGAAAGCTCTCTTAGGCGAATGATGCAATTTAATGAAGTTATCTAAAATATTCGCCGAATCATCGTATTACTGCCGGGCTGTGAAGATTGAGAATGGTATATTTGAGTATTGATTTTTTTTTACCAAAATGAAATTTTGGGAACCGTTCCCTTTTTATTAACAGCTACAATTTAAAAAAAAATCGGTATTTAACGACTATTTTGTAATTTCTATTTAATAACAAAATAATTTCTATTTAATTACAAAATAATAGTAGTCTTGATTTTTATTTTACAAATTCAAAATAACAATTTTTTTCGATTTTAGTTTTAAAAAACATAAATTACAATTTAAAAATTTTTTTTTTAAATTTATATTTTATATTTTAAATTTATATTTAAAAAATCAAAAATTAACAGTTAGTTCTGAAAAAATAATTTTTATTTAATTACAAAATAATAGTAGTCTTGATTTTTATTTTACAAATTCAAAATAACAATTTTTTTCGATTTTAATTTTAAAAAACATAAATAACAATTTTGAAATTTTTTTTTTAAATTTATATTTTATATTTTAGATTTATATTTTAAAAATCAAAAATTAACAGTTAGTTCTGATTTTTGTTTTACAAATCCAACATAACAATTTTTTACATTTTTTTTTTTTGAAAATCATATATAACAACTATTGTTGATTTTTATTTTACAAATTGAAATTAAAGATTTTTTTATTTTAAAAATCATAAATAACACTTTTTTTAATTTTTGGTTTATAAATCTTAAATAATTATTATTTGTAATTTATAAATTTAATAATTTCTTACTTTTTAAAATAAAAATCAAAAATAACTATTAGTTTTTTAAATTTTGCATAAAAATTGCAAAACAAATATTTTCGAATTTGATTCTCGATGAAGTAAGAAATCGATTGTTATGTTATACTTGGTTGTAGGAAAAAAATATCGATATATATCAAAAACATAGATAATATATAAAAATAAAAATAATATAATATATAAAAATATAAATGTATATCATATCGATATTTTTAAACAATATCAATATTTCGATATATCGGTATTTTTAACTCAAGACGGAATTATCGAAAGTATTGTAAAAGTATTCGATTCGAATTTGAGATATTTGTATACCTAAACAATTTAAGAAAAAACTTGGGTTCAATAATAATTGATAATTTAAAAAAAAATATCGAAATTTCGATTCATTAATATTTTTTGTACAACCCTATTGACCTCGCAGATGCCCTACACACTTGGCTAGCTAAGTAGCGTTTTCTAACAGTTTGACCAAAGACTGTTGTGCTCGAGATGAGTTTAAGCTTACCTTAACTAACGCTTAGTGATCCTTTGATTTAGCCTCTCTTTTTAATGAAAATTTTATTATATTTCCTTTTACGACCTTCCAATGCAATCGACATGCGTTGACTATACGCCTACTCGCCTTCGTTCACAGTTTTTATTGGAAAATGTCACATACAGCGCTAAAATAAATAGCTGCAGCAATGGTAATTTGATGCTGCGATCAGCGCGCAAAGGCGTCTGCAAAATATTTTATTTTATTTATAGTGTTGTTATATTTGAACTTGAGCGGGCGTCACACACAGCTTCACCGCTGCATCTCAACTCAGCTCACTTTTACTTGTTGGTGATGGTATCTATTTACGGTTCCGGAGGAAGTGTAATTCTATCGCACAGTGCGAAAGTAATGTACATATGTATATGACGTAATGATGAGCCGCATGGCATTACCACATTAAATACCATACATAGCTTTTCCACTGCAACATTTCACGGTCATGGCTAAGTGACGCAATGTAATCGATAGCACACATGTAAGTTTATGGCATGCGTATCATGAGTTTTTTTTTTAACAAAATCTCTTTGCGATTGTCATTCACCTACGATGGATAAAAATGTATTTCATTATTTTCAAATCATCTTATTCCTTCCGACATCCGGCGTCGAATAGCCACCTTCTTGCGAGTAACACCCTTGGAAAGTTTTACAGCAAAGGTGGCTATGATTAGACAGGAAAATAAGCGTCAAAGTTCAATTCAGCTAACAAACCCAAATATACCTAGTAAACATCGAAACTAAGGTGAGTTAAACAAGGGGTTCCTCAATGCGCCGCCCTTTTTCTACTTTCGTTTAACTACCACTCCTCCAGACTCCTCCAAACGCCAGAGGAAGTATCCATTTTCTCAAATGCTACTGATTGTTGGACAATGGCCGCCGGCAATGTTATTAATGAATTTGTGTTCGAAAGTTAACGGTTATCTCTTCGACCTTGCTCGACTCTGCACTGAAATTTTATCTTTATTTTATCTGCGACCTCCTTGAAATTACCACTTGGACGAAGCAGACCCCGGGCTGGATCTCAACATCCATGTTGACGCATGATCTCCATCCCAACGATTAATTACTCAAGGTTTTTGCCAGTGTTAAACTATACTTCACCAATATGATTGCCAAAAACCAGTGAGACTCAGTGCCTTGCCAGAACTCCGCCCTCCGGATTTTGATAGGATATTTTCTGATATCTCTGGGGCACATCCACACCAAGAGGCCTGCAAGCTTCCAGTTAGGTAGCGTACCTTGTTGGATGTCTTTGTCTGGACCACCCTAATGGACATTTTCTCGCCGATGTACTGCCCTTTAGATTCGTCAGAAGGCGTCTCCACGAATTCAGCCACTGGATTCGACAGCGTACAGCATTTACTGAGCGACAATCACTGACTCTCACCCCGTCAATGCTGTAATTGGAGTCAAATTACCACCTACAGCAGACGAGATGCTCCAGCTGCCTCGTTAGGGCGAATTTGCTCTGGGCTCAACTACGAACTGTAGTAGACTTAACTCCTACTTTTCCAGAATCAGTTCGGAAATATGCCCGACATGCACCCCTAAGTCTACTCATTTCCTGGTCCTCCCTATAGATAAGATAGACGACAACTGTTCTATACAAAAGGTTGCACTGCGTGGGTAATTCAATAATTGTGTGGTTCTAAAAGGCTTCGAAAACTTTCAGCAAACTTCCCAACCTCAATTTTCTCAAACTCTATGGTTCCAAAAGAAAAATTGCGTAGACTGTATGACTCCATAACCTAAGAGTTCTGAGCAACCCTGATACAATAAGTTTTGATTAACAGAAAACTCGATGTTACGTCGAGATTTTTGAAAACTTTTATTTGTGTGGATCAACCAGTCCTACCGACCGAGCTCTGATCATCCCCAGGGTCATGCTATAAAGTTAGAGACAAATCTGTTGTTCTCTTCGGGTATGTTAGCGATATGCAGCCACCATTGTTGAACCAAAAATAGCACTGAAGGTGGCACAGCGACGAAATCGGTTTGTCTCCAACCCAAGTTTGACTCCCCATCGGACAATAAAATAACAACAAGACAAGAAACAAAATGTCAAAGCTGATTCAATAATGCAGCACATGTGACCTGTGAGAGTTCTGGAATTATTACCTCGTGTGACTGCTCAGCTATGAGGTATTGAAAAAGAGCAAATGTAGAACATAATTTATATGAAATGCTTTTTATTTATACTATAATAACGTTACTTACTAATTGACAGCTCTCAAGCATATCACCAGAGTTTTGGTGGTGAAATACAATAAATAAAACAATGTCTAAAACAAATTGTAAACCCATAAATTGCTGAGAGACAAATACGCTAAAATACATATATAATATTTAGGCAGCTCACTGCTCTTTCACTGACTAGCCGGTCGCTGGTAGTTGTAATCCCCTGCAATGGTATTTTGTAGGGGTACGCCATAGCTGTTGTGTGGACGTCTGATTGGCGTCGGATTGAAGTTAAGAAACGCATTAGAGCCTGAGTTCGATAAAGGCTGCTGTGCTGGTAGAGCCACTCCTTGTGAGTCGTAAGCGGAGGTGGTTGGTGTAGTCCTTTGCTCTGTCGCTTGCTGTTGTGTTTGTGTATAATAATGTTGGGTTTCTTGTTGTTGTTGCTGTTGATTTGTCAAAGTGTTTTGTCCAAACGCACCAGTAGCATAAGGATCCTGCTGAGTCGCTGTCGCTGCGATTTGTGTAGCTGATGCAAATGGCTCAACAACTTGGCCATACAGAGGTCGCTGCGGTTGTGCCTGCAACGCCAAATTTTGGTCGAGCCACGGCGGGTTCACTTGAGATATTTGTGTTTGCGGTAGATCAGTAGGCTGTATCGTTTGATGCGCCGTTTGCACAAATCTATTGTCGCTCACTCCTCGATGGCTCTGCTCTGATATTTGCTGTTGCTGCAAAGCTGATGCATAGCGCTGAGCGTTTTCTTGTTGCAGGTTTTGCGGAGTATTTACATGACCACCGAGTGGTGGTTGTCCAGCTTGAGTAAACCATTTCGCTGGATCATAAAAATATTGTGCGTTTTGCTGAGCTCCGTGCTGCCCGCCTACAGGAGCGTTCGCATGCGACGCGTCTGGACGGGAGCTGAACTCATTACCTGATGCCGCGCCATTATTCATGGTAGTGATGTAAGACGGTAGCTGCCAAGACTTGGATGGCATTTCCAAATACTCCACAGTGTTATTCTTTGGCACCAAGCGTTCATCGTTTAGCAAAGCACCACTGCTTGTTGGATATCTCTGCTGGACTGGATTTGATTGAGATTGATCTATAAAGCCCGCTGCGTATTGCGGAAAGCCGCTTCTGGGCGGCGTAGCAGTAGCTTGCGGATAAGTTTGAGCAGGAAAACTCTCCGCAGCAGCTTGTTGCTGCACTTGAGTAGGACTACTGGCTTGCGACGCAGAGGATCCGAACGAAAAGTGATTCTGAGCAGCGGGAAAGCCCAATTGAATTGGATTGCTATTATCATAGTATTGAGTAGTGTGTGGATTTGTAGGTGCTTGATGTTTTTCAGCTTGTTGCGTGACAATTCTTGGCTGCTGCTGCAGCTGTTGCGCTCTTTGCAACAGCAGATAGTCGGCGAACTCGTGGAATGCGCGCTGATAGGGCGTCAATGGCTCTGCTGTCAATTTAGCAACATTCGCTGGACGCACGTACTTATAAGCGGGCTGTTCGTTTCCCGGCTGCTGCGATAGTTGTGTTGGTTGCGGCACTTCGCCCCTAGCAGCCACAATGCGTGGCACAAAGAAATTGGTTGTTCGTTGTCCAGTGTTGGCAGCGTCCGTTTGTGGCACAAGGTAGTTCGGTGCGGAACTCAAAGACAATTGCTGCTGCTGCTGCACATTAGCGCCGTTGTTAGTTGTTAACGCAGGTGCTTGTCGCGTTTCCTGATAGGAAGGCGGCACATAGAAGGCGTTTCGATTGAAGCTTTCGGCAGCGAGTGCGGGCGCGTTATAAGTGTAACGGACAGATGCCGCTGGTGCTGGTGTAGCTGTCACTATAGGTCTCGCTGTAGTTGTTGGTCTAGCTGTTGTTGTCGTTGTTGTTGTTGTCGTCTCTGTTGCGGGTGCGGTATAGCGATAGCCAGCGAAAGAGTGTTGAGACGTTGGAGAAGCTACCTGTGGTGTTGCCGTCGTTGGCCCGCTATATAAATAACCCGGAAGAGTTTGTTGGTGTTGCCGATGATGTTGCTGTTGCTGTGTTTGTTGTTGTAGATCTTCAGCAATTGGCTGGATGGTGTGCCTGGGCGTTTCGCCATTATATAACACAGCCAACGCTGTGCCAATGCAAAGCGACAAACAACAAATGCGCTGTGGATTAAAGGACAGGGATTTATATTTTTTTCTGTTCGAATAAATTTATTTTATATTTATTTTTTACGGTAGCATATTACGTTTAATTTAATTTAATTTTACTTAATTTTGTACATGCTCTCTTATTTAATTTAATTTAATTTTTCATTTATTTTATTTTGCCTTGTTTTGTTTTAATTGTATTTTATTTATTTGTTTATTTTTTTTAATTATAAACATATTTGATTTTTTATTTTATTTCACTTCATACTTTTTTTATTTCATATTAATTTAATCTATTTTATTTTGTTTGATTTTATTTATTTATACATCACTTTATGAGATTTTTTATTTTGTCGCATTTTTTTTTATGTCACTTGATTTGTATTTTCTAATATTTTTTTATCAAATATAATAATTTTGACTAATTTGATTTTTTACTCATATTTAATTTTCTCTTATTGTATTTTATTTTGTTTTTATTTATTTTATTGTACTTTATTTTATTTTTTGGTTTGTTTAATTTTTTATTGTACATTACTTTACTTCATTTATATTTGTTTCAATTTGATTTTATTTTTGCTCTGGTTTATTTCATTATGTTATAATTTATTTTATTTTGCTATTAATGATATTTTTTTGAAATTCCCCTTACTTTATTTTAGTTTAATTTACACTATTTTTGTTTATTTTTTGTTCTTTGTATTTCATTTTATTTTATTTAATGGTATTTAATTTTTTATTTTGCTTTATTGTTATTCACGTTGCTTAGTTTTATGTAGACTGTGTTTTTTTTTGCTATGGTTTATTTCATTAAATTTTTATTTTTTTTTTTTAGTTTTTGTTTACTTTGTTTTATTTTATTTTGTCTAATTCATTTTATTTTGTTTATATTATAAGCTTGCTCTTTTTGCACTTTTTTATTTTTAATTTTGTTACGTTTCACTTTATTTGAATAGGATTATTTATTTAATTTATTTTATTGGTTTTGCTTTAATTTAATTTACTTTATTTAAGTATATGTTATTTTCTTTTATTTTATTTTTTATATTTATATCTCATTTTAGTTTAATAAATTCTACTGTATTTCAGTTTACAATATTTTTTGTTTATTTTTTTCTGGTTTATTTTAGTTATGTAATTTTATTTTAATTTTTATATTTTTAAAATTAAATTTCGTCTAATTTATTTTATTATGTTTTAATTTATTTTTTTGTGTTTGCCTACTTAAATTTTATTTCACTTTATTTTAATTTGGCTACTTATATTTAGTAAATTTTTTTATGTGTAAATTTATTTTATTTAATTATTTTATTTGATTTAATTTAATGTAGTGGAAATTTGTATTTAGTTATTTTTATTTTTATTTTTACGTGCTTTTAGTTTTAAACTGTCTATACTTACTACACAATACATTTCGGCTCCTTCTCCAACACTTGAAATCCTTTCTAAATTTTATTTGTACCCTTCGGACCTTCTGTTGCCTAAAGTCAAATCGTAAATGCTGTCAAAGAAGTCGATGTCAAACGTTTTTATAGTTGCAGTACAAGAGTACTATTTCCTTCTTACCCATTTCCTATATAAAATTTGTGTCATAATTTTGTTTATTTTGTATTCTTATAAATTATTATTCGCTTAGGTAAAAAAACGTACTTTTTTTTTTAAATTATTTCCAGGTGACAAAATGCTCTAATAAATTTACCGCCGCCTGCGCAGAAAATCCAAATAATTTAAACAATAATGTTGATGATGTATTCGAGTACCAAAGTTAATTTATAAGTGTGTACGTATGTATGTGTATATGTGTGTCCAATATCCAGGTCTATTCCAATACTACATAAATCCATCATACACTCGAAACCCAATTGTAATGCTATTGTTGTGCTATCGATAGACTTTCACAAAAAAAACACTTAAATTTATCTCATTACTTTTATTATGTACCGTTATTACTTTTTTATTAAATTTTTTTACCAATTTTTTACATACGTCCATATGTATTAGTTAAACTACGCATGCGAACGCTCCATGCAATTGGCTTACATTTTGTTATTTCATTTCTCATTTATTTTTCCTCATTGTTTTTTCCATTATTTTTTGGGGGTTTAAAAAAAAAAAACAGATTTTTTTTTACAATGCGCCGTCTACTCTAAATGGTTGCTGCTACCAGCATTTGATAATTATCACTTGAAAACAAATTGCTTTTTATGTAATCGCTACGAGTAGCATTGAAAGTAGTGCGCTCCCACACGTGATCGTTTTTGTTTTTTTTTTGGTTGTCTTGCATAAAATTATGTTTTTGTTGTTACAACAATACGAGTTACGATAATAACTTTATGCTGCGTCAGTACTGGAGGCGCACAATATTTGGGCGACCTTGAAAGTGAAAGAAACAAAAGAGGAACAAAAAAAAAAGATGTTGCAATTTTTGTGTGAAGGTCATAAGGGGGCAGTATAAGTACATGATTTTTTCTGATAATTCAAGCCGACTATAATTTCACACCTCTTGCTTGAACACTTTGACATCTTTTAGAAGAATATAAGATTCCTGTTTCGATGCGAGGGACAGTGGACGTTTTCTTTGGCTCCTCGCTAGACTAATGGCCTTTCTTTTTTATGGCTCTTCATGGTTTTTAGACAATGATAGTGACTGTGATAGTGAGTAGTACAAGTGGTAACCGTGGAAGGTTACGGAGGTACACGCAGGCTAAAAAACAAAAGCCCACTGTGGTACCGCTGGTGGCAGCCATTTATTCGGTTCCTTCTCTTAAAAGGTTAACCACCGAGTGCGCCTTATATCGCACAGAATGTAGAGAACATGGCTAAACATATCAAAAAGCACTTATTGAGGACTTGGTTACCCGTCCTGACCAGAGCGGGACAGTACCAGAGATACATAGGTAAAATGCCCTCCACCTCCTCCCTGTCACTTTGAATTGCTGTACGACAATCATTGGCAAAATTTTTCTAATTGCAAGGCAGTTGAGTTCCATTGTCGATCTGATATTTACCTACTCGAACATGAGATGTATTTTTGCAGAAGGCTAGAAATATTCCCACGTTATTTCTGTCTCCTTCCTTTCGTCGACCAAGCATTTGTCGGAAATGTTTTTGTGTCCAGTCGTTACGAAGCATTTGGACGCGAGCAGGTTGAGAGTTCCTTGGATGTAGCTCCGTTGGATTTTAGAGATCTGATAATAACTTGGCTGGGCTATCAGAGAGGTATTGACGCCGTGAGCCATCGAGTAGCATCTGCTATGGCATTTATGAAAATCTGCCTGAAGAACATTGCAGTGGTCCAGTAAGCGAATGCTGGCGTTTAGTGCTAGTTCACTGTAGTGAATTCCGCTGCCTCCTTTTCCGTTTGAGTACGAACCATCTGTATATATGTGATGTAGGCAACCCTAGATAAGACGAAGAAGGGAGGAGAGACTAGAGAGAGATCATCATAAAAAGCGCGTGAAGTCGTCGCAAGCTGAAATCCGATTTTTTATTAACTAATCTTTTTTTATAACTAAATGTAACTTGAATTGAATCTACTTAAATAAATAACGTAAATATTAAACATAACTAGTTCCATGTTTACATGTATAGATAGCTAGTAGTATAATCTAGTTTTTGTAAATCCTCCGCCAGAGTTTCCATGATCTTTGCATGCCAGAATCTAAGTACCTTCCACGGCATTTAGCCTAGCAGAAATTTTCCGTAGAGATCCTAGTGGTGGCATTCGTGAAGGTGGCACAATTAGGTTGAAAATTTACGGAACGCCATAATGATGTCCACCAGCGCGGAAGTACAGGCTGTTCTAGCTGTTATTGTGGAAACACCCTTTTAAGCAAGCCGACCTTTTTTTGACGTCAGGCGATACATTTTTAAAAAGTGGAGGAAGTCGCGGAGCATGCCGCGACCGAAGTCAATAAGTATTTTCCTGGGTGTTCCCATTTTTGGACGTGTTGTAGTGAGCCCGCTCGTTTGGCGGGTTGAAGTTAAGTTATCCCGGAAGCTTCGAAGGTGTTGCGAGTGGGTTCATAACCCCAAAATCAGCCGGTTGCTTAGTTTTTTGCCATCTAATCTCATGCCCCATTAGGCGGACACTAAGGACACTTTTTTGGCTTTCCATAACAAGGATTGGTTAGAAGACTATTTGGTTGCTGCTTATCACGAGATATTTTTCCATATCATGAAAGTCTTCTGATCCAACGACGTGCATATTTTGATCATTCACATACGAAGTTGGAATTAAGGCACGTACTGATCCTCAAGTCGCTCTTCGGTGCGCTATCTGACCACGATACTGTAGCTAGAATGGTCAGTTCTAAATTTAAAGCGTTAAATTCAATATTTTTCATTTGCTTACCAGAGTGCTATGAAAGAATGGCAAAAAAAAAAAACAACCAAGACGGAGCTAGCCAAGCTTTAGACAGATCAATAGCCAGTATTAAGCTCATACTACAGACAAATGCCACTATAATTGTTAGGATAAAACATTAAAAAAAAATATATTAAAAAAATAAAATATGAAATCTCATTCAAAAGTATATCCTTGAAACTCATTTAGATAAAGACGGCGTCAGGCGTTGAACTTAAGGTGACTCGAATACCATACAAGCATTTTCTAATAAACAAAAATGCCGTAGTGCTTGGTAAGCGGGCCAACTCAGTTCTAAGATATGGGGCGACAAATTAACCACTATATGCCGTTAGCTGTGAAAAACACAGTTGTTGTTGTTGGCATCTAAAAATAGCACTGCATATAGCAGTTGTATGTATTTGATTAGCCCTGACAGTCGAGTCAACCATTCGTACGTTCTTATCATTTCGAATACTCTTACCGAAATCTAATCAAATATCGGTAGTGCGAAGCTTGTTGATAAGATAATAGTTGGTAGTGGCGTGTGACATACATACATACATATGTACATATAAAGCTTAAAGAAACAAAAAATGGATTTCAATTGCTATTGGCATTATTCGATGTATGTAAAATGGAAGTTTGCAAAAAAAAAAATTATATAAAAAAAGACGATTGTACTCAATTAAAAAATTGGATATTGTAATTTTTGAGAATCTCAAAATTTGTCTTCTTCTTCTTCTTCTTCTTAGAAATGCATGTAATAGTAGTAGTAGTAGTTTTGTGAGAAAAAAGCACGTATGCACATAAAAATTACAACAGATATGTGTCACCCTACTCGTATTGAAATGCCAAGCGCGCGTCTTTAAATTTAGCCAATCTCAAACATCTTCGATGTGACAAAAATACAAAATTGACATACCTACCATACCTACTGTGTAATATGTTGAGTAGCCACTCTACCTAATTGTTTATTAACATAGATGATGACACTATTTGAACGTGATAACTTTAAACAGAAATTTTTCTCATCGAAATGCAAATGAATCGCTTTATTTTGAATCGGTAACCCAGTTTGATGATTAAATTGCATTGTATTAAATATTTGTTTGTGAATGCTTTGTATTATGTTATGTTATGCTATGTTATGTTGCTTATGTGTGTATGGTATATTATTTTATCTTATGTTATATTGAGTAATCGTTTGCCGAGTTTTTTGTTATGTTATTTGCCTTAATTTCGATTCCAACAGTACCAAAGAACGTAGATTACCTTGTAATGTATTTTAATATTTTATTTCACTTTTTCTTTTTACCTTGTAATGTACGTTCTTTGACAGTACTATTTCCATCCTTTTTCCTTCCTCTTTCCTTACTTTTTTCCTTCCTTGTCTCTTCCTTCCTTTTCAATTAACAGTACTATTTCCATTCTTTTTCCTTCCTCTTTCCTTCCTTGTTTCCTTCCTTTTATCTTCCTTCCTTGTCTCTTCCTTCCTTTCCAATTAAACAGCACTATTTTCTTCTTTTTTCCCTTCCTCTTTCCTTCCTTTTTTTCCTTTCCTTTCTCTTTTTTCATTTCTTTAATTTCCTTTAATTTGCGTTCATTATATTTTCCTTCTATTTCATTTCATTTATTTTATTTTATTTTAGTTTTGTGTTTTTATTTACCTTTACTTTCTTTTCTTTTTTCTTGTTTTTTGTTATGTTATTTGACTTAATTTCCATTTGAAGTATTATATTTCTTTCCTGTCTGTTTGGGGTTTTCTTTTTTTCTTTTCAATTCTTTTGTTTTTTATTCTCCTCTATTCTATTTTTTATTTCCTTTTATTTTATTTTGTTTTGTTTTTTTTTTAATCTTTAATTTTTTTTAAATTTACTTTACCTTTCATTTCTTTTTGTGTCCGTTTATTTTTTTATTTATTTTATTTTATTTTAACATATTTTATATTTCCTTTACTTTTAGGACCTTTCTTATTGCTTATGTTTCCTTTTAATTTTTTATTTTTTTGTGTTTTTTTTCAAATATGTTACTTCATGCTTAGCTTTTTCTTTCACATTGTGTTATTGATTTTGTAATTTTTCTTTTTTTAGTTTTTTATTCTCTTCTTCTTTCAATTTTAATATTTCATCTAGTTTTTTCTATTCTGTTTATATTAATCAATTTATTTTCTTTTACTGTGTTTTATTTTGTTTGTCATTTGCTCTTGCCTTATTTTTTTCTTTTAGTTCCTATTCTCTTATTTTGTTTTATTCTTTTTACTTTTGTTTATTTAACTTAATTTTTAATTTTTAATTATTTTAAATTTTTGTCCCTTTTCTTGCTTTTCCCTTGCTTGCCTGCCCTTTCTTTATATTTTACGTTTTGTTCCTTTCCGTTTACTTTTTACTGTATTTTAGCCTTTCGTTTTCCTGTGTTCTTTTGTTTTTTTTTTTTTATTTTATTTACTCTTATATTCTATTTTCTATTTGAATATTTTATTTCTTTTTTTTTTTTTTTTGTAATATATTTTGTTTATTTCTTTACCCCTTATTTTCCGGATTTCGTTGGTTCCTCTTTTCGTTTTTATTCTCTTGCTTCAATTGCTCTTCATTTATTCAATGCTCTTTTTCCTTATCATTTATTTTTTTCTTTAATATTTGTCTTGTATGTATGTCGGCCGCCATAGCCGAACATTCGGTGGGCCCCGAGTTCAAATCCCGGCCGGGGCAAGTAACATCAGAAATTATAGAAAAGTTTTTCTAATAGCAGCAATGGCAAAACTCGACAGTCAGGGGCAAACCTCCGAGTGTATTTCTACCATGAAAATCTTCACACAAAAGCTATTTGCCATTCGGAGTCGGCGTAAAAAGACGCACCACCGCCAATTAAGTAAGTAAGTATTATATTATTATTGTTCTACGTTTGTTTTTATATGGATTTATTATTATTTATAACATTTTGTAGTTTACTCTTATTGAATAACCGGATAGCAAATGATAGACGCATTTGGTTACTCTTATATCACCATCACTAACCATCAACATCAGCTGTCACCACATTACCAATCAGCTGACTTGGCTGTGCTTTTTGTGTCAACAGAACGACAAGAAAAAAGTAACAAAAAAATTTAAACCCTTTTGGAAACGACTTAATTTAGTTTTTCTTTTTGTTTGCTGACAATTTTTGGCGGTGCTTAACTTCCCTCTCGTGCTCTCTAATCCACTTCACTTCAATCTACGTGTGGTTTTGAGCTAGGCTGCGGTTCGCTGTTGAATAATTCGCGTGTGCATAAAAAAAGACACGTACGAAAAAATGAAGTAGATAATTTCTCGAATTAAAAAGCGAAGGACGCGCACTCAAATATATGCGTTTAAAATTGTGACAGCCTGTTTGGAGCAAATTGGAGCATAGAAGCCGGTTCTGGAAAGTGCGAGTAAGTATTTCGATTTCTGTTGGATTTTGAAGTGCCTTGTTTGCAACGTGGATGAAGTGGAAAGTGATGTAATGGCTGCTGCCACAAAACATGGATTTATGCCAGTGATATGACTCAACCTTAAGTCGTTTATCCTAGAACCAATCTTCAAAACTTTTTTTTTTTTGTTTTTTGCTAATAAAACAATAAACAATTTTCCCCGAATCATCGCGATCACACAAAATGATAAGATAATTGCGAGTCCAATATAATGAGCATACACATTGTGATATTTGCTAGGTGTTGAGGTATCTTGGCGTATTCTTCTGTACGAGTACATATGTTTATTTTAAAGTGAATGATCACAAATTTTGAAAATTGTATTGTTAAATGGTGTTCATACTTTGTTTATTTTCAGTTACCTAAAAATAATAGTAAAATAAATTTTAAAAAATGACAAATGTCGGTAATTTGCTACACTGCGTGTCCAAACAAATTCAACGCTCGGACCAGGATGCAGCTATTAGTTCGTCTTTGGCCACAGCAACGGAAACGGAGAACATTAAACCGGATCACTGCGCCATAAAACGTGTTGAAAAACTAGAAAAGGATGCATATGCGGTGAGTAAATTTTTAATAAAATTAGTTTAAGTAAACATAAAATGTTATGTGGCAAATGCGCGTTGTTTTTTTTTTGTCCCATTTCAATAATTTTCGAAATTATATTTTAACTAACAAATACCACCTGACGTACTTTGTTACGCTTCAAAAAGTTCAAAGTTCAATTAAATTGTATGTATTTGTGTACTGAAACAATTTGCAAAAAAAAAATGATTCTGTTATTAATTATCAGACCTTTTATTATTGAATCGTGGGTTCAACATAAAAAACCAATACATGCGTGCATACATACGAGATAATTTTGTTTTAAGATTACCTCCAAAATACTTCAAAAAATCGATTTGAAAATTCCTTCAAAAATGTAGTTTTTTTTTATAAATAACAATATTTTTTTTAATTATTTAAAAGGTAAAACAGTGGAAGTTTAAAAGTTCTATTAAAAATTATTTAAAAAGTTTTTCAATAGATTGATATTAAGATCTTTGAAAAAATAAAATAAAATTTGGAGAGTGAATGGTGTTGTTCGCCAAGGAATAAAAAGTGTGAGAAAATACCTTAATATACATATTATTAGTCTAAATCGATCAAGTTTCGTCTATGTTATTTAGGTTTTTCTTAAACCAATCTTCCAAAAAACATCAAAACCAGATTCAAAAATCTCATTATGATTCCGTTAAAAAAATTTGAAATATTTGTAAGCAGATTTTTAAAGCTTGAACTGTTTTATGCATAATTTTGCCAATAAAATGAAACCAAATTAAATATTGAAAATTATCAAAATGTAATTCATGACGATATCAGAAAACTTGGTCTTCCCTCCCCTCTTACATCTATTTCCACCGATCTTTCTATTAGACTTTCCAAGGTTGTTAGGTTTACTCTAAATTAACAAACAAAACAAAAATGTTCTCCATTAGTTGTTTGCCCAAGTATTGCATCTGTATCGCGCCGAGGAATTGATGATATCCTTCAATGGGGGCAAGGATTGCACTGTCTTATTGGACTTAATACAAGGCTTTTTCAAACGCAACAAATGCATTAGTCACATACGTTTACCGGTATTGTATATTGACACCGACGACGGTTTCGAAGAAGTAGAAGCGGTGGTGCTGGACTGCGAACGGCGTTACAATATAAATCTGCTAAGGCGCAAGGGTTGCATAAAGGAAGCGTTGGCGCAGATACTGGCAGAAATGCCTGAAATACGTGCGGTATTTATGGGCACCAGACGAACAGATCCCTATTCCGAGAATATGACTACCATGCAGGTAAACATACATATAAAATCTAAATATTTAGAATTAAATATTACAAATGTATTACTCTATGCAGGCAACTGATGTGGATTGGCCAAGCGTGATGCGTATTAGTCCGCTGCTTGATTGGTCTTACACCGATGTTTGGCATTATACATTCGTGCGAAATGTACCCTACTGCCGGCTATATGAGAATGGCTACACATCATTAGGCCAAAAGCACAACACATCGCCAAATCCATTTTTACGCTTATTTGATCCCATCACCAAGGCTGTTACCTATAAACATGCGGCTGAGCTGCAAGATGCGAAATATGAACGCGCCGGTCGTAATCGTAAAGATTATGTTGAAAGCTGTGTGGTGGAACAGGAAGATGAGAGCACTGAGGAGGAAACGAAAGATAATGCGGAAGCAAAAGAAAAGTCAGATAAGAAGAAGAAATCAAAGAAAACGAAAAAACATTGAGAACGGCAAAATTAGCGGAAAGTAATGTAATGGCAATGCTGTGTGTTTACAGGGAAAATTTTAGTAAATTCTAATAATAATGAAACTAACAAATATAGTATAATATTTTATGCTTGGGTAACTTTCGAACGTACCAAAATTGTACAAAAACTAATGCATACACCTAAATCATGTACATACGTAACGGCTGTAGATAGCAAAATTAAAGTACTTAAGCAGTTGAAAGAATTAAGATAATACATAATCATTTTTTTTGTATCAATTATGCGCATTGCATTTTAAAAAGCTTGCCTAAACACACATTGGTCGATAAGCAGTTTGTAACTGTCTGCAAACATTTTGAGTACATGTACTTAAAGCACAAATTACATTTGATATCTAGAGTTTTAGATATAAAATAGATAACTCCATTTTTAATATTTATGCATTTTGCTGACTGATTTAAATCATGTAAAAAAAAGGTTCAACAATGCTGGACATATTTTGAATGGAAGTCCATAGCTTTGAATATTTGATCAAGTATTTTGAAAGTGAAATGAAGCTACACCGTTTTCATAATAGACACCGCTGATATCTTTTCAGTTGAATATACACCTACATACATATGTACATATGTATGTAAATGTAAACTTAAAATAATTATCGAATAAATGCTCTGTAAATAGATTATAAATTATTAAAATCTGGTGCTAAAAACTGCAATAAAATTTATGAAAATTACAAAATTAAAAAAAAGTAATAATTTACATATATGCGTGCGTAGCTACGCTTTAAAAACATCAACTACAAAAAAGAAACTCTTGGGGAGCGTTTCGTTACCAGTTAAAGCCACCTCAAAATCAATTCAGTAGTTTCAGACATTAGTGAGTTCAAACAGACAAATATTTAAAAAAAATCGCTGATTTTCCTACAGTTTTATTATAATAAAGATAAAAAAAAACTTAAAAACAAGTTAGTCCTTTCATTCGGACAAGTTCTAAATTGCTTGGCTTTGATGTAATCCTTATAGCAATAATTTATTGCTGAAAATCCTTGGGAGTGTTTATGCCACTTAGCCTCCATGCTGCCAAACGAAAATATTAAAATAAAATATGTAGTATAATTTACATTTTCTGCACACGATACCTTAAACATTCAACTTCCAATCGGAAAGTTCTGTTACTTTTGGCATAAACAGTTTTCGTTCTTTTATTTTCGTCTCCGTTTTCGCCAATCAGCTGTTCGCCAAGCTGTCAATCGCCTTCAACCTAACCCCACTTTGCCAGCTGTGCGTGTTTTGATGAAATTCTCATTTGTTTCGCAACATATCGCGCGAAAAGTATTTGCATTAATTTAGCAATTAAGGCAAAAAGTTAATAAATCCATAAAAAAACGTACCATCAATGTTTGGTGCACACAAAAATCAAAAACAAAAATAGTACTGCGTATATGAATCATCGCTGCTGAAGCAAAGAAGTTGTTGGTAGCATAGCGAGGGGGAAACAAATATGGCACGTTCAGCACAAGATGCGCTCGCTGTATTGCGGGGCATACAACTAGTTGCGGAGGCGTTATTGCGCGAACAGAGCACACAGTGTAAACAACGTTGGAGTCAGTCGAGTATACGCGAACTTTTGCAAGGCAATCTACAACAGAGCACAAATTATTTTCAACAAGTTGGTGCGCAGCCAACAGAGGAGCTACAAAAGTTACAACATTTACTGCAGGAAACTAGTGAGCGTACTTGTGTTGTAATCGAGGGGTTGCGTCAATTGGCTGTTGCGAAAGTGCCTAACGAATTTTGCGTGACTCAGCAAAAGTTGCAGCGTGCAATGAGTGATGCAATGGGTGGCAGTCGGAGTGGGGACAGTGAACAAGAGGATGGGTTGAAAACAAGTGGAGCTGCTAACTTCAGTAGTGGTGGTGCTGGTGTTGTTGGTGAAGATGCCGGTAAAGCTGCTAAGAAGGTTAGCGATTTGGATGCAGCACAACTTGATATTTCATCCATTACATTAAATGAACTGGAGGAATTACTGTCGAAGCGTAATAGAAATCGTGGTATCAAATTGCGTACACCATCGACAGAACGCCAAGAAGTGAAAGTCGAACCAGCAGTAGCAGCAGCATCAGCGGAAACCAATACAACTGCAACAACTGCTGCCCCAGCGTCACCATCTACACAAACATTGAAAGCCGACACAGTTTATGTTGAAAATATATTAAAAACAATTGCAGGACACACATCTGCGCCGAATGCCAACAATGCAACATCCATTGAACTGCCCACTTTAAGCAAAGTGTCCAAACAGCGACGCGTGCCATCTAGCCGTTTGGGACGCATGGCTTCATTTGGTGGGCTCTTTGCTGGTCTAGGTGTTGGCACCATCAATGAATTAACTAAGGGCGCGCTTGGCTTAGGTGGTTCGAAAAATTTAAAAGAAGCGCTTCTGAGTCCAGCTAATGCTGAGCGAATTGTTGATACACTTTGCAAGGTGCGCGGTGCAGCATTGAAAATCGGCCAAATACTTAGTATACAGGATTCGAACGTTGTGTCACCACAGTTGGCAAAAGCTTTCGAGCGTGTACGTCAGGCGGCTGACTATATGCCCGATTGGCAAGTGGAGCGTGTTATGAACACACAACTGGGCGCCGATTGGCGTAGCCTATTGGAAAGTTTCGATGATAAACCATTTGCGGCAGCTTCGATTGGGCAGGTAGTGTGTAGATTTATATTTTTAATAAGAAAATTTCCCATTTAATTTTTATTTTCCAGGTACATCGTGCGACATTGAAAAATGGCATGCAAGTGGCTATAAAAATTCAATATCCTGGCGTGGCGCAAAGCATCGAAAGTGATATTGATAATTTAGTAGGCATGCTGAAGGTGTGGGATGTCTTTCCGCATGGCTTCTTCATTGACAATGTGGTGAAGGTAATGAAGGGGTTTAAAAAAGTTGTCAAGTAATTTGTCTGGCTTTATAATCATTCGGTTTTTTTATATTTTATGTAGGTAGCCAAACGTGAACTTACCTGGGAAGTGGATTACACACGCGAAGCAGAATATACAGAGAAATTTAAACAGATGATTGCACCGTACCCTGAGTATTATGTACCGACGGTCATCACGGAATTGACAACAAGCAGTGTGATAACAACAGAATTAGTACCAGGGGTGCCGCTGGACAAGTGCTTCGATTTAAGGTGAATTGGGGGAGAAAAATAAAACATTGAAATTTATTTAATAGGTCTAGCCAATTGGGAAAATAAAGACTTGTCCGGATACATAGGTTTTATTTAAACAAAATGATTATTTTGATGGCGTCGATAACGATTATTTTTGATAGCCAAAACGATTATTATTGAAATTACAAAATATCGAGTAAAAAAAAATAATTTATAATTTGATTCTCGGTGAAATAAGAAAACGATTTGCATATTACACTTGGTTGTAGAACATTTCTTTCATTGTGAATTGTTCAGTGACAGTTTTCAGAAATAACTGTTATTTTCCGTTTCTGAAAAATAACGTTCCAACTTGATCACAAAAATAAAAATTACACAATAGCGACTTAATTTGATTTTGAATTTACAATCCAATTATAACGATTAAATCATAATTTTTGTTTTTTGAAAACTATAACCGTTACGGCCACTGATTGCAACATCATAAAATTTCACCATATAATTTTTGGTAATGCTGCTGAATTTACAGTCCAGTTATTATGGCCGTATAATAAATCCAAAATTTTTCGTTCGAGCAAAATCGACTGCCGTGTTTTTCAAAACTTCCTTCCCCTTAATTATTCTATACAAAAATTAATAAATTATTTTCTCCAGCCTTGAACATCGCCATCACATTGCTTCATCTGCACTGAAGTTGTGCTTGCGTGAACTCTTCGAATTGGAGTGCATGCAAACCGATCCGAATTGGTCGAATTTTCTTTACGATGCTGATACGAAAAGACTAATGCTAATCGATTTTGGTTCGACACGTTTTTATCAAAAAAAATTCATACGAAACTATAGACAGGTGAGTTGAATTGCTGCAAAATTTGCTGTTTTTTGTTTTTTTTTTTTTAATAATAATTTTCATTTATTCTTTCCACTTTCTAGGTAATAATACACGCCGTGGAGAATAATCGGGAGGGTGTTCTAAGCATGTCACGCGAAATGGGCTTCCTCACCGGCTATGAGACCAAACAAATGGAGGAGGCTCATGTGGATGCTGTTATGATACTTGGTGAAATGTTTCGTTACGATGGCAATTTCGATTTTGGACGACAGGTTAGTGTAAATACTTTACTAATGCAATTGTTTTATATTTATGTTAATATTTCTCAACATTTGTAGAATACCACCGAACGTATCGCACATTTAGTACCAACAATGGTCGCCCATCGTCTGTGTCCACCACCAGAGGAAATCTATTCCATACATCGTAAATTATCGGGCATATTTTTGTTGTGCGCACGCCTTAATATACAACTTAATTGTCGGCCTTACTATGACGAAATTGTAATTAAGAAATTCAAAGAATGAAACTGCAAACGAATATGTTAGCTAAGTAAAACACAATATAAAGTTATATAAATGTTGCGTTCCCTTGATTTTCTTAACGATTTCATTAATATTAGTCAGAGAAATCAGTTGGTTGTGGTTTTTCGTATCATTTAAAATTTTAACATGTCTAAAATCGTTTCTTAAATTTGTGTTTTAGTGTAAGCGTAGAGTTTAGTTTTGAAAATAAAACAAAATGTTTAACGCGTGTTAAAAGCTTTATGAATAGCGTGCTCAGAACTTTTTCAAAATTGCTACATATATAAATTAATTTAAATCACTATTTGCCATTGTAAGCATTTCCAATATTACAATCATTTATTTAATCTACAAAAGTTTTCTTAAATAACTTACGTTTAATACTCTTAGTTCATTACTTACATAATTCTTAACTTATTTAATAAGTAATTTTTTTTTATTAAGTGGCATGCCTAGCAAAAATTTGTTCGCTTTCTTACTTACTAACTTCTCTTTGATATAAATATTGCACTTTTTATACTAATTCTATATATGTATTTAGTTCAGTTTAATTTACTACATAGGTGGCAACACCGCACAAACCTCTTCCTGAGTTCTAGCCTACAAAAACTTTCGTTTCGTTTTTATTTATTTATTTTTATACCGAATTCATTTAAATTTTGTTTGACTATGTGGCAGCTCTAAAAAAATTTGTCGATATTAAAGCTTCTTTTGATACCTACATATGTATGTACATATATCGCGTTATTTATACTATGTTAATTTTTCAACATTCGGTAAAAATTTTCTAGCTGGGTGGCAACCCCACCCAAAATTACTCCTGAATTCAAGTTTTCTTGAATAACTTTCGCTCGCCACCCATATTGTGGTATTTATTTATTTCTCAAAAAATCTAAATCAATTAGTTTTTTTTTAATTAACTGGCATCTCCGTTAAAAATGTTAGACTTCTCGAATACCTTCCTTTTGATACTATTACAATATTTTTCCCAATTTAATTCAATTTATTTATTTTTTTTGAGCAAGTGGCAACCCTACACGTATGTAAATATTTTTGGATTGCATTCGTTCGAAATCCTGCTATATTTCGTTTAATTAAACTATTTACTTTTTTTCATTAACATATCTGGGCCTCAACTGAGTTATCAAAGTTCAAGCAGTTTCATTTTTACATACAAACAATCATCTCTATAAACTTAAAAGCATAACGGATATAAAAAAATTGTATTCCTGTGTGACCCTTTTTCCTTAATTTAGAATGGCAACACTGCCAGTGAATTTCACCTCTTGGCGTCGCTAGCAATCAGCTGACATTTAATTTAGTCAAATAATTAACTTGTTAGCATCTCCATCAATTTGTGTTAAATTTCGGTCGATTTATGATCTGCTTATTTGAAATGTCAATAAAAGTGAATTAAAATAGTCGTATTAAATTGAAAATATCTAGAAAAGTAGTGAAACTGTGACATGTGAAACGGAAACGGGTACGTCTGCACGGGAAAATAAATTGGTGCGGCCTCTAGAGGCAATGCGAAAGCAAAGTGTTGCGGAAGCGGTGGAAGCGAGCGCATAAACCGGATTTTGTGCGATTTTTGCTGCAAAGAGACACAAAGCAAAACTGGGTAGCTTTCTTGTACACTTCTATTGGTAATGGCCAATAGCAGGGCAAGCAGGTGACCACCGGCACCCATTTGGAGCCGCTCAGCTGAAGGTTGGCGTAAAACTAGGAGAGGTGAGACTATTGCGCTGCGCCGGTGTACTTAGTAGAACTGAGCATCTTTTATTGGTATTCTATATAAGTATATTTCGAAATATAACTCTTTACTATGTTAGTATATGTACATATGTATGTATGTATATTTATCAGTTCACTAGATATCCATTAAAATTAATTTTACTTCGAACCTTTGTTACGCCCTACTGTTCAGATTAAACTTTTTAATTGACAAAGGCGTGGTGTTCGATTCCAAGAGTCTGCCGTTCGACAAGTGAAGCATCGATAAATCGCAAAAAGATGGCGAAATACCAAGATTTCGGTAATTTCGGTAATTCTTTACATCTTTGAAAATATTTTGCTGTAAATATTAGAGGTCAGGTTTTCCTTCCACACCTCCCTTCATTTGAGTTTGAGACAATTCATCACATTGATGGAAATGTGATGGCTTTTTTGCGAATGTTATTGTTTTGGCTTTACCTCAGTCATCGTCATCATTTTTCCATTAAAAGAGTCGTGAATTTGATGATATTTCATCGAACGATAACAATCGTGGTAACAATAATAATATCAGTAACGACAACGATTTCAATACCGATAACGATGCCTAAACTGTTCGAACGATCACCATACTTTATAAAATTGTTTTTGAAGCAGCTCCAACCCTGCAAACGATAACGATTAACGTTTTACAATAACGACGGCAATAACGACAAAGATACCGATACGATTACAATAGAGATAGCAAAAGGGTAGGAATATCGATAGTAATAATGATAGCGACAATAAAAACAAAAGCGCCGAGAACGCTAACGGAAATAGATGACGATACAACTATCGATAACAGCAATATTCTCATTTACGAGTTCGATAACTAATAGCACCGAAAACGATAAAACAGACGTAACTATTGAAATTGCGATAACGACGGCAACGCCGATATCATTATCATTATTATTGATACCGGAAATTATAATTATCGTAACAAGAAAAATTATAACTGTAAATTAATCGATTTTTATCTTCATCGATGGAGTCTTGACTTTTTTTTACAGTTTTTACAGTGACAATAGTTGCGATAACGATACAAAGCGAAAATGATAACGATAAAGATATCGGCAACAACAGTGCCGATAACAATAACGATAACGACAGCGATAACGATTGCTGTACCGATAACGATAACAATAACGCTAGCAGTACCGATAACGATATTCCTATCTGAAATTGTAATTATTGTAACAACGAATGTGACAACTGTAAATTAATCGATAACGATACAAAAAATTAGCACGTTTTGAGGAGTTTAAAAATTCTTTGGTTGTTTTTCTCGTCACAAAACTCGTCTAGGTTATTTTACGACATCAACAACTATAGCCAAATGAATTATGTTAAGGTTCTAATAAGGAAATGGAATCAAATGAAGGTTTTGATAGATAAACCGAAGCTACGCAGCTGTTTTCCGTTTTTTTCTATATACATACATATGTAAGCACTTCGCTGCTACCTTCTGCAACTTACGATCTCTTAGTCTGAGCTCTAAATTTAATAAACTCTTCTTCTGTGTGCCAAGAACGATTTTCACTTAACAATCTTCGCCTCTTGAGAAATAATAAACTCTTTTACGATATTCCAAATATTAGCTCTTCTGATGTAAAATTTTTAAACCTTTCGCTAGACAACTTCCTCTTTATGATTTACTCTTACAAAAAAAAAAAAAAAACACACCTGACTTTACGATCTGCATTCAACGTACTCAATTTGCTGATAGCATTTCGTACGCTTACGATCTACTATGTACACTGCTTGCTTCTGTGTTGATCGTAATACGCGATCTGCGCTCTCCCATTAAAATGTATGTTTGTGTGTATATATAAATACATATGTATATATATATAGATATATATTTATGATATTTAAGTTCTCTGGTGGTGGTGATCAAAAATGCGATTCAAAGTTCGAAAAAGTTTTCATTCGTTTCTGCGCGAAAGGCCGGTCAATTGAATGAGTGGAATTAGTGCGTTTTTTGCATTTCAATCGAGAAGTTACATAGTTTCGAAGGCGGTCTCGATCGTTGGGCAAACGAAATGAAAATATCTACAGCCATACATACGTGCGTATACATGTGTGTTTGTGTGTGTGTGTATGCATATCAGTGCTAAAGAAAACTACAAGAGGAATTTAATGTAATGTTCAAAGTTGGTGGAAAAATTAAAACAAAACCGCAGTAAATCTAGATACAAAAAAAAAAAAACAAAAAACAAAAAATTAAAAACAAATAAAATATAAACAAAAAATAAGCAAAACAGTGTTGTGAGAATTGTGTGTGTAAATAGATATAGTGCATTTGTATATACATATATGTATATGTATATATATAGTACATATGCCAGTATACGCTAGAATTTGTAAAAATTAAATTAATTTTTTATACAAAAAAATCCATCTAGTAAATACTAGTAAATTGTGCATCCATGTTTATGTACATATGTATTTAATTTTTTATGTACTCAGGTACTTTTATATGTATGTAGTATGTATATATGTATGTACATATATCTATGCACATACATATGTATGCCACTATATACAATACAATTTGACTTTTGAACAGCCGGGATTTGTGTTGAAAGTTTCGCGGGACGACGCCTCTTCAGGGATTAATTGAATTTAATGGGCGCAGTATGAATCGGATTGTCGTCGGGGCGTTGCGATAACAAAACCACCAACAACAGCGACTCAAGACTCAAGACCATACGATTGGAAACAAGAACACAAAAAAAAAACAAAAAGACAAAACAACAACAATGGCATACAAAAATTAATGAAAACATTCATATTAATCAAATAAAATGTACACAAATGTGCTTGCATTAAGTATTTACATTCGTACAGCTATACATACAGATGGATGTAGAAATGTGTACACACATACATATGTACATATATGATTACATATGTATATATTGTACGCTGTATACATACAAACACACATACTCGTACATACCACCAGCTCATGTGCACATGCAGCTAAAGAGCAGTAAAAACTTGTAGAGATGCACTCCACATACGGACATATTACAATTTACATACAAAACATACAAAACATACATACATACAGCCATACATAGAGTACTATATACTACTAAGTATTGCACAGTGTATGCAAATTTTTATATCGTAACTCAGCACTGAGTATATATGTATGTAAATGTGCATGTAAATATGTAATTGTAAAAACTATCTCAACCGTACAAAAGTCCACCGGCAGCGGGTGTTGTTCTGGTAAAGTCAAAGCCTCATGCGAAATCAATGAGAGACTAAATCTTGAGAGTGTAAAGCTATCAGTACGAGCATATACATATGTACATATCTACAATACATACATATTTACATACATACACACATACACCCATGCACATACATATGCATTTATGTATATATGTATCTGGTGCTTGCAAGCGCAAAGCATTGTTGCGGCTGAGAGATCGCCGCCACCTTATCAATGAATTATGAAGAACAAGTGTTAGCTAGAAAAGTGACGAAAAAAAAGAAGAAAAACGTAAAAAGAATTTTAAATTTTACAAGCAAATTTTACTCAACACGTAAACGGTGGTATTCGTAGGTCGCTGAAAGTATTTGATTGGGGGCAAACAGGAAAATGAAATATTAATAAAAAAAAATATACCACAAAGTAAATAATAATAAAATGAAAAGATAAAGAAATAAAAATTAAAGAAATTAAGTAAAATGTAAAAATAAAGCGAAATAATAAAAAATAAAAAAAATAAAATAAAAAATAGATAAAACAACAACAAAATGAAAAACAAAAATTATATTGAGTAAAATGAAGAAAATAACTGAAATTAAATGAAACGTACGGTTTAAAAAAATGAAATATAGTACAATAAAAAATAAAACAAAGAAATTAGAAAAAATAAAATATAGTAAAAAAAAATAAAAGTGAAAATAAAATCAAATTGTGAATACAATAACACAAAATAAAGTAAAATAAAATAAAATAAGAAATGAAGAATAAAATAAAATAGCGTTTAATAAAACGAATGAAAATAAAACCGAAATAAAACAAATCAGAACAAAATAAAATAAAAAAGTGCAATAAAAAATAAAAATACAATAAATAAATAAAAAATTACAATGTAACAAAATAAACTAAGATAATTAAGGTAAAAATAAAATGAAATGTAATTAAACAAAATAAAGTATAAAAGTTAAAAATAAGTTAAAATAAAGTGAAAGACAATAAAACAAGTCTGGGGGGAAAATAAAAGAAAAAATGCATTCAACTGAATAAATCAAAATGAAATACAATTATAACTGAAATAAAATAGTAAAACAAAAACAAAATGGTTAAGTAAGATGTAATAAAAGCAATAAATATAAAAAGAATACAAAATAATAAATAAAATTCGAAAAAATAACAGATAATGATTATAAATAAAGCAAAATACAGTACCATAAAAAAAAATAAAAGAAAAAACTCAGTAAATTAAATGAAATAAAATACCATATCAGTAAATAAATTGAAATAAAAAAACAAAAAAATAATAAATAAATTAAAAATGAAAAGGGAAACAAAATAAAATACATAAATAAAAATATAATAGTTAAAATAAAATAAAAAAAAAACAAACGAAATTAAAAAAAAAAACATAAAATATATTAAAAGAAAATAAAAAAATAACAATATAACAAAATAAACTAAAATAATTAAGGTAAAAATAAAATAAAATCTAATTAAACAATATAAAATAAAGAAGTTAAAAATAAGTTAAAATAAAGTGAAAGAAAATAAAAGCAAAATAAAATAAATCTGGGCAAAAAAAAATGAATGAAAAAAATACATTTAACTTAGTAAATTTAAATGAAATACAATAATAACTGAAATAAAATAATAAAACAAAAACAAAATGGTTAAGTTAGATGTAATAAAACACAATAAATAAAAAAAAAACAAAAAAAAATACAAAATAATAAATAAAGTTAAAAAAATAACAGATAATGATAAAAAAAGTACAAAATAATAAATACAATTAAAAAAAGCAGATAATGATTAAAAATAAAGCAAAATACAGTGGCATAAAAAAAATAAAAGAAAAAATTCAGTAAATTAAATGAAATAAAATACCATATCAGTAAATAAAGTGAAATGAAAAAACAAAAAAATAATAAATAAATTAAAAATCAAAAGGGAAACAAAATAAAATACATAAATACAAATATAATACAAAATAATAGCTAAAATAAAGTAAAAAACCAAACAAAATTAAAAAAACATAAAGTATATTAAAAGAAAATAAAAAAAAATAACAATATAACAAAATAAACTAAAATAATTAAGGTAAAAAATAAAATGAAATGTTATTAAACAAAATAAAATAAAGAAGTTAAAAATAAGTTAAATTAAAGTGAAAGAAAATAAAAACAAAATAAAACTAATCTGGGGGGCGAAATAAATAAAAAAAAATACATTTAACTTAGTAAATTAAAATGAAATAAAATAATAACTGAAATAAAATAATAAATCAAAAACAAAATGGTTAAGTAAGATTATTACATCTAAATATAAAAAAAAAAAACAAAATAATAAATAAAATTCAAAAAAATACCAGATAATGATTAAAAATAAAGCAAAATACAGTGGCATAAAAAAAATAAAAGAAAAAATTCAGTAAATTAAATGAAATAAAATACCATATCGTTAAATAAATTGAAAGAAAAAATAAATAAATTTAAAAAAATGCAAAAAGGAACAAAATAAAATGCATTAATAAAAATAAAATAAAAAATAATAGCTAAAATAAAATAAAACCAACAAAATTACAAAAAAAAACATAAAGTATATAATAGAAAATAAAAAAATAAATGTTAAATAAAATAAAATACAATAACATAAAATAAAGTGAAAGAATATAATAACAAAGTAAAACAAACCTGGAGAGAGAAATCAATAAAATAAAGTAAAATAATTACTTTAAACTTAATTAAAGTAAAAAAAAAGCGAAAAACGATAAAGTCAAACAAAACTCAATTGAATTAAAATTGAGCTGGAAAAGTTAAATAAAAAATAGAGGATGTGTTCTTAGACTATGGAGGGGTTGGAAGGTAAAGTTTATTTTCATGTTGGCCACTCACAAGTGTACTTCTTTTAAGTGTAGTACCTCTTCAAGTCTTAAAGACTTTCAGTGGTTTACGAATTGCCTGACATCTCGTTCGACCGCTGCTGGATATTTCATTATCTGGAAAACGAGTTGGCTGATGAGTTGGCACGATAAAGTACCCTTGAAATTATGGTTGCGACCACCTTCTATTTCACCTTTTCTAGTCTCCATTTATACTTATGGTATAGGATTCAACAAGCCGATGGCAATCCTCTTCGAAAATTAACAAAATGTAAACTCTAAATAATGCTGTACTGTGTTTTTAACAAATTTTTAAAAGTTTTAATTTGATATCTCAATTGTGACAGTTTTCTTCCCTTTTCCTTCATTTCACGCCATTCGCATTAAAATCATCGATACCGGTTCAATTTAATAAACAAAAAATTTTTAGATTGCTTAAAACAAAAAAGAAACACAAAAAAAAACAAGAACTGTGCTTTAATTTAAAAATTTGGTGAAGTTAAGTGTAAGAAAACTATACAGTGTTGTGTAAAAGTTAAACAACTTGGTGCCAAGCGTAGAACATAAGATAAAGGTAAGCGTATTTTTTAATACATACATACATATCTACATACATATTAACTTATAAAGCTAAATAAATCGCAGGAGATTCTAAGCTTGGTAAACTTTATGTTTTAAAAATATCTAAATATAACCCTTTGGATGAAATCAAATCGAAAAGAAATTTGTTAAATTAATTCCTAGAACAGAAAGTTCTTTGGATGTGTAAAAACTAAAGGAATGAATTAATGTGAAAAAATGAAATATAAATAAAAATCATTATTATAAAATAAAGTAAAATAAAACGAAATGAACTATAACAAAATACGTTTGAAATAATAATTAAAATAAAGTGAAACAAAGTAAGACAAAATAAAAAATAATATAAAATAACTGAAATAAAATAAAATAACTGAAATAAAATAAAATAAATAAGTCCAACGAAATGATATTAAACAAACTTAAACTTAATATAAAATAAAATAAAATTCAAGAAAATAAAATAAGTTCCAATTGAACAAAATCAAGTTTAACAAAGCCAAATTGAATTACTAACCTGAATTAAATTAAATTACCTAAAAATTCCACTTGTAATATAATAAAAAAATATAAAAAAAAAATTACCTAAAAATTCTACTTGTTGAGGATATCGAGCGCCAATCGCGAAAAAATTAAAAAAATCAGTTACAATTTTTTGCGGCTAGAACTCGATATGCTATGAAGTGATATATCCAAATGTGTCTTGATGTGTACTACAGTTTTCTTAGACGAAAAAACGGCAGATGCAACTCCTTTAAAATCTGTGGTCGGGGGCTTCAAATTCGTCGATTTTAAATAAACAATAGGCCTAATTGTGAAACGTAGAAATAGGCCTTTGCCATCGGTCTAGTTGCAATCCGAAAACCCACTGTTCAAATACATCTTTGCGGTCCCAATAAGATCACAAAGTTCAATCCCAAACCGAGCATCCATTTCCATTTCCTGGCTAACTTGTAGGAGATGCACATCTTGCAAGTTTAATTGAAATCAAAGATATTTTAGATCATTCGGTATTGTGGGTATATTTGCTTTATTTTTTTTGGCTTTGGTTTTTTCTTTGTGACGTGTCTAAAATCCTGCATAAAACTTTTTTCATTTCTGCGAGAAATATGAAAATCAGTGATTTTCATGCTAGCTCATTATGACTTCCAGTGCTCACACAAAACCCCCACAGATTTCGGGGTTTTTCCATTAAAGCTTACCATTAGTCAACATAATACCTTAGTATAGAACACACCTTATCTTAGTGGAGAGGTATTCCTTGCCAGCTTAACAGAATCGCAAGCTTGTATCGTTGGTCGCTGCTTTCCCGTATGCTTATCAAACACAAGCAACAAAATTGTCAAAAAAAAAAGCAAGTAGAAAAAAAATACATACTTCATATTTGCTCACATGTTTATGTTATCAGCGATACTATCGCCATGAATCTGACTATCAGGCTCAGATATGGCACTCATTAATCACAAAAAAAAAAAAAAAAAAAAAAAACAAATAAATAACATGCCATTCATATACAATACATACATAACAAATTAAAATCCCGACATATGTACAAATGTGTTCGGGTTTTTGAGGGGCAATTAACTTTATGAAAATCTTTAGTCCACAAACACTAATTAATATTCAAAATTTTAAAGCACCTAAATAAATAAAATTACTTTTTGCAGGTACGTATGTATGTGTATGTACATATGTAGGTATATATGTATGTAGAATTAACGTCAACACCAAAAAAAAAACCCATACTCATATTATGGGTTTATTAGCAGTTCCCAGATAAACGTCGCATTGCCTTAACAACGGCATTATTTTTTAGACAAATGTTGGTTGCTATGGTATGCTCAGCGTTGTAAAATTAAAAAGAAAAGCTTTTGGCTATGTTTTGATTTTGAACATTAACGAATAGATCAAAGTATCTTTAATATTTTATTATGTTTGCGGGAAACGAATTGTGATCGCATCCAAATGCAGAGAACAGTTTCGTTGGTGTTTTTATTTTCTGCTACAAAAAAATTTGAAGCCGCGAATGCTTGCGAAGTCCATAGTCATGGATTTTAGATGTAGCCGCTTATTTCTGAATGAAGTGAAAGAGCAGCTCGCGTGAAAGCTGGGTATGTTTGGAGCTACTATGCAGTCTACATTTTCCTTCCCTATGCTTGGCATGTTACTGAGAGGGGACTACCTTAAATCATTAAAAGTAAAAAAAAAAAATAAGCACCAAATGCTTTGCATCGTTTTACCGCACTTATTTCTAAATTACGCAATGATTGGCTAAAATGGAGATGAGAAAATGTAAAATAGCTGAGAATGGATCAGACAAGCCAACAACGCCAAGAGAAAGTCGCTTTCTGATCCTCTTCGGGTTTCGACGTAAACTAAAGCCACTACAAATATTCAATGAATTCCACTCTATCTATCTATCTATTTCCATGTGGTTCCGAAGATTTTTCTGTAGAGCAGGTCAACCAAAATTTTCCACTGATGACGGCACTGTGGCTCTGATGAAGTCAAAAGTTGTCGAAATTCCATGATTGATACAAAAGGGGATTGCTGATGAATTTGGCTTGAATGCCATGGTTGTATCGCGAGTGGCAAGTAATTATCTGGGATACACGAAGAAACCTGCGCGATGGCTTCCACGAATTCTAAATGAGACCCAAAAATAGGCTAGAGTGCATTCTGTTCAATTTCTCCTAAATGAATTCGAAAATTGGCGGTTGTGAAACTTTAGTACAATCGTTACTGACCAAACCTGGTTCTATAAGAACAATCTGGAAATCAAATGGCTGTCGAAGGCATGGACCCCAGAAGGAGCAAACCGAGCCGTAAAAGCTAAGCAACAAAAATCAGCAACAAAAGTAATGATGCCAGTTCACTTCACTCGATCCAAAATCGTAGCTGCTATTTCCCTGAAAATGGGTCAAACGGTAACTCGAAAATGCTATACCGAAGACTGCTGACCAAAAGCTTACAAAAATTTGTTAGAAAACTGGGAAAAAGAGAATTTGCGGCGCTATTTTTTATATCATGACCACGCGCCTACTGAAATAACGAGTAACTGTATGGCGATCTCTGACATCGAAGAAATATGATCAACACCATACCCCAAGAATCTGGCATATTGTGATTTCTGATTATTTTCAAATATTCAAAGAAATTGAGGGCGAAGGTATTTAATAGCTACGCGGAGATAATTGATACGGCCAATTTAGAACTTGATAAGCTTTAAGAAGATGTTGAAGACTGTTTTGAAAAGCGGATCTATGGCGATTATATAGAGAAGATAAAAAGCCAAAAATTTAGAATAAACACAAAAATAATTTCTTTTTATTTCGTTTCTTGGTCAACTAAACGAACCTTTGTTAGTCCCTTGCATGTCGATAGACTGCTTTGGAAGTACTCATATTTAGTAAATAAAATTTATTTCTGCTAATTTCTAATTTGGGAAATATTTTAAGTAAATATACTTTCAATCTTGAAGAGGAACATCGCAGTATTCGCGGCTATAAATTGTGTTATGATTCTTGGTGATAAACTTGAGGAGGTCCGGCACTTCAACTTCTGCTATCACTGCTAGATTGGCGAACAAGTGTTTCCCCAAATGTTTGTGGCGCTTAACAAATACAAGGCCCCCATGTATTTTTTGTTGTTTTCGAGTGGCGTGAATGCCAGAGAAAATACGAAAGACAACCATAAACGAACGGGTGGAAAGCACATAATAGAAATCTTGGCCTCAATAACTTGGGAGATCTTGCAATCATCCGATTTATTACGGTTGTGGTGTAGTCGTTAATTTTTCTCAATATATCAGCGTGGTTTTAACGAAGCGCTTTGTTTTTTTTTTTTAGCTGATTTGCCTTTCTGAGCCATGCCTTAAAATCGTATGCTTCCTTTCATTTCCCTCGATATTACTTTGTCTGGCAACCCAGCGGCGTGTAGCGTTGACATGGCGTTTATCAATGAAGATTGTTACGCTTCTAGTCTGGCTATGCTCACTTGGTAAAATTTAGCTGCTTTTTCTAATAATATGTCTAATCAGAAATTCTCTAGAGTATAATATACCAGCTTAAATTTCCTTTATCCTCGACACCGGTTAATTGACTCTTCTTTCATTATTTCCTGTTTCGAAAAGCTCAGACATATAAATAATACATAAATAAAAACGTATTTGGTATTATACTGAAATTTCCCTAGGGCTCATTCACAAGTTGGTTTTTTCTTACTTAAAGTACTTGCACATAACAAAGGCACTTAGGGGATTTACAAGGTGTCATAGTGTTTTGTAAAGTCAATATTATAATACAATTTTAAATCAGCTGTATATTTATTTTTGTTGTTATTTTTGGATTGCAAAGAAAAGTCAAAGTTTGAATCTTTGGATCTTTGAAATTTTATGATTTTGTGACTTTACAACACATTACGATATCTTGTGAGTTCCCTAATTAACTTATTGGTAATGTTGAAACTATGTCTTAATATTGATATTGCCGGTACTAGAATCCCGATAATTGGCATATGAAAAATATTCTTTCGGAAACCGGACATCATTTTTAGAGCTCTTGTTAATCGACTAATCGACTAATCGATTAAACGATTAGTAAAAGTTGTTTTAATAAATAGTCGACTTCACTTAATCGACTAATCGTTTGCTTTCGACTTTTTAAACTAACCGCTCGCAAACAACTAATCGACTAACCGTTCGTTTTTTAGTTTTCGACTAGTTGTTTTCTTTCAAAACATATTTGTGTTTGAATCTTTGTGCTTATTGACAAAGCTCGTTTTCCACTATAATAAAGTTTTTCTGAATTCATTTTGAGTAGCTGTCTTTATATTTCGAATATTTTCGGTTAGTCGATTTTCAGATTACTCGATGGTGAGCGGTTAGTCGAAAGTGGATGGTTAATCGATTAGTTGCTATTCGACTATCAACTATCAAGAAAGTTGCTAGTGGACTAGTCGTCTAATCGGTTAGTCGATTTTTAGCAAGAGTTCTAATAATTTTCCCTTAAATTTCGCTGGATTCGCGTAGATATTTAAATTGTAAAAATTAGTGTCAAGAGAAAACTTATTCAAACTTCACAAATAGTTAATATATTAGTTAATACTAATATTTAGACATTATAAATGTTGTCCTGGATATTTCCAAAAATTGAAAGTATAAAGATAGTTTCCATATTTTCTTTTCTTAAACTAGTCATAAAAAATGAATACTTCTTAATATTCATATAGTTTCGAAATTTTTCTTTTTTTCATTAATACATTAGCTAAATAGTAATACTGACTATGTGTTGAGCTTAGAAATTTGATACTTCGATTGTTATAAACATATTTTCGGGATTCGGTTAAAACCCCGATTTTGATGAGTACCTATAAATTTATTTTCGGCATCGCGAAAGTTACTATCAACAATGTGATTGTTCTAATTTGTACGCAGATTTTGTGTTTAGAAATCCGATATTTCGATTGGTTTAAATATATTCCAAGAATGGCTAAAGTTTTCTGCTTTAAATAATGTGTGTTTTTTTTATTAGAATCCCAATATTTCAAATATAATATATATGGTTTCCAAATTCCGAGATCGTTCTTCTTTAGGTTACTCGCAAAAAATAAAACAATCACCTAGTATTAACTCTAACTTGCTTTTGGTATAATGACGTGCGATGTTTTCAGATTTCGGGAATGATTTCACTAACATCTACACCTGTGTTTATGTAGTTTCCACTTAATTTTTATGTCTATCAATTAGTATTCGTAGTTAAATCAAGTATATGTACATATGACTAGACAACAATATATCTTTAAAATCAAAATCAAACAAATCTACGCACATTCGTACGCACATCGTTAAGTACATGAGCGCATACACAACAAATGTACATATGTATGCTTGTATGTGTGTAGACGAGTATGTGTTTACTATACGTATGTACAGTTCAATTTATTTGCACAACAATTTGAGCTTATCATAGAGATATCAGCAATTTCAACATTGTCATCAGACGTCATGTTGAATTAGGAATATATATGTACATACATAAGTATTGTAGAATATTCGTAGAAACAATTTTACATACATACATATGTACATGTGTTTATATTAATACACATGACGTACATCAGACACGGATTCAGTAGGAGGGCGGTTAATGGGCCCGTACCCTTCGCGAAATATCAAAGTTACTCAAAAATTGTTAACAAGTTTTAAGAATCCTTCATGGCACACATTACGCTGTCAATGAGTATTTTGTAATCTCATTTAGTTAAAGTTTTTTTAAATTCAGGTACTGCCTTCCGCCAATTTTGCGTATTTATTATTTATTAATCAAAATTGCAACCAAACTTGGTGAGCAATGATGCAAAGAATTTTTGTCAATGGACTAGATAAAATTTGTGTGATAAAAAACGGCACCCTGTTATAAGAGCCTAAAACTAGGCAAATAAAAGTGTATTTAGCATTTACATCATTTTTTTTCTCGATGAAATTTTAAAATTTAAATTTGAACGGCATTTCAGTTATGGTCATATAAGTAAACGGTATGCGCAATATATATTTAAAAATACTTGAACATTCGTTTGAGAATAATAATATAATTTCATATAAATTTAAAATGAAATCATAGAGTTAGCAAAAGGCGCCTACAAAAAACAAATTTCAAATACAGAATTCTGGAAAATTTTTCGACCAAGCTGCCAGCTGCAAAAAAAAAAAATGGCAAACGATATTTCAAGAACTCAACGTTTTTGCAGAAGGAAATTGGACGTTACGAAAATGTAAGAACTTCTCGTGAACGTATGAAACTTCTTTTGTTTTTCCAGTAACTAAAATAAAGAAATATCAATAACTATTGGAACGGATGAGTAGTATCTACGTCAAAAAATCGAGATTTCTTTACACTGGAAATGTTGAAGAATATTAATGGGCACATTTTATACCCATTTTTGGATTTATATGAAGAAGAGAAAATACAAAATCGTTGATGTCTTTTGAGAAATAAGAAAGAGTTAATCTTATTTACGGAAACGGACTGAAGAAGGGCGCTTGGAAGGATTTACGCTAATCAATATTCATAGAGATGGGAAAATCAGCATGGTAAAAGGTATTGGATATTCTAGAAACGAACAAAAGGAGAATGGCCATAGCACTTTAATTGTATTGCCATTTATTCAACTTTCATTTTGTTTATATATAGCATTATGTGTGAAAAATAGGAACCTGACAGTTTGACAAAGTATGGCCGATCATTTTTTTGTTGGAATAGAATGTGCGACTCCGTCAGCAAAAATATTATCAAAAATCAACGAAATTTTTTAGCTGATTGGAATGTACTTTTTATTGTACAAGAATTAAATGAGCTATAGAACTGCATACTTAGAATTTTTATAAAAAATTTGAATTAAAAAGTGTGCAAATTTTATGAAATTTTATGCAATTTTGATATTATTTATAAAAAGTTTGAAATGTGAATTTAAACGATGTTTGTTAGATAATGAGCTAGATTTTTTATACAAAAATAGCAAACATAAAACAAACAAAAGAATAATACCCAAAACTGGTTAAAATGTCGGCTCATAATTTTTTTCACAAATATCGGTCGAATAGGGGGGGGTTTTTTTTAAACAATATTAGAGGGGTTTTCATGGTAAAATCTTTTCGTAAATTTTATATAAAACTATAAGTATTTAGTTCATACTATAACACAAACCATGTGAGTTCATGTTTCAAACATAATTTATAAAATTAATAAAAGCTCAATAAAATTTTTCAAATTTTTTTAAATTTTTTTAAATTTTTTTAAATTTTTTAGAAGTATGTCTGCACATTGTTTAGGCTATGCGATTTTAGCTTAATAAAGTGGAAGTTTGAAGTGGTCAGAAGTCATCGTTGATTTTTTATAATTAATTCCATCAGGAAAATTTTTTTTCATATATTATCTTTACAAGTCCATATTTTATGTGGTAGAAAATGCAGAATTCTGTCAGGATATAAAGTTATTACAAATCAAAGGTAATTTTTATGAAATGCCTGCGTTTTCTAAAAAAAAATTCGTAAGCCCGAACATTAAAAAAAAATTTAAAAAAAATCAGCGGCTGTTTTTTCCACTTTATTATACTAAAATAAGAAAGCTCTGAAAATTTTAAAAAAATTTTATGCAATTTTTTTTTTGAGTTTTTATAAATTTTTGTATAAAGTTTGAAATATTAATTTACAGGGCTTTTGTAATAGTATGAACTATATTTGCATATAAAATTAACACAAACGAAATGCATTATGAAAAACCTTGCTAATATTTTAAAAAGGCCACCATTTGACTCGTAACTTTAAACGTAGATTAAAAAAAAATAAAATGAATAATAAAAAAAATTTTCTTGCAAATGCCTATTACTAGTAATTCACATTAAATTACATTATTCGTAATTTGGTTACAACATAAATTTTTAATTTGGACCCCTACTCTAAAATAAATTTTTCTGAATCCTTCGCTGTTGTGCCTGGGTACATAATCATCGACATAGACAAAATGCAGTGTTGCATAATTATTATCAATTCTGTTCGTCACGTTTGATGGAAAGTGTGTGTCGTTACTCACTATGTACATATGCGGCTATTTTACTACTTACATTCAGATATTTACATTCATACATTCATTGAGTAGCATGCAACAATTGCCAGCTGTAGGTAATAACTATATAATTTAAATTGAATGACCGGATGCTTTTTGTGCGTACATCAGCTATTAAATGAGATTTTTGTTCAAATTGTAGTCACAAAGGCTGCAGTTTATTATTTATTTGAGTTCGGTAGCTCTTGGATTAGTTGTTGCGGCTGTGATGGGCTAAGGTGCTGTCTGTCTATCTGTTGCAAAATAAAAAATTTCAAAATAAGACAAACTAGCAGAAGTTGCAATTTTTGCAGCATTTTTTGGGTTGGTTCAGCAGGCTTTTTTCCCTACTATTGTAAAATCTCCTACCTTTCAATATCCCGCAGGAACGCGGCGCTAGCGCCGAGAAAATAGAACTTTCAATTTTGATAGCGCGAGAAGAGAGAAAGAACTAGGACAAAAAAACAGAAGGAAGAAAAGGCAAATAAAATTAAAAAATACTCAACAAACTTCGAGAAAATGAGAAAACGTAAAAAATTTGACGGGTTTGTTTGGGTAAAGCACCGCTGCCACTCGCAACGCTTGACGCACCAATTTAGTGACCACAGTTATTGAATTAAGACAATCTTCTTGGAGGTTCATTCGCTGTTTCGCCGTTGCTCCAATCTTCCTTTGTTCACTCAGTAAACACAAGAGTTCGCTGTCGAAACGAAATCTCATTGCAAGTTCTTCCGCTTAGACCATCACCCTGTCTAAAATTTAGAATTTTTAGTATTCTATAGCATTGCGTATTGAAGTCTTCCACTGAGCTACTATAGCTTCAAGTTATCCAATACAAAGTGAAAAAACTGCGGCTGGAAGTTGGTTTATTTTCAGCTGTGCCGTCAAAAACAGCTGATTCTATCAAAGTCGCTCTGTGTGGTTAATAATATTCCCAATCCATCTTTTTTACGTCATTCAAAAACTTTTGCATAATAATATTGAGTTAGAAAACTTGTTTCAAGTCTTTAAATACGGAACTATTTCGGAATTAGTTCGGGACTAAATCGAAATCATTTTGGGACCAGTTCCCGATCACTCCTATACCAGTTCTGGACTCCACGAAGCTAGTTTTTTTTTTTTGCATGGCTGGGTTGAATTCAAAATTCGAAACATTATTAAGAACTTGAATTTAAAAAAGGATGAATTGGAGATTGTTGTGATTTGTTAAACTTTAATATGCCAACATTTCACTTTCTAAACAATAGCAATTCAAAGTGTTTTGAACGACTTACGAAGAGGCTATAGCAAAATGACGTCTATTCCAAATATATTTCGTTGGGAATTTCCATTAGATTTTATTTAATAGTTTCCGTTCTTTGCACATCCAGAACTAGTGATTAATCTTGAATTGATGCCAAATTGGTTCCGATATAGTAAGGAACTAGTCAAAACTTAATCCAGACTGGTCCCAAAATGATTTTAAACTTGTCCCGAACAAATTGTGAAATGTTTATAAAAACGTCGCGCCCTCAAGATTTAAAATATGTTTTCTCACTCATATTTATTACGAGAAGACTTTTATAATCTAAGTCTTAAAATAAAAGTCTTTGAAGATTTAAACAAATTTAGCTCGCCGGTAATTATTATGAAAAGTCTTTTATAATATAAGTCTCAAATTAAATGTCATTGCAGACTTACAAATATTTATCTTGAACATTTTTGTTATAAAAATACTTTTATAAAAAATGAAAAAATTTAGCTCGCTGATAATTTTTATGAGAAGACTTTTATAACATAAGTCACAAAGCAAAAGACTCTTTAGACCTAAAAAAAAATTTACATCGCTGGTAACTACTATGAGAAGACTTTTATAATATAAGTCTCAAAATAAATGTCTTTGAGACTTTAGCTGTTTTCTCTTACCTCTTGAATAACTGAAGATATTTGTAACTTTTTTGAGAGCCTAAGTGATCGCGTAACAAATATTATCTATGGTCGCTTTGCTCATTTTAAAATTTCCAAAGCAGAAATTAAAGTACCAGAAACCGAACCGAACCCCCATACACAATACTCCTCGTATTTATTGGCATACTATAATTAAGAAACACACATAAATTCACATTCATTTACTATATGCTATGCAATGTTGTTTACTGCTCTACAATCAAGAGATTAATGACCACAAACAGCAAACAAATACAACAAAATCACAAACATACATATTTACACGCGCATATTTGTATCTGTTTTGTGTTTTGCTTGCGTTTTTATTTTCCACAATTTACAGTCTCCCAGTTGCCAGCAGCATCTACGGCATGTCCTTTATTGTTTTTATTGTAAATTTTTTGCACTTCCATGCCAGTTGTGTTATTGCTATTGTATGTAAGCGAATGCGCGTGTGCACGCTGATAGCCACTTGCATATAGAGTAGATACAAACACGCACACACGCACACACACACACACACACACACACACATGGTGCATACAGCAAGCCAGCAAATTGCCCAAGAAATTCCAGTAAAATGCGCACAGAGTCCATAGGCAAGCTGTAAAAATATAACAAAACAAAGCAGAAAAAAACAATACTTGTCTTTTTTTTTTGTTTCTTAAAAGAAAAACAAGTAATAAAATATCAACAACCATACCATCAAACTCATCAGCAACTTTATCACTTGGCCGAAAAGGAAGACGACGCAAAAGCAACAAAAGTTTGCTATGTGGCCTTAGCTGGTGCTGCTGCTGCTGCTGCTGCTGCTGCAACACAACGCTGGACCAACCTTTTGGTCAATGAACGATCTTGACCTTAGCCACACACATACATAGTTACATAAATGAGTATAGGTATACAGATGTATGTTTTGTTTCTCGCTCGTGCGCTCTCACATCACCCACAACACCGTACCGTTGCGCGCTCTCTGGCCATCGTAGCCTCTCAATGAAACGCTATTGGTAATTACAACTCTTGACCGCTCTATCCACATTAACGCTAAGCGAATAGGTGGAAATCAGTAATCAGAAAATATGCAGGAAACGAAATACCGGTCGGCAGTGTTTAGGGTTGCCAATACGAACCAAGAGAGTGGCGCTTAGCGAAGAAGAGTTCAAGAAGGCACCCATCAAATTGCTAAGTTTTAAAAATCACCTGCTAGATCTGCGTGCGCAACAGGCAGTAGGTACTGGGGTTACAGTTTCTTCATGACTTTCGTTTTTTCTTAAATTGAAGTGGTGCTTTCTCTCAACCGCCTGTGAATACTTTCATAACGGACTGATTTGGTAAGTAGAGGGTGGGGGGGGGGGGGGGGGGGGGAAGGGGTTGCCTCTGGCCGCCTGCGGACTGCTATTGGACCGATGAGCTCTGTGTCAGCTCAGCGAGCGCTAGGCAAACACCACGACATGCAGAATTGCAAAGAATTGCAAAGACCATCTGACCGGTGGTGGACCGTAGACGTTCGAAGGAGCTCCGGACGCTAACAAAGCGACAACTCTCGGTCCTTGCCGGAGTCTAATACGGCATTCTCCGATACCCATTAATGCGTTTAGGCTGAATATAGTCTCCGACTGGCTTTGTCGCACCTGCTTGGAGGATGAATAATCTTTTCATATGCTACTCATCTTTTCTTATTCTATAACCTGCTCTTATTTCATTAACATCAACATCCCAGAAGAGCTCTATGCGGAGCTTCTTCGGTTCGCAACGAGTAAATCGAATTTCGTTCCAGAATATCAATGATTCCCTCAAACTTTTCGGCTGCCCAGAAGAAGAGCTCTAAAGTCTTGCAGTGGTATTGCTAAAAATCAAGGACTGCGAGAGCAAACAGACTAAATCGAAATCGGATCGAGCAGTAGCTACAATGGCGGATTTCATCTCATGAGAACCAAAGAAAAAGCATTGTGGAAGTGCGATAGAGAAAAAACAGTTGGCAATAGAAAGAGAGAGAGAGGGAGAGAGAGATGATTGCTGGCGGTACCGAACGATGTTGAGAAATTGAAGGCAATTTGTGGTCCTGATTGAGATATATCGTGAGATGCAAATACATAGATAATGGAATATAAAAAATACGAAACTACATGGATTAAGTGCAAAAAGGACAGACATAAAATAAGCGAACAACGAATATATAATATATAAAATTTTGTGAAAAGGTTAGTTCCTAATGGAAAGATTTCCAGACAGGTAAATGAAGATTAAAGCAAAATGAATGAGATTAACCTCCAGATTAGTGAAGTCAAATGAAGATTCTGACAGCGTCGCTCTGATTTAAAGTTATCGAGAGAAAGACGATAAAAGTAAAAAGAGCAGAGTAAAAGATGTGAATAGAGAGAAATGTAGGGGTTTGTGAAACAGCTTGATGGTTCGGCGTAGAGAGAGAGAGAGAGAGAGATAAAGAAAGGAGTAGTTACTGAAGTGATGAAAGTGAGGTAAATATAAAAATTGAGAGAGAGAGAAAGAATTAGACAGTTGAAATGATATGTGAAAAGCTCGTTTCGGATGGTCAAGTATAGGAGAGACTTAAAACAAAGAAGGTGTAAGAGAGATAGAGTATAACAGTTGTGGAGGAGAAGAGCTAAATATATAGAAAGGGTAGCTTCACACATTCCCAGTTGAAGTAGAGGAGGAAATTGATTTACCTGAAGGTAAATACAATGTAATGAAGGAAAATAACGAAATAGATGGAGAAATATATTTGTATATACAAAGTAAGTTAAAAAATTTTGAGAAAAGAGGTTTCGCGAAAAATAAGGAAAGAAAAAAGTAGAAGGAAAGTAAAATAGAGGCGGAAATAAAGAAACAAGAGAGATACACATACATCGTCAACGTTTTTAACATAGAGGTTGAAGAAAATTCAAAATGAAGAAAATAAAGACATAATCAACTAAGAAGTGCTACAAATTTATAAAACCTCAAAAGGGAATGCATCAAAAACACGGAGGAGTAAATACCACATTGGACATACAAATTTAGCTTAGAACAACAAGAATAGTAACAAAAACATGAGAAACAATAGCAATTAGCTACATCAGAGTACCTACAGACTTTGGACAGAGCCACAACGAAAATGGCAAACCAACTTTTTCTTTAAAGTAAGTTACATCTGTACATATGTGAGCTTGTTTGTTTTTTTTTTGTATCTACAATAATATCAACTGCATCAATAACAGCAACAGCAACAGCAACAGCAACAAGTTCAGATCTAAAGGCCATATATGAAATGCATTTTTCTCTTTTATAACCACCACACATATTTACTTGGACCGGCCGATTGGCGTCTGCTCGCAAACTGGTTGCGATTGGGTGGCAGCAGCAGACGACCTTAGGGAGGGGCCGGAATGATTGGTATACAACAAGAACAACAACAACAGCAACAACAACAATGATAGCAAGAATAAACAAGTAAACAACTAAGGCGGTGGAACTGGTTGAACCAGCTGCGCATTTGGCAAATATTCATACAAACCTATCGTATGCGTGTATGTGGTTTGGATGAGTTTGGTTGTGTGCATGTGCCTGTGCGAGTGTGTGTGGCGTGCATTCCTATCCTGAGCGCGCAGAGATGCCTAGTGATGTCCAAAAAAAAAAAAAAAAAATTGTATATAGTAAAATAGTAAAAAAATATCAAAAATATATAAATATAAATAATATTAGAAGACATTTGAAATTTATGTATAATTTTTCTAGCCAAATATGTTTGTACATACATATGTGCTGATTTTATCCCCTCTTCAAATAGTTTTTGGTGCGGTTAGGTACATATTTAATAGATTTAAATTTGAAATGCTCCAACACGTACATAGTTATCGGCTACAAGCTAATGCGCTGAGTACGTGTCGTGCGTGTAAAGTTAAAATAAATTTTAACCTAATAAAATTTAAGCGGTCTGGAGAAATTGCCACAAAAAAATTGTCTTTCGTTCGTTTGTATGTCTGCATGTGCTCTTGTATCGACAAATGTCACTTTTTTTCTTTATCTACATTTTTTTTTGTTGCAATTTTTATATGCTTGCAAATGTTTCGTTTCTTTATCAGCGAAATTAAGTTAACTTTCTAACCAACACAGTGAAACTTTATGTTAACATTAATATTGAAGCTTTGATACAAAATAAGTGCAATTACATCACCTAATTGCACTTAGTGCTAATGTCATTGCACAAGGTGTGCTAATGTCATAAAGTCATAAAAATTTAAAAATAGAAAATTGTTTAATTTAAATTTTTTTCTAAGCATTACAAATGCAGGATTTTTGAAATTGAAAATTGTACGTCTATGATTTATGACATCTTGTGCGCCACCTATGTAAATGTTATGCAGATAACAATATAAAAATTTTACTAAAATTTAAATTTATTCTAAAGTACATTTTTCACTATTTTTAATAAAAAAAAATTAATCAATAAAAATTTTAATAAATCAAAAAAACCATTTTATGCATTAAAATAATTTTGAAATTTTAAAATTTTGAATTTTTAAAATTTTAAAATAAAAAGGAAAAAAAATTATTTGTAATTAATTAATTTTTTATTTGTTTTTCTCTGAATTTCTTAAATGTGATTTCCAAATGTGATTTCTATTAAAACGGGCATGATTGAAATCTAAAATTTCTTGTTGTGGAAATTGAAATTGGCGTATATGAATATGTATAATAAAAATTTCATATTATACATATGTATGTGTATTTAAAACTATTTTTACTGTTTTTATTGTAAAATGCATTTGTTCAGTTGTTTTTCGCTATTATTTAACAAAAAATCTAAATGATCAAATAAAAATTAAAAACATATGTAGCTCCTTACAAAAAACCAGGCACATTTGGAATTCAAATTTGAGTTTAAAATATTTTATGAGTTCAAATTAATTGTAATTTTTTTAAATATTAATATTGTGCTTTGTTTTCAATTTCGCTACCAAACTAAATTTAAAATTTTCTAAATTAAAAGAAAATATATTTTTTATTTTTCGAGATTCAACAGTCTTCAAAATACTTGATGTCAAAAATATTTGGGTTTGGAATTATAATCTTTAAATTTGCCAAAGCTGAAGTAAATACAAAAAAACTTTTTAAATACATGCACATTTTTTACACCTCGGCTATAATTGTTTGAGTTTCAAACGACAAAATGAAAATGAAAAATAAAAAAGTTTGTTTTAAAGTGTTTTTTATACATTTAAGATTACAAACACACAACCTAACGAGAATTAAATTAAAATTAAATAAATTTGCGAAAAACTAAATGTGAAAAAGAAAACTTTTAAAAATTAATTTGAAGTTTTTTCTTACTACCTGTTTTTTTCTTGGCTTATAAATAATCATAATTGACTTTGTCGCCTTTTCCTAAAAAATAGAAAAGTTTTTTCATGAAAAGTAAAATTTTCATTTCGACTTATTTTGTTGTTGTAAATTTGAGATTTGAGATTTAAGCACGCAATCATGTAAAAATTTAATTTTAAAATTAAAAAAATTTAAATTTGCAAAAAATGCTATTAAAAAATTTAATTTTTTGAAATTGGTTCTTAGTTTTCACTTACTATATTTACCTGTTTGTTTCTGAGTACTAAATTAATCTTAATCGATTTTACCGCCTATTCGTAAAATATGAAAAAAATTTAATTTAATTTTGTTGTTGTAAATATAAGAAATAACAAACACGGAATCATATAAAAATTAAATTAAAATTAAAAAAAGCTTTGCAAAAAAATAGATTTTTTAAAAATTATTCTTAGTTTTTACTTACTATCTTTTCCTCCTTTTAATTTCCCATTACAGTGCTTATATGCTTTGAATCAAAAAAATTTTTTGTTTCGTATAATTCAAGGCGAATCCATACAAGGTGGTGTTATAAATACAACTACAAAATTCCTATGTATTTTGTTTTTGTTTCTGCGTAAGAGTTGTCAAAATTTAAATACATTTTGTTTTTGCTTTTGCGGCTTTTGAAAGCTCATACGCAAAAGCAAAAACAAAATATATGCAGGTGAATGAAAAAAATCAAATCAGCTGCTCTTATGCCATCACCTTCTATAAATTCGCCTTGGTATAATTTTTGCTTGCCAGTTACGTTGTTTTGGTGAACAAGGAAACATGTTTTCGTTTTTTTTTTTTGAAGTAGGTACATAACAAATCTTATCACTTGCACGATATCAGCCGAGTTGAAGAAAAATAACAAAATCTGTCTATCCACTGTGACAGCGTTACGAATTGTCAAAAACATAGTTAATGAATTTGCTTACAACTCAACATTTGACAGCAGTTGTGCTGCTAACGGTATTGGTATAGTATCTAGTTGCTAACGGTTAAGACGTGCAGTGCATGCATGTATTTGTGAGTGTGGGAGATTTTGTATAACTCACACAGCTGTTTGTACTTAGGCGTACAAATTTAATTAGATAACTAACATGGCAAGTGCTGATGGTGTTGCTTCCGAGAAATGGCTTAAGGCGCGAATTATAGGAGCATACTTAAATACAAATGTATATGTATATGATATGTATGTATATGTGATATGTAGGAATAAATGAAATGTGGCGAGCCGGGTGCGTGCAGTATTGTTTTTGGCAAACTTTTCGTTGACTGATAACAGAGTCTTGGAAAAAGATAAAAACCGTAAAAAATAATAAATGTACATGCGCTATTAAATATACAGACACATACAACGTGTTATAATGTACATACATACATACGTACAAAAATTGTTTACCTATCTACGTTTATAGTCGATCAAAATTAATTAGTTTTAAATGACTGCTTGGCTAATAATGATAAACGTAAAATAAATATGTTTTTATGATGTAGAGAGTATTATTTGTTTTGTTTTTGTTTGTTGTTTTTTTTTTTAGATAATAAGAAATTGCAGTTTTGTAAAATAATTTACATTTACCATACATATGTATGTATTTTTCTCTCTTTTTTTCCAGCTTGTCAATAAGTTCATAAAATATTGTTGTTATTGTGCTATTACGATAACCAACCAACTTACCATTAGTTCAATTGCAGTTGCACAACAATAACTGTTAATTAAAGAACGATTGCTGCTGTAAGGTGTGAGGTGAGTAAACTTTGGCTTCAATTATTGTCATTAAATTTGTTTGTGTTTTTTTGATCGATATGCATTTAGTTAAACAGAATTACCTTGTTGCATGCAAAATAAATGACCACAAATATAAATACTTTGTAGCTATATAATTATTGTTTAATAAAAATATTCTAATCGCTTCATATTTGCTAAATGAACAGTGTAAACATGGCTTAAATAATTAGAGACAATGAATAACTATTATCGACTTTCGATAACAGCTATTTTTGAACATTATTTTCTTAATTTGCCAAAGAGAAAAATATTTAAAATTGCAAATAAAAACTATTGTTAGTTTTCTACACAGTATAATTCCCGTAACTGCACAGTTAGAATTTATGTTTGTAAAATTTATAATAATTTTAATATTCAAAATTTATAAAATTTGAAATAAAGATTGTGCATTGCCTCTTTGAATTTTAATAGAAATATATAATTTCTCTCTATTATCCCAAAATTATGAGTTTTTGAAATGAAATAAATTTTAATTTTCTAAATTTGAAAATTTCTTTTATAAAAAACATAAATTTTGAAAATATTTACATAGAGCTAAAAATTTAAATCGTTTCAAACCTCAAACAGATTTCAATGTTAAAATTGTCAAATTTGCAATTTCTGAAATATTTAGTTTTAGAAATCGAAGGCGGTTTGAATTTCAAAAATTTTAGCCAAGGCGTTTTTATAAAAGCAAAAACAAAATGTATTTAAATTTTGACAACTCTTACGCAGAAACAAAAACAAAACACATAGGAATTTTATTGTTGTATTTATAACTCCACCTTGTGTGGATTCGCCTTGGTTTTAGCTTTGTAAATTTTGAAATTTTGAAATTTCTAAAATATATAGTTAAAATTTCAATCTCAAAAGTTTTAACTCCACTAAAGTTGAAAAATGCTTACTTTGTAGTTATGCAATTATTGTGTAATAAAAATATTATATTTGCTTCGTATTTGTTAAATGAACAGTGTAAACTTGGCTTAACGAATTACAGACAAAGAATATTATCGACTTTCGATAACATTGGCTAACCTCGTCGTACTGCCATAATTAATATTCTCATTGAACTGAACGCGAGCAATCTGAGTGTAGTTTAGCACAGTCGTATTAAAGGATGCCCCTGCTATGACAACGGTATCCGCGACTCAAAATTCTATCAAAAGAAATGAGTTAATACGATTTTTTTTATCAATATGCTCGACCTGGGGTTGACTTTGTCGGTAACATAGACCAGTTTGTATTCTATATGGCTCAGTCTATAAACTCGATCTTTTATGACCCGAAATTTCTAGTTGAGCTCGATATCTTCTACCCTTTTACAACTTGCAGTGATGAAGACTAATCAGCACAATCCCCACCATCAATTCCGCGGACTTTGGATGTACAGGATCCTCCTCATAAGAAATCGGATGATATCCTGCACCTTCACCCGCAACCATAGTGCCAGAGAAATGGGAAGAGCTCGCCAACCATTCCGGAGTTGGAGGCCATTTCGTCCTCAGCAGGAGGACTATCACAGCTAATCGTCGATTGCCATTGAAGTAGCCTGTTTTGCTACTTTCCTGTCATGCACGGGTAGCTCGGGGTTGCCCAATTCTATCAGTTCCAAAACTTCCTGTGGGTTGGTCTGAAACACTGAGATCCGGACCCTAGATCTTGGACGATTGGGGATATCTTCCTGCGGAACTATATCGAGGCGTGGTCCCTGCCAGAGCGCGCCCACACGATCGATGACTAAGGTGTATGGGTCCACGGATCTTTGATCCGCACACCTTGTCAGCTTGACAGGGAAATTAAACCAGCCCGCGTCTGCTCAAGGAGGTGGTTCAAGGTTCTGCCTCAGGAGTCCCTAGGCCGTAGAGCGGGTCTCAGAGGGGACGGGGTGTATGCTGTCGCTTGGCTTAGCCAGATTTGGCCTTGCCCGAAAGCAGACCGGACCTTCTGAGGCGGGGTTTTGGAGTTCATATCAAATTCATTTACTCCGCTATACCTGCTATGGTAGGCGTGGCGACGCATTACACCCTAGATTAGGATGAGAAAGGTTAGGATTAAGATAGTATAGAAAAGTGAAGAAAGCAATGAGAATCGTCGGTGCGGTGCTTTGCTATGGGTGATTGGGGGAACGTCACATCCACATTTGCGCAAACCAGTGGACAACTAAACTCCATATCGAGTTTCCCTTTTTGTTCATGTTCGTTTGAAGCGCCCGCGATAGACTGCAAACCGCCACTTAAGACCCATGGCAAGGAAACCATTATAATGGGGGACTTTTAATAACAGAAGATATTTTTTCTTGCCCTTATTTCACCATAGTTTTAAGAAACGACAAAGCTAATAGCGCGATTGTTGAGACCGCTGGCAGACGCCCAAAGTTTTACGTTTTGATGAAGGCTAGTGCATAAAAGATTTCGTTTTGCAGCACGGGTATCTGCTTGTATGGTTCACCAAACTATTTTTTGGTTCGCCAAACTCAATAAACCTCAGTTTCTTAGCGGATGTTAAATTTTCCCTTCCAACATCAACCGTAGCTAGAATAAATTTAAGTTTGCTCATGAAGTCTCTAGTAAGGAGATAGAAATTTACTGGGTTTACAGACAGAGTTTCTTGTTTTGTGAGCGAAGGTTGATTTTATTATCCCACCTAAATGTACATACAGCTTTCTGCTTTAGTTGATCTGAATACTTGATTTGGGGAAAGTTGTTGAAAAATGATAAACGTCAGTAATTTTGATTTAATACAAGCTACACACATCTATCATGATATTAACTTAATAATTTTATCTAACTCCATATAACATCTAATCTTATAAAGTCAGTATCTGAGCGCTAATCATTCATTAATCACTATTACAAATCTACCACCATCCATATGAAAAGTATCATCTTTTCATCGTACATTATGTGCAGAATTGAATTCAGAAGTCTCACGAAGTTTCGTATGACACCACATTCGTGCTGTATGCTACAATTTGTCCATTGCCCTTATTCGGTTTACCACAAGCTATGCACATATTTTCACTTTCCTTCGCATCACATTTAAATTCTTTATAAATTTAATTATTTGGAAGCGCTGTCTTCGCATGCCCGTTGCCTGTCGTCTTTGGCACAGTAAGTTGAGTCACCAACTTATTTACACGCTGTTAAGCAGTCAATTAGGCTGTCAGTTGAAAAGTCCCATTGTCATCGTTTCAATCATCATTAAAGTTCTTTGCACACAATCTAAATTTTTCTCTGACCAGTATGGCGTGTGCGGTGTACTATGTACTAGGCGTTGCAGAAAAAAATATAGGTTTTGTTTTTTTAAATTATATTTTTATTTACTTGCGTGCCTTTCAAGTTGAAGTGTCGACAAATTTGCATACTTTTAGGCGTGGGAGAGTAACTGTTGCTTATTGTACTACTGCTCCTAAGAGTCTGCTTGTTTTATCTCAATTATGTATATCGTATTTGCCTACTCGGTTTTTCGCCTCTACTTTGTTTGTTTTTTTTCTATAGCCACCATTTAATTTTCATCTGAGTACATTGGAGCGCACTCTATACCGACAAATATGTAAAGTAAAATTTGAAGTATTCTAGCTAAATGGCAGTGAGGTTGGGTTGGAGACAAAACGCAGTGAAATAAAAGTTCAAATCGAATAAAAATATAAAAAGATAGAGAGGATTGTCGGCAAGAGGGTGTAAATTTTATTCTGACAAAAACTGATATTTAAACAAATCTACAATATTTTCATGTGCAGAAGTACGATTCGATTTTTAGAAGTTTCAGCATTGATCAACCAATATTGTCAAATAATTTTACTTATTTTACGCGCAAGACATAAATTTGAAAAATATATTTCCAGGCGCATTACAACATGGCGGTACCTGAAGTCTAAAAACCAAATTTAAATAATCGAATACCACCACTCCGTTGCAAAGTAATGGGAAAAGTCTACTTTTAGGTGCAAGTATGGGATTTTATTATTAGAAACCTATTCCCTGCTCATTGCTTTAGCATGGAAAGGGGAGAAAACTTCCCTAGTAGTTTCTATTCAGAATTGATTTGTAGTTACAATTTTCCTTTTGAGAAATAATTTGAAACCCCATACTTTTAGGCGCTTAACAGTAAAATAAGATGCTGAACCAGATTTAAAATTTTGCTTACAGCCACGTTCGTCCAATACCACGACGCTCTCTCATTATAAACTTAAACTTTTCGAAAAGCAAATACATCATTATTGAAGGAAAAATAATTTCAGTATGTAATTTTAGGCGCCATACCAACAAAAAGTCTATTTGCTGAACTTTTCAAAATGCTGGTTGGCTCGTTTGTTTCCATCTATTCAGTCCTTTCATAATTGCCGTTGCTGCCAACTGTTGATTCACAGCCGGGTGTTTTTTTTTTTTTTGCGCTTGCCTTTTGTTGCTGATTTTTGTATTTTTTCATGATTGTTTGCCTTCGCTTTGAATGCTCAAGGAGTATAAATATTTTTCTAGTTCGTTTTTTTCACATTTGCACATATTTCGAAAGCAGGCAGTTGTTGCCAGCCGCAGCCTAAAAGTATGTACAAGCATTGGCATAGGGAGAGAAGGGAAAGCAGATAAGATGGCTGTTTTGTGAGTGTGATGCGTACGAAGCGCTCGAGATTTCACTTAAAGATAAATAACTGTTATTTTTAATTATTTTGATACAAAAAGCATTGTGCTATGCTATTTGTAAAAACAAATCTTAATAAAATTATGCTACACGAAAATTAGTCGAATAATATTTTTGATATTATCTTCTGCAAAAAAAAGGGGCTAAAAACAGAGAGCATATGTTTAGGCGTTAAACCCACTGGAGTGTTGAAACTGATCTCCTTGCAATTGCATATAATAGGATGTGTTTTGCATGGGGCAGCTTTAGTTGAAGTAAGAAATCAGCGGAAAAGAGAAGTGCTAAACAAAACCGCCATAACAGCTAAAGTGGCTGGCGAAAGCAAAACACAGCTGGGGTGAGGGAAATTTCAAATTTGGTTTAGGGGAGCTGCCGCTGTAAATATGAAATGCGCTGCCGCTTTCCTAAAAAAATATCTGAATGACGGTTTTCAATTGATTTTTATTGCATTTTCGTCAATTTCAATTTGCGCTTTCACTTTTACTTTTTTTTTTGCTTAATTTTACGGTGAATGCTTTTGGAGGAGACAGTAAATAATTCGATTTTTCAAATGTTCATATTTGCCGAGCTAAGATCCTTCTACGCTTAGTGAAATTGTTTTTAATGTTAAAGTAGGCGAATGAAGTTAAAAATGGAATAAATTGTTTTAAAACTGTTCAAGCTAATAGCGTAGCTCTTACAGAGTGTCCCAATATAAATTACGCTAATGGAAGATGGAGTAACTTTCGCAAATGCCAGTGATATTTATAAAATAAACATAATTCGAATTTGTGTTAAGAAACTGAGTGCGTGAAGCTTCATAAAAAAATTTGAGAAATAAAAAACATATACATAGGTGGCAACTCTTTTAAAAAATATTTTCAAAATTAAACTTGCCTGAACCTTTGTCGTTTCAACATAGTAATTATTGCAATGTCTCAACTAACTTACTACATAACTAAATCATATTTCATATTTTAAACAGATGGCAAGCATCGGTAAAAATATTTTTCAAATAAAGTTTTCCTAAAACTTTTTAATTTCAAAACTAAATTTTAATATTCCAATAATATTGTTGAGTAAATTGATTTGGACTTTCCAAACAGTTGGCAACCCTCTTTAAAATTATTTTCGAAATTAAACTTTCTGAAACCTATTTCGTTTGACATAAATATTTTAACATTGCAGTTAACTTATTCGTTAAACATAATTAACACTTTTAAGCAGGTGGCAACTCTCCTTAGAAATACAATTTTGTATAAAGCTCTTTTGTTTCACATTTATATTGTCATAATTCGGTTAAATTTTTAATTCAATTTTTAATTCAATTGAATGCAGATATTTTAAATAGGTGGCAACTTTTTCCAAATATCTTAGTAATTTCATTAAATTTAACCCGTTTAACAGCTGGCAACTCTTTTTTTAAAATTTCATGTACTAAACTTAAAAAAGCGGAGAAACCGCATACATGAAGGATTTTTAAAAATAACTATGAAAAAATAGTAGCAAACTCGAATTAAAAATTTGTACATTTTAGTTAGATTTTTTTTTTAATTTGTTGATTTTTAATAAATTTTTAATAAAGTTTGAAACTTCAATTAACATGGTCTTTTCTAGAATTACCTATATTTTTATTTAAAATTAAATGAAGAAAGAAAAAAATATCAAAACTTGTCAATAAATTTTGCTATTATTTTTATGAAAAAAGGTACAAGTATGCACCAGGGCAAATAAGCAGCCAAATCAGAATAGTCTTATAGAAAAATTCAAATTCAAAAGAGTAGACAAAAGCAATAGAAGAAGCAATAAAACAAAAAAATCCTACGCTCTATGCAACTTTTAAGGCAAAAAAAAAGTAAAAAAAACAACAAACTTGGAAAAAATCAAAAAGGTAAGAACCAATGTTAGTCTAAGTAAAGGAAAATGAGAAAAGAAAATGCAAATTTTCTAGATATTCAAATTAACGCACAACAAGTGCCCAGTCGTCAGGCAACAACAAATGCAAGAAATAAAAATAAAAGCGAAAATCTGCATACTATTTAATGCAAAAAGCTGTGAAATTATTTACCAAGCGATGAGACCCGCGTCGACTTTACGCCAAGCGTAAAAGTCTACAGCGAACAAAGCGAGAGAGTGAATATTAAAGAAAGCTAGAGAGCGTGAGAGTGAAAGTAATGCATCTAGCTAGAGCGCCAGTAGGCGGCTGTGATATCTTACAAAAAGCTTTTAGAAATTATAAACAAATATATGAACAAAAAAACATTATAATAAAAGAGGAACATAAAAATTATTGAAGCACAAAATCTGCATGGCACTAATGCTGAAAAGCTCGCGTTGCGTATACGACACGGTGTACGGTATATGAATGTCATGTTAGTTAAGTTACCACAAATGTATGAATGTAGCTGGTATTGAAATCAGCTGAATGCACCGAAGCGACTAGTCGGAGAAAGACGATAGAAAAATGCAAAAGGATTGAGTTACCAAAAAATAGGTAAAAGCTAACTGCAAAATGTTCAATCGCATGCAGAGGAAACATCGATTAGAAAAAATAAAGTACCAATCTATACTATTTATTATTTGCAGGGTAAGATTTGCTTGCTCATATCTTCCGGGTAAACTCTGGCAGTAATGAACCAATTATTTCATTTAAGCACAGCTAATATAAATTTTTTTTTTATAATAAAAATAAAGTTCAGTCTACAATAAATATCAGTTAAATCTAAGTTTCAAACACTGTTCAAATGGGGAAAAATTTAACACTCGTATCTAAAATTTTTAATCAGAATTTTTTGGAAAAGTTTGGGTATGCAGTTTTATAGTTCATTCAATTTTAGAAAATTAGAAAAAAATTCGAATTTCGAATTTCGAATTCGATTTTTTTTTCGAAGTTTTATTTTTTTCTTTAAATAAAAATGATAAAATCAAAGAAAAAGCTCGAACGTCGAAATAATATTTATACACTTAACGAGTTTTGACTCAGCTACGATTGAGGTATTGAGATTTTAAATTTTGAAAAAAAAAACAGAAAAACATTTCAACACCTTTTGTTGGAACCTTATCAAGTTTGTACCATTTTATGAGGAACATGGATGTTATCAATAGTGTGTAAAAAATATAAATCCAACTCATGTAGGAAAAAGAATATAGCTATACGTTAGAAAAAAAATCGAATTAATAATCTGGTAAATTTTGGAAAAACAAAAATACTATAACGATGATATATGATGTAACTTATTAAGTCTTTACTATGTTATGAGCAAAATCGATCTGTGTAAAAAATAAAACACAACTCATCTAAAAAAAGATAATAGCTATAAATTAGAAAAAAAATCGTTTTTCGAAAAATTTTCGAAGTTTTATTTTTTTTTTAAAGAAAAATGATAAAACCAAAAAACTGACCCTTGAACAAATCTACATACATTTATATATATATATATGTAGTAAAACTAATTCGAGTTGTGAAAAATTGGCAAAGTCGTAGTGTTTATTTTTTCCTGAGAAATGGGGTTAATAGTCCATTTAAGGACTTTCTAAATAAATTTTAAAATTTTGAAAAAAAGGAATATTACCAAAAATATTTCGAAATTTTCAACATTATTTTTATTGTTACTTTGTTAAAACTTATATGGTAAACAGATAATCTGAGTTTCAAGCCATTCAGGAGAGCACTAGGGTGCAAAAATTGGCGTATTTTAATTTGGTTATAAGACCTGTTATTTTACATTTTCAAATGAAACTTTTTATAGTTGTTGTTTAGTTGTTTAGTTATCTGTTTCAAGTAAAAAGTTCATTCCAAAGTTCGAGGAATGTTAGGCTGGGTGCAAAGCCCAGACACATATAATTCACTCTTCCCACTTCCCAGCGTTTTGTTTCTCTACTGCTACTGTTTCGTTTTAAATATTTTTTCCGTTAAAACTAAAATCTCCGACCCACAAGAATGCAAAATGTTTTGTACATCATTCCTCTTTTGAGCACATCCATAGCTTTGGAGACTCGGTGCATACTAGGCGTTTTTTACTTTTCGTTCCACCTTTTGGGCTTCGCTGCTGTTGCATTTAAATCTACTCAAATATTTTACCCTCCGCCTTCTCACTCTTCCAATTTCAAATACTGGTGAGGTTGGCTTTTTCTGAGTTCTTATAATCGACATTGCTGGTGTCTATTTAGCTGAAAAGATGATGGAAGGCAGCGAATTAGTTATAATAAATTTTTAAATACTTTCTTCCGGGAAGTGGCTCACTCCGTCTCTTTTCTTTTACTGAAAAAACTTCGAGACTGATGACCTCTAACATTCCTGTCTATAAGCTCTTTTAGAATTGGTGTGAATGATCTAACTGCCTGTTTTTTTAAAAACAGTTTATAAAATGGTTGGAGACGATATCTCTCGTCTTTTCCTAATTTACAGCTGTCTTGTTGCGCTTTTTTTTTTCAAAATCTTTAAAAAGCTCTACTCACATTTACACTTGCGCCTTTTTGCTATGAAACTTCTTAAGTCTCATTATTTTCCAAGTATTCTCTCTATTCAGCTTTCGCTTTCTTCCAAACAACTTAGCCAAACAGCTGAAACAATCAAATCCAGCGAGACGTAGGTATGACAAGCTTTTAGAGCTTTTGCTCCAGCAATTACCATTTTCACAACATTCTCTCCCTCTCTCGATTCTCTTTCTCTTCACCCAGCGGCAGATGGCGCTCATTCAGCACAAACAAAAAAATGTGTTGCTCGGGGTTGCACCGGGGCCACAATGAATGTACATTGGGAAAGCCGAAAATTAAAACTAGGCACGCTCGTCGGCAAAGCAGACGACAACAACGGCATTGAATCGGCAGGCTGGTGACGAGTCCGATAGTCGATATAGCTTTTGCATACGCGCAGGCTTTCAGTTCGATTTCAACAACGGTATTGTACGGATTACAAAGCGACTTTGAAAGCGCAACTACTCAACGCACAAACAAAAGAGAAAAATATAAAAAAAAAAACACTCATTGACGGGTTAAAAAAGGCAAACAAAAGCAAAATAAATATGTAAATATTTAAAGCAACAGAGAAAAAAAAATGCCAGCTGTGATGCACCAGTGTATTGAGCAAATGAGCCAGGCATTTAAAAGTAATATTAAGAAAGTAATAAAACTGTGAATCGAAGAATAGTGTAAAACGGTGAAAACAAAAACAAAACTGCAGTGCATACATAAAATATACATAAATGAATATGTAAATGCGCATGTATTGTATATGTACAGACGATTGCAATTGAGAGCAGTATTAAAATTGTAGCTGCACTGAGAGTGATGTGGAAATTTATTTAAAAAATATTTCTGTTGCTTGTGCGCCTAAAAGCTGATTAAAATTAATATAAAAAAAAATATGAAGAGCTTATGCTCGGAAATAATGAAAGTATTATGAATGCTAAGTGAAAAATATTTTGAAAAAAATCGATTGCAACTAGCAAGAACTGCATTTCATCTATTAGAAAATTTAAGCGCCCGTAAGTAGGCTACAACGATTGAAACTCCAATTCGGGCAAAGTAAAGGTAACACATTGAATCGGGTATGAATTAAAATATAAGAAATAGGTAATATAATATAAAATAATATAATATATTGTAAAGGGATGGGCTAAAAAGAAATGAAAAAAATGGGAATAGACAAAATAAAATAAAATTAAAAAATAAATAAATAAATAGAATTAGAAAAAATAACAAATAAAATAAACAAATTTAATCAAATTAAAATATAACAAAAACAAACTATAAAAAGAATTATTTAAAAATTTAACCAAATAGGAAATAACAATATCAAATAAAATGAAATGGGATGGAATAAACAAAATTTAACTAAATGAGATGACCCTTTTTCGGGGGAAAAGAAGATCAAAGGGAAACAAATGAAATTAAGCATAAAATAAAATAAAATAAAACAATGTAACATAAAAAAACTAAGTGTCGATAAAGCCATTTCGAAAGCCTTAAGGTATATGTATATGTTTTCGTCTTTAAATGCAGCTTACTGCCCTATTCCGAAGCGCCAATGACAAGTCTGATCGCATGACTATTGTTGGAGTGCTTAACGTCATTTTTTCCGCATAGTTTTAGGTGCAATATTTAAGATAATTGCCATGCGCGATGACTTTCAAATCAAATTTTTGTGGCATAATTTCAGAGGCAATAGTCACGTCTATAGTCATGCGGTGAGTTATGTCACAATGACATCGGAATAAGAGGGTTAGTGTAATTTTTTCCTTCCGACAGCATTTTGAAACAGCCTACAGTTGCTCAATAAATTACTGCACCTAAAAATATGAAATATCTATGGCGGAGAATTAATAAAATTTCACAATTTCAAAATTCTATTATGCCGATGCGCGCCTAAAAACATATTTTATATTATTAATGCAAATGGAGTCTGGGTGGATTTCATTAGGTTTTTCTCTGCTGCCATTTTGTCGTCGCAGGCACGTTTTCTAGTATTCCAATAGTACTTTAATGGTGCCCTTAGAAAGTTGCGTCTCTTCAAGGCGGCTTGTAAGGTTTTTGTGGTTATGGGTATTAAGAGTTATGAAGATATGTATGTACAAAAATATTTGCAAGGCTCTATTGCGCCGTTAAATAGGCGCTAATGCTAAATTTTAAATTTCAGTAAAAAACATATCCGAAAATAATTAATTTAAAGTTATACGAGCTCCTTAAATTTAGCTTGGCTATAAGCGCCTTAAAGTATGTTAGCTGCTCTCTTTGTTACTGCCATACCAACAAATTGGGATATTTTGTACCAACAAATCAGCTGACTTGATATTCGTTGCCTAGTTCACTCAGGCTACTTTAGCGGGATCAATGCACTGCACCTAAAAGTATGCAACATGTTCTTGTTTTTTACGTTTTTTGTGTACCTGTTGTTGATTGCTGTTCATAAAGAGCTCTTCTATGTTGTTGTTGTTGCGTGTACTGGTATAAAATAGGTTAGAATATTACAAGCAGATTTTCAAATCAACACACGCAAACACAATACGCTAGTATACTCCACTTTTTTTTTTTATGTGTGGGCACCCACTTATTGTGCACACATGGGGGTTGAAAGCGACAAGCAATAGCACAACCGTTTGCACCAAAAGCGAGGCGAGAAAGAAAAAAAACACGAAATTGTGAAACGCTACGCCGTAACGTTCGAGTAGGCTGGGGGTAGAGTGATTTCAGTTAAGGTTGTTGGTCGATATAACAGAGTAGTTGAAGTAAAAAAAGAAAAATGTATCTATAAATATAGCACACATAGCAAGTGTCTCTTAACTTATGAGCGTTTACTTCTTAAATCTAGTCAATGTGATGCTAAAAATGCTGCTCATGCATAAAGCTTCACACTCGTTGATATAAATATAAATTTTGAAAATCAGCAGTTTCTACTGACGTTAGTTATTTTTAGTCACTCGAGTGTTGCCATTTTTGGATGCAAAGTGTCCCTTGACACACTTTCGTTGGCATATTTTTAGGCATGCAGCAACAATGCAGGGCTTGCTAGTACAATATAATATGTGGCATCAACTTTTTCTGCTCAAAATGTTTTTGTTTTTAAACTGAACGAAAAAGGTTTTCTTAACCCCCTCCTCCGCCCCTTTTGTATGTAATAAATAAAGCATACTTTTAAGCGCCTGATTAAAAGCTATCGTTGTTGCCGTTAAATATTTAATTCCTTTGTGGAATAAACTCACACATAAGCTCATTTAATCCGTAGCTTTATAAATTAGTTTTAAGCGGTTATAAAGCGCTATCAATTTTCGCTCGATTCAGTTTAATTTTGGAACAATTAAAATAGCCATACAATATTTATTTAAAAAGTGGTTCCTCTCGAAGCATTAAACTTCAAGGAAACATTCTTTAAATTTAGAAGTGGATATTCTTGAATTTGTAGCATAATTTTAAGCGCAATACATACTTTTTATATCACTGTAGAACAATTTCAGTATCACTGGCTCAGTGCAGAATGATTCCCACTCGAGATGAAAACAGTTGACAACTTATGTTTATTTATTTATTTTTAATAATTTCTTATAAAAGAATAGCTGATTCTGCAACATAAACTATTCCAATAAAAGTTTGAAATTTTTTACAAAATTCTAAAAATTTATCTAATTTCAAAAGAATTGTCATACAATTTTCAAATATTTTAAATTTTTCGGGTACGTAGTCACTTCCATTTCAATAATTTCTTATATAAGTCTAACTCATTTTCTAACATAAGCTATATAAATAAAAGTTAAATTTTTTTACGAAATTCACAAAAATTCATCAGATTTCAAAAAAAACTGTCATACAATTCTCAAAATTTCTAGTCAGAATTTTCAGAAAATTTTCGGGTATGCAGTTTTGTAGCCAATTCAATTTTAATACAAGATTGTGCAAGTTTGAAGTGAACAAAAATTCGCGTTGATTTGTGACTTTTGTTTCCAAAAAAAAAAGGAAATTTTATTGGTGCGTTCAAAATATCGTAAAATAATTGCAAAAGGTTTGGTATTTTTTGTTTTTATTTTAGAGATTTAAGAGTCATCAACTAAGCGAACGTTTGTTAGTCCCTAGTAGTTTGGTTTTCTCAGGCTAATTTTTTTTATAGTTATATTAAGTTTGACATTTTTTGTTTAGAGTGTTTTTGGAGAAAGCAGAGGAAGGTAAAAATTTATATCTCAGAGAAATATCTAGTTTGGGCACATATATAGTACAATTTCACGGGAAATAATTTTATAGAAAATTTTAACCCACTAGTCTCTCAGAAAATGGTCGTTTTGACCCATTTTATTTTAAAGTCTGAACAAAATGAATTCGAGAGGTCGCTAGAAGGTTTTGCATATACCGAATATTTCAGCCATTTTTTTTTCATGCCCGAAGATAATATACATACATATATTATGAAATTCTATCAAAGTTAACTGAGCTTTGCTTAAAAGTTGCTAAATAAAACCCAATCATACATTTGCATACTTTTCGGCGTCAATCTAGAGAGAGTTGCGACGAGCCGTAAGGCATTGAACGTATTCTACATTTTAAATAACTATCGATCGAAGTGCATCACATTCTAAACGAATGCTTTTAAGTTGTTGATATTGTCTATAGTTTGCATAATAATAGTGTCTTTGCCACATTAATATATTCCAAGTTTATGTACCTTTTGCCGACCCTTCAGTGCATAAGCTAAAAGCGCACAAAAGTATGTAACTTTTTACAGCTCTTCCGGATTTATAATATACTTACTGTATATACATACGTCAAAATATTTGTAAATGTAATATGCCATATACGTGCATTGTCATGCTTACTTAATGGCCAGAAATGTGGCGCACATTAAAGTCATTAGCGTGCATGTCCAGCTATTAGTCGCCTGAAAGGTAGCTATATATTGTACATTTTTTGTGTTAACCTGTTGGATTTTTTTGCACCATCAGTTGCGACAATGATTGAGTGGAGGCTTTATGTGTGCGAGGAATGTTTATGATTATTGTATTAATTAAGCTTGAGCTCTGTGGTAATATAAATAATTCTCATAGTAGGTTTTTAGGCGCTTTAAGATACTATAATTTTCTTGTGATTTTTCGAAAGTGTTTGGCATAGTCTTTGGTTCGATTTTCATTCGTTTTTCTTTTAAGACAAATACCCGTTCCTCCCAACTTTTGTATAAATATATATGTAGCTAAATATGTATACTCTAAGCGCTCTTTAGAGTACGACACGCGCTTGAAAGTATGCTACACAAACCATTAGGCGTTCGAAAAAAGAAAAAGTTATATGTGTTTGAGTGACAGCTGACATGTTATTATGAATTATAAATATTTATGTACATACATAAACATTGCAGAATGATTGCCTTTAACAAGGCGCTCAACCTGAAACGGAAGAGACATTAAAAACGTTAAGAAAAAAGGGGCAAGATAAAACAATTTAAAACGTACTTCTAGAAGCTGAGTAATAAACTCAACTAGCTAATAAAAATATAAACAAAAAATGATATAAGAATTTAGTTTTTCCTATTTATAACTACGTTGCATACTTTTGGGCTAAATGTACTAAAATCCGTAAAATTTCGCGTATATCGAGTCTGGGGAAATTAAATACACTAGACACTTTATACAGCTTCACATTAAAAATTTTGGTAAAAATTAAAACTAAAAAAATTTTAAATATGAAAAAAGTAGCAAGAATTTAAAAAAAGAACAAAAAATAGTACTACATAATAAATTAAAAAACTATATTAAAAAATTTAAGAACTAAACAAAATTATTAAGTTAAAAAAATTTAGTTCTGAAAAAAAAAATCAGTATGTTGACATCATTGATTACTTCAGGGAGTTGAGTAATATAGCTAATTAAAATATCTAATGAATATAGAAACAAAAAAACTGGTTAGGAAATTGGTTTTATTCTACTTATAACTTTTTTTTTAATTTTTAAATGCGAGACTAAATCAAAATTTTGTCGCATATGTTTGAACATACTAGATTATAATAAGTCAACATGTCAGAGGCTTTACATAAAAAAATGTAGTCAAAATTAAAATTAAAAAAAAATTTAAACTATAAAGTTAAGTATCAAAAAAAAAAAAATTGAAGAATTAAAACAATATGCATACATATGTAGTTAAGATGGAAAAATTTAATTATGCGAAACATTTCTTTCCGTGCATTGACATTGCATGCTTAATAAACTAGCTCATAAAAATTGAAACAAAAAAATGTTAAGGATATAAGTTTTTTATACTCTCAAAAATTGTCTAATATGGATTGTATTCTTTTGCGCATTACAAGTCTAGGTCAAACAAATATACACTAGTCAAATGAGAAAGATTCACATACAAAAATGTTGTGAAAATTAAAACTAAAAAATATAAAATTAAAAAAAAAACTATAAAAAAAAATATTTAAAAAGTTATTAAAAAATAGTTGAATTTAAAAAATTTAAGAGTTAAGAAGAATTATTAAAAAATGCTACAAAAACTAAATTCGGCGAAAAAAAATTTCTTTCAGTGCATTGACATCGCCAACTCTCCAGATAAGCCTACACACACTTATTTTAAAATTAATTCAAACAAAGTGAAATCGACCGATACTCCGCCAACGTTTGCAGAGCAATTTTAATAAAATGCAATTTTCAAAAACATTTTGCGTCGTAAATAATTAAAGTGAGATTTTCAAACTGGAAAAATATAAATTCGAGAAAATTTTAGGGGGAATATTTGAAGCGTAAATGTAAGTAAACTAAATGCACTGATCGCATGTAAAGACAGATATTGCAAAAAATTAATATAAATATATAAATTTGTATGTATGGGTATATAAATTGTAAATAAATTTGTTTGTGAACATATTGTATATGTATATATTTTTATGTAAACAAATTCATATATATTTTCTTTTTTACTTCAACTACTTGCGTGCTTCCCTATCAACCCTGCAAATTTTATGCAAATAAATAAAGAAAAAGTTGTAAACAATTTTCCAGCGAATTTCATTCAATTCGCACTATGCGGGTCGCTCGCGAATTACTGATAAAAATAATAAAATAGCATAAAAAAGCGTAACATGCAAAAATTACTAACTGTTGATTAGCGAAAGCAGGTTATCTTCTCCTTTGCCATTTGCAAAAATATATGCAATTGGGTTAGTGTTGAATTAATTTCAAATTTTTTGTTACGTGTTGTCAAGAACTTCAGTTTTTATTTTTAAATAAGGCCAAATAACGAGTTAAACTGTGGTATATAAAAAATGCGAGTATAACTATAGAAAACTTGGAAAAGAAACATTCGAATTCAAATTCAAACGAAACTAAATTTAGATTTCAAAATTGAAGTTAAGAATATACTATGTACAACAAAAAAACAAAAAAAAAATAAAACTATAAATTATTATATATTATTCTCATACCAAAATATTTCAAATCAAATTTAATAAACCATAGAAAACTTAAAAAAAATAAAATTACGTGAAAATAAAAAAATTAAAAAAAAAAATCGTAAATATTTTTAAGATTTTTGATCCAAGTAAACCTTTTAGATGAATTTTCGTCATGCCAGCTTGAGGCCATTGTTATTGTTTTTCCACTTAACAAAAATCAGACGTAAGTGTTATACAACCATTTGCATGAAGAAACCCAATAAATACATTTAAAATTGCAATTACAAATTCGATCGAACAATTTTCAACGAAAAACTTGAAAGTTTATATATTTTTTTTGAATTGAAAAAGTAATTAAATGACAACAAAAATCTTTATAAAACACAATCGATAGCCAAATTAAAAAAAAATAAAAATGTAACAAAATAAAATCAAAGTAAAAAAGTTAATGAATAAAGAATATTGAATTCAAATTTGAAATGGAAGTAACATAAAATAAAATAAAATCAAATACAACAAAAAAAAAATAGAACGAAACTAAAACAAAATAAAATCAATTAAAATAAAGTAAAAAATGAAATAAAAAAATTAAATAACATAAAAAAGTAAATAAACCAATTAATTAATAATTAAATTAACTATAAATAATATTTAATCTAATACAATAAAATCAAATAAAACGAATACAAATTAAAATAAACTAAAATTTAAATAAAATAAGATACAAATATAACAAAATTAAATTAAATATAATCAAAATAAAATCAAGCCAAAATATTACATTCAGAAAAAAATATTAAATTAAATTAAATTAATATAAATTCAATTTAATAATAAGAAATAAAAAAGTAAAACAAAATAAAGTAAAATTAAGTTACGAATTCGCTGGGAGAAATTAGAAATATAATTAAAATGAGGATAATAAATTTTTTCAGATAAAAAAAAAATAAGTACATGCAAAAAAATCTGTGTTAAAATCTAAGAACAATTGTTGGTGAAATATATAAAAATAAAAATATTAAAAAAAAATGTTTATAAAAATAAACCAAAGAAGCTAATCAGGAAAGGATATTCAAGTTAAATTAGAAATGAAAGTCACTAAAAAAATTAAATTAAAATATAAAACAAAATAGAATAAAGCAAAGAACAAAAAAAAACTAATAAAATAGAATAAAATCAATTAATGTAAAATAAAAAAAAAATAAAAAAGAAAAAAAACAAGTAAATCAAATAAACATAAATTAAATTAATATAAATTATTTTTAATATAATAAAATAAAAAAGAAACAAACTAGAATAAAACGAATCAAAAATTGAAATAAAACGAAATTAAAATGAAGTAAGATAAAAAATAAAACTAAATTAAATTAAACATAACAAAAATAAAATAAAATCAATCCAAATATAAAAAAAATAAATTTAAGAAAAAAAATAAATTTAAGAAAAAAAATAAATTTAAGAAAAAAAATTCTAAAGTTAAATAAAATTAATATAAGCGCAATTTAATAATACGAAAGAGAAAAATTTAAAAAAATAAAATGAAATAAGGAACAAAATAAAGTAAATATAAAAAAATAATAAGCTTCGGAAAGCCTTACTTCTTTCATTAGCATGTCTCATATAAATGGCGGACATACGAAGCTAAGACGATGAAACATTTTTTCTTAGAAATATAAAGAATTCAAATGCGAAATGATTAAGCCAAGACGACGCTTGAGGTAACAAAAAATTACGCCCACATATCAGACTAAATAAGTGAACTGTTCCAACCCATCTAAATAACTACGTAATCAATTGAATAAACTCATGTCACTAGTTACACAAATACTCTCCATTTAAGTGCAACCGACAAGCTCATTCTATTTGCCTGCTACAAGTTTTATTTGCTTTCTAATTGAAGCAGCTAAATAAAGCGAAACCAAACCAAACCAAAAATCAAACGAAATACTCATCGAAGCGCAAGCGATGGGTGGCCGTTGATGACTGAAGAGAAATAATAGCAACAATAATAATAAAAAAGCACTAAACAAAACCACACCACAGACTACAATAGCCTAGACAGACAGAACTGAAAATAGTGGATTAATAAAATGTGCAAAAAGGCGTGAGATTGAAGCAAACAATATTGAACTTTCCAAACTAAGGAGGGCACCAAAAAAAAAAGAAGAAATTGCTAGAAGAAAGCTAAAGGAAAAACAAAACAAGCAGCTGATGGGAGGAAGTGCAAATAATCACTCGTGCTTTGTTGCCTTTTTCTTGGCTTTGTTAGCTCATACTCGTACTCTGAATACATAAATACACACACACACGCTTATATAAATATTTATGACTAAGACTACAACTCATTTGCTTTGTTTACAAAACAATTTTCGTTAAGCACTACTATATAGCGTGAAACAGAAGGAGGTTGCAAATACAGCGCAACATCAAAAAGAAAAAACAAAAGGGGAAAATAAAAATAAACTATATATAAAAATGTGCAAAGGTTAATTGGGCTAGAGCGTTGCGTTTCGCCAGACTTAGTATTTAGCTAGGTATGCCAAAAAGCCAATGAACCGCACTACTCTGCTCTCCCCACACCTCAATATATTTACAAAATGTGTCTCATTTGATTTATGATTTATTGGTTTGTTTAACGCACTCCTATTGCCGCTACAACGCATTGTTGTTGTTTATTTTTCCATCACTATGTCGCTGTGTTTTTTTTTTTTATTAATTGTTCCAACTTATAAAAGCGCTTGATCGGACTATCGGACTATAGTCAATGAATTGCTAGCCAATTGGTTGATTATTTGAAATATTAGTGGTTAATAAGACAGGCGTGTCGCGTTAATGGTAGAAGTAGCTCGAAAGGATAATGGGCGACGCAAAAGGTATGGCACTTAATGGACAGTAAAGGTGAAGTTAATGTAAATGTGCTAGCAGTAAAAGAAGCGGAATTGCTTCGGAATAATTGAATTTTGTTTAGACGATTGAATTGAGGTGTCTGTCCTTAGAAAGAAGCCAGTGTTTTCTTCAATGGAAAAGCACTTTGATAGTATGACATTAAATTTGGTAGTTTTCTGATAATTTGTATGTATTTACTTAAATAACAATATTCATTTTTTTGAGACTAGCTTATACTTGGCGTGTGTTACTTTATCTAGCTAACAGAAATATTAAGTAAATATTTTTTTTTTTAATGTCAACTGTACTCAAATACATTTCTTTATAATAATGTTTTTAACCCTTGAACGGATTTCTAGGTACAAATAAATCTATACATCATACAAACTGTATCCAAACTGATAGAATTTCTGTTCAAAAAGCATTCACAAATATCTACTGAGTAAATACCCAAAAGCGCAATTTTTGTATATATGCAAGTTCATATAAATTCCCATTTCTTAAAAAAAAAATTAAATTTAAAAAATGAATTTTTCTGAACTACGTTTTTTGCGATACCGGCTTTTGAAAGCCCATACGCAAAAACAAAAAAAAAATACATGTAGGTGAACAATAGAAAATCAAATCAGCTACTCTTATGCCATCACCTTCTATAAATTCGCCTTGGTTTTGAACAATTAAAAAAAAATCGAACCATATCAAAAAAAAATTTTATATTTATATAAAAATTGTTTAATTCTAACATGCTAAAAATATAGTGGACAAATAGTATAAAAAATGAAAACATCTTTGAAAGCTAGTGGATTATAATAAATTTATCAAAGACCTTTAATACAGTGGAGTATATTGCTCGATATCCAGCTCAAAATGATCATTTTGTCTGTTTTTGGATATTGATTAGCATTGAAAAGTAATTGGAAAAAGAGGATGTCGAAAACATAAAATTTTGTTTTATGTACAATTAAAATTAAAGTCTATACATATCACAAAAACAAAAAACATTTTAGAATTTAAAAAAAAAAGAAGTTTTTGTTTGGCGCTTATTGTTTTAAACAATTAAAAGATCAAACCATTAAAAAAAATGTTTTTGTTTAAAAAAAAAAAAAAAAAACAATTTTTTTTTCAAAAAAACACATTTTTTTTTTTCAAACAAACAAACTTTTGTTTGGCGGTTTTTGGTTTTTAGAAATCAAAAACACAAAAGAGAGTTCGAAAATAGCGCAAAGACAAAATCCTCGAAAACTTATAGATTTTAATCAATTTCTCAAAGGCTTGAGATCAAATGGAAATGCCATTTTGAGATTTATAATTTCCTCAGGGCTTTCGGAACATTTTTCCACGTGCGCGAAAATACAAAAAAAACTAGAAATCGACGAAGCGAGTAAAAGCACTAATTTACTTACAAATTTAGACTAGCGTCTTTAGTTTGAATGATTGTAATAAATTAAGCCTCTATAATTTATTACATTTGCAAATTTTGTGCTAGATTTTATTTTATATTTCTAATTTTTTTCACATTTAATTATTTTGCTATTATTATCTGCATTTGATGTCGTAGTTGTTCTTGTTGTCACCACTATCTTCTTCGCTTCGCTTTGAGCTCTCAATAGCGGCATATTAAATTACGGCCAGTAATTTGCTCTACCAATGCGGTACAATATACGCGCTACCGGGGCGTACATGCTCGCATGAGTGTTCAATTAATGCTGAGAGTGCGAAAGGCACACACACACACACGCCCACAAACAGAAAGCCATATAAACAATGCAATTAAAAAGCCACACACATACAGCAAAGTTGGCATACATTTCCATTTTTCTTTCCTTTGTGTGTGTGTGTTTGCATTTTGTTTTTTTTTATTGCAAATTTTATTCTTTATGGAAAATTACTTTGTTTTTTTTTTTTGCTTCCTGCTGCCAATATCAAATCAGCGTAACTTAATATGCTGAGAGTGGTTTTGTAAATAACAATAAAAAAAATATTCGTATTTCAAGCGTACAAAAAAAAAAAAAAATTGTAAAAAAATAAAATAAACACAGCCAGGAGTAGCCTTCAACGCAGAATGCCTACTTTCCATCTCTCTTTCATTCAATTACCTTGCATATGTGATGTATTGCGCGTATGGCAGGATACAATCCACACATACATAGAAAGACGTGCATACATTTGCAATGTATATTGATTTTCATAGCTTCAGCTGCACTGCAAGCGCGGTCTGGTAGCATCGAAAAACGCCGCGGGAGCGCATTAGCGGCGTAAATGAAGTGCAGTAAAAAGAATTTCCTTTGCAAAATACATTTGTGGGTGTGGGTGTGAGATAGGATATTTGTGCATGCGAAAGTAAAATGAGAAAATGAAAATTGCGGAAAACAATATTCTACTTAAATTTTTTTTATTATTAATAACAAACAGTGTGTCTCACAAAAACAGTTTAAAAAGTTTTTGTTTTTTTTTTTTTGCTAAGATTGACATTTCGATTTAAATTTTCATGAAAAAGCCACGGTAGCACTTTTTTGTCAGCCAATTTGTTAGGGTCAAAAAAATATTTGTCTTGCTTTGTCTATTGGAATTATTTTGTTTTGTACCAGCAACGCAGTTTTTGAAAAGTTTAATATTTTTAGTATATTTTATTTCAAATTCTTATGATTGTTAAACAGAAAAAATTAAGTGAAAATTTTGTTAGCTTCTAAATTTTTGAAAATATTTTTTTTTTGTTAATTTTCATTTAGATATTATTTTTGTAACAATAAAAACGTAAGCAATTTCTACATTCCTTTTGTCAATTATAACTAAAATGTGAACATTTTCTCAACAATTGTTTTTGTAATAAATTTTTGGTAATAACAAAATAAAATTATAAATTTTAAAATCATGCAAGAAATTGATATTTTGAATTTTTATAAAATTTTAAAAATTTGGTTTTTTTGTTTTATTTTTTTAAGGAATTTATATAAAAAATATATTTTTTAAATTTTGAAACCATATTTAGCAAAAACTAAAGTCATATAAATAAATTAATAGTTTTATTTTGAACTAAAAAAAATTAAGCTGGTAATTTTCAATACTATTTGATTAATTATTATTTAATTATAAGTGATCTAGGTAAAGTTTTAAGTGAGAGTTTTCAAGCATTTTGTTTTTTTTTTTTGTTACTCGAAAACCTTTTAATATTTTAAAAACTTGGTATTTCGGTAGTTTTTGGTGAAAATGGAAACGTTAAAAACAAATTTCGTTTTTTTAATTACATGATTTTGATTGTACAAAGTTGTTTATTATAATAATTTTTATTTTAAGTTAATGTTATGCAAAATGAAATGTAGATTTGTTTGCTCGCAAAATTTTTCAAAATTTAAAATTTTTATAATGTTTTTTTTTTTTTTAAATTAAAATTGTATTCATTTTTCATTTTTGTTTGTTTGTAATTTAGCTTATCTTATTGGTTTTCTTGTGGAAAGTAAAGAAATGTAAATGGGTTTTTTTTGTTGTAAAATTTTAAAATATTAAAATTTAATTTAATTTAATTACTAAATTGCATTAAGTTTTTAGCTAAAGCCAAGAAACTTTTTGTTTTAAAGAATGCTTTATATTTTCTTTAATTTTGTGTATTAAATTTTTTTTTAAATTTGATTTTACACTGTGTGTTGACTTATAAGTGTCTTAACTTTTTGTTTATATCTATTGTAAACATTTTTTCTAATAAATAAATTTATCTGAATATTTTTTTATTAAAAAAATTCAACGGTAATGCTTACACATATTTTTTATTATTTTATACAGGGTTTAACTGATATTAAAATAAAATCCAATTTTTTAAATTCAAATATTAAATAAAAAATAATAAAATATGATATAAAATTTTTGTTTAGCTTAAAAAATAAATGTAAATTTTTAAGATTACAATCTTTTAATGAAGAAAATTTGATTTAACTTTTTATTCAAATTATTATATTAAGGAAATCAAGCGCGAAAAATTTGCGTACGTATTTTAAAGCAAAACAATTTCGAGTTGTAAACATTTTTTTAAATATTCTCTTACTGCTTTCCCTCCTTCATTAGAAAAATTCTCTGTACGTAAATAAAAAAAAGTTCAGTTCTTCGAAACGAAAATTTTTATTTTTTTATCAGCAATTGCTGCGAATCTATTTTTGTTTTTTTTCTTCTCTTTACTAGCTCTGTTGATTGTTTTGTGCGCAACCACTGCTGCTGTTGCCATAATTGATTTGATTAGTGGCACAAGCGCTTTGTTCGATAATTAGAGGCAATTACAATTGCTTATTTTTTTTTTTTGTTTGTTTTGCAAATGGATGCAGATATAAAAATAGCATTACTCTGATTTGATTTTGCAGTGGAAGATTGTAAAATGTTTTCAGCCAATAAACGATTTTCTTACGTGTGCTATGTTAGTATTGAAACAAAAAAGTAATAGCATTATTGGCCTTCCATTTTTAGCTTGAAGAAAAGTTATAATAATAAAATTGTTTTTGTGCTTTTTTTTATTTTTTAATAAAAAATGCGAATTTAACTACGCCGAGCCCTCGCCTTTAGTTGCGCCATCATCAAATCGCACCGCTTTGTTTTTGATATTCCAAACCAAATAAATATGCAATAAACACAAACCAAACCCATTCTCCTCCCACCACATCGTTCGAGTTTTAGCCTACATTCTTCAATTCACTCTATGAGTATATGCCGTTATTTGAGCATCAAAAAGCTTAAATTCAATAAATTATATGATCCGTAAAATCGTAAACACTTAAGTTTTGTTAGAAAATTGATATATTTATATGTCTGTTTATTTGTATTTGTTGTTGGTGTGGAAATTAAATTTTGTTTACTTTAATCAACCACAGCGCGTAAAATATTAATATGGAGCACGTCTGGGCGCGAAAAAAAGTGCTTTGAAGTAGCACACGAAGTACATATACAATGTAAATTTTGAAGTCACTTTTTTCTCAAAACAAGTCTTTAAAAATCATAAACTTTTTCGATTTTGTGAAATTGTGAGAAGAGTTGCTGGAAGTACCGTGAAATTCGACTCGCAAAAAAACATACCGCTGAATTGTAAATTATGAAAGGTCAATTTATTCGTAGAGCTTCTACAAAGTGTGGTGAGAAAAATCTGGAATCTGCAAACAGATCTGAACTTTAGGTGATAGAAAGATTAACTTAATTATCGTTATCGGTATCGAAGTTTTTATTCTATCATAATTGATATCAGATTTGTTGATGAGATCGATATCGTTATTATTATCGTTATCGTTATCGATATTTCTATTCTTACAGGCCACGATTGTGTTATCGCGATATACAGCGATATTATTATCGATACCTACTACATTTTTCTTCGTCTTCTTTGCCATTTTAAACGCTCCAAAATTGCTATTTGTTTAGTAATCGCTACCGGTATTAATATCAATTTATACAGGGTTATCGATATACAAAAATTTAAATTTTAAAAAAATTTCCATTTTTTTGAATATTGCAAAAAATTTGAAACTTTGTTGTTATGGTGTTTTTTGTTGTTTACGACGAATGAAATGAATTTTTTTTTTAAATTAACAAAAAAAATAGATATAAAAAATTTTATAAAATATTGGCAAACATTTTTTGAATGTATCTGAAATCTGAAAATTTTAATGAAAAAGTAGAGATTTTTATAAAATAGTGATGAATTTTTCTAAGTTCTGTAAAAATAAAATTTTTATTTTGATTTATATATTTTTTGTTTCAATATATTTTTAACGAACAATTACCTTTAAAAATTATTAAAAAAAAAAAGATTTTTTTTGAAAAAATCCAATGTACGCTTTTCCCTACCACCCACCGTATATTTTTGAACAAATTTCGATCATCGCTTGTCGAATTTGGTTCAGAGGCAAGTCAGTTTCGATACTGTCATCTTCAGTTTTTTATTTTAGAATGTGGCGGTATTCATATTCGTCTTACATTAATTTTCGTACTTAAGTTCGTTTCTAACCTTCCAACTATCAACAACACGACACTAAATCGAATATAAAATACGTGTAGCGCTCGAAATTTTTTCTTGCTTTTTCAGTACTGACTGTTGCCAACACATGAAGTATCTCATAAATCTTCCGCACAATCGAACAATAAAAGCAAGTCTTCTTCGAACGTTGCCGACGATAATAATTGGGATTTATATTGAAGTGTTTATTTGGTAAAGTAGCGGATTAATTTTTCAATTGTCTACTCAGCCCAAAGTAGTACTTGTTGGCAAAAGTGGGCCGGTGTTGGAGAGCTAGAATAACATCATTGACTTTTTAAATAAACAAGTTTATATATTTAGAGTACTTATGAAATCGTAACTAAGTATTTATCGCCCGTGACGTGAGCGCCACGCTGCGATGACTTCATTTTTGGATGGCACATGACTTGGGCCACAGGTAGTTCCATTTGTTTTACTTTTCTTTCAAAGCAGGGTATCTGAACGAATCAGATCTGAACCATTCAATATCAAATCTTGAGAATTACTAAATAAAATGTCGAATTCTCTGCATTTCCTTTGCGTAACAAGCTATGAGTTTGGAGAGCGCTGATGAGGTTGATGAAAACCCCAAATTAATTCGGCTCGTTCTCGATTATGGATTGAAGCTGTTTAACTTCTCTGGGTTGCCTCACCAACGGCCAACGGAGTGGGAAAGAGTTCTCTGCAAGGTTCTAGTGAATTCTGACCAGGCGGAAGAATTAGCGGAGGGGTTTATTCTGTGCAGTTTTGATAGATCCGCTTGATCATTTTCGACAGAGCTTATTGCAGCATCTCTGAGATCAAAGACAACATCCTAACAAGAAGGCTGAGATATTTCTCACAGAAATTGTTTGAGTTCCGAGTTATTGTGACATATAGGGAAACAGATGGAGATTATGATGAGTGGGTAAACTCGGAGCAGAGTAGGTACTGGAGAGCTGAGAGGGGACCCAAGACAAGTCAGACTTTTCGGCTACCCATTCAGTGGAAGGAAGGTCTCATCGGGGAAAGTCTAACCGTCGTCTGCGTCTGTCCACTAAAACAAAACGCCGTCTACGTCTAGAGGATTATGAGACATCGAAGCATATCCGTTGTACATGTGCGGCTTCGGTCAGACAGAGATTGAGGTATTTCAGTTCCGGCATGGTGGACCCCATGGTGTTGAAAATTTGGCTACCAAAGACCTTCCGGCGCTCATTAGCGAAGCGGATGTCGTCCTGGGAAATCTGCCTTTCGGTACGCAGTGTTTCGCTTCGTTTATGTTTTAACCTGATAGCTATTTATCTATCTGCACGATCTTAAGGCAACATAGCCTTAGAATCTAACAAAATTCTTAAAGAGAAAGGTGGTTTTTGAGGTTAACCAGCAAATAGGGTAGCTTTTCAATCACCACTCGATGATATTCCAAAAGTTCATGAGGCTGAGTGAATTCAGTTAAGGTCTGCTAGCTAATTTAGCATAATTTGACGTGGTATGCCTATATTCACACCTTATGCCTCGGCGATGCGACTCAATGCTAGATCTGTAGTTAGTGCGAGCATCCTAAACTCTGGATACAGAGTATTGGACTCATTTTGTTAGCGGAACCTACGTTATGGATGCTGTATTTCGGACTGGTTCATCGAAATTACTTTTATCGCCAAACCCGGTTTTGTAGACGCTAGGCACACTTTGGTAAGATCTTTCTTCTCTTACGATTCGAAGGTGAGGAAGATGTTGCAGAAATTGGTTTTGTTTAGACTGGGTTTATTTATGAGATAAATTTTCGTTTAACTAAATGACGACAATATCGAAATCTATTTCTAGACATTGCTTAACTTTTCCCTATTTCTTTTTCTTGCTCGTCGGTAGCAACGCCAGGTTTGTTACAAGATATTAATAGAGTGTTGAACGGATACACCTTTTTTGTGTCCTAAAACCTACGAACTCGCGTGCAGTCGTTTAAAGAATATATCTTCATGATATTGTTCTCGCGTATTTTCCATTATTATCCAGTGAACAACCATTCACTTTCTTCATATCACCCCATCTTCGAAGACCTTTTATAAAATACTTAATAACCTCCTCAAAGAGTCCACCTGCTCACAACTTAACGCCACCAAAAATAATTCGATTTGATGAGTTCTTTGATCTTTGTTTCCACGGACGTTAATTTATAAAAGTTCACGAGCTTCACATACATACAGGGATGAGTTTCCTTCACTTTCGTGCAGACTTCCTAATCACAAAAAATAATTACGTAAATACAATATAAAGCCAAATTACCTGTGGAATGAAAAAAAAACTAGCAAAACCTACACAAACACATCACAGTTCGCCACATAAGCCAGACGTATGCCAATAACAAAGAATGGTGATTTTATCTTTCATTAAAATGACAATGGCAAACAGGTAAGAAGAGGTCAAAGCACGAATTGGCTGATTGGTTTGTCTGGCCTTTTTGTTTTATGTATATGCGAACACCTTTGACTTCGCACAAAGTGCACACAATGTGGCCGAATTTGACAAAGGGGTCAAAGTGATGGTGCACAAAGCAAATTACATTTCTTGGCTGGCATTTTTATTATTTCTGTGCAATAGCCTTTTATTGTTTCTATTTCGATAGTCAGAAATTATATTTATATTATATTTTTGTTGTTGTGTTAGAAACATGTGTAAACCTTTCCAATAACTTAGCAACACTTATCTGAAGAGAGTTGACATTTAGTTAAGATGGGACTGTTTCTAAAATACCACATAATTAATCAGGAGGGCAAAATACTTTCCACAGATTAGTTAAAGTAATATTTCTAACAGCGTTCAAAATAAGCTCTAGTTCTATTGGCTTTCATTGTCCATCTTCCAGCGCACTATCTTTAGAAATGTGCTATCAAATAATAGATGGGTTTTTAAATACGCTTCTCGGCTCTTAGACAGTGTATCGGAAGGTCAAGATAACCGCTACCGAGCAAAAAAATAATCTTAAATTTATCGTCCTGAACGCCAGATATTCTTCTAGTCCTTTCCCAAACGCCCTTCAGTTGGTCTAAGGCTGTGGTAACACTCAGTCTAGCCAAAGTCGAGTGAAGGTCCCACTACCAACTCTTGACAGCAGAGAGCGGCCAGCAGGGCCGGAGAAACTGGTACGTGCACTAGGAGCACAGCAGGTGGCTCTCGTCAGCAGCGGTGCATGGAAACCTACGGAGGCTAAGCAGTATGTTTGGAAACATTACTGGATATCACCGTTCCCGTAGTCGCACACTACATTAGCAGAGGTTGGAACGAGGAGCGGTGGCACCAATGATGGCCGTGTAGGCAGGGCCAAGCAAAGGGATATGGGTCTGCCGATCTAAACAGGGTTAGATCGCCTAACCAACCGTCCTTGGCCGGATGAAACCCGGGGCATTCCGGTACGTAGAACCGACTGTAGTGGGGATGCAAGCAAAGGGATCGAATCGCTCGACTTACCTAAACAGACTGAACTCACTGCAATCACCTGCGATGCTTTTGTTTTAATTGGTCCTGCATTGGGTAAGAATTCATGATTCGTAAATGAAATTGGAGCTCGTGAGATCTAGATGGCGATATCAGATGTATTTTCGTCGCAAAAATGACCACGGGTTTGCAATCGGAATTATTTGCTATACTTAAGGTAGCGGACTGGATATTTGGCGAAAGTTGGCATGGATACCAAATCAGAGTATTCAGAGGCAGTCATGCTTCACTAAAGTTCTTGGAAACTGCTTCCATTTCTTCAGAAATTTTCCAATAAACTAAGTTAAGGATGAACTCTGTTGGAAAATGGAATAATTTTGAACGCATGTGGGACTGGAGCACTGTGATATTAAAGAAAGCAAGTTGGCTAATTGCGGCACATTGGAAGACCCCAATGGACCGCCTCCAATTATAGCATCAAGCATAGCAGAGACGGTTAGATGTATCAGGGATGCCAGAGCACCGTTGGTGCACAACCGACACCTGCATAACAAGCGAGTACTTTCTGAAAAGACAGTAAAAATTACAGAGAAGTAAGGAGTTACAAGCCGCGATTGGGTTGACTACAGAACACAATCCGTAGGGACAACAAATTGGTGACCCGATCTGCACATTTTGCTTGGTGGATGAAGAGAGCACAGAGTATTTACTCTGTATCTGTCCGACTTTTTCTAGGCTGATATGGAAGATATTTGTATCAGATATATTAAGAATGTAAAGCGTGTTTTCTCTATTCATCGACCAGCTACTAAGTTTCATCAAAGAGACGGGAAAATTTGTCGAGAAGAAATGAGGCTCCATCCCCACCTTTTTCCCTATACTTCTCAGGCCTTAAGTGCAACGGGCAACTATGCGGAGTGCTTGCAAACTAATTCCATTTCACTCCATTCCAATCTACTTGGAAATCGATTTCACTAGATCATATCCCAAGGGATTAAACATCTAAGAAAAGCCAAAGTTTTCAGCTCTATTACCTCTATTATCTTGTTTTAAAACCACCTAACTAACACGTATTTAACATAAAATTATCTATTAGTTCACTTTGTGAAATTTGCATCATTTGTGAGAAATAACCGTAGCACACCTCTGTCTGTTTCAGAGCGCGGTGCTCCGCCGTTGGTACACTTTAAGGTACTTGCATAATTTTATATATTACCATATAGCCATTAAAATTGCACTGAAACTGAAATGAAAAAAAAAAACAAAAAAATAAGTAAAATAAATACCCATTACAGCATTTGGCTATACCGGCACTCCCTAACACTTTCCCCGCTCGCTGTCATAACCATTCGCTACTGTTGTAAAATTTAATTGCGCGCAATTTCGCGAATTATTATTATTATTTTTTTTTATGTGCAAATCGCATGAAATAATAATGGGTTTATGATGCTCACAGGTGCGGAGCAAAATGAATCTCCTACAGTAGAGTGCTCGCTCAGCTGCACGCTAACTATGTATGTAATTGATTGTCTCATCGAAGGCAGTAAAATGCTGAAAAAATAGAAGCGAGCACACAGTAAGCGACGCTGTCGAATGACGCTATCTGTTCTTGCTATGGAGTGCATGAAAATGTGTAACTCGAATATTGAATGGCACAAAAGACAAAGGGAAACCCTAACCTAAAGCACGCACGAAGGAACGCACGAACGCACGAACTCACGAACGCATGCACGCAAAGACTCGTAACATTCATCATAATAAATAGCGAGAGAGTAATACTCGTAATATGTATAATGTAAGACTATTTTATGATTTGTGGTTACGCCGCTGCAATCGTTGTACATCATCTCTAATTTTCTGTAAGCTGTGATTTTGTATTGTAATTGAATTTTATACATCACTAAATTTGAAAAAAAAAACCAATTCAACTCTAATAGGATGGTTTGGCAGCTGAAAGTTTTGGCAACGTCAGTTAAATTACTAATTTTTGGTTTGCCGTTGTAATTTCAAGAATATTAATATTATTTTAAAAAATCTTTTTCATTTCATTTAATTTTTAAATTCTATTTAGTTTTACTGTTTATTTATTTACAACAAGTAATTTTATTTGATTTTTTTTTTGTTTGCTTTTATTAATTTTTTATATATAATTTCTAAATTTACTTTATTTGATTTAATTTAAAATAATTGAATTTTATTTAACTTAAGTTTGTTTTATTTTAAGACTTTATTTTCTTTAAATTTAACTTATTTTTTTTAATTATTTTTTTTTACGATACTCAGTTTTATTTGATTCGCTTTAATTTAAATAAATGCACTTATCTTAAAATTTTTGTTAGTTTAATTCTTAACTTAAATTAGGTTCAAATTTAAATTTGTTTCAATTAATTTTGTATTGCTTCATTTCGTTTTGATAAATTAATTAAAACTGAATTTTTTTACAATTGGTTTTCTTGAAATATTATGATGAAATATTATTTTGAAATTAAATATATTTTTTCGTCAATTTATTTTGTTTTACCTTATTTTATTTAATTGCCTATATTTTATTTCATAACATTAAATTTTATTCGTCAATAAGTTATATTAAATTTCATTATATTAAATTTTATCAATTTATCATATAATTTAATTATTGAAAGGTGTAATAATTATAAAAAATTAATCCACTAATAGAAGAATAACAAAATAGTAGCTGCTTTGGCCTTCGGCAAAAAAAAATTATTTAATTTTAATTTATTTTGTTATTTTTTGTTTTTTTTTTTTTAAGTTACCTTACTTTGTTTTATTTTATCTCATTTTATTTACTTCAATTGAAATTAATGCACTTTTATTACAATTTTACTTATTTTAATGCACCGCATGTGTTTTATTAAATTTTTTGTATTTAATTTAAATTTAAATATATTTTAATTCATTTTATTTTATTTCATTTAAATTTATTTAATTATTTTTTTTATTTCATTTCATTTTACTGCATTTTACTAAACTAAAACAAAATTAGCTAAAATTGATTTTTTTTTTGTTTTCTTTTATTGCATTTTATTTGTAAATGTAATTATTTCATATTAAAATTCCTTTTTTAATTGATTTAAATGGACTTTATTTTATTTCATTAAATTAAATTTTAATTTGGTTTCAAGTTATATTTAATATTTTCAAATTAAATTATTAAATAAAATGAATTATTTCTTTTAAACTCATTTAAATAAATTTAATTTCATTTTATCTGTTTTGTTTAATTTAACTTAACTTAACGGTACTTACATTTATTAAATAAAATGAAATATTTTTTTTTAAATTATTAGTTTAAAATAATTTTATTTTATTTCATTTAACTATACTTTGTTTTGTTTTTTCTTATCTTATGCAAATTTATTTTATTTCAGTTCATGGTATCTTTTTTTTTTATTAAATAAAATAAAATTTAAATTTAAATATAAATTTATTTCAATTCATTTTATTTTACTTCATTTAATTTCATTTAATTTAATTTTATTTCACTTCATTTTAATTCATTGTAGTTAGCTTGATTTAATTTAAGTTTTTTTAATTTTTTACTTTTATTTTATTTTTTTGTTTCATTAATTTATTTTTTTAAATTTTTTTTGTTGATACTTACTTAATTCCATACTATTTCGGATTAGGTTTAATTAAATTTTATTTTTTTTGTAATCTTTATTCTTAAATAAATGTAATGTAGTTTTTGATAGTTAATTTTATTTAAGTTTAGTTAATTTAATTGAAATTTATTTTTGTTTTGTTTTACTTATTATTTTGTGTTTTTATTTATTCCTCATAAATTTTTGTTTTTGTAAAATTTATTTTGTTGAAAATGTGTTTCATTTTTTTTATTTCACGTTGTTCTGTTTTATTTTATTTTAATTCTTTCATCTAATTATTATTATTATTTTTGTTTATTTTACTTTATGGTGTTTTGTTGTATTATTTTTTGTTTCACTTTTTCACTAATTTATTTCAAACTATTTCGGCAAACAATTTTTTTGTTTTTTTTTTGTTTTGGTATTTTTTATTATTACGATGTGACTCCACTTAATATTATAGGTAAATTTTCTTTTTTACACTTACTGACAATGTGTTTTTTTTTTTGGTTCAGTGAATGTGCATACACATGTCAATTTATTTGAGCTTACATAAATAAGAAATGTCATTCGCTTTTGACACAGCGTGTGCTTTCCGGCGCTTCCCCAGTCTTCTATTCTCTTTCAATTTGTCTACAACATTCTTGCCTTTGCAAACCAAAAAAAAAAAAAATCAATTTCACGCACAGCATGATTTGAGTTGCGAGAATTTAGTAATTTCTTTTTAAAATTATTGGAGAAATTGAAAAAAAATAAATGAACTAGAACGGATGCATTGAAATTGAATATAAATTTATTTACAAGAAATTCAGAGAATGTTTTTTTTTACATTTTTGTACTGCTTATTAATTTCACATATGCAACCACTACAAACCTGAGGCCTGCACCATTTTTGTGCTTTTTTCTGAAAGATTACTATAAAATTAGATTCAATAGATGTTAAGGAAATATTGCTGGCAAAGTTTAAGAATTCCTGGCTAGTTTTTACACTCGTCAAGAACTGTCTACAGTGAATGCAAGTTGTGTAGGTGGAGGCTTCATTGCACTAACAAGTCCTATTGACCACTCTGTTTTATACAAGAAAATCTGGACCCTAGGTTCTATATAGATCTCGCTATAACCTAGCCTATGCATTTCCAGTAAAATTTCTACATTTGCATAAAAGCGCGACCCCCACGTCAGGTGCAAAAGTTTTCTAGTGCGACGCAACAAGTATACGCCCTGTGGTACCTACCTGTTAGCGGTTAGCTGTTTATTGATTTCTTTTTCTATTTATTCACTTTGGTCAACAACCACAACAACAAAAGCAAACTCTTTTTGTCAGGTTAGCGTGGATCTATAAATTCCATGCGTTGTATTAGTGGCGAGGCGGGGAAGTGACAGGAACCAGCAAGGGCGTATCAAAGCCACAGCACGCTTGAGCACTCTGGTGGTCGCTGTTATTAATTTCTATGCCACTACATAGGCACATTAAATAGTTGTGGCACAAAAAAAGAACGCGACTATTATCAGCATGAAAGATTATCTTATTACAATACATTTTTAGTTTGTTTTGTTAAACATTTCTAGAAATATTTACGTGCCATGAATGACTTTGATTTGTAAGCATTTACATTTAATAAACTAAGTATTCGATTGCTATATACATAGCATGAGTGTCATGTGAGCGACTTGATTAAATATCAAATATTTGTATTAATTTTATAACTTTATATATATTTATAAAAGCAATTTTTTCAAGTACTTTCCTAAATCAGTTAGATTGTTTATAAAAACTTAAAAAGAAAATCATTAATATTTATCAGCGTTTACATTTTGTTGTGCATTTCTTTTGTTTTAAAGTGAAGAGTTTGTAGTTTCTTGTTATTAAAAAAGAAAGTACCGCATGTTAGTTATAATTTACACTTTTAGTGTTTATTTACACAATTCAATTGCTTTTTTAATGAAGTGTCGAGAAATCGTTTTATTCATTTTTTTCTAATATTTAAATATTTTTTATATAATTCCACCTCGTGTTTTTTTATCATTGGAATCGCAAACAGTGCGCATTGAATAGCAGCCATATTATTTTTAGCAAATAATGGAATTGAGTTTCGAAAGTATTGCTTGGCAACTATGCGATTTAAAATAGAATTCAAGCTCATAGTAAAAGGAAGCTTGAGTCGAACTTCTCTCTTACTTTCTGTGGTGGATTTTGACGCCCCTTCGCATGCCCGATAATTTTATATAAAAAGTCGTCATGACATTTATGAACTGAGAGGTAATTATATTTATTGTGCCATTACCGTTTTCTTTGTTGCTATCATTATCGCTATCGATGTCGATATTGCTATCGGTATCATTATGGACCTTAGCTATCGTTATTGATATTTACTGTTACTATTTTTATTGCATATTACTATCGAGTTTTTTTAAGCCTTTTTGATACAGTTATAACAATCGATTATATCCTAATAGTTACTGTTGTCGTTAACTATTTATATCATCAACGTTATCGACACTTTTGTGATTATCGATATCGTAATAAATTTTGTTAAAATTATATTTTTTGTATTATCAGATCAAAGTTGTTTATTGATAGTGTTATAATAATCGCTTAGATCACAATAGTTACTTCTACCGTTAACTGTATCGTCGTCGTTATCGACAGTTCTGTGCTTATCGATTTTGTTATCGACTTTATAAAAACTGCGCAGCGCAACGGCTATTTTGGTGTATTTTTATATTATCAGAGCAAAGCTTTATTGCGACCAAATTAATTTCTGAAAAAGTGAGAAGGAACGAAGTACCCCTGTTGTATTTAGAATAGCCAAATTTCACGATAAATGCTTATTTTATGTCCTAGCAGGTTAAATATAGAATACATATCTGTATTATGAAACATTTCAGTAAAAAATTAAAAAATTACCGAAGAATCTGTAACATTTGTTTGTGCTATCCTTCCTAGATATTAATATAGAGGGTATGAATGTCAATCTCTAGAACTCTCAAACTTTCTCAGGAGCTTTCAAAAATTATGTTTTCCATACTTTAGAAACTAAGGACCAAAACGATCCTTTGCGATGGCGTTAATGGATTAAAATACTTTACAAAAATCTTTCTTGTTTTATTATTGAAAATTAATTTAAATTATTTGCATATCAAAAACAGCTATGGAGAAAATTAACTATTATTTCCTTGAATCGCAAAAGACCGCATATGGCGGATGTCTCAAACTTGAGAGCAGAAAAAACCTCTGGCTGGCTCAGCTGGTGTTTGAAAAAGTTCAGTAAGTAGTTATATACTCAGATCCAGTTAATGTTTTCTGATATTTTCGTGCTAGATGCCTCCATACTTTGCTGAACTCAGCATCGTCACCTATGATTAAGAAATAAGTTGCAGCCAGCGCTATCTATGTGCTAAACGTCAGCGCCATTTACATGCAAATGTTATGTGTAGTTACAGTGCGCCACCTGTTGGTCGATATTGTATGCTGCTAGTGGTGATTTTGTTCTCAAACTGCTCAATTTTCTCCTCAGAAATATCCAATAGTTTAAATCTGCTGAAATTAAAACTTTAATACGAAATGTGTATTGAAAACCGTGGCCTCTGTCTAAATACTTCCCGAAAAAGTCTAATTTGGTAGAGATCAGATTGAGCTTCTGTCTCAAATATGTAAAAAGCGACCTCTAGAATCACAAGATCATCCAAAAAACCTACATTGTATTTGAAACACTTTGCACTTTCATCTTTTGTTAATATTTCTCCGCGCGTTAATTTTATTATCCCTCAAAGGTCATAGTTTCCACTCACAAGCAGTTTTGTCTTCTTATAACTTCCCTTCATACCCTTATTTATATTTTACACATTTGTATGCAAAACGGTCCCACAGGTGTTCTTTCGCGTTCACATTCACATTCAAATTTTATATTTATTTTCATTTTCATGCATTCGCTGTGCGTCTTCTCAATTGTTCGCAAGGGTTTGTTAAGTCCGCAAACGATACAGAAGTTCTACCACAAATTCCAAATGTAATCAACACACTTTTGATCATATTCAAATTTACACAGCTACTAGCTACTAAAAACAAAAATACCCATTGAATTGCGGTCCTTTACACGCACGTCTGCTTCGTCAACATCTCTGATGTGTGTTGATTCCTCGCTGACAATTTGCCAATTAAACACCTTCTCGCCAAAGACGCATGTGACGCTTGGTCGACTCTGAAAATGCTCTGTGTTGGGCGAGTGTGTGGATTTATTTTAGCATCTCAATGCTGCAATTTGGGTATATGAATTGATTGAATGAAGCTAACAATAAAATGCATATTCAAAATATTTGAAAGTGCGGGTGGGGTGCAAATTAAGAAATAGAAAGTGACGAGTTTAGTCCGTCTTCTCGTTTGCTATTTGCAAATTGTTTATTGCACTTTTGCGTTTGTACTTCCACAGAAAATTCGGCCTATCCGAAGTTTTCCAATTCTCGAGGTCCAGTGTTTCCAGCAGCAATGTTGCAGCAACATATTTTAAATGCATTTATTTTGTTTTTAGGTGACAATTCTTCAGCTGACATACAATATGTTATCATCCTCAGTGCTACTGTGAAAATATTGCTAAAAATTAAAAAAATATAAAAGGCTCCAATATATGTTGCAAGAAAGCAGAGAGATAAGTCTCTACAGCAACATTTTTCGTTGCTTCAGTAATAATGTTGCCTAACCATAACCAAAATTTTGAAAATTTCGAAATAGTTTTCACTTAATTATTTTGCGTTCCTTTAGCAACAAATATTTCCAAAAGTCAAAATATTTAGTTGACTGCCCGACACGTGCGCTTTCAATTAAATATCTATGCAACATTGTTGCATCATCATCACTATTAAAATAGCCGAAATTATATTTTTGTTGCATCAGTGATAGAGCTGCAGGAATGTTGTTTTCAACAATATTTAGTATTTTCGAAAACTATTTTTTAATATTTTTTAGACGAAAATTTCTTAAATTTAGATGATTTATCAAAATTGTTGCAGTATCAAAAAACGGAGCACGCAAATAAATTGGAACGTTTAAAACAAGAACCAGATTACAGCTTTTAGAACTTGATTTGCTTTTATGTTGCACCTTTAGGTGCTGTCGCTAGCAACATTTCACGGCATTTCAGTTTCATGTTGCTGGCGAGATTTCACGACGGTGAAGTGTGCGCCTTTAGACCAGATTTTATATCAACAGTGCTTCGGCATTATTGTTGCAGCAACAAAAAACCGTTTCTAAAGAAGCGTACTAATAAAAAAATATCCCTTCGTCTGCAGAAAGCAAAGTATTCAATTTAAGCAAGTAATGAAACTTACGAAAGTGTGTGGCTGAGTAAAAAGACGAGGAGCCAGCAAGAAGTAATCAACTGGCGTGCAATTCATAAAATATGATTGTGTTTGTGTCTGTGACTTTGTTCGTAAAGCGCACATCTTCTGAATTTTCATTCATTTTTCCAAAAGGTTAAAACGTACTCACAGGTAAGAGTAAAGCAAACGGCAAACAACAAACAACAAACAACAATGAGTGGCACTCATTTTGCCAGGCTTTTCAATTTACACACGCACACCACCGCATACCCACTGTAAAAACTCAAAAAGCAATTTCCTTCAAACTCGTAACGGAAGCATCGCACCTCTACGGCAAGCCTGCGGCTATTTCTTCGAAGTTACTTCTTGCGGCTAAGGACGACGAATAGAATAGAAAAAAAAACGGCAACAACCAGTGGTTGGACTTCCAGTGAGAGGAAGTGGGACTGTTCAGAAACTCTGTTGTTGTGTCTGTTTATATGAAAGTGCCTTAGCCACTTTTTGTAGACTTGATTCCTGCGGCGTGATTGAAAAGCTGGTGTTTGTTGCATTTTTATTGTTGCGCTTGTATGCGTGTGGCTCTAAGCTATACTCGCAACATACACGAAATCTATGAAATTGCATGCAACGAGCGAATACAATTGCACTCAGTTGGAAATGCTGTCAAGCGCCTCAATCACAATTAGGGGGAATTGCGGAAAGACCAGAATTTACTGACGTTATAAGCAACATAATGCACTGCCGCAGTGTGGCAGAGAGAGAGAGAGAGAGCGAGCTTGCTGGTAACAGGCGGCACATTGTGCTCAAAGGTCATCATAAATACATTTTTTAATAATGCGGAAAATATGGCAAATAATGTTCTGCTGATCATAAAGCAAAAAAAAAAAGAAGAAAAAATGAACTCATGCACTCAGTTGCTTTTATTTAGAGTATTTTTGTTTATTAAGAAACGTGGAAAATATTCCTTGTGACATTCAAGAAATATTTCAATCAGTGAATTGACATTTACATTTTTTAAGAAAACGCTACGCAGCATGATGCTACAGCAAGGGTTCAGAAACATTGAAACATGTTTTAGAAAACTATAGCTATTCCAATACTGCAGAATATCTAAAGCACAGTACTCTGTTCCCGTTTTAAAATCCATTTAAAAGGTTTCACGTGTAATACGCGTGAAATTCCACAACAATACCGCGACAAAGTTGTACTCAGTTCATGCTATAAAATGGCGCACAACATCTTAGCAACATGATGCCAGCAACATATTTTTTTTCAACTTTTAAAATTCATTTGTCATTTATTTTCATTTGCTTTTATGCGGCATCTTTTGACGTTTCAGCAGTTTTGCAACTTCTCACGGCAATACAAATGTATGTTGCTGGCGAAATTTCGCGGCTGTGAAGTTAGTACTAACCTTTAGAAAGAGAAGAGTTTAGAATAATGTTACTAAACAATCCTTTGCGGTTAACTGCCAAAATAATAATGTGCAATTAAAAAATTTGCACTATAAAAATTTCGAAACCACCAATGAAATCAAAATATAAACGAAATTAGCAATATCTACACTAAATTATGCAGATGTTGCTGAAACAATGTTGCGAAGTATGCTCACATTCCGTGCTCAATGAATCTCAAAACATTAATTAACTAACATTAATTAACTAAACGTAAAATTTCTTTTTTATTAAAAAGAGGATGAGAAATAAGTTGTTAGCAAACATTTTGAATTGAGTTTATTTTTAAAAAAATTCGTTCCTCCCTGGTTTAATTACAGAAATTTGTAAAATTTAAATAAAGAAACTTATACTATTAGAAACCAAACTTTGTATCTTTTAAATTTTTTTTGTTTTACGTTTTCCATTAATTTATTTTAATAATACGATTTTATAATTCAATTTCGTATTTGTTTTCACTAGTCTACAGAAATTTGTTTGAACATGTTCATAAAAAAATTTAAATTCTTAAAAAAAGAGTATATAAATTAAAAAAAAAAATTAAAAATTTAGTTTCCTCTGAATTGTTGAACCCTTTTGCTCTAAGCGGCGTATACTATTTATAGAAACAAAATTTAAAAAATTTTTTTAATATGTTATTAAATAAATTTGTTGAAAGAATTTAGTGTTTTTTTCTGAACTTTTTCAAAACCTTTTTTCCAGTTTTAAAAATTAAATTTTTCTATGGTACGTTCCTCTTCCAATTTTTTCGCTACACGAAGATGGAAAAACTAGAAATTCAAAAGGAAAATTACATAAACAAAACCGAACAAATTTACTGCATTGAATTTTTCGATATTTGATGTACAGGTTAATACCTATATTTTCAAATATTCTTAAATACATTAAATTTTTCAATCAGTTTACTTTGAGGTTACAAGACAATTTTACATTGGATTAACGAAAACTTTCCGAAATTAGGTCTAAAGAAAAACTAATAAAAAATACGAGATTGGGAAGAAATCCTCATTTTGATACACAAAAATTGATATCGGAAATTGTAAAGAAATCATAATTTTAATTTTCAATTATAACATTTTGCTTTTGAGTTATCTTAGTCTAATTTTTGCTGAAATGCCTATAATTTTTTCCGAGAAATATGTATTTGAATGTTAAAAAAGATACTTTAACATTTTTCAATCTTGTTTTTTTTTAAGAAATGTGAACCTTTGTTTTAAAAAAAGATATGATTCTCAACGATTTTTTTGCTTGTTTGTTTCAAAATTATTTTCTAGTTCAAGAAATTTATATAGTGAAATTTAATATTCTTAAATTTTTAACAATATTTTTTTTCGAATAAATTTTTTTTTTTTTTAAATGTTTTATTTTTGCTTTTGCGCTTAGTTTCATAACGTATGCTTCCCAAAAGTAAACACATGGTCTTCAAAGATTTTTTACCGGTTTTTTTTTATTTTGAAATCCTTGACTTGCTATCCAATTTTGGTAACGCAAATTTGGACTACAAAATATTTGGAATAACAAAATTTTCCTTGGAAATTAAGAGAAAACCATCTGTTATCATTTAAACATTTTACAGCTTTGCGAAATGACTTTCACAGCACATTAATGACGCCACATTTCAAATAATTGTAAACTTTTGGTTACCAGAATAAAAATGAAACTAAGTAAACGAAATTGCCACACACATACACACACACACACACATACATGCTTCTACACAAATTATTACTTACGTCTGTGCATCTCAAAAGCTATAAAGCACTCTGCATAAAAGCAAATGACGTCAGTCAGCGTTGCACCACGCGATTTTTATACTAAAATATTCCAACTTATTTGTATGGGTGTGTGAGTGGAATAATTAATGTTATATGTACATATGTGTATGTGTAGTTGTGCAAGCAGGGGGTGCGAATGTAGAATTATGTTTGCAACACAACCCCACAAGTCATAAATAAATTCACTTATGTGGATAATAAATTACGCAATTTATTTTTAGTTCGCAAAGATAAAGAATAATTAAAATTGATGTGAGATTATAAGATTGTAATGTTGCAATTTTTCTACTTTATGCAGTAAGATAAATAACCGAGATTTATTTAATTTTGTATGCTTAGATGTTGGTTAAGTTTATAATAATAAGTAGCGTCAAAATTAAACAAAATTTAAATTTGCCTCAAAATCACAACCAACATTAAACTTTCGCCTTTACAAGGATAACTGCTTTTTTGAGGGCTCCCTCCCTAAGGTAAATAAATAAATATTTACCAGCGCATTATTTTGCTTTGTGGCGTTTATCCGCAACTTAAACATTCAACCCATATCTTCGAATATTTTCGTCTACCAGTTAATTATTTATTTATAGTTTTTTTTTTTTATTTGACAAGTTGACCAAAGATTTTCTGTTTTCAATTGCATGCCAATGTTTATATATATCCACATATATATGTCATTATTTGACAAAACCTAATTTAGCATTTTTCAACATTTTTCAACATTTTTCAACAGTTATGTAAATAAAGTCCTTCTAGCTGCTTGGTAACAATTTTATTTGCATAATATTGCTTTGCACTTTATGAAATGAGCTTTCGTTGCTTTGCCTCTACTGAGTATAGCACTTGGGAAAGTAACTACAGTTACCAAGTCGTAGTTAGGCTGGATGAATATCGTACCCTTTTTTAAATATATATATTTTTCATTATATTATTATTTCCTTTGATGTGCTTTGTATCCCTGCAAACTTCAATTTGATTTTAATCAAATGAAACTTAATTCCAATTACGCTATTTACTTTTATTAGTAGTTCTGTTCGTTTCGAAGTTGCAATAGAAATGTGAGAGTGAAAAAATAAATTAGATCGAAAGCGTGACCTTTTGGTGGTCAGACTAAAGGTGGGCTTCTTGGGTGGTTCAATTTGTTAATAATTGATAATTTGGCTCTAAAATAAAATTGCTCTAGGAAATCGCTCATGGTAAATTTCAATCTGTGCTCAAAAAGTCGAATCAACACAAACATTTGTAAATTACTATATAGTATGTATACATTTGTAAATGAAAACTTCTAAAATTGAGGTGATTCTAAGTGCCTTCACTCTCGAATTTTTTTGTGACAGCACTACTAATCGTAATCAGCACATTTGGCTAAAATGTAAAAATTTCCCAAAAAAATCCCCCAAGGGAAATTTTTAGTTTTTTCTTCTAATTGAATCAATAAAGAAATGCTTAAAAATAATGTTAATTTAAGACAATTTAAAACTTCGTAAAAAATTTCCTACAGCGATTTTTTTTAAATTTTCTCTCAAAAATTGTAACACAAGGCTACATATTTGATTTAAGGTATAAATCTAAGAAAAAATCTGAATTTGTCTAGTCAAGGAATTTGTTGACAGAAAAGTTAAAAGTACAAAGCTGTGTATAAATATTTCATAAATTTTTGCAAAAATTTTGGTTTGACAAATTTTTTTTACATACATTATGCGCAAAGAACCGCCACTTAAAGTGTAATGTCAATGTTTTGATATCAAAATTTATTGAAATGTTTTCTATACTTTGATAACTTCTAATATATGAAACTCATAACACTTCAGCGATGTTTTATTTGTAGCAAAACACAAAAATGAAAAAGAAACAACTCAACCCATAAACTACATTTAAAATTTCACTAAATCAATATTAAACTCGCAAGCGCAATGGAAAATTTATCGACTTACATATTTTAGCTATGCCCAAAGTTAAGTGCAAAGTGAAAACAAACAATGACGTTGCTGTGCATTTTTCATGCATTCGGAATTTTACATACGAATACGATTCCCTTATAAAAAGTAGGAAAATTTAAAAATCTAATCTAGAAACCTTCAAAAACGAAGAAAAAACTTTGACAGCATTATTTTGCTGACAAGAGCGCTAAACGAGGAGAGGAGCAAAGATGTACTAAAGCAAATATTTGCAGTGTGGTCTCAAGTGAAAGGATTAAAGACGCTGAAGAGCTGAAAAATACGACATACAGCAAGCGGAATAAATAAAAAATCAGCACAAAAAGGGTAAAAAAAAAATAAAAATTAAACTCAGAAATAGGGCAACAAAGCATACAAACGAGATTGGAAGCAAGCAAGGCAAAGTGGTAGGAAGCGCACCGATTGTTGGGAGAGAGAAAAGAAACGAAGATAGAGAGGGCAATAGCAGTAGAGCAGATAGTTAGTCGGGGATTTTGGTATGCAATTTGCATAAGAAAAGCTATGCGAGATGGCTTATGCAGCGGCAAGGAATAAACATAGACATGGTAAGCAAAGAACACCAAGTAAGCGAAAGCAAACAATGATGCCCGGAAAATGACAAGGATGTAAATAAGCAAAATGAAATAGAAAATGGCAGATTAAGCTTGCTAAAATTTTTAAGCTTAGTCATTTCGAATGCAAAGCGAGTGGAATAAAAACCTGATAGAGGGAAGGAAGAAAAACCACACAGAGGAAAGAAAAGGTCGAAAGTATGGGTGGGATAAGTTGAAAAATTGAGAAAAGTTAGTAGGTACGAGTATTTAGTGTATTCAACGAAAGTTCAGTTGCATTAACTTAGGAAGTGGAAGGTATTTTTTATTTAATTTTTTTTTTAGCTCAATATGTGCATTGGAAGCCATAGAAATGTATTCTGCATCATCATCTTTTTTATTTTACTTTCAAAGTGGCTCAGTAATTTTTTATAGGGTTAATAGTTTACCTTTTCAGTGTGATAACCATAATTTTTTTCGTTGAGAATGTAAACTCATTTTGAGAAAATGGCGAATATCTGCACATTAATTGAAATATTTTAAGTCAACTGCTTTGCGATTTTATGTAAAACCGTCTGAAGAAATACTCAAAGTACAAAATATCTTCTATGCCTCTTAGCTCGTATAGATGAAAATTAATGTTTTTTTTTGCTCCTTGAAAAATAATTCGTTCCCTTAGCATTCAAAGGGGCTTCCCCCTGTCCGTATAGTACTCTATACTAATGCTTCCTACCGAAAAAATGTGAGAAATTAAAAAGTTCCCTTGCGGTAACATCATGGTTGTTTTTATTTTCTTAAAGTGACTAAAGGTTGATGTATTTATATACCGGGAATTCTCAACAATTCTGTTTTCAATTTTCACCTTAAAAAATTTGCTGCACTATAATGAATATCAATAATTTTTTCGATAGCCAAAATTTTCTTTGAAATTTTAATTTTTGGGACTTTCACTTCAAAGTGGTTACTTATATGGTCGCTCCTGTTAAAGCGGGACTCATTCTGTTATCTTTTTTAATGTAACAGTTTCTACAACGAAATATTATATAATTAAAATATTACCCTTGTGGAAATTGATATTGGCGGGCGCTTTTTAAAAGTAATTCAGGCTTATTTAAGTATTTTCTTAAAGGCTGTCTATTTCTTACCCTACTTCCTTATAGGGTTATATTTGACCCCAATTTTTCATTTATTCTAAATAATCAAATATGCCCGTATAAAATAAATGGAAATATACAAATAGGGTAATATTTGTCACTTGTATACTAATTAATTTTTGCCAATCAACTTGTGAGTTATATTATATGCAGCAACTTTAAAAATAAATAAAACATAATTATTTAAAATTATTTAACCCAATCAAGGAAATATGGTTCGTTCTTTACCAACGAAGTAGAGTTTATGTACAAAAAATTGCTACAATAAACTTAGTAGCAACGATTTTATTAGTATTAAAAATTTCCCTTGAAATTTCCCTTTTGGGGAATTTTATTAAAAACTAATTTTCCTTTAGCCGCCAAATATTAAAGCATTTTTGGAAAGTTCTCACTGTACCTGCTATTTTTTTGCTGCTAAATAAAATAATATTCGGTATTCAGCTCGAGTTGTTACCTCTTTTTCCAGCAAACACACAACATACCATCTAAAGCGCCTCTAATTTTGAGCTCTGCTAAAGTAATTCACTTTTAACAACAAGGATATCATATACATACATATGTATGTACATAAATCGCTATAATTTACTGAAAATAATCGTTTACGTTTTCTCAATATCTTACCTTTTGCAGCGCTGGCGCTAGTATTATTCCTACGGCTTTACACATATCCTTCTAGTTTCACACATGCCCATCTGCTACCAGCTCAAAGTGTCGTACTAATAAATGTATGTCCAGCATACATAATAAATTAACTAGCTCATATATGAAACCATCAGCAGCATGCACCTTCAAAGTGCCCACAACTGCATGTGTGTACAGTTTATGTGTGCGTGTGTATTTGTGCCATCTTCCTAACAACATACTCTAAACACACACATTTTGGCATCAAACGCTGTTATCCTTCTTCAAACACCATCGTCCAGTTGGCCGGCTACTGTGCGTTGATGGTCACGTAGAATTGCTGGCATTGTACTCTCCACTAATACGAGTATGCACTATATATACCTATGTACTATGTATGTAACAGAATTGCGTGCCTGTTATGTTGCTATTCATCTCTGGTTTTATGCGTACAGTTGTTTTTGTTGTGCTTGCCTGTTGTATTTTTTTTTCCTTTTGTCTGCCCTTGGCCAGTGATATAGGTAGGTAATTGTGTAGTAGAATGATACTAACTCTCAACTGACATGTCACTGAAGTGTCATTACAACATTACGCTAATTTATCTTGTTAAACAGCCGGAGGATATGTGAGTGGATAAATGCGTTTGGTCGGCGGCCATTGTGTGTTTGTGTGTGAGTTGTGTTTGCTGTTCTGGCAACAGGTTTCTCTTGGTCGTATACTTTACCTGCTCAAAAATAATGTTTTCAGTATATTTTTGAAATCAAAGCAAAGTGCTAATGAAATTTTAGTTAATTGAAAAATGTTTCGAGCTCCTTACAATAGAGCGAGAAGTCTCTATCTCAGTGTAGTTTTACATTTGGCTGAATCGATGGCTATCGAAGCGCAGCTATCAGCTGCTCCAAACGTCCTGTTAAGTGCCACTGCAAAGACTGGAAACATAGTTTACTTTGAAACTTTGAGCTTGAAAAATTTTTCATTACAAAAAGATAAACATTTTCTTAATTTTAATTAAGGTAACTTTGCTGTTTTCACAGTTAGTGTATTCTCATAGACGAAAATACAGAAATCACTCATACGCCATGCTGTGCTTGCTACATTCTAATCTTCGCTTGAGAAAAAAGCATTTATATTTGGCAACAGAGAGGATTATTTGGATTCTTTTTTGTTCTCTCGTCATCATAACATTTTCTTCTAGACTTTAAAACAGTATTGATGAGGCTTGCTTCACTTTAATCAGATATACTAGTTTTTTTTCTTCTCATAATTGCTATTGGTACCTAAAAATTATCAATAAAAATTCAACCATGTCTAGTGTTCAAAACGAAAGCAAAGAAATATAATAAAAATGCGACAACAACAATGCACATACAAACTCACATATACATATATATATATATATATATATACACATGGAATCCACTCAATTAAGCTTGCAAAAAAATTATTACAAAATAAAATTTCCTTTTGCTGACTGATTAAGTTGTCAAATGACTGTACATGTATTTTTGTGTGTATGCCTATGATAACACATCCCTTTAGGAAATACGTGCCTTCCAGCATGCAAAGCAAAAGCATTCCATTGAATATAGAAACCATTCCTTACCGCTAAACCTATTATTCCTTTTTAACCTAGGAAAACATTCTGCAAAACTGTCCATATAACGAATGCGTATGAAATATTTGAAGTTTTACACTTCATTTCCAAAAATCTAAGATATAAAACTGTGAATCTTTCAAAACTCTACATCAGATTCCACGTGAAGCGATAATAATGCCTTTAAATTCCACTTTCCTACAGGTATATTAAATAGTGCAAGCGTATGTACGTATATCTGTTTGCATCTGCCACATGCTGTGGCATTGAAAAACAATTTAAAATTAATGTAGCCATAAATACAGATATACAATTTGTTAAATAGCTTTCACAACAATACACATTTAGTAAGGACATCAAATTAGCTTAAAAGAACGTAAATTGTGTTCTTATAAGTAAGTAATTATGCATCATACGTACAATAGTGGGTAATGAGAGCTCACACTTAAAAAAAACACCTTAATTTATAACCGCAAATTAAGTTTTTCGAAAAGGAAAAATTTCCCAAAAAAATTTCCCTTTTAAGGAATTTCTTTCTTTTTCTTAAATAAACTCATATTTGCATGAGCGTTAATTCTAAACACATTTTTTAGTGATTATTTTAAATATTTGATAACAAAATAGAAAATTTCTTCAAATATGACTTGTGAAAATTTTCCTTTGCCCACAAAGAGATTTGCAAAGATGAATTAACTATTATTTTGAATATTTAAAGGATACAATGCAACAAGTTCACACACAACCACAATGCCAATGGAAGTTGCATAGTTTATAAAAATGAACAAAAAAGCTAAAATTTTCCCTAAACTTGAATAAATAACAAATGCTTGGCATTGATGCTCCTTTTGGGAATTTTTAGGTAATCATAAGCTTTTACTTGTCATATGTACTTGAAAATTTTAGAATTCGTTTGTGTTTCCGCGCAACTTGTCAAAAAGTTGGCGCATGTAAAGTTTGGAAATAAAAATAAAATTTGAAGATATCAAAAACTTTGCACATTTATTACTACAATAGAAGTAAATATTTGACTGAGTATCGCACTACATCTTATTGCTGCCAGTATTTCTATCCGTGGTGGTGGTGGTTATGAATATTTATTAAGTTTTCGCTCATCAAATATTTACGTAGAAGCCAAGACAAGCACAAAACTCCCAGCGCATAACCTCCTGCCTTCCCTTACAGTTATTGCTTACAAATGAGACCTATTTCTAAAGCCTCGTTGAAGATTTTGTGTTATGTAAATTAATAAGATGCCTCTGTTCCTATTTCATATTCCTGCTTTCACTCATGCCACATTATTCTTAGTATGTGCTACAATTGATATATTGAGCGTACCTGAATGCAGCATTTCAACTGCCGCCATCTCGACTGTTAAGAGTAGTATGACAAATGAATTGTGGCAAAGGCATTCTAAAGAAAAATATAGAGAACGTGCAAATAATGATATTCTGCGAAGTGTGGCAGAGGACCTATTCGACACGAAGGTAGGAAGTTTTCATTTTTTGAAAAATGTTTCTAAATAGCTTGACATTTGTTTGAATGCATAATAATGTACCTATTTTCGTATTCAGCTATTAAAATCTCAAAATATCAAAATACCCTCCATTATGATTTCCGGAAAATTTGTATCATTTAAAAACATTTGTTGTGGAATTTATCACTTTAAAATATATGTATCTGCACAGTTGGAAAGTTGCGTTATAAAATAGTTGGAGAGAAGAATGCAGCTTATTTTAAATATTTTGTTATATTTACATACAATCTCCTTTTAATGGAGACCGCTTCTGAGCCAATTATATTCGCATTAATTTTAAACTGCTTGTTCTCTTTCCATCAATTTATTATCGCTCCACGTGTACCACGCAGCGTATGAGTGATTTTCAATGATAAATCACTATTTAATTGCAGTTTATTCTTAGCCAGAAGTAATCTCTTATAATTTTCACACTTTGTTATGGCAGTTTATTATATTGTTGTTGTATTTGAATTTTGCAAATGACGTCATGCATTTGGAGTACCTATTTTAATGAACATTCCACTAACCACACTGTGGAAGAAATTAGCCATTGTTGGCCTTTCGCGTGGCAATGCGGCTCCGAAAAAAGAATAAGGATATGGATTTTCTATTAAGCTCCAAATATATCTACTCTTATATTTTTCCAATTATTTATCTGCTTCAGTAATTTCATTCTTAAGTACTTTACTAGTCCATACAGATGCTTACGAAAGTTTAGAGAAAAAAAATCTCTTGCTTGGGAAATTTTATATTTCTTGTTAGCCGCCGGTTTTCTTGAAATCCCCGCCTTCGTGAGAATTTTGCTTCTTATTATTAAAAATTGGTTTTGTTTGCTAGTAATGAAGAATTTCCCTTTTAGGGAATTTTAATTATAAAGTTTAACATGCTTATTTCAACATTTTTTGAAAATATTTCATGCCAAGGACGATAAGGCTGTAGAGGAAAAAAGTTGGAAGAAAAAATAAAAAATTCTTTATTGGGAAATTTTTGCATTTGTCAGTTTTTATATTGATAAATTGTTTTTTAAGGCTTCAAGATAACGTATATTAAAATTTCTTTTTTTTCAAGCAAACAACATTATCAATAATTTCCCATTAAGGGTAATTTTAATTGCAGCTCTCAACAAGCTAAATTCACCTGTTTTGTAAATAGAGTATGACAGTAATTTTTCAAGTTGTAGATAAACACGTTTTGCATAAAAATAAAAATTTCCTTTTTTTTTTTTGACAATTTGGTTGCGAGTTCATGATCGGCTTTATGAAGACAAATTGTTTTTTACAGCTTTTAAAATAACTTTTATTCAAAAATTTTCCGTGGAGGGAAGTTTTATGTTTATATGAAATAGTTTATAATTTTAATTTAATTAATTAATTTTTGTAATTAAAAAATAATACCATAAATTTGCAAATGCCTCAACTTCATTTTTTGATTTGAACATTCCTCTTTGGTGTTTTGGTTTATTAATTTTGAGCCAACACGATTTTGTAAATGAAACAAAATATTCAACACTTCTTATTAATAGTTCAAAAACTGAGTTAATAGAGGATAACTTTGCAAATGTTTTTAAATTTTCGGAGAAAGAACGGCTGTTCTCGAAAAGGCAACATTTTATTTTATATAAATTATTATATCCACACAAGTCGTTGACGGATTTCTTTTAAAATCAAAGATATAGCAATTTTCCCAAACGGATATTGTTGTTTTTCCTTCACAAAGCGAAAGTAAATGTGAATTCCCTTTAGCAGAAATTAAAATTACCTCGCTTCACTGTTTTTTAATCAAATATTTAATGTAAAAACTGGTTTCTAAAATTGTCCTCTATCAAGAGGGTGTGCGATAATCCTGTCGATCCAGCCGCATTCTTTTAGCCACAACTGGTTGCCTCTTTTCTGCACACGTTCTATAATTTACAATTTACTTTTGATTGATTTCAACGCCAAACCTTCCAAGATCCATCTAAAAAAAAAGGCGTAGCCCAACTACAACAAAAAGTTGAAAGAGAATAATAAGGCAAGTTAATGCCGAACCAGAAAACAGAAGACAAACTTTGCCAAACTTGGCGTCAAGTGGCTTCTAGCTGTTGCCATGACAGCCACGAGGGAAAATGAAAATAAAGTTTCCAAAACGCGGCGCTGCCAAATTATGTTAAGTTTGAGCAGCACGCAGATTCACTTTTTTCTCTCTTTTTCAGTTCATCATCGCAGCAGCAGTAAAGCTGCTGCGTCGAAGCTTTGTTGTTTGTGGCACACAAGTCAAGCGTTCGAGTTAGATTAAGTTTCAGAAAGTATCTTTTACGCTTTGATGTCTTTTATTTGTTTGAAAATTTCAAATTATTTTCGCATTCGTAATTAATTTAAGTATTTATGCTTACTTTGCACGTAGTCGTCGGGTAAAGCATTTGGGATGAGTTGATGAAAGTTGATCGTTAACGGAGCCGTTCTGTCAGCAAATAAATGAAAGTATAAGAAAATTAACTAATTTAGTGATAACTATTGGTACATGAAAGAAAATCACAACGCGGTGCAGCAAATTTGCGAAACAGGTCAGGTAGATCAGGGTTGGGTTAGGATAATATTTTCTGGAGTAAAAGTGGAAACGGAATTTCTGCCGAAACGGATATAACTTTTTTTTTTCATAAATTTCAAGGCAAAAAGAAAATACAAAATTAAACAAAAAGCAAACAAATTTTAAAGGCAGCATCGAAACAGGCAATTAAATAACGTCCTGAAGCTTATAAAGCACTTCACCACTAATTTAAATAAACTTAATTAGAAAGCTAGTAGTGTTTATTAGTATACTAGTAAATATTTATTAAATAGTACGATGTCTGAATAAAGAAATAAAAGGTATGAGATTTGAGATTTGAGCAAACATTACTAATTATCTCAAACGTGATTTCCTTATATTTTCAAGCTAGCGACATATCAACAAATTATAATAAAGTAAATAAATTAATAACTAGCTACAAAAGTGTCAAAACTAAAACTCGAATTTAATAAGTGAAGTTTTACAGTTTTATATAGAAAATTTTTAAAAATCAAAGCTATTCGAGAACTTAAACGCGGGATATACTCTTTGGAAACAAACAACATTTGCAGAAAACAATTTTTTTTTGTGATTTTAATTTGATTTTTTAATTTCATTTGAACTCTCAGATTTATATACATAAGTTCCTTTCGAGTTTTGAAAATTGTTACAAAATAAAAATCACAGCGTGGGTAAGTGTTTATAACTTGATAACAAAAATATCTGATTTAAAACAAATATCATAAATATAGGGAACTAATTAGTAGTAATAAAAGACTATGGTAGGCCTCTTTGAAGAAGTGAATTTCCATTAAATGCAACATTTTCTATTTGAAAGATTTCTTCTTTATTTCATGCAAACTTTCAAAACTAAATAATTTTTGTTTCACAATTAAATAATTTTGCAAACACAAAATTTCCTTGTAAGGGATTTTTTTGAATGCGGCAATTATTATATTCAATGCTCAATAATATGATGCGAAGCTAAGTTGTAAATTCGAAATTTCCCATAAGGGAAATTTTTTTCTTAATATTTTCACGTGTGTTGTGCAACCTTATTTAAACTTTGAAGCATAAAAACTGCTAAGTAGCTTAGAAAATACAATTTCCCAAAAGGGAATTTTTTTTAATAAAAATCTTTCAACTGAATTTTAACCTCTAACATTGACATGCATATACATTTTTGTAAATAGCACCAAAAATTTAGGTTTTGGCTTCTAAGTACTATATTTAGCAGCGGCGTGTAATTGAGTTTTTATATAGAATGATAGTTCTAGCTGAATTGGGTTAACTCACTCATCAACTGTACTAGAACACATCAACCAAAACGATTTTCAGTTAACATACCACCGTCATCACATCCTTATTGGTTGTTTGTTTATTTTTTTTCCTTGAGGCTTCAAGCCATAACCATAACCAGTAATGATAATCGTCATTCCTTATCGCTGCTTTGAAAAATGGGCGCAGTGTAGCAGAGTGTATGTATATTTAGTAGTGTGTATAGTTGGATAGAAAAGCAGGCACGTTTAGAGCGTCGCAACCCAGCCAGCAAACTATTATGGAAAATGTCAGAAAATACTAAAAATTCACGATAAAATGCTACTAGATGCTGTTCCTCAGAACCGTAGAATTGTAGAAGTTATACAGCTATCTGTGGTTGCCACACAATAAGTGAGTTATATAATAAATTTTTAATTTAGTTTTCGAGTTTCCATACCTCAAACGAACACCAGACTGATGAGTTGCATGCCTTTTACAACGTTTTTTTTCTTGTTAACTGGGTATGAGGTATAGTATATACGATGGTATGAATGTGGAAAATATAGGCTTGTGAAGCCTGTAAGGAAAATGAAAGGCACTTGATTAGATTGCGAAGCCATGGTGATGAATTGTTGTGTTGCTTGTTAAATGAGTGAGTGCTGATGAGATATGAAAAATTACATTGAGAAAAAGGACGAAAGAGATAGAAAAAGGGTAGCATGGAGCTACAAATACAAAAATAAATTAAGAGTGCTTCAGAGGTTTGCTGAAAAGGGCGCTAGGTAATACACCATTGCGGTATCTAAGCGCTTCGTGGTTTCATTTTTGTTTTTTTTTCTGTTTTTTGTACAAGGAATTCGATGAGTGACATTTCACGGCAGAACACAGCAATATATCATATGCATGCGTGAACAATATAACAACAATGACAACAACATATACACTAAAACCGGCAAGAGAAACATGACAGCAACACGACAACATCATCTAGCCAATATGACACTGATGCAAAGCGACACCTCAAGCCCCCACCTCCAACACTGTTGGAGAAGGCCAAACGCTGAATGGCCTAGAGCAATGTGAAGAAGTAGAGTCGTACAGGCGCATATGAGTGTCTAGGTGTGTACGTATGGATGTCTGTCACTGTATTTGAAGCATCAAAATTCAATTGCGTTTATTAATTGTGGATTGAGTAGCATTTGCATGCGGTTGGCGGCAAGGACTTGCGAAGGCTAAAAGTATCGCATAGGTATTGGCAGATTGTGGACGAGAATGGCGCCTGACGTTGTCGATTTGTATGTGTGTGTGTGTGTGTTTGAATTCAAGTGAAGGCGTGTGACGCTAATACTGCAGAGGTATTAGCGACGCTGTTGCCCTGAAGAGATATCCACTAGCACCGTACTGGTTCGATTCTAGTAAAAGTAGAGCAACGACTAGTTTGCGGCAATTCTCTCTCAGCGCCTCTACGTCGTTGTGAATTTGCAAGCACCGAAATGTAAGCTGCGGTCTTCTCATGATATCAAATACTTTTAATTTCGAAGGGTTACGTCACCAGTCATGGAGTGAGGAAAATGCTGCAAAATTATTGAAATTGTGCGAATTAGACATTTATTTTACCAACTAGGTTTAGGTTTATTCTGCAGAGGTTCTAGACGTTTGGGATAGCTAATAGGTCGAGGTGCTGGTGGGGTAAGCGGCAGCCAACAAATCGCATCTCAGTTTTCAAACTAGGCACAATATCATTTATGGTTTCATCGATTGCATTCAAAAGGAAAAGACGCCAACGGATATGTAAACATATTTTCTTTTCGAACGTACTCATTTTAATTCTATTACACTCTTTTTCTTCAGCCTTTGTACAAAATATTTTTTAATTATTAATTTTTTTATAATTCTTGCAATTTCATGTTTTTTTTGCTACGTTTATCTATTGATTTTGAAATTTATATCTTTTATTAAATGTTTATATCACTTGTATTTTGAGTTTCTGTTTTAATTTTTTTTTTTTAGATTTTGAATAGTTAAGCGTACCTTTAAACATTTTTCTTAATTTTTTTAAATGCCTTTTTCAATTAATATTTTAGAAATTATGTTTATCAGTTTTTTAATGAAAGTAATTTTTAAATTTTTAAACTTCTAATTTTGTTATTATTTTTTCAATTATTTTTTTTGTCATTGTATTACGTTGAAATTTTTTTTTATCTACTTACGTTGTGTTTGTAAAGTTTCTTTTTAATACTTTTTTTTTGGATTTTTGGAAAGAGAAATTTTTTATTTAATTTTTCATAATTTTCATGTTTGTAAAGTTTCTTTTTAATACTTTTTTTGGATTTTTATAAAGAGAAATTTTTTATGTAATTTTTCATAATTTTCATGTTTGTAAAGTTTCTTTTTAATACTTTTTTTTTGGATTTTTGGAAAGAGAAATTTTTTATGTAATTTTTCACAATTTTCATGTTTGTAAAGCTTCTTTTTAATACTTTTTTTTTGGATTTTTATAAAGAGAAATTTTTTATGTAATTTTTCATAATGTTTTTCTTTAGTACAACATTTTTTTTTAAGCATTACTTTACAAATTATGTTTTTTTGTTGAACACAAAGTGGTTTTAAAATGTAACATTTTTTTTTAAAAAACATTGATTTTTTTTTTGTGTTTAAGTTTTTTTTAATTTAATTTTTAAGTGGTTTAGTGTTTACCTTTTATTTTTTCTTATTTTTAAAATTCTTAATTTTTATACTAGTCTTTTTTGAGCGCTTTTTATTTATTTTTTTTTATGCTTCTTATTGTTTTTATTTTTTACTTTTTTATTATTTTATGTTCTGTTCTTCTAAACTTATTTTTGACACTTTTTTTCTTATATATTTAAAAAAAAAAATTTAAGATTGAAAATGAGCTTTTGGCTTGCACATTGCTGCTGTGTTTTGGTTTCTCTGATAAAACAAAAATTTAATTATAGCTATTTTTGCTCTTCGATATTTCGAACTCGATTTAAAATCATCTTCAGGAACTCATGACTATGAATTGTTAGCATATTTTTAAATTTTTTTAAAATTAAATTTTACACTTCACATATTATTAAAAAAAAGTAAAAATGATTTTTTGTTAATATTAAAGCAAACAAGTAGTTTGGTTTAATATTCCATCTGTAATTGCCTTTATTATAATTATTTCAACGTATTATGCGCCTGTAGATAGGCTACGCTTATCGTCAATTTTCGGTAGTGAGATTTTACAAATTACGCGTTGTACAATGATATATGAAGTTTAATAATATTTACCTTCTGCAAATATAATTTCACATTTGTAAGTACATGGCAATGTACATATAATACTTATGTGCTAATTGTAGTAGGTGGAAAAATATTACGTATACGCAGCGTTGATTGATGCTCATATCTGTTCCGGTTCGGCGAATACCATATTTCATTTTTTTCACAAAACATTCCACGTAAAAAATTGCACTGATGGTTGAGAATGTATTTTACAGAATTCACTGAAGCTATTTTTAGTTTAGATAAATAAGTAGAAACCTATGTACTCGTATATGTGTGTGTGGGTGTGTGTGTGTGGATTCATTACATGGCACCACTCACGCTTCTGGCAAAAAAACGAAATGAATTGATTTTGTAGCATCCTAGTTAGGGAAAATTAAAAAAAAAGAAACAACAAATAAGCACTGATAATAATAACAAGAAATGGAGAAAAAATAATACACCAACGCTGCTGCATGTCGCCTTTAATTGCATTTCGCGTTAATTAATTAAGCGCTTAGTATACTTCCATTTTTACACTCCCATACAAGTTCAGTGTATCTGTGTAACGTGTCTTCTTCACCAACACACATCCTTTTGTCTATCTTCGCTTTGTGTATTTTGCGAAACGAGGTAAACAAGTAAGCAATTACTTAAAATTAGCTTAAAAGGGATGCTTTATTTTTTTATCGTTTTGTCGTTTATCTGCGATTAGGTGATTAGTAAAAATAATGAAATTTTAAAATAGCTGATGTTACAAAGAAAAAAGAAAATGAATTAAAATACTTGAAAAGAAAACAGCGCAAAAGAGCAGAGAATGATGATTGCAGAGTTTAATACCACAAAACAAAAGTGGTCATAGTAAATAACTGGAAGATCGGAAGATGTAATCTATGGCTCATAAAGATGACGATAAAATATTTTTTAAATATCTGTCGCTTGGAGACATAAGTTTTTTTTTCACATGTAACCAACAATAGCTGAACGAAAAAGGGGCAAGCTGAGAGTTGGCATGAGAAGACATACTTCGTACTACATATAATAACCAGCAATTTTTTCATGCGTTTTTATATGCTGCTTTCATGGCATTTGGCAGTGTCTCTCCGTATCCCTTTTGGGTTGTGCAACAGATAGAGCGACGCAGAGTTTTATGCCGACCCCTAACAGGACACGACACAAATCCACTCGGAGATTTTGTATAGCCTGCCGAGGGGCGTCCACTGTTAGAAAAAATGTTAACTATATGTTTGCTTTGATATTAACACCTCGGCAGAAATTTTATAAAACAAGCAGTGGTGGCAGTTAGCGCACTTCAAACCTTGTTCTTCTTTGCACCTAAGCTTAAAAGTAAAAAAAAAAATTTCACAAAAATAAAAAAAAATGTTTCATAATTTAAGGCACCACATATTGGCAACTAGATATCTAGTTTGCTGCTTTTTTAATTTAAATTTAATAATTTTTTTAAATAAAAATGTAGTTTATTCTATAACAAAAATCGCTTAAACCAAATTTTTAAATAAATGCAAATCTTCAAAAATTTTAACAAAAACAATTTAATTTTAACAAGCCGCTTTAAATTTGCATTTTATTATACTAAAATGCAATCGGCTATACAACTACAATCAATTTTTTTTTGTTTTTAATTCTGATTATAATTTTTTTTTTTTTTTAATTTCACACAATGTTTAAAACTTGGATTTAAACTGTTTTCATTATAGAACAAACAATATTTCTATAAAAAAAATAATTAAAATTAAAAATAAAATATGTGCCTTCTAAAATTTTTAGTATCACTTAAATTTGCGCAGAATTTCAAACTTCGATTTAAACAGTTTGTATTAGAGATTGAACTGTATTTTTATAAAAAAAAATTATGAAAATTAAATAAAAAATAAATAAAATTGTCAAATTTGTCTCTTTAAGTTTTGAGTACAATTATTAGTACATTTATCTTAAATTTTCCACAGAATTTGCAACTTAAAAGATTTTTGTTCAAGAATGAAATATATAAAAAAAAAAGTGTTTAAAAAACTGAATAAACCTGCCGAAATTTTATTTTGAAATTTTGAGATAATTTCTTGCATTTATTTTAAAGTTTGCACGTAACTTCAAAAAAAAAAATTAAAATTAAATATCAACTAAATAAACTTGTCAAAATTGTCTCTTGTAAATTTTAGTACAGTTATAACATTTATTTTGAATTTTGCACATACTTTGCAACTTAGACTTAAACGATTTTTTTCAAAGAATGCACTCTATTTTTATAAAAACAGTTGGGAAAATTAATTAGAAAAACAACAAACTTTTCAAACTTGTCTTAAAATTTGAAACTTAGATTTAAATTGGTTTTTTGGTAGAATAAAGTTATAACGAGCTAATTAAAATGAAATTAAAAAATAAGTATTCGAAAATTGATTTTGTAATGTATTTTATTTGATCCAGAGCTTTTGGTATTTAGTGCCCACCATTGCCGAATGTAGTTTGGATGTGCAATTTTTGGTGTAAGATGGGGAATGTATTTGAAGTTCTAGGCTCAGTATCGCTTTCTCTAACCTTGGATACAATTTTTTCTTCTCATTCTCAAGATCCATTTGAGACTGTAGGATTCTTCTCGTTTGTTCTTCCAGCACGCTACCTTTAATTATCTTCCTCGCTCTATCGAGAGCATAAAAAATAATACTCGCACCCAATTTTCGTTTCTTTCAATGTTAAGCACAGCTTATAATCTCATCCTCTTAATTGTCCTTGTGCAACAGCTGTGGCGGACGTTCGGTTGAAGCTGGTGCGGCAAGTAATTTGCATAATCCCACGTCACTAGTGAACGACATATGTGAACTTTCCGGAATTTTCGAATTTTGCCAACACAAAAAAAAAAGTGAGTAGAGTGTTGTGGAGGGGCCGGGGTGGCTGGCATGCAGAGATATTTTAATAAAACACACAGCTGGTCGAAGCGTTAATTGATTTATTTACCTGCAAATGATGCCAATGTAAAAACCAACACAATTGCATAGCCAAACAAATAAGCGCGCACACACACATACACACACATACATGCGAAAAGATGCACGCATGCAGAAAATAATTTGCATATGCAGATTTGTTTCTTAAGCGCAAAAGCGTCAGGCAATAAAAACGTTTGCGTTGCCGGAAATGGAGAGGCGCCAAAAATAAATAAATTCATTCGCATAAGCGGATAAATATTTCTCTTGGCCACGTTGGCAATAGTAGAAAAATGCACAAATTTCCAGTACTACGTATTTATAGAACTTTTTTTTGGTTTGCTTTAAGAAAATGGTAGGCCGTGGAATTACTTATTTTTTCTATGAAATAAAGCAAAGTATAAAATTTAGGAATATTTAGAATGCAAACGCGGTCCGGGCAGCACGTCTCTCATTCTCGTCTTCGCATCCGAGGCCGTTCCGATTGCTGCAACGACTGTAAAAAATAAGTTAATTATTTAAAAAAAAATAATACTGCTACGCCTTGACAAATTTTTTTTATTACAGTTGATATAAATTCAATAAATAAGCATAGTTTGAAGAAAAAAGCAAAGCTCTGAAACTTCGCTAAATTTTTAAATCTACCATAGTTTTTACAAATTTTCAATTTTTGATTTTTAATAAAGCATAGATTTTTTTCCATAAAAAATTTACGACAAAGGTTCGGCGTGAAAAATCATAGTTAAAATTCTATAAAAAAGTACTGTACGTAATCTTTTTTTGCTCACTGGTTTTTGAATATGCGTACAATTTTAAATGTTAAAAAACGTTTTTTGAATTAATTATAGACTCATTCGTAAATACTTTTAATGCACAAAAAATATATATATGTATATGTACCTGTATAGAAAAAAATTCAAATTGTATTCGTTCATTAACTAAGCAAAGTTTAAAGAGAAACAAAACTTTGAAATTTCGCTGAATTATTAAATTGCCCAAAATTTTATTTAAAATTTGAAATTTTGATTTTTATTAAAGTATGAACTTCTTCAATTATAGAACTTATCAGAAAGACTATGCGTAAAAAAATTGGGAATATTAAGAAAAAACTCTGCTCGCAAGCTTTATTGGCTATCTACATATATTTTTTAATATCTATTTTTAAAATTCACCAAAATTGTTAAATTTGATATTTAAGTGCTTATGATATTTGTTTAAATAAGGACTTAAATAAAAATTTAACGAAAAAAAAAAGATTCGGCGTAACAAAATATTGTAATTATTTAAAAAAAAAAAATATTGTTTCCAAACTTTTTCTACTCGCTGTATTTTCAATATGTGCGCAAATTCGATTGCCAAAATATAAAAAAAAAATTATATAAATTGCGAAAAATAAAAAAAAAAAATATTATAAAATTGAAGATTTTGGTGTCCACGTCCAGAGTTATCTGCTTTTTACAATATTAAAATTTTAAATCTTATTTTGTTATAATAAATCTAGTTTAATCTAGATTCAATGCATTTAAATCAATATTTCGAAAAACTGGAAAAGCGTGCAAGAATTTTTTTTTTAAATATTAAAATTTTTTTTTTTGATTTTTTCATATCTAATAAATCTAGTTTAGACATAATAAAAAAACACATTTAAATCAAAATTTCGAACTTGATCAAAGTTTACAAAAAAAAATTGAGCAAATTGTTCTCAAAAATTTTAATTTTTAAACTTAAATTTTTAGTAAAGTTTTATTTATGCAGTTTTATTTAAGTACAAGCTGTGGAAGTGATAATTTTTTGATAATTTTTTTTTGCTGGTCTGAAATCAAAACAAAAAAATATTTCCTAGCCAATCACTCACGAAAAAGAACCAGTAAAAATGCATGAAAAATATTTATTTTCTTGCATTCCAAGTTGACATTTTTTATTAAATAAAAAAGTGCATAGTCAATGTATGAATGAAAACTAAATACAATAAAAACAATATTCCAAACTACAGAATAATTAGTATTTGAGCTGGAACTGTAGTAAATTTGAAATTGTTTTTTGTTTGCTTTTAGAAAAGCGCGTTAAAATGAGAGCGATAGATTTTGGCGTCTCACCGAGGGGCAGCTGCTTTTTAAAATATTGAAAAATACAACAACAAAAATTAGTTTTTAAGTACCACACTAATTGGGTTTCCCAAATTAAAAAATTTATACTATGCGAAAAAAGTGTTTACACTTTATACCTTCACGTAAATAAAGCTGTAAGTTCGTTGACTAAAATCCATTGTCTGCAAAAATCTAATATTTTATATGCTTTTTAAATTTTTCGTTCTATTTGAAAATTAGCAAAAAAAAAAAAATATTACATATTAGATTTTGGTACGAAAAAATTCCAATTTATAATAGAACTTAAGTGCGGAAAAGATAATTGCGTACACATGTCTTTTTTCGTTTTTATTTATATCATTATTATACGCTTGCCTAACATAATTTGTTTCGAAAGTAAAAAAAAAAAAACAAAAATCGACACTCATTAAGGACACATTTTATCCAATCTATGACAGTCAATACATCAATTAACTCATCCTGCAGTACAGCCACTGTCTAAATACTTGCGCAGCTATCGCCGCCGCATTTTTGGTTGTTTTTTTTTGTATAATCAACAACTATCAACACAATTTTTTCTACTTTCGTGGTGCAATAGACAAAAATCTTTATATTTCTATAGCTTTCGAATTCCTTCGCCCCTACCCCGTACTGCATATTTGCTGTGCCATGTCGACACTTATCAGCACAATCCATTATAGTCTTCATTGCTGTTTAGCTCAACCACATGTGAGTGGATTATGTGTAGTGTGTGTGTGTGTGTAGTTATGTGTAGTGTGTGTAAAAATTTCTTCAATGCTCTTGCACATTTTGCTATTCTTAGATTGTTAGTTAAGCTTGGCAGTTGTTGTTTTGATTTTACTGGCATTCATTCATTTGATGGCCTAAACTAACAAATGTAGACATCATCGTACCCACTGCCATACTGTTATTATCCCTTTTCCTAGTACAAAAAAAAATTACTGGCTGACCACCCACCAACACAACACAACACAAAATATTGTGAGTGTGTGCTCTTCCAACGTTTGTAGCATTTATGCCACTGACATACCATGTTTTGTGGTTACTTCTATTGCTGCTGCTGTTGCCAGGACCTCCTGCCGTTTGCGATTTTGTGAAAACATTCTCTGTCGCCTCACTTCTTATCAGTTGCTATTTTGTTGTTGATTTCGACTAGTTCGTTGTGTTGTTTTTTTGCTAAATGACTTTTTGTTGTACTTGGTTCGCTATTGTTTCTATAGTCATTTTTGGTTGCTTGTTGTTTTTGTGTTGCTATCCGTTTTGTTTGCTGTTGTGGTTTTCCGCATGCAACCATACAAAATTTCTAGTGGAGGTCAGACGTGGCAAGCAACCGCATGCAACAATACCAACTACAGTTTTCGAACAATTGAGATATAACATTGGTGTGTGTGTGTGTGTGTGCGTGATTGTGAAAATTATTGCACGAAACAATATTCGACCATATAATGGCCTTAGAATCTTCAAGCTTAATTCTTAAAATTAATGTAGTGCTTTGTTTTAAATGCCAATGAATTTATTCTGATTCATTGAGCACATCTGGCAGAAAATAATGTAAACCTTAATCTGCAAGCTTTCCTGAATAATACAATTATTTCATAAACTGCCCGAGAATTGCAAAACCATGATATCGACGAATGAAAAAGTGAACATGTGAACATTTAAACCATGTTGCAAGTAAATAATCTCGAAAATGGAGTGACTCCAATTTAACAATTTAATTTAACACTGTCTCCAGTACCTTCCCATGATTTTTTCAATATCCTTACACTTTCTGATAAAAATGATTGCTAATAGGATTTTTTTTAGTAGATAGTTCGCGAGCTCTTGTTTAAAACCTGTAGTTATTTTTTTGTATAACCTTTGCCTCTAAAAGACGGGAATAAATCAACTGCGTAGGTTTCAAAAATATCCTTCTTTATTTTGAATGTATCTGAAAGAGCGAAACGGTTCCTCTGAGTTGGCTTCAGAAGGACGAACAATGAGTTAGGATATAGAGTTGAAGATGAAAGGAACGACTTCCTTAATGTATTTCAAGTAGAGCTAGCTAGCGACCACCAAAGAAACATTAGACCTATTACTAACGTATTCTTATTCTGTTTGTCAAGCGGTTTAGGCGAATTCCCGAGCTCTATTTCGGTCGTTACGGGAAAACGGGACAAATATACATTACTGAACTGTCGATGCAGCGCTCGAGGATCCTCTGTACTGCTCTCGGACTGGTGATTGACATATCCACACGAAAATCAAGCAATTTAAAACTGCAAGATCCTTCTGGACGGTGGAGTGAGCTGCTTAGGTTAACAACACCTCAATTTTTGATAAGGATGTAACGTTTGATTGGTTTGATCAATGAGGTCTATAAATCACAAGGTTCCGCTGCCAACTCATTCCTGCTTATAGGTATTTTTTTTTGATGATATAGTAACACTCAGAGCATTAAGTTCAATGACGATGCATTTTAAGTAAGAAGGGAAAGGGAAGACTTCCTTTTTTTGTGTCAAATAAATTAGAGAAATTTTTGTTCTCTAGGTGCCATAGAAATTGGTTCCAAAGGCAACGCAAAGGCGGTGGTTTATCTAATGCCTTTTCCATGATTTGACACATTGTGAATATATGGCCGACAGTGGATTTGTCAGGTATGAAGCTACACCAAAGAGGTTCACTCATTTGATTCATGAAGAGCGACAGTATTTCATGCAGTATAGTCGATAAGATTTTATGGTCAGATATATTTTTGCTTCTGTGCGGAAACCAGCCCCATTCTTGAAATAGTTTGATTGCCTTATTTCATGATATAAACAGTAGTAAGAGCTTGGCGCACGATGGGATCCAACCATTTTATATTCTCATAAATAACGCATTACGAAGATATCAAAACTGTTAGCTTTTTGCTATGTATACTTTCAGGCTGAATGTGATAGAATTAACAGTTTGAAAGAGATGTGGTGAGTAACAGAACGTTTGGCTAATATATATTAGATTTTCGTTCCTACCAGTATCCAAAGCTTTTCGCACACACGTCTTTCTGACCCACTTTTCTTTTGCTCTGGAAAAGTAGTAACTCCTATCCCTTCTTCTGCGAGGGTCACTCAGTTGTTGCTGACGTACGCACAATTATACGCCCTGTATTTCTACTACGGAGTAGCGACGCGATACCTTTTGCCACTCCAGCCGCTTCTGCGTAGAAGGTTGAGATCAACCATCTAACCACCACTTCTGTAGCGGCGTGTAGTCATTGGTATGGAGATGGTATCCCACTGCTCAGTTATATCTGGACGATGAGGAGTACGAAGATTCCTGGGCTACCCATTACGATTGCAGATTTTTGCCATCAAATTTTGGTGGCGCAGGTTTGTCATTGCGGAATGAGCCACTCTGTTATGGATTTCCCACACTCAAACTTGTATTGCTCTCATAGCAGCACAATCAGAGCAGAGTGTGGGCTGCAAAGCTTTCGAATGATCGCGATTTTGTTTCTATTTTTCTATTTTCAATCTGCATGATTTGCTTTATCCTTGTCCATACTGCTTCTTTCCGCAAAAATTGACCGCCCAGTACTCTATTGTTCAGTACAACTGCCAAGGGACTCGGAGTAGTGCCAGTAATATCAAATTTATGCAAATATGTTCATTATTAAAGGCAAGGATAAAATATTTACATAATTTTATGCATATTTTGCCGGATTGTATTAAAAAAAATGAAAGAGTAGAATAGCATGTAGAGCAATAAATTGTTTTAAAATTATTATTTACACACTTCACTTTTTCTATATATTTACAGATTACTCATTGCTGCACAATTCTAATGCCAAGGACTCGCTGCTGAAGTGAAGTGGTTGAATTCAAATTTTGAGTTGTCGTCGTCGGTGAACACTGACCTCTGTGGTGGCGTGCAGAGTATGGCTTGGACGGGATTTGCATTAACATAATCAACACGGTGAGAGCGGAAGTCGAGCGCATAATCGAAATTGCCGGCGGCGAGGATGTGGCACGTAAAACATGTATACTTGATTGTGTTAGTGAAAGTATTTTACAAACGACAGCGATAGTTGGCAACGCGAATCAGCGCCACTGTGCACTTGTATTCAAGAGAAAATTTAATGCGCGAAAAATTGTCAACTTCAAACGCAAGCAAATCAAGGAAGTGAGTGTGCATGAATTTCGAAATTTAAATGGAAATGCAGTACACGATTTGCATTTCTATACTCAACATATACGATACGCTGGACATTGTGGAAAATTACACTACAAATACAGCACAGCTGTAAGTGGGTATGTTGGAGTTAATAGAAAATCGCACACAGTTGCAACATTAGCGTACAAAGGAAACGAAAGGATAATTACACTAATGCGCGACTAAGTTGAGCATGAGCAGGCGCGTGGAGTTGGGTGAAGAAGACGAGTGAGTGTGTGTGTGTGCGTGAGAAGGAAAAAGAAAAAGTGTTAAAGATTAAGGAAAAGTGTGCGAATAGCGTGAAGCGCAGGAAATAAGGCAAGTAATGAGGGTGGCAGAGCAGTGAATTAAGAAACTTGATGTAAAAGTTTGAATGCAAGAAAATACTATTAAAAAAGCGTGCGCAATGAAATGATTTTTAAAGTGCAGTACTGAAGTAGTGAAGCGCTCGTGAGCTTTTTGTGTTCGCCGCATGTACTAATCAAGTGTTGCGGAACGGAAGTATACTAACCGCTACTGCCTGTCAACCGCAATTGCCGTACTTTAAATTACGCCAGTTGCCGCTGTCACTCTCTCTCTCTCTCTCTCACTCTCTCTCTTTTAACTGGCCGAGCTGATCACTCACTCACTCACAATTGATTGCGCAATTGATCCTGTGGCTCTTTGGCTTATAAATGTCCAAGAACATCAGCTGCCGCAGCAGTCCGCAGCCAACACCGCCCAAAGCAACGCCGACGACAACGACAACGGCAACGACAACGTCTGAATTAACAACAACTACAAGCGCAACAGCGACACCACTAGCCGAGCCTTCGGCGAGCACACAACAAAGTGAGATTGAGACTGAAAGCACAACAACAGGCGTGGCAATAACGCATCGTTTGATAAGTGAACCGCCAACGGCAGCCATAGCTAGCGCCAATGAGGCGTCATTGAGTGACCCAATAGCAGAATTAACAACAACAGCGAACGCAGCACACATTAGCATCAGCACCAGCAGCAACACCACGCCCATCACACTCAGCCTCGCGGCCGAACACTTGGAGGCGGAGTACTATCAACTCAGCTGCGCCTCAGATTGTTCGGTTTCATCAACATCTTCATCAGCATCGCAGACATCGTGCAGCGGCAGTGAGTATAGCGAAAATAGCGAAGTATATACATTTCGCGCACGTCCCGCATTTCCAGCGCATACATTGCGCGTCATACCCAAGCGACGCGCCACTTTACGCCGTGCGAACGCATACAGTGAGAGTCAGGCAATACCGTTTGATGCTGCGGAGAGTCGTCGCAGTAGCGCTGTAAGTGGTATAAGCGACGCGAGTGGCGCAAGCGGCAGCGGCAATCGTCGCCGCAAGCAGCAACAACGCGCTAGTATTGGCGCTGATGTGCGCGTTTTACGTAAAATCGGTTATATTGCTTCGCGCGTACGCTTTTTATCTAAACTCTATGGTGATTTTAAATTGGTGAATCCCTACAGTCCGGCAAAGCAACGCAAGCAGTTGCAGGATATACTTTTGCGTCATTCGATACCCGATACAGAGCGCAGAAGTGCGGCGGCGGCATCTGGGTACCGCACAAAGCGCGGAACGACGGCGGGCGACGCCGCGGGTGCCGTATCGACAGTCACAGTCACAGCCACAGCCACAGCCACAGCCACAATCTCAACGTCATCGGCTACACCGCTAGCGAGCCAACACAGTGTGACGTCCGATAGTTCTGTGGCAAGCAGCAACGAAGCGGCCGGTAGCGGCGTAGCAGCATCAGCAATTGACGACGTGAAGACGGCCAACAACGCGGACGCGGCAGAAACGCAAGTGCCCCGAGCTGAAGACGACTGCACGCTAAGTTCATTCGAAGACGACGAAGAGGAGACTACTGCGACAAACACAACGGGCACGGTGCGTCGCAAATCGTCCGTGGTTGTAACGGGCGCGGACGAGAACGAAAACGAGAACGAGAACGAGAACGCCGCATCGCCACTTGCTGTGCTGGAAGAGCTGCTGGTACAGTTCTATGAGCAGCGGCAACATCGCATCACCGTAATACGTCGCCGACAGCAAAGTCGACGGGGCAGCGAACGAGGTAACGGAAAAATTCCAGCTAGCAGCAAACAACAATCAACACCACAGCCACAACAACTAATCATAATGAGCGGCGGCAGCGCTGTAGAGACGGATAGCAGCGTCGCACAACAGCTACTGCATACAACCGCCGATATAGAGCAGCAGACAAATTTACGCAATGCCAATAATCTATTTAATAGTAGCGACGCTGGCGATGGTAGTGGCAAAGTTACTGCCACTGTGTCAGCAACAACTCAACAGCAGAGCAGCGCGCCAACTGCGACAGCCACAACTGCATCTAGTCAAACGCAAAATCAAACAAAGCCACATCAGCAACGCAGCTACAGCAATGCCTTTCTGCAGCCGTTCAGCATTAGCGGCTGTATTGATCGGCGGCGACGCGCCAGCGATTGCTCAACACATCCTAGCAGCCATCAATTGCTGCAGCAACAGTTGTTAAATAATCAATTGCAAGTAACGCTAAAGAACAACAACTATACGGCTATTGCGGCAACCGCAGGCGGTAAATTTCCTTATCATCGCGGCAGCTGCGGTGGCGCGGGCGAACATCTCTTGGCTGCCAATTCGATCGCGAATCGCGCGACGATTATACTAAGTAAATCCTGCAGCAATGTGGAGGGTGGGCCGGCGACGCTTTATGGCGGTGTTGGCGGTGTTGGCGGCGGAAATAGCGACACAACGCGCAAACTAAGTCTGGGCGGTCACGTGGACACGGCGAATAATGGCAATGTGGTGTCACCAGCGTTGACACCTTCACCGACACATCAACCGCAAACGACAGCAACGCATACGACTTCACCACAACAACAACAACAGCAGCAACAGCAACATCCCACCGCTGGCGGCACGGGCAGTAATGGCAATAATGAATACAATATTGTGCAACTGAATAATACGATCATACAGTGTCACTTCAACGATGAGGATTTCCGTGCGCTCATCAAGGATTTGAAGCGCAAAGTGGAGTACACCGAGCGCATGAATTGGCTATGTGAGTACCAAAGCAAATTTTTATTTTTTCAAGTATTTTTTTTAAGTTTTTGTTTTTTTTTTGCATATGAGCAACACCTTTTAAATATGAAAATGTTAAAGCTTTTAAATTATTAATTTATTTTAGTACTTCATTAAAATTATTGCTAGTCCCATGCTGATTTGACTGCACAACCCATATACTCAATAAGTGCTTATTATACCGACACTTGAAGCTGCACTTGTAAAAAAGGATATTCGCACGGTGAACGTTATAGCAGCACGGTTGCACTGAAATTTCATTGCAGATTAGCTACAAGCAGCACACGTTCATATAGCGAGTTTCAGCGAAAACAAACGCTGTCACGTTAATTTTTTTCTACTAGAGCAAAAAGTGCCGGAGGCTTACCTGTAACTACCTAATTACGAACGTAGGTTAATATCGAAATTTAAATACTTGGAAAGTTTAATCGCTTGCATGCCAGCAGCGTAATTATGAAAATATTGAGCGTGTATTTCGTGTGCGAACGTAGCGCTGCTATGGCTAAGCGTGCTGTGAATTTCAGCCAAAACGCGTAAACGTTGTGAAAGCTATGCTAATATCCTTTTTCTGAAAACCCAGTTTTTTTTTGTGTGTCTTTGAATAAAAATATGTAATTATAAAGCGGATTGTAATTGGCAGGATATAGACGATAATTATATGGCAGCAGAATAGTGATGCACAAAAAAAATGACAATCATATTGCTGTTTTCTGTGCACTTAATAGTCGCCAACAGCTTTGTGCCACATAACTTCGCGCTGTTTTACTGCTACTAAAACTGCTATGATTTTATATTTGCCATTTAGAATTTAGCTGAAAGTAGGTCAAGCGCACCTACACTGTATTCTCCTATTCTGCTTAAGTGATAACATAAAATTTGTGGTGCTTTCATCGTAAATTACTGCACTTGCTGCTTGCTATTGTCTGTTCAAGAATAATATATGGAATTTTCCGCACAACTATTCACAGCTTCTTACTACTCGCTCTTACTACTCGTAGATTTCCTGCATTTCTGTTATGGCCAGCCATATTAATGACTCGATGTTTTTTTTTGCTGCTTTGGCTGCAACGCCTTCACTGCTCTCTGCATACAAACTCAATGGCAAGCGATTTCTCTCACTAATTCGACTTGCACATTTTTCTTTCATTATATTTCTTTTACTTAATTTCTCTACTTTTCATTCTTAAACGCCCACTTCCTGTTGCAAAAGGGCAATTGCTATAAGTTCGCAACAAAAAAAAGCAAAACTTTTTGTCGCAGCAATTTACAGCACCCATAAGCCATACATACATACCATAGTGTTGTGGCTTTGTCTCAAATCCTTTTTGTTCTTTATTGTAACAAAGTTGAAATATTCACACCATCCGTTGTGCGTCAGAAAATGTTTTTCCTGCTCTACGCCACCGTTGCTTTTAACTGTTGATATTTAATTTGAAATACGTATAAAAGATATTGTACTTTTTCTAGCTGCGTTGTGTGTGTGTGTGTTTGTGTGGCCGTAGGCGGCTGTGCATTCAGCTGTCAATACATTGTAGACATTCCAATTAAATTGCAAAAGTCAAGACGTAAACACAATTTTCTAAAAAGCATGCTAACGGCTGACAGTTGATAGTTGAAAGAAATTTGAAATATTATTTATAAATGTTGTATGCTTGTAGCATTTGAACTGTACTTCGGTAAATGAAAGTAGCTGTTTGTGGTGGCTACACATACAAAATTTTAAGACAACCTGTTGCATTTTAAGAGTGATATGCGCATGACCTTTTTTGCGAGTTTACGTTTAGTTTTTCAAACTGCACAAAATGCTTTGCCATACAAAAACAAAATTGCTTTGCTTGCGTGCGCAACTTTGCTGAATAAACGTGCAGGGGGGAAATTAAAAAAAAAAACACATTAAAATTTCAAATAAATGTCAGCAAAATATCACTTCTGGAGCTTGTAAATATACATATGCACATACTAACAAATGACATAACTTTTGTAAACTTCAAGCTATGGCGCTTTAATTTGGCAATCGAACGCAGTTCTGCTAGCACTAGTCATGCGCTGAATTTTGTACAAATCACTTGCTCATAAACGAATTGACACACATGTCCTTTTTTTGCGATGATGCTCTTTTTTTAAGAGTAAGCGAAAAAACTTGAATTCCGTGCATACCAACTGTTCAATTGAACTATGTGATAACTTTTGAACTGTCAACGCTTTTTAATTCTGGTTTGGTATATGAACGTAGTTACAGTAGCATGAGCGTTGTTGTAAATTTCAAAGAAATCACTTGCTTTAAACCGACCCCACATGAATATCCTTTTTTATGCTTTACCAACTTTTACGCCATTGCAATGAAATAACACTTCAACAGTGTTAAATATGTGTTACATATACTATTTCTGCTGAATGGTTACACTTTAGTAACTCCACTTTGGTAAATGAAATTAGCTATTCATCTACTTACCTTGTATTCGATTTCCGGCAAATCACTCATACTCAAACAATTCTGCGCATATATCCTTTTTTCGCTTAGCGGGAAAATGTTTGTAAAAAAGGTGTTTGTTTTTTGCGCACATCAATCTTCCTTATACTATTTATTGCATTTAATTGGTGATATTTGCTTTTTTTCTGTCCTGCCATACAAATAATATTAATGAACGCTCGCAATTCAGTACGTAGTACTATCATGCATTTCTGTGTTAAATATTTACAGCTACTTTGGTGCCAGTTCATACAAAAACGCAAAACCAATAATATAATAATAAAGTTATACCCATATCCTCGTTACCAGCTTACTGTTGATTATTCCTTTGCTTGCTGTTTCTTAGTTTTTGCTCTTGTACGGTTTGTTTCATTCCATGCCAAAGGAACGAAGTAAATAACAATATGGTCGATTGTTGTATACTACAAAACAAGAAACACAAAAAAAAGAAATACTATAAACAAAACTCGTTTGTGAATGAAGCCATTGTAGTTCAATTGAGTGTTGACAGTAAATGGTGATTTTTTTCTGCCAGACTATACACGGGTACGCGCTTGTTTGTGTGGGTAAATAAGTGAACATGCTTTAGGCGAATAGAGCTACGACTGCATATCAGCAGCTGCCATTCGCGCAAACTTCATTAATTTGACAAGTGAAGTGCGATAACAAGGCGCGTTTTAGTAATTGAATAGAATTGTACTGTATTGGGGTAGTATATTTTGATCAAATGAGTTCGTTAAAACATGCACATTCAAAAAATTATTTATGTATATAATAAAGTGTTTTTTTTATGAAATTTTAGTATACACTTTCAGCGCTGCAAAAAACAAAGGACATTCACGAAGCCATAGAAAATGGTAACTAGTTTGCACCAAACTTTGCAGGCTTGTTGCCTAAGGTCTTTGGCATTCATCTCAGCAAGTTCAATAAAGTAAACGAAATAAAAATGTTATTAATAACAAATTACAGTAGGTACTATTTGTTTTTATTTTTTTTTTATTTCGTTAAACATATACCAACAATTTTATCTTTTGTCTACATAAAAGTCGGGCTTTTATAAAACAACATACAAAATTTCCAATCGATAGCAAAATTTGTGTAAACATTTGATATTTTTTTGAAGGAGCTTACAAATTTCTACCCAAAATTTAATAGTTTAAATATATACTGATTAACATAAAACATAATCAAAAACTTTGCGAAATGTGTTCAATGTTCGGTAATATTTCGTTATTTAAAAAAAAGGACATTCGGGAACTTATATAAAATGGCTTTAAAGCGCAACAAAATTTCGTGGTCACAAAACTGAGTACCTGCGGCAACCATCCACAGACTTACGGCATGAAAGCGGTAAAATTGAATGATCTATGTAGAGTTTTCCTCCAACGATAGTTTGTAATATTAAAATACTAAATTATAATTCAAATTAAATTAAACACATAAGGAATATGTATTTTGAGGAATTTGACATTTAAACTCGTGAATTAAAAAAAGGACATTCGGCCACTAGCACAAAATGACATGAAATGCTAAAAAAAATTTGTATGCGCACAATCTACACCCTTTGTCAACCGGCTAGCGACTTATATCATGACAGCTGCAATTTTGCTTCTCTTATGCAGCTTATTGAAACATTGGTTAAATAATCATTTATAATATTCATATTATTGTATGCAAATCAAGTAATATTAGAATAGTTCAAATATGACAGAAATGTTTATTTTTGAGAAATTTTAAGGATAGGTGTGTCCTTACAAAAAAAAGGGCATTCGGGCGCTTATAAAAAACTCCGTTAAATGCTTGAAAAATTTAGCATTCGCGAAATTAAGCGTCTTTGATATTCGGCTAGAGAGTTACACCTATAAAATTTTTCGCACTATTTCCTTATTTCATAAAAAGGACACTCAGGCGCTTGTAGTAAACGTCATTAAATCGTAAAAAAATGTAGTATGTGTGAAATTGGTTGGCTTTCCCAACTTGCCATGGTGTAATGCTAGTACAATGTTTCGTATTATTTTATCATTTCATAAAAAGGACATTCCGGGACTCGCAGAAAATACCATGAAACCTTTAACAAATTATGTTGGCACAAAACTGACTACCTGCGGCAAACTTCTAAAGTATTATCGCATAAAGGCAATGACGAGTAATTTCGCCATTCCAAAAACAGGACATTTAGAAACTGCCTGAATATAGCATTAAATGGTGAAAAAAATGTAGTAAGTGTGAAATTGAGTGTCTTTGTCAACCTGCTAGAACGTAATGGCAGTAAAATGTAAGTAAATTTCTTCAAATTTTGTCATTTCATAAAAAGGACATTCCAGGACTTGTAGAAAACGACAATAAAACTTTATAAAACTTTGTTCGCACAACACTGACTGTCTGCGGCAAACATCTATAGTATTATCGCATAAAAGTAGTGAAATTGAACGAGCCATTTCGTCATGTCAAGAACAGGACATTCAGACACTTGTGCGAAACAGCACTAAATCTTTATAAAATATCGCATGCGCAAAGCTTGTTGTCCCCACTAATCGTTTAGAGAGTTAGAGAGAGTACAGCTATTTGCACAGCAATATTTGCTAACACTAATTAGCATTGTATGTAATTGAAAATAATTCTGTTTAAATTTATGCAGCATAAATAAAATAAATATAGATCTAGATCTAAAAGTGTTTGTATAGCTTTGAAAAAAAACAAAAAACATGCTACATGCAAATATGAGCTGAGTTGATTTGCCTGCGGTTGAAATATGCCAAATATATGCATACACTTGGCTACCTCGGTCTTGCCGCAAATATCTACAAACACGCATAGCCTTCATATGATATATTGAGTATTTGGCAAGCAGTTTCAATTAAGTACCTGCTCTGCTTTGCATTACCTTTTGCGCGTACATATTATGTACCTATGTCGCTTTTACACTGCTGTGCTTCCACCTTACATTATTCTACTTCTCGAAACCCACTTCCTATATTCCCCTCTCTCCGCACACCGCCTTTAACCTTCAGCTTTTGATAAATTTTTGACAGCCTAAATATACTTTGAGTTCGTACTCGTATCTTGTTATAAACGTAGATAGTTAAGCCTAAATGTATGAACACAAATACATTTGAATTTGCATTTGCCTGCACACCCATGGCTCGTCATTAAATGAATTGCCTTCGTTTGCAGACATTTCAAAGATATTTGTGGCGCTCAAACACATCAAGTTATATTCGTCCTTTAGTCTATTTACAAATATATACACAAACGTAGAGTTATATGCAAATTTATTCATACACACTTATCTCATCGGGATATTGTAAATTGCTTTCATTTACATTTATTTCTATACTTACATTGGACGTGGCAGGCTCAAAAGCTGGCCAGCAATCAACCATTCTCACCTGCCCGCCTATTAGCTGCTGTGGGTTGAAAGTTGCATATCATTTTTCGCATCTTTACTTTTATTTATTTTATTTCGTTCAATTTATTATTAACATTTTATTTTATTTAACTTTAGTACACCTTGGCTTGCTGTCAGCTTTTATTTGTTAGCATTCGTTTGTAATTTTTTCTGCTGCTAAACTGACATTTTGACTTTATCCTTTACTCGTTGTTGGTCAATTGTGTCATTTTAATATGATCTGTTTTTTTTTCATACTCTTACTTTTGCAATTTCATTTCCTTCCATTACCATACTTGTACTCTATTTTTTATTTACATAACGCTCTGACAGAAACAGGTCAAACCTCACGGTTGTCTACTTATGGATGGTGCATTTTGGTTTTGTTATATTGTGTTGCCATTTTTATATTCCCTTTTATTTATCCTTTTGTGCTTTGTCCCTCTGTCTACAATGTACGAGTATTGCTTTGTTGTAAGCCAAGTTATCACTTTCTTGTGTCGCGCACGTTTCATAAGTTCTTTTTATTAATATTGCTTTGTAAATTCTCACCAACTTTTTTATGCATATTTATTTATTTTTATTATCGCTTGAGGCTGCATGTCATGGTGTTGTTGGCTGCGTTATTTATCCGACTACTGTCAAATTGTGTTATTCACAATACCGGTTCACTTAATCCTTTCTTGTCTACATGACATCACCACATAGCAAAAAACAAAAACACAGTTCACCCAGCGAAAAAAAAATGCTTGCACAATAATGCTTCATAAATTTGTCTCCAGGCGCAGATACATTTTTCAAAATGCTATACAATTACCGCTTAGCGTAGTGAAGCGAAGAAGTGCTATAAAAAACAATTTCCAATCTTTCGTCTTTGGAAAAAATTTAGAGGATTTTCTCTAAATTGTGTTTGAAGGTCCACGCACTCAACCGCTTGAAATTTCACTTCCTGATGTTGTACTGTTTCACAAAATGAGCTTATTTCAGAACTACTACTTGGAATTACTCGCTTATCTCACTTTTTTATATTGCGCTCCTTTTGAGTTTAAAAAGTCACTTGCCTCGTACGGACCAAATATCTATACAGAGAGCAACTTGCTTCGCTCTGGCGAATCCTTTTTCTCCTTATCCACTAATCTAATATCCAATCTTGCTCGATTCATTTTCATAGCACCGAAATTTGACAACAATACAAGAAGTGCCTTGTGTTGAAAATTCGTCATATATTTCCCGTTCTACGAATTCCGTGTATTAAGCTATTCGAGTCGTTGAACTCAGAAGCAGCGTCTTATGGTCAATTTCTTTTTATGTGCTCACTTATTTTGTATCTGCTTGAAATAATTTCTATCAAGTAAAAGTTATTGAATTTTTAAGCACGCGGTGGAGCTTATGAACTGAAGGATTCTACCAATCGTGGCTTTAGACAATATTAGAGTTCTGACTTTTAGTCCTTGTATAAGCTGGTCACAATAGAAGACGCCTCCACTTCCTCTTCTGAAAAACTTATTTCAATTAGTAGTTTTAAGAATCTCACAGCTATTTGCATAAGAAATGGTGACTTCCTTATAGGCAAAACAGACGACAGACTTAATTTGCATTAAATCATGAATTATCCCCATACTAATGTGCATTAGGCCGCCAGCATATAGCTTCGTGGGGTCGACAATAATCAAGTTTTTAACACAGATGTAATGGGTAATTCAGACGTATGCTGGCTTTGCATTCAAAACAACAATACAACAATGATTTTGCCTACATTGGCCTAACTGATTGTCTTCTGGTATGGTGAAAGCTTAATGTGCATTTGTGCTTAAATATGCAAACTAACTCTGTTAGTCTGTCACGCCTTTTTGTATTAATTCGGATTCTATCGATAGCGGCTTTAATCACTATTAGATGCAAAGCTTTTTATCGTTGAAGCGGCAGATCTCAGTCCCAAAAGTAGCCTCTGAATCTTAGAGCTTATCACAGTCTCAGTTATCGTTTTTTTTTTTGAGTCGATGATTGAAAAATCCAACGATGTTAAGGATCACGTCCTGCGTCGCTTATGATATGCAGGCTTTTCATTTTTACAGTAGCTGCTCATTGTTAAACACCTCAGCTATTGCACGGGCAATACTACGGATGTAGCTCTCAGAAACTGAGAGATCATTTTCGTCAGACTTTGCTGTAGTTTTCTTATTCACACGAAACACTTATGACACAGTATTGAATACCAAGTTTATTTCAAGATTTCTTCTGGTCAAGAGGCAAGGGACCTACCTTCGAGACTAAGTGATAATTCCAGTTAAGTTTAGCTGGTGATCTGCTAATAATCTAAGCTTTATAAATTTTTGATTCTTGAGCTTTTCATAACTATAAGAAACCGCGAAATTTTATTTGTAAAGTTTTGGTTTTTTTTTGGCCCATTCTGGAAATAATCGGATGGACTAAGGTTCCAACCGATCTCTACTTCTCGGACGCTGGATCTCAATCATTTCATATTGTCAATTGTTTATGCAACTGAGCGATAGACTGAAATATATTGTGATTTCGATTAGTTACAGGCTGCCAGATGGCAGTTCTTTTAAGCGACTCGGCGGTCACAGGGAAGTCACTGTCTGAACTGAGTATGGGCAGAGACTTAGGTTAGTCTTTATTTTGTGTTAGGAAAATATGGAGGCAGTGGAGCGCTGAAGTTCGACTACTAATACAATATATTGAATTTTTGAAAATTTTGAGCTGCTATGTGCATATATTGATAGTCAGTTCTATCTTGTCTGAAACAACTCCTCGCTTAAGAGCTGCTTTAAAAAGGACATTCTCGCATCCGTTCTGATCGAACATTGGAAGCAACTAATATTTTGGCTTCAGATACTACAATCTGCGGCTGAGGCTAATTAAAATTACTTCGATATGCCTTAGCTATAATTGTACTTCATTAAGAGCGCCTTGGCCCAGCTCACTATAATCTTAAATCACTCTCAGTTTACCTATTTAGCTGGTTTCGTAAACCTTACGAATTGCCTCCTTCCAACTCTGATTTCAGTGATTTTTTGAGACTTGAGAGAACTTGTTTGGTTCATGGCGCGTTACTTCTTAAAACGCACACTGTAGCAAATGTAAAATACTTTCCTACTTTCCAACTCATATTCTAAGAAACACATCCCAGCTTTTAATCAGCGAAAGTGTTTGCTGGGAAACTTCGCTCTTATTATGAATATTTCTATCTAAGGCAATCAATTTCCATTTTATGTGGCTGCTTCGAATTAAATTTGTTGAGATGATTTGACGTGCATTAGGGAATTTATTAAAATTAAAATATTGAACCCTCGTTAAATTTTCTGGAATCGTTTTCGTTTAAACTTCAAATGGAAAAGTCCGTTTAGTAAATAATCTAGCGCCTGGTTGGGTTACAATTCTTTTTAAATGCCATGAATGATGATTAAGTAAAATTCAGAATATGCAAGAGTGTATCGGCTTTAGTAAAAACAGACATTTTATATTCAGCTAGCAAAAAAAAAGGATATTCGCAGCATATTCCTAATAATGTAGCGAACGAACTAAAATTTTATGTGCACTTTCCAGCAACACTGCTACGTCCGCATAACAAGTTAGAGTTTTTAAATTAGCAAAAGCTGGGTAAAACTGTTGTAAATTAAAAACCGAATTTTTTTACAACATCAACAATAGAAAGCAAAAAACTACTTGCATCCAGCGGAAGAAAATCCTTGATTTACGGTGGAAAACAACGCTGCATTCATAAAAAAAAGATACTCGCGCGCAAAATCCACAACAATATAGGCGCTTGTGCTATAAATTGACTTGTTTGCAGTTAAGGGCTTCACTGCCTTCATTTACACAGCGTAAGACTGGAATTAAAAGTTGGTTTTTTTTTCTGCAAAATGCAGCGCATTAAACTTTCTACATGGTTGTGAACAAAACAAAAGTTGTGTATACAAAGTAAACAACAACATTTTTTGTTGATTTTAGTTGAGTTGATGTACAAGTGAAAACAAAAGGCTATACGCACGAAGTGCTTAATAAAGCAACAAGCGTTTCGAAAGTTAGCATGTGCTTAGCGAAAACTGGCTTGCGTTCATAGACCAAATTTCAGTTGATTACAAAGAGAAGTTATTGAATATTTTTTGAGTTACTGTTACAACGAGTGGTTGTTAAAGTTGTAGCGATTTGCTATGTTTCTGATTCTATTCGCGCAGAAAGTATTGGAAAAACTTTAATTAATATTTAAGTCGTTTTCAGAGAAAGCACTTACAGATTGCCTGCTGAGTTTTTTTTTTTTTTACATACTTTGTATATAGTTTTACCATATTTATTGTATGCGTATGTGCCGAAAGTTGGCCTGTATCAAGTGCTAACTAAACCGCAATTATGAGAATGTTTTGTAGAGCAAATGCCGAAAGTTAATTTAATTTAAATTCTAAATGAATTTTCTTAACGCAAGTTACATAGTCGAGGAATTGTTCACGTCTGTGTGCGGGCGATGGCATGGTTGTGTATTCGTTAAAAGTTAGTGTAAGTTTAGTACAGATTTAACAGCTTTCATATAGTTGATTGAATTGTAAATAGATTTTCCTGCAAAACTCATGAATTGAATTGACTGGTGCGTCTTTGTGTGCGCATTTTATACCAGTGTATGCGACTGACATGTGCATGAAGAAAGTTAGTGCGAAAGCGCATGTGTCAAAGTATTGCGGTTGCGTCAAAAGTATTGCGGTGCTAAGCATTTCTACGTGTCTGAGCAAGAAAGTTTTCGAAAAAGAAAATCAGAAATGAAAACATTAAGAAAATTCCTTAATTTCCAAAAAAAAGGACATTCGTGCTCCTAACATAGTTATGTTACGATTTCTTTCGAAGTTAACACAATTTAAGCTTGCAAGTAAATACGTTCGCTGAAAGAGTTAGAGAAATTTTCGAAGATGTTTTCTTGGAAAAATCAAATTTTTAATAGGGGGTTGTCGAAAAATGTCAGTTTAATAATGAACATCAATTTAACCAAAATCGCAAAAAAGGACATTCGTGCGTAAGATGTAGCATAGTTGTGAATACGTTGAAATTTGGTACGCACATAATTCTAATTATTCTGCGTTCACATAGCTAGTTTGAAGAGTTTCCAAACATTTTTTCCCCAAAAGGTACATATAGGAATTCGAGAAAAATGTGTTTAGCATACATTTGACGAGCTCAGTGCCAAACAACAACGAATATCAATTGCTTTCGCATGTGAATGTCTTACTTTTTGCGCCTAGCACGCCATACCTACACATATGTATCAAACAAAATACTAGGAAATGGCTGTACATCTAAAATCACCAAAATCTCTACACGCACAAGCATACACACAACATTTAATGAAATTTATTTTAAATGTCTCCAAGCATCTATTCACCGCCGTAGTCATAAATCACTAACATTGTGAATGAGATGAAAAACTAAGAAAATTTCTTACTTTGTAAAAAAGGACATTCGTGCTGCTAACGTAATTATGCTACGATTTCTTTCAAAGCTGGCACAATTTAAGCTTGCAAGTAAACACGTCCGCGGAGGGAGTACGAATAATTTATGATGAAGTTTTCCTAAAGAAATCACTTTTTTTGGAAATGAGTTTTCTAAATAAAGCAATTTAATCATGAGCATCAAAAAAAAAAACAGAAAAACAATTTTCGCAAAAAAGGACATTCGTGCATATGATGTAGTATAGTAGTGAATCCGTTGAAATTCGGTAAGCACATAGTTCCAAACTGTCTACGTTCACATACCTAGTTTTAATAGTTTCCAAAAAATTTGTTCACGAAAATTTAGCAAATGCCTGTACATCTTAAGTCAACAAAATCTCTTCACGCTCAAGCATACACATATAATTTAATTGAATTTATTTAAAATGTCTCCAAGCATTTTTTCGCCATCGTAGCCTGCAGCTTACTTTGCGTGCGTCTGTTTTTTGTTTTCGCTTTTTTTTTTTTTTTTTTTTTTGTATAACTCACAGTCATAAATCACGAACATTGTGAATGAGATTTAACTTACATATGTTTGCATACGTTAGCATATTCTGTCGGTGAACCATATGCAATATTTAGTTAGCCATGCTTTCATGTCGTAAATTTCCATTAAAGTATTTACATTCGCGCGAACGCTCACTTAAACGAACATCTCTATCTGTATGTATTGGTAGCGCATAGATGCTACATAGTTGCTGTGATACTGAGATAAGCGCACTCAAGGATATGCACTGATGGCGAACTAAATATATACACAATTATACTTATACACAGTGTTCATATATTAATATCACTTGTGTGCGTAATAGTTTCATTGTAATGGCGGTTGCAAAATTTTCCGTTTTTTTATTCACCCACCACAGCGATTTATCCTAAGAGGCACATAAATTATTTAATGTATAGTTGAAAAGGGTAAAAGAAAACTTTCGCTTTCACAAAGAAACAAGTACATGTAGGTACATATGTATATGAAAATGATAGGAAAAAGTGCTATGGTAAAATTACACCACAACATATGTACGCGCCATAAAAAGATATCATGATTTTATACTTGAGAGGGTGCTTACGTACTTGGAGTGCAATCTCATAAGGGCATAGCCTTAAGGAAAAAAAAAACAAACGATGCACGTTCGCCAGCTGATTTCGCCTCTGCATTTATGAGTTGATGAGAGCCTTAAAACCCCGGTAAAAGTTAATACAGCGCGCGTGCAACTGGGTCCTTCTGTCGCCGGCTGTGTGCGTGGCGACCTTGTAACATTGTCTATTGGTTGCAACATTGCAAATCGTTGATAAAGTGTTTACTTGCTCGCTCGCCAACTTGTAGCGGCTGCGCCTACGCGTATGCCTACAAAAAAGAGTTATTTATAGCGTAGCAGTATCCAGTTTCTAACGCAACAAATATGTATGTATGTATGCACTTACTTTTCCCCTGTTGATAGTGGCTCTAATCCCTAACGCGTTTTGATGAGATTTTTTTATTTCTCCTGCAGCGCTTTGCTTATGCATTCACTTTATTATTGCTTTTCTCTTTACTATCTCTCTACAGATATTTTCTACTTAACTGCCAGGCAACTTTATATAACCTTTCAGCGTTTTAGAAAGTGTGTGCTAATTTGATATCCTGCAGCAAACTGAATGTGGGTAGGTAGCAGTGCAAAGGAGGAAAAAGGTGCAACTGGTTTGAATTGCGCATTTATGAATGCCATTAGAAACAGTAATGTGTTTGGTTTTTTATTTTGAATACTAACAGTTTAAATTTGCATACTAAAACTATACAGCCTTGGGAAGTAACCAATCGTGGTGTGAAAATCACTTCGGAACGCTGGGGACCACAGAAAAATTCTACAAATGATGCCATTTTGTAATGGTGCATTTGGTTTTCGCATGTTCTTCCCAATGCCTATGACAGGTTCTAGATTATAGACAGAAATGCCCCAGCACACTAAAATGGCCCTGCCTAGGAGATGTACCTGCAAGTGCTTACAAAGTTTACATTCGAAAAGTCAGTCAAAAAGGACAAAACGGTTCGCCAAAAGTTGACACCATTCCTCCGACTTATAAGCTCAACATTCCAGGCTTGGGTTAGGTTAGGTTCAAAAGTGGATCCTCCCTGAAGCTCATCTAGATCCTCGGGGATCATTGTGATATCGCAGTACATTAAACCGAACGGCAACTTCTTAATTGTAATGTGCAAAGTGCCGCGTGCATGCAATGAATGGTTAATCTCCGCTCACGCTATGCCCGCCGAAGAGTGAATGAGGTGCTACCCCAGGCACCAGAGTCTAAGTCTCGCAAAGGCTGTACAACCGAGTGGGAAGTAATGAGATGATTCTTCCTACTCAACCTCGAAGCAGTTGCCGCAGAAAAGGTCAGCGCTGGCATTGAGGCGCCCAGTTCAGCTCTCTGTCTCTCTTCAGTAGCATTTTAATTTCATCAAAGTTATGGGCAAAAAAAATTGGCCTTTGAGTGGCTGAGCCTTTGTCTGTCGCCTTGGCATTCAGCTGGTCAAAGAGGCTCAGAATAACTCAATCAGAATTACTGAAAGATTATGTAGGGGCGCAAAAGAATGACAAGTAAAAAGTATGAACTCGCCCACTCTTTCCATCGGCATCGATATCTTTATAACGACTATCTAAAGGTTGGAAAAATCACTTAGCTTCCACAAATATTATACGTAGGAAGATGATGAAAATGAAATGAAATTTGGTAGCAATAAATAAATCGACAAATACCGAAACCAATAACGATATCGATTAGGGCTAGAAAGGCGATGTCGACAATACTTCGATAACCATAACAATGCTAACTGCCTGTACTAAAGAAAACAAAAATAGCGATAGCTGTAAATATTGATAACCCACCGATATCGATAAATATCGGTAAGAATAATAAATCGATAAATACCGAAACCAATAGCGTTACCGATTAAGACTAGAAAGACGATGCCCAAAATATTTCGATAACAATACACTACGCCGGCTATTTTTCGATAAAGACTCCAATAATAGGAGCGATAACGACCAAAATAGCGATAAATGTAGCAAATACGATTATAAAGCTAAGTGCTTGTACTAAAAAAAAAAACAGCGATAGCGATAAATATTGATAACACATCGATATCGATAAATATCGGTAGCAATAATAAATCGATAAATACCGAAACCAATAACATTATCGATTAAGACTAGAAAGACGATGTGCGAAATACTCCGACAACGATAACAATGCCGACTACTTTTTCGATAAAGATAATGGGAACGATAACGACTAAAATGGTGGTAAATGTAGGTAACAAATTTAATTTTCCTCTCAAAGTTCCATATTATATGAATTCGGATTCACATCTTTTAAAAAACTGCATGTGTAACCTTCATTCTCTCTGGTTGGCTGCAATGGCAAATACGCTGCTTAATTTCCATGAATAATTCCATGCAACACCAACTTTGACTGCACAGAAAATACCATTTAAATCCTTACACTTTATGCTCGCAACGAAATAGCTTTACTAAATTCTGGCCAACGCGTTCGCCACTTTGTAATTGTAACATTTATCCCGACACACACACACACACACACCGGATGGGGGCTGTATCTACACCATGCACAATATACTCGTGCATATAAGTCTGACGGTATGCGAAATGCTAGTAAAATTGTGACTTTTTACTACTTAGCGCCTGACAAATGTAGAATGCTTGCGCTTGTAATAAAATGCGTACGTATGAGCACACCAATACTTTCACACATACACACGCTTACTTTGCTATATATATGTACATACATAACACATCCCGCTTTCAAATACATTGTTGCACCTGGCTGCGACACCAGCCAGCTCAGCTCGCATAGTTTCTGGTTCTTGCTCATTGGACACCCTTCATTCGCTTTCGCTTCGCTCCTATTCTCCACGTACACAATTCATTGTTGGCCCAGTTTGTTGCACATGCAAGCAATACAATTTCAATATGCTTACATCATTTTTCAGTTCATTGCCTGCAATTGTGCCATTAAGCTGGTGCAGCGTGCAGTCATTTCCAACTAATCGATATTTAAAGTAATACATAAATGAATATATATGTCTAAATACTCAGTATGTTTGTTTGTAAATATTGTATGCAAGTATATATGTAGATGTGGATGGGTGTGTGCGTGTGAGTGCTTTTGAATGACCACAATTCCGTTGATTTTTATGCTCCATTCGAACAGATGTTGGAAATGTTGTTGGTTCGAAGTTCGCTTAATGTTTACATACTTTGCGCTGTAGCGCACATAATGTTGCTATAACATTTTGATTATGTCCTAAAGAGAGCGAGACGGCGTGCACGATTTTATGCTTACTACGCACAATGGTCGGTCAAAGAAGGGGTGCAAAGTGTTAACGGGGTGTAAAATTGAGCTGCTAGCAAGCTTAGTAAAGACTTTGTATCGTTAAAAGCTGTAAGCAACATGTTCGTAAAAAATGTATGCTTAGCAACATGTTGCAGTAATTTTCACCGAGTAGTTGGCGTAAATTTTAGACTAACGCATAGTACTTTCTTCTCGTTTCTTGTGAAATGAACTGCCAACATCAGGAATCGTTATTTTGATATTTGCTAATAAAAGAACAAACTGTGAATATAACGATCTAATCCTCGTGCAATTAGCTTTTCAAATCTAACCTTATTATTATGAAGAAGATTTTCTGTTTTAAATCATTGCATAATCGTTATTTTGTGATTTTTATTTTTTCGATCACATGTAATCGATATTTTGTGATTTGTATTTTTTCGATCACATTCAATCGATATTTTGTGATTTTTATTTTTTCGATCGCATGTAATCGATATTTTGTGATTTTTATTGTATCGATAAAAAATAATCGTTTTTTTTTAATTTTTGTTTTTTCTATTAAATTTGAACGCTATTTTCCGAACATAATTGATCGATATTTTGAGATTTTTATTTTTTCGATCACATGTAATCGTTATTTTGTGATTTTTATTTTTTCGTTCACATGTAATCGATATTTTGTGATTTTCATTTTATCGATAAAAAATAATCGTTATTTTTTTAATTTTATTTTTTTTATTAAATTTGAACGATATTTTCCTATTTTATTTTTCCGATCATAATTGATCGATATTTTGTAATTTTTATTTTTAGATCATATTTAATCGATTTAATGTTATTTTTAGTTCTTCCTTCACGTCTTCATATGTTAATTTTTATTTTTTTGATCACAAATAATCAATATTTTTAATTTATAATTTATCATTTTTCTATGATATTTGAATGATATTTTGCGATTTTTTTCGATAAAATTTTATCGATATTTCGTGATTTTTATTTTTCCATCACATTTTTTAATTTTTTTTTTTTTTAAGTTTTCCGATCATACTTGTTCGATATTTTGTAAGATTTTTTCGATCATTACGTAAATCAGTGTCATTGTCGACAATTTTTTTTGCATTTATTATAATCGAAAAATTTTAAATCCAAGAATATAAATTTTTTTTGTTCGAAAATAAAAATACAAATCATAAAAAATCCATCACACCTGATCGCAACAATTTAAATCCATGATTAACGATTATTTTTGATCGGAAAAATAAAATGCACAAAATACCGATCAAATGTGATGGAACAAATTAAAATCATAAAAAGACGATTAAATCATGATTTTTTAAATAAAAGTTATAACTGTTAAGGTTATGGATTTGCCGTGGATTATGAACGAATTTTTGAATTTGAAGTAAATTTTTTTACAACTTTTAAAATGTATTTTCCATTTAGGATTGCGTGAAAAGTGACAGTTTGCCACTTCAATTACAACAACCCTGTGACATTGCAAGACATATCAGCATAATAATGATAAATAGAATTTAGTAATCGAATTATTGGTTTGCTACCAGCTTGAGTATCAAATAACTTAATTCGTATTCCATTAACTGAGAGCCTATGAAAATTTGTAAACGATATCAATATCGATAACGATAGCTATCTATATGTAACGATAACTTAAACGCTCAGCATTACACTCATTTTTAGCGCGTTAACTTGGATAAAACTGAAGCCGATAACAATTATCGATAACTATCGATAAAATCTATCGATACAAGTTATCAATATGAGCTAGCGATAGCAATTATCGATTACAATAACGAATTCATGTAATATAAAGCATACAATCAAATAAATATTTTAACATTTTCTTAACAGACATAAATCAATTACTAATCCTTTCAAAGTTCCATGGCTACAATGTTTCTATTAATTTTTTCTGAAAACAATCGCTACTTCCCTCTACTTAAATGCTCTCCTTTTAAAATATAATCTATACAGTAACATATTGCATAAACAGTTGCACATAATTCGTTTGCCGCAACAAACTTCCAACAAAGCGACAATTGAATTGCCAAAAGTAAACGAAAGTACATTTGAAAAGTCATTATGAAAACTTTTTGATACCTTGACACTTTTTCTCAACAATGAGCTCATAAATGTTTACATACCTCAAAATATACATGCAATATGTATGTAAAGTATATAAAAATGTAGTCATATCATCGCTACGGGTCTTTAAAAAGAACTTGCGAAATACTAAAAGTGAACTTTCGTAATTTCGCAAAGTAATTCCAAACGGTTTTTAACTTTGGTAAAAAGAGATGAATGTAATCGTATAATAAAAATATATACATATATAATAATAACAGCAGCAAACTTAGGTGAATGCCTTGCAACAACACAGAATAAGCAAACCATACAGCAAAAAGTGTATTAAGAATGCTGCAAATTTGGGAAAAATATTGAAAATATATGCACACACACACCCTTATACACATTGCATATGTACATACATAACAAAGATTGAAGAGCTACAAAAGTTATAGCAACATTTACAACTGCTTTTCAGAGTGAATGTCAACAGAAAAGTTTATTGCTTACTATAGTAGTTAGTACTTTCACGCGATGCTTGTTTGTTGTTTGCTTTTTGTTCTTTCACTAACTGCCTAACGAAGGCATTGACTGACTGCCTTGGTGCTGCTGCTGATGCTGCTGCTGCTACTCTCTCACTGGAAAGAGAATGTAAACGCAAAAACTTTTCAACAGCCTTCGGTGATGATGCGCTGCTGCAGAGGTGAAACATTTAAGTCTGCAATAACAGGCCACAACTTTGACGCACCAATGGGCATAAGCGCTTTAAAAAACAACAATGCGCTTAAGGTAATAACAAAAATGCGTCATATCCCACAACCGTCGGCTGCATCCTCCGCTGGCTGTCTGTTGAAAGTGACGGGCAAAGTTAAAGTAGAAGTTTAAGTTGAAAGTGGAGTGGAGTGGAGTTTTCGCAACACAACGGGGTTTTCTTTTGCATTGGTCTTTTTTTTTTTTTGGTTACGTATACGCAGTGTACTGCTGTTGGCAAGTACTAAGTGATGTTGCGCCGTCGGTCGTCGTGCACTTCCTGTGCGTTTGCCCCTTAGTAGTTTGATTATATTAACTGAAAAACATTTGGTAATCAATCAAATGTAACAAAAGCCCAAAAAATGGCATCTCACCGACTTACGTTTGCAAATTTTATACAAAGTTAAATTTTTTTTAAATTTAGTTTTTACATATTTTACGCAAATTGAACATATTTTTGGTATGATAACACGTTGCAGGACATGCCCAAAAACTGTCTTATGTTTTAAATATATAAATATTTTTGCATATTTTAGGCAATTTTGAAACTTTTCGAGTTCAATTCTTCTACAAAAGTTATATTTTTGTGCGTTTCATGAAATTTTATCAGTTTTGAATTCAAGTGCTGTGTTCCAAAAATGACAAATGCCGCCCTGTGCCAACATTTTCTTGCATGTGTGAAAACTTTTAGAATTTTTAAATTTAAATTAGTAATTTATAGTACCCGACAACTTCTTCCCATACTCTTTAAACTTTTTTCATGATCTAATGAACTGATAGACAAATATTTAATAATTGAATGCACAACGAGCCTCTATTGTGTTTAACTTTCTTAATTTTTTCTTCTTTCATCTGAGTTAGGATTGCCATTGGCGCTTAGAAACCAAATCACTGTACAAGTTTGCTTTGTAACAAACTGAATAATTGCAAATTAAAAAATATGTGTAACTAACTTCCCAACTAAATTGAAGTGGGCAAACTTTATAACTGCCATTGGAAGCAATACATTTGTGAAAACTTTTCGATGCAGCATTTTTTGTATTTCTGAGCAAATAAAAACTGTAACAAATGCTTGAAAAATATTTTGCTATATCTACTTTTGCTAATTACAGTAAGTGACTTTTATCAAACGAATTTGAAAGATTTTCAACATTTTTTATTAGCGACATTTAAGATAAATTAGCGACAAGAACGAAAATACCTTTAATTGACTTAACAATTATTGATCTTGAAAATTTTTTGTTAATTTTGCATTCTATTGAGTTTGCAGATTTTGAAAAAAATCGTATTATTTAGAGAAATTTATTGAGACTGTCGACTGTGCTGACGGGGACAAATTCCTAAATCTGAGGTAGTTCTCTTTCACTTTGTGGCAATTTCACACAGTTTCTGTTCTGTTTCAGATTTTCCATACTAAACAATTCCCTGAATAGATAGACAAATGAGCTTTCCGCATTGTATTTGCCAGATAGAAAAGAGTTCTAGCCAGGGATAACATTTACTTTTATATGTTTAGTTTTTTGTAACAAGGCATATGAATTTGCAAAAAATATATATTCTTTTTAATTTAGTTAACTCAGCGTCTTGTAAAAGTATGGATTTGTAGAGCGAGCTTGTCGTTTATCGTGAGAGTATTCTGTTTTTCTGTTGTCCATTGATCCCAATGATGTATCTGTTGTTGATTTTTCGTGTGATCTATAAGCTGATGTTTTAGATGGAGGTTTATTTTGGTTTCGAAATCTGTCACTACTTTAGGCTAATATGTACCCAAAAGTGGTGCACTGTATGTCCACAACTATAGTCCGACCCATGCTCTCTTATGTGGCGCTGGTCTGGTGGCTAATGGAATTCAAAGGCCAGCAGCTGTTGACGTAACTGCTAATATGAGATCTTTTCCACCAGTTCCTTGGAACGTTCTGTTCGATTTATTACCGTGACTTGGGATTCTGAAACGAAAATCCGTTCGGGCACAACTCCATCCCGAACCCACTACATCCTGGCGCTTAAGCTCTGCCCACTGACTATACTACGACAAAGACTTGGGCCACCCCCCATTGGAGAGCTTAGGTGTCTTTACAGATGGATCAAAGATGGAATGCATGGTTGACGCAGGATTTTTCATTGAGAAATGTAATCTACAGTTATCCCTTCGCTTACCGGACCATGCAAAATAAAGCAGAATGCACCCGCGAGACCGCACGTAAATATCTTCGCAGCTAGCCAAACGGCTGTTCATGCATTCCCTTCTACTTCGGTCAGATCGCAACCAGTAGTTGAGTGTAGGAGAGAGCTGGCCTCGATTTTTTTCCAATTCGAGATTACCATAATAGCGATCCGGGGTCATTGAAAGTAGACAGTCGATGAACTAGCGAGATGCTGCTTTGCAATGAGTGTGTACCACGCGGTGGCCATGGGTGGACGAGTTGTTGAATCAAAATGGGAAATTTGGTAATTGCTTGTCACCAGGGCCACATTCCACTTAAACTAAGCAACCAAGCAATGTGTAGCTGAAAACTGTAAAGTTTCCCCAGGAGATATTTTGCTTCCTGCTCTAGAGGATGACGTTACTGTGGATTCCAAATCGAGAGAAGTCTTTCTTTCCTTGATGCTATCAAAAGTGGCTGGAAATTCAACGAAAATGTGCTATGTATCGACTTATCTACATAAGTTCGTTTGGTTTAAGGTCTCAGTCTTGCACACAGCGTACCCGTTAGAACCTTCAATGTCACCTTAAGCCAGCTTATCTCAACCTTATTTTGGAATGGGAAAGGTACACTGCTAGTACCATCTCACATTCCAATCAATGCTGGGCATTATTAATTTTTTATTTTTTCCATTTCTTCAAACTTTTTGCACATTTTCATGTCTAAAAAAAATTTTATAAATTTTTTCTATTGGTGACACCATGCACGACATGCCCACAATATGTCATGCGAGCCTTATTTGTCACATTTTGCAGAGTGATATTAAAATTGCGATATTTTTGTTATTCTACAAATTTAGTTAGACATTTATTTCTAATTTTTAAACACTACCCAACTTCACCCTTCCAATCAGTTACACTACGCATGACATCCCGCAATATGTCATGCTTTTCTAATTTTCTAATTTTTTCATTTATTTATGGCTCTTGAGAAGTTTTATACAATTTTTCTATCGGTGACACCATGCGTGTTCTATCCACAATTAGCCACACTGAATTTTTACTGGTTTTTATGCCTCCTAAGAAATTTGATGCATTTCATTTATCGGTGACGTAATGCATGAAATGTCCACAATATGTGATGCATTGAATTTTTACATATTTTCATGTTTCTTAAGAAATTTCATGCATATTTGCTATCGGTGACACAATGCATGACATGCCCGCAATATGTCATGTGTACCTAATTTTTCACATTTTGCAGATTATTTTTAAAATTTTGTTATTTTTCTATTTCACACATTAATTCAGATATTTTTTTCAAATTTTTAAACACTACGAAACATTTTTGGTATGCGCACTTTCCATTTTCTTTGAACTTGCCCTCATACGCTATAGCGTGGCAAATGTTTTAGAATGATTTACACTATTTCCTCTATTCATTCTACTTAAATTTTCCACTTTACTTGCAATTTATGTATTTAAATTGTTTCTTTTTTTAACTCACAATGTAAACTTTTTTAAGCCACACAGCTTGCATTAAAACTTTTTATGTTGTAAGTGTTGGTGTTTTTATTAACTTTAGCCATTGCTTTAGCTTTATAGTTTACATTGACGTTGATGTTGGCGTTGGCGTTGGCGTTGGCTGATATCTTCAACAATTTCTTTGTGCAATTCTAATGTACTATAATCCATAATATATGTACAATGTACATACACAAGTTTTTCTAATTATTTAGAGTGCACAACTTGATGCTGTTGCTGTTGACGTTGCTGCTGCTGCTGTTGCTGTTGCTTTTGCTTTTGCTTTTGCTTTTGCTGTTGGCAATGTTGCTATCGAGGGAGTGGCTTTTACGCAATAACGCCAACTATGGTGTAAGTTAATCGTCACTAGCAACATTTTACCAGGATATAACTACCAAGCACATCCCATGCATACACTAGCAAATAAAATTGTGTACGACTTTGCATTTCAGTGTGTAGCTAAGTGTGCGCTCAAAAGTATGCAATACGCATTAAAGTGTCTGCTGTTGTGTGTGTGTGTGCGCGTGTGTGTGTGTGTGTGTGTGAGAGGGGGTGAGAGAGAGTGGGTGTGGGTGTGGAAAATGGTTCGCCATGTTTGTTTGGCGAGCGCTTTGCGTCTGAGTGTTCATTGCAATTGATATTGGTACATTTTAGAAAATATAATAATCTTGCGAAATTGACGCTTTGACGTCAAACAAAAAAATAAATAAGCAAACAGAGCCTATATGTTGCTTTTGTACAAAAAAAAACAGCCATCAAAATTATCCATGCAGGAAAAGTTTGCATAGATGGCTTAAAAAAATTTTAAATTCGATTTTGTATTAAATAAAATGAAAATGATTCACTGCTTTGCAATTTTTTCGTACAAAATATATGAAATCTCAATATGGGTAGAAATCTACCCACAAGGTCGGCAAACATATATCAATTTTAAGGTCAGCGAATAGTTAACTGTCTTAAAATAAGCGAGCAGTTTGCAAGACATGTCCGCGAACGGTTTTGCATTGTGAAAAGGCCGATTTTTACGTACTTTATACAAATTTTGCAATTGTCGAAAATGGAGACAACTTGTAGGAGTATTCTGTATGCTAAAAAGAGATGATTGCATGCTTTATCTAAAATTAATCAATTTTGAGTATGAAAACAAAAATTAATCCCCCAAAATGTGCAATTTTTTGGGTCTATAACTTATTCGTGCGTTTTGCTAAGAGATGGCGTAACTTGTATGTATTCCATCGTTCCAATATATTCCGAATATACGTTGGAAAGCTACGGCCAGTGTACGTCTTTTCAGTATATGCCATTTATTTGAAGCGTAAACAACAATAATTTGTTTTCATTCAAATATGTCAAACTTTGTGCCTGAAAAAGTGTTTTTTAGGGGAATTCTTCTTCATTACTTTAATATGAAGAAAACTGCTGCCGAAAGTCATCGTATTTTGATGGAAGTTTATGGTGAACATGGTCTATTTTGGCTTGGAAGACAATGAACGTCCTGGGCAGCCAAAAAAGTTTGAAGATGAAGAACTAGAAGCATTACTCGATGAAGATTGTTGCCAAACGCAGGAAGAGCTCGCAGAATCTTTGTTTGTCACTCAAGCAACCATTTCAAAACGTTTAAAAGCAGCTGGATATATTCAAAAGCAAGGAAATTGGGTTCCACATGAACAAAAAGCCGAGAGATGTCGATGTGGCGGTTTTGCTTGTCCAAAATGCTGCTGGAACGCCACAAAAGGAAGCCATTTTTGCATCGGAGTGTTACTGGTGATGAAAAATGGATCCATTACGGCAACTCCAAGCGCAAAAAATCATATGTGACATTCGACCAACGGCTAAGCCGAATATCCATAGCGCGAAGGTAATGCTCTGTATTTGGTGGGATCAGAAGGGTGGGCTGTATGTATGAGCTGCTAAAACCGGGTGAAACCAACAATGGAGAACGCTACCGAACACAATTAATCCGCTTGAAGAGAGTAGTAGCCGAAAAACGTTCGGAATATGCGACCAGACACGAGGCAATAATTTTCCAACATGACAACGCTCGGCCCCACGTTGCTATTCCGGTTCAGAACTATTCGGAAACAGTGGATGGGAAGTTTTACCACATCCGCGCCTTATAGCCCAGACCTTGCCACTTCTGACTACCCTTTGTTCCGATCGATGCAGAACGCCCTCACTGCAAGCAAAACGGTTCACATCAGAGCAGGATATCAAAAAATGGCTTGATTCATTCTTGACTGCCAAGCCGGCGCAGTTCTTTTGCGATGGGATCTACAAATTGCCAGAAAGATGGGAAAAAGCCATAGCTTCAGATAAGCAATACTTTGAATAATACTATTGTACATTTTTTTCTTAAATAAACGTTCAAATTTTGGAAAACCCCCGCACGAATTAAGTTATAGACCAATATATAAAGTCATTCCGGTAGACATACTAAGAACTACAGTTTCGAATGCTAGAAAATGACTACCTTTTTATGGAAAAGTACATGGAAGCTTGATAAAAAAAATTAAGTAGCCATCTTCTCGAAAAACTCTGCGGTGCTCCGAAGTTTGCAGTGGAACAAAAATGTTGTTGAATCTTTCAAAGTTACTTGGTAGTTTAAGAATTAAGGGAAAAAATTCGAGAGTAAACGATATGTGTATTTTCCGCAACTGGATTATAAGCTGATGAATTTCTTCATTTCCTTCACTTTGCAGTCCTCAGCGAAACTTTTATTTTCGGTTTTTGGAATTCCACCATTCAATCCATTAGCTTTAGATTTTCAGTACTCTGAAGTTAAAAAGGCTTATCAACATTTCAGTGTTTAGATTGCCCATATTTCTCTACTCTCTATTGAATGTCTATTGTAAGCATCAATAGAATAAATGACAAAAAAAAAGGAAGATTTTTCTAAATTTATGTACGTACTATGCACATACGTATTTGTGTTTTAAAGGAACATCTTCACACGTGTACATTTGGGCGCAAGAAACAAAACTTAAACTTAGAATTTCTACAACATAGACACCTCTCCCATTTCCGAATTGCAAGCACAAAATTCAAAGAACATATACGAGTATTAACAATTTGACAAAGGGAGCGAAACGCTTACAATTCCTAATACACGCACACAAGCGCACATAACAAATACAGAGATGTGAGAATGAGAATATAATGTTTATTTGTGAACTGGCAGGAAGCTGTTAAACGGCAGTTAAGGAAGAAGCCGGCAATCAGATAGAAATCAAAAGGATTTCTAGCGTCAAAGCACTGCGAGCGGAAGAGAGAGGAAAGTAAAGGGCGAATGGCTTTGCAAAAAAAAAAAAAAGGTTGCACAATGCCTGCTGGCTGGTAGACAACAAATAACACTCAAAATTGTTGAGAACCTAAAAAAAATTGCCGGATTTACTTTACTTGACGCTTGCCGCTTGCTGATTGCCGCTTGTCGCCTTCGGAAATTGGTATTTCAGTAATGCGATAGCAATTGTTGTTATTGTTTGGCATAATTGCCGAAAGCCGCAGCAAAAAAAAAATAGGATTCTCACATACACATGCAAGCAACGATGGCTAGAATTTGGTAACTGTATGTGTGGTGTTAAGAAATTGGTTGCATATTTTAAGGCGTAAAACGGTAACTGTAGCGCAGGTAAGAAAGTAAATAATAGGGGGAATAGAATAAATTTAGAAGAGGATTTGTGAATGTGCGTACTTGCGATTTGGAATAAACCAGGATATACCGGACGCATAAGTGTTTGTGTATTGAAAAATGCTAAGCCCAAGGAAAGGTGTTGAAGGCATGCGATGAATTACAAAAAAAAAAAAAAAAAAAAAAAAATGGAGAATTTGAAAGGATGGAAAATATTTATTATAAATTCGAAACGAATTTAATACGGCTAAAATGAAAGGAAATTGAAGTGGGTGCATTTAGTTTTAGTAGAATGGCGTTTGATGTAATCAGCTTTTAGAATATGATTAGAAATAAACTCAAGCCACATTAGTGAAAGTGAAATAAATAAAGTAAAACAAAAAACAAAATGAAACTGTATTAAATTCAGTTAAATTAAAGAAAGTAAAATAAGTAAAATAAAGTTAATAAGAAAATAAAATGAAAGGAAATAAAATTGAAAAAAATTAGTAGCAAGAAAGTAGGTCGAGCTAATTAATATAAAATATAATATACAAAAATAAAATAAATTTAAATAAAAAACTAAAGGGGAAAAAAATAAAAAATAAAAATAAATTAAATAAAAAGCAATAAAAATTAAATACAGCCATAAGCAAAATAAAATTAAGTTAAACTGAAAAAAACAAATAAAATACAATAACAAACATATTATTTAAAGTAAACAACGTAAAATAAAACAAAATAAAGTAAAATATAAAACAATTAAATAAATTAATTAATAAACAAATTGGTCAACAGCGAAATTAAATAAAATAAAACAGTGTGATATAAGAGAAAATAGAAACAAATAAAATTAAAAAAAAAAACAATAAAATAAATTAGAAATAATAACAAAATAAATAATAATGCAAAATAAAAAAATAAAACAGAAATGAATAACAATAAGATAAAATAAAGTGAAATAAAATAATACTTAAGAAAAAATAAATAAAATCATTTAAAATAAAATATAACAAAGGTAAATTAAGTTGAATATATCTAAAATAAAATAAAATGCCATAAATTTCACGATAATTTTAATTTTTAAGCTCACGGCCAGTCTTGGTTTAATAAAAATCAGGCCGAAAAATAATATGCGTATGAATGTTATAAATTACAGTTCAAAATTTATTAAAATAAAGCAATTAAGAAAAAATTAAAAAATTACAAAAATTAAAAAAAAAATTAAACAAACGCGAAATGAAGTACAACAAAACATCGTGAAGTAAGAGAAAATATAATGAAAAACAAACGAAGCGGATGACTTAAAATCAATAAAATTAAATTAAAAAAATCTATAAAATAAATTAAAATATATTAAAGCAGTGAAAAAATACACCATAATTAAAAACAATTAGGCAAAAAGTCAAATACAAATACAATACAATAAAATAATATTAGAATATAAAATAAAATACAATTAAAAAACAAAATGAAATAAAACAAACAAAAGAGAAAATACAAAAAAAAAGTCATAATTAAATTAAATTGACTTAAACTAAGTAGAATAAAAGAGATTTTAATAAAATAAAATTAAATGACATTAATATAAACTAAAATAAAATTGAAAAAAAAAAAAAATAAAACGAATTAAAAAATGCAATGAAATAAAATTGCCAAAAATAAAATTAAATAAACTAATGTTAAATAAAACAAAATAAATAATATAATATTTTACGTTTTCATATATTAATCGCTTGTTAACTTTACAACTTCTTCTCTGCCGCAAAGTCCTTTCTCTGACCTTTAAATTTCCTAGAATGAATCAAGCCACACTCATAACTACCGGCCACTGCTCAGGCAAGAGTCAAACAGCAATGCGAACAAAATTTCCACAAAACCTCAGGAACTTCAAGTGCAACAATTGAAATCAAAGCAATTGTGCTAATTTTATACTACATATATACTCGTACAAACATCCTGTGATCCAAAATGTATTAATTTGTGTGAACGACACATTCCTGTTGACAGCTGACAGTCGGTGACTGCTCTCTGTGCATTTGGGGTTGTCACAAGTGCACTCGCTTTCGTTAATTAAAATGTTAAACAGACTTTCGAAAGCCGCAAACAGAAAGCAACGACGCGCGTCGGTCTGGTCTGCTACCGGCGACGAAACAAACGCCAAGTTGCCAGGTTGGCAGGCAACTGTCAGGTGTTGAAAATTACAAGAGCGCCACTGTTGATCCTCCTGCTACTGCTGCGGCCTACTGTTGCCATCATCCGCTGTTTGCTTTGTTACATTGAGCGCGTTGGCTGTTGTTTTCTTGACTGTAATGCTCCCTGCGCTCCTGGCAGTTGTCAGCTACAGTGGTGCTTTGGACGCGTAGCTCTCTTCTTAGCGCCTTTTCAGCTTATCGTGGCGGTTTACTTCTCTGACGAGATAGACTGTGCGTATATTTTTCCCCTCATACTTCAACATTTTGCATTCATATTTTGAACGGTTGCTTTCATCTTTCAGGGCAGGTAGTTAGTTTATTTTCATATTTTTATAAATTCTCTCTCACTCTCTCTCTACCTTTGACTGGCCTGCATTTATCTGGTTCACGAAGTTAAAGAAATTCTTGTTTCTCATATATTATTCTTGCCATTTTTTAATTAAAATGTCTCACCTTGACGAGTGTATTTGGCAGCTTGACGCGCTTGCCTGCCTTTCATAGAACACCAAAGAAAAAATTAAACTCCGTCAGGATTTCATAAAAGATAGTAAATAAATCATTTGGGAGCTGCTTTTGCTGACAGCTGCTCGGATATCTTAACGTAGCTGCACTTGACTTTTGATAGTTCATAAATTAAAAAAAAAAAACTTTCTGAGGTGGTGAAACTTTAGAGTCAAGTGGGCGACATATTTATATTAAAATGAAATGCAAAAAGTTATTGACTGAAATAATTCAGGAGCAATTTGGTGGCATTTGGAATTGTGGCGCATGAAGTACCAACGAAATTTTAAATTTTATAGAGCTTCTGAACTGCTCTAGACAGAAGTATTGATTTGTAGCAAAAAGTAGTGAGAGAGGACCTGAAAGGTGTACGAGTACTGTGCTACAAATTGAAAAAAAAACAGCAAGAATAAAAGATGGACACAATTTGTTTTTAAACCAGCGCCAGAGATTTGCGAAAGTTTTGTTATCATACCTGTTAAGTCATGAGTACTACTCGTACTAAGTAGCAATTTAAGGACTTTGGCTTTCCAGAGAAGTACGCAATACTTTTCAAGTACATTACATTTGTATCAATTACTACTCGAGTACAATTACTTGGAACTGAGAAATATTTGAAAATACCATCAAGTACTGAAAGTACTCGAAAGTACTCGAAAATACTCGCTGAAAGAATTGCAATTCGTTTCCAAGTACTTTCAATTACTTTTAATTACTTTGAAGTACTTGGAAAAGGATTGCAATTCTTTTAGCGAGTATTTTCGAATACTTTCAGTACTTGTTGGTATTTCCAAATATTTCTCAGTTACAAGTAATTGTACTCGAGTCCTAATTTCAATTCAGCTAGAAAAACGTATTCATTATAAGTACTTTAAAAAGTATTTGTATTGAGTACTAATTGTACTTAAAATTAAACAGGTCTGTTTATTATAAATTATAAATTAACTAAATGAAAACAAACTACATATCCTATATAATTAAAATATGGCAAAGTACGAATCAAATGCAAGAAGACTAACAATGAACAAATAAATTGTTCCAGGGTTGCCATCAGTCTAAAAATGAAAATTTAATACATATGTTGACTTAATAAAATACAACACTGCTAGCATTAAATATATTTGAAAGGCGATAGGTTAAAAAATAAGAGAATATTTCAAAGCTATCTAGGGTTGCCAAGATTTATCAGAGACTAAAATAACTTAAGTAAATAATGCCACATTTTCACACAAGTTTAGTAAATAATAGAAATTTGAGCTGGCTTTGATATAAAGATATTTTTGAATAGGATTGCCAACTGTCGGCACAAATTTAAATAAGTTATTTAAATAAGTTTAATGTTTGTATTGATTTTGATAGCAGAAGAAAGGCGTTTCGGGCATATTTTTTTTTCTAAATGTTGCCACTTATGTGAGTTAAATTTTTTGAGAAATAGTAAACGTTATGACTAATCAAAAATTTTAGAACTCAATTCAATTTAAAAAAAATCTAAAATTAAATTAAAAAAAAAAATCTAAATAAGTTAGGGTCACCATTTCTTTAAAAGATCGCTACGGAAATATTTTAGAGTAGGATTGCCAACTAACAGCAAAAATTTTACCTAATTATTTAATTATAAAACCAAAACATTGACATTAGACGAAAGGTGTTTTCGGCGTATTTTTCGAAAGGGTTGCCACTTTTTTAATTAAAATTTTTAGAAATGGCTAATGTTATTAATAATAATACAATTTGGAACTCAATGTATTAAAAACATTCTAAAATAAAATCTAAATAAGCTAGGGTTGCCATTTGTTTAATGATTAAAGTAAATAAAATTAGTAAGTTAAATAAATAAAATAAATTATGAAGTGCGGTTGCCATCTGCAAATATGTACAGTAAAATCTGTGAAAAAATGTGCATATAATAGTAAACGTCAGTTATTCTAAAACATTTTCATATAGAAATATTTGTGAAAAGGGTTGCCACTTTTCACAAAAATTTTAATTTAAATGTCTACGTGCATAAAATAATGCAAAACAAGTGTCAAATGACAGGAAATTTATAATGTATTATTTAAAAATATTTCTAAGCAGAGTTGCCAACATAAAATTGGTTAGCTAAAATTTTTCAAAACGAGGCATCATAGAGCATGCCACTTTCCATTTATTTCCTTTTTTAAGATCCGCTTGTCTCTTTATCTTTTGTGTGCGAAATTATCACCTAAATTTTCGTGCTATTTTGCTTTTTCATCTCCATAAGCTATTTATATATTAAAATAGTCTTTAGCAAAATCTTTCGGAGTAGTTCGCATGAATAGATGTAGGGACTTATAAATATTTTTTTTATTTCATCTATTGTGTGTGCGGCTTTGTTATTGGCAAATTTTATATAGGGTGTTCCGATAGCAGCGCAATATTTAATATTTTGTCACTCGTATCGTTTCACAATAACAATGAAATGAATATAGAACGAAAATGTATTGTTTGAGTTACTTTAGGAAACTCTTAGTGCTAATGGCCAGTAGGAAATCGGCGGCTTACATTTGCACGAATTTAGATGCTAAAAAAGATACGTTTAAAAAATGGCATAGAATAGAACTCAAAGTATCTTTAATGAAAGCTGTTTAAATTTCTAAATGTATAATATTGTTTTTGTTTTTTTTTTTTTTTTAATTTCTTAATTTTTTAATGAACTTATTAATTTTTCGTAGTTAAATTGTCGTTGACTTTTCGCACTGACAATTTTCGGAGCTGCACAGCATGACATATGTGAGTATTACTTAAGCTCAATCACTTCTCTTGCGATGACATTTTTGTTTGTGAAATAATGGCAAGTTTTATATTCACTCCGGGAGTGCCTCTCACAAGCGATGCTCAGCTAGCGTCTGGCGTTGTATGTATTCTAAGCGCCTTGGTGGACCACCGCAAGCATCACTCAAGCAAACTCTCACTAATCTCAAGCATTCCTATAGCCGGCGGCGCCTTGTAGTATGCCACGCTCAAAAATTTCACAAAACCCTCCGCACAGCTAGTAGCTTTCCGTTCGACATGTGCGCACGTAAAACGTTTATCGTGTTTGTTATTTATTTATTTGTTGCTATTTGTTGGTATTTTTTCTATTTCACATTTCCATTTGCCGCACACCAAACGCCACATCATCACCAACATTGCTACCAAGCCTAGGGTTTCCTTTTATAAATTCATGCTGTCGCTCATTCATGCTGGCATTGTGTGTGGTGAAATATTTTGTGGCACATATACCCACACACACACACACACACACACACACATACATGGCACAACTAGCGCTTTTCGACACTGAGCTGAAAAATCGCAGAGTGGATTATATTAATATACATTTTCTATAAAGTATACACGACTATAAATACATTTATTTCCCATAATATATGTGTACGAGTGTGTGTGTGAGTGAAGGTGTGTTTGTGTAAAGCACTTCTAAAATGGAATTTTCGTGCTAGCTTGCTATTAGAAAAATTACACACAAAAAAAAAAAATGCATACGAAAAATGTTGCAAACGAAAATAAAAAAAAAAACAAAAAAAAAAATACTTAGCATGTTTTCGGGCGCGCACGCATGAAAAATGTATAGCGCAAATACACATCGACAATACAACTTTGAATTCAATTTATTCACATTGTTAGCGAGACGTGCAAATCATGCTGATGCTGGCATATGTTGTTGGGAAATTACAATAATAGCAACAAAAAAATTGACTTGCAAATTTAGCAATTTTAATTAACTGGCAATCAAATTCCCAATGGAAAATTGATTATGAAAAATGTGTCGTGTACATATAAAAAAACAAAAGCTTTGCCGGCTACAAAAATCACTGCCTAATTGCTGCTTTGTGTGCTTTTTGGCTTATGCGCCGCCTAAAAGCAATAAAATAACAAAAACTTTGGTTAGTTAATTGAAAAAGAATTACTGGAAAATGTGAAGTGAAAAAATTTGTAAACATAAATATTTCATTGACCGGGGCAACATTTAATTTTAGCTGTCAGCAACATTTTAGTTAATTTGTGAATCACTTAAAATTTAATTAACTCTACGTTTAATTAAGTGATTGAAGTAAGGAAAATTATAATTGCATATTTTTAAGAGTAGCAATTTTTGGTTGGTATTCTTGACAATGAATTTTAAAATGAATTTTTTGCTAATTATTTAGATAACCTAGGGGTTATCAAGGCGCTATATTTTCTTCAAAATGATACCATTTTGTGTATTCAAATCAAATGTATTGCTCGAAGCACTGTAACCTAGAAATAATAATTTGGCGGAATTCCGCCTACAATTTGTGGTGTGGGCCTTGACTCTAAACGGCAGATGATTTTCATGTGAATTCTTTAAAATCCTTGTACGCAGAACTGGCGAACTCCATTTTACTAAGAAGTATTCAGTACCGAGTTTGATGAGATAAATTGCTTGCTCTCTAGCGAGGCCGCCACTGCACATACCACTTCGTGAAATGCAGATTTAGCATAGCGCTCCTTTAGACATGGGCTGGGCTGGAGATAACCCCGACTTAGCAAGCCAATTGCAAATGTGAATGCCTGGTAGCTTCTTGAAGATTATTAAGATAAATGACGAAACGCTAACGGATCTGAAGTCCAATGGTAAGGAATATGACTTACCATTGGAGATGCTTTGAAAATACCATCTGACCCAGGAAACACCATCATGTGTGCCTCTTGTAGCATGGGCGGAAAAATCCCGTCCGGACGATGAGAAAGAATTGATTGCCCGTGCAATTTTTTCTCGTGTGTATGCAGGAGTAGCCCCAGGCTTTTTTTTGAGTTATTGGACCATGCTCCATCCTCTTTCTTCTGGAAAGATGGGTTGCATTGAGCTATCGAAGAACCTTACCAATCCGTGCCGATTCCTTGGTTGACTCTATGGAAGAGCAGAAATCTCTACAGGAGATCTTTGCATGGCTGTCAATTGCCTGTGGCGTAACTGAAGTTAAAAAGTTTCGTGGTATGTTTTCGAAGCTTGCCAAGACTGATTGGCAAGCACTACTGTAGGTCGAGTCACTTGTACTCTAAATCCTCCGGAGATTTAATATTATTTGAAGACTGTACCACGAGGTTGTTTCCGATTCACCCAAATCGAATAGTTTGTGCTAGAAAACAGAGCAGCAAACTATTACTAATAATGAAATCGAAAAGAAATCCACCGCAGGCGTTGATTTCCGTACTTTCCGTGGCTGCCTATGAGCCGATGAACAGCTTTCGGCGGAGCGTCGTCGTCAAGTTTTTTGGATTTTCTCTTTTTCTTCCCAAAAATATTTTTGTGTTGGAAACAAATTTCCAGACAATTTTCGAATTTAAAACTTTGAAATTCTTTTACATTTGTCGAATTTTTATAAATTTCGAAAAAGTGTGAAACTTCGACTTAAATAATTTTTTTATAGAATTAATTTTATTTGTAGGTATGCTATTTTTTTGTAATTTAAATATTATCAAAACTTGTTAACACATTTTTGTACTGTTTTCATAATCACAGGCGCATATTTTTTCAAATATGTACATCGCGTGCCACCGCATTTAAGGATCTTTAATAGTTCAAAGCCCATTATGAAACTAAGCGCTACCAGCATTTTAATTAAAGATTAAAAATATTTTTTTTTATATACAACATTGTTTTTGTTTTTTTTCAAAATCGAATTAATCCTTAATTAATTAATATTAAATGCGCTTCACGTCAAATACTCAATCAATAATTACTTAGCTATTTTATGTATATAAATTATAATTTCTTCTTCAAAGTAACCACCTTGCTTGCTACGATGGATGAGTAACATTTCTCATTCAATTAATGCTAATGTTCTAAATCAAAATTTTCTTGGAAGGAAATTTGAAATGTTACACGTAATATCAAACAATGCTAAATTTGAAGCAAATCAAATAGATTTGTACAGTGTGCGACATAACGGTAACACAACCTGATGTTCACAAGTTTTGACTATTTATTTTACTTTATTTAATACTAATTATTATTATTTTTTTAATAAAAATAAAGGGCATTCTACAACAAATACCTTTTAAATCAAAGTCTCAAACTTTGTTTAGATGGGGGGAAAAATTCAATTAACTTTTCATATGATTTTAAAATGTTTAATTCGAGCTTTTAGAAAAAATATGGGTACGCAGTTTTTTGGAGCATTAAAGTTGATTGTAAGAAAATACAAATCTGAAGTGGCTACAAATTTGGTTTTTAGTAATTTTTTACCTAAATCCCTTCCGCAAATTCGTCCATATGGCGCATGCAGCGTCAGTAAAAAAAAATTGTCAAAAATTAACAATAATTTACAGCTACCTGAAACTCACACATTATTGCACTAAAATTAGATGGACTATGAAACTGCGTACTTAAATTTTGCTTATTAGAAATTCGAATTTCGAATTTTAGAAATCATATGTAAAGTTTGTGGAATTTTTTCCTCCATTTGAACAAAGTTCCCAACTTGGATTTAGTTTAAAAGCGTTTGTTGTATTTGGAATGGACTATATATTTAAAAAAAAAATAATGAAAAATTGAATAAAGTAAAAAAAAAAACATGCGTGCCACTAAGAGCGCGCGCCAGAAGTAAAACTTTTGTGCCGATTCTACAAAGAGATATAGAGCTGAATAGAGAGTTTTATCTTTAGGATATCTTACCTTTTGAGATTTTTTTAGGTTGAGTGAAAATATTAGTCGAAAAATAGTATTAGAAATGAGTAAAAATAGTAGTAGAAATTTGTGAAAGCCGCAGTAGAAAGTAGTACAAATAGTAGCAGTATTAAGTAGTAGCATTAATAAAAATATAGCAAAAGGTAGTAAAATAGTAGTAGTAGTTAGTAGTAACAATAGTAGTAGAAATTACTAAAAGTAATAGTGGCTTTAGTAGTAAAATCGTAGTAGAAACTAGTAAAAATAGTAGTAGTAATAAGAAGTAGCTTTAGTAAAAATAGTAGAAGGAAATATTAAAAATGGCAGGAGTAGTTAATAGTAGCTTTAGTAAAACTAGTAGTCAAAATTAATAAAAATAATAATAGAAATTAGTCAAAAATAGTAGAAGAAATTAGCAAAAATAGTAGTTCCATTAGTAAAAATAGTAGTAGGAATTTGTTAAAAACCGTAGAAGAAAGTAGTAAAAATAGTGATGCATTAGCAAAAATAGTAAGAAGAAATATTAAAAATAGGAGGAGTAGTTAATAGTAGTATTAGTAAAAATAGCAGTAGAAATTAGTAAAAAAATTAAAGAAATTAGTCAAAAATAGTAGCAGAAATTAGCAAAAATAGTAGTTCCATTAGAAAAAATAGTAGTAGAAATTTGTTAAAAACCGTAGAAGAAAGTAGTAAAAATAATAGTAGTAGGAGGAAATATTAAAAATAGCAGAAGCTGTTAATAGTAGCTTTAGTAAAACTAGTAGTAGAACTTAGTAAAAAAAATTAGAGAAATTAGTCAAAAATAGTAGCAGAAATTAGCAAAAATAGTAGTTCCATTAGAAAAAATAGTAGTAGAAATTTGTTAAAAACCGTAGAAGAAAGTCGTGGAAATAGAAATAGTATTAAGTAGTAGCATTGGTAAAAAGAGTAGTATAATTTAGTAAAGTAGTAGTAGTAGGATTAGTACAAACAGTAATAGAAATTAGTAAAAAGAGTAGTAGTATTATTGTTATTAGTAGTAGTAATAAGTAGTAGCATTAGTAAAAATAGTAGTTAATAAAAATAGTAGTAGTAATTAGTAGTAATAGTAGCTTTAACAAAACCATCCCTGCCGCTAAAGAAGTTTCACTTCAATAAATAGTCATGTGAATATGTGGCTGTGCTAACGTTATGTCGCATACTTTATGTACTATATCTATATGACGATGGTAAATCAAGAGTTATGTGAATGTACAATTAATTACATGTATGTATGTATGGGTTTATCAAATGTCTGCATATATGAATTGGTTTGATGCTGCACAACAACTGATGCTTTGCTGCTATACTACTAAATTATTATTTAGGTATCTCTGCGTAGCTTTGTTGTGTTTGCTATTAACGCTTGCTGCTTGTGTTCGCCATTATTTTTGTTATCATTCTTCGGAATTCTGTTGTGTGTATGCACAACGGTGGTGTACAACGGTCGTGTACAGAGCTTACCTGTACAGATATCCATAGTATACCTATGCAAATGTTCATTAGAAGTAAAATACATTTTCCTGTGCCTTCAGGTATGCTCTGCTCTTCACCTCACTCTCACTTTCTTTCTAATTAATTTGCTGCTGCTCTAAAATATTGAATTACACAAATTACATTGTAGAGATATTTAATCTTATTCAGCTATGTATGCCTGTGTGTGTGTGTCTGTGTGTGTGTGTATGTATGTGTATGTATGTATAGCATATTGGTGTGACGCTTTCTACCTCCTGAAGGTTGCTATAGAGATAATTGCTGTTTGTATTCAATTTATATGAAAAGTGCTTATCTTTGATCAGGGCGTATAAAATTGTATGCCAAACTTTGGTAGGCTCTGCTTATACATAACTGTAAAATAACGGTGCAAGTGCGGAAAGCGAGAAGCATAACAATTATGTATTTGGCTTCACTTTGGCAAGCGAAAGCATAATTTTAAGCTGGCAAGGGAGAAAACAATTGCAATTGCTTGCCTGAGTTTTGTGTAGCTTACCAAAATACAACAGCAATTGTGTAGTTAATTGCGTTTTGCATTCAAATGCGAGATTATTCAAAGCAAGATTATTCTGGCAATAAAAACTGATTTGAGTTGTGAGCGCACAAAAGTGTGCAATGTGTGTAGGGAAATTTCGTTAGAAATTCTCTTTTATGTGACTAATTGATTTGTTTTACTGATACTTAAAAACACGTTAGGCAATTCAAAAGATGTAATCTATTTTAAAGTAGCAGAAGGCTTGGAATTTGAACTTTTTAAGTAGAAAAGATTAAAGCGTTTTAGAAACAATTTTGTGTCTGCTATCTTCAACAAAATTATAGCTTCTAAAATGTATGCTAAAAACTGTCTTTAAATCTCATTTCATTAAATAAAATTACTCACTTTTTATAGCATATTTTCGGGCTTTAGCAGTGGCACAATAAATCCAAGTAGCTTACTTTTCAAATCAAACATAACATACTTTCCAAGCGACTTCCACGTTCTTTCAAAATCACAACTCAATTCGCACGCTCGAAAGTATTTTTCTGCTACGCAAAATATTTAGCGTGCAGATAAGTTACTTAAGAATATTCGTATACATATAAATGTATGCACATTAGCATGGTCCAAAAAGCATCATGGACAAAAATTGAAGTAGGGATTTTAATTCTGCATCAAAAAAATAAAGAATAGTTAAACCTATAATATTTTTGATGCGCCCATTTGCAAATTTTTTAAGCGACTTTTTGGGGACAATTTCAAAATAGTTAATATTAGAAAATGATTCACTAAACAATTGTGTATTTTTTTCGGATTTTGTTGAAAAAGTCTGAGTTTGCCGATTGAAAAGTATTGAATTTAAAGTTTTAGCGCCATTGCTACGATAAATTGTGCTTCCAAATCTAAACTGTTAATTCCATTGCATTCAGCCTGAAAGTATGCATAACAAAAACGTAACAGTTTTGAAATCTTTGTAACGCGTTATTTACGTGGATGCAAAATGATGGGAACCCGCCGTGCGACGGACTTTTACTACTACGAGTAGTATAAAATACAGGAAAAACTTTGAACGTGGCATCCAAACATTTTCATTAAAAAAAATTGCAGAACTATGGCATTGTTTGTTTCGCTATAGAACAAACCTAGCAGGTCCGTACATTAAACTTCCGACTTTATTTTTTTTCGGGTCACCCTAATGTACATTAAATCCACCGCGTATATCTCAATAACAATAAGACGCTGTAAGTGAACCAAAGAATGTCGAAGCTGCAAAGTATGCAAACACTATTTATGCAAAATTGTATGTAGATAGATAGATGGCTTTGAGATGGCAATCCCAACGCTTTTCACAACACCGTCTTGTGTTAATATTATGCTTGGAGTACTTTAGCGAGTGTTGGCTTGAGTACTCAGCGACAAAAGCACTCGAGCGTTATGTTACTACTCAGATGAGCAAAAGAAAAGAAGTGTAGATATGAAGTTTAAAGTTGAAAATGTTAGTTATATTGTTTTTGCAAAGAAAGTGAGAAGATAAAATTGAGCTTGTAGAAGACGCATTTTTATATCAAAAAAACTTCAAATTTTGAATGGTATAAAAATTAAAAAAAAAAAAAATAAGTGGAGTTTGTGTTTCACTGCATACAACTAGGCGTGCATATGCGTGAAGTTCTTAAGGCTTTGGTGTGAAACAAAATGTTTTGTAGTTTTGAAACTTTTTCTGTTTCGTATAAAATATCCGTTTTCTTCATGAAAAAAAAAACGATTTCAAAACGTTTGATTGAAGCAGTAGTTAATATTTTTACTTTATTTAATTTAATTTATATTAATTTGATTTTATTTTGAATTTTTTGTATTATATTTTACTTTAATCTATTTCTTTGAACTTTTTTATTTATTTATTTTTTTGTTATTTTATTTTTCATTATATTTTCTCATATTTCAAACTGTTTTTTTTTTAATTTCATTTCGCTTTTGATTATAAATAAAGGGTTTGCCTTTGATTTGTTTTTAAAGTTTTGTATATTAATTGATTTTTACGTAATTTTATAATTAAAAATAATTTTTTAGGAAAGCTCAAATTTCAAACTTCGAATTTCGTTTCTCGATTTCGGAGGCTAACTTCAAAAAACGACCAAATTATGATTAAAGCTCTTAAAAATATTATTTTGGTCCAATATCCAGAAAAAAAATTGATTTTGGTGTATAGTGTTATCGATATGTTCATTATTTTCGATCTTGTTATCATTATCAAATTTGGTATTTTAATCTGTCCTTTAACTGTGTTCAGTTGTTATTATTTTTGTTATCGTTGATTTCATAAAAAGTCGTTAACCTTATAGATTTTGTGGTCTTTATCGATGCTGTTATCGCTTTCAATTCCATTATCGGGTTTATTGCTATCGGATTTGTTATCGTTGTTATCGTTTCTATTATAGTTTTTGCTTTCATTATTGCGTTATTGTTGTTTCTCTACCGTCGTTAACGTTATAGATTTTGTGGCCTTTATCGATGCTGTTATCGCTTTCAATTCCATTATCGGGTTTATTGCTATCGGATTTGTTATCGTTGTTATCGTTTCTATTATCGTTTTTTGCTTTCATTATTGCGTTATTGTTGTTGTTCTACCGTTTGGTTTGTCATTGAAAAAAATATATATATTCCGCTACGCTGTCGGATCACTAAATGCGACGTGTAGTTTTGTTAGGCGACGTAAACCTCACGTATCCTTCAAACGAAACAGATTAACTTACATGCCACGCTTTCTTTAGAACCCGGTCACAGTGGAATTTCTAAAAATTTGATGGCTGAAAAATTAAATGCATAGTCTTCGCTAGCCAAAGTCCTCTGATCTGGAGATAAAATGAAGTTTCACTGATCAAACTTGGCACCTTCTGCTTAGTCATCGCTTTTCGCTACTCCATCTCCACATCCTCCATATGAACTATGTATACGTTAGAGATACGGCATTGCGTCGAAAGTATCGAAATTGTACTCATACTCAAAGTAGGGCCCTAAAAGAAAAGGCTCGCCACAAATATCGAAAATAAATGAAAATAAGTCTAAAAATATGTATCATCATAATTGTATGAAAAAAATTTAACAATTGGTTAGCACTTTGCTTATTGTTATTGGGTTAAATTTTTTTAGGCTTCTATTTTGCATATAATCTGAACTCTCCTGATAAAATATCATCATATTACACTGTACATTCGTTTCGAAAAGAAATCGAACTATAAAACAATCGAGTAAAACAGATCGGTATCGAAGGCCAAAGTATCGCTATGGTATCGTATATTATCGAAATGTGTGTCCTTACTTACAGCACACTCTGCGAACTCGTCACTATTAATCACAAAATTAAAGTTGGCTTCATAAAACAAAAAAAAACGCCTTCCAACCGAGGCACATTAAACGCCTGAAAATAGGCTATACAAAATTGCACATTCATTGCTAGTTGTGTTGCTGTAGGCGTAAATGCATTAATGCACGCTAACAAACTAATATACTAGACACTAATGCACGTATTTATAAATACATACACGTATGTATGTGTGGGTGTGTGTGGAAATATTAAAAAACATTAGCGTGCTATTCAAGAGAGCGTTAGCCAGGATAATGTTTTAACAGTGGCATTGTGCCTTTTCAATGCACACATTACAAATCATTTAGCTCGCATTAGAATGTGTTTTTTTTTGTATATACAAATGTTTGTGTTTTATATATCTATGTTTGTTGTATATAATTAGAAGAAGCTAATGCGCAGTTTAAGTAAAATCAGTGTGCATTAATATTTTGTATTTATTTTTGTACACGCACATACTGAGCTAAATTAAAACACACAAAAAGCAGTATAGAATTTAAATTTGAACTCCAGTTATGAATAGAAAGTATATTTCATAATTATAAAGGCACTAAATATTAGTATAAGTTTTTACTATTTCTTTTTTGCTTATTTAATTTTAATTATTATAATTTTTAGTACAGTTTATTCTAGTATTAAAGTGCAAAATGGAAGTAAATACAAATTAGCTCCGATTTATTTAACGTATGCTCGTAACTTTATTTATATGGCAAACGCAATACAACACCGCCAGCGCAAAAAAAAACGCAATGAAAAACTAACGGTAATTATTAAAATTTAATGTGCCTTAAAACTTTAAACATTTTTGAAACTCTGATACATTTTGAAATTTTAAGAAAAATCTGTTGAATTGATTTTTGATTTGATTTTTCTAACGAATTTTTTTTTTTTTTAATTTTGAGTACGAGTTTTTGAGTAAATGCATTTCTAACACTTAAGAGGTTATCGAAACAATTATTGCAGTGGTAAGTGAAATTTTTACTTCTTTGTCGTTCAGTATAGAAGAGATCTTAACAGAATTACAATTTCTTGAAATATAAAGCTTTTAATTTGTCGAAAACGCGGCATGTGACACTGTTAAATTTTTTTTTAAATATAAGGTTTTTAATTTTTCGAAAATCTAACATCTGGCACTCTTATATAAGTTTGAGCAAAAAAGTTCATTTATCATTTCAATTACGCATTTACATGTAATAATTTAAAATAATTTGTTAGCAAAAGTCCAATTTCGAACTTCGAAGGTCCATATTTCGGCTAATCACAAAAAATGGAGATGGAAGAATTTTCGACTTAATTTTACGAGCTTTGTTTGATTTTCACTGTAATTTGACAGTTGTTTCTCCAACCAGTGGGCGCTAATCAGGGTTGCACAGAGAAATTAAATGTGGATTAATTCCGCAATCGCTTGGTGATGAGATTTTCAACTCATACGATAACTAGAAGATTAAGTTTTGTTCTGGACAAAGTCAAGTGCATATTATAAATATGCGGCTGGGAATTTTTGGCAAGTTTCGGCACTTTATTTGTTACTTAAAAATTTCGTTATAATTTTTAATTTATTATAACAAAAACAAAACTGCATAAATTCATTCTTCTAACTTTGGGTATGCCGGTTTTAGCCCATTTGATTTTAGCATGAGCGAGAGTTTTAAGTAGCTACAAATTACCATTGAGTTTTGAAACTTTTTCTACTGACTATGTTGCGCGCGTTTTTCTATAAAAACAAAAAAAAAAAAAACGACCACATGTTATATGGATGAATTTATGAAAGAGCAATAGGAAAAAAAATTGCCAAAAATACACAGTAATTTTAAGACACTCAAAACTTGCACTTTATTATGCTAAAAATAAACTGGCCAACAACATATTTTTTTGAAAAATGCGAAAACCAAAATATTTTGTTAGAAATAACTGTACTCACAAAAAACGTAAAATATAATTCGTTTGGTATGAGTTTTTTTTTTTTGATTTTTTTTTTGTGCGTAGTGTGAGATCCCTTAATCTACATTTGTATAATTGATTTCCGCATATCCAGTACGTGCGCAATGCCTATCAATTACTTAATACGTGCTTATGACGGAATATATGCGCATAAACACATACATAGATTTACCTTTATATATCTATGAGCAAGCATACATATGTAATTCGACACACAAATACATATATTAACATTCTTTAAGCTTAATGGAGTGATTAGTTATTTATTAGTTAAATCGACAATTACAATAATGACGCACATATAACGATTAACCCACTAATTATGGATTAAAATGTTTGGAACAACAACTACAGTAACGTACAAAGCATTTGTAATTGAAATAGGATAATGTGAATGCTCTCGATTGCATAGCCGTTAAATGTTTGCTTATTAATTTTATTTTGTTTTTTTACAATGACTATTTACTTGTGTAATTTAAATAAATCAAATTTCGGAGTTCAATTCTAAGCTCCCTATTATGTTTACTATACAAACTAACAAAATATTTATAATTTATCATAATTTGTATCAAGCAAAAAAAGTTTTGGTTATTCCGTACAAACCTTGATTCAACTTAAAGTTTCAGTGTCCAGAGTATTTCATGATTTTAAAGACCTCAAACAAGCATTAAAGCAAGTATTTTATTTGTGAAGAGCATTTAACATCTTGATAATTTATATAAGAAAATAACTTTTTATTTTTGACACAGCATAAATATCTTTGTGTTAGAATGTCAAATGCGCAGAATAGATTGGTAAATGTAAGTAAAATAAAAGTAAATAATAGCTACATTCGATGAGACGAAGCAAACACAACTAAAAGAAAGTTGCGAATTATTTTGAATGATCAGCATGAAAAATTGCCCCTTAAGATGGCAAAATGCCGAAACATGGTTTGTCTTCAAACCAAACTTGTTCTTCTTCCCTAATTCACTGGGTTGTGTTGTTTACACAAACAAAATACATGGCCAATACTGGGCGAATTCAGATTTTGACATTTCACTCGCAAAACTACGGTTCGCCTTGGTTATCTTGCTATCAACTTCTATGGTTCCATATTGAGAAAAACTTAGCATTTCGTTTGCACTCATCTAATTGCTTGGCACCGCCTCGTCATTCGAGCTGTCAAGGATTCCAGGACCGCCAAGACTTTTTGAAAAAATTGCTCAAAATTCGCCACATTACTGCGCTATTTTACAATTTCCCGCAGGCTTTCTATAGGGATAAGTAAGGGCTGGAAATTGTGGTAGCCACTCAGAGATGCCTAATTCATTCCTCAGCAACTGCGATTTTAAGACCTTTGCCTTGCAGTTCGGCTCGTCATCCAGTTGGAATACCCACCTTGGTGGCATTTCCCACTGGGTCCCAAATCAAAAGCGGCAATGTGTTGTCAGGTCATGTCAATGCCACTATGTTTGAATGTGCAGTATGCCTCGCTTAATTGCACTTCGAAAGTTGCACAATTTTAGGTTTATTTAGCCGGAGAATAAAATACCTGTGAAAAATTAAAGGCATATTTTTTTCGATAACTTATATTTTTAACCAACTATGCGGGGACACCAATCAATCGGGGGTCAATTAAGCGGGGTAATACTTTATTCACACATATGATTTTTGATGACGTTTGTTTCGAGCGCCACGAACGTAGCGCATGCCATCATTTCCTAACAAGTGAAATTTTGACTGCCGGTTCTTGAAGAGATTGGTCAGCCAAGCACTTTTAAAAGGAAAGGAGTTTCCCCTGTCTCTCTGAAAATCGCACTGCCAGTTTTTTCATCGATGTACTACAGTGACGTTTATGTTCTTTAATTAAATCGAAATAATTTGTAAAACATTTTATGGGAACGGCTTTGTGAAAAGTTCCATTTGTATAGTCACCACTAACACGCGAGCGCACAATGCTTCGCCGAATACGTTTGGTGCCTTTTAGGGCGAATTCATACATATCAGCTGATGGCGAATTCACATGTATTTTGTTTTTGCTGCCATGGCTTCAGCTCTCAAACCGGTAAAAGTAACAACAAATTACATGTAATTTGACATTTCTAGCCGTGAGACGAGACGAAATGTTAGTTCAACTCCACCTTAAATGAATTGGCCTTGGAGCCATTGTGTATTTCTCAAAAACAGCGTTATATGGCTAAGCAAATATTTATTTAATTTTACTTTCAAATATAACATATCAAAGGAAAAATGATTTTGTAAGAACAAAAAATTCGAAGCCTACATTCCAGGTGCAAATGTTTTGTCCATCACTGTAGGTACATCTATCAAATGTCGTGCTTAACTGTATAAGAAAAAAAAAAATACGAAATTTAATCTTATCATTGCGACATGCCTACACACTTCACATTAATAACTACCAACATCAACAACAACAGCAGCAATAAATTGTCAAGTGGGCAGTAAATATGCGGCAGTTATCAACAAAATACGCTCTACAGTTATTTACTTTTAACGCTTTGGTAAATAAAAAGGAGGGGTAGCTGAAGGTATATATATATAGTATATATGTATATAGCTGAAGAAGTGCGCCTTAACTAAATATGCGAAATGTACTCAAAGGGATTTTGAAGCGCTCTGCGTGTGTGCGTGTATGTGTGTGCTTGTAAAGCGCTGTGACGCCAATCATAACACCACAAAGCCAATAAGTCACTGCTGTGTATACAAACCATTTTGTTTGAGAGCTTATGTGTGATCCACGCTTTGCATGCACTACCGTGACTCAAGCAACTGATCACAAGGTTAAATTTTTTCATATTTTACTTTGAAAATTCTTTAATTAGAGTTTTTAAGAAAGCAATGCAAGGTATGCAATTTTAATTTAATTTCAACATAATTATGGCTAGTCTGAAGTGGTGGAAAATTCTTGCTGATTTTTGAATTTTTTTACCTTTGGTCATACCCACAATTTTCTATATAACGAATGAATTTTATATCATTATATGCTGGTGGCTTTGCATATCTTCTTAAAAATAGTGATTTTTTATCGATAAAAAATATTTGTTATTTTTATCGATAAAAAATAATCGTTATTTTTGAAATTTTATCTTTTCGATAAATATTGATCGATATTTCGTGACTTTTATTACCCACAATTTTCTATATAACGAATGAATTTTATATCATTGTATGCTGGTGGCTTTGCATATCTTCTGAAACATAGTGATTTTTTATCGATAAAAAATAACTGTTATTTTTTTCGATTAAAAATAATCATTATTTTTGAATTTTTATCTTTTCGATTAAATTTGATCGATATTTCGTGACTTTTATTACCCACAATTTTCTATATAACGAATGAATTTTATATCATTATATGCTGGTGGCTTTGCATATCTTCTGAAACATAGTGATTTTTTATCGATAAAAAATAATGGTTGTTTTTATCGATAAAAAATAATCGTTATTTTTGAATTTTTATCTTTTCGATCAAATTTGATCGACATTTCGTGACTTTTATTTTTCTCGATAAAAAATAATCGTTATGCTTGGATTTAAAATATCTCAGTGATAATAAACAACAACATCTTATAATTTATGTTTTATTATCCAAAAAATAAACATCAGAGAATTTCGATCAAATATGATCGAAAAAATTTACATACAAGAATAAAAAATAACGATTATTTTTAATCGGATCAAACAAAAAATATCCAAAAATATGAATAAAACTTAATCGGAAAAATTGTAATCCAATAATAGTGAATATTCTGATCGATATACTACAAACTACGACGTATCTGATAAAATTTAGTCATCAAAATATCAATCAAATTTAATCGAAAATAATCACAAAATAGCCATTAGCAATGATTTTAAAAAATATTCTACATATAAAAAAAAGAACAGAATAGCATATCATGTCGCATACGGATAAAATAGATACATATATCAGATTTTTGTTTTGCATGAATTCTTTCCAATAATTTGTTTATCCGAAAATATTAAAACAACGATTATTTTCGGTCCCGGCATATCTAAAAATTCGAATTAAAGAGTTTGAAAATTTTGTGAAAAATGTTTGATTTTTTATAAATTTTGTACAAAGTTTAATAGCTTAATTTTTCTAATTTTTCTAATCGAACAAACTAAAGTTTTTAAAAAAATTAACACAAAAGACTGAGCTCTGAAAAAAAATTGTTATTATTCTAAAAAAAAAACAATTACTATGTGATCATTTATTTGAGTCACGGTGCATATTAGCTCAGACGCCTAGCGTTTGTTTCCGTGCATTTGTTGACCTCCTTATGTAACTGTAAGCCTGCGGCATAATTGAAAGCAATGTGTCAAATTGTTAATTATAATACATTAATAAACTGAGACGAATTAAACGCACTGCGGGCTAGTTAAGGCAATAGCGGTGCAAGTAAACTCTGACTAGGAGTACTTAGCCAGCGATTAAGTGAGCGCTCTGACAAGAGATAAATAAGCGACCAATAAAGTACATAGCTTGCTTAATACAATCAATTAACGCTCGCGCCATCACTTAATTTATATTCGGGTTTTTTTTCTTTTTTTCCTATAAGTAACTAATAAATAATAAACTTTCCTAGCTAATCACTACTTTTATTAGCCAATTTACTGCTAAAGTAATTTTTGTCTCTCTGCCTCTTTGTCCACACTCTATTACTTTATCCTTATCTACTTACTAGTCGACCGCATTGTACTCATCTACAATGACAATGGTAATGAATTGTTAATTGGTTTGTTAATACAACTCAATTGCCAAGCGACTGAAATTGTACCAATTTCAGTGTCAATAAATAATAGCTCATAATAAGTATCCATAAAAATGGTATATGAAAAAGCTCAGTGGTAAATATATATGCTCCTATGTGAGTAGGAGAAGACATGATTGTGGGTAATGCAAAAATAAATTCTTTTACATGTACAGTTACTCAAACAATTGACCACATGGTCATTGTTTTTATATTATTCGCAATGCTTTTCGTGCTAAATTTTGTGCAACCATTTTTTAGAGAACTATAGTTTGTTCTAGAACAAAAAGATTTATAAAAATTACAAATGAACAAAACAGGATATAATTCTATCATGTCTCACGAGCTGTGAATTTTCCGTAAAATTTTGAAAATAATTTGAAATTTTGGTCTTGGAACCTTTTTTTTATTTAATGCAGAAGATGTGCAGACCGCCAGCAAATACTACATAGTCAACTGGAATTTATTGAAATCCATTTGTTGAAAAAAAATTAGATACTTAAAAATTTGGAATACTTTAATTTTTTAAATGAATCGGAATTCACTCCAATTTTTATACAAACATCAAATGGGCTACAAAACTGCATACCCAAAAGTTTTCTACTTTTCTGACTAAACAGTTGAAAAAATATTGGATAATTAAAATTTTGGAATAATTCCATTTTTTAAATGAATCGGAATTTACTTGAATTTTTATACTAGCATCAAATGGGCTACAAAACTGCATACCCAATAGTTTTCTAAAAACTCTGATTAAACAGTTTGAAAATTTGTTGACAATTTATTCGATTTTTATAAATTGCGTAAAAAGTCTGCTGTTTTAATTTGATATGCTGTTTGTTATAAAATGAAGTACAGTTTCATAAACAACTAACAAAATAGACTTAGATATAAATTGTAAATATTGTAGAAAGATATTCTTAGTGAGCAGTGATTTTTTTTTTCTTTTAATTTAATTTTAATAATTTTTTTATATAAAAATATAGTTCATTCTACAAAATTTTTTTTTTTTAGTTAAAAAAATTGTATGCAAATTATCAAAATTTTAAGTACAACCAAATGTATAGTCTTATGCCCTATTCAATTTTAGGGTGACAAAGTGCAATTTAAAGCTGGGCAAAAATGAAGGTTAATTTTATAAAAAATTTTGCTCACGATCTTTCGCCATTTTCTACATATAGCGCGTGCTGGAAATTGGTTTTTAATTTCAAATGAAATAGGGGGCTTACGGATATACTTATATTAAGGTTTCCTAATCCTTTAAAAAAAATTTTAGAGTATTATTTGTATCACCTTTTTCTCTGTACTACGACTACAGCGACAAAAGCGAATTTTAGGAATATATGATTTCATGAATCTACGACATATGAAAATATTTCTAACATTTTAAAACATCCTCTATTCTTGAAAAATTTTATGAAACCGAGTTTTCCAAATAAAATGTTTACATTAACGACATATTATTTAAAAATTGACAGGAAAAAAATTGTTTACATGTAAATGGCTAGTGAAACCGGCCGTAAATATTTTAGGGTCATGTTATTGTTTAAATTCTTTTAAGAATTTTAATTTTTTTAAATTTAATTATTAATTTTCTGCGCATTGTACATGCTAATTTTTATAAATATTTTTTTTTTGATATTTTAGAACTTTTTGATTTATCTAAATTATTTTTAAAAATTTTCAAAAAATGTAAACTGTTTTTTTTTACTAAAATACATAAAATTTGTTTTTAATAGAAATGTAATAGTTTTTCCATATTAATCACTCCATTTAAGTTAAATTATGTGGTTAATTACTATTATTTTTTCATTTTAAAATATCTTAAAATACTCAAACCAAATAATATAAACTAACATAACATAAAATAAAGCCACATGAAGACAAATAATATAAAACGTTATACAATAAAAAAAAAATAGAGTTTTTAATTTTCAAACATTTTCCAAACATTTTTTTTTTTTTTAAATTAATGCTTCTTTCATAAAAAAGCTTTTTTTTACATATACTCTTCGTACTCAAGCGCTCTTAATTTTTAAATTAAACTCACATGAAATTTTGTACATTCCATATGCACACAATCATTACATTTTTTTTAATTTTAATGCACTGTTTTTTTTTCTTTAATACAGAGATGTTTCTTAAAAAAATCACTAAAAACTTTTAGTTATCAAGTTTGCACATAAAATCTTACTCTCTTTTAATTTTTTATATTGCGTCTTAATTATTTTTCTTTTAATCTAGTATTTAATTTATTTAATAATTTTTATCGAAATTGAAAAATAGTAAATTTTTTATATTCAACGAAATATAAAAATATTAAAATTAAATTAAATAAATATACTATTATTATTCTATTGTTGCTTTATTCATCTATCTTTATTTAAAAAATTCGTTTTTTCCGTTGCCTTTATGTATGCATAATTTTTATTTGTATTTATTAGAATCCTTGAATATTTGAATTTATGTTTTGTGAGTTGGTGTTACGAACATTTAGTTTTTATTTACTTAGTTGTTTTTTTTCTTAACCCATTTCCTTTATTTAACACTTCACCATTCAATTTTTGTACATTTTATTAAAGCCATCTTATAATGAGTTTTTAATTTAAAATAAGTAGAAGAAAAATTTACCTTCTTTTTCGCCATATGCTACACTAAAAAAAGAGAAAGCAATCTTATTTGTATATGCTGCGCTTAAGAGTATACGATTACTTATTTTTGGAGAGCTTACGCTTCACGCGAAATTACTGCTCAACTAATACCCGCATTCTAAAGCACTACAGCAAATCCTGGAAAAATTATTGTAACTTACGCAACATCAATAACTTCTCTATATTTATTTATATTAAAAAATTCCTATTGTATTAGCAAAATACCATACCATTCCATTCTGTTGCGCAGCAGCAGCAGCATTAGCCATAAATTTTTGCATTTGTTGCAACCGCAAACCATTGCATACTTTCGGTCGTAAAACCAACATTTGTTTATTGAAATTCCACGTAGCTAGCTTAGAGCATATAAAAACAAAATAGTAGACGATTACCAACATACATACATATATATACTATATATAGTATATATTTGAATTAGCAAACATTAAAGCGAAATAGCAGAAATAAAACAAAAAACACAGCAAATTCTGCAATCATTTTGCAAAATGTCGCGCAATGAAAACTGTGTAGAGCGAAAAAGTTTAAGTGCATGTGTACGCGCGCGTACAAAACTATGCAATTTATACTTAAAGTGCGCGCACAACTGCATTTAATGCTCGTGTAGTCAAGGTGATAGAGAAATTGCAGCAGGATATGCCTTTGTGTTGTTTCTTGATGCGGAAATGGAGTTGGGAGTGGGAATGGCGATGAGGGTGAGGGGGTGAGTAATTTGTGCGTGACGCAAATTGTGTCACATCTCTCCATGGAATTTCGTGCTTTTACCGCTGCTACACCAGGCACGCAATAGCATTAAATGAACTCATACAGTTGGGTGTCGGTGTATGTGCGTTTAAAATAAGAATTTTTTATTTCTATTTATAGTTATAGTTATTTGTTTCGACTGCAGTTGGAAACATGCAACGCTAACTGCTGATAAGGATAATTGGAAAGTGTTGCCTTGTGAATAGTGAAAAGCTAAAAAGGGGAATGCAGCGGATTTTAAGAGATTTTTTTTATATTAAGACTTATGGTATGCACTGGAAGTTTTATTGCGCTAAACAAAGCTCTGAACGGGGGGGAAATAAACCACAGAAAAATATTTGAAGCTACAATAACCATTTCTACTTTGGCGATGATGTTTCTATAGGAAGGTCGTTTTAAAAAATAAGCAGTAAATTTGGCATTGATATAAAACTACAAGGCGAATTGCATGCAACTCTAAAGACATATGTGTATATAAAAATAACTTCGTTTCATCTGCTTGTGATATTTTTATTAGCCGCTTTCGAATGAACATAAATTTCCGAAGTGGTTTATGTTTCGAAACATATATTTTCAGCGCTCAATTTTAAGTCTTAAATAAATGACTTGCCGCCTTAAAATCTCTTATTGCAGCTATTACAAAAGCTTGCCAAATTTCGAAAAGTTACTGATCGAAGATTTCTGACCTCACAGATTCTTTGCAAAAAAACAAAAACCAAAAAAACCAAGTAAAATTTGTATTATCAATTTTGAAGTTATAAAAACAAACAAATGTTTCAAAAAATTACAGAATTTTGAATTTCAAAAATTAGAAAAGTTCAAATTCAAATGAAATTAAATTTTTTGCTAAATTTGTTTTTTTTTTTTATACAATATACTCTAATAGATCTGAAAAGAGTACGCCATTTTTAAAAAGTGTTTTTATTCATTTTGCACCTGTGAATGTTGAAAAAACAAAGTTTTTCTAAATAAATATTTTTTATGTTAAGCGAATAATCAATTCCGTAATGTTGATTAATTTGTATTGCGGAGAATTTAAGATCGCTTAGAAGTGTTCGATAAAATTCTTTCAAATTTTTAAAATTCAAAAATTCTAATTATTTTTCTATTACTAGAAAATTTTGTTCAAAGAATTATTTATAAAACCTCAAATATAAACTTTTAACACATTTTTGTATTCATAGAACTTTTTGAGATAGTGCAAAAATATTAATTTCAAAATTTTGGAATTTTTAAAATAAAAATAAAAAATTTTGGAATTTTTAAAATAAAATTAAAATAAAAAAATTTTGTATTTTGGTATTATAAAAGCAAAACGAAATTAATGAAATAAAATTATATAATTTTAGAATCTTTAAAATTAGAAATCTGTCAAAGTCATATATTAAATTGTTTGCTAATTTTTTTATATGTACAATATCTCTAACTGGAATTGGATTTTTGCAAACTTATAAAATTTCATTATTCTCAATTTTTTATTAAAAATTAAAAAAAGCCTCAATTGCGGAATTATAAAATATAAAAAAATTGTATAAAAAGGATTTCAGAATTTTGGAATTTTAAAAACGAAAAAAATTATTATTTTAAAGAAATTAATGAATTTTGAAATTTTAAAAGTTAGAAATAAATATCTTTAAGTGTCCTGGGAAGGTCATGCCCTTTTCAAAAAGTGTTTCAAAAATATGAATTGAAAATGAATATGATGGAATATGAAAAAATAAACAATTTTGTAAATCACAAAAAAACAATAGTTTTGACTAATTTGTGTTGCTGAATATTTTCAGATCACATAGAAGCAATGACTTTGACTTTTTTCAATATTAGCAATTTGTTTGCAAAGTATTTCTTTTTATCACATCTGACACCATTTTTGCAACCATATACCTTAGAAATATTAATCATAATTTTTTCTAATTTTTAAAATTTCATAATTCAGTTTTTTATTGTTAGACAATTTTTTTAGGTATTTTTTATAACCCCAAGTATCACCTTTAAAACTATGTTTCTCATCAAAGATTTAAATAAAAATAAAAAATTTTCTTCAATAAATTTTAAACTTTTAAACCCTTCGTATTCAGTTTTTAATCATGTATTCTAGTATAAGCAAGTGAAAGTTTGAAGTGTCTAAAAAATTACGTTGATTTTGTATAATCTTTTGTTTTTTTTTTGGCTTGTGGTCTTGCGCATTTGTTATAATGCATTTTATTATTTGTTGAAATTCTCGCGCATTTTCCTCTCTATATATATTATTACATTTTATTCAGCTAACGAACGTTCATTTTTATAATTTCTGAATTAAACTCCTTTCCAAGGCCTGTTAGTTATAATAAAACCAAAAAAAAAAAAAAATTGATGTGAAATAAAAAGAAAAAAATTGCACGGAACAGTTCAGAGTCTGGTTACCTAGAGCTTGTTATTTCTGTCACACACCAATCGAATGCAGCAAAATGCTTGTAGCGCAAAAGCAGCAGATATCCCAAAGCGTATGCAAATTGCAAAGCTCAAATGCAGATGACTAGCACCAAAGGGGAGCGAAAAAATAAAATGAAAAGAAAAAAAAATATAACTGATGGAATCGGAACTTATCTACTTAGTTATGCAAACCGCTTCGTATATATTCGCAGGCGTCTATTTTGCAAGTTTTCGCAATTTTTCAAAATCTATTAGAACACTTCAAATGTGCAGCAAATGCAAAAAAAAAAACAAAACAAAACAAAACAAAAAAACAATATAAATAAGTTGCAAATACTTTTGAATTGCTTGTTTGCCTTCATCCTACTTTTACTTTGCATAACTGCAGCTGTCGTAGCTGTGCACACCTGCATAATTCTAATACAAACGGAAAATTTTGAAAATAACAAAGAGAAAAAAAATATTAAAAATGTGAGAAACAAATAAGCAGCAAACTGTCTGATCGATGGCATGCCAAATTCCGTGAGCGCGCGCTGCCAGTTTTTTGTTGTTGTAGTATTTGTATTTGCTGTTTTTGTGTTCGTTGTTAATATCAACGGTATGCTCACTGTCTGTTGCAAAAGCTTTTGAAGTTGTCAATTATGATTGCAGTTTTTTCCCGCCCCTTTTTACCTTCCGGCAGCGGCAGGCAATCAGTACAACTTATAACTTTTTGTCAGAGATTTATTTATTTTTTCTGCGCAGCATCCGCATTTGCATGTCGCAACGTTGTGTGTGCATGTGGCTGTGTTTGTTGTGCTAGTGTTGACACTTTGACAGAGTAGCGCATAGTTTGGTGGATATGAAAAATCGCTGTTGCAAAGTACAAATTGTACTTAGTGGAAATGCATCACTCATACGCCACGTACGACAGTTTGGCAAAGTTAGTAATTTGGCTGTTGAACGCTTCGATTCGCATGTGTGGTTGTAAGCGTGTGTGTGTGTATGCATAGCTGCGTGATATTTTTTCGCGTTTGTATTGCTTAGTAGCTTTGTATGTGAAGCAAATCAGTTTTCTTTTTTGTTCTCAGCGATCATCATATATTTTTTTTTATTTTTACGCTTTCTTGCGCTCATATTTACGCTGCTAAGCTCAAAAATTGCTTCAGTATAATTTTGCTGGAAATATTTACATGCACACCAATAATCACAAGTTTTGACTAGAATAGATTTAGAACTTAAAAATCTTCATATTTATGTTAAAGGTTTATGGAGGAGAATTTTATTGTAGAACAGTGTAGTCTAAGGAGAGTAGAGTCAGCCAATCATGGAGTACTTATGCGCATGCGTATTAATTAATACCCAACTAATCTCTAGTGGATACCGTTTGAGTTTGACTAGTCTTTGACTAATCCATTGTAGGCGAAATTGTATATTGATCAGTCCTTAACTAAAGACTTACGGATTCAATATAAGTTGCATAATTCATCGTTAAATACCTTCCGAGCACAGTTGGCGACTAATTTGATTATTTATACTGTAACAAATATCATATGGATTTATTTTGAGACTAATTTATTCCAAAGTAATTCATTATGAGCACAATTGATGGTTAATAAGTGCCTGATTAATAACTTATAACTACAGGTACAAATTGAGATTAATTTGCATTTGACTAATCTCATAAGCGCACAGTTTCAGTTTAGGCTTATACTGGCACAACTTGAGACGAATTATTCTTCAACTAATATCTAAAAAATACAACTTGATACTAATAAGTCCACAACTAACATCTTGCAAATTCAATTGGCGATTTGATCAAACTAGCCCCTTGCGAGTTTAATTTGAGGTTAGTTAGTTAGTTCATTATAAGAAGAAGAGCAAATAATTTCAGCGTAATACCTTATGGCAACAAACCTGAGACTAATGAGTGACCAAGTTCTTCGTTACGAGCAGAGTTTGGAGATTAATTAGATATATACTTCGACAAATATATGGGTTTATTTTGAGACAAATTTGTCTCTACGAAGATTAATTATTCCCTGATGACAACCTTATGGAAACTATTTGCGAGTGATAAGTCTGCATCTAAACTCTTTGGGTATTAATTAAGATTAATTATGTGTCGACTAATCCCATAAGTGCATAGTTGCAAATTAATCCGCTATTGGAGTCAACTTAGTCTTCAACTAATCACCTATAAATAAAATTTAAGAATGATTACTGTGCAAAAAACTTCTTAGTGATTAACCTCAGCATTTAATCCCTTCGGATGTAAATTGAAATTCATTAGCCCTCGACTAATCCCATAAAGATACAACTAGAGATTAATCTGTTATTGGCACAATTGCAGATTACTTTGCCTAGTCGTGTGCGAGTTTAATTTGAGATTTATTAGTCACCAACAATATTTTACGATTACAATTTGATACGCATTGTTTCTCGACAAATCCTTACAGGAACTATTGGAGATTAACTAAATCCCAGTCAATATCCAAATGATGATAATTTTGTATTTATACATCAAATGAAAAAAGTCGTCGTAATAGGCGACTATGGCCTAGGAATTTGAAAAGCATCTAGTTTGTTTTCGTATTGATTTGAATACGGCAAGCTCGAACAAAAGAGGCGGCTCACTTCTTATATGCCTCTCCCATTAATCAAAAACTCAATCCAGATTAATGGCATTTTTACATGGTAGCTGTTAAAAAATAAAAAATAAAAATAAAAATAAAAAAAAAATTGTTGAACACTGCTCTTTGTTTGAGTAACTAGGAATGTGTGCGTCGCAGTATATAGGAGAAAATGTGTGAGTGTTTCAAGTATTGAAGGCGCGCAAAAATTCAATTGTGGCTTAGACATATAAAAGGCTGATGTGCAGATTGTGAGTGAAAAACGCAAATTCGCTGTCTGGGTAATTCGGAATTATTGAGGAAAGATATAAAATACAATTTTCATTTTGCTAATTTTTTTTTGTACTTTTATAACGAATGGGATGTTTACGCTTCACTGCACATGCGCATTTGAAAATATACTACATTGCTATTGAATTGATTTCTTTATTAAATCTCAACAATTTTGTGGTATCGGCAAAATGATAATCGAATTTGGAAATATTTAGCTTGGAGCGAGTTGGCGGCTATGATTGAATTTATTCGCGTTGTGGGAATGGAAATTTCACAAAGTTAAGTAAATCAAAATTAGGTTCCATTTCTAAACTAAATAGGGAAAGTTGCTTGACTTCACCCACCAGCATTTTCACAATTTTTTTCGATAACGACAAAAATAACTATATATAACTATATAACTATAACGATAACAAAAGATATGTTAATCAAAATATACTCGAAGAGAACGACAATCAATATTGTAAATATGAAAAGATGCCCCTATCGACAACGATAACGATAACTAAGTCGATAATGATAGTCATATCGGTAGCGATGCCAAAGTCTATAACAATCTACAGTGCATTTAATATCGATACTATCAGTAGCATCGACAACGATAACAGGGTTGATGACGATTACTATATCGATAACTTTAATCAGAAAGATAACAATATTTTGTACAATAATTATTTCTAATATCTGTTAGCGTAAACTACAACTATTTATAATGATGACAATAGATTAGTACATCACGATAACAAACGCAATACCGATAACTTTAACAATGCCGAAACCATATTCGAAACTCAGGAAGGATGACAGTTTAAAAGAAATTGAAATGTAATAAAATTTGTGCAAATTTTGTTAATATAATTTACTCACTCTCCTGTCAAACTTTCAAAACTAAATCGGCATGACAATTTGCATCCATGCGCGTGAGTGATGGCGTTTTCGTTTTGTAAGCCAGCGCTCAAATTTGGAATAGCATTTGCATAATAAATGAAATATCGGTCGAAGAAAATCAGATAAAGGAGAGTTTGAGGAAATGGTAGGCACGTGGGAGTAGCAGCAAGAAATCATGAGAATGTGAATATTATTTTTATAAAAATTTCAGAAAATTTAAACAACTTTAAAAATAGTGAAAACCAAATACATAACATAAGCTCAAGTTTGTAGTAAAGTAATATGAATTTGAAAATAAACCTACAAACATAAAATATATGAAGTTATCCTTCTTTCACACTCGGCACTACAAGCAGAATACTCATATCAAAAAGCGGCAATTTAATCAGTTGGAAAAAAATCATAATTTTTGCAAATATTCCTAAGCGATATTTTTGTAGAGCTTTTCTAATAGAAAGTAAACCTTTTTTTTATTATCGCTCTAATTACAGCTTATAACTACATACATAGATATTTAAGTATTTGAGCATACACTTAAATTATGTTTTCATATCAAAATTTATTTCAAAACACAAATCCATAACTAAACCCGCTCCACAACTGCTGGCGTTGCTTGAGCGGCTTACAAAGCTTTTAGTTTTTCAATTAAGTAGCAAAAATAACTTTAATTCTTTCAAATCTACTACATATACATACATACGTCCAACAACTCGCTCGCGTTTATATTCAGCTAACATCCATTAGCACCCAAATAGCTCGACGTCGAACAAAAGTTCAACCAAAGTTCTTTTTTTATACTTATATATGTAAAGTACATCAACACACTCACAAATTTACTTGTTTTCAGCTTATGCAGCTTATGCAGCTTAAGTTTTTTGTTTCTTCAAAACTAAGTATATTTGCATAATAAATTTGCATGCAGCCAGGGCATCATCTACTTAAATATTTCGAACAAAAAAACCAACAAAAAGAAAACATTTACAAAACATTTAAAATTAATAATTAAGCAAAGTGTTTAAAGGGCTTCGAGAAGAGTACGAAAAAACTTGAGGCGCAAAGTTTTTTTAGGTAGACAAGCTTAAAAGCGTAGGAAGTTTTTGCTCGAAATTTTATCTTTATAATTAGTACGCTTTAAGCAAATAGATTTGCACTGCTCAACACTGAATTGACATCCTCGTTTTTTGCCATTCAGTGGATTTTCCTTCACAACTTTTTTAGTAGTTAATTTCCATGAATTAAAAATCTTTTCCATGAAATTTGCTAGTAAATTTCAATCGTATTGTAATAGTAATTCATTAATTAATTTCATCGCGGTTTGCTTCCCAGAAAAATGAGAAAACGAAGACAGTCTATTACAGCTGAGTCAGCCTCGTACTCGTCAGGGTTGGAAGTACATTTGGAATAGAGAGTAAGCAACCCTCTTGTTTTTACATGGAACGCTACAACCATTAGCCTTTTTAGTTGGTTCGCTACTTGCCTACCCCTCCGCTGAACTCAAGCCAGTTGTTCATTCCATTCAAGTACAGATGGTGCCTGCTGAGTTTGGTCCTTGCCTAGTCCGACCCTGTGAAGGAAATATAACAGTAAATATGTATTTCTGTAGGACTAGTTCAAGACGCTTAATCAACTGTTTCGTTTATCAGTGGAAAGGCATGGAGGGTTTTTTTTTTGCTATGAAGTGAACTAAAGGTCTATGCAGCTGTATCCTATTAGCTCGAGTGTTCATCAAAGACTTCGTCAAAGTCAACAATTTATTTGCACTCAATTCAGTTGTTATGTTTTTCTTTTGGAGAACTTTTGTAACTTCATTTTCATCCAAATGTTGGAATTTCTAGGTGCCCGTGATTTTTCTGCCTGCCAGCTCATCAAAGTGCAGCCACCTTGTGGTCCAAGTAAGTGAGAAAATTCGCAATTTCCATACAACTTCGTTTAAGGAAAGCCATCTCATGAGCCCTACTGTCATTTCTTTGAGTAATTAACATAACTTTCATGAAATTTTATTCAAGCGCAGGACAAGTTTTAAACACCTAAACATGTTCCTTTATTTTTCATTTTAAATTTTTTTTTTTGCATTTCGTCGATACATTAGCAAGACCAATATGTTAAACCGCTGGCAAAAATCACGAAAAATTTTTACTCATTTAAAAGTTGAATTTTATCAAACTAAAATTGATGCGCTATTAAACTGCATACGCGAAAAATATCTGAAAATTCTAAAAAAGAAATTTTAACGTCGTTGAAAATTTAAATTTTTTTAAAACTAAAAAGTTGTATTTTTTATACCAGAGTTGAATGAGCTATAAAACTGTACCCGAAAAACTTATGCAAATTGTAAAAAAATGGAAATTTCAACGTCGAGTTTTTCAAATTTTTTAATTTTTCGTAAATTTTTTACAAAGTTTAAGACTTAAATTTTTACAGTTTACGCAATTGAATGAACAATGTGTTAATAAAAAATTAAAGAAAACATTTTTTTTTTTTTGAAATGTTGTCAATATTTAAAAAAAAAAACACAAACTGGACTCAAACAAGATCTAAGCACAATTTTCATTATTTTTAAATGTCATTATTTTGTCTGCAATCACTTAATTTTTCTCCCAATTCTAAAAAGGTTCCTTCAAAATGACAAAAAAAAATAGACATAAAATAAAATCTGATTTCTCCCAAAGTAGTAGGTAATTTCCATTTTTCCTGATTTTTACAGTTGGTTTTTAATGTTGCTCCAACTAGGATAAAATTACTTTTCCTTTCATAAGCAACCCTGTTTGTTTTTTGTATGAAACATGTGATTTTTTGGTTCTATTTAAAAACTGAAAATACATTGTTGTGATGGCAAGCTTTTGATTGGTTTGTCAATAGATTTAAAAGTAATAAATCAATAAAAAACATATTTGGTGTTAAACTGAAATCTCCCAAGTATTTTCTTAGGGTTCATCCACAGTAGCGCGTTTTTTTTTTACTTCACAACACTGCATCCTAAGTCGGATATCATTTTATCGAGTTGACTCGACTCGTACATTTTTTCGAGTTTGACATCTTCGGTAGAGTTACTGAAGCTTTGCACACCAGGCAATTCGCTGCGTAAATATAAAATCATCATTCCATTTACTATTGAAATTATACGTTTTTGTTTTTTTTTAAGTATGTAAGTGTTTAGCAAAGTGTTAAGCAAACACAGCACACAACCTACAATAGATACGTGGCCGATAAATGTGAAAGTACCCGCCGGAGTGCTATGAGCCACTTACGAAATCTAAGTGAGAGATAAGCTCACTAACAATGGAGATTGAGTGAACAAGTGTGATACGCTGCAATTATACGAAGAAGAAAACTTCTGCTTGCAAAACGGCTTGCATTCAACAAACATTCAAAAGTGTTTGGCTCATGGCCCTGGTTCATATTTGAATTGTGACTCTCATAGAGTTGTGAGTGAAGAAAAAAGCTTACCTACTCGCTAGCCACTCGACTGCGTGAGCTGTTAAATAATTGAATTATTTTTATAAGCCTAGACATTCACTACACTTTGTAAAGCTTGCAATTGGACATAAAGTATTCTCCCATCTTTTTGGTTGTCTAAAATATAGATCGCATGCTACTAGACGCCGGCGATCTACCGGTTGTACATCACCGCTCTAGAATAATTCCTTAAAGAATCTTCTTAACTTTCATCCAACTACATCTAAGGAGAGCCATCTCGTAATCCCCGATTTTTTTGCTTTGAAGATTGGGAGATCCTTTGTGGCGACACTTTTAATAAAGGCGTCTATTTTGATGGAGGTATTTCGAATTGTCTGGAATTTTCTTTTCGCTACAAGCATCGGAAGGCGGGTCTAACATGTCGAGATACTCTAGTGATTCTTACTTTTTGTAGCCTTCTTTAAATTAACTTCTGAAATTCATTGAACGGGCAATACTATCTAATTACATGGTAATAAAGGGGCACTTGCATCCTTCTGAAGCCTGCGCTTACAGGAAGTTATATGATACTTAAAAATCATGAAAATTTTTGGCACTTGAATTTCTCAATTACAACTTTGAGATCATTTTCTTCCTTATACAGCTATAAAGAATTTATGCCAGTTTTTACCACTCTGAAGATGCTTGCCAAAAAATTCGGGTTCAACGTATTTGCTTCGTCTGTGTCAGTTAATGCAGGGCGTACATCCTCGTAGAGCTTCCACATTGAGGGGTACGTTTTTTGAATCCTCTGCGTTTTCAGAATCCTCTGTCTTTTCAGATTCGGAAAAACACCTCTCGTCTGAATGAACATGATTAGTATTCTTGCTATTTAGAACTTAAAGTAAAGCGGTGCTTCTCTCTATGCTTGAAATTAAGGATTCATTTTACATATTTCAAATCTAGTTTCGGATTCGTAATCAGCAGTACAATTGAGTTTGCAGCTTTCGGTTTTAGTCCCGGAGTGTCACCACGCCAAACATTTTTCTCCACTGACCACTGCAGCATTTCGATTAATCCTCTTTGTACCTTTCTACACCTACTTTGTTGCCATTAGCGCTGTGTGTACATTAAATCAAGTCAACTTTTTCCCCCTAATTCACCGAACTCCATATCCACTATACATAATGCACATTTTAAATTAAATTTCCGGCCATGCTGTTACCACTAATAGCGGCATATGTTGCTTCCGGTGTTAACGGCACTTTGTCATTGGCACCGGCAAACGTCAACTTTTTTGCAATGCGCTCCTGTGACTAGTGGGTTGATTTCGTTTTTTTTTTTTCATTTTCTCGCTTTTATTTATTTTTCTGCAATATTTTTGCAAGCAATTTTCCAGCTCCTGCGCTAACCACCAAAGCTGTCCCGTCAGTATGCCATTAATCAGCCAGTCAGTCAAGCAGTCAACCAGCCAGCCAGCCAGGTGTAGCGCTAAAATTGTATTTCCTGTTTATGATTTTCGCCAATTTTTCTTTCCACCTGATATTGTATTATTTTTTACTAGCTGATTTTTGTAGAATTTACTTAATTTCACTTTTTATTTAATTTAACTTACTTCACTTGCAATATGCAACACATTCACTATCTAACTCTCTCCCCCCCTTTCTCTGTGTCATTGCAGGTCTCTCCAAACGTCCGATGGGTCCGCCGCATCGCAAAAACAGTATACCAAAGCATCAGGAAGTGAAAAAGCGTTTCCTGGAAATTTGTGATACCAACTTCTCGGATGAGGTGAAAGCTGCACTCCGCTTGCCCGCCTTCGATTCGTACGAATGGGGCGATGCCGATGTTATACATCTAATGCAAACGATGTTCCTCGAATTGGGCTTCATAGAGAAATTCAATATACCGATTGAAACGTTGCGCGAATGGTTGTATGAGGTCTACAAGCATTACAACGAGGTGCCATTTCACAATTTCCGGCATTGCTTCTGTGTGGCGCAAATGGTGAGTGATAAACAAGTGGGTGGGTTGTGTGGGGTGGGATGGGGCTACTTAGTTTTAAAAATATCGATTGGCAGGAAAGGGATTGCTGTCTTAAAATATAGGTACTTTAAATTTTATTTATTTTTTATTAATTTGGAATTTAAAAATGATTTCCTTTTTTTTTTTGTTAAAAAATAATCTTTTGTAGGTGTTAAATGTTAATAAAATATTTGTGTTACTTACTCAAATAATTACCTTAACTAAACAATTTATTTCAATTTAATATCGTTACGAGGGTTGCCTTTTATATTTTGCGTCTAATAATGAAAACACAGTCAAATATTAAGGAAAATAGTTTTATTGTTTTTCAAAACATTCTACATCCAAGTCAATATACTTCTGCATTCGCTTGAACCAATTTTCAAAGCACTTTTGCCACTCAGAAGAGGATACCTCTAAAACGAGCTGTTTGAAGGCTTCTACAGCTCCTTCAGGCGTTGAAAAACGTTGACCTCGCTTTTTTTTGATGCTCGGGAATAAAAAGACATCATTAGGTGCCAAATCAGGGCTTTAAGGCGGATGACCCATCAATTCGACCTTTTGAGTCCTCAAAAACTCTCTCTCAAAATCGATACGTGAGAGCCCGCATTGTCTTGGTGAAGAATGATTTGTCTTCGGCGGTTGGTTTTCCTTAATTCTCCAAAAACTTTTGGCAAACAAATGGTTGTATACCACTCAGAATTGACCGTTTTAAGTTTATCTAGTGGAACAGTTGCCACATGACCAGATTTTCCGAAAAAAAAACAGGCGACCATTTGCTTTGCGTTGCTTCTTGCGCGAACAACTTTTGTTGGATTAGGCTCGTCTTGGAACACCCATACAGGCGATTGCTGCTTTGTTTCCGGCTCATATGCATAGATCCAAGATTCGTAACCTCTTACTTTGTCATAGACGTGCTTTGATCCACCGCTGCTAAATGTCTTCAACATTTCTTTACACCAATCGATACGAGTCCTTTTTTGGGCAATTCTCCAATTATGCGGTATCCAACGAGAAATATAAAAGGCAACCCTCGTAAGCCGCTAAGTTTTCAAATAGAAATAAAATTTTTTTTTTTAATTTAAATTAATTATTAAATCAATTAATTTAGTTTAGAAAGCATACACAATTTTAAGTTGAAAATGTCAAGAAATGACGTCGATGGTTAAAATTTTGCCTCCAACGGATCCCGATGTCGCAAAATTTTTAACATTAAAACATTCATTTTGCTTGCTTTTAGTTCTTGATTAAACATATCCTTTTTTCACTTAACTTTCGTTATTTGAAAAGTTACTTTTTTATACTGAAAATTATATCAATATCCATTTCTAAAAACTATCCTGAATCCATAATTCGTACCTTAATTTTAAATAAAGAGTTATAAAATTAATGGCTATTCCATTTAAAAAATATTTTTGTATTAAAGTACCTAACATTTGGTGAAACTGGTATTCAAAAAAAATTGTTGAATAACATTTGACACCCTTATAATTTTCATTAAAAACTTATACTATAAAAGTATTTCGTAATAGTTATTAGCGATAAAAAATTTTTAAGTCTTCAAAGATCTTTATTTTGAGAATTATTTGATAAAAGTATTCTCATAATAATTATGAGTAGAACGAGCTTGGCTTCTGTTCAGGTGATCACCTCTGGCTGTGTGCGTTCATACTTTTTTAATTTCAAATTCTTTCTAATCTTTCCAGTTTTGAATTTAACCCGGTCATGCGTTAAGGTAAAAAAAAATCATAAAAGCTAAATTCGTGGAGTTCTGAACTAGCTCAGAAGTGATCCTCAAATAGTTTATTTAAGAACTAGTCCCGAACCGATATTGAACCAGTCCCGAAGTAGGCCCAAAATAGTTTCGGCTTTCAAGACTTAAAAATAGTTTTCTTACTCATAATTATTATGCAAAGACTTTTATAATATAAGTCTCAAAGACTTTTGAAAGACTGAAGCAAACTTATCTCGCGGATAGTTATTATGAATAATTTAATAACAGTTATTGTTGATTTTAAAATCCTTGCTACTCAAAAATATTATTAAAAACCTTTTATAATATAAGTTTCAAAATAAAAGTCTTTGAAAGATGTAACAAATTTGTTTCGCTGGTAATTTTTATGTAAAGACTTTTATAATATATGTAATAGTTATTGCTGATTTAAAAAATGGTTCGCACTCATAATTAGTGGAAACCCCTTCTATAATAGTAAGTCTCAAAATAATAGTTATCGATAACTTAAAAAAAATGGCTGACTCATAATTGTATTCAAAATACTTTTATAATTCTTAGCAAAATTAGGATACATTTTTTTTTAAAGATCAGCGGTCAAATAATTACTATTCTGAGTCTCTGGTTAAAATGCCTTTCAGTTCAACGTCATACTTCGCTTAATAAAATAGTAATTTAAATGAGAAATTTTAATTAAAAATTCTGCGGCAGCCTTATTCATAAAATTCTACAGATCAAAGCTAACTAAAATACGTTTTACTTTCCATCTATGATATTTTTTTTTTATTTAGACCATTCAAACACCTACTTTGAGCTACAACTCCCATCCACATTGAAAGGCTAAGAAAGTAGACTTTATCTGAATACAAAGTGTGGTTCAATTATATTTTCTCCTTTCCTATACACTTCCAACAATTTCTCGTTTTATATAGATAATTTGATTTATTATAACTCCCTATACGCATTTCTCGACTGATCAAAATTTCCACTATCGTCTCATAAATTTTTCAGCGAAATAATTCATCTCTCCATATTCACCCTCTCTACCCCACCTCTTCATGTTGCCTTCTCTGCTGCTCTCCATATTCACCTTTCTGACGTCCTCCTCTTCCTATTGCTTTCGCTCTTGCTCTCCAATTAATTTTTTTTTTTTTCATTTATTTGATTTTTCTCATATTCTGGCTACCTTTTAATCTAGCTTGCTTCAATTTCCCCCTCACAATGCTGTCACCTTAAATAAACTTTTCTAATATACATTTCTCTCTGGGATAAGCTTCGATTTGCTGCTACAGAAAATGGCAAGTGAAAGCTTGAGCCATCGCTCATCTTCTCAAGCACTTAATATGCTATTTTTTTATAATTTTTTTTTGCATTTTATAATACACTTTCCTGCACATTGTAATTGAAAGACAAAAACAAACATATTGCCTTATTATCTACCTTTCAACTTCACTAGGTAGCTTTCTACACAAAAATGTCCTTGCATGCGGCGCTCCTGTTCACGAACTTCTTATGAATTTACAACTTATCATATTTTTCATAATAATTCACTAATATCTCTCGTCCTCCACTTACTGGCTGCGCTATCCTAACTTTTTCCCCTAGCATGACGGCCGAGTTCTTAAACAAATTCTCAACAACAAACTGCAGACAACACTTAAGCCAAAATTAACTACAGCATCGAAGTAATTTGTAAATATTAGAAAAGAATGCGAAACAATAAAAGCCACTTAAGTAGTAGATGTCTGTCTAAGCATGAAATGTCGCGACTTATTTTTGATACATACCTCTAAGTCTTCAGACATTCATTGTACCTGTGAAATGTAAACATGGGCACACAAAAGTAAATACATACCTACATGTGTATGTATGTTAATAGGTGCAAAGTTGGTAATAACGTGAGCGCAGTAGAGCATCAAAGGGAGACTTTGGTTACAGGCTGCCATTTGCACCTCAAAATAATGGTAATTCGTTTCATGTTAAATGTCCCATTACCCTCCTGCCTGCCTCGATTGCTTCACGCCAGTTAGTAGATAGGCAGGAGTTTAGCATTTATGAAACGTGCTGTTTGGCAACGAAATGCTTTGTTATTTGTTTCACGAAATTTTCCTGTTTTGCTTTAATTGACGCAATTTTTGGACAATTAAGTGTAAATATTGAAAAAGTATTAAATATCTATAAAAAAAACTCATTTGTGATCATCAATATGATTATGAATATAAATATGAGAATTGGGTGATTCACAAGGTGTCATATATCATAATTATAAAATTTTAAATTTCAAAAGCTATGTTTTTGGATTACATTGAAACAAATAATTAAAACTAGGCAATTTTGTATATTTTAAATTTTATGACTTTATGACTGATGTCACATCATGATACCTTGTGAATCACCCAAATTATTATCATTAACATGTCTTTGCAGAACATATTGTACATATATTTAGAAAATCTTCTATGTATATAAAAATCTCGTGCCACGGTGTTTGAGACCGAGCTCCTTTCAAACCGCTCAGCCTATTTTTATGAAGTTTTGATATGAAAATGGGTTGTGAAATATATATTTTTGCCCGGGAGAAGGTTGCCATCTGTTTGAAGAGAAAAATTAATTAATTCAAATATTCACAAGTTATCTGAAATATTAAAATATGGATATCAAACGGTTCGCTTCGGAAAGAAGGTTCATAGCTAATTTTTATGAGAGTTGCCACATATTTAAGAGACCAAATTTAATTTAATTATTCACAAGTTATATGAAATATTAAAATATGAGTGTCAAATGTCTATCAGTTCAAACCAGTATTGCAATGCTTTATCTTTTCTTTTTTCTTATATATTTAGTTGAATTAAATTTCTTTAACATTTGCTAACCCTCTTCATTAAATTATATTTTTAAACCCGTGCCAATATTTTTCAAACATAATTTCATTACTATTTTTTTAAGCCTGCTTCCTTTGAATGCCATGTCGTGATACTGCTTTTAATTTAATAATTTAATTTAATTTACTCTAAGTAAGTGGCAACCCCCTTCAAAGTTATTTTCAATATAAAGCTTTCTTAAACCTCCTTTCTTTGAGTCAAATATTTCGATCTTTTATTTGACTTGTATTTTTTTTTATTAATTTTCCAAACAGGTGGCAACCCTCCAAAAAATATTGCTGAAATGAAGCTTTCCCTAAACATTTAGTTTGGCACTTATATTGTAAAATTACATTTATTTTTTACCTTAGCTTAATTTGCATTTAAACAGGTGGCAACCTTTTTTCAAAAGATTTGGAAAATAAAGCTTTAAAAAAACTTATCCAGTTCTGTCCACTCGTGATATAGTAATGTGTGATTTAATTAGCGATAAATTTGTTATTGGCAACTCTCTTCTTAATATAGCCTATATATTAAAGTAAGGTACAGACTATTTGTATGCCAAATTTTATATAACTTCGTCTAGCCGCTTGGGTATGTAAAAGTAACAATACACTCACACACAAACTTTCACATTTATAATATTAGTAAGTAGTCGGTTTCAAGGGAAGTGAGTTTTAGAAAATCTTAATAGACTAAGTGCCGACATATTTGACGCTGGGGTTGCCACCTTTATCAAATTACCTAAATCAAGTGTAAGTGTTAGTTTTAGAAATATGTAGACATAATGCAAGCCACGTAACAAATGAATAATGTTACAAAAATTTTAAACATTAAGTAGAAATATTTGACAATAGAGTTGCCACCTTGCCAACTACTTGAATTAGTTTTTAGTGTTAGTTTCATAAAATATTGCGAAGCGAGTAACAAATGCAAAACGCTTACAACACATCAATTCCCCAACATATTAAATAGGGTTGCCACATGTTTATAACAATTTCATAAGAATATCTAAATAAAATACAGATGTAAATATGGGTGGCTAGCGAGCAATCAAACAAAAGTGGTGTTGCAACTAAGTAAAACATTAATATACATATGTTAGGTTAATGAAGGACTGCAATTTTGATTTCAAATGTAAATTTTTTCAAAACCTAATACAAGAAATATTTTTAAACATTGTTGCCAGCTATCTCAAACACACTTAAAGGTTTAAATTTCATAAAATAAATATTACATTATAGGTAGCCTAAATAAAGGTAGCTATAATGCGTAAATGTAGTTTTAAAACAAAAAAACAATTTAGACGAGGTAGCCGCACACACAAAATTTTGAGTTCATTAAATATTTACTTTATATGTCTAAATTATTATACTTAAGCATTTGAAAATTAAGGTGTAAGAAATCTCTTGTTCAAAAATATTTTTGAATAGGGTTGCCGAAATGTATTTCTGTTTCAGGAGCCGCAAATTATTTCACATTTTCTACAACTATTTTTTTTTAGTTATTTTTAGCCAAATACTTTATTGTGCATAAATTTAGCCCTTTGATTTTGCTTGCACTTTGCGGCGCTCAGTATGATTAGGGTTGGTTTTTCTACTAAAACTGGCGATTCAGTTGCATACAACGGTAGAGTTACACCACGATTTGTAATACTGAAACACCACGCGTATTTACTTATTTAGTTTATAAAATCTTACGGTATAAAAACTCGAAAATAATACAAATAAAAACTATACAACCACTTGTTTCAGAGTTGTAAAATGTTTATATTTATTTCAGCGTTTCCTTATGTGAAATATACGTTTTAAATTTTTTTTTTTTTGCAACTGCTACGTTTACTCACACTCGTTCATATTTACTAATAATATCCCTTTCTCGAGCGTCCTCACTTTTTCTTTTTTGTTTTTTTCTTTTTTGCTCTGTGTACCTTTATTTTCGGTAGTGTGGGGTATATTAAAATTTCATGTAACTCAACGGACCTACTGTACACAAAAAATCACAAAAAAAAAACACAAAAACATAAATACCCACATACACTGGCACTCACTTGCACTTCTACTACGGGTCGCATTCATAGCCAGTTTGACTTATAAAAAATGCATACAATACTTCTGTGCGCTTTTACTGTGCGGCCAGCAGACTGAGAGCTGAGATGAAAAGCTTTAATACTTCACCAAACAAAAAAAAAAACTCTAAAACAAATAAGAGCACAAAATAGTAGAAGGACGAATATAAGCACGTACACACATACATATACAATACATGCATATATAGATAAATCTTCAGGCCATTGTTTAGCTTTAGTTTGCCAATGGATCAATGTTAGTAAATTTTTGTCGTTTTAAGGTTAAATACACTTTGGCGGCCATTTTATCAGAGGTGAGCGCACTTTGTTATCTTTACTTTGTTTGCATTAATGCTTTTTGGGCTACTTTGCTGCTAAGTAAAGCAAACATTAATAAAACATTCAAGACCTACATTAATCTTCAAACTTTAAAGCCTGTAAAATAGAAAAACAATAGAGACGCATCACTGCTGTCCTTCTCAATTGAAAGTGAGTGATACTGTAGTCAAATACTGCACTTGAAAATTTGCTAGTTTCAAACTTCGATAAAGTAAACAAAAAAACAAACTTTTAAAGAAGCGAAACAATCTAAAGCACTCGGGAGCTCTGGAGTACTGATGAGGCAGTCGATTTTGCTGGCTACTGTAAGATAATCCCAAAAGCATAGCACTGTGTTCGCATTGCAAGTGAAATAAACTGTCACTATCCACATAAAATGGATTGCTGTGAAATATGGGTGAAATTCCAGAACATTTTCACGCGAAAGTTGTCATCTGTCCATGCTATAAAAAGACTCACAACCTTTTGGGAACATGAAGCCAGATACATTTTTTGACAGTTTTTAAAATATAGTTGCGCTTTAAAATTGCGTGAAATGTAATAGCTCACCGGTTCATTTAAGGAATTGTTTTTCTACAATTTGTTACATTTGGTTTTATGTGGCATGTTTTGGGCACTTCGATACTTTTGGTTGCTAGCAACATTTCACTGCAACCTAAATGCATCCTCCTAGCGAAATTTCATGCCGGAGAAGCCGGTAACAGCCTTAAGGTTAAAAACTGTGTTCCTCCGGTTAGGCTACAGTTTTACATGCGGAGTCGCTCAAAGCAAAACTCGTTCAGTGATTTTTTTTATATTCACAATGTTTTTTACGAACAGTTTTTAAATAAAGTTTTTACAGAAATTATAATTGATAATGTAACAGAAACTATATAAATCAAAATTTCAAGTTATGTAATAAATTACAAAAAAAAAACAACATATAAAAAAAATCAATCAGAATTTTTAGAAACTTTTTTTTCTTCCATATTAAAAATTAATTTTATTCAGCAATAAAAATTACCAAAAATGAACGCAAATATTGAAAATTACATTGTGGATATGAAAACAAAAAGCACTGTACGAGTTACGCTTTGAGCCACTGTAAGCATTTTATGCTTTTCTAAATATACTGCTGTTTTAGAGTAAAATATTAAAATTCCCTCCTTTCAAAACTGGCAAAACTTTGGCACGGACTTTGAGAAATTCAATAATAGTATCGCAAGGAAATTATAGCCAAATGGATTGCTGCCGAAAAGAGGAATTAAATACCCAAATATTGGGGTACTTAAAATATTAAAGGGGGAAGCAAAACATAATACTGAAAATGTCACAATACCGAAAAAGGTGTTGGCTACGAGCAAAATTTCTTGATGCATGTCAGAATTTCTTTATGAAAAGCACCGACTTTCAATGTTTTGTATGAAGATTTAAAAAAGCATTAGCAGTTCCTTAGGAAAGGGGAATGGTGTGTTGCAAAGTTTTTTTAACTTCTGGATTTGTATAGGAGGGCCAAATATCTGCTATCCGATCTGGCAATTTCTTATTTTTTGAGTAGCAAGATTTCCGCGATTGAAAATCTAAAAAAAAATCCTTGAGTGCCTTTAGTAAAAAATTTTTAACTCGAAAGCAGTTAATCCTAGAATAATAGATCAGGCACATAGAATTTTAGGATTTCGTTTGCAATTAAAATATTTTTTAATAACTTATTTTCACACAAACTTTTTATTTTTCAGAATTGTCAGCACACTTAAAATATATAGCGTAATTTAGAATGATGTAGGTTTTTGTAATCTCTGAGATAAAAAAATTTTAACTTTGTGCTCCAAATAAAAAATGAAGTTGCGCTGCTACTGTATGTGAATTTTTAGCTTTGTTTGTTGGACTTTCACCAATACGCCAGATAACTTTTAGCCATTCTACATAGTACTCTACACTGAAACGCTACAATTAAAATCGTCTTGTGTAACAAGGCTAGTCATTTTTTAGAATCTAACTCCTCATTCACTATCTCATTCCACTAATCGCTAGTGAAAAATTTAATTATGTAAACAGCCTTTAAAATTCATATGCACATATAACGCAGATCACTACAATAGCACACCCACGTCTTCAATATTTTTTTTTTTTCAATAATTAAAAATTTTTTTTAAAATAATTTATTCTATTCAGCGGTTAAATAGAAATCTCAAACTCTGTTCAAATGGGGCAAAAATTAAACAAATTTAACACAAGATTTTCAAATTTTTAATTAGAGTTTCTTTTGGAAAAAAATCTCTAATTAAAAAAGTTTATAACTTCTGTGCTTGTTGTAGAATAAATGATATTTTCTATAAATATTACAGTTAAATAAACAAAAACAAATAGTCAAAACTTGTGATTATGTCGATGTGCTAACGTTATGACACGCACTGTACGTAAATTGTAACGTGACAGCTTGGGGTTTCCTGCAGTTGACGCCTTTGTGAACATTTCTCATATGTTACTCATACGCCGCGTGGCCAAAGCACACACACACACACACCTCGCTATCTGAAGGCAATCAGTAACGTGGCGAAAATTGAAATTTTATTATTTTTAATGACGCACAATGAATTGCTTATTTTGTGTGACTCAGCGCTGGCGCGTATTTTTTATTGTTTATTTTTTGTTCATTTTATTTTGCATTATTTAAATTTTTCATTTCGTCCATTCACTGTCACTGCTGGGTTTCGGTACGCGTTCGGTTTTAATATTTGTTTTTTTTTCTGTTTTTTGTTAATATATTTACTGCTGGCGTAATTCACAATTCATCCTTCAGTTTGCGCTTGCAAAGCCATTCCAAGCCATTATACACTGTTTAGCCAGGCAAACATAATATACAAAGTCACATACGGTGTTGTGCATATTATAAGCAACAAAATTCAATATAACACAGTTGGTCACTTAAATACATATATTCATTTATTTTTTTTTAATAATTTTGTACAAAAGTATAGCTTATATTCTTTAACATAAAACACATAAATAAAAGTTTCAAACTTTTCACGATATTCACAAACAGTTCATTAAATCTCAAAAAATTATCATAAAATTTTCAAGCTTTTTGATTCGTATTTTTAAAAACATTTCGGGTAAGCAGTTTTGTTGCTAATTCAATTTCAATATGAAAATGTGCCAGTCTCAACTAGCTAAAAATTCGCAATGATTATTGGCACTTGCACTTTATTGTATTCAAACTGAATTAAAATTTAAAAAATCTGGACTAAAATGTTTAAAATTTTGATGGCCTTTTTTAAATTTGTCGAATTTTTATACATTTTAGAAAAACTTTCCAACTGTTATTTATATGGTGTATTTTATGTAATCAGCTATACTTTTATAAAAAGCTATTGAAAATTCGACTAATACTAGAAATGTGAAAGTTTGTGTGTGCGTGTTTTATTACCTTTTGAGACCCACAGCTAAATCGAATTGTACAAAATTTTGAACAAAACAGCATATAGCCTACTTTAACGAAATTGCTATATTTTGGGAAGAGTTGCCACAAGTTAAAAAAAGTTATCGTCAAAGTGCAATCACATATTCCAATATAACGACTGTATTTATCGGAAAAAGATTTGGCAAATGTATAGTCCGTTATATAGGTTAACCATAAAACTACCGTAGGAAGTTGCCACTTGATTAAAAGATTAAATTAAATTAAAGCAGTAAATGAAATCAAGTATTGCAATATAGGTATCAAATGAAAAAGACTTAATAAATCCTAATTTTCCACATGCTTTGAGAAAAGGTTGCCACCTGGTTAAATGCAAATTAAGTTAAATTAAAAAAAAATAAATGGCATTTCACAATATGAGCCCTACAATAAAAGTTTTAAAAAAACTTAATTTCAAAAATACTTTTGGCGCGAGTTGCCACCTTTTTAAAAAAATAATTCTAATTATAATAAGTTAAGTAGAATATTGAAAAGAAGGATTTTTAAGAAAGTTTTATTTCAAAACTACCGTGAACAGTGTTGCCACCTACTAAAAAAAGTAAAGCAAATTAGATTATTAGGTACGCTAAAGTAAATATACGGCACGGGATTCAAAGGGAGTAGGCTTACGAAAACTTAATCAAGAAAATGGTTAGGTGGCACTAAACCCAAAGGACATACTGCGCATTTGCCAATGACAAAAACCAACCGTAAATAACAATTATGAGGTAGAGTTAGAATTTGTTTTAGTTAACAAAAAATGAAAAACCAAAACTAAAAATGAATTGCAAAGTCTCAACAACTAACCATAAGTGGCAAATTTGAAGTAGTGGTAAATTTTTTTTTTTTTTTTAGAAAAAAAATTAAAATGAATTGAAAGTTATTAGCTTTGGTCAAATTATCTCATTACTCTTCTGTTACATTCAAATTCATTATGTTTAGCCGAGTGCCATGCGAGTTAAATCGCGGATAAAGCTGGTAAATTAATAAATATGATTGCCAAAAAGTATTGTGCTAATTTTTGTTGCTTATAATATGCACAGCACTGTGTATACACGCGTATGCAAACGCACACACACATGCATACATAATGCAATGGTTTTGATTTCCTCATTTCCCCTTGACACAACAAAAGGTATACGAGTATTTCCCATTTATATTTGCTTTTCTTATTACAACGTTTACTTGCATTACATTTGCCAAGTCACAATGGCATACAAGCCAGCTACAACAGCTACAACAACAACAACGACAGCGACAATAACAACAAGCAGCAAAAGCCAGCAACTGTGTAAAGCATTAAGCAAATATGAACAACAAGAAATGTATAATTGTATGTATACAAAAGTCCATGCAATCTTTTGAATTCAACTTGCTCGCCATGTCTACGTACATATGTATGTTTTGTAAGTGTATATGTGTGATCATGTGGTTGTGTGCAAAAGTCACAGCTGGCTGACGGTGCTTAACGATCGGAGTGCAACGTTTAAGCAGCTAGTCGCAGTTTTTAACCCAGTTTCGTTAGCAACAATGTCTTACAAAGTACTTACTGCAAGCAAATATAAGCAAAAAAGAAGCGCACACACCCACACACCCACTCACCACTCACCATTGACTCACCATTCGCCAGGCATTCGCTTTCGTCATCTCTTTGCCTACATTTTCTTAAAAATGTTGCATGTAATATTGTAGTGAAATATCTTGAAGGCGGTTGCTGTTTAGCGCCTTAAAATATGCCATGCCACACAATCGCACACACTACAAGCGACATAGACACTGCCGTTGGCCTACCATACTTAGCGCGCTGGCGAAACCTTCGTGAGTTTGTTGCTCTAATTTTGAAGTGTTCTATTTCCTGCTTAAGTATTTCACTTAGGCAAATCAGCAGCGCAGCGCTGGCAAATAGTCATTTAGTGGTTTTAGTTAGCGTCGAATTTATAAAAAATAAAAAAATAAATCAAATAAAAACAAAGCAAATAAATAGTAAGGAAGCTATTGAAAAAAGCACAGCATGGACAAGTTTGGGCGCAGTCAGAAACGTACTGGCTTTATTCGGAAGGTCCTTTTTTCCAACAGTGAAGGCAGGATTTGTATTCATCTTTAATGATATTTTAGTTATGAAAGTAGAATATTGACTTAAGATAATCTTTTCTTACTGTGCACGCAAGCAATAAATGCGTAAGTCGAAAGTAATACTTTCGAAAAAACTTCATTGAAAATTTTAGTCGTTATAATTGATCGATCAAATTTAATCGATATTTTGCGATTCTTATTTCTTTGGGCAAGCTTCTTCATTATTTTTTAATGTTTAGTTTTTCAAACAAATTTGATACATATTATGTGATTTTTAATTTTTCGATAAAAAAAAAATCGATATTCTTGGATTTAAATTTATCCAATCATACTTGATTGATATTGTGTGATTTGAATTTTTTATTGTATTAAAAATTTTTCATTCATAATAAACGCACAAAAAATTTGTCGAAAATAAGTTTTTTTAATAAAAAAAAAGAATTATTAAATTGACTTAGTTTAATAAATGCCACTTAAACAGCAAAAATATGCTTCAAAGTTTAAAAAAACAATAAGTTTAAAAAAAATTCTAATTTTTTTATATATTCTTGTAGCGAATTTTTTGAAAGCTTTGTTGCCGATATGTTAGGTTTTAGTTTTTCAGTCACGCAACACTATTTACATGTAAAAATCAAATATTTAAGAAAAAAAATTTTTTGTCAAAAATTAAATTTTTTATGCATTTGCGATACACATTAACAAACTTACAAATAATCCAATATGGAGCAAAATAATTATTTGGAAGCTTTAGAACATACATACTAAACTTAAAATTCGCTTGAAAAATATAACTTTTTTTTTATAAATTTGTTATATGGTATCCTTACGGTACATGCAATTTTGCTTCCATAAAATCCAACCAAGCAGAAAAATATGCCTCAAAGTTTGTGCAAAAATTCTTTAAATATGTTTTAAAAAGTTTCACTTTCAAATTGCTTTGAAAATTTATTTTAGCTAATAACTTGAAATTGCGATCGGTTAAAATTAGTTGGGATATTCAAATATTCCTGAAAAAACTTTCGAAACTTTCCACAAAAAAAAAAAACAAATTTTAAAAAAATTTAATTTTCTATGCATGCTGGCAAATTTTTGAAAAGCCTTGTTGCCAATTTGTTTCATTTACAAAACAAAAAATGTATGAACGTTTTTTTTTATTAAAAATTCAATTTTTCGACATACACGAACATACAACTAAACCAATATTGAGCCAAAATTATTTAGTGGATGCTTTAGTTGTACTAAATTTAAAATTCGCTAGTATTTACCTTTTTTTCTTTTTTTTATTTAATTTTGTTTTAATAAATTCCATTCAGACAGAGAAAATATACAAATTTTTAAATGTTTTAAAAAAATTTAATTTTCAAATTATTTTTAAAGCTCTGAAATGACGATGGGTTAAAAATAGTTGAGTTATTCAAATATTCCTGAAAAAACTTTCGAAATTTTCCACAAAAAAAAAAATAATTTAAAAATTTCATTTTTTATGCTTGTTGGCAAACTTTTTAAAAGCCTTGTTGCCGATCTATTAGTTTTGTGTTGTTCAGTCACGAGACGCTATTTAAATGAAAAAAAAATTATAAACATTTTTTTTATTAAAAACTCATTTTTATGATGCATTTGCGATGCACATCAACTTACAAATAATCCAAGATTGAGCAAAATAATTTTGTGGGCGCTTTAGGGCATACGCTTTTTATATTTTTTAGTTTGTATCGTATCCTTAATGTACATTAATACAACCATATTCAATAATTTTTAAATAAAATGCATGTCGTTATGCAATTTTTTTATGTAGAGCATATTTACATGCATTATCCCATAGCAGCTGTTGTCGTTACGAATACTGCACCCACACATACACACAATATTATTTATGTGTGGGAGTATACATGAAAATATAAAATACCATTTAATAAAGTGAAAATAAATTATACAAATATTTTATATGCTCGTAATACCAGCATGACCCTCCAGCAACGAAGAAGAGGTATTGTGGTTGAGCATTAAAGCAGAAAAAACTATACAAATTGCTAGCCAGGATAGAGTCCATACTTGATGGCAGATATGAATGCACAATATACATATATGTATGTATACATATATATACAATATATTTACAAATATACATATGCATGTAGAAGTAAATAAGTGTGCTTGTATATGGTTGAAAATTTAGTTGTTGGTATACCTGCTGCAACTCCAAAGCTTCTAGGTAAAATATTCCAGCAATGCATGTGTGTGTGTGTGTGTAGGTAGATATGTACATATGTACTTATGTATATTGACAGATTTATGTACGTACAATATTGACAAATTTTTTGTCAGCAAAATTGAGTGCATACACCTGTTTACATATTAAATGGATATGCATATTATGTGTAGCAGCGCGCAATCGAAAGATTGGTTGGCTGTTGTCAAACAAAAAAAAGAAGAAAACATAAAAAGTTGCATGCACAGCAATGTCGGAATTCGGCGAGCAGTCATTAGTCTCTAATATAGAAATCGATTTTAGGACGATTTGATATTCGATCGCTCTCGTTCGTCTCAAGTGTCAAAGTAAAAGAGTATTTAATGCGTGAACTGGCCGGTTTCTTTTTTTCTAACCATAAGCTACATAAATTGTTTTTTTTTTGCTATTATTGATATAAAATATTAACGAAAATAATTTAACATGAAAAGTATGAATGCTGTAAAAATATTGTCCCAACTAAAAGTGGTTGTGTTCTGAAGGAACAGTAGAAGTTGAAAAAAATAACTGGTGAGTCAACCAAGAACAAAATTTACCAAAAAAAACTCACAATTGACAAAATAGCTGGATTATTTTTTCTTCTTTTAAAACCATTTAGCAAAACTAAAAAAAAATGGTAATTAATCAAAATAATTACCCTTAGGAGACAAAAAAGAAATGTGAAGAGTCTGAATATTTTTTTGTTCTTTTAAATATATTTGATATAAAAAAAGAGTTGTGATTACTTAAAATTATTTATTAAATTTTTGTTATAGTTGCGAGACTCAAAAGAGAATCCTAAAGAATCTGAATAATTTATGTATTTTGTTGTATTAATTACTTAAATTATTTACCTTTTCGAAAACTAAAAACACAAAATTACCATAAAACAACTTTAAAAAAAATTGTCGGTGCAATATGGCTAAATAGTTTGAATTTCTTTGGTTATTTTTGATTCACGAGACGAAAAGTAGGATAAGAAATAAAAAATATTTTAAAATCAGATGACTAAATAATTTTTATATTTTACTTAAATTTTTTACTATTTTTGAGATTACCTTTCCAGAACAAAGAAAAAAGTCAGAAATAAAAAACTATGATAAACGAAAAATTCGTGTCATATGACTACATAGTGTGAATATTTTTTTTAGTAATTTTGGTTTAGTTATCGTCGCGACGAAATACACGTAAAATAATAAAGGACCTTAATAAAAAAATTTACAAAAAAAAAAACACTATAGTTAGCGTCACAAAATAGTTTGTAATTTTTGCATTAGTTTATATTGTTTTTGGTCTGAAAAATAGTTTGACTTTTTGCTGATTACCTTTTCGATAGAAAAACAGAAATAAAAAGTTAAAATAAAAAGCATTTTTTTAATAAAAGCGATATAAATAGTTTGAATAATATTTTTTTTATATTAATTTTTATTATTTTTGGTTTGACATGCGATACAGAAAACATTACAAATAAAAAGCGGTCAAAAAGAAAAAGTTACAAAAATCCTTTACTCGCAGAAAATGAATAGATCTGAATATCCGCCAAAATCCATTTTAAAATAGAGACAATTATTTACTAGTGAAATTCAGGGCATGGCTCTAAATTCTGCTTAAGCAAAAAATTGCTCTTCTCGATATAACTCAAGATATCTTCACGCTGTTGCGGATGAGTTTCTACCATCTTCGCAGAAGCAGTTGGTCTGACGAGGAATGCTACGTCCCAGTCCCCAAAGAAATATACAGCGTACGGAGCTACCATGCGTCCGATTACTTCGAGAAGAAAAATTGAGCGATATCGGGAGAAAAGGATAGATACATCTTTTTAAAAATAATAAAAATATTCAAAAAGGCGTGAGTGTGAGTAGCTTGAGATTCTGTTAGAGAATCAAATGTGCTTGAATGATTTTGAATATCTAGGCTGGTGCTGAATTGCTTAAAAAGAGCCCAGCGAAAAGTCACACTGGAACTGGCATAACTCACTTTTTTGCCTTGCTATAAAATTCTTTTATTTTTTTGAAAAATCCTAATATCTACATCCAAGAATGATAGAATACAAGATTGCGCCTTCCACGCTGAGAGCAACTGATAGTGACGTAATAACAGCTAGAGAATGAGAGAGACAAAACAAATTCAAAAGAGAGAAGAGGAAAAAGCAAATTGCCTTTATTTCGTCAGCGAATGGATGGGTATTGTCAAATCATCAAAGAGAGGACTAACGGTCCGCGGAAAGCGCAATCTTATATCTTATCATTAATGATCTAAATTCATGGTAATTTTAATCACTAAAACTAGTTTGCTTGTAGTCTTATTATTATTACTTCGTGTGATTACTTCACTGTATGCTTCTCGTGAAACAAAGTTTTTTATTAATGGGCCATACACAAATTAAAACTTCCGCTGTATTCGTTCTCCTCTGTCAGCTACTTTTAAATGTTTTGGTGACAAAAAAGTTGTATAAAAAACTAATACAAAAAATTACCAAAATAATCTCAGCAATATTTTAACTACTCTTGGTTACAAAACACTTTACCTACACAAGCGCTGAAAAACTAGAGAAAACTTCAGTAGCGGCAATAATTAGAAAATCAGAAAAAGTTGTCAATACCACATAGTCCAATATTTATACAAAAAATTCAAACTTAACAAAAAAAAAGGACCATAAACGCCAGCGTAAGTTTAATAAGTTTCGGATTGACTTCCTTTCTTTAGTCTGGACCATAAAGTTAATCAACAATTTGACATGCGCTCAAAACCGCAACGTGCAGCATAAATATTCTCGGCGACAAGGACAAAAAGAACTTACATGGTCAGTCACGCTGTTGAGCAGCGTTTGCAGGCAAGCAGCGAATGTGTGATTTTGTTAGTTTTTCTTGAGTATAGGGGTTTTTTTATTATTTGTTTTTGTTCCTGTGGAAAGGGAAAGCCGCATAAAATGTTTAAAGTGTTGACCGCACATTTGATTGAACAGCAAAAGGTAAACAAGTAAACAGTTCTCACAACTGACCGTATGCAAAAAATGTGGAGAATTAATAAGTAATGACTTCGCTCTATTTTCTTAGGACGAGGCTTAAAAACTTTTCAATTCATTAAATCAATAGCTGAAGTGGTAAATTTACATTCAAAATAGGAAACTCTTGTCGATTTTGACACCCTTTCTTGTTCTATTCCGCATATAACTGAGGGTTATCCGAATTTTTCGAGTACGTTCAAAATTGAAAAAAAAATTCTAGATATTTTTCGAAAAACACAATTCTGGTTATTTTCATATTGATATATTGTATATATCTAAATACTTTTTCGAAAGAAAAATAATTTATAAAGTAATAATTATAATTACCGACAAAATCAAAATACACAAAAAGTCTAAAAAAAAAAATATAAGAAAAATAATTTATAAAGTAATAATTATAATTACCGACAAAATCAAAATACACAAAAAGTCTAAAAAAAATATAACATAATAAATCGAATGATATTTTTATATTTTTTTATTGTCTTTTCCGCACAAAAAAAAAACAGAAAATATAAAAATTCTATTTACAATAAATCAAAAATATAAACTCTTAAATGATAAGAATAAAAATTGGGGAAGAGGTAACTTTGATTATTCGCTGCAGACAAAAAGTGTGTAATAGTAACAAAAAAATATCAATAAAAATTTTGTTTAAAATTAATCGTGACAAGCAAGAACAAAATTCACGACAGAAATCAAAATAAAAATAAAATATTTGAATTACTTTTTAACATTTTTTCTTATAGATATCTTTGACATAAAAAATAAAAAAAAAGTTGGAATTATTTATTTATTTACCGTTATTTATTAGTTTTGGTTATAGTTACGAGAATTCAAATAAAAATAGAAAAAATAATCGTAAAAAATTTGAATAATTAATATTTGCTTTTTAGAAAAGGCATTTAAAAATATTGGTGCAATATTCTTTTTGCTATTTTAGAGATTGACGAAAAAAGAAAAATATGTTCGAAAATTTGAACATAAAAGATTTCAAAATTATAATGCTACGTGGTTTTTATATGTTTTTTATTTGTTAGTAGTTTTGAAATTACTTCTCTTGGACAAAACAATAAACGTAGAAAATAAAAAAAATATCATAAAACAAAGATTGTGGTAATATAACTAAAAGGTTTTAATATATTTGTTTAGTAATATTTTATATTCGCATACTTTATCAAATATAAAAGTAAGCCTTAAATCAAAATGTAGGAAAATAACTAAATTTTAAATTTTTTTTTAACAGTTTTAATTATTTTTGATCCGAAAAACATTTTGATACCAAAGAATGTAGAAAAAAAAAATTAACGTAAAAGAAAATTAAAAAAAAAAACTAAATAATTTGAATTTTTTATTTAAATTTTATTAATTTTTATTACTTTTGATTAGACAAAGAAAACATCAGAAATAAAAAAAAGGGGGATAAGAGAAAAATTTATAAAAAATCGATATAACTCATGTCAACAAATAGTCTGCATTTTTTGTGCAAGTTTTAATTGTTTTTGAATCTGAAAAATTTTTTTACTTTCTAGCGTTTACCTTTTGAATACCACAAATCGTCGGAGGTAAAAAGTTATCATGGAGAAAAAATGGAGTAATATGACTAAATAATTTGAAAAGTTTTTTAGTATATTTTTTAGTACTTTTCATTAAATTTTCATGGTAAAATATAGCAGAAATAAAAAACGGTCATAAGAGAAAAATTTGCAAAAAATAACTCATCTTATAAAATAATTTGCATTTTTGTACTAGTTTTGGAGTTAATTTTTTTTGTGTGTAGTTCGAAAAGGATTTCATTATAAAATTGTCTTTTTGTTTTTTTTTTTAATTTCCACCAGGGTTGCCTACTCATGCAACTAAGATAAACTATTGCCAATTGACAGCACTCAAGTTCCGCATAGCCGCATATGTTGCGTTCAAAGTTTGTTTGCCTAAACTATTCAATATTCAAACAACTTTTCATCTTACGCGTACACACAAAAACTACATACATGCGCACATACGAGTACATACATACGTACGTATTAATTTACTTAAATAGATACACACACAAATACACTCGCATATATTTTGTGCTTAAATGAAAGTATTGTAAATTGATACGCACACATGTAAAATGGGTTATTTTTGTTGTGTTTACAAAAGTTTAACTAAGTTTGCATTTGGCACTTAACTGAAGAGGACAGAGGAGTAGAACTATTTGAAGTGCATGTGTGAAATATTTTTTTTTTTTATCTACATATGTGCAAGGAAATAATTTAATATTGTTTTTAAGTTACTTGAAGTGTTTAACGGAAACGTTTCAAGAATATAGTACTGTAAATAAATATGTTGAGGAGTGTGTGATTAAAAAATTATATTATCATAATAGAATATTTGAAAGCGTAATCCACGAAGTTTATAGGTATAATATATTAGTTGTTTTAGAACTGTAACACATCCCAAAGATGATACCAAAAAATAAATGAAATCAGCGGAATTGAAAATATTTTATTTGTTTATGACACTTCGCACTGAAACAATCCATTGAAGGTCTAAAATATTTGAAGTGGAATACACTAAGTGCTTTTATTTTAATGCCAAGTGTTTGCTGCTAATGGCGCTAAAAATGTACGTAAATTTTCGTTATCATTATTTTTGTTTTATACTTGCTTTATTAATTTAGTGCATTATTAATATTCCGCAAATTATGGCAGTATTTATTTTTTTTTAACTTTTTTCAAGTTTCCATATAAAATTTTAAATGAACTTATTAAATTTGAAAAATACATAAATAATATTTAATAATTTCAAATACACTTTTACTCACACACCCCTTTTTAGTTGCCCACCCTACTCAAATTTTGTTTTTTATGATTTTATGGTTTCAATCGAAATTTTTAATTTTTTTGCGTACATTGTTTTTTAGGTTTTGTTTAAAATATTTTCAGTAATATTTTTTACTTTTATTTATAGTTTGTAAAAGTTTTCAAAAAATTATTTTTTTTTTATATTTTCCAAAAGCATTAAGGGATGTCGGAAAATCTGTACACTATAGTTACAGATTTTTAAACTTCGATAATCTTTAATCTAATAAATTTAAACTTCTTGAAAAATTTTAATTTTGTAAAACTTTTGAAAGATAAATTTAAATTTTTGAAAATTAAAGGAATTTTATTTTGAAAAACTTTTGAATACAAATTTTTAATGGTTGAGACATTTTCGAGAATTAAAAAAACCTCTAAATTGGAGCAACTTGTGAGAATTTAAAAATTTTTAATTTTGAGAAACTTATGAGATAACATATTTGATTTTTGGGAAATCTTCGAATATTAAAAACCCCAATTTTGGGAGACTTTTAGGAAATTAGAAAATGTAGCTTTGAGAAACTTTGGAAAAGTAAAAAAAATACTATTTAAGAAAATTTTCAGAGCTAAAAAAATTTAATTTTGAGAAACTATTGAGTATTAAAGAATTTTTATTTTCATCGACCTTTGAGAGGTGACAGATTTTTAATTTGAAAAATCCAATTTTGGGACACTTTTGGGAATTTAAAAAATTTATTTTTGAAAAACTTTGGAAAAGTAAAAAATTTAGCTAATTAAAAAATTTTTAATAATAATGATTTTTTCGCGACCTTTCCAATTTTAATTTTGACAAACTTTTCAGGGAATACAGATTTTAATTTTTGGAAATTAGAAAACTTTTGGGAATTTAGAAATTTTAATTTTTTAGAAACTTTTGAGAAGTGAAAATTGTTACTTAAAAATTTGAAAATCCAAAATTATTGCACTTTTGGGAATATAGAAATTTTAGTTTTAAGAAACTTTTGAGAAGTGAAAATTGTTACTTAAAAATTTTAAAATCCAAAAATATTGCACGTGAGATTCTTTTGAAAAAGTAAACCTTTTAACTTTGAGAATCGTTAAAACTTTAAAACTTCTCAAAAGCTAATCAAATGTCAAATTTTTCAGTATATAATTCTTATTTCTTGTCCTTTAAGTGCCTAAAACTTAGAGAAATATTGAAAAAACTTTTGTTGAATTTACTTTCACAAAATGTGCTTGTTATATGCAAAGTTCTAAACTTTTAAGTGAGCATTTTATTCCTTGGCTTATTTTAAAATAAACTTCTTCTATTCCTTTGCAGATGTACGCCATAACACGTCACGCTAATCTGCTGCAACGACTAGGCCATCTGGAATGCCTAATTCTGTTGGTGTCCTGCATTTGTCACGATCTCGATCATCCAGGCTACAATAATATCTATCAGATAAATGCGCGCACCGAGCTGGCGCTCAGGTATGTAAATGAACTGTGAATTTTTGCACACAGCTATGTAGAAGGCAGATAGCACAGAAGGCCTAATGAAACTACTACTAATACGCTTTTCGTACCACTCGGCATACATATTTTCGAAATTGTTTATTTTTTTTATTTTGTACTCACTCGTACAACACACCTAATGGCATTCAGCGCTCCACAGAATGCTGCAGCATTTTTATTGCCTACCTTGTGGCGCATCAAATTAACATATCACTGCTTCGATTGCAGTGATTGGCAATTGTAGATGCATAGCCTTGCAATTGTATGGTGCATATGTATGTGTGCGTGAATATTTCACATTTGTATTGCTGTCGAGATTTTTGCATTTCAATTGCTTATTTGCTACAATTGCTATGTTTTCATCAATCTACCAGCCATACTTTTCTCATTTGCGCTACCTCGCCTCATTAACACATCGCCCATTCGCTTTCACTCAGCGGCATGCTTCGGATTAATCCATTTACTACTTTTGCTCGTATGCATTTTTCAATCTGTATTTTTTCTTTCTTTTTTCTTGTTTTTTTTTTTTTGCTTGCAGGTATAATGACATTTCGCCATTGGAAAATCATCACTGTTCAATAGCATTCCGTTTGCTGGAGCATCCTGAGTGTAATATCTTCAAAAATTTCAGCAGAGACACATTCAAGTGAGTATACGAAAATTGTGCAAAATCAGGCAAAGAAAAAAAACCAAACTCTTCTAGTTTCCCAAAAACTGAGAAACTAAGAAGTAAACTTCAAGGCAAATATTTTCATTTTAAAACCAAAAAGTGCATAGCAAAACTTTTGTTGCATCGAAGTGTGTGTTTTGTCTCTATCGCTTTTGTTATTGTAGAGAGACTACGTCGTGAATTACGCCAAAGTTAAAATTTATTTTTCGTTATCAATTTCGTGCGTTTTGTTTTTGTTTTTTTTTGACATGCTAAGAGGCTTGTGAGGGTGCAGTGCAGCTAGAAAAGCAAATGTTTGCCTCAAATCTTTACAATCTATAGAGCTTCTTTGACGTAATTTGCGTAGTACATTTCATTTAATGCAGTTCATGAAACTTATACTATATAAGAATATATACAGTTACTTATGTGAAGAGAGTAGGGGCATGGCATTTTGACCAGTTTTGGTTGTTATTCTTTTGTTTGTTTTATGTTTCTTATTTGTTTATAAAAGTCTAGTTCATTATATAACAGACATCGTATAAATCATCTTTTAAAACTATGTAGAAAAAATAGGAAAATGCACGAAAATTTTATCAAATTTTTAAAGTTTTTAATAAGAATTATTTTTAATATAAAAGGAATTGTCGAATGTACCTACTGTGTATGAAAGAAAATGTGTGGCATCGTCAGTTAAAAAAAATCATCAAAAATCAGCGAACATCTTTAGCCACTTGGGATTTGCTATTTTTTATACTAAACTATTTGGAATTTTTATTGAAATTCAAAATTGAGTTTTGAAAAGTTTGATTTTGAATAAATGAAATCAATAAGGTGGTGTTATAAGTAGAACTATCAAATTCCCATGTATTGTGTTTTAGCTTTTGCGTAAGAATTTTCAAAATTTACAAAAATTTTTTTTTTTTGCTTTTACAGCTTTTGAAAGTTCACACGCAAAAGCAAAAACAAAATACATGCAGTTGAATAAAGAAATCAAATCGGCTGCATAGTTACTGCACCTTATATGAATTCACCTTAATGGAAATTTTTAAAATTTTGGGCTTGGAAACTCTTTGACATTTAACGCATCAAAACTATATGGCAGAAGACATACAAGAACGCTAGTACAAAAAAAGAACAACAATTAATGGCAAGTTATTTATATAAAATCCGTCTATTATACGGAAAATGTTCGTAAAACCAAAAGTTAAAAAAAAAAGTGTCCAAATACTACAAGAACTTCCAGCCACAGTAGACTTGCACATTATCATGTTGAAATTAAATGGCTTTCAAAATTTTATAAAAAAAAAAAAAATTTTTGAAAACTCGAATCCAAAAGTTTGAAGAAGAGATGAAAATTTTGTTTAATTTTGATAAATATTGAACAAAGTTTGAAATTTTTATTGATATGCTTGATGTAGAACAAAATACAAATTCTATAAAAAATTAACAAGCACGACTTAGCGTTAAAAACTTTGGAAATATTTTTTAAAAATACCAAAAAACCATTTACCAAACATAATTCGAAACCCACGCAGTGATGACATTGTGTGTTCTACTATCGAGCATTTCAGCTCACGCGGCTAGCTGGTGACGGTCAGTGGTAGAGGTGGTGATGTATTCTCTTCACCTCATCAACGCTTCGAAAACTTCTAGAGTAGACACTTCGGAGTGCTGCTAATCTGGCTGCTTGTATGCTCCTTTTAGCAATGCTCAGTTAGGACCTCAGCTGATCCTCGCGCTAATAAATCGCTGCATTGACTCAATCACATTACAAAAAATACTGTCCTTTAAAAATAAATATATCTTTATTATAATAACTGCCGCTGATTGTTGTTTCTTTCCACTTCCTCCACAAGTGCTTTAATTAACAAAAGCCATGGTGTCTACTAAATGCTTTTAAAATCTTTTAGGCGCTTCTATAAATTTACAAAAATACTTAAAATAGATTTTAATAGCTTTATAACATGATAATTCCATACAAATTTTTCCTTTTAGATACATATTTATATTTATTCGAAATTTTCATCCTATTTTAGTTTTATTAACTTACCTGCAATGTTAAAAATATCAATACAAAAAATACTATGGAAAAATTTTTACTTAAGTACAAAGATATTTAACTCCAGCATTCCCAATTACCTCCCCTCACACAAATTGCTAGCTGCTATGAACCCAATTTATTTATTGTGTTCAATTTAATGATGACTCCTACTACTAATGGCCAATTTTGATGGCATTTTCATGTAGTATGTAATTTCGAAATATTTCCGACTTATTTATGCGTGGTACGTACGTACGTGTGTGGGTCAACAAAAATATGTCAGCTAATAATATCAATATTTATATGCCTGTCATGTTAATGCCTTGGGGGATGTTGAGCGAAATGGCTGATTTTGCTTGCTTGCTCATCACCATCATGTTGATCATAAATATGTTATTTAATAAAATTTCGACCGAATTATGGCCAATTTTTATATCTCAATTTGCGTTGTGTAAGCTTTTGGCGCCCAAATTTATGCCACGTTTTAAGCTGACAAATTCAGTCGAAAGCCAAACAAAATGCACAGCAAAAAAAGTAAATATTTTCCTAGGAGCGCATCCAAGCTTGCACATATACTACATACATAAATAAGTAAGTGAACAAATTGATGACACGTGAATGGATATCTACATATTTATAAATGTAACAATTGTTAATAGTGAGATCACGAAAAATAGCTGTGTATCGCGTACTTTTTCCCTTACGTTTGGCTTAAACCCCCAAAAACTTGCACTTTAAATAATTTAAATATTAGTATATTATGTGGTTTATTATAATTTACTTTCTTTTTTTTCTTTTATATATTTTTTTTTTATTTTGCATAACTTTGTTTAATTTAAATTGTGCCTATTTTGTTATAATTTTTTTTAAATTTCATTTTACTACTTTAATTTTGTTTATTATACCGTATTTTAGTTTATTTGATTATTTTTTTTTTTAATTTATTTTATTGTACATAAAGTAAATAAAAATTAAATGAAAAAAAATAAAATAAATTTAAAAAAATAAAGGGAAGACACTATAAAATTAAATAAAATAACACAGAAAAAAGTTATTAAGAAAAAATTCAACAAAAGAAAAGAAAATAATAAGCCACATTAAATTAAATTGACTGTACAAAAATAAAAAATATGAAATAAAATTTTAAAAATTTTTTTAATAATAATATTTTATTTCATGTTATTTAATTTTTCTCATTGTTTTCTATTTAATTTTATTAAATTTTTATTTTTATACTTGTATTAAATTCTATAATTTAAATTTTTTCGCTTCATTTTGTTCTTTTTTATTGTTATGATTTTCTTTTGTTAATTTGTTATTTCACATAAAGTAAATAAAAATTAAATGAAACAAAAATAAATAAAATTGAAAAAAGCGAAGACATAATAAAATTAAATAAATAACACAAACTAAATGAAATTAAGAAAAAATTAAATAAAAGAAGAGAAATAGTAAACCACATTAAATTAAATTAACTGTACAAAAATAAAAAATATGAAATAAAATTAAAAATAATTTTTAATAATAATATTAATGTTGCTTTATTTAATTTTTTTTTTCATTGTTTTCTATTTCATTTTATTAAATTTTTATTTTTATACTTGTATTAAATTCTATAATTTTAATTTTTTCGTTTCATTTTGTTCTATTTTATTTTTATGATTTTATTTTTTTCAATTTTTTTTATATTTATTTTTGTATTATATTTTATATTATTTAATGTTATATCTTTTGTTAGATATAATTTTTTTTGTAAATTCAATTCATTCTTATTTTATGTTGTTTTGAATTATTAATTTTTATTTTATTTCATTTCAAACTCTAATTTTTCATATTATGTTTTATTACATTTTTTATTTCCGATTATTTTATATTATTTCCTTTTTTTATTATATTCTTTGTTTCATTTTTAGTTTTACAAAATATTATTGTAATTTTTGTAAATTAATTTAGCTTTATTTCGTTTCATTTTGATCTAATTAATTTTTTGTTTTTGATTTTATGTTATTTGTTTTTATTTATATTAATTTATTTTATGGTATGACGTCTTTTTTTTGCTTCTGAATTTTACGTCGATTTGTTTTTATTGCAATCAATCGACTTTATTTTTATATTATTTACTTTAGATTTATTTAAACATGGTTTTTTAATTTTATTTTATTACATTTTTATTTGTTGCTTATTTTAATTTTTTTTCTAATTTGTTTCATTAAAACATTTTAAGATAAACAAATCGCTCGATTGCAAAATATCCCAAATATTATATTCAATTTTGGAAGTATCTCGATACCATTTATTATTATTTTGGGTCTGTGCCAAATGTTAGATAAGTTCTATAGTAAAAAAACTGTCTACTGCTGGAAATTTTTGACAGTTGCTTTGATGCAGCAAAGAAAATAGTTGCATTTGCTGATTTCAATTTTTCTGGAACTGAAATGCAGGCATTTATTAGACTTTTTAGCAATATTAGATCAAATAAACGCGTCAATATTGTCCTCTTCTTGGCTATGCTTTGCGGCAAATTTTGCACTAGCCCTGCCAGGCAATTTTTATTCATTTCATAGTTGTCAAAAATTTACTTTCCAGAGTATTTCTCCATCAATTGGCACAGTTTCTTCGTTCGATTCGAGTTCTTTTTTATATCTTGCTACAACTATAATTCAACCTTATTGAAAAAAGGGATTGAAATAATTATTTTAATCACCAATAAATACCACTGTTATTAGGAAATGCTCTATGGCAACGTTCACTAAACGTTCACTCTTTTTATCTGGTATGAGAAAGGAAAAAAGATTTGCATGCGTGATTTTTAAGCTAAATGTCATGTTTTAATTGTGGTGAAAATTAACGTTATTTTTTCTACACGTCTAATGTACCTACAGCCTATTTGAATTTAATTAAATTTAATTGCTACGCGGATTTTACCAATTTAAACAGTGAGCATTGGCGCATTAAAAGCGCAAGCAAAACAAATTTGTAGACAACAAATGGCAAAATAATTAAATTATCTAAATATTGTAATGCAATACCAGTAGATGCGCAAACAAACAATATATGCAATTCACATACACACACACACACACAGCTGATCTGTTGCATTAGAAGCGCCTGAATGTGTGCTTTAAACGTGATTTTCATATGGAATTTCATTAAACCAACAATTATTATGATGCAATTACCAATTGAAATCAAATTTCATTTATTAGAATACCAAAATGTATAATAATTTTATATTTTACACAGCAGACAGAAATATTATATTTTTGAAAACCAAAATTTCATTCATTTATTTTAATAATGCATGCATTGAAAGTGCGACTTAATTAATATTTATATGTTCATTTAATGGTGTTAGTTAGATGTTGTATGTGTGTGTGTGTGTGTGTGTCACTGAGTATGTGTGTGCATTTTTGCTGGTAAATTTATAAATGCGAATTTATTTGTTAAATCACAAATTGTATGTAGTGCTGTCTCACCTAAAAAATGTGTGAATTTTTTTTTTATAAATCAAACTTCATATTTTTTCTCGTTTTGTGAAATTAGAACTAATGTAAACATGTGCTAGCCATAATTTAATAATAATTTTTGTAAAAACTACTCTTTTTTTGCAATGCATTGGTAACAGTTGCCAAGCAAATATGCAGTGACTCAAACAACTGGTCACCTGGAGATTTTTTATGCAATATTTGCAATGTTTTTTTCAGACAAGAGTTTTGACGCCAATTTTTTATACAGCATTAGTTTGCAGTATAACAAAAAGCGTATGAATTAAAACTTCAAACTTTATACACAATTTATAAAAATTCAAGAAATTTTCGTCAAAATTTCCAACTTCTAATTTACACTATTTTCCTGTTTGTCAGTCTTGCATATTTTTTGGCATATAAACTGCACCAACTTGCATATTTTAATGATAAAATTTCATTGGGTTTTTGATTTGGTTATGTTTTTTATTGTTTATTTTTTTTTTTTTTTTTAATTTTGTTATTATCTATTCTATGATATTTCATGTTATTGATTATTTTGTTTATTTTTCATTTTACATACAATTTTTTTTGGTTTTGTAAATTATTTTAGTTTTTTTTAAATTTGTTTCATTTATTTAATTTAGTTTTTTTCGGTATATTTTATTTTGTTTGTGCTTTATTTAACTTATTTATTTTTATTAAATTTTTTTTTACAATGTTATTCATACATTTTTTAAAATTCAACAAGTTGTCATCAAAATTTTTTTTTGCTCAGACAACCGTGCATAAAAACAACTTCCAACCGCACATTTTCAAAAAATTTGAGCAACAAACGAATTGGCCTTTTTCATTATATTCTTTTTTTATTTCTGTTTACTTTTTTTTATTTCATTTAAGCTTTTATATACTTTTATTGTATCTTATTTTTCTTCTGCTATATTTTCATTTTATATTAAAAATTTTTAATTTGTTAAATTTAGTTCAGTTTTATTTTATTTGAGTTTGATTTCCTAAATTTAGTTTTTTTTTATTACATTTTAGTTTGTTTGTGTTCCTTTTATCTTATTTCGTTTTATTATGCTTTTCAAGCTAAGCCTTTTTTGTTAATTTTTTATAAAAAATGTTATATATCAAAAAAGAAAAAAAAAATTAAGCTGTGAACACAATTTTTAAGAATTCAAAAAATTGTATGTTACATAAACTGCATGTCTTAAATGAACAATAAAACATCCAATGGAAAATTTCCAACAAAATGCAAAAGCCGATAATATTATCGATAGCAGTCGATTAAATGGATAACAACAAGGGTATCACTAGATTGTGACTATAATGAGAATATCGATAATAGCACATAATAATATCGACAATAATGAACAATAATGTTGTCTATTGATTTTGCTAAAAATCAAAATATCGATAACTGTACAATAGTAATATCGATAACAATGCAAATATCAACCACTATATACTCGTAGCGACCAAAATATAGACAACGATAAAGTAATAAATTCCGATAAAGATATAGATTATTAAAAGATATCAGAACTGTAACAAATTTGATAACGTTATAGATAATGATAATTTTACCAATTATGATTACGATAGACAATATCGATAACGACAGCTAATTGCGGATCAGTGTCTTACTTTCTTTCAATCACCTAATCACCTAAAAACCTTGTGAGCTCTAAGCACACTCGTATTCTTTTTGAGCTTCCTGCGGGACGCGCGGGACCAAGAATTACAAGTAGAAACCTTTTTCTAATATCGGTTGTCCTTCAGCAGGCTGTCACAAACCTCCGAGTGCATTTCTGCGGTATAAATGCTTCGCATAAAAACCATCTAGCATTCAGAGTCGACGTAAAGCAGTATGCACTTCAATTTATAGTACAACGTTCAACACAAGTTGCTGAAGAAATTCGGTTAAAAATCTCCTCTATGTTACTCTGCTTAAACCAAAATATGTCACATTTTTTACGAAAATAAAACTAAAATCAGCTGCCATTTATTCGGTTATTCCATTGCTTTATTTATAGCCTTCTAAGCTTCAAAAACTCAATGCGTAAAAAAGCGAACCACCTGATCCTCTTACCATATGCTACATTTATCCTTCGGATTCATTTCGCTATGCGCATCACAACGGTACGCTTGAGCAAACTCTTCAAAGTTCCCAACCACATTATTGACACGCACGCTATGTTCATCGTGCAGACTGTCCGTATTTGTGTTTGCGGTGCCACACCAGGTTTGCGCAAAGCTCAAGAAGAACAGCTGCAATTGTTTCGTAGTGAGCGTAGCATTCTCGCCACCCGTGCGTCTATAGGTCTCCAAAGCCAGACGCAACCCCTCTGAATCGGCGATATTTTCATTCAATGCCACCTCGCCGTCTTCGTAGCGTCCATTGAGATAGCAACGCGAATTGGTGCCGAATCTAATGATAGCCTTCGCACCCCAGTTGTCAGCGATATTACCCGATTTATCGTAGTTGAGTCCGTCGTAATCGAAGCCATGCATCAACTCATGCGCAATCATATAGACAAAGCTGCCGTATATTTTCGCTGCATCGATGCAACTGTGATAGAACGGCGCGCGCAAAATGCCCACTGGCAGCTCAATGACGTTCTTCTTCAAACGATAGTAGGCGTTTACGTCGAGCGGGCCATAGCTATTGTACGCTGGCGGTGTGCTTCGTCCACTCTGCAAAGTTTCTAAAATTTCGTCAAGCTGCTTGCGTGTACGCCACCGCCACAACTTTAACAAATTTGCGTCGTAGTTGTCGTTGAGTTGGATGCTTGGCGGCAAATGATCCTGGCTAAAAGCAGTTGCTTGTGGCAGTAGCAGGCGCATGGCGTGCAATTTCTCGAGACCCAGCACTCTAGCGAGTGCATCACGTTCGAAGACGTTCGTTGCATTCAACATGCGCTCGAACTGCAACTTCAACTGCGCAAAGATCTCACTCAATGCGGTCTGCGTATGCGCCATATTGACATCAGGGTCAACGTGCAGTAGGCGCATAAAAATTTCTGTAAGCTCCGCTGGCAAGAAAGAGTGCAGTTGTTGCAGACAGTGATCACGCTGCTCCTGATAGCTCAGCTCGTCGTGCAGACGCACCTCAAAGTGTGCCAGGAACTGCACCAAAAGATATTTGCCCAGCAAATCTGGTTTCGTGCGACTCAGCAGAGCGGTTAGCTTACGCAAATATGGTACATCTGCCACAATCAGCAGTTGTTGCTCGTAGTCCAGTGGTAGTTTATCGGCTATGTCCCGTAACACTTCTTTGAAATATTTGCGTAAATTCAGTTGCGGCAGCTCCGCTTGCAATGCCACCAAAGTTTGTGGCGCGTGCAACAAAACCAACCGCTCACTTGTCACCAACTCAAACAGCTGCTTTTCAAACCCAATCACTTCCTCGGCAATGGCTTGTGCGCGTCGCACTCGCACACCCAAGTCCAGCATCAAATATTTCACATAACGCTTGTACACATACTCCGAGTCGCTATCATACTGCGACGCGTGACGCGTCGGTTTGAGTAAATCAAAAGCCGGTGCGGAAATGTAGAAAATCTGCTGCTCTGCTTGCTGCCAATTGCTGGAGATTAATAAACGCCAAAGTGCTTGTACGCCATAACGGCGCAACTCTGCGGTCAAGTATAAGCTCCAGCTGAGAGTGTCATTCGTTTCGATAGCCAGCCAATATGGATTTAGCACGGGCCAATCGCTTATGCGTCGCAGTTCGTCGGTGTATGTGCGTAGTGTCGCAGCTTCTGCGTCCAAACGCAGCCGCCTGCTGCCTTCATCTTCGCCTGTAAAACGATCAACGCAAGAGCTAAAGAAATGCGTCGTCACATCGTCACTGCGCGACAATGCTTGACGCGTGCCATTCTGTAGCGTTTCCTGCTTTTCCAACAAATACGTCATCAGCTGTTGCTTATTGTCTGCCTTGACAGCGGTAAGGGTATCACGCGCGCCGCGTGAGCGTAACTGATATGGCGCGCGCCAATTGCCGCAAGCGTATTCGTGGAAATCATCACAAGGCCATGCTACTTCGTCCACATAGCTGTGCATTGTGTCGAGCTGGCGTGGCCAGTAGTCAGCTGAGCAAGATGGCGTAGGATTTCTAGGTGCGCTTGTGGGTTTTCGGCTATCCTCCGCCGTAGCTGTGGCAGCTGTGTCGACGCCACATTTTTCTAAAGTTAGTAGTAGTAGTGCGAGTAAGGTAGAGAACACCGCGCGTTGACAAATAGTTCGATTTTTTCGCAACATTCCGTTTTGAATAACACTATTGCACTGGCAGCGTTATGTTTTTTAAACATTATTTTTAAAACTTATCACATGCGTCGCTGATAAGACCCTGAGCGCTGCCCATTTTACGTTTGACTCTCACGAGCGCTTAGCGCCCTTGCGAATTGATTTTAAGTCGAATTTCGCTACAGCATCTCAAACGCTTATCACTAAACTGTGTATTGTGAATATATTAAAATCACTCTCAATTGATAACCCAAACAACTATACAGGTTTGTGTAATCAAGTAAATTATATGGTAGCGTTCTCCAAATGTTTGCGATTTGGGGATTTTTGCGCTCTCAGCCTTAACAAATCTCAAGTTAAAGTTGAATGATTCGAAACTATAAATAGCTTTAATAACACACACGTACATCTTTGATTTTGTGATTTTTAAATCGATATGAAAAGTAAATAGCATTAAATGGGCCTTTTTCTTTTGGTTCTAATATTCCCAGTGGCCGAAACGGCAGAAACAGAACCGAAGAAGAAGCGAACATTCTCAACGTCTAATATAATGAATAATCAATGGATGTTTAAAAATTCTGAACTTTTTATTGCAACTAAAACATATTAGTTAAAATCACATTCATATTTTTGTAAAAATAACAATAAAATAATTATTTTTTTATGCTCGAAATTGAATACATTTATAGTGTAATATTGACATTTCCACCTTGTTGCCGATTCTGTATATCGGCATAAGGCTGGCCTGTAATACTGATTATTTAAAAGCAATTTTTTTCAACAGAAAATATGGGCTTCAAAAAGTATTCAAAAATGCCGCAGTTTCTTGACAGCAGATATTCAATGAGAAAAGTGTCCAATTTGAAATAAATAATTTCTTTCAGTACTATTCCTGCAAAGCAATATTGCTAACATATAACTTCAAAAGAGTAAGATAAAAAGTAAAATTGTACATCAATACAAATTCACAGAAGTTCGGCCAAAGTTCGGCTTTTCTATGGCCGAAGCTGAACCGTAACTGAACGGAGCTTTATCGGGCGAAAATGGCCGAAACCGAGGCCGAAGTTTGATCGTTCTCTACATGATGAAACTGGTTTTCTCAGGTCCTATTTGGTTTTTTGGAAAATTTCATAACAATATGACAATAAAGCCGTACTACGTATTGTTAAGAGAAACTTTATATAATTTGGGTTGTAACTCACTGTCTATTGTGATTCAATATTTCAAACACTGAATTTTCTTCGAAATTACTTAATTTAATGTCCAAAAAAAAAAGCTCCTTTTATGTTAGCAAATTTTTTTCTAGAACACGAATTTCGCGTGCACAAATTGCCTGCGAGCAAAGTTGAAGTTGTCCGCAAGTTTTTACTACCATTTTCGTTTATTATTTCAGTTGTTTTTTTTTCGTTTTCATTGTCAGCGAGCTAGCATTTATTTTTATTTAACATGCCAGGCAGGTACAACCAGTACAATAAATGTCAATTATCAGCGTACGCATTTTTGGCTTTGCTATTTTTGGACAACAGTCACAGACAACTGGGCGCAGCCACACACACACACACACACACAAATAGATGTACAATAGCAAATAAAATAGCCAGTGTATATAAAAACTTGTATGCCACTGGCCTAGCCCCCATCACCTCGAAAACGACAGGACATGCAACAGTTTACGTACGCCAACGAAAACTCTGCGCAGCATGACAATGGTGTACCAACGCACACTTACATAGTTTCATACATATGTGCATATATCTCACCCCACTGCGTTTAACATTCCCTTTTTCCTGCCATAGCATTTTTCGCTATTTTGTCATCTGTATCAATCGTAAAAAATTTTATTTTATTTTATATATCCTGACCGCTGACCATTCACTACTGTAACGCCTCTATACTCACGTACGAGCATAATCCAACCACTACACAAATGAATTCATATGAATAAATATGTACATATGTGTAAAATATCCTGCTAAAAATAATTGCTTTTCCACGTGCGACATGCCAGCAGGGCGGGCAAGCCACGAGACGTGCTGTGTTTATTTTTAACCTCGACACTACAGTCTACGCTTTTTATGTATAGTCAAAATATTTTTACACTGCATTTTATTGCATTTGTGTGTATTGGTGGTTGGGTGTAAATATAATAACACAATGTAAAAAGAAAAAATAATTAAATTTTCACTAACGCCCTACAAAAATTTTGCTAAAGTTATTAAGGTTAATTATAACTTCATATGCGTTTTCCACATGTAGGGATTTCCATATGCAGAGCTCGGAAAATAAAATTTTCAGGAATTTATTATAGAACTTTGGTCTACAAAAAGTTAAAGACCATTTTCATATAAATGAATAAATTTGCGGTGCAAGATATAAAAATTATTACTCTGATTTCGACTTTGTTAATTTGTTAAAATTATGTTATGAATTCGCTATAAATGATCTATTATTGTGGCATTGTTAACTATTTAGTATCCCTGTTTTTAATTTTATGCTTTTTAAATTAGTAGAATCTGCATTAATGCTAAAAGTAGTTGATAAAACCGATTTCATAATTTTTAACAATATGGAAAGTTCGCTCAAAATGTATATTCGAATTTAGTACTAAAAATATCTGCTTTAAGTAGGAACTCGTATTTTGTGCATACTTTGAATTTTGTACTACAAATTGTGTTCTAAAAAATAATACTAAAATCGTATTTAAACTTGAAACTACCAATATCCTACATTACGTGCTAAAAATATCCGATTTAAGTAACGGCTTGTACTTTGTGACTGTTTTCAATTTTGTACTAAAACTTTTGTCCTAAAAAAATAGTACTGAAATCAGTATTACAACTCCCTATATCCAAAATTGTATGTTTCACTTTTGTTCTAAAATTTGTTTGCTGCGAACTTAGTACTAAAAATTTACTAAATATACGGCCAAACATGGGCTATATTTTCCACGTAAAAAATCCTGTTACTCGTATATATGTCATATGTATGGAGTTAAGTACTCGTATTGGTATGAATGTGCGTATCTTCGGCTAGTACTGAGTTTTGGTACTTAACTCTAAATACAACATCTTGTGGACTAAATTAAATGATTTGTACTAAATACTTTATGCATTGGTTTTCAATACAAAGTTGTACGTTTTAGTCTAACTTATGCTGCATCATTACTAAACATTTAATATTCAACCGCTCTTATTAAGCTTTTAATATCACATCTTTTTGGATGAATTCAAAATGCGAGTACTGAATGCTTTTTTTAGTAATGCAATTTTAGTACTAAATTTCTAAAACTAGCACTCTTTCATTAAGTAAAAAATGTTGACACTGAATATTCCGGTACTCAGTTAAAGATAACTTAAAAGTATCAGAGCTAAGAATTTAGTACTAAATCTTTGACATCATAATGCTACTTAGTACTAAAACTACTTAATACTACATCTTTTGGCTAAAGTAAAAATATTGGTACTGAATACTTTAGCCGCTAATATTCAAAATTAAAGTTTTAGTACCAAATTTTTAGTACTAAATTTTTAGTACCAAATTTTTAGTACCAAATTCTAAGTGATATTTTTCGTTTAATACTCAGCATTATTTACAAAACATGCATCATTGAATTTTGAATGATACATCTTGTTGTTTATGTTTAGTTTTTAGTATTAAATTTCCATTCCAATTTTATGTACAGCACATTATTTACTCTCTGTTAAGGTTATGGAATTTCATATTCATATAATTAATTTTATGGATCAAGTTTCAAATATAAAATGCAATATGCGCTATTTATTCACCTACCTGTCATATTAATTTTTTTAAAGCGAAATTTTATTCTAAAAAAAATATATAAAGTTTATTCCACTAACTTTTTAAATTTTTCCTGGCCATTCCGAAATTATATGCAGTTTTGAAAATAGCGTTTTTTTTACTTATTTCTTGCATTAAAAAAACACCAACAAACAATAGAAGGATTTTCTCAAAATTTCAATTTCCCAAGTTCATATAACAGTATTACAAAAACTAACAAATTACAATAGAATTATAATAGAATGAAATTATAGTATTACTCAGCTAACCCACTCAAGTACTCATTCCGAAAAATCTGCCAAAAAACAATCTCCAAAAATCCCATCAATATATAAAATCCAGCTGATGGCCTTTTTCGTAGACAGACTTTAAGCCTATGGTTTAAATTTTGCATATGCAAACTTGAAAGGAAGCATAAAAACAGCAATAAAGCGATCAATTGTAATGGCCTTGCCTCATCGTTGTTGAAAGCCAAATCCCAGCGTACCGACCAATAGACTACGAAGGACTGTGCGCGCAAATCAGAGACCAACGAAGTAGGCAAAAAAGAAAAAGAAAAAGTAGAAAAAAAAGTGAAAAAATGTGAATACCATAATAAAACAAAACCATTGCATGAGATCAAAAAGTCAAATTTAAAGCAACAATCGGCTTTGCGGCATTTTTTGCTGGCCGTCGGCATTTTGTAAAGTACATCGTATACATACATATAGTATACATAAATACAAGCACACAAACACTACAGGCAATGATTTTAACAGAAGCATATGTCTGAAAGCCATCGCCAATATCAAAGGAAAAGCGCAAAAGGGCAAAATAAAAAGCAACAACAGAGAGTATGTACTGATATTTACATTTACATACAACACGCACTTAAGCCAGTCGTAACGCGGCTAGACCAAAGTGTGGAGTTGAGTTGTTTGTTGTCACACCCTTACGCTTTGTTGCTTGCTCCATTGTATTACAAAAAAGATTGGCCTAAGTATAGCGCATACTGATTAACATGCGAATGGCAACTGAGGCGACGAGAAGTGATTTTATACATGCAGACGTCTTCATTCGTGTCTGTAGAACACATTACTACTTTCATATTAAAGTGTTTGTGATGCTGTGATTTTTAAAGCACTTTTAGTGCAGAGTTTTCGTAGTACTAACGGTTTAATAAATGGTGTGAGCAAAGAACTAAGCATATACATACATATCTATCTCCTCATATGCTTACTGAAATTTTAATATTCATCCCTTGCGATATACTTAAACATAAAGGCAATCTTAATTAGAACGTAAATTAACGAAAATATTTATATTGGTGCACTTAGCAAAGTCCGTGCGAAATTGCTACAAACAAAGAAATAAACATGAATGCTGAAATAACTTGAAATAGGGAACTTAAAATTCAGTTGTTAGAAAGCCGAAGTTAAAAATTCATACACCACAGTTTGATGTTAGGCCCAACTTCCAACAATTTGCGATTTGCAAATGATTTTTGTGAGAAGTTTTTTTCATGGCAGAAATACATTCCGAGGTTTTCGGCTACGGCGGCCGTTGAATTAGTACTAAAAAATTAAGATTAAAAAATTAGGATTAAAAATTAGTACTAAAAATAGTACTAAAAAATAGTACTAAAATTGGTACTAAAAATAAGTACTAAAGAATTAATACTTAAAAAACTTAGTACAAGAAATTGAATACTAAAAATGTTTCATTGAAACTTTGAAAAAATTTCCGTAAGAAATTTATTCAAAAATCTTGCTAAATATTGTTTTCAGGAACAGATTTGCAAAAATGTTATGAAAAGAATGCTGAAAAATTAGTATTAAAAAATTAATTACATTTTTTTTATAAAACATTGTACCACATTTTTCCATCAAAAAATAAAAATAGCTCCTTTTTGAGGGAACGACATCAAACAATTTTGTACTAAAAATCGTTACTAATTTTTTTTCAACTGAAACTATATTGAAGGTACTAAATATTGTTTTAAGTGTTCAGTCCACTACTTTTTTTTCGAAAGTTAGTTTGAAGTTTGCTGAGTATCCATGATAATCATTTTAAAGTGTGTCTGTTGGAAAAATTTCCTTTTCCAAAATAGGAGCGTTTTTGGAAAATCAGCAACATCAATGTATTTTTAGTAATAAAGTGGCAAGTAACAGGTAAAGAAATTTACTAATTAAAACCCGCTAAACAGAAATTAAATTAAAATACAAATTGTAGATCTACTTTGCCTTTTCGTCTATATCTTGATTTTTCCCAAAAATATGTTGACTTTTTCTCTTCTTCGCTAATGATAATTCGGTTTCGGTTTGCAAAATCTCTTTGTTTAGGAACAGACATTGAAAAATATTTAGTACGAAAAGAATGCTTAAAAATTAATATTGAAAAGTGAGTACTAAAAATTAAGTAACATGACGCAGACTTTAACATATGTGTTAATAATTTTCAATTTTAAGTTATGATAGAATATGCAAAGCTAAGGTTGCAAAAAAATTAGTACTAAAAATTTTAAAAAATTTTTTTTATAAAATATTGCACTAAATTTTTGGCATCAAAAAATCAATATACCTCCTTGCTTAGAGAATGTACATTTTTAATATCAAAAATTTTGAACTAAGAATCGTTACGAATTTTTTGTTATACTGAAACTGCATTAAAGCTACTAAAAATTGTCCTAAATATTGAACGCATCTAGCTCCTAAGGCAGAAGATATGCCAGTGAAAAAAAATTAAAATTTTATTGGAAGTTATATAAAATCCGTTATATGGAAAAATGTGTGTAAGACCGCAATGTTTAAAAAAAATTTCAGAATTCAACAAGAATGTTCGCCACTCCACACCTACATACATATTATTATGCTGAAATTAAATGGGCTTCAAAAATCTAAATAAAAAGTTTGAAAATTTGTTGAACATTTAATTTTAATAAATTTTGTACAAGGTCTAAAATTGTATATGGAGATGCTAAAGTTTTATTAAAAAAAATTAACAAAAACGATTTAGCGGCAAAAAACTTGTAAATATTGTTAAAAAAAATCACCGAGTTTGAGTTCCGTATATCTTATTCTGAGTCATTATTTTGTTACTATTTTTCACTACAATTTAAATAACGGCATCACTTTTAACTCATTTCTTACTACGTATGTAGCCGCCCACCAGCGCGTATACGCAACATTTCTTATACATTCACTTACCTCATTTAATATTGCATCTTATTTAGTGTTGCACCCTTTGCACTTTGGCCAGATGAGTGGCATGCGCTCAATGCAAATTTATGTTAAGCATAAGTTTAGTTCAAAGTATACCTGTTTACCAATACATGTACTCTTACACTATACACATAGAGAGATTCCCTTAGAAACGAAAAGTCAAAGTATTTTACTACTATAAAAAAGTTGGCAGCAATTTTAGTGTGTCAACTACTTTGGTGCAATAACCTGTCAATGCAATATTTTTTCCGTTCACTCCTTGACTATATGGTGTATGCCACATGCATGTGAGTGTGTGCCGAAATCAAGGTGTTATAAGGCAAACGCTTAGCCGAGGGGGGTGGCCTGTGACAGTAGCCGAGAGAAAGCGACGAACTTGACTGCAAATGTCGCACTCGCACGCACACCCACTATTGAGGTTTTCTCGCCGTTGAAGGTGTCAGAGATTTCATATATTTTGTTTAAGTTTGCATATACAGTGTGTGGCAGAACTGCGCATTTAATTGCTGAGAAAGAAATTTAAGGTCGAAAGTGCATATTTGGTGAAAAAATCAGCTCGTTGAATTACTCAATGTTTGGAGGTTACAAACACACAACTTTCTTAACTCAATGGCCTTCAATTGAAATAAAATAAAATTGTATTTCACTTACAAATTACGCCCAATCCGCTACAAAAGGCAGCAAAGCAATGCCGAGATTGTTTAATTTTAAACTTGTGTAATTGAACAAAAGTGAAGATACATTTTCTACTTAAAATTTCACTCTTTTCCTCATGTCAAAAATAAAGTGCAAAATTTTGTTATACACTGTACGTTTATACAAATTTATTTTTAATACTATATGCTCTTCATGTAGCTGTATACTTTGTATCGTTAAATCAATGCTCATTTTCCTGTGTTCAAGCATACATGTGTATGTGTTTGTCTTACAGCGCTTGACATTTACAATTGACATGCTTTGTGCAACAATGAAACCACAAAAAATTTCGCTTACGTCCCTTCGCAAGTATTTAATTTTTACTCATTACTAGTGAAATAAAATAGAAAGATAGGATAAATAACTAAACAACTTCCTGACAAACAAAAACTTTTAAAAAAAATTTTCTTCATTTACAAAAAAAAAATATTTTAAAAAATTATAAAACAAAATTTTAGTAGTATTATTCCACTACACTAAAATCAAAAATTACATTTTATTTTTATTTGTATACGTAAGCTATTTGAGAACCTCTTTATAGTTTGAAATTTTTTTAAAAAAGTAACAGTTTTTGTGCCAAAGCTCCGAGAGTTGCGCACCACAAATTGCAGGAGAAGTTTAGCCAAACATAATGCTATATAATGTTATTATTATATTTTTTTTTCATATGAATTGTAATTGTTAATTGAAAAATCGAAAAATTATTAGGATATTAAATTTTTTTTTTTTTAATATTATAACCAAAAGTGCTGTCGCTTTTACACAACTACAACCAGAAACAAAAATTATTTTACATATTTTGTTGAAAATAAATATCTTTAAATTGAAAACAATTTAATATTTTGTTTTACCCGATGAAAATAAAACACCTCTCTACATTTTCTGCTATGATTTTGAATACAATTGCGTATCAACTGAATTCTTAAAAAAAAAAAACATAAAAGCTAAAAAACAGACCACAATAAGTAGGAAAATCATTCATTTAGAAACAAAATTACAAATACATAGAACACAAAATGTATAGAAATTATTTATTTCGTTTTATCAAGTCACTATGAAAACAGATTTTGAATGCAATGAAATTAAATGAAGTGCTCTTCATTAAAATTCTTGAGATTTAAAAACAATGTATCTTATGCATTCAAATTTAAAAACGAAATTTAAGCCTAAAAGGTTAAAATATTTGAATTGGTTTCGCAAACTCAAAATTAAATAAACAAAATTCTTATCAAAAAAAAAAAAAAAAATTAAATGTCGCTATTTGAAAACTAAAAAAGTTTTTAACACAATAAATAAAAATAAATATTTATTAAAAAAAAAAAAAATTAGGTACAGAATTTTTTTAAATTTTTTATTTCGTTTTATATATGTAGTTACAACCAAAACTGGCTTAATAATAACAAAATTTAAACTTTATTCATTAAAATATTCAAAAAAAAAAGCTTAAAAGGTTAAAATATTTTAATTGCCTCTTCAAAATCAAAACCAAATTAAAAAAATTCATAATTATTCAAAAATTAGAATGTTCAAATCAATATCTGGCGCAATAACCGCCCAGGCGATTTTGGCCGTTAATGGCAGTTACCTATTGAAAAATTCAAAAATTTGTAAGACCTTGAATATGCTAATATTAATAAACAAATACAGAACACAATAAGTATAAAAATTATTTATTTAGAAAAATTTAATAAATAAGAACACAAGAAGTATAAAAAATACTTATTTTAAAACGAGTACAAAAATACAGAATACGATAAGTAGAAAACCTGTTTATTTAATTCTTTTTAATACAGAACACAAAAAGTTTAATAATTATTTATGTCGTTTTACATAGTCGCAATCCAAGCTGATTTTGAATGCAATGAATTTAAATGAAGATTAAATCATTGAAATTGAAATTGAAGAATTACAAAATTAAATTTTTATTTATTAAAATTATTAAACAAAAACTAAGTTTAAAGGTTAAAATATTGCAATTGGATCTTTAAAATTAAAAAAAAAATAAAACATTAATAAAATAAAAAATTACAAAAAAAAAATTCTAGAGTCAAAAGATTATTTTATTTGGCTCATTTAAATCAAACTAAAATAGTAAGTACGTAGTATAAATACCAAAAAAAAAAAAAAGGTATTTAAAAGTTTTTAAAAGATACACAAAAATCAAATATTGGGTTTGTTTAATTTGGAGACGGCTGCCACCTGTTTGAAAAATCAAATTTAATTAAAAGATAAACAAGTTCTATGAAATAGAGAAATATGGGTGTCAAACAGCGCGTTTCGCTTAGAAGCAGGTTTATTGCTAGTTATATTTTTAAGAGGGTTGCCACCTATTTGAAAATTATAGTTTAATTAAATTACACACAAGCTATATGAAATAGTAATATTAGTCCTTTGGCTGGGAAAAAGTGTATAGGCATATTTTTAATAGGGTTGCCACCTTTTTGAAAATCTGAGATTAAATAAATTACACACCAGTTATACGAAATACTAAAATATGGGTGTCAAGCGGTTTACCTCGTCGAGAATAAGGTGCATACTTTTATATTTCAGATGGTTGCCACCTATTTGAAAAGTTAAATTTAATTCAATTATACACAAATTATACGCGAGATATGCGTTTCCTGGTCACATATGTGAAGGGAATTATTCAATAAATAAAGGCAGTATGCCATCTATCGGGTATAAATTAGTTTCAATTCCATAGCTAGATTTCCTCTGGGAAATTAAATTGAAAAACTGGCGACTGCAAAGTGCTCTCACATTTAACAATGAATGACAGTAATATTTTGTTCATGCTTAATGGAAAGTCGCCATAAGAAATAGCAAGGCTGTTCGCACCTGAGAATTTGGTTCTCAGTAATAACCTGATAAAGTAATAAAGAAAAATCAATTGCCATTAGCATTTAATTGAACTAAATGGAACTTAAATATTTATTTCTGTTGTAAAGCCCTAACGCAAAACTTGCAAAACACTGTATTTTTTCCAACATACCTTCCATCTCTTCCTCTCTGCTGCCGTTCCTCATTATTGCCAAGCGGATTTATGTTGTTAGCTTTGTTGCCATCAGCATCAGCACTTACATCACTATTTGACGTAAACTTATTAATTAACATAACCCACACGAAATCACACACAAATAAACTAACACAAGCAAACAAAAAATATTCACCAATATTTTACTCAATCATCCACTTGTACTCATTTTCAGGCACTCAGCTCAGCGTACATATTTGCGAATATTCCTCTTTCATACAAGGACATGCATATACAAAAAAAAAAATTCGATTGTATTATTTAGCGATGTTTGAACGAGCATTGCATTTGCGATTTGCTCTTAATTTATAGTGCTTAGCATAAGTCTACATATGTGTATGTATGTGTGTATGTAGATGTAACTGTATATCGGAAATTGCTGCTGCTATTGAAACTGCCAGCTTCAAATGCCCTTCATATCCTCTGTTCCCCCACAATTTCTGTATGCTGCTACAAATATTAACCGCAAATTAGTACTGAAATTATGAATTCAATGATAATGAATGACTTGAAGAATTCACCGAGCTTTGATTGGAAAATTTTGCTGAATGATTTATATCACAAGTGGAATATTACACAACTACATACATAATATGTACAATGTAAAAATAACACACATACATTTACGTAAGTATTTGTAGCTCCCCAGCAGTTAATGAGCATAACAATTTGAGTTTGTATAGGCACAGTCATTTTGTGTTGCAAAAAAAAAACAAATAAAAACCAAAAGCGATTCTCATTTTCTGCAGCCAAATTTTTCTATTCACCAGGCGATCATAACCCGCGGAAAGGCTGCGATAACAGTCCATATACTAGATCCTGCAATATTTTACTAATTAGAGAGTTATGGGTATCAAAATGGAGCATCGCTTAGCCCAGTTACCACCACTTGGACCATACACATTGAGCGCTTCGCAATAGACCCAGATCTCCAAGCCAATCAGCACAGCCAGTTGAGCGGAATTACAGTTGACATAATGGGCACGCAAAAATATTTCAAATGAAATGAGCCTGCTTTAAATCGATTAAAATTTTAAATAAAAGCTATGAAATTTCTTACAAAAAAACTAAAAAAAAATGGAAGTGTTTTATTTAATTTATTCTAAATACAAACCTCAATACACATAGTGAATCCTAAGCAATACGAATTCTAGTTTTTTTCACATTCAGTATCGCCTGGCTTGCAAAGTAATTTAGTCATAAAAGTAAGCAGTAGCTGAGAAAAAACTGAACCGATTATTCAAAAAATGCATGATCTACCAACATATTGTACTACAACTTTTTTAATTAAAAAATAAATCAGCCTGAAATTACAAAAGCTGATAGCCGAAGTTACAAGGTATCGAATGCACATAAATTTTTTGGAAAGTTTCAAACATAAAATCACCAAAAATTCACATCGAAGTTCACTATACGGCAGTAAGTAGTTTGTACCAGGTACGGCGGAAAAAAGAAGCTTATCCGCGGGGGCGACACGCTAAAAATTAAAGTTCACGATTTTTGATGTCAATTTAAAAACCTTCCACATTTTCTGAGTTTTAGAGTTACAGTCATGAAATTATGTGCACAAATAGCTGAAGACTTATACTATTCAATACAAACATTCTTTTGAAAATTGTCAATGACTTTGTAGTGGTAAGTTAAAAAAAACTCAAAAATTTCAGAAATTTCGCCGCTGACCCCGGTCTTTAAGACCCAATAACTTTGTTACCATTTACCCTATTGAAATGAAAACTTTAGGATGCCAAGCATGAAGCTAGGGCTATCTGGTGTGGTGTATCCAAATTTCAAAACTTACTCTCAAAATTTATAATGAGGCGAAAATCAGAAAATGCACTTATTTCGACTTCAAAACCAACAGGCGGGAGAAGTATATGATTTGTGGCAAAAGTGAGTAAAAGTTTTGGTAGAGCAAGCTTCGGACCTCCGTTTGAGGAGTGAAACTTAGATCTGGAGGTTGTACTAAAAAAGTTACAGCGATTTTATGGAAAAGTGATAATTTTTCAAATATTTTGTTCTAGCATTTTTTTTATTTATAAATGTATCAGACTGAAAATCTAGATATAGATAGCCGAAGCTTCGGGGCATCGAATACATATAAATTTTTGGGGTGGTTTCAAACAAAAAGTCTCCAAAAATAGATATAGCAGTTTACCTTCCGTCAGTATGAGATTAGAAGTGGAATACAGAAAATCGTAGCATATCCGAGGGGGCGGGCACGTTAAAATTTATTATTCGCGATTTTTCACAGCAATTTAAAAACCTTCCACATTTTCTGAGTTTTAGAGTTACATCAATGAGATTTTGTGTACAGGTAGCTGGAAACTTCTATTTTTCGAAACATACATTGTTTTCAAAAGTCTCATTGAGTTTTTAGTGGTAAATTGCGAAAAACTCAAAAATGTATGAAATTTTGCCACAGAACTCGACATTTGAGGGCTCATAACTTTGCTACCACTTTGAGTATTAAAGTGAAACTTTTGAAACGGAAAATGTGTAGCTAGGGCTATCAGACACGGATATACAATTTTCAAAACTCCTACTCAAAATTTATGTGCGGCCAAAAAAACAGAAATTACACTTATTTTGAATTCAAGATCACCTGAACACAAATTTAGTTCAGATATGACAAAAGTGAAAACGGAGTTTCGTAGAGAAAGCCCTGGGCTCACGTTTAAGGGTTAAAATTTAGTACCCGGGCTCGTATTCAAAAACTGATAGACATTTCCTTGAAAAGTGAGAAATTTTCAAATATTTTGTTCTAAAAATTTTTTTATTTATGAATATATCTGGCCCAAAATTAAGAGACGGATAGCCAAAGTTACGAGGCATCGAATCGTATAAATTTTTTAGGGGGTTTCTAACAAAAAATTACCAAAAATTCAAGTTGAAGTTTACCTTCCGCCAGTATGTGGGTTTACTGCGGAATACACAAAAAATAGAAGCATATCCGAGGGGGCGGCACGCTAAAATTTAAAGTTCACGATTTTTCACAGCAATTTAAAAACCTTCCACATTTTTTGAGTTTTTAAGTTACAGTCACGAGATTTTGCGTACGGGTAGCTGGAAACTTCTATTTTTCGAAACATAAATTGCTTTGAAAATTCTCATTGAGTTTTTAGTGGTAAATTGAGAAAAACTCAAAAATGTATGAAATTTTGCCACAGAACCCGACATTTGAGGGCTCATAACTTTGTCACCACACAGAGTATTAAAGTGAAACTTTTGGAGCCGAAAGTTTATAGCTAGAGCTATCAGGCAATGGCATACAATTTTCAAAACTCCTACTCAAAATTTGTGTGGGGCCAAAACAACAGAAATTGCACTTATTTTGAATTCAAGATCACCTGAACACAAATTTAGTTCAGATATGACAAAAGTGAAAACGGAGTTTCGTAGAGAAAGCCCTGGGCTCACGTTTAAGGGTTAATATTTAGTACGTGGGCTCGTATTCAAAAACTGATAGACATTTTTTTAAAAAGTGGTAATTTTTCAAATATTTTGTTCTAGAAATTTTTTTATTTATGAATATATCGGGCTTAAAATTAAGAGACTGATAGCCAAAGTTATGAGGCATCGAATACGTATAAATTTTTTAGGGGGTTTCTAACAAAAAATTACCAAAAATTCAAGTTGAAGTTTACATTCCGGCCATTATCATAATGGCGGAAATGGCAGAAAATCGTAGCATATCCGAGGGGGCGGGCACGTTAAAAATTAAAGTTCGCGATTTTTCACAGCAATTTAAAAACCTTCCACATTTTTTGAGTTTTGAAGTTACAAACATGAAATTTTGTGTGCATATAGCCGAAGACTTCGGCTTTTAAATGAAATAAACCTGAAGAATATTTTTATTGAGCAAGTAGTGGTAAATTGAGAAAAACTCAAAAATTTTGGAAATTTTGTCACTGACCCTGGTATTCGAGAGCTAATAACTTTGTTACTGTACAGAATATCCAAATGAAACTTTCAGAGCAGAAAGCGTATAGCTAGATGTATCGGGCAAGGGTATACAATTTGCAAAACTCCCACTCATAATTTATTTGGAGGTGAAAATCAGAAATTGCACTTATTTTGCATTCCAGATCGTCTGGCTGGAAATTCAGTTAATATATTTCGAAACTGAATATAGGGTTTCGGAGAAAAAACTCTAGACTTTCGTGTGAGGGCTAAGACTTACTTCTTGCACTTGTAACGAAGAAATTAACGAGATTTTCCTAAAAAGTGAGAATTTTTCAAATATTTTGTTCTAGAAATTTTTTTGTTTATTAATATATCGTGCTGAAATTTGCGGGGCTGATAACTTAAGCTGCGGGCCATTGAATACATATAAATTTTTTGGGTGGTTTCGAACAAAAGATCTCCGAAACTTGAGGCCGAACTTGACCGTCGCATCAGTATGTGAGTAGCAGCGGAAATGGCAGAAAGTCAAAACCAATCCGATTTGTGCAATATGGGTACCTAAATCATACCCGGTTTTTTGCCGTTTAGTTTAATATTTTCTTAAAAAACAAAATATTTCCTTAACATAGTTAGCGTAAAACGACGTTATTCTCCCAGAACGTTTTTATACTTACTTACCAAAATGTGATCACCGATTAGCATTAGCATTAAACTAAAAAACTATATTTAAGTTAATTGCTGAAAGATATTTTTATTAGCAACCCTTTTTGTGAAATATTGGTATTGGTATAATCTCTCCTCTCGGAAACTTTAAGGTACAAGTGAAGCTTGTATGCTGGGTCCGAGTTCGCAATCCGTTCTAGATGAGATAATTAGAATGGTTTAAGTAAATTGTTTTCCTTTTATTGCCCACTGGAGATGTAGCTAATCGATTATCCCCAAGCCACTAAATCTAAGCCGATGTGACATAGGCTTCAAAATATTACCATTATTCTTCGTTCTGTATTTATCCTCTGACTGTTGTATGACTCGCAATTTTTCCAAGCGATCGGCCGCTGTTTATTTTGAATTTATTTAGCTACCATCCTTCGATGACCCTCGTAGTTCTGTCATCTCTTCTTCTTTCATCTTAGAAACCAGATATCGGACCGATCACATTGACAACATTCGAATTTTGGTCCATTTTTGGTTGGTTGATCACCTGAAGCACTAAAAAAAAATTAAAAAATTAGATCGAAGTAATATCAGAAAGAACTTAAATATAAACGAAATATACAAAAAGAAAATCAGCCGAGAATTTTGTATAAACACTTGAAAATAAAATTTAAAAAGAAATACAAATACAAGCTGATTGCGATTTTTACAGTAACAAAATTTATACTTTTCAAAAACTCAAACCAAATCTGCGATTATTTTGCGGCGTGGTTGCACTAAGGCCAGAAAAAATAAAAAATCTATAGAATACAATGCAACAAAAATAGTGTGTTTGAAAAGCTTTGCCAATTTGGATTATACGAGTATTCAACCGAAAACTTAAAAAAATATTAAAGCTTCATAGACTGCAAATACACAGTTCGCCAATTTATTTGTACTAGAAACTGAGGTCACAACTTTTTAGAATAGCAGTTTTCTAAAAAATTAATTTTACTCCAAATTTAGCTACCAAAAATTTGTACTAAAAAATATGTATTAAAAAATTTGTACTTAAAAATTTGTACTAAAACTTTATTTACAAAAATTTTGCGCACTAAGGAATGTGTGTATCAAAATATCGAATAAAATTGCGCTAATACTTAGTGTGCCAAAATTGTATATAAAATTGTACCAAGCATATGAGTACTAAAAAATGTGTACTAAATAATGTGTACTAAAATATTGTGTGCTTAAGCTTTATGTACTAAAGAATTAGTGTTCTAAATATGTCTAATCAAAGTTTTTGTTCTAAAACTTAGTGTACTACAATTTCGTGTACTAAAAAAATTTAGGTGCCAGAATTTGTGCACCACAAAATTGTGACGTATAAATTGTACAAAAATTTGTGTACCAAAAATTGTATGTACTAAAACTTTGTACTAAAAATTGTACTAAAAATTCTACTAAAAAATTGTGTATTAAAAAATTGTGTATTAAAAAATTTGTGTGCTAAAAGTTTTAAGACAGTTTTCTTGCACTAACACTTAGTGTGCCAGAACTTTCGTGTACAAAAAATTTGTGTACCAAAATTTGCGCACTAAAAAATTGTGGAATATAGATTGTACTAATAAATATGCTACTAAAACTTTGTGTGCTAAAAATTTTAAGTCAGTTTTCTTGCACTAACACTTAGTGTGCCAGAACTTTCGTGTACAAAAAATTTGTGTACCAAAATTTGCGCACTAAAAAATTGTGAATTATAGATTGTACTAATAAATATGCTACTAAAACTTTGTGTGCCAGAACTTGGTGTAACAAAAAATTTCTGTTCTAAAAATGTCAAGTGAGATTTTTGTACTAAAACTTATTGTGAAAGAATTTGCGCACTAAAAAATTGTGCGTTAGAATTTTGTGTTCTATTTATTTAGTACCTTAAATTTTTCAGATTTTTTTCGCAATTGCTTATCTAAGTATATTTTTCCATTGTATCTATTTGGTTGATTTTTAATTCACTAAAATGTTTACATTTTTTTTATGTTTGCACGATAAATTCAAACATAACTCATACTTGAATATCTCGTGCTATGCCAGATTTTACACTTTTTTTTAAACTCCCCACAAACAAAAACTCAACACAGCGCACTCGCTAGCAGCGATATCAACTTTCTGCAATCGTTCGTGTCAAAATCGCATTTAAACTATTTAGCGCAAAAATTACTATTATTGTAAAAAAAGAGTACGCAAATGTATGTATGTGTGGATATACCTACATAATTTTCCTGGGGTTAACTAAAAGCGTGAATTCCACTACATTGCGCACTCTACGACTTACATTTGATGTTAATATTTTTAATTACAAAACGCACACTTTATTCGGTGCACTCACGAACCCAAACTCAGTTACGTTATAAATTTTTGCAGCGCTACTGATGCTGTTACAATTTACCTACCCGCCGCCGGCTGAACACTTAATTAAATGTTACACATACCGCATCGCATGTGGCCGAGGCAGAACATATTCATTTGATACCTAACATATGGAGAGTAGCAGCAGCTGCTGCAGTTATACAGACATATAGCACGGATGTAGTTAGGCATAGATGTGCCGAATGTGTGTGTGTGTGAATGCCACAAACAAATTTATGAAATGTTTTTCGTTTTTATTTGCAGTTTTTTACTTGTTCCTTGGTTTTTTGTTTTTTGCCGCTGACCAACACCTTTTTGTAGCAACATTTCGCTGCTGTGAATATTTTTGTCAGCCTTTCGGTAGTGACCTGTGCAGCCAAGTGTTTGTGTTTATTTTGTATAGGTCTGTAGGTTATTTTTTTCTCTCTTTCAAATGGCGTCATTTGACACCGCTTGACCAGCGCTAGCGATTGTAGAAAAGGATTCACATTTTTTTAATAGCCTACATTTAGGCTGCATAGCTGCTAGAGAAAAGAAATATTCCAGCATACACATATAAATATTTTTTACGCATTTAATTGCAAGCACTTTTATAGAGTGGACTTCGCCTGTGACGCCTCGAATAGATCAACCATACGCTCCATCAGCTCTAAAGATAATTGAGAAAAAATATGCGCATAGCTATTCATGGTATGCAGTAGACTGGATCGCGAAAAAACAAGTTAGCCATTACCTTCCCTAATTTGAAAGCTTTCTTTCAGCGGATTTTAGGTACATACAAATTTTCATTTTTATAGTGTCCTAAAAATAGCCAAAATTGTTTCGACATAGCGATATTAAGCGGATTCACAAAAAGTGCTAACGTATTTTAATAAAATCATAAAATTTTGAAAATTATATTTTATTAAATTCAATTTTTTCTTATCACGGCTGCACTGGAACAAAATCAACAAAAAAAAAAAATGAAGTTACTCTATGAATTTACGATACGTTATGTCTGCTTGTGAAAATTGTAGTTTTAACATAAGTTATATTATGAAAATGCTTCTACCATTTTAATATATCATTTACTCTAGAATTTTCAAATTAAAAATCCTTCATTAAAAATTTTGTTGTCATGTATTGTGTGAATTCTTCTAAGAATTTGCAATTTTTCAATTAAACCCACTTTTCACTATATATACTATGTATATATTTGTTTAAAATGGATTTCCTTGACATTGCACGTGCTATGTTTCTATAATTTTTTTTCTGTATATTAAAAAAAAAATTTAAATACTTTTTTCATTTGGTTTATATTTTCTTAAAAACTCAGTAAATTACTTTTTTCAATAGAAATTTATAAGTCTTTCAGTATTAAGCCCACAATTTAAGTTAAATTATTTGTCGAATTAGTTAAAATTTTTTAAATTTTACTATATCTAAAAAAACTGAAATAAAATAATAAAAAAGAGCATTACATAAAAAATGCAATAATATAAATATATAAAAACATAGAAAATAAAAATATTATAAAGCTATTAAATTAAGTAAAACCACAAAATAAATAAACCGCAAACCAATAATATGAAATAAATTAAAGTAGAAAAAAATTTTTTAATTATCAGAAAATTAAATGAAATAAAAAATAAATAATAAATAATAAAATGGATAAAATAAAATTAAATACAAGAAATATGATTCGAATAAAGTCGAACAAAATTTTCTTCTTATAATTGCTGTTATTATAAATGAAATATAAAACAAAAAAATTCTGGTTGCTTTAAAATTATTTTATTTTGATAGAACTTTTTTAGTTTTCAGTATTAAGATATTTAAGTCAAATATTAGATTAAAATAATATAAAAGAACATAATATAAAACGTAGTAAATCAATACAAAATTTGACGAAAAAATTTCTTACAGTTAAATAAAATTAGACAAAAATTAATAAAATCAAGCAAATACCAAACTTATAAAAATAAAATAAAATAAATGGCATTAAAACAAACATATATTTATACGAAAAACAAATTTTTAATGAAATAAAACCAAAGAACAAATTAAATAAATAAAAAAAAAAAAAGCAAAGTGATATAAAATAAACTAAGAACATAGAAAATTAAGCATCAAATAATAAAAAATTATAAAATGTAGTAAAACCATATTTCAAATGAAATAAAATAGTCAAAAAAAAATATTAGATAATATGGAAAAATACAGTAAAGTAACGTAAAGTTAATTAAAAAAAAACATTAAAAAATAAATTTAAACACAACTAAAATGAAATAAAATTATATTAATTAGGTAGAGGAAAATAAAATTAAATTAAAAATAGAGTGGCATAAAGTAAAATTAAATAGAAGAAACATAATTAATAAAAGTCAAATACAATTTTCTTCATATTATCCTCACATTTTACGTAGAATTAAGTTGCCTTAAGTAGGTTAGAAATTAAGTTATTCGAAGTTAAGGATCTATAGCACTCAGAACTATCTCTCCAACGATATATAACACTTTAAAAGCGAGTAATAAATAAAACAGTTATGAAGAAAATTCGATTTTCGCTTTTTTTTTATTTGTAGAACTCGTCAAGAACGATATTTTTATAACCTTAAAATGCTATCAAACAAATTTTCAAACAAAGAACACGTCAAGAACGATATTTTTATAACCTTAAAATGCTATCAAACAAATTTTCAAACAAAGAAGAGTAGTTGCAATTTGCTTTTTTCTTTTTAAGAGGAAAAGTCCGGTTTAGTATGCAGCTTTTAAGTTCAATTAGAAATTAAAAGGCAAATCAGCTAGATACAAATTAATTGCCACTTCCAAGAATTTCTCACGCAAATAACATTTGATTAGAAAATAATTCGGAGGAAGCCAATGGAGAGTGCAGGGAGAAATGAGTAAGAGTAGTACGCCAGAAAAGTATACACATAACAAGTTGAATAGCAATGCAAAGCAAAAAAGTCGCTTTAAAACAACAAAAACACAATCGTGAAATGAAACGCCAACTAAATATGTACGCACGCAAAATAAAAAAAAAAAATATAAAAAACAATATGATGCGGGTCAATTTGAGAAAAAGTAATTAAAACTTTTGTGAATAAGGTTCGTGATCATCACGTGAGTGTGTAGGTGTGTGTGTAATGATGTCGCGTTATTTAATGTTTTATGTTGTTGCGCTACTGTTTTAGTCAACTTGAGCTTAAGCCAGAAATTAAAGCGGGAGATATTAAAATTACATGAAAATAGTTAGCTAACAGATATTATATATATTTTGAGTGGATGGAATGTTTTTTTTTTTTTTTGACCATTGATTTAAAACTTTGATTTAAATTTTCGTCTTACTTTATAATTAGTTTTTTCATTTGGTTTAAGTTAGTTAACTCTTAGGGCATACAACAACACACCGATAATTCTATATATGCGAAATCATCAGCACCCGAATTTATATAGGGAAGATTAGCAATGTGGTCAGAAAAGATTTGCTCAGCATCTGCAAAGTGAAATTTAAATCTTCAAGAAATCAAAAAACCCTGTTAATTTTACTTTTTTCCACAAAATCATAACAAATTTTATCACTCCGGTAGGTAGCGCTGCAGTCAGGATACTTAAAAAAAAATACTTTATTTACTGTCCGATTGTATTGAAATTTAAAACAAATATTTTATTTGAAATTTGATCTATACGTGTAGCGCTGGAGCCGATATATCTCTTAAAAACCGCATACACAGCTCAAGTTGTTCAAGTTATAGTTCTTTAGATAGCTAAACTTTTGTTTGATTCACTTGCTATTACTACGACATGCTGACAAGTTTTTTCCATTTATTTTTCTTTATTTGATTTTGACTATTTTTAAGTAAATACATAGTTCATTCGACAAAAATACCTGTTAAATCCGAGTTTGATTTTTTTTTTTAATGAAGAGACATAGCCAACAAACTTTACACAAGATTTTAAACTTTATGTTGGGTATGCAGTTATTTTAGTCTAATAAAGTGCAAATTTTAAGAGGCTAGAAATTGCCGTTGGTTTTTAATAATTTTTTTTTCTGATGATGTTGCGTGGGTTTTTCACATAAAACCACATCCGAGCATGTATTATATGGACGAGGTCGCAGAAGAGTGCCAGCAAAAAAAAAAAAACTATGAAAAATCGCTTGAAACTTCCATATTATTGTAATAAAATTGAGTGAGTCCTAAAATTGCATACCCAATTTTGTTCGAAAAATTCGAACTAAAATTTTAAAAACATGTTTAAGATATCTGGAAATTTTCTGCCCATTTTAACAAAGTTTGATTCTTGGATTTAACCGGTGTTGTGAATGAATTTATTATTTAAAAATAAAGCTATATAAATAGTCAAAAATTGTGAAAATGTGGTGTAGTTACATATATAGTTAATTCATGCACCAAATAGTATAAACCAGATACTTTTTGCTATACATTTTAAATAGTTCTTCATGATATGTATCCAAAACTAATTGTCAAGTAATGCCAGATATCTTTACTAGGAAGATTTTGTGTACGAATGTGTTTTTTGTCAAGTTAATATTTTTCTATTCATTTATACTAAAATATTTTGATTTTGGGGACTTGCACTTTATAGTATATAAACTTATAAACTTAATGGGCTATAAAACATCAAATTTCTAAAAAAAAAAAAAAAAAAAAAAAAGGTTTGGAAATTTCGTGCAATTGGTTCATTTTTTTTCTATTTTTTCTATAAACTTTAAACTGTGAACTCATATGGTGGTGTTTGTTATACACCGGGCAAGACTTAAAAAAAAAAAAAAATTCTTCAAACCCGACCCAAAATATCCCCTTCCTTATTTTTGCAAATTTCTACAAAATTTGCGATACAATTTTTTTCTATAATAACTGAAAGTATTGCGCACCGCTATATAACAACACAAACTCAAATAAATTCTATCCACTCAACTTTTGCCATTCGATCTGTTTAGAAAATTGAATTCAAATCCAAAGCAACGTTACATTTTGCTAACATAAATGCCGGTATTAGATTTTGCTCAAATTTCTCTACTATTTTCCTTTTTGTGTCATGTAATTTCCACACACAATTCCACTAATTGTGTGTATACGTTTTTGATTTTCAATTACAGAGAAATACGTGAGGGTATCATACGTTGCATATTGGCCACGGACATGGCGCGCCACAATGAGATACTAACACAATTCAAAGAGATTACACCCATATTTGATTACTCAAATCGCGCGCACATCAATTTGGTGAGTATGACATTTGAAAAGCGAGGTGGTGCAGAAAGTGAGTTTCAATTGAAACAAAAATAAAAACAAGAAGTGAAATCATCGAAACAAATTTTCGAATTTAGTGCATACTTTTGGGGCAGCAACAGCATCTGTTGTTACTGTTTACTATCGTTAGACTTTTTAATTGTTTACAGCTTTTGGAACTCTCACTCACTCTCTAACTGTTTTTCTCTTCGCCAGCTCTGCATGGTGCTCATCAAAGTGGCGGATATCTCAAACGAGGCGCGTCCCATGGATGTCGCCGAACCTTGGCTAGATCGCCTCCTACAGGAATTTTTCGCACAAAGCGCCGCTGAGAAGTCTGAGGGACTGCCCGTTACACCTTTCATGGATCCGGATAAGGTGAGCAAACCAGGTTCACAGGTGCGTTTCATCGGTTTGGTGTTATTGCCGCTCTTCGAGGCATTGGGCGATTTGGTGCCAGAGGTGATTGAATTGATTATAATACCAGTGCGTATAGCGCTCGACTACTATAGGTAAGAAAATGGTCGTTTTTAATTTGATGTACCACGTTTATTACAAATTTGTATTAACCACTCTCGCTCTCTCTCTCTCCCTTTGTGTCTCTCCCATTGCAGACGCTTAAATGATGCTCAAAGTAAATCGCGCAAATCCGTCGTGGATACCGCCTCAATGGCCCCATCGGACAATACCAGCGCTGCATCAGATGGCGGTGGCAGCACGACTGCCGTTTACGCAAGCGGCGGTCCCGCGCACAGCCCAGCGGCTGGCCCCAATGGCCAGGCTACCAGTGCCAGCACCGCCTCTACCGGCGCTGGTGGCGGCGGTGGCTCTGGCAGTGGTGGCACTAACTCTGGCGGCAGTATTTCACCACAAATGCCACGCTCACAATCGGGCATTAGTGTGAAGTCCCGCCGGAGTATACCATCACAGAAGTCCGCCTCACGTACATCCGTCGATGAGCCGCAATGCTTGGCAGCGGAATTGCATGATCTGCCGGAGGGTAGTGAGAGTGGCGACTCGGAGACAGCTACGGAAGTGGATGTAAGTAGATGCTCGGTATGATGGCGTTTCTATACTAATATATAATGTATACTCTAATAAAAGTTCTATGTATATAGTATGGAGTAGCATACTTTAGGGAAATGGACTGCTGAAGTTTTTAAAACCAAAGATGCAAAATTCACGAACACAAAGTATTTGGCTAAGAAGTACTGGATTTTATTCTCCCAGAAAGTTCGCTTCTTTCACCCTTATTGCCGGATATGCAGAAATGGAATGAATAGAAGAAAGCTTGACGCATTTTTAGTCTCATATTCCACGTGAGGAACTGATACAGCGTTTGAAACCTCCCATTCAATTGATACTTCTTAGTTTTTTAATTCCTCAGGAACTAAACGTTACTCTAGCGACCAAATCACAAAAAAATAGCATATTTTTATTTCAAAACTCGTTGGAATCTTCACTCAGATTATGCTCCATTAGCTCCTTTTAACTTCAGTTAAATTAGAGTATTTTTTTTTTTAGTTGAAACTTTGAAAGCACACCGTTTTTATAATTCTAAAGTTGTAGCCAAGGATCGATGAGGTTTTCCGATTCACAGATCTTATAATGACATTCTTGAAGCCTATGTTTAATGAAGAAGATTCTTTGCAGTATAAGACCCCTTAAACCAACCGAAAGTTGGATCCAAGTTCCCTGCTCGACGACCAAAACAAAAACTTTTTACGGTGGCCGCGTTTTCTAAGCTTAAGTATTCCCCATTAAAGATACGAACTGGGATCAGCACTAAGCAAAACAATATTTTTTTTTTAATCTTTAGAGACCCAGCAGGTACAGACTTTCGGGTTTTCCGAATGAAATATTACGAGAAATGGATTTGTTTTTGAATTCTAGGAAAATATAACATGAGAATCCCGAGATCAGTCAGAAATTTCTGATCAAGAGCCCAATGAGTTGGGTCGCTACATCTAAGTGTTTTTTTGTTCTTTTGGGAATACGCGACTGAAACGGCATCACTTCGAGCTCTTAGAAAAAGATCTCAAAAATAGCTCCGAATACACCAATACAATTTACATAGGGCACTGTACTATTGCAACGATTCTCTAATAATGCGATATGCCAACGAGTTCTCTCTATGGAAAGAAAAGGCAACGAACCAAGGAGAGACAGCGAAAGTCGCAAAAGACCACGTGCGTTATAGGAAATGCACCCAGCTCATTTTACTCTGAGAGTGCTACACGATTCTTAAGACACAGGAATCCTCAAACCTTTCACTTTGGAATAGACGAACGTAGATCAGATTTTCGGCACAGTGCAAATTAAATTTACTCTCATTCTACCATACCACCTCTTTCTATTAATCCAAAGTCCAAAATCGATGCTTTCTTTCCCATTCCAAGCGTTTCGATTGAATTTTCTTCGTTAAGGAGGGGCTTTTTAACTTCTTGTCTACCAGAAAATCCGAACTCTTTTATACACCTCCTCACAATTCTGACACTAACGGTCACTTTGTGTTATTTTTCGAGATTATTGGGTAATTCTACAGCACAGCGATATTTCATACTCAACCGGCGTATAACATTTTCTATCCGGGTTGAGGTTTTTCTCCTAGTTCTCTTCCCGCTGACGCCATCTAAAGCTATATGCGTTTCCAAGTATTTTTTATTTAGTAAATTTAATTATTTATTTTAAAAAAATCAATTAATATCCTTAAAATTAAAAAAAAAATTAAAGTCAACCGCTTAAATTATACACGAAATACGAGATGGCAATGCGCCAGCCCCGATTAACTCGATATTTTTAAACCAATATTTTTAAGGAAGCGAATATTTGAACCACAATATCGTATCAAATTTGCGAAGAAAATTATTTACAAGACAATACACGCAAATAACTGCAAATAAAACATAAGCGACCTGTTTATTTTTTTTTTTTTTTTTTTTTTTTTTCTTTGTGATATAGAAATGCTCCTAGGACATCTTCAAAATTTTTAAAAATATGTCGGATATGACAATCACGCTGCATGAAAAAAGTATTAAGAAATACAAGGTCATTTTAAGTGAGCAGCGTCCTCTGTTGTTAACTTTGCTCAAGTTCCAAGTGCCATATTGGTAAAACAAAAGGTTGGGCCGGAAAGAGTGCTAGTTTTTTCAAAACTGGAGTCTTCTAATCCGGCATGTCAAGCTAACGACTAAATTGGTGCTTGTGCAAAAACTTTTTAACTGACAAGTAAATTACGTTTTATAAAATATTGTGACTGTACTTCAGTTTTCATTTAGATAGTATCGCTAGTTTGGGTACAAAGTCTGTGAATTTCGATATTTATGGGTAACTGATTCTTTAAAGAGCTATATTTTAAGAGTACCATATCGATATTCTCTGCCCGATATGATGCCCCTATCCGATACACAAATGAATTATTTTTTCACCGCAAGAAAATGTTGAATGACCAGATGTACTTGTGTACATACGAAAACTACAAAAGTGTGAGAGAAAACAATTATTCTAGACAATTAGCTAGCTCGCTACTCCCCTCCGTTCTAAGATGGACTTAATTTTTCGCCTTCCACATTTAGCAAATTTCTTGCTGAACTTTTCCTACGTATTATTTTCCCATGTTTTACAGTTACTTAAATTTATATTACACCGTATTATCCCACCCACATAATACTTCAGAATCTGTTTGGTCTTTTTTTCTCTTCTTTTTTTGTTTGAGTCGGAAAGGGGAACAAATGGAATATAATAACTTATTTATTATTTATTTGAATATGCATTGCCTACTTAAGGGCGTCGCAGAGCATTGTCTGAAACTTTATCTTTATGACAATTCGCTTGCCATTACACACAATGACGGCTACAACAAAAACGAAAGAAAAAACAACAACAACAATGTATAAATAATAATAACAGTTAGCCTACGAAATGCGCAGAAATATGGCACGACCGCGCGCTAATCCTTTATGAGCCGACGGCGAGGCGCTTGTAAATACTTACAACTTACAGCTTTTTATTTTAATTTACAATGATTAAACGCGCCCCGCCACTGGCCACCCATAATGAGCTGGGTAGATGAGTGTACGCTGGGTGACTGACACGAGACCCACCGAGAAATAAGGTGACGAGCAGAACAATGGATGTTTGGTGGCGTTGGCTGGAACGTGAAATAAATACTGTTGCATATTTTTATTGGAGCAGCGGAGCAATGGAGCAGCGTAATTAATTCGTGTTTCGCCCATTATTTGTTGCTGCGAATTCAGCCTCGCTTTATGCTTCACTTTTTACGCTTTGTAAATTTTAATGTCTTTTTGGTTTTAATTTTTGTATTCCAGTTTTTAATTTTTATGACAATCCCTTTTTAATAAAAGCCAAACAAGCAAAACAGCAATAAAAGTGCAGCAACAAGCTACAAACATGTTTTGTAACATTTATAATATGTATAAGTATATGTATTGCGGTTGTTGCGCACAAAAGTATGCCACACTTTTCATACAACTAACTGCTCAATTCTCATACGTTCGTAGCATATGAGTGCTTCCTGTGCTTAGTTTTGAATTGCCTTCGCCTCTGTTTTTGTTTTTGTTTTTGTTGTTTTATTATGTTTTAAGCTTTGCAACTGGGTATGCGTATAATTAAAAATGATTGCATAATTTCGGGGTCACTTAAGTCATATTAGAACGCTTAATTTAAGCATTATGACAGCTGAATATAAAGGGTTTCAGCATCTGGTGCTTAGATTGCGTAATTGTAAACTGCTATGTTGCCACGCCTAAAATTATGCTAAAATTAAGGGGTCCCAAGCAGAAAATATGGGGCTGATAGTGTTAAGCGCGCAACAGAATCTTTATGTAATTGAAACGAATCGCCATTTCTAATATAGCACACAATTCATATGTAGATCACCGAAGGTTGAATTGAAATTTTATATGGGTGCCCTAAAGTATGCTACTTATTTATACACAGAGGTATAATAGCCAATTATTACGATAAAAACTTGGCCGCATCCAGAAGCGTTTTTTTTTAATTGCATTTTATTCCCCCATTGGGGTTTGAAGAAAATGCTGGCAGATTGCCGAAACGTTTTACTTTTTACAGAACTAGTCATTCACTAATTAAAGTAATGGCTTTAATAATCTACTGCTAGGTATAAAGGCATATTTAATGGGTTGTGGAATGCAGCGCCACAAATCTCGCAAGACAACAATGAAGAAACCATATACTGCTTTTCAATTTTTGAGAAAAAAACGAAATGTGATAAGCGCCCGAAAGTATGCAAGTTGTTCGCATTACTCAGTGCTTGAAAGTACACCTACATTTAGTGGTAATCATTGATTTTCTAATCTCGCTAAATTGTTGTATGTTGTGGTAAAATTCTTAGCTATGAATAGGAGTAGTAGATATATAAAATTCATTCAATTATCGTGCAATCTCTATGAGACCTCCAAAGTAGAAATTTTAAAATTTGCTACCCATTCGTTGTGGTAATTAATGCTCTCTACCTTGTGCACCCTGTATTTGTATTCTCAAACATGGTAAAACCGCCGCCATTTCATTCCACTCACTCATCGCATCTCCTCTTTCAGGTCGCCGAGAAGACGTCCAAGTTCAAAGTTGACACGGAGGGCAGCAGCAATCGCTCAAAATCCTCTCATTCCGCATCGCGTAAATCATCGCGTGAAAAGCGTCCCTCCATGATCGGTGAGATGTGCAGCAGTGGCGGTGGTCAACGCATACGGAACTCATACGGCAACATACATGGTTACCATTCCAATCGCTGTCACTTCAGCTCTAATCGCGCTGTCAGTCTGGATCAGTATAGCACAAACAATCGACGCCTCTCCGATGGCTTGCAGCAGGTAATCTCCGATAGCAATGTCTTTTACAATCGCCAGAATCGTGGCAGTTTGGAGGCGCACGCCAGTCGTTTGGGCGAAGATTTGAATATGAATGCGACTGGCATGGTTGGCTGTAGTAGCAGCGGTACAGCTGGCATTCCGCATTCTTCCGCGCAGCCACTTAATCCGAATAATGTGCCAAATGTTGAGTGTAGTGCCGGCATGGCGCCACATGTTAGCGGCACGTGCACGAGTCATCTGTCTTGCCAGCAACATCATCATCAACATGTACACCAACACCAACAGCCGCAGCAGCACCTACAACACTTGCAGTCATCATCCAATGGCAATCTCTCACCCACCCAATTACTGCAACCAAAACTGCAACACCATTGTTGCGCTGCAGCAGCGGCTGCAGCTGCTGCCGCTGCCGCATCAGCGAACACCTCCAATGGCCTAGGCGGCGGCAATGGAGTAGGCAGCGCTACCATTTCGAAATCCACCTGGAAGACACGTCTCAAACAATTCTCCGACTATTTCGGCTTCTCCTTCGATAAGGGCGGCAAACGTTTCGGCAGCACACGTAGCTCACCGTGTTCAGCACGCAACAACAATGCCACCGGTTTTGCGGGTGCGCAACAGACAATGAGTGGCGGTGTATTTGATCCACTGCTCGGCGGTAGTGGCAGTGGCGGTGGCAAACTACAAAGTGTTTGCTGCACCATCTCGAATAATCTGCAGTCACCTGGGCTGCGTCACAAATCGCTAGCGGCGGGCGCTGTACTGCCGGCACATTCGGAGCTGGTGAATGCCGGTCGCTTGCGCGCCTACAGCTTGGATGTGCCCTGCAGCCACACGAGTAATCCACGCTATAGCAGCAGTAGCGGCGGCGGTGGCGATAGCAGTCGAAAATCATCGCGGCATGATGGCGGCACTACTGGCACCGGTGACGATAACAATAGCAACAATACACTGCATAGCAGTGGTGGCGGTGGCAGCGAAATGCCCACTTGTTTGCCCCCACCCATACGCATCGGCAGCGTGGACGCCAGCGACACGATACTCATTACAACTGGTCTGCCGCGCGTCATTACACCCGCACAGCTCGGCGAGACGGAACCAAGTTTGAGTATAGATTTAGGTATGGCTAGTGGGTCCTCGTATGAACCGCCGAAAATTTGACAACGGGGGAGCTCGGAGACGACAACGAATTCGCTTTCGAATAACGGTGCATTTGCAGCGCTGCTACAGCAACAGCAGCAGCTGCAGAAGGAGGCAGCAGAGTTGCGGCATAGCTCCAGCTGCAATATGTCGTCAATGTCGCTGACCATATGGTCGGCGCTGGGGCAAAGGCTCAGCGCTTTGGTGTGTCATTGCTGCGAACGAAAGTTACCCGAGCCGGAGAATGTCTGAAGCGAAGAGTAGGGTATGGGCTGTGGTGGATGGTAGGTCTGAGGGGAAAAAACAGTGCGGAAGAACCGAGAGAGATATGTATATCATATTGTAAGCAAAACGCAATCTATTGTGACTCAAATGTTGCGCAGCAAATGTTGCTAAGTGGCAATAAGGTAAAGAAAAATTAAAATGCGGAAAAATAAATAGGGTAAATGGTTAACTGCACAAATTCATAGGTGACATACAAATTCTATGTAATAATGCTGGCAACATCTTTCATCCTCCAAATAACTTTAAAAAAAGTCCATTAAAGCACACTAGAAGTAGAAATGCGTAGGTCGTTGAAGATAATAACTTACGTCCGCAGCAATATTTTGCCGCCAAGGTGTTTTTATAAACTATTTACTATCTTTGTATTCGATTCCTTTTTTTAGTGAAATGCTAAAAACCTAGTTTCATGCACACACAAATAATTTCAAAATCTTTAATCAGCATGTTGCTAGCAACATTTGTGCCTGCTTTATTTGCTTCAATTGGCTCAATTTTTTTGTTTCGGTAGTAATGGATTTTATAAGCTTTTCTTAAAGTTGCGCAACTATGTTGCGCAGCAATGTTGCCAAATAATGTGACGCATTAACATTGTCAACGACAAATGTAGCGAAAAATGCCATTGTGACTATATAAAGTTAACAGAAATGTTGCCAATAAAATGTTGCTGCAACAAATGTTGAGCCACATTATTGCAGGCAACATAATAGAGAATTTTACCCTATTTAACTGGAAATCGATATCAAATAAATTGCAGCGCGCTGCTGAACTGATTAAAAAAAATAAATTCAGTTTGCCAAAACTTCCCGTGCATTTGATATAACAAAAAAAAAAAAGTTTATTTTGCTGAACTGATTTATAACCATTTTAACTAGTGAGACGTAGGATGTACGTTCTTGCCTCAATTGGGGTGCTTGCAGTACAAAAAAAAAGCTAAGTTTATAACAGGTTGAGATGAGATAAAGTCATAAACATTTTGAATTTTTTTTAATACATGTGCTTTTCAATTCACTATAATCGTAAAATATAAAAAAAAAAAAAATATGTAAAAAATGCTCTCGTCATTCATATTTTGTTGCTACAAAAAATAGTCAAATTATTTTAAGTTTTAAAGTTAAGTTTTCGATATTATTTCATTTAAATTTAAAATTTTAAATTAAATAATTTTTTAAATTTGTGAATAAGCGGTCTGCATTTTGCATTGACACTGAAAAATAGACGGAGAACACATATGGCCTAAACCTGCCAAGAATTTATGCGACTAATATTTATTATTTTTATTAATGTGTATAGTATACAAGTCAAATATTTTTGCGTAGCTTTTGTCGATATTTAATGTTTGGTGTCTAAATATTACACAACACACTTATTACTGCTGTTTGGTCATACAAAAATTAGAGAATTTAAAAGCTAATTAATTTAAATTATATAAAATAGCGTCGTTGTTTCAATTTTTAGTATAGTTTTTATATTTAATATTTTAGAAATAATTTTTATTTTTAATATTTTAGCGTATATATGTTTGCATAACACAATTTTTAATTCAAAATTAAGTTTTGAGGTAAACCCGAAAATCATGCCAATAAAAAATTAGGGTTTAGATCAAAAATTTAAGCTCATTTTTGAAAACTGAAATTCAAATAAAAAATAAAATTTAACACATTTAATTTAAGTTTTTAGTTACTACTGTTTTAAATACATCAGTTAAAAATTAATTTGATATTTTATGCAGGCATAGCAAAATAATTTTCTTTAACGAAAAATAAAAAAATAAAAACTTAAGGAGAAAATAAATGTGTTGTATCTAAAATAGTCAGACTTTTATTGGACTTATGTATAATAAAAAATAAGCGCTATTAGCATAAGTTTTTAATATAATTATTAAAAGATATATAGATTTATAATTTTAGTTTACAGAAAATATACGCATATGGAAAATAAAGGACTTTTGATTTGTTTAACTATTATTTTGTGGTTTATAGTTTATTTATTTTATTTTCAGAAATGATGACCTATTTCATTCATTTTGATAAACTTGTTTCTTTGGATTTTGACTTAAAACACGTTTCTGACAATACAAAAAACGATAAAAAATTCTGTGTTAAATTTCGTAAAATATAAATTTTATTTAGTAATTTTTATTTAAATTGATTTTTATACCGCGTTTGTCTAAAATTTGAAATCTTTGAACACTGTGTTCATATTTTTTATTTTTTTTTCACTCTCAAAAAGTGTGTATATTTTAATAGTGAAAATTTTAACGTCAAAAAATTTTTATATTCTCCTCTTTTAATTTGTTTTGTTTTTCTTTAAATTTTCGATTTAAAATTTTTTTCAAAAACAAAGTGATCTTATTTCCTAATTTGGGCAAGACTGTCTGCACAAAATTATTAAAATTTTATTACATTATATTATTTTACAATTATATTTTATTACGTAGTAGCCGGTTTCACCACCAATTTTTATAGAACATTTTTTTTATTTTCCGCAAATTTTCATATAAAATTAAAAAATTTAAACAATTTTTCATTTAAATTGATTTTGTGAAACTGGCTGTAAAACTGCGTGCTGAAGACTTTTCTAAAAATTCCATTTAAAAAGTTTGAATTTATAATAAAAATTTTTGTTTGTGAATTTTGTAGAATTTTATTTATACAGTTTCAAAGTTTGAGTTTTATAGTGTGTGCCTAAAGAAGTAACAGTATTGCAAAAAAAAAAAAACAAAAAAAAACTAGGAAAAAAAGTTTAGCATGAAAAACAAAATATCACTGATTCATTTTGAGTGTTAGTTTTAGCTTCCGTTCATTTTTCGCCGTCCCATCTTATAATTATTCGCAAACATTTTATAAAACGCTTTAGTATGTTTGAAATTTTTTTTTGTATTTAGCTTTTTCACATTTTTTTAATCTGATTACTTTCTTTTCGTTGTAGCTGTTTCTTGCTATTATTTTTTTTTCAAAAATTTAACTGAAATATTTTAAATCACTTTAAAAAAGATTCCACACAACATAAATTTTCTTTATATAGTTCTCCTTTGTATACATCCATAATATTTAATACCTACCTTTATTATTTTCATTTTTCTCTGAACAATTTTTTATCTACAAACAAGCCACAACCGCAGAAACTAAAACAAAATACAGAAACCGCTTTAATGCTTTATTAAAACCACAATATTTCAAGCACAACTACTTTAAAGCGACCCCAATAAATACCACAATAAAAGCAAATAAATCGCATGAACCATACCGCTTACTTCGATTGCAATCGAGAGAAGAAAATAAATTCAATGCCTACAATTCAGCCCAATCGAAACCCTAAAAATTATGCTAATAAATCTCGGCAATAAAACAAATATTAAAAAAGTGCATTTGTATAGCTGTAAGCACATATTTACAACACAAACAAAAAAAAGCAAAAAAAAAGGAAATCTCAACCGCAATTTATCAATAATTGCCATAAAATATGAGATACGTATTCCTTTTGCGCGTTGGCGGAGACAGAGCTAGTAATCGTAAACAAAGGAACATATGCACATATCAGTTTGAAGCTGCGACTCAACCCAGTAAACCAAATTATTAGAGTTAATGGCGTGTGGTCATAGTGCAAATAAAGTCAGCTTTAAGGTTGGTAGCCATAATTTTTGATGAACTATATGCCAAATTAAGCTGCAACTAACTTTAACGTCGATTTTACTATGTCTACGACTACTTGCCAATTTTATTGGGCTTTTTATCAAATTCCCTTTAAACTGTTTTTTGAGTGATGCACCATTAATCTTCCCTCTGAGGGCAAAAGCACGAGAAATTCTAAACCTTAATGAAAGCGTTTATATTCCCGTATTTCAAATCAGCTCCCTAAAGTTGTCCAGCTTTCTAAGATATTAGGATTTTTAGTTTGATAAAAAAGACTAGGTTAGATTATTACGTGTTATATCGCAATTTTTGCGATGCCTTGAAGTAATTTCAACCCCGGAACTAACCTAGCATCCTGACAATCGGTGCCAAAGATAAAGATAATCGCCCCTCAATCTTCTAACGTTTCCTGTATGACTAGGAACCATTATGAGTAATCTACAAAAAGATCGCAAATGCTGCCTTCGAAAGCCTGGACTGTTTAGGAATGACCAGAATACATAAATACATTAGTTACCACAAATATTGTGATGGCCCGACAGCCTAATCAAGACAAGTTACAACTACGATCCAAGTAAACGTCCACTTTGCAGACGTCCTAATTGACGCCTGACTGTTACAAAAAAAAAACGTAATACTGTCCCGATTTTACAGGCTTCGGAACAGCACCTTCCCCAAGGTCATTTTATATCCATTCGGGAAAGAGATGCTTCGAACGTTTTATCAAAAGTAATATCTTTCCGAACTTAGCTTGTTGGCATTACAATTTCGATGTTTGGTCGGATGGGTCTGATTTGTTGTAAATGGTAGCCCTATTCAAAGAGGAAATAATATGTGAATCTCCATAAGTCTCATTTGAATGCCTAGTTCACGTAATATGAGGGTACTCTGAGAATTAATTTTATTATTGAAAACATCTAAAGATGGTATGTTATTAGTGATATTCAAAGTCTCCGCCAGGCATGATCTAATCACCAGCACTTGTTCGTCTCTAGTGCGCCACTGCTCATCAAGTTAAAGATGCAGTTCGTCTCGTCAGGTCTTCATCAACCAACGACCTGTATGAAATAATCCAGCGGATCACCGCCATTTTAGTCACTGCAGACGGGTTGTTGGAAGTCCGGTAGTACCAAATCTGTTGATTTGTCAATAGAGAGCTCACACCATCGCACCAGTAACAAAAATTGGGACTTGGTTGCTGTGACTACCTTTGATACATCCCTGATAATCAGTACTTTGCAACACTGCACGTCGAGGTATTGGGCCAACACTTACTGTACTGGCTTAGGGCCCCACCGTTATTTATTTACGAACATAAAACAACCGCTCTCTCTCTCGCTTTTTTGAAATTATTTGCTCAAAGTGAAGACAAGTCCGCCGGATGTTGGTGCTTCTAATTAGTTCGCTCCGTATTTCGATCACGTTCGTCAAATCTAATGCGTTTACAAGTTCAATCAACGAGTAGTTTCAGTTTCGTGCAATTTCAAAAACATGTTGGATAACATTTCGAACCATTAGGTCCAGCCCAACCATAGAGCAGGTAGTTGATTAAGCTCTTTGAGTTAATCAGTGTCATTGTGAACTCTTTTGCGCTTAGCGAGATCTCATGCGTATCTTTGTAAGCTCGTTACAATTCCTGCAATAATCACAGCATTTCCCAATTTCGTAGACAAAGCCACAGTTTTCCTTGTTTCCCCATCACGCAGTTCGTTGACTGCCCGCTTATTTCACTCATCAGTCTATCACCTTATCTTTCTTATCTTATCATCTGACGTGCACGCAAGCAATGATATTTTCACGATTCGTATTGTGCTGTGCGCCTAAATATATGCTATCATATCGCCAATTTGCGAATATAGCTTGATTGTCATGGTTGCAGTTGATTGTTGTTCGGAGCTTTGTTTTCTTCACAGCCAATATATATTGGTACTCGCTTACAAACACAGCCGAAACTCAAAATATTTACTTGTCATATCAATTTACCAACATACTCGCACGAATAACGTACAGTATATGAACTTCGCATTCGGAAATTGTCTACCTGCTGACAAGCACCTTATACCTTTTTGATATTTTTTTGTTTTGGTATGCGATGTGAATATGTGAGGCACAGCCGGAAAGTGCCATTAAAGTTGCGCAAATGTGTGCATTTTCATAGCAGCCGCTATCAAATATCAACGGCAAATGAATGAAGCCGTGATTGCCTCCGGCTACACTGGCAAGCACATGAAGCTTTCATTAGATGGAAGGAGGAGGAGAAGGATACAAAAGTATTGCCAAACGATGAAGTAATATGCACACAATCCACAACTTGTCCCTTGGATAACTACGCAGCAAATTTCAATCATCGCGTACCCTCACATGCATGGCATCCTTTCTCATGTACGCGAGTGACTTGGCGCTTACTCGCATCGATAGCAACCCAGTTCGCATACGCATTCTATTACAAACCTTTCAGCCGTACCATATTTGGTATCAAATTGCGTCGTGTCAGCCGTGTCTAAATATCCACTACTCAGTCGCTTGCTTTGCTTGCTTAACTGAAGCCAATCGACACGCCAACCGTGCAACTAGTAATGGGGCTTGAGCTGTTACTAATGCCCATCAATGCAGCTGTCCGCAAATGTCACAATCTATGCAGCTACTAGACGACGATGAACAGTGAAAATATTGCGCGGCATGGAGCAGAGGTGCACTCACATACGGCAGTCCTTAGTTTGTAGATAAAACAAACTTCTACGTAGCCTAAATCTGCACAAGAAATCTGTATTTCCATAACAACTTGAGTGTGTGTTCTGAAAGCATGCTTTTGAGTTTGTTGTGCCTAAAAGCCTATCACTTGAGCTAATAAAGCGCATAGAAAGGATTAGCCGGCATTGGATATTTGTTGGAAAATTTAAGCAACGACCAAGTGCGTAGCGACCGTAGCTAAAAATCATTGATTTTCTTTGATTTTCAGGCTCGAACTTGATTTAATTTCAATAGGTGTAAGGAGTTTTGTTTGGGCCATGGCTTAGGTTAGATGAGCTATTATAAAATGTAGTGTCTGAGTGGGCCACTAAGGTATTCAGTTTATCTACTGATACCTTAAATCAAGTACTTTTTCTTGCTGGCACCCCAGTTGATATCTTAAGATAAATTAGGCTAACAGTAAGCCAATTATGATGTCATATGCAATATATGTTAATTTACGTCGCTACACCGCTCAACCGGGATAAAACCATTTCGTTAGCGTAAGGAACTTCGGCACTGCTCTTATGTTGATATTTACTATTATCCCAAGGTTGTGTAGAGATGGTTCGGATTTCCAAGTGTTCGGTTCGGTTCGGTTCGGTTTTAGTCGTCTTCTTCAGAGTGCTCACTCCTAATCTCAAAATATGGCTGGTAATTAGACAGTGCCCTTTTAGGATTCTTGTGAGAGTTGATACCTCATTTCAATTTAACCTCAGACTACAGAGGTCTGCTTTTTATCATAAAAGGCCCACGTAAGTCTCCCGGTTTCGCCGACACTTATTTGCTGCTTTTATAGCGCTGTTCCTAGCACGAAGTTTGTATGCCATTGGTATACCTACCCTGTACTTTCCCGAAAGTGTGGGGCGGTCGTACCATTTCCTACCAATTCGTCAGCCTTATAGCTACCCTCAATGCTTCTGAGATCAGACAACCATATGAGTTATATTATAAAATGCTGGGTCATCTCGCTTTTAGATCTGCGAGGTTCGCATTCCGTGAGAGATTTTTGTTATCTACTAGTGAGTTTGGTGCTTTCAGGGCCGCTTGACTGTCAAAGCAAATGCCTGTGTCTTCTCTTTTAATATTTTAACTAGGTGCCGAGTGGTCTACGGGATAGTCAGCATCTCAATATCTTTCTACGACCTTCACTTCCAAAGCTTTTATTTTTACCGTTCGTTTTGGATGCCCCTTTTTTGTACCCCAGCAACAAGAACTCCAGAATAACCTAGAGACCACATTCTAGCCCCAAAAAGCTCAACTATGTAGTCTAAATATATATTTACTAATCAAAGTTAAGATAAATTAAGTTAAATAGTTGATTTTAAAGTTTTCATTAGAAGACTACAAGGACCGATTAGAGTGGGAAGGGACAGTTTCCCAAACTCCAGCCTTATACCAACCTCGGCACGGATCGGACGTTAATGGAGAGTTCAGCAAAATACTCATTCATTAAAAAAAGAAATAGGTTCACTACTCTGGGTTTCATAAGTTTCACTGTAGTTTCGGAATTCACTGATCTTGGTTCCACAAGTTACGTTAAAAGTAGATAACTTTTAAGGATCTTCATTCTGCCTGTCGTGTTATCCTTTTTTTCTTCTTTTTTTTTTGTACTGCGGCGAATGTTTCGTCTACTCTTTCTAGTGTGCAGGTTTGTTCTTTTGCGGCAGTCATCTAACCTAAACAGATTAACTTAGTTCTGTAATTCATAACTGGCTTATGAAAAAAGTTACTATAAAAAATAACGTACAACAGCGAGCAGCAGCTAGAGTAAGCTTTCAACCTTATGATCTACTCATCAATTCCCTGAATCGCAAAACTCCACAGCATTGATATATAAAACTAAAATTTCTTCTAGTCAGGCCAATGAAACGAGCGGGTGGTGCACCACACAGAACACAGAGCCTTAGAGTTATAAAAAAATATTTAAAGTTGAAACCAACGCCACCAAAACACTTGAGGCAACCGCCACAGCAAAAGCAACATGAAATAGTTGTTAGAGTTAGATAAATGTTATGGCAATATCGGGCTTCCGACTACTCCTGTAGAATCGAGTTGACATTTCGTAAAGGTTGCAATGACACTAAGCGAATAAAACATGAGCAGTGGAAGTTAAAAAAAAAAAGAAAGCGAAGTCGAAGTCGAAGAGCATAAAAAAAGGAAGAGTTGGGATTCAGAGAAGATGAGCGTGAAAGCAAAGAGATAAATGCGAGACATGAGCAAATTTATATGTGACAAAGAATCAGAAACTAAAAAGCTTTGAATTTAAAATATGTATTTGCAAATAAATTATAAATTTAGTACGTCAATAAAAGAATATTAAGAATTAAATCAATAATGACTGAGGTGGTAGCTAGAACAGCAAAATGAAGAAAGCTTAATTTAATTATAATTATATATTGAAACATAAAATTACGACAAAAAATAGTACGACTGTAAAAGGAAGAAGTAAGTAATGGAAGAAAAAATATATATGTAGATATGTATTTGCAACAGCGTAATCATGCTATTGGTCCTAAGAAGTGCATCGTTCTCGCTCTGTCAGCTTCATTGTATCAAATCGTCCACCATAAAGAAAGAAAAATTGCGCGGCGGCTTTACTTTTTGTAACAAAGAAAGGGTGGTGAGGTGTTCGTTTAATTTATGATTTTTAAATCCCTAAAACAAAAACAAAACAAAGCAAACCCTTTGCAATTGTTTTACGAGACCTTTTTCTAAATTTCAAAACGATGGGTTAAAATTGAGATGAGAAATCGCAAAATAGCTGAAGACGGATCAAAGTAACGCAAAAAGAAATTCGCTTTGTGATTCTACTCTGTTTTCGACGCATACTAAAGCCACTACAAATATTCAGTGAATGCCAAATTGAATATGCCATTATCTCTACAGACCATTTTCAAGTGGTTCCTAAGATTCCAGATGGAGTATTTTTCTCGACCAAAATCTTCCGCAGGTTCTGGTGACGAAGATGAGGACCAAAAAGATGATAATATTTGGTTTTGTTTTGTTTTTTTCTTGGCCAATTAAACGGACATTTGTGAGTCGCCTCGACTAATATTTTATAATAATTTTATCCAGCGCTTCCTAATTCTAACTCTTCACTTAAACCTTTAATGCCCCAAAATATTTACTCGGCATACTGCACCTTAATTTTATGCATAAATAGCTGTATGTTTGTTTCTGAAATCCGCAAGATTACGCTGCGGCAAATATAAATTGTAAATTTGTTGAACGTTGAAATTAAAATGAATTTTCCGATAATAAATTAAATGTAACACAAACCATTTTGCCCTGAAAAAAGGCACGATTAATTGGGCAACCAAAAAAAGTAAAAGTGGAAACGAAATTAAGGCTTATAAAACATAGAAGACACCGGTAACTGGAGTTGAAGATCTAAATGGTATTGGAAAATTTTTCTCGAAGCAGAAAGTTTAAAACTAAGATTTCAAATTCGCGACCTTATCACATATCCCGCAGTCGAGTTAAGTGACAGCACGAAATATGTAGCATAGTACTGGGCTGGCGATGAGAAGTTACATGCTCGACATTTCCAAGTTAAATACTTATTTGAAAGTTGCGCCGAAAATTATGCTGCAATTTTTTGCACACATTTTTAGTGCATGCGCAAATGTGACGCGACTTCAAGATGAATGATAAGGCCGTTTAGCGGAAAGTAACAAAAAATTAAGTAAATATTAAGTAGCCACAAGCTATGAGAGCGTGTCAAGGTCAAAAGTGACCAAGCCAACATATCCTTCTCATTATACAAAGCTGTTTTTAGCGAATAATAATAACCAAAAAAAAAAAAAACACAACACAAAGAAAACCAACGGCTTATGAACTATTTATAAAACTTTAAAATTCAACATCTTAGCAGAATTAAGAATCTACTATACATAAAATATTTGCATGTATATAAGAATTAGTTTAAAGATACAATTCTCTAAATGTCTAATACATATACAGGTTTAATATTAATGTACGCAAAATATGATATATACAAAATTAAGTAAAAAAAAAAAAAACAATGATCACAATACATATACTATACTTATATGTCAATAACTTTCTTAAATATTTAAAAACACTATAAATAATAAATTTACTAATAGAGGTAGTAGAAGCGACGCATATTTTTTGGCACAACGCCAAGCTGGCTCTTGGCGTCAATGAAACAAGCACACATTAATATAATTAAAATAAAAAAAAAAAACAGAACAAACAATAACTAAAATTTAGTGTTAAAAAATTACAATTATACACCTAAGTAGAATAGTAAAACATGCTTGGAAAAAAATGGACAAAATAAGTAAAAAAAAATTATCTAAATGTTTTCCTTATGTTAACAAACCACTATCGCAAGATAAACGAGTACTTTTAAAGAAAACTTATGAAAACAATTATTTTAAGAATGTTACTAAAAACTGCAGAAACAAAACAATACAATTAAAATGAGCGCGGAAGTGGTAAATTAAATAAAAATAATAATAAACTCAAATGAATTGCAACAACTTATGACACAATGAAGAGAACAAATAAAATAATTATCTAGATAAATAGAAAAAATGATGGTATTTTGAAAAATTATTCACAACAAAAATGTATTCGAATAATTTATAATATTTAGAAGTTAAGTTGGCTTACATGAAATTAAATCACATCAAAGGGAAAATGAAGATGCATTTTACTTTCGAAAGCTTACGGCGATGAACTCGTTTACCCTATATAACCTCAAAGTTTTTTTTGTTTGTTTGTTTTTTTTTTCTTTTTTAATTTTTATTACAGCTACTATCAATTGCTATTCCAAAAAATAGCTAACGCTGACTGCGAGTGAATTTCTAGTAAATTATGTATATACTTTTCAGAAAATTTTACCCGCTGACATAAAAGCCTCCTTTCATACTTTTTCCCTAACAAAACAAGTTGGCATTTTCAAACGCAAACCTAAAACTTACTAGAGATAGAATAGACACTCGTATGAATCCTAAGCATCGTCCATCTAATCCTAATGGCTCAACTACCCACCCACCAACATAAAATCGAACACCATGACAGCTGACACGACCTATCTTACGGGACGTACGGAAGGGCGCTTCGTCGGTGTGCAGTTGAACTATAACTCCTAAGCGAGCATTGAATTTTTTGAATGAATCTTCCCTCTAAGTACTTAAAAAAAATTTTGGTTAGGGTTCGTAGGCCTTTCTCGAACAATCGTCTGCCTAAATAAAACGTCTGCTAATAGAAAAGAATTTCTTCTCTGTATACCATACATGCATTTCTTTCCCTTCTCCATTTTCTCCCTTACTCCGCATCTCACTGACTCCACCCAGTGGCTGGCTGTTTTTTTTTTTTCTAATTTGCCATACGTCATACCAACTTCCAACCACCGGACAACGTCTGGTCTGTTCTATAGAAACTTGTACTACATTACCACAACCCATTTTAGATCGGTATCACTCCTTGATTTGTGATTTATCTCGATTCGCTACACTAGCAAATGTCATTCAGGCGATAAAGAGTGCGGCATTCTATAATCAACTTAGTAATCTCTTTGAAGGATCTCCATTACTCAGGCCAATTTATGTTGCTGTTGTTTTGTTCTTTTTCGTTTTTTTTTCTTTTTTCTTTTCTAACCAGGATGAACCACAAAGCAAACTTCTACGTCTTAAAACCTTACCCAATATTACCCCAACCACTTATTACTTGTCATCCCATTCAGTATTGAGCACAATTTGACTATAAGAAAGATGCCAGATTATTGGAGACTTTAGTTTCATAGATTTCCCTTTATTTTGATTTACGGAAGGTCGCAGAATAACTCTCAAAATGAACTCTCAACTCGATATAAGCCTCGGAGGAGTAGGCAATTGCATGAGGTTCGAGCTTTTTTGCTCGCAGCTCTGTGGGCGAGACAAAGATTTTCATTCGGCCGTTTCGGCCTTAATTTAGGATTTAAGAAGGTCGATTGGTTGGTAATTATTTATCGAAACAATTACATTTAAACTGGGTTCAGGATGTTGTTTGGGCACCACGAAATTCATCAATTAAAAATTCTTAGCATGATTAATGGAGTTTCATTGTTTGTTCTGGTATCAACCCGATATTTCGATATTAGGATTACTGCTTAATTTTGTTATAGAGAAAGGCAGTCAAAGAAGTAGACCACCATAGACTTCGGTCTATTATCAGCCCCATTACCCATCAATTGGGGCACGATATCGGGCACAAAGTATCGATATGGTACTCAATCAAAGTAACGCTCTAACCTCTAAAACTCTCTACCCTATTCTAAATATCGAATTTCTGAGGTTCGATACCCAAAATGTCGATACTAAATTAAAATGAAGTTCCGTCAGAATTTTTTGTAAAACGAAATCTGTTTGTCAGTTAAAAAAGTGTTTTCACAAATATAAATTAGGTCATTGTTAGCTTGACATGCCGAATTTGAAGACTCCAGTTTGGAAAAACTGGCACTCTTCCGGGTCCATCGTTTTAATTTACCAATATGGCACTTAGAACTTGAGCAAAGTTAAAGCAGAGGACGCGCACCTCACCTAAAATTGGAAAGCGATTTGCCTAGGCTTTTTTAGTACTATTTTCATTCCGCCCGATTATGATATTCGGCACCCACTCACGAAAAAATGCTTGCTAAAAAAAATTGGTTCCGTTTTCGCGGTTCGCGGTAAGGGCTCGTATTGTCTTGTAAATAATTTTCTTCACAAATTCGATACGATACTGTGGTTCAAGTATTGGGGATAGTATCCTATTGAAATTCGCATGCCTACCAAATGAATTGTTGCCGTTTTTTTTTGGAACAGATAACTTTTTCCTAAGCTATTCTCCAAGACTTTATCTCAACTAAGCTCAGACAAAACTTAGTTTCCACATTTGGCTTATTAACTACAATTCTTCGTCTTAAATTCTCTCCATCTAAATTGGCTGCTATTATTCCGCTTCTGCTTTTTTTCTCATTTCATCTCAATATTATTTTAAATCCAGAAACTTTTAACCATTTTGTAAATAATTTATTTATAAACTCTACTACTATTTACTACCTATGCCACGTACAATGGGAATTGAGAACTGGACTTTACACTAAATGTATTAAGTAAATATAAGAAATAAATATATACAATACATAACTGTTTGTAGGATATTGCCAGCACTATTTGTATATAACATAAATAATTTCAGAGCAAAATACTTTTGTGTAGAAAAATAAATGTTATTTAAACCACCAGAAAACTAATTTAAGAAAATTAATAACTGAGCTACACATGAGAAGAACAGTAGAACAGTTGGATAAAAAGAAAATACTTTACACCCATAAATACTAAGTAAATCTGTTGGTAGAATTATTATATATGGAAAATATATATTAAATAACGATATATTATATGATGAAAGTGTAAATGTGTGCACAACAAATATAAAAATAGATAATTTATGTAAATGTTTAAATTTATGAAATTTGAATTACCTAAGTACGATTCGAAAATGCCATGGGGATGTGTAAATTACTATAACAGATCTACATACCTTGCTACCAATCAAGATTCCTGTACTGTGTCATTTTGCACTTTTTGTAGATTTTCCTTCTTAGTTTTTTTTTTTTAATTTATCTTAATTTTGCTTTCCTCGTGTCACACGTTATTCGACAGTATCATCTTCAACTTTTCAACCTGTCGGAAAAAACAGAAGAAAAAAACTATAATAATACAATAATTTTATACATCTATTTCTTTTTTTCTTTGTTTTTAATTAAATTAATAGAATGTGTAGGAAATGAAAGCAAGCAAAAAGATTTAGATTTGAATTTAGTAATGAAATAAAATTTACGTTAAAATCGAGTGCTCTGAAATTCGAAACGACTCAAGACTAACGAAAAGGTATAGCACTCGTACTAATGCAAAAAAAGTATTATAGATTCGAAATAACAGCATTGTGCAAAACAAAGCGGATATAAATTTACCAATATGTATGTAGTTTATGAAAAGAAAAGAAAGCTAAATTTTAAAGTTTGCGAAAAAAAGGATAATTTAAATATGCACGAAAGGTTATTAAAAAAAAACTTAAAAAATGCATGCAATGTTTAGTAAGTCAATTAATTGTCATGTCAAAGTATGCAGCAAGCGAAAAATTTTGCAAAGTGTATAAAAAAACAATAAAATTTTTTATTCCTGTGAAAGTACAATCGATGCAGAAGTCCAGACGCCGAACCCAATTTTCGACGGTTTTGAAGCATAAATCGGCCGATACTCCTGCAATTTCACGTTCGATATTCTTACGAAGTTCATCAATCGTTGCTGGCTTGTTGGCATAGACCATAGACTTGACGTTGCCCCACAGGAAATAGTCTAACGGCGTCAAATCGCACGAACGAGGCGGCCAATTGACTGGGCCATTTCGTGAGATAACACGTTGACCAAACTTGATTTTCAATAAATCGATTGTGACATTCGCTGTGTGGCTTGTGGCGCCGTCCAGATGGAACCACATATTGTCCAAGTCCATATCATCCAATTCGGCCCAAAAATATTCGGTTATCAGTGAGCGGTAGCGATTCCCATTCACAGTAGCGTGCCGGTCTTGATTATCACGGAAGAAGTACGGCGGCCCAATGACGCCGCCGGCCCATAAACCGCACCAAACCGTAATTTTTTCGGGATGCAATGTTGACTCATCGGGTACGTATGGATTGCTACCTGTCCAATAACGCATATTTTGCTTATTGACGAAGCCATTCAGCCAGAAATGACGACGACCATAAATTGGACGTAGCGCTCTTAAAGTTGAGGACATTGACTCCGAATTTCGGTAGTAAATTTTAATAATTTCGACTCGTTGTTGGATCGGGTATCTTTCCATGATGAAATGGCAAACCTTACTGAAGAGAAATGTCAAAAGAGCGGGAAAAAATATGACGTCGTTTGCTGTCACTATCGGTCTACTTTTGTAGCGTCCCTATTGAAACCCCCTTTAAAACGGCCACCTTCATTGCCATAATTCGTTTTCGTTTGGAAAAATCACTCCTTGCGAACTTAATTCATTTATTTATCTCCGATTTAAAAATTTTTCCGAAATGAGTTGAATTTATTTTTAGTTTCGTTCATATTGCACTGTTTTGCTTAAAGTGTCTTACTTTTTCCAAAACATTTCAATAATAAACAAAAAATGACAAAACTGTTCTTAGGTTTAAAAATTTCTGTTGAATTTTCTTTTTAATTGGAAAAAACGACCAAGCGGAAAATTAAATATTTTTTTAGTAAAATTTTTTTAATTACAGTTTTCTTATTCCCGCTATTCTTGTCCTTATTTTCGAAAGAATTTCAATCCAACTGCAGGCATAAATTCTGTTTAGCCAAACAAATTTTCCCTTAGTTATAGTTAAATTAAAATTTCTAAAAAAAAAAAATCAAAAAAATGTTTTTTTTTTATATTTTAAGTTGTAAAACGTAAAAAAAATGTGAGTAATTATTGTTCACTAAATTTCTTGCATTATCAGTTTTCTTTATTCGTGGTTTATTTTCCTTATTATTTCATGAACTTTTTTTCAACTTTTTATTTTTCTTAAATTTCACTCAAAAAGCAGTGACTGACTGCAAGAAGAACTGGTAAATGCATAAAATCGATGCGAGTCTTAAGACCAATACACGGTAAGCTACTTAAATTTGAGCAAACGACAGGATAAATATTTAATACAATTTGTATTTTCACTTTGAGAAAAAATATAAGAAATTTCATAAAATAAAAAAGGCATTTTAGTTTTTAATTGTCTACAATATGTTTTGCGACTTAAACCCTTCAAAAATTATTTGTAAAAATCCTTGCAATATCTGCAATTTTAATTACAATTTTATAATGTACAATCAACTCTCTCCTCCCAAATTTTACCTAAACCTTTTAACTAAGATATAATGAATCTTAAAATTTGTATACAAATAAATATTTACCGTATCAATCTTTTATAAATTTTCATATTCCAATACAAAACTCTACTAACGGTTTCCCTAAATATTAACACAAAACAAGAACTATCTACTCAGAATCTTTGCACATTTACATATAAACGAATTTAAAAACACTTAAAAAGTTTGAGTACAGTATCTGTGGAAAAAGGTGAGAGAAAATAGCAAAAAACAAAAAATGGTGGAAGCCTTAAGGACTAACTGGGCTTTCTAAAGTCAGATGGTGCTCGATCCCAGCACCGTACAAACTAACTAAATATTTCTGCAATATGGGTATCCACTGAGTTCGAAATTCGTCTAGAGAACTTTAACAGCACAGCGAGTATTCAAGAGATTTAGCTGTGAGACCTGTACTCAGACCACTTAGATAGACATTTTTTGTATCCAAATGGATACTTTGCTCAAACTAAAAGTGCGCTTTCATTCTTACATTTGAAATATATATATATTAATTTATTTTTCAAATAACTCTACACCTCTAGAAATTACTCAGTAAGGAACTTGTAAAAGACCCTCCTGAAGAAACTACCAAAAGCCTTTCCTTTTCAAAAAGACTTCGATAAAAATATTTATAGATAAAACAAAAAAAAAATATTTATAAGCAAACAGTAGCAAGAAAATACTATGTATAAAAAAGTATATTAAATTTGACATATTATAAGAAATAACAAGAAAAAGAGACAGAGGCATAAATTTAAGTTAAAAAAAAAACTATACAAAGAAAGCATGAGATGTTAAAAAAAGCAAAATCCAAAACACACTAGCATTAAGGCAAGTACAATTTAGAAAAAAAAATGTTACTTTAAACAAGAAAAAATCAAAAAAATATGCTAGTGAGTAATAAATAAAAGTAAAAAATTTGGTATGTATGCGAAAAAAATTATTTGATTGTTTTTTTTTTTTGGAAATTTTTCGATTTGGAATGTGCGCAAAAATGTTACTTTAAGCCAAAAAGGTACGCAATAAGTTGTGGACAATGCAAAAAAGTAGATATTTAGAAAATTTTGATCAAAAAAATGTGTGGTGTAATTGAAAAAACAAAATTATATTTCCAGAAATTTTTTTTTTAATGTATTTCAAATAAATTTTCGAAATTAACAAGCTAAGGAATTTTTCGAACACTAAGGTATAAAAAAAAAAAAAATTTCGATATTATGTGTGACTTATTTTTAAAACCAAATTGTATTGAAATGAAAGGAAACTTTAGTTTTGCATTCGCCTGAAATTAATTATACCATAATTTTAAGCATGCAATATAATTGCAAAAGTGAGGCAGCGATGTGTATAATGTTTATGCGATTGTGAGCCTCAAAGTATGTTGTGCGCAAAACAATCGAGGAAGTGTATGAATTTGAATTACATAATGCGATGCAATTTTGAAGAAGGAAACAAAAAAGGGAATACCCATGATAAGTAATTAAATACAAAACATGATAAACAACTAAAAACAATAGCGAAGGCGTTGAGCTTGGAAACTAGCATGAAGTGTATGGAGGAGATTAGAATATGCAATTAGGAAAAAGAGATGAATAATAAAAGTGTCGATTAGCGAAATCAAGGAGCAAGAATTATAAACTTTTCTCCATGATTAACATAGATTATTTAATACACAAAGTGTATGCAAAAAAAAAAATTGATATTTTATCTGTTTGCTTTTTTCGAAAATATATTTACCGCTGCTCTACCTTATTACTTTTTGCTGTATTAATTTATCTAAACATACTGAATACCCGTGTCATAAAAATTCTATAAAAAAAAAACTCCCTAGTTTTAGTTGTAAAATAAATAAAAAAAAAATCTAAAAGAGATTAATTTCGAGAAATACCTTCAAAACAAAAAAACGTAAAACAAATAATAATCTCAATTAAGGCAGCGACTGCATAAGGTATACATACAATTAATTCAATAAATTTTGTGCAGCATAAACTAATTGGAAACACACAGAGTAAAAAAAAAAACAAAAATTAAGTAAATAAAAATCAACAATGAAATTGTGCAATTGTCATGCAAATTGACAGTTATTGCATTGCATATCTACGTATACATATACATATATAGTACCTACATACTTATATATAGGTGTATGTATTTACATATACACATACAAGCGAACAAATAAACACCGACGCAAACACACACACAACAAACAAGCCAACACAAATACAACACACAAAACAAATGAATACGAAATGATTATAGTAAGAATAATGAAAGTAAAGTATACATATAAAATAAATATAAAAAAAAAAAAGAATAAACAAAAAGAAGAAATGATATCTATCGACAATTGTATTTAGAGTAACTGAATTCAGTGTGCATTTAATTAAATAAATAAATATATTAAAAAAATAAAAATAAAAACAATTAAATTTGTGTGTGCTTTCAATGGGCTACCGCAACAATAAAGGAGATACGGCAAACAGCAAAAAATAATAAAAATAATAAAAATAAAAAAATATCACGCAACTCACGTCTAAGACATTTAATGTGCAATGGGGATAATGAAAAGTGGTCCGCCACTCAAGCAAAAAGCTTGTTTTATTATGGATTACAAACATACATATATGCGAGTATGATACGAAAAATTATGATATGAAAAGTTGGTATGAAATTTTCTTTTTCCGACTATATTAGTACGGTTCGCATCTCTAGGAATTTCAGTCTAATATTGGGTCATTCGCAATTTGATTCTAAAATTTTTCCAATTTTTAAATTTCAGCAATTTTCTAATTTTTTATAGCATTGCACTTCGTTTCAATTTCATTTTGTTTCGTTTTCATTCCACTGTGTTCCGGTTCAATCTCACGTCGTTCCGTCTGAATTTCATGTTTTCCACTTCGATTCCACTTAAATGTTTGCGGTAATGTGTTCTCTTCTTTTTAATGTCTTCGTTCCATTCCCATAGCATTTCATTCGATTCCAATTTGTTTTGCTTCAATTTCATATTGCTCTACTTTGTTCGGAATTTGTGAAATTCATTTCTCACTTTATTCCACGACGTCCCACAGTTGCTTTTAACATAGTTTGTTATATAACATAAATCATATAAATCTGCGTCTTCTGCGAGGAGCTCTTCCTCAGCCGCATATTTAGGCTTCCGGACTATTGTAGTGTGTTTCAGGCAGAGGTGGCCGCAATCAAGGAGGCAGTCGATTAGCTACTAACCAGTGTAATGCCCGCTAGACGAGCTAACATTTATTCGGATAGTCAGGCCGCTATTAAGGCCTTAGGGTCGCTAATGGTGAGATCAAAACTTTTCAGGGAGTGCCTGACTTCTCCCGCAGCCGCCTCAGAGTATCTCGACTCTAAACTAATTTGGCTACCGGGTCATAGTGACATTGCTGGGAACTGCATGGCTGATGAGCTCGCTCGGCAGGGTATCCTGGAAGTAATTTCTCCTTGCAGGAAGAGTGTGGGGGCTCCTTTGACTGCCTACGGGCTTCTCCTGGACAGATGGGCTCTCTGCCGTCTCAGCGAGCGCTGGGAAGACTCCAGAAGAGCTTTCTGGGGTGAAGATTGGTAATTTGCGTGACTTCATTCGCGGTACGAAACGTTCTTCAGGTTAATACTTCCTGATTTTTCCGATTCACGTTACCGTTTATAAAACAGGTGGTTTCACAATGGACTCATACTATGTATGTCTAAGTGAGTTCCCACTGCGGGAACTACCCCAGTAACCGAGCCTAACCTAAGCTATTATTTACATGCGCCATGACTTTTTATGAAATATTTGCACTTTTTTTTAAACAATTTTACGTTGTGTGCCTTACTTTTTGATTTTGTTACTTTATTTTAAGACTTTTGTAGTACCTGCTAAATTTGTTTAAATTGAATGGATTTTTGCAGAATTTTTTGCATTTATTTCCTCTCCACATCCCTAAACACCGCGCTAGTTTTTGTCAGATGTATGAAGAATATAATGTTGTGTGTTTCAAAAGTGTTCTTAAATTAGGCACATCGCGCTCGAAATTGGCAGACAACATATTGCGTGCGACGAAGGGTTAATAGTTAAACTTTCAATTAACCATCATCGCCATAAAACAAGATCTAGTATTAGCTCTTTGGGAAGCAGTTTTGCGCTAACTTCAAACCAATTCAATTAACTACTAGCTAACTATTAATACATCTTTCGAGTTCACTTATCTCCGCATACAATTTTGAATCTCTCATTTCCACATCTTCTTAATCAAAACAAAAAATACTTGAGTCATCAAGAAAAATCTCAGCAAACAATAAAAACAAGACCATGTATACAAAAAAAAAAATTTTTCGACTAATGCAAACAACCGTGCGAAATGAATCAGTTAACTTCATTTAAAAGCTTATTAACAGAATTTTGTTTTCTACGTACGCTGCTATGTATGAAATCTTTCTTTTTCGGAAGCAAACTTGTGCTAATTAATGTTTTCAATTATCATAGATTTTTTTTTGTGAAGCTACATACGCAAACAAGGGCAGCGCGCGAAAGCAGAAGCAGGTAAGGCGCTTCACTTACGAGAAATCAATTTTTTTTTCTAATTTATTTCGCACTTTCATCGAAAAATATTCAGGTATACGAGTACTAGTAAGAAATTATGTGAAATTGTGTACGAGTAGAATTTGTTTTTCATTTATTCGTTATTCTATATATACAGTATATGTATATATAATTTTTCAAAGCCTTATATTTACCTACATATATATTTTTCTTCCATTTATTGGTCGCTTCAATTGACTTCTAATGGAATTGAATGTCGCTCGCTTATCTCATCTCGGTCGGTTTGTGCAGGCCATTGAGGTCAAAGAGAGGTTTGTTTTTATTATTATTTTAAAATTCAATTGAACTGAATTTGTACTTAGTTTATTTTCTGTTCAATGATGCTACTATATACAATTTAATAGATAGATACAGATACTTATGTAAGAAATATAAATAAATTTATTATTTATTTATAAGATTTCTCAGCAAATATGTTCTTTTGCTAATATACATACAAACATACATACAGAGCGCGATCTGCTTTGAAAGTTATCACTCAAAAAAAAATTATAAATTAAAATTCTTTACCCTTACTTTTTTTTACTTTTCAACCAGGTTTGGTTTATCAGGGTGTATTTTTAATAGAAACACATAGCTGCTTTTAAACAACGCAAAAAAATTGTTTAGACAACTCATATTTTGCAATGGCTTAACAACAACAAAAGTAATATCGTCATCAGTGGTGTCATGTACAAATAATTTCTAATTTTTTTACTCTTCGTTAAAAAATTTAATGTATTTAAAACTAGTTAAACCTATTCCGTCGAACATTATCAAAACAAGAAAATCAAAAGAAAAAATACCGTGCTGCGTTGATGCCGCAAATTTGTTTTTTTTTTTTTTTTTTTTTTTTTCAAATGAAAATGATTTTCACCTATTTCCAAAAACAAACAAAAATGTTTCCCCTATTTAATACTTTGATGAAACATGCCTTATATTATGCTTGAGGTTGCTGTCCAGCCACCAGTTAAAATCACGTGAAAATCCATTCAGTAGTTTCCGCGATTAGTGGGTTAAAACCGACAAACAGACCGACCAAAATTCTCAAAATGGCCTAAAATGTATTTTATTGTAATCCCTGCATCGTCTTCGGTCATTCTTTTAAACAAATTTTTAATGTACCGACAAGACTTTTCTACAGATTATGCAGATTTAGTATAGATTTGCTTGGCTCTATTTTTTATAGTAACACAGTTTATATTTTCAATAGTTTTAAAAAGTTATTACAAAACCAACTAGCAATTTTATCATTTTCATAACTGGCACCGCAGATATAAGCAGATCTACTTTCTAGTAATATCTTGAATAGAAATAAAAATAATGACAACACTGCCAATAAAACAATTAAATAAATTATTGCTGGACTTCAATTGGATATGGTGCCATGCGTAGACTTTTGAACGCGTCAATAGCATGTTGTTTGTTCAGCAGTTTATCGCTGAATTTTGGATATGCAACACAACGGTTAACCACCATCTCTATTAGAATGAGACTAAATTTTGTTCGTTTTTTTTTCAAATTTATCAATTTCATTCGCTGTACTTCAATTTCTATTAAATTATGAAAGTTTCCTTGCACTTTATACCTAACTCAAAATTTCTGATGATCTTCTACGGTTCCATTGATCTGCACCTTTTAATTTCAGATTTTTGTGGCTGGTTGCTCCGATGGTTTATTATTTTTTCTGGTTCTGGAGCCAACTTATGATCACTTTCCTTATGATTGTGAAAATCTTACCAGCTCTGAATATCTGATGACTTATGAACTTTTCTGGTTACGCTAATATCCTAAGTCTCTGACGACTTAGGCTTTTTACAGATTCGATGGTCTATAGTTTCAAATCTCCAATAATTTACGATCTATTCTTTGACAGAACCTTTGGTGGTCTATGATCTTTGGTGGTTCTGAAGGTCTTTAAGTTTGAGTCTCACGATTTTAAGCTCACAATCTCTGAGATTTACGGGCCCTTTTGATTTCTTAGACATAGAGGTTGCAATGATCATCTTATCAATAATTTCTAGCTATTCTACTCTTATGATCTTGGGGGTTTTCTTGTTAGAATATCTCCAGCTTTAAATTTCAAATATATTTTCTTATTATGCTCATATCTAGCCCTACATCTATCATAATTTTCTAATATTTAGCTTTGTACCTTTGAGATTTCTTAATCTTTTCTGATCTCTAGTTCTGAATTCACGACAATCTTTAGCTTTCAAGCTCGTATGATCTACAATTTTTTTCAATATCTGAATAACTTTCTTTTCTAGCTTGTAGCACTGAATAGGCTTTACTTCGAACATAAAAAAAATGCTTAGTCGAGATAAGTTCTTCTCTCACAAATGTCCGCAAATGTAAATAAACTTTTAGTAAATTATTTTTAACCAATCCGAACACAGCAAATAGTCTGACATTCGGTTCTTCTAGAATACCTAATATTTTTAATATCATTCTTCATTATTGTATATAACCGATTATCATTTCAACGTCTTATCAGACAGTAGGCGAAATTCGTAGGTGTCGACACATCGTTCGCGGAAAGTTAATATCTATTTTGAGATTGTTAAATAAAAGTCGCTCGAAAAAATGTCTTTAAAGGCAATTCGCATATTTTTCCTGTATACTGTGTTGTTGTTGTGTGTGCTGCAAAGCGAATCGGCAAGTAAGTAGAAAAAATTTACACAATCAGGCTCAACTAGAGTTTGAAGAATCGGAACTTTACTTCGAGGTTCGTATGTAGATCGCAAGAGATGCGATACAGGGCTACAGAGTAGTTAAAAAAAAAGTACAATTAAACATTTTTTTAAAGCATACATACAATATTTTTGTTTTAAACCAGTTTGCTTCTGTTTTTTTTTTTTTTTTTTTTTTTGGTTCTTTAGCGATTTTCACGATCATCATAGGGCTATAATTTATAATCTAGCTGCCAATTAACTTCGTAAATACAGTGGTTGAAAAGTTTAACGAATTTGAATAAAAATTTAATATTTTGTAGCACAAATATTTATATAATGAGCTCAATTTAATTTAACAAAAAAAAAAAAAGAGGAACATGTCCGCCTTTAGAGGTTCCCCTCTTATCGAGTTTCTGCCTACGGCACTGTATGCAAAAACAGTGCAGCTGTCAAAACAAAACAAAGCAAATACGTAAACTTAAATACGGCAACTACCGTTTTGCGGAAAATACAATAAGTAAACGCTACGTACAGTGGTAAGAGAGAGCAAAATAGGAAAAGAAATTAAAATTATTATGAATAAAATAAACTGAATTATTTTTATAAGTTCAATTACATTCTAATTTCAAATTAGAATTTTAAGGAAATATAGTTAAATTTGTAGCAATAATATATTTTTGGTTGTTTGCCAGTATTATTCAAAATTAAATTTAAAAGGAAACACACTAAATACCTACATACGTATGTATGTATGTGTGTATGTATTTTTTTTCTCCGTACTGTAAATCTCAGTACAATTTATAAAAAATCAGTTTTCAAATTTAAAAAAAAAATTTATAAAAAATTTAAAAAAAAATTTTTTTGGAATTAAATTTTCTTTTTTTTTAAATCGTAAAATGTGACACTACACAATATTCTAATATCTCATTTTCAAAAATAAAAAATTCAACAGTATACATATGTATATATTTCAGTGTCTAACCTTTTATTATTGACAAAAAATTTGATCAAACTGTATAAAAACTGAACAATTCTAAAATTTAAATACTCAATTTTTTTCGTAAACACGCAAACGGAATCGACATTGTGTCTTCATTAAATTTAGTTTTCCTTTTGTTTAATTTAACTTTTGAAACATGAATAATTCTGTACATTTCTTTAGTGAAATTAACCCAGAAATTGAATCTTCAATAACTATTTTAAAATTTTCCATTCAAATTTTCAAAATCGGAATAATTATTTTCGATCAAAACATCATTAAAAAAATTAAATTGTAAAAAATTAGTTTCCAAATTAAAAATTAAACCATTTTCGAAAAGAAAATCGTAAAAATAAAATCTAAAATATAATTACTGAAATTTTTTACTTTATGTATGTCGACTTCTCAAACAACAAAAAAATAAAATTTTCATTCAATTTTTTAAAATTTTGTATTTAAAATTTCAAAATTGGAAATATTTTTTTTTAAACATTATCGGCATATTTATTGAAAGTTTTAGAAATCGAGAATTTCGACATTGTACAGTATTCAGCATCTGAAATAAAATTTTCGACAAAGTATGTTCATTTAAAGCTTTAAGTATAATTTCTATTGTAATTAAAATATTTAAATAGCACAGATATCAGTGCAAAACTCAGTTTAGAAGTACATGTTTCGAAAATGAGCAATGTATATGCATTTACATTAATTATTTTATTAAAGTTTTTATAACTTTTTTTGTTTAATTTTATTTTATTTTCTTATAAGTTTTTGAGCTGTTTCATAAATGCACTTGACGACAAATCACGTGTATAGAAAATATTAAAATCTTAAAATAAAAATTTAGAAACACGTTCTAAAATGTAAATTTTGAACAAAAAAAAAACAAAAAATTTACAATTTTCCTCACAAATATGTTCATGCTAATTTTCACAAAAACAAAAAACTTAACTGAAAAAATTAACTTACCAATCTTGAAAAATTGCTTGGTTTGTTTTAACTTTAAAAGCCCAATTTATGAAATGCAACTTTCAACATGGCTTTTCTACACCTCCTTCTCGCCCACAATTTTAAGAAAAATACAATATTTTTTCAGCTTCATCCGCGACTGACGATGAAATACGCGCACTTACGGAGAAATTGTTCGCCAAAGACCAGAGTTTATTGAGCTCAGTAAATGTGTACCCGCAAAAGAAGACTAAGTCTTCTGCCACCACTGATGAAGCTTCAGGACCGTAAGTATATAAATATTATGGACGAGTACATACATAGGTTCAGCTGATGTAAAAATGTACGGGATACGATCTGAATACATATAACATCCATCTCTCCCATCATTCATGACAAAATTCACCTGGAATGGCCAGCAGCAGCAGCGGCACCAGTTTTTGTTTTGTTTCAAACTCCTGCTATTACCCTCCACCTACCACTAGACTCACTCTGATTTCCTTGTTCCTCTCTGTAGTCTCTTAAAAGTCGCCTCAAGCGCACTCGAAACCAACACTGTTGCCAAGATGCGTGTACTTTTCGATAACTACGAGGAGGATACTTTAACCACTGAGAAAGTGACTGCCAGCGAGCTAACTGAAGAGAATGAATTTGTCAATGCGGTGGTGAGCACAGATGTTATGCAGCAAGCTATGTCATTCCTGCAGGAAAAAGGTGAATACTGTTACTATTTGCAAAAATTATACCTTTTTATTTATTAATTTCACTTTCCTTTTCTCAGGCTTCGTGTCATCCGGTGCAAACGCACAGAGTGCTCTCCTCAAAGAGCTTTGGTTTACCCAATACTCGCGCGGCAAAGGTCGCGTCGGCAGTTCCGGTTTTGAGCATGTTTTCGTACACGAAATAAAGAGCGACAGTCTAATTGGTCTGCACAATTGGGTATATTTCGCTGATGAGGAGCAGGCGGGTCGTTTGAACTACCAGGGCTATATTCGTCAACTCAGTTTGGGCACTGTGAGTTGGCGAGCACGGCTGTTTTATTCCGTTTATTTTAAATAATTTTATACTACTTCGTCCTCTCTATCTCCCACTTAGAAAGCTCAAGTTCTCAAAGTGCGTTTCGCTTACAATGGCCTCCGCAAGCCTGTGAATGGTCTTTTTGTCGGCACTACACCGGAATTGGAGCTGGCTTTGTATACAGTATGTTTCAAACTGCGTCCCGATGTGGCTTGTCCCGTGTCGTTGGGCAACCAGAAATTCGAGATTGTCACTTACACTTGGAATTATAACGGCAAGAAACTGATTGGCAGCGCTTACCCTGATATATAATTTCGTTAAGTGGTACACATTTTTTCCATTCAACTTTGGAAGTCAATGGAAAATTTTAGTTTTTTGTATTCGTAAAAAGTAAAGCGAATTCATATAAGGTAGTGCTACGAATTGCAAAGCATTTTTTGTTTGGTTTTGTTTTGTTTTCTAATACTGCTACCACCTTATATGAATTTGATTTGGTAAAAAGCTTGCATTTAAAAAAAAAATAATTTTGATTTTGCTAAAATAAAAAGTTATTTCTTTGAATTTCAATATTTTACCTTGCCTAGGTGGGTCTTCAGGTAAGGCGCTGTACTTATGTAGCCTCTGCATACATATTCTAACCCTATGATTTTTGGACAATGTCTGGGCAGGTTCTGCCATGAAAGCTTTAGAGAGACTTATTCTAAAGTACTTAGGGGGTCTTATTCTAAGTGTCAGGCACAAGACAAAATAACTATACCTTTTTGCATCTAGAACAATAGAGATTCGGCCAAGAATGATTCTCTCCTTAAAGCACTGCACTAGCCCAGGCATATGCAGAAACAAGCTGTCCATGGCGTACTGCATTGCATAAAAACGTCGGTTCAGATTTTAGCAGAGGAATTCAGAGAGTAAACCTACGTTTATCTTTTAGCCTGGAATTGCTGCACAGTTATTGCATTAACTAAGCATTACAATTTTATCTAGCACCACACTAGGTTTCGCTATCAGATGCGAAATTTAAGCATTACTTTTTTAGATTAGCCCCTCACTTTAGTGCTTCCTTGAAAAAAGCTTTCTTGCCTAACCAAAATTTTAAACTTGCGGAAGCTTAAACCCATTGAAAAACTTTGACCAATGCAAAATAATACAAGCCATGTTGTAAACCTGAAATATTTACAACGTAACATAGATAGCATACTTAGCATACTTTCAGCTACATTCTGTAAATTTACCAACAAATATACTACCTAAAAATCTGAGGTGATATCTGAAATCAGCTATAGAGTAAAAATTTGTGAAGTGGGGAAAGATTTTTTGAAAGACAAGCTTTTTTGTCAAATTGTATTTTCTAGTTCGCAATGAAGCCAAAAAAGTTATTAGTTAGACGATTTTTCGAAAATCGAAATATTTCAGATTTTATTTGTTTTCTCGCTATTAGTAATTCCAACTATTCGAATTTTTGAAATACTGTTTTTTTTTTTTTTTTGTAAAGATAATTTGAGCCATTTTTTTTTTTTTTTTTTTTTTTTTTTGTTATAAAATATTTTTTTAATATAGCGATCTTAATGCAATTGGAATGTTAAAATAGTTTTACAAAATTTTAATAGCTTAAGATTTGTTTGTTTAAATTAAAAATGAAAATGACACGAAGATATCATTATTTTTAAGTGTTGAAAAAATGAGTGGAATCGGTATTACCAAATGCGAGAAAATAAACAAAATTTAATAAGTTTCGAAAAAATTTAATAGCTATAACTTTCGAAATTATTAAGAACCAGAAAAAATAAGTTCAGAAAAAAAGCTTAACCTTCGAACTACTGCTAAAATTTTCCTTCTGTCTGCATTATTTCGACGCCAATGGTTTACGTCGTTGCCATGTACTCAGTAGGACATAACAACTGCAATGACAATTGTCATCACTAACGGGCGTAAAATCAGTTTAGTCGCATAATATTAGGCGGCGCAGTAGTTAAGATAATTGTCATAATGATGAGTGTGGTAATTTGGGAGGGAATAGGACGATATATTTGAAGTATGAAGAGCAGTTAATAATTGTCATACTTTTAGTAACATTCGGTCATATACAAAGAAATCTTTAAAAAAACGACAATTTTGTGAAGTTTATCCAACTTTCCACTAACAAATTCTCTAGGGCCCGCTTGTCTAGCCTATCTCATAATAATCAAAGTTTTTAATTTGATCTTATATGATTTTTATGCACTTGTTATGAAATCAGAGTTAAAGTTTTCTAGCATTTTTGTTTTGGGTTAAAAAAACCAGGCGACATGTAAGGAGAGACCCACTAAACTATAAAATCTGTCTCTGAAAACGGAAAAAAAAATTGAATTTGGCCTCGACCAAAACTAAAAAAAAAAACTATAAATTTAGTAGATTACTATATTTGGTATACAGTTATTCAAAAAATTCACCATATCATGACATTTTTAGAATATTAGCTATGTTTTTTATGATCAATTTTAGTTAACTTTGAATTAAAAATTCAAACTTTATAACAAAAGTTATAAAATCCTAAAAAATTTTCCTTGAATTTTCATCAATTAGAATTTTGAGAAAATTTCTGGGAATACAGTTTTGTGGTCAATTCAAGATTAGTATTATAATAAGTGCATAAGTCTCAAGAGTCTAAAAAAACTTAGCTTTCATTCAACGCATGCATGTTTATAAAATCTATCCGCTATATGGAAAAAGTGCGAAGACCAAAAAGAGAATTTGTAGCCACTTCAGATTTTCACATTTGTATGCTAATAATAAAAGAACTACAAAACTGGATATCCCAATTTTACTAAAAATTCAAATTAAAAGGTTTGAAAATTTGTTGAATTATTATAAATTGTATACAAAGTACACATAGCTTCGAATATCTGATGATCTACGATATTTATATGGATCTTCTATGAACGCCGCGAAATAAATGTATATAATTTGTAATCTTTTCTGATTCTTAATTTTCTTAGTTACAAATCTTGAGAGTTCTCTGCTATTTTCTTAAATTGCGGTCGATTATTCTGCACTGAATCTAATATTGAATTTCAATCTCATACTGAAAATCTCTGACTCTATTTTCTGATCTATCCGACTCTATGGGTCTGATAGACACCAAATCAGAGCTTCTGATGCCTTTTCATAACGAGACGATCGCGTGATATGAATCTCTTTTCATCTGTGACATTTTCTAGCAATTTCTACCGCCGAATCCCCAATGAATAACTTATGATCTGGTCTTGCTATAAGGGACTCTAGCTCTAAATGTCTGATGAGTTATGATCGTTTCTGAGTCTCATTATCTCTAGAGTGGAACATTTTATTTATGAGGCACTATGAATTACCTTTTTTGTTTTGGCCTGATCATCATTCGGATCGGAAATTCTCTTTCATTTTCATAATGAGACAATCTCTGCCCTGTGACTTTTGTACCCAATAAATATCTCGCTCTGGAGATCTCCTATGTATGACAAGTTGTAATATTTTCTGGGTCTGACTAACTTCGGATCGAAAGCTCTAAAATATTTTATATTATCTATCGATCTCTATCTTTGAATTTTTTTTTTTTTGAACTTATGAACTTTTCTGTAAATAAGGATCACTAGCTTCGAACCTCTGCTGTTGAATGATATTTTCTGACTCTGGCAAATTTCTGATGCGGTGGTTATTTTCTGGTTCCAATTATCTCCAGTTCATAACCTACGATTTTTTTTTTTTAATCTGACTGTATCCAGCTTGACATCCTTGAACATCTACGATCTTTATTGGTTCTGATGCTTTCCAACTATGAAACGATTATACTCTATGAAAAGATGGCTTTCCACTGCAGATTTTCATAACAAATATTTCAGTATTCTGTCTCAATAGTCGACCAATACCGCTTGTACCAAGCACTCGCCCAGCGTCAGCGCTGTCTTCATCATTTACAGCGGCTACATAATCAATTTAGTTATTTGTGCCCAACAGGTTTCTACGTTGCTTTTGCTCGATTTTTATTTCAATGTCCCCTCAGTCAGTTGCCGGAATTCGTACGTGTCAGTTCGTCGTTGTTTGGAAAGTGAATTAAGGAAAAACTGAATTCCTATTTTAATAAAAATAAAAAAAAAAAAACAGTTTAAAAGTCGCTAATTAAAATAGCAGTAACTGTATTTTTTAATTTTGAGTGTTAAGTAATAAATAAAACGCTCGGCGTCATGCGTTTAAATGCCAGTGGTACACTTTTTGTGTGTACTGTCTTGTTGTTGTGTGTACTGCAGCAATGCGAATTCGCAGGTAAACAAAAAGCAACACAATACTCTGCACATTGCAAAACAAAAACAAAAACCAAAAAGAGCAAACTAAAATGCGTCAACTATCTTTGGCCTTCACAAAACAAACAAAAAAAAAAGGTTGAACATACAGTGGTACGAAACGGAGTGAAAAGTACCTAGTAGAAGTTGGAAATAAAAATGGTGTGGATAAACAACAATATTTAAGTGACGTTTTTCAAAAAAAAAATTTAAGTAATTACAACTATACCGAAATTCTTGGAAAAAAATATATTTGCGGTATTTACTACATACATACCGTAACGTTTAAATAAAATATGCAAAATATCATTAAAATAAAATTTAAAAATTTATTGAATTTTTTTGTACAATTCTCAAACTGTCGCTAAAACGGCGGTTATTTCAGTTTAGAAACCCAATTCTCGGCACTGCTTATCTTATTTGTGTGCTCTTTTTAACCTTATCCACTTCAATTTTATACAGGGGCCGAAAATAATCGTTGTTTTGTTTTTTCCCCTGTGCAAAAGAATCTTTGGGAAAAATTCGTTCAAATCAAAAATCGAATTTATCGACCTAGTCCTTGATTCTTTGCCATGCAAATCTCATCTGATTTCTATTTGTTGTTTTAAATTATTGCATAATCCTTATTTTGTGACTTTTTCTTCTAATTTTCTTTTTTTTTTTTTTTTGATTAAATTTTGATTGATATTTTGGAATTTTTATTTTTTCGAAATAATCGCTATTTTTGGGTTTACATTTTCCGCCCATGTTTAATTGATATTTTAGGATTTTTATTTTTTGTTACCAGAAGAAAAACTAAAACTACTTAAGCAAAAAATTCAAAGAAAAATTTTTAGAAGAAACAAGTGATTTTTTTATTGCAAAACGAAAACAACTTTCATAAAAGTTAGAAAGCTGGAAATAAAAAAAATAGGTTAATTTAAACAGAAACCAATTTTGTAAGCAAAAGAGAAAAAAATCTGTAAAAAAAAATTATAAAATTTTAATAAAGCAAAAAAAAAATTAAGCATGAATTTCGAAACAACAAAAATTTTTAGCAACAATATTTTTTTCGTTTGTAGCTAGCTACAAGACCGAAATCGAGATAACCCCCGCGCCACCAGAGGAGCAGACCACAAAAAAAACGGGCTGGTTTGGTCGCCTGTTCGGCAGCGGCGGCGATAAGACCACCACCACCACTACGCCTCAGCCACCGAAAAATCAACCATCACAACCTCTGCCGAACACGCCGCGAGTGCAACCAAATGCCGATGGCCCACAGCGACCACCACCACTGGCCATCAATCCTCAAGCGCCACTGATGCCGATTGGACCACGTCCCGACACGCCGCCAACATCGCCTTTTGCCGGCAATGCCCAACAGCCACCACAATGGCCACAACCCGCGCCACAATCAACAGCGCAAATACCCAACACGCCGGCAGCAATACGTCCTCAAATCGGCGGGTCACAACAACAACCACAACAACGCCCGCAGACTGGGTCTACAGCAACAAACTTTGGCGGCAATAACGCGTTTGGCGCGGGTGGTAATGTTAACAATTTTGGACGTCCGGGCGCAGCACAACCAAACTTGCCGCCTGGTTTTGCGCCATACCAGCCACCAAAGTCGCAGCCATCCGGTTTGGATCTAAGCTATGGCGGCGGTGTGCACCCGCAAGGTGGTAGTGTTGCACGTCCAGGTTTTGGATTGGCGCCTTTGACCAGTACCACCACAACCACCACTACCACCACAACCACAACGACACCTAGGACCGGCGCGCCCGGCAGTGCACTTGGGCTGGATATGCGTAGTGGTATAGGTGCGTCGAAAGATGAATTTCCACCCTTGCCACCACCACGTCGTCCCTCCGTTGGGGCTAAAGAAGATTTCCCGCCTTTACCAACACCACGCACGCCAGGCAGTCCAACGCCAGCTTCACCCTTGCGTCCCTCCTCACCCGGTGGCGGTGCCCAACCAGCAACACCTTTCCAATGGGGTTCACCTACTCCAGCAGCACCTTCGCGTCCAAGCAGCAGTAACGTAGTACCCGCAGTACCCGCAGTGCCCACACCAACAACCACCACCACAAAACCCGGCGCCCCTGCTGCAGGTCCAAATGGTGTTTCATTTGTACCGCACGTGCCTGGCCCCACAAGCACTGTAAGACCTGGTTCACTTGGCGGTAATGATGCTGGTGGAAATTCACCAGCAAACGACGATGAAATACGCGCACTTACGGAGCAATTATATGTCAAAGAGCACAGCTTACTAAATTTGGTACACGTAAATCCACAGGGCAAAACGAGGTCCATTGATAGCGCGGATGAAGCGCCGAAACCGTAAGTGTTTATAAAATCATAATATGCCAATTCTGATTCATGGTTCCACTATGGATTGGAGTTTTGTATGCTGAGCTTTCATTACGCTATCTCTTTATAATCTCCAGCCTCTTCGAAGTGGAACCGAGTGCATTCGAAAGCCCAACAGTTGCCAAGATGCGTGTACTTTTTGATAACTACGAGGAGGATACTTTAACCAATGAGCATGTGACCGCCAACGAGCGGCGTGAGGAGAATGAATTTGTCGATGCAGTAATGAATACGCAGGTTATGCGGCAAGCTATGCTTTTCCTCCAGAATAAAGGTCAGTTATGTTTTTTTTTTTTCTTTTTTGCAGACACGATTATAATATCTTCTTTTTTCTTAGGCATCGTCTCACCCGATCCGAAAACACATCGTGATCTCGTCAAAGAGCTGTGGTTCACACAGTACTCACGTGGTCAAGGGCGCATTGGCAGCTCTGGTTTTGAGCACGTTTTCGTGCATGAAGTAAAGAACGGCACATTAATTGGTCTACACAATTGGGTTTATTTTGCTGACGAGGAGAAGGCGGGTCGCTTGGACTACAAAGGCTATCTAAATCAAATCGATGTAGGCAATGTGAGTTGTAGAGTTCGATTTCTTGCACCTTTTCATCCTACACAATTTTTATAATTACTTCACTTTTTATTTATTTTATTTTCTTTCGCAGAAAGCTAAAGTTCTCAAAGTGCGCTTCACACACAATGGCGTCAACAAGCCGGTAAATGGCGTTTTCGTTGGCACCTCACCGGAATTGGAATTGGCATTGTATACAGTCTGCTTTAAGCTGCGTCCAGATCGTACATGCCATGTTTCTTTAGGCAATCAGCGTTTCGGTATTGTCACCTATACTTGGCGTTATCGCGGCAAGCATCTGATTGGCAGCGCTTTCCCCGAGATTTAATTGCGAGTGGCAAAATATATAAAACATTTATCACTTTTCATTTGTAAGACATCAAAAGAGATTGTAGTTTAATTAGAAAAAGTCTACCGAACAAATTTATTAGTTTTTTAAAATTAAAAAAACAAAAATACACACAACTACTTTGTTGAAGTCTTTGACATTAAAAAAAAAAAATTAGTTATACTTTGAAAAGAAAAGCTGCAAAGAAAAGCATAGTTCTCGAGATGTTAGTAGTTTTTGAAAGCAGTGTATTTTGCTGCTTGCCGGTGTATCCGTTCGCTTTGAAGCTTTTTGCGTAAAGCTTTTTACCTAACCAAGCTTTCAACTTGTAATGGCAGAGAACTTGTAAGAAACGAGAAGGCGCATCACTCATTTGCGTATATGTGCACGCGCTGATGGCGATTGACACAAAAATTGCCGAAAACTCGAAAGAATATTCTTTTAACGATTCCCCCTTTCCCTTTCAACCCTTCTCTTATCCTCAATTGTTGCATAACTCATCTGCCGTCTCAAATTGCTCCTCGCGATCCAGAAACTGGTTTTTGTTGCTTACTTATTTTTCTTCTATGGTTTTTGTTTTGATTTATTACTTATCTTCTTCCTTTTGAACACATGCAGCCGCTCGCCTCTGTAATAGCCTCTCTGCTCTAAATATAGCAAAATATGGTGAAAATGGTTTTTATTGGTATGGTAGAATTAAATTGCTATGTTGAATTCTCCCCACCGCACTTACAAATTTTGTTGATGAAAAATCTCTTTTAACATTTGCGCCTTCTCATTTCTTACAAGTTCTCTGTTAAAATCTTCTACAGAAATGTTAAGCAACAAAATTTACCAGCTGCGCATGCAGTGAATGTAAGTAAAAAGCGTATAGCGATTTTTTTTTTCAAAATCTACGCGGTTACTTCATCATTTTTAATATTATTTTTCGACCTGATTTTTTGTTAAACGATAATATTAATTTTTTGAGCTCAAGGCCAGTATAAGGAAAAGTATATATAAGTATCAATCTTAAATTTACTTTGTTTTTATAAAAATTATTTGTAAAAAAAAAATTAAATTAAAAATTAATTAATGAAAACCTTACCAAATATTGAAAAAAATCAATATACGACTTTTACGACACCCGTTGTATATCGAGCCAGAACCACGAAAAACATGTAAGCAACTTTTTTCAATACTTGTGTTTTTTTTTTTTTTTTGGATGCAGAAATATTTCAAGAACATCTGATGTATTTATCAAAATGTCATTTACATTTTTTTCACGGCTAGGGCGCAATTTCGACTCATTGGTATGGAAAGTCGCGTATTTAAAACTATTTTCTTATTAAAATTATTTGTAAATAACTAAAATTTGTACGGTGGCAATTTTGGTTCTTGTAGAGATAAAAATTAGGAACAAATGATTCAAAAAAAAAACAGTAGTTACATTATTCCAGATTAAAACAATCCATGTACTCTGCTTCAGGATTTTAACCTGCGCTGTTCGCGTTCGATGAAAAATTTCGGTATGTATACAAAAAAAAAAAATTTCAAATTTTTTTTTTAATTTTTTCTGGTGAAATTTTTGAAATAAAACTTTTGTTTTTCTCCATATAACTAGAAAATATTATTTGACAGATTTAGAATTTCACATAATTAAATAAATAACCTTTTTTTCGATGAAAAAAATAGAGGTTGGCAAATTTTCGCAACAAAATATGTAAAATTCGCAATAATTCGGAAACAAGGCCCAATTTTCCCCCTTAAGTCTTTCTCTCGAGAATAAAATTTTTCAATTATAAACTCCCTGGGAAAAGTCTCTAACTGAAAAGAGGTCCTGGAAAGGGTGAATAGAGAAAGTTAGGTTTTGGGACGAATCCGTCTGAGTTTACCCAAACTTTCACACTTTGTAACTAAATGTGCAGTAAGTTTCCAAGCGCCTGCGACTAGAAATCGTGCCCAGTCTTTAAAATAAGCACAAAAGAATAATACGATGGATACTCTTGTAGGAAAATATTTTAAAGAACGAGTACAATTGTTTCAAATAATTTCTTTTTTTAGTTTGAGGTGTCCTCACACTGTGTGTGTTTGACTCCAGCATGGTGATATTTTATTTTTTCTAAATAACGAAATAAATTTATATAAATAACATATGTGGCTTTGTCGCCCCTACTGTGTTCATGGCAGAACAGACTGACAGTAAAGAGTACTTATCAGAAGAACTGTCATAACATAAACAGCGAATACCAGCTGAGAATTCGCCGCAGTCCATGCGTAACACTACCCTCATCTCTCTCGCACAAGCAGTGTAAACAAAAATGCGGAACCAGTTTGCCAGTGTTGCTAATGCTAACATCGAACGGGCAGACATACACACTCGCACACACACGCGCGCGCGTATGTAAATGCATATGTATTCGTGTTTATGTGAAAGAGTAGTGAAAACTATCGGCGAATGTTGTCCGGATATATTCAATCTGGGGAAAAATGCAATGCAGTTTCGAAGCGGTCGCCGTCGTGACCAAACGTGAAATTAACGAAGCCGCGTATCGTCGTGCTAAAGTGAACACAAACCAAAAAAAAAAAAAACAAGATACAAAAATTGGAAGAAGTGAAAATAATAACAAGCATATTGCAAGCCAACACACACAAACACAATCGAGCCGCTAAACAGCGTCTGTGACATGGAGCTGTGCTTGTGAAAATAAAAACACATTTTTTTGTTTTTTTTTTGTTTGTAACAAATAAATCAAACAAAAGTAGTGTAATTAAATACATAGTCTATTGTTGCAAGAATTCAGCAAACGAGTAGCTGCAATTGAAGTAAAGTGGAGCCAGTTGAGTTATTCATGAAAACGAAACGACAGAACGTTGGCGTCAGTGCGGCCGCAGCGGTTAATCTAACGATATCGAACGACTTTTGCAAAACTACGTAAACTATTTAGCCGTGCACAAAATTGTTTAAACAAAAGAAACAGCAAAATTAAGTGGTGTAAGTTTTAAGAAATGAAATATAATACAATTTTAGCTGCGTTATTTTTTCCCCTGCTCATTCACAGCAATTGGACTGTCAAACAGGCAGCGGGGTTAGCAACGCTGCAACGTTCAATTTTTGTAAATGTGTGTGCGCGCGTGTGTGTGTGTGTGTGTACAAAAATGTGTGGGTAGCTCGAGCGGGGAATGCAGCTGTACGGCTGTCAGTGGTTGATTGGTTTTGGTTAGCAGGATACATTAGATTGGTTTTTGGTAAATTGAGTGTTGGTAAAAAAATTATGAACTCGATTAACTTTCTAAAATGTTTTAAATGACAACAACAATGTTATTAAATACAAAAATCAAATAAATTAGTAGGCAAGAGGATTCAATCAAAAAAATATTAGAATACATAAATTTCAAATATACAAGTAAAAATGCAGCAAAAAAAAATTAGAAATATATAGAATTACCTAGAAAAATATATCTTCTAATTTCCATATCGAAAATTCGGGTAAATGTATCAAAGATTTTCAAAACTGCGGCATCACGGTTTTTGTAAAATTGCAAGTTAGATACCACACAAATTTTATTCGATACTAAAAATTTAATTTAATTAAAAAATTTATTTACAAAAATTTGTTAAAAAATATACATATTAGTTTAGCGCACAAAAAAAAAGTAGCGGTTTTTTCACCGGAATTACATATAAAATTTATTGATTTTTGAGACTTATGGCAAAATATAAAAAAAAAATATTACGATTTACGTCAGCTGCATCAACTTAAAAATTTGTTCAAAAATCGCGGTATTTTTTTTTTTTTTTTTAACAAAAATAATATTTTTTAAATATTTCAAAAATCATATATGTATGTATTAATTTTTAGGACTGTTTATTAATTTTTTTTATTATTGATATTTCAAAAATGACCACTTGAGATAGTAAAGCAGTGCAAGCTTAAAAAGTCAGCGTAAAAATAATTTAAAATTCGTTCATCGAAATCAAAATAATGAGATTTGTGAAAATATAACTGGACAAATGGGATTATAAAATAAAAATAGGGTAAAAAAATACATTTGCAATGATACATTATTGCTCTAAATCGGTCAGTTTTAATGGAGCTATCCAAGTTTTTTTTCAAATCAATTTTCCATAATGGCGTAAAAAATTGCATTATTTTGATGCCGTTTACAATTTTTTGAAATATTTTTATGAACAACTTTTAAACTAAAACTGTTGTGTAATCTAGGGAGATTTTCAAAAACTATTTTTCTTCATAAAAACACCAAAAAAAATTGAGGTAATTTCCGACCGATCCGCTCACCTCATTTTTAAAATTATATCAAAATATTTCGGTTGTGGTTTTAAAATATACTGAATTTTATAATTCCAATGAGAAAATACTAACAATTCCCTTTTGCATGTAGAGCGATGTACTCTAATGTAAATATTCATAAAAAAGAAGCATATAACACTCTATTGTTTTCCGCAACTTTTCATAAAAAAAAAAAAAAAAAAAAAAATTAAATTGTTTCAGTACTTTGAGAGCCAAATCGTTACAAACAGCCGGCATATAATTAATTTTATATAATAAATATATAAAAAAGAGCTGGGTTAAGTGGAAAAATTTAATAATTTAATTTAAACAAAAAAAAAATTTGGCTTACATAATTTTTGAAAAAAAATTTCCTAAATGTTCGCGTGTGTGACGGCGTTGAATTATTGCGAGTAGAACAACTATAAAAGAAATTTTGTGAAAAAAAAATTTGCAAGTTATCGCAAACGTTGCAAAAATTCACTATAAGATTTTCACTGCCTACTCGCTGTATCTGTGAACTTGTAGACGTGTATGTACAATGTATTGCAAACGTGCTGAATAAATAAATATATATTTTAGAGACCAAATTTACTACTACTATTCTCTTCTTAGTAGTTGTTGTTAGGTTATTCTACTATTGGCAAGTATAACACAAGAGGAATTCCATTGAGGCTGCTAAAAAAAAAATACAAAGTACAAATATTAAAAATTTATTTAGTAGGTTCTAAAAAAATTTGCTTATAAGAGCCACTCATATCTTGCAGGCATTTTTTTTTTTACTTTTTTATTTTTACTGACACATTTTTGTATTACTATTATTTTATGGTTGCACAATTCTATCACTCTTTGGATTTAGAAATCCAGATGATAAAAGCGATAATTATTAAAATACAATTAATATGAATATATTTAGTGAAGTATATAAGTAAGCCGGCAAGTGGCTACTTAAGTGTTTTCGATCGCTATCGCTGTGAAAACAGATCAAAATTAAAATAGAATCAAACTGCTTTTCTCATATACTTAAATTGCGCCATACGCTGGCTACCGGTAACACTCAAAGTTGCGATTATAGCAAAGTGTTTACCTAGAGTACAACATATGTGCACAATGACGTACATGCTCTTGAATATAACAGATGAAATATCAGAACAAATACAATATATATATATATATCTAGTAAATATATCATAGATAATTGCTTTGGAGTAAGTTCAAATCTCAAAGTGTGTATGCAATAAGTGTATTGAAGTGTACGAGCAAGTGCTCTCCATATTTTTTTTTTTTAATTGTTTTCGAAGCCGTTTGTCTCAACATACCCACCCATTTGTGTATGCCGCTCACTGTTGTTTTTTACTAAGGGGATTGGCTGTGATCATTACGTGTTTAAGTTGACAAATATTGTAGATAATTATTAAGCTTAAAAGGTAGAAATGAAATCACAAATATATATAGAATAAGATAAAATAGAAAGTTTATATTTTATTAAAGTAAATGAAAACAGTAAACAGAACAGCTAAATTGAGTTAACCAAAATAAAAAAATTATCAAAGCCTAAAAAGAATTAAAATATATTTTCAACAAAATAAAATTCAGCAAAATTTATATAAAATAATAATAAAACTAAGGTAAATAAACAAAAAAATCAAATTTATTTATTGTAGTATTTTTTTAGTGTTTTGTTGTTTTCTTTTTATTTAATTTAATTTTAATTTACCTTATTTTTATTGTTAGTTAATAGAAAAACTAATTAAAAAATTAAATTAGCAGAAAAATTAAATATATTTTTTATAATAAAATATGACAATCATATAAACAAATTAGCATTAAAAATAAAATATTAAAAAGTAAAGTGACACAAAACAAATGTAAAAAAACACACATGAAATAAAAATAAAATAATGTTAAAAAAATTCAATTAAATCGCAATAAAAATTTGCGCATATAAAATAAAGTCATAAAACATATTTATTTCAATAAAGTTAATAAATGTATAAATTTAATTAAAGTAAACTAATTGTAATATAAAAATTTATATTTAAAAAAATAATATAAAAGAAATGAAATAAAATAAAAGAATAAAAATAAAATTAAAAAACTTAACAAGAAAACAAAAACAAAAAAAACTTAATTTAAATAACATATATAAATTTATTTCAAGTAAAATAAAAAGAATAAAGTTAAATTAAATAAAACAAAAATTATATGATGTAATTTAAAAATATAACAAAATTATATAAAATAAAATAACAATCATAATATCAAAAAATTAGACAATTTTAAAAAACAAAATCAAAACTAAATTTAAAAACTCAAATACTAAGCAAAAACTGTACATATACATATGTAGAAAATCAAAAACGGAAATTGATATGAATTAAATGAAAAATAAAAATTTAATAAATAAGAAAAAAGATCAATCAAATAAATAAGGACAAAATGTAATGAAATAAAATCATAATATATAAACAAAATCATATTGAAGTAAACTAAAGTAAAATGTATAAAAATTTTATATAATAAAATAAAATTACATTAGGAAAACAAAAATGATAGCCCAATATAGTACTTGCAATACAAGTAAACCAAATTTCAAAAAAATTAAATCAATAGTGAAAACAAATTAATATAAAATAAATTAAAAGTACGAAATATCGACACGCCGAACATTGAAAAATGAAACGAAATAAATTGAAGTTAAAGCAAAGTAAAATATAATTAAAACAAAAAAAAAACTTAAACTAAGTCAAATAAAATAAAATTTTATAAATTAGACTAAAAATTAAAGAAATAAAAAATTAAGTAAAATGAAATACGATAAAATTATTATTAATTTAAATTGAGGCCTAATAAAGAAAAACAATTAAAGGAAAACGATAAAGCAGAAACAAATTAATTTGATTAAACAAATAAATCGCATTATTCTAAAAAAAAAATAGCAAGCATCAAAACAAAATAAATGCAAATAAAATAAAATAAATTTAAAATCAAAATGAATAGCATAAATTAAAAATAAAATTAAATAGTTTTAATAAACTAAGAATTGCTATAACTCATTAAATAAAAGTAAATGCATTAAATTACTATAAATCATTAAATAATATAAATGAATAAGAAAAAAAGAAAAGGAATTAAAACAAAATAAATAAAATAAAATAAAACGAAATGAACTTGAATAAATTTACCTTTCAAGTAAAATTTAATTTAACTAAATGCAAGCAAAATAAAACAGACTAAACTAAACTAAAACAAAGTAAAATCAAATAAAAAAAATTTTAATTAAATAAAAACCCAAGCAAAATAAGATCAAATCAAGTAAACTAAATCGACTCAAGCTCTATAAATTATACGGACGTTTCATAAATATGTATAAGGCCAAAAATAAAAATAACAAATCGAATTAAATTTTAAAGAAATTTTACACGAATAAAAAAAAATAAATTCGATAAAATGTACAAAAATACAAACAAAAAAACAAAAAAAAAACAAAACAAAAAAACAATTAAATACTTTATATTAAACTAAAAATAGCAATGAATGGGAACTTGAAATAAGATAAATTAAAAAGTAAATCACCAAAAAATAAAATAAATTAATATAAATTAAAAAGCAAAAGCAAATGAAACAAAATCAAATGAAATAAAATCAAATGAAAACGCTTTAAAGTAAAATAGAATTAAATTAAATTTCAGTTAAATAAAGTAAACTTAAACTAAATAAACTGATATAAAATAAAGTAAGATCAAATAAAAAATTAATTTAATTATACCATTATTAAACTTAATCAAAATCTAATAAAGTACACCGAAATAAAAAACGGAATATAGGTTGGGGTGCACAAAAATTTTTTAAAAATAATTTTTTCACAAATAAGCATTTATGATTTGTAAGTGCCTAATTACTGTACATGCCACTGAAGCCATATCTACATGCTCGGCTACATACATACGTACATATATGTATATGTATCTACAAGCAAATGGTTGCATATCTCCGTAAGTTATTCATTTATTTACAATTTAATATGAGCTCATGCTTCGTCATTTGTTTATTTATTTCCAACGCAAATAGTAATATTATGAAAAGAAAACAAACGAAGTTTATAATCGCATTCAACTGAGGCTACATATATGAGGGGGTTTCAATTTCAAGCCTATGTAGAAATATACATATATCTTTATGGTATGTAAAAGAACACTTAGGTGAATTGCGAGGTTTTACAGATAATTCAATTAGTAGGTAAATGCCTAAGGTCAACAACAAGACAAAAAAAGTTATTAGTTATCGTATTTAAAAATCGAAAAATTGGCGCCAATAGCACGTAAATGGGATGTATGTATCATACGCATACCTACATACACATGTATGGATATTATACAAACATAGTTTTTAATGTGAGAAGGCGCGAATTAGGCTAATTAGAAGAATATGAAAATTCATTACGCACAAAACTAATAGCGCATACTAAAATCACTTAGAAAGGGAGAAATCGTTGACTATTTCAATAATTTACCAGCGTTAATTTTTATTTTTTTATAGTATTTCAAAAAAATAAATGTAAAAATCGGAAGGAAAAGAAATCACTGAAGCAACAACAATATTAAAATATACTCTCGAAACTAATACTATACAATATTCTGTTACATGAAACAAAAATAGGGGACGCGACAGTTTTACCAGTAATTTTTTATAAAAGTCTAGCCCAATATATAACAGACACTACATATATAAATCTACATTTAAAATTTTATAGAAAAAATAGGAAAACTCAACACAAGTTTATCGAATTATTTTAAAGTATTTTCCATTATTTTAATTTTTCTATTAATTTTTGCACATATTTTTTTTTTTTGGATTTTATTATTTATTTTTTTTGCATTTTATTTCTTTAGTTTATTATATTTTCTCTTATGCTATTTTATATCACTTTTGTTTTTATTTCGTTCTTATTTTTTAGTTGCTGTTATTAAATTTTTTATATTTATTTTATTTGTTTTAATTTTAATTTTAATTTTTTTTTATTTTAGCGCGTTTTATTTAATTATATTTTACTGGTATCTATTTTTTAACAATATTATTTTATTGTACTTTTATGTAAATTGTATTTAAATTCATTTATCTTTTATAATTTATTTTATATTATTTTATTTGTATGTTATTTCGGTCATTTTAATTCACTGTATCATATTTTTTTATTTTATCTATTCAGTTATCAAATTTTTTTTTTAATTTTTTGATAATTTTTTTCTTTTCTTGTATTTTCTTATTATTTTTTATAATAGTTATAGGTTTCGTTTTATTTTGGAGCGTATTTTATTTTGTTTAATTTATTTTATTTAAAATTCTTATCACTTATCTTATTTTTTTATATTTTATAATATATGTTTTAATATTTTGTTAAATTTTACTGCTTTAGTTTATTATATCTTCTTGTATTTTATTTCATTCTCCAATTTTTTCTACAATGTTCGAAATGTGGATTTATACGATGTTTTTTATAAGTTGAAAGCAAAAGCTTTTTTTTTTAATATGATATTAAAAAATAATATTTTAAATAAATGCTCATATTACATATATCTTGCATTCAGCCACTTTTCTATAATTTTTCTACATGCCTCATATAAATTTTGTTTATATACATAAAAGCCATAGCATAGCACTGAAAACATAGCACTCGCAGAAGTAGCGTACAAGAAAATTTGTTTAGTAAGCTAACAGCTTGAGATTTCAAAATATTATCAATACATTTGCTTAGCTAAAAAAGGCAGTCGCTAATAGTAGTATGTGTTACCAAAAATGACTGATCGCCAAATTAATTTAATTTTCAATGCCGACAGTTTTTGTTGAAGTTGTTGTGTGTTTTATTGACTTGAAAGCAGAACTAAGCGGAATAGACATGAAATAGACGAAAATAAAGCGAACATGGCGCCTTCCATGTAAATTAAAAAAAAAATTGGTAGCAAAATGTGTAATTATTCATAGTTTACGCTGCTGTAAAATTTTAATTAGCTAGCAGCAATTTGTTGAATTCTTTTTTGTTTTTTTTTTTTTAATTTTTTTTCTAAAAATTTGTAATTATATCTTTATTATATTTTTATTTAGGCCACTTTATTCTATTTCCTTAGTTCTATTTTTTTATTTTCTCTACCTTATTTTTATATTATTATATTTTTATTTTATTGTATTTTATTAAATTGTACAGTTGAGTTGTAGTTTTATTTTTATCTTATTTTACTGGATTGTACTTTATTTTATATTTTATTTCAATTCATTTATTTTTTCTTTTATTGAGATTTATGTTATTTTGTTTTGTAATTTTTTTATTTTTATTTGTTTTTATTCGATTTTATTTAATTTTATTTTATTTTTTATTTCTCTATTTTATTTTGCACCACTTTTTATTTCATTATATTTAACGTAGTTTAACAATTTAGTATTTTAATTTATTTGATTTTGTAATATTTTTTTATTTCATTTTTAGTTTCTAATTTTACTTTATCTCATTTTACTTGATTGTATTTTATTTTATAACTTAATTTAAATCCTAACATAACTTATAGCATTCTAATTTATTTTCTTTCATTCAATTCTATTGCGTTTTATGCTATTTTATTTTGTTAAACATTTTTTTCTAATATATTTTTATTCATGTAATTTTATTTTATTTTTTATTTCTTTGGTTTATTTTACCTGTTGCTATTTATTTAGTTACATTTGGTTTGGATTCGTTGTATTATTTTAATTTATCTCACTCTATATTAATTTGTTTTTAAATATTTCAGTGTATATTATTTCCTATTATCTCATTTTGTTAATTTTTTAATTTATTTTTTTTTCAGCTTTTTCAGCTTTTTTTTTTTTTTTGATTAAATATGTTTTAGTGCATTTTTTTTTGGTTTTGATTTTATTTATTTTTTTGCATGCTTCATATTTTATGTTAATCTATTTTATTTTTTATGTTATCTTATTTTGTTTTTTTTTTCCTTAATTTTAATTTTTTTCATTTAATCTTATTTTATTTTGGCTTATGTTATTTCATTTAACTTTAATTCTATTACTTATTTTACTTTACGTTTTGATTTTTATATATATATATTTTTTTTTTATTTAAGCTAATCCCATTTTATTATCTTTTACTGGTCTTTATTATTTAACATTTTTTCTATATTTTATTTCATATTTAATTTCAATTTATCAATTATTATTTATTTATTTATTTTTTTATTTTACTTTGTTTCATTCATTTTGTTTTTTCATCTTGTTGATTTTTTTTTTAATTTTTTTCTACCTTTCTTTTTTTGCTTGTATTTCATTTAATTTTTGTTTTTTACACATATTTTTTTTACATTTAGTTTTCGTGTCATATGTTATTTTAATGAGTTTTTGTTCATATAATTAATTTCTTTTTAAATTACATTCCCTAATTTTACTTTTATGAATTTTTCAAAAGTTTTTTATATTTTATTGTTTCAGTTAATTATATTTTGTCTTGTGTTTTTTTTTTAATTTTAATTTGAAATTTTTAATTTTTTAGTGCATTTTATTTTCTTACGTTTTACAAGTCTTTATTTTTTAATACCATTATTTTATTGTATTTCTCTTTTCAATTTTTGTTTATTTATTTTATCTTTCCTTTACTTTTTTATTATGTTTTATTTTATTTCTTTTTTGATTGATTGATTTCGTTTTATTTTGGTTTATGTTACTTTATTTTATATTTTTTTTACTTTTAATGAACATTCGTACTTTATTTTAATTTTTTTCACTTGTTTATTTTGCTACTTTAGTTTATTATATTTTTTCTTATTTTGTTTTGCACACATGTACTTATTATTTAACATTTTATTTTACTTTTTTAGTTCATTTTAATTTGGTAAATGCATCTTATTTGTTGTTATTTTATTGTACTACACCATTAAGATTTTTATGTTATTTTTAAAGTATTGTATTTTACTTTTGGTTTTTCGTTTTGTTTCATTTTTGTTGCTTTTTCTTTATATATTTCGTTATTCTAATCCTCTCATTTATGTTATTCTACGCACGTGGGTCATTAATTTTTTTCGTTATTTCATTTTTTTCCTCCCCAAATCAGAAATATATCATAAATTCTCTATATATGTAACGCTACGAATTAGGAATTCCCTTTTATGCTACTATTTTCGATTGTTTAACAACTCCGTTTGGCTAGCTATCCTCATTAGGTTAAAACAGAATATGTAATTCGCCATAAGAGAAAAAAAAATAAAACATTTCTCTAACAAATTCCATATCATCCACAATATTAGAATTTTATAAATACAATTATACTTAAATAAGTATGAATGGTTTTTTGAATGTGGAGAAATTTCAGTCTACCTCAAGATTCTTTTTCATTACTCATCTAAATTATGCTAAGCTAGTTTTCAGTTGGAATAGGTTTTATAATTTTTCTGATGTAAACATACGGGCATTTCCTAAATTTGTAAAATTTCTAATTACAGCGCACGTAACTCAATGATTGGCAACACCCTCCATGCTAAATTCACCATACCAAACTGACCGAAAGATGCCATTTAATTAATTTTTTAATGCGCCAGCTGTCAACTTGAATTAAGAAAGGCAGTAAACGAAAAAAAGATCCTGGGTGCCTGTGAGATGTCTATCGATAGAATATTACAGCAAACAGGCTGAGTGATTAATTTTCAAATGCTGCGCAACAAAAACGAATGGTGGTGAGTTTGCGAGCAGCATTTGACAGTTCAACTACTCGTAGCTGAGAGAGAGAGTTTGACGGTAAGCAGTCGAGAAAACGACAGAGAGAGAGAGAGAGCGCGTGAAAAGCCTGGCTGCGCGAGAGATTAGGTAGCAACTGCAACAAGGCTCGATGTCTGATTTTGCCTGCTTGCCTGCCTGCCAAGACTCGCCAACGTCGTGCCACTGACAGAACTGAGCAGCACAGCGACGGAAGCTGTCAACGGGCGAATAAGCGGATGGAAATTGCAAACGTCGTGACGCGAAAAAAAAAATGTATTATACTGAGTAGGGAATTAGCAAATATGTAGAAATTAAAGTGTTTTGCAGATGAGAATTAAACATTTGTGAAAATTTTGATACGAAATAGTTGTACGCGAAAAATCGTGGCAAACGCTTATGAATGTGCAAAGTAAAGCTGGCGAAGTCAGTACAAAAAAAAAAAATTTTTTTGGGTGTGAAAACGAAAGTGAAAATTTAGCACAGAAACGAGTGCGCGCGTACGAGGCGGCGGCGACGGCAACGACGGCGAGTCCTCCCCAGTGACGACGTCGGGCGATAGCAAGGAATAAGCTGACGCCAGCAGCGGCGCGTATGGAACGTGTGGAACGCGTGTTGTAGCCAGCGAGCATTGCAGAAATAACACGTTAGAATAGCAAGGATGCTGCGTGTCGCAGCAGAAGTCAAGCCAGTAACAAAAACAATAAGTTAGTAGAAAGAGTGCGCAGTAGAGTGGCGTCGACTGCGACACACACGGCCCCAACCTTCGTATGACATACGGTTGGAGGGACAAGTAACAAAAATTTATACATATTTTCACATAAACAATCATACAACTAGTTAAAATTAAACCAACAAAAAGTTTTGACGACAACATACTTCAAATTCCCCACATTCTTGTTAAATGTCCGAGTATATGTGTGCGCAGTGATTTGTGTGTCACGTGAATTGCCATATTGGCCGTTTAACGCCTGAATATATGATATGAAAGGCGATTTAGTTTAAACCAAATGCAAAACAGCTGAGTGGCTGCAACAACGGCAGGTTAACGCCTAAAAGTGTGCTAAGCGAAAACGCCAACTATTGAGTGCGTGTATGCGCGTAAACGGGCGAAAGTATGCAGCGTGTTATGTAAAACGGGACGTGTGGAAATTCGAGAAGAAAAACGCAAAACGACGCGAAGGCTGTGTGATGTCAAAAAGTTGCATGCAGAAAAATTCGTATTAAAAAAGAAATAAATTTCCAATAAATAAAAAATTATTTTAATTGCATGGCGCACAAAAGTATGCTAAGCTTTAGATAGGCGTGAAAATTTGCGCTTTGTCGAGTAAAATAAAATTAGAACGTTAAAACCCATGACAAGAAATACAGCATTTATGCAATTGTGCGCCTGAAAGTATGCAGCAACATTTGCATAGAGTGTCTTCGAAATAGTAGCAAAATCAGATATCAGTTTTATCTAAAAAAATTTATTAAAATAAACTTGGTGCATTATAACGAAAAAGCTGTATATAACCAAACTAGCACGCTTAAGCGCCCAAAAGTCTGCTACGATTTAAGCAGCAATTTTAAAAAGAGTAAGCAAGCGAATAAATAACGACGCTATCCAAAATAAATTATATTAAAAATTTCATAAATAACGCAGTCTCACGTTTTTTTTTTTACACTCAACCGTAAAAACGCCACATGCGACCAACATAACATGTGCATACCTCGCTTGCGCGCTCTCACTACTCTCTTTCATTGAATGAGTGAGTGAGTGAGTGAGTAGTACGTAAGTTATTGTGACGTCAAAAGTTAAAATTAAAAAAAATAAAAATTGTGCTTTTACTTTGCTTTTTTGTTTTTGTGTTTTCCAATGTTGCGCGCCTATAAGCAGACCAGAATTGTGTATGCCATGTCCGAATCTCAACCAAATGAACGTAGCACGAATTATAGTGAAATTGTAACCGCATGTCAAATAAATGGTGATTAGCTAACAAGAATTGTTACAAACTCACACACACGCAAACAAAAAAGGAGCAACATCAACACACTCATACACATAGAGTTGTTCAGCAAAATGGAGCAACCCAGCATATTAGTGCGCATTTTGCACTCAATACCACATGTGAATTATACTTTTCAGCGGGTGAATGACACCTTCAATCCGGACAGCGATGTTTATCTTGAGGTGAGTGTGGCTTTGGTAGACTTGCTTGTGTCCTTTTTGAATTGAATTGATAATTTTTGAATTTAAATAATTTTTATGACTTTTATTTTATTTAGTTATACCACATTTCCCTCATTCTTATCTTGATTAACATTGAATTGAACTGAACTGAACTAAACATGGATTAAAATTACTTAATCGAAATTAAACTAAGTTGAGTTCGATTAGGTTTAATTAAACTTAAATTGCAATCATTTAATTAAATTCACTCATTTTAATTTAATTTTATATAATTTATTTTAATTGAACATAATGGAATTGATCTAAAATTGACTTGAATTAAATTAAGTTCTGGTGGATTGATTTAATCTAAGCCAAATTAAATGGAACACTGAACTAATCTGAAATTAATTCAATTGAATTGAAAAAAATTAGATTAACCTAAATAGTGTTACACTGAATTAAATTCAATCGATTTATTTTAACTTAATTTAATTGGACAGATTTGATTTAATTGAATTGAACAGAACTGAACTGAACTAAACTAAATTAAATTGAGCTCAATTAAATTGAATTGGTTATAATTTAATAAATTTGAATAAATTTAGTTTATTTTCATTTAATTGGCAATAATTCACTTTAATTTAACTTAAATGAATCGAAAGAATTGAATAGAACAAAATTCGAGTGAATTGAATTAATTTAAATTAAATTTAATTAAATTTTACTTTTTATTTAAATTAACATAATTTACAATAACTTCAATGTTTGAATTGAACTGAATCGATTTAAACTAGTTTGAGTTGAACTGGACTAATCTTAATTAAAGTAAGTTCGATTAAATTTAATAAGTTGAAATAAATTTCAATTGAATCGAATATATTTAAATTAAGTTTGGTTGAAATTAATTTAATTTGGCTTTTTTTTTTTAATTTTAACTTAGTAATTTTAATTTAGTTTAATTGAACGGGATTGAAATGAAACAGATTAAATTGAATTTAATTAAGTTTAGATGGGTTGAATTGAATTCAATTGGATTGGATATTATTAAATTTATTTACTTAATTGAGTGTGACTGGTTATAATTTAATTTAAGTGAACTGAACTAAATTTAATTAAATTATTATTTAATATTGTTTTATTGGACTTCGCTGAATTAAGTTGAGTTTCATTTAAGTGAATTGAGTAAAATTTGATTTAATTCACTGTAATAGAACTGAATTAAGTTGAGCTAAATTGAATTTCATTTATTTAGTTTAATTTAATTTAAGTTAGTTTATTTTAATTTAGCTGAAATTAAATGAATTGAATTGAGTTAAAATTTATTTTATTTATTTGAGTTTGATTGAATTGAAAGGAATATAATTAAATTGAATATTATTGAATCGAATTAAATTTGAATTTAATTGAATTGACGTGAAATTGAATTGACTTTAATTCAATTTAATTTATTTGAACTGCATTGCGCGGATTCAATTTGAATTTGAATAACATTAACTTATTTTTTCGATTTAACAAATGTTGTTTTTTAGCTGTGTTTGATTTTGCTTTACTTTATTTTTAGATTTTAATTTATTTAGTTATTTCATTTATAAATTTAATTTTTCATTTTTTTATTTTTATATTTTAACTTTTTTTTTATTAATTTACTTATTTCTGTATTCAGACTGGCTAGGTTTTTGTAAATATTTTAACTTTTTTAATTCTCTTTTATTTCATTTTATTTATTCATTTTCTTTGTTTTTTTTTTTGACTGTCCTAAGTTTTGTTCTTTGTTAAGCTTCTACTTTGCTTATTGCAGTCGTCAGTACATACATATTTATTATTTGAAACTTTCTTGCTTTTGTTCATCTCTTTATTCACATTTTCGAATGTTGTACACAAACTCAACGCAATTCGTTATCCTTTTGCAAGCAAGCTTCGCTTTTGTGTACTTCTTTGTTTGCGCTGCGCTCATCCAGTTTTTTTGTTTTTTGTGTGTGTGTGTGTACCGTGAACTCTTGTTTCCCTTTCCTCTTTTCCCTACCGCCTTCTGTTGCCACTCACCTGGCACATCCGTCGCACTTCAACTCATTGCAATTACTTTCCCTATTCTATCGTAGCTTTTGCGCGCACCACATTCGTTAACTTCCGTACCTTTGCATTTGGCTTTTACTGTAAACCAGTCCTCGATACTTAACTTTCCTTTCTCACCTTGATTTCCCCAACAACAACCCACTACGTTTTATTTCATTGCCACTTACTTTCCTACCCTTATTTGACCTCACTTTTCCCCACATAGCTGTACTACGGAATACCCCCTCTTGCGCTCAGCTCTTCTGTATTTGATTGCCCTGTAGTTCCATAATTGTCGTCTTCATCAGCAACATTGCTAGTGTTTACTTTTACTAGTATGTGTTTGTCTTTGACTCTCATCTACATTTTTGCTCGATCTGGTGAATATTTCCTTTAGTATTTTTTTCTTCGATCAACTCCTTTTTGTATCTTTGTGGCCATGTCACTGAAACTTAATTGCATTCTTCGACTTCTATTGCATATTTATTTTTCTTGGAAGCTCTTTCAATCTCAAAAATCATTAAAAAACAGTGTTGCCTCACTTTTGGAAAGGATATTTCTTGGATAGTGAAATTTCTTTTAAATGCATGCTATCAAAAAACAAAAAAAAGGAATTGTTTTACTTCCCATTAAATTTTAGTGAGTTTGAAAAGGAAAAACTTTGTAACAATTGAAAAAAAATCGAGAATGTGTTATACTTATTAGGAAGCAAATGCGGAACACTGGCAGCAAAAACCAAAATTAGCTCGCAATTTGAGCTATTCAAATATAATACTACGCAAGTTTGAAATAGCAAATTTTTTAAATTTTTTTCTGCACTTTTTCTGCATATAAAAAATTACATTTAAAGCATGCATTATATAAGATTCCATACCAGAAAATTTTCAAAAAAGAAAAACTAAAAAGTTTGAAAAAATTTTAATTTTAATTTTTGTTTGGGGAATTTAAGCAAAATTCGAAAATTAGATTCGTATAGTTTTGGTTAAAGCATGTACCATATTTTTATACAAAATTGGTTAAAGTTTCAAAAAAAAAACTAAAAACAATCATGAAAATGTGGTATGTAATTTAATTATTTGGTCATAGTTGTACTTGCCTTCAGATATTGATAAGAATTTTAAGATATGTACATACAAACATAGCTAAGCAATATTTTCCAGACTTTGTCTACATAAATGTTTTTTGTTTAATATTCGCCATTTTTTTTCAGATACATTATGTTCGTTAATTTTTTATAAAAACATTACACGTTATAGTATATAGCATAACATATAAGTTTCAAATTTTGTACAAAATGTATATTAAAAAAAAAAACTAAAAAAAAATGCACATCAAGACTTCACAATTTTTGATTGGAATTTTTAGAAAATTTTTGGTTATGCAGTTTTGTAGCTTAATAAATTTCAGCATAATAATGTGCGAGTCTAAAGTGTCTGAAAATGCCGATTGATTTTTAACAATATTTTTTTTTTTTTTTTTTTTAATTTTGGTCTTACCAAAAGTTGTTTAAAAATTCAAATTAGAAAGTTGGAAATTTTTATCGAAAATGTGTTGCCTTTTTATAAATTTTTTAAAAAGGTTGATATTTGGATTTTTATTTTTTGATAAGAAATTAACAAAAAAAAATGTACCATGAAAAACATGGGTAAAATTCAATGAGCTACAAAAGTACATAGCAAAAACTTTTCTAAAAATTCGATTTCAAATTTGATGAAAATTTGTTGAACATTCACAACTTTTGTACAATGTTTATAATTTAAATCAAAATTGCTTTTTTGTTATATAATGAACTATTTATACTAAAAAAAAATTGGCGACAAAAATGTAGCATGAAAAACATATTGCATATTTAAAAAAAAAATCGTCTTACGATCAATTATTGGAGTCACCATATATTGATTTAAGCATGAAATATTTTAGAACATATTTTATATTGCCCCAATTTGTTTGTATTTCTTTTATTTACGCAATGTGGTTTTTTTTTTTAATGATAAGCAATGCTTGCGTATCATGTGCCATATTTAGGTAATGAGTTGGCAAAGATAATGTAAATATACATACAGACATGCATGCGTTTGTAAAGTACACACACACACACACACACACACACGCTCAACTCTAAATGAAATTTATTTATTCCCGCAACGAATAAAGGATAAGCCTCAACAGAACCTAAATCTGGCGTCTTGCTCTACGTCCTCTTCCCCACTACCACTTCATTCAATGACACAAATAGAGTGTCTTCGATAATTTCATTTCTACCCATCAACCGCTCATAGATTTATTTCCTCCTCTCTCTCTGTCTCTCCCTTCCCCTCTTTTCTTCTTCCCCCGCCATTAACACTTCGTTTTAGTAGCAGCTTCTTTCCATAAATATTCTCCCTACACTCTCAATCTCATTCCATGTACATATTTCCCTCTCTCTCACACCACCACTTACATATGTAGCTAGTAGCAAGTTGCGTCATTAATAAGAGCATATCACTTGACGATTCTTTGAATAATTTGTCATTCAAAGTCCTTGAAATATTGTACCTAACGTTTATATGCAATTGTATAACCATACATATGTATGTATATTTCCGCATACTCCGTCGTCCTTTTTAGCGCAACTAATAACTTGTGTTGTTGTTGCTTTTATTTGCTCTGCTACAAATTGCAATTGTGCGTTGCTCTGACGTTCGTCGTATTCCAAACAGCCAATTGCTTTGGCATTTTTGCCTGCCTGCAAACACCAGTATATCCTGGTACATCCATACGTCTTCCATTCTCTCTTCATCCTAGTTAGTGTTGCTCGTTAAATCGTAGCATATATTATGCGCGAAAAGTCCTTGAGATTTTAGCGTGTAGGGGACCAAAATGTAAGCAGTGGGGGTCGTAAAATTGTATGACTGAAATTTGGTATTGAACTGCCGCTGGAAGCCCTCATACTGATTGGTTATTTCATCGCTGAGGGAGAGAACCACAAACATTTCGAAAAACCAATAAAGCGAAAGTTTAGTTTGAAATAGATTAGATTAAGTAAGATTAGAATAGGTAAGTATAGATAAGATCGAATTGCGTTAGATAAGGTAAAGATTAGAAAAGGTAAGTGTTAAGATTAGAAAAGACTAAATAAGATTACTTTTAGCTTAAATTAAATTAGATAGCATTAGATTGGACTATATAAGATTCGAAAAGATCAAATTAGCTAGGATTAAGTTAGATTCGATTATATTAAATTATAATGGGCTTAGATTAAATTAAATTATACTAGATTAGATTAGTTAGTACTATACTAGATTAGTTTAAATAAGATTACATTGGATTTAATTTAATTAGGTTAGAAATAATTTCGACTAAATTACATTAGAATCGATTAGGTTGGTTTACATTAAACTGAATCAGAGTAGATTACATAAGACTAAATTAGAACATAATGCATTAGATTAGTATTTATATTTGATTTAGAACTCAACAACGGATTGATTATTTTATCGCTGAGAGATAAAGCCAAAAACATTTTGAAAATTATATTAAATTAAATTTAAAAAAAGATTAAGTTAGATTAGATTAAAATAAATTGTATTGCGCTTAGTTTAATTAAGATTGGTTTACAATAACTTTGATTAAATAATATTAGAAATTAAATTCGATTAGAACAGATTAGATTAGATAAGTAAAGATTAAGAAGCTGAACTAGTTAAAGCTGCATTTGATTGATTTAGACTCGGATAAAAAGGACTAGATGATATTAGTAGATAATGATTAGATTTCATTGGATTATATTATTTTAGATTAGATTGCCTCAGATTACCCTACTAGATTGGATTAAATTACATTAGATTACATAACTGAATTAATCAATGATAAATTAGATTACAGTAAGGTAGATTAAAACGTGCTAGATTAGATTGGTAATGACTTCATTGGTTTCGATTACCTTAGATTAAATTGTCATAGATTATATTAGAATGAGATTAAACTAGATTGGAAATTTTATTCGGTTAGTATAGATTTGAACAGATTAGGAAACATTAGTAGATATTAAAGTGGATTAGTTTCGATTAAACAAATAAGATTAGTGGCCATTATCTAGTGTTAGACTAGATTAGAGATTATTTTAGATTATATTGAATCAGATTAGATTTAATTAAATTAAATTAAGACTAACTTAGATTAAAAAAAGAATATGACGAAATAGAACAGTTTGAAATAGAGCAGCTTATAATAGAACAGATTAGACTTATATTATACTGGATAAGCTAAGATTTCAGATTCGATTAAATTAATTTTTGAAAATTTCTAAAAAAAAAAAAAAATTGTTTAAGGTTTATCAAATTGTCAAATTTGTTTATTTAGAATTTATATACAGTTTTTGGGTATGCATTTTCATGGACCGTTATGTTTGAGTACAACACGGTGCCTGTATGCAAAAGTGGCTCAAAAACTGCGTTGATTTTTTAATTTTTTTTGTTGGTGACGGTGTAGCGCGTTTTCTTTTTTAATTTTTTTAATTTATTAAAAGCTATTATGTTTCCTAATCTTTAAGAGTGCTTGCTATTAAAAGTAACTGAAATCACTCTTTTTATTTAGGGTTCTTTGGGATTAGGCTTTTGTGGATTCTACCCACGAAGTTTTCAAAATTTTAATACATTTTCCCGGAATTGTTTTCTTTGCTACAATTTCATTTTGCTACAATTTCATTTCTATTGCAAATTCTTCATCGTAAATGAAGAAATTTTTACCCCAAAAATAGTTATATTTTTCAAGCCTAAAATGCTCTGATTTTGAGCTCTTTAAAATTTGAAGTTTGGAACATAAATAATCACTAATATTTTCTAGAATTTTAAAGCTTTCTCTTCTGACTTTATTATTCAAATTAGAACGTAACTTCAACTCCTTTCAAGCGTACGTCTTCTATACATTTTCGCTGGCCTCCATGCGCTGAAAAATTGTTCATATTTTGCCACACATATTTGTGTAACTTTTTCTGCTTTAAACGAGAACGCAAAGAAGTTGTCCTTAATTTCGACAGCTGTTCGCTGAACCGTAACATAAAGTGCATACACAGCCACGCCCCACACTTTTGCGACGCTTGAAGCATGAAAACCACTTGTGAGTAGGTATAAACTTGCAAGCTGTACACACACACACACACATACATATATCCAGCAGTGAACTCACCCACGCGCGCACACACACAGACTAAGTAACTAAATGAAACACTTCTTGCATTGCACGCCTTGACGACGATAAATGCGATGGATGGCATTAATGACGCAATAACCGAAAGGGAGTAGTCGAGTAAGTAAATGCACCGTTAAGTCGGTCGCTCGGTCAGCTGGTTGACCAACAAATTGAACAGGTAATTGGTAACAGGCACGAGCGGTGACAAAACGAACATTGGACTCGCTAAATTGCGCGCGTATTTACTACGACGATAGTCCTTGGTTGCTGGTTTGATTCCTATACGATGGCATCGAGTGGAAGGCATTGAAGAGGAGAAGGAGGAACGGTATGATTGACTGACTGGTGGGTTGATTGGTTAACGGTATGCTGTACTCGAATATATAACGGTAAAAGCCGAATGCAAGCAAACTCGTAAATTGCATGCATTGTCGAGGCGCGATGGTGGCAAATCAGCAATCAGAACAAAAACATACATATGTACATACATATGATGCAATAACAATGACAACAGGGGAACTAAGATTGACCCAACCGACGTGCGTGTGTCGATGTGTGTGTGTCCATACATGTGTACAAATTTTAAATGGTAGAATGGAGTTGTGCGAGTACAATAACCGCAAAAAGCTACAATTGACCAACAACACGACGCAACGTAGACGCAACTTAAATTAACAAAAAACACACAGACTGCAGTATAGCAGCATCATATCGTATAATAATTGTGTGTGTTTGTATGTACATATGTATGTGTGTGTATGTGTGTGTGTTTGTGTGTATGTGCATTTGCATCAAAAACGTCAGCAACATCCTTGCCATTGCCCCAGTTTTCGGCAACAACACTAAAATTAACTAGCTGCAATATTTGTGGCAACTTTACGTACATACTTGGACGCCGTCACGAGTAGTTTGGTAGAATTGGGTGGAGGAAAATTTTTCCAATTGCAATCGGTTGAGTTGAAGACAAAGTGGGGTTATTTAGCAGCCACTGCGCTGTCGGGGCCAAATTGGGACGCGACGTCAGCAATATATTAAATACATATTGTGTGTGTGTGTGTGTCTATATACATATGGCTATGTATATATACAAGCATACTTTTCTTTGTGTTTGTTCAGGCTGAATGACGTAGGCGAAGTTTTATGAGTGAGTGCCACTATACACACACATATTAAGAATTGCATCGAAAGTGAGCGTCAGCGGAGTGGAGTGAAACTGAAGAGCATCATCAATGCTTTTGACGGCTGATAAATTGAGGAAAATTGCACATAAATTAAAAACGGCAAAACAACGTGGACTAACTTAAAAAATAAAATACAATGAAAACAATACTAAACAAATATAAATTAATAGAAATAAATCAAAATAAAATTAAAACATAACAATAATTTGGCTAACAAAAAAACTAAGTAAAAAAAAATTAAAAACAGCAAAGTTATTGTAAAATATTAAAAAAAAATTAAACAGAATGAAATTAAATTAAAGTTTATTTAAATTAAACAAATAAAATAAATTTTAAAAAGTAAACAATATAAAAAAAAAAATAATGCAATATAGTACAAAATAAAATCAAATAAAACTTTATACATTTAAATTAAATTAAATAAAAGAAAAAACTAAACTAAACATTCAAAAACAACATAAAATTACGCAAATATAAGACGCAATTAAATCAAACAAATACAAAAAATTTAAAATAAAAAAAATTAAGTACTTATAATACAATAATAACAAATCCAGTCAATTAGAAGATATTTAAATAAAACAAAATATATTTGTACTAAAATATAAAATCAAATAAGGCGCAATTTATTTAAATTAAATAAAATAAAGTAAACAATAAGGTATTTAGATAAAAAATTATAATATAGTAAGAAAATTAGATCAAAGTAAAATAAAATAAAATATCCTACAATGTATAATAAAATAAATGTAAATTTTTTTAAACAAAATAAATCCAAAAATAAATGGGTTTAAAATAAATTTAAAAATATAAAATACTATAAAATATAACTAATATAATATCACTGGCGAACACAGAAAAATATTTTTTGGTGGGGGTTTTGCGGTAATTTAATTTAAAAACAGGAAATTCATTTCAAGATGGTACTACAATTTTAAGATTTTAGGAGGGGTTTGAATTCCAAAATATCCCTTTTGGGCGCGCCAATGCATAGTATAATACAAAATTAAATTAATTTAAATTTAAGATATAACATAACATAAATAAATTAAATAAACTAAAATATAATAAAATAAATAAAGTGAAATTTTTTAAATGAAATTAAACAACAATAAAATAACTCGCTCCCTTAAAAATAAACTAAGATGACACCCAAATAAGATTCAATTAAATGAAACCAATTTAAAAAAAACTTGCCTATAAAAAAATTAAGTAATGGTAATATAATAGAAAATCAAATCAATGAAATCAAATAAAGTTAAAATAAAATAACTAAAATACAATAAATGAAAAAATTTTATTTAATTAAAATAAATAATATAATAAAAAGTCAAATCGACTAAAATCTACATATATGAAACGAAATATAGTAAAATAAAAATTTAAATAAAACACAAAAAAATAAAATACATTGGAATAAACAAAAAAAAAAAACAAAAAATAAGTAACCTAAAAATAAAAAATTAAATCAAATTAAGTGAACCAAATATAATGAAACGTCAAATTATATTTAAACAACTTCCAAATAAGAGAAATAAATAACAAATCGGGTAGACTTAAGTTAAAAATAAAATAAATAAAATGCAAAATAAACTGAAACTGAAAAAGGGATATGAAAAATTAAACCAAAGCAAATAAAATGAAACAAACCAAATAAACAAAAAACACATTTATAGAATAAAAGCAAAAAATAACATAAATAAAATCAAATCAGGTAGACTTCAACTAAAAATAAAATATATGAAATCTAAAGGAAAGTGAAATTAAGTACATAAGATACAAAATCAACTGAAATTAAATAATTAAAAAACAGGGCCAAGAAAAATTCAACAAAATCACATCAAATGAAACCAAAGCAAATAAAATAAAATAAACCAAATAAAAAAACAAAAAAACATTTATAGAACCTGAATTAAATTTGAAAAAAAATGCAACAATACAATAAACTCAAAACTAATTACAATAAATTTAAAAAAAATTCAATAAAATTTGAAAAAAAAATATAAAAAAAAGTTTTAATAAATTTAAAAAAAATTTTTGTTACATTAAAAAATTACAAAAATGTGGTTAATTTAATTTAAATAATATATAATAAAACAACATACAAAAAATGCATGAACTAAATTACGAGTAAAATAATTTTTTTTTTTTAAATAAATAACATAAAGTGAAATAAAGTAAAACAAAATTGAATTAAATTAAATTGAAATGAAGAAAATTAGTAAAATAAATACACTGGAAAATTAAGTAAATTTAGATTCAAGACTAAATTAAATAAATATCTTAGCATGCTAGCAACTGGGCACAACCAATCACATACAGTGGGAGAGGACAGTTTCAAAAAATCACATAATTAGTCCCTAGTCTTAGAAAATATAGATTTCATTATCCTTAAAAAATAGTCGCCAACTATCTTCATTTCAAAAAAAAAAAAACAAAAAAAAAAATAATCTTCACACTCTACATCAAACCATTTACCAACTGCCACAGCTGTGTACAGTGAAACCGATTACAAAAATATGAATGAAATAAAAGCCGGAACTTGCAGATATTTTCGAACATGAAAGTGATTAAGCACATGGCTGTTTAAGTACTTAGCTAACCAACGGAATGCGACGCATTGCAACACTTGCAACTTCTGCGCTTCCACACACACACACACACACATACACTTACGTTCATTTTGGGCGGTATCTATTAAAGAAAATCAAGCGTGTAAACACGCGCTACTAAACCAAAAATCATTAAGCGAAGGTTAAGTGCGACTTAAGAGAGGTCGTTAAGTATGGCAAATGTGATGAAATAAGGAAAATATCGAAGAAAAAAAAACATAAAGAAATCGCTGCGTCATCGGCAGTGAAATTAAACACAAAAAGAAAAACAGAAAACACAAACGCGTAAGATGCGCTTGCGTCGCTGACAAACTGCTGAGACTGTAGATTCTTTGCGCTACTTTGTTTTGCTGATTTCTTCTGTTTTTTTTTTTGTGTTTTTGTCTTACAAATACGAGTATTGTTTGCACTACACTTTTCTTATGCATTGCGATAACAAATTTCAGCAGCAAAAAACAATATTTTTTGTTTGTTTTTGTGTTCAAAGAAGTGCAGCGTTGCATTTCTATATTTTCTGTTTTTCCTTCTTTTTTTTTTTGTTGCTGAGTTGTTGCAGTTGCATATCAAGCATTTCCGCTACCTGCCTGCCTGCTTGCTACACACAATCTCTACTCGTCGCAAGTTGAAATTTATTTATTTATTTTTTTATGTTTTTCCACATCAGATTATTTGAGATTTTATGCGCACGTTTGCAAATTTCTTACTTGCATGTTATCTCAAAAATTTACTCTAATACTCACACGTACACGTAGTATATTTGCATGTGAATGCAACACTTTGCATGTCACGTTTCGTGTGTCATTATTATTTTGCTTTATTCGCATTATTTTTTCAAAATATGTTTTGCAGTTTTAGAGATTAGGTTAAGGTGGTTGCGCTCCTTTTACTTGGTCACACATTTGAACCGGTACAGTTGCCGGTTTATGCTTAAAAAAAATGTGCAAAACAATTTCCTTTTGGGCTTATTTTTCTTTTTTCTACGCATTTCCACCACTTTACTCGTAACAGCCACTCAGTGTTCATTGTCCTCACAGTCCTTTGAATTGTTTACCATTTGCTTACCTTCAAAAAATTTCATCCATTGCTGTACTGTCAACCCATTCCTCTCTTTGTTCTTTTTCTGGCGGTCGTATTCTATTTTTGTGCTACTCATACAAAAGAGAAGAAAAAAAATAAAACCTTCATAGCACCCTTAGATGCTCGAATTCACTGATGTTAATATCCCTATATCGCGGGTGAACGAACTCAGAAAATAATAGTTCTTCAAATGTTATTAGTTTCGTTTTTGGCAGTGAAAACAGCAATCGAAAAATATATCAATTTTGCAAGCAAAAGAATTAAATTTCAATTACAACGTAAACTACTTGTTTTTATCCAAGAATGATAGAATGCAACATTGCACCTACCGCGGTCCGCTAGTCCCCTCTTTGCCGATTTGACAGCATCCACTCATTCGCTGACGAAATAAAAGCATTTTCGCTCCTTTTTTTTACACAAACAATCCTAACAGAACTTGCAATCATCCTCCTCTTTTTTACAATATTTTTTGTGCTCTCTCATTCTCTAGCTATTATTACGTCACTATCAGTTGCTATCAGCGCACAATCTTGTTAGCTGTCATTCTTGATTTTCATCCAAATTACTTTGCATAAACGAAGTGCGTCCTCATTTGTCACTCGTAATTTGTATTGACAGCTGGGTAGCCGCAGCATTTTTTAGTTCCTTGATCAAAGGAAAAAATGTGAGAGATTGTGAACATTTTTATTAAAATACATTTTTTAAATCTTATTGTAATGATTTCGTTTTCTTTTAAATCACGATCACAAAAAAACTTCTAGCGGCAACAAAAATTAATGAACAGTTTAGTGCGGATTCATTAATTCAAAATGTTTCATTTAGTTTGGTTATGGTAGAATACTATCGATGCAATTTAGAGCCGATCGGATTTATGCTTAATTTAGTTCTAGATTTATGATTCAACTTAATTTATTGACAGATTTGGCAAAACGAAATTATTTAATTTCATTGCGATTTATGAGCGGAATCGAAAAATTAGTCATAAATTAAGGATGATCATTGAGAATGACGATGATAGACGGGGTATATATAGATAGGGGATATGTAGAGAAGTCCTAATGGAGAACCCGTGGCCACTTCCTAGCTGTACAGACGGGAGCTGGTTTAGCTCACACGTCAAACTTACAAGGTGCAGACCAAAAGTCCTCGACCTCCGGGTCTAAGCATGGGAACGACCCAAATATATATCCGGTCAAGGACTGTAACTTCAGCAAGATTATCCAACAATTTATGCGGAATACTTCATGCAAAGGTCAGTGGGCCTAAACCCTCTGGACCACAGTTGTTAAGGCAAGCTCTGGCCAAGAGCACGCCTAGACTTAGTTCGACGAAAAGTTGTTCTCTACAGTCCAAAATTAATGGATTGCATTGTAAAAATTTCCCATAATTACTCTCCACGATGGTGAAGATGGGATCGACGTAAACTGTAAGGTTTTACCAAAACTAACTTTAAAAACTAGAGCACTCGTTTAATTCAGATACTATCGGCATACAGGCATGGAGATTTTTCAGAGTAAATACGGCATGAACTACATATGTACATAATTAAGTATATCAAATGCATCATACAGCTGACGAGACGTGACAATCAGTACGTGAAATTTCTATTTCTATGAACCAAAAATAAAAAACTCTTCAGAAAAATAAAATCGACTTTATCAAGACTCTGGGAACTCAATTAGACAGAACAAATTGACAGCTTCCTGTAAAAATAGAACGAAGGGGATTCCACCCAATGGCCATGTTCCGCATTGTGAAAGGTCAGCAAGAGTAGAGTACCTGTTAAAATAATATTGATTTGGGACTCCAATTGCTGTTCTGAGAACTTCGTCAAGCCAAGTATGGGTTTTGATAGTTACATATCTCAAAAAAGAGAATTCGTTTTGGCTTTGTTTCTTTGAGTTTCCCCATTTTTACCAACCAAAACTAGCAGACTCATTAAGTAAGACAAGACCTAAGCCTGACTTCGTAGAAAACTCCTTCAGCTTCATCTTTATCACACGAAGTTCACGGGCTTGTTGGGGTGAGATAGCAAAAAAAAAGGTCGGAGGCTATGTGAGGCAAGTAATCTGGAAACCCAGATAGACTAGACAACGTGAGAACATTTGGTTCGTGTGCACGCCACACAAGAATGGCATAATTCAGCATTGCGCCTTCCGAGCTGAGAGCAACTGAAAGTGTCATAATTAGAGTAAGAGAATGACAGAGCATTAAGGAAATTCTAAAGAAGAAGAGGAAGAAGCGAGTAGATGACAGAACGATTGCAAGTTGTGTTTGTCTAAAAAAAACGTGTCAGCCTTAAAGGACGAATACTTTGAATTCATCACCGTATGGCTGGGTGCTGTCAAATCGACAAAAAGATGATGAGCGGAGCATGCAATGGGTGCTAAGTTTGAGTTCCGCACAGTGGGCATCAGAAGGATTTGCTTGTCTTCGCTAAAATTGGGAAACCTCAGAGCATACATATTAGTGTCATAGAAAAGCTTCTCATAAAACCCAATGCCCCGCACAGAAGCGGTACGAAATTTAATGAATCACCTTTTTGTAGGTGAGGGAGTACGGATTACGCATCGAATCTTCGACTAAGTAGCATCACCGCAGGTATCTTAAAAGACTCAAACCTTTGGCGAAAGCGCAATACAATGCTGCTAACAAAAAAACAAAAACATTTCCTACAAAACCTAGCCACTCCTTCTCCCTCTCTCAAGCTGGCGTATTTTTTAAATGCTTCGTCACTCTTCACAACTTCATGGGAAACATTTTTTAAAGCATAATTTGAAAAAAAAATGTTTCGCTTGGAATTTGCCACTTCCTGTCTTATATGCTCGAGTTTTTATGAATTCCTGTCAGAAAGGGAACAACGAAATTAACATCAAACGACAAAGGAAAAAGAGAGCTGCGAAAACTTAAAGCCGAATATCACAAAAATAATACAAATATTTGTTGGGAGAACATATTGCACATACAATGGCATAAAATTTTGATGTACAATATATGTACTATGTATGTATGTACTATTTATGTATGAATGTAAATACATATGTTGGAGACCAACGAAATTGTCTGTAAATACGAGGCGCAAAGCAAACAACGCAACGTTGCACCCGCAATCCTCCACCAACGAAGCAAACAAGCATGGATTCACAAAAAATCGATAAACTTCAGTTTGTTTTTTTTTCTGTTTTTTTCTGCCATTTACTCGCACAACATTATCAACAATCCAAATATTTAATAAGGCAACGCTTCGGGAAATGTGTGCGTCATATTGCATGGTGAGACCCATCTCGGAGCCCAGCGTTACACAAATGATGAATAACGAAATTACGCGAATGCAAATACGAGCACAGAGCAGGCGATATGGCCACAACCAAATTGACTCACCAGCGTCGTCACAACATTACATACATACCCAAACATTTGTAGAGCACAACCCGGTATGTGATGTGAATGAGTAGGAGGTGCTAGGCGAAAGAAAGGGCGCAAGGGCACATTGTATGCCAGAAAATATGGAGTAGAACAAAAGCGGAAGAAATTAAATGAAATAAAATAGGAAGAAAAAAACTCAACTACACATTCAGGCTGCACTCGAGTGCGACGACTCCGCGCCAAAGTGCCACTTGGTGTGCACAAAAGCAACTGCAGTGCGGCAGCGACGTCAGCGGGAATAATGAGGGGCAGCGTGAGCACAAAGCAAAGGACTAGCTGGCAGGGCACAGCAGCATGCGGGCGAACGGGCAGGCAGGCAAGCAGACACAGCAGACAGCGAAGTATTGTGGCACACACGCACAACCATTTGACGCTGGCTGACTCGCCATAGCAAGGGCCTTGACAACCGTGCGCTGCTACCCTGCCGGCCGGCCGACCGTCCACAGTCGGCCTGCCTGCTGTTTTCAGCCGCTTCTGCGTCTGCGCGTCGTCGAAAAATTAAAATCCATAAAATTTTTATAGATCTCCAATGCCGCCAAGCTGTGTCACTACTTGCATCTTCATTCGCTGCACTTATTTTATTTTACTTTATTTTTTTCATTTCGTTTGTGTGCGACGCTACACTTTTCAATTCATTCAATTAGTTGTGGTGCTGCGAATTATGCGTAGCAAAAACAATTGCAGACAAAACCAAAACCAAAACCAAATCAAGTAGAGTATGTTTTGTGCACAATGCAAACGGCATTACACAGTATACTAGGTACTGTGGAAAAATGCGTATAATTTGCTGGTTATTAATGTTGTTGTTGTTTTCGTTCGTTTTCACGATAAGATAAGCAAACAGCAAATGTAGATAGGCGGCAATAATTTTCATGTGTTGAACCGTGAAATACGTAAAGAAAATGAAAGGCATGCTTTATGCGCAGTTATGGTAATTACAAGGGCCATTTGGAAAGCTGTTGTTGTTGTTGTTGTTGATGCATAGAAAATGCGATAAGAATGCGATGATAAGCATACCAGTGTAGACAATTGAAAATAAAATACATAAATATATTTTTGAAGCGTTTAGAAATTTATTGAGACAGATTCAAATTCAAACACTAATATGTGGTATAAATCACTTAATGAAACCATAATTAAAACTAAATAAAATAATTAATAATTAATAAAATATTATGCAATAAATGAAGATTAAAAAATGTAGCAAAATCAAAAACAAAACACAAAAAATAAAATCAAACTGAAATGATACCGGAAATTCTTCCATATAACGTATACTCGAAAATTGTTTATATCGAAAAAACCTTACAGTCTAAAATTTACTCTTTATTATAAAAAACTGTATACATATCTAAATTTAAAAAAAAAATTCTGCAGGGAAATTTTACAATCTTAAGTAAAATTGATTTTTTTTTAATTAAAAAAATTTTTAAAATTCTGCTTGAAATTTTTGAAATTTTAAGTAAAATTTGTTTATTTTTTTTAATAAGCACAAATTTTTAAACTTATACTAAGCGCGAAATGGCAATTAATTAATTTAAAATTACAAAAATTAATTTAATTTATTAGCATTTAAATAAAAGCACGATCAATAAATTTAATAAAATTTTAAGAACTAAATAAAATAAAAATAAATTAAACTTCATTAACTTGAATTAAATTTAATTTTAAAAAAATACTTAAATTTAAATAACGAAAACTAAATTAATTTAGGTTAATAAAAATTAAATTAAACCAGAATGAATAAATTTATTAAATTCATTAAATTGATAGCATTCAGTGAGCTCATTTTAAATAAAAATATTATTGCACAATAAATGTAGACGAGATTCGAATTAAATTTAAAATAATAAAATAAAATAAAATTTAGTTAGAAAAAATTATTGCTTGTTAGTTGAATTTCTTGCAATTCAATTCAAACTTTAATTTAACTAAATTAATATAAATAAATTTTAATTAATCAAAATTAAATTGAATCGATATACATACGTTTATTTATTTATTACCATTTAATGAGCTCAAGACCAAATTTTAAAGAATAACACACTAAATAAATTAAAATTAAATAAAAATATATTAAACTAAATTAACTTCACTTAAATGAAATTAAATTCATAGAAACAAATAAAGTAGCTAAAGAAATAAAAAAAAGGTAAATAAAATAGCATGCGGTGCAACAAAATACGGTTGGTTATGTAAAAATTAAAGAAAATACATAAATTAAAATAAAATTGAAATAAATTAAAATAAACTGAAAATAAAATGAAATGAAAGAAAGTAAAATAAAATAAACCAAATTAAATTTAAAAAAGTAGAATTAAATTAAATTAAAGTAAAAATTTAATTTAATGCAGTTAAAGTGAAGAAAAATAAATTTAATTAATTTAAATTGTATTAAATTAAATAGAAGAAAATGTAGAAATGAAGCAAAATAAAACAAAGCAAATTACAATAAAAAAAAAAACATTATAAAATAAAACAAAATACCATTACATACATAAAAATCAGTAAAACAAAATTAATTTTTGAAAAAAATCAACACCTTTCGTCTACAACTAGCAAGCAATCTCAGCATTCCCCTCGTACAGAAGCGGGCAATTCTGAAAATCTAAAAAAAAGAAGGCGCATCTACTCCCATTTATTAACTTTCACTAACTTCAGCTGCGCTTTGCTTTAGCCACAACCTTTGCTCTTAAACTTCTTTTCTATTTTTTTTCTTTTTCCGACCTTTTAATTATCAATTCATATGCCCGCCTCCGCCTGCCGCAACGCCTTTCGTTAAGTGCCTTTCATCATTAGGTTTCATTGCTCATCAAGAATCGTTTTCGAAATTTGAAATATTTTTGATATTTTCTACGATTAGCTTTCACTTGATTGCTGATTGAGGGCATCAACAACATTTTTCAGCTACTTTCCATTTACAAACTTATTGTTTTTTTTTTATTTTGTTTTGTTACTTTATTGCTGTAAACAAAATTGTATTATTGCCTTTGGGCGTCAAAAGCGAAGGCAACATTTTCTAGTTACTACTCATCTAATGTTAATTTCTTCGGCGCATATGTTTTCAATGATTGCTTTCTTTTCTTTTTATTTCGTTTATTTTCATTTCTATTGCCGCGCATCTGCTTGAAGTCTTTTGTTGCATTCGTTGTGCCACATGGCGATATCGATCTGTCAAATGCGTGCTGTCAATTCACAGCTGTTGCGGTGCAGTGTTGCTACATAATCGCATCAATATGTTTGCACCGAATATTTAGTTATGTGCTGCTGTTTTTTTTTTTCATTTATTATTCTTTTTATTTTTTCCCATGCACTGAGCATTTTTATAGTTTTTATGCTCTGTAAACATTTTTTATGTTTAATTAGTTTTGTATGGCTTATTTTGTGTTACCATAAAAAATTATATTTCCTATTTACATTCGCTAAAAAAAATATAAGCTAATCAAGTAAAATGTTATTTTCTGTCTTTTCAGGTATGTTTTGAAACTATGAATTGCAGATGCACATTTTTTGAGATTTACGTAAGTTTTTATAAAAGAACAGCTATAATAAAATATAAAACCATAATTATGCACAAAATAATTCCAACAAATTACTACAATTCGCTGAGAGATGATAGAATGAAAATTCTGGCTCGGAAAGATTTTTTTATTTTTTATTTATCCAAATATTATATATCCACAATAGTTTTTTTGTGCACAATCCATGTTTTTTATTTGGAAAGTGTTGGAAAAAGACAACAACAGTCAGAGTGGTAGAAATTAGAACTGCCATTTCGTAGATCACCAAATCTGCTCACCAGATTGCTCCCTAGACTCTGGCCGGGTTGGAATTCAAAACCTCAGACTTGCCAGGCAAGTACACAGCCAGTGAACAAAAGCGGACACATGAACTATTTGTTGACTTTCCCCCTTTTTCTATATTTTTATTTATCGATTTATTTTATCATGGTGCGCTGTAATTTTCATAAAGCTTGTGCAAATTGAACGAGTTCCAAAGAACTAAAATTTACTAATTTTCTTAGAAAAAATGTCACTCCACCCTTCATTATAAAAAAAATATCATGCATATGCATTTCCATTGAATTCAATCCGCTTTATCTACCCCACCGCACCTACATTATCTATCTATCACTAACTAACCACTTACTTTCCCCCTCTACTTTACGGTCATCCTCAACCAACGGCACTATGTCTCTTAGCCGGAAGTTCGCCACGTAATTGCAATTGTAAGCAAACACCAGTTAAGCTGTCAAAACTAAATTGACGCTGAAGCGCAACTAAAGACGTAAAAACAAAAAAAAAAACAATAAATATATAGAAAAAAGAATGAAAAATTAAATGTAGAAAAGAGGAACTCATAGAAATGCAGGCAAATGAAGCTTTCCACCAACGCCCTTTGACATTTTATTTGGCTGTGAAAGGGAGCCCACATTCATGCCGCTTCATTTTTAAATATTTAACGCATTGTACGAGTATTATTATATATGCACTTTGTTTTTGTTGTTTTAAGCGGCTTAAGTGCCTTCAGCAGTGAAGTGTTAAATTTTAAATACACAGCACATTTAATGCATGCAATTACAGAGCAGAGTATTTGGACGGTGGTAGAAAAAGGTGCCCTGAAAATGCACCCTCACGCCAGTGAAAATTGGCAACATCGCACTCATCAATTATGCAATAAATGCGCAATACGTTAGTTGAAAATCGGCACTTAAACTGACATATTTGACATTTGTGCGTAGGCATAGTGTGGTTGGGAGTTGAAAGGCAAGCAGTAGTGAGAGAGTATGAATAAATAAATAAGTGCAATTTTTACTGAGGCAATTAGCAAATGTTGGCGGGTTTTTTTCGCCACAAAGAACTCTTTAAAACAACTTTTCAAGCCACACAAAAAACGTGTACAGTTCGAAAAGGACGATTTAGCTGAACGTGTAAATACCCCTAAATATTTGTAACCAGTTTTATGCTTCCAACCAGAAGTTGGTAGAGGTAAATGTTCCTATTTAGTAAACCTATTGAGGGTGGAATCGGAACCCGTTGGGAACTATCACTGAATCCTCTCTGGCGGGCTTGGTGAGAAGATGGACAGACGCTCATCTAGAAAACGACCAAGGCAGTTACGCTCTAAAGCACGACAGCGTTTAGCGATAGTAATTACTTCTACCTGGCAAATTGAGGTGGATGGTATCCTTTTCTACCTCCCAAACCCTTGCTCCATCTTAAAGCCGTCTATCAAAACGTCATTGGACCTATTGATATTCTGTGCAATAAATATATCCAAACGAATAGCTAAATTAGAACTTCCACCAATAACCACCTTACAAAAAAACCCCACCATAATCTATATATGTAAACCAAGCCAGAATCTTTGCAGTTCTTCATCGGCAGCTCGTCCAGATGTGAAGTTGAGTTTAAATGGTAGAGCTAGTTCTCGACACTTCTACCTTTCCACAGTATTCATCCCATAATGGCCAATGGATTCTAGGCCCCAATAAAACATAGATAAGCTACGGTAACGTAGCCATTTTTTCACTAAATAAAATGTGAGAGATCTCTCCTAAATGCCTTCCATGAAGAGTAGTTATAGCTTCCACAAAAGTCACCAATATCAGTATGCGTGTCGCGTTTAAAAAACTATTATTAAGTCCTTATGATTTCATTTCTCGTCTAACGTTCGTCTAGAATTCTCAGCCGACTTATGTACTCTAAGAGCTTTGTATAAGCTAAACGGAGAACGGAGTAGGATTTAAGTTAGCATCGAATGGAGCACGAGGGAAAAGGATGGGAGAAAACTATGAATTCGTAAGAATTTTACACTTCGGGAGGCTTTAAAATTCTGATAATATTATATCATACCAGAATAAACTAAATTTCTTACAGGAATGCTAGCAGACTTTGCTAACTAAATCAGTGGACAAGAGAGGAAATTCTTTAGATTTCGTAGGTTCGCACGCTGGAGCATAGGAATGCATATCTAGAACATTAGGTTTGCAGAAGGCGCAATGATTTTCAAAACAAAGCTACACGAATGTTTCATCTTAAAAAAATTTGTTGAAAAAAAAAACCAGATTAAGCATTAAAATCTAGTTACAGAGTGAAAATAAAACATCCCACACAACAACCGCGCAGATCACCGCACGAAATGCGATATCGATTGCATGAAATGGGCGTGCACACTCGACTGCGATACAACCAACAAAAAATCAACAACACTCGTCACACAAAAATCACATTTGGACAATTCAATTAATTACCACAAAACAGAGCGATAAATTGCGAACACAAGCGAGATGCGCCAAAGCGACCACAAGTGCAAACCAATGTCGCTAAAATAAAAAAAACCCCCCATTGAATGAATTGAAAATAAAAAAATTAAATTTAAATTGAATGAAAAGCTCACGCCAACCATATACCAATAAATATAGTAGCAACAAAAACAACTCATTTAGCTAGCAGTTGAAGTGTTGAAATTTTATTGTTGACGCGAGTGAGTTGACAATTTTTCGGCGCGAAAACATATAAAATTAATTAGGAGAAGCGAAAGAGGTATGAAATGAAGAAGAAGCAGGCGACTAGAAACAATCAATGAGTGAAATGACTAAGCTATGGAGTAAGGCGTGGGCGTACAGGCGTCGGCATTAGACCCCCAAAATGAGTGATAAAATAAAATAAATAAAAAGAAAAAAATTGGAAGAAGAAGCTGCCATAGCAACGAAGAACTGTAACAACAAAAGCAGACAACAGACGGACTAGAGATTCGATAGTTGGACCAAAAAAACAAGTAGCTGAGCGGTCCAAAAATCCGACAGGCAGCCAAACTGGCCAGCAGTCGTTTAGACGAATAGTCCAGTCATCCCGCCAACTGAAATGATATTTGTAAACAACGAAAAACGGCAGTGGCCAACCACAAATGACGCCCACCAAAACAAGACAATGACAAAAATAAATATTGAAAAACAATATGTTGGATAATGAAATGAATGGATGCATGGCAAGTAAAGAAAACACACAACGATATGTGGCTAAAGCCGATGAGGACAAAGTGTGCGGAGAAGGCGAGTGATTGAGTGAGCAACAAACATGACAGCGAAAAGCTACGAACACACAAAAGAGATTTGTTTTGAAAAACTCGTTTCTTTTTTTCTTTTTTTTTTCTTTTTGTTAGCTCCAACATGTCGTCGTATTTTTAGTAGCGTGACGGCGACTAATGTAGCATAAATGCGAGCTATGGAAAACCTTATAGCAACAAAACAAAAAAAAAACATAAAACAAAGCCCCAGCTAGCTGTAAGCACAAAATGCGTATAGAAAGAAAATCCACAAGAGCTGAAAAATAAATAATTAACATAAATAAATATAAGAGCGCGTTCGCGGCGCATACTACGACGCATTACGGCGGGCATCATTGGTGGTGACGGCGACAACAGCAGCAACAACAACTACAACCACAATGCCAGTGTAATCAAACACTAATTGCTGCTGAACTTGAACTTTAACGGGCGTAAATTTACAGCCATACTTTCGAAACGCTGCACTCTTTATGTTTCTTTGCTTATGGCGAGTTTTTAATTGTTTGTGTTTATTTTAATTTTTTTTTTTTTATTTTTTTTTTTTTTGCAGTGAGTCAGAAAAAGCTTTTTTCTGGTAAAGCAATTTGTTTACGGTATTCGCAGTGTTTCAGGCTTTTTTCAATTCCATTAATGTTTTGTAGATACATATATAAGAAAAACAATGTAATTGAAGCAAATGTTTACAAAATTTAGCCCATTTTCATCAGAATTTAAATTTTTTAAATAAGAATTAAAAAAAAAAAATTTTGCATATGCAAGTTTATTTAGTTTTAGTTTCATAGAGCGCAGGTTTGAAGTGGCTAGAAATTCTCGCTGAACAAACATTAGCAAAATATGTAAAATGCTTAAAAGCTTTGAAAAAAAAAGATAGCATATTTGCGTACAAATTTTAAATTTTTTAATCGAAATTTTAAAAAATTCTTCTGATATGCCGTTTAAATTTAATATTACAATGAGGTGCAAGTTTAAAGTAGCTAACAATTCACGCTGAGTTTTTATAAATTTTTCTTTTTTCTTTATACACTTCATATTTTCATCAAAACTTTAAATTTTTTCATCGAAATTTAGAGAGAAAAAATCGCGGTACACTTTAAAATGTGCATAAAATTAAAAAGAAATCTAGCAAATTTTCGTCAAAATTTTAAATTTTTTTATCGAAATTTTTCAAAATATGGTGGATATGCCATCTATTTGAAAGAAACTACGCAAACCATTAGCAAAAAAATATTAGATGTAGTTTTGACTCATTTTTTTTTGTTTTGAAATTTTGTTTATATATTTCTTATTTTAAATTTTTGTTCTGTTTTTGGTTTACATATGTATGTAGGTATGTGCATAAGCTTATAAAAATGTAAATACTACTAAAACTAATAAAAGATAGCAAATTTGCGTACAAATTTTAAATTTTTTAATCGAAATTTTAAAAAATTCTTCTGATATGCCATTTTAATGTAATGTTACTATGAAGTGCAAGTTTAAAGTAGCTAACAATTCACGCTGAGTTTTTATAAATTTTCCTTTTTTTTATACACTTCATATTTTCATCAAAACTTTAAATTTTTTTATCGAAATTTAGAGAAAAAAAATCGCGGTACACTTTAAAATGTGCATAAAATTAAAAAGAAATCTAGCAAATTTTCATCAAAATTTTAAATTTTTTTATCGAAATTTTTCAAAATATGGTGGATATGCCATCTATTTGAAAGAAACTACGCAAACCATTAGCAAAAAAAAAAATTATGATGTAGTTTTGACTCATTTTTTTTTGTTTTGAAATTTTGTTTATATATTTCCTATTTTTAATTTTTGTTATTTTTTTTTTTGGTTTACATATTTATGTAGGTATGTACATAAGCTTATAAAAATGTAAACATGTGAAGACTAATTCAAAATTTTAATAGATTTTCAATGGAATTTGCGTAGGTTGTGGTGCTTTGTAGTGAGAAATTTTGTAGATATTATTGGCTAGAGGGTGAGACCTCAAAAAAATATGTAAAAAAAACCGCTCATATAATTTTTGAATGCATAAAATTTTCTAAGGGTACTTCTATGTACATATGTATTATTTAGCCAAAGGCATTTAATTCGAAGTACAATATTAATTTTCAAGTAAATCAGCTATCATTGATGCTAAAGTTGCGAAAATTTTGAAACAGTGCATAAGAAATTTCTTTTTGTAACGTCAATCACTGCATGTCTCTTTTGGTTTTTTTGTTTGATAGTCTGATCTTAGCACTGATCTCAAAACTATAAAATGCAGCCGTCATTTAAATTAAAATAATTTTTAAAAGGTGACATAACTACATAATCGACCCTCTTAGTCGTAAAGTATCGGTTATGATCACATTATGTATCTATCTATTTTCGTTTCAGTAAGCTGATATTTCAGCTCCGTAGAACGGACTCTACCTACTGCTTACCTCATAAGAAAATTATTCTTCACCTGAATCATTGGTATCTTACTCGGAATTTAAAGTTACTAATTCATTTCAAGCACTTCTTCTTAAATTTGGAACATTTTCGACAGCTTCTGTTAATTAAGTTTGAGTCCTTAAAATCTCCTAGTGCTCAAATTGTCGTTTTAGATAACGGTTTTAATTTAAGAGCTACTCAAGCGCTCGTTAAGTTTAAGGTTAATGCATTAAATTGATTTTTTTTAATCAAACATCATTTATAAATTTTTTTGTCTTATGTTTTTATCGATGGCCCAAATTTTTAATTTCCATTCAAATATACTTCATATTACCTTATATGTATCTTAAAGTCGCGTGCACTTTGCACTCGAAAGCTAGCCGCTCTGAAAATTTATGAAAATTAATGCACTTTTATCGCTGTTAAATGCATTTAATTGAATGCAGACAGCGGGCGAGGTTGCCACATACATATTACAAAACACAACATAACCCATGCGAGTGTTAACGATGCATTTAAAGTGTGTTGAAGATAGCATTCATTTGACGCGGTAACCGTTTGAAAATTTGTAAAACATGCGCACCAAATACATCTAATTATATAAAGACAGTAAGCGATGTTGCCACGTTTCAAAAGGCAACGAAAATTCGTTAAAAGTACGTCGAAACTTTAGATGTCATTTAATATGGAAATTTTAGTTGTGAAATATATACTTATGTATGTATGAGTACTTCGATTTGGAATTAAAAGATTTGTAATTAGTGCAATTGTTTAAACGCAAGCGGTGGGAGATCTTACCTGAATTTAAAAAAAAAAAAACAAATACCATCGACACTGAACAGCGAAGAAATCTAAGAAATCTTTTAATATGGGAATTTTTGTTTTGAGACTTATTTAATTAGTGGAATTATTTAAACTTCGGCCACGTGCAGTGTTGCCAAATTTCAATAAGCAGCGTAAAATGGCAATAATACCTTCAAAACTACCATTTTTGATAAGAAAAATATGATTCTAAATAAAATTGAATAGCATTTCATTCAGAATTAGCAGAAAAAAAATATCACCTCAAAAAACTTATGTCATGATTTAAAATAGCAAGTCTTATTGGAGGAATGTATACTTAAAAATTAACGCTGTTTAGTTTATATAAGTATATAGTAAACTGAAAGTCGACGAAAGTTAAGATATCATTAAATATGAAAGAGTTTGCTTTAAAGCTTCTAATTACTGGAAATGTTTTCTGAATGTCAGCGTCAGGATTGCAATGTTGTCACATTTCGAACGACAAAAATTTAAGTAAAAACCTCAATTGGAAAATATAGACTTTGTCTTGGCATTAAAGCGAAGAAAAGCTACCTTGCATCAATTTTTTTTATCCACAACCTATTTTGGAATTCATCGTATCTTGAAATGCATTGTTGCCAAATTTCGTGAGGCATACGAAAATTATTTGAAATAATAAGTTTCTTAGATTGCTTTATAGAATGCAGTGTAATCAAAACTAACGATTTCTAGAATTTCTTTTAACAAACGACTTTCAAAGAAAAAGCGTGCAACAATTTTCCAACTTCATTTATCTCTTGTACTTCTGATTCATTTTTTTACACACAACTTTAAAGTTGTGAAACTTTTAACAACTCGTTTTTTCTCCAGAAAAATCTATGAGAAAAAAATTCAAATGCAAGCATTCAAATCTTTGACAACTTTGAGCAGCTCGTAACTGCAAGAAAAACTACAAACCAACAGCAAACTTCGATGCAAGCTCATCAAGTTGTGCAAACAAAGTGAATCAACTCGCCGCCGACAACTGCTGGTTGTATTTGCTATGTGAAAAAAAACAAACTTTACAAAAAATAAATAAATGAACAGAAATTCTTTTCAATTCACCGCTTTGCTTCCCAGCTTGTTTTGCACAACGTTACCAATGCAACTCACAAACATACGCTGGCCTTTGAAGCGTCGCATGAATACCGTCAACAGCAGCAGGGGAAACCGCAGGGCACAAGTCAAATGGTAGACAATATGTGCTGAAGAAAAGGGCAGACAAATAAAATGGAAAGAAATAACAGCTAAGCGGCAGGCAGGGCCATAGACAGGTTAGAAGGTATAAATAGACGGACAGAACAAACGGCAGACAGTCAAACAAACAGCAAACGGTTGGATAAATAAACGAAGATTCTTCATTCAGGCAGTGCCACACACCAGACGACGGAACAACTGAAAGGCAGTTAAACAGCTAGTCATCGTCAACGTTGTTGCTGCGCTGGCATATCGCTATAAGTGACAGCAGTAGCGCCGCACCGTTGGTGATGGCAACAGTGACTGCTGCCACGCTGGTGGTCTGCTAGTGAGGTCCAAACGTTAAAAACCTGCGATTCGAACACGGAGTTGCGCGTTGTCAGCAATTGTGATTGCCGCTATACTTGCTCCCCCCAATTCGCCGTTGCAATATCTTCATCTCGAGACACTGCAGCGTCCGCTCGACTGCACTCACTTGCTGCGAGCTTGAAACTGCATTTTCATATTCTAACCACAAGAGGAACTTTTTGTAAGTAGCAAGCTAGCTAGCTGAAAATTGGCAACGGTGTATGGCCCTTAGACGTGGCAGGCAACAGCGAATGTCTGTGGTGTGTGGAGGAGGCTGTGCCACTCACTCAAACACCCACTCCCTCCCGCGATGAATGAGCACTGAGCGCGAGCTAGAGCTTACTATGAATGTATGTAGGTCAATTAGAAATATGATTCTTAGGTCTTAAGCGCCATGTCGCGCTGCAAACACGTATCACGCGTCTGCAGTAATAATAAAAACAATAGTTATAGCGCTGCTTGTGGCATCGCAGTCAAAGCCACGAAACGACACACCACTTGTGGCAAGAAAGTTCACACCAACAGCAGTTTTGTTTCATTTTTTTTTTTTTTATAGATATTGATGTTAGCTTATGAAGCGATTACTCAAGCTATGGCATGCTGGTTTAGGAGAAAAGGTATGGGTTAGGGATTTAATAATCGCTAAATCAAGCGCACACTCTGACGTTTGCGGTTTCTAAGCGTATAGCAATTGCAACGGTTTATTAGCAGTGTCATATTATTTTTGTTCATATGATTGTTTGGCTTTGATTATCAGTTTCAAGAATTCTTAAGCAGAAAAAGACTTACGATAAAATCGTAGAGTGGATACAAGTTACAGTGGTTGATACTGAATTGCTGCGCAATCGAATAAATTTCAAATATGACACAAAGACATTTTTGGTCTCTATTTTTTGTTTTGTTGTTTCGTACTTTTGTACTTAACCTTGGCTCGACTGGTATTTGAACACTTGAGAATTTTATAAGAAACGCCAGCTGAGTATTTATTTATAAGTGTTTTGTAACACTTGTTTCATATTTGTTTTTCTCTTGTATTTTTTTTTTAACATCTCTCACCCTCATCGCTCACTAAGCATGCATTATATTGTAAACACTTGGCATGTGGTGCAAGTTTTCTGTGTGCATGTCAAAGGTCACACTTCTGGCAGTGACATTTCAGTGTTGACAGCCGCCTTGTGCTGAGAAATTTCAAAGCAAAAATGACATTAGAAAAAATATAAAATAAAGCAAAAAAGATGTTAAGAACTTACAAGCACACAAGAAAGTTATAGGCAACAGGGGAATGCAGCCGGTTTCTTAGCGCAATAGCTGTGCAATTTCGAGTGCACATTAACTGAGGTTCTTAGAAAACTTTCGTAGATATTACAGTTAAAGAATGGGAGTACAGAGGCCAATGTTCAAATTTCGAGGGCGGTACCGTGGCCGTCAATACAAGCTCAGCACATAAAATTTAGGCTTAATCTAGAAATAGGGGCATTGACATATTAAGTGCGCTCCTCGCTGGCTCTTAAGATTGCACACAGGCAGATTCGATGTCCCATGTGATGCTTAATGTTAGAATAGAAGATAATTATGTATATATGCCTATCTCTCTTACGGCCCAACAATCTATCCAAATGGAGAGTTAAAATGGTCCATAGCTAGTTATTTGGGGAGCTGGACGCTCTCAGACCAATAGAGATTGGAAACCTGACAGAATTCGTACCGAGCACTAGGTAGTTTTTAAAGAAACGTTACGACAAAAGTCAAGGAGTTTAAGTGAGCCTCAGCGGTAACTGCCGCCTGGCCTAAACTAACCTTACCACTAGGATACAATGACATATAGAATTTGTACAGAATAGTGTTGTAACTTTTCCTCAGATCCGACAGCTCTTAATGCACTCAGATGAGTCGAGATAAAGATCTTCAGTTTTGCCGTGCGATATGACAAAGAGTGCGGAGCCTAAGCTAGTCCCATTTAAGACTGTCGCCTAAGTTAACTTAGACAATGGCCAGTTGAATTTGAACAGCAGAGTTCTGGAAGTTTCGCGCTGCGCCTGCAGCTTTTTCCTATCGAGATGTGAAGGTGGCGTTCTGGCTTACAGTTGATAAAATCAGTTGCCGAGCTACCCCTGGCATTTCGTAGCCGCTTCTTTCAAGGCAGTCAGACTAGGTTTGCCGCTGTTTTGGTTCCGCGTTGTCAAGGCTACAGCGAAAGTTTATCGCCAGATTATTTTCAAATTTGTAGGTAGCGAAACATACCCTTGATTATAGATTATTATCAGGCACTCTGAGCAAGCGCCATCCAGCAATGGCTGAGAAAAAGCATTCCAGATTGTTTCACAACATATCGGGCTCCTCAATCATACGATACAAATCCACTTCTCTTTTCAAAGAGGGTACTGTATAAAGCTGTTCACAGTCCAAAGAATTCCTAAAAAAAAAAAGGCACACATTGGCGACTGCGCTTATTTTTGCATCTGATCGATAAATAGGTAGATAATGTTATAGAGTTTTGCCCTTCGGCCTTGTAGATCCATTCTGCCCGCTGCTCTTTACAGCACCTCGTCTAACTCTAACGTCCTTGGGAAGTCTAGGTATGTATATCTCTCGTCTCCTCGAAATGGCGTCACACACGAAAAGCAGGTTAATAATCTATTTGAAACTTTTACGATTGTACAGTAAGAAATATGTTCAAGAAGAAATTATTTTGATGCCTACCCTTTTGCATCGAATAATTCTCTGCATAATTTAAATTAAAAAAAAAAAGTTCAACATTTGAAAATTTAAGATTACCTAAAGTCCAAAATAAATGCAATACATTTTGTGTAAAGTAACAAAAAACGAAATGCAAATACTCAAATGACAATCAAACCCCCAAAAATTTCAGATTCTAAAATTATTACCAAAAACAACCAATACAAAGTATGTGTACCTTATATGTGTAATATAATATATATGAGATTACTTACAAGTGCGCTATTTTTAACAGTTAAAGTTTGCTAAGAGCCTCCAGCAACAAAAAAAAAACAACAAAAAAGTCGACTAAAGACGAGAATTTTTTTATTTTCACCTTAACAACAAAGTAAAGAAGAAATTCAACACTGATTGCGATGCCAGCAATATTATTTGAGCGCGTAATTTCGCTTACACAATATTCTTTCTGAGTGCACTGAACTCAAGGCTTACGAGGGAATGTGATATCCAAGAAGAAAAAAAATTAGGTTATTAAAAATGGTAACACAATCGCAGCACAATGACTGGTTTGGAATGGCTAGTAGGAAAACTTTTTAAACGTGAATGCTTTTCAAATTACACAATTTTCTTCTTCTGTTGTCTGCTTTTTACGACTTATTTAAGATGGTTAAAAAAGAGTGAAAATTCATTTCAAAGAAAATATTTTTTACGACAAAAAAAAAGTTCGACTCTCTCTGCAAAACTTCCCTAGTTATTTGTATGCACTAATTTCTCTTTTAGGACTATTTGCATTACTTTTGGCAGAGCTAATCACTATTGGAAATATTTTGAGCTGTATTTGTATTTAAAAAAAAATGAGTGAAAACATTTTTCGGAAGAGCACAAAATGTTCTAACAAATTTTCCAAAGGAATACAAAATTTTTGAATACATGGTGAAAACAGTACATCAAAAATTGAGGTAATATGAAAAAAATTCAAAATATAAATATTCCGAGAAAATATGTAGATGAGATATGTACACAAAATATGGAAAAAAATTAACATTTTGTAGAAAAAGGTTTTAAACTTTTTAATTTCACAATTGAGTTCAAATTTTTTTTTTTAAATTTCACATTAAAAAAATCACAATACTTCGAAAATATTGAAAACATTCAGAAACTAATTTTGGTACTAATTTTCTACATATATCAAGCAAAAATAGTAGAATACTTCCCTGAAATGCTTTAACCTTCTTAATTTCACATATTTCCCCAATTTAAAAAAGACCACATTATATCACTCACCTTATTTACATTCTCAGAATTCAATCATTTTTAGGTTGTCAGCTGAAAATATGTATGAAAATAAAAAAATTTAAAAAATTTGATTAATTAAATTAAATTAAAATATTTCAAAAATATTTTTTATTTGATAAAAAAAATAGATAGAAATTAAAAAATAGCCTAAAATTTTTCAAAATAATTAAGAATTTAAACCAAAAATTAATTTAATTAAATTAAAAATTTTAAAATATTTTTATTTGATAAAAAAAATAGATAGAAATTAAAAATTGACCTAAAAAATTTTCAAAATAATTAAGAATTTAAACCAAAAATTTAAAATTAGTTGCATCAAAACAAAAATTGCCCTTAAAAAGTTCATAATTAGTTGCATGGCTCACCTGAAAATATATTAAGTGGAAATTTGAAAACCTACATTTGTAATATTTCTAATATAACAAAGCATTACAGTGACGCAAATTGCAAAAAATTTGAAATAAATTAGGTCTTAAATTATTCGTAGCATTTTCTGAAACAGTATGAGTTTATACACACAATTGTAGTGTTAAGTTGCATATGTAGCAAATAAGGAAATTAAAAAACGTTAAAAGAAAATGTCACAAAAAATCTAAAAAAAAAGTTTAATTTTTTTAATTTTTCCACCTATTTTAAATTTCTAACGTGCAAATATATTTAAAAATAAAATGTGCTAAAGTAGGGTTTGAAGAAATTTTTAAGAAATTAAAAAATTTAAGAAGGGAAATCATATTTTTCCGAAATACATTGAATATAATTGGTTTATTAGAGCTTTAACAAAATTTGGGAGATCTAGAAAAACTAGATATTGAAAAAATTCGTTTAAAAAAGTAGAAACATTTTATTTTTTTTTTTAATTAAAAAAAATTTCTTAATTTTTCAAAATTTTTTTTAAATTGATTTAGAATTTTTTTTACCCCCAAGTTTATTATTCACACAGTTTTAACGTTCACAGTTTAAATAAAATTTCACAAAAAAATATGCAGTAAGAAAGTTAGCAAAATGTTCCAAAAATATTTCATCTACTTATTCTTATTTACAAAATTCACACTCTTTACAAATTTAAAAAACCTTAAAAACAATGTTTGCTTGAAATACATACTATGATATGCGATTAAAAAATAATAATTAATTCAGAATTAATAAAAAAATCAAAAGTTCTACTTCAAATGTTTCCTGCTATTCCTAAGTTTTTTGACTCATATCCTAATCGGCAGAATAAACGTATGTATCGTAGCGTTTAGATTCCAGGTTCAGGTTCGTTTGTGCCTTTCAATTTAACAATTTTCCCATACTCACTTTTGCACCCACCAAGCAAGCAGTTCTCTCTATTCACACAAACGCTATCGATAGCCAACAAATCTCATTATCGCCTTTGAGCCTTTCCTGCTGAGCGTGAGTGAAAGAGACGGCTTGCGAATGATGGAATTCCAAATGAAAATTCGTAGCGAAAATTCATTTTATGCCAGATGAGCCCTTATGCTAACATTTACAAGCGATTTCTGTGCAACATATTACAACCCCTTAAATCAGGCAGAAAATATAACAGCAACAACTACAATAATGGTAGGCGAATGAAAAACCACAACAACAATAACAAAAAATAGATTGAAATGAAAACATAACGATTACACTACTCGACAAATTTTGATCAACTTTAGTCTCCAAGAATAAAATAGTCCTTTCCTAAAGTGAAATTTTCTCCTGATTCCGAATATGACTTCCATTTCCTTGTGGCAGATCTAGTTTCCGAGATATCGGCGAAAATATGAAAATTCCCATTTTTGCAGAACACTACTTCATATAGGTACGGCAAAAATTTGCATTTTTCATTTTTTCGTTTTTAACTGTTGAATTATGCATTATACTAATTCCCATAAAAATTTCTTGCCTTCTTCGCCCTCAAGTATCTTCAGTAGTTTGGCCACTATGCCAAAAAACGTTCAAAAAATGTTGAAAAAAAAACGAAATTTTTTACACAATTTCAGATTTAACCACTTTAAAATCGGAAAAATTCTATTGACGAAAAAAAGTTAGCCCTCCTATGTTGTAGGTAATTTAACTACGAAAATTTTAAGCATACCAGTACAACAATCGGACGTGCCATTGAAACTATAGCCCCGTTAACTTGCAAGCGTCTATCCTACAATTTTAGTATTACTCTGATAAAATTGGCGAGACATTTCATTTGGTCACTCTACCTTAGGGTCTAATAAATTTAAAAAGACATCAAGTATTTAATTGTCACTACTGTTTGTTGTAAATTTTGTTTTGCAAATTGTAGTGCAAATTTATACATACTATATCGGTAGATGTGTTTACGAAATGGCTTGTTGCAAAAGAGATTTTAAATGTAAAAATAATCCGGATGATTTTTGCTTTATTTGCGGACATTATATTTTCGGAAACTCAGCTCGGAAAATAACTAATTCTGTCAGAGATGCATACTTTCATTATTTCGGTTTCCGTGTAAAAAATCTCGATAAATCTTGGACACCTAATTTTATTTGCGCCTCCTGTAGATTAACTTTAATGAGATGGGTATCGGGTAAAGGTCATAACATGAAGTTTGGTGTTCCAATGATGTGGACTGAACCCTTTAACCACGACCAGTGCTATTTTTGCGTGATAGACCTTAAAGGTAAAACGAGAAAAAAGAGGAAATTAATAAGTTATCCAAATGTGGCATCAGCTAAAAAACCAAAACTACATGACCATACCTTACCCATACCTAGACCGCCTATAAGTTTTGAAGCCTCAAGCGAAAGTGACTCCGAAGCAGATAATTCAGAAAGTGGACAAGAAGGAGAGATCCCACATCGAGTCTCACAAGCCGAACTTAATGACTTGGTCAGAGATTTGAAATTATCGAAATTTGATAGCGAAGTTCTAGGATCTCGTTTGCAGCAATGGGGCAGCCTGGGCCCTTCGACAAGTACTTCCAAATTTCGAAATAGACACAAGACTTTCTCTTCTTTTTTTACTAAAAGTGAAAATATTTGCTACTGCAATGATGTTCAAGGTTTATTTGAAGCACTAAAATTAGAAAATAAAGTGGATGATTGGCGCTTGTTTATAGACAGTTCAAAGCATAGTTTAAAAGCAGCATTACTCCATAAAGGAAATTCGTTACCGTCAATACCAGTGGCACATTCTGAGAATACTAAAGAAACTTATTTAAGCATATCAAATTTACTTGAGCTCATTCAATATAAACAATTTAATTGGAAAATTTGTGCGGACTTAAAGGTAAGCAGTTTCGGTGGTACAGTTTAAAATAAATAGTATATGAAATACATCCTAGGTTGTAGCTATAGTTCTCGGACTTCAAGGAGGTTTCACTAAATATTGCTGTTTTCTCTGTCTTTGGGACAGCCGTGCTAGAGAAACCCATTATATTCAGGAAAACTGGCCACCAAGAGCTGAGTACGAACCAGGTGCCTTCAATATCGCAAACCCGCCTTTAGTAAATCCCGAACGAGTTTTTTTGCCAGCACTTCACATCAAATTAGGATTAATGAAAAATTTTGTAAAGGCTTTAAATAAGGACGCGCCATCCTTCCAGTACCTAACGAAATTTTTCCCTAAAATAACTCAAGCCAAATTAAAAGAAGGTATATTTGTTGGTCCGCAAATTAGAAAGTTGCTGAAAGACGAAAATTTTGCGAATCATTTATCATCAGTAGAAGCAGCGGCTTGGGACAGCTTTAAGCAAGTCGTTAGTGGGTTTCTTGGCAACAACAAAGATCCCAACTATAGAGAGATGGTCAAAGCCTTGTTGAAAAACTACAGTGCTATGAAATGCAACATGTCCCTCAAAATGCATTTTTTGCATTCACATTTGGATAATTTTCCCGCAAACCTAGGTGCTGAAAGTGATGAACAGGGTGAAAGGTTTCCCCAAGACCTCATGATTTTTGAAAAGCGTTACCAAGGTTTTTGGAATGAAGAAATGATGGGAGATTATTGCTGGACAATAATACGGGAGACAAACCCAGAAAATTATAAACGGGTAGTTAGAAGTACCCACGTCCCTCACTATTGACCACCACGGTAAAATCGCTCAATTTGACTTTTTTAGATGTAGATATGTATGTATTTAATGTTGTTGTCGTTGTTGTTTTTTACTGAATTGCTGATTTATACTCATATTACTCAATTGAATACAGTTTAACGTGCAAACATATGTCTATAATAAAACGTTATAAAAAAATAAAAACCTAGTTTGAATAAAAATTTTCTCTATAAAAAAATTGTAGGATAGACGCTTGCAAGTTAACGGGGCTATAGTTTCAATGGCACGTCCGATTGTTGTGCTGGTATGCTTAAAATTTTCGTAGTTAAATTACCTACAACATAGGAGGGCTAACTTTTTTTCGTCAATAGAATTTTTCCGATTTTAAAGTGGTTAAATCTGAAATTGTGTAAAAAATTTCGTTTTTTTTTCAACATTTTTTGAACGTTTTTTGGCATAGTGGCCAAACTACTGAAGATACTTGAGGGAGGTGAAGGCAAGACATTTTTATGGGAATTAGTATAATGCATAATTCAACAGTTTAAAACGAAAAAATGAAAAATACAAATTTTTGCCGTACCTATATGAAGTAGTGTTCTGCAAAAATGGGAATTTTCATATTTTCGCCGATATCTCGAAAACTAGATCTGCCACAAGAAAATGAAAGTCATATTCGGAATCAGGAGAAAATTTCACTTTAGGAAAGGCCTATTTTATTCTTGGAGATTTTTTTTGTCGAGTAGTGTTATTGTTGTGGGAGAATTTAGAAAATTTACAAAGTGAAACGCTGAGGGTAAATTCAACTGTGTGATGCATTTGTTGCTGCAACGAAGCATGTGTCTGCCTGTGTGTGTATGTGTGTGTGTGTGTGTGTAAGTTTGTGGCATGTGGCATCCAGCTTGCTGCAATTGTGGAATTTCGAAAGCATAAAAGAGTGAATATTGCGCTCTGCAACTCCGTTTATGAAAATATAATTTTAATTGTTGGCAATGTCAATGTATGTATGTGTGCGTGCGAGTGTGTGTGTATTTAGCTGACTTTGACTATGGCGACCGCCGCTAACTATTTAAAGTCCTATATACAGTGACTCAAAAGGTGATGGTGATTTTTTCTTACTATTCGCCAAGCTATGGTTAATATTTTGTCTTCTTGTTTCAAAAAACAGCCTATTAAAACTTGTAAAACTTCAAAAAATATTCATCAAAATCTCATACTCTTTTTCGAAACCCCTTTTGTCCATTTAACAGACAGCTTTATATAAAGTCGCATTTTTTCTTTTACTTTTATTGTGATATTGTACATTTTCTGTCATATTAATTGCATAAATTAAAAAAAAAAATGTTCAAAAATTTCCAAAAAAAAATTTTTTTTAGAAATTTTACAAATCAACGGAAATTTTTGAAAATCAATCGAAAACAAAATTGAATGTGCTACAAACTGCATACCCAAAAGTTTCTCAAAAATTCAAATTAAAAAGTTTTTGGAATTTTTTAAAATTTTGTACAGAGTTTGAAATTCTGACTTGTATGCTTTTTGTTGTATAATAATATGAACTAGTTTTTTTATAAAAAAAAAAAAGTAATATTGAAAAGCATTTCGAATATTATACAAAATCAAAGCATATGGACAATTTTTTGAGTCACTGTATCTACATATGTATCCATATAAATATGCTAGCATTTGCACATTATTGCCACTCATAGTACATAGTTGTTTTCTGTCTGCCCTGTGACTCATGCCACACTTCCCAAGTCCATTCTGTTTATTGTTATTGTTGCTGCGTGGCGTCTCATAGTCGGATACTTAACTATTCGTATGTTTGTAGTGTTTTGTTGAACACAATAAACGTTTTGCCATATGATCGCCTCACTCCGACCTCAACTCTCGGCCTGTCCATCACTGCATCACTGTATTGCATTGCTTTGGCTTAGAGGGCTTGGTTTGGCTTGGCATGGCATGGCATGGCATGGCTCGTCGTTGTTGTGGCATGCAACTACTCGCATTTGGAACAATAAAAATAAGAATGAATGCATTTAGTATAGTAGTATAGTAGAGTAATAATAAATCCAGCGAACATAATACAATAAGCAGTGATAACAACAACAAAGATAACAACAGGAAAAACGGAATAGTAAGCCGCCCCTGGGGTTAACATTGAGCAGATGCGGCATAGGCGGAAATGCCAAAAAATCATGCACACACATGGACACAAGCGTTTAACATAAATGCAAACGTACGTACATACATTTGTACATTCGTAAATGCTTACATATGAACATAAATGTTTCCCCCGAAAAACAGATGCCGCGTTGTTACTATGCATACATTAAAAATGCATTACTCTTCAGATTTACATTCAGACAATTAAGTATTTTTTGTACTATTTTAAATTTTTTTGTTTATTCTTTAGTCACCCTTTAAATTTTAATATTTGGCAGATTTGCAATTCTTAAAAATATGCATGATTGATGACATGATTGAAGCTCTAAAAATCTCATTCAGCACATTTTTCAGTCCGCATTCTTTATTTTTCGCGTATACGTATTAAATGTAGTGTTTGTTGCATTACATTTTTTATGATTGACAATAAAATTTTGCTCAATCATCATTGAAAACTAAAATAGATGATTGTGTAGTACTTTGAAACTAGTTTTGTAGCACTTAAAGTGGCATTTTTTTAATTAATCCACAATTTTTTTATGATTGTCCACCAGCTTGAAGGTTCAAATATCACTTATGGCGCATTTTTGGACTAAATATTATTATATAGGGTTTTCACGCATGAAATATACTGCTGATTGGAGCCGATTGTTTGTTCATGATAAATCAAATGTTTTAAGTTCAATCATACTTTTAGTTTGATCGTGATTGAGGCGCTATTTTATATTCAGTCATATTTAAAAATTTAAAATAATAAGTTTAAATGTCATTAAAATAACTATTTATTAAAAAAAATATAGTAGGTATCTGTATAAAACTATCAATTTCATTGTATTATGTTCAATCATCAGTTATATCTAAAAAAAAAATTACGAATAAGTCGTTTATTTATAGTTTATTAAAAAGTATTTTATGCAAAAAAAAAACACAATTTTCTAAGTTTGTCAATAATTTTGCATGCAATCAACATCTATGAGTAAATATTGAACATGATTGAGCATTATTGATGAACTAGTTGCTTGGAAACTAAAATTAAATAATTTATGGAAAAACTATAAAACTTATTTTTGACATATAAATTTCAATAAAAGTATTTTGCAAATTTTATTAATCCCACACAGCTCTATCTATTTAAGGAAATATATCATATTTGCGAGTTAAATGTATCATTTAAGAGCTCAAACGGATGCTTGATAGCAATCGGTAAAAATCTCCGCAGCGACAGTGGCAAAAATTATTTTTCCAAAAATTATATAAGCCACAATAAAATTCGTATTCGTTTATTTTTTCGCAAATATTTCTTTCTTTTTTTTTTTTTTGTTTATTTTGGTGTTTGCAAATTATTTGCGTGGGCAACACTGGTTCGCCAATGCCTGGCTGCTCATTTGTTCGAAATTGTGCTACTTGGTGAGGCGGCGACTGCGCAAAAACTGGCTTCAGGCAAACGTAGAAAAACAAAACAAATAGAAATGAATAAAATAATTTATGTTATCAAAACAAAGTAAGAAATGTGAAACGAATACCAAAGATATTGTAGTAAAGGCGCACACTTCCTGTCACAAATTGTGTGCGTAGGCTGTGCAAATTGTGCAAAGAAATTTGCAAAATGCTAAACCAAAATGCGCTCATTAAATAAGTGCATATAGGAAATGTAGGATTGCATTTTTATTGATGAATTTGATTATCTGAAATCTGCGAAAATCTTTGCAGTGAGAGGCTAGTGAATTTTTGTTATGCAAGCCTGCTAGTTTCTTGATTAGCAAATAATGGAGCTTGCGATATTCGTCATGATTACACTCGTCTGTCACTTGTGTGCAATTCTCAACCCGCTTGTGGAAAAACAAATAGAAAAAGAGCTGGACTCGTTAGCAACAATTTCAAACAAATTCAATCTCCTTTTGCACCACCTTTATTTTAAGAAAAACAAAAAACGCAAAGAATTAAATAAATAATAAATAAAGCGAAGTGCCCCAAAAACCACTTAAAGAAAATGCAGAAAATTACTTCCGCTTCAATGCGCATTTCAATGCATAAATTAGTAAATTTTTTATGACTTAACATTTGTGAGCTAAAAGGCAGAATGTTTTCACATAAAAGGCAACCTATGAACACGAGCATAAACCTAGATTTGCTTGTAACTACATATTTATTTAGAAGCGTTGTGCAAAGAGAGCGTAATAGCAAAGCAAATTTACGTGTAATTGAAACTCAATTTGAATTTAGCATTAAAGCACAATTGTCACGTGATTTGCATACATTTATTTTTTTTGATAAACAAACATTTATAGGCGCATACTGTAGATATGTTAATAAAAAAAAAGTATAAGTATTCGTCGTACATATAGTATGTATTTCCAATTCAAAAGCCGGAAAAAGCAGCTAGAAAAAAAATCCCTACAAACTACAGAGCTGCTACACATCGCTTGTATCGTCAATTGTCGGATATGTAGTTGGCAACGCCAATCGTATAGTATTGCCTGTGGCAGTCGGACATTTGTAATGATTGCTTTTCGCCAGCTGTGCGCTTTTTGGCTACACTACATTCGCTACAATTTCAGTTCTACATAGTTTGTAGTCAATTTTGCTGGTGTAGAATGAGCGCTGAATTGAATTTTTGGGAAGTGGTATTGGTTTGCGATCTATCAAATGTTTACAGCAGTCTACTCCCACAATACCGAGCTTTGGAATGCCTTCTGAACTCGTGCAGTTAAAAATCTAGGCTTCTGAAAGCTCTTTCAAACGGCGACGAATTGTCCGTTTCAATTTCTTACTTTCAAATAACAGTGCCCTACGAAATTGCAATACTTTGAAGCTCGTTTCTATACTAAACCAATTTGATTAAATTTATTATATAAAAGTAATCCGAAAGCAGAATAGACGGTACTACTTCTGAACGCGTTGTTTTTATGTTTAGTTCTAACAGCGAAAAAAAAAAAATAAGAAAAGAACTGAATGCATAAAGTACGTAAGTTACAACTTTACTGTGGCGCTGCTAGCGCAAAATTGAAACTAGTTACATAGTACAAATAACGAGAGCAGTACCTTAGTGGACTACCGCTAGTTTTTTGACTGTCGGGTATTGACTGTTCCTTCCTACGAATGTGAATTTATATTTTTAGCATACAATTTCTTTTGTGCTTGACTTTGCGTTCTTCATCTTCTTCTTACACTTCTTCTCCTTCCGCCATTTCTTTTGCCTAGGTTTTCCAACTTGAGGTCACGTGCGTGCCAGGTGTGGCCACGTCAACGATTTGTTGCATACGGAAATAGTTGAGAAGGAAGTTGTATAGATTTCTTGAGCATTTAGATTTGTACGTATGAATTCTATGTGCTTCTGTGCGTGCACATTATGGCATAGTGATTAGAGAATTAAAATGAGAAGGTATAGATATACAATGTAAATAACTCAGCCGGACGTAAAAAAAAATTGTAAAAACTTTATTTTCACTATTTTTGAGCGTTTTTTTTTTTTTAAATGGTGGCTGGCTTTTATTGCATTTGTTCTTTTGTAAACGCGGTACTTCAATTCAGATTTAATCTTTTTTTTTTGAAATTCGAAGTAGTATAACCACAGTGACCGTAAATTGTCAGCGCTACATTTTACAATGTGGAAACTCCTAATTATTTATAGCAGAAAAAAATAAGAGTACGCTAATCTGTCCTCGTAACTAATTTAGTTTCAATCGGAAAATTAATTTATATTCACCGCCTGCAAGTAAACGCCTTTTCAAAACAAAATAAAAATAAAAAACTCAATAAGATCATAAAGTCCATTCAAGTTTAAATTCTCTCAAATACTGAACTGCGTACTCTTGCTCGTAAAACTCGCGATAAATCAATGAAATTGTTCTCCTGCAAGTGAGCAGTTCGAAAAAATCGATAACATAATACTTAGTTTTAATTTCTTTTTGTTTTCCGTTTTCATATACATATATTCCAATTTTAAATTTTCAGAATACCGATTTTATTTCACTCTATTCCTCATTTTGTTTATTGAATGCTTGCCATAAATAAAACCCAATTATCTTCGGTTTCCTACAAAACAGATTTCCCTTCATTCATAAAGTAGCTGAATTCGATTTGATACTACCAGGAAAATCGAAAAAATAGTTTCTTTTTGGTCTACCCAACAAGCAAAAAAAAATATCACTTAGTGGGAATTCCACCATTTGTTGATTTTTTTTCTCAAGCCTGTCCCTCTTATTTTATCATGAGCCATATAGTATACCTTTTGAACCAGAGCTTTTCAACTGAAGCTGATACAAAGCAACCGCGGCTTATAATTTCAATAGCGCTAATTCCATTCCAACTCAAACATTGCGGAAAACCTTGCACTTCTCTTAACTTCTTTTTTATTACCACCTAAATTCAGCCTTAGCTTAAAACGCATTCTTAGTACGCGTCATGACAGTTTGATTGCACTTTTAAATTGCATGACTGAACTCAGGCTTATGAGCAGTCGCCAAATCGTGGCGCTACAGCTGTGGAATGCAGATCTTCTGTCACAACCTAGAGCTGTCAATTAGTCATCAAAGTTAATGAAAAATTTAACCGGTTTGGCAACTCGTCTTATCACGATTGCTTGCTGCTAATAGCATTGACAACTTCGTGTGACAAAAATAGTTTTTTTCTGCTTTGTTTTTTTTTTTTTTAGATTTCATATAAATGCATACCTGTTAGGCTGACTTTGTTGCACTTGCTTGGCTGCTGATTTCTTGTTTTCTTTTTATTGGTTTCATTTTATTGCATGAATATTAGCTTGCTTAGATGAGTTGGGTAAAGCGCATTTTACTTTTTACTGTTTTATATAGACTGCAAGTGGTCGAGCTATTGCAAAAAATTGCTAGGTGTAAAGAAAAGTTGATTATTTATTAATCACACCCCTCTTGGGTGTAGTGCGTGCTTCAATTCTTTGATTTCTTTGCTTCGCATTGATTGCCTGTTTGCTCAACTCCTTCGCTAACGTAACCGTTGCCTCCTTTTTGACCCTGTACTGCCAGCGACCCGGCTCTGTTGTGCTATCCCCCTCTCTTTGCTGCTGCTTTTATCTGTCATTAACCGGCTTCTAATTCTTCATGACTCTGGCTACCTAACCATGCCACTCTAAGCGCTCGACACCATCAACACCAGTGGATTTCAAATATTTTTTGTTTTTTTTTTTGTATTCCGCTACCCGTTTCTCCCGTTCACTGTCTGCCACTATTATATTTTATTATTTCAATTTTTTTAATCTACGTTAATTTGATATTTAAACGCTAACAAGCACAGCACCATGGCTTAAATTACCAATGTGAATGGCAGAGAAGAAAAACGCGCTACAAGCCATTTGTGAATTAACTGCTTGCACCACACCTTCTAGCTGCAACTATTTTTTCAGCTGCAAGTGATAGCTGCACGCTTTGCAGTTGCGGATACTGAGCGCTTATTTTGTCCTCTTCATTCTTTCACAATGATTCATTGTAATTGAGATATGCTAAACCGTTTTGTTGTCAGAAAGGTACTGTTATGTGTCGGAGAGCGGAAGAGTGGTTGCCACAACTGAACGGTGACGTAACAGAAAATACAAAGTAAAGTGTTTTTGGTTCAGGCACATCGGAACTGGGGTAAGCTTTGCAGGAATAGAACTGATGGAATCTCTTTCGTGCGTTGATTAACTCGTGCGATCTCACAGTAGGAAACCTAGTAGATCCTACTTTTAATGGAGCCTTATTTTTGACTTCTGAAAAAACTTTGGCAGTCATCTCTCTGCTCTTCAACGTTCCGCGCGTTCACTATACGAGGCTTTCTCGGTCCGCTTATTGATAGTAAATATTATGTGCCCGGGTACCCAGAAGACATACTCCAAAGTTCTCGAAAACGAAGTCAGGCAATCCACAATCGCTGTTATTGAACCAACAGCTCTAATTAGCTATCAGAATCAAAATTCACTTTCATTGCAGAGGTCGCGCTACAAATCCTTCACTAAGAAAGAGTTCGTGCCAATGCACTCCACCTTCAATCCTTTCATCACGCTTCGATCCACCCGTAAACTTGTTCACCAGTACCCGATTCCACATATCGCACCACCCCCAATGCCCACTCAAAGGAATGGCGGCACCAAATTATTCTTGGAATACTGAAATGGTTCGTTGTGGCCTGTATGAAGTTGAAGCTGTGTAAGATCTTCGAATGTTCATTATCCGAGTTCTTTGTAAATAACAAATTCCCTCTTCCAATTATCAAAAAAAAAATTCAACCACCAAGTATTTAGCTTTTCAGTGCCTATGGTCCCAATTGTACTCAATATGATTCGGAAACGAAACAAAATTTTGGTCCTGACCGGTTTGGTTGGGCAAACTTTTGCATTGCTTTTGTCAAGAACTACCCCACAACATTTCTCTCAGTGTAAATTGGTGGTGTTTCAGAGACTTCACTTTCTTTTTTTGATTCATAGGGATACAGAGAGGGAATTTATGCGACTAAAAAGTTTCTTTCTCAAAAAGGAGGACACTACTCAGGAAGTTCATAAACTGATGGATGAAATTCCTGTAATGCCCAAACAAGCCACTCCGAAAAGGAATTTTTATTTTCTAACAAACGAGTATATATTACGGTCAAGCCCTTAATTGGCATTACCTTGCGGGTCACTAACTCTACAGCTTTTGCGATCTGTATAAAAGTAGACCAGGATATAAGGAGGGAGAGGGTGGGGGCTCCTACGAACTTCTCTTGGACAAATGGGCTCTCTGTCTTCTCAGCGAGCGCTGGGAAACTGTCACGACATGCAGAATTGCAAGGGCCCTCTGGCCGAGAATGGATCGCGGATGCTACTCCTACACTCCGTTTAGTCAGCTGCAGTCAAGGGATGCTCTTGATGAAAAAGGCAGCACTTCCTTTTCATCAGCGCCTTAAGAATAGTTTCGAGTTATGGTAACGGTTATCTAAAGTTAAATGAACTTGAATATTATGCTGTTCTGCTAAAATAAACCCTACTAAAAATCTCGGCATTTCACTAAGAAACCTGCACTCCATTACAAAGTTTTACCTTCTTCGCTCAACTCAGGTTTTGATTTTTTCTTTTTATTTCTTCAATTTTTTTTTTCTTGCTGATTTCCGCGTACTTATCTTGACATTCTCTGCACCTTGACATTTCCTGCAACTAAAGAAACGTAAAGTAAAGTAATATACAACTTCAAAATAGTTTCAATTTTATTGGTTTTTCTTTCACTCGCTGCACACTTTGTGTGCCAAATCGTCGACCCACATTTCAGCTACAATATTTATATTCCACTATTTACAACTCACATAACTGGCATTTTCCTAGCTGCAAACCACTTTTCCACTGATTTCTATTAATTCCGCTCTTTGTTTATTTTACATTTTAATTTCTTACTACTCATAATTGGCACATTGAAAATTGCAATTTTTTAATATTTTGCTTTGCTTTCTTGCTTATTTTTTCTACGCCTTTAACGTTGCGCCCGTTTGTTAGTTGCTACTCATTTCTTCCCCGACCCCCTTAACCCTGTCGTACCCAGCGTTGCATTCGGCAGCTAGCACGAAGTAAACACTCGCGAAAAATAGAATAAAATATTTGAAGTGCAGCCTAAATAGAAATGTATGTATGTATGTATTTAAGGCAGGCAGTAGTCAGCCACTTAGGCAGCTTGAGAAAAAGAAAAACTAACGAAAATACCGTTGGCGTTGGCCTAGAAAGCCTTATGCCTTGCACAAAAGGAAGCAGTCCAACTATTTCCCCACTCTACACTCAGCGTTAGAACGTCAGTCACGTTTGTCATTGCCTGTGTTGATTATCAACGTAGAGGAGGGACTCGTAAAATTTTAATGACAGGAAGGAAAAAATTTTATGTCAGCTTTTGGTAATTCGCTTGTAGAGAAATTGACTATTGCTTCGATAGTGTAGCGTTGGAAAGTAAATTGAGGAAATTGAAGGAAATGAAATGAATAAAACATATGTATGTAATTTTAAAAGCACAAATTAAAAATTGAATGAATGAAAGTCTGGGTATGATAGAGAAGACGGAGTTTCCCTTAAACCAAAGTATTAGTTGTTATTGCTTAGCGTGAGCAAACTCTTTCTACTATTTACTCCTTCGATTTCTTTTTAAAGCCTCTTCATTCTATGACAAATTCCCCATCGTAAGTGTAGCCAGAGAAATGGGTAGACAGCAAGAAAGTTTTGTGGAATTTCTATTACCCCTTCCTCAACTTTCCTTTAGCATATTTCATCTTCTCCGGTCAACGCCTTCCAACCTCGCGCTCGTGCGATCAAAATACCAACATTTTGTACGAAGTCTCACATACTGCTGTGGTTTTCCAACTTATTCCATTCATATACTTCTGAATCTAGGTGGCCATTCTGTTGGCGGAATAACCTTTGGATACCGTACCTAATCACATCACAGGCACGACCCAAACGCAGGTAAAGATAGTCAACCGGAAGAAATGTGGATTCCGTTCAAGGCATACCGGCATTACTCCGCGACTGTGCTAGTAAGCAATAGTTTTACGACAACAGACGACTGGTAGCTTGTTTATAAAGCTTTAGATCACGCATCGCAGTCGGTAGAGGTCCAATTAAATTTTACATCCCACCAACTGCTAGCGTCGGCTTTCCGTATCTTCAAATTACCCTCCGCCTGGGGAGGCAATCTTTTGCAATTCTCAAAGGAAAGCATGCCCGGCAGATCTCAACTAAGTAGGAAGAGTGGAAGTGTACTAGATTAGGTTGAGGTGGCCGCCACTGCACAATTTCTGTGAAGGGACACACTTCGGACGGCTAGCATAGGTGATGGTACGATCCAGTCCTTCTTAATAATAATTATAACTTATAATTATACCATAGCTTGATGTTTGTTCGACCTTTTCTTACTATTTGTGGTGTACCTCTTGATTTTGTAACTCAATTTCAGGAGCCTACAATTTCACGTCGACTCCGAACGGCAAATGACTTTGTGAGAAGGTTTTTTTCATGGCAGAACTACACTGCCTGCCGTGGGGCCACCGCTATTAGAAAAAACTTTTCTAAGATCTTTGATGTTACTTGCCTCTGCCAGGATTCAAACTCGGGCCCCACCACACACTCAACACACTCCGTTACGACGGTCGCCTTCTTACCTACCCTTAAAATTAAACCATCGCATGGTCGAAATAAAAAGCAGAAAACTAAGGGCTCTAGCAGAGTGTAAGTCTGCTAAGCAATGAATGAAGTATTCCCCAAAGACTTGATATCGCGTTTTTTGCTCCAAGAGTGGGGCAGTGGCAGAGATAGTGTTCTAACTATCCACTTATACTTCATACCCGCAGCTGCGACAAAAATCATTAGGTGCTAAGCCCAATTTGGTGACGTGTGAATCAATTAGACTAGTGCCGAACTCTGAAATGTTAGAGTACTTAGCGTTCTATATTTAACAGTGAACCAGACTTTCCAACATCGAGACTTACCAGATTTTCTTGGCAATCGGCAGGATGGTGCTTGCATTTTCAACGAAAGCCTACTTATCTTAGCCGGTGCTCACATGAGTATAGGGGAATACCAGCCTTCTTAGTCGCGATTGCCAAGAACAATTCAGTTCGCTTCCGGAGCAGCTCATATGCAGTGCAATTTACGCAGATGTCGCTGTGGCCAGGAACCCAGCTCAGCTGAGCCAGCTCGTTTAGGACTCCCCTACAATCGATAGCGACCTTGGATGCAAAACTACTAGAGTTAATCGATTTGATGGCAGCTTGGCTATCCGAATAAATCGCGATGTACCGCAGTCAGTGTTAGAGGTACAGCTGTCAATTATATCTACCTGAAAGAACCTACAGTGGTCTGGTAGTGATAGGTTCAGATTTAATGATAGTTTGCTGGAGTGAATGTCATTACCCAACTTGCGGTGCAATTTTGAGCCATCCGAAAAATGACAGCGAACACGGGGTCTAGGTTCCCAGTCAGCCTCCATTCATCCCTTTCTAGGAAACGTGTGGAATACTTGTTGTCAAAATATGTAGCTTAGAGTGGTGGAATAGTCTAGCAGTCGCAATTTCTGCTGAACGGTATCCAGTATAACTAAGTGGAACTTTTCTGAAAGAAAATTGAGAGTACTGCTATGGCCTTTGTGGCTGTGGAAGGCAAAGCTAGTGTGACAAGCTAAGAGACTGATCGTTGTTGGATTGGAAGTAATGGACTTAGAAAATAGGGGCATACGGTATTTTAAGAGTATTCAGAGAATGTTTTAAATGGGTCCACGAAACTAGTGATTTTGTAACAGAAGTTAATGCACACTACCGTTTTACACTGTACTTTCGAATGCTGCAAATAAATAAACTACTACCCATACACTTACAGTTCTATAAATAGTTCTAAATATTTACTCATTTTCCACGAAACAATACATCACATTTAGAAAAGCCAATATTTGTTCGAAATGAACTTTCTACTAGCAATGTCGGCTATTAAATTTCATTCGCGTTTTCATTTCTATAGTTTCAGTACAAATGGCACGCACGCACACACCTGCATGTAAATATTATTGTAGCTTCTAACTCTTTTTTTATTTTGCTTATTCGCCCAGCTAGCGCTTTGTTTAAATTTCATTCATTTTGATTGGATTAAATTCCGTTCTAAATTGTTTTGATTCAATTAGATTGTGAATTGTTTGGCTGCTGCATTTGTCTATGCTTCAATTTGCACGATATGCGTACGTATTTATTTATACATACATATATGATGTGTGTATTTGTTTTTACAGTTGCGGCTTTGTTGGGCAATTTTCTATATATTGTACATATGTATTCGCTTATGAGTGGGTTAATTTATCAGCTTTTGGCAGAGCACTCTCAGCAATTTTAGTTTTATATTAGTGACAATTTAGACAATGGAGATGCGTGCGACTAAAAGTGCTGCGGACGAAATTTTACGATAGGAACCTTTTCGGAAATATATGTGAATTCATATATTATACTTTATAGAAAAAAACAGAGTTATACGCCATTGGCTTTTCATAAATTTCGTGATCAAGCTTTTATCGTAGACCCCACCATTTCGGGGAGCGCTCGCTCGGTCAGCTTCGGTGATCAAGTCTCAAGGCATGGAACGCCACAGCCTAGCGCTTAAATTAGGCAATTCTCCCTACTGGCAAGGAAACAATATTTGCTGCTATATTAGTGCGAGAGATTTGAAAGCAAAAAGCCACTGTCATATCTTCATTTCAAAGAATTCCCTACAGGGCTTTTCGTACGCATGTACATTAAGTACAATTGGTTGGAATTTAATTAAAATTATGGTAATGAACGAATTAAAAATTTAATTGTTCTATGTGCGCATGACTTTAGTTTGGTCAGCAAATAGTTTTTGATGTGCTTTGAACAATCTTTACACGCAAAAAATTACATTTTTAACATACAAATTTGCTGAATAAATATTTTTGAATGATTACCCTAGATTCGTAAACATTTATAAAATTAAATTAAAAAAAAAAAAAAAAACGAAAAATAAATTTCTTAATATAAAAAATGCTTTGAAATAAAATAGTTAAACAATTTGCGATTTTTTTAGAAAAAAATTGTAAGGTCAAATTTAAGCCATTTTTTGAAAAAGTTTTCAGTTCGCAATTACAAACGTAGAAAAATATTTTATTGTTTAAAATTTATTTAAAAAAAATGTTATTAAACAAAATTTGCTTATAACACAGTTTACATATGTATGTATGTGAATAATGCAATAATGTAAATTTTATAAAAAAAAAAACATTGAAAACGAGAAATCTACATATGTACCTGAAAAAAAAACCAAAAGAAACTCAGCTATTTCTAAACTAAAAACTGTATCTATGTACATATTTATTTTTTAAATTTTTTTTTTCAATTTTCTATGTTAAATTAGAAATATAAAAGTAATAAGTTATTTATGCTACCGACTTTTTTCAAGTCATTGAAATATAAAAATTTAAAATTTTAGAATTTGAAAATTTAAAAAAATTTGTTTAGTTATATGTCTCAAAACATTAAAATTTAAAACAATTTGACCATTTTTTAAATTTATTTATTTTGTGCAAAAATGTTAAAATTTTGCAAATGCATCATTTACTTTACCGCTATTATATTTTTGCTTAAATTTCAATTTATTTCTTGCACCGCATCGTTCACGCAAAATTTTCTCACCATTTCCCAATGATCTCATTATATTGGGTCATTGCATTTTCAAAGGGAATTTTTTATGTACTACATATATAAATTTATCTATATACGTACATACTTAAATATATATGTAGTATGTGCATGTGCGATCACAAACGCGATTCGAAACCAATTATACCCATTGCATTCCAACAACAGCTACAAACATACAAACAGTATCCATACAATTTTCCATATTTTTATGCCTCTTATCAGCAATGCATTTAAATGGACTTCGGAGCCGGCAAACAATTCGAACTATATATTACAAGTACATACATTCATATGAGTAAAAGTGCATGCATACTTTCCCCCCGCCCCCCTCGTTCTTTGCTACACTTCATTCCCATGACACTCCATTTCCATACTTCCAAACACCGCCACTTCATTCCACTCCACTACACATTCCACACCAAACGGAGTAGAATTTATAAATTGTGCGCACAGAGTTGCATTTGCGAGTTCAGCGGCATTTTATTATTTTTGAACGATTGCTGAAACGTAAAGGAATAAAATGAAGGAAAGGAAGTGGCGTTTTTTCGTTATTTTTTCGCTTATTTTTTTATTGTTTTCATAAATATATTTATTTGCGCGTAGTCGTAAAAAATTGCATTTAATTTTCGCTCTTTAAGTTTAAAATATAAATGTATGTCGTTGCTGTTGTTGTGCTACAAAATGGCATAGAAAATCTGATTAACACGAAAGAAATTTGCTATGGAGCTAAGAAATAAATGAAAAAGGTATGAAAATCATAAATCTCAGAAGCTCGCTCTCTCTGCTCTCTCTGGCGCCAGACGAGGCTGCTTTCACTGAAGTTATTTAGACTCGTCAATGCTCCTAACTAGATAGATTTTCCAGATTTACTTCGTGGTTTAGTAAATTTTCACATTCAACTATAGAAGGGTAAAGATAAATCCGTCTACTTATAAACAACGAATATAAAAATCGGATATGTCAGCTCACGGGCAGGTTAGATTAGGTTGGTATGATGTGGTAGTATGTTCAGGGGACTAACTCAGACATATAAGAGGATTCCAATGTGATATCACTTATTACTTAAATGGTAACATACACTGTAGCCGAAAGCTTAAAAGGCGAAACGCTGAGTGTTCAAAATGAAGTTCCGAAAGCTGCTGATTTCCACCTCTGGGAGCTAGCGAAGTGTGAGCCTAGGACTTAAACCTCAGTCTCGCATAAGCAAGGCAGCTGAGTAGAATATGAGCGGACGATTCCACCTGGCCATGCTCCAAGTTGCTGTTTCGGGGACAATATTTGGCCACTTGAATACCTATCGGGCAATGCCCGGTCAAAACTAGTACAAGAATCGAGAGTTGTCGCTTTGTTAGCGCCCGAAGTTCCTTCGGTCCACAAGTCATTACTGGTGAGCTTAGCCTCTGTAAAGATGATGTCATCATATTACGAGTATACTTTCTGCTTGTCGGTCTGTCGTTTACTGGCTTCAAATCGTACCTTGAAAGACTCCACTCTAAAGTTACTTTACGGACACGTTTCAACTAAGAATCCAACCAAGGCGAATTTATAGAAGGTGATGGCATCCCTTAGAACTATAAACATAAGACCACTTCACATTAATAGGCACGCTGTAAGAGTCTATTATTACTCTTTCATCTATTGGCCTGCAGAACGTACATTACTGTGAAAAAAGGCTTGATCTACAGAACACCGAATAGACCCGACCGGTAATGGTTTCCGCGTCAATCAAAGAAAGAGTACGAAGGTATGCTAATTTATCTAAAAAAAAAAACAAATTCTGGAGCCATTGAGAAGAGTCTCGACCTCAGACTCAAGGTTCAATTATAGTTGCCATACCATAACGCCATACCCATAACCAAAATTCAATTGATAGGTATGGTTATGGTTATGACCATGGCGTTATGGTAAGGCACCGCTAATTGGAAACAGTGTTGCCCATAAAGTTGGTTCGATTAGCTGTTTTATATGGTTATGGTTATGGCACCTATAATTGAACCTTCATGCTCCAACCGATGTTGGACGCTTTCCCATTTTCCTCTTCAACAAATTATTTCATAAACAGAGTGAGAATTGGAAGATATGACAGAAAGTAGAGTGATATAAATAGCTAAAAATGTTGCATATTTTTAGGTGAATGCTTTATATTCTACTCGTTGAGCTTTGGGAAGCAGTCAACTATTTTTTACTGAAAGAGCATGGCCTTCCATTTATTGCTTTGATAAACTAACTACCCGCCTTACACCACAACTTAAAAACTTATGTAAGCATTTCAGAGAACTATGTAAAAAATTGAATACTCATTTACCATCACCAAATTGCGCCTCTACAAGCCTACTGTCAAGAAACTTTACTTAACTTAAATAAAACTAAAAGTAAAACTAAAACTTTTCCACGCAACAAAATATCAGAGACAGCGATTACAATGAAAGTCTTTCAATCCATCCAAAGTGCTTTTGGTCAATATACTCACACACGACTCAAGTTTGTATTGACCACGAATTTGTTGGCGGGCATCGTTCAATGCAATCAGCAAACCGCAAAGTACACAAAATCCACCGCATGCAATCAGCAGATGTCGGCTGCAAGTTTGCTATTCCTACACCACTTTACTTCCTAGCTCCCTGCGACAGAACTAAATATTACACTCAACACGCGTACTTTGACCGAGTGTCGATGAAAACCATGAAAACCGCTACCATTCTGAAACTATAGCAAAGGAAAAGCCCAAAAACAAAAACGTTGAAAACTTTATGTATAGCTATTTGCTGTGAAGATGTGAAAAGCAATTCGAAGTGCATTGCATTGAGTGCATGTTGGACAGTCGAACAATGGTCATTGTGTAACTGAAGTGTTTGAGAAACGCTACATTAGTGTTTTATATGGTGAAAAACAAACAAACAAACAAAAAAAACCACAGCGATAATGTGAATTCTACGTTTTGCCTGATTTTTTGTTTCCACCCCGCTCCTAAGCGAATTTTACGTGCAGTTCATTCACCTACGACTTTTTGTTTTTTCTTCTTTTTTTTTTTTTTTTCATTAAATATCCGACCACCTTTCAAGTGACAGCTGACATGACAGCTTGCATTGATTACCAATCGGTGAAATGTCATTTACTGTGTGCTTTTCGAGCTGTTTGTCTGACGTTTTTTGACAAATTAAGTGATTCTTGGTTGGTAAGTAGAAAGTTTCAAATAATGCAAAATGAATTTTTGTAAAACCATTTGAAAATTGCAAAGTTTGTTTACTTCGCTTCCAAGAAGGATAGCATATTTCCCAAAGTGCGCTGGTATGATGGGGAAATTTTTGGATAGTAACTTTGCTGTGATGTAACGACTGAGTTAGCATGAGAGATAACTGTGGAGAAACATATTGAAAAAACTTTAGAAAGAATACGTACGAACAGGGCCGTAATCATTCTGAACTCTATAAATATTTTTAATATTAAATTTTGCAATCGTTAAGTTTGTATTTTTGTTCAGAAATAAAAATTATTTATGGAGCTATACTTTTTTGGAACAAATATAGAACTCGTTTTTCAAGTGCTTGGTTTTCGCTCAGAAGTGCATATTTTTTATTAAAAAAACAAACAATTTTTTATAATTTTATTTTTCTGAAAAAAAAAAAAATTAAAACAAACTTTTTCATTATTTTTGAAGTTTTATTTTAAATTCAAGACATTTTTACGAAAACCCAAAAAAAAAATCAGAAATAAAAATTATTTATGGAGCTATACTTTTTTGGAACAAATATAGAACTCGTTTTTCAAGTGCTAGGTTTTCGCTTATAAATGCATATTTTTTATAAAAAAAAAATAACAATTTTTTATGAATTTTAATTTTCTGAAAAAAAAATTAAAACTTTTTCATTTTTTTTTTTTTTTGAAGTTTTATTTTTTGATTGAAATTAAAACTCAAAACTTTATTGAGCGTTTAAAAAATGTATTAAAATTCAAGACATCTTTATGAAAATCCAAAAAAAAAAAAAAAAATCAGAAATAAAAATTATTTATAGAGCTATTATTTTTTGGAACAAATATAGAACTCGGTTTTCAAGTGCTATGTTCTCGCTCGGAAATGGACACTTTTTATTACACAAAAAAAAAAAAAAAAAAAAACCAAGATCTTTCAGAAGTTTTATTTTTCTGAAAAAAATTAAAGCAAATTTTTTTTTTTTTTTTTTTTTTTTTTTTTTTGATTGAAATTAAAACTCAAAACTTTATTGAGCGTTTAAAAAATTTATTAAAATTCAAGACATTATTTTTATAAAAATCAAAAAAAAAATTCCACAACTCTCTCAACATATTTTGGGTATGCAGTTAGCTAAAGATGTATGTTGATTTTAGAATTTTTAACTGTGCGTAAAATTTTTACAAAGCTTAAAATTTAGGTTTTTGTGGTTTATGGTAGTGAATGAACTAAATTTTTATAAAAAAAAAAAATTGATGGAAAAAATTTAACACTGAAAATTTTATACATTTTGCAAAAAATAACACGGATTCATTTTATTAGCAAAGCTCATATTTCATATTTAAATAGTTTGAAATCTCATAAGTATGAAGTAATCCTGCTCATATCTAATAATTAAATAAAATTTTGATAGCTTACTTAAGATATTTCAATATAATCCTTTAGCAGCTGTAATTTTTTTTTAACTAATATTTCGCAGATTTTTTTATATTTAAAAATATTACCCTGATGAAATTAATTTGATATATAAAAAATACATAATTTTTATATTCCAAGTTAATGTGACAACCCTATTCAAGTTAAGTATTTCTCGAAGTTCATTATCTTAATTCTGTGAATTAATTATATTCATAGATAATATAAAAAATATATTTATACATTTAATCTAACATGTTATTTGGCAATCTTAATAGCTATTTTTATTTTCCAAATATATTTTTTAAGAATTCTGTGTTTCTATAATTCCGTCGATATTATTTCCTTCAACTATACGTCAGAACATACATAAACGTAGATTTTGTAGCTAAAGAAAAATCACATTTTAATCATCTAAAATACAATTCGCATTACAACACTTATGATTTGTTGCAAAAAAAAAAAATTCCCCATACAAAGCGCGTTCATTGTTTACGCGCTGAACATAGCCGCATTCAAAGGTATCTCATCAGCGCGTTTCTCCCTCCTCGCTGTGCGCTCCCATCCCCTTGGCGAATGAGGCATAGCGTAGCGCAACTTTTCCCAAAACCACGGTTCGCCCCACTTCAGGTACGTATTCATTTTCAGATAAGCGCGCAACTCCTGATCCAACAGTTCTGTATTTACCAAATCGCCATATACGACCAGTATGACACGCGTGCGTCCCTCATTTAGCGCGCACTGATGCGCCATACGGAATTCCATGCGCGCCCAATCGGAGTGTATAAAATTTTCCGATAAAACAATAATCGTGCGACGCGATTGCTCCACAGAGTCGATAATTTGTTCGGAAATGAAGGCGCCTGCTAACCAGTCGCGCACGTGTATGCATACCTTGAATGAGGGCGTACCCTGCTCCAAGCCTGGCAGCAGCTCGTGCTCGACGAAATCTTCATCCTGATGTGCATACGAAATGAAAGCGTCATACTTGCGATCCCGATCCAGTTCAGCCTCACCAATACAACACAAACACAAGCGATGTGCGTAGAGCCAGACTTGCCACTGTAGTTTGTATTTGTAGTAGCAGAGCGCGGTGGTGATAAATACCAGGCTGAGTACTGACAAAAAAATGAAGGCTAATACATATGTCGCACTAACGCCCAGATCTGGTAGGCAGAAATCGCGGTAGGATAGCTCAACGAGTGGCGCCAACTGCGCATCGTCGCAGCGCACTTCCAACATATCGCGAAACCGCATACGGTTGTGTTTGACAAAAGCGTGCAACAGCTGAGCGCCACAGTCACATGACCAAGGGTTTTGTGACAGAAACAATTCGCCCACAGACGCGCTACTGTTCAGCGTGCGTATTAGCTGCGCGCTTAAGCGTTGTAGGCTATTATAACGCACATCAAGTGAACGCAAGCTAGAAGTGTGATTGCGTTCGCCTAAACGATCGCAGAGCTGGTACAGCGAATTATTTTGCAAGCCAAGCATAGTTAGTTTGTGTAGACCTTGGAGTGTAGCACAAGCTTCAGCGCTAGTCCAATTCAGTTGATTGTGATCCAATAATAGTATTTGTAAGCGTTGTGCCTCCGCGAAGCTGTCCGCCGCAATGACGCGCAACATATTGCCATTCAAACTGAGCTGCACCATTGCGCGCATCGAAGGTAAAATTTCGGCATTGAGTTCCAGCAGGCGATTTTGTGACAAACTCAAGCTAGTTAATTTAGTCGTTGGATGGAATAGATGCGGCGGTAAGCTCTCCAATTGATTGCGACTCAAATCCAGCTCTTTTAAACGTATTTGTGCTACAAAAATCGCAGTGGGTAGCGCACGCAATTGATTCGAAGTCAACATGAGACGCTTCAGCGCTGGCAGTGGTGCAAAGATGCGCGCTGGCAACACTCGTATGCCGCACAAATGTAGTGTGAGATGTTCGAGCAAGCCCAGCGCTTCGAAAGTATCTTCGCGCAGCCGATCTGCGAATTGATGGCGGCTCATGGCGAGTGTACTTAGTTGGGTTAGTGGCGTGATTGCCAAGCGCGGAAATTCGTGCAGTCCACCGTATAGTAATAAATCTTTTAAAGTCGCTGCAGTGGGTGTGAAGATATCCTGTGGCAACTGCGTAAAATTCAAATCGATTTTTAAGCTCCAAAGCGTCGGGAAAGCTGTGAACAAATTGGCGTCCAATTGCTGCGCTACAGTCAAAACACGCTGTTGCGGTTGCGCCAATAATTCCAAATCGCGTACCGCCTGCAAGTAGCTCAAGTTCTGCCCAAAGTGACGCGCTGTTAGCAACGGTACGGCGCCGAGTCCATGTATGTGTAAAATGTCACAGCGTTGTAGTGCGATGCGCGCGAGCAGCTCGGTAAAGGGCAGGCAGTGATGTATGCCGAGAAAGAAAGATTTATGCATGTCACCTAATTGCGGCAGTTGCGCCAGCAGCGCTGCTGGTACAGTAGGATATGTGTCGCTACTTGAAGAACGGCAAACTATCTCCACATCAGTTTTCTCGTAAATGGAAATTTGGATTTGTGTGCCGTCAGCTGCGTTTCCGCAACCAATAGCCGCCGAATCGTATTTGCCGCTGTACGTGCAATTGCAGGTGCCATTCGTGGCGATTTCCGCGCAAACGTCGGCGGTGAAACCCTGCACGTTGGTATCTGCCTGAATTAGACAGCGGGCGCTGAGCAGCAATAGAGTGATAAGCAGAGAAGCGCTTAGCCATTGCCGCCGCATTTTCGCGCTACTTAAAATACGTACAAAATGCGCGCGCAACTAGCGATAGACTGAATGTGAAAACTTTGCATGCATCGGTGATTTTACAAGTTCAGCGTTGGTGTTCAATGCGCGCACGTACAAGTACAATAAAAGCATTCAATTGATTTCGTATAGCGCGTGTGATTGGCGGTGTTAATGGCACGAGTGAAGCGTAGCGTGTCTGTAGCGCATGCAAATTTAATTTGTAAATTTCTCTATAATTGCTGATTGTTAGCAATTCATTTCCAATGACATTTGCAATTCGTGTTATCGCGCTAAGCTGACGTCGCATTGGCGCCACGTAATTCAGAGACGCGTTGTCATTACTTGCAGTCGCATATCGGTAGTGCGTTCCCAAACGCGGCGTGAATGTGGCATGGCGTAGCGCAACTTCTCCCAAAACCATGGCTCGCCCCACTTCAAGTACGTATTCATTTTCAGATAAGCGCGCAGCTCCTGGTCTAACAGTTCTGTATTTTTCAACTCTCCATATATGACCAGTATGATACGCGTGCGTCCCTCATTCAGCGCGCACTGATGCGCCATACGGAATTCCATGCGCGCCCAATCGGAATGTATGAAATTTTCCGATAAAACAATAATAGTGCGACACGATTGCTCCACAGAGTCGATAATTTGCTCGGATATGAAGCCGCCCACCAACCAATCCCGCACGTGTATGCACACCTTGAATGAGGGTGTACCCTGCTCCAAGCCTGCCAGCAGCTCATGCTCGACGAAATGCTCATCCTGGTGTGCGTACGAAATGAAAGCATCATACTTGCGATTCCGATCCAATTCAGCCTCACTGATGCAACGCAAACACATGCTGTGCGCGTAGAGCCAAATTTTCAATGGCAACTTGTATTTGTAGTAGCAGAGCGCAAAGGTAATAGCTAGTAGGCCAAGCGCTGAGACGCACGCGAATGTGACAACCAGCATAACGTTGACACCTACATCGAGCGGACAAAAGTCACGGTAAGATAGCTCAACGAGTGGAGGCGCCAATTTGGGTTCATTACATTTTACGCGGTTCACTTCAGAAAAGCGTACGCGATTGCTCCGCATGAATGCGTGCAGTGGCTCTGCGCTACAGTCGCACGCCCACGGATTATCCGCTAGGTATACGTGCCGCAGTGTTTCACTCCTGTTCAGCGTGCGCAGTAGTTGCGCGCTCAAGTGTGTGAACTTATTTGTACTTATATTAAGTGTCTCCAAGGCACTGGTGTTGTGATTGGCTGCACCCAGGTGATCGCAAATGAAACGCAGTGAATTGTTTTCCAAACTAAGCAATTGTAAACTATGTAAACCTTCAAGCACGCCGCATGCTTCCGCACGCGCCCAATAAAGTTTGTTATGCATTAGCACTAAATCACGCAAATGTCGCGCATTAGCAAAAGCGCCTACTTCAATGACTCGCAGCTCATTTAAGTCCGCATAGAATTTTATTAGAGCATTTTGCGACGGCAGCAAATTTGCGCTCAGTCGGTGCAATCGATTTCGAGTCAAATAGATTTCTTGCAACGAAGTTGTCGCCGTAAAAAATCCCCCTGGCAATGCTTCCAGCTGATTTTCGATTAGGTCCAATACCTGTAGATGGCGCTGTTGTGCGAGTAGCGCTGCAGGCAGCGCACGCAGCTTATTTTGCGCCAAACTGAGGCGCGTAAGTGCTGTCAGTGGTCCAAATATTTGCGCAGGCAGCGTTGTAATATCGCAACGGCGCAGGCATAATTCTGTAAGTCTATCCAGCGTTGCAAAGTCATCACCATGCAAACGCCCCGCCAATTGATGACCCGCCAAAATTAGATATTTCAAATCACTTATCCTACTTAGTGCTGTGCGCGGAAATGTCCGCAGTCCACCCAACAAATACAGCTCGCTCAGCGTGTGCGCAACGGGCGTGAATAATTCAAACGGCAACAGCTCAAAATTCATATCGATTGTCAAAGAATGTAGTCGAGTGAACGTGCGCAAGAGATCGGCCGCCAATTCCTGCCTAGCGGGCAGTGATTGCCCTGGTATTTCCGTCAACATCGCCAAACTCTGCTGATCGTGTAACTGCTGCAAGTTTTGTGCTAATAGCTCTAAGCTGCTTACCGCATGCAAGAAACTCAGATTTCCGCCAAAATGGCTACGCTGCAGATGAGGTATGAATTCCAATCCATTCACTTGCAGATTATTGCTCTGCCACAATCCCAGCTGTGCCAATATTTCGGTGTATGGCAAACAGTGGCGTATGCTGAGAAAATTTGTTCGGCGTATATGTCCCAAACGCGGTAAATGGGCGAGCAGCTCGGTTGGTATGCAGGGATGTGTGTAATTACAGCCAACACCAATGCGACCCTGGCACAGGAGCTCGATATTATTGTCACTGTACAGCGTGATCCGTAAGCGCGCTGTTGCATTCGAATTGGTGCACACAAGCACAATGGGTTCATACTCGCTGTACGTACAACTGCATGTGCCATTCATTTCAATCGCTGCGCAATCGTCGGCATTGAAATTTTGTACACTAGCGTTAGCCCTAAATAACCCGCTCCAGTGTAGCGTTATCGAAACACCAAGGAATAGTAAACCAAACTTGGACGGATGATCACAAAATATGCGCGACATTTCAGCGCGGCCAATTTAGCGTACAAAACGCGCGACCCGTTTGTATTCAACTGCCGGTGAAGGGCTTTCCGGCACAACCTTTAACTTGCGCTTGCTGGCATCGCATGTTGTGTGCGCGCACTTTAAATTGTGTCGCTGAAACAATAACGCCATTCAGTTTAACAACAAGTTGCTTGTAATTGTGGAGGCACTTTTCTGCTACTCACGGATTCGCAGGTTCAGTAAAGCTTTTTATAGTTTATCACTGGCATGAAATTCCTCGAATTCCGGAAAAAAATTTGTGAGTAGATTTGAAGAAGAACTCGATAGCTGATCAGGGTTGGACGTTTTCCGCGCCAAATAAGGAAATTTCCACGCTCGTTTCAAGTAGATATTTGTGGTATTATTAATCGACTCATAAAGAGAAGAATTTTTAAACTCATACGCCAACCGATATTATTATTATTGGGAATTGTGCGATCTTGAGATTTAATGTGCCCTTTTCATGGATTAAAGAACAGCATCCGAGCTAAATTTTAGTATAGCGCCTAAGTCTCTGGAGTTCATACTGCCATCTGTTATTAGAAATTCAACCAGGTTCCGTTTGGGTTTGTGGGTCACCGAACTGCTTCAGTAAGAGGCTTGTGGTTTTTTTTATCTGCATAATTTGCAGTATTCAATCGAGTAGATTCCCAGTTTGGTCAAGTGATATTTTAACTTGCAGTTTCCTGTAAGAGTCCCCGTAATAATTCTTAGGTTGTTCTTCGATAAACCCATGCATTCCACAAAACCCTTTAGGTTACAAAATCCTAGCAGCGCTTCAGAATACTCCAGAACTGATACATTTCTCCCAGTATACTTTCCTGTGGACTTTCTCCTCTTTCTTGGCCAGCGTTCGGTAGTATTCCCATTTCTCTCTGGGCCAATAAAGGGAGTTGATGCTCCCCCTTGTCTCGATCTCGTTTACCAGTATGCCCCGGAATCCAGAGAACACATAATACCAAATGTGTTCAGCTAGTCAAGGCATTCCATATGCTGTCTAGAAATTAACTGATAAGATTTGAGGGCCTTGAAAGCCGCTCGGTTATCAGTCAATATGGCAATGTTAAAGTTGCTGTAGTTGTGGGTGGTATTGAAGATCGTGCATCTCTCTATAGCATATATTTCTGCCTGAAAGATAGTCATCTGCTTACCCATGGCGTCCGAGTATAATAGCCCTGTACCTTCTTCAGTTATGAACCATCCGCGTAAGAGGGTTATGTTTCAGTTATATCCAACTCTCTTTTTTACAGAGTTCGGTTTTAAACCTTTTTATAAAGTTGAACTCTGGTTGTTTTGTAAAAGTGGCCCGATAATGCTACTACTCATTCTTTAGATGGCACTCTTCGCTTGAGTCTGAATATGAATGTGAAGATTTATTAGATCCAATAAAACTTCCATGGATGCTATTGGGCAAGTTCTCAAAGATCCTGTTATGCTAACGCAGGCCAGAATCTGCAGCTTCCTGAGCGCTGTGATGTATGCCTGTTGTTTAGTTCTGTCTAACCAGTTGTTGGCCTAGTAGGAAATCATGGGTCGTACTGTCCTCATGGAAGAAATGTACTGCATTTTCTATTTAGTTAGCTAGCCGTTTTCTCAGACATTTAGCTGATATCCTGGGTTCAACGAGCGAAGGTTACTGAACTTGCTGAGGCGCACATTCCCACAAATTTCGGAGCTACCGCGGCGCTATTGCTATAGTGATGAGATAGGACTAGGATCCAGCGAGCAATTTCTGTGCGAATGCCTTGTATTTCGCGATCTTTTTAGAAGATCCCAATGGATTCGGAGGATATGCGAAAAACCCGATTGACGAACCACAAGGGATTTTCGCGGACATCGAGTGAGCTTGTCAAGGTTCTAATTCAGCGAACTTGTTTATCTAATCGTCAGTCTTCCCTCAATTTATTCGCATACCGAAAACTGCTGAAAAAATATGTCCGAATGAGGGATTTGATTTCCTCATTCCATTGACCAATTGTTCCATCACTTAGATACGTGAGAGAGCTCCTCTCTAAATTCCTTTATTTCACTATTAATGCGGCCCTACCGTCACCCGATTAGGAACTTTTTTTTTATGCGAAGCTAATATTTTTTGCCAGCAAAGTAAAGAGAAATTTGTCATATTTTCCGATATTCTCATCATCAGTCGACATTCTCCCCAGCCTCAGCTGTCAACTGTTGAGTCAACAAAGGGGGATGAAAATAGGCAACAGTGTGGGTTAGGTTGTGTTGATAACTTGGCAATTACTGTGTGTAAATGTTGTAGGCGGTGCAGGTGTTAAGAGTGTATTTATTTGCTTGAATGTAAGCTTTGAGCGTAGGGTAGGCGACGGGTAGCCCTTTTGAATTTGTTTGCACGCTTTTTTCTTCTTTCTTTGCAGGCAAAAGCATTCGAGGTCAATGGCACTTAGAGAACGTTTTTTTGTTTCAGCGCAAATGAGCTCTTTCCCACCGTTTTTTTTTTTTTTTTTTTGTTTTTTGTATACTTTGCTTATTACTATTTGCTATGTGCTAGTTCCTAGGATTTCAATTCGGTAGGAGTATACAGAAATATAATTACAAATTGTAGCACACGTAGTTCGGTTGCACGAATTCAGCTTGTTCTATGAGAGTTCAAGGTAATTAAAAGCAGTTTGAAAATGTTGGTAGAAAATTATGAAAAATAAAAACAAACAAGAACTAAAAAAAAAAATTTCTGAAGAGATATTTAAATAATATGAAAACACTTTATCATTTTATTTTTTAAATCTTGCCAAAATATATATGCTGCATTTAAACTATTATTCAGCACTCTACTAAATAAACAATCAAAATTGTAGGCATTCAAAAAATAAATAAAAAGTATAGTGAGCAAGTTTACTTAGAAAAAATTATTAATTTTAATTTTTTACACACATAATTTTTTACATAAATACTCAATTAAATTAAGCTTCGAAAAATATTTGAACAATACAAAATATTCATATTACAAACCAAAACTAAAATCTTATAAATTTTAGTTCGAATTTAAAGGTTTTGAAGTTCAAACTTTCGCCCGACTACTTACTTGATTGGGGTCTCGTAATTTTAGAATTTTGGAAAAATTGTATATTGAATATAAGAAAAAAAATTTTAAAAATGTTTATTAAATTAATGCATAAAATTAACTTTTTCAAAATATTAAAATTTTAATTGAAAAATTCGGCTAAGAACAGTGTATGCTGAAATTATAGTGCAATATCATTTATGGAGCTCCTAATAAAGAAAAAAAAAAACTTAATAAAAATTTACTTTTTACCAAATTAAAATCTCAATTAAAAAATATTCTTCTACAAATTTATTTTAGCGGAAAAATATCAATATTTAAAAAAAATATAAAATTTAAAAAAAATGTAATTAAGCATTTCGGAAAATGCATAGATATTGAAACTAATGCATAATATTCATTTTTTAAATATTAAAATCTTAATTGAAATATTCTTTTAAAATGTATGTACATATATAAGCCAAGAAATTGAATTAAGCTCCTAATAAGGAAAACTTTTTTAAAAATTATAAATGGTTTTTTGTTAAGCAAAATTAAAAAAAAAAATTAAATAAAAAATTTTAAGTTTTTTAAATTTAATTCAATGGTGGGGGTTTCGTAATTTAAGAACTTTGCAGAAAAAAGTTAATATTGAATATAATTAAAAAAAATTTGCGGATTTCGAAAAAATTAGTATTGAAAAAATAAACAAGTACAGTTTTATTCAGTTATGAAATCATCACTAAAAGCAAAAACAAAATAATTTTTTATTTAGTGAATATGTATGTACATATGTAGTATGTACGAATCAAATTATTTGATAATAATTAGGCGATAAAAATTTTCCACATAAATAAAACGAACAACAAACTAGGATGTAAAATCATAAAAAATATGTTTCAAAAATGCTGACAGAAAACCGAAGACAAATTTCAATTTTAGACTTGACTAAAATTTAATATAAAAATAAATTTATATTTTTGGCAACAAACCGAAGCACTTTTATTCAGTTTATATCATTATCATTACATAAAATAGGGACTTGCCAAAAATTAAAAATTTGCCAAAACATATAAAAGTTTTACCAAATTTTTTCGAAAATTGAAAACTTTATTAATTGTTTAAAGTTTTATCGGGAAAGAAAAATCGTGTTTAAAAGAACATTTTATCAATTAATTTGTTTATAGAAACATATTAATTTTATCAGGAAAAATTTTTTTGGTAAAAAAAGCACAAAAGTTTATGACAAAATTTATATTTCATCAGAAAACTTAAATTTTACACACAACCAGAAATTTTATTCAAATACATATAAAGAAAGTTGCAAAATTACATATTTATCATAAATAATTTTTCTAGCAAAAGAAATTTATATTTTATACAAAATTTCTAAATCTACATCAACTTTACAAACTTCAAACCATCACTATGCTGTTTACCTAAATTTTTTGTAGACATTGGAAATTGACACTCGTAAAATTGTATGCAGTTTTAATAAAAATTTATAATTTTGCCTACTATACTGATACTACTAGAGTAAGTACTATTGTTATTATTTGCCCTCCTCTGCAAATTTTTTTACCTCCATTGCGATTCAACTATTTAAATTACATTATTTACTTTGTCTCAATTATTTTTATTATTTTTCTCTGACACTCGAACGTTATTTTCCTGTCATTATTTGTATATATAAGTCAAGCAAACGCTACTCATTTGGTAAAAAGGTAGCAAAAGCAGATATACACAAAAAATGCAGAAACTACAAAAATAACGAAATAAACAAAGGGAATCCATTTCACGCACAATAGCATCGGCAGGGGAACTATAATGGCCGCATATTCCCCTACTCCCTCAACACCTTATGATACACTATAGAATTTAAGCTTTACAATATAAATTTTACCGCATTGCATTGTGGCATTGGAGATGGGGAGGGAGAGGGAGAAAGCTTCATTGAAAAATAATAAATTAGGAGTAGACATAAGAAGTGGAAAAAATAACCTAAATATATGAAAAAAGTGTTAAAAAGTAATCAGCGTAAGCTTTCATTAATCATTTATGTTTGTATAAATTTTAATATTCATTTCATTCAAATTTTTTTTTAAATATTTGCCCGCAAATGTAAAACAAATATATGTTCAAATTTCGAATTTTTGTTTATTCAAATAAAGTTAAAATTTTGAATTCAAAATTGTCACTTTGCAAAACTCAATATTATTATACTTTTTTGTATTTTAAAAAATTTATTTTCAATATTTTACTTTTATTTAAGATAACATTTTCACTATTTAAAAATTTTAAGTAGATGAAATTTTGGTTTCTTCAATTGTGACTTTAATTTCATAATTTAAATTTTCAAAATTTGACTGCTTTTTATTTGATTTACATTTTCCATGCGGAAAACAAAGTGTTTTCTTTTTTCTTTTTCTACCTATAATTAAAAAAAAAAACAGGAAAGTGTAAACAAAATTTTTTTTTTTTAATTTAATTTTATGCGATGAGTATTACGAAATGTTTGCCTTTAAAAAAGTTCATTTTCAAACTGTTAAATTTTTTACTTTATTTGCATTTTCACTATTTGCAAATGTGAGAGATTTAAATTTTTGGTTTTTCGAATTTGAACTTTAATTTCATAATTTACTTTAAATAGCGAAAAATAAAGCCTTCGCAGAAGTTCAGTGTCATATTCTTTGTTTAAATTTTCAAATTTATATCTCTCTCACATCTGTTTCTCAAATTCTAAAAGTTTAAATTTTTTTCCTGGTTACTTTTAGGTTTTATTTATTTAACAGAGTATTCGCAAATTACTAAAATAGAAAATACTTTCATAAACTGAAATTTTTGGTTTAAAATTTTTGTATTTCGAGTTAATTTTAAATAAAAAAACATACAAAAATTTTTTTATATTTATTTTTCTTAAAAGAAGTTCAGTGTCATATTCTTTGTTTAAATTTTCAAATTATATCTCTCTCACATCTGTTTCTTATCTGTTGGTTATAATTTTTTTTATTTCCACTTAATTTTAAATAAAAAAAATACAAAAATTTTTTAATATTTATTTTTCTTAAAATTTTTTGTTTGAGACATAAGTACATTGAAATTTAATTTACTAGAAGAACAAAAGATTTGAAAATTTCAAATATTTACTTATTGATTTTTTTTTTATGTTGGGGGAAATTTTGATAACTAAATATATTTGAACTGCTTTAATAACGGTATTTTTATACAATCTTTTTAATTATAAAGGATTCAAATGTATTACATTTTTTTCTATATTTGGTTGTAGCTTTTTTTAGATAGTTTGGAAATTTAAATATTTTTCATAGAAAAAAATCGTTGGTATTTTTTCTATACAATGTCTTATATAACAGTTACACATTAAAAAAATTAAAAAAATCAGCTCATTTAACGCTTCACTTCTTTTAATATTTTTTATTAGAACAAAATCTTTGGTATTATTTCTATACAATTTTATCAATTACCGTTACACTAAAAAAAAAAATCAGATCTTTTAACTCTTCGCTTCTAAAAACTTTGCCCTATTAAATCCCTCCTCCACTCTCCAATAACTAGAACAACAACAGCAAATCACAACACTTAACAATACATTTAATCAAAAACGCATTTATCTTTTGTATGAAGTGGCAGACGAAGCACTCAAATCTCTATTTTGACTTTTAAAGAAAACAAAACCACAAGTCATTGCAGAAAATCCATAAATTTCAAGTGGCGATGGGCATAAATGTAGGAGAGGTCGGCAAGTGAGTGCGCCACTCAAATATGAAGAGGTGGTGGCTCTTAAGAAAATTGCAATTTTCCACAGCAAAGTGTTAATGTAAAAAAAAAAAGAAAACCAAAATAAATGAAGAAATACTAAGCTATGGAAGAGAACTTGCGAAGGTTTTGAGAGATGATTGAAAGGGTAGATATGGATTGTACTATGTATGTTTTGCAGATAGTCGCACTTGTTACAGTTAAGTCATAAATGTTTTTCGCAGAGTAACTTGATTTCATGTAATTATTATACATATTTGCAATAATTACCAGCGCACCAATTGAGGCGCACCCCACATAGTTGTGCGAAGTTGAATTTTACGTAATTTGTAGCCTGTTTATTGTTGTGATTTTTGTAATGCATTAATTTTTTTAAATTAAATTTTAATGCGCTTTTTATTGCCTCTGTATTTCAATCAAAAGTCAATCAAAAAATTGAATTGACTTTGCTTTATTTGCTCAGCGATTTTTGTTCAATACAGATGAGGCAGACAATACCTGTTTTTGATCTGCTATAAGTATGTATGCATGTGTGTGTGCGTGTGAGATGAATGGAAATTTTTACACGCAGCACCACTACACACACTACTTATGAGCTTAATAGCCCACAATTGAAATTGTTGTTGCTATTGTAAACATCGTTAATTTACTTGGAATTAAAACAATTTGATTTTGTGTGGAAGAAAATGCACTGCGGCTGAACACACTACAACAAATGTGGCCTCTGACGAGGAAATTAAGAGTGTAGTTTTGGATAAAATACAAAAAAAAAGAAATCGGTCATAACGATAATTCAAATAGTGAAAAAATATACAGAATTTGGGTTTTAAGCGGAAATAGTTTGAGAAAGCTTTAAAAATTACAAATATTTTTTTATGGGGTTGCCACCTATCCAAAAGAAAAATTTATTTAAAATACCCTGCATACATAAGTGAGTAATATAAAATGTTCCAATATGGGTCCAGAGCAAAAAAGTATTAAAAAATAGTTTAAACAAGCATATTTTTCTTAATCCATCTGCAAATAAAACTTATCTACCTAAGTGCGCGAACCAGAAGTAAAACTTCTGTGTAATTAAAAACTGAGAAATAGTGCTAGAAATTAGTAGTAGCATTAGTGAAAATAGTGGTCGAATTTAGTAAAAATGTAACAAAATAGTGGTAGAAATTACTAGCAGCTGTACTAAAAATAGTGGTAGAAATTAGTAAAAAATAGTGGTAGAAATGAGTCGTAGCATTAAAAAAATAGTGGTAGAATTTAGTAAAAAATAGTGGTAGAATTTAGTAAAAAATAGTGATAGAAATGAGTAAAAATATTGGTAGAAATTAATAAAATTAGGTAGAAACTAGTAAAAATAGTGGTAGAAAGTGGTAAAAAATAGCGGTAGAAAGTAGTAAAATAGTGGTAGAAATTATTAAAAATAGTGGTATAAATTAATAAAACTAGTGGTAGAAATTATTAAAAATAGTGGTAAAAATTATTAAAAATAGTGGTAGAAATTAGTAAAACTAGTGGTAGAAATTAGTAAAAAATAGTGGTAGAAATGAGTAATATCATTAAAAAAAATAGTGGTAGAATTAAGTAAAAAATAGTGGTAGAATTTAGTAAAAAATAGTGGTAGAAATGAGTAGAAGCGTTAGTAAAAATAGTGGTAGAAATAAGTAAAAATATTGGTAGAAATTAATAAAATTAGGTAGAAACTAGTAAAAATAGTGGTAGAAGGTGGTAAAAAATAGTGGTAGAAAGTAGTAAAATTGTGGTAAAAATTAGTAAAAAGAGTGGTAGAAATTAGTAAAACTAGTGATAGAAATTATTAAAACTAGTGGTAGAAATTAGTAAAAAATAGTGGTAAAAATTAGTAAAAAGAGTGGTAGAAATTAATTTTCCTTCCGTCCGACTGCCCCACCACGCGCGCCATCCCCTCCCTTTTCCTGTCGCTTTTTCGTTTCATTCGATATTGGAATTACAGCCCAATGAGCGCAAAGAAGTTTCACTTTAAAAATAATTTAAGTACAACTTTTGGAAAGCTTTAAAAATTTATACACTTATATTTTATGGAGTTGCCACCTATGTATATATTAATATTTAAGAGTAATTTAAACGATATATATTTTTTTAAAAGGTTGTCATATATCTATTTACAAATAAAATTGATCCATAAAATATGAAATAGACGAGTTAACGAACACTCTAATAATAGACTAATTTTTACGAGTTGCCAGCTTTCTTAATAAAAATAAATTAAAATGTATTAACTATTTGAGTTGATTAATTTGTGGCAATATTGATCTACAATAAAAACGTATTAAAGAATAATTAATAAAAAAGTATTTTATAAAAAGGGTTGCCATCAAAAAGTTGGATAAATTTAAATTTGTTGAATTTTTCATAAATTTTCGAGGTAGCTTTTCTTGTAGAGTTAAACTGCATACCAGAAAGCTTTCTGTAATTTCTTATGCGTTGAAATTGTTTGAAATTTTTATACGTTTTCTATGAAGTTTTTGCTATAGTATTAAACTGCGTACTAGAAAATTTTCTAGAACTTGGCGAGTTGGAATTTATTGAATTTTTCATAAATTTTCGAGGAAGTTTTTGTTATAGAATAACCTCGATTTAATTTTACTAAAACAAAGTGTAAGTTTCATGTGGTTGAAAATTCTTATTAACATTTGAGAATTTTTTGTTTTGCTCAAAATTTTTGCATAGAAAGAAAGAAAATCTGCTCATTTCGTTATAAAAAAATTATAAAAAATAAAAAATAAGCATTTAACCACTTGAAACATTCACTTGGGATATACAAGTCATTATTCTGTACAAAATTTTTTTAATTTGTTGAACTTTAACTTTTTCCATAGCTTCGATGAGTAGCAGGGTATTAATTTTAGTACACGCCGAGCGGATGGCCTTGGCAGCCAATGCTCAAAAACTTTTAGTACTGATACTGGTATTAATATAAATAATAATAATAATAATAATTTTAGTACACACATACTAAGGCTAATATAAATATTTCCTAGATTTCGTATGACACTTTAATTTAGCTTCTATTCTCATTAACTGAGTGTGCGTGCGTGTGTGAGGCTCAACGAGCACTGAATGGAATGCTGTTTAGCCTCAACGCTACGCCATTGCATAACTATGAATTTCCGGTATTTAAATACTGAAATTCAACGGAGTCTGCCCTCCCAGCTGCTCACCTCAAAATACAAAAACAATAAAGTAAATTTAGTTGCTCCTCGGCTCTGTGAATGTGGCTTCAAAGCAGCACTTCCTGTCATGGGCCGACTGAATGCGCTTTGTTGTTGTTGTACATACATTGCAAAGCAGGCAGGCGTATCCTTTGGCGCAAAGCCGCTACTAACTCACTACAGCAATACACAATTGCACATACACACACACACACACACACACACAGTCAACCACTCAACTCAACTCAATCAAGTCGACCAAAAATGTAAATGAAATAAATTTCCCAACCAACTTTTGGTCTGCAAAGTCAAAAGCGGCTTTGAAGCGAAGTGAAGCTCGGACGTGAGAAAGGTGTGTGGAAAGGACGACCGACCACTTGTATGCTCATTTAAAATTGTTAATTGAATTTTAAATGTGCATGTATTTGTGCAGAACTCATGCATCTATGGATGTTTATAAATTGGAATTTATGTATGTATGTACATATGGATGTGCGATGTGTTCGCTTTTATTTGCATACTCATTCGGTGTGTGACCATTGAAAATTGCACTGCAATTAAGCCGCTCTCGAACTTTTCAAACAAAAATTCACAAATTCAACAAGCCCACAAACACTCGGAAACATTTGCTACAACTGTATATATTAATTAACTACAAATGCATATAAATTTCCGCACTCAAAGTCATGAGTTAATAGTTTTCTTGTCTTGTCGAGACACCCATACATGCATACTTAATAAATATGTGCATTCAAAAATATTTTTTTGTTTTATTTTTTATAATGCGTTCAATTCATAAGTGCAAATTTTTATGAACTCTTTACTACTTCCAAAGGTAGGCAATACTTTTGAATGCTCACTCAGTAAGAATAATTTTGTTGCGATAAACCGAAAGTCTTTGATCAGGGTGCATTCAAAAATTATTCGCCATCAATTCAAGTCTCTTAGTTATGATTCAAATATAATTAAAATCTTTTGGAAGCAAACTTTGGAAAACTTCCCTATAATTGAATTCTAAACCACACCGCTCAGTAATGTTTTCTTAAAGTTCCGTAGTAAGGTTTTGCAAGGAAAGTAGAATATTGAGTTTGAGTCTGTCAATTCTTTATCTCCGTATTTTCTTTAGAAATCGTTATGTGACGTTTTGAGCCAAGCTATACCCCCTTATATGATTACCGTCATTATTTTCAGAGAAAACGTTAGCATACCTCCCCATAATTGAAATATTTCTAAACCACACCGCTAAATAATTGCCTTGATGGCTTCAATGCAAAAATTTCGTAAAATAAGCGAACTTTTTAAAGTACCTATCACTCATATTTGATGTGTATCCTTCGAAATCCAGAGCATTTGTGTAGAGAGTACTCAATTGAGTCTGTCACTGCTTTATCTCCGTAGTTCATAATCTATAATGTGATGCTCCGAGCCAAGCTCTGTCTCCTAATATTATTCACGTCGTAAGTCTGACGGCGGTCTTCTAGATTTTCAGCTGCGATTAATAAAAATGTTGAGAATCTTATCAAATTATTATCAAGTTATTAGGCTAGATAGAGCTCCGAGCCAAGCGTGCTATTATTAATATAAAGCCACATGTTGGTATTCTAGGCGCTCAGATTGAATCCAGTGGCCTCAGAAGGAGCTAATTGCACGCCCGTTAATGTCGAGCTTTGCCAGAACTCCGATGAGGGCAAAACGAAGTACCTCCCGTCATCAAATAAATAGTGACTCCCAAGTGCTACTTTGAGTTGAGTAGGCAACTGTGTAGCAAAGCCCTCTCTCGACGAACCAAGACCACTCTATGCCGCAGAGGCATGGATGCCATCAACATCAGATGTGGTGGCCCTTGTAGTGTTTGACAGAAAGATTCTCCCAATGATTTTTGTACCTTTACGCTTTTGCGATCGCGAATACCGTGAACTTTATAGCGACAAAGACATAGTTCGGCGAATTAAAATTCAACGCCTTCGCTGGATATTGTACATATGGAAGAAAACGCCCTGATAGTATTCAACCCAAGGGGTGGCAGGAAAGGAAGAGGAAGGTATCTACGTTGGAAATACCAATTGGGCAAGGATTTGACTTTATTTGGTGTATCCAGTTGACGCCATATAGCAAATCATAGGAATGACTGGCGTGTTATTTTGAAATGGGCAAAAATCGTTTAAGCGGTCATAACGGAAATTGAAAAGAAACGAGGACGCCGAGCTAAGCGCGCTTTTAGTCTTATGTTTAATGGCGGTAACGTTTAGAGGCGCATTTTGATCTTCAGACTAAGGCAATGTATATCGCTCTAGAGCACTCTTTACTATCTTTGATGAGTAGACCTCCGAACCATATCAACTTCTCCAGTGGAGTGATTGTTCTAAGTAAATAAGAGGCTAGAGCGTCGGAGTTGACATCAAATTTTATGTACTGGAAACCCCATTCTAGTCACATAAGTTCGCATTAGACATAGACCAAAATTAATAACCATAAGTTTTAGAAGGTGGTGGCATTCCAACTAAACCGAGTTTAGGTCAGATTTACGCACAAGAAATCCCCATTTCTATCGCACTTACTAGCATTGTTCAATAATATTCCCTAGTACTAAGAGAATCTGAAGGCTTTCAACGTAAGCGGATATTTTACCTACCGAATTCGCGCCATATTTAAATGGCTAATAGATTCCATACCACTTATTTTAAAAGACTATTCGAATTATCTCTACTCCAATATCTTACAAGAATTATTAATATTGAATAAGGCAGATACTTACCTTCCTAAATATTTCATGTTAATTTCTTTCCTTTCATTAGCAGCATGTGTCTTTCCAATTCTGTTATTTAAGAGGCTCACAAGCGACGTGCGTTTTTAAAGCAGCTCCACTCGCAGTGCTGCAAGTTGAGAGCAGAAGTTAGCCACTCAGTATCCAGCTTTCTTTATTGCCATAAGTTAAACGTTTGAGTTCCAAATAATCTATTGCTTTTCAAGGCCTTTACTGCACCCGAAATGTGTGCGCAGTTGGCAATGGCTCTTCTCATCGATTTTCAAATCCATTGTGTAGAATTCATGTCTCGAATTTAATTGAATCGGTTTTGAGGTTTTTGGGTTAAGCTGGTGCTATGCATTGAATGACGCTTCCAAGAAAATTAAGATTTTCTATTACTCCTCAACCGTTTTTTAATGCTGATTTTTGCGCTTTAAAAATTAGCCACTTTTTCTTAACCAAATACTTCTTGCATTCACTTCACTTCTATTGGTGATTATTAATTTAGAACTTTAGAATATTTTTTTATATATACTTTCTTCTCATGCCAGTGATTGCTACCAACTTCCAATTTTCAGCAGCAAAATATCACTCGAGCATTTCCCCACAGCACACACACAGCAGTGCACTTGCTCAAATTTAAGAGGAAGCATAACCCAACTCCAGCTGACAAGCCCTCGTAAGAATGGCATAGAAAAATTTCAATCTGGTTATGAGGAAATTTCATGTTGGTTTGTATGACTCTAAAATGTAGCTATTGCATCTTGCTAACACTCATAATTTCACTTCGGGTGCAGCCCTTCGCAATTTTTCTGCTTCTTTTTAATATAAATATTATCATTTTGCATAACTTATTTGTAGTTTTCATTTCCACAATTTTTCGCATTGCAAATGCTTCCACAGCTAGGATTACGTTGGTAGTCACTGGCGGAAGCATTTTTTTTGTTTTTGTTTACTCACATCCAGCTGCGCTCATCTTTGCGCCACCGACTCGTTCACTTCCGGTTAGCACACAAATCATTCTACACACCGTACTCTCACACTTTCACACACACACACACACAGGCGTGACCTGCTCTCCACTCCGCCGCTAGCACCATTTTTTGATTTATTTTTTTTTTGCACATAAATATGAAATCTGTGGCGCCCTTTTTCCACTGCTCCGCCGACTTTCGTAGTTATATCAAATGGGCATTTGGTGCTCGTAGTATTTTAGCAATTTGAATTTTTTATTTTTATTTCTTTTGTTTTGTTTTTTTTTTTTTTGTTTTGTATACATATTTATAAATTTATGTATGCCTTCCTTTTTAGTTGTTATTGACTTCTCACTTTTTACTGATTACTACTATGTCCTTTCGCTGTTGTGTTAGCTTGCCTTGCTAAAAAGAGGGAAAATATTGTATTGTGCAGAATTTAAGTAAAAACAATGATGTTAATAAAACAGACAAAATGCTTTCGAGCATATTTTTTAAAGAAGGCGTTGTGTGGGGTCGCAAATTTATGCACAGCTATTACTTTCGTTGCAAACAATTGCAAATTCAAAAACTATCTGCGACATGTAATCAGCGTGAGAGCTAAATGTGGAATGGATAGGTCAGAGGTATTTTAGAACTGTGGTAGTGGCACTACATAAAACTTAGAGTATGAGTTTGAAATTAAATGATCAACCATTTAGAACAGAAATGAAATATCTAGTTAAAAAATGCTGGGCGTATTTCATAAATAACTAACCAAAATTTTTCAAACATGAACTGAAGAAAGCTGTGAACTAAAGAAAAACTCGACGACGTTTTCACAACTGACAGTAAAAATCGTGGCAACTTTCTGGATAGCTGCTTTCGTACTGCATATTTCGTGAACTTCTCCGAACTAGTGCGATCCGTTTTCCACAATGGGCCAATTGAATCTATCGTAGGTATGAAAAAGTTTACTAAAAGGTTTCTCGAATTCGAATCTCAATGTAGAAAGAATACATGCAATGTTCGCAAAATGTTGTATTATTCTCTGAAATACCTGGGAAAAGGTAATGAAAGTTTGGTTTGAATACTTTTTACCCAACATTTTTCCCCACCTTGCTCGTTCTTTATACTCAACTCTTCAACAAAAACAAAAACGAACACTTTCTGGCCCGAATTATCTGAGCGATGGATAGCGGCCACTACATGTTCGAAATGGAGCTCCAAAGCTTAAAATAAAATTCATGTCTACGTAACTACGAAAAGAAGTTGATGTCATCCTACATCCTGAGGAAATCAATGATTAGTGGTCGAAAGTTATCAGTTATCTATCCAAACTTAGTCAGTTCTTTATTGCGCGTAGTCCTACACTCACTACTAGTAAGTCCACTGCAATGATGTTCACTAAATGGACGAAAGAATTCAGGACTCTAACTTTGAAATTTTAAAGGTCTTTTGAAGCGAACCCAATCGAAAAGAGCTACACAATGGCAAACAAATTCCTACTCGTAAAACCATCAACCTGCAGTATCTGCAGTAAATAAAACCTTGTTGACAAAGAATGTAGAGAAAAATTCTGTAATTTCTTAGGCACGTCAGAAAGGATCTCACGAAGTTAGGGACGAGATTCAATTTCACATAAGATAGACACTGACTTCGACGCTAAAAAGTCAGACTATAAATGGCATACCACCACCTTTGCAATGGAAGCTCGAAGTCAGTGTGCCATTCCGAACTCAATCACCACAAAATCCAGCCGAGACGTTTCATTTCATTTATTTAAACTTTCATTTATCTTACTTGAATTAAACATACCTCCTGTTTCTAAAATTCTATCGCATGATACTAAACACTTCATCACTTCATTCATTCACGTCGCAGCCAGCACACGCAGAAAAATTTTGAAATCACTCATCTTTGCGCCTCTACTATATAGCTGAATTTTTTGGTTCACTCTCGCCAAACCCCTTGCCTACTTTGCTGCTCTAATTATTGTAATAGGCGATTCAATTAGAGGTATTATTTTTTTTTAAATAGCGCATTTTGAAATTGCGATTTCATCAATGATCCATTCTAGCATAACGAGTGTTACATTTAGGTATGTTTTTTTTAAATTTCCTTTCTGATGAAATTTCGATAGCGCGTTCGAGCATTTCCGGTGGTACCTGGCGAAAGACGCGAGTAATTTTATCTTCCAATTCCACAATCAATTCCAGTCTGAAACATGAAATGAGCTTAGGGTTCACCGAATTGTTCCATGCGTTGTGTAGCCATTAGCGCTGTCTTGTTAGAACCAAATGTCTGAGAGATTGTGGGCTTCAATTTCATTCAGATACCGTTCACAGTTTCTTTGCAGCCGTTTTCATATTTTGAAGAAATATGACCCGATAATTTCACCAGCCCATAAACCATATCAATTCGTTATTTTGTCTGCCTGCAATGAGAGTTCATGAACTTCATAGGCATTGGTCTTCAGTTCAAATATAGCAATCGCACTAACCTAACTTTTACCAGAGACATAAGCCCCAACGCTATACAAAATTTTGGTCGAAAACAGGGGATCTTCTTCAAGGTTTTCAACCGAAGACTAAAAAGGTCACGTGCTAAGTCCTTCCATGATGAAATTTCAAACAATGCTGCACGCGAAAACTCGATGATATTCTTTGTCAATCTTTTATGTTTTTGAAAAATGTTTTAAATATATAAATCGCCAAAAGATTAGGTTTTGTTGTGTTGCACAGAAAGGGATTCACTCTCAGCCTCTCCTTAAACAATGCCGATCCTTTGGCAAATTTCCAGTGCAGACCTACAGATCGGCTGTAAAATTGTTCCCCTAGCTCATTTCTCTTAGTGCAAGACATCCGCACAGAACTCTCAATGGGCTCTACCTCTTTCTCAACCCTACAGCTCCTACAGCGGTCATTATAAGGAATTTCAAACCTGGCGGTTATGTGGCCGTTTGGTAGGAGTTCACTTAGTATTGCTACGACAAGCTTGACATTCGGCTAGGGAAATCTGTAAAACCTTTAACACACTCTTGTAAATATTGGTGTACACTTTTTGAATTTTTAACTCTTCATTCCATTCTAGTTTTAGTTCCTACTGCAGTAGAATTTCAAATTCCCTGCTTCCCAGCATTTGTGTCTTAGCTTTCAAGGCTTTAACGGTTTTAAAACACACACACACATACACACACACCTTCTCTCACCACAACACGCTCGCCCAAAATCCTTCGTTACCACTAATCGCTACTCTGCCTCTACGGCGCTGCCAGTAACCCATTGGAGCTGCTCTGCTTCTACTCCATTCAGATAACATCCATTGCAGCATGGCAAATGGCTTAATACGTCTGATATATGCCACGAGTGTGTTGCACAGTCTTCAACCGTTGCAAATGGCTCACAAAGATATTTGCATGCATAGACAGGCACTCAGCGCTAACTCCATTTGGGAAGCAAGAAAAGTTGCAGCAAAACAAAAACAAAAAACACAGCATATCGGTTGAAGCAGTGTCGTGTGTGCAGAACAGCTTGATAAAAACGCCAAAGACGACCGCAGCAGCAGTAGCAGTAGTAGTCAGGCAGTTAGTCTGCCAGTAAACAAAGATAGAGTGTAAGTGTGTGTGTGTGTGTGTGTGTGTCCATGTGTATGCGCTTGTTTGTGTTCGAATGACTTGGTTTTCAATCAGGCATTACCATGCAAAGCACGCTACCCAACGCTTGACGCGCTCGCTTGCTGCTGGGCGTTGCTACTACACGCTGATTGCGCGGCGACGGCACATTGCTACTCAGCTACTGTGGCTCCTTCTGCCGCTCACCGTCGCAAGCATCAACTAGCGAGGGCATACGAGTTCGTTATCTGCAAGGCAACACTTCATCGCTGTTGTTGTTTTGCTACTATTGCTGCTGCTTTTGTGGAGTAGCAGTTTGTCTCAAATGCCTCCCAACGTTTAAGCTTTGTATGTCAGCCTGTTGGCCTGCATTCGCATTGTTATTGCAGCCACGCGCACGCTTGAGTTGTTATCGTTGGCACCACCACCACCACCACCATCACCACCATTACCACCATCATCATCATCATCAACATCGTCACCACCACCATCGGTACCGTACAGTCGTCGCCCCCACAGCGCCTCTAGCGCATCAGCTTTGCGACCACTGTCGCCAACACCAAAGCGCATTGAATCTATGTTGTTGGTAATCTGACTGGCAGTTCGCTGTTGTTGTCTTTTTTTTTTTGTTATCGTTGTTGCTGTGGTATTTTGTGCAGTCATGCAACCGCTACTTATGCAGCAAAAGCTGAGCGCTGCAACGACAACAGCAGTAATCAACGCCAATCTTTTCGCAAGCTTTGATTTTTACTCTCACTCGTCGTCATGAATTTGCATTTTTTTCTTCTTCTTCTTTTTATTATTTCTTTTCTTTTTTCTATTGTGGTCGTTTGTTTTTTTTTCTGCTTCTTAGTGTTTAATTTCAATGCGTGCCAGCCAGTGTCAGCTGCTACTTACCACAATGTTGTTGCCGCGAGTGCAGCTGTGAAGTATTTAGAACTCAGTGTGCGATTGTCCGTTGTTCTAGTTATTGTTGTGCTTGCCGCGCTCATTTACATCGTTTGTCGCTTAATCACCGCTAAGTTGTTATGATCAGCATTTACTGGATAGCTGGCGGGCTGGCGGGTTGGCGGTCAACAAAATATTTAGCAACGCCTGCCATCGGTTATTTTCTTTTTTTCTTCTCTCTTTTTTACGCACATCCAATTAGCGGCGTGAGCCAATCAGTTAAATAGTCAACGAGCACTTGTGAATATTTGCTCTCAAAGCACGCGCCTGGTCATTCACTTGGTGTGCAGAAAAATACCAGCAAACTTCAATTTCAAGTGATCGCGCAGACGATTATTCAGCAAAGCTCTTACCATTGTTGCGTTCTTCTACCGCGCCTCCACTCCCGCAGCCATCACTTAATGTTCTTTTAAATATTACTGAACATCAGTCCAAGTAGCAGTCAGGCGACTGTAAAAGTCCACGCGCTTTTATGCTACTGGTCGAAACTGATCAAAGCATGCGTATCTCTTATCTTGACCAGGCTAGGCGGTGTGCTCTTAAGGTGGTCTCACCGTAGAAAAAGAGTGAGTCGCTACCTGTGAAGGATATCTTCACACTTTTTAAATGATCGACAAAAGAGCGATCGTCTAGATAGCTGGTCATGGAAGGTAACTTTCTAGTCTTGAAGAAAACTTTAAACGAGAGCCAGAACGACTGCAAGGACTACTATTGGAATGCCCGAAACCTTAATGGGAAAGGTACAGCGACCCGTGAGATGTCCTCCTGACTCTCGCCAGGCATATGCTGTTATCGGAGCCCAACCACCAACTGTAGCAGATGAGGAGCCCCTGCTGCCCCGCGCGTCCCGCGTCGTTCTGGCACAATTGCGATCTGGATACTGTAGTAGGCTCTACTCCTACCTATCCAAAATCAACCCTGACATACCCAATACATGTCCGGCATGTGCAGATTCTCCGCACGATATCAATCACCTATTCACAGGTCCTCTCAAACCCACTCATCTAACCCACCTCTCCCCCTTGGCCAACCCTGTCGAAACTGCACGTTTCCTGGGCCTCCCCCTAGATGAGTTCGACGACAACGACCATGGGTGAATCCGCTCTTTACGGGGCGTGATAACCGCTACAACAACAACAACAGCATGCCCTCGCAATAGTATGGGCTGACATCACCGCCATCCACCGCGGAAATGAAATGGACAAATCCGTAGGATATTCCGATATCTACCTCGGCTGTCATGTAAAGTAGCGTAGGTTCGATGTTGGATTTGTGATAGGCTAGATCTTTCGTCGTCAAGTCCTGTCGTTTACTCCGGTGGACGAGCGCCCCACGATGATCAAAGCGAATTTCAAGCTGAATTGTAGCCATGCCCCGATGACTATAAGTGCTAGTTATGCGTACACTCCGAGGACCGACCATTTTTTTGCAGAGAAGATCCATGTGCAGCTCGACGTCGGAAAGCTGCAATTGCAACATACAGAGCCATTCGCAACTGATAGGAATTCGCGAGTATTGAGCGCACATTTCTCTTTCTCTACGCACCGCCCCTGAAGAAGTTATTAGATTACAACGACTCCGAAGGAAAACCTGGTACTACGAGGAATGTTGCGCTTCCGCAAAAAAAAAGAGACGCTGCCTACAGAGTTACAGAGCGCTTGGGCGCAACGCGAGCTGTATGGGAGCGTGGCGGAGGATTGAGAAAGGAAGAGAGACGTATTATTTTCAGAAAGAAAAGAAGCTAACATAGAAATTTCAAAATATGTGAAAGCGAAGAGCTTGAGATGCTAGCCGACAGAAAAGGTGCATGGAAATTTTTCCAGAAGGGGCGGTGGCTTACGGGGGTAAATTCCTTTGAAAAACAAAGGTCGGCGACATAACAACTTCGAAAATATAACAGGCGAAAGCCAGCTGATCGATTTTGTTTCAATTATGATGAAGCTAGTGATGTTGTTCAAGCAAATTTTACAAAACGGCAACCAATTTAGTTTAAAGCAGCTTTTTGTCGACAAATAGTGTGCGTCGAGTCTTTTTTCACTGGTTTTCCCACGATTTGACGTGGCGCGAATATAAGATATCTGATGAATGGTTAGGACCTTGACTTTTGGTCTCACATAAGGGAGTTCGGTAGAACCGTTTGGTGCGCGTTACCGGCTCCTCGCCATCGTACAAGAGTAGCTCAGCTGACAATATACCATCAGCGCATACGGGTTCATAGCTTGCTCTTTTTTAGCGGCGTTATTGATATTTTCACTTCGTCATAGTCGGGTAATGGAGCGATAACAACGTCGCTCTCGATTGATATCGCCACTCAGCATCGAGCAGAAGTGCTCCCTACATAATTTAAGTACATATGTATGTTCTTCATGTTCGCCATTTAGCGACATTATTAAAATGGCTTTCCGCGCTTTTTTGAAATCGAAGGTTGTTGTTTTTTTCGGCTTTGTAGATATACACCTTCTACTATGGCAACATTTCTTGTATTCTCGGCACTCGTTGCTTGCAAAAAATTATCCTGAATTTCCGTCTCCTCAATCATTTTCAATCAAGTTGAGTTATTCTACAATATTTTTTCTTTTCAATTCTTTTTCATAGTGACACAGCTTGAATACACACTACGAATAGGAGACTTTATGAAGCATTGCTGCAAATTTTCATACATCCTTCCGTCAATAATTTTCTGCTTCTAACTGCACTCAGCAAGTGTATTGCTTCCTTTTAGTTTTGCTTTCTTTCCCATCATCCATTTATCGTAAATATTTTTCTCACACATCACTGATAACATATGTGACATCATTTATGCAACGTTAGTGTATGAGGGATGGTGCAAGTTATGGAGGGTTGAGGATGGTGGGTATTGGGTGATTTGTCGCCAGCATGCTCCTCCTTCATATGCTTGCTCTGTTCGCCCACTGTGATTTGCCAAGTGTCAATGCATTGATGAGAATTGAGTATTCATTGCTTCAATTCGAACGTTAAACGATTGATTGGCATATTCGGGTTAAGGTTGTGCAAATTGATGGCAATTGCAGAGAGCTTATAGTAGATTGAAGTTTATAGCATTGATTTGAAAAACAATATTATATGGCTGGTATGGGGGGTGACGGGATTTTGTTGCTGCTCTTATTTTCATTTTTTCCATTAAAAGAAATATGCACTATAATGTCTATTAGACCGAAGCGTAAACGAAAGGCTTGCAATAACACCGAAAAAGTGTGAATTTATGCATCATAAAAACCTGCGTTGCAGTTGCAAAATCGTATTTCCCCTCATGTTTTTTAAATCTCATTTATTACTCAATTTCACAGTGTAATAAACATACTCATTCTGTGGCAAGCTTTTCTTCGTACAAACATTTATCTAAGATTGTGTTAAATTCAAATTCTATTTAGTTTACCAAATTTAACTTTGGTTTCGGTAAAATTAAACATTTTGGTAATTGATCAATTTCGTTATGACACTAAAGTCCTAACGAAGCAAACATTCAGGCCTTTTTGCTTTTCATAACTAGCGGATAGGGACTTTTAACAAGTTTCTATGCCTGATTTGTTACTCACTAATTTCTCTATTCAATTCTTCAAAAAATATAATACAAAAAAAAAAATAATATAAAAAAATACAGCTCCTTCTACAAAAAAAAAAACAAAAAAATTTACAAATTGAATCATCAAACTTTGCGCAAATTTAAATAAAACTAAAAAAAAAAGATTCATTAAAATTTCAAACTTTTTATACAGATTTTTTTAAACAAATTTCGAGTATCCAGTTTTACAGCCCACAGAATTTTAATATCAAAAGTGCAATTTTCAGTTGTTACAAACGTCCATTTATTTTTTATACTTTTTTTCTTGCTGATGGTGCCCTTCCATTTAAAAACAAATTCGTTTCTTCGTTATATGGGAAAAAAATGAGCAACACCGGTGGCAAAAAACATAAATTATAACAAATCAATGCGATTTTTACCTTCCTAAAATTTTCAATTTTCAATCGTACTAAAATTTAATGGCTTGTAAAACTGCGTATCCAAAAGCTTTCTAAAAACTCTGATTAAAAAGTTTGAAATTTTCATTTATTTTGTGCGAATTATATTGAAATTTGCAAAAAATTAAATTTTGTATATAAAGTTATCGATTACATTAATATTGTCTATATAGTTATCGATGCCATTACACCCTTCGTCACGCTCGTTTACTTATATTCATTATCGCTATTGTTATCTATAGATAATATTGTACCTAATTATTATCGATATCTTTAGCATTATCGCTATCGGTAATTATCATTATTTATGTTGCAATTGATATTATTTTGTATTTAGTTATCGACGATTTCATATCTTTAGCATTATCGCTATCGGTAATTATCATTATTTATGTTGCAATTGATATTATTTTGTATTTAGTTATCGATGATTTCATTGTATACAACATGTTCTAAACGATATACTCAAAATTATCGATTACATTAATGTTATCGATATTGAGATCGATATTGCCATTATCGCTATTATTATCTATGGGTGTCATTATCCTAATTATTATCGATAACTTTAGTATTATCGTTATCGTTAAAGCTATCGATATCATTATGAAGATTTATACGAGTATGTACATATCTGGTCATCGCTATTCTTAAATTTACGGTTTTTCGTGATATCGATTGTATCCGCATTTCTGTTCATTTAACTGTATAAAAATTGTGAAGTACGTCCCACCACCCTACATCTTTTTCTGTTCATAGCAACCGCCATTTTGCCGTAGTAATTTATTAATCTGTTTAATCTCAGTGCGTTAATGACAGTTTAATACGACTTTATATTAAAATGATATGCGCCTACAAGCATTCACACATACACACATCCATGTGCGCACTCCGATACTCGTTTAAATGCTCATGTATGTATTGTAATTTACAGTTATTATTGTTAATTTCACCGTTTAAATGTTTTTGCAATATTATTATTATTATTATTACAACGAAGTAGCTACTTGCATAGCCGCTCTGCTGTGCTGCACTGTTGTTGTGTTTTTTATTTTCTGCTTTCTTGCAAAAAAATGTATATTATACTAGCCGGCGGTTAATTAAAATTTAACCAAGCGACTAACCGAACGCCAAACAAAACGGCAAACCAAACGACCACCAAACCCGGCAAATGGAGCTGGAAACTACCGACCGGCGTGACAAGCTGTGTAGTAGTGGTATTTGTGTGTGTGTGTGTGTGATAAGAAAAGCAAGCTGCGAAAAAATAGAGCCTGGAAAAAAAGTGAGAGAAAAGGAAAGCTCAGAGCAGCTGACAGTGAGGACCAGGACAGAGCAGGGGTAGTTTACAGTTGTTTGTTTGGCATAAATTAAATTATTGCGCACAATTTACAAGAATCACAGTGTCGTACGTGCATCCATGTGCTGGCTTCAGTGTGTGTGTGTGTGTGAGTGTAGGTGTGTGTGGAATACATATCGCAACAAAGATAAATATAAAAGTCGTTGTTGCTTTGCTGTTGTTGAAAGTGCGGTAATTTTTGCCGCAAGCAAAATGTATATAAATTAATAAAATTGATTTAAAACAATTTGACCACGACCGCAAAACCGCAAAAACAACTACTATAAATAAACGCAAATGATAATTGTGGAAAGTCAGCAAAAGAAAAACCAACTCATTACTTGCATATCTACATACATACATGTGTGTCCGAGTGTGTGTGTGTGTGTGTGTAGTAAATTGCGAAGATGTGCGCGTATAGCTGAATATTTGTAAACGTACTATTTACAGCGCATATAGCAAAATTAGTAGTATATTATTAGCTTAGTTTGCGGTGAGTGCTTTTGGAGAAACATAGGAAAATGAAGACGTATAGAATCGATAGCTAATAATATAATAAAATACCGATTAATGTTAGCTACAACGATAACGACCACATATATGAAATATATTGCTACATCGATAAATACAAAAAATCAATAACGAAATTGATAACCATGTATGGAAAACGATAACATAACGATAATAATTGCAATAAATAATAATAGAACACCGCTACTGTTAGCTACAATTGTGATGGTAAAAAAAGGCACATACTGCGACATCGATAAAAATAAAAAATTAAAAATTAAATCGATAACCCTTTATAAATATCGATAGCGATAAAGATAGAACTATAGATAATAATATAATAAAATACCGATTATGTTAGCTACAACGTTAACGATAAAGAAAAAAAATCAATAACGAAATCAATAACAATGTAAATACTATATCGATAACGATAACGATAACAATTGCAATATATATTCATAAAATACTAATAATGTATCTATAACGGCGACACTAACAATAATCAAATATATTGCGGACTTCGATAATGTCAAACATTCAATAATCAAATCGATAACTATGTCTATCGACAGGGATAGCACTAGCAAAGCCTATGCCAGCATTAATAACGAAAAGATATTAACAATAATGATAACGGCGTCGATAACAAAAAACAGATAATGATATCGACAACAATAGTGTTAACAATAACAACAACGGTAACAATATAAACACGACTTTAAGAACAAAGAATTTGGGCATAACATATCACATATTACACAGCAATAATCGTTCCACCGATAGCGGGAAAATTTCGATAATTATATCGATCGTAAACAATTTTAATGTTATCGATAACCATAATCACAATACCACCGATAACTGCAACAAATACGAGGAAAATTTAATTTAATTTTAAAGTGGACAACTAAAAAATTTAGATTTTTATGCCTATAATTTTATTTATTTTAAGAATAATTTTTGAGTTTAAGGGCAGTTTTATATTTGGAAAGTATTGAAAAAATTTAACAAAAGACAAAGCGGTAGAAACTATTGCTGCTATTTCGGATATCACTACAACTCCTCTTCCGATTTCATTCAAGACTCTGTCCGGACTTGAATCAAGGGATTTCACCTTGCCAGGCAAGTACGCAGCCAATGGTCCAAAGCGAGCACTGTGGCTTTTACCAACTTCCTACTTCTAAACACCATTATTGTTTTTCCTTTTTCGTTAACTCAAAAAACAATTTAACATTTTATTTAATGGACCGTTATACCTACTGCTTTATCTAAACTACTGTAAATTTCTTCAACTCGATTAAAAACCCGAAACATTACATTTTTTCATCTTAAAAAAATTATTTGCCTGTTTGACATTTACCAACTTCTCCTAAAAACTCGTTTAGCATTCTTTTATTGCAAAAAAAAACTATGAACCCAATTTTTATAGCGCCACCAACATAACGATAATAAATTTCGATTGCAGGCAAAAGCAGCTAGTGAGCAGATGGGGATGAAGTTAAAAAAAAAAAATACGAAGATAGAACTTGCGACACGTAATAACGAAAGTGTGAAATCCCGGATATATGGAACATAAAATTTATGCGATTTATTGAAAAGCGAATTGTTGTAATAAAGCTAGAAAATTATAAATATGTATATAGTTATCGCAGATTTGTCCGCATAAACAAATGAAAGATTTTTACTAAATTTACTATCTTTATTTCATAGCTTGCTTATGATGACCCACTCTAAGCCATCCCAAACTTTATAATCTACTTAAATAATTCAGTTAGCTGTTCGCTCCTACTCTCGGCTTTTATGGCGCTGAGTTCCAAAACAAATTCCACCACATTATCAATCACATTTTATTGCGTACCAACCACAGCACCACAAAAACAACCACGCGGTCGTTGGTCGGTCAATCGATAGTTATTACGACCACCTGCCGCGCATGCCATTTCTCAAACGCTCGCACATTTATATAACCATTTAGTTTTATCCTTTATAGTTTGTGCAGTTAAACCTTTCGTGCTGCGCTTTGTGGTCAACGTTATGTCCCACACATGTGTGTGTGTGTATAACTGTCAACTTTTTCTATGCGTTCTATGGGTGTGTGTGAGTGTGGCAATGCCACTCACGCTAAAATTATTAAATTTATTTTATATCCACCACAATTGGCAAGGCGCGAGGCAGCAAGCTAAAGTCCATCTGAGGTTAATATTTTTTTGTTTTTTTTCGGAAGAGTAAAACTACTAGTTTTGAAATCACGAGTAGAAAAATGTGGCAGGCAACAACAATTTTTAGGTTAGGGAATCGAAAAAGGTGAGGCGACCAACACAGGTCGATGCTACTGAGCCAGGGTTAAAAAACCCTCTAAAAGTGTTTTGAAAAGTTAGCTCGTTTAAAATTTTTGTCAATATCTGGAAGGATACGTATTTATTGTTGTACTATATAAGTATAATAGAAGATTTACCGGCACCTCTCAAGCGCCCAGATATCAATTACGATAACCTTATCGAAAACAATTTCGGTAACGGCATCGAAAACAATTACGATAATATTATCGTGGAAATTGCGATAATCAAGTCGATAACAATTTATAAATCGAGATCGATAGTACTGTGGATAATGAAAGCGAAAATTATTCCGATAACGATGTTGACAACAAAAACTCCGAAATACACCTCATGAGGTCAAGTAAAATGTATGTGCCGAATTCGATAAGTTTTGATCAAATAGATTGCTTGGTTCCAGCAAAATTGGAGAGGATTGATTGAATAGTTTCGAGCAGAGACCAAAACTAAACGTTTTTTGACTTTTCCCGCCAAAAAAGTCATATTTTTCGATCATTTTTCTTCTTTTTTTTTTTTTTGATAAAAAAAATAGTCGTTATTTTTGGCATTAAATTATACCGATTATAATTGATCACTGAATCCATCATAGTCCGAATTTTCGTGAAATCTACGAAGAAGCTATCACCGAATCCACCGAAGCACTTTGAATGAATTTTCTATTCGGACTAAGCGATGCGATTTTCGTAACATCTCCGAAAATCGAGCTACGATGAATACAGCTATTTTTATTCATTAGTTTTTATTCATTTAGCAACTTGCTCCAAATTGGGGCATTTCCAAGCCCGTTTTGCAAACTTTTGTAAAAAAAACTTCATCTGTTTGTATCTATGGATTTAATTTTGGCCTCTGGCTTTCACAAAAATGCATACATAGTGCTGTTTATGCTAAAAATATTGTTAATAATTAATTGAACGTACAACCGGAAATAGAAAACGTCACACACCATACTGCCTGTAAATAAAGTGGAATTAAAAATGTGCTAATAGAAAAGTAGAAATAGAAGTATTGTACTCTTTGTCGGTGACAAAAAAAAAAAAATTCAACGTATACTACAAATATAATTGAAGCGAGAAGTTGGCAAATGTTTTATCTTTTCTTTTTGGTAGTGTATTTATAACTAAGTTTCCAGTTTAATTTCACTGCTTCCTCTTTTCAATATTTAATTAAAAAGTTGTATGGCATTTGCACTTTTACCACTTCACGCGCAAAGGAACTATGACACTATCACATTCAGCGAATAACTAGGAAAAGGAAGCATAAAAAAAGCTGAACGCTTTCGTACTAAAAACCAATCGCATGGAAAAGTGTATCGAACTGCTGTTGATATGAAACGGAAATAAAATTAAATAAAACAAAACGAATTCTATGCTAGCGATAGGGAGTCTAATAGTAAGGACTGGACTGCGTTGGTTTGGTCATGGTAGTAGTCGCGATTTTTAAGAACACAACTCAAAAGCAAAACAATTTCAAAAGCTATCGTTGACAAGCACTTCAGTTACAGCAAACTTCTCAACCAACTTTCGACTACCTTTTAACGTGTTTCGCGCGCGCAAAAAAACGCAAAGGTTGTTGTTTGAAAGAGCGTAGTGCGTTTAACAAGCAATACGCCTTAGACAAGGCGCGCGCGCGCAATTCTTTTGCGTTATTTGCTAATTAGTGCGCTCTTGTTTTTTCCTGTAAATCCACATTGTTTGAAACTTTCGCCAGTCAACCAACATACTTACCGTTTTTAATGCAGACTAAGCCGAGTGCAATGCAAAATGGAAAGGAGAAACCTCTGCCACACTTTTGCTTTGAAAGTTGCAGCGTTATTGGTAAACAAGATAGAAAAAGTTCGAGAAAGGAGTAGAAAGTTTATGGGGTGTCGCAAATTATCTATAGTGGTGATCATATATAGATTCCTGTTCGAGGTGTTCACTTGAGGGTAATTATTAAAAAGTCGCAGGTTTTTAATATAGTATATTTGTTTTTTGATTTTTCTTACTGATTTTATGTTCGATTGAAACACCGGTTAAGATTATTTAGCTAGTTTGAACTGGTAGAATAAAATTTCACTAGGAAAATTTTAAACTAGACAAAAAAAAATGGTTTTTTAAATTTTTTTTTAGATATCTCAAAAAACTGATTTAGAATGAAGACTATTTTTTTCAATAGAACTCTTAATAATAATGAGCTATACGCAATAGAAAATACATGAAAAATAAATTTCGAAAAACTTTAAAAAACTACAAAATAATTTTAAAAAAATAGCTGCTAATTTCCTACAGCAAACTCAATACAACATAAACGAAGAAATCCTATTTTAATTTTCAATACAATTTCTATGGTTATTTTCTACAGCGCGCTGAGCTTAAAGTTAATTCTATAGCAAATAAAATAACAAATAGTTAGCCTAAAAAAATAAAAAAGCATCACTGTTAAGACGCAACGTTAATTTATTGAAGAAACCCCAAAGTAAATGTTGCATATTTTTAGGCAACTTTTTGTTAGACAATGTCCTAACTTCTGCTTCGGCCATGTTCGGACACTAAAGTTCGATTTCAGGTCGCCTTTGGCCAATTTTGGTTACTTTTTTTTTGTACCGAAGCCGAACCTGACTTAAGGTTAGGTGAGACCCGAAAAATCGGCAGTCGGTAGTTAGCTATTTTTTTTGTTATTTTATTTTCTGTAGAATTCTACGGGCTCTGCACGAAGTTTTTGTTAGAGGAGGCCTCTCGATCTAACATTTTAACCCTCTAGCGATCTTACAAACTGATATTTCTGTAGACTTCTCACACAAAAAAAAAAAACAAAACGACCCAGTTGAGAGACCATTGGTGGTTTGTAATATTCTACAAAAAATATTCCTTGAAAAGCTTGACCCGAACATAGAAGAACAAAAGCGAACTAACAAAATCGCTAAAGCAGAAAATGGCATTGCCAGTTAGTCAGGAGAAGAAAGTCTTGGTGAAGAACAAGTGGGTTGGTCCAAACTTTTTCTCGTCTTAAGTAGACCAACAAATTGAGAAGGAATCATAAAATATTATCAGATGGGGCGTCTTACAAATCATGTGTTTCACTCAGTTGCCCCACAACTATTGCTGAAATTTGGATCTATTATATAAAAGCAGTTTGAATGCTTCAGAGTAATTTTTGCTTGCCTTACAGAACTAAATAAAATTCGAAACGATATTTCTATGTAGCCAGCAACTCAACCAGCCTAAGAAAAGATCTGGTTCCTACACACGAAACCTTCAATTACATTTAGTTTTATAATTTTTGATATATGTAAATGTAAACCTCGTATTACTTTTCTCCCATATTTTTATCACATCCATATTTTTACAATGACTAATAAAATTCTCCTCTTCATCTTTCATTTACAGAGCTTGGGCATACTCGCCTCTATACCCGCCGGTCTACTCATACTCGCACTATTCGGTCTATTATTATATCTGCTAACGCGTTGTTGCGATCGAAAGCCGCGCAAGCCGAGCGCACAGCGTTGCCAGAGTTGCTCATTAGTGATAATTACGCTGATGACATGTGCGGCGATTGGTTTGGGTAAGTAGATGATTGAAATTTTGAAAAAATAAATACGTATTAATTCGAAATAAATATCGAGAGCATTCGCTAATTTTAGAAAAAGAAAAAAGAAAGCAGATTGAAGTTATTTACTATGATTGCTCTTAATGAGCGAATGCTCCGATTATATTAATATTTCACTCATAACTACTACTTTTTTTGTGATGGTAAAATATACGTATATTTGCTCTGATAGGGCATCTATATATGGCGCACAGATGGCAATGCTGTATTCTTAATTCTAGATGAAAAGAAAGCGTTTGTGATTTATGATTTAAACTCCCCACGCCATATGCTTGATATTTCATTCATGGGCCAATGCGTCTGTACTTCTCAACTAGCTTAAGCGAAAACATTCGATTAGTAATTATTGCGATTTATCGTCAGAAATTAATCGATTTACCAGTCGTTTCGATTAAGCCCGAAAAATTGGAAAGCCATTCAATAAGTTATAAAAAAACTGACTGATATATTCCTTTTTCGTTAAATTATGGAAATTTAGGGTAACACGAGATCGACGCGAAAGTATCATACCTAAAGGACTCGATATCCAAAATATCGATACCAAATTAAAAATAAAGTTTAGTCATAATTTCTTATAAAAAGTTACCTGCTTATCTTTTAGAAAGAATTTCCACAAGTAAGGACATGATATCGTGTCGAAAGTATCGATATAGTACTCATCAAAGGTATAGCTCTGAAAAAAAAAACCGGTACCCACAAATATCGAATTGAAATAACTCGATATCTAAAATATCGATACTAAATTAGAAATTAAGTTCAGTCGCCATTTCTTACCTGGTTATCTTGGTACCACTCAGAAAGTGTTTGCTCTAATATTTATTATGTCATTAGCTCACCATTTTTACCCTTTCTGGTCCTTCGTTTGATTTTTTATTTTAGTAATTTTGGCAATTTTTATGTCTCCAATATAGCACTTCAAACCTGAATGAAGTTGACCGCACAAGACACAACTCAATTTTGGAAATGGATTAGCCTACATCGTGCTTGATGCATACTGGGACTGAAGTTCAAGTATTCGTTTCCAAAAAATATCGCTTTGAAAGTTTTGAGTAAAAAATATCAGTATCGAAGGGCAACGAGTAGCGATATGGTATGTTGTTGTTATTGTTCTAGCGGCTAGTCACGCCCTGTAAAGAGCGGGTTCACCCATGGTCGTTGTCGCCAAACTCATCTAGGGGAGGCCCAGAAAACGTGCTGTTTCGACAGGGTTGGACCAGAGGGAGAGGGAGGTTAGATGAGTGGGTTTGAGAGGGCATATGAATAGGTGAATGGTATCGTGTGGAGAATCTCCACATGCCGAGCGATATGGTATCACATCATATGGTATCATATCGAAATTCGTGTTCCTATGCATAAGTACCCGTTAGATTAAATTGCCAATTTTGGAAAATTGGTACCCTTTCCATATTTATGTCATTTATGTCCCGAATACTGCACTTCAGCACTTCGTCTGAGCAAAGTCAACAACTCAGGGCACATCTCACCTAAAATTGCAAAGGGATTTCTTTGTGTTCCTTCATGCTATTTTCAATCCATACCCAACTGCGCGAGGAAAAATAACGTAAATAGAACGCTATAGTCGTGCGGTCGGTTGTCAGTCGCATAGAAAATTTGTATCTACACTACACTTTTTAAAGTGTCAGACGCTGTCATATTTTAAATTAAAATACCTTTCTTTTCAATGGATTTTCTTCCTTTTTTTAATTTTTATCGTGAGTCCTTTTTTGAGCTTCCCTTCATTTTTTCTACATATTTCTTTAATTACTTGAGTATTCAACTAACTGCAACCAAATATGTCATGTAAGAGATAAGATTTTCATTGGATAATTGCCAGTGGAAGTATTTCGTAGCAATCGCATTGTAAATCGCATTGTGAATCGAGGTATAAAAACAATTTAGTAGACAATGAAAACAAAAATGAATATAGCAAAAAAGTAAGGGCAAAAATAGAGAGGAAAAATTTGGAGTATAGTAAAAAGAAAGAAAGAAAAAAAAAACATCCTAGACAAAACGGAAAAGTCGCCAAGTTAGACATAAACAAAGACGCGATAGCTGGTCTCAACAACAAAGTACTGATGGCTTTATGCTGCAATACCCTAACTACAACAAAACAAACAAACAAAAAACCAAAAAAAAAGCAGAAAACCCCACACACACACACACAAATCCACACAAAGCACTACTGTCCTCTCGCGCTATTAGCAAAGGTTAACGACTGTTTTGTTATCGTCGTCAGTGTTGGTTATTTTTATTATTTTCCATACCTTTTCTACACTTCTCTTTCGACTTGGCTTTCTTTCTTTCTTTAACTATTAACCTCCACACTTTTTCCCTGGCTCATGGCAGTTTCACAATTTTATCATTGCTCTCACATCTTGTGTGTGTGTGTGTGTGCCGAACCGTTACTTTTTGCGTTTTCCATGCGTTTTATCAGTTCAAATGAAAGCCGTGAGTTTGTTGTAGCATACTTTGTGGCGTACAGCCACTCAATGCTTTTTTCTCCTCTGTTTTCTGACAAGATTGACAACAGTTTTTCGATTTACAACTTTATTTTCATAACGACTGAGGCAACGTAACAGACTTTTGTGTGGTATAAATAAGTATTTTGTATTACTGGTGCAAAACTGAGGGTTATTGCGAAAGCAAAGCTAAAGAAAGGGACTTTGTTGAGGTCTAAGCCACCATTGAATAAATATAAATTGGATTTTGAAGTCACATTCACTTTCGGCTGTCAGTGATAGTCATCAAATAAATTATCAGCATCACCGCATATGAAAATGTTAAACAAAAAAATGGAAGTAATAAAAATAGAAATAAAATAAAAAATGGTTGCATAAATGCCTAAAAATAGGCAACCCTTATTTTTCGTTTCGTTTTCAAAATACATATACTTGAACCGAAAAAAATTTCAATAACAGAAATAGTAGGCAAATCTCCATATATACATATGTACGTTGTGCTCACAAAAATTATAGCAATATGAATTCATAAGTTTTCATAACTTCCTTATTTCACTTTCTTCATATATTTTTTTTAGAAAAATATAATTAATGCTATAACAAAAACCACGTCAGTTGGAGTTTCAAACTTTCTGCAAAAGTTATAAAAATTCACGAATAAAAAAAAAATTGTCATCATAATTTTCTGAAAATTTTCGAAGCCTCAAACTTTAAATAAAATCATTTTTGAATCAGTGGGTATCATATTCCTACAATTATTTCAGGTTCAAATTGAAATACAGTTATCCAGTCGCACCCTAAAAGTTGGTAACAGATTAGTTATACCCTAAAAGTAGGCATCATACTACAGATATTTTCAGAATTGCAATAGAATATACATATCTAGGCGCACTCCAAAAATCAATAAGGTATTTTCGGAACTCTAAAAAAGGGGCACCAGTTTTGAATCGAAATGTACAACATGAACTTTTTATTTTCAGGAAATTATACCTGACCGCTCCCCAAACGTAAGAAATATATTGTATTTTAATACTAAAGCCAGACATCATATTGAGACGATTATTTCAAAATTTAATGGGAACCTCTCTCTAGTCACAGCCTAAAAACTATGCATGTAATATAACAAAAAATCTAGAAGAACCAGAAAATGTTACCCTATATTGTGAATTTTATTTCAGCTCTGAAGCAAAACATCAGAAAATAACACTGCATATGCTGTAAAAAAAATTGTGTGTTAAATTCGGAAAGTAGGCAACACATTTCAGTTGAAACACTAGTTTGATTACAATTATGCCGCAAAAATTTGGTTTAAGCCCTGTAATGATGGGAACTGCTTTGCCGTAGTATGACTTACTAAGTTCGTAGCATTGGCAAAACAATATTTGTATTCTGCGTCATAGTTTTAGGCGCAGTGGGGAAGACAATTGTCTTAGTTTTGAGCCAAGATGGAAAATTTGTACTTTTCAATAACAAAACTTATCTGAGAACGCAGCAAATTTCTTTACTATACCTAAAGCATCATTGGATGCTTGCATATTGGATATGAATGTACAAATATTTATCTGCGTAGTCTTATATTAATCTTAAAATTAGGCTAAATATTTTTCCCACTATCCTAAATGTAGACATTATCATAATATTAGTTCAAACTTAAAGAGCATTGCTTTCTTTATTTTGAAAAATCGCAAAACTAGGCAATATCTTTTCACTAGAACTCTAAAATTTTACACAAAATTGTCATATACCCTATGCTGATGACCTGGCAAAACTCATCAACCTGACAGTTGTGAGATTTACTCCGCCTAAAATTATGCGGCGAAAACGGATTTCAGACCTCCAATGCTGTCAATAGTCGTTACAGTTATTATGCCCTACTGAGTACGCGATATCGACGGAATATTCTGCGATATAGTTTTAGGCTCAGTAAACCTGAAAACTGTCAGATTGATGAGTTTTGTCAGATCATCAGGGGATAGATAATGGAAGCAAAGTCCCAAGCTTGGCTCATTTAGCCAGCAACCATTCATAACATTTCACAACTAAAAGTATGCTATGTTTTTTGTTAACTACAACAAAATCGGTTGAACGCGTAGCAAGCAATTTTTAACTCATATAAAACTAAAACTACCTATGTATATTGCATACACTAAACATAAGTCAATTCAAGTCTAAATGTATACAAATATTTTTCACTCTCAAAGGTACATAAAACCATTTTACATTTCGTCAGCTTAGTTGCAATGTAATTTGTCTGCTGATTGCTTTTACTTTTACCACAGCAATGACTTTAATTGAATGATAATTAATAGTAGACAATTTTATATGCAATTAAACTTTTGACATTCGGTTGAAGATGTAATTGATGTACAATGAATTGATGCAGCAAAAACAAGCAGAACGTAGAGCTTATGATATTTGCGGCATTTAATTAAAGTAGGCTACAATATGCAAGTGACAGATACTCGTATGAGTAGTACAAAAATTAAGTTAGAAGAAGATAAAAAGCAAACCTAATACTTAACTGCCTACTTAGTAAGCCACAATTTATTGATTAATCGCAGCGGCAATGCAGGCGGTGCTTAAGGCACCCGCTTTTTTTACATAAGGAAAATAAACTAATATAAACTATTTTCCTTGCTGTAAATCCTGCTCTTCCATCGCTAATCGTCATTTTCCTTCTTGCGCCGCATTATTGACTTTGCTTGGCTGCGAATTTCCCGCAAAGCAATTTTCAACACAAACACACAGAGATACATACATAGATAGTTGCCTGTTTCAAACATAAGTTCTTTATGCCTTCCATCCCGCCTGCTTTTCGGACGCTCATCTCGCTTTAGAGTGTAAATTAATTAAAAGCTTTTATTGTAATTGTCAAGCAGTAGTAGAAGTATTGTAGCAATATATATAGGTTGTTTTTCTTATTATTGTATTATACCAGCTTGTTGTGGCTGTGCACAACTCGTCTACACAAGAAGTTTATATTCTAGATTACTGTTGGCGAGCCAATGCCAAGAAGTCATATACAGCGCACGACACAACAATAGCACAAATAGGTACATTTTCACAAATGTTAACTATTTATTTACTTTACATTATAAAACACCGGTTTAGTCCATGTTTTTTCACACTTTGTGCAAATCGGTGAAAAATTCAACAAACTTTAAATACCTACTATTTTAAAATTTTCAATTTGAATTTTTGGAAAAAATTTGGGTATGCAGTCTTATAGCCCATTCAATTTTAGTACAATAAAGTGCAAGTTTCAAGTAGCTACAAATTACCGCTGATTTTTTAAAATTTTTCTACCAACGATGTTGCACAGTTCACCCCCATATAAAACAAAATCCGAGCATGCGTTATATTATGGACGCATTTGCGGAAGAGCGGCAGGAAACAAATTGCCAAAAATCAACTTTATTAGTAGCCGCTTGAAACTTGCGCTCTTGTATGCTAAAATTAAATGGTCTATAAAACTGCATGCCCAAATTTTCTAAAAACTCGACTGAAAAGTTTGGAAATCGCATGTAAAGTTTGTTGAGTATTTTCACCGATTTGAATAAAGTTTTTTTTAATCCTCGTTTGTTGTGGAATGAACGATATATATAAAAAAAACAGTAAGTAAAATCTAATTAAGAAAAATAAATATAAATAGCCGAACTTGTGAATATGTGATTGTGTTATCGTTCGGTCGCGCACTGTATGTTTTTTTGTATACATTTGTAGCACTGAAGTATTAAATTACAGATTTGTATGTGTTTCTCGCCTTTCCTACATCCTTTTGCATCCTAAATATATCTATATAAAACCAACACATTTTAGGAAATTAATTATATTTTTGCTTCATATATGAACACTTATTGTGCAGTGAATCCTTTTCTCAGCCCTACTTCATTAACTTGCTGCTGTTTTGCCATTTGTGTTTTACCTTTTTTCCCTTGCAATAAATAACTCGTGCATGGCTGTAGGTTTGAAAGTGTAGCATTGCTGTGTGGAGTAATTTAAGAAAAATAAAATAGCAAATTATTGAAATTAATTTAGACTTGCCAAACATCTTGAGTTGAATGAAAGGGCAGACTGGATTATAGGCAGTACTAAAACTGAAATACCAATTTAGGTTTCTTTAAAAAATGCTTAACAATTTTGTATATGTAAAATTGTTAGTTTATTAGAAATACAGCAAACTTTGACGTACACAAATATAGAAATTATAGCTGGCATTTTCAGCATTTTTTGTGTATTGAATAAAAAATAAATCAAGAAAATGTTTATAATTTGCCATTTTTTGCTTAACCAAAAAATAATAATGAAAATGTTTTTATATATGTACATATGTAACTGTTTATATCGAAGAAAATGAGAAATAAAATTTTCGGAAAATATGGATTCATACCATTTTGGGTTATGACCCAACATTTTGTTTAAATATTTTCATTTTTTGTGACTTTGAAAAAACTGTTACTTCTGGTGTTTGAAAATTTTCCAAATTGTTAATTTTTATTTCTTCTTATCTAAATAAATATCTAATATAAATTTCAGAGTTGCTTTTTAGCTTTGTTTTAGTTTAGCCATGGTTGCATGCAATTTTTAAAAAGTTTTAAATTTTTTTTTTGTATTTAATGATAATGATAAATTGATCAAGAAAATTTGAAATTATTTTACTTATGTATTACTTTTAATTTTAAATAAGAAAAAAATTTCAAGTGAAATTTTAGAAAAATTACAAATAATAACAGTTTTTATAACCAACATTTTTTTTAATATTTCCATTATATGTGGCTAAACATTTTTTTTTAACTTTAGTGTCTGAAAATTTACCAGCTTTTTTAATGTTATGTTTTTAACAAATTAAAACGATTGGTTTTACTTATACCTTGGGAAATTTATGTATATGTATTATAGTAATTGTAGGTCCTATTTTCGTTTTGCTAAAGAAATTAGTAAAATATATTAGAATTAAAAATTTTATATTTTTAGATCGGGGAAAATTGTTAAGCAAAATTTTTGAAAAATGGCGATTCACAACAATTTTCATAAAACCAAATAACTTTAAAAACACAACTTTTATTTGTGACTGAAAAAACTGTGTGCTTTTGGTATTTGAAGATTTTTCAACTATCGTAATTTTTTGTGTTTTTCTTAAACAAATTAAAACTATTGGTTTTAATTAATTAATTTTCAGTCTTACCCTGGCTGTTTTTTTTTTTTTTTTTGCTGAAACAAATTTTTTTTTTTTTCAAAAACAATCATACAATTGTTCAGGGTTTTTCACCATTACAGAACTGAAAGTCGAGTTTTCGCGGTATAGTTTTAGGCGCAGCAGCTAAGGCAATAGTTATAGGTTCAGTTTTGTCGTTGACGTCGGAATTTGCTCATTAGCTTTCTAAATCACCAACTCTAATTTTTAGTCCCAATGATTTATTGAAACTATAAACATAGCATACTTTTAGCAGTACGTTTCACGGTCCCATTGGTTTTTTAGCATTTCAAAAAACTATTTTTATCTCCTAAATAATTTGGAAAATATTTAAGAGTGCAATGCACACTCGACACTGGACTTCAAACGCCCTACATATGTATATTTTATATTCCTCTTTAGCTGATTTGCATACTTTTTGGCATCGTTCGCAATTCTCTTCAATTTGCTACACCAACTACGATGCATATTTAATGAAAACTCTAAATGCTAGCTGTTGAATATTGCACAACACATAACAATGTCCATCACTCTACACGCCAGCATGCATGCATGCATGCGTGGAAAACTACATTACATACATACATATATGCCTTATTTATGCTTGCTAAATATCTTTGCATATTTTAAGGGGCTGCGCTTGAAATGCAATCAACTCGTTTGACACCCATAAACTAGCAACTACTTGTGTCTAAAAGTTATGATTTATAATATTTTTAAGTTAAAATATGGTCGTCCACGTACACAAGCGCTGCAGCGCATAAAAATATGCAACATAAATTTATCGTAAACATTCGTGCGCACAATCTCAGACGCTAGCAGAATGCTGCTGCATATTTCATATGCTATATGTGCGGATGTACTAACAAACAAAAAAAAAAAAACAAACAAAAAAAAAAGCTTTCAAATAAATATGAGTACACGCACGGAAGTATGCTATCCGCCCACTGCAGTCATTGCATATATACATATATAAAGCGTGTAGAATTTAAGGCGCAAATGCATATGTATATGTAAATATTTTGCATTAAATGGTATGATATGTTTGAACGAGTCACTTTTCCATTGTTCTTTTTTACATGCATTCTATTATGTTGCATATCTGCAGGCGGCAAGCACTACATATACATAGCGCACAGAAAGCTCCTGCAAGCTGCAAAGTTTTGTTGGCTTCTCTATCATTTACCAGCTCGCACACTGAAGTTTACTCAAATTTTATTTTACTCAAATTTTATTGATAATTAAATCCGAAAGTGTATAGAAATTACGAACTTCATAAACCCACAAAAGTATGCTAAACTTTACGCTGCAGCAGCCAAGTAAGTGAATAGTCGGAAGTAATGGTAAATTTTCGAAATATTCGCTTGAGTTAAGTGCAAATTTCATTTGACAACTACCTTAATTAAAAGCTATTGCATAGCGTATACGCGCCTGTTGTGTGTTTTATAAACGTTTAGCATACTTTTAGGCATGCAAAGTGCACTAAAGTAGCATTCAAAGCAAAACCAATAATACAGCCTTTAGTTAGGTTTTCAAATAGTTGGCAAATAAATAAATGAATGTGGATATACAAATATAGTATATTAAGCAATTCGATCGGTATCTACCGTAAATATTTGTTTTACACCTAAAAGTAGATAACTCATTTTGCATGTATGTACATACATACATATGTATTTGTGGAATGCGTACACAACTTACCTAAGCCTAGTTGCAGCACAGCTTGACCTACTTTTGGCGCGCACGCAGAGTTTAGGGTTGAAATCCGACTCATTTGCGTGGCATGCTTGAATTTTTGGTGCATATACTAAACACATACCGGCATGCCTCAAATTATGCAAGCGTAAAGATAAAGTAACCAACTGTAAATGCTCTATTTGCAAAAGCACTCAGCAAATTATGGATGAAATGTATTGGTTAAAGTTGAATATATGAGGTAGTGCATTAATTTAATTGTCAGCACTACTATGCATAACCTCACATTTGTTGCATACTTTTAGTTGCAAACAATAATTAGTAAAGTAACTTCCTCTTGATTTATGCTGTATCGAGTAGAATATGCAGCTATAAATTTAATTTTTCAGAGTTATAAGCTCAGTTTAGCTGCAATATTCGATGAAACTAATAACGCAAAATTTAATTACATTATACTATGTAGCATACTTTTAAACAGTTCTGGTGAACAAATTTTTAGTAGCAAAAACGAAGCCTTATATAATTTAGATTATTCTTAGGTTTCACTTGGAATGCAGCATTTTTTGTTTAGCAAAACAGAAAATATCACATCTTAGTTATAAATATGTGCATACATTTAGGCAGCTGTTGACAAAAACTAAACTGGCTTACCTTTTCTTTGTTGTACTCTAGTTATCAAAATACATTCTCAATTCAATTTAGGTTGCGTATTAAATTCACATTAACGAAACTCTTTGCATATCTTTTTGGCCAATTTCAATTCATTTGTGCATACATATTCACTGGCTCCTAAACTATGCACTACTTAATGTTGAGAACGGTATTTTAATTAGTTAAAGTTAAACAGTAAAAAAAAAAGTCCGAAAGCACTAATTAAAATACCGCTTAGGCCGTGTCACGTGCAACGAGCCGGCAAAATCCATATAAAATGCGCTGCCATGAGATATGACATCTTTTGGACGCTGCAATAATTTTGACCATCGCATTCTTCAAAACAATATATTGCATACTTTCGTGAGCTCTGAGATTCAAATTTTCTTGACGTAATTTTGTTAGCGCAAAAAATGTTTTTAATCTAAAATTACTTAGAGCCGATAGACATCAAAACTTAATTTATTTCAATCACACTTTTCATTAAATTGTTTTTTTGGGTATGCATAAAAATGCTGTATATCGACCGGCGGCGAAAGGTGCGTTCTTCCTCACGAATTTATCTGTTTAATATGTACTGCTTAAATATTAAAAAATTTACGTACATACATATATACACGCATGACAGTTATGAAAATTTAGCATAATTTTAGCAATTTAAAAGAGTTGTTTAAACTGTCTGTTCCATATTTTTCGATGATATAGTATATATTTCATGCTTTAACGCTTTACTCATTGCATATTTTTAGGTGTATATGCATAGACTTTCCTAAATTTAATATAAGTATCTGTATTTTATTTTCTTAAAAAATAGAAAAAAATATTTTCGGAGATATACAATAAAATTAAGGAACTTAAATGGCAAACAAGTGATCTTTGAACTACCTGATGGACGTAACATATATCATTATCATTCTTAATTCATTGTAATTTGACTCGTGTAATTTGAAACAAAAAAAATTATGGCCAATACTGGATATTTTAAGGCGCATTTACATTTTAAAGTATGGATTAAGAAAGTTAAACCAGAGAACTTGTAACTTACATATGTACCTTTGTTATGGGATCGAAGTACTAACAGCGACTTTTTTGTAAAACGACAAACAACTGTCTTTCTTAAATTTCACATTACATACTTTTGGGCGCTCCAAAAATTAATTTACAGATATAATGGCTGTAATGCATTATATCGAACGATTTCGTTTCGGTTTTTGCTGCATTATCCCCAAAACGTTAACTTAAATTTGCTTTAACCTAAAAGTAGGCAACTATTCACTGTTTAACAACTTAAAGCGCTCCCACGTAGCAAGAATTCAACAAAGGGAAGAGGGGAAGTGTAGTATATAAAGTGAGATAAATACTAAAATCCAAGCCATCTGAAAAAAATCTTTAATCAACTCAACTTACTTAATAGCGCCCAAAAGTATGCTATGTCGCAACATTTTAAAATCCCTACACTTTATCATATTGCCAACTATCTAATGCAGTTTGGTTTCGACTCATTTTCTTTTATTTTTTTTCTACTTTTTTTTTATTCTCTATGCAGGTCTCTATGGCAACGATGATTTCCACAATGGCTTGCTGCAGGCTTTCAGTTCCGGCAAACAAGTCGAAGGACTTGTGCTCAATTTAAAAAGACAGGTAAGTCTACATCGATATACACACACACACACACACGACACAGACACAGGAGACACAGGAGACACATGCACAAAAACACCGCGAAAACCGCACAGCTGCTGACCGCAAGCCCATCTCCCTAGCCCCTTTGCCAGCCCGCACAGCAGCAGATGCGCCAGTGATTTTGTCATTTAATACGTAATTTCATATTAACCCAATTTACTTTGTGACCACAAAATGCAAAGCATGAGAAAAGAGAGAGAGAGAGTGCTGAAAGTATTGTAGGCGAAAGAAATAAAAAATGTCATAAAAGCAGTGAAATAAAAATAAAGCAATTCTTGACTATGCAATATCCAACGTAAGGAGCCACACATGCATGCAGCGGCTTAATGCCTTAAGAAAGTACAGGTAGCAAACAAAACGGGCGAGCGCTAAGGTGGCAGAGAGTTTATGGCATGTTGATAAAACATTTTTTTTGTTTTTTTGTATTTTTTTTTTTGTACATTCCGTGAAGCACCAATGGGGTTAATATAATTGGCACTGCTTTGGCGATTCCGATTGCAAAATTACCTTTGCGCGCGTAATGTGTGGTGCACTTTTAGGCGCAGTGCGCTTTGAAATTAAAAATTTAAGTAAATTTTGTCACACACTAAAGTTTTCCAATTGCGGTGTTTTCATTCCCCTTAATTTTAACGCTATTTCGATTTCTCGCTCTCAAATCTATTCACCACTGGCAAACTTCTGTAGTATACTTGCAGGCGTGTACCAAAGTGACATATATGTATTTTAAAAGCAGCAGGAATTGCGTGTGATTTTATGTTTGTGCCTCCTTTTGGCTTAACTGTGCTCCAATTTATTTTAGCATTGCGTGAAAGGATTTTTTTTAGTTATGCAAAAAAAAAAAAAAAGCTGGATTTTCTTACCTACTTTCTTTGCTTTCAGAGTGCATTCGAACACACAATTTACACACAAACAGGCGTATTTAGTAAATAAACTTCTTTTTAGTGCACACACTTACATTCATGAAATGTACAACACAGGCCAATGCGTTTTAACCAGCCGCCGTTTCAGCTTGCTCGACTAGGTGGGGCGTATGAGTAACATTTTATTTAGTGCTTGCTTTGAAAGTCGAGAGTGGAAATGCGAAAAGCATATATGTATGTTTGTATGTGTGTATGTATGTACACTTGTGTGTATGGTTGCACAATATTATACCAAAGAAGTTGCAGTGTAGCTTCGACAGTACAGGTGCTGTTGTTATGTCAAATGAAAAGCAGCAAAATAAATGCTGGTATTGTTTTATTTTTTTTCGACTTAACAAAATACAAAATACAACAGCCAAACGAAACGCGTACAGTGATTCTTTTTAAGTACTCACACTGATTTCTTTAATTTTTTTTTTTATTACTTTTGCATAAAAATATAATTTTTTCTATAATAAAAATTCTATACGTCCAAATTTTAAACTTTCTACAAAATTCACAAAAATTCCGCATATTACAAAAAAAAATTGCCATTAACATTACAAAAAAATTTGAATCAGAATTTTTAGATAATTTTCGAGGATGCAATTTTTGAACTCATTCAATTCTAGTATTTCTTTAAAAAAAAATGTCCTTCAATTATTCCCTACACTAAAAATAATCTTCAACAAATCGTTGGGGTACTTAAAAAAAAAAGTTTTATTTAGCACTACAACCTAATCAACTATTCGACAATGCGCAGATCGCAATTAGGCCAAAAAGACGCTCATTACTATCATGGATGTGATAGATTTTTCTCAGTTCTAAAGCGTAGACCCCTTTCACGCCTCAATTTCCTGCTGCGCACACAACTGCGCTGTGCTTATAAGACTTGCTTTGCTATCGCGGCGTTAGCGGCAATCACACGTGACCAGCAACGGGATAAATTTCACATATCCTGCCACTACTTAACTTAACCTGCGCCTCCATCACACCAACATTAAAGCACTGCTTGCCACTTTCTCTTCACGAACGCACTAATGGCATATGTAGTGTAGGAAAAAGTAAGCATTTTAAGTGCAATTGCAATTGCAATAAAAAATAAAAATAAAAGATTGCTACCAGAGTGAAAGAAACAGTTTGACAAAAAACAAAAAAAAAACAAGCAAATAGAAACGAAGCCTTGCGACTGGCAATAGTTGCGAGCAAATTGAAGCGTAGAGCACATAGAACATTAAAAAATGCATTAACAAAAAACGCGAAGCAAGATGCTAAAAGGAGTCATTGCTGCAGGACAGCAACAGCAGAGCAGCAAGCCAAGCAAGGCTAGAGGCTAGAAGAGCCAAATGAGGAAGTTAAAAAAAAAACAAAACGAAGCAGCAGCAGTCTTGATGATAGCGTACACTCATGTGTAGAAGAATAGTAAAATCAAAAGCAATGAAAATGCTATGTGAGTTTCTATTTCACTTTGCCACGTACTTTGCATATGGATATGACTCTCTCTCTGTGTGTGTGTGTGTGTGTGTGATGCGTTTTTTTCGCTTCCACAAACTATTAAAATGGCATGAAAGCAGCAGTAGCAGCAGCTGCATAGAGAAAGTAGTAGTAGTAGATGTGTCCTAGCAAAGCAGGCGAGTTCTAGCAATCGCTTTGATGCTTTCACGCACGTTTTGAATAGAAAGTTGAAAATGTGACTACAACACGGCGAGCATTCATTCTATTTTTTTTTTTTTGTTACTATTTTTATTGTATACATAGAAAGCGTGGCATATATGCCATACTTATCTAAAAAGGGAACAAAGTAGAAACACAGCAACTGAAAATGTGTTAGCACACTTTAAAATTCACACACATGCCACACACACACAGCGATAGACTCAGCACATGAAACAACCATTTTTTGTTTTTTTTTTTTTTTGTATTTGTATGTTGAATTTCATGTGCCAATGACCCAACGTCAACAGCGTCACAGCGTAGCACCTTAAAATTATGCAGTCTTCCTGCAACAAAAAATGTGCGCTCAACGCAAGCTTCGAAATTAAGCAACGAAAAATTTAAATTGCGGTGTTAAAATGTTAAAGGGGTATGGCAGCTGTTTGAAAAATTCCATGGCAATATTGGCAACTGTTATGATGAAATTTCTACGAAAAAAAATGTAAATATATACGTGATTACGAAAACGTCACGAGTAGCATGCCAAAATTGTAATTGCAATCGAAAAGTAGAACGCAATCAGGAATAACTTTTAGCTGCAAGGCGAATGCAAGATTTATCAAACAAAAGAAAAAAAAAATAAATATATGCAGCAGCTGTCGTCTGCGAGAATGAAAAAATTTAAAGCACACTTTAAGGTATGTGCTGTAAACAAAGACTTACTGCAGTGGGATCCTGAGTGTAGCAACACTAGCCTAAAATTGTTAAATGAATAATAGGTTTGATTCAAAAGAACGCAGAAAGCAATATTTTCAGACATCTTACAAAGACAAGGAGAGCAAATAAAACTCACCGCTATATCAAAAAAAAAAAAAAAAAAAAAAAAAACGGTCTCAGAAAAACGGTCTCTCATTTTGATTTTTTTAGTTGATTTCCCTCCTCTTATCCCCTACATCGACTCCTGCCTATATTTCAAAGTATACTATGTAGATAGGCAATCTACGATGTAGAGAAGAAAAAAGTGGCGCAGCATGCACTTCCATTACTTTTTTCTTACCCAATCTGATAGAATCAGCTGTTTTTGTGACGTCACAGCGGCAAATAAACAAACTTCCAACTGCAGTCTATTCACTTCTGAATATTTAACTAGCAGTAAAAGACCGTCGCTCGGCGAATTCTGACCATTTTGTATCCACGTAAATAACGCATTACAGAGATATCAAAACTGTTATATTTTTGTTATGCATGTGCCCAGGCTGAATGCAATGGTATTAACAGTTTGAGTGATATGTGGTGCGTACGATATGTGGCGAGTAATAACACTTATATCGATAATGATAGCCATGTGGATAAGAATAGAAATATCGATAAGGATAACAATAGTGATAACGATAACGATAACAATAATGAGCAATATCGAAAACATTAACAGTATCGATAATGATGAGAATATCGATAGCGATAACAATAATTAAAGCGATAAAAATACCCATAATGATAGCAATTTTGATAACGATAAAAATCATGATAACAATAATAATATCAGTATCAAAAACTTTAAAAATATCGATAATGATACGAATTTCGATAACGATAACACTTAAAATATCAAAATCGATAACGCTAAAAAAATATCGATAACTAAGATATTATCGATAACTATATAGTAAAATCAATAACGATATTTATGAAAATATTAATAACGATACCAATATCGATAGCCATATTGTTATGTACACATAACTAACGTTACTAAATAATAATACAAAAAATAGTACAAATGGAAAAATGGAAAACTATTCGCCCATCTCCACAAATTTTACTTAATAGCACACACCAAATGCAACTCTGCGTGCATTGAAAATACCTAACGGCGACAGCAGCGCACATCAGCCATATATATTTGTACATTTACATTCGTATGGGAAAAACGTTACATATTTTGCAAATGCACGCTTACACCCGCCGTTTGGCATTTGTTATTTGCCAAAGCAACTCTTAGCACACGGCTGGCTTGGCTTGGATGCATACATTTAGGCAACAACGGCAAGCGCTATATGCATACGTTTGTGTTAAAGCAGAGCGTTGTTGGAGCGTAGCATGCGTTGACAATTCTTGTTGCTACCACCGCATGTTTATTGTTATGATTTTTTCATTTTAGTTTTGTTTTTTTTTTTTTTTTGTTACTGTTCAACCGATTTTTTTTTACATTGGGCTACACTTCTTTACGGCGTGCCTTATTTTTGTATGTTTGCTGGTTGTTGCAGTTGGCATACTTTTAGGTGTGAGTAGAAATTTGTATGCAGGTATGTGCATGGCGCCGGTGTGCTTTGTGCTAGGCGACGAGCATATGCTCGCCTTTTATCTCTCCTACCATTTGCACGAGGTTTAGTTTTGCTTTTGCTCTTTCTTTCTGTCGCACTTTTGTCATTTCTTCATTTAAATTTTTGTTTTTTGTTTTTTTTTTTTAGTTAGTGCTGCCTAACTGCAGGCGCTCTGCAGTGCTAGATTTTGTGGCTCTTCTTCTATCGTTAGTGTGAAAATATACATTTTTCTGTGACACATATTTCACGTGAGCACATACCTGCGGCAAGTTGGAAAGCCGGAGTGATTTTATGTACTCGCTTTTGTTTTTTTTTTTTTAAGAAAAAATTCATTTTTAAGGAAATGTAAGCGAATTGGAATTAGGGAAATTTAAGTAAGGCGCATAGAATAAAGTAGAATTTGAAGTTTTTTAAAATTTATATCACAATTTCACTAATGAATTTTCAGGTAAGAAACGATACAATTAAGTAATATCCTTAAAATATGCAACATTTGAGAGTTTACATTAAAAGCAGAATCGAGCTTTTAAGCTTATTATAAGCTGCTGACAGCAAAATAAGTCACTCAAGCAGCTGCTCTTTTGTCCATAGTTACATTACAGTTGTACTCCACTCACTCCACTCACTCGCCACTTCCTTTACGCTTTCTTAACTTTACAGCTACTTGCATTGTTATTGTTATTACTTTTTTCTACTTTAGTAATTAGTTTTGGCGTAAGCTTGCTGCTGGCATTTTCATTACCTGCGCTTGCTTTTGACTTGTACGTGTATGTTGATAATCTCCAAAAGTATATTTAGCTTAATTAGCTTCCAGCTTTTAATATCATTTTAATTTTTTTTTTTGTCATACAAAATTTTGAATCTCATTTATGAAGAAAATTGTACACCAGCGAAAAAAAACAGTTAAGTAAAAGGACCTTACGGAAACGGCAGTTTTAGAAATGCATTTTAAGTTAAACGCAGCGTAAGATATATAGAAAATATACCACGGGATCTCGTCACTACAAATAACGTGAAAACGCAAAGGAAGAAGCAACTCAAAAATCGCACTAGACGAGTTTCATGTGAGAGATATTTTGGCTGTTGTTGCTTACGAAGGTCAGAATTTTTTTTATGTTTTTTCATTGAAAGCCATCTATCTTCAGTTGTAGAGACGGTGCTCACTCCCTCTGCGGATAGTTTCAGGTCTGCGTTCGCTGTCAGAAGTGTAGCTCTCTGGATTAGTCATTTGCTGCCTTCTGAGAGATTGTTTTAAAAATTCAAAATTCAGAAGTTTTAATAACTATAAAAAATGCTTGACATTTAAATCGAAAAATGTAATCGTAGTCAATATTTTAATTAATTTATGGGCACAAAATTTATACTCACAAAATTTTTAGCACAAACTCTATTTAATTTAGATCGATGTAGGCCTTGGCATATTTATTGATTGATCGGTCCAATGTTAATTATTTTTTTGTAATATAGTGCATTTTATTCCTAGTTTAAATTGTGCAAAATTAAAAAAAAATCATCACACTTTAATTAACATTTCAAAATTTGACTACAGACTTTTAAAACAAAATTGAGTATGTAGTTTCAAAGCGCTAAATAGTAATAAAATAATCTACCAGCTTCCCGTGGCTAAAAATAACCGTTAATTTTTGACAATTTATTTTCTTTTGCTTCGATATATCACATGCGATGGAAAAACAACTTCCGCAAACACACTTGCCAAAAATTAATTTTTCAAATACCGATCAAAATTTTGAGATTTTAAGTAAAATTTTAGGATTTTTTTTTTTCGCAGAAAATTTGAAATTTCGATTGAGACATGTTTTTTATAAAATGAGCATTATTTTATACAAACAAAACCAAAAATTTAAATTTTGCGATTTTATGTAAAATTTTAATATTTTTAAAATTTCCCAGAATGTTTGAAATTTGGATTTAAACGGCGTTTCTAGAATGAACAATGTTTTATAAAAAAAATACATTAAAATTAAATTAAAATTTTGAGATAACCAAATAGTCAAAATTTGTCAATATGTGGGTGCATTCTGATTTTGAAAGGGCTATACCGTTCGATTAAAAAATTATCTGAATTGAAAATATTTTATTATAATTTTTTTAACACCAGATGTCACAAACGCAGTTGGAATAAGAAATTATGTGCTCACATTGGTACGCTCGATTAAAATTCTATTCAAAGGCATTGTGCATATGTAAAATAAGACTCCAATAAACTTTCATAAACATTAAAAAACTTTCAGAATTAAAAAAAAAAAGTTTTATAGTCGAATGCAGTTTTATAGCCCAATAAATTTTAACGTGCAAATTTTATGTGACTTCAAATTGCTGTTGTATTTTGATATATTGTTACTTTCAATTTTTCAAGTGTAGCAATTATTTATAATTGTTTCTCTTTAGTTATGAAAATTACTCTAAATTTAAAATACACACTAATATAGTCACATGCTTCTGAATTTGAGTGCTACAATTTCAAAATTTTATTTTTTCTAAAAAACTAAATTTTTTTATTTATAATTTCTTAATATTTCGCATTGAGAAAATTTGTATAGTTAGTAATTTACATTTCTTAACTTACGATGGAATTAAAATATTTTTTTTTTGGTTGTCAATTTGAAATTAGCGATAAATTTTCTCACTTAATTTTTTTTTCCTTTTAAAGCAATAAATTTTCACAGTTTACATTTTTTTTTTGGTGGCAAATTTTCAATTCGCGATATTTTTTCACTGTTTTAATTTTTTTTCTTTTTGTTTCCATAAGATCCTTTCAATTTAAATAATTTTTAAATTTGTAGCTTTCCTCACATTTTTTTCTCTCTATAAAATATTTATTTTGTTTGACCAAAAATATAGATTTTCCGAGAAGCTTTGCGAAAGGATTTGCGAAAAATTAAATTTTTAAATTTCAAAAGAAAAATTTTATGCAACCGACCGCAAATCATGACGGTCAGACAATCCTAAAGATTAAGCATCCGTCGAGTATGCAAGCGCCAAAAAGAAAATGTATAAATGCAAGTAAAATCCTTTTAGCAAAACGCGCAAAAAATTCCACACTATCGGAAAGGACAATGGCAAAATTAAGTGGCTCGACCTAAAGCAGCTTGAAAAACTACAATTACTTTTCTTGCTACTTAACCGATTACAGGTCAATAGAGCGCATATAGCTAAACACGACTTATATAACTACTTACCCTACACTACCCAACTTAGAACGAAAGCGGAAAGCGGGAGCGCGCTAGGCGTAGAAAAAGGATATAACGACTGAGTGCCTTAATCCACGAAAGGGCAATTAAAATGCGAATATACAAACGTGGATGATGGCAAATATAATAGCGAAAAAAAAAAAATTGCGCACACAAAAGCTAAAAAGAAGAGGGGCACTCGGCTAGCTCGCATACCGTTGAGCGATGGCTGGAGTTTGTGAATACTCGCGCATATATCGAAAGCTGTAAATTAATTTGGGCGCACAAAAAAGGCAGCAAAAAAGTGTCCAGCAAACACAAGCATAGCAAACAGCCAAATAGCCAAATGGCAGTCGCGCGCGCTGGCCGTTGAAAGCACAACAGGGCGTATGAGCAATCCCAGAGCGTTGAGTGTTTGCGCGCGCAATTTTGGTGATTTTTTCACTGTTTTTTTTCTTTTAATGTTTTTTTCTTTTTTGTTTTTTTTTTTTGTGGCACAATGCGACAGGCAAGGGCGGTGAAGCAAATAAATTTATTTAGTCAATCAGCAGCAGCAGCGATGCGGTGCCAAATGAAAATGCCAACAAAGCGCAAACACATAAATACAAAAGTAAATAGTTGCTTGCGAAGCATGGGAAGAGAGTGGAATAGTCAATGCGCGTGTGAGTGTGTGTGTGTGTGTGTGTGTGCCAATAAAAACTAATATCGCTCGAATGTGTCCATATAGTGGCTGCAATTTATTTGAGTTTGTTGATGGAAAAAGTTTGCGACAAACTGAAAAATCTTTGTGCAAAAAAGAAAATACAAACGAATGAGATTCCAAAATAAAATCGCAAAAAAAATTTTCAAAAAAAAAAACGAAAACAAATTGATTAGATTTGTACAACAAGCACGTTTGTGTGAGTAGACAAATACACATCTGCACAATTGTCGTTATTGCAAATAGAAGCAATGTTGAAGCCAAAAGTGTGCACAGCGGCTTACTGAGGTGAAAGAGTTGCGCGTGTATTTGTAAAAATTTGATTTTATTTAGTTTTGGTTTTTCGTTTTATTTGTTTTTTTTTTGTTTTCTAATTTTTTCACATGCAAACTCGAAAACTAAATACATACGTTGCATTATCAAAAATCTGACAAAATTTCAATTTTTTTTCAGCCGCCAATAAAATATAATTGTTTTATGTTAACGGCTTTTGAGTTTGAGATATTCAAATTTCAATTGCTTGCTAACACAAATTGATCCTTATATTTTATTTTTTTTTTAATTTTTCTCTGAACGAAAATAAATAATGTTGCATTTCGTAATTTATATACTACAATTTAAAACTTTGAAGTTTTAATTTTCGTTAAGTTTTCCAAAAATTCCATTTTTTTATTTATAGTTTCCAAATATTTCCCATCTACAAATTATAGAGGAATTTATTTTTTTTTTAATTAGAATAGCATTGGATTTTAAGTTTTAATTTTTTTAAATTAAAAAAAAATTTTTTTTTTTTTGATGTCGAATTCGTTACTAAATTTCACTGTTTTAATATTATTGTATTACGAAATTTACCGTTTTATTCGCAGTATCTAACAACACTTCAATTCGCGAACTATCTATTTTGGATTCTTGATTGTACTTTTTCACTATTTTGCTATAAATCGAAAATCGTGAAAACTTACGTTTATTAAAAACGTTACAATAAACAAAAAAAAAACAGTTATTTTGTAAACCACTTTTTTTGTAATCCAATATTATGGCGAGAAACAAAAACAATACAATTTTTAGATTTAATATTTATGTTTTTTACAAATTTCTTAAATTTTTTATTCCAGTATTTTTGAATACACAAACATTGTGATTTTTTATATATTTTTGCAGATTTCTTGAAACCAAAGCAAAAGCTTTGTAACTTTTGAAATTTTCGTGTTTTTTTTTATTTACCACAAAAAAATATAATTTTGCACGTTTAAAAACACTTTTTTGTCTTTTAGTTAAAGTATTAAATCCGTATTATTAAACAATGGTAAAATACACCAAATTTTCTATTTTTTTTTGCTGTCAAGCACATGAAAATTCAAAGGCTAACGCACAGCACAAAAGCGAAAATAAGGAAAGTTGTAGTGCAATATTTTCTCGATTTTTAACAGATAAAAAGGGTGCATGCCACTTACATACATACTTGAAAATATAAATTATTGTGTGCAATTTTTTCGAGTATTATTTCATACATTTACATATTAAGGTGGCACACATTAAATGCTCTATTTAAAATGAATCTTAAATTTTGCTATATTTAAAAACTTCAAAAAAAATTCTTCGGTAGAGAAAACATGCATCAAAATTTAGTTTTTCATGAAAAAAAATTTTTTGTACACCATTTTTTTTTTTTTGTTTTTTTTTTTTTTTTTTTTTTTTTGAGAACATAACATTTGAGTTGTAAACCCATCTTAAAATTTTGTTTTTTTATGAACACAAAATTATTAAGTTTTCGTACAGTACATCTTTTGCTTGTTTTTTTTTTTGCGATGGCAGAAAATTTAAATTGAAAATTTGTTTAAAAGTTTAGTTACCATGTTTTCGTACAGAATTTTTTTTCTTGACAGAATTTCATATGAATTCAGAAATTCGCAAAAAAGAAAGTCCATTTATCGTTAAATTTAAAATTTTTTTTTTTAACTAACCAAAAATTTTTACTTGAGGGATGTACAAGATCTTATATTTCAAACCTCATATATAAACTATTAAATACAGCACATTTTAAGATGAAATTCAAGACTTGCTAGATTTATATTTTTATTTTGTTTTTTTGTTGTAATCGTGAAGCACCTTAATACATGTGCAAACACACAATACATATAAACATTTGCCAATACCCTACATTATTTAACCACTCTACCCTCTTGCTTCGAGCAACCATTAATTATCTGCTAACAGCTTGTTTGCAGGGCATTTGCGAATATTTTCCTCACATGTACATACATGCATAAATAAATACAAAAAATTTTGTGATGAAAGCGCCAAAAAGTGTGCAACGGGTTAGAAAACAATAAAAAAACAAACAAAAAATAAAAACCAAGAGAGTGCTTTAACCTTCTATACAACAATTGCTGCAGGCGTATTAACTAAACAACCGTACTTTCACTTGTGCGCTTAACCCTTTTTAGTATAGCCTAATTTTAGGCGATTATGCTACATGCAGGGATGTATTTCAATATGCTGCTTATTTAGTACACATATGAATTCACTTTTGGCACTTTGGCCATTAAAATCAAGGAGAGGGGCGTAAAAATGAAAGCCGCTTAGCAGCAAATCAAAATTTTATTTAAAGAAAAATTAAATTAAAATAAATGCTAAAATTAAATTTAAAGTTAAAGTTAAAGCTTAAACTTAAATTAAAATAACAGTTAAAACTAAAATAAAAATATGAACAAAAATAAAAAAAATATGCATATATTATTTTTTGCCTGACTTTATAAAACGACAATATTAATTTTTGAGCTCAAGCCTAGTATAGGGAAAGTATATTGAAAAAACGACAACAACAGTCAGGAGTGGTGGAAATTATAGCTATTTCGGAGATTGCCATATCTTCTCATCATATTTTTTTCATTTTCATGACTACACCTTTTTTAAATTAAATAAGAAAAAAGAGGATGCTGCTACGATATTCGTGACCCCAGTTGCACACATTCATACCCATTTTTCTTCGCTTTCACCCTCCTGCGCCTACAAGTATACCTCTTTCATTTTTATTTCCACTCCCTTTCCCTTAAAAAAAAAAAAAACCACTTACAGTCCAAGAGTTAAACTCAAATCAACCGGAAAATGCTCAAATTTTTGTTTTGTTTTGGGATATTAATTTAAATTATTTGCATATTTCATGTGCGCTCAAGCAAAACCACATGCGTATTTCAAGTTTGTTTGTTACCCTCCACAGATATATCACATTCACAGCAATACATAAATACATTAAACTTATAAACACTTTGTCGACATGTGAAACATTTTTATTGCTAAATATTTCGCCTCCCCTCTCTTCCTTCCTACTCTTCCTTCGCTTCTCTATCTCGCCCCACACACAACCCTTTTTCTAATATTGTTCATTAGTTTGCCACAATACAGTTAGCAGCTCAACACAAAACCTGCGCTTACATAATTTATTTGAAAGCACGCAATTCCACACACATTCACACACACGCACACCCACACACACACAGACCCAGCCACACGCGCTCAATGGCATGTCATGCCTGCCATTTACACACAATTTTTCGCACACATTTCACATGTAATATTTATGTTGTTAATTTCTGTTTAATTTTGTGCTTTGTCTTTGGGTTCTTTGTGTGTGTATTTATTGTACATGTTTTTTGTTATTGTTTCTACTTTTTTCTAATTTCATTTTACACTTGTTTTTGTAACAACTAAACTTTTAATGAGCGAAAATTAACTTGCGCTCATAAATATTTCATTAATTATTGTTGTTTTTTGTTTTGTTTTGTTTTGTTTTGCTTTGGTATGGAAAATGGTGTGGAATTCGCAGTTTGGTTTAGTATGGGTAGAGAAAATACTGGCGGATTTTGTCCTGAAAATACAAGCATTTTGGTCCATGGTAGCTAATAAAAACTAACTGTCTTTTCGATGCAAAAGATCGCGGACGATTGTTTAAAATGTAATACCCGGCGCGTTGGGCTATATTTTGTAGATCAAAACGTTAGCAAAATTATTTGAAGATGGCAACTCGGCGCAAAAATATGTGTTTTAACGAGAGTGCTCGTAAACCGCTCCACAGTTAAAGAGCTCATGATGAGACATGCCAATTTTGTGGAACGTATTGACTCTTCAATATTATTTTTAAAAAGATTTAGTTAATATTTTTTAAATGAGGGTGCAATCGATGAGTTGCATTTTCGACTAATATATGCAAATTTTAACTTTTATCAAGGAAACGCCGCTATCCTCAAATTCACCACTAAAAGTTATACGTAAAAAGAAAAATTTAAATAAATCAAAATAAAAAGCAAAGTTACTGATTGATGTTTATTGACTGCTCTACTCTTTTTAAATATTTTAGTTGCAAATAAGATAAAATTTAACCGATTAATCAGAAATAATCAATGACTTAAAAGTAATCAATTAATCAAAAACAGTTAGGAAAAGTTTAAAAGCAATTTTCTCATTACTTGCGATTATTTTCGAATTCTTATGATTTTTTCTTTGAATAGCAACGACTTAGAAATAATCAATTAATCAAAAATAATTATAATACGTTAAAAATAAATCAATCAGTAATTAAAGGCTTCCATAACTACGTTCGATTTATTCAGATAATTCCTTTTAATTTTAATCAATTATCAGATACTTAATTGTTTACCAAAATTAAATATTACGATTATTTAAAGAGTCCAGTCTTTTTGGATTGTAATACAAAATTCGATCAACTCAAAAAAAAGTAAGCAATAACTTAAAAATAACCAATGAATCCAAAATAATTGGAATGAGTTAAAAAACCAAATAAATTACTTGTTGTTAGTGCACGATAATCCTAATTTTTAATAATAATAACAAAATAATAATCAAATCATAAATATGAATTCAATGAATTAATCTAAAATTATTATTATTACTAAAGCCTAATATTTTCTTGACTGGGGCAGAAAATTCAATTAATCAAATGCAATCAATTTATTCAAAAATAATTACGATAAATTAAAAAATCAAATAAAATGTTTTCTTGATTATTTGTAATTATTTCAGATTCTTTCTTTCACTGGTAAAAATAACAAAGATATTTGAATTTTAACTAATTACTAGTCACAAATTTGTGAACTAAAAAAAAATTATTGTGATTACTAAATCTTCAACTTTTCTTATTTGGAGTAGAAAAATCAATTAATCAGAAAAAAAAAATGCCTAAATAATAATCGATTAATCAAAAATAATTATGATATATTAAGAAATCACATTAACCGCTTGATTATGTTTGATTATTTCTGACTTTTTATTTTACTGGCAAAAAATCTTAACTATATTTGAGTTTTAATCTATTATTAGTTATTAATTTGTGAACTAAAATTAATTATTATGATTACTAAAACAGAGTCATATTTTCTCGTTTGTAAGAAAAATGTCTATTACTGAAAAATAATCATTGATTTGAAAATAATCAATTAACCATAAATATTTGCGATTAATTGAAAAATCAAAAATGGAAAAATAATTTAATTCTTGTTTGTTTACGCTCGATTACTTCTGTTTTTTTTTTCTTTTAATAGCAAACAAGTTTAAAATATTTGTAGTTTGCATTTCTAAAATATGTATAATATTTTTTTTCGTTAAGAGTAGATATTCATTATTCCATTAAATACAGAATAGCTGACAATAGAATAGAATAGCTCACAAAGATGAAGCCCTGACGGAAAGTTTTTCAAAAATATTTGCTAATTTAAGAATTCAACATTCACATTAAAAATACACCGTGTCATCTCTTTTTCAATTTTTGATTGCTAGTACCACTAAAAATTTGTGTGAAGTTACTTAACTTTTCCACTTTGTCGCTTGCAAATAAACTCGCTTGTTTTAAAATGGAATTCCACTATTTTCTAATACGCTTTTGGGCTAATCCTATTAGACTTAGCCCAGTTTAGGAGCAGGCAAACGTGCTTATGGAGGTCATATTGAGAAGCTCATTTTACAATCAACAAAACTCAGTCTGCCAAGAGCAATATTAAATCCGAGCAAATGCTGCGCACACAAACACAAACCTAAGATACATACACACACATACATTCACAGACATATATTTTAATACAAAAATCTATACACAACAGCAGCAAATCCACTTTTTTTAAACAAAATTTTTTTTCCGCAATCACCACTTACAACTCTCCACCGGCTGCTTGTGTTATCAACTTCCATTGCAGTTTATCCGCCCTTTCTCAGTCAACTGTAATCCACTTTTATTTGCAACCCTTCTCCGTCTCCTCCTCCACCACCTCAATCTCGTTTTATATACCCTCGTCTGTGCTGCGTCGTGCTGCCCTTGTATCCCTGTGCGCTGGTTAGTGCCACGCTTGTTTCGGTACGCTTTGGGCGTTGCAACAGCTGCAATGTTGGCATTGCTAGCAAGCTGGCGTAAAAAGCTGTTTTGCGGTTTATTTGCTTCGGCGGCAGTGGCCGCAACAGCAGCAGCAACATCAACAGCAGTTGCATAAGCAGTTTGAGAATGTTATAGCACTGGAATCGCTGCAATAATAATAAGCTGACCCAAAAATGAAATCCGCTGGCAGCGGCAAGAGGAATGTGCTACACACACACACACACACACACATATATATATATATATATATATATGTGTGGATATCCCATCCAACGCTCTTATCACACTCCTGCAACTCTGCGCCGCGCACGGGTTCATTCCTTGCGCTTTAGGCGCTGTCATTCTTTGGCCTGTTGGCCTACTCTAGTTCATCGCTCAATACTTTACTACTCGTTTTTTTTTTTTTTTTTTGTTTTCGATCTCTTCAACTATCCCTACCTTCGACATTCTCAATCCGCTATACAGGCGCCGCCGCCGCACCACTCCGCCAGCGCCATGGCATACGTATCGGTGTCATTCTCCAAGGCGAATTGTCAGGCCGTTTTCCACTTTCATTTCCATTTTCATGCGGTTGCCAGTTTATTAATGTTGACATAAGTGATATCCATGCTACTGTTGTTGCAGCTGTTGTTATGCCTGTTGACTTTATCTCTGTGGCTTTGTTGTAATAATAGTAATTCGAGTTGTTACTATCATGGCTTTGTTGTGCTATTGTTTGTATATAAATACCTAGTACATACATACATGCATACATAAATTGTTACGAGTATAGTGAGAGCATCATTTGCAGTGCTCAACGTTTTCTGTGCCACTCGCTTGTCATGTTTTTGCTCGTTTTCTCATTCAAACCTCGATAATTGAACGAAATGTATTGGTAACGAGGGCTTTGTTTTACAAGCAATTTTAATGCATACATAACGATATTTCAATGTAATGTTGTGCTTAAGTACTTATCTCGAAAGTCTTTAGGAAATTAACATGAATTGAGTATTTGTTTCAAATGAAAGTTACAGCGCCTAAAAGCAGACAACATCCTAAATGAAGAAAAAACAACCAGTTTCATACCCAAACTCTGCTCTTGTTGATTCTGAGTCGTCCTATTTATCAATTTAGCAATTTTTGAGGCGAAAAATTTGAATAACTGAGTTGAATTTTATTCACTTATGGACGTTAAAATATATTTGATGTACCTACCATTAAAAACTCTTCATAGATGAATAACACTTCGGTCTTTGATAAAAAAATAGTTACTATTTTAATTTAACTGCCCTAATAATAAAACCTCATGGAAAAATTTTCTTTATAGGGAAATTTACATTTTCACACGAAAACATTACTTGCAAAAATCATTGTATTAAATGGAGTAAACTCGTTCCAGCTAATATTAATCCTGAAAATTCCCCTAGAGGGAAATTAATTTTCTTTTACAAAAAAAGTAAATCTTTTAATATTATAATATGTTGTACTCGTATTAATAGCAGTAAACACGTTGAAAAAATATGAAAAGTGAAAATTTCCCAAAGAAGGAAATTTAGTTTTTAAGACAAAAATTAATGGCTTCGGTGATCATTATTTCACCACTCACGTTTTAAATCACCTGCATACCTTTTTCTAGTGCAAGATAACGTAACTGATATCTTAACACACCACCTTAGGTTAATAAAAACTTCGAAAAAGCACACATACAAAATGTACTTGCCTTCTCTAGCGAAGATTGGAAACTGCTCTATCGATAATATGTATGGAGGTATGGTACAGAGGTATACTAATATTTTTCAGGACTTACCTTCTTTCTTGTCCTGGAGTAATTCAAGTTTTGGGCGAAATATTTCGACTTCCTTGCTTCTTTCTTTTTGAGCATTATTATGAGGAACTGAAAAAATGTAGACGGTAAAAAAACGATTCATCAACTTGAAAATATTTTTATCTATACTTTTATTGAACTAATATTATTATGGGTATTCATTTGCTGTAAATACCACAATTAAACGAATTTCCCTTGCAGGTATGTTTTTTTCTTTTTTCATCAAAACTTATATTATTATTGCGTAGTACTTAATAAGAGTGGAAGGGATCAAATAGTATGAAATACAAAATTTCCCAGCAAAAAAATTTGATTTGAGTACGGCAAAGCAGCTTTTTTTGTGTACAAATTTAAGGGAAATTTTAATTTTTATTTATTAGCTATTTAAATTGTAGTATTTTTTTAGCCATTTTCGCTGCCCATAATATTATTAAAAAATTTCCCTTGCTGGAAAATTTTAATTTTCGCATGAAAATACTACTTTAGTACTGGATCTTAGGAATATCGATAAAGTACTTAAATATGAAATTAAAACAAACTAAAAAACTCCCTTAGAGGAAATATAATTTTTAGTAGTAAAAAATATATTTGTAAAGTGCTTAGAAAGGCCCAAAACAATTGGTATTAGAAATTTTAAGCAAGGCAGAGAGCAAAGAAATAACAGGCGTAATTTTCTTATTAAGCATTGCCACACAAAAAAGGACTTTAGTTTTCGGTGCAGAAAGCGAAGAAAATGATGCAAATAACTCCTGCACAATATAAGGTTATCATAGCGACAACGTAATTTTCAAATAGTTAGCAGATAATATCAGCAAGATTTTTTCTCTTACTTCATTTACTCTATAGTAGCTGGCGATCGAGGGTGCTTTTAGCTTTAGAATATGTCATCAACGTAATTCGAATGCTATCTTACGGTAGCGAATGGAACAAAAAATCTAAACCACTGAACTAGAAACGATTAAAGTCTCATAAAGCCTATTATGTATATATCTACATATGTAAACACTCGTAGGGCATGAACGCTGAGTTTAACTCTTTTTGCTTTTTATCAATTAATGATAGACATTTTTGATGTGATAAAAAGTTTGCTACAACCTTCCTGTATGCCAATTTATATTTGGGAAGGGAATAGTCTTCACCGTCTGCAAACGTAACTCTACTCACTGCGAGTATTAACATCAGCCATATCTGTATTATCACTTCATTTCACATAGCCACTTCTAATGCACACGCATGCCCACAAGCAGACACATCACATCACCAACGATTTCATAATTTATCAAAGCACTCATTTCGGTTGAGCTCGCCTCAGAATTTCCGGTCAGTTAGACAAGTCAATATTACTAGTTGTTGCACATCTGTTACATGCTCATAGCTGTTGCCAAAAAGGGTCAGACCTGCTCAGGTGGCTGGTTTTCAATGTAAGTTAACGTCTAGCTGATGTTGTTATCAAAGTTAAGCTCCTTGTTTTCGGATTTTTCTTTGATGTATCTTTGCTCAGGTGTAGCAGGAAAGTGTGCATACTTTGTTAGGCTACTTTGGTTGGCTACTTTCTTGTGAAAATTTTTCGCAAACGTCAGTAGCATGAAAATTTATCGTTTCCCCCACAATACTGTCTGTTGTGTAAAGCCTCAGTTTTGGAAATTTGAGCATCTCTTACATCTTCGTTGTGTGTTTCTCTCCTCTCTCTCTCTATCTCGAACTATGGTTATGGTCGCTGGTAAATTGCTACCGCTTAGTTGAAAATTTACTTAGAGGTAATACATAACAAACCAAAACAAAAAAAAAACAACATAATAATAATAAACAAAGTATTAGTGTAGAAGAATGCTGCAGTTGCTGAAGAACTCTGCAACTATCTGCTGTTGGCTTACCACAAGGTGCAAAGGGATTTTCAGTACGGGCCAGCAGATTTCCGTTTCTACCTACGCTTGTATGGAGGCAGAGGGGGAAAACTTTTATTTTGTGGTATCCAGAAAAATTGTATTTACTCGCTGAAAATTTGTTTACAAGTGGTTGCTAAAGAAATTTGAAAATTCATATTGTTTATTATTTTAATGGTTTTAGGTACACTTCAATAAGTCAACTAGTTATAATAGTTATTGCGTTAAACGTAAATCAGTAATTTGTAAATTACAAAAATTTCCCTTAAAGGGAAATTTTTTTGAAACATTGGCAGAGCATTAATGCAAAAATGGAATGTTAAAATTAGACACTTGTACATGTTTTTTGTGTACTGCAAATAAAATTCCTTTCAGGGAAAGTTTGCTCCTAACAGTTTTTGCGACGAGTTAAAGCATTCGTATACTTTATTATTTTAATTTTTTTAATATATAAATAATAATTACTTAAAAGGGGAAATATTTAACACAGTTTTTAAAAAGTATTATAATTAATTTGCATTCTGATTTATTTCGTTAAGAGGTATTTGGTGTTTGCAAAGAGAAGTTAAATCAACAACTGGCTGAGCACATAAAGAACTGTGTACTCAAAATTAAATTTCTCTTCAGACCCAATCAAAAATATCACAGATATTGTAACCTTTTGAGAACTTCCTTACTTACTTACTTGCGGTTTTGTGTGTGTGTGTTTTTTTCATGGCAGAAATACTTTCGGAGGTTTGTCATTGCCTGTCGAGGCGCGACTGCTATTAGAAAAACGTTTTCCTTATTTTTTGATGTTACTTGCCCCGGCGAGACTTTTCAACCTTTTCTCAGTGTTATATTAAACTTGAATAATTAAAACTTTATGTATTTTCATTCTATACAGAAAGTAAAATATCGCTCTTGGGAAATTATTTATCTGACATACAATAATTTCCTGCTCTTTTTAATCGTCTCAAATTTTATATTTAAGAAAAACTTGTAACTTGTTGTAATAGATACCGGCTAATAAGAGAAATTTTTCCAATAACCTACTATTGATAACAGATATGTAATATAATATCTGCAATTTTTAGGGCAAATATACTAAGCGATACGCTTATGTTTCCATTCGAATTTTTTACAAAAAGTCTTCATGAAATTTATAGCAAATTTTAAATGTACGCCAAACTTCCATTAGCTCTTTGAATTTTATGTTATCTTCATTTAATTTTTCTATGTCGCCATTCTACCTTCAATTTAAGCAGCATGCTCCTTTACCTTAACGGTGTACTACAATTTCGGTTCACTATTTCAATTGCTCTCATTACGACCGTTACATTGTTCACTTTCGGAAGTAATAATCTTTCAAAATGTTGACAGCAACAATGGCTACACAAAGCGGAAATAACATTTCGTCTGTTTGTTACTTTTATTGTAATTCTGGCACTTGAGGTGCGCGCAAAATGAAGGAGTAAAAGGCAAAAGTACAAGAAGATAACGGCAAATGATGAAAAATACAATATGTAAGACAAAAACAAAATCACTAGGGAATAGTAGCCCGCATTTTGTACTTATTGTTGCCATAGTTACATATTTTTATCTCCTTCTTCGTTGTTGACATAATGTAAAGTGACATTTTGACATGAATTGAGTTGTTTGCCATTATGATAAGCAGCACTACGTATGAATATAGGGTATATAAATAGTGAGATAGCAAAATAGCAAAATAGAAAAATAAAAAAAATATAATAGCGATGAGCACTAGCTGATGTGAGAGCAAAGTGAAAAGAAAAAATTTAAGATAAAAATAAATGCAAAACTTTGAGGGATAGCTAAAAGAGCGAGTGGAAGAGAAAAGGAAATTTATGTACATATGTATTCATGTAGCAAAACTTGAAAGATGAGAAAACGTATAATCACAGAGCTTAATAAATATTTTTTTAAATTAATTTAAGCGACATTTTAATAACCTGTAGTTACTAGTTGAAGGCTATGCGAAGTTTTAAAAATTTCCCTTTGAGCGGAATTTTGAACAAAATGCTTGTAGGATATGTATTTTAATTTTGGTCAAACAAATACAGCTTTATAAAAATTTCCCAAAAGGGAAATTTTATTAATACGAGTTTTGGGAAAATTTATTAATAAGAGTTGGTGTTTGTCTACAGTACTGTACAGTTTGTGTTTATGCACTACAAAAGATTCTGCAACTCTTGAAATATTCTGTGAAATAATTTTCAAGTAATATTTGAATAATATTTTTCACTATCCCAAATAACACCTATACAAACACAATAAATTATTATTAACTTGGAGAGCACATATGTATGTACATCCCTTTCTCTTGTAATTAGCTCGCACAACTTTATTAATTAAAGTAAATTTCATTGCTAGTTAATATTTGAGAAACTAATGAACATAATTAAAAATCCACTTCGGTACACACAACTGCTCCCAATGCTATTTACTACAACTCTGCCGTACTCTACTTCGCCCTCAGCTACAGCGTAACATTGCCTCTACTCCAGCCAATAACTAATCGAACGAAACTCTGCCAACCGGAAGTGCCGATGAGGAGTTGTGTGTATAAAGTGCGGCAGGCGCAAGGCGCAGGCATCCAATTAATAACATTGATTAAGCTGATTGAAAGCGGACACAAATCCTAGGCAGTTGGAGAAAGGTAAAGCCGAAGGCTAAAAGGAAAAGGAATTAGTTGGATAAATGGATAGGAATCGCTACTTCGTTCGATATGCCCGTATGACAACGGCTTCGGAGACAGCAAAATGGTACAACAATTCTACATATGTAGCTATGTATGTAAGTGGAATGTGCAGATTGGCAATCAAAAGAAGGTGGTTTGCAGACAGACAATCAGGTAGATAGATAGCAACCAACTAAGCCGAGGAGCCGTCACTTAAGCATAGCTGCCTATGAGTTATCGGCAGTGTATTGAACTCATTTGAACTCCGTGTAGAGAAGACATACAGCGGTCTATGGGGAAGACTGTTTAATAATAATCGAGAGGTACTACATAAATGCATGCGCTTTAACCGTCAGCTGCGGGAAAGTCAAAGGCATATCGCTGCTTTCTATTCCAAGTTTATGAAAAGGCTTATACGTACTTATATATATACGATTTCTACCATAAAATCAATTAATTAACCATTTCATCGCTAATCAATATTTAAGTCGTATTACATGAGTTAATGTGAAGTGGTTTATTGACAAAGTAATTCGTTATGTGCATATGAAAATTAAAGAAAATATGTAATAAAATCTATAAATTCTTACCTGAAACGAGCAAAATAAAAAATCCCCCTTAAGGGAAATTTAAACATCAAAGGTTATTTTTAATTTTTTTTCTAATTATTGGCTATATTTCTTCAGGAAATCAAAAACTACAAATTTCCTTGTCATGAATTTTAAGGGAAATATAGAAGGAAGCGAATTTCTCATTCAATTTCTATTACAAGCTTGAAAATGCCCAAAAAAAATTCCCATGGGGAAATTTTATGAGAATACTAAGAACATAATAATACAAAACAAATTACAGTGCCTAACCTCACACTCACGAATTAACTAGCAAACCTTCCATTTTTATTTTCGCTTTTACTATTAACCACATTTCTTTGAAAAATATAAATCTATTTTCTCCTAATTTCAATAATAATTTCATTGTTCTCTTTTGCGCTAATATATTTAAGACATATTTTCCATTGACTGCAATTGATTACAGTCATTCTTCACTACACAACAAATGTTACATACAAAGCGTCTGCAAAAAAAACGTTAGGGTAATTTTTAAGAATTCAAAATTTTCCAATTTCTTCCATTTATCTGAATTAATTGTGGTCGTTTTTGCGAAAAAAATGTCAAAAAATAAAAATTCCCTTAGCAGAATTTTGAAGCGAAAGTTTTAAAGTACAAATTTTTCCAAAGAAAATTTCGAAAACTAAAATCTTCCTTAGTAAAATTTTAGAGGGAAATTTTTAGAAATAGAATTTTACCAAAAAAAAAAAGAAATTGGATCCTTTGAAATATATTATTTATTTTCACATTCTTTTTATCACAACAAGTTATAGTAATATGCTTTATGCTAGTTTTGTTGCATTTTTCCCTTTCAACTTGTTTATTTTGCAGACACCTGTCACATCCAAGCTTTGTGTATGCACATATTTTTATCTTGAATTTTTCACAGTCACTGAGTTTTATTTATTTTTAATTTTCCACTTCACAACCGCCCCCTTTTCAGCCTCTTAGCTGCCCTCTAATTCAAACAATTTGCATTTTCGTTGCTACAAACTTCTATACATTTTATACGCCAAGAATTTGCGCTACTAAACTTCAACGAATTTCTACAATAATTTTGGTAAAGGAAGTAGTCAGAAATGCAAAATAAAATACTTAAATAAATTTCAGCTGCACACTGCTGGCTGTCAACTTCCAAAGGCTTTCTTCAGCATTTGCCGAGCTGCTTGCAAAAGTTTCATTGTTAATTTTCTTTACCGGGTGTTGAAGAGCAGGCAACAAGGTGGTGTGTTTGGTGCTCTTTTCGTTTTCCTGCCAGCCACTGTAAACTACAATTGCAATGCATATTCCCTCATTTGCATAACGAATGCAAAATACACTGAGTGGAATGGGATCACAGTGCCAGTTAAAGGTTAACAAAAAAACAAACAAAAAAAACATAGAAACTACAAAGCCGCCTTAGAAGATTTCTCAGCACCTCAGCACAAAGAATTGCATGCAAAAGCGGGAAGAAGTATATAACGTAAGAAGAAATAGTGAAATCAGTTGTTACTGATGTTCTATTGCAATGCCATAAATTTCTGAACAACAACAAATGCGCAGTACCACGACAAAAAATGTATGGCATATAAAAAGACAAATCCAACGAACTAGCACAAATGCCAAACGACGATGGCATTTGAAATTTAGCAAACAGCTGAAGGGGATTTACGGTTGCTGAACGCACAAAGAGTTGTTGGTGGAGTTGTCAAAAAAAAAAAACAAAATCCAATAATATAAAGTTCACAAAAAAAAAGCAAGTTGTTGTGGAAATTGGAGAGCATAACGAGACCAAAACTAAATACATACAACTTATTGCAAAAATAACTGCAATAACCATGAACAAAATTCTAAATAAACTCACAACTTTGTCTTTGGTCCAGAATGTAGCGTTAACGGTAACTACAATACAACAATAATAATGCATACATACATATGTATGTGGGTAAACATTAAGCAGCACCACAGAAAAAATGTACTAGAAGTAATGCAATACTTTTTTGTAGCATACTTTCAGGTGTGTGAGCCACCTACTACAGAATTGCACAAGCGTTAACGTTATTTATGCTACAGTGGAAATTACAAAAAAAAAAAAAACAACGGCATGCATGTTACTAGTTGGCATGAAAATCTAAAAGGGGCAGAAGGAATAGCTTTAGATAGCCCAAAATGCTCTTCAAGCAAAAACAAAGTAAAGGTTTAATTTTAAATGCATGCAAATAAAATTATATATGAAAATTTTAGTAAAAATTTCATAACTAAAAATACACATATTCCACACTGCAGGCATATACAGTTAATACATATATGTATGTATGTTTATAATATGTATGTGTAGAAAAAAAAGTTGCTTACACACGTAATATCTCCCAGCGGGAGTTTTTGCTTCATCAGCTCTTTATGGCTGTTTGTGTTGCAAGTCAAAGTGCAAATTTAATCAAAAAGTTGTTAGCTACGTGTAATTTAAAAAAAAAATTGAGTTTATAGGGTGAAAAAATTAGCACAAATTCCAATCAAAACAATTTAAATGGACGCGTTAAAATTGTTTAATAAAGCGGGGACCTTTTTAAAGCTGCACATAACCTTTTTTAATATAAAATATTTTAATTGTGCGGCAAACACTTATGAAAAAAAATTGGTTTATTTAAATATTATCTTTGCACATTTTACTTAAATTTCTTTTTCAAATGCGGGAAACACAAATGAACCAAAGGAATGCACTTAAATTAAGATATAAAAAAATTTGTTTGCTCATAAAATTTAGCAATTTCCTAAATTTAATGTGTAAATTATTGAACTCTGCACTTTTCTGGAGTAGCTGACATTTTTCACACCTTTTTCATAATTTCCCTTTGAGGGAAATTTTTTGCCTCAACTAAACTTTGCACAAATTTTAAACGCAACAGATTTCAATTTTCACAATAGAATGTCATTATTTCAATTAATTTTTACACTTTTTTTTCAATTGAAAAATTCTTCACTTTTTTATTTTATTTTACTTTTAGAGCGTTTTGTCTAAATTTGCCTTACAAGGAAATTTAATATAGTTACAATTGAATCAAACGAGTGTTGAACTAGTTACTGAATATACATACATATGTACATACATATGTACAATACATACATATGTTTGTGTATCAAAAATTTTCCCAAAGAAATGTCAACATGTTTACATTTTTTACAAATTTTCAAAATTACATTAACATTTTAACTTTTTTATTACTTTCAATTTTCAGCGCCCTTTTTCATAATTTCCCTTTGAGGGAAATTTTTTTGTATCACTACTTTTTGTTGTACATTTTTGGAATAAATTGATTTCAGCGCTTTTGTATTTGGTTGATGAAAAATTTCATATATTTTCCCGAAGCATATGATATGCATTCTAAAAATTGCATTTCCACAAAGAAATTTAAACTTGTACAATTATTTTTTATTAATTTATATTTTTACGCTTTTTATAATTTCCCTTTGAAGAAATTTTTCATATTCAACTTATTTTTATGAAATCCTTAAAATTAATTATACTATCTATTGCAAACTCTTCTGAAAATATAAATAGTAATTTTTTTAAACATTACAAAAGATATTTGCCTTTATCAATTTACCAAAGTTTATTATACCAAAAAAAAAACATCAAAAATTTACTCAAAATATTCGAAAATATTTATTCATTGCATTGTAAGACATTTCTTCCACATCATTGAAATCTGCCAATCTCTATGTCCGAATTTCCTTTCATTTCTTCTCTTCGTATCAGTTGCCTTTGCCAATTCATAATTGAATTTATAATTAAACTTCAAATATTGTCAGCAACGTTGAAACGCTCCAATTACAAATTAAATATGGCAAGCAAAGGTGCAATCATACTTTTCATATTTCATATACGATCGAATACTACGTGTCAATAATTTTTAAAATCCTTTTAGAACTAAACGTGCATGGCAATTAAAATAGTTATTCAAAATTAATAAATGTACATACATTTTGTACATGCTCAAGAAATGTTTATGACTAAATGTGAAACAAATTTGCCAACCGAATTTGACGACACAATACAAATTCTATTGTTTTTCTCTTGGCAAGGTGTTTTTATGATGATGGTTTTACTTTTACGAAAGCAACAATGCAAGAAGTTTTCGAAATATTCTGCAAATGTCTTGCCTTTTGGGGGAATTTAGGGGGAAAAAATAGAAAAAATACGTAAGTTTATTCTAAAATGCATCGTATTACTGAACTTGTTCAGGTTTATAGCGTTTTCTAAAAATTCCACAACTTTTTAAAAATTTCCCTTTTGCCTCACAAATATTTTTTTTTTTTGGATGCGGCAAATTTCATTTAATAATATGAACTTTTGTAATTTTTCTGAATAAATTTACCAAAATGGATTTAGATGGTTTTTAACTCATTTTAATAATTTCAGCTATTTTAGAAAATCTCCCTTGTGGATATGGAAACTTCGCTCTGGGTAAAATGTGATTTTTGGTTCTCGTTTTTTAGGTATGGAGCTCTAGGTATGCATACATACATATGTATGTACATATGTATGTAGTTTACATTTCTCACATCAGAGTATTTTTCTCTGGGACTTGAATTTTGGTTAGCTATGTTGAATAAATTTACTTTCAACATCTATTTACAAGGTTTTATAAGTCGCGTCAACAATTTTGGATGCATTAGAAAAATTCCCTCTAGGGAAATTTTTATTCCCTCAATAAAAGTTATATTGTTTTCTTTGTTTTTTAGTTTGAAAATTTGCATGTGAGAAAATATTCTATATTGTTTTTATTCGTAAATTCAATTTTAAATATTTTAAAGGCCTAAGTATTATTCAAGAAACTTTTGCTAAAGTAATATTTTTAAAGTAAAAAAAATGTAATTTTCCCAATTAGGCAATTTCTATTTACTTTATTACTTTGATTTTAGTCCTCTCTTTGTTTACACCAAATTTCTTTACGTCCGAAAATTTCCTTCTGGGAAATTTTTGTTGTCTGAACAAAAACTTTAAGCGTTATAAGTATAGATTAAATAATTTAGCTAAAAGAAATTAATTTCCACACGTCTGTGAAATTCTCTCCATGTAATTATCTAGAATATAAGTTAGTGCGCAAAGATCCAGCAAATAGGTTAAAAATTATTTAAACAAAAGAGGGAGTGGAAATAATTTACCTACCTAGACTTACGTGATTAAGTAAGTAGATAGGCAAGCATACGGGATTCCAAAGCGTAGTGCACACCTAGGATAAATACTACTTCTTTACACACTTCCATATGCATTTTCATACCATGACAAGCCCAACTACACAACCACAAATACATTTACGCGCCTTCGTCGCCTCTAACCGAGTCGGTTTGCGTTGGAGTAGTGAGTTAATATGAAATATGATTTTTACGATGCCATCATTGTTACCGTTGGTGTTGTTGTTGTTGTTGTTGTTGTCACCGCTACCGCCTCAATTTACGCTTTTACACTTCCGCAATGATGTGTCAGCAACACGGCTCACAGCGGCATTATAGCGCGCACACACACACATCTATGTACATACATACATACCAACACGAACGAACAAACGAATCGCCATGACGCGTCGAGCGTTGCGCCAAAACTTGTTAAGCCATCCTCATAGCTGTCTACCGACTGCGCGAGCTTGTTTGCATAGCGCAAAAGGTTGCAGTGGTAACAAGAAACCTGGAACAGCACAAAAAGGACACTCTGGCAACAGGACGAACGAACGAGCATGGCGAATGAAAGGATATTTTAATCTTTAGTTAACATGACAAGTGACTCAGCTTACTACAAGTAAACGGTTTTTCTGTACGTGCTCCTGTACCAATAAACTAACAACAAATGAAAAGCACAAGCGACTAACGAGCGCTAGCAGTGGGATTGAGTATGTGTGTGTGTGTGTGTGTTGATGAGTGAGTATACATTTAATAAAAAATTGTTTGTATGTATCTGTTTGTGCATATACTTACAGTTGTGTACACACGGCCTATAGACACACGTTCTGCTGCTGCTACTGCTCGTTGCTTTTAATTGCAACAAAATAAAAACGCCATTAAGCTGTAGTCTCAAACTAGTATGGCGCACACACACAGGAACGAGTGCAAGCAAGAATACGCTCACAAGCCGTCTATAGTTTAATGAAGTGTACCGAAATGATGTGTTGATGGCCATGCAGGGCCAGGATTTGTATGTATGTATGTACGTAGGTGTGAGAATGAGTGCACGCTCATCAACGTCGCCATCAAGTAAAAACTGTTTAAATGAATTTGTGTGAAAATATTGAAGTGTGGTTTGTGCAAGGATTTGCAATTAATCACTAATGTATGTGTGTGTAGGAAATGTGTTTTTCGCTGCTTGTCATTAGTTGTAAACTTCATAAGTTTACCTGCTGTTAAACCGCTGTTTGTTTTTTTTTTTTGCTCAACTGCCGGTGCGAATGCTTATGAAATGGTTGAGTGAACTTTTTTTCATAGAGAATGAATAAACGGCTCATTTTTTATTGGAGTGCATGCCGGAACTCAAAAAAAGCTGCTTAAACACTCAGCGATTTGAAGTAAAAATAAAACGTTCACTTTGCTGGCTGAATTACAGCTTAAAAAAACGTTTAGTAAAAGTGAAATTAAATAGAAAAAACCAAAAAAAAAATTAATTTCGCTATTATCCTTGCTTTTAAGGGTTCTCACGAATTTCTACCTTGCAAAATGTTATATTATTACATACATACACATGTATGTATGTATATTGCACTTTTTGATAAGAAATAAGCAATCTTGCGTTTTAAAAACCATGTCAGCTATCTAAACCCAAAATTTCGAAACGTCCTAATAGAAACAATCATAAGAAATTTTTGGCATTGCTTGGAAAAAATTCCCAAAAATTTCCCTTTTTGGGAATTTTTTTTTAAACATTGTGAAAAACTTTACCTTTACCTTTACTAAAGTTCGTATTAAAAAGCGTATAGTTTGTGTCTAACACAAGAATAATTAGCGAAATCACAGTAATGCGTCTTTTTTTGAAAAAAGTATGCCAAATTATCAGAATTAACTGAAACGCACAGTTAAATATGCACAGTTGGAAATCTGCCAGAAATCAATTCAGTAAACTAAAACCGTCTTCTATTTAATTCTTGAAAGAAATAAAATGTCCAATTATGTTGATTTTACTGGCAATCACACTGCCAGATACTTGCAAATATTTCCATTCACAGCTTATTTACGCATTTTGAACGAAACTTCTTTTTAGGGAAGAAACCAAAAAATTGGGTATTACTTTATATTTAGACGATTCACAAGAATTTGTAACGTGTTGTAAAGTAAAAAATTATACATTTATACAGCAGTCTAAAATTTATTTTTATTGTTATGTTTGTACGAGTATTGCACATAAAAGTCAATTTAGAAATTTTATTTTTTGATTATTTTATAACATAACGATTACATCTTGTGAATTTCCCAATTAATTTTGTAGTTAAAAGATTTTCGTTAATAGAGTATTTTGATCTTAACATTTGAGTATTTTTCAAAAGGTACGAAACATCTTTTTTAACACTTATTTCCAGTTTTTAGTTATGCTCAAAAAAATTTGCCTTCAAGGAAATTATATAGTTTTTTGAGGATATTTTTCAAGCTATTAGTAAAGTTTTTAAAACATACATTATTTTGACCCTGGCAAAGTTTTCTGCAAAAATTGTTGAGCCAATAAATTTTTTTATAATGATTAATTGTTTTTGTTTACTTCAAAAAAAATTCTAAGGGGGAAATTATATTTTTTATACTGCGAAAGTTTAAAAACTTGTTGAGTCAAAAAATTATAAATAATGATAGATTTATTTACATTCAAAAAACATGTTTTAAAGGGAAATTTTTCTTTTTTATACAAGAAAAGTCGTTTAATGGTATAGCATTAGTTTTTCAGTTATACTTCAACTAGCTGATACTTGCATAACTTACTACTTTTCCACATATTTAAAGCAGAGTTTTAAAGTGGCTTTGATGAATTTAAAAACAACAAAAAATTCCAAATTCATTCAGAAACATATTTGTGTCCAACTATACATATACATATAATATTTAAAATTTGTGTATGCCATACGCAACTTCCCTATCACGATTAGTGTCCAAGTTTTTTGCGGGGAAAATAAGAAAATTCGAAATAAATTCTTCAGCTGTTGTTGCAGTTTTTAGCAACATCTCATTCGCTTTCCATTTATTCTGGAGATGCGCTATGTGCCCCTAGAAAACGCAGTTTATTTAAAAGTTTTCTCAAATAACGGTCGCCAGCACACATACTACGAAAATGCATACATACATACAATATACACTTGTATTCATTCATCTATTTAATAAAAATTGCATAGAACTTCACAAATAATCCAACTCCCCTAAGTATGCCCAGCGTCTCATAAGTACACATATGTATACTATTCCTTTGTAAGTGTACTTTTAAACATAAATATACTATATTTTATTTCACATACTTGCACTTCTTTGTGTGTGTGCGTGTGTGTGTGTGTCCTCTGAGAAATTACTTATGAAAATAGTTTGTGCCACGTTGCTTGACAACTTGCCATAACCGCTAAGTTTTCTTTCAACTTTTCCAAGTGTACTACTTTCCTGCGTTGATTTTTCAAAGATTTACTTTCCAGCATTGCCATGCCATAAGCGCTGATGTCTCGTTAGCTTTTGTGAGTATTTGCCAACTGAAGGGGTTGCGAACTTTCGAAGGAACGGTCTCCCGTGTGTGTGTGCGTGTTTGTGTGTATTGATGTTGTATGTCTAAATAACTTATCTCTAAGTCGGTTGATGATGATGCGGCAAATTTGCCAAACTCAGTAAGTTGCATACATCTGGCAAATATTTAGCTTTTTGCATTTATCAAGAATCAAAACAAGAGTGAAGTTTGAAATGTTGTGCGTGCAAGGAAATTTTTTAAATTTCTACGCGAAATTCAATATTTCGTAAATTTATAAGGTTTAAAATTTGTAAAACCTTTTTGCCCTTAACTTAGTTTCACATGCCTCCATTTTATTAAAAGCATAATTATTTTTGAGAACACATTAAAAATTCCCTTTCCACTGACAGGCAAATCAAAATTCATTTTGGGTAAGGTAAATTAGTAAACAAAACAATAATGAAGTAATTTTATTGTATATCTGACATTATAGTCAGCTTTGTGTAAAAAATTTATGTGAAATTTTTAATTTGTTAAGATAAACATAATCTAATTGACGGTGATCTAAAATTAATGGCGATTTTTTCATTTAATTCATGTTCTATCCTTTTCTCTATTTTCAGACTGAAGCCATCAAACATGATCTCGAAACGAAAATGTCCCAACACAGACTCGAACAACAAATCGAAAAAGTACAATACAATCAAACGGCCGTTATGCTGCTGATCGACACGTGTCAATTGGTGAGAGAGAATACCTCACGTGCCGTCACCAGTCTCGACAATATGGTATTGTATTTTATGAAAACGAAAGGCAGCGAAAATGATACGTCACTTATGGGATTATTATATGTAAGTACTAGACTTGAAAAATTTCGAAATGAAAAAAAAAATGGTTGAAAGGAAATTTATTGTTTAAATATGAAAACTTCAAATTCTTGCCGCCAGTTTCACGAAAGCAATTTAAATGAAAACTAATTTTAATTTCTTGGATTCTATATGAAAATTTACAGAAAATGAAAAATTATTTTCCTTCTAAATTACTTGATAAATCGGTTGTTATTTTATTTAAAAAAATTGTAAAAAAAACAATTCATTATTTTTGGCAGTGTATTTAGAACTAAACTAGCTTAGCACCCTTGCACTGTAACTTTTCTAACACTTTTATTTTCGATTCCTTGCTCAAACTTCAATACTCAAATACCTCACAAATTCTCAATTTAAATACTCATTTATTTTTGCTCAACTCCACCACTCCACTTTCTACTTTCAGCTCGGCGAACTATACGAATCAATCCGTTGGCCCATAACGCTCGGCTTCCTAACGCTACTCTTGCTGCTCTGCACCATATTGGTGATTGGTGTAGCGCGTCGTTCCCGTTGTGCACTCATCTTCTTCAGCGTATCCGGTTTATTTTGTATTATCATTTGTTGGCTTTTGGCTGGCATCTACCTAGCATCCTCGGTGGCGGCGGGTGATTTCTGTATGCGTCCGCATGAATTTATGTGCCGGCAAGTGGGCATGGTAAGTTGATAAAACCAAAAAAAAAAAAAAAACAAAACAAAAAAACTAAAACAACTTCAAAACCAAAATAATATAAAATAAAATAATAATGTAAATATCTATGTAGCGTAGCATGGACGAAGTGAATAAAAAAAGCAAAGCTTTTTTGAAAAATGATTTCCGTGAAAATATTTATAGCGCAATAGCAGTGTAAAGCCATTTTGTGCCTGAAAGTGTGCTGAAATTTTGATGAGCGCTCAAGTGGCGCCGCTCATGACTAAAGCTACATATATTTGTATGGATGGCTGGCTATTCATGGCGTTGAACATTTTTAGATGTGGGTGGCTGGAGTAGAGGACTCTTTGTTTTCTTATGGGGTTATGTGTGTGTGGCTGTGTGTGTGGCTGTGTGTGTGTTTGAGAGTGTTCCGGAGAGTTATGCATATAAAATGACCCTAATCGCATGCTTCAGTCTATTTTACTCCGGTGGACGCACAGTGTTGTGGGATTCATGAAAAAAGTATGCTTTCAAGATTTTCTTTATGTACATATCGGCGTTATACTTAGCAAAAGCTCTGAATGACAATTACATTTTTTTTTTTTGCAGTAGAAGTGAAAGACTTGTAAATAGCGCCTTAAAAATAAGCTAATAACTGTCGCATTTTTTAAGACATTACTTTTTACTACTTTGCTTTGTTGGTGTATCTCTCAGCAAACGGAATATATAAAAAAGAGAACATAGCATTTTCAAAAAAAAAAAAACGCCATTTAGACCTCGGAAATGTTAGCAGCAATATGCTCATAATATTTTCAGTTCTAGAATTTTTTACCTATTTATTTTTCAAGAAAACCTATTTTATTTTTTACGAAAGTTAAAAAAAAATTATTTTGGTTTTAAAATGTTTACTAAATTATTATAATTATATATGTATATTGAATTTTTATATTATTTTTTCTTTTTTAGGTATTAATTTGCTTTTAGCTTATTTATTAAATATAATTTTTTATTTTCTTCTATTTTTAATAATTTTAATGTATTCATTTTTTGTTTGCATCTTGTTTAGTACTGTTATGATTTTACCAGGTTTTTGTTGGATTCTATTTTAGTTTTTATGTTTTTCTATTTTTAATATTTAATAATATTTTAAATTTTATGTATGCATCTTCTGATTTGTTTTAAAATATTTGTTTAAAATATTTTTGTTTTTTATTTTTGACCTTGTTTTTTTTCACTATAATTATTTCTAACTGTTGACTTTCAATGATTTTTGTTTAATTTTGTTTGTTAACAAAAACAACATTTCCTTTTTGTAATGTTTTATATTTTTTTTTTTTGAATTCTTTTCTTACAAGTTTTCATATTTTTCAACTCTTATTTTAATTTTTTTAAGAATTTTAATTTTTTTGTTAATTTTGAAATACTGTTTTTTAATGTTCTTGTATTTATTTTTTGTTTTCCATTTATTCTTTTAAATTTTTACAAAATTTTAATTGTTTCAATCTTTCTAATTTTTACTTATTATTGAAATATTGCTTTTTAATTTTATTCCTAATTTTTACTGATTTCTGTTAGTTTATTTGTTATACTTTTAAAATGGTTTAGTTTCCTCTGAATTTTGTATTAATAATTTATTGTATAAACTTTAAAAATTTTTGTATTTTTGTTAAATTTGTATCTAATTTGGAATTCTTTATTTTTAACGTAATTTTTCGCGTTTTTTACTATTTTGGCCTTTATTTATTCATTTTTAGTGAAATTATATTTATTACATATGTATTTCTTTTCTTTTTTTCTTTTTTATTTAGTTCTAATTTAGTCTTTCCCGTTTCTTTATTTTTGCTTTGTTTTCACGATATTTATTCAGTTTTCTTAAAATTGTATAAATATTTTGTTAATTTATTTTTTATTTTTTGATTTTTATTTTTTTCTGGGTAATTTTGTATTTAAAATTGTAAACCAAAATGCCTAAGATAAGTTGTTATTGAAAATAGGTGAAATCGAATCACCAATAATGGTATTTTTCAAAAACGCAAACAAATGCGATATGTCAATTAGGAAATATAGATTAGGAATATTATATCTCCGAAATATTATATCTCCGAAACTATTTGATCAACCTATAAAATTAATCTTACTAATTATAGTTTTAGAAAAGCCACGCCTATTTCCCATATTATAACGGTAATTTTCAGAAACTTAAATGTTCAATATTTGAAAAGCTAAGGAAGTGAGCATTAACTATATTTTTTTTATTTACGTTGTCGTCAAGCGGAGACTGTTTTCCAAACCATCAACTCGCCAATCAATTTATCTAGCTGTGAGACACTTCGAAAATCGAACCTTGCACTCCTTAAAATCATAGCCAAAGCATTCTAGTTTGATCGTTAAAAGTTTGCATCTTTGTTGTCTACTTTGCACCCACTGTCCATCGAGTTAACTAGCATGCTTTACGGGTGTTAGTGTTTCAATGAAGCACACCCCGGTGTACCATCAACCATCAACAGCCTCTGCGAATTCAGTTCCTCTACAATGGCCACTTGTGAGCGCAACGAAAGCGGCCACATCTGTAGAATGTTTGCTTGCTTTTGGGTGCTTGATGTGGCATTGTTCGCCGGCTTTAGTTTCACTTATTTAGATATTCCCTATTTGCGGTTGTTTTTGGTGCTGTAGCTATTTTACTACATCGCTCAACAGTGGACTATTTCGTGGCATATTAAATGTGGGCTGACAAGTAGATATTCACTACTTGCTGCCATGGTATAAAAATAATAAATACATATATACATTTTTTATATACATATATGTATATAGTTATACACAAGTGCATGTGTAAGTATGTATTATGTTATGTTTTGCCAGTTAAAGTATTTCAGACAGCAATGCCGGTTAGCTAACATTTCGCACACACACACCCACACATATTCGTCGTCCATGCAAAGGTATTTATATTTATATAGTTACTATATATAAATGTATACGCTTCTGCGCTCACACCACACTTTCCCCGCCGGCAATCAGCAACTGCTGCAGCGCCATTAAAGAAATGTGGCTTTTATGAGGTCATTTGCTTGTGTTTGGCCTTTATTATAACGAAACGCCTTGCCATTTGTGGCAGACCGCCGCCATACGATATAGTTTGCAATATAATATAAAAATGAAGAGCGGAAGTTGTAGGCAGAGAAAACAGTAAAAGCATCAACAACAGCTATAGCGCTGAGAGTAAGAGTGGGTTCGTTGGCGATAAAATGGCCTATATTTGGGCGTTTAGCGCTTGTTGCATATTATAACTGTTTGTTGTTGCTGATTGTTGGTCGCTTTTGTAGCAGTTCAGCAACCCTTCAGTGACAAAGTAAACAAAACAAAATAAAAACTAAGCTTCAAACCAACTATGCATCGCTTTAACTAGGTGCATCTCAAGCAACATCAACTGGGCGCCTATAAGTATGCTTCGTTCGTTTTTTTCTATATTTTTATTTACAATAATTTTATATTTGCGCTCTTCGACAATATGCGCTAGTATCCTATCAACGATTATTTATCCCCGTGGAATTCGTTACTTCTCTTTCCTCAGGCGTTATACCCTCATTTGGCCTGCACTACTTTCTGACCACACATTTACGCAATCGTAAAATTTTACAACCAAGTGATAAGTGTCGTTTATTGGCGCATGCACTAATCTAAGTACATATAAGAGCAAAAAAATAAAACAACCAAATGATGAAAAAAGCAACAGCTGTGTAAAATTTTACTTTCATTTGGAAAAATGCAAAACTAATGTTTAAATAAATAAGTAAAAAAAAAGTGTGGAAAGTTGTTTGGCAGTGCATTAGTTAAATGAGTTCCACGAAAGTGCCTGCAGTTGGCAGTTGACACACTTCGTGACTTGGTTAAACTTTAGCATGTTGAAAAAAAGCTACAAAAATGTACTATTTCTGACAAAAACTTGTTTTGTTCATGATTTAAAATTTAATTAATAAATTCTCCACAGCAAGTTAAAACCAAATTTATATTTATTATCAAATTTAGGAACGACTGTTTTCGAAGTAAAATTAAAGTAATTTGAAATTAAGTATTTTTTGTTTAGTTTTAGTATTTTTTTTAGTTTAGTTTTAAATTAAAAATAACTTTAAAAAATTAGAATTTCACCTCCAGTATTACCTGTATGGGATCTCACGAATTTGAGCAATTAAATTATAATGGGAATTATAAAAAACATTTTAAGTCTTGAGGCATCTCGAGTACCCCACGAAATAATTCTTGCTCTAAAATGATAAGTAGTGGAAATAACTAAGGTAAGGGAATGCAAAGGTTCTGCAAGCTCTTCCAAATGGAAGCTAGATTACACCACTCCTCTCCTCTGCATGGACAACAAACTCTCCATAGGAACCTCAGAGAGGATTAAATGGCAGGCTGCCATAGACCTAGACCGAGAGTTGACGGCTGCACTAAACTTCTGCTTTCGCTTACCGGACCACTACAGTGTTTTTCCGGCAGAGCCAAATGCCAGAATGGAGACTGCTCGGTGGCTGATAGCCTTCGCTCTTTGAAGCGAACTTGTCACTTGCCAAGCGGCTATTAAATCTCTAAAATATCACGAAACAACGTCTATAATTGCCATAGAATGAAGTAATTCTCCCAATCTGCTCGCTTCTACATGTTCTGTGACTGTTGGATTGATCCCAGGGTACAGAGACAAGGAAAGGATCGGAATTATCTGTGGTAAATTCTGCTCTAGACGCGACCAAGCCTCTAAAGATGGAACTCATCGAGGAGGTGAATATCAGGTGGGCCGCAGAACCAACCTGTCAGACTACCAGACAAATTTGGCCAAAGGTTGACGTAAAGCAATCCAAAGCTCTTATTCGCATTGACGCCCTTTCTCTAAGATTAACGGTCGGGGTTTTAATAGGGACAATAAGGAAATGGAGAGCATCAAACACTATTTCTGCCACTTTCCCGCCATGGACAACACACCCAAAACCAATTCTTCAATATCTATTCGTTGGTTCACCTTCTAAGGAAAGGAAGGAAAGAAAACCAAGGTTCCCGCCAGAGGTATAACAACGGGCTGTGTTAGGCTATGTGTGTCCCGTGGTCTTGCGCGGTGGCAGCTGCTCTAACCTAATCTAACCTATCGTCAGATGGCACGAAAGCATTATTTCCAAGTTTTTGAACAAAAACGGAATACGAATGAAACATGTTCATTGTCGTTTTCGTACTTTCATTTTTATTCTCTTTCAATATCTGTACCCTTATCGGCATCGTTGTCGCTATCGATTTTGTTATCGTTGTGAATATTTTTACCATTTAATAATTATCAAAATAGATGTATATTGAAATGATTTTCCGTCATCCCTTGACACATTTAGTTTGGAGATAAACAGGTTATCAAAATTGTTATTGGTGGGATTTTATATAGTTAGAGATATAAATTCATAATTTTAATAATTCGATTGATTTTATTACCAATATTATATCGATTTTCGCCATTTTCCAAGTTGCTGGCGTTATCAATATTGTTGTATTGACGTATATATAATTATCGATGTTTTCTTAACTATAAATATTTCAACAGTTATCGATAGTTTTAAACCTTGCATGTTTAGGATTATCGATTACTTATTGTTATCGAAATTGTTATCCTATTTTTCGATAAATTATCGTAACAAACCTTTTAGATTTATCGATTTTTACTATTATCGATATTATGGCAGCTATCGATATTAATTAATATTGTAAATATTGTTATTAATATTGTTATCTTGACGATATTATTATTCATATCGGTACTCGCATCTCTATTTTTTTTTTTTTTTGCTGTGCATCAGCAATCCTTCACACAACAAAACTTTCATTAAAAAAATGGGTACAACTGCTACAAGTAGTAATCTCAAAAAACATCGTACTCAAACAATAAATCGATTCGTATTCATGTCAAGCAAATGCAATCAGTCGTCACAAACACACACACACACCAACACACGAGGACTCGTACAAAAAAAATTATATTAATGTATCTGGAAAAAATGCACACACACAGGAATCTGTTGGCGAAAGCCCCCCGTAACACACCCGCGTGCAAAACTGCACGACTTCCAAGCGACAACAACACTGCTCCAATTTTCAAAACCAACAAATTCAGCACAATGTCGACGCGCCGCAACCGGCAGCAGCAGCAATAAAAAGACAAATAAAGAGGGCTACGGGCATGCCATGGCATGGCGGAAGTCGCCTGTGCGTGCGGAAAAAGTGACAGCGAAATGCCTGTAGGCGTTAATTAGAACAATGGTAGCGCTGGCAGGCAAGGCAGGGCAGTTGGCTGTTATTTAAATTTTTTATTTTTTATGAACTATTGCATTATTTTTTATTTCTGAAAAAGTAATTGTTGTCGCTATGTTGGTGTGGGTGCGCGCGGAATTTCTATTGATGGGCTCGAAAGGATAACAGCGATGGGTGCACGCGATGTGAAAATTGGCACGGTGTGGTGCGATGTGGTGTGCGTGTGTGTGTGTTTCACACAACCATACATGTGAGGGTATATAGAAAAAATGGACTATCTGTCTCGAAAAGCGCCACATTTATGGAGCACATCGACAAGCAACCAAACGGAAATGGTTTCAAAAAAAAAAACAAAATCCACATGACCTATGCAACCCCTTTGTGTAAAGTATGTAGTATAAATTCGTACATTCGCATTACATATGTATGCATTAGTTCCATTTTTTTCTTTTCTACTATGCAGCGCCCAAGTTATGACTCTTGACGTGAAATCGCGAGTTTCCCTTGACACCATTTTATGCACACGCAACCTCTTTGCCAATGCGCCTCTATGTAGGCAACAGATAGGAGCATTTAAAACCGAAAAAAAAACGGCGCACAGGCAGCTACTAATGGGTGTTGTGTGTCTGTATGTGTACTATGTATGTGAAAGTGAGTGTAAAAAGTGAAATTACTGTCATTGGAAAGCAGACAGTTAAAAAAAACACATTTTCATGAAATACATAAATTTTTTGCTACATTGTTTTCTTGAAAAAATTGTACAAATAGGCAGATAATAACTGAGTGGCAAGTTGATACAAAAAAAACAGCACATGAACTATAAATTGATATATAACAAATATTGGTAAAGGTAAAGCAAAAGGGAAACTCATATTAAAAATTATTAAACAAAACAAATTTATTTAAAACGAACCCGAAAAACAACATGCCAACCAATTTGATTTAATTTTTTTAAATAGCGATAATTTCTAACGATTGAGTGAAGGTTTCTTTAATAAAAACCTACATAAAATTAATTACATTTTTTCTCCAAAATTAGTAAATATATCAATCCATATAATTTCTTTTTTTGGGTGTATGTTTTTAGAGTGTGTTCCAAAAATTGTGATTATGAATTTTAAATAAAAAAAATAAAAACTAAAAATTTAAATTGAATACGTAATTTTATATCATATCGAGAATGTTAATAATAATGTGATATAACAAAACAAAAAACGAAAAACTAAGAATTTAAATCCATAACGACATTCTACACCATTTAGAAAATTTTCCAAAAATTGTGATTGTGAATTTGGAATAACAAAGCAACAAACTTAAGCCTAAATCCTAAAAATTTAGATCGGAAAATCGTTTAAGCATTTTTATTAGCGCCCGAAAATAGCCGTTATTTTGATTTTTTTCAAACCAAATATTTCGTAAAAACCAAAACTCAATTATACCGATCGAATCTTTATGGCACGTGCTAAGTAAATTTGGGGAATTTTTGTTTAAAATTATTGCATAATCATTATTTAACGATTTTCATTTTTTCGAACAAATTTGATTGTTATTTTTACATTTTTATTTTGTGGATGAAAAATAATCGTTACATTTGGATCTAAATTTTTCCGATTACATTTCAACTATATTTTCAAAGAACAATTTTTTCAGTCATGCTAAAATAAATGAAAATTATGTATATTGTTATTATTATTGTCGTCGCCGATAATTTTTTTCGTTAATATGATCGATGAAATTGAAACTTGAATTCACAATCTTCTATGCGGCAAAGAATTTAAATAGGACTTAGAGCAATTATTTTTTTATATTTTTGTCCCGTAAAAAAAAAATTTTTTGAAGTCATTTTGAAATTTTTTTTCTATAAAACTCAAATTTTGTAAAAACAAATTTAAAAAAAAGAATGTATCAAAATTTCAAAATTTTTAATTAAAATAATGAAGAAAATTTCGACACATTCTGCAAAAACAAGAAATATGTACCAAATATCAAGAGGAAATTTAAGCCACTACCAAAATTTTGAACTATAAAATTGCATACCAAAAAATGTTTATTAAATTCGTAAATACACTATTTTTTTTTTTTTTCTTTAAGTTTTATTGAACTATTCTTAGTTTCGTGCAAATTTTGAATTTTAATTTAAATTTTTTTTTTAAATAAAAAAACCATATTTTTATAAAATTAAACAGTGTATTTATAAATAGAAAAGAAAATTTGAAAAAAAGCATTAAGCATTCGCCAAAATGTATACCGCTGTTTCACAAAAATAAAAGCAAAATGTAATAAGAAGTTTTGGCAATTTTATCTTTCCTTATTCAATTTTAATTATTTTTTCCAATTTTTTTTTTTTGTATAAAGATTTTTCGATACTTGTATAGCAAACCCCATGTAATTATAAGCTTCAAACTTTCTAGAAAATTTATAAGAACTCCACAAATTTAAAAAAAGTCTCATCAATGTTTTTAATTTTTGAAACGGAATTTTTAGAGTAAATTCATGTTGATTTAAGATAATTTTTTTTTCTGAAGGTGTTCAGCAGTTTCATCCATAAAACACAAGCTCAAAATTTATTTTTGTATGGAAGGAAAAGCTGGATACCGAGCAAAAAAAAAACAGATCAAAAATGAACAATAATTTTTAGCTACCTGAAATCTGCACTTTATTTTATTGAAATTGAATGGGATACAAAACTGCACACTGAAAAGGTTTTGGATTAGAAAGTTAGAAATTTTCGAAACAATTTTTTTTTAAATTTTTGATAACAATTTTTAAAATTTTATTTTTTTTTAAATTTATTATAAGGTTTCTAGAAAGTTTGAAACTTTGACTTACGTGGTATTTTTTTAGAAAATAATTAAAATGAAAAAAGAAGTGACAAAACTGTTTACAAAATTTAAAATAAATTTTGCTATTATTTTTTTGAACACAAAACTGCGAACTGCTTTGTTTTTTAGTTTAAAATATACTTAAACTAAACATATCTCACAGAGTTCTTCATCTACCAAAAATCCTGCGCTTGGGAAAAAATATGAAAAGGTAGAATAGAGCGCCTAAAATGTACTTGCAGTCGCTGAGGCAGAAGCAGCGAAAATATTTCAATAGCACTGCATAGTACTTTTGGCGCATGCACAGCGTGTAGACATCCAGGTATTTATGGATTTTATGCATATTTGCCTACCCCCAATTGGTTTTATCAGAGCGCATTGCAAACGAAATTGAATTGTATACGAATATGAATGCACACAACAAAATCCAAATTGGCACAATTGGCTGTCATGCCAATGCCAGCAACACACCAAACACATACACACACGCATGCGGGCAATTGAGTGTATGAGGAAGAGTAAATAACTAAAAACAAAAAACAAAAAAAAAACAAAAAAAATTGTTTGCATATAATATGGCATTTCAATGCGCATAGCGCGAGGAAAATCCTTTTTAGAGCGTATTTGCTTTCATACACCCGAGTACATACATATTTAGATGGTGCACATACATACACAGACTTTTATTTTTTATTTTCGTATAAATACAAATTCTAAAACGAGCTTAGCACGGCGCGCTTGGTGCAAGACAAAAGTGGAAATTGCGTTTATAAATATTTGTTTTACTTTATTTTACACATTTATTTAAATGTTTGTAGATTTGTGTGTCTGTGTATGAGTGCGTGTGGGTTAGCAAACTAACTTTGTTTACATTTATATTTACTTACAATAAATAACGCTATTAAAGCGCTTTATCGCTTTACAAACGCGCATAGCCAACATTGAATGAGTGTCATTATTTTATTTTTCATTAGCGCTTAGGGTTATCGTTTTGTTTTTTTTTTTTTTTTGTTTTTGGTTTGTTAATTCAATTATTTGCTTTCTGTTTTGATTTACATTTTCCACTTGCGCCAAACAAAGTTAGCTGCAGTGGAGCGTACAAATTCAATTTTATCGTATTTTTGATTTGAATTGTGCAACAAAATGGTCGCCAGGGCGTATGAGTGATGTGTAAGCAGCTAGACATATTTGTTGATCAATAAAATGACTGATATAAATACATATGTAGATAAAATTATGTAAAAATATAAATGAATACTCTGGATTTGAAACGATAAGATAAAATATCTAAAGGTAGATGAAATGAAATAAGCACATTTTGTGATTTTATTTTTTAGAGAAATGTGGCGCAAAGAACTGGCCACATGCTGACTTTTTGACAATATTTTTTGACACTAAGTCTGTTTTGTTGATATTTTCAAAAAAAAACATACTAAATTTAATTTATATTGAAACAAAAAGTATGTAAATTCAAATTTCAAACTTTTTAAAACCAACTAATATTATAAAACTAATATAACAAATTTGTGTGTGCGTGAATATGTAATAATCTTTTTAGGCCCTAACAGCTGGACGGAAGTGTATGAAATTTAGCACACAAATAGCTTATGCCCTACATTAACACATAGGCTATAGTTTAAAGAGAGTTGCCATCTGTTCAAACAATTATAGTCAATGTAATAGATAATTCAAATCAAATATTGCTATATAACGACTGGCTAGATCTTGATAAGATTTAGCGTATGTCAAGTCCGTTGAATGGGTTGTCATTGAGCCAATTCTTTAAGGGGAGTTGCCACTAGCTTAAACGATTTTTTGTTTTTAATGTTCCCATGGTTTGATTACGTTTTGAATTTCTAATAATAAATTGCGCATACTGCGCAGTTGCCAGTGACAAAAAAATTTTAGCAACCAACGTTAATCCGGAATTATGAATAGGGGTAGACTTTCTTTAGATACTAAAAAATTAAAAAAAAAAAAAACAAAAACAAAACTAAAGCTTGAACACATTTAGGTGCCAGAACACTGCGGTGTTCAATGTAACGAAGTCTCTGTCGAGTTAGCTAGCTGCGTTGAACCACAACCAATTATAGCGCCAATCATAGCAGTGGCGGTCGGTTACTTCAGGGATGTCATGAGTAAGACACATGAGACCCCCGTTGGTGCACTACCGACATCTACAAAGAAACTAAGTGCTTCCTAAAAAGACCGGATAGGCTTGTCGTGAAATACCTTTTTATACAGCGAAGGAAGGAGCCTGGGTTGTTTTGATTACAGGACTCAGTCCATGGGTGCAGCACATGGTCGCCATAGGGAACAACGATGACCAGTTGTGCACATCTTGTCTAAAATATGTGGAGAGCACAGATCATTTGCTCTGCATATGCCTCGCTTTTGCTAGGCTGAGATGGCGCTTATTTGTGTCAGATAGATATATTGAGAATGGAAAACGTTAATTCTCTATCCCTCAACAAGCTTCTCAGATTCCTCTTTGATGATGGAAGATTTATGGAGGGGAAATGAAGTCCATACCCACATGTTTCTCTAACCTTTTTTCCTATCCCTTATTCAGCTTTCCATTCCCAGTTCTTAAGACCAATGGGCAACTACCCCAGAATCAGATTTCCGGCCTACCTCAATTATATTCCAATTTTAGAAAAAGGCAGTATAATATGGTCATTTAATCTCTAGCGATCTTGATAAGTAACTTTTTCTAAATGCGATCGCCATTTCTTGGCATACTTTTGGGTCGCAAAATGAAACATATTTCTTATATAAACATGTACAGTTTCTAAATAAAACTATTTAAGTTCTTGGCACTAAAGTTAGTGCATAACATGAATTAAATCGAAAAAGTAAATGCCTTAATTTAATTGCTGCACATCAAAGCAAACAAGCAACTTACGTTTATGCGATATTTGCGACCAAAAGCATGCAATACATCCTAGGCATTCAAGCCGCAGCGTCAAACCGAAGTAGTTGGCGACATGCCAAACTTGAACTAGCCTTGCCAACGGAGTTTCCCGTAGAGTAATAATTTTTTTTTTTTTGGTTTTGTCAGAAATTCGCACAGCAATTTCGGCACGTTTTTTGAATAATTTTTGGGTTTTCAACTACAGTCTGCTTTTTTTTGTTGTTTTTCTTTTTAGGTAAGACATTCATTTTTGCGGTCACAAATTCTCACTATTCACAAAGTACAAATATCCGGTCGGCATTTTGCCTAAACGTACAAACCAACGCCTTTGTTTTTGTATAACTTCACTTGCATATAAATATACTTCACGGTAAACGCTTTTGTGCAGACAACCAAACCAAACTTTCTGGTGTAAAGTTGGCGGCAATGGGGCTTTTTACAAACTTGTGAAAATTCGCGCAACTTTTGCAAAGACAATTGAAAGTGCGGGAAGTGTCTAAGTAATGGAGCACAAATGGAATAAAAAAAACATAATAATTTAAAATACCTAAAGTTGCTTATTTTTGCCGCAGACAATAACAAATTTGCACATTAATTTTGAAGCTTTTTTTGGTGTCTGGTGCACCCCGACTCAAACTAAACCGAGCAAAGTACCGTATTGGCTAGTTTAGGTAGGAAGGAGAGAAAAAATAGTGAAAAGCCAAAGGCTATTTGAAGCGACAACGCTGCAAACGAAGCGCTTAAAACCTGCCAAAAGAAATAAGTTGCAAATTAAGTGGAAAATATACAGTTACAGTATTTGCTATAGTATTTTCCTGTAATTCTGCGTTTTTTTTTTTTGCTCTACCTCCATACCTCCAACAGCATATCTTCTTTTGAAGTTTAAACCATTTTAAACCAGTTTGTTTTTTTCAAACAGCATTCGAATTCTTTTAAAACGAATCAAATTTTACAAAATTTAACTTAGGCATAATGTGCAACAGATGGTGGAAAAACGGAGGAGCGTAATATGAACCTTCTGCGCTTAAGTGGAAAGAGCAATCCACCTCATGTCGTTATGTGCTGCAGGGTGTATTGGATAGAGTGTTTTAAAAATATTTGGTAAATATTTTGCGAATTGAACTCTCTAAAGCAATATCCTCTTACCGCATTCTAATTACCGACTCAACTGATAATAATTTGAGCTTCACGCCATAGCTTTATATGTGGCCGAACTTCAGCTACAATTTGTGGTCTGCGCCATGATGTTGCAACACAAATTAAGGAACCTACAGTTTTATGCCGACTGCGAATGGCAAATGTGGTGTGCGTCTTGATGTTGCAACACAAATTAAGGATCTATAGTTTTAACCCAATTCCGAATGGCATATGATTTTTGGGAAAGTTTTTTCATGACAGAAATACACTCGGAGGTTTGTCATTGCCTGCCGAGGAGCGACCGCTATTAGAAAAAACGTGAGGACTCAACTACCTATTGCTTTATCATCAGATATCTCCGCTCTATCATCGCTGCCCTTCCTAACCACCAATAACATTCCATTTATAACCAACGTTTGCTCAAGCAAAGCCAGTGCGAACGATGCGCTCATTTGGCAACACCACAAACGCAGCCATTTAATTTACCACTTTTGATTAACTTCATCAGCTCGAGAACGTGATGTATTTGATTGCAGACGTCCGTAAACTACACATCAACAGCTAACTGCATCTTAGCGAATGTATCGTGCGTGACAAAGGAAAGAAAGTTAAGGAGGCTGATGGCTGAACAAGAAAGCGCAGCAATTCAAGCATGAATTAAAGTTGGTTTGCGACGAAGACACAGCGAGACAGAGCTGTTATGCATTCGTTGCGCTTTTTACGCATCTACCATTACTTTTACCGCGTTAACGTAGAATCTTTACTACTTCATATCAGGATTCCTTGGTTGACTTCCTTATGCGTGGCTTACTCCACCTTTCTCAATTTTTCTCAGCTTTTGCTATACCGGTTCGATGCTACCTATCGCAAATCCGCAATCCAACTCCTGAGACTATCTTTAATTTTTGCTTTTTCTTATATTTTCTCTTCTCCTTTGATGCCCTAAACTGTGCGACGTGTCTAGCAGTTTGCAGTTGACATTTCACATCCACACTCACACATATATCAAGCTTCTAACTGCACCTCTGTGTATAAAATAGTAGTAGTCGCGGCATGCTTTCCCAGCGGAGCTTGGCTTCAGCAATTGCTATTGGTGTTGGTGTTGGTGTTGGTGTTGCTGATGCGCACGTCTACGGGGTGAAGTAGGCGACAGTGGGTGCTAATATTCTTGTTGATAAAAATGGCAAGGGTGAGAACGTGTTGACGACAATGTGGCGTAAAGCAGCAAAATTTTGCAGCATATTTTTGAGCACAATGGGAGTGTTAGCACGAGGCCCAGTAGGGCATTGGACAGATGTCAAAACATTTAAATTAGAAGTGTACTTTATCAATTCCTTCAAAATAGGATAGGATTCATTTTTTTATTCAAATTGTGTAGATTTTCGTACGGACTACTCTTTACTAGAAATGATTTGATAAGCTAACGAAGTTTTGAATTCGGAAATTATCATTATTTATGATCAGGCCTGCATTGCAAAGTCTAAAATAATAAACTAAAGTCATAGTATTTTCATTTGTTAAATCACCTTTATGACTCCATGAAAGTTTCCCGTATGTGGGCTATGCCACTCCCTCTTGTTTAATTCCACTTTTATGGTCCATATCATGCCAATGTCAATATTGTGTGAAATCTTTCAAGTAAAAATTGGGATACACTTTTCATTTAATTTGGGTATATCAAAAAACAGAATGGTCTTTATAGAACCTGTTTGAATCTGGCCGACAGAGCAGAGGTTGCCATAGAAATGGCTGCTACAGCCGACAATAAAACTTCTCTCTTAATGTACGCTAACTATTGTTTCTAACCTGTTTTTTTTTACTTATCCCATTTCCTATTGCTGCCATTTGCGCCCATTTATCCTGCGTTCGAAGGACAACATTATTCCTGACAAAACTGAGAAATCTTTCGTTCATTTGCTGCTACAGTCACATCCTTCTCCTTTATTACCTTCCCTTTGCATTTATTCCTGCATTGTGCACAGCAAGCTATAGAAAATTCTCATGCCTGCAGCTGCAATGGAAAAGTAAATGCAGTAGCTACGGATATAGCAAAACTGCAACTTGGGAGGTGCATACCAAGTGTGGACTGTTGGGCAAAACAACGAGGGAACTGTCGGTAAGGGGAAAACTCCAAGAGTTGGAATGGGATTGGTATTATTTGGTTATGTTGGTATGTACCAACGGAAATGTGCAAGTACGAATTATGGTGCTGGAAATGTTGGCAACGACAAAACTGGAAATTAATTTAAAATTTATTTCTTGTTCGACTTAGAATGTGAAAATCAATGCGAAAGGCGTCTTCTGGGTGCATATAGTCGTTGGGTATGGATTAAAGTAGAGGAGAATGGTTGCAGTACAATTCTTTGACTTTAGTTTACATAGACAAAAACTTTGATTTTTAACCTTTAGTGCCTGTATTGAAGATTTTATTTTATGACATTAAGTTTTTCACGCGGGAACAGACAACTCTTTTTCTTATCAACATTCAACAAAAGTTGATAAGTAATATTTAGTGATGTAACAACTCTCCTAATTATTTTCTCATTTTGGTATTCCACTTATGATTTTTTTCACAAAAACGAAAAGGCAAGCCTCCACAGCTAGTTGGAAACTGAAAAAGCGTTGCAAACAAAATATAATTTAGTTAGTTCTTAAATCGAAACAATCAGTAATTACATTTTTTATATAAATTCTAGTCCTATTAAGTTAATATAACTGATATTCCATTATGCTACAATTTTATTTTTCCCTTCTCTCATTACAGCGCAGCCCATATGTTTATATTCTCAATTGCGGCACGCTGCGTAATCGTTTCATATTACGCTTGAACGAATCTCGTGATTTGGTGGAACGTGCGCGCGAATCAATTTTTTTAATACAACGGTAAGTGTGAAAAACTTATGGAAAGTTACACTGAAAGTTGACTAAGTAATCATATTTTATACTCCTTTGACTTTCTCGTCTCCTGTGCAGCATGAGCCAGGAGACGTATCCACGCATCGATGTGCACAGAACTCTCGAAGCCATGGAGAACGATCTCGAGGAGACGAAACGCAATTTGACTGTACTCTCAGCGACGCTTGATCGGCGCGCCATAGACCGACATTATGCCGACGCGTTACGCGGTCTCTGCGGTGGTGGCTTGCTTGGTCTGAGCCTAATGATGGTAGCAGGACTATTGACCTCATTTCTGCTCACCATATTGGTTTACGCTGATTCGCATGCCTGGATCTACTTGAGCAAACGGTAAGTAGTCAACCAACGTGGAAACAGTAGCGAAATAAGCCAAATAAATTTTTGCACGCATGTGTGCTCGTACTAATATATATATTTTTTTTCTTTTTTCGCGCTATTTTCCTTTGAATTTACTTAAACGCTACATTGTGATTTTTCATTGTCACTATATTCAACTTTCACTCCCTCTCTCTCTCTCTCTCTATCTCTCTCTTTGCATTCTATATTGTGATCGTTGTGTTCATTTTTCGCATCCTGCATTGCTGCTGCTTTTTTTTACTTTATCGCTCTCACTTTCACCTTCTCTCTTTCTATCTCTCAATCTTCTTTCCGTGTCTGCTTCTTTCTGTGTTCTTTTTTTCACTCTATAGACCCAGCTCACTGGATATAGACAAGTCCGAAACTACGCCGCTTTTCCCATCGAATGCACCGAGCGCGAGCATATCACCCACCGCACCCCTGCATACGGGCACTATGAATCGCACTCTACCGCATCATCAGCAATCGGCGTCGCATGGCATTGGCGTAGGTGCCACTAGTAGTGGCGGAATTGGCAGTAGCGGCACGCTTGGCTCGCATCGTAATGGCACCGCCGGAATGAGAACAGGGTTCGTCGCATCATCATCACCTACAACAACTACAACCACACTACAATACAACAATCATCCACATAGAACTAATGCTAGCGCAGGCTTTGGTGGTGTTGGCAATACTGGCACTGGTATAATGAGCGGCCGTTTGATGGCTAGCAGTAGTGTCAGTGGCAAGGCATCACCATCGCCACCGCCGGGTTATGATGTTGTGGTGCATGGCACAAGGCATGGCTTTTATTAATTTTTTTTACTTTCCATTTTATTTAATATAATTTTTTTTATTCAACTTGCACTTAATATCATCATTTTTTTTCATTCATTCTAATCCGGTTTATTTATTTGCTCTAAGTGAATTAGGCATTTAATTGATTTTATTAAAGCGTTTCTTACGAAGTTTATTACAATAGGTGCTCCATTTTGAAGTAGTAGCAATATGTGCCTAATTTTTCAAATCGAAGCCTTCTTTATTGTAAATTCATTTAAATTTCAATTTTTTGTGGAACAAAATGAAATATTCTTTATTTCACTTCCGTAACTAACATTTTTTTTTTGGAAACTCAACTATTTGTTCCCTTTTTTCATTCGGCCTTTCCAATAAAACTTGATTAGTTTTGACTCATATAAATTGAGTGAGTAATTTCAAAAGAAATATTGCTTTTTTAACAGCTTTAAATACATAATTTTATTGCAGCGACAATTTTTGTGAAACCAAATGAGTTTCATTTCTTCCTACTACGAATATACATATTTTAAAAAAACATTTTATTAAAATATTTTTTTTTTAAATTTGAATTTGAATAAAGTCGTTTAATTAAACTTATACGTTCTATGGTTTTTTTTATTTGGAATAGCTTTGATAAGAAAATTATTTGCTCTAGTTTTAATTTTTGATAATTTTTAGTTGTACTAAACTGAGAAACCAATTTCTTAAGGACGCAAGCGCTTACAGACTTTTTTCTTAAATATTATTCTCAAGTTTTACAGCTTTCATTTATTAATTTATTACTACATATTATTATTGTAGTTGGTTATGATTTTTTTAATAAATTCATAGTTTTCTAATGACATTAAGCTGAGGTAATAAACATGTTTATAAATTTATTTCAGCGAGCATTTCAAAAATCGTTTATTAATAATTAAGTTTTTTTTTTTTTTTGAAAACGATTATTAAATTCCCAGTCATTAATATTTTTGCTGAGTGGAAATCTGGCATTAGGATGTGTTTCGTGTATTGATTTATGGAAAAATTGATCTAAACAGGTTTTTGTCCATTAAATATTCAGTGGAAATCTGGTACTAGGAAAGTGAGGAATTGATTTTAAAGAATCCTACTATCACTCTCTTTTAGTTGATTTGCAAAATATTATTCATTTCCACTTAGAGGATAATTCAGAAAAAAACTTTATACCCACCCCCTTGTATTGTTTTTTTTTTTTTTTTTCAGATTTCAATACAATTATGATAATTGCCATTGCCACAAGGTAAATCTCCTGTTTAGAGGATGATTTACGAAAAACTTTTTCCAATTATTGTTATTTTGTATCAATTTAAATTATTTTTCCCCATTGGATGGATCTTTTAGGTCAAGGTGCAAACCTCTATAATATATCTGTATATCCTCCCGTGGGGTTTTTATTTGAGGTTTCTATAAACTTAAAAAAAAAGCCGTACATGTTACAGAACATAAATTATTGTTTCGTTTGAATTTCTCTAATTCTTGATATTTAAAAAAAAATTATTTATTTTTACCCATTCCAATTTTTTTAGTAACAAATTTATATTTGTATTTTTTTTTCATTTTTATTTTTTACTAACTTTCTAGTTTTTGTCTTTGTTAATAATTTGAAATAATTCCTCGATTCTCAATTTTTCGAATTTTAATTACTACATTTAGGTTTATTTTTTGATATTCGTTTGTAAGACTTAGTTTTTCAAATGAATTTAAAATTATTAAATTTTTCTTTTGCATTAAAATTTTGATTATAACTCCCAATTCATGTTGTTTTTTTTTTTTTGTTTTGTTTACCTGAAATTTAAATTGTTCGGAAAATTTTTTTAATAAAATGTGACTAAGAATTTTTTTACTTATTGTTTTTTTTTTTTTGTTTTGTTTACCTGAAATTTAAATTGTTCGGGAATTTTTTTTACTAAAATATGACTAAGATTTTTTGGGTATGGTTTGTTTTTATATTTTACTAACTTTAAATTTTTTTGTTTGATTATTTTTTTATTTCAAATATCCATTTCCATGTTTTGAATTTGTATTATTATTTTGATCGTAACTTCCAGTTCACAATTGTGCGATTGTTTTTAATTTCTACTATACACAAACATACGTATTTTTCTGAAATTTTTTATACGAATTTTGCATCTGTTTTCCTTTTTTTTTTTTTTTAATTATGTATGTATTTTTAATTTTTATTTTATTTTTTGTTGTTTAATATAAATCTAAATTTATGAATTTATGAACAAATTGTACAAAATTCATTAAAAAAACACATTTATTAAAATTTTTTATCCAGTATGAAAATCATAACGAAACTTTGTTTTTTGAGAAAATATTAAAAAGGACGAAAAATTTAAATTTGGTAGTATTAAAATAAGACTGCGTTATTTGCAAATAACATCGCGAGGGCTTCCATTTAATGCAAAATAAATTTATATTTAAAATAAATTTAATTAAGTAGAGAAAAAAAATTTTTTTGGATACGTGCGGACACAGAAATATTTTTGTAGAAACTGATCACAAAACGTGTTACTTTTATTAAATTAGAAAAAAAGTAACTGAATTAAATTATTAAAATTTTATTAAATTATGAAATAGGTTTTGTTAATTAAAATGATTCACGACTAAATTATGTTTCTTAAAAATATATTTTTAATAAAATTTTCTAAATATAACTTGTTTCTTACAAATATCGATGGATTACCTCCAATATTATTATGCATTGCGGTATTACATTTTTTTACAATTTATGATAAATTTCAGCAAATGTATGTATGTATGTATGTATGTGTAACTACATATATTTCTTTTTTATTTATAGCTACATTCAATACTTTATATTTTCCGCCTAATTAGCATAATTTTTCACAAAGCAGATTAAAATTTTTTAATACTTGCACAATGTTGCAAACTTTTGATTTTACAAATACAAAATATTGATTATTTACAATGTTGTGGTATGCAACATTGTTAAATATACGTAAATTTGCTATAACCGCCGGTGTCCGCTCTTATTGCTTTGCAAATTAAATTTTAATACAAAAAGAAATGTATACTACTGGTGCGTCAGAGTAAAATTGTAGTTAAGTAAAACATTATTTTCATAGCGCTCATAGCTTATTCAACAGATTTTTTCATATGAGCAATTTGATGAATTTTCTTTTTTTTTAAGTTCAATAAATTTAACTTTTTGAAAAATCATGCAGTTGTACAACGATGTGTTGTAAATACAAACTTAACTACAATTAAAAAATTCTGCACGGCGCCCCACTGGGCGTATACGCAACCTTTCCCCAATCATACAGAAAACAAAAATCTCACTCATACGCAACGGAGCACTTACGTACGCTGCGCTTTTTGTTGAATAAAATAAATGAGGTTTTTATATGCAAGGAGATAGTTTTCAAAACTTCGATAAAATTTATTTCGATGTTTGGAATTCCTATTTAATATAATAATTTGTGTTGTGCGTTTTGATGTTGTAACAGAAATGGTCGGACCCACAGTCGAAAGTTTTTTCATCGCAGAAATGCACTCGGAGGTTTGCCATTGCCTGCCGCGTGGTTACCGCTTTTAGAAAAACTGTTCCTATAATTTTTGATGTTACTTGCCCCGGCCAGGATAGCATAGCAACCCGGGACACAGCGAAAGAAGCGCGCCTCACGCAACACCCTCGGCTACGGGGGCCGCAAATATCATTTCCTTTGGCAAAATGTGAATTTAAAAAAGTTTTCTAACTTTGGTAAAAGAACACAATGCAAAAAGATGAAGTAAAAATGGAAAACACACTTAAATTTTTATCAAATTTCAATAGTTTTGCGATATGTAGACTAATGAACATTTTCGAAATATTTTCTTAGCAATTAGTGTAATGAAAAGTTGGTCAAAGCCTCACTTTTTATTTATTTAAAAACATTTTTACACGCAAAATACGTGTTTTTTCTTCAATAATTTTAAAATAATTAACCCCGTGTAATATAGTAAAAATATTTAATACTTTCTTAAAGTATATAAAGCTAACAAGCAACATGAATTCTAACAACCAAATTCATAAAAAAAAATAAAGAAGACTTTATAAATCGAAAATTTAATTTTTTTTTCAATTTGTTCTGAAAAAATTTCTGCAAAAACGTATACAGATTCGAAATACTAATCAATGCAATGATGTTTAAAAATTTAAAAAGGAAAACATTTTGTTTGAAAACAATAAAAACAAAAACCACAAACATTTAAAGTGTTTAGAAATAGATTACGATTGAGAAAAGGATTTCAATAATATAAATACATAATATATTTGACAGCGTGAGAATTGGTATTTCACAATTTTGCCACTTTTTATGTGCATACAAATCGAAGCTGTATTTTCAAATATTTTCGTAGGTCTGCTAATGTTTTAATGCTTTAATTCCATTTAGATACCAGCATACATATATAATTTATATGTACATAAAAAATACGTATGTACATATGTTTATATGGATTTGTATAAAAGCCAGGCACATTCTCGGCTGCTGACCAAAGTTCACACTTGTAAAAATATTATCATTTTCACAAGCAGATTAACAAAACATTTGTGTAAGGCCAAACAGTGGGTGCTATAGCCACATATGCCACATATGTACATGCATACAATATTCTTATGCAAATGCAAAATGTCTGACACACACACACACACACACACACATACATACAAATGTACATATGAAAGCTTTACATAACCTTTGACTTTCGAAAGCCACAGCTCAGCGCGTAATCAGCCTGCTGCAGTTAGGTGTAAGGTTTTGGCAGCTGGCATATTGGCTAGTTACTTTCGGGCTTTGCATTGGCCAAACCAATTTGAAAGGCTTAACGCTAAAAGCTGCTAATTAAATCACTTCAATTACTCATAACACTGTGCAGTGAATTAATAACGAAAATTCATTGTACTAAGAAGATTTTGGTACTCAAACTAAAATTTAAAACAAAAGAGATTTTGTAGAAGTTATAAAAACAGTCGAATTTTACCTGAACTATTTTCATACTTTACATTTTTTTTTACGTGTGTACATAAGTTAGCTCAGCTATTAAAACTTATTCGCTAGCGTAACGCTATTTTTTGTAATTTAAAATAATATAACATTTATTAAACAATTGAATGCAAACATTTTCAAATTATCCGCGTTATCCATATGGGACGGAAATTTTTTAATAAAAATATCAATTTGTCACACATTTTAGACGTAAAGCATTTACATAAAAAACTAAAAATTTTGAGGTTATCCACGTTATCCGTACTACCCGGATAACTGGAAATTTTAAAACAAACCATAATATAACACTTATTAAACAATTGAATGCAAACATTTTCAAGTTATCCGCGTTATCCATACGGGACGGAAATTTTTAAATAAAAATATCAATTTGTCACACATTTTAGACGTAAAGCATTTACATAAAAAACTAAAGATTTTGAAGTTATCCACGTTATCCGAACTATCCGGATAACTGGAAATTTTAAAAGAAACCATACATTTTTATGTCATTGTAAGTGTAAAGCATTAAGAGAAAAAGTTAAATTATCCTACTAGCTCGAATAACCTGGCTAATACGGATAATCAATATACATAAAATTGGAATGGTTTCTGAAGTAGTAATATTACTTTCCTGCGTAAATAAAATGTATTGATTGGTCGTTAGCTTTATTTAAGCTTGTTCCAAATGGCAACGTTAAAGGCAGTCGTTGCAGCGTTTAGAGCAAAAAATGAGTTTTCTTTAAACTTACGAAATGCTTTTTGAAAATTACGAAATGGCCAATACCACATTGACACCCAGTTAAATATTTATTATATTGAATTATTTTATTTTTTTTTTTTTATTTAAGAGATTTTAGTAGCGCATTGTTCTTAAGACTTATCCAGGTTATCTGCATTATCCGTTTTTTTTTTTTTTGATTTAATAATAAAATTAATAAGCGGACAACGCTTATCAGATAGCACAACAGTTTTTATGTTAATAATACAGTCATGTAAAAAACTAGGGCCTTTATATTTTGACCAGTTTTTGTATTTTTTTCTTCTAGTAAGTCTAGCTCGCTATATAACAGACGCCACATAGATGGGCATTTTAAACTTTATAGAAAAAATAGGAAAATTCAAAAAAAATTACAACAAAAACCAATTATACAGAATTTTTAGAAATAATCTATTCAAATATAAAGTTTTACCGCCCATTCAATACTAATACAAAAAAAAAATGCAAGTATCAGGGCTAAAAATGTTCGTTAATTTTTGATGTTTTTTTTTTTTTTTGCTGACGGTATCGGACATTTTCTGCCATACCAAAAACAAATGTCGGCCACAATTTGGGTGAAACAAGCTTTTTATACAGAATTTTTGGAAATATTCTACGTATGCAGTTTTATGGCCTATTCGATTCTAATATAATAAAGTTCCTTTTTCAAGAAGCTAAGAATTTCCGTTAATTTTTGATCATTTTTTTTTTTTTTTTGTTGGCGGATTCGCACATTTTCTTTTATACAAAAAAAACTTATCGAACAAAGTTTGCATTGAAGTAAATATTCTCAAGAAAATGTTGGTTTTTGTTGTAAAAATTGTGAAAATTTCCAATTTTTTCTACAAAGTTTGAAATGTCGATTTATATGGTATTATTTTATATACATAAAGAGCTAACATCCAGAAATGGTCAAAATGTATTGCTCCTATTTTTTTGCATGACCTTATACCGCATTCTTTTTCTTTTCGGGTAATATGCCAATATGTATAAAGTAATTATCCCGTTGGCGTAAATTTATTCGAACTTATGATGTTTATATAGCACTTTTATTTTGTGCACCTTCACTTATTTATTAATACTCACTAAATGAATTACACTAAATAAATTAATTATATAAAAAGTATACTTCATTTTTTGTTATTAAAAGCCTTATGCACACTTGTACGTAAATTATATAATATACATATATAAAAAAAAATTATTACATAACATATTGCCATTATTAACTGCCCAACTCACACTCAGTCTAACATTGACACAGCTCATAGCTGACACTAACATCGTTTGCATATCTCTTCATCTCCTTTATGCTTTCGCCTCTCTTCTTTTGCCTTCCTCTCTAACTCTTACTCTCCGTCCGCATTTCCCACAGATCGGGTCACCACACACTCGGCCGGCTACCTTCGCATCATCAACAGAATTCATCGGGCTATTTAAGCGGCCCCAATAATGGTAAATACGCTACGCTCAGCAAACAATGTAAGACTCTTGAATCTAGCGATTTTTACTGAGAATCGCTTGCCTGCAACACAAATGCAGGCATCAGCAACACCAACAACAGCGTTATTCTCGGCAGCAGCAGTGTCAGCAACCACATCAAATTCCAACAGCAACCCAATCCATTGAAAACGATCTTCACTTCAGCCACATTACCCCGCTCAGCTGGCTCCTCCATACGCTCCGTACTCTCCGCACAGGCAGTACATCGTTCAACTGGCAATGGTTTAGATCGCGACGATGATCGTGATCCGCGTGATGTCACCAATACCAGCTTCAATCGTTTCGATCCTAAGTACATTAGCATCGGACCGAAGGCGGTGCGTGGCAATAATAATTTGAATATTGTCGCTGCTGCCACGGCGAATAAGTGCGCCACGCTGCGCCACGTCGGCCGTTATGGCGGCTCGTTGAAGGGTGCCAGTCCTTCGCCGAATCTGCGCAGCGCCAAGACACCCTCCATTGCAACCGTTTCGAAAGATTACTGCCAGCAACCGGACTGCATACCACAAACTTATACAACTGAAGTGATTGTGCCACATCAGCCGCCGCAGCCACAACAGCCGCCACCACCGCCGGCACCTATGCCACCGCCGAAGCCACGTACTGCCAACACTTTCACCGAAATACCGGGAACTACTGGTGTGGGCAGTTCGTATGCCAAGGAACAACAACAAATGTTGATGCAGCAACAGCAGCTACAGCAATTCCAACAACAGCAACAGCAGCAGCAGCAACAACAGCAACAGCAACTGCAGTTACAACAACAGCAGCAACAACAATTGGCAGCGCTACAAGCTGTACAACAGCAGCAGCAACAGCAGGCGCAACTACAGCTGCAACAGCCAACTCTGCATCAGCAGCTGCACCAACACCACCCGCCCACGACACATATACTGCCACCCTCGGCTGTTTATAGCATCGAGACGTCCGGGTATCAGCCACAGCAGCAGCAACAACAGCAACCGCAACAGCAGTTGTCAGTACAAGGACAGCATGTGCTGATCGCACAGCAGCAATCGCCACAGCCAACAGCCGCGCCACGCGATCCACCACGGCCACCGCCACAGCGCTCACTGAATCCTGCTTCAATTGTCAATCAGCCGTTGCCAGAGATTCCACAGCAGGCGCAGGCGCAGCAATCGAAAATTTCGCCACAGCCGCTATGCGCTGCCAATCTCAATCAATATCGTTCATTACAACGACCACAAGCACAGAAAATGCAATTGCCTACCACCGCTATGCCGTCACAGCAACAACTTCAACAGCTGCAGCACCAGCAGCAGCAGCAACCACCTTCATTGCCGCCAAAGAAGAAGTCTTCACGCGAAATAAGCACTTCGACGGCTGGCGGCGCTTTAAATGCAAATCACTTGCAGACTTTGCCACCAAAGTCGGCTAGTCTGCGGCAGCAACAATCTGCTACCACGGCTTACAGCTACGAACGTGAACGCGAACGTGAACGAGAGCGCACTGAGCGTCATGAACGCCCTAGACGCGCCGAAACGCTCGATAACGCGCGCACCGCCAGCAGTGGTAGTGGTATTCCGTACATTGAGCAACAATTTGTCAGCGGTGGTATGAAGAAGCAGCACTCTTATGATTCGTATACGCTCCAACAACAACAACCGCAACGGCACGCCGCTCCCATAACACCCAATAATAACTTCCATGGTGCAATTAGCAGCAAACACCACCAACAACAGCAGCAGCAACAGCAACAGCAACAATATTTAATTGAGGCGCAGCAGCAGCAACTGTACTATCGTTCGCTAAAGCGCGGCGGCTCGCACGCTAACAACGATCTCTATTCGGTTACAGAATTGTAGGAGTGTGCCTGCTGCGGTGGCGGCGTGGATGTTGTGCGGCGTACGACTACTTGTACCACAACAGCTGCGCCACCAGCCGCAGCAGCAGCGACGGCGCAAACGGCCGCGCCACCACCTATACCATTGCCGCCGAAGAAGCATCGTTCCTCTGCGAGCGTCGGCACCACAACATTGTCGACGCGCGACAGCCAAACCACAACCAAAGGCACAACGATTACAGCAACAACGTCGGCGACGACAATGACTTGTGACGATCACGAATACGATGAATATTGTCCCGAGCAATACGATGCGCATCACCACCATCATCATGGGTCAGCGTCACAGACACAACAACAACAATGTGAACGTGAGCGCGAGCGCGAACGAGAACGCGATCGAGATCGCGAGCGCGATCGTGAAAGGGAAAGAGAAAGAGAACGTGAACGTGAACGTGAACGAGATCGTGAGTCACATCACCGTCACAGTTCATCGCGTGGCGGTACAGCTGTTTCGGCTTTGAAACACCAACGTGCGGCCACCTTTGATGTGGCGGATGCGCGTGATTACGAACTGCAACGACTAGGTAATCGACGTTCACAGCAACAACAGCAATTGCAGCAACAGCTGCAACAGACATCAAGCGGTGGCGGTGGTAATAGCAAATTTCGTAGCAGCGAACATCGTGGCGAGCGTACACACGATCGAGAACGTTCGCGCAGCGATCATCGTATTGCTACATACGCTTGCGATGATACAGCGCTCTGCGGCAGCAGCACCGGTGGTCATCAGCACCATCTTGCCAACGGCGGTGTAACACAGTCGAGCAGGCAGCAGCGGCGCGAAAAAACATTCAAAGTATGATTTTTAGAGACGTCATAAAAATTTTCCCCTCCCTCTACGAAGGCGTACGGTAAACATGCGACGGCAGCGGCGGCATACAGTTGGTAAATTGTTGAGGCAATAAATCGACGACTTGTGGCGGCAGTCCGGTGGCGATCGACGATGGCAGTTGATCAGCCGCAATGGCAGCGTGTACTTGTGCGTTTAGTGGAGGGCAGAGCGGCAGCAGCGCGGCGGATTTATAATAATAATTGTGCGCAACACACAAAAACTCCAAATTATAGATTCAACACCAAAATTCTCAAACAATACAAAGAAACAAAAACTCTCATCCATCCAGCAAACAAACTTGGCTTAGTTGGTGTGTTGCCTTCGATTCGAAGATCATTAGCGAAAAATTCAAATCCAATATAGTGTATATGTAGTATGTATTAATGTACGCATGTAATGTTATAGCTGTTTTAAACACTAGTGTTGTTGTTGTTGTGTAGTTTTAGCCTAGATTGTGTTCTTAAAAGCTAAATGAAAGAAAAGCGTGTAGTATATTTGTATGTTTTTTTTATTTTTGAACAACATTTAGAATTGAAAGTGAATAAAATTTTATGTGGCATAGATTTAGAAACAAGAAGTTCAAAATTTCGTTGCGAGAAATTTCAAATAAAGTGAGACTTCTATAGTTGTATGACGACGAAAGGGTGTAGCCTTAAGTTTAAGCAGTTAGTAAGGTTCTATGCCTGGGTTCAGCAAGTTATAAAATTGTAATTTAGCAAATAAAGATATGCAATTTTGAATAGACAACACTTAGCCTGTCGAACCCTTTACATTTTAGTTAAATCAGATACATTTTATATAAGTTGTACATTCATTATTTATCTTATCTTCTTTTTTCATAATAATATCCCTTTTCTGCGCTTATACGTAAACAAAGTTAATAAAACAAGTTGTTCCTTTGAACCAGTATCCCTCAAGAGGATATAGATAGTAGTGAAATCGATTATAACATGTGAAAGGATTTTAACACTAATCGTATGAGGATAAAGATGTCTGTTTCTTTACGCACAGAGCTTTTTCGAAATCTGAGGATAAGTATGTGGAGATGGGAAAACTTCTGAAACAGAGAAGGCTATGCCCAACTGGGACTTAGTTGCATATGTGGATCTAACAGTATTCGGGTTAAGCGTCCTCAACATGTTTCCTACCAGACTAGTAAGATCAAAGCTTGACTCAAGACAAGTGGAAGAGTATACCGAAGTAGAGCAGTTGAGCTCTTGAATTTTATTCAATTGAAAAATAAAATACGTGTTTGTAGTGTAGGGTAAAAAGCAGGTACTTAATGTACTCTCAAACTATCTATATTTCCCAGTGCGACAATACCTTCTGCACTATTTTTGGTACAGAATTGCGTAAAATTAAGGAAGATGTGTCATGAAATAAAGTCGCAAGCTATAGCTCGGTCGTTTGCATGGAAACGCCTACGAAAGTATGTGAAGTAAGTTTATATCTTCAATGCTAGAAAAAACTGTGCTATTCTATAATTGTGGTGCCCGCCAGCTCCCAAGTGTGGACATTTACTCGGCTCTGCAAACATTTCAAACTCATATACAGCCAGGTTTAAGTGCCAAGTCTATTATACCACTTCTGGTTTTGTATTTTATTCATCAGGAACTTGTGTTAAATACCAAAAAATTACCTTAAGCTGTCGAAAGCATGAGGCAAGTATTTTATGTACAATGTTGCAGAAAATTCCTGGTACTGAAATTAAAAAATGATTACAAATTTTTTTAATATATTTTAGACATGTATTTAGAACTATATTGGTATTTATTTTATAAACTTGTACAACTTCTTTTACTATTCAAAAAGAAAAAAAATATTCAATTATGTACTATATCACCTACACGCTTCCGTCGTCAATTTATGACTTAACAAAATTACACGCATACAATATTTGTATATTTAAATAGTTACATACAAAAATATATAGCCACAACACACGCATAAAACTACATAATTCCGATATTGCTTTTGATTCATAATTTTTTAGATTGTCGCTGAAAGTAATTTTTTGATAAATTTAGTAGAATACATATTAAACATTTGTCCCAAAGCAAAAACAAGACTTAAGTTGGTTTGTCATACATTGCTGTGCTAATGGTAAGTTATTACCGTTAAATTGGTCTTACGTTGTTGAGTGTTGCCCATTGATGCATTTGTAATTTATTAGTTTTTATTTGCTTGATATATAATAATTTTTTTAATATATTTTTAATGCGAATCAAATATTTAAGTTATGTACTAAGTAAATAAAATGTGAAATAAATAAAATGAAAAAAATTAGCAACTATTTTAACCAAATGAACGAGCATATCGTGCTTAGGATTTTAATTTATTAACGATTATTTAATTTTAAAAATATAAAACAATTGTGCTCTCATTTTAATGTATACTAAAAGTGGGCGCTTTGAAAACATTTTTTTATTTTTTTAAGTTTACAATGATATGACATTTTTTACGAAAATTTTTGGAGCAAGATAATTGTATCTTCAAAACTGTCATGTACAACCTGTACCTACAACAACACCGCAAAAAAGCATTAGTTTAACCTAACTTTAATTTAAATTATTATTATGAAGTCCAAAGTGTGTAAGCGAAGTAAAATTTTTGTGACGTCTATAAATAAAACTAGAAACAGCAAACCATATGTAAAAAGTGAAATAGTAGCTAACACAGCAGTGCGAAACGAAACAAATTGAAACTTACAAAAACAAAAATACTCAAACGTAAATTTATGCAGCTGAAAAGAAATAAATAGAATTTCACAGAAAAACCATATGCAAAAAAACCAAAATATTTTAAAATAACTGTTAAACTATAACTATGGCAAGCAAAGCAAATGATGTGAGTAACGGGTTTCTTTCGCTGAGAAGTGTTGCCAGATTTAAAAAAAAAAATAAATATATATAGACAAGTTGGCACACTTATCACACTTGTAGTGAGCTCGCATTGCGATAAATTTAAACTATAAATAGACATTTAACGAGTAGTGAAAATTTTTTAACTCAAAAATCTACATTCAGGTCTATGATTGCATTTAAAACATTATACTAAAGGAAATATAGTTAAAATACCGTAGTTATGACTATTTAGAGTAACAAAATTAAGAAACAAAGATTTTTAAATACCCATACTTCTAAAATACAATAAAATAAAAATACCGCATTTCATGAAAATATCGAAAAAATTATCCTTTACGTTTAAGCAACTTTGTTTATATCCTAAACGCGATTGTATATAAATATTTCTTTAGAAAATAATGTATGTATGTACTGTATGCGAACTTTACGATTTCAATATAAGTTTTTATTAAAGAAGAAGTGAAAAAAATAAATGTCTATATTTTTTAACTTGGAAAGTTGTCAGAAAATTAAGCAGCACGGCTGCGAAAGCAAGTATTAAACAAAATTTAACATTTTTTTAATATTTTTTAATGGTGCGTAAAATATGTACATAAAAACAAAAGCAACTGTAAAGTTATATAAATAGTTTAAAGAAAGCCATGTTGAACTGTTTCGAAAATCAAATTAGGTTAATAATATTATAAAGCTCACAAGAAATAAATGAAATAAAATAAACGCACAGCAAAAGTTAGTTTTACAACCATTGGACAGATTCAACGAACTCAATCAATACCTGACACGCGCAAAGTTTAAACTCAGCAACTGTTTCACGTTTAGCTCAAACTTAGCACAAAAATAACTCCTAACTATTTACCTAGCTCAATCGCACACTGTATACCTGACTCTTTCACCAGTTATATGACAACTGCAGCGCAGTAAACTTTCACCTCCGACTTCTTTCACCCTATCCCACATCTATCCCTTTAACTCGCTCCCATCTCGCTCTCTCTCTCTCTCACACACACTTGCTCGCACCCTAGCGGTATTCCCTTGCGAATGTGAATTGCTTGTAAATGCTCAAAAAATATAACTGTACATTTTGCTCACTTTACAATTAGCGTAGTGCTTTCTCTTTCACTCTCAAGCACGCACGTCCGCGAGCGCCCAACTTTGGTCTGTTGAATAGCCACAATTTATGAAATGAAAAAAAAAACAAAATAAGACATAGCATTGGAAAATTGGATTCAACTTTAAATATAAAACAGTAGATTTTTAAATTGCATACTCTGAGCAAATACTTTAATAACAAAAGTACTATAGTATACAACAAATTTAAAAGAAGAAAGTTAGCCTAAGTAAAAGAAAATTTACCGAAGAAAACTTTCAAAATTAGTGAAAGTAATTTATTGAATTTAAAAGAATTCTCTGCTGTGCAGATGCAAATAAATTAAGTGTAGCGAAAAAAAAAAATATTTGAAATAAAAAAAACTTACACAAATGCACACAGAATTTCAGAAAAAAAAACTGGTACGCGGCAGCAAAAGAATTTAAAAAAAAAAAACAATTAAACGTGTAAATAAATTTCGGCGTTAAAGTTTAAAAAAATATACATAAAAAATTTATTAAAAACCAAAATGACTGAGTTGATAATTGAAGAGTTGAATGCACGGTCTTGCTTGGTGGCAAGAAGCAAGTAAGGTTTAAAATTAAAACGAAAGGTTATAAAATTTTATATTTTATAAAGTAATTTTCAACAAACACTAAAAGAGGTTAGTTAAAATTCCATTTGTATGTATATCTTGTATTTTGAATTGAAATTAAGCACGTTTTAAATTTTTTAATATGATGTTATATTTTGTAAACTGACTTTCAAAACAAGATAGACAAAATTTGGCAAAAGGCGGTGGAGTAAAATTTTAAACAATATATTTATGTTTTAAAAAATTCCGTTAAATATCGAGCCCTAACTGCGAGAAACGTTACGACTTTTTTCAAAATTTTATTTTAATTCACTTCCTTTTTCTGCGGCTCGATATTTTTTGATTTTACATTTTTCATCTCCATGGGGTTAAAGGTAAAAAAATTAAAATTCTTGGTTTTGGTTTGTTTGAATTTTGAAGATTAATTTTTCAATTAGTTTTGCAAATAGTAACAACTTATTTTAAATAAATTAACTTTGAGTTTGTATTCCCAAAAGACAGTTATTTTTTTTTTTTTTGGTTATATTTATTAATTGGTATATTTTAATACAAATCAGGGGCGCACAATTTAATTTTAAAATTCGATTGATTTCAAGATAGTACTACAGTTTTAAGATTTTGGTAGGGGTTTTGAAGTGAATTGAAAAATAATTCCGGTTCGAGGTATAAGCATATGATGAGCATATTTTAAATACACATAAAATAAAATTTTTGCTACTATATCTGAAATGTATGTATGTATGTATATAAAATTACGATTTTATTTCTAAATTCGATATTAAAAGAACCTATTTCCGCGCAAATTTTTTTTTCCATAGAGGTTTTTGAAAATTAAAGCGAGTTACGGTTTTATAGTATATTTGTTGTTTATCTGATGTCGAAACAAATATTTAAAAATTAATAGAAAAATATTTAAATAAAAATAAAAATTAAAAAAAAAATATTTTTTTGCATTCAAGTGGACGGAAAAAAATATTTTTCTACTTTAATTTTTTTTAAATTTGAAATTAAAAGAAAAACTAAAAACCCAATCTCTGCGGAAATCATAGTATAAATCAAAATGAGATGCAATCAAAACCGTGCAGGAAACAAAGCGAACAACTACAAACTCGCACAATTTTCTATGAGTTTAAAACCCAGTTAGTTTTGCAATTATTAACCGTTTAGTTAATTTCACTTTATATGTAAACTATTTTACATAAATGCGTCTACTAATAAAATAAAAAATAAAACTTTGAGCAACATACAAAAAAAAATTAAATCAAAATTTATGCAAAATTTGGTTTGGTTTATTCACAGCTTTTAATTTCCTGCAGCAGCTATTATTTAAAAATCAAAAAAGTCACAAATAATCAAAAGCATATCCAGGAATGAACCGTTAGATGCGTGGCATCCATTTCGATGGATAACGTAATTCATTTCATTATTGCTTTATTTCTCTCAAGGCGAATCCATACAAGGTGGTGTTATAAATAATACAACTACAAAATTCCTATGTATTTTGTTTTTGTTTCTGCGTAAGAGTTGTCAAAATTTAAATACATTTTGTTTTACTTTTACGGCTTTTGAAAGCTCATACGTAAAAGCAAAAACAAAATACATGTGGGTGAATAAAAAAAAACAAATCAGCTGCTCTTATGCCATCACCTTCTATAAATTCGCCTTGATTTCTTTTTTGGTTTTCAATTTGTCGAACAGTTGATTGATTTTTGATGCTTAGCCGATTTCGTCGTACAACTGACGTACATACATAGTAACCAAATAAGAAGTTTGGTGTGAATATAGCTTTTTTGATTTCAATTCCTTTTTTCAAAAATGTTATTTGCTGCACATTTTTTGCTTTCCTTTTTAACTGCTATTAAAACACATCCATAAAAAATAGGCAGTTGTTGAAATATAAACCGAAAGTTTAACATAAATGATATAGACTTGAAATTGACCTGTAAATACGATAGTATCTTGAAAACAAAGTAGATTGATTAGCTTAGCGCATTAGAAAAAAATCAAATGTGTATTGTCTGAAATTGCAAAAAAAAAAACAAAAAAACTTGTGAAGTACTTTGAAGTGTGCCGAGAACTGATTTAAAAAAAAGTATAAACTCGAACATATGCTGATATTTAATGTCTTAAATTTTTTTATGCCACGGAAGTTACCGCCAGCATTCAGCTGCAGCAAAAGGGAATAAAAGTTTTTCTTTTGAAAGAGCAAAACAAACAAATTGTACGCTCTAAACGGAGTTTAATAATATTTTATTTTCCAGCATTGTGTGTTACCACCGTCAACGCGTACGAAGAAATGCATTTCTTGAAACCACCTTCACATTTTCCACGCTATTGCTATTTTACTACCAACTTTTACTTACTTTGTTGGCATTTGAAATGCAAATTCTTCATACAATTAATCATCTACTTAAACCACTTGTGTGAGCGTGTAAGTTTTGTTGTTAGAAAATGTTCTTAATAAAGCAGAAAACAGTAAAAAAGGAAAGCTATATACTTATATGATATATAGTAGATCTAGTGGAGTTATTAATAAAACAAACAAAAAAATATTATTAAATTAAATGCAAATATTACAATTGTATTAAATAAATAAAAACAGAACGCATGTATACAATACATACACACATGTTTGTATGTACATACATACATACATACATACATACATACATATATTGCAAATAGGCTAGTTATTGAAATAAATACGTACGTACATACATACGAAAAACACAACGTAATTGAAAGCAGACGAAATGAAATTATAAATAAATTTTAGCAGTAATTAATAATAGTTATTAAAAATTAATAAAAAAAAACCAACCATTATAGCAGCATTATTAAAAACAAACAAACAAAAAAACCAAACAAAACAAAAAACCCAAAACAAAACCAAAAAAAAATATATAAAAAATCAAACGATGTAAAACACAAAGTAAGTTAAATGAAATTACTTTAAGTAGAAACTGAAGCGCAAAAGAGTAAATACTTTCGAGAAAATCAACAGCATATTTGAGAAATCATTAGTTTTTAAGTTAACAAGCAATTCCAATTCACAGAAAACGTAGTAGAATTAATTATGAAAATTATGCAATTTCGAATGAATTAATATAAATAAATTAAACGATCTACATACATACAAAAAAAAAAATAATAAGATAGAAAAATCAGCTATAAACCGGAAGCAAAATAAATGTTGTAATCAATCAAATACGCAAACACCGACATGTTGAATGCTATGCAAAGTGAAGAGCAGAACGAAATTAAGTGAAATATGTATGTAAGAAAAATCAATTAAAATTTGAATGACATGATTTTCCAAAGATACAAGAAATAAAAGCATAAAAAATTAAATGAGAAACTGTTTCTTCTTCTTCTTCTTTTCAGCGATAATTCAACAGATTATGATGACATTTCGTGCTACCATCCACAATTCAAATAACATCTTTCGTTTTTTTATGTGTCGCCATTTCTATTTATGTACATACATATATAAAAAAATAAAATAAAAATTGAGTATACAAAACATCTATGCCAAGTTACAAAATTGTGGTTTTCTCGATGCCCAGATATTCCGCATATTCGGGAGCAGACAGAGGCTAATTTTAAGCGGTGACTTACCCAAAGTAGCTACCTGATTAGGTCCAGCACGTTTTGCGAATGATCGAAGCGCAGTGCTGACATTCCCATAAAGTTTTTGAAAGGAAAACAATATTTTTTTGACAACAGAAGAGGATGGCATAATTTATCACTTGTACTTTTTCGAATTATATTAAAAATATACATATATACCTGAGCTAGCTTAAAAAACACGAAGGAGTTATTTAAGCAGAACATATGCTGGAAATAGTGCCAACTTTACTTCATTAATTTAGTTTCGGGAGTGGGACTATATAAATGGCCATGTGAAAAAAAAATCCATTTAATAAATGTCCATTTTGACTAAATAAAATTTTCACGATCAAAATTTTTTAAACTACTCCTAAAATATAAAACTCAGAATAGCTACATATTCTTTTCCTACATTTTCGACTATCAGTTCAAGGATTTTAGAAAAATATTATTGTTAAATAAATTTTTAAAAGAGAGCATTTTCATTGAAACAATTTTTTAATTAATCATCACGAAAAATTTAGTAGAATGGAACCATTATAAATTGAGATTCAATTTTTAAAGACCACGCGCACCCTTCCGAATTCTCTCCGCTGCTTGGCGCGAGAATAAACACAATAATTGCAATAATAATAATAATAAAAATTAATTCTTTATTGAACAAATATTCATGTATGTATATTTAACACAGTATACAAAATAAGGAAAGTGCAACATTGGTGGCATAAAATATATTTAAAAATTTATACAACATTAAGTTGGAAAATAGTAACTATAACTATTATCTTTGGGTGCAAAACAGTGTCATATAGCAGCGAAACAAAAAAAAATGATTTTTATTAAAACTATGTAATTAAATTATTTTGTTAACTGATAGGCTTCTTGATCTTTGTGGAAAACAGTCTTCATCAGCTGATGTCCCATTTCACGCGTCGTGCGTCGTAAACTGTGCCGCAACGTATGCTTTCGCTCGTTTTCTGTTTTTGGCAAAAATTCGGCCTTGAGTTTCATAGTACGCTCGCTGGTATCAATTATAGAGATATCTGCTTTAACAACTGGCGCTTCCTGTGACGAAGTTGGTGTTGGTTTAGTTGTCAATTTGCGACGTAAACTGTTGCGTATTATTTTGTATGCACTATTGTGTTGTTGTGGCTTTTCTTTTGTTTCTATATCATTATTTTCCAGCAGCTGGCGCACGTTTGTGCCCGTGCCAGTCTTTGCGGTATCCTCATGCCTAATTGGATGCATTAGTTTTCGTAGGGACTTACGTATTATGTTACGTACATTTAATGATTTTTTGTGTTCCGTCATTGAGTCGCTTGAATCGGTGGAGCGTATCGATTCTTTGCTTCCTGCTGCACGTGGTGCGGTAGGGCGTTGATAGGCACGCACAAATGGTGCTGGCGCTTTGAAATCCAGTTCGTCGTCATCCGAGTCGGATGCATAAGCAACATCTTCATTTTTTAATTCAGCGTGTGCAGTTGAGTCCATATGACGGATATAAGTTGTATATTCCTGTGTTGTACTGGTTTTTACTACCTTTTCTTCATCATCAGCACTTTCCTTCTCTTCATCTTCTTCAACTATCTCTTCTAATCTTTGTGTGAAAGTGACCTTTTGTTCCACATCTAACTGTAGCGTTAACTCAGTCGCTTGTGACTCCTCGCATGTGCCAATTGCCTTGCGCATTTTCGCCTCATTAATACTATTCTCCAACTCCAGTTGGTAACGATCCAATTCTCTTCCAATATCCATGCTGCTTTCCTCACTGGCCGAATCTATTGAACGTTTTTGCACCACTAACACAGGTGAAAAGACAAGTTTATCCGCCAGCAGTTTGCTAGGCGTTAACTGTTGTATAGGTAAATTTGTGAAGTCTATTCGACAGCCCAAAGTAGGCTTAAAAGGCAAAGCTATTTTCAGATCAGTGGCCATGATTGGTCTATCTTCTAAACCGGGATTTTCAATGCCAACACTAACAGCCTCTGGCTGAGCGTTTATAGCACGTTTAATCTCATAAGGATTTCGGGTAGCTGTTGTATCTTGTGAGCGCAGATTCAAAGCTGCGTTTACAAAGCAATTTGTTTGACTCGCATTATTTTGCTTTGGGGGCAGTTCGCGTAATACCTGAATAATAATATATAGTAATTGCAATGCATTAGCTGTTCGATTTCAAATTGCCTAAATAATTTCGATTTGAAATCACACGAGCACAAAGTTGTAGATATGCAAACGAAAACAATAATACCAAAGAAAGCACCACTTACCTCATAAGGATTAAATTGCTTTTCGGGCAGCTCCAAGTTGAGCGCAGGATTTTCAAAACATGCTTCAATAATTTCAGTTTCACGTTTCTTCTTCTTTGGTGGCTTTCGAGCTACTTCATATGGATTTTGTGACTGCTTACATGCTGGCGCTTCCGTCTGCTTTTCTTCGATTGGTTTGGTAATTATATCTACGATTGATTTAACTTCCAAGCAAGAATTTTGCATAAAATTGTTTGCTGTCCTATTGGGCGCACGCCTGCGTGCCGCAATCTTTTTCGGCGTGGAACAAAACGCAGAATTGGTGAAACAAGCTTTTGCATCCGTGCAAGAATCTGCAGCGGACTCTAGATAAGCTTCAGACTGGCGTTTGCGCTTCAGTGAAGGCAACTCAGTATTGTTATCGCCAAGATGATTTGGCTTAGATTGAGGCATTTTTTAAAGTAAATAACTAAACTATTTCGTTTAATTGGAAAGTTTTGATAAAGACATACTTCACACACTTCATATAAAGACGCAGATATAAATTTGTTTTTCTATTCAACGGCCATTTTGAAACTGACCAGCTGCCGCCGTTCGTACGTTCTAACGCTTTTCGTCTGTACTGTACAGCGTAAGAAATACAACTCTGTCTGTCTAACAGCTGTTTTTGTTGTTTCATAACCTAACCAAACTTTTGTCTTTGACATTTCAATTGTGTTGAAAGTGTTCAGCAAATTTTCGTGCTATTATTGCTACAAAAATGGAGCTACAAACAATTTTGAAACCAATAAACATTATAATAAATGTCGTACGTGCCTACGGAAAGCACAATAAAAAATATTTATACAAAGATGGCAAGAAATATGGCAAAATCATTTACTATCCAATGTAAGCGGCCAGAGTCACGCAAATTTTTTTTGAGCTCTTCGGTAGCAGAACAAATTAACTAGTTTGTATTTCCTTTTACTAAATCCAATCAGGTCAGCCGCCCATGAAGATCCACCGGTCGAACCAGCCAAGTTATTCCGCGTGCAACGCGTGAAGCCTGTTAAAGGTAATCCTTTTTGGGAGAAACGTATACTGCAAGATCTTGGTCTGGATGGTAGACAAAGCGATTTTACTGTAGTAAAAAATATACCAGAAATGAATGCATTGCTGTGGAAAGTAAAGCATTTGATTAAAATAACGCCCATCACATTCCCACATGGCGAACCTACGGAGAATGACCTCAAACACACAGTGCTTAAGGCGAATGGCGAATGTATTGTAACGAAAGAAATCGGTCCTGTAGCAGAGCGCTTAGAAGCTGCTGAAGTATACGAATCCGATCCAAAGCGTTTAGACACTGACTTGCTTAAGCGGGACGCACGCCTGAAATGGCTCAACCCATGGTAGTACGAACATGTAAAAAGTATAAAGCATTTATTGCGACTTTAATAATATAGAAAAATACCAACAATTGTATTTTAAATCTTTGATATTTAATCCATCCACACTCTAGTTGCCACCTTCTTTTCAATCGTTTTGCAGCCCGATGTAGCAAAGAGTCCATGATCACGATCATAAGTTATGACATCTTGCAGCAACGACCTAAAATAAAGAAATGAGGAAGGTTGTGATAAAACTGTTTGAAAATAATTTACTTAGAAACATACTCGATTGCATTTTCTTGTGGCTGCCGGTTCCATTTATCAAACTCTGCTGATATGCATTTGTAGACATGCTGCTTCTCAAGCGGTAGGAATGGAATATAGTGGTCGATTACGTGTTGCTCTATCAAACCAGCTTTCTTTAATCCACCATCTAAATTGTAGGATGCCTTTTCTAGTATCTGCTCAAATGAGCTTAATTTTATTTGTTCCCGTATCGCACCACTTTTCAACATTTTCGCCAATTGATCTGAAATTTGCACACCTGCCGTATTTGAAATAAATATAAATATCGATTTTGAGGCATCCAACTTATTTGGTAGTCCATTGTAGTCAACCAGTGATGTTAACGATTCAAACACTCCTGGTGGCATTTTGTCAACTTCATCGAAAATATATAACGATAGCGGGCAATCCAAGATGCCATCCATGACGTCTTGGTAAATGCGATTCTAATTGTTACGTACGTTAATGGTTCACCGCGATACTTTGTTTTGTTAATAATATGTTTAACTTACATTATACTTGTCGATATTTTTTTCCATCGAAAAATCCAATCTTCCCATATACTTGTGCACAAAACGGCTTTTCACACCCTTTTCATATAATGTCTCCGCAATCATATCGGCCACATAGTTTTTGCCGGTACCCGGTGTGCCATGGAAACTCATTACCAATGGCTTACGTGCGGAACTACGTGGATCTAAATGCGCTTCTAGCGCCGATATCAATTGCTGTATAACGATATGTTGTCCATATAACTTTGACAACAACTGTCTTTTCAATTCTAAGTGATAAAAAAAGAAATCAATTTGAAATGCTTTGGAACTGTTTAATATTTACTCCCAATATCTGCCGGTATACTGCGTTCATTGCAGCATTCAGTCATACGGCAATAAGTTTGATCTTTTAAAACTCCAAAGCCACCCATCCATGCACCAAGCCCTACACCGGCTCCAATGGTCAGAGATATTGGATCAACAAGGCAAACAGCACATTGTAAACTGAATGCCGTAAAATAAACTGTGACTGCCCATTTTTTCAGTAAAATCATATTTTTTGCATACGTATTTATCAAACTAAAAAACACAGTTGTATCAAAAGAAATACTTCAGGGCTAATAGTAGGATAGTAAGATTTTTGAACGAACTAGCCGTGGGTAAAAAATATCGATATTTTTTCAGAAAATAGTGGATATATCGATACGATATTTTTTAATTTAGTTTTGCCATTCATATAAGGTGGAGTTAAACGAACAGCTGAGTGATTTCGTCTCTCGGCTATAAATGTTAAATTACAGATGGTGAGATGCAACTAGCAAAAACGATTTTTACCGTACGATTATTAAGATCCGATTACAACAGGAAGGTACCAGTAGTTTATAAGTATTAATTGAAATTTGAGAAATCGTTCATATAACCTTGATAATCAGTTGTTGCTGGAAGACACTTATTCCGCTATGCAAGAATGCTACTACGTAATAATTTCGAGTGATATTTTTCGCATCTATAAAATATTTCGGAAAAATCACGTCCTGATTAATTAGGCAGAAATCGGAGAAAACTAAACTTAAAACAAAAAAAAATATAAGGAACTGATGCAATTATCAATAATAAATAAAGAACGAAATATGTATATAAAATTATTGATGGGGAAATTCGATTTCAACTCTCTATTCTATTGAAACTACGATATTTCAACTATCGAAACTATCGATGGTGAGGCTACCGATAGTTTAGCGGCTCTAGCGGGTTAGTTGTTATTCGATTTGCAATGCGCTTATATCCAACTAGGGAATTCCCCACGAATGGTTAATACATTGTGAATGAATTCACAATGGCTAAATAATTCGAAAGAAAGAAAAGAATAACTTTCACTATTGAAATGCGAAACATGTTTTAAATGTGCTGAAGTGTAAAAAGAGATTTGATTTAATAAATAAATCGGCAAAATACTGAAAAAAATGGTGTTTTGCCCTTATTTGTGAAATACTCTTTGTCAATTCGCATTTGAGAATTGTCAAAAGCGGCAGAACTAAAGCGGAAGCGGTACTTCAAAAGGCATCACCTTCTGTACACCGAACCTTTGTGGAAGTAGCCAAGATTTCCCATACTGTATGTGCCGTTGTATATACATATTTATATTCCCAATAGCCTGTGCCAATTAATAGTCCTCTGGAAAGTAAATTTTTTACAACTATGAGATGAACAAAAATTTCTAGGCTGTTGAAAGATTTCACAACTATTCTAACAATTGGCACAGGCCAAGGCACAACATTAATCAGGGAGCAGGAACAGGGGTGATCTTTTTTATTCGTAATGTGTCCATTATCTTTCAAACGACAAGGGCACATAAAATTTCTTTATTGTTGTTGTTGTAGCGGTTGCTCGGCCCCTGTAAGATCGGTTCAACAATGGTCGTTATCATTGAATAATAAATTCACAATGGTCGTTCCCACCAAATCAACAGGGTTGGACTTCAGCGTTTTCACATTTCATGGGCCACAAGCAGCAAAAAAAAACAAGCCAGGGTTGTATGTTCTGTAATGCTGCTACCTATTTAATGTATCATGGCACAGGCTCTTTTAAATAACTCACCACAATTTTGTTGACGTTAAAAAGCCCCAAACGGCTGCAGTTGCAGGCTTGGATAATTTTTAGCGAAATTTTATTGTTTCTGTGTCAAGTGCGTTTATAAACATAAATAAATATATTCCATTTATTGCAATGGCGCTCCAAGTGAATGCTGAAATGCAATATAACGAAAATATAATGAAGATCCTAAAAGAAGGCAACTGTAAGGATTCTGAAGTGACCAAAAGCACCATTACAAAAATTCTGTCGCAGATAAAGCGCTACCAGGAGCGTATACGCAAACATATCGAAGATAATTATGTTGAATTTATGCCGAATCAAACAACCACAGATGCGTACCTTGACGAGGGTGAGCAATTAGTGCGTGAGTCGGAGCATTTGTTGCAGACAATTGGTAGTGAGGCACGTGAGGCCCTACGTCAAGCCAACTCCGAACTGGCGGCGTGCATCGATGAATTCCGTGAAATGGCGCTAGGGCTACGCGTTTCCTATCGCATACTAAAGGTGGACGACCTCTTTCAATGCGTTGAAGAGGCGAATTCGAACAAGGAGTACTTGGTTGTGCTAGATCATCTGAGCAAACTAAAAAATTTGATATCATGCGATGGCGGCGCTGATGTGGATCGCGTATTTCAAAAATGCGATTGCTACAATACAATAAAAGTTAAATACCACATACAAGCAAATATACTGCGACAGAACCTGCAGCAACGTTTCGAACTACTTGTGCAATTCACAGAAAAACCATTTTCACATTCAAAATATGTAACGCTACAGGTATCAAAGGATGTCAATCAGTTGCAAGACACCGTAATGGCATTATTTCAGGTAAATGCTCATAGAGCAATCTCTCTAGTATGATATAAGCAAATTAACACTTTAATAACTTAAACATTTTCAGGCGCGTTATAATCCTATCAAAATGTGTGATTTCCTGCTTGAAAACTGTTTAGAACCGCTTATATTGAAGCCCGTTTCACTGGATTACAGTGAGGAGAACCCTGAGCATGTGCAATTGACACTTTCATATTCGCTAAAGGAGATGAACAGAACTTTACGCCCTTCTTATAAGAAAGTCTTTGAAAATATCAAACTTCTTTTGCATTGCTTGGCTAACATCAATGTGTCAGTATCCAATGATCAACAAGTATTCTCCATTATAGGCGATCATATCAAGCAACGTCTATTAAATTTACTGGTTGATGAATGTCTAATGCATGCAATACCTAAAAATATGAGTGAATACGACGAGTCGACGCTCGTAGAGGACGTCATACAATTTGAACACTTTCTAGCCGATGTCTTTCTTATTAATGCCGACACCGATCGAACACTTAGTGATTTCACAGATAAGTTTGAAGCCTACTTCCGTGAACAATTCAGCAATAAACTTTTGGAAAGTGCGCTAGATATAATGAACAAAGATTTGCAAGATATGGCATTGATTGCTGAGAAGAATTCCGCGGAAGATGTTGCTAAAAATCCATTTCTCTTTCCCTGTTGCATGGTATCCAAGGGTACAATGGTGTGTGTATATTTTTGAAACTGCTAGCGAATTAATTTTTATTATACATTTTATTTTTTTAAATATTTTTTTTTAGGAATTAATTAAGTTAATGGAACGCATACTACGCCAGTCGCATGATACTGAGGATGAAAGCCTTCTAAATGTTATCAGCGTCATACTTAATGCATATGTGGGTGAAGTGCCAAGAATACATGAAAAGCTGCTAGAGAGCATACCACAACAGTCAGCTTTATTCTATAATAACTGTCAATTTCTAGCACACTGGGTTACTACAAATTCGGAAAAGGGCATACCCACATACCCAGCGCTAGTGAAGACCTTACATATGGCTGGTGCCAAATATTTAAATGTACAAATCAGCTATCAGCAAAAAATTATTATGGGCATACTCAAAGAATTTGGTAGCTCTATACAGTACATACATTACATGTCAATTATATTTTAACAATTTGTTTATTTTTCAGATATTTCCGATGCGCATACAGTGGGCACTGCACCATTGAAATTATTGCGCCAGTGCTTGCGTCAAATGGATTTGTTGAAAAATGTTTGGCAGAATGTGCTACCCGACGCTATGTATAATAAAACATTTTGCGATATTTTACATGATTTTTGTAATGAAATTATACGTCGCATAATCGCTATGGAGGATATATCGGCAACAGTGGCGAATGAGCTAAGCGAATTGATCGCTGTCATATTGGAGAAGGTGCCAACGTTATTCAAGGTAAACTAGCTAATGGCTATAGACTCAAATTAATATCTACATTGATGTGATCTTTTCTTTCATAACTTTACACATCCAGTCCAAGCACGAAGTGGTGCATATTAAGTCGTGGATGAAACTCGAACAATTAAAAATGATACTTAACGCTTCGTTGCAAGAAATCACCGAACAGTGGTGCGAAGGTGTTGGCATTCTAACAGCCAACTATAAAGCCGATGAAGTTAAACATCTTATACGTGCACTTTTCCAAAATACAGATCGTCGCGCCAAGGCACTAACTAAAATTGTTTAAATTGTTTGCTTTGTGTTGTACATGAAAAAAAAACAAGCAGTGTGGGTTTATAATTAGTATAAGACTTTCATTTTAAATTGTCTACGAAATATTTAGTAATGAATAAAATATATTAAGGTAATCATACATAAATATACTACTAACCTATATCCGAGTACAACAATTTCTGGTTAAAAGTGATTTTCGACAATTCGTTTCATAACCGCATTGGATATTATTAAATTTTGCTTGTTGTTTTATAGTTGGCAACTCTATTAGGTTATTTCTTGTAATCCACGCGGGATCTCAAAACTGCCCAAAACTCATGACACATGCAACGCCAAAAATGCAGTTTAGAAAGTGAACGAAGACAGTCAAATAAGCCTTTGTATTTTGGCAGATCTTGGACTCCTTTCGATTGAAAAAAAAAATTTAAAAAAAAATGAACTCTGTTAATGTTACCAGTTTAATCTGCCTTGGTCCGAACTTTTGTCCCGGTTGTTAAATGTGGTTTTTTCCATTCCTGTACCTCTGGTAATTTTTCTTCTCTTTGAGAGGAAAAATTTCGTTTGTACTCTAATTAATGAGCCCACGTTCGGGCTGTACAGAAAAGAACCTATTATAAAATTTGTTCGGTTTAAAATTGTTATCTTCGTTGTTGTTGTTCGCTTCGAGTTTGCATGTTTAATTTGAATTTTTGGTTTTTCACTCGTGTCAATACCACTTCAAAATATTTTTATTTTCACGTTTTTTTTTTAATTAATTAATTGATACATTAATTCCAATATTTAAATAGCTAGCAATTCCAACCAAACGTGACTTGATTGTTATTAAATACCTTTCGTATAATACAAATATTAAAAAATTCAATTTTTTTATGTACAGTGCTGGAAAGAAGTATTGCCAGAGTAATTTTTCATATTAATCACAATATTTTATGTGATAAAACTTTTTCGCAAATTCTTCTATCAATATATACCTCATTTTATAACAAAAACTACATATTTTCGAATTTCTAAAATTCTGCAAATTTCAAAAACTTGTCATCCACATTTCGAATCTTTTTTATCGGTACGCAGTCTTGTAGTCCATTGAATTCTAGTAAAATAAGGTGCAAGTTTTAAGTGGCTCAAATTTTTCTATGATTTTTGATATTTTGTTTTTTTTTTTTTTTGCCTTTAGTGTAACCCGTTGTCTTATATATAAAAAATTTTTATTCAGACGTTATATGGAAAACACACCATCAGCAAAAACAAATTGCCAAAAATCAACGGATATTGTGGGACATTTCAAATTTTCACTTTATTATACAAAAATTTAAAAGGCAGATATTTTTTTCAAACAGCCTTTTTCTTCTAAAATTTTGAGGAATATTGCTGAAGCGACAAATGTTGGTTGATTATAAATTGTCCAGTATCTTTGTTATCATTATTGTACAATTTTTAACTAAAAAAAGTTTTAAAAAAATCTACATTTTGATCTGAATATATCTCTGGAACCTATAGAGGTTTTATATATTTGTCCGATTTTTATGTGGATGTTCAAAAAGAGCCATTATATGTTAGCACCGAAACGATTTTTACAGAATACAAAAATGGCTGAACCTTTTTTCTAACAAAACCCGATAGTAGTAGAAAGCTATACATACAATACAATTCAAAATTTAGTTTTAGTTTGTAAGTATACATAACAATTACACTTTATTCAGAGCTCTCGGCTATTGCTTGTGTAAGTAGGGGCAGTAATTGCTCACGCAACAGACTGTGATCGCGTCCATGTGTAACTTGGAGTATTTTTTGTGCCTCTTTCAAATTGCTAACCGCCTCTGGCAGTTGGCTTTGGTATAATTGAATTTTCCCGATTTTAAAATAAAGCAGTCCGAGCAGTGGATGCCAGTCACCGTAGTATTTTCTATAAACAAAATTATAAATTTGGCATTGATTTTTCATAAAGTTACCTTTTGTAGCTCACCTGAAACCAGGCACTAGCTCCTTGCCAAACTCCAATGCCTCTGTCAACTTTGACACATTGATGGCGGCTTCAAATGCTGCGTCTAAAGTTTTTACATGCCAAACATTTAGCGGATGAACAAAACCTTTTTGTTTAGCAAGACATAGTTTGCAAACATCAAAATCTGTAAAAATTTTCAAAAACTCGGAATTTGTGTTTTAAAACGATTTCAACAGTTGCGCCTTACAGGCCACATCCTTCATATTCTCCAAATGGGTTTTCGTTATTGCCATAGCCTCATTATAGCCATTTCGTTGTCTCGGACTAATGCCAGTGTCACAACGTGGACAATTATTGAGATTAATATCTAAAAATTCATTACAATTCTTATTTGTACAAGCGGCAGCCATCATATTGTGCGTTTCCTCAGCATCAGTGCACTTCGAGCATATGCAAAGAAAATAGTAATTTTCTTGTAGTTCGGCGCGTCTTTGTGCAGGTGTATTTAAAAGTTCTATATAGCTGATGAAAATCTAAAAATACAATAAGTAGGAAATGGAATTATTTTTAACGAAATAATTTTTATAGCGCTATGACAAACCTTAGACCAATCCAAGCATTCGATGTCCTCGATTGCATGTACATGCAATGTAGTACCTTCGAAGCTGGCCACCGCATTTGGTTTGCAGCTATGATCTGTTACTGAAACGCCAAGATAGATAGCTGTGGCAATGGAATTCATTTCTGGATCGAGTATGCTAAATCCATTTGTAATTAACTATAAGTAAAACGATGAGGAATAAATAGATAATCAGCAAATAACTATACTTATTATATTAAATTGATTATATGTAGAATGCTTGTCACAAACAGTATTGGGATTTTTTTTATGAATAAAAATTAGAGACCGAAATTATTTTGATTTTTCGGATGAAATATTCATTGTGAAGGATTCGGTTGAAATAAAACTTGAATAATATATAGATCAAATTCATATGCCGTAGCCGTATGCTATGTAAATTTGACCTTATTTTTATTTTTTGTTTTAAAAATTCATAATCGTTATTTTGCGATTTTTATTTTTTCGTTAACATTTCATCAATATTTTTTTTTTTTCGATCGGAAATAATCGTTATTCTTGGATTTAAATTTGGTGATTTGTATTTTTTCTATCATAAAACAAAAGTCGTATTATTGCTGTTGTTGCTATTATTGTCTTCCCTGACAAATTTTTTTGCGTTTATTGTAATCGAAAAATTTTGAATAAAAAATACCAATTGTTTTATATGCATGACTGATAAAAATATTTTTTTTAAAACATAATACATTTTGTAATTGCGGTAGAGAACATGGCACTTTCTGTGGGTGAGGCACCCTAATGTACATAACGTATGTACATATATGTATATGTATGTATGTATATATTTTTCTAGTTGAACACAAGTTTTTTTTTTTTTTTAATAAATTGTTTCAGTATACAAATACATACAATTTAATATGTTGTGCAGGTATTTGCTAGTACATAATATAACTTTTGGGATTCAAATATTTTTGTAATTCTGCTAAAAATTCAATATGTACCACAGTGTATGCAGTTTAAATGAGAAATAATACTTTATCATATGTGCTCTAATAATTTTTAGCTTAACAATTACAAGCTTATGATGGCGCCAACTGAAACGGGCAATGAAATTGAAAGCACAGCTGTAGCATCGTAAAATGCTACCTGCATGCCTCTCGTTTTTTTTTTCTTTTTCTTTAAAAGTGCATGACTTCAATAATTTTTCGAATTTTTTGGCGATCAGCCAGGAATTTGAAATTTTGTTGAGGCCCTCACTTGCATGCATGCGGATATATATGTATACTGCACTGTGCTATATCTGCAATACTTGTGACGCGCCAAAGAACGACGAGCGTAAAGTGTGCTATTTTTAGCATCTACGTGAATACTCTTTTTAATTATACGTTATTGATATCTAATAAAAAGTTTTTATTTAATTCACTCTTACCCTGCCATAGATGCTTGTCAATTCAGTTATATTTGGTACTATAATGCTATTTCCCATCATATCCTGCAGCACAGCATGCAATGATTCTAAATGCTCCGCACGTCGAGCATCATTTTTAATATCGCTGTAATCTGTAAGCGAACAGAATACATATGTATGTATGTATATTTTGAAACGAAAGTTAAAAGCTAAGTTAAGAAGTTAAAACTTACGCGACATGAGGTCACGAAACCGACGTGAGCAAGTTTCTGTATAATAACCACGCACTAAATCGCCTCCCTTGTCCAAATGTATTATCAGTTTACAAAGCATACGTGCTGCATCCGGCACAGTACGCGGATAAATGCGCTTTAGGAATGGGCATTCGACTTTGTGCAGCCTCCAGCTTTGCATTTGGCAGTCACGATTGCAATAGTACACATACTGGCAGTTGGCACATTTCAACACCTTGCACCTGTATACAAAGCACAATTGTTTAATTTTGTTTCGTTCTTCCCCCCTCAATTTTACGTCATTACTTACGCTTGCAAGCAGTTGTCGCAGCGCTCTTTACGATATTTGGCTTGCAGCACAAAGGCAAAAGGCTGCTCTGTAAGTATGCGATCGCCGCGTTTAATTGCTTTACCATTACTTGCTGCTGACTTCATTCTGCTGTGCGCCTGGTTATTACAATTTAGAGTATACCGGCTACCAGGTGCAAATTTGGTTTTGGATGCCGATGGCGGCGGCGAAGCGCCGCTAAAAGCTGCTAAGAGCTTATCAAACTCTTTTATGCGCAGGAAAGTTGGCATTGATCTTCACGTTCTTACTAGTCTGCGAGTCTTCGAACGACTGAATCAGATATTTTCGAAACATAAATTTTAATTGGCTTATATTACGAAAAAAAAATAGAAGTGCATACGCTGCAATTCGAGTGACTCGACGGCAATTGTTAGTTATTCCCAGTTGGAATAATGTGATTTATTAGAAAAAAAGCGCCGCTACTACCTTGCTTGCTTACTGTACCTCTTCTGAAAATAATCTGATTAGTATATATTTTTTGTGGGCACGTCCGCATTGAATACACCTTCTTCTAACGCATTCGCTTGTGCTATTTTCAAAAAGATTTTCTTTAAATGTGTACGAATCATAACAAAAATATAAACCCACGCAGCACTATGAACTATTTTTAACATATAATCAGCTGATTAATTTGATTAGGTTAGCGGGGGGAAATGTGTTTATTTACCTATGCCAATATAGGGTTCTCCAAAAGGCATATTCAGCAAGGTAGATGTGGCAACGCGGTCAATAAGGCGAATTCATATAAGGTGGTGTTGAGATAGTAGCTGAGTGAATTCGCTTGCTGGACCAAATGTCAAAACTATAATTAATGTAATTCTCACCAATTCTCACTGTCTTTGCACGTACAATTTGTTAGTGTAAATTTTTTTGTTGTAGGCTCAACACCACTTGTCATGAATTCGTGTTGCACATATGGATCCGCCTTGACCCATGGATACACCTTAACCTATGGATTCACCTTGGCTTATGGATCCACCTTGACCTATGCATCCACGTTGACCGCCAAGGCGAATTCATAAGAGGAGATAGCCTCCTATGAGCTGAATGCTTGTTCTTCTTTACCAATTCGTTGGGTTGTTTTGTTAACACAAACAAAATACATAAGCAAAATTACACACCTTCTGCGGCTTAGATTGGATAGAAAGATAACCAAGGCGAATCCATTGTGCAAGGTGGATCCAAGGCGAATTCATACAAGGTGTTAGCATCCCATGAGCTGAATGCTTGTTCTTCTCTCCGAATTCGCTAGGTTGTTTTGTATACACAAACAAAATACATAAGCAAACTGGGCGAATTCAGTTTTTGACATTTCACTCGCAAATTCTAACAAAATTCATGAGCAAACTGAGCGAATTCAGATTTTGACATTTCTCTTTCTTTTTGATCTTCTGTTTTTCCGACAAAGTGAACAGATAATGTCGGAACGATTTACCGTCATCCCTTATCAAGTTCAAGTTAAACCGTTCCAATATACATGGAAATATTTTTTATTTGATTTTGCTGACATTCTCATGTACCAGGTTAATCAAGAAGAAGCAATCAGCTGTTCTATTGACATTGACATTGATTTGAGTTGTGTAAACACCACTTTTCATATCAAGTGAAGTTAAAGGTACAAAAATAAACATTTTCCCTAACAAATTATACGCTCAATGACAGTGAGAGCTACAACAAATACATAATTTTGACAAGAATGATAGAATACAAGATTGCGCCTTCCCGCGGTGAAATGACAGATCTCGCCTTTAGTAAACAAGAATACGGGAGAGAGAAAATTGAACAACTTCCAATATTTCATTGAAAAACGTGTTCTAATTGTTCTAAAGTGTAAAATATGAATTTATAGGCAGACATTTAATAAATAAATTCGCAAAATACTAAAAAAAAGTGTCTCTTTTTCTTAATTTGTGAAAAAAGCTTTGTCTAGTTGAAGTTGAGAATTGTCAAACCCGGCAAAACCAAAGTAGCGGTACTTCTTAAGGCGTCACCTTCAGTATTCAGTACACCGTGTAATTTTGATAGTAAATTCACCAGCGAATTCAACCAACTGATTGATTAACATCACCTTAAATTAATCTCCCTTGCCTGACTAATATTCCAAAACAGTGTTAATAAACAAATTAGGTCTTTGTGATGCATGCATGAAAAATTGTGAAATTATCTGAAAGTCAGTTTAATTTTTGTAGTCATTGTTATTTTCTTTCATCAATGAATACTTCTTAAGAAAATTACTAAAATATCTGAAATATTAGACAATGGGCCTGATTCTTTGTAACCAATTCGGATAAAATTTCCCTTATTTGCGAAAGCAACCCTGGGTCTGTTTTTTTGTAAGCTAGTTGCAATAGCGCAGTTTTTTCACTTCCCAACACTACACCTCAGGTCAGATATCATCTAACCGAGTTGGCTCAACTCGCATATTTTCCCCAGTTAGTAATGTTACTTTACTTGTGCTTTACATGTAATTCGTTTCCCTATCTAGTGCTCTTTTGCAACTAGGTTACAAAGAAACGGGCTCAATATATGAAACGCTTTTTGAGCGTTTTATCACAATTTTTGTTTCACAAAACGCTGGATGGTAATATGCGTACGTGTGCGCTAAGCCTTAGCTAAAATACATTCCTGCGCTTGTCATTCGTTGAAATTTTTTTGTGCTGGTGGTGTGGTGTAATCTCGAACGGCATTTAGTTGTCCTCCAGTAGACTGATTTATAATTTTTATTTGATTTTGTGAACAGGAACTTTATTTAATTTTAATGAAAATTATCTCTTTACAATTGGGTAAAAATATGCCAAGAAGTGATTGAAATAGGCGATAAGTTTTTGGGATATTTTCCATTGGCATTAGCCGTTCATAGCAGTGGTGTTTGTAATAAAACACAAATAGATAATTTGCTGAAGTGTAGTGTAATCGAAACAACACGTGTTCAGACATGAATGATTCGCAACAGGCATCATGCTCAAGAATGCCAGCTACCACAAATCCAAGCGACAACAGTATTGCCTCCAATCCGCCAATAATGAACCCCGAAGAGGCAGAGGAAGATCGCAAGCATATGCAAAAGATCATAGCAGCTCTACGTTATTATCAGTAAGTAAATATGTATACCACCTGCTGCTACAAAGCCAGCTGATAATTTATTTCCTTTGATGGTACTGCTGGAGGTGTGTGTGCCAATTGTAAATGGAATGTTTATTTTTTTTTAGGTTATATGCTTGTCGCTTATCGCCCTTACAACAGTGACGACAGAGTCTATTTGGTTTTACATCGGTTAATCTTAATATATTTTATAAAAGTGCTACATGAGTGCCACTCAAAACACAGTACTTTTTTGTTAAAATAATGAGTGAGATAAGCGCTAGACATTGAAGGCAACGCTGATACATTGTATGTGCACATACATACATACATCCATACATTCAAACCTTGTCGGTTCGGGGAGGGATGCAGCTGTTACGAAGTCGGCATGCCTTATTGTATATGGTTGCTATTTAAACGATAGCACTAATAACATTTTGTTTATTAGGGTATGTGGGAGGTTAGTTGATCAACCTCGCTGCTGTTTGATATATGTACATATGTACATATGTATGTATGTAAATACATAAGTTTTTTTTATAGGATGAATCCAGCAAAAAATCTTATTAGTAATTTAAATAACAGGTTGCCCTTGTCAGGCCCCATCTATAGCGAAAAAAATATTGGAATTACGTTAGTTTAATATACATACATATACAAGAAAAACTCGGCAGATTTCCTTCTGACTATATTTTTTTTGCATTTTTTATATGCAACGAAATTACGCATTTGGGTTTCTATAGCATTATCGAGTGGCAACCCTATCAAAAATATGGGTATGCACCTTGTCCTTGCCGAGGCGAAAAGTTTGGCACTGATATTTGAATAAATAAACATTTTCCTATTGAAACAAGTCGTTTGATACCCATATTTTAATATTTCATAAATATAACTCATGTATAAATTGATCAAATTGGGCTCTTCAACCCTCTTCAAAATATAGCTAGCTATAAATTTTCTCCTGAGCGAAGCGAACGGTTTGGCCTTATATCTCTATATTTCGTATAACTTTGGTATAATTTACCAAAATTAAACGTTTCAAACAGGTGGCAACCCTCTTCAAAATATAGCTAGCTATATATTTTCTCCGCGAGACGAACAGTTTGATCCCAAAGTTTTAATATTATATAATATATAAATATAATTTACGATCTGTCCTCATACCTACCAAATATGTACATTAAAATTTCCTAATTTTTTTAAATTGTTTTTTTTTTTTTCAGAAAGTACTGCTATGCACGTGTAAATAAAACCGAAAGCTACCTCAATAGTCTTCCTAAACGTCATCAGGACATGTTGGTCAAGTACCGCAATCACTTGCGTGTTGTAAGAGACTGCATCGATGAGAATCAAAAGGTTATCAAGAAAATGCTGCGTGATAATGTCGGCTTCATGGATATGGGTGGATCCGAACATATTTACGTAGTGCAACAGGATAACGATGGACATGCGACAAAAATAAGACATCAAGATATGGAACATGTAAGCCCACTTTTTCTTTATTCTTATTTGAACACTTAATTTCTGCTGTTATGTTCCTACTTATTTTATAAGTTGTTTTGTAGCTATTGGCTAAAACTTATGCGTATTGCAAAATTAATATAATTTGCTTTCTTAAAAAAAAACACTAACATTAACTGCAATAATGAAATTGCACGTAGTAGAAAATTTATATCAAATACTTACTTGCCACAGGCAACAGAGCAAGCTGATGTTGAACCTTTTAAAATTTTAAAGGCCCAGTCGACATTAAAGTTAATTGCCCGCGATTGGAGTGCATCCTGTGCCGAGGAACGTGAACAGTCTTACAAACCGATTATTGATGCTGTCGAGGAGTTCTTCAAGCCAGGCGAATAGTAAGCTAAAACTTCTGTGACTTAATACAATTTTGTTTATCGTTTTTATACATTCAGCGCTCTTAACGAGGTGAAAGTTTTAGTACCTGGCGCTGGTCTTGGACGTTTAACCTATGAGCTGGCCTGTCGCGGCTATGAATGTGAAGGCAATGAATTTTCCTACTTCATGCTAATCGCCTCTCATTTTGTATTAAATTTGTAAGTATAAAAAAATTATATATTGTAATATTTTATAGTTTTAATTCTTTTTATATAGATGCTCTGAGGAAAATAAGTACACCCTATACCCCTGGGTACATCAATATGTTAATAATTTGCGTATGGCAGATCAAGTGGCGGGTATTCGGTTTCCTGATATTTGCCCAGCGAAAAACCCACCTAAGGGTAATATAATGATAGCGGCGGGTGATTTTTTGGAGGTATGTAAATTTGAGATAGCTGCATCAGTGAAATTAATGCAAATGTGGGTAGAGCTTGGGACTATGGTGTTGTATTGAAACCGGTTGGCGGATGCTGGGAACAATATCGACATTTCGATATTAAAAATGTCGACGTATTTACCCCATATTTGCTTTTAATAAAGATCGATATTTTGATTTATCGATATCAGAAAAACCTTACAAAAAATATTGAAAATTAATAAAAATTTCATTCTCGGAACGAATTCATCAATTATTTTCTTAAAAAAAAAATTCAATATTTCAACATATCGATAGCGTAAAAAGCTTACAAAAATATCGAAGTTGATAAAAAATTTCGAATTTGATGTAAATTTGATACTCGAAACGAATTATCGATATTTCGATGTTAAAAACATCGGCAAACATATTTATCCATTATTTTCTATTTCGGAATTGGCATTCGTCCGAATATAAATCCGGTTCGTTCCAGTAACGAAGGCCCGACTAACGTAGAATGATTTTAATACTTTATGTTGTTATTGTAACATAAAATTTTGGGGGAATGCTGCTGAAGTGACAGAATCAATTCCGCTGCACCATTTATCAAATCTTCAAAAATGTGTAGGCAAATGTATTTTTATCCTCTGTTGTTTATTGGTACACTCACCTTAGGCATGTTTTCGAATATTAAAAAAAAATATGGCATACATACATACATACATATCTACATATGTATGTACATACATGTGTATGGATCTACATATGTGTTTATCGGCATTTGAACTTTTTTCCTCTTGCAGGTCTACAAAACGCCAAGCAGCTATGATTGTGTGGCCACGTGCTTCTTTATCGATTGCGCCAATAATATTGTGGACTTTATTGAAACTATATTTAGGTATTTACTATATATATGTACATATATTTATTTAACCAAATTGTTCTGCTGCTGCTTAGGCCAGTGGTTTATTAATACAGGCTATTCAATTTCCGTAATTTTTATTTTAGAATACTAAAGCCAGGCGGTATTTGGGTAAATTTGGGACCACTACTATACCACTACAGCGATATGCAGGGTGAAAACAGTATCGAACCGACTTTTGAAAATTTGGAGCTGATCATCAAAATGGTGGGCTTTGAATTTATTCGCAGCCAAACAGGCATACGCACTAAGTACGCGCAAAATCCACAGTCCATGCTAAAAAGTGAATATGAAAGTTTGTTTTGGATTTGCCGCAAACCAGAGAATGCCAATGACAATTCTGACGATTTGTCGCATTGCGATGATGATGCTGACGAGTTGGTGGATGGTAGTGGCAATGCTAGCAGCAATAACCGCTATGTGGATAACTACAGCAACGGCTACAGAAATGCATACCAGCATCAATAGTATTGAGAGCAGTTGATTCAGCTGCGTACGCGAACGCTTTACTTGACACTTAGTTATTAGTTATTTTTGGCAATTTTAGGTTTTGTTTTTTACACATTCACATCCCAGTAGGAAATACGAAAATAAGTTTGTATGACTGTGCTTTTTTTTTAATGCACAACTAGCCGGATGCCAACAAAGTTATACAGACAAACTGCTCTCTTACAAGTTAGGAATTTTGAATTTTAAGCATATGAAATTGAAATTTTGAACATGAAATACGTTCTTTAAGTTTAATTGAAAGCATTGTGTAAAAGCAACGGTAGATTTTAGTGAGAAGTATGTAGTTATTTAAGCAAAGTATTATCGAGCATAGATATATTTGAATTTCTGTGTTAGAAAAGATACAAACAAAGTTAATTGATGCTTTCATACATACCGAGTACTATTAAATGGAACAATGACCCACCAACTAACTTGCTTTTGACTTTTTTAACAAATTCGATCGGAAATAGTTGTAAAGAAATTCACTATTTACTGGCATGCTCCGTAATTCACTTTCACTCGGAAATTTTCAATTCGCCCGGCAGTTTCCGATATGTAAAATGCACAAATTCACTCGGAAGTGAAATGCAGAACATTGCTGTTAAATTTTTGGCGAAATTCGAATTTTTCCATTTAGAATGGCCTCGAATCAGTTAAGTTAGATCAAAAGATTTTTAAGTTTTCACAGAATTGCCTGATTTCCAATATCAGAGTAATTAATTTCTGGAGTCGAAAGGGCTTTTCGAGAGATCATCCTTTCTACATTCCCTTTTCCTTTCTTTTTTTTTTTGTTTTTCTTTTGAAGCGGTTGAACTAAAACTGCTTACTCAAAAAAATCATTCATATATAAATCATAAATAGAAACCCCTGTTAGATGGCACTCCTTGGCTAGGCCTCCCAAAATTATATTCTGGGATATTCTGAAGCGTTGGTTTGGTGAGATAGAGAATGCTAGTTTTTCAATCTATCCGCATTGAATTTTGATCTGGCCAAAAAGTATCTGGGGTATCTAGAATATAACTACAATTATGTTTAAAAAAATCGACCCATCCTAATGTGAATTTATTTCAATGGAATATGTTTTAATTTTTTTAAATCTCTCATGCATCCATCAACAGAAGTTACAAATTAGAAATTATATGAAATAATACATTAATAAGATACTTTTATAAAAAAAAATAATTTAAAAGAAACAAATTTAACATAAAATTAAAGACAAATGAATTTTAGTTGAAACATTTCATCTTTCAAACAAAATTATTGCGTTTTTGTTGACGGCGTGTTAAAAAATAGTAGGTGTGAAAACTACAAATTTTTTACAAATAGAACCCACAGAGGGAGGGCTTTAATTATGACTAAAATGATGGATTTCGATAATTGAAAATGTTATGTGGAATTTTTAAAAATCAATTTGGTTTATTTACTTAAAATTAAGGCTATCCATTACAATTAGAGTTCAAAAATTGTACAAACAATTGCGGCACTTTATCCAAAGTGCTAGTAGTCGCATGATGCAATTTACTATAATTGAGAAATTGCCGTCGCAATCGATTCAATTGAATGGCATTTACACCTGGTGGCACTTCCACCTTCACCTGACTACCTTTCACCGGCACTGCACCCGTATTGCCAATTTTACGAGCTGCCAGAACTTCAGCTATAATTTGTTGTGTCAACTTGTCAAGATCAAAAAGATAATTTGTGGTACTAAGCGGCGGCTGTGTGTTGAGTGGAAGTAAAGTAAAGAATAAACAAAAACATGCGTAATGTTATTTGCATTTGCTCCTTACATTTTGTGTGCTTTGATTCGGCGGTAATGATTTCGATTCGTACAATGCGCCATAGATAGCTACGAAATCAAGCGCGTCTTCGGGAAACGCAACAAACAGTGGACTGTCCCACCGGCAATTGCCATGTGGTTCTTCATAACGCATGCACAAAGCATCGAATATTTCTCTTGTATATGGCACATTCGAATTGTTCATTTGATCGTCGACACCGTTCGCTATAATATCTGCGCTTGTGCGTTGCTGATTAAACTGCCAGGCGCACGTCTGCTGTATGCCGCAGAAGAGGGTGCATTGTGTGCTACGTGCTGCTTTTGTTGCGCAAAATAACTCGTAGCGGTACCCTAGACAATAGTAAGTATATAATATAAGTACTATGAAATATCAGTGATCAAATGTTTACCTTTAATATAATTGCCAGCGTCTACGATGACAACATCCTCTTTATTAAGCAGTCGCAGTGCTTCGGACTTAATATCGCTACGTACTTGTTTTTCCTTTTGTGAATCCGCAAAGTATTCATTTTTTGGAAAACCGGCATTGGTTATGGAAATATTTTCCGAAATTAAATGTACCTTCTTTCCTCTATCGGTGAAGTATTTAAGTAGTTCTTTAGCACGCGTTGTCTTGCCGCTGGCAGGTAGACCGGATATTACTATCATAGGCATTATTAAGTGATTACAATATTATTTTATAAACATTTGACTATGTATTTGAGAATTAACATTTAGTGCCTGGTCATAGATAACGCCTGGTTATACTTTTCACAAAATTAATAAATCTTTTTCGCAAAAATAAAACACAGGGAAATGTGTGCGACAGTCAAAATTTTTCCAATATGGTGAATTTGTTTTTGTTTACATGGCATTGACACCAACAGCTGATAGCTGCGACACAAACAAAAAATTTGTTGTGAGGGGATTTGTAGACAGCTTCATATACAGTGTGACATAATTTTTACGCAAATAATTAAAGCAGTAGAGCAACGTAGAACTATGGTAGATTATTACAAATTAAATACATATTTTTGTGTTATAGGGGATGTATTTAGGAATACGAAAAGTAACAATTTTTTTTGATTTCGCTAAAAAATCAATACTCACCAATTTGAGTAAAATGTCAAAATTTTTTCCAATCGTGGTGAGTTTGTTTTTGTTTATACATTGACATTTTAACAGCTGATACTTTGAACATAGGCGAATAGGAATTTAGTTCGAGAAGGGTTTGTAGATAATTCTTCATATCGAGCCCTATATGGTTTGAAATATTGGATATATTATAAAGGGTTAGGGTTTGAAATATATTTTTTTAAATAATAAAGAAGCAGTAAATGCAGATTTCAAAAGATCGCTATAATTTAAGTTTACACCATCTTCAATATTTTGTTGTGTTGTAGTGTCTACATTTATGAATATGAATATTAGCTCAAATTCAGCGAACCCCATTTAACTTTCTGCGCGTACTTCTCTGAACACGAATTTGATTATTTCTTGATTTCGCAGATGTACTTGGATTGAATTGGCGCGAGAGCTTTAGAAGAAATAAAAATAATTGTATTTAAAATAAAATCCAAGTTTATTAAATATGTCCGACAATAAGCGACGACGTTACCGCAAAGTTAAGGTACGTTTTTCTTTTAATAAACAGCAGTAACGCTCCAAATTATTTTATGTTCACTGTTAGCAGCAACCGGAAGACAAGCGGCCTATAATTCTAGCCAAACGCAACGTCGAAGAGGACTCGTCAAGTCGACGTAATGTGGGAGCTGATGCCCAGCCGAAAATACTTCTTAAGCCGCGCGCTGACAATAGAGATGATACCGAAGTGGCAGAGTCTTCCACAGTTGCAACTGCTGCGCCACTGAAAACCATAATTGTTACACGTAGTGAAGTCTCTCAAAGTCCAGGGTTAAGTGGTGTGAGCCCAGTAACAACTAAAGAACAGTTACATCCACAAACTCAACAACCGAATGACACAAATTCTGCAACAGTGCAGATAATCGAACCATTGCCACAAATGACGCGCCCTGCAACCGTCATATCTTCGACCGGTGCAATAAACGCTAGTACACGCAAGTTGCTTATGAAAGGAAACACTGATTTCCTGGTAGTAGGAATAATTGGTACACAGGGCGTTGGCAAATCAACCGTCATGAATTTGCTAGCTAACGATGATGTAAATTATGATTATTACTCAAAACTATTTGTGGAAGAAGATAGTTTCTTTCCAACAAAATTAAAGCCACACAAGTGTTCGGCACGCTCGCGTACCGAATCTACACATATGTTCATCACCGCCGATCGTTTAATATTGCTCGACAGTCCACCAGTTATGTGTAACTCATATCGTAAGGATATGACAACCAATGAGTTGGATGATTTACGTCAAATCATTAGTTTTCTAACTGTTTGCCATTTGTTGATTGTGGTGCAGGATGACTATTTCAATATGAATTTCATTCGTTTGCTGCAATTCGCTGAAATAATGAAGCCAACGCATGATAATAAGCCCTTTGTCAGCGATTACTTTCCCAATGTGTTGTTCGTAAAGAATCGCGCTAAACGGCAGGATTTCGTGCCCAACCAAAAGGGCCGCATGAATCGTATGTTACGTGCGCTTTTCAAGGACTCCCTGCTACGTATATATGTGGGACAAACAGCCGAGCAGCAAAAGCAAAAGAAAACACGTGTGACAGAAGCTGAAAGACAAGTAAATACTTTCTTGCTGCCTGAAGTTGATGGTAAATACATAAATAATAAATTGTTAATAATGACGATATAAATAAAATTTAAATTTAATTACTTGTAGCAAATCATGACAACTCCACGTTTCACAAACCGCTGCGTGAAATCATTGAAGATTTTCGTTCGGTTGTGTTCATGACACCGCGAAATGAAATGTATGCAGGGGCTAGCGATTTAACGGAAGCAATTTGGTTCGAGTTGCTCACTAAAGTGGCTCAGGAAACGCAGCAGTTCTTTAATACCTATGAAGAAATACAGCGTAAACATTTAGAAGTGGGCAATGTGCAAATTAGCGGCCAGGGAAATAGCATTAAGGACACACACGATAATTGGCGAGAGCAATAAAAAGTAAGCTGACTTATTTTTAAACACTACATAATTTGTAGAAAAAAAGTTCGTTCGTAAACGCAGTGCTGTAGTTAGACTGCAGATTTGATGGTAACTGCTTTCGTCAAAAGTTGTTTTGCTACCTGTTGACAGCACTTCGGCAAATTTCTGCAAGTATTACAGTAAATATTTTACAGCTGGAAAAAGCGATGCTAAAACGGAGGACTTTGTTATTATTGTTGTTTGTGCTATTGTGACAACATAAAACATTTTCCATAAACTTTTGATGAATGTTGCTGTCTCACTCTACACTTGCTTTATACTTTTTTTTTTAAATTGAAATTTAATCAAATATTCTTACTCTGAGTTTCTTGGTTATTAATTCTTGGGTTATTTAAAAATTCCATTTCCTCTGGCATTCGGGTGTTTCCGCAGGAGCGATCGTCCAAGTAGCGTTAGATTTGTAAAAGGCTTTCGACACCGCAAGCCGCGTAGCGCTAAAAGCCGAGGTGGAGGTAACCACTCTTCCACAGGGGCTGAAACGGTGGATCTTAGAAACTCCCTCAACCGCCAGATGGCGTCACTATCGTCTCGTACTTCGACGACTGTTCCATAATGGCTACAGCTATCCCTCCGACCTTGCTCGCTCCTTTTGACGGAACCCCTATTCCAAAGGTTAATCATCCGAGGATACTGGGAGTCACCTTCGACAGCCGGGAATCCCAAATATGCACTTCCTAGAAGTCGAGCCGCCTCTCAAGCGGGCCAGCAAGTAACTACTTGAACTTACAAATGAGATCCGAGCCTACACCGACAACCACTGGATCAGGCAGCATGCAGGCAATTTTTCGTTCGAATCGCATTACGGAGTAGCCCTGTCATCTCTGAATGTTTATATATGAGAAGACTTTTCTGTAGATTCAATTTTGCCTCATTAAGATTCTGAAAAATTCTAAAGTACACTAAATAATTCCAGGCTATACGAGAAAGATTTAATTTTTCCAACCCATGTTCGACTGAAAGCTGTTGGCATTTATTTTCGTAGTGTACATTTTATTTATTAATTTATTACACAAATCATTTTAAAAAACCATTTCATTCCACTAGATATTATTTGTATACTGTTTGAAGCAGTGGTCTGCGTCGTTGCTCTAGCGGCTTATAAGCGTGTTGATATACACTCGCCAAGCGCCAATGCTCCGGGTAGCCGCCCTCTCCAGCGCCACCACCAAAACTGCGGAAGGGCGGCACCAAAGTGTCAATATCGTAATTTCGCTTGGCATAGGGATCGCGTTGTCGTGGCACTACCAAAACGCGACTGGCATTGTGTCCTTCCAAGCTGCAACCACTATCAGTGCTAATAAAATGACCAGCTGCATCATATTTTGGTATGCCCACTCGAAAAGGTGGCGCCCTACAGCCAACGCGCGGTGGTGCCGCGTGAAAGCAGTGAGGCGGTTCAGGCGCCACCTTGTGACAAAGCCTTGAACGCGCACGATTCAGGAAGCCAGCCGCACCGGCGCTGAGTTTCGATCGTCTACATCCACGTTCGGCTGTAAGCGCTTCGCATGAACCTGTTACTCCACCACCGCTGCCACCAAGATATTTTTGACGCAGCGCGCGGTATCCTTCCTCTTGTAATATATTCGGTGAAGATTGATATTGCTTACTCAAACGATTTGTAGGCATCGTGCAATTGCGCGTCATACTACGTGCGCGTGGTGCGCGTTCAACACAGGCGTCAGCGCCACAAATACAGTCAGCGTCGCGTTCAGTTATTCGGCCACCAAAGTCTGACTTTCGGCGCATTATGTCCTTGTCGAAAAAACCCGTTTCGCCGAGCGTATTATTGAAAACGCCCGCTGAACGGCCAATATCTGAGGTGGCTTCGTCGCGTGGCGTTTTTACATAATTAAAAACCGCCGGGCCAGCGGTGTCATCAGAACCGTCTATATGTGGCGGTGGTTGCGGTTCATATGCTGGATTTGTGGGCCTATAATCCCAACCAATCGCCAAATCCATTGCCGTCATTGGCTTATTCTGTGACTGTGCGGAGGAAATTGCGCGCGATAGGTCACCATTGTAAGCTTTGGGTACAACGCCACAAGTGCGCGGCCGAAAAACCTTCATTTTCGTGCAGTGCGTGGGACCAGCGTTATGCGTCTTAATGCCGACGCCCGTAGCAAAGGGCGCAATATCGAGTGCTAGACCGGGATGATCGCCAGTTATTTGGCGCTTACGGAACGCCATGTCCACTACGCAATCCGGCAGCGGTTGATGGTCCAAATTGTCATGATGCATGCGTTTAGCCAGCTCGAAATTAGCATACGCTGGAATGATGGGGGACGGCGAACGTTCGTTTGGCTTCGCGGTAATAGACTTAAGTGGCATATTTTGATCAAGATTTTGTGGCGTAGGTGAGTTTGGATTTTGATAACCGAATTTCTTTTTAAAATATTCCAAACTCGGTCCAACAGAATCAGTTAGCGCTGCTGTTTGCGGCATTAATGATGTCTCCGTCTGTACTGCTGGCATTAAGTCAACTGGAGGTACTGTCCGGTCAGGCAGCTGCAGAGGTGCGTGTATTGGTTTAGTGGGCGAAGATACGCGTGTCAAAGGCAGCGGTATTGGACGCGTAAGCGTAACGTCCGGTTTCTCGGTATGGCAAAGATGATCGCCTAGGTAAAGTTTGTCTAGGGGCAGTTCGGGTTCAATGTTGTTGTCGCGTTCGTGCTTTTGCTTCAGCAGCTGAGCGCGTGAGGTGTGTTGCTCTTCGAATGGGGTAAAATCGCCCGGCACGTACTCTAAATCGAAATACTTACAAAAAAAGCATACATTTTTTTTAAATGCAAATTTTAGTACAGATATACATACATATACATAGTTGAAATTTACAAAAAAGTTGTTTTCATTTCAAAATATTTATACGAAAATAACGGAAAAATTATGAGTGGTTATGGCATGGCTAAGTTTCCGCAAGTGTTTGCGACCTCCTTTTCATTACTCTTCCACTTCTTAGGTGTCTTTTGTTAACGAACCAATTATGAATGAAATAATAAATGTTTAAAAACCAAAAATTAATTTTAATTATAGTATATAAAAAAAAAGGAATACCAATGTAATACTAATTTAATGCTTACCTTTTTCTTACCTTTGGCGCACTTTCCAATGCCTTGCTCACCTGGACTGAAAATACGTCTGACGGTTTCGCATTTGCCCTCACATTTCGGTGGCTCATCTTTTTTCGCACACACCCTTTTCTTATGCGGGAAATTTCGCCATTTATGTTTTCTTATCAAACACTCATTATATTCCTCAGCGAATTTGCGCGTTATTTTACGTGGTAGCTCATATGTGCTGCGAAAGTAGCCCCAAGGATTTTTGTCCGTACTAAAGTAAATAAAAAGGCAGTCAGATTATAACAGGTTGTGCCGAATGCTAAACAGCAAAATTCACATGTATTTTGTTTTTGCTTCTACGGCTTGAGTTGTCAAACTTTATATGTATGTATGTGTTTTGTTTTTGCTCTTGTGGCTTCAGCTCCCAAAGCCTTGAAAGCAAAAACTGAATACATGTAATTTTGAGATTTCTACCCGTTAGACGGAAATCGCTCAGCAGTTCATTCTACTTCAGATCAAAAAAATAAAAACAAGTAAGTAGTACTACTCACCGTACACTATCGTTCAACAAGCGCCCGTTTTTGTTGCCAACTACTTTCGTGGGCGTCTTGTGTGTGCGAGGATGTGGCGGATACCACTTTGGCAGCTCCCAATTGCACAAACGTTTTGCGCTATAAGCTTTCTCGAACTAAAAAAAAAAAAAAATTCCAAAAATATCAGGATACATTAAAAAAATTGCTCAACTCATTCATATTTAGCGACATATTGCTGCTAATCCAACACAACTTGTTTCTATACAATGACATTTCATTAAATCTAATATTTAATGCGTTAATTTATATCTTTATAATCCTTTAAATACCAACGCATACAACACAACTTGACACATACATACACACATGTGTATGTGTGTGTGTGTATCAATGGGCGTTTTGTTACAGTTGTCCTAACATTTGAGGGGGCAACCCTTAACGCTAAAAAACTATTTATTGAAAAATAAAACAAAACACTTGCTACTAGAGCTTATACGAGTATGTTTCATAAACACCCCTTTCCAGTACCAGTTGAGATTTTACCGCTATTTGCATGGCACAATGCATACATCATGAGTGATAGTGTTGTTGGCATTAGGTAGGTGAGCATCATTGCAGTAAACACAAGCACCCCTCCTCTCAATTGGCACAAGCGGTAGGCAATTACATGGTGTAATTTTTATATGACATATGTATGCAACGATTACAAGAAGCAATGCGCCTAATACCGTTATAATCCTTGTTTACTTTTCTAAAAAACACTAGAGCTTAAACATTTGCCCAAAATTGTGTGTTTTTTTTTTTTTAAAGAGTGGAAGAGGAAACCGTTCATATCCGCTGCAGTTAATCAGTAATATCATTTATCATTACTAAATCCAATTGGAAAATATTCAGTCTTGTTGCATACCTGTTCGAATCGGATATTGGAAGAATGCGTCTCTTTTATGGCATTTATTATTATTTTTTAAGATGGCAGTAGTTATTAGTTGTGTACCAGATGTACAAGATTTACATTTTTCTCTCCCTTAATCATACATGGCAATGTGGTAGAAAGAACAAAACCCCTGTACCACTGGAACACAGCTATCATGAGCAAATGAAGCTGCTGGTACCTAAGAATTTAGAAAATAAAGGAGTTACACAACATTTCGTTTCCTGTGACAAGAAAATATAAGCTTATTGTATCACACCCAAAATTAATTGAATCGAATTAAATTTTAATAGTCAAACAATGCACAATTTGTTCTGGTGTGATGAAATAAACATAATTTTTTTTTTTTTTTCAATATTCTTGAGGATCATTCCGCCGTTTTAGACTTGTTTCTGATTAATATAATATAGGTAATGTAGAAAACATAGAAAAAATGCACGCAAATGCAATCTTAGTTACAGTTTTTCCGTGGGAGTTTAACACTAGTGAATTTCTTAAACTGAATTTAACCCTGCAAGATTACGCGTTTAAATGACCCTTATTCAGTACACTTGGTTTCTGGTGTTTTCTAATTTATTTATTTTTTGGTAGAAACTTGTGACGAAAATTTACATATATTGCCTGCAAAGCCATGTTTTCGTTTTTGTTATATTTTATTCATTGAATTTTAAATATATTACTAAAAACAAGTACACATTCGTTTATACACAAAATCTATTAGTGAGTGAAAAGAATAACTCGATGTTTGCATGGGCAATTGGTAAGGTTTTATCAAAATGCCAATGGGGAATCCTTACACTTAAATCTGAGGATTGGGCGGAAAATTAGAAGATCAGAGGCAGAGCTTCTTGAAAAAAGGCGACAAGTATGGGCATAATATTGGATGTTCCAAGAATCGCACAAAACACATGTAGTGGAAGAGTGAGTGGCAAAATGTTGAATTTTTCCATGAATAAAAAGTTACTTAGATGGTCCAGATTCGCACAGTTTCTATTGGCACGATTTAGCGGGCTTTTCATCGAGAAGAAAAGCAAATATTTGCTTTGTGCTGCTCAAAATGGAATCAAAAATATTAATAGGATTGTCGGACGATGCTCTCATATATTTTTTGGATGATAAAATTTATGAAATGAATATGTAGCACTGTAACCGTGAGAAAATAACGTAGTTTTGTGCTCTTCCTAAAAACTAGTCCCATCAAAATATTTTCAATTAACATATGCAAATGTAAGTAAGATGACAAATTTTCGATGTCTCACTACTGATTACATGTAAACATACGCACTGGGAATTTTTTCGGCACACCACTGCCAGCGACTGGCACTTGTCAGCACCAGTAATGATTGAGTACCAACAGCACGCGCGCTTTCGTGGCCGAGGAGGTTGCGTTGAGTAGTAAATGGCATGAAACCACAAGCAACGGCACGTGTGGACGCGCCACAACTCCACTAAAGGCAGACACTAACACATTTCACACACTGTTATTGTAATTAAATTTACACGGCAATTACATCGACTTAGCTGACAACAACAAAAACGGCTGGAAAGAATGGATTGAAGAATGCTGCCGATGTATTGCGTTAATCTGCGTATAATGGTATAAATTTATAAAGAGATATTGTTGTTGCAGAATGAAGAGAATTTCTTTGATATCTCATTTTATTTCGCAATTTTTCATACAAGTGCTATTGGTTCAAGTGTGAAATACAAATTGATTTTAAACTCAATTAGCACATGCAAAAAAAATATATGTATGTATATTTTTAAGCTCTAACGCCAAGCAATTTTGCGATGGACAAATAGTGCCAGACAACAGTAGCATCTGTATGACGATAGAAATGATAATGAAGAGTCAGTGAGAACAACAGTGGGGATAAGTTCGACAAAAGCGTGATAAAAGCGTACGGAGGAAAAAAGTATACACTAAGGAAATACGGTGACTCAAATAACTAACCACATGGTTGTGTTTTTTACAATATCTACAATTTGTTTCACGCTAAGTCTGTTTTATTAATTGTTTTTTTTTTTTAAACAAAATAAATCAAAATTTAAAAGTTCATACACAATTTATAAAAATTCAAAAATTTTCAAACACTTTAATTATATTTCTTAGCAAATTTGGGAGATGCAGTTTTGTAGCTCTTTTAATTTTAGCAATGTGCAAGTGGAAAGTGGCTGGAAATGGCGGTTGACTTTTGACCATTTTTGAAAATTTTGGTTTTACACACTTTTTTGGTATGGATTTTACATGAATTACCGTTGATGTTTAATATTTTTTATGCTGGTTTTCTTTCAAACCTTCTGCCATGAGACCGAAAATTCAAAAAAAAAAAAAAATTTAAAAAAATAAAATTTATGAATTACAAATTTGCATAATGCAAAGTTTTCTTAAAATTCAAATTAAAAAGTTTGAAATATTGATGGGAATTTCTTTAAATTTTTATGAATTTTGTAAAATATTCAAAATTTTTACTTATATATATTTTTTTTTAATATAATGAACTATATTTTGATAAAATAATAACGAAACCAATTTATCATGGAATACATGTCTAAAATTAAATGAGCTACAACCTGCCATAATCGAACTTTTCGAAAAACTTAGATTAAAAGTTTGGGAATCTTATGAAAATTTTTTTGAATTTTTATAAATATTGTGCAAAGTTTGAAATTTTGCTTTATATGCTTAGGTCAATTGCACTTTCCTGTAAAATCTCTATGTTTAGGAAGCCGGACAGACCGAAGTTTGTGACTCTTAGCCCAGCGGATGACAACCAAAAATAAACTAAGATGCTTTCAATTCTCATATATGTATGTATGTATTTACGATGGGATTGAGCAAGCTGTAATGTTTTTTACATAAAAAATTAATATCCAACAAAAAATTTAGCACTTCACCATTTCAGTACACCGTGCAACGCTATGCACCACCACACACGCGCACATTTCGATGATTTTTATACGCATACCCGAGGGTGTCATTTATCACGTTTTGTGCGTGGATTATGTAGTCAAGAAGCTACACCCTGCATGCTATGTTGAAAGTTGCAACAATGACCAAAAACGGAAGGGTGTCACGCCCCTTGACAGCATCATTACACCCCAAACAAGAATTAAAAAATTGTTGAACAGAACAAAAGGCTAACACCACACTGTTGAAGGTAAAGTCAGTCAGCACGCCTGCACGTGTGACCACACACAGGGGGGAAAGGATTTATACAAGTGCAAAAACATTTTGAAATCCTTATAAGAAAGCTTGGGGAAGAAACGAACATATAAATATATTTACTTTATCACTACATACTGCAACTAATTTCACGGAACTCTGCTCTACACTATCGGCAAATGTTTGACTATTTTACCTTTTTTCCTTTTTAACAATTTAATTTTTGTATTTTCGGCAAAGCACACTTTTATTGCTATGCAAGTAGTCGAATAAGAAAAGAAAACAGATGTCCAATCAATTGTAAGTAAATTAGTGTAATGTCTAATCAATTAATTGTCTCCACTATCAGTGTGGGTATTATTACACTATCACTTTCGAGGCTTCGTTCTCCGATTGGTGGAACCTTTGAATTCGCAATGAATTTTTGCACTTTCTGTAGTTGGTTTATAACCTCAGCTACTCTGTATGGGGAAACGGATGTCATTAAACTCGAAATTATTTGATGGGCACGTATGAATGATATGCGAGTGTGTGTGTATGTGTATGATTAGTATGTATTATATTAAAACTTTGCGTTGTTAAGCAAATTCGTTACTATGTAAGAATATACATAAATTGTTTATTTTTTGCAGAAAATAAAAGGCAAAACAGGAATGTACAAACAGGGCTCATACAAAATATTTTTGTAAAAATAAATTTTTTTATCGAAATCCACAAATAAATAAAATTAAAAATAATAAAACATGCTTAATCAAAAATTAAATAGAAAAAGAAAATGAACTGAAAACAAAAACAAAAAAATAACTTTAAATTTCAAATTTTTTTATTTTTATTAATAGTCAAATTTTAAATTTCAAACAATATAATCCAATAAAATAAAAAATAAAATGGAGACACGAAAATGTCATACAATTTCATATAAATATTTTATAATTATAAAAGGAGATCATATAAAATAAAGGTAAACGTGAAGTAAAAATAAACCTAAAATATACAAATGTCTGACGAAAAAAAACAAGAATAAGTAAAATAAATAGTACTTCAAATAAAATGAAACCAAGTTAAATATAAATATTAAAAAAAAAACTAAAATAATACAAAGTAAATAAAAATAAAGGACAAAGTAAAATAAAATAAAGAGAAAAAATTTAGTATACAATGATATGAAATTCGTATCATAAAAATATTTTTGTGCAAAAAAACATAAAAAAATTAAACTAAATGAATAAATACAACAAAAATTATAAAAGTAAGATAATTCTGCAAAATAAAGAAAAATCAAAAAAACAATATATAGTAAAAATAACGTAAAATAAAATAAAATAAATATAAAAAATATACAGTGGGTAAATGGGTAATTTTTGTCAATATTGATGAATTTTATTTTGTTAATTTTTTATTAAAATATCCTTCATTTTCTAACATAAGGCATAAAGAGCCGAATTTTAAACTTAAAATGTATTGCAATTCAACAAATTTTTATCAAAATGTGAATTTTTTATCACAGTTTGTAGAAAACTATTAATAATGCGAATGTCTCAAGTGGCTAAAAATTCCCGTTGATTTTTGACGATTTTTTTGAACCTTTGATTTGAATATTAAATTAAATAAAGAAAAATTAAATAACATATAAAAAGTTAGTTACACTAAAATTTAATACAAAAAAAAATTCAATCAAAACAAAATAAAATAAAACTCAATCAAAAAGATAAATCAAAATGGTACAAAATTAAATTTGGTAGTACATATTTTTGTATAACCCTGTTTTTATTTGCTGCTATTTATAACGCTATCTGTTAGCCTACTTTTGTCAACAAATCACTTAGACGAGTATTAACGTAAGCGGCTTGGGTGGAGTGGGAGGAGGCAAAAATTCTTTTTTTTCCTACTACAGGAACGACATCCAAGGGTAAAGCTAATATAAGATTGTACACTGGTTATTAAAGCGGTCACAATCGATTTATACTTTCTCCCTGCAACGATAAAGATGAAATTTCCGCCCTTTCTAGAAATCGAAAAACATTTAAGCAAAATTTTAGATATTGGAAATAATGGATTAAAATATGTACAGGTGCATGCACGAAAAGGAAGCAAAGCATTAACGAGCCCTCAACTGTTCACTATTCGACGGATTGCCAGAGGACCGACTATCAGATTATACTGCCTGGGGAAGTAACTTCGATTTCGCCAAAAATATAACTTTTACGTCGCAATATTTTAGATAAAAAGCAATTCTACAGTGAAACAAAGTAACTTCTGTAGAACTCACTACAAACGAAAAATTTACCTACGCTCAGTAGAAGAGATTTTATTTTGCGCCAATATTTAAAAACAATTAGACCGAACCACTATATTTGCAGAACAGTACATGCCACCGTCTGTCTGGTTTATAATTAGGGTGAACAGAAAATAAGGTTACGCATTCTGTGGTGAAATTTGATGACGTCATTCTCTCCTAATCCTCCTCATTTTTCTCAGCTCATTTCCAAAACACCATTGTTTATGGTTTTTTTTGTTAATTTTGATTACCAATTTTTTTTTACCAAAGAGTAGAAAAGTAGTGACGTCACGGCAATATAATGTATTTGGGAATGCGTTCTCTTTTTGATATCCTTCATTTCTTGTACTCGAAATCACCAATTCACACCAGTATAGCGTTGAAACAAGAACTGTTCCCTTCATAAGACAATGGACGTTTTTAGTAAGAGGTATGACGTTAGCGTATGTACATATATACATACATACATATATAACTATGTACATACATATATTTAAATGCTATTAATATGTGAAAGAGTTCGAATATATACGTGTCTTATTATTTTGCCATTTTTCGCCCCAAAAAAAATGCAATTTAGTTTGAGGCAGGTTACACAGGTAATGTAAAATTGATTTTTTGCCGATTGGTAAAAACAAGGATTATTTATCTTTACGCAGCTATAACGGAATGATACATACAATTTTAATGCTTTCAAAGTTTTTCAATAGTCTTGTCCATTGCAATACACATATTTCAGTAATAATTTTAGATGCATTTTTAATACGGTCCAGATCTCGTAATCCAAGGCCGATCCAAAATATATCGACGGAAGTACCAAAGTATGCATAAACATCTACTTACACATACATACATATGTATGTATGTACATATTTCACAGGGCATCTCAAAGGATACATAATTTCCTATTTTTTTTCATAATTTTAATAATTCCAAAGCAACGATGCCTAATAAACCATTTGGAATACTCCGTTTTTTCTTTATTTTACATAGCATTCTCCAACACTTGGAATTCTCGCTTTCACTTGTACATACATAAATTATTGTTAAACCACTTTTCCAACATATTCGAAAATACCTGATTGGCACTAAAATGATACGCCATTACACGAACCGTACGTGCACCGTAATGTGTGACTAGAAAAATTAATACAATTTATTTTACTTAATGTTTGATTTGTTGATAAGTGCGTCTGAATTTTTTTGTACTGAATTGAAGTTTTATACTTTTTATTCTTTCATTATTTTCATTTTATGTAGAGTTGCTAAAAAAAATTGTTTCACACTAACCGCTGTTTGTCTGCTGACGAATTTTCACTTTAAAATTTATGTATAAAAGGAAAAACAATGCTAGAAATACCAGGACAACGTGCAGGAAGCAGGAATTATTCAAGAAGTGTGGGCAAATAAACGAGGTTGCCATGACCCTGGACGTAAATGCATGTTTGCTGGAATGCATGTAAAAGCCGTTGCATATTTGGAAAAAAATTCTCTTTTAAAATAAAAATAACAGTATGCATAGTGGCACATGCACACATACGTACATACAAACATACATACATACATATATCTCTTGGAGTTTTAGACGGCATTTACACGATATGTATTTACCCTGGGTGGATTGGCATGCGTTACGAGCTTGTAGGAGAGAAGTGTAGAAAACTCAGTGGGGGAGGCAAACAAGCACTGTTAGTGATTTTGAGCGATTCAGATCAGCTCAGCGATCTTTGAAACCTAGCTTTAAATTTTCAGCATTCTCTTGCTGCGTCACACCTGAATCAAAACAAAGAAGATTAAGAATAGTAGAAAATTAGTGGAAACTCTCAAAGTAATAATTCGTCATCTCTCTCTACTTTACGCAAATTAATGTACAAAAGTGAATGGACTTAAAGCTCTGTTACGCACACTTAACAGGGCAGCGCACGACATTAGAGCTTTCACATAAAGAATCTGTTCAGTGGGGTTTGCAGGTAAGTCATAGCCGAATGCAGCAGTGTATGTCATAAATGTATGCTGACTTTTGACTCTTTATGTGACAATTCTTCTCAAGCCATGTCCTGGATGTTTGTGTACTTTCAGCGGTGACGTCACATAAACAGCTGATTCTGTCAAATTGTGCCTCTTTGTATTCTCTACATCGTGAGTGGTATTAAAAAATGTTATACAATACAGATTTGAAAGCCAATTTAAAAATAAACTCTGCCAAATACATAGCATGGGAAATACGCCTCAATGTATGTTCATACAACTGCCATGGTACCAGAACCCCCACACCGCACCCACTGCTAATAAAAATGGTATTAAAAAGGGTGCTGCATCCAATTGTATTTATTTGTATTTGTTATGCTCTTCCCCAATTGGCTTTTCTCTTCGCTTCGCTTTATTTGTTGTTCGAGCTGTTCAAATATTTGTTGGCATGCGTTGGGGCTTGCAGCAAGCCGCAGATGGCCAATGGCGGAAAATGTATGAGATAAATGAAAACTGATGTAAGTAGCAGATGAGGCCGGCGATTATATTTTTACTGTTGTTTTTGTTGCATAAGGCATGTCGTTGGATATGCAAAAAAGAAAATGTGCGCATTGGTTATGTTTAGATAGAGTATTATTTATTATGAAAATCTTAATGTAGGTAATAAATTAAAGGTATACATACATATGAATTTTATTGCTATTCATATTAATTATTTAAAATTAAATAGTATCACATGGCAGCTAAAATTATTAGAAAGAAAAATAAAAATTTCAAACCAATAAAATTTAAAATTTTCGTCACGCTTTATGGCGTTTCCAACACATGATTCAAGTACGCTATATAGCATATAGCCAGTTTGAGTATTTCGATTTTGGACAACTTCTTATCCGGCGGCAAAGTTGGTAATAGCTTTCTCAATTCAGCGAAGCTCACGTTGAACGCCTCCACGCGTACACGTTCGCGTGTTGCATGCGCTGTGCGATATTTTAGTGTGGCTCGCCGTCGGCGACGACGCTCTTCACGTGACAATCCTACCAATTCGGAAGGATCCAAGTGGGCTATTGGTATTGTGCGACGTCGTGGAGCTGGTGTTGGTGGTGGTGGCGGTGAAGCCTGCGACATTGTTTCACATGCCATGCGCGCCTGGAAGCGTCGATCTATATCCAAGACGTAGTCAGGATTCTCGGTGCTACCGTCGAGATCGTGCATATAGTAGCGTCCCAAAGAGATGCTTTGGGCAGGCATCATGTGCGTCATATCGTACACCATGATGACTTAGAGGTGCTTGGGTAATTGCTGCAAGAAAGAAAATAATGTGTATTATGTTTAGAAAATATGTTTTACAAAATTAAAACTTTGTATGATAATTTTGCTTTACAACTAAATTGCCACGCCCATTTAATTTTGTGGTTAAGCAGCGCACACTTTCCCGCCCAACAGGCAATACAACGTATGCCGTGGGCGCCGTAGTTATAATGAATTATTTATGTAACTCTTCATTTGTTTTTGTTTTTGCTTAAGGGGTAACTGCTTACCCCCTTACTATTTACCATTTCATATTTGTTTACATTTTGTATGCTTTGTTTGTCGTCGCATTTTACTGCAGCGAGTGTCAACATGCCACCCCTTTCGTTTGTTTCGTGTGTGCGCTCACTGCTAAAATGCCCTCTAACTAACCACATTATATGTACATAGGTATTTATTATTGTTATTATTTTTTGGAATTTTATTATTATCGGCACATATTTTCACACCTAGCCAAACAATAGCGAAAAGTATGGGGTGGATGGGACGCAAAGGCAATGGAATGAGAGGAAATGTGGGAATTGGTTTGCGGCACACGTTTTGCAATTTGCAATAAAAATTTAATATTTATTAAATTGAAGAAAGATGCTGTGAGAAAACATTGCTTTCGCAAAAATTAGAAGTGAAATATTTTATAGCTAAAATCAAAAATAATTTTCAGACAAATACTCGCACTACAAATACCATTACGCTAGGAAATTAAACACAGCCTTTATAAGCTAAATGACATCCCGTCGGTAGATAGTATTTGTGGTGCCTGGTATAGAAATGATAAATCCGAAGAATGATAGAATACAAAACGTGTTTTAGTTAATCTAAAGTGTAAAAATATGGATTTATAGGCAGAGATTTAATAAATGAGTCTGCAAAATACTAAAAAAAAGTGGCTCTTTTACCTAATTTGTGGAAAAAGCTTTATATAGGTGATGTTGAGAGATGTCTGAAGGCATCACCTTCTGCATTCAGTACACCGTGGATAAATCCATATAAATATGTACAGTGACTCACAGTGTCAAAAATGTCATGTAATTTTTTTTCAATATTGACAAAATTTTTATCCAATAACAAACCGTAAAAATCAAGATTCTAAATTTTGTAAAAAAAAATTACGAAAATGAAAAAATTGACTTTAAAATTTTCAACTTTTTTCAAAGAATTTTAAAAAGATATTCGGTTATACATTTTTATAACGTTTTCTAGGCAAGTAAAGAACAAGTTTCAAGTTCCTAAAAATTTTCATTAGTTTTGCACCATTTTTTTTCGCGACGGCTTTGCATAATATATAAAGTTCAAGAATGTGACTACGGTTTATTTTAAAGAGTGAAATACATTTTAATAAAAAATGTATGAGAAAAAGTTAACATGGAAAACGTTGATAATATTGCAAAAAACACTGGGCCATTTTCACTGTGAGTTACTGTACCTATAAAAAAGTGAACTCGGTAATTTTCCCTGAGCGTGCTTTCGAAATGAAAACTAAATATACATACATATGTACATAAGAATAAATTTGATGTCAATAAATTATTTTGGTCTTAGTTCTTTTCGATTGAAGTAGATGGGAATTTGTTGATTTTTCTAACTTTTTTTTACAAGGTTTACGTTGACTTATATGACTTTGATCACAGCATGTACTATTTTTTTTATACAAAAATTAACATAAATGATTTAGCATGAAACACATTGCAAATATTCTAACAAATTACTGTACGCAAACTTTTCGAACTCAGTCCAAGGCTTAATAATTCACACATTTAGTAAACACGTAGAATCAGACGATGTTCAGCAATTTATTCGAAGCTTTCAATGTATCAAAAAGTCAGAATGACGTAGCGTAGAAATAACTTTCGAATAAGCTAACTCCTTTTGTCTTCAAGGGCTTTTTACGCAATGTGGAGCTAACTTACATACATACGGAAATTAAATTAAAAGTCGTTTAAATCGAAATAATTAATCTGATGTTTACATTTCAACTATTGAAAAAACATGCTATACTCTCACACCTTCTCTAAACGGATGCAACTTCTCTTAACACTTTCAGGAGCATACGAATATAAGCAACCAACTGTTTCTGGTATTCAGATGTCTATTGGAATTGGGTCTATTTGGGATTTATATAAAACACCAGTAGCGAAAGTGGTCATCTATGACTATAGCACCAAGCCCTGAGTCTCATCAGACTTTCATACCACCTCATTATATGTACTTGCGGTGAGAAACGTCATCTGTCTTCATAGTGGAACAGTATTAAAACTGAGAAGTAACGGTATAGTGTAATGACAAATGGTTTTTGATGCAATAAGTTGCTGGTTTGAAACGTGGTTTTTTTCGAAACAAATGTATAACATTTGTATTACTGTAAAATGCGTCGTTTGTAAATTGAGCTACAATTATTTAAGAAAAATATTAAATAAAATTTGTTTAAGGAAATTTGTAGTTTTTATTAAAACATGGTCTAAAATTAAAATTTTTTTGGAGATTTTCCAAAAGCTTTTCTGGTATGTAGTTTTGTTGCCCATTTCACTCTAGTAAAACAAAGCGTGACTTTCGAGTTCCTATAATGTTCGTTAATTTTTGATAATTTTTTTTGCAGACAGACTTGTAAGTATATGTGCTATAATTTCTTACATGTGTTATATATGAAATAAGAATGTGTTTAAACTTTTAATTTTTATGCTTTATGTTATTAAATTAACAGTATTTAAAAATATTGTAAATAAATAAATGCAACAAATTTAGCATGGAAAATGTTATCAATATTGCAAAAATAACTCAAAACCATTTTTACTGTGTGTAAAATAGAATTATATAGTTATTTTTTTATTTAATACGTTTGGATGCCTTTTGGAAAGCAAATTTATGCTATTTCTTTTCACCTAAGCAAATATAAAAAAATATATATTTATGTGCACAGTGTACTTTTTAATTATTAGTTCCAAACACTACAATATCATTTTCGACGTTTTCCCATTAACTATAACTTATTTAATCGCACACACTTTTTAATTACCTTTAAAAAAGTATCCACTTCAATTATTCTTAATTTTCTTAGTATTAAAAACTTTTTTATTTCACTTGTAATCGATCCGTTTTGCCATGCGTCTCCCGCAAATCCATATGTATTGCTTGTAAACGCGACGAATTCGAAATGTTTCATGTCCTTGGCTGCACAGCATCCTTTTATACCACAGTGGATGTTGCTGCTATTTTGAAGGGGGTGTTTTTCTGCGTATTCAACATTTGTAGAAGCCAATCGGCAGCAGCTGTGCACCCGCACAACAACAGCTACGTAAGGATGCGGTTTATACATACGACAGGGAGGAAATGATATAGAAAGGGAAAGAAAAATAAAATGGCGTAAATGGTAACACCCACTTGGAATACAATAATCTCTTACGTAATACTCTCGATGTTATTGATTTAATAGTGTTACAATTTTCAATGTTATACGTTTTAACTTACTTTTGGTTTTTATTGTGATTTTCAAATTATATGTACATATGTATTAAAAAATCTACATTTTTATTTAAAACACTTCGTGTATATGTATGGATATTTTTAGCGAACCTATAAAAAATATTTAACAGGTAACATCAACGCAAGGAAAATATTTCTTAAAAAAAAACTGTAAGCGAAGCCAATGTGCTTTTTCAACGCATTCCTTTTCCAATATCAAGAGGTGTACATTCAGATATAGAATATAATATGCCAGGAATTCTATGTACATATGGATATGTTTTATTTTTATTTTTAGTTTTATTTTCAATTATTTCATTTTGTTTTTTTTTATTACTCGTATATTATATATTTTTATTTTATTTTATGACGTCTAATTTTTTAACTTAATTTGGTTTCTCACTTTATTTCGTTTTATTTATGTATTAAATTAAAAAGATAAAAATATTGATTTATTAATTTATTTATTATTAGAAGAAATATTATTGTATCAGTATAAGACCTTCACCATAAACTTATGGGGTCGTTCCGGTATTGTGGAACCGACTGTAGTGGGAACGTATTACTCACTGTTGATACCTTCGATCAATGTTTCTAATTTTATATATTTTTTATATTGCTTTGTTTGATTCTATTTTACGTTTATGTACAGATTCCATTATATTATATTACTGTATTTTACATGATTTTCTTTTTTCTTCTTTATCTTATTTCAATTGATTTAATTGTTCGTTTAATTTGTAAACTTTGTTGTGCTATTTTACTTGGTTTTATTCTATATTAAAGTTTTTATTTCGTAGTTCTACTTTATTCTTTTTTTAATTTTTTATATATTTTATTTTTATTCTATCCGAATTTTGAATTTTGGTTTATTGTATTATGCCATATTTTTATTTTTAATCTACCCTGCTTTATTTTATTTTTTAATTTAGCTTATTTAATTTAAAAATTGCGTTTATTTAATTTTTATTCCCTTTTTAAAGCACATCCCTTTTTTTGTTTTATTATCGTTTGTCTTTTTATGTTATTTTTATAAATTTTAGTCGTTATATGCTTAGAAACGTTGATCCGCCATTTCTTTTCACATTTGGTTTGGAAATAAACCTGTTTCGCGTTCATTGTCATGTTTCGTTCTCTCAGCCAAACCGGGTTGTCTCTAAAACAAATTCGACAAGGGTTGCCAGAAAATCATCGTATACCCTGCCGGAAAAAAACTATCCCACTACAGTCGGTTCTACGATTCCGGAACGACCCAGATTTACATCCTATCCGGTAAGATCATATCGTCCAAAAACATGGAGGAGCTGAGCACCCAGCTTCCAAGAGATGAGATCATTAAAGTAACAAAATTTGAGAAAAGATTCAAAATTAATCTAGGGAACAAAGCTTCATGGAGTACGTCCTCGCTGGAGGGACGTCTCCAAGTTAGCACCCTGCGCTGCGTCATCCTCTTGTGTGCAGAGGTTAATCTAAATAGGAGCTATCGCAATGAGCGGATAGTCATTTCAAGTGACAGTCAAGCAGCACTCAAGGGCCTATCATCATATGAGATCAGATTTTCGTTTTTGTCCTATTTTGGTCCACATGTTGTGGTTTTTTATACTTTTTATTTGATTTTATATTCTTTATTAAACTTTTTTACTTGTTTCTCTAGTTCAATTTAGTAAAGTATCTTAATTAAATTTTAGTTTAATTTTTAAGATTACATTAATTTTTCACTTTATTTATTTATTTCGCTTTATATTTTACAAATTAATTTATAAAATCTATTTTTGAGGCTTTGCTACTAGGCCATTGTTCTTATGTTATTTTATTTCTAGTCGATAACCGGAAGTACGTGTTATCGATATACAACATGCCATTCATGCATCCTATGAGCCGTTACATTGTTGTTTGCAACAATCTGCCATAATTCTTTTTAACAAATTTGAACAAGAAATTAATAAATGAAATAAAAATTGTAAATTTTAACAAAATTGATAATAAAAAGTGAAAAGCACTTACAAAAAAAAAGACAAAATGGCAGAGGGTAAAATTGAATCATTGATGGTAGGCAGCGCGCCATCGAATTGTAATTTGGAATATAAATTTGCGGATAAAGTCTTGGCGCAGATGCGTGAATGTCGTTGCAACAATCAATTCATTGATGTTGTCTTCTCAGTGGGCGAACGGCAGAAGCGGTGAGCCAATATACCGATTTACTTAAACCTACATACATATTCAAATATTTTAGAGTTTAATTTTACATTAAAACGTTTCTATAGCATTTCTGCACACCGCCTGGTGTTGGCTGCCTCAAGTCCATACTTTCAGCAACTTCTTAGCACAGAAACGGACACAAGCGACATTCCTTTGAAGCATATCGATGCAAATAGTTTTGAAGCATTAATCAATTATTGCTACACAGGCAATCTTTCGCCTGACGAACGTACTGCGCGTAAATTGTTGATAGCAGCCAAGATTTTGCAATTCAATGATATCGTGCGCTATTGCAGCCGATTTATAGTGAACAAATTGAATTATAGTAATTTATTGGATGTGATCTCGTTTGCTGATGATCATGGATGCAAGGATTTGCGCAGCAAAGCTTTTGGTTTTGCTATTGAGCATTTTAAAGAGGTAAGTTACATATGTACATATGTACCTACTATGATTTTTAATGTTATTTTTTTTAAACTACCAACAGATGCTTACGAGTGGTGAGCTGCTACGATTCAGTCCTACACTCATGGAAGAGCTGGTGGAGAGCGATGAATTGAATGTCTATAGCGAGGTTGACGTTTTTGAGGCGATAATGCGTTGGCACAAATATGACGAAGAGAATCGCCGTCCATATTTGATTAACTTGCTTTCATCACTGCGCATCACACAATTGGAACCGGCTTTCGTTTTCAAACATATCAAACCAATACCTGGTAGTGAGCGTTTAATATTGGATGCATTGGATTGGTTTCACGTGCCAGAAACGCGTTGGCAAACCAAATTGAAATATACACGACCGCGCAATTCCAGAAATTGCCTTATGGCGGTGGAGGTTAATATCATGGATGAAAGTGTAAGTAGCAAAAAAGTTGACGATGCCTCTGTTTTGCTACAATTTAAATGTGTAGTGGTTTTAAGAAAATCCTTTGTTTTACAATTTCAATGCAGAAGCGCTTTCTGCGCTACGATCCGGTTGAGGACTCTTGGGCGCGATGCGGTCAGGTTTTGGGTGAGAAAACCGATTATGGTACCATTTACATAAAGAACTCGCTCATCTTCATCGGCACCAAGTATTTGGTGCGTTTCGATTTGGAAAAACAAATTTGGGAAACGCCACAACCTGTACGCAAGCGACGCGAATTGATTTGTGTAGCCGTATTGCAGGATAATATTTATTTAATTGGCGGTTATTGCAAGGTGACCAAAAATACGGTGGATATGTGAGTGGAGTAATTAAAAAAAGAAAAAATAAGTATGTACATTATAATATTTAAAAAGGTTCGATATGCGCACCGGCGAATGGCTCCGCGTAGCTCCAATGCTGGAAGGTCGCTACTGCGCTAAAGCAGTCGTCTTTGATGAGCGCATCTATGTTCTGGGCGGCTCGGAGAACGAGTGTGCGCTGAACTCGGTTGAATGCTACGATCCAATGATGGATACATGGGAGGCACGAGCAGGCATGTTAGAAGCGCGCGCTTCTCCAGGTGTAAGTGGTTAAAAAATTAAACTATTATCTAGTACATACATATTTACATACATATGTACAGTGGGGAGCTCAATTAAGTGCACAGTTGGCTTCTTACAATATTCGCAAAACTTTTCATAGTAATTTTTTTTTGTTTGCTAATTTTGTATAAAAATATTGTTCGTTCTCTAAAAATGGCATAAAGCATCACATTTCAAACTTTGTGTAAAAAGTATTAAAATTCAACAAATTTTTATAAAAATTTCAAATTTTTTGTCAGAGTTTTTAGAAAATTATTCAGTATGCAATTAGGTTGCGTATCTAGTTTTAGTACAATAATGTGAATTTTGCTGAAAATTCCGGTTGAGTTTTGACAATTTTTGGAAATATTGGTTTGTAGAACTTATCCATATAACGGTTGTATTTTATATGAATTCCCGTTGATTTTTGCAAATCTTCTGCCATATAAACTGCATTCGTTGGATAAAAAAATTTCAAGCCACTAATTTAAAAAAAAAAAATTGTAAAAAATCTACACGGAAAGGTTGTTGAAGTCTTTGAATTTCTTATAAATTTTCTGCAATCTAATTTTTTTTTGGTAATTTTTATAAAAATATTGTTCATTCTCTAAAAAAAGGCATAAATCACCACATTTTACACTTTGTACAAAATGTATTGTTAAAAGATCTTGCGTACTCATTTCCGCACCCCACTGTATATTTTTGTATATACTTGCGCAAAATGCTTAACAAATTGTAATTGTACGTTAGGCTGCTGTCGCGCATGGTTACATTTATGTACTGGGTGGCTATAACGAGAATCCGCTGGACACTGTGGAGCGTTATAACCCGATGAAAAACGAATGGTCCAAAGTTTGTATTTGAAAATTTTAGCGTAATTAACGAAATTATTTAATATCTATATTACCCTAGATTTGCTCATTGACAACAGCACGCAGCCGCATCAGTGCAGTTGTATACAATTTTCGTCTATTAGCGCTGGGTGGTACAAAAAATGGCGATGGCATAGACTGTGTGGAAGAATATAACGTAGAGGAAGATAAATGGATAGAAAAGACGCCACTACCCAATGGCGCTGCCTATAGTTCTTTCATTGTACCCACACATTTGGCTGACAAATTACAAACTGTTTTGACGGATGTAAGTCGACCCACTCACTGATAGTGTAAATATTCAGTTGGCAATTAGTTGTATACATATTTTTGGATTATTTATTTGATCATTCATTATTCCTTTGCAAGTATTATTGCTTATCTACTGTGAGATAGCACATGAAATTCTAAATATATCGGTCATATACGTTAAATTTTCTTTTTATAATATAAAATTATTTTAATGTTGCTGTTGCTGCTACTGCTACTGCTGCTGCTGTTCTCTCGTTACCCTAGCATCCCTTGTCATTATCGATCAGTTGGTCTGTGGCTTCGACCATTCCACATTCAAAATCAAGTGATCATAACCGTGCCCATTAAGAATTTCAATAGCAGCAGCGGCATCTTTGCGTTGTTTAAAATGCACGTAGGCAAAACCTTTGCAGAGTCCGGTATTCTTGTCGCGTGCCAAATACATTTTGCTATGCTGACCAATTTTCTTTACCAATTCATCCAGATCGGCTTCGGTCATGGATTCCGACAAGTTGGAAATGCGAATAGCGGCGGTGTCATCACGTCCACGCAGGCCCATGCCACCTTTTGAACTGTCCTTAAGGAAGGGTGGCACATACTTGCCAGATTTGGGCGCTTCGACCACCGCCGTTGCTGCGGCAGCAGCCTTCTTTTCCATTAGATTCGTATCCATAGCGGTGCCTTTATACGGACAATTGACCGACCAATGTTCACCATTACAAATACGACACTTGGCAATGTTCTTTGAGGGATCGAGTAGCGGATCATTGGCTTTCTCCTCTTCCTTGGAGTTGAGGAATTGCATAATGATTTCTTCTGATACCATGGTGGTTTGTGAATTCGGCCCAGGTTTGTCGTTCTTTGAGTCACCAAATTTCGCCCAAGTGCGACGCTTGGCTACAGTTTTTGGTACCACTTGCTTGGAAATTTTATAAGTGCGCACAACTTTTACCTTTTTGTCATCCTTATTGTACTTATATTCTGTGACATATTTGTAGCCATTTTCAATGGTTTCAGTAGTCGGTGGCAGACCGCCATAGTCGAGCTCTACCTCATCGGCCCAAGAGGATTTAATCGTGTCGACACCGGGCATCTAAACACACAAAAAAAAAGTTGAAATTAATGTTAGATAGTTGAGAACAAGTTACAATTAAGCTAATGATTTCACCTTTTGTGTAGATAATTAATGAGGAAAATCAGAAAATACACACGCCACGAGTTAAACAGCGAAAAATTTGTGAAAAAGAAACGCAACACGAAATGACAACAGAACCTGTCAAAGCTATTTATTGGGAAGTGTAAGGAAATTCAACAATGAAGTGTTGCATTCACACAGTTACGTTCTCTGCTAATTGATAACGATTGTGAATGAATAGTTAGTCAAAATATTGTAAGCTTTTAACTAAAAGAAGAAGCATATCCTTAATTAAATTTCAGATTTAAAATTTGCGCCGATTTTGTCGAGTTCACCTCTAAAATGTCTGCCACCAGCACTACGCCAACATCCTCGAGTAGCGTGACTTCCATTTCCCCAAACACCACCAACAGTGGTATTGAGGACATCCAATATTTGCTATATTTGGAGACCTTACGTCGTTTCCGTGACGATGAGACAAACATTAAGCGCCAAGTGGATGAAAAGACACGCCAGTACTTGGAAGTCAAAGAAGATTATTTGCAATTATACGCCAAATATGTGAAATTAACAACATTAGCGGCGACGCATTGTGCTTTGCTTAACGATAATCAGTTACCAATTGCGAAAATTACAGCCACGGATAATGAAATATCCGCTGTGGCGCGTAAACTATCCACCGGTGATGTGATGGAGCAAATAAGTGAAGCAGCTGTTATAGAGTGCCGAGAGAAATTGAAAGCTTGCCAAACGCATGAAAAGTTGAAGCAATTGAAAGAGGAACTCGCAGAGAGCAAAGCTACTGTACGCACCGTACAAGCAGCTACAGAAACTGTCGAGGCCACGATTGAGACCGCAACATTGCAAAGTCTAGACTACTTTGTGGACGAAATTGGACAAAGAGAATGAATTAAACATTGTGTAATTTTTACTTAGTTAGCCAATTAGCAATTTATTGGCTTCAATTTATTAAATGCGTGCTGATTTGTATTATATGATTGATTGGTTGGTGGAAGGATGGCATTCTGTACGTGCGCATTTCAATCATTAGTTTCTAGCAATTCAGCGGTGGAGCGGAAAAGAGAGAATAAATAAAGGCGGGGAAAATCATCATATAAATTGGTCTTAAGGGAAACTAAAGCGTTAAAAGGTTGGGTTTTTTTCTATCAAATATATGTTTGTGTTTCTTAATTTCTAATAATGATAAACTAAAATAAATTGTAACTTAAATTTAAATTAACTTAAAGATTTACCACTTGGAGCGCTTAGACCAATCTTTTGGCGTCCAGTGTAAGCATTTGGAATCTATGCGAATTTTTCGTTTATCCATTGCCTTTTTATGTTGATCGATAATGTCGCGGCTAATGCAAACTATATATTGTCCTTTGTAATAGTTGATGAGATTCAAATTTTGTAAAGTTGATATAACATCCTCTTTCTTGATCGAAGTGCATTCGCAGATATCACTGTAGAAGAAAAGTTAAATAAATTTAGATTATTTTGTACTAACTTTAAAAAAGCCACACACTCGCATACTTGATTGTAATGGTTGGTTTCTCGCCATCGCTAGTTGGCTTTTGGCTTATGAAAATCTCCAGAATTGTTTGTGCCCAATAAGAGCGATACGAAAGTAGACCCAAATCGGATAAAGGCTTTTCTGGCGAACCAGTTTTTCCTTCAAATTTCGATAGCTCATAGCTGAATTCAATCAGCAGCTTACCGTAGCCCTTGCGCTGGTATGGAGGCATTGTAAGAATACAAGCGACATTGTAATCTTCTGTGCTCTCTTTCTCCTTCGAGAAGTAACCGACTATATGAAAGCCACGCGAATCGAATTCAGTCATCACATAGAACAGAAACGGATCTGTGTCGTAGTAGAGCGTTTTATGATCTAGAAACAATTTGGCCAATAGACATAAATTCTGCGCGTATACTTTATTCTTGCGTCCATCAATTTCGAAAAAAGAAATCGTATGTTTGCGATAAATCTCATTGCCGGGCGGATGACGAAGATTGCATTTTGCTAAATGGCGTTCAAGGCATTTGCGACTTTTGCGGTATTTCAAGCAGAATTCACAAATGTAGATGCAGGGCGTTTGGCAAAGTTCCTTTGGAGTAACAAGATATTTAAATGTTATTTATTGAAAAAATTCATATTACTCAACTACCTGTGGATATGGTGAGAAGTACCATGGCTTTATGCGGTGTTTGCCCAATTCTATCATTTCCACATTTTTCATACGCGTCACCACGTCATCCTGATGTATGACCATGCTGCCCGATTGTCGAGGAGTTGCATTTTTACCATCTTGTGAAGCCTCCTCAGCCACAGCTACCGGCGCCAGTATGGTGGGCATAGCGGGAACAGTTATGGGTATAGGTGTTATTATTGGCGGTGGTGTTTCGGGTACCGCAGCAATAGGCGGCGCAGGTACAGCATTCAGCTGAAAAGTTGAAGCATTTGATTTAAATACATTAAATGATAAGTTGTATTGCGTACCTTTCTCTTGCGATTAATTTTCTTCTGTAGTGCGGCGGCCAACACGGCATTCCCATTCACCATTTCATTGGTGGCAATCGGTGGTTGTGGTGACGTAGGTCTTGAAACGCTGCCCGGCAGTGATGAGTGATGTTTCTTTGGTGTAGTTACGCCAGTGCTGGCGCCAGTCTGTGTGCCATCCCGTCGGGGAAATTGCACCTTGCGTGTGTCTACATCCTCTTCGGTAACCCATTCATCAAGACGCTTATTAACTGTTGTAATAATACAAATTTCAATACATAGTACATTTTTAATTAGAAAAATTTCCTATTTACAATCAACGTAGTGCACATAGAACTGCCTCTTCCCGTCATGATCCTTAATGCTTACAACCTCCGCTAGTGGCCAATCTTCAGTCTTGTGCATGCGCACTGGTAGTCGACAACCTTCAGTGAGCGCAGCCTAATAAACATAATTTACACAATATATTTTAAATATAATTGATGTATGATAAAAATTAGTTTATATTTTATAAACAATTGCACTGGGAGCGCAGACGTGCGCACAGCGACTCTGTGCGATGGCAAAAAGTTCTACATACGGCGACGTATTTACTTACAGTAGACTCACAAATCGATGACACATCCTCGTCGAACTCAATTTTTTGTGTTATTTTCATATTTAACACCTAGAAAATGTTACTTTTACTAAAAAATGTCCAGCTCGAATTGTTTACAAACTGATCGTAATTTTCGTAGTTTTTACAATGCTTCTTCTTTTTCAAGTAATCGTTCAGAATAGTTTAAAACAGCTGTGTGTTGGTTAATCACCTAAACATAGGGTGGGTGCGAGTTGACCATAATTTTAATACCTAAACACATAAATCGATTACACAAGATCACGCGTGAAAAGTTAACAAAACAGAGAAAAGTAAGTTGATATTCAAATAGTTAATTTTGTTTAGTAAGGGCCAGTGCTACTTGATAGAAAAATGATCTTGAAATTTTTGACAACTATGAGGTGAATAAAAATTGCCGAGCCGGCAAGACTAGTGAAAAAGTTGACAGCAAGCATAACCAAGAAAAAAACGAATTTTATGGGGAATGTTTTAAGCTGTTATAACAACAACAACAACAACAACATACACAACAAGAAAAAATACGGTAATACGGTTGTTCGCACGAAAGTCGGTTCTACGATACCGGTACGACCCGGATTTTTATCCGGCCAAGGACTGTCACTTCAGCAGCATTCCCCAAAATTTTAGTAATACGGTGTTGGCATCATTTTTGCTCTAATACTGCTAAAACGTCTAATAAAACCTTGAACTTCAATTCCAGAGTAATTTAAATCAGCAAAGTTAATTTTTTGCTCACTACTTCATTTCTGGCATCACTAAAATCATCAGCTGTTCTCAAAGCCAGAGTTGCTCTTCTTTCGTAAACACGTGTTTACATTCGTTTTTGGTCATAGATAATCTGTGCCTCTGTTTTTGGTTCGCCAATCGCTTATCCAATTTCGATTATATTTTAACAATTCTCATTGTTTAGCAATAATTAATTACTGTACATTTGTTGAAATGGGTCGCAATAGAAAATCAAATCCGTTCGCAGCGAAGAAACGTCAAAAGCGTGAAAATGTAAGTAAAAATAGCTAACTTACCATTCACTTTCTTTTTGACGTACATAGATAATTCCTCAAATAGCAAGGCGTCGATCCGCGCCCGGTACGCCAGGAACCTTATGAAGATATCAAACGTGATAATGCTGCTTTTATTAAATACTACCAATTGCAAAATATTTGCGCTAACGAGACAGAATGGGAGCAATTTCTAGCCAAAATACGCGATAACCTGCCAGTGACATTCCGCGTAACCGGCTTTCGGGATGAAGCCAAGGCCCTGCTTAACATTATCGAGACCGAATTGTTTGCGGATTATGTAGACACTGTTGCCGAATTGCATGGCATTTCGAAAGAGGCGGTAGAACGCCCATTACGTCTACCTTGGTATCCAGATGGTTTGGCCTATCAACTGCAATTGACGCGCAAAGATATACGCCGCTCGGAACCCTTATTTCGTTTGCACAATTTCTTAATAACTGAGACAAATGCGGGTAGCATAAGTCGTCAGGAGGCAGTGTCGATGATACCACCACTGGTATTGGATGTTCAACCCACCGACAAAGTTTTGGATATGTGCGCAGCGCCGGGATCGAAAACGGCGCAACTGATTGAGGCGCTACATGGCGCACCGGAAAAATATAAAATACCACCAGGTTTTGTAGTGGCCAATGATGTGGATAACAATCGCTGCTATATGCTGGTGCATCAAGCGAAAAGACTTAATTCGCCGTGTTTTGTGGTAACCAATCATGATAGCAGTTTCTTTCCGAATTTATTGGTAGGTAGAAAAGTTGCTCAAGTCTACCGAAAATGCTGCTTTACATAAACACCATTTTTTTCTTTTTAAAGAAAACTGAAACAGATGGTAGTAAATCGATATTGAAATTTGATAAAATTTTGTGCGATGTACCATGCTCTGGGGATGCGACGCTGCGTAAGAACCCGGACATATGGACGAAATGGAATTTGGCGCAAGCCTACAATTTGCATGGGTAAATCCAAGAAAATGTCTATGCTACAACTTTCAGTTATTAATCCAAAACAAAATTTTATTATTTTTTTTTAGCATTCAGTATCGTATTACACGCCGTGGTGCTGAAATGCTCAGCGTAGGCGGACGTTTGGTCTACTCGACATGCTCACTAAATCCTATTGAGAATGAGGCTGTGCTACAGCGTATTATTGCTGATGCAGATGGTGCTTTGGAAATTGTGGATGCCGCACATTTGGTGCCAGGTCTGAAATTTAACTCTGGCATGACTAGTTGGAAACTAGCTACAAAGGAAGTTGATCAAATATTCACCAGCTTCGATGATGTGCCCGAAAAGTATCACACAATTATAAGACCCAATATGTTTCCGCTGCCCAAGGATCAAATCGAAAAAATTGGTTTAGAAAAATGGTAGTTCAAAATTTGTTAAATTTTGCATTTATTTTTAAAATAATTTCTCAAGTATAACTTTCTTATAGTATACGCGTGCTGCCCCACCTACAGGACTCAGGTGGCTTCTTTGTCGCTGTCATTGAGAAACGTCGTCAGCTACCATTTGAGAAGAATGATTTGCAATCGCTACTCGAAAAATCGAAACCCGAAGCAAAATTGGATGAAAATGGTCAACCAATCGAAGAGAAATCGGTGCCATGGGGGCCGCAACGCAAACGTCGTCGGATGCACGGTTACAAAGAAGATCCATACATATTCTTTCAGGAGCAGGATGCCGATTGGGATGAGTTGAAGTCGTTCTTTGCGCTCGACGATACGCTAAATAAACGTTGCTTGCTTACACGTTGCGTCACCGATAAGAAAAAGAACATCTATTATTGCTCTGAGCCAATACGCGATATGGTGCTGTTGAATGAGGACACCATAAAAATCATAAATACAGGTGTGAAAACTTTTGTGCGTTGTGAGAATCGTCATACAATGCATCCGTTTCGCTTGGCACAGGAGGGTCTACAGACATCAAATGCATTTATGGGCGCAATACGCCGCATAGAAATCACAAGAGAGGATTTAATTTTACTGCTCAATTGCACAGATCCGACCAAGCCGCCATCAACACTGGAGTTGGCGCCGGACACGCAGGAGCGCTGCAAGGAATTGGGTAAACATTACACAAATTTTGCAATAGTTTTTAATTTTCAATTGAATAATTTATTTTACTCTAAATTAGGTGTTGGCAGCTGCATTTTGAAATATGTAGATTCACGTTTCACGCTATTCCTTGTGGGCTGGCGCGGCTCTTCCAGCCTGCGCGCCTATGTGGACAGCAATGAGACGGTGCATGTTTTGCGTCTACTCGGCGCTGACATAAGCAAATTTGGTAAGTTAGATCAATGTTGCTGACTAACAAAAAAAAAAAAAAAAGAGCGATAGCAAATGAATTACATTTTATTTGTAGAAGTCAACAAGTATGAAAAGGCGAAGGAGGCTGCGGCTGCGGCAGCGGCGGCGGCGGCGTCGGAATCGGGAGATGCAGCTATTGCTGACTCTACTACCGAAGCGTTAGAGACAGAGGCAACAGCTGCCGAAAAGGAAATGGATGTGGAAGAGCAAGATGATGTTGCTGTGGTTGAGATAGAGGCTGCAAATGATGCGAAAGGAGCGTCAAACGCTGAATAATTAAAATAGCTAGCGTACATTTTCAATATTATTATTGTTAAGCTATAGTTATGGTATCTATATAATTTTTGTATTGTAAAATATCAGCGTGCTATATATATGTACATACATACAATACATTTATGTATGTAATACTTAAATTGTCGAAATCGTTCTTTGCAATTCAAATTTATGGTAGGAGCACCTGAAGTCCTGCATCCTGACCCTGACCTCGGATGTGGGTAACCTTTAATCGACAATTAGGTTCTTATCCAGCCCGCTGAAGCTGAATCTATTTTGCATTTTGCAACCTTCGGTGGATAGGGCCAAACGTAGAGTAACCAGTAAAAACCAAACGCTGTACTTACCTTCACTTGCGGTGACGTGAATTCGGCCATCGGGAAGGCTAAAGCCTCCAAGACCATTGATCTGACAAATTAAGCATCCTCAACCTCATCATCTCTTCACTTATCATACCTGATATGTGGCAGGTGAGGAGGGTTATATAACTGTTGAAACGAGTGGACTCATTGGATAGAGGTGATTCGGCCGACCTCCCTTACTTCACCAGTGGGTAAAAACCTTGGAGGCAGTGCTGCTCCCGTTTTTCACATACCGCCTCGGCTCGCCTAAGCATCAACACGGCTTCCGGAAAGTGCACAGCACAACAACAGCACTTAACGTCAAAAACACGCAGCTGAATTGCGGCCTAAGCCGTAAACGTCGTGTGAGAGAACCTTCCTAGTAGCTTTAGATTTGTCAGGCTTGGACTTAACACTTAGAGAACCTGCTCTCCTTTTCAGCACAAACAACCGCAATCATCAATAAAGTACGCTTGCCGGCAGCACTTGGGTTATAGATAAAGAAACGTTGGCAACATACAAGGCAATTGTTCGGCCGGTTGTAAACTATGTCGCACTAATTCGTTCATCGGGGACCAGTAGGATACTTTTGACGAAGGTACATACCTGAACGTCGTACTCCATGATGCTGCGTCCCCTTCCAGGCACATACATGAACTTACGGACGTGACCCGGACATACGCCAGACAAACCCAGGATCCGACAGCGTACATACAGGCCTTAAACAGCATTCAGCGAAGGACAATCACCTCCTTAACTGACTCTCGCCCTATTTATGCTGCTACTGGATTCAAACCATAACCAATTGCAGACGAGAAGCTTCTGCTGCTTCGTGAGCCCCACGCTACTCCTATTATCCAGAATCCCCACACGATACCAATCACCTAATCACATGCCACTGCAAAGCAATTCAACTAATACCTCCTTCCTCATTCGCCGACCCGTCGGAAAGCCTAGTTTTCTGGGCATCCCCCCTTAGATGAGTTTGAAGATAACGACCATATGTAAACTGATCTAGCCAGCGTATAGCTAGCGGCTACAACATCAGCATATGATATATATGATATCTAAGTTGATACTCTGTTGCTTTCGGCGAGCACTGGCTGATAAGCCAAAGAGTTATAAAACTGTCGATATTATCAACACGACCAAAACCCACACCAACACCAACACCAACAAACTGATAATTATTCAGTTAACGATAAAAACCTGAAGGGAAGGGTGGACGCTTGGGATGGCAAGTGCACTTCTATTTTATTCAATGGCATTCAATTTCTAGACGACCAGCAGATAACAATCAAAATGAGGCTAAATAATTGGGTGCTCTATTGGATTTACAGCGTTTTGTGTTTAGCTGCGATAAGCGGCGAGGTAATGCACGCATGGAAAAAAACCACCCACACTTTTTTACTTTGATTTCATTTCCTTCACAGTCCACACCGTCCACCGCTGACTACTACATCGGCGCAGTGGTTGAATTTCCAGCGCGTACTGTCACCGCAGCCGCGTCGACGCCACAGCGTCTAAGCCAATTTGAACGTCTACTTGAGACTGCGGCTATACGTCCGGATATTGTAGTATTTCCGGAGAGTGTATTAAATGACCGTCAAACCCCGATTGTCATACCAACTCCAAGCGATAATGTGCTACCTTGTGGCGCTGATGCAAAGCACTTTGACTATATCATCAGCGAAATATCTTGCTATGCACGTTCGTTGCAATTGTATACGCTGATCAATGTGGTGGAGGTGCAAAATTGCACGCAATCAAACGACATTGAGAAGCTAGTGGCCGAATGCGCCATCTACAATACGAATGTGGTGTTCAATCGTGACGGTGTGGTGATCTCGCGTTATCGCAAATATAATTTGATCGGGAATGAGTGGCTTTACTTCAATTATACGACACAACCGGAGGAGGAGGCTATTTTCCATACCGACTTTAATGTCACATTCGGGCATTTCACGCAAATGGATTTATTGTATGAGCACCCGGCACAGACGCTAGTCCAACGGGGTATTACAGATTTTTTGCATCCCAGCAAATGGCAATCGGAGTTGCCTTTTATGACGGGTGAGTTTAGGGGACGGGCGTGAATTGTTCGAAGGAAATTTTTACTGTTGCAGTAGTATTATTCGAACTCCAAGAAAGGTCGATGCAATTGTCGGGTACTGTGGTCGAGGTCATCTAACAGGAGGTCAAGCAAACGCGGTCTTGTGATGAAGTTAAATCAGGAGAATACGTGTGTGAGTTTTAAGTGGTTGTGTGAACGGGTGGTTCCTCTCAGATGGGAGTTTTTTTTGCTGGTCGCGATTCGCGAGACAATTCAGGTCGTCCTTCTGGCATTATTGGTGCTTGGCTTCCTGTAAGCTTACTCGATTTCGGGGGTCTTATGCTCAAGAAGATTTTAAAGACTGTCGATGATAGTTTACGGCAATTCTTGTCAAGGCATGCAACTCCCCCCTTTGCGGATCATTCCTGTAACATAGATATGATAGACGTAAATGATCTTTAGTCGGTCTGCAGGGATTGCCATTCAAATGTTTTCCTCGTCAGTTGGTCCAGTTAGAAAGCTTAGTTCCCGGTTCTGGCTGGATTGTATTATACCAATATATGTATGGTGTCTTCATTGGCGCAGATCGTTTTGCTTACCGTCGAACGGGTTTAAGAATTTGCTGTGGTCTTGCACTTTATTTGTAGTTGTGAATGTCTGGATAAAGAATTACATCAAATTGTCGAAATAAACCTACTGAATTGTTGGGTTATTGACAGTTGGATTCGCTTAGTCCCCAAAGAGACGGGTTTATCTTCTTCGCACCGGTTGTGAGTAGGGTGACCAAACATTTGGTAGAAGGGGTGGCGTCTTCGTAAATGATTCAGTGGTCCATAACCCATAAAAAAACTTCGCTAGTCTAACAAAAAGTACTATTCTAGCTAAAATGGTTTTAATTTCTACATAAACCAAACAGCCATCCAACTTCACCAATCCTGGGCCTACAGCAACAATGTCAACCTACTGGTTGCCGGCACTAATGATCCACGTAATGGACGCAGTGGTAGCGGTATTTATGCGGGAAAAAATGGCGCGCTAATTGCCTCCATTACCAGCGATGAGAATCAGAGCAAACTGCACTTCAGTGTGGTACCCAAGCAAGCGGCTAGTAGTAAGAGAGCCAGCGATAAACCGCGACTCAATCTAAACAATCTGGAACGAACCACCAGCATTGGTGTGCTCGAACGTTTCACCGGCGTTGTTGTTGCACGTGACAGTGATATCGATTTGTATGTGACTGAGCCGTTGGCGGATAATGTGAACACAAATGTTCCATTGCAACAACAAGTTTGCCACAATAATTTGTGTTGCGATTTTCACATTGAACGACGCGAGAATCCACTAGCAAATGCCACCACAACCAGCTACTATTACCGACTGGCTGCATTTCGAGGCTTGGGCACCTTTCTTAATACCGAACCCAGTGCGATGGCGGTGTGTGCGATCTTTGCTTGCATTGGCGATCATCTATACACTTGTGGACGGATCTATGAGGAGTCGGTGCAGGTGGTGCCGCGGTATATTTTTGATGTGATCCAAGTACGGGGAAATTTTACGCGACGAAGTGCCAGCTTGTTGACGCCGACGAGTGTAGATAGTTTGCTTATGCCGATGCCGGTGGATGCGTTCGAGTGGAAGGTGATGGCGTACGGGTGGGTGATTGCATTAAAAATAATGACTAATATTTTCTTACAGCAATTTATTTTCTTGCTTTTGTAGCAACATTTCAGTAGCTAATCTGACTTTAGTTCAACCGCGTTCGGATCTTCTGACTTTTGGTATATACGCGAACTACTTTGTGGACGACACTGTCTACGATCATCATCATAACAAGGACACGGCTGGCACAATTGGTACGATAGTGTGGGTGGTTGTGATAGGGCTACTTGTACACATTTGTTTTTGAAATAAATGAATAATAAACAAAACATAAATGCATAATCAAATTTGACAAGGAATTGCGGAAATTCATTCCAAAAAACCAAGCAAACCGCGCCAAAGGCTATGCACCTCAACTCTTTCCTTAAGGTAAGCGAAGGTGACTAAAATCTATAAAGCCTACTTAAAAAATGAGATTTCGAAAGGAAAAAGGCAACATATGATAAAAACTTTAACAAGGTTTTCGTCTGACTTCAAGCTTTTCGCCCGATAGCGACACCCTAGCCAGCTTTTAGTCTTTCGAAGGTCTCGTTCAGCCATCATATGGTTGGTTGCAGAGATTTTAATATCTAATACTCGCCGTCGAACCTGAACAGAACAAAAAAAAACAACATTGGATCTAGCCTGTGGAGTTTAAGAACTTCAGCAAACCTTTGATACACACAATAAAACAGCGGTTAGCTTGGAAACGTAAGTTCTGTTCATTTTAATGATAGCTGAAGATTTCAAGGAGAGCACAGGCTTTTACAAAACCTGCACGATCGTAAGTTCTTCCGCTAGTGGTTAACTTAGTTGTGTCACTGTTGGGATATCTGTCAATTGACGAAACTCAACAACATAAGAACCTCTACGACCTCATATTCAGGTTAAAACCGCTTCGAGCCAACACATCGGCCATTTAGTTACCATGAATGTCACGGAGCCTTGTCACGCATGTCAGAGTATACAGCTAAGTGCGGAATGCACTCTCTGCACTGCTTAACTAGGCTCGATGGCATCACTTCGGAGCTGAGAGCCAAAAGCTAGACCAAGTAAAAAGCTAGACCAAGATCACACAGAAACCAGAAAAGTTTTACTGGCCTCCCAGATGACAAAGACCCACGACTGAAAAACACTTGTAGAATCTTGTAGATGTTTCTATTTGAGGGTCCACTGAATATCCTTCCATATCCTTCAATTTCCTTGTTGAGGGGAATAAGAAACTGAATTTTCTGGCTAATAGATTTGTTGGGAATATATAGTCCCATGTTTTGAGAATTTCAGGATCGTTGATGGACTGTATCATGCGCCACAACAAACGCTCGTTTTTTTTCCAAAATCTCAGTTTCGTAGCCTGAGGAGCAGATCATTTGATGTAAAGCTCCATCGGCTGACAAATCGTGTTCAAAGGCTCTGCTGGGCATCATCTGATTGCCCCATTGATCTCAATGCAGGCCGAGGTCTGTACCCTGCTTAATTTCGTTATGATATAAATCACCTCAACCGTTTTTTTACCAGATTATCGAAACGTAGAATATAATTGGTTTGAGCACAGCCTCAATCAAGAAATTTTTTCACAGGAACTTTAGTTTTTAGATATATTGTCCTTCAAAGGTGGCCAATACATCGACTTGTTAGGGGAGAGGACTACCGTCTACGACAAAAAAAAAGAGCTTCACGAGCTTAGGGATGATGTAGAAATAATTCATTGACACCAAATAATCTGAACTTCTGACACTTTGAGATGGTGGAGGGTAGGGAATTTTCGATTAACTGGAGTCCTTAACTCCTGTGAAAGAAAAATTGCTTTTGACGTAGTAGATCTCAATGAAATGAAGAATGTCCAGAACATAGAAAAAACTTTATCCTTGCTTAAAAACTGGTCAATAATCCGTCACATGTCAAGAAATAGGTATTGTGGCTGAATGGGGGAGTTCGGTTAACAGCTGTTAACAACTAAAACCAGATACGCTAAAACGCGCTGTTTATTAGCTTGTATCACCAAATGCATTTAGTTAATAAACTTTCAATGAAACAATTAACTATTTCGTTTGGTAAATTGCTTTCAAAAAAACGCATAGCCTATCTTAGCGGGTAGCGATGTGATGAAATTTGATTTTCATTTCTGTTTTCAATCACACACTCAATTAGAAATGACTTTTCAATTTTGTTTCCATCATATCACAAATCGTTTTCCTTGCACAAATAAATACCCTTAAATTTCGTTAAACGACAAATTCTAACCTTGAAATGAATACAAACTACGGAAGTGCTGGGAAGGTTATTTAAGAATACTATAACCTCTACACGCTTATTAAATTATGTGCACACAATATATGAACATACCAACATATATGAGACATTCGAATGCAGCTATGAGCCATTTGCAGCTATTGCTGGCAATTTCCGTTAGTAGCTGAGTATAAAAATGTAAAAAATACCATGAAATCGAAAACAGGCTTAGAAAGAATTTAGAAGAGGCAAAACAACTAAAAAGTGGAAAACATAAACGAAATAAAGCAACCCACTGATGCTATTTCCAAAAAAAAAAGAAAACCTTTAATGGAAAAATGTAACCACATACTGACTACAGAGTTGAATACTCCCAGCTGCAAGAAACTGTACACTTTCAACAAAATGAGTGATCCTTTTTCCACTCACTATGTGATTTACATATGTCACACCCTTCCAAATTGAAGTAATATCTAATCTGTAGAAGCTTGAGATATAGTTAACTTAAACCAGCTACTCTTAAAGATTTAACTCCGTTACCGTAGATGCCTGCTCTCACCAGAGATACACAAAAAATACTCAATCGTACTACTCAGGCCGACCCAAGAATAGAAGGGAATTGTTCGTGGCTATTTTTTGAATGCTGCTGCAGAAATAATATTCCGTTAGGCAATACCTAAAGTATTGAAAGAATATACGACAGTGAAAATAATAAAAGGTATTTGGCAACTTTATTGGATGAATTTGTGTACTGAAATCAAATTTTTTATTAAAAACAAATAATTCTTAAATTCAGTTCAGTACTTTCAGAGCCAAAGCGTTAAAAACATTCTCTATATAATCAATTTTATATAAGAAATATAGTTTAAAATACGTATTTAAATAAAGTGAAACGTTTTTAAACAAAATCGATATACAGATATTTGTTTTAGAAAATAATCGATGTATGCGTCTCGATATTCGATATTTACTTCCGACTATCACTTATGTATCAAATTCGATACATTTTTTTTAAGTCTTTATGAGTCAAGTTTAATGTCAATTTGATTCGATGGTTTCTCATTAAAATTTGAAATCAACCAGTGTTCGTCGCATTGAAATTGGGCTCAAATCGCACTCATAAAGGCTTTATAAAAATATCGATTTTAATACTCGGATATAGAAATATCGACGTATTTATAGAAATATCAACGTATTTATCGATATTTAGATATATTTGTCGATTGTTTTCTAAAGCAAACATCGATATATAGATATTTTTGGACCCAAATCTAAGCGCCACGGCGAGCTTTGTGCTCTTCGCTCGACGTATTTATAGAAATACCGAAGTATTTATTGATATTTCGATATATTTATCGATTGTTTTCTAAACCAAACATCGATATATCGATATTTTTTGACCCAAGTCTAAGCGCCACGGCGAGCTTTGTGCTCCTCGCTCGTTCATATACAGACAATTCAAAAAACTTGAATTTCATTTCGTTTCATAAGATTTGAAAAAACATTAAGTTAGTTACTGCAACTACTTAGTAACTAATTTTCTAGTTGGCCGCCAACTCGTATTCAGCAAATTCTCTATAGGGTAGTTGTACTCTAATATGCAAATTTATATGTACCGTGTGTGTAAATCGTTTAGGAAACTGTTGCATGGTGCAATTTCCGTTTATGTGTGTGTGTGTGTACGTAAACGCGCGATGTAAAAATTTTTTAATTACCTAATAAATTTTTTCGCCAGTTAGTAAGAATTTTTACAATTTTGGGGTGGTCGGTAAAGAGTGCAATGAAACGAATTGCAAATAGTGCGGCGAAACGGAGGAAAAGCGTAAAACTGAAAGCTTAGTTTCAGTACCTACTTTTTTCTCATAAAATTGTATGACAATACTCGTTACATCTGCAGTAGATCCTTTTCCTATATGTATATGTTTTGTTCAAGCTTGACAATCATATAAAAATGCACTCAAGCAATGAAAAATAAATTTTCTTATATCAAAATTTCTTAAACCATTTTGCAGTTCGCAAAAAATAAATGATCGCATATTGATTTCTTCAAGAAAATTAAGAAAAGCATATTTCATTCAGAAGAAATAATGAAAAAATGATTATTTCAAAAAAAAAAAAAATAAAAAACAATATACATAAAATAAGAAAAAATTTACATTTTTTAAGTGTTAAAAAAATAGTTTTAGTTCAAGCAAATAATTTTTTGAATATGTTGAAAATAATAAAATTAAAGAGTACTGAGTGGTTTACACTGAGTTGCGGTTAAAGTTCCAATAAATATTCATTAGCAGGCCATCAACTCAAAGTACAAACAAAAAAAATAAATTAAAAAAAATTATCGCTCAATTAGTTCCAAATTTTTATTAAAGTGTTTGTTTAAATTTATAGATAAACAATTTTCGTTTCATACAATAAATTGACAGTTTTTCTCATCAAAAATATTAAACTCATAAAAAATTATAAATATGAACTACGTTTCTTTTTTTGGAAAAAAATATAGTCAACTGAAATAATAAAAACAGACGAATTGGCGTGTATATAAAAAAAAGATGATAGCAAATAATATAATAAATATATTCAAATAAAAATTTATCAAATTCAAATTATTATAATAAAAAATATATATTCACAAGATTTTAGTATAAAAGACAAAAAATTTTAAAAATAAAATTATGAAAAATATGATTCCAAAATATATTGTTTTCTTTTAATAAAAATTAACACTATTACATTGTGATTGGTGCAATTTTCACCCGTCACCGACCTAAGAAATCGTACAATCATACTGAACAGACAATCAGTAAATAAGTTTTGATTTTATCTACATTCATACATAAATTACTTCCTTATCGAAAAACTGGAACCAATTATGCCAAGCGGTATCAACTTGACTGGTCTCTTCTGTGCTCAATTAACTTATCTCGTAATCACTGCTGAGCTTATGTCAATAATCTTATCAGCCACAAACCACAATCCACTTTTGACTTTTGATTTTAATAATTTTTTATTTATCTACCCTCTTGCTGGTAATCTGTTTCGTCATAAAGTGGTTTATATTTAATAACTGACGACAAACGTAGTTGTAAAATGCTTACGAGTTAATTATGGTGTGACTTTTTTTTTTTTTTTTATTTATTTGATCGCGTGAATGAGCATATCGCATATCCAATTGTATGAAACTTATATAGTACTTATAAAGAGATATAATTAAATAAATATTTAATGCTGATTTCCACACACAGTGCTTTTTTGAGGTTTCGGACCCTATAGTCATCCTAGAACTGCTTGATAAATGTCGCTACAAGGCAGAGAGTTAAAAGATGAACGGCAACAAAAAGTGAAGCACCAGCGTTTGTTTTCTGCGCTGATTGCCGCACAGGATCGAAATTGTGCGAGCTCACATCCGTTGTATAGTAATTGCCCCAAATGCCGAAAGTCAGTATATCAAGTTTTGGGAAAGTCAGACTTATGGAAATAGCCGTGGCGTTGTTGCTAAGCGATTTAATTATTTTGTTTAATATTTCTTTGTAATTATTTTAAATGCAAGTAAATTAATTACCTCTCGACTTCCTGCCAATCGTACGTATGCACTGGCAGCGGCAAAAATACGCTATCCACACTGCTCGGCATAATGAGCCGCCGTGTTGCATGCGCAAATGATGCGCTAACCTTCAACGTTCTAAAATAGTATGCATTACCCACAGCAACACCATCGGGGAAAATATAACCACAACTATACAACTGCTCATTGGTGCATGCGATCACAGCACAGACTTTCAAGGCTGCAAAATCGACGCGTTGATGCGTGGCACGCGCCCCACTGTACGCCGCAAGTCGATAACGATAAGCCGTGTAGCCAGACGAGCCGCTCACCAGTGTACGTGCCGCTTCAAAGTGACAACAGAACTGGCCATCATAGCAAAGTGTTTGATTGACTGTTGTAAAGTTTGTGGCAAGCAACTGCGTCTTGAATATATCCACATTGTAGTCACGCAACAGATCGAGTTTGGCGTAGCGAGGCGTTGTTACTTGCGGCACAAAAGCTGGTTGTATTACCGGTGGCGGTTGGTAGCTGTCGCGATAGGGACGCTTGGGCACACTGGCGGTGAGTAAACGTGTGGTGGGCTCCTCATAGATGACCGCTGCAAGACGTCCATAACGGCCAGCATATATACCTGAGCCAGTATTTTGTCCGCTAGGATTGCTAGCGTCAGCAGCTAGTAAGTTAACATCATTAGCAAATGCCCAGCCCTCTTGTAGTTGTACGGAAATCAGGAATGGCAACTCATTGAACCAATAAGTCGGATAGATAATATCTGTAATACCGCGTTCTTTGATTAAAACTTCAGCGGGATTCCAGTACAGCATATCGAAACATATGAAGTGACCAAAAGTCACACCGAAATCGGTGCTGAATATAGCCTGTTCCGGCTGTGGCGTTACACTCACGCTATACCATTCATAGCGGTAGAGGTGGGTTTTGCGATAACGCGATATCACACGCCCCTGCCGATCGAATACCACATTAGTATTGTACGTATTCAGCCCGCTCTCGTCACAGTGGTCCGCCACCGTGGTGTCGTTGGCACAGAAGACCTTTTCCATAATGTTTACAGCCAGATAGAGCTGACGCGAGCGTGCGGTGCAAGATAGTTCGGTGAGAAAGTAATCGTAATTTGGTATCTCGCATGGTGAAATTTTCAGCGCTGGATCAGGTACAAAAGTGCGAAAAGAATTGTCGTTTAGCACGAACTCGGGAAAGACCAGTATGTCTAAGTCGCGTGTGCCATCCGACTCGATTACACTTTTCATGCGCGCGAGACTCTCATGTACTTTGGATTTTCCTTTGCCTACGCCTGGTATGAACTCAACAACGCCGGCATTATAAGTGGGATCGGTGGGTAGGGAAATCTGTAAGATAGTAAAGAATTACGTTAGTAACAACGAAGTCGAAAAACTTTTGTCACAAAGGCAGTGTTGCAGCTTTGAGTGCCTAACAATATATTCGTTTTTTTCAAATACGAGAATGCTTTATTTCCATTTATTTTTTTACGAGTAACCGCCAAATACGTACCTGCCAAGTTGGCTGTGGTCCTAGAACAGCAGCCCAGAACAACACCACGCTGTATAACCTTTGTATCGTACACATCTTCCACAACAGTCTTTCGTGTTGCAAGTGACTTTTTATTTTACATCTGAGCGCTGCGAGCGCTTTGCTTTTTAAATAAAATTTTACGTACGAATGACATATCGTAATTTATTTAATCTTATCAGATTGCCAATGCTAAAATTATGAAAGACTTTTATCACTTTTTTTTATTGGCACAAAAGATTTATCTTTGCCAAATAAAGAGACTTCCCGGGATTTAACATAAGCGAATTATATATACACGTCGTATATGCAATACTTAAGCAAACATTGTAATGATTTTGCATTTGTTTTTATGTGCGAAAGCAAAGCACAGATAAAGCGCACTCTTTTATCCGATAAATAATAGAGCTTTTCAGTAGTTGGATTAACAGGTGAATGCGTTATAGATGACTGGGTGTGGAGCAACATTGATTTAGCCGACACTTCGCGGGTTTTTTTTGTGTAATCAAGCCATAACAAAATTACCAGAATGTCTTATTTTGTCGTGGCTTTATAAAGTCTGATCTATGTTCGACTGAAATCGATTTCATACGCTCTCTCCTCTCAAGTAGGATATTTACTTTGTATATTTGTGTCATAATATGTCCTTTGCATACGTAACCAGAAAACGCATTTCGGTTTTTGACACATATAATCCTCTTCAAAATACAGCTATGTAGCTATAAACCTTCTCCTTCCGGATACTAACAGTTTGGCACCCATCTTTTAGTATTTCCTAAAACTCGTGTATAATTTATTTAAATTCGAATTTTTAAGCAGCTGGCAACCCTCTTCAAAATATAGCTAGTTAGTTATAAATCTTCTCCTTAGTGAAACGAACCGTTATGGTCACACATTTTAACATTTTATATACTTGTGTATAATTTAATAAAAGTTGACGTTTCAAACAGGTCGCAACTTTCTCCAAAATATATGTATGAACTTTCTTCTCGCCGGGACGAATCATTTGAACCCTATATTTTATTGTTTTATTTAACTTTTGTATAATTTCATTAAATTCACCTTTTCAATCAGGTGGCAATCCCCATAGAAGTTAAAGAAAAAATTACATCTTGTCCACAGCAGTCCTTTACTTGAGTCCACATTGACATTATTGGTTGCTATACAACTGTGTGGTTGGACGATTTCAAGGAAAAAAAAACTATCACAGCTCCGATTATAATTATGATTACTAGTTGTAGTGATTACCTATAAAAGCAGTATTTTTAAGAGGCCCTTAATGATTACCTAAAAATCGTTATCTAAACTTGACAGCCCAGTACTTGTCCAGTTACTTTTATTTACGGTAGCGCAGATAGTTCCTTTTGTACTTAGTTCTTCTCTTAATAATACAAATTAAACGAGAACGTACAAGCGAGCATTTGAGATTGAAATCACTGGTTTTTTGACAAGTGTGAGTACGGACCACAAGTCGAAAAGATAAAAATCTAAAAGTTATGTATCATAAAAAATCTAACCTCAAATATTCACAGGCAAGCAGATTCTTCCTGGGAAAGAACATTTTTTAAATAAACTAAAAAAATATAGAGTACTGTTTCTATAAATCCAAATACACCTGATCGAAATAACACCGCACACCAGATGCACTCAATTAAAAAAAGGGATACTATCTACTACCCTCGGAGCTCTCAATTATTAGACAATTTTATTTCCAAATACACCTGATCGAAATAACACCGCACACCAGATGCACTCAATTAAAAAAAGGGATACTATCTACTACCCTCGGAGCTCTCAATTATTAGACAATTTTATTTCTTCCTTTGAATTTCATTGTACTCGAAAGTTGAGGTTTACAGAAAATTGAAAGTTTCTAACTAATCGGAAATTAAGTTTAAAATTGTTTGGATAAGTAAATATATTTGTACTGACACTTTTTATTAAACATTTCCCGACCGGGTAATTGATTGTTTAGTTTGTGCGTATCATTATCTCTGTTATTGACTGTATGTGCTACTTTCTTCTTTAATAATTAATAACGAGCAGCGTATAAACAAAGTCGCAGGTAGAAATTCACTACCAACCAACTCACATAAATATCTACTAACACAAACGGAAGCACACACACACACACATATATATATATATACAGTGGCAAAACCAAATATAATAAAAACAATAGTCGAGTAGACATTTCCCACAGCTTCATGAAATATGAATGTGATAACTTTTTGTAGAATGAAAGGATGCTGTACGAAGCTGTGTAGATAAAAATATACCTACCTTGTTTTGTGCTACTTTTACGCACCTTCTGCGCTTAAATTACGCTGACTTCCTGCTATCGCTCTTCGCTTTTTAGGGATATTTTCTCTGCGCATAAAGCCAACTAAATGCTTTGTTTTGTTGCTCTCGGCGCTCGCTGACTTCAAAATTCTTGTAGACTTTCCAATAAGTATGTAGTTCTGTTCTGACAAGGCTGGCAAAGTAAGCGACTGTTTCGTTGGTTGGCTGTTTGAGTGGTTGGTCATTTAGTCGCTTTGCCGGGCGGTAGCGCCAATTGATGTTTAACTGTTGTAGTGCTCGGTTTGTTTGTCGGCTGACATGTCACACAAGCGGATGCCTGACGTCAAGCATAGGTTGTTTGACCGCTTTAAAGTTTATTTGAAATCTTTTTTTTTTAAATTCCTATTTAGATGTGCTGGCTTGTGAAAATGTCAAACTTAAAACAGGTAGCAATCAGACACACAGCATTAAGACTATACATATACAGACGTACATAAAAACATACAGATGCACATACTTTTATTATTTAATGCATCATCACAAACTATCTTCTGCAACTGCCTTGCGTTCGCATGTTTGCTTAGCATATTTTCAGGCGTTAGCGCTGGTTTGTTTGCTTAGGCTGCTGTTTGAGTTCACTTTTGTATTTGTTGTTGTTGCAGTTACTTTGTCATTCTCTTGCCCTTTGCAGGCGATGTTGATTCATTGGGGGGTGTACTATCAGAAATGCAAGCTGTTGCTTTGTTGCCTTTGCCATTTGCGATTTGCCGGCGTTGAAACAGTGTGAATGTTGGGATAAATGATGCCCAAATTTTTAGTGTAGATTAAAATTTGGTATGAAAGAAATTTACGGCAAAAATCACAATAATCTACTTCTATAAAGTTCTATGGCCACGTACATATATAAAAAAAGGCCATCAATAAAAATCTTTAGTAAACTTTGGTTGTATTTTTTATAAAATATTTTACTAAAAAGGACAATTCAGTACTAAAAAATTTAAATATACAAATTTATCCATCGTTGATAACTTTCACAAATTATCAATGAAAACTTGAGTATATATTCATTTATAGAATAAAAATCCTATTGTGCTGTGTTAAACTTTGTAGATTTAGTACTAAAAATCGTTTAAGTGGAATATTAACTGTCGCCGTTAAATACAATAATATAATTAATGCTGTAGATACTAAATTTAGTAATATTATTTTTGCAACAAAAATTTTTATTTATAAATTAAATAAATTAGTACAGTTAGTACAGTTAGTACTTAATACAACGGCAGCAATAAATGGTCAATTAACTTTAGTGTTTCTTTTAGTACTAAAACATTAAGCTAATTGTTTTTATTAAATTTTGCATGCGATTTATTTCCAGCGAATGTTTAATTTTTTGAAAAAAGTTAAATAAAGCTTTAAGAAAATTTTTCTTGTTTCATTACTATTTTTTTTTTTATTTTGTGTAAATTTTGCAAACAGGATTTTCCTGTTGTTTTACTCGACTAAAAACCCAGTTTGTCCACAGCGTATGTTTACTTTCTTCAAAAAAATTGTTTCTTTGTAGACATTTTATTAGTAACAAAAGGTTTTAGTACTAAGTTCTTGTATTACTTTTTCGCGCTAAAATGAACAGCAGTTTGAAGAGAATGCTGGTTTTCTTTAAAAACTTTAACCCTTATATTTTAAGTGCGTGGTAAGGGTAGACATTTTAAGAACAAATTTTTAGTACACATTTTTTGAGTATTAAAATTTCTTTTTCATAATTTTATATTCAATTTTAAATTAGATTTATGTACGGCGCGTAATATTTTCTTAGAAAACATTGAATTTTTAAAGATTTTCAGTAGGGAGAGAAATTATACTGAACTTGTGTAATTATTAGATGTACTACTAAATCAAACCATTGCAAAAAATTAAGCCAAACGTAATTTAAGGAGTTCATAGAAATAGGCATTTAAACTAAAAATTTATTTGCACTTACCGGCGGCAAATACTTTTTTTTCGCACAAAAATCAAACTACTTTTAAGTACAGTATTTGGTAATTAATAGTTCTATTCGCTTACTTTTTTATTTGGATAAAGAATAATTAGCTTTTAAACGGAGAAACTCATTTTTAAACACAGTTATTTCTCGTTCTTTCTCCCACCATTCCCATCTCTTTTACGCTATCGGTGGAAGCTTTATGTCCCAACTGTGCTACTCTCGATGCGTTTGCTTTACGTTTTTGTTCCACGATTTCATGAGTTTGTATTGTCCGGGTGCTTGACACATTTAAAGCGTTGCTTTGACCGCCGGTTTGTTGTTTGCCCTCTTTACCTCTTTACCTGTTTTCAGTGTCGAATGTTAGCCACTTCAATTGACCAACAGCCAGTTAAGTGCTTGATCGCAATTTGTGTGTGGTGTGGAAAAACATTGCTTTTCGTGCCAATGAATGGCAGCACTTACAAAGCAATAAATATATGTTTAGAAGTGTGTATGTGAGTGCACATAAGTCTGCTAATAGGTACGTAAAAATATGTCACAGTAATTAAATGCTAAGTAAGGAAGTGTTTTGTACAAACGCTTGGTGGCAAATCTAGTTCCTACCTTCCGCGTGAGGCCACACCTCCACAATGATAGGCATAAATACTTGGTTTTTTTCTGTATTGTATTATCTATTACGCTTTTATTCTATTGCCATAAAATATTATCACATTGTAAATAACCAATGTTAATATTCTTTCTAATATCTCACACACTTTTCCCATCTCGTTTCCACTTTCACTCTAGCTAATCAGTGCTGCTTAAACAATAACTGTTTATTTTCTCCTTCACTGAATAGCATTTGTTTTGTTTTTTACTTTTTATTTTGTATTATCTGTTTTATGCTTTTATCTTTATTACCAATATTATTATTGCTTGCTATTGTTGTTGTTACAAAATTCTTGCTGTTCACTGTCGAACACTTTCCATGCGATTTAACTCAATTTAGCACATCCCTGCTGGGGGGCGCTTAATATCTAGTAGGTACGAATACAATGGACGGTTGATAGGCAGGTGAGAGAATAAACAAGACCGTAGTTACAAAAATATATTGCAATAGTGTGAAATAAGAAAATATAAATGACAAAAGAAGATGAATTCCCCTAATTGCAACTTATAACTTATTTATTATATTTGTTATCTAAAATGTTTAGAAAATAAAGCCGCTATTTTTGAGACCACCATATCTTCTAATCATATTTTTTTCTTGACAGGCAAGTATGCACGGCTGAGTATTGCTGTATATTTCCAATACTTTCCAAATAAACAATTGGTCTTGCGCTCAAAAATTGTTATTTATATAAATAAAATTAATTCAAACAAATAATTAAAGTATAATTTTTTTAAATTTTTCTTCTGTAAGCTGCTTTTTGGCGGTGCTAATAAAAGGAGTTTTGCCCGTTGTGATTGTAATTCATAGAAATTTCATATGTTTGCCTCAAAATGTATACACCAAAGGCTCCAATATTCTTAGATCTACCCAAGTATATGTAAACATGGTGAAATCTTACGAATTGGATATCTTAACATATGACTCATGGCAAAATTATATTAAAATTGAGTGAAAAATGGACACTGGAATTTTTTTTTATTATAATTAAAAATGTTGAGTACAACTTTTTTAATTTTTTGAAACTTTGATTTAAAGGGTTTTTGTTATAGAATGGGCTATATTTTTTATCAACAAAAAAAATTATTAAAATCAAATAATGATAAATAAACAGTCAATAGACATCGCTGCATGTTGAAAAAGTATTGCGGTATTTGAATCTTAATATTTAATGACTTAGAATAATAATAATAAATTATTATAACTCGTCTGAAGAAGTACAATATATTCAATTTTGTTTATTTCCCTACTGAAATAAAATTTGCCTTCAACTGACATTAAATTTCGAAAAGTATTAAAACTTACGTGAGTGACTTGAAAATGTCTAAAAAAATAAAGTTTCTTATAAATAAAAATACTTTTATTTCAAAAACCACGTGAGATTATCAAACAGAGGATTTCGAGAAAAAATTGGGACGCAAATAATATTAATTCATAATACATTTCATTGCATTGAATTTTATAATTCCGATGGAAAAATATTACCAATATTTTTATGGAAAGTAATGTACCCTAATGCAGTATTTTTTATGAGTTCATGAAGTTTAAAAAATAATTCAATTCCAACGTTTAATTTTAAAAGTTAATCATAGGCCTCAAATTACTTTTTCAAGTAAGTATCATTCGTAACCTTACAAATAAAATTATAAGTAATTCAACGTGATTATGTGTAACTTACGAGATACATGAAAAAAATTTCTTTAAACGTTTCCCTTTCGCTTTTTCTGTAAATTTATGAACTACATATGATTAAACAAAAATTTCTCTATTTAAAAATTTGTGGTGCATGTTGGAGAAGGTAACGCCGTCAGTGGTACCGTTGATTTTGGAGATTTTGACAGTTCTCAAGTAAAAGTGAACAAACCTTGTTTTCTATTTCTGTATGTACATTAACTTTTTATAATTTATATCGTTTCACACTGTACAGTTTAAAGTTACTCATTCTTCTTTTCTCTATATGGTTCTGTTTACTTTTACTTGAGATATGTCACTCACAGCATGATGACGCAATGTTGCATTCTATCATTCTGAAAGCTGTGTGATGGTAGCGTCTAATTATTAAAATATTGTTGCTATCATTTGGAAAGTTATAAAAAAACAAACAAGTTAAAAATATCTCACATATTTCAGACTACGATTTTTCCAAATACAAATCTGAAAGCAAGCTGTCGTTGTACATTTGTTTTTCTTTTGCATCATATATTTAATAATTGCCTGCTAGAGCTTTGTTGGGGTTCATAAAATCCAACATTTTCATGAGTTGCCAGCAGATTCATATACCTAGCTATGTAAATAACGTACTTAATTGTACAGGGTTGATGTTTGCGTGTGCATTTTATATTTATGTCTGTATGCGCACAGGTCGTAGCACTGAGTGACAGTTTTATGAAGAATCAAAAACAAGTATCACTGCTTTATTGCTAACACTTTACGATATAGGTTGATTATATATTTAAATTCTCAGCAGTTTGTACATCGCCCTTTTATTTACGATAGACTGTTGCCTTTGCTTATGAAGTGCGAATACCGTTTATCTACCTTTGTCATAAATAATGTTATCTACAAAAAATTTGTAGCATTTGAGTGCTTAATAAAAATATTCCATAAATATAATAAATTGATTATAAAAAGTGTAAAAGCCCATAATTACCGAGATAATTGAAACAATGTGATCGAAAAAGGTCATTTGCTTTTAAAAGAGTTTAAAGTTTTCCATATGATTTTTGCAAACTTTTTACCATCATAATAATTCAAAAATTTCTCATTCAGATATTGACCGCAAGACTTTCATACCATTTCACCCGCTGTAGCTGCTCGAACGTGAGGCAATTTTTCTAATAGAATAAGAAAATATCTTACCAAAAGTAAGTGAATAAAAAAATATTCACATTCTTTGATTTTTACGTCTCTGCATTTTGTTGTTGTAAATATTCACACCTATTTCTATTTCCACCATTGTCGCCTGCACATAATGATAATGCTAAAATATTGGTAAGCAATATTTTAAGATTTCTAGCGTGCATCTGCATCTAAGTGTCCTTGCTCACATGGCATAAAAAAGATATGTACATACCTACGGGTATAACGTTCGACGATGTTCCCTTATATCGAAATAAACGTTAGCGCTACATATTCTTGCATTTGGTTTTATAAATCACCTGACAAAACCGCACACTATTTCAAGTTTTTTTTTTAAGTACTACTACAAAGATATTTGCTTTTTAAAACTTTACATTTTATGGTTTTTAATATTAACGTGCAAATCAAATAATAAATGTGTAATCAAAAAAAATTAAAAAAAGAAAAATACGAAAAGTTTTAACAATAACTATAGTTTTGTTCTTAGAGCTTTGTACTCGGCTTTGCCTTTGTTAAAAATGTTGTAAAAAAAATTCAAAATGGAAAATTTAGTTATAAAACATTTCAGCACAAAAAGGCGTTCGTTTGTAGCAATATATTTTGGTAATGTTGTACTAAAAACTACCCCAAAAAATTGTACTAAAATAATTTTGTCGATAAGTTTCTCGAAAAATGTTATACAAAAGCTTAGCACTGATTTTTTTTAAATTATATAAAATTGGTCCAAACATTTTGCGTTAAAAATTTTCTTATGCAAATTTTATTTTAAAACAAAAATGCACAGGGTAATAGTTTTCGCGTTAAAAGCAAGATAATCAAACATTTGTGGAACATTTTTTGGTATGCAAAAATTTAGTCTTGAATTTTTTTAAATTATATAAAAAAAATTTCCCCAAAACATTTAAATTTTTTCATTAAATTTGATTTCAATCAAAATTTATTTTGTACTAAGAACTGTGTGCTAAAATCTGTGTTCCTAAAATTGTGTACTAAAATAAAAAAATAAAATGATGTGTTTGATTCATACAATTTTTAAGACCAACATTTATGCCCTATTTCGCCTTTTCAGTAGTAATATTTTAGTACGAAGCTTTGCTTAAAATTTGTAAAAATTCAATAAAAATTTTTTGGCACTGCGAATTCAGTTAAATATTGCCCTAAAATTTACCAGTAAAATACCTTTTTTTTTTAAATGTTCCAGTTTTAAAAACACTGCGAATCATATTTCAAATCAAAATTTGCCGCCATTCATTTATGAAATGAAAATAACGAAAATTCTAACGAGGGCATTGTGATTTCAGCATAACCGCCGCACTCAATCATTTAGTTTTTTTTTTAGATTTTCACTTTTTGATTTCCTTTACCGATTTTGCTTTTCATTCATTTTTTGCTCTGCATTCCTTTTTCTAATGTTTTTTTTGTGTTTTTTTTTGTTCTTGCTTTTTGTTTTGCTGCTACTCGTATGACTCTCAACATTCACGGTCGGTTGGTTAGCTTGGTTTGCTTTTGATTTATTTCGGATTATTTGTGCGCTGGCATAAAAGAATTGGAAGAAGATGAGGATAGTAGTGTGAGGAGGAATGGGAAGAGCTTTTAAGGGACTATATGTATGTAGAAAAAATCAGGCACAAAATATGAGGCTGCTCAACAATCTTATGATTTTAACACACACACACACACACACACTCACACACACACACACAAAGAACAGTTGTACTTACACTTGTACGTGCATGTTTTATTTTGTGGCAAAGCAATCGTACAACAAATTTAATCCCGCTAAGCGGCTTTCACATGTTTTGTTATATTTTCACTCGTTTTTGTTTCTTCACTGCTAGGCCAGCAAATTTTCGTGCTTAAGGCCAAGCTGGTGGGCCGGCGGGCAGGGAGTAGGCAAGGCTGACAGGGAATCAAGTAGTTGCGCCTTGCTGGATGGAAGTCTAAGTACAAACGTATAGACATGGTTATTGATAAATGTTCACTAATGTGCAGGGGCAGTCATATTTAGAACTTACGGCTGCTACAAATTTAGTTTCTCATTCCCCCCATCGGCTGCGACTTATCTGCTGCTATTATTTATTTTTGGCACTTTTCACGCGCATACCTGCCTTTCTATCTGAATTTTACTTACACGATTTCTCTTGTAGTTTTAGCTGCTATTAATGTAACTCACTTTTTTGTGAATAGTTATTTATGTATTTAATTTTTTATGCCAATTTTTAAAAAAGCAAATGGAAAAAGGCATATAAAACAAATATACTAATATTTAGCTGCCATTGTATGGGCTCAAATCTTCAGCTTGGCATAATTCTAACATTTTGTGCGCTTTCAAAAAATAAAAAAAATACCCAACTTAGTCGGTAGCCGGCAGCCAAGGTCTGTTTGCTTTTTTGTTCTTCACTTCGCCGACCTTTCCCTTTGAGTTTGGTATTGAAAAAACTTTTTGTTTCAACTACTAACTTCTCACCACTTTCAATATGTACGCATGGGTAAGAAATAAATATTTGCAGCAGTCTTATGGTTGTTAATCGCGTTGATGTGGGATCGAAGGCCGTGGCGTATACGTAATTTTTTTTTTGTATATTTGTGTATGCGATTTGATTGCTTTGGGTGATAAGTTTGCTGCAACTGATTAGTTTTATGGCATCACTCATGAATGACGAGCGGACTCGGACGTAAAAAAAAGATTAGTGAAATAGAGAATTAAAAAATTCGAGCTTGTTGGCGAACGTTAAAGAAACAAGCGAGAAAGAGACAAGACCAAATTGCATGCAAATCAAGAGAGAATAACTTGAAAAGGAAAATGATTAGACTGAAACAATATTCAGAAAACAGGCAAATTGGCAGGCAGAATTTTGAACTTAGAAAAGAGATACGACGCAAAACAATGACGTGGTGAATTAAAAAAAAAATATTACTAAATACAAAAGTTGGATATTTGATGATTGAGGAAAAATATTATTTGAATTTGTGAGTGATAAAATAACGCTCAATAACTGAGTTTTACTTTCGATAGAAAAATATAGTTAAAAAAGATAATGCTTATTTTTGATGAAAAAGATAAAACTCAACAGCTTTTTGATAATTTTTGATAAAAAAATGACAATAAAAAAATAACACAAAATAATTCACAAAAAAATCATAATTTTTGAGCAAAAAATAGCACTCGGTAAACGAGTTTTATTTTTGTTCAAAAATGTGTAATTCGATAAATATTTTTTTTATTGTGAACAAACAATAAAACTCAGAAATTTATTACTATTATTGATTACAAAGTTTAACATCTTAACATATTGATTGAATATAAATTTGTTTGATAAAACTTATAACGGCTATGGCCCCTACTATTAAAGGTTGCCATCTATTTAAAAAAAATTAAACTAAATTAAAACTAGTTAACAATCGGCACAAATATTTCGATACATATTTGAAAGTAAAATTATTAAACAATAATTTGATAGAAAAATAATTTTTATGTAAGGTTGCCGCCTATCTGAAAAAAAGAAATTATTACATACATATAACCGCTAAAGATTCTGAAAGGTTTAATAACACAAATATTTTTTCAAGGGATTACCACATAACAAAAATTAGTGGTACAAAAGATGACGAAAATTTGTTCCAAAGAAAAATCACCAAATGCATTAAATAAGTTAACTAGTTAATATATTCAATTAAAACTTAAAATATTTCAAAATATTTTAAAATAAGTTTGCCTCCTTCGAAAAAAATAAGAGTCATTGGTTGCATTAAATGAGATACTAATAAACATTCGTTCTGGACTCCTCAGAGATGCCTTAACAACGATTTTATAAAATCAAATTTAAAAAGGTTGCCACCAGTTTAAAAAAAAAAATTAAACTAAATTAAATCTGTATTTTTCTTGGGACCAAAGTTAAAGTTAAATCTAGTCAACTAAAGATGTAATTATTTCATGCATTCGTGCATTCTCGCATTTGAAAGGAAAATTATTAAAAAATAATTTACTATCAAAGTAATTTGGAATAGGGTTGCCGCCTACTTAAAAATAAAAGCTATTACATACATATGTTTGCACATTCATAAATTAATTTAAATTTTACAAAATTGAACCGAGAGTATTTCATAAGGGTTTAATCACACACATAGTTTTACAAAGGATTGCCGTCTTACAAAAATTTAAAATACAAAGGATGACGATAATATGTTTCAAAAAAATATCACAAACGGTATTAAATAAGTTAGGTAGTTAAGATATTCAAGTAAAAACTTCAAATATTTCAAAATATTTTTAAATATGGTTGCCAACTTTGAAAGACATTAGTGTAGCGAAATAAGAGTGTATGTGTGCCGTAAATGAAAAGCGTATAGAAGCAAATTTGGGGAACAAGATAACAACAAAATACTAAAGAATTCTATGATTAAAGGTGGAATAAATAAATTTACAGTATTCGTATACGAAACATGTTAGGAGCAAAAATGTGGTGCTAAAACTAAATTTGTCTACATTTAAAGTAATATACCAAATGAGTGCTATAATTTTCAAAAAAAAAATTGTATTTGTTCAATAAGCTTGTTGAATATTAAAGACACCCAAATGCCATTCCAGCATTGTAATGATATGCACAACAGGCCAAACCACATGACAAATTAGCCTAAGCTTAGCAAACAAATAAGTGATAAAACAGATAAGTTTGCTTTTGATGCGATATGTATACAAAATAGGCGGCTTTTGAAAGGCGGTGTGTGGGTGGGTATTTGAAATGAAGATGTATGCACAGGTAAATGGAGAACCAAGATTGTGAATACTACCTACATTTCTCGAAGCAAAAAGTTCTACAAAGCTGCTAAAAAAAGGTGATTGGCGGCGCATAAAAAAGGCAAGAGGTGGATGTGAGAAAAAAAAATTTGATGAGGCTATATATATTATTTATTTAACCAATGCAACAAAAAAAAAAATAAGCGAACGAGTTGTGCCGACAGACAAGTTGAGTGGCGAGACTTTTAGGACACACACACACCTATAGATATCCTTTGCACAGCAAGACTTTCAAGTCGTCTGCATGGAAAGTAATTTAACTGACTGACTGCAAATTGATGATGAGTATGTGAGTGGTAAAAATGACTTCAATTAGAAGGGGTTAAAGTGAAGCGTGTCCACTCGTAATATATGTATGTATGTATACACAATCATGCTTGTATGTATATGTACGTATAAATTTTTATAAGCGAAATAAATGTAATGAAAAAAGTGTTAACTGTAACTCGGAAATAAAGTGGAAAATTTATATAAGAATTGTGTGAAAATGTCACTAGGGATAACGGGAGCTAATTTATTGAAGAGCAGAAGCACGGAATGGCTGTTCATCGAACACTTGACTGCTTGTTGGGGAAATAGTTGAATCAGCGAATGAATATTTTCAATATATTTTATACTAAATAATTCGAGCCCTACCCGCGGAGTGCCCCTTTATCATCGAGATGCATTTCTGCATTAACAATATAATTTCGCTTACGTTTTTTTTAGCGGCTAGGGCCCGATATGCTAGAAGTAAATATGTTTTGTCATTCATATAGATTTGAGCTCACTCATCCTGTTCATTTTAGGATATACACTAAAAATTGAACAAATACTGCCCCCCCTACAAGTATGCAATGCTCGCCTTTCTTTATTTTCTTCGCCCACTTAGGACTTGTCTGCAATTCTCAAACTGCTTTGAAAATATTGAGCAGAAAATATCGATATGGTACACATTCAAAGTATCGCTCTGAGAGAATTTGTTACCCATAAATATTGAATTAAAAATACACGATACCCAATGGGTCATTAGCTTACCATGCCGAATTTGCCGGCACAATTTTGAAAAAGTAGTACTCTTTACGATTCATCATTTAATTTTTATTTGACTAATTTTGGCACTTCAAACCTTAGCAAAGTTGGCAGATCATGACTAGAAATACGATATCGGGCACAAAGTATCGATATGGTACTCATTCAACGGATTGCTCTAAAATAATCGAGCACTCATCGAATTTTGAAGACTCTTGTATTCCTTAATACAATTATCATTAATACGAGTATCCTGCTATCCGAGTCCTAACTGGGAAAAAAATTTAGTGATATATTTTTCAAATCTTCTTTTCGATACAGAAATGCTCCTGAAACATCCTAGCTTAGGTTTTTTTCGCGGTAGGGCTCGTATTGTCTTGTAAATAATTTTCTCCGTAAATTCAATACGATGCTTGGATTCGATACTTGGATTCCAAATAGTATCGGTATAAAAGTATCAAGTAAAAAATATTGGCATCAAATGACAGAAGTATCGGTAAATATCGAAATTCGTGTCCCAAGTCATGTCACACATCACCAAGAATGGGAAAAGTTTGGGTTTTCAATATATCCTTTATATATCAGTTCCTTGACTGCCAAATCGAGGTACCCTTGGGAAACTTGTGGTTTTTTAGTTATGTTTTGCAAAAAAACCCAAAAATTCGTTTTAAATTTTTGGTCTTGCTATTTCTAAGTTTTTCATAAAAGGCTAATTTGAACGCCAATCCTACGAAGTATTGGAAAAAAATTAAGCACTTCTTCAACAAAAAATATTTGCTTGAAAATCAATTGTTAAAAAAATTTCAATGTGTACGCAAACTGATGGTAAAAAAGCTCTCTTAATTTAACACCAAATAAAAAGGTAAAGAGTAGGACGTATGAGTAACATTGCATTTAGAAACGTTTGGTTTTCATATTCGAACTACAATTGATTTTTAGCTCACGCCATTTTGCTATACAATTCAGTTGGTATACAAATCAGTCGGCATATTTTTTTATATCAAAATTCTTTCATATCTCACCTATCATATCTCTACTTCAACCTTCACTATGTAGAGTGCGACAGTGCTATGTAGTTAGATAAATGCATTGGAATCCTTTTGGCCTACCTGACACAAAGATGTAAAATGTTTCCCACAAATTGACAGTTGCAGTAAGTTGACTGTCAGCCTCAAGAGCATTCCACACTCTATGTATGCTCTTCGTGCCTGTTGGCATTGGTAAAGCCTTCATTCGCTATCAAAATTACCACCACATGCTGACCTTGAGCCGTCAAATTCACAAAAAGCGCGAAGCACAATTCACAAATACAATTTACCTGCATTTGAGGTATGATTGTATTGAAGTATGGATGCATTGATGCATTGCAGTGTTGTTAAAATTGTGAAATCGTGCAAGCAATTTTCAGACTATACCAAAAGTGGCGGTTTTGATAGAGAAAATATAATACGTGATTGGGCAGAGAGAGGGTGATGGTGCGACGTAGAGAAGAGTGCGCGGTTACTAGAAGTGAAAAGGAAATTGTGAGTGGGTAAGAAAGAGAAAGTTGAAAGGCAATTTTGTTTGAAAGAACGCAGTCAAACGATTTTGTATTAGAGATGAGAAGAATATCAGTAAAAATTTAAATTAAAAAATGGTTTGTTTAAGTTTACGGAATTAATTTTTTGATAAAAATTAGATTTAAGTTTAAATTTTAGGCTTAGTATTTATTAATTAATTTGCACGATCTTGGAATGATGAAGTTTTTTTGGTTTTTAGTTTAGTGCAAAATTAAGTTTATACTTCAGTGAAAAGTATACATTTTTTATAAATTTTTTTTCGGTTTTTAATTTTCTTTAGTAATTTTTTTAAATTTGAAAACGGCCAATAACACTGACGAAGTCTACAAAATCTATGTATATAAATATTTATAATGAAAAAGATGTGCTTGGAGTTGGACATTAGAAATTTTAGTCGACTGAAAACAAATATCTTGTTTTTTTTTAATATTTCAGGCCGTGCGAGAATTGAAGGTAGAAAGAGTTTGGACGAAATGATGTGTATGAAAAAATAAAAGAAAATCGACGTAGAAAATACATACACTTTATATCAGAATCCAAACTAAAAAAATATATAGTAAACAAAAAAATGTTAATGTTATTATCAATATAATCCAAAATTTGAAAACTTTTTATATAAAAATGTAAAAAATTATTTTTTATTGGATTAAAAAAGTACAATGTAATATGTTTTAGGATTTAAAATTTTGAACACTTAAAAATTTGAAAAATCAAACTATTTCATTTTTACGATAATAACGAAATCTAAAAACATAATTTTTACTGAATTAGCAAAATAAAGCCTGCAATTTGTTTTAAGATTCCAAATTTTGAGCAGAGTGAAGTACAAATACAACTTGTTTACCATAACAACGAATTTTTTTTAATATAAATTTGAATTTGGAAAGTAAATAAAACATAAAAATCGAAATTCTTAAAACATATGCTTATTTAAACAAAAAATACTTTTTTAAACATTTCGAATTTTTAAAATAGTTGAGTAAAGACACTATCACGATTTTCGAAATTTCAAATTCTTAAGTAAAATAAGTTCATTATATTTTAAAAAATGTAGTTGTTTGCACCTAAATAATAGTTTCGAAATTTGTAAAAATGTGCATTTGTTTTTGGATATTGAATTTAAATCATAAATCCAAATTCATTAAATTTAAGATAAAATCGAAAGCATTTTTTAAATTAAACAAATTTCAATTTTTTAGTTTAATGCAAATAGATAAGAAAATATTACTTAATTTTAAAATTAATATAAGATATTATTTCATAATTTTCAGTAATTACAATTTTAATATTTAAAAAAAAAATAATATTGTAAAATAATATTTTAATAAAGCAGCAGTCTTTTATAAAAAATTGATGAAAATTGTGAAATTTAAAGAGAAACACAATTATAAATATCCACTACAAAAATTCTATGCCAGGTATTTAATACAATGCTCACTTGTAAAATTTACAAATTTCTTATTTTTAAATTTTCAAAATCAATAAAAGCTATTTCGCACAAAAAATCGCCGCTAGCATAAATCACCGAAAACCAAGACAGTATTTGTAACGCAACAAAGATTTCCCGACCGACGATCTTCTCCTCCCAAATGCAACTCCGCTTCCATAAATAAACCTCAGCTGGTTTCAAGTAGACTTTTGTTAACCCTCAAACCGTCCGCCGCTTTCTATATACATTTTAACGCCCAATTCTGGCATTTTTGTTTTCCCTCCCCTTTTTTTCTGCCCATTTACACTCGACTTCTCTTTCCACACCCTACTCAAAATATCAAATATTTGGTTTCGCCTTACTCCTGCCTTTTCTATATCACTCCTCCTTTCTTCCCTCGTCAATTTTGTATCCCCAACTGTGACTTCAATACTCTCACCAAGTTTCGTGCCTTTGACCATCAGACCGCTAACATCATTTATTTATGCTATAATTTGTGTTTGTTATTGTTGTAATTTTATTATTGTTTTTCTTTTCAAAGCTGCGCAAATTTAGCTAATTAATGACTGTTTGGGTAAACATCTTGTGAAACTCGGTTGAAGTGTACTGCTGAAAGTAAAATTTGATTTATTAAAGTATAAAAGGGGAAAAGTAGAGGAAATTGAACTTTAATGGAATGTAAATTTTTGAACAAAATTCTTTCAATATACATATGTATGTATGTATTTGTGTGCTCGCGACTACGAAAATTTTAGGCTGAGGCGAAAATGCTTGGATTATTTATGTAAATGTTGCTTATTATTTAAAGATTATCGCCTTAGCAACTATCTCGAAGGTGAGTCACATTTTTTGCGTGATGCAATACTTTGAGGTAATTAATTATCCCATAATTTTTGGCGCTATACACAATGAATAGAGATAGGATATTATACGAAAAAAATAAGCGTAAAAATATGTACCATCATACAGCAAGTGATACTCAAAATTGCCCACCTGCGGGAAGTTTACAGAATACGTTATAAAATCAAACCTTAATTATTTCTTCCTAAAGAAGATCGGTTTATCAGACGCGTGAATCTTCCACTATTAACAAATTTAACTGCTACCGTTATTCTTTGTAGTATGACGATATGAATTGTTTGTTTTTCGAAAATATTGTAATCCTAATTTTATCAGCGAAATAATTTTACATTTATTTTTAGTGGCTATTGTATATAATTGAAGAGCAAGAGAAAAAGAAAATAAAGAACAATTTAATTTTTAGAGTTATAACACATTTTGTAAGATGTTTGCAGAAGAAAAACATTCGCTGTACGGAGTCGTCGTAAAACTGTAGGTCCCCCAATTTGCGTAACAACATCAAGACGCACACTACCAATTGTAGAAGAAGTTCGGCCAAAATCGCTTAAGTGGTTATAGCGCCAATTAAATAAAAATAAAATACACTTTAACTATTCGCCCTATGCTGACACATTGAGGTTTACTGCGCCTAAAACTATGACACAGAATATAACGCCATTGTCGCATTCTCATAACAAGTAAAATGTCTGTTGTCATAATTAGAGGCCCAAATTAGAGGCCCCAAGGCCTATGAGCCCAAATTTATGCTATAGTTTTTAGCTAAATTTTCTGAAATGATTTCTAAAAATGGACAAACGCATAAACATGGTATATGGTTTGTTTATTTTTAAATATAAGTCTTCAAAATTGAAGAGCCGGCTTGTTGAGGGAAAATAGCAAACACTCCTTCTTCAAAAACTATAAATTTTTTAAACGTAGCCGTGCTCAAATTAATTCAGCCAAAGGCAAAATTTAACAAATCGACAGGAAGTTAACTTTGGAAAACCAGAAGATATAATACGAGCGGTTAACTTGCGGTAACTGTCAGCCATACATCACCATTCAATGCCAGTTCCTGCTTAATAGCAATAATAGATTTTTGGCGGACACGTGTCTACACAAATTGTATAAATGACATTTACTCCTTGTAAAATAAATCCTCTTTTGAGGGGTGAGTGAAAAAAATAAAAATTTATTTATTGCTTGAAACCCAAAAATAATCTTAAATAAATGTCTGCTTGTCAGTTTTAGCCTCATGAAAGATAAAACCCTATTCCAAATGCGGTTACACAAAATAATTTCAATGAATTAAATGAATCGAATGTAATTAATCGTAAAATGCTTTGCAAACGCAAGCAAAATAGTAGTGGCAAATGATTTGCTAGCAAAAAGGCTGATCAAAGTGAAAAGCTAGACCAGGAGAGAGAGAGAGCAAGAATAGCGGAAAACGAGGCATTATAAACGCGTTTGAGAGTAAGGTGGTTAGTTATTATTTGGTGATGCATAAATTTTGTTAGCCAAATAGAAGTAGTTGGTCAGTCGCAACTGGCAATGCGCTGAGTAGCAATGGAACAAACCTGACAAGTTTGGGAAAAGCAAAATAAATCAGAAATTAAACAGCCGACTAGTGATGTATGTATTTTTTATAGGCGATATATTTAATTTGTTGCTGCGACATTTACTGCTTTTATTGACTTGGGCTATGTAGTGAAATTAATTTATTTATGTGGAGGTTTATCTGTCGCCTTACAGCTGATTTGCTTGAATAACTTTGGTGGTGGGTTGTGTGGTTGTAGCAGGATATACTATGTATGCATATATTTTGCACAACATATTTCAACCAATTGTCATAATTATTGTGCCTGAAAATATGCCGCAAAGACTTGAAATGAATCTCTTGAGAAATTAGAAAAAAAAATTGAAAATTTGCTTCTATATATTTTTATATTTCTCCAGCATGGATTTGGGCACAGTAATTATCACCATATTAAATTATATATGTTCAAATTAGGCATAGCTTTAGACGCAGTAGTTATGTCAATAGAGTTGCGATGATTTTTGTACGGATAGGGTTGTAAAACTCAAATATGAGACGACTTAAAATTAAGAAGATTTTATCGCTTGTCGGGCGACTTTAGAATAACAAATATGCCTAAAAAAATGCAACACCAGGGGTAAGGTATACATATTGAAATCCGCCAATTATTAATGGGCCAAGATCAAGTAAAATTGCTGGCTTGGTTTCAGGCGGACTTTTATTCATTCAAACATATTTCGAAATGAACATTTAGCATAGGGAACTAAAGGACACCATTGCCGGATGCCGTTTTTGAAATCTAGCGAGTGTTTTCTAATCTACACCCTTAGATCTGCTATTAATTAGCATAGAGAGGAAGCAATCCGAAGACATACCGAGATCGAAGCTGATCGGGGAGTGCCTGACTCTCTCTCTATCGACCGCTTCTTAATATTTACTTTCATGTCGGACTGATTTTGGTGCCGGGCCATAGCGACATTGTGGGAAACTGCATGGTTGATCAGTTGGCATGGCAGGGCACCCTTGATGATATGTATCCGTATGCAGGGGGCTTGTGAGGGCTCCGTTGACCGCTATGTCCGCTCAGCGAGAGCTGGGCAAATGCCACGATAGTGGTGGACCGAAGGACTTCGAAGGAACTCCGGACGCTAACAAAGCCGGGCTAACAAGCTGGCCGAGCATTATCTGATAGGAATTCATGCGGTTAGGCGGAATATAATCTTTGCAACTTTTCGCAGCGCAGCTGCTAGTATGATGACGAGATGGAATCATTTCTTCATATTCTTCTTCATTCAAAGTGACAGTCACTCTAAGTAATTGGAATCCTATCCAAATCCATAAAACATAACAGAAAAATACCAATAAATGGTTCGATGAATTTTAGTTGGCCTTCATTTTGTTCAGATTTGCAGTGCTGAATTTCACAATACAATTTTAATAGCTATGAGGTTCCATAGGTAAAGCACTTTTGGAAGCTTAGACATGACAGACTAATAAATTAATGAACCATTCCCTAGCTTAAAAGTCATAAAAGCTTTAGAGTAAAAGTAAGTGAGTTTTGTATAAAAAAAATTACAAATTCTCAAACAATGCATCATAATTACTAAGTTACGGCATACCCAGAAAAAGTTTCCGCACAGTATTTATTCTGCTAGATGCCATAATCAGTGCTGTAATTCAAATTTTGTATGCTTCATATTTCAGAAACAAACAAAAAGAAACATAACACAAAGCTTAAAGTGTCCTTGTAAAGCTTTTAAACGCACAAAAAATGCAGTCTACTCAAGAAGAAGAAGAATCCGAAGTAAAAGTAAAAGCAGTGAAGAAGAGTAAGTTGTATAAGTGGAATCGCTATGCAAAGTAAATCACCGATGGAAAAATATTAATGGAAAATTTAGTTTAAATTAAAAGCGTGAATGCTTGCGAAAAAAGCGATGCGCAAAAATAACAGTAAACTACATACAAACAAACATATACATATATATGCAGGTATAAAAAATGCATGCAAATTCATAGATATATATATATTCTATATATTTATACTGGTATACACTAAGCTAGCGCATAGCAGCATGCAATTAAAAACTTCAGCTCAAGGGCGCCGCCAACTACTGAAGGACTACATAGCCCACCGCCAATGGCAGCAGTGCACGTACATATATAGGTAGATAGGTTGGTATGTGTGTACAATGTACTATGGAAGTGTGGCCAAATAGGGAACGCTTAGGGATGCGCAGTGCGCGGTTGGGCCAACGGCGGCGTCACACAATGTCAGCGCCACGTCAATGCCAATGCTGCTCAAAGGCAGCCAGCATGAATGCCAAAATTGATGAAGCGTTCCTTCGGTGGCTGTAGTATATTCGGTTTTATCGGTCTGTTTTAGCGGGGGCGTATACGTAACCGACGAGCTTTGATGTTCATGATGGTGAAGAAAAACATGCGGCATGACTTAGCGGATAGTGAATGAGAAATAGCGCAACAAAAATAACAAAAAAAAAAAAAAAACAACGTATTGCAATTAGAACCGTAAGAGATAACAAAATGGAATTGAAATAAAAACCAGTGGCAAATTTAAAGCGTCAAAAGCTGATGGTCTCATTAAAGTTAATTTTTAGGAAAATTAGTGGAATAAACAGCACAATAAATGCAGAAAATTCAGCAAATTAATAAATAATGGCCGATTAAAATGAAAACAGATCAATAATGTAACAGTATTCATTGTTTGAATTGTAAGTAATCATAATCAGTAAAGTAATTTTAGTTACTTAGCATTCTATTATAAATGGCAATAAATTAATCGCAGCGCAGGCGGATATAAAATATGAAGTAATCGTAAAGAAAGAGTTGAAAGTGGAATTCCTTACCAATCTATTGGTGTTATAAAAAAAATCTGTTCGAAAAAAAAAAAATTATAAATTCACTATAAACGCAGTAATCGTCATTAAAAAGAACTGAATTACTCATTGTTTGTTATGATACAAGAATTTAACGCAAGTGAATCTTCTTAGAAAGAAAAAATTATCAACTAAGCAGTAAATTTACACTGATGAACGAGCAATTAATTACTAGGTGATTAAATAATAAGTAATAACACAGAGATTAAAGAGTAATCAATTATAAAGTTTATAATGTAGATAATTTTAACGCAGTACTAGCTTAAAATTATACCGTAAATATACACAAAGTAGTGGAAATTGAAGAATTGATATGGTAATTGATTTCTATGTAGTTGTAATCGTGAAGTAATTGGTCGCAAAGAAATTTTTATTATATGTAATCTGTCACAAAATAAACTTCATTAATGAGAAAGCATTTTTCAGCACAGTGTAATAAAGAACAAAATTGCAATCAATACGCATTCGAATTAAAACTTTATTCTACTGTAATCAATTACAAAGTTTCCCTGAAATAAGTGATTAATTAATGATTAAAAATATGAAAGTTCTGATAGTAACTAATTAATTATAAATACACTCAAATTATGCTCTCCTTAATTAGAAAGTATTTGCAACGTTAAAAAATTAATTGATTAATTGATTAGTATCATTGTAGTCGTAAAGTATTTAATAATCATAATAATAATATAACTGAAGTCCAAGTATGTGGTTTTAATCATAAAGAATTTAATTATAGCAAAATCGTCGTAATCAAGTAATTAATTATGGATTTGCAGTTTTCGTTAAAGTATAGATTAGTCCCATTTAAATAATAACTAATTAACATTAACTAATTACAAAGTAAACGTAATCATAAAATAATTGATTACAAAATGGAGTTAATCACAATCTAATTATCGAAAAGTAATTAATTACCATAATAATTAGTTGAACAATTGAGTTAGAGGTTTTAGTGAACACGAAAGGAAATTTTTATAGATCAATAGTATTTAAATTCTAATAATAACAAAGTAATTGTAAACAAAATGTAATTGATTACTGAGTAAACACAATCGATGAAAAATTTGGTGAAAAGGAATAATGATAAATTAATTATTCACAAACTAAGTAATTAAGTAAGCAATAGATAAATTATTTCATAAGCTATATTTTCCGTTAAGTAAAAATATATATACTATATGTATATATGAATGCCAAAAGAAGCAATATAACAACTTTGATCAATAAAACTCCTGCCAATTTTCAGAGCCAATTCTACTTTTTTTTAAATGAACTTTAAATAAAACGAAAATGAACCCTAAAAGCATGCTACAGTTAGTAAGCAGAAGCATTTACACATACATAGACTTAGTTTCATAATAAATATTAGAGTCAACCATACACTTTGATAGAATGCCATTTAATGGTAAGCGTAACACTTGAAATAACACTTTGCACGGTTGCTTAGTACTTGTGTAGTGGTGATTAGTATCACACACCCGATATGAATACTTACTCGCATACTTTTAGGTTGCATACTAAAGCAGAAAGTACGAGTAATCTCTCATACTAAAGCTGAAAGGCTCGCTGGCACCGAACGGCATAATGGACAACAGTTAGGCATTTAATTTATCTACATAAGTCTGAAGGTGTGTAAGTGCGTAAGCTAACATTAATACCTTTAGCTATGTAGTATGTTGCTATTGTTATTTTTGCAGCGCGCTTTTAATAAACAATTTATCTTAACAACTTGGTAAAACCAACAGTGTGACAAATGGCAGCTGTGTTGGGCGCCAACGGCGACCGTACAGTCGACTGGACTAGGACACAGTAGAATTTATTAGGTGAAAAATAGAGTAACATATGTTCGTTCATAAATAAATACATATATGCATGTACATATGGATATAGAAAAGTTACCACACATTTTTTCAGGAAACTATTGTGACGCCTACTTGAGTATTTTTATTTATACAATTTACAACTATATAAATTTGTACGCACATAATCCGATAAAACTGCATACAAATGAAATTGTTGTTAACAATGCTGTTGTTATTTATGACTTATAAATATAAATAATGCAAATAGAAATGTGAATTTTTATTGACTCTCCTACTATGCTTGCTTTCGATTGTAATTGCCGTTGTCAACAAGTGTTTGTTTGCAGTAATTCAAACTCGTTAGTTTACCCATATGATATTTAGTGCAAACAGTTAGTTTAAATTTATTGAACGAGCTTAGGTGTAGCTATATCCGAAAAGTAAAATTTTTAAATATTAATAAAACAATAAATGACGCTTGCCAATAAGAAATGTAACGTTTGGCATCTGATTATCATTTGCTTTGCACATTTTTTGCAGAACTAAATCAGTAGAACAGAATATAATGAAGTAGAATAGTTTTAAAGGTATGGCTAAATTTAGACAAAGAACGTATATTACACAGAAGTTGCATCATTCCTACAGTTTCGCTTGCACAAAATCTAATTCAATTTCACCATACCAGAACTAATTTGACTCTTGCTGATTGATATTAGAATCTTATTATATCCAATTGGTGTCTGGTGTGGTGGAATTTGAGCTAAATTCCATGCAACTTCTTTATAATCTACCTTGTTTGTTAATGAAATTAAATGAAATGAGACGGAATGAAATAAACCAAATTTATAATCTACCTTGTTTGTTAATGAAATGAAATGAAATGAGACGGAATGAAATGGAATGAAATAAACTAAATGGAAAGCAAAGAAATAAAGTAAATTATAATGAAAAATAATACAAATTAAACTAAATTAAGTGGAATAAAAAAAATATGAACAAAATATGGAAATGGAACGAACGCACGTGAAAAAAATTCTAACGGGATGAAATGAAATAAATTAAATGAAAAGAAAATATTTAAAGACATAAGTTGAAATGAAACAAAATCAAAATTAAATGAAACGAAGGAAAATAAGGAAAAATACGAAAATCGGCAATGAAAAAATATGAGAATGTAACAAACGGATTTGAAATGAAAGGAAATGAAAAAAAAATTGAACAAACCAGATGAAGTAGTTAGAAATAAAAAAAACACGGAATGGAAATCAACAAAAAGGAATAAGTTGAAATGAAAGGGGATCAAAACTAAATGAAAGGAAGTGAAATAAGAAAAAAATATAAAAATGAGGATTGAAAAAGACATGGAAATTTGTGGAAAATAAGAAAAAAAATAAAACGAAATTATTGAAAATGATATGAAATTTTACCAAATACTTGGAATGAAAAGGAAAAAATAAGACAGGGTGAAAAGGAACGAATAAACCGAATTAAATGCAAAGAAATAAAGCAATTTATATTGAAACAAAATGGAATAGAGTACAACGAAAATGAAATGAGATGAAATGAAAAATAAACAAAATTAAATTAAAAGAAGGGAAATGAGAAAAGGACGATAACAAGGAATAAAAAAAGAAAAATTAAAAGAACATAATTGAAATGAAAGACAATGAAGAAACGTTACACTATTAACAAAATCATGATTTAATCCTTTTTTTTTGGATTTTTATTTTTTCAATAAAAAATAATCGTTATTTTTAAATTTTCAATGAAAAATAATCGTTATTCCTTGATTTTTATTTTTCATATTTTATTGATGTTTTAAATTTTTTGATCATATTTGATTGATATTTTTTTCGATCACAAAACATATTATTGTCATTAACGACGACCAATTTATTTGCGTTCATTGAGATCGAAAAATTGTAAATACAAGAATAACGACTATAATTGAACGGAACAATAAAAATCACAAAATATCGATTAAATATGATCGGATAAATTTAAATCCAATAATATTATATCGATATGATTTTTTGATCTGAAAAAGTCAAAATAACGACTATTTTCCGTCCCTAGAAAAAACAACTTATTGCACTTTAGAATTTTTTTTTTTCAGACCATCAAATTCTAATCTTTCACAGACAAATTTATTATTTTAGTTAAACTTTTACCAAGATAGCCTGCTACATAACAGCTTTGTTTAATTAAATGTTGTTTCATCAGAACATTGTTATTCCAGGCTTGATTGGAAAAAAGTGAAAACTCGAGTTAATTGGGTTTTTCAAGATATGGCTCGCCCAAGCTTCTGTTATTCCTGGCCGTACATTGCAGTTACTTAAATTTTCACCTTTCTTTTCCGCAACTCATCACCTCTTCATCTTCTTTTCGTACGCTCTCCAATGACCGCCAACTTTTCACTGCCCAACCGTTATCCATTGCAATGCCTTTATTGCCTTCCAGTGTGCTATTAATTCAATTTCTTAGCGGTAATAAATTCAATTTAGGCGCTACATAGGCTACGCCACACCACTGCCGGACTGCAGTCAAGCGAGTGCTTTAAATTGTGAAATACATAATGTGAAACGATTTACGCAGAGGAAAGCAGCACCTTGCAACAAAAGAGGAAATACGCTGTTGAATTCCAATTCGATGCGCTGTGCGATATAATTCTTTTTCGTTTTCTTTATTTTAGTTTTGTGAAGAACAACACATCTTGTATCGCTTTAATATCAAACTACAGCTAATTGCTTTCAAATTGTCGGCGAGTGCCCGCAAGTATGCCACAATCCAAACAGATTTATTTTGCCTTATCAGTATTTGCAGATTAATGAGCTACTAAAAAAATTATTGGCACTTTAATCAAAATATTATTTGCATGGTATTTGCGATAGTTTGATAAGATTATATGCAGTATATGGATATTGTGTTTAGTTGAGGCTTGAAAGCCGGCTGGTAGTGTTAGAAGTGAGACCACTTGCGATTTGGTGTGTACGGCGGGAACGCTTGAATTTAAAAAAAAAAAAAACCAGAACACGGAAAGGAGGTTTCGTGTAGAGTGTGTGGGATAACAAATAGCATCTTATACCAAATTCACAAAATGATCAGTAGAACATTTAACAGAGTTGGAAATGTTTTATTACTGGCATGTGCGCTACTGCTTTTACTACATTTCACAAATCAGGTGAGTCATTAAAAGAAATACTCAATAGTCAAACGAGTGCACACAACTTATCGCCACCGTCTATTAAATGAGGTTAATAAACTTAAATAGTTGCTCAACAATTATGTAAATTTTCTTATCCGTTTTTAGAGCCCGCTAACGCCATTCGCCGCTGCTAATACCACCAACGCTTCTTACTATACCGCCGGTGTTGCGGAGTTTCGCCCTTCTCGAAATGCCATCAATTCACTGGACGACAATCTAGCCGGCTATTTGGAGATAATTAGTTCAGCGGCTGCTGAAAGCACCGACATCATTGTCTTTCCGGAGAGCACTTTGAATAGCAGAGCCACAGCTACATTTGTACCCGATCCAGCAACGGAGCTCAATACAATACCCTGCCTGCTGGGCAATACCAGCATCTATGCAGATTTTCTGGTGCAACTTTCTTGCAGTGCACGCCAAGCGCGTAAATATTTAGTTATCAATTTGACACAACGCGAGAATTGTACCAGCTCACAGCGCGATCCGCGTCCATGCGCTAGCGATGGTTTGAATATTTTCAACACAAATGTGGTGTTTGATCGCGAGGGGCGCGTAATTTCACGCTATCGCAAATGGAATTTGTATGGTGAGCCATCGAATTCAACTTACAATTTGGAGCTGGGTATTTTCGAGACGGATTTTGGTGTACGCTTTGGTCATTTCATCTGCTTTGATATAATATTTGATAAGCCACCGCAGTTGTTAATTGATTCGGGCATAAGAGATATAATCTTTCCAACAATGTGGTTCTCACAGCTGCCCTTCCTGACAGGTGAGTGAATGGGGTATGGGTTTAGCGGGTAGGGACAACACTTACATATTTGATGATTTGTCTTCGAATATTGCGAGGATGTTTATTGTCGGTCATTGCAGTATGTTTCAGGCGTAGGTAGCCGCCGCTACTTACTAGTGCGACCTCTGTAGGGAATATAAACTTCACAAATACTCTGATAATCGAGAGGAAATAAGAGCTCTTGGTTCAATAACGTTGCGACCGAATGAGGTGGTTATGATTGCCTGACTTCTCTTTCTAATGCTGAGAAATATTCCTACATTAAAATAATCTGGGTATCTGAGAATATCCATATCCCGGTGAATTGTGAAGTTGAAGTGTTATCCCGACAGGGCACACTTGCAAGAATTCCCTTGCGATCAGCTTAGTAAGTGCTTGACAGCTACTAGAACCTGTAGAGTCGCTATGTCGTGTTTTGGCCAGAAGCAGACTATGGAAGGTCCCGGAAGCTGTAGCGTTGTTGAAGCCACAGTCAAGCACTCATCAATTATAGGGATGTTGGCAGGGTACTTCCCAAATGAAATTTCATGTGGTGCACCTCAATATCAACACTGACCCTTACTGCGGCAACTGCTTGGAGAATGAGGAGTGGCAACCATCTCAGCACTTTCTAACCAGTTTTCCTGCTCATAACCGATAAGAGTCTTGAATGGCTACTCTTAGCTAAAAACCCAAAGCAGAAACCCTCTTAAAATTGTACCACTTTTATCTGTTTTGTTTGCGGGGAAAAATCACAAAATTAATCGGACAATGAACGGAATGGAGTTTGGACTCATATAATAGCCATAACTTAATGGAAAATTTCTCTAAACGTATGTGAACATAAGTAACTACGTGCGTTTTATTTCCGCTGCTTAGTTTATAGCAATCATAGATGGTTAATCTTATCAAATATTTGAGTACCCAGAACTGAGTTACCAAAATACAACAAATACAGCCTACCCACTAATTAGATACCACAGCAGAGGCTGCACTTTAAATATCATTACTTATTGCCAATGTTTGAAATGAAATCAGCATTTTATGATACGTTGGAACGCCGGTAAGTAGGTGAGATTGTAAAGGTTTACCATTATCTCCTCCATAATTCTAACAGCACGCGAAACAATTTTTCTGACCTTCACTTGACGCAGCAGGTTAGCGAGAAATTGATAAAAAGTGGCATCCGCGTGCAAAGCTTCAAACAGTGGTCCTAGTGCAAGAAGTTCCAGCACTAAGCGATAAATTCCTTGAAGGTCGTAGTATTGGCAGCCACAAAATGTAAGGATTGCTACCAGCCTTCTTTTAATTTCATTGCCATCCAATAAGTAAGTGGCATTCTAAGTATTGACGGTATGCCCAGAGCCTGTAAAATTTTCAAATTTACTGTTTTGTTTGCTGCAAATCTTATTTAGCTTCCTATGCTAAGTGACTTTAGGGGGATCACTGTTGCTTCGAGGTTTAACGCACTTTTTTGTAACAATTAACTCCACTTCCCTTAGGAAGAGTTCGCTTCTGTTTCGAAGTTTGCCTCTCTATTTTCCTAGCTCTACTGAGTCAGTGATGATCGGTGTTCTGGCAGCTGCACAAGAAAATAGCTTGCGCCTGAGCTATGCCCCAAGTCACCTTGATTGGCAATTGAGGCTTTTATTTTTACTTTTTTTTTCAAGTTTAAGAAAGTGTTATTTCTACTAAGGTGAGCAAAATAATCTGCTGATTCACGATATTGAGTTTGCATTTTATTCAGAAAAGAGCCGACTACTGATGAGGATGTGGATTCCAACATTTTTTTGTTATCCCCATCTATTTTTCTTCTCACCAAGTCTTCTATTTATTGAACTTTATTGCATATACAAATAAAGTTTTGGTAGTCAACCGTGTTCCGATTCTGGCTTTAGTTCCTTTTCAAAAATTGGCGGCGATATCCTTCTATCCAACGTTAGGAAATCTTCAATGTTAGGCACTCTAATAAAATTCTTAAACTTCTACATTCCAACATGAATCAACGTTAGCAGAGTTTAATTCAAACAAACTCGCCAACAAATTATAAGGCCACTCATGTACTCCTCCTTTCTTTCAGGCGTTCAATTTCAACAGTCGTGGTCATACGCCAACGATGTGAACTTACTTGCCGCCGGTGCAAGTCGACCAGCCGTCGGCTCGACGGGTACGGGCATTTACGCGGGACGCAAAGGCGCTTTGGTTGCCGTTATGAATACCGGAGATGGCGAACGTCGCTTGTATGTGGCGCAAGTGCCAAAATTAGTGCAAAACCCACAAGTTACGAAAAAATATTCGAACACAAGGTTAGCGACATAACAAGCGCGTCTCACACAGTCTGATATTTTATTAAAACGCGACTACTTGGAACAGTATAACAGCGTGTTAGTTCCTATGTTGAATACGACTGGCAGCATTTCATATACCGTGCGTTATAAGACTTTCGTTTGTCATTTTGATATGACCTATCATCAGCTGGATCTGCCAGCTACTGCCGATGGCCAATACTACACCTACCGTATGGGTGCCTATGCGGGTATGCGCGATGAACCGGGTGCTGATAGCACGAATGCGATACGTAATTGCGCGATCTTTGCTTGCACAGGTCCGGAAATAACAGATTGTGCTAGAAACTTTGCGGATAATGTGACACAACAATCGCAAATTGCATTCGATCGCATAGTCATCGAGAGTGACTTCCCGACCGATCAGCCATCATTGCTGATGCCGAACAGCTTGCGTGATGACCTGTTGCCTTTCGATGTGAATGAGTTTGAATGGATGGAGTTCGATAATACAGAGTAAGTATAATTTGAAGTGTGCGGCGTATTGACCCGATTTAATAAATGGCGTTTTTTTGCCACTTCACGCTCCAGTGGTTCACGTCACGTGCGCTACGCTTTGAATAAAACAACTTCCAATCTCTTGGCCTTTGCGATCTATGGTAACTTTTTTGATGATGTGGGTCCTATCGAAGAGCTGAGCACCATTAGCAACCAGGCGACTACGGACGGTGCGGGAATTTCAATCCAACCAACTGTGCGAATTTTGATCCTTGTGGGCCTACTCAGTGTATTTTTTAAGTAGAACAATATTTGTGACAGAAAGTAAGAATACAATAAACAAGCGAAAGCTCAAGCTATACGGGTTTCTTAAATGCAACGAAAATCGTTTGGATTAATATAAGTAAGTATTCAATATTGAGGGATTCCAGCTTGAAGTATTTAATTGACTGTGTTAGACAGCACTGCTAGCGGTGGAGTTCGTATCTTTGGGTTGATAGATCTGTTTATGGGTGAGAAAAATCGTTAAGGTCGTCCCGAGTTGAAAAAGATTACCACTAGCAGTTGGCATCGGAATTTACCTACTCTTGGCCTTGGAGAGGGGTCTCTCTTCAGCCATTACAATCAAACCTAAACTAAACTTTTACTAAGAGCTTCATGCGCCTCGTCAGGTTTATTTTGCTAAAGAGGTTCCAATTCAACCAAAACATTGCAGCTCTTAAGGAATGATGTAAGTCGTACTCGCCTCTATCCTCGTGCCTTCCTATCCTTTCATCTTGACTTTTATTTATCTATTGAATGGAATTAGGCAACGGGTGTAACAGATCTTGACATTCAACGATGTATTTGATGAAAATAGACAAATCTTGACTTTAAATTATATAAAGAAATGATTCTGGAAAGCGTAAAGAGTTGAGGTGATGCTAATCTTACCAATGTCTAGTTTTCTTACCGTATACCAAGCGACAAACCAATAAACTCCTAAGCATTCTGAACGTAAAGCCATTAGGAAGTCAAATAAAAAACTTCACAAAGCCATATACTATGAATATAAAACAGACCTCACTGATCTGTTAGCGTATACGTTTAGGTTATGATGTCAACCAGCGGAAAATAAGCAAATGTTCATTCATCCAACTTTTCCGGCACCACAATGATAAGAGATTTTAAGTGAAAATATGTCAGTAATGAAAAAATGTGAGTGGCGTCATGCCCCCTCTGTCTCACTACCCTTCACACGTCTACTCTTGAGTATATAATGCAGTTCAATGAAAATTTTTGCCTGCTCTACTTACAAACTAAACATCCATCCATATGTGTGCTAATGTTTGCTTGTTGTTGGCGCAAACTGTTGCTCCACTTGTTAGCATTCAACAGTCTTTACATATCTATGTACGTATGTATAGTACATACATATGTACGAGGGAATGGGAAATTCCTACTTACTTACCTACCATGCGTTTGCAGTTCAAGGAGAACTTGTTGGCGCTGGGGGAGAGAGAGAGAGTTGTAACAGAACTTATTAGTGTAGTGGTAGTATCCACTGGAATTCTCCAAAGGAGATGCAACGTTCTCTGGAGAGAGTAAGAGCTCGAAATTTCTCAATTAATTGTAGAGATTTATGGGAGAGTATTAAACAGGAGAGTCGTTAACACAAACACAATAAATTATTTAAAAAATATGTAGAGTTTATTTTAACGCACCTGGAATTTTATGCTTTGAAGTCTATACTCGTATATTAAAGCTGTTCATAAAATATGCATGATATTTGAAATTAGAGTGCGGAGATTAAGTGAACGCAGGGCATAAAGTTAACTGAATACGTAGCGTTTTTTTGTTGGGGACTTTAAGGTTAATATTTGTATTGCTATTTCAGTTGTAACAAGATGTCGGAAAATATGTAGGTGGAGAGCATAAAAATTAATAGATTGTGTAAATACGGTTTGCTGTTAAGGGTTTTTACCACCACCGAAATGAATAAGGAATTTTTTTATATTTATTTTAAAGTGGACATCTTGAATAAGATAAATCAGGGGCTCACTTAAATTCTGGCTTATAAATTATTGGGATAAAAACTTTAAGAAAGATTTTTTTTTAATTTCGAGCAGGAATTTGTTGGAAAATCTACATTACGAACTAAATAAGTATTCTAAATTGAGGTTAATAGGTCTATTAACTATTAACTTATTTAATGTATAAATTTTTGTTCAATCAATTACTAACGCTTGCTGGTTTAAATTATGCCATTGAATGATTTTCTATGATTAGATGAAATAATGCTTCATTAAATATCTAATTGTTTGAAAACTAACAAAATTTTAACAAATTTTTTAAACTGGCCTAAAATAGCTTGCTCAATAATTTTGCAATTACTAAGTTATAACACTTAAATGAAGCTAATATTTGAAGAATTTGTCGTAAATACCAAACATTTGCAGAATTGATATGGACCGGCCAGAAATTACAAACTTATATAAGTGGCCTAAATTATTTCATGAAATTATCTTTATCTGGTTAGCTGAAATGATGTTCGATGAAACAATTAACTGCTAGAAAATCGGTGTTTGGAACTGGTATAAACTGGTATAAATTTTCTCTCTCAGTAATTTTTCGCTGAGCGTGTGCATAGCCGCTATATTTACTTATAAAAACTTATATATTCAAAATTGGTATAAACTGGTATAAATTATGGCGTAGCATGATTTTTATCTGTTCAGTTGAAACGACGCTCGATCAAATCCTTTTTCATATGGTATAAACTGGTACAAACTACACATTTTTCGATGCGATTCTCTTACGAAAATTCATTGAGGGACAACCAAAAATGGTATCCAAGTCTGATTTCTTCTGGACGATTTTGGTATGATTATATTTAGTTTACCGTAAACTACACATTCATTAAAAAACAAATAAAAAATTAAGTTGTGATATGATAGGCGTTCATACGATTTCAAACCAATACTCATATCATAAAATTATATCATATGACATCGTCAGTTCGTCCTCAATAAATGCTTGGAAAATTGAATGCAACCTATTTAAAAAAAAAAATAACCAAGGACCCTCGAAACTTTCGGCTTTTCTCCCTTACTCGAAGTTCCCGCCAGTTCACGCGTCAGATAAGCGCTCTGGCGAAGACCGCATGAATGAAAGTCTTTGGAGACTATCCAGCGGCCAGCGGCTACCTGCAATTGGAGACATTCAGGTGAAAATTCCAAATAAAGCTAAAAAAAAACAAACAAAAAATAATTCCCTTCAATGAACAGCTCAACAGCGAACACCGAACGGATGGCCAGTCTGTTAGTCGGCAGGCGAACAGGCGCCAAAGTGTGCTTCGGTGGGGGCCGAGTTGCTGCCCGTCACGAGCGGGCGAACTGGGAGAGTATATGTAGTCAGTGCTTCAGCTACTGGCTGGTTTGAATAAGCATTTCTACATGTGTGCGTGCGTATGTTGGCGGGGAAATTTTTGGAATGTTCCCTAGCAATCTGCCAAGCTACTGAGCAACAGCTCTCCAACGCGACTGGCCAAGACTAGTAGGCTTTCAGCCTCCGAGCGGACAGCAACATAAATTTCCTCCCTTCAAAGGGATGCGCGCGTGCGGTGAATTTTTTTTCTGAGTGGTGTTTAGACTAACATACATATATAAATATATACACACATACACATACAAAAGGCAAGCATATTACCTGTATATAAAAACAGGCGCAGATTATGGTGGGCATGTGTGTGCACTGGTGAAAAACCAATGAATAAACGCAAACAGTGAATACATTGTGTGCAAAAAATTAAATAAAAGTGAAATAAAAAAAAAAAAATAGATAAATATATGTATGAAATACAATAAATAGTTTAAATGCAGTGAATTGAAATTGCGCGAATGGTAAAGTTAGTAAGACGTGAAGAAAATTAAAATTTTTTGAATGAATAAAAATGCTTACAAAACGGGTGTCTGAAATTCGAACGGAACAAGTTGAAAAATGAAAAGCGTTTGTTAAAGGAATAAAAAAATAAAAAATTGTGATTTTCAAAAAGTAAAAAGGTACAAAAAAATAAAAATATATATATATATATATGAATTCCGATTATTTTAACGAATTACTAAATTACAAATAGAAATTGTTTAAAATCTTTCAATATCGAAAGCAAGTTAAAGTGGTAAAGTGTTAAATTGATTTCGAAGGATTTGCGTATGTGTTGGAGTGGGTGCTGTGAGTTTGGAAAATAATACACAGACAACGACAGGTATTATTTTTTTTATATTTTTAAGGAAATTTTTAACATTAAATAGACGAAGCGCATTTAATTTACGAGTATTAGGTAAAAAAAAACTCAGTGATTTAAATTTAAAAATATCAGTAGCAAAATATCTTAAAAAAATCTATGTGCCTCATATAATTTTTTTTTATTATCTAATGCATAAAAATGTAGTTAATTGTTATTTGAAATTGCTCTACCAATAAAAAATATTTTTTTTTTCAAAATCTACAACAACATTTTCTACAACTGAATTGGAAACATTTCGCCAGTTCATTAAAAATTATTTCATAAAGTATTTAATTTCTTGAACAAAATTAAGTTTATTTTATTAGTTTCTTAACACTTTCGTTAACTACGATTATTGCAAAAAATTCCCTATTTCTTTTGATCGGCTGCTATTCTTTTTTAAATAAAAGAATGCACATAATTTTTTTTTTATAAATAACGACGAATACCTTTTTTTGAATTTTTAAACTGCAAACCAAATTATTTTGATTCCGTCTGAATTTATTGTAAATTTATTTAATAAAAATGTTGTTTTATAGCACGAATTTTAAACATATCCTAAGCTGATTTAAATTTATGCTATAAACATTATTTAAATTTTAAGAAGAAGATAAGAAATGGATTTAATCGAATTTCTTTGCTTAAATTAAGCTCTTCTAGCAATTCTTCTAGCAAAACAAAAGAGCGCGTGTCTTTTAGTGAACTAATTCAAAAAAGTATTTACTTAAACGAATGATATATTTTTAATTGAAGTGTTTAAAATTAATTCGGAACTCCTTTAAATACTAGACACATTTTTATGAAATTAACAAAGTGATATTAAAAACTAAATCGTAATGGAACAAAATATTTAAAAGTGTTTTTTTTTTTAAATTTTGAATACAATTTTCACGGATCACAGATTTTTCGCAAATCTTTAATTGAGCCGAGTAAACACTTCGGAAAAAAATTGACCACAGTGAAAGCTGTTTTCTAGCATTGCAAAAAAAAAAAATCTGCAAAGATTTAATTTGCAACATAATGTTATACAAATGCATTAATTAAATAATTTTAAAATTCATTTGATAAATGTTTCGCAAAACTAATTTTAGTCAGTTGCTTTTTTTTTGTTACAACTTTTAAAAATAATTAATTTTCAGTTGTGTTAGGAACATTCGTTGGAATTAAATTTTTTCAATAAAATATTTAAAATACCCGAAGTAACATATTTTATATGAGAAAGTACGACAGTTGTTTTTTTTTTTCAAAAAAGCGAGCATTCACCTGTGCCGTTGAAATTTTAAAATTTAAATTCTGTTTGCATCGTTAAAAAAATGTAGTGTCCGCTTAATTAAAATTAGTTTGCCTAGTTTTAGGCTCTAATGTTTTAGGATCTAATGTGTTCTCTTTTACCACAATTTTCTTTGCATCATTGGTCCCCAAGTTTGGCTACAGCTTTGATTAAGAATAATAAGTGAGCAAATTTCCAAGCAATTTTTTTAAGGAAGTGTAATAAATTTGGCGGATTTTTCAAATTTTGAAATCAGTACGGTGATTAGTAAAGGCCTGTACTAAATGAGGTTACGAAGTACTCATTGATAGCGTATCGCATACATTGAAAGACTCCTAAAACTCGTTAACAATTTTAGAGTATGTAACTTTGATATATCGCGGTGAGTCCATACCAATAAGGCCGCCCCCTCCCTGAAACCATCTCAGATGCTGATGTGGCTTACAATTGCAAATATTTATAAATAGTACATGCATGTTGGTGTGCCTTCGCAGAAGAAGCTCCTTGCGTCAATTCCATTTCATGCTGGTAGTTTATATGTGAAACGTTCATTTCCTCTACTTGCATCTCGAGTGTATGCGCCCTCATTTGCCGTTAGACACTTTAATTAAAGTGAAATTGCACGGAGAGTAGACAGCAGCAAAGCAAACAGAAATAAACAAAATAAAGCTAAGCTACGAAGCAGTTGGACTTTATTAAGGTTGTGAAGTTAAAAAGTAAAAAAAAAAATGCCATACAATATAAAAAAATAACATAGGTTTTGAGCAGAGCAAAGAAGAAAACTTATAGATGTGGAAAATCCCGAAGCTGTTACTTTGAGCAAAGAGCACGTTTTTTTCATCTAAATTCGTTTGCTTTTGAGCGCAAGCATTGAAAAACTTGAACTCTATGATTTGCCTATTAATTTACATATATGCTCTTATTTGCATGTGTATGTAAAATGATTTCGAAATTAAATTTAAGAAAAAAATGCTTTTACATTTTCATCCTTTTGTTTGATATGCGCGTAAATTTGTAGCAATAAAATTTGTTTAAAAATTTTGCTGTGATTGCTCCCAGATTGTATACAAATTCCGGTATTGTTTTGTATAAACGAATTGAGGAATTCAGCTGTAGATAAAATCAGGTATAAATGCAAACGTACATAGACGTACATTAGGTTTGTCTCAGAAAAACCCAAAATGCGATTTTTCCACTGCAATTATAAAATGTATTATGTTTCAAGATTTTCGTCAAAATGTTTCAGAAATGATTTATATGAGCTGGACCACCAAAAATGGCAATGTATATAAATAAAAAAAACGTTGTTTAAATACATATTTTTTAAATTACCTCAGGTGATAAAAAGAATACTATGAAACAGTTTCAGCTTAACCGTACGTTGGGTCGAATTCCCAAGAAGACCCAATTTTTAATACTAAAATAAAATATATCCAATCAAAAAAGTTTCAATCGAGCTGAAACTCAATGGTAGAATTCTGTCAAATCTAAAGCCATCTCCATCCTCCTCATTGCTAAAAAAAAATATGAGACCTAAGTGGAAGTGCCAGATAATCTAAAAGGACTTGGACCATGCGAAGGTTGTTACAAGGAGAGCATACAAAAAATGTAGTTACAGAATAAAGATAATACAAAAGATTTACTGCTTTACATTTTTTGTACAAAATATATGAAATCTCAATATGGGTAGAAATCTATACATATGGTTAGAAATCTATACATATGGTTGGAAAACACATTCAATTTTAAGGTCGACGAACGGTTAAAAGGTATCCATATAAATATTGTGATTTTTTTCAACGGCATCATAATAATGCGATTTTTAATGCTGTTTTCAAATCAATCCAACTCACGTAAATCCAATATTTTACCGAAATAGTTTGTAAGAAGACTTATATTTCTATAATATAATTAAGTTGAAAAAAGCGTTGATTTTTTTGTACGGGTAGTGCTGTATCCTAATGTACAATTATATTTACAACCAAAGGAAGCAAAAAGTTTTGGTAGAAACTCAGCTACTAACTCTACTAGTTAGTAGATAAATACTAGAATATATTTATATACTACATATATTTGCGGCCCCAAAGGAAAATTTAAATATTTTTATATCGTACGAGCTTTTGCGAATATATTTTTTTACGCTGTCGAACAATAATTGTTAATCTACATATAATTGAGCTATTGTTGCCACTAACTGCTGTTATTTGAATTTGGTGAGATAATTTCTATGAAACTACGTGACAAACAAACTAGAAACTACGATATCTATGTATATCGACGCATTTTCGCAAAAGTATCGTATGTATGTAAAAAAACGAAATTTTAAAGGAAAAGGTTTTTTTTTAAATTACTCAGCTTAGAATGGGAAAATCATATTCAAATTTTTTAGGTTGTATTGTAGTAGCCACAGGAACGAATGCCAATTTAATTTTTGTCAGTAATGGCGCATTTTTCTAAAAAAAATAAGGATTTTTAAACATACGATACTTTCGCGCGCTATGTTTTTAGGGGCTTAGCAGAAGTATGACATACGATAATTGCCGAAAAAAAAATATTTATTGTACGAAATATGCTGACAAAGGCAGTGTCATCATTTTATTATTACGGTATATATTTTATTATTACAAAATAATTAAACTAAGTTTAATCTTCTTCATTCGTTTCCTCCAAACAATCCTTTATTAAATTTGAATGTCGAAGGTTTATATATTCCTTATGATACTTTTGTGGTATACTATTTTTATTACATAAATTACTTAAGTCTATGAATTTTTTGTTGGTATATTTAATTTACAACTACATATATAAAGATTTAATGTTTTGGTTAACGTTGAACAAATTATTAAGTTTTTTGTTTGAGTTTTCGAAATACTCATAGCTTAAATCCATTGACACTGGTTCTTTTCTAATAATAGCGATACGTAATTTACTTAAGTTCAAAGTGTTATTTTTAAATAGTGAGTTCGCAAAAAGTTTCCAATTTTTAAAGTGAGTGTGATGTAATTCTATGCATTCGTACCCTGACGGATTTGTTCTTGAATTTCTAATGAGTGTCGTTTGAAACCAAATGAATACTAATTTGAGCTTTCACAGCCTCGCTTATCACCAGATAGATCAGTGAATATCAAAACGTACAGCAAGAATTAACGGCGCAAAGAGGAACAAACAATAAGCAAAATCAAAGGAGCCTATAATGAAGATATCAAAATCTTGTTACATATCTCTCTATACTTTTGTGCGTTTGCAGTAATTCGTTCCACATGAAAAAAAATTTGTATGGACATACGATAATTTAGCGCGAACAGAAAAATTCACAGTTACATACACGATAAAATTGAAACTTAATTTCTATTGGAACTATAGCGTTTTCAGTTATGTATATTATTTTGCAGGAAAGCGAGACATAAGTTTTCTAACAATTTGGCATTAAAATCTCAATTTCGATAAAAATTAACATAGGATACTTTCGCGGAAATGCGACGATATGATCATGACTATCATCAGTTTACTAACCAAGTTACAAGTCATATTTAAATTAATTTTTTTTTTTAAAAGGATGTAGCAAAACCACTTCCGCCATTTTCGTCGAATTTTAGTTTTAACATTGTATCGTTTAGCAATTCGTTTACGCACGTGTTTTTCGGTATGCGGCATCTCGAAAACTGCGTTTTAATTACAAGAGGGAGAGAAAGCAGTAAAAGCAGAAGAGATCACATTTTTCTTAAGACCACCGAAGTATTGTTTCCAAATTGAAAAGGTAAGGCTGACTTACGTTTATCTAAAATATGGTGTGGATACTTATAGGGTAAAATTTCGTTGCAAGCTACTTTCAGTGAAGTTTTAAAGAGTTGATTTTCCAAAGAGCTTTTGAATGGGTTTCAATGATTTCTTATATAAATATATCGTCACTTTCTGAATGAACTGTCATGTTCATTCACACATGAACTGCGGGATAAAGCGAAATTAAATTGCTGGGAATAAATATGAACGTTTGTAAGCAAGGATTTTTCAATCTGAATATTGGAAGCCGTTGAAGTACTGAGATGTGTACATTAGACTGGCTGATTTTTTATTTTTTTTTATTTCAATAGATATTGAATAGAACAAATAAATCTACTAATCATTCATTCGAGTCGAAGGCCTAGGAAGCCAGTACTCTACTCACCTTTCTTACAACATTTTGAAATTAAAAAAAAGCCTCGTGAAAGTCCACATTCCGAGTTCCGAACGATATTCAACTACTCTCCGATAAATTAAGTTTTCTTAGAATGTAGTTTTACAGTATAGATTAAATGGCATGAATGGCATTGCGGCATACATTCTGATATTAAGATCAAAGCAAATCAAATCGTCGGGGTTCTTTTCCATAATAAAATTTTTTCATATCCAAGCACATATCTACGTAAGTGTCACTCTCAAAATTTATACTCTAATATACTTAATATATCCCGTGAATTATGAAGGTTTGACATCTTTTTACAACCACTATAATTTTTTCAAACTGTTGCTGTATAACTTTTCGAATAAAATAATTTAATGATTTTATTTTAAAGGCAATTTTCCCCTCCCAAGATACTTCTAGATCCGCTCCGGTAGATCTACGTTATACATACATATGTATAAATATTTCTCGTATATTTTCCAAAATTTAGCTATAGACATTTGTATATAAATATTTCGCTAAATGTTTTTGTTTAAGCTTTTGTTTGGTTTTACCTATGTTTTTTTTTTGTAAAAGCAAAAGCCCGTTTAATTTATTGAAAATGCAAAAGTAAACAAAATCTCTTTATTTTTTTTTTTTTGCCTGAAATCAATGCGAGCCGAAACGAATTCGAAAATTGCTGAAATCATACATACTACATACACGCGCGTAAATAAATAGATTTGTATGCGTAATGTGAGATTAAATGTATACAAATTAAAACCATATATCCGTTCACCAGCCATGACTAAAATTAAATGTAGTATATGTTTTAGACGAAAATTCAAAAAAAAAAAAAAAATTACGGCATATTTTATAAACGTACAATTTTGATAAAAGTTCGATAAAAGAACTAGCAAATTTTTTACGAGTTATTGTTTTTCAGGAGTTGCGGTGAAAATTAACTATTTTGTGAAAACTTTGAGGGTACATGTATGAAGAAGGAAAAATATACAAACAAAATTACATTAAATCAAATATCGAAAGTTTTTCAAAGATGCGAATTTCGTCTCTTAAATTGCAAATTTAAAGTTTTATTGAAAGTTTTTTACATTAGGTATAGAAATTTACAAAACAACACATCTGAGCTCTCAGGCACACTTTCGAAAATGAGCAAATGAAAAAGGTTTGCGTTTTGTTACATTTTTTTTTGATCGTTAATTCAAAAGTAAGAAACCAGACGTAAAAATAAATTTTAAAAATGAATAAGTTAGAAGGATTTTTAAATTGAAAATTTTATTGAAAGATTGCTTGATATCAAAATGCGAATCTAATTTTTTTTAGTATGGGTAATATAATGATTTGTTTTTGTTTTAATTTATGAAATCATTAACTCAAAAGTAAGCATGCAAATTAAACACAAATTTAATTTAGTTCTGTACATGTCATTCAAAAATGTTGTTTTTTTTTTTTTAATAAAAGTAAACTCAACGGTTACTCTCTTTCCCACCCAACCGACATGAGGGGCGCAGCCGCATGACGCACGGATCTTGTTTTCCTTTAAAATGCAAAATTTTAATTTTGCTTGGTATGGTAAAAATTACTTCTGCATAAAGTTATTTTCAGAAAGAAAAAAGAAGTTGAAAATTGTGAAAATATTGAAATTATGTCTTTTAATGAAAACGGTATTTGAATTCACAAAAAACGAAAATTAGAGAGTAAAAAAGAAGTTGAAAATTGTGTAAAAATATTTTTGGAAGGCGAAAATGTGGTTCAGTTATTTTTAAAATTTAAAATTGTTTTATAGTGTGAATTTAAAAAATTATAAAAAAGAAAATAGTAAATTTATAGGTATTCATAGGGTTTTGATGCTGAAATAAGTTAACTTATTTAAAAAAAATTGTATTTTAGTAAAATCACAAGTTTTTGAGCTACTGATAGAGACAATTTTTGCGATTTAGCGAAACTAATTAGGATTTATAAATTTTTCGTAAGTGTCTCTCATTTTTCTGGGTTATAAAATACATATATTCATTTTGGATTTTTGGATTTGCAAAATTACGAATTTGTAAAAGAGAAAAAAAATATTTACTAAGTTTTTAAATTTGGTTTTTTAAGAAAATTAAATTTGAAATATTTTCATACCATTGTTTCAATTTCGAAAGCTTTGAAAACTGTGCAAAACAGCTTCTGATATAAATTTTTTTTAATACTCGATATATTTTTATTCAAGGAGAATTAATACATTTTTAAAGAAGTAATAAAATATACTAAAGCTAATGCAAGTTTCAATTCAGCGCAAAAAGTAATTTTGAAAAAGTTAAAATAGCTCATTGTTAAGAAAACATTTAATATGGAAATTTTCAATATTTCCTTATATTTTTAAAAGACGCGCAGTAATAAAATACATATAAAGTTTAGCTTTTTTTCAATTTCCATTACTGAATATTTTTTTGATTTTAAAATAAAGAACAAAAAACTAAAAAAAGCATGAAAATATTTTCAATTTATTAAATTAAAGAAATAAAATTTTTGTAAATATTTTAAAGATAACTATTTTATTTCCTTTACCCTACAAATTTTCAGTAAACGATTTTAATAAAAAGTTAAACATAAATAGAAATCCAAAGTAAAAAAAATTAGGCCTTATGCTTTCTATTTTACTCATCGAAATATTCCATTACAATATTTGCCATCACTTTCTTTCACCTACGGTTCGAAAAATGTAATAAAAAATTGTATAAACAATTAATTTGAAAATTCAATTTCGGAAATAAATTTGCTTACAAAAATTTAAGAAATTCCTACATACAATAAGACCGTCGGACTAAACATAAAACGGTAAATTTGTGTGGAAGTTAATTTTTAATTTGTGTTGATTATTTCGCACGTGCGCTCTTGAGATTTCTTGTATTCTATACAAACGCTTGCCTAGTTCATTAACTTTAAATTGATTTCTGGCGATGAACTTTTGTTTTCAGTTTCTAAAGGTCTAAGAAATATATTTTTGGGAGAAAAATAAAAGATTTGATTGTAGTCGGCCAACGATTGCAGATTGTTTTTAATTCTATTAGAAAAAATATCTTTTATCGGGACAAAGAAATATAAATTTTTGTAATTTATCATACATCTATACAAAAAATCGATTGGAAAAAAATTACGTTTTAAATGTTTTTGCTGCTGATTTTGTCGCTTAATCCAGTTAGAGTGAAAAATGTAATTTTTTAAGCAAATGCTTCTACGGCTGGGAGTATTAAAAAAAAAAATCAAGATCAAAATGTAATATCTAATTTTAGTGTATAAAACTTTGCATAAAAATCTTTAAAAAAGAATCCACAAACACTTATTGGCGAAAAACTGGGTGCCTTATTATAATTGCAATTTTGTTTATAAAATTATTTTAGTATATACATATGTAGGTAGGTATGTATACGAAAATATGTGTGCCATGTATATAAATATATTACTGGTGAAAACCCATGTGTTAACGAACTGTTTGTGTTTACAAAGCAACAACAAATACTCAGTATACATATCAGCGGATGGCAAACAGCTGCCCCAAGCGCAAAAAATTGTGTAGCACACACACACACGCACACACAGTTACTCACGCAAAGTTGCACTATATACTACTCACATATCTATGTATGTATGTATGTACATACATACAATAGCGCATAGTTGAAATAAAAATAAATAAACAAAGAAGTAAATCAAAGAAAAAAGCAGGAAGAACTGAGTGGAAACAAGTAGTGAAAATTTCAAACTAGCTGGCAGGTGCCAATGCAGTTACAGTTATTGTTGCAGACAGGAGCTGGAAAATGTTAAATAATATATAATTTCGTGTGTATACATATGTAGTTTTGTACATATGTACGTGTGCGACCTTGCAACTGTATATAAATAGCTATATTTTGCAAACCTTAAAGGTAATAGTTGTCACTCCTAAACTGATATAATTTTTTCACGAAACTCAGATACATTTTTGATAATTTTCCGTAAAATTTTTATTTTCCATAAAATATTATATTCTTAATATTTCGAGCAGTTTTATCAAGATATGCAAATCTAATTTTGGAATGATTTTAAATAATGAATTTTATGCCACATTGTGCTTTGACTTCATATTGTCTATTTATCGACCTTTTTTATTAATCGCGAAGTTTTTCTCACTGGTTTATACCAAGTTTCACTCTCAAAATAAATAAATTAGAAAAGCGTACCAGTGTGCTAATATTTTTATTATTTATTTTTAAAGGTTTCCATACAAGTCTGTTGCAATTCATGATCGTTTTTCTTTCACAATAAACCAAACTTTACACCAGTTTCTTGATTGAATGCAAGAAAAAAATAATGGAACTGCTATTTGTTTAAACTTTGGTTCTTATATTCAGTACTTATTTTTTTTTTTAGATTTTTTGCTGGATTTTCTATAGTTCACACTTTCTTAGATTTTCATACCGATTTCTTTATTGTTTGTGTCGCCTCAGCTGGCAGTCAAAAGAAAACTAATTTTAATTAAGTTGAATTGAAGTTATATAGCTTTAAACATTTTATACCAGTTTTTACACATTTGTATACTAGTTTTTTTTTTACTTTCTAGCGTTAACCTCTTATTTTAGCTATTTGTTCAAAATTAATTTTGATTTTGTTGCTAGGAAAGTTATACTCAAAACCTTTTTATAACGAAAATACTTTTAATAAATTCTCACTGCTGTTATACACTTATATGTATAAGTACATACATACAAACATCCGTGTTTGTAAATACTTATTTATAGCTACTTTATTACTTATTCCATTTTACCAAACTATAAAGAGCTACATATTTATATATACATATGTATATAGGTAAATACTTACAAATGCATGCAAATCTGCTCACATTCTTGTGAATTTTGCCATTTTCCATTTTTATTTGCATTTCCATTATGGTTTTTCTTTTACCCCCAAGAACATACTTCATGTTGAATTCGGAATAAATTAACTCTACGTATGAATATTCTCACTTCTATAAAATATAAGAAATAAGCCCCAGGAACAGCCACTGATCCGCTTCAATGATACTGTTTGTTGAACTGTCAAACGCACCAAGAAAATAAAACCGTAAAAAGCAAACAAGTAAGCTTCCAGGCAACGCTAGTCTACAACAAAACATTGACAACTTTTCACCAGCAGTTTTATTTTTATTATTTTTATTTGCTCGATACATTTCTTCTGCTTATTCCATTTATTTATTTTCCGCTCCACTACCACATTGTAGAGCGCTTATCCGTTGAATAACAGTAGATAAAAAAAAAGAACGCAGCAGAAATAAAAAATGCAAACAGTAAATATCTACAAGAAAATATCTACACTTTAATTTCATCAAATCGTTTGTACGCGATTGAGTTGTTTCCATTTGGCTGCCGGCAAAATGGTGCAAACGACGACGAAAGCGCTGACAATGGCAACAGCAGCAAACAACAGCAAAAACAATTGCAACAAACAAAGAACAACAAGTGGCACAAGTGAATTGTCAGTACGATGGGTCATACATATACATATTGTCTACATGTGTATGTGTGCATGCCACAAAGTACATATTTTTATGTGAGGCATTGTATTGGAACGTTCCATGGTAGTTGAAATAAAAACAAAAAATTTTACTGTATTGGTTTTGTAAACAAAAGTAAAATAAAAATTCATTGCATATTGAATTGCTGCCAAGTTTTAGACAATGCTTGTCTGGTCGCTGCAGCGTGGTTCCTTTCCAACCTTCACAGTCCGTCCAATCAGCTCAGTTTAAAAATTTTGTCAGTTGCAAAAAAAAAATTAAAAAAATAGTAAAAACGTGAAAACATAAGCGAAAAAACCAAAGTTAGCGAATGAAAGTGATAGTTAATTTTTTGAGCAATGAAGTAAAAATGAATTGACGAATTTGAACTTAAAAAAACTCTGAGAAAACTAAGCTAAAAACTGCAACACTTTAAAACTACTGCCACCACAAATCTTTTTGCGACCAACAACAACCACCTCGGATCATGTGGTGGCAACAAATTTAGTTGATGGATTTTCGTTTTTGTTCAAACAATGCGCGCGAAATAAATTGAGAAAATTGGTTGAAGAAAAAAGCACTCAACGCAATGAAATATTTTTTTGTTTTATTTGAAATTTTAAAAGGTTTTTAAGTACACTGCGAAAGGAATGTGTGAATGGGTAGAAAACGAAATATCACACAAAACTTTGCAGAAATAATTGAAATGTCTGGTAGAATAGCTGGGCAGAGGAGCACACTAAGAAAGAAATAACTGTAGTTGTGAGCTAAGAAAAAATTTAAAATTAAAACATTTTTAAATACGTGCATTCTGTTCGTACTGAAGAGTAATGAAAATATGTTTAGAAAATGGTATAAAATCTAAATTGTTATCAAAGTAATGTATAAATTGTACATATATAAAACAAAGGAAAACATAACTCATATAATGAATACATATAATAAAAAAGTAATAAAAAATTGTATTGTGAAGTTAAATATTTCCGTTTGGATTCAATGTTAGTCAGGCAAAAACTCCTCGGCTACTCTGCGGCTCTATACAAAACTGATCTCACTTATGTTAACGTAAATTCTTCTTAAAAAATGTAGCTTCAATGAAATGAAAAACAATATTTTGAATAAATTTTTCAATTGGCATAAAATGTTTTGCAAACTCCTGTATAGTTTTTGGTTGAAAAATATTATACGAGTATAAAATAATAAAAATATTATACAGAATACACAAAATACTATAAAATGATATAAAGCTGAATAAATAAAAAATAATATTTAAAATGAAATTGTAAATTTGGTATAAAAATAAAGAACTGGCATAAAAACTGGTATAATGTTTTCCGTTAATAATAAATTATTTTACAGAAAAATTCACACGACTTCAAAAGTATTACAAATTTGATAAAGTGAAATTGACTTGCAATTTAAAACGAATGAACTATGAAATTCGTATAAAAACTAGATTTACAGAATTTCAACACAGCCATACTAATTATATTTCCTTTCTTTAATTCAAATAGATTCCATCAACTTAAGAAAATAAATTACAAATGGAGTATAAAAGAAAAAAACTGGCATAAAAACTGGTATACTATTTTTTGTTAAAATTAAATCAATTATATTAAATTGGCATTGACACCGAATTCAAAATTCGTTTTCTGACTAACTATTTCTTTCAGATCCTACATCCATACAAATTAGTTGTTGCCTTACTAACCATAGTAACCAAAGTACACATATCTACAAAAGCACACAATACCATCAACTTAACACAATCGCAAAATCTTACAAGTAAATTAATTAATAATGGCGATTGTAACAAATGAGCACCCACATAATTTTGACTGCAATCGTTCAAATAAAGTCACTATAAATACAACACAAATGTAATGAATGAAACGCGTATTAAAAAAAGAAAACAGCTCGACACAAAGTATAAAAACGCGCAGCATACATTGGCTGCCAGCTGACAGCCAGCAGCGTAAATTGAAATTTAATTCAGAAATATATAATTATAATGATGATGCTGACAAATAATAAACACATTTTTATTCCAATTGTATTGTTGGTGTTGTAGTTGTTGTTGGCATCATTATGATTATTGTTCAAACTTTTACGAGAGCTAGTAATTAAAATTGTGTACTTTAATTAAAGCAAACGAAGGGAGATAGTTGTAGGAAGGTGCCCTTTGTATGGCACGCTGCGTTCACTTTGCGGTTGCGTATACGCACTGGCACACCAACAGGCTGCCATAAAGTACTCGCAAACCTACTTTTTGTTACTTGTTTATTGTTGGCTGGAAATGTATTTATATGAATTGAAATTTTTTCGTGTTTTTTGTTTTTAACTTCGCTAAAATATTTATGTTGCGGAAAATCAGTTCGTAGAGACGTATTTATGTACATATCGCTGCATCTCTTCAATAACCACGTAAGTGACATTTTGACGAAATTGATGTTCTTATATTTTTTAACAAAAAAACACGTTTGCAACTTAGTTATGAAGAGATCTTTATGACTTTGTGAGAAAAATTTTTTTTTAAGGACAATTCAAGAACCTCGTATCTCCAACTAATTTTATATGTTAATGCGCAAAACTCGTAAGTACAATAAAAAATTTTTTAAATAAATATTTTCTGAGTATATGAACAAAGTTTACAATATTTAATTTAAAGTCTCACATTTTTAATTGATATTTATAATCAAAAATTGAAATATTATTGAATTTACTTATCTTATTTTTTATTTAATTTAATTATTTTAGACACTGTGATTACGATCACATCTCTCTTTCTCTCTTTTCACTGCCAGTACAGCATTTTACTGTACCTTCTTTTTTCAAGCAACTTGAGCAAAGAAAGAGAATTATTATCAGTTATTCTTAGTTTTTTGCTTCTGATTAAATTCTTTCTACATAAACGTTTTTGCTAATTTGATCAGTTGTAAGTGGACATTGATCTAGTGACATCGTTTAAAAATTAAAAACCAGTTATATATATAAAAATACAATTTTGTTCATAAATTTCTTCATTGATCGAATAAAGTAAGTTGTTAAGACTTTTGTTATCTGATTACATTGCGGACCTGAAACCAGTATTTTTGTTCCTTTGTTTTCATACAGTTCATAATGGATGGCAAAGTTCTTGATGAAATAAGTGGACTTTTTATAAACAATTCAACAGTGCTTGAATATGACGAAAAGTCAGATTTTGCGGACGATAAAAATTATATTTTAGATGAAAAAACTGGACGGTTTGTGGCGATAAACAACGAATGTCCACAACAAGACTATGATGTTGATTTTGATGATTTTTCTACTTCCAACGACCTGTATTTTAGTGACAGTGAAGTAGATTGCTTCGGTGCTCAGCTGGATACATCCACAGGGATTGTAACCAAAACCAATAGAAAAAAAGGTCAGAGTGAACCAAATAAATGGGAAAGAAACAGAATTAAAAAAGCTAGAATGACAGGAAAGGAATATTGCAGCAAACAAGTTGTAAAGGGTAAAGAAGCAGGCAAAAATATAAGAGAAAAAAAACAGTTACAGCCATTATGTGACCTTAAAAAGTGCAAGAAAGCGAAGCATTTAAAATGCAACGAACTTAAGAGTTTTCAACGGCAGGAAATATTTAATAACTTTTGGACGAGAACGACATGGTCCCAAAGAAAAGTGCTGATAAGCAGTTTGGTTAAATAGGTGCCGGTAAAGCGGCGTAAACAAAAAGAAGATGTCTCTCGCCGACGTTTTACTTTTCAATATAGTCTTAAAATTGACGATGAAGTTTTTCCTGTTTGCAAAAAAACGTTCCTAAACACTTTCTGCTTAAAAGAATGGTCGGTCAGAAACTGAGTTTTAAATAATGACAATTACAATATTCCAACAAAAAAATCCAAAGGCAAGGCTAAACATGTCTTAAGTAAGCGCGATAGCGCAAAAAAATTCATTTTGTCTTTACCTAAAATTGAGAGCCACTATTGTCGCAAAGATTCAAACAAAGAATATTTTGACATAACATACCAGTCAATTAGAGAAATTTACTCTAAGTATGAAGATTACATGAAGAGTAAGGACGTCAAAAATAAAGCCTCGTATCATACTTTTCTAAAGGTAATCCATTCTCTTAATGTTGGTTTGTACAACTCTGGTATGTATTTCAAACTAAATTATAAAGAGGAAAGGATTTTATCGCCACAGAGAAAACTAAAATATGACATTAAAAAAACAATACTCCCATTATATGAAAACCCACTGGAAATAAAGAAAAAAAAATACAATGATTTGCAAACCTTAAAAAAAGTCATCCCTCAAGAGTACTGGGACTTTTTTGATAACTTAAAGTTTATTGAAGATAGCTAAGCATATTTTGAAGTTTTTTTCATAAAGCCAGATTTTTTTAAATGAACACAAAAAACACAAAAAAATCATTTTGTTTTGTTAAAGTTTTCCTTCATAATTAAGATTTTGTTTTTAAATTTTTTAATGGAGAATGATGTTTAGTTGTAAATTTGATAATAATATGTATGAAAAACAATCAAAATTGCGTTGAAATAAAAAAAAATTATCATGCTAAAAACTCGTAAGTACCAAAAAATGCAACATTTTTTTATAACCAAAAACACGTAAGTACAAAAACCCATCGTAATATGATATAAAGAACACAATTTATAAGAAAATTATTTCAATTTATTTAACAAACGTATAAGCTACAAAATTAATAAAGAAAAAGTGCAAAGTCTATTGCAAAATCAAAAGATATTCAGTTTTTTATGTCCTTTGAAAAATGATGATTTGTGACATACGTGTTTATTGAAGAGATGCAGCGATATGTGCGTGCACTATATTGAGTTTGTTAAATGTTGAGGAATAAATAAGGCGCTCGTTAGCGAAATTTATATGCAGCTGTCAATAACATTTTAAGTAGGGCGTGTTGACAGGAGGTCAGATATAATTTTTTTACTTTTATTTTTATTTTCATTTTAGTATATGAGAGATTTTATATATAATTTTGTATAAAAACTGGTATAAAATCAAGAATGAGATATTAAGCTCGAAGATATTAAGTAAAACGCGTACGTAAGTATTTTAAGTGATATATATATATATACAAGATATTATATATTATACTTTATAAAAACTGGTATAAAAAATAGTATGAAAATTTAAGTTAGGAAATAATAAATGAAACTAGTATTGAAGTCGCACGACTGCTTTATATACAAGATTTTATCAGACTTTGTTATAAAAACTGGTATAAATACTAGTATGAGATATTAAGGTAAGATATATAAAAAAAATATAATGCATATAGAAGCCGCTGGACTGGGATGCTCATAAGATTTTATACTTAAGTTGGTATAAAAACTGCTATAAAAACCTGTGTGAGATACAAGTTAATAATAAAAGAAATAATGTAATCATTTGGCGCTTATACCAAATGGTAGTAGTTTGATATTTCGCCGAACTTCGTCTACAATTTATGGTGTGCATCTTGATGTTATAACACCGATTGAGGGTCCTACTGTTTTACGCCAATTCCGAAAGGCAAATGATTTTTGTGAGAAGTTTTTCATAGTAGAAATACACTCGGCGGCTTAACAAATCATAATTGATTTCACTAAAATTAAAACCTTAGGTATAGTTGTTTTTAAGTAGGCTAAACCATTTGGTCTAATACACAATGTATCAGATGGTTTTTATAAATTCTTTGGAGATTCCCATTTTACTTATAGATGGACTCCTCTACTGAATACTTCAAGTTTTCACCAGAATACTATAGAGATGTCAATTGTATTTATTTTGCATAAGCATATACTCATTTTTTATTGATTTAGGCAACCACCAGTATAAGTACATCTGTTGTGGCATTTCAAAAATTATTCAACTTATTATCTGGATTTTCCGCTGAGTTATTTGTGGCGCGTGCATCACTTTATACTTGTACAACAGAATTATGTATGTGAGTATGTCGTCCATCAACAAAGAATAATGTACTCCCTCAATATTTTTAAGCATTCATAAAATGATAAATTTGCTGCTTTATGGGTGAAGAAAGAAAGATTACTTAAGTGAAGAAAGATATAAATTGCTATTTGTAAATAGATAGTTGATTTCTGTTCTTTATTGAAATATAAGAAGCGTAAAATTTTTTTAGAAGCTAAAATAGATACTGGGGTATTAAATTTTTTCTGATATCCGTTTATTAGATTTTTTCAACTAGTATAAACTGGTATAAAATATTAATTCGTCATCCAATATTAAATATTCTGCCTGACATATTCATACAGAAAATTTGGTCGAACATCTAGAATGAAGTTAGTATTAAAAGACGATTATAATACATTAATCTTAAAGTCTTAAATTAGTCTTAAAGCTTTTACTGAAAATTTGTAAACTGGTATAAACTGGTCGAAAACCCAGTATATATTTTTTATTAAAATATAATGAAATAATTTGTCTTAAATTGTTACTGCCCAATTCTAAACTGGAATGAACAACTCGAAAACTCAGCATACATTTAGTATTAAAATATAATACATTTTTTTGCTTAAAACCCGGTAATAACCCGTATATTTATAAATTGAATTCAGAAATCGACAAAATTCCTCACCTACAACCTATGCATTTTCTGACTAGCTAATCAAATAACAATTTATTATATTTTTCAATACCAATGCCTGCTTATGATTAGCATTTCCAGTAGAAAAATTTTCTGTAACAATTAAAATATTTCCTCTACAACAGCGTATGCTTTCACTGCACTAAACATATATTTACGGTTGGACTAAAGGCTATCGGTATTGTCAGATCAAATTTTTAATCAAAACTCTCTTTACAAAAGCCAAGCAAACAGCAATTGAAAAAGCAAGAAAGACGAAATGTGCTCAAAACATATGCAAACAAAAAAAAACAAAAATAATGAAATTAAAATTCAGTGAAGCCATTGAATGCAGCAATTGAATTGAATTGATTTTGCTTTCATCACCTCTTTTGCTCTTATCCCATTTGTGTACGCACGGGTTGTGGTTATTAAAGCAATAACGTCAACAATAACAACAAAATATTTAGCTTGAACTGAACGGAATGCACCGTGGGGCGGGGAACGAAAATAATATTTCAACTCAATAACCGAGTAGTCTACAATATGGGCGAGGGAGAGTAGGGTAAAGGCGGCGGCAGACAAACAACTGTTGCCAATTCTAAGCATTGTGACGTTGGTGTTTTTCCCAATTAAATGTATCCACATGTCTATCAGTTTGTGTATATAGACTCGTAGTGACTTCCAATTGACTACAACAGTCAACAGCACCGCACCGACAAGCGGACGTACGAGTACCACATGTAAGGGGGTCAGCGGTTAAGGGCGATCTTCTGCTCAGTATTGACATTCCAATGAAATGCAAATGTGTTGCAAATTCAATTTTCAAATTATTTCAATTGAATAACTTTAGCGCGCTTTTTATTTTCTTTACAGTTGTTTGCGGTAGCTGGAATTTTTTTGCTATTATTTTGAAACTTATAACTGAGTGACAGACAAAAATATTTTTCTTTTTAGTTTGTGTGGAATTGCTGTAGTCTATTTTGAAAGCTTTTGTCTTCATGACTTTGTGTACGATACTGTTTGCTTTTTGTACAGCACTTTATCTAAATTTTAACGCACTGGAAGTTGCTGAAAATAATGTGTGGTGCCAACTTTACGCAGCAGATTGAATCATAAAAAGCAATGTGAGCAAATGGTTTGGGGCAAGTAAATTTTCCATGTTTTTTATTGTAGAATTTAAATGTGTTTTTTAACTAGACGACGGTAAAGAGGCTTGTAATAGAGAAGAATGTTATAAAGTCTACGTGGCAGTTTAATTAAACAAAAATTGGGATCCTCACAGCAATGCGAAATGTCTGATAACTGTCGAATTTTCTAAACGAGAATGCTTACTATATCAATTATGGCTAGTCATCACTGACTGAAGCTAATATTGGAAAAACAAATATAAAACAACAAGCAAATTAATTCACTCTGATTTTCACTGAGCGAAAAGCTCCTTAATAAATTCATTAAAAGAACATTTTTTGATGCAATAATACAACCGTTTTATGTTAAAAACATTTACATGTATACATTTTCGTTGTAACAAAACTAGGTTAGATTTAAGAAAAACTGGTATAAAATTTGGTATAATTATGCAAATTACATAAGATAGGAATTGGAAGACCAGTGTTATAAATGCGCTAAAAAAATACATAGGTATATACATTTTTTTTGTAACAAAACTAGGTTAGATTTAAGAAAAACTGGTATAAAATTTGGTATAATTGCGCAAATTGCATAAGATAGGAATTTGAAGACCAGTGTTATAAATGCGCAAAAAATACATTTGTTTGAAACTGGTATAAAATTGTCTAAGATATTTTTCTATTTAATTAAATGTTATGATTTTAAAAGTTCGAAATCGCATTTTTATGGCTATTTGAAAACTGGTATAAAATCTGGTATAATTCAACCAATACGTTTATTATGTATCTGTTTTGACGAATATTTAAGAATGCTTTGTTTATAAACTGGTCCAAGCTTTGTTAACATATTATTTGCTCATAGTAAATGTTTTGTTTTCAGTACTTACCGCAAAAACACTAAATACTATGGTATACACTGGCATTAAATATAAGTAAGTTGTGTGTTTAAATTGTCTGATGTGAAATGCCGATATATTTAGTCCGAAGTTGTTCTTATGCATACATATGTATACGGCCCTGAAGGGTATTTATCATTACAAATACTGCGTAGCCCTATTTATTCCATTTAATTATTCGGGTTATTAGAGAAAATAGTTCGTTCAACTTGACTGATTAGCTAATCGCCTGAAAGTTTTTCTAGAAATTCTCGACTCCTGCTATAAAAACAATGTTTATTCAAACTCAAGTAAGCAAAGAAGCACGCAGTATATATTATATGTCTACAAACACGCTGAAAAAAGATCCATCAACTGATTGTGTTATATAAAACTTCGATAAATAAAACACCATAAAAATATATTAATAAAAAGTTAGAAAAAATTGATCAACAAACTTTTAACCGCCAACCAAGTTTTTATGGGACTAATAAATAATTCAAATCCTTGCGTTTGCCAAAAATAAGCAACTGACATGACAAGCGCAAGGATAACGTACCAAGCAAGGTTAAAGAGAAGCAAATGGCAAGGTCAATTGGAAGGACATAAAAGTCAATGGGTGTTTGTAAAAGAAATATAGAAATCGAGTGAGACAGGTAGTTGGAAAGTGTAGGAGATGCATATCAATGTGATCGCCTTAGGATGCGCAGAATGAGAGGAGAACTGGCAAAAAATATTAAAAGTCTGCGAAAGCGATATGTTTGCTTAATATCCATAATACTTGCCGTCGACCAGATAATAAAACATAATAATAAAGAAAAAGCTACAATTAATAGCAGCGAATTGATTTGATCAATACAAATTCGTGTCTATATTACTCGGCTGTCATTAAAATTCATGCGATTAGGGCTAATCGAAATAAAATTTCTTAAATAACCTCAACATCAAAATCAGTCATAAAACCTCGCTGAAGCTATGGCTCATTGTCGCCCATTAATAATAAATATTTAATAGCGAAGGCAACGAAAACAATAAGTTGCTCATTACTATTTTAGATGCCGCGAGGGTTGAGAAAATCATAAATTATTGCGCCACTTTCCATGACGACAAGTAACATCCATCTCAAATTCCCTGCGCGTACTCAGTTTATTGATCTTCTTGTTCCTGTGGTGTTGGAGGTCTTGTTGTTATGCTAGACGACTCACACTCCTTAGCGCTGAGTCATTGTGCTTATTGTTTGTCCTGCGGCTGTCTGGCTCTATTGTATCATCTTGCGTCTTCTTTTTTCCTTAAATCTCGCACCTCGTCGTCGCTTCATTCTTTGCTTTTTCATCCCGCAGCCATCCAGCTTGACAGGCTGGCGCCATTTTCCATTGACTTTTATTAGTGTTTTGTTTTTCCTGTGCTTTTGTGGGATTTTAATTACTATCACTGTCTCCAAGCACCATAACAGAACAAAATAAAATAAAGAAATTGTCAATGCGACAAAACCGTAAGAGAATCAGTAAAAATTAAAAAAATATGATTAAGTGACTAAAGTATAATTGAATAACCGAAAAGTGGAAGGAATTGAAACTATGAAAATAATTGAGCAGGATTAAAAACTGAAGAAAGAAGGGGAGTTGAAAAAAGAAGATTATTGAAGACGATAAAGACAATGGCATCTCATTGTATATTGAATAGGAATTGATAGGAATTGTTTTTAGGCGTCAATCAAATAAAGCTCCCAACATCATCTCAGAAACCAATGCATTTTGGGAATTGTTAGATGTGCAATCAAAGGCTCTAAATGGTCTAAGTGAGAAGATTAGGGAGGTTTAAGTGAGGCGCAAATCTGTATGCATGGATTCTCCGGTGGTACACTTAGTCCAGCCTTACTAAAGATTATTTAAATGAACTTTTCAAAAGTCGGAGCACATACCCTTACGGGTAGGTAGGCACCTCTCCTGTTAGATGCTTCATATTTCCTACTCACCGTGGGGGGTTTATAGTTAAGATTATTAGAAAAACTGCGAGATTGCCAAGCTGTGTAGTACCTAAAATGACGCATTGATTAATATATGACAAACAAGCTGGAGTTTAATTAAAGGCGTCATGCGTTATTTTTAGTGTTTGTTAGGGCTAAAAATAACTTGAAAAAGTTAGCAATCAGCTATGAAAGTTCTCTGATCTATGATAATTGAACTTATGCTGGTATTCTGTAACAATTGCTAGTCACTTATTGAGAGGTTTCTGTGGTTAGATCGATTATGAGACTATTCGGTATTCGGTAGTAAGCCGTCTCAAATCTCTAGTCTAAAAAGAAGTCATTAATTTCTCAGCTGGTTCTAAGCCTGAGTCGTCTGACATTTTTTGCATAGTTCTGTGTAAATTAACACTTTTATTTTTAAGAAAATAAACATAATAAGAAAAAATCTATTTGTTTATATTTGCTTATATTGTTCTGCCACTTTATCGAGTTATAATTTTTACCAGCATTAGGAATTTTTGCAAGGCAATTTCCATGTTAAGTTTTCAACAACCTTATTGTTTCAGTTTTTAAAGAGCAGTAACACTGTTGACAAAGAATTGAAAAAGTATACGATTAATACGTTGTCGTCGAGTTGTATCTACTGCTTTTCACCACAGTCGTTGGTGACATTTTTTCAGACTATCGTTTACTGAACGCCGTCTCAAGTCACAAAAGTCTCAAATGTAGAGGCTTTAGATGTGACTGATATGCAGAATGCCGACATTGGATTGGGTAGTGTGTCTAGTGTCCTAGTCGAGAGATTATATGACATAACAAGACTGGCAGAGGTTTCGGCGTTCCACTCGTTCGCTATATGAGCTGATGTGTACTTTAAACTCAATATCAAATATTTGGCAGCCTATTGAAACTTGTATGCGACATATTTTTTGAAAGTTTCCATCTGATTTATAATAATTCTTCATTAATATAAATCTTATGGATTTTTTTTAATTTCCACTAATAATGCAAATATTATGAATTATCCCGACAAAGGTATGTAAACTCTTTTAAAACCGAAAGCTGGTACGCGCAGTTGTTATCATTTCCTTGGCACGTTTTTAACTGCACTTTAATCACTTTTCCATTCCCTGCAATGTGTTACTAATTAAAATGCAACTCTGTGACATTTCGACTTGCCGCATTTCCACTTGATTTGCATATTTCAACAACTACATAGCTTTTGAGCCGCACATGCCCTACTTGAGTGCACTTAACCAATGACATATGTATGTATGTGTGTGTAAAATGTATGGGAAAGTAGGAAGTGAAGGGAGAGCAAGACATTAACTAGTTATGTGCGGCACATTTGAATGACAATGAAATATTTAAGATAAAAAATGTACGCTAGAAGAAAAGTCAGTTGGAAAGTAGTAAATTTAGATTTGGTTTATGTAAAATGTGTGTAAATATGTTTCGAATGTGGTTAGATGAAGGTGAGAAAACAAGAAGATTTAGGTCGAAGTCAAGGCCACGGGCGAGTGTTTGTTTTAAACGCGTCAGCAAGAGTCAAGGATGCAAGTTGGCATGATAGATGATTTTGAAAATGTGTAGGATTATGAAAAATTTAAGATTTACTTCATGCTTTGCGATATTAATATATGTATATACTTTATCCGGCTCATTATCATAGTATACTTTTCGGTACAAAAGCAGCAACGGTTTTTTTCATTTTTGGGACATTATCAAGATAAATTTTTTGGTGAAATTTTGGGCGGGTGGAGAAGGCGTTCGTTCTTACAGTTAAGAAAGTTCAAATACAAAAGGTGTGTGATAACGTAAATTAATGATTTTATAGTTATGTGCAACTCAATGGAGCTTCTGCGTAAAAAGTGAGTTACAGCTAAGGTTGAATTATCGCAAAATAAATGAAAAAACTAAATCTCATTTTTTAACTCACTTTTTATGCATGACAAAAAATAAACCTTCTTTTTGTGATTTTTTCTGTTTACAAGAAAAAAATAGTTTTTTTTTAGTAAAATACCAGTCATGTAGGCATTTCAGTAGCTAATAAAAACTAATTATTTAACATTTTATTTAATTACTAGTTATTTTTAGGTATCACGCTATTTTAAGTTATTAGGGTTTGTGTGTAGGTCCTACCAATTGAAATATCACTTCCATTTTTAAATGCCAGGAAATGTGCATTAGACATGCAACTTTTCATTTAAAAAGCGTCAGGCAGAAATGATTAGTATATACACAGTAGGCTGGGACGAATTTTTTCTTTTGTTTTCAATGAAATTCAGATTGAGTCAAAATTTATCATCTAAGGGATATTTTTATCTAGCACAATGTCAATCAGTTCGCAAAAGTTGGGGACCATAATGGTTACCATTTTTATTTAAAACATTACTTTTTAATAGTTATTTTTGTAGTTTTATTTGTTGCTTAGAAAATAAAAGTTATTTTTTTTTTAGTTTATGTACCTTTTGTTTAGAAAATAATAGCTATTTTTCACTTTAATGTTTTGTTTTTTAGAAAAGAATAGCTTGAGTTTTATTTTTTGTTTGGAAAAAAATGTTTATTGATTTTAATTTTTGGCTTAAAAAATAAAAATTTTGTTTTGGGGTTTTTTTGTTGCTTTGAAAATAATATTTTTTTAGTTTATTATTTATAACTTTCTTCACTTTCATTAGAAACCAAAGTTTTTTAGTTTTACTTTTTGGTTAGAAAATAATAGCATAAAGCTGTTTTTTTCTTGGAATATAATAGATATACATATATTGAGTTTAATTTTTAGCTTAAAAATAAAAATGTTTTGTGCTTTTAGCTTTATTTTATTGCTTAAAAAATAATATTTATTTTTTGGTATTATGGTTTTGCTTAGAAAACTATATTTATGTGTAACTTTCCTTTTTTCTTAGGAACCAAAAGTCTTTTTAGTTTTACTTTTTACTTAGAAAATAATATTTATGTGTTTAGCGTAATTGTTTCTTTAGAAAATAATAGTTATTTTTTTAGCTTAATTTTTTGCTCAGAATATATAAGTTATTTTTTTAGTTTTGAAGTTTGAAGTTTTATTATTTGCCTAGAAAAAAAGTTTTTTTTCAGTTTCAGTTTTGGCTTAGAAAATAATAATAATGTTCTGAGTTTTAATTTTAACTTAGAAATAATAGTTATGTTTTCACTTTAATTTAATTTTGTTTTTGGAAAATAAAAGTTATTTCTTTAGTTTTATTTTTTTCTTAGAATAGAAAACTTTTTTTGTGAGTTTTAATTTTAAATAAGAAAATGATAATAATTTTTTGAGTTTCATATATTGCCCAGAAAATAAAAGTAATTCGCTTTACATTGTATATATTATTAATATTTTTTTAAATAAGTACATTGTGACAATTTTCCCCTTTACAGAAATTTACGAAGACATTAAGAAACATGCATAGCTATGTACATATGTATGTATGTATCGGGTGTTTTTTTTACAGGTTTGTTTTTCGAATAGAGATAAAACTGGCATTTTGTGGTCAAATCTGGCAACTCTAATGTCATTTATGTTCAGTTTGGTTTGCCATTTCATCATGAACAGGTTGACAAAAGAACAACGCTTGCAAATCGTGCAAATTTATTTCGAAAATAATGGTTCAGTTCGCGAAGTTTACCGCGAGCTCCGTCAATTTTATGGTCGACATAATCGTCCATCAGAGCAATTAATTCGGTTAACCATGGATCGTTTTCGCACTTCGTTTACTCTATGTGATAATACGCATCCGCAGAGACGTCGAACAGTGCGCACCGAAGAAACAATTGCCGCTGTAGAGCAAAGTGTTGAAGAGGACCCGAATGAATCGATTCGCCACCGTGCACAGCAATTGGAGCTTTGTCCATCAACTTTATGGAAGATTTTGCGCAAAGATCTTGGCTTGCGACCTTACAAGATCCAGCTTGTGCAAGAATTAAAGCCGCGAGACCATGCAATGCGTCGTGATTTTGGTGTATGGGCCGAAAATGAGATTGATCTCGATGCTGATTTTCATCGCAAAATTTTGTTCATTTTTGGTTGAATGGCTACGTCAACAAGCAAAATTGCCGCATTTGGAGTGAAGAGAATCCACATGAGACCCTTGAAACGCCATTACATCCACAAAAACTGACTGTTTGGTGTGCTCTATGGGCTGGTGGAGTCATTGGGCCATACTTCTTCCGCAATAATGCTGGAGAGGCAGTTACCGTTAATGGAGACCGGTATAGAGCCATGATAACCGACTATTTTGTTCCCGAATTGGATGGCATGAATGTGGATGAGTTGTGGTTCCAACAAGACGGCGCTACATGCCACACAGCGCACGTCACAATCGATTTATTGAAGGAAACATTCGATGAGCGCATAAATTCGCGGAATGGACCTGTAAATTGGCCACCAAGATCGTGTGATTTGACACCATTGGATTATTTTCTTTGGGGATATGTGAAGTCGCTCGTCTACGCCAACAAACCAGAAACGTTAGGGGAATTGGAAGCCAACATTCGTGGCGTTATTGCCGACATACGGCCCCATATGCTCGAAAAAGTGGTTGAAAATTGGACCTGTAGAGTTGGCTTTATTCGAGCCAGCCGCGGCGGCCACATGCCCGAAATCATATTTAAACATTAATGGCATAAAATTATCCTTCCAATAAAGTCAAATTGATGGACCTTAAAACGATTTTCTTGTGTTTTATTTCAATTCGAAGTTCTATACCCCTAAAAAAAAACACCCGATATATAATATTCGAAATATTGCCTTTTAAAATAGAGGTTTTTCTTTTTTGCGAACATTTTTCTATCTAACGGATGAGTTTTATATAAATTACCGTTAATTTTTGTTATTTTTTGTACTAGCGTCTTTGACATCTTCTGCCGTATAAACTAGTATGCGTTAAATGCAAAAATATTCCAATACAAAAAATACAAATTTTTTTCCAAAAATCAATCAAAAAGACTTGCCCATTATTATGCTAAATTCAAATGAGCGCCAAATTGCATACCCAAAAGTTTTCTAAAAATTTGTATCAAATAGTTTGTAAATTTGTTGAATTTTTATACATTTTTTTTAAAAACTTTGAAATTTTATTTTATTTCCTTTTTGTTATTGAACGAACTAAATAAAATATAAATAAATGTCATAAATAAATCACGCTGTGCTCAGTTGTTTAAATCACCGTATATGACAATCTTTAAAAAAAAATTACACCTTACTATCAGTAATGCACTTGCAAAGTTTTAAATATTGGTCCGGAATGAAAACGAGGTTTTGAAAATCCCAGAAAGAATTTTAATATTTTGAGGTTATGTGAATCAGATAATCCTTTTGTTTATTCTTCCAATTCCATGAATAAATTTTGTCATAATTATCTTCTTTCGGATCTACGTTTTTTCTGTCACATTTTCAAAAAAGCATGCAAAATTTAATGACATTCTGGTTTAATATAACTAACTTGATAGATTTGTCTGAAATTTGACAGATAATATAGACATCTTCAAGACTTTTGTGTGCTGTGCTCCAAATTTCATGCAATGAAATTGTTGACCTAGCCTAGTGTATAAGAAGTATAAAAATGCCAGCAATAGGCAACAAACTAGAAAGCATAAAAATGTAAACAAAAAAATGCAAACAAAAATTTCAATATTTCCTTAGTCGTTTATAGCACGCGGCTGGTTAAATGACTTGAAGGCCGCTAGCGCCGCCAGTTGTTTTTTTTCTATATACTTATACATAGAAACATTGACAACTCATGCACTTACATATGTATCTATATATGTACATATGTGATTGTTTATTGCCAATTTTTTTTTATGGCTTTCTTGGGTTTTCCTCCAAGTTTGACAAACGACGAAGCGTGCTGACAATTTTGTCAACACTTCAAACGAGACGTTACATTTTAATAGCACAATTGTCACGACACTTCATTTGATGAGCGCGGAATGGTTTGAGTTTTAATTAAAATTTATTTGCATATATTGCATGGCGTTTTTCGCTTTGATGTACAAATATATATATAGCGATAATAAAATATTTTTGCAAACATATGTGTAATTGCTATACAAATTTTGCTATAATAAAAAGTAGCCTCCATTTAAGTTTATCGTGTTGGAATATTTTAAAGCAAAATAAAGTGTAGAAACAAACTTAAAGAGAAGCAAAATAGTCTTCTCATTTTTCAAAATATAGCCTACAAATTTCCCGTACTGCTATTTCACTGCTGTATTTTTTTTTTATTCTTTCTTATTGCACTTTCTCTATGTACTCTATTTGCAAAAATATTTCAGTTGTAAAACCCGGTCATTATCAATAAAATGACAGTGATTGATTGCGAAAATTGATCATCAGCAGTTTAATGAGTTTAGCCCATGGAAATATATTGCATTAAATCACAATTGCAATAGCAGGTGATGACGGAAGCTTTAAGTGAGCCAGTAATATCAAAAGTCGATAACTAATTTCTATTACAGCTGATGTGTAGAGTGATTAGCAGGCGTTTTTCACACCTTTGCATTATTAGATTAATTGATTTACTTTTATGATTTCTACTGTTTATTTATTTAAAACATTTATTATATTTAAATATCTATTAATTTTAAAATATTATGCTTATTTAAACGAATGAGAAAATACATAATTTTTGTTATTTTAGAATTAGTACAATTTTTTATTTGACTTGATTTTATCAGGCGTACGCTTGAGCGAATGGTAGAGATTATAATTTCGTGTGTGTTTTTGTTTTACTAATTTTAAAGGCATTCATACTTTCAAAGAAAATAGCTTACTTGTAGCATCTTTTATTCTTTCTTCGAGCAGTCCCTCAAATTAAAATGTAATTTAGTAAGTGCCTGTCTAATAAAAAGGCGCTAGTGTTGAAAGCTGTGTAGGAGTGACATGGAAACCAATTGTAAAATTGGCTGCTAAAAATTACCTACATCCTTTTTTTCATTAAAAATATGCTTCAAAGTAGAAATTTTAATTTTTATTTTATTTTTTAACATTTAATATTTTTTAATTTTTCTGTATTTGGTCCAAAAGTTGATACAATTAATATGAAGAGCTAGAAAATCCCCTACAGTTATGAGTCAGGACACAATACAATAACATTTCGATACTTTTGCCGTTTGAGGTCGATATTTTATTGTAAAACGATAGGTTTGAAAATATTTTTTTTTAATCGTATAGAATTTTCGGAAATTAATTATGCTATATGACACAAAATTTTGCACAAGACTTGGACGGAGTTTATTTGCCTCTGCCTTACTATACTTTACAAAAAAGTTATCTGGATTGAAGAAAAACAGCTATCAAAAGTAAGAAACATGAGAAAGAAAATATTTACTATTTTTGTAGGGAGGATAAAGCTAGGTTTTTATTAATTTTAAATAAACCTTTAGTCAATCGTGGGAAAATACCGTAATTTGAAGAAAATTACGATATCGAAATGAGGAAAATTTTCCTACTATACTTTGGCAATAACCTGGCTGCCTAATTTTATTGCTTTCCATTTTCTCTAGTACAAAGCCTATAAGACATATTCGTGTTGGGTAATGTTGTCGATATCCTTACATTTATTGCTATCAACAAATTTTCGATATCGAACTCGTGCCCATTATTACTATTTAATCCCCTAAAGATAGGTATCATTATTATCAACATTTTTATTATCGATATCAAAACTTATTTTATCGATTAACGTATGTATGTATGCATGTGATATCGTCATCGCTTTCGATATCCATATATTTCCTTTTTGGCTATCGCTCTTATTAATGTTAACATTGAATTAATCGATATTATGGTTTTTTATCGATATTGTCATCGTTATCAATAATCATAAATAGTCTTTCTCAATTTTATGTTCTTTTTCCATATGCTCGCTTTTTGAACGTAGCTTAAGCAGGTACTAGCCTCGCTGTTGGTTACGTCGTCCTCAAAGATTTTCAGACATCCAATGTTCTATTTCCCACTTAGCGTTGGATAAGTCCACACACTTTTTACCCAGGCCAAGTTTGTGACAAGTTACACCTAACTTCATTATAGCTCGTGGTATTACTCAAAGTCAAATTTTTAGATAAGGGTGTCCGCTAAGTTGTTATCACTGGATCAGAAAAAGTTTGAGGAAAACTATTGACTAACAGTGATTCTACCTTGAAAAAACGAAAACCATTGCGTGCATAAAAAAATCTCAATAATACAAATCTGTTGCTGGGGCATCATAAATCTGCAGTACCTATACCCACCACATTAAATTCACACGAAATACCAGAAATCGGTGCGGTAGTTTGGTATAAAACACATTTATTTAAATGCCGCTTTCTGACTAAACGTTATTGCAAATTTATATCTATTGAACTTTTACGTCTAACTATAAATTAGTATATCTCGATGTTTTTTTTTGTTTACCATGTATTTGTATATTTCGCATGATGTTCTTTTTTAAAAATTGTGTAACTAGTAAAATATGTATGTACATATCGATATACTACTTATGTATGTACTCTAGCACATATATGAATATATGTATATAGTACATGGATGTATATAGATTCGTAGTATATATTGTATATATCACTCAACGCTATTTTTGTAGTTTCTGTTTATTAAGTGCGATTTAATGGATTTATTGACTCATTGCGCTCCAATTGTGATTCGCAATTAGTCGCATTTGGGCAGTATCATAAAGGCGTATATAAATATATACATATATATATATATATATATATGGTATTTATATGCATACACATTTGTACTATATATATATTTAGAAATTGCAAATTTCATAAAGAATTCCATTGTTTAGCCCACGCATTTGGGTAATGGTTAGTTTAATTAGCCAAACAGTTGTTGATCAGACGATCAGTCTGAGTGGCGAGCATCTGCAAGAGAAGGACCAGGAAGAGTAGGTAGCATAGACAAGGTGTTGGAAACTTTTAAGTGCCAAATATACTGGGTTGGGTTTAATTGGGGAATGAATAAATAACTTACTGAGGGCTCTTAGTGTATTAAGGTATTCTTTATTTGACAGCTATTCTATGGCCCTAAGTATTATTGCCTGATAGATTTGTGATTGGCAAAGTTAGCAACTGCATTACGATATATTTTGGGTGTCTGATTTTCTCCACCTTACTAATTTATGCTTCCACATTTCTAACTTTTATGGCTCTCTTCATCGGTATCTTCATTTCGGTATAGGGAGTAGGACTATTTTAGGCTTTCTGATTCATGCCAGCCGGGACAGTAAGAAGCGAAATTCACTTCTGCGAACTCACTTCCGCAGTCTGGGTTTTCAGGCAGAGCTAAATGCCATAATTGAGGCTGCTGGGTGTCTCACAGCGCACGCCTCTCCAGACCGGCCTGGACAGTTTATATTCTGACAGTGAAGTGCTATTAAATCTCTAAAATCGAATGTCCAATTGCAGAAGGAATCTCAATTTTCTAGAGTCCAAATGTTCCATGACGGTGAAGTGGGTCCTTTGATACAGAGATATTTTTGGAAATTGCATGGCCGACGAGTTGACAAGAAAATATATGAAAATGAAATATTGATTTCTTCCTCAACTCTTTCAAAAAAATAGTAAAATCTGAACTAATCGAGGAGGTAAATACCAGGCGAACCATGGAACCCACCTGCTAGATTGCCGATCCGGTTTGGCTAAAGGTTGACGTAAGGCGATCCGAAGCTCTCATTCGCCTTGATCTTTCTTCTGAAAACGATTTTTGTCGCAGCTGCAGGGACAAAGAGGAAGTAGAGTACATTGCACACTATCCCTGTCCCTGCTTCGCCATTCACCATTCACTATTTAAGAAAAGAAAGGAAAATAAATGGCTTTCTAGCAGAGGTACCACAATCGGGCTCTTGTTTTGTAGCCTACGCTTGCTTTCGTGACTTTGCACAGTTGCAACCGCTCTAACCTAACTAAACTAACTAGAAGTTATAGGATTGCGCGAAAGATGCATCGCTTGACGGAGCAAGGAAATTAGACGCCTGGCTTACAGCCTATAAAATGTTTATTTTTTATTGGAAAATTTGACTTCCTTGACTTAGTGCTCACATAAGTCTTTAAATAGAATCAGTCAGCAAACTACATTTTGACGGCCTAATCACATGTCTCGAATACGAGTAACGCTGGTATAATATTATTAATAGTGATACTGTCGCTTTCGATCAAATTTCTTATTATATGTAGCGCCTAAAAGTATGCGATTTTTAATTATATGACAATTTTATTTTAAACGAAATGGTGACTGGGGCAGGAGATACTCGATAAGGCGTTTCCATATTTTTATTAAATAATTTAGGCATTAAATCATTTTAATATATCTTCCTCTGGAACTTAACTCCTTATCTTACGCCTAAAAAAACATCTCATCACTATTGTAGTAATTGCTGGGTCTAAAACCATGCTGAAACAAATTCATATAGTTTACAAAAAATAAACAAGCACATTTTTAATTTTTATTAAATTAATGTTTTAGAATAAGTTAGTTAAAGGCATTTGTTTTTTTTTTGGCTTAGGCGTGGAACTCTCAACCATTTTTAACAAAAATTTTAATTTTATAGAAGGTTCAACAAAATATTATTACAAAAAATTAACGTTTTAAATTTTCAAAGTATTCTAACAATGTTTATGGTGAAAAATAAAATTGCCAAATTGATTACATAACGCACTATGTATTTCTCTCACTTCCGCTGTTTTTACTTCCGCAACATTGTTTTCTAAGGAAACCGTTAATTTAAGTCCCGCATTATCGTAAAAAGTAAGAACATATCGTCAATCCACTTGTTGTTAGTTGCGTGTGCAACTGAAAAATTCGAGTATTACCAATATTTATCTAACAGCAGCGCGAGTGTGTCAATAAACGAAAACAAAGTGATTTTAGTGCGCTGGTAAAATTCAGAAGTAGTGACATAAAAATAGCAAAGTATGTACATAGTTGAGTAAGGGCTTAAGAAGGGCAGAGGGAAAAGCAAAAGATGTGGAAGTAAATGAAAAGCTCCAGTAAACATAGAAATCGAAGCTTAATCAAAGTAATGCGCTTAGCAAGAATAGCTTGATGAAACAAAGTTTGCGTTAATGATTGAATACAGTCATTAACTTAATTGAGTGTTCTAATTGAATTTAGTTATTATTTTCTTTACGCTCAAATCGAAGATAACTAGGGGATTCACAAAATCCACAGGATTCAAAGTGTAATAAAATACAATTAAATTAAAGAAATTAAATGGAACCAGATAAAAATAAGGCCAATAAAAATTCTGACAAAAATAAAAACAAAAACAAGAAGCGCTTAATAGTTGATCTTGAGGGTATGACTCTTTTTATTTAATTAATGAAATAAAATAAAATAAAATAAAATAAAATTAAATTAAATTAAAATAAAATTAAATTAAAAAATAAATTAATTAAAAATTAAAATTTAAATCATATTAAATGAAATTTAATTAAAATAAATTAATGAAATAAATAAAATAAATTCAAACTTAATACAATTAACTAATATGAAGAATATAAATAGAATGAAATTAAATTAAAATAAAATAAAAAAGTAAAAACTATAGTAAAATTAAATAAAATTATATTAAAAAAAAATTAAAATTAAAAAAAAAAATTATAAAATAAAAAGTAAATGTTCTACAAATGATTTGACAAAATGAAAAAGCAAGAAAAAATCGAAAGAGTTAACCTTGGGTATTAACTCTCTTTAATTATGAAATAAAAAAATTATGTATATTAGAACGAGACAAATCTCCAAACCAAACTTGGAAAATTGTGAATAAAATAAAATAAAATAATAATAAAAATTATATTATACTAAATTATTTGAAATTAAATTAAAACAAATTAAACTTTATTTATTAAATAAAACTGAATAAAATAAAAGAAAATTGAAATAATTAAATTAAATACAATTAAAAATTATAACGAAATAAGAAATAATAAAATTAAATATAAGAAATATAAAAGATATAATAAAATAAAATGTGATTAAAAAAACAACTAAAAAAAATGTAATAAAATAAAAAACAAATGTTTAATGCCAACAAACACTCTGACATAATAATCTTGAGAGATCTACTTTATTTAATTGCGGCACAATTTCTGCCAGTAAATTTCTGCAACATCAAAAGACGCTCACTACAGACGGTAGTAGTTCGGCCAAACTTCGAGCTAATTAACTCCGATCAATTTTAAAATACTAATTTAACTTATCACAATAAATACGGTGAATATATAAAATATTGTCAAGTAAAACGACGCTGGCAGTTTTAGTGGTTGAATTTCAATCATTGGACGAAGGCGCTTATTAAAGTAACGTAACTATGAAATTTTGTAATTTTATGTTTTTAAGACATTGCGCAACGTACGACATCTTGTGAATCTCCCAAATATGTATGTAGTTTTCAAATATTATAACCATCCCAAATTTTCGCTGTCTATTCCATGCACACCAAGAGCCTATGCTCTCTGAAAGTACGTGCAGAGGGTTTTGAAAAGACCTTAAGTCTAGTTAATTACTCTGTGGTTCTAGTAACAAGGGCCCCTCTTCTAGTGTGCAATTTGTTTCTTGGGAAATCAATCAGTCTGTCAGTAGGTTGTAATAAATGTAGGCAAATACTAAAAAGTTGTTCCTCTATTTCGAACCAACGAGGGCTTACTTCGTCATTTTTTTTTTGTATTGGTTTCTTGTTTGGCTAGTTGAAAGCAAATTATTACAGCAACGTTCAAATTTATCCAGCATTTCGACCGAATTTCCCTAGGATGTCAGGCACCAAGCACTTCTTGTTATAAAGCGTTTTAGTTTTTAAAAATTCTCGCGTTCATTGCCGCTTTCAGTTGCCTAGAGTATTTCTTACAAAAACCACTCTCAGTTGTCTTGTCGCGCATTACATCTCAAGAGCCTTTTCAGTCGAGCCAGTCAAGTAGGCAAGAGCATAGCTGCTTGATTGCAAGCACAGCAATAAGCAGACATTTTCCTTAAAGATTTCTGTCTGTTTGTATGAAAAACTTATCACATTTTGTTGTGCTTGTTCAACTGAGTTGACTGTTGTTGTTAGTTGCCAAGTTAGTTGCCTGTATAGCGTTCGAGCTCAGGAGCTCTTGACTACAGCTTGTCTACCAGATAAGTCGCCTGATTACTTCCAACGGATATCAGCTTACAAATAGAAATAGAAACACAAACACAAACACACACAGATAGGTACACCTTAGCACATAAGCAACGAAATTGTAAGGACAAACCAGCGGCCGCATTTTGTAAACATATTTATTTATTTATAAACTCCACTCTTCCGCCACTAGATTTTTCTTAGCGCTGGGCGTGAGGTGAGTCAACGACAGCTCAGCATCTTAACTTGATTCGTGCGCGAATTCACGCTAAGATAACTCGACTAGTGATTCCGTTACCATTTAATGTGACAATAATGTGCAACGAATAGGAAACAGAAAGAACAGCGCAAAGGCAAGCGGCAGCAGCAACTGTAGGAGCAGCAAACAAAAAAATGAGCAATATCGACATTCTTGTGGGCATTAGGGTTGGCCTCGACTTTAAAGTGGCAAATCACCAAAAAACAAATGTCACGGAAATGGGGTAATGTGCTGATGAAAATAAATTCCTTAAGCGAATTGAGTTAATGCGTGACACTGAATACTTGAGTGGCATGTAGTAGTAAAAGAGAAAGTAAATTAAAGCAAATGGTTGGCAAATGGGGAATAAGGATGAACTCAATAATTGCAATGGAAACCCCTTAGCGAGAAATAAGAATGATACACAATAATGAGATCAGAGTGTTTTGCATTAAAAAATATATCCCATTTAAAGTTTAAGCAAGATTTATTATATGAAGAGAACGAGCGAACTTCGGCTTCGCTTGGCCACCAAAGTTCGATTTGGTTTCGGTTCGGATCCCACCAAAAAAAAAAAAACAACCTGTTTTTAAAATCAATTTATGGAGGTTCTCGTCCAAAGTTCGGTTGGGTTAGATTCGGTACTAAAAATCGATTTTCAGGCATTATCTAATTGTATACATATTTTAATATAACTATTGCTTGTCTGCAATTCTCAACAGTCTTATATAATAACGAACTAGATAACTAACTAATATTTATTTCTTCGCGAAGTATTAAATTCACCCAAATTTTAACGTACCGCGTACGCTTTACTCGGAACCCACTGCTTATACTCTAAAGTAAATAACTGTTTTCATGAAGCAATAAACCTGGCTTGTGATGACCACAAAGCGTTTGGTTTTAATACCATGCCAAGTAAAACACAGTCGCTTTGCGTGACATTTCGAACTTTACTAGCAAAGCAGAAAGCGCGAAAGGTATGCCACAATAGACGTCCTTGCAGCACTTGTGTACTTATTGTAATTGCATTGCGAAATGGGTAATATTTAATTTTCTTAAGGAAAGCATGTTCAAAATGTTTTTGGAATTGTTGTGCGCGTAAATCAAGGAACCATAGAGAAATAAAATCAGCTGATTGCCAACGCGCGCGTCACGTCGAAGTGAAAGAATTCTATGTGGCATCCAATTCGTATGTTTCAACTTAGCTGTCAAAGTCAATCTGTTACGCAACGCGAAGCATGAAGTGTTCACGCAAAAGCGTTGCAAAGGAAACTGTGCTTTTCGGGAAATTTTTAATTTTTTTAAATTTAATTGGCGCTATAACCGCTAAAGCGATTTTGGGCGAACTTCTTCTACAATTTGTGGTGTGCGTCTTGATGTTGTAACACAAATTGAGGGACCTACTGTTTTAACCCTTCGTAGCGCAACAATGAATTTTTTAGTAAAAGTAAATTTTTTTGGTAGAAAACCACATAATAAAAAACATTTGTTTTGGGTTTTTTTTATAATTTGAAAAATTGCATTTATTTTAAAGAAAAATGTTATGTTGCACATCTGCAACAAATGCTGTTCTGATTAAAAAATGTTTATGGTAGGTAATTTATGAAATTAGTTTAGGTGAAAATTTTTGAAGCAATTGTTGGTTTTGTTGTAACAAAGGGATACTCCACATTTTTCGCAGAGCGTTTGTGTATATCCTGTGCACTTTGGAAATTTGCAACGCATACGATTGTCAGTCCAAATCGGCCTTGCTTTTATGTCCATTTTGCACAGAATTTCAGCAACATGTAGACGAAACTCAGCAGAATTTAATTGTTTCTCTGTTGATGCGCAAGCTTTATGAACTCGCTTGGAAAGAAGCCATGAATTGCTAATAACTAAATCAATTAAATGGTAAAATAGGCGAATTTGCCACCTATTGCTCCGAACAGTTATTTTATACCGGCCCATAATACTGTCGATCAAATCAACGCTACCCATGTATGAGTTGTATTGAGCTACTGCAAATGACCGATCAACCTGAATATGACATTTATTGGCCCTATCGTAGCGTTGAACTGTATCCTTAGGAACTTCACCTGCAAAAGTCGATGCCAAACAAACAACTTTGTTGTCAACCCAGGCAGTGGTAGATATATCAACACCATCCAAGGAAGCTACATATTCCACTGAAAAACCACGAATTTCCTTTTTTATAGCTTTTTGATCGGACAATTTACAATTTGGGATCCGATTTCTATTTATAGTTCCCAAACTTAAAATCCCTTCATTGGCAAGATACTTTAGCAGTGGTAAAGAGGTAAAATAGTTATCAAAATATAAACGAAAATTTTCGTTGTGGTTTCTTAGGGTTGTACCGTTTCATGTGATTACGTGCCTTTGTTGAACATATCTGCTCGTCTACGCAAAGGAACTGCTCCATTGGAACTCTTTGAAAATTTTTGTTTAGATCCGTAACAATTGGCCTTATTTTGAACAAACGGTCGTGATTTGGATGGGATAACGGCAACTGATTTCTATTGTCGGTGAAGTGAATTGAATTCCTGATTAATTCAAATCTTTTCTGTGACATGGTGTTTTTAATAACAGTAACACCTATATCATCTGACCAATACTTCCTAACGTTTGGCATACGTATAACCGACATATAGAGAAGAATTCCAACGAATTGACGTATTTCCAAAGTACTTACACAAGCTGTCGAGTTTGCATCCTTTTGACGTATGTAAATATTCGTTTCATCTCTTATTTTCTCAAATATTTCCTGTGCGAATAAGTAAAAGAAAAATTGTATGGGATTTGAAAGTTCCATAACTTCAGATGGCAGCATGGTGTTTCCTAAAAAGGCGAGTTGGTTTTCGTTCAGTAATAAGTTATTCTTTTTCCATGTCAGATTTTTTTTCCATTCTTGGCGATTTTTACTCGTAGTACTTGACAAAACTGTAGCGTTTTCGTAACATTCGATGTTTTGATCATCACCATTGGCATCTTCAATTTCGCTTTGCACATTGGCTGCATTATCAATATAGTCTGGATCTTCAAGATTGTCATCACTTGAAAAGTCCTCATCAGACGAACTATCGAAGTCTTCCAAAATATTACTTATTTCAGCGGAGTTCATTCGTCTCGACGACATCATAAAGAAGAGAATCACGAAATTGAGTATCTGTGAAATGTACTAAATATTGTCTCTACTAAGCACTTTGTTGCATTACTGCAACACTTACAAAAGCTAATAAAATAGTGTGCCAAGATCCACTTTTTAATGGATATCATATTTCCTCTAAAAAGATACGTACTTACCTTCAAAATAAATACACTTTCTTAAACTTGATTCACTTTTTGCAATAATAAGCACAAAATATAATTTACTTCCATCAACAACTCGCAGACACTTGCAGTTTATTGCGAATTTTTTCTGTATCATTTGAATTTACAGTTACTTTGGTTTTGATGCCTACTAAAATTCAAAAGAAAGAATGTTGCAGATGCGCAACAAACGAAAGTAATTGAAGTTGGAAATATATTTAAGAGAATAATGTAAATTAAAAATTATGTTGCAGGAATGCAACATGGCGCCGCGAAGGGTTAAGCCGACTTCGGACGGCAAATGATGTTTGTGAGAAGTTTTTCATGGCAGAAATACGCTTGGAGGTTTGCCATTGCCTGTCGAGGGCCGAAGGCTATTAGAAACAACTTTTTCTATACTTTGGATGTTACTTACTCCTGCCAGAATTTGGCAGCTTAAGAATCAAGTAGTAAAATTGCACTAACTTAGTATAATAAAAGCCAGAGTAGTGGTCCATATAATAAATATCGATTTTGGCGTAGGGAGCGATCCTGCTAAAACCAATGATCGCCCAAATCCAAGTGTTTATTTTCCGACCACAAAAAATCGTAGTGCTTACCGTTGACCGGTGAAATGTTAAAATTTCGGTGTCAAACGGTTCCATTCGCTGAGGGGAGGTTTATAGCTAGCTGTATTTTGGAGAGGGTTGCCCCTATAGGTTGCCAATATGAGTGCGAAGCTTTTCCATTCGTTGAGGAGAAGGCTTATTTCATAAAGAGAGTAGCCACCTGTATGAAAAGTCGAATTTAATGAAATTGTACACAAGTTATATGGAATAGTAAAATATGGGTGTCAAACGCTTCGTTTTGCTGAGAAGGTTCATAGCGGGCTATATTTTAAAGAAGATTGCTTGAAAAGTTTGAAGTTAATAAAATTATACATAAGTTATATGAGAGTGTAAAATATGGGTGCCAAATACTTTGTTTCGCTACGAGAAAGGGTAAAGGTATATTTTAAAGATGGTTGCCAATTTTTTTTTTTGAAAATATTAAAATATGAGTATCACACTGTTCGGAAAAGTTCTTACCTTTAATTTTGAGAGAGTTGCCACCTGTTAAATGTGTAACAAACCGAATTGCGTTTTCTGGTTGCATATGCAAAGAGTTAATAATAATTAAATGTAGGTAGGACATCGCCTGACGGTATTTCTATTTATAGTATAGATATAGAAAATATTATTTTCTAAAAACTAATTTTTCTTTCCAGGAACGCACTAACTGAATAGGAAGCCATCAACCAGTGCGATAACCAGGTGAGTTACAAACACACAAAAAATACAAATTTCAAAATTAATAGAAATAGTTAGAGTCTCGGGCGATTTACCTTCAAAATTTCAAATTTCGTTGCTAGTTTTTTTCCAGTGTAACTTTTTTCTAAGAAAAAATTTGTTAGCAATTTTACATTACCAGATTTCAGTCTCGAAACTAAGCATGCAAGTAGATGGGCAGCTTTTTCGCCGGCATTTTCAGCAATAAGATTTATGTGCAACATGCGACACAAAAGGAGCAACAGGCAAGCTAACAAAAAAACGATGCATCGAATAGGCCAAGCAGGCAATCTGAGCAGCTAAGAAGGATTACAGGAGAAACCAAAAAAAAAACAAAAAAAAAAGAAACTGCAAGCTAAAAATTCAAAAGGAAAAAGAAGGCGTTAAGGAAATGAAACAAGGCGAAGGTGGAAAACAACTGACCACCAGTAGAGCTCATGGCTTAACCCAAACACGAACTACATATCGTAAAAAGGTAAGCAAGGCACAGGCGCGCCGCTTCTGCTGCTGCTCCTGCTGAACTCTGTTACAGTCTCTCCCACTGCCATTTGTGCGCCACGAATCCCAGGCACATTTTTGTCGAGTGGTAAATTACTAAAAATTTTTCAGTTCAGCAGCAGAAAAAACTCTGACAGGAATGTGTAGCGAGACTGGTAAAGAGAATTATGTGCAAATCGAAATGTGTGAAAGCAAAATGGAAAGGAGTGAAGGCAAAGCGTGTGGCAGGCAAACGAGGGGAACCACTGAAAGCGAAAAAACCAAATCGGCGTAGCGACGTGATGAATAGCAGATTGCGGGAGATGAAGATACAGAGGAGACTAATAGGTTGTGTGGGTAAAACGTAGGTGAATGCGTGGACTGAAACGCACTTGCACACTCGCAGCGGCTATGTGGCTGCACAGAAGGACGAACAGGACAAAGGAGTGAGAAATCAGAAATGAAATATTAAGAATTGTATGAAAATCCAGGGTAAAATACGAATGAGGAAAATAAATCTGAAATTGAAAAGTGGAAAAAAGAAAAAGAAATAAATGAAAAAAATTAGTGCAAAAGGTAGGAAATTGGGGAGAAGTAGTGCATAAGGAATCATTTTAGTTTTGCAGCGAAAAGTGGTGTGCTGTTTATGAACAAGTTAGAGATGGAGCTCATTAAAATATAGGATATGGCTGCGGTTTTAAAGTGACGTAATGCGAATTTAAATGGGCCACTTGAAGCAGCCCTAGCGTGAGGGAGAAAATGAGATTTCGAATTCACTGGTTCGCAGTACGCTTGGATTTGGTGCAAGTATTGGTATACGTATGGGCACAGACTTTAGGTAGGGGCATAGATACACACTGGCGAGCAGAATCATTGGAAGGATGATTTTGTTACAAGTTTTTTCAAGTAAATTTTTTTTCGTTAACTTTACGGGGTAAGCAGTTTAAAGCACATTTAATTTGGGTATATTTTTTAATATATTTTTTTTAAATTTAGACCTTGGCAACTTTTTTTCATATATCACTCATATGAGCACCTTTTTTATGTGGCAGAAAATGCAGATTAATGCCCGCATAAAATATTATCCCAAATTCATGAGAATTTTTATGAAATGCGTTCGTTTTATGTACCCCAAGTTCGCATGATGAAAAAATAAAAATATTATAAAAAAATAAAATATAATTCATTACATTTCAAACTTTATACAATATTTATACAAACTCAACTAATTTGCATAAATTTTTTTTTAATTTTTCAGAATAATTAGAAATTTTTTGGGTATGCAGTTTTATAGCCTACTTGATTTTATGGTAATAACGTGCAATTTTGAATTTGTTAGAAACTAGCATTGATTTTTTGAATATCTTTTTTAAATTTTGGCCTTGGAAACTACATACATATTTATGCAGATTACTGTTGACATATATATATTATAAAAATTCAGTTCTATAAAATTCAAGCAAGAATTAAAAAAATTATATAAAATAATCGGTATTTTTAGCGTCTTCCAACTTGCTCTTTATTATACCAACATCAAATAACCTATAAAACTGGATATTCGAGATTTTGTTTAAATATTTTTCTAAATTTTTAAAAAATTTTGATGAAAATTTAGTAATTTTTTGTAAATTTTGTTTGTAGTTTGAAACATTACTTTACATGGTTTTTTATAGTACTATTATATAATTATATAAAATTAACAATAAAAATATTATGAAAAACCTTGCAAATAATATGAATAGAGGAATAAATAAATATGTGAATAACTGGGTTTCCTCATCCATTCACCAGTATTGGCTTTAATTATTTCACAATAAAGGCTGAAAATTGTATAAAAAGAAATCAGCATTTAATTTGTTTTTGGATTCAAAAAAAAAATCTCACTGCAAAAATTATATTCAATAAAACAAGCAAAATGATCTGCTGCCACAAAAATAATGAAAATATCGCTAGTGAATTTTTTGTAAATTAAAATCCTTTTGAAATACAAAAATTCCAAGTAAATTCTTGGAAATCACTATTGACGAGCAATAAAATGGCAATGGCACATTTACTGAAAGCCACTGGGGGTGCCCATCTGCCCGGCAAGTTAATTGCACATAAAAATCGGCAGACGAGCATATTTTGAAAACAAGTCAACAAATACCTTGGATATATGTACTTATATTAGCGTGCTAGTTTGTTATTTTGTGTGCTTACATAAAAAGCTTTTAAAATCGGCCTGCATGCATCGCATTTGAAACGATCGGCAAACGAACGTGGACGCCTACTACTATTTAGTATGTGTTTAGTAGCAAATGAGTTTTGAATACAATTTTAGCCCTCATTCACTATTTTTTAATTTTTGTTACGAAATTTCAATTATTTTCTTAATTTTTCTTAATTATTAGCTATTTTCATTTTCGTTTAAATCTTTATTTAAATTCTTTATTCCCTAATTTTCTTCATTTATTTTTATTTTTTTAACTAATTTGAATTTCGTTTTAATTTGTATTAGTTTTTGTTATTATAATTTTAAGTTTTTAATTTTGGTTGTCGCTTTTTTTTTAAGTTTATATTAATATTTTAGTTTTCATATTTCTGACTGTTAATATTGGACCATCTTTTTTTCTTACTTTTATTGTTTATTTTTAGTTCTACCTTTTATTGTTTTTATTTTGATTTGTTATTGTACTTTTTTTACTTATTTTGTTTTAATCTCACTTACGTATGTTGTTTTTTTTTATATTCACGTTTGATTTAAAATTTCATTTTCTTCATGTTATTTTTATTCAATTTTTGTTTTTAGTTTAAGTTCAACTTTTGGTTACAATTTTTTTCTGTACTTTTTAATATTTATTTAAAGGCCTTTTTATTTGCATCCTTTCATTTCGGGGTTTCTTTTATTTCCTACTTTTATAGTTTCTGTTTGTCTGCTATTTTCCTTGTTATTCTAATTCTATTTAATGCTTTCATATTTTTTTTTAATTTTGTTTTTATTTCCGTTTCTGCCAATTTTTACTTTTCTCTTTTATTACTTATGTTTGTTTTCATCTTTAGCCTGCATTTCAATCTTTTTGTGTTTGTTTATGTTTAAAATAAAATGAAGATTTTTATTTTTTCTAATTTTCATTTAATTTTTGTTTTTTTATGATTTTTTATTTTTATTTATTTAATTTTTTAATTTTTGCAGTCCTTTATTTTTATTTTTTTTATTTCCATTTAAATACAAAGTTTATTTTCTTTTTGTTTTTTCTTTATTATTTATATAGTTTACATCCAAACCACGAATATAAAGAAAAGTTTGCTCTTAAATATTTAAATAATAGCATTTTCCACCTGCTCCGAAATAGAAAATATTTTTGTTGAAAAAATAATTCAAAATCGCTAAGCCTCACTTACTGATGATAGGAGAAAGACACAATTTGAAGGCAAATAGTATTATTCCCATTGATTGGCATATTGGTCACATTAATTAACTGACATCTGAAAAAAAAAACAAAAATAACCTAAATTAAAATGGTAACATAGTAATTTTTTTATCGATACTGCTAGTTGGGTATAGTAAAACAGCGATAGTTTAGAAATGAATATTTTCCAGAAATTTTTTTTACCTATTTTATGAAACTTAAGATTATGAATTTAATCTCTCATTACTCATGACCTTGTTGAGAAAACATAACGACTGCTAGCCTTCTTTCATAAAAGATGGCACAGTTTTAGCCTTAGCAGAAGAGGTCGATTAATATTTCTATATACAGGTATACTACACACATTCTCGTTTACATATATAAATTATTTTCACGCACTTTCCTTGTTTAATTCTACTTTTTCTGAATTCCTTCTCATTTACTTTTACTTGCGTACTTTTATATGCATTTCCATTTCACTTACCTCATACATTTTCCATTTATATTCCTACTCATTTCGGGTTACTCGTAAAGAGTAAAACAAATACATTAATACATATCTACATATATTCAGACTATGTATTTACCTATACATATGTATATGCGAGAATGTGCAAAAACAAAAATAACCCCCCACTCCACACGTTTAATCTGGGGCGCACTCTGAGTGTTTTTATATTCCACTATTTTTGATTTGTTTATTTATCCAAAAGCTTCAGCTATGTGCAAGTTTTTTTTTCGCACGAGCTGTAAAGTTAATGTGTTTCAAAATACATTTTATATGCACTAATGTCTATTTAAATATTGATTTTTAAGCTTGTATTTTTGTATAAGTAAAAAAGAGAATATAAGTGTAATGTTTAATGATTTCGAGATTTTCGATTTATTTATCCAGTGATTACAAAATAATCGCAGATTGACTGACCGCACGATTGACTGTTCAAGGTGAACGATCTCATAAATGAAGCGGTGCAGTAGTGCATGTTTTGTGTGAGCTATGAGTGTCAGTCACTCGATTACTTGACTCTATTTCTCTAATATAGTGTAAATCAAATGACCTTCACAAGTGATTGCCATTCAGTAGTCTCGCTAAGCAACTGAGTTTTGGACCTTTCTGCCATTGAAAGCAGAACAGAATTCTAAAGAATCTATTCCCTCAACGATCAGCGCAATTCTTGAGAGATCTCTCTCCAGCTTATACGCATCAGGCTCGAAATGCGGCCTCACTGCCAAGCCGAGCAAAATGGAGCTGGTGCTGTTTATCAAGAAAACAAAAATAATACAGTTCAGACTTCCTTCTCTAAACAGAACGATTCCTGCGCGTCGTAATAGATGCCAAACCAAGCTGGAAGATAAATATCGAGAAGCGCATTGATCTTCAGCAGAAACTGGGTATTAAAACCAAAGCTAGTTCAGTGTTTAGCTGCTGTGGAGGTCCAGTTAATGCAGGCATAGGGGAGAAACTGCGATGGGGCACAAAAAGTATAGATATTCTCCGACAGTCAAGGAGCACTCTTAGGTGGTGAGCTTAGTGTTGAGCTTTGTTGCCGGGTCGATGGAAACCTCCCTCGTCTGAGCTACCGGTTATAGGAACATTTACGGTAACGAGAGAGTCGGCGAATTGCCCAGAGACGGAGCTTGGCTTGGTGAATTCGAGCAATCAAGAGAAAAAAACTACACTTAGAGTTCTCACTAATGGCAGATATAAGATGGAACAGACTCACAACTTGCAAAATTGCAAAAGAAATCTGACCCATTTATGACAAAACAAGAATTCTAGACCTGCTAAGTGGGTTGCCAAAAAAAATATTTTCAGACTGACAGCCAGATAGGTTTCAGCGGGCTAGATAGGTTTCCCATACAATACTCGATGTTTGAGCTGCAATTTCGAGGATAGCAGACTAATAGTTTTCCATTACCTCTGTAATTCTCCAGCCTGGCACGCAATAGGCGCGCGACCTGAAGAGGGCTTTTAACTACATAATAAAAAAACATCAATACATTCATCCACAAATCCAAGTGGTTTGAAAATTAAGCATAAAGGTAGCAGTAAAAAGGCGTTCCAGGAGAATCAGCATATCAAAATGGTACTACAAACGCTAATTGGATTCTAGGTCCCAAGGCAATGCCATTACCAACCAACAAAAGAAGCTACTGTAGTACAATGCATTCTAGGAAGATGAATTTGCCATCGAAAAATGGCAGGTGACTGAATACAATTTATATGACATTATTAGAGTGAAAATACCGGGTGCCTAAAGAAAACTGGTGTCTAAAATTCTTTTACCGTATTTCAACTTCAACTCTAGCAAGAACGTGAATTGCTTCCACTCACCAATGCTTTATGTCCCTAATGGATGCATAAATAAAATAATAAAATGGAAGTTGAACGAAAGCGAAGAGGAAATAAAACTTTTCGCATGCGACATTGGCGCCTTGAAGTTGGCAAAGCGAAACAAATAACAAACAGCTGAAGTAATGAATATTTTTATGAGTAGTTGAACTAACAACTACGCACATGCTTCATTTGAATTTTTCATTGCAGTTCGCAGCGCAATTCGCGGAGCCGCTTGGGACAAATGCAGAGCTAAAGCACAGCTGCCGATAAAGTCACGGAATTTTGAAAGCTGTTTGCTGTACTACCAAAACAGCTGTCTACAACAGCCACATCACAAGCAGCGGCCAGTCAGTGAGACTTGTGTACACTTTTATTATTCATAAGACAAGGAAACGAGAATCAGCAATGCGGGGGGCACTTGAAGTGTATGGTTGAAGTGTAGAGCTCTTGATGAAGGAAACAGAAAGGCGCACTTCCGGTGTAACGTTCAGGTGGGCAGTTGGCTGAGGAAATAAATGGCTCAGTACAGCTTGCCTAACTGAAGTAATCAAGAATGCCCAGAAAAGGAAATGCGCGGACCTGTGCGCAGGAAATATTATGCGTGCAGACGGCTTTGTATCGCACAGGCCACACCAAATCGAATACCAAATTTTCGGCTAAATTTGTGACAGCGAATATCAAACGGAATGACATTATGAGCTGGCGGGCAGCAATCCGGTGAGTGTGCACTGCGATAAGTTGTTGGAGAGGGACGGACGAACAAGAGCTCAGCAGTTACACTTGATGACACAAATTCAATAGGAGCATTGTGACAGCGATGGCTAAGCAAACGACCAACGGTAATGTTGAGAATCAAACAAAAGTGAAGTGCCGCATGGTTGAGTGATTTGCATTGTCGTTGGATGGGATGAATGGACCGTTGTGCGAAAGATGAGTTTATCTCATTGCTTAGCGGTGTGTAAACTTTGAAGTTGCAGCAGGTTGAAAATGATAGCAGACAGAGATTTACTTATTCAAAATTTAGACATTTAAATGTAATAGGATGCTCGACGAGTTTGAACAGGTCACTTCATTTGTTCAATAATACTTGCTTGGTTTGTTATGTGGGTGTATTTTGCTTTCTTGAACTTAATACCCAGCAAATATTTTCGAAATACACTGAATGTATGACTAAGAAATTTTCTTATATAGAAATATAGAAAAATTAGAAAATGTTTGGGTATTAATTCAATCACTAAAATTTGTGCAAACTTCAAAAAAATTGAAAATAAAAATTTCATCACAAATTCAAATTATTCGGACTTTTGGGAAAATTTTTGGTATGCAGCTCATTTAATATTATCAAAACTTCGGCTAACTTCATTGAAATTCAAAAAAATTTCATCAAAAACTCAAACTTTTTATCAAAGTTTTTAGAAAGTTTTTGGGTTTGCAGTTTCTATAGGATTGAATTTTTTTTTGAATTTTTGGGTATTAATTCCATCATTTAACTTTCTACAAATTTGAATAAAATTCTACAAACTTTTAGCGTTAGTTCATTTAATTTTTTTTAAATATGTCGTATTAAAATTAAATCATCAAACTTTGTGCAAACTTCAATAGAATTAAAAAAAAAAAATCACAAAATTTTCAAATTTTTTAATTCGGCGTTTTACACAATTTGTGTATAGGTTTTTTCGTTAATTATTCAATTATCAAACTTTGTGCAAACTTTTATAAAATTTCATAAAAAATTAAAACTTTTGAATCAGGGGTTTTAGAAAATTGTTATGTAAGAAATTTTTAGACCATCCAACTTTTTGAATTTTTTTTGGTGTTAATGCAATCATTAGACTTTGTTCAAACTTTAATGCAATCCTAAAAACTTTCGTAAAACTCAAATTTTTTAAACAGAGTTAAAAAATTTCATGAAAAATTAAAACTTTTGAATTAGGGGTTTTAGAAAATTGTTATGTAAGAAGTTTTTAGACCATCCAATTTTTTGAATTTTTTTTTGGTGTTAATGCAATCATAAAACTTTGTGCAAACTCTAATACAATCGTAAAAACTTTCGTAAAACTCAAATTTTTTAAACAGAGTTAAAAAATTTCATAAAAAATTAAAACTTTTGAATCAGGGGCTTTAGAAAGTTGTTATGTAAGAAGTTTTTAGACCATCCAATTTTTTGAACATTTTTTGGTGTTAATGCAATCATTAGACTTTGTTCAAACTTTAATGCAATCCTAAAAGCTTTCATTAAAACTCAAATTTTTTAATCAGAGTTTTCAAATTTTTTTTGAATATGCAGTTTTCTTGTCCAATATTTTTTTTTCATATTTTTGGGTATTAATTTAATCATCAAATTTTGTGCAAATTTCAATCCAACAAGTTTTTATAAAAATTTCCATTTTTTAAATCCGAATTTTTAGAAAATTTTGGGAAAGAATTCTCATGAGGAGATGTAGGGATCTCCGAAATAGCAACAACAATTTCTTTCGCTTCCCAATACTTTTCCAATAAAAAACGGGTCGTGAGATCAAAAATTATTGTTATAAATGTTTCATGTAAAAAAAAAATATTACTAAAGTCGGTAGCGAAACAATTGCAAACATTATCCATATTACCAATTTTATATAATAAGTATAGATGAATTAAAAATCAATAAAAAATAAATTAAGTGTCAAAACTTGTCAATAAGTCTTTATCGTAAAATTCTGGAAGCTACTATATTTAGCTGAGCTGTGTCCTTTAGATGAACGTCAGTTATAAAAAATAGATATTTCTTTATAAACAAGTTTTCTACTATCAACCTCATCTACTTACAAATCTTTTCGTGCACGCGCTTACATATTGAACATACATATATAGTATATGTATGTACAACTTGTTGGTTGATTCCAAACATACGAAACTAATCAGGTTAATCCCAGGATTAGTACCATGCGCACACAAATATTATACATCCTTTATTTTGTGTTGCCAACAATATGACTACTTTGAGCGAGCAAAACGTTGTTGGCAACTACTACTTGGCTCGCAATCTTACAGGTATACGAGCATAAAAGCTAACTTGGAAAATTTGGAGGGTCTTAGAAAAGTCACCAAAAAAGATTATCTGTGTTTGTTGTTTGTCCATGTACTTTGCCATTTTGTTGTATTCAGCATACTTTATGAGATGAGATTTGTCTAATATAAGTCGAATAGGATGATGCTAACATCAAAGCGTGTACACACACATACATACATATGTATATAAATATTTGTACGTGGGTTGGGAAAAAGATGGCAAGCGAAATTTGTAGCGTATGGGAAGTAGCAATAAAGCAAACTTGATTTTGAATTGTTTTTAAGTTAAAGCGTGTAAGACAATTTATTTTAATACCCGAAATTGAAATATATGAATGCATTTTCCGTACTAAAACAGTTGTACATTTTTTCTATGCATTACTGCTATATTTTTTTACAATAAAATTAAAAAAGTTTTAGATTTTAAATTTTTTGTTCTAACGACCATCAAAACACATGCCCAGTAATTTTAATGCATTGTATTTTATTAAACTCTTTCTTTTTTAATTTTAAGACATTTTGGAACGTAACGTGCTTAGTGAAGTATAGAATACTAAGAAATTATTTATAGTTTTTAAAATGACCGGAATTGTTCAGTATTAAGAAATGTCTACTTATCCAATAGGGTTATTCGCTTATGTATTTGAAAATATTTTGGTATTTTAAAAAGTTTCTGAAAATTTCTACAGATTTTTTGTTTTCAGCACCACACATTTGATTTACTTTAAAAAAAAAGTGTGAAAACAGTGAATTAAAAAAAAAATCGATTTTTAACATTTTTTCAACGATAGAGATTTATCAGAATGTACATATGTAAAATGTGGTTTTTGACTACTTAAATCCTCTTTTGAAAAATTTACTTGGAACTATTAAAAAGGCACATCTATTAAAATTTAAAATTTGAATGAAATTATGAGTTTAAACATTTTATTATAATCACATTGCACTCGTATTTTTAAGTTTTCAACTTGCTAAAATGAATCATGTCTAATAAAATCTTCGACTCTTAAAAATTAGCATTTTACACATTTCTACTACAACGATCTTAAATTTGTTTGACCTTGTCATTTTATTATTTTTAATCTTTTATTTTACATTTGAAGGATTGTTAAAATAACTTTATTTTTGTTGTATAAATATAGGGCAATGATTTTCCGTCATCCTTAAGGAATCAACTTTTCACCCTGTCGGAAAATGGAAGAGGAAAAATAAATGTAAACTCTTCTAGTTTTTTAAATAAATGTTAAAACTACAAATCACATAAAAAAAAAATGTTTCAATAAAAAATTGGTTTTACACATTTTCGCATATTTTAGGGATCATTAAAATCATGCAATCTTTTAGTACATTTCGGTTTAAAAAACATCAAGATTTTTTATTTTCATGACACGAGTGATGAGCCGTTAAGTTTCTGAGACTTTAATTGAATTTATTTTTAAACAAATCTTTTCTGTATTGTTATTGGAAAGACCGTGTAAAAGTTGGTAAGAAGCTCACTAAAATCTTTAATCGTTTATTTTACCTGTTAAGGAATATTAAAAAATATTTTTTAACAAAATGTTTGATTTTTTTTCGTCAAAATTTTTCGAACGAGATAATTTTCTTAACCGAAATCCTTAGTATAATTAAAATATGGAAAATTTTATTAAAAAATTCGATTTGGAAAAAAGTGTGTTTTTAAATTTTTATTAAAATTAAATATTTATTAATGCTTTAAACCTCAACCAAATTTAGTTTCTAGTAACATATTCTGGCCTAACATTTTTTTGTAATTTCTATAATCACCGTTCAAAAATTTTCTAACAATTTATTTATTTTTAGATACATTTTTTGAGTTTTTTTGCAAAATGTTTACGTTTTTTAGGTTTGTTTCCAAAAAAATATCGAGTAACTTTTATTTATAAACCTCTTATGGGTCAGCAAGTGTTTGCAATTTCTAGATTTATTTTTCCTTTTAAAACATTCTTGTTTAACTGGGGGGTTTTTTTTTAACAGCTGTGACTGCATTTATCAAAGTTTTTTATGGGATTTCAAGATCTCAATTAATTTTTTCTCAAATACCTTTACAGAAAGGAACAACCCGTTTTTAAGTAATTTCAAAAGTTTCAAAAGTTCGCTACCAAGCACAAATTTGTTAACACAAAAAATGAATTAAGAATATTTAAAGATTTGCATATTCAATCTGGACAAGTTAGAAGTAGATTAGTCCAAAATATAGCACAATCCTGCTTTTTTGTTTAGAAATTTTTTAAGGAACTCCATTTTAGTTGTTGCTGGCTAAATAGAAAGCTTTAAAAATATTTTAAGTATCTTCATATATATTGTAAGTATGTATGTATGTGATGAGAGTTGACAGCTAAGAAGCTTCGTTAGGTTTAAGACTGAAGTTCCGAGCCGTAACTCATTTTTCTCCTAACCAAATTTGACAAGGGTTGACGCAAATTCGTTCCACAAATATTTACTTTTTATTTACTTTTCATTCTTCGTTCATTTTACAGCAAAGACTGTGAAGCTGCACGCAAATTAGTATACAAATATATTTTCGTTTTCGAACTAATTAGGAACTTGCCTTTTTCCGACCCCAATCTCTTTACTTTTAGTACCTTTCACTTTTTCACGTCTCGCACCTTTTCAGCTTGCTGTGAGAATATTCATAATAAACTCGTTTACCAACTTTCAACCTAACTCATTTTTCATATAAATATAAGCCATTTAATCAGCACCTTAAGTACCTGGCGTCAAAAAAATGAACAGGCGAGCTAAGTATCAGCCCATTGGCTATTCTAACGAGATTTCACTGCTGCCAATATGTTTCTTCTTTTTTTTTTTTGTTTTTTTTTCTTTTGTATTTTGTTGTGTACGCTTAAGTTTATTTTAATTGGCTTCACGCACCAACGCCTTAATGTATGCTACTCATGCAGGCAGAACAGAGGTTTGCATGTTTGGACGCTCGCGTGTATGTAATTAGTAATGCAATGCCATACCTAACAAAGTGCTTCAGATTTTTCCTGCCACTGTAGCGTAGACTATTTAATGTTTGTGTATGCCAACTTTTCACATACTCTCCTGATTGCTGGCCAACCGATCCAATCAAGCGTCTAATTACGCGCAAGAGATGAGATTGATTCGGAAATCAATGTACCGAGTGCTGTTCGAATTTCGCTTGCGATGACAGCGCAGTGATTTGCGGCCGAATTATAGTCACTATACGTTGATTAATTTCGTATTTCATTTTGACGCTCGCGTTTGAGACGGTGTGTTTTGGTCTTGTGTGTGTACGTGTGTTTTTTGTTTCGGCAAGCTTCGTTCTGTGTACACTTTTAGACGTACTGGTGGTATGCCCATTAATTGTTTCTTAGCGCTGTTCGTGTCATTTGCAATTTACTGCTGTCGCTGCTGATTTATTTGTCAGTAAGATTAATTTGCGACTGTTGATTGTTACGTAGGTTGTTTTTTTTTAAAATGACCGCAATCAGCGTAGAGTAGTTGATCCTTTTTGGTCGCAAAACAAAACCGTAGAGATTGGCTGTCCTGCAGCCTGCGACTGTTAGTCTAGAAATTATGGGACATCTCCAAAATCCAACAGCTTTGAATTATTTATGGCTGTGCATTTGTCTGACGGTTTAATTTTTAATTTTTTTTGAAGGGCGTGTGGCGCGGTTTCAAGTTGGTTGGGTGGCTATCTTAAATTAATTGAATTAACTACCAGTGGTACTAATTTTCTGAAAGTATTTTTTGCAATTTATTTCATTTCTTAAGTGCAAAATTTTTGACTAAGTTTTAATTGAAACAAAAGTTTAGCCATCTTCTCCTAGTGCTTTCTTATTTGGTCGAAATGTCTAAAGGGCAGAGAAGTACTGTATGGCAGAGCTTACTCTTTGTTTCAAAATGAATTATTCAAATGAATTATCCAACATCCGGTCGTAGTAGAAAAAGAAGCTGCAAAGAAAAAGTCAACTCAAAGCTCTACAGAAGAGTCGAAAACTCCAGCTGAATAGGTTTACCCAAATATAAGCAATAATTCCAAATAAATATGAACTGTTCTTCGTAAATATATAATAGGAGAATTTCATATTTCACTTTCGGATTTTCTACTGCTAACTTTCAAGCACATCAAAATTAGAGTGGAATTGTAGACTTGCAGCCCTTTTTCTACGCACTTAAAAAAATCGTCTCATCTCATCAAGAATAGGGAGGTTGAAGTTGATATGCCAAATAGTCTAAAGCGGGTGGACCGCGAAAGAGTTTTATTTTATGCCAAAACTTAGGTCAAAAGGAAAGTACCGTTACCACTATAAACAAAGTGTACATAAATTTATATAGTTTTCGTATAGTTATGTTGGTACATAATTTTAGATTTTTATTATTAATATCGTAACTCTAGTCAGTATCATCACATTTAACAAGCCTTTCCCTATATCAATGACAATTCTCGTCGCATAACAATCGACTTAATTACTGCACCTAAAATTATGACGCAACAACTTGGCTTAAGCGCTCTAATGATGGCAACTGTCATTGTACTTGTTATGACCTATTACATGACTACGTTTTTTATTCTGTGGTATAGTTTCAGGCTTCGTAGCTATGATAATAGTCACGCGATGAATTTTTTCATTTTCGTTGGAATAAAGCTGTAAGTTCCTGAAACTTTCTGCGTAACAACAAAATGATAAAATCGCTGAATTACTAAGAAGAAAAAGGACTCAATCAAATATTTAGAATATGATGCTCTCCAACTTAGTTAAGAAATTATTGGTCCTATGTACACATACTATAAATGAAAATAGTCTTTCTAACTGTTCATTACCTTTCTAGTTCACCTGTTATAATTTCTAACATTAAAAAACGATTTAAAAATTTTTTCCATATAAATATTCAGGCGTTCACTCGACGACTAAGGCGCATTCTATTCCTACATAGATATAATATAATAGTCGCACATCTCAATTGAGTGTTAAGGAATAGCGTTGTTGTATTGTGTGAAATGATGCAAATGGGAATAAAATAGATTGAGATAAATGAAAAAAGGTTAGAGAGCCAAAAAAAAAAAAACAAAAACGTACGAGAAGGGCAACGAAAACGCAAGCAGAAGAAAAAAATGTACAAAAGAAATTTGTCTAGGCAGACTGTTGCGCCAACGCATATTTTATATGTAAGCACATAGCTGATGCAAATTTGTTTGGTTGGGTGACCTTTTTGCCTACGAATATAATGTTGATAAGCGATTTTTGTTGTTGGACTATTAAATTTACGTTAGGCGCTCGCGCAGAGATATGCATAATGGGTATGTAAATATTTAAAGTGGCAGGTTTATGGATCTTAAGTATTATAATAAAAGCGGAAAAACCGAAAAAACTTGACAGCGCTTTCTTTTCTGCTCTGTTTTCTTTTTGCTTTGGAAAAATACCTGCTGTGTTAAAGATATTTTAAGTGACACTTGGGAGACATTTTGAGTAAATACAATAATGATTGACTAGCGATATTATGTGGTTCATGAATATTAACTTAGTAATATAATGCGTATAAAATATGACTATTAAAGTTAAAAAATTCATTGCAAACAGAAAACGATTTTTTTAATTAACTCTAAATTGCATTTTAAAAAATGTGTCAAGTACTTTTTGGGGACTGCAATCGCAATTATTTCGGTTACAAAAAGTACCAGTACATTTTAGTCATGGTATATTTTTATTCAAAATCAGTTAACTGTTCATATTTCTGTGTGTCCGTATAGTAAGGTTCAAGAATTTCAATACGACATGATAACATACTGCTACTTTTTTCACTCGACACCGATATTTTCATCACGTTACTTTTAAAACGATATTTTCAGGAATCGCGTAAATAAACTTCAGTATCGCATCGATAGTTTGAAGAAAAATTATTTACATCAGAATATTTGGATATGACAATCACTCGGAATAAAAATAGCATTAAGGAACGCAAGACCACGCTGTAACCTAGTATTTTTCCAATTTTATGTCAGGCGTGCCCTGTGCTGTAAACTTTGTTCAGATTTGAAGTGCCATATTGGGGACACAAAAGTGCCAAAAATTAATCAAATAAAAAATAAAACTATGGTTTGGAAAGTGTACCACTTTTTCAAAACTGGAGCCTTCAAATTCGGCATGGAGGGAATCTAACCTAGTTGGTAATTTCTAAACAGATTTTAAGAGACAAGCAGATACTCAGACTGAATTTCACTCTTTGTTCAGTATTGATATTTTGGGATTCGATATTTATGGGTGCCCGACCTTTTTTTAGAGGAAGCATCAGCAAAACTTTTGGGTCGCATTATTTCCAAGCCATTAAAATTATGTTAAACAATCGAAGTCTAAATTTTGGTGCAAGGGAAATACTAAATCAATGTACATGACTAAGTCTAAGTGAAGGTTTAATTCTGAGTCAAAATCTAGATATAAATAAAAGTTTAACAGCCCTAATTCAATGGCCAGACTCATGTCATGACTATTGTCATTGTCACGTAACTGCAATAACAGTTGGCATCGTTCGAGGGCCAAACACCATTTTTGCCCCGCAATTTTAGGCGCAGTAGTTAAGACAATTGTCATACGATAAGCATTGCCATTGGCGTAGGAATAGGGCGAAAAGTCTAAATCTAAGTCCATATCTTGGTCCAAGTCGAAACCTAAGTATAACTACCCTATTCCGATGCCAATGACAAGCCACATCGCATGACTATTTACATAACTGCCGCCCATAAAACTGTGCTGCAAAAACTTGGTTTTAAGAATACTATTGATGAAGGTTGTTATGACCTGAAATAAGAACAACGCCTAAATCTTTGTACTCTACTTCATAATTTTAGGAGCAGTAGTTAAGATTCGTGTTGTGTGGTCAGTCTTGTCATTGACGTCGAAATATGGCGATAAGTTTGAAGCTATATTTGCCCTTAGGCAAAGTAAATGGTCAGTGAAATTAAACTTAATACTCAGAATTTAGTTAGCAAAGAATAATTTGAGTAAACTGTTCTTCCAATATCTATGCAGTACGAGTATAAAATTTCCTTGCTTAGACTCATGCGCGCTTTTAAATTTCCAATAAAGTATCAGCACCAAAAAGGTGTGAAAATGTATAAAAGGCAAAAAACCAAATAACGGAAATTAAACCTTAAAATGCTAGCCAAAATCCAACTAAAAATCACAATAAATCAAAAGCTGAAATTTACTCTCGTCTTCACACTCCCCTCTCATTCCCCAGTGGTTGTTGTGGGTCAGATGTCATTGGTTTAGGAACGAAATGACCAATGTAAATGCAAGCCATGCATGAATCGTAATAGAGGTCACTACAAAAGCCAATAGTGAATTAGTAAACCTAAACATTTAGTGCTTAGATTCCGATGATATCCATTTCACAGCATGTCGACACATCCGCTTCCGGGCAGGGCACTCTCAATGGACAAAGGTCGATTTGAATAAAACCAAAGCCACATGCGATGTGAGTTGAAAACAAATTAATACAAAAATAAAGAAAGTAAAAAAGCGAAATTAATATATGGAAATAAAATCCAAAGCAATAGCTGGCACTGAGATTTCCTATTGTGTTTATATGTTTGTAGTATATATTTATGTAGTTACATATGTATATCCATTGAAATGTTCAAATATGCATATAGTTTGACATATCAACATTTATCGCTTCTCTTATTTTCACTACCTGGTTTCAAGCCCCTTCTCCACGCAACGCTCGCTCACATAACTCACTCATCACTCTTCAAGTCAATGATTTTGTAACTGAAACGTGCGTCACAATTTGAAAACGATTGCAAAGAGCATACAAATGACAATAACAAATCGGATGCGAATGTGTGCGAAAAAGTAGCTTAAAAATGTCAGCAAAATAAATGTCAAAGTAGAAATTGATGCCTTACACAAGCATTTCTATTGACAGTTGACATTCGTTTTTGGCAGTAGCACATAAGTTTGTTCAGGGTTGGTGATTAGTTTTGCAATCGTTTGAATCGATGCCTTTATTGAGTTTGTCTGAAAAAATGTGTTCTATGTGGTTTGTAGAAGGACAGATCGAGGAAAAGTTTATTGAAAAGATATCGTACAGTCATCTTCTGTGGGGAGATTAAAGTGGGGTTGCAATGATTCTATGGGAAATAATTAGATAAGAGGCAGGAAAGTATAGTTTAATCAGAGCAAAGTCGGTGGTAAAATATCTGAATTTGACAAAAGTTTGATTGAATTTCAAAATTTGACTAAAAACCAGCTTTAGTGGGCAATTTATATTTTATGGCATGTTCTTTACTCAAGCTAAATAAATCTTCAAACAATTTATTAGCAAAAAATTTAAATAAAAAATTTTAATTTTGAGCTCAATATCAATAAATCTTTAAAAAAATATTCGAAAAAAATTTAAATTTAAAAATTTGTAATTTTGAACCATAAATGTCCATATGTATATCCAAAAAAAAAATTATTGCCCTATAATTTTTTGCGTTTAGATTTAATACTGCATAAATTTTCATTGTATTTAAATTTCCAGTTTAATAATTTTTGACTATTAAAGTATTTATTTCTTTTTTTTTGCATTTACAAAAAATTTTACAATATAAAATTTCGTATAAGAATTTTACCGAAAATATTTTGATACTCCAGAATTTTTCGTTATAAACTTTCCGCTCAATAATTTTTTTACTAAAATTTTTTCCGTTTAGTACTTAATATTTCGTATACAAATTTTACAGCAAATATTTTAATACTCCGGAATTTTTCGTTCGACTAAATAATTTTTGAGTGCCAAAGGATTTAGTTTTAACATTTACAAACAAATTTTACTACATAAATTTTTCTATACAAATTTTTCAAAAAATATATTTTAATAATTCAGAATTTTTCGTTACAAACTTTCAGTTGAACTAGTTTTGTAATGCAATTTTCTACAGAATTCTTCGTGATAAACTTTCAGTCAGTAATTTATGTACTAAAGTTTTTTCCGTTTATTATAAACAAATCTAGTGTAAAAATTGTACCAAAAATATTATGACCAAAAACACCGATATCTAGAAATTTTGACCAAGCAATCTTTGCCAAAAATTAAGATTCAAATGTTTTGTATTAGAGTTCTTTTTACTAAATGCATTATTTGTATTACAAGATTATGCAAGTTTTGTATTTGGTACAAAAAGGAAACAGAATGATAAAATGGTTAAAGGAAATGACTCTCTAAACCATTTTAGTTTAAAATAAAATTCAAAATAAAATTTAAAGTTACAGACGTGGTTAAAATCATTGCCATCATTGGCACTACCATTTTGCCTATTTTGTCTTTGCTTCTAATTTTGAGCCGAACAAAATGTTATATCAAAAAAAAGCTCATTAATTTATAAATTTCTCATAAAATATTATTTCATTTAATTTTTCTGCGATTATAAAATCGACTCAACCTGGATATTTCCTGCCATCATTGGCATGTAATTATTCAAAGTTTATTTAGTTTAATTTCTTAAGCTACTCAAAATATTTTCCAACACTCTTTATGAAAAGCCTTTCAAAAGGCAAGCTAGCAAATTAAAAATTACGTACAGCAGAATTAAGAAAAAAAAAATTTTTTGCTAATAAAAATTTATTTCTTTTAATCGGATTGAAGATTTTTCTTCGAATTGCTGCGATTTGTTTGTTTAACAATCATGCAAAATGCCGACGCACACGGCGTATAAGCAACATATCTACTACATACCAGTTTTATTTATTTATTCAACATAAATGAATTGATTTGATGAGTAGAGCAACAATTTATTGTGGCGAATGACATGATGTGTATCAAAGATACAAATTTAAGAGGTGTATAAAAAATTTAGAAGGATTTTTATTCAGTTTTCTGCAAATAAATTTGCCTTGAATTTTTTTGTTTGTTTGGCTTATATAGTATATAAAAATTTGTAGAATATTATTGTTCAAAAATTTTAAGACCTTAATTTATGGTTATGATTTTCAAAAGATTTGCTTCGACTTAAAAATTTTGTATATTAGCTTTTGTTTTGTTCAATTCGCTAGGTGTCTGTTCTGATTAATAGAACTATGAACCGATTTTATTCTTTATACAATAAATATCGTGTATATTATTAGTTTCATGAAACGAAATAGTTTCCCATCACTGGAAAAGACATAATCTTCGAATGCAAATAATGCATTTATTATTCCCCCGGTTGACATTAAAGTGGATAGTGGTCTGAGTACGCAGTAAAAAAAGTAAATAGCTTTGAGAAAACAAAAGTGTTATCCTGATTCTAAAGTAATTTCGCAGCTTTTTATTTATGACGCATGAAAGAGATTATTTGGTGGAAATTTTGCTTTACAGGAGAGAAAAAGTGGTCTTATGATTTCCATTTTTCAACCTAATTCTATTTATAGTAGATATAGAAGAGGAACTTGAGGGCTGATTGGAGATGAAAAAAGTACTTTTTAATTTTTTATTCTAATTTAAATTTTTGCTAGTTTGGTAAAGCTTCCGTCAATAATATAATTGGGAGACATAAGGTGGCAGACAACTTTCTTAGTCTATACATACCTTTAGATATCATGGCCGTTGATAAGTCTATGGTAAAAGTTTAAGGAAAATTTATTATAAAATCCTATATCCCAGCGAATATAAATGGTACAAAAATATATAAAGGTTTAACAATAAATAATTGTATATGGCCCTACTAAGTTGCGGAATATCGCATTCGTTAGAGAGTCTTAACAAACCGGATTTAGTAGTGGTAAAACTCACAAAATCTCTTTTAGATGGCTGAATGTGTAAAACCACTAAAAACTGACTTTTGCGACACCTATACAAAAGCAAAAGAAATTTGACAGAATAAGTTGCAAAAGCGAAACTGAGAAAGGGAGAGTAAATAGCTAAGCGAATGGGCAATCTCATAGTGTACCAAAATGACGTGATAAACGTGACTTAGTTCTGATCTCAACATGCCAAGGAGATGGTATGTCTAACGTAACTGATGTAATGAAACCAGATGCAAAAAAGAATGGCGCTAATATGGCAGAAGAACTTGCTTCATTTTATTCGTCGTTTTGTAAAATTTTAACTTTCAATAAAAAGATTATAGTAGATTTACTATTTCAAGTCGCTCTTATTAATACTAGTCGCCAGATAGCACTAATATGACAGTTTTACAAGTCCAAGAACCTCTATGTCTGATATTCTTGGACAGGCAGGATCAACCACAGAAGCTAACCACTCTCAAAGATGTTCATTCTCCTCCAGCATTCCAAGATCTTCCAACGCAATTGGTTTCTGGGCAGAGTCAGCAAAATATTTCAAGAAATTTACACATAAAATTAGTACGAAAAAGATGCTCGTGGTGCTATGTCAAATAGAAAAAACAACGATTATTGGCTCAAAAAGCTAAGCAAGTACATACTGCGTGCAAAATGTTTAATTCTGTTTAAATTGTTATTATGAGAAACGTCTTTAGTTTTGTAATAGTTCTCTACAAAAGAAAAATTATTTTTCGTACTTCAGCTTTATATATTGCACGTTTCTTTTGCTGCGGAGAAACAGCGTTCTTTTATTTCCTAAGGTTTTTTGCCTTACGTCCACGTATCTTTTAAGAACATATCGCGTGACGTTCATAACAAAAGATTTGTCGGAATTCATATACAGAAATGAGTCCCATGTGACTCATGAACCTATTTTATAACGAATACGTTAAGTCACATATGACTCATTGGACTGGGAAGTTGTTAAAAAACTGCCTATAAATTTGTATAATAAAAAATTTCTAAAAATTCGAACAGAATTATTTAAATATGCTAAAAAATTTACACTCAAAATTCACATTGATTTTTGATAATTTTTTTAAAGAAAATTGGTGTATTCGTTGAGAAAAGAAAATGAGCAACACCGTCGGCAAAAAAAAAAAAACAAAAAAAATCAACGGAAATTTTGAGCCAGTTGAAACTTGCCCTTTAAACACTATGTACTAAAATTAAATGGGCTAAAAACTGCATACCCAAAAATTTTTTGTCAATATTTAGTTTAAAAAGTTTGAAACTTTGATGAAAATTTGGTGAATTTTATTAAAGTTCACACAAATATTAACTATCGAATTTATACAGGTTTGATTGTATTACGGTTTATTATACTATAAGGAATTTATAAGGAATGAAAAATTAATAAGTAACAAATAAAGGGTTGATACAGAAAAGTATCTGTTGTATAGTTATGAGTAAAGAATAAAAAATAAACGTGAATAGCATTAAATAAAGTTTTCTCGCATCAACCAAACCGAACTATAATTAATATTATATAATTATACTTTGTATTATATACTTTATATTATACTTATACTTTTTTTGATCGCTGCCAATGTAGTGACGCAAACTTCTTCAATTTCCATTAAACTTGTTGCAAAAAGTTCGCATTTTGCACTTGAGGAGCGCCGATAGCAAGCTGGTTTAATATTTTTTATTAAAAAAACAATAATAATACACATTAAAATAAATTCATTTATAGAGTTTTTAAAAGCTAAGATAAGTAAAAAAATTAACAAAGTTTATTTTTGATTTCCCCCAAACACGCTCCACCAACCATTACGCTTTATTTTAAACCGCATAAAAATTAATACTTTTCAGAATTATAAACCTGCCAAGAAATATTATATTTTTCAATATATCGCATGCTACGCTTTCAATGTTTTTTTAATAACCGACCGCAAACACCAATCAAATCTAAAGTGTAGCTATAAATTTTTTACTCCACATAGCCACCAAAAAACAAAAAAAAAAAAACTAACCAGAAGCTATACATAAAAGTTTTAAAGTAAAAAACAAAACTGTGGCAAAGAAAAGCGAATTGGGTAAGCGATCGAAAACCGCAAAAAATGTTAAATGTGCAAATGTTTCAATAAAACCATTAAAACAAATTTGTGCTACGTACAAAGAAGTCTGGCACGTACTCGTCATATACTACATACATACGTATGTAGATATATAAACAACACCACAAGCATATATTTTATTTTTGTAAGTACGCGTGCGAATAAATATGTATGTAGAGTATGTCTATATAGCAACCGCTAAGCGGCATGTTCATAGTTTCCTTTTTTTTTTACTATGCACCTTTTGACAGCACACCAGCAAACCGAAACGATCGAAGCAAATAAATCAAAGTGGCATTTTTGGCGTTCACCCACGATTCGACCAAGCGTGCAAGCAACAACAACAAAGTATTAAAGTGAAACTTAAGTGAATGGGAGTGTGTGTTTTGGGAAAGTTTCGTGGTGGTGGAGGGTGAAAACGTCTGTAGAATGTGGAGGTGGAGGAAAAGAAAAAGTAGGAAATAAGACTGCGAGTTGTGGGTTCAAGGCAGTTACCTCGAAAAGGTTAAGCAAATGGATTTTCAATGAGCCAAATGCGTTTGCCCAAGCCGCGTTTGCAAGGATAGTGCATATGGGATTAAATCTTATACGAGCACATCATACATTGTACAAATGTGGGTTGAGATTGGATATTTTTTGAGGGATTGCGTGGGCTGAGTTCATGAAAGTGTATACAAAGTAAGCTTGTGAAATTGATTGAGACTATTGAGATTTTAGAAAAATTAAAAAAACAATTATGAGCATATAAATATTAAAGTTTTATACGTGAATCATTATGGTTCTGTAAAAAAAACAGTTGCAGCTTAAGGGCCAAGAAATTTTAATTGAGAATTTTTAAAACTTTTTTTTTGTGGAACTCGTGAAATGGTAATATCAAAAGTTTGTGCTAAAAATATAACACTAAATACTACCACAATAAATTTACTATTAAATTTTTTTAACCGCGGTGTGCTACAAAATGTTTAGTACTAGAAATTAAATAAGTAAATATTATAAAGGTTTAGAAATGCTAATTTTTTGTACTATAGTTGTTAAGTTTCAGTGCTAAATATGTAATAAAAAGGTAATACAAATTAGAACAAATAATTTTAGTGCTAAAATCGTTCAGTACTAAAATGGTGATGTATAAAATTTATACTAAAAATTTAGCACTAAATTACTAGGAGAAAAAATTTACTTTTCGAAATTTAGTACCAACAATTTAGTACTAAATGTTTAGTACTAGAATTTCTATTGACCCACTTTAAAGGTTTAGAAATAGTAATTTATGCTCTAAAAACTTAGTACACAAGTTTTTTTTTTCTAAAAATTTAGTACATAGTATAGCAATTAAGTTTCAATGGTTAATACATAATAAAAACAAACAAAAATTAGAACAAATAATTGTAGTGCTAAAATGTTTGGCACTAATGGTGTTAGCGAAAATGTTGTAATAAAAATTTAGTATGAAAATGCTAGAAAAAAATCTGCTTATTTGCTATTATATATTTACTACAAGTTTTTTTTATTAGTATTTAAAATGTTTTCTTACAATAATGTGGATATAATGGCGCACTAGTCTTTTGATTCAGTTCAAAATAACATTTAGTACTACATACTAAGTATATGCCGTAATTTTCTTAATTACATTAATTTACTCCCTAAGTCTAGAGAACAAAATGTTGCTAATATTTACTTTGAAAATATTTATTAACCGTTACCGTATTAAACCATTGAGCACCCATCTCTCTCCCCACCAAACTCTCACACGACGTTCTCTCTCACTCTCTTTCTCTCAAAGCCCAACTGCCTATTGGTCACGGTCGCACCACTTTAAATGCAACACAGTTTTTGGCGCACATACCTACATATATGTACTTTGATACTTTGAAATTTGAGACACGTAAAAGCATTTTAAAATTTTAATATTTCAAATCCTCAAAGCGCAATGGCATGACAGTAGCAAAAACAAGAAATACAAAATAAAGCACAAAAATTCCAAGAAAAAAAGTTGGAGCAAAGACGTTGTCGTTCCATAAAGTTACAAGGACGCGCAAATATGAAAATTGAGCGGCGAAGAAAGTCGGTCAGTGTTTGCGAGGCGCAAAAATGTTGGTAACATTTCAAAGTGAATGCTGGCGGCGCTCAGGGCGTATACGTAACTGAAATATGTCTACATGTACTGTGTGAGACATATGACAATTTGCGGCTCTTTTAAATGAAATAAGACTTGCTGTGGCTCGGTAAGCACGTTTTCATTCGAAGTTGCACTAAGCTGGTGGTGACTGCAAGTGGGTGCCGGCGTCAGGTGGTTTAGTTGACTAGGTGTTGAAATATAATACAACTATGAAGATAATGGGTGTCATTGTTGACTTTGTAATTTTGTCCAATTGTCAAGGTTCCAAGAGCAAGACGAGACAATCGCGCGAATGTGCGTAGGTTAATTGTAAATAATGTGGAGAGCAAGAGAAAATATGCAGTGAATATTAAAATTCTAGTAACAATAATTTACAGCAAAATACAACACTATGGCTTTGCAATTTTTGGAGAGGTGTAACTGAACTGTAACTTCTCTTTTTTAAATGACACTTTGAAACCTAATCCTTTGGTCTAGAATTTAATTAAGTACGCAATTTTTTTGTAATACATTTTTAGTACAAAGTTTTATTACATAATTTTTAAAAAAAGTTTAGCGCATTTCTTTGCGAGAAAATCTGTTGAACATTATTTGTTGGCATATAAATTTTAGAATACAACTTTTTGGAAAAAAATTGTATAGCAAACATTTTTACGAACAAGTCGTTCGGTTCAATATATTTAGAAGCACTATTTAGCACAGAATTTTTTAAGAAAATGCGTAGTAGGTTAGTTCAAAAATGTTTCGTAAACATTTTTATTAGCCGTTTGTTCGAAAGTTGTAGTATAAAACTTTTAGTGGAAATTTTTTGTAACAAAATAAATAGAGCTACATATATGTTTAGTAAAAAACTTGAGTACACAATTTTTTGGACACAATTTTTCGTAACAAAATTTTGTGGAGCGAACTTTTAGTTTAAAAGCTTTTAGTTTAAACATTATAGTATAAATAATATTATACATTTTTCAGCAATTATTTTAGTATATGTACAATTTAAATAAGAAAATTTTTGGTTACAAATTTTAGGATACTTATTTTTGTGCACAATTTCTAGGGCATACGTTTTATACAAAATTTTGGTGCTAATTTTTTAGAATCATTAAATTGTAGAGATAAATTTTGGTAACACATTTTTAGTACTAGATGTTAGGACTTATTTCTAGTCACACATTTTATTTCTATTATGAAGATATACATACATACTTCTTAACAAATCAAATGAAATTTTATTTTGAAATGAATTTTCCCCATTCCAAAAACTCATAATAGTTATAAGTTTTAAAAGTAAAATTTTATTTCTACATTTTTGATGTACAGATTTTCCTACTATTTTCTTTTGTAATGCATTTTTATTTGAAATATAATGTGGCCATTAGCAAAAGCTCATAACAGTTCTAAATTTAAGAAATCATGTTTGCAATACGTTTTATATCTAAATTTTTGATATACAGATTTTCCTACTATTTTCTTTAATAATGCATTTTTATTTAACATATATAGTGGCCATTCCTGAAAAGTAAGAACGTGCTTGGTGCTAATAAATACTACAAATTTTCTGCAAAATTTTGGATACATTGCCTTGATACAAAAAGGCGTTAGTTTTTCGACGAGTTCGTTCCGTACCATCCGCCCGTTCTGTTCAATCACTTCACCACCTAAAAAGGCATCAGCAACGTCATTACCATTAACCATCAAAGCAATGTACTTTGACCAAACCGGAGATGTAGAAAGAAGGAAGCATAGAACGCGCGTGGGTGCCGGCATTAGCTCGCCATTGTTAGGATGGAAGTCGATAAAAAATCAGCGTCATAATGACAATTTCTGCCGCGAGCGTACGCACGTTTTGCGAGAGTGTTGAAGAGGCACAAACAAATGCAGCAGCAAACAAATGAACCGAAAACAAAACAAATGGCATGAAAAAAATAACGAACGTAAAATGCCAGCTACAAAAATAAGCCAAAAAGTGATTTGATGTCGACGGTGGCAGCCGAATACGTGAAATAGCATTTGTATTTGCTTTTGAATGTGAAGAATTCGCAAGAGAAATCAAAGTTGAAAACATAATTGAAGTGGAACATAAAACTTGTCAAAACATTTACACATTATTGTTTTTGCTTTTGTGATTGTGCTCGTAATAAATGCTTATTTAGATATTTGCATTATTGCGAGTGTTTATAAAAAATTAGATATTTATATGACTATAAACAAAAATGAAATAAATTTTTGTCGGTAATATTGTCAGCATGGATTTGCGTGTGTCCTTGATTGGTATTAGTAGAAGCGTTGTAGCTTGACGTGAATACACGTTAAGTGGATTTGAAATTGTCGGGTTGTTTATTGTGTTCTGTTTGTTTTTTTTGTTTCTATGTATGTATAGTATATCACAAATTTTTGTTACCAACACTCCAACACTCCAACCCACGAACTTAATTTCTAATGCAAAATATTAGAAACGAAAAATTTGCTGAAGGGAATTAATGCAATGTGTTAGCGGACAGAAGTTTAGATATGCAATAAATTCTGTTCAAGAATTTAACTAACCATAACGTGTCTCATTTGGTTGCCTTGGTTATAAAAGCAGAGTAGAGGTAGAGGCTCTTCGATGGACTGCTTCACAGCTAACTAAATAGATCACCATAATAAGTAATGTTTAACAGTTAAGTTTTTCGGTGAATACGTTGACATATTGAACATAAAATTCTTATATGAATTCTAGTGCTGAGACTTTATCAAAATTTTTCCAAAACTTTTTTTCCAGAATCAATCTCTATGTTAATAAAGATATTTTATCTTTTAAAGTTTATTAAATTTTAAACTAACTACAAAGTTTCTAAACAAATATCAAAATGTTTAGCACTTTTTAGTACTAAAAAATTACTAGTCCTAGTAAGCACTCATTTCTTAGCTCAAAACTTATTTCAAATTCTCGAGCAAAAATAATGAGGTCAAAATTTTTTAGTCTAAAATTAGAGTAATAAATTTGGTCACACAGTTTTTTCGTACAACAACCATGTTTAGTACTATCTTTTATGACTCTTGATTTATTTATTTTTTATCTTGTTGACTTTGGGCTTGTACTAAATTTTAAACTAATAACTACAAAATTCCTAAACAAATATTAAAATGCCCAGTACTTTTTAGTATACAAAATTTGTAGCACTAAAAAATTGTTCCCAAAATTTTTTTGAAATAAAATTAGAGTAATAAAGGGATCACGAAGTTGTTTTTAGTACAACCATTATGTTTATTAATTTAGTATATTTTTGACTTTAGAATTGTACTAATTTTTAAAGCTCACATAATAATATTTTATAAAATACAATAAACGTTTTTAAGTAGAATACATTTTTGGTAACCATTCTTGATTGCTTTGCTTTAATAAATATTAAAATTATTATTTCAGTACTAAAGAAATACTTAATCTTATACATTTTTTGCACTAACTTCTTAGCACAAGATTTTTTATAATTCCTGGGCTAAAATAATAGTACTAAAACTATTATGTTATTTTTACTTTCAAAGTTTTAGTACTAAAATTTAGAACGAAATTTTGTCTTTAGTAGTGACTTTTAGCGAATCTTTTTTTCACTACTTGAAGCCTAATCTATTTTACCCTCATTAAAATTGTTTTCTCTTAAATTTTTTGCAATAATTTTTAGTACTCATGGATTTTATTGAAAAAAAAAAATTTTTTTAACGCCTTCAAACTCTAAATGACCTTTCATGAAATTTTGACTTTTTGATATGAATTCTTATTTTAATAATGGCTTTGATTAAAATATTGTGCAAAGGAATAATCAGATAATATCAAAATTCATGGAAATTTAAGCGCAAGAAATATTAAAAATGAGAAATGATATAAGCTAAATTTTGAGTAGAACCGCCGCTTTGTAAATCTAGTGTTAAATTAATTTTTTATGGTAGTGATTACTTAGGTGATAGCCGCTTGCCTTGAGATTAAAAAATTATTGTTGAATAATTTCAGCTAATAAATATATGTATCTCATTTTAATCATCCAATAAGCTAATCAAAAGCTAGTTGCTGTTTAAACTTTGCTTGGTGTGAATCCATAACTGAGTCGTACATTGCCCACTCTACTCCAACGTCAATGAGAAGGCTCATCACATGACCATTGTCATAACTACTACGCCTAACACTATGACGCGGAATATAACCATAGTTTAAATCACTGTCACGTGCTTAGTAGGACAAACCAGCTACAGTGCCAGTTTTCATCAATAGAGGAATTAACACCATTTCTGTGGCATAGTTTTAGGCGCAGTATTATGACAATTGTCATCCGATGCGTTTTGACATTGGCATGGGAATATGGCGGTTACGCTGGGATATAAACTGAAAATGCCTGAAAGTATGCAAATTTATTTTCAATTTGCTCGAGCTAAGTATTCTTCACGCTAATCTATATTTTTAATGATCATAATAACTTGGATACATATTCAGTTATTGCAGGCGAAAATCGAAAGCTGTGCACCAACACAAATGCAATGCTTTCTTCTACATCCACATGCAACGCCTATTTATGCAATTATAGTGTTAACGTTGAATTGAATTGAATTTCCGTTATCGAAGGCATGTACGCATGCTTCCTGCTTCCGGATATAAAAGATGCGTGACTGGAGGGTAACATGTTTTGAAAAAAAAAAAAACGCGCACACACATGCAAAAAATGAAAAGCAGCAAAAGCAAAAAAGCTTGAGTGGGAGTAGGTGACACAAAGAGGTGGGCTAGGCAAAAAGGGGTTGGTAAAAGTAGCAGGTAAAAAATTGCAATTGAAAAACTGCGAAATGTTTTATAGAGTGATGGAAATGGAATTTGCTAGAGGCAAAAAATACGCTACAATGCAGCGAATGAGATGTGAAAGACTACAGCAAAACCAAAAAAAAAAGAAAACAATTATAAAAAATGCACTACCGCTAAAATCAAACATACAAACACACATACAGGCATACGCAAGTGAAGTGAACCTTTATTTAGCCAGCTATGAGTCGACACTGCGTCAACGCGCGCAAATACTTCAGCGTCGTACTTAAACTTGTGCGTCGATAGTTGCTTGCAAACGCACACACACACACACTTGCATAGAAAAAACGGGCGTTTGGAAAGTTCTCCCTAGTTTTAACATCTGCATTGTTTGCCGTGAATATCTGAAAAGTCGTGAGGGGACTTGAAAAAAAAAGTACTAATGCACATATGCGTGCGTTCAACCGAAAGTACCACTCTAGGATAACAATAAATGCGGATTAAAAAAGCGGAACGCAAGGTAGGGTAGCAGCAAAAAAAATAGTAAAATTTGTTGGCGTAGGATGTAGATGTTAGTGGTTAAAGGGGGAAAGGGGGAAATGGGTGGTAGTAAAATAAAAAAAAAAATTACGAAAGCTGTCAAGCATGTCATGACTGTCTAGAAATAGTAAAAAATGTTTGCAGCAGACATAGCAGGTTTAAATAAAAGCTAACACAAAAAGCAACAACGTCACCCCATTGTGCAGTTAGTATTCATCATACGCCGTGTTGCTCAGCAGTGAATGAGTACTGTGTTTGAGCAAGCTGTTTTGCAAGACACAGGTAGCACGCTACAGAAAAATGTCACAATATTCGTATGTGTGCGTGAGAATGTAAGGGAACATGCATGCATGTATGAGTGTATGTGTGTGTGGATGCTTGTTACACAGAAGCATGCGAGCGATTCTGCACCAGAGCTTAAAATACAAATTTAGCTTTTCATTACTGTTGATTTTAAACTTGTTTGCCTGTAGCCAGGTACGGATCGGCTTGAAATGCAGCCCTAAGCACTAAATAAAAAATATGCCACACTCTAATCTCGAAAATATATATTATTGAAAATATCGGTAAGTATAAAATGTGCAGTGGAAATAAATGTAACCTTGTGGTTCCAATTTATTAATTTTTTAATTATAAGGGACTGATCACAAATAACTTACATTTTTATATGTAAACTCAAAAAAACCCGAAAACCGTTGCCGTGCCTATAATTATTTATTAATAGCCCTCTGCATAGGCAAGTATAAAACGCATTTATAAGTCGGAAATTAGGTCTTAACTTGCTCCTTTTTCAAAACTCTTTTTCAAAACCTCCACTCAAAATTTATAGCCGAAAATACGCGGCTTCGATTCCATATAAATTTTTTAGGGGGTTTGGAACAAAAAGTCTCCGAAAATCAATGCCGAAGTTGACCATCCGTCAGAATGTGCCCAGTAGGGGGAATGGCTGAAAATCGAAGCATATCCACCGGGGCGGCACGTTAAAAATTTAAGTTCACGATTTTTGACACCGATTTAAGAAGCTGCTACATTTTCTGAATTTTTGAGCTACATTTATGAAATTTTGTGTACAGAGGGCAAAAGACTTCTACTTTCAACTAAATAAATTTTTAAGAAAATTTCCATTAAATACCTAGTGGTAAATTAGAAAAAACTCATAAATTTATCGAATTTTATTAAAGAACCCTAGATTTCGGAGCTCATAACTTTGTTACCTTATGATATATTGAACACAAATTTTCGTACTGGGAAGCATATCGCTTCAGCTATTGGACAGGGGTAAAAAAAATTTCAAAACTCGCACTCGAAATTGATACGGAGGTGAAAAGCAGAAATTACACTTATTTTAAATGCAAGACCAACAGGCGCGAAGTGTAGCTGAGTTATAGCGAAAGTGAAGATGGGGTTGCGTGAAAAATTCTTTGATCTTTCATTTGAGGTGCAAATCGTAGTTCTGCGGTTCGTATTAAAAAAATTGCAGAGATTTTTTGAAAAAGTGATGATTTTTCAAATATTTTGTTCTAGAAATTTTTTCATTTATGAACTTAACGGGCTGAAATTTTAAGCATTTATAGCCGAAAATACGCGGCTTCGATTCCATATAAATTTTTTAAGGGGTTTGGAACAAAAAGTCTCCGAAAATCAATGCCGAAGTTGACCATCCGTCAGAATGTGCTCAGTAGGGGGAATGGCTGAAAATCGAAGCATATCCACCGGGGCGGCACGTTAAAAATTTAAGTTCACGATTTTTGACACCAATTTAAGAAGCTGCTACATTTTCTGAATTTTCTAGCTACATTTATGAAATTTTGTGTACAGAGGGCAAAAGACTTCTACTTTCAACTAAATAAATTTTTAAGAAAATTTCCATTAAATACCTAGTGGTAAATTAGAAAAAACTCATAAATTTATCGAATTTTATTAAAGAACCCTAGATTTCGGAGCTCATAACTTTGTTACCTTATGATATATTGAACACAAATTTTCGTACTGGGAAGCATATCGCTTCAGCTATTGGACAGGGGTAAAAAAAATTTCAAAACTCCCACTCGAAATTGATACGGAGGTGAAAAGCAGAAATTACACTTATTTTAAATGCAAGACCAACAGGCGCGAAGTGTAGCTGAGTTATAGCGAAAGTGAAGATGGGGTTGCGTGAAAAATTCTTTGATCTTTCATTTGAGGTGCAAATCGTAGTTCTGCGGTTCGTATTAAAAAAATTGCAGAGATTTTTTGAAAAAGTGATGATTTTTCAAATATTTTGTTCTAGAAATTTTTTCATTTATGAACTTAACGGGCTGAAATTTTAAGCATTTATAGCCGAAAATACGCGGCTTCGATTCCATATAAATTTTTTAAGGGGTTTGGAACAAAAAGTCTCCGAAAATCAATGCCGAAGTTGACCATCCGTCAGAATGTGCCCAGTAGGGGGAATGGCTGAAAATCGAAGCATATCCACCGGGGCGGCACGTTAAAAATTTAAGTTCACGATTTTTGACACCAATTTAAGAAGCTGCTACATTTTCTGAATTTTCTAGCTACATTTATGAAATTTTGTGTACAGAGGGCAAAAGACTTCTACTTTCAACTAAATAAATTTTTAAGAAAATTTCCATTAAATACCTAGTGGTAAATTAGAAAAAACTCATAAATTTATCGAATTTTATTAAAGAACCCTAGATTTCGGAGCTCATAACTTTGTTACCTTATGATATATTGAACACAAATTTTCGTACTGGGAAGCATATCGCTTCAGCTATTGGACAAGGGTAAAAAAAATTTCAAAACTCCCACTCGAAATTGATACGGAGGTGAAAAGCAGAAATTACACTTATTTTAAATTCAAGACCAACAGGCGCGAAGTGTAGCTGAGTTATAGCGAAAGTGAAGATGGGGTTGCGTGAAAAATTCTTTGATCTTTCATTTGAGGTGCAAATCGTAGTTCTGCGGTTCGTATTAAAAAAATTGCAGAGATTTTTTGAAAAAGTGATGATTTTTCAAATATTTTGTTCCAGAAATTTTTTCATTTATGAACTTAACGGGCTGAAATTTTAAGCATTTATAGCCGAAAATACGCGGCTTCGATTCCATATAAATTTTTTAAGGGGTTTGGAACAAAAAGTCTCCGAAAATCAATGCCGAAGTTGACCATCCGTCAGAATGTGCCCAGTAGGGGGAATGGCTGAAAATCGAAGCATATCCACCGGGGCGGCACGTTAAAAATTTAAGTTCACGATTTTTGACACCAATTTAAGAAGCTGCTACATTTTCTGAATTTTCTAGCTACATTTATGAAATTTTGTGTACAGAGGGCAAAAGACTTCTACTTTCAACTAAATAAATTTTTAAGAAAATTTCCATTAAATACCTAGTGGTAAATTAGAAAAAACTCATAAATTTATCGAATTTTATTAAAGAACCCTAGATTTCGGAGCTCATAACTTTGTTACCTTATGATATATTGAACACAAATTTTCGTACTGGGAAGCATATCGCTTCAGCTATTGGACAAGGGTAAAAAAAATTTCAAAACTCCCACTCGAAATTGATACGGAGGTGAAAAGCAGAAATTACACTTATTTTAAATTCAAGACCAACAGGCGCGAAGTGTAGCTGAGTTATAGCGAAAGTGAAGATGGGGTTGCGTGAAAAATTCTTTGATCTTTCATTTGAGGTGCAAATCGTAGTTCTGCGGTTCGTATTAAAAAAATTGCAGAGATTTTTTGAAAAAGTGATGATTTTTCAAATATTTTGTTCTAGAAATTTTTTCATTTATGAACTTAACGGGCTGAAATTTTAAGCATTTATAGCCGAAAATACGCGGCTTCGATTCCATATAAATTTTTTAAGGGGTTTGGAACAAAAAGTCTCCGAAAATCAATGCCGAAGTTGACCATCCGTCAGAATGTGCCCAGTAGGGGGAATGGCTGAAAATCGAAGCATATCCACCGGGGCGGCACGTTAAAAATTTAAGTTCACGATTTTTGACACCAATTTAAGAAGCTGCTACATTTTCTGAATTTTCTAGCTACATTTATGAAATTTTGTGTACAGAGGGCAAAATACTTCTACTTTCAACTAAATAAATTTTTAAGAAAATTTCCATTAAATACCTAGTGGTAAATTAGAAAAAACTCAAAAATGTATGGAATTTCATTAGAGGACCCTAGATTTCGGAGCTCATAACTTTGTTACCTTATGATATATTGAACACAAATTTTCGTGATGGGAAGCATATCGCTTCAGCTATTGGACAGGGGTAAAAAAATTTTCAAAACTCCCACTCGAAATTGATACGGAGGTGAAAAGCAGAAATTACACTTATTTTAAATTCAAGACCAACAGGCGCGAAGTGTAGCTGAGTTATAGCGAAAGTGAAGATGGGGTTGCGTGAAAAATTCTTTGATCTTTCATTTGAGGTGCAAATCGTAGTTCTGCGGTTCGTATTAAAAAAATTGCAGAGATTTTTTGAAAAAGTGATGATTTTTCAAATATTTTGTTCTAGAAATTTTTTCATTTATGAACTTAACGGGCTGAAATTTTAAGCATTTATAGCCGAAAATACGCGGCTTCGATTCCATATAAATTTTTTAAGGGGTTTGGAACAAAAAGTGTCCGAAAATCAATGTCAAAGTTGACTTTCTGATATTATTGTATTTACATATCACGATTTTATTTGTGTTTCTAATAAAGCTAAAATATTTTGTTTGTTGTAATAATTTTCGTTAATTTTAGTAGAATTTTCAAGCCGTTAGCTTATTTCACTGACTTCTGCTATTTAGCCCCAAACCAACCCGCTTAGCAAATAAAGTCGGCACACTCGATCTCAACTTAGTCGCATTTAAACTTTTATTAATTTTATAGATATTGATCGTTGGAATGTTATAAAAAGGTTACTCTTTGAGAGTATTGCAATAACATAAAGAAAAAAATATTGCAACGAATCAAATTAAATTTGAAATTATTTTATTACAAAATAACCACTTCCAGCACAACTCAAACTTTTAGGCACAGAAAAACACGACGAGCTAAGGTAGCATTTATTTAATATTCCCAATGAAATTCCGTGTATCTGAAAAGAAAAGAAAGAAAATATTTTATTAAATAATTGTTGATCAAATACTGTTTTTTTTTTCTATTTAGCATTCAAAGTATGTTGGAAAAACATTACATATTGTAGTTATTGACGAATGCTTCGTAATTTAAATGTAAACAAAAATTCGTGCGCTGAATTTTAAGTACACAATTTTATTGCATTTGATTTTATTATATGTTATTTTTATTTAACCTTAGTTTAATTACATTTTCTTTTATTTTATTTTGTGTTGCTTTCATGCCTTTTTTAATTTTATTTGCATTACTAATATATTATATTTTTTATTTTAATTATTTTGTGTATTTTGTTAATTTATTTTAATTTTATTTGTACGTTATCTTATGACTTTGTTTTATTTGCGTTATTTTTATTTTATTGTTTTATTTCAGCCCTTTTATTTTACTAAAAATATAAATAAATAAAATTTTTTATAACGTGATATTAATGTTAGTTTATTTGTTTTTAATTTTCAATATTTTACTCTTTATCTTAATTTATTTTGTTAAATCTTTTAAATCCCATTTTATTTTTATTTCATATATTTGATTTGATTTATTTTATTTTATTATTTTGGAGTTTTTGTTTGTATTTTATTCTTTATTTTGATTTATCTTTCTCTTTATTATTATTATTTTCAATAGTTTTTGTTTAGGGGTATAATTTTCGCTTTCGAAGGTGGCGTGGATTACCAAAAGTGCAGAATTGTATTGGAAGCTGTACTTTTGCCTAATCGTTACCGCACATTTTTGGGGGTTTTTATAAGGGGTCCAATTTCCACAAGAAAATGCACTTGGTTACAAATCAAGGACTACAATCAGCTGTTTTAGATAAAATAAGATTATTTTGTTAGATTGGCCAGCGCAATCTCTCGATATAATTTCTGCCCTTTAAAATATATAATAAATAATACGTACTATACTTAATCAATAAACCGAATATGAAGGAGAAAAAGGTATGTAGTGTACTCAAAGGGGCAAAAAAATTAGTTCTTTCGAGCAAAGGCGCATAATCAATTGCACCCAATTGCTATGATGCTAAAAACGAAAGAAAGCCGGAGAATCGATCTTCTTGATTCAAGTGACTGAAGGTTGATTGAGACGATGTGTGAATGATTGGAAGGGAGAAGATCCGAAATTTTTAAAGTACGCAGGTCAAATTTTAAGAACACTTCCTGAACATTTTCAAAGCTATTGATAGACAACTGACAACTAGAAATAAGGTTTTCAAACAAATGCAGCATATTCCAACCTAGAACGGACAAAATTTGTAAGAAGAAGTTCCAAGGTATAAGGCGCCGAAAAAATTGTGAGCTGTTTCTACGTAAAACCTAGAACTGCATATGACTTTGCCGCAGATATTAACTTTGTTTTACTCATCACTAATAATCCATATAAGGAAATTTATAAATAAAAAATAAAAAGTTAATTTTTCAAAATTAACAAATGAATGAAATGAAATGCCTAATGCCTAATTCTTTTGGCCAAGGCTGCACATAGTTACCTATTTACTAATTCTATAAGGGCCTAACAAATTTACTATGCAAATATTTAAATTTGGTTTCTAAAAAGTGCAAACCATAACAATTAGTTTGCTTGTTCGCACACAATAATTACTATTATATTGTATATAAATTAGTTTATTTCACACTCTACATCTAACACCAAAATGACCTTTGAAGTTTGAAGTGGTATATTTCGAATGCTACAACAGCATTCGTTTTACTGGTAATGATTTTAAAATTCAGCTGCATTTACACTGATGCGTATGAGTCTGCGTTTTTAGGGCAAACCTAGGAGTAGCACATATACACATACATAGATATGTATATACATATGTATATATGTAAATACAGGCATATACATACAAGTAAATAGTGTGATTTAAACATTTGACCCCGTTGCTCATTGACACAGTCGGACAAGCACTCAAAGTGCTAGAAAAATAGCGTTCGAAAAAAACATATGAATTTTAGCGCGAAAGAGATGGGTGAATGCAATGCAAATGAAAAGGTATAAACATCAACAACACACCACATGCAGACAACTCGCTTCTACAGCCTAAATATACTATGTATGCTTTTTGACCTTTTCATTGCCAACGTAACGGAATGACTGACAATGTGTGGCAGAAATGCGAAAATGCAAATACAAAAGGACTGTCATGCACACACACACACGCACATATGTGAGTCGATCTAGAAAGCCCAGCAAAGTTTCGAAATGCTCGCTATATTTGTTGCACGACCACAATGCAACTAAACAAACAAAAAAAAGAAAACAAAAAACAAAAATAAATTGCAAACTAGAAAACTAGAATGCTTATGTTAACCCATGTAACCGTTTTGTTGTCACAATAATCTCTTACAAAGTCCAACAAATGCAGTTCACTCTTGGTAGTCAATTCTAGAATGTTTGTTTGTGCAAACGAGTTTGTCTGCTAGTCAACTCGAATTAGTGCCAGTGCCTATGAATGGGTCAGTTTGTGGCAAGCAATCTGTTTTTTTTCTGGATAAGTACTTTGCCTTTGAGTAGGAAACGGCGACGGCCTATTGAGGTAAATAAAAAAAAAAAAACATTATACATATGTGTAGTTGCAGATAATTGTTTGCACTCTTAATTAAGCGGTTGGAAGACCTAAGGGCCCTTATTGAGTTTGGACAAAAATATAAACATATGTATTTACTTATGTGTGTGGGTGCACTCATGCTGCTATTATCCCACAAAGTTCGGTTTCATTGTTGGGGGAACTGTAATTCTACCTTTAAGGCTCATTACGTTGTGTTATCGATGTTTTCATTGACTTTTTGATTTTGTTATCATAGCTAATTACTATCAGAAGGAATATGGTTAAAATTTTTATACAAAAATATTAGTACTAAAATGTGTACTAACTTCTCTTGCACTTTTATGTGCTTAGTTATACTTAGATCATATACGAAATAAGAAGATCTTAAGCTAGTCATAATATCACAAGAAAAATAATAGAAATAATAGCACTAAAATTTGTTCTAGAAAAGTTGCTTAATATTTGTTTAAGTTGTACTAAAATCCACCTTCACTAGTAATAATAAATGTAATTCCTACTTTTATAACTGATCACCGCATACACATGTTTCTAATACTTAGTACAAATAGTTAAGCACTAGAATCTGTATACCTATTTATGCCTTACATACATATTTACTAACTTTGCAGTAACATGAGAAATAAATGTTTGTTAAGGTGCAACTTTAGATTTACTTTCCACACTTAAGTTTGAAGTTAATTTTTAGCAAAGTACCCAGTAATTTTTTTAAGAGATTTTCTATAAAATAAATATTTTAAGTTTTAGTACTAAAATTTACTACAACACCTTTTGTACTAAAAATTTAAATTTTAATTCTGAAAATTTACGACCTAAACTTAAATTACTACAACATTTTTTGTACCGAAATTTTTAAAGTTTTTACTTAAAATAAATTATTTCATAATATTTTCTAACTAGAAACAGTAACATGCGAAATAAATGTTTGAAATTTCTATAGATTTACTTTCCACATATAAGCATGACGTTAATTTTGAGCAAAGCACCCGTGGTTCCAAACATTTTTTTTGAAGATTTTTTATAAGACAAATATTTTAAGTTTTAGTACTAAAATTTAGTACAACACCTTTTGTACTAAAAATTTAAATTTTAATTCTGAAAATTTACGACCTAAACTTAAATTACTACAACATTTTTTGTACCGAAGTTTTTAAAGTTTTTACTTAAAAAAAATTATTTCAAATATTTTCTAACTAGAAAACAGTAACATGAGAAATAAATGTTTGAGTTTCTATAGATTTACTTTCCACATATAAGCATGACGGTAATTTTGAGCAAAGCACCCGTGGTTCCAAAACATTTTTTTTAAAGATTTTTTATAAGACAAATATTTTAAGTTTTGGTACTAAAATTTAGTACAACACCTTTTGTACTAAAAATTTAAATTTTAATTCCGAAAATTTACGACCTAAACTTAAATTACTACAACATTTTTTGTACCGAAATTTTTAAAGTTTTTACTTAAAAAAAATTATTTCATAATATTTTCATTTTACAAATTGTAGCACAAAAATTTAGTACCTGCTCTGAAACTTGTTTACATTTTCAAAAGTTTTTAATTTTTACTTCATAAAATAGTTTCCTTGCATATTTAGTAACTACACTAAAATTTATACACAACTATTTTTGAATTTTAGTTTACAATACTTTTCGCATGAAAATTTCCATTACGAATGTAGTCTTTACGAATTGTAGTACAAAAATTTAGTATCCACACTGATACGAGTAACGTAATAGTAGCTAATAGTTAACAAATTTTTTTTACTGTAAAATATCTAATTTATAAAGTTGAGTACTAAAGTGTAGTACACGTATTTAAACACATAAGCACTCGAACTTAATGTTTAACTAATTATTAATTTAACTAATTCAAATGTGGTACGTAGACGTGAATTGATATTAGGTTTTTAGTACTAAAAGCTTTTAATTTTTTACTTTACATGCACAATAATTTTACGAGCACTTTCATAACGAAGATTTAAATTTAAAAGATTTAGTGCAGAAATTAATATTCGAAACCTTCAGTATTTTACAACAAAATAAAATAAATGAGCAGTTTTTTAAAAATATGCTCTTTAAAAATTTTTGTGCAGAATCCAGTACTTACATAAATGCAACTAAAATAAGATTTTTGCTATTATTTAGTTATTGATGCTTTCAAAATAAACTATTTTACAAGAATTTGCACAAGAAATATATTATTTAAATAACATCCATGTATTTAAAAGTTTTAGTACTAAAAAAAATGAGCTAAAGAAAAAATGTGTATAATACGTACCCAGAACTTGTATTAATAACAAAAATTTTATTATTTTAATACAAAAATATTGGTAAGCACAGTGCACATCAAAACGATAGCACAACCAGATATTCACAAGTTTTGACAATTTATTTTTCTTTATTTCATTTGAATTTTTTTTTTTTTAATTTATAATAAATATTTCATTCTGAAATAACCGGCGATTAAATTCAAGTTTCAAACATTGTTCAAATGGCGGTAAAAATTCAAGAAATTATACGGAACTTTTAAAAATGTTTAATAAAAATTAAAAAATAAAAAGAACTTGGGTGCGCACTTTCATAGCCCATTCCATTCTAGTGAAATGAAGTGCAAGTTTCAAGTGGCTGAAGGAAGTCTTTCATATAAAATTGTATTATATACCTCGTAATTATGAACTTTGATCTTTTATTGAAGTATACTCTTTAAAGTTTCGAAATTAAAATCAAAAGTTTAGCAATGAAAAGCTCCACTGCGCCAGGTGAGTACAAAAAAAATTCTTTAACAGATATGAAGGTTTTAAACACCATATTACTTTTGCTTGTATGCCTTTAATACATCTCTTCTGAACATCGGGGGATATGTTACTGGCGCTAACGTTGGGTTGTACTACGTAAATAATCCTCGACTCAGTTACGTGCGTTCGTAAAAAACTTGCGAAAATTAAAAATGTAATGAAAATGCGCGACAAAGTAAAGCTACGACACTGCAGAGCAATGTAAAAACTTACATACATACCTGCATACATACAGTGAATCACTTAAGTAAGTATACAGCGTATAATCCTTCTTTCATTGTTAAATAAGTTCAAAAGTTATGCTAAAAGTAAAAGAAAATTTATTCTTATGCACTTAACAAAAACATAGACCGAATGTTTCAAGATCGGTTTTTCATTTTATTAAAGAAACAAAACAATAATTCAAGTTTAAACAAAATTGTGTCAAATTTCATATCACAAATGTAAGTATACAGTAAAACTAAAGTTAATAAAACTTTAATTTTTGCATTTAAAGTAAATAAATTAGTATTTGGTTGGGTAACCTCTGGCTTTTATAACAGCATTAAGGCGTGATGGCATGGATTTCACTAAGTTTTGTGTGGCAGTGGGCGATATCTGGTGCCACTCTTCTATAAGGACTTTTTTTAAGTCCTCCTTATTCCTTATATCACGCTTTCGTATTTGGCGTTCCAGATGCTCCCATAAATGCTCGATTGGGTTAACATCCGGTGATTGCGGTGGAGTTTTAAGTTGTTTTGGAACATTGTAGAGGAGCCATTCTTTTACTATGAGTGCGGTATGTTTGGGGTCATTATCCTGTTGGAAGATGAATGCCCCCTCAATACCCAATTTTATGGCACTTTCTTTCAAATTATTTTTAAGGATGTTTAAGTATGCATATCGATCCATTATATCCTCAATAATTACCAAATTACCAACTCCATTAGCCGCCATACATCCCCAAACCATTACGGAGCCTCCTCCATGCTTAACAGTACCACTCATATTGCACGGGTTTAGCTCATTGTTAACTTTTCGCCAGACTTTTTCACGTCCATCCGATCCATGAATATTGTATTTGCTCTCATCTGAAAAAATTACATTGTTCCAAAGTGTATGGTCGGACTTTTGGTATTCTTTAGCGAAGGCAATTCGTTTTTGGCGATTGACTTTGCTAACAAAGGGCTTTTTCCTAATATTTCGGCCGTGGAAACCTGCAGAATACAATACGCGGCGGATCGTTTGAGCATTACATTGCTTTGCCAGTTCATTTTCAATTTCAGTTTTTATTTTGGGAGCACTTGTTTTAGGGTTTTCTTTTATTTTCCGAACGATAGCACGCGTTTCAGTGTCATTAAATATGCGAGGACGGCCAGAACGTGGCTTATTTTCAATAGCACCAAATATTTTAAACTTGTTTACTATTTTTTGGATTGTAGCATGGCTTTTACCAACAATTGCTCCAATTTCCCGAAAAGATTTATTTTCTTTATAATGTTTGATTATCACATTTTTAAGATCATTCGAAAGTTCTTTTCCTCTTGGCGCCATTGCTGGAATATAAGTGCAAATATTATATGAACTAAATTTTATTGTATTGAAATTACTTACTTATAAAATACAAGTATGTTTTTTACAAAATTGCTTTTAATTAACTCACGCAAATTCGATGCTCACCAAACAAACGCTCACTGTATACTAACTTCTGTGATGTTATTTCTGGGCATATTATTGAAAATGGTTAGCTGCGGCTAACGGGACACAAATATACCGGTATTTTGTTGCGTACATGACAATGCATGGTACAGTTTCAACATTTCTGATGAAAAATTCTGCTAGATTTTAACTTCTGGTGCATTTTTCACATAATTTGAAAATGCAATTGAGGTGTATACTTACTTAAGTGATTCACTGTATACAATATATGCATGCAAAATAAAATTAAAATAAAATTGTGCAGCATCAAATGAAAAACAAAACCCATGCAAGCCGATTAAAAGGCAAAAATCAGCATCACGGCCATGTTTGCTGTTGAACTACGCAGTTAAAACAACAACGACTTAAAGATGGCAGGCGAAATAAAAAGCGAAATAAAACGCGAACCTAAAACGAGTACTAAAAACAAAATACAATGGTTAAAAGGAAATTTCATGGAAAAAGGAAGAAGAGCGAGCTAAAAAGTGCTGTGAAAATAAGAAAAAATTCAATTAAAAAGCACGCAAAAAGAGCGACGACAAAAAGTAGGCAGAGGGACTTGAAATATTTAAGAAAATGCAGGAGAACAGCAAGAACTTGTATTGGAGGAAATGCGCTGAAATTTCAGAAAATTTAAAATTAAAAACTAAAATGCATAAAGTAGTATTGAAAAATAATCGCTGGGCTCGATAAAAAGCAAAACCTTTGTAACTCTTACCAGGCAACGTAAAAATAAAGAAATTTAAAATAAAAGTTATGACCAACGAAAAAAAAAAATAAAAATTGAGAATAACTCTTACCAGGCAACGTAAAAATAAAACAATTGAAAATAAAAATTATGACCAACGAAAAAAAAATGTTATTATTAACTATTATAAAGTAACACAAACATTTATTTATTGACATACATCCAACTTTTTCTGCCTCAAAAAAAAAGATAACAGTTATTTAGTGTCTCTGGTAAAACTAATTTAATAAAAATAAAATGCCTGTCCAATTCATTCTCCATTCCAGGAACAATTAAAGTTTAGTACATAAATTTTTATTAAAAAGAATGTTCAGAGTATTTTATAGAAGAAGTGTCATTTTTTTTTAAATAAAAGTGTACTAAATTTTTTTGACGCAAATTGTGCTAAAAGTTCTTTGGAAACAGTATTGTAATTATGAATCAAGGTATCGAAGACTTCGAATAAACAGATTTGTATTTAAAATCTTTGTACTAAAAATTTAACATTAACTTAGTTTAATGGTAAATTGCCTTTTTGGGAAAAAATTTTGCGAGAATAATTCAGTAGGCCATTTAAAAAAAAATGCTTTGTACAGATTTAGCGAAAATAAAAGTATTTTTTAGAAGAACTTTGTCATTAAAAGCAAACGTGAACTTTCAATGCTCATATAAAAGTTATGTTTTTTAATAAAAATGTACTAAATTTTGTTTACTCAAATTCTGCTAAAACTCTTTTGGAAACAGAAATCAATTTTTCTTTGGAAAATATTTGACCGAGAACAATTTAAGACAAAGTTTTTGGTTTTGAAAAAAAAATTAGCACAAATTTAGCGAAAATAATTTACTACCAAGTTCTCTTTAAAAAAAATTGTGTTTGCTTTACTAATTTTAGGACTCTGAATATGTTATAAAATTGATGATAAACAACTTAAAATTATTTACTTGTAACATGGAATTAAATTAGTACAATCTACTTAAAGTATTTTTTAAATAAATTAAAATTTTACAGATTTTGTGCATTTATAGACTGAACGACTTTTAAAAGAAGCTTTGTATTAAAATAGAGTTCTTGATATCGAGAAGTCAATTATCTTCAATATTGAATAGAATTGCCCTCCATTTCGGAAAAATTAATTTGATTATTTTAAATTTTGAGATTTTGAAAAATTTAATTTAATTTAAAAATAATAAATATTTGTGCTAGAATTATAGTTATACAGTTTCTAGTGCCAATTTTTATAGAATTGTAATCACATTTTCAGTTCAAAATTTGGGTACAAACAGTCACAACTTTTCCTCCTCGCTACTTCTTTATTTAGCTTCACCGTCTAATAACATAATTTAAGTATTTTATTTGCAAAGCCAATTAAAAATCAAATTTTGCATTGAGTTTGAACAATTAACTTAAAAATTAGGCTTTGAAGTATTTACATATAAGCAACAAACAAAAAAACTCTGCAGGAAAAATATCTCAGTACTAACGAATGTGTGTAACTAATTACCTAACCCAACCACAAGGCATATGGGGGCACCACGCTTGCTATTTGTATGTGTAACAGAGTTTTCGACAAAGCCTTGTTGCATGCAACAAATGCAATCTACACTTTCAACACGATCTCATGACTAAGCATAACCTGTCGACAGTTTGCACAGAAACCATTCTGTTTGGTTTCAATTAAAACTTGAGTCATGGATGCAAACAATATGTTGGTTGTTTGATGGTTAAGTGTGTATGGGTGTGTGTGTGTGTGTGTGTGGAAACGCATGTGAGTCACATGATATTGGAATACACACACGACAAACGAATGATATATTTAGACACATAAGTAATATTTTGCGACTAGAAACAAGTTTTGAAAACCAAAAGAACAGTACGGGCTGAGTACGTTCGGTGATAAATTTTAAAGGTTTTTCCTTGACAAAAGGTGAAAATATAATAATTGAAGCCTAAATACAGGTGTTTTCTATAGCAGAAGTATTTAATTTTTAAAGGGCAAGCGTCCAGATCTTCACGACTATAACTCAAACTGCTAATTCTATTACCTTCCGCCTGAAAGTATGCATAGGAAAAAGTAACAGTTTTAATATCTTTGTTATATGTTTTTTGCGTGGGAAAAAATGGTTGTATTCCGTCGTTCGACAGGCTTTATACATGTTAGTTAAATAAAAAAGGAGGAGGCCATCGTTTCATAGAGCCGCCTTAGGCAGTAAGTTTAGAGGATAGAAAATAAAAAATAAATATGGGGAAAAAATGTTTAAAAATGTGAAATAAGGTTCCTTCATTCTATAGATTTCAAAATTAAAATTTTTATAGCCCCTTAAAGATATTCCGAGAAAAAAAATACAATTTTAAAGGTGAAGTGTTGAAAAATATTTTTCGGGAAAGGAAATGTTTATTCTTGATTTAACTGCAGCCCTATAATAACTTAATCAGGGTATAAGCAGAGACTATACGATGGTTTACGGCGCCTCAAAAGACAGTCCCCTTGGTGATTTTTTTAATATTTATAATTTACAATGTCTTTCATGCTTAGCAATTTTTTGTTAATTTTTCATAAAACTTCAGTCCGTTTTATCATAGACAACATATAAAATAAAGTTTCAAACTTTGCACAAAATTAAAAAAAAATTCATAAAAGTTTCATCAAAATTTCTAAAAAACTTTGGTGCATGTTGTTTTGCAGCTAATGTTTTTAGTACAAAATTTAAAAAAAAAAAACTTTCGAAAATCAACCGACATGTTCAGCCACTATAAAGCTGCATACCTAAAAGTTTTCTATAATTTCTGATTAAAAAGTGTGAAAATGTGTTGAATTTTTATACATTTTTTGTAAAGTTTGAAATATTTATCCATTATAAAAATAAATATATTTTTCTATAAAACGAACAATATTTTTCTAAAAAGTTAACAAAAAAATTATCATGAAAAACATGCCTGATATTATAAAAGAAATCACCATTTGAATAACTGTTGTACAAGGCTATCTAATCACTACTCGCCGCGTACAAGTAAAATCTGTTCACGCTCAGATCTGCTGCAGTCGAAAAAGGTGTACCTACCAATAAAATCGATATTTATAATATCAATTGTAATTTTGTTTATCAAAGTCAACTTTTCAAAATGGCTTAAATACTTTTTCTTCAGCACCGCCATTAGTTAGCTACTAACAAAGCTGCCAATTCTCAGACTTTGCAAAGTTTTCTATTATCCAACAAACAAAATTCAAATTAAACAAAACCATTTTCGTGCAACACCAATGAAGCCACAACTCTTGGAGAAAACAGCTTGCTCAAACCAGCTAAATTAAAGGCAAACATATTTCGCTGCACTGCCACCTTAATTGGCGTGTTGCAACAACAAAGTGTATGCATTGAATGCCGTCAAAATCTAACTGTTTAAACATATACAAAGACGTATGTATGTATTTCGCATTAGCGCAACATAACTCAAACTCATTGCATGCCACATGCTTTGGTCACGCCGCTAATGGCGGCATCCGCGTGCAATTCCGCCCATCTATCCTTCCTGTTGGCGGTTGCTTCCGCGTTTCCTTCCTCATTTCCTTAACGCCTATTTAAGCGCCGCATTTCCTAATGTTTTTCCTTGCTTGCCACTTGCTTTTGCTTGGTTTCTGCGGTAGTAGAGTTGTAGCTTCTCTTCAACTTAGTTAAACCTTTTCCTGCCACCTTGCAATCTTAGACGCACATTTTAAAGTTACTTGGGTTTCTTGTTTGTGTTTTTTGTTTTTTCTGCTTTTTTTGTAGTAAGGCTAGTAAAAGATTTTGTTGTTGTTCTTTGTTTATTTACTTAGCGTGAGCTTAACGATTTACGTGCTGTTAGCGCTGCTCAGCCGTGTTGCATGTCACAAACTTGAGGGCAACTCCAAGCTCACAAGAATCTGTCCATACACTTACGAGGATTGATGTGATAAGAAGTGACTTCTTTCTAGAGGTGGCAGGGTATTTTAAACTCTTAACTAAACTCTTTACTAAAACTCGTTTTGTTGTGGGAATTCGTTTTGTTCGGAATTCAAATTCATGTGAAATTAAAATTTTTTACAAATTGACGAAGCTGATAGAATGACAGTAAGAGAGAGATGTGTCACTCGTGTATCTTTGGCTTGCACTTGGCGTAGGTACCAAAAATATAAAACTTGCCAACATTCTCAAAAAAAAAAAAATATCTGGGGATTCTAATGGAGCTCCACAAAGCATAGTGTGAAAATTTTGAGGCAAGCGAATACAGATTGGGGTTCATTCGTATTTTTTGAAAATTAATCTATCCAAGAGTAAAACCCCAGCTCAAAAAAGTAAGAAAAAATCATTAAAGTACATGTCTGAGTGGAATAAATCAGATCATAGACCATTAGCTTCCACCTAAAAGTGTCTTTAGAACCCCCACTTCAAGAAATCACTCAATTATGAATACAATGGCAAGACTCGTCGCATGACTATTGTCATAGCTACGGCGCCTAAAACTATGATGCATAATAACATAGTTTACGTCATTGTCACGTACTCAGAGTATATAATAACTGCAATAACAGTCGTCAACATTAAAGTGCTTCAGAGCATTTTGCTGCATAGTTTTAAGCGCAGCAGTTACGACAATTGCCATGCGATGAGTATTACTAGTGGCGTGGGAATAGGGCAGTAAATAAATTAAATATGTGAAATATTAAAATATGGAGCGAAATTTTTAAATCGGTGGTTATCATATGCATTTTTTTCTATTAAAATATTTCTAGATAGAAAAAATGTCTACAAAGGTCAGACACCAATCTGAAAATTTCAAGGCAATGTGCTTTGTAACAAATAAGTAAAAAGTGTTGGCACATATCTAAGAATTAAAGAATAATTAAGCTTTCAAATAAAATATCATGCTAATGCTATTAGATAGGAAGTTTTAAGAAAAGTTCTAGCGCTGATATTAAAGCTTCAAAAATATTATTGAGTAGGCTTATCCTACAACCATTTTTTAAAAGCAGTATATCAAGAAGGGCGGAGCGATCTACGCCTTCGCATAGAGTTACCATAGTTCCAAAACAAAAAAAGAAAATTTAATAACCCAAATAACCTTTAAAAAATTCGACCCTGTCAGTTCAGTGGGCACACTTACATTCCCCGTTAGCGCTCATCATGTGTACCTAAATCAAGGTATTTGCACCTTGTTTATACCAACATTATTACAGTTGACCTCTCTGCATTAATTGCACTAAATGCACTGAGCCGAAAAGTTACAACTGGACATTCGGAAATGCAAGTGTAATACACTGCAACAGTAGTCGTAATGTGAGGCAAGTGTTGTGAGTAGGGCGATGGAATATTAGAGTAAGAAAGTCAGCAAGGCAAACATGGCTAGCAAATAGAGTCTTTATTCCCACCATAAGCTGTAAAGTGCATGCTGTTCCAACTCTCGCCACTCACTTAAATAGCCCGTAGAAAACAAGCAGGAAAATAACAAAAAGCAACTTGCAGTCAAACGAACAGAGGAAGTGGAAATTATTTATGAACGAGTTAAAAGCACTTTTGGGCTGTACGCTTGTAGTGATGGAAAATAAAACAAAAGCTGAAATTTACTTAAAAATAGGGTGTTTGTAGAGAAAATTTATAAGGATTTTGCAAAAATATTCGATATGTACGAGATCGATCTGGGAAGTTGCGTCGGTGAACTAATAATCACCGTTTAATTATTTGTGCAGTTATTCGAGTAGTGTTTGAAATGCTCAATGTGGCTAAGGAAAGAGAAGCAGGTGTTTTTCAAATCCGAAAGTAAACGAAGAACGACTATTATTCTAGCAATTCCTTAGCGAGCCATATAATTTCAGTCCACCGAAGAGGATCCCTGCAGTACTCTAGGAAAAGTACAGGTAGCCATAGACTTGCCAATTATGTTGCACTAACAATGCATGAGTTTTTTAGTTTTATGGCTGATTGCTGGCAGGATCATGCAAATTTTTGTTTTTTTTTGTATGAAAGAAATTGCTGAACACCATGAGCAAAAAAAACAAATTTGCAAAAATCACCAAAAATTACAAGCCACTTGAAACTTGCTAATTATACTAAAATTGAATGAAAATTTTCTAAAGATTGAAAAGTTAGAAATTGCGAGGACATTTTTTTTTTGTTGGAAATTCCGTTCAATTTAAATAAATTTTTTAGAAAGTTTGAAACTTCGATTTATAATGAATTATCTATAGTTTTAGAAAAATAATTTAAAACTAAATTTATTTTTAAGAACACAACTGTACTGTATACACGGTAGGATGCGGTACTACTCATACAAAAAAAAATCGATAGTATTTTTCCTTCGGTATAAGAAAATATATTAAATCCTAAGACATTTACCAAAATATTAAGGTTTACATAACCTATCTGCAAGTTTTTTTGTAAATATCGATGGTTGGTTAAAAATTAAACAAAAAAACATGACATGATATTATCAATCTTGTAAAAAAATAACATGATTTAAGCCGTGCGACACTTTTCGTCTTTAAAAATTTGCAGCTGTTTTGCCTAAAAGTAAGCACTTTAAACACAAAAATATCCAGTTTGAGTTTGAGCAGTCCAAACGGTATGAAAAGCTTCTAATAATCTTCAGAAAGTGTTGCATACTTTTTGGCTCTACTGAGGAACGTTTTTCAGACTAGTATTCACTCCGAGTGGAAAAACCGCTTGTTTCCATTGATCAGTATAGTTAAATGGTAAACAGATTTTGAATTGAATTTAATTCAATTACACATTCTTTTTTAAAATTGAATAATGAATAAAGTCAACATTTAACCACCTGGTAAGTAGCTGTAAACTCTAGTTTATAAGCCGTTTTGATGTTTAATGTTAAACACCACTCAGAAACACGGTGTTTGCTATACAAATAGTTTTTCTTAAACTTTGTTTGGTGTTTATGGATATACAAAACTGATTTTGATGAAATTACCCCGCATTGTAGTAACATTTCGGATACACTGCTGGAAAGTTTGGCTGTACAGCTGAAAAATTGTCGGTACAGTGTTGAAAAACAACAAAACGTATGCAAAGAGTTGTCGAATTAGTTTCTTAATTATCGCAGTGAAATCGGTTGACAGTTGTTTATAAAAGCAAAATCTTAAACTTGAGTTTAAGGCGCAACATGAACATAATATCATTCTAAAGATGTTTTGTAGATGCCAAACCTAGTCAATCTGAAGTTGAGGTGAGCTACGCTCTGGACTACTACTTCTAAAATCTAAAATCAAAATGAGTAGCAGATGAGCCTAAAAGTATACAGCAAGCAAGTCAAAATATTCGATATGTAAACCGCGAATTGTAAAAGTATGATAAGCAGTCGAAATTCATCGGTAAGAGATGCATATTTTTAGGCACTGCAATTTCTTTATTTACGTTAATATTGCACGAATACAGTTTCGTTTGTCAGAATGTTATAAGAATGCTACATATTATATTTATCAATTCATTTGGGCTTAATTTCTTTGCAATATTATCTTCGCAACTTATTTTTAAAACACTCCATTTTGTGGTCCGAATTCCCAATAATTTCCGCTTGTAGTGTTATTATACCAATAAGAATATGCTTGTGCACAGATTACTGCAGCAAATGGTATTAATATTAAAAAACCCCCAAATGCACCGAACAGCACAGATGATATCGCAGGAAAGCATGGGGAAAGTATATAATATGTTTTTGCTGGAAAAACGACATAAACTGAAAAATCACAACTTCGAAAAATGCTTTTAATTTAGTTTAGCAACTATGATTTGTCAGCATAAATATTTCGGCTGCCCCATAGTTATGTGAAAAATATCATAGATGTGATTTTACAAATTTTTGAAAGTTCTAATTTTCCATAGGAGTATTAACTTTTCGATAGAATACTAATTCACCAACTCAAAACAGCTATAACTTCCCATATACCAATTTTTAAAGGTGCACTTTTTCATACAAGTAATTTTACTTTTTAACATTGCGATCAATGCTTTATATTCATTTGATGGTTATTAACATCGTATAAAAAAGAGTTGGCGATAATTATAGCCTAGCGCAACTAACAAATCATTATTTTGTTGATATACGAAACTCTTTCTGCAAATGCGCAAAGTATGTATGTATGTACATAAGTATATTGATGTGGTCTTAACTTATTTGTATTTTCAATATGAAAATTACTTACGAAAGTGCACTTATACAAAGATAGTTATTTATACAAACATATGCGATTATAATGAAATGTGTGTGCATTTTCACATGGAGCATACCAGTGTTTTTTTTTTATGTGGCTACCTTTGTGCTCCAATGAGCACACCATTGGGAATTCATAATGGAAAGTAAGGCAATGCAAAAGGAAAATAAAAATAAATAATAAAAAAAAATTGTAATAATAAAAGAGAAAATAAAATGATAAAAATATACCGCAAAGCTTCATCTTTGAGCTATGCTGGTGTATTAAAAATCGCACATCTATAGGGAAAACGAAAATGAATGGCTTGAAAAGAAAGCGAACAAAATTGCATGAGAGAGAAAAAACGAGAAAAAATTTTATTGGAGCAAAACAAGCATGAAATGCACTGATTCACTACACATCATCATTCAACATATGAATGCTTTGTAATTCGCAATTCGCAATTCGCATTTCAGTTGTAGTATGAATTCGGTTTTTTTTTTTTAGTTTTTGGATTTTAACGCAGCAACGGCGGAAATGAGCGGGGTAGATGGCATTGGGACGTAATTTTTTATGTATGCATATGTATGTATGTGTTTCTACACCGCCATTAGCATACATCTGGGATAGCGCCTCCTCACGCTTTCTCCTCACTACATTTATTATGTCATTTGCCCCCCAGTTCATTCCTTTTAGTTGCTTCGTATTTATGCTCTCAGGAGCAATCTTAGTACGTACTCATATGAATGAGCTGACTCATTCGCTTTTATCTTGGAAAAAGCTTGAATTAATTAGCATTTGACGTTTATTTTTATTCGTTGTATGAAGCAAGCAGTGGGATTCTGAAAGTAGTGTTGTTAAATTTCCATCGACTAAATTATTTACGAGAACGTAAATTTGCGTCTAAAAATATGCGAAATCCGCAAGTTAATATTGCCGATTGAAAATTACTCAAACTTAGCTACATTTTCAACTACAAAATTTTTGAGTTATACAATAATTGCACCTAAAAATATGCATCATGGAAATTAGCCCTGATTCACAGTCCAGAATTTGCACTTTTAAAAGCTATGGTTTGCTTTGCAGCTAGATATTTTAGTCTCTGCTGTGATAATTATTGTACCAAAAACAATGCGGAAAATATCAAAAATATTTACAACAACATTTTCAGTGTTTGTTTGACTTTCTCACACTTTTAATATTAAGCATTTGCGGCATAGTTTTGGGCACAGTAATTATCACCATAGATATGAGATTATTTTTTTTGATTTGCTAAAAATGGGATAGTTAGTTTTATGCCAGTATTCAGTAAGCCACCTCTAGCCACTAATATAGACTTCACATAGTTAATGCCCATTTCGAGACTAGTTGGTATTTAGTAAGCTCGCTCATGTCTCAGCTGGTTCTGAGCAGGTCACCACAAAACAACGAAAGTGAGGAATGTATTGAAAAAAAAAAAACCCCAAAAATTAAGTAGAACTCGATCTGTAATATAGTCAATCGCGATGTTTTGTTTAAATCTGTAAAAAATAAGGCTTTTAATTTTCAAAACATAAAATAAGCAAAAAAAAACTATTTTTTTACATTTACTTAGCCTGTGCTGTCATTTTGGTCGAGCTATATTTATCGACTGTTGATGGTAGATTTAATTTCTAAACATATTTTATATAACCGGTTCACATAAAATTTTGTAACAAGAACTTTTAATAGCTAAAATCAATATTAATTTTCCAACAAAAAATTTTTTTTTTTAATTTTCAAAGAGAAATTTTGATAGTTTATTGTTTGCATTCATTGCGCATTTCCAGCTGGCACATAATATCAGCTAAATTTAGTATTTAGTGAACATTTTTTAGACTGCCGCATTTTGAATACCAACAAATTTCTTTAATTGAAAACATCAGAAACTCACATTCCATTCCACTCAGTCCTAGAGGTATACAATAAGTTAGCCATATTTGAAACATATCGGAAATGTGCGATTGGATTATACATAGTTGGTAAGCATCGAAATGGCCTCCCTAAATAATCTATACACCATTTCCAAAAGTGTTAAAATTTGTATTTCGGAAATTTGTAATATTTCCTCAAAACTTTTAATGATTTCCACAGATAACTTCATAATATCAACTGCATATTTAATGTGCACATTTAAATTTATGCCAATATTTGTCTATCTATCTTCAAATTGAAACTGGTATACACAGAAAATTATGTTGATGGTTTATCCTCTTTGCGTCCCTCCTAATTCAAGCGCGATTACTGCTCGTAATTCCATGTTTGTTGCAAAATCTAATCCTTATTAACAAGCAAACAATAGAGCTTGGCAGTAACCCCAAACTCAACACAAACAATAAAACATATATGTAGCTTTACATCAACATCATCATATTTTTACATATAGTATATTTGTATGTGTATATGTTTATTATTTGTGCACACATATTATTTACTTGTGAGCCACAGACACAGACCGTATTCGATGTCTGTGGCTCACAAGTAAATAATATGTGTGCACAAATAATAAACATATACACATACAAATATACTATATGTAAAAAAAAAAAAAAAAAATATGATGACACAGACCGTATTCGATGACCCAACACATGTCCGGCATGTGGAGATTCTCCGCACGACACCAACCACCTATTCACATGCCCTCTCAAACCCACTCATCTAACCCCCCTCTCCCTCTGGTCCAACCCTGTCGAAACTGCACGTTTCCTGGGCCTCCCCCTAGATGAGTTTGACGACAACGACCATGGGTGAATCCGCTCTTCACGGGGCGCGACTAGCCGCTACAACAACAACAACAACAACCGTATTCGATGATAATGTCGATCTAGAACCAGGGGTGATAAATTATGTGAAAATGGTATTAATATAGTATTAAAAAAAATTGCAAGAACAAATCTTCCGTCTGCTACATATTGGTGCTCAAACCAAAGCATAACTATTTCTTTTTGCTACTCAATTATTCCAACAGGGAGAACAGTAGATGCATATTGGAATGATTTCCCGGTGGTGGCGTATATCTGCTATAGTACTAACAAAATATATTAGAAATCAAGCTCTATTTCGTTTATGCAATGAAGAAAGGGTATAATAGACATATTTTCGAAATCCCTATTTTTTTTATCTACAGGTAGATTTTATGAAATCGCATATTTTTTTTTAAGTTTTAGAGCCGTAGCAAAAAAATGAGCAAACTAAATTACTCTTTATTAAATTACACGTGTTAATATTCAAATGGTTTAATTCTCCTATAGATAAAGTTAACGTATACATTTTCAATATTTAGCACTAATTTCAACTTAACTGATACGTTGCTCAAGTATGCACGTTAATTAAGTTATTGCGAAATTCTCTTAATTAAGTTGGGAATTGAATTTGCTTTAAACAAAATTCAGTTTCTAAATTGAAGCACTTACTTAAACTTAAATTAAGTACTCGTAAAATCTTTTGTGCAACCCTGCCAAGTATGTGGGTGGAAAACACATTTTTTTTGCTTTGATTTGTTGAAATGAAAATGATGGGAGCTAATTTCGGTGAACACGAGTTCTTTACATACAAAATTAATTAAAAAACTTTCTCTCCAAATTTTGTGTTGTTGTTTCATGTACAAAATTGTAATATGGCAACGGCAACCTATTGTAATATTCCACTATATGTATTTTTTTAATCGTAAACATTTTGTAATATCTCTGCAAAATTTGTATTATGGCAACTCCATTTAGATTTTCTTGAACAATTTCTTTACTTTTACACTTCAATTTCTGATCTACCGGATGACCTTATCTAAAAAAAAAAAAAAACTTGAAATCGTAATATTTCAACAACAAATAAAAATTTTAAAAATTTAATAATCACGATTTTTTCGCAAACCCCCTACAGTTTTTAAAATGCTTTTGTTAAAAAATAAAATTAATATTAAAATAAACATAAAAAATAAAAAAATATTAAAAAATTTAACTAAACAAAATTTGTAATTATTTATAATTAAAAATTGATATACAAATTGTTCGAAACATTCGCTTGTTATTCAAATGTCATGCACTTTTTAGGGTTTAAAAATGAATTTATGGTTTAAAAAATTTGCTTGCCTTACTTTCTATATCACCCGTTTCCAACATATATTTGTGACAAAGTAAAGAAGCAAAAATGTGCATGTGAAAGTATATAAAAAATACTAAAGGGAATTTACAAGAATTGATATTAAGTACTCGACGCATCTGAAAGTCGACTTATGAAATACAGAGCAATTTTGGGTCAACGATAAATATCGAATACCCTAAAAATTGTATTTATTTTGTATAAAAATAATAATAATGCATATTTGATTGTTTGATTGATTGTTACAGTTTAGAAGAATTTAAAAAAATCTAAACCAAATATGTTTGCATTAATATTAACATCTTCTAAACTCCCTTCAAATACTGTACTACTTTTTAAATTGCCACTTTTTGGGCACCGAACTACACATATCTACTTATACATTAAAAATTTATTTATAGAGTTTATTTAAATAGCCCTGTCTGTTACTTTACCACGTTTTCTGTTACAAAATTTATTATTACCCCTATCATTTTGTCTGGTTTTTGTGATAAAAGTTTATTTGAAAACTTTCTACAAAGTGTTTCCGCTTTGGCTACACTAAAAAGCGATATATGCTAAAAGTTATCCACGTGTATGTTTGTTTGTGTGACTTTGTATCAAACGGTGTACTCAACAAATACGCTCGGGATATGAATAGCAAAATGCAGAAAGTTTTTCCTAGCTTATCCTTGATTTGGCTATAAAGACAGATATTGCTATCCGCACTAGAGTCCCAGGCACCCACATTGGCGTGCAAGCAAACAATAGATACCTACCTCAAAACACTAATATTTATTCAAATACGCTTGGGTTTATATGTATGCGTATGTGGTCACCCAAACAACATTTATTTCATTCTCCGAATTGTAAAAATTATGCAAATCATTGAGTGTATCCTTGAAATAACAGTGCACATATAATACATATGAGACTGCGTGGCGGCATTTGCTCGTAGTGAAAAAAAAATACCAAAAATAAAACGAAAACAATCCCATCAATACGCAAATGTGAAGATAAGAATTCCTTTTTTATTACAAACAGAAATTATAGCAAATAAGTTTTTTCTAATTTAACGTTCGCAAATTTCCCTTGAACCTTAATAAAATTTTATATTTTATATTTCGTAAATGCATTTTGCTTATTAGATTTGTTTGCTTTTCATAAACGTATTTGTATTCAAATTTCGTACGCCTAAGGGCAGGCAATGAAATGCAAAGGAGCACACAAGAATTCTTTACACACACACACATACCCACACATGCAATTGTTTTGTTGTATATGTATGGGAATAAAGGCAATTGACGATTTACCATTAGCTGATTTCTCTTCAACTTGACATTCACAAATGTTTGTAATATACCAACAACAATCAGCATAAAATAAATATTGTATGCATTGTGCGTGACTATGATTTTTAATATTGTTTATTGACAAGTCAATAAGAAAATACAGGCCGTGGGCTATTGCTGTAAGCCGGAAAGAGAAAATTGAAGTCTGTAAAATATAGAGGACATATCTGTGTATTTCTAAGACCATTACAGCCAGCAGCTGTAAAATTCAGCGAACAAAAGCTATTGAACAATACAAAGCGCATTTGAGATAAAACAATTGGCATCGCAAACACTTGAAAGACTGCAGGCAGAGATGAGAATTTCGCAGAATAAATACCATTTCGAAAATTAAAAACTGAAAAAATGCGTACATGCAGTTTGTTAGTAAACAAAATTGATATTTTTTTGACGTTGAATGTGTTTTGAAATATTTTCTTTTGTTTTTAGAATTTTTTTTAACAAAATTATGAATTATTGGATCAAAACTGTATAATAAACTTGAAAACTTACTCAAATTGTAATGATTGAAATGCTCTGAAATGATTTCACTGATTTGCCCAGTGAGTTTTCTTTGAGAAAAAGTGATCAAATTTGAATTGAATAAAAACGAAACTTCGAATTAAAATTTCTTAGAGAAATTTAGTAAAATTTATAAAGTATATTTGAAATCTGCTAATTTTTTCTCAACATAGTTTACTTGTTATAATAAAGTTTATTTTAAAAAAGTTTTCAAATACTGCACTAAGTTTTAAGAAAAAAAGTTTTTTTTTTTAAATGGCATAATTTTTAAAAAACCTTTTTTTTTTGTTGAAAAAAAACCTTAATAAAAATATTGTGTCTCGCAGAAAATTTATGTTAAATAGGTTTTCTCAAATAACAACAAAAGTTAAGTAAAAACTATTCTTTTTTTCATTTGAAAAATCGTTTTTGAAAAAAAATGTACGTTTTCATAAATCTTATCTGCATTAAGATTTGTTCCAATATTTCCTTGCAAAACCAGCGCTTGTAATGCTAAATATCATCTAAAAAAATATTTATTTATTATTTTGTCTGCATAGCAAATTAGGAAAGTTTTTGTGTTACTAGCAAATAATTTTTAAATATACGTACAAGTATATATGTATGTATTTTGAAAACACTTTGGGGAAAAATTTCAAAATAAAAATAAAAAAAATTTTGAGAGAGATACAATTTTTTGTGTGCAAATTTATAAAATTTTATAAGAAATAATTTGCAAATTTCAAAAATATAAGTATTAGGAAAGTGTTTTATTACAATTTGATGAAAGATACAAAATTTGGTGAAGGATACAATTTTTTCTGTGCAAATTTAAATTAGAGTTATTTTAGCTAACAATTTAGTACACAGTTACGAAAGTTTTCATTTAAAATAAAAATACAACTTATTTAATATTTAAAACATTATAGTTACGAAAACTTTGAACCAAAATTTAAGTAAATAACCCCAACTGATAATAAAATTAATAAAAATACTGAAATATTTGTACTTAAAATTTTTTAGACAGTGAAATTTACGCCGGAAACTTTTTGTAGTTAATAAAAGATACAATTGTTTATATCAAAACAAGTATAAAATTTAAGTACTAAATTTACTTTTCTAGAGTTTTTAAACGTTGCCAAAAATTGTTAAATTTCCTTATCCTTCAGCGATTCTTACTACACTTACATATTAAACTAATTTTAGAAATTATGATAGGCGCGCAAGTTTCTCCCCTATTTTCTTTTTTTTTTTTGTAGCGGAAATGCAATACTGAATTTTCCCGTTGAAAGAAATTTGCTGGCAAACGCTTACAAATTGTCTGGCAAATCATCAATTTACAACTTGATCAAAGCAGCCAAATTTTGTCAACTCTTTTTCCTTTTTGTTGGAATGTTTACCACGTAAAAATCTTTATTTTACATGCTGATTTTAGTGCTCAAATACGAACATACTTTTGTACTTGCAAATAGCTTTGCCCTTCACAAGATAGCAATGAGAAATTACCAATAATGGAAGAGTTACACTTTGAGAGTTATTTAATGTGACAATGTAGAGCAGAAAAGCGGCAATTGCCAAATTAAAGTGAGAGGCTACAAAATTTTAATGGAAATGCTATGGCATAGGTATAAAGAAAGATATTTGGTAAGGTTAGTTTTATTGAAAGGGCAGGAAAATAAAGTTTAGTACTTAAATTTTATAAGTACTTTGATATAGGACTATCAAATTTTTTTTTTATTTTTTAATAATTACAAAAAATTGTCGGCGTAAAATTCACTTTTTTTGTCTAAAAAGTTATAAATACAAATATTTAAGTAATTCAGTATTTTTTGATATTTGCAACATTTGGTATTCAAATTTTTAGTAGATAATTTTTTTTTTTTGGAAAATTTTGGTGCAAAGTAGTCTTAGGTTTATATATTTGTAAATTGAAATAAGTAGCAGCTGTACTCGAAAAGTGTTGGCTAAATAAAATAGCTCTAATTTTAGATTTGCACACAAAAAAAACTGTATCTTTTATAAAATTTTGTATCTTTGTTGTTTTGAAAATTTGTATACAAATTTTTTTGCACAAAACGTCTAAAAATGCTCTAGAAAAGCTTATATTATTTAAATCAGCAAACTATGTTTTATAAAATTTCAGTACGTAATTTTCGTAACATTATGCAGAAAGAGATGATTAAATTATATCAATATTTCCAAATATATAAGTAAGCATCTTTTTATTTGTTTGGCAAACAACTTCTTTTACATTTTTTAAAATGCGGATACGAAATTTGTTCATAACTTTTTGCAAATTTCGTTAAAGATATCTTTAATTTTTATTTTTTTGAAAATTTGCAAAAAATATCAACCTTCCTTTCTTAAGTTGTAGCACAGAATGTTTAGTAACACTAAAAATTTTCTCACTTGGTTTGCTTATAAACTAAAAAAATAAATATTTTTTGTGATGATATTTAGCGTGCGCAATTTAATTTTACAAATCTTTTTGTTTATGTTTAATTTATTATCCTAATGCATTAAACAATTTCATAAATAAAAGCAAACTCAATTTCTTCGAAATTACACATAATTTCTCTTTCTCGTGTGAAAATTTTACGTTGCTAATGTCTATAATTTAAATTTAGTAGCGCAGAATTTTTTCCAGCACCTCTGTTTAGCAGAGTAACAATTTCCGAAAAGAAAACTTGAGAACAAACCAATACCATTCAAGCAACTTCTCACCCCGTAATCAAGCCTACTCGTACAGTGTTTGATCAGGTATTACATTTAAGGCTGCTGCTATCTAATGATGCTAATAAATTAAATTAGTACTCAAATTCTTGCTCATTTAGACATACGATATATATTAATTAATATGTGGGTGTAAACATTTCAATAAGTGCACAAAAATACAGCACAAGGCAAGCAATCGCTGCGATGATGATGCCAGCGTGCCACAAAACAAGTATCTATAATACACAACAATTAAAGTATGCTTTGGGAAAAGTTATATGGATTAATTCGGACTTATCTAAATAAGCACACATTTATCTATACGTATCGTATATATAAAACCAAACAGCCACACATTGAATATCGAAAACAAATATTTTATTAATTAAAACAAAACTAAAACAACCAGGAAATCTATAGCCTCAACTACTAGCATCAATCAGTCAAGTATTTGTTGTCATTTTTGTTTTAATCTGCCTTTGGCAATTTATCAATTTTCGCATCGTTATTGAATCTATGAGCAAAAATAAATTGGAATATTTAGCCAATTTTGAACCCATGAATGTGCATTGTGCTATGAGAAACCCGTGAGAAATGGCAAATGCCGAATCCTAGTAATATTTTAAGGGGAAATTACCATAAACTTTGGATCATCGCTTCTATGCTTACAAACAAAAGCTTGCTTGCGAGCTAAAAATTGCTATATACTTAGTTGGCGAACAACTCGAATGATTTAATAAAAATCGTTTAGATAAAAACCTTAAAATACTATACATTTTTCGTTAAAAAAAAACAATACATAGGGCGTAGTTTTTGGTATTTTGCTGGTACAAACAAATTTACAATTTTAATACGAAAAAAGTCGTTAAAATTTGCATCTGCTTTGCTTTTTTTTTAATAAATTGATGCAATATATTTTGTTTAAAAAGGATATTTATGAAATATTTTATATCCATGTATTTTGGATTTACACAAAATTTAAATATTCGATTCTATATTTTTAAATAAAATATTTGCTAAGCATTTAATAATTTAATATGAAAAAGTTAAATGTTTTAGTACTTACATAGTGGCAAAAAAAAAATAATAATAATGTTAAAAATAGTTTCTAAAGTAATTGTATTTAATTTAGTATGTTTTCTAACTTTATATAATTTGTGAGATTATGTTAACAGAAATCGAGCTCTGCACCTAAAATTATTTTTAATTTTATGCTAAGTTTATACATTCTAAGAGATTTTTTTTTTAAATCAGATTTTATTTATTATATTTAAAAAATTCGTAGTTTTAATCTAAAACTTGGAAAATTATTCTGCATATTTTTGAGAAATAAATTTTTGTAAAATAAATTTCGAAGAAAATTTTTTTGTAAAAAATTTGTATTAAAATTTGTTTAACTATTTAAATTTTGGTACTTAGTATTGCATTTTACTTAAAATTGTGCTTCACTTTTTTATTTAAGCTATTGTTTCGAAATATGCAAAATGTTTGTAATTTTCTTTCATGAATTATTTTGCTCTCAACGTGAAAGACGCAACTTTTCTTTTCCATCATTCTTGTTTTCAACCAAAAATTTTCAGTTAATATTTTCAGTGTGCAAAATGATTTTTTCCTACTTGGCCTGTAGCTCATTTTTTGCTATTGAGTTTACAAATAATTCATAATACATACACTCATATGTATGTACATCGCCCGCTTGATGCTCAAATTACTGCATCAATGGACTCTAATCAAAACACACTCAACGGCGTTGCCGGAAGCATTTGCCGGAGATATGTAGCATCAACACGACTGATATTTGTGAAAGCACATAGTAAACAAAATCAACTTCACACACATACATACATACATACATACATAGTAAATGGAAAAGTGAGATGACAGTAATAAGCGAATAGCAATAGTCATAATTTGCTAGAGGAAACAGAAAAAGACACTAAGCCATTTCTAAGAATTTCAATGAAGCTAAAATATTTCTAAGTTGCATGCAGCGCGCGCACACGTTGCAAGTTAAACCAATTATATAATATGACATGTGATTTTATTAAGATAAATCCAGTCGGCAACAATTCGTAAGCTTAAGAATGTATACACTTTCATGTATATGTAACTATAAGTAGTCATATAAGTATGCGCGCGTGTGTTTGTGTGCACGTGTTTTGCTTGACTGCACTTGAGTAGCTCGCAATTGGATTGAGCATCTCTTGCCAGCGGCAGCAGCTAGTCAAAACATTTTCCACACCAGTTAAACCTGACATTTTGACATATTTTTAAATGCACAGTTACATGCCAAACACACATACATAGACATTGCAATAACGCGCCAAATACGTGTCCATAAATGTGAAGCAAGGCAAGTTGTTAGCATTTCGATGTGCCTTAACCCTGCTGTTAGGTTAAGACCATTTGGTCCAATTTTTTTTTTGTTTTCTTTGTAACTTTGGAACGGTGATATATACTGTCTAAATTTTTCAGCTCAGGTGGTCTTTTTATAAAACAATATTATGTGCGAAAATTTAATTCTCTGACTTAAAACTGGACTAAGATAAATTGAAAATTACGAATCTTAGGTAAAAGGACCATTTGGTCCATAGTATATTTTCTTTGATTTTCTTTACATTAATTTTCCAAAAATAAGTATTTATTAGTTTGTTCGATATTTTTTGGCACTACATGATGAGCAAAAAAATGTTTTTCGGTTGGTTTTGCAAATAAACGCACTGCAAATGGAGCATTTTACATCAGACTTAGACTTGCAGCAACTACAAATTCCTCGCTTTCGAGCTCCTGAACTAGAAGCATTTTTAGAGCAGGCCACTGGTGCTGGGTTTTACCAGAGTTGAGTAAATAATAAAATAATAATATTTAGCAAGTATTGAACCAAACTAAATAGAAAGACTAAGATTAAATTGTTGTTTTGTATGAAAACTGCAGTATGGACCAAATGGTCCTCTAACCTAAGATTCGTAAGTTTTTTTTAACCTAACAGCAGGGTTAAGTAGACAAATTTACTATGTATATTCGTATCTGGCTGCGCTTACTCGTCAAGCCAGCCATTTATGGTTCTACATTTGTAATTTTATGTGCGCTTGTTTGGCAGCTTTTCAAATTTTCTACGAAAAATTTTTCTCTTCAATTCTCAAATAAAGTATTCATAGTGCTGTTTGTATGCAAAATTGCAGCCGACGGTGTAGATTTGGGAGCGCATGAGTGACATTTTTTATTAGCGCACTTTTGTTGATTATTTTTTTGGAGACAACATTTTTATATTAAAAAAAAGTAGGTATATATTTTAAGTAGCTTTTTTTATTCACTCAGTTTCAGTTTTTAAGGATATTTTCAAGGATCATTAGGGTGCATTTTGCCTTACTGAAGTGCTACTCAAGTTTGGTAAGCATACACAGTTGCGTTCACAAAAATAAGAGCAAAATGTATTGACAAGTTTTGACAATTTTGTTTATTTTTTTAATAAAACGACGTTTCATACCGTGTAGAAAATATATAAAAATTTAACAAATTTCAAAAAGATGTCATCGAAATTACTAATTTTGGAATACGAATTCTATATTGAATTCTGTAATAAATTTTAATTGATATTTAATAATTTTTTTCTGAAGTTGTTGAGTATTTTCTTCTACGCAACAGTAAATTTTGAGGATCCAGAAAAAAAGTCAAAAATGAACAAAATTTGTTGTCTAGTTGAAACTTGCACTTTGAATGAGCTAGAAAACCGCATACTCTGGAATTTTCTAAAATTTCGGATTGAAAAATTTGAAATTTTGATGGCAATTTTTTTTCAATTTGTCGAATTTTTAGAAAGTGTGAAACCCTGATTTAGATGATTTTTGTTATAGAATTAGCTATACTTTTATACAAAGAAATAGAAAAAAATTATCAAAAATCAACAATTTTTTTTTTATTGAAATCCCATACTATGGAATTTTTAAAATTTCGGATTAAAAATTTAAGAATTTTGATGACATGTTTTTTAAATTTTACAAATTTTTGCACATTTCTAGAAAGTATGAAACTTTGATTTAGATGATTTTTGTTATAGAATTTATTATTCTTTTAAACAAAAATAATTAAAATTAAATAAGAAAATTCAAAATTCTAACAGTGATTTTCGAACTCAATACAGTTTTTATTGTGATGTAGGCAAAAAAGGGAAACCTCAACAGCAGTTCACATGCCCGCTCTGATTCACCGGCAGCATAGATGCCCGGTAAGTCGAAGGTTGTGAATTCAAACCCGGGCAGAGTCTTGAAAGAATTCTGACGAGGAGCTAGCAGCTATAATTTCTACCGTTCTAACCGTTGTTGCCTTTTCCTATACTTTCTTCATAAAAACTGGCCTTCACCTCTAAAGTTATAGCTGATGTAAATCAATTAGGCCTAAAATTAATATGTGTAGAAGATACAAAACTCTCAAAACTTGTAAATGCATTTTCCTTGTATTTTTATGAACACCGGTATATATAGCCTATGAGTGAGCTCATTTTTAGAGAGTCTTCAGTGGATTTATATTTAGTTCACATGCACATTGTGGCTTGGCATGCAAGAAAATGTCGAATTTAGTACGAAATTAATTTGTTAATTGCAAATTGTATATCCGAATATTTTTAGTACACAAAAAATACTACAACATGACATTTTATTTGTAAAGCGGATGACTAAAAAATTTAGTTGTTTCCGAGTTTGTAAAAAGAAAAATTTACCTAAAACATTTCATAAAACTTACACAAATACTAGCTCTAATGAGCTTTCACTATACTATTATTTTTCTGTTTAGTTTTAAAATAGTTAATTTTATATTTTCCACGTTTTTAGTCATCCCAAGCTTGCTGCTGTGCATAAATGAGCGCTTGCAGCTAACAGGCCAATGATATTAGTTGGTGTGCAATATTAAATATTTCAATGCAAAACTTTTTAATTACTTATGCTGGTTTAAGTACTAAGTAAAGCTGCAGTGGGAGAGCATAGAAATAAACCGAGAGGCGAAGATAAAATACTTAAAATAGATGAAAATTGACAGAGAGAGAGTGAAAATATTTACAGTTAATGCAAGCTGGGGGACAATATGCAGAAAAGCAACTTGCAGAGGCATACATATAAAGAAAATTCATTAAAGCTTACAGAAATTTGAGTATAAACATAGTACACAGAAACTTAGCACATATCAGCAGTAGCTCATAATTTTGTAATATTTAAACAAAAACATTACCGAAAATAGTACTTAGTATGTAAATATTCGTAAACTCTTGGTGCAAAAATGTAATTTCTAAGATTGTTTGTTTTTAAGAAAGTAGCACAAATAATTTCATTTTTAAAAAGTGCAACAGTGTATGAAATTAAGTAAAACTTAAGTCAAGTAATAAAAACTTAGTACTTAAATATTCATAAAAAATTTGACAATATTATTTAGTATTAGTTTTTCAAATAGAATTTCTAAATTGGTATAAAAAAGTACTAAAAATTTTGTACTAAAAACTTAATGCTAAAAATTTAGTACTAAAAATGTTAGTGTAAGAAGGTAATTTCTAAGATTCTTGGTTTCTAAGAAAGTAGCACAAATAATTTGAGTTAAACAAATGCAAAAGGATTACGAAACTAGTACCAAACACATATTAGTACTAAAAATATTAGGGCAAAAATGTAGTTTCTAGTACAATAATTGATAAATAAAAAATCCCTAAAAATGAAAATGAGTGAGCAAAGTACGCTTAATTTTTTTTAACAAAGCAAAAAAAAAATATGTTGATTTTTAAGTTTTATTACAATAGACTGAATGTAAATATTTAGAACTAAAAAAACTAAAAATTGTGTAAAATTGTACCGCGAAAATTTTTCAAAAACAATTCAGAACTAAGTATTATTGCTTTAAGTTGAAGCTACTAAAATTGGAATACACATAGGATTTTAGTACTAAGAATCATATAAAAGATTTAAATATGAATTTTTCTTAAGAATTGTAGTTTAATAAATTGTTCTTCGATTTTTTACATAACAAATCGCTTTTTACATACTTTATTTATATCATGCGCTTAAAAAAAAAATGGAAACACTTTATTTGAAATATATACTACTAAATTTAGTACTCAAAAGTTTTTTTTAGAAATTTTTTCTGTAAATATTTTTTTTTTAATATTTGTTTAAAAAGGCCAAAACATATCTTTTGAATGTGAAATTTCTGATAATGGACCCTTGAAAGCGTATTTAATTTTCTTTTTCGTCAAATATTTATCCGAATTTTTCACACTGAATCCGAGCCACTTTATGATTTTTTAACTCTTTTTTTTATTACATTAAATGACTGCTGCATTCTTTGCATTCAAGCTTGCGGCAAACGATTTTTTATTACGCAGTTTCCATTACCGCATGCCTTTAAATTTTTAATTAAATTTTATTTACACTGAAACCAGTCACGGTTGTGAACGACACACACAAGCACACACACACACACATACAAAACACGGGTGGTTTCAAACCAAATGACAATAGTGTCAGAATACAAGAACAAAGTAGAGAGAGAGAGCAACGAAAAACATGAAAAAATGATTTTTTTTTTGTTAGAATGCAAAAAAAAACAATGAAAATGGTATATGCACATACACACACACATGTTTAAATAAACATAAAATCAGATATGTAGATATCTGCTATCTGCATTTTTCTATGCTTGCGTTGGTTCGCTAAAAATTCCAAACAAACGACCTGTGAATGCCCGCAACTGTCTGGCTGGTCGGGGCAAGTGAGAGTTCTGCCTGCTGCAGTTGGCTGCAACAGAGACTTCAAAGCTTCCGAATGCATTTGAGTTACTCACTGAGTGGGCGTGGTAGAGTGCAAGTGACATTGAGTTGGCAGTTGACAGTTGTCGTGTCAGCTGCAGTTTGTTTTCCACAGTATTGCAATATTTTCACTTTTTTTCTGTGTTTGATGCATTCATTGTTGTTGCTGTGCTCTACCCTAAGTTTTAGGTCGAGTAGATTTTCAAGGTAAAGGTAAATACGCAGAAACGCAACCACAAAACTGCAAAGGCATATAAAGAGAGAATTCAGGCAAGCTAACAACAAAAGGGTAGGAAAAAAGTAAGCAAAAGAAAAAAAAAAAACTGAAAATATGACCGAACACAATGGCATTGAAAATAAGCTGCAAAACAATAAGCGGAAAGTGTGTTAAAGATGCAACTTGTACATGCAATTTATGCACTTACATATATACATCATATACAAAACATACAGATTGCACCTGGTAGACAACGTCGACCGACGTCGTTGGATCCCAAAGTGGCCTAAAGCAACGGCTGCTGTGCTGTTGCGTAGCAGCACAGGAAAATGAAGAAGGACAGCTGTCGAGCATTGCAAGCGAGTGCAAGGCCGATGCGCAAGTGTAATTGACACCTTGTACTGATGAATCGCATATATGTATATATCGTATATATAAACAACATACATAGACACATAGCTATTAAAGTGTGTAGATTGCTCGGCTTACAGTGTAGGCTTTAATTGCCTGCTTTTGGGCTTGTCAGTCGATTTAAACGCAAAAATTCTGTTTATAAACGGATATTTCAGGTATTCAAAAGCACGACATGCTAATTTAATGCGATAAAGGAAATTGTTGTACATGCCGTATGCGCAACATTTGAATTGTATTGCTCACACATGGCTTATGAGTAATACGTACATATTTATTGAGTATTATTGGGAAAACGGGTGATTCATTTAAAGCACATTTTTTTCAGTGGCGATTTTATGCCAGATCGCGCGTGCGTCTTTCAAAATGCCATGGTAATTTTGTTCAGTATTGTTTGACATTTCATTATGGAGAGATTTAGCCTGGTAACGGCCTCAGTTTTCGCACTCTTGAAAAGAGTGAAAAAGATCCACTGATTTTGAGCAAAATTTTATTCAAGGAGGCAGCTTTTTTCGCTCTTAATGGCTACGTTAATGAGACAAATTGTCATAACAACGTTTTGGTGTGGTTTCATCGGTCCATATTTCTTAAAAACAGTGAATGGCTGCCCTTAAAGGAATAATCTTTAAAAAATAAATTCAAGTAATAGTTCTTTCCTGCGATAGACACAAACAACTTATTTTTAATTTCTAAAACAAAAATATCTTTAATGAAGCAACACAACGTTCCCCTACGCACAGCACCAACTGATCGTGTAGGTGGTCTTTTGGCGAAAAAAAAGGCGGCTAGCAGTTGCGAAAGAAGTACATCTTGGCCAGTATGGGCGTACCCCATTGCAACCGCTGATTTCAACGGAGCTCAAACTGGTACTACGTAGCACACCACAGTTCAGTTGTTAACTTTACAGGCGATGGTCACTAGTTGGTCTAGAAGAACGACTAGGTACATACTTGAGTTATGAATAGAGCAAATATAAATGCAACTCATTTTCGTATTCAGCCACGCCTAACGACATTCGAGAATTGAATTTTTCTATTTAAAGCAGAATTTCGATAAGTAGTTTGAAGAAAGCTAAATAGGGAGTTTAGGGATCATATTGCTGCAATTCCTTTTGATCGCACCTTGAAACATTTTCAATTGGCTGGTGGTAGAAACATAAGAATTTAAACTAAGTAAACTTACAAGTTCAATGTGGAAAACTCAAAATAATTTTGCCTAGCTCAGATCACTTTTTAAGGGGTTTTGCGAAAAAGTGGAAAATTGTTAAAATATAATTACAATATATATATTAAACTTCAGCAAGGAATCTCTCTAAAATAACATTTGAATTCTTTAGCAAACTATTTGTGTTGACTATTTATCGAAATTCTGCTTTAAATAGAAAACCCCCAATTCTCGAATGTCGTTAGGGGTGGCTGAATACGAAAATGAGTTGCATTTATATTTAGAAAGAAGCATTTTCGAGATATAATCATCGAGGTCCTTTTGCATTAACTGCATTGCTAAGAAACTCCAGAATAGCAAATAAACGAGGTACCACTCGTTTAGCAAATATTTGTAAACTAGTGTTATTCATTATTACAGACCTTGAAAATATTCGCCATGGCCGAAAATGGTTCGGGTGGATTCTGAAAATAGGTGTTCGGTCGCTCTCTAGTAATATCTAGACTATCGATTTACAGTTATAAATATTTTCATACGCCATTCGAAACTTAGTATTTGTTGCAATATTTCCCTTTATTATTTTAGGGGGGTTTTTTTTTAGTGCATTAAATCATTATCTTCATTTATTTAATTTTCTGTGTTTTTGCGTCAACTATTTAAAAGCTAACTCTGAACATAGAAAAGGAACGTATGCACCGTAATTTAAAACTAATTCTTGAGGGTTTGCATAAAACATTGTATTTGTCATGAAACTAGACGGTAAATTATAATATATATGTGAACTGTGGCCTCTTCACTATAAAATTGCATTATAAAACTGTCCGCTTGAATTTGGTGGATTATGTTACTGAATACAGATGAAATTGTGTTCAGATCAATAAAATTATAACTGATTTGCCAAATAAACTCTAATTATAATTAATAATGTAGTTTATTAGTGATTTCTGATATTACAAGGAAAAAAAGTAAAACAAGGTTGCCCGATTTTTTTTTTTACGCAAATACTTCTACCTGCAGCGTGAGGCAAAATTTAGATATCTGTTCGCTTATTTTCATATAAAAAAATATGTATGGAAATGTACGGCATATAAAAGGTGACAAATTTGTGTTTGGCAGGGCGTATGACGAATATTTTCTGTTTTTTGTTTTAGGCTCAAATTCGCTTAAAAAATCAAAAAATAATAATTTGAACACAGCAGGAACTCATTAAAACTGTCCTACTGTTTATGCGGAACCTTGGCTTTAAAAAAAAAAATAATAAAATATCAGCTACACCACTCCACATACGAGCAACATGCACTGTTATAAATATTCAAAAAACAAAAGTAAACACGCAAGCTTTTGCGAGTTAATGAGCATCGAAAAATGAAGCACGTATCCAACAAAATATTTTTGGATTTTTTATCCTAAAAAAAACGGAGACACACACAATATTGAATGCAGTTCTTCTCCACACCCCCTACCACGCTGAATGAAAATTGATTTTTAATACCATTTACGCTACGCAGCAATGTGTGCAGCAACAAAAAGTATAAACGGCAAATATTGCACGTATGGCAAATAATAAGGCGAGAAAAAAGTATCACCTACAAACAACAAATATGCGGGAAGGTTGTACAGCGCTGTTTTTACTGCCCCTTCTCTCATATGCGAGTATAAAAGCCATGTGCTGCTACGCTACGTTGAGCATTTCAAACGTGATTGGCAGCCACAAAAGCACACAAGGCAATATAAGGCAACAATGTCGCAAAGCAGCAACAACAACTAACCAATACCAAGGCACGTACGCACCCTGTAAATAGTAAAAACAAAACAACAACAACAATCATAATATGTAATGAAACAGCATAGATAGGTAAAAATTGTGCACCAAATTGTTGAAAACGATGCGAGAACTATGCCATGAAAAAATGTATGAAAACAAACACATAAAAACAAAAACAAAAAACGGCAAGAAAACAGAAATAAAATGGTATTGTTACAATGAAACGTGAGATGCCACTTGATTTGGCATTTATTTGCACTTTTTGCACTTCAGTTATTATTTTCGTAATTTTCATTGTTGTCCTCAGGGTGTTGCAATTAACGACACATCAAAATCCAAAATCGAAAGCTTGCACTGCTTGACTGGTTTGACTCTTGGCTGTGCACTGGCGTAATAAGGGCCATTCGTTTGCATGTAGATATTAAAGTCAAGTGTTCGTTAAGTTAACTTTCTTGGAAATTAGCTATATTAGCAAATTTTGCTGTGCTTTGAAAATTCCTTCTTTAGCAGATTTTTTTTTTTGCAGTTTATGAAACTAAAGTGATGCAACTTGAATGGATAAGTGAACCTTTTTTGGCAATCTTTAAACATATTTCATTTTATAAATTTTCAAATTCAAAGTATAATTAATTTTGAATAAGAAACAAATTATTTCAAAAATAAATTTCACTATACAATTTCTTTACTCACAAAAAATCACTGCATGCTTACAAAGCATACGAACTGGAAAAAACTTATGAGGTTTTGAAAAAATTCCTCGACCTTGAGGTAATTGAAAAACGGTTATTTGATTTAGTCATAAAAAAAAAACAATTCCCATTCGATAATATTGTAAACAAGTAAAAAAAATATAAAGTATTACAATTTATAATATAAACTTATAATATTACCAAAAAGAAATACTTTAATTATTTCGCGGAAAATATGCGCATGATAAATATTTGGAAACTCATTTTCTAATTTTTTTTCTAACAACGTGAAGATAATTTTTTTTTAATTCAAACATTTATAAAATGTTTAAAATTTATGAAAAAACTGTTACTTTCCAATTTAGGTTTACAAAAAAAAAAATCTACAAAGGTGCTAGTAAAATTTATTACATAAACTTTTCTTCCTGCAAAAAAAATCCTTTAATTATTTCGCAAAAAATATGCGCATGATAAATATTTGGAAATTAATTTTCTAAACTTGTGTTCTAAGTGAAGCGATAATTTTTAGAATTTGAAATTTTATAAAATTGAACATGTAGAAAATTTGCTAAAAATTTTCACTTTCCAATTAAAGTTTCCAAACAAATAAAAATGTACAAAGGTCGTGTCAGAAAATATTTACATAAGTTTTACACAAATTAAGGAAATTCGAATATGTGATAGACATACAAAAGGCAAATTAAATTCTAATGAATGCAAAAAAATTTGTATATTTAAAAAAGTATTTGTATTCATTCAAAAGCATTTTTCAGCATTCCTAAAAAATTTTTCGTTTTTAAGAAACGAAATTAAACAAAAAATTAATATTATACTCATGCAATAGACTGGTTAATAGAAATATATTTTTATTTTAAAATCTAGAGTTTTTCATATTTAAATATACGATATGATATGACATAAAAACCTTAAATTGTTTAAAATAATTTTTGTTTTTTAATAAAGTGAAAAATACTTAAATATTTTCATACTTATAGAATATTTTATTTTACTATTTATAGTATTTTATTTGTAATAAAATTTGTCAAATATATCTTATACAATTATCTTTTTTTTTCTTTCCAGCTATCCAACCGCCTGGAAGCTTAATTTCTTTCTACGTTTGAAAAATTTGTCGAACATAAAATCTTGTAATTGGCGCTTTAAAAAGGACATTTAATTTACAACAAAACCACACAGATAGCTACGGGAAGAAATTCGTTTGAACACAGAAAACTTCACATCAAACGTGCAAGAGAAACGCTCGATTCATTTTCCGCACTCTACTGAAACTCTTTCATATTCACCAATTAAACCTTTCTACTCTCCACACAGTCGTTGGTCTCACTGGGTAGCTGCTGATTGAAAAGCACGCGCGTACAATGTTTCACACCTCCGCACAGGAGTTGAGGCTTAACAATGCGATACGTAATAAAACAATATCAGCTATAACGCCAATACAAGCAGCAGCAACAACAACTACCACAACAACAATTATATCAACACCACGCATTCATGGCAGTAACACAAGCGGCGATCGGAACGCTTGTCAAACGATTGATATTCGGAAGTTGGCAGCCACAGCGGCACAATTAGAAGCGACTAGTAATGGGCAGCGCAGTGCAGCAGAAGCAGCAGCGACGTCCGGAGGAGTGGCGAACAAAGCCACATCATATAATTGCAACAACATTGGCAACAACATTCACAGAAGTGGCAGCAAGGGTAGCAATAGCAGTGGCGGCTATGCAGCAGCAACACGATCAAGGTTGAAAGCAACTAGCGAAATAGCAACAACTAACACAGCAACAACAAAAACAACAACCACTGAAACCATAATAATAACACCAAATAATCTGGCAACAATAACAACTGCAGCCGGCGATATAAAAACGGCAGCGGCGGCGGCGACGACGACGGCGCTTCACAAAATGCATTCCAATGCGACGCCCGCGCCGGCGGCTAGTGGCATTAGTGACAGCAGCAGCAATACTGGCGGGGCAGTCGTGCTCAATATCGGCAACGCAGACTGTCAGCAAGACACACTGCAGCGTCACGTTAGCGCGTACAGCAATAGCAGCGCTGGTGGTGGTGCTGGTGGCCTGCACCGTTCTCGCCGCGGCAGTGGGAGTGGGCGCAGTCGGAATAAGCAAAGAAAAACAAGTTCCTCAAGTGCCAAGGATGCTGTTGGTGACAGTACAATAAAAACTACAACAAAACCAACAACAACAAAAACAAACAAGAATCCTACTAGCAATAAGTCAAGCGCTGTCGATGCACAACGAGGCACACCACCGCCGCCATACGAGGTAGCGAGCGTAGCAAACAGAACTGTGCAGCGTTCGAGTAGCAAACGCAGCAGCGCTACAAAATCAACTAATCAGCAACAGCAAAACGGCGACAGCAAAACAAACACGCGCAGCCGCTCGCCGCAGCAAAGTCGCGATGCGCATCAAAAGCAGCAGTCGTGTTCACCACGCGAACGTTCGCGGTCACGTTCCCGTTCGCGCTCACGTTCGGCGCAGCGCAGTGATGAGGAACGCGCTACGCGCAATGAAAACCGCGACGCAACAGCAGTGAGTGGTGCGCGGCAGCGTCGACGTCACGGCGGTAGTCGCAATTCGTTGGCAAGCGTCGAGCGCGGGCATAACAGCGAACGTACGTCGAAGAGGCGTGCTGACGTTGAGGATGACGAGGATTCCTATACTTCTTCGTCTGGTTCGAGTTGTAATGGCTCGTGCAGTTCGGACGATGGTGATACGAATAGCTCAACGTCGAGCGGTGAACCAAACTTGCCGTATCCAGGATTTCCGGAGATCTCATTCATGATTTTCACACAGGACTCCAGATTGCGAAACTGGTGTTTGCGACTCATCACCAATCCATATCCTTTTCAAACACATAAAAATTTATAACAATTTTTTGTTCTGTTGTGATGCCATTCTAGCACGCATTTGAACAGTAAGTAATTGTGTTTCTGTCTAAAAGTATGCAACGAAATATTTTTTATTGAATTTTCACATTTATAAAATTTGCTAGTTTTTTTTCACACTATGAAAGACGCCGAAGAAACTTTTCGAGAATATTTTTCAATTACTTTGCCATCGCAAAAAGTGTGCTGAGTTAAACAGACATTCTTTCTTTCATCCATTTATTTTTTGTTCCGGTTTTTGCGGCGGTCAGAAATTCTCGTGCACACAGATTTCAATTTAAAATAACTTATTTTTTTTTTTACTTTCATTCTGGCTTAAACTAAACAAATAACGCTACACAACGAAGAAGAAAGCCAAAAGAGAATGCAAAGTAGGAAACCAAGATTCGTTGCCCAATTTAGTTGATATGCCAAAACAAATCTGCTGAGCGTTGCTCCACTGCTTGGGTTTTTTTCTTTTGCATGCGATCAACGTTTGGTATGAAAAGTGCACAGCATAAATCAAATAAATTAAAAGTTAATCAAAAGCGATTTGAGGCAAGTGGCTGAGGTGGAGCAAAGAAATTGTTTTTTTTTTTTTTGAATAAGTGAAAAGAATGTAGAGGCAGCGCTTCGTTAAATAGAGTGGAGGGTAATACGAAAGAGTACGCCGAACAGTTTAGCTGAGAAAACGAAAGTTAGTTGAGCCGGGAATCGAGTGTTTGCTAATTTCCATGCCAGTGAGATTCTGATATTATTAGTCTGCAGATGCTGCATATTTTTGGTAGTACCTGTTTCACATTTCGCAAATTTCGGTTTTGTAAAATAAGAGGACGTTTCTACTGCAGATATTCGAAGTTAAACATCAGCTAATAAAAATTGTTGAACAACTAAATAGTACGGTCTAGTTAGTAGTAGATCTAAGGAAATGTCGAATTTATTGACAGACTAGTTAGTATAACAGATCGCACCTGCGACTACAATGTGCGAATATCGCTAGAGAAAATGCTTTTGCGATTGATAACTCGAAACATTTTCTTATCATCTTCTCTCGAATCATCTAGAAAATATTATGCATGCTGAAGAAAGATCTATATATGTATCTACATATATCGAACTGGAAAGGCGCTATTTTTTCACTTTCCATTCGAAAAAATATTTTAAAAGCAGCATTATTGTTTCTAAAAAGGGTGGTTGAGAATACTTAGTTTAATGAGCCGACTCTGACTTCGAAACTATAATTTTCCATTCACATCCCACTAAGTGGGAGAGTTGTAGCGTTGGCGCAGGGAACCGGCGAACTTCTTCGCGAACGGGTCGAAACTGGACGAAATATTGATGGAGATACTCTACGTCAGCAAAAATGTTGGCTTCCCTTCCAGGCTGCTTCTATGCATTTCAGGCAGTGTAAAGTGGCAATGAAAGCCTTAGGGTCTTTAATGGTAAGGTCGAAATTGGGCGGCGAGTGCCTGACTTTTCGTGAGAGAAATTCGTGCGCTGAAATAAAACGTCAATTGTTGATCCTTATAGGGGCTTTGACCGGGTATTGACCTATAGAAATTGATGTGATTAGGCATAATATTACTTCTGATTCTCTTTGTCGCAGCTGTTGGATGACGACAGGGATAATCATATTTTCAAATTCTTGCCAGCTGCTCTGCTTTCGCGAGGCTGAGGTTCGATCACTTTGACAATCCTATTAACTTTTCGATTATATTGAATGTTGGCGTTGCAATATAATAAGTACTATTTTTTCATGCCCTAGTTGGTTTCTACCGCATCAACCTAACCTAACCTAACCTAACCTAGTCTAATGTCTAATGAGCCACTGAAGAGGTCTACTAAATAATATCCAGTTAGTGGAACTTAGGCTTCAATAGCACCTCGCCGCTCTTCGTGTAACTCAGCAATTTTTCTGGCCTGCGATCAATCCCATTCAAATTTACAGTTTCGCCAAAATAACTTGCTTCATATTGAAAACTTTGGTATATATTTTTGCCTAAGTTGTGTCTCCCTTTCACTTCAACCACCATAGCGTAAATACGTTCCAATTTTATTTGGTTTTCAACTTTGCTGCATTACACGCTTGACATATTTAATTGGTTAATGCAACTGGCTTATCGTTTGCTGGCCAAGTAGAGAAGCCTTAAAAGCGAAAATTGCAAAATATTGGCAAAAATAAGAGCTAGGAAAACTGAAAAATGCAGTGCCTGTACAAAATATCTAAAAAATCGAACAAATTTTAAGCGCGTATGTAAGAGGCTTGTGGTGCTGAGCAGAGTTGGAAAACAAATTTGTTGCGAAAACGAGGCAAAAAAAAAGAAAAAAATGGTAGCAGCTCAAAAGGATATACGTTGAATTTCAATAGAGCGAAAAATGCTTGCCAATAAATGAATGTGGCGGACAAACATATAGCCCATAGCCCATTTCATAGTTATAGTACTACCTCATATTAGCAAGTATTGACTAATTATTTGTATTATTTTATTTTGTACTTAGTATATAATCTGTATGCCGTTGTTCCAACTTTACTCCAAAACTACTGAATAGGTTTAAGTCAAATTTTCGGAGGCTATTCCATGCACATCTGTTCCTATTATAGGCTAGGTGGCGCTGTAGTCAAGTTATCTATAAAAGTCGAATTTATGAATTTTGATCTAATTAAAGATTTACGCTACTTCCGTCATGAAAAATAAGTACACGAAAAATCTGTAGTAATGATCAGATTTTGAATATATTAGAGACATATACTGGGAATGGGCAGATAAATACTTTGACGAGAAATTATTCCGCTAGATGGCACTGGGTTTGAGTTATTCAGGAAATCTGTATTTATGGTCCGATTTTGATGAAATACAGTTAAGAGTTCTACAATCAAAACTGTTTAAATGGAAGATTTTTGCAAAGTTCAACAAATGTTATCAAATAACGGCTATTAATTAGTAATGGCTAAAAATTGAAGGCTTTTTATTTTATAATCATAGTTTTATCGATATTTTTTGATTATATTATATTATAATTATAATTATAATTAATATATTATAATATAACGGTGTTAATCGTTATTTGACGATTTTATTATTTTTTTTTGGAGGGTTAACTTTATCTGATCCTAGGAAAACCATAAAAGCTTGCAATGTTGACAGTTAACTCAAAATACAATTAGGCTCAGTATAACCTTCAAGAACAGCACAACGCTCAGCATAAAAGTGCAAACAAGATTGCTCCATCTAAATTAATAATTCCAGTTAAATGATAAGGTTTTTTCAATAAAGTTTAAAGCAGAAAATTTTACCGCTAATTTAGCAGAGATGAAAAAATAATCCAAATATACTGCAGGGTTTTATCTCAAACAATTTACCATACGGTTATTTTTTTCATAATATTCACAATATTTTTTTGTAGTTAATTTGAGAAAAAAAAAATATAGTTCGTCCTATAACAATAAGTATTTATATATTATTTTCATAAAAATTTTCAACTTTGTACAAAGTTAAGAAAAATTTTGGTTTTCGAAACTTTTTTTATTTAACGCATGACAGAAGAAAAATGTCAAAATTCAGCGGTAAATTGTATAAAATCCATTCGTTATATGGAAAAAAGTGCGTAAGACCAAAATTTCTGAAGATTGTAAAAATTCAACTGAAATTATTAGTCATTTCAGACTAGCACATTATTACGCTAAATTTAGATTATTTACAACAACATACCCAAAAGTTTCCAAAAATTCGAACTAAAAAAAATTAAAAATTTTCATGGACATTTTTTGAATTTTTATAAATTAAGTACAAGGTTTGAAAGTTTAATTTATATGATTTTTCTTATATCACAAACTACATTTTTATAAAAAATTGGCGTTGATTTTTTAAACTTTTTTTTGCTCTCGCTCCTCCGCAATATATTTTATATGGAGAAAACCCCGCAATATAAGCAGCATAAAAATGTTAAAAATCAACGGTAATCCCACTTAATTCTGCAAAAAGTTTATGGGTCATAAAATTATGTAACCAATTTTTTAAATTAAATTAATTAAAAGTTCTGCAATTTCTTAATAAAATTAGTTGATTTTTTTTTTAATTCCACACTAAATTTCAAACTTACATTTAAACGTGTTTCGTTATATTAAATATTTATTTAAAAAAATATATCAAAATTAAATAAGCAAAAGTAAATGGTTACAACATGTCAATATGTGGTGACGTTATAAGTATGAGATGGGCTATATATTTGTATCTATACAAGCACAGGAAAAAGCATTTATCTTCCCAACCACTACATACCAACGTCAAAAAAACTTACAGCCTCACAATTTGTAACGACAAATAAGCGAACGTGCAACTGGTCACCGGTCATTGGCAAAGATGGTCGCTTATATGACTCTTTGTGTGTGTGTGTGCGTGTGACTGTACACCTCTGTGTGTAGATGTACATAGTACCTGCTATAAATGCCACTACCAGCTACTCTTTTGCTTGCTCGATTTTATCGCTTGCATAGCTGACTGCCTGCTGCTACTCGTCTCCAATATAAACTAAAGTAAAAAAAAGCAGCAGCAACAACAAGCGAAGCTGTTTGCCTCTTCAGCAACTCGCAGCTTTTGGCTCCTGTTTTAACTTCAACTGCTGCTTGTTGTTTGCGCTTTGTTCCAGGTAACTGCTCATCGTTTTTATGTAGCGGAAGCGGAAATAAAAATCAACCATAGTGAAACATATTTTTTGCCGCTAGTGACGATGCTGCTTGTTGTTTACTGCCAGCGAGTGCTTACACAGATTTTGCACAAATACATGCAAGCAATCAGAGCGCAGTGAGTACACACGGTTGCATTTTTACCTGCGCTGCCTGTTGGTTGTTGCATGCATTTAGCGTACGAAACATTTTCTCGCATTTCTTTTTTTTTTGCCTTATTTACCACATTTTCCTGCATTTTTAGTTTGGATATATCCATTTTTTTGCTTTTTAAACTATTTTTGCTTATATTTTCAACTTTATATTCTGCTTATTTTAAATTTTTTTTATTTTAGCTTTTGTTGGTTCTTTATTACGACCATTTCATGCCAAGGCCACTGCGTTAATTGGAGAATCTGTTGGGAATATTTGTTTACTCTTGTACTGCTTTATTTTATTTTGTTTTATTTATGCTTTCGCTCGTTATTTAATTCAGTTTTATCTTTGACTGGACAGCGATTTAAATTTAATTTTTTATTTCGTAAAATGTGTTGAAGAGTTGAGTGAGAAAGAGGTGAAAGAAATGATAAAAATTAAAAATAAATAAATCATATTAAATTAAATGCAAATTAACGCCTTCGGATGCTTGCAACCAAGAATATGTGGTGCTGGCCATGAGAATGCAGGAGTTGCACGAGATTACAGCTATGAACTCTGCTCTCAGTGAGGCTACTAATATAAACAATTCTTCAGAAAATGAAGCAAGAATTCGCGGTTGCCACGACAATCGGCACTACCCAATAAGTGTGAGCCAGTTTAATTTCTGAGTGAGGAACATTTGTCATACCTTTTTCACAGAAATAATCAACCCCTTTGCGAAAGCAACAAAATCAATTGGATGCCGTAAGATACATATGTAGATCGTACTATAGTACTACAACTAAGTACTGGAATTGGGTTAGTCTGGAAATCTGAAGGAGGATAGCTAAAAAAGTGGGTATGGGATTTCATTTCTCTTCTTCAAATCTTCCAGTCTCTTTAATGTATCTAGCGATGGCGAAAGGAAATTTTACATTCTCAATATATCTAATTTAAATATACGACGGCTGATTCTTGCAAAATCAGGGCAATTACAGCGGTAATATAAACTACTAACCTCATCCTCCGGGCAAGATGTGCACATCGGGTCATCGATGTCCCTAATGTTTGTGTTCTACTACCTGTGGTACCATTGTATACTTGAAAGACCCGCAATTAGGAAATTCGTCAGTTAGCTCTTTACTATGAGCACCGCAGAGTGCCGTCATTTACAGTCCGAAGTGATACGAACAATTTCTAAGGTCTTTACTGTAACTATGATTTGATACCGCATTACCTGCCGCCAATTATTCAGTTCGCTATCTTAAGTATAGCAAATACCTACGAATGAAACTAAGATCCCAGTTGACTAGAATTCTTTTAGCTTAACTGGACCGATATCTTTACTATAATAAAACTATATAAAAGTCCTGCCTGTATAATAAATCTTTCTTTAAAAAATTATAATTTTTACAATATTTGCGGATCTGTATTTCTGTGTGCCTGTTTGAACCACCTAATCTCCTAAACTACTGAACGGATTTTCATGGAGCAATAACTGGTGGCTACACAGAACCCTTGGGCATTACATAGGGTGTACTTTATCAAAATTTTAAGTGACGAAATAATTTGGACAGTATATTCCTTAGAAACGTGTATATATTTTGGTCCGTTAGATGGCGCACGAGTCGAGATATTCAGAAAATTTGTATTTATATCGATTTTGATGAAATTAGTATAACGGAGGTATAGTCCGATTTACAATATTTTGAAAACATACATGTTTATACTGTATTGCAAAATAAAAATGTTGAAAATATATTCCAATATAAATCCATTAGATGCCTAAGTAGTCGAGATTCCCAGAAAATTCCAATTAATAGAAAGATTTAGATCAAATCTAAAAGCTTTGTGGATTTAAACTATTAAACTAATGCTAAGTCGTTTCTGTTAATTTTTTTATAAAACATATAAATGTAAATTTCAAACTTTTTACAAATTTTATAAAAATTAAAAAAAAAATATATAAGATTTTCAAACTTTTGAGTATTTTTAGCAAACTTTTGGGTATACAGTTTTGAAGCCCATTTAATTTCAGCAAGTCTGAGGAGGCTAAAAATTCTTGTTGATTTTTTAAAATTTTTTTAAATTTTGGTTTTATGAATATTTTTCCATATAACGGATGGATTTTATATAAAGTCCCGTTAATTTTTGTGAATTTTTGTGCTGGCTGTCTTGCAAATCTTCTGCCATATAGACTAGATGCGTTAAATAGACAAAAAATTCCAAAATCAAAATGTAATTTTTTTTTTTTAATTACCTTAAATTTTCAGCCACTTCATACTTGCACATATTATGCTAAAATTAAATGCGCCACAAAACTATATACACAAAAATTTTCTGAAAATTGTTATTTAAAATTTTGAAAATTTTATGAAAATTTATAGAATTTTTGTAAATTTTGCACAAAGTTTGAAATTTCAAAATGAAATGCGCTCCAGAACAGCATACCCAAAAGATTTCTAAAAATTGCGATTAAATATTTTGAAAATTTGTTGAATTTTAAGTTAAATGATGTTTGTTATAGACCCAGCTAAAGTTTTATTATAAACTAACAAAACCGACTTAGCGTTAAAAAAAAAAATGTAAATATTGTAAAAAAAATTAGCATATGATCAGTTGTTTGATTCACGGTATGTAGCCACCTGAGAAGACCTGCATAAATAAATAATAAATAATTGCAACAACAATACCAACTACCTGTATAAATTCATCAAAGCTTTCTGTAAGCAGCGGGTAGCAGCTAGTTGCATACCTGGTAAACCCTTTTCACGTTCCTAGTTTTATCTTCTTCAACTCATCTAACACACAACCACATTTCCTAAATTTGGCAACACCGTCTTGGCTTTACGACATTATTACTTTAGCATCATGTTACAGGCATTATTACTACGAAATGTTGCAAGTTGCCAAAGTAGCATGTAAATAATTTCAAACTTAATGCACTTGAGCACAAACTCACACACGCCTACTAACAATATACATACATGCATACATACATATATCGCATGTATTTAGCAGCGCCTTTGTCCTGAGCCGTCCATAGCACACGTAATGCACAAAATTTCAATTTGCTTGCACCAGCTGCGCCACATGGCGCATGCAACAACATATTAACACTAATCACAAAAAACAACAGCAACAATAATAACAATAACTTAAATGGCAAGCCAGTGAGCAAAGTAGAATATTTACATATGTGCGCGCTAAGCGACAAGCAGTGGCATGCTACCGGTAATTTGTATGTGTAACTAAGCGTGTGCTTAGAGGCAGTACAACTACATATGTATATAACAAAACAAAAACAACAGAAACAACACATCAACAATATCAGCTCGCTATATGTTTAACAAGCAATGTACTAAACTTTATGTGCAACAAATCAGTGAATGTGAAGCACAACAATTTTGTAGCTGAGGCATTGAAATCTGGTCGTTCTCTGCCAAGCGTTTAGCTCGAAAGATAACAATAACAATAATAGCCGTGAAGCAACATTTTCTAAGCAACGTGCAACGTGCAATGATAACAAACAAAAAAAAAAACAAAACATGCGTTCGTCTTATCTTGCATGCCACTTGTGCCGCAAACAATTCGGAACAAATGAAGTAAATGGAGTACAACAAATCCGTTTTGTTGTAGTTTTGAATTCGTTTTCTTCAAATGGAATACATTCATGTATCTTTGCTCTCAAAATTTTTGCTAAATAATTTTCAAACAATTCGCGCAAATTTTCTTTTATTATCTAAGCTTTCATTGTTGTCTGGTTGTTTCAATTGCGTATTGTTGCTGTATTGTTGGTATTAGCGAACATAAAATGAGGCTATTGTTGGTACAGGAAATAGTTGATTTCCTCAAAATGCTGCTGTAAGGAATTAAAAAATCTAAAAATGTTCGGAAAATTTATTTCGCAGATTATATATTTACATACATACATATGTATATAAGTGCATAGAGTGGCTCACAGCTTAAATTGTGTAGTATTACTTTTTACAATACTGATAGTTAAAAAATTTTTTTTTTTTATTATTACAGTAGCAGTTACCATAAAAATTAAAATTTTAGACTTTGTGTAAATATTAAAAAAAAAAATGTTCCCAGACTTTTTTTCAAATTCGAAGTTTTAAGTGCCTAACAATTTCCATTGACTGCTGAGAATTTTTGTTTGCTGAACATCGGAGAAAAATATTATCAAAACACAATGGAAATTTTTATCCGCTTGAAGTTTGCACTTTTATTTAAAGCAGCAGGAAAATCTTGTGAAAATTCTGAGAAATTGACACGAAAATTAAAAAAAAAATTTTTTTTTTTCCTAATTTTTACTAAATTTAAAATTTTTAGTTTTATGATTTGTGTTATATTATATTATATATTTAAAAACTGTACTGCTAAAAATTATCATGAAACATATTATCAATATTTAAAAAAAAAAACACTACACGATTAAAGCTGTAAAGCTAATAAAATCTAACAGCTTCAATAGTCTATATTTAAAGTGTTTTGAAATACTTAAAATACCAATAACTAGAAATTTGTTTACATATAAGTTATGTAAGATATCTGAAAAAAAATCTAAAAAATATATTTTTTCAAAATACTCTAACAAAATTTTGATAAAAAAATTTCAAAAAATGCCAAATGCCACTTTAAATGAACGAAACTATTCTAAAAAAGTTAAGCACGAACCATCAAAAAATCGACTCACAACTGAAGCCATCGAAAAAGACAACGGTTTTGAAAGAACTCAAGAAAATATTTCAAAGGCAATGTAAAAAAAAAAATGTATATATACTTATACAGAAGTAAATCCGAAAGATCATTTTTACTCCAGAAAAAAAAACAATTGCGAAAAATTAAAAATTAAAAAAAAATTTTTGAATTTGTTTTTTTTCTTTGTACTGAAAGAATGATTTTGAAATATTTCAAAATGTTAAAAAAAAAATCGCTTTAAAAAATCCATTTTGTTTTAATTTTATCAATTCTGTTATTTTTGCTAATCAAAATATTTCGCGTTTCAAATTACAAAAAAACTATTTTTCAAAAATGCGGCAATGTTGCTTTAACTGCATGTAAATAATTTTAAAGAAAATGAAAAAAGATATTTAAAAAAAAATCATAAAATAAGTAAAAACAAAATCATTTCAAAGAGTATGCTTTAGAGCAAAATAAAAAAATAACAGACAGTTATTAAAAAGTTTTTAAAAGTGTTTATTCCAAACTTTAAATTTCAACTATCAAAATGATAGGAAAGATTCAGGAGGAAAACTGCTAGACTGGCATACAACTAATACAAAATTAAGAAATACATTTTAATACTCCTATAAAAAATCATTCTAAATTGTCACTACTTTTTTTTAATTGTTCGACAAATAATGCAAACTAAAAATAAGACAAACTATTTTTTAAATACTATTTTTTCCTTGAATTTTACTTTTGCAGAAATGCAGAAAAGTATCCATTAAAAATGCGCTATGCACATTTTTCAAAACGATTACATTCTAAACAATACCTTTTTTTTTATTTTTTTTTTCAATGCAAGCTTCGAATGAAATTTTTTAGTTTTAAATGAAATTAGTAATTACGATTTTTGACGGTAATTTTAACAAAACAATTTTGGCAAATACAAATTTTGCTTGAGCTGGGTGAAGTTTCGTTAATTAAAGATAGAAAAATGGAGTTTCCAATAGATATCCCTCGATTTTATAAGTATATATTCTGGATTGCTAAACAAATCATTTTTTAGGCAAAACTACAACACTAAGCTGACTCTAATTTTAAATATCACGTTAAAAAAAAAAATATATAATATATATATATATATATATATATAAAACTTGCCAGAAAACCTGTTTTGAGGATAGCTCTCCTTTGCGATTTGCATTCCACTACCCTAAGTAATTTAAATAAAAACAATTTATATTTAAAATAAATATAATATCGAAGCAACAAATAGAAAAATTCATTTATTTGTTGCTCATTTTTGGCTCCGATTATTTTGAGTTGCAAAAAAAGAGGCATTTTTTAATACCAATAATTTTTATGCTTTTCACCTAGCAACATCCATATCCACCTTTTTTTTTTTGCCAACCATTATGTAAATACGCATCGCATCAATAAACAATAGTTGACCACAAAATGCTTTTTGAATTGAACTGAAATTGGCTTAAGTGCTTAATTGTTCAGGCGCGTTAAGCCGCATGAGAGCTTCTGAGAGAGAAAAGGGGGGAAACAGCTAGTATGAAGAGTAGGAAAGGAAGTAGATTGGGGACAGCAATATGTGGAGGTTTTAAATTCAAGTGCGAGATTTATCGAGAAATTAGAATTAAGAGCAAGCAAAACGGTCGACAGCAGAAATAATAAAACTGAAAAAGCTGAAATAATGAACAGCAAGAGCAAAAGAGGTGCAGTCCGGAAATCGCAAATTGACAACAGCCAACCGACCGCCTACTCCTATTTAACCTGGGAAGCTCTGTACTCACAACCATATGTGTGATAATCAAATATCGATCTGCAAGCGCGTATTTGCATTTGAATACAAACGCACACATACATACATACTACAAACATAGGAATATATAAACGTGCTACATATCCATAGAGGAGCACACATATACAGATACAGATACAGCTGACATATTTGCCGGCATTTATGGAGTTTATTGTTCATACGATAAAATCGTATAAAAGCTAAAATACTGCCATTTTCACGAATCCACTCGCATAATACCATTGCGCTGGTATGCACATACATACATACCAACCTAACCTAACCTAACATATGTACATATACTATAAGTATTGTAGAAATATTAAACTAGCGCTGCCTCGCGGTTTGCAACGCGTCGCTGCATATTTTTATTGGCGCCAACTTGGCGACGAAAATTTTATCGAAACGCACAAAGATAATAAGGTGACAAGCATTTGTGGTCTTCGACTATCCAGTGTTTGTGCGAAGATGCAGGGTGTGCTTGCGGAGGGAATAAAATTGTTGAAATAAAAAAAAATAAAACATGTGAGCAGTTCCATAGGAAAGGTAAATGGTGGATTGCAGATTTTCTTAAAATGTATAGTTTTGTAGTACTTGCAGTGCAAAATAACTGTGTTAACCAATTCCACAATCTTTTTTATATTTAGCAAGAAAATTTTATATATGAAATAAATATTTTTTTTAAGAATTTTTATTTCAAAAATTATTAATTTTACGAAAAAAAGTCAGGCACATAAAATTTTAGGGAAAAATTTCAGATTTATTGTACAGAATTCATGTTAGGAACATCATGAATTTTCCACACAAAAAAAAAAAAACAGTTTCATAAAATTTTAATTTTCTTAAAGTGCAGTGAAATTTTGTAAGAGATATTTTTCCAATTTCTCAGATAAAAAAGTTTAAAGCTTGCGCTCCGAGTTAAAAAGAAAATGTCCTTAATACTTTTCCGCAGCTAAGCAATAAATTTTATTTCAACTGCTGGCATGGTTAAACAATTATTTATTGCGAGAAGCTTAAGAATTACAAACAGCAGCAAACAAAATTTCCTATTCTCGTTAGCTTATTTCGTATACTTGTATGTATATTTAAAATAAATGATTGTGCTTTGAATATAATACTGAAAGAGTTTAGACTTATTAAACATTTTGTATTTTTTTTTAAGTTTTACATGTTTTGCTTTCATGCCGTAAAAATCGCTTTGCTATACCACACACTTTTGAAATTTCACTTTTTACAATTTTTAGAAAAGTTAAATTTTCACGAAAATATATTTTTTGTAAAATCCATGATATGCCTTGCATGAATTCTGAATAATAAAAAATAGTGTGAAAATAAATTATAAAAAAATGTTTTAAAATAAATTAAAAAAAAAAATCACATTTTATGGTAATGACTTTTTCTTGTAGGATTTATAGTTTTCGAGAGAAAAGTTCTTTAAAGATGCATTATTTTCATATTTAAAATTTTCAATTGCGAATATCTTCTATCATTGTGTCGTGAAATTGGCACCTGATCATAGGATACTATTCTTTCTGGATCCACTACATATGTAAGTCTCCTTCCACACATAAAAAACAGATAAAAAAAGTTGTAAACTTACCAGATTTCACGTATGCATGAAATTCCATTATTTTCGAGTAGTTTCATTCGTATTTATGTAGCATATTGAAATATGTAGTAAGTTGAAATCTCATGTGGAAGTAGTGTTTTCTGTAAAGAATACAAAAATTGAATTTTAAAATTTTATTGAAATGTTTGAGTTTTAATTTTTCGCAAAATTTTGCATAAAAGGCTTATAAATTTGAATCCTATGTAACAAGTCATTTTTTTTCTTAAATAAGACAACCTAAGCAAAAAAGCTAATCAAAATGTTTAGATAAAAAGCGTATAAATTTAAATCTTATATTCAAATTTTCTTACAAGATACGGCAAACGGGGTAAGGAATAGATGATGGAACAATTTAAAGAAAACATGAAAAATTCTCAAATTTAATTATTTTTTATGAAAATGTGGCAACCCTAAAGGATGTATGAATTTAAAAATAGCAACAAATTTTTTTCGAAAATCGAATTTTCTATAAAAAAAACTATGGCAACCCTATTAAAAGTTTTCTTTAGAAGAAACAGGAAATTTTGAATAATTTCTCAAAAAATTAAGGGTATCTGAACTATTTTTGGAAAAATTTGGAAAACTAAAAGATAAACGAACTTCAAAGTCGTGGCAAAATTTTTGAGAGAATATTTTTTTCAAAATCGAAATTTCTCAAAAAAAAAGGTAGGGTTGCCAAATGTCTAGATAGGTTGAAAATATATATAGAGCGTGCCCAGGATCTGGGGATTGTACTCCTTAATACTTGGTACCTTTCACCGCATTGTCATATCCATATATTTGAACCCTAATCGCGTAAGTGGGTGGATTTTTGGTAGCTTCAAAAATCCTTCCTTTGCCGGCACCTCTACGAGTTTCACTGTCCAAATGCAGATATTGTCTGAGCTAAAGGCATGCGTAGGGACACGAATTTCGATATCATATCCATACATCTGCTATTCGATAGAAATATTTTCTACTCGATAGCTTTAAACCGATATTGATTTGTATCGACTACGTCAACGCCAGTAGCTTATCGAATTTGCGAAGAAAATTATTTAGGAGATTAAGTTTTGGTCTGAACATGGTATAAGGTCTATGACGACAGCCTTTCTTTTGGAAAAGCTTCATATTTTCATTAATGATTCTGTTTGTTGTTGCTAGTAGTTTCGATATCATAAAAGTGGTTACCAACAAACTGTTATAGTTATAGGAGCTAAACCGTAAAACAAGGCACAGATAAACCGAAACTTGTCTACTACACACTTTTCAAATATGCAAGTATGTACGTGTGCAAATGTGTGCAAGGTTATGGTCGCATTGCATTCATATATACTTAGCTTTAATATTTCCATGCCCCCCCCCCCCCAACACTGCCCACCATCCGCCTACATTTCATGAGTCTGGGAAGGGAGGGAAAACTAATCAATGTTTGTAATTATTGGCTACGCAAGCATTGACTGACTGAGCGAATGGCAAATATGGCTATATGTGTAGGTATTTTATATGAGCAGACCCATTTAAATAGACTTTGGGGTGTGTGGTGTATGACATGCATAATAAAGCCGTTGGGGAAAAAGCGCAAGCAGCGTTGTAGTCTACATACGAGTACCAACATAGTAAGTACTCGTATAATGATAGCTCCGCTAGTGAGGGTAGTGTGTGGCATGTGACAGCAAGGCGGATAGATATTTGCTGCGAGCAGACAATATTGACAACCGACAAACAAACATACCAACACAGAGATAATGACGTTTGTGGGCTGGCGAAAGCCACACATGGAAATATACCGAACAAATTAGTAGTGCATACAGTTTTGTGAACGCCAAGTAATACGAGTATTGAAATGCGGATCGATGGAATTTTTGTGTGGAAAGATAATCAGGCGGTCTCTAGGGAATTTTTAATGTTTAGTGTGCACAATTCTGAAATGAACATATAATGTCTGTTCGATAGAAAATTTTGTTGCCGATATTGCCTTTATTAGATAATTGACATGCTAGACATAGCATGTATATCCAGGAGCGAGCAGATTTCTGTGGATGTGTGGAAATTGTAAAAAATTTAGGTAAACTAATGAGCGTGAAAGCAACACATTTTAAACTTGGCCATTGAACACCGGCGATCACTTATAATTTCACCCACCAAATATTTTGTATCTACCGAACCGACATAATATATATATATGTATATATTTTCAGCGTGTATATATTAAGTGAGCGTGTACAAAATTATATCGCTTTATCAGCTCAGAGTCCCGTTCAATAACAATGTAGCTTTGGCTCATTCGCAAATGTAGGGATACCTTCACTGTTATTAATATGCATTTACTGCTTGTCAATTAAAAAAGGATTCATGGAAATGCGAGTTTCTATAGCCAGTTTTAGTACACAATTTCAGTGATCAACACTGAATCATTGAGTTAAAATTATTTGTAGTACATACAATTAGCGCACATTTTAAGTAGAATTACTTGCAGGAAGGTTTAGTACTCATTAAATTTCAGAATAAAATTTCAGTGATCGTAGAGTACTTGAAAATATTTTTAGCACATCATACAATTAGTGCATATTTCAAGCAAGGATACTTTCAAGAAGATTTAGTAAGCATTTATTACATATTTCAAACATTGGCACCTGAAATCAATTTTTAGTACAAATTTAGTACATATAGAAAAGCACTTAAAAATAACTTTTAAAACATATTAAGTGCATTAATGTACAATAAAAATTCCAAACTAAAATACATACATATACAAATTACGATTTCAAATATTTTAGTACTACTTTTTTTTTTAAATATATTAAGCTTCAGGAAAACTTCACTTAGTACTACTGTTTCAGAAATTTTAATGTAGAAATTTGGAAAAATACTACCAAATTTTTAGTTCTAAAATTTAGCAAAATTGTAATTTATTTTTAGTTCTAAAATAGTAACACAAAAACATTTTTAATTATTATTGTTTTTTTAAGCCAAGTATCCAGCCCTCAAGAAAACCAAAAAAAAAAAAAAAAGTTCATATAAAAACTTAAGTAATTGAATTATGGTTTTAAAACTTTTAGGATATTTTTTTTTTCAAATTAACTTGAGATATCTTGTAAAAATTTTAGCTATTTTAAAACTTCATTAAGTACTATTCAAGAATAACGATTATTTTTTATCGAATATTTGAATTTGTTCAAAAAAAAAAATCACGATTAACATTGATCGAAGAAATAGCAATCGAATTATAGCAATTAAATCGTGATATTTTTTTATAAAAATTGTAACCGTTACGGTCCTTGATTTGGACATAAATACTAGTACTAACATTTACCACATATTAATTTTTTTTATATATTCTTAAAAATTACGTTATCCACAACTCCACAAAGCAGGTCAGTGTTTAACTTTTATTACAAACTCCCACAAATCGCTTGTGACTTGCTTACAAAGTTTGCCTTTACGTAACAATTGAAATGTTAATAACTGACAATGTGATTCTTTGCAAACGACTATTAATGCCACTCATACGCTGCGCCTGACCACCCCCACATATGCTACTGTGTAAAAATAAAATCGCCACTTTCAAGCGGTGCATAGCACGTCTCTGAAGTACGAGTCCAGAACATATACGAGTATTTGCATGCGGTGGGCGAAAATAGAACTATTAAATGGAGAAAATTTGGTTTGTGCAACAGCTGTAGCAAATTACAACTTTATTGCACACACAACACAATTAGTGCTCTATGGAAGTGCACGCTTTTATGTGAGATCATGTGCATGTATGGATGTATGTATGTTTGTGTGAATGCATTGGTGCATGCATAAGAATATGTAAAATTCAAGCATTGAAATTATTTGTGGCAGTGGCCGCAACAATCGCAATACAAATGCACAAAAAGGCAAACGAGTGCAGAGGCTATAGTTACAGTTGTGTGGAAAAAAGGGAAACTACACTATTGTGACCAGTTGCTTCTATACTTCTTTTGCTTGGTTAAATATGTTATTATTTTATAAAAGTTTTGCTCATTACATAACAAAACCGTATAAATTCACATTACAAGCTGTGTAGAACAACTCAACAAAATTTCATAAAATTTTCAAACTTTGTTTTTTATAAAAACTAGTTTTTTATAAAAATTGTAAGTATACCGTTTTAAAGCCCATTAATTTTTGATCAACATTTAAAAACATATTTAGTACATACAATTAGTACACATTTCAATAAATTTACTTGCAAGAAGATTTTGTACACATTTACTACGAATTTCAGACACTGAAACTTGAAATTAATGTTTAGTACAAATTTAGTACAAATACAAAATTAATTAAAAACAATTATTAATACATATTTGATTCATATTTCAAGCACATGTACAGAAAATCAACTTTTAGTACGTATTTAGCACAAGCACAATAACGACTAAAACAATATTTAGCACACATTTAGTACTTAATTCGAGTAAAGTTATTTGAATGCTGATTTCAGCATAATTTTACATCACACAAATTTTGTATCAATTTAGTACACATTTCCAAAGGAATACTCCACTTTTAAGGACTAAAACTAGAGTTAAAAAAATGTAAATTAGCGCCTTTTCATATTAGGATTAACGATATGTATTTGTTGGCAATAAAAATTGAAGACCTACGTAAGTATTCAAATTATGAATTCAAGAACTTTTAGTACTCATGCATTTCTGAACAGATTGAACTGTCTTGTAAAAATGCTTGCTATTTTAGAACTTCACTTAGCACTATTGTTTTAAAATTTTGCAAAATGGTACTAAATTTTTAGTTCTAAAATTTGTAAAAATAATATTAAATTTTAAGTTCTAGAATAGTTGCTAGCTCTTTTCGAGTTTCACGTAGTACTATTGCCTCAAAATTTTATACTAAATTTTTAGTTCTTAAATTTGGCAAAATAGTACCACAAAAACATCAAATTTCTAATTCTAAAATGTGGATAATAGTAGGAAACTTTAAACAATAGTTGCTAGCTATTTAGAACTTCAATGTTTCAAAATTTGGACACTACATTTTTAGTTCAGAAATGTGGCAAAATAATATCAAATTAATAATTTGTAATTTGAAGAAAATATTAGTAAATTTATAATTCTACAATAGCCGCTAGCTATAAATTTTAAGTTCTACAATATTAATACAAATTCCGTATCCTATATTTTTCACATAACTGTACATAGTATGTCCACTAGCGTATGTGTATATATCCTTTTCATGAGTGCGTCTTCCGTTATTTGATTATGTACGCGCGTGTGTACGCTAACTGCACTTGTACGCTTACCGCGCACAAAATCAATATAAGCAAATAAATGTAATAGATGATTGATAGCGTTGCACTCAGTCGCTGTCAGGCGCGCACAGCTACATATGCATGCAACTGTACACATACTTATGTACATATGTATTTACTACATATTTATATATGGAAATTCATGTATGTATGTATGTGCGTGCAGTGCTTTTTGTTTGTCAGCCACTTGCTTGTTGTTATGTCATGTTATGACATGTTCCTTTTGCAGCTGTTGCCGCCGTTGGTGGCGGTAATTTGTGTTGCATTTGCATATTAGTTATTGCTGCCACAAAATGTGGCAGCCGGACAAGGACAAAGTGGCACGGGGGCAAGCTGAGGTTGAAGTAATTTGTGAGCAAATTTAATGCATTTAAAATGGTAAATATATATTCTGCTTTTGAATATTTGGTGGGCGATTAAAATCATTAAATGCAGCTGTTGGATAGTCAAAATAATTGACATTACTAAAAATACTAATAAAAATGGATAATGGTTATTAAAGCCTCATTAATATAATAAATTTCTTAACGCTATTTACTATTTGATATAATTTTGTGTAGTAAAAATTATTAAAATTAACACTAGTTATCGAAATTTTTACAAAAATATTTAATCCATACGCCGAAATAAAGCAAAACTCAAGAGAAAACTTTACAGAAAAATTAGTGCTAATTTTATATTTATTACAACTTTCTGGCGTTTAGAGCGCGATTAGGATTCAACCTTCAAAGTTTTTGTGCACATAAAACAGGCCAATTTTAGTAGTTTGTCTAAATTTAGTACTAAAGATTTATTAAAAGAATTTGTTATGAAAACCACAAAAATTGGTTACTTATAATAATTTTGAAACAAGGTTCATAGTAATACTAAATTTAGTACTAAAAATTAATAATACTAAATTTAGTACTAAAAATTAATTTAAAAACAATATCCTTCACGTGTACCAGCATTATGTTTTAGTAAGCAAATTGTACTACAGTTTAGTACAAATTCAAGTAGTGTAGATTTAAGTAAATTTTTTAATTACAAATTCTGAAAATCACTAATTAAAGTTTGTGAAATATTTCAGTATTTATTTATAAATGTAGTGCAAAGGTTTTAAAATTTGTATGGAATACTGAGGTACGAATTTTATTATATTTCTGACATTTGTGGCAAAAAAAAACTTTTATTAAACAAGTACAAATTTAGTTAAGCTATATAATAATAATTTCTCGTAGTAATTTTCGGCTTTAATTTTTTAAATTGCCACTAACTTATTTGAAGCGAAAAAATATTGTATTAAAAAAAATATTTTGATACTAATTTTAATACTACTTTTAGTAACATTTTTGAAATTTAGAAATATAAAAAACAGCAGTTATGGTATTAATTTTTGAATTGCCTTTCAATATTTTTGTTAAAAAGTTTTTATATTTTATTTTAAAAAATTAATACTGAATTTTAGTAAAAGATTTTAGTACTAATTTTACTATTACTTTTAGTAGAACTTTGGATTTGTAAAGAATAATTTTTGGAGTTAATTTTCAAACTAGCTTCTAAAATTTTTTATATTTTATTCAAAAGAGGATTATTTAATTTTAGTAAAATATTTCAGTACTAATTTTAATATTACTTTTAGTAACATCTTTCCAACACCTAAATTCAAATCATGTCGGGAACTGATTCGCCAGTAATTTTCGAAAATATTTTTCAAACTAATTTTGACCTTAAATCAAGATGAAAATCCTCTTAAAAAAATTTAAAAAATTTGTTTACCAAATAAGCAAAAAAATATGTATGTACTAGCTGCTGTTATATTTTAGAACAGATATTTGGCTTAAAACATTTTAAATTTAAATTATTTTTAATTCATCTACAGTTCTATATTCACATTAATTTTCAAAAGTGTACTCCGTTAGAAAAATTTGTGGTAATTTTTAATAATACAATCTTTTGATATTTTAAGTACTTACGCATTTGGGGATTGCGCAGTAATCTGAAGTGGAAAAAGGATCTCATCATTACAAAATTTTAGTTTAAAAAAATATTTTTTTTTTTTACAATAATTTATTTTGTTTTATTTTGTTAGCGCCAGAATTTTTAGTACTCATCATCAGTGCATAAATGCATTCATAAAACTCCCCATATATTTGACACAATTATATGCCCAGTTTCATTGGTAATTTCTGCAAAAAATCCAGTGAAGGACACCTCAAGTGCATACACTCTCATCAATCCAGAAATTACGGTGAAAAATGTTCTAAAATAAATTTCGCACACAGCTACTTGCTGCTTTACGAACACTAACGACCTAGGGGTTCATTAAATTGCCATGTAGATGTGCGCACCAACCAATAAGAGTCTCATGTAGACAGACAGAACTTCTGCTGAATGCATAGCCGTTTGCCTGCGGTAAGCCACGTCGTATACTTAACATAAACATTATTTTCGTTGTTAGTGAAATTTCTTATCGCATCAGCTGACACAAAAACGACCTTTTGGCCATCATTTGTCGACAACGTCGCTCTCATTGACATACCGAAAACGCAGCAGTGGCACTCAATTAAAGAAGATTAACTGTTGCTTAGAGCGCCGACGGTTGGTTGGCTTGACTTTCCGACCCACAATTTGAGTATTCAATACATGGGCGCTTAGAGGCGAATGGGGGGGGGAAATAAGTATTGCCAGAAATTTGCGTAAAGGCTTTGTTAGCTAGGGAGTATACTATATTTCAAGCCAAAGTGTGCCATTTAAGAAGTTTATTAGCGTTGAAGATCAGCATTCTGCATCAGTCTGTAAGCAAAAGTAAGCATTTTAAGTTAGAGGTCAATACATTTATGTGTCACAATGGGCTACTAACCAAGTACTTGGTCAGTTGGGCAGCGGTTAGTGGTTGATGCGCATAAAAATGCCACACATAAATTTAAAGAAATTTACCTAAGTGTTGGGTGCTGAACTATTAGATAACTTGGCAGCTCGTAAAATTTTGTAGAACCATAGAAATGGCACTTCAGAAAGAAGGAGAATTATAGCGAACGCCAAGAGGCAGCTTACATTTTTATGTGTGCAGCAGATGGGGTACAATAATCTGCAAATCAGACAATCTTTACACCACAGAATATGTAATGATGTAATGATGCCACAAAAACCAACTGCACCACACTACCTATGCAAATTGCTTAATGGTTTGTTAACAGGCAATTGAAAAAATCAAGACAAGCTAAAAGGTCACGAGAGTAGAGAGATATTCGAAAAATAGCAGTAATTGTAGCAGTGTTCGGTGGAAAGCAAAATTGTAAGATATTTTGGTAGGAAAAACATATTTGCAGCGACCTTAGTGACAAAATGGCACATTAATAGACCAATTAAGATGCTGATATTTTATGAAAAGGGACAGCGCTAACGATAGCAACAACAGAGAAATAGCATGAGAAAAGCGAAGTGAATTAACATGCTTGCCCAAATGGTGGACACATTTATTTTGATGTGATTTTCAAACAGCTAAGTGACTAGCAGGAGTGAGTATTATTTTAAAGACAAACTAGTGTACAGAAATTAGTACTAAAATCTTCGCCAACGAGATAAAGTCGAAAACGAAAAACTTATAAAAAATGTGAAATTTTTTTTTTAATATTAAAAAAAATGTTGTACTAAAACTGAATAACATGAAATATTTCAAAACTGAATGCTTAAAACTTAGGTAGCAAACATTTTGCAAAACAAATTAAATATATTCAAAATTTTAGTACTGAAAATTGCACACTACACTCAATTAAAACTTAAGCAAAAAGTAATGGAAATTTTGAATTCGCATTTTAGTACTAAAAACTTTAGTACTAACAACTGAAGTACTAAAACTTATTTTTTTGCGAAACTGTACTAGTTAAAAATTTGGCGTTCGTAGAAAAATGAATCAACGTTGAAAGAACAGCATTTGTTCACAGTTAGCATCCAATGCTAAATTTTAGTACTAAGTAAAAATAAAATCAATATCTAGCCGCACAAATTTAACGTAAGCAAAAAAGCGGTTATGTGGGCTAGGCTAGGTTTTACGTATAGAAGAATTTAATTTGATTTGCTTTTCAATAATTTAGTACTAAAAGTGCTAGTTTTGGCTTTATAAATTTAATAATTAAAATAAAATAAAATATATAAAAAAGACAAAAAAATAAAGGAAACAATTAATAAATATATAAAAATTGAGTGCTCAAAATGAAAAAAATATGCAAACAAAATAACATGTTTTAAATAGTTCAATTAAAAAAGTAAATAAATAAAAAAACAGTAAAAAGCAAATTAATAAATGTATACAAAATATAAAAGAACACAGGAAAAAATTTATAAATGTATAAAAATTTAGGCGCAAATTAATATAAAATAAAAACAACATTTGAATAAAAATAACATCTTTAAATAATTAAATTTACAAAAATCATAAGTAAAACAGCAAATTAATAAATATATAAAAATGAAGGATCAAACTTGCTTTTATAACTTTTTAGGCAAACAGCCTTATATAATTCAAAACTTATTATTATTAGACGCTACTGAACTCAGTCTTCGAGCTTTTTTTCATGAAAAATATTAAATAGAAAAAAATTTAAATCATTTATCAATACTGTAGTACTAAAAACCCAAAATATTAAAACATTTTTCGTTAGCTTTAAACAAAGCACTTAAGCGTGAGAATTATTTTAAATGGAATGTATCACATTAAGTAAAATATTGGCAGCATATTTTGCGCGTAAAATAAATATTATTATCAACATCAAATCGGCACCAGACATGTGAGTAAACTGCTGGTAGTTATTCGGTTTTTTAAATTAAACTTAGAAATTTTTTTTCAAATTTCGTTAAAAACATTTTTTGTAATACTTCATATTTAAAGGTTTATTCAAGATATTACATAAGTAATTTTATTTAAAATTTTTGCGGAAAATTCTGAAATGTAATCCTGAATGTTATTGGACCAATTAAGTTTGCTGAGAGCTTACACGATACAAAAGGTAAATAAAAACTGAAAACCGAAGTGGTCGCAACAAAACAATTTGAATATATTTTCAAAATGGCCATCTGGCTGCCAAAAATTAGAATTATTTTGAACTGACAATACTCTAAAGACGTTTAGAAAAATAAGATCACTATAATAATAATAAAAGTGCAATAACGAACATTAAGGCGTCGCACATTTCACTAATTTCTGAGTAGCAAAGGCAACAGCAAAAGGGATAGAATGAAACAAGATTTGTTTACATTAACTAACTTGTATTGTTTCCTCCTCTGTTTTCGACATGCTCTACCACCGACCACTTACGTTTATTGTCATTATTATTTCTTTAAATGCCCCACTTGTTATCGCTGCTATTTTTGTTACCTACTGTTTTTATTTTTTTTATAGCCTCTAATATTGTATTTTCTTGCCACGCACTTTTATTGCCAATGCGTCAATTAAGCGTACGAGGCAGCACTAATGCGTACTTTCTGTCTTATTTTGGGGCAATCAACATGCCGTAGACGCAACTAATTGACTGCTAGCTGGACAACGCGCTTAAGGCGTTCATGGTTTCCTAAGCTGCTTAGTGGGTTGATTAAGCAATTGCTTTTTTCGTCTTCTTAATTGATGTGTAGTGTAGCGTAAATCAACAGTTGCTAAGCACCAAATTAAGCGGCAAAAAAGCTAAGCAGAATTTTTGACATTGTACTATAGGGGATGAAGTGGGCAATGTAACCCCCACAAATTGTGAGAGCAAGTTATTGTTGAGGAGGTACGTTGTAAAAGAATAAATATAGTATAAAATTGTGCGTTTTTAGTACAAACAAAAATTACATACTAGTCAAAATTATGGAATTTTAAGTACTAAAATTTAGGTTGCATTTTTTTAAATTATCGATCTGTATAATTACAAAATGTTTTTGAAAACTTTGTTCGAAATAAAATTTAGGCAAAAACAATTTGTAGGAAATATAGAAATTCTCACTACAAATATTTGTACTAAAGTACGTTTGGACTAAAAAAAATGTTAACAAAAATTTTATATACCAAGATATTCTAAAGCAAAACGAATCAAAAAATGTATTATAAAAATTAACGTTTTTAGTACACCATTGTAAATACAAGTGAAAATTATAATATTTTAAATATTAAAAAATTTGGCAAAATTCTAATTTTCCATATATTGGGCATGACTGTTACAATAGATTTTATAATAGGCTTTTTATAGTCTTGTGTATTAAAAATATGTGCAGTAAAAATTTTAGTGCCAAAAAATGTGTCTACTAAAAATTTGTAAACATAAATAATAAAGAATGTTACAAAAATTGTATATACTAAAATATGTAGTGCTTAACTTAATGTACTAAAAAAATGTATTACAGAAGTAATCGTTTTTAGTACAAAAATCAAGCTCTCTACATTTTTAGAACACTTTTAGTACATTTATTTTTCTCTTCATTTTATTTCACTACACTTTCAGTACATACACATATATGTAAATTTTCTGTGAAAAAATTAACATTTAAATTTTTAGAACATTTTTAGAATACTTCTCTTTCCCTTCATTGATTAACACTTGGTTTTCGGATTTTATAATGATGTTTTGAATACATTTTACTACACTGCCACTACATACATATTTAACTATATTTTTTTAAAAAGAAATTCACCATATATATTTTTAGAACAGTTTTAGTACAGCTTCCTTTTCCTTTGTGGATTAGCACTTGGTTTCTGTACTTAAAAAAATGTTAATACACTTTTCTATACTTTCAATACATATATTTAAAAAAAAGAAGAAATTTGCAGTTACAATTTTAGAACACTTTAATTACAACCCCTGTTCCTTCATTATCTCCTATTTTTTTAATAAATTTGTAATAAACATTACTACACTTTTAGCACATACTTCCGTGCATTTTAAGAAAACCTTTAGTAAAGAAATTGTTTGCTTTCGTTAACAATGCTAATTGGTTATAAAAAAAAAACAGATAAGTTACACAAGGCTTCCTTTAAAAACTTCCTATTTTCCAAGCAGCCAGAACAATTTTCGTTATTTAGTTAGTGAACTGGAATCCATTTTCTAGCTATTTAGTTTTTTTTCATTATTATTATGCTATTACTATTTGCTAGATTTGTTTACCATAAATGTGACTGCTACTACTTATTGCCGGTTCATTGTTTTAGACAAAAATTGGTTAACAGAACTTCACCAAATGCATACGAGTGTAAAGAGGTTCAAGAAAAATACGCGTTAAGCTAGAAGAAAATTTAGAAAACTTTTACATTCAACAAGACTTTAATGCCACCAATTGTAGTTGTTACTTTGCCTTTTCTCTACTTTTGCTACCGCCGACTTCTACGAAAATAGCAGAAAACTTTTTCAATACAGGTGTCAAGGGGAGAATGTAATTGAAAACTTGTTGCGCTAAGCAAACAACAAGGCAACGAGTAGCCGCAACAGGTACAGATATAGTGGCAATGGTAGAGGCAGACAGGCAAGCAAAGCAGCTCAGATTGCTAATACACGTACTAGTTTGAAGCACTTTGTAATTTAGTGAAATGGAAACAAAGAAAGTTAAGTGGAAAAGTGAAAGTAATTTGATAGCAAAAGAGATTGGCACTCAAGCGAAGTGGATTTGAGCGAAGAAATTGAAAATAAAAACTAAACAAATTAAACTAAAATATCGTCGAGTGGTGGTGAGCACAATGGAGAGTAGAAATCGAAAAGAAAATATGAAGAAAGCAACACATCAATTGGCTTAAAATGCAATAAAAGATCAGTTCGCAATTCGCGGCATTAGATGACGCACTTTTCGGGCTGGGCTGACATAATAAAAAAAAGAAAAAATGCCTTCCACAGTCAGCAAAATATCTGCAAATTTTTACAGTTTTCACTACCAATTGCCACACATGACTCATACACTGACACATGCGCGCTGTTTCATTGTCCATTCGATAAATTTATATAAGCTTTCGTTGAAAATATATAAAGCAATCAAAGGCGATAAAATCAAATGTATGTCACCGTTGCAGTGTGGTAGCGCAAAGTGTGTGGTATATAAAAATATGCGAGTGTATATATACTACCATACATACACACATGCAGACTTATGTATGTGTGCATAGCAATCCATTTAAGTATTTGTAAATAATTGCTTTGAAGGTCGACCAATTGAGTTGAAAACGACTGTTATACACTCGTAGCTGTCAATGTCGACAACAATATAGTAGCAAGCGATAAAATAGAGTACTGCGGCGCCTAAAAGCAGGCAATGAAATGGGAATTAGCATCGATAAAAAAATATACAACTAATGTTATGCGTATCGTATTCCATTTGCGAGGTCAAAGCAAATTAACACTATAAAGTAATAAAAATTTACAGACGGTAAAAAAAATTGTGCAAATTTTAAAGGCACATTTAAAATGGTTATTGCGTATTAAATATTCTTGCAGTATATATTTTTTTTTTTTGAATAATAAAATCGTCACCAAGTAAAAATAACAATATCATTGAAAGCTGATCTTATCAAAGCAGAATTAGAAGAATTTGTTAGTTCTTTCTATGGGGAAATCTGGTGGGGGAAAGGCGAGCAGAGCCGTTCAATCGAAAAGGGGAATGGGGGATCACAGTTTTTTGTTAAACTTTGTAGCTTTTCAGTGCTAAATAACCGCGCTAACCACTTTGGAATTTTCTTTTATTTTGTAAGGCATTCGCGTTCGAAAATTTTATATATGATATAAATACCTTTTTTAAAGAATTTTTATCGCGAAAATTATAAGTCTTAAGAAAAAATCAGCCACACAAAATTTGAGGAAAAATGTTTAATTTTTATATTATTAAAAAATTTATAAAAAAAATGTTTGTTTGTAAAATTTATTTTCACACTAATTATTCATTGTTCAGAATTCGTGCTGGGAACATCATGGATGTACCCAATACAAGATTTTTTTCATTGAATTTTAACTTTACTTAAAACAAAATGAAATGTTAAATTCTCTTTAATGTTTCTGATTTTTCCGAAACTTAACAACAAATTCTATTTCAACTGCTTGCATATTTAAAACAGAATTTATTGCAAAAGAAAAGTTTCAATTTTCGATAGATTATTTAGTGTACTTGGGCAGTACAAAAATGTTTAAAAGAAAAATAATTTATACAACCTTTTGAATTAAAGTATTTTTTACACAAATTTCTAGCAAATATTTCAATATTTCTGTAAATTCTTTTTTGTACCACTACAAGTACAAATTTTCCGATTACGATTACGCACAATTTCTAGTTAACAATATTTAGTAAGAAAATATGTACTAAATTTTTAGTACAAAATTTTTAATCCAACAAAAATTGAAATAGATATTTCTATTACAAAATTTGTCGCGCAAAATTTTTAGTACATAACTTTTAGTAAACAAATTTTGTATTAGATAAGTAAAGTTTCTTATACAGAATGCTAAGTACACAATTTTTAGTACACATATTTTATCACAAAACTTTAAGAACAAAATTTTTGGTACAACAATTTTCATGCACAATATTTTTAGTACAAAACTTTACCTACAACATTTTTTAGTAAAACTAATTTTAGTAGCAAATTTTGTTGTGGAAAGTTTTAAGCGAATATTGTTTGTACATAGCGCTTAGTAGATCATTTTTAGTACACTATTTTTATAACAACACTTTTAGTACATTTTTAGTACAAAATTTTTTATGCACAATATTTTTAGTGAACAATTTTTTTGTAAAAAGATATTTTTGGTAACAACTTTTATCAGAAATATACAAGTTAAAATTTTTAGTACATTTTTTTTTACGTATAAATATTTTTAGTAAAAGCTTTTTCGTGCATGCACTATTACTTCAAATATGGATTTAAAAGGGAACCTTGTAGAAAATCTATTTCGAAAATATGTTATGTAAGGTGCGCGTACGTCCAAAAAATTAAATGCAATTAATTGATTTAGGTACTATTAGTTCTCAACTGTTATATTTTGATAGAGGTTGCCAGCTAAAAGTTTTTAGCATAGAATTTTTGTAGCTAAATGTAGTAATGTACACTGGATAATTACAAGAACTACAGACAAATAAAACTCAAAACAATTTTATAAGACATTCTATAGCTGTTCGCTAATAGCTAATGCTTAAATTTATTATATATATTTTTATATGTGTGTGATTTTGCTAGCACGCGCAAAAAAAATGTGAAAATGAGTACTCAGTAAATTAACTTTTAAAAATCTTTCAAATCAAATTTATTCAAAATCTTACCACGACTACAACCAAACAAAACGGCCCTCCATTTAATCTTCCTAAAAGCATTTAGAAGTTTGTGTTCAATGAACTTTTCCCATTTGATATTTACAGAGATACATAGGTACATTGGCGCCACATGAAGTCCCACTAAACCAAAGCTTTAGAATTTGCGCTAAGCAAGACTTTTCTGGCAAAACATGATGGTATATTAAATCGAGTGTCTCCCAGTGTGTTGCACAAAATTCTTAAAAAATAAAAACTAATTGTTTGCTAAGCCCTTAATGCAATCATAAAGCTAGTTCTTTCCGTCATCGTATCAATCATTCCCTACAAAAGCCTTGACGCAACGTAACGAATTCAAAATAAATTGTTTAGTGGGTAGCACATCGTTCGAAAGAATTACAAAATACATACACGCAACATGTAATATGTGCACGAAATAATTCGGTATCATATTTATTTATTTGTTATGCGACAACTTTATGATGCATAAATTTCCTAAAAAAAGGCAAAACATGAAATGCTCATAAATAAACAAATCGCGATGCTGATATTGTTGGCCAGGAAAGCTATAAAAGATACGAAAACGGAAAGTGAGCAATAAATTGCACACGCATATCATATACATACATAAATACCATTGTATGTACTTAATAATCGTTGAGTGTGTGGGCACTGATTTGCCCATGCTCAGAACACTCAAACGAAAACATCATATTGAAATGATAAAATACCAACGACATCATCTTGGGGAGTTGTGAAGGTAGCGAGTTGAGGTGATGTACCCAAAATACGTTAGCTGAGGGTGCGTTTTTTTTTAATAAGCTCAATGTGTTGTCTCAAATGTAGGTTATGTTCCTCATTTTGTTCCTCATTTTGTATTTTAAGGTTCTGCTTACGAGTTTCTTGTTTACTGATGTCTGCCACTGATATATTACTGCTCTAGGCGGTTTTGCCTTTTTCATCAATTGACATTTTACATTTTAATGGTTTTGTTGATTGAGGTGGTGGAAAAGTGACAAGAAAAGTTAATTAAGCTGACATGAAATACTATTAATATATTTACTCGAATATACATATGTACATATTATACATACCAAACATTTATTTACCCACTCTCAAAAGAAGACATTGGAAATAATTGGAAAATATATTCATTTAAATTTTTGTTTCCAAAGTTTTAGAGTGTTCTTTCGCTAAAACATCAAATGTGAGGCACTTTTTCGATGGTTCTAATAATAAGCCTTGAAATGTTATTCCAAAAAATGTTTAGAACTTTTAGCACTAAACGTTTAGTAATATTTTTTTTTAGTAACTTGGCACGGCACTACTAAAATCCAACCACGAAAATTCAAAAAACCAAGCATTTGGTACAAAATTTCTAGTACTGAAATGCAAAAATGTAAAATCAATGTCAAGCTAAATGTTTTCAGTACATTGACGCCACGTTACTAAAATGCGTAGTATATAAATCAAAAAACGACTTTTAGTACTGTTTAATACTGAAGTACTAAAGTGCATTAAATTATCGGCAATTAGATGCTAATTTTTTAGTACTAATGTAGTTATTAAATTGCATGATACTTACTTTTTAATACACTTTTGCATATTTTTCAACATTTTTATTTCAATACTTCAGTCGCCCGTATATTACGTGCTAGCAATATTTATTAGTTTTTAAGTACCTACTAAAATTGAAATTCTCGTCTCAAAAAATTTATGTAGCTAAAAAAGTACTAAAATATATTTAGGCTTTAAGTGCTCAAATTTTAATTTCAATTTAATAACTAGCCTCAAATTTGGTTACACTCCAGTACGAAAACGCCAAGCCGAAAAAATTTTGCTGTTTAAAATATAACCAAATTATTCTATATTCAAGTACTAAATGAACATGTTGTAATTGAATTTTAGTGTCAAATGTTTTTGCTTAAAGTTGGGTACTCAATTTTTAGTTATCACGTACTGAACACCAAAAACTACAAAAAAATTGAGAAAACTAAAATTTGTACTAAAAATGTTTCTGTCTTTTTTGCTTCCAATTTCCATTTCAATGTAATATTTTTGTTTCAATTCACATTTCTGTGTAATATTAAAACAAAAAAAACACGCACAAAAAAGAGTGCTAAAATTTCGATAAAAAATTAGTACTTAGCTACTAATCTAAATATTGGGCTACAACTGCATTATAATATGTTAAGCGCATGCATTAACGAACTACTTAATTTTTAGTACTTAAACGTGGTTACTCTTTTTTTAGTACTTATGTACTAAAAAATAAAAAAATGTACTAAAAAATACCAAATTGTATTACCATTCTTTTATTCAACATATAAGGGGTTAGCTCTCAAATATGGTATAAGAAAGTTAGCACTAAATCACTGAAGTAATAAGTAGTTAACGGTTAGCATGAGCATTCTAAATTTTTTCATCATATCTAAAATACATTTTGGTTTTAAGTACGTATTATTTTAAACCCATTGTTTCTGCGAAGTTCAAATAGCAGAACTCAGAAAGCTTTATATGCAAAAATTTACTTTTCCTCCAAAAACGGTGTAGCAGAAACCTCATCTCATCGCCCTTCATTATATTTACCTAGCTACTCAAAACCTAGTGAAAAACTTTACATTGAAGGTTTTGCAAAATCCCTCCTTCAGCCCTTCAGCGGTAACCCACAAAAACAACCTCAGGCAGCACACGATTTAATGGAGTGCTGTAAGAAAGAATCTGTTGCAGCGAAGTGAAAAATTTGTTGGGAAACATTCCACACAAAAAAATCTGCTACACTCAACAAAGGCTAGCATGCAACACATTGCAGTGTGCCGCAGGTGATGCGTGTGCAACAAACCAACCCAAATTAAAAAAAAAAAAAGCGATCGGTATACCAAAAGAAGTAGAGAGAGGTAGGTGTAGGAATAAAAGTAATGAGCAATAGAGGCAACAAATTGAACAGCAAAACTAGACGGGTAAGAGGAAGAGGGACGTGAAAATGTGGCAACATTTGAAGTTGCAGCTCAAATGGAAAGCTACAAAACAAAAAAGGGAAAATTGCAGTAACTGTGCTATTGGCACTTTCTGCTGTCGTATTGCTGTTGCTATTATTGTTGCTGCACGCCATTTTGCACCACTGCCTCAGATTTTACTTTTGTTGCACGCTTACATGTAGTTTTCGAAAATACATTAACCACAACGGAAGGAAACATGTTGAAGGTTGTGTAGCAGCGGCACTTCAACCATGTGCTTTCCTCCAATTCCCCCCGATTCACTCATCCTCTCTGCTGCCACCATACAATGCTAGCTGGGGTTTTTTGTGTTTTGTTTATTTTTTTTTTTATGGTGCTCGTCGTGGCTGCCGCTGTTTTGCGGTTGCGTTGCAGCCATCCGCTGTTGCCATTAGTGGTCGAGAGTGCTGCAAAAAAAAAATACTAGCTATAATGCTTGATTATTTTTTACACACTGTTGACTATCGGGGGAGGCGTAGGCACAACACCGTCATCGGGCTAAAGAACAAAAAGCTTTCGCTTGGTACGGTGCATGAAATCGCACTTTTAGGCGTGTAGCGCATTAGTCATGCCTTGAAACGATAATTACAGCCAACGCTATTGCTACGTCAAGTACATGCGAGTGTGGGTGTAGTGTAGATGGATTTGAGCGATTTTTGAGTTTTTAATGGCTGCGCAAGGTGAAAAAATCAATATGAAGACAAGGAAGCAAAAAATGTTGAGGTTGCATATTTTTAGGTATACGAGCAGTAAAGGCATTTGCAACTTTGTAACTGTAAAAGAAATTAATATGTTAGGATGAATAATAAAAACCAATATTATTGCGCCATTGAGACTTTTTTGTGCATGATCGTTAAAAGCCTTAAGTACATATTAAAATGCTTCCAAAAGATTTAAGGTAAACTGAAGGCAAAGCTACAAAAGAAGGGGATTCAAAATAAGTTTAGATCGAGCTTTTAAAAAGTTGCTAATAAAAAAGCTTTAAGAAGGCTCAAAATAGACTAAAATTAACTTTCGGCAAAGCTACAAACCAAAACGTCTCGAAAAAGGTGTAAAATTGGCTTCAAATCAAAAATTCAATTCTAAAACAAAGAATTAAGTAAAAATTCAAAAGAAGCAATGCCAAGGTTCTTCATGAAAGAATCTAAACAATCTAATTTCCGAAAATCGCTCAAAAAAGAATTGAGGTGGTATCTTGAAAGTTGGACGATCTAAAAATTGTCTAGTTTTCCCAAAAGGAGTGTGAAGTAAGCATTACGAAGGCGAGTAAAAGGTTTGATATAAACATTAAAAACCTCAATGCTTCAAAAGAAAATTTTTTAGAATTAAGGAATAGTTTGAAATTGGATTTAGAGAGGTTAAAAAGTTAAAAATTAATAAAGTTTTCAAAAACAAACCTTCACGAATAACAACCACGCATACATTTTTTATCAAATGCACTTATAATTTTCAAAAAAAAAAAATTTTGTACTAAACTTAAATTAGATTCCAAATTTTGTGTATACAAATTTCGATAAATAAAAATTTTGTAATAGTTAACAGTTAGTATCCAATTTCCAAGTACAAAGTTTTAGTACTAAATAGAGATCTAACTTCTAGTGACAACATAAAGCGCGATAGTTTTTATATAAAAAATTGTTCTGAAAAGGACCGTTAATGAAAAGGATCATCATTCACGTAAAAACTTCCAAATTTTTAGTACTAAATTATTAGTACTAAATTTTTAGTACATAAATTTCGATTAACAAAAATTTTGTACAAACCAGTTTGTATCATATTTTCAAGTACAGAGTTTTAACACTAAGTAGAGAGCTAAATTTAAGTACTAAATTTAAGTACCAAATTTTTAGTACTAAATTGTTATGATAAAGCATTATAATTTAAATACTTTTGTTTGCGAAGAAGTTTGTAGTATGAGTGAAATTTTCAAATACTAATCTTTAAAAATGGTATTATTATTTGAAGTATTGGTGCATACTTTTAAGCGAAACACAAAAAGAACCAACACTGTTCAACGGTGGCAAAAGCATCAATGAATTTGCTATCAAATTTTTATATTTTATTAACAATTTTTCAGCCAAATTTGTTTTCCTTAACTCAGCCAATTGCTATTGTTTTGCGCTGTTTTCTTCTTTAACTCTTGAATTTATTTTTCAAATTTGCCTCCTCCAACAACTTTATGGCGCCACTACACATGGTTCGAGCGCATCTCCATCCTAGTTATTCTCTTCAACTGTGTGACACTGGGCATGTATCAGCCGTGCGAGGACGAGGAGTGCCTAAAGCTACGCTGCCGGGTATTGCAGGTGAGTGGGGGAGAAAAAGGGAATTACATACATATATATGTACGTAGTATAATATTTTAATTATGAAAATAGCATTGGCAGCAAATCAAAACAATATTTGCTGTTCGTGTAGTTTTGATTAAAATTAATTGAAAAATACCATAAATAATGCGGCAGGCACATTTGTGAATTTAATTGCAGAAAATTGTATTTTATTATCGAACATCAAGTGTTGTTTGCATATTGAAGTAATCAATGGTCAATTTAATTGAAATATATTTACTATACAAAGGTTCGCCATGTGCCATACAAATTTGCAATGCATTAATGCAACAAAGCCAATAGTAATAATAAATATTTCGTTTCACATTACAAACTATCTCAATGAATTCTATGAAATTTTATGCAAATTTAAACTGCAGCTGCCGCAATCGAAATGAGCTCGAAATGCTTTCGAAATTATAGAAATGCCTACAAACACACAAACAGCTACATCCATGTTTACATAGCTGCGTGTATGCCTGCATTTGATGACTGTCTGGCTTGCATGCCAAATTAATTAATACTCGTACGCCATGTGGTTGGCTATTATAATATTTATTGCACTTGTTGCATTCGAAATGCTCCAAATGATTGAGACGAGCAGCCGGGGATAGGGATAGGAAGGTCGCAGAAATTTTTAAATTGCAGGCATAGTAAATGAGATTAAACGAAGGTCTCATTGGGCTGAAATCTTCCATAGAGCTAATTATTGAATATTGGATTTTTATTCTTTTTTTTGGCTATGGTTTTCGAAATTCAATTTTCAATTAGATCTTTTGAGAAAAGGTTAAAAACAAAAAATTCGAATGAAATACCAATTTCAATTTAAAACTGATTATTTCAAGCTTCCTATCCAGAAAAAAATGTCACAACTTTTTTACGCAATCGAGAATGGGAAATCGCTACAAAACATGTTTGTGAATATTTTCTTAAAAATAAAATTAAATTAAAAAATTTATTTTCATTTTTATTTTATAGAAACTCAACAAATTAAAAAAAAAATGCCATGCACTAATCTTTGTACAACTTTTTTACAAATACAGTAGCAAATTAATTAAGTACTCGTGGTACACAAACATAAAAAATTTATAGAAATTGAAGAAATTAAAAACCAATGCCATGCAATCAACGTTTACTGCTTTTCAATGAATCCTACAATAATTTACTTTAACACTCTATTTTCCGATTTAATTTTCTACCAGAATTCTTTTTTGTTTTTCAAGTCGAAATTTTTTCAAATTGAAATTAAAAAAAAAAATATTTTTACGTGAAATATTGTTAAAACTGTTGCCTTTAGGCGAAAAACGTCAAATATTATTATTACATTCAATTTACAAAAATATAAGTAAATAATGCTAAGCCAAAAGCCGTGTAAGTTGAAATTTCAAACTTTCTGGCAAATTTAACAAAACTCAATAAATTAAAAAAAAAAAAAAAGATTTTTCAAAATTTCTGATTTTTAAAGCAAAAATGTAAGCTTAAAGTAGGTAAAAATTTGTTGATTTTTCATAATTTTTTGTTTTTGCTAAAGGTTTTGCGCATTTTTTCCATTTAACACATAACCAAAATTTACTTTTGTATGCACGAAACTATCAAAAAATTTTCTCTTCAACAGCATTTTTTCAATCTTTTTTTTCAAAAAATCTCTTCACTTCGCTAGTTTTTATAATTCAAGTCTTTTTGGTTTTTGACTGAAAATATCTAAATTAAAAACAAAAACTAATGGCCAGCAAATATTTGGAGAATAAAATGTGTATGTAAATATTTAGTAAAACAATATATATTTTTTAAACCAATTTTTTTAAATCTATTTCATCAGTAATTCTAAGGTAAAAAATTTATTTAACAAAAATTTTTAAAACAATTGAAAACAATATTTTTTTTGCATAAATATGTAAATGCAAATTTAGTGATTACTAAGTCAACAATGTTTACAGATTTCGAAGTAATGAATGGTGTAAGGCTTTTATATAATTTACATTCTTGATCTAACAGGCCGCAACAGTTTGATTATTTTTTGCATTGAAAGCCGCTTGACAAATAAAATACAAAATGTGTAAATACCCCACGGCGTATACGTAACGTCATACCGCACACAAAGTCATTTGATCTCACCAAAAGTAGCTTGATTACCATCAATTTATGCCACGAGTTTTACAATACGTTTGCTAAGTAAACGTCAACGCAAATAAGCAGATATATGTATGTGCATACACAGAGAAATAATGGCATACAAAAAAGAAGCCAAGAAATTAATAGCACATGAGCAGTGACACGCTGACTCAGTTCAATGAAATATATATGTGACCGTATATGTATCTGCCTACTGATAAACAAATGGCCTGGCGCAAGAGACGCATGATTGTGTGAGTGGGTGTGCGTGTGTGTGAGTGTGTGTGTGTGTGTATAAGCGCGCATGTAAGTGAATGACACTTCCGTTTGTTTGACGCTGACGCCACACAAAAAACACTTCAGCTCATTAGACACCCTCTAAGTGCACAAAAAAAAAAAACAAGGCACTTTAGATGGATACGATTAAAACGAATGAAAAGGGCTACTATGAAAAATGAGAATGTAATTTGGCATACGCATACCTACTTCATTTTATTTATGAAATATGAATGAATAAGTTTAGTTCCCGGTTGGTCATATCTAAATTAGCTGACAAACTAACTGACAAATAATAAAAAGCCAATGTATGTAGTTTAAGTCCCTTAACATATCTCTGTTGTTTTCTTGTTATTACCGTTATTTATTACTTGCACTGTAATACCAATTCCAATACCATTACCATTACCTATACCAATATCAATGCCAATACCACAACTATTATCAAAAATAATACCAATTCCCTACTCCAATATCAGTGTTAATTCCAATTACCAATACCAATACAAATACCGGTATCAATATCAATACCATTACCAAAAAAAAATATCAATACCAAGTTTCAATATCATTACCAATACCAGTATAAATACCAGTATCAATACATCAATACATATACCAATACCAAATTTCAATACTGTACCAATACCAAAATAAATATTAGTTTCAATACCAATACAAATATCAATATCGATAGCAATACCAATACATATACGAAAGCTATTCCCAAAATCAATACCAGATCCAAATTTCAATATCACTGCTAATACCATTTTCAATACCAATACAAAAAATACTAATACCAATACCAATACCAATACCAAAACCAATACCATTACCAATACCATTACCAATACCATTACCAAAACCAATACCAATAACAAAACCAATATCAATACCATTACCAAAACCAATACCAATACCAATACCAATACCAATACCAATACCAAAACCAATACCATTACCAATATCATTACCAAAACCAATACCAATAACAAAACCAATATCAATACCAATACCAATACCAATACCAATACCAATACCAATACCAATACCAATACCAATACCAATACCAATACCAATGCCAATACCAATACCAATACCAACACCAATACTAATACCAATACCAATACCAATACCAATGCCAATACCAATACCAATACCAAAACCATTACCTAAAATAATTTCTATGCCAATTTTCAATATCAGTACCAATACCAATATCAATATCAATACCAATATCATTACCAAAAATAACACCAATCCCAAATTTCAATATCAGTATCATTGAATAACAGAAGTAGAAATATCGCAATCACCCTTTAAAAAATTTATTGCGAAACAGTTCTTCGGAATATTCGAAGCCTTCTCTTTCCTACTAAGTAATTCATTGAGAGGAAATATTTCTCCAGCGAAAACGAAATAAGAGCCTATATCTCTGCAAAGTTACAAGGTCATAACTATGTAATTGGAGTTCTATAACTTCTGATGTGAGATGAAAACCAATTTCCAAGCATAAACAAAAATAACCGAAGACGAAAAATGTCACTGAAGAAGGCACAACGCCGAAATTGATTTGTCTCCGAACCCAACTTGACAAGGGATGACGCTAAATATTTCGAATGTATACATTCAACCTGTCGGAAACACATAAAGGATCAAACAGAAACAAATAAACTTCGCAATTATTTACTATTGAAATCAGTTTTGAAATCGGTGTATTGGAAAAAATTCTATATAAAACTGTTTTTTAAATTATTCTTAACCAGCACAAAGTTTGCCATTTTGTAACCAGTGCCTTAATTTTCAGTAGCATATGAAACCAAAACTCTGCAGATTAGAACCGGAGATGCGGAGTGACATCTACTTTCCAAAATTATGAACGATTTCATAATGCAGCTGTTAGTTTATGTTAAATTTAAAGTAGCAAATTTCTACTACCCACTTAACACTTGGCTGCATGGATCGCTCTGTGGACGTCAATTTTTTATAATACACTTTTTTTGTGAAAACCTTGAAATGATTAAATGAATAAGGGACAGTGAGAGTGACAGTGATGAGTTGATGGCAAAAATGCCCAAATTAGACAAGCTACTGACACACACCTGACAGCGGCGTTGCTTGAGTAATTATCAAGCGAAATATGGAAGACAGTGCAACGAAAACATATAGAAAGCGCAACAATAAGAGAGAGAGAAAGAGAGAGCGATAGAGAGAACAAGATATGGCAAGAAAAGTGATGGCAAAAGAATAAAGCGGCACTCCAAGAGTAAGGTATCTGAACTTTTCGCCAAATTTTGCGCGCACATAAAAAAGCGTCCTGCCTGCTACCTCCTTCATACATAACTGCGCATATATCCCAAATAATATAAGTATTTGTTTTTTCTTTTTTTAAGTACCTTTTTAGTGCTTCCTTTCCTGCCACTCCGCATGTTTATAAACAAAAAAAAAGCCAATTCATTTCAAGTCAACGCTTTCATTTTTTGGTCTAACTGCCACATTTTGAACGCCCAAATCGTATGAGTTCTTATATTTGTTTTTTGTTTGTTGGTTTTTTTTTTGCTTTTGGGTTTCATGTTTTTTGTCCCCATTGTTATGCCAAAAACGTCTCTGCATCATAAAGTTGGCAACAGCTGTGAGGCGCGCAGACACATGTCAATTTAATGACTGACAGCCACAGACATTAGTACATATTTTTCCCATATAAAGCATACTCGGAGAAGAAAAGCACCCTACGGCACCTTGTCGCCTGCTAACGGCGGAGAAAATCGCCGACTGCTTTGCTCATCAGTCTTAGCTTTAACGACAGTCTACTTAGCTGGCTACTACCATAAGGCACTCTATATATATATATACTATATATATATATCTTTGTATAGCTAAGTTACTGTTATTCCACTAATTATTTAGCACACCGCGACTTACATACTTAAGGAGCTCATGTTGCATTTAATAAACATGTAGAAAATAATATATATATATATATATATATACTTCGTCGTAATTTTGTGTGCCTCTTCCACATGGAAAGAAACGCAAGGTTAGTCAACTCCTGTTGCCGGCTTTGGCATTTTACTGAAATGTGACATTGTTTGCTCATTTTTCGTAATTTAAATTGCAATTAAGCGTTGATAGCGTAATTTTATATTTTTTACTGGCTGCTTGTTATGTACTTCGCTTCTGGCGGTGGGCTCAGAAGATGATTTCGACGAAAATGAGTCTAGTTGAGTTAGTGTAGCAAAAGAATTCATTAGACATCGCTTATGGTGATGAGCAGTGAGTCAGTTCTTAGATTCGCGTTATGATGGTTTATTAAGTATTTAAATCTTTGCATGCGGTTTCCTCTTAGTGAAACTTTCTGCTGGGGTCTCAGCGCTGATTTTCTTTCCTTAGCTCCTCTCCTTTGCCGAAGTCCAATGCAAAACAAAAAAATTATACTATATCTACTCACTGCTCTTTCCTTTCTATAAATCTCAACAGTTTGTTGCTATACCCTATGCGAAACGAGTAATTTCTTATGAAAGGAAAGAGCTTTGAACCCAAATTTACTGCCCCTTAGTCAGGCAGCCTTCGGTTATATAATGCTACAGACTCGCAAATCATTTTAGCGTCTCTCCAGTCGAGAACTAAACAACTGACCTGATGGTTCTCTCTAATTTATAACTCTGCTTAGTTTTAGATAGTTTCACAGAGCTCAAGATTTTCAATATTCAATATTACTGCAGTTCTGTAGACAACAGGATATAGACCTTTAAACAAAGCGGTGTTTTGGCGTAAAACAAGCTCCGACTGCGTGAGACAATGGCGTGAGAATAGAGCTGAGACTTCAAATTTCAGTATTACAGTCCATTTGTTGTTCCTGAATACACCGGGATACGAAAATGAATACCTTCCCTTTTTTAACTGCATCCTAGTTGAGGCAGTGGTTTTGTATGATGTTTCCTCCTCAGATCAAACCTACTTCGTAATGTGAATGTCGCGCAAGCAGATATTGAAGGCTTGCCAGCTTCGGACAGCTCGTTTCACGATCAGCTTAAGGCAGGCACGCCCGCCGTCTTCACATTCAACTCAATCTTTGTCTTCTTTTTTCTCAATTGACACTATGATGTATGAAAAGCCATAACTTCAAAACAAATAAAAGAACTTTAATCAAATGAGGACAGTATAGTCCTTAAATTTACACAGGCTATATTTTAAACCTTCAGGTGGCGCGGGAGTCGAGATATTCACAAAATCTGTATTTATTATTTGATCTTAATGAAATTATAGAGCAATACTGGAAGTGCGACGAGAAACACGCTCACGCAAAATGATTCTCCAGGTGGCGTTCGAGTCGATTCATTTCAAAAATCCCTAAAAATTCTTTTACGAAAAATTAATCCCCTAGATGGCGCTCGGATCTAGTTATTCCCAAAATCCATACAATTTTACGAAATATGCCTTTTTGCCTTTTTAGCCATACAATTCTACAAAAAATACTGATCAAATATACGTCCAAAATCTTTTAGCACCCTTCTTCTCTCCCCTTACCGTGTGCACAATTTAACCGAAATTTTACGTTCGCATAAATTTACATGAGTTTAAGTTCAAAAACCACACAACACTTGTCATTCAAGTCGTCAGCCAAACAATGGAACAGTCAAAATTGTAGACGGAAAAGCGCCAGCGAGCATTCCCACCGAACATTGACAACAATTGCACTCAAAAAACAACTGCAACACAAATAGCAAAAGCAATCATAAAGCAAAAACATACACTAGAGTAATAGCAATAACAATAATAACAACAACAGCAATGCAACTACAAAACAAACCAAAATATCAAAAACGATAGCATCGGCAAGCACAAAGTCAGTTAGAGCAGCACTTGGAAACCCACAAATGACTATTAGGAGAAGCACTTAAAATACAAACACAAACACACACTAACAATAGCATGCAATTGTTGTTGTAAGGGAAAAACAAACGATTGACATTAGCACAAAGAAAAATTGTATACACAAGCAGGCGAGTGTTTTGAAGAAGAAGAAGAAGAAAAATAGGAGGGCAACGGCTGGCAAAGTGAGTATGGAAAACGGAAGGCGGAAGGCAAAACCTTCAGCACCGAATACAGAGCTTTGGCGAAAAAGGGGGAGCTGAAAGCAAAGCGAATGCTACAACTACAACAACAGGAGACTAGGAGAAATAAGTGCGCCAAACAATGACAAGGACAATTCAATTGTAATTTCAATGACTGTGTCACGCAATGCAGCGCACAAGCACACAATTGCGAAGATGTAAATGTTGTTTTCGAATGCATAGAGAGCGATGGAGAGAGGGGAGTAAATATGAAGCTGTCATCTTTAGTTGAGCGCTGGATTAAGAAAGCGCAATTTACGAATATTAAATGTGGATATTAGATGTGGAATATTTGAGATTTTAAGGATTTTCAGCACATTTAAATTTTATTGATGACCTTTTGCGGACATTTGTTGCGCCAAGCCATCCAAGTGATTTAAAACAGAAGCGTTTTTGTTTAAAATTTGGTATATGAGTTTTTAGAAATTTATTGCAATTTAATGCAATTTAGCCTCGGTCACATAAATCACGTACTCATTTTTAAAAGCGACACTTAACAATAATAATAAATTTTTGGCTCTTCAGAAAACTCCTGTCGAAAACATTCGCGCCGCTTTCTCCATTTAAAAATAAAAATAAAATACTCGTAAAATGAAACTAGATCAAGATGAAAGGCAAACATTTGGTGTCCAACTTTAAGACTCTCAGAATGTTAGCCATTTTTATTTTTGTTCTTTCTCTGTACGTAGGTGTAGCTTTAAAAGGTTGTGTCTTATTCAGCTTGTCGCACAACATAATATGGCCATTTTTTATACACGTATTACAGAGCTATAAAAACTGTTACAATTTTTTTTGCATATTTTCAGGCTGAATGCCATGAAATTAACAGTTCGAGGGAAACTTAGAATACTGGTTTTATTGAAGAGCTATTTAAGTTAAATTAATCTAATAGATCACATTTAAAGTTAGGTTTTTTGATTATTATAACACACTTAAAAAGAGTTAGAAAAGGGGGGAAAAATAAAATTTAAAATTAAAAATGTTCTTTTGTTACCGACTTCAAAAAAGTTAAGGTTAAGTGCCGAAAGAGGCTTAAAAGTTAGGGTCCAGCTCTAACAACCTTAGAATACCAGCCATTTTTAATTCCTTCTTGTCTCACTAGCAATTTGTAATCCACGTAAATAATGCATTACAGAGACATCAAAACTGTCATCATTTATTTGCACTCTTTCAGGCTGAAGTCAATGAAATTAACAGTTTAAGCAATATCTGGTAAGGAGCAGGACGCTCGTATTTTTTACATTAGACGCGTTATGTTTAGAATTATTTAATAGCATGCTATTCAAAATTAAATTTTTTTTATCATTATCAAATATAAACACAAAAATTTAATTTATTTCCAATGTTTGGAGCTTGTAAGACATTCGATCACCTTCACTTTCCTACTGGCATGATACGACGACTACTAGACTTTTTAAACTACACATTCGATGTGTGCATGGTTATTTCAAAAATTTGTTTTTCACCGACATCCAAACATCAAACAAACAGAATCACACAAATCTACCACGCATATATTCCATCATATAAATATAAATTTATACATAAGTCTCCCGCAAAGTTAATGGTATCTAAAATACATTTTGTACACAAGTGGAAAACCTCGTCAGTAGTTTCGTTTGTGGTTAGGCTAAACAACCAAAAGTGCAGTTTAAGTGCAACATACTCACACACCCACACACGCAGACACTTACGAAACAAAGAAATGAACTTAAGTGCATATTCTTCTATGTTATTTTAAATTGCATTTTATTTCAAACAACATTTACGTGCGTGACTGTGTCGTTTGACACAATTGAGTTTCAGCATATTTAGAAAATTTTATTATTTTGCCTTTTATTTATTTAAGAAATGCACAATCGAATTGAAGAAGAATTCATATTAAAAAAGCAATTGAGATTGTGGCGCCTTTTCGTAAGATAGTGAAGTGTCACAATTTGTTGGTCGAATGGAAGGGTTGGTTGAAAGCTTTTGCTAGTATTGTATTTTTTTTTTTAATGAAAATGGTATTGCTTTAATGGAAAATACAAATGCTTGGTACTAAACTAATGGAATTAGTTTTGAAATGTAGAAATATAAATGCTGGGAATTTATTTAACTCAACTTAAATTTAAAAGTACCAAACAGAGGGCAATTGTTTTCAGATTTTACTTCAATTTGGAAAACTAATTTCTTTTCGCATTGATTTCCAATGGGTTATTCCCTTTACTTGTAGTAATTCTATAGAAATATGCGAGCTCGGAAAATAGAATACAAAAAACTTGAATTTTTCAAACTCCAAAAAAAAAAAAAAACAGAAAACGAAATTGAAATCTTAGTGGAACCTTTAAAAAATTTATTAGTAGTTTCAAAATTTTTCCAAAATAAATCTATTTAAAAATTTAAAAGAAGTTTTCAAAATTCTTTCCAACAAAAGTTAAAGGAATCACAAAATTTTGAAACATATCTATAAATTTATGAACCGTTTTTAAAAATAAGATACATACATACAACGATGTTTTACGTTGATTTCAAAGTGTAAAATAATTTTAGAAGCTTTTCATAGTAGAATGTCCGCCGAGGGACGCCCACGGGAAGTTATTATGTTAACAAATACTTCGAAAAATTTTACACAAAATTTTAAAAAAAATAATAATAAAAAAATTTTAAGCTAAAAAATGAACAACAAAATATCTACTTTATAGTACAAGCAACATTTCAAACCTCTTTAGAAACCTCTTTAGAAAATTAAAATAAAAGAATGTCCACAAAAGATCAGGATTTTCATAAAATTACAAAATTTGTAAATTCGGCCCGAAATTGTCAAATTAAAAAATTCACAAACAGTTTACTTTCAAGTAAAAAAAACTATTTCGAATTAACAAACGAAAATTTCAAGTTCTGACTTAATGTAATTAACTTTAGAGAGGACAAATTTCGAACATTTTCTAAAACAAAAACTACAATTTATAATAAAAACGCTAAAATCCCAAAATCCAAATATCTAAATAATACCAAATTTATTTTTTTTCATATGAGCAAAAAATAATTTCTTTCGTAAATTTTTTTTTTTTTGGTTTTGTTTTTGAAAATCTAATTTTATATATTAAAAAAATGGAAAAAAGTTTCAAACAATTAAAGTGCATCTCTTTCTATAATTGTCTAACTACGAACCACATAAAACTTACTACTCTGACATAAATTTTCAATATTTCATTTTTTTTTTCTTTGGATATCTAAGTTTAAATATTTCAGAAAATATATAGGAAAAATTTCAAACAATTAAAATTTATTGCTTATTTATAATTTACTAACTACGAGCATTGGAAAACTTGTTAGTGTTAGTTAATGTTAATGTTTCCGAAAAATATCAGGTTAAAATATTTTTTTTAAACCAATCATAGGTTTTAAAAAAAGTTGCACTGAATTAAAAAAAACAAGAAATTTATTGTTAAAATTTAACAATGAAATTTAAATTGATAAAGTTATATTTTTCAAAGCAGTTTTTTTTCGAAAATTCCTATTAAAATTTTAACTTTTTAAATTTTTCATTTAAACTCTTTCACACGAAACTCTTTCTTTGGCATGAAATAAATTAATTTGACAAAATATTGCGTCAAAGAAAAAAAATATTTGGCGGAACTTCTCACAACGACTGCCCAAAAATTACAAAAAAACCGCGGATAATTAAATTTAAGTCAAGCTTATTATTAATATTATAGCAATATGGTTAATTTAATAAAACTCGAACATAATTCTTTAATAAAACTGGTTTTATGAAATTAAGAGCAGAAACCAAATACAGTAAAAACCGCTTATTACGACTCTGCATGTAACGACGAACCGCTTTTAACGACCAAATTTCAAGGTCCCGGCTGAGCTCCATAAGAATGTAGGCATAGCAATATCGGATTTAGCGTCGTCGGTTACAACGACATATTGCTTACAATGACTGATTTTTCGTCGAAAATTGATTTATTTGTCGTTTATAACGACGAAAATATATGACGCCGCTAAATGTTTTTTTTTTCAGTCGTACAACATACATATTAATAACGGAATTTTTGCGTCGCAATTGCTACTAAAATTCTGTGAATTGAAATTTCAATGTGCAACGATGATACAGACACAAAAAATAACGGTAATCAAGTTGAAAAATACATATTCTTTTTCATTCAGAAAGAATATTACTTTTATTTTTCGATCAGTTCCTTCGCGGTGTTTGTGAAAGATGTCAAATAAACGCAGAATATTTACAATTGAAGAAAAAGCAGGCATTATTTTCCGATTAGAAGCTGGGGAAAAGAATGTAGATCTTGCTAAAGAGTATTCTGTATCTCACTCAACAATTTCCACGATATGGAAGAATAGAGATATAATACAAGGAGTTTTTGAAGAAAATAAATTTTCTTGTAAGAAATTGAAATTGAAGATTTCGCTAAAAAACTGGGACAGAACGAATGGGCGTGTACATCATCGTGGATCCAGCGTTTTCGTAAACGTTATGATATTGTAGGCGGAAAATTTGTGGGAGAAGCAGCAAGTGTGCCAGAAGCAGCAGTGAATAACTGGTTGCAAAACGTATGGCCAAATATGTACAAAAATTATAGTGCTGACCAAGTTTTTAATATGGACGAGACAGGTCTTTTCTTTAAAATGAAACCCAGTAATACGTTAAAATTTAAGGGTGAAAAGTGTATTGGGGGAAAATTGTCTAAGGACAGGTTAACCATAGTCGTTTGCGCTAATATGACAGGGAATAAAAAAGAAACACTAATGGTGATTGGGAAATCCAAAAAACCCCGATGCTTCAAAAACGTAAAAAAACTTCCTGTTATTTACAAACACAATAAGAAGGCATGGATGACGTCAAATATATTTGAACAGTTTCTAAGGGACTGGGACAAAAAATTAACCCAAAATAAAGAAAAAATTTTACTTCTTGTTGATAACTGCCCAGCGCATCCTAAAGTTAAAGGTCTCAAAGCTATTGAGCTACAATTTTTTCCGGCAAATACGACAGCTAAGATCCAACCGATGGATCAAGGAGTAATAAGATCTTTGAAAGCGCATTATAGAAAGCTTATGATGTTTGAACTAATCAAAGAAATGGATGCGGAGTCTCAAATAAACGTACTTCAAGCCGTTTTGATGATAAATACAGCATGGGAGAGGGTTACGCAAACAACAATTCAAAACTGCTTCAAACATAGTGGGCTACAAGGAGGTTCTATTTCCACCGAAGAACAATATGATGACGAAGGCGACTGGCCTCTAAGCTTTTGGGCGCAATCTAATGACATTTGTTCAGAAGTAACATTCGATAATTTTGTGAACATTGATGAAGGCGTTGAGTGCATGACTACCATGACAGATGAGGCCATAATAGAAGATGTAATAGAAGATAACACAGAAGATGAAAGTGATGAAGAAGAAATTGGTATGTTCTTAAAAAATAAACTAAATAATGTTAAATATTATAAAAAATTTTTGTTTTCAGAAAATGAGTATGTTGCCCCAAATATATCAGATGCGATTACTGCAGTAACAACATTAAAAAACTATATAAACCTAAACGATTTAGGCGAAAATATAACGAACAAAAATATATCTGAACTGAAAAAAATTTTGGAAAACAAATTTATCAGTGACAAATCAAATTATAAGCAAATGACAATAGATAACTTTTTCCAAAATTAATTTCAGTTCAGATATATTTGCGAATATGTTTACTATCACAGAATATACTACTGTTAATTTAATTTTTCTTTTGAATAAACATTTTTTTTTATATTTCATCCAAACTGTATTTTTATTGAAGCGCAATATAAGCAGAAAAAAAAATTATTTAAAAAAAGTACATATCGTATGTACCGACGAACCGCTTATAACGACGAAATTTACCGGTCCCTTCGTCGTCGTAATAAGCGGTTTCCACTGTATATAATTAAATATGTTAAAGTGTTGAAAAGTTTGAGAATTCAAAAGAAAATTTTTATTTAAAAAACCTATTGATATACCATTTCTGACCCAACAAACAAAGATAACTTAAAAAAATCTTTACTTATAAAAATATCAACTAAATTTAATTTTAATTTTTGCTAAATCATAAAATTCTCTAACTTCCACTTATCATATTATTTTGCACCTCTTCCTATTTCAGATCTTTGATGACATCATTTTCGTTTTTTTCGCGATCGAGATGCTCATCAAAACGATCGCGATGGGCTTGTATGGCAAAAATACATACATGGCTGATTCGTGGAATCGACTTGATTTCTTTATAGTTGTTGCCGGATTATTAGAATATGTAACGAATGTGGATAATTTGAATTTGACTGCGATACGAACGATAAGAGTGTTGCGACCGCTACGAGCGATTAATCGCATACCAAGTAAGTATATAGGATAGAAGTGGTGGAGGGTCGCATAAACACAATTAGCAAAATTAGCAAAAATCTTCTTTTTTTTATATGTAAAACATTTTTTTTTTCGGCACTGCGTATACGCAATTTTCGTCCCACACAGCAGTTTAACGCAAGAAATTCCACTATAATTAATATTTATCTTCTATATTCTCGTTTCTCCACTTCCTCCTTCTCCTCCCTCTCCTCTTCAGGTATGCGCATTTTGGTCATGTTGCTGCTGGACACGCTGCCTATGCTCGGCAATGTATTGCTGCTTTGCTTTTTTGTCTTCTTCATATTCGGCATCATTGGCGTTCAACTGTGGCAGGGTATATTGCGACAACGCTGCTGGATATCTGGGGTGCCGGTTGATGATTTTCCGTAAGTACACATTTAATATTGTAAAAATGCGATATTTTTAAATTTTCCATTTGTGATAATTAAAATGTAAGCGATAATGACTTTTCTCTTTCCGCATTGCTACTATTCTGCAACGTTTATTATTATCATTTTTTTTTTTTTTACTAAAACTGCTTTTCACTTTCTATACTAAAAGTTTGCTATACAATTTAACTACTTTTTTTGTGGCCCAGCAATTTTAATTTCATTTTCTTAAGGCTTCTAAATGTATTTTTAATAAGCATTAAGTGGATTTTTTTTTGTAGCCAATAGTGTAGATTTTTTTTAAAGAAAATTATATCAAGTAAATGGTAGGCCGGTGCAGCTTCACAGTTAAGAATGATGTAAATATATAAATGCTTATTCTTCAGGTTGCTTTGCAAAGAGTGTGCGAAATTTATTATTTTTTTTATAAGTTGGTTTTTAATACATTTTTCAGCTTACGTAAAATATTTTTAAACGAAATTAAATTTAAAATTTTACGATTTTTTAATAGATAGCGTTTTTCTTAAAGCAACTAGTTTCGCTTATATTATAAACATTATTTTAACAAACTCATTTCAAAAATGTTTTATTAAGCATTTTCCTTTTTTCGATTTAGTTTAATGTAGAGCAAAACGGGCTTAGTTTTATCATTTGCTGCTACGCTTTCACATTTCTTTCCACATATGTGATAAGATTTAGAATCAGTTTGTATAACCTAATATTTTTCCTTTCGTTCAAATTTTATATCTTTTATTTTTTCAATTTTGTTTTTTGTAAATATCCGCCCTTTTTTATTGCAGACAATTTTGTCTTGTCTAATTTTATTAAATATCGTAAACATTTTTTGTTTTCTATGTTCTAAATTTCTAGCTTTATTGTAATTCTAATGTTTTTCATTTATTTGAAAATGTTTAAAATTTAAAAAAAAAACATTTTCTTTCTTAAATTAATTTAAAATTAATTAGAAGTGAAATTGTTATTTTCAATTAACTTTTAACTAAAAAACTTAAAAGCAAAAATTTAAATTATTATTATTACTTTTTTCATAGCAAATTTTAAATTTTTTCTTAAATTTATGTACTTTCCAAGTTTTGTCCAATTTTAAGTTTTGTTCACTCTTTATTTACGTAAAAAAATTTAAAACTTAAAAAACAATTTCTTTCATAAATAAATTTTTTAGTTTGATTATAATTGATATTTTTCTTTATAAGTGAAAAAGTAAGGAGCGAAAATTAAAATTTTCATATTAAATTTTTTCATTTCATAGCAGTGTTCTAATTTTTTTCGTAAATTAATTTTTGGATTTAATACATTTGATATTTGTATTTTTAAAAAAGTTTATTAGTAAATATTTAAGTTTTTATTATCTCTTTATTTTGTAACAGTATTTTGATGTCTTCTTAAATTTACGGAGTTTCATTACCAAATTTGTATTCGTTTTTAAATTTAGCTTACTGTATATTCCCGTTTTTAAATCTTTTTCAATAATTTCTCATCTTACTCTTCATTTGTCATAAATTAAGTTTAATTTTATTTTAATATTTTTATTTTACCTCATTGATTTTATTTTCTCAACAATATTAATTTTTTTAGTTGAAATTTTGTTAAATAATATTTATTTTTTATTCACGCTATTTCTTTTCGTTTTATATATTTTTTCAACAAATAAACATTTGCATTTTTTTTTAAGTTTTTATATTATTCATTTTGTCGTTTTCAAAATATTAATTTTTTTTCTTAAAATTTTTTAAAAACTAGTATTAATTTTTTTATTTTATGGTGGATATTTTTGACTTCATTCAGTTTAATTTATATGATTTAGTTATTTTCTATTTTCTATAATAATTATCTTTTATGCGTTTTCTCATTTTTAAGGATTTTTGAAGCTATTTTTATTTTTATTATTCCCGACCTTTTTTTTAATAGGAACGCAAAAATGAAACTTTCATAGAGCTTTACTTAGTTTGCAACGAAAATTACAAGAGCTTTTTGTGAGCTTATTCACCCGTAGGAATAATATTTGTAGTCGACGTGTTTTAATTGTATGTATATGCATATGAAATGTTTTTTGAAAAAAATTTTTATGAAAAAATTTCACGCACTAAAATACAGCTTAAGTTTTTCTTATCAGTTTTTTCCATTGTAGACCGGGTTGCTGTGACAGCGCCATATTTTAAATTAACAAATTTCTAACAAGCTTTGGACACATTTTAGCTATAATTTGTAATATTTCATAAAATATTCTAGGCTCACTTTTTTCTTAATTTAAGTAGATGCAATTTTTGATGATTTTTGTGAAGTTTAGCAAATATTTTTCTTAACATGAACATTTGTAAAAGAAAGTTTTCACTTTTTCTGTAAATAAATATTTCAATCAGTATTTCTTTTTAAATATTTAGTTTAGTATTAATTTTTACTTTTATGTTTTTATTGTATGGAAATTAGTAATTTCTTTCAAATTTTAAAATTTTTGCAGACATATATTTGTTCATAATTTTTTAAAAATTGCCAGTTTTAGCTTAAACATTAATAAAATTTAGAATTTATTCAATTTCGAAACATTTATTTTGAATTTTTGAAAGTTTTGTTTTTTTTTAATTTTCAAATTTAACAATTAAGAATGGTATTTTATTTAGTTAATTTATGAGGTACTGGATTATCTGTTGTGTGGCTAGCTTCTAGATAAAAAGTTGACTTAAAATTAAAAAAAAAAATTGTCTCTATTACAAAAATTGTGATAGACTAAGTTACACAATTTTTCACTATAATTTCAACTGCTCATAGTCAAACTTGTTATGGGATACTTTACATTGAGAATTCTGGTTTGGTATTTTCCCTTTAGTTTTTATTTTGATACGAATTAACTTTTAGCAATAATTTGAAATATTTAATCAAATATTTCAGGCTGAGTTTTCTCTTAATTTAAGTGGTTGAAATTTTTGATGAATTTCATGAAATTTGGGTATTAATATTTTCTTCTTTATTTTACACGAATAAAACTTAAAAAAATCCAAGTTTTAAACCAAAAAAAAAAAACAATATTTTAAATTTTACAACTTTTCATTCGCATTTGTAAAACAGAAAAAAAAAACAATTAATTTTTAAATATTTCGAGCAATATATATATATTTTTTAATTTTTAGTTTGGTATTATTTTCACTTCTTTAATTTTCATGCTTCGATAGTAATTTTACTTTATATTAAAATTGAATTTGAAAAAGAATTTTTGACGCAAACTCAACTTTATATCGTTTAAAATATTTATCGGCATATAGTTATATAGTTTTTGGTAGCTTCTTTTCTTGATAATTTTTGCATACAAAAAATTTTCTTGGCATATGTACGTGCATCTGAACATAAAGAAAAAAGTACACAGACAGTAGAACAAGAAAACATGTGCGTACTCTCGAGTATTTAATATTGACTGCTGCATTTTATGCAAATTTTCACGCTACAAGTCTCAATTCAAAATGTCAGCTGTCTAACTGTCATTGACGCTAAGCTGCGCCAGCTACTAACTGTTCCCTGCTGGCTGCCGCCGACGTGTTTGGAGAGAATTAGCGCAGAGGGAGCGAGGAACGAGACTGCTGCATGTCACAGCCACTTAGCAGACGTGCTTGCAATATTTGATATATGCTACATTTACGACATCTGCCTTTCGCGCACACACATCTTTTTCTAATATTCATTTTTTTTTTTCGCTCTTTCAAACTACAATAAAAACTTCTTCGAATTGTCATTTAAATGCGACATGAATTCTCGATAAATGTGAAATAAGTATTTGCAAAAAAAAAAACAACAAAAAGTGCTTTGTGTGCAGAAAATTTACGTAGGAAAAAAATGGCAAACGTCGCTTAAGGCTAATCGCTATTGAAACCAGCACCGCCGTTTGCTCGTTCCCCACTTCCTGTCATAGCTATCTTTATTATGCAAATTAATTGCTGACTTGTTCGCTCCTCTTACGTTTAGCAACAACAAGCACAGCTTCGTTCGTTCGGAGCTTGTGCTGGCTGGCTGGGCTGACTGACTGACTGCCGGTATCTGCCTGCTACCGAGGGGCACGACGTTACCTCAGCCAACGAGAACGGCTTATACATATGCGCCTGCATATGTACTATATATGTGTGTATATATTTTGCTCATATGTGTAGTAAATTATGCCAACTCACTCGTAGAACATTCGGTAAACATTGACTGTCTGAGCAGTTGCAGATTTCAGGCGCCCAAGTAGCGATATTTCGTCGACTTGTCATACATGGCGTATGAGTAACACTACTTAGCATTTAATATATGTACACATGTACATATCTACACACACATTTATATGTGCATATTCACGTACGTGTGTTTGTTATGCACACAAGTGTTTACTCAACTATTTTTTGGCAAAGCGCAGAGTAGGGCAGGTGGCTGCGCAGTGGAACCGTGTGGCAGTTCCAGTAGCGGCAAATGGCTACTCTCGATTTTCGGGGCTGAATTTTTCTTCCATGCTAAGTTGCGTAAATAAAGATGTGAAACAAAAACAAGAAAAACAAGAAGCTCTAAATTTTCTAAAAAGAATGAATTTTTCTACCATGCTAAGTTGCGTAAATAAAGATGTGAAACAAAAACAAGAAAAACAAGAAGCTCTAAATTTTCTAAAAAGAATGAATTTTTCTACCATGCTAAGTTGCGTAAATAAAGATGTGAAACAAAAACAAGAAAAACAAGAAGCTCTAAATTTTCTAAAAAGAAATGTAAAGACTAACCAAAAACGAGGAGGTTTTGAATCCAGAGAAACTGTGGATTGTAAATTATTCTTTCTCTCCAAAATGAGGTACAGCGCTGGAAAAAAGTATTGACACAGTGATTTTTTATTATAATATTGACAATGTCATAAAAATTCATAAAATTAAAAAAAAAAAATTTTAACAATATATAAATTTTTTAAATATTTCAGTACACGTTTTAAAGGAATAAAAATTTCGAATGATTTTTAATAATATTTTCCGCCGTTTTGCAATAAATTTTGTTCATACGGTAAAAAAAGCGCAACATAAAAAATTACACAAGTCAAAGGCTATTTTCAGCCAATTAAAAATTTTACTTTATTTTACTAAAATTGAATAATTCCAGAAGCTACATGCCCGAAATTCTAATTTAAAAATTTAAATTTTTTATGAACATTTCTTTACATTAACTGAATTTTTGTGAATTTTGCACAAAATATTAAAATTTGGTTAATCTGATTTTTTTATAATCTTAGCTAGTATATTTTGACAAAAAATATAAAAACAAGTTTTCGCATGAAAAACGTTGTGAATATTCTAAAAACTTATTGTGCCAATATTTTTCCCCAACAACGCATAATTGCATTTTTCCAAAAAAAATCTTGTTATAATTTTTAGCTGCAAAGTACTTTGTACCACTTTGCACTCAAAATTTGCCTCAACTTTCTCTGATATGGATTTGTGTATGGCTCCCTTTCTTCTCAATAATTTATCTTATACTTTTTTTATTTTGAAACAAAAAATTTACATTTTTGTAGAAATTTTTTTATGATTTTTGAACGGTTTTTTTTTTATTATTTTTTTAATGATATATGTATGTTTTTTAAGCTCAAAAACATGTTAATTTATTTTTTTTTATCGTAATTTGTTTCTTTATTAAATTTTTTAAACTCTGGTTTTTTCTACAACATAAATTATTAATAAGTTTTTAACACATTCTAGTTTATATTTTTAATTTTATTTATATTTTCATTAAATATTGTTGTTTATAATTTTTATTTTATTTATTATCATTTGACGCCGATTACTTATTTAGTGTTTATGATAATCGGATTTTTAAACTTTTGTTTTCGAACTTTTTTAATGATTCATGTTTTTTAAACCAATTTAAACATTATTTATTTATTTTTTTATTCCTTCTTTTTTTATTTTTTTTATACTTCATTAGTGTTGTTTATGCTCTTTATTTTATTTATTGTTGTTTATTTACTAACACGTCAGACCTTTTTTATTTTGAGACAGAAAATTTAAATTTTTTTTTAAATATGTACATATGTATATAATTTTTTAACTTATTTGTTTTCTATTGTTCCTGTTTATTTATTTACTGTTATTTGATAGTGGAAACTTTTCCATTCTAATCCCAAACTCTTTTAGCTTTTCTTCTTCCTATTGTCAAGCATAATTTTTCAATTTTACGATTTTTTTTTTACTTTCGCCGCGAAATAAAAAAAGTTCCACCTTACTATTTCGCAAGAAAGCCTGGAAAATTTCTGATTTTTTGCTTCTGCTGTAAATACACTAATGTTTATAAAAATATGTGTAGAAACAAATATGTAAATTTAATTTTGACAATTTATCGCATAAAACAAGACTTCAGAATAGTTAAATTATGTAAAAATGCCAAAACTCAAAAGCACAATCTATGCACTGCTAAAATGTAAACTAAAATATTTCGTTTCTTTCAAAACATTTGAATGCCTAAAATTTACATAAACCAATTAAAAATAACAATGTTAAGGGCAAAAGAATTACGCTTGTTTAAAAAGATTTCGAGAAAAAATGGATATCAAAATTAAAAGCAACTTATAATAATAAAATGGCTCAGAAATAATAAAATTTTCGTATTTTTTGTGAAACTTGTTATACGAAAAAAAATTTCTTTATTAGAAAAGCGTAATTTTTTTTGATAATTTCTTTTTTACCTTCATTTTAAACTGCCGAAAATATGCATAAAACAATTTAAACAAATAATATTTGGCAACGATTAGAGGAGAAAAAATACGCTTGTTTAAAACCAGTTCTACAAAAATAAACATAACAATTAAAATTAATTTAAAATGTAAATATAAGTTACAACTAATCAAATTTTCGCCAAAACCCCGATCAAACGAGACATCGTTTTTATAGGAAATGCTTTACTTTATTTAGTTTTCTTCCATTTTTTTTTTGAGCCATCGTGCAGTTTACTAATTTTTGCTTAAGGTTTATTTTGGTATAGCCTATAAAAAAAATTACTTGAATTCCTTTAATTTTTGAAAAATTTTTTTTGCACACAAATTTTTTGCAAAATTTTTATTTCGGTGTACAAAAAAACCACAAATTTTACTTGCAAAAGCTTAGATTTTTAAGAAAATGTTTTCCTTACTAATTTTTTTACGAGAGAGACTATTAAATGTGTTAGTCCATCACTGTAGAAAGCTTAATTTAATGATTTAAAATAGCTATTTTTACAACAAATAATTTATTTTTACGCTTCCGGTGTGATGTTATTTGAAATTTAACCGGTAATTTTTCAAATTTTTTTTTTTTGTTTATTATTCATGAATTTATATATTTTGATTTGGTAAACTTTTTCGAAAATAATATTAAATAGTAAGTTTTGATAGTAAATTTAAAAAAATGAAAACCCCTTAAAATAAAAAAAAAATATTTTGTACATATTTGTGTAGCAATTAAGGGTAAGAGTTTATCAAAATATTATTGTATTATTTCCCCAAAACCCAGCCATCAGTTGCAGTTATGCATTCAGTTTGCGATTTTTATATTACAAAATGTAATTTATGTTTAAAATCCCTCTCTCCCCGTGTTTGCTTAACTGAAAACCTTTTTTCCAACCAAACGAAATGCGTACCTCATTTTCTCGCCCGCTCGCACCTACTAATGTATGCTGCTGGCAAAAAAAAAACAAAAAAAGCGCTATCCCACTTGATCACATTGTCACTAATCATCCTCTAATAAATGTTATCCTTCCCATGCTTTTGATTTCCCTAAAAATTTATGAAATTATCGTTCCACGCTTACTCTATCTCCCTTGCCCGCTCAGACAATATTAAGTTTTTCCGCATTTGTGTTACTTATTTTGACGACTCTTTCACTGCACACAGTTACACGATCTAGGCGAGTGCTCTCTCTTTCCCCCGCTCTTTCTCTCTCTCTCTCTCTCTCTCTTTTTCACTCTCTGGCTCCAACATTACCTCACACTTTCTCCTTTTTATTTAGGAACAGTTATTTTTTCCTATTCCTTACTTAGGTCACCCCTCACACACTTATTCACGTCTCCTACCCACTTCCGCCCAAAATTAGTCCCATTCACAATATATAGATAGATATCTACTTAGTCGCCCACTCTTATAAACAAAATAAAAAAAAAGAAAATTAATAAAAACATTATCTAAATCTCTTTCCTCAAAAACCTATCAAATAATACAACTACAAATTACAATAACATAACTACCTCTTTAAAACAAGTAAAAAAAATTAAAACATTGCTATACAAACAACTCAAAAATCATACGGGTTTTTTTGTTTACAGGGACCTACCTAAAGAGTACAGAGTTCGAGTCCGTGTTAACTCGTAAGATAAAATCCATTTCTCTCTTTACTTGTATTTATGTTAAACAACAGAAAACATAAAAGTTAATAAACAAAAACAAAACAATTACCACCAAAACTATACTAAAAAAAAAAAAAATATATAGTATCAAATATTTTGCAGATGCCTTTTAGAATCAGCGTGTTTTCTATAAATAGTACATTTTTGCTACTACTAACTAATACTCCTACCACTACTATTACTACTACTACTTGTAGCTAAACTTAGCTGCTACTATATGAGCACTACTGTAATCTACTACTATTAGCTATTTATTTCTTCAATACTTATTTTTGTTTTCCTATTAATTTCATAGACTTCTTAGTAGCATCACTACATAAAACCTAAATACTACTCGTATAATGGACTCACTGGAAACATATTAAGTAAATAATCAATAGCGCATATTCAATACTACATATTGGCTCACTCTTTATTGGTATTGTCACTTAGTCACGCTGTATTATGTTAGCTACTATTTACCTATTTCTAGCATACTCGTAAATGGAAAAAAAAAATTTAGTGAGTGTGGTTTTTATAATGAAATGTAAAGCTTTGAAATTAAATTCATAACGATTGAGCATAGAAATGCTTTATAAGTAGAAAAATTCTATGTACATTTTATTTGAAAAAAAAATAAGGCTATTCAAATCAGAATTAGAGTTTTACATTTACATAACAGTATCAATATTCTACTATATCTAGTTATAAATAAGTTAACGTGTTGTAGTGAAATAAAGCAAATTAAATTTTTCTTCAGTACTTTTTTTTTATATACAAAAGTATTTACTACTCTTAGTGGATTTCTTACTCATTTACCAGGCACACTTTAAACACACATTATATACCTATTTTATCTTTAAAACACCATTCATTCCAATTTTGCATACTTTTTTCAAATACTTTAGCTTTTTCTAGTAGGCACACCATGTCCCACACACACACACATACCTTTTAAACTGACAAATCTTTAGTACTACGGTTTCTGCTACCTTTTGAAACACTTAGTACTTAATTTACTTCGTTTCAATACAGCTATGTATATATAAAGTAATATTCTGCTACTCTTTTAAGCTAACCAAGGGGAACGTCTTTGCAAACTAAGTATTGAATTGGTACTGGTATTTTTTTATTGTGTTAATTCCTTTTTCTGCTTTCATGCTTATCCGAAATCAATAAGTGAGGCAACGATTTGAACATTAAATTTACAGTTATGTGAAAAATAATAGGGGCACAACAAGTTGAACAGTGTTGGCTATTCCCTTTTTGTTTGTTATTTTTTTTTATAAAAGTCTAGCTCATTCTTTACAAATTCCGTAAAAATTTCCATTTCAAACTTTGTAGAAAAAATAAGAAAACTCAAAAAAATACATCAAGTTATTTTAGCATTAAATCCGAATTTTATAAAATTATTAAGTGTGCAGTTTTGCACCTCATAAATTTTTTTTTAATATTGCGAAAGCTACAATTAGATGAAAATCTTCGTTGATTTTGGATAATTTATTTTTTACTGAGTGTGTCACGCATTTTTTCTATAGAAAGTACGTTTAAAAACTTTTTTGGTGTAGGAGAAAATGAGCGACTCCGTTAGCAAAAAAAAAAGTTGCCAAAATCAACAAAAATTTTCGGCTAATTGGAACTTGCTAAATGCTAAAATTTATTTCATGTCAAAATTTATTTCATGCCAAAATTTATTTCATACTTTTTATAAAAATTCTAATTCAAATATTTGAAAATTTTACGAAATTTTTTTTTTTTTTTTTTGAATTTTCCGTCATTTTAAACCTAACTAAAATATTTAGCATGTAGATGTTACGAGGCATTGTCTTAACATAAATTCCATAAAAAAATGTTATAGAATATTGCTTTTAAGTGCCATCGAACACAAATTCAGTTATAGAAAGGCAATTTGCACAATATTGTCCAAAATACTGACAGAAAAACGCGTAGAAATAATAAAACTTCGAGAAAAAAACAAAGAAAAAAAACTATGAAAATGTTTGCTTACCTTATTTACAGCAATGCATCTGAAGGCGATCAATCTGAAATGATTTTTTTTTTAATTTTAGTAAATTACTACTTTTTATAAATCTGTTACTTAAATCTATGTGATTTAATTATTATATTTTATTACCATAAAAGAATTAAAAATTCCAAAAAATTAAATATTTTTTTCACAAAAATCAAAATTTTTAAAACCGATTGTGCGCCAAATCAGGAATATCGTTTTCACTAAGTAGCATTCTATACTTCAATATTTCAAGCGCTTTGCGTACTTCATAAATTTGAAGTGTGTACTTATATACTTCAACTAAATAAACTGGTATCAGGTGCTTCACAAGTTTCATTCACATTTTTTCACTTTACCTTTAATGGCATAGACGACATTCACAACAATTTGTTTATTACTTAACTCTGTTTAAAAACTCAAAACAAATAAAGAAACAAATGCTGAAAATACAAAAATCTTCATGCAAAAAATTATGTTCTCTCTCACACATTCATACCTCTCTCTCTGACGATCTAATTGGATGTACCTTTTGACAGCAAACTGCATGTTCCGCAAGTTCAGCAGTTGCCAAGCATTACTCACTTATTTTTCCTACTAACTATTAAACACTATGATGTAAAATTTATTTTACTGAGGACCTTCGCTTCAAAAATTCATTGGCGACAAATTTCATGAGTCTTCGTGCCTTCTGAAATTTGTAATACTTTCTGTTTCAGGAGTTTTTGCTCTCTTGCTCAGCCATCACATGAGCACTAAACAACTACATACATACAAGTTCAGCTTATGATATATGTATGTTCCGTTCCCAATATGCCACTCACTATCTAAAGCTCTCTTTGAAACTTTTGTGTTCCCTAATAAGAGAGCATGCTATGAGCACCAACCATATATAATATATACCTATACATATGTATACGAGTTTCAAGAAAAAATGAAACAACAAAAATTTTAAAGAAATATTAGTGGAACATTTTTGTAGGCACCTTTTGAAAAAAATTTGAAAAAATATTCTTTTCATATTTCTATTCCTGCTCCCATAGCCCATTGCTCATTGCTGCTATATTTTTTGCATTCCTGTTTTTAAGTTTAACAATTTTTTTTTTTACTAATTTATTTAAAACCCCAAACTGCTAAGTTTAAAAACACTAAAAAATAAAAGATTACTCAGAAATTAATCAAAAAATTTGCTCTGCATTAAATTTTAGTGTAGCAAAGTGCAAGCACCAAGTGACGTTGTATTTTTTTGCTGAAGCAATTGGGCAGATTTTTCCATATAAAAAATGTTTACCATGCGTTATATAAACGACCTTTTGCATGACCAAATTTTTCTTAAAATTCTAATTACAAATTTTTAAATTTGGAGTAAAATTTTTCCTAAAATTCTGATTAAAATCTTTTAATTTAAAAAAATTTTTTTTTTTTTAAATTTTGGAAAATGTTTGAAACTTCAATTTAAAGAGTTTTTAATTTTGTGAAAAAATATAATTAATTAAACTTAAAAAGAACAACAAATTACCACTCTTGTTATTCTTTTAATTTACTCTGTTCTTTTTCTTGTTTCATTTTTCACTTTACTTCTATTTTTTCTCTCCTTTCTCCTTTTGCTTTACAACTCCTATAATCTAGATACCCCTAATATGACCTACATATCTATATTCGCAGGGTTCTTTATTTCTCATCACCTTTCCCCCGTGCCGTTTTTCTACCAATTTCTGCATTCCTTTTTAAGCGGTGAATAGTAAATCCGCGTGTATTTATGTAGGTACAAAACAACTGTATTACAAATTCACAAATTCACATTTCAGAAAATCCGTAGTTTTACACTTTTTACACTGGCAGCTAAACTCCTTCTGCTTCTTTTATATTTTCATTTATTTTCAGTTTCGCTTCCTACCTGCCCCAAAGTACATATAGCAATTAAATATTACGAGATGTGCAACAAGTTCAAATTTCTCTTCACAGTTCTACAACTACTTTTCCAGATCCTTTGTTACTTTGTTGCATTGTCGTATTTCAATTAACCTTTTGAGTGCCCATAAAAAAAGAAATAAAAGCTCAAAGGGAAACAAGCCATTTTGTTTAAAAAAAATGAGGAGGTTAACGGGACTATTTTTAGTCAGAAATATGTACATTTGTAGTAGCAAAGTAGACTATAGGAACAATAATAGCATTGAGGTTTATAAAGTTTAAAATTATCCATAGATTTTTTTTTTGAAGCACCCAAACCATAACTTTTATACTTAAATTTTTACCACACAACTCACTCAAGCAACTACACATTTATGTAAATATATAACATCCTTGAATTGACGCACCCTGATATGCTACATATGTTTGTATGTATGTATGTATGTATGTTGTTTAAATCCCCATACCCAGAGTAGCTTAGCTTTGTAGCTGTGTTATGTGTTGTTATTATTTTGCTAAATGCCAAAAGCACTCAAATGAAAGCGATTGTTCTTTTTGCAGGAAAAATCATCATTTTCTCTTGGGAAGGTATTTAAAGCTACCTTGAATTCGAATATGAAAATACTAAGTTCGGTAGCGAGTTGTTGCACATAATAAATTTCCCCCAAAAGAAAAAATAATATATATATATCAATAATAGTAACGAGTTAAGCACAGCAATAATCTTTAAAAAGTGTTTTCAATATTTAAAGTCCCACTGAAAATAATAAAAAGTAGTCAGCCAATTGGCATTAAATATTTATCTATTAAAACCTATTAAAAATATTACTCAAAAATACCCATAAATTTTTTAGTCTAATGGATATAGAATGATAATAATAAAATTATTTTTGAATATCTAAGTTTGAATACAGATAACCTCAAAATGTTCACTAAAAATATATATCAACTAATATTACCGAAATTATGATTAGCAAAATATGTCGTTCATAGATCCCAAATCGAGATCACATAGGTTTCACCTGAATCATCAGTGGTTTCATATAATTTACATTATTTTTTAACACCTACCCATCTTTTATAAATTCTTTATATAATTTTTTTTTGAAGTAATTATGTAAGTGGTAAATACTTATTCTTAAAAATCTGGCATTCAATGGAGTTTATAATTTGGCCTAAAAATACGCTCACAGGTATTATTAGGTTCCTTTGATAGACCAAGCGCTTTTTCTTGAATCGGATGCTAAAACTGTAAAAGTTGTGAAATCAAATAAAATATATAAATATCACGAAAATTATTGGAAGGCAATAACGAAGCATTTTGTCATTAACAAACACACTATTATAAAAACTTTGTAAGCTATTCTTCTACAAGGCACAAGGTCTTTCACACGTTCATAATATGAACCAGCACCTACTTCCTTCTCTTTCGCTCAATTTTCTCTTTAGAATTTTACCCCTTAATGGTATACTTAAAATTCACATCAGTTTGTTTATTTTTTAACTCTGTATGTAAAGTCAAACAAAAAAAATTATAAAATTATATTCTTTCACTCATATCTCTTTTTCTCTCTCTCTCTCGCTCTCCAAAACTGTATTTTTTTCTTACCTCTCTCTGATGCTCTAGTAGGATGTAACTTTTTATCCAAGCTTAATTTTTATTCACTTCTTGCGCTAAGCTAAGTTTAAAAGTCGCTGCAATCAGTGTGTTCCACAAGTTCAGTTATACGCATTAAATATCGCCAAGCTTTCCACACATCCAGTTCCTAAAATTCCGACTAATTCGCTAATTTTCATGAGCTCTTCCACATATAGCATTTTTTCATTTTCTAAGCACTAAGCAATTGTTTCACTAGTTCAATTGTACGAATTATTTGTTCCGAATATCTTACTCTCACTCTCCGTTTACTTATTGGGCAAAGCTATATGGTTTTCTTCTTCAGCCATTTTTTCTTCAATCGTCTTAAGGTACATATCTAATACCAAAAATTCAGCTACTGAAATTTTGAACAGGTAGCTCTTTTTATGAGTTGTTACTGTTTATCTCTCTTTCGGAGTGTATTATTACATACATATCTCCGAAATTTGTGTAAATTTGACATACGGCTTTTATTCTCTTTCATCCCCTATATTTTACTATACAATTTTTCTCTCTTCCTCCCCACATACTCTGCAGAACACGCCCTCGGCAAACTTCTTTCGCTCCTTTCTCTCAAAAAATACGCAAATTAACTCTAGCGTTTCACAAGTTCAAGTGTACTAATTTTTATCTGCGTTTTTTTACTTTCGCTCAAACGCTTGTCAAATTTTAAGCTTTCCTGTAAAACAAAAACTGTTCTCTAAGTTTTTTTTTTGTTCTATTCTAGTATTTTCTTCATCACCTATTTGATATTCTATTCCAATTTCCAACGATCACTTAATTATCCTAAGAGTTCTACATCTCGAAAATTTAAATCTCTTTTATGTGTTTGGTGTTGTCAATCCCTAGATAGATTTCCAATACAATTTTAAAAAATTTTGCATAATTAAATAAACAGTACTTGAAAGTTATAGAAAGGAACAAATAAAAATTGCAAATAGCTCGTGTTTATGTTTTTCGCATTTCTATATCCGCTTTCTTTCTTAAAGTGTTTTTAATTTTCAATCATTACCATTCAATTCTTGATTTCTTTAGACACATATGTATAATTAATTTTTAGTTATTTTTTTTAGTTCTCTGAGCCCTAACAAACTAACTACTAACTTATCCTTAGGTTTAGTAAGTACTTCGCTTTACTGGTTACTCTTGAAATCAATTCCTCATTATGCTCCCTATAATTTACTACATACCACACAGCACTGATATTATTTGCTTTTTGCACTTGCCTTAGACAGTTCTTCGTGCTCACTTAAAATATTCGTTTTGCACCCTTTTAACGCTAACCTAATTCGCACATCCTCTTTATACCTTATCGACAGTTACTCGTGAATACTTTTTATAATACACAAATTTTAGTGTGAACTCAGTTACGTAAATTCTTACTCAGACACTTACAGAAATACTCAAAATCTCATCCCACTGTACAACACTCAACAAGAGTTCTCATTCACTCTTAACGGTTTCTTTTCACTACTCACATACATATATTAATCAAAAATTCTTTTTCACAACATTTAATTCATTAATCATTCAGTAGGATTTTATTTTTAACTCAATCATAAACTTCAATAATAATAAACTTATTTCTACTCACTCAAATCAACTTATTTCAACTCATTGTTTTAGCTCACTCTTTTATAGTAGCTCACTTACTCTTTTTCTACATTTTTTTAACGAGTCTTGTTTTTTAACCATTCATGAGCTTCCTTATTAATTTATTTGGGCTATTATATACTGATCTAATAAGTTTGAATACTCACACTTTACGACCATAGACTTTTGCTAACAAAATTGACTGGAGCGGACTCTTAATAACTCAATGTATAAACTCACTCAGCGCTCGCTCATTTACAGTGCACAACAAACTGTAGCACAGCGACATAATCACAATTTTTGACTATTAATTTCACTTATTAATTAATTTTTTAATTTTATTTATTTTCGTTATAAAAATATAGTTCGCTCTACAAGTTTCAAACTTGGCTCAAATGGGGGGAAAAATTCATTAAACTTAACTGATTTTACAATTTTTAATTCAAGTTTATAGACGAAATTTGAGTGTGCAATTTTATAGTCCATTTAATTTTAGTATGCAAAGTGTTAGATTGCTTAAAATTACCGTTGGTTTTTGAACCTTTTTTTTCTGTCGCTATTGGGAGGTTTTCCCCCGATGCATTACATGGACGAATTAACGAAAGAGCGTCGGAAAAAAAATATCAAAAACCGACGGTAATTTTTAGTCATCTAAAACTTATACTTTGTTATAATAAAATTGAATGGGCTATAAAACTGCATAGCGTAATTTTTTCTAAAAATTCGAATTAAATTTTTTTAAATCATATGTAAAGTGTGTCGATTTTCCCCCTATAGTTTGTTGTAGAATGAACTATATTTTTATTTAAAAAAAATAGTTAAAATTGACTCAAGAAAAATAATTAGTCAAACTTGTGATTGTATTATGTGTTCCTCAAATAACAGTCCAACGTTACAAATATTGTATATCCCTCAAATAACAAGCAATTAAAAAATTACTCCAAACGGCAAGAAAACCAATTTTCTTCTGCTTTTATTCTCAATTGATAAAATCTAAATTGTATTCAACAGAATGGTAACAATGAGTTTTAGTTTGAAACTCAGTCAGTGTGTGACTTATTTGCCAGTAGTTGAAAAAGGTTTATTAAATTTTTTCATTGAAAAAATGTCTCTGTCTTAGACTAACTCTGACTGCTACCATTAATTGCTTTCTCTCTTACACTCACCCACTCTCTCTTTATCTGTGTCTTATTGATTCAATTTTTTTTCATATTGCGGGTGTACTCACTATCTCTAATTTAATTTTCTGTCAGTGAATTGCTTCTTGACGTATTCCCTCATTTCCTTGTTAGGTTTCTTTTAACTTACTGCCCTGTGACTCAAACTCACGGATAATACTCTACTCCACGTTCACCATGTTCACTCATTGCTATATTTGCTCACTCTTCGGCATATTTTTTCTTTTATCACTACTCTTTTTTTTCTTTTTAGCTTACTTCCCGTAGTGAATTTGACACCCGTACTGTCTATCCGTTTTTAACACATACTCGAAATTTATTTCTCACTTACTGGTCAATTGAGTTAGTTTTATGAGCGCTAATTTCCCGCTCACTCTTATTGCTACTCAAACTCATTCTGATAGATACGAAATGTAAAACAAAATAGTTTTCATGAGCGAATATCTTCTCTTGCTTCTCACTCTTTCTCTGGCTCTCACTCTCTTCTCTGGCTCTCACTCTCCGCTTCTAACTCCATCTGGATCAGAGACATTTTTATGATTTTCCTCTTCACTCATTCAAATCATAACATTTTTGTGCGGCATGCATATAAACTGAGCTTAAACTCAGACTCAACTTTCAGAGTAAAAAATTGAGCGTAAACTCACTTCTTCAATAGTAGTGTTGAGTTTGAGCTTAAGCTTAGCCTTTATGTAGGACGATATCATTTATTCTTTGTTTTTGCGCTCATTGAGATACTCTCATTTTTATCTATTACGTGTTTACTAGGCATTTTCCCCTTCACGTTTTGTGAGCTGGGGTTTCCTCCTCTCTCAATATTGAATCACCCAAATGTAATTCTATTTATGTAGCTCTTTGTTTCAGTCTCTCTGGATTGGCCTATTTTTCATGAACTTATCGTTTTACTTTTATTTAATTACCTAATTATGTTTCTTTACTATGCGCGGCTCACTCAATTTCGACAACTCATTTCCTTCCAATACTCAAGTACCCGTAATAGAGTTGTGCTCATTCTAAATATTCTTTCTTTCATAATTTTTATGAGTGTTTACTTATTTCTCACTTCACGTTGATCTATCTACATTAAGTGACTTCAGATACCCATAAATAATAATTCAAAATTTCGCGGGATCATTCTTTTGGTTAAGAGTACTTGCTCCGTTTACTCGATTTTATTCCGTTTATTGAGTAATTATTTTTCTTCACACATTTTTGCACTAAATTTTGACAGATTCATTTATAACGTTAATTTTTACATTAAGCGGTTATCTTTGTTATACAAAAAAAAAATATTTGTAAAAAGTTCTAGAGCGAATACCTCTCATTTCTTCATCATTCTTTAATTTCCACTTCTCTTCCTTGGCCAAATATATTTTTTCGGACTGATCGTTTCTTTTTGGCATAATACGTACTTAGGGGATTCACAAGATATCGTAAAGTCCTTAAGTCATAAAATATTGAAGTAGTCCATTTTTTATTATTGTTGAATTACAGAACAGAGTTGAAGTACCACATTTTTGAATTTCTTCAATTTTTTAATTTTATATCTTTTCACCTTTTGTGAATCCCCTTGTTACTCATTTTTTTACTTAATTACAATACATCACCTTACATTCAGTTTGAAGAAAACAATTTAAATGAAAAATCATTTTAATTTTTTTTTAATTTTATATGCAAACTGACAAAAAGAAATTTTTTAAATTGCTTTCGTGAAACCGGCTGTAACTCAAACATTTTTTGATTTTTTTTTTTTTTTTCATTTCAATTTCTTCAATTAAATTTTAGCACAGATGCGAAATAATTAGCAACACGAAGTTTTAAAATTTTTCGTGCTTAAAATTTTTTAGTATTAATAAAACCAAAAAAGTATTGCTTTCATTTTTTTTGTTGATATTTTCAATATTTTATTGCGTTCCACCTTTTTGGTTTTCTGCTCGCTTTTCTTCGCCTTCTTTCAGAGCATCAAAACCTTTCATAAAATTTCAACTCAACTCAAAGCTCAATTGCTTGCTTCTTTACTCACTCATTTAAGTTTCTAAGTGTCTCATACTAAATACGTCTATCAAAATTCAACTACACTCAATGCGCAACATTCACTCATTTACTCTCGCAGCTCTAAGTGTCCCATACTAAAAATGTGTCTATCGTCTAGCAAAAATTTCAATTTCACTCAATGCTCAACTGCTCGATTTTCGCTCATTCATTCTTCAAAGCTCTAAGTGTCTGAATAAATGTTATGAAATGTCTTGAATATAAATATTTTATATATATTGTGATTTACTAAATGTCTCTATTTTTGTATGTATTTTTTTCTCTTCTCTTATTCTGCTCTCAATAACGAAACACACAAAAACTTTTATGCAAATTACGAATTTAATATAATTGTTTATTTTTTTTTTACATTGATACTAATTAAAATAAACACGAAATTTTAAACTAACCAACACACAAAACTAAAAAAAAAACAAAAAAAACGAAAACAAACAAAAAATCAAATCAAAAACAAATCATAAACAATCATTTTTTTAAATTCTTCAAATTCGCAAAACTATCAACAACTCTACTCTGCTTCCAAAACCTATGGAACAAACCAATAAACTAATCTAATACAACAACAACAACAACAAAAAAACTTTAGTGTCTCCAACTACTACGAATTCTCCAAGGAGCAGGACTACATTTGCTCGAAGCCTGGCGACTCTGGCATGCATTTGTGTGCGGATTTACCGCCCTTACGTGTTGGCGACATGATTTGCACAGGTAAGTAAATAGATGCACAACTCCACAACTATGTACTTACTTACATACAACAATAACAAGAAATGCAAAATTTATTGTTAGAATTGCAAATGAGTAGCGTTCGAAAAAAAAACAGATTAATTAAAATTGTGCAGCATTTAGTTGTTGTTAGTAGACGGCCTGAATGAATTGAAGTAATTGAATTTTCGCACAACTCAATTTCAAGTAGTTGCTAGGTGCCAGAGCAGGAGGGGCCAGTAATGTACCAGGCCAGGCTGTACGAGGGAGAGAGATGGCATAGGGAATAGCAGCGCGACTAAGCAACTGACCGTAGCTGCATAAATTGCTGTTGCTGCTCATTAAAAATCAACGGTATTTGAGTGTTTCCCGGGAGTGAAATTAGCAATAGTAGCGAACGGCAAGCGGTTGAGCGGAGGAAAAGCTCGAAATGGCAGCAAACTTTAATTGCTACTTGAGTGATTTTGCATGCTGGCAATTTGTGTTGGCATATTGTCGGTGTAATTGTTGCTTATGTTAATGGGATTGGTCGACTGATCGGCGACGTCGTCGTCGTCGGCGCACACGAATACAAAAAAATTATTTTTATTGACTCTCGCCTGTTTTTGTTGTTGCTAGTATCTACTTATTATGCGAGCGCAAATTTTCATTATGATTACGAAATTACTCGAATGAATTGCAGCGGTCAGGTGCAGGTGTATGAATTTTAATTAAGTTCTTTTACAAATCCAGCAAACAAGTAAATACGGCAAAGCGCGCAAATTGAATATTTAAAATTGAAAATTGAAAGGTGAACAACATGGAAAAGTAAATTAAAATGGAAATTAAGAGCGATGAAAAAAAAAGCAAAGGAAAAGGCTTGTGAAAATTAAAACAGAATAAAGTAGGCCAATTTGTTAGGTGTGTGCGGGTCACCCTATTCTATTATAATTCTTGCGGCGTCATTTGCGGCATTGCCGAACACTTAAGTGTAGCATAATTTTAGGCAAGCAACTGTCAGTGGTGATTCGCTGTAATTTTCGCCTTTTTTAAACCGCAAATGGTTGGTACGCCGCATTTTAAGGCATGATCGAACAAGCATAAAAGGTTTGGGAGCAGAGTAATGATTATAAGCTGCACAAAAACAAAAATACAAATATTTTGTGCTCAATAGACTGTTGCATAATTATTGGCGTGTAACATCTGAAGTCAAATTGCCGTTCCATTTAAAGCGCTTTCATTTTGCTGCCTGCCTTCGTTGAGCTCAAATTGTTCAATGCTTAAACTAGAATATCTCAATTTTCTGTTTAAATGCAATAGTAAATTAAAATTAAGCCGTTAGATGGCGCACGAGTCAACATATTTCAATAAAGCACTTTTATAGTGTGATCAATACGGAAATTATACATTTTAGATAAAGATAATTAATTGAAAAAAAAAGATCGTCGCTGCGACGCGGGTCGGCTGCGTCGCTTTGATTAGAAAACCATTGTGACTCATTTTGGTTGATATAAAATAACAATTTCAAGAAAAAAGATATCACCAGCAGGTGGCGCTACTAATGATGATTTATATCACACGTTAATATCGCACTGCGGTCTATCTAGTTTTTCAATTCTGCAGAGACTGAGAGAGATAAGTGAGTTCAGCTGCCCACTGCTCTACCATTATGTCTCTACCCCGAAAGATAATCAGTGCCTTGGCCACGTGGAATAAAAATAAGCTGTCCGAAACGCCCTGATCCCACGTAATATGTGCGAGTCGTAATTTAGCGCAACACCTATGACAAAGCGATGGCACAGCAGATGAATTACCTTCAAGAAATTTTCAAAATATGAGAAGATTATCTGGGAAAGTTCTCATAAGTTCTCCACTCAGCTCCTCTGAAGCGGACTGGGTATGATGGCGACAGAGTGGAGTGCAATGCGTTCCACATTTTACGTAGTGAAGCGGGGGAAGATCCCAAATGGAGTAGTGGAACTTGTGTAGTTGGCAAATTAAACGCGACATTCATTGAGCAATAAATCAAAAATGTACTTAGGGATTACATCATTGTCTACGGTTCACGAATGTCTCATAGAAGGTGAGGCTAATCAAAATGCAGTAATCTGCTACGAAATCTTTTTGAATTGATTGGTGTAGAAAAAGAAGTAGAACATTATTGATCCGAAGTGGCTAGATGTCACGGAAAGGAAGTTTCCACCCAAACTAGACGAAGAAGATGAAAAACATACAGTTTTTTTAGAGCAACAAACGCCACTGTATATTGTACCGAAAACCCTCTAATTCTCAATGAGCGGATTTACTTTGGTATATCTAAGCCTTTTGCTGTTCAGGTGTTTTCGCTTCCGGGTATCAGTTTAGGGCTTTCCTTTCTTCCTCTCCCCTACAGCTCCTACATAAGTCGTTACCCATTGTAGGTTGAGAGTGTGTTGGCGAAGAGATTCAAGATATCCTCGACTGTTCTGTACACAAATCGAATAAGTTATCATTTAGAGTCTTGATCGCCGCCTGATTGTCTACTGCATAGGGAAGCTTTGAAATATCAATGTCTATCACGCTACAGTAATATGAAAGTCTACATATACGCTTCCCTCAGTGGATGTTACTACGAGAAAACTATAAATCCTGTGCCTATTTAGGGCCATCCGTTAAGATCGGAATCCCATCGGAGCTTAGTGTCATGTCAGATTCCCAAACACCGAGGGCGAAAGAAAATATCTACTTTCTCTCAATTACGCATCCTCCCACATCGGCTGCGGTCCCTTGAATACCTAAAATATTGCATTAAAACGAAAAAAAACATCGCTTATGAAAATATTAAATATTTAAATCTCTTCACCATTTGCAGAACCGGCCTACAGCTACAGCGACAATCAACCGACAAATACCTCTTGCGTTAATTGGAATCAATATTATACGGATTGTAGACAGAGTGCTCATAATCCATTTCAAGGGACAATATCATTTGATAATATAGGAATGGCGTGGGTGGCGATATTTTTGGTAAGTAAATTAGAAATTCTTAGATATTACAAGGTAAGACCCAGAGGCTATGCAGGTATGAAAAACGAAAAATGGAAATATCAAGGTATAAGAAGAGACGAATTAAACAACATATTACAAGTAGAGGAACCTAGATACGAGTGTGTAAGTTAAAATAAATAAAAAAAATGTATTTACTAGGAAATAAAATAGGGGTAGGCTTATTTTAAAAGTGATAACCCCGACAAGGTAAAAAGGAACGAATAACAGAGGATATTAAGTGAAGACTAAAGAGTTAGAGAAGCGTATGAGCTCATGAATGAAAACCAGAGTTGATAAAATGTAAAATTTAAAAAATAATAAAATAACACGGCTCTACAAAAAAATTTTTGTTCTTCGTCCTAAGGTTTATTTTATGATTTTCTGGTTAATTATGATCAAAAACGGAAAGAAAATACCTGTTCTTGTTGTAAAGTTTGCTTTTGTAATAGTTATAGTAAAAATACTCATTTTTTAATCTTTTATAAATTTTAATTATTTTAAATATATATATTTTATATATTCCAGAATAACTGAAAATGTCGTCGCGAAAGTGTAAATAAAACTTAATAAAAATAATAAAAATGTTTAAATAGATGGTTTTATCTTTAATTGATAATTAAAACTACAGATTTTGAAAAATATCGTTCAATCGGTCTCCTAAATACAAAAGCAAAATTTTTCATGCTATCTATTTTTTTTTCGTATAATTACAAACTAAAGAATCAAAATTTAATACTTTAAAGTCTAGGTAAAATTTTGTGTTGACCCGTGTAATTAATAATAATAATGATGAGATTATTGTAAGCGAGTTTTATAGACTTATCTAACACCGAGCTTTCAGCATAGCGAAATGCAAGTTCAAGTAAATTTAATCTACATAGAAATTATTGTTAAAAATTAGGAAGGTTTTAACTACCTTATAACTGGAAGATAAATCATATAAATCAAAGTTTCAAACTTTGTACCAAATTTAAACACGTACAACTAATTCCCAAAAATTACCATCAAATTTTCAAACTTCTGCATCAGACTTTTAAGAAACTTTTCGGGTTTGCAATTACATATGTAGCCAATTCAATTTTACTACAATAACTTGCAAGTTCTAAATTACCGTAAATTTTCCCAATTTTTTTGCAGTTTCTTCCAAACCTTGCACCACATCGTCAACAAATTTTTTTTCAAAGTTTTTTTTTAATAAAATTTTTTTTTCATATGATAAGCTAATGCCCAAATAGATGCGAATAATTCGAATGAATTTGAGTGGCAGGAAAAAATCAAATATCGTTAGAAACTCGTTTTCAACACCTAAAAGTATGTAATAAGAGTCTATTATTTAATGCTACAATATTTTAACGGAACCATCACAAAATTTTAGATTTAGCTAATATTAAAAAAATAAATCCGAAAAGTATGCAGTATGGAATATAAATCTTGATGCACAAGATATAAAACTCATTTAATGTGCAGTTAATGAAATTGAAATATATTGCCCCCAAAAGTATGCACTGCTTGTAAAAACGCTTGATTGTGTAAAACCCCACGGCAATTCACTCAAACTGGTAGTTGAAGGAAAAACAAGAAAGCAAATTTGAATAGAGTACAACATTTTAATGCGTCTAAAAGTGTACAAAGGTTGTGAATTGGTAATAATTAAAATAAAGTTTCTACTGAAATATAGTAAAATAAATTAATATAAGTATGTAATATTATATTAACGAATCACATTGAATACGAAATACGTAGAGTGCGCCTAAGAGTATGCAATGCTTGTAAGAATTAAATAAAACGAATATAGCGCTTTACTAAAACTCAGTTAGATAAATTGTTGTGCGACATATAACAGAGACAAAGCTAGGATTACCACCTCGTATATCAAATTCAGAAGTAATATAATTTTCGTGAGCAATTATTTTCTTTACTTCGATAATTTTTTTTAAATTGGTAGCGTATCTTCAAACAGTCATAACTTCGAACGCTTTTGAAGCTTAGTCTCTCAAAATTTCTCATTTTGAGTTGTGTCTCATTGATTGCAGTTTAAAAATTTGGAGAGAAACTTTGAAAACTGAAAAGTAGAGACTTAAAAAACACATTTTTATTGAAAATTATTAAAATATAGAAACTGAAACACTATCTGACTTATAACCATTCCAATGTGCCTCCGTTTTTGAAACTAGGAAAAAACAAATGTTGAAATAAATAAGCTTTAGGTACTTCTTGTACGCGACGTTTATTTACTTTTGTATCTCTATAAAATTATCGACAAAATTTCAATTTTTTTTATCCATTCCCGCCAGTTTTTGCACTTACAAACCTCTCTATGCGATTACCTGACAAAACTGATCAACCAGACAGTTGTCAGTTTTACTGCGCCTAAACTTATGCAGCGAAGATTTCAGCGCTCTAATGATGACAACAATCGTTGTTGTGGTTATATCCTACTGAGTACGAGACAACTGTCAGGTTATTGACTTTTGTGAGGTAATTAGCATAGGGCGGAAAATTTTCATACATATTATTTGGATGCATATTCTCTCAAAAAATTAATTACAGTTGCCAAAAAGTTAGCAATTTTTAGAAAAAAAGAAACCATTTTATATTCCTCCTAAAATTATGCAACTTATTTGAAAAACACTTAAATTTGGTATTCAAAGGCTTTCTTTTTCCTAAGTCAGAGTTCGCCGCCCACACGCTCAATAAAGAAATTTTGCTCGATTTAATTTTCCACACCATCAAAAACACACCACATACATTGGATTAAACCTTAGCTTTGCTCTCCCAATGATGGGTTACCTGCATAATTACAGGCGTCCCAATTTCCGCTCGTATGCTATGTGACACCAACAACACCATTTGATTTTCGAAACTTGTTATACCTTTTCAAACACACACATGCACGCCTTTTGTACATATTTGTCATCACACACTTATTTGCATAATTTGCAGCAATCAACTGGCGCTCGTTTGCCTTTTACACTTAGCTCTCCTCCCCCCCTACTGCGTGGCGCAACGATGCGCATTCGAATTTGGTATTGCTGGCACTTTAATTTCCCATTTCCCATTTGAATTTGCATTTACGCCTAAAAGCGCACATCTCACACCATAAGCATACGTGAGTGAGTAGACAGCCCCTCTGACGCCTCCCGGAGCTATTGAAATAGTGAGCAGGAGGATAGCTGTGTATTTTGGCAGCGCTAGGGAAGTGGTAGGTGGGTAAAAGCAAATAATAAACAAAAGCGTGAAAAGGATACACAACAAGCACAACATCAACAAAAACAACAAAAACAAAAAACAACAAAATCAACAACAACAGTGGCAAAACAACAATAATTAGAAACGCGTTATTTGGGCAACCGCAACAAAAGCAGCTGCTGCTATGTATGAAAATAAAACGCCGGACCATTAAATCTAGAGTGAAAGAGAGTGGGAGTTTGGTTGTGAATGTGATATGCGTGCATAGCATACTTTTTGAACGATGCTCTTGTTAGTGTTGGTTATAGATGTGCCGACATTTGAGAGGCCTAAATAAATAAAGCAAAAAAAACAAAACCCTCTCGATATTCCCGTAAAGTGAGCAAAACTGTCGGATGTTACATGAATAGGACAATGCAAAGAGAATCCAATACAAAATATATATCACGTTACGATAAGAGCATCAAAGTTCTGTGCCCAAGAGAATGCTACGAAAAAACTGTTCAATATTTATGGTCACGCTTACAAACAAAATTACATACACTTGTATTTGCTATAAAAATATTTGCTCATAATTTTCTAAAGCGCATATTCATTATTTATTTCCAGGGAGCGAAAACGGTGATTATTTTGATTTTTTCGGTTTAAAAAATCATTGGAAAAAATTCGTTCAAAACAAAACTCGATCGAATATCGATTTAATAATTATGGCAAATGTATACAAATTGGAACTTATTATAATTTAGAAGATTTTTTTTAATGTTTACATTATGGTTATTTTGTGATTTTTATTTTTTCGATAAAAAACTATCAGTATTCTTGGATTTATATTTTTCCGATCATATTTGATCGATATTTTTTTATTTTTATTTTTTTACAATCAAAAATAATCGTTATTTTTGTAATTACAATTTTTCGATTATATTTAACGAAAATATATTCGTCAGCGATGACAGCAATATTTTTTATGATCGCAAAACATATCGATCAATTGTTATCGTTAAATTTAAAAAACGATTGTTTTTTTTTATCGAAAAAAATAACAATCACAAAATAACGATCAAGCTTGATCGGAAAAATAAAAATCCAGGAATCACAATTTTTGATCGAGAAAAATAAAAAAAAGATACAAATAATAATTTATATCAAAAAATTTCTAAATACAAATAAGGTCAGATTTCTATATATGTATGTATATTCGAGTTTCGTTTTGAACGAATTCTTGCCAATGATTTTTTGATTCGAAAAAATCAAAATAACGATTATCTTCGGTATCTGGTTGTAAGGTATTCTGTCAGTTTTAAAGTACATAAATACTAGTAGTTTGTTATGCAAAAGTACAACTAAAGTTTATGTCTTTGTGAACAAAAACAATTTATTTAAAAAAAAATTGGGTACAACTCAAAAAAAACTTTGCGTATTTACCATTTTTATTTATTAGGCTGTATAACAAAACATGGTTGCAGTTTTTCCACCAAAATTATAAAATTTATTATGTTTTAAGGCTTTCACCAAAATATTTCGAAATTTCCAAAATTTTCCAAAAATTTATTTTTTTTCATAAATATAAATATTTAAAAAAAACCTCTCGCTTGAGTTCATAAAACATTTAAAAATGTGTTTTCTTAAAAAATTTTAAAACCTCGTTCAACACTCAAAATAATCGAATTTGTGAAACAAAATTTGGGACGTGAATGCGGTCTTTTGCAAAAAAAAACAAAAAAACACTTGAGCATAAAGCAGTAAAGTTTTGACTGAGTTATTCAAAGTTTTCTTAAACCAATCTTCCGAAAAAGTTCAAAAACAGCTTCAAAAACATCAATATTATGATTGTACAAATTTTCAAAAATTCTTTTGCAGAACTTTTAAACTAAAAATGTTTTTTGATCTGAGGTGATTTTTTTTTTGGAAAATAGTTGGAAAACTATTTTTAATTATGAAAACCCCCCAAAAATTAAGGTAATTTTCAATGGGCTCAGCTTACCTGAATTTGAATACTGTTGCTAAATACTTTAGTTGATGTTTCAAAATAAAACGACATTTATAATTCCGTTGAAAAAATAACTAGCACCGATTTTTTTTTTTTTTTTTTTTTTTTTTTTTTTTTTTTTGTTGTATGGGAAGTCATGCACCATAATATAGAAGTTGTCAAAAAAAAATTAAAATTAATAAGTAAGCCGCTCGATTGTTCCTCGCAAATATTTCATTTACAAAAATAATTACTAAACTCGGTTCAGTGCTTTGGGAGCCAAATCGTTACAAACCTTCTACAAATCAACTTTATATAATAATTACAAACATTATATAACTTAGTGAAAGATAGATTTCATATGTGTGCATGGAAAAAATTACCTCTTTATAATGCCATTTTTCATGAGACCGTTTCACGCAAACGAAATAAGTTCAAATTATTTCAAGTCGCCACTCCACATCAAAACACCTCCTAATTCCAATTAATTTGACTTGCACAAAAACCGATTTTCGCATCATTCACACGAACCCAAACGCGGCAACTTTATTTTACGGCAGCAAAAATGCTCAGCACTCACTGCAACTGTGTGTTTCATTTCACCGCGTCGCTTCGACGCCTAAAACTATACAACTACATTACATATTAAGTATATACTTTACCACAATGCCAGAAGCGCACGGCTATTTACGTGCACACAATTGTCGACAACGCGAATGACGCCGACCTTATCGACGAAGTGCTATTACGAGTATCTGCTCGCAAATTCAATTAACGCCAAGGGGATGCTGGCAGCGATACAAAATAACCAGACAAATAGAAACAGTTACCATAGATAGCGATATTGATAGGGTTGAGTTGGGAGTTTGCTTGTACAGCATTGACGCTTGAATTTATCTTGCCATTCACTTGCTTCCGTATGCAATCTACCTCCCGCTCTGTCTCTCTACGCCACCTTCTCCAGAATTTCCTAGGTTGCAATGCCATTGAGCCGAGGTGAATATTGCCAATGCAAACAGCTATGATGCAAATAAGGTTAAAAGCATTACATGGCCCTTTGCACCCTTTGGCCAAAAGCATGATTAACTCGCGCTCACTCGCTACCGCGCTAATGTATGCAAATTGACAGTTTGAAATAGACAGCCAAGCGCCCACTACTCAAACATCACGACAAAAGCTCAACCCCCCCCCTCCTCCCTTTAGCTATCGCACTCCATGCTGTTGTACCTCAAATGTTGCTCAACTTTATTTGCCATTCATTTGCTAGCGGAAATATACAATGTTAGTTTCACCGCCACTACACCCTCGCTAAGAGCAGCAGCACTGTCAGCCGTCTTTCATGCGCGCAGCTAGTCGAATATCAAAATACATCCATACTTGACTCATATCAGCGTTGAGTTGTTGGCAAAACGGCGTCACGAAGTGTGCAACAGCTGTGCAGCAAGAAAGAGTTAATTGACAGCGACGCGAGGTCGAAGGTCAGCTGTGTGTAGTCGGTAGTGTGGAGAAAAAGAGTTATATGAGTGGAATATTTACATGTATTACACATGTACGTGTGTGTGTGTGTGTGTGTACGTGTTTTATATCTGATCATGTTTGTACGTGCATAACATCTCTGATTTCACGGTCTCATTTTGTCATTTTCGCAAATATGCTAAGTTGCTGGCGTCGTAAATTTTTTTATTGCATTCCTTTTGGCATTGCTGTTGGCGGATATTAAATTGCGCTCACGGTTGCTTGTGTTTTTGCGCTCTTTATTGCATAATTATTTTTAATAGTCATATTTTATGCTTGTTACCTAGATCGTTAAGTAAATGCGCCTAAAAGTGCGTCAATAAAACGTAGTTTTTCATTTTCTTGTTAAATTTTTGCATTATTTATCTTATATGAAATGTACGAACAAAACCTTTGTTTTTTTTGCTTCACGTTTCTTTTGTTTTCATGCATCAAATAGTATCCAAAGGGCTTCAAAGCTTTGAAATTCGATTTGGTTTTCATGCATATGAGGTAATAAGTTTCGGTAAATTGAAGGTAACCTTGTAGATTTGCTAAATCTTCTCTTCTACTTTTTAACTATCGCTTGAAACGCCTGGGAGTTTATATCGTCATTTAGCTCATATACCACATACAGCTCATCATTTCAACGACCCAACGACATAAAGACCTTGAAAAATTTTTCTCGCGCACTGCGCGGCTAATGAAGTTGTTGTTGTTGTTGTAACAGCATAAAACATTCCCCATAAAATTTTGGGAAATGCTGCTGAAGTGACAGTCCTTGGCCGGATATAGATCCGGGTCGTTCCGGTATCGTAGAACCGACTGTCGTGGGAACGCTAATGAAGTCAATGACGTCGCTGTTATCGCCACACACCAGCAATTGTATACCTTAAAAAAGATAGTTCCTGACCGGTTTAATGCTGCAGCTCGTATTATCTTTTCCAACATAATGTTAAAGAATTTGCACGTTAGGGAGTCTCGCTGTCGGAAAAATCGTTTGATATCAAACAGCTCGGAGAGATCCTTGTATTTTACATAATCGTATCAGTTCGGCAAACTTATTCTCTGGCTGTCCAAAAGCGGATCTAAATTGACAAAGAGATGGTGGTGTGTCCATCCTCTTCTCATGGGTATTCTCCAATATCTGGCGTATCCTGAATATCTGGTCGATGATGAACTTCGCCTGCCCATATTTCGCCCGTTCATGGTTATCGTAGCTGGTAATCTAATAGCGACTTTGTTGTTCCGTAGCCGCATTATTGCCACTTGAACTTTGTCGAAGTTAGATGACGGGATGACAATAATGTCATCAGCGATTTGGGGTTCGGGATCTTCATCTTCTCTGGCATTTAGTTCAATGGGGAAATGTTTCCTCGATTAAAATGATCTTAAAACCTGTCAACTAGCAATTCAAGCTTTTTGCACTCACGAATTCAGAGTATTTTTTCCTTCTACGAATATTACGTTTCTATTCCTTTCTCAATCACCCGTAGCGCTCCCACAAAAGCAGTACGTACAGAGTGGTAAATTTGCTCCCAATGCTTGTGAATTTCCAGTTAACGTAATTATTCTAACAGGACCTTTCTTCGATTTTAAAACTTTCCGTAAGCCGCCAAACATTTTGGTAAGGTTTTTGGTCCGATTAGCAAAGCAGTGCTCTTAGTGAGAAGGTGTGATAATCGAGTGCCGAATCCTGTAGCTGTCTGTTGCGATTTTCGCTTCCCGACATCGAGCTTTGCTTGTGTATTTAGACGCAGGATAATAATCATAGTCGATGTTCAATCCTCAGAGTATACGCTCATCTATTTCACCTTTGTTCATAGCCCCGTACTGGCCCCTAGCACTGCATGCTGGAAGGATCGGCTTACCCTTCAACAGATTCTGGATAGACCCGAGCGCAGGGCAGACCGCCCAACCGTTACTGTTCGAGTGCTGAGCCCTCGCTAGGATGATACCAAATATACTAGGTAAACCATTCATGCAGGTCATTTCAGAGTGCAGCCGCCTCTCGCTGTATGAGATACTGAAATCCATTAGACCCGCCGTATGGCTTTAGGTTGCACGAGTTGTGGAATCCAAATGTAAAATTTGCTATTCGCTTGTCACCACAGTGACAATCTACTTAAACCAACCATTAGTGGAGAATACAGTGACTATAGATCTCTTCTTGTGAAATACTTGCGCCTAAATCTGAAGGCATAGCTGTTCTAATTGATTGAAAACAGTACTTTTTGAATCGAGGCTGGCATTTATGAACGCAACTTTTTACAAGCCAAATACTAACATCTAATCTAAGGCGGAACTAGAAACTTATAAGCATAATTGAAATACGGATCGCATCACTTGTTACTCTAGTAACATTGGCCCGAAAGTAAAACTCAATTAAAGTTATAAAAATTATAGCTAACGCTCTTATCAAAAGCAAATACTGATTGCAAAACTCCAACGTAATCAAACTGATTTCCTAATGTTTATAGACTGACTCATTTCCATTGTCTGTATGAATAAAGCAAAGTTATCAAACTATTAATGATCTTCTAAAAAATATTCATTGCAATTATCTGAAAGGCATAGTTTTCCAAACCAAAATTACTACGCTACATTAAACGGATGTTTGTGTAAAGTTAACTGAAAGTATGCGAAGTAAACGCAAATAATTTATACAAAGTATGCATTTCTTCGAAAGGAAGAAGTCAATTAAAAGTTTGCATCTGCAATTTGCCTAGACACAAAGACGTTTGCGACAGAACGCGCGCCAAAAAGTATACCAAAATAACTTTGTAATCTAGCAGTAAATTTCGTGGGAGAGCTACACCGAAAAGTAAGTTACAGCGATTGGTAATTTACACAAGAAATGCGCATGTTTTCGCGCCTATAGATATGCCATCAAGTTTAGAAATTGTATTAGTAGTAACTAGTTAAACTGGTTGTAGCTGCTAAAATTCCACATTAAAACAACTGTTATACAATTACGCCCAAAGGTATGCAGCTAAAAATGTTATAATTTAAATGTAGCGTTAGATTCGGTTTGAATTATTTTGCAAGTATATACTAATTTATGAACTTCGTCGCCAAGCAATGCCCTTTTATTTCACACACAAGAATGCCAAAAACTTAATCACAACTTTTCCGTTTCAATTATTTTCTAAGCTCCACTAACTGCACTGCACCGCTAAGCAGCTATAAGTATGCAACAAAATTTATTAAACACTAAATACCCCAAATATGGGTAGTATAGTTACCGACGCTTTGCGCGCGCTTTGTGGCTACACAACTACACAGAATCTCGTTTAGATTGCGCGAAAGTTTCAAGTGTGCTGTCTGTGTGTGTGTTAGTGTATTTAGGAACAAACGGCTTTTTTTAAAGCATAACAAAAACCAACAAGCCTGAAAGTATGCTACGCGCACACAACTTTTCCCATCATACCATTACGAAATTGAGTCAAATTTAATTTTCCACGTACTTTTTGCCGGAACAGGAGGGAAGGAGGACTGTCGCTAGACGACAGTGACTGCTTGTTTGTTTATTTGCTTTTGGCTAAACAAAAGTGCTTAAAAAATATGCTGCTTATTGAAAAGTTTGCGCTAAGCGCACAGAGCGGTTGACAGAGGTAGGAAATTGAAGATGAAACGGAAAATTGAAAAAGGGAAAAGTGATGGTGGAATAGGAGGGAACGGGTGCATACAGCACAGTAGGTTATATTGAATGATAAGAGCGATGCAAAAAAAAGTGTTGGAAAGCAGTAGAGACGAGGCTGGAGCAGAATTAGGTCGAGTAGCGTGCGACTCAGCGTATGGGCGCTAATGTTGGGTGGTGTGAGTTTTAGAAACGGCTACAAAGAGCTCAAAAAAGTTTATGCAACAAGTGAAACAGCAAACGCGATTATGGAAGTGAGGGTAGAGAGAAAGTTTTCGAACATTTTATTTTTCTAATACCCACTCACCTAAATATTTTCGCGGTCATGTTAAGGTAAGCAACTTGCGACGCAGAGTTGTTATAATGTTGCCATTACATTTGAATGGCGCAGGTATTGTATTGCATACCGCCAGGGGTAATAAAGTTGTGCGCTTAAACACGACAAGTTTCAAGTTACAACCGCAACATAATTAGCTACAAATATACAAAAATTTCCAAATTTTGGACTAGGGTGGCATTGCCAGCGGGCAAAGGTCTCGTGAAAAGTTACACTTTTGCAATGCAAACATAAATTTCACTCCTTTGCCAATACTCTCCGTAACTAACCGCCAATAACTGCGCGCAAACAACTGAAACAACAAAAAAAAATATTGCAACAACATTGCCAGCTAATCAATTAAATGCCAAACCACAACAAAACCGATAGTATACAGTTAGCTACTCGACTGCGTGTCCTTGGCCAATCAACAACAGTTACAACAAACTATAGCTATATGCATACATACAAACAACAAAAATAACTTATTTATATAGTGATTGAAATTAGCAAGCTGACGCTCAACGAACCAGCAGCCAAACTGTGAAACCACTAATTTTCAAACCAACCAACCAACCAGTGCCACATCAACAACCAATTCATCTTATAGCCGCGCGCTTTCGCTGCTACTTGGATATAAATTTTATTGTTGCCTTGCTGAGGCTTTGAAATTTATGAGCAGCACAACCACAAAATCAAAACGCCCGCGCCCTCATCTGTTCTCTCAATATGCGCTCTCCTGTGGTAGCTTTCATTCTTTCAATTCTATACCCGCATTCACGTTTTATAGGTCAGCATAGGCGTCGTTTGTTCACAGCTAAATTAATTAAAGGTAGCACTTATGCTTATCCAGAATCAAGGCATACTTTTCGGTAGAGCAACACACTGTGTATGCACATTAGGGTGGGTGAATAAATAGTTTGGTATTTTTAGATGCTATAGATAATTCTAAGATAAATTGTAGAACAATCAATGGTTGGAAATAAGTTCCGAGCCTTGAATTAAAAAAAAAGCATCTCTTCAAAAATTTTTATCAAAAATTTTATAAATTTTTTTTGTAGTAAATTTAGTTTCAGTGCAATAAATTTCCATAGATTTTTACTTTTGTTTTTTCAGATGAAAATGCTCAAGATTTTCTACCATATTTTGTGCACGCACTAAACAAAATTTATTTTAGTATGTCGAACATTTTTCATTCGCACAATTTGGCTCACCCTAATGTTTATAGTGCTACATATACATACAAATTATTAACTGTATGCACACACAATTAAATATCGCACTGGCAGCCAGAGCAAATACAAATCTACCTACTACGATTTAAGTAATAAATTACTTCTATTGTATTAATAGGTAAAAGCATAATTGTAGGCGCACGCACGCACTATTCGTACACTGATTAACATTGTGCTAATGTGTAATTAACGCGCGATTGCTAACCTTGATGAGAGCATATTGAAACGACTTATGACTACATAATGGAAATGAGTGCAATAAAAATGTATAAATGTAAATTGTTGCATAATTTTAGGCGTGCAGGTTATAATAATATTTTTTCGTTTATTATAGAAAAGGTTAAAAGCGAACCCCCTACTGTGAAAAACAGTAACAAAACTACTGAAAAATTTGAAAAATGTATGGCATACTTTTGGGCGCATAGGCATATAGTTAAGAAAAAAGGCATCTAAGTGACTATCGTAAGCAATGTATGAACGCAAAAAGTTCAGAATAAACGTACAAGTGCTACTAAAAATTTGGGAAATGTATGGCATACTTTTAGGCGCAGGCCATTAAATTTTAAAACTAGGCGTCAAAGTAATCTCTAATTATCATATGCAAGGTATTAGCGCAAAAAGCTCAGAATAAAAGACAAGTGCATGAACTACTAAGCCTAGGTTTAGGCTACAATAAAAGCTCTTCATTAAAAATTTAAAATACAGTCTAAAATGCAAGAAAATTTCAAGGTAAGCAAATCATTAAGCATATGCATATCTTAATATCCCTTATTTTTAAACTAAAACAAGTACTTCTTTTTTGGTAGTTCAAACGCCTAAAAGTATGTCACAGCTATTTAAACTTTTCTATGCTCAAAATAATATCAGAAAGCGACATATCTTCTCTGACACAACAATGTCATTTAAATTCAATTAATAATTATACAGAGCTGGAAGCTGTAAGCACTGCGCCTAAAGGTATGCACATATTTTATCCACTACGAATTATATTAATATTTTTTTAAAGCTAGCTACGCTCCCACCTCCATTTTACGAAATTCGCGCACAAAAATATACGCAGTTATTTGGAATACTTATTCAAACTTTACCCTAAACTCTAAAGTATAACTTCCGCTACAATAAATGCAGTTATGGTTAAATCAACTGTAACTTAATAAATAATTTGGTGCTTAACTTGCACTAGTAAAAGTGGCTCTATGAATCATTTTGAAATAAATTGCATACTTTTGCATCAAATACAGAAAAGGCTAATTTTGAACATGTTTTTCCGTAACAGCCTAATTGGCTAATGTAGCAATGGAAAAGTTGAAGATTTACAGGCGGTAATCCGATCGCTTTGACAAATTTTGTCACATGAAAACTATGACGCCGAATACAAACATTGTTTCGCCGTTACACATACTCAGTGGGTCATAATAAGAACAATGACAGTTGTTATCGTTACAACGCTTAACTTAAGGTTTTGCGCCATATTTTTAGGCGCAGTAACTAAGAAAGTTATCATACGTTAATTTTTTTATAGGGGTGGGAATTAATCTCCCTATAGTTACTTTTTCGACTGCAATCGGATTTTTAGAAGGGTTGCATACTTTTGGGCTTATCAAATTTTTAAATTATATTTTTAATGGAGCTATCCATATGGAAATTCTCAGGCAGGAACTAATATTTGTAACATATTTTATTATATTTTCCGATTATTATTGTAATGCCGAAATATTCTTCCTTCTATTCTGCTTGAATAGGTCATATCACTCGAAGGCTGGACCGATATTATGTACTATGTACAGGATGCACACAGCTTTTGGGATTGGATATATTTTGTGCTTTTAATTGTGGTAAGTAAAAGATGAAAATTTCAAAAACCAATTTTATACATAAAAAATTATATATTACATATTGTGACTATAGTTACCAGTGACTAATGTGGTATTCTATGGTATGGGTGGTAAGGCTAATGTCAGCATTTTAATCACAGTATTTGTGGTGAAACCAATCGAAGACCCAAAATTGTGTACATTAAAAAAATGTAAAGCAAGACTTTGCTTTGGAATGTGGAAATAATTTTTTTACGGTACAAATATAAAAGGATTACAAAATTAAGAAAGTGTCACCTATTTTAATTTGTACAAAATTGCTGCTTCTTTCGATATATCGTTTTATTTTTTCTGGTGTGGTGATATAATACAACATTTCTTACTCGAACGTAGACTACAAAGAAGTTACATCACTCCCACGCTTCCTCTAACAGAAAATTTTGTCTTATTTCAACATACTAGAACTAATTAAACTTTTGCTGGTTGATATTAGAATCTGATTAAATCTAATTAGTTTTTGTGAGTCGTGAATCGGGCGAGAGTTCTTGCCATAGGAAACGAAAGGCCATGCAACCTTTTTATAATCTATTTTCTTTGCCACAATCACTTTCTCATATCAATCAGCGAACGTCAAATTTGTGCTAGCATGGTGAAATGAGCTAAAATGCTCTGTTAGCGCTTCAGGTGGAATTATGCAACTCTTTAGTAATCTACGTCAATAGCAAATCCCTTAAGTTTTTATCGTTTTTGCTTTGAGCTCGTCTTACACGAGGGGACTATCTAAAGGTCACTTAGTTGGTCTTTAAAAATTTAAATAGGTATATCAAATCATTGACGGAACTTCTTTTTAAATTTCAAAACGATCGGCTGAAATGTAGATGAGAAAACGCAAAATAGCTGAAGATGGATCAGACGAAATTCCACCACAACGCAAGGTGCAACTCGCGTTGTGATTCGCTCCGGTTTTTGGCGTAAACAAAAGCCACTACAAATATTCAGGCGGCACATTTGTCTGTAGAGTACAATCCTTGAGAAGGTCGACCCAAATCTTCCACGGATGATATTACTGTGACTCTGGTGAAGTCCAAAGATCCACGAACGACACAGAAGAACGTTTGATAACATACGTTCTTTGCACAAGAGATGATTGCTGATAAATTGAGCGGAGATGTAACAATCATCTGGTATACAAGAAGAATTCTGCTTGATGGATTTGATGAATTTTAAAAGAGCCTCAAAAGGATGGTCTAGTGGATTTTTCCCGGGAAAAGGGTCAAATGGTAAACGCAAAATGGGATACCGTAGACGGCTTATCAAAAGCTTTCAAAAATTTATTGGAAAACCGGAAGAATTTTCAGATCTTGACAACCCCCCAGCTCACACTGCAAAACTAACGAGTAACTTTATTGCGATCTCTGGCATCAAAGAAATACGCCTTGTGATTTCTGATTATTCCCAACAATGAAATGAAATATGAGGAGAAAAGTCTTAAACAGCAAAGCGGAGAAAATTGATGCAGTTAATAGTGAACTTTATAACTTAAAAAGCAAGATTTTAAAGGCAGTTTTGAGAAGTGGGAATACAAGCTTAAAAAGTGCATTAAAATCAATGGCGACTATGGAGAGAAGATAAAGGAGACGAAGATTAAGAACAAATGTGCAAAAATTTTCTTTGTTTTATTTTTTCTGGTCAACTAAGCGAACTTTCGTTAGTTCTACCATACGTTACATTATTTAAAAAAAAAAATCTACCACTATGACGAATCATTTCATCGTGCTTAGTACTTTTAAGTTACTTTTTTTTAGTTTTTTAAGTTATTCTGACCTTGCTATTTATTTCATTGTCTTTCGCATGAGTACAAATGACGGCAAGGTCGAAAAAACTTACCTTTTTTTTGCGGTTTTCATACCTGCGTACAGGTGCCAGCTCAAAGGCATTAAATAGCAATAAAATAAAAGTGGGAATGTGGTGAAAAAAAAAAATCAATTTACGCATAGCTCAGCTAAGGGACTGCAAGTGGTCGGTCCCAGGGCGCTTTCGACACGAAGCGCGAGGTCAAATTTGTGAAAACACAAAACCACAAATGTACGCGCGAATACAAAAGAAAAAAAGAGGAGAATTCTTGCATGCGTATGTTGTACAAATGTGCATGGCATTAACCAAAAGGGCATTGAGATTTTCTGATATTTATTCCCTTTGCTTTGGCACTCAGCGCTTGGTTTGCTTTCGTCGCTGAAAATAAAGTGAAAAAGGTATAGCAAAAAGTTGATGGCAAAAAGCACGAGAATTACTACACAAATATATTCGCACAAAAATTGTACAAGCAAAGTAAGGCAGTTAAAGTAAAACAAAGCAAACATTTTTTTTTTTTTAACAAAAGTCAGCAAAAACTACCTTTGCTTTTTCGTTGCTGCCTTTGATGCGCGCCCACAGTCATGGCAAGTATGTATGTGTTTATTATGTAGCTTGACTATCGTGTGCCCGCGCCTAAATGTATATTTGGCTGGCAACAAAAAACCAGCCTAAACGCCCAACCTTTTTAGTTGTTTGTTTGGTTGGTTATTTTTGACTAAACAGCCCAGCTGTCTACCACGCCTCTTGACGCCAGTCAAACAGTCCATTCGCCATTGAATTCTGCATGCCAGCAAACAAGCAACGTCTAAACGTATGCTAAGCAAAACGTTGCGGTTGAATGGTTGAGGCTGTGCGCTGTGCGCGTCGTCCAAAATGAAATGAAGCGTAAAAATTTAATATTTAATATGAATGAAAACGTTTAGCCGTGAGCCGTGAGCCGTGAGCCGTCCAGCCAAAAAGTGAAACGAGCAGCTGAAAAAGGTAAACTCCTCCACTACCTTAGCTTATGCAACAGATTTTTCGAAAGCCAAAAATTGTAGTGGCTTTTGCTGGCAAAGCTCAGCGCCCTCTTTTACTCTACCAACTCCCACCATTGTGTGCCTATTTTCTTTTCATTTCCCTTCCATACAATCAAAACACCAGCTCCACAATTTCTATGCGCTGATTTATTAATATTCAATATTTCCGCTTAGATTTCAATTGATTTTTAACATTTCATTTGCTGTCGTCTCGCTGCGCTGCAGGCAACATTTAATTTAGCTTAGCAGGCGCTTTCTTGTGTGAAATATTTTTTTTGTTTTTTTTTTTTTTTTTGCTTACTCAACCGCAGTATTTTGTGCTTATACAGCGGATTTTGAACAGGAAATGAATAGGAAAAGAAAAATTGTCTACGTCAGCAGCAAACCATGTAATTTATCAGCCAATTAGTGTAAGAAATTGTGCGTATTTAGGTATAGCGCCTGGAAGTATGTGGGTTTAGTTTTTTTTTTTTTGACGTTTCAGGCACGCTTACTAGTAGCGGCAGTCTTTTCAGAATGTAACATGAAGAATTATAATAGAAAATATTCGTTATGTTAGAAAATATCCAGCATTTGAACAAAAAAAAAAAAGAAGCTTCTCGTAAGACACTCGCCGAAAAGCATGCCTTTTCAATATTTACTACTTTCGAAAAATTTTGAAACATTTTTTTTTTCATTTGAAAACAAGAAAGTCTCAATGGGCAGAAGAAATCTTAGTTACCTGGAAATTATTTCTACCTAATCATCTTGTCTAGGTTCATTAAAAATATACTGCTTTGACTACATGCAACCTACTTCCGGGCGCTTTAGAAAAATTTCACAATTTTTGAAATGGCAATAACGCTTCCAGTGTGGTCGCACGTTTGCTCATTAGAGCCGAACATCTGCACAGTAGATGCTCAACGTGCTCATTTTCATGAGTAGCTCATTTCATTATAGCGTCTGCAGTAATCATTGTGAGCAATGCGAAGTCTAATTTTTTAATTCTATAATTTTTTAATTCTACATTCTGGCGCTATGCGTCTTCGTTCAGCAGATTGCCCCTGTTTTGTTAATCCTATTGAGACTGGTATCGGTACTTAATTTGAGGTTGTCACTTTGGCTAGCTGATTGGCTGCCTCATATCCAGCTATGTTGCGATGCCCGGGAACCCAAAATAAATCTGCTGAGAGTTGGTTGCAGGCTTCATTCAACAGAGTCCTGCATTGCTTAACGCGCTTCGATTTCGTTATGAAAGATGCGAGAGCCAATATGGCCGCGTGGCTATCTGAGAACAAGGCTGCACGTTTTTACTTGAAAATGACCATGACTCTAAAGTGCGGCAGGTTTTGCTATAGCAGAAACTTCTGTTTGAAAAGCACTAGTAAAATTAAGCGAGGATGGTAAGATTTCACCTCTCATAAACAGCCGGTAAATTTCCCTGCCCTAGCACCTTGTCACATCTTGGAACCGTCAGTGTATATGTGGTGATTCCTGGTGGACATTTCAAATCCACTAACCCATTCAGATCTTGACGATATTAGAACTCTAAAGGGCCTATGCAAGTATATTTCGAGCTTCCTTTAATCAGTGCCCTGTCTGGTCGAGGCGGGAAGGAGAGAAAGAGCTTTACTATACCCTTTCATCCTTTCCTTCCACAGGCTCCTTGTTCTTACAGGAGATGTGCAACAACATTTAGGGCATCCGTAGGACATATTCTCAACGCCAACACCAACCCAATGCACGCTAATCTCTTCGTTCCCACGGCAGTCAGTTCTACGATACCGGAACGACCCGGATTTATTTCCGGCCAAGGGCTGTCACTTCAGCAGCATTCTACAAAATTTAATGGGGAATATTGTATGCTGTTACAACAACAACAACAACAACAACAACAACAACAACGCTACTCTCTGCACTCTACCAAGCTTGACTTGGGTCTAGAGATAACGTTAGGCTGTTTACTAGACCAGGGAACCATAGCATACAATTTGATGAACTACGGCTGTATACACACAAAGGACTATTTTAGAAAGTAGACCTCCGTCTTCCCGCCAGCCACAGTAAAACACGATGTTCGCTTAGTTCAATCCCTCTTCGCTATCAGATTTCCAAATTAGCTTAGGATCTAGTACGTTTTCTAGATACCTTGTTTGATTGGATAAACGAAGTGTTTGAACATTCGGCTTTGGTAGATCTGGTAGCGAGGATCTTGGTATGTTTTATCTGCTTTAACATCTAAACTACAAAGCTGTCTCTTACTAATAAATACACTCCTACCTATGCTATGTGTTCCTCATAGTACGTATTAAAGAATTTACCTAAAAGTATGCAAATGTAAGCAAACAGATTTACGAGTGTCGCTTAAATTTAATCAGAATTTTAATCTATGTTGTTGCAGAGATATTCATATAATTATACAACGACTCTATTGTAAATAAGATGTGTAACGTAAATTGATTTCGACAGCTAATTAATTAGTCGCATATGTACAAATGTAATACACTTTTTGGCGTACAAGAATACAATGTGCAAGTTTGAGAACAAGGCGGCACATTTTCTATTTGTAAATTACACGTTGGAAACAAAGTAAAGTAAATTTTGTAGAAAATAAAAAAAAATAAAAAAATTGCAAGAAATACACACAAGCAGCAAAAAGTTGGCACGTTGGCTTTGAGGAAGCTTTACAATTAATAAACCTATATTGCACTTTTTTAGGAAAATAAATTTGCTGTCATCCTTGCAATTTATATATCTACTAGTGGTAAAAGCCCGTCGCTTGATGGAATCCAAACATTTTGTATCCGTGAAAATAACCCGTTACAAAGGTATTAAAACTGTTATCTTTTTGTAATGCATGCCTTTAGGCTGAATGTAATGGAGCTAACAGTTTGAGGGATATGTGGTGAGTGGAAGGATGCTCGGCTTTTATATGTATATTAGATAATGAGCTTCAAAAAAGAGCTGTGCTTAAAACTATACCACTCTTATAGTTTCAAATTCAAGTTTGATCAAAATTCCTAGTTGAAGCGAAATTCTTCTTGTTATTATACTAAGTTTTTAAAATAAATATTAATTTATAAAGGTAGTATTACCTAAAATCTTGAGCACAGGAATTCTGTAACGCCATTGTATAGAATTAAGATGCCTTAAAAAGTACTTATATTCATGAAGGCATATGCTTGTATTTAGGTACATAAATAATACCTCCGCCAGTGCTCATCTCCACTAATTTGCACTTCGCCACCACTCGTACGTCACAAAGCGGCACCTTCACATACAAAGCTACATGCCCAAGGATATGTTTGTTTGTAGATCAAGGTAAACTCAGAAATTTTACAAATGCACAAAAACAAGCACTTGTTTAGGGATAACAAATTCAATTTAGTTGTTGCCGCAGGACATGAGTGCCAAAATAAATGTGACAGTCTCGAAAAAGGCTAGCAATGGAACAAACAAAAAAAAAAGAGGGAGAATTAAAACAGGAAAATTAGAAAGTATCAGTACATACACAACATGATGAGTAGGGGGATAGCGGCATACGTAGGAAGAAGGAATTTGTTAAAATTAAAAGGAAGGTAAATAGATTTAAAACTCTTAATCATTTTAAGACTGCGATTAGTACTTCCAGTACAGCAGAAAGCACTATGTTAAATTTTTGTCGCCACAAATGTGTTATATGAGTAACAAAATTTAGAAAAAAATATGCAAAATGAATGAAAAAAGATATAATACGATACCAGCTAAAAGTTTGCTAAATGAAAAATGGTCTGCTGTAAAATAAGAGAGAGAATATACAAATGAAAGACAATCAGCCGCTTAGGAAGCCATGGGGAACAGGTAATTAATTATCTTTTGCATATGTTGTCTACTTTTAGGTGCAAAAAAAAAACATTGCAGATGAAACTTTAGCTGAGCTTGAGCCAGATTGATGATTGATCGAATAGCATCTAAATTTTATAAACCAAAATGATTTCACGAGCGCTGTTAGATAACATAACTGTTGCGAGAATCTATTGCGATCACTTCGATGCTTCTTGAGACAATTCTAATAACCCTTCCAATAACACTTCATCCTTGTTCAAGAGCATTAAGCTCAATTGCAAACAAAGACTTCACTCTTTGTCAAAACAAAAGCCATATTTTACTTCCAACCCAAACAAAAGAGCTATCGAAAATATGTGGTGTTAACCGGACTCAGCTTCAAGTAGCCCAAAACTCCATGGATATATATTTTTTTTTAAATATATCAAGGCTTCAAAATAAACGAACTTTTCAGAATGCTGGAGTGCAAGCAATTGAGAAAGGGGTAAAAAAATGAGAGTAGAAAATAAAAATTGAACCAAATAATCGCCCCTCATTTATGTTATTGCCTCCTGTACTCGAGTAATTCGCAGAATTATAGATTTTAAATCAGGTCACATAAAATACCAAAGCCATACAGGCAAATTGAAAAGGAACTCCATCGCTCGCAGCTCTGGTTCAGCTGAAAAGGGACGAAACTCACAATCGGACCATAAAGCGAAAAAAGCTCGACATAGGGCGAACAGAATCTAATACATAATTAAGGGAGGCTCACAGCAAATTGGAAAAAATAGCCAACCAGAATAACCCAGAATCAGAAGAAAATCAGACAAAAAGAGTACGATTTTCTTTTTGTTGAAAAGGGAAGAAGCAAAACTTTAAGCCCACGCTTAGCTATAAGAGGATGGAGCGTATGATCGAAAAGGAGATAGTTCAAACTCGAATTCAGCTAGAGAGAAGAAACACAAAGATTTCCAACTTGCACTGTGCATTAAGGATTAGACATTAAGAGACATTATCTCAGCCTAAACTGAGAGTAATTTTAGATTGGAGAGAAAACTCAAAAGCTGTGAATAAGGGCGTACTAGAAATTCGCAAAACAGAAGTGGCAATTAATAGTAGCATTAATAAAAATAGTAGTAGAAATTAGAAATTAGTAAAACTGGTAGTAGAAATTGGTAAAAATAGTAGTAGAAATTAGTAAAAATAGTTGTAGAAATTAGTAGAAATAGTAGTAGTAATTAGTATTAGCATTAATGAAAATTTTCGCAGAAATTAGAAAAAATAGAAGTAGTAGTAGTAGAAAAAATAGAAGTAGTAATTGGTAGTAGTCTTAGTAAAAACAGTTGTAGAAATAAGCAGCAATAGTAGTAGTAATTAGTAGTAGGAAAGGTAAAATTAGTAGTAGAGATTAGTACATAGCGGACGAAATTAAAAAAATAGTAGTAGTAGCAGAAATTATAAAAACTAGTAGCGGAAATTAGTAAAACTAGTAGTAGAAATTGGTAAAAAATAGTAAGAAATTAGTAAAAATAGTTGGAAAAATTAGTAAAAATAGTTGGAGAAATTAGTAGAAATAGTAGTAGTAATTAGTATTAGCATTAATGAAAATTTTTGCAGAAATTAGAAAAAATAGAAGTAGTAGTAGAAGAAATAATAGAAGTAGTAATTAGTAGTAGCCTTAGTAAAAATAGTTGTAGAAATAAGTAGAAATAGTAGTAGTAATTAGTAGTAGGAAAGGTAAAATTAGTAGTAGAGATTAGTACATAGCGGACGAAATTAAAAAAATAGTAGTAGTAGCAGAAATTATAAAAACTAGTAGCGGAAATTAGTAAAACTAGTAGTAGAAATTAGTAAATATAGCGGTAGTAATTAAAAGTAGTATAAATAAAAAAAGCAGTAGTAATTAATAGTAGCATTGATAAAAAATAGTAGTAGTAGTACTACGACTTATTAAGAGTTGTAGTGGTAGTAATTAGTAGTAGTAGTAGAAGTAGTAGTAGTAGAAGTAGTAGTAGTAGAAGTAGTAGTAGTAGAAGTAGTAGTAGTAAAAGTAGTAGTAGTGGTTGTAGTGTTGAACCAGTCCCGAATTACAGAAAGGTTTTGACGCGATTCTAACGCGACTTCTGTGACGCGATGTAAAAAATCACTGAAGTTTTACTTCAAAAATCTATTGCCAGAGCGCACTATAAGTAATGGCCTAGGTATGATAAATTACTTAAGTATTATCTCATCCAGCTGATAGTCATTAATTAAAAATTTTCTCTAAACTAAAATATATAGAACCTCATAACCAAATGACTAGTGAATTTACTACAAATAGCTCAGTGCATTTACTTAAAATAAAATTAGCATCATCAAAACCACACGTCGTATGCTCAAACGACAAACTTGCGGTTTCCAGCTGTAAGCGTTTGTTCAAAAGTTGAAAATGGGGAGGTACGCACACATGCTCATATGAAGTATGAATTTGCATGCATATATATGTATGTTTACTTATCTTTACTTCTTTTTTTCAACACTTTTGCACGACTGCACCTGATAAGTTAGTTTGCTCCCCTTTGTACTTTATTTCCGCTAACTTTGTTGTTGTTGTTGTTGTTTTAACTGTCTTGTATATGACCTCAAACTGTCATAACCTGCCTAAGCTAACGTAAAGGCGAAACAACCAAGCGCCTTCGTACTCTGAGTTTTTATACCAGTTCACCACAACCTGTTTGTGCTCCTTAAGGTATGCAAACAAAGCACTGCGCTTTGTGTATTTTTTTCTTGTCGCCGCCGTGATTGCTGCGACTGACAATGTGGCAGCGACAAGCAGCGTAACTTTTTTATAAACACATAGTACTTTTCTCTTATACTATTTTTGTTCATTTTCTCGCTTTCAACCCAAGTTTATCTGTCTTACTCTATTATTTGTTGCTGCTATGGTAGCAGCTGTTCTTGCTGAATTTTCATTTTAAACTTTTTCACTTTTCACAAAAAGTGTCATAATGGCTCATATGCTATGTAGAGTGCGGGAGGGTGGGTGTGTCGTAGTTGTTGCTTACTAAATATGCGAATTGTTTTATTGTTGCTGTTGCTGTTGCTGTGTGCTACAGCTGCTGCTGTTTTGCTGTGCATCGCGTTGCGCATTTCTCGCGAATTGTGTGTATATTTTTCATTTAACTTTCTATCTAAACTTGTAGATAGCCAGCTGAGCATATTCGCCGTTTGAACTGCACCTCTTCAAGGGGTGTGTATAGCACATCTGTTGGTACCACATGCAAAAACCAAATTTTTTTGAAGCTGTTTTCGAGCTCAACACAAGCAACCGCACCTGCCAGTTGCTACTGCATCCCGCATGCCGCCTTTTTCGCCGCTGACTTCAAGGTAGCTTACCAGAAAATCAACAACCTAACAGCCCGAAAAATGGCGAGGAAGCAGTCATTTTAATTCCCTCACAAATAAAAAAAAAAAATATTTTAGATTCATATTAAACGTGCAAATAAGTAAAAGCGGAAGCAAATGTTGCATACCCGGCGCAGATGTTCAGTTGCCGGATATGGTAATAATGCTTTAAAAATTCCCGCGTAATGTTTTTAAAGCCAACGTCTGGGAACGAATGATTTCAATTCAGATTGAAAAAACAGGCCCCAGATGGAAAAACCTGCAAAGATTTCTGTATATTGGATCAAACATAAGTTAGTGAGTGAATTGAGCATAAACTTTCGAAAACTTGGAAAAAATGTAAAAGTAATGGGTAACTGAGTTTGTTCAAGAAAATTATTCTCATAATGATAATGATAATGATAATGATGATGATAATGATAATGATAATGATAATGATAATGATAATGATAATGATTATGATAATGATAATAATAATGATAATGATAATAATAATGATAATGATAATGATAATGATAATGCTAATGATAATGATAATGATAATGATAATGATAATGATAATGATAATGATAATGATAATGATAATGATAATGATAATGATAATGATAATGATAATGATAATGATAATGATAATAATAATGATAATGATAATGATAATGATAATGCTAATGATAATGATAATGATAATGATAATGATAATGATAATGATAATGATAATGATAATGATAATGATAATGATAATGATAATGATAATGATAATGATAATGATTATGATTATGATCATGATAATGATAATCATAATGATAATGATAATCATAATGATAATGATAATGGTAATGATGATGATAATGATAATGATAATGATAATGATAATGATAATGATAATGATAATGATAATGATAATGATAATGATAATGATAATGATAATGATTATGATTATGATTATGATCATGATAATGATAATCATAATGATAATGATAATGATAATGGTAATGATGATGATAATGATAATGATAATGATAATGATAATGATAATGATAATGATAATGATAATGATAATGATAATGATAATGATAATGATAATGATAATGATAATGATAATGATAATGATAATGATAATGATAATGATTATGATAATGATAATGATAATGATAATGATAATGATAATGATAATGATAATGATAATGATAATGATAATGATAATGATAATGATAATGATAATGATAATGATAATGATAATGATAATGATAATGATAATGATAATGATAATGATAATGATAATGATAATGATAATGATAATGATAATGATGATAATGATAATGATAATGATAATAATAATGATAATAATAATGATAATGATAATGATAATGATAATGATAATGATAATGTAATGATAATGATAATGATAATGGTAATGATAATGATAATGATAATGATAATGATAACCTAGGCCAGTTGTCTCATTACTTCATCCGTTTTTAAAAAGTCATCTGTCTATCTAAAAAAAATTAAGTAAATAATATTTTAAGAAAAAGAAGTAGCTCAAAAGTACAGAAAGTACCTAAGAAGCAAAGCAAGAAAGTAAAATTTTAAAATTAAGGTAAGTATGGGCTTCAATATCAAAAGGAGTATATACATACAATATGTTTTGGCTCCCACTGCGCAGATCTTTGCTGTGATTGCTTTATTCATTTAACACGATTTTGCTACGTTTATTTAAAAAGTTAAGAGAAAATTATTTAAATATCAACATCAGTGCTACTCCTTAGCCACTGTCATTTGCCCCACCCCTAATTTTCTCAATATTAAAAGATAAATTTTTATCAAAAATTATTAAATTTTTATCTGTTCAATTGCACCTCACCTACTCCCCTCGCCACCCACAACCGCTCAACAAACTTATTTCCCCATCTTCGTATGTTCGCTTTTTCTTAAACTTCAGCAGCGCTAACAGCACTTTGCTGCCACCCAATTCTCTTATTAAATTTGTCTGCTTGTTCTTGCTAGGTTCTACAAAACTTTTGGTTCAATTTATAATGTTTCTTTTTTTTATTAAATTTATGTTTGTTTTTCTCTTTTTATTGTGACTATCGCTGCTAATTTTTTTCTTCGACATAAACCAACGAAAAGTTTTTGCGGTTATCATTTCGCCAACTTCGGGGCGATTTAAAGTATCTTAGCGTGAAGTGTGCCTTAAAGTATACAAAGTTATTTGGTGGGATGATGTTTGTAAAGAGGCAAAGTATTGCTTTTTAAGCTGGGTATAAGAAATATGAAGAGGATTTATTTGTGGTGTTGGCAGAGTAGAAGACTGTGGAACTTTCTTATAATTACAATAAAATCTAAGGGATTATATGCAAAATTTTCACTCAAGTTGAGCGTAATAATATTAAATAGGGTTACCGTAAATTTGTAGATATTGTCAATCTAAAAATATTCTTTAGTAAACAAGCAAGAGTAAGAAATTGCATATGTAATTTCTAATTAAATTTTAAATAGAAAAAATTTTTAAAAAGTTTATAGATATTTTAATGCCATTTTATCGAAAGCATTTTTAATACGCCTTCCTGTAGAGAAAAATTCGTAAAGCGTTGTCAACTAAATTTTATTATAAAAAAAGTTAAAAACAATTTCAAAGCAAAAATATTTCAAAGTTAATATACGAAAAGATTATTCAGAAACAATTAGAAACAAATCAAAAGTAGCTGAGCTGAAAAAAAAAATGTTGGCAGGATAGCCTACTTAATATTTAATTAAAAATTTTTGAAAATTGTATATTAAAAATTGCTATTATAATTTAATTGATGCCCACACTTATTTCCGAATCACTCTTTTCGCCTTTTGAAAACAAATTGTTTCTAATTTGGTTTTTTACTATATGAAAAATAAAAAAAAATTTGAACAAGGTGGCCATGTTTTTTTTTTTTGCTTTCGAAACAGAGAAAGAGCAACTATTAAGTAATTTTTTTTTTTAATTTTTCTTCTCATACTCTGCTTGCCAGTAAAAAGGGGAAAGCGAATTGCCAACAAATTTTTTTTTTTTTTTAATTTGTATTGTGAATTATTTTTTGTAATTTTTTTTATAAAAATATAGTACATACTGAAACAGAAACCAAATACAACTCAACAAATTTTGGTTGAAACTAAAATTTTATTAAGTTGTGTAAGAAGTCTAAATTTTTAATTTGCACGTTTTTTTTTTGTTTTAGTACGAGGTGTTATTTTATAAACAAATTACCAGAAGAAACTAATAAGAAACAAATTTCAAACTTTTACTTTGAATTTTTAGAATTTGTTTTAAAATATGAATGAAAATTTTCTGAAATTTTCTATGCTTCGTAAAACGTCTGAACCTTTGACTGATGTATTTTTTTTGTTTTAGTGCGAAGTTCTCTCAATAAATTAACACGAAAAATTTTAAAAAACAAAAATGCCAGTACGACTTTCATTGGCATTCGCTGTAAATACTTTTTTTTAGTAAATATTTCTTATGTTTTTCTTAGCCTCACAAATATATTTTTTTTAAATTTTTGTTTTAAAATTTGTAAGCCACATTTTCGTTAAAAAAATATTTTGCACTGAGTAGTGAAATAATTATTTTTTTTTTAATTTCTTTCACTAAATTTAATTTGCGTACAAATATATATATGTACATATGTGTATTTTATTTAACGTTCTTAATATGAACCAAACTGGAGCCTAAATACGAGGTTTCTGGATATTTTGCCGGGTCGTAAATAAGGTTTCCTCAATAGCTCGATTCTAGCGCCACCGAGGGGTAATTAGCGTACGTATAGAGAGATTTTATGAATATCTCGATTCCTAGTAAAATTATAGCTTATCTTGTAACTACGTGTCTTAATAAGTGACGAACAGATTTGGAGCCATTGATAAAAAACAACGACAGCTTAGAACTTAAAAATAAATTGCTATAACTATTGCCCAGAAAATTAAAACTATTTAAGATAATCTTCAATGATTCAAAATCGTTAAGACAAAAGTTAAAAGCTCCGAAGTTCGAAAGACATTACAGCAATGAGATATAAAATATTTATATTACATACATACATTCACCACCCTGTTCACTCCGAAAAGTGCAAACTTTTCTTCGCCACACAAATTCATTGATGAGCAAATTAAAGTTTTATGCAAAAGTTTTGCTCTGCAATGAATAAAATGCACACATACATACAAATTATGGAATTCGCAAACACTTTTGCTCATATTGGTTACTGATCTGAGTATTTGTGGTATTTGTGTGCATACTTTCCATACCTACTGTCGGCTTTTGTCTAAAAAGTTTTGCGTCTACCTTTGTTTGTAGTTTTCTTGGATTTAGATGCAGAAATGCAATGAGCAAGGTCATATAATTTTTTGAGGTTTGGATGATTTGAATCTATTCAAATAATATTTATAGCAAAGAGGAATAGGAATAGGAATAGGGATTAGAATAGAAATAGGAATAAAAGTAGAAATAGAAATGGAAATAGCAACAGAAATAGAAGTAGGAACAGGAATAGGCAAAATAATTGGAAGAGAAATAGGAGTATATGTAATATACAGTGAAAAATATTTCGTACACAGTAAATTTTTTTTCAAAATGTTTTTCCTCTTCAAACTTGTTTGTTACTTTACGATAAAAATGAACTTCATTATTATAACAAAACCAACACAAATTAAACTTTCAAACTTCGTACAATGCCGAAAAATTGAACTAATTTGCACCAAAATTTTAATTAAAAATGTTAACTTAAAAATTTTAAATTTTCAGGAAATTAAAAAAAAAAAAATTTTTTTATTTTGCATATATTTCGAAAATTATATGTGCACATTTTTATTATCGTGTGAATTAAATTTTTAATTTTTACAGAAAACTTGCAAAACAAATGGCTAAAACTAACTTTGCTGTTTAATAATTTTTCGTCTAACTTGTTCTAAAATTTATTTAGAAAATAAAAATTGCATACAAAAATTTTTTTTGAACATACTGATTTAAAAATTAGATTTTTTTTAACATTTTGTACCCAGTACTTTAAGCTTAGGTGTGCCTAATTTTTTTTATATACATATATGTATTGAATTTTTATAGAAAATTATCAACACACAAAAAAAAATGCATTAACATGAAAAACATTTTGAATATTTCGTACAAAATTTTAATATTTTTTATTGAGATAAGTAAAATTTTGAAATTGCCGAAACAAAATTTAGTGTTGGACTACCTACATTTTTATACAAAAGTAGCAAAAAAAATTTAAAAGCACGAAAAACACTGAACATTTTGAAAAAAAGCAATCGGTATGTAATGGAAATTCGATTCAATAAAATTTGCACGAATATTTTAAATCCCAAGTTGTGTTTTGTTCCAGTTAGTAACAGTTAAAAAATAAGCTATGTGAATGATTGACTCTCTGTTATATCTAAAGCTGAATATGTTTAAATTTTTTATATTAATTTTCTGCTATTTCCATCGTCTTTCATTAACAGATACTGTACTGAAGGCTAGGAAACGAGAAATTCTTTAAAATTTTGTATGAAGTCAAAAGTTCATATATGCCAATCATTTACTCATTTATTTGCATGGCCATTTTGTAAATGGGGTCATAACTTTGGAAAATTTCTTTGTTAAAAATTTTATGTAGCTACACTTTTGCTTGAACTTTCTAGAATAAATCAACAATTTTGCTCTTCAACTTAAGTAAAAAATAAATTAAAATAATCTAGGCAATCTGCAATTGTCAGCAGAACGCTGGTATGTGTAAATTTACGAAGTAAACGTTGAGAAAAGCTAAACAGCCAAACACGTAACAAACTTAGCTCTCAACTCAAAACAACATGTTGCGTATACGACGTGTGCCACACCCCCAGCCAAGCCAAGGCACAACGAACGGCAAACAAGCCGCACAGATGGCAAGCAATGTTTTGTAAAAAGTTTTTGTCTGCAAGCGGAACACCCACATATGAACTTTATACATACAATATATATGTATGTATGTATGTATATATATTGCATATATGTATATAGTTATGCCGTTAGACGGAAGAAAAAAACTTCTCCAACGCTCTGGCCAGCTCACAGACTACGTAACTGTTTAACTATTTGACTTGCATTGTAAATTAAAAAGTTTTTGCTGCATGAAAATTTCATTGCCAACTTGGGTTACAAACTGCAATTGTCCATAATTCCTCAGCATGTCAACAAGCTGCACGTTACACATGCACGCAATGCATACGCAAATCTAAGATAAAATGCAAATTTAATAACTAAAAGAGAATAGAATTTGAAAATCTGTTGCAAATTTCTAAGGAGAGCAGTTCAAGGCGAAAGTTTTCGAATTATAAATTCGTTATTTAATATATTATATGTAAATACAGTTATACCTAAGTGCATATGTAGTATGTGTGCACACATTTGCAGATTTCAAAGTCCCTATACTACCCGCTACTCGCTTACCTCCCTCAGGTATGGGATGTCCGCTTTTAATCTCCTTGCAAAGTTGTATCTGCATTGTGGCTTCAACTGACGGAAAACTCGTAAAAGTTTTACCGCACGAAAGCTGCAACAAATAGCATAATAGCTGCTGTCGCAATCATCGACATTGGTCCAGCAAACATACCAATTGCAGATTGCAGCTTGGAGAAGTTTGTGTGTTTTTTTTTTGCAGCAATAACAATTTTATTTGTAAATTTGCTAATATGTGATGTGATGAAAAGTTGATAGCGAATCGCACCGCACGTACGAATATGAGCATATGTAAAAAATTAAATTCAAAGTGCGGGTACACTTTATCAACAAATATAAAATGCACTTGCGCTTGCAAGCGTCTAAAAGTATGCATGCGTAATTTGGGAAAGGCTTTAGTGCGTACTTTCAGGCGTATAGAATAATTAAAAGCAGTCAGTTACATCATAGAATTTTGTATCAAAAATAAAGTACTTGACAATTCAGACACTTAAACGCCTAAAAGTAGGCAAAAACTTTGAAGTTTTGTTTTACCAAAAACTTAATTGGAAAAACAAATTAGTATAAAATGGATATTGTTATGTGTCTGTATATATAGATGAGAACATTGAAAATACTTGATACTTGAATCAATACCTGAAGTTATGCAACAAAATTTACGAAATTACAATTTCAATTTAATTTAAAATGAAATTTGTGTAAACGTGCGAGTGTTCGGAAACAACGCAAAAGGAAATAGCGAATGCGTGGAGGAATTTGAACTTTTGAACGCCTAAATGTATGCAAAATATTATTTCTGTCTAAGTTGAAAAAAAAAATAATTTTTTTGTAAAAATATGAATACTTGTTTATAATATAATGTAAGTTGCATAACTAAAACATGCGAATATTCACTGAGCACCTAAATGTATGCAAAGCTAATTTTTAATAAAGGTTTATTGGAATTAAAGTAACTTGGCGTCAATGTGTGGGGGAATTTTTGTGTAAACCCTTAAAGTAAGGTGGTTGGAACACATGGAAATTGCATATGTATGTATGTATATATTGAACGCCCAAATATATGCACCAGCAATCAGTGCTATACTCAAAACGCCTAAACATATGCAATGCATTTTTTAAGAAATGTTTATATTACTTGAATTAAACCAACTTGGATGAATTACGTGTAGGATATCTGTTGACCTAAAATAAGGTAGCTAAAATATTTGGAAATTATATCCTAAGCGCCTAAAGATATGCATCGTTCATTTCCTATTTAGCGGAGAATGTTTTTAATTATTTAATTAAAAATAATAGCGATAGTAGCCGCTGAAAGGAGTATTATCACCGCTAATGTGGAACAACTTGCCAGTGCCCCTCAACACTAAACTCGCGCATAGACCAAACGCTCAGGTTCATAAATAACTGGGTAAGGTTGTACCAGTTTTGGAGAAACCGATAGGTCATCACTTATAGCGGCAGTAGAGGTCGAAAAGCAGCCAGCAAAACTCTGCTTTCGCATATCACCTGTTCTAAGGAGGTGGCGGAGTGTAACGAGGACTTGCGCGGTGCGGTTCAAACCACGTACCTTTATTTGGAGCCGGGACAGTTCTGCTCAATAGTTTTCAGATTTTTGAATGTGAATGTTGAACAAATTTCGCAACAATAAAAATATTACTTAGCGGAGTTAGAGAAAATAATCGGACCACCCCAAAATGACAACGCTTCAGGGTCTCCAAATATAATTGAGGAATTTTTATTTAAGTAATTTATTTATTTAATTTATTTAATTTACTTTGCATACCTTGTTAAAAAATCCCCAAAAAAAAGTGTTAAATAATCATTTGATTTTATTAAACTGCGCCTAATATGAATTTCTGATATTTCATTATGCGCTCGGACTATTGTAAGTTTTTAACTATTTTCGAAAGTTAGCTACGCATCTAAAAGTGCTCAACACAATCGAATGGCTATAAAGAAAAGTGTAAGATAATAACACCCATATGCTGATACACTGGCAAAACTGACCAACCTAACAGTTGCCATGTTTATTGCGCCTAAAACTATGACGCAGAATGTAACGTCGTTGTCACGTACGCAGTAGGACATAACAACTAAAATTATTGTTGTCATCGTTAGAGTTCAGGTCTTTATTTTTACTACATAATTTTAGGCGCAGTAAACATGACAACTGTCAAGTTAGTGAGTTTTGTCAGAATATAGTTGAACTAAATTGATTTGGAAAACTTTTGTACAAAATGAATTCACAATTTTTATTCCTAATTTTTTGCTCTCAACCTTTTTTCTCTCTTCCCCACAGATCGGCTCCTTTTTCATGATCAATCTCTGTCTCGTCGTTATTGCCACCCAATTTTCGGAAACGAAAAAACGTGAAATGGAACGTATGCGACAAGAGCGTGCACGCTATACCTCCACCTCAACACTGGCATCCAGTACCAACAACTCAGAGCCGGCAACCTGCTATGCGGAAATTGTCAAATACATAGCGCATCTGTGGCGGCGTTTCAAGCGACGCATGTTAAAGAAGTACAGATTATATAAGTATGATTATTATTGTTTTGATTTGATTTTGTTTATTTCGAATACTTTCAGTTACAGTTAAACCCCACAGAAAGTAATTAAACCAGAAAAAAAAAATGAAATAAAACCAATTAGGAGCAAAATATGTACATAAACTATATTTGCGTTCGAAATATTTCGTTAATGCGTGAGCTAATGAGATATAAATAGTTGACTAACAAACCTAATCCCTTAGTGCGAAATTAATAGCTTTTAAAATAGCATTATTTAACTAGTATCCACTAGCTTGATAAACTCAAAATAATTTAAAATAATATTAGCGGTTGAGCGGAAATCCCGAGAAAAAGATTATCAAACACTGAAAGCGTAATATTCTATCAAAAAATTTGAGCCTTCATTATTTTCAAATCAAATCAAATCTTTTCACAAGAAAATTCCATTAAGTTTCAGCTGTACGAAGAAAATCGTACAATCATACGTTTACATTTCATACTCCTGAAAGTATGTGACAAATATTTGGACGAAAATTGGAATACCTCGATTTAAGTATTAAAATTTGCACATAAATTAAATTTTGCAATTAGAAAATCTTTTCACTGCTGCTTAGGAAGCCACCTCTTGCGCCTAAGGATATGTTCCAAGCGCAGCACATCGATGTGCAAATTTGCTGAATGCACCTAAAGCTGCGCCATTGAAATTTAGCACACCTAAAAGTATATCACAAATATTTGCAGTGGAGTTTTCATGACGCGCTGAACATAAGCATTGCAAAAAAAATTCTTATTAGGTAATATAGGTTATACGCAAAACACTAAATGCGTTTAAATTTAACTCAAATTAATTGCACGCTCCTAAAATGAGGTCGCATATAATATTTTAATAGAAAACATTTTCAAAAGCAATACGCCCAGAAATATGTTGCTCCAAATGCAAAGCATAATTTGATAAACAGCAGCAAAGTGTTTACACACTCAAAGCCAATGAAATCAAAATACCTACATATATGCCTGAAATTATGTTACGAATGTCTCATACTGTTTTCAAAATTCCTTTTTCTTTTTACTAAAATATTATAGAGGGAGACTTTTTCAAAACTGTGTTCTAAAATAAAACATTCCGGCCAATATAAACTACGTCTTAAATTACGATATTTACGCCTGAAAATATGTTAGAACCTAAATTGTTTTCTCAAATGTGATAACCACTGAAAGCATAAAAAATTAGAGAAATTATACTGATAACAATCTCATTGGAATTTTAAGGAAAAAAATCACGCTTTAAATAGTATTTAACATGTCTATGCGCTAACAGCAAACGATGTCTACATTTAGGCTAAAAAATAAAACCGCAAATATTTTTAATATCACAATTACATTGGCAAATACAGCGAGTCTCAAATTTAAGCTATGGGGTTTTAAACGAATCCTAAGCGAATAATTTAACTAAACATTTTCAAAACAAATTCACTTTTTACAGCCAAATTTTAGGCAGCAATACGGGCAGCAGTTTTCAGTAATATTAAAAAAAACCCCCTCAAATTTTTTCAACACCTCGCAAATGTTCATATGCGAATTTAATTAAAACGCACGCTGTGCAGTTTTTTATATTTTTTTTTATTAATGCCTCGCCCAAAATTTAAGCCACGAAAAATGTGAATTGCTGCAAGCATTAAAAAAAATATTCGCGATTAATATAACAAACAATTATCTACGCTTTGTGAATGAGTTCATTTTTATTTAAACAAAAAAAAAATCTATACAGATTTTGTTTGAATTTGAAAAATTATTTTGTTTACGTTGCAAAATATATTTTCAATTTGTTAGCTTGGCTATTTCCAGTTAATTAAAGCTATTTGCTTTTTGCTTTAGTCAGTTTTTTTTTATATTTTTATATTTATTTTTATATTTACTTGCATTTTTAAGATATGTCTGTACATATGAAACAAAAATAAATGAGCGCACATTGCATGCACTTTGCATTTATTTATTCATTTGTGGTCCTTAGTTAGTGAGTTAGTTTAGCAATACAAAATATTGATTTAGTGAAATTTTGAGTGCAATTTTTTTAAAAACAAACATACAATATTTTGCATAGGATTTTTGTGCACACAAAACACTTTCATAAAATATATACGATAAATATGTACACATTTTTTCAATATTAGATTAGAGTGTTGGTGTATGTGTGAGAAAGTGTGTGGGCAAATGAAAGCAAATGTTGATCAAAGTTGATGAAATAGTGCTGAGTATATTTTTCATTCAATGATTCAATATTTCTATTGGCATGCTAATTTTTATGCTAATGCTTTCTAAAAATAAGTTGAGATTTGTTTTTTGGCTTTACAAAAGCTATATGCTAGGATATAAGCAGTGATTGCATTTGCTTTCATAAATTCACTTTTCAAAACTCATAAACATTTCTAGGACACACTAATTACACAATACGAGGGGACTAGCAAAAGTCCGCTTAGTTGATCGACAAAAAAAAAAACAAAAAAAAAATTTCTTATACTTAATCTTAATCTTCGTCTTTTTTGATCTGCTCCACATAACCGCCATTGATTTCATTGCATTTCTTAAGCCTATAGATCCACTTCTCCAAACTGTCTTCAAAATTTAGCCTTTTAAGCTTATCAAGTTCAGCATTAACCGCATCAATTAACTCCATCCTGTGCAGGACCTTTCTCTTCAAATTTCTTTTAATTTTGGAGAAAAGGGAAATCCCAAGATGTTAGCTTCGGAGAATATGGTGCTGGTCGACACAATTCCAACGCAATTCATTAGCAATCATCTCTTGCGTCAATATTGGATCTTCGCCAACTTTGGATCCCACAGCGACAGCATCAGTGAAAGATTTTGCTCGGGCTTTTCGGGGTTTGTTCTCAATAGGAAAATGCCCCGTTTGGAATCTTTGCGACCACTTAGAAATAGTCAGCAGTTACAATTGAATTTCTCATTCATGAAGAGTGACTTTAGTTTACACCGAGAGAGCAGCAGAGAGTCACAAGCGAGTTTATGTTTGCTTGTTGGTGAAATTTCGTCAGATTCATCCTCAACTATTTTGCATTTTTGACATTTAAAAACAGGTTACGTAAAATAATTCCAAAAAATTTGGTATTTTTGGTTTTTTGTTTCAAATTCACCAACTAAGCGAGCTTTCATTAGTTTCCTCGTATTCATGCAAATCCTTTAATTTTCGATCATAACACTTTCCTACACCCTCGACTTATCGAAAAATAATTTTAGTATTTTTATTGAATCAGTATATTTATCGAAACTTCTCCCCTGTACTCCTCTTCCAAAATCACTGGAGTTAGAGGCCACCCACCTGGAGAGCTATCTTCTCGAAGACAGTATCATTTTTAGGGAAAAGATAGAAAAACTCTACATTGCGCAAATCCACCACTGGCTTTTGAGCTTCCGCTATGCTCTTTAGTCCGATTGTGAATCTGAAATTTCGAGTTACAATACTTCAGGATAGCTTTATTCTGCACCGACGCGAGAGGTCGCCGAAAACAAATACACTCGTCTGCGGAGCATGAGATATGTATATGAGAAACTGCATCGAGTTTAACTCCCCCAAACTACTCTGATGACTAAGCCAGCCTTAGAGGATAGCCGACGTTTTATCCGCACAGCCCACGGCGCCAACCGGCGCTCTCACACCTTGAAATATATCTCGGACTGTCAATGGCTACCATCAGAAATACTCTTCTCCCCCCGAAACTAACGATATCGCCTGTGATGCAGTCCACGAACCGCGAGACAAGAGATTTCGCTAAATAAAAAAAACCAAACCAGCACCGTTACCCATTGAACCATATTCGAATTTACTTCAAGAAACTATTTTGACACTCATCTAGAGCCAAAGTACTCCAACCACTCATTGGTGTCGAACACAATACCCTCTCCAACTAGAAGGTACTGTTTATGTCAGTCGACTTGAACTTCCCCTGGAACGCACACTTTTTGAGGTCAGTTTTGATCCAAAACGGCAGCAACATGTTAAACTAGGATCCCTACCCTTCAGGTTGTTCAAAAACGTCAAGGTCCTAAGGTGTAAAGCCCAGGGCGTACTTGAAAAAAATCGAACCAAAACGGTGATCAACTTTTGTACGGTACTACTTTAGTATCTGACGTTCATTCCTAATCACCTGACGTTACAGCACCAAAAACCCGCATCATTTAGAGCAGCTCCTCCTTTCTCCTCATCTTTTCCATTACGCCACTTTGGTAATTGACATTTCTTGGCTTCTGATTGGTATTTGGCTAAAACCCCCCATCTGTCTTAGGGTACCTAAACAAGCGCCGAAGAATTGGGTACGATATTTTGGGTTCAGCTATCAGAAATGGCCAGCACCAGCTGTTACCGCGTTGAATACTTTCAAGGCCGGAGCATTTTCGCGGTAATGCTCATACAGATCATCGTTCCATCGTCTGCGATATTCGCGTCGCAAAGACGTAGCGGTCCATAAATCTTTCGGAGAATCTTTCTCTCGAAAACTTCAAGGGCCATCTCATCCGATGCTGACAGTGCCGATGCTTCAGCGCCATACAATAGCACGGGCATGATGAGTGACTTGTACAGTGTATTTGGTTTTGGTTCGTCGAGAGATGGCTTTACTCCGCAATTGCCTACTCAGCCCAAAGTAGCACTTGTTGGCACGAGAGATTCTAGGTTGGATTTCCTGGCTGACAGAATTTTGAATATTCTTCCTAATATTTGTGGAACGAAGACTTAGCTTCTCAGTTTATTTTCGGATTTACCCAACAATGTTTGGTCTTCAGAAGCCTAAAGGCATTACAGTTCTATTTACGGAGCTTCATGGCAGTACGAGGAATGTTGGGTTTAGAAGACATAGCGCAGTCACTTTCCTGGCAAAAATATCTTTGCACTTCCACAACAGCCTCAATAATTCGGTGGCTTAACGGCGCAGTTGTAGAGGTAAATGATGTAGATGTTCTCGGCAAACGCCAGTGGTTCCACAGTCTTATAAAAAGTGGTGCCTGGCCGGTTTAATTATGCAGCTGGAATAATCTTTTCCAATTAAAGGATAAGGAAGTCGCACGAAAGAGTTACACTGTCTGAAACCTCGTATGGGTCTGATCTAATATTTGGCGTATAGTGAATGGTCCTTGACCGGTTCAAAATTAGATGGTAAATCGTAGCTCTCATGGGAACGTGTCTGCTGTTTTTTTTTAGTTGCTGTTGTAGCAGCATACAATATTCCCCGTAAAATTGTGCGGAATGTTGCTAAAGTGGCAATCTTCGGTCGGGTCGGATATAAAGCAAGGTCGCTCCATTAGGAGAATCCGACTGTTTTTGTTCTTGTACCCCACTAGATCAAACTCAAAGTAATTATTTAATTCTAAGTCAAAAAAAATCTACCATGACACCCCTGGATTTGAGAAGAAGGATGTCACTAACGCCTATCAACTTTACCGAAGCAGATAATAGTTTTCAACAGAAAAGTAGGGTTGAATTTTTTTCATAGTTCCAGAAAAGATTTCCGCCAATTTACGGCTTTTAATTTCTTTCTGGTGATTGCGTATTTGAAGCGATTAGTTTGTTTATTTTTTTATCATTAACACACCTACCCAGGTACATTGTGCAAACGCCGTCTCTCTCATTCGCTTTTGTGTACGTTTGTATGTATGTATGTATGTTTATATTTCTATCAATAACCCAAAAAAACACATCACTCATTCACACACTGCCACAACCAGATAGGCATTCAACTCCCAGCATAACCAAATAGCAAGACAATCAGCCAGTCAGCCAATCAGCCAGTCAGACAATCAGACAGTCAGTCAGGCATGACATTCACAATTATTCATAGAAACAAAGGAGAGAGAGAAAAAAAGAAAAATATGAAATAGTTTCCCAAATGCAATTTGACACTAATATTTACACTCTGTCCTCTCTTTATGCTTCTTTAATTTGAAACGGAAACAAATATGACAAATTCAAACAACAATGAAACGAAAATGCTGCTGTGCGCGTTCATGTGTATGTGTCTGTGTCTGTGTGTGTGTGTGTGAAAAAATTGAAATGGCGTATAAATGACACAAATTACCCGGCTGACAAATATTTGCTGTCGTATGTGAAATGGCAAATGTCAACAAAATGTCACTTGCGCGCGCGCTGTAACTACAACAAAAAACATATGCACACACTCACGTCATCGCTCGTCGTCACTCGTCACATGTCATTGTCGACAATCAATTGTCGGCTGTCATAAATCGACTACAAAATAATTAATACTGCCTGCCAACAATAACTACAACTACAACAACTGAAAAACAAAATGCATACCAACCCATCCACCCACCCACCAGATACCAAAAGCAGCAGCGCAACGAGGGTCTACTCCCCAATGCCGACAATTTGACATTTTCGCCGTCGCGCATCAAATGCCATCACCCGAAGTGCCCTAAATATGGCAATCGGAAGCCGTCAAGCATACAAGATCAAATGATCACCGTTATGGTGCCGCTAAATTCCAATAATAATAATGTGAGCAATAGCAGCAACAACAATAATAATGGTATTGGTGGCGCAAATGGCGCGCGCAATTATCAAACGGGGACGGTGACAGCCGCCGCGGCAGTAGCAGCAGCAACAACAGCGACAACAATTTTGCCACCAATCGCACAAATAACAACAGCCGCAACGTCATCGCACAACTTGCCGATTAGCACCACAACAACATCAGCAACAACACCGCTAATAAATGGTGGCAACACTAGCGCTGGCTTACCGAACAATATCAGCAGCAATAACAATGCGAATGCTGTCGGTCAACAACAACAACAACAACAACAACAGCAACAGCAGCACTCATCTTCAGAGAATTCAGTACAATCGCTGGAGCAGGCGACACGCAATTCGAATTTAAAGAAATCGGCAAATCACTTGGCGCCAGATGCAGCAAAGCAGCAAACACAGGCGCAGGGTCAAGGACAGGGTCAGCAGGCAGGACAGCAGAAGACAATTTTGCTGAAATTCCCAACAAATGCTGATTCGGAGCAATTGATTGTGAGTTTGGTTCGAATTGTGAACAATATTACAGTTACATTTATTTTTAAACATTTTCAATGAGGCACGATGATTCAATAGAACTTCTACGTAATTTTAGAACAATATTTTTAAAATTCCTCTTGATTTTTTATTGGTAAGATTCAACAAATTTCTATTAAAATTATAAGCTATGTATTCAGAATTTACTATTCCGTTTTAATATTTTTCGTATTTCCCTAGATTTTTAAGCTCTTGACCTTAAACTCGTATAAGTTGAACTAATGGGTTTTGAACAGTGGTAAATTATTTTAAATTAAAAAAAAAAAATTTTGTTTTTACCAAAGTTGTTTCTTTAATAGAAAAAATTAAATTCAATCACCGTTCTGAAAATTCTGTTGAGAAAGTTTATAATGCCGATGAAACATTTTTTGCAGTTTCACTATTTATGAAAAACGTATTTAACCAAAAAAAAAAAAAAAATTAATTCCAAAAGCGTTCTGAAAATTCCGATTAAAAAATGTGAAATTTTTCTGAAAAAAAAAAATTTTTAAATCAATTATCGTTCTGAAAATTCGGATTAAAAAGTTTGAAATTTGTATGAAAATTTTCTGATTCTTCTTAAGTTTTGTACAAAAAAAAGTTAATTTAAGTTAATCTACGATCCCGATCATAGGAAAGATCCCTCGGGTTTTTTTTCAGAGTCTGCGAAGAAAAACTTTCCAGTTTGTAATAAACTTCGTGAAGTAAAAAAAAAAACGCTTAACTCTCAAAGTGTGTTTCTAAAGACTTTTTGGCAAAACTAATTTTTCAAACTTATGAAAAACTTATATAACATAAACAAATTGTTTATTCAATCATCGTGCCTCATATTTAACGTTTCTCTACACTTTGCATGGAAAAATTATGATTTTGTAGAGGAATATTTTTAGGCAATTACTTTATTATGATACACACATTTAAATGTCATAAAAAGCAGGTCTCAAAAAAATTTGTTTTAATTAAATTATATTAAACTTGCACAAAATTAAAAAAAAAAAACAAACAAAAAACAAATAATTACTTAAAAACAATTAAACAATTATTTAAAAGTATAAATATTTACAGGAAAAGGAAAATGCTTTAAAAAAACTTAAATAAAAAAAAAACAATTAAACAAAATATTATTTAAAAGAAAGTAGAAAATTATTTACATAATAAAACGTTTCCGTTTGTGTCAGCATATTTCCTTAAAAAAATATTACAAAATAAATAACAAAAAAATTAAAAAGATTTAGATTGAGAACAAATCCCACAGTAACCAATACAAAATTAAAGCAAAAATGCACAAAAAGTAACAGCAGTAAAACTTAAAAAAAATAAAAAAAAATATTAAATCAAACTAGAAAAACATTTGCAAAATAATGTATTTTCCCTTTATAAGAAAATATTTATTAAACAAAAACAAAATGAAATGAAGTTAAAAAATTATTAGAGAAAAGATTAGTTAAATTTGTTTAACAAGTACTTTCATTGAAAAAAATACACAACCACACAAAACAAACATTTTAAAAAATAAGTGATAAAACTGGCTCTTATTAAATACAAGCTACTCTGTAAATTTAATTTTTTAATATTTTATTTTTGAAACTTTTAAAAATATATTCTATAAATTACTTTTATCATGCATATGAATTTAGCTGCAGTTGGGAAACTTGGGCAAGGTATAGATATCATAAGAATTTTTTTTTTTTAATTATTTTCAATATAAAATTTGTGTTGCCCTTTTATCAAAAAATATAAAAAATACGCAACCACTGTAAATATAAACCCTTTTTGTAAATGCAATTTCATTTTTGAATTTATCACCATGATTAGAAATGTTTGTGATGTCACCAAGTTTTTCCAAAGTCATAACAGAAAATGTATAAAATTTGTAAAAAGAAACAAAAAAACAGCAATAGATAACCCTTTGGTACTTCTGTGCTTTTATATGAAATAAATATGAGGCTGTTTGTGTTGTGAATGAATTCGAAAAGTACTTTTAATATTTTGTGCAGTCTTTAGAAGAGAAAAAAATTTAATTTTAAAAATTTCCATTTTAATTGCATTACGTTTGTTATATTTATATAGCACCTTAAAAAAATTTCGATAATACTTGCTTTATCATAAAAATCTATACAATTTAATTAAGCTATCTCTTTTCTTAAAAATTTATTTTTACTTTATTTGTTTTTCTATCCCTTTTCGTCTCCCTCTACCCGCCTACCCGTCGCAGAGCAATCCCTGCACCTCGGGTTTCCTGAGTCCACCCACATCGGCTAGTCGCCGACCATCGGTGATGTTCAACGAATATGTGCTGCTCCATACGCCGCCCGCAATTAGTGAACCGTTAGCTGTGGCTAGCACGACAACAACCACAAATGTGGCGGAGAAGAGCGCGGTGTGTTCGTCGGAGAAAATGACTCAGGCCGGTGATGGCAGCATATGGCAGGTAAGGTTTCTTTTATTTTTTCCAAAATTCCATTTCTAATTTTTGAGTTAAGTTTATTTTTTTTTTTTAAATTTCGTTTTATCCTACTTTTTGTCAAATCATTTTAGTATGTTTGATGTCATTATTTTCTATGTATTTACCTTATTTCGAATTATTCTCTTTTAATACTTAACTGTAGTATTTTGCATGAACATTTTTACTTTTAACTTTTTCCGAATTCATAATTTTTCGCATGTTTCATGTGTTTCATTTTTCTACCTTGGAGATGAATTATTTTAACATACACTTGTATATTACATAGGTATATATTTGTATATAAATGTATGCATTCAAATTTTTTATATATACATACATAGTTGTTTTGATTTGTGTTGCCCGTCCTTTTTTTTGTCACTCCTACCTCGTTTATATAATATCTTTTTCTTAAAGGATTTCATTCATTTTTTATACATTGAGACTTAATATTTTTTGTAGGGATTTTCTATCTTCAATTCATTTTATTTTAATCTGTAACGTATTTAATATTTTTCTTTTTAATTTCCCCTTATTAAATTTCATTCCATTCCCATTTCATTCCATTCCCATTTCATTCCACATGCCATCTTTCGTTAAGCTGCTATCAACTTATCCCATGTTATTTGCCTCTGAATTAATTTAACTTCGTTGCATTCTCATTCTGTACCATTTCGTTTGTTCCCATTCGATTTCATTTTATTTGAATTCATTTTATTACATCTCACCCCCTTTTACTACAATTATTTTCATCTTATCTTTGTTGTTTACTTTCATTTCTTTTCATCTTATCAACTTATGGCATATGCATTAATTTATTTCTCTTTCATTTCATTTAATTTCATTTAATTTCATCCCATTTTCACTTTTTTCAATTCCACTTCATTTGGTCTCATTTGGATTTCCATTAATATCTTTATACTGCGCCGTTCTGATTTCATTTACTTTAGTTCGATGTTCTTCCAATTTCATTTGATTTACTTTCCTCTTCTTCCAATTCCATTTTATTACATTTCATTTTAACCTAATTCTATTCATTCATTCCTTGCATTTAGTTTCCTCTTGTCATTGTCATTGTATACGTTCCAAATATGCGTATTACGTTCCGCTATATTTCGCTCCGTACTCTCAACTTCATTCAATTGCTACCACCTCTTTAAATCATTTATAAAATTCGTTCATGCTGTTTTTTTCTCTATATCCCTCTCTCCCTCTACAGGTCAATCTCCCGCAAACGATCAACAGTGGCGGCGGCAGTACCATCGCCAATCCATACGCCGATTGCTCCGAACTCGGTATACACGACGCGATGACATGTCAAGAGCTTTTAGCATTTTCTGTGGCATTTTCAGCGGCCCTGCCCACCGGTCAAAGTACACTGGAATCATTTTACACTTCGCTGGCGCGCTGTGATCCACATACCGCCGAGGCGTTGAAAAACCAACACAATCGCCAACAGACACAGCTGTTAAAACAACAGCAACAGCAACAACAGCAGTCAAATTCGTTGGTTATTAGCGAACGGCAGTGTAAGCGTTTGGATAACAATAGCACCGCCTTGGCAGTCACCAGTAGCGCGGGCAATAACACCGCCATTCCAACGACAGGCAACTACATCGAAGACTATTCGTGCTGCTATGATTTGTATCAGAATGCGTTGTCGCCGCTGGGCGAAAAGAAGCAACGTTCGAAAGCGATGCAAATGGTGATCAACACCTATCGTTGCGTAATGCGCGTTTGTGGTGTGATGCGACGCTACATAAAACTGTTGGTGGAGCATAAATATTTTCAGCAGGGTATACTTTTGGCCATTCTCATCAATACACTCTCGATGGGTATCGAATACCACAAACAGCCAGAAGAGCTAACAGCTATTGTGGAGAAGAGCAATCTTGTCTTCTCGACGATATTCGCTGTGGAGATGCTGTTGAAAGTAATCGCCGAAGGACCATTTGGTTATATTGCAAATGGATTTAATGTGTTCGACGGTATCATCGTGATACTGAGGTAAGTGCTATTTTCAGCGGAAGACCTTTGTTAGGTCTTCCTTCGCAAAGATGGTCCATCTCATTCCGATTTTTGGTTTTCCAAGCTCGAACTTAAAATTTTGTTGGTATTAGCGGGCTTTTGTACTATAACTATCTGTTTGTTGGTCTAACTCCTCCAGCCAGAAGTCAATGGCCTGGATTTCGATAGACGATGAACAGTTTCCTAGCACGATATTATTTGAACGAATTCTTTATGATTATGAGAGGGTGTCTCTCTATACTTCCGACCACCTTGTACAAGACTGTCTCAACTAATCTACCCTTCCGTTGTATGTGTAATTCTCAGACCAACAAGCCCCTCCATTTCGCCTTAAGAACGTACGATGAGCGACTTTGATTGAAAGTCCTTTACGCTACCGTGGCTCGTCTTCCACGTTTTGGGTATGGAAATGTGCCACAAAAATGTCCTTCGTAAAATTTTGCTTTGCACATTCAGTAGCTCAAAGCAAAATCCTACAGTGATTTTTTTTTTAATACTCACAATTTTTTTCTTCAAATTTTGTATAAAATAATTTTGTATAAAATATTGTTTATTCGACAATAAAAACTATATAAGTTCAAATTTCAATCTTTGTAAAAAATTCCACTTAAAATTTAAAAATTTTTGTATCGAAATTTTTAGAAAATTTGCGGAGATGCAATTTTTTAGTTTAGTTTCAAGTGATCAAAAATTCCCGATCATTTTTTATTTTTTTTTTTGCGGTAGTGTAACCCCTTTTCTTCCATACAAAAACAAATTTTCTTCACGCGCTGTATAAATAAAAATACAAATTCCAAACACCAAATGATCAAAAATCAACGCTAGTTTTGAGCTTCTTGAATCTTGCACTTTATTGCACTGGATTTATTGAGACTACAAAACTGCATACCCAAAACTTATCTAAAAATTCTTATTAAAAATTTTGAAATTTTTTTGGAATTTTTTTTTTTGCAGAATTTTTGTGAATTTTGTTCAAAGTTGGACAAAATTTTTAAGAAAAACATTGAGTGTTTACCGAAATTAAATAGGCTATAATGCTAGATACCAGAATTGGTCTAGAACTTCTAAATAAAAATTTAATTTATTTTTAAATTTGCGAAATATTTCTGAATTTTGTGCAAAGTGTGAAATTAGGACTTATACAAACTATATTTTTGTACAAAATTTATTTTTAAAAATTTTGAAAAAAAACATTGTAAGTATTTAAAAACAAATCCTTGTCCGAGTTTCACTTTGAGGTACTTTATATATCAAAATTGAATATTTCTCCCTGATATGAATTTCTCTGGCACCTTGTATGCGACTTTAAATGCTAACAAAAATGTGTTCGATGTACAAAAAGCAAAAGAAAGTCCCCCAATCACCCTTATTTTTCACCGCTAATAGCGAACAAATTGAAATAGTAGTTTTGCTTTGCAAAGCTTTTGCATAAATCAACTATGTTGTGAATGAGTTTTCCGGCGGAAAAAATATGTACATATGTACGAGTATGTGTGCACATACAGTTCACTTTCTATGCTCAACAATAAATTTCATGACTATGCAAATTTTGTGAAATTGCCATCGACACACACCCACACACATACCAACGCAGACAAGTAGTATTTGTTGGCAATTCACGCCTTAGCGCCAAACTAGAACTTTCAATACACAAATGCAGGCACATTTACTATGTGAATAGAATATATTTGTGCTAGCTGCCGGAAAAGCGCACAATTTTTCCCATCGTCACAATGCATTTTGCTCATGCAAATCCTTCCTACTTTGGCGTGTTGAAGCAGTGATAATTTCACTGTTGACATACGATTGCCGACGATTTAGATAGCAGTGGCGCAAGGGCATTGCGAGCGGTGGTGTAGGGTGTACATAGATAGAAAGGAGAACAATTCTAGTCTCTGTCACAAGTTGGCGGCAATGCCATTGTTATTAGCTGTATGTGTATGTGTGTGAGCAACAGGCGAAAAGTAGAGAACGAGCGCAGAAGAAAAAAAAAATATGTAACCCAAAAAAAAAACAAAAAACGAAATAGCAGGCGAAGGCATTCGAGCGACACTGAATGTGAAAATTGCAGCCGCATGTGGAGGCGAAATAGTGAAAATGGTATTGCTTGGCATGCATGAATATCTCTAGATACATACCAACTCGTATAATCGCAGTCATTGTGTCGCTGCAGTCAACAAGTTGTGAATATGTTGGCGTCGTCAACGATGAATTGCTCGCATGGTTCGGTGTCGCCACACGCCACACCGCGGTTGCACTAAACAGCCCAGCCACGCTGCTTAGCTACAGCAACATATGAATGGCGGCAATGCAAGACGCGCGTGCGCGCAGACGACAAGTAACTGACCAGGCTAGTGCTAGTTAAGGCAGGATAAATTGAAATGGTTTTGTGGTGGCCAGAAAAAAATATATATGGTTTTTTCGGCAACCATGCCCTTGCGCTGCGCTCGATTTTAAATAGCTGGAATTCTTCACATTGCAAATTAACTTTGTACAAATTGTTTGCACAACGTTGAGCTATGCTAGTTATTTATATACACACATACTTATTTGGCAAGCCGTACATGGCGTATGAGTTACATTTGAAACTTGACGAGTTGCAGTAAAAAAAAAAAACAAAACACAGTTGTGTGGGTATGGCGCGGCGTATGAGTGATGCGCTAATAAATGCGTAGGAGTTGTGTAAATTATATACATATATACTAGATATGCCTTTTACTTTTTCGTTTTGCCGACTTCCATAATACGGCTTATTGTTATAACCTGTCGCGTTAATAAAGTGACCCTCTAACTTCGGTGAATACTTTTTAGGGAGACTCTCCAAATTTGCCTTTTTTTGCTTCACATGACATCCATGCGGAAATCTTAACTAAAATTCATAGCAGCTCTAATGATGAAAAATTGAAAATAAATAAATAAAGTGGAATTCAAATCCAATCCAATCTAACCGAACTGTTGCCAATTTTAACAAACCGTCCTTTTTATTGTATTTAAAAAACTAAATGCCGCTAATTTATTGTGTGCGGGTAATGTTTATGAAACTTTTTTGACTTTGCCAACTTTTCAACAAGATTTGCGAAGTTATCAATTTTCAAGAGTAAACAGTAATAATGAAAAAAGATCATAAATATATACCCCTCCCATTATTCAGTCTAACAAAATTTGTAATACAAAATATTCTCAAAGCACTACAATATTTTTCTAGACAAAGTATTGTTGCCAATTTTCCCCAAGAGATTTTCATTAAAAGTGACAAACTACCAATTGATTTGAATTGATGAATTTTTGCGGTGTTGCCAGTTTTCAGTCGCTAATACTAATAAAAGCAAATTCACAGTAACAGAAAGGGGAATTTTTAAATAACTAGGTCAGGAAATTGATCTCACCTTTTCGTAGCCGCTTCGGAAGCAGCGAACTGATTGAGAATCATAAACTCCTCCCTAGTGTTATTTTAAGAAATTTTCACAATCAGATTTTCATTCTGAGTTAAAACTCTCTAATTCTGTTTTATAAATGATTTTGGCAGGATACTTATTAAATTTATTTAATTTTACCCACTTTTAGAAATTTTTTACTACGTTGCCAAACTTCTGCAGTTTAATCCTTACACACTGCAAAAACATTACTACAACTATATTATTTCTGGCGACGCAATTTTTAACAGAATTTTGAGAAGTTGCCAAGCCCACCCAGAAAAATTATGTAATTAGGGGGTTAGAATGTCATCATTTAAATTTTAGTATTTTTTAACACTCTGTTGTCTCTTTTCTCTAACAGAATTCCTTATTGCGTTAGAAATCTAATTTAGATTCAAAAAGTATTATTTTGTGGAAATTGTATGTTTTTTAAATACCGTTTCTTAACTTTTTTCTTTTGACAATATTCAACAGAAGTTGCAGAAGTTGACAGTCCTTAGCAGCTCAGAATAACAGCATTTAAATACTAAAAAAATTTCAGTAATTTAATATAACATAAAAAGAATAAAAAACCTGTTGAGTATTTGAACATATATTTCACTCACTGTTATGATTTTGGAAGTAAATTATTACCAATATCTACTTTTTTTATGAAATCTAATTCAGAATAGAAACTTATTTATTTTCTCTTTGCATAGTCGTAGTCCGCAATTCAAAATAGGAGAATATATCGCTCACGCTTTTCCAGAATTCCCGAAATTAAATTTAATCATCACTGGAGATTTAAGATAATAATAATAATTTGGCATTTACACCATAGTTTTGATATTTGCCCCAACTTCTCCTACAATTTGTGGTGTGCGTCTTGATGTTGTAACACAAATTGATTGGAATTGATATTTGTAATCCCAACAAATTTTATTTCGGTAATACACTGTTGCCATTTTTCACCGTAGCTAGAGAAATACCTCTATATATGTTAAGTATTATGGTTTTAGCATCTTTGCTTAATACCTGGTTAACCAGGAAGCAGTAACCGATCTGAAACTGAAAGTATGTATAATGCGCTGTTTCCAGTTTTCAACTGTTTTTATTTCTTTGACGATTACAATTTTTTGGTAGATATGCTCTCATCAATATTCGACAATATTTTTCCAACATTTTCAGCGTCATTGAAATTTGTCAAACATTCGGTAATGGTAGCGGTGCCGGCGGTGGTGGTTCTGGACTTTCAGTATTGCGCACATTCCGCCTGTTACGTATACTAAAACTGGTGCGCTTTATGCCTAACCTGCGCAGGCAACTATTCGTAATGTTACGCACCATGGACAATGTGGCTGTGTTCTTTTCGCTACTCGTTCTCTTCATATTCATATTCAGGTAAGTTTTTGTAGTTAGCGTAAATATGTATGTAATTTAAGGCAAATAATACTAGTATTAGAATTAAAATTATTTAAGAATTATACACTAAAACTTGTAACAACTGAATTTATGACAAAAAATCTAAAAATTTTAGAAACGAAAAAAGTTAGGCGGATTTTGAGGAAAGCAAAAAATTATTTACAAGGTATAAGCATGTGAGGTAACACTGTTAACACACTAAATATACGCACACTAACTCAATATGTTAAATAAAAAATATTCTTATACAGTAAAAACTAGAAATCATACAGACAAATATTTGTTTTATACAGAAGTCATTAGAAGACTAGTGAGGAAAATTTACTTATTTTATTTTAACACATTTTAAAATTTATTAGGAGCAATGAGAATTCATATAACTCATATAAAATAACGTTTTCGGCCAACCAACTACTCAATCATGCCCTACTATTTATAACAAATGAATAATGATTTTCAACGATTTTAGTTCGTACTCTTTTTATAGTAATTCAGCTTTCGTCTTCTTCTACTCCGGATATAAAAATATATAAATGCTTCATTTTATTTTCCAAGTAAACTCTTTGCTCTTTCTCAATTATTTTCGAATAACGGTTCTAGTGTTCGTTACTATTTATTTTTATATTTACTTTTGCTGATGTCTCTCTTATGAGAGCCTATAATAGATTTTCTTTATTTATTTATTTTTTTTCTTCAAAGTACCCTTTGAGTCTGCAGTTCTCCCCAAGCATCTGTTCTGTTTTCTTACAAAAATCCCCTCGTACAGCTATAGCACTCTCCTCTTTTACCAACTATTTTATTAAATATTCAAGTATTTCTCCATATTCAACATGAAAACCACTCTTCACTCATGTAACAATATATTTTCAGAAAGATTTGAGATAAAGTAATTAAACAGAATATTTTTTCGAAAATGTTTTTTGTAAAAATGTATAATTTTGTTTAAAAATATTTAGACATATTTAAGTATATTCATATAGTTAGCGCATATACAGTCGTTGTACTTAGTAAACGGGCAATCCATAACAATAGGGAATAGTTTGGTCAGATATTATTTAATAATTTATAGTATTTCTTAGTAAATCATCAATTGCGTGTATAAAACTATTGCGTACTAAATTATTAGTTTATTCAAGACATAATCTAAGATAACATTCAAGACAGCAACCACATAAAATTCTATAAAAGTCTATTTTGTAAACTTTTAATTGCCTCATCTTTCCCCAAATCATATGTTATAACCCGCTTGGGAAGTATGAAAGAATACGCTATTGCCAAATTTCAAATTAAAGTTTAAGAAACTTGTTTCAAACTAATCTACAAAGCCAACTTCTTGATTGTTTAAAAAAAAATATTAAAAGTAAGCTCTAAAATTGTCATGAAATGAAACCTCTTCTTCAAAGCATTGTTGACAATTTTCTCGTAAAAAATTTCATTAAATATAATGAATATATAAACCATAATGAAGAACTATAGGTTCAGTTAAGACAACTGTAAGCAAATATGATTTTATAAAAGGCACAACTGTGAAATAGCAAAAATTCTTTCCACACGCTGTTGCCAATTTTCAACGGCTGGTTTTACTCAGTTTCCGAGAGGCATTTCATTATGAATACTATAACTTATGCATATAAATTTTAAGCACATTTATGGCTTAACCAGTTCCCATAAGAATATTATACAACGTTGCCAATCTTCATAAATTTATCAACAGCTTTACATACTTTGCTTATAATATCACCTGTAGTTTTAGAAACTTATTTTTTGGGAATTTAGCTACTTTTAACAGCTGAATACTTCATATTATGCAATTTCGCCAGTTTTCCTTCATAGTTTAGAATATCAGTAATGCAAACATTTGATAGCTGGGCATTTTTGGTCAAATTTATAGCATGCACTGTCGGCAATGATTTTGCAAAGAAAATTGAAAAATTATATATCTTTGCTGTTTTGCGACGTTGCCAATTTTCAACAGCAATTTAATTTTTGTTAATATAATAAGAAGATACCACACAAATATTGGTTTTTTTTTTGGAAATGAAGAAACCCAGTAGCTTCAGCTCTTGAAGCAAACTCAATTTTTCGAAAATTTGTTTGTACTAAAACTCAGCTTTCAAAGCATATTTTCGAAATAAATTAAATTTTCTGCACACAGTTTTCGTTTATATTTACAACCTTAATTTTCAGCCAAATTTTTACAATAAAGCAACCCACATTTTCGTGCCTAACAAACTTTTTTTCACAACACAAACTTTTGTGTGAAAATCCTCTATTTTCATACTAACTCGTCTTTGCCCATACTTAGCACTTTCGCTCACCACTCACACAGTAGCTAGTAAAAATTTCCTTTCCGACTCTCAGCTCGTTGTTGAAAGATAAGTTACAATATCACTGAAAATATATTTGTTTTCGTATTTTAAATCAATTATTAATATTATTATTTAATACACAAATTCGAGATAAGTTAGAATATTTCAAAGCACATATGTTTTCTAACTTTTCATTTAAATAATTAAATATCAACAAAAATGATTACCAAAGTCAGCCTAAAGGGCTCAGGCTGACTTAGAAAGTTTTTGTTTTTTTGTTTAGTTTAAAAAAAAAATATACATATTTTTAAACGAAAAACTTAAACTAAAAATACACGGCTCTTCACTTGTTCTCATAAATTTCTCGCAGCTTTGAAACATTTCGTTCATGCTCTTCACTCTGTCTCTCTCGCTCGCTCTCTAACTTGAACAAACGTTTCTCATGCAATCAATTCAATAAAAGTCTTTCACAAAAACACACCAAACGAATTTAGTACTTCAATATTTAGTGTAACCATAGTAACAAAAATAAAATAGTACGAGAAAATTAGCTAGTTTGGCAATCGATGTGTGTATTTAGTCAAATTAGTATTTAGTGTAACTGTTCATTTTCTTGGTCACACACTCAAACAAAGGTTAAATAATTAAAAAAAAAAAACCAATTAAATTTCAATATTTTAATACTACTCTACTACTATGTTCGTAAATATACTACTATTTATTTAGTACAACCATTCATCGCTACAGATTTCTGCATTAACTACTACCTACACATACAATCTACTATATACCTATTTACATATGTATGTACGTATATATTAGCAGTATATCTTTATGCCTAATTGTGTAGTTAGTGAAAACAAAATCTTAAATTTCGCCAGTTAATTAGTTTCATTGTTGCCTTAAGTAGTTAGTCAACAAAAAAAATACAAAACAATTTTTTGTTTTGAATTTTCACAAAATTGCTTACAAGCTTTAAAAATAAATTAATATTTAAACAAGTAAAAAAAAAATTAATTAATTAATTTACATGTTCAAACATAGTGTTCACTGCTCTTTCACATAAATACACACATATACATATATGCATACTCACACAATCACATAATTTACCCACTCACTCACATTTATACATACATATTCAATAAAGCTACTTGTATTTGTCAACAAAACAAAATATTTTAAAATCTTAACAAAAATATTGCTAAATATATTAAGTAATATTGAAAAATTTATAAATAAAACATGAAATAAATTAATTTCTTAGCTTTAAGCTTTCCATAAACCTGTTAATTTACTTTCTGAATAGTTCCGTCTACGTTTTAGAGCTTTCTAACTTTTCTCTGATTCTCTTTCTTTCTCTCCCTGCTTCCTTAACGCTTTCAAAGCAGCACTGTTGCCAAATTTCATGAGTTTATTTGTTGCAGTATTTCCATAAAAAAATTGAAAGTTGGTCCGCTTATATTGGCACTCGTAACTTTTGTGTATTTGATAACGGAAATACGTGTTGTAAATAAAAAATCGCCATTACACTGTTGCCAATTTTAATGGTATTAAATTTTAAAATATACATACATATATATTTACGAAATTAATAGTTGTTTTTTCAACAAGTAATACAATTTCTAGCGTAGAACATTGGGGAACTAAACACAATTTTAAAAATAAATCAACGTCATTGCGATGTTGCCAACTTTCAGCTCGATTATATGAAATATAATAATTGTGCGTCGTAGTTGACTTTAAAAATTTGAAGCCAGCTTCTTCTCCGACCATGCCTAGTTGTTAAGTTAAATGTCATTCAGAGACAAACTACAATTAAAGAAACCTCTGAAGATCCTCATTCACCTTTAAAAACATTTTAATAAGGTTAGCGGGCTTTTAATGCAAGAAGTGCTTTCAGAAGCGGAGAGCTGAAAGTTCGTCAAAATTGGAATTCCGGCCTGTACTTTTTTTTTACAGAAATAAAGAATGTTTTGGAAACTACTCAAAGAATCATTGTTTACAAATGTCTACAAGTAATGTAATTTAAAGCCTAGGCTTCATTTTTGGTATAGAGAAACTATTGGTTAGAAGCCAAGTAAGCTTAAAACAAACTTTGCACACGAAAAAATCTAACCGCTTTCTCGGTTCTACTTGTACCGTAAAGAGCATGCAACTTTCAGGTTTTCATCGGGTGGTGGCGATTAGTTCTAATAGCTAATAGCTTCTTTTGTTTTTTGAGTTTTATTCTCTTCGCGAAATTGGCGAAAGTGCTGCTGCTATTTGCTTTTTATATAACAATTTTAACTCACTTTTCTACAAAACTATTTTCTAATTTATGGTAGCTTCTACAACGCCATTATTTGTATTAATTATTATTATATCTACATTCAAAATTTCTCTCTTAAATAGTTAGCATATTCGACTTCGAAATTTTCGAGTCCTTAAAAAATATTAATTAATTTGTAAAACTTGGAACCCCTTTTAGTTGTGTAATGTAAATTTAATTCACTTTGAAAGCGATAGACTTCAAATACAGAAAATCTCTTTTAACATACAGAAGTATGCCTCCCTTAAATGTATCAGACTTATGTGCATCTCATTCAATTTCTTATCGCTGAAGTGGCTTTGATGTTAATCATTTAAATTTCCAGCTTAGATGCAATTCGTTTAATTGCATCTCATTTAAATCCCTGTCAATTCAATGGTTTTAATTCGCATCTAATTTAAGTGCGTATCACTTACATGCGCCACACTTAAGCGTCTTTCTAACTTGTGAATTCAAATGTGTCGTGCCTTAATTCAAACTGTTTTTTTTTTTAATTCCATGAAAAATTGAGAAAGTAATATGGAGAAATTGATATTAGAAAAAACAAGAGTAAATGAAATGCAACAAGAGAAATTAAAAGCTTTGTTACTGCGAAATTCATTGCAGTTTTACTCGTGCAAAGTGCCCTATAAACTTTAGGTTTTATTAGCCATTATCATCTCGGATTGGCACTTCGGAAATTTGGCAAAATCCATAGTGAACTTTATTCTACTTTTATAGTAGTGAAAACAAAATTTCTTTCAAGGTGAGAATACTATTTTTATTGCTTTGAACTAATTTTTTTTATTTGAGCCGCACAAAAGAATTGTTTTCCAATAATTTCTTGGAACTCTTTTATGGCTCAGTACAGTAATCTATAAAATTTGGCATTTCAATACTTTTTTTTTAATATCTCCATTTTTTGATCAGTCTGGTAACTCTATTTGTTAAACCTAGGCACCTGTTAAATTCTCTGCTTCCTTACTCAACTCGCTCAACTGCTGTTTACCTCTAAAGATCTCCCACTTACTGTCTCTCTCTCTCTCTCTACTTCCCCCTTAATACACTTGCTTCATCGTTTTTACTTTTTTCTCCTTTTTCCGTACTATTAACCTCACTCTCCTATATTATATTATATTGCTCACGCATTCACTTTGATTCCCATTTTTTTGCGGCTATGCTCTGTCTGCTCTATGGCCTTCTGTTTTCACTGCGCGATATGAATTTTTAAACCGCTCTTGCTCTTATTCTTTATCTCTCTCTCTCTCTCTCTATTTCTTTTTCTCTTACTCTCTTTTCGTACACTAACATATGCGCTCTTTCACTCGTTCTAATGCGATTCTTGAAATTAATAACGTATTATTAAATTTAAAAAAAAATATTTTTAAAAACAATCCTTAAAAAATATAACAAAAACAAAAAAATATTTTTAAAATACTTATTTGTATATGTCATACATAATATCTCAATACTTTATCTACATATATCTATATATATATATATAATCTTATATATCTAAACTCGCCACCAAACAACTTATCAATTTAAATATATATACAAAAAAAAATATATATATATATATATAATCAATCAAACCAATCGTACATCAATCAATTTAGTATACTTGGCATGAATCTATTCGGATGTCAATTCTGCGAGAACGTTAACGATGAAAAAGTATGCGATCGTAAGAATTTCGACAGCCTGCTGTGGGCGCTCGTCACTGTGTTTCAGGTAGAATTGCTAAACAAACCAAACCAAAAAAAAAAAAACAAATAGCATTATAACTACTTACTACTTCTTACTACTATTATCTGCTACTACTACTACTACTACAACTACTATTACTGTTATCTACAAGCGCTAATATATTTTGGTTTCCAACTAACGACTATTCTTATGAACTTTTTTCGAATATCTGTAATGTTTAGTATGAAAAACAAACTCGTATTTTATATAAAATGTTTATTACAATACCAAAAGCAAAAAAAGCAAAAAAAAAAAGAATTCTGAATCGCTGTGCTATTTTGTGTTGCAACTAAATAGCTAAGTCGCTAAAAATTAAAAAGAAAATAATAATTCTTTCTGTATAAATTTCTAATGCCTCTATAGAAAATAATATAGTATATGTTTTAATTTTTAATATTTTTTTTTTTATTTTTTTATTGCCTCTTTATTTGCTTTTTTAGAAATTTTCACTAATTTGCCTGTAGAATATTTACTTTTGTATTGTAATGTAGTATCTATACTAAACTCCTAATGTTATTCGATTTTTTTGTTTTGATTTTTTTTTTTTTTAATTTTAGAAAAACTAAATATTTATAAAATTTTGCATTCTTTGCCTACCTTAAAATACTTTTCCACATTTATGTTTTACGCTAGCAATCATATTTTCACATTTTTTGTAATTGGTAATATTTTTCTATATTTTGTTAAAAAAATTTTAAAATTTTTTTTTGCTTGAGCTGCGCTGTGTTTAATCATATTTTTGTTGGAAAAAAAAAATTAAAAATATATTTTTGCGGTGTGTTGCGTAAAAAGATTCACAATTTTTAAACAAGGTGAACACGCATACTTAGTAAAAAAAAAAAAATAACAATTTTTTTCATTGTCTAGATTGCAATCCTTTGTATGTCAACATATTTAAAAGTAGTAAAAGCATTTCCAGTAATTAAAAAAAAAAATCAATTTTTTTGGTAGAAGGATTTGTACAGAAAATGTGTACGTACCAAAATAATTAGGATGATGATAGTATTAGCATAGCTACACTTTTATGTCCCTATACAACATAAATAGAAGACCCGCATGCCTTAGCTAGCGAGAGAATGTTTTGGGGTGTATGATTTGTTAGTTATCATAAGCAGCAGAAAAGTGGTGAAAAAAGGCAACGTAGCAAATAATTCACACCCACCACCAGCTAACAGGTAAGCCGTCAAGCATTTTTGAAATTTATAAGAAGTTATCTTAACATCGCTTTTTATCAACTTGCACGTTTGCATGAGCCCGTGTAAATATTCGAAGCACTCGCGAATTTGCCACTCAATCATAGTAGTCATATACCACTTTCACCCAAAAATCGTTACCTATCGTCATACGAGTAGCACTCAATTTGTATGCAGCTCTCACTAACATTGTCAGCCAATCAGTTCTATATTGTCATTTTTCGCTCAACTCATGGTTAACTTTTCACACCAATTGGGAGTTTTCACTCAAAGTGAACTGTTCGCGATAGCACTGAGTAACGGTCAAAATACGCGAACTAAGCAGAGTCCTCAAGTCTGAAGAACAACTTGCACATTCCACGTACTTATATTGAAAGTTTGCCACCAACCAGCACAAAGTTTTCTTCAAAAGAAAGCGATAACCTGTATACAGCTGCCAATGAAAGTCAACACACCTTAAAGAGATCAAAAAGGGAAATGGGTCCGTAAACAGCTAACGTTTTACACTTCATCTAACAAACGCATTTCAGAAAAAGAAGTGTTCAAACGGATATATTTTGCCTTTACTCACTTGCAGTCCCATAAACTGAATCAATATAAGTTCACCCACTTGTGGTTATGAAGGTCATCAAAGAGTCACCTGGCACACGATCTAATAACGCCACAATTGATCATAGAACTTCCGCGTCTTGACATAACATACAACTCACGCTACTTCCAGTGAACACACACAAAGTTCTAGAGAATTTTGTTAGCAACCGAGTTTTGAGAACTCGATATCGCAGCCAGAGTTCCACATGGAAGCTTTCTTGGGCCATTCCTGCATATTCCCTACACAACAGACATTCCGACAGATCTCCGTCTCGCATTATCAACCTCTGCTAACCTCAGTTAAGATCTCTTCCCGGTCAAGCTCTACTTTCGCTAACGAAAAAATCTATTAAATTTGTTTATAGCTCTTTCAAAGCTGATATATGTAATTATAATGATTTTAAGTAATTGTGTGCGAAATGAATTTACCCAAAATGAAACTCATTAGGCTCTTCATGAAGTTTTCGGAAGACATGTACATACATATATTATCTAAGTTTCAAATCAGTGCAAGAAATCTGTGTTAAGCTAAAAATAACTTTAGACCTTTTGCTTTTCTTTGTCTGTTTTTCAAATGAAACTTAATATTTGCCTCTTTAAAATGAATTGTAAAAAAAAACAGGATTAAAAAGGGTGATTTAAACAATCACTAAAAGGTTTCACGAATTAATGATTTTTTTTTTAATATTTTAAAGCTCTAGAAAGGATCGACTAAAAATATGATCTCAAATACTATTAGCGAATGAGCGCGTAGCAAGTAATACTCACTCTTCCGCTCACTCTTTCACTCACTCATTTCCGTCGCTCCTTCACTGCACACTCATTGTCTGGCATAACATATTTTACAGCACGTTTTGAATCAACTTAGCTGTGCGGCATGTTTAAAACACATTTCTAAAAATTATGCATGAGTTTATACGCTTAATCATGACTTTTAAAATATACACACACATTTTATAATTCTATCAAAGTTTTCTCACGTGCTAACTCACAACCCGCCAATATGCTATTTAAACTCTGCAACTAAATTCCAAACGAAGCTAAATACGCTCCTACTAAATAACACAATGTCTGTTGTCAATGTTTGGTTTTATTTTTTTTATATCTTACATCTCTTTTTTTATGTTTAAATGTCACGTTTGAAACTCTTTTTTGTGCTCTAATGATCTAGTAATATTTTTTAACTTATTCACCACACCTACTATTGTTCTCTTCGACGTTCACATTTGCTACAAATAACAACGCAATGCTCACTCTCCCTCGCTCTCTCTGTCTCTCTCGCTTTATTTACCCAACTCCTTTCCCACAAAGCTCCTTACACCCATCTTTTTACAGTTTTAACCCCTCTCTCCACAACAGTACTCTCTCTCTCTACTACACTCCCTCTCGCGCAATCTGATAATGCGCTTTTACTCCACCTCTCTCTCAAACTGTTACAACTCGCTTTAAAACTTGACAAATTTTTATTGAAACAAAAAAACTGGAAAACTAATTTCAAACACTTCAGTTTATGGAATTCATGCTGCTTTCTATTTATAAATTTTTGGTTTAATATTTTTATTGTTTTTATTTTTAAAAAGAGTCTAAAGTCACACAAAATTAATTCATTACGTATGTACATTTGTAAATTAGACGCAGAAGGGCATTAGCTTTTTGTAAATAACTCGCAAACAAAAAATAGGCAACAAACTGGAATTATTTGAAATTGAATTTTTCGCTTAATTTTATTAATCATGTACAAAATATGCAACATATGTAGCTGTAAATTAATATATATATTAATCATATGAGAATTACGCAAATACAAAGACAATTGAGATGAGTCATACAAAAGTCACACAAAACCACATGAACACCAAACAAACACTAGGCAGACGCCCCGACAACTATCTGGTATTGTATAGCGAAAAAAAATATTTAAAAAATATCCTAATCCTAAATAATTCTAATTTTTCCCCCAAAAGAAAATACAAAAAATAAGGAATTTTCCAAAATAGTTTATATACCAGATCCAACCACTCCACTCCCGCTTACCAAATTTTTGATTTGACAAAATCCCGAATACAAACATTTTTACAGACCACAATTTTTATACACACATACATACATATATATGAATATAAATGAATATGTATACAAAAAGAAGAAACGAAACATTAATTTATATAAATACATATAACTACCTACCTACTATATACAATATAAATAGCTATGATGAATTCAAATCTACTTACTCTTACAACTACTTTTATACTCTTACTCGTATAAATAATATACATACATATACTATATACCTTCCAAGAAAAACTTATATTTATATATATATAATATATAAATATACATATATGCATATACTCGTGTGTGAACCAACAGCATATTGGGCATGTATCTATTTGGCGGTAAGTTTTGTAAATTTGTGGACGACACTGGAATCGAACGTGAATGTCGGTGTCCCGAAATAATCAGCAAACATCCACAATGTGAATGTGATCGCAAACACTTCAACAACATTTTATGGGCCACTGTTACAGTCTTTCAAGTAAGAACAACACATCAAAATTTCCAACTTAAAATACTTAAAACAAAACTTAACTACCTACCTACCTACCTACCTGCCTAAATACTTAAATACTTCATTACTTAAACAAATAGAAACTTTACTTTTTACTATCAAAAAATAAATTAAATAAAACATTATGAAAATTAAATTAAAGTAGTTACCCATATCACCAAGTAGTTCGACTTTGATTTATTTGTCATGTCATATAATTTTTTATAGAGGTTAGCTATTTGGTATTTTATACTTTATACTTCAATAGTTTTTTTTCAAATATCTTTTTTTTTTTGATTATTTGCTCCAGCTTTTGCTTTCGCTAATTCGCTAGCGTCTCGAGTATTTGTACTAAATGTTGCATACTCGCAGGCGCTTAACCGTTCCTTAACTATGTAGGCATCTATTTAGCAGTACATTCGAGTCAAATTTAATTAAGCGCATACTATATTCAATTACTAAGTATAGAGCGCTGAAAGGCTGCTAAAAATAGTTTCCATCTTTGATGTGCCCAAAAGTATGCATTGCAATATATTTGAAGCGAAAATGTGAGTCGATATCGAGATACGTGATGTAGTGTTTAGTTGCTCTTGGCGCAGAAGTTTTAGCGAGAGCAAAAGCGCAATTAAATAGATGAAATTATAAGCATATTTTGTTTATGTTTTTGAAATTTTATTAAATTTATAACTTTTGTTTAGGATTTTTTTTTATTAACTTCGTTATTTTTTATATCATTTCACTCAAATTTTCTTTGACTCTCTTTTTTAAAGCAATATATTAAAAATATGTTTAAAAATAGTATGAATACAAAAAAAATTTTGGATTTGTATGCTCGCCTTTAGCTTCAATGTTTCAAAAAAACATTAAGATCCGTTCCACGCTTTTTTTAAATACTCTTTTTGTACTGATCAGCAGTTCCCAATGTTAGCGTTGTTATTTTTTTTTTTTTATTCGGAAAATTCTGTTTTATTTAGTTTCTCTAACAAAAAGGCATCTCGGAAGAGTTCAGCTGTCTCAAAGACATGAAAGTCGGGATACCGGTATAATTTTTTTGCATTTATCGCAAAATAAACAAAATCAGCCAATACCGTGATCTTACTATTTTTTCGGGGTTCATCTTACTGTCTCATACTCCCGAAAAGGAAGCTTTAAGTGAGAACTAATCTCGCAAATTAATCGCAGTTACTGCACAAAATTAAACCTCAAACAAAATACAATAACGAAAAGGCATAACTACAACACTATTACCAAAATTTCGGAATTGGCTGTTGAAATTTTCAAAGCTTTTCAAATTATACAAATACTCACTACAAATAAAATAAAAACTTTTCAGTCCCGAAAAAGATATTTGTTGTTATTCGTAGGCTATAAAAAGTTTTGAGACTTTTTGGTACAAAATTTTTGAATTTAAATTCTATAAAATCGTAATCTCATAACCGCAATTAGAGGTCTTCAAAAAAATACTTGCTTAATCCCGAAATGTCAGTACTTGTCAGCTCGTCAATAAATTAAAAAATGGCATGTGTAAAGTAGTTCCAAAAATTTGGACACCTTTATATTAAAACGTTGGGCGATGAAATTATTATTTCAGGATTATCGTCGCTAATTTTTTTTAATCATTTTCATCTAAAGAACTAATTGTGTAGTAAAGAAATTTGTTCTAGTTTTTTTATTAAATCCTATCTAAGTTTAGTTTAAGTTAAAAATTATGAATAATTTTTTAAGCAATTTTTTTATTTAAAATATTATTTTATTTGAATTACTATTTTTTTACATAACATTTTTTAATTGAATTTTTTTTATTTACATATTTATTAATTTATTTATTTCATTCAAATTTTTATTTTCTTTTGTTTAACATCGTGATTTAAAATTATAAATTAACGTTTTATTATTGATTATATTAAAAATTCCACCATTTGTTTTTTATTTGTCAAAAATACGAAATCCACAAAAAAAGGTTTAAGTTGTCAATTTCAAGTTTTTCCAAATTTTTATTTTATTTGTTTTTTTTTTTAGTTCTATTAAAAATTTTAGTTTTTGTTAATTTTTCAACCAGTTACCTTTATATGTTAATTTAGAAATTTTAAACTACGTAAAATTAAATTTAAAAAATCACAACTCAATTGACTTATTAATTTAGTATATTTTGTCGAAATTAATATTTTTTTAAATTTTCAATCTCTGTACACGTAGCTATAGTGTCCACTTGTAGTTCGAAATTTTGAAAACGCACACGGTTTTAATTTTTTTTCCTAAAGGCGTCACAAGAAAGCTTTCGCTACATTATAAAACATATTTTACAAAAACCACCAAAAAAACAATGAACAAAATCCCAAACGTGAAATTTAATAATTTCTGCTCACCTCACAAATAAACATATTAGGTATAGGATGTGAAATTTGTAGCGCTTTGTAGGCCTTGAAGGATATCTACTACGTACCTCATCGACCAATCATCGACCAACTTAAACCACAAATCCAACCTACCACTTCATACCTACAGTCAGTCATAATTAAAACAAAAACGCCTTACCATGGCAACCACATCTTTACTCATACCAATAATTTTTCACTTGAATTTCTTTACTACTTAAATATAACCAGTGTAAAATGTTTTTTTTTACTTCTACCCCAATATCAGAACTATTCAATTTCAATTGTTGTTGTTGTCAATTTAGCGTTTCATACACAGTTAAGTCACTGATTCTTTTTGCAGAACGTTACAAAAAAAGAATTAAGTCAGTTGAAGTTAGAGTTATTGCAATTGTTTTATCATTACCTACCTAAGTCACGTCAGTTTTCAATCATATTTTGAAATTAATATTTTCATTGCGATTACAATTATGCATCGTTACCATTAGCATTACCTCAACCATTACCATTACTATTACCATTGCAATTCCCGTTTGCATTGCCATCATCATTTTCATAAGCGTTAACAAACCCATAATCATTACAATAACCATTACCATAACCATTACCATTCCCATTACCATTACCATTATAATTATCAGTTCCATTACCATTACTATAGCCATGACCCTTAATTTAACCGCCATCACCATTGTTATAAGCGTCAATAAACCTATAACCATTATCATTACCATTACCATTATAATTATCAGTTCCATTACCATTACTATAGCCATGACCATGAATTTAACCGCCATCTCCATTTTTATATACGTCAACAAATCCATAACCATTACCATTATAATTATCAGTTCCATTACCATTACTATAGCCATGACCATTAATTTAAGCGCCATCACCATTTTTATAAGCGCCAACAAAGCCATAACCATTACCATTACCATTACCATTATTATTATCAGTTCCATTACCATTATTATTGCCATGACCATTAATTTAACCGTTACCATTAACTTTGTCAATAGGGATAGTAAAATAATTGCCCTTACTATCACTTAAAATCGCATCCCTTATCATTACATTTAAATAATTATAATTACCAATACCATTTTAATTCCCCTTGCCATTACCCATATCCTAATGTATTACCATTACGATTACTCATTGTAAGTTAAGTAGCAATAACATTTCAAGTTACCGTTGTCAGTATCAGCACCATTATGTGCCTTAGAAAAAAAGTTTAAATTCACTACGTTCGTTTACCGTTTCATTGTTGTAAGATTCAAAACTTCTCTCAACTTATTTTAGAATACCAAGTTTTAAAATTAAAGTCACTGTCAAAGTTTTACTATATGTAAGTGCTATGCCCACAATTGATCAGTTTCATTATTTGAGTAATAAAATTTGAACGCAAACTTATTTTAAGCAATTTAATTGTGAAGAAGCTTTTTCCAGCCGTGGAAGCTTTAAGGTAGGATAAATAATTAAATTGTAAACATACATACATTTGAATAATGTATATCTATTTTCCGCGATGAAAATGGATCAAAAAAAAAAACGATCTATCATAAACATTTATTAAAATCCTATTTCTTTCTATCAAACTCCATATCAAAATGGCTAAGCTTTAAGAAGCTGACGAAAAAATTCTAACTTCACTAAAAAAAATAAAATTGGTTCACATTTAATCTTCTCCAATAAAAGACACACACCTATATTAAGAATCGGCTTTTCCATTTTTGCTCACATTAAAACCCAAAAGCTTCGAAAAGTTCTCGAAGGGCTCTATTTCTAGTGAAAAAAAAGAACAATCATTTCAATTTGAATGATTCGCTTCGGCTCACTTACTTAAATTTAACTGTGTACAATTTTGACGAAAACTCTTACACTAACACTATCGAAAAGAGCCCGTTTCACATCATACGAGTACAAACAAGTTGTGCGAGCTTTTTGCTATTTGTTTCCTTTTGAAGTCCTCATTTATGCAATATATTTTTTGGCTTACTTAGAAGCAAAATTTTTTTAATAAAATTTTAAAATTTTTGCATGATTTTTTATAAACTAATAGAAAAACAAGAAGCAAGTTTTAAATTTGTGCTTTTATAACTATATAACGAGCTTTATGTTGCTCAGTAAAACTTGGTTCGCGCTTAAATAACTTAGTATATTAAGTGATAAAATTTTACTCGCTTACCCTACAAAACAAATATATTTACTAAGTTACCTAGGCTAGTGTTTCCAATTTAAAACCGCAAACTGTATTTCGAAAATTCTCTAACTGAAAAAAAGCAATACAGTTTTTTTTTTAATTGTAAAACTTCCCGCATAATTGTTTATTCAAAAACATAAAAAAAAACTATAATCGGCACGCCCTCTTTACACTCCAAATTTACTTATAACGGAAATATGTTACATAATTCATAAAGGCAATTATACGCTTAAACATTTTAGTATTTTAAGAATTCTGACATTTAGAAAACTCACGAATTTTATTTTTTAGTTTCAAACTACCAAAGAAAAAATATTGCAAATTTTATTTTTCATTGCTTTTTGGCTAGCCACTCAACTTTTTTCGCAGTGTAATTTAAGTTGGTAACTTTTTTTTTTTGTAGAAATTTTACGTTATTTAAATTTTTTTTTCAGAAAAGTAGTCTCAGCAAATATACATGCATACCGACGCTTCCAAACACTTTGCGCTTTATAAGCTTAATTTAAGTTGAAAGCGATGTGTTTTTTTTAGTTGATAGCGCCTCGAAGCTTTTTGTAAACTTTGTTTTAAGCTTTTTCTGGTATTTTCAGCACTTTATTGTGACGTCTGTTATTTTAGTTTTTTTGTTTTTGTGGCTAAAAATACCTACACGTACCAAATTATAATTTTATTTTATTTTTTTAATTTTTTTACTTTTTTTCTTGGTCTTCCGAAGATTTGCCCAAAGCTTAAAGCTTAAGCTTTGCTCAACTAAATTTTAAATTTGCGAGACATTTAATTTTTTCGGTTTTTTCAATTGTCTTACGGAATACTTGTTCAGTATTTCTCTCGAAAAAAACTACTAAATTTTCAAAGTTTCTTTAAATTAAAATTGTTTCCAGTTGGGGTTCAAAATTTCAAAAAAAAAAGTAATTTATTACACAAAAATTGAAAAAGTGTTTTACTAAATTAGTATTGAGCGCGATTTCCGATACATCGAAAAAAATCAATTATTAAATTTTCAAAATTTTGTTTTGAATTCAAATTCTTAGAGTTTTTGGTAAAATTTTCAGATTTTTTTCGAAAAAAAACTAAAACAGCAAAATTTGTTTTGAATTAAAATTTTTTTCCTGTGGTGGTTCAACATTTTTTCAAATAAATAATTTTTTTAATTATCAATGAAATAATGGGAAATGCGCAAGAGACTTTAGAAAAAATTTTGATTAAGTTAGTATTGAGCGTTTTCCTAAAAAAAAAACAAACAACTAGATTTAAATTTTTAGGAGTTCAAATTTTTACAGCTTTGGTTAAAAATTTCAGAATTCTTTCAGTATTTTTCTCGAAGCCAAAACTATTCAATTTGAAAAAAATGGTTTTGAATTGGAATTTTTACAGTTTTGGTTCAGAATTTCCAGTATTTTTGTAAAAACAACAATAAATTTTCGAAAAGGTTTTTTGAATTAAAACTTGTTCCAACTGCAGTTCCAAATTTCAAAATATAAATTATTTATTAATTATTATTGAAATAACGGGATCGCATTAAGGTCTTTAGAAAAATGTTGCAATCAAGTTTTTACTAAAATCCAAAAAAAAAAAAGTACTTTTAATTCGAAAGTTTTCAATTAAATAAATTTTGATTACCCATTTTCAAATTGGTTTTGAGTTCGGTTTTCTACAGTTTCGAAGTAACATTTTCGGTTATTGAAAAAAGGAATTTTTTTTTTAAATTCCACAAATTTAATCAAAGAATATATTTTTAAAGTTATAGAAAGTTCGGTACTACTTTTCGGGATTTTTAAAAGTAATTCGAATTTGCGTAATTAAGCAAATTTAACTTGAATAAAAACTCAGTACAGGATTTTGGAAACGTAATTCAAAATAGCGCAAATAAACCATTCCCCCTCAAATACTTGAAATAAATAAAATTGTAAACCAAATTCGGATATTTCCCAATAGAAATTTCGCTAATACTTTTCTGGATTTTTAAAAGTAATTTGAATTGGCGCAGTTGTGTGAATTTAACTTTAATAAAAACTAAATTAGAGTATCATTACATACTTGGAATAAATAGAATTAAGTTAATTTTTGCTAACCCCGAAAACAAAATTTTACTTTTGGTAGTAAAAACGGAATTTTTATATTAAAAACAATTTTTGCTGTAGTCCATTTGATATTTACTGGCAACTGTAAAGCTTTATGCAATTCTTTAAGAAAGCCAATTGGGAGTAATTTTTTAAAAAAATTATTTTTTTTTCGTTTTGTGTTCATTTTTTTGTATTTTTGTCAGTGTATATAATTTGTGTTTTTCTGAAACAGTTTTTATCTTAAATATATATTGTAAATAAATATGTGCTTTATTTTGTATTTAATATATATTAACGTTTAATATTTATATTTATTTCTTATCTACTTTTTTACCGCTACCATTATCTTTTTTTTTGTTTTTTTTTTTTGTATAACTCTTTCATTTACTTTTCATTTCCTAGTCGTGACTGTTAGTCTTGTTCAATTAAAACTGTTCGACTATTACCCACGCTAATTCCCATTTCTTTTTATCTTTCTTTCTTCGAATTCCCCATGCTCGTCTAGATTCTAACACAGGAGGATTGGAATGTCGTACTGTTCAATGGCATGGAAAAGACAAGTCATTGGGCCGCATTGTATTTTGTGGCGCTGATGACGTTCGGCAATTATGTGCTATTTAATTTGTTAGTCGCCATTTTAGTTGAGGGATTCAGTTCAGAGGTAGAGTTTTGCAAAAAAAAAAAAAAAATCAAATACAGCATTAAGATTTTCAACAACAAAGAAAACTATTTGATAGCATGTAAAAGATTTGAAAAGTAAAAAAAAAAAATTATTCATACATAAATATTTCTCAAGCATCGAAACTTTTACCTTACAAAATCAAAATATGTAACTTTTAACAAATCTCTGGCGTCATAAATAATTTTCCACTCGGTCTTTTTATCATCAATGCATGGCTTTAATAAATTTTTATAATAATTTAACGCAAATTTGTTATGGCACTCAAAAGAAATAATATCTATATTATACTAAGTATTTATGAATTGCATACTTTTGTAAATAGCAACCCGTCCCGACCACCGTTAGCCTTTACTCGTCAGCGCACCCGAAATGGCACCATAAAAGCATAGTGGAAAATTATTTATTCCTGCCAAAGTTTTGTATTAATATTTCTAATTACATTTCGCTAATGACCCAACCGTCGCCGCGGTTTCGCGCCCCTGGGCTCAAGCCACGCCCACACAAAACGCACACACGCTCAAGCTTAAGCTTGCAGCTTTTTTCCACCAATAGCTTTAAATATGCGATTTATTAAATAAAACATATGTATAACTGTAAATGTTCATATAATATACTCGTAAATATGTAAATGTGTGTATGCTATGCTACCATAATCCGCCCCCCCGCCCCCCTCCACACCACCGGATCAAAATAATTAACCTGTCGCGTAAACTGCGCGCGTGTGTGCGTCTCTTCTGCTCTTAGCGCGGCGCGTCGCGCTTGCGTGCGGCTGGCGAAAATTCTAATTCTTTGAATTCTCTGATTCCCTCAGCGAAATGAACGTCGTGAACGTGAACAACGCGAATTGGTGAAAAAGCTACGCGAAGAGACATTAGCGGAAAATTTCAGCGATGCCATGTACGATGAATCGCGCAGCAGCGAAGCGGATTCATCATCGACAAACGAAAGTTACTATGAGGTACGAAATCGTTGGCATAGCGCCGAGGATGTGCGGAAAGTAAGTAGAGTTCATGTGCAGCAGAGAGAAGTGGTAGACACAGTGAGCGATAGAGAGAGGGGCAAGAGTGGGAGAAGGAGAGAGAGAGAGAGATACACGTTTGGAGTGTTAGAGAACAAAACAAAAAACAAGCTCAAGTTCATACAATACTAAATAAGCGCCAGCATACGCAGTTAGACATTTTTCATTCTACCCAATACAGTTTCCATATCCTCATTTTGTTATTCGTGTTTTTTTTTCACACCACACCAAATAAAATCTTAAGTAACCTGTGTTGATCTTTTTTTTGTTATTTTAAGCGTTCCTTAATTCAAAATTCATAGAAAATTTGGTTTATTTCCTTTAACCCACTCACCTGATTCAATAAATGTTACTCTTTTATTTAAAACAATATATGAACTAATCATCCTTCTTTTTAGTTTCACTCACTCAACACAACACAATCATTAAACGCTGACTCAAATTGATACTATATTATTATTAACACTTAGATCATGTGTTGATTTACTTATTTCACTCATTTTGTATTATTTTACTCATTTACGGCATTCATAAATGTGTGCGATTACTCAAAACATTCGTATTAAGGCTCACCCAAGCCGCACACACATAAGAAATACATTATTTCATTAATTTCCTAATTCAAAGAAAACCCCACACTATTTCAGAGCCATTTCATTTCACTGCAATGGAAAGAAAATAATTTAATTTTTTTAACTCAATTTAATTTTCATTTACTTGCTTCAAGAAAATCTCAACTTAGTTTAGTTTAATTTTCTTCTACTTCCCTCAAAAACTCACTGACTATTGTACCCAAAGTATTCGCACTCATATTCCATAGAAAAAATTATTCATCACCTCCGTTTCATTGCAATGAATCACTCAAATCGTTCATTCGACTCAGCTTCAGGAAGCACTCACTAACTCAAATTTACATAGAAACGACTCATTCTCTTTCAAAATATTTTACTCATTTGCTCCAGTCAACCTTATCATCAACTTATTTGCATTCACTTTTCTCCCAATCAGTGATAATTATTATTTTTCCCCGCCCTCCATTTACTCATTACCTCGTGTAACACTCACTCAAATTTGGACTCATTTATTTGCAGTTCACTCATGTTAATGTCCACTCTATTCGTTTACTCTTTAATTACTTGCATCCATTTACTCTGAACCTGCTTTTACTCAAACACTCTCATACTCCACACACTCACTCATCTGATCAACACTCTCACTCCATTCATACACAAAAAAAACAAAATGGAGAGAGTATATGCCTCTTTCATACACTTACACACACTCTCATTCGCCTATTCTCTCACGCTTCACAGCTACAAGACTCAACTGAGCTCATTATGGAGACGAAGAGTAATATGCAAAAGCAACAACATCAACGTATGTTATTGCAGCCCACACAAGACTATCAGATCAATGAGAGTTATTTGGGTGGTGTTGGTGTTGGTGGTGGAAGCAGTGGTTCGGGTAGCGGCAGTGGGCGTAAGTCCAGCGATAAGGATGTTGTGGGTAGCAAATTATCGATGGAGGATGATAAGAATAAGAATTTAAAAAAGGTAAGGGCATAATGATTATGAAAATAAAGATTTTAAAATGTTCATCATGATGTCTCGCGAATTGATCTAATATCGGCATTATATCACTTGATCATTTCAACTATTGAAATTACTTTTTCAATTTGCTTATTTATTTCTCTCCCTTTTCTACCGCAGACATATTCTATAAGAGAGCGACGCAGTGACGCGCCACGTCTAACACGTATACGCCCATTGCGTGAACCGCCCATAATTACTACGACCGCCGCAACGCCACAAGATTCGCCCAACACCACACTCGAGGGCGGCATGAGCTTTCGCGGTTGGAATGCACAAGATTTGGAAACGATCGACGGTGGGGCTGGCAGTCAGGTAAGATCGCGCAAAGCGATGGGGCTTAATTAAAAAACAGACTTATTTTCCATTTAAACTACTAAACAATACTTTGAAAAGGTGTGAGGAAGAAGGTAAAGTAGAAACTTTGAAATCGCTTTTGACGCACAAACGCTATGCAGTCTTATCTTCTTGCCGCAATTACTTGCTAAATATTTATAATAAGTTATCACGCAATTATGCTGGTTTGCGCCTTTGCCCAAATACTTTTTTTTTTTTACTCAGCTCATTTGTGTGCTACCATTATGTGTTGTCACTATCTAAACGCCACTAATTTACTACTTTTCTTTCTCTATTTTTGCATCTCTCTCTCTCTCTCTCTCTCTCTCTCATACAGTGCCCGGGTTCACCGTCACTTCTCAGACCACCGACCATCATCAGCGGCCAACGTTTACTCGACGAGGGCATTCCGTCGATTGATCTCATACCACCATCACCGGTATTAACGCACAAACCATTGAATATACTGAATGCCAGCCAACTACAAGGAAGCAATACTAACCTAAGCAGTTGTAATTTAGTATCTAATAGTAGCAGTTTACTCCCTAGTGCCCTAAGTTGCAATAGTAGTGTGCATAGTGTTGTCATAGATGATATTTCGAAGAATGCCGATGCTAGCGCTTCTGGACCAATTTTTGTGCCAACAACAATCTCGACAGTGTCCGCGCCCAGCACACCACTACCAGCTGGCCCAGGCATCGGCTCGACTGCTAGTGGCGTCATCATCAATGGTGGTGTTGGTATTGGTGGTTGTGGTGGTGCCGGGAACGCAGTAAGCAGCATCGAATTATCACCCCTAGCTGCCGCTGTAGTTGAGACCACAGGCGCTATGTCGCTCACGCCTACAGCGACCACCACAGCGACTTTAGCAGCAGTAGCAGTAGCAGCAGCAGCGCCAGTCCCGCCCTCATCCATATCACAAGCCAGCAGCAATGAAACACCGCCCACACTGCCGTCAACAACCGCCTCAGCGACATCAACAATCAGCCCCTCGCTGCCCGGCATGCAGCGCATACCCAGCCTAAAGCAGCGTTTTCGACGCAGCAGTTCGAAGCGTAAGAAGAAGTCTGCCGATGCCGGTAGTGGCGCCGAAGATGACGAACAGCAGCAGCTAAACAATGGCAGTGACAATTCTTGTCTACTAGCGCCGCATAGCAATGGTGCCTCCATGCGTACTGATTCCTTTCTGAGTCCGGCGCGCACGCCCACAACTGGAGCGGCGCTAACAGCCAACAATCAGACCAATCAACCCAAGACGAAAGACACAAATCGGCTGAGTCCACAAAACTCGATACGTCGCCTATCGACAACACTGAGCATTGGCAGTATACCGCCGTTGGGTAGTCGCCGTGCCTCCGCGTGCATTTTCAACTCGCAGCTCTATCAAAATCTCAATCAGCCGCCCAAACTGTATGCGCCTTCACCCGGCCAACGGCGCATGTCTTCGTTCGAATTGGCTTTTAGCAAAAATTCACAATTGAATTTGCACAATTTGGAGGCGAATCGCAAATCAATGTCGTACACGAATTCTAAACTCGATCTAGACAAATGGCAGAGATCGTATACGAATTTGCAAGAACCAGATATGTTGCAACAATATATACAGGAGCGTGAGAAGCGTAAGAGTTCGATAAGCCAATATGCGCGACAGCAGCATCTGCAACAGAAGCAGCAAAAGCAAGAGGAATTCGAAGAACCGCAACAAACCAGAACGGAACAGCATTCATTTATGCAGAGCTCTGGACGTATGACTAAGTTGAAAATGGTCATCGAACGACTGAAACCGACGAATATTACCGAGCAAAGAGAACAGTACTCGATGTATGTATTCGCTGAGGACAATAGGTAAGTGTGGGAGTAGAAAGACTATTCGGATGTAGTCGTAGCATTATGAAGATTCGGTCTATCAATGTCTGTCCTAAGTAGCAGACATTGACGGTCATTTTGAACACGTGTTATGTCAATATTATTATAAATGTGATTAATATGAAGTCAGTACCGAGGGCACATTATAAAAGGAAAATTCTTTACTTGGTGTTTAAGGTTGGAGAAGACTAACGTATATCCAGTTGAGACTTAAACTAATACCAACCACCCCGTCATAGGAGTTCTCTGGCACCTAGTTCTACTCTTTGGAATTTTCTTGAACTTACATATATACTTCCACTGCACCTCTATGAGCAACTTCGACTACTTAACCCTTAAGTTCCTGAAGTACTAGGTCAAGATTTTCCTTTGTTTGGATAATGAGTTAGGCACAAAAACCCTCAAGAGGGATTAAACGTTTCTAAAATTCCACCACTGACACGCACTTTTCTACAAATCTATTCTCCCAGCCGAATGGTCTCTAAATTTCTACAAGCCAAGAGTACCTACATAAAAAAAATGCCTTGCGTAGTGGTTAAAATTTTTGATAACCAAACGACAACGAATGAATTCCAGTTTTAGGGAACTTCCGCGGTAGCCGAACGCCGCCGAGAGCATAAAAACTGTACCCAAGTAAAGCAATACGGCTTCTTAAAAACTCATAGACGATATCCACTTCTAAATAAAATTTCCACTAGACCCGCAAAATATAGAACAAGATTTAATAATAACATATTTCTATTTATTCTAAATTGAACATGCGATGTAAAATCGAATCCAACTTCCTATGTCGATGATCTTGGCTATGGTCAGTGACACTCAAACGTTTGGCATCAGGTATTTTCACTAGACGTGCAGAGATAAAACTATCGGACATTACCTTGATTAGTAAAGCTCTATGCAGAAACTGCCCTGAGAGACTCAAAGATTTGATCTTCAACGAGTAGGTTCGGTACAAATTTTACAACAAAACTCATCACGTGACTCTTGCCTTTATTACTAACTACATAGGGGTTGGTGCAAATTTCGGTCACAATGCAGGGAAACACTAAAACGAAGGACTCTCATTTATAACACGATTTGCCTAATATTTATAAAAACACCACAATAAGATATCCTATAGATAACGCTAATGTTATGATATTAAGAAAAATAGGACTTAAAGTTCTATTTCGCTGGAATTCAGAACGTATTTTACTGTTACTATAGGTAATGTTAGGTTAGGTTATTGCTTCTATTGTCTTCAGAGACACATTTAGCCTCGAGGTTCATTATAATACCGCATGGGAGTCAGTTTCTGATTGCCAATTGGCACAGAAGGTGCATAATACTTTCCCCCACTTCTTCGTATTGACAACTTTTACATAAATTATGCAATCGTACGCCTCTAAGTCGCAATGGCCTGGAACCCACACCACTTTTGGGTGAAATAGTTCAGCAATCTCGTGAAGAGATCTGCGCCATTTCATATCTTCCATGAGCTGTTTTTTCGAGTGATTTTAATGTCGTCTGGATGTCGTGTAACACTTTACCAGTTTTGTGGTTCTCTCAATCGCCATCAATTCTGCCTGAAAAATGTTACAATGGTTTTCTAGAAGACGGAAGCTAGCGGAGATTCCCAGAGCTTTCCTACAACATCCCATTTCCACGCTTCCCTTGACGGAAGGAAGATCGTGAACGCTGTAGTGAGAGTAGCGTGAAAAGCAAAAAAAATATGTAGGGAATAGTTTGACAGATCATCAGTCCGATTTGAGAAAAAAAAACATACTAGTCAGATGGAGATAAAGTTGTGTTATTTGGAAAAATTTTCATACATAAATTCTACTAGGCTACTTTAAATTCTTAACTGCAATGAAGAACAGGTTTTTCGAATTAACTCATGCACTCGAATTATTAAAAATGCAATCAGAAATTTTCACGGCAGCCGGAATGGTTTTTCGCTCATAAATTGTTTGGCGCATTCAGAATTTTCGCACCAAAAATACACAAAATTTTACATTCACCTGTATTTTTGGATATTGAACAATCCTACTGTACTACTAATTTGCTGCAAACTTCCTGGCGCCAGTAAGATCCCAGTTGCAGCCCATTTAATGCCACAATGTCACGAGCTTTTTTTTTTTTTTGCACAATAGTTATGTTAAATTGGAATTTCATAATAACCACTAGACTACAATTACCCAAAGCTACTTCCAACACTTGTAGCTTGTAATCGCGCAAAAAAAGTAGCGTAATCCGCCGTATGGTACAAGGCTCCATTCCACGCACATAAACGCCACATATTTAGATTTGAATACGTGTATTTGAATGGGTATATATGTACTCACCTGATGTTTTTTCTTCCACGCTTCACTCTTCCAATGCCATTAGGGATTTTTCGCTCACGTAAATACAAAAAGTTTTGCTTTTATCCGCTTTAAAATTGCTAGCTGCCTGTGTATGCCCAGTCAAGCATTTAAATCGGCAGCTATGTATTTTGTGTAACGGCTCGTTACTGTATCTGTTGCGCTTCCTACAACTGTAATGAGAAAAAATAAAAATAAAACAAATATAGTTCCTATATGTAGCCTCGTTCGCTGACAAAAAGATAGTTTGCTAGTAAGCTGCAGCGTCCTATACATCCTTCATAGATATATTTGTAAGTTTCATACAATAGTTTTGTGCACATCTAAGTGTAAACAGAGATATGTAAATGAATGTGTGCATGATGATTATATGCTGCAATAATCCCTGCTGCAGCGTCCAACTGTGCATGCAACCGGTCAACAGTCAACTGACCGTGCCGTCTATCCGCCTACCCAGTTGAACACTCACTCAATAACCGTCAGTAGTAAAAGCTTATCTAGTCAGCAATTCATTCATTCATTCATTTATTTAACACCCATTCGTACTATGCATTCGCCCTCAGAATATGGCGGGAGCAGCAGGAAGCCGATACACTTACTGCTCGACTTATTTGGCAATGCAGTTGATCTGAAATAATGGCGCAGCAGGTGGTTATATTCATTTGTTTGTATTGATTTTAGACGCTGGAGAATATAACTATAGCCAAAAGTCTGTATACTATATTTCTTGAGACTTTTTCTTTGCGAAAAATGTTGAATGAATGGGAAATAATTCCTTACTTGGAGTACTGCTGGAGCCCATCACCCGTATATACATATGTACGTACATAGGTACATTAATTTATTTAAATTAATTTATTTTCATACACTAAATGTCTGCGGTTCTTCACCGGCTTTTAAATTTTATACTTTAATGATGTGCGCTAAAAATTATAAACAGATTTCATCCAAGATCAACTATGCCATAGTGCTCATCTGAAAATACAATATATATTCTTGGGAGCATGGGCTTCAGACTGAAAGCTTATGGTTTGAAATCAAGATGGTCAGAAACAAAGATTGCGCCATCCGCGCTGGGAATAACTGATAGTGACGCAATAAAAGCTAGACAGTGAGAGGGCAAAGAAAAAATTGCAAAAAAGAAGAGGAAGAATCTCAGAAGAGGCGAGCAAACGACACAACGATTGCAAGTTTCTTTTTAGCGAATGGGAGATGCTGTCAAATCGACAAAAAGAGAACTAGCGCTCTGCAGTAGGCGCACTCTTGTACTATATCATTCTTGGTTTGAACTTAACTTCTCGCTGCCTAGTCTTCTTTCACTCTAAGTGAAAAAATCTAACTAGATTTTATAGGAGGAATAATTTCCTACTCAAAGAAATCAGTATGGTAGCTTTATAAAAAATACTGATATATAGAGAAATACTCTACCCACTCTCATTGACTACAGTATAGGAAAATTAACAGATCACCTGTGCTATCTTTTAAGCCAAATTAGCGACAATTCCAGACCGTGTTGAATGCTTAACATCCAACCTAGTTACAAATAGCATAATCTTAAATTGAGCCAAGCAGCTTTGAAAGCGTTTGACTCCAACACAAGCTACTTCAAAACTGTAGCAGACTGCCATAGATTATCCAGCTGGCTTTACAACCAGGTGGCAGCAATATTAGGTATGTTGTTCACTACTTTAATAGTTTTGCGCTATACTGAAGAAGTTTTCTTTTTCCAAAGGAGGCTTGTCCACAAGCCGTGGTTTAGCCATACCTTCTGACGGTGCAGATAGCCGAAGAGAGGTAGTAATTTACCGTTTATACCCTGCCGGCGCTATCGTCGCAGTTGTCAGACCTTTAATGCCGTGTCCAGTGACAGTACTTATAGCCGTGCGGAAATTCGAAGTTCTTCAATATCATGTGTTTCTTTGATCACCTACTCAGATAAGACTTTTGCGAAAGAGGGAAAAGAAAGGTCGACTATGGCAGAGCCTCTTGCCGGAGCCAATCCACTCCAAGCTCTGTTAGAATACAGTCGGAAGCCTTGACTGCAAACCATTTCAATGGGCATGGGAAAAACCCATAACATTCTAAATTAGAGGAGGTATAATCGGCACCCCCCTGGTATAGATCCGTAGTGTTTGGTCGAAACAGGGTCAGTTCTTGAAGCACTACGGTACTGATGTGAGAGATATTTTACTTTGCAACGAATTAGTGACCTTTAGCTTAATAAGTGCTTAGGACATCAAATATTTAGTAAGTATGGGGATATGGTTTTATCTGACAGATATTCATACTATTGCGAATTTAACCAGCCTCGTTTTCCCTACAGCGACAGCTTACTTTTAGTTATCACAGTATTACACTTTCTCCTTATTATACTCATTCTCGTTGGCAATTACATTTATTTTCTTTGTTGCATTTTCATTTTGGTTTTTTTTTTTCTTCTCTGCTATGCTCAACAGTTTCCGTGAACTGTGTGTGTGGTTTGTTAATCAGAAATGGTTCGACAATGTTGTCCTGCTGTTTATCGCACTCAATTGTATTACATTGGCTATGGAACGACCAAATATACCGCCAACGAGCACCGAACGTAAATTCCTCGGTACAGCCAATTACGTGTTCACAGCCGTTTTCACAGTGGAAATGCTCATTAAGGTAAGTCCAACTTTAATACACACACAAAAAAAAAAATAAAAATAAATAACAAAAAAATAAAAATGAAAGGTGAACAGTAGATTCCAACTAAGCGGCAACACAAACACTCAGACGCTTCATTTGGGACCAGACGTACTCAAATAATTCAAAAAAAAAACATACATACATACATATGTATGCCTGACTACCACTGTACTACCGACCAACATAGCTAGTGTGCCCTTTAGTCTATCCATGCTACGTAGTATGCTCGAACAGCATGCAGCCATTGGTAGCATTTCAGGAGCTTGAATGAGGCTAACTATTCTTGTTGAGCTTTGTTGGCAAAACAGGCGCTTCGCTTTAATGATAATGGCGGTAAAATTTTTGGTATCACCGTTGTTGTTGTTGGTACATTTAGTACCTGCATATTTGCGTGTTCATGGCACAGCATGAGCGCAAGGACTGAAAGAGCTAAGGATTTGGTTATAGCTACGGTGATTTCCAGCTGCGTTTTACTGCATAAATGATGATACTCGTACACTCGTCTTTGGCATTTGGTTCGAGGGCTTTTAATCTTTGTCGCTTTGTATTTGGCCAAAGTATGTTTTGGTTGCGATACTGTAGCATAGCTCCTTGCTGTGAATTCGTAAGTGAAAGTGGTTGTTTGGTTAGGTATTGAAGGCAGTGATTAATTAATGCAATTGCAATGTTGCTGCTCTAAATTTGATGAATTGAGTGGGATTTGAGTTCGAAAACGAATTGCTGCATTGGGTGATTTGAAATGTGCGAAAGAAAAGAAAGATTGTAAATTCGTATCACCAAGCAATGTTGAAAGTCCATTAAATAGAGTTGATCAAAGAAATGTGGAGTTATGTTGGTGGTGAGAAAACTTTTAATGAATGCGCTTACTAATTGCAATCTATAATAAATGTCTATAAAAGAACCCGCGTTGAGAGCTGGAGACTTCCAGAGAAGCAGAAAGGAAAGACCACCGAGCGGAATTTTACTTGAATATCATATATTAGCACATCGTCTGATCAGTCACTACCTGTAGGGACAATGAAGTCAAATGACTGATTTTTTTTCTTCTTATGTGATTTAAACTGCACAAGAGAATTATAATCCAAATGCGAGAATTCGAGCTTTTCGTGACGCGAGTCGTGCAGCATTCTGTGGCATCGCTTTCCTCGGTTTTCGAAATACCACAGAAAGCTTTCTAAGAAGATATGCGCTATTGGGATTCAAGCTTGCCGAGACTTTCATCACTTCGTTCCCATCGAACTCTACGTGACCGCAAGCCCAATTCTATGTTCTTTAATTATGCGCTCCCAATTAGTTCCACAATTGTTCCGTTGACTGAAACTGTGTAGCACATTTGTACAAGTCTCGAGCTTTTAGTGCTATTTACCTTGATCCTATTTGTCCGGCCGCTTCAAATGTGATAGGTTATGTATTCCTTACCAGACTTCTAGAATTTATTATAAAATTTAGTTCCGTTTATAGACCACACATGGGACCTTCTTCAAGCTATCGCATTGTCATAATTTACTAGTCATTTTTAGATATGACAGCATTTGAGTATTTATAAAAGTTTAGCTGTGGTAGTTCTAGTCTGAACCTGGCACTCAGAAATGGTTTAAAGATCTTTTTCCAACATCCCTTGTCAAATTTGGTCTAACCCGTACCAACGTCAGTGTCTTATTTCGTTCTCTTAGATCGCTAGTTCTCATCTAAGTTCTCATCATGCAAATCAAGCCACCGTAGATTTATCGAAACCCCCCATTTTCAGCACATCAATCTCTAATATCATTTGTAGAGTTCAATACGTATATAGTAAGTGTACTGAAAGCAACTTTGTTATATTTCTTCCCTCATTGTTATCGCATCATATCATATCTTCTTGCTCCTCCTCGACAGTGCGCCATCAGCATCATTAAGTTGTCATTACGGACCATTTGACCTAAAACCTTACATACCTACCTACCTACCTACTCGTATGTCAACCTATAAACCACTACACACAAACATAAAATAAAATACCTTTCAACACTTTGCCTTTACTTGCTATTTGAATGATTTGCATTTCTCTTTTACTACTTTCGTATCGACTAGGTGGTGTCGACTGGCATGTTTTATGGCCCTGATGCCTATTTCACATCCGGCTGGAATATCATGGATGGCTCATTGGTTATAATATCAATCATTGATTTATTAATGTCATTGTTTAGCCAATCGAGTCCAAAGATATTTGGGATTTTAAGGGTAAGTAGCGGGCAAGTACGTTTGACGAATGCTATATACATATACATACACACACATAAACAAAATGCTTATTGTAAACAAGGAGGATGACGGGGTCGATTACTTTATGCTAAGGTAGTGTTGATTTAGGTACTGGGTTGATGTTGACATTGATAATTGGCAGCTTGTTGAATAAAAATCAAATCATATTCCGAGTTTGCGGCATTTTTTTTTTTTTAATTTTTTTGTTGTCGGAACAAAGGATAAAGCGGAAATGGTAGCGGAAGGTAGACGGCGTTTACGGAAATGCTTTCCTCTCAATTAGAGAATTAATGGAAAAGCATGTGGAATTCCAAATATTTAATTGATTTTTAATGGTGTCACTTTTTAGCTTGTGCCGTAGTGGTTAATTGAAGTTTTTTTTTTTTTAATTAATTAAAAATTTATGGGTTGATGCTAATGGACAGGTGAGAAACAAGGGGAAAATAATTAGATTTATTGGCTTACAATTGGTGCAAATAAGTTATTTTGTGTTTTAAAATTAGATACCGAAAATATCATGAATTCAAATAAAGTACTTTAGCTAGAAAATGTTAGCCCATAAAATATTAAAGCCGATGCTTCAATTCCCAACACTGTATTTAATTCACCTAGTGCGCACGTGTATAATACGCAACCAGTTTATGAAATTATGTGTTCACATAATAGCATTGCTCTAAAATAATAAGCAGGCAATGTCCATGTTTAGAATTTGTTAGCACTCATTACAATAAATTTATTATAAAGCTAAAACATCTAACGTTTGATTTTCATTCGTCTGTCATGTCCGCTATGATTCTCAGCAGGCTTATGGGAAAATGCTTAATATGACAATATATTCAATATAATTTAGTCACGTCCACGGATAGCAAACCTGCAACTATACGGTTGGCTTCAAGAGCTTATCAAAGGGTGCATATAAATATTACTTGCTTGGTGCGCCCACATTTCGAAATTCAAGCAAATACTGGGCTAAGGAGCCAATCGGAAAAGGTTTTCTAGGTTAAATAAACGGTAGAATAGAATTTGGAGGTCTAATTCGGCGATAGTTTATAAGACAGACGTCTTTCATGGAAATATAATCCTATTTAAAGGTCGATTACTTAGTTAGAGAAAATCTGCTACTTAGTACAAGAAATTAATGGCACGTTTTTGGTGTATCCAGCATTTCTAAAAAAAAAAAAAAGGTTTGAAGCCTTAAGTTAAAATGTACTATTTGAAGCCTTCTATACAGAGATTCAAGAATAATGGATTATCGGCGGATGTTTTTAAAATAACCTAAAATAGTCCCAAGGTGCTTTTGGTATCGAAAAGCATAGCTATAAATTATTGAAGGAAGTTTGGTTGATTCGTAGCAGTTTTATCTTCTACTAGTTCAAAATATGTGTACTAAAAAAATTGTTTAAAAAAAAATTGCTAATTTTATATTTACAATTCTATAACATTTCTTCTTTTTTATTTGTAATTGGCATACAAAATTACTTTACAATCGTGAAAGTAGTTCATTTAAGACTATGTATTTATTTGAAGTTCTTTTAAATCGAACACATTTTAAAACCTACTTTATGTGTTTTTATAAATTTGAGAGTGCAAATAATTTAAGTTAAAATAATAATCATTTCAGGTAGTTAATTGATTTGGAACTTTTCTTTGTGTTTTTCTGCACGTTTCTGTGTTTTTCTTTTCGAAACTTTTAGTGCTTCACATGACCTTAACTCATTTTAACTTTAAACTTGTATACCCCATTTTCACACTGAACTGAATTTATCAGTTTTCAACAACAACAACAAAAAAACCGAATAACTTCACTTTGAATTCCATTAAAGTAATGCACTTTTTGTTACCCAAAGACCCTTTTCCGAATTTTTGGCTGTAAATAAAAATCATATATGTAGTCACCATATATGATCGTTCGTTGTTTTTCTTCGTTATATAATTTATATGTATTTGTATATATAGTGTTTTGGGGAGTAAACAAATTTTAAATGTTATCCAAATATCTTTGCAAAAATACCTTGACCCTTTTATCGCATATTTTATTCCCTGCGCTTGATAGTTAGTTGCATATATTTAATTATTATATATAGAAACTTGGAACGGTTACTAATTTTTATTGTTTTTTTTTTTTATTTTTCTTCGCGCATTTTATCATAATTATGCAATAATTGGTTGAAATAATATCCTCATCCCTACATCCCTCAATAATTCCTTCATCTTGTACATTTGACGACGCCTCAATCTATTTGGCTAACTCCTTCTACATTTAATTATTAACCTCACTTTGATCCGCACGAAACACTATTTCATTTCTAACCAAATTTTTTTATTATTTCCTCTTTCAATAATCAAAAATACCTTCTAATATAAATCTTTTACTGATCAACCTTCAACGATTTTTTTCCTTTTCAAACCCCGCTAATTATTAATTACTCCCGATGTTCGACGTTTTTGTTTATTTTTTCGTTCTAACGATTCATCCATTACCCATTATCATTGTTTAATGCCCTTTCATCTACTTTGTGTCGATCGTCCTATATTTTTTAATCCCTTCATACAATCTATGTGCATCCGCTCTTCAATCCTCAACATACTTTCACATTCCGAAACATCATCAATTATTCCTCAACCACTTTTACAACTCGCATTTACCTTCGCATTTATATATCATTATCCTTTTTCTAACAACCATCACCATTTTCATTATTTTCAACTATCCACTTCATCTCCTAATTTTCACAAATTCCACTCTGGAATTTCCGTCCAACCAATCGCTTGTCCATCACTCGGGTTCATTGTTTCGTTGCAGGTGTTTCGACTACTTCGTTCCCTACGGCCGCTGCGTGTGATCAACCGCGCCCCGGGTCTGAAATTAGTCGTGCAAACGCTCTTATCGTCCCTACGTCCCATCGGCAACATCGTGCTGATCTGCTGCACTTTCTTCATCATATTCGGCATCTTGGGCGTGCAACTCTTCAAGGGCACCTTCTACTATTGCGAGGGCGAGAATATCAAGCAGGTTCGCACAATGACAGATTGTCTTACACTCGGCTATGAGTGGAAGAATCGCAAATATAATTTTGATGATCTTGGCAAGGCGTTGATGTCGTTGTTCGTGTTGAGTTCTCGCGACGGTTGGGTGAACATCATGTATACGGGACTGGATGCAGTGGGCGAAGATCTACAACCAATTGTCAATTATAATGAATGGCGTCTACTCTATTTCATTTCATTCATATTGCTCGTAGGCTTTTTTGTGCTCAACATGTTTGTTGGCGTTGTCGTAGAGAATTTTCATCGTTGCCGTGAGGAACAGGAGAAGGAGGAGAAAATTCGTCGCGCCGCAAAACGTGCACTGCAGATGGAAAAGAAACGCAGACGAATGCACGAGCCACCCTACTACATAAACTACTCGCCATCGCGCATGTTCGTACACAATGTGGTCACATCAAAATATTTCGATTTAGCTATTGCAGCTGTGATCGGTCTCAATGTGGTCACCATGGCTATGGAGTTTTATGGCATGAATGATGGCTTGATATATACCCTCAAAGTTTTCAATTACTTCTTTACGGCTGTTTTTATATTGGAAGCTAGCATGAAAGTATTGGCGCTTGGATGGCCGCTGTACTTGAAAGACAAATGGAATCAACTTGACGTGGGCATTGTACTGCTATCGGTGATCGGTATTGTACTTGAAGATTGGGGAACAAGTCGATTCCCAATTAATCCTACGATAATACGTGTGATGCGTGTGCTGCGTATTGCGCGAGTATTAAAACTACTCAAAATGGCCAAGGGGATACGTGCGCTGCTCGACACCGTGATGCAGGCTTTGCCGCAGGTCGGCAATTTGGGCCTGCTCTTCTTTTTGCTCTTCTTTATATTCGCCGCCCTGGGCGTGGAACTGTTCGGTCGGCTGGAATGCTCCGAGAGAAATCCTTGTCAGGGCTTAGGTGAACATGCACATTTCGCCAATTTCGGGATGGCTTTCCTCACATTGTTTCGCGTAGCGACTGGCGACAACTGGAACGGCATCATGAAGGATACGCTGCGAGAGGAGTGTGATGATGCGGACGATTGCGTTCGTGATTGCTGCATTAGCGCGGTCATAGCTCCAATATTCTTTGTGATATTCGTTCTAATGGCGCAGTTCGTACTGGTGAATGTCGTCGTGGCTGTACTGATGAAACACCTCGAGGAGAGCCACAAACAGATGGAAGACGAAATGGACATGGAAGTAGAGCTAGAGCGCGAACTTGTACGCGAGCAGGAGTTTGAGAGCGAGCAGAAGCTGTGTCAACAGCTGGAACAGCAGACGCAACCGCCGCCACCACCGCGCCAGCTGAACAAGATCAAATCGTTGCCGAAGAACTTTACCTACAGCACGCCGTCGCTGGAAAAGAAATTCCCAAGCGTGTTGAGCGGCATCGGTGGCTTAAGTGCTGCCGGCGCTGGTGGTCGCCGCCAGACTTTGCAATACTTCAATCAACCAAATGGCATTAGTTTGGCCGAACTTGGACATGGCACACAAGCTGGTGCTGGTGCTGCTGTTGGCAGCAGTGGTGGGTCTGGTGGTGGTGGTATTGGCGCGAGTGGTGCGTTACTCACACCACAAACGCTCAACGCACGTCTGAACGTCACAGCTGCGGAGAACAGCTTTGATACAAAACTCCAACTCCAACCGAGTGCGGGTGCGCTGGGACGGCGTGGCCGTCGCAGCTCGACCGCGTTCCGTAGTAAACGCGGCCTGCTCGCCAAAGAACGCTCCCTCGATGAGCAGGCCATACGCCGACGCACGCTTGAATCGAAACGAATGAGCTGTGACTCGCTACCATGGGGTGGTGATAGCATCGATTTCCGGCGTGGCACAATATTCGAAAGTTTAGAGTCGGATGGCGCCGGTAGTCCCTCGTCCACATACGATGTGCGCAGCATACGCAGCGAAGACGTTGCAGCGACAGCAAACGCGACGGCGCGCAGCAGTGGCGCTTCTGATGTGCTAAGCATTGTAAGCGCCAGCGTCATCAGTGAAAAGACCACAGCGCCGATAACTGCACCCCTAGCAACAGCCGCCGCAACTGTGGCACTGCCCCTAAGCGGCGCTCTAACAGCTGGATCAGCGCCACGCCGCGTCTACGGACGCTCACTTTCAACAGACCAAGCTTGTACAAGTAGCAGTGGCGCGAGCAGTGGACGCGGCAGCACTATTGGATTGCTCTCCGTGCCGCGTAGCATGCCACCACGCAGTCGAAGTGGCAGTACCAAACAGCTCTTCAAACAGCAGGCACTCGATGAAGATCCCGATATGGATGAGAACACGCTGCTCTTGCCAGTTGTCGTCGAGAACAGTTGTGATGGCGCTGCAGCCAGCAGCGGCAACACAACTGCTAATAATGGCAACGGCAATGTGCACAACAACGACAAACTTAACAATAACAGCTGCAACGGTACTAATAATGGCAGCAGTAGCAGTGGCAATGGCAATGGCGCTACCGCTATAGTCATGGATCAGATAGCACTGAGCAAATCGGACTCAGCCGATATAATGCGCATCATTTCTGAGCGTAGACTTATGGATCAGCGCGACAATAGTGGCAATGAGGATTCTGATTACAAAGAGTTGTTGCTGGTGAAATCACCGCACTCCTCAACTGACGGCTAAACGGAATTATATACTACTATACCTAGGTTAAAAAAAGAGTAGCGTAAAACCAACTAACTAACAATTAGTGTACTACAGATGTAAATGGAATTATAAGAAATATGTATTTATATATAGCAATGGTAGATTTAGCAAATTATATTAACTAATTCGGAACCAGAAAACGGAATACACACACACACATTCAAAGTTGTATACAAAGATATGTGCATGTTCTTTTAGAAAAGCTTAGATGAAGTAGGAGAATTGGAGCTTATTTTTGCTGCGTTCAGTACATTTCGCAAATCCTCGCCTCAAAAGTACAGGCCGCGTATACAAATATCAGTTGGATTTGATTTAATGCTTTACATTGAGATGAAAGGTTAGCGGTTCAGCTCTCACTCTACAATTAACTCCACAACACCCCTGCCTTGATTGTATAAGCGCCTTTAGGTATTTCGCTTGCAAGCTAAGTTTTCTCAAACAATCACCAAGTCAAACCGCTGAAAAATTCGAAACGGCAACAAATGTCTTAATATTCACGATACTGCAGTGCCCCCTTTGGGTAACACACATCTTTCACATATTTAGTCTGGTTATTTCAAATTTCAGGCAAGACAGGACAACCGAACAAAATTCATTCTAAAATATGTGTAGTCCCCAATAGACAAAGCCAACAGAGATCTGTCCATTAAGATCGCTATGTCAGAGTCGTAATGCTGGCTCGACACACAGACCGACTTTTAGCAGTTGCACTTACGCGTCGTCGATTTTGATCAGTTAAGAACGAGTGAGCCGAGCGCTTTCTTTATTGGTCATATTGTGCCTCAACTCAAAACAATGCATATCAAGCTTCTCACAGGAATACTAACGGGGTACCTGTAGACTCACTCAGCCAGGTGAGGTTTTGGTGATTGAATGTGGCGCAATAGATTAACTTGGCAGCTAATAGCTCCTTATTACATCTGCTCTTTCACAAAACATACATATTTAGTGGATTAGTTTGAGTTGCCTGGAAGTTTTGATACTTGAAGATACAAATTTTATCTCTTGCGCATTTTAAAACCCTTGCTTAGATTCAGCACTATTTTTGGCAATGAAGTTAGCAATCTAAGGCATTACTTTGTTTTTTGCCCTAAATTTACCCACTTATGGACTATACCTTTATAAACAAATCAGCTTAGACTGCGAATGATTTTCGTACGGATAAATACAACGCTGTAGATAAAAATCATGAGCATTTGTCAACTTTTAGGGAATTTTCAGAACTATACTACCTACTTGCTAATAAATTGAATAGAACTTTTGAACCAAAATCTGTCAAACTACAATAATTTCAATACAAATTTCTCAGTGAAAAACTACGTTTAAAAAACCACAATAGATTTAAGAAAAAAGTTCAAAACTGTATATGTATGTATGTATATTAGACTAGTGCAGTTGTTCGTACGAAATTTTCGAATATTAAGGACAACAATTTCGAAAGAAAAAGTTGCATTTAGCTAATGCGAAAAGGCAACTCTGAAAATGCAACACTGTTAAATACTTGTCTATAAAAATCATCAACTCTGTGATTAGCTGTAAAAATAACTGATTAAACAATAGTAGCTCAAAGAAGTGGAGAAAATTTGTATCAAAAATGACGACTACAAAATGATTTTATTGTTTATAAATTTTTATAGTTATTGCTGTAACAAATAAGAAGTACAGAAAAAATTAATAAATTATGAATAAATTTGTAGCCAATAATGAAAGGAAACACAAACACAATTTAGTTTATACATACATATAACGGTAATAAAAATTTACGAGCAGAACTTTCCTAACCACAACTAAGGGCGCAGTTGTGTAAAATTAGAAGAAAAAATATTTAAAAGAAAATTAATAATCAAACTGTGTATAAGCGTAAGTTTAGTTAGTATTAAAATAGTAGCATTAAAAGTTGTTAACGATATATATAAATTTACTATCTGTTATGTAAAAAAGAAAATAGTTATAATGAAAACTGATTGGATTATAAAGCTGTGCTCTTGGCTGGTGCGTCATTTTCAAATTGGTTTGTGTCTAGCATACTAAATATTTAGTAGTTAAAAATAGTATCAAATATTATGTGCGGTTGTTGTCAACGAAAAACGCATTCAAAAACTATATGTATGTAGATATGTATGCAATATTAGTGATAAGCGATAAACGATTAAGGCAAATAAGCGACTATGGCACATTTTAAGAGTTATAAACAAATAAGAAATTTAAAAAAAAAAACATGACTGTAAAACTTTCCTAGGTCAAAAAGAAGAGTACTAAAACCAAATAAAGTAATTGCAAAAAAAAAAAAAATTAAGTAAAAATTGTAGCGCGTCTTTTCTCCCTGAAACGTCTTCCTCCTCTTTATAGCAAAAATGAAATTAGAAAGAAGTAAAATTACGAAAAATAGCAAAAAATATTAAATTACTTAGCATGCATGCAAAAAGGAAGAGTTGCATTTGTAAAAAGAATTATGTAAATTAGCGGATTAGTGAAAAGTGTAAACATGAGCAACACTAATGTGGAAAAATAAAAATTGTTAAGCGACAATGAAGAAACGAAGCAAGTATTTTTAATAGAAATTAATAAAACTAGAATAGTCAAACATGCAATGAAAGCTAAAAGAGAAAAATGTAAAATTACAAACAAAAATTATTAAAAACTATGCACGCTACATATTATTTTATAAACAAAAGTTAATACAAATAAAATTTCAACAAATGACAATCCTTCTATACTGTTTTTTGGTTTTTATAACTTTTTTTCAATTTTGGAATTATTTATTTTTTAATTAGATACAATATTTTTTAATGCAAATATTTAATTTCTTTAGCCCTTTTTTGACAAGTATGTTTTTTTGATTGCGTCCAAGTGCAAATCGTTTAACTAAACAAATTTTTCATAATACATCCCTGCAATACAATGCCGATCGACAGTCGTTTATTGAACGAGAAATCGACAGTCACAATATCACCGATAATCGATAGCCGACTAATCTGACTTAGTTTGGACGTCTATCTGAAATTTATTTAATTTTATTCTCCAAATTCTTATACTTTGATCTTTACACACCTTTACCTTCAAATTATTTAAAAATGTAATATAAAATCATAAGGTAATTGTTTGGAAGTTTTTCTTCTTTTTTTAATTTACAATGGCTTTGAAGAGTAGAACTATGTATATTTTAATTTTGCCATTCAAAATGTACGAAAAATGAGCAATATATTCAAGAAGTAATACCGCTCCCCAGGTTTAACTGGTGCCTGCTTTTTGTAAGAAACATTGGTGTAAATTTTTGTCGCGGATAGCGAAGGTTTCGAAAACTCTTAATTTATCTAGAGTTTCGCAATAATTTCTATTTGTATTTGGTACAAACACTGATTCAAAAATTAACCTCTTGCCAGGTAATAACTAACTGGTTTAAACACAAAATCTAACAAACCACTAACAGAAATTATGATCGCTTCTTATGTAAAACAGGGAGTTGCTTAGTAAATTTACTTGTAATAATCAAAAGTACGTCTCATTATTTAAATTCGATCAAAATCGGTGAAGATTGCGTGAGTTGCAATAATTCTTCATTCTACCAAGTGTATATCGAATAAAATTGTTCTAACTTTTTGGATCAAGGTAGACTTCTCAGACCCATTCAGCTGATGGTTTTTTTTCTTTTCATTGTTTTCTTTCTTAATTTTTGTACACTGCAACCTACTCTTATTATTATTTCTGTAAACTTAAACTTTTTTGTATAACTTTCGAATTGGAGCAGAAAACAAATTTGAAGAGGTAAAAATATGAGAGTTAAAAAAGCCGCAATTGTAATATAACGTTTATTTTCAGTACTAGCATAAGTTACTAATAGATATTTCTTTTATTTATTGGAATCAATGAGAAAAAAGAAGCCAGTAGAAGTCCAGGTCAGTACAGGTGGACTTGTACTGTTCTTTCTTCTAATCGGTTCAGGCATATAACTACTATAGTATTTAAGGTCGGTTAAGTAATTAAGATATTTATCGATTTATAGAAAAAGTTTCGTGTTATTGTAGCTATTCATAACCTGTAACTAAAAAAAAAAAGCCCAATATAAGTAATAAAATGAAAGTTGTAAAAAATATGGCGAATTTTCTGCAAATGTTAAAAATGTATGTATATAACCTATTTATTGTACAACTTACTATTGCCTTTTTCTGAAAATTAAAAAAAAAAAAACAAATGTAGCATAGTATGTGTTTGACACACTAAACAAAATCTAACGAAATATATAAAATTACTTTTTACAGGAAAATTTGTAAATTAGAACCCCCAACTTTATATAATCCTACATATATTGCTGACATTAAAAAAGGAGAAGTGAAAAATTATACACGACTGTATACCCTATATATACATATATATAGTTTCTATATAGTATATAGCATGCTATTCAACGAATTAGAATTTGTAAATTAATTAGAAAATTACAAAAGAAACTGTTTTCAAAAGTAAACTCGAATGGAAAACTTAATAAAAAAAATGTGTTAATATATACATTTACCAAAAAAAAAAACTACTGTCAATTTCATGATTTTATGATTTTCTCTCAGAACACGCACTAACACATTTAATAAGAGAAGAATTAAGAGAATGCGATACACAATTACCTTCCGCACTCTTTCAGTGCCCAGTCACGCTCATTGTCTACCCTTTCACTTGATTTATCTTTTTGTATATCTACAAACAATCTAGTTTTCTTTTCACTGTTCAATTCTTGAATTTTTTATGAGTATTAAGTGGAGCCTATCTTGAGTAGCTACTGTTTGGAACATAGAGCGAAAACTCCTTTTTTTTATAGTCCCTTAAAATTGACTAACTTTTAGACTTCTTCATCCTAACCTCCATTTTCTATATGTAAATCAATACGTATTGAAATACTATTTACTGGCAGACTTGTTACTCATTTCTAACCAGAACTACATAATAGTCGCAATTTTTTTGCTGTACTGATGTACTCTTAGTGCTTAGCATTTTTTAACGTACATATTTTATTTTAAAATGCTGAAAGGTATATTCCACTTCTGAATTATTTTTAATTCATTAAACTCTCGCTTCACACACGATCCAAACTTTTTAAATTTAGAACACAAAAATAATAAACTCTCCAAATATTCACTGAATATTTCCCTAAGTCACACTCACACACACACACACTCTTCACTCTGTACCCATGAATTTTTAAGCTGTGAATGCTCACGTTGATCGTTGAGCCAACTCTCTCACTATTTAAGCGATTTTTTTTATTTTTTTTGAAAACTAAAACAAACAAAAAAGAAAAAACACAAACAATTACAAATGAGAGAAACATAATTTCTTCTGTGCCTTTCTACTCAAAAGAAAAACCAAAGTACTCTACTGTATACACTGAAAAAGAAACACACTTCAAAAAAAAAAAAGAAACAATTACCTTAAGTGACTTTCTCGCGCCCCTCACTCATCCTCTTTGATCTGAATCTTTAGACACTGTAAGGAAAAGAGAAAAAATAAATAAGAGATAGGAGTGTTTAGCGCTCTGTATTAATGTAGAGAAGCATTAACATTAAATATAAAATGAGTTAAAATAATTAGGAAACTTTTTAATTGACTATATGATATGCATATATAAAGGAAAATAAGTGTTAAAAGTATATAAGAAATTTAGAAAAATAGAAGACAGTAAAAACTTATATAATTAAATCAAATTAAGTGTAACAAATTAATTAAAAATCTTAGCGTAGAAAACATACAATTGAAAGGAAGTTTATAAATAGTTAGATATTAATTTGCAGCGCAGTTAACACAAGCAGTATATTAGAATTTTTTTGGATTGTCTCATTGTGACATATTTTTATTTTGTATTTTTTCGTAGATTTAAAATTCTCTGTAAAAATATTTTTTGGCCATTTACCATCAATTCGATGTGCTAACGAATTCACGCCAATTTCCTATTGAAACTCCCAATTAAATGTGCACACAATTGTACTCGCTCCCTCTCTCGCATCCATTTTGAGCTTCAAAATTAATAAAACTTCATTACGGAATAGAAAAGTGATCACTAATTATTTATCGTCGGAGAATTTTGTATACAGTTTTTAAAGTGGAAGAGGCTTTTGTAACCACTTTCTCTCTTCTGTCGACTTACGTCTGAATACTATTTGGTCGCAATCGATCTCTCGGGATCATCGCTTCGCATACTAAGTTAACTCGATGAAAAAACTATATTCGACGGTTCGCTGGTATGTAAGCAGGGTACAGCGATAGGCCTGGCTTGCGTTCATTTGGGCAATTATATCATGTCCCATGGAGGCTTTGAACGTGATTTATCACATGTGTCCGATAGGTCTTTACATTAAGGAGTCTGCTTCTCAGAGTGCCCAAAAGGCCAATGGAGGTGGGACTGTGGAAAGAACGTGCGTTTGGTCATGGACGCAGTCCGTCAGCGGTCTGGAAATTCACAAAAAATCGAACTATTTAGGCACAGAAATTCTACTATCGAGGAACTTCAACATCCGCTCAGTTATGGAATGTTGACATCGAGCCTGGTGAAGCGGTGGATGAACAAGGCTAATTGTAAGTGGAAGAACTTAGAATCGTGCAGAGTAGGCAAGCGCCTCTTTCAATGTCAAAAGGTCTTTTGATCTCATTAAAATGAATCGAACGGACATTTCCAGGCTAACCGCTGGGCCCGCATGGGATTGGAATACAACGCCAGTTGCCGCTGCTACAACTCTCCAAGTGCAGAAGAAATGGTGGAACATCTCCTCCGCAGCTGTTTCTTCACTTTTCTATTATCTTCTTCGCTCATTGTTCTATCTCTGGTTGGACGGCGAGTACATGGTATAAGTGCTAGTTGGAAAGCTTTGCTCAGGTTAGGACGTTTTAATTTGTTTTTAGCGTTGATTTCTTTATAGTTAAACCAGTTATTGAAATAGATTTTCTAATACAAATTAATTAAAAAAAAAAAAATGCTAGTATATAGAAAGATATGTATGTATACATACAACAATTTGAAATGAAAAATAGCGTGCTTACTGAAACCCCGTAATTAAGAAGCTGCGTACACTCAAAACCGGAGCTAACAGTTATAGTAGAAGATTTTAGAATATTTTAATTGCTTGAAAAAAATGCAATTGTTGAGTAACCAAGTGAAAAGTTAAAATTAATTTTCAAAAAATACGAAAAAATTGCTAAATTGAAATGAAACTATGGTAAATGTAAATTCATTTGCTACATTACCCACACATTAAGTAAAAATTGCCGAGAAATGTTAAAAACCAAATTGAAAAAAATGTAAAAGAAATAGCAAATATTAAAAACTTTAAGTAAGTGGCATACTTAGCAAAATAAACTTTGAAATATTGCGTTGCAAAAAAGTTGAAAAATTATATTAGAAAAATAGATATTTTAATATAGCTTGAAAACAATAAATTGACAACAACAATACAATGAATTGAAACCCAATTACACAACCATACACACTGACAAGTATTTCAAAAGATGCATTTAAGAAGCAACAACAACAATTTTACGAGTTGCCAACTTTTTGCGTAAAAGTGAAATTTGTAAAAACAAAAAACGTATAAAAAAAAACTAAGTATTATAAGTACACCAAAATGCAAAGAAGCTGTAAACGACATAAAACTTAACATCAGCCGACACTCGAGCACTCCCCACATTATTTGTGACGTGAAATTTTTAAGTAGCCAAATTTATAAAAAAAACAAAACAAAAACCAAAATAATAAGAATGGAAGTTTACAAAAATGCGAGTTATCGGGCGTCGACTGTGCTTGTAGTTTATAACAAACAAAGCACACACACACAAAAACCATTACATACTTGAAGGACGTGCAATACTGAAAACTCTGAAAATTGGCAACAATGCAACCAATCAGCAGCAGCAAAATATGCAAACTATACAAAACTTATAAACAATTGATTACCTAGAGAATTGTTAAATATGTTCAGCAAATTAAGCAAAGACAACAACAAATAAGCGTAAGTTATGAACATGGCAGTTAAAAAATTTTATGAAATAAAACTTAATTTTTAAAGGCATGAGTTTTGTGAACATAAAAAAAATCTGTTTAAAATACTGCTAATGCGTAAACTAGTTTAAAACAAAAAAAAAATACATATACATTTGGTAACAATTTAATACAGCAGTGTGCAAAAGTGTAACCTTGCAAATGTTATTGTAAAAAAAAAAATAAACAAAAAATATCAACAAAAACTATTTATTTAGTTTTCAGTGCGAAAAATAGTGGTGAGAAAAACATATATAAAGAATGAATTATTAATAAAAATTTAACAAAAATACCAACCGTTGTTTTTGCTATATACATTTGATTTTCAGTCATTGATTTTTGCTGATATTTAAATGGTACACCAAATATCTACGCTTCGAATTTTTATTGAATACTTATTAAAAAAAAATATTTAACGACCACTTAAACAATCTATACACTAACAAAGTTGACTATAGTAAGTACTACAAAACTATAAACTTTCTAAAAAAAACTACTAACTGAATATCGTAAAATGCGCACAAAGTCGGTGTATACAACGCTACTGACACGCCCCAAAACTTTTCCAAGATACGCAACTTGTGGTTAAAACATTTGACTATAGCGGCGAGTCACTCACTTTCACGGCTCATTTCGACAAATAATCGATATGCGTCTATCCTTTTTGATAGGCTGTCCTCTAAAGTGTGACATTTCATTGGCGAGTATTTCATGTGTGAAATTGTAGCGCGACGAGTGACTGCAGTAAGCATAAAATTATTTTTAAAAAATATAATCAAATTTAGAAATCCTTAAACCTGTAGAATCGAGCCACTCACCTCATTATGTACAGCGAACGGCGACGTAGCAACACATCGGCATAGAAATTATTCTCCAGCGTTGTAACCGGCCGATTGCGATACGCCGCATCGTCTTCAGTGGTTTTAACATCATCACTGCTATTGCTTGTAGATCCTTCCGCAACTACCTTACTTTGTTGGTATTTACGCTCGTCGACGCGCACCAATCGCATTACGCTGTCGCTTAGCAAGCTAATACCGGCTATTGTATTGCCGCAGTACTAGTTTAAGATTGAGGAAAGCGATTTGAGTTTGCAATGAAAGAAAAGAAAATAGTACCTACCCTTGTGCTGTCCACATGCGGCTTAATAACGCCCGCAGCCGCCAAGTCCAATATATGCACGAATGGCATAATCTCACCATCAAATGCTAGGTGGCGCACTCGTTCGAGCACAGCGCGATTATGTGGATACCATTGTTTGCGCTCCGTTTCGCGGAAGCCATGTATAGCCTGTGGAGGATTAGTAAATTTATGTAAAAATAAAATATTGCCATTGCTTGCTTTACATCATCCCAGTGGTCATACTCGTAATGCAAGCGCTTCATGTACGGCTCAATTTCTTCTAGCAGTTTGACTTCCTCTTCGGCTGTTATGAAATTTGTATGCAGGCGCAGATCTTTGAGTAAGCGATGTTGTTCGTCAGCCGGCCACTGGCCATGAAATTCGAAGTGCGCTGTAGCATCTACGGAAGAAGGAAAAACTATGATAGTTATTTGCTTATTAAGCCATGCAATTAATCGCTACCCACCAGCTGGCGCACTTTTGTTTTGCTCCAACACCGGTTCTAGCGATCTGCGTACGCTCTTGGTGCGGCTGAATTGTCGAATTTGCGTTGTATTCTTAGCACTAAGGCACAGCAGGATTGTTTTCGTACACTTGTGCAATGGTCGTATATTCATTATTTTTAATTAATTGTTATATTTCACTAAATAGAATTTATGTAAATAAATTTATTCAACTGACTTTTGAAGGCACTGTTGTAGACAGCTGTTGGAAAATTGACTGCTAGCGATTTGTTAAGAAATTTGGTGCTGCCACATATTGGGAAACTTTTGGAGAGTCACAATAACTTCCGATAAATTTTATCAGCCCGATTTTAAATTCTACCGCGCATTCTTTCGCCGAAGTTTTCTTTGGGTACGGTTAAATTATTTGTATGGTCGAACAATTGAACTATTTTTTAAAACAAAATTTTGAAATTTCCGAACTTTCATTAAATAAAGAAATACATATTTTTGTAACTACGCACAAGGGGGTTCCACACAAAAATGCTAGGAATGACGTAGCCCTATTTCAAATGGGTCCCCATGGGTATACGGATTGATCGGGAGGGTTGATTTTTCTATAACAACGAATACTGTCTTAAAATCTTGTCAAAATATTGATTTTAAACAATAATATTAACTAACGTTATTTCAAAATTTTGCACATGTAGTCCAAATTCTTGCCAACGGCACTGAAAGAAAATATGAATAAAAACAAAACTGAATAAAAGACTGCGACGTGTCGCTATCCTAGCCCAGCTTTAGTAATCCGCTCACAGAAGATCGTAATGCTTTAGAAAACCATTTGTGCCCCAACTAGATATGAGCTCTACTAAGTTCATTTCGATTTTGGCATTCCGCCAGGATTTTCTCAACATAGGGCATCCGAGTTGCAAAAGAACGCTACAGCTCGGATAAAATTTCCTTTAGTTGCAAAAGCAACCCTGTTAGCAACTTTCATGAAACAAGGGATCTTTTTAGGTCCAATTTAGAATTGTAAATAGGTGTGTTGGCAAATTTTTAGTTGATATGATTCTATATTTAAAAATACTATGGACATGAAAATGACTTAGGTCTTTAATTTTCTTCCGGCTCATTCACAATAGCGCAGTTTTTTCACTTCCCAAAACTACATCTCAGGTCGAATATAATTTTACCGAGTTGGCATTTTCTTACCCTACCTAGTGTTATTTTGCAACTAGGTTACAAAGAAACGGGCCCAGAGTAACAAATTGTTTCGCTGTAGTATTTGTCTACCAATTGGCACATGCCCTAAAAATTTCAAAACACATTCCTCAAATTTTTTTCTTATCTGGCAACACTAGTATCAAAACTAATTTTCTCTGTTATTTTTCACCTTTATTTGCTCTCTGTTTTTGTTTTGCGCTGTCAAACCATTTCTAATTGGATTAGAACAGCTGTTAAATTTTTCCAGTTATTTTTAGAAGGCAACGGAAAAATTATATGGAATTTTGTTTATATACATATGTATTTAAAAAAAATATGCATTTTTCTACTGTTCTAAAACAATAAAGAATTTAAACCAACGAGAACCAAATAGTGCACCTGCCATTTATTCTCTAGGGAGAAGCAACAAATGTAAGCTCCACTTGCCTCAGCCAAATCACATATTAAAAAAAATAACACAAAGCGTTTTACGCCTAATCTCCAAGCGTCATGCTACATTTCCGCACAGGCCATAGCGTCGTGTCGAAAGTGTCCGATTTTTGGCATTTCCAACAGCTTTTAGCTTCTCGTGCACTGATCTCCACTACCGTTTGCACCCTGCAACAGCAGTCCGACGCCGGGGAACCGCCGCAAGCGAATGTGCTACGAAAACGTAAATTCAAACCACACGAACCAGAAACTGCTGCATCTGCAATCAAGTTGCCTGAGCAGGCACGTGTCGTCATCTGTGGTGGAGGCACTGTGGGCGCATCGCTTGCCTATCATCTGGCGTTACAGGGTTGGGGCAAAAACACGCTACTTATCGAACAGGACGAAGTCGGTAGCGGAAATCCATGGGCCGCCAGCGGTTTGGCTGGTCGCTTTGAACCAAGCTACTCAGAATTGCGACTGGCCGAGTACTCTATAGACCTGATTAAATCGTTGACGGCACAAGGTCTACCCACGGGATGGCAGCCAGTCGGTAGCTTAAATTTGGCACGCACTTTCGATCGTATGACCGTTTTCCATCGCATGCGCTCACAAGGACGCGCTTGGGGTATCAATTGTGAGATATTAACGGCCGAACAATGCAAAGAACGCTGCCCGCTAATTGAAACGAGTGATCTGGCTGGTGGCCTGTGGATACCAGAGGATGGTGTGTGTGATCCAAAACAAGTTTCCAACTCGTTCATCGATGAAGCGCGTCGCTTAGGCTTGCAGGTGGTGGAGCATTGTGCGGTATTAAAAATTAATAGCGCACATGGTAAGGTGAGTCGCATCGAAACGACGGCGGGTGATGTGCTTTGCGACTTTTTTGTCAATTGTGCAGGTTTCTGGGCGCGTGGTGTGGGCACTCTATCGACGCCAAAAGTTAAAGTGCCACTAAAGGCAGTGGAGCATCATTACCTGCATACCAAACCGATCGAGGGGCTCGATCCGATGACACCATTCGTACGCGACTATGATGGTGGCGTATATTTTCGCGAGAAAAATGGGCGCATACTGGCGGGTGAGTGAGAAGCGTACCCGAAGGAGCTTTTTTTTAGCAACTAAAACAAATTCTTATTATTTTCATGTAGGCGGCTTTGAGCGGGAGGCGAAAATGCTCTACGAGGATGGCGTCATACCACTGCTGCAAAAGGAACGTGAGCAGCCACCCGACTGGGATCACTTTCACAGCCTGCTCGACGAGCTGCTGCATCGTGTGCCTATGCTAAAAACAACGCTGCTCGATCGCCTGACGAATTCATTGGAAGCTTTCTCGCCGGACTGCAAGTGGATTTTAGGTGAAGCGCCCGAAATACAAAACTACTATGTATCGGCAGGCATGAAAACCATAGGTGTTTCGGCTGCGGGCGGCATTGGGCGCGCTATCGCTGATTTGATAGTGAAGGGTACAACGTTTGTGGATTTGCATATCTTGGACATAAGCCGTTTTCTGGGACTACATAATAATCGTAAATTTCTGCGTGATCGCTGTACGGAAGTGCCGGGCAAGCATTTCGAAATCAACTATCCATTTAATGAATTTCACACTGGACGCAATTTGCGGATGTCACCAATCTATCCGGCGCTGAAAGAGGCCGGTGCTGTGTTCGGCCAGACAATGGGCTATGAACGACCAAACTACTTCGATCCGCATGATAAGCACGGTGAGTCTTGATAATTGATTAATGCTTTTTTGCTGCACTGCAAGTTTACAGTCATGACATGGTGCTAGTATGGAATTTCAAATCAAGCACTTTTATGTAAATATTCGAATTTTCGAACTTGATTTTTATTTGGTTAATGCGCTTATTTTATTTAATAACGTATGTTTATGACGAAAAGTTTATATTTCAAGTCACCAGTGATAACTTCGAATTTTCGAACTTAGATTTGTTTGCGTAATTTTTCCCCTTGTTAATAAAAATAACCTACAAAAGCAAAACTTGACTTCTAAATATTAAATATAACAAAACTTGGATGTTTGATTTAATTTTATGCGAATGAATGAATTAATGAATTTATTTGAACCCAACTTTTTGTTTTTATTGCTTTAGATTTAAAAAAATATATATTACTCAAATAATAACATCTACTACTTTCAGACGAATATGGTTTATCTCGCTTTCGCACCGCCGAAACGAAAACCTTCGGCAAGCCGCCCTGGTTCGATCATGTCGCTAACGAGTACAATGCCTGTCGGGAGCGTATCGGCATCGCCGACTATAGTTCGTTTACTAAATACGATCTATGGTCGAAGGGGCATGAAGTTGTTGATTTACTGCAATATCTCTGCTCGAATGATGTCGATGTGCCGGTGGGTGCAATTATACACACGGGCATGCAGAACCCTTTGGGTGGCTATGAGAATGATTGTTCGTTAGCGCGGCTCTCCGAGCGACAGTGAGTATCACCTACATATATGCATAATGAAAAGTATTCTAATTGTATTGCTTTTTTCGTCATTTACAGCTACATGATGATTGCGCCGACCGTACAACAAATGCGCTCCATCACCTGGATACGCAAACATATGCCAAATCATTTGAGAACCGGTGTTAATGTGGCCGATGTGACATCAATGTACACCGCCATCTGTATACTGGGTCCCTACACACGCATTTTGCTCTCCGAACTGACTGACACGGACTTGACACCAAAGAATTTCCCATTCTTCACTTATAAAGTGAGTTTTGTTGGAGTTTTGCGAATTGTATTTCCTGATTTTATTTCCAATACAGGAATTGGACGTTGGCTTGGCTAATGGCATACGCGTGCTCAATATTACGCACACTGGCGAATTGGGCTATGTTTTGTATATACCAAACGAATTTGCGCTGCATGTCTATACGCGCCTGTATCAAGCTGGACAAAAATTTGGCATACACCATGCAGGCAAGAACTCGTTTTATTCAGGGACCTTAACGGTTCTAATTAAAAAAAAAATTTGATTTAATCGTTATTTTTTCAATCAAATTTGATCATTATTTTTTTTTTTAACAAGTGTAATATAATTTTTTTATTTTTTTCGAACAAATTTGATTTTCTGAATTTTATTTTTTTGATGAAAAATAATCGTTATTCTTAGATTTAAATTTGGCGAATTTGATTTTCTGAATTTAATTTTTTCGATAACATATTTGATCAATATTTTGTGAATTTTGTTTGTTCGATCAAAAATAACGTTGTTGTTGTTATACCCGCAACTATATCAACAAAACAATATGATTTATTTTTTAACGTAAAAATTCAAATCCAGGAATAACGATTATTTTTGATCGATTAAATAATAATCACAAAATATCGATCAAATTTGATCGGAAACAAAATTTAAATATAGATTAAACTTGATCGAAAAAATTAAAATCACAAACAACCAAATTCTGAATAGAAACTCCCGGGGAATTTTTCTCCCTTTCCAATGTTAAAGCAGTAGGAGAAGGGTTAAATTTCCCGGGAGTTCCTATTCAGAAAAAAACCTGAAAATAGCTGCCAAATTTGATAGAAAAAAATAAAAATCTCGATATAACTATTACGCAATGATTTTAAACAAAAAACGTTCTGAATATAAATTAGGTCAGTTTTAAATTGTATATGGTATAAGGATTATATCGTTATATTCGAGTTTCGTTTTGAACGAATTTTACGTAATATTTTTTTTTATTCGAAAAAAAAAAAAACAAAATAACGATTATTTTATTTTTATTATTTCCCAATTTCAAGCTTAATTTCGCCTCATACCTTTGCAGGTTACTATGCCACGCGTACGCTACGCATTGAGAAATTCTATGCCTTCTGGGGCCAAGATTTGGACACATTCACCACACCGCTGGAATGTGGGCGCAGCTGGCGTGTGAAGTTAAATGTACGTATATCGAAAGCTTAGCAAATTTTATTACTCCATCCGCCTATGTGGTTTTTTTAACATCAAACCCCTAACAAAATCCAAAAACTGTAATACTTTCCTGAAATAAGTTTAATTTTTTCTTTAAATTATATTGGCTAAAACACCTTACAAAATATCACTTTTACTCCTCTTTCTTTCTCTTAGAAACCCATCAATTTTATAGGACGCGATGCTCTGCTCAAACAACGCGAAGAGGGCGTCAAGCGCATGTACGTCCAGCTGTTACTCAACGACCACGATCACGAGGTGGATTTGTGGTGTTGGGGCGGTGAACCCATTTATCGTGATGGCAAATATGTTGGCATGACCACCACCACAGGCTATGGCTTCACATTCAAGAAGCAGGTGTGCCTCGGTTTTGTTCGAAATTTCGCCGAAGATGGCACTGAACTGCCGGTTACCAATGACTATATACTTTCTGGCCACTATGAGGTGGAGGTGGCCGGCATACGTTTCGAAGCGAAAGTTAATTTGCATTCACCCAATTTACCAACGAAATTCCCCGACAAGGAGCGTGAGGCATATCATGCGACGCGCGATAAGCAAGGACAAGCGGATTTGTTATCCTATTAGATGGAAGTACTGAGACAAAAGATGTAGGCCACAAAAGATGTGTAGAGGAATTATTGAGAGAGAGAGAGAAAGAGAGAGAGAGAGAGAGAGAGAGCACAAAATGCAGAGCAGCAGCGGCGCAGCGACGTTGGAATTGGAATTTAGTTTACTGCATTGTAAATTCATATGAACATATATATTTAATTTTATAATTTTTTAATGTTTGTTGTTGTTGCTGAAGTGACAGTTCTTGGTCAGATAAATCCGGCTCATCAAGGAATCGTAAAACCGACTGTCGTGGGAACTAGCTTAATTTTTCATTGATATTCGTTTGTTATGAATTTGTTAGATCTATCTACTATGACTTGTTCCATGAATTTCTGTGTTGTTTTTTTTTAATATTTTAAGCATTTTAGGCATTTTGAAAATACTTGAATGTATACTTTGTTATAAAATCCCATTGAAATTAAAAATCTTAAATGTGAGCTGTATATCATCAGTTTTATACATAAAACTAAAATTCGAACTAACCACCAACGTATGTGATTGTTTATTTTCGAAATATTTGTATGTTATAATTCTAAATTAAATATTATTGGAATCGAAAAAGTCTGCTACGCACATTGCATTTATCAAACAGTAAGTAAAAAATATTTTCAAAATTTTTCAAAATTTTGTTTAAGTCTAGGAGCTCATTGGCTCATGTACGGTACACATTTAATTTTATAAAAAAAAAACTTACTGTATATAGTACTGCGGCTCAATTAATTGGAAAGTAAGCAGGTACTTTGTCCAAAGATAAAATATGCAATAAAAAAATCAAAACAAGTGTCCTTTAGTTCAATAATAAAAAAAAAAAACGAAAAATGTAAATAATATCAGTTAAAATGTTAAAAAATGTATATTAAGAATTAATAAGCCAAGCAAATATCATTTTTGCAAAAAAAAAAAAATGAGGTACATTGTGTTTATGAATATCGAATAGCTCAATATAATCAAGCATCAAACGCTAACAAAAAAAAAATTCTTAATAAAAAACAAATTGTTTACACTTCGCCTTATTTAAAAACGTTACTAAATGTAACCATAATTCTAAATTCAAAAATAAGAAATATATGTCAAATCTCCAATTCCCAAATATTTGTTCAATTGTAATTTAAGAAAATAGTAAAATTGTAATAAAATTTTGTAGAAAAGGTAAAAATTGACTATACGTTCTTCCGAAGAGCATCAAAAGGAATAAAAAAGTGTACATAAAATTCATAAACCCATCAGAAGGGATGAACAAATACAATATCAATTAAATTTAATAATTAGGGGTTTAAGAGCGTAACTGAACTTCCAAAAATCTTTAATTCGATTTACTACATACATATATAGTTCAATTAGAAGATGCCAAATCGAACTGCGAACAAATTGTAGGGTAATATGGGTGTTTTTTTTTATTCAGACTTTTCTTCAACTATAAAAATCTATGGTAAATTCTCGCTCGATTGGATATACATATGTACATATGTACATACATATGTATGTATTTAGAAAAAGTCAGATTTAGAAAAAGTCGCATACAATTTTTTTAATACACTATTGCTAAACAAGTTTACCGTTAGCGTCTCTAGGCATATCGTTGACATGTTGCAAGTCTGAAATTTCAAAACAAACACTTATGCCAATGTTCGAATTTTCGAACTCGACTTTTAGTTGGTTTATTAACTTATTTTGTCTTATATCGTGCGTTTATGTAGAAAAATTTATTTTTCAGGCCTTCAGTGATAACTTCGAATTTTCGAACTAAGGTTTTTCACGAAATTTTTTGACTTAAACATAGTAATAATAGCCAAACGTGTGTTTTTGATTTAATTTTATACAAAGAAAAAATATATTGCTAATTTTTTATGCATTCGCGCATTGAACATAGCCTTATTTGTCACTATTGGTTTTATTATTATTACTTTAGACTTATGAAAAGGAGTCAAACACGGTCTTGGAAATATATTCGAGTTTCGAAACCCAGTTATAATTGATTTTGTTTTTCAAATTTGGCAAGCTAGGTGATTTTAGATCTAAAAAAAGAATGGTACAGACTATAAGCGCTAACTTTGTAATTTCGAAATTTGGTGGATTTGATAATACAATGTTTTTAAATGTAAAATGTTGATGAAAATTAAGAGCTAAACGAAGAAAACGGGGTTTCAGTCTTGCTTTAGGACCTTAAGAACTAAATCATTGAAGTTTTGGGCAAACAAAACCGCTATTGAACTTAATGGTGAGTAGCTTAATTTATCGTTTTGCATATAAGGCCACTTTCTTAAAGTTATATCTGTTTTTGCTGTAAACTTACAATAGGGATTTATACGCTTTTGTGTATATATTCGAATTTTCGAACTCGAATTCAAATTTTTGTCGATATTTCGAAAATAGGTTTTTATCCAAAATATTATATTTGAAACTGTATTTTTTTAGACTATAATGTTTTGAAAAACAAATACTTCTTTTAAAACAAAATAAGTCTGTTCAACGATTTGAAATCCATTTATGTTGCTTATTTTATAGAAGCCTTAAGCTTTTTATCTTTTTTGTTAAAAATTCAGCTCAATTTGCTGTTTCTCGTATATGCATGTGTATGTATATAAATATGTGGCAGTTAAGGATCTTGTGATAGAATGACAGTCCTTGACCGGCTATAAATTCGGGTCATTCCGCGACTGTCAGGGAAACCCATTTTGGGCTACATAACTAGGCACGAAACGGAAATTTATGTATTCAGCTAAATGACAAAAAAAAAAAAACAAAAAACAAGGGCACGCAAGAGCTATAGCCAACGGAATCCCTGGGAAAGCGTCAAGTCAATCAATTCCAGCTTATTTACCCAGGTGTACCTACATAAATAACCCGGCACATACACTTTATTTTATGTATAACAGTATCTATGAATGTATGTCTATCAAATGCGATTATGTAAAAAAAAGAAAACATAACATACAGCTTCCATACAAATCCTTGTGCCACAAGTGCCCCTGTCCTATTTCGACGCGTCACTGCAGCAGCAGAATTACAGATAGCAACAGCAGAGAATGCACCAAATATTTTACATATACTACACTTCCATGTACGAAGCACTCATTTAGTTAGTGTACACATGAACTTTTGCTCGCAGCCTCTGCCAGACCCGGAAAAATTCTCTATACCATAATGAGTACGAAAAACGGGCGCACCCCCACCCAAATGGCAATGAGGTAGACATCGTCAGGTCAGGCCAGCAACCAGCAGCCATACATCCGATTTTTACATACTATAGTAAGTAGTTAGATACATAGCCCGTTCAGCTCAGCGACCTGTGTAGTCACATGCGCGCCACTTGTACATGGCACAATTGTAAATAAACATTTACCAATTTGTTGATATTACATATGTAAAATACAAAAGCAATAACTACGCGCCAAAAAACTAGGGTGTAAAGTATAACTACATATGTACATACATATATAAGATATGTATATACAAAACGTATGTATATAGAAGCAAATACATGTACATATGTGCAGCCATTTGTACTCGCAGGCACGGCACATTCGTTCAATTACATGGAATACATAGATTGGAAATGGAAATATTGGAGCACAATCTCACAGTCTCAGGGGTGGCGAAGTGCTGGGGGTTGACTGGCTGGGGGCCTGCACGCATAGTCAAAATCACTTGCCTATAAATAGAGTTTCCTGTAAAGGAGGGTACGCGCGAAACGTACGAATAGCGGGCATACACCCCTCACGACACACTGCACCCAGGCAAGCACCTGATTTTTTCGAGCTATTTGATTAAACTATAAACTGTTATTGATTCGATAAAACATTAGCAAAAACTGCACATGAGAATCACTAATAAAAATTCTCTATACCAACGAATCAGAGTAGTTTTTAAAAATCGGCGGATTTCATGTAGCATAGCAGAGGAAGTGACTTTTATGACTCAACGTAGGGTTAATAACTCAAGTGCCATGGGAAGTGCTGCCAATGTGGTGGTTGTGTTGTTGTTGTTGTAGCGGTTATAACGCCCCGTAAAGAGCGGATTCAGCCATGGTCGTTGTCGTCAACGAGCAGTTTCGTCAGGGTTGGACCAAAGGGAGAGGGGAAGTTAGATCAGTGGGTTTGAGAGAGCATGTGAATAGGTGATTGGTATCGTGCGGAGAATCTCCACATGCCGGATATGTGTTGGATATATCAGCGTTGATTCTGGATAGGTAGGAGTTGAGCCTACTACAGTATCCAGATCGCAATTTTGCTAGTGTGACGCGGGCTCTCGGGGCAGCAGAGACTCCTCAACTGCTACAGGTGGTGGTTGGGCTCCAATTACAGCGTTTGCCTGGCGAGAGTCAATGGTGGTAGTAACTGCCTCTTTGTGGATGTCGCTTAGGACCCGCCGGTACGCCTCCGGATCCAGCGGTTGCGTTATATATGGCTGCATCTCGTCCTTCAGTTCTAAGAGATGCCTTCTGATGTGCCTGGGGGTTAGCTCCACTGCAAGCAGATGTCTGTTTGGGTGCCCCGAGCGGTGACACCCAGCAAGGAGCTGCTCGCTGAGCATGAGGTTGCGCTTCTTAACGCGGAGCATATTGACCTCTTGGTGGAGATGCTCCTCAGGCGATATCGATACGTTTGAAGCCCTCTCCAAAATATAGCCGAATTTCTGATAACTATAGATATTGCTAACTGGGGATACGCGAAATCGAATGGTGGTTGTCATAGACGCTGGGATTTTAAGTCATCAAATAGAGATAAAAATTTTGAGGATTGATTAAATTTTGATTAAAAAGTCCAAAAATCATAGTAGCGGCGTGTGGGAGTGGTATTTGATGAAAGATCGGAAGATACAGATCGTCAGGATTGACCTGCGGTTGAGTGGCTATACTCAATCCCAACTTTTACGTCCCCTTTCGTACCTTGGCAACATGAGCAACCTAAGTGCGAGTGGCGGTAACCAAACCGTAGAGATATCGCTAACTGAAAAAGGAAGCGAAGCGGGGCTTAAAATTCTAGCCGACAGGAAAAACGCCAGCAAATTCTATGAGAGGGTACAGCGGCTTACAAAAGATTTCAAGACCGGGACAATTTCCGGTAAAAATGAGAACGGCTACCTGATGACCGACCTCCAGAACAATATCGAACTATGTAGGGAGCGGTTTTTAAAGCCGGATAGAGAAGCAAAGCGAATGGGTCTCAAGGTGAACGAGTGCACGACGAAGTACCTCCTGTCATCAAATAAGTCAGTCAGAAACTTAAGAAGGTAATAGCTCTATTCTATTTTCATTCATAACCTAAAGTTAATCGGTAGCGGGACCGAGACAAAGCGTTGATGAGTAAAAACAAAAAAATTAAATTTCTATGTGCTTATTCTGTATATTAACTTCCGAGGCCTCGTTTAAAGGGCTGATTGGATTTGGTGAGGATAGGGGTAAGAAATCTTAGCTGATCTTTTTGGCCTCTAAATGAACTCACAGCCAACCGAAAGGAAGCAAAGGAGAGGAAAAAAATGAAGAATAAACGCAAACCACATGAAGTAAGCAAGAGAAGCAAGTTTTACTTTGAATATTTATCGAATTAATCAATGTGGTTTTACAAAGAATTACGCCGTCTGCTATTTTAACAAATTCAAAAGTGCACAACTTTTCCCTCTATGAGCTTAACACGCAACCCTCATAGAAATCTCCATTTATGTAGATATGTATGTACGTAATTTTATTGCAATAAATCTTATAGTACATGTGCAGATATATACAAATTTATATACAACTACTATATATACAACTCGTAGGCTCTGCATATTTGTGCGCTCCCTTTCCACTGCGCCAGTATGCGTTTCAGCTCATAAACTGTCCCAGACCATGGCCAACTTTTTACGAGAATACGTACAAATCGAAAGAAAACAAAAATCGCAGAAAAAGGACAACCGATCGATATTTCCAGCGCAGCCGAACGCAACGAAAGCTGCACAGCGTTGATAGCAACAAAATAATAACATATTCCGATAACATGCAAAGATTTCTCTACTAGTAGAGCAACCACCTTCTGTTTTTCCATGCAACCCCTTTTCGTCGGGCGAACGCATGCGCTTCGCGTAAGGCGCACTTCCGGTGCCAGAATGGGGTTGACAGTTGGTTTGTTTTTTTTTTGTTTTGTTTTTCGTTTTGTGAAGTGGGTGTAAAAGGTGGCGCTCTGATTTTGTTTGCTTCTTACTTATACAGAATTTTGCACGTATCCACAACACCAACGAACTATGGGTACATACAGATATTGAAAAGGACAATAGCTATAGTAAAAATATGTAGTAAAGAAGGTGAAGTTAGAGAATTAGAAGTAGGCAGTCAGATGAAAGAATACTTCATACGAGTAGAGGCATGAGCTGCGGTTAGCAATTAGGATTTTCTTCTTTGTTTTTGTTTTTTTTTTTTATGGGATGTGTAACTTGTAAAAGGGATAAATGCACAAAGCTGCTGAAGTAAAAAAAAACCTTGTATAAAAATTAAAATCCAAGAGTTTTTAATGTTATTAAAATTAAAAAAAATACATTTTTTAATACGTTTATAATCCATGTCTACAGTTTGATCCCATGTCCAGACCTAAACTTAAAATTTTCGCTTACTTGTTGAACCAAGCGAGATGTCGCTTGTGAATACTGCTATGTAAAAGTAGAAAGTGCGCTATACTTTTAGTGCTCGTCACGAGCAAAATCTTGCTTGGTTCATCAGGTAAGCGAGGCCGTCCGTAATCTTGTAATTATCGCAATTATCTCGCCAACCCAATTGATTTGGCAAGATTTCGCTCTAGAAAAATGTGGCTTGAAAATCTCGTCACTGAGAAGATTAAGGTTTAATCGAAAAATAATCCTGTATGCAACCCTGATTTGCGCATTCTATTTGTGGAAAAAAAACTGTCAAACTGCAGTGAAATTAGACAAGCCAAGGTGAATTCATATAAGATGGTAGCGTCTCATGCGCTGAATGCTTGTTCTCTTTTCGAGATGCGCGGTGAAAATGTCGAAATTATTTGTTTATTTTACTTTTCATTTTCTATTTATGTTAAACTTTGAAAATTCACACATTCTTCCGTTGTTGTTTGACTTTTCATCCATTCATTTGTGGTTCTCTTTAATAATTTATCAGTCATTCACTTCAATCAAAAGCAACAACAAATTTATGGAGTTCTTGTTTTTGTCAAGACGCTACCACCTTATATGAATTATAAGAATTCGTTAAAGACAATATTCCAATACATCCATATAATACTTATGCCTTAGGCTATGCAAATCTGACCTTATTTTTAATTAGCAATTTTTTTGTTTTAAATCATTGCGTAATAGTTATTTTGGGATTTTTATTTTTTCGATCACATTTAATCGATATTTTGTGATATTTTTGTTGTTGAAATTTGATCGATATTTTGTGATTTTACTTTTTTCGCTAAAAAAAAAATCTTTTTTCTTGGATTCGAATTTTGACGATATTATTTGAACGGGTATTTTTATAAAATTTCAAAAAATCGTCAAAAATCAACGGGAAGTTTTAGCCACTTGAGACATCCACATTATTTTACAAACAATAGATAAGTAACCAAATGCAACCCAATAATTTTCTATAAACTATGATGAAATTTTTTAATATTTTTTTTTTTTTTGAATTTTAAAACATTTTGTACAAAGTTAAAATGTTGACTCTTCCAGAATGAGCGATATTTTTATAAAAAATTATTTACTCAAATAAAATTCATCATGAAAAATAATGCGAATATATACCCCACTATAATTTTTATTTTTATTTTTAATGGATTATCTTGCATTCCTCTGTTATTTCTACTGACCAAAAATTTTACAAAAAAAAAAAGAAAGTATTGCAACAGCCAAGCTAACAAGTAATTAAGTAGCAGATGGACCTACAACAAAAGTAATATATGTATGAAAAACAAAACAATTCCAACAGTATGACAAGCACAGCAACCATACCAGCAGATTGACAGGATTTGGTGCATCGGAGTCAACAAAGCAATCAAGTTACTAAGCTATGTGCATACTTAGATACTCGTACAATTAGTTGTTGTTGTTAACATTTTCGTTATTCTATTCATCTTCTGCTGCCTTCGTAGCCACGATGTGCTCGGCATTGTATACAGCAAAACAATTTCATTCTTTATTCCTACAACGCCTCGGTTGCTTTTGTGTTGCTGCTGCTGTTGCTGTTGCTGTTGCTGTTGCTGCTGCTGCTGCTGTAGCTGTTGCTGCTGCTGACATTCTAGGGTAGATGAACTTGTACTTGCACCAACTGCAGCAGCAACTACGTATGTATACTATATGGAAGCAATAGTTTTGTTTTTTTTTTAGTTTTTGTTCGCTCATGCGCTCTCCCTCTCTCTCTCTCTCTCTCTCTCCCGTTCTTTCATTCACTTGGCAGCTCTGCTATAGTTTATGTTGCATTTTGCACGTTGCTGCTGCCATTTTTTTCAATGTGTGAGTGTATGCGTGTTGATAAGGGGTCAATCTTTCCGCCTCCCCAAACCCACTCACACTCATTGTTTATGGCATCACTCAACCACTGAAATTAAAACGTACTCTCCAAAGTAGAATTGTAATGGACTTGCCTTTTTGTTTTTCTTGTTGTTTTTATAACCGATAAGTTGGCTTTGATGGCTTCACCCAACACTTTGGTATTTAACGGTTGTTTTTATTGATTTACTACCTTAGTGTTTTGGTACAACTTCAGCGGTGGATATTTTTCTTAGTACCATATTACTGATTTCTTTAAGGGGAAGGTAATCTTCTAAATTTTTTTGTAAACATAATCAACAAATGGGGCTGAATTCTTAGAATCGTTGGGATCGACTACAAAAACCTTGGGAAGTGCGGTTGTATGAACTATTTTTTTTTATATCGAGACGCTGCGTAGCCAAGTGCAGCTTTACCGACCAATCAGTGCGTTAAACGGATCTTCCATGGTGTAGGAGAACTATTACCGAACACAGCCACACTTCGGACAATTTTGCCTCAAAAGTGTAGCACTCGGTCGAGATGGACACAAAACCGCAAGCGGTTCGAAGAAGACATAAGTTCCATCGGCCTGTACTCAATATTCATTCTTCCGGAAGAGGGCCGTAGTCCCTCATCTAAGCCGAAGTGATAGAGGATCCATGCCTTACCAGGACTGTCAAAACGAAACCAAAATTTAAACTACAATAAACAAAGTTCACGAAGCTAAAAACACGATACTCCTGCTAATAGGGGCGCTGATAGTCTATGAAAAATCAGTCATTGTGAGACGGTCTCAATGAACATGAAACCCATACTCACGTATGAAAAGTTCCGGCATGATTGATCGAAGATAAATTTTCGCACATGCTTAGACCTTTTGTGAACTGATTTCCAGGACCGATCAAAAATTCTTTCTCATTTCCTATTTCGACGAATATAACAGAGTACAACGGAATTTAAAAAATGCTCGTTGATCTACCCAAAAGTCAACCGAACCCTAAAATGATAAGCTTTCCTCGACTTGAAAACGCAATTTCTTAAATCCGTGAGATACATATATTGAATAACACAAACAAAACTCTCTAAATCAGGAGCATCTGTTTAACAACTAACGTCGTCAGATAAACACGAAGCTTATTCTCAACCATGAGAAGGCTCAGGATGATCTTTCCAGACAGAGCCGCTAAAATCCTCAGCATAAACTTTAGATACATGTAGTTCTTGACAAGGAAACCTCTACCCGATTGAAGCCAAACTTAAAACACCAAAGACTTTTTTATAGTATTTCCCGCTTAATGGAATTATGCGGGGAATTTTCATTCATATTTTGAAGTACTATATCGGTATCAAACTTGGTTCTAGTAAAATGAGACTTTCTCATTCCAGCTGAAACTTGAACTTCTTGGGATTTAAATAGAGAAAACCAGGGGTTTTCTTGGACTTTGGGAACTTAAATGCAGTTACGGTTACGGTGGTTGCCTCTCTGCCTAGTCCGGCGGTTGTCACACTTAGGCCGGTTAGGCACATGGTGATGCCACTTGAGCGGGCTCTTTTCGGGAACTTCCCTCAGCTTTCGGTGTGTTCCTTGACGAAGGATAAAGCTTTGGCAGAATTAATTTTCTACACTCCAGTAATAATATCGGGCACTGCACAAATGATACAGCAGTCGATTTGTATCTCTTATCATTGACATTTGGCCAGATCGGCTTGGTAACTCCCATTGGCTAGTTGAATGAAAGATAATTTGAGTTGGTGATTGCAAGAAGACGACAGGGGAACGTCAGCATCACTCTCAGTGTTTACTGTGAGCAGGTCGGTCCCTTCCCTTGCTAGCACGTCTGTCGAGCAGTCTCCAGGAATGCCGCTGTGTCCTTGCATCCAAACCGCATTAATAGTAACTTTCGCGGTTAACTCGTTTAGAGTCTTTCTACATTTGACCGCTACCTTCGAGTAGGTGCTGCAAAGATAATAAGGTCCTTATTACCAGTCTGCTTTACAGCTGTGAGTTCGGTCTGGAAAACGCTACAGTAGTCGGAAAGCCGCAGGTTGCTGTTTGTTGAGCGATCTTTGGAATGAATCCGCTACCAATCTTGTTGTGGAGCTTTGACCCATCCATGGGAATAACGGTATATACTGTATCTAAGTTTGAGCTGTATATCCAATGGCTTCTGTCTGCAACTTTTTTATTGAAAATTAGTTATCGGAGCAGAGCATTGGGCTGATCTTAGTTCATCTTGGCGAGTTTATCGAATCTGTCAAAGTGAGCGAGTTGTTTCTTCATAAAACCTTTAGGTGAAGTCAAGATAGTATCGCATGACCTTTTCATTACAAAATTAGTTTCTTCTCCCAGCAACGAGTACAATTTCGAATACCGATGGGGTTGTATAGCTGTAAGGAACGTACTATCCAGTTTAAAAGGTCTCAGCATAATGCCTCGCATCCATCGGTCGTTCTCAACTTACATTCGAACTCCATTTATTTGAACATTCTAAAATTTAAATATTTCTTAACTTTTGCGCTTCGCACCAAAAATTATACATACATAGTTACTCTTTTGCGCTCGAATTGCAATCATTCATTCACCTGTGCTATCAATTAAGCAATACGTCAATAACGACTAAGTGCTTTAAAGTCAGGTGGTAATCTACGCCGTCTCTGACGTCATAGCCGTTTTCGGATCGTGTCACTCCTTTGTTTGCATTATTTCTAGTACAATTAAATACTAACCCGTACAACACGCACACTTATACCATACCAGTCTATTGGTAAATAAATATGTTTGTCACAAATATATGAAGCCGGCTAACAACAGCACCACTTACTCACTAACTGAATGTTACTCTAACCATATTAGGTGAGTTAAGCGAGCGATTAAGCCGTTACGTATTCAAGGTCTACAAGCATGCACGAGTTTTTTTTTTTTTTGATATTTTTTTTTTGAATATTTTTATTTGTGTATACAGGTGCAAATTTGTTTACGTATACTGACGTTTCTGTGTGTGTGCACAGCTGACACACGAACTTGTATTACCCACTCTGTAGAGAGGTGTTTTAAAATAAAATTAGATACCAATTTTTTTTTGTTTTATGGGATTACAGTGCATAATTGAACCATTGATTTTTTCTTATATTCAGTTTCAAGGCCGATCACTTTATTGAGGTTAAAAAAGGACTACAACAGCTCATAGCGGTCGTAGTTGTACTAGCTGGTGTTTCGGAGACTAACATACCACCTCCTTGGTATTTCTGATATTTGAACGAATGTAACGAAATTAGCTAATCTATATAAGAAGGTGGCAACCGTTACCGAGTGTTTAGCTTCATTCGGTAGGTTTTGAGTTCGAATCCTGGTCGGGGCAAGTAACAACAAGAAAAACTATAAAAAAGTTGTAAGATAATTTGTTATTGAAAATATGACTCCATTCCTCTGCTGAGCGCAAAAAAAAGAGAGAAAGAGAGAGCAAAGAAAAAAGCCTAAAGGAGAAGCGGACAAACGATAGAAGGGTTGGAAGTTTTGTTAGCATTGTTATTGTACAAAAAAGCAAAATACCTTTATAACGACAATGAAGGCGTGGATGCCATCATATCGACAAAGAGACTAAAAGTGGTCTGCAGATCTGCAATCTTGTATGCTATAATTTTTGTCCATCTGCCATTGTTGAGTAGTTCGCCGAAAAAATTTGAATATAAATTCTTGGCAATCTCACCGGCTGACGCGTTCCATGGTCTTATCATCCCTGACTGATTAGAGTCTCAGGCCTGGCTAACCTCTATCGCAAGGCGTTTAACATGATTTCAAGCCTTTAATATATAGAAATATACACGCATTATGGTAGACCTTTTTGTGCTGAGACTTGATATTTTAACAAATAACTCTTCCCAATCGGTTTTAAGATCGGTTCCAACGTAGGGTAAATAATGTGAGGTGTTGAAGGTTCTCACTTTGATATTCCTATGTTGGTTTGAACGACAGTACCTAGCGACAGATTAATTTATTTATCATATGCCCGCAAAGGCAATTTCTTAAGTTGTCTCCCCCATATTGTATTTTTGGTGGCGGCATATCAACCCTTGCTCTTACGAGTCAGGAGGACATCAACCACACGAGAAGAGCAATCTTCTCCATTAGCACACCGCACATCATAGCTTGTCTTGGACCCGGATGCTAAGGATTACGATGTTTCGACCCTCGGCAAAGTCGGTCAGTCCAAGTGTGTTAGTGGAGATTTTGTGAAGGAAACTGAATTTTGAAACAAATAAACCTCCAATCCTTAAAAGTCTTGAAAATACACTCCTCAGAAGTATGCTCCAACCGCCCATCAGGATACGCCTTTCCTTCTTTGTAGAGTGGTCGCAAAAGATCGAAATGCTGAAGAGGGGAATGTCTATGCTCGATATGTTTTTGAACCGAGATGAAATCTAGTACATACGATCAATTACCTCTCTTACCACAAGTCCAACTCAACAACTAACTTAGAGGACATCTAAAGCAGACGTCGGAAGGCCAATTAGTTGTCTTCTCTTGGGCAGTCCATCGCTTCAATTGAGTAACGGCTATATTAGACCTTGTTCTTAAGAGAACATCAAACGACTGGGCGTTGAGGGAAGTATCCTTTCAGTCTTTTAACCACAACATTTTATTAGGAAGGAGTTTTTTCGAACCATTTGCAAAATCAGGTATGATTTATTAACTCATTAAGCTCATACAATCTTAAACTGCTATACCAGATCTTCTAGAGGGCAGTCAACAAAGTGGTATCGTTTAGATTGAGTTCAATTATTTCAAAATTATCATTCTGTCGAGATATGTATAAATGAACGGAGTGAAACCTGGGCATTTACATGAATAATTGCCTGCTCATCTTCCAGTCACATGCCTTAAGTTTTGGGGAAATATTCCATTAGAGAAAGGAATTCCATGCTTAATGCGATAATAGAGCTTAGCATGCTCGATTCCAGCAAAAGCCTCGTACTGACTTAATCAGACTTTATAGATCTTTTATCGAGACTTAAGTTTTCATTTAACAGTCAATTACTCAAATATCTAATCGATTTTGTTATTTGTTGTTAAAAAAATACAGGCGATAAGTAATTTTCATTATCATTTACATATATACATATCTACATGGGTATGTTGCATGTTATTTTCTCTTATTAGCTATTCCTTTCCAAAATTGTGGTTGTAAATTATCACAAAACAACAAGATTTGCTTTAAAACACACAGCAAATATATATGTATATATCTATATGAGATAATGATCTGATATTTACATACGTACAGTTTTAGCAAGTCATTAGCATACTCCCAATTCTACAAAATCGACAGCCAGTCTTACTACAAATTCCTCACATGCCCACCTTTTCAAAAGCTGATACGAGGGTGGGGTAGTTACTTATCGAAAATTGGAGTAAGAAATATTATATTGAACTTTATCATTCGACCCAAATTTCTTGTCATCAAGACATTTCGTTAACAATCGCAAGGTTCTGAATCTATACTGAATGCGGTGGCAATTCGTAATCTGCCTGCGTGATTGTTGTAGTATTTGCGTCCTTTTCAAGGAAGTTGATATGAAGGACACATAGCTCAAAATATCTGCCACTATATCCACTGTTGGACAACGGATCCCTCTTTGCGTCATCAGCTTCGATTCCGAAATCTGCTGTTTGACTATCCTTTAGTTTCTGGAGCATTGTGATGAATTCAAGATTGGGATACGACTAGGTAACGGCGCAAAAACTTCTGGCGTCTATGTTGGAGTAAGTGGACCTTTATATAAATTTGTCTATCATTGAAAAAAGGTCTCAGGATCTACCCGTGAACTTAGTAAAAACAATGTTTAATGAAATACAAATATTAAAAAATGTTCGAATTAGTAATGACGACCTTGACAAACTAATTAGACCTTTATAATGAGCACACATCTGGAATAGCCGGATCTTTGATTCAATAGGGGATTATTCGCGACAGGTTAATGACCTTGGAAGGTCTAAGCCTTACATCGGAGCTCTATGAGAGATGCGAGCCGTGGGAAAAGGAAATAGATCGTCGAACTTGGCGACGCCGCTACTCACGCGAAATAAAATCGATCTCGTACACAAGGAATAGCCGCAAGTGAACATAGGATACATTGTGGCAGCCAATCGTAAGCTTGGCGCTGAAAAACTACAATCGTAACAGCGAATAATAAACCAATCCAACTAGTTCCAAACCAATCCCGAACTTGTTTCAAACTAGTCCCATACTATAACGAAAGCAATCTTGGTCCCTTAGTTGTTCCAACCCACTTCCGGTCATGTCCCGAACTAGATTCAAAGCAATTTTGAACTAGTCCGCAAATGTACCCGAAGTCATTCCAAACTAGTCCCTGAATGGAGTCGAACTAATCCCTGACTGAAATGGTCCCAAAATCACTACGCAAAAACTTGCTCTGAATTGGTCCTAATCTAGCCCCGAAGTGCTCCAGAACTAGTCCCTAAATGATCTTTAACTAGTGTTGAAATGGTCATAAGCTTCATATGTGTTTTTTAACCGAACAACCCATCGAATTGATGGACCATACGCAGTTCTGATTAGGCACCCAATAGCTTCATTAGGTCAACGATTTTCGAAGCTAGAGGAAACGAACTGTGCAAAGTGCTTCGAAAATTGATTTAAGCGTTAGGCCAGAAATACAAATAGCAATCCTCGTACTGACCCCTCATTTACAAAGTAAGCTAACACGCAGTTTAAAAAAATGTTGCTATATCAGAAAAAAATATTCATTGGTTTATGTATGGTCATTGAAATTTGTAGTAGAGCGAAAATCTCTCTAAAGATGTTTCCAATCGGTTTAGCCTTTTTCCGCTAGCGTTTCCTTGCCACACAAAAACCACCTCCTTTTCCGCTCTGCGCCAGCTCCGGCATTGGTTTATTTAAACAAGTAAACAGCATTATTTAATGGCTGCCAGCATGTGTACGTATATTTCGAACGCTCTCGCTAACACTCTCTGCCGCTCTGATGTGTTTAGCATTTTTTTTGTTGCAATTTTTGTTTTGCATGCATTTCTTATTTTTCTTTTTTTTCTATACAATTTTATCGATTTCTACGACGTTCGCGTTCGTGTCCAGTCAATCGTTCATTGCCTCGTTACATGCATACAGTATGTACGTATGTATGTAAGTTTGTAGATTCACACCAGCTGGTGCATAGCTAGACACCCCAACAACTAAATAAACTGCATGTGTTCACGAAAACCAGTTCCGTGCACAGCATCTTTTCGAACCAACTATTCGGCCTCGTCATCGCCAGACACATTGCACGTCTACACATACTTAAAAAAAAAACATATTGCATATGCCTGACTTTTTCAAACACGCAACCTGTCCGCCACAAGAATGACGGATAGCAAGATTGCTCATTCTCAGGAGTGTGGCGTAATTTTAGCAACGATTAAAGTAGAAAAAGCAGAGAATAGATGGAAATTCGCTGGGCGGATAAATAGACAAATACCACATTTCTACACTGACGTCACAAAAACGGCTGATGCTGTCAATTTCACTAAATACGATATAACGGTATTGCCATCTGCAGCATCGTGTCTCCACCAATTTGCCAGCTACCTTCCGTCCGCTGTGCTTGCTTGCCAACTCGCCTGCCGCTCTACTTCGCCTACTGACGTCACAAAACCCGCTGGCGAAACTTGTTTTCATTTGTGTACCTGCATAGCTACAAAATGCGCATTGGCAATTGTGCGCTCGCAGCGCGCTCATCAATGCTCCCAAATCGATAAAACGATATTCATGCTGGAATTCATTGGGTTTGGATTTGAGTTGGTTACTAAAGCATTTCGCTAGCCGGTTTCCCAAACTGGTTTCTCCAGCATCGAATACATATTTATGACGTCACTATATGAAGTGCGCATGCCAAAGTTGTTTTAGCGGCGCAGTTGTTGAACGTTTGCACAGTGTGACTAATTGAAATTTTACAGGAGAATACCGACCCGCTCCATAAAGAACCACAACTAATGAAAATATGCAATGAATGACGATATGCCGCTGTTATTGTAGCGGCTTCTTGTTTTGCTTAATGCCAGCCCTGAGCCATGGAATGTGGAGCAACCCTGCTGTTGGGAGTTATTCTAGAGAATACAGGAAACTTATAAGATAGGCTGATCTAAACAAGGTTAGGTCGCCAAAATAACAGCCCTTAGGCGGGTAAAATAAGGTACGTGAATCAGATGTTGTGAGAATGTCGCATAAGGGTCTCTCCAAACATACTGTACTCCTATATATAGACCTAATGGAGCTATTGCTAGCGGCAGAATGTTACTCGAATAGAAGAATCTCTGAGCGTAATTACTTAATAAAGTTCACTGTGGAGATGCGCAGCAAACTAAAGGGCCTAACTGATGTTCATATGAAAACAACGTTTGAGTCAGCTGAATGCATCTTTAACCTTAAATATCGTCAACCAGCAAAGAAGCCAAAGCTGATATGAGCGGGGCTTCATCAGAAATAAAAACCCATAGGTTCTGGGTTTTTTCCAAAGGTTTTCGACTGTTTCGCAACACGTTGATGCTCCACCGCTGCATGACTTCTGCGAAACTACTGCGCATTTTCTTCAAAACCACGACTCCTGCTTAACTGCTGCGCGACTTTTTTTCCATTCACGCGTAATCTATTTCACAGGCTTTCGACTGCTTTTTGTTAAGCTACCCTTGTTCATTGGGCTTAAGCAATTATGGTCGCTGCAATTCCAGTTACTTCTAGTTTAGAGACACTCTGTTCTCTTCGATCGTATTTTCGTTGTATGTAATACATGTTAGTTTAATTAGCTCTTTAACACTTTTGAAGAAATACGGATCAATAACCCTTGCACACAAATATTCCATTAAAAAGTGTCGTTGACAAAGTGATTTTTATACACTAATTTGGGTCGCTGAATATGAAAATGAATTTAATTTATTTCCCAAAGTAAAGCTTCCGAGATATAGCCAAAAAATCTGTTCCCTAAGTCTTTCTGCAGTTATTGTCTAAATCCTTCAGAATAGCAGACAGAAATAGTAACTTAAATAAATGTCGTTAAAAAGGTGCTTTCAGTTTCCGCGTTAATATACATATTTGTTGTGTAATTCGGTATAGCAATTTTTAAATTAAGCGCTTTTAAATTCAATTTAATAACAAATTGTCAAAACCTCAGTTTTTTTTTTTGGATTCCCAAACGTCTTTTTTTGTTCCCTTTTCTTTCGGAATGAGCTGTCACTACTTATGTATGTATATCACATTTATTTATTGCATCAGGATAATTATTATCCTTGTAAGGGATTAATTAGAAAGTAATTAATATTTAATAGCTGTAGATTAATCCATCTTCAATTTTTACCAGGATTAACTATAGACTATACAATCTGTAATTGTATCGGCAAGGCATTCGGCTAATTAATCTCAACTTGTAGCTATTAATAACCAATTTTACCCCATTTAGACTTATGCGGGGCAAATCTCTTTAGATTTGTTGCACTCTTATAATATCTACTTCCCTCTATGAATTCTAACCAATAAATATTCCTTACAATACCACAGTGCTGTGAGAACTGTACTTGGAATCTAAAGTAGAAACACGACCATGCGCAAACTACCACACAACGGTGTAAACAACAAGAGAACAAACAATATATGTAGCTGCAGACGGCACACCAATACAAAGGAAAAGTTAGAACTTACACGGATTGGAAAAATATGAGGGATTGTTTTTTGCCACGAATGGTATACCTAACGAAAAGTAGACAGCTAAAACAAGCACTGTATCAGCATTTTACAGCAATACTAATACTAAATGTTGTGTGAGAGGGGATTGGGGGGTGGGAGCGTATTGGATAAATGTATATGTACATATATGTATGTATATAACGTAGTCAAGCGTAATTTCTATACACACGAGTGATTCACAAAAATGCCGCGACTCAGTCGTCCGCTTCAGCGCGCCCGACCGCACAATGCACCTTGCTGCTATAGAGGCTCAATCGATCGCTCTTTTATATATATATATATTGTATGTACATATATATTTACGTACACATATAAAGAACGAGAGGCCTGCACTGAAATAGAATAATACTAATATGTGTGCGGAATATTCATATGTACACTGCATCAAAAAAATTTACATACAGCACTGACTTTGGAAAATAAAACCTTACAACTTCGGTATTAAAATACCTACTTCCTTTTCATTATGATCTCCTTTAATATGAATACAGTCACTGGATGGGTTAATTAATTTTTCTAAACCGTCAAAAAAATGTTGTCTTTTAGCTCAAAAGGAGCCAGAACCGCCTTCTCGTCGACCTCACTGTCGTCAAAAAACTTCAGAAGTTTAATTCTTTTTTTTTTAATTTTGGAAACAAATAAAAGTCGCCTGATATGGTTGCTTAGGCGGCCCGTTCAGAGCGGAGGTCATCTTTAATCCACTCCCGACATTATTTAAACAGCACATGCCATTTATAAATAATTGATTTACCAGAGCCATGTTAATCATAGATGTATTTATCACAACACGGTGTTCGTTTTTCTCCTTGTTTGAGTTTACTTCCGGATTGACTTGTTTAACAGACGACTATTCATAAACGAATAACGTAATAGGGTTGAAACTCGGCTTATATAATAATGACGAGTCCTCAATTAGAATGCCACTTTCTCTACCCCCACTCCATCCCTTCTATTCCGCGAACTTGGAAATTTGCATTTATTTTCTTACTTTTCAGTTACAAAAAAAAAAAAGCTTTGTATATTCATAACAAAATTAACCCAAAAGTATATATCTTCAATATCTTACATCAAAAAATTGTACTGATAAGCAATCTTCAATAAAAACTGTGAAATATTCGATACCATAGACATTGCAGCTACAAATCCATGTTGATTTAAACAAAGCAAAATCTTCATATTAAAAAAAAGTTTGTGTTTTACGATACATTCAAAAAGCTTTGCAACAGAGGATAACTTGGAAATTGGTCTGTATTTTGATATATCACTTTTGTTGTCACTTTTGAAAATTGGGCAACTCTTCAAGGAAAATTCCGATAATTAAATATTAAAATTTGGCATCAAAGGTTTCACCAGCAAGGCACAATTCTTTGATGGGCTCATGGGCAGCCCAAGTACGTCGGTCTGCGAAGAGTTTTTAACATTTCTTATATCTTCGTTTACGTCGACTTCCGTTAATAACAAAGAGCCAAAGACAGTGGGCGAGAATATTTTAAATATGTCAGTCATTTCATACGTTTTCACGATGGATCGCATGATAGCACGTGGTCTCTCAGATATTTAAAAGTAACTCTTGCTTTCGTGTTATAACCGAAATTACTTTTTAGTCGCATATATATCGAGGGGTATATGATTAAAAAGTAAAAGTAGCACTGAATGAGAACAAAAGGAACTTCTAAAAATGTTGTAACAATATGTACCGATATTTACTGCAAAAAACATTAAATGATTCCTGCGCCTTATATTTGGGGTATGCGTAATTTAAATGTAAGGCAAAATTTGTAATTGCCATTTTATCACTAAAAAGTGATAATTAATTGTTGCAAAAATATTTTCTCTGGCATTGATATCATACCTCTTATTATGAAACATACACTGTATTTGGAATTTTTTGTTGCAGTGTATGCATGTATGTGTGTGTGTGTGTGTGTGTACCTATGCAAACAACATACTCTTGAAAAATGACGAGAGAATGCAACGAGATAACACGAAATGCGATAAGGCGGCAACGCCTGAATGTGGAGCATGAAGGTGGCGAAAGAGGCCAAGAGTAGGCCGTTGGCATCGTATGAGAGTGTACAGATGTGAGTAATTCTACAGCGACTGACAATGTTGTTGTTATCATTTCCACTTAGCCTGTTTCGTTGCTATGTATGTACATATGTATTGTTTGTATGTGTACACAATATGTCTGTATCTATCTACGGCTTTGCGCCGCACATTGTAGCCATTTTCGTTCTCCCTCCATCTCACTCTTTCGCTTTGCTGTTTCTGGTTTAAGATTTGTTTTTGTTTTTCCTTTTCTTTTTCTTTCTGTTTATCAGAACCCCATCGCTGACGTTCTAATTGTTTGTGCTTTTCTTTGGGGCTATATTTGCCTTCATTTGATAATGTTGTTTTTCTTATTGCTATTTAGTGTGTATACTTGGAAGTTCGTTTAGACAGTGTTCAAACGAGGAAACTTTTGTCGCGGCAACTCGTTACTTGTAGGTGAGAGAGGGACGGGGAAAGGGGAAGGGCACCGAGTTGATCGTGCTCGGGCGACACGCTTTGTGTTCTTATTCGTCTCAGTCGGCAGCTAAGAAATTTGACATTCCTTTTCATTTATAAATTCTTTCAGTGGGTGCAGTTTTGTTGAGTTTTAAGTGAATACATGCGGGAAGTTGGGAAATGAAATTTTGTTCTTATTTTTTTGCGATTAAATATACACATGTGTATGCATATACTATACATATTAACGTAAATTATGTTAAAACTTCATTTTTCAATCGCCTTTTACTTATAATCACAAAATTTATCAGAATGGTAAATGCCGCTTAAGCGAAGCGTACAGAAATTTGCGAAAATGATATAAAATGAAATGCCAGAAAATCGCCTGTACAGAGTTGCTCTGTGTGAACACGACGAGCAACACCAAAAGGGAAGTCGCCGATAATAAGCAACAAAAGTTTCCTCGTTTGAACACTGTCTTAGTAGGCATTTATTTATGGATATGTATGTGTGTGAACACATACACACACTCACACACACACACACAGACTTACAGTTGGTACATTCAAACGCACATCCTTAGCACTACGTCGAAACACGTCGTGCAACGTGAACAATGCCAACGAAATCGTTCGCACGTGAAATTTTAGCAGTGTATGCGAAGCAGAGAGTAGTCAGAGTTAGCGCACCACTAAACGATTGATGAGGCACAGTGGGTATAAAACGTTGGCATAAAAATTAAAAAGTTAAATAAAAAATTAACCAGAGACATAAATATTATAATAGAAATAGGTAAAAGTAGACCAATAATTACTCTTTTTTCGAGTAATCTATAACTATTATTCAAAGAGAAGTCTTCTCATATCAGCAATATACATTTTTTGAGTCTTCAAATACTTTTATTTTAATGCTTACATTATAAAAGTATTCTCATAATAATTATGAGTCAGAAAAAGTTTTTAGGGCTCAAAGGACGTGAAATAAAAGTATTCGAAAGACGTACAAAAATTTATCTCGCTGATAATTATTATGAAAACACCTTTGAAATCATACCTGTTAAGTCATGAGTACTACTCGTACTAAGTAGCAATTTAAGGACTTTGGCTTTCCAGAGAAGTACTCAATACTTTTCAAGTACATTACATTTGTATCAATTACTACTCGAGTACAATTACTTGTAACTGAGAAATATTTGGAAATAGCATCAAGTACTGAAAGTACTCGAAAGTACTCGAAAATACTTGCTAAAAGAATTGCAATCCTTTTCCAAGTACTTTCAATTACTTTGAATTACTTTGAAGTACTTGGTACTTTCGAGTACTTTCAGTAATTGATGGTATATCCAAATATTTTCCAATTACAAGTACTTGTACTCGAGTCCTATTTTCAATTCAGCTAGAAAAGCTTAAACGTATCCATTATAAGTACTTTAAAAAGTATTTGTATTGAGTACTAATTGTACTTGAAATTTAACAGATCTGTTTGAAATATACATACATAAGTCTCAAAATAATAGTTATTGTTCTCGTTTATAATTATTGTGGAAATACTTTTATAATACGCCGTAACCAAGTGTGTATCGTGTGTGGGCTCTATTCATTTCCAATAGCGGTCGCCCCTCGGCAGGTTTTGGCAAACCTCCGAGTATATTTCTACCATGGCAAAACTTCTCACAAAACAAATTCGCCATTCGGAATCGGCGTAAAACTGTAAGTTCCTGAAGAAGAAGTTCGGCCAAAATCGCTTATGGGGTTATAGCGCCAATTAAGTAAGTAAATAATTTACAACTTGGTCTCACTCATAATTATTAAACGTTTTAAATATAATATTTGAAATACTAGTTTTCGCCGGCTTAAAAAACTTTCTCCACTATTAATTATTATCAAAAAACTTTTGATATTCTTATCAAAATTGTAATGGCTTTTTCAAAACTAAACGGTCAAATAATTATTATTATTCTGGAGCTCCTAATTCAACTGTCAGTCGAACAATGCATGCGCTTATGTAGTTTGCTTGATCAAACAGTTAGATCGCAAAAGTTAGATATCAGTACAAGTACAACGATAGAACCTTTCTCACGGAGAGAGTAGTTAAAGCAGAGTAACTCTGTGAAGAAATTCGTGGTCAGCTACACACCTCAAGCAGGAGTCTTATCGTCTTTACTGCGGAATATCACTGTCAATACCCAGCTAACAGAAATTCAAAGCAGTGGGGAAAAGTGGCAGTCTACGCAAACGGCTTCGTCATAACAGCCGTGGGCATACATACACTGGCAGGTATGTACAAGGGCTGCTCAATAAGTTCATGCGCTGGTGCAGCTGTCGAGATTTAGGGAGTTAAAAACAAATCGGAAATTGTTATATTGAGTGCAACGTAGAGAAATATACAGATGTACCTACATACATAAATTAGGGTACTTCACATAAAAAAGTTGCTGGTTTTACACCGCAATTATAATTAAAACATCCGTCAAAATATTTCGAAAAAAATTTAGCATTTAATAAATATTTAACACTCACAAGTAAATACCGATATTTCGAGATGAAAATATCGAACAAATTGTACATTATTTCTCTAAAAAAAAAATCGAAATTTCGAAATTAAAATATCGAATTACTTGTCCATTATTTTCTTTGAAAATTATCGATATTTCGATAAATCGTTAACTTTTGCACAAGCCTAATCAACCAAAAAACTCAAAAGGGTTCTTGCCTTCAAACATTACCAAATTTATGCATTTATACTCCAACTTTAGTCCACTGTGGCGCATACCTACTCGACGCTTGTGAGTATCAAAATCAGCCAGCTAGCCAGCCAGAGCAAATCATCGGCCATGCAGCCAAATACACATACAAATATCTACCTATAGACGGCAGTAAGCCAGCTAGCTAGCTAACCAGCCAACGGATACATTTTTCCGACATTCAATTGGAATAATTTGTTATTTCGCAGACGGCATTCGAGGAAGACGCATGCAAGCGAGCAAATAAACCGGACGAACGGAGGCGAGCAGAACCCCGTTAATGTACAGTGTGTGTATAATGAGCGCGTGTGAACACCATATAAATGAGTGTTTTTTTTTTTTGTATAAAGTGTAGTGTATAGTTACGGAAGAAGCAGCAGCAGCAGTAGAAGAAATAAGCTTAGATAGTTCGAAATAAAAAAACGGTGTGAAATTTTAAGATACATACAACAAAATTTAATGCTTTAAAGAATTTTATAAAAGTACAATTCATGTATATTTGGAATAAAATAAAGTAGAAAAAAAATAGTGTTGAATTAACGGGTGTGAGAACGAAATATTCATACATAATTATTTACGCGTGTGTATACAGTTAGTTAGCTATGTATGTATGTATGTATGTCGGGAAATACGTAATGACCTGCACTTTGCTACGTGCGCGTATTTGAGCGATTCGAAACGCCAACGCGCGTCTATGTATGTGTGCAGGCATAGTATGTAAAAAAAAAAAATATGTACATACAAAGTGTTTTGCTTATTTGTTTGTGCAAAAAAATTCGTGTCTATACGCTGCGCCATTTAGGAAATCTACAGCTACCATTGTTGCTGCCAATGGCTTGAACGCGCTGAGCTAAAACATTGCTACTCTGCTGCTGGTCGCGGCGGTCGCTCACTTCGCACTTTATTTTCTACATACAAATTAGAGTAGAGTAATTGTTTGTATGTATGTAGTAAAGTGTGCGCGCATGTTTTTTGGATGTGATTTAATACACACAAACACACACACACACACACACACACACAGATATGGTCCTCCAATTATCTAAAGGTGTGAGGCGATAAAGCTGCCGCTGCCAAGCAAGCGGTTGTAGTAGTGGAAATGTAAGCTGTCGGTAGCAACGCCGCGGCGGCATTAAATCAATAATTGTTAATGCGACAACGCTCAGCATGACGTACGCGTGCGAATCGATTGATTTTTTGGTTCACAAGCGCGCATTTGCATCCGAAATAACAAAGCACGATAAAAGTGTTAACTGCGCGCAAAATTCACAAAAGAAAATATGTAGCTCAAAAAGTAGTTTTCGTAGTGTTAAACTTAACTAGTTTCCAACGTTGTTTAAAAAAAAACAGCCAAGACACCTCTAATAAAATTATTTATATGTATTTTTAACGTGCGCTACGCTTGCTTCTTGCTCGTTCGCTAAGCAGGTCACTCCTCAATTTTGTATGTGCGCTTAACATTTTTATTGATTCTTTTCTTTCCTCTTTCCTTTCTTAGAAGATAAAAAAAAACAAACACCACATTTTCTAGTAAACAAGCATTAAAAAGCACCAACAGCCAGCCGAAAATAGGCGATATTTAAATAACCACAATAATCGAAAAACTCGCGCAAGGCGGCAAAAAATAAACAAAACCGACGATGAAAACGCCAGCACAGCGCATACAGTATAAATAAATATAGGTATAAATAAACAGAAAGCAAAAACCGAAAATGGAAAATCTACAATCGCCGCAAGTGTTGCGGCTAACGAAGTCGTCAAACAGCCAGCGGTTGAAGTGAACTAGTGCCGCACGCGCCGCCAAGTATTCGAGAAAATAACACGCCTCTTTACGAAAGTGACGATCCACTCAACAAGTGAAAACGCGTGTGTGTTCGAAACCAAACGCTTAAATTTTTTAACAATCAATTTACAAAAACCTCATTCGAAATTTGTAACTAAAAGAAAATTTAGCAAATTCAACACTTGTGTTTTGTGAGTGCTAAAAGTTAAAGAAACTGGTTTGATAAGCAACAAACAACATAGTGCATGTGCTACGCAAGGATCCAGCACGCTTTCAGAAAACATAAATAACTAGGCACATAGTTTGCAGAGTGGTGTTATTGTCGCTGTGACCTTAAAGCGCAAGCGCGTGTAGAGCAGGTCGTGCAGCAACTTCCAGCTACACACACATAGAAACAGATAAGTGCACGGTTTTTCGTGAACTTTTAAAAACGCAGTTGAAAAAAATTTGCAATTTTGTACGCTCTAATTCAAAAGCGTGCCTCAAGTGCGCGCCCAACAGCAACAACATCCACCATTGAACGTCCCACAACAACAACCAACCGCCACCACCACCAACACACATTTACCAACACCCCCTTTTCCAACATGTCACTGCAAACGAAGCGCCAACATTGCTATCTATGCGACCTTCCCCGCATGCCCTGGGCCATGATCAGTGATTTTTCCGAGGCAGTGTGTCGCGGTTGTGTCAACTATGAGGGCGCCGATCGCATAGAGCTCGTCTTAGATGCTGCGCGCCAAATGAAACGTCTCCATCAGGCTGCCAAGCGTAGTCATGAGAATGGTGAGGTAGTCGCACAACAACAACAGCAGGCACAACAGCAACAACAAGCGGCCGTAGCGGCCGCACAAGCGCAACATCGCAGCGCTAGCGGCGCGCCCATTAGCGTGGGCGTGGGAGTGGGTGTGGTTGGTCCACAGCAGCAACAACAACAGCATCACCATGGCTATGCGACACAACGCATCGGTCCACCGCCACCACAAGCCACCACTATGATGGATTTTCCAGTGAAAATGGAGGCACACGATGCCAGCGTACGTCCAGTGCGGATCTCACATATGGCACCGCATCACATGTCGATGACAAATCGTGCTGTTGCTGCTGCAGCAGCAGCGGCTGCTGTCGCTTCCAATGTGGGCGTGGTGGGTCCAGTGCCACCAGCGTTATCGGTGAATTTGAAGCGTCCACCCTCGGAGGATGATGATCATACACATGTGGGTGATGGTGGTGGTGGTGGCGGCGGCGGCGGTGGTGGAGTTGCTGGTGGTGGACCGAGTGCCATGAAACGCAGCGCCATCGATGATCCGAATGTACCACGTCCACCGCTAACACGCGGCGAATCATTGCCAGCTGCCGTTTCCTTTGTACCCGATCGACAAGTAGGTTTACGAGACAAACATCAGCCAGTACGGGCGCCTTCCTTTGATGCGTCCAACTTCAAGCCGGGAGGTAAGTTGAAAGCAAAGTTTTTTTTTTTTGCTAAAAATAAATTTTAAGATCATTTATAACACAAACATTACGTCTCATTAGTACATTAGCAACATAAAGCATTTGTTGTTGTTAGCTATCTCCACACAAATCACACTAACAAGCAGGAAAGTAAAAATGCCAGGAGTTTGTAAATTTGTTAGGTCAAATGGTCCATTGTGCTCATTGATGATCTCATAAATAGAGATAAGCTTTACTGTTGTTCGTATCTGTGCTATGTGTTTTGGTGTTATTATCGTTGTTGTCAAGTCGTATAGTATGTCTATGGATTTTTTTTGGTGCGGATACTCAGTTCGTAAAAAAAACATCAGTACCCTAGTATAGTTACTTCCCATATAAATATGTATGTATCTTGTATTGAATTTCTTCAATCTAAGCGAATTTTGTAAAATTTTCAAAGAAAGTAAAAGTTCTTACAGTAAGAAATTATTAGCTCATGGCGATCTTATCCCTGTTTTCCATTAATTTTGGAAGTTAAAACAACTTGAAAACCTCATTTTCACATCGCCTTTGTTTATTCTACATTGTTGGCTCTTCAAAAGAGAAATCCCATTACAATAAATTTCCATTTTCTCCAGTATTAAAATATATACGTATTTCAGTATCTAAACATTTCGTTATTTAAATAAGATAGCAGGACGGCTGGTACGTTCTTTGATAAGAAAACAGTGGTTGATAAGCGAAAGTGCTGACAATATGGGACAGTGATAAGAAAGTTTGTACAGATAAAAAAAAAGTATGCTGATAAGAAAAGTTAACGCCGAAAAAGTACTAAGAGACTCAAATAAAATTTGTTACTGTCATAAAACTAATTATTATTTTTTAATTGATTTATTATATTGATATTGTATTAGAGCTCTAGCTCACCATTGACAAACTGATAAAAAGATGTAGATATTCTATTTCGCTCTATATGCGGTACTTTGATGCTCCCTAACGCAATTAGCGACACCTTCCGGCTTGCTCAGCAGTTCTAGCAAGAGCATTTTAAGTTTTTGTAATGCATTTGTGGCTTGACGTAGCTGACTCCAGGTTTAAATGATTTGAACCCACACCAAATGATTACTAAAATATTGTTCTCTACTTTAAGGCACATATGTAGGTTATCTTGATTGGAATTTTAAGCGATCATCTAATTGCATACATTGTTCATAGATATGTATAGATATGTAGTTAGTATGTAAGTAGCTCGGAGATTCGAAGGCTTTTAAATAGACAATTGAGGAAAATTGTTTGAAAAAATAAATGAAATAAAAAGAAAAAAATATATGTAACCGGCATTCAAGAACTTTGGGGGGATGAGAGGTAAGAATGTACCCCGTTAGACACAAGAAAGAGAAAGCCGCTGACTTTGTTTAGGCTCAGTGGAACTCACAAATGATACGGTCACTATTACTTTTGTATCTAAAAGACCTTACTCGCAAACTACTGTTGTGATTTAGCATCCACTTTCCTCATTTTTAACATGAAGAAGAGAACTGAAAAGGAAAACGTACAAATTTATGTAAGAAACTACGTATGCAAAGAACTTCTCAAAGGTCTTAATAAGAGCCATTTTAATGGGGCTCTTATAACACCCTCCAAACAGTTACAAAGGTACTACGCTTTACTCAATTATTAGTTTAGGCACATACCCGCATTAAGAGCGTACCAGTTGGTTAGCCTAAAGAGCCATTGTATCTGCCAACAGTACGCCACTAGGGAATTGAGAAGGGTTTGAAGGTCGAGGTATTCGCTTAACTCTCGCTGAGCTGACATAAACGCATCGGTCTTGGAACTATCCATAAGTAATCAAAAGCAGTCTTTACATTTTTCGTCATCCTGGTTTTGCTCAGATGTATCGGTGTATACTCCTGTACTCATATCAGCCTGATCAGGAAACATTCAGAGGCGACCGAAGGATTCCTATGAAAATAAATACCGACCTCACTAAATATGAAGGTTAAAAAAGACACCTGTACTAACATTTGCATTCAGCTGCTACGTGTCTGTGTATAACACTAAACCAAAAACATTGAGGCAATTTCAGGATGAGAGGATTCTGACTAGCTATGTTAGTAATCTCAAAGAACCTACAACAATAAGCAAGGACAACGCGTTTTTTTTTGTCTTTCTCATTGCTCAACAGGTAGCGCCTACTCTTTCGATAAAATGCGTTAATTATATGAATGAAAAGAGAAGGGGCTATTAAGGCGCAAAAGATTGAATGGTGTCAACCTCGGATTAGACGGCCCTTGGAGTGTTCGAGATAATGATTTTTTGACCTTTACGTCTTTGCGACGGCGAATACCGCAGACGATGTGCTGATAGAGGAAGAGCAAGTCCTCCCTCCTGGAAAGACTAGGTGGAGTAGAATTTAGCTTCATTTGGGGTCGCCAGTTATTGAGGTAAAAGAACGACTGGATGTGCGTGTTATGTTGGAATCGGTCAAAATCGCTTAGGCAGTGATAGCGGTAATTAAGAGAAAAAAATAATTCTACGTACGCCACACCATTAACATAAAAAATGGTCTACGGGCACTAAAATAAAAAAATTTCTATAGCAAGTTAAAAACTCAATTTCGAATTGATCTATATCGATCAAGTTTATGCTGATTAACGCGATACTTTCCTAACGAACACAAATATACAAAATAACATCTACTCATTGTGATTATAAAAATTGTGTATTCAAAAACTTATCCAGCTGCAAATGTACATATACATATATAGTAGATACATAGAGCGAAAATTCAACCCTCAATCTACACCCACTGCTGGGTTGGGCGCTACTACGCAATCGGACTGCCGCGTCAGTTTTTGTATGTATCTACAACAGAAAATTCGTATAGTTTTTTTTTTTAGCGTTTTTGCGTTTTTGTTTTTGTACATTTTCATGCCAATTCTAACTTTTTACTTTCTTTATATGTATATGTATGTATGTACATACTATATTTATACGTCCCCTTATGTGCTGTCGCTGTTTCTATAATGTTGCTGGTTTGTAGTAGTAGTTGTGTGTTTTGTCTTGTCTATATAGTGTAGTGCCAAGAATTCAGTTGTGTATAATAGTGTTTTGTTATTGTTGTACCTAGCATTTCGGTAGTCTTCGTTCGTGGTGGACCAATTGACTTTCCGCCACTACCTCGTGGAATTGGGTTGTTTTTCGTACACATATGTATGTACATACATAGAATGCATATCAGGTTTGGGGGTTAAAAGGGGGTGGTGGCCGTCGCACTCGCTTCCTTTGTTACTACACAATTATAACGAGGTTACCCCAAGCGAACCGCAAACGGGTGTCATCGCGCATTGTTGTGTATCTACACTAGTGAGCATGAAAACGGCACTGCGTCTGCGTTGGCTAAAGGAAACGGTTGCCAAGCAAGCGGACGAACGAGCGAACGAATATGCACTTGGCAAAACGTGCAATTGGCAAACGTCCCAGGGCAGTTAGGTGTAGAGAAAAATTATATACATATGTACATATATGTTCACTATTTATATACAATATAAGCAATGCATGCAATGCATGAGCGCCCCAAACCTCGGTATGTCCAGCATTTCAACGTTTACGGTGCATTCCCTTTTGTTGGCCTTTGGTTTTTTTTTTGTTTGTTTTGCGATGAAAGTGTCATGCGCAGAAAGCAAGCACAAAGCTGCAGCACAAAAACAATAACAGCAATAGCAACGCATACATAATTCACTAAACCGAACAGCATTATTGTAGATATGCGATATAGAGCGCGCTTTGTGCCAGCTTCCTCATCAACATCGTCATTTCCTCCTTTTGCTCATACATGCGGCCACAACGTCATCATCATTATTATTATTATTATTATTATTATTAGAGTGGTGCGCAACGTCAATATCGTCTGTGTTTTACCCCCTTATATTTGGGCTTTCTTTTCTTTGCACAAAATACTGTATACTAAATTCGTTTCGTGTCGTTGGCAAATTGCCAGCGTATCGTGCAAATTTGTATCGTTGTCGTCGTCTTCGTTGGTTCGCCGTATAACCAGCCATGCACATAGCCAATACACAGCTAAATTTGTATATCCGCTTGTAACCCCTGCTTGCATCCGCACGCAAATTTTGCCTCTTTTACTTTTCAACTAAGTTACATATTCGATTTTGTTTTCATTTGCTGTTTCTTCAATGCGTTTTTTCTATACACCACTCAATTTGCTTTAGATGCAGCTTTTTTGGTTTGCATTTTTTACGTCGTGCCTGCATTTACTATATACTAAACAGGCATTCATACAATATACTATATACATACATATGTATGTATGTATATATAGTATGTAAAATTTATACTAAGAACTTTTGCGCTGTCGTTGTGTTGTCATCGTCGTCATTAAACTTGTTTTCATTCGAGAACGACAACGACAAACGCGACGAAAATGTTTGCAACAAGCTTGACAATAATAAACGTCTACGAGAACATCGATATCGTTGGCAACAACAACGCAACGACGACAAAAATGACAACAGAAAACGAGTACAATTGCGACGACGACGATGCTGGTAATGTCGACGACACACATACGTAACATGCTTACTTGGCCCACTATAAATAATACTATATATATAAAAATATGTAAATAGGTAAATCTGAACAGACTGCGCGTATAACTGAGCATTTGTATGTATGTGTTTCTAAGGTCTCAGCCCCACTTAAAGCGCCAAGTAACCGGCAGGCAGGCAGGCAGGCACGACTTCCATGATTCTCCATAAACAAAAGCGCGTGAATAGATCTTATTTATTTCTACAAGTGGCAGAACCTCTAGTTGTAGCGTTCCAAGCACTAGGTGTGTTAAAAGCATACAAACCGGCTACCAAGCTTGTTGCTGATTACCTTCTGACTACAACTAACTGGCACGCTGTCTAACTGGTTATCTGCTGCCGCTGCTGTCTAAGTGTCGTTCACTCACTCGCTGGTTTTTTTTTACGTATAGCACATTACTCAAGTAACTTTCCAAGTTTGCACACTTGCTCGGCTGACCTGCCTAACTGCTTTTCTTTGGTATCGGTATCCCAGTTGTTTGCAGAATATAACATCTGCGAGAACGAGTTTTAAAGTCATACATACGTAGAGGTACGTTGACATTGTCCATGATTGCTTTTAAATGGTTTAATATTTTTTGTAAGCACGGCTCTCGTAGTGGTAGTTAGTGCAACGACAGCTTTTCGGCAGAAGCGAAACTGCTATGCTAGCTAGCTATTCCAAATATTTGTCTTTGACAAACAAAAAAGAAGAGCATGTTGTATGACATACGAAGCGTTCAAGTTTAGGGAAAGTTAGGGACCGAATGTTGGTTGGTTTTTCGGTAATCGCGTCATCCAGGAACCTCGCGTCTTGTTGTTGTTGTTGTAACATCATAAAACATTCCCTATAAAATTTTGGGGAATGCTGCTGAAGTGACAGTCCTTGGCCGTGTCGTTCCGGTATCGTAGAACCGACTGTCTTGGGAACAGAACCTCGCATCTAATTAGCGGCACTTGGCGCGCCATTTTTAAATGCTAGTTTCTCTTGAAACCTGATGTCATGGTTCTGGATTTCCAAACCTTTTGGATTTGTGATTGAATTTGCTGTTGATGTTCATTGCGCTGTTACCGACTTTCTTCAGGTCGTTTGCCAAGAAGCATCATAGTTTCAGCTGTCTATTGCGTACCAGTACTGGAAACTAACAGAGATAGTGTGAAGAACTGTATTTCTACTTTACGCGAGCTTGCAGCTCCGACATAAAGTGTTGTATGGAAAATTCATCGGCCCTCTCGTTACCATATACATACGTTCCTGGGGAGAGATTTCTATTGACCCGGCCGCCAAGCTCAACGGCCGCTTACAGCCCCTAATCATCTTGGAGTTTGTTATTGGTGATATCAATGCTAAGAGTCCTGCTCTGAGAATATGCATGCATTTTTTTTGCCTCATCGCCTACCAGCATCTTACAGACCTTACCTGTCTAACATTTATGCTTGGAAGATGCGAGTAAAGTCAAGTAGCCGGAACGAGAACCAGAACTAGACGTGTAGCTCCTCTGAGGGCACACCCACGCCCACCCGACAGCCCTTTTCTTTCTCTAGTTTCTACCGAAGGTATAATCTAGGCGGTGTAGTCAGAAATTAATATTTTCTGTATTAGCTGAGTATTTTTTTTCAATCAAAAACTTGGAGCTCAGAACTAAAGGAGTTGACTTGTATGGAAAGCTTCGACTGTAATTTTTAAGACTATTAAATAGCACTGCTTTCTAGAACTAAGCAATACTTTTGCAAATCATTCTAAAGCTCCACAAAGTCTATAGGTTTGTAGTTATACTACTTGTTGCTCTTTTCCTAATCTTTTTACGTCCTTGGCGATTTCATCGCCACAAAAGCGTTGCATCATAATCATTATCAATTTCAAAGTTACAGCTCTGAGCTCAACACACAATTTCACAATACGCGCCTATTCAGTCTCACACAATCGCCGCTTCTTACTTAACAGCAGCGTAAAGCGTGATACAAACTTCTATGATATTTTTCCACATTTTAATGAGTTAATCATTGTTTTTTTTTAAGTATACAATTAAATTCGTCTGATTTATTACCCAAGAAAACACACAAGAAAATTCCATTGAATTGATATTAATAAACATAACAATCAATATTTATTATAAATAACTGATACAATTACTCTTTCATTCCACGAATTTTTGATAAGACTATGAGTATAAGTTCTGGCATCGTGATCATTTGATTGGTTTTGAGATTTGATGTGATCTAAAAGCCTATAATTTATTGTAGTGCGAAGAGATTGGGCTTTAACAACTAAATAATTTACATAAGTCAAAAGGCTGTTCGGATAAGGCCCTTTTCGCAAGGTTTATCTTCATAAACCCAAGAAAGGTATAAATTTATAACTATAAAGTTCACAACAAAGTTCATTCGGTTTATATCAAACGCAATACTCAATGAAGAACCATGACTTCTATAGGAAGTAGGCCGTGGGGTATAGGTCTTATTGCAACAAATTTTTCGAACACATCGGCTCTTCGAGTGTTTGAACGAAAGACTCACCGAAAGCAGAAATTATTTGAAGAAAGTGCGCACGATGCTATAACAAAGTCGATAGATTGGCGAAACACTTAATTATAGAGAAATTTGCATTATAGGAAAGGCGAATGCGCTAAGTATGTATCTAAAAACGAAGCCTATTTATGTATAGTAGAATTCAATGGAATTATTTATTTATTCAGGTCGAACGAAAATTATTATCAAAGGCGACTACACAATGTCTATTTACCATATGAGATCGAATACAAGTAAATCACACTACTGAATGGGAATGTTAATTTTTCATTAACCGTTCGTTGAAGAGAAAGATATTGGTCGCTTAGTTTTGAAAGTTATGAGGAGGCCTTGGATTATCCTTTGCATTTCCTTTGCGTACCAGCATAGACGCCTTCGCAAGTCCCAATGCCAGTTAGTACAAAGAATTTATTTGTTTTGTGCTCTTTTGCTTCTCTTGCCACGTTGGATCGATTTCGCTATAAATTATGTAGGCATTGAGGGCCGAAATGTCTTTATTGTTCGAAAATACTGTCATTCGCCTCTTGCAGCTATAGCACTTTAGGAAATCATATGGGTAGAATTCTACCCATAAGCTGGGAAAATGCATAATTCTTCTTACAAATCGCCTAGTTTATTACATAACATTCAAAAGTATTCGATTTTGTTCGAAAATAGTGTATATGAGTTTCAAATCGATTGAAACTTTTCTTATTAGGCACATTTTATTTTGATGTTAAATTTTGGAAGGTCAACAAACGGTTAATATATTGTATAAAATTTTATCTATATCTGTGGATACTGCAAAAACTTCGCTTTAAAGTGGAGTTCACGCTAAGTAGGGCTTCGTTATAGAGATGCCCAAATAGATATATGGAATATTGTTCACCGCACATAAAAATTTTCTAAACATGACCTTCGAACACACAGCTCATAGACCTTGACACCACCAACAAATCTCCATACCTGCATAGCACATACCAAAATGGACGCTAAGAACAATGATTGAGCAATTGCGTATGCATAAAAAAATGCAAAATATTTGCATATGTAAATTGTTTTTCGAGCGATTCGTTTCACTGCGGTTTAAATGTGAGAAATGTCAATTTTGACATTGCATATGCAAATACTATCTATGTATACTTACAAACATACATGGTAGATATACCGCTATTTGAAAGTGTTGTAAACACATTTTTTTTCTCTAAAACCGAAACAGCTAAATGTGCACATATAATCTTAGTTGAGTTGTAAAACTTTTTATTTCAACGCCCTGCCCACAATTGTCACATGCCATCAACACACAACTGTCAAACGCGCTGACAGAAATGACAACACGCTATTTTTAGTTAACGCTCTACTCGTATTGCGCCGACTAATAAAAAACAAAAACACCAAATGCAATGACGAATTAAAAAAAAAAATTACGCGCTTATCTGCTGCTGATAACTCTATTTTACTTATTTGTTTGCGCATGATGTGAAGGATGTAGAGGCATCTGTTACATATACATACATACATACATACATACAAATTTTTTGATATCAGTTGTCAACAGCTGTATCTACATACATATATACTATAAATATTTTGACATGGCGGCGTAAATGTTATGGGGACGCGCGTTATCAGTGAATGAAGGCAAACTAGTTGGGACAACTTGATTGTGAGGCCAAATTGGAGGGCATGAGAAAGAGAAAAAAAACGAGAGTAAGAGTGGAAAAGTAGCTACAGTTAATTGTCAAGTCCGCATGCCTACAGTATATATAATATATATGTATATGTATGTATATATTTTCTCTGCTATTTTATTGATTCATGTGCTTTTCGTGCCGAATGTAGGCGGCTGGCTGGCATGTGGACGTGCGGGCGGTCGCGTCCAAGAGTGAGTGAGTGAGTGAGTGAAGTGTATCGGACTTCGGCAACGAGTCATACAGAGCTTATTTCATTGTATGATTTGTTGACATTCTTCTTATTCACCTTCCTTCTCCTCTACTGCTACTTCTCTATTATTGAATGCTATATGCAATGAAAGAAATCAATTGAGTGAGGAATTGAATTATCATCGCGCTCCAAATCATTATACGAACGTTTCATGTTTCATATTCAAAGCGGGAGGCGAGCGTTCAACAATGTTCATATTATGAAATGCAACACTGCTGCACGTCGCGCTGATAAGAAAACGCTCGAATTAACGTAAACAGTTGCGATAAGCGCTAAGCAGAAAGAACGGAATCCAACTCGTATGAAAACTTACAAAAAAATCCGGTATACGTTTAATCTCTGTCATACTAGCTGCACGCCCGCTAATTGGGGTTGGTAAGCTCTTATTGTCATCAGCTGCCTCTTTCCCCATTTTATGGTAAGGGCAACATTTAATTAAAAAAAAAATATATATTTAATTTAAATGAAAAAAAAAATAAAACTTTTTTGTTGTTTACGCTTATCTTATCGTTATCTCTACCTAGACAAAGTCCCTCTCGTTACTCGAATTTCGCCTGATAACCCAACAAACGCGTTATCAGCTAAGTAACCAATAATAGACATAAATATACGGGGGAACTTACTCGAAATGTGTAATATTTGTTTATTTCCAGATTTTCTTATACATATGTAGCACGATTCACTGATAACCATAGGACGTGCCAGTATTTACATAAATGCATACTTATAGATACAGCAAGTACCCCATAGGAAATGCGAAAACATTTTGGCGCATGACGGAACCTTCCTTCTTCATTGGATACTTCATTTACTTTGAACACATGATGCCATTGAAAATAATAGCTCGAACTCTTTGGAAATGACGATCCATGGAATGCCATCGCTGGGTGGCGGTCACCACGTGCTAGCTGATAGGGTTTCCGGATAGCAAACTGTACTGCAGACAGAATATTGTGGAAAGATCGGAGCATTCACTGGTTGCTTTGTACAGTGAGGAGGCCATCGGCAAGCGCTGGAGTCTATCGCCTAAAGCTATTCAATGGTTATATGAGCAGGTAGTAAAACCAATAATCCTATAAGGATTTCTTGTCTGGTGGGATTCCCTGGATAAGACTGTGGTAGTTAGCAAGGTGGAATAGGTGCAAAGATCGGCTCTTATTTGAGTCAGTGGGGCCCTTCGGCCAACGCAAATGCTAGAGCTGATTGTCACATTGTTTGTAACTCTAATACTCTACGCCATATTGGAGATAAATTTAACTCGGATTGTGGTCATTGGGGGATCTTACAAAGTTTCAAATTCATCTCGGCCACAACGGACCATTGCATGCCCACTCTGGTTCTCAAGGGATACGTTGGTATCGCCATTCCTGCTAGGGAGCGTTGAAGGTCTAAGACATCAATTTAGGCCACCACATTACTGTACCGCATTACAGGCGTCGCCATCAAGGGAGCGGTCGACTGACTGCTTACCAACCAGCGCGAACCCATTAGGGGAAGTGAATATTTACTCCGATAGTCAAGCAGCAGTTAGAGCTATGGAGTCAATAATGGTGCGATCGAAAATGGCTAAGGATTCCCTCTCGAGTGCTTCGGTGCATTTCTTCGTCTAATTAATCTGGTTGCAAAGATATCCTGCGCTAAGGATTCCCTCTCGAGTGCTGCGGTGTATTTCTTCGTCTAATTAATCTGGTTACAGGGATATCCTGGGGAATTGTGAAGCAGATAATTTAACTAGACAAAGTACAGTTAAAATAGTTCTTAAGCAAGGAGCTTGTTGGGTGATTATGAACGAATAGTCTTGGGATCAGCTGGGCAGCTACTAGAACATGTAACGTCGCGAAGTCTTCTTTGCCAAATATATTTAGACCAGAGGAGGTCACGGAGCTTCTACTGTTATGCAGACACCGCTCTAATTCTGTATAGGTGCTGACAGGGTACAGTCCAATAGGAATCCATGCGGTGCGCCTCAATATCAGCACTAATCCAATTGGCCCGCCTTTGCGAGACAAAAACTTATTATTTCCTTATTTTCCTATAGGGTACTCAAAGACATACCTATTGGGATTTTTGTGTCTGTGCAAGGCACGTCTCTATCTTATCACGAACGTTTTATAGCTTTCAGCTAACATTTTCCATTAATTTAAAAAAAAAATCATAACTATGTAAGCCCGAGATAATTATTTTTTGCTCTCCATTGTTTCAAGTAAATATTTTTCTTATCAGTTCTTTCTATTTTTATTTTTTATCAGCATTCCTTTGTTCCGTACGCGAACAGCTTTCATATTTTCTATATCAGCTCGTCAGCTTTTTCTCCGTATTTTATAGTTTAGTTTGCGTATTTTTTGCAGTTTTTTTTATCAGTTGTCATTCATTTTATTTAGATAATATTAATTCACTATTTTATCAGCTGCTCATTGGCGCTGTTTTTTGTTTTTTTTATCATTATCAAAAGCACGCGTTTATCTCTATTTTGCAAAAATTAAAAGCAAATATTTGGCAAGCAAAAGCGGTGTAAGATATTATAAAAGTAGCAAAAAAAAAAAATCACTTCAAAAATTCCTTGAGTTCGAAAAAACTCGCTGCATTGAGCTGTGCGCTTTTGTAGTAATTTAAGCTGTGTGTATAAATATTGGGGATGGGAAGAAAACTTTGGAAGATTTCAGAAAACTCGTGCAAAATTTGTGTCTTCACTAGGATTAGATATAACGTGGCTGGTCTTAAAAGTTGACATAAAGCCTTCTGGGTTCCATTGTTCAAGTTACGAAAAACAATCTGTGCCGATTTTTTTCCTTCTACATATTACTCACATGGTTAATAATTTCTACGCGGTAATAATTTTAGAATAAAGAAATAATTTTATAACGTATTAAAAAGAATTATTCTTAAAAAAAATCGTGTATTTAATAAAGTTTAAATTTTTTAACATTTTTATATATGAAACTAATACATTTGTTTTAAAGCCACAACATTAAAAATGGTTAATGCTGCAAAAAAAAAAAAAATTACAAATTTCTTCAATCGAAAAACTTTTTACATTAAAGCGTTTAATTTATAAATTTAAAATGTTTTATTTCTCGCATTATTTTAAAGAGTTCTAAAATAAAAATTAATTTATTTTAAGACGAAATTTTGTATAAAAATTCTTAAACTATTTGCCATAAAAGTATTTTAAATTTTATTTCTTAGAAGATATGCAGAGAGATGTGAATTATTTTAATATGTTTCAAGCATTTTAAATATATAACCTTAAAAAGATATTACATTTATATTTAACAGAACATATAAAAGAAAAAAACCGACTCTTTAAAAGCAAAAAAAGCAACTTTTAGAATAATGAAATTTAAGTTTATCAAATAAAAATTTTTGCTGTTATAAAATAACTTTTACTTAGAAAAAAATGCGTCTACAAAAATAAATTATCTTGGAAAACTTTAATTTTATAAATGTGATTGCTTTAGCTAAAAAAACATTTTAATATTAATTTTTCTAATTTTGTTTAATTGCAAAAATACAAATTTTTTCTAAGAATATTATTGCTTTATTTTAAAAAAATCATATTTTTCATATTCTCTGCATTAGTAAAATTTATTTTATACTACTAAGAATAATAAATTTCTTTATACCAAAAGGCATTAGTTTTTTAAATTATTTTTTAAGGGTATATTTTTCAAAGCAGCAATGTTTTTTATTTTGAAAAAAGTATCTCTTTTTATAAAGTTTTTTTTAAATTTTTTTAAATGTTTTTATTATAAAAGACAAACTTTTTTTTTGAATTTCTAAGAAGTAGTTTTTTTCATTTCGTGCAAACTAAAAAGTAAAATTGTTAGAACATTTTTTTTGTATGCTTTTACGAATTTCAAAATTAAAGTTGTTATTTTTTCAATATGTAGAATTTTTTCGTTTCATACAGTAAATTTTTTTTTATATAAAAAGTGTAAGTGCATCGTATTAGCTAGTCAGTGACCCGCACCGCTCATCAAACCTTATCGTAACTTGTTTGCGTACACGAAAAAAAAAATAATTATCTAATCTTTAAGTACATATGTGTTATAAGTTACTCTTATCATTAGTTATCACGGGAAGTTTACATTATGATAAGCGCTAAATACAAAGCAAAGGCATGCTGACAATGCAAATGACTTTTTGATTTCTTCGACAAATATATGTATAATATGTATGATACGAGTATTCGTTATTCGTGGTATAATTAACAGGGTTGCTTATCCGCTAGCTAAGAGCCAGAGCCTTGGCTTTATCGTATTTTTTGCAGCTGAATGAGCAAATTAATCTTGACGGTTATTATCTTTTCTTATCACAATTTTTTTTTTATAAATACAAATTTTAATTAGCGTGAAGCTGTTTTTGTCATATACATATGTACATACAAACATACATACTTAATTATAACGAGTAATTTGGCTATCGATAAATTTTGTGATATTTTTGGTTGTCCTAACACTAAGCGTGATTAAAAGGTTTAGTATGGGTTAAACCGGACTTGTGATGGAGCAGAAATTGTTCTTCATTTGTTAGAAATACATCCAACCTCACTTCTTTCGCTAAGCTGGAGAGAATTTTTCCCAGTGGCACTACTTACAGGACACAATTATATGGGGAGACAACGCCTAGGGCTTCTCCACAATGACTTTTATAGGCGTTTCTAAACGCATTATTATTATTAGGAGACGCCAAAAATTCTTCGGCTGCGGGGTTTTTAAATAACTTAAGCGTTGCTGCTTAAGTTCTTCGATTCGATGAACTAGTTCAACGTGATGTATTGCGAAATTGCGGGGCATATTGCGTAATAAATTATGGTTGAGTATTGGGTGATCGAAAAATTGGAAAAAACAAAAAGGTCAGCGATAGTCAGAATAGCGTGCGGTGTAAACGCAGCCTAATAACAATATCTCTATTATCTTTTTTATGGGCTCATAATTAATCACTTAAAATTAATCGTTTAATGCCTTTCAGTTAAGCCATATAATGCTGAAAAAGTGCAATAAATCATTGTTATCTAAATGTCATGATTTAGTTAATTTTTATCTAACCACCTGCCCCGTTAGCCTCATTTTGCGTATTAATGACCCTGACCTGATTTGATGTTGTGCTCTTTTTTTTCAAATTCCTTTTTTTTTGCACAACCTACCCGAATTTCTTGGACAATGCGTCAGTAGATTTAAGATTGCTTTCGTTTTTTATTAGCTAAACCGTTCCTTGTTGATAAGTTGAAGTTTACGGTAAGAAAAAATCTACTAATAGCTAAAGGTAGTGATGACAAAAACAAATGAGTTACTAATTAAGATAAGAAACTAAATAACATAAATTAAGATGGAGTGAGATGCGGGGAAAAGGAAGTAAAATTCAATAAATTAAAATACTATAGTAGATATTTGGTTTCGTAGATAAGGAAAAATTTGTTTGAGTTTCAAGGACAAGAAGATGGAAAGACAATATAAACAGTTAAAAATTTGAGGTGATTACTAAAATTTTCAAATATAAAACTCTTGCGTGCTAAAGATAAAAAGTATTCTTGATCTTAGCCTTACAAAAACAGCACAACTAACCATTCAAGGCGGGAGTAACTGAAGGCTTTCCGAGTAAGTGAAATATCTAAGTATAACCTTAGAAAGAAAGTTGAGTTGGAAATTTCCCGCCGAACTAAATCGACCGAAGTAAATCGAGCATTAAAAGTTTTCTAACAATATTGGAGAACCTTTAGCTAGAGTTGAAGTCTGATCACGTGTCTCTTGTAGTATGGAGGGGTCTGGAGCCATGCGCCACAATAATGAGTGCTTCGAATGCAGATAATTGTTTTAGGAAGGGTGACAGAGCAATACCCTTGGTTTTTTGTCCGAAATGACATAATGACAAACTGATATCGATAGTCTAGACCGAGATGGAGCTTGCTTGGGTCAGAAACATTAAGAAAACACTACCGATGCTAAGAAAACAAATACTCCCTCTTCGCTTTGAAACCCCACTCTCTTTGGCATCTCTGTCTGGTACAATTTATCAGCTATGCAAATTCCTACAATCTCTTTTAGGCCTGGTTACCATAATCGTCAAATCAAGAAGTATTCCATGCGGCCTGGAATGAGATACTGGCTGGTATATTTAACCATATAAGAAAAAGGAAGTGCCGCCGTTCCGACTCTCAAAATCGCCGCCTATTTTAACTGAGAATGGGAGGATCAAGATACCAGTCTCTCTCTACCTCTTTCGTGTTCACTGATATGATGCTCAGATAAACTCAGCCGAAATGGTATCGGCAACCAAGAATGTTAGAAAACAAGATTGCGCCTTCCGCGCTGGCAACCGAAGGTGACGCCATAAAAACTAAAGAGTGAGAGAACAAAGAAAAAATTCTGAAAAAGAAGAGAAAGGAGTGAGCAAACGAGTAGCTATCGCGTATACCTAACGAGATATTTCTCAATATATCTCCGAGTGGTTCGACTAGATGAGAATTGTTGGAGATGCTTCAGGAACACAGCTCCGCTGTTGATGGGGTACAATCTGAGGTAACGTAGTCGTATACTGGGTTCAACTGGGTTTACTTACATAGATCGTTAGGGCCTCTGATGTGATTGTTCCAGTCTAATTAAACAAAGTAAATTTGCAGCACGAAAAATCGTTATCAGACTCAAAGCTGACTGTTAAGACTATCTTACTACTTAACCCATAATACGCTTGTATTAAAGCTTGAGAGAAAAATTGTCTAAATTGCTTTCAAACTACAAATGGCAATTGCGGCAGCTGTTGGAGTTCAAATCTAAGCTATTCATGTTTTGCAACGTTTTTTTTTGGTTTTTTTGTAGTTTTTTTTTCGTATTTTTTTGGCGGCTCTCATGCATTAATAATGAAATTTCATTGATTTTGTGCATGCGAGTCGTGTCGATGTCGCTGTCGCTGTCGCCGTCACCGTCACCGTCGTCGTTTGGCAAGCTGCGTCGTGAGCGTGTCAGTTGGCGGCGTGGCTTGCGTGCAAGTAATTATGTGACTTGAATTTTTGCTACGCGCTCGCTCACGCGGTATGTTTTTTCTTCTACTTCTTTTTCGATTTTCATTTTTTTTTTGTGGTTTAAATAGCAGCTATCACGCTAAGCTCAAGCAAACAGGCCTACACACGTAAAAATCCTATGTATAGCTTAAAAAATAATTTATTGTATAAAAACGTGCATTTTGTCTAGTAGCTACTGTTTGTTTAATTGTATATACTATATGTATGTAAATTAGAACGTGAGTACGTTCATCAATTAACTAACAGCATGCTGACATGATACACACACATTCGCGCAATTATAGTATTATAAACAAATAGCTTCTATAAATATCACGAATGAGCGTCGTTGCTGTAGAATGCGTTGTTGAATTTTAAATTGAACAGCAACACGCCAGCACTCAGATATACTATATTTCTAAATACATACATACATATATGCTATGTAGCTACATATGTACGTCCGATACCATACGCATTCGCTCACTCACGATTTACGCCCCTACACTACACACCACACACCATGCACCACAACAACACTACTCTTACATTATTTCGCAATCAGCCTCAGTATTTGCCAATTGCTAATCTAAACATTTACATTTTGATTTTTTTCTTTTAAATTTTGTTGTTTGTCATTTTTACTTTTTTTTTTTTTTTTACTTTTTTTATACAATACATTCGAAATTCATTAATATGCAATATGCGCTCGAAATGTCATTCAAAAGCGTCGATGAAAAAAATGCTCTATGCAATCGTTTACGTTTAACACATCCATACGTATGTAGTATGGTGTATTAGTTCTATGGTACTAGTTTCGTGACTACTCTTAAACTAGTCCGAAATGGATATAGAGTGAGACAAATAAAATTTCCTTACACAAAAAAAAATTATCTGGATTCATGAAAACCACCAACCCAAAGAAAAATGAGAATGCATGAATGGATGCTTGGTGTTTCAGTCTTTTTGACCTTCCCTAGGATTCAGTGGCATCTCATGTATTTCTGAATCTCATCTGTAAGAGATGCGTTCTGTCACTTCTGAGAGCAAATGTCTGCCAGAGTGGTGGACACGATAGAAACTAAGCAGGAATTAAATTATGATCCTTAGCTTAAGTATATGAATCATTTTGTCGATGATGTTTCTCGGTCTTCGGATTGAATCTCATCGTGGCCTGGATAGGTCTATGTCTATCGCTTCACCAATTGCGTCTTATTAGCCCATGGCGAACGAAATGGATCTGCGAGTATTTTATGTTGCTATTTTGAGGTACCAAACCAAACCAAACTAGACAAGGGATGGCGGAAAATCGTTCCAATATAAATCTATTTTGAGGTATATTTCTTGTTTGAAGAAAGCGACAGACTCGACTCTTGAGAGGTTCGTTCCTAGGACAATCGGGTCTGCGTACGAGAACGAAACGGATTTATAGCCAACCAAAAACTGTCAGATGGTCAGATGTTTTATACTGCTACAACAACAATTCATTTTGCATTGCAAACCCCTGCTTAAGAAATTCTGACTTTACTATACCTGGGAGACTCGCACAAAGGTCTTCAGTAAGAATTTAGAAAACAGTTTCGAGGGATTTAGTGAACCATGAAAGAGGGACAATAATAATTGAAATTCACTCATCTTGTTTAAGCTAGTTTTGACTGACGTTCATAAACTAGGAGATTCGCAGAGATTGAGATCTTAGAACAATAGACTTTTATAAAGTTATGTACGCCCTTCTTTCTCTGAATATCTGACTTACGAGGCTAAGAAGCCACGACGACTTACTTCAATCTTTTTTATGGCTTTTAGCCTATTCGACAGCAGCATTAGCGCGTCTCAAAATTAGTCAGCGGAATATGTAGTTATATTAAAAACACGATATTGAAAACAAGCACGGTGTAGAAAACATGGTGCTCTCGGTTTGTTCTGCCCTATTGTGGAAACTGTTCAACTTACTACGTGGGTTACTCGACCAAAATTAGTTGGCAAGCATATCACGTACGGCCATTCAAAAGCCCACTCATACCTCAGATACTGTTCGCAATTCAGTCACAAAGCAACCTCAACCCCACCACGCCACTGTCAATACATTTCATTAAACTTCTGCAGTTTGGCCACATAACGGCCGGTATAACGTGATTGTCAATGTACGCTACAGATTCGTGACTCTCAATTTTATTACATTTACATGACGATGGAGCGCTGCTTTGAATACAGATGGATATATGTACGTGTAGATTTACCAATATGGAGATGGAACATGGAGGCGTTTTATGGTTATAGTAAAGTAGTCGATTAGTACGCTAACTTAGTAAATTTATAATCCTTGTGATAAGGCAATAAAAAACTTGTTTATATTTCATACCACGGTAGCAGACAGGAAATTTTTTTCATTTTAAATTTTTTTTCTGTTCCATGAACTGTTGTGCTGATCGTCAGTAGATATTTTCGTTTTAAGGACGAGCACTATGTCCGTCTCTATACGTTCACACCACACTATTGTTGATCTCCTGTTTTTTTTTTGCTTTGGCGAACTTACAAACATTTTGCTCTCTAAAGGCTACGAGTATTGCTTGATTCGAGACAGTTTTCATTTTCTTCTGTGTTTGATTTCCACTGCCCCTCTAGCTATGTATTTAAGTTATATATGCATTTCTGACTCAGTGCGATTTTCTCAAACACCCAAATTTGAATATCCTACTTTCCTCTTTAGCCTCAAGACGAAACATATATTTGAATCAAATTATAATTTCAAATCCCATAGCGTACACCTTCGGCATCCTCTTTCACTTACAGACAGAAGAGGCATTCAACCTTCCAAGGTTTTCTGAAGGAAAAATTATGAATTCCACAAGCAACTTTTGTGCAGCACATTTAATAAAAAAAAAATTACAAATTTACGACCATATTCTTCGCTACTGCCACGCTCTAACAATCCTTCTACATAGTTTGTATGCCACACACGCATCGCATTGTATCTTATATGCTGGTCATGAATACACTTCCATCAGCAATAAGCTCAAGAATTTTTCCCCCTTTTATTTATCTTCACATTATATTATTTAAGTACTTCCACAGCATTTCAATTCAGTTCCGGTGCTCAGTTGTTGCCTACTAACATGTACTACGTATTACATTTGTGGGATCTAACTACAGTGGTGGCTAAGGTTACAAGAAGTGCACAATTCAGCTTAGCGTTGGACTTAATGTAGCGCTTCGCAAAAACGTTGTCAGCATAATAAACTGCATATACGAATTAGATAGCATGCATGGTTGGTCCTTTGACGGTCAGTTGGTTCCAATGGGGATGCTTGGCCGGTCATTGGTCATTGTTTGATGCCAATGTATTGTATATCTGCTCTATCGGAGGTGGTGTGGTTTGGAAAAATTCATTTGCTGGACATGGTTGTGTCATAGATTCTGTGGCTCTTGGATCGCAGTATTTCCAAAGGAATCAATGCGAGACTAAGATGGATGGTTCATTGTGAATTTGTTTCATGTTCAGTCTATTGTTTCGCAAGCACTCTACGATATCTCATCTGACTTTCATCGTCCACTCTGCATGGAACCTTAGTCGATAAGCAGTTGAGAATCAGCGCTGCTTATTCATTACCTTAAAACCATTGCAGAACTGGAGAATAATCTTATATTTGTCTTTCATCTTTGATTTGATCCGTGTTCGCTCTGCGTTTTTCTGAGATTTTCTTTGTTGGTCTGTCTGTTTAAAGATCTTTATCCTCGAAATGCTGCTATTGCTAGAGCGTTGATTGAGTTCAATAGAATGTGTAAATTTATTGAGATAGATTTATCACTTTTTGAATTCTTTGAATATTTTTAAACTAGGTTAATTATTTCTTTTACTTTCTCTTATTTCCCACAATCGCTTATTAACTTGAAATATGCCTATACAAATTTCATATCATTGGCTTAGTTATACTAATTATAATAATAATAATAAATAAATAAATACTTCGTTATTCCGAAAAATAGTGTACACACAATCATTCCGTCGATATTAACGTTAGGCTAATCATGCTGTTTTTATAGAGTTCAATGGAGGGCAAAAAAAACGCCATTGGGTACTGCAAACGAGATTTTCCTAGTCCTATCCCTTCTACATTTCATTGAACCATGTCTTTTTTTGAATTTTTGTCAACCTATCCATACTGGCTGGGTTTAGATTATTCAGGTCTTCGAAAAAATTGGTCACTCAGAAGTTTCAAATGGGTTGTTGAAAGCTCACGCGCAATGAATGGATTCTCTCCTTCCACATATCTAGTAGCTTCGATTGGCCTCGCCTTTCTGCGAACATTCGGTTTAGAGATATTTCTATGCTGGTCTTTCAGCTCTCCCTCCGTGTGGAATTATTACACCTCACTCCATTAACCTTCTTTCGTTTTACTTCCTAATCCTAAACAAATGAGTCTAATCGATTTAGTCCTGCCAACCATACGAAATTTCTCCACCCTTTTTTTAGCGTATAACTTGAAATTTACACAAGTTTCTTAGATTTGCCCGCTGAGGCTGCTTGGCACTATTGGTCTCTGTACGTGTCGAAGCCGTTTTATATGTGCGGCATGTAGTCTAATAACACTTGCCAATCATCACTCGTTGCTGTTGCCTTTTACTGCCTATTTCTCATTTGTTTTCATCGGTTGCTTCTGTGCTTCTTCATTGTCTGCTACTCCATCATAACGTGTGCGCATTTTCGTGATACCAAAGCATAAAAAGTTGATTAACTTTTGCACGAAGTAAAACTGTTTGGTATGCAACACAATACGCCGGTCGACTACTGAATGTACATACGTACAGCTCTTGTTGTCGCCAGTCGAGCTTAGCCGGTTCCACACCACGCCACAAAGTTGATTTAAGTCAGCGCGCGTACAAACTTTTGTGACTAACTTATATGCGTTGGGAAGGAAGGTAGCGTGCTGTAGCGCGTAGCGTGGTTAGTGGCGGCGATAAGGTGGGGAATGTACGACTGGCTGCTACGAGTATTACGTTTACGTGCATTTGCGGCGTATCGAACCGGTTGTTATGTACGCGTCCCTAATGTAGTAAGTACGTGAGCGAGTCCAAGAGCAACAGCTGGGCAGTGGGGCAGAGAGCGGGCGGGCTTTTGACGCACGCCTCGCTAGACCGGTTTCTTTTGCTTAATTTTATAATACATTTTTTTCTATGTAAACGTATAGCCTAAACTTGACGACGACAACTACGACGATGTTAATATGTGCTGTTCGTTGGCAACTGCGAACAATTTTTGTAATGCTGTTCTGCTTTTTTTGCGCTTTTAAACTGGTTTTTTCTATTTTTTATTTATTCAGATTCCAACTGTTATGGTTTTCTTGAATTTTTTTGTGTGTGTTAGTGTGCACAGGTTTACTGTCATTGCAATCTTGTCGGTGTCGCAGGTCGCATACAAACAGCCAGCCAACAAGAATTTGCATTACTGGTTTTCTTTCAATGGCAACAGAGTTGCATCGGCGTTGGCGCCATTATTTGTTGTTAACGGGTTTAGTAAGCTCTCCATTGAGAGCGGTATTGCAGGTGCTATTCGAATTGTAGAATGAGAGTTTTTTTTATGTTTATATGGAGAATATAAGTGGCAAGGACTCAAAACGAGATAAAGTCAATATATTGTATATTAATTCCAACTCAAGATTTATGGAATACAAGTGGTTCTTTCCTGAACAGCCCGAACTGGGCTGCGCCCGGAAGTTGTTTTTGTTGTAAATCTTCATTCGAAATTCGAATAAACAAAAAGCAACTGATATGCAATGTGACACAGTACCCAGTTGTGGCCGGAAAAATCAGAGCTATTTCGGGTACGAAGAAGAAGACACCTACATACGATCCAATACTTTTGGCTCTCTAGTACCCGTTTTTCTTGGTACGGAAATTACTTCTGTGCTGTTTTGGGATCCCCGCGTGGAGTACGGGAAAAAAGCTGAGAAGATGTATTCCCAGACGTGTAACTTAATTATATTAATGAATAAGTGAGAAGACGTAGTATAAATAAGGGAAAATAAGCATAGATAGAATAATTCAGCTTTCTCTAGATAGTGTATTTGTACAACAAGTTACTGACGTCACAAAAACAGCTGATTTTGTCGTATGCACCACAACAAAGTTTTTAGTGGCAGTGTGAGCTGCGCCACCTTTGTATTCCTCGCCCATAAATACAATTGAAATTAGATAAACGTTTGATTTGAAATAATTACTCACAAAGCAATAAATCTGCGATCTGTCTAAAAGAGTTTTAGACACTGGTTTATGGTGTTTGTCTTCAAGACACTCGTCTGTGAAATACTTTAAAGACACGATGATTTAAATTATAATAATCGAAAGCTTTGGAAAACTTTTCGATTATCGTTTTATGGCGTGTGAAAGGTTGTGCACCAACAAATGATGTATTTGCTTTTCTGCGATTTTTAGGAACTTCAAAATTTTAGCTACCAACTTATCTAAAACTAGTTTATTGTTACAGGGTTACCTTTTGCTTAAGTTTATGCTAGGTTTACAGAGAGCAACATTAGCCTAAGCTTACTGGGCTTGCACTTATTTCTTTTCTCTGCAACATTCTTGCACACATAATCGGCATTCTTGCCAATCCCCTCATTTTCTCAGCAAAGTCAACCAACTCGTTTTCCAACATAAATACATTGCATTTTACATATGTACGTACTTATGTATGTATTTATGTACATTGTCCCACGTCTGCACGCAGGGACTACACGACATTTTGTCAGCCCCATTCACCAGCCAGCAGTTTGAACAGCAGGCAGTCGTCTACGGGTACATACAACATAGCAGTGTATTTTGGGGTCGTTGCTGCAGTGCAGTGTGTTGCGTCGTCACAACGTCACGAAAATACAAACAGACTAAAATACATACATACATACTTATCGGAGCTATATATACACTAGTAAATCTAAGAGCACAAAATAAAATGAATACATAGATATAAATACTATAAACTCGTATAAAGCTTGTTTGAAAAGTAGCCTGTTTGGGCTGGATATGTCGGCCGGGTTGAGAGGTGTATGGCGCAAATGGAATTCATTACCACTACTACAGTAATAGCAACAATAATAACAGCAACATAAGTGACGTATGCATACACGTTTTATGCTGACTTTTGTTTTTTTCCTTTTTGATATATGTATGTACTTCTATTTTTGTTTTGCCTTTTTTTTTGTTTAGCTGAATGAGAATGAATTTTAGTTATATTTACTAAGTGCCTATGTAGTAAGTATGTATGTATGTACATATGTATGTATGTATATACACATATATGTACATGTATAATTTTTGCATATAAATTAGTTCGCTGATTTCAAAGCTCTGCGAGGCTTTTTTTTTAGACACACTGGGGTACAAAAATTTGTTTCTAATCTACAAACCGCCTAGCGAAGAGAGATTGCCTGTCGTCATTCGCTGCTGAAATTTTTCTAAACACGCCGATGTTGGCACGCGATGAATGCATACAAAGTTCATATGTATGTATGTATGTACATACATACGTATATTGCGATGAAGCAGAAGACGCTTTTCGGCGTGATTTTTGCATTTTCGAAAAGCAAAAGATGTTCCACACAATAAAAATCGTTCTCACGTTAATACCGGAACGTACCGGATTTATATCCGGCTAATGGCTGTTACTTCAGAAACTTTTCCCAAAATTTTGTAGAAAATGTTTTTTTTTGCTATTACAACAACCACACTATAAGAATATAATGGTCACCCCTTCTTACATGCAGATAGGTCGCCGAATCATATTTTGTGACTATCTTCCATTAATAGGTACTGTCTAACACATTCTAGTCAATAATTATAATTATAGTTTCGAAAACTCGAATTATATCCGCTCTTTTATATGGCGCAGAAAGACGTCGGATGATATGAGCAGCCCTTAGGGGGATTCGTAAGAACTTTCCTGCGCAAGGTTCATGGTTCATGTGTCGATTCAAAACGACAAAGGTTACAGAATAAAATAAGTACAAGATACCTAGAAATAGTAATTGCCTTAAAAAGCAAATCCACCAAAAACCCTTAAAAAATGGTTGATCAGTGAAAGCCTCCCTAAAAAAATGGTGTACGTTGTAAGATATAAGGAAGCCTTATTTTATACGACATATAAGACCTACCTACCCCAAAGGCTGTCTCTCAGATATCGAGAATATTGAGTATTTTGATGTTGACAGCGAAAATAAAGCATCAGTGACTAAAATATGGCATATAATATTTTATTAATGTCAACCTTAAATTATGTGGCCGATAACCTTTCTAATAAGAACACAATATTCCATATCATGCCTTATAATAACTTATTTAAGCTTGATATTATTTGGTACATATATAAGCCTTATAATAAGATAATTATAATCAATCAAATAGTTGATCATATGATATACTAGGCTTCATATAAGGCGCACATTTTTTTTTTGGGTGGGATGTAGCCTAAAAGAATTCAGCTCACTACAAATGAACTTTAGGAGAACAGTTTCCCTAAATATAAACACTTCTATTCCAAATGCTCCCAGTAGCACCGAGTATCTGTCGACATGTCTGTTATCTATTTACTTCACGATTAGTTTGTTTACCATTGTTTACATATGCATATGAAATTTTCTCTCCATTCGCTTATTTTTCTAATTATCTGTCCCTCATATGTTTACAATTTCTCGATTTGTTTAGAAATTAATAGCAAATGAAATTATATTCTTTTTTTTTCAAAATCAAATTGAAGCCGAATCTTTTATGTATCAAAGTTCCCCACAAATGACTACATATGTATAACGCAAGTTCCCCAAGTTCCCCCAATAGCTGCTATTCGACGCCTCCTTTTTACCTATTAGCGTGTGCTTCGCCTATAAAAACGGCGTTTATTTCATATAGCAAGCTATTTTTGTAACTCATTGAGCACGAAAATGAAATTGAAGTCAATTATTGTTCCCTCGAGGCTGCAGTTAATGTTTGTGCGTGGAAAAATAAATAATTATTTATATACAAGTACGTGTGCTGACGTTTTTACGCAGCAAACTGCAACCATTTCATACACATTCATTTACATGTAGTATGCACGCGCAGAGGTGCACACAGAAAAATTGTTGAAAGGGGCTTTTACGCTAATTTAATGAAAAGAAAAGTAAATTAATTCCAAGATAGTATCAAGATTTTAAGATTTTGGGGGTGTTTCAATACCCAAGCCCCCTATTTGGATGCGCCAATGAGTACGAGCATATATGTACATATGTATGTATGTACATAGAAGCATCTAGACTCCCTTTACGTTGTTTAGCTCCAAGTCATTCAACTCGCAACTATTAAATCAATTATTTTAGTTTGCAGCAGTTTCTGGCAGTAAATATCATATGAAGTCAATTGTCTTAACTATAGTACTTTAAAAAGAAAATTCAGTTATTTTTAAATGTTTCGTTTTCAATGTTCTGGTAATTTTCGTTATCCTAGCGTGAATTGAACGCATTTGAGAGCTAATTTAGCACTGAAGAAAAGCAGCGCTGCTACTCTTCAGAAGCGATCATTCAACCATAGAAGTTCTTAGCTATCAAAGAATTTCTATGGGAAGTGTTCGTTCCATCACGTAGCAAAAAGGGAAACTAAAACTATGTACATATATAAATTCAATATGTATGTAGCTTTTTGGCTGATGTTGTGAAGCACTGCAAAGCTTGTGACTGCATATGGCTGGCGTTTTTTGTTTGTTTACAAATTTTGTACATTTTTGGTTGAATCATGACGCACATAAATTTTTGTTTATAGTTGTATAAAATGTGAAAAAAAAACGTATTTATTGTATTGTTGTCGATTGATTGCGTTGTGAATTCCATGTCTATACATCATGTAGTAGCCGCATTGGTACAACTCGTATTGGATCAATTGAATAAAAATTTAATTTTCGAATCGCAAAAAGCTAGATATTCATACTAAAAAAAAACACTTAAATTTATATCGGATTTTATGTTGTACCAAACACATGCCACATTTCACATGTTATTTCTTTTCTTACTTGCATATTTTCTTTATTAAACCATTTTATTAATTCAAATTTGTTAATTATTTATTTTATTTAGTTCATATTTTAAATTTTTGTAATTATTTGTTTTCATTTTCGCCATACCTATTGACTAACGTCTCACATATACACACGCCGCTGCATCATTCATAAATGCTTTTTTGTCAGAACTTCTAAGTGTGCGTTTGTTTGTGTTTTAGTTAGTTAATTAAGTATGCGCGAAATTTGAAAATATCTCAAGTTAAATACTAGCGCAACGTCAAGCATTTTTGTCTGATCCGATTCGAATTTTGTAGTTTATGTGCCGCCCATGCCACATCCGGTTGTGCCGTTAGGCAGCAACTCGACGTCACCAGCTTTGTCGTCATCACAACAACAACAACAACAACAACAACAACAACATCCACAACAAATAGCACTACATCAACAACAACAACAACTACCACCTCAATCTCTAGCACCACACCAGTCAATAGCACCACCACCTATGCCAGTCACTCAATTAGCACAAAGTCCGATGGCTAATCTCATGTCAATTACAGAGACATTACCACCGGGTAGTCCAAGGAATGGACCCAGTCCACCGGGACCACCGCCGCCGCGCACAGCTTCACGCGGCAGCCAACATTCACCGAATAGTTCGGGTGAGTAGCGTCCCAGTGCTAAGCGAAACTAAGCAACAGAAAACTTGTAGACAAAAACAAAACACTATTGGACTAAGTAGTTAATTGTTAAATTCTTAGTATGATTAGCGAACAAATTAATGGCATGCGATCATATCGGTGTTAAAATAGCGCCGATATATCGACTGCTTAACGGACCAACAATGTATACAGCCGATCCTTTCTCCATTTCTAAACTGAGTGTACTGCAGTTTTTTGTTTAACATCCGCCTGAAACTGTGAGCTTTTAAATCATAAGCCATTCTTAATGTGCACTCACATTTACACGTTCGCACACACTGTAATTCTTACTTACGCACACACACATACACCCATATTAATACTTATTCATTCTTACTTTCATTCACTATTTTTATTTCCATGCCTTGCACGTTCAACTAACGTAATTTTTTTCTTTTTAATTCTCTTATTTCAGCCGGTTCATCGTCCGGACGTCGCTCTTCTGGTTCTCGTCACGTCTCCAGCACCACAGTCACCAGCTCAGAAGTGCAGTCGAGTCCAGCGAATACACAACAAGTTGGTCCAGGTAGTGGCGGCAATGTTGGTGGTGGCGGTGGCGTCAATGGAAACAGCGCAGATGCAGTTAGCGCGAGTAGCGGCAGTGGCGGTAATGCTGGTGGCAATAATGGGCCATTACCACCTGGTGCAAATGGTGCCGATGCTGGCGGCAACAGCAACGGTGGCGGTCCTGGCGGCAATAACAGCAATAGTCAATCCACAGGCGGCATGAATTCGGCAAATCCAGCAGCAGCTGGTGGCACATCAGCGTCGAATGCGGCAGCAGCGGCACAAAATGCAACACTTAAGTGTACGCTATGCCAGGAACGGCTAGAAGATACACACTTTGTACAATGCCCGTCGGTCAATCATCATAAGTTCTGCTTCCCCTGCAGTCGAGAGAGCATCAAGCGGCAAAATGTAAGTCTAGAATTATATTTAAAAAAAAAAAACTATTGTACACAAATAAATGTTTACCTAATTTACAGGGTCTCGGCAATGAGGTATACTGCCCTAGTGGCGATCGCTGTCCATTAGCTAATTCGACGATTCCATGGGCATTCATGCAGGGCGAAATTACCACCATACTGGGTGAAGAGGTAAAGGTGAAGAAGGAGCGTGAATCTTAATGTCCATTTTATTGTAAAAAGCTGCGACGGGCTTTAGAGAATTTTTAAACAAAACACTAAACTGGCAAGCAAAGCAGATAAACGTTTTTTGATTCAAAACTATTGTATTGAAATTGTATGAGCAGTTTGAGAACTCACCAAGTGAAGAAGAAGTTTGAAGCAAAAAATACAGAAATAAGCATAAGTAGAAGTTTAATAGTTGTGCAGCAATTTTTCGATACGGTTAAACAAAAGCCGAAACCATAAAACCAGTTACAGCAGCCATAACTGTGGTCAGTAAAAAAACAAAAACAAAAAAACAAAAAACAAAAACAAATAACATATACAAAGTTCAAAAAGCCAGTCGAATGAATTTAACACGATGAGCGCATATTCGGCTAAGAAGTTTTAGCAACGTTTTTGGTGAGCTAGTAAAGAAAAAAATATATACATACATATATCGCGTGAGTGTGCACTTCAGTTGTTTGCCACACACTGGTCTTGGAGTTGAGGACTTTTGATTGGCTGCCTAGCATTTTGGACGCCACCACATTTACGTGGCGACGGAAAAGTTGAATAGAACTGTTTATGCGCTGGGTTACACAGTGTGGACCACTTTGAGCACCCTCCCACGTTTGTGTGCTGGTCCTGCATGCAGGAGTGCAGATTTTGAACTTTCTTTAGCAATTGCTGTGAGAAAACAGTATGCAGCAATATTAACAAACACATACATACATACATATAAACTATAATAGAGGAACCAAAATTTTAATTGAAAATTTTCATGTAAAGCAAAGGCAGTTTGTAAACAGAAAAATAGAGCGAAATACGAAAATCGTACATTAAATACAGATAAAAAATTGTTGTAGGCTCAGAAGAGCCGAAATCCCAGTGCGACAATAAAGCACTTTTAAAGCAAGATGTAAAACACAGAAGTTTCAAAGTTATTTTTTTTTGTTTTAGTAAATTTAAAATTTGAATGATACGAAAACAGGATATTTCAATTTTTAATACGCCCAAACCAATTCTTTTACTAAACCTAGTTGCAAACAACTTGTAGTTATGTAAAAAATGCGTTTTCAAACTTTCTTTTACAAAAACAACTAAATGTTTAAAATGAGAAGTTAACTTTAATTTAAAAAAAAAAAAATCAAAAATCATATTTAAACAATTGAGTTTATCATTAAGTGTACATAATGCCTATTTTGTAAGATAATAAAGAACTTTACGTTAAAACTTGTATTTGTAGTAACTACAAAAAATTAATGCAATTATATTTGATTTTCTTTTTTTTTATGTATTTTAGTTGTAGCGCTATTTTATGTAATAAAAACACATTTATGGTTTAACTTTACAACTAAATTAATAATTTAAAATTAGCTGTAAATTAAAATTAAGTTCAGTTATATTTAAAAAAAATATACATATATATTTTTAGCAACTGTATTTGCCAGCTATTTTTGGCATTTATGTTACGCATTGTTGTATTTGTAATTTGTAGTGATTTCCATACGTACATTTGGCAAAAATAAAATAAAATAAATAAAAGCTACATAAAAAAATTAAATGAAAATCATTAAAAACAAAGATTACTAACATTTGGCGAGTCAAGCAAAATATTAGCATTAATTGTTGTTGCGCGTTTTCAACGGCATCGCAGATTTGTCGTGCATGCACAACATGGCATTTTAGTGCATGCACATACATACATACAAAACACACACGCTTACACGCATACATATAAACAAATTTGAATTTGTAGCCATCGGTGATTTCTTTGCGTTTACAAAAGAACAGAGCATTGTCAATGGAAAATACATTTTGCTGTAATTTGCAAAGAAGTTTAATAAGAAGAAGAGAAAAAAAAAAAAATTGTGTCACTAATTCCAATTCTAAAAATTTGAACTGTATTATTGATTTACAAATTGAAAGAGTACAGCAAATTAAAAGAAATAATTATTAATTTGTAAATTTTCAGCGCCAACCAAGTTGCGGCCTGCAAAAATATCGTAGTTTGTAGTGGAAATAAGCAGTAAATAATTATTTAAATACAAATTGCAACAAAAACAACAACAACAACTAAACAATCCTAACTAATATATAATACACACTAGATTTACAAATACGCATTATAATTAACTAAATACATAAATGTATAACATAAATTCAAGAACAGTGAAAAGAAAAAATTGCAAAAATATAACAAAAACAAATTTGTAAACTTACCATGTAAGAATATAAAATATTTCAACGTGAATAATAATAATAATAATAATAAAATATTCGAAAGCATTTGAAAAAAAATTTAGTGGATATGTGAAAAAAGAATTTGGCAAATTTTTGATTTATTTGAGCAGCGGGAGAGCTGAACGAGCAGGTGGGCGAGGTAAAAAAGAGTAGGCGAGATTAGGAAAATATGCATGGGTCATAATAATAGATAAGGTATGCAATCGTCATAAAAAGTACTACATATTAAATTATATGTACTTGTGTACTGAAAGAATTTATTTTAAAAAAAAACTTGAGTTCGACTAAAAAAATATATGTACATATGTACGTACATACATACGTTAGGATGCCGCATCAAAAAAGTTGCGTTTTTCCAGCGTAATTATAAAATGTAGGGCTGAAAGTCTATGCCATGATATTTCGAAAAATCTTGAGTTTTAAGTGAGCTGAATCGATTTAATGTAGGTATGTAGTTTTTTTATAAATGAAAATATTTTTTGTAATATTTAAAATAACTACTTGAGATAATAAAGCAATGTACGCTTAAAAGACCTGCTTAAAATATTTTTAAAAAAATGTCACGGAATTATGTATGATGAGAGTTGTGAAAGGGTTTAAGACAAGAATGGTGATTTTTGGCAAAGAAATAAAGTAGTGAGAAAATACCTTTGATATGGAAATTATTAGTTTAAATCGATCATGTTTTGGCTAACTTATACGAGTTTTTCTTAAACCAAACTTCCAAAAGAGGTCAAAGGTAGCATCAAAAATCTCATTAAAAATTTTTAAAATATGTTTTTCACACCTTTTGGACTTAGACTCATTTATGATATAAAGCAATTTTTTTTTTAAATATTTAATACCAAAAACTATTTTATTTATATAAAAGCCAAAAATTGAGGTCATTTCAAAACGCTACAGCTCACCTAAATCTTAATGTTTCTTTAAAAAAAAAGTAATAATTATTAAAATCGGTTCAGTGCTTTGAGCGCCAAATCGTTACAAGCATTCACTAAATCATAAATTTTATAAAATAACTAAAGTAGAGATTACGGAATACATGGCTAGCGAATTTTGTGGTGTTTTACAAAAATTTAAGAAGTTATTATTGCTCTTAACATTCGACATAAATAGGGAGCGCTGCTAAAAAGACGCTCTTTGACTGGCTTGAAAACTTTCAATCATTCTCTCGTTTGAGAGCTTCTTCGTCTCTTCTTTGGAGCTATTTCTTCGATCTCGTTTATTACGTCACTTTCAGTTGAATTCAGAAGACGCAATCTTGTTTTTTTTGACATTCCTGGGTAGTTATTACCCAATTGCACTCGGATCGATTGGAATATGAGATTTTGAAACGATTTAGTGTCTACCATTTTGCTGTTTTTGTTATTGATATAACAACATAAAATAACAAGAATGATAGAAAACCAGATTTTGACAACACCGGCAGCGTACACGTCCCAGCGGTCCGTGCCACAGGAATAATGAGAGGAAAACGAAGATGATAAATGCACTTGGAGTTTTTATTTTCGCTGCAGCTGCCACAATACAAAGCTCGGCACTCCACATTTATTATTCAGTGTTTAACTTTTTGTGAAAATTACTCAAAATTTAGAAAAATAAACTTTTTAAGAGCCATTAATGACGTCAACTTTTCAAACGTGGCAATTATGAAGTAACGGAAGTGCTTTTACCGTTTCTCTGTATAGTGATAAAATAATATATGCCGTGAATTTTAGTGAAGCGACATTGCTTGAACGAATGAATATGAAACAGAGAGTTCGACTGCCGCGAATTTTTATAAGTACTTTTTTTCTGTAGTAGCAATTGTCTAAAATTGTATGGGATGGTGATCTATAAACAGTTTTCTCTCGGATATACAGATGCAAGTTCATATAGCCAATTCGTACGGATAAAATATAGCCATTTGTTAATTGATTACCTTGCAGGGACAAAGTTGATTGAAAATATACTTACATACATATATAGTATAAGTTATAGAAATTGCAATGAAGCTACTTACTTGAAAGTAATTTGCAGTTTACTATGTGAAAAATCAGCAGGTATGTACAACTACATACAAGGTTTCCTTCGCAGATGCCCAAAACTCTTTGCAGCAGCCACAATAAGTAAAACACTTTTGTTATTATTTCACTGATTTGACTTAAGATATATAAATTTAAATTATGTATATTATGCACTATCTATGAATAATTAAAGCAGCAGAACTTTTGTTGCTTGGGAAAAATTGGCCAGCAGCCATACGAATTCGGCCCGCCATTTTGCATGTGGTGCAACACGTTTCAGAATTGTCCAAAATCTTCACCACCTCAATTATTTCACATATGTAAGTTGGTTGGTTTTTAAGTATACACAAATTTATAGCTAGTAAACATTTTATGATTTCAAATTGTCGTTTAAAAGCTGCGGAAACTATTTTTCACACACTTTAATCACTTCCGATTCAAGACGCCTATTTCTGGCAAACGTAGTGATGCCAGCCGGTTTTAACTAGCTGAACTGCTGAGCTAAAGAGACATGCACACTATGCCAATGTTTGACGTACAATCGAATCGATAGAAAAAACAATGCAAATAAAAATATTGAGAATAGAAAATTTCAAATTCGGGCTTTCTATAAATATTACTTTTTACCAAGCCGATAAATACAATTTTTAAATATGACCTCAAACCAATTATTATGTTTCCTCATATATTTAGAAGAAGGTTTGATCAATTACTTCGAGGGCAACTTATAGAAATAATTACCCTGGAAAATAAAAATTATAAAAAATTTTAATTTAAAGAGTAGTAAAGTGGAGAGAAATGAAAGTTCTTATGAACGACAAAGCACGATAAAATACATAATATCGATTAATATATAATACCCATTATAAAAGTCACGCTTAAAAAATAAGCAGAGCTGCGTTTAATGTAATACCGAAAATTTATACCCTCATGCAGAAAAAGAACTGTAGAAAATGGGAAACCAATAAGTTATGTAGAAAACAAGGAAATGTGTGTCGGGTTAGTATCGGGTCTTACCGATAACAAGATGTTCGGTAACATGTTGAATAGACCCGTTACTGGCGAAGTAAGCTTTTTTCCTGCATGTGGCAACACCTATTATTTGACAACCGCTCAAAACAGAAAAAACTTGCCCACTTTGGCTGTGTTCGGAAAGAGTTTTATTGGAATTTTATTTCTTCATTTATTTCGTCGGAAAAAGCTACAAAACAGACGAACGCGAATAATGTAGTTTCGTAGCAGAAAATGGCAAACAATTTAAGTTTTGGTAAATAATTTCAAGTAATTTAGAGAATCAAATAGCGACGAAAGTGCTGGAATATAGAATAAATGCTTTCGTTTTGACTACAAGTCGAAAACAAGTGTAAAACCGCAGGCTTGCAATTTGCGTGGGTGCTCCAATAGCTAAAGGCTACTTGGAATGTTTTTTCGGCAGTGAATTAATTAAAAATTCTGCAATCGTCATGTGAAAGCAGCGAAATGTGTTTTAAATTAATTACTCATTGTGCAACATTTAGATTTTGGGGAGTATTTCAGAGCAGCAAAGACGGTAGCGTCTGTCTGCTCGCGCTCTGTTTATTGTTGCTTTTTTTTTGTGCGTGCGTGAATGAGTGTGTGTGTGTAAAAGTTGGAGTATTGTTGAATCACCAGCGCGCTGGTTTGGGTAACGAGCGTACATATATTGGGATGGCATTACTGCTGATGCTATTGCCCACTTCTAAGCAATTGTTGTTATTGTTGCAGCAGCTGAAGTTAGCGCAATGACTGGCGCCACTTAATCGTTTCAGGGTCAGGGTTATATCGTGTACAAAGAAAATAAACTCACAGGCTGCTGCGTAAGTGCATTTGCACTGATTGAGCACGAAAGTGCATCGCGGAGTAGCTAGTTGTTTTTGGCAGTAGTCCCATTAATGATTTTCTGCCACTTACTCTATACAAAGCTTTTCTTTTTTCTTATTTGGACCATTTCCAGATACCGTAAACATTCCTAGGGCAACCGATTCGCCGCCAACAACATCATCCATCATCCCCAACACCACCACCCACCAATTAAATATACCAGTGCAAAAACAGGAGACACCTGCTGTCACCACCAGCGCTCCCAGCTATAGCACATCATGTGCCGGTTGTTTGAATACATTGCAGCTCAGTCGCGAAGAATTCGTCATTGCTTTGGGTCAAGAGTGGCACAGCGATTGTTTTCGTTGCTCTGTTTGTGATGCACATTTACACAATTGGTATTTTGAAAAGGATGGACTACTCTTTTGCCGTGACGATTACTATCAACGCTTCGGTGAATGCTGTCAACAGTGTAGCGCTATTATAACTGGTCCTGTTATGGTAGCGGGTGATCATAAATTTCATCCAGAATGCTTTTGCTGTAGTGCATGTGCTGTGTTTATTGGCGAGGGTGAGGCATATGCTTTGGTCGAGCGCTCAAAGCTCTATTGTGGCAATTGTTATAAGCAGCAGCAGCTCCAACAACAACAACAACAAATACACAACGTGCCAACAGAGTCAGATGCTGGCGCCCGTATTGGCGCTGTAAGCGGCGGCAGTAGCGGCGTTAATGCGTATGGTGGTAACGCCAAACCTATACATTCCATACGACTGGTGGAGATACCCAAGGATGCGACACCGGGTTTGCGGCTGTCCGTTGATAATGTGAACGTGCAACGACATTACTTGGATGGTGGCAGTGGTAGTGGTAGTGTTAGTGGTTTTCGTGCCAATTCACCCACGCATGGCAAGCGCTTAGACGGGCCACTCGAAGTTTGTCCGGCCGTGCGCATTTCTGAGTGAGTATTGAGTATTGAGAATTTATTTTTAGGTTAGGAGTAATTTCCTTCGGCATTGCTTACTACTTGTAGCGGTTAAAGGGTTAGATAAAAAAGCAATACCTGTTTTAAATTAAATACAAGCGTTGAAAATAAAAATCTTACTGCCATTTTCAGCACTGACCGGCTGGAGCTACACAATTTCTGTAGACGACGATTTTAAAATGATGAATTTTCAAACTTTGCAGGTTTCAATAGCTCCCACGTTATTTAACTTACATTTTAACTCATAAATTACTTGTAAAAATGTATTGAACACTACATCACCACCTGCATTCGAACGCGTCAACCTATTTAATACATCCAACTGACAAATGTCTTGCTTATTTATTTACCTATTTACATTAAAAATAATTCGCATACCTGCACGCTTATCAGCGGTTTGCTTTGTTTTTCGCCGCTGTCTCATTCTCTTTACCCCCTTTATTTTTACCACAACTTATCTCCATTCTCGCCGCTTGCCCCACTTCGTTTTAATATCGAGCGTGTATGATTAAAGCTCCACTAGGTATACTCGTACAAGTGGTGTGTGTGTGTGTGTGTGTGGCCGACTTATCAGCACCCCACCGCCGTTTCGGTAAGGGACGCCAAGCAGTATGTAACTTACGTTGAGTTTTATTTTAATATTCATGTCGCAATTGAGAAAAAATATTGTATTAGTCATACAAAGTTGGTAAAGTGTGTGTGTGTTGATAAGCTTACTAGCAAGCGGCGGACAGCTAGCAATTTTATGCCCAACCGGTCAGTCAGCGCGTTGTGATAGTGGTCAACACAAATAACTAGTCGAATTTTTTAGTTTAATCGAGTAGTAAGCAACTGGAGCAAACTCTAAAGAATAAGTCAAGCCTTGAAAGGTGTTTTCGAAAATAATGTAAGCTTAGAATGTGTTTATCTGATAACAGTGCGGTATGTGGGAGTGTGTGTATGAATTTGACCAAAGTTTAAAAATTAAAAACAAAAAACACAAAAAAAAAAAATATGCGAGCGTAAAACGTGACTGCGAAAATAAACGCAAGTTGGCGTTTGAATGGAAATGTTATCGTTTAAGGGATCGGAAAAAATCGAAAAAAGAATTTTTTTGGAAAACAACAACAGTTTATACAAATATATTTTTCATTATATTGTCAATTACCGTTCTTAGATTTCAATTGAGGTTTTAAAATGCTACACACCTTGATATTTGATAGATATTTTTTAAGTAGTTTCGAATATACGTAAGCCTGTTTGTTCTAGAGTGAGCAGTGCTATGTACAAATATTTCGCAAAATTCACATACATATTTTTTTTTTAAATTCGATGCCCTAAGTTAAATTAACCCAAGCTCTCAAATATACATAGCATTTTTGTATTTTTGAAAAACTGTCGTTGAAATTGCCACCGTGGAGGTGGTTATTCGATTTCGCTTTCATAACTATGTACCTACCTTAAGCTAAGGCCAATATAACGGTGTCTTAAACAAGCCATGCCTAAACTAGATGCGTTAAATGGAAAAAATTTTCAAAACCAAAATTTCAAAATTAAAAAAATTTGAATGCCATTATGCTAAAATGCAATGAGACACAAAAACTGTATGCTTAATGAAAAGTTTGAAATTTTTACTTTTTGTTATAGAACAAGGCGAATTCATACCAGGTGGTAGCAAGAAAAAACGTATGTATTTTGTTGTTGCGCCTTGAGCGGGAGTTATGTCAAAATCTGAATTAGAATGTAAACACACAAATTAGAATGTAAACAAACAAAACTAGTTTGACATTACACCCGCTTCGCCGAATTGAAAAAAAAGTAAAACTCAGCTGTTTCTTCACGCCACCTTGTATGAATTCGCCTTGGTTATAGAACGAACTAAAGTTCCAAATCAAAAATTTTCAAAATCGACTTAAGAGTTCAAAAAACAAAAGTTAGTTCAGTATTTCGACAGGTATATACATATATAATTTTTTTTATATATTTTATGTGCCTAGCTTATGTGTGGATTTTTATATATTTTGTTTGTTTGGCAACTCTATATAAAAATATATCCGAATTTGAGAATTCTTCAATACATTTACTTTGGAACTCAAGATTTTCTACTTTATTGCACTTCGAATTAATTTAAATGTTTGAAATATGTGGCAACCCTATTGAAAAATCTCATATCTGACTATGCATATTTTTTCAATTAGAATGGAATCAAATCATGAATAAAATTAGTCTTATTAAGAATATCTCGACCTCAGCGCCACCTAACGGGTTCGAACAATACTATAAGATCAAATAAATTCAGGCAAATTAGACTGCATGCGTAGGGAAGAGGCTAAAAAGAATGTAGAAATTTGTAAAAATATTAAAATCATCAAATAGCAAAAACTAAATATTTCTCATAATTTTAATTAATAATAATATAAGCCAGCTTTTTTCAATCTATACCTACAATAAAGTATCTAAGTTATTTAAGAAAACAGATGACGAATTTACCAAAAATATCACCCCAAACCGCACTGTTAACAGTTTAGAAAAAAGTTCAAACTAAAAAAAAATATTAACTACATTTAATGCCATTTACTAATCCATCACTTTACATGTTTTCTCTCTCCCTCTCTTTCACACACACAATACGCTCTCACCTCCTCTCTGTCGCTTGTAATAACACTCATTGCTGTGAATTTGTGGTTTTTGCTATCGCAAATAACATTTGCCTGCACCTCATCAACCCATCACAAATTAACCGTCCAATAAAATAACTATCAAATAAACGTAAACATCTATTTTTATAACATTCACCAATATAACAAAAATAAAAAAAAAACCAAAAAAATAAAAATACAGATTCATTTGTAGAATATATGGTCGCGTGGGGAAATATGTTTTCTCATTTATAACATCGGTTATCGATCAATGTTGTGGTAGCGATTACAGGTAATTTAAAATGTTTTTTAACTTTATCAAATGTATTTAAAAATTCTTATTACTAATCAATAATTTTTAGGTACTATCGCATTGGCAATTGGATTTCGTTTGGCCATAATTTGGATTCTGAATTATTGAGGGCATTCAGCTAAGGCGTTGAAATCTTGCAGAAATGGAATGGAGTTTGCTGTTACAGCTATTAATAACTGGCAGGCCTCAGAATACGTTCCAATATGTTTTGACTTCCTTATTGTCCATTTTCTTTAAAATAATAGCTGCCCTAAAAATAAGTTCTGATCCCATTCAGCCGCAAGTTTTTTGTGCAAAGTTGTGTTTGTGCTCTTATCACTTCTGCAAGTGGCTTGACTCTGAATACATTTAGATTTTGTACAGTTTTACATGCATTTCTTCATGCCAGCGATATGGAAGGCTGAGAAGGAAGATACCGCTGTTGAATCCATGAAAACCGGTCGATAAGGGTGAATCCCATCAATCGATTTCCCTTCAATTGAAGCTTTGCTACTCTCCTATTTCGCACACCATCTGTGCCTGGTAATCAACATGCCTCTCGGATGTGCACAGCACAACAACATCCATAAATGTCATAAACACTCAGGTGAAACGCGACCCTAACCTCAACAGGCTCTGTGAGAGCATTGTCCTAGTAATGTTGATCCCATCAAAGGTTTTTGATGCAGTAAGAAATGCCCCCTCGCTGACCGTATTTACCACATGGACGAATATGGTCAGGCAAAATCTATGTGGATGGTATTTCGATCTCTACAATAAACCACCCCAAAATTTTGAGCATAGCATTTGATAGTCTGGCACCCTTCTCACTACACACAACCGTTTTCATCAATAAAGTATCAGCAACAAAGTCCTCAAATCGCTAGCCGGCAAGTCTAGACGAAAAGAAAAAGAAACGTTTTTGGCAAAATACAAGGGGATTTACCGACCAGCTCTAAACTATTTTGTGCCAGTTTGTCATCTGGAACTAGTAGGATACTATCGATGAAGTTACAGACCAGACAAATGCAGCACTCCGGACGGTAACTGGATGCTTTCTGATGTCGCCTGACCACCACCTACACCATGAGGCTTCGATGCTTCAAGTGAGAAAGCATAATTGGGATTTCGCCGTCAAGGTCTTCCCCTGCTTGCCGAAGACCCGTCTCGAGGCATCTCGTTGAACTATCGGACGACATCCAGACACACAACCAACTTACTAGACGAGACTGCATACAGATTGGTCTTAAACGATATTCACCGAGAGACAAACACTACCTTTATTCACTCTCGCTCTGTGCATGTCGTTGTTGGGATCATACCAACACGAATAGCAGAGAAGAGGCTCCACTCCTGCCTATCCAGATTCAACCTAGACATTCTGTATACTTGTCCGTCACGATACAAATCACCCATTCACATGCACTCTCAAACCGACTCATCCAATACCCCTATCCTTTTGTTCCGATCTCCCGAAAGTGTATTTATCGCAATGACAATGCGTCTTTAGTTTTTAATTTCACGCGATCTAATCCCAGCTGTATGCCTGCCTAATAATTCAGAAAATGTTTGAAAATTCGCCATCTCGCCCGAAATCCACTTTTCACCTACAATATCAATCTTAGATTAATTATTCACACTAGACTAGCAAGTAAATATTTTATCTCTTTCACTTCTCTATCTCGTTTTTCGTCCGTCGTCCCTACAGAATTGACGTCAATTTAGCGAACCTGCATATTGGCGATCGCATACTCGAAGTTAACGGTACACCGGTTAACGATTCTTCCATCGAACACATCGACAAATTGATACGTAGCACAGAGAAAATTCTACAACTCACTGTCGAGCACGATCCAGTGCAGGTTTGTCGCAGCTGCAGCCAAGCAGATATACTCCAACGTCCCACATCGTACAATGACTTACCGCCACTGGCAACTTCAGCTTCAAGCATTGAAGTTTACGGCCGTCGCAGCGTCACAGGCTCACTGACCGGCAGCACAAGCACAAGCACCATAGCACCACAGAGCAACAGCAGCGACTGTGGCAGCGGTGGCAGCTCACCTACACGTCTTACCAAACTGGATAAGGAGCGCATCTATAAACGCAAGGATGAGGGTTATATAAGCGGCACGAAGACACGTCAGTTGCGTAAATGTAAAAATCTTAGTATGATTGCTAGTGAACAGGCGCCATTGTCACACACCGGTTCCACACATTCCATAGGTCCAATCACCAGTAGTGTAACAATTGGTAGTAGTACTACTACTACAACAACAACAACAACACCAGACTCCACCCAACTGGGCATGCGTTTGCGCGAGAAGGAACGTTGTTCGAGTATGTCGAAGCTGTTGGATGAGCAGCATGCGCCGGCTGAACAAATTTACGATCTATCACGCACAAAATCCTTTCGCGTGGAACCCAAACCACAGCGCATCTTTCGCGCATCCGATCTGGTGCTGGGCGAATTGCTCGGCAAGGGTTTCTTTGGGCAGGTGTACAAGATAACACACCGCCTCACCAATGAGGTGATGGTGCTTAAAGAGCTCTATCGCGTTGATGAGGAGGCGCAGCGCAATTTCCTAAAAGAGGTTGCCGTGTTGCGTTCGCTGCATCACAAGAATGTGCTACGCTTCATTGGCGTGCTCTACAAGGATAAGAAGTTGCATCTGGTTACCGAGTACATAGCTGGCGGTTCACTCAAGGAGCTCATACACGACTCCGGCTTGCCGTTGGCATGGCCACAACGCGTCTCATTCGCCAAGGACATAGCATGTGGCATGAGCTATCTCCACCGCATGAATATCATACATCGCGATTTGAATTCGTTGAATTGTCTTGTACGCGAGGATAGATCGGTGATTGTGGCTGACTTTGGGTTGGCGCGCATCATCACGGCGCCCTTTTTCAGTGCGGGTAGCGGCAGCGGTGCGGTTGTTGGCGCTGGCGGTACGTTGGCGAGCAATAGCAGCAGCGAACGCTGGTCCGGCGGCGCCTGCCTCAGTCCGAATAGTACGCTGGGGCGCAGCAAGAGCCGACAGCGCAGACAACGCTACACGGTTGTGGGTAATCCCTATTGGATGGCACCGGAAATGATGAAGGGATTGAGGTACGATGAGAAAGTCGATGTGTTCTCGTTCGGCATCGTGCTGTGTGAGGTAAGGGGGGCGGGGGAGTGAATTTAAGTCCTTGAGTTCGAAAATTTGTAAGCTGTTTTTTCCACTTACAGATAATTGGACGCGTGCAAGCCGATCCGGATTTTTTGCCGCGCACCTCCGATTTTGGGTTGAATCAGAAAGTTTTTCGCGACAAATTTTGCCAACAGTGCCCAGAGGCGTTTTTTAAAATCGCCTTTCTTTGCTGTGATCTCAATCCTGATAAAAGGTAAGTTCGAGTCTGAGACGCACACAGAAAAATATTTTGGAGCGGGGTTTACTAAAATCTGATATGAAAAAAATTAAATTAGCTCCAAGATAGTACTAGTTTTAAAATTTCGGGTGGGGTTTGAACCTTGGACCTTGAGTGCGCCAAAGGCTCAAGGTTATCCTCACAAATAAAAAAAACTATAATTTTACTCTTTTTTCTACAGACCGTCCTTTGAAATACTCGAAATCTGGCTGGAGAGTCTAATGACCTCCATTGCCGTTAATCAGCCGCTGCCTGCCGAGCTGCTCTACGATATCGAAAATTATCAAGGCACCATAAGCGTTAGCAGTACGCCGGATGGTATGCTCACACCGAAATCGAATCGCAGCCGCGATGATTTGGACGAATTGGGCGCGCAGCGCAAGCAAACGCCACCGAAACCTGAGCCGCCCGCAGTTGCTGTGCAACAGCCGACCTGTATGAGTGAACAAAGCCTGAAAGAAGAAAGCGACTTCCACGATTCTTCGCTAATGGAAGGCAAAGAGAATGCTGTTATATTACGCAGCCAAATGCCGAAGTCGCCGCACCTCGGTAAAGATTTCTCGCCCAGCGGTGAACGCATACGCGATAGCATGCGCGCGCGTCGTCGCCAACGACTCATGCAAGCCGCTCAACAACGCGGTCTAACGCCGGAGAAGAATGGCACCGATCGCGTGTTGGAAGCGGTCAAACAGACGTTGCAAAATGGCACGCGCACTGGAACGCCGCTGAGTAGCTGCAATGGTGGTGGTGTGAAAAAGAGTCGTCCCTACGGTGAGAAAGGCTTTCTGTTGGATATTAATCGTGATGGCGATCTGCGGCTGAATAATGTGAAGGATTTGAATTATTGCTCAGATTTTGACTCCAGCTGTGACACGAGTCTCAATTATCACGAAGTGAATGCGACTGATGATTTGAAGACAATGGAGTGTGAAATGCCCGCCGTGCAAACAACAAATCGGCCAGCGGTGTTGCGCGAAGAGCGCACCGAAGAAGAAATGCAAGTGGCGTCCCCGGCGAACGAAGCGCCCCAAATCTTCGCTCAATCGACTGTAGAGGAAGTAGCTGGCGGCTCCACCGCCGTTCCCAGTGAAGAAGTCGATGCCGCGACGCTCAGCACCATGCAGCAAATACAGAAGAAGCTCGCCGCTAAGTCGTACCGTACTGCGCTCGACGATATACGTACTAAACTGAATTTGTGCCGCAATCGGTTCGAAACCATCGACGCCGCAAATCGGCGAAATTTTAGTAATTCGCAAAACTCCATGAAAACCTTCTTCAAATCGCGCGCCTCACGTTCCAGCGTCACTAGCCCCACGGAACCAACAAGCGCAACTGAAAGTGTGTACAAAACACCACCTGAGGCCTTGAAGATGTTCCAGCGCCTTGAAGCGGCCAGTGCTGCAGCTACGCCATGCGGCACGCCCACCAGCGAACATCCGCGCCTGCCGGACCAGAGTGTTGGCGCTAGCGGCAGCAGCGGCACTTATCGCATCAATCAAACGCCGATATTCGGTCGCAAACAGCCGCCAAAGCCAGTCGAGCTGTATACGCCGCACTCTGAATCCTTGGAGAATTTGCACAGCAGCCTACCCCCCTTGAGTGCGCCATCGCCATTGCCGACGCGTAAAGAGAAAAGCAGCACTGGTGGCAGCGGCAAACGCGCGAAGTCACCAAAACGTCCAGTTAGCACATTCCGCAGCTATCTTAATGAAGCGACAGCCGAGCAGTTGAATAATGTTGCCGTGCGGCAGGCTGCACCACCGGTAGCGTCAGCTGCAAGAGCGCCGACGGCGGTGGAAACGACACCGCAAAAAAATCGCCGTCTCAATAGCGGCAAAGAGAGTGCAAATGGGCAGCGTGTGGAGTTGGAAAAGCCCGAGAAGACAACGTTAGGTAGCAAAAGTCATGCTGCGCGTATTTTTGGCATGCGCGTTTCAACTAAATCGTCAACTGCAGCAGCGGCGGCGACGAGTGCGTCACGTGAAGCGACGCAGGCAATGCAACGGCGTACAGTTTCGCCCACAAAAGCCAGCGATGCGCGTCGTCTGGCGAGTCCACATGAAGTGCAAAATACAGGTGAGAGAGAAAACACTTTGTGTTGCAGCTTTACTGAATGTTCGAAAAGGTTTTGTTCTCAAAAAAATTTAATATTTTTAGGTTATAGTATGGTTACTTTGTACTCATGTTTTTGAAAATATTTTTTCTACCGCAAAACGAAACAATTTTGATCGCAAGCCGATGTTAAAAAACGTTCGAAAAACTTTTTTTTTTTTTAATGTGTAGTTTTAGTCATCCTAATTTAAATTTTATTCTTTGCTCCAGCACCAACATCACAACAGCAACGTCTGCGTCCGAGTCACATTAATCCTGCCGCGCAAGTGTCCACCGCCAAAGGCACAACCAGACTTACCATACTCAGTCCAGAGAAAGTGCATCGCCTCAATGCAAAAATTACGGATCAAAAATCGAGAAAAGGCAACGATACGAAAACTGTTGTTGTTAGCAGCACAGCGACAGCGGCGGCGGCGGCGGCGGCCATCACAGCAAACAACAACGCCGACCAGGCGCTACAATTGGAACGGCGCAAGCGTAAGCAATTATCGACGCGGTATTGAAATAATATTAAAAAGAAAAAAGAAAAAATAAATAGACTAACCACGAAACAAGTCGAGCGAAAGCAATGAATAAGCTTTTAAGCGAATTCGACTATATATATATAGATTTATAACGAAAAAACGAAGAGCGTGTTTAAATAACAGAACTCGCTAGCGGGGAAAAGTGTAGAAACAGTTTGTTTTTTTTTTTTTTTTTGAATTTGCTCACCGAAAAATCGAATATTGCCCGAGTGCGAATTGAATACTAACAGTAGAAAATAGAAGGACTTAGTTTAAAGAGAAGCTTAAAAAGGCAAGATAATTATAAATATCTAGTTATTTGTATTTGTATGTTTTATAAATATGAATGTAGTATAAAAATTAATTGATACAGTATGTGAGCTAAGCCAAGTTCGATATTTCGTTTCGAGCCTAAAACAAAACCTAATATGAAACATAAAGTAAAAAATTATGCAAATATTATATTATACACATGTATGTATATAGTGGAAAAGTGCCTAAAAATATGAAAAATGCTTTTTACTTACACAATTTACTAAAAAATCGCGAAATACAAAAAAATAAAATAAGTAGGCGTTATACTCAATCACTTTAATTTTTGCTTTCGTACTAAACGCAAATAAAATACAAATACAGTTACATATAAACGCATATACACTACCTCACAAAATACTAAATACTTTACTATATACTACAACCAAAATGTACTAAGAGCTATACTAATTTGTTACTATATTTTTGTGCTTAATTTTTTATTTGCTTACATTTGCAATAACTTTCGCTTCGAGCTTTTTAAAGTAGCTGAATATGAAAATAAAAACTAATACTAGTAAACATTTGATTTTCCTTAATGTACCGCCAACCACCTACACTATAGTGCCATTTAAAGAAAAAAAAGAATGAAAATTAGTTGTATAAAACTTAAGCGCAAAACATAGTAATTCTGAATCCGATTTGGAGGCGCACATACTAAAGTCTATTAAAAAGTCTATTATAAAAAGTTAGCAAATAATCGAATAACTACTTAAAATTATTGTAAAAGGAAGACATACGAAAATATCATAATAATTTTTTTAAATTGCTCAAAACCAGTATGAAACTGTAATAATATTAAAAATTGTCGAAAATAATCTATTCGATTTCTCAAAATCATTTTCGAATTTTTGAAATGCACTTTCGAATTTTCGAAATCATGTTCGAATTTTCGAAATTCAATAATACTAATACAAATTGAATCAAACTCGAAATTCAATAATACTAAAACAAATTTAATCAAATTCGAAATTCGATCGATCCAAAATCGATCCCAATAATTTATACTTCCATATAAAATTTCTGAAACTCCAATAAACCCAAAAACCCAAAGTCTAAAAATGCCGAATAAAAAAAAAATTATTGCACCAAAAAATATGCAACATCATCTTTTCGGGACGCAAAAGCTTATAATACACCGAGCCATTTTCTCACCACACACCAAGGTGAGCGCCTACATAGTTCGTTTGTTCTAACACAAACTCTTCAACCTAACCTATTCATTAGTATTATATAATTTTTGCCAATATGGATTATTTTACATACATACATATCTATTAACTTTATTTAGTGTTGGCAATTTATTAAAAAATAGAGCTTTACTTTTAAGTACATTAACAGTATTTAAAATAGTTGAAAAACGTAGTGTTAAATTATGTAACACTTTTTAATAAAACATTAATAATTATTTTTAAGCAAATAATTTAATGTCAGGTGTGAATATTTATTTAAAAACCTCAAATGAGGAAAAGCATTCCGAATTTTACAAACACGACATATAGTATATTGAAATAATTTCGATTTTCGTATTATGAACCTACATACTTTGAGCTTAACTAAAATAAATATTTTAATATATTAAATGGTTTGTTTGCAATTTTTTTAGATAACATGTGTGCACTTAGAAAATAAAAATTTTGAATATACTATATAAAAAGATGTAAGGCGTTTTTGATTTCAAAACATTTTTAAATTCTTTATATTAATAACAAAAATAATAATTAAAGATTGTCAATGGAGTATTGCGATTTTTATCAAATATTTCGACGCTCGAATGACATAAACGTTTTTCGATGTCTTAATTTGACTTCCTTCATGAGATTTGAACGAAAATTCTACATTCCAACTCAAAATGTACAAAATATTAATAGCATTGCTATACATCTACATATAACACCAAATGCCAACCTACTTTGTAATAAAATCATTGAAATCAGTTTTGCGATTTGTAGACCTTTTTCTTGAGAAATTCCATTTTAACCAAAATTTTCATTAAATATTCCAATAGTAAAATTAAAATACACAAAAAAAATTTTAAATTTATATTAAAGTAAAATTGTTGTTGTAATAGCATTAAATATTTTTGACTGTCTTGATTGAAAAGTATTAAAATTAGCTCAGACGAAAAAAGATTTAAAAATCATATTTTTTATGAAATTGGTGTTTGTAAAAATTTTATTAGAACTTAAAACAAAAAGATGTACAGGGCAGAGAAAAGGCAAAACCATAATAAAAGACAGATTTTAAAATTTAATTTTGGTGTGAAATTTTGAAAAACTGATTTATTAAACTACTAAAATATATTAAAAATAAAGTATGCCATAATGAAATTTAATAAAAATCGAAATAGCAAATATTTTAAATTATTTAAAAAACAAAATGCGAAACGCAAGCTCAAAATTATAAGTCAGTAAATTAAAATAGTAATAAAAATTTTTTTAACAAATATAAAAAAATATTTTTCGATGCGCTGCTTAAAAATTATAATAAAAAAAATATAAGATCGATAATTAAAAATATGAATGCAACAAATTTACGGCAACTAAAAAGCACACTTCTTAAGTAAAACAAAAAGGCTGAAAAAGTAGGAAAGCTAGTTTTTTTTTTACAAAATATTTCGAAATTAAAAATAAACAAATTTAATTTTTGCGTCTTGATTTGTTTACTTAGCCGAGCCTAAACCGAGTTAATTCGCCTGCTTCTCAATTTAATAGAAATAATTATTGTTTGTTCAAATGTTGCCGAAACAAATGTTGCGCAACATTGTTGTCGACCGTTGTAAGCACAAATAAATAATTACTTGCCCACTTCGAATGCTTGACAATTCAACTGTGATTAATATTTGAAAATAAATAAAATATAAATTTAAATATAAAATAAAAAAATGAAATATAAATAATTGAATAATGAAAATAATAACTAAAGTAAATTATTATTTATGTGAAAAACAATAAAAGAGTACTGAGAAAATGCAATAAGAAAATAAGAAAAGAACTAACTAATATGCGACTTGATAAAAACAAAATTTTAACAGAAAAAAACTCTAAAATTATTGAGAAATATATAAAAAGAAATTTAAAAAAAAAGAAAGTAAAAAATATTAAATATACAAGTATGAACAATGAAATTAACTAATTTATAAGCAACAGCCATGCAATATAAGAAAATAATATAATATATACACAAAAATATAACAACTTTGTTGTAATAGCTTAAAAATGAAAAACTAGTGTTTTTTAAACTCACGAAAACGAATTAGAAAAAAATGTATAATTTTAAGAAATTGTTGTACATATACTAACTGCTTATTGCCTTAAATTTGCATTTTCGAAAATATTTTTTTTTATACATTATATTAAACTAATTTACTTTTAAGGTTGCTAATTTAAATTAATGTATTTTTTTTTTTTAATTTTTAAGTCTAATGCACAATAACAATTTTGAAGTACGTAATTTTTTTAACATTTAAAAACTGCTTATTTTACTTACTTCGCTCGAATGTTTGTATTTATGATTTTACACTTTTCCCTTCCCTTAATTATGGTAACTTTTTTAAGTTAAAAACAAAACGATTTACGATTTATAATACTGTACGAATATTTGTTGGTACTTTTTTAAGTGAAATTATTGTTTTATGGCCGTTTTCTTCGGAATAGAAATTTGGAAATTTATTTTCGAAAATTACACTAACTTTTTTTGCTTTTAATTTATTTTTTATTGTCCTTTTATTTTACTGTAATGTATTATGTTTCATTTTACTTTATTTAAAAGTGAATAACTACATATGTTTTTAGTTTTTATCGTTTTTGGATATGTATTTTTTTTTTACTTTCTATTTTACTTTCTATTTTGTTGTATTGCTTAATATTTTGCTTGATTAATTTCTTTTACTGTATTTGTTAATTTGTTTCAGTTTATTTTTTTTTTTTTGGTTTTCTTTTATTTTTTATTATTTTCCATTTTGCTTTGGTTAGTGTTATTTATTTTATTCCATTTATGATTATATTGTATTATATTTCCCTTATTTTGTTTTATTTTGCTTTCAATTTGTATTTGTTTATTTTTATTTTTCTTTACTTTTTGTTTATAGTGATTTTTTGTCTCATTTTATTTTATTTGCATTTTATTTTACTCTACACATTTCTTTTTTTTGTTTTGTTTCCTTATTAATTTCCTTTTTATCTTAGTTAATTTTTTATTCTTTTGTTTTTGCTATTTCTTTTTTTTCTTATTTTGATTTATTTTATTTTAACAATTAATATGGTTGCATTATATTACATTTGCTTTATTTTATTTTTTGTTTTACGTAGTAATTTTTTTGGTTTATTTAATTAAATAAATTTTTTTATTTTTCTTTTTGTTTACTGTGATTGATTTAATTTAATTTTAAATTTTTTGTGATTTATTTCATTTGATTTTTTTTTCTTTTTTTAAATTTCGTTAATATATTTGTAATTTGTTTATTTTTTATTCTTTTTGTATTTTATTTCATTTAATTTTCTTATATTTTATTTTATTTAATTTTAATTTTTTTTTTAAATTCAATCAAAATACGAAAAAATTAAATATTTGAAAAATGAGTATATCTTTATGATTATTACTATAAGTTAGCCATTAAATTAGTGCATTGTGTTTTTTTGTTGTAATAAACCGATGCTTGAACGAATATGATTTATCAAAAACTACCATTTTGCCTCTTGTCGTATAATATGCCATTCCAGTTTATCTTTATGAATAAAATTTTTGATGATAACAACCAACAAATAAAAATGCAGTTTCATTTTAAAAATTAAAGGGTTTTATTTTATTTTTTTTATAAAAACTTTTGTTAGTTAGCCCAAATTCTTAACGAGAAAGGAAAAAAGTACACAAAATATTCTCTCTACAAAATTCAGAAACCACATCAGCTGTTCAAATCTCTCTATTATCCCTGTAAACAAACGAAAATCCCGCGCAAAAACACAAATTGTGATCAAAATAGCCGGCAGCTTAATTGGGCTTCTTCTTAAACCACATCAACAATAAAAAACGAAAGAAAAACTGCTGGGAAACGTAGCAACTTAGAGAAAGCAATCAAATAATAAAAACTTTGACCGCAGCAAAATCTCAACAGCTGTTGCTAAGTAACCCAGTGAACCATTCGATATTGAATATTTGTTAGGAGAATGAAACTAAAGTTTGGCATCCGCTAGTGAGACGAATTATTGGAGAGGACTTCGTGTGGTCTACCCATTCTCTCGCGAAGAGATTCATATGAGAGTAAAGCTGGACTTGTCAGGGCTTTCATTTCCCTAAAGATGAAGATATTGTAATGCAGATTAGGGAATAGAGAGCGCACTAGCTAGCAGTGAAGCGATCGCTGCTGATATTTAGAAAACGTTCAGAGACCTGCGAATACATCTGAGGGCACATAATTTGCGTAAACTTCCGCTTGGACGATGGTTTAGTTGGTGTTGCTTGGCAGGAACTTCGGGCCGCATAATATTCTTGTCCTAGTACTCCCATTCTCTATCTTGAATTAATCTGTGTACCATTCTCGGGTCGGGATCTTTCGCAGATATATGGTATTATCGCTTCGCAGCCACCGCCACTCCTCCTGCTATGTATATAGGGTAGGCGCAGAGTTCGGAGACAGGTCTCCAGCGCAATAGAAATTACCCAGAATGACTCCGTGCGCATCCAGACTGATTTTAATTAAGAGATCTTTATAGATGACGACTCTCTTGCAAAACCATAAACTCGCTTGCCAATAAGTGTACCTTAAAACTGAGTAGGTAACTCGACAGTAAGGTCCTCTTTTGAAAATTCAAAACCTATTTCTTAAAAGACAACACTTCCGCTTTAAGTATTGTATGGCACAGAAGCAAGAACGATAACAATATCTGATGAGGTGGTCGTTGGAGTGTTCCAGAAAATAATTTTTCGGAAGATTTATGGCGAAAGGAGAAACAAACATAGCATAAAACTGGTGACAGTTAGCTCGAGAAAGAAGAAACAACTGAAGAGAAGGGAGAGAGAGAGTAGACTTGTAGTTTTTGAAAGCCTATATTCCACAAAAATCTGAGGAATTTTCTGTACAAGGATCTGAGTTTGCCTGCTGTTTTTTTTTTGAAAACTGAAACTCGCCGAATAGGTAGCTCGGCCGTAAGGCCCCCTCTTAAAAATTTAAACACATTTAATGTAAGACTCTTCCCTCTCGAGAAAGAAAAAACAACTGCAGAGCTGTTACGGCGGCAATGAAGAAAAAAACTAGATTCAATAAAGGACCATCGAGGTAGTGCAAATAGTTGTGCAAGTTCTAGTGAGCATCGCACCGCACTGAGCTCTAAAAACATTACAATAAAGACCGATAAACAAATGAATATCTCTAGATTTTGATTTAGCAGACCCAAAGACAGGCTTGCTGTTTAAAATGACCTCGGAACTCCTGGAAAACTCTTTTAGATATCCGTGTTTTTCTTAAAGAGCTCTATGAGTAGCTATCTTTTAAAACTAGACACAATGATAAATATAAAAATGGCTGTGCAGATACGTAAGATTCGTCTACGATGGGATGGAGGTGCGATATTATAAGGATTGTTAAGATGAACATCGAAAGATAGCTGAAAGTACGTCCAAAATAAAAATATTTAAGATACTCGGTAAGACCTTAGAAAGCCAATTAACTTCTAAGATGTGGCGATGTGAAACTTTCTAAGTATGAAAGAAATCTTACCAAGAAATATTAATACTTATATAATTTTGTGAATTGGGTGCCTTTCGAAAATTTTCTTAAGAAGCAAAAAACTGCCCAATGGAGCTGCTGGGCAAATAGAAATAGCGAAACATACATTTAGGAATCATTGTAAGCCTATATATACAAATGTATGTATGTACATTATCTTTGTCCACGAAGTACTATAAATCTCTTACACACATCCGAAAGGTAATCAAAGTTTGTGTTGTTGTTGGAAATTTCAGAAATTCTTATGCATCATGCAAAACATACCCACTACTTTTTGCCAACATGTGGCTCGTATAAAGTTCTGCCCAGCACACAAATTTGCATAACATAACAAATACAAAAATTTAAGCTCTCTCAGAAACAACAACAATATTGTTGCGTACAATAACAGAAAAAAGAAAAGAAAAAACAACAAGCAAATTGCCACAGAACTTAATAAACTCATTAGCAGCTGTTTTGGGCAAGCTGTTTTTGGGCTTCAAGCGGTTTGGCGGTTTCTTAGCTGGCTGAGCTGCTGCTGAGTTAGCTCGCTGGGCGGCTGTGGTTGGCAAAATATTTATGAAGGAACTTGATTTTGTAGATTTTTTTGATAGAAAATATGTTTTTGTTACAATTTTAATGCTAAGGAATTGCTCGCAGTATACAAAAGTGCACTGCTTTTTTTGTTTTGAAAGTAGCAAGGCATAGTTGGGTTTGTTTGAGACAGCAGGCGGTTTGGTAAGACTTAAGAGAATCTTTTTATTCATTTTAAGTAGCTAAAATGCTTATAATTGCGATTGAATTAATCTGAAAATTTCAAAAAGTCATAAATACTCAAGCATCCTGAAATTTAGGGTTGTCGCAATTTTTGTTCTTCTTCACTGCGTTTTGCGTATTATTGAAAATAATTTATGAAAATTTCAATTTGCAAAATTTTCAAAACTTAATGATTGTAGCATAAGCCTGAGTGCTAAGACTATTTTTGAAATAGTTTAGATTTTTCAAATTACAAATAAATTTTACACAAAGTGCATGGAAATATTAAACTTTCACATTGGAATAAAATATTTTTATGAGTTCATCCATGACGCCGCAGCGGGAGAAGTAAATCATCTGAAATGCTGGAATTAATTTTGTATTTTAGCTTATAACTAGGGCTTTAAAAAACATTAATATTTTTGAGTTGTTAATAAACGAAACATATTTTTTATAATTTTCTAAAGAAATTACTGAAAAAACTTTCGCGTAGAATAAAAAATATGTATGAGTATATCCTTTAATTCGCAGCAAGAAAACTAAATCATCTGGAAAGCTGGAATTAATTTTGTATTGTAGCTTTTGATTAGTGCTTTAAAATTGTATTATTGTTTTTGTTATTGTTAAACGAAAATTATTTTTAATAATTTTTGAAAGAAATCACTGAAACAACTTTCGCGTAGAATAAAAAAATGAGTATATCCATGACGCCACAGCACGAAAACTGAATCACATGGAAAGCTGGGACTTATTTTATATTGTAACTTTTGATTAGGGATTTAAAATTGTATTATTGTTTTTGTTGTTGTTAAACGAAAATTATTTTTTTTAATTTTTCAAAGAAATTACTAAAACAACTTTCGTGTAGAATAAAAAAAAATTAATATATTCTTCAGAATGCCGCAGTCAAATTGAATTACATGGTATGCTGGTATTAATTTTGTTTTACAGCTTACATTTCGGGCTTTACAAGTGCATTATTATTTATGTTAGTACGAGTATTATCCCAAAAATTTTTTTTTAATAATTTTTCAAAACAATTACTGTGAATTAATTTCTAGGCCTATCGCACATCTTCATGTTCACGTCAGAAGCAATTTGGGGAAAGTGCACTTTTTTACTCGCATCCCCTTATTCTTATTCCCTTGTCCCTTCTTACTCCCTTGTCCCATTCTACTACACACACATAGCTAAATAAATCCACCATAATCTGTATGCAATCAGTATTCGGTAAATATTGTAATGAATACCACCAATGGACATATGTTGAATGTGATTTTTGAGCCGTCGAACGCACACAAACCAGAACTTTTCGAGGAAATTAGGTGTGTAAATATGTACTTGGGCAAAGATTAAGTTGCTAGCTCATCAATGCGAGTTTCGGTCGAGCGATGAGCTAAATAATTTTCAATATGCATATCACGTAGGAAAAGTAATCCACTTTGTCGAACTAAATGCGGTGATTTGATGAGAAAGCACTGTGGCAAGAGGTAAAGCGGCATGTTGGCTATGGACAGGCTGAGTGAGGGTGATTTTGATAGGCTACAAGTTCGACTATTTTAGTAAGCATAAGGCATGATTGTGTCAAGCTATGAGCATGGCGAATGTTCCGCAGGTTGTTTGCGTAGTAGTGGGTCGCTTTATTCGCAACAACAATAAGACAAAGTACAAAAACAATGAAGGCAACAATCAAAGCCAGGCAACCTTCGAAAAACATTCGTTGTAAATTAACGCAAACAAACAGCATTTGGTGGGAGAGCATACAGAAACGGATACATAGAGAAGCCCACACAACCTAAACATAACAGTCGTCCATCCGTCCAGTTCATCCGCCCACCAAATCAAATCACTTCACTTCAAATGTGTGACGAATCGCCTAAAGCATGGCTGGATGTTGGACTAGCGACCACAGCACGGGCGTCGGAAGCTGAGAGAGAGTTGGAAGGAAGTCCAGGCGGATGCTTGAATTAGTTTCGTTTGTTGTTTAATATGCATAGCATGCAAAGCACGCGAGCTGTTGTTGTTTGTCTTTTGGTTTGGCAGGGAAAAAATTGTTCGCTGCTGAGTGAGTTCGAGCAAAGCTCGGTAAGCTGTAGCGTAAATATGGCAGCTGGATTTCGGGAAACTAAAGTTGACTTTCAATTTTGGATTATAGATATCATTGATTAAAAATTTGCGTATCAGAATTTTAGTTACCTAAAACCATTACAGAACATTCTACCTAGACACAGTGCAACTAATTAAATTGAACTAAGTTTCTGGAAAGGGCCCATTGGGAGAGACCGTAGATCTCTATCACTAGAAAAATGTATTACTTCTACTTGTGTGCAACGAGCTGAGTTTGAGCTAAACCAAAAGAGTAGGCCAGTTATTTCTCTAGTAGGCACAGCTAGTTATTCGTAGGGGGGGGGGGCTAATTCGGGCTTTTCCCTTTATCTTTTTCTCCATTACTCATTACAGTTGTAATGACTGATTGGTAGCGCTCGCAAAGTTCTAGCAAATCTTATTTACTTATAACTCAAAATTTTTTTTCGTTCATATATCTGCGACACAACATCCCACCGATTTGGGCCAGGTATCATCTCGGAATCATCCTCCTCAAGCAAGCATTGGAGTTAACGGGGAATCGGCTCCATTGGGATTACCTCTAACTGGCTAAGCTTCGATAGGTATTTTGGGGCTGTAATAGCCGTTTATGGGTTGCGGAGGTGTGTGAGGATGACAGGAATAGCGACTGCAATATCTCTCAAGCAGAAAGCGGCTGAGCTGATATGAGATATTCAACCAGCTAGCGGGCGAGTTAACATCTATATCGAAAGTCAGGCAGCCATCAAGGCGCTGCTTTCGCACAACACCTGCTCTAAGACCATAGTAGAGCGTAAATGAGTTTCGGGATATAAATATGTAGATGGGAATGAAAGGGCAGAACTTTACAACGAACTGTATACATATCATCAAGCAGATAGGGCCACGAGCTTTTTACTTTCTCTTAGACGACTCCAGACTCTTAGTGGGGCTGCTGATGGGCAATTGCGTTTTAATGGAGCATGCCCCTAAATAAGGTATCTGCCAAGAGATAACAGATGCAGGAAATGCATGTTGCAGATCGAAGCGTTGAAGAACAGCTTAGCCTTACTCCGCAAAAAGGCGGCGCAGATCTGAAGATAATGTCTTATGTGATAGAATATTCAGAATTTAGTTTGAATAACTACTCATCCCTGTTGTTAATTTCAATGGGGGTCCTGTTGTCACGCTTTGATGGTGAAGAGGAGGACACGAGTCTAGGGTTTTCAGAAACTAATTTTTGCAGAAGTTTTTCTCTACGACAACCTAAATTATTCTTCTGAGCTGATAGATTGCAGCACAGTTGTTCCAGAATCGATGAGATATATCTCAACCTTGAGTTTTCATCTCCATGTTGAACTAACCTAAACAGAAGCGTGAAAACATGTAAACTGATCGGTTGGGGAGCGTGCTTGTCGAACTGCAGTAAATGATCATCGCTTTTTGGGCCTTCCAAACTTTCATGACGCTAGTGGGAATGTAGATTTCTATATCGAATCGTGAAGGTGAATGTTTTTCTTCCAACATAACCGACTTCGAATAGAGCTCACTTTTTGTACGACTCAATCCGCTGTGATCAGCGCGCAAAACATGAAGACATTACAGCCCGTGTCTAATCTATTTCAGTTTCATCATCTACGAAAACAACAAAACTGTAGCATTTCTTTACGCATTTTTGCTGTTACAACAACAACAAAAAGCTACTAACATTTCTACAAAAGCATATTTTTTCCTATTACTCTTTCCAATGTACATACATACCTTGATCTCATTTCGGAATGTATTGCAGAGGCCGAAACATGGATTGAAAACACACAAAAAAAAAACCAAAAAAAAAAACAAGAGAAGGAGTCCAAGCCTGCAAACTAGGTGGAATTATTGCCAATCTTCTTGTTGCGCTGGTGTTGTTATTATGACTCTGTTTAAGGCTGTTGTTGTAATTGTTGGTTGGTAGTTGGCTAGTTGGTTGGTGGATTCTTTGCTTGCTTGGCTGCTTGTTGGCTCTTGTTGGCCAACTTGTGTTGTGTTTGTTTCGCTTGTTGCTAAATAGCTGGGCGGGAACTCGATGATGAGTTGATGGGCCAATTATCTGCGGGAGGTCTGAATATTGGACGCCTGTGGCTGCAGCAGCACGTCGTCAGCTAACGTCATACCGAACGTCTCACTCCGAGCCACACTTTTGAGATGAACCGTGAGCTCTTGTCCGAGCTCTACCGCAACGAAATGCCACCGCTGTTGTATTAAAAATTAAAACAACAAAAACCAAAGACAAGTACAATATGCGCGCTACAACAACAAGTAGTTATTATTAAATGAAAAACAAACAAAAAAAGTGCACAAAAAAAAAATATACAACGGCGCAGCTCCAAAGCGCTAAAGGAGAGTTAGTATGCGCTGCAGCAACGATCATTTGACGGCTTGTGGCTGCTAGCAGGGTGGCTGCCTGTGCGACTATTTTGGTGGCGCTCATGGTGCCGTTGATGGCGTTGACGATGGTGCTGCTGACGATGCCACTCCAACATTGAAGGTGCTGCTGTTGGCGTTCATATTGACGGCGCTGGTGGTGCGATGCTGTTGTTCTTCTGGTGGCGCCGCGGACAATAGAGGACGGCGGCTGAGAATGATCGTATGACGTGGTTGTGGCGGTTTGACTGCTGCTGGTGCTGGTGGTGGTGCCGGGACTGGCGTCAGGAACGGCGTCGCTGGTGGCGCGTAAGCTCTCACCCAAGCTCCAAACGATCGCTGCAACAGCTGCTGCTGATGATATTACGACGACCAAAGGTGCAAAACAACCGACAGACAACGCGTAGACACCAGCGGCGCCCAGTGTGTGGTGTTGTGTGGTAGCAAGTAAATGTGTGCGGTAGGGCCAATCGGCCCAAGGACATGCCAGTTGGTGGCGTAAAAAAAAAACGCCAAATAATTCGCATTGGTCAGCATAACGGCGCCGCGGCTGGTAGGCGCTGTTGAGGCGGCGACGGCATGGCGTTGATGGTGGTGGGGATGTTTACGTCAAACGCGTTTGCGCAGACATATGTGATGAGTTTTTTTTGCAATTAGCTATTTTTTTTAGACAATTAGTTTGCAGGCATTGCTGTTTTGTCGTCGAAAGCGTTGATGACTTTAACCTCGGCGTTCAGCTGCGGTTGGCAGGAAAAAAATATATTTTGTGTCCACAACATTTAATACGCGCATTTTAAAGGCTCTGCGTGCACATTTTCGCGCCGCTGGCGTCAGTCATAATAAAATTTGTAAGCAGCGGTGTGTGCGCAGGTACTTTGCCAAAAATTTAGTTGTATGCATTTTTTCGGAAATTTTGCCATGAAAACTGGCTTGCTTCATTGGCAAAGTAGACTTCGAATGCATCCAGCTAGTGGCTGTAAAAATTTGACTAAAACGATCAAATAAAACTTCAAAAAGCATTGCGTATGTGTGAGTGAGGTTCGCCCCTATCTGGTCTACAAACCGCATAAACTTTGTCAAAAAAAAAAAAAAATAGGCTGGTAGAAATTGCCATACATAAGTGGAGACGATCAAATGATCACTCATCAAATACAAAATTCAAAAATGAAAATCTTAACTTAAAGTGTTTATCAAGTTATTTGATCGTCTCCGTGCCGCATAAAGCCCGCCTTGCGATATGATTCATTTAATTAGCCAGCAGTCATAAATCTCATTTTTGAATAGCAGCAAAACGCTAAATTTAGTTAGCACCTTTTTCTTGTTTTTAACTTTTTTTTTATTGGTGTATGTTTTATTGTTGTTTTTTTTGCTTTTATTGCAGTCTTTCTAACTCTTCGTCTCGTACTCACCACTCTCTGCCTCTCTCCTCTGTACGTGTATAAATTTCTAAAATCGAATTAAATTAAATTTACCCATAAAATTTGTTTGCATACGAAACCATCCCCTGCATTCCACTCACCCTCTCTTAACACCTCCATCTCAAATATAGCAGCGGTGGGCCACAAATTAACGTAGAACGCAGTTAAATTTGTCAACGACTTAAGTCAACAACAACAACAACAACAATAACAGAAAAATCAACCGCGCCAGTGGCAGGGTAACGTGAATAAATAAAAGATTTGTTTCTAAATTCAATTGCATTGCGTATAAAAACAAATAAACAAACATGCGAACAGCAACAACAAAACCGACAAACTTGCCGCCTTTCAAAAAAAAAAAAAAAACCGTTGCCTGTCCGCCACCCATTTGCTGGTTTGGCTTGTAAGTCGCGTGTGCGCTAGATTGTCCTTGCCACAAAATGTGGCAAGCTTACTATTAACTAAAAGCGTGCGTAGATGAGCAGCAGCGACCGCGGGAGAGTGGATGGGTAAAGTAGGAGGAGGACGCGCGCTAGCGTTGCATATTCAAATGACATAAAATGCGGCAACCCTCTCGCACACATAAATCACCATGTCGTCCCGGCAATGTGTATGATAATAAAGGCGACAACAGCAACAGCAACAGCAACAACAACAGCCAACAAATTGCTACATAGACAACTACTTTGCATTTGCCACATTAGCGACGTCGCGTCGGCAAGTGGTGGGTGGGTGTGGTGGTGTGTGTGTGCGGTTGGTTGCATTGCTGCTGGTGCCTGCTGACGACAAATCAACTGTAATAACAATAACAACAACAACAACAACAACAACACCAGCAGCAGCAGCATTGTTAGTCACATTTAAATATTCATGCGTTGCGCATCAAATTGAAAATTATGCCACTTGCCGCAGAGTGAGCAGCGGTTGACGGCTATAAAATTGAAATTGGCTGGGTTGTGCGGCAATCGAATTTATGTTTGTTGCAAGCTTTCAACACCGTTAACGAGAGCAAAGCGAGTTGCCAGCAAGCACGAATATTTTATTTGAGAAAATGTTTGAATTAAATTTTATTAATCAATTTAAATTAATTAAAAAATTTTTTTTAGAATAAAATTAATATTTTAAAACTTATTGCAGGAAAGGATTCAAAAAGTAAAAAAACATAATATAATTTTATTTAAGTCAGTTTAATTTAATTTAATTCCACAAAATTTAGTTTTATTTAATTTTACTTAATTTCATTTATATTAATTTAATCCCGTAGAATTAATTTAGTGAAATTTATTTAAATTTTGTTTATAACTGATTTTAATTTAATTCAAAATTTATTTCACTTCTTTTATTTGTTTTTACATATCAACTGAATTTAATTTTTTTAAATTTAATTTATTAACTCAGTTAAATTGCACTAATTCATTTAAATCAATTAAATTTAGTTAAATTCAAATAAGATTCATTTAATTTAACGTAACTTGGTTAACAAAATTATGCCATTTATTGAAGTCATTGAATAAAGTCGTTAAATCGTTAAAATTTGGTGTTAATTTAATTTAATTTAATTTAATCCCATAGAATTTAATTTCAATCAATTTATTGTAATTCTATTTTATATAATTAATTTAAATTCATTTTACTTGCTGGATTTTTTTTTCCATACCAATTTGATTTAATTTATTTTAACTAAATTAAACTGAATAATTCAACTCATTATTGAATTCATGAATAGAATTTAAGTCAATTAAGCTTAGTTTAATTTAAACTTTATTTTAACAACTTGTAGGATAGGTTCGGCCAACGTAACGTAATTTAATTAATGAGATTATTTAACTTATTAATTTAACTCGAATAATTTAGTTTACGTTAATAATTTAACTAATTAAATTTAATTTAATTCGGTTTAGTTTTTAATTAAATTTAGTTTAATTTAAACAATATCAATTTAATTCAACAAACTGCAAGTTCGGTCAAAGTAACGTAATTTTATTTTAATGTTTGGGTTTAATTTAGTTTAACTTAAGTTAATTTTACTCAAAAAGACTAATTTTAATTCAATTTATACTATTTGAAGATTAAATGAATTAATTTTAACTCAATTTATTTTATTTGAAGTCAGTTTAATTTAATTAGTTTAATTTAATTAATCTAATTTACTTCACTTAAGTTATTATTAGTTTGATTTAAATAGGTTTAATTTAATACAACTTGATTCAATTAATAAAATTATGCAACTTATTTAAGTCACTTTAGTTAAATTTAATTTAAGTCAATTGTTTTATTTATTTTACATAATTAATTTAACTAAATTTAGTTTAACGGACTTCAGTTTGATTTCACTAAGTTTAGTTTAAATTCATTTTATTTAATTAAACTTAATTCAATTTATTTTGTACTATTTAACTTCGCTCTTTAGTTGAACCTAAAAAATTTGCTTAAATTTAAATTTAGTCAATTCAATTTAAATTAAGTCAATTAAATTTAGAGTAATTGAAATCAGTTTAATTTAATTCAACTTAGTTAAATTAATAAAATTGTATGACTAATTTAAGTCAGTGAAATGTAGTTTAATTTAATTCAATGTGATTTAGTTTAGTTTAATTTAACAAAGTTAAAATTATTTAAATTTTATTTGATGTAATTAATTTAAATGATCCTATTTTAGGGCACTCCAGTTGGATTTGATTTATGTTACTTAAGTTAATTTCATTTAATTGAGCTTATTTTAATTTGACTTGCTGTCATTTAATTTATATTATACTGATTTGATTTAAATTAATTTATCACAGTATAACTTGATTGACTACAGTTTCATTTAATTCATATTACTGTAATTGAATTCTATATAATTCAGTTCAGTTTAATTTAATTTAGCATCTATGAACTTAGTTTACTTTTATTTTATTTTTATTGCTTGTATTTAATTTTTATTTAATAAAATAAAATTTTATTTAATTATAAATTTATTTAATATAATTAAATTTGATTTAATTATCAATTGATTTTATTAATTAAATTGAATACAGTTAATTTTTTATTTTATTTTTGTGGCATTATTTTAATATAATTATCTTTATTAAATTTCAGCTGACTTTTTATATCGAATAAATTAAAATCCATCAACCTATTTAATTTATAGTAATTAAGTCTGCTTTTATTTGTTATTTTAGTTTATTGCTTTTCAATTTATGTAATTTAATTTATGTTGTTTTTTTTTACTTTTTTACTTTCCTTACATTCATTTATTTTGTATTTTATTTCATTTCCTCCCTCTGGCAACAACTCGCTGCGCATTCTCTCACACTGGCGTACCAACATGATTTGCAATTTTTATCGCTTCTATGTAACACCCCAATTCAAAAGTCACTTCATTGCTCCACTCCTACTCCCTTCGTCAACACTATCAACATTGGCTTCCGCTTCAATCGCGCACTTTTACTGTTGTTCCTCTTTTATTTATTGCCACTTCACACAAAGCCGTTCTCGATTTTATGCGCTCATAAATGTTTAGCTATCACGGCAGTGCTGCTTTTGTCGGCAAAAATCGCCCGCTTTGATGCCATACGAGAGCGAGTGCTGTAGGATGAGCTGAAGGCGGTATATGAGCTCGTTGGTTGGTTTATAAAGCTGCAGATATTTTTTTGTGTTGCTTTTAAATCCTGAGCATTGCCACCAACGTAGCAATCGAATGACTATTGGAACTTCAATCGTTTTATGGTTACGCTGGCGTTGGTGCCGCCAATTCAACTACTAAACGCAATATTGTTGCTGTTTTTGATACATAATTTTTTGTTTGTTTGTTGTTGGTCACAGATTTGCATGCAGTTCATTAAAATTCATGTAAATTGGATGGTAGATAATTTTCGTTATCGTCGAGGAGGCAAATTAATGCAAGAAGTAACGGTACTTTTGTAGTGCATCCCACTGTTTGTGTGGATAGGGGGCGTGGTCGAGTGAAGTGGCTTGATTTGTGGTAGTTTTGGCGTGGAAAGGGTACTCTGTTAAGTGGTAGAAAGGAAACTGAAAAGAGGAAGGATAACAGAAAAAAAAACTGAAGCGTCGATTTTACTGCAACCGAGAATTAGGTAAAATAAGCCAAAAAATTTGAACAGCCTGCGCCGAATTCGGCTTTTTTGAATTTCCTATATAGGTCTTAACCTTTGACCATTAAATCTTTTTTACCTGAGAAGATGTAAGCATTGAAATCGAATTTGGGTTTCAAGAATTGTCTCATAACCAAAGTTAGTTTAAATTTGGTGGCATCCCCTAATGGGACTTGGTACTACATTGGCGCTTCACATGCCTAAGAAACCTCGCCAGGTGCCTAATATCGACTGACCTGAGATCGTCGAGCTCATTTAAAGAAATAGCTAGGCAAAACTTCCAGTCTCCTTCTAGGTAGTGCCGGACAGCGGCAGAGTAGGTAATGGATAGTCTCGTCCTCCTCCTTAACACGACAACCCCTACAGCAGTTCCGCAAGGTACCCGGTTAAGACTGCAGTCGTCATCTTAATGAGCTGCCTCCCGAGGTTGAGGAGAGATTTCGTTCATTGGTTCTTCATCGAAGGCTTTATTGCTCTCGCAATTTGGCAAGTTGTTTCAAGTGAATCACTGATATGACTTCAGCCGTGTTGTGCTTTGAGGAACAAGCTCATTAGTTTCCCAATTACCACGTTGGTCGCAATAACCGGGAACCCACACAATATGTGCCGATCTGCAGCCGTTCTTAGCCCCCTGGCAAGTAAGAAGTAGTGATCCAGTTTCTGAAGATCCTGTCGATCTCTAAAAGGGTGAGTGCTGTAAGAGATTGCAGGCTAAGGAAGTCTTGGCTTTTTTTGCGAGGAGGAAGCGTCGAAAGCTAGACCACTAAAAAACTGGCAGTCTGAGACTTAAATCCGAACTAAACCTCCTATTGTCTTAGTACCAATCGCTGAGCTATCAGTTGAATCGCCAAACCACATAGCTTTGATGTCGTTGGAGTACAGGCTGGTATCGGGGGCTCTTACTCCAGGTACCAAAACTTCGTCTTCTCGGAAAATGGACGTGTTTCGAAACTTTTAGTTCGTATTTTAACCGTGTAAGCCCGGACTGAGTAGGAAAGCCAACACTCAGCCTCATTTTATAACTTAATATTTAATATACATGGTAGAAACTTTATTTTAACAAACTTAATGTAGTTCGTCCTTAGCTTTTCATATAAATGAAAAAACTAACAGCTAGAACAACAAAAACACAACAAAAAATGGCCGCATAATCACACAACTCAGCTTTTTGTTGCGCCACCGTCAGAGACTTAGCCAATTGCCAGCCGGCTGAGACGCTTTTGAGACGCAGTGCATGTGAATGGGCGGTGCACCAATCGTTACCACGTCTGACCAATTTTCGCATATCAGATAACTCGCAGTAGAGTGTTGTTGCTGTTCTTACTGCCCAAGCAGCTCGCCATTCAAAGCTTTCTTTACTTTTTTGTAAGGCTTCGTGGTGCCACCATGCCGTGCCGCTTCCCGCTCCGCTGCCTGTTAGCCTGAGTCGGTCCATCGTCACCGCCAACGTCGTGTTGCATGCAACACATGCCACACACGCGCACCTACCATGCACTCACACACCACGATTTATTGTTTATTATTAGTTGCATTTTTCGGATTTACGTGACTTCTGACGCTGTACAGTTCGAGACAGTGTTGGACTGGCGTTGGATACCTTTACTGCCCGCCACTTGCTGTGCTTGTGAAAACTTGTCCAATCGTTGATACTTTCATTTCTGTCTTTTTGTTCGTTCAACGCCATTAATGTCTTGCCAAGTGGCGGCGGCGGCGGCGGCGGTGTTGGTGGTGGTGATTGCGGCAATGGCTGTAGCTGGCCAATTGGCGTTCTGCCTGGTCCCTACAAATGGAACCCGCTGTTGTGCTTTGTTATTTTAAAAAAAATCATAAATGGCTGTGTGTGTTTGCTACCCAGGGCTTGGCTTATTGGTGTTGTATGGAAATGCAACGATTTGTGGCATGTCTGATGCAATGCACAACTTGCACAAATAACAACAAAAATATATTTATACACTCAAGGAAATGGCCGCCCGTGGTAAGATTACTTGGAATAGCTGAGGTGAGACTAGACCGATTGGTAATTTGACCAAAAATGCTAAAATGTGAGTATATTTATTTGTCTAACTCTAAATGCCTAAAGGTTTGGTTTCTTAATTTTTTATTCAATTTTTTCAAATAGAAAAGGAGACGAGAAGCCGCCAATTCTCTTAGTAGGGTTTAAGATTCAAACCAATGGAGACTAAATCCAACTGTAGCAATGAAAACAATTTTGCAGACCCACGGTTTTGAGAAAATCAGAAAGTTTGTGTTTTGGAAGTTGTCAGATGGTAGGGGGAATGAGACAACCCCCCAAAATCCAAAATATGTACCACACATGAGGAAGTAGTCTTTGACTCCTCGACGACTAGACATTAAGTCGACTGATGTGTAACTTTTCTACCACTTCAAAAGATTCCACTTCGTGCATTCCATTTGACTTCAAGCTTTGTTTTTTGGTTAGAGGCTAGGGTATAGCTTGCTTTCTGGATTCCACGATTACTAATTCGGACGAAGATAAATGGGAAAAGAGAATGCACTTAAGATACGTTCCAACTGGCAGTTATCTCACCGTTTCTATGGAACATAGCAGTAAACAACGTACTCCAAGAACTTTAGGGATAGGACAAATATGAAGCCCTCGTTTTGAATAGGAAGACTTGAAACGTGAAGCTGTAGGAAAGCGCGTGCTCATATATCTACACATAGATGGCTCAAGGCACGAGGGTAGGGTTGGTGGGGGCGTATACTCCGAACATCTGGGAATCTCTGCTAGCTTTCGTTTTCCGGAGAGCCATAGTTGCGTAGAAGATTGATGGCAATTGAGAGGACCACAAAGCTGCTCAAGTGCGATATGATATCTAAGATTTATATCTAAATTTTCACTGAAAGCCAGGCGACAATAAAATCACGCAAAAAACAGTTCATGGTAACCATGAAATTCCGCACATATCTCAACGAGATGGCTGAGTCATTTTACCCAAAAGTGGTATGGGCTCCAAGCCATTGCGATATGGAGGTGAACTGTAATGTCGAGTTGTTCCGGTATCGTAGAATCGACTGTCGTGGGAACGCCAATTTGTATGGTATGCAGACATGACACTACTTTGCTGGCTGATATTCGGCATTTTAGGATCCTTTAAAAATAAACATAATAAGTTCCAATGGAAGGAGTATATCGTAAACGAGTTAGCTTAGAAAGAAATCGACAATCTTCCGCAATTTCAAATTGTTTAAAAATTCTTAGCAGAGCTCTGGGAAGAGGTCTCAAAATATAGAAAGTGATGTTTCAGTTGAATTCCCGTACAAATGATGACGTTGCAACAACACCTAAAACATTAATGTAACCTAATGCCTTCTACGAAGGATTTTAAGTTCATTCAAGATGACCAACTCTGAAACAACCTAACAAAAAGTTGTATATTTTTTGGATATTTTACATCCATACGAAAATCAAGAAGAATCGAAACACTAATTATCATACGATTTCCGGTTTTGTTTTATATTTAGAAGCAAACCTTAAAAACTTCATAAACTCAATACTCCAACCAACTTACCTATTCACTTTCTGTAGCACAGCTATGCCACGAGCCACCTTTAGAGCATTGTAGTATCTGTGAGGCCTATCAAAAGTTTTGATTTTACATAAATATGCACATCTTGTATTTGTCTGCTGACTAACTGAAGGCGCCACTCACGTCACTGCTTAGTGCTCTACAATTATTTAATTGAGAGTATAAAAAAAATAACGTGATTCTAGTTTCTTTGAACATAATGAATTTTAATACAAACATATATACTTTACATTTATACATCCGGGAATTGAATTACTTAATTATTCACGAATCCATTACAGATGCTACGCTTCAACTTGGCTCACTATGGCGTAATATGAAAATGCAAGGAATCCAAGGAACCTCCGCAATGCTAGCCAATTCACACCTGTGGAAAAAAGCATTGCTTAGCAATGCCATTGGATACGAGGGTGGCTCATGCAGGAAACGGATATCAATTGAGAAAAGTGAGTCGCTCAACGCCATTTCTAAGATTTTTTGGAACCTTTCTTCGAATCAATAAACGAATCGTGAACTTTAAAGAGCTTCGACCTATTGTGATACGAGTATTGAGCTCTGAAGTTCTTAGAGTTTAGTGAAATATTGAACTATTAAGCTTTTAAGCTCGTTGTTGCCGAAAATTCATACTCACAAGCTACGACCACGACCCAATAGATTTAACGACCTGTTATGACCTCTTATAATAATTGATCTGCTATAACTCAATGAAATACTGAGAAAAATAAGCTTAAAGATCGCAGTTTCTTTTGACGAAATTTGAACCACAGGCAAGGAGCTTTATTCAAAAGATTCAAAAGCCTGTTATGGGCTTCGTAGAGCGATAATCTACTACAACTAAATCCGAAAAAGTGGCTTTAGGCTCGCAGTATTTTTTTTCGAAATGTCACTGACAGATCTTGTGCTCGAAGCGAAAGTTTCAATATGCTGTTACTGAGCACAATAAGTTTTAAGCTCGCCGATTATTTTGCCGAAATTTCGCTTACAAGCCACGTGCTCGACTTGAAAGCTTCAAAGGGCTGTTATGAGCTCCTTAGATCTTTGGTATACAACAACTAAGTAAATTACTGACTCAAACAAGCTTTGAGCTCACAGGTCAAGAGCTCGACTCGTATAAATTTCGCTCACAGATCACGAGCCTGCCTAAGCGCCTTATGAGCTTCTTAGAGCTTTGAACTACAAAGTTACTGAGCTCATGAGCTCTCATGTTCACGAGTTGTTGTGTTGAAATTTCACGCAAAGGCCATGAATTTGATGAAAGTTTCAATAGCCCGTCTAGCTGATATCACTTCAAAGTTTCAAAAGCTTGATATAAGCTTGCATGCCTGTGATATACAATAGTTGAACTTTCATTGCCCTTTTGATAAAGCTTTTGCAAATGAAAGTTTTTTTTTTGTTAATTTTTTTTACCATAGCCCTACCCTCGTAAATGTTCTAAGTATATAAAAATGGGAAATGGGTGAACTTGGGCGGAAGATGTAGGTAATGAATTTTAAACAGAAATCATTTTCATTCAACTTTTTAAAAATTCAGTAGAGTAAACTTAAAAATGCCAAGCAAAAAAATTTTCTAAAATTTATTCATTGATTTAAAAAGCATAGCAACCTGTAGTGCGATTCACTAACTTCAAACGGTACGACAATTGTTATTTTTAGCGGCAATATTTGCCGTTTGCCCGAACGATTGTGCGATTCACTAACTTATTCTTAACGACACTTAACAGCTGTTTCGTTGTATTTATTCAAACTGATAAAGAGTGGCATCTCTGTCAAACTAAATGTCAAAATAAGCGAAAAGCACAAAGAGGAATAGAAAAAAAAACAAACGAATGCCTGCTGACAAATATAAATTTGAACGTTTTTATTATATTTCATTAAAGTGAAATAGATATTAGTTTGTTTCAAACTACAAACACTTAAAATTCTTTATATATATTGCAATGATCCATTGTAGCAGAATTCCGAACTCTTCTATGAGTGTTTTGTTAGAATAGTCATCAACTCGACTCCAAGGAATATGCGGAATAACCTGCAAATATGCCATGGTTATCGTTTTCAAACTTCGCGTTGTGCTCCTGCGTATTTAGGATTCACATACATATATTTAACTTTTTTAAATTATAATCATTTGTCTATATATTAAAACTAAACTATATTTCTGTTTTTATACATGGATCCTTGTAAAAGTTTGCTTTTACAATTAGCATATTAATTGAATGGTAGATGTGGTGGTTGGCATAAGCCTCCTCATGATTCCTTGGTGGCAAAATTGATATATGCGTGGAATCGACGGCTCCAATAGAGCCTCCCACAAAGGGAGACGACGCCGAAGCAAACATTTCTTTAGCAGAATGGCGTTCCACTTGGGTCATAGGAAACCTCACTTTCTGGTGAAACAACGAATCATCGATTGCATCCGTTACTCGATGAATGTCGGCTTACGGAAAACTGGCTCATGGATATTCCCCATTGTTCACCTACGGGTCGTTGATAGCAACCAGTTGCGAAGAACCTTAACGCCGCTAGAACCTACCAATATAAAAATAAAATTTAAAATTGCATGCAGGCTTAAAGATTACACGAGCTACCTGTTTCTCAGTTGATATTGCTGTTATTCTGGATCCTCTTATTTGGTTGTCAAGCTGATAAATTAGGTATTCATGTATTCAGCTGGAGTTAACCGATACAGTTTTTGAAAGTCTGTTGCATTTAGATGAAAGGGATTGTCCACATCTCGGAGTAAACGTCGATCCACTGTTGGAGCGCTTACTTCTTCATAACCTCGTGATAAAACATATGCCAAATATTTAAACGACATTATTTAATGTTCCTTTTTTTATTACAAGAGAACAAATCACTGAATTTTAAATTTTTCTTTTATTTAAATTGAAATCACGAATTTCACTTTTCTCGATTGAGTTAACAACACAAAATTTGTTGTCGTTTAGTTTTCGGTCATCGATTAGCTAACATCAACAGCTGATTCGGCGAATGCGAAAATCGTTAAAAATGGCTACTGAATAGCAGGGTCGCTAAAATTTTGGTTAAGTTGAGTTAACCAAACGAATATCTTTAAAATAAGTTAGTGAATCGCACTACAGTTTGACAGCAAATTTAAGCAAAACCTTGCATACATTTGTATATGTTTTATCTGTTTGTATGTGCATGTGTGATGTAGAACATTTTATAATTATAAAAAATTGATTGAAATATTTGCTAACAAAACACTTATGTAATTCAAGTTGACATGTAGAAATGCTGAAAACATTTTGTGATAAATAATTAGCATAAATTAGTATGATTTCTCGAAAATGTGCAATGGGAAAAGTTCAGTTACATAACGAACTATAGTTACTCGCAAAAGTATTTTGCTTTGAGTTTTTATTATTTAAGTTACAACTAACTGATGCGACAACGAACAAGAAGTAGCCCTCTGTTCCCAATATAATTTAATATGATTAAACTGGAATATCATGCGATACAATGTAATTATTCACCTGAACAATTATAATTGTACCTGGATAGATGAGATGATTCTTCATATCTGACTTAGAATGAAGTTCGTTAAGGAGCTCTCTGAACAGAGTTTAGGGTTAAGGTATGATTTTCCATCGGACTGCGTGTTCGGTGGCCCAAAATAAATTACCCTATTGGATGATGGAAAACCTTTTTAAAACGTCATTCATTTTAGGTCACCTTGCACGAGGCCTGGTTTTTGCTCAGATTGTCCGAAACCAACCGCTTTAATAACAACCGATGTGTGCCAGAATAACCCAGTCATTCCCGAATGCATTGGTGCTATTATTTCCTCCAATCTGGTAACCAAATAACTTTGTTTCGTCAATTGTTTTGAAATACTGATACTAATTTCTTCGCGTGGAACGCGAATGCAAAATTTATAGTTAACAAAGAAATTCATGAAAGAATAAACCTCCGTCAACTCTTTCATTTCGATATTTAATTTTCCTATCGCAAAATAATCGTTGAGGTTTTATTTGAGACAATCGAAGAAACTCGAAACTCTAACATGTATGGAGCAAATGTAAAGCTTGTTTTTATCTATTTGAGAGGCACTTCTCAAAAAAAAAAAAAATAATAAAACTACCAAATACCTACGTATTATTTTTTTCCAGGGACCGAAAACAATCGTTATTTTGATTTTTTAGAACGAAAAATTTATTTGGAAGAAACCGTTCAAAACAAAACTCAAAAGTATCGATCTAATCCTTATGCCATATGCTATGCAAATCTGACCATATTTTTATTTAAAAGATTTTTTGTTTTAAATCATTGCGTAATAGTTATTAGATTTTTATTTTTTTGATCACATTTTATCAATATTTTGAGATGTTTTTTCGATCAAATTTGAACGGTATTTTGTAATTTTAATTTTTTCGATAAAAAATAATCGTGTTTTTAAATATATTTGATCGATATTTTGTTGCTATTGTTGTAATAGCTGAAACATTTTTTTTTTTACCTTTTTGTGATAAAAAATATTTAAATCCAAGAATTGATCGAAAAAACAAAATTTACAAAACATTGATGAAATTTTATCGGAAAAATTTTAATCCAAGAATAACGATTATTTTTGATCGAAACAATAAAAATCATAAAATATCGGTCGAATTTGTGAAAAAAATTAAAAAAAAAGATTCAACTTGGTACAAAAAATTAAAATCACAAAATATCGATTAAATGTTATCGAAAAAATAAGGACTACAGAATAACGATTAAATCGTGATTTATTTAATCAAAATTATAACTGTTACGGTCCTTGATTTTCTCACTATCGAATTTTTTTTGCAATACTTCAGCTAAACTTATCGATAGATCGATATTTTTACTGTAAATACACCGATATTATTTAAAAGTATCGATACGATAGATATCGATATATATATTTTCAGTTGCTTATCCCTATTGTTTGAAAATCTCGGAAATCCAAATTTACCAAAACTAATCCTTAGCCACTCTAATCTTCTCCAGAAAGTTCATACATAAAATAATATAAACCATAAGGGTTCTGATGTAGTTTTGCAAACCCAATATATTTAAAACTTTGGACTACTTGCAACAACTTTTGCCATCATCTAAATAGAAGACGACCAAAAAATATGCAAGGCTATCAATGCAGGTGGTTAGCTTACTATACCAAGCAAGTGCGCATTACATTCGCAATATCTTATTCAGTCGTGACGAATTCAACTGGCCAACTTTGTAAGCCATCACACGACATCACAACAAACCAATAACAAAGCGATATCATCAACCAACATCATCACGCGTGCGTTTCAAATCCGTTTAGTTACAGTTGGTAGAGAAATTAAATATTTACATTCCATTCACAAAGTAAGCAAACACCAGCCAACCGCGCGCTTCCACCCCACCACCACCAACAACAAGCAGCTGCAAGAAATTCTTGCTGTTCGCCACTCCAGCTTCCGCAGCAGCGTGTCCACATCCGTCTATGCGTTCGATAAGCGTGCTAGCTTTGTGACAATTGCTCTCGTTACGCTTTAAACCGAAGCGAAACGAAATGACAGAAAAATTTGTTACAATTTTTATTACGATTCCGCTTGCATTTTTATTTCACTTTAATATGATTTGATTTGATTTCATTTTTTTCTCCTGTTTGGGTTACGCTCGATTTTCAAAAATTTGTGTTCGTTTTCATTTCGTTGATATCCTGGCAGGTCCTCAACCATTAACTATTAAATGTGTGGGTACTAGCTGCTCATAAATATGGCTCATTGTGTGCTATCTGTTTGCTTGTTGGCTCGAGAGTGCGCGGCAGCCAGCGATTATCTTTGGATACGGTTTATGGTTGACAGGCATTTTTATGAGTCCTTATATGCGTCCAACTCTTCCAGGCTGCCACCCTGTGGCGTATGGACATTTGAAGGCACTTTTGTTGGCTCTCCTTCCGGTCTGATTAAAAGCAGATTGTATAGTGAAATATTGCGGACAATTCTTGATAACATCGTGAATAAATCTAAAGTACTTTTTTGATGGCAATATTTTTGGCCTACAGTCGATGAACGAAGAACACGTAGTTGGCTAAGGGTTTCAAAAACAGTCAAACATAACGAGGGAAGCTGTGGAGAAGGGAGAGAGACAGAATTGCCTTTTCCAAACTGAGTAAAGCAGCGAGACGAATGGGTCTGCAGGTAAACGAGGCAAAACAAAGTACCTCCTGTCAAAAAATAAACAGTCGACACATTCTCTCTTTGCCTCGAAGTGCTACTTTGGCTTTAGTAGACAATTGAGTAGTGACGCCCTCTCTCGGCTAACCAAAGCCACGCTCTACAACTTTTTGTTTGGTTAACAGCATAATACACTCCTCATAAACTTTTGGGAATGTGTCTGAAGTGCGTAGACTCGAGAGTTCGTATCCGGTGCATAGACCCGAGAGTAAGTATTCAACGCAGTAGCCACTGGAGGCACCAGAGAAAGAGCAAGACCTCCCCTTCGTTGGAAAGATCAGGTGGAGAAGGTGCTGGCTTCACTTCGTGTCTCTCGAGCTGGCATCAGTTAGTAAGGAAAAGGAACGACTGGTGTGCTATGTTCGAATCTGCCAAAATCGTCTAGACAGTTATAATGCAAATTAAGGACAAGGCTATGGCAATCAAAGTAAGAGTTGCGGGCATTCTCCTGTAGAGCAAGATGATTTAAGTATGATGAACCTCTAAGGTACCCGAGTAAACTTTTAGTAGGCTAAATTTAGCTGACCGTTGAGATTAAAAATTATCTTTTACACAAAAAAAAAAAAGAAAGCGTCATGAGCCTAAGATGATCTGGCGCCGCCTTTGTGTGATCAGAGCTCGGCAGCATTGCTAAACCTAAGTTTACGAGCTGTGAATCTAATAAAATTGCAACGCCAGAAGCTGTGTGGAGAAAATTTGACGACTGGGTAATTTCACGGCGGACACTCGTCAATTCGCCGCCGCGATTATGCGACTTGGCAGTCATCGAATGTTTGCTTTGCGGTTGCATCAAGTCATTAGCCTATGCCAGCAAGCTAACCACTTTATACGAGGACACGGTCGAGGCCGTTATTCGAGAGCGAGTTATCAAACATTGGACCAACCACTTAAAGCACTACCAGCGAAGCCTCCTGATGGGAATGCCAGCATAACCTAACCTTATGTAACTCATTTGTGAGGCAATATCATGAATCTTATTACAAATGGAAGAAAACGCTAGGACTTAGCTGCTTTCAAAAACCTCAAGATATAACGACAAAATTAAGATGACAGTCATCCAAGAAAAATATATAAACTCTGTCAAGATGACTAATGACCGACTAAATGTTCAGTTAAGATATCGGCCGAAAAATCGGGTTGGGTTGGGCAACTAGATCCCAACTCGGAAATGACATTAAGATGATTCAAGCTATGACTGCCATCTTGGACACCGCAAAATTATCCCCAGAAAAAAAGCTGGAGAAAAAAAAAACATTTCTGATTTCGAAGAATACTTTGCATCTATGTACAAGATGCAACTTTTCATCGTAGACTGGAGATCAAAACGTGTGTAGCTCTGTAATGAATTCTGAATTCGGACAGCTTTTCGCTTGAAGTGTTTGACTTGCCAACTGCGAGTGTTCTCCCAGCACATAAATAATGGATTAGGGAAAAAGTTGCAACAGCGCTTTGAAAATAAAGAAAGAAAGACCCATCCAATTTAGAAATGAACCTGAGCGCAAATCTAGAGTAGTATAGTTGTTGTTTTATCTCTTAAATGCATTGTTGTTGTGCTAATTGCTTTAATTCTTGTTAATTTGTTTTTGGTTTCGCTAGCTGTTAGTTGAAGCTGTTATTGTCTATTTTTGCTGTTGTAATTGCTACAACTTGCTGCAGCTTCGTCAACACTGCTGGGACAGAGCAGAAGTAGCGAAGGAAGCAGCTTGGCATGACCTGCATTTTGCAATTCACTTTGTCCTTTAATAATTCAGATGTTCTTTCTTAGCCTTAGAATTTTGTTAGTCGTTAGTTTTTAACGCTTACCAATATGAAGTTACAACCTTACGTACACGCTTCATTGGAAATTATCTGCTTTGGATGACGAGAGTCTCAAACACCCTTCGTTTTCTTTTGCAATCAACTAGCTCTGTTGGTTTGGGGCTATTTGTTGCTTGCAAAGCCCGCAGCTGTTTGCAGGCACTTTTTTCATTTATATGCACCTTTAATTGTGTGCAAATATGTTGTCTGCAAAATGTCCTTTGGGCGTGAGGAAAAGCAACAATGGGCATGCAATTCATACATGATGATTTCTTTCGAATTCGGCTTTCCGCAGAGTATGCTTTTTTAGCTCCTTCTACTGTTAGATCAAGCAGCAACATCCTTCCATTTTTACCCCAATCCCTCACTTCCCAGCCCAGGTTGTCCAGTTCTGTTTGCCTTTTAACTTTTTTGTTGTATATTTTCTCGCTTTTCCTCGGCCTCCAATGCCTGCATTTTCCTACCCACTTTCTACTTTGATTGCATACATACATAGTACGTATGTTGGAGACACAAATTTCCCATAGTTTAGTGTAAAACTATTTTGTTTACCAAAAACCTGCATTTTTTCTTTTCATTTCTTTTATTTTTTGTTTGTTTCGTTTTTACTTTTCTGCTACTCACAATTATTCTTTTCTTTCGCTATGTATTCTTACTGTTTACATTGTTTCTGCTCATCCTCGAATTGCTTTGGCCATTCCGCTGCACTATGCCGGTTGACCTGCTTGCTATTTGTATAGCGCCCTCACTTGGCTTGGCCTAATGATGATATCCTTAATTTGTATCCTTTGGCTGTCGGAATTGTTCAAGCGTTTTATCCGTTTGCCTTCATTGGCTGCTTCACATACGACTATGATTGTTGCAAAATATTTTTGTATGCACTTCTTCAGTCATTTGCTTTGTTTCAATTGTCGTATTCCTTCCATGCTGATTTTTTGCTCAATTTCATTTGGTTGCTTCGCAATCTGTGAATTCTAAGCGAATTTCTTTTAAATGAATTAGTGGATTGGACTGAATTTCTTTACCTAATTTTCTTTGCTTACATACTCAATGCTATTGTCTGAATTTGCTTTTACTCTGCCAGCAAATAAAGTAGGACCAAAGAACACATTTGATTTCAGCTTCAATTAGATAATTTTTTATTTGTATGAAGTTCCAAAAACTATTTGCTCTCATTAAAAAAAAAATGGAATTATATTAATACTTTCAAACAGACGCTTGCTATAAGCCGAACCACCTCACATAGGAGGTATGTGCGAAGGCATCTAAACGTATTAGAGGACTAGTTCCAGACATAATCACTGAATGCCCCTGTGTACTAATTCGCGCGGCGAGATTCTCACCACCTTTACTAAATCTCGCGCCAGAAGGAATGGTCGATAGAGGGAAGTAGATAGACAGTAGCGGGTAGAGACACCACCTTGCGGAATCCTTCGTTAATTCTTCTGGGCCTAGTCTCGAGATATATTTAATGCCAGTCGTCCATTCTCATAATGCGCAAACCACCTCTTGAGCCCCGATGAGAGGGTAGAGCTCTCGACCTTATCTAGTAGCACTGAGTGATTTGAGTGATTGACCATGTCAAAAGATTTCCACAGCTTCGGAGAGCCATAATTTATCTGGGTGTTTATGGCGCTAACTGCTGTGGTGGTGCTGCGCACTTTTCGGAAGCCCAATTGTGGTACAGCTGGACGAAGGTGGTTAAAGAAAGTAAGCAGTAGACCTCAATTGCCTTCACTGATACGGAAAAGAGAGATATGGGGCGGTAAGACCCCTAAGTTGGCCGGTCCCCATGGTTTCAATGTTGATACCACTCTACCGCAGTTCCACATGTCTGGGATTATTAGAGGAACAAACGATAAGTTGCCGATTGGAGAGATAATCTACTCCTTTTAGAGAGAAGTTACCATCTTAAGCACCACTCATCTTTCAGACAAAATATTAAGCTGTGGAGCTTTGTTAGATAACTCTCGAGTCGAGAGCTCTGAAAATACATTTGACCAGATAAACTGCATATTTGGAAGTCCCGAGGAGAGCGAATAAATCCCAACACGTTCGACTCAATGTAGAAGAAGACATTAACGGGTAACACACCAACGAAGAGCTCGTAGTTTCGGTAAGTAGAAGCAGGAAGCGATTTGTACTAAATTTCAAACGAATACTAGCTCGAGAGATTTATTAAAGAGCCAAGAGCTCCTCAGGTTACACTCGAGCTGACACACTATACGCAAAAGTTTGATATTTCCGACACAAGCAACGGCCGAGAAGAGAATAAGTCTAGCTAATATGGTGTTAGGAAAACTTTAGGCTACAGACCTAACAAAAGCCACTCGCTAAGTGAGCTAATAAATAAGCTCTTAGCTGGGAACATCTGAACTCTTAATGCGGTCCAATCATACAGCAGCCTTAGGGAGAGTGCGGATAGAATATTCACACAAGAGCTAGCGTGCTTCGGGCTAGGATCGCTTTTTGTGTACTGGAAAAAATTGATGATAGCGAAAAAAGGGGAAGCGTTCACTCTGTACGCCAAATGACAACCTTAACTTAATGCTTTTGTCAAAAACTCTGCTTAATACTTCGGCCTCTCTGAAGTTTAAGGAAACCGGTGCTCCTTACTTTTAAATTTGCAGACTGACGCGGTAAGTTGGTTTCTATAAAATATTTTTAAAATACCTTTATTCTAATCTAATTGTTTGTTATATATTTTCCAGCTCTACGGAAAATCGGCACTGCGCTGTACCCTCAGCTCAATTAAAGAGAGTGAGCCTTAGATGTATCGTTCCCACAATAGTCGGACTACGATACGATACAGGGGCGACTCCGATTTATATTCGGCCAAGGACTGCCACCTCATTAACATTCGGTATAAGAATGTATTACGCTGTTACAACAACAACAATAACAACCTTAAATGCATAGATCTACCTATCATATTTATACATTTACTTGCAAGTGAACTACTAATATCCACCCGAAATCCAGCGCACGAATCAACGTAGGGGTTTGTGTAATTAAATTAATTTGCGAAATCCTCTAGCCCTAGATTTCCGAAACTGAAATAGTGGCGCGGCAACCAAATCTTTAAGCCGTCGGAGAATTCAAGTACCAAAAAAAAAGGCAAGAAAAAAACCAATTCAACGTTTGAAATTGACAGCGGATTTAGTTTCTTTTTCAACCATCCTCTATTTAGTTTTAATTTCAAATGTTTATACGGCTATATTACTTGCACAAGTATTATCCTTTTAGGTTTATTGCCATGCTTTGTTGTTGCTATTGTTTGGCATAGGCGCATTGTACTGACGACACAGGTAAGTACACGTAGTTGGTAGGTTTCAGTGGTAAGAATGTGTGCATACAACTGAAATAGCAACAACAACAACAACAGCAGCAAAAAACAAAAACAATGTATAGCCAGGATAATCACTTTTGCCACAATTATAGGATTACTTCATAGACCAATAATTTTGAAAGCGCTACCGGGTTTTAACGCATACTACACGCTCACATAAGTAGGTACTCGCATTTATGAATATAATAGTTTCTTTTCATTATCCTTATTTTCATGCTGTTTTTCCTACCTTTCTTTTCATTTCTTTCTTTAATCTTTTGCTAGGCTAAACAACTTAATTGGTTTGGTTACAAAAGCCAAAATACGAATAGATACATGGCAAATAGTTATTTAGGTTGAGATGATGTGACAAAGAGTGGCGGCTGGCGGTTGAAAGGATAAACTCAAATTGCTGGCGCGGAAGTACTTAAAGATTCAAAAGAGCGCATACGTTCTACAAATTACTATGCAACTTTTGTATGAATTGTCTTGATAAAACTATAACTCAATATATAAAATTAAGTTGCATCATTCTACTCGTATAATAATAATAATAATAATTTGGCTTGACCCGGCCAGAATTTGAAATCGGGACCCACACAATGAAGCGCGCACATGTTACACACTCGCCTAGGGCGGATTGGATTCCTACTTAGATATTTGTAAACATTTTAGGAAAGAAATAGCCTTGCTTTTCTCATCACGCTCTTACCAACAGATGGCGCTGCGACCGAGATATTTCTAAAAATCTTATATACTGCTCTATTTGGTTTATATTTGGAAAATATATTAGCTGACTGAAAGGAAAAATTTTTACCAACATTTCACCCGATAGATGGCGTTGCGATCGATATATTTGTAGTTAACTGAAAGTAAATATTCGGATCAACCTTTTACTGGATAGATGGCGCTGCGATCGAGATATTTCTAAAAATCGTTTTTTTATTTTTAGTCTATGATAACTCCGTCTGCTATAGCTTCTACAACCCAAATATGTACATACACATAGCTCTATACAATATTTGTAGTACACGCAAACTATTTTTTTTCTTTTTTAAATTTTTCTTTTTTTTCTTTTTTTTTAATTTTAATTGTTTTTTCTTGGTTAAATATAACTCGCTATATAACAAATACCGTTAATTTCAAAGTATCAAACTTTATGCGAAGTTAAAAAAAAAAGTATCAGATTTTACTCAAAATTTCAAAATATTTAATCAGAATTTTTCGAAAAAATTGGGGTATGCAGCAACATTCAGTGAATTTTACACAGTACTTCAAAAAAAAATTTCCGAGTTTGCAGAAAAAATTTACAGTCTTACGTCCATTAAATTTAATTATTTAATTCATTACACTAACAAAACTGTATAGTCGAATAGTTTCTAAAAACTCTGATTAAAAAGTTAAAGAATTTTGAAATTTTTGGAAGTTAAAAAAAAAAAAAATTGGAAACTTTTATTCTTAAGGTATATGTTTTAGAATATCCTATAGTTTTATAAACAATTATTAAAAATAAATTAATAAACATAAGTAGTAAACTGTTTTATATTAAATTTAGTACAACATGTGTCCAACACTTGATGTAGTACATTTCATAATTATTTATTTTTCTTTTTTTATTTTATTTAATTTAAAAATATAGTTCATTCTATAACGAAACCCAAGTTTGCTTGACACTAAACCAATGATTTGTTTTTTTAAATTTTACTCAAAATTTCAGAATTTTTAAACAGAATTTTTAGAAAAAATTGGGGGCATGCACTTTTATAGTTAATGAAATTTTCGTATAATAAAGTGTAAATTAAAAAAAAAAAATTTTCTTAGAAATACCTAAAATTTAATATCCGAATTTTCAGAACAAGGTCAGGTCTTATGTCCATTAAATTTTACCTATATTAAGTGCAAATTTGAAATGGCTGCAAATTACCGTTGATTTTTGATCAGTCGGCAAAAAAAATGTACAAAATTAACGATAATTTGTAACCATTACAAATCTGCACTTTATTACACACTAACATTGATAGAGAAAAATGTTCAAATCTTGAGTAGCTTTTAAAATTTAACTTTTTAAATTTCGCATAAAGTTTGAAACTTGAATTTAGACGGTTTTGTTACAGAATGAAAAATATTTGTATAAAAAAATAATTAATATCAACTAAGGAAAAATGTACACATTATTCTTTCAAATAATTATTTAGTTCGAAAATTCTAATAGTTTTACAAAAATGTATACTAAATTCATTGACCTCATGCCAGTTTTGGTAAGGGACAGACACCAAGGGAAGCTTAATCAGATTATGCGTCTCAACTACAGCCGATATACACCTTGCCCAAAGAAAATACTTCAACGGAATTTCACAAAGATTTAACAGTTTAGGTCACCTAAAGTCATCTCCACATTTTTGGCAGATATCAATTATCGGCCGGCAACTATTAGTAACCTTCTATATTCTTTTGGGAAACCCCTTAAGGTGAGGTCTAGTCTCATTTTATTTCCAATAGTCAAGATCCTCTGTATAACCTTAGAAAGTTTAGTTGAAGAATTCAGTCGTGTTGTCAACGTCAGTTGAGGCGCACAAACTGAACTCGCTGAACTAAGCGTGCAGCGTTCAAAGCTCTGACAGACTACTGCTCTTCCACCTGTTGTAATCAGGCGTGGTCTGAAATTTGCACAGAAAAACATTCTGCCTCTAGAAAATTTTACTGAGCATAGCAACCATACCGTGTGAATATCTGAGGACTAGTTCGTTTTGCAAACTTTGGTGTGGGTCTACTTATTTTCTAATTTACAAAACGTAACGCCCGTGAAGACATTGTTGGCAGTTTTCTTACGAGTTCGTAAAAGGAAGTCAAGGCTTAAAGAGTGCTGCAATTTTAGTTTAGACTCAAGCACCCTACCAGCTCCACCGAAGTTTCTCACCTAAGCAATTTTTCCACTCAATCTCCATATATCGTAAGACAAAACAAAAAATAAATAAAAGAATACACGATCGAAAAATTCGGCACCGCCACAACGCCATTGTGAAATATTTTCATGCCACCGCCGTTTTGGCAGTCGTTGCCCATGAAATCGCACTATGGCGCCATTGGTGAATGCCGGCAGTACAACAAGAACAACAATAACAACGAAATCAGCCGAAAGAATTTGTATAGCAGAAGAGCGCCATAAACAATGCGGCAAAAGTGCCACCGGCGCGCCAGGTTGCTCCACTTCCATCTTGTTAACACAATTTCGTAGTCGTCGTCGTCGTCGTCGTCGTCGTCGTCGCACTTTGTTTGCTCCTGCTGCCCGCACCACCGTCTCTAGCTGTCCATTCGTCCGTCCATCCTCTCGCCTGCAACTCAACGATTGCATTGTACTACATCCAAAGAAGACGAGTGTCTGAGACGCATCGACGTAATCGATTTGTGCATTGAGCCAGCGCGCAATTTACCAGCTCACAGTGATGGGGATGCGGTAGCTGTAGGGGACAATGTGAAATGTGGCGCTAGTATTCATTCTTCAGTGGCGCCTGTTTTTGGCGTAGCTTTGTTGGCGCGCATGCGCACAGGCGCCGCTTGGCGCAGGGCGGCACCTTTTGATGACCCACCGAAAAGCGTACACACAATGAATGAGTGGAAAAAGGGGTACGAAACTGAAAAAAAAAAAAACAAAATGCCACAAAAGAGTTGTGCAATTGAGAGCAAAGTAAATTGCGCGGTAGGCGTAAGGAAACTGGCGCTTAAGCATCAGCAGTCCTGACAACGCGTCCGGCGCCACAGCTCCTTTGTTTTTGTGTTTGTTCGGAGTGTGTGTGGACAGTTTTTGGCGACTTTTTGAGCTACTCAACGGCGATTGTAAAGATGTCAGTAGTGGCGTAGAAGTACGGCATTGTTTTTGTGGTGATTCTTGTCAGCGCCAACAATAACCAACGACTTCGTTGCTTAGACAATGACGAGAATAAGCACTTGCAACTACAATCCCTATGATTCTTTGATTGTCACGTCTATTTGGCGTTATATTAAATTTATCTTTGACATCTTTAAGTTTTCAATGCTTTTGAGGAGCGCTGCTCGGTTTTTGATTGATACATGATAGTGAAATTCGTCAAGCGTGCTGAGGACAAAACAGGTAAAAGGGTCGATAACACAGATCGGTTAAACCAGGATTGAAATATGTGTTAGTCCATTTAGTTTCCGGAGCTATTGTATCGGTAGACGTAACCCATCAACAGGGACATTACAGGGCTCAGTAAGTTGCAGAAGCACATGCATATTCAGCCACAAGCGAACAGGGCTATCTGGAGGACAACTAGTACCATTAGCGGGGCAGAAAGGTATCTGAGTCTGTAATGATTGCCATTCACTAACTGAAGTAGGTAATGAAGCAGTCGTATATTGTTGAAAACAAGGTACTCAGAAGCCATGGCAAATACGATGCCCATATTTCAGCCAAAAATATAATCTATCAAAAGATTTGCGTACTATTGGAACCGGACATTGCCATAAGGACTGACAGCCGAGCGGTAATTCAGTCTCGCAACAAGAACCCACTTGATCCGAGTTTGGACACTCTGCTATTGAAGGAAACGGTAACGCGGAAAAACTCACAACAAAAAGAGCATCAACTCAGTTTATAGTTCCAGAGCCCTTCTAGGATGTAGGAAAGAGGCCATTATCGGTTTTTACCTAAAGAAGAGGAGTAACCCCACAGGGAACTAGACCGGAGCAATCTATCATGCTTGGAGTACTTGAAAGTGCTCTTAGGATTCTATAACGAGCGTTCTTACAGAATACAGCAGGCTGAACCAGCAGCTGCCTAAACTAGAAATCTGCAGATTTAAACTAAACTAGAAATTTAGCAGATGTTTTATCTGCTGCAGTTTCTGCAGAGAAAAGTTTGTGGCTTCAAGGATTCTCTTCAGTTCATTCACTAAGTTCTGTTTAAACTTTCCGTCGGCTAAGCTTTCTACTATGGAGCAGTTAAATAACCTCAGCAGCATTGCCGTTTCATTCGCAAGCCAGCCTATGTACTACTCCTCATGAACTCCGATAAGGAGGAGGACCAATCTGCTGGCGCCAGCGTAAACGAAAATGAAGCAAACGAATCGCTGTTCGTCTTTTTTGAGACTTTCATCCTCCTCAAAGTTCCCTCTTCAGAAAAATACCTTCACTTCTGTTTGAGTTGAAAAGCTTTTGATCGATGGCGCGGCAATTGGCGCATCGTGACGGCTGGTTGGCGCGCATGCGCACCACACAATCAACAGTGGCAGTCGCAATGGATCATTCGCTGTGGCAAAAAGCCAAAGCAAATCGAAGTAAACCAAAGTTAACCCCACCGTATTAAACGTCACCGTGTCAAAACACACAAACGAACACACTGGCAACCAAAAACAACAGCAACGCAGCTGTGTAGCCACTTCCTTCCAGCGCCGTCTTGCTGTGCAGTTGTATTGGCCGCGGTATTGATATTGTTGGTCTTGTTGTTGGCGGCGGCGCCTTTAATTGGCATTTTGTGGCTCAGCGCAGACAAAACACGACAAGACAGGCGGCTGACTGAATTTTTCGGACGTTGTGGCTGATATTTTTGGCTGCGCGATTGGTTTGTTGGCTGGCAGGCTGACTAGCTGACTGGCTGCCTGCTCAACTGAGTGGCCGCTGCGTGTCTGTTTGGCCAGCCTGAAAGTTTGTTTTTGTTGTACACATATTTGTTAGCTGAACCCTTTTTTCCACCGCGTCCTTTGGCTTATTGTTTTATACGACTTTCTTGTTTTTTTGTTTTTTTTTTGTTGTTTCAAACCCCTCTGCTGCGGCATCGAACGCTCATTTGATAAGTACGAGTACCAAATCGTCGGCGAGGATGCAATGTTGCATGCATGCTCAACGTTGAATGTTGACAGCCGCGACTGCCAAACACTGGATTTGCGGCGTCTCAGGCGCTTTTGATCACTTGAAAGGCATCAGATCATGTGCTTGGTTGCATAGTTTTTGTTGTTAGCGCTATATTTGTTGTTCGCTGGTGCTCGCCGTTTATCAGTCTTGTCGATCGCATCGTTGGGCGCGCTTATCTGATGTTAATTTCTCGGATAATCGCATCATTATTGCGCACAGGCGCGCGCACAGGAGGCATTTGCCTCCGCGGTTATTCTGCGCCGGCTGCTATTGTCGACGAGTCGCCGCTACTCCGTTCTCCACGTCGTCCCCATACATCCAACCGAGCGCACATTCATTCTTGCATCTTTCGGCTACGTAAGGGTTCTTTTAGGTCATGCTGTGTGACATTTGTTCAATGCGCCACATTTATTTACAGTCAGCATTTATTTACTTCAACGATTTGTTTATTGGCGTGTTCGGCATTTCAGCGCTGGTTTCGGCAAATGCCACACTATGCCGCAACAACATCTGTCCAAGCCGCCACACCGGTTGGCAGCTTAACTGCTTCACTGCCAAATTAACTGTTTCGTTTGCTGGGTATTTGCTTTATTAGTTGGCTGGCTGGTAGATTGGTTGGTTGGCTAGCCTGCTTAGCTGGTTGATTACGTATCTGGCATTCACAATCGCTGTTAATTAATTCCTCTGTTGTTTGAGGGCAAGTGGTATGGGTACAATAGGCCGTAGCGTTGCCACCTTCACCGAGCCAAAGGTGCAACATGAATTCCCAACGACAAGTGCAGTCATAAAAAAAAATAAAGCGTGGATGAGTAAGCCCGGTTTGTATGTTTAATGAGATAATTGTATATTTGGTGACATAAAACTCAGACAGAGGATTTTAGCTTTAAGCTTAGGAAAGACTAAAAAGTGGCTACGAAAGTTAGGTGGTTTAACCTGAAACCCTGCAGACTAACGTGTTTTATTGGCACGCAATGACAATTAAAGTTTCGTAGGTTCGTAAAGACGAAAATACCACGCCTCACATCAGCGTCGGAAATTTCCAACATAACAATTTTTCCTGGAAATTAAGAGGTATGAATTCCCTGCACTTTCGGATCTGAGTGGTTTTGTCAACGAACTCCGCTTAATATAATATTATCTGAATAAAAGGGTAGTTAGCTGGTTGCCTATTTTGAGGATTTAATTTTAGCGAGGTTGTGTTACTACTGTCTCCAAAACTCTTTAAAGCAATCTAGAAGACACTGCCAGCTCGGCCCAGGTTTACAGCAGTAGCGAAAGTTTCAGCTTTAGACATAATAACCTTTTCTGACTATATCCACTATTTACGAAATCGCTATGAAAGTCGTGTGAGCCCGACACCACTGTAAATTTAACACCATGTCGCCGAGCGAAGACCTCGTCATACTTCTTGCACTGCACAAGACTCGTAATAGCCATCGAAAGAGCCTAGAGCCTTTAACTCCCCGCCTTCTGTGAAGAAGACTAGCTCCAACAATGACAAAGGACTCTTCTGAACTCTGGACACCGAGTTGATGCAGAGCATAGTTATTTCAGTATGTCGATGCCCTTATAAAGCTCGTGGACTTTATCATTCTGTGCCACATAGAAGGAGAGAAATTAGTTCATTGAGAAAGAGCTTTGTCTTTCACTTGCCTACCGAGTACAAAGTAGTGTTTGCTAGAAAATGTTAGGCGTAAAAACCCACAAAACCTCTTCTTAACTTTGCTTGACATCGGCTAAATTTCTTTGTCTTCTAAAAGGACGACATTAGGAAAGCTAAGTCAAGCAGACGACTTTTGTAAATCGAGAGAGCCCACTATTTTCATTAAGCTTTTCTTTTTTTAATACACAGCAAATTTCCATATACACTTAATTGGCTGGCTTTCACATGGTAGGTTCTTAATCTCAGCACGCTTTGTTCATTCCGTGGACGAAAACTTGTTCTTTGTCCTGATGTGCCCCACTCACAGCTCGCTATGTTCCATTTGTTCCCTGTTTTCTTGTCTGGATCCATCCGTTGTCGAAGCTGTGGATCTAATCGTCAGGCAGGAACTCAATAGCTCCCTATTGGTCTAATGACTGCGATGGACCGCCAGTGATGCACTACAATCGTCCAAAGTATTTCCAAAGTCTAATTTGCTCTAGATGAAATGTCACATATATAACTACAACAAACATTACCTAGTACTATTTTCATTAGCTCTACAATCGTTGGTGAGACTTTGCCCTAGATTGACTTAGTCAAATCTTAAACAAGGTAATTTCTTTACATGGCGAGAATTCGGGACACTACAAATTGAAGCTATTCGGTCTATTATGGATTTTTCCGATCATTAAATGGTCGCAGTAAAATCATTTAGGTATCTATTTAAGGTTGCTTCTACCTTATTTGTGAATCTAACACGTAAAAATTCACTGCAACAATTTTTCAACTATGGTCTATCTCCATTCATTCACTCTCTTTCCCTTTTAATTTCTCCATCACACACTATTCGCGAAACCATTTATCTGGGCCACTCTAAATGACAGTTAATATTTTAAAAAGCTGTCAAAATATTTTCATTCAATTTGAAGCACTTTATGTGAAATGCAATTTCACCTCTTTCCACCCCTCCTCTACGAACAAAACAACTGCCACCCCCACTTAGCCAGCTGGTTGAACAATTTATTTATTGTGCACCCACAAAAGCCTTCCCCGCTATGTCGTCTGCCCTCACTACGTTGGTGCAGCCAGCCACGGTGCTCGAAGCAAACAGCAATTTTCGACAATTTTCGGTGATTGTCTAATTTCGCTAGTGATTTATGACCACAAACGAACACATGCGACACGAGTACGGCGGGTATGGACGATATGTGTGTAACCCTTAAACTAAACACTGAACGTAACGCAGTATTACCCCCATTTGGCTGTATCTCTGAGTGCAGCATCAAATATTCGGACGGTTATATTATTTCCTTCGGTTTGCTATAAATTCGCATCTTTTTGTTGGTGTTGGTGCTGTTGTTGCAATGCAACGCTTTGTGTGCGCTTTGTTGGGACACACTTTGATGCGTGGCGTCGTAGCGTCTCGCTTTAATTGTTAGCAATAAAATTTATGACCTACAAATAATAGGGCTTCTAAAAGAGTGGCAAGAAACAACTCTTGTTTACAACAAGAGCGGGGTGAGTGAGAAGAGCGTAAAGAAGAAGAGAAGCTCGCATCGTAAAGTATATAGATAATGAATAATTCGTTGATTGCGTGCATTGCCGGCTCATCAGCAGAGGAACCAGCTGAGATGTCCACGCTACTTAGGTGATGGACCGATGAGCGCTCGTCGATAAATTGTAACATTGTCGTTAGCAGGCAAAAGGAACGCATTGGATGTAGTCTTTTTGGAATCCTAAAGGACTGACAAAAAGCACACAGCGTCGGTTCAAACTTGAGCGGAAGCAAAACTGAGAGCACACGGCAGAAGCGGAATACTCACCAAAACAATTTAGTCTATAATCGTTAACTTTTTTCACTTTCCAATGTTAGACACTTTAAAATCGCATATTTCGTAAAGTACCTCCGTTCATTGCGTTCCATCCAAAAAGTCATTGACACTTAATTTCCCATCTTCTCACAGTTTCCCTCGTTTGGTCAGCGGAAGTCGCAAATTCGCAAGTTGTATTTCCGTTAACGACGGCGCGTGTACGCCTAGGACAATGCGAAGAGTCCACGCAAAGTGATAGACAGCGACGAATGACAGTTGCCAGCTTCCGTACGCGCGCACAATTTCCGGCGTGCTTAGGAAACGAGCTTAGATGGAGTTTTTTGTCATCGCACTTTGGTGACAATTAGCACCCGTTCGTATGCATTTGCCGCTACCAGTGGACGTGCGGTGGCTAGAAGTATCTACCATAATTGTACACTTATTTATAGTGCATTTTGTGGTTCATACAAAGTGGCGATTGTTAGCCACTTTGGCATTGCAGACGCCTGCCACCATCATTTAAATACGGCGTTTCTAATAGAAGCAAACGTCGTATAAAAAAACTGTGCAAAAACTTCACATTTGGAATGTCATGCAATCTTTTAACGAGCTAAGAATAACAGCTTAAAAATGTTCCAAACAATTAGAGCTGAGCAGCTCAATTGCTATTTTGAGCAATCCTGAAAGCTTGGAACTTGCCGGCTTTCTTAAAACTATGCTTGTTTTTAAATCGTTCGAAAAAGTATGGACGTGAAAAAATATCAATTTATTCGATGCTAACTGAGTTGTTTATCTTCAAAGGAAACCTGCACCAAATGATATTTTCAGCACAATCCAAGGAGGATTGAAAGGTCTAAAAATCTCTCTCAAGCTCTCGGTCACCTAAATTCCTCTTGACTTTCCGAGCTCTGTAGATATCGTTATATTCCTGTGCGATTACCACCACACGATGGTTCCTAGCTACTAACTTAACTAGCCTTTTCTGAATATTAATATTCACATCCTCAACCTCAAATCCACAAACCTCGATTTGCCTTTAGGAGGACTTCGTAGTTTTGATAATCACCCTTATCTTTTCCATCAATATTGCCACCTTAGATGGGAATACATCTCCATACGCTTCTAGCGGGGTTGGTCCATCTTCCCATGGATGAGTAGGAAAGGTCACCTACTTGGAACGAAAATTTAGTAAAAGGTTTTAAGGTGCTACAGTATCCAGATTGTAGTTGGGCCAGAGTGACAGGACGAGCGTTGTAGTCGGTAAATGCCGTTTATTACCAGTCCGCCAGTTCAAGTTGGTCTGTAATTCCGCGCACTATGCTTTCCTAATTCCAAGTGATCTTGGCGTCAACATCGTTTCTTTATCTTTGTTCCAAGAGATACCGGCTATCGATTTGAGCCTTGCAGTTCTACGTACCGGAATTGCTCGGACTGTATCGATGACTAGATAACTAGATAACTCAAATGGGTATCAAATGTGTCACAGCCAAATAGCGATACTATCACATCCATGAAGAAAAACTAGATATTCTCTTCTATTGGACTCAAACTGTAGACTGTGATATTAAACTAGCAGGATATAGCCCTCAAAAGGCTCCTTAGGTAAGGTAGCATCGGATGGAGCAGCTCCCAGAATTTTTTAGAAAAATTTTGATATTTACGAGCTAATGAAGTTAGGATTCAAGTTCTAAGGGGGAACGACAGTACTGCTACTCTACAGCAGAAAGTTTACAGTCCATACTTGCAGTAATTAATAAAAAAAATATCTATAAAAAAAATTGTAGATCTAATCAATTTAATAATAATAAATCTTTGAGTTATATTTTTTGTTCAGAAATAAAAATTATGTAAGTAAACCGTTATACTTTTTTCGAGTGTTATTTCAGTTATTTTAGTTCTTTTATCTTTATGTTTTAAGTTATTTTTCTTCATCAAAAGTAGTTATTATTTTTCGAGTTTTATATTTTTGATACAGGGGTCGTAGTTATTATAAGTTTTTTTTTAAACTTTTTTTTGTTCAAAAATAAAAATTATATATCGAGTTACACTTTTCTGAACAAAAATTGTTTTGCGAATGTTATTTTTTCGCTCTAAAATAAAAATTATTTTATTAATTGTGATTTTTTGATTACAAATAATTATTATTTTATGAGTTTTACTTTTTTTAAACCACAAATGATTAACATTTGTGGATTTTTATTTTTTCCACCAAAAGTAATCATTATTTTTTCAGTTTATCTATTATTTGATCGATAGTACTTATCTCTCAGAAATAAAAAATAAATTTTTGAGTTTTAGTTTTTTTGCTTACCGAAAAACTTAAACGCCACACCGCCTGGCGAATTACTTACGACTTTTATTTTTGATCAGAAAAATATAACTTGATATATGATAATTTTTTTCTGAGCGAATTTTAAAAATGACGGTGACTCAAACATGGTGAATTTTTTGTACAATTTTTATAATGTTTTTAACTCTAAGTCGCTTTTGCTAATTTTTTATGAAACTCTAATTGATTCTATAACACAAAGTTTATAAATTAAGATTTCAAAAAACTTATATTAATTCAAAAAAGTTTCAGGAAACTTTCAAACTTTTGGATCTTGGAATTTTTCGAAAACTTTTGGGTATGCAGATGTGCGTCTCTTTTGATAATGTGCAAGTACTGTAGTGGCTCGAAATTCCGGTTGGTTTTTGAAAGGTTTTTGAAATTTCGATTTTGGTTACATTTTTGTAATGTGCAAACGATCGCCAATACAAAAAAATAACAAAAATGTACTGGAATTTATGTAAAATCCATCCGTTATTTGGAAAAATGTTCGTAAGACAAAAGTTAAAAATATTGTCAAAAATTAAGAAGAATTATCACTCACTTCAGGGTAATAGGCTGAAATTGAATGATCTTCAGAATTACATTTTTTAGAAATTCTAATTAAAAAGTTTAAAAATTTTATGAAAATTTTTTGAATTTTTATAATTGTTTTTACAAAGTTTGAAATTTTAGTTGGTACACTATTTGTTAAAGAATAAACTAAAATTTGATAAAAAATAAAAAGAAACGACTTAGCGTTAAGCAAATAGCGAATATTGTAAAAAAAAAAATACACCATGTGGTGAGTTGTTCTCTCCCGTATTTGGCAGATTTTAAATTTTTTCATTGATCATTTTAAAATAATCATTATTTTCGATTACTGCTTTTGAAATACTCAAGCGATTAAAGTGCGGAACACCGCACCTGTTAATGGAGTTACAATAAGCCCGTTCGATGTTGTTTTTCGCAGAGATATTAACTACATAGCTCTGTCGGCTTTTCTATTTCAAGAGAGTCGTAAATTCCCTATGAAAACATTGAATTGAACAAGTAATATAAAAGATTATGAACCTATCTATCTACGTAATTGCGTAACTGCGTACATTCTATATATATACCTTCAACTGAATGCTGTACAATTACGAGAATTGCATTCATTCAACGATATTCAATCACGTCATTAAGATGTCAATTGTCAATGGGCGGCACAGATGTGCCCTTGAAATCCAAAAATAATAAAAACAATAGCATTAAAAACAAACTGGTAGCAATTTCACCCACGCAAAGGTACATACATATCGTATACAGCACAAACAAAAACAAACACACACCCTAAGTAATCGATTCAAACAAAGCCAGATTATCGACGGACAATACCTTCGATGCACATACTCGTAAATGTAAATGGGACAATGGCACAAACTGGCAGCAGCGACAGTCGCACAAATCACCGACGATCGATGCAAGCAAACGACAGCAAGAACAACAACAACAACAACAACAAGCGCATAGGTAAAATTACTTTTACATACAACAATTATGTATTGCCGCAGCAGAGCACAATAACAAAACAAAACAAAACCAAACTAAAAAAAAAAGCGAAATATCGATTTCATGCAATTAATGTGCGAGGCGCATTTCAATTGACGATTTAGTGAAAATTTTTCTTTTGTGCAATTTTTGTTTGCGCTTTCCTTTGCATTGTTGTCTTTTGAAGTGGGCAAAGTGATCGAATTTGGTGTTGTAGATGAGGATGTGGGTAGGGCGTGATATGGATGAATATATATAATATAATATATATAATGTATATAACTATGTATTCCGGTTAGTTGATAGGCTCAGAGTATGTTGTTATTATTTTTGGTTTACTTTTGGTAACAGACAGCAGCAGCAGCTGCTACAAGAACAAACAGAATTATGCAGCAGATTTTGTAAAAAAAAAAAAATTAGCTCTGCGCGAAAATTCGAAAATTTTTTCTTTCATTTGATATCAATATCGTTCGTTTTTATTATCTTTGAAAAAAAAGAAGAAAATCTTAAATTTGTTGTAATCGATATTTTAACATTTTCGACAACAGCTTAAGGAATATTTAAAATAAATAATGAGATATCTAAGAAAACGGTGGGTTATTGCTGCATTAAACGAATTATTAATTTTCAAGCAGAAAATGGTTGCGAATTTTGTTGGTAGATTTACTCTGTGCGCTATATTGGCTGTGAAGGGTTAAATGTATAGGAAACTTTATTTTTTTCACAATAAACTAAGTCTTATAATTTTGTACACTTAAATTTTGGTAGTAAAAAATGCGTATTTAAACATTTTGTAAAAAAACTGTATAAAAATATTTAAAAAAAAAATTAAAACTTGCTCTAGTTCTTTTTCGCGGTTAGGCCTCGATATGTGTGTTGCTTGGCGAAATTTTTTCTGCACAATACAGATTTTCACAAATTTATTTGTTTCATTCCAAATTTTCTAAATAATAAATTCCTGTATTTTTCCTGCAATAAAATGTAAATTTTTTCTAGACATATTTGTGTATATAAAGATAAATGAATTTTTATACAAGGACACCAATTTTGCAATGAAATAAGTAAAGTCAGGATTTCTTTAAACTGATTAGAAACCTACATAAAATCTGTTTAAGCCAAAAGTAGTAAATTTTTCTTTAGCGCCAATTCATTTAAATTTATCTTTTAATAGCTGTCAAACGGATATTTGTTTTTGTTTTTTTTTTAGTGTAAATTACTTTGACCGAAACGGAAACTAATTAAAAACTTTTTTTCAAAACAATTATCATTCGATTATATTTTTTTTAAGTTGTGGCAATTGTTTTTTAAAACATCAACCCGATAAAAAATTTTCCAAAGTATTTTAATATCTATAAAAGCTTTAAGATATTTCTCAAACGTATTCTTAAAAGTTCTAAGTTTTGAATTATCCTTTATAATTTGAATTTCCCTATAAAAATTTCTATTAAATTACTTTGAGAGTGACGGAAACTAGGTAGGAACTTTCAATTTTAATTATTATTTTAAAATTGCTATATATATCATCAAAACTTTATTGAAGTTTTTCAAAATATTCTAAAAAATTCTAATATCAGAATTACAATTTTTATTAAACCAAATCTTCTACAATTTACGATATACAGTTTAAGAAAAATTCCTTTAATTTTTTTTCAAATTTCAAAATTTTTAAAAACTTTTTTCTTAACGCTTTTATTACTTTTTCGAATTTTTGAAATACTCTTTATAATTTTTGTTAATTAAAACTTTATTTAAGTTTTTAAAAATATTCAAAAAAAATTCTAATATCAGAATCGCAAATTTCGTTCAAACAAATATTCTAAGATTTACCATTTACAGTTTAAGAAAAATTCATTTAATTTTTTTTTAAATTTCAAAATTTTTATAAATTTTTTTCTTAACGCTTTTAGTACTTTTTCGAATTTTTGAAATACTCTTTATAATATTTATTATTTAAAACTTTATTTAAGTTTTTCAAAATATTCAAAAAATTGTAATATCAGAATCGCAAATTTTATTCAAAAAAATATTCTAAGATTTACCATTTACAGTTTAAGAAAAATTCATTTAATTTTTTTTCAAATTTCAAAATTTTTATAAATTTTTTTCTTAACGAAATACTTTTTATGATTTTGAATTTTCCTCTCTGAGAGAAACAGAGATTAATTATTCAATTATTTTTTTAATGCTATGAAACATGCTTTTTGTTAATTAAAACTTTATTTAAGTTTTTTAAAATGTGCAAAAAACTTAATATTTGAATCACAATGGTGTTTTTTAAACAAATATTTTACAATTACCCTTTACTTATTAAAAAGAAAAGAAGTTTAATTATTTAAAAAACAACTTTTTTAGCTATTTTTTAGAACTTTTTTTTATCATATTTTAATACTGCGATAATTGTTTTTTAAAAGGTTTATTTCATTTTTTCAAAGAATTCTAAAGAGTTAAAATTTTTAATAAATATTTTTTTAAACAGATATTTAATTTAACAATTTTGTCTATATTTTTCCATATTTGAAACTTTCAATTTCAAACTAAATATACTAAGAAATTCGTTTGTTTAATGCAAAAAAACTTTTTTTTTAATTTTTCTCTTTTACTTCTTTTTCATCTTCGAACGAAAAATTACGCTGAAGATGGCACAACATCGAAACCGGCTTGTTTCCAAACCAAACTTGACAAGGAATACGGAAAATCGTTTTAATATACAACAATTTGTCTATTGCTTAACATATTGCTTAGCTTGTTTTTTTTTTAATTTTCAAAATGTTAAATAGAAAATAAAAAGAAATTAAATTACATAAAAATAATAATATAATTCTAAAAACTAGTTACACAAAATCCTTGTTAAAATACTCCGATTATTTCCGAAACAATGCAACCAGTAATGCACCTCAAATCTTCCAACACTCCCAAACTTTTTCTTGCATGTTATCTTCACTCATCTTACGTCGTCCGCACCAGCTACGAGTAATATCGAATTTCACCGCAGTCGCTGCCTACACCGCGGTCACTTGCCTTTAATAAACCAGGCTGTGGCAATGAGCTACTTCAATATCTCAATGCTTCAATGCGCATTGCTGCCTAAGCTCTTCATTTACTTTAATAAAATTATTTGAGTATTTAGCAAATTACGTTTTTTGCCGCAAGTATTCATTCAAGCGATCGGTGCGATCAAAGCGCAAAAGCCGCCTTCGACGACGACGACGACGACGACGACAATGATAAAGAACAAGAGCAAGGAGAACGCTGGAAGGCATATCCTGCGCGTCGCTTGTTGGCTGTCGGCATTTCGCATCTCTTACCTGAGCGACAACGAGACGGATGTTTGAGGAAGTTTGTGCTTTTTTTTTTGTTGCCCTAGCAATATTTTTTGTATTTTCATACTTATTTAATTTCATTTATTTTTCAGTGATTTTTACAATTTTTTGCTGCTATGTACAAACTCTCCGCCAACTTGCCGCCATTGCTGTTGTCTTTACTCTTTGTACCAACGCTTCTAACCGTTCGGCTGGTTGAAAACTTTGCGCAGCTCTTTAACCGACGCTTTGCTCTTGTGGATTATTATATCCTGCGCATTCAAGTTGAAGCACTCGTGTCATCTGCGACAAGTCGACATCCTCATCAGTTCGCATTTGAATTGCAGTGAAATGAAATCTATAATTTAACTCTGCTCTGCTTCAAATGAATGCTGAATACTCTGCGTATGTATGAAAATATCTGCTCACGTGCTTTGTTCTCAGCCAAGCTTCTTTTCCAAGCCACTTAATTAGGCGGCTATTGTATCACGGCGGCTGTCTTTGTAAGCTGAGTGTTAGACCTTCAAACCTTTTTTTATGAGCTATTTTTTGTATTTTTTTTTTTGTAGATCTAATTATGCAAATTTGTACTTTGACAGCTAAATGTCAGGCTAATCTCGTATTGTGTTACTAAAGGTTGTTTATTGTAGCTCGAATATAGACCGGAATAAGCTATTTTTTATTTCAAGGAAGTGAATGCCTCGAAATAGAACTAAGTTTGCTTTGAGTAGGGTACACAGATATATTATATCGCAATTTTTGGCTCAACTTTAAATAAATATGAGTTAATCCTTAAGCCGATTCCAAATAATTAAACTCAGTAAAAGTCGCCTTTCAATCTCATTTCTGTATCAGCAGCGTCTTTGTATCAGTAAAATACTCTAGAAAATAGTTCTGAGGGATCGGCGCTGAACTCGGGGATTTATGGGGTAGCGCGTGTTACCTGGATGCAAGTGCTCGTCGTAGCAGAATTTTTTTTAGTTATGAGAGTGGAAACATGCTTTCTTTTTTAGCAGGCTGTTTTGCATTTGGTAATTTTTGGTGATCGTGATACTTGGATGAACAAAGTAGCAATGGCGCCAGGTGATACTTTTGTAGAGAACGTTTGAAGTTGCGGTCGAGGAATTGGAGACCATATTAGCCGAGTAACCTATGGTCGAAGCAATCTCTGAACGAGCATCCATTGCTGTTCTTCTCCTTGTTGAACTTGCTGTCGATCTGCGATCGGAACTTAGCTTTGTGGTTCTGACTTCGTGGCAAGGTAGCTTGGAGTACAAGAGAAGTTCATTTCTTCTCTCGTCGAAGTCTTTTATTTTCATTTATCGGCACACCAACTAGCCCCGAGTTTGTAATAAATTGACGCGAAGTTCTTTAAAATATATATAGGCGAAATATATCCTTCTAAATGCAGAGTGCATTTTGATATTCTTCCACAAAAATGAAAACACGTGTAGTTCTGAACGGGTTCGTCTATTCAATAGTTAAAAGGCTTTGAATTCCGCCTGGCGAAGAGTGTACATTCAAATGAAACAAGCTCAGACATTCCATCATCTTCTGCACAAACAATTGGCTGATTTCAATTAATCAAAGTTTCGAGGGTCGGAACTGGATCTGTCGAACAAAGTGAAATATCTTGGTGTTATCATGGACCCCAATCTTAATTGGTGGCTGAATATCGAAAAGTGTCCAAGGAAGGCCTCGGTGGCTCTCTACGCAATTAAAATAATGTTAGGCAATAGATGGGGTTTAAAACAAAAAATTATACACTGGATGTACACTGCTATAGTCTGACCCACTTTTTTTAAAGGGGCACTGGTCTGGTGGCCAGCTCTTACTAAGGATTACGTTGTTAAGAAACTATACTGAATCCAAGGGGTAGCAACCATTGGAGTAATGCTATCAGATCACGAGCTTTGAGATTCTGAAAAGAACGGACATTCGGGCCAAACTTCATTCTCAACGCACTTCCGGCTGAGATTAAAGCGATGCCCTTTGACACTACCTAGACAAAGACTTGGGTTAACCACCCACTCCGCACGAATTTCCGTAGCCGCATGTAGTGGAAGTCTCATGGAAGGAGTCCAACCGTTCGACGGATTAACTGTCAGCACGGACGGGTCAAGGATGGAATGCGGGGTAGGAGCAGTGATTTTCATTGAGAAATATGAACAAAAATGTTTCTTTCGCCTGTCGGTTCATGTAAGCACCTTGCAGGACGAAGCGTTCGTGATAAAGGAGGCAGTAAGATGCAAAAAGCAAATGGCACCCGCGAGAACTTAGGTAAATATCGTCTCAGATAACCATGCGGCTATTCAAGCAATGTCTTCTACCTCGGTCAGATCGCAACTAGTTGATGTGTGCAGCACTCTGATATGGGCCTAGCGGCATATGGACATTTACGGTAATGAAACAGCAGACGAATTGGCTAGGTGCGGCAGTGCAATGAGCATGTCCCACGAGGTAGACATAGGTGCCACGCTTAAAGAGTTCAAAAGTAGAATTACAGAATCTAACTACTCAAAAGCTAAACAGATCGTATAGGATTACCCGGCAGTTTTGGGTGTCCTACGAACCGTCTAAAATCAGTGCTATTTTAGGACTGAGCAAAGAAAATGCCTACAAACTCACGGGCACCGTCTCTTAGGAGTTCTTGCCGAAAGAATCGGCTTACCTTACAACAGGTTCCGTCGCAGCAGCGAAGACCCGGAGTGAAGAGAGATAGTTAAACATTTACTGCGCGAGTGCCCAGCTCTCGCTAGGATGAGGCTTAAGACACTCAATGCCGAACATTTTCGAGTGCAACCGCCTTCCTCTGTATATATAGCAAATTTGCTAATTGCTTGTGACCAGGATGACAATCACTTAAAGCAACCAACCATACAAACTCTCAACTCTACCTAAGTGGACTCGCAAATGATTATTGTCGTTTAGGTAATCAGTGGCTAGTCTGCAGTTGGGCCTACATAATAGATGACATCATTACCACTAAGTGCGTACAAATCTTCGCTTTTCTGGAGGGCCCACAATACAAACTCCGTTTTGATTTTACCAGCATAATATTCAAGCAACTGCAACTGGAAAATGAAAATCTTATAAGCCTGGTCAAGTAAAGCCGCTCATTATAAAATTTACCAAAAAATGTTTACTGCTTTCGGTGACATCGTCGAATTAGTCGTAATTTGAAAAACTGCCGGCAGTAAAATATCTTCAAATCAAAAATTATAACATTCATTAAAATAAATTTAATTCAATTAACAATATAAATAAATATACCCATAACTCAATTGCTCCTCTTTTCTACAATTCGCTGCTGCTTAGTTTTGCTTATCAATCGGTTGATCTACGCCTCGGTCAGGTGCATTGAAATAATCAGCAAATTGGCGTTTGTTCATATCTTACTTTATCTTCATCTTCTACTACACATCTATCCAGCACATACTCCGTGGTGCCCCCGTGGAGAAGGTGAGCGTGAGCGGGTGAGCGAGTGTGAGGAGATATAAAGGAGGGGCAGCTGAGCTGATTTCAGCCGCAACAGGCAATTTACAAATTAATAATAACGTGTGGGGCCTTGGCGCCACACTTGCCATATCAACAACAACAACAACAACAATAACAACAACAATAACAACAGCAGCACTACATAATAAATATTTGTGAAGTAAGAATGAGGGAAGAAACCTTGTTAACAACATGCAGCCACAACAAACAAGACTATTAACAAAAACCAACAACAAACGCTTTTGAGCACTGAAAAAATACACAAAATTAACAACCCAATTTCAGCTGAGCCCGTTTAGTTGCTTGTTGTGCTGCGCTCGTTAACGCTTTGCAACCTTTTCTTCGACCAATATTGCAGTCGTTGGTGCTGTGCGCATTGTTGTAGCCAAATAAATGACCCAAAATAATTTGATCTTCTTCTGTTTGACGGAGCAAAGCAATGACTGAGTCACTTGTCCAGTTCGCTACAATAATGTGTGGCTAGTTGTTAGTGCTGCTGATTTAGCTGATGTGTGTGTGTTTCTTTTTTGTTTTTTTTTTTTGTTGTTTTGTAGTCGCTACTGTTCCCGTCGGTGGTCCACTGCATTCACAAATGATACCTCGTTAAGTTCGAAATAAATGTGAAGCTGAATGAATGATTTTGAATTAGAAATTTGATGAAAGCTAAGAAATTGTAGATTTTTTTTATGCATACAATGATGACTTCAGTGTTAGTGCGATGTGCGTTGAAATGGGAGGCGTGAAGAGAAGATAGATTCAATTTTGCTAACAATTTTTGTATTTGTACAGTATAAAAAAAAACACCTTTTGGACATAATGTTGGGCAAGGAATTCGATTAACAATGGGGAAACAAAATAGTAAATTTTGCTGAAATTTTATGCCAGAAACTTACTCTATGTTTCCTAAATAGCTTTGGAACACACTCCCTACAATTTTTTCCTAATACTTATTTGTATAACCGCTGAAAGGTCTCGGTTTTTTTTTGGGAAAACTGGAGACTGCCACCGCCCGGCAACTTTTTGCGGCTACATCAGAGTTGTCAAATTCTCAGTGGAATTAATTGAAAAGAAGGAAAGATGTGCAGGCTTCGGTATATCGGATGTAGTGAACGGCAGTATAGGTTAAACCTAAGCTTCCACCACCGACCGCTATAAGTCTTAATAACTGAAGAGTCTCAGGCAATTCTATGTTTGAAGCAAAGCCAAATTTCGGTAACAAAACTCCTCTGCGGTATCCAATGTAGCATGGATGCGAGATGATCCTACAAATGGAACTTCGCATTCCACACTCTACACTCTTAGGGTTCAATGAAGAAGGGAGAAACCGCAGTCGGTATTAGTGCACGTGACTTGCTGATTAGACATATCGTAACTATGCGAAATGACTGAAACGTTCTCCAAATGGATATCTCTGCTAAAGTGCGGGTTTGATTTGGCTATAAATGGCTATAGTCTGGCATAGGCGGTATAGGCGGTACAGTAAAACCGCCAATGTCTACAAGCCCTACCAATTTATCTATTCGTGAGAGATATTGACGAGAACTAAAAGAGTCTAAAAGTTACCTATAGGCTGTATAGTTAAACCTTTTACAAAGTATTCACATTTTATCACAAGCAGTTCTACGTTTTTCTTCCAGAATGTTTGATATATCACTCGTCTCAGCGGTCTCTCTAACGGCATGCAGACAAACCAAATGAAAATAAATGAACAGTTCATTCTGAAAATGAACAGAGATTTTCGAGTTGTACAAAGAAGTAAACATCGTAAATTTCGCTTTTGCGAAGCAATTCGAATGGAGACGCTGTAGGAAGTCAAACAAAAAATCTGGCAATAAAGTCTTAATAAATCTAATAAATAAATAAGTACAACAGTTAAAAAACCAAGTCACTGCACATAGTTGTTTGTTGGCAGAGCGTTGATTGACCCCACCCCAGCAAACACGAACAGTCTAATTGATAGACGCGCGTGTGGTCGCAACAAAACCACACTTTCCTTTCAAACCGCTGCGGGGCTAACGTTGTTAACAAGCAAAAAATAATCAGAAGAAAATGATGAGCGAATAATAAACAAAATAATTAAATACTACACAAAAAAAAAAGAAGCATGAAAGGCACAAAAAATTGAAATCCGAAAAAAGGAAGAAAGCAAAAAAAAAAAACGCAGCTCTAAAGAAATCTCTCTATTAAAATTGGCCGTGACTGAAGTCAAAGTAATTGCAAAGCATGTGGTGGTGCTGGTGGTGGTGCTGGTGGTGGCGGTGTTGGTGGCGCTGCGTTGGCCAAACCACAAGACCACACCAAATTTAATTGCCGCGCATGCGCCGTTGCCGTAAACGGCGTGGAGTGGTTGCGCTACTTGTTAATTTTGTGATTACATTTTGGTTTGGCTGCTTCTTTTAGATTGGTTTTTTTTTTTTTTTTGTTGTCGTGCACTTTAACGAGCTGGCGAATTGCCCGGCCACACATCAAAAACTTAATAACTTCTTCAACTTGGGCGAGAAAGCCCAAAAAATTGTCCAGTGAAAATAAAAACAAGCAAGCGTGTACACATGCGCAGGAAAACCTGCTACTGCAGTAGATACATATGTAGCTCTCGCTGCGAGTACCGACGCACGCAAACCAATCAATCACCTTCCTCAGTTCTCCAGCTTTGGGCAGTAACAGTTTTCATAGTAACGGTGTTGAAGTTGGTGGGCATTTGGTGATGGCAAAGCAATGTGATGCCAACACACGACAAACGGCAGCGCAGCTTCGAAGCAAGACGAGCAGCTGGCGAAGTCAATTGACGTTCTTTCACCCATTTCTTCGCGATACTTGAATCTCGCCTAATGTTACATTAATTAATAAAAAATAAATACAAAGAGAAAGGTATTACAAATTTTATTGATAATGAGTTCATTATGGGCGAATGGCATCCGCTTGTAAAAAAAACCAAAAATTGAGAAATTATGTTTAAAAATTTCATGGGACCACACACACACACCCCAAAACACAATGACTGAGACGAGACGCTTTGATTAGACTATAAATTTCGGAAGCGCGTTGGCGGAAGAGGAACTTTGTTCAGCTAATTAAATACTAAATGAAAACGATATAAACGTAAGCAGAATGTTATAATCTAGCCACACGCACTTGTTAGCCGCTAGCAAGTCTAAGACAATCCAATGGAGTACCATATAGAAGATTCCATGGTTAGATGCTTGAGTCTGAATTATCTCATAACTGTACCGCAACTTATCTTTGTCTCATCTGAACGTCCAAGAATACGAGTATCTTTTAAAATTGGTCTAACATTGGTGAACAAATTGTGAAATGAATGCCGTTATTGTAATAAGAATTAATTTTTCTCAGAACATATAGGGACATGCCACTATTGCAAAAGTTGGGGTGGACTATAAAAGACCTAACCATCAGATCGCGAAGATCGAATTTAGCTGCAATTTCAAAATAAATTTCCCTGGCAGAAATTACTGAGAATTTGGCACGATTTTAAGCACCGACGAGATTCCGATGTTGGTGTTGGTTTAGGGCTAGCTACAACCATCTAGATCAGCTCACCCATGGTCGTTAACTTCAAACTCATCTAAGGGGAGGCCCAGGAAACGTGCTGTTTCGGTAGGGTTGGACCATAGCCTACTACAATATCCAGATCTTAATAGAGGCAGATTGATGCGGGACTCTCGAGGCAGCTGAAGCTCTTCGTCTGCTATGGATGGTGGTGTGGCAGCACTCACAGGACGAGAGTTCATGAAGTTGGTAGTTCACTCTCGGCGATCCGATATCTAGAGTCTCTTCGACAACAAATATTCTCAACTTATACTGGGTTCTGGGGCATAGTGGTATCTCGGGAACCGAGGAAGCGGACGAGTGTGCAAAAAGAGGATCTGAGGCAGGTCTATGGAAAACAAGCTCGAGTATAAAACCCTTCTTTAGATTCCTAACCTCGCAAGTTGAGGAAAGGGCCAGATCAGCTATGAGCAGCAGAGAAATCTGGACACATCCATATTCACTTTGGGGATCACTCAATGAACGAAGAGCACGGAGTCTACTGAGATTTACAAAACCTTGCATTGCCTGCCATCAGCCACTTGGCCGCATAACGATTTCTGTAGGAGATGTACAGAGAAAGAAGATGGAGAGTCCATTAATTTTGGGTGACCACTTCTTCCACGACCTAGACAACTTAGCTGTCATGTTCCAGCGACTTTTGGGATTCGGGGGAAAATATAGCGATGATTTAAGGACGTTAAGGATAGGGGGGAATCCTCTTGTGACCATCAGAATGGGCCCTATGGTCACCGAGTGAACTCGTTACGAGAGCAGCCCACAGCATTTGTATAATGTGAAAGAACACTCTCATACACTTCACGACAAGTGTGCTAGAGCAAGCGACCTTGCTGGGTGTAAATTCTTGACGATCAGGAGTGTCGAGTAAAAGTGAGAGTTACCTCCGACGTCATCCTGCAAAGTCTGAGTAGGACAGAGCTTTATCGAAAAGACAAATAAAATATGGGCAACTGAACAACTGGGACATCACGGTAAATCATGCAATTTTATTCGCCTGCAGCGCCTTTTCCTCAGCCAGGAGGCTTGAATAACCACTGTCCACTGCTTAATAGGAATGCATGACAATAAGATGTAACTGTAGACAAGTGAAATCTGTCACGGGCGCTGCGATGAAGAAGTGGTCTAAAATATTCAGCACTATCTAGGATATTGTCTTGCTTTTGCCAAGATGTCTTTGGTTGTTCAGCTGACTTGAGTTGCTGATGGACGTTGAAGGATTTCTTAGATATCTCAAACTTATTAACTGGCTCCATTTTTAGAGCAGCGTAAGGGCGGATAGGAAGGCTCAATAATAGCATCATAACGGGTCAAAAGATCTAAGTATGCTTTCCTCTTGGACAAAGATTTAGTCAGCCACACCAACCTAACATAACCTAACATATTTCATCAGACACTCGATATATCTACTTATAGGTTTAAATCAGAAATAACATGTTTTCAGAAAAATTTAAAGGTATCAAGAGAGGAATGGAAGGACAGGAAGGGGCGCCATTTTTTCTACTAACGATTTCTACTACACAAGGCAGTGAGTGTAGTGATATATTGTACAATTTTCTAGGAGAGTTATCTGCTGTGAGTGTGTCAAATGCTTAGCGATCACTTGAAACCACCACTTCCAAAACAACAAAAATAATGTTACAAAATCTTCCGCTTTTCCTGCACTTATTTGCCCCCTTTTTCGAACTGACAATGCAGACATGAAGACATCTTTCGCATTGAGTTGTTACAACAGCAAAAGAAAGAAGGCAGCATAAAACCAGTAAATGTTTAGCCAAGAAACAGATATACATACATATGTATGTCATAGCTAGAAAAGCTGGCCTAGCGGAGATGTGTGTGGCAACAGTGTTGCAATTAGAAAAATTGCTAGTTATTACAAAGTGAGTGCAAAGAGTTTTTTTTTCCTACCCTCAACTGCTGACTGGCCAACATTGCCACTGCTGTTGTTATTTATGTCACGAATTTGTCTAAGCTGCAATTCCGCCTCCTCGAAGACGAGCGACTGATCGCATGATCGCATGATCGCCTGATCGACTATTTCACAACATTTGCTCTACTTTTGTGTTGTATTCTGTTGTGTGGTTGTTGTTGCTACTACTGCTACTGCTGATTTACTATCAAAAACATTTTGTTTGAATTGTTGCTGCTGTTGTCTTTATTATCCACGCGCTACGTGTCGACGTTTATGTTGCATGCTGGCCTTTGCTTCCTCAATTCAGGAAGCGCAACACAGCTCGGCTGAAGTTTGGTCGATGGTGACAGCGGCGTAGCGGAAAAGTAGTCTAAGACAAAGTAGCAGCGGTAGCTGTGTAGCTGTGGCGGTCGTTATTGCATGCAGCAGGAAGTTCGACAGGCAACAGTTGTTAGAAACAACAGCAACAACAAAACAACTTTTTCAAACAAATTGCGCCACAACAAATACTCGTATCGCCTGACTTCACGCTTGACTAGTGGCAGACAAGTAGTCAGCAGACCGATCGGCCAGCTAGCAAGCCAAATGGTGACAACATCACAACAGGAATACAACAACACTAACGCTAAATTAAAGAAGCTTAGACAACGAAAAACAAAAACAAAAATAAAAAGCGGCAGAAAAACCACATCAGTGGCACTGACTGCTGCGGAACTAAATTTGTATGTTGTATGTTCATTGGTAGCCGCCGCCGTCGCTACTGGCTGAGTGACAAGTGGCACGCACGCAAGCACGCAATATGCTTCGTATAGCAGGGACAACAACAAATAACAGAGTAAGAGACCTGTGGTAGAGAATGTACTGGCTGAAGTTATTAAAAAAAAAAGTGTGCACAAATAATAAATAAAAAATAATAAATAAAAAATTTAAAATTATACGGCAACAACAACTGTCGCAATTTCATGCACCAATTACGCGCCACAAATGAAATTCTTTCTAATTTACAGTTCTTGCATAGCGGCGGCAAATGCGGCTTCGTTGGGCTGCGTCGGCGACTAAACACAATATTTTTGAATGGTGCAGCGCGTTAATTTAGAGAAGGGAAATATGTCATTGAGAGTGAGTAAAATTTATTCGAAGAAAATCAGAAATAACATAAATTTGTAATTATAAAAAATTTTTTAATTTTTCGGAAAAATGATTTGTTGTAAAAGTTTAAAAACATGTATTAAGTGATGTAGTTCTTTGGTTTCGGAATGAGTTAAACAAATTTTTAAAATTACTTTAATTAGACCCACCCTTAAAACTGTAAATTATTTCTTTTTCAAACTATTTTTTATTCGAAAAGCGTACTGAAACTAATGTTTTTGTTTTAACAAGAATTTAAAAAACTTTTGAAATTATTGCAGAAAAATTACAAAAATTTTAAATATTTTAAACTTAACTGTAAATTCGTTTTTGTGGAATATTTTTTGTTAATCAGCTATTTAAATAAATTGGTTTTCATCACAGAGAAAATTTAAAAAATTAAACATTTAAATACTATAATAGAATAAATAATTGTTGCAGAGATAAATAAAGCGTGTAATGAGATTAATAATTTTCGGAAATTCAATAATTTTTGAAATTTTAATAAAATTGTCCCAATTTGTTTGTAAAAATTTAGGAGCATATATTGCTTTCGGTAAGAGTTTTAAAAAAATTTCGAAAATTATTTTAGTATATAGCATATATATGTATGTACATACATATGTATATCTAAATATGTAAATCATTTATTTTTCCAACTAATTTTTTTACTACTGAAATATTTTTTTTTAAATGATGTATTGAATAATTTTTTAATGTTTTGCACAGAATTTGAAACATTTCTGAAACTATAGCAGAGAAAATTTTAAAAAATTTTGAAATTTGCTATAATCATTTAAAAAATAAATTTGGTCCCTCGTTAAGTAAAACGTGTATTGAGATTAATAAAATTCTGAAATTATTGCAGAGAAAAATTAAAAAACTAAAAAAAAAATTGAGCTTACTATTATTAAACATTTCTTTTTAACTGTAAAAACTTTTTTCGCACAATTTTTTAGTCATGTATCGAATGTGCAATTATATCATAGACAATTTAAGAAACTTCTGAATGCATATGCATTTAATTTTGTTTGAAAAATTAATAAAAGTAATACATATATTGACAATTGAAAGTTTATTTTATTTTGGTATTGATTTCAAAACACTTCTCAAATTATTGAGGATAAATCTATTTTTTTTTAACTACGAGTCATTTACAAATTGTTTAAATATGTTTAGCAATTCGATCACCTCTGCATTGAGCTTAGAAAATTTCTGCAATTATTGTAGAAGAAAATTGATAAAAATTCTATCCTTTTATCTTTGAGCCTTTTTGTATATAATTTTTTTAGACATGTAGTGAATTTGAAATTATCAGAGAGACAATTTAAGGTTTTGCTAAAATTACTACAATTAAATAAATGTAAAAATTTGTTGTAAAAACTAGTACAACATGTATTGAGATTTAAAATTTTTTTGTTTTGGCATTAATTTTAAAACACTGCTAAAATTATTGAGAGTAAATATGTATGTATATATATTTCGCTAACTTGGGGTCCTTAACATTTTTTTCCGAAACCATACTTTTAGCAATTCGACCACTATATTAGAAACTTATTCAAAATATGTTCAAATTTCTATACAGTACAATTCATTATTAATTATTTAAAAATTTAGATAATACCAAATTAATATTTATAGTAGTAACTTACCCAATTTAGCCTTAAATACATACGAAAAGTGTTTGCCGTATTCTGAAAGGATCAATAATTTTAGAAGTTTTTTTCACTCAGGCGAAAATTTGTTGAAAACACTGATCACTGACTTTTATTTTCACTATTTTTTTCATTATTTAATGACAAATTAATTGAATCGCACGTTTCTTGAAAGCCGATAGACGTGTCTGCTTAAAATCTCAACTACAACCTACTACAAATATACAAATTGAAACTCTTCTGTGCAGCACGAATACAACCAACACAGCCTACGCCAAATCAAACTTTGTTGCTGGGTATTTTGTGTGTGTAAAATTGAGGCTATTTGGTTTCTTATTTATTTGCTATGCAATTATATTTATAACCTAATTAATTAGCGCAAAAATCGGTGCAAAGATCACGGCTTACGGACTCTCCGGCTGACTACGACACTTCATTTGTATTTTTACTACAATTTGTTGTTGCGACTGCCCACACTACAAGGACGGCCCGCACACATTTCTTTACATGCAAATAGGCATTGCTCAGACCACACAAATCACTTCCCTTCATAGAATATAACTTAATGCTTTATTATAAAACTAAAATATTGGCAAAAGTGCAAAAAAGATGCACGAATTTAAGATTTTTCACTTTTAGCTAATTGGCGGCACACTCGTTTGACAGCTGCGGAAACTGAGTAGTTACAATATACAGAAATAGAAATACGGATACCACGCAGGGTTGCACGCATTTTTGAAATTTAATTTTAGGTTTAGTAATAAAATGTAATGATTAAGTTAATTGAAATCATCTTTTAAGTGGGTGGATGTGTTGTTGATATTGATTTAAATATACATATGTACATACAATTTTAAAAAATATTATAAGAGCCAATATGAAACTACTCCAATTTTTTTGTAAACAATGATGTTAAAAATTTTAGCAATGTAGTTTTGCAAAAGAGTTATTATTATCTGTAAAAAATCGACACAAAAGGCTAATTATCGCTTTAGTGATACAACGACAACTATAGACAATGCCTGCAAACTTAGTCCCCATTCACATAGCGCAATTGTTAAGTTGATTTTGGCACTCCTTTCTGTTTTTAAATAATGCACTATAAATAAATTTTTATTGTAACACAAATTTGTATACTTTGCTATGCATAACATGGTATGGTTTCATTAATTATTGTCTCTGAAAATTCTTGAAAATACTAATACTAGTTTGAAACTTTGTCTAAATGTAAAATGTGTTTTACTGATTATTTTTACTTTATCATATATACACTTATAAATATTACAAAAAACTAACAAAAAGCTAAAACGTTCCATAAATCACCTTAAATCTTTATTATCCTGTGCTTACGCTATCCTTTAAGTTTCATATACTTTATCAAATAAATCATGGATTGTCGTAGCGTTGAAATCGCACGTTTTCTTTTCAAAGTTGAACAAAGCTATAGAGCACAATTTTAATGAAATTAGTTCCTTTAACTATATGGCAATCACGATTTAAAATATCTTAACACTTTATAAATTATATTTTTATAAATTTGACCTAATGAAAATCAAACATTATTCACTTGGGTAGCTCTACTTCTTGTTCTTGTTTTTGAAATGCAAACAAAACACTAATATTTTTTTATAAATAACTTTATTCATTCTAATGAGGAAATTATCAAAAATATATGTGGGAAGTAAATTTTTGATTATTTATTTATTCATTCCCTGTACAATTCAAATTATATGTATTTTATTTTTGTTATTTACCCAAAATATAAAATTTACTATATTTACAATTGACAATATCAAATAAAACAAATCGTGAATTACGCTATTCTCAACACTTTTACAATCATTCGGATGCTGCTTACATACGGCAACACTATTGCCGCCATATCCCGTTATGTGTCAGTTTCCTTTTTGTGAATTTGCAAACGTCTGCTATTGAGCAACCGCAAGTGAAAAGTTTGAAAATTTAATTAAATGTCGCGGTTGCTCGCGGTTTTTGTTAATAATATAATAGTTCCGATAGTGCTTTATCGATTTAATGAAACAAATTCATGCGGGCGTTGTTTGTAAGTGTTAATTTTGCGTGTGTAAAAGTGATCGCCACTTGTCGGTGCAGGCGAATGCGGTGTTTGCGAATTTAGTGGTTTATTGTGTGAAAATAAGAATAACCTAGTTGCGTTTTAATATTAACCATTAAAAAGGTGAGCTTTCTTAAAAATTTAAGTCAAAATTTATGAAAATGTGTTATTAGAAAATATAATTGCATGCTTGAGGTGTAGCTGCCAGCTAAGGCGTCCGACTTGTTGAAGCGCACAGTTACAGTTTGAGTAGCACTGGGCTATGCGAACTATGATGGGCAAATTGTTTGGCATGATGAAGAAATTGAGGGTTCGATGAAAATTTATGTTTTCGATCTCTTAAACAAAATTATATGAGATAATTAATTAAAACAGCTTTGAATTATTATTACGGTAAATAAAATGCTAGCCACTAAGCAATAGTTTTTCAAAGTTGAAGTTTCTAAAGAAGAATTATGTAATTTGTTTAAGATTTAAAATTTTTTTCAAATATAAGACTTTTTACAAATATAATATAAAGATTAATCATAGCCTTAAAAAACTTAAATTTTCAAGTTTCATAAATTTTTGTACGTTTAAGATGTGTATTCTTTTAAGAATATATAGAAAATGCAAAAAAAAAAATTCAATGAAAACCTTTTAAAAATTTTATAATTTTTCTTAGCCTATAAAAGTTGAATGTTTTTTGAAAAAAAAAAAAATTGATTTTTAAAGCGTCAGTGAAAGCAGAAAAAAGTAGTTTTTAGAAGCTAGCGAATCATACAATATTAAATTTTACGCACATTTTGAAAACGTACTAAAAATTTAGAGTTTGTTTAGAAGTTGTCGCAAAGAATATGGATATTCTGAAAATTTTGAAAACATTTAAAAATAATTGTTTTTTCGGTTAAGCCTTAAAACTTACATTACAAAAAAAATTATATCACCTGTTATTTAAATAAAAAAATTTTCACCGGCTAATGCACGCACATACATACATACATACATCTGTTTGTACTTTTCTGCACTAAATTGTTTATTCTAAATTGAATTTGAAGTTTGTCAATATACATACATATGCATATAATATTGTCCATTAATTTTTGAAGTGACAACTAAAATTTTCGATTTTTGAAATTGAGAAAATATGTTATACAAAATAATAAAATGAAATTATTTCGATTTTTGAAGTTTGTTAGTAAATTTTATAAAAATTTTAGATTTTTTTTTAAATTTTTAGAAAATGAAATTTATTATTTTCAACAAATTCTAAAAAAAACATCAAAAATTTTAATTTTAAAATTTTCCATACGTTTCCAAAGTGTTTTGCTGTTTTCTATAAATTCTTAAATTTAGACCAACTTTTATAAAAAATATTGAACTTTTCTAATTAAATTTTTATAATGTTTCATAATATTTTTTTTACTATTTTCTATAGGTTCGCAAAATAATATATAAAACTAAAAATTAGATTTTTAAAATTATGAGTAAAATAAAATATAAAAATGTTAAATATTTTCACAATATATTTTCACAAATTTCTTAAAAAATCGTAAAATATGAAAATCTTCGATTTTTAAGATTATGATTAAATTTAAAAAATTTGAATTATTCGCGAAAAATTTGATTATTACGATTTAGGAGTGAGGCAGCAAAGAAATGTTTTTCAAAATTTAGTCGCAAAGCTAATTTAAGATTGAAGAGCAAGAAGTTAAAGCTAACAGTAAAGTTAATCAATTTTATACATTTGTAATTCTCAATTAAAAAATACCAATTTTCCAATTTATATTTATTATATTTATTCAACCCACTAATTTTTTTGGTCTAAAAAACATTTTGAAATTGAATTTTTTTAAATTCTTTTATCACATTCATATGGAATTATAAAATTAAATCAAGTGTTTCCGTGGTAAGTGTTACATTAATAAAAAGTTTGAGTGAAAAAGCAAGAGATGATCGACAAGCTCTTTACAATCCTGCATTCTGCTAACCTTTATCACCTTTCGCAAACTTTGGCGCCTCCAGTGCTTAACGCGGAATTCACTTCCCACAAGAAAACTTTATTCTAGCAGGCAATTTTTGTTTATCTCCATTTTTCGGTGGCACTTGCGGCAGCTACAAATAGCCACTCCAAACCGAGCTGGCAACCAAGTCATCAACATTGTGATTTTCTGACATTTATGACTGACGTTTGTGTGCCATGATGCAATATGACAGCAGCGCCGCTACCGCCACCGCCGTCGCCACCACCAAACACAAGTGACAATCAACACAGCTGAAACAACAATCATACATCTCACATATTATGGGGGCAGATAAAATCAGAGGCAAGGCACACAAGTGCCATAACAGAGCGCCTTTAAAAAGTAGCCAGGCGGCGGGCGACACCCAGTAGCCACCGAACACCAACTATCGGCTCAACTGTTGCCTGATTTCTGATTTCTGCGAATTTTTGATGAGCTGACATTGCGCGCTTTTGTACTTTTGCCGCTCATCACTGGCGCTACTGTTTTTACGCTTTCAATCGAGCGTTTAAAGGCGCGCACTGTGGCGCATGCCTGCATTGACGCAGATGCGGACGCGGATGCCGCCACCGCCACCGCCTCCACCTCCGCTGGCCTTTCGTCACCTCGGCCACCTCGATGCGAATTCAAATATTTCATCTTCATCTCAGCGCCTCATTTTTGTAGCTGAGATTTGTCAGGCGGCGGCATGAAGAAAGGCAACTGTTGCAAAGCGCGTGAGATGCGCCAAAATTCCAGGAATTTAGCGGCAATATAAACTTCATATTGCACATAGATTGCGCCCACATGCGCCGAGGCGCTCTAACAGCAGTGAATTTTTTCGTTTTTTGCCTTTTTTGTACTCTGTTTTTGCTGCTACTGTTTAGCGCAAATCAAAGACGCACTTTGTTGAAAAGGCGCTAGCTGCTCGAAATTCCCACCACTTGTTGTATGTTGGCTGGTTGATTGTTGCTACACTTGTTGTATGGCGCTGAAACTGGAGTGCTGTGTAAATTTATTTGCATCGTTTGACGCTGACATCATTCAACGGCAATCCACCAACCAAGCCAGCTTTCAGTAAACCAGCCAAAGGCACAGCCACCCAGCTATTTGTTAACTCAACTCCTCTTGCCATAGTGCAACCACTGCATTGCTTTTGATCTTCGAGGCATTCTAACTGCTTCGGCTTCTTCTATTTTCTCGTTGCTAGGTTAAGTGTTTCTTTGCTGTTGGCAACATCACCGGTAAATAGGCTCCAACATTTCTCAAGTGTTGTCCAAGGAGACACTTAAAATGCCACTTAAATTCTCGAGCTTTCACTTAGCTAACGTTTAAAAGTTTCTCTAGCCTTAGAAGTCTAAGGATGGCGCTTGCGGAAGTTGAGCGTATGCATCTTAAAATGACCTTTGACCCGAATGAATGCACACAACAGGTAGGAGGGGATGTGCGCTCTAAGGGATGAATACAATTTCGTTAAACAAACATTTTTTTTATCGATGTATCTGGAAGTGGTAAGGCGCGTAAGAAGCCAAGAGTTCTAACTCAGGCGCAGTTGGTCATTGCTTTTAAGATATTTAGAAGATGAAGAGAATGAGGGAAAAAGTGGGCGTGGGTCTTTATTTCTTCTCAACAAATCTTCCTGACTCTTTTTTAAATCTTATTAAATCTTTCTTAATAATAGGAGGCGGCTTCACTTTAAAATGCACTGCAAGAATTGTTTACCAAGAAAGATAAAAAACAAGATTGCGCCTTTCGTACTGTGAGCAACTGGTAGTGACGTAATAATAGCTAGAGAATGAGATGGCAAAGAAAAATTTCTAGGAAAGAAAAGAAAGAATCGGGTAAACGACAGAATATTCGAAAGTTATATTAGCATTGTTTGTGTAAAATAAAAGCAAGTTTCATTTATTTCGTCAGCAAATTGGTGGACTGGCGGTCCACGGAAGGCACAATCTTGTATTCTATTATTCTTGATTGTTTTCGAGTGGCTTTGGTCTTAATTATCTTGGCGATAGCTGGGCCCTCGCACTGTAAGTGTTCGATTATATCTCTAGAACCCGTGTCCTCGCAGCTGCGACAGAACTTGTTGTAGGATAAGCCGATTCTCTCGGCATGCACTACTAAACTGCCCTGTGCAGACTGTCGTGAGTTTGTACAATAGTTATATTCTTTTCACATTCCTAAGAGAGCCCTGGGTTTAAGCAGGTCATGGGGCACCTAAAATTGCCGGGTAATTTTTTCTGACTGAGCACAAAAACTCAAACCGAAACATGACTAGATGAAACTAATTCTGAACAGCAAAGCGCCGAATGAAAAACTCAAAACTTGAAAAGCGAATATATGACTCCTAAAGAAAATACTAACCTCGACCCGAATCTGATAGAAATACCAAAGCGCGCGTTTCCTGGCTTTTCGCGTCACACCTGAAGCAATCAATAGTCAAGGAATTGCAAAGCAACAGCTGTTACGGGTGTGCTCTTTAGTCGAAGAGGCCGAATCCTTTAATCAAAAGCAACAGAAAATAACGAAAATAACCGGAAACTCTCAGAGCGAGAATTCGTCATCTTTTGAGTATACAAAAGATAATTTATTGCAGCTGGAAGTTTGTTTATTTTCCGCTGTGACGTCACAAAAACAGCTAGTTCTGTCAAATTCACAAAGTGCGAAATGACGGTAGTGATTAATGCATCATTTTTGTATTCTGTACATTGTATTTATACTAAGTTCGGAGCACCGAAGAAGAATTTCTTCATTTCGTTACTTTCTGTTTGAAAGGCCTGGAGTTCATTCATGGGAAACCACTTCCTTGAAGATTTGGAAATTTTAAGGGTGTTTTTCTAAGAATGGTTGCTATTATAGTTTAGGGATATATGACAAAAGCATTGAGGAAACATCACACAGTCTACAAACTGAACCTCTATGATATTTGGGTGAACGCTTCTATATCAGCTCGTTTATTCTCAGCTAACCAAAGTGCCCAAAGAATACTGAAATTTTGCTTAATATCTAGAGGATTTCAATGTGGGGGTGGACGTTAGTGATGTGGGCTAATTTTAAAACTAGTTTCATATATCGCTGGTTCATTATACGAAGCGGCCCAAAGGTGCCTATTAATTAGTTATTTGCGGCAAGCTATCGTTAAACAGTCTAGGGACACCAAGCGAAAAGTCGCGATTTTCTTGGAAAGATTTGACATTTGCAACAAACAAAATGTTATGCAACACAGTAAGCAATGTTGCAACCAATAACTAAGCAAGTTGATGCAATGCTAATGAGTGGAATGGAGAATGAGGTTGATAGCGCTGAAGTTGAGAAAGCTGGCGGAAAACAAACCTTAAAGAAAACCAACAACTGCGGTTGGTGAGGACGAGGCGGTCGCTGACCACTTATGACCCCATGGTAGGCACAAATGTGCAACAAATCACAGCAATTAGAGGTTCACATAGCAAATCCACACGGCCTAACTTATTTCTACGTTTTGTAGGTATGTATGCACATATGTAGCGTGTGTTGTTGTTGTTACACGCAACTCGCATGCGCGCAGCACTTCCGTCTAATTTGACTATTTCGCGCTGTATTTTTCCTCTACGTGGCATTGTGCAACAAACAACAAAATTGAAACAGCACACAATTGCACAGAAATTGCCGCAACTAATGGACACTTTCAGCTTAACTGCACACAGCAACACGCAATCGGCGGCGGTGGTGGTGGCAGCGGTAACGGCAGCAATTGCCACATGCAACCAAGCAATGCAGTGGTGCCACCCCCAAATTGCAACTAAGCCAACAAAACAGAAAAACAAAAAAAAAAAAAAACAAAAAAAGTTTAACGAAAAAACAATGATTTTGGTAAGCAACAATTTCTGAACCTTTTTCCTTCGTCCGCTCAACCGAAAAGTGAGCGACCCCGCATTGCTGAGCTGAGTGTGCGGGGTGTGCGGGGTAGCCGCTTGTCGCAAGTAGTGTGGTGCAATCAGTGACAGCAAATATGGTAGCTGTAATAGCAACAACAAATAGCGTAACCACGATCGGTACTCGTTTAATGTTGGCGCAACATAAATGTCGCAATAGCGCGGCAGCAAAAATTCAACGTCCATGGCGGCTTGTGAAAATTTCCAAAAATGTGCATTGTTGCATGAACGGTGGGCGGGTGGTTGATTGTAGCGCTAGTGGTCACTGCTTGGTTGTTTGTCAACTGTATTGTTTTTGTTGTTTTGCTGTTGTGATTGTCATTTTCTAATGTCTTGTGAAATAGTCGCTTGGCCAAGTGTGTTGTTTTTGTAAAGGGGTTGTCGTTGCCGCCAATTAATTTTTGTTTTGATTTCCTCTCTTCATGTCACTTTACAGCATCGTGTTGTTGTTGTGTTTTTGTTAATGTTGTTAGTGACGACTATTGTTGTTACTCTATAATTACCGCCATTGAGCGCTGACCCCGCCAGCTTTGTTTTAGTCGCCATTTTTATAAATTTCGTACTATTGTTTCGTCAGTTTTTCAAGGGTTGGAATGTGAAAATACTTAACTAAATTAATTCGAGGAGGTCTCAATCACATATTTTTCCTTTTAGATAGTCATATTATATTAGAAATGGAAAAAAAACATCAAAAAGTCTTTCTGTGGGCTGTGTAAATGGCGCTATTAATCCCAAAAGTTCTAGCTAAAATACCGAAACGCTTGCGGATCTGAGAATTGTTGTATTGCTTTTTGGCTTGTATTTTTAAGAACCATGCGTCTTATCTTCAGCAGACATAGTTCAAGCTTTTCTTGTAGCCGTCAGTCGAGAGTAGTGTGGTAGCCCGACCGGCAGCGATCCCAACCCAGATTGTCCAACTCCGTGGTTGGATTGCACTCTTGCGACACCAGCTCCCCACACTACAGGGGACAGGAGCCCCAGAGTGCCCAATTCCTTGTTAGGGTGGTGCCCTTAAGCTCACCACCCCCCAGCGAGAGGCCAATTTCCGGCCAGAGTCCACCAGCCAGGAGCTCGCTCTGGATTTTATCGCTTTTCAGATTTCCTCTTCCATGGATTATCTTTAAACTCGCTTTCATGTATCTTTTTTTTTGGCGTCTCTTGTTCTTCTTTTTCTGACATCTCTTATTCTCCTCTTCCTGGCTTCTCTTCAACTGGCAGGATGGACCACCATTCATCTTTCTCTCCTCATTCATACTCAACTATTTTATTTCGTATTTCTGACAACTATTCCGCAACAACATCGACTGCCAAGCGCACCCCGGGATCATTCCATCCCCGACCAGACCACACAATCGAGATCAATGGTGTCTTCTGCGAGAAGCTCTCCCTCAGCCGAAAATTCAGGCTTCCGGACTACTGTAGTGTGTTTCAGGCAGAAGTGGCCGCAATAAAGGAGGTAGCCGATTGGCTATTCAACAATGCGATGCCCACTAGACGGGCTAACATTTATTCTGATAGTCAGGGCGCTATTAAGGCCTTAGGATCGCTACTGGTGAGATCAAAACTTGTCGGGGTGTGCCTGACTACTCTCGCAGCAGCCTCGGAGTCTCTCGAGATTAGACTAATTCGGGTACCGGGCCATAGCGGCATTGCAGGGAACTGCATGGCTGATGAGCTCGCTCGGCAGGGTACCCTGGAAGTTATTACTCCATGCAGGGAGAGAGTGGGGGCTCCTTTGGCTGACTACGGACTTCTCTGTCGTCTCGGTGAGCGCTGGGAAAATTTCACGACATGTAAAATTGCAAGGACCTGCTGGCTGAGTGTGGATCGTGGGCGCTCAAAGGAACTGAGGTCGCTTACTAAGCGGCAACTCTCGACCCACGTAGGTGTTCTGACTGGTCATTGTACGATGGATGTCCATGCGGTTAGGCTGAACATAGTCTCTGACCCTTTCTGCCGCAGCTGTAGGATGATGAGGTGGATTCATCTCTTCATTTTCTGCTCCGGTGCACTGCCTTTGCGAGACTGAGGTTCAAGTACATAGGCTCGTACTTCTTTAGCACTCCCGAAGAGCTTTCTGGGGTGGGGATAGGTGATTTGTGTGACTTCATTCGGGATACGCAACGTTTCTCCGGTTAATCATTCTTGGTTTTCCGATTTTAGTTACCGTTCATTTAACAGGTGGTATCACAATGGACTCCTCTGTTATGTCTAAGTGAGTTCCTATTGCGGGAACTACCACATTAGCCTAACCTAACCTCATTAAATCTCCGGCTCTTTTGGCAAGCAGTGCGGACTTAGCAAATATTTCCGAGATTACGGGCTTCAATTTCAAGCCGCAAATATCCGTTATCATAACGTGACAATGGACGCCATAATTTTTTAAGAAATATGTATGTCTTGTATAGTCCCGGGAGGGGATAATGCCAGGTCTGAAACTTCTTTGGTTTGTTGTATGACAATTTTGCTTTTTGACCATTTGAATTCAGTAAGAGGGAGATGAGCCTCACGCTTGAACAAAATTTTAATCGAAAACAGGAAATATTAAAATTTTTCTAAACGGTACCGTTCCACCGCTTTCCTTGAAAAAATTTCTAACAATACTGAATAAAAATACCATGCTACTCGTAGTTTGACAACCACACGCGCGATCTGTCATGAAAAAAGTGCCTCTAAATTAATCACCCTCTACTTAAAATGCTATTGAAAATTAAATTAACGGGAACCCGCTGAAGTAGCAAAAATACTATCGGCAGATAAATAATTACATTTTTTATACAACAATAAGAAAACTGCGAGTGAAAGTATGCAATTTACCACTTGAATGCCTGAGCGAATGTAATAATACACTAGACATTTCTCCAAACTGTGATGGCACTAAGCTCCACTAGTCAATCATTTTCAGTAGCAGCCGAAGTAGAAAGGTGGAGGCGTGTTGGGTCATTTGCTGTTTTAGCTTTAGTGCCAGACAACGTGGTGGAGCGTTGAGCCACATCGAGCTGAGTGCGAGTCAATTTCGTTGATCTACACGCTTGTACCTTTGCATAACTGTAATTGCAGTGAGTCGCATTGTTGCACAGCGGTTTGTTGAACGTTTCATGTAATTGTCATTTAGAGTGGCTGCCATTACTGTCGAAATTGTTGTCACCGTGCGCTGGACGTTCTCACGCTGTGTATTAAGTTGAGTAGCGAGTGCACGGAATATTTTCGCGTGAAGCTCCTACTATGACCGCTGATGTTGACATTTATGGCAACATGTCTTTGTTATTTGAACAACAACAACAACAACCACAACTATGTGCACTCAAATTATTTGCTTTTTTAATGCGAGCAATTTTTCGATTGTTACTGTCGCGGTTGTTGCTGTTGTTTTTGTGTAATTTCTGTGAAATTGCTTATTGCGTTGATTTTTGCCTGGCGGAGGCGGCTACACAATCGCCATGCAACCAGAGCCGCGCACTCACTCGCTCACTCAAGTCACCCACACGCTGTTGCTGCCACTTACTGGTGGTATGCCACTTAGGCCGCCCCCCTAACTTATTATTGCCTGCTTCCTGTCGTCCTGTCCTCCACACAAACTTTTGCTCCCTCATTCATTGTTAGTTTCTTTCATTTCTAGTACCATCCCACGCCTACTTCTGCGAATTTCTCACACTCAAAGCATAGGAGACGAAGAAATTATGTACCGCTGAGTGTGCGTGTGTGTGTGTGTGTGTGTGTATGCGTTGATCGGACCACCAGCATCAATTCGTGGCAACAACAACAACCGCTGACTATCGCCACCTACAATTCAACTGCCACCACAGTCGGCCACTTCAAGCCGCACTCAATGCAATCAGCGCAGCCGCCAACAAGCCACAACCGTCACCAACCACAACCACCATGGCCACCATGAATTGTTGCATTCAATCGACCAGGCGATTAGTGGATCCTCCATCTCGTTCATCGTCTACCACCCGCCTCTACATCGCCCCCATTCTCATCATCATAATAAAAATAATTGAGTTTAATTGAGTGATTGACGTTACTGACTTTTCCTCCTGCGTTCGCAACTAGTATGCTTTCGCCAGATTATTAGTACAATGGCAGCTATGACTATTTTTGTTGTTCGGTTCATTGTTGTTGCTCACCCACAATTGCGAAAGTCTTGCTAAGCGCGCAAAAAACCAAAAAAAGAAAAACAAAAACAGAGCACCGACAGCGTTTACGCCGAAATACTCGCAATTCGGCAGCTCAAATTATGAGCTCAGTTTGTTGTTAATCGGGCTGTTGTTTCTTTTACATAATTACGTCGTAAAGCGGGTATTATTGCTATGCAACTACTACATAGCCTATACTTGTTAAGACTGGCAAATTTTAAGCGCTATAAATCTTAAAAGTAGTAAATCAACTTCAAATATTCGTGTTACGATTAAATGTACAGAGTCCGTCAGAAAATGCGATTAATCCAGGCTTTTCATGTTTGTGATATTTTTATTTTAGAATCGAGAGGTCGGAGTTGATCTATGCATCTTGGCTAGTTTCTAGATTTGCTACGTTCTCAGCGTTTGTATTTCACACCAGCTGCGCTTTGTTATTGAAGCCTCCGAACTTTGTAAGGCGCCAACTTGTCGCATCGCTACTTTACGACAGTCTCACGCTCCTGATCCAGTAAATGACCATAGTAGTGGCCGTGCATTGTAGTCCCTCTAGGCCAGACATCAATTAATCAAATTTCCTGCCTATTCTAGAAAACTGCATCCATAATCTGCGATACAAGCTTTTCCCCTCTTTATTATCTTTGATGGATTTTCTCCCCTTTTTATTCACTCGATCGACTCTAGCTTGGACTCCGTATCATATAGACAAATTAATAACTCGGTTTGTTATGATTTAGTGCTTCGATCGGGCAGTACTGAGTTTTGACAGTTTTGACATGAATATTTTCTTCGGTCGCTACAACTCCTTGGCAAACGCGGCGACTTATTGTCTTTTTTCAAAGCGCATTGCTCCAAATAAGTGAATTTCCAGATTATCCTTCGCCCACTTGGATCTGTGATTGTCCGGAGGAGAAACCACCGAGGGTGTTGACCGTTATTGAGAAAGGTGATGAGAGTTATTCAGGCTGTTGTACTTAGTTTTCTGCTTCAGCTCTTCGAATACAACTGCCGTCAATTTGGAGTGATGGTCGTGCCCTCCACAGGAGGTCGCATGCGTACAGAAGCTAACAGCCACTAGTCCAGTTTTACGCATCTGCGATGCAAAAGGCATACTTTAAGGAACAGCGACGAACCAACGACTGAGGTGAGTTACTATTCCAAACTATTGTTACTTCTAAGTTTAGGATTTGCAACACAGCTATTACTCCTTCCCTTATTTTTATTAATTAATTAGTATTCCTAAGTTTTGTGGCTGTAAATAAGTTCTTGACCTAATGTCGCTAACCGAGGGGAACCGAAAGGCTTCAAAATGGGGAGTATCTGACGAGAATCCCCTCTCAGATCACCGTCGTAAACTGGTTAGGAAACCTCGCAAAACATATTAGACATTATTGTCAAAGAATTGAACAAACTATCAGTTGCAGATGCGACCATAAGGATCGAGCTGAACGACGGATACCTTAAATAGGGTATACGGAAGGAGTCCTACCAGGTCCGCCCCTTGAGGTGTGAGAATCACAGAGCTTGGTGAAATATGAACCTCCAGAAGCTCCACTTAAAGCAACCAAAGCCTGTATTGAACCTCTTTCTGTGAGAATTTGATACCTTCCGCTTAGTAGCTAACTAAAGTCGACATGATTTTCGAACCCGCTCGGTGGCGAATATATTTAAAGTGCCTGAGAGACGGCTTCCTTTTAAAGTCAACCACAATCCAGGTATAGACGAGCTATATGGGCTCTGAACCTTCATTCATGCGATTATTTACTGCTGAGTAGAGACTTCGGTGCAGTTGTGGCATTGGCGCCTCACGTCCACTCACGACAGCCTGACCTTTCAGGGTCCTACTATTTATGGGTTGAAAAAGACTTACTTCCAAGAATTGAAATTTGGTGGTTCAGAAAGTGGAATCCTATCCATCCAATGGCTTCATCTGAAAGATCGATTTACTCAGCATTGAATGCTCGTGAAACTGCGTACGACAACGAAAAAGTTTCCAACACGCTGAGTCATAACTTCGAACCAAAATCATTGATTTTTTGACAGCAGAAAAGCTGTGTGCATTGTTGTTGTTAGTGTGGTTGTTGGTGCCACCGTTGCTGCTGCCGTCGTTGCTGCCGCCACCGCCGCCGCCACGCATCAATGCAATAATAATTCATTTCAGTGATCGTTGAACGACGTTCACTGAAAAAATAGAAAAAAATAAAACCTTCAATTGTTTTTCATTCGCTTCGTTTTGGTTTCTTCTTTTTTTTTGTTGTTGCTAACTTGAGATTTAAGGCAGAAATTTATGAGATGCTGGCTGCTGTACAACTATAGAACTTTTGATTCTGCTCGCTGTCAATTGTTGTTGCTCGTAATATTGTTGACTACCTTGTAGTGTAGTTGTTGTTACTTGACAACATTTGGCAGGCATCTTCATAACGATCATTTCATTGGAAAGCCATAGGCTTCATTGTCTTGTCACCGAAGGCGGTGGTGATGGTGGGCCACGTACATAGCTTCGCTGGCGAACTGGCTGGCTGGTGGCGGTTTGGCGCGGAAATGTTTGGGTGGTTGTGTGTGCAACAAGGCGACATCGCCAGCATCATATTCAATCGCCATTGTAGTTCATACACTTTTTAGTTGTTGTTATTATTGATGTTGTTGTTGTTGTTGTTGTTGCCTTAGTCGTCATGGTGGTCCGCAGTCAATTAAAAGGGTCGCCTTTGATTCGTCGTTTGATTTATTCAATTAAGTCAATGTGTGGCAACTGTGTGCGGCCGTTGTTATGGCGGCGACGGTGGCGGGGGTTTGGGGACGAAAAGCGGCAAATCCACTCACTGTCTATTTATGCGGCTGACTAACTCGCTTAGCCGGCTGTTGTATGTTTTTCTACGAGCGGCAGCCGTCATGCGGTGTGGCATGTAGTCACTTGCGCCTAGTAGTCACTTTTTTTTATTCTTTTTGTTAAGACTCAATATTCGGTAAAGAGGTTTATTAAAATTTAAATTTAAAATTGCGCATATTTTTAAGCATTGAGAATTCTAGTTCTTTCTTTTTTTTTGCCTCCACTTACTGTATAGTATGTTGTTGTTTTTGTAGTCATCTATTTCCATTGTTTTTTTTTTTAATTTTGATTTTTATATTGCGGGTGGTGTTGCTCGGTTGGTGGCTATCAGCTCCAGCAATAGCCAATCGTCTGGCTTTTGAAGCGCGGAAATGTGAGCCGCACTAATAGAGCGCTTCAGAATCGTTGATTGACCCAGATTGACTTGAGAAAATTCGCTGTTGTAAACATTCATGCACCGCCATAGGCGGATAAAAATATCTTAATTAAAATACTTAAAAAATAAAACAACAAATTAAGCAGAAAATTGTTAAGTAGGTGAGTAGAAAGATTAACGCTCACGCTTTTTATGATCGTGAGCGACCTCTATCTCTAAACGGTGTTCTACTGGTATTATGTACCTCAGATGGAGTACGAAAAATGTTTAAAAGCCTCACTCGAGGGGAAAAATTCAATTGAAGAAACTCGCTACCTACACGTAGCCAATCCATCCCGCTTCAAAATCCGGCAGTATCCACCAGCTCTGCAACTGTGCGATAGCTTTATTTAAAACGCTCTACGGCTAACAGCCGCCGAGTTACCTGTACTAATACATTTTGGTCTAAATATGAATCCGTCATTCGGATGCCTAGTCCGCATTAGCCAACAAACTCTACCAGTAGCTGCTGGCTCTTTAACTACCAAACTCTCTACCATAGTTTTGTTTTAAACACACTGAGTTGTGCTGAAGGGGAACTCTATCGTCGAAAAAGTTCGAGCCTATGAGGTCGGAACCGTTCCCTTTGCAAAATTTACATATTAATGTTAAACGTTTAAGATCAGGGAACCCAAATTTGATGCTAATTCTGTCAAAAACATTAGGCCCGATTTACGGCAGCGCCTTCATCGTCGGATGACTTCTTTGCCCATTAAGGAAGATCTAGTATTCACGGCAGACTTTGGCAAAGGTAAGCAAATCGTGGGAGAACATTATTTGCGGCACAGTGCGATTGCGAAAACTAAAGCTCAATTAAGAGTTGAGCTTGAACGAAACTCTAGGAATCGTACCAAATCTTCGACTAATATAACTGAGGATCGAAAAGTTCTTGGTTGGAACAAATGACATTCGAAGCTAATGCAGTCCGCATTCGTGACAACAATGATGAAGGTTAAATGCTGCTTTGACTAAAAATAGTTATCAATATTGGATTCAGGACAATGTGAATATAAGGATTTTACGCTTGCGGGCCGAGCTACCCTTAGAGCATAAATACCTCTAACGACGCGGGTATACCGCTGTTTGTTTTGTAGACTCTGGTTGAAGGCCAACGTCCTCGAGCTGGCAAACGTAAGATGGGCCAAATAACCCGCTTGTGGGATAGCCCGTCAGCTCTGGCCTAGAGTAGACAAGGATAGATCTGTTAGCATAATCAAAATGGAAAAACGCCTCCTGCGCCTGGTAACAGGTATTATAACTGGTCATTGCCTGCTGAGAGCGCACGCCAGTAGGATGGGCTTTCCCGAAAACGACTATTGCCGCAGCAGTCTGACGGGGAGGTGGAGGTGGAAAGCATTGAACACTACCTTTGTCATTTCCCTGCTTTAGCGAGGGTAAGAAGGAGATGCCTACACAAGTACTTCTTCGATTGGCTGCCTGATCTGGGATCAGCAGACGTAAATGATCTCCTACGTTTCATTAGACAATCTAATTGGGCTCCTGTCTTGGGGAACAGACACAACTGGTATCACAATGGGACCAAATGGGCCTAAATGTGCCCTCAGCCTATGAAATGGTACGAAGGCAGCCGCTATAACCTCACATACCTTTCAAGAACGCGTCCGAGAAGCCAGGTATTCCGCTATCTTCATGTAAGCACAGGCAAAGATCGGCATACATTGGAAATGCAAACATCAGTTGAGACCAAGAATCCTACTGTCTAGTTGCAAAGTAAGTCTGGCCGAGAATCGACGTTAAAAGGCCTAGGTAACTAGTAAATATCGACCGCTACTCCATCAGCTCAGAGGTCGGAATAATGACTGCGCATTGTTTGAAGGGATTCCAAAGTAATAGGCACCAAACACGCGTCTTTGGAAAATACTTCTTTCAATGCTTAGAAGATATAGACGCTACTAGTGCCCGCAGTTTTATGCGCTTCATAAAGACCACACAATGTTTTAACTTATAAGAGCTCCATCCCACTGTGGCTTCACAAAGGCACAGGCGGTACAAATGACTCTCTTTGCAACAATTGTGGTATTGCAGCCAGCTCAACCTAATCTAACTTAACCTACCCAAAGTTCTGGCGAAGCAATTACGTACGGTGTCGTTATTTCCATCCACTTAGGTTGTCGTTAGGGGAACCGAAGTGAGACTCCTTTTTATTAGGCTTCGAAAATCATCAAACAACAATACAAATCGTGTGGATAAGACTTCACTTCTTCACTTGAGAAGCAAGTATAGGATTCCGAAGTCAGATATCATAAGATTGAAATAAACGGCTCTTGAGTCCATTTCGACTCAGTCTGATTATGCGTGGACATTCAGAAAAAATCTGGCTACCGGCCGAGTAATCTCTTTTTTTATAATATTCTTAAAGAATTGTCGATACAGTAATTCAAAACTCAGAGTTGGGTATGCGATTTGCTATTCTAAGGCCCACCGTAACATAGTTCTTATTTCCTACTTGAATTTTAATTATAAAGGAAATATTCATGCTAAAAACCTTTAAACGATTTTTCTCTGCCACTAAAACGACAGCGTTCTAATCGCAAAATTAATAATAACCAGCCACCTTTAATTCTCAAATTCATTTTAGCACTATTATCAGCGCATAAAGTAAGCTATCATTATCCTACCACTACGCCTTGCCGTGACGACGCTGATGATGTGTTAGCTTGCGAAAAATTAATCGCAATCAATTTGAAGCAATTTTTTCTTTTCAATAAATATATGCCTTGAGCTAAAGCGTCGCGGGAGAATAGAGACGGTCGGTTAGAAAAATGTGTAGCAAACTCCAGCAAAGCCAAGCGACTTGATGACGAAGGACTTGCATTGGGAATCGAGTTCAGCACGTACTTCTAAGTAAATGTTGAGAAGCCAATTGGTGTTATAAATCGCTTTACATTTTCTTACTTACACACTCAACACTTATAAAGTTGACGCTTTTTATTTCTTTTTTCTTACGCTTTTTTTTTTTGGTATGCTTTCATGCTTTCTAACTAACTTGGTGGTGGTGGTAATGTAGCAGTGACATATTTAACGCGTCAGCATGACTTCTAAAAAGTACCATGCTGCGTTTTACTTTGTAAAATTCACGAAGGGAAGAAAACATGGCGCATGAATTAATAAAAAGCTAAGCTATAAGTAGGGAGGAAAAAGAAAAACGCACCATGCAAGAGGTGTTGTTCTCTCCACGCGAAAGGCTAGTACAAAGAAACCGGTAGCATTTTCCAGCTAGTCAAAGTAGCCTTTAGTAGAAAAGGTGGCAGAGAAAGAAGGAAGGGAGTATAGTGTGACAAATACTAAGGTATTTTACTTGTGAAACTTTAGAAGGAGCATCACATGGCGTTAGCTATTGAAAAGAGTTAAAATCGAACGCATAAAGTTTTCGAAGAAATAACAAAAAAAGAAACACTCGATGCGTGGTGTCCGTACGCGTGGCGAATGTGACAATATGATTTCTAATATAGTTGGCATTTCTTTGCATTTAAGCTTCCCAAAAAAAAAAAAACCATGGCATTGCACGTGTAACTCAACCATCACCTAAGGCCCATTAGAAGTGTTAATTGAAAAATAAATCGTTTTCTAATATCTATAGCTTCAAAGCCGATTCCCAGTGGATTTAACTAAAAACTGAGTTACCTGAATTTAGTGGAAGCCAGTAAAAAAAAACTGAGAATCCCTATAAGGCTTCGCTACGAACGGATGTCTCACAGATCCGCAGTTGGTAAATTCAGCTCAACACCACAGCATCCTAGACACCCACTTAAGTTCAAGCTATTCAGTTTCGCGTCGGGAATCAGCATTAACTAACAATCCTAACAATTAACTAACAAGAGTTTGGGGTGACTAGAGATATGTAATTTCAAAAAGGGAGAACTTGAATAGTGAGAGTTTAAGATAATCCTTGGGGGTTGTTGTTGTTGTTGTAGCGGTTATCACACCCCGTAAAGAGCGGATTCACCCATGGTCTTTGTCGTCGAACTCATCTAGGGGGAGGCCCAGGAAATGTGCAGTTTCGACAAGGTTAGACCAGAAAGAGAGGGGGGTTAGATGAGTCGGTTTGAGAGGGCATGTGAATAGGTGATTGGTATCGTGCGGAGAATCTCCACATACCGGACATGTATTGGGTATGTCGGGGCTGATTCTGGATAGGTAGGAGATGAGCCTATTACAGTATCCAGATCGTAATTGTGCCAGAGTTACGCGTGACTCGCGGGGCAGCAGGGACTCCTCATCTGCTACAAGTGGAGGTTGGGCTCCGATAACAGAATTTGCCTGGCGAGAGTCAATGGTGCTAGTGACTGTCTCTCTGTGGATGTTGCTTAGGACTCGCCGGTATGCCTATGGATTTCGTCCTTTAGTTCTAAGAGATGCCTTCTGATGTGCCTGCGGGGTAGCTCCACTGCAAGCAAACGCCTATTTGGGTGCCCCGAACGGTGACACCCAGCAAGGAACTGCTTGCTGAACATGAGGTTGTGCTCCTTAACGCGGAGCACATTCACCTTTTGGTGGAGATGTTCCTCAACCGACATCAGCAGGCATCCTGTCACCGTGCAGAGTGCGGCGTTCTGGCAGGTCTGCAGCTTCATCCACTGCGTCGTGCTAGTTCCCAGCGACCACACAGGCGCAGCATAGTTTATTATCAGCCGGCCAATCGCCTTGTATGTTGCCAACAACGTTTCTTTGTCTTTGCCCCAAGAGCTGCCGGCGAGCGACTTGAGGACATTGTTGCTGTCGAATGTCACCCCCTGAATCTTCGGGTGATTAACCGATTGGGGGTGGCTAATATCTCCTCAGAAGATTTGTGAGCTTGTAAACTGAAAATAATCTGAGTGCTAATCTTAGTCTCGTGAAAACAGAGAAGTAAACCCTGGCTGGTTCATTGCCCTCAAAAGAACTAAGATTTATTTCCGTGAGTGTTCCGTGCAATCCGTGCGGAGGAAATTGACCTTTAAAGTGACGGACTTCGAATCGATCTAGGATGAAAGGAGCATGCCAAAAACAAAAAAGGGTGCTGGTGTCTGATGCCCGGAATGTCCAAAAGCAGTTTTAAATCGTTAAAAGAACGACTGAGAGTGGAAATTGACCTGGGGTATTTTGCTGGCTGCGGCCAGATTGATAAATAAGTTTTTAATAAGCGACCGAAAGGGAAAATCTGTGTCATTTTCTGAATAATTGCGTCCCGTGTGTGTGATAACCTTAAAAGTTGCTATTTGCCTGATTACCGACGTAAATTTAGACCACTCTGAAGGTTATAGGAAGAATCAACTAAACCTTAGTATTTCTCAGCCAACGTAACTTAATTAATTTTACCCTCTTCTAGGCTCTCATTGGCTTATTTTTGCTTGCTTAGAAAACACATCCACCTCACTGTGCGTCATTAGAAATTTGCATTGTCGCTACTTTTCCAACTCCCCTCTCTTAACTTTCACGCTTTCAGCGCTACTGCGTTTCTGCCATTCTGACTGATTTTCTTAGCAAAGGTAATTATTTTTCAAGTTGTTTTTATTTTTTATTTTTTGGTTTAGATTTCTTTTCGTTTGCAAATTTCATTCAGTTGTCGCTGTGTATGTGCGTTTGTTTGTGTGTGTGTGTATGCGTGACAGGTAATGACTGCGAAAACGTATGCATTAATTATGTTGCACGCATGTGGCATGCAAGCGTGGCGACGAGTTGACAGCGCAATTTTCTTACTTTTTTTTGTTTTTTGTTTTTAATGTTTGAAAAGTGTTAAGGAATCAGAGAATAAGAGAAACAGTGCATATGTAAATATTTAGGTAGCTAAATATGTAATGTAATTTTATCTAAAAAAAAAAATCACATATAAATTATACTCACATTTTTTTTATAAATTTTAGATAATTGTCCAAATTTAGTACTTAATATTTAAAATTTTTACTTTGGTTAGTAAAATTAATCAAAAATATATTATTATTTTGGGAAATTTTTTTTTTTTTTGATTTTGTTTTAAATATTAATTGTTTTGTGCAATTTCGGGTAATTTTAAATATAAATTTTTAATTTGATCAGCTAATATATACTTTTCAAACGTAATTTTATCTAAAAATAATTTCACATACACATTTTATCTATAGTTTTTTTTTATATATTTGAGCAAATTGTTTAAATTTAGTAATATCAAAAAAAATGTATTTAAATTAAATTAATGAAATAATTATTCTTATTCTGTTTTTCAATTTAATTAAACAAAATATTTTCGGCAATTTTTTTTTTGTTTAGTTTCTAAAAATTTTAATTGATTATGATTAATTTTCAATCTTAGCTCTTAAGTTGGTCAGGTAATATGTACCTATGTATTTTCAAATAGTAATAGTATCTAAAAAATTTTGAAAAAAATTTCCCCTTCAGTTTTTTTTTTTATTTAGTTATTTTGAACAAATTGTCTAAATCAGCTAATATTAATAATATAAATCCTATACAAGTTTAAATTACAAATTTTTGGCGACATTTTTTTTTACTGCTTTTAGCAAATTTTAATTGTTTTCGAACATTTAAGGTAATATTTTTTATAGTATTTTATCTGAAAAAAATTCTACTTTAAAATTTCTAAATATTTAATTAAATTTTTTTATAATGAAATATGTGCAGCGGAATATTATCGGTCATTAATTGCATTGCCTTCTTTCAGTAGTGTTTTACTTTATTTGTTCCTCTCAAAAAATGGCGCAAATTTCCAAGAAAGCAACGCCTCGTCGCCATATTTTCTTGAAGCAAAAATGAAACTAAAACTAAAAATATTTTTACTTGAATTTTTTGCATGCATTCGTACAATACATATGAGATATGCGTAGTTTATTTTTGTACATTTTTTGCTTTTGTAGTCACGTTGCGGACTGGTTCGTTCCATTTTCCACATGACTGCAGCATTGGAATGCAGCGCAAAGGTAATGACGTCCATTGCATTCTTGCTGATGAGGTAAGAAAAATAGTTTTGGTGGAAAGAGTGGGGAATGCAAAGGGGTTCATCAGTGCTGTAATGCGAGGGCTTAAATGCAAATTAGTTTAGGAAGATACATGTAATTTCTTGGTTTTTTTTTTTAATTTTTCTCTAAGCAAAAAATAGCTACGAAAATTTAAAAAAATAGTGAAATCCCAATTCATAAATTATCTAACTTAAGTGCTTAGTTGTTTTTTTTTTCAAAGTGTGTGGACTATAAAAAGTCCATTTATTTTGTAAAATTTCAGTTTCTGATTAGTTCAAAAAAAAAAACACCAAAGGCGTGCAAATTTGATTGAAAACTAAGAAACATTCAATAACTCCGGAATTTTTATTTTTTTTTGTAATGTTTTAAAAAAATTTAAAATATGCATATGAAAGATGTGAAAGTGATATATACTTATATATAACATTTATTCTTTGAAATTTTGAAAATAGATTTAATCTCGTGGTTTTTCTTTTTTCTTTGAAAGTACAGACTGTTGTGTAAAACTTGAGGTTTTTTATATGTTTTCCTTACTTTCATTAAATTAAAATTAAGTTTTTTTATAAAACGCTAACTTTGATCTGAAAAATTGTATGGCTATAAAACGGGGGTTTTACTTCAGGTGCATATTATTTTTTCAAAGAAAGATCGCAATCGAAGAAAGTGAAGAAATTTTTTATAACTTAATTGCACTTTTTTCATTTTTTTTTGTTTAAACAAAATTTACCATTTTTGAAAATTTTATAGAGGTCTAGATTTTTACTACACCTTTGCACTAAACACGTTTAAATGTATGGGGGTGTTACAATAAGCCCATGATTTATTAATTTGCCGAAATGATAATAGGTCACGATTCGCACAATGTTGTCGAAAGTGTTCAAAGTTTCCGTTTGTTCGCTTAAATCAATTACTTCACATATGTATGTATAACCAGAGAAAATAATCCAGAGGCATTGTGTGACCGCCTATATGACATAAGGCGTTATCCAGCAGGGAAAATATGTTTGAAGTCAACATTCCATTCAATTAGGGCACGAAATAATCAGAAATAATGGGCTATACAACTCTCGCCGTTCTTAGTTTTAAAGAAATAAATCCATAAAGCGTACAAAACATTAGGCACTGTGCAAATTAGAGGGATACGGTAACGAAAGCGAAAGGTTTTCGGATTCCGGATTCCAAAAAAGTTCTACGGTTTTGGCCACAGCCAACCTTCCCAAGTTGTGCCTTGTTGGCTGCCTGACTGTCGATGTATGTAGATGTCAACCCGCCGCTAGCTGCTTAAATATCTGATATCAGTTCAGACGCTTTCTTCACTGCTTTACAAATACTGCAATGATTCGGCAGATTGTAAGACTTACAGATCTCTGGTTCTGTGTAGTAAACCGCAGCTTAAACTTCCTTTTCCATTTCAGACACGTCCTTGTATACGTGTGTCGCTCCTTTTACCATCCTTACCTATCGAAGCTCAGGCACGGTATAGCTTAGCCAGGTCGTTCAGTCCGAGAACGTACTTTCCGCCTGTGACCGTACGTTCTGAACTCAAACTGCCGTGAGGCATAGACCTTTGAAGCAGTTGCAAACGCTAGGTGTAGAGTGCTGCTGTTGGCGTAGTTCGTAATGGTTCTGTTATGCTAATCACGCTTTTTAATCACTTAATATAAGTTTCCTTCTTCGTCGTTGACCACTACCTCATAAAACAGTAGCGGCCTAACAATCGCAGTGAAGATCTAAAACTCTGAAAGTATTCAATGCGGTACCCGCTGGTGGTGGCAGCGGAAGATGAAGGCCTCCAATACGAAAGTGCAGGAGATAGGCCCAATGTGGAGCCCAACACCTTTTTTCATGCAAACATAGGCCTCTTCTACATGGAGTCTCCACGACAGCCTGATGTCGAGGCTGGATTTCTTTAATATATAGTTACACTATATTTTAAGGAAATATGAGGTGATTGCGTTATTGCCATTATTCTGATTTTTTCTATAAACTTTTTTTTCGTAATTTTATGATGTCTCTCAAATCGAACACCGGCCAATTCCAGCCCACCGTGCTTCGCTAATGTGCTTGCATCTCTAATTGCTAGGATAGTCCACTGATGCCTTTCACATATCAATCAAGCTAAAATGGAATTTTAGTAGACTATAATACGAACTTGTCGTCGTTAATGTGAGAAAAAAGAACTCTCGGTAAAAATTCAGGTTCCACTTGATTTTCAATCCATTTTGCAGTTGGTTTAATGCATTGAATTATTACTTGCTGGACTTTATATGAAGTTGGTTGGCATTGTTAAAGATTTGGGCCCACTTGCGAGAAAGCAGGTTATCTATTTAACTCAGAGTTTACCGGTTAAATTGATAGATTTGCTTGCGCATCAGAATGTTAGGTATCAATTTAAAGCTAAAAACATAAGTATTTAACCTAGTAATTATATAGGATTAAATTTTTAAGTTTGTGACATTCTGTCATAAATAACTAAAAAATAATTTGTCAAACGAATTTTTTTGAAATAAACGAAACGAATAAATGAAACGAATCGCTTTTTTCGGCAATAATGAGGATGCCATCGAATACGTTAGTTCCCCTATCCTTTAACAGAGCTTTGACAAAGCGAAGCGATCACTTTCACGAGGTGAGAGACCAAGCATACTAATAATTTCGTCATTGCACTAGAAATTCCAAAAATTACTTTGATTTTAAATTTCAATAAATTCATCAAATTAAAAGAAAATGTCAAAAAAGAAAAATACATAGCTTGAGTTACTGTATTTGTTTGATGCCAAGGCGAATCCATACAAGGTGGTGTTATAAATACAACTACAAAATTCTTATGTATTTTATTTTTGTTTCCGCGTAAGAGTTGTCAAAATTTAAATACATTTTGTTTTTGCTTTTACGGCTTTTGAAAGCTCATACGCAAAAGTAAAAACAAAATACATGTAGGTGAATAAAAAAAATCAAATCAGCTGCTCTTATGCCATCACCTTCTATAAATTCGCCTTGGTTTGATGCAAGACAATGAATGGGTTATGAAATTATAAATTTAAATCTGAGTTACTTATCTCTTTATTTAAAAATTTAGCTCTGAATTTCTCGCATGTGTGCCTTAGAATTAAATTTTGACTCACAACTCTCGTTCGCAAGCCATATTTTTTTTTATAGTGCCAAATTCTTACTTCACGTTAGCATTTGTGCGTCGAAACAGTTCAGATTTCTTAGATCCATATTACTTTTGTTAGGAATGGAATATGCTGCAATTATCTGGCGGCTTGCCCAGGCGTTATAGATTAGAGCGAATCCAAACGAGTTTTTATGAGATTTGCACTCCAATCTTCCAATTTCACACAGTCCATGCCCTAACTCTCTTTGTTTACTACGAAGATTAGAAATACTTGAGAATAGAAGAAAATATTTCTCTTGCTCATTTATCCTTAAAGTCATTACTGGGAATTCGGGCTGTCCTGCTATGCTAAGCATCTTAATATACCTATTTGAAAATTAAATCTAATTATGCCATCAATATATATATTGACAACTTACTTTCGGAAGAAATATTAAACAATATTCTCCATAATTATTTTAATAATAACTGTTCGTTTAGTTCTAGTGTAGTCAGTAATAATATTCACTGATGAGGATGATAATGATAATAAATAAATATATTGCATATGAAGGACGAACGTGCTGCTCTAAAAATGTGCCATTTAAATATGCATTTGAGAAAAAGTTGTTAATATGATCGCTAAGAATTGTCATGGTTAGATTCGTTGCCTTGCTTTTTTTAACTTCAATATTAACCCACTTTTTATGCCCTACCACATTCGCTTCATTTCTGACTGGGTCGCTGCAAAAGTTACCGCCAAAAAATTAGCATATTCCATATTTTATGCTGATGTCAATGGCATAATGGCCGCGCTACAGCGAAGCCTAGTCGAAAGTAAATAGAAATCGGGGTGAGTTCGCAATTAACCCTTGTAGCGAAAGGAAGCACTTTTAGGACTCATCTACCGTTAAGCAGAGACGCCTCCTGCAACGCACTCCACGCCATCAGCTACTCGGAACGCACTTCAAATGCTGCTCTTATTAGCTACTCGAGTTTTTTGCTGTTTTCTTTTATTTTGTTGTTGTTGTTGTTGGTTTTTTTTTAAACTTACCTTTTTGCCACACTGCTGCACATATCCTCACATAAGTGTGCTGAAGAAATTATAATACACACACACACACATGCACTCATTCATGCACATACTCAGAAAATTATGACATACTCACCGCCCTCGTCGACGCATATGAACTACGCGTAAAGCGCTGTAAGTGTATAAGTGCTTCCTTTTTATGGCGGTGTTAAGCGGCGACTGTGAGTATGTTGTGTTGTTCTTGTTTTCTTGCTGTTGGTTGAAAGGACTTTTTAGTAGACTCTCACACATACATACATAGCGAACGTGTGCATTTGTATTGGGTGGCGTAGTTATATTAGCTGTTTTGCCACTCGCATTTGAATTGTGTTCCACTTCCTTCCTGTTGCTGATGTTGTTGTGTTTTATAATAGCTTACACTTCGCAGTGGTGTTATTGTTATTGCTGTTTGTTGTTGTTGCCGTTTTAAGTATATATTTACATAGCTATCGCTATGGATTTGTTTTTTTTTCCTTTCGCTCTGTGTATTAAAAGTGGCTCAACAATTTTCTCGTTTCTCACCAATCTTTTCACTTTGAACTGCTGTTGTAATTTAAATTTCTTTTAAATTGAAAAATCTGAAAATAAATTTATTTGCAATGCAGTAAAATGATAAGAAATTTATTTAACGTGATCACTTAGTGGCATTTTTCTACTCGCGGGGAATACTTAAAATTTTATGTTCTACTAGAGGCACTCGCCCACGCCTTGCCATGTGGTCTAACAAGAAAGAAAAGCTAGCAAAAAGACAGTACGCGTTACAAAAAATTTTAACTTCACAATTCTTGCGAACAATTGTAGAATATTTCGTACAAAACGATGGTAGTCACAAAAAAAAAATCTTTGAAAATTTTTCTAAGAAAAAAAGTTGCGCCTGAATTTAATATTTATTTTTTAAAAAATTAATAAAATGATATAAACTTAAATTTTTAGTTACAACTTTCTATCTTACCTTCCATACCATTCCCTTTTCTTTCGTCTCTCTATTCCAATATTTAACTAAACTTTTTTGATTTTCACTTAAATGTTTATCAAACGCTTTTTATTGAGAAATCATATCAAAATTCAGTATCTAATTTAATTTCGTGATTTTTAGCTATTTTCCTTCTAAAATTTGGTGGCAAAACATTTCTAAGATCTTATTTTTTCTAAACTTTCGAAATGGGTTTATCGTTTGAACGCCATATGCCATGCAATGCAATTTATTCACGCGTTTCTTTGTGCTACAAAAAAATTAGGTGGCAAGGCCATACATAGATATATATTTATAAAACGAAACTTTCTTAAAGATCTTTCAATGAATATGTACATATCTAAATTTTTTTTTGTTTAATGAAGTTTGCTCATGACTTTCTTTATCCTTCAAACAAATTAGGTGGCAACTCCGTTCAAAATAATTTTTGGTTTTAAGCTTTCTGAAACAAAATTCGGTTGGCATCCGTATTTTTTATGTAATTCAGTATTACCATCAATTTCTTTATTTCTCAATAAGTTTACAAAATTTTCTTTATTTTTGTATGCGTCAAGAAATTAGATGGAGGAATTCGTGTGATACCTATATTGAATATTTAATACAGTTTTTGATAAGCTTATTGATTCTGCAATAACATAAGGTGGCAACGCTATTCAGAAATGTGTTTTATTTGAAACTTTTTTAAATCGCTTTTAAATAAAATTGCAAAAATTCTTTCGTTTATTAAATTAACCACAAAATTTCTAAAAAATCAAAAAATTTACATACAAATTTCAAGCTTTTTAATTAAAAAAAAAAACTATCTGAGTATGCAGTTTTGTAGATCATAATAGAATACAAGTCTCAAAACGATAAAAATTGCAATTAATTTTGAAAAAAAAAAAAAGTTCCAAAAAAAAATGTAGAACGAAAAACATTTTAAATATTGTGAAAAAATCACCATGCCTTCAGTTGTTTGAGTTACTATATATAGAGATTCAATTAATAGTTTTAAAAAAATTTGACTGAATTTTTTTCGAAATTTCAAATTTTCTGTAATTTACAAGTTAATTTTTGAATGGTCTGATTAATCATTTGCTTATTTTTAATTTTTTGATGCAGTAATTTAAAATTTAACTTTTAAATGATCAGTTTAATCATTTGCCAATTTATTTTTAATTTTTTGATGCAGTTTTTTGAAAAAAAAAATCAAAATATTTGTTGGTGTTTAAAACATATAAAATATTTAAAAAATTGCAAAGCAATAATTTTCTCCTCGTTCACATATCTTATAAATAGTGAACATTTTCTTCAGACATGCCAAATGTCCTTTCTCATATAGGAATTATTATGTGCACATACATTCTGTAACTGAACCGTGTCTATAATTTTTCTGAATGTATTGTTGGATTTTGGTTTTGTTCATAGTTTCGCTGATTTTCTCCCATGCATACCTTATGTGGAGGCAAATGTAAATATGTATCTATGTAAATAAATACACACTTTTTTCTTATTTCTACCTTTCCGTTCCACCTCATTTTGAGTGTGTGCTGATCGGCACACCAACACTAACAACACTAATTAGGCCACTTGAAATATGCATTAACATTGTAGGTACATTTTTAGTGCTGCCACATGCCACAGAACGCATGCAACACTGCGAAAACAAAGAATGGAAAAAATCAAACAAAGCCAAAACCAAAGCTAACACTAATAAAAATACTTAGGTACAATATTTAGAAACTCAGAGAAATATGTAAATCAGCCACTTGTATATATAATTTAAGTGCCACTTTGAGTATTTCATTGGTGAAGTGTTTTATGTGTGAGAAAATTATTTGAGAATTTTTTCAGTTTATGCGCAAAATGGTGGCACAAAAAGCAATGGCAGCCGATAATAACTTATAAGGCTTTTCTTGATGTACATGGCGTAGCTTTTAATATATGAATTTGTTGGCCCACAAAATGGGGCAAGAATTAACACAGAGGTCATCTGCATATGATATCACTGAAATAAACCTCTTCGTGAAGTTTCATCAAGTGGTAAATCAGTGAGGAGACTCCAAAATGTGGATGATCAGATACCTCTCTGGATTAAACCCTTTGATCCGATCGCACTGTTCTCAAGTTTGGCAACAGTAGTCCTCTTTTCAAGTAACACAATAATTCATTCAACCAATTGAAGCTGGATGTCAGGATGCCGAAGTGCCGCACCAATTTTAATAAATTTACCTGCGTTTTACTCAAGAGAGATTAAGAGCTCTTCCTTCCGCCAAATGCTTCTCTTTAGTTTTTACAATATTTATTTCGAATATTTAATTTTCATTACACTTAAAAAAATATATCAGTTCTAAATTTAGCCTATTTACAGAAGTTAAGAGAGTTGAAAAGATTTTAATAAAAATTTCAAATTTTTGAATTTTTGTTTTTTTTTCATTTTGTATAAAGTTGAAATTTTGATTTAAATGATTTTTATTATAAAAAGATTTATATTTAAAAAACTACTGCAACACCGATCAGAAAAAAAAATTTCAAAAATTCAACGGTAATTTTTAAAATTTTATTGTACCACAATTGAATTATCTGCTTTAAATTTAGAAATTTTTACGAAAGTGTGTTAAATTTTTAAATTTTTTCCATAAAGTTTAGAATTTAAATTTTTACGAGAATTTTTATTATTAAATACTTCAAATTTGAATTTTCTGCATTTTATTGTGCTAAAATTAAGTTTTCTGATTAGAAAGGGTGAAATTTTGATGAAAGTTTGCTGAATTTTTCTAAATTCGCATACAGATTAGAATTTAAATTTTTACGATTTTTATTTTTAAATACTTCAAATTTGAATTTTTGCATTTTATTGTGCTAATATTAAATTTTCTGATTAAAATTTTAATAAAAATTTCTTGAATTTTTCAAAACTTTGTGCAAAGCTTAAAATTTCGATATTTGTGATTTTTACTATGAAATGTTTTATATATGTTTTAAATAATACTGGAACACACACCAGAAAAAAAATTTATAATAATTTTTAATTAATAATTTTTAACAACTTCATTTTATTATAGTAAACTTAAATTTTATTATAGTAAAATTAAATTCTATTGTAGTAAAATTAAATTTTCTAATTAAAATGTTTGAAATATTGATGAAAGTTTGTTAAATTTTTTTTTTTAATTTTGTGTAAAGTTTCAAATATTGATTTACATATTTTTTTATTTTAGAATGAACTATACTTACAAAATATTTATGGAAATTAAATAAAGAAAAGGAAAATAGTAAAATTTGTTCAAACCATCGTTTGCCTATAACTTTGTTCATTAATTTATATACACAAAAGCACTAGGGTGCAACAATACTCATATAACAAAAAACAACACTGTTTTTGTGAACTACTTTTGATTTTTCCCTTTTTTCTCTATCACAATGCAAAAAAAAAATTAAAAAAAAAATCGCTTACCTTTTATGAAAGATAAACTGGAATAATTCACCGATTTAGATTTCGTAAGTGATCAGTGAAAAGATATTTTCTCTTTCTTTATATTTCTTTGCAAATAAATCCAGTCACTTAAGTCTCATTACTTTGATTCCTTTAAAGAAGTTTTTAAATATATTTATCCTGCCGTTTTAAGCTTATACTATTTAGTGAGGCAATCACTAGGTCTTTTTTAAAAATTAAAAAAAAAAAAATATTTTAATTTGAAAAAATCTTAATTTTTGGTGGTATTTTCAAATCGCTTCAGCTCACGTCAATCGTAATATTTTACGGAAAAATATTTTAGCGTAAATCTTCAAATATAATAAATTTAAAATTCCGGCGCAAAACCTGCTCTGTTTATGGTGAAGCTTCTTAATGTGTGTACATACATACAATACATAGTATTTATATAATATGAGTTACCCTTTGACACTTGTCGTTAAATTCAAATGCGCTAATGAGGGTGCGAAAGTGCACTTCAAACGAATTTTGCAGAACAAAGAACAAATATAAAAAAAACATCCTTACAAAAATGTGAATTTAAAAAAAAAAATTGCAAAGAGGATTACAAACCACCATTTAAAACAGCTAAATGTGCAAAAAATTAAAAAAAAAAATTAAAGGTGGCGACAGTCTAACACCAAACGAAAAGGTTGAGCGCAAAAAAAAAAAATAACTTAACGGAAAACCACCACCCAGTCGATGGATGCTGTGATGGTTCTTCAAAAGAATATGAAATGCTATTGTCGCTGCTGGCAGTGAGTGGGTTAATGCAAGGCCACCACTTTGGCACTGGAACATTGACGGTTTTGGTCGCCTGGCCACCATCGCCTGCCACGGCGCCTTGAGTGGTGGCGCTGGTAAAAGTGATTTGCGCAAAAATGCGATTTGCTTAAATGCGCTAATCATGGCAGTAGTAACACACAACAACAAACAGTTCGCAGCCACCGCAAGCACAACAACAACAAGGTTAACATTAATATTTACAACAAAAGCTGCCATTGCCATTACAACTCGTTGTTGTGGCTTTTATGCGGATTGCTTGAAGAATTCTCGCGCCAGCGAACATTTGGCGAGCGTTGGTTGTTGCTGTTGGCAACAGGCAGTCAGGCATTTATCTGGATATGTATATACAATATGTATATATGTATATATGTATGCGTGCATTCTCAAGTATATAATTGTGCTTTTTGAGTGCGCAACATGTCACATTAGCACCGTTGGTGGCGGCGCCGCTGTTAGGGTTTACTATTATGCGTCCAATTGTACTAGTTCAGTATAATTGCTATTGCTACGGCTGATGCTGTTGTTGCTGTTGTTGTTGTTGTTGCTGCCATTGGCATTACATACTCGTGCATATTATTATTGCTACAGCAGCTAATGATTAGCTCATAACAAAACTTACTCTCATACGTACAGTGACTCAAACAAGTGGTCATGATATTCGCAATTTTTTTTGACGCTAAGTCGTTTTTGTTAATTTTTTATAAAACCTTAGTTTGTTCGATAACATTATGGATTCAAGCTTCTTACAAAATGTATGAATATTCAAAAAAATGTTATCAAATTTTCCAACTTTTCAATTAGAATTTTAACAAAAAACTATGTTTTTTCAACATACAACAACAAGCCAATTCCAAGTCTGAAATGACTGAAAATTCTGATTCTGAAATATTTAAAATTTAGTTTTAATTGAATTTTACTGTAATGAAATTTACGTTTACTATAATAAAATGAAGTTGTTAATAATTACCGTTGAAATTTTGAAATTTTTTTTCTGGTCTGTGTTCCAGCATTATTTAAAAAATATATAAAACATTTCATAGTAAAAATCACATACATTTATCGAAATTTTCAACTTTTCACAAAACTTATTTAAAAATTCAGCAAAATTTCATACTTTTGAATCAGAAAATTTAATTTTACCACAATAAAATGCAAGTTTGAAGTATTTAAAAATAAAAATCGTAAAAATTTAAATTTTAAACTGTATACAAAAATTCAACAAACTTTTGTAAAAATGTCTCAATTTAGAAAAAAAAATCAATTTTGGTACAATAAAATGCAACTTTGAAGTGGTTAAAAATTACCGTTGAATTTTTTAAAAATTTTTTCTGGTCGGTGTTGCAGTAATTTTTTTAATATATAAACCATTTCATAATAAAAGTCATTTAAATCGAAATTGTAACTTTATACAAAATGAAAAATAAATGAAAAATTTGAAATTTTTATTAAAATCTTTTCAATTTTTCTAAAAATATTTTTAAATTTTGGTAATTTTTCCATAAAATAGATTTGATGGGAATTCCCTAATATCTGTTATTTTTTGTACTGACGGTCTTGCATACCTACATACATACCTGCTGTCATATAAGCTAAATACGTAAATAGAAAAAAACTGTAAAAACCAAAATTTCAAAAAATTTTCAGAAATTAACCGGAATTTCATTATAAATACTAAAAAGAAATGTGCGACACGACTGCATACAAACAAATTTTCTAAAAATTTGTGGAAAATTTTTTGAACATTTATGAATTTTGTACAAATTTTGAAATTTGAATTTATATGCCTCTTTTATAGAACGAACTACAATTTTATAAAAAATTACCAAAAACAATTAGCCCTAATAAAAAATAAAAATATTGTAAATATTGTAAACAAAAATTGTCTCAATTTTGTGATTAATTGTTTGAGTCACCGTATAATCATAACCGTATAAATTAGCCTGTTGGAAAGGTACTCAACACACATTCCCAAATCAGTATTTTTTCTATAAAACCTACAAATGTACGTATACTCGTCGCAAATTCTTACATCAACCTATTTCTTTTTTTTGGTATTTTATCCAGCGACCTGTGAAAATTTGCAAATGGTATTAAATTTTATGTAATTTTATTACTTAGTTTTTATTGCATTTTTTTGATTCCACTAATTTTTTGAAACCATGAGTAATAAAGAAGTTGCTATATTAAACAAAAGTATGGATTTTTAAAAAATTTCTTCCGCAATATTTTCGGTGATTTATTTTCTGCAACCGCATTTCTAGTTACTTACTTAGTATCCATACAATATATCCGAAAGGTAAGCGAAACCAGAATGCAAATACCACACAAATTAAAAAACAAAATGAGTCTTATTTTTTACATATGAAACTATTAACTAAATATGAATGAAAGCGGATACAATGTGATTTTTTTTTAATTTCTCTGCATAATTCTTATTACATACTTTGTGAGCATTTGGCCTAAGGACTGCGTACTCAGCGTCAATTGTACAAAGACTGAGATAGTATTATTCACGATAAAGTCCTTACTTTCCAATCACCCGCATTAAATTATATAAATCTCACTCTCTCACCAGAGGTCAAGTCCCTTTGGGTTTCTCTAGACAGGAAACTTGACTGGAAGTGACCAAAGATCGATCCAAGAAGGCCATTACTATCCTGCACGCCTGCAAGATGGCAACATGCAGAAAATCGGGAATAAAGAGACACATAGTAGATGTACACGACGGTGGTAAGCCCGGTCTCTTCTACGGTGTCACCGTATAGTGGCCGGCGCTATGCAAAACTTTGCCTAGAGTCAAAATGACACTGGAGCACAACCCTCGACATAAACCCACCAAATCTTTATATACACCCAGCAAAATCGTATTATAAATAGCATTTTTCCAAATATGTCAACTCTCGCACCATCTAAGGGAAATGTAAATTGATGTGAGCATACTAGTAACAACCAATAAAAGCTTTGTCGAAATCAGATGTACGGTTAGGAAATGGATTTCCAAATATTACGATAATAACTTAATAAGATCACTCCAATTAATGTTTCTTTTATTCCTCAAACCTGAGGGCGCAAAGATAGTACAAATATTTAAAAAAAAATTACAGAAAAACTGTGTGGTTAAGCCTTCGGAAAGCAGAATCCTTCCTACAGTTAATATATAAATGTTTTGTTATGCCCCCTTGCCGAAATCCGGGTTACGCCAATGTCAGGGAAATTACTTATCGTTGGATGAGGCCGACGTATCGGCTGTGAAAGGTCACGTCATCGTCTTAGCTTTGTCGTATGCGTGGCCGTATCTGTGCTAAGCATCATTTGTATCAGGTCTGAAACCCGCTGGCTAAAGCTTTTTTTCATTTTGGAATTTACAATTAGAGTGAGTTGAGGGAAGTTAACAACTAATTTAATTTCCTGACCCTTTTCAAAGTGTTCGTTTTTTGTTTATCAATAAAAATGTTTTCAACAATAACCGGTAAATTTTTTATTTGGAAAGTATAGGAAATAAATCAGCAAGAGTCATAGCTGCTATTTCGGAGATCACCACATCTCCTCATCAGATTGCCAGGAAGACAAGCGCGCAATCGCTGTACCAAGCTTCACCTTCCTACAATTCTTTTTAAATAAAAAACTGGCCTTATGGTTAATATTAATGAAATGAGGCAAAACAAGAAAAGTTATATAAATGTATATAAGAATTTTTATTCCTCCACTTCATCACCATTTTAACTTTAGAGAGGGTTTGTATGTATATTCATAATATATACATATATATTATAATATATTTATAATGTACGTATGTATTTAAAAAAAAACAAGTGAAATTTAATACCTTTCTCCCTGCAAGCCTTTAAACTTTTGAATCCCCCCTTTTTATGTGTTGGCTACCAAAAGCGTCCACCCGCCCTAATTGGGAGCGTATACAGTGAAATGGTTCATTTATTAGTTTTGCTTATGTGCACCTCGTCCCACAAACAACAACTTACAAATACAATATTGTAGTATCTACATCCTTTCTTGCTCGCTTGGTGCAACTTTATGCAACATCCTCACAGCACTGGCGCTGCTTGCAACACTACATACTCTACATACATACATGTTGCACGTTCGTTCAGCTTAAATGCGCGTAATTAATTGTGACGTAGAATCGCCTCAATGGCAATGACAGTAATAACAACAACAACCAACTGCAGTAAGAGAATTAACCAACAGCATCGGTGCAACAGGCAATCAATCAGTCAGTTAAACAGTCACTCAGTCACTCATTTAGTCAGAGGCAACAAACCGAATGCGGCAGGCAACAACAGCAGCAATCATTAACAGCCATTGTGCCAATGCGACGTGGGCCGTGGGCATTAAGGCACGCATGTACTACTTCTATCTATACAGTGTGTTTCACAAAAGAGATTTGCCAAAAATAGTTGGCAGCCATCCACCATAGTCATGGTACCATCAATAATAGGCAACCCACAATGCAGTGGATTTTAAAGTACATTTCAAATTTAATTAGGCAGTGCAATGAAAAACAAAATCGTTTAAATTACCACTTTTATTGACTACAGGGAACTGTGCCCTTTTTCGGGCATTTTCTATCACTTCTTCAAGCATCTCGGTCGGTGTGGCAGCTCTATCGGCACGGATATTGCTCTTGAGCGCGTCAAGTGTCTTCGGTTTGCTGGCGTAAACTTTACTCTTTAAATAAACCATCAAAAATAAGTCTAGTAGATTAAATCGGAGGATCTTGGTGGCCAGTCAATATCGCCCCTTTTCGATATCACAAGTCTAGGGAATTTTTGTTGCAAAAATAACATTGTTTGGTTTGCTGTGTGGAATGGCGCCCCGTCTTGTTGAAACCAGAAGTCAGTCAGGCCTTTTTCGGGGTCGGGAGAGTTTTATAAGACATTTTTTAGTGAAAATAGTAGTAGATAGCAGGAGCATTAATAAAAATAGTAGTTGTAATTAGTAGAAGCAGTGGTAAAAATAGTAGTAGAAATTAGAAAAAAATGGTTGTAGTAGCATTAACGAAAATAGTAGAAATTTTAGTAGAAATTAGTAAATATAGTAGTAGTAATTAGTGCAAGCACAAGTAAAAATAGTAGTAGATATTAGTAAAAATAGTACTAGAACAAAGTCAAAATAGTAATAGTAATAAGAAGTTCCATTAGTCAAAATATTAGTAGAAATTACTAAAAACAGTGGTAGTAATTAGTACTATTAATAGAAATTAGTTAAAGTAGTAGTAGAATATTGTAAAAATAGTAATAGTAATAAGTAATAGTAAATAGTAGTCAAAATAGAAGTAGAAATTAGTAAATATAGTAGTAGTAATTAGTGCAAGCACAAGTAAAAATAGTAGTAGAAATTAGTAAAAATAGTAGTAGAACATCGCCAAAATAGTAATAGTAATAAGTAGTTCTATTAGTCAAAATAGTAGTAGATATTACTAAAAATAGTGGTAGTAATTAATACCTACTATTAATAGAAATTAGTAAAATTAGTAGTAGAATATAGTAAAAATAGTAATAGTAATAAGTAATAGTTAATAGTAGTCAAAATAGTAGTAGAAATTAGTAAAACTAGTAGTAGTAATTATTAGTGGCATTAGTAAAAATAGAAAGTCGTAGTCGTAGCGATAGTAGTAGTAAGTAGTAGTGATAGTAATTAGTAGTTAGTAGTAGTAGTAGCAGTAGTAATTATAAATAGTGGTAGTAAGCAGTAGTAGTAGAAGTTTGTAGGAGTAGTAGTAGTACTAGTAGTTAGGACTTGTAGTGGTAGTAACTAGCTGTAGTAGGAGTAGTAGTAGTAGTTGTAGTGGTGAACCGAGCCGAACCACTGAAAAATCTTGAAATTATTCCTAATATCTACTCCAAAAATAGTGCCGAAATGAACCATAATTTGTCCTCAAATGGTCCTCAAAAATTTGAAGAGATCTCTCTCTAGATTATGCTAGAAAACTAAGCAAACGTCGTTCCAAACAATGTGAAGCTATTTTAGACAGCAATGGGGGGAGTAGACGACATATTAACTATAGGTATTGGATACTACAAAATGAGAGAAGAACCTAAGAAAGTTTTTCTCTTATTTTGATGTAATTTTTTCTCCTAGTTGCGCTACTTTCCTCCAATTGAATAAAGGTTGCTTCAAAATTAATAAAAACCTACATAAAATGAGATCTGTTTTCTCCAAAAGTAGTAAATAATTTCTTAAGCGCCATTTCATTCCCAACTTCTTTCTTTTGCTAGCAGTTTTTCTTCAATACAGATATTTTTTTTTTTTTTTTGAGTTGGAAATGTACATAACAAAAATAAATTGCAATAACTTTCACACAATTTTGCTTTAAATTTTTACAGGCGAATCTGTTTTGTGAAACACACTGTATGTATCGGCGCTTGCGCTTGCGTATGCTACTATGTTTATTTGTGGGGCGTGTGCGTGTGTGTGTGTGTTCCTTTGGTATGTGGGAGTGTGCAACATATGGTCATGTGGCAAGTTGAGTTGTATGTTTTAATGAATCAATCGCATTACAATTTGAATTCACATTAACTGCAACAGCAACAGCAACAACAACTACAACTGCAGCGAGAAAACTTTAAAGCTAAAAAAATAAAAATGCAGCAAGCCTTGTGGCAACAAACGCGCGTGCATCTGCACATGACCGGCATAAAATTGTTGCATTGCTAATTGCTCTGGCCACTTGGATTTGGACGCAGCAGGAGTGCAATTGCTCTTCTTCTCCTTCCTCATCTAGGTGTTGTTGCTATTGTTGGCATTGGGAGCTAGTTTGTTTTTCCTCTTTTTTTTCGTGTGCTGCCCAAAAATGGCGCTGTGACAGGCAACATGCTGGCGCCACGCACGCACACACACACACACACAATCAATTCAATTTACTTTGCAGCGCGTTTGTTGTTTTGTGTTTTGCCTTTCGTCAACTGACGCGCATTTTAATGGCCGCTATTGTTCTTGTCGCAATGCTGCTGTTGCACGCTTGCTAGTTGGCAGCGTTTACGCGTAATTTAGCGCCCAATATTAATTACGAGTACGCTGCTTCGACTGGCTTGCAACAACTTGCAAACTCGCTGCACGTTCGCATTTTTTTTGCGCTAAGCGCCTGCCTCTTATTGTTGTTGGCATATTTCAAGACATTTTTGCTGCAGTGTTTTTGTGCGCTAACGGCGCCAAGCGGGCAGCTGCGGCAAGCGTGCAACAAAGAAAGCAATTTTCGTTTTTAAAACAACAAGCAGTACAGGTAATTTCTTGCCACAAAATTTCATACCTGTCAGGTCAATCAAGCATTATTGGCGTTGTCGCTTTTCTTCGTATTATTATTATAAGTTTTTTTTCTGTGTTTTTGTATTAAGTTTTATTTTTACATTCGCTGCGGCAGGCGGCAGGCATGTTGCATGAATATGTATGCACTCTGTGTTGCGCATATGTTGAATTTATGTTGCATGTGCTGCATGTGCTGCATGTTGCAGCAATTATTATTGTTATGAGCGTAAAATTCGAATTGACACGCCAGTGACACTTGGCCGACACCAATAATCAGCAATGCCAACAACAACAACAACAACAACAATAACATGCAGAAAATTTGTGGTTGCAACAATCACATAACGTAAAATGCGCTGCAGAGAAATACTAGCACTAGGGTGGTCGAGAAGTACATGTTGCAAAGGTTAAGTGGAAATTTTAGTGCTCTCATCGTCTATTTGATCTCAATCACAAAATATTTAGAGGTCGCCCAAAGCGCTCAAATTTTCCCTTGTATTTTATATGGGGGGAGAACAGTCTTTCGTAGAGGTAGTAAAGTATCCTTGAAAACCAATACTTGTCAATCCCCAAACTTCAGAAAATTTCAAACAATAAATTACAACTGTTTATTAACCAGATTTTTCATATTAACTCTTTTTCAATTAGTTAATTTTCGGTTGTTATGGGGGGGTTTTGGAGACTTATAAAAAATAGTTCAAATCAAAAATTTGAGGTCTCCGAAAGAGAAACGGAGTTTACCGATTGAAAAATATTGATTTTAAAAGAGAAATTGTCTAGATTGCAGGAAAAGTGCTACTAAAAAAAAAATTTTAAATGAATTCGCGTAAAAAAATTGGAGAAAACAGATTTCATTCCATGTACGCTTTTATTTATTTTGGAGAAACCTTAACTCAAACGGGAGAAGATATTGCAAATTGATGAATAAATTACATTAAGATATAGAAAAATTTTATTTAGTACTTTTATTGAATTTTTTTTTATATGGAATAATCCTAGAGAGAGGTAGGCACATTAAAATGCCGACTTTTTTTTAATTTTATTCAGTACTTTCATTGAATTTTTTATTTATTTTTTAATATGGAATAATCCTAGAGAGTTGTGCGCTTTAAAATTTCGACTTTCAATTTTTCCGATTTTTTTTTGTTTTGAACACCCTAATGTGCACACGTAGCGCATACGAAATTGCTGTACATGCAACACGCTACAGTGGTTTTTGTATTTTGGCAGTGTTGCATGACCGCCGGTGTAGTGAGAGGGCATTGCTCAACAGGGATGAGTTAAATTTTATGTTTGCATATGAGAAAAAATATACACGTGCATAGCTACAAATAAAACTGTATGTTTCGAAATATGTGTAGTTGTATATTTACATATTTGCGGAGTAAGGTAGAAAAGTTTCTGACCGACCTACCCAGATTACGTAAAATTTTTTCGGAGTTACAAACATTTAATACGACTAAATTACTTGACTTTCCGCTACGTACCTACTAAAAAAAATATTAAATTACTTATTTTATTTTGTTACAAAGAGATAGTTTAACACGTAAAGAGAAGGCACTGTCGAAGCCTTCGTAACTTTCATTAATGTAAAAATAAAATGTACTTTATTTCATTACTGTATTGCTAAAGTAAAAATTAAGGATTTTTGATAAACTATTACTATCCTATAGAGAAGCTACAAGTTAAAGTTACCCGATCTTGATGATTTTCAGTTTATACTTTTTATTTCGCTGCTTCAGTGCTACTAATTTCTTAAGTGTAGGAGGGCTTCTGACAAAAATTAATATTTAAAAAAAATGCATCTGTCTACAAAATTTCAATCGAATTTCTCTAAAACTGAAGGCCTAGTTTCCTTTCAAACAGGAAGACGGGCAATGCTAAATCGAATTAGCGCATCGTCCTGATAATTTTGGTATACTTTGGGATAGGTATATCTCTTCTTCTTATTCTTCAAACATCAAGCCAAAGTTATAAAACCATTTCATCTTCATCAAAGGTGTAATAATTTCAGACTGTTTATTAAAAATTTGAATTAAATAGAATTGAGTGTCGGAGAGAGCATTTGAAATCAGCCTAAAAACTAAAGAATCAACAATTATGAATTACTTACTTAAGTGGTTATTTTGGCCGAGTTCACCATCTCACGCCAGTCGTCCCTTCTCCCTGCTAACCGGCGTCAATTGGAAATACCGAGTCAAGCGAAGTCCTCTTCCACTAAACCTTTCCAACGCAGAGGAGACCTTCCTCTTCTTCTGCCAGCACCAGCGAGTACCGCGTTGAAAACTTTGAGGGCTGGCGAATTTTCGTTCATTCATACAGCATGACCTAACCAACGTAGCCACTGAGTTTTAATTCGTTGAACAATGTCTACGTTAATGTCGCGATAAAGCTCATAGAGCTCTTTGTAAAAAATCTGCGGCATTCGCATTATCTTTTCTAATATAAGGTTAAAGAAGCCGCACGATTGGGTGCCATTCTGTCTGAAACCTCGTTTGGTATCATACGGCTCCGAGATGTTCTTCCCAATTCAAACGGAGCTGGTGGTGTTGCTCAAGGTCATTTTACTGCGGTTTTAGTTTGGCAGGGATGCGAAATTTAGAGATAGCGGCATATAATCTGCGCTGTCGAAAGCGGATTTAAACTCGACAAAGAGATAGTGTACGTCGTTTCTCTTTTCTCGGGTCTTTCCAAAATTTGACGTGTCATGAATATCTTGTCAATGGTAGACTTGCCACTGATAAGGTCCAATCAGTTCATTCACGGCGGGCTTCAGTCATTCACAATACGCTCGACAAAACTTTATATGCAAAGTTAGGAAGATTGAACACCTAATAGATGGCGCACTATTAGCTTATTTAGAAGCTCCTCGAAGACGAACTTGATAGCTCTTATGATAACCCGTTAGTACCAGCAGCTCTATTGTTCTGTAGCCACGCTATTGCCATTCGAGTTTCGTCCAAGCCGGGTAACAAGACTTCGATTCCGTCATCATTGAGTGAAGGATCTGGTTTATCATCTCCAACATGGGAGTCGGTCATCAGGTTGATCTTAAGTTACAGGAAATAGCGGTCAGTGCAGGGTGACCCCTAAAACTTCTGTTCAGCATTGTTCAAAACCAGGAACGAATCAACGGCTATACCCACTTTTTATCACTTTGTGCTTCTCACCAAGGTTATGTATCTGGATACAATGTGAAAAGGGAAATCGATGGGGTGCCATCGTCCGAGCTCACCGCGAACAAAGGTGGTTCTTATTGGGCTCGATCATACCCCTTTTTAATGCCGACTTGGGCCCAGGCAACTTGTATTTATTCTTTAAATTTAAATCTGACTTGCGAAGAATAAAATTTAACAACGTTTATTAAATAAAGTCAGCTGTTTTGGGACATTTTGACGGAAGAAACAGACCGTTTTTAAGAGTAAAGAAATTTTAGTAAAGCGCTGTAAAAAATTTATTTAAATTTAAGGGATATTATGTGTACTGAAAAATAAAAATTGCAATCTGAAAATTACTCCTTATTTTATAATTTAGACCAACAACTTTTGCACCTTACTGTGTACTATGTATTTGCATCTAGAGACTTTTCGGGCCAACCTGTATAGCATTGCGCAGTGTAAATTTTCTAGGCTCAACAAGCTGTTAGTGGCATGCCACATCAGCTCCTGTGCAAGAGGGATTAGCAGAATACACATACATTGGCAAATTTTGCTTCACCCTGAAATTATAGCTAGACCACAGACGTAGCAGGAATAATGAGTTCTATGAACAGTTGTTCCACAGAAGAAATACGGAGTTGGTTTGGAAATTCGTCAAAAAAAAAAAACACAAAAAAAATTAAGCACCCCCTATGATACACACACAGGTTGGATTGTTATATTTCGTTTTTTTTTTCGGGAAAATTTGAATATACAAGAAAAGTAACACCTACAAATAAATTAGACTAGATTAGGATGCGCTCAGTGTCGGCTACTAAAATTTAACCTAACCTAAAAACCAATTCTTCTATTGATTTCTGAGCTTCGTCTCATTCTTATTTCCATTCGTTACAGTAGCGCCTTGTCAAAAACTCCAAAAAGATATTTTGATGCGACTTTTGCATTATCGGTTTTTTTTACCGTCAATATCGAAACACTGCCAATTTTCCGATAGACATTCAAAATTTTCAGCCAGAAAGTTTCATACATGGCAAAAGAATGGTGTGGATAGGAACCATCAATTGTTTTTAGCTCTGGGAGAGAGAGAGGCGTATTGAAAATTCTTTCACTAATACAAAACTTAGCTTTTTCTTTACCACCATTTCTATTATCCCTCTTTTTTTTCTTCCATTATCAGTTAGCATAATTGTCTGAAAAACAAAACTATTATTGCTCTTGCTTATATGACATATGTGAGTAATATATTGTATTTCTAAGTTCATATACAATACAACTACTCATATGAGTATGTATTGGTGCTTGTTATCTGTAATGAACGTGTGAGAAACTATTTGTCGCATGCAACATGCGACACGGTTGGTTGACCCTTACCTTATAATTTCTCCTATCCACTTTTGTGCTCGTTTTGCCATTGTTTTTTTTTTATTTTCTTGGCTAACAAACTTTTTCCATTTTCAATATTTTTTTTTCATCCGTACTTCAGCTGCTTTGCTTGACCAAGCGCGCTGGATTACAAAACTACTAACTGACAGCAGAAATGAGACGTCTTAGTATCAACAATTCTTTGCTTTGTTGTTGTTTTTTTTTAAATTTTGCTACATGTAATGCCATCGATCGTGCAGTGAAATTTTGAAATTATGAGCTGCTAACGAAAACGTCAATTATTGTTAACTTTACTACGCTACTATTGTAGAGGTTATAGCAAATTTGTTGAGAATTTTATGTTGTCTTTCTCATTTTAATTATTGTTTTTAAAGCAAGTTAAAGTTTCAAACTTTCCAGAAAATTTTACAAATTAAAAAAAAAATTTCTAATTGTTTTTTAAAGTTTAGGTACTATATCTTTAAAAAAAACCATGTAAGTCGAAGCTTCAAACTTTGCAGAAAATTTATAAAAATTCAGCGAATTGAAAAAATTCTGATTATGAAAGCAAAAAAAAATTATCAAAAATCAACTAGAATTTCTAGCTACTTCAAATTCGCACTTTATTATATTGAAATTAAATGGGCTACAAAATAGTGTACCCGAAAATTTTCTGAAAATCTGGGTTAAAAATTTTGAAATTTTGATGAAAATTTTTGTAATTTTTTCGACTTGATTTTTATAACTACACTTTTTAACATTTTTATATTAAAGAGCTTTAAAAAAAGTAACTAATTCTATTATTTTTTAAGATTTTCACTAATTTCAGTAAGTATGCTATTACGTTTTAGATATTTAAGTAAGCAATAAAAAGAGTAAATTATGACACCGATATCAAATTTGACAAGTAATGATAGAAAATTGCTAAAAAAAAACATTTCACATGCTCAGAAAACAATAAATACAAAACAATATTTACTGCTACGAAACTTGAAATTTATTTGTTATGTCCCATGATTTTGTGAAAGAAACAAAATTCAATTCTACTGAAAATTTCATGTGAAGAAAATACAAAAAAGTTTATTCTAATTGTTTAGTGAATTTGATTTTATTAATATATGGTTATAAAAAGAAATTAAATTTTTATATTTTAATCTTTGTTTGAAAATTTTATTTTAGAAAAAATGTAACAAAAAATTCTGAACAGTAGAAAATTCATTTATTCAATAATTTCAGTTCTTGAAGGTTTATTTAAACAAATCTCTGAAGTTTTTTTTATAACATGCCCCTTAATTTTTGAAAACCAAAATTGAGCAATACCATGAAATTTCCGTGCGAGTTTATTCGTTCCGAAAATTGTATAGCTTAAGTTTTAGTAAAAAATAGAATTTTTCCAATTAGAAAATTTTATTTGCAGAAAAATTAAAAAAAATTTTGAAACAGAGTATATGTTTGTTCTATAATTCTAATTATTGATCGTCTATTAAAGAAACAAAATTTAAGCAAAATTTGGAATTTTTTAAAAATATTTTTCGCATTTTTTTTCGTTTTGAAATTTTATTAAAAGTTTTTTTTTACGCTGAGTAGTTTATTCGATGTGGTTAATAAGAAATGTTAGGCCCGAGAAACAGAAGAGCACTTAGTAGAATAGCGTGTTATTGTAAATGGGGTTTGGAAGATTATAGAAGGAAATTTTAACCGAGTTTCGTTGTGATTTTGCCCAATTTTTTGACATTGTATTTGTATGTACTTGTATAGCGAATCATGTTCGATTTAAATGTTTATAAAACAATGTATAAAATTTAATAAAGGGAAAAATAAAAACAAATTTTAAAAATTTGTTCAAAACTCAATATTGCAAACTGAATCACTGAATTTCTGAATCTGGTTTGTTAAACTTTTAATACATTAGATATTTTAAATTTTTTGGAAATTTAATTCAGCGAATAGTTAGAAACAAATTGGCATACCCACTTTAATCAAAATTTTTAATATTAAAAATTTTTTTAAATTGTAAGGATACAACAATTTTTATGCAATTTAGCAAATTTTTCTATTTCGTTTTTGCAATTTTTTAAAAATTAGGAAAACAAGAAAGAGCTTTTTATTTTTAGTTTGATTATTTTGCTCACTATTTATTTTAATTAATTAAAAGTGTTCTGTGAAAATGAGTGAAATTTGCGTGTTTTTTTTTTAATTTTTTCCCTTTTTTTTGATTTTTTCATATAAAAAAAGCATAACAGAAATATACAAATGGGGTTTTTTATATTTATATTAAAATATTTTGTTCCATTTAAATTTTATATTTTTTATTTTAATTTTATAAAACATACTCGTATTATTATTCTTCTTTCCTTTTTATTTGATTTTGTTCCTCGTTTCTTGCGTAACGCGAGCTCCCTCGGCTGCCTTGGCTGGCAACAAGGTAAGCTTTGTAACCTGATACCTTCTATTTAATCTGCCGTCCAAGCTTTATTTCTGTATGTATGTATGTACATACATTTGCACTAATGTGGTTTCTAATAGTTTTGGTTTCCTGTTGTTGTTGTTGTTGTTGTTACTACATGTTAGCGCATGTTGCGCCACACCAATGAACTACTTTTAAGTGTTGACTTTTTTGTCATTTTTCCACTTCAGTTTAGTTTCTTTTTATAGTTCAGTTTTTTTTATTGTTTTTGTTGTTGCACATTGTTTGTAATTATTAAACTGTCTTTACAACATCAAAATAGCAACGAAGCGCAACGCTAATAATAGAGAGTTACTATATACATATAAATGTTTGTATGTATTGTATACTTCTATCTGCTGAACGGTTGTGATGGAATTGGTCACCGCAACCAAAATGAGGCAGCTTGGCTGTTGGGGCGGTAAGGAAATGCGGCAGAAGTGATTGAAAACCATGTGCGTGCAATACATACATATATTTGTGTGTGTGTGTGTGTGTGTGTGTGTGGGTGTAAGTACGAAAGTACCTACATTTATTGTTTTCGCAATTAAAAATCATTTATTATTTCCTCGTTGTATTCCCCTATGCAAAGTTCGTTTCCTCATCTGCATTTATTTGTACCCGCCCCATGCTGTTTCACAATTTAACTCAATTGCTACCTTGCATTCTCATGTGAAAGTATATTTTTTATTAACTTTTTCAATGGTTACCTTAAAAAAATTTAGAAATTTTTGTAAAAAAAACAATAAAATGAAAGCCTATCCGCAGGCACTGTTTTTTTTTTTAACGAACACTGATACCTTTATTCATTTCACTTACATATATTGAGTTGAAAATCTTGTCATTTGAAAATTTTAGCTTTTAGAATCGAACTGTATGTACATTTTAATATTAAAAACGCTTCATACTAATTTTTATGTAATTTGAAATTTTTTGAATTTCAAAATTTTAGACTTCATAAAAATTGAATGAGCTAAACTTAAAGTTTACTTGCTTCAAGATTCTATAAAATATTTTAAAAAAATGTTGTTTAAAAGATTTTTCTATTACTTTTATACGAAAAAAAATCTAGGAGAAAACTAAAAAATAGTAATGATTGACAAAGAAGTGTCTGAATTTTTTCTTTCTGAACTTCAAATTGGAAAATTTTAAAGCTTATGTTTGCAATAAATATTTTTCTGAAACCGTTTAAATTTTGCTGTGCTGACGATTTAAATTTGGTCTCTGAGAAACTTATTTCAGATGAAATCTTGCTTTGAATTTTTGAAAAAAAATTTGAAAAATTTATTTCCCAGTTTTAGTACAATATACAAATTTGAGAGAGTAATGTATATTTTTCTTATGTACAATGTATAAGTAAAAATCTCTTTCTTTCTTTATAAAAACTTGTTTCAGATAAAAAGCAAAAAAAAAAAATTCTGCGAAATTCAGTGGACAAATTTGATAGTATCTGAAATTTGTTTTTTCTTAAATTGCAGTTGCTTTTATTTGCAATAAATATTTTTCTGAAATCTGTAAAACCAAAATTTTTAAAAAATTATTTCGGATAAAGTCAGCCGTAGATGTTTAGAAAAATATTTTGAAAGAATTGGGTGCGAATTTACGTGGAATTAGATGGAATATATTTGGAATACAAATCTCTTTCTTAAACCTGAATGTTGCTTGGTTGACAATTCCAAAAATATATTTACATAAAAAAAAAGTAGCTCTAGAATTTTGGAAAAATTCACAAAATATGAATGCGAATTTTAGTGAAAAAAAAATATCTAAAGAGTTTGCACTTCTTTAAATATAAATTTAATTAATTATTGAATCTCAAAAAAAAAAAAATTAAATATAGTTATTTAAAAGCAAACAAAAAGTTTCTTTTTTTCTCCTACACGTTTCGACGTCTTCCGCGAATTGGAAATTGAACTTTGGTCCTAAGAAAAATACAAATAAAATTATGTAAATTGTTGAAATTTTATTTAAAAATAATAATTATTTAACTGGCTGGTTCTTTCGTACAAAGATATTTTAACAGATTAAAAATAGAAACCAACCTGATCTACACCAGTCTGAACTAAGATCATGAAACAATTTAAAATCCAAACATTTTGGATAAAAACTTGCTTTGAAATTTCAAGAGAAATTCTTAGAAAGTTGTATGTGAATTTTAGTAGTAAATGTTGCAGTTTGGCGGAAAAATACTTTTACAAAATTTTTAGTGAACATACATATAGCAGAGCAGATTTGTAATAAATATTTTTTTGATGGCTGAAAATTTCAAAAAATTAAATCAAATTTTTGAAATAAGATTTTGAAAAACTCTTGTGCGCGAGTGTCAGCGGACAAATTCGATTGAGTAGATTTGCAACAAATATTTGCCTGAAATATCTTTCTTAGCCCCTTAATTTTTGCTTGGCTGACAATACTAAAAAAATGATATTTTTCTTTTTATTAAAAAAGTTCTCATTCAAAAGATTATTTCATCATATAAACGCCCCTAGTTTTTCTGCTTGCCATTCATTTGACCTTCTCGCTACGAGTGAGGTCATTGCTGAAAGTTGATCGCTGCAGATGCAAAATCTAGATTTGCCTGCATTCATGCACTCAGCGAGCGTCTTACTTGTAAACACTCATAGTATGTACATATGGGTGTGTGTATGTGTGCGTGTATGTACAATACTTAAGTGATTACATATGAACGAGTGCATCTTACCCAGTAAAATTTTTCGATGAGGAAAGAATTTTTCTATAAATTGTCTTTATGATAATTTCAATTGAGTGGCTGGAAATAGTGCCAACTCAATTTGTGTTACAACATCAAGAACACCCTATAAAATCTAGAAGAAGTTTGGCCAAACATCAAGCTATATGATGTAAGCGCCAAAAAAATTATTATTATGTATGACGGTAAATGTCAATGAGTTTTTCCCGATATTTTCAAATTTCTTTTGTTAATTTTTTTTTTTTTTTTGTAATTTGTTCGAATTAAAACTTTTATACACTTATACAAACTATAGTTTGATCATGATCTCTCAGATGGGAAATCGAGCCAACTGGAAGTCAGTTTAATTTTCAATTATGTTTTCAATTTGTTTCCAAACCCAAAACTGTATGATTTTCACTTCTTTTGCACAAATTCAAAGCTGATTTAAGTCGAAATATATTTTCGATCTATAAATATTTTGATTTCAAATTTTTTGGAACGTTTTTGAAATTTTGTTAAAAAAAAGCTTGGCAAAACGCAAAATTTCTAAAATTAACAACGAAGTGCCGCCCCAGATAAGGGAAGTGATCGTGTTGGCATTAACTAGAGTCAAGGAAAACCTAGTACAAAACAAGTAAAAGTAACAGATATTGCAAAGGAAATCATAAAAATTATATACCAAAAAAATTAAAAAAAAAATTAATGATAAAGCTTAAAAAAGCATATCTGAATTACACAGCGACAAAGCCTAACGAATTTTATAAAACGCCACTCCAGCCAATTTCGCGTGTACGTCAAAATTCACCACACTGATTCAATAGCCAAGCATTCGCACTCAGAAACAAACTCAATTCCCCGCTATGTCGGCCTCACATACGCTACGCTGCACTATATTTTGTTGTTGCTCAGTAGTAGTGTTGTTTTTTTGCATACCATCTATACTACTCTAACATCAGTGACTTTTACATTGCCACCTACTCCAACAACTATTTTCCTCACACTCCAGCCGCAAACGAACTGAGTAGCATTTCCCCTCTACCAGCCATCAGCAGCTGTGCTGGAATGAAGGTATACGTTAAATATCCACAGCACTATTTCCCCATTTGTTGTTGGTACATTAAATTGCTACTATACTGAATATACACACGCGCACACATTCTAACTGAGTTTCCAAACCGTTGCATAGTAGTGCTCCTTCCCTCACACCAAGTCATCGGACGGTTAGCTCAAAAGCCGCTACACACTCAATCGCTCACTCACTCTCGCACTCTCTCGGCTGCACTATGAAAACAAATAACTGCATTTGTTGGCTCAGCTGTTGTTTGGTTGCTTTGCAGACTTCTCCGCTTTATGTTTTTCACTACTACTTCTTTTTGTTGTACTTGGCTTTGCATTTGTGTTTGTGTCTGCTACTCTGCTTTTTGCTTTTGCCCATTTTCGTTTTTCGTTTTGTTTGCTACTTCCCCTCTTTTTGTGGGCAAAATGGTTGCACGTAGCCAACCCACTGCTGCTATCGCATTTCACAGTTGCACCGCCGAGGCGTGACAATCGTCGCACAAGCTGAAAGCGTTAATGTGGTTGTTGTTTTGTGTTGTTTTTCTCTGTTGCGAGTTTTTGTCTGTCTGTGAGGGTACTAGTTATGTATTTGAGTGCTTAGATGTCGATGGCGATTATTCAGCACATTTCTGAGTTTATTTCTCTGTGCAATTCCTTATCGCGGCTCAAGTTAAGTTCATTTGCGCAGATTTTGTCGACTTCTTGTGATTGGGAATGGAAATTTTTGTATGCCAAAACCTACTTTTAATACGAGTATATTTATTTCATGCGCATATCTTTTGATTTTAATCTCTGATGCAAAAAAACGGGAAGGTGTAAAAAAATACCGCAACACAATAACCAAAAAGAAAAACTCTTTAGAATAGCACCCGAGACGAGGTCCGACCTAAACGTTACGAACACCCTGGCACTACCTGCTAAGCTTTCGGTGCTAAATTTAATCCGCCAAATGACTGGACTCAGAATGCGGGATGCTAAAGGGACGTGACAAGGGCAGCAAATAGCGAGACCTAGCGACAACACTTCAACACGCTCAACAATGAGGCAATACAAGAAAAGACTAATGGGCTTGGATCGTGGTTTGCTCCAACTACGGGGTGCTCCACGGATATGACCTCCGTGTTCACGACCGCAACTTTCATCAGTTTCTAAAAATGCCTAGTCTGTCATCACTGTTACGTCTGCGGTTTTTTTTTTAATTCTATAAAAGTCACGAACGCAAAAAATCATCTCAAAAAAGATCGCCTGCTTGAAGATATGTTTCCACAATCTCAGCTGGAATGAATCTCCCGAGGCACACACTTGTGAGCCAGGGAGCAAGCTACGCGCCGGCTTGTAAGTCGCCTGGTTCACGAAGGCCATCATCTCGCATTTTTATGTTCTCCCTATCCGTACTGTTTTGGTCCTGTTTTGGCTGGACTCTCCCTTTGGAGAATTATCCGCTGGTTGGCAACGCCCACCGATCACCAGCATTGCTAACACTTGGTAATTTTGTGGGCATTACTAAAATGTCGCTTTTTGTCGCTAATTCTCATCACCGTCGTTGAGAGAAAGGAGGAAAAATTTTAAACAAAGGAAATGTACGAATGAAATATTTTGTTGTGGCCAGTCCGCGACAACTCCATCCCTGACTCCTGAATCTTTATAGGACCTAAGCTCTTCTACCTTCCAAGTGCCTTCATCTCGACCTAATTCATCAACTAAGTCATGCGGCCGTAGTGATACTCTTTTCTGTACTACAAAAGGGCGTACATACTGTGGCGCTAACTTTGCCGTAAAATATTTCGCTGCATGAGATTGTAACTCCTCGCTACTCACGTTCACCCTAATTTCCTCGACATTTCTCTACCAAAATGCGCAAAATATAATGTAACGTAACTCCTAAAACTGCATGCTACGTTTTTACTCTCCACGCTGGATCGACAACGGCTTATTCTAAGCCAAACGAATCCTCCTAGCTACCCAGGGATCAGAAGAAGAAATTTCAGGAATAAAACTTTGTTTTCGCAATCGAATTGAGTTTAAATATTGTACATTTGAGAATAGAGTGGGTCGAAGAATAAAGTTCGAAAAACATCCCGTATTTGAAGGAGATGCATAGAATATTCGAATCACCCTAAGAGCCGTAATATTTCTTTCTCGATTTTTTTCAAAGGAAGCCTTGTAAAAAGTGCTAAATTTTCTCTTGAGATGATATTTATCCCTGGCACCATATTTTCGTATTGAAGATTTATTTTTTGAAAAAACTAAATGCCATCAATTTGGAGTATACGACTTCCCTAGTGAAATATAACTTCGGAAATGAAAAGAAGCTTAGAAGAAAATGTAGCAATAGTCCAATCCTTTACAACTACATATATAGCCATTATAAAAATCGGGTATCATGTTATAAAAAATTCATTATTGTAGTATTTAGGTTGGCTCAAAAAAAGTTCTAGAACGGGAGAAGAGACCGCCCTTTTTTGAATAAATTTTTGATATGGGAAGAAGTTAAAAATTAAAAAAAAGGAAAATTGGGAAAAATATCGCTGGGGAAAAATATAGCTTTGAAATAAAAGCTAATTAAGGAAAAGCTGATTTATTAAAATGGTCATCAAAGTCGCATTCGAAAAAAACTATGCCTTAAAAATCTTAGAAAACATTTATTTAAAACATTTTGAGCTTATATTTTTATATTTCCGGGGAAAAATTTCTAAAATTTCAATAAAAACTGGCTTAATTCTTTAGAAATCGCGTGCATAAACTTCTGCAAAAAAACAAGAAAACGGTGAGAGGAGTTCCTAAGAACTCTCTGTCATAGATTTTTTTTCGAAAAATTTACTTCCAAATTTAAGAAAATAAAATAATCGTTGCTTTAGGGAAATCCAAATTTATATTAAATGGAAAATTATCGCTGCTTTTGCTCTATTTCCGTAATTATCTCAAGCACGAAATTTTAGAGAATATTAAAAAAGTGGTGTCAAAGAAGCTCACAATTATTTATGAATGGGGCACGCTATTTGTTCAAATTTTTAAATAAATAATCACGCTCCATTTTTTAATAAACTTATTCTTTGATGTTTTCTAAAATTCCTTTTTCACTTTTAATTTTTAAATCATTTCGTACTAATTTCGCTTAAAGTTTTAAATTTACATGCTAAATTAAAAGTAATTACATGTTTCGCATTCCTACAATTCAATGGAGTAAAAAAAAAATACATATATGAAATTAAAATTCGCATAAAATTTGCAAAGTAAATTAAACGTAGAACATAATTTCTGCCACATTAATGCATACGTTTGTATGTAGTACATAAATTGTGCACAAAATACATCAGTACATAAATATGTAGCACTTTCGCCGATGGCATGGCAGCGGCTAATTAAGAGCGTCGGCTGACTGACGACTCGCGGCGCGTCAACGGAAAATGAGTGAAAATGTAAAATTAACGCGCCAAACTGCGTGATGGTGAAGAGTAGTAAGAGGAAAAGAGCAAATGCGCGCAAAAACTTAATATAAAAATAATGAGAATGGCGCAAATAGGAATGTTCTTAGAATTAAATTTACAAAATTTTCATAAAATTGTTTGTAAATAAAAAAGTAGTATAAAAAAGTTGCTGTGAAATATTTTGAGTACAGGTAAAATTTTCTCTAAACTGTAATTTACTAAAGTTATTTTTTTGTATAAAAATTTTCACAAAAAGTTCTTGCAGAAAAAATTTTTCACGGAAATTCTTAATCATAATTTATGTACAAAATACCTCTAAACTGTAATTTTTACAGTCGTTTTTTCGTATACAATATTTCAAAAAAAAAATTTTGTTGCAAATTATTTTTAAAAAATTTTGAGTAGTAAATAATTTAAGCACAGGTAAAATTCTCTCTAAACTGGAATTTCTTACTGTGATTTTAACGTACAAAAAATTTCACAAAACATCGTGAGAAAGCCGCTCTTGTATAGTAAATATGCGTCTTAAAATAGTGGCGTATTTTTAATCTGTTGCAAAAATTCAGAAAACTTTAAAAATCTTCAAATACAAATGCTGCATTGTATTTTGGGTTGTGAATACAATGATCTCTAAATTTGAATTTATTACGTTAAGTTTCTCCAATTAAGAAAAGCATTTAAAAAAAAAACTTTAAAATATTAAAAAATTATTTTTATTTATAAAAAATTAAAAAATAGTAAATGGAAAAATTCTTTAATTTACTTCAGTAATTTCTTCCTATAAAAAAGCTGTAAAAGACTTCATCTTGTGGTTTGCCACTGTTAAGAATATATCGTGAAATAGCAGAGTATTTTTTACTCTTAGGTAAACAAAAAAGTTATAGTTTATTCGCACTGCTTTCAATGATGGCTTTAATTCTTTATAAATATGGACTTTGAGAATTTGAAAGACAATTTTTTCGAAAAATATTTTCGATATATTTTTTTCAATATATCACACGTTTTTTTCTTATTTTTTAAAAAAATATCTTTTATTTTAACCTTTATAAATTTCTTGCGATTTATTTTCTTAAATAAAATTAATAACCTTCAATTTGTTGTACCATTCGTTTTTTGTTAACAATTTTATAGCACCACCTTTTTTTTAATTCTAATAATTTTGTGAATTTTTTTGATAATTAAAATTTTTTAAACAAATATTTTTTCTAAACTAATTACATTGTTCAAATTAGATTTTTTCCGAATTCCAATTTTTTGAAGAAAAATTTTTTATTAAGTAACTATATTGTCTAAATTTTATTTTTTAGAATTCGAATTTTTCAAAGAAATACTTTTTGTAAACTAATTATATTTTTCAAATTATAATTATTCAGAACTAGAATTTTTTAAACTTAGAATATTTAAAAAAAAATTATATAATATTTTTATTTATTATGATATTTAAGTAAACTTGCGTGGAATAAATTGCAACAATTTTCAAACCCTTACAAAAAGGCCATAACGCTAATTCTGCAAATCGCAGAAAATTCTGAGCATTAAAAGTAATTGTATTAACTTTTGTGATAAACTCAGATTCATTTTGTTGAAACTCATCACTTTTTCAAGAAACTACAAATGTCCGGGCATCTTTTGGCTTCTTCTACGTACAAAATATAGCTGGTTTTCGATAGCTCTTTCATTTCTGATTTTCTGTGTGAATTGTTCTATAAATTAGAAATACCAAAATAATCTGTGTTAGTTTATAAATCATTTCAAATACAAGTTTTATATATTTTTTTTTTCTTTATTCAAATGGTAAGCCTCCTCAGAAACTCTTTGAACAAGCCTTTTCTAAGATTATTGCAAAACAGGTCCAGAGATTAAAATAGAAACTATTTCTTGTCCTGCGTGAGACCAAAAAGGCAAGAGAGTATCATCATATCACTCTAGAACAAATCTCTGGTCTATATCTTTAATTATTTCGGTGATTCTAACAGCTGCAAAAAGTCGTGCCATTCTATATTGGCTAACAATCGCATGAAATAAATGATAAGTTATCGGCGCCAAATTCAAGAAGATGCTTAAATCTTGTTGATGCTTCTTGTTCGAAGAGCTACTTTTATTTCAACTAAAAAAATCGCAAACTTTATTGTGTAGAATCACAATATTTATGGCTCTTATCGATGCTTTTACGCAGAATTTAAAATACGATAATTTGTTGATTTCAATGAAGCGAATGAGTGGGGACGAGGTAGCATCATATTTCAAAGATTCGATGATATTCGCAATGGTTAAAGCAGAAATCGGGCACAGAGCCAAACAGTTGTTTTTGTGGGTTTTTTTTTTAGATCCCATTATGTGCGAAAATACCGCCAATTGAATATTCATCCGAGGTTTGTATGTTATGGAACGTATTTCGCGCCATCGAGTTAGTCTTCACCATTCTACAAGTAGTTACACTACCAGTAAACTCCTTTAGCGTAGAAATATAACATTCTGTTTTATATTTTTATCCTTTATTAATTGCCAAGGTTATTACTTTTGAGCCAGCGGCTCACTGCCTTACCCCAACTGTCTAGCGAAACAAAATGCTGACTACGGGCCTGAAGAATTAAACTAGCCCGCGCATTGAAAGCGTAGTTTAAACTTTACGAAAAATAGATAGAAAACGAAAAAAGATGTAAGATTGCAAATGAACTTGAAAAGTGAAAATGAAAGGAAGCTGTAAATTCATTCACAAAATATGGAACAATTAGACAACAACAAGGAGCTGTGTGGAAGAGATGGAAGGAGGAAATGCGCGTACACATCAAAGCTAATTTATTTTTAAATATCTACAAACAGACGTCAAAAAGGAGTAAAGATAGCAAAAAAAGGGATATTGAAGTTCAGCGTTAAAATTAAACGAAAACGAAGCTAAGATAACAAATAAAAATCAGAGAGAAAAAGTTAAAAAATGAGTTATAAGTAAATTTATAAAAAGTGATAATAACATAAAAGAAATTTATATACATACACATACACATCCATACATACAATGCGTAGATGCAGATATGCTCATTGTAGATGGCAGCCATTGTGTGCCGAAGCAGCTGCCAACTCAAAAAATAGGAGAAAAGCGGAGCAACGTAATGTGCGTGAAAGGGGTTTGTTTTTTTTTTTTTTTGTTTTACAGGAGACTCAAACGATTGCTGAGTAGATAATAAAAATAGTGCGAGAGGAATACTATTTACAAATGTTAATGTTTGTATGTCATATGCAAAAAAAAAAAAATTTTACCAAAATGCGAAATAAAAGTAATTTGAAGTAAATAAAATCAGCTGCCGGAATCGCGCTATTCAAATCCTCAGATCCTTGCTGCAACACAACAACATTGAATGCTAATGAGAATGCGTGTAGAGTTCTACTATACCTCTATACATACATACACACATACCAAAATGTGTGTGTGTGTGTGTGTGTGTTTGTAAGTACTCGTACAATACTCTGTATATAAACCCATTTGCGTTGTTTTGTTGTTTTTGCAGTGCAAACCAGTTTTGTGCAACATGCAACCCGCTTGGCAGCCATTGTGCCACAAGCACACGCACACAATTGCAGCACATTTACGGGAGTGCGGTGGGAAAAAGGAAGTAAACAGCAGAAGCGCTAGTTAACACTGAGCTGTAAAGCGAATGTTGCGCTGCTGTTAGTGTACTGTTAGTTGCAGCGAAATGTACGCTGCGCAACAGACGAAAGGCAGACTGTGTGCATAGCTGCAGCAGAGATTGCAAAGCAAAAGAATAAATTTTAATATTTATAGTATTTTAATTAATTTTTTTTTGGTGTTTATTGATTTGGAATTAATTTCTATGCAAATATTTTCTAACTGCTAATACTTCATAAAAATTGTATTTCTCAGTTAACATTTCTATTGATTACACACATATTTATGTTTGAATTAAATGCGATCATTTGCAGCTTTGCATTATTTTATCTGTCAGCTGATTTGACTTGTTCAACAAAATTTTCATTTTATTTGACGAAATAATTTCCGAGCAATATATAGTAGATTTTGATAAAAGCATAGAGATTCTTACCGCTATACAATTGAGATTCATGAAGTTTCAGTCCTCAAAGGATTACCGTGAAGGAGTGAGAAATTGTTGTTTTAATAATAATAAATCCAACGGTTATCTTCCCCCCGCCCTAGCGTGTCGAGGGGCGCAGTCCATGTGCCGCACGGATCTTTTTTTCTTTTTGTTGCGCCGAGTCCTTGAAAGCCACAAGAGTTGGTTAAGCGCCAGGATATAAAACTGCTTAGCTGCAGAAAGAAACTTCATCAGCTGAATATAATATATAAAATTCAAGAATTTTATACCTCTCTCTAATTATTTATTGAGAAAGTTCGAAATATCAAAAGCATTAGAAAGACAGTTGACATCTAGGCACAAATATTTTCGAAGCATTAATTAAATTTAATCAATTCCATTGAATTTGAATATATTTTAGATATTTCTTTGTGGAATTTTCGAAATCATTTCTCATTCGAAAATATAGCTTTAACACTTTTAATTTAAACCAAATCCAAATAAATAAACTTGATTAAATTAAGTTAAATTAAACTAAATTAAATCAAATTAAATCAGATTATGTAAGTTAAATTATATGAAATCAAAAAAAAAAAAAAATAAATAAAATAAAATGAAAAAATTAAATTAAATTACAGTACTTCAGGGTACTTTAATAAATTTAAATACAACAAAACTTAACTAAATTAAAGTAAAATGAAATTAAATTAAATTAATAACATTTAATTAAATTAATATAATTTACCTAACTTAACTAATATTAACTAAAATCAAATAAAATTAATTAAAATTAAATAAATTAAATACATTAAATTAGACTCAATTAAATTGAAAGAAATTAAAACAAATAAATTAAATAAAAATTAAGTTGGGTTAAATCAAACTAGTTTAAACTTAATTCTACCTAATGACTTCAAAGTAAATAAGTTTTCTTAATTACTTTACTAAATTAGAAAAAAACTAAAATCAAGTAAAATTATAATTTTTTTTGATTTAAACTAAATTAAAGTAATAAAATAAACAAATTAAACAAAACTTAAATAAATTGTATTAAATGAAATAATATAAAAATTAGCTCAATTAAATTTAGCTAAATTTAAATTGAGTAAAATTTAGTGAAATTAAATTAAATCAAATTAAATTTAATAACACCAAGTCAGTTAAAATTAAATAAGTTCCATCGATTACCTAACTAAAATAGAAAAAACTAGAATCACATAAAACTAAATAAAATTAATATATTGAATTAGATTTAATTAAATTGAAAGAAATTAAAATAAATAAATCAAACAAAAGTGTATTCAAATTTAATCAAATTAAATTTAATTACACTAAAATAATTCAAATTAAATAAGTTCCACTAATTTAAATTTAATTAAAACTAAATCAATCTGAGTAGAATAATTACAAATTGACTTAAGTTAGATCAAATCTAACAAAAAAAATGTTTAGTTAAATTAAAGTACGTTAAATTTTATTACCGTAAATAAAAAATACATATATAAAAAATATAAAAAAATAAGTAATGTAATATTCGGCGCTTCCTCTTTCCACCAACCTTAGTTTTCAGCTAAAGTACAGCTATTGAAGCCATGAATTCTGCAGAAGGGAAAATTTAATTTGGTTTTAAAGATATGCAAATAATATTTGTGGAAATTAAGGCTACTATTTCGGAGATCATCACCACATCTTCTCATGAGATCTTTCTAGACTCTGCCCGGGTTTGAATTCACCACCTCCGATTTGCACCGACGGCCAGAAATTAATGAAAGTTATTAAAAGTAGTTAATATTACCGTTCATTTGCTTTTATTAGCTGGTTGAAAATTTCCATGTTGATTTTTAAGTGACTTGCGTAGTTTTTAAAGAGTTTTTTTTTAAATCAAAATTTTTTGTATAACTTGGCAGAAATATGCCATGAAAAAGCTTCTCACAAAAATTATTTTCCGTTCGGCGGCAGCAAAAAATTGTAGGTAGTTAAAACATAAAGTCGTCCAACACAAATTTTAGGAGAATGCTATTATTATTTTTATTATCCACACATTTACTATATTGTATAATTAATTTTTTCCTTCAGTTCCAAAATTAAACAGATGGAATGCTTCATTTCCATATGAGTTGATCAATTTTAATTTTTTAAATTACACAAAGACTTTTTCTATAAAACTAGATAAGTTTATGTTATTTATAGTAAGTAGCGTCTTAAGGCTGAAAAGAAAAAATAAATTTTTTTTTCAAATCGTTTAAATTGTTCATATATTCAAGGTTAACGGGTTATTGAGTTATCTGGTTACGTGGTTCCTAATATTTTGAGTTACCACAAAAAAAATAAAAAAAAATTATAAATTTTGGATTAAATTTGTTTAGTTTCCTTCGTTGTGGAAAACTGAAAATCTTATAGCTATATATTCAAATAACTGGAAAACTGTGATGATGGGAATAACCTAATAAATGTTTCGTATTAATTTTTTTTTTTTTCGAAATTCTATTAACACATTTCATAAAATTTGTGATATTTCTAAGTTAACAGATGTGAATATCTTTAATATTTATTTTTTTAGCAATAAAATTCAATAAAAACAAGTGAGCATGCAGCTGTTAGCAAAGTTAACATTTCATATATGTTGCCGCAACATGTTGCTACCGTTAACTTTAAAATGTTGCTAGCCATTAACACTTGCAACAAACTCATAACGAAGCACATATAAATTTTGCCGCTGAAACGACGCTCTTTCTCTCACGCGACTCTCTCTCTCTGTCTCATTTATTCAACGCTCTTCTGCACACAGCTCGCCAAGTGGCGTGGAGTTTTCCTTAAACCGTTTAAACAAAAACAAATAAGTAGCTATGGCTGTACGTCAGTTTATGCCTTTCATATCTAACGCGTGTATCTGCAACATGCCACACATAGATATGTACATACATATGTACTTACATAAGTTGGTGTTGTTGTTGACGTTGTTGTTGTTGCACATAAACAGCCATCGCGTTGCCTGCCACAATAGTACACTGATTTCTGTCACTGATATCGCAACAACAGCGCACAAACTAGCAGCCACTAACTTTAACGCCGTGCCGCGCGCCACATTATGTTGCACGAAGTGAAGACGCGCACACACCATAGCTGTGCGCTGGCTACTGTCTGCTAAGGTTACATGCAACAATTGTTTCTAGCGTATTATCTGTGTGCATCCATACAACATGCCATGTGGTGCATGTTTTCTGCTGAATTTGCATTTCAAATTCGTTTAGGATTTGTGTAGCATTTAGAGGTGTGCAACTTTGCAACTACTGTGTTTTTCCACTTCCATCGCATGGCAATTCGTTTGAGGAGCCTTCTAAGGTGTTTAAAACGATGCTGTGGTCTTTGAGTCGCAGCGTAGAGGGTTAAGCGAATTGGTGGGAAAATCGTTTTCCCTAAAGCTTCGCATCTCGCGATCGAGTTTCAAAACTTGTAGGTTAAGTCGAGAGTTATTTGTTCCTCTTACAGCTTAAAAATACCGAGTTCTAGCTATCCACAACTGAACTACGCTTGCAGAGATTACTTGGAGGCTGTAAAGAATTCCCATGCTACCCAGAAGAGATTTCTCTAATCCAAACTCTATTCCTTTAAACCTTTCCGGTCTTTTGGAGACTCCAGTCAGAACGAGATATTCCTTGACGTTGCAGTTCTGCTAAGAAGTAATCTGCATTTTGAGTAAGTCGTAGGTAGTATTTTCGAGATATGTCGCGTGATAGCTTCTGAAAGCTTCGTGTTGTTCCTCCACAGCATGTAGGCCAAAAAAGAAAATGCTTCGCTTGTGTATAAAGTAAACCCTAAGAGACCACAATATTCGGGCTTACTTTATCAATGTCTATACAGATTGACACTCTGCTGTCGAAGAGATACCTGAACGCAATTCGAGTTTTTGTTTGAATGGGAGAAGTACATCAGTTTACCGCCGAAATCAAATGCGATGGTCTCCGCTTGAAAAACATTGAAGTAAACTGAAAGCCTGTAGGATTCACTAAGTGAGATTGACTATTTTTGTTCTAAAATATAGGAAGGGCTTAGTTTTTTTCTACCGTAGGACGGGAGATCTTCGAAGTCGCGTGGTCGCTGAACCTCAAAAAGCCCAAAATAGCTTCGCCATTGTTTTTCGCCTGTTAAATCTTAAAAAGGATATGGAAAATGTCGAATTAGATACTATTACTAACTTTAGGTGTCTTTTTGTATCAACAAAAAACATTAAAGTCGAGAGTGTTTCCTCTTCCCTTACACATTAAACACAAAGCATGAGCCCTATCTTATAAATCGACTCTAAGCTTCATTTTGAATGCGAAAATTTCAGTTGCCGTCCGTCTAACGATCAGACTGTTAGGTTACGTCTCTACAAGGTAGTAATTTTCTGATGAAGCAGAAATTTGATCCAGTTGCCCCTATTTCTTGGAAGGCTATTGATACTAAGTGTGGATTTCATTAAGCTTACAAAATCTTACTACCGATCCAAGTAGACAGTGTTTAGTATTGAATAGAGGTGGATAATTTCATTAGGCTCCTAATCTCTACTTACCGAACCGAGGTTGTCAAGCTTCTCAAAGAAATCTCTCTCGTTTTAGTCATTCTTTCGCCTGGTGCCGAGTTAGGGTAGAGAAGGTGGCCTTGCTTTTCCAGATGCCGACAACGTTTATGCTGATTGGTCCATCTACCTTGTCTGAAATGAAGCGCAGTTATTAAGCGAATTTAAATTTGTATTCAGTTCCTCGACGGACCCAAAGTTTTTTTAAGATCACATGGGGTCTCTGCTTTCGCCAGATCTAAGTCATTCTAAATACTTTTTTCCATTGAGTACATACTACTTTTTCGTTGAATTGCCTGTTTTGCTCGATCCATCCAAGGGAAATTGCTACTTCACAGCCGCTTAAGATTCTCTTCCCCAAATGCAGTGCATTTCCGCCTGGGTCACCCATCCAAGTTCTATGCCACACCATTAGAAATCCACACTATGCGAATGACAGCGACAACCAGCGGCGAGGATTGTTTCGGCAGCTGCAACTGTGCGCACAACGTTGGCTCTGAAGATGGAGATGGCGTTTGGCGGCGACAAACGTTGCGGCTGGCTGACAGCCAACAGACGGTGTCAAAGTGCTTGCCCGCGGAAGCGGCGTTGGTGAACTATGTAGAACTGCTGTTGATTTTTTTTTGTATTATTGTTTTCATTTCTGTTCTTGTGTTTTTCTTTTATTATAGTAGTTTTAGTTGAAGCTGAGCTTTTTTTTTGTATTTGGCGTTGAAGCGATACGAAAGCATATGACAACAACAACAACAACAACAAAAACAACATGTTTTTTGTGCTATGTAACAAATTTTTGATTTGTTTTGTTGGCGCGCGTGAAGAAGCCGTGGCGGAGTTTTAATGCATGCTATGTTGTTGTTCTTTTAATGGTAGATTTCTGGCGCTAATTTCAAGTAGGAATTTGTTGCTGGGAAAAATTATACTTCGTTTCTTTTTTGCATTTCACTAAATTTTATGGATATTGGATAAAATAATTTGTACTTTAATTAAAGTTTTTTCTTTGTTTATTAGTTGAAAGTGGTAGCTATTTAATATTTTTGAAATCTGCGCATTATATAAATTTCATATTTCAAAATATCTAAATATTTACAAAATCAAAAATTTAATCAAAATACTTCAATAACTTATGTTTCGAACGTCATTTTAAGTTTAATTAAGACAATACCATAAATTGATAGCATGTACTAAATCAATAATAAAGTTCTCATAAAAACTTTATTTCAAATTCAAATACATTTTTTAAACTGATATTTCAAGATTTTTAAAAGTAAACGTTTTTCATTTACATTAATTTTCTTTCAAATTTAAATTTTTGAGATGTAGATTTTTGAATATTGAACTTCTAATATTTCCTAAATTAGATTTAAAATTTTTTTGTTAATTACATACTCGAAATTTGGTACGCCGAATATACAAAACTGTTTTTTTAGTAATTTGAAAAAATTTTAGTAGTTAATAAAAAAATTGTTTCCATTTTTGTTTTAATATTTTTGAAATTCAACGTGATTTGATTACCAAAATTTCCTCTCATTCATATTTTTAATTATTAAACTTATTCGTTTTTAATTGTATTAGTATTCATGTTCAAAATTATTTCCTTTTTGAGCATTAAGAAAATTTTCTAAAAATAATAGTTTTTTAAAAAAGATATTTTATTAATTTTTAATTTAAGAAATGCAATTTTTTTTCGCTAAGCACAAATTTTTGAATGTTCTTTTCCATAGTTTAAAATTATTCGCTTGCTAGTTTTTTCAATTTCAATTCAATTTGCTTTCCAAGTAACGTAAATTAAAGCTTTTTAATGTTCAACTCTGATTTTTAAAGTTTTTAGTGTTACAAAATTTATTGCTTAAGTATAACAATTTCCAACTTTTCAAATTTTGAAATTCAGTTCTAAATTGTTTGGTATCAAAAACGTATACTTTAAAATAAAAAAATTTCATTTCCAAATTTGCATTTAAAACATATATTAAAATAAATAGTCCTTCATTTTAAATAAAAATTTTCAAAAAATTAAATTGTTTTATTTTGTTTTCATTACATTAAACTACAATTATTCAAATTTTCCATTTGGTTATTCCTTTGTATTTAAAAAAATTTATAGCTCAAATTAAAAGTGTTAAAAATTTTTATAATTTTCGAATTCGATTTTGAAACACTTCAAAAAATACACTATTAAAGCATACATATATGTATATATCTTTGGATCCTTTATCGTTAGCAATTTTAAATTTCAAATTATAAAAGTTTTTTCGGCTTTATTTTTTCAATTTTTGTTTTTTTCCAAGTTTTACTTATTTAATTTAAATTATGTTGTTCGAAATTAATCTTACCCAGATTAAAACTTCTTTATAGTTTGCTATTGAAAGTTTTGCAATTTTTGTTGTTAATTTTTAATTTGAAACTTTGTAGTTTTCCTTTCTAAATTTTGTTTTTAATATTATAAATTCAAATTTCAAAGTTTGTTTAAACTTTCTTAAACCTTTTTCATATTAAATTTTCATAGAAGCGCATACATTTGAAATCTCATGTTTTTTGCACGTAAATAAAAATAATTTTAGTTTCTGAAATCGGACTTAAAAATCTTAAAGTTAATTTTACTTTTCTCTTTATCGTCGCCATTTTTTATTTCTTGAAAAAATATATGTATATTCACATCTTCTCCGCCAAGCAACTCTGGCTGAGGGGTCACTATTGTTGACCCCAACAACAACAGCTCTAAAGAGAAGCTAAACAGCAGCACCGAAGTGCTCAAAGTACACATACATTGACACTTTTTTGTTGTTGTTTACCAGTTTGCTTGGTTGGCTGCTTGGCTAATGGCTGGTTGTTGATGCAGCAGAGATCCAAGAGCCAACAACGATATTGTAGGCAGGTACGAGTAGGTAGGAGGTGGACAACAGCGGTGAGAGGCACGGCGACAGCGCAACAGCGCCAACGACACTTCGGAGCGCGCCTCTCCACTTGGCGCAAAATCGCGACGAAGACGTTGACGAAGGTGGCGGCACCAAACGCCAACAAAACTGGCAGCAGCCGCCGTCACCGACGCCGCATTGTCGTGCAACAAGCTGTCGGTGTCACCGCGATGCACAACCACAATCTGTGAAGACAGAGCTGCAGTCCACGAAGCGAGCAATACAAGGCAGCACAGCAACCTATCTATCGACCGACCGTCCAAACGTTGAATCGTCCGTTAGATACTATGAGTTCGAGCGCGATCACGCCAGCCTGACAAACTGCCTGAGTGCCACTGCCATAGAACTGGCTGCGCGCGTCTGCCGTTTGTCGTCGTTCAGCGCCGTGCCACAGCCACAACGTGCAGCAACAGTCAGTGCGTGCAACGTGCTCTGTGTACGCGCTCATTGTAACTCACTCGCTGGCTGCTGGTTGACTCGTCTCAATCGCCATTCGCCACATTCATTCAACTCGCTGACTGTTTGGCGCTGCTCGCCGAACGACGTCGTCGCCGCTCATCAACCTCGTCGCGCGCGTCGCTGCTTTCGTCTGACTACCGCTCGCCTCGCTGGCCGCCAGCCTGTTTGACTCTGTGCCTCTGACTGTGACTGGCTTTTTGCGTGTTTGCCATTTTTGTGTCTTCTTCTTGGTCGTGTCCATCGCACACACAAGTTGCAAGTTGTCGTGCCGCTGATGGTTTTTGGTTTTTTGTTCGCTACGCCGTCTTTTGAAGACCTGAAAATTCGAAATATTTTCGCTTTCGTTGCGACGCGTCGGCTGAACGTCGCGAACGGTGTGTGATGTATTTTAGCCGTCGCCAATTGGGAATTCCAAAACAAGGAGATTTTGAAAATTGCTAGAATTGTTCGAACGCGAATATGGAAAATTTCGTGTGAAATTTGTGCGAATTTGTAATGAGATTTTTGTTGGTTTGGTTTTTTTTTTTCATAAAATGAATTAGTATCATTTATGTATATGGGAAAATGTGAAATTCGAAGTGAATTAAAATTTGTGTGAATCAATTTGTGATGAATGCTTGGAATTCTTTAAGTAGATTTGCGCTTGTGTTAAAGTAGCGAAAAATGTATGACAAAAACAAGAATTTCATTTTCTATGTTCGTGTGGAAAAATTTACGCTTTGTGACAAGTGGAATACCATTGGGAAATTTCAAAGCAACAATTGTCAAATGGATTTGCGCTAAAAGGAATCTTCGATTCAATTCAATGATAAAAAAAGAAATATAAAGAAATTCGTGAAAATTTACATGCAGTGGAAAAACGATTAAAATTATCGTAAAACCTAATTTTTTAAACATACGGCCACGGTTATGTGGGAAAGGAATCTACTACGCATACAAATTAAAGCAAACTGTTATACGAATAAAGTAAAAAGGAAAGAAAATATTGAAATTACAATAAAAAAGGTATATCACTGAACTTAAGGTAAACTGCAATTTAAAAAAAAAAAAAAATGTCGAACTAATATTTTTAACATTTTCGTACAAAAAACTTTAAGTATAAAAAAGTATTCCAAGTAACCCAACTGGAAAGCTTAGAATTAGCATAACGATTTTCTTATACTCCGCAAAATGCTTAGAAATTATATAAATTTGTATATTTTCTAATTTTTTTTTGAGCATGGAGCATCCATTGATAACTAATTCGTATCTTGGCCTAAACAGTTGTAAAGAATTTTTCATAATTATTTAATTAAATTTGTATATATAAAAAATTTCAAAATCGGGCCTTTGAAAAATATGAATATAGTAATACTAAATAAACTAAAAATGAGCTAACAGAAAAAAAATTAAAACTAATCTGTAAATTATTACGTACATATCATGTGAAAAAAATCCATGTGAAATTTTAATCAAACTGTAAAAAATTAAAATTTTTGGTATTTCCAATTTTAAAATAGTTACATCCAACTTTTTCTTTATAAACTTATATTTGGAAATTAAAAAATTAAATTAAGAGATTTGTACAAAAATATAATCCAATATTTTCAATTGACTAACTTTGTATCGGGTACGATTGGAAATTTAAAAATTTTTTAGCAATTTTTCTGATTCTGGTAGCCATTTTCACAGAACTAATTTAAATGGAAAATAAATTTAGTTTTTGGAATTTGGAGAAAATAATTTTCCATTTCATTTTTGAATACGAAAATGTAAATACAAATATTATATCGACCCCTAATCGCGAAAATAATGTAACCGAAATTTTTTCCCAAAATTAAAATTTTTAATGCTTAAATATATTTAAAAAGATGCTCTATGAGTATTTCTGAATCAAAGACAAAATTTTGGGAAAAGCCGCTTGCATTTTTTTTCACGTTTAGGGAAAATTTAAAATTGGCCCCAAGTTAGTAGTTCTTTCCACACATTTCTTATTTCGAGCTCAATTTCTAAATTAAAATAGTTTTAAAAATGGATTAGTAATTTTTTGCTACTACATACATATAGTGAGTACCATAATTTAATTTTGAAATTCAAATAATAACTTATTAATTTTCTACAAAATATGTTCGAACATTTCTCATCAATTGCAAAAAAGCGGCTTAATTTTTTTTTTCAATTCAAAAATTAAAATAGTAAATTTTTTCAAAATATTCATATTTTTGAATTTAAAAAAAAAAATAATTGTAACATAAGAGAGAAGGATTATTTAAAGAAAAAAATAATATTTTCAATTAAAATTTACCAGCAAATAAATTTTTGTACATCATTAGAAAAGCCAATTTGGACTGAAAAAATTGCAAATAGTGACTAGTGTTGATTAAAAAAATTAATTTAGAATTTCGTATACAAATTTTCTTCAAAATTAATGCTAAAAAACTTCTTGATATGCCATTTTTTATAAGAAAATTTTATATTTATTTTCCCACAGAATAATCTAAGCTTTTATTCCTTAATTTAATTCTATTTTAACTGTCATTCACATCGGAAAAAAATAAATTTTTACAATTCATATATAAAAATACATGCAAAATTACAAAATTGAATGGAGGTGATAAATTTGTTTAAAAAAAAATTTCTAAAAATAGTTTCTGCACTTATAGTGTAATTCATCGTTCGCTTGCATAAATCTCCTTCAAGGTTTCTAAACTCATTCAAATAAAAAAAATTCTTGAACTGTAAGCTACAAATGGCAAAAACTGAAAATCAAAGCAGTTAAAAAGGTCAAAAAAAAGTATAAACTTAAAATATTACGAATTATAACTGAGAAATAGAAAAAGTGTGAGAATCACCAGCAAAAATAATAAATAATGAAGTGAAATTACTGTTATAAAAAAATACAAACAAATGCTTTCAAAGTATTCACAGAGCAATTACAGAAATTTTACAAACAATCAAGTTAATTGTATCAAGTAATTGTAACAAAGAAATCAAACGAATAATATATATAATAATACCCAATAATCAAGTGCTTTAAACGAAAGAGTGACGAAAAAAACAAAATAAACACAATAATAACAAGGAAAAAAAAAATGCGCAAAAGTTTTCTAAAACTGACGGATTCTACGTTGTTAGAAAATAAAGAAAAAGGTTTGTTTATTAGTTGAATTTTATACATTGTCGATTATCTTTTAAAAAGCTAATTTTGTACTCACACGGTTTAACGACGCTGCGAATTGATGTTTCCAAAAATAAACATTGATTCCAATGAAAATACTTTTGGTTCTTTATTTTGAATAATTCACTTATTTTATGAAAGAAGCTCAGATTTTTTTTGTTTTGGGCTAAGAGGTATTATTCTTAACGAGTAACTTCGTGGAATAAATATAACTACAATAGTTCTTTGATAACGTCAGCAGGGTGGACAAATCTTTTTTCCAAACTTAGCCACAGAGTTTCTAAAATCTAATGAAATGTCGTTGGAGGTTTGGATTTATGATTGCATTATTACTGCAGAGTCTCATGTTAACTTAGAGCACAGCGGATGTATAAGGATTTATTTAAACCCATAAGTCCACTCCTCGACATAACTGAAAAATTACCAAAAATAACTGTTATTCGAAATTTATAAGAGTTATTCCAAATTTATAAGAGTCATCTATTTTTTTACATTATCTGATAACTGTTATGCAGTAAATTTTTTTTCCATTGCCAATAAGAGTTATGTAATTACCAACATTTATTTATATTTTACTTTATCAGTATCTTTAAAGACAGATAATGTGTTAAACTGAAATTTCTCATGTATTTGCTTAGGGCTCATTCACAATAGTGTAGTTTTTTAACTTCCCTAAACTACATCTCAGGTCGGATATCATTTTATCAAGTTGGCTCAACTCCCATATTTTTCCCAGTTAGTGTTCTTGGTTTACATGAAATTCCTTATACTACCTTGTGTTCTTTTGCAGCTCGGTTACAAAGAAACGGGCGCATAAAAGATATATCTGATTAGAGCCTTCCCAAAGCCATTAAGGTTAAGTTACAGCTAATGAATAGCCTGGCTATTTGTAGCTCTCACAAAAAGAAATAGGTTTGATTGAGCTCTAATCACTCTAATCTCATTTAACCAACTTCAGTAAAAATCTTAGTAGAACTTCCATTTCAACGAATTGGATTAATGGAGCTTGATATATGATAATTATAGACGACCGCCGTCGCCGAGCGTGTAGCGTGTGCGCGCTTTATGCGGTGGGTCCAATCCTGACCGGGACAGGTAACATCAAAATTATAGAAACATATTTTTTATAATAGTGGTCGCCCATCGGCAGGCAATGAGAAACCTCCGAGTGCAATTCTACCATGAAAAAACTTCGCGCCAAAATCATTTGCCGTTCGCAGTCGGCGTAAAATTCTAGGTCCCTCAATTGGCGTTACGACATCAAGACGCACACCATAAATTGTAAGAGAAGTTCGGCCAAACATCAAGCCTTTGTTTATTATTATTACTATTATAGTTCAGGTTGGATAATCATTGACTGGACGGATTGGCACCATGAGAGTAATCTACTTGGAGGCTAAACCAAGTGGAGCAACTAAGTAGACGATTTGTATGAACTTACTCCTATTTGAGAACTTTTGTTGTGTTCTTATTACTTTCTTATTCTATTAAAATTATGCTCGGATGCTGTAGAGTATTTAGTGCAAGTGAGTTTTTAATGTTTTGGTTGAACTTTACGTTTATTTGGTTGGACCTAGCGATTTCTCTAGTAGCTGATAAGATGGTAGAAATACTAAATTCAGTGAGTATTTCCATGTAAAAATAAACTATACTTCAGAGAATCCTATACAGTTTTCGACATACCACGTTTCAAGTACTCATACCGTATAGACACAGTCACTATTAAAAATCTCACTAGTTCTTCCTCTTCCAATGCAGACCAGGCCTTGCTATTTCTCTGCTACCATCAGCAGGTATCGTATTGAATACTTTCAGGCCTGGCGAACTTTCTTCCATGCGTACAGCCCACACAGCCGCTGAATCTTAACTCGCTGAACTATATCTAGTTAATGCCGCTATAAAGTTCATCATTCTATCGTCTGCGGAATTCGCTGTCGTTAAGGCATAAATGTTCCAAAATCTTTTGGAGAATTTTTCTTATCTTTTTCGGGTTGTGTTTCGTTGCCCTCTCGGCTTTACTACTCAATTGGCTAATCAACCTAAGGTAGCACTTGTTGGCAAAAGATATTATCCGGCTTAGTTATACATAATTGATCGGAGGATGGGGTTCATCATCTCCAACGACTTCCGTACCACCATCATTAAGTAGCGTGGATAATTGTTTCCTCTATAGTTGAAGTCTACTGTGCCTTCGGTTATTTGGTTAACCATTTCATTATTACAGAAAATTGCACAGCCTTGAAATTTTCTGTGAGCTCCGCCATACCTTCTGATAGAATTTGATCGTTTTTCCCGTCGGTTAGCAATTTAAGCTCCTCGCAGTTGCGCATTTCGACCTCCCTCTTTTTCTCTAGAAATATGCACCTCTCTTCCTTCTTTTACCCCCGATATCTCTCCCGACAGCAGCGTGGACCTCATTGTGGGCATCATCTTTCCGTAGGGGAGCGACATTTCTTATCGTACTATTCGCTACAACTTCCTTTTAAAAGTTGCTCAGAGAGATCACGACAGCAGTTGAGCTCCTCGAATAGTGTACACATCCAATACACTCGTAGCATGCCTTCCGTCTACCACAACATAGTCAGTTAGGTTTCATGGTTTTGTGAGATGGGCTTGGGGCTTGATGTATCTTCTTATGCTGGAACCTGGTACTAGATACCGCTATGTTTTCGGTCCCGGCGAAGACTTTCTATACATTATAAATAAAAGAAAAATTGGCTCCCAAATCTTAATGAAATCGAAATAGATAATACATACGTACGATCTATGGGAAGAAAAATAACTCCAGAAAAATTTACCCGCTAGGTGGCGAACGGGACCTAATATTTTCTCTCATGATATGACTTGGATCAAATTTGAATTTAATGTAGCAACAGATACCACTTCACGTAAAAAAAATTCGTCATTATTTAATCGTTATTTAGTGATTTTAATTTTACGGTCAAGTTTCATAGTTATTTTTGAATTTTTCGATTAATTGCGATGGATATTTTGTGTTTCTTATTTTTTTCCATCAAAAATCATCGTCATTTTTGGATTTCGGTTATAATATAAGAGAGAAATTTTGTCGACGATGGCAATATTATGTAGTAAAATTCAAATAATACGATTTATGTTTTATGATCAGAAAAAAGTCACAAACTACAGGCCAAATATGATCGAAAAAATTTAAATCCAAGAAAATGGATTATTATTGATGGAAAAAATAAAAATTAAAAAAAAGATCGAAACAAAAAATCTTCTAAATAATAATTAAGGTCAGATATGCACAGTATGTGGCATAAGGTTTCGCTATAATCGAATTTTGTTTTGCACGAATTTTTCTAAATGTTTTTTTTTTATCCGAAAAAATCAGAACAACGATTAATTTTTGCGCTCACTAGTTTACAGTAAAAATTTTGATAGTTCGAAATTCGTAATTATATTTTTTCAGACCATCTCTATATGACAAAAATTGTATGAGGCGCTTGAGAAAGCATTTTCCAGTGTTTCCACAGTTTAAAAAAATGGAAATTAAAAAAATTAATTTAAATTAAAAAATTGAAATAAAAAAAATTTTTACAAAATAATTTTTTTCAATTTCACTAGAGCACCTCACAATTCAGGCAAACTTGACGGCATTTGCTCAACCAAAATAACTTTCAGTGGCATAAAGAGGCGGCAAAATGCATGTGTAACGCAATGCTATTTCAATAGAAATAAATTTGCAGCACAAAATTATATAGAAAAATGCCTTTACGTTCGGCGAAAAATAATTTCAATACAAAAAATGCAGCAACAAAAAAAAAATGCATACATACATATATAACAAGCAAAACAACAATAATAATGTGCCAATAGTTAACAACTACTAATAATGTATCGACAATTGGCAGCAACAATAATAGTAATAATAATAACAACAACAAAAACAAGAAAAACACCGAGCTAAACATCTGGCGCATGCAACAAAATAGTCAGCGGCCAGCAAACAGCAAATCAACAACTTATCACTTGATTTATTTGATTTGACATGAAGTTATGTGCGAGCGTGCGCGTTCGCTACTGTATTTGTTTGTTTGTGTGTGTGTGTGTGTGTGCGCGCCGTTATCAGGCAACCGACATCATCATTAGTCGCTGGCAACCAACTATTTATATATGTAGCCTCCTAGTCGGCTAACAACCAGCTCGCTAACAATAGGTGTAATAATAAAAGTTTTTGGTTTTATTGTTGTTGTTGTTGTAGCAGTGACAATTGCAGCAACAAATTAAATCGCATGCAATCACCACAACCCCGGCTAACAATATTTTATGGCTAATGCTGATTTTATTGTTGTTGACTGATTGTAAATTGTTTTTGTTTATGTTATTCTTGTTGTTGTTGTTGCTGTTGTTATTGCCATTGTATCGCACTTGTAGTGTTAAAAATGATGCCTACTCTCGACCGCTGCCCGACTCGATGTTTGCTCTAGCGGAGCAGCAAAATAACAACAGCAACGGAAAATTTGTTCGCAACTAAAATTTTTTGTTATTTCTTATTGTTGTTGTTATTGTTGTTGTTGTTGTTGCTGTGTTGGCAAGTATGCATTCGTTTTTGTGTCAATTTGCCGTAAATAATTTATCTAACATGTCAATTGGAAATTATTGATGCTGCCACTGTTGCTGCTGTGTTGTTGTTATTGCAAGTCGACAGCTCTGTATGTCCACTGCCTACTTTTTGCACCCGCACAACACACACGCACACACGCGAACACATTTCAGCTTTTTCTACGGCGTTTCGTTAGTTTTGCAATTTTTCTGTCAATAATAATTGGCTGTATTGTTGTTGTTGCTGCAGCTGCTAATTTTATTAAAACTTGCATCAGTTTTGTTATTGTATTTCACACAGACGCACACATACACACACACATACTCATACATGCGTGCGCATTATTGTTAACATTTTATTAGTCAGTTTCGTTGAATTTATTGCTGCAGCAATGCCCCCCGCCATATTTTCATGCCCAACATTGTTGTTGTTGTAATTTATTTGTTGTTGTTCAATTTATGCACTTTTACTACAGTTATTCGTTTCCTAAGCCGCCTATTGTACCTTACTTGCGTTGGAAAACGTTTGGGGTGGTAGTTTCTGTGGAAAAGTGTAGCCTACCTACAGGCGTCACGCACATTTCAATCGTTTTGATTTCGTTAAATTTTGAAGTAGGCGCATAAAATTGGTCCGTTACGTTAGCTGAACGCATGCAATTTCGAATGGCATAAAGGTTTAGTAATGTTATTATGTTGGGAACATTTTTGAAAACTAGGAAAATACAAATTTTGTGTGATGTTTTGTTTTTAATTGAGTTTTAGTTAATTATACCTAATCATATAAGCTTGTAACTTTCAAAGCAGCCAACTCAACAGGTTTTTAAATAAAAAAAAACTTTAATGCAAAACTGTTGCCTATCTACAGGCGTCACACACATTTCGCGCGCTATAATAACGTTGATTTTCGTAGAAGACTCATAAAATCGTGTTGTGAAGCTAAGCTCTCGCATGTAACTTGAAATAATTTAGCAGTTCAGTAATGTTTCATAGTCGAAAACCTTTGAAAAACGGGAAAATAAAAATGTTATGTGAATTTTTCAAACCGTTTTGTATATAACGTGATAATATTTGACGCATTAAGTCTGAAAATTTGAAAGTTGCCTATTAAAGACTATTGCTGTGAATAAGCGTACAGTGTTTTTTATTCAAAATTTGTTAACGGAGGCAATTGCAGCCTACCAACAGGCGCCATACGCGTTTCAAATACATGGGCAGATCGCTTTGCAAATATTAAAAAAAAAATTTCGATTCTTAATTTCTTGGTTTTGTTGGTAAATTAAAATTTTTTTGAAAATTTGTGCTTTTGAAAATTTTATTTTTTAAAGATTTTTGACTTGTTGGTCTTGGTTTAAAATTTTAAAGATTTTTTTTACAAAAAATTTAAATAAAAGATGCTGATATAAAAAAAAAACAAAAACAACAAAATTATAGAATGCACACAGATGTCGAAATTTTAGCAAACTCATTAATTTATTCAATTGGGGATTGTAGTTGATTTTTTTTAACAGTTATTTTGCCGCATATGGCGTCTAAAATTATTACAAGAATTTAAATATTTACTAACAATATTTTTTTTTTAAATTTAGCTTTTACCTATTTGTTTTGCAAAATATGTCTTGTATTTTGAGTTAAACAAAAAAAAACGTCAAATTAGATGCTGAAATTTCTAAACTAAAAAATGCATAAATGTAGACTTGCAAAAAAAAATAATATAAATTAGTTTTATAAAAAATGTCATAAAAAAATGAAAGAGGGATTTTCCTATATTAAAAAAATTAGTACAATTTTTTTTAATTTAAAAATAATAATAAGAGTAAAGAATTTTTAAAAAGCGTCATTTAAATCTAATTTTGAAAATAACAGGGTGGTTTTGAATTAAATTGCAATATGCACTATTGATTGTAAATAACCAAACAATTGTGAAAACAAATCTAACGGATTTATTTATTGAAATTTAAAGAAATTTTGAAAATAAAATTTATAAAAAAAATTGAGGTAAAATGTAATAACAATAAGTGCACAGAATTTTCAATAAACTATACTTAAATTAAAAAAAAAACATTTTTTTTATTTTTGAATAAAAAATACAGAAAAAAATTCAAATAAATATGGAATAAAAATCGATTGTATAAAAAGTTAAATCTCTTTTATAAAACTAAAATATTTTTTGGAGCTAAAAGAATTTTTTTTATTTTTGAATAAAAAATACAGAAAAAATTCCAATAAATATGGAATAAAAATCGATTGTATAAATAGTTAAATCTCTTTTATAAAACTAAAATATTTTTTGGAGCTGAAATTTAACCAATCCGAAGAAAAGCTGCGAAAAAATCACAAGTCATAAAAAATAGTACCAAATATAAATTTTTGTAAGTTTTATATAAAAAATTATATACAATTTTCCATATTTACTAATTGTGGTTTGAAACGTAAAACTTACCGCGATTAAGATATTGTTTAAGGATAAATTTTGATAAAGTATAACTGAAAATTAAAAACCAAAAACCAAATGTAAAGAAAATAAAGAAAGTTATTGATAAAAACTGAAAATCCAAATGGTTCGAAATGTTTAAAAAATTAAAAGTTCAGTTTAAGAAAAAGTAAAAAAAAATTTTAAAAAATATTTTTGAAAATTGTTGAAACAAAAATTGAAAATATGTATGCACATCTTTAAACATACGTTCTTGATTGCTTGAAGTGCAAAACGTGGAACTTCTTGTAGAAAATCAATTAATTTATTGAAGCTGAATTTCAAGCAATTACAGCGCACAAAAGACCTTTCCTTCCTCAAACAGACAATAAACAAAAAAAAGTACTATGCACACACATACATACATACATACATACACAATTTTTTAAGTATTCGTTTGTGTGCCTGCACGCATTTCAACTTATTAAATTTGCTGCTGTAATTGATGCCATTGATTTCTGTGCGCGGCAATTCAGCGAAATGGGATTAAAACACCTAAACGAAAAGCGAAAAGCTACCACCACAGCCAAAAGCCAACAGCAACTGCAAACAACAATAACACCAAAAAAAAAAAAATGTAAAGCAATACGACAGCTAGTAGCTAACAATTTAACCAAAAAATATTTTATAGCTACGAAAAAAGCGTAAAACAAGTGAAGCAAAAAAAAAATAAAAGGAAGAACGCAAAAAAAAAATAAAAATAAAATTGAGTGCGCCACAAAAGGAAGCGTCTTCGAACGAAAATCGCATCAACCACTTTTATAAAATCGCGCGCTGCTACGCGTTTCTCACATTCTTGGCACCCGCCCGCCCCCTCCGCGCGCTCACATTGATAGCAGCAACAGCGTAATATGTAGCTACAACAACCCTGTCTCAGTTGTTTCTACTCCTTGAAATATTTTTCTTCCTCCTCCAGCACTTTTTCTTCCCTCACATACTTGCAGCGTTTCAGTTGCAGCAACAAACTTACGTTCATTGAATGTTAAGCAATAAAACAACAATGCTGGAATAAGGAAATAGGAAGGCAACAATAACAATAACTCCGTTATTCGGGCATAATGTTAATCGAATGCGTTACGCAAAAGTATCGCACGTAGAATGCGAAAAAAATCCACCCTCACACGCTCGTTCAGCTATGGTGTTGTATTTTTTACTTACTTTCAATTTTCTCATTCATTTCGAATTTTTGGTTTCGGTATCGAAAGTTTCGATATTAAAGTAATGCAGAGATTGAGTTATCAAAATGGTATATGTTATGTTTTTTCTTTGCTTTTCATTTTTTATTTAAAGGTCATTTCAGTAATTTTGTGTAGGAGATATTTGTCTCGCTTGTTTTAATTAATTACTTTAACATTTCTAGAACCAGTTATTTTCGATGTTTAAAATTATAGTTTTACTACCATAACTTTCCCCTGGTGAGCTCAAATTGTCCGAGGTTTAAGTGGGCTGTCGTAAATTTCTCAAACAATAAGAACGAGAAAACTTAGGTTCACTATAAATTTGTATTTTTAAGCGGGTCACCTTCTTTTCGTAATTTTTCATTCGCCAAGCATAATTCTGTACTTTTCAACTGTTTTATGCTGCAATTTTTTGAAGGCATCACGAACTCTGTGCAGCTAAAAACCTATATAGATTTATCTCTAAGCTCAATCTGGTTATATGTTTGGGCTAGTGGTCAGAGTGCTCAGAATCAGCCAGGAAGAAGTTCTTAGGTGGAAGACTAGTTGTTTCTTAGCAGCAAGATCCACATTTAGACTGCTATCGTCCTCCTTTCTCTTGCTTTCGGAGTAAGGTTGCTTGATGGTAGCTTAAATAAAATCTAAATGATTTAAGTGCCTAAAGCCCTGGCTTGGCTACATGAGATACAGGTGGCTCTCGAAAAGAGAAAGAAAGAGGTAATAATTTTGTTCATCGGCTAAACATTAAAGATGCCAAAATAGCACGTGAAATTCTCTTTGTCGACAATGAGTTCATTGCCCGCTAAGGAATGAAAGAACAACAAAGACGCAGAAACCGATAGACTGAGCTGAACAACGAAGATTCAAAAGAACATAGAAACCAACGAAGAAGTTTTATTTAGCGGGACGAAAAAATCATAAACTGTACCAGCGCTTCATGTTACTCGTTACACAGAGGCAATCGGAAGATGACCATATGAGGCAATATGAAAGCACCCTGAGCGTAAATACCTTGGTGACTCACTTTGGAGGCGACGAATTTTGTTTATATGATTTTACTACATGAACTTCATGTAGACTCTAGAATTATGCTGGAACGACGACTACTCGCGAATGCGTACTACTCAACCACTCAGAAATTATTGAATACGATTGCTGCTGTTATGTGACTTTGAAAATAGTTCCCCATCTACAGGGAATGGTTTTGCCTCACATAATTTTGAGCCAGTTTTTGTTGCATGTGGTTGAAGAATCTCACAACGTTCGGCGAAAACAAAGAAGCCTATTGGCTCAATGGTAGAATGGACAACGCGTCGCTTGCCAGTTGCAAAAACGGCCACTATCTACGCTTGTATCGGCAGGGTCTGCCATCTAAGACAGAATGTCGGATATGCCTTGAGGATGATATCTTTCGTACATGCCCGGCTTTGGCCAGACAGAGCTCCAGAGATTTTAACTCATAAATACTCGACTCCCAAAGTGTTGGAAATTCGCCCACCAAGGGCCTTCTAGAGTTGATTAGAAAAGTTGAAGTCATCCAGATAAATCGAGCTCGCAGTGCCTCTTGGTTTATTTTGTACATTAGTATATATCTTTTATCTATATAAAATCATCAGGTATCACGGCTCATCTCGGGCTCTTCCGGTTAAAATTTAGAAGTCGTTCAACAATCTACCGAGAGGAAGATATCAACTATTTAAATTGCCTTTTACTTTTTGCATTGTGCCAGTGAGTTACAAACCGAAATCGCTCCCATCTTCTATTAGTCCTGCGCTGTAACCCTCGAATGTGCCACAGAAAGGCTCCGCACCATGCAGAGGCCGTTGAACGCCAAATTTTGCGAGACTGTCAGCCCTTTCTTTGCCTTTAAACTCCTCATGACCCGGCGCCCCCCAGATGTATTTTGATATGTATCCAATGCCTTCAAAGTAGTCTTGCTCGACATGTTATGTAATCTGGAGCCCGTTAGTCCTTCTGCGAAGACATTCGCGGACACAGAACTCAGCTTGAAAGATGGTTGGGTAAGTGCCCATTGCCAGACTTTCCTGAAACCTTGTACCGAAAATTCCAAACCTAGTACTACCATCCTCCAGATTGCACCCATTAGTGTACCACACTTGGGATCCTTCAGCGGTTCATAACATTATCGCTAAAATTTGTATATCCTCAGTCTGGAATGCAGTAGGCTTTGTGTATATATCCATTGCGGTAAAGAGCTTTAGTAGTCGTTCCATATACTCCTTCGTCGTCTATTTTCTTCCTCATATTTAAACCAACTCTATGGAATTCGCATCACTGAGGTGAACAACTGAATTTTCCCGTCTGTGAGTGGGATGCCCCATGGTTCGAGTCTTCTGTTGTTGGCCTAAAGACGTCAGCGGAGTCAATTCTAGAAGTGTTGCCTCCGTTGAAGTTGGACAAGTTTTCGTCGATCTAGTGATAATACGAAAAGTTTGCTTCGATAGTTTGGAAGTCTGGCGACGAAGTTCGATAGGATAACTGATGAGTCCATTTACTACCTGCTAATATTGTATAGTCTAATCAGTTTTGAGTTGAAGTCCCATAAATTGTCAATGAAACCCTCTACCATTACATTATAGTCAGACACTTCGCAAAGTCAGTGTATTTAAGAGCTCGTTAAATCTTCTAAGAACTGGAATTTTTGTTTCTGTTTTTATTTAAAAAAATGCCCATACCCTAACCATTCCGCTTCATTTCACTTGTTTTTGTTTCTTTTATATACGCAATTATATATTCAATGATACAAGTGGATGAAAGAATGATGAAAGCGACTTCAAGTGGGTGTTCAAGATGGCAACATATACGCAGTGGATGAACAAAAAAAACAAAAATCCAAGTGTAAGATAAGAGAAAAGTAAAATATGACTAGAGTGGATAAGAGGAGGCATGTCTCAGATGGATGAGTGAAAAGTGAAGATGGACGGATAAATGTTTATGATAGCACTATGGAATGTCGAATACGAATAGGAAGGGAAACGGGTGTATGTGCTGGTTGCTGGAGGTTGAGGAGAGGCGAGATTTTAGTGGCAGGCATGCTGAGATATGAGAGGAATGAGGGATGAGTTTTCCACTACAGAAAAGTGGGATAGTGAGCTCTAGGTATTTGGATTATACAATAAACGTGAAAGCTTTTTTTCGCCTTACCACCACAAGCAAATGTGAACTTCCCATATATAGGGAATAAAGCAAAAATCCGCAATTTCTTAAATGCATGCAGACAAAATAAAAAATTTGAAGTGCAGCCAAAAAAAAAAAAACAAAGAAATTTATTATAAGATGTTGCTGAAGAAGCCTGGAATAGCAAATTGTATGTGCCAAGTGGCGGCCAGTTGTGTTATGCGGTGAGCGCGGAAGAACGTTAGCTATGAAAAAGGGAAAAAGAAAAACGAAAATCCAAAAAAAAAAACAAATTCAATTCAGTGATAAAAGCGTGTGGTTGTGCGGCATGACTCAGCCGCGCGTAAATCTTAAGAGCTTCACTAATTTCTATACGAACCCAACAGTCGATGGATGGCTGAATACAGACGATTGGGGCATATCAATGACGATAAGTCGAAAGCGAAAAGCTGTAAAAAGTTGACTCTTATTATAACGCGGCAAATGCTAAACACCCACAACACCCCCGAGTAGCTGCCACAGACAGCGTGCAACTACCCTTCGTAGACGGGCGGGCGGGCGAGCGTGCGCGTCAACAAAACGGCGTTGAAATCACGCACTCGTTTAAGCAACAAACCGCCAACAAGGTAGGGAAGGCAGGGAAGCAGAGATGAGGGGATGAAAAAAATCGAACACTTAAATGCTTGCGATTTTAACAGACGTAAGCAAACACAACAACCAACAACAATGCCAGCCGCAACAAAATAAAATTCACTCCTGCGCGCTTCTGTTGGACTCAGCGGCGACGTCTACTTTGTTTGGCACACTCATTTCGCAAATGAAATCAATTTCAACAATGTCAATTGCCATGCTTTCCTTGTACCCATTTCTTCTTTCTCTTTGCTGCGCGTATGTATGTATGTATATATTATTGCTGTTGCTTGCCGCTTACCCCTTGGCGCCGCTACTTTCACATAACGAAAGCGCTCCATTGCTTTGCTGTCTGTCAAAAAAATCGATTGCCAATTGGAGAAGCGCCATACATTTAGTTGGGGCCAACGTCGTCGCTCGCTCGCTCGTTCGTTCGGTTGTTCGATGCCTTAAAGGTTTCGCGTAGCAATTCATCCGAATTGGTATTGGCATGCCGAAATTACACTTACCTGATTACTTTTCTTCTAAATATGGCTTCAAGTACTTGGCTGACAAAAATGCTTACTTTTCTCCATACATGTCGGATTACTTAGACGAATATTTCAGCATCTTTTGATGCCTGCGACGACGATAATTACTTACTCTTTTACATTGTTTTGATTTTACCTTAAATCGCTTAATTAGTTGTCCCGACCTTTCTTGTGCGCTTTCAAGCCCTGCACATGTTGGTAATTGTTTACAAGCGCACTGCTAACTGTTTCTTAAAAAGGTAAATTCCATTGTCAATAAAATAACAAAATAATGTTGGATCGCGGGTTTTGTTTTTTTGCAACAGCACGACAAGCTGTTGCCTAGATCGTTGATCTATTATATGCTGTGATCGAGGTTATCGAATATACAGAAATATTACAGTTTCGATAGCTCTAATTAAAGTGAAAAGGGTTTACAAGAATTGCTGTATGAAGCAACATTTCGGGGCGGATGGCAGTTTTGGGAATCTTTACATGTGTGTTTAGTACGGCAAGGTCTAATAAATTTCATCTAATCTCTTATAGTAACTAGAACTTGCTTGCCGGAGTATCTAACGCTTGAAAAGAGTTCAATCAACCTCCTCATCTACAACGGTTGGTTGTTGAACTTTGATTACAACATAAAAGTATTGTGCGAACTCGTTTAAATAGTTTAAATGTTTGATTTATAACCCCATAGCACTAGAGGTAATGAAGTGACGTTTTGAACTTAAAAAATATATGTAAAAACTTATTAGTTATAGTGTTAGTTTTTAAACCACGTCCTCTTAAAAAGCTTTTTATATGAAATAGATAAAGTTGAAATTCGGATTTGAGTTATTTCAACCTCACTTTATTTTCCATTTTTATTTACCGCAGCTCATTAAAAAGAAAAGCTTGCTTAAAACTAATAAAAATCCTTTTCCGAATTTTTCGGAGTTAATTGATTTTGCTCAAATTGGTTTATTAGCTAGAATTTGCATTCATTAATCGAATAAATTGAGTGAAACTGTTAAAAAAAATGCGCTTCCGAATTTTCGGAGTTTACCAAATTTATAAAATTTAGGTTACATTTTAAACAGACTTAAAAATTTAGAGCAACATACGGTTACTCATAGATTTTTGGTAGCTGGCATCAACTCATATATTGCTATGACCTCTAGTTTTCTTTGCGATGTCCTAAGCTGGCTATTTAATTCCGCTGTCGCGTGTTGACAGCTCTAAACCGATACCTTTCTATTGCCAAGTATTCTAGCTACTTTCCAAATCTGCAGCGGCGAACCACATTCCAAATTCCTTTGAATTTGAAGGATATAGTCTGTGTTTTTGTGAAGTTGCCTTTTAAATATCAACGCAAACTCGCGCTTGTCGCCTGCTCAATACCCACTTGACAATGACTCAAAGCGATAGAAAATGTAGCTAGCAAATGAGTTGGGTCATTGGCAAAGAAGCATAACACCAAACGAGAATGGCGCGAATGGAGCTGAATGCTGCTCTCAAGAAAATAAAGAGCGAGACACAAAAGGCGAACTTCGGAAAAATAATGACCTAAAGGCAGCGATGCATCTAAATGACACCGACAATAACAGCAAAGCGACAAAAACAGAAGCAACAACAACTACCACCTCAAGAAAAACAAGCTACAAAGCAAACAAGTCAAATCGACCATTGGTGTATGGACCAAGAGTTGAGTAGTTGAGTTGCAAAATCTACAGAATGTTGGGTCGGATGAACGGATGGCTGGCTGGCTGGTTGGTAGGTTGGTTGGTTGGTTGGTTGGTCGGTCGGTCGGCCGGCTAGGCAAGTGCCGGATGCGGATATGATGCGGTGGCCATCATTCATCATCAACCAACAACAATAGCACCAAAGCAGTACGCGAATGAGAAGTGGAAAGATCGGATAGAGCGGTAGGTGGAGCGTTGGTGCGTTGATAAGATGGGGGTATGGCCTAGAATGATGTGGTGTGGTGTGAGGTGGAGGCTCCGGAGGTGGCTGAGTTGGCGCGACGAGCGAAAAACACTTTCCGTTGCCAATGAAAGGAACGCTCTTCACAAGCAATTAAGCACACAAAAGTCGCTGCAATGCCAACGGCTAAAGCGTCAAGCGCAACAACAACAACAACAACAAACAAACAAACAAACAAAAGCCATGTACAACAACAGCATTTAAGGCAACAATGATAAGTAACAACTACAATAATGGGTGAAGAACAAAAGACCTTAAGAACGAACGTTACATAGACGGACGAATAGACGGACGGATGAACCGTCGGACGGGCGGACAGACTATGTAACCGACCATTTCACCATTACATGGTTGTTATCGTCAGGGGAGCGGGGGAGCATTGAGTTTAGTTGTTGTGAGTCTATTGCTGCTGGCTGGCTAAATGACTGGAAAACAAAAGACCAAAAATTCAGAATACAAACTTCAACGCAACGATGGCAATGATGATGGCACGAAAAACGCCTAGAACATTGGTCAAAATCCAAGCAAACATAAACCTCAATCTACTGGAAGCGCTGAAGAGGAAGCAGCTACACATACTACTCGTATATAACTACACACCAGTAAACGTAGGTACATGTGAGTCCGCTACAGATGCTGGTCAATTGAGTACATAAGCTTATTGTGCAAGGGGTTTGTTGGGTGTGGGTAATGTACCTATGGAAAAATGTGGCCGTTGGTAAGTTGGTTGCAATCGGGTAAATGATTTGTGAAAATCGCTGAGGAAACAAAGAAGGAATGTTGCGTATTATGAAGCTCGAAGGTATTTATGTAGATGCTGTCAGAAGCTGGACTTTGATTTGCTTTGGCTAAAGCGGAAAATTTTTATGTTATGGAAGCTGTGCGAGAGGTGCTGCTCCATGAAGAAGAATTTCTGCTAAAGAAGACTGCGACTGAAATGGCTGGTATGAATAAATTATTTTAGGGATCGGTCTAAGAATGCTGAGAGCTTTTGGTTTTTAATGAAACATTATGCTCAGATTCTGAAAAAGGAAAGCGGAGGATGTTAATGCGTTCTTGTTCGTGTGAGAAACCAGCTTACAAATACATTAAAAACTAGACTTAGAGCTAATTAGCTACATCATCAGCAATTAGTGAAAACTGTATATGGTGCGTGTGCCTACAATTAACTAGTTGATGTTTATTTCTTAAGAAAATCACTAAACAGTTAAATTATCAGCCGGGTCGTGCAAAGGAATTGAGGTATACAACTCTAATTATGCAGAGATTTTACTTTTTCAAAACCAATTAAAGCAAAACTTCAGTTTTTGCAAGTGCATTCAATTGAATACTGTATAAAAACTTCTTCCCTCGTTTACGACACATCCCCGCTCATTAATTTCATCGACCACTCATTTCTATTCTCAACATTTACATAAGCAGTTTTTATGTCGAATTAAAAGCAATTAAAAGGGTTTGTACACAACTGCAAGAAAAAAAATTAAAAAGCAATACTCCGAAAATTTCGGAGTTCCGCAAAAATCTTACAATCTTATAATCTTCGTGTTTTATGATTGCTCGGATACAAAAATATCCCGAAAATAATAAAAACTAGTTTCCGAATTTTTTCGGAGTTAGCCAATTTCGAAAACAATTATTTATGTGCACCTTATGTGCAATATCTTATAGAAAACTATACAGAATTAGTTTCCGAAATTTTCGGAGTTGACATATTTATAGAAGTAGCACAAATTTCAGTAAGTAGAAAAAGTTGGAAACGTCTTTATGAACTTTTAGTTTTGGAGTTTGGCGATTGTATACCAATTTGTATCTTAGCTTATTTGTAACTATACTCCTCTAAGTTTTGGAAAATAAATGAAACTGGTTTAATTTTTGTGTGGCGTAAAAACAGATGCACCAATTTTAAATGCGAAAATTTTTGTTTCAGTTAAATAACTTTAGACATACATTTCCGAAGTTTTCGGAGTTAAACGATTTCTATCATTCAGCGGCAAAATAAATTGAACGAAAAAATTGTGAAAAATAGTTCGAAAGTTTATTTCCGAGCTTTTCGGAGTTCTCTAAACTGAGTATACCAAACCAATCAGAGGTATATTCGTTTTAAAAGAATATCGCTAGTATAATGCTGAGTAGAATCATAAGCAGAGAAAGAATCACAAATGGATTGAGTGAACTAAAGCTCAGTTTATTAGTTTGTGTGAATGCGCTTAGTTCCTTTACTCTCTCTGATAGGGAAATGGTACATGGCCACGAATTCAGGAAGTGTTGAGGGAAACATTTCGATTTTCCCTAGGTAGAGGGAGTGAGTAAGAAATTAAAAAAAAAAAATTTGTAAAAGAAAAAAGTAAGGAGAGTGAGAAAGAAATTCAAAAAAAAAATTTGTAAAAGAAAAAAGTGATGAAAGTATGAGAAGCGACAAACAGAGGGAAGAAGTAAGGTTTCATAGCTAAATGTCTGCAATTCTCAACTAACTTATGAAATAATTTATAGACATATTGCCAATTTTAAACATGGCAAATTGAACCCCAGTGTCTAATATACCCGCGTGCTATACAAAATAGGCAACATTTTTTTGTTTGCTTGACACGATAATGGCGAATGGGCAATGAGCATTGCAATCAAGTGAAAAACCTAAAAATGGCTGGCTGCAATGGATAAAAACAAACAAAACCAACAAAACAAAAAAAAGCAACAAAACAAAAAAAAGCAACAATGAACATTCCAAGATAACCAACTACGGCATTAAAGAAAAACTAAACAACAGCAGAAGATATTTTAAAAATGCATCTTAGGGCGAACCCGCTAGACCAATCCAGCATTTCTACCCCATAGTAGGATGGTATGTACTGGAATGCACAGGTCGCAGCTAAGGCGCACAAATTCAAGGAGTGGTGCAAATGCTGCATATGGAACCCAAAGGTGCCAACTCAAGCCAAATGCTCAGCGCGTGTTCGATGTAGATGTAAGTATTTACACAAGCGATTGGCTGAGGGACACCAATCCGCGTGCGCGCCGACAAACACCAACAAACCAACAGCAATGTGTAGGAATTGCAAATGTATAGCAAAGAAATGGTTAGTGGACATATGTGAAGCAGTTGGAGTTGCAGAGAAATTCCTTGAAACGAATACAATATCTACGATGCCATTTGTACATACATATGTATTGTGTGTAATGTGTGTGAATGCCATATTTCAGACTGTGTGTGTGTGTGTGTGTGTGCGAGTTTATTTGTTTGCTTTGTGCGCTTGGCTGAGAGACAAATACCGAAAAGGAGTGGCTTAAAGTACACAAAATTCACACCACTTGCAACACTTCAGTGTCATGGTGTGGCAATGCCAACATACAGCACAATAAATGTAGCAACAACAACAACAACAACAACAACAACAACACCAGCCATATACACCTACATATGAAGTGTGCAATAATAACAATAACAGACGGCATTAAGCACCTTGCCGAGGTGCTGAGAGTGGCTTTGTGTGCCAAGTGCTGGGCTGCGGCAGCGATGGCTGGCTGGCTGGCTGGCTGGCTGGCAGGGCAAGCAAGTGACAGAGGAGGAGCAGAACGAGGAGTCGCAGGTATAGCAAAGAGCGAGAACTGGTTTGCAAGTGGACGCAATAGAGTACAGCGTCCCTACAGTCGTCACAGCACCAATGCTGCATGCGCCCTACTCCCGCGTCGAGGCAAAAGATTTTACGTACAGCTTTTGGTGCTTGGAAGAGTACTTGGTTGGTTTTGGGTGGCGCTGCAACAACACTTCAGCTCATCGCTGTTCGCTATCTACATCGCTTGGCCAATGCGCCGCACACACAAACCAAAACCATCTTCTCTCAACTCCGATGTGTGCGCTAGTTTGGTGTGAAGTGGCAATGGAACTGAGCAGAGTGTTGGATTGGCGTCCAAGTGCCAGGTTGTGCCCGCGCGTTGGCTATGCCGCATGAATCTTTGCCACCGTCAGAGGTATACCATGTCAGTCAGTCAGCCAGCAGTCAGTGGGTGGGCTTTGTGTGCACAAATGGGAATGAAGTGCAGTGTCAGTAATAGCCATGGATGGAACCGTGTGCCCGACAGCGCCCAGCGAGGGAGGGAGCGCTTTTGTTGGTTGGAGATATAACCGGGCGGAGAGTAAAGTGGTGTTGGGAAAGCAATAAATAGAGAAGTCTAAAGTGAAATGCAAGAAAAAAAAATATTTTAAATGAAATGTGGCGACGTTGACACTCCATGAGATGGTATATGGTGCGCCTGGAATACAAGCCAAACACAAAGAAGAAAAGAAAAACTCAACTGCAGCAACAAAAGCTGTGAATTGTTTCAAAAACAAGAAATTTCTATAAAGAAATGTGCAGAAAAAAACGATACACGCGCACGCTGAGACCAGCAGGAAATAGTGGAAAAACGAAACTGTCAAACTGTCAACGAGGCAAGTAAAAGACATAGTAGAAGCTATGGAAAAATTACATAAAAAATGTCAGCATATACATATGTATATGTAAATAAATATTCATACATATGTACATAGATATATATATACATATATAAGAATATAGTAGTAGAAAAAAGGAAAAGCTATAAAAAAAGTAACAAGAAATAGACGACTGAAAAGCCGAATAATGTGAAAAGGCTGTGAAACCTCAAAAGAGGTCTGCATTAATTGAGCAAAGGACAAACCCACGCGTTTTAAAATAAACTTCATAAAAATCCACTAAATAGCATGGTGCTCATTTTATTTTTAACTTGAAATATATTTTGTTTTATTTACATAAATAGCGATTAAAAGTTTGTTTCCGAAGTTTTCGAAGTATGTGAAAATTCTAAGATTTCTGCAATCCCATTATTTAATTTAGTATTATGTAATCAATTGTGAAAATTTGTTTCCGAATTTTTTAGGATAGCCTCAAGCCCAACATTTGCACTACTATCGCTTTTTTTTAAATGGAAACAACATTAAATTTGGCCAATACATATCAAGCACATAAAATACACAGAAAAAAGCTGAAGTACAATTTCTTTCCGGTATTTTCATTTTCCAGGAGCACTTCAAATCAAAAATGTCTTTAAGTTTCAGAAATTAGGTTTCCAAATTTTTCGGAGTTGGAGAAACGCGCACAGATTTCTTTAATTTAACATATAGAGGATAGTTAAACTTGAATTTTAAAATTTTGTTTAAAAAGTTAATGATTAAATTTGTTTCCGAAATTTTCGGAGTAGCTTAAATTCAAAAATTTTCACTACCATCGGACTTTTAAATCGAAATTGCGTTGAATTTGTGTTCAAAACTGTGCAAATATACATAAATACATGCGTAAATGGTATAAACGTATCCTAAAATTTGAAATGCAAATATTTTGTAAAAAGGAAGAGGAAAAATTACGAGAGTTATAACCAAAAAATAATGTGTTTTTGTTTTAAATGGTTTTGGGAATCTACTTATTTTTCGCGCAGGTAGCTGGTGAATGTATAGCGGAAAAAACACGTTAAATTTGTATAAGCGATTTGTTAGTTGATGTACAAGAAACTAGAATAATTAAGTATAACAAAGACAAAAAACGCAACGCTCTTTTTGTTACTAAATTTTCCCGAAATTGTTTTCTATGGTAAACAAATTTAAATTTATTTTTACACAGTGTTAGCAGATAAGTATGAAATAACTTCTAAACATTAATATGAATGCAATTTGAAATTGGTTATACTTTTGAGAAAATTATGCAATAGGTTGATATAAATTTTCTTTTATTAGGCATTTTTTTGAAAATATAACAAAAACATTGTAAATCTGTTTTAATAGATATTTAAAAAAAAAATTCGGAGTTTTTTCGGAGTAAAATCCAAATCAAAATATTATCGCCACAAGTATAAGTACGCAAAATTAAGTTACTGAAATGTAAATAAACTTACTCATAACTTTTCGGAGTTGTCTGTATACACAAAACTGCGCAATTGTTTTTAGAAAAATGACTACTTTCAAAGATCTGTGAGTAAAATCACTATAAAATGTTTGGAAAAGTTTCGGAATCAATGTAGAAGAAATTCATTTAAACTATTCTTAGTTATTGCGTCAACGAAAATCGTAAAAATTGTTGTAAAATTATCGCCCACATATTAGAATTCGTCACAATTTTATTTTAAGATTGCTACTTATGTTATTTTTTATGACAAATTCAGTATTTACTACAAAGATTTCCCAAATGTGTGTCACTCATGAAATATTTAATAATTTAAAAATAAATACTTACATTTGCCTACCAATGTATGTACGTAGCTAAACACGTATGTACATATGTACATTCGTATGCATGTATGTATGTGTACATGTCCCTACAAATATTTAATCCGAAAAGCAGTAGGATCATAAAATAAAAATATAGATACAAATTGAAGTACAAGTTTGGATATGTATGTGTTTCCATTCATATACTTATGTACATATGTGTAAAAATAAGTAGAAATGAACGCCATTACATATTTAGTAATCAAATGAAATAAAAGGCAACGAACTGGAAATGTCAAAGCAACACAACATTTCGGAAGTGATAGATGCGAATAGTTTCAAATATTTAGAATCCAAAAGCTAGCGTATTCGTGCATAATGTATGCGTGTCAGTACACAAAAGATACATAGCTTAGATATATAGAAATTAATGTATATACATATGTATCTAGTGTGTTAGTGTCTGGTGAGTGGTTGGCGAAAAAAAATATAAATTCACAAGCAACCATTTCGAAAGTGTCTGCTATTTTATGGCGTCGAGTGGCAGTCAATAAATTTTTTGGAAATCTGCCAATTTGTACTTTTGGCTACTTGCAGATGTGCTTAAAAGTGAATTTACACATTTTCAAAAAGTAAATAGTGCTAGCTGGTGAAACGGTTGGTCATGCTGTAGATTTCTGAGTACAGAAATTATATATAAATACAAATTTATTAGAAAGCAAAGAAAATTTTGTAATAAAAAAATAAAAAAATGGCGTGGAATAGACTATTACGAAATATTCGGAGTAAATACAATAGCGCTTAAATTCGCTAAGTGTACAAAAAATTCGTAATCTTCTGCAGAAAACATAAAAAGATAACCAATTTAAACTCTCAGAGTTTAAAAATTAAAAAAAAAAAGAATAAAAAGTAAAAAATTTTTACACGCATATTATTTCGGAGATCGCCATGTCTCTTCCTCAGACTTCTTTCTATACTTTATCGAGGATCGAACGCATGAACTCTGCATCGCAAGGTAAACACGCTGCCGCTGTACCAGGGTATTAGGCTCGTGTAAACCGTGGTAGCCTTCCATTTTCCTTTTACAATCAAACTTTAATCCTGTGTCTATAGCAGTTACATATGTATATTCAGTGCGTTACGATGGTGTTTATATAACATGTGAAATATTTTTTTGCAGTGTTCTAACATTTGTGTTTTAAAGAAAAAATGATGCGGCAATTTTTGGAGTTTAAAATTGTGACATGAGTGTATGTAAAAACGCAATTTATCTAAACACGCTTTCGAATTTTTCGGCGTCTGTAGCAGTTTAATATTTTGCTTATTTACAAAGATCAAAATGTTTGGTATGCCTGAATAAAGACACTGACTTAGCGCTTTTCAAAAGTGCTAGTAGCATACATAACATACATGCATACATGCATACATAAGTGCATATGTATGTATTTATCTGAACTCTTGTCTATTACTGTTACTTTTAGTGAGTTTCGCTGCAGTTTTTTGGAATGTGCGATATTTTAGCAGTTTTTACGCATTTTTGGAATGCCTAATCTTTATGTTTTGAAGAAAAAATTTATTCCGAAATTTTCGGAGTTTAAAAATCCGCATTGAGTGGATATGAATATGATATTTATGTAAATTTTAGGCCTAGTTTGCAATATTCTGCTACCTAAACACTTTTCCGAATTTTTCGGAGTTTGCGAAAATGTTTTTAGAGTTATATGCAATTTAATATTGTGCTTACTAAGGAAGATCAAAATGTTTATTTAGCCTAAATAAAGACAATAACTGAGTATGTTTCAAAAGCAGCGTGTGTTTCTAGCATATTTTCGACCTCTGAACTCCTGTCAATTCCTGCTATATTCAGCGAGTTTCGCCGACGTTTATATTTTCATGAAAATTCCTTTCAATTTACATTCTTCGTCACTTTATACACAGTAAAATGTAATGTCTGGCACTTGCACTGCACACCAATGCGTACACCAGCATATGCAATGCATGCAGATATTTACTATACATATATCTATGTTTGTATGTATATATATACATACATAGGTACATATATGTATGTACATATGTATTTAAATATGAAACTCCATCAACATCAATGTGTTGCCTTCGCCGCCGCCTAAGTAACACTTGAAAATTTGCAAATCCTTTCAGCACTTCAGCAGTCATTCGACAGCCATTTACACTTGCCTCTTTTATACAAACATCACTGCATTCATACATAGCCAACATATGTTTGTGTGTGTAAATATTTATATAAGCATAAGCAAGTGCAAACATTCCTATATATTAGATACATATTTATGCATGTGTTTATATGGGTATGCATGAATGTATTGTATGTGTTTATATAACCTCTAGGTGCTCATATTTATAAGTGAGTCGCACCATCGCACCATTAGGAAAGTGCAAAGTACTCGTCATCGTATTGTGGTACTTCAGGTCGTATACGCAACATGCCACAGAATTGTAGAGCAGTCGTTAGTACTATAAATAAATACACACACACACACATACATACATACATACATACTATATATTCGCAGCCTATTAGAGCCGGCACCGACGCCGAGACTTTATTTACACTTCGCTTCATAATGGTGCAGGCGTCTCGGCCAGTTTTTTGTGTTGCTGTTGTTATTGCTCTGGTTATTTTTGTACAAACACACATACATACATACATATATATTTTTTACGAACAGTTGGTGCATTTTTGTTTTTTTTTTTTCAAACTCAAATGATTGCCTTGCAAGCACGGGCACTACAAAAAAACAGGCTGCTTGGGCAGACGACTTGGTGGTTTGATGTGTTGCAAGCGCATTTGCTGCAACAAAAGTACAACAACACTACTCGCACATTTCCTAGCATAGCAATAAATTCAAATAAATGCTTACAACAACAAGTATGTAGCTGGTTAGTGAAAATTGGTTGTTAGCTGCATTTTCGTGCAGATGAAAAACCGACATCATTCGCCAACACCAACACCAACACCATCACCACCGACACCGCCAGCTCCTGCCTGCTCTGTCTCTATTTCCTCTGCTGGCTTTTCTTCACTTACTTGCGCTGCGTTGGTTTGTTTTACGCCATTTTATAGCGGCTTTTTGTTGGATTGCATAGTTTTATTGCTTTTGTTGTTTGTGTTGTAAAGCTGCATTTGTACTGTTTATTTGTACGAAATTATTCGTGCTCTCGTGTTAGTGTTTACAATCGCACCTCGAGTGTTGACCCGACACGCTGGTAGGCGCTAGCTGATGAGGTTGCCGGCGTTGGCATAGAATGCGTTGCTGATGAGCTTGAAGATAATGATGAAGTTGAAGATGATTATGTTGAGTGTGATGATTCATCACAGAGATTACTTTCGTTGAGATGATGTAGTTAATTAGGTTGCTGTGAATGAGCAGCTTCGAGTGTTTAGGTATGTGAAGGCATTACACAATATCTTGAAAAGTGAAAATGCCGTGATCCGTCATTTTATTGAACTCCGAAAAATTCGGAGTGGAATTTTACATAGCAAATAAATACGGGGAGTTGTGTCGCTTCTTAATTTAAGTAATGTTTGTGATACAGCGGTATGGCGTTACTCCGAAAACATTCGGAATAGCTACTTTTCCTGAAAATCGAAAATTAATTAATTAAATATATTTTTTAAGTTAATGAAAATTAGTATAGTTGTTGAGCTTCAAAAAATTCGAAGTAATAACTTTCTTAAAATATACTAGGCGAGCAGATAATATCTTTTATTCAGAGCTCTGAAAAAATTGGGTGTTACTATTTTTCTCGTATCGATAATTTGCAAATTATTTTCATCAACCAAATCAACTTCGAAAATTTGATAATAATTTTCTTTAGTAAAAATAACTATGAATACAGAGTTGTATTGGGTTTTAAATCAAATTATTTTATTGAACTTCGTAAAATTTGTATTTTGAAAAAAAAATTATATTTGTTAAAATTTGTAGAAAATTGTTCATTACAAATAAATAAGAAGATCGAGCGTGACCCTTTGCATTGGAAACTATGTTGATACTATACACATACATACATATGTAACTTTAAAGCAATTTTATACATTTTATAATTTTTCATTATTCACGCGGAAAAAATATGTGTAATAACTTTCTTCGGAAATCGATGAATAAGTATGTATTTAAAATTAAAACACTCTCTTAATTTTGAATAATGTATGTATATTTCAATTCCGTGTTAAACAGAAAAAACTAATTTCAAATAGAACACGCATTAATCTATTGAGCATTATTTATTTTTCGATATGTAGTTAACAATATCAATCTCAAGTTTGTAGCAATGTTAATTTTCAACCACAATTATGCAGTTACTTTCAAATAGAACTTTAAGTTGTGCGCATAGCATACGTCAATAAAAAATTCACTCCAAAAATTTTCGGAGTCATATTTTCTGGAATAAATGAAGAAAAATAATATAGCCTTCTATTATCATTTAAGTAGTAGCCAAAGATAAGCTAAACTTGTATACTCCGAAAATTTTCGGAGTTATTGTTTTTTACCTCACTGTGTGCTAATGCATACTTATACATCACGAATTCGTGAAAAGCATGTTTGCTCAAGCTGGAATCGTTTAAAGCTTCAAAATTAATGAAATTATAGCGATTTGTTAACGTATTCTGCAGGCTACCACGAGTTTATACATTTCTTTCATTTACTCCAAGGTAAAAGCTTACTTCCTGCTTTCACATGTCGCTTGATTATACAATTCTATGTTTTGCCTGCCCACATTCATATGTACATATGCAAATAGTTTGAAGGTCAAATAAGGTTATTGAAAGCTTAAGCATTTTTTCGTTCGATTGGCTGCTGCGTGTATATGTGTTTGTGTTTGTGTATAGTCTAGGCTACCAGTCTGGCGTACTGTCTGCAATTTGCTGTTATTATATTGTATTTACATATGTTTGTAGTATATTGAATATTTGTAAATCGAACACGTGAAAGTTATGCACCGATTTACGCATAAATATTGCAATGCCAACAAAAACAACTATTCGTAGTGAGTGCACATGCTGCGATGCAGTCAATAAATGGCGGTAACTGTGAGTGGGAGCTGCGGAAAAGTTTTATAAGTTTGCTTAATGTTTTTTTTTGGTAGTAGTGTGGTATTTTAAACGCGCAAAAACTATGATTTTGTGCGAGTGTGAAGGCTCATAAAAAGATAGTACTCGAATGTAAATATAGTAAAACTTAACAAAAAAGTCATGTAAAATAATTTGGAATTTATCGGCTTTATAGATATCGAGGATTTTAAGCCAATCCATTTATTTAACATAGACAACACTTCAGATTTTAATCTCTTAATTGTAAATATGAAGCATGACGGCTGCCATCTCCATTTGTGGCCTACATCCTACGATTTGTATGTTTGGCGAATGTGGATACTAAAGCGAGTTTAGTATGTACATACATATGTACATGTCTGATTGAAGCAGGAGTTAAATGCAGGTCAATGAATGTATATTTCAGAAATATTTCAAGGTTTCTATAAATTTCGTACATACTCAATCTGGCTAAATATACAATTTGCTTACTTTTTGGCAAAAAATATGTTGCATTGTATTCCGAAACTTAAGGATTCGGCTTAAATTTCTTTGTCCATTTGTGAATTATACAAGTTCAAATGCATTATAAGTATAATACGCCGCATAGCTTTCTTAAAAGAACTTTTCAGAGTAAAAAAATTTTATAAAAGTTGTCACGTGAACTACTTAACATTTTACTAATATTCACTTTATATTTCCGACGAAAAAAATTACTCCGAATTTTTAGGAGTTTCACATCTGACTTCGAATATGTTAAAATTGAATTCGTACAAATGTACAGCGAACCGAAAATATTTCAAAGCACAAATTTGGTTTACGAATTTTTTCGGAGTTCATGAAAATTCAGTTTATTTGATTTGGAGTTAAGACAAAAATTTTATTACATAGTTGGTAAAAGTATGGTCACCTTCTGATCATTTCGTAGTTTACTAAGGGGATGCAGTTTCAAACTCGACATAATTTCATGACTAGTTATTTTATCTATAGATTATTACATACATACTATGTATGTACATACATATGTATGTGCATATTTAGGTATTTAGTATTTAGTTGAAGTACTGATGGAATGCCCGCGTGTTCTACCCACTTTTTCACATCCAGCCTCATTCCCTACTCCTATATTCTCTCAACTGTTACCCGTCTCACTCCCTCATGCCATCGAGTGTTAATGCCTACCTCCTTATTTGTTGCACTGTCTGTTATTTTTCAACCTCATTTACCTCACCGCCGTTCGCGTTGGCTTGGCATTGATAACTTGACGCCTGCATCTGTGAACCGGCGGCTGGCCATGCCGTTTAAATCACCACACCGTTTGTTGAAGCAGCTGGCTGTGCTGTAGTCGACTAGCGACAAAAAATCGTAGATCAACTTTTGAAGCAAATTAAATTCTTCTAAAAAAAACCTACTTTCAATGAAGAGTGTGCTCAGTTAGCTGACTTTAATTGGATTTCAAGAATATCATTTTTTATGACTTTTTTCAAAACAATTTTCGTCACATTGCCAACATGTATTATTTATTTTTAAATAATTGTAATGTAGAAATTTTGCTGCCAGGAAAAAGAATCAAACAATGTAGACGCAAAACCATTTATTTAAATTTTTTGTTTTATTTTTATTTTTGAATTGCATTTAAGTTTATTGTATTTTATTCTTATTTATTTTACTCCATTTTATTTTATTTCAATCTATTTTTTTTTATATGATTTTATTTAATTTGAGTTGATTTAGTTGAACTTTTTTTCGTTTTACCTTATTAATTTTGTTCCATTCAATTTTTTATTTTCTCCTTAATTTATCATAGTTTTTTTTTTGATTTGATTTTACATGATTGATTTTATATAACTTGCGTTTAACTTTCTTATTGTATTTTATGTGACTTATTTCAAATTTATTATATAAAAGTCCTCTGTTTTTAATACTATATTCATTTATTTCCTTTTTATAATTTTATTGCATCCATTTCAATTTAATTTAATTTATCTTAATGCTTTTGCTGAAATTTACAAACATAATTTTTGTATTTTGTTTTGTTTTCGTTTAAATTAATTTAGTCAAATTTGGTTTAATTTCGTTAGATTGACTTTTAGCAATTGACTTTAATTTAATTTAATGTTAATTTACTTAAATTTGCCTTCTTATTTTATTTTATTTTAATAATTTAATTTAATTAAGTTAACATTAACTTGATGTTTTAGATATTATTTTAGGTTATTTCATCTCATTTTATTTAGTTACATTATATTTTTTTTTTTTTTTTTTTTTTTAATTAATTTACATTTAATTTCATTTAAATTAAGATTTTTTATTTTCATATTAGTTTTTTATTTTCATAGTATTTTTACATAATATTTTAAATTAATTTAATTTTATACAAATTTATTTTCGTATCATAAAGTTAACTTTAATTTGTTTTTATGGGTATTATTTTAGGTATGTAAATTTATTTCATCTCATTTTATTAGACAAAGGTACATACATACATATGTATGTATGTAAATAATATTTTATATTTTTTTAAATTTAATTTTTACATATACATAATTTATTTTATTTTATTAAAATTTAATTTAATTTATTTTAAGGTTTATTATTTAGTAATTAAATCAATATAATTTTATATTACTTTATATTCGTATAATAAGCTAACATTAATTTGATGTTTAAGTATGTAAATTTATTTCATTTCATTTTATTAGACATACAAAATATTTTCTATTTTTTTTTAAATTTAATTTATTTACATTTAATTCAATTTACGTATTTTATTAAAATTTAAATTTTAAGGTTTTTTATTCCATATCATATCTATTATTTATTTTTAAAGTATTTTTTTTTTTTTTATTATATTTTAACTAAATTTAATTTAACACTACTTTTTCATTTGATTTTAGTTTAATATATTCTTATTTAAAAAAATTTTTTTCAACTGTTTTTTTTTTTTCAAATGACAATCAATTCAATTTAGTTCGAATGCATTTCATTCCATTCCGTTTCATTGCATTTCATTTAATTTCCTCTATGCACTTGCATTCCTTAAAGCTCGACTACCCGTCGCTAACATTCCCAGTCACATGCTACCTACTCGTCTGCTTTGCTTGTTGTTGCGCCGCAACTATGTAAGCCAAGTTTTTCTGCGCCTCAGTTTGTCACGGAGCTTATCACAAACACTCGCATACTTAGCCCCACACAAATAGCACAACAAGCCCCCACCTCTTTTCTACCTATTGTTTGCTGTACGATTACCCGCGACCGCTTGCGATACGCCAGCGACATGTTACACAGCGAATGTTAAAAGCGCCGCCCTTCGTCATACACACACCAACAGTGAGCTTAAATGCACACACACACACATATTTATGTACGTACAACACACATTGAAAAGTAAAGAAAAAGCTCGCGTCTGACCATCCGCAAATCCAACACTACACTTCGCACTTAGTTTGTGTTGTTGTATTAGCGTTTGTTGGCGCTCTAGCTGTCGCCGTCGTCGCGCTCATCGTCACCAACCAAACACACACACGCACACGCTAGCTAAACAAAAACAAAAACAACAACGAATCCCAACCATTTTTCACACCACGCTCTCAGCGGCTGCTACGCTAGAATGGTGTGCTCGCCCTCACCTTCGCTAAAACATCACTTGAGTTGGTGCTGCTGCTGCTGCTGCTTTTTCGTCACCAACAGCACACTGTCGCGTACTCTTTCTCACCATCGTCCAGCTGTGCGCCGCATGTCTAACGCTTTGTCACTTTTACACCAACGCGTACGTCGGAGCTGGCGATGAGTGTGAGAGCGAGCGTGTTTGCTAGACACTAAATGACTGTGGGTGTGTGCGTGTGTGCGAGGCGCGTTAATGCGTCCGCCCATATGCAGGCAATATGCGCCATCATTCGGGTGCTTCAGCTATGTGTGTGCGTGTGTGTGTGTGTGTGTGAGAGATTTGCTTTTGTTGTCAAATCTGGCTCGGCGTTAGTTTGCATTTGTGGTTAAAGTTGTCACACGCCACTCGCTCAGTGACTGCGACTATGCGCGCTCTGCTGGCGTTAACCGCGACTTTTTCACTCTGATTGGAATTAGAGACGCTTACTCGTTGATTGTGGCTTCAACTCGCTGGTTTATCTGCGGCGCGCTCTCGTGCGATTTGCTTGCGTGCTGTGTGCTGATTGTGGCGTGCTGGTGTTGGTGGTGGTGGTGGTGGTGGTGCCAGTTGGTTGTTGCGCGCAGCAAGTCTGCTTGACGGCCGACGGCGATGCGGATTACTGGCCACTTGCAAAAGAAAAATTTAGGTTTTTAGTTAGTGCTGTATATGAAGTGGCGTTTGACTGCTATACAAAATCTCGGCACTTCTCTCACGTTTTCTTTTAACTTAATTTTATCAATTCCCCTTTTTTCAATATTTACTTATTCTCCAACTTCTCCTTTATAATTTTAGTATTTACTTTAAAGTTCGTTTGAACACCTCATGCTTGCGTCGCTTTTGCAAACTGCGCTTTAAGCTTCTCATTATTGTCGCCTTCTGCACACAGTTAGCCGCAACAACAACAAATGATAAGATCCACAACACCAATAAAAGCGAACAGCAATAACAATCTGTCACCTTAGCGCATCTTCTACTTATTCTTTTCCGCTTATCATCGGGTGGCTGCAGAGTGTGAAGCTTTTGGCCCGTCTATTGGCTCGCTCGCACTCACGCGTATTTGCCATCACTCGCTTTCGCTCACTCCCACTCTTTAATCAAACGCGCGCGCTGTCCTCTCAACAAAACTATGTGTTTCTCTGGAAAGTAAAACAACAACACCAACAACAACACCATTTGCTATCTAGTCTAATTGTTGTTGGCTGCTTGTGTCGTATCCACTTTGGTGACAAATTGTTGGCAGTGTGTGCGCGCGTGTGTGTGTGTGTGTGTGTCTGTCCGTCCTTGCGCCCAAGTTTTGTCAACCTAACGCAGCCTATTGTTCTTGTTCTAGTTGCTTTGTTGTCGGAAACGGCGCCGCCTTCGTCGCATTCATTCGCACTCTCAGCGGCGCAGACGCGTCTCAAACACCTCAAATTGCTGTGCCCAAGCCGTGTGTGTGTTTGTGCTACTTTGCTGGTGTTAATGTCACCAACACGCTAGCGACAGCACAACAATTGACAACAAATGAAAACAATAAATGCAACAACAACAACAGTAGTAATAAGCGTGCTGTACACTCAGCGCTCTCCGCTCAAATAGCAAATTGCTGTAGTTGCCGCTACGCTCAGCCAGTTGTGGGTGTGCTTACTCGGGCTTTGGTGTTGTTGCGAATGGTGTCTAACGGATAATCTGTTTGCTTGTCACTTGGCTTTACAATAACAGCAAACACAAAGCGCAACAACAATCAGCACTGCGCATCTTCGTCGCTCAAATTGGTTAGTTTCAAAGCCTTGGCGCATCTTACTCTGCCCACTGCCGTCGCTGTTGTTGTTGGTTTACCTTTTCTATACCAAATGTTTTGTGTTTGTTATTGTTGTTATTGTTGTTGCTGCTTTGGTACAATTTGTCACCATCGTTTGTTTGCTCACTCCATGTTTGCGCTCATCATACCACCTTCTTCTGCTTCTTCTTCTTCTTCGTCATATCTACTTACTTGTTGGATACTCTTGTCATCTCTTTCTCATGCGCCCATTTTCACGCCTTAACCGCAGCGCCTTGGTGCCAATGTAGCAGACAAAAAAATTGTCGTCATTTTCTTCTTCTCGCTTACGCTGCTCTTGTTCTTATTTTTTCTCACTTGCGCTTAGCATTTGTCGCCATTGCCAACGATAACTACAACAAACAATTTCTTCGCCGCTAACGTCGCTTCACTACGTTCCAAACAATCTTTACGACTCTCTCTCTCGTTACACTTACTCCCAGGCTCTGCCGCTGTCAACGTTGACGTTTTCGTAGTCGCCGTCGCCGTCGCAGTAGCCTCTTCACTCATCGCTGCCGCTGCCGCTGCCATTGGTGTTGCTGTGGCAGTGGCTGTGGCTGTGTCTGTCGTTTGTCAACTTCAACGTGTGAGAATTTGTCACCCGATTTGGCGTTGTGTTGTCTTGTTTATTTGTTCTTCTCTGCATGCAGTTACACTACGTTTGCTTCTCCATTGCAAAACTAGCTTCCTCGCCTTCTACACTTACTCAGCGCTAGCATTTTCCTCCACCTCTTTTGCTAGCTAGCCGTTAAACCGCTTAAGTAGGCGAGCCTCGGCAAATGTGTTTGGGCGACGGAAATGTCACAAATTCGAAATGTGAAGAAGAAAAAAAAACGAAGTCTATCCCCACGGGCTGATCTGCACTTAAATGACTATAGATTGGCAAGTTTTGTTTTGCAAGAATTTATGTGAAATTTTCCGTGCCGTTTGGTTGAAGTATTTTCATTAAAATTTAATTTAAATTGAGATAGTCGATGCTAAAAAATTTGAGAATAATTGGTAATATTTCGAATCACAAACGAGCTAGAGCGCTGATTTAAAAAAAAAAAGCACTGAAAAAATGTTGTCGGAATTGGGGAAAAACGACTATTCGAAGTTAGAAAATAAGAAATGTATTGAGATTTAAGAAACATGTAATGCCTTCCTTTGAAAAATATCGGTAAATGTTTATTGTTTTCAGTTTTTTTGTTCGATGCAAAAATTTCTCCATTAGTAGAAAATATTGGAACAACGAGGGATATAATGATTTGAGATGAGGATTTTTTTTTTTGAGTGAATCTAAAATGAGTCTTAATTTCTTTCGAAACAATCGACTAACATTGAATTTCCACTAGGCATTAAAATCATAAAAGTGGCCATCCAGAAAAGTGTCATGGGAAAATATGCGGGAAAATAACGAATATGCCTATTATTTGTGATTGAATGCTTGGGTTTTATTTAAAGTCCAACATTGTCATACAAATTTTTCTTATTTCAATTACTAGTGGAAATCTGTAATTAGGTAGATACAAAAAAAGTGTTTCTAAAGAAATCGCCAAAAATGGAAGTTACTTGTAAAATAACTACAATCATTATTTTTTAAGAATTTGCTTATAAAAATGCATTTTTGTGTTAACCAAAAATTAAAAAAACAAAATGGTTTTCACTTTATCTCTAGACACAAAGAGGATTTTGGGATTTAAACACTCCACCAACCAAATTTCGATAGGAATACATTATGCCACTTTTAAAATTAAAATATGTTAGTAAAATTGGTTTTTAATTGATTGAAAATACGATATGGATTATTGTTGGATGTTTTTCAAAATTAAAACAAATTTCTTGCGAATTAAACGATTTAGATTCGTTTAAAGAAAAAACATTTTCTTCATATTATTAAGTCAATTTGTTAAACAATACCTACCCGAAAAATTAGGAAATTGATTTTTAAACTTGTTTTTATGAGAATAGAGACAGTGTGGCAAAAAAATTGTTTTTTTCATATATTTTCATCCTTTTTATTCTTTGTTATCACCTAGCTAACAATTAAAAAAAAAAGAAATTAAAGTTTCAAAGTTTGCACAAATTTCAAAATTATTCAGGTTATTCATTAAAATTTCAAACTTTGTAAACACATGTTTCGAATACCTCGTTTTTATCATTTAAACATATTTTCGTCACTATTGTTTTCTCTTCCGGAAGTGTCGAGTATTATGGGTTTTGGATCAATTTTTCAATACCATCTTGAGTGGTATTTTTCGCTTTGTATCCAAAGAAAATTCTGAAAAAATTAAAAAAAAAAACGAAAATTTTCAAAAACTGCAGTTTCAAAGTTTAAGTTCCAAAAACAATTAAAACAAACGGCAAATTCTCTGAATATTTTTTTTTTGATTTTTATTTTTTCTGTTCATTTTCGCCCAGTGGTTATTTTAACAAAACAACGATATCTCAAACTTCATATTTCATAAGTTAAGCAATACATGTTGACAAATTTCATCAGGTTTTTTTTTAGTTAATTTCATTTTAGTTATTAATATATATTTTTTCTTTTTTAAATAGATTTTCTTTTTTAAATAGAGTCCAAATCATGCTGTGTATAATTCATATGTAAGCAAATTTAAAATTTCTAAAGAAATTTAGAAAGTCTCATTAAATTTAAATTTGATTCATTAAAATTAATTTTTTTTCAGTTTTTTTGCAAATTGAATTTTATGTATATATAAAAAATAAAAACTTAAAAATATTTATAGCAAGCGTTTTATGAAAGAAAATACGCAACACAAGAAGAAATCCATAATTAGCGACAGTTTTTAATCACCTCAGATTTACACTTAATAATAAGTAATAATTTGCACTTAATTGTATAAAATTGCATACCCGAAAAATTTTCTAAAAATTCGGATTAAAAAGTTTTAATGAATATTTATGGATTTTCCCCAATTTTTTTTAACAAAACTTTAAACTTTGAGTTATGTGAAATTTGTTGCAGTAAGTTGTACATAAATTTTTATTAAACATTACATAATTAAAAAAAAAGACGATTCTTGTAGCTATTATTTTAGGCACGAGTGTAAATTTAAATTTACTACACTTCATTGTTTAAAACTGCATATTCGAAAAATTTCTAAACATTTTAATTAAAATTTAATTTTTATAAATTTTTGTGCAAAGTTTCAAGCATTGAGTTAATTTTTAAATTAATTAATACTAAATACCTACTCATAAAAAAATTAAAACTTGCCAAAGTGTCGCGTAAAGTGTCTATGTATTATTTTGAGCAAGAGCGTAAATTACCAAAGTAATTTCATAGATTTTTTATTCGGTATTAATCAGTTGTACAGCAAATTAAGTTTTGAATTGCATAACCATCAAATTTTGCCTTGAAGCCTATAATAATTTAAGAATCTTGGTAACTTTAATTCAGGTAATTTTTGTTAATTTTCCTTAAATTGATGTTTTTTTTAATTTCGCGCTATTTATTTAGCGTTAATATGGCTTTATCTACATTTTTCACCTCTCTGCTTTTTTATTACCTACATATTGTGGCCGCCTAATAACTTGATTATGTTTGTATCAGAAATAACTAAACAAACCCATTTCACTTCATTTCATTTCATTAAAACAAATTTAAAAAAAAAAATCATAATTTCCCTTTCACAAATCTACCCTATATCTATGTATTTACCAGCGCATTCACTTCACATTCACATCTAAATTATTCATTAACACCGCACACACTTTTCGCTAATTCCTCAGTTGCTTCCTTCGCTTCATTATCATCACCTTATTATTGTATTTAATTTATTTTATCTCTGCCACACATCGCGGACACTCACTCACCCGACGCCATCGTCCATCTTTCAGAGTCCAGTCAGTGCAATCACAAACACGCATACATGCAAACCAACACATCTACATACATACATATGTACATATGTATGTGTGTGTAGGTGACTGTGAAAGTAAACACCTCTTTCTTGCTGCCACTTCCGCACCTCCTTTTTGTTGCGTTCGGAGTCCTCTTTCAAACACACACCATTTGACCAACCGATCGGCCCTTCTATTTGCCTCTACTTCTTTGGCTGGATGGCTGGCTGGCTGGTTGACTGGCTGCTTGTTTCTTTTCCAACGCCATCACACCATACTTGCCAACAACAACAACCATGGCACATCTTCTTTTTCTGCTTTTTCTTTTTGGCCAACAGCAGATTTCGTTGTGTTTGCTTTTTGTTAGCTGCTGTCGTTGTTGTCGGCGTTGGTGTTGCTGTTATTTGCACTGTTTTTGTTGTTGTTGTTGTATTTTATTTTTGTCACCTGCACTTAACACCATAGCGTTGTCTCTTTTTTTCACACTCCATCACGCGCCATCTTTACGCGACGGCGCTGAATTTGAACTCTTAACACGGCCCCCAATGTCGTCGCCCTCCACGATGTCGATGTGTTGCGGTCGTCATAGTCGTTGTAGTAGTAGTGCCGTTGTTGTCGCTGTCGTCGTCGTCGCAGTCAAAATTTTCACACACGCGTCTAGAGATAACTCGACTTGGTCGCCTACCACTTATGTATGCGAGTGTGAATGTGTGCTTGTTTCGTTTGCTTTGGTGTCTTCCACGCCAAGTTAGTGCACAGTGGGACAATCCAAGATTAAATCTCCAATGATTATTTTGAATAAAAATTACAAAAAAAAAAAAAAAATTATAAACGTGTTCCCTAGAAAAGTCCTAAACAACGTTGTTTTTGTGCAATTTCGGAATTTTAATCTTTCATCTACTGAATTAAAATATATAGGTACACTTGAGATTAATCTCTCAAAAATATTCGCAAAATCGTTTTCCTACAATTTGTATTAAGTAATTGTGGGTTGGATCCAAGTTACACTAAAAACATTTATTTTTCGAATCAGTAGTTGTTTCCTTACTAACCAGTTTGAAAGATTTACTATGCACAATTGCGTGAAAAATATCAGAAATAAACAAATTTAATAGCTTTAGTGGGTACGTGGTTCCTTGAAATCTTCGAAGAAGTATATTATTTGTCTATTAAATATTAATTATTAGATATATAATTCGTCGAATCAAATTTCGGATTCGCACTTGACATAGTAAAATTACCCAGAAAATGATATTATAAATTTTCAATTCGTAGCGGCTTAGGATTTTGCATTATATGTAAGATTGAAGTGGGTTTATCAGCAAATACAGCAAAAATTAACTTTTGAAGGTTAGCAATATTAAATTTGAAAGCCTTCAATAAACTCGCAAAATGTTAAAAGCGTGCTGCAACTGTGGAGTTGCCTAGAACCCCATACAAAAAAACAAACAAAATGGTACTCTTTCTATCGAAATTACATTTTCTTATATTTCAAGACTCCTTCTAAAATAAATACCTTCAAAAAACAATTTTTTTAATATTGTTATGCTTACCTTTTAAAATATTTATCTTCTGAGGTATTTATTTGTTTTTAATATATAAAACAAAGAACATTTTTATTTAGATAAAAAGCTCAATTTTCCACTTTTTATTAACCTAGTAAATTAATCAAATTAAATCGAAATTTCACTTGATAATAAATGTTTCAATTTTTTTCTTTGAAGGCTTTTTACAACTGAAAATAAGCGGAAATTAAAAAAGAAAATAAAAAATATGGCAGAAATATTTGTTTTGCCTAGGCTTTATAACTGCAATAAAATTTGTAACAACATGAAACAAATTCCTAATCTCTGTGATCTCAAACCTTTTTGATAGGTTTTTGAAAATAAGAAGACACATATTTTGTTTTTATGCGAAACCAGAACTATATAATTACATATATAAAAATTAGTTTGAAAGATTGCGTATAATATTTGTTTTATAAGCAAAACTGTAAACATCTTGCTCTGTATTTCTTTGGATATAATAGAAATGTATTTACTACCAAAATATTTTATGTTTTGAGAGCGTAGAACCTAGGGTAAAGTCAATTTTGTTTTCAGGATCAGACAACTCGGTAGACATTGACAAAACAATTTACATATATTGTTATAGAACTTTTTTGGTATCCAGCACTAAATGTGGTAGAACTTTTTAGCAATTAATTGTACAAAGTTGCTGTTTGAAAATCCAGCTTCGTCAAATCGAAAGTAAACATTAAATTTGTCTACGAAAAATTCAAATAAAAAAAAAAACAAAAAATGTTTTGGCAATATTTAGCTCAATGTTTGGCAGAATTTTTCTACAATTTGGGGTTGAAAGCATGTGGTTTTTGATGTTGTACCACAAATTAAGTGACCTATAGCATTTCGCCGACTCCGAACGGCAAATGATTTTTATGAGAAGTTTTTCTCCGCTGTTAGAAAAAATATTTTTTGCAATTTTCGAAGTTTTCCCAGCCAGGATTTGCATGCGCTACACACTCGGGTTTTGGCGATATACCTTTGGTTATAACCGTTTTTTCTTGCGCCACTTTTGGGCCAAAATATTATCTTTTACCAGTGTTGAGAGAACATTTAACTGATGATTTTGTCTCAGAAAATAAATTTTCAAGCCCACAGTTGTTCACTTATCACACTTACAATAGGTGCACACATACACACACACACACACACACACATAGAAATTCCCATGCACAGCCAACACGAAGCCAGCGTTTGCGAATGCGACAAATCCAGCACCTACATATGTAGGTACACCAATACAAACACAAACAGCTCAGCAAAGCTCAGCTCACCCACCTACATATCTATCTTAGCCAACGACGCGTCGCACCGCACCGCACCACACCAGCCCCAGACGTAGGCTACACTCCTTCGCCCGTGCTGGAAAAAACTTCGTCGGACGTTGAACGACTTGGACAGCTAAGCAGGCAACGCACACACACACACATACACCATACACAGACGAAAGTAAAAAAGAAATATGCGACGTTGTCGCCACAAAGTGCGAAATTCATTCTGTACTGTTGCTGCCGTTGCCACCACTTCTGCTAAAACCAACTCAGTTTTTTGGTTTTTGCTTTCGTTTCATGTTTTTGTTTTTGTTTTTGTTTTTGCCTTGCCTCTTTTCTTTACTTAACTGCTGCTGGTGTCACCAGTCTTGTTAGCCCTAACGCTTTTTGTTTTTTACCACAACGTTGACAGCAGCGACGGCGGCGACGTTTCTGCGCACATTTGTCGCCTCTTATTGGAATTGGCGAGTAAGACCAATACAAACGCACACAAGCGGCCATACCGGTTTCTAATTTCAATTTCATACACACACAGTTGGCTCTATACCAAACTCTGCTTCCAGCGCGCGTCGCAGTTGGCGCATAGCATGTGGATTGGATAGCTCGCTGTTAAAACAGCTTTTTTATAATACATTCGCTCGCTACTCGCTACTGTGCGGCGCTCAGCGGCGCACTCTTGTTTGCTTGCGTGTGTATGTGCATGCGTGTGTGTGTGTGTGAGAGCTGCGCTGCCAATTCGATTGCTCGACGTCTGTCAAGCAATGCGCTCTACTACTCTCCTTGCCGCTGCTGCTTCGCTACTAGCCAACCGAGACTGGTTTTTGGGGGGTTGCGCCGTTTCGGCGAGTATGTGTATTTTCCAGTTTGCAAGCGACCGGCGTGTAGTGCGTATCTCGGCTGCTAGTGTGTATATTGAAAGTCAATGTTTTGTTTGTTTTTTTTTTCTGTGCGCTAACACTCGCCTTCAAAATTCTTACTCGATTTAACGTGTGCAGCAGCTCGCTTTTATCGTCGTCGTCGTCGTAGTCGTTGTGTTCGTGCATACAAATTGTATTGGTTAGCCGCCGCTAAAACGCTTTTATGTAAAATAGTTTCCAATGTGAAATTTTCGTGTGCATTGATAGCAAAGATTTTGTCAAAAGCAGATGAAGTACTTGGGTAAAAGTTTCCGTGGTGGTAGTGGGGAAAAAACTAGAGTTTTCAGCTACATTTTAACCGCCGCCAGCGTTAAGCCGCCGGTGCTGCAATGAAACATAATTCGCAAGCAGTCGAAAACCGTGAACAGAGTACAAAATTGAAGTGTAGATATTTCTAAGCAGGATTTAACTATTTTTTAACTTTTATTTTGCAGCAAAATTTTACACAGCTGCAGCGGCAACGCGCTGAAAAGAAAAAGCGCAAGCAAAAAAATTTGTTAAACCTGCAGCTGCTAACGGAATGCGCAAACTAACTGAAACAAATGTGTGAAGCAGAGTAAAAAATTACAGGATAGTTATTTAAAAAAAAAAAATTTACATAAATTTGTGAATAACAAAATTTTTTTTGTGGAAAAGTGCAATTTTAACAAGAAACCTAAGGCGCGTAGTTGTGCAAAGCCAAGAAACGAGTAAAGAAAGCTTAAAAATTTTATGAAAAACACAGAAAAACGTAATTGAAATAAAAAAATTTGGTGAAGAAACAAAAAATTTGAATTTTAGCCAAACACAAGTGAGCTAAAATAACAGCAAAAACAACGTTAAAACATCGCTGCAAGTGCTGTAGTAACGAATTAGTGTTAACAAAGTCAAAAAGTGCAAATAAAGTAGCAACAAATAAGAAAATAGCCGCCGCTTAGTGCCGCCGCAGCGTCCTAATTATTTCGGCTACTATTCGGAAAGCAAAAAATTGCTGAACGCCAAGCAGATGCGAGCATAGAGCCTGGAACTGCATTTCGAGTTGGAAGAAAAAAAATATATTTGAGATCGCTAAGTGACGTTCCACAAGCTGGACTAGTTGGAAGTAAATGCTTGCAGGAAAGCGTGTGAAAGTGCAGGCATTGTGAAGCTTAAAATCACTAGCAGACGCCCTGAGGTGCTAAAGGGAAAAAACGCCATTAGAAAAAGGCAACCATAAGGCATTTGCGTTTTTTTTTTTGGGCAACTTAACCGCAACATTCGCATTCATTGCCGCAGCTCGAAAGTGACAAAAAAAGCAAAACAAAATAGCCGCTGAAATCTTGCCTTCTTCACAAAGCCCACAAAGTCTTGCGTTTCCTAGGAACTGCCCACCCCCAGCTATCCCTGCATCGCTGTAGTGTTGTGCTTAGCGCTTTTTGCATCTGCCGTTTGCTGGAAAGTGTAATGTAATGAGATACGACGTTCAAGAGTTGCTTCATCAGTCTGCTGAGGATCCATTCGCCAGGTTCGCAAATGGGATGGCATATCATCCATTTCTGCAGCTCTCCCGACCCACTGACTTCAGCGTGTCGTCGCTGTTGACGGCGGGCACACAAGCACAGGCTAGCACCGCTACTGCTACCGCCGCCGCTGCAGCTGCCGCAGCCGCAACAGCAGCAGCAGCCGCCGCAGCATCGGGTGGTGATTTGGGCGGCGGTAATACCGTTTTGAGTGCGGCCACTTCACCCGCACAGCCACATCAAGCACATCAGCAACCTCAACAACAACCGCCAACGATACCCGTTAGCGCTGCTGCATTACTACAACAACAGCAGCAGCAGCAGCAGCAGCAACAACAACAATTGCAGTTGCAACAACAGCAGCATCATCATCAGCAGCGGCTACTTTGCGGCGTTGGTCAAGCCTCACCAGTGGGTGGCCAACAGCCACCGCTGTTATCGCCGGGTAGCAATAATAATAACAATAATAACACCGGCAATAGTATCGGCAGCAAGTCGAGCAGTAATAGCAGTAATAACAACAATAACCGCCACACGCCCACCACAAATCATAACAATAACAACAACAACAACGATCCTCAGAGTAGCAATAATAATTTGTCGTCGCAAGCGTCGTCACACGCGCCACAACAGCCACTAGCTCATCCAGCGTCTCACTTGTCATCGCCGCATTTGTCGCCACACCAACAACCGCCACCACACCCGCATTCGCACGCACATCCCGCGCAGCAACCACCACCGCCAGTGCCCCAACATCCGCATCACTCGCCGGTGACGGGACATCACGCTTTGGGACCACACCTGCCACAACAACCGTACTTTCCAGCCGCCGCTTTAGCTGCGCTTGCCGGCAGTCCGGCTGGTCCACATCCGGGTCTCTATCCAGCTGGTCTGCGCTTCCCGCCACATCATCCGCACGCCCATCATCACCTGGGCACACCCTATACCACCGCTGAGGACGTGGTACTCGCATCGGCTGTGGCGCATCAACTACATCCGGCGATGAGACCGTTGCGTGCACTACAACCGGAGGACGACGGCGTTGTCGACGATCCGAAGGTGACATTGGAGGGCAAGGATTTGTGGGAGAAGTTCCATAAGCTGGGCACGGAGATGGTGATCACGAAGAGTGGGCGGTAAGTCAGAACTTGTATTACTATTATATTGAAAAAAAAAAAAAATTAAGTGAGACCCGCTATAAAGAAAACCCATGAGCTGTTGAAGTTTATAGTGAAATTTAGTGCAAACTTAAAATAGTGAGCCCGCATATTGCACACCCTAGTGGTGTGGTGTGAGTTGAGTGTTTTCTGAAATATTGCGCTTCGAGTGGTCTAGGCGTCAACTGTGGTACTTTTGGTTACCTCTTTGTGCGCTGTGGGTCCTTCAAAAACCCTACACCATTTACCGTCGGTAAATGGCGCTCTTCGTTAAATTTATAGTGCATCAAAGGCTAACTTTGAGATGGCGTGAATTAAATATTTTAACTCGCTGACATACTACTCATATGTACAAACGTGTGTTATTGTGTTTTTTTTTATGGTTTTTTTATTGTTTTGTACCCCTTGATGCCTACCATCAACCCCTTCGTCTGTTCGTCACTGCAAATGACAGCCGGAATGCGGCAATATGGTGGAAGGGATGTTATTCATGAATACTGCAATTTATAAACGCATTTTACACATAAGAAAAATGATTAATCAAAGTGAAGTAGAGTGAGCATACTTATAGCTACATACATACATATGTACTTCGGTGAATACCCCATAGGAAAATGTGGAAGGTTCCCATTTGGCAGTAAACCGGAAAAATTTCTTATCGCGCATCGTGGAAACTCAAAATTTGCAATCTTTCCTCCTGGTTATTTAATTTAAAAATGGCAAAACCTCCATTTAGATGCACAAGCTGAAAAGGAGTTTTTTTTTTATCACTTTTCGTGAAAGCTCAAGAGGATTTTCGAAATTTTGATCTTTTTCCTTCGCATCAATTTAAATTATGAATGAAAAAAACCTACATTTGAGTGTACATTTCTTTCTGGAAACATTTCTCACCACATTTCATGAAAGCTCAAGAGGAGTTTTGCAATTCTTACTGACTTCTCACTTCTCAAAAAAAAAAACAAAATACATGGAACTTCCATTGGAAATTAAAATTAATATTTATACCACTTTTCGTGAAAGCTTAAGAGCAGTTTTCAAATTTATTCTCTTAACTCTTGACTCTTTAAAAAATGTATGGATGCACAGTGGACAAAATTCGTAACGTTTCTGTTGGGCTTCAAGATTTACGTTGATTTGAAATTTACGCGCCTTCCTTCTCGATTCCTAAAGAATGGATCTTCAATGGAAGTAAATTGAGTGGAATAATTTCTTAACAATTTTCATCTAAGATCAAGAGAAATTTTGAAATTTACAGGGATCGAAAATAATAGTTATTTTCGAAATTTCAATTTAAAAAGTTAGCTGGAAAGAATTTGTTTTTTTAACATTTGTATATACCAATGTGATGCTTGTTAGCCAAGGAATGCTAATCCTATATGATTTATATTTTTTTGACTTCTTACAAAAAAGTCAGCAATTAACGGTTATTTTTTTACTGATATATTTTTAGTCAAAAAAAAAGTTAAAATTTGACTTTTACGTTTTCGGTCAAATATAAAAGTTAAAATTTGACTTTTATTTTTTCGGTCAAATATAAAAGTTAAAATTTGACTTCTATTTTTTCGGTGAAAAATAACACTTAAAATTTTAGTTTTAATTTTTCGGTTAAAAATAGCAGTTTACATATTACAATACGATATGTTTTAATAATAAAAAAAAAATCAAAGTAAAAAACTCACTTCCTTTTAATTGCAATTTTCCGTCTTCGGTTAATATATTTCCTAGACAATAATTTAATTTCTTTAATTTAAGGTTTAAGTTATACAACAAATGACAAATGTCTTGTTTATACGTATCAACAAAATGTTTTTATCTTAAAAAGTTACATTCAAATAGATTAGCAATAAAATTTTAACTTTTATTTTCGATCGAAAAAATAAAAGTCAGATTTTACCTTTTTTCTTTGACTGAAAAAATTAAAGTCAAATATTAACTATTTTATTTGACTGGAAAAATTAAAGTAAAATTTTAACTTTTATATTTGACCGAAATAAAAGTAAAATTTTAACTTTTATATTTGACTGAAAAAATAAAAGTCAAATTTTAACTTTTATTTTTGACTGAAAATATATCGGTGGAAAAATAACAATTATTTATTGACTCTTTTGAAAAAAGTCATAACAGTTACGGCCCCTGGAAATTTACACTATATCCTTCTTGCTTCTTAAAGACTGGATGGCAAAGAAACTCAAATGGGGCAAATTTCTTAACACTTCCGCTAGAGCTTAAGAGTAGGTTTGAAACATGTGCTCTCTGGCTCTCACTTTCTGAATATTGGATGAAAAAAGCTTTCAACGTGGTACCATTTCTTATCGTTTTTCGTGAAAGCTCAAGAGGATTTTTGAAATGTACACTCCTTCCTTCTCGCTTTCTTAAAGAATTTATGAAAACTTGCATGCCTTAAAAAGAAGTTTTGAAAAGCACACTCTTTCCTTTTCGCTTCTTAAAGAATGTATACAAAAGCTTCCATTTCGATGTACAGTGAAACATTTCTTATTGCGTTTCGTGAAAGCTCAAGAGTCGTTCTTAAATTTAAACAGCTTCCTACTCGCGTTTTAAAAGTGATATAACAAATAAATAGTTACAAAGAAGTTAATTGGAAACATTTCTCGAATTTCGTAAAGGGTTTTGAAATTTCCACAATTTCTTTTAAAAATAGGATGAAAAATCTTCTTTTTGAAAGTAAAAAATAAGCATTCCTTATTTCTATCGAATAGGTTATATATTCGCTTGTTGTTCAATAGTTTTGAGTTATTGCTCATTTTTTCCTTGACTTACTGCAATCAGTGCGATGGTGGTACAAATAAAGGGAGTGCTTATTTTTTGAAATACTCAAATTTCCTAAGGGGTATCTTTTTATATTACTATTTATTTGCCTATAAGAAATTCGCCGAGCATAAGTGTGGTAATTGTTTTGAAAGGTTTGCAAAAAAAACGTCTTGTATTCTAAAAGTGCGGGGAATAAGTTCAACAAATCGAAGGCGCTATGTTACTTTTTAAATAAAATTTCAGAAAAGCCGATGAAGGAAAAATAATTCCGGTTCCATTTTCAAACATAGATATAAAGTGTCTTTTAACAAAAAGTTTCATTTTAAATTTAAAAAAAAAAACAAGGTTATTATGCAGCAGCGCTGTGTTAAATTTTGAAGTTTCAATTTGAGTGTCAACTAGTTGTGTTACGCTTTTAGGGCAAGAGCTTTATGCTAAATTTGGCGTAAACTGATTTGAGATAAGCGCAATTTTTGCAATCGTTTCGAAATTCACTATCACGTTGAAAGTAATTCTTTAAAATAACTAGTAGATTGGGTGATAGATTATAATGATGATAAATTTGAATTTTGCAAACTATATTTAATATTGATTTGATTTTCTAAAAAGGAGTTTCTGATTAGTTGCGAAATCTTTTACTAGTAAACTCTCTTTTTCGAAGTAAAGTTCGGCAATCTGGTACTTCAAAAAAGTGTTTGCCTGCTTAGAAAATCTTTAATGATGCAAAAATATTTTGAAACATCATAAACCCTGTTCTGTGTTCTCTTATCGAAAACTTGTTTGCCAAACATATGTACCTACGTATTTTCAAAATTTTCGTGCTTCCAAAAACCAGCGGAATAGTGACAATCTATCTTCCAAATTAACTTGTGTACTTTTAGTGATTTTTTCAACAAATTTTTTACTTGTTTAAAAGTGCAAAGTAGTATAAATTTTCTATAGTTAAAAATGAGGGGTTTCTACATTTGGCAAATAGGGTGCAAAGCAAGATGTATCAGTTTTTATTTCACTTTAAATCTTCAATGTATAAAGAATCTCGGAATTGGTTTGCTATATTTTGTACTTTTGATTTTTAGTTTTCCGGAATTACTCGCACTTATTCGTTTAGCAAAAAAAAATATCATAACATTTTTTCAAACACCATATTTCATAAACTCTTTTTGCAACTCAAGTAGCATCCGTTTTCTCAAACACAACACAAAGAAATCCATATAAAGATATTCTACAAAAAAAAACGGATTTTGAATAAGTAATTTTGGGCCTTACCGATTTTTTAATTTAAAAATCTTTTTTTAGCGCAAGAATATCTATTGGACCCCTCATTCAGCGACTCAGCTCAGCTCATCTCAATTAATTCAAGCTTGTTCTCCCTAGCTGAATGCCTCTTAGTATAATGCGGGCGCGCATACCCTACTCGGTCTTTACTAAAGAGAAAAGGGTTCGCAACTTCTTTGATTTATAGGGCGTGTTGTTGATGATATATAATATATACAAAAATTATTTAGATCGTTGCATTTCAGTCTCTTTTCGTTTTCTGGTATAAAATTATTGGAATCTATCATTTTCTTATCTTCATTAAAGTATTTTGAGAACGAGTGATTTGAAAAGCTCCAACATATCGATGGGTTGTTAGGCAATGATGCCTCGGAAATTTGTTTTCTTACAAGACTATTTTATTTCTCAAAGAATATGCGATATTTTCTGGAAGAAGAGTGATTGGAATGTATATTCTTGAGATCTTGTTTTCAAAAAATAACTTTTCGTAAAAAAACTCACTTGCCAGTTAATATTATTAGGAAATAAAAAAAAGAGCCGGAAAATATGCCCCCACATATTTAACTTAGTTATAATGTATACCAATTTATATATTTTTCTTACAGTTATGATGCTACCCAATTTTAGGGTTCTTTTGGTTTTTGCATAAAAATCCTACTCCTCTACTATAGGGTGTTTATTTTAGACTGATCTCCACTACTCCTCTACTATAGGGTGTTTTTTTAGACTGATAAAACTTTAAATTGAAATAAAACGCATAAAAAATAAAGTATGATTCCAATTTTTTTTTTTATTTAAAATATATTTTCATAACATTTAATATTTGAAAACGATTTCTTGCATATAACCGCCACGACTAGCTTTGGTGAATCGGATGCGAGTAGTCCAATTTTGAATAGACAAATTCGGATATTCTCCAACACTATCATTTACAGCATCAATATTTTCTCCTGTACGTACAGTTATTTGTCTTGTTGTTGGTTTTTCATCGAGTAGAGTAAATGTTGTTCGAAATTTATCAACAGTTCGACGAATAAGCTGCTCTGATGCTCGATTATGTGGACCATCAAATTCACGAACTGCTAAGTTTGGCGAACAGAACACGGATTTTTAAAGTAAATTTCCACAATTTGTAAACGTTGTTGCGGCGTCATTCTTTCCATGATGATTTGTCAATGCTTACTGAACCAGAAATGTCAAAACGAAATGTCAAGTGACAGCTATCAAGTGACAGTTATGCCTATCGAAAGTTCTAACAGTCTAAAAACAACACCCTTTATTATAAGACATGTATGGAATTCTTAACTAAATTTTAAATTGTGAGAATATTGATTTTATAATTTAGGAGCAATCCTCCTCCTGTTTAGAGACCGCATTACCTACAAACCAGATCAGAGTTAAATATCTGGCGTTCTAATCTAATCGACCTATGTGGGAGTTAGGTGAGCGTCTAACGCGGAACCTATAGGTTAAAATGGCAAAGTTGTTGTTTTTTGTGTAAAAAAAATGCGTCGTGAATTTAACATGAATCGAAATTTTTCTATAATTATCCTCTTATTCTGAAACTTTACTATCATTTCTTATCCCAATGCATTGTTGCTTTCAAACCCACTTCGATAGTTCTGCTAGTATTCCTCATTGTGTAGTTGCATAACATTATTAATTTGAGATTAATACTCGTAATTTTTGATAGCTTTTGCGTGCCATGACTAGATTTCGTATTTCGATTTATAGCGCTTAAATTGTTTAACTCCGAACATGAGTGTTGAAGGTAGTCACTTTTTATCTTTTTATTACTCCCCAGACAGCAGTGGCCTGTGATTGTGGGTGATAGTTGTTTTTTTTTCGATAGTTTACTTGATCTCATTAGCGGGTCTATTGTTTTTCATTTATTATTTGTGGTTTGATTTCATGATTTTACAAGCCGATAACCTTTGCCTTTTTGGTTGTGGCATTAGTATGAATTTCATGTAATTGTTCTTCTTTGGTGAATCCTTGTGAACAGAGCAGCGCCTGGACAAGGCTCACGAGACTTTTAGATTCTACCCAATTCATCAGTCCCCTCTTTACATTATATGTTCTTATAGTCGGTTATCCGAATGAGTGAGATAATCATAGACTCTGAAGCCGTGTTAGTATCTACTTGCAGTTTCTGTCTATTCTATAGTTCTAGGAATTTTGAACTGCCTAAAAATATAGCTAGGGTAGTAATGGTAAATTGGCGCAAAGTAGCGCGAATCTACCTTGATTACTAAGTTTATTTTTCTATGATTTTCACAAACAAACTCTCACAAAATATCATCTCTCTCTCAGAAAATTTATCTTATATTATTTATACCTTTTCCTCCCTTTTTATACAAAATATTCGCATTAATAATTTAATTAGCGCTTCGCTTGTAAGCTTTCGGTATGTTTTCTGGCATTTTTTCAGCAAATATGTGATTTTTCTAAGCGAAGTACAAATAAAGGGAGCGTTGTTTTTTGAAGATTTTTCCAAGTGAACGATATCCTTGAATTTTCTTTGAGTAGCCGGGGTGTTAGCTACTAATAACATACTTTTTTAAATCAAAATCTTTATAATTCTAGCTCTTTGCTATAGAACTTTAAGATTTTTTTCTTCGTGACTTTCCTTTAAGAACCCTTGGGAATTCCTCCAGCTGATAGGTTTTTTTTATTTTTCAATTGTTTAAGATTCTTATGTCCTTGAATTATTTTGATAATTCTTCAAGCCTCTTCTAAAGCGTAGATTTTTGATTAACCCAGCTCACTCGAGGTTGCTAGGTTTTTAAGGCGTACGAATATCTCTCTCTCTCTCTCTGACTTCGATTTGCGAACCTTAAATGCTTTCTTCAAAGAAAAAGTTTAGAACCCAAATTATGATGATCTCGGCGGCCGCTACATTCGCATTTCTTAAAATGATTTTGTAAAGAAATAGTTTTGCTTATGGTTAAGATTTCACATTCGCAAATTTTCAGAAACAAATTTTCTGTTACTTCCGGAAATTTTAATTTCTTTTTGTTAAGCAACTTTAATTGAAGTAAAAACGCAAGTTCATTTTCAAACCAAGATTTTCTATTCGCAAGGTATTCTAATTTTTTATAGTTATTTAAAAAAAAAATTGGTTTTAAGAAAAAAAAATATCAATTCTTAAATACTACCTTGTTCAAACCAAAAAAAAAAAAACAAATTCAAAATTTTTAGTATGCAATTGTTTTCACAAAAAACCGCATATTTTCAAGATTATAAGCTTAGTAAAACAAAATAATTCAAATATAAAAAAAAAATACAAAATGGCGCCGCATATTATAATCTTATCTGAAAGCTAACCAAAGTAAAAAAGAAAAAAATAATAACAAATAAACCCACTTCCATATATTTTTATTAAAAAGATTTGCGATGTTTGTTTTTTTTTGGTTTTGCACAGTTCATGGCCATCTACTGTCAACAACAATCTACACAATTACTTTCAGCGCTAGTCAAATGCAGCAAGCAAATTAAGGAGCTTGATTTAAGACAAAAAAATAAAAAAATAAAAAATAAACGACCTATCCAAAAATTAACTTAACCTTTGTGTTTACTTACACCGTGTTCACATTATTAATTTCGCTGATAGCTTTTATCTTACACTTGCAATTTTATCTGCCACTTTTTTTTATCAATTCTATAACTTTCGCTTTTTTTTTTGGGTGGCTTCTTTTACTGTTATTGTTGGTTTTGTGCAGCGCTCTCTTGCAGGTGGTGAGCCAATATTTATATATTTGCTAAAGTATTTTAATTTATAAGCTGAACAATGAACAGTTTTTTCTTAGTACTTTTCTACTTATTATTTTTATTTTTACTTTGCTTAAAAATGTCATTTTCGCAAGCGTTTGCTCACTTGAATTACAATATTTGTTTGATGCAAACAATAGGGGGGAAAAAAACAAAATACAATTTTTATCTCAATTTGTGTGTACTCTTTTTGTTTTTTTTTTGTGTGTTTGTTAAACAGTGGGAAAAGACAGAGTAAAGAAAGTAATGTATTTGTAAAGAACTGTAGCAAAAAATGAGAAAATTAGATGTTAGTAAATGATTTAGCAGGAAAGCAAATTAAGCTGCAAAAAAAGGGTAGATAAGCAAATTAAATATGCATTGTACTTTTTTATTTATCTTGACTCAAAAAAAAAAAAAAAAAAAACTAGAAAAAAAGTGAAAGAAAAAAGTGAAGAAAATTTACACAAAATTAATTTCATTTCACTCAATTTGAAATATTTTAAATATTTTAAATATTTAAAAAATTCAACAAATTTCTGTGGAGTTTCTTGCCACATCTAAAAATTTAAATAAGCTTAAAATCAATTGTTGTGTTAAAAATTGACATGTTAAATATTTTGAAAAAATTTGAATTTTCATATGTGATTTTTCGCTTTGACTTAAAGCATTTTTTGTTTGTTTTCTAATTGATAGGTATTAAAACATAACAGCCGTTTCGATTAGTTTTTTTTTAAATTTTTGAAAAAAGTCGCTATGCAATGCCAGACTCAGACCAAAATCTTGGTAAAATGCCGTTCGTTGTGTGCCGCAAGTGGAGCTTAGCGGTTTATACCCCTGTCGCTGATACAAAATTTCTCGTCCATTCCCGAGCCAGAAAATTTTCTTTAACCCAGTATAGATAAAAAAAAATGTTTAGATGTATACTCCGGTTTCTAATCAGTTATCGCTTCATTTTCGGTTATAGTATAAATCTGGTAAATATGAAAAAATAACTAAAAATTAAATCCTAAAAATTAAGTAAAAACAAAAAATAGCTAATATTGAAAAATTAAAAAAATGGGTTAAAAAAATTAAAATTTTCCATGAAAAATTTAAAATATTAATAATGCCATGTTTTGAAAACAAATACGTTTTTGGACGTCTATAAAATATGCATATGCATACCCATGATTTTGAAATTTCAAAACAGGTAATATTAAAAATTATAAAAAAAGCTTTCTAAGAAAAAAATACTAAAAAATATTAACAATCACTTGTTTCGAAAATAAATACAATTTTATACGTCTACAAGATAATTTTAAAAACCTCCACAAACCGAATAACAAAATTCAAAAAAAAAAAAATATTGTTAATGAACGAATGCCAGAAAAAAAAACAAATTAACAAAATGAATAAAAAAATATACCACTATAAATTGCAATAAAACCATACATAGTTATGAAAACTAAAAAAAAAACAAAATAAGTTCAAACCAATTTAAAATAAATAAACACTGGATACTAATATCAAAAATATTTTCTAAAAGGAATCAAAAATTTTAAAAGTTTAACAAAATTCAGTAGAATATAATACAACAATACGAAATGAAGTAAAAAAATAAGATAAACTATTTTTTATTTCAAATTAAAAATAAATTGTTTACTTAAAAAAAAATAGTTTTTTACTTTAAGATCATAAAAGAGTGCACACTAATTTAATGATCTGAATCTCGAAATTTCAAAAATTGAAATATTTTTCAATTTTCGAAACTTCAAAAAATAAAACAAATTCAAAAATTAAAACAATACAATATTCAAGCGTGTAAAACAAAATTAAAAATTGCGTACCTTATAATCTTCCTTAAAAATATTCGCAGACGCGCATTTGTTAAGCTTTTTCGCCGCCTTGTCGCTTTGTATACCGGCTGTCAATGCTGTCTGTCTATTAACTGTCCGCCGGGCATACTGCGCCCCAAGACCTACTAGGTTTCCTCTGCTGTCCGTCAATAGTCACCGCTCACACGACACTCTACATCATCGCACCGCCTGTCCGCTTGCCTGGTTGTTTATTTGGCCGTCTGTCTGTCAATCACTTCTAAATCAAGCATACGCATGCATGTGCGTGTGTGTGTGTGTGTGTGTGTAGGTGTAGTAGTGGCCACTTGCTATTTGCAACAATTATCGCACCCAGCTTGTTGGCAAAAGTGTTGGCAATTGTTGCCGTTTTTCGAGGCGGTTCTATTCGCACGCGCTTCCCGCTTCAACAGCGCAGCCACGGAGCAGTTGGTTGGAATGATATTGCTAGCGATTGCAACAACAGTAATAAGTGCAATAAGAATTGCTGCTGCTACTCTACTACTACTACTTTTTCTTCTACATATGTATGTACTTACCTTAAGGTGGGCGGAAAATTCGATTTTGTTTAGAATTTTTATTGCTAATGACAAAAATATTTTATAAAAAAGATGCAAATTTCGGTCAATATTTTAGACTCGCCCAAGTCGATAACAGTTTTTTTTGTGAGGAACTGAATTTTTTATATAATTCAGGAACTGAAAACAGTCGTTATTTTATTTTTTTTTTTGGTTCAAGACAAAACTCGAATATAGCGATTTAATCCTTATGCCATAAACTATGTAAACCTGACCTTACCTATATTTAGAATATTTTATGTTTCAAATCATTGCATAATCATTATTTTGTCATTTTTATTTTTTCGATCAAAAAAATGGCTTTACATTTTTCGTAAAAAAAAACAATTACAAAATATTGATCAAATTTGATCGATGAATTTAAAAAATTTAAAAATAACGATCAAACATGATCGAGAAAATAAAAATTAGAAAATAGTTATAACTTTGACTGCAAAGACTGCTATTAAAAAATTACGATAAATTTTGATCGAAAAAATCTAAATCGAAAAATGTTGATCAAATTTGATCGAAAAAATAAAAGTGGCAAAATATCAATCAAACAAAAAAAAACAAAAATCAAATGTCACGAAACCGTAGTCCTTGATATAATAATTAATATGTTAATTATTTTTCAACCATAAATACTTACTTCGTTCATGGACAGAAATACCGTGCTGTTTTTTTTTAAATAAAAACCAAAATTATCGCAGAAACTATTAATCGTAAGTAAAAGTAAGTAATAAGTAAAGTTATATTTTTGGAGAAAATTAAATTTCGTAATTTCGTATTTCCATTTTTCCAATTACATTTCATCGTTATTTTGTGATTTTAATTTTTTCGATCATAAAACATAAATTATGTTATTGATGTTGTTGCGTTTATTATGAGCTAAAAATTTTACAGTAAGTTTTTATTTGATCAAAAGAATAAAAATTTAAAAATTTAAAAAAATTTTGATCGAAAATCTAAAAATCTTAAAATATTGATAAAATTTGTTAAAATAAAAAACTAAGTATTAAACTTGATCGAACAAATAAAATCACAAAATAGCGATCAAATGTGATCGAAAAAATAAAAATCACAAAATAGCGATTTAGTCATGATTTTCTTTTGTAAAACAAGTAATATGTTATTTATTTTTTAACCTTATTCGTTCCTTGACAGAAATACCGTATTTCTTAAAATAAAAATCGCAGAAACTATTAATCACAAATAATTTCATGAGCTACTTATCGATGGACGTAAGTTAAGAATTAAAAATTTTTAGCACTTCAAATTTCGATTGGCTTGGTCGTAGAAATTTAAAAACAAAAATCAGATTTTCAGTCCACCCCACTGTACATGCTTTTATAGCAAATTTTTATTAAAGCTATAATTGTAGTTGCTTGTGTGTGGTGCTTGACGCGCGTGCAAATGACTTTCAAGTGCATGACAACAACAACAACAGCAAATGCAACAACAATGGTAGATACATACAAACGTTTCTAAGTGTAGCGGTGATTTTTTTCTCTCATAACTTTTCATTACCACAACAGCGATTTTTTGATATTCTTTATTGTAGTTGCCTTGTTAGATTTTCTATAGTTCTTGTTGTTTCTGCTTTTGTTGCTGTGACTCTTGGTGCTTGGAGCGAAGTTCCAGCGCTACACACTTTATTGCGATTTAAAAAAAAAAAAAAAACTCAGTTATAGTTTACAATAAAGCCAATTAACCGTCGTCCACCACCGCCACCACTCATATCACGTGCAATTAGATTTTCAACAAATTTTTAAAATTTTCAAATTTTTCTGTTGCTCTCGACAACATTGTTGCTAACGCGTTTTTGTAATGTAAAAAGTTAACAAAACAAAAAAGCAAGCAAAATGCAAGAAATGCGAAAAACTATGAAAAGCTCATATAAATTTCTATCTTTTTGTTGTTTTAATTAGGTGTACATGTATAGCGTTGTTGCTTGTGGCATTGTTCGCTTGTGTTGCACGTACTCACACACACACACACACACGCACACACACCCATATATACACAATTGCCGTTTGCAGCTGCCAATTTTTGTGCAATTTTTTTCTCACCCCATATTCTCTTTTCGCACTGGCCAAATGGGATTTCCCGTGCGCGCACAATTATTCATGCAACGTTGTCGAATTAATTTTGTTGTTGTTGTTATTGTTATTGTTTTTTTTTTATGTAGCACCTACTAGTACATGTACTCGAACATAGCTAAAATGCGCTACAGCGCGTATTAACGATTTTATTTTATTTCATTCTTTTCATTTTAATTTTTTTTTTATTAATTTTTATTACCAATTTTATTGCTATTCTGTTGCTGCTAGTTAGTGTAACATTTTTTTTTTTATTGTTTTCGTTTCTGCATAGTATTTGTTTTATTGCTATTGACATTAATTAGTATTAATGTGCGGTCAACGGCAAAGGTGTCGGCGCAATTCCGCCCCAAAGCGATTGCGATTGCCGCAAATACCGCGCGCTCGCTTCTCAAAGTTCGCTCAACTCCAGTGGCGTTTTACTTTATTTCAACTCAACGCGCTCAACTCGTTTCACGCTTATCGTTTGCCGTTTGTTGTTGTTGTGATTGTTGCCGAATCCCAACAACGAAAAGCAAGTATGTATCTATTTATATTCATGCAAGTTCCCAGCTACATCCAAATCTACTCTATAATTATGTGTAGTTGTTGCTAATAAATATAATCCATATATTTGCGCTCAGCTGCAAGATTTTCTATGCTTTTAATTTTATGGTGTCAACGGAGGCAAGGCTATTAATTTGAGTGTATGTGCATATCTGTTATGTTTGTTTTTATGGGTTGTTGAGAAAATTGATTAAATTGACAGCAGGTATTGGAAATCGTAATAATAAATATACATATGTACATATGTGCAAATAAAACAAAAAAAAAAACAAAATTTATTGAAAGAATGTAAGAAATTTCATCACTGCAAAAATCGAAATATTCAATATTGAAAATAAAGAAATATAGGCATGATATCCTTAGCTGGAAAAAGCGTGTAGCAAAAAATACAAGCAAAAGGGAAAAAGAAAAGACAAATTACTAAAAATGCTAAATACTAAATTTGAAAAAAAAAAATTCAAAATAAAATAAACTGAACAATTGAATGAAACGAGAAAATAAAATGAAAAAAATTTCTCGGAAAATAAAATAAATAATATAAAAATGAAAAATAAAAAAAAATAAAAATTGAAAAAAGTTAAAAAAAAAACGAAAAAAATTAAAAAATTAAAAAATGAGATAAGATGACATTAAATAAATTTGAGTTGAATAAAAAATAAATTAAAATAAAATTGTGGTTAGAAAAAATAAAATAAATATAATCAAATAAAGTGAAAGGAAATGAGAAAACGCGACAAAAAATTTCAAATAAAATAAATTTTAACTAGATAAAATTTAAATAAACTAATTTAAAAAAGTATAAATTAAAAATAAATTAAATTAAATAAAACTAGATAACAAAAAGTATAAAAATTAATTGCTAAAAGTGAGTTAACTAAAAAAATAAAATAAAATAAAATAAAACGAAGTTGGTTAAATAAAATAATAAATTGAAAAAGGAAAAAAACAAATAAACATAAATCAAATAAAGCTTAAAACACAGTATCACAAAATCAAATTTTTTTGGTACACTGAAAAAAAAAACAAAAAAAATTTAAAATGAAATAAGTATTACATTAGAAGTGAACCTCCACGCTCCTTTGAAGCTTAAAAATCGATTTTCTTAAAACTCAGACGTGCTACAGCAAAACGCCGAGACACGTATTTCTTTATTTTAAGCCCATTCTCATATTCTGTTAACATTTCTCATGTGCACCAACCACTGTCGTACTGTGTAATAAGAAACGAGATAAAAAATAGTTTTTAAATAAATCATTATAAATTACAATAAAAGGCAAGATTAATCAAATAAAGATAAAGGAAATAAGAAAAAGAAATAAAAAATTAATATAAAATGAATTTTAAATAAATTAATTTAAATTAATGTATGTGTAACATATTAGATTAAATTAAAAAAAAATTAAAATAAAACGAAATAAAGCAACATGGAATAAAATGATATTAACATACATAATTTCAATCAAATTAAGTGAAATTTGAAATATAAAATGAAGTTGGTTGGAAACAAATAAATCCAATTAATTAAAATAGAAGGAAATAATATAAATTAAAGAAAATGACAGAAAACAATAAACGAGCTAAAAAATATTATACAAACGAAATTTGAAATAAATTAATTAAAAAATAAATTAATAAAAATTACATAAATTAGATTAAATGAAATTTAATAAAAAAATAAACAAATAAATTAAAATAAAAAAGGTTAAAAATGAATTAAATTAATTTAAATAAAATTAAATTTTATATAAAATAAATTTCAATTAAACCAAAATAAACATAATAAACATAATTAAATGAAATTAAAATATATTAAATTAATGTAATTTAAATAAATAAAATTAAGTAAATAAGATTAAACTTAACTTAACTAAATTAAATGAGAAATAAAATAAAACTGAAGAAATAAATTAAAAACGAGTAAATAATATAAATTGAATTAAATTACAAGAATTAAAGTAAATTAAATTAATTTAATTACAAAAAAGTAAATTAAATTAAACAAATTACATTAAATAAAAAAAGACAAATTGAAAAAAATTAAAAAAGTTAAATAAAAGGGAAGCAATAAATTAAAATCAAGTAAAATAAAATAAATTTAACTAAAATACAAGAGTTAACGTAAATTAAATTAATTTAATTTGAAAAAAGTAAACTAAATTACACAAATTACATTAAATATAATGAAATTAAAAAAAAATAAAAAAGGGCAGCCTAAAAAATAAAATGAAATAAAAAATATATCAGCACTATTCTCGTATAAATTGAGGTCCTTATTTGGAATTTCTGCCTCCTTTTTTAAAATTATTTGAAAAATTAGAAAAACATGTTTATTAAATTTGATGAAATCAATTTATACGAAAAGTATTAAGTCAAAATGTTCCAGTGTTATTTTTTGCAATATTGATAAAATTTCCAATGTTGGTACATTCAATAACTGTGGTAATTTTTGGTTTAACAGAAATCTAGTTTTTCTTTTGCGAAAATTTTACAAAATTTTCACAAACGTGATAAAATTTACGATGCAATTTTAAATCTGTTGAATTTTTAAATTTTTGTTTGCTGACGGTGTCACATAAAATATTAGTGCATGAGGTTTGTGAAAGAAAATTAAAAAAAAAAAGAAAAATAAAAAAATAAAAAATATAACCGAAAATCTTAAGCCATATGAAACTTTCACTAAATTAAATGGGCTAAAAAACTGCGTACCTAAATGACTTCTTAAAAATCTGACAAAAAAAAAAATAAAAAGTTTTATTTTTGGTAAATTTTTTCAAGTTTGCGTTATTTTCGTAAAATTTTTTTACAAAGTTTAAAACTAAATATTTTGTGGTTTATGTTATTATTGAACGAACTAAATTTTTGTAAAAAATTTATGAAAAAGTTAAGCATGGAAAGTGTCATCAATATTACAAATTATAGCACTGTGAATCACGTTATATACTCTCAAATATTTTCTTAAATGCCAAGTCGACTTTTTCATTAAAAGCGCAACTGAGCTATTATTTTTATTATAATTTAGAGTAGAGATAATAATAGAATTAACTAAGCTCAGCTATGAACTAACGCACTTTTTGTTTAAAGTCACTAGCCTGTAGATATTAAACACTTCTGCTAAGTGGATCATTAAGGTTTATTTGAACTTTACTTCCAGTTTTGTAAATTTAATTTTTCGTTCTAGTAGTTTTGCTTATAACTAACGATTCAATGGTTCTGAAGTTGTTTAGATCATTTTTGAACTATTTTATTTAAATAAATGCCTTTGTAAATGATTCAAGCGCAAAACAATAAAAAAAATCGTTGCCTTAGTAAGTTCTTTCTTCCTTTTTAGAAACTGACACCAATTGTAGTTAAATATTTCCGTTACTTGCTTTATCACCCTAATAGTGATCGACCTCTGTAAGGTTGCCCCCTCCTTTTGGAAAAATTTGTTCCGAAGTGTTCTGAAAGGAAGTGCAAGTACCTACGTTATTCCTATTTAGAAGCTAAGCCTTTCTCAATTGGGAGTTCTCGTCTTCAAGGCTTCCTTCTTATTCTACCATCAACTGATGAGAGTAGATGACCTTGAAGAACCAAATTGAGTTTTAAAGTTTTGTTTTACCAAAACTTCCAATCTAATAAAAAAAATTAGAATTCTGATCTAGGATTGAGCAAAGAATTTTTAAATATTTGCCCCGAAGTATCGATTGGTAATCACTGTTTTTTTATATTTTTGGGCAATACCTGTAGTTTTACTAAAATCAGACCATATTATCGTGATCTAGTTCAGAATATAGAAAGCTCCAAAGCGTGAAATAAGATATGAAGAGACCTAACACACCTAACAATTTTTGGATGGCATCTATAGAGAGTATTTGAGGAATCTATAGTTAGTTTAGGTTAGAGTGACTTTCACCGTTCTAGGCCACGTTGTGATATCGCTGGCGAAAACAATTTATCTCCTCCTTCCCTTCTTTGAAAGGTAAGCCATAGAGTGCGTTTGAGTTTAGGTCGGCTAAACAATCCCATAAGTTCTTTTTGAAGAATTTGTTCCACATCCTGACCGGGCGGTACAGCGGCAGAGGTTGTATGCAATGCTTTCCATTTCCAGCTGCGACAAAAATTGTTAGTTGGATATTCCAACCTCTCCATGTGCGCCCAAAACGCAGTACCCATTTAGTACTCCGACTATTTGTTTGATAGAACTTGCCTTGTTGCCTGACTAGTGGGTTTTTTGGGCTCACCTGGTATTTATCTTATAGATAATTTCAACCCTTTAATTTTGTTTGCTGGAGGTTAGTCTTGAGGCAGAATTTACCACGAATATTTCTGTACCTTTCTTTGCCAACTCATCGCCTATATGTCTCTGTCACGTGTCACTCGAACAGGTTGAACGTCTTTCTGCATTCCATGGCCACCTTTGAATGTGGTCAGTTGGATTTTAGAGATTTAACAAGACTTGACTCTCAGAGTGTATAGTGGCGGGCCGTTCTGGATAGGCGCACGACGTGAGCCACCGTATGGCCTCCATTATGGCATTTAGCTGAGGTGTAGTGCGATTTCATTGGAGTGAATTCCGCTGCCTACTTTTCTGCTTAGGCTGAAACTATCTGTATAGATAGCCATCGATTCTGGGTCTAGGACTGTGGCACGTTCCTATTCATTCCTCTCTGGGATTTGCTGCCTACTTTTCTGCTTAGGCTGGAACTATCTGTATAGATAGCCATCGATTCTGGGTATAGGTTTGTGGCACTTCCCTATTCATTCCTCTCTGGGATTCTTGCGAAGAATTTGTTGTCCAGGCAGAGTAGATTATTTGGCAGGGATTCCAGGAGCTTTGCGTGTCTGAATCAGAGTTCTATCCGAGGCTGGTTTGCACTACAGCCATAGAAATCCACCGGTTTGAGGTTTAAAATTAATCCCAGAGAAGGGGTGGGTATAGAGGATTCCAACAGCATCTAAACTCTAGTTAGATTTATATTTGTTTCATATTGTAAGAGTTGAAGTCAAGTATTTATAATAAATTAGCATTTATGAGGGATTTTCATGACCTCATCCAAAAATCATAGACATTTTTTTGTGACACTTTTGTTGTGAGAACAAAATAAGCTACAACAATAAATTTTTCAACCACAAAATTCACATCGTCGATACAAGCAAAAACAACAATAGAACCCAGCATTACTCAACAGACGACAACAACAAGGACAACAACAACACCCACAAATACAACACAAGCAACACTACAGTAATTAGCATTTCATTTAAGAAAATCAAATCAAATTCAATTTAAAGGCAATGAGCAACAAACAACAATAACAAAAGCGCTAAAATGCATCACTTTATAATGCCAGCCTTTCAAAAATCATACAACAACAAAAGTGAATAAAGAAAACGAGAAGAAAAAAACGCAAAGCGGGCACACTTGCTGGTGGGAAAATGATTTAACAAGGCACGTCCGGATTTTCTAAACCAAATTTGCGATTTTTGCATTGCCGTTACTGCTGTTGTTGCTGCTCTTGCTGTTATTGTTGTTGTTGCTGATAGTGCAATTTTATTTTTTATTTTACTGTACGCTTGTGCAACGTAACGTGTACGCGCGAGCTGTAGTGTGAGCGCATGGGGGCGCGAAGTTTGCCGCTTGCAACACAGCATGGCGGCGGCGGTGGCGGCAGCCCCAGACAGCCCAGCAAGAGCGGTGCAGTTTTGCCGCTCGCAACGTGTCAAAATGTGTCGTCAATGCGCCATAGCGTAAAATTAAAATCATATTTGTGCTCAAGTAAAATTGAAAGAAAACAAAACAAAAAAAAAAAAGAAAAAAGCAAAACAACAAATCAATGTTGTCGCTGCAACAAATAAAGCGCGCACAAGTGATTGTTGCAAATCGCAAGGGGCCTGCTTGGGTTTAGTAAAAATTGTGGACTGTGTTGTTGGTTGTTGGCTGTTTTTATGCATTTGGCAAATTGTCATTGTCAGCCGTCATTAATTGTGTATGATTGTTGCAACATGCAACATTCGAATGTGACAAAAATTTGTGTTTATATTTTTTTATTTACTTAGTATTTCACTTTAATTGACTGCGATTGTGTTGGTGACTGTCACCGCTTGAATGTGCTTTGGGTTAGTCTTTTGTTGCACTGATTTATTTGGCTACAGAAAGATCAAAGCCTGTCGCCTTGCAATACATTGGTGCTCGAATTATGTAGCCGCAAGTGTTTGGGTTCGTGTGCACTTTCTATAAACGGGCCGCATGTGCGAAGTATTTCGCAGATTGATTTGAAAACTTCTAGAGCAAAAATTAGCCAAATGCGTATAAAATTAATTTTCAAAAAAAAAAAAAAAACAGTTTTCATAAATGTTGCAAGCTTGTTGCATCCTTCTTTTCATATACTTTTGTATTGCAACAACTTATTTTCGCGCAAAGCCGAAACATATGACTTTTCATTATACAACAACAAACACTTTTTCGTATGTTGCAAGTTGCAAAGTGTAGCAAATGCGTAAATTTTTAGCTTGAAAATATTTACAAGCCACTAAACGCTCTTATCGCAATTGTTTACAATAAAATAAATGCCATATTATTGCAAGTTGCAAGTTGCAATACGCTTGTTGCACGTTGCCATTTGGCTACACTACGCGCAATATTGCATTAAAACTTACGTTTTATCGTTTGAACTACCCGTACTTGCACTGTTAAGTTTTCTAGCAGTGACACACATGTTGCAAGTTTGACTTCTTGCAACATTTGCAAAAATTGCTTTTCTTGCCGCTAATGAACTAGTTTACTTTATAAATGATTGCTTTTCGCATAAAAACATTACATCATTGAATGTTGCAACTTGCAACTTGCCACAAACGCATTAAAGTGCGCTGCAAATCACTTTAACTCGCGTGCACTTAGCCGCGCTCATTGTACACTATTACTATTTGCATTAATGTTGCACTTAAACCAACTTGCCACAATAAATTTCTCAACATAGCGCTTGAAATCGCGCTATTGTTGCAACTACAGTGACTCAATTAAGTTTAATTTGTATTGCAGAGTTTGCTAGCAATGCGGTTTGTATGTACATATGTGTGCCACATATTTAAATGAAACCAAAAATTAATACGTGCGTAAAGCAAATGTGGCACAGACTATAATAAATGGTGGAAAAAAACAACAACAAAAATTGCATGTGGCAAACCAAAGTGGCACGCACGGCAAAGCGCAGTGGCAATAAGTTGATTAAGTTAAAAAATTTTCTGCGAAATTGCCACAATACCAACTTACAGCTACATTTGCCACGAATTTGTTGCACGGCTAGAGTAAATTAAAAATTTTGCGCATTTAATTTTTCTCGCAATATTTTCGCTGCATGCAGCACTTAATGCATTGTTTGTTTTTGTTTTTTTTGTAAACTTATTTTTTACTGCCACTGCGTTGCAAGTTACGCGCACTTACCACAAGTTGTTGCAAGTTGTGCAAACTGTAAATTTGTTTTAACGCCACAGCACGCAAGCACAGTTCCAACACACACACACACAAACACACGTCATCAGCTTAAACTGGGTGGCAGCGCAATTGTGCAAAATGCCACACACCTCCGCATATGCTACCAGTGTTGCATTAAGGACATAGCGCTTGATTTTTCGACGTTGTTTGTGATTTTTGGCTTACATTCGCATTGCTGCTTTTTTGTTTTTTTTTTTGTACCAACTTAAGTAAACAGCGTAACTGTGTTGTTGTTGTTTTTGTTGCATGAAAGGCGGTAATTGTTTTTGCCGCTACTTTCTCGCGCTTTGTTTTTTGGTTTTTTGCCTTTGCGCGCTGCCTTTTTCATTATAGCAAGTTACTACATTTTGTGGCATGTTGCATGTAACGAAAAGCGCACACACCCAACGGTAATACGCAATTCAATATGCCTAGCGTTGTTGTTGTTGTTGTTGTTGTTGTTGCAAGGCATTTTCACTGCTGTTTTCGCGCGTTTGGGGAATTTCCCCTGGCTGCCGGTGGCAAGAAACTTGCAACAACAAGCACACTCACACACACACACACACACACACAGCCGCGCGCTGGCTCGTCTGTTGCACTTCAAAACTTTTCGCAAACTCAACTTCAATTTTGCAAAATATTTTCAATGTTGTTTTTTTTTTTTTTTAATTTTTATTTTGCATTCCTGTTTAACTTTATGATTTTCGCATTGTTGTTGCAATTGTTGTAGTTATTGTTTGTGTTGTTTTTTCATTACTTGTTGACGGAAAGTGAATTTTCGCCGCCGCGAGACGCCTGCGAGACGTTTGAAATTGTGGTTGGAGCCTGTGGGGAATAGGGAGTGTGAGAGAGAAAGACATTGAGAGAGGGAGAGAGAGGTAGGGTTGTGGCTGAGGAACAGCCGAGGGCAACGATGAGCTTGTGCTAACTATTGAAGCTAGAGAGTTTTGGCTTTGGCTGGAAAAGCCCGCCTTAATACAAGGCGGCAATTTGCTTAGCCTGCGAAGTTCTTCCACGCCGACGGCAAAACTATTTCGCAAATATTTGCGCTTCAAACTAAAAGTAAAAAACAAAAAAAATGTTAAATTTCAAGTGAAAATGGCGGCCGACTGGCTAGTCGTGCCGCGCAAGGCATATGCTCTAACAAATATTGATATTATTTGAAGGCAGCAAAAACAGAGTAAAAATTGTTTTCAAAGTAAATGTTGAAAGTGAAAGGCGGCTGGAAACTCGGAAAAGTGCGTGATGAGCGTGAAGTGGAAAATTTCAAAAAAAAAATTGAGATTTAAATAGCTGAAAATTTAATACTATTTAATTTGAAAACAAAATTTGTTTAGCGTACATTTCTTTCGTCTCCCCCATGGTACAGAAATCGAGAGTCCTTTTCTCCACACACACACACCCACAAAATAGCCCTAATCTATGCGCCCAAGCGCGCTTTGAACGCACTGTGTGAGTGTGTGCGTGTGAGCTAAGTGTTCCACAAGTTCAGCAGTACGTTGAGTGCACATTGAGCGCGTTAGTGAGCAAGAGAGCATACTTAAGTAGCACGTTAAGTAGAGATGCGTAGATATTGCAATACAGAATGCGTGGCAACTTTGTAGTGCGTAGTAGGTGTGAAGCTTTCAAGGTATTTTCACACCTCTTGCTGTTGAGGCGGGGGAGTTACTAGCAAAAAGCAATGAGGCTCATATTGTATACTGCACGCTATAGAGAAAGAGAGAGAGAGAGAGAGCTTTGGAGCTACGAATGTGTGGCAAAAAAGGAAAAAAAGGTGATTAAAGTGGCGGGGAGTAGAGTGCAATTGAAAAAATTTGTCTAAGGCTGGGTTCCCATTTCATAAGCAGGCACTCTACTCTCAAGATCCAAATTACCAAAATTAGCTATGAATCGTACTTTGCCGCTGTTCACTGTGCTTTCTGTACCAAATCTGACAGAAACAGACAGCTTTAAAAGTATTGCATTTTTACTCTGCATTTGAAGCTAATGAGTTCATGTCCTTACCGAAGTGACACTGAGCTATACTACACTAGGTGCATTCACCCACATTTCGTGGTTGTATTTACTCAAGTTACAGTGTTGCAGTGCATGGCAAATAATATTAAAAAAAAAAACAGTAGCAAAAAAAGTGAAGTAAAAAATTCTAAAGGAGCAAAGAATTTTAAAGAAATAAGCTTCACACCAAAAACTTTAGTATTCTTTGTTTTTTTTTTTTTGTTTTTTTTTTTACTTGCCTTCGAAGACATTGCCACTGTGGCACTTGTGGCATGAGATTCACTGACCTAGCACCGTGCGCTACGCGCAATGTACACGTGCTCAAGTGCATTTCCAAGGCAAACAGCAGAGCAAGAAGATAAAATGGGTGATGGGTAGGATGCTGCTGCTTTTGAGAATATGCATGAAAATTTTCGTAGATACAACGCACCAATGCAATTTGTTGCATGTGTCAGAATAGTGGGTGTAAATAAAAAAAAGAAAAAAAATATATGAAAGTTTACATGGTTTGGGGTCAGTGGGCTTATTTTGCTAGAATGCCGGCTGTCACGCTGCCATGTTGAACTGCAATGCGCTATGCCCCAGTGACGAGGCAGCTAAAGGTTATAGTCACAATTTTAATAGCAAATGGAGGCGTTGCAGTGGGAATGTGCGAAATGTGACTTTAATAAATACGCATATATTTATGTAACAGCATATATGAAGCCTCTAAAATTTTTGGAACGTGCGAAAATTCTTCTCGTTTATGTCATATTGAAGGTGCTGAGAATTTCTTTCCCTATGGGAAATATTCGCTCGAATTTGTGTGCTTAGGTTAAAAACTTAGGGAAATTTTAAATCTATCAAATACTTGATTTTCTTCGCGAGTCAAGTGTTAGGGGATTATTTTGGAGTTTATAAGCATCCCTGCAATTTGCTTGATATTAAGTTATATCTCGTAATTCAAGGGATTCCTGCAATGCTCAAAATCTATTAAATTAAATTTCTGAATTAAGTTCAAATGATACGCACTGATATAGCACTCTATATAGAATATGGTATAAGAGCTTCACTGTAGGGAAAATCATTGCAGCTTGATTCGCCTTCCTTGAGAAATGTATTATTTTTTCATGTTCTATATTATTGTGTTGACTTTAAAAAAGGTTCGTAAGTCAGAAAATCGTTAAAATCGCCTGCCCAAGCGAACATCTTCACACTGACGAGATTAGAAATTCGATAATTTTCCAACTCGCATAAAATTCAAAAAGTAAGCGCATAGTATTGCATATTATTGGTTAGACAGAGCCGAGAATCGTAGTTAGTTGATATAAAGGCGTTTATTCAAAGACTGAAAATATATATTACAAACAGTGGAAAAAAAGAAGAGAAACTTTGCTGCAGAGCTGCATTGGAGTGTACGATCTATTCGTGTTGTAACTTTGAACCGATTACTTTTTCATCACATATGAAAAAATATACCTAGAGGTTTGCCATTACCTGCCGAAGAGCAAACGCTATTAGAAAAAACCTTTTCTATAATTTTTGATGATACATACTTGTCTCGGCCAAGATTTGACCTCAGAACCCACCGAATGTAGCGCGCACACTTCTAAATTTAAACTACACTCGGCTGAAAGGCGAACAACTATTGACTCCTGCTGCAGCTATTCCACTTATGAATTTAAAAGAAAAAAGTGTCTATTAATTGTATACTGAAATATGGCACTTCTGAATTAAGGAAAAAATCGTGTTATATATAAATTCTATTTGCCATAAATTATTTCCAATATACTTACTTAAAATATTTTATTTAATTAATCTATACTCTAGCGGAACCCTTTTGTGTTTATTCCACTTCTGAACTAAATAAAAAACGTGCTAAGTATAAATTCTACTTACCTTAAATTATTAGCAATATATGAAGTTGCATTAATTTTTTTAAAATAATAAATATACTCATACCGCCCATACCTGTGAGACTATACTAATGAGAGGCGTTGGCATTGTGCCACTTTCGTAAGTGCTGAATATATCCCAAACTGAAATTAAAGAGATTTGATTTGCGTCTAAATTTGTGCCTCTTCTCTTTGCAGTAAAGAAAGTTCAGTTTTTTGGTTTACTTGTCTTCTTTCCACTTAAACTAAAAACTAGAACTTGCAGAGAAATGCAGATATTTCCTTACCTATTTAGCTAGCCTTAGATATTACTTTGTCCACTTTTATTTATAAGTATTTCGAAACCAGATTTAACTTTAATTTTAAAAGCTTAAAACAGTTAGTTGCAAGCGATTTAAAATAACCATCGAGTGTATTGGTTGCCTGTCTCGCAGAAAAGGTGAATGGTGAATATTTTCATCGCTATTTTTATTAGTATTTCACATTTGAATTTAAAAGCTAAGGCAAAATATTATAAAGTTTTAGAAAGGGCTTCATGTTATTTTCATAATTTTATATTCGAATTTAATCTTTTTACTATTACATTTATATTTTATGAAGCTATTTGCAATTTTTAATGCCTAACAAGCAATTGCTGCTAGCTTTTTTATATTCAGCACAGGTCCGTGCGCAGGGGACTGTCTTTGGGGGACGGGTTTTAAACTTTTGGATGCTCAGAGAATATTATGATAATATTGATAACGAATTCTTTTGACATGGTGTATGCAAAATTGAAACTGAAGATGAACATTGATTGTATAAAGCATTCGTTAACGAAAAGTCTTGCTTTGTGAATACAATTTATGATATGTGCCAATAAAAGTTATAATAGTAACGCAAAACAAATAATGAAAGACTTTCAATAGTGAAAAATTGCATATTTATTAACCGTTGAGTCAAAAGAAAAATAGCGAATAATACCCCATAGTTATTGGCTTTCAGTCAACAAACGGACGCTTCGAGGTACCGAAAAAAATTCATCCAAACCCCTTTGAGCATCAATCTTGACATCCAGATGTATATTCAGGGAAGCTACGAGTAAACCCTTTAGTCGATCTTCAGTCATATTTGGTCGAAGATATGTACGTCTTCAGACGACGTAACGTTGAAAAGTAGCGTTCATTCGTCGCCGTAGTTACGGGCAAAAACTGTCATTATTCGAAGAATGTGATGAACATTTGGAAAAGCCTCTGCGTTGTGAATGTCAAGTGATTCAAGGGAATGTTTGATTTCCTCCCTAGTAATGCGTTGTCGCCAAAGTTGAACTTCAGCAATCCATATTTTACTGGAATTGTCGTGTAGAATCGCAGAGTATGATTTGAATAATTCAACACATGAGTTTTGATCAAAAATTTTCATCTTGTTTGGGAATAGGCAGCCGAAATTCGATAAAATATGCCGATGATCCAAAAATCGATCTTGTAAATTTGTGATAAAAGTTTTGAGGTAAGTTATGTAAATGGTGATTCGTTAGTAATCTTCGACTAAATCAGCTGGTGCGTTGTAGCGCTGAGATTGTTTCGAAGCAAGTATTGGCTTCCACAACTCAAAGTCATGTACTTCGCTAATTTTTCTCGCATTTGCAAAGATTTCTCTGAATCTATGTACAGCACATACGCGTCTTTTGATCAATTTCTTTTTTGTAAAACCCGAAAACCAGTTCTTATAGAAAATTCTGTCGGTAAAATCCCTTTGCGGGGGTTGCGTGCGCACGGGCCTGATTCAGCCTCTGAATTTTTAGTAAACTACTTTTAATTATTTATCTTAAATTAAAGCGGCTACGAAATTCTTACTAAATACCAATTGTTTATATAAAAATCATTAATTAAAGCGAAAGTAACTGCTAGTACTCATTAGGCTTCCAATACTAAATTTTCATTTTGAGAATGAATCATTCGCTGCTGAAGAGAACCGTAAAGTAATAGGTTTTAGGATTTGATTTCATTCAGTAGCTGCTCTATATTTTCCACAAGAACTTCATTACTTGGCCCGTTTTAATGTAACCCAGTTACAAAAGAACGCTCCAACTCGAATAAAAATTTTTTTTTTGTTGCAAGCCTCTTTCATGTAAGTTGCGATTTGTTTAGCGCTATTTAGGAACGGCAAATAGTTGTACTAGCAATTTTTAGGTTTATGCAGTTATATATTTACAAATACTATGCAAATAAAACGCATTATGTCTTACATCTAAATTTTCCATGTATTTTCTTAGGGCTTTTTCACAATAGCGCAGATTTTTCACTTCCCAACACTACATACATTTCAGGTCGAATATCATTTAACCGAGTTGGCTCAGGTAGGTAGGTAGGTAAAATGGCTGCGACCCATGCCGCCCAAGTAGCAAAAAATACTGCCGTTTTGATGCCATAAACTCGAAAAACCTACTTGGTAATGGAAGGATGTGCATTACAACCAACCAGAGTTGTTAATGAAATCTACTATGTTGGAGGTCTCGATCCTAGATACCTGCCCTAGGTTGTCAAGGAAGGGACTTCCTAAGTATGCTAGCCGAATGCGGGCCAGGGCCGGGCATTTGCACAGGAGATGCTCGACCGTTTCCTTTTCAGCCACATCTTTGCAGCTTCTGCAGTATTGGTTATGCGGAATGCCCATTTTTTCCGCATGCGTGCCCAAAGTCCAGTGGCCCGTGTATACTGCAATAAGTTTGTGGGTGACAGCCCTGGGCCTACAAAGAAGACCTCTGGTCCTCTTCTTATTGTAGTCCGGCCAGGTAGTTCTTGATATCCTGCATGTAAGGGTATTTTCCATCTTTGTTGAGCCCTGTTGAGATATAAATTTCGTATATTTCCCTTCACTACGGCTAGGGGTATACCTATCTCGATACTAGTTGTTACCTCATCCTCTGCCGAGCCGCACCGTGCTAGCTCATCGGCCTTTTCGTTCCCTTCGATTCCCTTATGCCCGGGAACCCAGGTGACAGTAATTTCTAGATTTGTTAGAGAAGCAATCTGTTGCTTACAAGCACCGACTACCTTTGAGCCAATATTTGGTGCCGCTAGCGCCTTTATTGCCGCCTGGCTGTCGGAAAAAATATTTATCTTCCCCGTTGCGCTTCTGTTTTCAAGCGATTTTCTGGCTTGCCAAATCGCACAGACTTCCGCCTGGAAAACACTGCAGTACGAAGGGAGTTTGATAGACGTGGATAATTCCAAGGTTTCGGAGTAAAAGCCGGCTCCAACTCCAGAATCCATTTTGGAACCGTCAGTGAATATTTGAATGCCGCTATCGGCAAGGACCTCACCCCTCCTCCACGCATTCCTGCTTGGAAACACAGTCTTAATCCTGTGCTCAAACTCCAGTTTGCGAGGGATGTAGTCCGTCCGGGTGTTAGTTATGTCTGAGGGTAGTTGGTCAAGGATACTACTGTGTCCTTGCTGTGTAGCCTTCCAGCACCCAGACTCTCTGAGCCTAAGTGCTGTCTGAGAAGATGTACACATTACATATAAGTCAATTGGAAGCAGGTTTAAAATGGGATCCAAAGCCGCCGTGGGGCAGGTGCGACAGGCTCCCGTGGCACCAACACACGCAGTGCGTTGAACCTTCTGCAGACCCGTGAAGTTATAGCTCTTCCGGAGAGCTTCCCACCAGACTACAGAGCCATAGCTCAGCACCGGTCGCACCACCGCTTGGTACATCCATAGCACCATTTTCGGCTTGAGACCCCACTTCTTGCCAAACATCGATTTGCAAGCATAGAAAGCAACATAGGCCTTCCGTACTCGCTCTTCAATGCACATTTTCCAACTTAACTTACAGTCGATGGTCAGCCCCAAGTACTTCGTACTGGAGGATAAACCTAGTTGTTGGTCGTTCAAGCTTGGTGGTCTGAAGGTAGGTAGGTAGGTGGTTTATAAGGCCACAGCCTTGTGCCCACCTACTTAATCTTGTTAACGTTCTTTCCATGATTTCGCTCATCACGGAAGGGAAGGGACCCGTAATCAGGATTGCCACATCGTCGGCATACGCCACAATCTTAACCCCGCCTGTGTTAAGTTCGACTAGGATATCATTAATGGTGATGAGCCACAAAAGAGGTGAGAGCACTCCACCCTGTGGCGTGCCCCTGCCTACTTGTTTATTCACCTTTGCTCCCCCCAGCACAGCTGATATCTCACGATTTAGGAGCAGGCTCGAGATCCAACTCCTGATTGGTTCCTCCACCCTAGCCCTAACAAGGGCGGATCCTATCGCATCAGCCCTGACGTTGTTGAAAGCGCCCTCGACATCAACAAACGCAGCCATGTAGTGCTGTCTCCGTAGATTTTCCCTTTGAATACGCATGTTGCGTCGTAGAGAGTGGATATTGGTCTAGTAGTTTCCTTATATGCTGGTCCAAAATTATCTCAAGAACTTTTAGAACAAAGGATGTAAGACTTATTATTAGTTGGCTCAACTCGCATATTTTTTCGAGTTAGTGTTGTTGTTTTACATGCAATTCTGGTCTCTTGCAACTAGGTTACAAAAAAAACGGGCTCACTGTTTTAATATTAATTGCCCTTTCCTTACAACTTCTATATGTTTTGTATGCCATTTCTGAATTTGAAATTTTAAAAATCTCTCGTAAGAGTATCTTTCTTTTTCAATCAGCAGTCAATTTATTTTCTTGGAAGGTTTACATTCCTGCTGGGGTTTCTGCTGCGGCTAGGGTAAATCTTCTCAGCCAGAAAAATATCAAAAATATAGCTTAAATTACGAAATAAAAAAAACAAAAAATAATAAATGTACTAATATAAATGAATTTAATAGGCAGTTGCGTAGAAAATGTTGAAACAGAACTGAAAGCTATAGTACAGTACTAAATTGGGGATAGATTAGCTAAATAATTGTTAATATTTTCTAACAGCTTAGTACAGTAAGTGATAATATTGGAAATATTGAAAATAAGCTATTAATATTTAGTAATTTTTTAGCATAAATTATAAACTAATTTCTACGCGCTCGATAATAATTTTCCAATCACTCTAAGAATATACAAATAAATTATATACACCGTCGAGAATTAATATGATTTTTTGTGAAATCAATTAAGGCTCATTAGCGAACTTCGAGCACCTACACAAAAAACAAACAAAAAAAACAAAAAACAAAAATCAATCATACACTGCTTATATTTTTTTTAAACACTGCTACTACTAGATAAATCATTTATTTAAATGCAACAAAAATATGTAGGCTGCTCGCAGCTACTTACCAGCTAATGACAGCTTATAAAATTGCCTGCATAACACTAAACAAGCGGTGATTATTTTCGCATTAACAAAGAAAAATACAGCTATCAAATATTAAATAATCGATAATTAAATGCAAGGGCTGTTAAAAGCAAACAAATTGAAATTCCAATACATTATCTATCTGCTAGCTAATAGCGCACTAAAACGCCTACTAAATGTAAATACAAAATTTCTCGGAAGCGAAGTATTTTCTTCATTCACGAAGGGGTTAAGTGGCTGGCCACCTTTGTCAATGTATTTGAGCTGTTAAAAAATTTAGCGCGTGCATAATTTTTCGTTGATTTTCTAGCAATTTGCGTAAATGTTAAGCAGCGAAAAACAAAAAAAAAAAAAAAAAACGAAATAATGACGGATGGCCAATTGGTAGCAGAGGGTGGCGCGTAAGGCGAAAATTTTCAACTTCAATGAAAATCTATTAATGTTAAAATAATTTATATTTAATAGCTGCAAAATGCCATAGCCGTTTACCACATATGTATGCGCCTGCTTTCCGCATTTATGTACTACAAAATGCTGTTGTTGTAAAGCCCACGACCCCACCCGCCAATGTTTTGTTGTAATAACGTTTATTGTCACATGCCAATGCAATTATTGTGTAAATACTTAATGTGTCCCAACTGCATGGCCTGTCAGCCAAATGTGGTCAAATGCATAGTAGAGTCGAACTCGATGCTCTGCATACTTGCAACACTCCACTTATTGCTGGCCATTTAGTTGCAGCAATTTGGTAAGTTGGCTTATTTGACCGCACTCGCTTTCTCTCTCTCTATCGCTCTCTCTCTCTCTGTCTCACCGCCTCCTCGATAGTTTACAACTTATCACATTCATAATTTTTACACAAGTACAAAACGCCCATCATGCCCACTGGGGACTGAGAGGCAAGTTGAATGTGCACATTGTAAGTTTTCCATCCCTTACCACACGGATCGCTTACGAAAAAAAAAAAAACTTTACTAACGAAATTTCTAATACCTGCCACAATTTCACCTAATAATAGCAACAAAATCGTTTAAAGTTGTCAGACTGTAAGCAATTTCATTTGTTCAGGCTATGCTATGTGGCTGAACTTTTGTGACTCTCATGCCACTTGATCCGCATTCGACGCAGTGACATATATCGTGCCCCATTTACGAGTACCAGGTCATTTCAGCTAAAACTTGTCACATTCGTTCGCCAGCCAATCAGGCGCCTTAACAATTAATTAGCTAATTGTTGTTTTTACTTTCGAACAGTTGTTGGAATTTCCACGTACTCGATGGCTCGCTTCGAAGTTAGCGGTAACACTGCACTTTGTGCGGCAGTAGCGCTGTTAGGGTGTTTAAAAGTTTTTCTAATGACGGTAATTAGTTCGAAGTTTTTTTTTTTTTTTGTTTTGCAAGAAAATTGAGGCAAGAGAAGTATTTAGTATTTGAAATATAAATTCAGAAGTGGCACAAAACAAGTGTTTATATTTATTGTAGTAAAAAATTAGAATTGAAGTGCAATTTGTTTTCAGGATCTACGCACGCAAAAAGCACAAAAAGCTTACCAAAAAAAGAAAAAATGAGCAGCCAGTGGTTTAATGAAGTAGCGAAGCGAGTGTTTGGCGAGTTGATTAAAGTAAGGTTTTGTGATGGTATATGAGTTTTCAAAGATATATGAATCGCTATTTTCTCAACTTATTACCATAAAAAAAATCGAGCTTGAAAAACTTGTTTTTGTGGTTTATGAAGATTAGCTTACTTGCTTTTTACATTTAGCTCTAGTTTGTTATTCCTCTTACACTGTGTCCCACGAATTCTTCTGAGACACCCATAATGCCATCTGGCGATCTCAAGATTGCCAGCTTTTCCCGCGATAACTCCATCAAGGAAGTGCATAGTTCTTTTACTCTTTTCAGAGCTTGCAATGGACTTTCATGCTATAAAATCGAAGCTTGCTTTCCAATGTGGAGCCTTTTGGTACTCTACCTTTTTATTACGCTTTTCACAATAAAGCATTATCTGTGTTCCACTTCTGAGCTTGTGCAACAAATTCGTTAATAAGCTTTACTTTGATTCCACTCCTGAGTTTTGGGACACACTCCCTCAAATGGAATTTATTTTAATCTCACCTCTGAACTTGTGTAGAAACCGTTGGCTTGTGTTCTTATAATTTACTATTTGACTCCATCTCTTAATTTGTGTAAAAAAAAGATCTTTGAAAATCATAACTTGTCTTTCACTTCTTATTTTGTGTACAAAAAGTTATGTAAGACTTTACTTACCAGTATGGAAGCTACTATAATTTTGACAAAAATGCTGAACCTGCTTGCTCACGCAGGCAATGCTTCTCGACGCCTATCATTTCCAGAATGTTGCGAAACTAGCAAATGCCTTAAAATTTAATATACTTCGAGTTCCTTTGAGAGCTTCCCTTTTCTTCCATTTTCGGTGGTGTGAAAAATGCGCCCTAAGTTATTGTAAATAAATTCAGTTATTGACCGCTTTTGTACGATCAATTATTCCACTTCTGAGTTGATTGCTTATTTCATAAGCTCTTTGAATATTCTGTCAAAAGTTCTCACTTTCCTTTAGATTGCAAATAGTAGTCGCTCTCGCAGAGTTCGATCATATAATCTTGTGAAACTTGTTGCTCTTGGTACTTACTCGAAACAGAGCTTAGAGTTATTACAGAGATTGAAGTTTCGCCTATTTGTTTTAAATATTTTAATAATTTTTGAACACTATAAATCATTCGAAAAGTAAATATCTTTAAATACTCACTTTTTAATAAGATTTTTAATATCGAAGGTCTGACAGTTTATTTTTCTGCGGCGACTTGGTTTTCACAAAGAGTGCATCTTAGGTTGATTAGTTTAGGCTTTACCGGCTTTCTTTATTAGTTATGCCTCTTCCCAAATACGTGTTTTGTACCTACCCTTACGTTCTGTTGGTTATTTCTTCTGAGGTACTACGGTATTGCGGTATTTCGGCATACGTCCAAAAATTTCGCTTCCTTTTTCGTTCGCTTACCGCAAACGTCTAGAATTCTCAGCCACCTTATGGAATAATACTCTGAAAGCTTCTGCTGTTTGAGCTGAAATCTTTGATAACAGCTATAGCATACATGTTCTCATTTTAAATTTCATGTGACATATTAGCTTAGAATGCCTTACAAACTGATTTTGAAAAAAATCTCCGAGCCGATAGGAAAATCGATTTTTGTATGCCGTAAGGGTTACGCGCAATAAATACAGACAGAATTGTAAAATCAAAAAAAAAAACAAAAAAAAAGGAAACAAATGTTTTGGTAACTTTCAATTTATTAAGCATAAAGCAGATAAAAGTAAAATGGAATAAAATTGAGAAATACAACCGAAAGTTACTAAAGTGCCATAAACGCTTTGTGTCGTATCCAGCCATAAAAAGGGAAGAAGAACACACACGCACACACGCAGCGTTTTATACACTCGAAAGGATGCTCTTTATGAGCATATGGAGATTAGGGGAGCTCTGCCAACCCAACGGCAGGGTTGGAGGTAAAACTTGAAAGGCAAAGGCGAAAGAAGCGGCGACGGTCGAAGAGCAGCGTCTCTTTGGCGCCAGGCTCCACACATTGGACTGCCACGAGAAAGATAAAATAAAAAATACATACATATATGCTTGCGCAGAAATATCAAAGATTCCCTTTTTCGATTGTCCAACGGCACACAACGCTGAAGAAGATGATGGTCAGCAAACAAACAAAAAATACAAAAAAAAAAAAATACAAAAAACAAAAAGGAACAACTGTCTCTTCAGCGACGACTGCAAAGTGGTCAGAACAATGAAATTTCGAATAGCGGCGCAAAACCGAACGGACGACCAAATGAGTGAAAAAAGGAAGCGGCTAAAACTGCCAAACTGACCGCTAAAGCAGGCACGATTTATGGAACAAAAGCAACAAAGACAGCGGCGCACAGCAAATGGTGCAACAAAAACTACAACAACAACATTGCGTTGTCGCTCTGTGCGATTTTGCTTGCAGGCGAGCAGCGCAAATTTGTTGGTCTTTAAATGTGACAAACAAACGAAAATTGAAGTAGTTAAAAAGGCAGAAGGGATAAATCCATATATTGGCCAAGAGTGGTACTTTTATTTTCCAATGGCAAAAGCAAAAACCAGGTCTTGTGCGAAAAGTGTCATGCTTACAAAATGCTCTGCAACCGCAAGTTTTGAGACGCATATGATGTGGAGAACGAAAAATCAGAAAACACAGAACAAACTTAAAAGGTTCAAAAAAGCTACAAAAATGAAGAAATAGTATTTAACAAACAAGATCGAAGTAAAAGAAAATGCAATAAAAAATTGAAATAATTAAATTAAATTCAAAATAAATTTGATTAAATTTAATTAGATTAAAGATTAATTTGAATTAAAATAAATTAAATTAAATTTAAATAAAGTAAATTAAACTAAATTAAATTACATTAAACTAATTTAAATTAAATTAAATACCACTGAAATAAATTAAACAAATTAAATTAAACTAAATTAAATTATACCCACTTAAGTTAAATTCAATTGAATTAAATCGCACGGAATTAAATTTAATCAAGTTATTTTAAATTAATCGAACTAAATTCCATGAACTTTAATTTAGTAAAATTAAATATTAAATTAAATTTAAATGAATTAAATTGAACTATCTGAGCGTAAATTGAATTAAATTAAACAAAACTAAATTCAAATAAATTAAATTAAAACTTAACCAAACTAAATTAATCCGAATTAAAAAAAATCACTTGAATTAAATCAATTGAATTAAATTAAATATAATAAAATAAGACAAAACAATGTGAATTGAAATAAATTAAAATAAGTGAAATCAAACTCAAGCACTTCAATAAATTATAATGTAATAAATTAAATTAAATAATTATACAATATTATAATTATATTTAAATTATATTAAATTAATCTTTGATCTAAATAAAAGTATGTAAATCCACTTAAATGAAACCAATTATACCAAATTTTATGGAACTAAATTAAATTAAATCAAATTAATTAAAATTAACTAAATCAAATTCAATTAAAATAAATTAAATTTAATTAAACTAAGTAAAATAAATGAAATTAAATTAAATTGAAAAAAAATAATAAAATTTAGTAAAATTAAATTTATGAAAAAACTAATTAAAATGAATGTTAATTAAAATAAACTGAATTCAGCTAATTTAAAATAAGTCCAATTAAATTATATAAACTTAACCAAATGAAATTGAACTAAATTAAATTGATTTTAATTAATTAAAATTGATTTGAATTAAATGAAATTAAATTTTGAATTCAATATGTAATAAATGAAATAATAGTAATTGAAATAAAATTGAGTAAAATAAAATGGATTAAAAATTAAAATAATGAAATAAAATGAAATTAATTAAATCTAAATTAAAATTAGTTAAACTGAAGTTGAATTAAATTAAACTAAATCTATATCGATCTATATCTCTTAAATTAAATCAAGTTAAGACTTAATTTAAACTAAGTTGAGTAATCTAATAAGACTAATCAATAAGCAAAAAGTATAAAAAAATAGAAAATTAAATTCAGCATTTTGGGAGGAACAACACCTCATTTGACCTCCCTTACAACTCTCCTCAACCTAACTTAACACAAAAATATGTAACGCCTACGAACCGGTTTACGATAAAAAGAAATATAAATAAAGAAAAAATGTATACAGAAAGTTAAACAAAAATCAATTATTTTCTACCGAGCAGCATGAGAAATGTCGGCATTATTGGCCTCCTTGGAAGTATGTCGTATGTATCTCCTTTAGCGCCGTGTGATAGCACATGATGGACAACAATAATCATTATGACGCCAATAATGTGCTGACGTGTTGTTACCACAATGTACAACATTGTCTTGTGGCAGCATACTTGGTTCAGTCGAAACAAGTTGTTGCACAGCATTTCTTGGGTGCATTTCATGTTAAGCACGTTTCGTGGGCTACAGTGGCGCCGCCAAGGGCATCTGCAAGATACAATACCACTCTCTGTGTTTTTTTTTTTTTTTTGGTATTTGTGTTTTTTATTTTGCAATTTGCAACAAAAAGTGGAATTTTTCGAATGCGCAAGCACCAAATTGAAATCAAAAAATAAAAAAAAAGCACGAAACTCGCTGCTGGTTAGCAAATAGTAGTGATGAGCTTTTGTTTTTGGTGGCGGCGATAAGCGCCAAAGGGCGCCAACAAAACGGACTGCTGTCCGTTAAGTAGGCGCAAAAAATCTGCACGACAAATGTAAAACACAACAAAAAGTGATGGAAAAATATAAAACCACGCAAAGTAAATTCTGGCAGCAGACAGACACAAGCTGCGCGCTTTTTCGAAGTTACCAAACGGACGCTGCCGCGCCACAACCAACCACTTTTATTGTTCATCCTCTTGCCTGCGCTTCACTTGGCTTGGCTTTGTTATACTTACGAGTGTATGTGAGTGTGTGTGTGTGTGTGTAGCGGCATACGAAAATGTCAAAATCGATGAATTAGCGGTTCAATGATTGTGACAAACATTTCCTAGATACGCGCTGACAGATCAAAGAGTTGCTCTTGCTGGTGCGTACATTGAAATGGGGCCACAACAGCGCAGCCGCAAAACACAAACGCAAGCGCATTTGGGCAAACTTCACTATCGTTTTTCACTTTCATTTCAATTCATTTTTATTATTAAGTCACATAATGATGTCTTTAGCCACTAACTAGATAAGCAATTGCCGTCGGTTGGGTTGGGTTGGGTTGGGTTTGCGCTGATAAAAAATGACGCCAGTTTGCTGCGTGCGTTTATTGATTTGTTGCGCATTTCCTGTCATCGATTTTTGATGAATTTTTAATGGCAATTTTGCGACGCAGCGAAGTACTTTGCTACTTGAGACATCATTTTGGTAGAGACTCAAGAAAATAGAAGAAAAAAACTAATGTGGAGAGAAAAAATATAAAAATATCACGACTTTATTGTATTTAGTTCTTTTAAATCTATTTTAATAAATAAATTTGTAAACCTTTCACGAAAATGTAATATAATAACTTTGGTTGAAATGTGTAAGCATAAGAAGAAGAAGAGATATATACACACCCAAGAGGGGCTACCTCTGTTTAGAGATATCAGACTGAAATTTGTTAGCCAGATGAACTTTTTATAAGGTATTATTCATTTCTCGGAATCAATGAGATCGCATCTCAGCACTAAAGCAGTTAGAAACACCAAATTAAGAACTCCTTTCAGCTATCATAAATAAAGCGTGTATGAAAAAAAAACCTCAAGATCAAGTCACTATAACTTATAGCACCCATACAACTGATAGTTCAGCTATTAGGTTTCACTTCAGAAATTATTTTATGTTTTGCGGTTGTGTTTTTCATTTTGTTTTATTTTACGAGGAGTAATCATCGTAAGCTGAACCTCCAAAACTGTCAATGTAGCACCTAAACCGGAATTAAAGCTCCTATCGTCTAAGTACCAATCCCCACGTATCTCGTCGGATTCTGGTTTGCTCATTAAACTTGTTACAGTCCTGATTCAATCCTTATGAAATGGCTGATGCTCATCTCTTCTTCGTATTGACTTTTTCTTGTCTTGTAATTCGGTAATTCTGTGCCACTTTTGCATCTTAATTAAAATATTCTTTCATTCTACGAGCTAGGTTCTCTGGGCGTACCGAAAATATTAGTTTTTGAGGCAATCAGAATGGACGGGATTCCGAGCTGGCCGGCCTCTAGATTTCATGTTGGACATATTGTAAAACAATTGTTTTTTAGCCACCCTTTTGGTACATTTCGTATTGGACAGTCAGTCTGAAAGGACTTGTTATAACACCGCGCTGCCTGGGCGGTTGGAATACCCTAAGTCCCATGCCGCGCCTATACTTCGATTTTCAATTTCTGCGGTGGTCAACAAGGTACTGCTGCTCACTGTCGTGTCTCATCGCTGTCGGGCTGCTGACCGCCTCAACCGCTCTGCATGGCTTAACTTCTGTCATATTGTTGCAACGATGTTGCACACTGTATTCCAACTGGCCTGGGACTTTAAATTCCCATCGGCTATAATGTTAGCGCTTAGAGTTTTACCTATTGACGAGTTGAGTCTGGACCCCCCTTCTTCGAAACGAATGCTTTTCAATATAACGTGCTTGAAAAAATAAGTCGCTTACTCCTCCTAGGACTGTCAAACGTTTGGGAGCATTTTTGACAAAGTCGTGCTGGACCTGGACGCCTTCTGGGCGACATATTCTGCGTGTTGTCTAAAATACAGCTTGCAAGATGAAATTACTTCTAGATATTTGTGTCGACTGTGCGTCATTGTTACGCTTCCCATTTGGAAAGTTGCTGTTTCTAGTTGTTTTCGACTGCTAATCAAGACCTCTTCGGTTTTGCTTTCACATATGGACAGCCATCTTCGAATGGTTTCAACCACCAGGCTGACTCTACTATCAATTTGCACGAGCTGTTTAGCGGCTGTGATAAGAGACAGGTCGTCCGAAAAGCCTACAAGTTACATTACCACAGGGAAAGGAAATACCATAAGATGGGACCTAGAACTGAACCTTGCGGCACGCCTGCTGTGACGGCAAACTTTTTGTTGCCCACTTCGGTGTCAGACAGAAGAGTTCTATTTGCAAAGTAGCTCCAAATAATAACCAGAATGCAGTGGGGAATAGATTTGCTCAGAAGCCATTTTAGAATGCGGCTTGCCGAGTTGCATTTTTGCGTTTTTGATTCCCAGAGTTATGATCGCATAATATTTTTTGGATCCTCCCATCCACCATTTTGCCAACGTTGGTCGATAGCGCTAGGTGTAGTGTATCCACAATTGAGCTCGCTTTTCCGAAGGCGACTTGGAATGGGGATAATCCACCCTGCTCTTCTGTGAAAGATGCCAATCGAGCTTCAATTACCTTCTCCAGTAGTCTACCTAAAGTGTGGAGAAGATTGATATGGTGGCAGCTATCGGAATTTTAACCTTTTTACACAATTGAATTAGGTTTGACTTCTTCCGAGGATCGGGGGAAAACTTCAGCTTGAAGACAGAGGTTCGGTGTTAGGAGAAAAATGCCACAAACCTTGGAATAGATTTTAAAAATTTTAATTAGAATGAAAAAAAAAATGAGTACGCAGTTTTATGGCCCATAAAATTTTAGTATAACCAAGTGCAAGTTTAAAAAGGCTACAAGCTACCGTTGATTTTTGTCAATTTTTTTCCTAACCCATACTCGAATTTTTTTGTATAAGAGAAAAATCGCGCAACACCGTCAGTAAAAAAAAAATTTGTCAAAAACAACGGCAATTTCTAGCCATTGCAAACTTGCATTTTATTAAACTAAAATTGAATGTGCTATAAAACTGCATACCCAAATTTTATCATTATCTTTTTCCCCCCATCTGAGCAATGTTTGAAACTTGAAATTAGCCCGCATATTTTTATCCACTTACCATGAAGAAAACAAGTATATTTTCTGTTCTAGTAAAAATTTTTATGGTTTCGCCTCCTTTTAATGAACATATCCTGCATCCTATTAATCAAAATTATAAAAATTTTAATTGCTGTTAATGTTACTTAGACGAGATGTGAAAAAAGTTAGAAAACAAAATAAAGAAATGAAAAATGTCAATATCATTTTGTAATCTAACGGCAACTTGCAAGTGAGTGAACTCAGTTTATTTTATATTTAGATTAAGTTAGAGCTAGATGGTAGCAGCTACCGTTAATAGTTATCCCGCTAAAGGGTCTTCCGCTCATTAAAATCGCGCTCACAGCAATTTTGCTTTTTATGCAAATATTTACATTTCATATCTTAATTTGTCTATAAAATATGCGTTATCAAAATTTTTAAAATTACTACTATTTCTTGCCCAACGTTATCGCGCAAGACAGAAAGTGCCCATTTAGACATTCAAATTAATTAAATAAAATTAATTTCGGTTTTTTCGGTGGGTGCGCACTAAATCAACGCCTAATTAAGAGCTCAGCCAGCGGTCAGGTCTAGTTACAAAAATAGCTGTCAACAGTTGAGCCAAGCAGCACTCATCACCAGACGCATCAACCCTGTGCTATTCGGCTATCTAATCTGAACTTAACTATTTAGCTTACTGTTAGCTCTGCGCTACGTGTAGCTACCGAGTGTCTGCTACGCCTGCGCAAACGCACCTGCGCTTCGGTGCGGCTCAATTCATACCGACATTTTAATTTTATTAGTTACATTTGAAATTGCTTCTTTTTCTTTTCTTTTCTTGTTTTTTTTTTGTTTGTTTGTTTTATTGTCGTTTATATGAATTGAATACTTAGTTGTTTTGATGGCCGGAAGTTGCGTTTAAACGCTGCTAATTGCCTGCTAAATATGGTGAGAAATGGAATGAGCAAAACGCGCATACAAAAATAGTTATAGTAAATAATAATAAAAAAAAAATAACAATAGCCTTAAAAGTAGTTAGTGGCGCGCTCAAATTAAAATTGAAAAATTTTTGCTGTGAAAAAAAAAAACAAAAAACAAGCGTTGCCACTTGCGCGCTTACATCGATGTGTGTGTGTGTGTGTGTGTAGGTGTGCGCGCACTCGTAGCGGGAAATTGAAATTGTTTAGAAAACCCTAAATGGCTTGGCAAAGTGTACTCGAAAAATGCCGCCAATGCCACCACCCGCAAAAGCTACACACTAAATTTGCCCTATTTGAGTTGCCAACGCGCGTCATTCAAGCCAACCACCGTATACCGTTAACACAAGCATGGGCGGCCCGAAAATGATGTCTGTTGATGCATTCGTTGTGTCGAGCGCATATAAAAGCGAGCGCTTGCTTTGATAAAAAAAACAAAAACAGGGAAAAAAGAAATCGACAACAACATAAAATAAAACATTAAAATAATTTTGCTGCTCGTCTCGCTCGTTACACGCTTAGCGCTTAGTTGAACGACTAACTGACATTGATTTAATGGCGTTGTTAACAAAACTCTTTCCACATTGAAATAAAATATCATAGAAAATTTTCACAAATTAACATCTCAAAAGTCACTCAGCCATATGCGGTTGTGCTGTGCCTCTTTTGCCCGACCTAGCACTCGCGTAGTATGTGAGAGCACAGCGCACGTTGATGATAAGTGATGCGCGCGATAAGCGTTTCTGCCCTACCGTTTGTTTAAGTTGTTGATTTGATTAGCGTTTCGTTTGTTTTATGGAGCTAACTGAAGCGTTAAGCCATTGAGTCTTGTAAATTTTCACAGTAGTTTTTTGTGAAATTTTGGAGGATAATAGCTGGTGGGAAGCATGTAGAGCGCGTACGCTAACTCTAAAATCTCAATTTAAAATTTCAATTGTATGAGTTGTTTTTTGGCCACCCCTCCTCCGTCAAATACTTCAGTTTGGTTTGGGGCGTAACATCGATTCGCTTGTGGATTCATCAGAGCAAGTTACGGTGAGTGGGTTTTAAAAATCGAATCTGGGGCGGTGGTCGAGGTCAGCTAGAAGGAGCTCTAGGAAATGGGCTCTTTCGATATGGATCATAAAAGGAAAAGTGTTAGATGATTCGAGTTTCGAGGGCAGGAGAAGCCGGATCGGAAAACATCCGCTGGCGGTCGGAATTGTAACACTCTGGAAGGCCTGTAGCTTCACGGCTGGCCACTGCATCCTAGTAGGTCCCGGCGAATTTAGTTTACAACTGGCTGTTCAGTGTCACTCCTAATCCCAAAACAAATTCTTTGAATTAGCACTACGAGGCTTCGTTCTATCTGTGCATTTTATTAAGCAAGTGCCCATCCGTTTTCTCCATACCTGGTATGCTGTAGTAGTAGTTGTGCTCCAGTACTAATCTTTCCTGCCTATTTTTGTATAAGTCGCAGATGTTTTAGCATAGTAGGATTGCCGTGGACTCTCGCAAGACTGTTTTGCTTTTCAATATGAACTAGCTATGGATACCAAGTGATCCATTTCTTATAAAACTACTAAAGGCTAAGACACCTCTATGACGACACTTCGGGTTGCGTCTTTTCGGGCTAGCTCGTCATTCTTTTCGGATGACCACCGAGGCTACGTTTACCAGAGAGCTGTTTGTATCATGGACTTGGAGTTATAACGACCTCATATGGCGGTTTGCTGCCTTGCATTTAACTCTTTAAGAATTGAACTTAGCACTTGTAGAACTAAACTTTTTTTCTTTCTCCTTTACGTCTCCTTGTCTGCCCATTTTGTGCTAGGGCGCATGCTCCACTTTCTTCTCAAGTGTCTAGAGCCCGACTGGACAACCTGAGAAACTACTGGATACCGATAACAGAAGACACTTTCTCCTGCAACCTCTACCAGCTGGTAAACATTGTTTGTTTCTATGCTACCAGTTCTAGTAAAGTTGCTAATCCGATCAATCGTCAGTTGATGAGTTCGAAAGTGATCCAACTTCTTCTAACTAAGTTTTTCTTTTTATTTCTTTTATTTCTTCCTTAGCATTGCATTACACCTACCTAAATTGCGTTAAAAATAGAAATAACTAACGTTATGTAGAAGAAAAAATGCCCCGATTAACTTCGGTTTTTATTTCAAGCCCATAATCATATTCATCTCAATAGTCAACGCTTCGCACATCTCCATATTTCATATCGATGCCAGTCACTATCATTCAATGAAATCTATTCGCTTCTATTCCATTTATTCTTTGCTCATCTTTTTGGCCGCTTGGCGCTGCTGTCCCATTTAATTTACCTTTCATTGTCTTATCCCATGCCAACCGGCTGCGGCGGCGCTCCAAATTCTTAGAATGTACCTTAGAAGCTTAAGCGACAGCATATCCATTAGCCGTAAACTGAAAAGTGAAAAAAAAAAAATGAAAACATTGCGTCTGCAAACACAGTGACATCGATTAGCAAATGAAGCGCACCGCTCTCAGTTGCTTAGATTGGCACAAGTGGCATAGCCGATAGGCGATCGATTCGCATCTGAAGCGCGAATTTGCCACGAGTCAATGCTGCCAACAAAGCTACGTACGAGTATAGGGCAAAAAAAAAATACCGCCAAATAAAATACGAGAGCAACAAACTGCTCTACACTTCACTTGAACATCCTCTGTACGGCGTTTTCATTTGAATGAGTTCTTGGTGATTTGGTTGCTTGGCAAAAGCGATCGATTTGTTTAGATTTAAACGACTAATACCGAGAATTAACGCTACCTGGAGATGGTTAGCACAAACCAAAAATTTTTAGGTAAAACTATGCGCCACACAGAATTTGTGATGGCGTATTATAAATATGCACGCAAATGAAATGGGTTTAGATGAAGGTAAATGAAGAGTTCTAGCGAAAAGGTGCTAGAATATTTATTTGATTAGCTGAAGCTTAGTTTTACTTTTTTTTTTAATTTTTGATAGTAAGCTCTGAACGAGTCATGTAACGCGCGTTGGGTTCATGTTTAGCCCAGCTTTGTCTGCGAATACTCCCAAATTCTTGGACACTTCGAATTTGTGTAACTGTAGTAATCAGTGTGATGCCGTTACACCCACATCACTTCGAGGATTGGATATCAGTGGTCTAGCGACACTGTTCGCGGCCGAGTCAACCATATCCGGAGTATAGCAGTTGGTTTGATTCCGTCAGAAACTCGCCAACAATCTGAAATTTTTGCCGTTCACTTTCTGGTATTTTTCAAGCAGAGAAACCCATCACATCGATATAGTGGGTTGGCTGGTCGGCCGGTCTAAAATGATTTTAAAAGATAAATATCTTGTAAGGTAGCCAAACGGTAAACAATGCCTAAGGTTCATGGACGGCGCGTTCGAAAGCCAATAGAAATGTCGGCTGCTATTTTGCTTGCTTCGAGACAAGTTCTTATCCGGCTGATGTCAGTATGGAAACGTGGATCCATATTAGATATGGACACGGAAACATTGAAGTTTTTTGGAACCTGCATAGTACTTGAACTCTCTAAGTGAATTGCCCTCGAAGAACCTACACTGAACTAAGAAAATGTAGCGTCATTCGCTATTGCCGGGCAGTTCGGTAGATCAGTTAAAAGTAAGGTGCGAGAGCGAAGCATCTTTTAAACGTGGAAACTTAGGTTCTTCCTTTCACATTCTTTGTACAGATTAGTGTCACATCGTCTAATTGATTCCTTTGTCTACATTGACAGAATTTCAGTTTAGAGAGCGTGAACTCTACAGGTTTGCGGTAGATTGACGGCAGTCAAAAGATCTTCTTGAGTCTAAAAAGTTGCAAATCTGATTCGATTAATTGCGGTAGGATTTAAAATGACTTCACAACCATAGTGGCGTAGCTGTTTGGAGCTAAATGGGCTGAAAGAACGACAAGCACCGCCTTAGCTCGCATTAGAGGGTTTCGTTAGCGTGCGCCGGTTAGCATTGTGTTCCACATTTGTCCACTTCGACTTCCAGTAAGTTGCTCAACTTTGGCAGCGTTCAAGTTTGTATAAGCAGCTTTTCTTTCGGCCGCTATGGGATTTTAAATATTCTCTTTGTTTTGCTGTGCTTCCTGTTTGTAAACTTTTCCCCCACTTTAAGGGTACAACTTCACTTCGATGAAGCCTTTGGGTCGGCCATTTTTCCAACTTCCGTTCATGCTGCCCACGCACTTATTTCCGTTCGTTTTTTGTTTTTTGCTCCAACTTGCCTTAGCTTTGCTTCTATCTGGTACTTCGTACGAAATCTCACTAAACCGCTACTCCTTCTGTCCGCCATTTGCACGCCAATCGTTCCACTCCGCTTGTCCATCCATCAGCAAAAACTACCATTCATTTGTTTCCCTCACGCGTTTGATTTGCATTAAACGCACAATATATGCGCCTTTGATGCTTTTGCGACGCTGTTAATTTATTATTATTATTATTATTATTCTACTTCTATTCGCAGCATTTTTTATGCTTTTATTGCCATTATTGCTGGAACGGTCGGTCGAACGGACGGACGGATGGTTGGTTGGTTGGTTGGTTGGTTGGTTGGTTGGTTGGTTGGTTGGTGGATTAGTTATTGTGCTTGGTCAGCTTTGTGTTTTGTGAGCGGCTCGACCAATCAACCGACTATAGCAGGCCAATGAGTTACTAGCCGAACCACCGAACTATCAAAAAGCTAAATGTGTGACCGACCGCGCTTGCCGCCGCCACTAGTCCCAGCACCAACAGCAACACCAGCAACGCCAATACCGCCTCCCCGCTCCCACACGCTACTAAGACCGCGGCGTTTGTGGCTTGGTGTTTTTTTTTCTTTCACGATTTTTTTATTTTTATTGATGGCTCAGCAATTACGTTAAATTGGCAGTGATGCGTAGCATATACCGGCTGCATTAATGAGCGCACAAATATAAATATATAGTATTTATAAAAAAAAAAAAGAAAAACAAAGCAAACAACATACAAAACGGCAGCCACAAACGCGCCACAAAGCAAGCGAGTCGACTTGCTGGCTAGTCGCTGTAAGCGCATTGAAATTGAAATTGTAAATGAAATTTTTTCGCTCACTGCGAAAAAATGTGCTCACGCCAAACGTGATCGTAATGAATTGTCGAACTTGCGGGCGCGTCCAAATCAGTGCAGCAGTAGCGTGAATGACTGGGTGTGTGTATATTTCAAATTTATTAAATGTGTTGCACAAATACAAAACATAGCATATTTATAGAAAAATTGGTTGGCAGACGTTGAGCCGCCAATACAAAGCAATGTCGGTCGAAACTTTGTGAAAGAAAAAAACAAAAAAAAAAAAAAAACGACAGTATTTAAAGCTTTAAATGTGCTCATTTTGGTGCTGTTGAAACTCGTACGCGGAACGCTGGTAGTTGACTATTTGGAATTGTAGTTTTTTTTCGCTTTTCATTTCGTTTTATTTTAACTCGCTCTGTAATAAAGTTTTGTCCTCTCATTACGCTGCTCTGAAAACCAGCTTGCTGTCGTTGGTGCCTCCATTTTTGAGTTGTAGTGTCTTGTAGTGCTATTGCACACTGTCGCCATTATTATCTACCCATGAGTAGCTTTCTAATCAGGGTCCATTTCTATATTCAAAAAAATTCCATAAAATATCGACTGTGCTATGGATTTCATTGATCCAAGTGAACTGCAAAATAAAATTGAAAAGTCCTTCTTAAGTGCTTCCAGCGCTTTGGCTTATTTCTTTGCTAGAATATACTGAGCAACGGAACATAGCGATATCCCAGGGAATATCCAGTGAACCGGATAAGTTACCCAAACAGAGTTCACTTCAAATGACTCTTTAAGCAAGGAGGCTATCGGGATTACTCTGGAAACCTGCCTGCTGCTACTGAACGAATGTTTCTGCGATCAGCTTTTTAAACGCTGAGCAGCTATTAAATAGAACCTGTAGGGTCGTAATGTAATTTTGGCCAGAAGTAGAGCATGTAAGATCACGGAAACTACTACTGTTATCCAATCCAAGCCATAGCTCTCATTAATTATGTGGGTGCTGACTGAGCACTGTCCTATGGGAATTCATGCGGTGTGCCTCCTCAATATCAGCACTGAGCGGGATCTGCTTAAAGAATGAGGATAAATGTTCAGTCGCCTAATACCGCAGGACTAAATATCTGTGACAATTCCTATTCACTTTCTGGCGGACATATTGTTAGTGGAGATTAGCCGGCTTTGTAGCGACAATACAAGTCCCCGGTGGTCTGTGGATTATAAATAAAAAGTTGCTGTTCTCTTTTCGAGTATACTGTGGTGTCACAATGAAAGCCAGTTAATCCTGGGGTGCTTCCAGGAGCAGCCACGTTATGGCCAAACCAACCAATTATGTATAGCAAATTTAAAAGGTGGCAGTTAGGTACTTATTTGATAAGGCTACACGTCGTACCCACAAACATGCGATAGTAAATTCTGATGCTCGCTTTGGCTCACTGGTCTACTAAGCCGAGTAGCAAACCACAAGATTACCGCATGGTTGTAAGGTATGCGAGCTCAAAAATTGGGCGATTTCGGACTAATCTTTAGCTTGTGGTGTTGCCTGATACTTAAGACAACTTAGCCATAAACTAGTTGAGAATTGCAATTTGACGAATGCAACAGTTAGAAAAGCTCCAGTGTTAGGAATCCATTCTATAATCAAGCCTCGCTTATTCAGATATCTTCCTTCATTCATTGGCGTTCATAATCAGAATCACTCGGGAAGCTGATATCAATGTTATTGTGGGTTTGAGTTCCATAGACCCTCCCTGAGATTTTTGGTTTAATCAGCATTACTGTGAGGTAACTAAAGCGATATTTTTTTTTTAATACAGCATAAAATATTTTTTTTTTAACAGTTTTAGAATTTGCCAGCACTGAAAGCGTGAGTAGTATTTTTCTGTGAAACCCAATATTTATGGATACCCGATTCTTTTAAGCCGATGCCTTGATGAGTACCATATCGATAGTTTGTGCCTGATCTCGTATTCCTACCTACATAAAATTACAGCTGTTTTCATTCAATCCATATAATATTTTTTTCAGTGTGTGCGTCTATGAAATGCACGCTATTTCTTACCAGTAAACGACAGCTATTAAAAAATACTTCGATTGCAGCTTTCAGACTTCTACAATTTTTTTCTTTCTATTGCTTTTATTTTAACTCCATTTTTCTTCGTGGTCATATCCCAGAAATGATAATAAAAATTTAAATAAAAAATCTATTAATTTGTTAATAATTATAAAAAAATAAATTCAAACACTTACCTCTCAATTCATACCAATTTCTTAAATGACCCAATTCATGCCATCTTTTCTGTTACATAGAAAATTTTTATTACTATTTCTTCAAAGCAATTTCGAACTACAATTCTGCTGACCAATAATTAATGGCTTTTCCAGCGAATTTCAAGCAAACACCTAACAAACGGTCTTGGCAATGCACAACTTCCAACGGCTGGTCGTCAGTCAGTCAGCGCGAGCGAGTGAACGAGCTTGCCTTACCAAGTCACACAGTAGGTGCTATAGTTATGTTTAATATGCATCCTGCAACATGCCACATTTATGAGCATTTCTACAGCTTGGTTGTTGGTTTGGTATTCGAGGTTTCGAGGCTTTAATTTAATAAACCATAAAATTGACGCGACAAATGTGCGAGACGTGCGCGTCTGCGGCGGGCGGTTGGCTGTGTGTGTGCAAACGTGATTGCTGAGCTAAGCTGAGTTGGTAAAGTGTTTTATTAAATATAATTTTTTGTTTTATTTTTTTCTTATTTTTTCTCTCTTGAACTTGCTTTCCAAGAAATGCGCTTAAATGTAGCGCTAGCAATGCTTTAATAATTTCGAATGTTTTGAATTTCAAATTTTACTTTTATAGTTATTAGCGTCTATTGAAAGTAATTTCTTTCGCACTTCGAACGCTATGACGTGATTTTTTGGAGCACACAAAAACAAAAAACGCAACAAAAACGCATTACGAATATTTGTTTTGAAAATCAAATTTTTACTGCAATAAATATTCATCAAAAATCGCACAAATTGCCGCTTAGCCGCTCACATTTCACTTTTTAAATATTCAAAAACCAAGCAGCGCGTCGAGAGCGCCAGAGATTTGAGATTTGTTGTATATGATTTTGTTTTCTTTTTTTGAGTAAAACATATTTTTATTTTGCAGCCTTGCTCTCCGCTGCACCGCACTGACTGCATTCGACTTCTATGTTGGTGTTACCATTTTTGTAATCGCCTTTTTTTACGCTTTAACTTCAATGCGCGCAATGGCAATGACAAATGCCAGCGATTTGTTTTCAGTTTGTATAGCTTCGTTTTGTATTTGTTGGTTTTATATTTGTTGGCCATAGTTACTCACTGTGTGTTGTTATATTTATTAAATTATACAATTAAATATTCATAAAGCGTTTTGAGTGATAAACAAAAAAAAAAAGAAGTCAGCGAAAAAGAAGAAAAAAAACAATAACCAAGAGAAATATAAATTCAGCTAAAAAACAGTTCGCGCTGTAGTAGCCTTTCCACACACACACACCCACTTGCACAGTTACACAAATAAGCGTACAACGTTCCATCGCTAACCAGCCATTGTTGCTATTTTTGTTGTGCGCGCAAATTCGCCGTGTGTGTGTATCGTATACGGACTTATATGATCGTTGCCTTTGTTTGCTTGCCTGCTGATGAGACATCATAAACTTGTCACCTTGCCTTTGTTGGCGTGTAAATATTGTGAAAATTAATAATAAAAAAAAAATATATAAAAAAAAAAACAAACAACAAAATGAGTAGCGCGTGCAGAAAAAAATTATTCGTAGCCAGCAGGTGGCAAGACTGGGCGGCGATCGGCAGCTGCTGGCGGAGTTTCAGCTGAATGAATGATGTTGAATATGCGGAGTGTGAATGGTGTTTTTCAGGAGATTTTGAGAAAAACTCTAGATAATTTTTAACATTTTTCGCTAACTAATTTAAAGCAACTGCGCGTGGTGCATACATTTTTCTTATTTATATGAGATATGACTAAAGAAGCTTTGTTCGAAGCTGGCGATTTTAATTACCAAAAATCAACAAATCCTCAATGATTTCAATTTGTTCAGTAGGGGTTCAAATTTCAATCTATTATGTTGAAGTTTTAATTGATCAATTTTGGTCCAAGCCTAATGAAATTTCGTGTAATTTTTCCTCCAAATTTAAATTTCTCTCACTAACTTTTTATTTTTTTTTAATTTAATCCTACTTCGGAAAGAAGATATTGATTTATTTTAAAAAGAGACTGCGAAAAAACTTGAGATATCGGTTTCAGGTATGCAACTTCCTCTGAGATTTCCATTTGCCGAAGTTGAGGACCTCGGCAGAGCAAAACTTCGTTAGTTTTTTCGATGAACGAATAATATGTGGTTCCCGGAGGTTTACCGAACTGAATAATTAAGAAACCATAACGAGTGCGATTGTGATAATAATAACGATAGTGGTATTGATAAAAAGTGCGATAACGATACAAATATTACTGATAATATCGATTGCTATAATAATATCGACTACCGATAACGATAAATGTAATTGCATACAATTGATAATAATAATGCTAATTGTATTGATCAAAAGTGCGATAACGATACAAATATTACTGATAATATCGATTGCTATAATAATATCGTTACCGATAACGATAAATGTAATTGCATACAATTGATAATAATAATGATAATTGTATTGATAAAAAGTGCGATAACGATACAAATATTACTGATAATATCGGTTGCTATAATAATATCGATACCGATAACGATAAATGTAATTGAATACAATTGATAATAATAATGTTAATTGTATTGATAAAAAGTGCGATAACGATACAAACATTGTTAATAATATCGATTGCTACAAAAATATCGATACCGATAACGATTAATGTAATTGCATACATACAAACGTCTAACGACAACGATTACGAATAACGATAACGAAGGGGGCATTGACAACGATATCGATGCCAGTAAATGTACTGTACTGCAACGAAGACGAAAACGTTAAATACAATTGTATCGGTTGCGATAGCGCTTGTCGTACCGATAACGTTAGATATATCTTAAGCGATAATTACAAATATCGACAATGACTTCAATAAAAATATCGATAACTAAATCGATAATAATACACACATATTTTAAGTTTTAAAACCACAAAGGAGATATTGGAAAAATGTTCGTAATTTAAAAATAAGAACTTAAGTATTATCGAAAAAATTATCACTTACAATGTCGTTTTGATTTTTAATTGTTGCGGCTTATTTTGTTCTTATGTTTGTTTTCTAATTTTTATCTATTTGATAATTTTTTGAATTTTATGCTTTTCATCAGAAATAAAAATTCATAAATAGCTTTTGTTTCTAGGACAGAAATATTAAATATTTTTCGAGTTTATTTTTGTTTTGTTCGCAAATAAGACTTATATTTTTACGTGTTTTTTTATTAAAAATAAAATCTTTTTTACCTACTTTTCGCTCGGCGAAAACAATACATTTTTCTATACTAAAAATTTATTTTTAGTTTCGAAAAAAAAATTCAGGAAGTCAGAAAACGAGTTATAGCTATTGCTAGTTTTGAAGTTTTCGCTTTGCTAAATAAAATCAACTCAAAAATTGACCTAGCATAGAATACAAATCAACAACAAAGCTTCAAATAATAAAAGTAAAATAACTTTTATTTTTGTTTTTATTAAAAAAATATAACTGAAAATATTGGTGATTTTGTAGCAAAAACTGAAAATTAATCAAAGAAGTAATCAACATTGCGGCGCAAGAAATAAAAATACTCAGTAATTATTTTTCATGAAAAAAAATTTACTCAAAAATTTATTGTTTTGAATTTTTATGCGTTCTGCATAAAAAATTTAAAACTTAGATTATTCTAATCGACGCATACCAGTGTTTATAAAAATAATAGCAAAATCTACAATTTTGTTTTTCCTTACAAAAACCATGTAACCCAAAGTTTGAAGCTTTATAGAAAAATTAAGAAAATTCGATAAATTTGGAAAAATTGTCTTCAAAATTTTAACTTTTTAATCCGAAGTTTCAAACTTTCTAGAATGTTTATAAAAATTCGTTAAATTTTAAAGAATTTACATTAAAATTTCTAACTTTTTATTTCGAATTAAACAAAAAAAAATTCGTGTACTTATATTTATAAATTTTGTAAATATTTATACAATTGTAAAAAATATACATCAAATTTTAAAAGAAAAAATAGAGTACTTATATTTATGAGCCCAACTGTATAGAAATGTAACCTTCGAAAATTCTTAAACTAAATTTTTTAAAATTATCGGCCGCTGCAAACTGGCCATTAGCTTTCTTGACGCAAAAAATGTTCTATACCCAGAGTTATTTTCTCTTTCACTTTCTGCCATTTAATTCTCTATTCCCTTTAATTCCATATACGAGCGCATGTTATTATAATTGAAAAAGAGAAATAAATAAATTAAATTATTCTAAAGCACAAATTGCCAAGGTAATCTAACACATTTCCAACCACTTGGTAGTTGCAAATTTCGAAACGGCATAGCGCCGTCATTACGCCCATCCACTCATGTGGCACGCACATTTTCAATATGCCAATACAACTTGGATGTGCGCCAAATATTTCAAAATTTCCCAAACGCATGCAACACCTTTGCAAAACAACAAAACTAAATACAGCTACAACAGCAATAACAACTAAGTGCGAACATTTATGCCGCACATAAAAATTACCATATAAATTACTTTTCAATATCCACCCACCTAATGGGCGATGCCTTCATATCTGTATGTGTGTGCATGGGTGTGCATGGGTGTGCATGGGTGTGTGTGTGTCAGATAGTGCACACAACTGCTATTTAACATAGTGCTTAGCAACTAAATACCACTTTTGCGTGTGTGTGTGTGTGTGCGTGTGTGTGTGGGCATATAAATATTTAGTGCGTATGCTTGTATATCGCTTTTTATGTCGGTATGCGCAAATGTTTCCATACACAACGGACGTGTGAAAATTTGCACGTCAAAATGCACGATAACCATTCGCACCCAATACTCGTATGCAACGCAAAGTAGCGCCTTGTAGCACGTTATGTGGTTGCCATAAAGCTCACTTACTCGCCTCACTCAACAGTATTTAATAGTTGTAGTTGTAGTTGTTGTTTTTGCTTCATTGAATTCGCACTCTTCATGGCCATCACCAACGTCATCATCATCATCATCATCATCATCATCATCATCAGTGGCTGGCAGGTGCTGCACAAGTGTGTGTGTGTGTGTGTGTGTGTGTGTGTGTGTTGCACATTCGTTTGTAGGTATCATCAACACGAAACATCATTAACTTCATTGGCATAGCCAAAGTTTATGCAAATTTAGTTGCAACAACGCCGCTTGCTTCGGGGCAATTGAGAAGGTGCGCATTACTCTGTCTCTATGCCGCCCAACGATTGAGCAAACTGCTGCACTACGCGCGCTCCAACAATCGCACATATCGATATTTGACATGGTCGTCATTTGCATTCAACTATTTGTATTTGACCGAAAAAAGCATTCGCTTTGCTACCACGGCCACAGCCGCTGCTGCTCAGTGCGTGGGGGGGCGCGGGTGGGTGAGGAAAAAAAAGCAAAATCAATTTTCAGCTTCGAAAAATGCAAAGACCGTTGGAAATTTAAATGCCTGTGCGCTCACTTTGAAGTCGATATAATTTTCGACCTAATGTATGGCCTCTAGCGAGCCACCACCCCACTGTCATTGCGCCGCAAGGCTTGGCAGTGGCGTAAAATGTTTCGCTAGTGGCAAATTTTACGAAAGCTTTGAAAGCTAGACAAATCGTAAATTTGGCAGATGCGGGACACCGCCTAGTTTGCGGGATCCCGTTTCGCGTTAAAATAAACAAAACGTAATACAAATAATAACTAAATCATAGCTTGATTTGGTCATTGTGGTTTGAAGCGCTTTTTTCGGCATTGGTGGTTGGAAGAATTGTAGGTTTAACAGATGTGCGACTCAGTGTTATTTTCATTAGCGCTTGGAAAAATTGTATGATTACATTTTGGCAGTATAAGGTTTAGATTTCTTTGAGACGCTTTTTTCTCGACGATAGAGCTTTAGATGTAAGCACATAAAGTCCAAGCTGTAGAACTTGGCTCAATTACGGGATCCCGTTTCTGCTCAATACTTCCAATGAAAATGCTAATAAGAAATAATAAAACCAGACCGCATCCTTCAACCTCTTGGAACTGTAGAACTTTATTATGAGAAGATTTTTCCTAATGAGAGACAAGCGTAATCAATTGAAGTTGATAGCAAAAATATAAAGCACTACATTTTTTTGAACCGCCGCACATAGGAGTATTAGGGCCAAATTTTCGGTCAAAATTATTTTATTATAAAATTACTTTTGAACTTGTAAAAAATAAAGAAATGTTGCTTTAAATGTTATTTTTTATTGAAATTGTATACAAAAATAAATATTTAATAAAATTTATGCTAGAACAGTTATTCGGCTACCTAGTACGGGCCAAACGGAATGAATCTATTGTTATTTTTTTTTTACTTATGACCGAAAATTTGACCCTAATACTCCTATGTGCGCCGTTCGACATAAACCTTTTGTCTATCATTGTATGGCGCTGACTGACCAATATATTTGAAAAAAAAAAACAGAAAAGAAAAACAATTATCTATCTAACGTAGCTTCTTGTCCCACACTTCGTACTCGGTGCTCGAAAAATGGTAGTCATTTATGAATTCACCCGGTTCTAATGGCCGTTACCTTCACTTTTTCCCAATAGTCCACATCAACTAACCCACCTAAAACCGCAGTTGTTCCACAGAAAATGTTTCCGAAAATAAAATAATGTTTAATAGTTCACAATATTTTTTTCGCCATCAGAATCTCTTGAGCTCCAACTTAATTCATGCAAATACGTTCTACAAAATTCGAAGAAGTAGACTCTGTAGAAGACAAGTATCTTCAGACTTCTTTAGGCAAATTCGTATTACGCTTTAGAAGCAGTAGACTTGAGAAGGAAAGTTGACTGTTTGCCTCAGAAATTTTGGGACTAATTTTGTTATATTAAAATATATCTCTCGTGTTTTTCGAAAGAAGCGTATTAGAGGCTTCTAAGAAAAATTTCTGCAGAATGTTGATGATTTTTGTGGGAGTTAAGTACTATGCACATTGATGAGAGAGATCCAATGCTTTCACAGTATTCTGCAAAAATTCCGGCGCGACTATTTACTTTCTCAATAAAATAAAGCTTTCGAGGTCTCTTAAGCTCGAAGTGGTTTATAGGAAATATATCTGTTCTCAAAGTTGTGTGGCTACAAAAGAGTTGAAGTTAAGAAAAATCCCACATTTTTACAACTTGTTCGAGTTCGAATTTGAGTATCGGTTCGTTGAAGGTTAGACATTAGCTCAACTGATCTATTAGTTCCACTCAAGTTGAGACACCGAGTCGGAATAGATGGTTCTGGGAAGCACCTAACCAAAGTTATTCTTAATTAAATCATTTACAATCTCTCCGTTCTGAATTAAAGTGAGTTGAGATTGAACACTGCTGTCGACAAAACATATCTTCTATTTTTATATGTATATCCCAAACTAAGTACCGTTTTATTATTTTTCTACAACCGGTTAAAATTACAATTTTTAATCATCACTCGGGCCCAACAACTCCAACAACCCAGTCAAGGGGCACCAACCATCTACTAAGTCGATTAGCCTCGTCGCCGGCCAACTATATGAAGAAAAATAAAAAAAAAGTAACCAAATGGAAAGTAAAGAAAGAACAACGCTAGCAGCGAGCTGGAGCATAGAGAGAACTTAGTAAAAAATACACACCTAAAGAATTGTGGCAAACAACAGCAGCAATAATCCCATTGAAGTTAACAACCGGCAAACGCCGCCAACAATAGAAATGCCAACAATACATCAACGCGGCGCGTTGCAGTAGAAAAAAGGGAAGCCAACTCACAATGTGGAACAACTTACTTATGAATTAGACTACATTGTAGTATTAAGAATTTGTTAAAGAACTGCAGCGTGCTAAGTTAGGCAGGCACTCAATAGCAAACTGAGTGGCGTTGAGTTGGTTGATTTGATTTGAATTGGGCAGAAGGGAGGCGCGTAAGAGTAGTGGGCAATAAATTTGATGTAGATTTAAAATTACTTCCATTTTTTCCACGCATTTGCAGCAGTAAAAATCTTATTTAATTTCATATGCAATAAACAGTGCAGGTTTATAATTCTCAACCACTCCCTATTCACTTCCGTATCATTGCTGTGGAATGCTGTCTGCAAGTCAATGGCAGTCATCTAACTTTTTTTGTAGCGTATCATGTAGCAAAGTGTTGATGTACTTAACACCAGCGACAGCATTTCGATGGCGTCTTTCTTGTCACCTGCTGGATTTGTGTGGTTTTACGCTGTAGAAATTTTATTATAATTTGAGAGCGAAAAAAAAGTATTTCGTATTGGTTTACAGCGTGCTCCAAGCGATTGGAGCTAGTAAACTAGTTGACTGGCACACGAAGTAAGAGTAAAGGGCAGGTTTAGAAAAAAGTGCAGCTCTTTTTTTTGTTGAAATATTTCACGCCAAGACACATTAAACAGTTAGCAGAAGCAGGGTTGATTTTTTGAGACTTTTGTTTTATTCGAAAAAGCTCGAGAACCTATCAAACAATAAAGGCACATCAAATGACCTCGGCTTCACCCACTTTCATTCACTTTTTACACAGCGTTTTTAAAGGTTTTATGGGCCACCGTTTGGTTATATTTTCCCTAATGCTGCTACCTATTTAATGTGCCTTATTTCACCCAACACAAATGGGTTAATTTGTTTAAATGAGTCCGGAACAAATATTTGATTGATGCTCAAAATATCAGCAGTGCATTTTAAGGTAAAATAAAATGCCTTAGACTCGAATGAGTTAACTAAACTTTCTAGAAACTCGATATTGCGATGCGGAGTTACGGAAGTTTTCTCCCTAAAACTCAAGGAAAGTCCGCCAAAGAATTGATACCCAACCTTAACTCCGATTAAAGTCGACATTGCAGAGGTGTGTGCGCTCGAATCTCTTTGTGGGAGCGCGTGGAACATTGCTATACTCTTTCGGATTAAAGGAGCTCTCTCGACACCTAAAGTATGGTATAGATCCCATTGTTTGAGAAGTTCTATTGTAGCGATTGATCGATTAGTTTAGTAAGCGGGGGATTCTACAATATCTGCTTGAGTCGGAGTCTTACTGCCGAGCGACTTCACAACTCATTGCGCACTGCTCTCTCTCTCTCTCTCTCTCTCTCTCTCTCTCTCTCTCTCTCTCTCTCTCTCTCTCTTTCTCTCGCTTATAACTCTTCAACCCAAAGAAGTTCATAGTCTCAGTTTGGGGTGGCTACGCGAAATTTTTGATACTTATAGTGAGGGCACATGATTTCTAGATACTCTCCTGGCAGGTCACACAAAATTTTTCACCGTGTATCTGCTCGCACTGTTAGCAAAAAAATAAAAATAAAATAAAATAAAAATGCAAAAAAATACTCACGCAATCAAAACATATGATAGTACAAAAACAAATGAAAAGCCCTTTCACTCTAGTACTTAGCCATGTGTAATTCATTCACACCTTTTCTTTGCGTACAATTTACTTACAATAGCTACAATGGACTTACTAAGTGACTGACTACTGGCTGCCTGCCTGACTAACTAACTGACTGACACTTGCCACTAACAAGCCACGCCAACAACAATTAGCTTGTCATAACAGCAAGTAGAAGTGTTGCAAAAAAAAAAAACACAAAAAACAGAAGAAATATCTAAAAAAAAAAACAAGCCAAGTATTGAAACAACAAAGAGAAATAATACGCATTACATACAAACTTGGTCTACGAGTAGTTAAGGCGCGCGCAGCGTGGAGATAGAGAGGACAACCTCATCTGGATGTTCAACTTGCAGGGCAGTTTTTCTTTTAACCAACGCATGTGTGGCTTTATGATATGCACTGTATCTATGTGTGTGTGTGTGTGTGTGTGCGCGTTGAAAGTTGGTTGCGGTTGTGGAATTTACACAATGTATATGCAAATTTTTTTCCCGTTTGAAGTGGCTAGAAATTGGTTGGAAATCAGAAGCAGTTGAGTTTGGAAAATAAAAAATGCGAATATTGAAGAGTTGTTGTACCCCGAAGGAAGTGTGGGTGATAGCAGTGTTTGAATGAGGTGATCCTAGCGCATAGCAGATGGAAAGTGAAGATACATTTAAAAAAGAGAAGTAGCAGAAGGGGAAAGGAAAACTATTTTTTTAAGAATCCACTAAAATTTCAATTAAGAGAGTGAATAATAGGTTTAGGAAGAAGAAATGATTGAGTAAAGTTTGAGATTAAAAAGGAGAGCACAGGATAATGAGAAGTTTGAAGAAAAAGTAGAGAGAAAAAGCAAATCGATTAGAGTACCAAGAAAAGTAAGGAAGGGAGAAATGGACGAGAGATAAAAGAAGAAAAATTATTTAAGAAAAAATACGAATACAAAAAATTAAAAAATGAGCATGGTTTGAAAAGCAAGCAGATGAAGATGAGAAGGTGAGAAAGGTGGTAAAAGGAATAAAAGGTAATAATAAAATCAGAATGGAGTTTGAAATAGAAAAGAAAATTAAACCAAAAACTCTCGAAAAAGCTAGATTTAGATGGAAGAAGCAAAAGTAATTAAGATTAGAAAAAGAGGCAAGGAATATATGCATGAAGAAAAAATGGATTGAGAAAAGTTTTTAAGGATAAACATTATACGAATATAGCAAAAGAAAAAAGTGGGGGAAGAAATAATAATAAAACTTATTCGAAGGAAAAAAGAAAAAAACACAGAGAAAAATATTCGGAAAACGAAAGTATTAAGAAAATTAGACGAGAAAATTACGGAAAGGAAAAGTGGCATAAAAAGCAAAGCAAGAGCGACAGAAAGAAATAAAAAGGTGGAAAAATTAATAAGAAAAAAAAACGAAAAGAACTCAAAGAAATTATGATTTTGTGAGGGAAATAGTCATAAGAAATTGACTGATAAATTTCAGATATTATAAAAAATTGTACTAGAATATCAATAAAAAAAAATGCAACTAAACAGAGAGCTGCAAGGACAATGAGGTTATAATGAAAGAAAAAATGGAATATGGAGTAAAAATAATTCATTGCGCATAAAGAGAAAACCGTGGATAAATTTTGTATTGTTTTATTGCGTCAAAGAAAAAATTTTTACAAACAATTTTCATTAGACTATACTACAATAATATGCAAGAAGCGAAGCGAACATAAAGCAATTGAGTTGTCAATAATATTTAAAAAAATTTTAACAAAAAAAGTGTATAGAAAATTACAAAATATTTTTACAAATAGTTTTTATTAGACTGTACTACAATATTAGGCAACGCGCGAACATAAATAAATTTAGTTGTCAATAAAATAAAAAAAAAAAATTATAAAAAAGTGTATAAAAATTAAAAAAAAATAAGCGTTTTAATGCGCAGAATGGATATTAACAAACGCGAGAAAAGAAATTAAATCCAAGCACTTGCGAAAAGAGTTATTAGCTATAACTTTTGAAATATTTCCAATTTGGAAAAATCTTCAAACTTATATTTTTTTTATGTGAACCAGAAAATATCATTTTCACAAAAAAGTTTGATCTTCGAAAAAAAATCCTATTTCAAAAATTTTTACTTACTAGGCGATAAATCTACTATAAGGCAGAGACCAAATTTAAACAATGAAAGTAGAAGTGAGAGATAAATAAAGAGTGTTAAAACATAACAAACATAGTAGATGAAGGAGTTGAGAAAAGAGTACCAAAATAAGAAGAAAGCTAAAAAGATAAATGTGAAAATGTTAGAAAAGAAGAAACTGAAGAGCGTAAAAATTTTACGCAGAAAATCTCAATACCAAAATGTTGTACGAGATAGTTTGACTGTTTGACAACGAAGAGGGCTGTAAAGGTGGATGGGTAGTTGATTTACACTAGTTTGTCTGCGGTGTTGTTCTTGTTGCTACGAGCTTGAAGATACATTCATTTTCACTTTGTTGTACTACATATGTTGCTTAATGAAGCCGTTCGAGTGTTTTTCCTGCTGATACTGAAATGCATACATTGACATACATATAATGTATGTACATATATAACCAGTGCATACATTTCGGTGGCTTGTTGTTGTTGAAATTGCTGGAGTTGTGGTTGTTTCATTCCTTGCAATTCCACGCACTGCCATATCGACTGCATTTACTTTGAGAGTTTTGTTTTTGCGAAATTTGCGCGAAAACCGGCGGCAAGGAAAGAAATAACTAAGAAAAATTACGGCAAAAAAAATTTTAAAATTTCTTAAAAATTTTCTTAAACAACTATAATGAATTATAGCAAGCACCACATGTTTGTTTAAATTAAATATCAGAAAATATTTAATGCAATGCTTTTTTGTTTTTTTAATTTTTAAACATTTCAAAAATTTATGTTTGTTAATTTCCCTTAAAAACCGGCGGAAGCAACTCAAAAATTACAGGAAAAATTTTAAAATTTCTTGTACACTTTTTTAAACAGCCATAACTGGGATTGTAGCGAGCATCACATTATTGTCTCAATTAAAAATCAGAAAACCAAGTTTTTTGCCTGGTACACAATTCAGTTACAAAAAATTATTTTTAAAATTTTCAAAAAATTTCCACTGTACTGCCATACATAATTTAATCATAAATTTCCATTGATCTTATCAATTCAAAATTGCACTAAATGTATTTAATTTTTTTTTAATTTTTCGAAATTTTCGGGGAAAATGGCGAATGTCAAGTTTTTTAGCTTGGTCGCTTTAAATTATTTTTTTTAAATTAAAAAAAACTTAAATTAAATTATAATAAATTTACATCGAACAAAAAAACATTTTTATTAAATTTAAAATTACATTAAAAAAATTAAATTTTCTTTTGATTTTCGAAAAAAAACCTTGGAAGGTTATTTTACCTGCAATTTTATTTCGTATTTTGTGCTTGACGCATTGAGGAATAAACATAGCGAATTTCAGCAGCAAACAATTTAGTTCAAATAATTATTTTGAAATTTAGAAAAAAAACTCTAAAAACCGGCCGCAATTATTTTCTAAAAAAAATTACATTGAAAATTTTTTGTTGAAACTGACCGTTATTATTTTCTAAAAAATCTACAACGATCAGCTAATTTCAACAGCGTACTACTTAGTTAAAAAAAATATTTGAGGAATTTCAAAAATTTTTCTAAAATTTGCTGCAATTATTTTCTAGTAAATTTATACTTGTCAATTAATTCCTTTAAATTCGCGATGACTATATTAGAAATTAGAAAACGGTCAATGCGAAGTTTTTTGCCTTTTTTTTCAAATTTGAAGTCAATAATTCAGTTACAAAAACTTATTTTTAAAATTTTCAAAAAATTTTCACAGTACTGCTATAAATAATTTAATCATAAATTTCAATTGATCAAATCAATTCAAAATTACACTAAAGATATTTTTTTTTCGTTATTTGAAAAATTTTGCGGGAAAGGTTGTGAATGTTTTTTGTTGAAATAATTTTTGAAAATAAAAAAAAAACAAATACCACAGAACTGCAGTAAATTACATATATTATAATAAATTTAAACGATCAACAATTTTTTTAAATTCAAAATTACACTAAAGACACTACTTTTTTTAGTTTTTCGTTTTTTTTTTTTGAATTTTTATTATTTCACATAGCAAATTTCAGCAGCATACTACGGAGTAAAATTTTTTTTTTAAGATTTTCTAAAATTTTGGTCAAAAACAATTTTAACAGCATTCTACTTTGTTAAAAAAATGTTTTTCGAATGTCTAAAATTTTTGTGTCGAAACTGCCCGTTATTATTTTCTCAAAAATTTACATTGATCAGCTAATTTCAGCAGCGTACCTACACTTAGTTAAAAAAAATATTTGAGGAATTTTTAAAATTTTTCTAAAAACTGCCGCTATTATTTTCTAGTAAATTTATACTCGTCAATTAATTCCTTTAAATTCGCAATTACACTAAATACATTTCAATTTGTTTGTTTTTTTTTTTGTCAAAAAAATTTCCGAGAATTCAGCTGCAATTTTCTTTAGCATTTTGAGCATCAAGCATTCAGCAATAAACATAGAAAATGTTAGTTAAAAAAGTTATTTTAAGGATTTCTAAAATTTTTCTGAAAACTATACTTTAATTATTTTCTATCAATTTTCAAAATCAACAAAATTTGTCAATGCAAAATTACACAAAAGTTATTACATTTCTATGCATTTTCGTTTTTCGAAAAAATTTTCCAAGCACCGAAGAGCAATTCGCCTTTGTATTTTGTGCACTACGCCTTCAGCAATTCACATGACAAATTTTAGCGGCATACTATTTAATTTGTCAAAGTTATGGGACGTTAAGTGTCAAAATCGCCTATAGATAGACTTCCTTTTTTTTCGTAATTACTTTGCTTTTAATTTATTTATTATCGGTTTTACGGCGCAGTAAATCGTTTGTGTTGGCCAGCTGGCTGGTAGTTGTTGTTTGCACTAAAGACAAACGCGAAAACAACAACCACAACAACAACAACAACAACATAAGTTAAGAAAAAAAAATCCAACAAAACTGTTTCGAACCATTTAAGTTGCTACAACTTTTTTGTATTTCGCCATTTAGGCTCAAAGCTTTGCTCTAGTTTTTCATATTTCTAATTGAATTCTTGTTGCTTTTGGTGCTGGCTGGATGTTGCTATTTTTGTAATTTTCTTGTTTGGTTGGGGCGTTGTTGGGTTTTTTAATATTTTGTTGTTGTTGTTGTCAACGCGTCATCGCCCCGTTAATAAAGTGCTGTCATTTCGTGTGTTACAACTCGATTACACAGCGCATGCTGGCGGGCATGGCAGCGTTTGCGCGACCCCCACCACATCTCAGCCGATCGTACGGAGCTCTGTCCGCTTTTGCTCTTCTTCTTCGCCTTCTTCTTATTCATCGCCTGCAGAATGAATTATTAATAAATTTATGTGTCCATACAAGTACTTACAACTCTAACTGGTGCGGTTACAAGGTAGCATAGCAACAATAGCAACAACAACTACTATATAGTGTATGCCACTAGCCAGCCAGCAGCCACCTGCGCCCAAGCCGTTGCACATCCGCTGTTGGGGAAAAACAACAGAGGCAACAACAAAATCCATTCGCTTTGCAGTAAGAAAAAAACAACAACACACACAAAAATAAAAGCAAAAAAGAAAAACTTCACTTTGCTTACTAACCAGGCATAGAAGCAAGAACAACAGTAAATATACATACAACAACTTGAATTGAAAAATAGTAAAATAAATAAATCTACTTCCACTCGCTATCGCTGACAACAACTACTTATGTACTTGTATTACATCTACATCCAACAATTACCACATACAACAAATGTTCGCTTGCAAACAATTAATTTTGTGTTGCGTTGATTGCCATTTTAATCATTAACACCGTCAACGCGTTCATTTTTCATGCATGGCTAGCGAGCGAACAACAGCAACAACAACAACGACAGCATTAACAACAATATCAGTAATAATAAGTAATGAAAAAAAAACGGACTACAACAACAACTGTGTGGCAGTTGAAGAATGCATAAGTGGTTGGCCGTAAATCAGCACTGCACTGCACTGCAGCGCCCCAAGTGAATGCACGAAAGCTTTCGGGGCGTCAGTTTGGTAGATGAGGAGAGTAGCAGAGATAGCAGAAGCAAAACGGAAGAGCAATTGTGGAGTGAAGGCTGCCCCATCTACCGATTATGATTAATGTTTAACTGAGGTCTAAAAATTTATTATTTTATTCTAAGCGATTGTACTTTAGCTTACCACAAACAAGCGAAACTGAAAGTAACAAAGGACTTGCAGAATAAAATTATATAATGAAAAAAATTATAGAAAAAATTCGTTGTAGCTTTCAAACTCTAGACAAATATTGCAAGTACAGATGAATTTTTAACAAAAAGCAAGTTTCATAAGCATGAATGCAAAAAAAATGTGCTTTTAGTGAAAAAAATGGAGGAGCATTTAAGCTCTTTGTAATTATATTGATACTTGGCGGACTTTAGCGTGAATTGCAATGGTAAACTGCATGTTAAACTGGTAAACATGTGTTTTTAGCGAGCAGTTTTGGAAAGCTTTTAAGCTCTGGAAATTTATTTTGCTAATGGCGGAAAGCTTACATGCTCTATACATTTATTTTGATTGTAGATTTTTTGGATTAAAGTAGAATTAAACGAGCAGCGTCTCAACTAGGTAGCTCTGTTAATTTATTTTTATGGATGGATTTTTAAAACGAATTAGAAAATGTCCGTAAATATAAATGTCTAAAATAATATTTGCTAAGGATTTTCAAGGAGCTTTTAAGCTCTCGAAAGTGGTTTTAATTTTGGCTCTTAGCGCTTGAGAAGTTATGCATGATAGTATACTGTTGAAGAGCTTTTAAGCTCTATAAATGTATTTTCAAACTGTATCTAGTTCTAAGCGTAAATTTTTTTTTTTTGAAACGAAAACTGAATAAGCTTTCAGGTACTCTAAAGTTATGTGGCTTTGAATAAAATTGAAGCGTGAAGTGTAGCTAAATTTAATGTACAAAAGCTTGCTTTTGTTAAGAAAGCTTCTGACAGTTTTTAGTAAGTAATTTGGTTAGAGCTAGATCGATCTCCGGAGAGTTTTCGAACACTGGCGCTTTATTCCTGCACTAGAGCGCGTTGTTATAAAAGCTTGAAATTAAAGCGGAAAAGCTTTGAAGGTTTAGTTTTAGTGGAACATTTTCTTAGCATGAAGTTGAGGTGAAAACTGTTTTTAAAATTATTGAAATTTTTATTAAAGCGCTTTTCTTAGCACTTAGCCAGTAGAGAGTATGAGCGTGAAGTTAGAAATAGAAACTGCATTTATTAAATGGAAACTTGGGAGCTTTAAAGCTGTGTGAATTATACAAAATTTTATAGAAGATTTAAGAGCTGAGTAAAAACTAAACAAAATTGGCTTTTATTTGAAAAGCGCTTAAAGCTCAAAAGCTCAGGCAAACTGTTACTGAATTTTATTGAGCACAAATGTTTTTTTTTTTACTAAAAAGCCCTAGGAGCTTTAAAGCTCCAAATCACTATTTTGAACGTTATGGAAAGCAGCAATGCTATTGAATGATTTAAACATCCAATTAAAACTTTATTGTTTAATCTGAAGGCTCAAGTTATTCTATCAAAATTTTCCGAGAGCTTCGAACCGCACGTTGATAAATCTGGAGTAACCCATAGTATGAGCATTCGAATTCGAAAAAATTTCTAAAGCTTTAAAGCTTTTGAAAACTTTTTTTTTACCAAATGAAGAGATAAGCGAAACTTTTGATGTGCGTTTCCTTCGAAAAATTGTTGAGATCATTTTCAAAACTTTTGAGGGTTTTAAGCTGCGAATGTTTTGAAAACTTTTTCGTTAAGTGTTTTGGTCCCAAATACATATTAACCCCTTATATCCACAAAACTAAAAGAGCTGAAGTTAAATTCCTCGAGTCATCGCTTAAGTATTTAGCCATTCAACTCCTGCTGATCTGCAAATGCGGCTATGATAGCTTTTAATAAAATATACATAACTAATCGAAATTCAAGCCTAGTATTTCCTACCACCGCCTCAATTTGAATTTCTACTTAACTTTTTTATTTAAAAAATTAAAATTAAAAAAAAGCTTTAAATGAAATGAAATTGCAGCCCCATTTTCATTGCGCGCATGCGGGCCACTCATTCAACGGGTTGCTTGTGTTGCATTAATAAAAACGACACAATCACTGCCACTTCTCTTGCATACAAGCATAAATATACAATTTGCGTGGCACTCGATGTTGTTGTTATTGCTTTTGGTTGCGCTTCTTTGGTAAATTACCGCACTGCAACTGGAAATGCGCATGCGCATCGTATTGAGTGTTGCGCCGCGCCGCCACTGAGATTGCCACATTCACACATACTAGGAGCGGCTGAGTGGGCTTGGCGCGAGGGCAGTGGTGTTGCGAATGTAGAGGTTGATAGGGGGTTTTTAAATAAAAGTTGCTAAATGAAAGTATATATGACGTGCCAGTTTTGTTTAAATTGCCATTTTAAATTCTACAGTCTTCTGACGCAGTGAAATTTTCGTAGAAATGTTTTAACTGTTCTTCGCTTTGCAATAGTGCTCGGCGAGTACTTTGGGCCCCTTTTGGAACTACGCCTTTTGTTTGCGCGCATCGGTTATCGCTTTTCATTCACCGCATTTGCCACTGTTGTCGCTGCCACTTAAATCTTTACTGTTGCGATTTATTTGTTTTCGTTAGGAATTTTACATTAGTGCGGTTATTGTTGGTGTTGGCGTTGACGTTTCTTTGTGTTGTTGGCGACGAGCCGACAATTGCTGCAAATTTATCATTTTAACGCGTTGCACATACAAATTTATTTTGCGCAATTGTTTGGCTGGCGTGGCAGGCTCATTTCATTACCCGCTAAGCGGCTGTTGTGTTGTGCATTTTGTTTTTGTTGATTTTATTTTGTTGGCTCAATTGAGCTAGTTACTCGTTTTATGCCACATTTAATTCAGATTTGCAATAGGTGAAATTATTATGAATATTACGTAAAAATGGCACTACTCTGTTCTGCTCTTTTAAGCTTCGAATAATTAAAAAAAAAGCTGCATATTTTTCTCCTTTTAGCCCCTTTATTCCCCTTTATTAAACTCCTACGACTACTCCCCTGCCTTGTTCTCTAGAACTCTAAGTAAATTCGCCAATTCCCACCGGACTTAAATTAAATGCAAAAACCTCCCCTTTGTAATTTAAGCAATATAGTACCCGCATTTTTATGCTCGAAATGCGCATTCCGGCAATAAAAACAAATGCGGCTACGGTTTAATTAAGATTAATTAAGTGGCAATTGAGACGCATTAATAAAAACCAAGAATCTCAGCTCTTAATAAAAATTTGTTTCAAAGAAAATTTTTTTGACGGAATATGGATGTAAAGCTTGTTAGATGTGAGAAATAAAATGAGTGCATTTTATTTTGTTCTTGCAAACGTTTATCAAATTGGTGTAAGCTTATCACATTTGATTTTCTTACTCTTTTGAAAACTTAGTTCGATGCTTAATGAAAGCTTCAAATTTCAAAGTTGTGTCCAAATACCTGAAAAGCTTCAAAAGCTTGCTTGACTGAAAATGGTTGTAAATCGCTTAAAAAGTAACGAAAACTTTAAAAGTGCTTGAAAGCTCATGGTGGTTTAAAGGCAATTGATTTAGAGTTTACTAGTCGAACGCTGCGTTAAAAAACAGAAAAGTCTGCGACCTATGGGAGCTTTAAAAGCTTCTGGCGGAAAAAGCTCTGACATATCCGAAGTTTTCCCATAATTTATTCTTCTTTAATAATATTTTAAAATACAAACCACTTCAACCACCTTCGTAGCTGTGAAAGCTTTAAAAGCTTCTGGCGGAAAAAGCTCTGAAATATCCGAAGTTTTCCCATAATTTATTCTTCTTTAATAATATTTTAAAATACAAACCACTTCAACCACCTTCGTAGCTGTGAAAGCTCGTTGTGTCAAGAGACCTAAAATATTTTTCAATTGCATCAAATTTTTACAAACTGTCAATTAAATAGCAGCAAAATGACGAAAGCTTATCAAATTTGATTTTCCAACAATTAAGTTTGAAATTTCGTTGGAATATAAAAACCAATAAAGCCGAATTGCAATTTGAAACTGCGGTTTGAAAACAAAACTTCCACAAACTGGGAGCGTTAAAAGCTGCAGTGACTGAAAAAGTTCTAGAATTACTCAAATATATGAAATATGTGTGCTATTTATTTGTTGTTTTAAGAGATAAAGATTTTCCAAGCTTTCTGAGTTTCTAATAGGCTTATTATCTCAATAAGCTCTACATTCTCCTCTAGCAAGTTTCAAGCTCACAAAAGTGCCACAGATCATAAAAGCTTTTATTCCAAACTAAAAATGCAATATTTCAAAAGTCGCAAAAAAGTACATTAAGTAAAAGCTTGGAAAGTCCAAAAACATGACATTCCAAAAGTCTCGTAAGTTCAAACTTCAAGTTAGTAAAAGCTTCGTGGTAATGAAAGGTGCGCTATAGAAATTCTATCAAGATCTCCTACTCTACAAAGCTAAGCATTTTAAGAGTGTTGTACTGCTATTGAAATTTCGAGCTTATAGAGCAAGCTTCACCAGACATACCACAAAGAGCTTTTAAGCTCCTGAAAGCTCTCAGGGAGGGAACTCAGTAGTTGCACGTTAGCCCTTTGAGTCAAAGCTCACTGATAATTACAATTTTTTGCGGAGTGTAAAAAATTTTCTGAAAGCTCTCGAGCTCATAAAAGCTCTTAAAAAAATTTAAATATATAACTATTATTACTTTTGTGCTCTCGCATGATGCTTCCTGTGTACAATTGAAAAAATAAAAATTCACTGCACGCCAACTCTTCTCTCACTTTCTACAGTGTACCATCGTACGTATCAAATTACATTAATAAGACAAATAAAATGCGTACACGCATCAGCACCAGCTTAGAGGTCAGCAGCAACAGACCGATTGCAACGAAAATTACCAGATCCCCTCAACACTCGTTGGATGCACGTACAGCTGGTGCAATCAGCGAGCAGAGGAGCCAAGAAACAATAAAGAAAAATATAAACGGATTGCTGACTAACTGCCACAACACAATACGTTGCTGCACGTTACGTCAATTTATGCCCAAAAACAAATAAGCAACGTTTATAGCGTTAATTGCTTGCTCATTTTACTTGGCCCATACGATGAGTTAGGGAGCTAAGCTAAGCAAGCAAGCGAAGGATTGTATGGATGGCAGGAGCATGAAGTAGTGCGCGGACGTGCAGGACAGCAAACTGGTCATCTAGCTGCTGTTGCTGCAAATGTGAATGAAATGCGTTTCACTTGTGCAACCTGTGCGCAGGTTGGCGCCCCAAGCTCTTTACCCGCAGCAGACAATTGGCACCGTAAAACCCAATTCATCTATATACGTATTAGGTGTTGTGGATCTAGTGAGCACTTTTTTTGGACTTATTCTTTACGCTGCACCAACTTTCGATTGCCGCCACTCTTCTCCTCCGCTCTACTACAGCCACTTATTGTTTTTATTTATTATCTGTTTATCTGCGGTTGCACCCTTCTTCCTGCCTCTCCATATTCACAAAATTTCAGCTGTTCCACAGCTCAATATACTCGTCTACAATGCCTGATGATCGCTTTTCGCTGCTGCGCACGTCCCAGTTTGACTGTCTGTTTGTTCAGTGTCAGCTCCGCCCACTTTTTAACTCTGGCTGCTATGCGCCAGATAGTCGGAGTCATCGGAATTGCACCATGTCCGCCGCCATGGCCATTGTGGCTTAACATGCTGCGCGTATGGTAACTAAATTACTTTTGAGTGGAAGATTATTATGATCCCTTCAGGGCGACACCCCTCTTCGCTGTAGCAGTTCACATACCCACTGCCCATATACGGTGCAAAAAAAAGCACTGAACGTGCTAGGCAATCACATGCAGCATGCGCGTTATTGCCACATTCGTTGCACACACAGTTGGGTTGTTTGTAGATCTCATGCACGTTTTTATTTGTTCTTTTTATTTCTTTTATTTTCATTCCTTTTGCGTTTGTGTGCTCTATTTGCTTGCGTTCGTGTTCATCTTGTTCATCTTTAGGCCTCTGACACTGTCTCGCACATCGTTAATCATTACCCGCTAACTGTCCATCCATTCGTCCGTCCGTCCGTCCAGCCTTGCAACCAGTTGTAGGTTCATTTGCTTGACCGCTGACTGACTGGTAGATCACTTGGTCATAGTATATTGACTGCTGTTGGCTGTTGGCTGTTGGCTGCTTAATCAGGAAATGCGCTTGCAGGCGCAGACCCCCAACCAAAGAGCCAATTAACTAAGTAGTAATCGTCGTGTTGGCAGCCGTTTGAAGAGTCACTGAAAGACAGAACAATAGGTGTGCATGTACGTAAAACACTTAATCATCCTCATTATCATATATTTACCACAAAATATCCAAAAAATATTTACAAATCTCAAATAGTCGTAGTAGCTCCATGGTGGTGCCCTGCAGCGTGTCAGCTGCTCAGCTTGTTGGTACGCCGTATGGCTCATGAGCTCGCCACCGTCGGCCAGTAGCCTGCTCCATTCACCACACAACCGCTCAACTGTTTGCCTCATCCACAACCCATCTCATCTCTCACTGTGCACTGACAATCAACGAATTCGGTATTGTGCTAATTTGCAAAGATATTTGTTTTAATTCAATTCAAACGATCATGTTACTCGCTACCTGTCATTTAGTTAATCTGGCTAATTTTTGTTTGGTGTTCGCTTTGTTGCTGCGCTTACCTTGACTGCCCTTAGCTGCCACGACATTTTGTTCCGTTTGCGTCCACCGCCGACCGCAGTTAGCATATATTTTTTCGTTGTCTCTTCGTTGTTCTTCTTTCCTCTGCTTCTCTCCTGGCCGCCTCCTCCACCTCTGTTGTAGAACGCAATTGCTTTTGATGTCTATCTTTTGGTTGCACTGTGTTTTTATAGTCCTGTGTTTTTATAGTCAGCAGTTTACGATTTTTGCATCATTTCAATGCATTGCTTGCCTACTCTTGGCGTTTAAATTTTCGCCGACATATGCTTTTGTTTTTAGACTCCTCTGCTCCGTTTTACTTGCTTTTGGGCAATTCTTGAGACTAACCCAAATTAGATCTGAAGATCGTTTAAACTAAGCTTTCATTCGTTTGTAATCGTTTTGAGCTCGAATTACCAGAAGAGTCTTAATACCAAGCGCTCAGGAAAGATGCAGGAGGTTCTTAGTATAACTGCCGGGATTCTGTAGCGACACCGAGATTCGAAAGAGGAATATTCAAAATCATAAGCCTTTCTGCTATTAAAGTTACAATAAGAACTTTTGTTTTAATATCTAGACTTTTATAGCCGACACTGGGCTTCAACTCAGCATCGTTCTTGATACCTCTAGACCGCTTACCACTGCGACTGAATTGGCACTATCCTCTTCCGTAAGCATTCGTTTTACTAGAAATTCTGGTTAAAAAGACTGATATGCCTGCCCCAGCATCTATTTTTATGCATTGTCTCAGCACTCGGCAGTAGAAATTGATGGGAATGGTGTCTGCGAGACCAATAGAAGACAAAAAAAGTACGTTCGTTTTTGATTCTTGTTGTCAAAGCTTTTGCCGGATATCTCTGTTATGAAATGAATTTAGTTCACACTTGTAGTCAAGCTCTCTCGGTTCCTCTCTTCCTCATCAGCCATTCAGCCAAGCCACAATCCACACTAATCTTGTGACATTCTGCGCCCCAGCCTTGTCAGAGGATAGAGATGAGAATTCGGCTTCATTGCAGTTGCTGATGTCTGCTCATCTTTTATGAGATCAAGCTGAGCGAAACTTCTTCATTATCGCCTAAGACCTATTCTATTGATCTGCAATTGTCGCAAAATAGTACCCCTTCAATTCGCTATGTGAAAGGCATAGAGCATCCCCGATTACTATAGGGCGTGATGATGTCAATGAACGGCTGCTCTGCATTAGTAGATAAAGACCTCTTTACTTTCCCATAATTACTCTACCTGTACTCTATCTGTAGTTATCCCTCTTCGGATTCATAAGAGGATCCTCGTATACGAAGTAAAGAGTTTGTTTGCGCTTTCATTTTCTTCGTTAATTCGGCCTGAAGAAATTAGAGCACACCGTTTTAGATTCTGATTGCAGTTAATTGCACTCATTCTCAGAGTTCAGCTTGTACTACAAACGGTTTCTCACAGTGTAACCTCAAAAGGTTGCGCCAATTCGTCCTGCTCCCTTTTCCTTGCTCAAATCACTTCTCTTATTCCCTTCCACTTCCTTCTCCATACCACCTACTCTAATTTCCAGCCGTTGATCTTGTCTGTATGACGGTTGTTTGTTTTCCTGATCGTTGGGCATATTATGAAAAAAAATAATGGATTATTTCACGATCGAGCGCCAGCGTGAACAGCAAACGGAGGACAACAAATCGTACGTATTGCCAAAGAGTAAACGCAAAAAGACGACTAAAAGACCAGTGCTGCTTACGTCGCGTCATTGTGTTGAGCCCCACTAAAAAATCCAACAACACAATAACCAACTTATACCAAAAAAAAGGAAGAAAAACGACCTCGTTCCTGCAGGCGTTCGCACGGACACACACACACACAATTTTACTGCGCGTACGTCTACGTCCAAGCGGTTATGTGCGTGCCTCGTTTGTAATACTTAGGAGCTTATGTTTGCCGGTTGTCTTCTACCTCGTTGGCGTTGACGCTGGTTAGCGCGAGACGTTCAAATAGCCACAAGCGATCGACACAATTGTTTTGTGGCTAGATTGTTGGCTGGCTGGCTGGCTGGTCGGTCGGTTGATGATATGTTTCTTTGCTTTTCTCTTGTCTTAAATTATTTTATGTGTATTAATTTTGGCTGGTGTTAGGTGCAGAAAACCAACAATGAACACTTTAAATGCAATGTGTTGATAAGGACGACTGGGCGTTTGCTTGTTGCTGTTTTTTTTTTTTTTTTTTGGTATAAACTTGTACGAGCGCGTCGTCGCCGAGTTTCGATGCGATGAGTGATGAGCAAGATGTTGGTTGATGAAGATGATTACTGCTCGCATTTGATAGCGCGGCATACCGAGGGAGGGTGTTGTGTTGGAAATGAAATATGTGTTGAAGTATACAAATAGGTTTTAGCTTTGGAGATTGACGACAGTCGCAATGAAGTTGGAAAGGTGGAAAAGGATGCGTGTAGAGGGTGAGTGTGTGGGTAGTCTGTAGTCTGAAGTCTGTAGTCTATAGTCTGGAAGAGCTTGATTGCAGAGGGGTTGAGGAATAGGAATGTAGTTCCTGTGAGAAGCGTGATGCGTGCTTTTGAGATTTGGATATTCGTTGAAGGTCATCCGAGAGCTAAAGTAACTGGCACCAAATTATGGATATCAAAAGCATTGCAGTTTTAATAAATTGCGATAACAATCTTGAATTGTATAACCCTATCTTGATCCAAAAATTAAAGAATTTCCAACTGATCCTTATTTGCTGAAATTGTTTAGTTCAAGCTAAGATGGCTCTTAATAAAAAATTTTGGTTCTATCTTTTATTTGTAGACATTATACAGTGTTACAAAATTATCTCTATTTTTGTCCTTAACCTTAATTTCTTAGGTTGCTAGGATCTAGTAAATTAATCGATAGTTTTTTTGCAAAATAGCTTCATTGCTGGTGCTCACGCAAAAGAAAGCTTTGCCTTGTAGTTATTTTTTTAATAACAATACCAAAGCAATGCGCGTATATTGTAGAAGAGTACGTGGACTTTTGCAATCGGGAGCTTTTGTTAATGACAAGCTTTTTTACTTAGCTCTCAGACTGAAATTTGTAAAACTGAGAAATCTGCTGCGCCTCTCAAGGCTGAGGCTTTTAATAGGACAAGATCGAACGCTAATCTCAAAGATGAGAGAATATGACATCCATACAGATTTCACAAGGCCTATGATTTAAAAGCTTCATGTACTAAAAGCTGCAACAATTCCGCTTAAGGTCTTATCGCATTACCAAAAAACAAGAACCAAACAACTACTTTAGAAAGTTACTACTTTAGAAAGCGACTAAAACGATATTCCCAGTTTGCGAAAGCACCTCCAAAAGCTTTTAATAACAAAAGCTCTACTGGTTGCTTGGTCTATAAAGTATTCCATAGAGATCCATACCAAAATAATTATAGTCTAACTTTTCAGAGATTTTGACACCAAAAGCTTTACCCTGTGCTTTAAGCTCTAAAGCTAACAAAGGATTCTAAATCCTTTTCACAACTGATGCCATCATTTTCAAGAGCTTTTAACACTCAAAGCTCCACTCACCGCGCAAAGCTCAATCCACATACATGCATTGCGTCGTATTTGAGAAGGGCTGCATTTCGCAGAAAAACATTTAGGCGTGCACGTAAATGTCGCATGCGCGTTTTCGCACTTTACTAGCTGCGCTTGCCACATGTGGTGGCAACATAACAATTTTGCTAATTTGTCAGCTACTGTGCGCCTAGATGACACTATTCATGAGCAGTTCTTCTTGTTATGTTTTGTAAGCTACATACTTGATTGTCTTTGGTGCCGTTGCATGCAACAAATTATGCTAGTTTCAGGCAATAAAAAGTGCTGCCTGCCACGGATGTTACCGTTTGCGCGGCTACTGTATTTTCATTTTTACGATTTACGCTTTCTTTGTTGCTATTTTTAGTTTTTTTTATTATATTAGCGATAATTTGCTTTTGTTACTATTGTTGCCGTTGCATTCTGCTGCAGATATATATCATTTTTTTATTTTTTATTGTGCAACCAGCTTGCAACAATGATGTGTTTTGTGTTTTTGTTGCATTTAATATGCTCATCAACACTTGGCTACCACTGCCACATTCTATATAGAGTGTTGTGTACTTGCCACTCACTATTTGCTAGCTGCCACAATTGCCGCCACTTGTCGTTTGCGTTGCTGCTGCCAGCTTTGCTGCTCCTAGCGCTCGATGTTGTTTTATGCGCCAGACGGCACATAAATTCACGCGCTAGCCATTTGTAGCAATTGTCATGCAACAACAACGACAACAACAACAACAACATCATCGCATTACTACCACCACCAGCGACTTGCCACAATTTGTTGTTAACCACACGCATGCGTGTTGTGCCGCACAGCGCTACCGTCTTACCGTCTTACCGTCTTACGGGTTTGCCGGTTTATTCGGTCGACCTGTGCGATGGGCGATGGACTACCTTGAGCGCAACTGTTGCCGCTTGCACGCAAGCGCAACTAGACATGATACAGAAATACGTAACAACAACAACAACGCGCCGCAACCGGGCAAATAAGTCGCGTTTGCTGCTGCTACTTACCAATCGACTGCTTGAGTGGAGTGTTTTGTTTTGCGCTTTGCTCGTCGCCTGCTTGATTGGGGTGCGTGTTGCAGCGGCAGCTGTGCTGCAACTTGCCACTTTGCCAACCATATTATTGTGCCATGCCACATGATTATTAATAACAGTTATAATGCTACTATGCATAAATATTGATGCTACCACTATTTGCGCCACCAAATGGTGCATGTCGCACATACTCGTACGACTACTACATACTACTTCTATTACAACAACTAGTAGTTGTTGTTACCTAAATGGTAGTTAACCAGCACCATTCGGCAAGCCACATGTTTTTATGCGGCTAGCACAGCGTAAATATCTAATGCAACTATCAATTTGGCGACGCGTCTGTGTGCGGCATTTGCCACGATGTCAGTTCGATGTGCTGTTCTTGTTGTTTTCGTATATTGCAAGTGGGCCGCAACATCCGTTGCCAGTGTCAACGCGGGGTGTTGCAACTATAAGTGTGTACATATAGACTTTTGCTTGCCACAAGTACAACAACAAATATGATGTATATGAGGCGCGTACAAATAATTTCCGCGAATTTGTTGTGTTGAATTGATTTATTGTTCATAAAATGGGCATTGTTGCCACGACAGGATGGTGGCTGTGTTTGTATGTACGTGCAACACACGCAGCAACATTTGTACGACAGTTATCGTGACAGAAAAATCAATAGAAATTGGTTTGTTAAATATGAAACTTGCATTTTTGTTGTTGCAACATGCAATCTGGTTCATGCAACATGCTGAATTGTTGTTGTGGCATGTAGTTTTAGTTTGGTTTGCTAGCGAAATGCGCACTTTGGGTTATTGCAAAATAAATTGTGAGGTGTTGCAGCTTACGTTTGCTGCTGTGGCGGCAATTTGTTGCAGTAACAATCAAATTTTATGCAGTGCAATCACTAGTAGCATAAAAATAATTTTTACTTGTTTGCTGTTAGTATTTGCAGTAGCATGAAAAATGAAAAAAAGCTATTTGCAACATGCCAAAAAAATGCAATGTTATGTGCAACATGCAGTACAAACAAAAATATTTAGTCAGCGCACTTGTTGGAACTGAAAATATAATTTTTTTTCAAAAAAGGCTACTTGCAACATGGAAAACTTTGCTTGCCACTTGTAAAATATCGGTCACAGCTGCTTGCCGATGCCTTGAAATGCATGCGTTAACTATGTTCTGCACTTCAACTATACTTGCCACATGTGAATTATACTTGAAATGACAGCATTAGTAACATGCATAGGTTCATAGCCGCACAGACGCTTGCAACATAGGAAATAGTTGAGTTTATAAGGTTTGCCCTTGCAACAGCAGCAGAAACTTCAAAGTCATATTCTACACCGCTCAACAGCAAAATCGATGCGAGCTTTCTGGAAAAAACTTCTCTTGCAACATTCCCGAATCACAAAAAGTTAAATTTTCATCAAAATTTACGCTTGCCACACGCGTATGACTTACAGAAATAGCAACTCATACTTCAAAAAACAAACAAACAAAAAAAACCATCTTGCCACATTGTAACCGGTTTGCAGCAATCACATTAAGCGCACCTATCGCGCTTGCCACACATTAGTTACACCAATATTGCTAACAACGCCAATAATTTTAGCCGTTTTTGATGCATTGCCATCATTGCCTGGCACAGCCACAGCCACAACCGCCATCGCCGACGCAGCCAAGGCCTTGCTCGCAACCCCCTACGCACATTGGCCACACAAGCATCGCTTGTTTCGCATTTGTTGCTGGTTTTCTTTTTGTTCGTTCGCTGATCGCGATCTGTTGTTCGCTATGTTGTACACATATCATTTTGTTGTTTTTCTGTTCAGTATTTTATTTTTGTTATTGTTGCTGCTGCTGCTGCTGCTGCCACTTATCTTTGCCGCACATCGCACTGCTGCGCCACCAACAAGCCTCGGCAACATTACTTCGTTGCCAATTGCTGCTTGCTGCTCGTCGCAACAAAAAGCACACAATTGCCGCATGTTGTTGTTGTTAGCGCTGCAGCCGCACGACGATTTATGAGCGTCTGCTGGCTGTGATGACTGTTATTAGTTGTGTGGCAGCCTTTACAAACAGCAACAGTCGACTGTTTGCCTTGCCACACAGGCAACACAGGCGCTGGGTCGCGGCGGCGCCTTTTTTTTTGTGTTTTAGCCAACACCACCAATTCCAACTTTTTGCCAGCATTTTTGACTTGGTTTGGTTGGTACTGCTCGCGCCGCTGATGTTGTTGCTGTTGTTGCATCTCCCGCTGTTTGCCACATGCGTGCAACGCATCCGCCGCGGCATGTAGGTGTTCGTGCGCTCACTTTGCCAGCCGTCTACTCGCCGTACCTACAGTATTGGCTGATATTGTTGTTGCTTTGGGTGATGCAGCGTTTTGTATGCTGTTTTTGTTGTTATTGTTATTGCATGTTGCATATATGTATTGTATGTAGTTACTTCTATCCGCTTTCAGTTTTCAGTTTTTTTTGTTGCCGCTCTTTCGCCTGTTGCATATTGCACAATTAACAGCAACTGCGCATGTAAACGATGTGATAATATTGACGATGACAACAATAACAATAACAAAAACAAGCAGAACATGCGACAAACCCACGTATATTTAACTTAACTTGTTGCTTTTGTTATTGCAAGCTCGTTCATTTCTGCTTATCGATCGCCGGCGCTGATGAGATTCCACGGCACTGCTTGCTGTTGGTGGTCGTCTGCGTTCGCCTCCACTTCGTCCTTGGCTGGTTGCCTGTTTTGGTGGAGCTTGGCTTCTTCTTCTTTTTCTTCTTGTTCTTCCTCTTCCTTTCTCTATTCTCGCTAATATTGGCGATCGTGTCGCCGCTGCATGGCCGCAGGCGCACCTGTAATTTCTTTTGAATTGCCCAGATGAACGTCGCATCGCCCAGCGAGGTGCTTGCCACGCCACATGCCATATGAGCAGTCTCCGGTTTGTCGGTGTTGTTGCTGTTTGTTATTGTTGTCGCGTTTGTTGACTTTATAAATTTAGTCATTCGCTGCACTAATGCCAAATTGCTGTGCGCTTGAGGCGTTGTGCCAGAGTTGGGCATTTACATAAATTTTAATTAAAACTAATTATTTCTTGTAATTGGGATTTGTGGCGTGAAGTGTGGCAAGGTAGCGACTCAGGAAATTGAAACCGGCTGGCTGAAGTTGTGCGTAATAAATTCCACAGCCCTCTGAAAGGTTCGAAATATGATTGTGTGTAATTTAAAAGGGCTTAGTATGTGTGAGTGCATACCTGCTGAATTCAATCAGCATCGAAGGCATGATTGAAGGTGATTGTTTAATCTTTCGAAGTTTAAAATGATATCAAGAAAACGGAAAAGTAGACCGCACCATCTGCTTTGAAATTTTGATAATAAAAAAAACAGCAAGAACCAAAATATGCTTGATGATTGGCCCTGATTTCTGACTCACACAACGTTTGATTTCAATATTTTATTTATGGTCCTACAGGCAGTGAACTTTTACGAAAGTTTAAGTTTTACTCATGATTGATAGTGATTGTTTATGTTGTAAACGGTTGGCAATCACTGGAAAGTGTAAATCTTTGAATCTTTTTTGCAAATAGAATAGTTTCTGACAAAAAAAATTGAAATCCTAAATAAATTCCCAATGATTGAAGAATTTAAACCATCATAGAAGTCTTAAAGGCGCTTGTTCTTGGCAGTTTTATGTATCTTGTTTATTTTTGTGCAGCCACTCGGCAGTTTTAAACAAAATTTAGATGATTGATATGCAAATTATTTTGTTTGATAATGATTGTTGCCTCTCGCATTGTTCAGGCCTGCTGGACGATGCTAAAAATTTGTGTCAACACTCATATAAGTACAGAAAAATTTTATAGGATGTTATTATGCTGTGATTGATAATAATTATGACATATTTTTAAGTTGCTGAGCATTAAAAAAGCTCATATGGTTTTTATTTTACTTATTTCAATAACTCGAAGGCTATAAATTATAGTCATAAACAAAGAGATGGAATTGCTTAATGATTGACGAATCCGTGTGGATTGCAATGCCATGAAACCGTTGTACAACGAAATTTGTTTACAAATGTATGCTATAAAATTTAGTTTAGGTACAATAAATTCCATGCTTGAACATGATTGAAGTTACAAAATGTGTCTAATTTAATTTATTTCAGCATTCTAAACAACTATAATGCATTAAATAGTTGCTTAGATATCCCTTTGCAATGCCTGAAGGCGCTTGATGACTGTATTTTTATCTTTTTTGCACTTTTACATATAAATCAACCTACAAATTTACATTTTTACTGTATCGTATCGTATTTTAGTTAGCGCAGTTGCTACTTGAATGATTGATAATATTATTTCAATGCTTCATTTTTAAGCTTTCACTGATGAAGTGTAAAATTTAATTATTAAAGCACTCTAAAATCAATAACATACTGCTATTTCCAAAATCACTTATCATTTCAAAATCTTTATGCTCCAGCAAATTCGTTTCAATCTAGGAATTCTTTTTGTCGTTTTTTTTTTGTGCCACAAAATCTGCACTTCACAGCCAGCCACTACACATCAACAAAATGAGCCTTCTATGTAACAGTGAATCGAATTGGAAAATCAAAACATTTACACATTTGACCAAATCAAGTTGATCTAAAATCAAGCAAAAAATACCAACAAATTGAGATAAAAAGCAAAACACTTCAACTGCCTAACTAGTGGGAATGTGAAAAAATAACAAAACAAATTTAAATAAAAAATTAAGTTCAAATAAAAAATTTCATTAATGGCGCGCGCAACTTAAAGCGCCGCCCGTAATTTTATTGGCTTTTGCTTGGCAACAGCAAAGGTAAAGCAATACAAAAAGCGTAAAAAAAATACAAAACAAGCGAGCAAACATTTTCAGCCAACTGAAAATTTGATTAACAGCAAAAAAAGAAACAAGATAAGCCGAAAAGTAAACGGGCGAAAAAGTAAAAAAAAATAAATAAATGAATGCGAAAAAAGTGTGAGGAGGCCAAAAAAGCATGTCTAACGAAAAGTTTTCAGCGCAAATGAGTAGCTGCAAATGACAGGCGGTTGACGAGGAGTGGCGGGTTTGGTGAACGACAACCAACGGCAAAGGAGTGAAGAGAGATGGTGGGGGAGGCGCAAAGTGAAATGACACAAAATTAAATTATCACAGCTAATGTACTGAGAAAAACTGCGATTGGTTTTTGAATATAAATTGAGTGAGTGTTAAGGCAGTGAGAGTGTGCTTGAAGCGGTGAATATACTTTCCGATAACAGATAATTAGCAAAAACAAAATTGTAATACACTTAATATTCCACCAAATTTCACCACTTTTTATTTGCTTGAGTGCGGTTTAAAAGATGACTGAAGGTGTTTGAGCATTTATTGTGTGGTTTAAAACAAATTTTGATTGCCGCCAATTCATATGCTGATTGAAGAGTGCGCAATTTTGTAAATCTTTCTAAACTTAAACAAGTTTTATATGTTGATTGAAGGCGTTTACCAGTTAAATTAAATAAGTTTAATTTAAATTAATCGCTTGTTTGAACAAGTTTTGGCAACAGGAAGTAATGCTTGAACATGCTTGATGCTTCGAGAAACGCCAAAACATGCACATATTAATATCTAGAAGCAGTTGTAAATACAAATTTTCACATGCTTGACTATGATTGACAAGCAAAAAAATATTTCGAAAGCACAAGTAATTGAAATTTTAGTTTGTTTAAACCTAACTAAGTAATAGTTGTAGGCATTTTGTTTATCTTTTAGCATGATTGATGATGATTGAACTGAGTTGCTTCTACAAAAATCTACCAAGGTACGGTTTATGTGGCTTCTTTTTTGCACACTATTTTTTTGTGTAGTTGTACTCTCTATTCATGTCCACATTTTCTCCCAGTGTACTTCTTCATTTCATTTTTGCGCTTCAATGGCGGCTGCCAAAAATACGCGACACGACAGATATGCTAAACAGCCAACCGAGCAGGCAGGCAACCAGCCAAATCAGCCAACCAACCAACCAGTAAGTCAACAAAAAAAAAACAGCACGAATAAACACAAAAAAAAAGACACTAACTAAGTGTAAGTGTTCACTCGACGTTGCCTAATGAATGTGCTGTGATGCGCGTAGATATGCGCTAGCAAAAATACCAATACTAACAACAACAGCGCTGGCTAGAGTCGCTAACTATGCGCGCGCGAATTAAAAGCGACAAGCAGCAAACCATAAGCCAGCTAGTCAAGCAGTCAGGCAGTCAATAAGCCCGAAAAATATATGTAGGTATATACCGAATACTCGTACAAGCACGTACTATATTTTTAAACACACACACACACACACACACAGACAGTGGAGTTTATCTGGCTGCTGATATGGTGTGTTTTCTATGAAAATATAGGGGCATATGTGTGCATGTGTGTGTGTTAAATAATTTAATTTAATTTTTTCGGCTTAAATATGTGTGTGGATGTGTAAATGGCTGTGTATAAAGCAACAGCAATGAAGTGTATAAATTTTTTACGTGCTCATACGTGCAACACATCAGTAAATGTGCGAGTAAATTAAATTTTGCCCGTCATGGCAGACAGCATGGAAAAAACACAAACGCAACAACAAAAAAACGTGAAAATGAAAATGAATACCAAAAATCTCAATGAGTAAATAAAGCTATATGTAAATAAAGCGCAGTGAAAACGAGAGTGAGCTTGTCAAAGGCAAATAAGCTGATGCGGCGCTTACACTGAGGAGCAAAACCGCTCGAATGGTGATTGTTTTGCAATTTTTACAAGTTTTTTCTGGACAATTTTTTTTTGTTAATTTTATGTAAAAAGATATTTTATGCTATAAAAAAAGGCAGGTAAATTAATGTTTTCAATTTTCTGCAAAATTTATAAAAAATCAACAACTTTTCATAAAAAAAAAATTAAAATTTTTTGGAATAATGTTTACATTTTTTTTTTGGTATGCAGGTTTATAGCCTCTTAAATTTTAGTACAATAAAGTGCAAGTTTGTAAAGACTAGCAGAACATTTAATTTTTTTCTATTTTTTTTTTTAATTTTGGGCTTGCATTTTTTTTTTCATATATCGCCCGTACAAGGCCATATTTATTTGGTGGAGAATGCAAAATACTGTCAGCATACAAAATTATTGCAAACGGACGGCAGTAAAATGTCCACGTTTTATGAAAAAAAAAGTTAGTAGACCGAAAATTCAAAAATTTTTTAAAAATCAGCGGTAGTTTCTAGGCACCGCAAACTTGCATTTTCTTATAATATAATTAAATAAGCCAAAAGAATACATAGCCAAAAGTTTTTTCAAAAATTTGTAAAATTGTGATGAAAATTTGTTAAATTTTTATGAGTTTTGTATAAGGTTTGTAATATTAATTTACCTAGTTTTTGTGACAGTATGAACCACATTTGCATTTATATATAAAATTAACAAAAAAATATGTATTATGAAAAATCTCGCCAATATTGTGTAAAAAGATCACCATTCGAACGATTTTGCTCGTCACTGTATATACTGATTGTATGTGTTAGGTATACATACGAGTATATTCAACTTATATACATATAGTATATTTTGTGTATCTGCCTTCCCATACGTTTTACTTACTTAACTAGATACTCGACTGGCGCAGCTCGTAAAATTTGTACACACCCGAAAGAGGTGGTTCTATGTATATGCAAGCATATAGTTAGTGCTGTATATATAGTAACCTTAAGTGCTTATGTACATAGTGCGTCCATCCATATACACACGAACTTATCTATCCGCGTGGGTGGTAGTTGAAGTGGTTGTCATGCGCAGAAAAGCACAGCATCCCAACCACCATCTCAAAAAAAAAGCAAAAAAAAAAAACATAATGTTAATACGTTGTTTGTTTTGTTTTTTTTTTGTGCGCACATTTTTTCCACACTTACAAATTTTCTACTTTTTCTCACAAATTTCCCCAAAGTGGGTTGAGTGGCAATTTTGCTTTTTTCGCAGGCAACATTTTTTTTTTTTTTTTTTTTTGATATATAATCATTACATATGTGCTTTTTGTGCGACAAAAATGTGTATATGCTACTCGCCGTTATGCACGAAAATACAAGCATGCACGGGTGCATAATTTTGTATATAAACTTAGCAAGTTTCGATATACAAATATTTGTTAGTATATATTGTACATATGTATGTGTGCGACAAGTCACCAGTGAAATCATCCCAATTTTTGTTTTTTTTTTTTGAATATTTTTTTTATTAAGTAAAAAGATGTTTTTGCGTAATGGAAATATTTAGTCGGACCTTTACAATTTTTTCCGCCAAGAGGCTGTCGCCACTGTTGGTAAACATTTGTGCCGGTTTTATCGCATGCCCTATCACTTTCTTCATCACTTTCCCCAAGATATCCGTTGATAGCAATTCGCTTTCCTGTCGAATATTCTCCATACGAGTTGCGATTGTCTGCGGCTTGTTGGAAGGAACCCGCAACTTGAAGAATTCCTAAAAAAAAGAAACCTGGGATGGTTGGCTAATTCGGTTGATCTTGCTGGGAGATTACGCGACCAGTAAACGCTTCCTTCACAATATCCATTGTGGCCTGTGCTATGTGTGTGCTTGGCTTGTTGTTGAATGTACATCAAACACCGTTCATCTTCAATTCCAGCAGTACGAGGGCATTTAGCATTCGCCACTAACGGTGACCGCATTGCCGTTGACCGACCTTCTCAAAAAATGCAGTCCACTTACTTCGTCAAGTCGCTTTGGATGTAATGGCTCTTCGTGCATCGTGCGCGAATTTTCAGTGTCCCAGTAACGAAGATTTTATTTAATGAGTTTTTTTCACTACACTTCGGTGTAGGGTACACTAAACTGGCAAATTGCATAAACCGTGGTCTGGTTGATGTTTCTTCGATCTCAGTCACAGTCGCTATATTCTCAGCCGAACGATCCATTCGGATTAAGATCCTGAGAGTCGGAGAGCCGGGTAACCATTGGTTTGGCGTTATGTCGTCGTGCAAATTCTCGGATATCCATTCCTGGCGCCGTCATGGTCTTGTTTGAAGGAGCAGAGTTCTGTCTAAAAACACGTGAGGCTTCACTTTCTGTCAGTTGTTGCACTGCGGCTTAAAAATCTTGGAAATATGCCGGAGCATTTACCCGAAGTGCTAGAGGAAAGTTGCGGATGGCTTGACATTCGTTAATTGATCTTAAATTCCAAGACAATAGCAGTCATCGGAAACTTTCTACGCACAACCTGTGGAACATCTGACGAAACTTACATTTACGTCGATTGATTTTTTGAGTAGCCTGGAGAACATTTTTGCTCATCAGAAATAACCCAAAGCATATCAGGGATTTCAAGAATTTCAATTTGTTGAGTTTGTTTCAAAGTAGTTTCTATTTCTCGAGTTTTTGGCGATATAAACTGGCCTCCTCTCATTATATAAGGTTTGCATTGGATATGGTTTTGGCGATTAGCAAAAGTTTCTATATTGCTACACTATACATTATTGGACTAGGATCAAGAGTTGCAAATAATTTTCTAGAAAATCGATTGGTACGATTTTTTTGAAATCAACATTTTCTATAAAAAAAATTTAAATTTTATAGAAATACAAGTTTCAATTCTCTTCTATGTAATATTCCAAAACTGTTTTGAAAAACAAGAATTTCAGCAAAAAAATGTTCCAAAGTTACGGGCATTCAAAAAAAAAACAAATGTTTTCTTCTTTTAAAAATCGTTATCTCGAAAATGGCTGCAAAAAAAAAAAAACAAAAACGAATAAAACAGTGAGGTATCTCTCAATTGATACTATAACTTGAAAAATTATGAAAAAAAAATTGGAGATGCAATGGCAAAGCTGTACGTTTTGGCGCAGAATGCCCCATATATGTCCCAAACAAACTCCGATAGTGCCTATCGCTAATAAAAAAAAATACACGTAGTTTCTGAACAAAGTGGCATTTGTTAAAGAAAAACTGAATTTATCGTCTTTACTTTTAACCCATTATAATTATGTGCATACTTATTTTCATTTAATTTTCCCTTTTTACTTTTTTGGACAAATATTTGTTTTTTTTTCTTAATTTTGTTGTGAACTCTTTAATTATTCAATTCACCACAAACGCCTCATTGCCTGCCAAATTGTGCGCATTTATGGCACTAATTTACTTTTAATTCAACAGTCAATGCATTTTTTATACGCATCAGTGGCAGCAGGCATAAAAATAATTCCATTTTTATTTTTTACAGATGACCATTTAGGCTTCTGGGAAAATATTTTTAAACCAAAATTAATTTTATTCTTCAACATAGTTCACTTTTTCACACTTTTCCTCATGATCTTCCAAGATTTTGACTCCTTTGGGATAGTGATCTGGAAAAAATTCTCCAAAATACGAAACTAACGTCTTCAACTTCTCGTCAGGCTCGGAAACAGCCAATAGTCGCATGGGAAAATACGGTAGATGTGTAAGCAACACCCAAAATCTTCAAGCAAACGCTTTCCTATTAAGCTCGATATAACTTCAACTAATTCGCTCACTTTCACTGTGATGTGAGTTTTTGATATTTTCTGAAATAAGTGCCTCATTTTGACGTCCGGTACGCGCTGTATCCTCACCGGCCGTATCGAAATTCATGAAACGACTGTACGATTCGTAAGCTAATCGGCGAAGTGTCATACAAAATTTTGCAGTTAGCTTCTCAAGGTCGCTTCTCACTGAAAATCCTATGCTTTTGGTATCGACAGCGCCATCTATGCTGTCACCTGATGAAATTCTACAAAATAGTTATAAAACTTTTTAAAATTGTAACTTTTTTGATAACTGCATCTATTTTACAGCGAAATATAGAAAATTTTTTTATAAACTAAATTAGTGAAGAAAACGCAATTAGTAGATGAAACTAAAATGGCGTTATAATTTTTATACCTGATATCGTAGGTACATGATAATTACGAGCGTGTGCGAAAAACTTTTTTTGTTTTTTGTTTTGCGCTACCTGCATATTTGACGTGTGCTCCATTTAGTTGTAATTTTTGTTTGTTTTATCAAACACTTCATATCCTACGCTTGTATTTTTTTTAACACTATTTAATAATTTTTTTTTGTTTTTGCAGTTTTTTGTATTTGTTATATGTTTAAATACATTTATTTTACTTCTTTTTAAAGTAGCTACTTTATCGCCATTTTCAAGCGCTTTCCGCTAATTATGCGCGCTCAACTTTTTATATTACTTCTCTTGCAAGTCTTATGCTGCTTGCGCCGCCATTTATCTGTATTAGTGCAGCCCAAGATTGCATGAACAATTTTTTTATGACTTCGAGCAAAATAAAACCTATTTTGTATATGAAGTGCAAAAAAAAACTGCTGTCATTTGATTATTTTACGGGCTAAAATATCAAAAAAAAAGGTCAATTAGGAAAAATCACAATTTACAAAATTCACGAAAAATCGGCATGTTCTTTGCTCACTCAAATGTGGTTAAAAAATTTGCGACAATGATTCCCCAACAACTAAATGGCAGACCGGCATTTGAAAAGTAATCTTTTTTGTTTTTTTTTTTTCAACTTTTCGGCTGGTCTAATGTACATACTTACATATACATATGAAATATATTGTATGCACTTACGTATGTGTTGCATATTGCGCGCAATTAATTAAATTGCACGCCCTGTTTGTGTTGGTGTTTAATTTTACACTACACTTTTGTTTTCATTTTTTTTCTTTTCTTTACTCTTGCTGTGTTTATTTGTTTATTGTTTGTTGGTTTGATTGTTTGCATATTTTCGTTTGCCGCCGGCGCGTTTTTATTAGTTAATTTAGCATGCAAAGTGATTTGTTTTTATTTCTGTATTAATTTGCTTTGCAGCAGCAGTGTGTGATTTTGCACACAACACTTGTGTCTCGGCTCGACTCGGCGTGCTTTGGCGGCCGAGGCCGTGTTGGCGTCAGTGATGGGCAATTAGGTGTAATTGTACCTTTTTCAATTTCATTCTGATAAAAATGGATTTTCAATATAAGCAGCTCAACTTTGTTGCAATAAATTTGTGTGAAATATATTAAGTTTATGAACTTAAAATTAATAGAGCAGTTTCGATGTAATTTTTTCTTCAAATTGAGTTATTTGCCCCAGATTAATTTGTTCAGTTTTTATTTATATCAACAATAATTTTTTAGATTAAAGTCATTTTTTATTTGCAAGTTTTTGTAAAAACTATAAACAGTCAAAAGGATGGAAGCTTTAGCTGCTATTTCGAACGCCACCGCATCTTCTCAGCACAGATCTTCTTTCAAGACTTTAGCAGCACTCGAAATTACGACTTTTCCGGAACGCTGGGCAAGCACGCTATCACTTGTGCCAAGCTAAGTTATGTGCACTGTTGTTTCAATTCCATATTCCTATTGCCAAGCACCACTCAAGTACGGCAGTCTGCGTTGTAATTGGTTGTTGTTGCGTTATAAATATTGCTGATGTTAATATATTTGGGCAAAAAAAAAATAATATACTCGTATGTATGCTACTTTTACTCTCATAATTTGTTGGTCAAAATCAGGTAAAAATTTTCATGTCTTTTGATATCTGCATCGATAGGAACCTACACTTTAATAATACAAACGGCAACATCACCAAGAGTATCTGATTTACTTTTGACCAGTCTCGAAATTAAAAGTGCGAAATATTTTATTTTATAGTAAATTTTAAGACAAAATCTCAAACTTTGAAATGTCAATGATTGAGATTCTTCATATTTACACCGGATAAGATTCTTCGAAGATGTTAAGGGAAAGCTTGCGACCCCGAGCTTCAACGGATTGCCATGAATGAACGGTCTTCCATGTTTCAGGCTGAGATACTGCAAAATTCAATCAGCGTCTTAGTAAACTTTCGAAAATGAATTAATATTTAGTATTTTTTTTTTTGCAATTGCAAAGCAATAAAGGGGGTTAAATTGTGGACAAAAACTGTCAATCTCTTGCATCTGCAAATGCTCCGTTTAATCTGTAGTTTTCTGCATGTTTTGGGGACCGTTTCCGTCAGCACACAAACAATATAATTTTACAGTTTACAGTCGTGGCACTTTTATTCATCCAAATGAAATTGGTATTATCTTAGTTGGCCTTACAACTTTTATCGATGCGAGTTTTTTAAGACTTTTGACGAAAAGTTTCAGAAAATATCGCAATCAGCACTTGAGTGATAACTCTAATTTCCATACAGCATCCCCTTTTTTACATCAGCCATTACTTGAAGTACGCCGGCAAGCATTTAGTTACCTTTATCATATAAAATTCGATACAATTAGAAATTTCCATGTACCATCACTGTTGGTCGCTTTTAATTCGCTGCTGTATTCGTCAGCTCTGTCGCCGTCATTGCGCCATTTTGGACGCCGCCATTATTTGCGCTCAATTGACAGTAGCCGGTCGGTCGGTCGGCTGGCCGCATTTGTCGCATATGATTTCATTGCCATTTTGCGCACATTTACGCGGCATTGGCTGGCTGACCAGTGGCCACTCAAAACCGTTCTCTTTTTTTTTTTTTTGGTCTACCCCTCGCTTCCCCCTCTTTCACCGCTGGGAAATCAATTCGGCATGAAGCGCGTTTTGCATAGCCGCTCGTTCTGCTTACTTTTGATTTTATTAACTCCTTCCTGTCGTATGCAATTTGTGCCATCTCTTCCTTGCTGCCCAAGTTCTGCGCTCGCAAAACCTTCACTCGCCGCTGCCACATTTGACATTTCACCCATTTGATGAGCGCGCCTGTTGTGTTTTTGTATTGTTGATTGTCAAGTGTTGCCAGATTTTATTTGTTTATTTATTTATTTTTTTCTTTTATTTCATTTCATTTCATTTCAATTCAATTGATATTTGTTGCAGATGCGTTGATTTTAATTTAAAACTCACGCGTTCAACACTTGCCACTCGTAGCAAAATTCGCAATTTTTTCCACGCTACCGCTTTTTATGCGTTTTGTACATATTTGTAGCGTTATAAATTTAAGCACGTCATAAAGTGTTTGCATCCTGTCTGCGGAGTTTTCGGCTTTGCAAAATATTTAACCCAGCGCGCGCAAAATGCGCAAGAGATACCAGTTTATAGTTTTTTGTTTCATTGTGCCGTTAAAATCTATTTTTTGTGTTTTTTTTTTTGTTAGCCGTAATGCACTTTGCAACTTCACAAAAATCACCAGTTGGGCTTTCAGTGCTGTATTTTCATACATACAAAAATAAAACTTCATTTAAATGAATTTCCGCACGCTTATTTTTTTTATTTTATTTTTTTTTTTTTTGCATATGTATTGCCTCGTTTTTGCTCTTCACAGCGGCTTGTGTGATTTTTCGCACAATAATCATCACCAACAGCGCTGACTGGCAATGAAAATGTTCAATTTCTATTTATTTCTGTTAACCTTTTGCACCTACAAATGCGCGCGCATTTGCACTTCTAGTGTTGTTGTCGTTTTCTTTATTTTCGTTTAATTTTTATTCCATCAGCGTCAGTTTATTATTTGTGTATCTATTTTTTGCACGAGCATTGCAATTGCAGCCATACAAATAGGGTGCTTGAAATTTGTCTACAATTTTGAGTTTGAGTTTTTATCGTAAAAATTAATAAAATAAAATTATTGTGCAAAATAATTGCAAAACAATTTTGGGAAAAAAATTCTATAGCCGTGCCTCAGAGTTTTTCTGTTGTTGTTGTTTTTTTTTTAAATCTGATTTCAAAAAGAGTTAAGCAAAGCGAATTGGTAAAAGGTGGTGTTCTCCAATCAGTGGATTGCTTGTTCTTCTTCCCCAATTCGCCTGAGTTCGTACTGGGCGAATTCAGATTTTGACATTTTACTCGCAAAATTACACAACGAATTCGCCTTGGTTATTTTACTGTCACCTTTTAGGTATCCACTTTGGGGGCTTCTAATATTAATGGGAATATATTTGAAATCACCGTCCTGAATCTTAAAATTTTCTGATAACTAAAGTGAGGTCGTTTGTTCCTTGAATTATGGGTTTCCTTGGGCTAAATTGATTCTTCTCTAAATATCACTGATGCTTGAAGCTCCATAGTGATACCACGAAGCTTTTATTTATTTATTTATTTATTTCTTACAGCTTTATTAAGCCTAGCTTATACATAGTTCTTAAAATCTACAATTTATAGCCTATACTAAAAAATAAAGTAAAAGCTACTTATAAGGACCACAAAGTATCAGTGAATAACAAACTAGCAGACTTCCAAAGCATATTAAAACAATGATTGTAGGCATCACTCGGTTGCCGTGTATCGGCCATTTGTGCAAATAAAGTGCGAAGCAAGCATCCATACGGCGATGCACTGATTTGATCTAGTGATGCGTTTCGGGATGAGCTTCGGCTACTTAATGGTTGCATGTGGGACCGATACAGCATTCTGGCAAGACCCTGAAGTATGCTATGTACGAATGCATTGTGGTTGATAGTTCGAAAGACCGCCCATGTTACACTAAATTGGAAGGGTCCTACAATAATTGAACAATTTTCTTTGGAACTCATTCATATTGTTACATTTAATATCATTTGGCAATTCATTAAAACATTTTAATCCTTTGTAATATAAGTTACATTTATCTGCTTCTGTTTTATAAGACGGGAGATTAAAATCATTTTTGTTCCGAGTATTTTTTGAGTGTACATTATTGACATATTTTATGTTACTCTTCAAGTAATCGGGCAAGTTTCCCTCTATAATATTCTTAATAAACTTCATTGTATAGTAAAAAAGCTGTTGTTTAACGCTCAACCAATTTATGGTGGCCAGCATATCTCTGATAGGTGTGTCAAAGCGTTTACTAAGAATGAATCTCATTGCTCGGTTCTGTTGCTTTTGTAACTTATAGATTTGACTATCTCTCATTATGAAGAATATTGTGGGACAGTAAATAAAATGAGGTTCAATTATAGATCTGTATACCATAGTCTTGTATCTTCTACTTAAGTATTTACACGTTCGTTGTGTGAAGTATAATTTTTTAGCTATCTTCCCCACCGTATAATCAATGTGATCATTAAAGATCAGTTTATCATCAATTTTTATTCCTAGATATTTCAAGGTACTAACTTTTTCAATAATTTCGTTGTTTATATTTAGATTTTGCAGTTCGCTTTCGTCAAAATTTCGCCTTGATATGACCATGTATTTTGTTTTATTGACACGATTTTGTTCTTTTTAATTCATTTATTTCGTGTTGTGCATTCGCTTTTGACAAACTTTAAAAAAAAAAAGAAGAAAAATTAAAATAAAAATTCCATACCGTTTCAAATGACTTACCTGCTTTATTTTGTGAAATTTCTGCACGAGATTTTTAATTGTAGTATTTAGTGCAATTACTAGATACAACGGTTGGTAATCTATGAAACGTTTGCCTCCATTTAGCGTTTGCCTCATTGTTGCGAAATTAGCAAAGAGTTACCCTTGAAGTGTGTGCGAGTATTGTGCTATACGCTTTTTAAGTTTTCCATGTGTGTAATTCTCAAACAGCTTACTAAAAGATTTCCTTAAGATGCAAGCCCGGCAATAGGACATTTCAGTGTATTAAGCTACAAGACTCCCATAAGCAGCTGGATGAGGTCTACAGTTTTATGCTTCCCAAATCGTGTAGGATCAATTCGTTTTCAATTCACTAGTATTCGATATTCAGTCCTACTTAAAATCCAATGCTTTTTCGAATACGCTTTCTCTGAATTTTTTTTAAATTTTAATTTTACAATACTCACAAAAATATTTCCGTGTATTTCTCTAAATTTGCTATTCTTCAAAACTTTTAAATTCTCACCACCACAGGCACTCTGTTTAGTGTCGAAATCGACATTTGATTTATTTGGTGCGGACTTTGCGCTCGACTAGCAACAATTTCAGTTTATTTTCTTTGATGATTGTTTGTTGAATATTTGTGTTTTTTATGCGTTCTTTTTTTTTGCGCGCTTTTAGCGCATTTTATGAATTTCATACGCCATTTAATTTAGCTTGTGAGCGAAAAAAAAGTATTTGTTAAATAAACAAAGATAACGTGTTGCGGAGAAGTGTTGGGTAGATAGATAAAGTTTTGCGAAAAATTTAATTTCAGTGGAAGTTGTGTTTTAAATGAATGAGTGGATTATTAATTCAAATTTTTAAAGTATACACTGGGTAGTGCAGTCGGAATTTTTTTTAAATGGTCTTTTGCCACCTGTACAAGAAACTAGCAATTGATTAAAAATATAATTTACTTGAAATATGTTTGAAAATATAATATATACAAAGCATATTTATAGTGCGAAAAACATTTAAGAAATCTTGATTGAGTTATATTTTTAAAAAGGATTGCCACCTTTTGAAAAAAAAAAATGTAAATTGCACTAATTTTTAAGTTAGTTTCAATAATACATTATTCATAGCGGCATTAAACGGAAAACATTTGAGAAGTTTGAAACTTAAATTTTTTTTTTTTGTTAGGGTTGCCGCTTGTCTAAAGAATTTAATATTTGTTTAATACACAATAGCAACAAAAAATTTAAATTTATTAAAGTGATATTGAAAAAGATGTTTCAACAGTTACAGTTTAGAAATATTTTTAAACAGTGTTGCCACCCATTGATTAAAAATATATGTAAGTTAAGTTAAATATGCTTAAAAAAGGGTAGTTTAAAAAGCATGCAAGATATTTGAGAAATCTCTAATTAAGGCACATTTTTGAATGGGGCTGCCACTTTTTGAAAAAAAATTAAATTGAACTAATTTTTAAGTTAGTTTCAAAGATACAATATTCATAGTGGCATTAAACGGAAGGCATTTGAGACGTATGTACATATATACCTATGTATGTATGCAACTCAGATTTATTTTTTTAGGCTTGCCACTTATCTGAAAAAAATTAAATGAATAAAATATCGAAAGACATTAAAATACATTAAGTTGTTACATGAACTTTATTCCAGCAATATTTTTGAGACATATGTAAATACCAATGTACATATGTATGCAACTCAGATTTTTTTTTTTTAGGGTTGCCACTTATCTGAAAAAAAATAAATGAATAAAATATCGAAAGACATTGAAATACATTAAGTTGTTACATTAACTTTATTCCAGCAATATTTTTGAATGGTGTTGCCACTTGTCACAAAAAAAAATAACAATTAAAAATTTTAAAGTATAGTTTCAGTGAAATATGTAACAAATTTTTTTTTAATTGAGACATATTTTTTAATTGGATTGCCACCTTTTCAAAAAATTAAATTTACCAAATTTAACCAAAATATTTTTAAATAGTGTTGCCAGCTGTACTAAACATTTAAGTTATCTGGACATGTAAAATCAAATATTATAATATTGTTATCGAAAAAGCATATATTTTATACTTCCTTTTAAAAATCTGTTGCTGGAGTTAGGCAGAAAAAAGTGTTAAGCTAAGTTAAAGTTAAATAACAAGATTTCTTAATGCGCTCAGCGCGATTCAATTTTTTTTTGTCTTCTTTGCTGTTCATTTCTTCTGCAGCTTTCTAGATCGCTCCGTGACTAGTTGTTAACAAGACATTTGACATTTTTTAAAAATATTTTACCAACACATCTAGGGCTCGATTACTAATGACAGACCAAAAATGCTTCTCCATTAAATTTTGTTTTAAGTATTGAAACATTTCAGTTCATTACCCTTCGTTCGTGCGTTCCAAAAAAATTTCTTTGCCTTATCACACAGCTACCCCTGCCTATTTGCGTCTTTTGTTTTTCTTACATTTTGCAGGTTAAGGCCGATAGATAAGTTCCCAATAAAAATAAAAAAAAAACACAAAGCCCAGGTCAAGTGGTATAAATCAAAAAAGACAAGCCGAAAAATGACACTGAACGAAAGACAATTTAAGGAGATAAACTCATAAATGCTCTGATCGCGCATAAATAAACAATACATACAAACAAACACACCCATACATATGTATGTACATCCATATACATATACACACATCCTAAGCGCAGACACAATATATGTATGTGCAATATTTACAAGCCATATGTACGAGTAGTTGCCTTGATGTTGCACGTAATTAGGGTGGGCAAGCGATGTTTGACAGCCTGTTTTGGATTCTTATCAGCATTTGCTCGATCTTCGCCAGTGATCGCATTCTTGCACTTGTTGTACTAGCTAAAGTACACTACATTTTTTTTTTTTTTGTTATTGTCTTAAAGACGGCTGCTCTAGCAATGATTTATGACCATGTAAACATTTTTTTTTTTTTTTTTTGAGTAAAACTCTTATTATTTCCTTGAATTTTATTTTTTATGTAATTAAAAACAAAAAAAAACTAACAAAACGAAAGTGACAGTGAAGGTCAAATGGCATTATTGGGTGTGACATGCTTTGCATTGTTTCCAGCACGGCTGAGCCTGAATTCTAGCGCGTATTGGCGACTTGCAATGCAGCACGCAATTGATCTTTCACCTCTGTGATTCATGTGACAATTTTAATGAATTGAGCGAGCTATATTCATGCTGCACATGCGTGATAAGCACGTAATTGTTATGTTTTGATTTTGTTATGATTTACTATTTGAAGTAATCGAATGGTTCGGTGTATTGTCAGCGAAACAGGCCATTAATTATTGGCTGTGATAATTTCGAGTACCTCCAAAAAAAAACAAAAAAAAAAAAAAAAAAACAGAACTAAACAAATAGGTCTTGCACGTGATTAGCACTCACAAGGCTCTTTGATGTGAAACGTATGAAAGCTTTGAAAGGCGGAGAGATTTATTGATTAAAATTTAAAAAACAAAAATTATTTCTTTGATTACTAAATCTAATTTTTTAGTTTAAAGATTGCGCTCTCGCATTTGTATTTGTGTAAAAGTGATCAAGTGATGTTTGAGTGTATCTTGTAGTAAATATATCTGAGCATTTATTTACTCAACTTATAATCTCCATTATCATTATTCAAACCATTACAATTACAAAAGCAATTGCTATTATAAATATCATTACTATTACCATTCCCCATTTTACTCCAAATGCCAGTACCATTCCCATTACCAACACCAACATCATCACTATTACCATTACAATAACCAATATTATTATTACTACTATACGGACAACGATTTACTATATAGCTTTAGCATTTCAATTCTCTTTTCAATTAGGACTATCTACCATTACTATTCCCTTCACAATTAGCTTTATCTTTACTAGTATCATTACATAATACGATTTTCATTACAACTGCTAATCATTTCTCTAATTACGATTGCCTTCCAACCATTACCAATACCAGTCCTTTATTATTACCACTACTTTTACTGTTATCATTAAACAATTGCTATTATCATTATATTTATCATTATAATTAGCATAACAATTACCATTACAATTACAATTACACTTACAATTACACTTACAATTACCGTTACAATTACAATTACACTTATAATTACCATTACAATTACAATTACACTTACAATTACCATTACAATTACAAGTACCAAGCTCACACCATTACAATCACATTTACTAGTACCATTGCTTTTTATGTACTACAATTATCATTACTACAATAAAAAATTACTTTAATTTAATTTTTTTTAATTGTGTAATTAACGTAATTTTTGCGGAATTGATAAGAAAACTCTTGAATTGATAATGTCAGATTTTACATTAGAATTCCTCAATGTTAAAAGCCCATTAAAAAAGCTCATATTTATCAAACTATTAAAAAAAAAAAGAAAAACAATTAGTATTGAAAAAAAAAATGGTAAAACAGTTCAATTAAAACAACGTAATAAAAATGCAAAAACATAAGTCTTACTTTATTCAAATTATATTCTCTTCTGTTGAAAGTTTATTTTTTAGGATATTACGAAAAGTTTTAACATGAAAAGCATGTCTTATAAAAAAACTTCATGTTTATCAAATTCAAATTTATTTCCAAAATGGTTATCATCTATCTATTTATATAATACAACCGTAGAAAAGTCGTGTTTGTATATTTAAATTTTTTTTTAAAGTATGACCTAAGCTGACGCAGGGAGTGTAATAAAATATAAAGATGGGTACTGTCAAATCGACAAATAGCGGACTAGTGGCACGCGCATAGAGACACAATATCGGGCACAAAGTATCGATTCAATTTTCTATATGCACTTGGAATATTTTTGTATCAAAAAGAGAATTTCGAAAAATATGTCGCTTACGTTTTTTTTTGCCGGTCAGAGCTCGTATGGTCTTCTAAATAGTTTTCTTCGCAAATTCGATACGATAGTGTTGTTCAATTACTCGATAGCAAAAAAATATCGGCTTAAAAGTATCGAATAAAAAATATTGGTATCGAATGGCAGAAGTATTGATATGGCATCGAAATTCGTGTCCCTTTTCCTGGAAGGCGCAATCTTGTATTCTATTATGCTTGCTGGAAGTAGCGCCATGTTAACACACCGCTAATAGCCACTACTCTTACAACAATCTTATCAATTGAAAGGCTTTAATAACGTGCGTTATTCCTTAAATTCTCATGTTAAATTTTACCCTACAGCATTAAAGTCTGCACAAAGAAAAATTACACAAAAAAAAAACCAAAAATTGGTAGAAGGAAAAAGCAATAACAGCATACACAGCTTATTTGGCTCATCTCGTTTAGGCTTTGCCTTAATGAGTATCAGCTAGGAAGACGTGAGCTCGAATCCCTACAAGAAGTCTAATGAGGAGATGTGGGGATCTCCGAAACAGCTATAACTTTTACCATTGCTGTTTTTTCTATTATTCTTCCCATTAAAAACTGGCCTTGAGGTCAAAAAATAATTTTTCCGATAACTCCATTGACAGCTCCATCGAGCGGCAGCCTGTGGGCGTCAACGCGCTAATTACAAGTCATTTCAAGCATTTCATTTCTATTGTACTTTTGCACTTACCTAAAATTTGAACCCTTACTTTTTCACTCTCACTTTCGGTGGCGCGTCGTCCTGCGTAGCACCTTAATTGTTATTAATTTTCATTTTACTACAACCAACCGCCAACTAACGAGAGCCTGTCAGCAGCGTCAACAATTTTTATGTATGTATGTATGTAGTTTAACATTCTGTGCCATTATCGCTATCAGCATCTTGCATCATTATTATTATTGGCTAAGTATATGGTAGGCCAATGTTTTATTTCACTTTCATTTCAACAACAGTTTGGCGCAAACGTTTACATTTATACAAATAAAAAAAAAATATGATGATGATGTCATATGTGCTAGGTATGTGTGTATGTATATGTGCGCATTTAAGTATAATTTATTGCCTTTCATTTTGTTTACTCTGTTAATTAGCTTTGTATTCATTTGGCGTCGTCGTTTGCCATTATTAGTACTTATATTAAAGTTGTGCTTCTTCAGCTTCAGCTTCATCTTCATCTTTTTGGTATTTTTGTTGTTGTGTCATAAATATTGCAGCTGCATTTTGCTTTTGAGCCAATTCTGTACGCTGACCACTTTAAGACGCGCCAAGTAGACGTGCGTGCGGTCTTAATACATACAACAAAAATATAAATGTACGAGTGTTTAGTTTTTTTTGTTTGTTGTTTTTTTGCTAGCCGAAATGCACCGCTATTGCCCGCTGCTGTGTATTTTATTGTTACTTGCGGCGGACATGTATCCTTTTAGTTTCAATTTTATTGGAATACTTTTCGTGTATGGACTGTTTTTTTTATTTTATTTTTTATTTTTTTTTTATTCCAACAAATCCTTGGCATCCAGTCACGCCCCTGCAGCCTTAACGTAAATATGTACCTTGTAAAGAGAGGATAAAGTAAATTAATCTTGTTGAGTCTAATAAAACTTTTACTTACCTGTCGCAGTTCTCCGCCCACAAAATGTTAAATAAAGTGTATAGAGTTTGTGTTATTCCATTTCGTAATTTTTCAGCCATTCCTTTATGTGAAATAGCATACCTAGAAGATAACCATGAGCTCTATAAAAAAAAGTGGTTATGTGACGAAAAACATCGAATCACTTCCACTAAGCGCCAGCCAGTTGTAATTATAGTGAGTGTTACACGTCTCCTAGGTAGGGCTGAGCTTTGATGGTCGATGTTGTAATAACATCGATGGTTTGAGTCCGCTGTTCGATATTTTCGGCGCCGATGACTTCATTTCAATGTATTCCTATGATCGATAATTTTTCTTCAACATTTTTAATTCCCACCCCTAGCGACTGTATTCGTTTTATCTACTATAATGATAGCGTGGTGCCAAAAAAAAATGCCCAAAGTAAGTTAATTTTACAAGCATTTTGCAAAAACTTCCCACCAATCTGCAATCATTATCGGAAAATATGGAAAACTTCGAGCAATACAACAAATTTAAAGTGCCACAGGGAAATTGTACATGTGGCTTTGCTCTGCTTTCAAAAGATCTGTTCGTTGAATCCACTAAAAGTGTAGAGCAGTGCAGGACACAACAACATCTGACAGTGTTCAAAGCAGTTTACTGCAAAATGCTCAACGAAAGAAAATTGTGCAATCCATCTATTTTCCATATTATTGATATTTACTTCCTTTTTCGTTTAATTTCAATCCAAATGGCACGAGCTAAAAAGCTAAATTCGTTTCATCGAACAGACCTAAAGTCAAGAGCGTCATCTTTTAAAAACTTTTTTTGGAGTGAGCGATGTTTTTTCGTAGCTCTGTTTTTATACCAACGATGACATCTTCCGATACTTTTTGGAATGGTGAACATCGATGGATTAGCTACGATACTCAGCGCTACTTCTTGGCATTCAAAAATCTTATTGTGAAATGTGAAACGAAAGAGGCTGTTGGAAAAATATTTTTGAAAAGGGTTGCCATCTGTTTAAAAGAATTACAATCCTTATATACGAAATTATTTTTGAAGAAGGTTGCCAGATGTTTGGAATATTCAACTAAATTAAATTAATAATAGCAATGAAATATTACAATATGGTTATCAAGATAAAGGTGGTTTGAAAAGCGCAGTTGCGAAAATATTTAAAAGAGGGTTGCCACCTTTTAAAAAAAGTTACTTCAATTAAATTAATAAGTTAAATGAAATTTTATGGCATTGTTGTGAAACGAAAGAGGTGTAAACGAAAATATTGTTTAACAGCGTTGCCATCTGTTTAAAAAGGGTTAATTCATTTTAAATAATAAATTAACTGTCCTTTATATTAGTGTCAAATGAAAAAGATTTAACAACGCTTTATTTCGATTATAGATAAATGTTGCCACCTGTTGTAATAATTAAATTAAATTAAATTAGTAGTATTAATGAAGTATTGCCATATGAGTTTCAAGGCAAAAAGGTTTAGCAAAGCTATGTTCCCAAATATTTTTAAAGAGGGTTGCCAGCCGTTTCAAAAATTATATACAAATTAACTAAAGAGTTTAAAAACTCATTACAGCTGTAGAGTTTGGCAGTCAAACCTGGATGCTGCAGTTGAAAAATTACGCAGTCCGCCATCATCAATGGAGGGGTCAAAGAAGAGTGGGTGTCGCTGCCATGAATTCCGATAATGCGCCCCAACTTACCATTTCCGTTCAAACGTCTGCAGTTTTCTTTGAAATTAATCTGCCAATAGCACCCTGTAACAGCCTGTACTAATCAGCGCACACAATTTTTCCTAAATGAGTTAGTCGTTACTTGCACTTCGTATAGAAAAAATAGCTAACTAGAGAAAACCACATCCTATGAATGAAATTTATTGTGATGTTGTCATTGTTTCTAAAATTGAAACTTAATATTTCGCTACTGGAGTCAAAGATATAAAAGTTCCCGAACGGCATTGGACTTTGTAAGACACGCTTCTCCAACTATTTCCCATTGCATCTTCAATAGGCGTAAAAAAAAAAAACATAACCCGAACGCTTCCATTGTACAGCCTTCAATTGCCCATCTCGTTAGACTTTTTGCAGTCAAAATCTACCATAAAATTTTAAAATTGCCAAAATTCTCACGAATCTTACAATAAACATAGCGCCAAAGCATTTCGCAGCCTGCTACTCGTACAACGAAAATTTATGCTTTGTAAAGACCCATCACATTTTGTTTGCTCAACTTTTATTACCGCTCTTATCTACATAACGAGCCCCATTTGGAAACGCATCTTTTTATTGTATTATGCGGCCGCTTTATTACTATACCATTTAAATGCAATGGCAATTTCCTGCTTCCTCGCATACATTATTTGTCAAATAAATTTTTGCATATCTGCTTGCGTATCCTGATGAAATTGCTGCAAAATTATCGCTGATAAAAATCCAATAAAATTTGCAGCTGTTACTATGAACAGAGTATACATACTACTATAAATTCGTAAATGCACTTTTTTCGCTCACTATTTAATAAAAAGGACAAAAAATTGTTAAACTGCAAATGCGAGCTGAGCTTCACTAGTGGTCTACTTTCGCGCAATGCAAACACCAAAAAAAAAAAAAAAAAAAAATTACAAAAATGTGCATTACTCCCTCGGCTCTGCCAGCACATATTTAAATGAATGTCAATGGTAGCTGCAACAATTTAAATTGCTGTAAGCTCGCGCAGTTGCTGCGTAAGCGCCGCCATAAACCGAATCTGCATAACGATCTTTCGCATCGATCGCGAGCGACCCTTTCTTTCACTTTGTACAGCGCGTTAAGTTGGCTTGTCGATTGCTGGCTAACTTTTGTGTCAAATTGCACACATTTTGCTTGGAGTTTGGCGACTCTGCAACTGCCAAGTGACGACTGCAAAGCGAACGGTGACCGAAAAAAAGGTGCGACGACAATTTCCGTTCTCAACGATCATGCAAGATCAGTATTCGTTTGACCTCCGCTGTCAGCTAACTTCCATCAATTCCATATGCTGAACGGTTTTATTTTAATTTTTCTGTTTGCTTGCAAGTGGCCTACGATCAACGGCTGATCGCAAACATACATAGTGCAGATGGATCGATCGATGGGTTAACCTACAACGGCGGCGCGATCATCCTCATCGATACACAGCGCCCCCGCTGTCGGTTTGGTGATGTTGTTGACAAACTCTTGAGTGAATTACAAAGAGCGACGAAAAAAAATAAACATTTGCTTTCAACAAGTGCAACGTTTGTTTTTCTTTTGTCTTGATGTAGTGTCGGCAGGTGCAATTTGGGAAATTTGGTAGGCAACTACAAAAAAAACTCACATATGTAAATATCTACGCTCTGTTGTTGTATGTCGTTTTGTCCCAAAAGATCAGCCGTTGTGTAAAATAGAATATTGAAAACAGAATAAAAAATGAACTTGCCACACCGCGTCTAAAGCGACATACAACCTGCTGTGCTGTTATTTTCAGTATTCGAAGTGATTGATCGCTTCATTTAGGAGCAGGTTGGTGAGTAATAACTGAACTGGTCATCGCAAAGCCTGTGGTTTAGCCAAAAAACAGGTGTGTAAATAGTTAGCATAGCTATTTTTCGTGTATGACCCGATCCGTCTGTTCAACAAGATCGGAAAGGAAGTGGTTTATGTCAAGAAAAACTTGAAGTAGCTTGTTAACAGGTTCTTGCAGTTTTCTGTGATAAGATCCGTGTGCTTAAAGGAAGGAAATCCAAGAGTTCTGCTACAAAATCCTCTATTAATTATGCTTTGAGTAGTATTTGAAAAATGTGTTAAAATCTGAAAGAGTTTTCTCTCTTCAGGCAGATATGTGTACAAAGTTTTTTAGGAAGGTTCTCTAGTGCTTCATACAGCTTGGAATTAATTGGAAAACTTCATAATCTTGCCTGCAAGACGACCTGCTAATGAACTTCCCTGTTCTAGAGAAGGCTGAGATGAGATTGGTATCAAGATCAAATCGATAGACTGATAGATCATAAAGACATCTTAGTGAGTTTAGACGGGTATCATTGGCTTCATGAACTAGCCTACAAAGTTATCTTTTTACCTTGGATAAATCTTAAAAAGTCTGCAAGACTTAATTGATTCTAGAAATCATTGATCACCTACGAGTATAAGATAGTCCACTTGTATTAACCAAACTGTGGGTAAGATGTGTGATCATTGACAGGATCAATAAGTTCAGCTAAGCATTTGACTAAAGGTTGTCTAGGTCTAGGAAAGAATGGCAAGTTGTGAAGGACTTTACGGATCATTGACAATGGCCGGTAGCTCAACTACAAAATCAATCTGTTAAGAGATGTTTTGTATTTCTGAAAAGCGTGAGAAGATCTGACGGATCGTTAAGTTCAATGACAAGATCAGTTCAGAGATCATTGCAAAGATGCCTTCCTTTGCGATCTTTATAGTTGGCAAAAGGATTTATGCACTGGATCCTAGCAACGTAAAAAATCGTGACAAGATTGATTGCTACGAATCATTTCAAGATCACTTAATTTGCCTTTAAATTTATCAATATACCGAGCTTTTGGCAACAATTGAAAAGTTTGGCAAAAGCAGATTGGTTCCAGAAATTATTGATAAGGTTCAAGAGATCGTCCACAGACTAGTCTTCTAATTGGCGTTGATGGAAATCTTGAAAATTTTTGCAAGATCAAAGTGATCTTTAAAAGTATTCACAAGACCTATGAGATCGCATTTTGAACTTGCGCTGCATGTGAGAAATGTGCCAAACTCTGACCGATCAATCAGAATATCCAGAAGATCTTCATAAAAGGGAGTTAAGATAGAGATCATAGATAAAAACCTCAAATTCGCATTCAAAATTAGCTATAGTAGGAATTGTAGAGAAGTATAAGAGAGTGTCTCAGAAGTTATCTACTAAATGAGCTTGATGTAACTCTTGATAACATTAGCAAGCCGAAAGCGGTCTCTATCAAATTTAACTAAGTGTTTTTGATAAGATCCATTTCGTCTCCATGACTTTGAGAATCATGGCTAGATCTTAGAGATCAATTAAAAGATCGCTTAAAAAAATTGGGTTACTTTTGAGTGCAAACATTGCGCTAGGTGATCACCAAAAGCACTAAACTTTTTAGTTCTATAATTGCTAATTTGATTAACTCAAAAACGCACTTGGTTAACTCAATCACACATTAGATTTCGTCTCACACCTTCAACTACTTCTGCCCTTTAATTCCTTCGCTTACTGGTTTTCTATATTTTCTTTATTTACATTTCTGTTTTCCTACCTTACAGTCCATCGATTCGAGTGCAACTATTTTCCCGCGCTACGCTGTCACCACTCTCGTCAACCATAGCCTTTGAGACACATGTCAAACGTAGGTGGTCCTTTCGACTATGTCAATGTAGTCGCAAACTGTTGCAAGCGCGGAATTTCAATGTCATATTTGATTTACAAAAAACATGGTCAACTAAATAAATGTGCATTGCAAAAATATGACTAGCGATACCTAGCAGTGGCTACTAAATAAACTCATGATATATGATTAGACAACATTGATGGCAGGGCGGTCAGGTAGACGCTTGTGCGGTTAAAAAAAAAAAAACAAAGAAAAAAAAAGGATCGCTGGCCGAACTCTGGACTGTGCGATTGGTAGCATGTTTGGATTGTATGTTGCAATAATTTTTGAGTGTATGAGTAGCTCGAAATTTAGCGCTCTGAAGGCCAATAGGAAACTAGTAAGGCATTTGTTGAAATATTTGGAGCAAAAAGAGATGAGAACTTACAGAAGAAAGGGTTTATGCATTCACAAGTCATTACTATATATTTTTCTATATTTAATTCTAAATATTTTTTTTAAATAAAAATATAGTATATTCTACAATAACCACCGGTTTCAAACTTTGTTTCAATAGTGGTAAATATTCATCCAACTTTAGACAAAATTTTATCTACCTTAGCAGCTACAAATTACCGTTGATTTTTGAAAATTGTTTACCATACCTTACCAAAAAAAAAAAAAGTCATGTATCTATGTATAATTGTGCTTTAGAAAAATTATGAGAAATTGCATTTTGTATGACAGCAACCTTCAAATTTCCATTTGGGTCGCCTCAGCGCATCTTCACATATGGCATACATTGCTATACACCACCTACCACGCTATGGTGAATTCTCACACATTTAGTATGCCATATTGGTTGATTGGCTGCAAGTATAGAAATATCTGTATGTGCCTACAACACATACGCAGACAGGACGCGCTCACGCACGTGACTGGCATTTGAAGTGCTGGAATATTAGTTGTATTTTCTTTTTGTTTATGAATTAAGATGAATGATCGTGCGGCGGAGAGAAGCGAAAGTCAAGTTGAGCTCCTTTTTTTTTTTTGCAAATATTGAATATTGTAGTGGTGATTTCTACGTAAATTAATTTTAAAAAAATTTTAAGTTTTATAATTTTTGAATTGTGCTTGAGAAATACATATTTGTCTGCAGTGTTTTATTAATTTTTTTTTTTCAGCCTCAAATAAGTTCATAACTAATGCATACTTTCGAAATTAATATGCAATGCCAGACTTTGATAATTTTTCAACCAAAAATCTTAAATTTTAAATGAATATTTATAAAGGTGTCCGAGAAGCAGCCAAAATTGTATTTTGTCATTTCGCATTTCATTTAGCCTTGTGTGTGTGTGTGTGTGCGCGCTGCAATTACTATTCAAAAAGCTGACGCGCCGAAAAGAAAAAATTCTGAAATACCACAAACGGCAACATTTTTGCAACGCTTGTCTCCTCATGTGTTGCAAATGCCACGAAATTGTGCGACGAGTGATGTCATATTTGGTAAAAGCGACGAAAAAATGTTGCAAATATAAAGGCAAATGCACACGCACACACACACACACAAACACACCAAACACACCAAAAGAGACAATAAACTGTTTGCGAGCGCATAAAAAAATCTGCTACAACAACTACATGCCGGTCAGTCAGACGCCCGACAGGACAATTGAAACGTGCAACACGCAAGGCCAACAGTGTATAGCATAAACCAAACCAACCAAAACAAAAAATCGCAGCTTGTTAACAAGCCATCAACAAGACGAGCTTGAATGTGTGGCAAAAGCAACAAATCAATAAAATAAAAAATAAAAAACAAATGAAATAAAAAAATTGCTTAAAAACATCAACTCAGCGGCGCCTCTTTATTGGCATTCTTTATGCTGTTGCTATTGCTACGGCGGCGGTGGCGTTGGCGGCGTTACCAACTTTACTCTGAGCGACTGCTGTCGATGTTGCACTCTACTGTAGGTGCGCTTACAGCTTCTTGTTGCTTCGTCCGGCCGCTAACATTGTGTTTGTTGCGGGTATTTTAGTGCCTCGAAATTGCAATAAATACAAAAAAGCAAAGCAAAAAAAAAAAAACATTCCAATACAGTAAAGTGTAGCGCTCGTGTTCGCGCATTTTTGATGAACTCCGCCTGCGTACGAAATTTGCACCGCGGCGCCTACAATGCGGTGTGTAACAGCAGTGGGGCGCTACTGGCAAGAAGAAAAAAATTCCAAAGAGAAGCGACCGAAAAAAATAACAAAAATGCATCTGAAAAGAATAGAAATTGATAGAATAGCAAAGTGTGCGTATGATCACTAAATGATCTTGTGATCGATTTCATCGTTTTGTGATTTGACCACTTGCGAACTACTATGTATATTTTGCTAGGAAATGATTGTATTCGTTTAAACTATTTTGGTCTCTAATGTACAATATAGATACAAATAAAACAAAAAAATAATAGAATCTTCTTCAGCTTGAATTCTTCCATTGTCAGGGAGTAAATTACCCTAGATCGCAAATGACTAAGAGCAAAAGATCTTAGATCGTAATCTGACTATCCAAAGCATTTGCGATGTAACTGTTAGACAGTGCCGATAAATCCCAGTAGTAGGAGAATGATATCCGATGCGTCCTGGGCGCAGACCCGAATACGACATAAAGGAAAATCAATTCTTCTGACGAAGGCTAGGCCTAACGTTGCGAGACTATTGCCATTTCTCACGGAATACTGGCTAATCGGAACCCACGCCAGAAGACTTGGTATTGTCCACAATGATACTGTTAAAGCTACAGAGAGACAGTTGACCACCTTCTTCGCAAATGTCCGGCCCTAATGAGGAAACGTAAGGCCACTCTGGGGTCGTTTGCGTACAATGCTTTGCAAGATTTGTACACCAACATTCATTCTAAAATTTATCAACTGCGCTAGTTGGTTTTAAACGAAATAGCTCTAGCTTCTATTGTATCAAAACTGCACTAAGTTGCTAATTGTGCGTTGAGCTCCTGCGCCGCTATTCTACCCTAAAATAACTAAGATATTAATCCCGGCCCAAAATAGGTCAGTAGCTTATCATGGTGGTTTCTTCACTTCGTTTGAATGATATCTGACTGACTCCGGATCGTGTAGATCTCACTCTGTCTAAATGATCCATAGACTCATGACTATCCACATCCCAAACACGGATTATATTAAAGCTGAATTGAAGGAATTTATGTTTTATACAGCCTGCTTGGATCTTCCCACTCTGGGAAATGACGTCTGCCAGTATCGATCGTGCCAAAAATATCTACAACAAAGCTCATGTAAATCACCTCGATCCAGTCAAAGAAAAGAGCTGTAACAACCTCCGATACCTAGGACGTAAATCTAAAAATCCTCAAAAGTCCATTACCATATAAGATCACAAGTGATTTAGCTGCTGTTAAAAGTAAAGCGATAACTTCTTTCTCACTGTGTAGAAAGTGAGCTCAACCAATTCCAAACGTTCGAAATGAAGATGCAGAGACTGCAGACCAAAATCGCCCACAGCATTAAAAAAAAAGGGCCAAAACTAGCACGAAATGCAGCCAGTTAGCTAGTCAACGATATACAGATCGTCAAATAGTTGGACGGACATAATACAACTGGACCCACAGCAGCAACCGTTGGAATGGCAAAGAAGCAGCAGACATCAACTGGCGGTTGTGGCCGAGCGCCAGACTCATGAATCAAATTTAACGAACTAACTCTGCGCGTGCAGCACAAATGATGACAACGGCAACAACAAAAAAAACCAACAATCACAACGGCATACAAAAAACATATATATGTATATAGTATATGAGAAATATGCGTTGCTTGCAACAACATTAACAACAACAGCAACAAACTCAACGACGGCCGTCATCATCAGCATCATTATGAACGGCAACTAGGTTGTTCGATTGACCGTTTGTCCATTTGCCCGGTTAACTGGCGCTATGGCGCGTCGCAAACGGCCCGCCCAGTTGACGATCGATGGGACGTGGATTTATGGGTTGGCGTGTTGTTGTTGGTCCCTTGCTAACTATTGCTGCTGAGGGTGATGAGGTTGATGATTATGAATGAGTTGTTGGGCAATGAATGATGCTGCCGCTGCTGCTGCTGCTACTCAGATTTTGTTGGTAATCTTGTTAATATTTGCTTGTTGTTACTTGCAGTGTTGTTATCTTTGTGGGATGCGTTTTTTTTTTTTCGTTTGTGTAGCTGCATTTGATTTGTTGCTGGCCGTGCTGAAAAACAAATAATGTCAGCCCACATAAATTTCAGCCTTCAAGAACTTGAATTATGCTGTTTAGTAGAGAGTTTGTTATAATATTTTTTTTTTTAATTTTGTTTTTGATTTTTACTCGTAATTAGGCTAAGAATTTCTTAAAAACAGGCTTTAAATACATGCCATCACTTAAGGGTTTAAATTTATAGTTTTGTGTAGTAAGTAATTTGTTCAAACGGATTTTGTTTTTTTTTTTGGTGTCGAAACAAATTGAACGCAAAAAAAACATATTATTAAAAAACAAATTATGTATATACCATTAATGTGTGTTTTATATTGCCTTTTATTATGAAACATTTTTTTTAATATTTTAATTAAGCTTCTATTACTTCGAAAGCTTCGCTGCACAATTTTTTCCTTTATTAAATTCTTTGGATTTTTTTTGGAAGATTTCAATTAAGCTTCCATTAATTCGAAAGCTGCCATTAGTAAATTTTTGTTGCTAATTCTTAAAGCAGCGCAGAAAAGTTGTAGCTTTTCAAAAAAATGCTTACATTTTTGCAAATAAAATTTACTTTAGTTCACGTTTTATTTTTTTTAGATTGTTAGTGAAATAGTTGTACCAATATTTTTAACAAATTTTGTGTATAATAAAATTAAGTCTTCATTTTTTTAATATTTTTTTATAAATATAGTAGAAAATTAAATAATTAAAAAAAAATTTTAATATTTTTCTTTGATTATAAAAAACAAAAGTATTCAGTCTTGTTTATTTTTATTAAAAAAAAAACTGACCTCAATCTGGTATCTTAAAATTATTTTATATTTTTTTTACAACTTATTAATATTTTTTACAACTTTTAAATTTAGACAATTTTTTCGCATAATTTGTATAAAACTGCGTCCTCCAATTTCTTTAAATAAAAAAATTTAGTTAAATTTTGTAATTTTTATTTTAGTTTTGCTTTGATTATTGAGAGCACACAATCTTTCTTTTCTTATTCAAAACATCTAGAAAAATTTATGTAGTTTAGTTTTGAGTTTTTCAAAAATTTTTATTTCAAAAAGGACTTTTTATCTTAAGCTAGGTTTTTACTTGGCACAACGAAAAGTATTAAGCGCTAACCAATTTTAGTTTACTTATTTTTATAAGGCGTTACCATTTTAGAGTTGGTAATTTTTTTTTTACTTTTACACAACGAAAAATGTTAAGACTTACAAAACTGTTCATAACTCTTTTATTGCGTACAACATTTTTTGAGTTTGTAAAATTGTCCTTAGTCCTTTTGTTAATTTACAAATATAAAGTGGAACCAATATTTTTTTTAGTATTTTGATTAAATTTTTACATTTTTCTAAATATTCTCAAAATTTCTTAAAAATATATGCACATTTTTGCTCATTTAAATAACCTTCTTAAAAATTGCTAAATTTCCCAGATATTCTAGAAAATATATTGTTTATATTATTTGTTAGGAATTGTAATTTCCCAACGCAACGAGAGGTTTAAAAAAATAATTTACGGGCTTTGGAGAAATAAAGTGTGTTTCCTATTGTAATCAACACCAAGCCGGGGTAAAAAAGAAGAAAAGTTGTTTTCTTTTTATTTAAAAAAAAATGTTTTTTAACAAAATTAAATTTAATTTTTGGGTAACAAAAGAAAAAAATGCTTATAAAGCAAGGATTTTCTTTTTAAGTTGCTTATAGTATTTTTCGAAAAGTATATTTTCATGCTAGGCGATAAATACGGAGATAATTTCCTATTAAATTTTTATAATTAGCGCTACTTTTCATATTACTTTACATGCTGTCGCAAAAAAAGGTAATCACAATTTTTCAATTTGTAAAGTAAAATTAATTTGTGCATTCATTCAATTCAGTATTTTTTCTGCGTGTAATTTTCCCCTTGATTGTTATTAACCACTCTCATTGTTGTTGTTGCTGATGTTCCTGCCCGCTGTTGACTGCTGCTGCACAGATTGAGTGATTGCTGCCCAAAGTTATAATTTTCATATTTGTTGTAAATGGGCGAGCGCTAGCGCCAGTCCGCACAGCATAGTTAGTATGTCTGGCAAAGGGCTTCAAGGCTCCACACATACACACATCCGCACATAGAAATACATACATATGTATGTATGCGAGTGTGTGCCTGTGTGTCGTTTTATGATGAACTTGCAGCATGCAGCCCAAATAAAAATGTTTACTTTTGGATTTAATGGTTTGTTGGTTTTTTGGACAGAGAGTGCCTGCAGTGGTCACACACATACACACACACCCTCATCCATGCATACAAAACTTTTATTGTATATGTGCACTTCCACTTCACAACAAAGCTGCAACATTAGCGCGATCAGCCCACATAATGACCGCTAGCGATGGAGTGCTCTAACCGCCTGGCCGCTTGGCTTTCCAATGCTTCTTCTTCTGCTGCCCAGACTTGTGTGGCATGACTCTGGATGTTAGGGCTGCAATCTGTAGCGTAGTAAATATGTGGTGGCAATTTTCGAGTTTGCAACTTTTTCTTCGCCGTTTGTTGTGTTTTTTTTTTGTTGCGGTTGCAGCCAATTTCAATTTAGTTTGCTGCAAGCGAGAAATAAACGTCGTTGGCGTCTTGGGTGAAAATTTGTAAATTTTACTGGCATCTTGTGCATGTGTGTGTGTGTGTGTGTGTGTGAGTCATTTTGTGGTGTGTGGTGTGTGGCGCCAACAGCAGGCGCCACTTGATGAGCGGGAAGAAACATTTTTAACAAAAAAAAAAAAAAATGCATCGTAAATTGAATGAACTTTTGGTGGTCGAATTATACAAAAATGCAGATTGTTAGAGAAATTTATTATTGTTACTGTTACTGTTGTGAAAGCGAATTTATTTATTTTCTAAAATTATCCTCACTTTTTTAATTGTATTTAATGTATTTGTGACAAAAGTTTTCTTGTACGAATTTCTTCAAAACGAAAATATTAATTTATTTTTAATTTTTCTTTACAGGCAAATGTTTCCTCAAATGAAATTTCGCGTTTCGGGCTTGGACGCCAAGGCGAAATATATATTGCTATTGGATATCGTCGCTGCGGACGATTACCGTTACAAGTTTCATAATAGGTGAGTATTTTTTATTGATTCTTTAAAAAAAATTTATCACTTGAGACTAGGCATTTTTTTAAGAACAACTTTGTAAATAGAAAGATTAAAGAAAACATTTTTTTCCTATATGTTAAGCCAAAAAGAAAAACTTTGTGCGAGCATTAGGTCGTCAAAAGTTTATTTTTAATTGTGACTTGAAATTTTGTTGAAATATAATTTTCTGCGTAATTTGAGACTTGATAATTGTTTGTAAATATTTTAAAATATTTGCCAATTTTTTTGTTACCCAACAAAAAAAAAGAATTTACCTTTTTGTTGTTAAAAGAAATTACCTTTTTTTTGTTACCCAACACCAAAAAGAATTCGAAGAAAAAAAGCATAAATGGCTTACAATTTTTTTTACTTTAAGTATTTAAATCTTCCACACTTTTAATACTCGAAAATTTTTAAAATAAATTTTTCACAAAAATTAAATTTTTACAAAAATTAAATTTTTCAAAAATTAAATTTTTTAAATAAAATTTATTGACTATTATTTCGAATCCGTTTTTAAATTTTTGTTGTTGTTATAGAATAAGATTTATTCAAAAATATTTAAAATACTTTGATAACTAGATTCGACAGGTTTTTACAACTATTTGTTAAATATTTCCCATATTTCATTCATTTACAGCCGCTGGATGATAGCCGGCAAAGCGGATCCAGAAATGCCAAAACGCATGTACATCCACCCCGACTCGCCCACAACCGGCGAACAGTGGATGCAGAAGGTCGTCTCATTTCACAAATTAAAATTGACCAACAATATTAGTGATAAACATGGATTTGTAAGTACTGTACGTCTTCTCTGTTTACCGAAAATTTCATGACAAAAAAATCACAAAAAAAAAAGAGCGTTAAAAGTCGAGTTATTTTCGATGTTGAAAACAGAAAATGGCCGCCTTACTACTACTGTGCACGACACAACAGAAAAGTTTGGAAAAAAATAAAGAATTCTCTCAATTTTAAATTGTCTGCAATTGAAACAAATTACAAACAAAAATAATGTAGTATTAATTTACCTAGATATTTGTAGGTAAATGTAGAAAAGCGAATTTAATTAATGAAAAGGAAGAATGACAATTAGAAGCAATTGAATTTGAAAAAAAATATTAAAATTTAAAATTGTGTTAATAAAAAATTAGAAACAATATTTAGCAATTTGGTTAACAATTCTCAAACAGTTAAAAATTAAAGAAAACACTTTGTTTTTTTTTTTAGCAAATTTTTGTTGTGTAAAAGCTTTGATTTCAGATTGAGAGAAATTTTTATTGGCTCATTTAAAAATCTTTACAATATTATTTAATTTCACATACCAACACTTCTACATATGCATATCAATTTTCCTTATCTTATCTGTCTCTATTGAAAAAAAACAACCAGCAAGTGTTTGTAACTATATTTTGAAATCTTTGTTGTTTTAATTTCAAATTTACTTTTAAAGCATTCTTTATTACAATTTTTCAAACAATTTTTGTCTGTTCATACGCCATTTCGTAACTAGAAAAAAACCGCCCATCAATCGTTGCCTCTAAACGGGCGCCATTTTTGTCGGCAACTTCAATCGATTTATCGCTAACAACGCTATGCTTATGTTTGCTGTTATTGTTTTTGCTATTGTACATACACTTTATTTATTGCTGAAATCGTTTGTATGTGTACAACAACAACCATCAAAACAGCTTACAAAAAGTAGCAATTGTGTTGCAAAAACATTTGAAAAACAACAAAAAAAATACTAAAAAATCCATTTGTCTATTAAACCGCCACTGCCTGCTTGCCACACACACACGCCACATGCAGCTTTTGTGTGTTTAATGGCGGCGGCAACTATTCATTTGGTGATAACTGTCGTTACCAGCTGATATTTATGCTGATGCTAGGCGCGCTATGACAGTATACAGTGTGCTAAATTCTGCTGCAATGCTGCGTGGCCGCCGATGAGTGATACTAGACTCACACTGCATGTTGCTGACTGTTCACTAGTAAATTTTGAAGTTTCTGTAGGGACTTTTGAAGTTTCTGTAGTAACATGCTCAGCTGATTTTGGATTGTAAATGTTTTTCTGTTATAGAAACGACTTTTGTTGTAAACATAAAACAATTCTTGTATTTATTTAGGTTTGTTCGAATTTTCGAACTTAATTTAAGTTTGCACTTTTCACCTTTCTTGTCTCACAATATGGCTTAGTACTATTTAAATGTTATTTACGCTTTCGACGCTAAGTTCGAATTTCCGAAATTAAACTATTTTATAAAATTTACACTTACTTTTTGAATACGTGCCAAAATAATACAATTTAAATTGAATTATAATGTTAAAACAGGCAAGATAACAATCCACAAGTTTTTGGGGATATTCTCGAATTTACGAACTACACTTCAGGCAATTTTATATGCTTATTTTGGCTAGGAATTTTTTTTTGCGAGTATTATAAATATAATTTTTGGCTAACAGAGAAAACTTTGAATATTCGAACATAGCTTTGTTTTCATGAAATCTGTCGGAAGCAATTAGACATCAAACTAGAATGGAATGCTAAAAATAGTAAAATAGCAAATAATGCGCTCTAATGTGTGTAATCGAATATTTTTGGACTCAATTTTAGTTATCCTATTCAATAAATAACCAAAGCAGGATATCAAATCTCTTTACATCATTTAACATTTACTTTTGACTGTTAAGCAGAATTATATGATTTGAAGTTACAAATGTTTAAATATGGGCTCATATATTTTATTGGAATAGCCGACTATTCGAGTCCTATTTAATTTTGCGGTAACTGAGAATGTCGAGCTTAACTATTTGTGGTATAGTTGATCTTAATTTGTTGAGTACCAACCAAAAGAAATTATTTCCAATAGTCTTTAATATTATTTAGTTTATTTGACTTAAAAAAACGGCTGCTGACCGTGAGAAGATATTTAAAGACTTTCGAAGATAAGTTCGAATTTTCGAACATTGGCTTCATTGATTTAAAATGGAAAAATGGTTTGGGTATAACCAAATTTTAATCGTTTGATGCAAATTGGGAACTTAGAATTGTAGCTCACGCAAAAGGGGTGCTTCGTTGGTTGTTAGTGGTTAGAAACTCTTTGAGTTTGCAAAAGTTTTCTAATACATTTCGAAGCCCGTACAGGCCAAATTTTTCGCTACAAAGGCGCACACTTTTTTACGAATTCGATGAATAATATAGCATTTTCTTCGCGGTGGGTCTTTTCTCTTTAATTTGAATTGCGGCAACTGCCTTCGTCTAAAAGTTATTTGATTATACACCACTAATTTCATTCGACTCTTTTCATTTGGGACAAACTGCAAAACAACTATGGATCATTGCGCTATCAAATGGTTCATTTAATACCGATTATCATTAGCTCCAACATGTCTTCTTAGTTGTGTATTAAAAAAATATGCTTCCTCATTCATTTGCCATTACAAGTATTATTTATTCATTAATTATCTCTGCACTTTCGCCACTTGCTGCTCCTGCGCTCCATCTATCCACCACTTGATTCTGAATTAGCTCCATATTGATTATCAAAGTGAAGCGTTAATAAAAAATCGAAAATAATCGTATGCCGTAGCGTGGCGTGCGGCATGAAAAGCGCGCAAAATGCCGCCGCACACAACAAACGCAGATAAACGACCAATACTTCACTGCTTGGCTGCCTACTGGCCTGCCGGCCTGCGAGTGGGCAGCGACAATGGCGATTGGTGGTGGCGACGATCATAACGATTCATATTTGTCTACACGCCAGCTCTACCAGAACGATCTCGCCTCAGTCACCATCGCCTTCGCTCCGCAGTCCATGTTCCCCATTGGACCACCACCAGACCCCTACTATCATACGCCGCGTTTTCTGCTTGTTTCCCAATCAGTCTTTTGGCTAATTCCGCCTGCTTTTCGCAGACTCTTTGAACTATGCCGCCGATACTACAATAAATTGCGAATACAGCGTTGCTCTTGGCAGACGGCAGAGCTATGAATTTCTGATAGGACAGACGTGGTCCGGTTTGTCCGGCTGGGTTGGTGTACTGGCTTGTTGTGTGGATTTGCATAGGAATAGCGAGAAGGCGAGCTCGCAAGCTCAAAGCGCACTCACACACTCGTCCGTTTATAAAATTGAACAGCATTGTAGTTGTTTTTTCTTCAACACATTCGCTATTTTGGATTAAATAGCGCAATAAAATGTGAATAAAATAGCAACAACACTGGCACAAGCGCGATATTACCGTCGTTGTTGCCGCAATGATCAGACGAAAATTTATTTATTGATGTACGCCATCAGCAAAAGTTGGCTGCTGCACGGAGATGTCGACGCATTGGCGATGGCGATGGCGATGGCGACGGTGTTGGCGGCAATTTGCCAGCGTTGCTTTTGATCTTCGCGAATTGCGTGGACATATAGCCGTGGTGATGTGCACGCTTGGGAGGTGGTACTGGTGCTGAAGCGACGTTGTAACGTTGTATGTTTGTAGGGTCGCCACCGCCCGCTGTGTACGAACTACAACGTCGCCGAAGCGCCGCAGTGTTGAAAAAGCACGCTTGCCATCCTCTGAGTAGTACGCCTTTTGCGTTTAGTTAATCATTATTTTTAGCGGGGATTTTAAAACCAAATAACCAACGTTCGGGAAGAACAACCGTTAGCTGCGTTAGACGCATGAACTTTGACACGGCGGTGGCGGCATGCGCTGGACATATGGCAGTGGTTATATAATTTTTCACGCGCCGCAGGCGGAAAACCCGGCTTTCAGTGAAGGCCAAAACTATAGGAACGTGTCAAAAACCGGAAAGGGTTAAAACTGACCGCATTGCCACGAAATTGTCATAAGTAATAAGTAGTAATATTACTACATTTAGTAGTTAATTTTTCGATTTTACCGCAGCAATTCGAAACCGCCCAGCGTCAGTTGTGGCGCTTCACATGTCGCGCTTGACAAGGACTCGCACGGAGAAAATAACCAAAATGCTGGGTTGCTACTGCTTTTAATTTCGTGGTACGCATTTGTTTGCGGTTTGTTGTGGCATGCCGTCGTGGTGGTGGTAGTGGTGGTGGTGGCACGCCTTTCGGTTGCACCCACACACAACTGTGGACGTGTGCCATGTCATCCATATGTTTGCATTCCCAGTCGCAGCAGCACCTACGCCCACCAGCCCATAAGCGTTACGCCCCGTTGTGAGCGTTTCATATACATATAATACATATAGTCAAAATGCCCGTTGAACTACACGCGCCCTTTCCTGCTCCACGCCACCTACATTTCCGTCTAGGAAAAACTAGAAATCGTTGAACTATTAAACTATGCCAGTGACTGCGTGTCAAAACATGTGACCAATGACAGAAGTGAAAAAGTGTAACGTACGAATTCGGCTGTTCACAAATAAGAAGTGCATGCCACACGCGTCCGCCCAACATATGGCCAATTCGACCTTATTAGACATGCTATTGCTTTATTGAGTATACTTCGATTTTCTAAAACGAATTTGTCCTTTAATTATAGCTAATTAAAGTGAACACTTTTCGGTTTGATTTTTTTTTATTTTTAAATTTAAAAATGGCCGTTCTACGAAAATAAAACACAAGTGCTGTAGAAGGAGAAAAAGTGCTGGAACACGTGAAAGCTCAGCATGAGGCAAACGCTGCTAGAAATGTTTTGTTTCTCTTATCCCCAATCTCTGTATTCCTGCCGCTTTCTTTACTTGGTCGTAGTTTCAGAGCGCTAATCTTCCCACTAGAAATTACACTGACGAGTTGAAAAAGTCTATTTCAAATTACCAGCTTAAATCTTTTCTTATTTAAGTCCTTTCTGATTTAATTAACTTTTTGTAACTTTGCCAAAGTTTGTTAATTATACAACTAAACCAGCTTTCTCTTTTTCGTATCAAAATATATCAATTCTACTAATTAAGTTCTGCCCTGTGCTTACCAAGATCTCGACAAGTTTTTGTAATGCCCGACAAGCATTGAGTTTAGCTTTTCTTTTCACATTCCTTGTTTAGCTAAGTCTCGAATTTCAGCGCTTCTTTAGACCAATTTTCGACAGAATCAGCCTTCAAGTTAGGTCACTAACTACTTTGTGTAAATTAAGTGCCCGTTTCAACTCTTCGAAGTTCATTTTATTCAGTCTTTGAGTTAAGTTATCAAACTGTTGAACCAGTAAATTGCGTTTGAGTTGCATATTCCTCGTTTGAAGATGAATCGTCTATTTCGAAAACTAAAAGTGAGGAAATACGGATCAAATCCTATATGCAAGTCGAAGCATATTATTCTCAATCTCAAGCAAACCGCCATTCGAGTTTTTTAGCTTTCAAATAAGTCTTGCCAGTCGGGCGAGACAAGCTTTGGGGGCAATTTTATGAGTTCTAGCTCCAAAGAACTAGATGGCACTTGGAATCTTGAAACTGGAAACTTGGTGCTTAAAAATACAAAGTTTCTCAATTTGAGTTGCATATTTTCCCGCCTGCTCATTCTCTATTTAAACTATCTAGCTAGCAATAAATTTCAGTCGGAATTGGAAACGCCTTTCTAGTTGTGCATCACATCATCTACGTCTCCATTTTCAACTATGAGCTTTGCATCGCGCGCACGAAAGCCAGTCCTAACTGTTCTTTAAATGGAGCGATAAGCTTAAGAGTTTCCATCGCAAAATATTTGACCTGCGAAAATGCCTAATTTCATCCCACACTACTGCTCTTGGCACTTTCAGTTCCTAATCTGTTGTCATCATGCTACTGAACTAAACTTCTGATGGTCAATTATAGGAATCTAAAATTAGTGCACCTCTCTTAGCCCTCTATCTTCGATAGCTCTCAAATTCAAAGTGTTCTTCAAATTCGCATTTTTTTGCACCTTCTCGAGTATCGCATCAACTGAATTTCCGAATCTAGTGTGTCTAGTTGCTCTGTTGGCAACTTTTTGCTCTTTTTTCTGGTCAATCCGCCTTCAAGCTGAGTTCTGAGCTGCAAGCTTTCCAACTTGCCGAGATAAAGCATCGATTTGAGGCATCTAGCCTTCTAGTGGACCATTGACGTGTTTTATCCAGCTTTTAAGCTAACGTGCTCAAAATTAATATGGCTTTGCGCTTTTCAGTTTGTTGAGCCTCAACTTCAAGGGGAGGCATCAAACTTTCACACAAAAGGGCCCAAATATAGTGCAGGTTTTCTTTGATAAAAATATACCATCCGGTTTATCGTTCGTCCAGTTCTCTAAATGCTTTTATATTTTGGAGAGGTTTGCCGTGGAAATTGCGACACTTTTCACTGATTTCGAGCAAATTTATATTATCATATCCTTCCCTTCTTCAGTAAAGCATGCTCCATTCTCTTAGTGCCGTCTACTCTGTGAACAAATCAGAGCCCACCTATTTTGAGTTGTTCAGTTAAGCAATTGAATGGTAGATCTATTCGTCGTCTTAGTAAAAGAAATCAATCTTTTAAGCGCCGGTGAACTAATTTGTGAATTTCCAATCCGGATCCTATTTAGGTGCACTCAGAGCCAAAACTGTACATTTTGATACTTTCCACGAATGCCGTGAGTAAATGAAGCCCTAAACTAGGTTTAGTAGATGCGGCATACTGCCTTCATCCTTGTCGAGGAGCGAGAAATAAGTAGACCTGTTTTCTCGTTGTGTTACCGTTGTCGAGGCTTCTCCAGCTCTAAACTAAGGTTTCTGGAGTTAAAAGATGGCGAAAGAACTAAGCTCACTGAGGATGGTTTTTTATAGTAATAGATTTACTTCAGGCAAAAATTAACCTAAGGCTACCTGTGCCAAAACTAGCCACACTTTCAAAAGACTCTTTAATGTCATCACATAGTTAATTTTTTTGACACTCCCATTCTGTCAGCTTGCGCCTTGTGAAATCGCCTGTCCAAAACACCATGGTGTTACTGGCATACAACAAACTCTAAATAAAAAATCAAAGCCACAAAAGCCGGCTGACAAACTGCATGTGAAACCAAACAGAATTTTAAATAAAAAAGTGTACACCGAAAAGAAGTACAAAACAAAAAAAAAAAAAAAACTCTAGAAAATCAGCAGACCTAGGTGGTTGTGTTGTAAGCTAAAAATAATCACGCTCGCACAACAAAGGGTAGGCCATCATTAAAAAATTACAAAGCAAGAAATCAAAAAAAAAATGTGTAAAACATAAAAATGAATGAAATTAAACTACTACAACTACTGCACACAACAGACTATCAAGCGGCCAGGCGCAGTACTCCACGCCGCAGCAAAAACAAAAACGTAGCGCTTCAACACCACCGCAAGCCGATAATAATGGTTGTTGTGCGAGAACGGCCATATTGATTTGCGCGTAGTAGGACGACAACGACGACGGCGACTTTCGCACCCCTGTCTCTGTGGCTTTTCAATCCGCATGCCGCATCCCGCTCGCGCTTCCTCACTACCCCTGTGTGCATTGCACACAACTCCTGCCATTGTTTGCGCCTAGCAGCCATGCTGCTCGCAAACAGCTGGCGGTGGGGTTGAAATTTTTCCATGCATGTTGCATGCAACACCACAAAACTTTGCATTTCGTTGTTTTTTTTTTCACGCTGCTACGAGTATTTTTGTTGGCTTGTTGGTGTGCGTGCAATAGCAGTAAATGCATACATATGTGTGTCTATGTGTGTATATGTGTGTGTTAGTGCTTGTTTGAAGCACACACTTCAACACTTCGTCGACCGAGCTGCTAGGTGTGACGTACAACATATTGCGTCAAGTGTTAAAATTATTTCCTCTTGTATGCATTCGCATAATGCGCTCGAAATCGGTGGCTTCTTTTCTCACCTCCTTTGGTGGTGAAACAAAAAATACATCCATACATAATTTAAAAAAAAAATCAGTTCTATCGAGAAATGTTGGTGGGAAATATTTGGTGTGCAATTTTCAAGACATTTTTTTTTTCTTCTAGCCATTCAGCAAACTGAAATCCTGTTAGTATTTCTGATTCCAAACGAGTTTGAAGCAATTATATTGACTTCCGTACGCACTCGGAAATCTCTACACTGAAACTCTTTTCCCGTTTATAAGTGCTTAGTATTTAATAATTTTTATAGTAGAAGAATAACCATTATTATCGAACCTCATCTTAAAAGTTTGCATTTATATTTCCAATATGTGCCGACGGCAGTCACTATTTAAATTTCGTTTCCACTCGAGAATTTCTACATAAATATCGTCGCTTTTATCTTCAATAGAATGATTTGCCTTATTGAAAGACTACTGAACTTTTAGGGCTCAAATACTTCTCATAAAACCTAGAGTAGTCTAAGAGAAACCTGTTTAGAAGGCTCTTTACAAAACTAGAACTGGTTCACGTCGTAAACTCCATTCTCTAATGAGTTCTAACTCGGAATGGCCTTAGCACGACATGCCGCAGAAGGATGTATTTATTTTTATGAGAGCACGAAGTTAAAATAATCAACGTTCGTTTGAAACTCTGAAACTGTCCTGCCCTCTCTGCTGAAACTCTTCCAGAGCTAGACAACGTTCTTGCGATGCGAAGCAGAGTTTCATATTTGCCATCTAGTAGGGAAAACTCAGTGGGCTTTTGGAGTTGGTAAACGAGTATACACAATAAAGTTCTTGTCTACAAAATACCCTCCACCAAGTTCATGGCGGTTAAGAGAAATCTTTTTCAAAACAACTATGTGTAGAATTTGAACCAAGCTTGGTGTACTCGTTAGATGTCCAGAGGTCTGAAACGCACTTTGGGTGTAACATGAAGTGCTGGACACCCGGAGCACTTTTCGTCTACAAACCTTTTTCAAGAACTATGTGCAGAATTCGAGCTCTGTTGAATGAATACAACCGAATCTCAGAGGTTTGCAACTCACGTTGCATCTCAGTTCTTAACCAGAGTCTTAACTAACAATACTGCTCAGTTCGGGGTTACCCGATTTTATTGAACTCAACGGCAAGACAAACTCTTAATTTAATTTAAACCAGAATGTACAAAATGTATTTTATCTTCAGCCCTCTATAGAAATTCGGAATTAGGAAAATGTTTTCGGAACGCAAAACAGAGCAGGAACAAAGTTTTCTCAAACTCTAAGAAAAAGTCCAGAGCTCGCACTGAAGTTTACGGCAAGGCGTCCATGCCTTGGAGAGCAGTTGAGGAGTAAAAAAATATCATTTGAAGATTAGAAATGGATTGAAATCAGTCAGCAATATCACTGGATCTAGTGTAGTACAATTTTCGAAGACGTTACGAACGATTTCATTCAAACCACTGATAGATTCAATGATATTTTTTCCATAGCTTTTACGAAAACTCGAAAGCCGATGGTTTTAATGGTAGCGTGAACGTGAAGAGAGTCCACTGGTTTTCGACTCTTTCATTGCTATAATTTCAGGCAAACGAAAAACCAAATCAGAAGTCATAGTCACAGCAATTTTTACTGAGTTTTTTTTTTAAATTCAGCTATAGACTTTAAGCAGCAAAGCAATCTCCAACAACACATACAACAGCTCAATTATACGAACGCTGTAATCCATATGATAAATGAAATTTATTCTTTATCACCACCATTCCTTGCTGTGCTTTACAACTCACAAATGCGTTGCCAATTACTTCTAAATTAAGTGCCAATTTAGACTTTTGGACATAACATACTTCACGCTGGAGTTTGTTGTGACCCACCAAAAGGATAACGCTATCTGCGACACAAACATTTATTATTATTAGTCAAAAAAGCACACATCCTTATTTCCAGTATGTTTCATTACTAATGGCAACCTTTGTAGTGAATTTAACTGTGGCATGCTGCGTGTGGTAAGCAATGTACTAGTTAATATGGCTAGTGGCAAGTAAAAACTACCATTGTATCACTTACTTGTATACTGAGATACAGGCGTACTCGTAAACTGTATTTAAATTCATGCTCAGTTGGTCAAAGCGCATGGAGAAGGTAACGAAAAGGTAGCACGTTGATTGGAAGAATGTAAGTGGCAGACAGCAGGTTTTCACTTTTCGTATCGCCTCGTGTACTAAACGAAAATGCACTTAATTTTCTGCGTTTTTGCGCAATTTTCATGAAATCGGACTGAGACTCTTTCGGCTATTTTGAGGAATTCAACGATCCTTCAGTTTGAGCTTCCCAGCAGGAAATTGTCATACATGAGTGGGCGTCACAACGACACGAACTTCGTGTCTAATGACAGCCTACTGTAGATGCTGATGATTTTCAGAATATTGAAGACTTATGACTAGCGACTATTCGCTACTGATCACTGACTTATGTCTGACGACTATTCAACTACCAATGATGAGAAAAACTGTAAACAAGCTGATGACAGTTATCTGAACTCTCGGCTCGTGCGAGCGCTGGGCAAATACCACGACGTGCAGAACTTCAAAGACTTTATGGTCGGTGGCGTTCGAAGGAATTCTGGACGCCAACACAGCGACAACTCACGGTCCCTGTAGGAGTTCGTTCTGACCAGGCGTTGTCCGAGGCTCTTTGCCGGTCGCAGCTGCTCGGAGAATGAAGAGGTTTAATCATCATTTCATATTTTGCTGAGCTGCCCTGCCAATGCGAGGCTAAGATTTAAGTATCTCGGCTCTCACTTCATTAAAACCACAGAAAAGCTGTCAGGGATGGAAATCCGCAGCTTGTGGAACTTAGTTTTGAGCACGCAGCGTTTCTCCTGTTTTCGGTTGCAGTATACGATGCCGTTCAAAAATGTACGTCTTAGTGAGTCTACTGAAGAGACTACAATGTCAACCTAACCAAACCGAACCAATCCTATAACTACTGACTGTCAAATCACAAAATATGAGGTCGCCGCTGGATATGCCCGTTAGCTTTTTATAACCACAACTTCTGCTTATTTTCAATCAATCTTTATAGAGTCCTCACAAATAGCACAACCGAACGATTTTCTTACCCGAACTTTCTTTTTCACAAAAACGTAGCATCCTTACCTCTACTCATATGCTCACTCCACCGCTACTCTTGTCTTCTTCGCACCAGCATGCGCGCCCAAATCAAATTAATTGCTGCCCAGGAGGCACACACATTCAGCGATGGCGCATTTCCCTCGCATCCTGCAAACCAGAAGATGCTCATCCTTATCTTAGCTAGCTAGCTTCTTCCTCAGCTATTGTCTTTCCCATTACCCCCTCCCCCTTCTTCCCACATTGAAACTTCGCTTTCATACCACCAAGCTCATTGCAGCCATTATCCTTGTTTGTGCGTTCAAGTGTGAGCGTGCGTGTATCGCTTTAATTGCAGCGCACATGTCTAGAGCGCTACATGTATAGGAGTATATGTATTTTTCATTCGCACCGCCCCTCCCCGCACCATTTGCGTGTGCGACGCCCGTCTCACAGCCATGCTAACACATACTCGTTTGTTTGTCCATTTATAGGTAATATAGTAGCTTTGTGTGTCCTTATTTGTTGGTCGATTCACCTTTTTGTGTCCTCCTGTGGGATACTTGAAACAATTCAGATAGAAAATCAAAAGCATCTGGCCAATTTTCGTTTTTGGTTCGTTTGGCAGTTTCATGCGTGCACAAAGCAAGGATATTAACAAAAACAGGCGCGTGTGTATAGTGTGTGAGGGATACTGCTTTACTTTAAGTATTTTACGTTGAGCAAATGCTTATTTGAATGTGTATAAAATGTTAATATCTGGTACACTTGGAGAAATTTTCAAGTTGCAAGGTAAGCAGCGTGATCCCTTAAAATATTTCGCTGCTAGTCTGCTTAAAAAACGCTAATCTGCTCGAAAAAAAAACTGAAATTCATTGTTTGGTGCATTTTTTTAATGATGCCCGGAATGTCCTTTCGAAAAAAATAGCGGTAAATTGTTTCAAAATCAGTGCCATTGTAGAAATTTCAATTTTGCTTCGAAGTGCGCGCATAATTTCCAAAGGATACTCATGTCCTTTCAAAATGTACGCGGAAAGTTTTTTGAAAAATGCTTTATATGTTGAATAAAAGGAAAAAAGCGCTATTACAACAAATTTTGACTTCAAGGATAGGAATGTCCTTGCACAAGAAATAGTAATTTGGCTTTGAAATGATAAATTTGGTTTGCAAAGAGCATAAATAGCAGAAATTAAGAATTTTAACATTCAACCATAAGACGTATTTACAGTAGCTACTAGAAAAATTTGAATTTTTCTGACTGTATGCCTTTTCCGTATCTTGCCACTTTGCTTTTGATAACTGTGTTGGCTCACTTTCTTACGTCCACCCAATTTCACATTTGTTATGCCTTGCTTGGCAGGGCATGCGCAGCCTTAGTCTGATTTTTCTTTTCGCTTGAGTCAAAATAACTTATAAGTTACTGAGCTGGATACACTTTGTGCTGCCATTGTTGTTGTTTTACAAATTTTTTTTTTGTTGCCAAAGATGCAGTGAGTTGGAAGTGGAAAAAATTCGTAAAAATTTAAGATATTTTTATACTCCATATAGAGACGCAACTCCTTTAAGTTATTTAAAAAAAAAATCTTCAATTTTATATGCATTTTTTTCTGGGCATTTGTCGCGCTAATTCTTTTTTGAAGCTTTGTTCTTGTTGAGGAACTTTCTTCATTTAAAATAAAAAACAAAAATGTCACGCTAATTATCCGCCCACTTAACACCTGCATACAAAAAACAATAAAAATGGCTGCATTCAGATTTTTTTCTTAAAACAAATTATAATTGACTGCCATTGAGAAGGTAGAAAACAAAGCCTTGGTCGCGGCGTTGGCAAATGACGTCTGCAAAAGGGTCTGGCTGTGTATTGTATTCGTTTGTATTTGTATTGTAAATGTGAAGGGAGTGCAGAAAAAATTGCATATGCATTTGTGGGTGTGTGTCACTTGAGGGCATTTTTCACACCACGCTTGACACTTCACAAATTGCGCAAACACCTACAAGTGAAATTTTTATTGTGTATTATTTAGAAAAAAAAATTCGAAAATGATGTAGGCATTCACAATTAATACGAAATGTAGAAAATAAAAGTCGCGCGCATTTTAATTGTAAGGAAAATTTTTGCAAAGATGACGACTACCACCCTCGCCTGACCATAAAATGCGTACTTAGGGTAGAATTAAAAAAAATCGTAGCATAACCGCAGGCGCTGTATTTCGTTGTATGGCTATAGCTGCGCTAATTATAGAAATATTTGAATGGAATTTGCGATGCGACAAGCTGAACGATTAAAGCAGCGAATGTGAAGGTAATTAGGCAATGGTTATCTGAAAAATTTTGGAGTAAATGTAGATTGTGAAAAATTTTAAAATCACTTTATATTTGCTTTCATTTAATAGCCTAAACTATTGCGGGAATACTAGATTAACTGTTCTCTTCCTTTCTTTTATCGTAAATTTTGAAATCCAAAGTTTGACGAAAATTGCCCTGTCCTCTTCCTTTCTTTTGTCGTATATTTTGAAATTTAAAGTTTGGCGAAAATTTCATAAAATTGTAGCCTAGCTGCAGGCGCTGATTGGCATTGTTTGGCTATAACTGAGGAGGCAGTGAGTAACACAACTCAATGAAATTTAATCGATAGCAAACTTGGGTCTTTAGGCATCGAGTAGAGCGTGGGGTTGTCGCAGTTTCATGAGAAATTTTAAGTTAATTCAGATTTTTTTGAAATTGGCACTCCGAAGCGTACAATTCTAATCAAGCTGACATTTTTCTAGTTCATGTAACCTAGAAGATTAGAGGCTCAATTCATTCTAAATTACATTAATTTTTTTTTAAATTAATTTATGAAAAAATTTCAAAATAAATTTTGTGAATATTAAATGAGCCAGCTATGAAAGTGTATTCAATTCATGTGTAAAAATTGATTGATTTAAATAAAATATAAAACGATCAAATTTAAAACTAAAAAGCACTCGAATTTTTTGAAGACAATAATTCTCTTCATATTAAAAAAAACTTACAAATTCGTTAAAAAAAATTAAATAAAAAAGATATTTTCTTTGTCATAAAATAAAAATTGTCATGTTGAAAAATTTTAAATGTTATATTAGTTTTCAAATAAAATTAACTGTGTAAAAAAAATTTAAAAAAAAATAACATGCAATCATCAATTTTATCAGAAAAAAATGCGAATTAAGAAAGAAGTTCATAAAATGAAAATAATATTTAAAAAAAAATTTTTGTTTTGGAGTAAAATAAAAATTGTTTAGTTGAAAAAAATTTTAATGAAATTATTTTTAATGGCTTTCATTAGAAAAATTACAAAATTAAAAAAAAATCATATAATTAAAATACCTACATACCTAAATAAAATTGAATTCAAATGCAATTTTCTTAATTTTTACATCATAACATTTTATTGGATGTTTTTGAGTCTAGATTTTCCAAAAATATTTATTTAAATTTTTTGAACTGTTTTGTCAAATAAATAAATAATCTTGTTCGTTTGTTATGTAAATGAAATCAATTACGCTTTTCTAACTAAAAAAAATCTGAAAAAGAAATTTAACGCCGTTTTAATTTTTTTTTTTTTTTTTTTTTTTTTGTTATAGGTACTACATAAAAAAAATGTTGGGCAAAAAACTATTTTGCTGAAAGAACTGAATACTGAAAATTTTTTTATATTTATTTTAATTTTACTTATTTCATTTATTTAAATTAAATTTTTAAAATACTGTACACTCTCACTCTTGAACAAAATTTTTGTTAACTTTATCCCTGTATCCATGTTCTTCATTTCTGCACTTTTTAAATTTCATTCACAATTTTCCCCGTCAATATTTTACATTTGCTCTCATGCGCAAACATTTTTGTAGTCTACCATTCGTGACAAGGCGTCTGTAAGGAATTTCATTACGACAACGCATCGCTCCCGTTCAGTTCAGTTGTAAACTCGAATATTTGACGCACTTGTAAAGAAATGTTTGCAGTGGAAAAACAATAAATAAAAATGAAATTTTTACAACTCAAATTAAATGCGAAAAAATTCCATACCAAATGCTTGATAAAAGTAAACAAAAAAACGAAATATTTTGTATTGAAAGCGACAAACTACCGAAGACAAATATACGAAATTTGTATGCACTAAAAGTCGGGAACACATTTGTTTTTTTTTTCTTGCAAAAAATTGCAAATTGCAGACTAAAAAGAGGTAGTAAAACGAAACGCTGTTGGCAATTATTGTAGAAATATTCAAAAAACGTAAAAATGTACGCTAGTTACTGTGCGAGAGTGTACGCAAGAATATAAGAAAATAAAATGTACTGCATGTATGTGTGTGTGTGTATGTGAATGTATCTACATATATATCTAATATATACTAATATATGCAACTACATAAAAATATAAATGCATAACTGAAAGCATTCCAATTGATCTTTATCTGAGGCAACAACTGTCGTTTCGCAGCAGCTTCCTTGCACGCCTAGTCCGCTTCCAGGCGCTCAGCCAAATGCTACCCTTTTAGTTTTGACAGTTGTTGCAAATAAGGAATCGAAAATTATGTACGCACTATTCAATGTGCTAACAATATAAATACAGGGCGTGTAGGCAAAAGTAACCGCAGCGTCAGACAGGAATTGAATTGAAGACAAAAAAAAAATTGAAAAAAAATTCAAAAACCAAAACCACCTTTTTTATTCCCAGCTATTATCTTTGTATCCTGCTACCCTTCTTGTCTATTAAACTCATGCATGGCATTAACGTGGCATTCCATAGCTATATACATACATAAATTTGTATGTTTTCTTTTGTATCAGCCCTTTTTTGATTGTATTACTTATCAAGATGTGCGGAGAGATACGCAAAAGGACCTTTGGGAGTATCGGTTACGATCAGTTTTAGAGATTAACAAACTGGCGATGAGGCAAGGTGAGTTGCAGGGAATGCAAGAAGGATAGATAGAGAGCGAGCAGCTAGAGTGGAGAATATGATGAGATAGGGTGCTATCGAAAGTTTTTGCTGGCTGCCGGCTGTCTAATATTTGATTGAGAAAAAAAAAATGGTGTAGATGGCAGAAGAATAGAAATATTTGCGCGTGTATAGAATCATATACATATATAGAAAGTTATAGCTAAGTATATAGTAATTATGAGAGACAGTATAGTATAGTGAGTTGAATGTGCGGTGGGTTTTGTGAATTTTTTTTTTTAATTTTTTCTCTATAAAATATAATAACTGAACGAACAAATTCTTTGTATCAGCGCCGTCAATTATAAATAAATTATTTGGATTTCAATCATTCGAAACCTAATATTTTTTCGCTACTGCGGTTTGCATAACAAGCCAAAATAAGTAAAACGTATTTGAATAGCTTTCTATCACTTTCTATATCAAAAATCAGTATCGGTGACACCATGCAAGACATGTCCGCTTAATGTCTTGCATCGCGAAAATCCTTTTTTTTTTAGCGAATTGAAGCTTTGCAGAGGTTTTTAATTTTTTTTCGCTACACACACTATACACATGACTCATGCGCTAACGGTCTGGCAACACTAAAAAATATTTTCATGCAATTACTATATTTTCCAGCTTACTAGTTGCAGGTTGCGAATTTCTCTGCATCTTATTCAAATGCAGAGCTTTTCAATTTTTAAACGCTATTTCCCTGCTTTTTATTACAATATTTTAGCACTTCAATTCTCAGCCAAGTTAGCTAGCAAACTTGCGTGCTTTTCCTTTTCTGTGCCTACACTCATTAAACCTCTAATACGGTACATTAATTTAATTTATTTTTTTTTTTTACGAACTTTTATTATTTGTGGGTGACCCGAAAGTATGCGCTCGAACTAGGCATAATCAACGCCTTTTAAAATTAATGAGGCATGTGCTAGTTTTTGTTTGTTTTTCTAATGACATTTTAACAAGACGCCCTTTTAATAGTGCTACTAAATATTAGATATTTTTTTTGGGGTAGAAAGAGGGTTGCCAAATATTTCCAAAAGTTAAAATGTATGACTTATAGTAAGTTGATTGAAAATATATATTTCTAAAAGCAAAAAAATTGTCCTCTCGAACATTATGTTTTAAAGAAATTGGGTACTAGTTTCGCTAATACTCGAGACAATTCGGAGGTCTCTAGTTAATAAAAATAATTAATAAAAGTTCGCTCTGCATTTGGCAACTCTACATGTCGCGCCTATGTCTGTGCACCTTATCCGCTTGTTGAGGGTGTAATAAAGCGCATAAATTAAAAGGTACCCTCTCCGCATACCTTAGGCTACAAACCAAAAAAAAAAAAAGTACAATACAAAAAAAAATATCCGCATTTGTTTTAATGGCGCGCAAATGGCCGACACGGCGCTAGAATATATAGCACCAATGTCACTAAAAATTTCTATGAATTTTCCAACTGCTCAACATTAAACTCCCACCACCGCTAGTCCCTCCTAACGCCACTCGCTCGCACATTTTTCTAACGCTGATAGTGTCAAATGTACGCGCTAAAAACATTATGTAAATTAGATTTGAGCCACTTCGCCGAGTGTTGTACTCACAAAATAAATAGTTTTGTTGTTATTTTACTACCTCAGTTTTTTTTTTTTTGTTTTTTGCTTTGCTTTTGGCGCGATTGGTGTCATGCCAAGAATTTTGGACCTCTTTAACTTGGCCATATTTCATTTAACGCAGTGGCAAAACAAAAAAACAAAAACGAAACAAAAAAAAGCACAGTATGCGGGAAAACGCTGGCTAGTTAAATACCTTTGCTGCGAGACGTGTAAAAAGGTAGTAAAAAATCACCAAAAAGGTGTGTAGACCAAGTGGTAGGTAGTAAATAGTTGTAGGTTGTTAGAAAAGACGTGGAAAGGTGAAAAATTCCAGCTAAAGAATTTTACGAACAAGACTAGCATATAACACGAAAAAGGTACGTTTAGCGTAGAGCAAAAAAAAAAATATATAACAAAAATGTGGTAAAAGCAAAACATGAAAATATTTTCGCGCATGCAAAACTATTGTACTTACTCACACACACACACACACACGCGCGCGCGCAAGCGAGAGGTTTCATAGACATATCAAACATTTTACTATGGATTTATAAAAAGCACCCACCCAAGTTGCTGCTATGAAAATATTTTTCGGCCTACAGGCTGTAGGCGACACACTAAAAAAATGCCTTAACCTTAAGCAGTTCAAGCTATTTAAGTCGGAAAATTTAACAACGCCTGCCAACCAAAACTTATAACAGCCAGCGCGCCTTAATATTTACTACTAAAAACAGAAGTAAGTAATAAAAACAGCCAAAACATACTCGTAGAAGTTAAAGTAATTTCATGCATATAAAAATAAGAAAAACAAGGTGTGATTTAGCTAAAAATTTAATATTGTGCCAACTACTTGTTTGCCACCTCTACTGAAAGCTTAAATTGCATGCAAATGGTTTACGGGTTAGCAAAGCAAGTGCAGTACAAATTGCTATGAAGTTCACTCTATAAACTAAATTTTTTTTAATCAAAAGTGCTCTCAAAACGCATATTTTGCGTTTTAAAACAAAAAAAAAAAACGTGCGCTGACATCATGCATGACATGTCCGCAAAATGTCATGTATGGCTCAAAATGCGTAAAAACTCTCATTTCGCATTCTAAAGCAAAAAAATATTTTTTTTTGTTTTTCGCGAAAACTAACAACAGAAAAAACATGATGCTACAAATACGAAAAAAACTCTAGAAACATTTATATCTAACTTTAAGTTATACCTTCCCAAAATCTAGTGATATTTCCGAACTATTTGTTGCGTGATTTTGTAATGTTTTTGCTATCATTGATACATTACTATGTTGCTGTCTTGTATGGATTTAGTACTACAACTCAATTAACAAAAATTACACACATACAAACAAACATAAACAATTCTAAGTAGGTAACATATGTATGTAGTATTGCAACAAAACGCTGCAACAACATAACATAACAGTGGCAAAACAAGGCTTTGTAAGTGATTGACATGAAGATGAATGAAAACGTCTTAATATGCCACAAACGGCAAAAACAAACGACTTTTCATAGTAAACAGTTTGCTGCATTTGTTTGCGTGTGTGTGTGCGTGCGTGTTCTCTCTATAGGCGCCGCTACTCAACCGCAATAAAACAAAAAAAAAAAACAAAAAACATATTCGATTTGACTGCGTGCAGAGTAATTGCTTTTGTGTAGTTTATGCCGCCAGAAGAAGAAAGTATGGAACAATGGCAGGAGATCATAGAAGTTGGGATATGAAGGCGGCTGGCTAAATATTAGACCAGCAGGCAGGCATGCAGGCAGGCAAGCGCACAATCAGCTGCTGCTACAGGAGAATTGAATAACCTCCTGCGGCTAAAATGCCACAACTGTCTGTCGCAAGAGCAGCTCATTAAATGGATACTACTTTGTATTATTTGTGCAACAAATGATTCTTAGCCAACTACTTGGCTTGTCTATTGGCTCTACTACTCATAGAATCATTGTGCCACTCGAATATGTGCTGAGTAATTTTCTTAGTTAGCCGAAAGTGCCTGCTGCTGCTTACATTCACTGTTGATGAGGATCAACAGTGGCTGAGTGATAATGAGTGTAGGTGCAGTGAGCGACACAGCGTGAATGCAACTGATGACAGTGGTAGACAAATTCATTGAATGGAGGGATAATAGTGTGGAGAGGAAAGACTAATGAAGAAGATAAGCGTTACAGTGCGTTGAGTATAAAGAAAGTAGATGCTTTGGAAAGAGAAGACAGCCAGCCAGCCAGCCAGCAGCAAGTACCGCATGCTGCGAGCAAAATCCTTTGGGCACCGACAACAATAGCGCGCCAAAACCGAAAGAGTGCCGTATTGTGGTTCCCAAATATTTTAGGCGAAAATAATCGGTATGAAAATAGTAATAAAAAGTGGGGGAAACAATTTTTTTCATTTTTATTTAGTTGTATTGAAATTAAATTTTAATTCTCAGGCTATATACTTGAAGGCGTTCGCGAGCTCCCTTTTTCCACTCTACTACTTCTAGTTAACTTACATGTTATCGAAACTACACGCATGTTTACAATGAAATTGTTATAATAGAAATTAATGTCAACTATGGCAACCCCCTGCTGTTGCGCGGAGGCAGACAGCCAGCCTTTACAAGGTGGTTGGAAATTCTTTTTTGGGGCTAACAGAAAATAGGAAATAAAAAATCATATAGAAAGGAAAATTCAGTTAGTATTTGGAAAAACTGCGTTTCAAAGTGAGCAACAAAGCGCCAACCGAAGCAGGACAGTAAGAATTGTAAGAAGCAGTAAGGCGGTTAAACAGATTTCGTTGGGTATTCGAAGGGCGTTGCTGAATGGCGGATGGCAACAATGGGATTTACGACAAAGCCTAATTTCTTTAGCAGCCAAAAAAAAAAAAAAAAGAGCAAAGAAGATATTTCATGTAGGTTGCTAGAATGAAAATGTTAGAAAAATGTGCGTTGTTTTGTAAGTAAATTTGTATAGCAGACGTAGTGCAAGACAGGTCAGCCATACGCTCTTTCGCATCAATCAACTTAAGGGCCTTAATATTTAATAAAAGGAAATGTGAAATGGGTAAGAATATTTTGCAAGATCATGCGTGATCATTTTAAGCCAAAATATTAAATTCCAATATACTTAGACGATTCGAAGTACCAAAAGTCGTGTCAAAGGCTTGCCCTCTAAGAGACTGCTTGCTGTCTAATTAACTTGAAATTTTTATCAAAATGCACGCTACTCATCTTCGTCGGTTTGAGTCAAATTGTAATCCATACATACAGTCCAATTATTTAAAATCATATCACCTGTTTAATGATGATTATTAATTCTACTAATTGCTTAATCGATAATTGTGTTGTTGGAAAGTCGTTGACTGACTAATTGTTATTTTTCATTATAAAAAATAGTCATGATTAATTTTTATTAAGATTAGAATAAAATATTGGCAATTGATCTTTTTGATACTTCTTGATTATTTTGTCCCAGCATTATTCTAAATTTTGTATGATTAATTTTGACTTTTCTTAATTTTTCGATGCAAAAATAGTCCTGATTAGTTTGTATTATTTGTATGTGTATTTTTTTTTACTAATGATTACACAGTCCAAAACGAAGTTGTTAGAAAGTCGATGAATATTTGATTAGAATTTATACTTTACATAGACAAGTGATTAGTACTCGCTAAAATTAGAAAGGAAAAAAAAAATTAGTCATGATTAATTTATAATTTGACAATTGATTATTTATCTTGATTATTTTATAACACCACTATTTGTGTTTATGTTTATGATTATTTTTCTTTTTTCTTTATTATATTCGATTATGAAATAGTCATGAAATAATTCTATTAAAATAATTTCATTATTGATTATTTTGGGCTTATCTCGATTATTTTTTATTAATTTATTTCAATTCGTATGATTACTACATTTTTGACTTTACTTTATTATTGAAGATTAAAGAAAAGTCATGCATAATTTCTATTCAAATAAAAGAAACAAATTGTTACTGATTATTTCTGTTTGCTTAAGTACTCTTGGCTATTCTGGCTTATTGTCATGATTAATTGCTGTCAAAAGAAAAAAATAGCAATTAGAAAACTAATTTGCTTATTTTACTAATTTTGATTAATGATTCGATAACTAAATTTTGCTTTGCATAAATAATTGTTTAAAAATAGGCATAGTTAATTTGTACTAAAATTAAAAAAAATTTTTTTTAATTATTTGGCAATCGATTATTTTGGATTTCTGTCGATTATTTTACATTTCGTAATTATCAAAAGAAATGTTGTGATAATTTTTGATTTCTATTTTTAATCACTTTTGATTTTCTTGATTTTATCATTTCATTTTCATTGATTATATTCGATTTGCTTGGGAGCTTTTAATTTTTTCTGGTTTTTTGAATAAGAAAATAGTTCTGAATAATTTATGCTCAAAAAATTCAAAAAATATTTTGACGATTGACTATTATTGATTGTTTCTTGATTATTTTTAAATTAAAAATATTTTTTTTTAATTTTTTATGATTATTGATATTTGTTTTTGAGAATTTTGAATTATTTTTGATAACTGAATTTTTTTATGAGTTTTACCCTCTAGCTATTTTAATTTATTGTTTACGATTTTTTTTAGTTTTCTTATTTATTTTCGATTTATCTTTATTGTTGATTATTTTATATTATATTTGATTTTTTTCTGCTTGTGGAAATCAGCCTGTTAAGGAAGAGGGAACTTCTAGACTAAAACTTTAACTTTTTTGTTAGAAAATTTAGAAAAAAATGCGAGGGGAAGTCCTGTGTAATATCAATCTTATTGCGGATATTATTGATTGCTTTTAAAGTGACTGAACCTTTCCCACATTACTGACACCATAACTGCGCCACAAACTCAAAGACATCCACAAATTTAATATGCTGCAAGCAATCATCAATTTCTTTTTTTCTCCGCCAGCCATGCGCCTTCACCTTTTCGTCAAGTACTTTCGGCTCACGCCATTTGAAGCCTTTCTTTTGTAGATTTTTTTTTTAAAAAGATTTGCCCAGCTAAGATGCTTAACTGTGCGGTTGCGCAGTTACCGCAGCCACAAATAAAGATAAGAGCCCACAGAGAAAAAAAAAAACAAAAATAATAGAACTTCCCTTCTACGCCAACACTTTTCTTTGAAGAAAATCTCCCCCAAAAAAGGCACATACAGCGGTAAATGACAATTGTCAATTGACAATTGACAGCAGCCGCTAGAGTGCCAGCATACAATGGCGAACGGTTGTTGTTGCTGTTGTTGTTGTAGTTGTTGGAGCTGACAATTGTCGGCATCAGCATTGACACTCGAGTACACGTGTACTGGCAAATCTACAGTGTAGCTGATATGTAAGATATGAGACTAAAAGTGGCTTAGCAGCTGGAAGTGGATTGCGGGTAGTGCAGTAAAGAAAAAAAATTTAAAAAAATAAAAAAAATTGTGTTGTTTTTTTTTGTTTTTGTATAGCATGTTCAACGCCATTGTCGCTTGCCTTTAGCATGCGCTGAAGCGTGTGAGCAGGTGTTGGGCTACATTTCTGATATGCCTTAAAGAGATTTTTATGTTAGACAAAAAGGCAGTTATTTAGATTTAAAAAAAAATGCAGTTTTGTTTAGCTACTTCAACAGCGATTATTAGCTGGTATTATGTTATGTGCACAGTATTGTTTGCTGCTGCTTTTGATACAATTTTGCAAAAAAAAAAAAAAGAAAAAACATTTTTTTTTTTCAGTACTTTAATTCTGCAAGCAACTTATAAGTGTTGGCAAACTAACCGCAAATTAAAGCTAAAATATAAGTTTTTCAAAAACAAAAGGTCTAACTAAAGCGACGTGCATTCGAAATCAAAGAAGAGAAAAAGGTAAACAAAAAAGATTTTGTGGTTAGAAAAAAATATGTGGCAGCTAAAATGACATTCCTATATTACACACACACACACACACACACACGCACACTTGCATTACGTTTGTTTACATGTGTGTGCGTGCAAGTGTTTGGCAACTTTGTTGTTATTTAACAAATATTTGCATAGCTTGTTTACTTACAGTTGCGCTTGATGTTGTTGTGGTTGTGAAATTTAAGTAGCTTAATGGCGCTACAAAATCAGCGTGCCACAAATGAAAACAAAACGGTCAACAAAGCAAAAATAAAAGCCAACTAGTGAAAAATGGTGTAAATAAACGAAAATGGAGGGAAATGTGAGTGCACTTGTAGTGGCGTTTCTATGTTGTTGTTGTTGTTTTTATTTATACACTTATAGTATGTGCACTAGCATTGCGTTAAGTTGGCTTTGCATTGAATGCAGTGCGCAAGCAAATATTTGATGAACTATGTGGTTTAACAAAAGTGGCTCTGAACACGTAGAATTTAGAAAAACCAACGCATTTGCGTTGAGAGTTTGGTTGTTGGGGAAAGAACTTTTTCTGCATTACATCTCCTTACAGTTTGTTAAATTAAATTATGCCACAAAACAATTAAGTTTTCCATTGAAAGTGAAAAAAGCGCATGCATCTATTTTTGCATAAAACATCTAAATACGCAAGCAAGACATATTGATGGCATGTCTTGCAAGATGTCATCAATCTATATTTTGCATTAATAATAAAAGTACAATCATTTATGAATTTTTTTTCGTGGTGTGAGATGCCACCACGATCTCTCGTAACCATTAACCCTGCTGTTAGGTTAAGACCATTTGGTACAATTTTTTTTTTGTTTTCTTTGTAACTTTGGAACGGTGATATATACTGTCTAAATTTTTCAGCTCAGGTGGTCTTTTTAAAAACAATATTATGTGCGAAAATTTAATTCTCTGACTTAAAACTGGACTAAGATAAATTGAAAATTACGAATCTTAGGTTAAGGGACCATTTGGTCCATAGTATATTTTCTTTGATTTTCTTTACATTAATTTTCCAAAAATAAGTATTTATTAGTTTGTTCGATATTTTTTGGCACTACATGATGAGCAAAAAAATGTTTTTCGGTTGGTTTTGCAAATAAACGCACTGCAAATGGAGCATTTTACATCAGACTTAGACTTGCAGCAACTACAAATTCCTCGCTTTCGAGCTCCTGAACTAGAAGTATTTTTAGAGCAGGCCACTGGTGCTGGGTTTTACCAGAGATGAGGAAATAATAAAATAATAATATTTAGCAAGTATTGAACCAAACTAAATATAAAGACTAAGATTAAATTGTTATTTTGTATGAAAACTGCAGTATGGGCCAAATGGTCCTCTAACCTAAGATTCGTAAGTTTTTTTTAACCTAACAGCAGGGTTAATGCCAGGCTTCAACCTTCCAACTGCATTAATGCACTAAATGTGTCGCCATATACGAAAGAACAAGTAGCTAAAGTCGTCTAAAGTAAGGTAAAATATTTGCATGAGCCAACGAATGTCAACTACATACAATAAAAGCCAAACGAATCGGAGACAACAATAGCAAATGAGTGATAAAATTAAAGGCCAGTAGCTGTTAATATGTTCCAAGTGATTTTTTTTCTACTCTCTACCCAATGCAGCGATGCTAAGTAGTGAATGAATGCGAAGAATGAAATGAGGGGTAGAAGCGGTGAAAAATTAATATAGTACACTGTAAAACCAGTGGCAATGGCGGCTAATAATGAACCATTGCACACACAAACACACACGCACATGCACACTTAGCCGTATCGTAAACTATAAAAGACAAAGGAGAAAAACCAGCCACACAATCTGCTGAAGAAGCTGGAACTTGACGACGACAAAAACAACAAACACAAAGACGGGCGAAAAAAAAAAAAAAACGAAAATTAAGTACAAAAGCGACATTAATGCGAACAAAGCAAATACCGCCGCGCTGAGGTTGGCATAAAAAGCGGCGGCTGCTGCTGCTGCTGCTGCGAACGGCAAAAATGCAGAGTAAGCGTAGATTGGAGGCAAGGAGCATTGCCAAGTGCAAATATGTATATAACTGATGATGGAAGGCCGAATTACAACGGCGCCGGCGTCAGCGCGCCTATTAAAAAAAAAATGATAATAATAGTAAAAAAACAAAAAAGGAAAAATTCAAACTCGTGCGCCTGAAAGAGCTGGCTATGTAGTGCAAGTGTGTGTGTGTGTGTGTGTGTGTGTGTGTGCGAAAGTGATGCCGCTATGTGGTGGTGGTATGTGGCATATGGCTGACAGGAAATTTGTATTTGTCAATTATTTGCCAAGCAGATAAAGTGATTTCCTTCGTATTTATTTGAACAAAAGAGCAAGTCAAGTGGTATGGGAAAAAACAACAAGTTGCTAGAAGCACAACAAATATTTTAAACGACACATACGCGCTGCGCAAATATACCAAGCATTAGCTGAACAAATAAAAAAAATTTTGAGTATGAATGCAGCCGGGATACTCTTTTAGTTTGCGGCCGCACAGCATCTACATAGCAACTATGGCTGTGCACAGTAATAGGTAGGTAACGCGACACATATTTACTAGGTATACTATTATTTATTTCCATAAGTTGCCTAAGCGACAGTGACAGCATAGTTTTAGGTGCCAGTGTGGCGCGTAAAGCCTGGTAGCCGCCGTGAAGGTGTCTGGCTGTCACCTATGCAGTTGTTTTTTGTTAATTAAAAAAAAAAAAAAAATTGTAAATAAGCGAAGATAAAATAAAAGCTTGAAAGGGAAACTGAACTATTGAATAAATAATAGTTTGCTGCAGCATAATTTTTATAAATTTATAGTGGCGCTATACAAAGTCAGCGATTGTTTAATAATACGCTCTGTTCTTTTTGTGTTTACGCGACGCAGATGATGTAACTATTTATTTAGGCACTGCGTGTCAACAAGCCAAAAGTGGCTGGCGCCAGTGTCACTTAGTTTGGTAGCTTCCATATTACACTCAAGACAGGTTGTAAATAAAAGTTATCATTTTGTAGTGAAGTAATAAGTAGAATTTAATAAATAAAAATTACTACATAAAAATAAACTAGTAAAGTTAAAGTAGAATGCCTGTCAAACTAGGTCAGTACAGATTGCTTGCTGAGAAATCTGCAGACGATATAATATTTTCGGGTTTTTTAAATTAAAAAAAAAGTTAAAATCAATAAAAAAAAGTGTAGTACGTCTTCAATATATGTATAAATGATTCTTCTAAGTACCCACTTTCAATTTCCTTTTCAGTTGGTTGTAGCTGAATTACCGAAAAACTCGTGCATGACTTATTAATGACATGTCTTGCAAAATGTCATGGACGCTTTTTTAATTTATTTTTGTTAGATTCATTAAAAAACATATAAAATATTGACATATCTGAAACATTGAAAAATATATGCACGACATGTTAATTTTCTTTATTATTAGGAAAATTTTAGTTTAAGGGGTTATATACAAAGTTGAGGTGAAAAAGTGAGCTAAGTTCGTGATTTTTTTTAAAGGTTTTTTGCAAATTTTAAAGACAGTTTGTTGGTAGTATTATTGAAGAAAAAAAACAAGTTAAATTTCAAAAAAATATTTAAAATTTTCCGAGTTAGAGCCCATCTCCCGAAGCGTGTTTTTTCTGTAGAGCCTTGCCGTTCACACTCTCCAAGCCGAACCGCTCAACTGAAATCAAAAAGGTACTATAATTATTGAAGAGAAATGTATTCTTGTGTACTTGAACGAACCGACTTCCAAAAAAAAATTTTTTTTCTGAAAAAAATTCATGGTTTTCAAAAAGTCAATTTTTTTGTTGCTCAAAAATTAAAAAAAAAATTTAGTGCAAAAAATCGAAAATTTTCGGATTCAAAAACGATCGTTCAAGTACACAAGATTGTAAATACGAATAATTATAAAAAAAATTATGATAATCGGTTTATAAGTTTTTGAGTTATCGTGTGAACGGCAACGGTACTTTTCAAAAAATGCCATTCCGAGATAATTGCGTTTTAAGTTTTGTTTTAAGTTAATTATGGATGGGTCCAGTTCGCTACGAACGGCTGTAATTTCGAATCTAGTGATCCGATCTGGATGAAATTTCGCGCTGATATTCTATGTACTTTTAGAATATGCAATAAAAATATTTTCGATTTTTTGAGCCCCAACTTTGTATATAACCCCTTAAGGCATATTTCTTAACAAAAGCTAAGCGAAAAACCAGCATTAAACGCCTGAAAATATTGTTTTTTTTTGTTTAATTTTTTGTCGGCATTTGTAAAGATTTCCCCGAACATAGTTTTATGGTTACTGTTTATTGACATAATTTAGAGTTGTTTTTATTGCGGTTTTTGCTACTTTTGGCGAAAGTTAACACCCTTCTTGTAGGCACTGCTTTCTTTTGCGCAATGCGATACTTTTCTCTTCAAAAAATTTCTGCTAACCGCAAAGCATAATCCGCTATTGAGAGTTGCATATTTCGCATGCATACTTGAAGAGAAAGCCAAAGGAAGTAAGCTAATATTTCTGGGGTTTATTAACCGCAAACACAGGTACACAGGTTGCCTTGCCAAAATTATTTAAATTTTTTATTGCAAGGCAAGTTTGGAACTTCCGGCAGACAGAAATTAAGATACTTAGAGTTATGTAGCTATATACAAAAAATACTATGAGAGAAATAGCGAAGTGGGATATCATACGAAAGGTGTCAGTAATTTTATTTGTTTCAATATTAATGAAACACAACAGCCGCGCCAAGCTTTCGCCATTGAGAACACCCACTTTTATTTATCATAATCGAAAATAAATCGTACAAAAAGTTCACTAACCTTTGTGACCAAAAATTAATCGAGTTTAATTAGTTTTAATTTGATTGCATAGTTATCAGCTTAACGCAGACGAGTGAATCGAAAAGTCACAGACTGTCAAATGACACGCAAAGCTAGAAAGAAGCAACAGCCAAAACCTAATCGACCAAAATATGGGTACAAGTAGTAACAGTAGCAACCAGAAAACCAAAAAAAAAAAAAACAACAACAACAACAACTGCGGCAAACAAGCATTTCAAGTTAATTAATTGAAAATATTCATCAAAAAAAAACGAGAAGCGAAAAAAGTGGAGCGAATTAAGCGAGTGAGGCATACTTTCGGGCGGCGGTGCCGGTGGCGGTTGCTGCTAAAACGGGCGGCGAGTGGGCGAGTAAATTAATTGCTGTCACAGCAACGCATAGCGTTCAAATATAACGCATACGCATACAACAACTAAATAAAACACACGCCAGTTAGATGGTGGAAATTTTGATGATGGTGCCACATTGCCGACCTACATACCTTCAGTGTTTGACAGCTCTCAGAATTTATGCAACGTAAAATTTGCGTTGACATTTTTATTGACTAACAAATGTCATTTTCGCGCAATCACATACAGACGAATAATTGACGAATACACAACTTTGTGCTGTATATATTAGTGATGGAATGTGCAATGTATTTTTGACACGCAAAATTGATGTCAACACTCATTAGCCTAGTGACGCATTGGCAGCCAATTGCGTAGTGTGTTTCAAATATGAAGCATATCCCAAAGGGGCAACTAAAATTTTGGAGTTTATAACATTGCACGAAGGTGGTGCCTTTCGATTTTCAACTGATTTCCTATTCCCAATTTTTAAGCATTTTTGTGGTAAATATTTGTTTTTATTAAGCTTTGAGTTTGGTTAGAATATTTCTAATGACAAAAGTGATGTAATATTTTATTAGCGGAATATTGATTTTAAGTTGAAAATAAAAACATAGAGATACTGGTAGGCATTTAAAATGTTTTAAGAGATTTATAGGCTTCAACAAATAATGTCTTAAAAATTTAAAGAAGTATATTATTAAAACTAAATTAATTAGTTAAATTTCAATAAATCATTCTAAATTTTTAAGTGTAAGCTTAAAAACTCTTTGAAAATCCTTCTGAAAGCCGAATTTTTACTCCAAATTCAAAAGCTTTTGAGCTTTCACTCCAACTTTAAAATCTTTTGAGCTTTCACTCCAATTTTAAAAGCTTTTGAGCTTTCACTGGGCTTTTTATATTTATTAAATAATTTTTCGGAATAACTTATTGAGTTGACTAATTTTTTCTAATTAAATTGTTTACTACTTTATTTTATTTAACAATTAGCACAACGTTAAAATCGTGCTAACTAATATTCCAAATTATCCCGTTATTTTAGTTCAATTATATAACCTATCAGCATACCGGTCCAATAAAAAGAAAACTTTCTAAAGTTCTAAGTGTAAGTTTAAAAGCTCAGGGAAAATTCGAGTGGAATTTCAAATGCTTTCGAAATGAAAGTGAAAGCGTTTTGCATTTGTTTTCGTTTATTTGTATTTTTTCTAGTTCTTTTTTAGGTTTCGTCTGTAGTTAGTCGAAACATTTCCAAAAAAAAAAAAACAACAAATCATTGTAAAAAAAGAAGTCATAGAAATATTTCGATTAAATTTTTCATAACTATTTGCTTTAAATTGCCCAAAGCAGCTTCTCATATGCGACACCTGATCTGCCCATTTACCGATAGACTCCACTTGGAGCTTGGCGCTTTATACATTTTTTTTTAATTTTTTCTTTGGCTGTCAGCTTTTTGTTGCTAATTTTTTTTTTTAACCTCAATTTTTGTTACACTCTGCTTCTTTTTATTAACTGTCGTGTTTTTGCGCCTTGCGCGTTTGGACATGATTTTAGCGTGTCAATTTTCACTAACAGCGTAACAAAAACCTAAAGCACCAACACCAACAGCAACAACACAATGCGGCAACAACATAAAATGCGAACTAATAGAACAACAACAATGTAGCATTACAGTACATTGACAATAAAAATTCAGCATTTCTAGTGTAACTGCCAGACAACAATTTGTGAGATGCGCTTAGACGTTGGCAGGCGAGCGAATGCAACGAAGCGCAGAAGTGCGAGTAATAAAAAAGTTGCATTAAAAATAGGAAAAGTTACAAAAATCCAACGACTTAATTTGAAAAGAGTTAAGACTTATTATAGATTAACTTACATTAAAAAATGTAAAAACTATTTTTGCTTTAATTTTTGTTTTAAATACCTCTGGTTAATCCATAAATTGAAGTCTATCCACAGGCGCATGCCATCTTAAATTTTTCTAAGGCCCTGGTTTTCAGTGTGAGTTTAAATCTGTTTTTTTTAAATAACTAAATTTAAACTCGTTGTGCCGTTTTGCAGTTTATTTAATGTTTAAATGTTTTTAATTTACAATGCTGACAAATTTTTATAAACGTTGGTCTGCATTTTTTTTTTTTTGTAGAAAATAAGTAAAGAAAAAAATTCTATGCGCTTTCTAATCGTCACGCTGCCGACAATTTGTTTCGAATTAAGCAGCTCAGATTGATACTCAAATTAAAAACACAAAAAAAATATTAGAAAACTTAATTTTTAAGAACTTCTGTAAACAAAATTTTCCAACAATTTTTATTTTTATTTTTTGTTTAATTAGCTGTTTTCGTTTTCATTGTTTTTTCTTACGATTTGTTAAATTTTTTTTTTTTTTTTTACATTTTAAAGATTTCAAATTTTAATTATCCCCTACAGTTGTTTCTACAATTTGTTTAATTTGCTGTTTTTGTTAAATATTTACCTGAGTTTTCAAGCGCTGCTAGATAAATAATTAAAAACATTTATACAATAATGCCGAATTTGTATGAAACATTGTCGAATTTTTTTCTATAAGTTATGAAAAATAAGACAATTCATGAGCTTTATGTATACTCGTCCCGCTTCTTATAGTTTGTTAAAAAGTATTAGAATACTTAATACCTTAAAATTTTAAAATTTCTGTAACCAACATTTTTCAAAATATTTAAATTTTTTGTATATTGGCTTAATTATCTATTTTGGTTTTGTTTGTTTTTTCTTACGATTTGTTAAATTGAAAATAAAATAATATTTAAAAGATTTCTAGTTTGTATACTTTGTTGTTTTTGTTTTAATGTTTCTCTTACAATATTTGAAGTTAAATTTTTTTTAAATTTAAATTTTTATTTTTTACATAAAGTACTTCCACGTCATTTTTTTCCTTTTTTTTTTTAAATACCACTTTAATGCCACCTAGCGTGTTTAATGTGTGCCTTAATTTTTTTCTCGCCATCGCATATTTACGTTATCAGCTTGTCGGTGTCACAAACATGCACAATCACACTCACGCACACAAACAAAAAAAAAAAACATATGCTGCAAAAATAACTTAACATTTTTGCACATTGGAAAATGGGTTGTCTAAAAGCGGTAGCTAAAGTTGCATGTGTTGCATGTTCTAAATATTATCGCCGCGCCAGCAACAGATCTACATTTGAATTAGCGCAAATGTTCACATACATACATTGTATGGCTGTATGTGTGTATGTATGTATGTGGACTCATGTACACCTGGGCGCTGAAGCATTACGGTGTTGGCATGAAATTTTCAAAAAAAAAAAAAAAAAAAAAATACTAGTGACTCAGAAACACTACAAAAATCAGAAAAGTTGTTTGTTTTTTTTTTTAAATATCCCATAATCAAAAACAACAGCTGCACAATACTCGCAATAATTTGCACGCGCCAAATGGAACGACAACGAAAAACACTTTACTTTAATCACCTCGCTAATTAACGCAAATAACCGTGAGCGACGACAAAAACCACGGCGATATTAAACAAAACAGCAATGGCAGCAACAATAACAATATGTGAACATCCGAAACAAAACTGCAAAACAAACAATAACACTACTTATAGTACATAAGCTGGAAAATCACTGGGATATGAAAATCAAAGTAGAAAAAAAAAACTTGCAATTTTAAAAGCAGCTCATATTGCTCCGCCGTTGGCATTGTCATTATTTGTTGGTGCATCCAGCAGTAACAATAACACACTTTTATAGAATAACAAGCGTGCATGCAGAACTAACAATAACCGGCAGTGTATTCCTTGAAAATAATGTATTTGCATTTATTGCTGTTATGGCTGTTAACTGTAGCATAACTCAGGGCGTTTTGGAGTTTTGAGTGAAAATTGAGGGAGAATTTAAGTGAGTTACTAAAAAAAAACTTGCGCTGGTGTAGGATTTAAATCGTGACGTTTATTGAATATAGAAATCGAAAAATTTTTCAAAAAATTGGCATAAGCCTAACATATTTTTAGGCGCTTTGGAATATGAATTTTTGTACGTAAATTATTTGAAGAATAGTGGCAACTAAAAAATTAATGGTATAAGCTTAGGCGGGCAGAGCATATATTTAAAATTCTTACGCACCACTTGAACGCAATTATTGTAATAAGTAACAACATTTTTCTGAACAAAAATAATGCGGAATTGAAATATACAGTAATTGAATGATGTGTAGTTAAAATAACAGCATATTTTAGGTGTCTGGAGAACTAACACGAGTGTGATTGTACAAAGTTAAACTGGCAGGGGTATTCAAAAATAAGTAAGCGAAATTCACAAAAAATATCTTAGCTGCTTTATTAAAAAATAGATATTGCCACTTTCATAAGCGCTTTAAATCTAGTTTATTTTGTATAAATAAGACCATAAAAGTGTAATATAAAGAAAGAAGTTTTTTTTATATAAAAACCAGCAAATGTCAGTTTGTGAAAATCTTTAAAAAAAATCAAGAGAAAGCTTCCTAAAATCCGAAGTGAAAGCTCTATATATTTCGAAATAAAAGTGAAAGCTCTGTAAAGTAGAATTCCAGTTTTATGTAGTATTCGAATTTGAAGATAATTAGTTCAGTTAGAGCTTCCTAAAGTGTCAAGTGAAAGCTCAACATATTTTGTAATGAAAGTGGAAGCTCTTTAAAGTAAAATTACGATTTGACTATTAGAATTTGGACGTCTTTTCTACAGTTAAAGTTTTCGAAAGCTTCAAAAAATTCCAAGTGAAAGCTCAAAACGTTGAGACATAAATGTCAAGGCTTTATGGTGTGTCATTTACTCCAAAAGCATGGGCATTCTAGAATTTTTCCGATTTAAATTTATTACATGAAAACTCCTTATTCAAATGCAATATAATTTTTGTGTACTTAAATCGATTTGCTGTCGAAGTTTGACTATTTCACTTACATCTAATAGCTCATGTCTTGCTTCCTTCTTTACTTTGCCTGCACAATGTTCAACATTTTCCACACCGAGATTAGCCTTTTGTTGTTAATGGTTCCTTACTTAATTAACTCATTTCGTGCACAACTTTAACGAATTATCTTCCTTTTAAGTTGACAGTTATCGCTTTTTTTCTATGAGTTTAATGACTTTTCTCAATCACTGAACCTTGCTTATTAAATTACCTGCGATGCACAACCAAATGTATATGTGAACATTTTCTTTTTTCCCCTATTCCCTAAAGACACTTGCTATACGATTTTTTCGTTGTTTTTTGTTTTTTTTTTTGGGTTTCGGATAGTAAAGATCAACTCCTCATACTTACCTTGTACATACGTATTGAATCATAAATATTTAAATTTTCGCCGTCATTAGCTACAATAAGGCTCCATAAGAGAAAAAATAACTATAAATGTAGATACCAAAACAGGTAGTTACAAAGTTTTTTTTATTCTTCGTTGACTACCGTTGAAGATTTTCATTAATTTGACTGGATCTTTAAGCGGAGATTACAATTAGTTGAGTTGCAATGCCATTTGGAACACACGCACACGAGGAGTTGGTGAGAGCCAGGAACTTTATGCCGGGTGGTCTTCATTAGTGGTTCTAAATGAAAATTTATTGAATATGGAATAAATTAAATTAATAAAAAGTGAAGGCTGTTTTACAAGTATAGCGGCTTGCTGGACAACTGGAAAATATATGCAGATACATAAATAAAGAATTTTTATATTAGAAAAATAAAATAAAAAGACTTTTATAAAATAACAGTTAAATAAAGTACGTCACTTATCTTCTTTTTTTTAATTTTTTACCGCACTTAATGGTATTAACATGATGAGCACACAAATGTGTAAAGCTTTTAAAACCTAATGGCTTTCAAAGTTTATTTAACATTACTATTTATATGCGGCATTTATTTCAAGATTTATACTTCAAATAAATTATCTTAACCTACTGGCTATAACAATTATTTTTTTTTTTGTTGATTCAAAGCTAGTTCAACTTTATTCTTGCAAAATTTATTAAGTGAAAGCTCTTGAGATTTTATTTAATTAGTTTATAAAACTGATTACTTACCAAAGAACTTTCACATACTAGAGTTCATTTCATATGACTAAGAATGCGGAATTTGAAGATCTGAGTAAATAGTTATAAAAGAGTTGGAAATATTTCTGCTAATTTAATTTTTTTTATCGGATTTAAAATGCTATGAAAAAATACCTTCAATGATTTTAGGTTGCTTAGCTTTCACACAACTAGCAACAGAGCTTTCACCAGCATGCTAAAGCTTTGAAAAATTCATAGGTGTTTTCATTGAAAAGCTGATATATCTTAGCTTTCCTGAAAATTTTAAAAGTAGCTAAATATATCCGTCTTATACGAGCTTCTTAGCCTTCGTTAAATAATTATAGGGTATTCTGTCTTTATTCGATAGCTTTCATCAATATCTAACAGGCGAAGAAAGAAGCTCGTTCTAAAATTTTTTGCTGCTTTCAGATTTATATTTCGTTCGCCTTTTTTTCAATTATGCAATTTTGTTATTGAAATCTGCTTCAACAATATACATATGTCTAATTATTTTCGAATGTAAAAATGTACATATTTTAGGCCCACAAAAAATTGCGATTTACAACTTTTTTTTTTAATTTGAAAAAATCGTTTTATACATATTTTAGTTTTGAGTAAAAAACTATTTCGAGAAAAAAGTAATTATTATTTCAAAACATTTTTTATTGAAATTTGCTTGGACAGTAAGTTTCTTAGTATTTTTTAAATTGAGAAATTAACATATTTTTCCACAAAAAAAATTACAAATTGCAAATTTTTTGCTCAGTTTAAAAAAAGCGTTTAAACACATTTAAGTTTTAAGTATCCAATTTTTCCGCAAAAAGTAATTATTATTTTAAAAAAAAATGCATCAATAATTTTTGTAACTTTTTTTGTTTTACAAACATATGGTATAATTTTTTTTATCGATACCTAATTACTTTTCGAATTTAGAAATTTACATATTTTTTGCACAAAAAAAAATTATACAACTTTTTTCAGTAAAAAAGCGTTTTATAAGTGTTTTAGCTTTAAATAAAAAAAGATATCCGGCCAACAGGAAATATTTTTTTCAAATAGTTTATATCGAAATTTGCTTCGGCAATGAATATCAAATTATTATTCGCATTTAGAAATTTACATATATCTAGTTGCTACAAAAAAATATCAAGTTTCTTTCAGTTTAAAAAAATGTGTTTTATAATTGTTTTAGTTTTAAATAAAAAACTCTGTCGGGCAAAAAAAAACTTATGCTTTCAAAACAATTTCTATTGAAATCTGCTTCGGACCGTAAATATTTAACTATTTTTCGACTTTAGAAATGAAAAGATTTTTTTGCCCTAAACAAAAACTTTAAAAAATGTACCCTGTTTAAAAAAAGCATTTTATGCATATTTTAGTTTTAAGTATAAAGCGATGTAAGTGAAAAAAGAATTCTTCAAAACAATTTTTTATTAAAATTGCTTCGACAATAAATCTAAAATTATTTTTCAAATTTTAAAATTTCCAGATTTTGACATTAAAATTCGTCTTATAAAGTAAATTATAATATTAAATTATAAATAAAAATCGATTGCGATTTTAGAAAAAATTGATTTTTAAAGTCTTTAAAAAATTTAGTAGTTTTTTTTTAACGAAATCATCCAATAGAATATAAATATCAATCCAGTTCCTTGCTTTCAAAATTACTTGAAATCTACACCATTTTAGTAAAATGACCTGAAGCAGAAACTGTTCTAAAGAAGATGTTGCAACTAATCCCTTCGCCGTCAGCAATCCATCACTCAACCGCACACGAAACGCCTACTGTACAACAGCCTCTTAAGCCACTTTCAAAAAAATAGGATTATCCACTGGGATAGATTACAAAACGTCAATTAGTTAAGGCCATACAGATTACGGTATATCAATAAGATTGAAAAAGAAATAGGTATTACAGATGTGTAGGGAAAAAGGTCAGTTGAATGGCAAGAAAAGAAAATGAAATAAAGAAGAAGGTAAATGCGATTTTTTGTTTGGGTACAAAAAGCGGCAGGACAAATCGCTCGCTAGCTACCAGAAAAGTATTTTCAATTTCAACTAAGGTAACAATAGAAAAAATAATGATAGTAAATGATAAGTGTAGTAAATAAGAGGGGGGGCAAAATGAGAAGAAAATTCAAGTAGTAAAATTAGGGAACAACATATTTACACGCATGAATGGCAGGCAGCCCAGGTACAATTGTCTGCTAGAAGCAATCATGCTAATGTTTTCATGTGCGTTTACTACACGTTTACTACCCCGCACATGCCAGCTGTGCCATCTATGCTGGCGTTGCAGAAGAAGCGTAGCCACCACACGCGTTTCAGTTCAGAGAAGAGTAACCTTTTGTTTTTTTGTTGTGTATTTTCCTTCTATTTATTTGCATTAACATGCGTCTCATTAATGATATTACTTGTATTTTGTATTGTTGTAGTTTTGTTGCATTTATTGTATATTTATACATTTTCTTTTTCTTTTTTTTGTTGTTTCTGGTTAAAATGCGATTATGTGGCGATTACATGCTGCGGCAAATAAGCGCCACACACGCCACCAAACCGCCATCAAATGCACTGTGCGAGTTTACCTTCTTCAGGCGCAGTACGAATATTCTCATTTAGCAGCGCAGCGCATTGTTGTAGTAATTTTTTATTCTTTTATTATTCTGTGGGTTACTCACATGCTTCATATGCCATGTCGTCAAGTCATAATTACCAAAATATTAATGAATTATTTGGAAAAATTATGTTAAAGTGCTTGTAAGTTTGGCGCGGCAAGGCGGTAACGGCGCGCGTACGCGTCACAATGACGCCTCAGTGCAGGCAGTGGTCAGCGGGCAGCAGGCGTAGTCTGCTCGGCACTTTAGTTAAAGCTAGACGCTATATGCGCGGGTGTATCGTCCGACCGTTCAGCGTAGTGGTGTAAGTAAACCTGTGCGCGCTTCACTCAGTGTGCACCGCGCGACGCGCATTTGTGTTGAATACAATTTGTAGGTGAGGTGCGCGCGCGCATTGCGTACGCTTGCGTTATAAGCACGCGCAATTGCAGTTGGGGAACAAATTCCGGGCAGCGCTTTCGTGAGAGCTTTTGAATCTTCTACCTTCTACTACCTCAGTTTCTTATTCTTATGGATTTAAGAACTCTTTGTCGATTTCGGTGGCGCCACTAGCTAGCGTCCGTTATGAGCAAACAAATGCATTCATTATTAGTCGCTGCGCGCGCGGGCGCGTTGCCATTGCACGTATTAATTTATGCCCATGTTGCATGCACAAAATATTCTCTTGGCATTGTTGTTCACATTTTTTGTAGTTTTGTTCCTGTGCGCGTTATAAATTCATTAATTTTCAGAACAAACCATTTTGTCGTTACCCGGCAAAAGGAGCGCCGCTCATTATCCACTTCCACTTTCAGCCTTAAATGTTTCTCAACTTCACTTCGAGGCATAAAAACTAATAAAACATAAATATTTATAATTTTTTTCAATTACAACAATATGCGAATTAAATTGGATTTTTCATTCAAAGAAAAACAAAAACAACAGACGGCACTTGGCGCGCATATAGAATATATTTTATGGCTTATTAAATAATTGTGGCACGTCGCTTCCAGTGAATTTTGTGCGATTTATGGCGACGCACAAGTAAATAGAATACACATTTGTACATATACATATATTTATCCCATTGAATGCTTGCCAGTGTGTGCGCTTGTTCCGCAGATGCGAGCCATTACAGCATTGCCACTTTCGCGCTTGTTGCACGTAGCAGCACTTAACGTTTAAATATTACAAATTAACAGAAATGTGCAAGGAGTTTTTTAATGTATGAAAAATATATAAAGAGTTTATTGAATTACTACATATTAAAACTTATAAACAAAAATTAGTCTGAATATTCGTTTACTAAATTCGTTTTTTATACGAAAAAATACTGAAAATATTATACCAAAAAATCAACAAAGATGGAAATAAAAAAAATTACCGAACTGCATATCAAAATTAATAAAAAATGAGTGTAAATTTTGTACAAAAAAATACTGAAAATATTATATAAAAACAATCAACAAAGATGAAAATAAAAAAATTTTACTGAACTGCATAACAAAATTAATAAAAAAAATGAGTGTAAATTTTGTACAAGAAACAAAACATTAACCAAATTTAAAATAAAACAATTAACAGAACTACATATCAAAATTGATAAAAATATTTTGAATACAACAATTTTTTTTTTTGAATTTGTCAATACTAAAACTTTTTCTATACAAAAAATTTCTGAAAGTTGTATACAAAAAAGTTTACAAAATTTCTATCCTTTTCAAATGAAATGGCTCTCGATAAAGCTTCCATATTCCAAAACTACATGTTTGAAACAGAATATGCTAAGCTTTCACTTAAGCAGAGCAGAGCTTTCACAAAAAGATAGAGTATGTAGTATGTATATGTATAATCAATCATTAAAAAAACTTTATACTGAAACTTTTTAAAATATTGAACAGATAATGCTTAGCTTTCACATTTGATGTGGTTAAGATTTTCCTAGATTTCTGTCACGTAAAGTATTGGTCAAATCTTTTCCGCAAGCGAAATTAAAATTCTTTGATGCTTTTAACTTCGCAGAAAAGCTCTCACATAGCATTCATAAGTTTGAAATATCTTTCACAAGATGGGAAGCTGTAATTGCCCTTTAGTTAGGAAAACAAAACTGCCCTGGAATTATATTCTGCCTAAATTTGTTCTTCAGTGAAGGTGCAGTGGGAAGCTGCTAAAAGTTTAGGAACCTATACTCAAAATTGTAACATCCCTGTTAGAAAAAACTAGTAAGTTTGGCAGAAAACATACAATGTAAAAAAAAACTTTTTTGGGAACTACTTTTAAAATAGTTTAAAAGTAAAGTAAGCCAATTGAATAATAAATACATTTTTAAGTTGGTGAATTAAAATTACAATTATAGTAATTGAAAACATATAAAATACTGCATCCTACGACATCGTCAATTTATACTTTAAATTTAATTTAACATCCCACTATTTGTTAAATTGATCGTCTGATTGCGAAAGCTCCAAAGCCGAATGAAAGTTGCTTCCTAATTGAAAATTTCCATAGGAAAGTGAGCGAGTTTTTCTATAGGAAAGTAGGCGTGTTTTTCTCACTAGTTGTTTTTTGAATTTAGGAATTTATATATATTTCATTCAGAATTTTTGTGTATAGCTTTCGTGAAAGTGAAACCAAAGCTCTCTGACAAAGTAAATATTCTGTATTTACCACAGTGCGTGATTTTTCGCTGTTTGCGAAAGAGAAGTTCGTAAACTGAATAAAATCTCTATATATGCCAAGAAAGAATGTATGTAAAAGCTTTACCTAAATAGGAATGCCGCCTGAGTAACACCTCTTCCACAATTTAAAGCTTTTGTTTTGATGCCTACTCCCTTCTCGAGTGAAAGTTCTATTTTAAGGTAGTGATACTGTTTTTTCTTTTTCTTCTTGAAGACCTAATGCCGAGGTATTGTACTCGCGCACATATATGTTGAAGTTTAAGTTCAATCTAACTTTTATTTAGAAAAGGAAATGAAAGTTCCTAAGTTGAATGAAAGCTCTGCGGAGGACATAAAAGGGTTTACCATATTTAAAAGCACTTCCTAAATTGGAATGTATGTTGTCCAAATACTGTCTTAAATAAAAGCTTTTGTTTTAATGCCTACCCCGCTTTCGAGTGAAAGCTTTATTAGTGTTTTTCTTCCTTATAGCGCCAAAGCTGAGCGCTTTTAGTACCAAGCATATATGTAAAGGTTAAAAGTACAATTTAAATTCCATCTAGAATTGAAAAAAAAAAAACAACAAATATTATTTAACATAAACTCGATGAATAAGCAAATATTCAATATTCAATTGCGAACTTACGGCAAGCCTTTTGTATGTATTTATTTGAAATCATATATAATTTATTATTCCTGGAGACATAAACACTTGTCAATTCTATAATAATTGTTTTTGTTGCTAAGAAAACTTCTTTAACGCTTGGGTGTGTGTGTGTGTGTGAATATGTAACACACACGCAAATACAAATCAATTCAAATTACATAATCGTCAATTATTGTTTGGCATAATTGTTTAGCCATGCCACAACTTGTCAGTACAGCAAGTTATTGTGTCATTTGTTAGCATTGTTGTTGCTGTTTATTGTTTACAGCAATGTTGCCAAATTGCTTTGCAGTTAGTAGTCGTTGTTGTTGTTTTTGTTGTTGTTATTATTATGACATTGTGCGTATTAAATTATTATGCTACGCAACGTAGAGTTGCAAGTGAAACGTTGTCAAAGCAATTATTGACAGTTGCGTGCAACAAACGCATGTACACACATATTACACATATTAGCTATGCATGTGGCATGCAACATATGTAAATATTATATTTACATTTACAAATAATTGTTGCTGTTGCAAGTGGCAGGTGGCTAAAGTTTTATTGTATTTCATCCATTTATGTATGCGGGAAAAATTCTCTAACTTTACCCGACTAACTTGCAACTAACTATAAGTTAGCAATAACAACAACAAAAATAATAAATACATACATACATATGTAATTCCCAGCGTAGGCAAGTTGATTTATCAGTTGTGTGACGAAGTGTAAATAATAGCTGCACACAACCTTTCGAATGTTGCATAGTTGTTGTTGTGTCAATGCTTTTCGTGGTGCAAGTGGCGTTGGGTGTTCCCCCACAACTTTGGCTAATTTTACCATATTTGTTGTTGTTGTTTGCTATAACTTTTGTTTTAGCATAGGCGCTGCCAACGCTTCTGGCAACTTCGATTTGCAATTTCGACGACTACGAAGTTGTAGTTAAAGTTTACCATAAATAGAGCTGTGCGGACATTTGCCTGATCCAAATTGCTTTATAATTGTCATCGATAAATCAAATTGTCGTTAAACTCACTATGAAACTTGTTGTTGTTGTCGTTGTTGTTGTTGTTAATGTTCTTTGTTATTGTTGTCATTTGCTAGCTCAATTATGAAGTTACACCACTACTGTTACTCCTGGTCTTCTGCTAAACAGCTGTTGGTGATTTGAAAACGTCTTTCACTTAGTGCTGCCACCGATTTGGCCAAATTGAGTTATTAAAACTTTAATTGTTCGCCGGTTTAAGTTTCAAGTGGGCGTGGCCGAAGTTTTGTTGCAACATGCAGGCGTTTGTGTATATCAACTAATTGCTGGCGTTTATTGACTTTTGGCTAGCGTCCGCAAACGCACACACACACACACACTCGCACACACACATAGGTTAAGGTGCAATTAGTGCAAAGCAATGGCACAAAGCTTTAAGTTGTAAGGCGTCCCTTGAAATAGGCGTGGATTTGCGATTGTAGTACCCACAGTGTGGTGCAAGGTATTTAACTAAATAATTGCAAATTTAATGTGTGCTGTGTCATAAAGTTCTAGCATAAGTTGCTGTGCCGAAAGCCTTGCAAAAAAAATATAACCAAAAAAATGGTGCTGTGGCTTTCATTCGTCAATATAGTAACTCCGATTCTTACAAATAGGTACAATAATCCCAGAGCTTTTTTTAATTTCACTCATCCAACTATGCTTTGGTTTAGGTGTTATGAACAAACATTTTTTTTTTACTAAAACTACAAAAAAAACAATTTTTTGTCAAAAAAGCTTTCTAAAGTTTTGTTACAATTTAAAACTATTTGCTTTTATAGTTGAAGAAAACTGTTCTACATATTTGTTTTGCTGAGAGTGAAAATTTCTTGAAAATAAAAAGAAATAAAAAGCTCTCTGGGTATACTGGACCAAATAATGGTTTTTTTTCTATAACAAAAATGTTGAAATTTTAGTTTGCCAAGCTTGAAATGAAGTTATCAAATATTACAAGAAAAGCTTAGCTTGAGCTTTTGTCATAATTTAATTTTTCCCAATTTTTCGAAACTTTCATTACAACCTACTTGCATTAGTAATAGTAGGCTATTAGCTGCTTTCACCCTGTTTTTAGCAGAAATAAAAAAATCAGCTGCAGAAAACAAAAAGCGCCCAAAAAGTTCCAATAAAAGGTTTGCTTAAAATTTAGCAAACTATTTCTTTCTATAGCTTAGGCAAAATATTTTAAATATTTATTTTACTAAGATTGGAAATTTGTTTGAAAATAGAGAGTATATAAAATGCTCATCTCGAGCTTTTGTTACAACGTGTTTTTAAAAATTTTTCTAAACTTTAATTTAATCTACACTAAAAAGCTCTAAGTTCTAAACATCAGTAAAATATTACTTTTTTAGTAACTGTGTAGAGTAAAAAGTGTCATGCCCTTAAGTCTTTTGTTACTAACTTCATTGTGTTAAATTTTCTTTCCCACAGTTACTGAAAAAACTTTCGACTCGCAGTCGCATTTTAAAGGCTTAGAGAAACAGAACGTTTTAAAACTAACATTTATTGAAGCCGCAAAACCTTCAGTAGACCTCTGCTTATATTTTCTTCCAATTATAATTAAACTTCATCAAAGGATTTTAGCGGATTAATAGTTTGTCTTAGCTGCTTTTGTTACCGTGAAAGCTCTTTCTTTGAGTGAAAGCTTTCTTATTTGGAGTGAAAACGAAAGATTTTAATCCAGTAAAGTTTAATTTTTTTAGTTACTTCATAAAGTGAACGGTTCCAATCCTCAAGAGCTTTTCGAGCGAAACTTTCTTTGGGTCAATTACTGAACAAACTCTTTAGAGCCATAACACCTGCAGCCTCTATGCAATAGGTATCTACTTATGTTCCGTATGTACAAACTTTAAATAAACTTCATGAAAACTTTTTAGCGCGAATAAAATTTTGCTTTAGTTATTTCTGTTACTGTGAAAGCTCTTTCTGTGAGTGAAAGCTTTTTTTTTTTTTGAAGTGAAAACGCATAGTTTTGATGTTCAATTCAATTCATTTTCGATAGATTAATCGTACAAAAGCTTCTTGTGTTAAAGCTCTTTTATTTTAAATGAAAGCCCTACCTAAATTATTATTATTATGTGTAACTTTTGGCCGGTAAAGAACTAAGTTTTCAGTAATTTTTACTACGCAGCTATGCTTTTGCAATACCTGCAATAAGCCACACAAAATCCCTAGCTTTACATGCAACAAATGCTAAGATCTCCATTTTTTAAGTCTACTTGCATTTGCTGACACCTATTGCTATTTATTTGACAGCTGCAAAACTTGCAATTTTCACTTCATTAGAAGTAAGTAAGAATAAGAAATGGTGGCCAATATGACAGCTGCCACACTTTGTTGCACGCATAAAAGTCACATTTTGTTAAAGTTTGCAAATTACTAGAGTTTTACTTTTATGACTGCTGGTTGCTAGCTAGCTCATCTTTCAAGGTACTTGTGTGTCTTGGAATTTGTAGTAATTTACCTAACCACTTACCTAACTAAGTTGCAACATTTTCCCAGCCCCACTTGCTGTCTGTTGCAGTTAAATATATATTTTCTTTTAAATATCTACAATTAGATGTGCGTTTTTGTGCTTTGTGGTATAATGCAACACTTTGCTAGGTGTTGCAAGTGAAATGAGCCGAGGGCAAAAATTTTGCTTTTAGAAATATTTTCTTGCGTCAAGAGCGGCTGGCAGCTGTCACAAGCAAACGATTTATTAGCTGGAAATGTTACATTTTCTCGCATACCTCTTTGCTTTTCGTTTTCTAACACCTTGGTAATTTTGCTACAATTATCTGCGTATGATTTATTAAATTTATTCGGCACTATGTTGTCTTGCATTATTTAGTGATTTTTTTATTTTTTTTTATCATATATCTACTTTTCTTACAAGCTTCCTATACTTGTCTCTATTCTTGCTATTCCTATACCACCTTTCGTTTTCTCTACTCCCGCTTTCATTTTGGCCTTTCCTCTTCTCTTCCTCTGCTTCCTGAGTTAGTTCTCTCCTATTCGTATTCCTCTTCATTTCCCCTAACCTCTTCTCTAACACCTTGGTAATTTTGCTACAATTATCTGCGTATGATTTATTAAATTACTTCGGCACTATGTTGTCTTGCATTATTTAGTGATTTTTTTTATTTTTTTTTATCATATATCTACTTTTCTTACAAGCTTCCTATACTTGTCTCTATTCTTGCTATTCCTATACCACCTTTCGTTTTCTCTACTCCCGCTTTCATTTTGGCCTTTCCTCTTCTCTTCCTCTGCTTCCTGAGTTAGTTCTCTCCTATTCGTATTCCTCTTCATTTCCCCTAACCTCTTCTCAACCTCCTTCTTCCCCACTTCAGTTTCTCCGCCATCCAAAATTGCGTCCATTTTGTGTATCTTAACCCAACCTCCCGGCGCCAAACGCAAATTCTTTACATGTGTGGAGGCAAGACTTGCTTTCAGCATTCAGCTTCAGCTTCTTTGCCTTTCGTTGCCCCAACCACGCTACCTCAAATTCGCTTCGCTTTTACATTTCACTATCAAATGCTTCTTTCGTGCCTCTCCGTCGGCCTGCCGCTGTCTTCTGGCGATTCCCTCTACTCCTTCCAACGCGATTTCTTCCACTCTCTCTCTCTTATTTCATTTCTCTACAGCTTCAACATTGTGCATTTTATCACACATGCACCCACTTGAGGCACTCCAGTGCCACCTTCATAACGTGCAACGCATGTGGAGCCACACACACAAATACCAACCAACTCCACTTTTCAAGCTCTCACTCTCACTCGTGCAGCATAACTTCCTTCTTGTTGCTTATTTTTTGTTTGTTTGCATTTGTTGTTATTGCGCTAATTATCGCGCCTTCTTGCACACACATATTCACACACACACACACACTCAAATACGCGCAGGCTTGCCACACCTCATCCGCAGCAAGCGAGCAGCAAAAATATAAAAAAAAATTTAAGAAAAAATTACTAAGAATGCAACAACTCTTCGACTGCATTAAAGCCATGCTGCGCGACTGCTGCAATGGCCATCATCTGCTTGTTGTTGGTCGCCATCGTGCAACATGATTCTTCCGGCGTTTTATTTTTATTTTTTCTTATTCTACTGCATTCAATATAGCCAGTACATATTGCTGCCATTTTTTGTATTTTGCTTTCTATGGCATTGCAGCAGTGACGCGGACGCAGCAAGCATTGCTGTTGCAACAACACTAAAATTTTTTTCATACACATCAGCTATATACGTCTTCTCCGGCTGCATTCTGCCACTACCTTATTTGGTGGAGCTACTGGTGTGTGTTGTGGGTATAGTTCGTATAGATGTGAAATAAAAATACGCTGAAGTGCTAGAGAATCTAAAGGGTACAGTAGGAAAAGCGCTGACAACCGACGACAGGCATGTGCACGAAAATAGCCTTTATATTTGCGTAGCGTGGCTTTACCGAGCATACAAATTTGGTTTTTTTTTCAGCGCATGTTTGAATTTTGTATTTCATAGAAGACCACTTTGAAGACAGAGCCAATGATCTACAATTTTGTCGAGTGTGTTACGATTTTTGTTCTAGTAATATTTAGGTGTTTAAAAAACCATTCGCTTATAGCTTTACACTATTAATTGTCACTCAAACATGAACCGAGATGTCTGGTAGCACCACTACTTTGGCTACCTACTAAGTTTCGTTACTTACTTTGTGCTACTTTATTTCTATATTATAACTATTACTCCCACAAATACATAGATTGGAGGCACTTTAATAACACACCCACTGCCTCACCATTCACATATTTCCTACGGGGATAGTCTCTTCTTGTTAAATTCTTAAAAATTTCATATGCAATTATGGTTGCATATTTCGGTGCCTTTGCTTCCCCCCACCAACTCTTTGCTAGTAACTTGACACCAATTCACCAATTCTTGTGCAATCGCCATGAGTTCGGCTGCTTCAAGCTTTTGTGAGTATTTGTGCGGTGGTACTAGCGTTCGGCGTGCGGTCATGAACCGAAAAAGGCTGCTTTAAAGCAGTTGAATAATTCGCGAAATTTTGGTGGAGATATGCTGCTAAAGAAACTTAAGCTTAAAAGTACCTACAAATTTAATACAATTCTAAACAAATTGGTTACATTTATATTATTAGCGTACCGTAGAAATCAAGTAGCACGCAAGCCTATCGGTAAAGTTGCCAAAAATGGACGCTTAAAACATTTCCGAGAAATTCTACTGCCACAGAATACGACGGTTTAAAGCCATTGCTCTAAAGACTTTTCTTTTTGGGAAATCGCCCGGTATATTACAACCACTATATCCGAGTGGGTATGTCCATATATGAAACTACTTAATCGCAGATCTCCAAGTGAATTTTTGTCATAAGAAAGTTTCCCGTAAAATCCATCTAATATCCGAAGGCGACTTAAAATAGCGACCACGTTGGCAAAAGGAAAATAACAAAAAAACTAGGGTAGAGCGCAAGGGTTGTATTAGCGTAGAATAAGTTCACGACGGTCTTTGTCTTAATTGGCGCTATAACCGCCCAGGCGATTTTGACCGATTTCAACATGGCGCGTCAGTCAGTCCTCTGCTTTGCTAATCAATTCCTTCTTCACCCAGCTTTTCCAACGCAGAGTAGGCCCTCCCCTTCCTCTGCCACCATCAGCGTCTGCCACCTCAAATACTTTCAAGACTGGAGTATTTTCTGCCATTCGTACCTAGCCAGTGTAGCCGCTGAATCTTAATTCGCTGAACTATGTGAATATCGCCTAAAGCTCATCACTCCATCGTCTGCGTTATTAGCCGTTGCAAAGACGTAAAGTTCCAACAATCTTTCGGATAATCTTTCTCTCGGGCACACCAAAGGCTATCTCTTCTGATCTCGATAGGCTGCTGCGCTATAAAACGAATGATGTTTATACATATGTATTCTGCGGTCTTGGTTCGTCGAGAGAGGGAGGTTTACTGCTCATTTGGCTACTCAGCCCGATGCACCAATTGTTGGCAAGAGATTCTGCTTTGGATTTCGAGGCTGACATTATTGGCGTCAATACATGCACGCCCAAAAAGGTCTCTGAAAGTACATTCGATGCTATGGAGGCGCCTCTAGGTAGCTCCAACTTCGCGCACCTCGATTTTCGAACAAGACATATTTAATTACATCATTTAAAGCTTCACACCTCGGGTTTAAGACCATGGAAACGTTAAGTGGTAGTCACGGTCGAGCTTTCTCGGTTTCTGTGGAAGGACAGGAGTCTCACATCTCCGCGCAACGAAATGAATAAGTTTTACGCTTGAACAACGTTGGGAAATAATGCATACGAAATGGATAACGATTTTGCTCGAAAAATCATATTTATTGACGAAGCGCATTATCATCTCGCCGGTTATGTTAACAAGCAAAACTGCCACAGCTAAGAGCCGCATGATAAACTATTTTTTGGGTCCTAAAATTTAAGACATGGACTTAAACGATCTTTGGTTTCAGCAGAATGGTGCGACATGCCACACAGCCTATGCCACAATCGTGCTTTTGTGTGCCAAGTTCGCCAATTGCGTTATCAGCCATATCGGCGATGTTCGTTTGCCACCTGGGAGCTGCGGTTTGGTGGCGTTAGATTTATTTTTGTGGGATGCTGTGAAGGATCGATGTTAGGCATTAAAGTGAATATTGCGCAAACCATTCGTGAGATAGAATCAGAAACCGTCACCAAGGTCTTGGATACTCGTAACTGGGCTAACAGCATGCGTCACATAACAAGATCTGGAGGTAATCGATTTACCCTTCGAATCTGAATATGCTCCTCTTTTCAGTACTGTGATAAAATATTAGGCATGTACCGCGAGACGTACACTCTGAAACTGATTTCCGTGATCTGATACCCGAAACTACACTGACAATACTAATTCCAAAAAAATAAAAATAAAATAAAAGTGCAACAACCTTGTAATACAGCTAATACACAGCAATAACAATAACAAGTGAGTGACAAGCGCAAAAACATTAAGTTCGTGTTTGCAACAACACTGTTTATGCCAAGCGACGCTGCGCCATAGTCGGCTGTTAGAAGACACGCAGATGCACGCGAAGTTTTTTACGAGTAGTGTTTAGCTGCTAAATGTTAGCGAACACCCGCCACCGAGCGACGAGCACAAAGTAAGTACATAGATGCAACAATAACTATTATTTAAAAATAACAAATTACTGCAATTGCTACATTTGCGAGAATTACAAATAACAACAACGATAAAGAAGAAGCAGAAAAACAAGTATTGGGCGTGAAGTGCGCTAAAGTGTGAGAAAAAAATCTCGAATTGACAGCAAGGTGTGTGAGGTGGCAATTGATGATTTGTTGCTGTTGAATTCTTTTTTGCACGATTTGTTTATTTTCTCACTTATTACCAAACGTGAAGTGTGCGAAATTCCAGTAAGCGTAATAATAGCGAGCGGCAGATGGAGAGGGCGAGAGAGAGAGAGAGAGAGAGAGAGATAGACAGACAGAGAGCAAGAGATGAGCATAACATAGGAAAGGTGCAATAGTTGGGTGTGGGAGTGGGTGTGCTAGCAACTGAGACTCTGGGTGTGTTGAGTTTGTAATGGGGGGAAAACAAATATGCAAATAACAATACGCGCACTCTACTTACTGAATACTTATGTACATAATTAAAACAACGAGTGCGGAATAACGAGTGAGTGCGCGCACAATGGCCAACGAATGGCGTTGTAATGGTAGCGTGAAGGCAAGAACTGTGCAAAAAATAAGTGCGAAAAAATATGAAATACTTAAGTGCAAACAAATGTACCTACGGAAGGTGTTAATTTCACGGCCGCTCGCTGGTACTGAGTGAAACGGAATGTGCAAGGTTTGCGGCGAGTTGGCGCAATGGACGCCATTATTGTTGACTTTTTAAGCGCACACGTAAATTGTTGACATGCGGAATACAGAAATGTGACGCGAACATTTAATTAGCTGCTGTAAATTTTAAGACAAGTCGATTGATTTGGAAAAAGGAGTGGTCGGCTGAAAGTGAGAGTTGGAATTTCTTTACAATTTTCATTTCTATTTTTCTTGAAACGCGCTAGGCATCTATCTATTTCTAGCGATACAATGGTAACGGAATTTGCCCTAGAGGCAAACTGGCATCTGAGTAGCGCGAACGAATGCATGAAACATAGGCTGAAGATGACTGAGGAGATGGGAATTCGTTCCAGAAAATATCATTTCATACGCGGTCGGAAGAAATAACAACAAAAAACCAATGTACTTCTAAAAGACTGCCTCTTAAAATGCCATAGATAGTCTAGGCACGGTCTGATTAAAGGATCTGATTGGATTTGCCAGAGGTGGAGATCATATTTTGTTAGGATTACAGAAAGAATGAAAGGGTTACAAAATATGCCTCTATAACGTTAGTGTAAACTTTTTAAAAGCAGCTTGTCTAAATTTGCTTCATAGATGAACTCCTTGTGAGATGAAGACCCCAATGTCGTCGCATCTATACCCAAACCGGAGATGCGTGAGAGACCAAACATCAAAAATTGTCACTTATTTTATAATAGAAAGTCCTCTATAAGTTATCCTTGTCCAATAGCAGCCTTCCAAGACTATCATGGCTAGTTAAGAGATCGTTAGGATATTCCACTGCCGAATTACAATTTGATTTTATAGGGGTTTTTTACGGCATACGTTATAGCTCAAATCAGCTGTACAAAATGAGCCGATCAGTTTCCAGCGATGCTCGTCTCGTGTGCCATACCAATTTGCTACTCTTTCTCAGCGCTCACAAAATTTTCAATCTGACGAGCTTCCTTATCTGTCAGCCAGGTGGTGATTAAGGACGCCATTCAAGCTAAAAAAAAAACTTACAATTATTGCTAATGATTTGCTTTACTAAACATTAACCGATTGGAATCCAGACCAAGAGATTGAACCAACCTTTCCAATATTTTTTTGTTGCAGTTCTTTAGATAATTATGATTCGAAATCAGCTTAGCGTGTAATTATCCGACCTTGCTCTTGCGATAAAAATTCAGCCTCTTAACTTTTTTATACGGCCGAGAAGCTCACACTGATGGAGCGGCTAATAAAAAACAGAACTTTATTTAAATTTTCGGACATTCTTTAATATCAAAGTTCAAATATTTAGTATCAATCTCGTCTGTGTAAATATTTTGGTAACCTTATTAAGTGCGCTCGCACTTTTACTGAACTCGCGTGTTTCATCTTACGCTTACACACACCATTTTGCTGTCAAGCAACCCAGAGAGCCCGCTCATTGATACCACTTTAGTTCATCTTCATAGGTTATAAAATATTTTTTCCTTTTTATTGTTTTTATTTCCCTACAAATTTTTCTGCTTCCATTACTCTCCATGCCCTTCACCACTTACTTTGTAATCACTCGATTGGCACCAGCCTTCCAACACATCTGCGCAATTTTTTCCATCATAACCTTTTCCACTCCACCTACACATTCGACAGCCAACATCCGATTGCCGGAAATCCTGTTTATGAAAAGTATCAATAATCAAAACAATCAATACAATGCCATGCAAAGTAAAATAATAATATTTCACTTATTTACCAATCTACATACGCCCAGCTAAATCTACTACAGCTTCCAAATGAATATCTGCCATAAGGAATCCAATTTTCGCGCCCTTCAATTGCTTTATCCTAAACAAAAAAAAAAACAAAAAAGAAAATGAGTACTCACTTCGAATGCATATACAAACTCCACTTAACCGCACAAATGTAGTAGCGGGACATTTTAAAATTAAAAGCGAAAAATCGCTTAGCGCTCGCTCAATATTCTCCCTTTTCCTCCCTTCGGCTCTCCCACTTCCGCGGTAGTGGCAGACAGCGCTAGAATTTTTTTTTCGTTAACTCAATGCAGCATTTCAGATTTTCAAATGCACCATTGTCATCCTGTGTCAACTACACCCTTGCACCCGATTATTATCCTTGCTGCTCCAGTCACCCTGCTTATTGGCCTGCTATCGACCGGATCGAACCTCACTCACTTACTACATACAAACATCCGTAAGTACAGCCCTTAAGCAAATACCCATACAATACACTTTGTAGCGATACAATACGATTGCACTCCATCAGCTGTTTTATGCTCTCGCTATCTCCTTCTTTCCATCTCGCTGTCGCTCTTTCCAGTGCGCTATTTTGTGGCTGTGGCCGGCTACCTTTGCCGCCGTTTCGCTTCGAGTGGGCTAATGTCTTTCGAGTGTCATTGTGTACATTTTGCACCCTGAAATTTCCTTCTTATGCCAATTTCCTCACATAAATGGCAGGCTTTTTTGATGCAACAAAGCTTTTGAGTTAATTTTTTTAGCGCGCGTCACTAATGGGATTCGCTGTATTATTTAGAGAAAAGTTTTTTTTTTTTGCATTCATTGTACCATTCCTTTTGAGCTGCTTTCGATTGTCGCCACTGTTTTGTGCTTAGCAAAATAGGTAATATTTTAAGCAAGCCTTTGCTTATTTGAGTTCTGGCATAAATTATTAAAAGTGTTGCGTTTCGCGGTTAATTTTCTGAAGATTAGGACAGGGGTTGAGTAATACTCGTATCTCAGCGATATGCTCTTTGGTCTTCATTTCGGGGTGGTTCTGCTAGTGTCGGGTAGCACTCTATAGGTTTACATGCCTAGATCTTTGCTTTTTATCTCATAGGGAGCCTTTTTCCTTGACATATTTCTGGAAGTATCGTGCCTCTTAGTTAAAGTAAAGCAGTTCCATCCGTCGAGCGGATTTTCGATATCTAAGAGTTTTTATGTGGACTCACTATACAAATCGATAACCTAACTTAAATTACCTTACTTAAATTAGCAATGTAGTCCATTCTAACTGATGGCCATTAAAAAATTCTAGTAAAGCGAAATGTATCCCTTGATTTTTCCTTCGCGCGGTAGGTCTTTCTCTTCAAGTGCGCACCACAACCAGTATCGCATTGATTACTTTCAGCGGACTTCTAAGAATTCACCCAAATAACAACGACCTATTGGCAAAGCAGGACTCATTAATGAAAATTCAGCCGGGGATATCCAATATAATATGATCTATGTAAATCCAAGGCTTAGCTGTACTATGACCACAAATTGTTATGTCATGTAATTTTGTTTTTAAAGCTGAAGCTGAAGAAGCTGACCAGTCTCTGTCGTTTTAGTTAGCCAACATCCGTTGTCTGGAAAAAATTTAACCAATTTAATCAATATACTGTGACTTCATGCCAACCCGTTCTAATTACACGAAATCGGAGCCGACTTCAGCTTATAGATTTTGTGATGCTGACTAAAATAACCAAGGCGAATACGTTGTGTATTGTGTTTGTAATTTTGCGAGTGGAATGCCAAAATCTGAATTCGCCCTGCACTGCTTATGTATTTGGGTTGTGTAAACAAAAACAATTCAGCGAATTGGGAAAGAAGAACAAGCATTCAGTTGATGGGATGCTATCACCTTGTGTCCATGCGTCCAGTTTTTGTGAGCGAAATATGGCTAATTTAAAAAAATTAAAAATAATAATAATACTTTTTGACGAAAATCCAATTCGTCCGATTGATTCTTGCTCAAGTCGGTCAGTTGAGTAGAAAAAAGTGGAAAACATCGCGGACAAGTAAAAACAACTTTCTTATTCGTTCTGACATTAGACAAGCCAATTGTGTTGAGATTTAAATTGCTGTAATCATTTATGCTATCAAATATTAGTGGCTGGGCAGCGCAAAGATTAACCGAATATTTTTTGTTTTTAAATAAATACTATTGAGATTATGTTTGGCAATGTTTTGGGCAATGAAAATAAAATGAAAAATATTAAAATCCGTAAATTTCTTGCCACTCAAAATCAGTGCAGCCATTAGGAAATTTTGTGTTTCCCAAAAATTATAAAATTTTGAGCTCATCCACTTGAGGTATAATCCAGCAGAAGAACTTAAAACGTGAATCTTTTTCTTCGTATAAACTACGCCAAAATTAATTATTATTTTTAATTTGGAAAATTTGGATTTCTGCTAATTTTCTACGCTTCAAAATGTTCTCTACAAAAACATATGATTATCTTGTACCATAGATTTCAAATCAGCACCAAAAAAAGCTATAAGATGGGGTCAGTTCCGTTTACGAAATCAAACTTGTTCAAATTTTGTAGAACCGTGTAATAAAGTTTTATATTTTCACTAGCTGACTCGGCGAGCTTCAATTACAAAAACAGGTTCTGAAATTGAATTTAATCGAACTGTAAATAAAGGTTTTAGAGATATTTCGGATACAGCGCTATCTATCGGTTCAATTTTCATAAACTATCCCTATTTATGAGGCTAAAAGACTTGTGTAGAATTAAACTAAATTCGACTTTTCAAACTCGTGGCAACCCTGTCCAAATCTGTATATATATTTTAATATAACATATAACTTGTGTATGATTTACTTTAATTCGCTTTTTTAAACAGCTGACAAACCTATACTTATCATAAACTGTTATACCTAAAAAGTATACAAAAAAAATTTCATAAAAATCGGTCTAACCGTTTCGGAAGAGTGCGACCACAAACACCGTGGCACGAAAGTTACTATATATACATAGATTTATCTTGTAGCGAATTATTTAAATCAACCTCATTTAGATTGACTCAAGCCATTTAACATTTTTTGTAAAATTTTTTCTTTTTGATTCTTATTTAATTTGTAAATGTCATATTTCGTTAAAACTTTACTACTCCACCATTTTAAACCTCATTGCCTAATTTATGGAGTATTTCGAAATTGAAGTTAGTTTTTTTTCAGCTCTTTAGCATCCGTGTTTAGTGCTTTAGGATGTTTTTATGTTCGCAATTCCTCCACGCTGATTTCGAGACTCCTCACCGCTTTTCTCTGCATACCTGCTGTGCGTCGCATCTCCACCTTGCGCTACCCATATCATCAATCTTTCAACTAATAATCTCTGCAGTTACCTTTAGATCACTCACCTGATTTACTCATCATTTAAATTTCTGCCATTTACTTGGATCCACATTCTACATACCCGTCTCCGTAACAAACACAATCAAACAAACCTATTAAATGTCGATTGTGACACTTTTGCGAGCACTGAAGCATTTCACAGCGTTGCTCAACGATTAGGCACCCATTATGCCGCCGGTCAATTCGAAAAGTTGCGAATGAGATTAATGAAGTAGATGATTTCAATGTTCATTGCCACAGTTTAGCAATACTCGTAAATATGTAGGATTTTGGTGCGCTACAGCAGTTAATCCACTGGCACTGCAAGGCATGAGCACAAAAACAAACAAAAACAAGTAAAAACAGCGCTGTCTTCGGCTATGCCGAAGGCTTCATACCTTTCATGAATGGAAGAATAGTAAAAAACGTGTTATTGTATTACAATTTCGTATTACCTATAGTTAAAAGCGAAAATTTCCTTCAAATCAATAAAAATAATTCTAGTAAAGGCATTGTTATAAATTATTTATTGCTTTTCCTTATGTAATTAAAAAGAACTATGTTTTAAGAAGGGAATGGTTTTTGAATATTTTTAATATCGTATCGACGCGTGATATTCAACATTTAAAAAATACAAATAATTAAGTATTAATATGTAAGACCTACATATGTCGGTCTTTGAAAACAGTTATCAGATCCGTAAATAGTTCCCAAACGTTTAACGCTATGATTCATGTGATATTGCGCTGAGCTTATTACTTTTCGCAATAAATATTTGTCCTGAATTTATCTTGCCGATTTACACTGTGAACTCCGATCTTGATGAATACTAATATATAGCTAATAATGGTTGATGTTTGTGCAAAATTTCAAGCCTTTAGCTGTTTAATGGAGGAGTTATGGTGCAAAATGCAATATCTGAACAATCGGTTGTATGGGAGCTATATGTTATATTTCTCCGATCTTCATGATTTTCAATACTGATACGTAGCTAATAATGGCTGATATTTCTGCAAAATTTCAAGCCTTTAGCTGTTTAAATGGAGGAGTTATGGAGCAAAATGCAATATCTGAACAATCGGTTGTATGGGAGCTATATGTTATATTTCTCCGATCTTCATGATTTTCAATACTGAGATGTAGCTAATAATGGCTGATATTTCTGCAAAATTTCAAGCCTTTAGCTGCTTAAATGGAGGAGTTATGGCGCAAAATTCAATATCTGAATAATCGGTTGTATTATATGTTATAGTCACCCGATCTGGCCGATTCCGACAAATGTTTAATCATTTGTACAACGACACCTGCTCACCAAATTTCATCAAAATAGCTCTAAAATTGAGGGACTAGTTTGCGTTCAAACAGACGGACAGACGGACAGACGGACAGACGGACAGACGGACAGACAGACGGACATGGCTAAATCGACTCAGCTAATCGTCCTGATCATTTAGGTATACTTTTTGATGGGTCTATCTCTTCTCCTTCTGGCACTTACAAACATCGGACCAAACTTAATATACCATTTCATTCTCATGAAAGGTATAAAAAGAAGAAAAACACTGAACTTATAAGCTTATTAATCATAATAAATTGGGCAAACAAATTAAAATATGTATATATAACTGCCACGAGTGTGGTTAAAAAAAAAAAAAAAAACAAAAAAAAATAGTAGACAGTTTCACTGGCCTGTCAAGCCATTTGCTCTGCGGCGCCGCCTGCGGCTCGATACCTTTTCTATTAGTTGGGGGTTTTTGTTGATTTTTAATTTTTCATAAATTCGATTGTTTTTGTTTCGTTGCTTACCCACACACATACAGAAATTCATAAATATATGGTACAACTGCCCGCCACTGACTGCTGCTTGCCCCCAGCTACTGATCATTTACATTTGCCGCTGGCCTGTTGACTTGGTGGCCTGCCTGCCTGCCTCTATGTTGAAAAAAAAAAACAACAACAACAAACGATACGCTGCAACTGTAACTGAGTTTTTGTAATCGTCGATTTTATTCCCACGAAGATTTTTATGAAATTTACATTTTTTATTGGCAGCTCTTAGCGTTTTAGTCGTTGCTGGCTGTTTTTATTGTTTCTGCCTGGCGTTTGCATCATTATTCTCTGTTGTTTTCTTTTTTTTTTGTTTCGTTTTATTATTGCTTTCCATATTTTATTTAATGCTGTTATTGGTCAAGTTAAATGACCAATTTTGTTAGTGAAATTGTGCGTTTAAATGTCATGATTGTAATATATTACATTTTCGTTCATTTCTCTTCCACATTGCGGCCCGATTCACTAATCTGGCGTTTGGTTTCCCTTCTCCTGCCTAATTAATGATGTGAGAATTTGTTAATCCGCAGCTAGCGCGTGTAAGTAGTTGCCTGTGAGTAGCAAAAGAAAGTGGCAGCAATTTAACATTTTTTTAAAAACAAGAAGACCAAAAAAGTATACCGAAGTTTGTTGTCAGTGATTTCCTGGTGCAACTGGCTGCCCAATGAACTGATTCCTTTGGTTGAAAGTCGACATGCGATAGTTTTTCTCTCGTCTGCGTTTGCTGCAGCTGTCCATCGCAAATAAATCGCCTTAGAGCTGCAAGCTACCTCTTGCTGTCGTTTTGTGTTCATTTGACAGCCATATCCCAAATTTTTTCATTGTAAATGGATCTTTAGTTTTCTTCCCACATTAATTTGATTGCACCTCATTTCAATTGACAAATGGTTCTTCCTATTCAACACTTGTTTGTATTTACCCCTTTCTATCTTCTAGCAACACAAATTTTCCTAAGCAGAGTTTAGTACATGGTTTCTATCTTACCTTAGCTCAAAATTTTTCTTCTGACTTTTCTGTCAATAATTTTTTTTTTTTTGAAGTTTGAAAAATCTGTTGTTTGTCAAAAAAAAAGGACGTAGATAACAGCTCCTCTAACTGTACATTTTAGCTTACCAGAACAAATTTGACGTTTGCTGATTTTTATTGGAATCTGAATCGAACCAATAGATCTGTTGTGTGGTGAAATAAGCGAAAAATTAGGACACAGGCAACGAAATGTCAGTCAGCTGTTCTTAACGTTATATGCTATCACTGCTATTTCGTCGTTTAATTTTACTTGATATCAATTCTTATTCTCGTCCGTAAAAAGTTGCATGGCATTTCTTTTCCTATGGCAAACATTTTGATCCAATTTCACTACACCATAAACCAATTGGATCTCATCAGTTTCTAATATCAATCGGCTGAAGTCAAACGTGCTGGATGATAGCTATAAGCCTGTTGAAAATTACAGGTGTCGCCTGCAAAGCATATGAAATAATATAGGTATAGCTTGGCACGCGTTACAAATTCGAGATATGACTAGCTTATTTCTTATTAATTTTGAGAACTTCAAATATTCTCGTTTTTAGTACAAGCCTTAATGCGATCTACGTTTTATCAGACGACATTGAAAGCTCGCGAGCATCTGAAGAGATCTTCTAGGGTATCTATTTCTAAGGCTTATTGAATTCGCTTACGGAGATTCGGCATAGAAACTGTAAGGAAGGCTTGAAGAGACGTTAACTCACATTTCCTATTAAGGGCTATGTTTAGAGTATCTCACTATTTGTAGATCTTGGTTTGTATGAAATCAAAACTGATTCGTTTGCTGTCTTCACCATCATCACCGATTAGGACAGACTAGGTTCACGTGTTGGCATCTCCATCGAACTAAAAGTTACAAAGCTACTTGCAATAATCTTCGGACTTCCGAAGATGATTTTAAATTATTTGTCTACCGCCGTATTTATCTTTCTCTTTCTATTCCAACTACACCTCTAGTTTTCTCACTTCGTCGTTCTACTTTATCTCATTCCAACGTTTTTCCTTTAATTTCTTCTTCTTCTTCTTAATTGGCGCTATAACCGCCTAGGCGATTTTGGCCGATTTCAATATTGCACGCCAGCCGCTCCTCTGCTTTGCTGCCTGGCGCCAGTTAGATATCCCAAGTGTAGTCAAGTCCTTCTCCACCTGGTCTTTCCAACGTAGAGGAGGCCTTCCTCTTCCTCTGCTAGCACCAGCGGGTACCGCGTCGAATACTTTCAGGGCTGGAGCATTTTCTTCCATACGTACCACATGACCTAGCCAGCGTAGCCGCTGAATCTTAATTCGCTGAACTATGTCTATGTCGCTGTACAGCTCATACAACTCATCGTTCCATCGTCTGCGGTATTCGCCATCGCAAAGACGTAAAGGACCAAAAATCTTTCGGAGAATCTTTCTCTCGAACACTCCAAGCGCCATCTCATCCGATGTTGATAGGGTCCATGCTTCTGCGCCATACATTAGCACGGGCATGATGAGGGACTTATAGAGCGTGGTTTTCGTTCGTCGAGAGAGGGCTTTACTGTTCATTTGCCTACTCAGCCCAAAGTAGCACTTGTTGGCAAGAGAGATTCTTCGTTGGATTTCAAGGCTGACATTATTGTTGGTGTTGATGCTGGTTCCAAGATAAACAAAGTCCTCTACTTTGTCAAAATTGGAACTGTCAACAGTGATGCGGGAGCCAAGGCGCGAATGCGTTGACTGTTTATTAGATGACAGGAGGTACTTCGTTTTGTCCTCGTTCACCTCCAGACCCATTCGCTTCGCTTCCTTGTCCAGCTTTGAAAAGGCAGAACTAACGGCGCGGTTGTTGAGGCCAATGATATCGATGTCATCGGCATACGCCAGCAGTTGCACACTCTTATAAAAGATGGTACCTGACCGGTTTAATTCTGCAGCTCGAATTATCTGTTGCATAATGTTAAAGAAATCCTTTAATTTCAATTCCGGCTTATTCCGCTCCGCTTTTCACGCTACTTTCATATTTTCCGCTCAGCGCAGCTTAACCCTTATTATGCAATCGCATTGGCAACACCCAAATACTCACGGATTCACTCGCCCCTTCATCCGTCACGCTGTCATCACGCCATCTCTCTCTCTCTCTGTTGGCAATAAAAAAAACTCCATTTTCATACCATGAACAATTTCATTTCAATTTCATTCGTGTTTACTACTACTGCTGCTTTCATGTTGTTTTTTGTTTGGTATTTTATTTACTTTTAACAACTGATTTCCAATTTGCGATAAGCTTACCTTGCGCGCTTCTGCGTCAATTGTCTTGTTTTGCCAGCTCAACGAACGAATCGTAGCGCGCAGCGTGACAACTAAAATGGCCAACAAGCAAACCATCCTAGCTATAGCCATTGTTTCGTAGCACGCCCTCTTCCGCTGTCTTCAACAGCACAAACATATTTTTGGTGAATTTGAAATAGAAATAAAGAAATTATTACAATCGTGGTGCGACATATGTTGCAACACAAGCAACTTAAAAGCGCACTGCTGCTTGCCGATATACATTTAGTAGCTGCTACCCATCTTGCCACAGACAGCATTAGGCTTGCACCCGTTCATTCGTTCGTTCAAGCCAGGGCTGTTCGTTCATTCCATTTCTGCCCAAATGCCGTGGCGCTGGCATTGGCGGCCAACAAACTTGCTTCACAAATGTCACTTGTGCTTTTGTCTTTAACTTGTTCGTATAGTTTTTGTTTTGAAATTCGATTTCCAGCGATGAGTTTCGCCACGTTTCGATTTTGTTGCATTATTTTATTCATACAATTTGGTATTTTTTTTTTGTTATCTTTACTTCGTTTTACTTCATTTCATTTGTATTTCCATTTTCTGATAAGCATCTTAAATGCCTGTTCATTCCAATTTGTTGCCAAGTTGCTGCTGGTGCTGCTGATGTTGTTGTTGTTCATGGTGGTGGTGGTGATGGTGACATTGGTGCTGATGTTGTCCCACTGGTCGTGTGCTTGCCAACAAATTCCAATGAATGTCGAGCAGCCGCCGCCAGTGACGCTACAGTCGGTGGCACCAGCAACTGGCAATCAGCGACCACCATTGCCAGAGCCAGAGGCAGAGCCGCATACTGGTTCCAGCTGCCGTCTACTATCTCCTCGTAAGCCGCTCCTCGTTGCTCTGTTCACTAGAATCCCGGACTAGCCACGGCTTACCACTTCGCCGTTGGCCGTTTTCTTCGTCTAGTCGCCGTTTACTGTTCGTTGCTTATCGCATAGTGCAGATATTAAAGGAGGTTTATAGAAAAGTGGCACAAAAAGAGGACAAACTATTGTGGCGTTCAGAGCACGATTTGTCGAAAAGGAGTAGATAAAAACCAAGCATGCAGTAAATAGTTCTATTGCGATTAGTTAGCTCAGCTACTTACCGATATCTTCAGGTGAGTTGCGCGCCCCAATAAGTAGCCGTAGTGTACACCAGCCTCCGCAACTGCTGGTTGTTTAACTTGCCCTTGGCTGTCGCTGTGTCCGCATCCATATCTCCATTTTTTGCTTTGGGTGTCAGCGCACTTGTTTTTTGACGTGCTCAGTTGACACTGTCGCCACCGCCTTTGGCCGCCCGTCTTTTGTCGTCTTAGTCTGCTATCGCTCTGTCATCGCCTGGCCGAAAGGTCAGCGCTTGCAGAAAACGTGGTGTTTTTGGCAGCAGTGGCTAGAAAAAACAGCAGCTGCCACCATCACCGATTAGCTGTTAAGATATGGTACGGTATAGAAACGAAGGCCAATATACCCAGTGAGTGGTAGGCACAAGAACAATAATCGCATTTCCAAGCGGATGAAGGTCATTTGGTCGGAGCGCAGAAATGAGTGGCAGTGGTGGGAATGGAGAGCGGAAGACATACTTCGAAGACAATATTTGGATAATAACTCAGTTTAGAGCTTCCTGGCCTTGTGAAGAAGAAGATAAGATAGTTCAGTTCTGGAAACTGCACTACTGGTCTAAAGCCAGCATTCGCAATTTCAAAATAGAGAGAGCATTTAAAAGATACTCTAGTTGGGGAGATCTATGTATTCTGAGTTTATATAGGTGCTAGCCCAAATACTTTGGCAGCAATTTTTCGCCTCCATTTGGCATATTAGAATGAGCACTCTGCCTTTCCAAGTGAACCCTTTAAGTTCTGTCTGTCTAATGCAACCTCCATTTTCTTCCGCTTTCTTCTCTTCATGCCAAGTATCACCGAGTTGCAACTTCAATTAACGCCAAAAGTCCACCTCTACTTCCCTCTTTCTAGGGAGGCAGACCATATTGCTTTGCTGCTGCCAGCGAGAATTGGACCGCTGACCTCCCTCATGTCTTTGTCCCCTTTAACCCCCTCGAAACAGCGCGCTAATTTCGCTTGTACTTTGCTATTCCTAAGACTTCACCATCTACCTACCTGCGGTTTTCAATTTCGCCCATCATTTCAACCCATATCAGCTGCTTTTTAAATTTCCCATGTCACTTTGATTTCTCGCCCGCGTCTTTCGTCCTCAATTTGCGTGACAAGCTTGTCGTCAATTTAAATTTTGTTTTTGATTTTCGTTATGTACATTCGCAAATCTCCAGGCTGATTAGCTTAGTTAGTTTCCGTCATTTGAGCGCCGTCGCCAAAACAATGTCCGCATCACTTTTGAAAGCCATCAAATAAAACAGCTTAAAAAAATACCAGCAAAAACAAAATGCTTCACCTTTTCCGCCACACTTTTCTCAAGCTAGTTTATATTCACTTACAGCAATCCTTTGCTTCCCATGTCAACCTTGGCATTTCAAAGGTTCCCCGTTTTAGTAATTTTTTTTTTTTCATTTTCGCTGCCCTTTATCCAAGCTTTGCGCTGATTTTACTACGTTGTTCGTCTTCATTGTCGTTCGTACATCTCCAAGCTCGCGCATCTTTATCCCCATTTAGATGCGCTCAGCTCGGTTTCGTCGTAGCTGTCGTACAGAGAGTGTGTGTGTGTGTGTGTGTGCCTGCGGAACATTCAACGCATTCAATTCGCGCTTACACGCGCGCGCGCCTCGATTTGAATTTTGTGCGCCTCGTTTCACAGATTTGGTGGTACTTTGTTGGTGATGGCTGGCTGGCGCCTGCCGGCATGCCTTTGTCGTCCGTTGCAGGCAACCTGTAGACAATGCTCTGCACATAACAAACTTGTTGAACGTTTGCAATCATCACAATCGCCGTCGTCTGTCTCTTCCTCCTCGCTTTACTTGTACTTCATGCTGGCGTCCGTTTCCCTATCCCCATTTCCATTTCAACGATTGCTCTTCCGCGCAACTCGCAGCTCTACGATTCTCGCCTGCCACCGTTTCAATCTAAGTCTGCGTCTGAACCTCGATTGCGTTTCATTCGATCTTCTTGCGAAATCTTTGTCTCGCTTTGCATGCGCGAAAAGACAAAAGTTCTGGCCGCACATCTCATCAGACAATTGTCGTCTGCGCATGCGACTTGGACTTTATGTCCGTCCATCCGTTCGTCTGTTCCGTATGGTGTATTTCTTTAAACGTCCTTCACCACTTCGCCTTCCCTCTTGTGGATGCCTGTTTGGCAACCATCCTCACCTTACGAGTATTTCGCTTTTGGTGGCTGGCGTCTGCGGCACGTTTGCATTTTGTTGCTTGTGCACGCGGTGGTATCTTTCGTAGTGGTTCGGCTTTTGTCGACGCCACTTGTCATCATCATGACCGACCTACCGACCGATCGACCAAGGTAAGAATTGTGTATCGATGCATGTTCAGCAGTCGCACTCATCCAACATTGTGTAAATGTTGTAAATGAGGCATCTTTAATTTTCCACTTGCAACATAGCCGCCTTGGACGTGCGGAGTCGTTCGCGGCATGGCCTGAATTTCGCTGAGTTTGGCTGTTTTTGCGCTGTTTGTGGCGCCAGCACAAGCGCCACTAGTGCCGCCGTAGTCGCTGCCGTCCGTCATCAATGTTCTGTGCAACATATCGTTTGTAGCTGTAAACTCCGGCAGCCGCCCTGCAAGATGCCAGCCAGCTAGCTAGTCAGTGGCATAGTCCGTGGTCGTACAACCGGCAAACTACAGTCCAATTACCACCACTGCGAGTTGTGGCAATATTAGTCGCATTGTTTGTTTGTAAACAAGTGGATTTGCTGCATCGCGCATTGCCTTCTATGGTATCAGCAAATTTATGTCGATAAACTGCTTAGTTTAAGCTCTGCAAATATTCCGACAAATATTTGCAAGCGACCATAATCCAATGTCGCTTTTGAGCCTTACTGGTAATCTTGAAATATTTCTAATTATTTGCGATATTACAAATTTCATTTAGTGTTGTTTAATCAAATACAATTGACATGCTTAGCATTCATGCTTGATTGTATAGAATGGTGCTTTCGTTTGCGGGAAACAAAGGTCTAATATATGGGTATCGGCTGTAGCAAGAGCGGGTTAGACTGGGTTTAAATTGATCTGGCCAAAAATCACCTTACAAATGCAAATAACTTATTTCTTACGCTCTTCTGAGATTAGTCCAGTAGTAAGTTTGCTGAGGAAATCTGAAGTTTTTTATTGTAAGTTTCAGCAGATCAGATGTTTCTTTGAAAACTGGCAATATTTGAGAGTAGTTGATTAGATTTTTAGCTAGGAAAGTTATATATAATTAAAAATTATCCTTCCGCCTGTCGGCCTATGCCAGCATGTTTTTCAGGCCGAAACGTTTGCAATAAATTAGTCAGTAAATATCTTCTCAGATAGCCAAGCAGCTATTCAGGCACCGTCTTCTACCTCGGTCAGATCCCAACTAGTAGAAGAATAACTGGCGAGGTGTGGCTCTGCATTGAGCGTGTCCACCACTATGGACATGGGTGCCTCGCTCAGAGAGTTCAAAAGCAGAATTGTCGAAGCTAAGCTAAGGTAGAACCATACAGGATTGCATATTATTATCCGGCGGTTTTGGATATCTTATGATCCGCCTAAAAATAGGGCTCTTTTCGGAATGAGCAACGAAAATACCTACAAAGTCACGGCAGTCTGCACAGGACATTGACCCTAAGGAGTGCATGCCAAAAGAATTGGCTTACCCTAAAACGAGTGCTGTTGCAGCTGTTAGGACTCGAGCTCTAGAGAGCCAATCGAGCACATACTGTGTGAGTGTCCAACTCTCACTAGGATGAGGCTAAACACACTCGGCAAACCATTCCAGCAGAATATTTCAGAGTGCAACCGCCTCTCTCTGTATGGCATACTGCAATTCATTAAAGCCGCCGGATGGCTTTAGGTTGCACGAGTTTGTGGAATCAAAATGGCTAATTTGCTAATTGCTTGTCATCAGGGTGGCAATCTACTTAAACCAACCAACCAATATTAACGGTAGCTGCTTTACCTCGAAAGTATCCACTTATGTCCCTATCAAACTCTAGTTGAGAGCTCAAAAGATCACATCTAACGCTACAATATTAGCATTTTGATTTACTGTATAAAAAAAACCAACTCAGAACAGAGCACCGTTCCCACAGCAGTCGGCTCTGCGTCGTAGGAACGCCCTGGTTTATATCCGGTCAAGAACAGTCATTTAAGTAATATTCCCCAAAAGTTGATGGGGTTTGCTTTGTGCTGTTACAACAACAACAATTCCGTAGGTTAAATAAAAACCTTCCTTCGAAAACGATGATACGGGCAGGCTATTGTAATTCATTGCCACTACACATCAATCTCGCAATTACAATCCTACGCACCCTACAACATAAAACAAAAACCGGTCAAGGCCCACGCTATCTGATTCTCCTACCGCGAAAGTATCCCCGTGAAAAAAGGCAATAAAAAATCATTACATACGATTGCTAGCGCCTGATGTAATTAATTTAAACCGCCAACCACTACCGTCACCAACAAACTGCCATTTGGCTGAATAGGCAGCCGAGTCTATTAACGACCGCACGCCTGCCACCAACCGCGTTCAACAATAACGCCAGCAATGCAGCTGAAAGCAATGTTGCAGCCTAACATAAATTGATAGGCCTATCATGAAACGCTATCAGCAGCACCAACCAGCGGCAGCCTAATGAAGGTGGATAATTTTACGAGCCATGTGAATAAAAATGATACAACCATTGAGTGGCGGTGCCTGTGCTTGTGCTTGTGCTGATATTGTCCTTGCAACACTGACCGCTGACCAGTTGTTTTGTGCGCTTGTCATTAGTAGCGCGCCCAATCGCGCCGCCAAATCTGTCGGTGTGATAGCGAGCGCCGCGTCGCGTAGTAAAATGGGCCTTTTTACGATTGTGTGCTGATGAGGTTGCTTTGTGGGTACGGGGCGCAAGAAGGGCATCGTTTGAACGGGCAGATGAATGGACGTGCGACGTATACAGCACGGTGGCAAGGCCGTATTTGTTGTCAACACGCTCTGTTGACAAATGTGGCAATCATATGCGAAGAAGAAGAAGCTACAAGCGCACTAAACAGCGAAAACATTCAACTACTGGGTAATGCGCGAAGAGTGCGTGTGTGTGGTGTGGCTATGTCAATGATATTGATATCGGGGAAAATGTTTTGTTATGTTTTTTTTTTGTTTTCTTTTCGTTTGTTTTGTGGATGATTGCGTTAATTACCGTATCAGCCTGGGAATTGGTTGGCTATTTGAGTAGCGCGTTGGTTCATCAATATCACAACTAAATCGGTGCCCCAACCGGTGCGTGTACAAAGAATGGGTGTGTGAGCGCTAATGGCGCTTTTAGTGTACGCGCGGGAGCGATAAGCGGTTGTAGGCTCTGATTCCATGTCGCGCTAGAACAAACTTAGCCTGTTTGCAGCAGGAAGGTGTCAAGGATGTGGCGGGAACTCTATGACCACGCATAAATATAAAATAGCCGCGAGGCATCGATGAAATTGCGCAAGACAAATATTGGCTATTGGGGTTCTTTTATGGCTATAGGAGAAGGTCGTAGGGCAAAGCACATTGTTAGATTTTTACCACTAATAACAAAATTAAAGTAATTTTGATTGATGAGAAAGTAATTAAACTCGATAAATACTTAGCGGTAGGAGAGGTCAAAGTAGGTGGAATTTCTGCTGTTGTCTCACCAAATTATTTAGGTAGAGTTGGTGAAGTAGCACAATTATTGGCCGTTGTGAAATTACTGGAAAAAAATAGCTGGAGTTGTATAACTCAAAAGTGCGACTATAGAGTCTAAGGTGGCCATAGATAGCTGTACGAAAGTCCAGTTTTCAAGTTTGATACGACTACGAAAGTTAGCTGCGAGTAAAATACCACAAGCGATTAGGAGTTTCATGATGAAAAATCCTATGAAGTAGGTGGAACTTAGTGTAGTGTAAAAACGTGCAGAACTGTTGCCCAGGAAAAGTGCGGTCAGAGCACCCACAAATATCATTAGTTGAGGCCGTTTAGGATCCCATGCTATGTAAAGAACTATATGAGTTTGATTATAGCCTAGTTCTAAGCGTCATTTATAATGCGAATGCTGAATATAGAGGCAGTGAATTCACCTATTTGTCAAATAAATTATTGTTTGAGTTATTTTTTTTTTGAGCTCGCTCTGGCTAACTCGTCGGCAAACTAGTTGCAATGTCCACCGGCGCAAATTAAGTATACCGAGATTCTGTTGCAGGTTTTAAAATCACTTAAATAATTAAAATTGTGTAATGTTCTTCTTTATCGACATTAAATTTGTGAGTTTTTTTTTAAATTTTTTTCGCGTTAATTTTTTATGCAAATATAGTTCGTTCTATAACAAAAAGCATCAAAAACAAAATTCGCAACTTTCTATAAAATTTATGAAAATTCAAAAAAAAATTTCAAATTGATTAAAAAGTTTAGAAAGTTTTTAATTATGCAGTTTTGTAGTCAGCCAACTTTATACAAAAATTATAAAAATTGAAAAAATGTCGTAAAATTTTCGAAATTTTTAAGTAGAATTTGTAGACAATTTTTGTGATACATATTAAAAATTTCCATTGATTTTTGATTTTTTTTTAAATTTTGGTTTTGGAATTTTTTTTATTTAACGTATGCAGTTTATATGGAAGTAAATGTGCAAGACTGTCGGCACAAAAAAAACAATAAAAACCAACGGAAATTTATATAAACTCTATGCAATGGGATACAAACAGCATACCCAAGTTTTCCAAAAATTCAAAAAAAAGAAGAAATTTCAACATTTGTTTAAAATTTGCTGAATTTTTATGAATTGTTGGTTTAAATGCTTTTTGGTATACTACAAACTGAAGTTTTATAAAAAATAAAAAATATACTTTGTATGGAAAACATAAAAAATATTGTAAAAAAAAATAATTAGTTGTTTGCGTTACCGCACTTAGAATTTTATTTTTTTTTTCGCAAAATTACGCGTTAATAGTGCATAGCTCCTGTCTGAGGAGAGCCACATTAAAATTCTTCCAGAAATGTTAAATCATTAGCGATCTTCTCATAGTTGTTTTTTTTCGCATACTTCTCAAAAAAGAAGCCGAAAAGTTAGAGTACATAGGTCAAATCTTAGGCCAAAAGACAAGCTAAACAGAACAGTGTGAGAAAACACTGAATAAATTGAAAAGCACCAAAAAGTTAACTAAAAACTCTAAAACTACTCCGCTATTATCATAAGTATGAGTTTATAGTCATAATTAAAAATGCAATAAAAATTCAACTAATATCCCAGATCCGAAATAATCGAAAAAGTTGAATCAAAATGTGTGGCAATAAAAAACCGCTAAGTGAGTTGACTCCAATAGCACAGATCTCATGCATATCATTTAAATAAGTTCACCACCATAGTAACCTCGAAAATTAACCATTTTTAGTCGTACTCACATGCGCCACATTCATTCATTAGTACTCCAAGCCATGCTCTTAGCCACACACAAACACACACACACCCACTCGCATATTCAAACTCATTAACATAGCCGCACCGAATTGCATGTTAAACCGCTAACCTCTGTTAATTACCATTAAACATTGTCGATCACTGATCGCTCGATCGCCGCCGCCGAACTGCTGATGATTTTAATCCAACGATTTTGCTGTTGTGTTTATCATTTAAAATTTTGTTACACAAGCGAAGTCACAAAAAATGTAAACGAAAGCAAACTTAAGTAATTAATTAATCAAATGCACTAGCAATAACAACGGAAATACTAAAAATAAAAAAGTGTTGCAATCATTGATTACGTTTTTGATATGCACCAAGTAAAAAAAAGGAGACAAATACAACAAATTTCCAACAATGAATGGGAAAAGTGTTGAGGTGGTGAGCACTGATTGCCGGAGGCTAGCGTTACTAGGAAAGTCGTAAGGTGGCGGAATGGTGACGGTAAAAGGCATAAAGTGAAAGTGCGGATTGGGTTTATCAATCTAGACTCTACTTTCGAAATTATTTTATTCTATTTACGTAATCTACACACTATTGTATACTAAAACGATTTCCCAGCATCCCTCGTCAAATTTGGTTTGGAGACAAGCCGGTTTCGGCGTTGTGGCATCTTTAGTGTAACTTTTCGTTTCTGAATTTGTTAAAAGTTTACTAAAATCTGCGTGAAAAACTGAAAATCCAACTTTGCTCGGTATTATCGCTTCGTTCAAAAAAAAAATTCAAATACTAAGATCAAATTGTTATGCTATATAAATATCGATCAAATATAATCGATCAAATTGTTGTCAAATCCAAAAATTACTGTTATTTTTTATCGAAAAAATAAAATTCTCAAAATATCGATCAAATATGATCAAAAAGCTATTTTGGCGTAGAATACGTCTTACCTTACGGTATGGGCACCAATGTCAGGTTTTTATTGTTGTAATCTCTATTTCTTTAATTATAAGGAAACGGCTCGATTAATTTTTTTTTGTAGTCAAATGAAGATGTTAGCTTTCGTTTGACATACATTTCATGTTGGTTGATACCTTCCTAATATTTAAATTTCTCAAATGAAAATTGTATAAACACATGCACACAAATATGTGTGTGGTGTTTGGTTGAGTGTGAGAAGAGAAAATGCTAGCAAGCACTGCAAAAAAAATAATAAAATTGATTCGCGTATGTTATTTATCATTTATCTTTACTATTGATAACAGCCATTGACTTCGTTTTTGCGAGAAATTTAATTGATAATTTAAAAACATTTTTATCCTATTTTTCCTATCATAAGCTTATGCATATCATCCAAAGTAACTATCAAATAAAGAAATTCATTTGCTTGTATTATTTATCATTTATTGTTACATATGTTTTCTGTCTTATCGGATGGCGTATTCTACGTTAAACTTAATGGCCGTGTCTCTGACACAGCCTGCTTCTTTTTTTTTTAAACGAACTTCTCCTAGAATTTGTGGTGTGTGTCTTGATGTTGTAACATGAATTGTGGGCCCTACTGTTCTACGCCGACTCCGAGCGGCAAATGATGTTTTCGAGACGTTTTTTCATTGCAGAAATACACTCAGCGGTTTGCCGTTGCCTGCCGAGCGGCGACCGCTATTAGAAAAAACGTTTTCTATAATTTTTGACGATACTTGCCCCGCCATAATTTGAACCAGGTACCCACCGAATGGAGCGCGCATATGCTACCACTCGGCTACGGCGGTCGCCTATGCAAAAAGTTAAAGCTAAAAATTAATGATCACTCTTGATTGAAAAAATTAAAATCACAAAATATCGCTCAAATGTTGATCGAAAAAATAAATGCCACAAAAAACGATTGAATCGTAATTTTTTTTATAAAAACTTATAACCATTACGCTCTCTGAAAATAAGAGAAATAAAAAATTACTGAAATTTTTCTAACTTTTTAATGGCATTAGCTCGAAAAAAAATGTGATCCAATTTCGATTTAAACTGTAAGCTGCAATAGGTAGAGACATTTTTTCTTCAATTAAAAGTTTTCAATCAAATTTGTCAAAGCAATTGAATTCAACATATTTTTTACCGAAATATCAGCTACGTCCAGATACGCTAGATAAAATAAAATATATGTACATTTTTTGAGTTGAGTGCTACTTGTTTTTTTATAAGAGCGGTTAATTAGTTTATTTTAGTTCGAAATGAGCGCCGAGACGTTCCACATGATGCATACTTTGTAGCTAAAGTTTAGTTTTATATAGTGCAAATATCCAAATTGGTTAAGATCGAGTTTTTTCAGCGTTAGTTGGCATGCAAAAAAATTCCAAAAATGTTTGTAGCAAATAATTTAAAATTTATAACATGTTATTGTTCAAATTAAACATAGTAAACGCATTCCTACTAAATTGTTAGAAACGAAAGACTTAAGCAACGAACCTGACATGTCTCGGTGCCTTCACTCCCTACATATTTGGCTATCGTGCAAATCGTGTACCAAAAACAGCTAGCCATTCAAAACGAGATGCTTATCAATTCGTCGAATTTATTTTTGCTGTCTATTTTTCGCTTCAATTTTTAGCGTTTCCTCTACCCAAATAGCGCTACTGCTTGCAGTGCTTTTAATTTTTTTTTTCGTTTTGCTTTTATTTTTGTCAAACAAGGTCGGACGGTAGCCGGCGTTATTGGTGTGGCGATAAGCATCAAATCAATGTTTTCGTAGCTACTGAATAAATGAATGCATTAATATGGAATTTTTTTTTCGTGTTGCACGAAATTAGTATTAAAAGCTAATGCGAGCGCTTATCTAACGGATGCGACTTAAATGGTGCGGTGTTTTTTTTTTTTTTTTAGCAAAAAAGTAGAAAAACAACAATATTGGTTATTTATAATTGTATTATTAATTTATTTCAATTTTTTTCTTCTTCTGTGCAAATTTTTGTTTACTTATTTTTCAAAAACAAAATGTTTGCATATTTAACTGCTTATAAAGTTAGCCGCGCCAATTTGTGTTCATTATAAGGCGATGCATAAATTTTTACGCCAACACCATAAATGCCAATCGCTTGGTGGCAAAAGCGAGGCGACAATAAAAATAAAAGAACGACGATTGGCGTTGAAGTAATAAAAAATAAGAAAAATGATATTTGTTCAAATGAATGACACCGAAAAAAATTAATTTCAAAGAAAAGCAAAAGAAAAATTGATAATAAGAACATGGAAGAAATTGATTTGGCTTGCATGTAAATTAGAAGTAGTGTAAGGAAAGTAGTGTGCAGTGAACGGTAGGTATAGAATAGATATGAGAATCGAGCAACATACTAACCATCAAGTAGGCAACTTAAAGGGGGTCTAACACGCTTGAATATTCGCAGGTGTTTGTGGAAAAGTTATAGTTCAAAATGAAGGGAGAAAATAGGATGGGACGGCTACTATTGAGGGTAGCATTTAGTCTGGCGATTTTTGTGACTTTGTAATAGTTGTGTGTTTTGCGCTAAAAACTCTGCAATTTTTGTGTTTTTAAATAGATTGTGTCATTAAGTTAAAGAAATTTCTATTACTCTATAAATAAGGGCGCACCTTCCAAGTTTTAATCAATTACACGAGGGCATTCAGCCTTAGACTAGCATGGGGTTAGTGACAATTTTTTTTAGAGGTTTTCGCCGGCAACTCCAAGTTCTGTTAGATTTTGTTTGAAACATAGTCAGATTAGTTATTGATATTGGGGTTTTCATTGAGCTGCCCCTAATAGCCTCTCTTTTACAATAAGTGAGATCATGATTTAGTTTCCCAAAACATCCATACAGAGATATAAAAATGATCTTAGGATTGCTGGAAAATTATATACGTATTTTAGAAAAAAAAAAGAAATTATTCTATATTGCTAGCAGTTAAGTATAGTAAAACTTGATAATCAAGCCAAATTTCCAAATTTTAACTGTCAAACAATTTGTGTTTTTCCAGTTTTTGAGAATACAAGCTTGGAAACATATTACTCGCATTTTCTTTACAAGGAAAAAAACATTTAAAATGATTTTGGACATTTATGGATTTTATAATATTATTATTGATTATTTGTATTATTGATGATTTTTTTTATTACTTATCTTTGTTGTCAATTTAGTTGCAATTATTGATTTTTTATAGATTAATCTTACCTCTGGTGAAATTTTTATAGTGAATACTTTTTGTATCTTAAAAGCATTTCCTTTTTTTTTTGCTCATAACAACTAAGATAAATTAAAATATCTCGGGTTTTAAAGAGTTATTTAACTAGATTGATTGTCAACTTTTTGCTTGCATACTTATTATCAATTTTCTATATGTATTTATATATTTATATGAAAGCAACAAACGTTTTTAAAAATTGCAAAAATTATTTATTTCGTAATTTGAGCCTTGGAATGTTGTATTTTATGCTCAGGTCTGCGCTTTGATTTGTATTAGTCTCATCTCTTTCCTACTGATTTGATGTCTAGTCGCGTAGATTTTTGCATTCATTACTTTAGTGTATGGCAAGTGTTTTGCGATATGATTCGGTATAAAAGATCGCAATAAATTTGTCCGGCTCCCACGCTTTATATTTTATACCCCAATTATCTTTAGCAGCTACTTTAGTTTTGATGATTCCCTAATTGCTCTAAAATTCGCGGAGTAGCATTAAAACTCACAAGCATTGACCGACCGCTCTGTTGCTCGTGGGAACCAGCGTCAAATTAGTTACACACCAAAATGAAAACCATATATGTTTGCCTGCTTAACCACTTCCTACATTCAGTCGAACTTACATAGCCCTTATAATTTAATCACACGCTCAATTGTACCAAATCAACGTAAGAATAACACAAACAAATATTATGCGAGCAATATTTTGCAAGCTATAAATTGCGGAAAATCGTTCAATCGATTGTTTTAAGTGAACAAAAAACAAAAATCAATGAAGACGCCGGCATCGTCGCTAAAGCGGCATTTTTCATTGAAGCGCATTATGGCTTTCTGATGAGTTTTACTTGCCGCATTTGTTCTTGTTGTTGTTATTATTGTTACTGTGTGAATTAAGTGGGCTTTATATGCTGTTGTAGTCGTTGCTTTTGTACACTTGTAATTTTCAGCGATTTTATAACGCAAGCAGCAGCGGATTAATCGTTTAACTGGCGTCTGTTGGTGCGAGCGCTGGAACTACACTGGGAGAATTTTTTTTTTACAAATTTGTTTATAATAGAAGGAGCCGCGGATTTTCATAGGAGAGCGATAGACCAAATGTTCACTGAAGCAGAAGCGGTACCTGGTCTGTGGTTAGTTTTAGGTTTGCTCCTTCGATTTAAATAATTACCAGTTTTCTAACTACGTGAAAAAAAACTTCGATTAAAAATTTAGGAAAAAATTTTAGGAAGTAGTACAAATATCTGCTCTTTTGCAGAGTCAGATTTTCTCTCTGGTCTGATTTCCTCTCTGCGGTTCCATAATCTAAGTGGTTCGAGCTGTATTTTTTCTCTATAAGCTTGGTGAGATTAGTTGAGCTGCTGTGAAAGAATGGAGTGTTAAGCTAAATATAACAAGTACAACCTACCGCCGAGGTTTTTCTATTGATTTCAGTAAAAAAGATGTAGAACATTTTGGGTTTTTCCGAAGCCAGTTGCTTTTTCCAACTAGACCACGTTGCGACTGCGTGCTACCAAAAATCTACAAGTGCAAAATGTTAAACAAATTCTGTCTCCTCCCCTCTTGCAGAAACCGTAATAACAATCTCCGGATTTAGCCTTAGTTTTGGGCCAGCAATGCAGTATATCAGCAACATTATAGTCTGGAGTTGTGTGTCGTGTTCATCTTTTGGAGCTTCAAGTTCTGCAAGTTCCATTTTTTCGTGTATCGAACGCGAGTCGAAAAGAATGCCATGCCGTTCATTTTTTCAACCTCCTGTCAGCATTCATTGTCGACTTTTCAACATTTTGCAGTGCAGGAAGCCCAGATGGCGTTTAATGTTAGAGTTAAATCTCCAAGTACGTTCCTCGTACCAGAGTTGTAAATGAATGCAATCATAGGCGATTTAAATTGGTTGAAGTCGTTAGAAACAATGACTTCAACTTTTGAATGTAGGCATTGACTAGGGGTTTGACTAAAGACTAAAAAAAATTAAGTCTGAAATCTTTTCCTGAATGCCGACTAATTATTCATTTGACGAAGTCACTTAATGGCTTCATTTTTCAGTACAAAAATATTTGTAATAATTTGACTTCAAAGGAGACTTCATTGAAATGATTGCAATCGAATGACTAGCAAAAAAAGACTTTAAAAATGAATAATTAGTCACCAAAATTTTGTCTGAATAGCGACTTCATTTTTTTTAGTCATAAAATACACAAACTGATTGCAATCATTTGCTAAAAAATCAAGTGACTAATTGTTCCCAAATAACTGCATTCTTTTACAAGTCTGTCTAGCACAACTGTGTGTGGCTTTATGTAATTTTAATATTGACCTAAGAGCTTGGTAGCACCTTGTCTTAAGAAGGCGAGAATGAGAGAGGTTCACTATTTAAGTTTATTAGCCGTGTCTGCTATATTAGTTACTAGAATTTTGCCGTTACAACCTCCACAAGAGGCTAAAAGCATATTAGCTTGCCTCAGTGGTAACACGGATGAAATAATATAATCGCTAAAAGGCAAATTTAAAAAAATTCTTCGAGTGTACGATTTCTTATTTTACTGCAAACCGCTTGAATTTATAGTACTTTTTAATTATAATATGTATGCGCCGTCGATGCATTTTCGCACGCATACAACCTATCAGACACACATACACACAACAACACAAACATGAGCATATGGATCTATGTTCGTTTGTACATTAAGCCACCGCCAAGGCAGTCATCGGACGAGCACGAAAAGTAGCATGCTATCCAACCGCCCAAGTCCAGCATACATCTACAGCGTGTAGACATTGGTGTACGCTTACCCGCTGTCCGCTTCTGTCGCTACCAAATGAATTAGCCACTTTATGAGCAACTTTACTTTGGCGGCAAGGATATTAACGCAATTTTATAACCGACATCTGCCCATAATTTCTTGGTGCTGCGAAAGGTAGCTGAAGCGACACTCAACTGGCTTATTTGTGTGATCGTTGCATACATATGTACATAGCTACGTACGTATGTATGTATGTGTATGTGTGTGTGTGTGATAGTTTTATATGGGGAAAGGGCTTGGTTGCAAGCTCGTACACATAAAAACGCAATTGGATAGAAATTAGGTCAATTCAAGGAAATGAATGAGCTGCCGGCGCGAAATATTATTAGGAAAGTATTTCCTCTAAATAAACACTAATTAATTTGACTTAAAAAGGTTTCGGTTTTTTGTATTTATAATTTGTAATTAAAGTTCAATAACATTTCTATTCACGGCCAAAAATGCATTTAAATTTAATTTTTGTACGATTTCAATTAAAATATTCGCTTTTGGCATTTCTTGCCAACACGAAAGCATTGACTTATTTCGTGGGACTGACTAGCTGGCTGGCACACAATTGACGCCATACGCGAACGTTTTTGGCGTTAATTAACAGACACTTAATGTTGTGTCACTAATAAAATGTGCAAGACAAATTTGGTGGCAAAAAAGGAAAAAAAAAAAAAACAAGCACAAGTTTGGTCGGTGTGGTGATCTAGCGGACACTTGTAAAGATATGGCATGACCAAATTAAAGAAAAGTTAATAAAAAGATAAGGAATATAGAAAAAATGGAATTTTAAACCAAAATCATAAAAATAAAAAAAGTTAAAAATTAAGCAAAATTTTTTGAAAAAAAATCTTTTAAATTTTCTAAACTTTCTGAATACACAAAGAAAATAACGTAAAAAAACTAAACGAGAATGGAAAAAATTAAACAGAAATATATTGAAAAACAAAACAACATTTATTAAATTTAAAACTAAAATTATAAAAATATGATAACAAAAAAAACTACAAATAAAAGAAAAAAACTAAATTAAATGTATTGCTACAAAAATTTTCTGTTAGAACAACTCAAAAATATAATAACATTAAAAAAATAAACTATTGCCTCAAAAAGTTCAAAATATAAAGCAAAGTTGTACAAAATTTAAATAAAAACCAAAATGAAAGAAATTTACGATAATTAAATTCAAACCTTTACATTTTCTTTCGAAAATTAAAAAAAAAATATATAAAATAGATTAGATGATTATTAAAAGCTTTGCTAACAAAATTGAAAATTATATAGTAGAGAACTAAAAAAAGAAAAAAATTAAATGAAATTTTAAGAATTTCGAAATAAAATTTGTATATTTATATTTGAAGAATTTAACCTTTACATTTTATTTCGAAAATTAAAAAAAAATATATAAAATAGATTTGATGATTATTAAAAGCTTTGCTAACAAAATTGCAAATTATATAGCAAGGAATTAAAAAAAAAAAATTAAATGAAATTTTAAGAATTTCGAAATAAAATTTGTATATTTATATCTTCAATTTTTAAAGGATATGAATTGTATCTTGAAATTTCTAAAGTATTTCAATCAAATTATCTTTTAATTCTGTACTATATTTTTATGCACGTTTTGCATCCGACAATTTTATTGACTGAGGTTTTCAATATTTGCTAAATTTATTTTTTATCATCTTTAAAATCATTTTTTAAATTCAAAACAGTTGAAAACTAAAAAAATATTAGCTAAAAATTACGTTGGTTTAGCCTTAATGAAAATTTAAAAAAATCATAACTATAAATTCGAAAATAAATTAATTTAACAATTTCTTAAAATTTAAAATATAAAATATAATTCAAGTAATACCAGTCATTTTTTGATTTTTCGTCTTGTTCGAATTTTTTCTTTACATTTCCTCTCAACTCAACACACACACACACAAACTTTTTGAGCCACCCAAAGCGACGGAAATCTGGCGGCAAACCAAAGACTTAAGACACGAACTTGACAACGCACTTTTTGAAAGGCAACGTTTAAGCTAACAAAAATGGTTAAATTTAAGCTTGCGAATGAATGAAAAGCAAACGTTTCAGTCAAGAAAATGTACGCCAACGCATAAATCAATCAATCAGCAACCAATATTTGGTAACTAAGTGAAAAAGGCGGTAAATAATTTGAAGTCAATTAATAGGCGCTCAGCAGCTCATAAGTTGTGTTGATTGGAGTTAAGCCTACAGTAAAGTTGACATAAGTTAAAAGTTTAGCTGCGTAAACTTCTAACTATGAAAATTAAATATAGACAAAAATAAATCTTCATGGTTTGGTTTTGGTTTACAGGCTGCTCTTTTAAATAGCTTTCAGTATTTTTGATTAATCGCAGCAAATGACTCAACGCTCGACTATTAATGAGTCACTTAAATGGAGCTTTCATTAAAAGTAATATATAATTTTAATTGCATTAAGGTCTTGTTCCCAAACTTATCAGCGCATAAAACATTTTTCCGCCAACGTCGCCACGACCGTATCCCTCTTCCATTGTCATCACTGCCCCAGATCACTTAAAGCTACTGAGCTATAAAAATGTTGTCACATTCGCTCTCATTAGTGCGACAAGCTACAATAAAAGATGCTAAAGAAAAACATCAACAAAAAACGAAAAAAAGAAAACATAACACAAATCGCCGCCGCTACATTAATATTTCTACTCAAAAGCAATGCTGATGATGATGATGACAATATGCTGCATAAAGGTGGCCTGTGTAGTAGCTGACGAGTTGGCAGTTAAAGTGCTACTGTTTCTATAAAAACGTTATGGGATTCTGTAGTAATGTTGCCTTCGTTGTTATTGCTACTAAATATTTGATTCCCTTCCCTGACTCCCTTCTATCTTTCTTCTATCTACAACTACCAATTGTATAAATCATTCGTTTGCGTTAACACTTTGGATTTGTTTTGTTAAGCAACATCGCCGATCACTTCACCCGCTAGAAGTAGTATTTGTGTGAGCCGTGCGTGTGTGTGTGAGCAGCTACTTTGTGGCTTTCACTTTGTCACCTTGTCTATGCTAGCCTATCGGTTAGGTTGGTTTCAGCTCGCTGGCGCTGACTCCACTTTGATTGCGTTTTGGCTCTTTGCATAAAAATAATTTCCATATGGCATTAATTTATCTTAAGTGATTTTTTATAGCGTCACCAGTACTAGCAAACAAAACAAGCACATAAGAAATATGGATGTTTTTTGTTTAAAAGCCGCATATATGACATGAGATACGAATACAACAAATATAAACAAAAAATAGATATAAATTTAAAAATAATTTAAAATTTAAATAAACAAACGAAATAAAATGAAACGAAACTACTTAAATGAAATTAATATATAATAATATTATATAATAAAAAAAATACATTTATATGAAATAAAATAAATAACATTAAATGAAACAAAACCAAAGAAAATCGAATAAAAAAGTGAAACAAAACCAACCAAGACAGTAAAACAAAAAAAAAGAATTAATATAAAATGAAATGAAATTAAATTGCATAAAATAAAAATATAATATTAAAATAAATGTATTTATTTATTTTATGTATATTAAAATAGAATCAAATAAACTAAAATTAAATAAAACAAACCAAACAAATCGTCTGTATAATTTGTCGAGCTTGTGTCCAGCTTTGTATTAGGAATAATATGAGAAAACAACAATTTTTCAAAGTGGTAGAAGTGGTAGCTGCTATTTCGGAGATCACCACATCTCCTCATCAGACTTCTTTCTTTCTAGACTTTACCTGGCTTTGAACCATGGTACATGGGATTGCTAGGCGAGCACGCAACCACTCAGCCACGCTAACCGTGTGAACATTTTTTGTTTTCTCCACTATTCCTATCTCCAACCCTACCGCTATTAAGTGTGACTTTTCGGTGGCTTTTTAAATTTAATTGAAATTATAAAAACCATTTAAATAAAATAATAAGAACAAAACAAAGCACAACTTATAATTAAAATAAAATATAATATAATATAATATAATATAATACATGAAATAAAAGTAATGAAATGAAAAGTTAAACAAATTGAATTTGGTAATTAAATTAATTTAAATTTAATCACATAGTATAATATAAACTTATACACATTAAGCTTGACTAAAATTAAATTTTATTAGTTAATTTAATTAAAATTAATTATTAATCACAAAGTGATACAAAATTTAGTCAGGTAAGCCAAATGACATTTTTAAATGAAATGGGGGAAAAAATTAAAATTAAAAAAAAGTAAACCCAGATAAAATTTAATACAAAAAAGCAAAATACAAAAATTCAAAAACTTAAATTAAATTAAATTACACAAAATAAAAATATAGTAAAATACTCGTACATTGAAAAGTAATGCAATTGAAATCAAATTAAATAAGGTGTTAAAATATAAATAAATTGAAATTGGCATTGAAATTAAAATTAAAACTAAAATTATAGCATATGAAATAAAAATAACAAAATCAAATACATTAAAACAAATTAGCTTTGGTAATTAAAATGAAATTCAATTACGTATTTTAATAAGATAGATAAAACAGAATTAATTACTATATATCTACATATATATATTTCACTTAACTTTTCGAGTTTGGGGGCTGTTTTTTTTTTAATTTGAAAAAACGACTATAGTCAAAACGGTAGAAATTATAACTGCTATTTCGTTTATTTAAAGTTTATTTCCGTCATTCACAAAATCTACCTAAATATGTACCTGTGTACATTCCCTCGTCTATCATCTCCTATTCTAGACTTGAGCAGAAAAAAGCGGTACATTTTTTGCCTTTAGCACCCCACAATTTTCGAAAAATAAATTCGCATAAAACTTCAAAATCAAATGTTAATTTTAACAAGTGTTTTTTAATACTTAATCGTTTATTTAAATTTTATTTCCGTCATTCACTTCAAACTTACTTAAATATCTACCTGTGTCGGCTGCTGAAGTGACAGCAAAAGCGCTCAAAAAAGAAAAGAAAACAAGAGCGAATACTAAATTAAATTAAACCATTAAAAACAATCACAAAATTGTAAAAGAATCGAAAGCTTCATAAAAACTGACTACTGCATCTCGTAGCCAGCGGAATCCAGCTTCTTGCCGTCGATTGCCAGTATGGACCCTAATGAACAAGACAATATACAAAAAAAAATAAAAATAAGAAATATTTACAATGTAGCGATCGATGAAGCAAAAGCCTCCGAAAGCCGGAGAAAAAGTAAAAAGCTCAAAACGACATAAGTCGCTTTGTCGCTCGATTGGCTTTTTTTTTTTTTTTGCTGTTTCTTCACTTGACAGCGGCAAAGAGTGGCACCTACACACCAGTGACAACTAGCAATTGCAAAAACAACAAAAGTGAAGTGCTACAAAAATAGCACCAATTGGAGCAAAAAGCAACAAAACATGGTAACAGGTTAATTTATTGTCACTTAATGTCAAAGCAGCATTTCGTTTCAATTAAAGTGTTAAGTTGTATGCCAATGATGGCAGTAGCAGAGGCACAAACGCCAACAACAACAAACATAAGAACTTGCACAACAACGGTAGCGACAATGTATAATTGGACCGACAGGAGGGGAATACGTAGAAAATAATTATACATAGCATTGTGGACAAGAATAACGGTAGCAGAAATTTTAAAATTAATGAAAAAATATTAATTATGAGATTTATTGCGAAAAACAGCCAATAAAAAATTTACAAAAAAAAAAAATTGATAATTAAAAATAAAAAAAATTATTAATTTTCATCAAACACTAATTAAAATTCAATAAAAAATAAATTGTTTAAAAAATGTACAAATTTAATAGAAATCGCTAGTTCCACGATAAAAAAGCACAACTTACAGAAAATTTAAAGTTTTAAGCAAAAAAAATTTGCAAAAATGGAGTGTGTTTAGAAACCAAATATAAAGCACTAACCAAAAAACATATTTAAATAAATTATACACAAATTGTTATCGCATATTTTAAATGAAGAAATATTTAATTGAAAAAAATTTTACTACTGGAAATCACGAAAAGTAGATGAAGCAAAGCCTCCAAAGTATGACACCCTAAATTATCGGTTAACGGAAAGTTCAGATTAAAACTTGTTATGTGAAAACTAGATTCATCAAAACAAATCATAAACAACTGAAATTTATTAATTAAATGTTATATACCAGTGAAATTTAAAAGTTATTTTAATAATCAACTTAAATTTAAAAAACTAAAAAGTTTATAATGGCGATGATCTTGTGAAACATTCCATTTCAAATAAAAGAAAATAATTGACTGAATGCGAAAATTGTTAAATACCAGACAACAAAACATGATATTAAAATTTTTAGTGGTAGTCAAATTCGGGATGAGGGCAAGATCATACAAAAAATATCCAAAAAATTTTGATATATTTTTTTATATACTTTTTCACTAATACTTCTTTAACTTTTATTTATGTGTATTCAAAACATAAGTTATTTTTGAGCAATATTAAAAAAAAAAACAAAACACAGGGAAAAATATTCCCTGACTTCTCACTCACCACTACAAAGAGTGTCAGAAGAAAACTACAATCACATCCATTTCTTAATTTATTTGAGTTTTTACTTTTTCACTTCCCTCACGCCTGGCACGCCACACACAAATGCCAAATACTTTGCGGCATGCAACGCAATGAGGCTTTCGCTTCATTCCAGCATACAACGCCGTTGTAAACACTTGTACATGTTGCAAGTGTGGCAGCAATAAGCGCAAAAACAACATTCAAATTAAATGGGTGAAAACAAAAACAAAAATTGCATAAAAATTAAAATGCGTGCTACTTAAAGGCCTTTTCCACACACACACACAAACGCAGCTGCCCCTCCGGTTTCGCTGTGCCATCGGTTGTGCGTTAACGCGCCTCTCAGGCTATGTATGGTGCGTCCGTCGTATAAATAAATTTGTCCTGGCAATAATTTGCCACAAATACCGACACCAGCAAAGACGAAAAAAAATTAATTTTAACAACAACATCAGCAAGGTGTACCAATCAACGACAACAACTACAAAAACAATGTGTCGCTTTGACCGTAGTCGCAGCCGCTGCACAGTAGCGCTTAACTGTCATTAGCACCCGACGACGTGCGCGCATTACTTAGCCAGCTACTGCAATGCCAATTCGTTGTTGTTGTTGTTGTAGCTGTTACTGTTGGTGCTTTTGTTGTTGCGCTACAACCGCTGAACCTCACACATTCCATACACTCTACTGCACACACACCCTTTGCACTCTCCGCTCACCAGCTCACCCGCACACACACAGCGCTACCTTCATATTCACTCCTACTTAAGTGTTGACGACGACTAAAGTGGCAAATCGTCATTTCGTTAGCATTGCCACTGTTTTGGTAATCAGCCACAGAGCCACCAAGCTACCGAGCCACTTTCGCACTGTTTCGTGCGCTTTGATTGCCCCTTGTACGTTGCGCGTCGTCTTACTCTTTCATTGCCTTAGCGTTGATGCATTAAAATTCTGCTTGCGGTGGACAACAAAGGTAGGAGACTAAAGGACGTTGGCTCCTTAGTGACCACGATACACGCAATGCGCATTAGGGTCGAGAAGTTGTGGGCCCATTTATTCTACCCGCTATTATATGGGCAGCGAGCTGGGCTATGTATCAGACTTGGCATTTTAGGACGCTGATGTTTGTTGTAGAAAAAGCTGGTTTTTTTATCTGAGGATGCATTGCCTTTTTAGAGAGCGATCAGGTCCTAGCGATTGAAGTTTAAACGGCTGGTAGTGCGAAGGAAGGTTTTCTCAGGTTAGATAAAGTACTAACTAGTTCCCTTGCAAAGGTTCTCTGAAGATCGGCTGCGAATTTATCTCTTGTGCGGTAGCTCGGCAATTTGTAGCTAAATTAGAAAATATTCACTACAAACTCTGGAGAAAGTATTATTGGCAACATATTTCTATATTGCCAGGCAGACGATCTCTCCACAACAATTGGTGTAGACCGTGCTAAAAGGCCACCAAATGTGCACATAAAGTTCATGACGCATGAAATAAAAAAGAGAGAAACTCAAACTTAACTTAGATCAAGTTAAGCACGAAACATCTCCAGGCAGCGAAGCCTTTAGATATCTTACTAGCTAGGCGCCTACAGTTAAATCATCAGACAATATAGTGTCTTTTACGTAAGTTCGACTGATAATATCCAGCCTTAGAGAGACATATTAAAAATCTAAAGCAGATGTATACAAATAGTTTCAATTTTGGATGGCCCGAGGTTTGGTTCACAGCCTCGCCACCGGAGATATATATCATCATCAGATATCATCTTCTAATACTGAATACGTGATCAAGAGGAGACAACTTCAGCCCGCAATAAAAATGAGCCCCTAAGAGTTTCCGGAACCTCGAAAATATCTGAATTTTCACGTTTATCCATTGCGAAATAGGAAGAACTTTAGAAAGTAGAGAGTTATAATGGTATCCGCCAGATAACCGAGTAGACTAAACTTTAAAAAAAAGTACTTCTGTACGTATGAAGAGCTCTTTGGGATCCGAAAAAAGCTCAAAGTATAGGTTCTCAAAAAACACCCCACAAACTTTAGATGATCGAGAAACCCGTAGAGTTTGGATTCCTTCTTCAGGTGCGAAAATCCAATGCAGTTCAAAAATAAGCGAATTGAAGGGCAAAAAAACCGATATTTTCTAGCCTATTCATAAAGTTAATGAGTAAACTGAAATCAGCCACGGAACCGATAATATTCCACAAAACTTCGTTGAAACGTCACACAATGCTTTCTCAAAACTTTGACTAATAAATCCCACTAAATAATCACCAAAAACTAAACCCAGTCGTGGGTATTTGCAACACCAAATCAACTATAAGCATATTCCTGCATTGCATGCCACAAGCCGATTGTGCCACTTTACAGCAGCAGCCGCAGTTTGATGTTACTTCGCACTTTGCAATGCACAACAACACCAACACCAACAGCAGTAACTAAAATGAACGGCCGCTGCGCCGGCGGTAGCAATAAATGCCTGTCGCTCTGTACAATCGCTTAATGGCTCGCCTTGCTACATGAAAATATACTCAAGTGTTATCGATTAATGTCCACAAGCAGCAGCTACCGAAACGTTGATGATGTTGAGGGGCTACCAGATCAGATCAGACCAGACCAGACCCGTCACCAATGCCCACCAAGCGGTACGAATGTCGTTCGAATACTTCGCTTTTGAAGTTATACCGCCGCCGCCGCCGTCGTCGCCGTCGTCGATGACTAGGATGGCTGTGTGCGGCCATTACAAATGGATGAATATGTATGTATGTATGTGTGTTTGTACTCATCTGAAGGTGCTGCCACCTTTGGCCTGGCAATCGAGCCGGTGCTATCTTTAAACTATCTGACTGACTTACTGCCGCCTGCTTTGGTGTTTTCAGTATCGCCGTGTATGCGGGCGCTAATGTCGCCGGCGAGGCAAACACCTTTATCAGCGCTTACTCACACGCGCACTCAACGGATGTGCAACCCAATGTATGTATGTATGTATGTGCATATAGCGGCGATCGGTAGTCGTGTGCAATCCGGACGATTGCCACCGAACGCTGAGAGTATCTTATTGTCGCTGCCAGCCACTTTGGCTATCAGCATTGCGGCAACTTAGTAAGCGAGTATGTACTATGTGCTATGTGCTGATAGTGGAGCGATGAGTGGTGTGCATTCTGCAACTACCTTGGTGGTCAATGAGTTGGTCCTCTTACGGACTGCATATAATATAAAATTTTCTAGCTGGTGTTTGCATAAATTTGTTGCTGAATGTGAGTGTTGCAAAATTTATATCGCATTTCTTGTGTATATCATTTCCTATTCTAGAATTATTATTTGGTTACCAGGTTGAGGAATTTTTAATTCATTTACAGCGTAGCGATGAATGAGTGTCATTAAAGTTTTGCTAAAAAAAAATGGAGACTACATAATATTTTTATTTCTGTACTTAATTTAGTTTGTCTTTATCAGCAACTAGCAACTTGGATTTCCTTTAAAATATTTCGAAATAAGTGTCTCCAAGAATTGAGTTTTTCATAAATAAAAATATTTTTTAAGTTTTTTAAGTGAAAAGTGCCTACATTTAAGAAAAAGTACTATTTTCTAATTGTTACCTTAACAGCTAAAAATTTTATAATGAAATTTGCATCCAATGGTTACATTCTTCTTTGATTTTGCAAAATATCCTTAATTAAAAAAAAGCAAATCTGAGGAAATTAAATTACGTTTATATATATATAATTACTTGTACGAAAGAGTTTGCTCATTTCTACACATCTGTTTTTATTTTTTTGCAACTCCAACTTTTATATTATAATATAACTCCAACTATATCTTATAAAATATTAAAATACAAAAAAACATAATTTTGATACAGAAGCGCTTGCCTATGTTTGAGTTAAATTTAAAAAAAATAAATGAATTAAAAAAATTATATTTCCTCATTTTAATATTAAATGTAAAATTCATATTTAGCATTAAAATCAGAAAATAATTTTTAACAGAATCTCGGCGCCTTTGATTGAGTTAAACTTAAAAAAAATTGATTAATAAAAATAATTATATTTCCCCATTTTAACATTAAATGTAAAATTCATATTAGCATAATTTTTATTTTTATTTTTTTTTATATTAGAGCTCAGAAATAGGCAAAAACAGATAACAATGAACAAACTTTCCGTACAAAAATTTATTTTTGCTAATTTTTATACTAAAGAGCTTAACGCTTTTTATGAATTTCTTCCCTTTATTATAATTATTTTTAGTTTTTTTATTTGTACATAATATTAAAATTGTTCATGCTTATTCGGACTTTTTTTTTATTTATAAAGTACTTAACAATCCACATTCTAATAAAAAAAAGTTACAGTTCTCAGAAAATTTAAATTTTTTAAATACCATAATTTTTTTTTATACAAAAAATAATTTCTAGGAGTATAGTGGCGCTGTGCTCTTTTGAATTGTTTTAATTGACCTTTTATTAATAAACAAATAAATAAAATATACAATATAACAAAATTTTCATTTTAGTTCTTAGTTTTTTGAATTTTTTTAACTCTACGATATCTGCTAACAATTTTTAACCACATACAAAATCACCTCGTTTTGCAAATTTCAAGCGAAAAAAAACTTAAACTAAACTTAAATTCGATTGCTCCTCATTTCCGTCTTTACGCTTCACTTGTGCATCGCAATTAAAGCAAACAAACTATCGTAATGTAAATGATACTCCAATAATGTTCAGCTCTATTGATCACGCTTGATTCTAGGCGCGCATTCATGCCTCGATGCTGCCATTCGTTCCATCCACAATCGCGTAATGCATCAATATTCGCGCGCCTCATGGCAGAATTTTTACGATTTCGCTTCAAGTGTCGAAGCGCCGCTCGAATGCTGCTAGGCAAGCAAACGCAAGCGCGAGCATTAGCATGGAAATGGTATGTGTATGTGTGTGTGTGTGTGTGTGTGTATGGCATTACGCTGCTACATTGCCAAACGCTGCTCCTTACCTCCTCCCCTTCGTGTGGCGTGGGTGCTCACCTTTCGCATTTTTTCACTAACCGCGCGCGCTCGATTTACCTGATTTGTTGCTGGTTTTGTAAATTTGCAAATTTTACAAATGCAGCGATTTGTTGCAACATTTTATGGCTGCATGATTTTGTGAAACAACAGCAATAACTAGCTCTAGGGAAGCAACAATAGTTGCGGCGAAAGCCAGAGAAAAAAAAAAAGTGGAAAATCGAGCTAACAAATCTGTAAGCAAACCTACCATTTAAGGTGAAGGCGGTAACTCTGATATTTGTATTCGTGGCAGTTATTATTGTTGTTGTTGTGCTTGCAAGTGGCATTGCTGTTATACGGTAGTCACCATAACTGTCAGCCTAGCCAACCAACCCACCAGACAGGTAACCAACCAAGTTGAACGAATTAAAATTGATGGCTCATTGGCTGGCTGTCTGGCTGGTCTCTTGCTTTTTATTGTTATTGCCGTTGTTGCAACACGCCTAATAGCAGCTACTAAATTTTGCATGCTGTGCATTTTTCGCAAAATGTTCCTACAACAATTCTACATTTGATTTGCTTTTGTATCGTCATCCAAACCCCACTGCCCAACTTCAGCCTCAGCTGGAGCGCCTGCCGGCTGTTGTGTTTGTGGCGCCTTCGGCTATCGGTGGAGCGAGTGAGCGAGTGAGTGAGTGAGTGTGTATATACCGAAATTCATGTTGCAGGCGCGCATGCGCAACCAACAACTAAGCATTTGTTCGACTGCCTCATTAGTGGCGCATATGCAAATGACCAAAAATACAGCAACAAAGGAAACAACAAAACAAAAACAAAAAACAAAAAATACACAAGCAAACTAACAAATAAGCAAGCAAATAAACGTGCGAGCGAATGTTTGCTCAGTTGCATGTGGCATGTGGTAAAAATGTTAGAAATTGCCAATGGCAGACAGTAGTTGCTTGCTTTGCGATCCATAGTAGTTAGCCGCCAGTAGCGAACAGCCAGCAGCTGTGGCATCTAAATGCATTCAGTCAGTTGTTGCTGCTACACGATTTGTTGCTCGGTTAGAGTAAATTTGAAAGGCAAATCTGCACAGTTGCCACTTCCATTTAGCCAATGCAATGGCTGTGGCAACAAATTTTTCCATGTTACAACAAGCGCCAGTTAGCGTGATGGCTAGCTACCTTGGACCAATATGCGGGTGTTATTTAGGCTACCAAAGAAAGAGAAGCAAATATAAAAAAGAAGGGCAATATTTAACTAGGAAAATTAACTAAAAGACGCTAAAAATATATAGCATAATAAATAGCGATTTTGAAAAGTTGGTGCAAAATTTAGAATAAATAAATGTTTGCACGTAAGAGAGGACCTCTTCTGAAACAAAAGCAAAATTTTACTAAGAAATCTAGTATAACAGTATCAAAGCTCAGTTATTGGTGGCTTTCGTAAAGGTAATAAACTTACAAGTAAAAAAAAAAATCATTACATTTTCAAACTCATAATTGTCTTTCATAGCTCATGTTCGAAATGTTTTTTATATCCAAAAAAGTTTTAATCCACTTAAACCTTGCACTTTACTGTACTAAAATTGAATTGGCTCTAAAAATTACATAAACGAAAAGTTTTCAAAACTTTTTATTAAAAATTTTTTTTAATGTGATAAACATTTTTAAATATTTTGCTTTTGAATTATTGTTAATTTTGTACAAATATTTAATTATTTTTTTTATATAGTTTATGTTATATAATGAACTGGTCTAAATATGCTTATTTTGTCTTTGAGTGTATATTTTAAATGGCTTATTTGACATTAAAAACGTATTCAAAATTTTTTAATGTGATGAATATTTAAAATTTTTTTTTTTTGAATTATTGTAAATTTTGTATAAATATTTAATTATTTTTTTGTATGTTTTATGTTATATAATAAAATGGTCTAAATATCCTTATTTTGTCTTTGAGTGTATATTTGAAATGGCTTATTTGACATTAAAACGTATTCAAAATTTTTTAATGTGATGAACATAAAATTTTTTTATTTTTTTTGAATTATTGTAAATTTTGTATAAATATTTAATTATTTTTTTGTATGTTTTATTTTATATAATGAACTGGTCAAAACATCCTTATTTTGTCTATGAGTGGAATGGCTTATTTGACATTAAAAACGTATTCTGTGAAAAATGTATAACATTGAGAGCAAATCTTTAATTCAACATACAGGGCATACAGAAATACAAAATTTTTTATCTTTCAATTGTCCTTTTTTGAGAAATTTGCAAAGGAAAAGTTAAAAAAAAGTCATTGCTCGTTAAACTGTACAAAAGTCGTGTCTGTACATTGAAAATTTCTTAACAAAAAAAAAAAAAAATACCGAAGGTGATGCAGGGAATAGTTACAATTGAACACACTTGGGACATTTTTAGAGTTTTTGCCTGTCTGTTTATCTGTTAGTCTTTTGAACATAGCAATCTCCGAAACTATTAACGAATTTTCATGGGACTTCAACTGATGGCTTGACAGCAATATCAGGCATAACATGGGATATATTTTATCAAAATATTATAGGGTATATTTTATCAAGATATTAAATGAAAAAAAACACATTTTAATAGGATTGTTTTAGAAAAATTTTCATTTGAATATTTTTTTTATTCTAGCGGCATCAACGGAGCCGCTTACTATTATGTATTGTTAATTGTTTTGTTTTGAATTTTTAACTACAAATGGAAATTAATCTCAATGGAAAGGATAAAAATGGTGAATCCGTTTATAACATTCATGTAGGTTAGAGGATAACATCAAACATGATTTTGAAAAAAAAATTTAACGTAAGGTCTTCTTTACGACCAAATGTGCATGCAATAATGAATGTATGCTGGTCCCACTATTGGTCAAGGATGCCTCTAACTCGCGATATATCACATGATGACCTTGTATTATCAATTGACGCACAGTATCGACTGTTTCTGGCACAACCATCGTTTCACAGTGGCTAAGTGTGGTGGTTCAAAAGTAGAAGTAAGTCGATTGATGCCCTCCTGTCTCGATAATCCATGGCGAAAATTGTAGTAAATCATCGCAGGAAAATGTTCACGGGTTAATTCCATTTTTAGGCAATATGAATTTTTAAACTCACTATAAATAAACACAAATAAAACTCGTAAGGGAAAACGTTGTAAGGAAGTTTATGCCAAAAAATACCAAACTTTACGATAAAAATATCTAATTACAGCTAATCACAAGTAGTGTTGCGAAGGCGCAAAATATAAAAGGCAACCCTTGTAGAATATAGAAATGCAATGTTAATCGATATATGTATGTTATATACTAGGTAAAGGGAAATCACATGTCACACTTCGTCACAAATCGCAAACCCCCACACCCCCTAGCGCGATACGTAATATGTGCCCGACCCCTAAGGACTGCAAGTAAATTTTACCTTAAACCGCTAGCGAGCTTAAAAATTAATTTTTTGGTATTAGTATACATTTTCGAATTCATATTCCCACTGGTATTTCCTACTTAACTGTAAAGTTAGTAATCGATTAGGGATCGAATCGAATTCTAACCTTATACTAAACTAAATTTTTTACATTGATTTAACAATCGATGGCTTTTCGGCGCTTCGAATTACATATATCTCTTGTCAACCCTAAAATGAAATCTGGTAGCCTGGTTGTGTTCGTCTACGCAAAGGGTTGCATTTAATGTTTATTTTCGAAGTCGATTTCTTGCATAACTGCATACAAAAAAATAGTCGCAGAGACGTTTGCTTTATGCATTTCTCTAATATTATAGCTGTTTATACCAAAGTTAATATCAATGGAAAATTTTACACCACCACAATGAAAGATATCTCCATCGAATAGTAAGATAGTAAGTAAATGTAATAAATTGTGTATACATTTTTTTTATTACTCAGTGGAAAGTAGTTACTTACAACAAACTTCAAGCAGAGAAAACTAGTCGCAGCTAACAGTATTTTCCAGCTGCAATCAGAAATTCATTTATTAAATACCATATTTCTAAGCAACCATAGAGTGCACCAAATGCGCAAGACATATTTCTAAAGTCTCATAAAAAAAAAAAAATTAATGCCTTTTATTTCTTTTTCTTCCACGAATCCAAAGCACCGCTAAAAATTTAATAAGTGCGGGAATTCTCGTTTGCCATATTTGAAAAATATAATCAATTAGAAGTATAGCAAAAGAGATAAAGAAAACTATGAACACGCGCTGTCAAATCAACTACTCGCATGCTATGTTTAATTCAAACGCGCACACACACACACACACACACACGCGAGCTGCTTCACACACTCGCCATTTAAGTACAACAACCGCCGACAAAAGTGTCAACCGTTGCGTCGAGTGCGTGTCTAGCGCTAAATAAGTGCGTTCACAAGAGTAGATATGAACCAGTAAGTAACCGTATCTACATAAAAGTCCGGCATAGCCAAACTCAATGTCATATGGACGCATAGGCTCGTGTCACAATTATACCGCTGCTCTATACTCGTATACTGTGCATTCTCGACTAATAAATAAAATCAAATAAAAATAATCATTAAAATATGGAATTGTGTGGCATGAAGTGAATTTGTTGCAAGTCAGCAGTGCACAAATGTTGTTGTTGCTGCTACTATTGCTCCATATATGCCCTCCATGCGTCAGGCAGCAACTTGTCAACGACTTTAAAACTGCAAAATAAATCGGTAAGTAAGTAAGTAGTCGTATATGTCTACATAGCTAGCTGAACAGCTGGCTAGCGGCTGATTGTGAGTTGAGCGTCAACGCTGGTTGGCCTGGCCTGGCATGGCCGGCAGGCCGATCGGTCAGATGGAAGCGTAACAGAGCGTTGTGAAATTTATGGCTCCTCACAACGGTCATTTGTCACAATTACGCGTCCAAATTGTCAGCAACACAATACAACACAATACAAATCTAGATGAGGGAAAACTTTAACAAAAAAAAAAAAAACACAAAACACAAAACAAACCAAGCACAAATCAAACGAATCTTGCAGAATAGGCGGCAATTGACTTGTGGCTGAACGCTTTTGGTTTGATTCGTGGTGTCGTGAAGTGGGAATATTACGTGAAGTGCGAAAAACATTTAAATTGCTGCGAAAATGTCAAACAAATCTATTAGGGTTTTAGACGAGATTTGTGTAGTGCACTTGAAATGATTTTTGTACAAAGTTGATAGCAAATGAAAAGTAAAATAAAATGTGAAATATATTTGAAAAGTTACGGTGACTCAACCAACTGTTCGCACGGTGATTTTTTTTTTTTAATACTTCTAATGTGAAATCATTTTTTTTTGTTTAGTTTTCTATAAAACTCTAGTTCGTTATATAACAAGAAGCATATAAATTAAAACTTCAAACTCTGTGCAAAATTTATAAAAATTAAAAAAAAAAAGTTCCATAAAATGTTCAAACTTTTTAATCAGAATTTTTGAAAGCTTTTCGGTATGCAGTTTTGTGGCTCATTAGATTTTAGCATATAATGTGCAAGTCTGAAGTGGATTTAAATTCCGGTTGATTTTTGAAAATTTTTAGAAATTTTTTTTCAATTTTTTTTCATTTGACTAGTAGCGTATGGGAAGGTCACCAGTAAAAAAATGTGGGACCAAAAGTGAAAAAAAAAACTTCTCAAAAATCAATAAGATTTTTTGTCTGTTCCGACACGCTCATAATACTGTAAAAATTATAAGGGCTTCAAAACTATACTGCCAAAAATATTATAAAAACTCTAATTGAAAAGTTGAGTTTGTTGAATTTCTATAACTTTTGTTTTGTAGTGTGAAATTTTAATTCATTGGCGATTAGTTATAGGAGGAATAATATTTTTATAAAAAAATTACCAAATCGATTTAGCGTTAAAAACATTGTAAATATTTAAAAAAAAAATATAACTAAAACTTTATTTTAAAATAAGCTCCCAAATCATACCAATTTAAAATAAACATCATTTAAACTCTATATAGTCTACTTAAAATACGCTTTATTTTACGATAAGGCGATTTGGGGTTAAACCAGGGCCTAAAAATAATGATTAAAAAATATTCAATAAAATAGTCAAATCGGATGTGATTAAAACAGCGGTACCTCTAAAAATTATAACTAGTAATTGCTTTTAGATTAATCGTATAGAAAAACATAATCATATTTTGAGTTATATTTTTTTGATAAAAGATAAAATTCGTTTTTAGATCATTATTATTTTTTTGAGCTTGTTACTGTTTTATTGATTTTTTTTTTTGAGAATTTTTAAAAATATTATTTTATGGGTGTAATTTTTTTTCATCAAACGATTATTTTCTGAGTTACAGTATTTTTTATCGAAAGTAAAATTCAGTTCCAAAGCATTATCTGATCACTCACAAATAAAAACAAGTTTTCAAGTTTTATTTTTTTTTTTTGTATATTGAAAAACTCAAAACCCCACATCCCTCCACAATAACTGGTTGGTGCTAATTTTTATTTCAAATAGACTCGCCAAAAAATTATGGTCAATTTTGATCAAAAAAATAAAAACTCATAAAAAATTATTGTATTTAATCAACAAATAACAAATCACAAAATAATCACTACTTCATAGACAAAAAAAAACATTCGAAAAACGAATTTATATTTGTTGAAAAAAAGGGTAGCTCGATACATCATTTTTATTTCTGAATAAAATAACAAAACTCAAAAATTTATTATTATTATTATTATTATTACCGATTGCAAACTTTAAAATCTCTAAATATTGAATGAAAATCAAATATTTTGATAGCACTCATAATGATAACAGTTCCAGGTTTAAAATGTGGAAAACGTGGGGCATTATTTTTTTCATACTTTTTGCATACTCCAATTTATGTACATACATAGATATAAATCAGCTGTCGTGGAGCGAACTTATTAAAATGCTATTACATAATTTTTCCTAGTACGTAGTAAACATTTCCATTTCATGCGGGTGACTTTGTTCAATCTCTTTTTGGCTAAAAGCAGGTTCTAGCCATATTCTTTTAAACTAAAACTTAATTTTACTTAAAAGATGATTTCTCTTAGAACCAGCAGTAGCAGTAGTAGTAGTCCCTAGTCATGGCCAATGTATTTAGCTTTTTTCAAAAAATATCTATTGCAGATTTTAGCAAATGATAGTGGTTGTCGTTATTTAGCTTCATCCCAGCAACTATTGTACTAAATGGATTTCAATTAAATTTTTGCATTTTATTTCTTAGGCGTGCGATACTCGAATTTATCTAGCCAATCAGTTTACCCGCTAGATGGCGCTGGTATAGAGATGCTTGCGGCAGTTCAATTTGGTTCCATTTCAGATTCTGTGTCAACCACATGTGAGAAATTTTTTTGCTCAAATTGGAAATGACGCTGTTTTTGGAGATATATAGAAAAATAATTAGTAATGCTTAAAATTTAGAAAGTGTACTAACTACATTTAACTACATGTGAGGAAATAGTATTCGTGCAAAATAAATTGAGCCGTTAGATGGCGCTATGACCAATTTATTTCAAGATAACTATTTAAAGTAAAATTTCGTTCCAATGCTTTGTGTATAGTATAATTAATTTTTGGAAAAGTAGAGCTGCATAGATGTACAAAAAAATGTTTGCACAAGACTAGACCCCATAGCAGGCGTTGGAAACGATTTATTTAAAAAAATCTTATTTATAATCCGCATTGACCTCCGGCGTATGTCAATGCGCTTGGCTTAGGCGCGAGTTATATTATGTCATATATAGCAAAGCTCTCAATGACCAGCAACTCTCTTTGGCAAGTCCAAACGTGAGGAGAAACTCAACAATTGGCACTTAATGAAAAAACAATGAATTTGTATGAAATCGAAAGAATAAAAGTAAAATAGTAAGTATGAGCCTAGCGGCAAATCAAAGAAGAACACGCTAAACAAGTAAGTATATGGAATAATGGAGTAATATCTGGTCCAGCATTATTTGAACTCTTTTCCGAGCAAACGATCACTTTTCTAGGCACGTGTTCATATACAGATGGAAGGTCAACTTTGGCATCGATTTTCGGTCATTTTTTGTTTGAAGCGCCCCAAAAATTTTATACGTATTCCATGCCACAGAGCTTCAGCTATTAGCTGGCAAAATTTCAGCTCGATATCTCTATAAACAAAAAAATTTTTAGAACAAGATCTTAAAAAAAAAATGTATTTTCGGAAGAATCGCTCCAGTACTTTTCCTACTTACCTTGGAGCTAAGACTCGCCCCTGGCCCGAAAATTGCAGGCTTCCTCTTTTGAACGCGATATAAAGTTTTAACAGATCTAAATTACTTTTCGAGCCTGAGAGTTTTGAATTTCAAATAAGTGCACTTTCTTATTTTCATCTCCAGCTAAATTTCGGGAGTAAGTCGGGCAAAATTTATACCATTTTCCGATAGTCCATACTAGACGCTTTCTAAGCTCAAAATACTCCTTAGGGTAACGAAGTTATGGAGTCTCAAATGTGGGCATTGGTGTTAGATTTTCACAATTTTCTAGGTTTTTCTCAATTTACCACTACATTTGCAATGAGAGATTTTTTCAAAACCCGTTTATTTGAAACTACATGTTCTATGTTATATGCTCACAAAATTCGGTGGCTGTATCTCAGAAACTCAGAAACTCAGAAAGTACGGCACGATTTTAAATCGGCATCAAAAATCGTGATCTTTAATTTTCTGCAGGTCGCCCCCGCGGATATGCTTCGATTTTGTTGAATTTCCGGAAGTGACCATATACAGATAGAAGGCCAACTTCGGCATCGAATTTCGGTCATTTTTTGTTTGAAGCGCCCTAAAAATTCTATATGTATTCCATTTACGCCATTAGGGTCAAACGGGGGCGTTGCTGCTTTTTGAGGGAATAAATTTGGGTGTAGTCGAGTCAGTTGCATAACTCGTACATGTCGGCACAAATTTTAATGCACGTACGTAGATATGTTTGCGTCTTTAAGTGAGCGAGGTGTGAGGTAAATCGCAAAGTACCGAATTTGTGGGAAAATTATACATTGAAATCAAAAATAGTTTGAATTTTAAATTACCTACTTAAAACAATAAAAGCAGAAATACCAAGGCGCTCGCTCATAAGCCTCCATATCTGGTTCAGAAGCTGGTGAGCTACATTCGTTAGGAGCTAGTGCTGTGCATTAATTGATCGTACGGCGCGACAAAGGTGGTCTTCATAAAACATGAGAAAAACAACAAAACGGAGAACGTAATAATAGAAATCGATAAATATAATAAATAGCAAAATGAGAAAAAAACATCGAAAAGATTTTCATTAACGAAGATGTTAGTCAAATAATGTGACTGTGGTGACTATAATGAAGTGTTGTGCATAAAAAATTGTGCGTGTTGTTGTTCTTTTTTGTTTTGTTTTTTTGTTTTTTGTTTTGGAGTATATAATTTGGGATTAACCGAAAGATATGGGCAAGTTGATAAGAGCCACATAAAAAATAGTGAAAGGTAAATTAAGTTAGCAGCGCAGGGTATGAACTTTGAAACTATTGGTATGTGAATGAAATGATAGGCTGCCGCCGAAAGGTCGAAAGAAGCCGCGAGCACACAAAGTTGCATTCCTATTTGATAGTCAACACTTTAGCGGATTTTGAGGAATTAAGATCGAATACATGTCAAATTTTGAAGGAGTTTCGAACATTTATGCAAAACCACAAAAGGTAAGCATATGCGAAAGGTAGCGATTTACAAAAAGTTGTGCCGCATAAGTATAGGAAAACTGTTCATTTTCAGCAAGCGAGCAAAAATCAGCAGGAAGTTATTAGGTTTGATAAGGTCAGGTTGAAATAGCTGGAGCGAGAGATACACCCCCTGCACTAAAGCCAAGCGTAGGCTCATTCTGATGCCATATATTTACAAACTACGTTCCCCTACGATGTTGCGTCGCTCAACCGAGATCAAATCATTTCGTTAGCGTTATGAACTTTGAGACTGCTCTTATTTCGGTTTCCGCTATCTCCGCTAGGTTTTGCAGCAATGGATTTCCGAACGCAAGCCTTAACCTTTTGCTAAACACTGGACAGTGGCACATAAAGTGCTCTACACTCCACTCCACTCTACACAGCTGCGACAACGGTGCTGTTCCAAGCGCGGTATACCAACTCTGTCCGGGAATTTACGGCTTCTGGAGTCGCTTGACTGTCAGAGAAGATGAATATCTGAACGATGTTTCTAATTGCAGGAAACTCCCTTTGAGACTCTCTCTCTCTGAGTCTTAAATCTGCGATCGAGGGAAATACAGATTCGCATTGAAAACTTCAGTAGGCGAAAAGTGGACTATCTTGAGCGAGAAGTACCACGATATACTTATAATAAGGGAGTGTTAACTGCGGAAAAAGCTATCACAAATTTGGAATCAGTTCTATACTGTTCCGTCCAGTTTTTGTGATTTTTGAAATAAAACTTCATTATCGGCGGTGATTTATGTGCCTAGATATTTCGGGGCCATTTCAGGACCATTCAGTAGTTCGAGGCTCGTTCACCACTACAACTACTATTATTACTATTTACCACCACTACATCCCCTAATTACTAGTATTACTACTACTCCAACAATTTCTACTACTACTGTTAACTACCACTTAATTACTACAACTACTACTACGTATTATTACTACCATTACTACAATTTTTTACTACTATCACTACAATCACCACTGCTGCTACTAATTACTACTACTAATTTTGCTATTTTCTACTACTATTTTCTGCTATTAATAATTACTACTACTTTTTCTAATTTCTAATACTATTTTTATTAATTTTTACTACCATTTTTACTTATGTTTCTACAAATTGCTACTACTATTTTTATTAGAGCTACTACTATTTTGACTAATTTATGCTACTCATTTATGCTACTACTTATGCTAAAACTAAAAAAAAACTAAAAAGTATGTCTAATAAAATTCTCTCCCATATTTAACTCTACATCTTTTTGTAGAATTTGCACAGAAATTTTAATTCTGGCTCGCGCACTTAGGTTCAGCTTTTTTAGTGTTGCGGTGGTTTTTTAAGCAAATCGAAATTAGGGCGTTTCTACTTCATAAAGTAGGCATCGCATTCAACTGTTCAAAATAATCACAAAATATCTAGTATATACACCACTCCGATCACTTCAGTTTTTTTTTTGTTTCTTGTGCTCCATTGGTCGTGTTTTATTTCGTATTTTTTCTTCTTCTTGCATTACCTAACTGATCATAAAAAATTGACGCTATTGGAGATATCCCGCTGTGCAAGCGCGCAGTAACATCACTTCGACCATTCTTATTAGCGGCCGCCAGCGCTACTTGTGTGGCATTGCATCGAATTGGTTTGCAATGTCGGGTCGCAAAGCGTCTCATGCCTATAATTTTTCGTTGTCAAATCTTTTACTAATTTATTTCGGGGTTTTTTTTTTGGTTTACGTAGATTTTTTTTGCTAACTAAAATATGTTGTAGGAAAGTGTTAGAATTGAATGTGAAATAAATGTATGTATTCCGAATTCATTTCGACTTTTATTATTAAGTACATCGCTCTACAGCGATGAGATTAAGTGTTGCAGAATTTGTTTCACATACAAACCTCTACTGAGCTGAACACTTTAAATACAATACTTACCGCAACATATCAGCCAACAACTTCCACTAGCATTCAAAGTCACTTTTTCTTTTAGTAATTACGTGATTATTTAAATCTTCATCACTACCCCTCTACGTATCGTATTTTGAAGCACTGGATTGATAAATGAAGATTATGGCTCGGAGCTGTATTCGCAGTTCAATCTTGATGGGATGATTATCTAAACATACGCGATATTCTGGTTATTGTGCCCATCCTCTTTCTAGACGATACTCATCCTTGATGTGGTAGCTATAGGTAGAAATCCAGGTAACAGACTCCACTAGTGTGGCTCATTTCAGCAAATGCCTAGTTTTGCCAGCTACAAATATTTTCCAAAAACATTTCGATCGCTCATCGGCAATCCTTTTGCTCTGTTTCGGTATGATCTTGTGTACGAAAAGTACTAGAGTCGTTTTGTCTCACCTCAATTTGTCTCTTTACGCGGTGGAAGGCAGGGCTGGTATTATTTTCTTTTTGGCGGCTGGTGGGTTCTAGGATAGCTACTAAGCTACTTTTCAGGCTTGCGTCTCAATCGGTTGCAGGAAATAAGTCTCCTTAACCGCCTCCTGATTCTATTTGATAAATAACACGCTAATTTCGGATGCTGCTTTGGACTTCCAAATATCGTTTTCACCTACTGTATTTACGATAGTCCATTTATTGCGTCATCGAGAACTTTGTCGATATTGTTCGGCGAGATATCCATTAGCTAATACATTTCAGCGTATGATAATTTCAGGGGGCAAGAGCCGTCGTGACTATTACCAGCACACTTACCAGAGTCTACTAAAGTACTTCCTCACCTGCCATCATTTGCTCGTCTATGTAAATATGGCGATAGGACAGCGACTTCTACATTACGCTGTGTAGAAGAATGAAGTTTTGGCAGTACCCGCTGGTGGTAGCAGTGCCTCTGTTGTCCGCAGCTTTTGGAACAATCCATGAACTCAAGCTAAATTTCTGCTTCTCCCCGGAACAACAGAATTTTTCTTAGTTGTACGCAGCAATCGAAAATAAACCAAACCACACCGCCCACAATTTCCGAAAGCACTGACATTGAAGCCCTTCGACGCTGAACTTTTATATAGCGAGAGCGATCGCATTTTGCAATTTTGTTTGATAGCCTACGTTGTGCAAAGTGAACCAGCTTGTCTTCTGGGAAATCGGCAACGCAATTCTAAGTATCAATCGGCAGTCATCATACCTGAGTTTTTAAAGCTTATAGAGGTGGTGCATTGGCTAAGTTGTGCTGAAACCTGAGTTTGGCTTGATTAGTAATTTCCTAATCCGCGGATGGATTGCAAATAGATTATGCTTGCAATGAGCTTATAAGCAAATAATTGCGGCTCACTGAACATCAATGAATGTGTAACCGAAAATTTTATACCGGCATCCATGATTGAACGCAGTAGTCGTCGCTAGCGCTACCGCCGCGTGCCTCTACAGTTATTGCTTATTTTAAGCCGCTCTCCATCTAAGTCGCCTAACGCAAAAATCTCTCGAACATTCCACTACTCACCAACACGATGTCTTAATTAATACGCTACAAATTTTTATATGCTACCGTATTTATTGACTTGCACACATTTGCTGTTTTAATTCCTTGTGCCAAATTGCGGCAAGCTAACCAAATACGCCACAGAACATGCAACAAGCATTTTGCGCATTCAAAGCATTTTCGTTACATTACCAACATATGTCAGTCTGTATGTTATATGGGACCATGGGGGATTCTGTTATATATTTGTATTGTTGTTCTCGTGCACGTTGTTGTTGTTGCTGTTGCTGTTGTTGCCATAGTTGACATAGTCACACGTAGCCGCGTAATTGTCATGCTTACAACACACAGAAATATTGACAATTTGCGGCAGCTTGAGTGTCGCTGATTCTTTGCTAACATTGCTGCACATGTTCGTGTTGTTGTTGTTGTTGTTGTTGTCGCCTTTAACTGTTGCCACTGCTGCTCACCTCTGCAACGCACATTCGTCTGCTCGCTGCTATTTTTTTATTTATTTTTTTTTTTGGTATTAAGCTTAACCCAAATCCATTAAATTGCCCCCCCCCAAGGTGCACAACACTTGCCGCACTAGATGCACGCCACTGCCTTCGGTGACGCTTGGCGATTGTGCAGCATGTTGTCATTACAATAAATTACCGCACCGCAGCAGCAGCAGCAACAACATCATCAACAACAGTCGGAGTCAAAGCAGCGGTAGGCAGCATATCAACCAACAGTGCACAGTGTAAGTTGCTTAGAGCTAACTGTGCTGATTGTTGTTGTTGTTGTTGTTGTTGCCATCACTTTTCTTTTGTTTTGTTTTGTTTTGTTTTGTGTAGTGACCATCGCCAAAAATGGTCAGAAGTGCACGCATTTTACAGCTGCTGCTGCTGCTGCTACTCAACTTTTTCACTCTAAAAATTTCACCCGCTTTGACGCGTTGTTGGTTGCAACACATCAATGACTTGTCGTTGCCACTTCAATGTTTCAACTTCATTTGGGACGCGCGCAACAACATTACTACAACGCATCTCACATTTTTGTTGCAACATTGTTGTTCCTTGCCTTTTTGCGTTTTAGTCTTTTTGGTTTGGTTGATTTCATTTTTTTTTCATTCTCTGTTTTTGGTTTGGCTGGCAGCAACAACACAATTACGGCCAACGTGTTGATTACTTCATGTCCAATTGCCGCATTCACTAGTTGTCATCGGCGGCGGCAAAAAAAAAAAAACAAAAACTGCGCGCAACCTTTCGGCCGTTCGTAAGCGTTTGCTCTGCCGCACACTCTTAGTACCGCGCCCAGCTAGCGTGCGTAGTGCGTCTACGAATCGATCACTTCGCTTAGCGTGCGAGTTTGAGCGCGCTAGTTTTATGCTTCTGCAATTTCGCGCAGGTTTCACTACTACTTACTTATTGTAGTAGGCTTCATTCGTTTTTGTTTTGCGGCGCCTTTTTAAATGCTGTTCTGTTTTTTTTTTTGCTTGCGTTGTGCTGTGAGTTATAGCATTGCTGCGGCTTAGCGGTTTTATGTATTTGTTGCACATTCCTTTGATTTAATTGAACTATCCGTTGCAAATTGCTGTAAGTCCATCGCATTGCGCCGACAATTGCCTTGTGCGCCGCAGTGACGTTCGCAACACAACGTCGTGCTTGTCTTTTTCGTAGAATTGGCGTAGGCGCTTTTGGTTGCTGGCCAAATATGTGTGGCTGAGCATGGCTGCTGTCGCCGCAAATAAAAATAGGCGAGTTCACCAGTGGTGTGCTTGCGCGCGCTTGGCGGTTCCATCTTTTTGCCGGTAGCTGTGTATTACAGATCGAAGATATTCTTCTGAGAAGATTAGTGTGGTGTACCACCTGGAAAATTGTTTTAATCTGCTTAGCGCATACTTAAAGCTTGTAAATTTCTAGATGATGTCTGATTACATTCCCAGCTGTTTTAGGCTTGTCGAGTCTTTGCGGCTCCGCTTAAGCAACAGCACTGGTATTCACATTGAATGCTGTTTGGCAGTTGATCAATGAAGTCAAGCACTTATTTACTTTTACATATATTATTGATATAAAATTATATTATCAATCCTTGCGTAAACCCATGAGCCATTGAGTTCTTAATTGAAGTGGTAGGCATACGCGAGCAGTCTACGACCGCACTACGACCGCTCTTCTATGACCTTGGCGGAAGAATTAGTTGATTCATGAACCCACTCAGTTCCTTTCCCCAGTATTTCCGACATTAGTCACCTGAAGGTTGGACACAGGGCTAATAGAATTGTATACCCTTTTAGTTCCATACCGATGCTGACTGGTAAGCCTTTCCCCTATTGACCTCGATTTATAGAAATTACTTGCCTTGTCTCTTAAAGAACTTTTACACATCTACGGCTGATGATTTTCAATCGCATTGCCTTGAACCTATGTAATCTTTTCAAGGCTTTTCTAGTCGTTCGTCGTTCTACTTTTCATCTCCGATGTCTTCGACTGTGTTTTCCCATGACTTTCCTTACCTTTCTGGGCTTCGTTTCTCATCAAAACGGAGACCGCTAAGGCTTGTTGTTTTTGCTCAGGAACTTGAGTTGCCAAACGAGAAAAGTCTTTCCAGTGGTCTTCGTTGAACAATTTTCACAAGATACATATTGCTTTTTCTCCAATCTCAATGTTTGGCTCTGCGGTTGCTTTGGATCTAACGGTTTGTAAAGCGCGGATGAAAGATATATTTATCGTTATTACTTTGTCCATGCGCTAAGTAAATATTTGGTAGATGACCATATATGCCCACAAACACCCACTAAGACTGTTGGCAATCTTACTCTTTCTGTCTCGCAATCTAAAAATTTACTGCAAAAATCGGCACTCTCGCGCAGCAGTTCGATACAGAGGGCTCTTCGGCGAGCTTTTATCACCACCGTTCCTTCAGGAGACGCATATGCTGAAGTGCCACGTAAAAGTGTTCGGACATGAATCCTGCCTCCTCCATCCTGCCGGACTGCTCATTGCACTCATATCAAAATATATCGCAATACGTGCGAGGTTGTCATGGCGTTCTAGGGATTGGTAGATTCAGCATAAGGCTAGACGGTAAAGCGGAGCTCAGGAGACAGTTTCTTCATAAGAAGCTTATTGAAAATTTAAAAGTAAGAGAAAAAAATTCTGCACGCTTTTATTTAGCACGTAGCTCTGATGTACAGATGATGAAAGTGTTTGAAGCTTGATACAAATTTAAAAATTCAATTTATCTTGGAACAAAATGTAGTCGACTCTTGAATTCATTTTAACTCTTCACCTCTCGTTTCAATTCATGATCACTCAAATAAGTCTGCCTGCGCTCTAGTCGCCAATTGTCACAGCCACGACAGCTACCACAGACCACCCAAACTACGTACGCTCATTATTTCCATATACCAGTGCCGTCGCTGATGGTGTTGTCGACGCATTTATTAGCTTTAATACCTTAATACAAAGAAATAATATATGCCAATAAATATGCTCGCCTCGTATGTAGCGCACACACTCAATTTGGTCACACGCAGTCGACTAGCATAGCCTTGCCTCAATATGCCATGAAAGCGGCAACGACGACGATCACATAAAATATTGATTTGATTCGTTAATAGCTGTATCTTAGCTGAACGTTTTGAAAGGTTGACGACAACAGCAATAGCAACCAACGACGAGTCACAGCGTAACCACTAAAGTTGCTTCTTTTTTTTTTTTTTGTTTTCTTTTGTACGTTTTTTGTTGCTTTTAATTGCTTTATGCTTATGAAATGAAACGAATCGAATGAGGCAACAAAGCGACACACACACACACACACACACGCCAACTTCTATGTAACTCTGGATGTCAGCAGTGGTGTTGCAGCGCTGCATTATCGTAGACTAAGTAAGCGCATAAATATGAGATTTGGCTGCCTGAATCCGTTTGGTCGTGCTGCTGCCTGAACTTGGCTGTTGGCTGATTATGACTTGTCATGTTGTTGTTTTTGGCGGCTGCTGGTTGTTGTAAGACCGCACAGCATGCGCGACAAGTTTACAGCGCTCATATCAATCGACTCCTTCTTGCGGCGCGCCACCACCACCTCTACATTGGCGGTAGCACAGCAAGCGGCGGCATGTTTTGCCTCCTTGGCTCTTAGCAGACCCAGACAATTCCCAAAAGCGACAAGTAAAAATTCGTAATCAAAAACACTTTTATATATTTTTCAAGCTCATTGGGGTTCGCTGTTTTTAATTACCATAATTTTTTCTGTCCGTCGAAATGGCCACACAAGCCAAAAAAACGAAACGAGGAAAAAATTAAAAGAAAAAAAAAGAAAAAATATTCGACTCAACTTCAGCATTTTAGTCACAGGCGTTGGGATTTAAAAAGTGCCGCACTCATGCTGTGGACAGTCATAGCGACAAAAAAGCAGCAAAAAAACTGGCTTTGCAATAACTACAAGGTAGCAAAAATTGCTATTGATTCGATAAATTTATAGCCTCGCCTAGTCAACTCTCATCCAGACAGCCGAGCCAACCAGCCAACCAACAACAACTTGTCTACCCGCCGCGCGCCTGCTGTTGTCTCACCATTCTATACCTCCTTAGTGCATTCATGACTCTCGCGGTACATCAACGTCACCACCCATTCACTTTTATTTTTATTATACAATTTTTTTCTTCCTAGCCACTCAGTTGATCACTTTATTCGTCGTGGCGGCGAGTCACGTCATGCCACAACAGCCAACAGCCAACAGCTAGCAACGCCATTGTAGCGCAAAAGACTGGCTCATAATAAGAAAAATAGCAACAACTGCAAGCTTACACCACGAACCATGGACCCCACACGCGCGTTTGCCACCACACTATGCCGGCACACCGCACTAGACTAGCACCAGCACTATTACTGGCACTCTGCGGCGGCTTAGGCCACACCGGGCGTCTGATGCAGTTGGACGTCCCACGGTTCATTTTGGCTGACTAGCTAACTGGCTGGTTTGTTGTTTGTTTGCTGAATTAGTGTTCTTTCGTTGGCCGTTTTGCTAGTTGTTGTCTAAGGTTTGTTAAGGCAAAGGATTGGTAGGGCGTGTATGTGTACGATCATCTCGCACGCCATTGTTACAACGCGCCAGCAGCAGCGGCGTTACTGGCATCATCACACCGCGCGAAATCCGACGCCACGCCATTGTTACCTTTGTCGTGTTGCATTTAACATCTTTGGTGTTTTTTTTCTTTCTTTCTTTATTTTTTTTGTAGGCTGTATAGACTTGCAAGTCTGGGCCGCGCGCGCGCGCTCCTTCCTGTTTGTCATAGTGGACGCCATTTTGTTAGCTATGTGCAATGCGCGGCAGACGTTGAGCCAATTGATGATGGCGCTAGATGTCTTCCATATCTTCGGAATATGAGTTTTTGGTTGCAATACTTAGTGAGTTTCTCAGTTAGTGGGATTACTCGCAGCAGCCCTAAATATAAGTTAGTTACAAGTTGCTTGAGCTTGAACAGGACTCATAAAATCTTTTCCATCCTAAGGCAAGAGAATGTGTTCTGGGAGCATAAGCCTAATTTAAGTTCTATCCCAGCTCACCAAGCTTACTTTCCCACCCATACTTTATTCCAACGTTATAATCTACACTCGACTGTCCGTTTGGCTATTAACGATGACCGTTCACGGCTATGTTAGGTCTACTTCTGCGATTGGTATATATAGAACAAATATTTGTGAAGGTCTACCGATCTTCCATTCAGTCCAAGTAGTAATTGTTCCACCATTTTATGAAAGAACTTGAACTGATATTGTTATTGTTAGACAAAATGTTGAACAATGCCTCTGAAGTGGCAGTCCTTGACCGGACATATACATATGCGGTTCGTTGCGGTATCCTACTGTGGTGGGAACAAACTTTAGTTGTGTTTAGTACCCGACGACAATTACGCATGACGAAAGCTTATGATGGTTTGCCGCGCATCTGTCTAGTCACAAGTCTGTTGCCCGAGTTCTGGTAATACCAGATGAGTCCCACGAGGATCTTGATGAGCGTATAGTTTTCATGGAAAATCATGTCGGCAATCCAACTTTAACAAAGCTTCCATTCAAGCTAGCACTCAGTCATGCCGTGGCGACTTTTGCTATTCGATTTTTGTTTGGCAATTCCCGACCAGAAATTCATGTCAGAGTTCTTATAATACCAAGCTAGCCTTACTAGGCAAACCAAGCTAAAACATATTTCCTCTTATAGTTTGGCCGCGCTGGTGAGACATCTAGAACTGGAGCTTTACGAAAGACGCGGCTGAAATTAGTATTATTTCTCATCTGATACTATGGCAGAAAGCTCTACTCCACTACTTCGCGACGAAAATTACTGTCCTCTGCGTAGGCTAGACACTAAGCATCTAGAACTGGAGCTAAGCAGTTTCCTAATGGGCATTACTACTAAAGATTAAGATATTGTCTCTCTAAAGTCGCTATTCTTAATAAATGAATTACAATTTACTTTACCTCCGGCATCTCAGCTCAGCTGAGTCACTTTAAGTCGTGCGCTTTCTTTGCTGACGTGGTAGCCTTGTCTTCGCACAAATCAATTCCATTCCATCGCGTTCCCATGGCCTTCGCAATATTCCCAGCTCTCCACACTTCCAACTTTTTCTGAAAAAATATGAAAACACAAACCAAAGATAATATTGAATGTTGTCATTTATGCTTCATCAATACGAAACAATTTTTTATTGCATGTAATTTTTATCAGCCACTTAATCGCACATTCATTAAGCGCTACACGAAGTTTAGTGAGTTGCGGCGATGTGGAGGAGCTGCTGCGCCGCTGCTCCATATGAAAAGTACACTTGGTTGGGCATTTAAAAAGTTGTACTAACAACATGTGAGAACAAAGCGAGACAATATGTAGCAGTAACAACCACAAATGCCACAGCCACTAGTGTGATATCACAAAAGTAACAGAAAATGAGAAAAAAAAACAGCAGCGCCAGAGTCAAGCGTGAACGGGTGTTCGCTGGCTAACTAATTAACATTTAACAAAAAAAAAAGAAAAGAGAAACAGGCAGGAAGACAAGTTAAATGGCTTGCGAGGAGGATCTTTAGAATATGCTATGAACGAACACGCAGCTAAATATGAACTTATTATAACCACACCACATTCATACGCTTGGGTCATCACTTCATTTGCACGCGCTCACGTCAACTTTGGCGATGACATTATTTAGAGAAAGCGTTAAATTATTGAGGTGAGACAGGTTCGCAAATGGATGCTGCGCCACCACGATATATCGCGGACCGCCGTGTTAGCTTGGATGAGCGTGCGAAACCGGCATTCCAACCAGCCGTAGTAGCGTGCGGGCGGTCCAGCGAAAAAAAATGCAAAGGACTAAATAAAATGAAGAAAAATAAACATATATATTGAACATGTACATATATAAAAAAATTATGCCAACAAAGCGTAGTACCCACAAGCGATACGTTCGTTGCAGTTAGCGCTGCCCAGCATCAATTGGGTTGCTGCGAGTGCTACAGTTTGTGCTCGTTGCTAATCGTGGGATTACGTGTTCAGTGGTCATTCGAGGGTTCCTCTCGCCTTACAAAGCGACAACAGCACAAAGGTGCGCACATATGTGGCCGAGGCGTTGAAGCAAGTAAAGAGAGCAAAGCGCTCAAAAATAATAATGCATAGACAATTATGGATTATTGTTTGTTTTCCTAAGCTAATATTTTTTTATAGAGTTCTTCTCTTTTTTTCAGTGGATGATAGACACTTGAGTGTTTGGCGGAAGAGGAACTATGTTTGCTTGATTAAGGGCGGGGCTTGCGGTGTGCAGCAGCTTCCAGCGAAAAATAAAAGAAATACAAAGAAAAAATCAAGTACCACAGTGTCGCTTGACTATGGAGTGCCATGTGGTACAGTGTAGCAATCCCAGGCAACTTGCCAAAATGGAAAATTATGTGGGAACTTTATCGAAGATCAATGCGCTCTTAGTTTTCGTCAAAAGTTCCGCTTAGTCCCAAGATTACACAGGCACTAGGTGTATAATCGAACGATTTCTTTACATCTACTTTTACTATACCTAATACCTTAGCTTTGTTTTTGAAATCTTTAATTGATTCTAAACCCTGGCCACTTCGTGAACAATATAAGTACAATGGTTTATTAAGTTTAGCGGAGTTACTCTTTAAAACTTTTTTATAGAACTCATAGAGGTTTTTTGAGTCAAAATACAGTAGGCGCGCTTCTGGCTTTAAAAGATGTTTCTCTGTGTCACTCGGAATGGTCCTTACAGTCTTCAAAGCTTCAATGCCAATAAATATATTGCGTGTCTTCCTCACCTCTATTACTCATATAAAGATCGATATGCAAAGCCCCGTAATACCGCAATAACCAACAGTTCTATGGCGGACAAACGAAAAGGTCAAGAAAATAGACATAGTGAAAGACTAAATGGAAATGAGCTAGTAGGCATCGATTAAAATGAAAAGAAGCAGTTTATTTAGAGCTCGACAAAAATTGCTTGGGCTTTCATTTAGTCATTCCAGAAGCAAAAACCTGTGCTAATATTCTCTTGAGTTCTTCTGCCACCGAATAGCTCACTCGAAGCACAATTTCTCAATCTTTTTTAGCAGTTCAGTGCATGCTCTATTCTTTCATTTCGTTTCACTTGACTTCGTTCAAACCCCCAACCCAAAGTACTGCCCACTGTCTTACTAAAGCCGATTATGACTGCACGTCTCTAACATCTCATACTACGTCTCCAAGAAGGGGGTACAGTACAAACGACTAGCGTGTAGTGGGGTATTTATTTATTAGCCTGAGAACCAAACGAAGTTCGAAATACACAGCTCAGTTTTGCCTCCTATAGCCAAGAACGTCAGGATAATTGCCGGTTAGCCGACGCGCGCGCGATTTTGTTGATGGTTTGTTGGCGCCAGGCGTGCCAGCACACACACACACACACCCAAACAAGCACCTACCTACCTATTCAGACAGCAGTTGAGTTCGAGAGCTTGTCTGCTTAAGCCACAACTACCAATGGCTCATAAGCTGGGAGTACTACACTATACTGTAGTTAGTGGTTTGATGTTGTTGTTGTTGTTGTTATTGTTGTTGTTGCTATTGTAGGTAGTTAGCCAGTTATGCTTGTGCAAACAACATGTTGATGAGTCTCATTTCGTGGCATGCAGCGCTGCCTCTCCGCTACCACAAAATTCAGTAGGGCATCAATTCTCAAAGAGCTGTGCTGGAGCAAAGCATCCTGAATGAGTTTGTACGTGTTACTGTGTTGGTTTGTCTCTGTCCATTTGTCCGTCCGATTAGCTCGTTTCGTGTATGATTAACAAGCGTGTTGAGTGTTGGGCGGTCCCGACGACGATGACGACGATGTTGTGGATGTGAATGTAGATGCCTCGACCGTTGCTGGTTCTAATTTGCCTGGTGATTTATTGAAATCAAATGCCAAACAAGGCGCCAACAACCGCACATACAGCCACACGAGCGTGAGCTTTGGCAGCAGCAACAACAACAGCGAAAACAACAATTGCAATAACCACAAGGTACGCGACACGTCTTACCAAAAATGGTGCGGTCCAAACATGAAATGCTAGTGTACACAAATAAGTAGAAACGCTTTGCAAATTAAGACAAATCGATCAAACTGATGATTAACCTTTGTTGTTAAAGTTGACTGCTGTTTGTTATAACGTTCGTTTGTTTGCATATTTTTCCCCTGCACCACAGCAAACCTGACACACTCTTATAATCTGCTTATGATGCTGGCAGCTACTGAGTTTATGCAAGTCTTGGCTGTAGGATGGGAGATTTTGGTTTTAATTTTTGGTAACAAATTAGTAGCTTTGGTGAAGGGAGAGGGATAGATTACTGGCACATCATAATGACATTCCAAAGCAGAATATATGTGCTTGATATTCTCAACTAGCATATCTCATACAAAAGCTTGAATTTTTCTGCGGTAAGACTAACACTCTTAGGGTTGTCAGATGCATCTGCCTAATTTATTCTAACCTAGAAATATAAGAGCATCTCGACATGTTTCTCCGACGCAACTAACAGAAATATAGAGTGTAAAATTTCCCCTTCGGCCGTAGGATGCAAATAAAATTGCGAGATATTGGAAAGCTCAAAAAGTAACAGAAAAGAAAAGGTTGTAATGAGACTTGTTTATTTTTTTGCATTTGTTTTGTTTTTCTAAACAATAAACGTTGTGTGCCTTGAGATCTTTCTTGCGCTTTCGGAAAGCTTTAGAATATCACACCTTTGACTGTACAAACGTCATGAAAGCTCACAAGTATCTTGTCAGGTTAACAATCTTGAACTCAAATTAATACAGATTACAAAACTCATCAAGAAAGTGAGATATGAAGCTTTCTGAATCGATTCTTTGAAGTTGCATTTATCACAACATCACAAGCTCACAGAAGGCACAAATATTAAATAGCCAAATACAAAGTATCGAAAGAAAGAAATGAATTCCGGTATATAAAAGCTGCAGTCAATCAACAAAAGGCTCAAATCCTTTTTAATATTTAGTCAACGTATCGCAATCACAAAAGGGGTAATATAATAATTTCAGCTCCATAACAATTCAACGAATAGAGTTGACAATCTTGTGCGAGCCTTCTTTTATAGCCTTAAGTTTCGTTTCTTCGTTTTTTGCCAGCCTTTATAAAGCTCAAAAGCTTTAGGCTCAAAAATTAGTTTAGGTTGAAATAAACCTTATTGACTTCAAAGCTTTCCCAGGCTTTTGTGAAACATTTCGCATGCAAGCCTAAACTTGTAAGCTTTTGAGAGCATTTTAGAGCGCTTATTAAGCAAAACTTTTAAATTATCGAACGTATAAACTTTCATTGTTTTATCAAGCTCAATTTATTTCACCTGCAGTGTGAAAGCTCAACCGCGAAAGCACAAATTATGGCTAGACCTTTTGATAAGTGAGTTAGACTACTAGAAAGTTATTAGTGGGTGTTTTATTTTATTTGCTTAGTAGTTTTTTAGTTATGAAAGCTAGTCAAAACTAATGTAAAAACTAGTTTGAAAAGTCTTGAAGATTTTCGAAATTGTAGTACTTTAGACCTTCGAGCTTTAGCTGCAAAAGCGTCCCTAGCTCCACTCTGGATTCAAAACCCTACACTCGCCTGTTTCATTAATGCTAGATTATTGTAATTTATCTTTCAAAACATTTTTTTTGTCACTTTCCCTGACTTCCAATCTCAATAAGTATATGCATTTTATGAGCACAGAAAGTATCGCTATTATTTTTTTAAATTACTTTTAGCCTTGTCTCAAATTTTAATTCCATATTTATGTATAATGTCAATTCCAATTCTAAATCAAAAATACAATGTCTCTATATTATTTGCCTTTTAAATAAATAATACAAATATTTCACAACTTTTTTCTTAGTTTTACAACATCATTAACCAACCACATTCATACGCTCATTCAAACGCCTAACCGCTTCGTGTAACGTTGAGTGTGCGCATTAAAAAATTCCATATATGGCAACACTGTCACAAACATAAATATTTCAATTTCATTACAATAACCGTCGTGGCTAACGTTTATTATTTTTCCGTTGCCGACGAAACGAATGTTGTTAGAGCCAGTTGTAATAATTATTGCAATAATAACTGCTGCAGTAATAACAACAAAAACAAGCCAAAAATATATGCACATTGACATTCAGTCAGGTAATAAACGCTAATAATTGTCATTTAAATGATGACATAAAAAACATGTTGTACGAATGGCAAACATCACTCACTCAATTGCCACCGCAGTAGAGCAACAAAAATGAAAACAATTGAAATTCAAAATGTTAAATCACACAATAATAATAAAATAGTTGGCGCCCAGTGAGTTAATTGTTAAATATATATCTTTTAAGTACATAAGTTTCTTTTTTGTTTTTTAAGTGCATATGCATCTATTTACATATATCTGGCTACAGTGGAAATGCAAGCGACTTGTGTTGCGCAAATTATGCAGCCTAGGCTAATAAAACTTGAAAAGGCGTCTAGTGAGCCACCACTTCAGGCTGGCGGCGTATTTATGGCAAGCTTGAGGTATTTAAAACCGGCGCATTTGTGGGTACTTTGTAGAGCACAGTGGGTTGAGGAAGTGTTTAAAATTAACAAAAATTATATAAGCCGATTATACTGAAATGCTGAATACAGACTTTTGGTAAATTTCACAAATGCTGGCATTCAAAAATTTGTTTATATTTTCGCTCACCACTTTATTGAAGGATTCGCAAGATGTCGTAACATATTAATCATAATTTTTCAATCATAAAATTTCAGATTTCTCTTCAATCCAAAAGTAACAAGAAAAATGTGCTGCACTAAAATTTTACGATTTTTTGAATCAAGATTTTGAGAAGGGATAAAAAATATAGCACAAGAAAATACCTGAATTATGTAGAAAAATTTTCATGAAAACTGCATTCAAAATTTTACAAAAAAGCTTATATACATATTTTCTTTCTTTTTTCATAAATACTAGCAGATACAAATATAGTACTAGCAAATACTTTAATTAAAAAAAATCCTTAAAAACTGCATTTAATAGTTTACAAAAAATTTTTATTTCGTTTTCATTGACATCAGCAGATATTTAAAAAAAACTAGAATTAGCATAAAATATGAAACTTAAATTATCACGAAGCTGAAATTGATTTGTCTACAAACCAAATAGGGCAAGGGCTAAGGAAAAGTGGTAAAAAAAAATGTTTGTTCTTCACTCTAAAAAAAAATCGGAAAATCGAAACAATATTAATTTGCAGGATTTCGAAAGTAACAAATTCCGAAATTGCATGTAGAGTCAGAATTTGTGAACTGGCCACGAATTTTGCAAAAGACAAATTTATTTATTTGGTTCACAAGCGTAAAAGAGATATGGCTTAACTTAAAGCGATTGAGAAGCCAATAATATTTAAAAAAAAACAACTTTTACGAAAAAAAAACCTGTATAATATAGTAAAAAATTAAAATGGCAGGAAAAATGTATAGTTTTTAAGTACCTATCTTAAGTACTAATCTTAATAGCTATATAACTTTCAAAACAATAATCGTCAAACTCATATCTTTTTTTTTATAAAAAGTGCATTCCCAAAAAAAAAAAGAATCGACCTTCGAAACAATTTTGGACGCCATCAGAAATTTTTACTCTATGTTCAATCAAAAATTTAATTTTTATAATTATAATTTTCGCTTATTTTTCTGCTCATTTGAGCGCATACTTTTTTAATTTTTTTTTTCCTATTTTTTCTGCATTTACCTAACCATTTAGCCAACAGCTTCGATCTACTGTAGTCTCACTTGCGCGATATAGCCACTAATAATAGTAATAACTTCCAACTAGTACTTTGCCACCTCCAACTCTGGAACTCAACCAAATAGCTCGATTCACATTCACCTACCTACCCAGTCTTTCAATCGGCCAGACCAAAATGAATACATTTGACTATAACTTTTATTGCTGCAACAAAGTCTTAAAACATGCCGACGATTTAGGTAGTAGCCAAATGTTTTTGGCACTCAAGTGTTAACATGACGTTGCAATAACAACAACACCACCAAAAATTACCAATCGCATCGCATGCTATATTTTTAATGTGGCATGCAAGTGGCCGCCGCTTAAGTTTGTTTGCTGCGCTGAAATCACATACTTAATATACTTGTATAATATTTATAAACATTTGTTTACACATATACACACATAAATATATATAGTATGTGCTTGCGATTATTTATGGCAATACCTATGAATTGCGAATGCGAACACTGTCTTGCATTTTGGCCATATATTGTTTATAAATAATTGCCAATTCATTGCAGCTGTCAATTGGTATTAGCGGGAAAATATATTTACCAAACCACATTCGTATTTAGTTGGATTGTATTTTTGGAAAAATGATTTGAAAGCAGTTTGTCGAAAACGCGAAAAAATGTGACAGTAAATGATACTGTTATGAACAATTTCTGGCGATAATTACTATAATGATTATCTAGCATTATATAAGTAGGTAATTAGCTGTCGATTTTATAGTATAGTTTTGGCATTTACTTTGTATAAAGTTGTACATCTTATTTTGTCTTGGCTCATTAGGCAAATCAACTTTTTAATTACTATCAAAATAATTAGAAATATACGCAAAATTTACAGAAAATAATTAATACATCCTTTTCTATACAAAACGTCCCAAAACTTTGCACTCTCTTGCCCAATTCAAAAGTGGAATAACAAATTTGAATACGAATATTTGTTTAAAAATTTTGCTCTCTTTCTAGCATCACAAAAAAAGTGTGTAGTTTTGAAATCAAACAAATTAGAGAGCTCGTTTATCTTAACATTTGAATTTAGGTATAAAAAAAAAGAAGAAAAATGGGAATGAAATTGCACTTACGAGATAAGTAGTTACTTCTTTTGGAGAAAAATTATTTAATTTAATATAAGTTTTTCTTTATTTCGAAGAAAATTTTACTCAATCTGGGGAGGATTTCGCAATTTGAAGAAGTAATTAATTATGACTACAAAATATGGAACAATTTTCACACGTTCTTTTTTTCAGTGTATCTTATAACGAGCACTTATGTATAACAACGCATAAAGCTTGAATATTTACAATTGCTAATCATTCTGTTTACTCTTGGCCTCTTCAGATAAATTTGTTAATACTCCCATCTTGCCCAAAATATTTTACTTTAATAAGGATACCTAATTTTTCCTTCAGCGGAATAAATAGTGAGCATATTTTCTATAGCAAAATATCGGTTTCAAATATACCAAATAGAAATATTATATGAAAGGAATATTTTATACGTTTTTAACCATGATGTGCTTTTAAACTGATAAGTTACTACAAACGAGGAAAAAGTTTTCTTTACTCTATATTGCATTAAGTTCTTACTATGTACTGTGACTTATTGTCTGCTATAATTAATGAAGCTTTTTATCCTACCTTTTATACATGAATATTATTTCTGCCTTTCGTGCTCTCTCTTTCTCTCCACTAAGCTGCATTAAGTTTACGTTCCCTCTTTTCATCTCTCTAGGATTTCATATCATCCATGCATATCCGTCTCTCTCTCCCCTAAGCTGCTGAAAGTTTGCATTTCCTCTACCATCTCTGTTGCACTTGGCTCGCAGATCTTTTGCTCAGCACCACGTAAAGAATAGTCCAGAGTTTTATGTTTTATGCGCGTAGGGCAATATTTGAATATCATCTGAAGGTATTGGCTTTACGTGCGTCGAGTTTAATCTGAAAGGAAAGCAAGGAACTTTTTTTTTTTAAATATTGTTGGAAATTATTCAATTTAAAATTATAAATGTATGATAAGCATTCATTTTTTGAATATGCGTTTGAGATGAAACCCAGCTAAAGGCTTGTAGTATTATTAGGGGGTTGCTTATGGGATGAGGTTCTCTTTTTGTGCATGAGAGCTTTAAAACGCTGGGTGAAGTTGCGGTGCTGCTTACGATTAGTGAAATGGGGAGGAGAGCTTTAAATATAAATTTGGAATATCAAGATAGGGGAGGGGAGGAGTGGAGAGGTTTTAAGAACTTGTTGTAACACAAAACAAAAAGCGCAAAAAAAAAATAAAGCTTCAAATGGTTTTACTTGTTTTCAATATGTTTTTTATGTAATGATGGTTTCGAATTTTTCACTGCTGGTGCGTTTATGTTATTTTTTTTTTAGATTCGAGGAAAATTGTTATTTTTCAAAATTTTATAATTGTGCTTTATGTACTTCTTTTATGCATTAAAAATATTGAAGCCTACGTTTGCCTTCTCCTCTTTCTATACTCAAAAAAAAAAAAAACACACACAATTCTACAACTACCCAGCTTACATTGGCCATCTCATTCATTTTCTAATTCTTCATTTTTACCAACACTCACTTGCTCTTGTAATTTTTTTCAATGAAACTATATTTTTCTCCAATGTGAGTGGCTAGCTCTAATGCATTTTTTTTTGCTTTTTTTCTATCTCTTTTCTCCCACACAGACGATACTCAATTCGATGCATAAATACCAGCCACGTTTCCATTTGGTGCGAGCCAATGATATACTCAAGCTGCCGTATTCCACATTTCGGACGTATGTTTTCAAGGAGACGGAATTTATAGCCGTGACAGCATATCAGAATGAGAAGGTAAGCAATGGAGGGGGAAATTATTTAAGAAAATTTACTGAATAATTTAAAATAAATTACTACAATTGCAGTATTTTTAAATCGCATAACAATCGTATGCTCTCATTTTCTCTCTCTCTCTCTATCTCTCTGTCTTGCAGATTACTCAATTAAAAATCGATAACAATCCCTTTGCGAAGGGCTTTCGTGATACCGGCGCTGGCAAGCGGGAAAAGAAGTAAGTATCACTAAAGTTTTGTGCACAACTATTTGCAACAAAAAAAAAAGAAGAAATATTACATAAAATAAACTCCATGCTAAGCTGAGTTGCCAAAAAAATTCGGCAACACACGCTTCCACCACGAGTTTTTAGAATACCACCTCCCCTTTTTAAGTCGACCACCACTGACTTGCATACTTCGATATGCACTAGATACAAACTGAATTTTCATTAAATGCGCTGTCAAAGCAATGACATTGCAAGTCGTATGCCTGTCCGTGTCAGCAGCTAAATGACAAGCGCTTTTGCAGTCTGTTGGCTCTTCATTCCCGCCAATATGAATGACTCTCCGTTAGTAGTAAATGTAGTAATAATTTCGACTAACTGACACACTAGCGGTTGCAATTTTGGTGAAAGCAAATGCCAACACCAGTCACGATGATTGCTCATTTACTCGCTGCCGCCGCCGTCGCCATCGCCGCCGCCGTGGTGGCCGTGTGTCTTCCATGCGGAAGTATTCTTGCCACATTCTGCGTCTACTCCGCATCACTCCAGCTGCCACCGTCTACTGTCAGCTTTCGCAGCCAAATCCGCTATTGCTACTTACTGTAAATGATATATCCAAGTCAATTTCTTAATACCTTTGTTGATATTTATGTGAAAGTGGGCGTTAACTGTTGGCCAACGAGGCGACTTTACTGGCTGGCTTGGCTGGCTGTTTTAGTTGACAGCGGAATTGGCTGTTTGGCTGGCTTTTTAGCTGTGCAGTAGTTTGCCACAACTGACAACTTGGCACGCGAAATCTGTGTTTGAGCTTTGAGGCGTTGCCAATGTTTATTGAGTTGTCATTTTAGTGTGTGGTGAAACTGAGTATCATGACAGTTGACAGCTGGCATACGCCCACACCGCTGACAACAGCCTGTTGTGTTGGGTGACAAGGGGGAGCGAGAATTTGTGTGGTCTGCGCGGAAGCTAGTAAACTAGTTCAGGAATTGAAACAATTTAAACAATAATGGATAGAAGCGAAAGCAAATCAATGGAAAGAACTATATGAAAACGAAACAAGACAGTTTCAAATTGGATAGAATCAGATTCTAATATAAATCTATAAAATTAAAATTCCATCCGAAACCCCGAAATAAGCGGATTATTTCTGTTAGAGGAACGACGGCAGGTGTGAAATTTCTTCGTTCGTCGTTATAAAAAGAATTGAAATGGAATGCGATGAAATGAAACGAAACCAAATGAAAGTAAATGCAATGACAAGAATGAGTTAATAAATAATAATTTAATGAAATGAAATTCCGTGAGAAGATACGAAACGAATTAATTAAAAACTAAATTATGCGAATAAATAGAAATCAAATGGCACTAACTGAAAGTGAAATGGATAGGAATGCACGTGGTATCAAATAAAATTTTTTATATATTTAAATTGGCTTACCATCAACAAGATAAAATAAAGTACAATAAAACAAATTAAAATAAAATAAAAGAAAGAAAAATTAATTACAAAGTAAATTAAATAAGGTAAAATAATATGAATCAAAATAAAATAGAGTAAATTAAAAAAAATAAAGATAAAATAAAACAAACACAGTAAAGAAAAAAAGCAAAGTAAAATAAAAAATTAAAATAAAGGTTAATTTAAAAAGAAGTAAGTTAAATAATAAAAAGCTAATCAAATAAATTAAAGCAAAATAAAATAAATTAAAATAAAAAGCAAAATAATAGAAAATAAAACTAAATCAACTAAATTGCAAAATGTTACGGAGTTTAAGGATCTCGGAGTTATATTTGACTTAAAATTTTCTTTCCATTATCATATTAATTTTATTCTTACAAAAGCATACTCAGTTTTGGGTATATATATATATATATATATATATACCTTCAAACTATTATATACTGCTCTGGTCCGGTCACACTTAGAGTATGCAGTCATAATTTGGAGACCTCATGACCAATTCTCGATAAGCAGAATTGAGCGTGTTCAAAAAATCTTTCTTAAGCAAGCTTTACGTTCCCTACGGTTTGAGGCTCCTGTTCCTTCCTACGCTTCGCGGCTTATGCTAATTAACCTGGAGTCTCTAGAAAAGAGAAGGACGGTCCTTTCACTTTCGTTCACTTTCAATATTATTAATGGCATCACTGACTGCCCTGTTTTACTTGAGAGGATTAGCTTTAATGTTCCACAGAGAAGTCTTCGCAATTTTTTCCCTTTTTATGGAGAAAACTTTAAGACTAACTTTGCAAGTAACGCACCAATAGCTCGTGCACTTCGGGAATTTAATGCATTATCTAATTCGAGCCTGCTGGATTTCGCTTTATCTAGACAAAAATTTGTAAAAATTCTAAGTTTAATTGCTTAGCATGCTATTGATATTAATTGCTAGTTTTATATTAACCAAATTTGGCCTGTCTATATTACTTTTCTTAGTCTGTAAGGTACTTTGTACTGTAGATTAATAACTTAATAAATAAATAAATAAATAAATAAAATAAATAAATAAATTACAATAAAATAAAGCAAAGTAAAATAAAGTAAATTACAACATAATAAAAGAAAGAAAACTAAATTAAATGAATATAAAATCAACCATAATAAAATGAGGTACATTGAAATATGAAGTAAATTAAAATTAAATTAAATTAAAAAATGGAAAATTAACACAAAATGATATGAAACTAAAACAGAGTAAAATATAAATTAAATAACTAAATTAAAATAAAATAAAACAAAGCAAACTACAGTAAGACAAATCAAATTAAAGTAAAATAAAATAAAATACAGGAAGTTAAAATAAAGAACGATAAAATAAATTGAAATAAACAATTAATATTAAATAAAATCAAATAATTTAAAATATAATAAAATAAGTAAAATAAACTATACGTAATAAAAAAACTCAAATTAAAAAAAGAAAAATTAAACAGAAAAATAATACAAAGAAATTAACTAAAATAAAATTAAATAAATGAAATAAAAGTAAAATAAAAAAAAAAGAAAATAAAATAAAGCAAAATAGAACAGAGTAAAAAAATTAAATGTATAAATTGAAATAAAATAAAACAAAATATATACTTAATATAAAGCAAAATAAAATGCGGTAAAACAAAACAAAGTAACAATTAAATAAAGGAAATGAAACGAAGTAAAATAAAATAATAATATACTATTAAAATAATAACATAATATTAAAATAATAATATAAATTAAACTAAAAAAAAATTAAAATGAATAAATAAAATAAAATTAATAAATTAAAAAAATAAATAAATTAAAATAAAATGGCATCCTTTTAAAAATGTAAAAGAAGTTGAGGCCGAATCGAAAAAATTGCCGAGAGAATGAAATAGAGAATAAAGATGCGGATTGTTTGAAAAGCGTTCGGCAGGTTGAAAAAATTTTATTTCAATTTCATTTACCTATTAGGTACAGAAACAAGTTATCAAAAAAAGTAGCTTAAGCAAAACAAAAATTAATCGCCACATTTGGAAGGGACTGGAATGAAAATGAAAGGCAGTTGAACAAGTATTTAAAAAAAAAGAACCTTGAAAAAATTTAAGCAGTGTCAGTGAAGGTTCCATGGGAATTATTTGTGCATATCAGTCTAATGGAATTAACTATATTGTAATGCTGCTATAGCAGGGGAACTAGCTTCGCTGAAAATCTTATTTCTTGATAGAAATGTGGTCGAATCAGTTTGGCATTTCAAGTTTGAATCGATGCCCTGTTCGCTTCCCAAGCAATCGGAATTTTTTTTTGCAAATAAATAAATTAAAACAAACCACTATTTAGGCAAATTTGTATTTCCTCATAATTTCTACTAACCTAATCCATTATTCCTCCTATTCTTGCTTTTCTGCATAAAAAAATCAATAGGCTGGTAATTCTCACTACCCTCTACCTCTACTATCTTCTGCTGTACTCGTACATCACTACCGTCTGCTCATCAATTCCATTATAGACTTCTCGCTCAACTTCAGTCAAGTTGCAAGTGAACAAAAATGGAAACGAAATCAGCAACTCAACCACTGAATGAATACCACTTTCCGAACTGAGTGATTATCTGACTGCTTACATACTGACTGACTGACTGACTGACTGACTGACCGCCTGATGGCTGTGTGATTGACTGACCAACAAATCGACTACATAGCGCGTGGCGCCCGCTCCCACTCAATAGGCAAGCCAACTAATCCACAATCGTGAATGCGGTATCCTGCAGGACTTAAGTTAGCTATCATACATTTCACTGTTTCTGAGATTTTTCGATTTTTGTTTTTTTTTTCTTTTCGGATTTTTGGCTGCTATTGTCATTTCGACTATTTACTTTCATATTTTGTACTATGTAGTATGCCCGACGAGTGTCCGGTAGCTTGGTGAGAGTACGCACCTCCGCCCACCCGATGACTTGCTGATGCAGCTGCTTCCGTCACTACGAGCTCTTCCGTTCGCTGGCTCTGCGTGTCTCCCTCGAGTGGGTGGTTGCCATTTGAAATGATGCTACCACAGAACAAATTTGCTTACATACTTATTCAGTTAGTTTTTATGTGTGTGTGTGTGTGTGTGTGTGTGTGTGTGTGTACGTACAATCAAAAAGTCAAATTTGCAATTGTGCATGTTTGTTGTGGCAGGAAATTAAAATCAATCAATCAACATGGATTTCCGCTTCCTGTCACTGGTACGCACAGAATTCCTTAGCTGAGGGATAATAAGAAAGTAAAATAGGAAAAAAAATTACTCCTCAGAGCTGGTATGGTAACTGTGATGATGATGATGATGATATTTTGGTTGTTGTTTCAAAGTAAATTCGTAAGTGGGGGTTGCAGAGTTTGAAGTGATTGAATATTCTTGTTCATTTTATCCGGATTAGTTAGGTCAATAGGCGATTAAGTTAGGACACAGATTGCGAAATTTCTAATTTTGAGTAAAAATAAATTGCCTAATAACTAGGATACGTAATAGCTGGCTCTTAATTTAAAATATATTTCCAAAAGTAATTTCGTAAAATTTATTATCAAAGCCGTAACGAAAAGTAAATATGTAGTTTTGAAGTAAAAAGGCATACGATATTTTTCCATAGTAATACATTTTTTGAGATTTCTGTTTTAATTTTGTAAATCAAAAGAAATTCTTTATATATTAAAATTTATGCATTACAAATTGCAATAAAAGTGTTCAAGATAAATTGTTTACCCTAAAAAAATGTTGTAGAAAAATAATTAAACAGCCGAAACATCAAAATTGTTTTTGTAGGCCACTATGTACCATCCAATAACACTTTATTATAGGCCTTACTTTTTAATGAGCTTTTGTTTTTTAATTGCGAAAAAAGTACTACCGGAAAATATACTGCAGAAAATTTCATTCATTAAGCTGCTAAGTATCCAGCTCTCAAGAAAAATCACAAGAAATCTTTTTCTTTATTTCTGTTGCCCCAAAAAGTACTTTTTCGTTGCTGTAAATTTCTTTGAAAAAATTAATACACATACGTGCATTTATTTCATGAGAGCTGGAAACTGTTATTTTTAAATGGTTTTTTTGTTTTTCTTTTTTCAAAAAGGATCTTAGCTTTAAGTTTGACAACTGATTATTGAAGATAAGAATAAAGGATGTAAAAAAACATAGTTCAAATAATTTTAATTAACTGCAATTAATACACAATGTCATACACATATGAGTGCATTGGAGACTGCCATAATTTCAAGAAAACAATTTTTTCATACCTACTTCAAAATAATACATAAATAAAATAACTAAAAATTTAAAACAAAAAATTTAAAAAAAAAATTTATATTTTTTGTTAAGTTAAAAAAAATTAGTTTATAAAACATGGCTAAAAAATAACTTCTTCATTACTAAAAATTTAAAACAAAAAATTAAAAAAAAATTATATTTTTATTTCTTTATGTTAAAAAAACATAGTTTATAAAGAATAGCTAAAAAATAACTTTCCCGAATATATGATTGATTTGATAGAAAAAATCATTAGCAAAATTTTTGCATGGCAATTTTTAAGAGAAAGAGTCCTTTTTTTCAATGGAAAACTAAATTCATTACAGCTTTTATTTTATAAAACGTTATAAGCAAACCTGTATGCATAAAGTTTGAGAAAAATTAATTAAACGTATATTTTATAAATAATAAAAACTTTTTAATATTTCGACTTTTTTATTATCTGTAGATTTATTGGAAATCTGGAAATGTTAAAAAATTAAATATTTATTTAAAAATGTAAAAAAGAGTTAGCCCCCTGGAAAAGTTATTAATAAGAAAGAAAAAACATTTGACTATATTTTTTTTAGATAAAACTATTTCTTCAAGGAATAGCAATACAAGGTTTGAATTTTTTTTAAATTCAAAATTAAGCTAGTTTTATAAAATAACAATATCACCATAATTGATATTGTTTTTTTTTATTGAAATCAAATATATATTTAAACAAATCTTAAATTTTTGAACTGCAATTTTATCTAATTGAAAGGAAAATTTTTGAACTGAATTTTTATTAAAAAAATAGTTTTTTGATATGAATTTGTTACTCAACTCAAGTATAATACAAATAAATTTTCTTGTAATTATAAATTTATGTAAAATTTGAGATTTCTTAATTCAATTTTTTTTATTGAAAATAACTTTTCTTAATTATAAAATTGTAAATTTTTGGAGCTGAAATATCTTTTTAATTGACAATCCAAATTTTTACAAAATAAAAGTGATATATGTATGTACATACATAAATTGTCCTGTAATTTTAAACTCAAGCAAAATTTATACAAAATCAGCCGTACAAAATTAGAAAGAAAACACAGTTTTAGAAATAACTTAGCTTTTTTATGCACTGTAAAAAAAATCAGCGGTATTTTGTTATATTAAAATAACTCTCTATTTTTGCTACGTTATCTCGTGCAAGTTGGTTTTTTATCAAGGGCACAATAAATTTTTTTATTTCAACTACAACATTTAATTTTTTTTTACACATAATGCAATGAAAACTGACAACTCTTTTTCTATATCGCTCTCTAAAAATTGAATAAAAACTATTTTTATTTACACATACGCAAAAATTCAAATAATTTCTTTTTTAAAGAAATTTTTTTTTTTAATCTTTCGCAAACTTTTTCCTTTTTTTAATTGACTGCTTGTGAATAAATTTTTTGCAAACAACATTTTTCATTAAATCTCCACAAATAATTCGCCTAAAAAACCGAGCTTATCAATCATTCCATCTCCATCTCCACATCGCACAGCTCCGTAACTTGTAAGTGACTTGTATGTGTCAACGTTTGACAAGTGTCAGCTGTCAGTGTGGGCATTGCGCATCAAAGCGTGCGCCCGTACGACGGTTTACGCCAGCAGAAGCATTCTCCGCTTCCCTCAGCTTTTATGCCAACAAAACGAAATTTTTTGTTTAAGTTTTCTACCCTATCCAAAATCACGTGCCGCCGCTGCCGCCGCAACCAATTTGGCTAGATTTGTGGCAATGATTGAGTCAACACAACCACAAATCAAGCGTTGGGGATGAGAGCAGTGAGAGAGTGAATGCAAAGCAAACGAGGGGAGAAAAGGAAAAGAAAGGAAGAGGAAGGAGGGAGGGAGGGCGAAGCGAATGAGTGGAAGGAATCGCAAATCATCAACTGATAGTTAATTTCGGGCAGATTGGCCTTAAAAGCATTACAATTGTCATATCTGGGTCATCAAGGAAGTAGAAAGAAAGAAATGTTTACATATACACAGCTATATTTGTGAGAGTGTGTGGAAGCAAATACTCTTGTGGAGTATCGATGTCACCGAATCAAATAAAAAAAAAAACAACTTCAGAACATTAAAAGTGCCGTAGATCTAATCTTCGCAGTCATGCCAATCATTTTACCCCTAACTTAGCGCATCTTCTTTTTGCCCTCGCAAATGCAAAGCAGTCTATTCCACACAAATGCTGAGTAGCATTGCTTGCCTTTAGCGCTTTCGGCATATCCTTAATGAATATCCTGCGTTAACGCCACTAAGCGCCCTAAAGCAATTCACAAGCGCTTTTAAGTGTTTTTCTATTGTCTACAGTGTGCTCAGTCACTGGTCCACTCTTCTGAGACGTTGGCATCGGATTTCCGGTAATTTTTGATAGAGTAATCAATTGAGCTTTGTGCTGGAAAAGGAGAACAAATATACTTCATACTAACAGAGCGCTTTTAAAAGGTCGAGATCATCAATTATGTGCGGATTGGATTTACTGCACGAAGAATAGTTCAAAAAATTCCCTTATGAAAATATAAATTTGAAACTATATGTAGTAGAAAATCCATAGTATATTTAGGGGGGTTTCAGCTTTGTTTTTGTTTAGAGCACGATTTTTAGTGAGTATAATTCTAATAAAAGGGCTTCAAATCTTTCTAGTCAAAAAAACTGTAGCATTTCATAATAATTTAAAAAAAAATTTTTTTGAAAACTAAAGCAAAAATTAGTAGCCTCGTCGCCTTGTTATTCCAAAAATTACAAGTTGCTATAAAAACCCCTCTGAATCAGAATTTAAAAAAAAGGCATTAACTTTAAGCTAATTTGAAAAATAGCGTAGCCTATGAAAGAGGCGCAGATATGTTATACATGCTTAAAAATTTTACTATTTTCATTGCATCGCTTTAAAAAATGTGTGAAATTCTGAAAATCGTTAGAAGCGCATCGAAAATGCATAATTTCAATCACATTACAAAAACAACAAAAATTTGCGGAAGAAAATTAACTACTATTTTAATGAGAAATGCATTATTTTTGGTTTGAAAAAATTTCGCGCACTCTTAACGTGGACTTTTCACACCACTGACAAAAATTTATGAACATGTATACTTTAATTTTTAAAATTTCAAATTTTGGATTTTGTGTATGATATTAATTTTTCTATTTTTTTTTTTTTTTTTTGAAAAAGCGATTTTTGAAACTTGAGCTTTTCACGCCAGTGGCAAGAATTTAGGAAAGTCTAAATTTTTTAGTAAAATTTATGTACTTTTGTTTGTTAATTTTTTGTTTCCGGAAATAGTTTCTTTTTTAATTTTAATTTTTTTTTAATATTTTTTTTTTGAAAATAATCGAACAAAACACACCATTTTATGAACGATCGACCATGAAGCCGATGAGTTTCAAAACTGTATTTTCTTTTTTTTAAAGCAATTTTTTAATATGAATTTTTGTAAAGATATTAAAACCAGCGAACGCTGAAAATGTTTTTTAATTAATCGGTCACGTACAAGGAACAATAGGATTAATTTGAAATCTAAATTATTGCTTTGAAATTTAAATTTTTTTTACAAATAAATTTTTTTGCGACCGATCGATTAAGCATCAAAGTTTAACGACTGTATTTTTACTTTTTTTTTAAGCGGGTTTTTTCAGTTTCAAAATGGTTTTTATAATGTTTCTTTTTAAAAGTACCGAACGTAGCACATTTTTGCCTAAAACAAGAAAAATTTTGATCACTTAGGGATCTAACTCGTTGCTTTGAAGTTTATTTATTTTTAATGGTTTTTCCTTTAAAAATACCTGATTTTTTATTTGACTGAATGGTTATGCACCAGTCTAAATTAGCTTTTCAAAGCAAAAAATGCGATTTTTGTTTTTTCATTTATTAATTTTTGTGCAACTTTTATTTATATCAATAGGTTTTGAGCTCATGGCCATTTGTTTTTTATTTGGAAAGTATTGGAAAATGGCAGCAGCAGTCAAATCAGTAGAAATTATAGCGGAGATCACCACATCTCCACAAACAAAAATTTATTTTTGAAAATTAATAAAAATAATTTAAAAAAAAAACTGTTCGATGAAGTACAAGATAATTTTATATTGCGTTCGAATCTAAGTTATTTCTAATTTTGAAAAATCACCGAATATACCCGTATTTTGCATTCTAAATTTTTCGAACAACATTTTTCGTCGCTGAAATTTATTAAACTGTATGCTATTCTCCCCTATTTTTTATATGCAAGTTTTTAAGCAACCAAAATACATAATTGTTAAGAAATATGCCGTAGAAAAAGTTTTTGATTTCTGTGGAATCTGCATAGTTTTTTTTTGAAATTCGAAAGTAATATAATTTTTAACAAATAGTCGTGTTTCAACCAACTTTAGCTTTTATGGTTTTTGAAATTTTTTTGTTTAAAAAAAGTAAATGTAATATGTATACTTCCCTTATTGACCAACCACTTATTGGCCGTTGGCCGTCAGTAGTTGTACTACTTTGCCTTCCAATTGTATCTGGCATTTAATTAAACACCTTTCGTTGGTAGACATTTGCTCACTGGCGCGAAATGACAACACAAATCCGCTTGTAAAACGCAGCTCAGACGCGCCTACCAACACATAAATACACATATATATATATATATATATATATATAGAAACATAGAACCATATATGCAAACATAAAGAACAATCTGTTTCGCAAACAACCGGCTCAACAGAGCTACAAAGTCACATTATATGTACGAATGTTTGTTTGTATTTGTATAGCCATAGCCTGTGTAGGCATTTGTGTGCAATTTAAGCTCTTCTGCATGTTGCACGTGTTGCATGTTGCTAATGCAATATATTTTGTGAAACTAACAAAACTCAAATACAAACACAAAAAGCGGTAAAAGTTAAAATATGTATGTATGTCTGCGCGAACAACAACACAAAACATGCAAGTCTGGCAGCGCAGCCAACTAAGTAGCATGGCATTGACCGTTGCTTCGACTGATTTTATATATTTGTTGGAGCTGGCTGTTATTTCAGAATTTTATAATTTCCACAACACTGTAGTATACTTTTAGGATTATAAGCTCATATATATTTTATATTTTGTTGCTGCAAGCGTTTATTTAAATGTTTGTGATGCTGTTGAGCAAAACTATGATATTGTATGTAAATATATGGCGGCGAGCACAACTATATCTAGCCTTCAAAAAAGACACACGCACTCATTTACATTTATTTGCAATTAAAACATTTAGAGTACGATTTTACAACATTTCATTGGGTCAACAGTAAACTTTACTGCGTGTGTGTGTGAAAAATTGAAAATTTTTCGACCACAAATTGACTATAAATAAATGCATTTCTCAAAAACATACACACATATAATGTACGAGTAGATGTATAGTGTAAATGTGTGGAAAATTGCAGTAAAATATGCAACAAATTTTGGTGGCAAATTTTTATTCACACCTACTACGCCTTTAGGTATGCTAAGCTTATAAGCGAATATTGCACAGATGTGTTGAAACGAGATGATTGAGCTACAGTAAGTGATGCAAAAAATTCAAATAAAATGAAGCGCATGGAAAAGGGTTAAAAAAAATTTGTAGCTTAATAAAAATACTCAAATCGAAGAAATAAAGGTTAAACTCACGATATTGATCACTATGTGCACCCTTTTGGAGGCCACACCCATACGACGAAGATTGTCTATCACGAAAAGAGCAAAATATTTCGCTTAAAAGTATCTTACTTACTTAATTGATGCTATAATCTCTTAAGAGATTTTGGCCGAGTTCAACAAATTGCGTCAGTCACTCCCTCTTCCTGCTAACTGGTCCCAATTGGAAATACCAAGTGACGAACAAATCCTTTTACACTTAGTATTTCAAACGCAGAGGAGGCCGTCCTCTTCCTTAACAGTACCAGTTTGATTTATTTGTAAAACTTTCCAAATGAAAAACCTCAAGATACCTAACGTGTAGATGTATGCCTTTCATACACGTGCTGAAATTTTCCAGACTAAATTTTCAATAATAACCATTGGTTGGATATTAATCAGGGTCTCTTCGATATGCAGAAAACTTTCCAGAGTAAAGCCGGTACAATGGCTACTAAATATACACTTATCGACTCGAAGATGAACTCTTTTTAGAGGCTCTCCTAAATATAGAGAAATGCACGTGCAAAACATGAAAATGATCACTTCTAAACTGGAAACATTATTCAGGAAAAGATAGAACGAATATAAACTCATAATGGATCATATGGATTCATAATAATAATAATAATAAACTCAGTACCCACTTTAATGGTGGAATATCTGGGATTGAACTCAATGCCACTGATTTGTCTTTCGGATAGTCGTGTATATATTTTTACGGGGTACGAGTATATAGTTGCCCATGAATATATCAACATTAACAACTTACAAAAGTAAGCAGTCGAGGTTTATTAATCCGAACTCCTTAGCATTCATAACGGCACCAATGGCACATTCTAGGCATAGTGCCCACGTGCGGCAAGTGCTGCTTCTTGGAAACAAATTTGAATGATACGAAACAACAGCAACAAGGGAAAAAATTCATTTAATCTCACAGATCTTCTCTCTCTGGCAGAAATTCGAACAGAAAATTTTATAGAGGCTTTTTCGACACAAGATTCATTTGATCCGCGAAATTATCAGCTCTTTTTGGTCACTTTTTGACTAAAATGTTTTCCTGCCAGTGAACTCTGAACTGGGAAGATAAAAGTAGTCGTCTATCGGCATTCTGCCGGATTTGAGGGTAATCGATTTTGCTGATATTCCTCAGCGATTTTCTAGTGTTATTAAAGAAAATTATCTAAGCATCTCCTTCGCTTTCTTGCAGTTACCCTGAAGATTAAGAAATTGTTTGTTTGAGCCTGTTTTCGGGATTTATTCGAAATTTTTTTTTCTGCAACTTTACCATATCTTACGAGGCGAATGAAATAATTGGCAAATATGTAATGTTGAATGTACAAGGTGGCGCAAGAGTAATCCTCCTATCAGAAAATGCTATAAATTTTGCGATTGGCCCCTAATGTCAGTTCTGTTTTGACATTTGTGTAGTAAACACATGCGAAATACACGTTAATAAACAATGTTACGCTACACTGCTCCAGAACGCGGAATATTGCTGACTATTTATTTGACCAATAATCGGTCGGTGACTTTGGCACAACGTGAATTTCGTCGCAGATTTCCTGGCCGTCCAACGCTTACTGGTGAAACACTGCGACGTTTAGCCGCTCGCCTCGAAGAGACTGGCACAACACGAGATGCTGCCAGGCGTGGCAGACCCCGGAGTAGCCGTTCTGCAGAGAATATTGCTGCTGTAGCCGAGGATGTCATGGAAGCGCCGTCGCCATCGACCTGACGACGTGCCACGCAAATGGGTATCAGTCGACGGTCTTTACAGCGAATTTTGGTACAAGATTTGAAGATGTTTCCGTACAAAGTCCAGACGGTGCATCAGCTGTTAGCTGCTGACCGCCAATCGCGTCTAACATACGCTCAAGCCATCTTTAATCACCACCAAGAGGAAGATGATTTTTCATCAAAAATAATCATGAGTGATGAGGCCCATTTCCATCTTAGCGGGTACGTAAATAAGCAAAATTTACGCTTCTGGGGCACTGAAAATCCGCGTGTAACCCACGAAGAGCCATTACACCCGCTCAAAGTCACTGTATGGTGTGCTGTTTTCGCTGGAGGAGTCATCGGACGTTTTTTCTTCGAAGACGTCGCGGGTCAAACGGTTACTGTGAATGGTGAGCGCTACAGAGCAATGATCAACGAGTTCTTTTTGCCGCAACTTGATGAATTGGGATTGGAAAACATGTGGTTCCAACAGAACGGTGCAACGCCAGCAAGATCACCTGATTTGACCGCTCCAGACTTCTTTTTGTGGGGCTTTTTGAAGTCGCGGGTTTATGTCAACAAGCCTCAGACTCTTGCAGCTCTTAAAGAGAATATCCGTCAAGAATGTGAGGACATATCGCCGGAAGTTTTGGCCAAAGTGATGGAAAATGCCATAAAAAGGGCTCAAATGACAATCAACTGTGGCGGCGGCCATTTACATGACGGCATATTCTCAACTTGATGTAAAAAAAATTAAAAGACCAAATAAAAATAATCCACAAGAAGAATCAAAGTTTTTCATTTTTTTTTTTAAATTACAGCCAAAAAACATGGGAAGGTTACTTTTGCGCCACCTTGTACAACGCACCAAGATAGAGGAATAGAAGAGATCTCTCATCTCTGTCTTTTAGTTCATTCGCCTCGTCAGCTATGTATGCAATTCTCAATCAGCTCATCAAGAAATTTGTTCAAGACGTAGACATGCTGAAGTCTAACCATTCCAAACGCTACTGGAGCAGTCTCTTATATTGAATCACATCAAGTTTTCCGATTAAAATCAGTCGCTTTCTTATAAAACATTATCTTTAGAAATTTTTTGCACAAGTATCAATTAGGTTATTAGTTTACCATGTCGAATTTACTGTTGTTTTCGGTGCATCAATTAATTTTTAATTTAGCTTATTTTGACATATTGTCCTCAATCTGGCACATAGAAACTGAACAAAGTTGGCTGGGCAGGACACATCTCACCTACAATACGAAAGGGCCAAGCTTACAGCGTCACCTTAATGTGGACCTGGTTTTCCTTCTTGCTTTGCTTGTTCCGCCTGATTGCCATATTGAAATATTCGGATGTAAATAATTTTTTTTCGAAGATTCGATAATATCCTGGCCTCCAAGTTCTCGTTTCCAAAAAATATCGTTTTCAAAGTATCGATAAAATAACATCAGGATCAAACGCCAAAAGTATCGATAGTATCGTATCGCATTGAAATTCGCATCCCTACTCATAGCCCTCCCCTACATAACTGTGTCTTCTTTTCTCTCCCAAGGTTTAGGGTTAACCAATTTAGGCACTTTGTTACTTCTGGTTAATTTACATATCTTCATTTTTCGAATACTAGAATATATTTTGCGAAAACTTAAAATTTACTTTCTAGTCCCTCATCTATTTCTTTTAAATTCTTTACTACTGTTTTCCTAGTTTTTGCTGCTAATTTTCTTCGTCGCTTTCATTCTCCTTTCTAGTCCCTTCTCTACTTCTTTTAAATTCTATACTACCGTTTTCCTCGTTTTCCCTGTTCATTTTTTTCGTTGCTTTCATTCTCCTCCACTCCGCCCGAGGAAAACCGTTCAATCAAATTGCGAAAAATTAATTCTCAACACGTTAGCGCAATTTTCACGCAACACACACACACACACTTATGCCCCCCAGAAAAAAAACACATATGTACGTGGCAAATTTTTCAATTATTCTTGCCGCAATTTAACGTGCATGTGAGCCTTAAAAAACAATCAACCGAAAACAACACCCAATAAAGCTGCCAAAAAGCGGCGTAATAAGCCAATTTTCTATTAGCCGTGCCATTTTTTTTTCTTCTTTTCCGTTTTCCTTTTTATGTTTAATTTTTCTTTTTATTACGAGTATTAAGCTGCATCTTAAACACAAACAAAAAAGCGTTGCATGCCACACAGCACTCGATTCAGTTTTTTTTTGTTTTTCGCAATTGCCGCCACGCTGCTGCTTCATTTTGTTACAATTTATTTAGACAAACGCTCGCTACAGTCTGTGCCGCTCGGCTGTTGGCCGTTGCTGCTGTTGTTCTAAATTGTTATTCAGTTACATCAAAGGCTATATAATTTTATTTGGCGCAATTTTCTCGACTTGCCTATTTGGCTTTTATTGAGTGAGTGTGTAGAATGTACATATGTAGGTCTGCTCTTTGGCCTTCACACAATTTAAATTCGGTATGTTAGCGAAAGTTTGTGCGATAATTTGAGAGTAAACTTCACACATGTTTGCTAAAATTATCAAAACAAAAAAAAAACCACAAAAAAAAGAGAAGGAATGATTTGTACACAAATTGCCCCGCTTGACATACTTTCAGGCGTCTAAACGTATGGTGTTTTCACGTGTGAATGTTTAGCTTTTTTTGTGAGCAATCTAGGAGGCGTGTGTGATATAAAAACACTAACCCACGTTCGATTGACTTCCACAAAAATAACTAATTCTTTTATTTTTATTTGGCAATTTCTTTAAGGATTTTCTTATTTATTTTATCAGTCACTTTTGTCTAACTTTGATCCTTCGCAGTCCTGCGGATAGAAATCTCTGTCCACTATAGAATAAGTTCCGATGTCTTAACTTCTAGAACACCATTTTTCTGGTCAGAATAGGATAACCTTTCTAATTTCTACTTATACTGATTTCCTTCTCTATTTTTCTAAACTCCTATGGAGCTCCTTTGCCTCGTACATGCTGAGCCCTTTATTCTGCTGTTTGTTTCTGTTTTTTTTTTGTTCTACTCTTCTTTAATATTTACGCTTTTCTTTTACTTCAAAGCAGTCAGAATTTGCATTTGAATTTTATTTTCTCACCTCCCCTAATTTCCTTCTAACGCCTCTTCTACAGCCTGAAGCAAACTGCCTGCGAGTATTTAATAAAATTCAGAGTAGTACATTTACTTAGTGTCACGGCTCCACCTCCTCTCGTGTGGTCTACCAAACTAATTTAATATTAAATCAATTTAAAGCCCATCAGTTACCTGCCAGCCACCCCATCATCAACCAAATTTGCGCTGCTATTTTAGTCGGTGCATCCTGGACGTGCGACCCATATTAACCTTAACATGTCTGTTAGCTGTGTTAGCTTTTTTCCTATGATCAACATTATTTATTTGTTATGCAGCCATGTGATTACCACACATTATCCAGTAGCTGTGCTGTAATTTACGAATTATCTAGCACGAAGCGCAAAAAAAAAAAAGAAACTGTGCCCTTCTGCTGTCTAAGCTACCTTCACGGGCAGTGTCTTCATATGCGATGTATTCTTTGTGGTTTTGAATGTGAGCTTCATTTAGATGTGGGCGGCATATTTACACTTTTTATTATGTGTTACATTTGGGAGGGGTTGAAAAAGCTTTGAAGAGAGATTGAGAGTGGGGTGGCAGTATTTACGAGGTGTGGTAAGCGTGTTGAGCTATATAGATATGTAGTGGTGTTTTGGGCAATATTACTCTTGAAAATAAATACATCGATAAATAATCCGTTAAAGATATCGATTGGTGAACGTAATGCTTATATTTTCGATAAGATCAACAAGTATAAATACATCGATACCAATAACGATAACGACATTGTTAAGGATAACGTTAACGATAAAAGTAACAATAATACTACCGACAACGATAGTATGGAAATTTTCATCTCGATAACAATATCGATGCCGATAACAATAGAGATATATGTCAAAATGACTAAAACTGCCAGAACCAATATCTTCGGCAAGCAATAAAATTACAGAAAGCGATACCGAAAACGCTAAGAATAACTATTTTATTGCGGATAGCGACGACGTCGATAACTATATCGATAACGATAACGAAATTGCTTAAAAATGATACTAACAACGGCAGAATATCTAACTTAAACTATGATCGATAACAATATCAATGCCGATAACAATATCGATAACCATAGTGGCAAACAAAAATATAACTAACCATACTAGCATTGATATTTTCTACAAGCAATAACAACAGAAAGCAATGCCCAAAACGATACGTATAGCCATAACGAAGAGAAATTTGTCGATAATCGCACTGATAATAATACCATTAAAGTATATCACTACAACGAAAATAGCATAACGCTAGTTACATCGATAAAATGCTGATACCGTTAATAATATCGAAAGCCATAGTGACTAAGAAAAATATAACTAGCCGCACTAGTGCTGATATCTTCATCAGGCAAGCAAAAAAATACGTATAGCGATTATATTATATAGCGATTTTCGATAAAAATATTAATAATAATACTACTGACAAAAATAGCTAACGATAATTGCATCGATAAAAATCGATAACGATAGTAATATATACATATATATATAGAGACAAAAACAGCGATAATATTGTTAATGATCAAAATAAATAAAATATTGCTACAGCGATAACATAACGATATTTATGTCGATACGAACGATTCCGTGCTACACACTCGGATACTTCGGCAATAGAGTATCGTTAAAATTATGCGTTTTTTGTTGAAATAATTAAATCCTTCGTTGTGCTAAATAAACGCCTCCGAACAGCTGTTAAGTTTTGCAAAAAGCTTTTTCATATTTTAAATGCACTCGGAGACTTGTCGAGGTGTAACTCATTGCGGGAAATTGTTTCATCCTAGGTGTGTATAATAAAACAAAAGTATTTCGAAGAACGATTGTCTTTTTAATTCTTTCACGCTAAGTTTGCAAAGAAAAGAGTTCCCTTTTCAATCAGAAAAAATTATTTAAAAAACAGAATAGCGGCAGCAGTGAAACAAAGTAAATTATTTCGAACAAAAATAAAATAGAGCCAAGAGTTGTATGTACATTTAAATATTAAAATAAAAGGTTGCAAAGTGAATTTAAAAAATGAAATGAAAAAGGAAGAAACAAAAACTCAAGGGAAACAAAAAAGGCGCCTCCAATGCAATTAAGGATGCGCTAATTGGTGGCGTTTAAAATATCCGCTTGCCACTTACAGCTATGTCACCATTGCGAGTGAGTGTGTGTGCGTGTCCGCCACTGCCAGGCGACAAATGCCGCATAAGCAGGAAAACACAGAGAAAGCCAACTATAAAGCCGCACAAAGTAAAGTAGAAAGGCGCAAAATAATAAACAGTGGCCGCGGCTGACGCGAACAAATGAAGAGCCACTGTGCGATGCATTTCAACCAACGCCCGCAGGCTAAAGCGCTGGCTGCTGTGTAAAGCGACAAAGGGCTCACAACGAAGAGGTAAAGAGTGGAAAGCGATTATAGTGGGGCAAAAAGAGTGTACAGCGGCAGGAAGATGAAGGAAGAAGAAAAGCGCTTGGCTGCATAAACAATAAACTGAATTGGCAGAACAGGCAGAAAAGGCTTGGGCGCAAATGATGGCATGCTGGGCGGCAAAACGTTTTTCGCAAACTACCAAAACAAAAACAAGAACACAAAGCATGGGAGTAAATGAAATGCTGCAAAAGTAGCAATTTTTTTTTTATTGAACGAAGGGTGCCGTGTGCAAACAAAAGCCAGGAAAACAATAATTTAAAAGTTGCAAAAAAAGGGAAAACTCTGAGTAGTGTGTGAATATTTTAGATCGTCACATGTGCTTCAATATTTGCATTCATTCTTTGCGTTTGCTAGCAATGCAACTTTGGAGAGAACAAAGTTTGAAATATTTGAACAACACTAGCCTTTCTTAAATCACAAGGATAACACAAATAACATGCACAGAAAGCAATCAACTGGAATTACCTGCAATTACGTGAGATCCATATACCAAACTCAAAGGGAAAGTCTGGTACACGTATGGATCAAACCTTGAAAATCGGAGCACTGTGGCTGGAAGGTCTGGTACACGAATGGATCAAACGTTGAACATCAGAGCACAGCGGCTGCGACCGAGTTAAAAAAAAAAGATATCAAAAGCAAGTTATATAACCATTTTTAGAGCGTAATAGAGATTTGTGGCACAGGTGCTTTAGAAGAGGCATAACTTTGAAACCAATTTGAATTATGTCTGACGTTCAAGCTGCTTTAAAGGCTCTTGAAGACTCTCACAATTACCTTTAAACTTAAGGATGTGTGTTTGAGTGTCCTCAACGCTCTCGGGGCAAAATATAATTGAAGGACGTAACGGCAATGAACAAGCTCACGGGCTAGCAAAATCCAGCGTCATGGCGTCATGATCCGTGGCCGTTATGTGAACTCTGTAAGGCACACATGAAGTATAACATGAACTGAACAAATGGGAAAAGGAAACATTTTATAGGAACTGGAGAATGTCTAGGACAACAGTCATTGGGTACTTAATAGACTAAAGTATCTCTTTTCGAGCTGGGCGAGAAAATCCAAGAGCCTTAAGCCATTCCACATTAGACCACAAGGCCAAAGTACTCTAGGTTACCAAATTTTTTTGGAGTCATTAAGTAAGTCGTGCCACACAGATGTGATTGCTGTGATTCTGAATCAACTGTCTATAGAGTCTCACATTCCCGAAATTGCGATGAACTCTGCGAACAGACTCAGAGTGTCTGGCTGCTGGAGGTCAATGCAAAAAGGGTATAGTAAGGTTCTTGACAAGCTCTTGGAATTAAAAGGAACAACTACCAACCTCCTTCTGTTGCTTTCAGGTGAAGTTTCTTTCTAAACGGGACTACGGTAGGGGCAGAGTAGCCGAGAATATATACCGAAGGGTACAAAATCGACTGAGAGATGGGTGCGGGGATATTCTTAGATAAAGCTGAATGTCCCGCTCGTTGCGGCTATCTTACTTTGCTAGTATCTTCCAAGCGCAAGTGGTGGGTATTGTGAGGGTATGTAAAGTGATGGCAAAAAATAATGGCTGCATCGGCTTTAGCATCACCATTGACAAATTCCGAGATAGTAAGGGACTGTAAGTGGGCGTTAAAGCTTGGCGACTGATTCAATAGACATCTTTCTCGTCTGAGTTATTGGTAATAATAATAACTGCGATAACGAGAGAGCCGACGAACTGGCCAGGACTGGAGCATGTCATGATGAATCTGAGGTGGAAGCAATTCGTTTCCCACCAGCAGTAATCAACAGTTCTCGCAAATAGTAGAAACAAGATGGGGCTGGGTGGCTACTCTGTAATGTGATTCGAATGAATAATTGTTGAAAATCGCAAAAAAGGGTACCCTAAAATGCATCTCACATACAAATATCCTACATCTTTCGCATCGCATCCCCAACAACTTGCAAAATAGCGAAGGAAATCTAAACTACTAAGATAATCGGTCACTTAGCTAAGTCGGTTAAGAAAATATATATTCAGAATCACAGCCTTGACCACGGGACCATGACCGGCTGGTGAATATGCGGTCAAGATGGGTATTGTATGGGCTTGAAGTCTAAGCTGAAACCTCGAGGATATTTGTAAACAGTTCTTCACTATATCTGTGCGTGTACAGGTCTGGTACGCAATGGACAGCAGATAATAGGATTCTACTTAACAAGAGACCTGAATAAGGTCTCCAATTGTACAATGATAAAATCAGCAGATTCATTTACAAATCCAAGTAGTGAAAACTTATGGCTAATTGAAAGTTCACGACCTTTCGTCAATCGTTAACCTAAAATGTATCTCTGTGAAGATGTAACAAGAAGTCTAAGCCCATGACTAGTAAATTCAAAATCTGTTCTTTTTTAACTTCCTTATCAGCCAATAAAACAGCCCGTTTCTCAGGCTGCACATTGAAAAGATTTTTTAACCATCACATTTTAATTTTCTAGTCCAGTCTACTCTTTGGCATTCCCTTATACTTTCTTCTTATTCAATTTATAATTTCCCCTTCTATAAAGGCTTATTTAGCGCTCTTCATTTTCTCTTTAACTTCATTATTCTTAGCAATCAACGTGTGGGCGTTCTTCACCTTCTCTTTGGTTCCATTGTACGTAGCAATCAGGCTGTGAATTTTAAAATTGTATTACTAAGAAGAGCATTCCCAGAAATTTCTCACTCCCTGGCATTTCTCTGATAACACTGCATTTAAAATACTTTTCAGTAAGTATGTTTCAATTACTGCCATTCCGCACCAGCCCACAATGAATCACTGTGAACTCCACTAGCCAGCTACTCCCAATTATCTGCCATTTAAACTTAACTTTGTTGGTTGACAAGCGCTATTTACTCACACGCTTGCTCGCCCCTGCTTATCTATTAAATTTGAAAACAAAAAAAAAAAAATGAACGCGAAAAATAATAATTAAAAAGCAAAACTCAAATTATTTTAAATCTCTGCATTTTTTCCGCTTTTCTCACCTACCGCCAGTGACTTTTGCTACGCGCTTTGCTTACTTTTTAATAGCACTTCCATTTCCGTATTTTGCCTTCATTCTCCTTCACACAAATTGCTCACTCTCTTTTTCCGGCCACTACTCTAAACTCCACTCTAACCGCAAGCCACAATAATTATCACAGGCATTTTTCGAGCAATTATTTGTCACCCGTCGCTTAGCTGATAGGAATCTCAGTTATTTTTGACTAAGGCCTTTGTTGGAAAAAGAAGTTGCACAAAAACAAAACCAAATGCGAAAAAAGGGTTATTGCGTCGCTAGTGCAACCCCTTACTCTAAACAGTCTCATACGCTACCTTATCGTCATCAATATCAAACTCATTATCACTAATAACATCATCACCATTAATCCTGCTGACTGCTGCCTGCCTGCCTGGCTGTTTGGTTGTTTGGCTGCCTGTGCTGTCAATTCTTCTTCTAAGTGCCCGCTGGTGTTTCGCAGCCACCCCAAAGCTACATTAACGCGTTTGCCGGCCAACTAAGCCACACACACACACACACACTCACACTCACACACTGCTCTCCCTCTACACTAATGAATTTGTTCGAGTTGATTCGAATTTGTATACATTTATCATAAAGCGTACATTTGTAATTTTATTGAAGTACTGCAAATTGCCCTTATTGTACGCATTTGTAACGTTTATCCCAGATTACTAATGTCTTTAATGTTTTTATTTGTGGCATCACTCACACACCCACTGTACATCCATACATCGAAATTTGTAATGCCTGTTATTTTGATAGCCGTAGCATGTTGCCTGCCTAGCAATGCTCAGCATTTAATGCGTCTTGTTTGTATTGTCCAAAATAAACCAAACAACAGTCAAGGGAGTTCCCAGAAGTGCTATTAATATATAAAGTGAAACAAAAACAATGTATAAAAAGAGCCAGCGAAATCAAAACGTTCTATACAAAGTGTATATTTGTCAAAGCCTTTAACCCTTCAGCCCCTCAGCTAAAAGTGTTCGTCATAATTATAGCGCCATGCATAACTTTCACAATAGTCAACCCTTTTTCGTTGGAAACTCTCAACACACTCAAAACTTGAACTCACAGTTATTAGTCGAATATTTATTTCAAGAATCTTTAGCGCCCCAATTCATCGCCCGGCAAGGCAAAGAAAGGAATTCGACAAGCTGGTATCAGTGACTGCTAAGCTGTTGTAGTGGGAGAGCTTAATTGCTTCCATCATCTTTTGATTGCGCTTAGAGGATTATGAACGAGTTGTTGTAGTACCAGGTAAACCATCGAAAATCAGCAAGATCTTGAAAATATTAAGCACACTTTCAATCTATAATCAATCTATATCTTTCTTTACATTTTAGTGAGAGGATAAAAGCGTCAGATATTCAGATATGAGAATCTTCAAAGCTTAACGTCTGATTGTTGCAATTTAGAAGTTGAGAAAACAAGTAAGAAAAACTTATGCACAACTTCTCGTTCGCTAACGTTCTACCCCAGGCCTGCTTAGTGTTTTGCTCTCACATGACAATTGTTGAGGTATTGTAATAGGAATACTTTGTTAAGTTGTTGTGAAAGGGACCAATTCTTACAAACCACGTTCTCCCTGAAATATGCCAGCTGGATTCTGAAACGGTGCCTAGTTTACCAGTCGAACCCAAAACAAAAATTCGCAGAAGTTCACTATGGTTTGGAAATTTATTTCGAATGCTCTTCCACCTTTTATCGTAAGAAATCAAATGGTAATGCCAGGATATACTGATGGCACAGAGGTTGAGCGTAAGGACTCTGTGCATTCCGCATTTGGTTTCTTCAAATAGTTTACTTCCGAGTCAATCGAAAATTTGTTCATTTCTGGAACAGAAAATAGAAATGATCTACGAACATAAAGCAAATTAAATTGGTCACATTTAATAGAGGGATCGAGCTTTGATTTACTCTCGAATATCAGAAGCTCTACGGAATTTTTGACTTGCCAATGATTGAGTTCATTTTATTTAAAACTTATATCAAAGGACGCACGAAGGTGAATGTTTTTCTGCGACGTACTTTAATGGAGTTCATTTTACAAATATTCTTGCTTAAGATAACTTTTGTTGTACACTCGTATTTTATTCGCATTTTTCCCTCTTAAACCTGGATATTCTAATTAGTATTTCGCTATTGTTCCAACTGTTGTTACAGGCAAGCCCTCATGTCGAATCGCGGGTCCGATTCGGACAAACTAAATCCAACTCATGTCAGCAGCTCACGCGCCCCATTGCATTTGGGTCATACAGGACGACCGCATCACTTGCATTCGCATGCGGCGTTACACGACAATCAGGCGGACGACGATGATAAGCTGTTGGATGTGGTCGGGCCGCCGCAGAGTCCACTATTGCCTTTGAGTCATTCGTTGCAGCAGATGCATGCGCATCAGCAATCCGGTAGGTTTAAAAAAAAGTTTATCATTTACATTTGAAGCAGTGTGCGGGATGAGCAAAGTTGAGTTTTGATTTTTGAGTAGAGAACACTTTGCTCGTTTCGAAACATTGTTGCCATTTTTTGAGTTTGTAGCGCTTGCAAGCTGGACTGCATGCTAACGTCCACTACTTTGCACGCTTCAGCTCACGCATTTATTTTCTAATTTCACATTTTTTAATTTAATCTATTCCTGTTTTCTAACCAATTTAAAGCCCTTGCAGCCTGGTTCAACCACTTGGCCGGTGCCGGCGATCATGCGAACGAAGAAGCTCTACGTCGTCGCCTACAATCGGATGATGTCGAACGTGATGGCAGCGATTCCAGCTGTTCGGAAAGTGTTGGCGGCAGCACGGGTGGCGCCTTTCGACCCACTTCCTCGGGCAGTCCGAAAGAGGGTGCCACTGGCGGTTTGAACCCTGCCGGCGCATATCCATCGCCGAATATCTCAGTGGGACCACCGATACACCCGTCGCCGCATTTGTTGCCTTACCTCTATCCACATGGCCTCTACCCGCCACATCATCTCGGCTTGCTGCATAATCCAGCAGCTGCAGCGGCCGCTATGAATCCGGCCAGTCTCAATCCGGGCTTGCTATTCAATGCGCAACTGGCGCTAGCCGCACAACATCCCGCCTTATTCGGACACTACTCAGGACATACGCCCGTCTCACCATTGCAGGGACTTAAAGGCCATCGTTTCTCGCCGTACAGTCTGCCTGGCAGTTTAGGTTCAGCATTCGACGCTGTCACTCCCGGTTCGAATGCGAATCGTGGTGGGCCGCCAGGTGCGGGTGATGCCTCAACACTTGGGCCCGGTAGCAGCGGACCGGGTAGCAGTATAGAAAATGGACCACGCAGTCTTAGCTCCAGTCCACGACCACGTGCCTCATCGAACTCGCCACCGACGCGACCCATTTCTATGTCGCCAACGACGCCACCGTCACTGCTGAAGCGTCAAAATTCACCCTCTGAGCTGAAGAGCATCGAGAAAATGGTCAACGGGTTAGAAGTGCATCATAATGGCAGCGGTAGCAGTGTTGGTGTAGGCATGGGCCTTGGTATTGGGGCGCTGGTGAGTGGCGCTTTGGAGGAGCTGCAACGCAAGACGCCAACACAAGTGGATCAGTGACATTTGTATGATCGGGACGAAAACGACCGTTCGTCCGTCATTGATCTCGACGATGTGTGACCGCAAGAGCAGGTTTTCCTGTTACTTTAGTGGGCTCGTATTGAAGCACACATAGTAATTTGCACGGCAGCGTTAAAGCTATATAATTGGCTGTTAACATATGCTGCAATGAAATATTTATGTCAATTGCTGTGTATCTCCACAGCTACTGCTGCAAACAGACCACGGCTTTCCGCCAAACGCACATTGTCTTGTCTTGTATATACTAAGTACGTATGCATGTACACACACATCTAGTTTAAGTAGTGTATAAAATAAGCTTAAAAGCAGTTACGTTGGTTTGAAAAAAAAAATCTATGTTCCACATATGATCCACATGTAAGCTTTGTACTAGTTTACACAATTAGAAGCCTGCAAATGCGCTAGTACGGAAGGTAACTCAGCTGAATTTGAAAAACGCTACTCTAATTAACGTTCCATAATACAAATGTCAGTGAATGCATACAACTGCGCACTTACAACTTGTTTTGTCAAACTTTTGCCGATTTATATAATATAATCATATGCCTGAAATCTTTTTTTGTAGTCACTTATGTATATAAATGCTCAAATTTTCACGAATTCCACTTACGTTCCACATGAGATCCACCAAAATTTCACAGTTTATAACTTACAATCATATAAGTGATTTTTTTGACATATGTTCAAGTAATACTTCTAGTTCCACATACAATCCACACATGTTCCACTTTCGGCTCGTGCATTTGTAGGTCATAACTAGCGTTATATACATACATATGTCTAAAACGCTTTAGTTGTTTCTTTTTTCAATTTAAATTTAGTTAACTTCCTAAGTTCTTAAACCAAAGAGTTACTTTCAATGTATAATGTACATACATATAGTTTTTCTAACAAACTTATACATAAATACTAGAAATGATTATTTCTACCTACTTTTTTGTAATAATCATTGTGTAAAATATACTTGTTATGCTCTAAAATGCGCTGTCAACAATACTTTCTCTAAACTACTATATTTCACACTAATGCAATGTAAAATATACATATATGAAAAGCTACCGTATCTTCACACATTCTCTTTAGCTCCAAATGTATGTGACTTGCCCCTCACAAACGAATGCCTAATAGCTTTAGGAGAGGGCGTAGCATTCAACATTTTACGCTCAGAGTATTATAATTTAAAATAAGACATTGTATAAATGTACGAATTTGTTTGCAAATAAAATAAAATTGTGAAACTTAGCAGGTTGCACTTTATGAAAAAAAATAACGTGTATTATTTAGTTTAAATTGTTTTAAATATTTTGTTTTCGTAACAGTTGAATATGTTCCTCAATTAATTGTAGTAATGTTATTATAATTTTTTTAGTTATCATAAATTCATTTAAGTGGCAAAAAATGTTAAAACCTAAGGAAAAAAAAGTAGAAAAAAAGAATGCAGCAAAAAGAAAAATTACATTCAAACAAAATGGGAAAGCAATATTAATTATAGTTAATCAATGCACTCAATTGATTAAAACAGAAGTACACTTTTGATATGTTTCGCTGTTAAAAATTTTGGCGTGCAAGCAAAAATTGACAAAAACAAAATATAGCAATTTTAATGTTTTGATGCAAAAAATATACATATAGTACATGCAAATGTAATAAGAAAATATAAATAAATTTAGAGAACAAAAAGTGAATATAAAAAAACTCACCATGTAAAGAAATCATTTTATCACAACAACAAATAAATGCGGAAAAAAGTGCAAATGTGCTGAAAATAAAATTTAAGCGAAATTAATAAAACAAAAAAATAGGAAAAAACCAATACATATGTCAGCAATAGTTTAAATGTACGAAATTAATCAACCCTATTAACAATTAAACTGACATATGAACATACAGATATACATACATAAAAATACATAGAATTGCAAGTATATAAATATATATTTATATATTCCTATAAAAATTATATATACAAACATATATATATATATAAAAATAAATTAATTCATTAGTGTAAAAATGCATAAAAGTCCCTCGTATCCTTTGAGTAAACTTAGATGAAGCAAGAAAAACCGAATACAGTGAATTAAATTAATGAAAATTATATAAATAATATTAAAATATACTAATTTAATTGCATATAAATATATAAAATTCACATTAATGTACATAGTTACAATTAAATTTATACATACATAAATATAAATATATTTAAAAATGCATATTGATTAGTAATAAAGACACTTCTACATGAAGCATTAATTAATTAAAAACCAAAAAAAAAAATGTTTATTTTAGTTCGCCATGGAAGGCTGGAAAAGTAAGGGTTGAATGAGATTTGGGATGACTGGTGTTAGTTGCTAGAAAACCCTACTGGCAAATTTGTATTCCACATGGAGCCCACACAATTTTTAATTATTTTGGGGCTTAAATTTAAGAGACTTGTTTTATATACGCTTTTCTTTAAAATTGGCACTTTCCAAATACGATCCACATATGTTCCACACCTTATTATAGCGACATTCGTTACTGGACGGGTTTCTAATTATATGTTACTACACATTTTTGAAGCGGGAGCAACGGAAGAGTTGTTAGTATTGTTCGGTTTTATTTTTTTTTGTACGTTCTATTGATGTTTGTTTTTCCAAGAAATTTAGCTTGCAGTACTGCGAATCTAGGAAAGGCAGCTTCAAATGCTAATTTTACGAGATTCACATTCACAACACACAATTATCTAAAGTAACAAAAAGCAATTGTGAGAAAAACATTACTAAATACATACATATGTACATATTTTGACTCACACTCTTAAGCAACAATATATGGTATGTACATGACAATGCCTGTGTGTGAAATGTAGGCACGTCCTTTGCCTCACACTTTGCCCTTGCCACTTCATTGCGCATCCCTTTTGCAATTATAGCTACACCATCATTCTCATTGTTTTTTTTTCGTTTTGTTTTGTTTTGATAACTTTATCAACTAAAGTGCATTCGCATATACACTAAACATTGACCCCTAATCCACTTTCCACATTCACATTACTCTCATGCAATAAATTGTTGTAATTTTTGAAATTGACAGCCGCAGACAATTGAGCCACATTGACTATCGGCACAGATCGATGAGGTCCCAATGCTCGTGCGATTACGATTACCATTGCCACCCCCAATGAATTACTACAATTTAGCCACTTTTATAGCAAGGCACATGTGCCACATGCCACACCAGCAGCAACATTAATAGCACGGTAACGGTCAGTTGTTGGCTACGTACGGGGTCAGCCGATGACCCCTGCAGTCACCGAAGCGACGTTCGTGGAGTTGCAATTTGTCACTGCCCGAGAGTGAAGTGTCAATTGCACATTGGTGGTACAGCGAAGGAGTGCAGGCTGTAACTATTTTGTTAGTTTATTGTTGTTATTCGATTTTTATAGCTACTACATGCAACTGATGCTAATCAAACATTTATTGTTGGCTTTTGATGCCAAATAGTTTTTAGGTAAAGCTGAAGAGGAGACAAGGGAGGGTGTACGAGGCTGAATAGTGGTAAGGGAGTTATTCCTTGTTAATCGCTCTTATTTGTTCAAAACAGTAAACACTTCGTATTAAAATATTTAGAACGCTGTTCAAATGATGTCATTTTAAACTGGAAAATGATGTGCACTACACATAAAACACCAACATGCAAAAATAAATTGGGGAACATATGTGGATTATGCGTGGAACTTGCATAATTTTATGAGGAAAGTATTGAATAAGAAGATCACGCATAAATGCACGCCAAAAAAGAAGCGAAAAGTGTGGATTTCATGTGAAATACATAAATTATCAATAAGCGATTTTTCTCACGCTAATGTTTTAAAATTTAGAGAGGAGAGGTAAAACCACAAATCTCCCATAACTTCAAAGGTATGACCATACGAGTAAAACGGCGATCGCTGCAATCCATGGTCATTATTCAGTTCTGAGTTTGCGAGCAAAGAAATTGACTAATTAAGGGATCTCTAAAGACAAACCTAAAGCTCAAAGACAAGAATGTACATAGCTAGGTGAAATCTGGATAAAACTGTTTAGGACCATTTTTAAACTTGCCAAAAAGAAAGGATAAGCTATTTTTGCGTATAAAATAGCAAAAAAAAAATCCATTGCATACTGCTATGCATGAAATGGCACAATAATTTTTTGTGGAACTAAATGTATTTGGAAGTGGATCATGTTTTAAATGTTATTTGTGTTTATACTGACAGTAATGGCATAGTCATTAGTCTGGAGAAGTATTAAAAGTGTGGGTCCTATGTGGAACGTAAGTCGAGTAGTATATGTTTTTTTTAATTTAAGTATTAGAAAACATTTCGAATAAGAATTTAGATTTTTTTTGATAAGCAGATTAAATTGGGACAGTCTTCCATTCCTATCCTTTAAAAAAAAAGTTTTTGAACACTACCCAAGTTTATGTTCGGTTAAATTAAATTTAATCAGAATGTTAAATTCTAATTTGAAAAATTAGAGAGGCTAGAAACAGTTTTCAATACTATTCTCCTCACCCGCAAATTTATATACTCTTCCGTGCTTCCGTTAATAAAGAGACAGTTTCAGTTCTGCTCTAACTCTTTTTTGTTCTTGTTATTTCCACCTTTCAAAATCACATAAATCATAAAAACTTACTGACTTCAAAATGCCAACGAACGCATTTCCCCATAACTCTTCGAACATTAACACATTGTCAACACTGACAATTGTCTGTCATCCGACATATTCCAGTGGAAGGGGACGGAACTTGAGGTAAAGTTTAACCTCAACAAATCAACTGTAACCACCTACAATGAAATAAAATTATGTTACAACTTGACAAAAGTCAAGTCAAAAGTCGTAACATTTATGAGCTATGAATAAATTTTCATAGCAAAAACAAAAAAAAACTAGATAACTGCGAAATAAAAGAAGGGCAAATAATCAACAACTTGAACAAACTGCATCAATAATGCTGACAAAGAGGCCAACAAATGCGCGCACGCACTTAACAAATAGTTTTATGAAGAGGCAAATAGGGTGGTGGTAAGGAGGCGAATGCCAGGTGAGGCAGACGGAAGTCATAGCGGCAAAGGGTTAAACACCTACAACGGTGTCAGGCAAGAAAACGCGTCATTTGTAGCAATGATTTGTGAATTAGTATAGCACACATTTAGGCGTGCAAACAAATTGCGTTTGAATACTTTCAAGAAAGCAAGAAAAATGGAAATCATAAAAAAATACAATAACAATTGGAGCTGAAACATTCATAAAGGGGTTAAAGCAGTCGCTTTGGAGTTTTCACGCACAAGTGGTATATTAAAAGTCAAGACAGCTGTGTCGTTTGTGGCACGCCACTAATATTTTTGTTGTTAAATTTAATAACACTCACATTAGTGCGCCCGCAGCGTTTCTAAGCATATTTCGTCACGCATTGGTGACAGCAAATAATAATAATAAATTTTTAGAGAATTGCTGTTGAAGGCAAAAGAAAATAGTAATATACATATAACAAATTTGCAGATGAGAAAGGGTTAAAGCTATTAATAATGCGTAATTTATGTGCCTTTTTGAAATATACAAATATAAAAGTAGTGGTAGGGTAACTCAAATGAATAAATAAAGTACTAAAAGGTAAAAATAAAATAACTATTTGGAGCAGGTGTGCAAGGTACAAGGAGCTGAAACTTCTGCCCACGTCCTTCGAATTATCATCAGCGCCTTGGTAGTTGACTGCTTCGTCGTAGCCGCTTACTTTTTTCATACACTCCTACCTCAAAAACAATCTCGAAGGCCAACATACCGGTCATAGATTCTCGATTCGATTCTCACTAGATATCTTACTTGGGAAAGTTGCTCACATTAATTGTACGTTAATCGGGACAGATTTACTCCCGGGCGCTGCTATATTATCTGACAGCAGCAGGCGCACAACTCTAATCGGAAAAGACTTACTAGGCTATTATCTGTATAATTCATACTAAGTATAGTTTTCAGTACTCCTGAACGGTAAATAAATTATTCGACATTAGCATTGGTACCTCCTAAAAGCTCTTCGACCTCCCAGCTCGCACTACCACGTGGCGATTAGCACTCTCAATAGAATAAGTAGCAGCAATTAAATTTCCCTCACGAACAGAGTTCCATCACGGCTCATGAAATAAGGTTCTTCTTCGTAGGAAACAAATCTAGCCTAGCGGAGAAACCACCAAACTTGCTCACCATACTACCCTCCTATGTCATCGGAAACCCCGCTGTTGAGATATTAGAGCTCGGTTTCTTCCAAACATTTTCTTCTAACTTTCTCATTTCAAGAGGAGTTTAAGTAAACTTATTTTCTAGCTCGTGTTAATATGATGTGACGAAAGCGAGGAACTGCGAAATCCGCATCGTCATTGTCTTAGTCGGCACTCTAAATCTGTCTATCGATGGCAATTCCTGATCGGATTAGACATTAAACTACGTAGAGGCGTAATTGGCCAGCAGTCAGCGTTGATATCGACAATACCACTATGTGTGGATCTAGTTATACAACGTAAGGAACCCACATTATCCTCGATCTAGTTAATTCAGACTATGAAAAGCTTTCTCTGACATGGTGGTGTCTATCTGACTTGGAGCAAGAGGGTCATCTTGGCAACTGGCATAAAAGTTCCAAGTCCAAAACGTTGGATAGGCTAAAAGAGATTGCGGAAGAAGCTCCAACAACCGAGTGTCAAAAACTCACTCCACCGTGAACGAAAATGTTTGGCAGGATTTTAGCATCCATCGTCTTTTCAAATGCAAACTCAGGTACTTTCATAACCCCACAAACTGATTGGTTTGGCTAAAAGCTGAGTGCTGGTTGCGGGAAACTGCTCTATTTCTATACCAAGCCATTTAAGAGGGTGATTGCAAGTCAACAAAGCACCTACCCTCCATTTAGAAGCTAACTCAATATCGCTACCCTTCGGGTTCAGTGATATATTTAAAACAGAGCAGGTACTGCATACCAAATTGGCCTCTCGGATATGGTGGAAATACCCGGCAAACAAATTCCTAGCATCTTCGCCAGTGATGGCTTCGAGTTCGACTTCCAGCACCAAGATCTAACCCTAAGGTCAGAAACCTTCAAATCAGCCTTACGCGCCTCACCTTGTACGAGTACAGAGGAAGAAACTGAAATGAGCTTGCTGTGCAAAAACCGGTCAATTCGTAACGTAAGAGATTAAGGAGTTCCTTTGGCTTGAGTCGTATACTAGAGTTTGCTTAACGAGCAGAATTCAAATGGTTATCACTTAGAGGTCACCTCAATAAAAGCCTGGCTCATAATGAGCGGCATCGAATATTTGAGAAAGAATTCAGTCCACTCACTTACGAAGTGCATTTCTACCGTTAGGGCTTGCCTTGCGATAACTATACCACAATAATAAATGATAATCATCTAAACGAAGTATACACACTTCTCACCTTTTATAATGGTATGAGACAAGCAGTTTTTGGTGTCTCTCTGGAATTTGATGGTGTTTCCACTTAGCGTTCTTCCCCTCACGTATCGAACCTGTTATGCGAATAGCACCAACGAAAGGCATTATTAGAAGCTCTTCAAAGTAACGCCCATAATTTCCGTACAACTAATGAAGAATTTAAAGGGTTATTCCAGATTATCATTCACAAATTGGATTAACCGCAAACCGAAGGATTAAAATTCAATTCAATTTCCATTTTTGCTGATACCTGGTAGAAAAAAATTTTATGGAAAAAAAACACACAGTAGTTTTGGGGCAAATCCAAAAAGAGTTTAAGGGTAATTTATATGTATGTAGCTTCATGAGATGCTTATCAAACTCAACACTCGCGTGGTTAATTCGTTAATCGCAGTAGCGCTTTCGAGGTACATAAAAGAACAGCAGTTCAGGCTAAAAAAAAAACACTTTCACTTTTACCCAACAACTAATACAAATTAGGGCTTAACGCTTGAGTTAGTTTAGTTTAGCGTTGCGTTTGCTACTTATCGCAAAATTTGGCACTTAAGGTTGATTATTTTTCTTTTGCATCGACTAATCCACACTCACCTCCTGCATGGTCGCGACCACTTTGAACTTTAGTACCTTTAGCGCTTTTGTATGGATTTGTGTGGCAAGTGGCGAGTGGCGCTTATTAGCTGGTGTTGCACTTCGCATGCGATTAACAAATTCATCGTTCCTCTCACTCAAACTTTTTCTCGAACTTGCCTAGGTGGCATGCTATAATTTTTTCTTATGGCCATTACTGGCAAAATAATTGTTTGGAAAATGTTTGGAAAGAAGTGAGGGAAGCTAAGAAAAAAGCAGTGTGAGAAAATACGAAAGTAAAGCGTAGAACATTACAGAACAGTGGACCACGCTCACTTTGCTTATTAGCCAGCTTATTTGGCCACTTTGGCGGCGCTTACTTAAGCCTATTTCGAAAATAAGGTGCGAATTTATTGTTGTGCGGTCATTGTGCAGCTGGCACCTGGTGCTCGGAATTTGGCACCTAGTAGTTGTTTGTTTGTACCATTAGCACGTGCGGTAGCAATTAGGTTTGAGGTAGTAGCAGGTTTTGCGGTGTTTGAATTAGCGCAACTTATTAGAGGTACTTCAATTTAATTAGGCGGCTATTAAAAATACTTTTAGAAATCATGTATGTGTATGTAGTGGTGATGCCTTTGATTGTCAAAAAACATTTCGAAAGCACTTACTTTGGGGCAGAGTTCGGCAGAAGTAGTTCCTGTTCAAATATTTTTAGTATTAATAATCATTGTTTGATAAAGGATATAAAAAATGTGGCTGAGCCCAAAATATTAATCATTGGAAAGAGAGATTCTATGTTGCATTCTAAGACAAATTCCATAGTACACGTAGTTATCTTTCTGTTTAAAATTATAGCTTTCAGAAGTAATGTGGTTGCTTAGACGAGAGTACTCTGACTATTAAATTTATGTCAGGAAACCCATTGGGTTCGCTTGTCGACTTCGATAATATCAATATCATCGGCGTACGCTAGATCGCTGACCGATTCAGTTTCCCAGCTCGGATTATCTTTCCCAGCATTAGATTAAAGACATTGCATTAATAAGTAATCACCTTGTCTGAAAGCTCATCTGGTACCAGTCGTCTAAGAGAGTAGTCTAGGAGACGGGCATCCGCAAATAGGAGCCCCCAAGGACGGTTACCCTTCTTCACCACGTTTAGAGTCACACTGAACAGGTCCAATCGGTATATGGACGTGAGGGTCCCATATTTCACACAGTACTCTTACGATATACAGAATCTTATGTGCTATGTTAAGACTAGCGCTGGTTGCAGAATCAGCCGTTTTGTGGATTGGGCAGAGTACATTTAAATTCCAATGAGCAGACATGCGTTCGACCATACTCTGTAAATTAGCAGCAGCATGTCTTTTTACCAGCTGCTCTCCTCCGTACTTGAATAGTTCAGCTGGCAACCCAACAGCACAAGCGGCCTTGTCGTTCTGTAGCCGCGCTATGACCACTCGAGTTTCGCCGAAGTTGGGCAATCGGACTTGATGGAAGGTTCGGCAGACTTCGCAAGGTCTGATGCTATACATTCCTTGCCTGTCCATCATATATCTTGTATGGCGGTGATGTCGGGCTTTGCTTTTACATCAACCAGTCGGGCAGAGACAACTTCCAATTAAAAGTTCGGATATTCCAGACCCCTCAAATCATAGTCCTAAAACGTTTGGCAGCTCTTTTTACGTGGCCACTGTCGCAACCAGTGTCTGGGGAATCTTTAGTTCGCTCCGTGAGCAGACGCTGCCAAACTATGGTGAGCCCTTAAACCGAAAACGCTGGAGTAACCCCACCAGCTTCGCTGGTGTTCGGCACTTTGGTGAAATCACCGGAAGTCGTCAGCTGCTTGAAACTCATGAGAGTGTCGACCAGAGACTTTCCCCACTTGCGTGCACTTCTACACACAGAATCATCTACATAGTAGTAAATTTTTAAGATATCTGTACTCACCGAAGTCTCGAGTACACTGGGCGCAACCACATCTTTTATTTTTTAATTTCCTTGACATGTTTTGTCATCTACAATTAAAAACCCACTGAAAATCAATAAAAATTATTTTTAATTAATTGCAGCGCTCACTTCGCTGGCAATCCCAAAAACTCGAAATTATCTGCCACTCGTCTGCATAAACGTTTAATTTACAGACGCAGCAATTTTAGTCGTCATTACTCCAAACAATGCCACAAACAATTTTTCTTACTTGCAACACATTAGCATCCCCTAAAAAGTGTCAACCCACGCACATACCCACAGCCAAATTAAATTAACTGCTAAACGGCACGCTTCATTGGTCAATTGACGCATACGAGTACAGTTAACCGACCAACTGACTGCACTGTCACTTTAGCTGGTGGTTGGACTTTACAGATACTCGAACACATACTGTACATTTCTTTGTCTTACCAAAAGTGCGCTTAAGTAATGCTTTGTCAGCTGAGCAAGTCATAAATTTCCTAATCAATTGAGTGTTAAATGCAGGCGACAAGTCACAACAGCAGCTGTAGCAATTTTCGCCTTTCAAATTAATTTTCTTGTTTTTTTCCGTGAAGAAAAATTACGGTTGATTTTGATAGACTTTTGAGTTGAGTGCGGAGCTTAATGTATTTTTTACGTTTTTACTGCCTTCTTCTTTATCACAGCACTTGGAAGTTTTTGATAACATTTTTACAGTTTTTGGGTTGAACCCGAGGTATGCAATTGATTATTTTTCACTCGTTTACCACATGTTCTGAAATTCTCACTCAGCTAATGAAATAACTTAGCATAAATTGTTGTGTACCGATTAACAAATATGATGACTTTCAAGAAGTAACTGTCTTGGAAGACTGACTATTCTCTGGGCTTTGCCCGATAGTCCAATCAGAGGAGATTGTAGTCTGGTTAGTTTATGTTGGCATTGAATAACCTCCGAAATGAAAGAGTAACTGATATTCTAGTGTAAAAGCTTCCATACCCTTTGTCAAGCAAAATAACCACTCAATCTAGTGGGTAATAAATCCGTCTATCTTTGTGTGTATTTCGCGAACTTTTTATTGTATACACTTTCTACACCTAGAACGCTCAAATTGCATGCAAAACAAAGTTAATAGCCGATTTTCAGAGATGAAATGATATGGAAAATATAAGCGAAGTAAACATAGAATGTAACTATGTATGGCCAAAAACCATCGACTGTCAGACAGGAGGCGCCTTCAACATAAAACAGTCATTCAAATATAGAAACTTGAATTTCGTGCAATGAGATGGGATGTTGGACTCAAAAAGCGTTTCTATTGACCGACAAGAGGAGAAGAGCCAAAATACGAAGCAACTAAAACTTTATTTAGTTCTGTACATTTTTTAGGAGTTGTAGAAATCTGATTGGGTTTGTGGATTGGGATTCACGAGCAACGTAGTGTTTCTGGCCAGGAATATTTGTTATGGAAAAAGACTTTCCGAGCTTTCTTTACGCTCCAAAGACCGTGTGGCTATTTACTCAAACATTCGATCCATAACTTTTAATCTTTTTAACTGCCACAAGCAAGTTGAGTTAGCTAGCAGTTCTAGAGCTCTCAAAATTAACTCTGCAAACAAGTTTACATTACTTAATACGTTCTTTGTTAGCTCTGAAAACATCTTTAGAATTGGCTTCACTGTATCGAATGCTTTTCGATACCTCGACACAAAAATATACACTCCGAAGTTTAGACTTTAAATTTTAATTCAACCGAACTCGTTTTGAATTTTGGACTTTAAAGAGTCTTTTAGACTTTTTTCCGCTGCTCATGTTCCAAGTATCCCCTAACGTGATATGGATTCCATTTTGACTCTACGAAGCAGTGAAAGAGTGGAGGCTTCCTTCAACGATGAGGCAATGGGAAAAAGCACATCATAAATTGTAGGTCAAGCTCGGCCAAAAGATATACAAAGCACTTTATAAGATGTCACCTTCGGTTCATGATTAGAAATGAAAAGTTAAGCAAACATTTCTGCAGTTTAGTGTCGAGTTAGCTAGAGCATCCTCTTTGAAGAGCTGCCGTAAAATCCTACCCTATCTCGTTAATCAACTCTAAAAAAGGTAACCTACATTCACCAATTCCAGAAATAGCGTGTTGGATAACGTGCGACAGAAAACTTGCGTATCCTTAAGAAAATTCTGAGCCTTCTCATTCGGAATCGGCCAGTCATGTCGGGAGACGAAGGCTCGACATAATCCACGGTATCAGTATATAACTAAATTTTAAATTTGAGGCTTGAATCCTTCCGCCGCTTTGCAAAAATGCTAAATTTTAGCTTGGCAATTGAAAACACACTTAATATATCTTTTCCGCTCCGAGTCGGACGCAAACTATGAACTTCATAAATTTAAGCAAAGTGAATTCGAGCGGCATATACACAAGAATAGCAAATTAGAAAAGGCAACGAAAGCAAAAAAAAAAAACATGTCAGAACATAAGTCATATCGCAATATCGTGCTGGTAATGAATTACGTAAAGCATTGAGGTTAAAAAAAAAAATGATGACGCCAAGAATATGTTTACTACCATGACATAAACGACGAACGCGTGATTGAACGTCCAGCACGTCCGGTATGCGAAATGCTCAAAGGCTAGAAGCTTCCCCAGAAGAGATGCCAACATACGAAAAACTGAGCGAATGGCATAGCACAAAATGGATGCAGGCAGATTTGTGAGCGCACACTTGAATGATTGCATGGATAGTTGAATAGAGGATGCGATGTTGGCATGCGAGTTATGCTAGCTCGGAGACATCCACGAGCAATGTGTGGTGTACATAAATAACAAAGCGGCACATCCCCAACTTCTGGAGGGCTGTGAGCTCACAACAAATGTAAATCGTACAATTTGTGTCCAACAATGTATGTGGCTCCACCGCGTTGACAACAGCAATATCGCAAGCAGCAATAAGCCAGTGGCATATACCATTGGTTTTTACACAAATACAAACGCGTGTGCTCCCTCTTCGCTAAATGCTAGTCTCAGACGCGCTCCTGTGAAGGTGACCTTTACAGGCACACCAGTGGATACTCACCATTCGCCACTCGGACTGTCATTGTCGCGCTGTACACTCATCTCACCACCAGCCGCCTGCGCTCACGTGTTAACCCACTCTAACCGCTTCAAACGCCTACCTGATCTGTCAATCTGTATATGGCACTGCAGCTGACAAACTCCGGAATCTACATATGTCGTAAACCCAACTGCTACGGTTTGTCTACTCTATTAGTCATATGCTTTGCTTTTTTGAACGCCTTCATCTTCGTTTGCGGCACGGAAATTTGACGCAAAGCGCATTCCCAGCACGCCTGAATAGATCCGGTTCGTATCCTGCCTGCCTCCTTCTGTCATTTTCATTGGATTGGATTATGTAGATGTGGTACTTTGGACTTGTGGCTATATATTTACATATGTATGTATGTGTTTTTGAAGTCAATTTCATTTGGTTGCTCATCTTTCGGAGGAAAAAATTATACACATACCTACGAATTTGGCTTGTGTAGAAATTTCAGGCATGTACGGTGACTCTAACAAAGCTCTACAACTTCTCATAGAAGTGTAAGCGGAAATGTCAATGTGTGGATGTAGTTGGCATAGCAAATCCTTGACTGATATGAGTATGCATGTGTTACAGCCATTTTGTCGGTTTTTGGCTAAGCCATCAAATCACTTTGCATTTCATCTACAGGCCAAAAGGCAGTCTTCTACCCATACACCAAGTGTGCTACATTCCTGCAACGAACCCAGTGCAATGTTCTGCTGGATGGTGGATTCTCTTTTTGCAAAATGCTATAGGTAAATGGTTGTACAGCTTCAAATAGACTAGAATCTCGAAGTCATGGTATGAAAATCACCATTTCAAAAAGTCAACTGTGAGAGTTCGAAATTTACTAGTGAAGGTTGCTATCAGAGTTCGAGAAGCCCCTAAAACTACCATAGAATAACCGAAAACGAAAGACTCACTTCTGTTTAACGTAGTGCTACAAGCCGAGTTCATCTTGCTAGCTCCCACACGGAAAGACTGCGACTACTCTAAATAACGCAAGCGTACTACAAAACAACGCACTTGAATCAGCCAGGTTTCAGGATTTATTTTGATCGGATGCAAAGGCCGGAGGGAAGATGATGTAAAGGTGGCATTGGGAACTATTTAATTCTTCTTATTAATTTTCACAAACCACAGTAACCACAAAATTTGTAGGAAGCTACATCCAAATCAAGCGACCGTAAGCTTAGAGAGAGGCTGAATTTCTGGAGAAACTCCGTTTATGTTCTATGGCATAAATAACTTCCTAATGGTACAAGTTCAGTCCTTTTCCGAACATTTGTATATTATTTTTTCTTCTGAAAATCTCTCTCTGAGATCTGCTTTCAGAAATTCCAAGAAGGCGGCTTTCGCTGCAGGAATTGAATTAGATATGAGTGAAAGCTCACTCGAAAAACTAGTCCAAAATTTTACTTTGGCTTGAAATAGGTAGGACACTTGGAGAGCTGTCAATCCAGATTGCCTCCAAGTGAGAGAGAGAGAGAGAGAGATGTCATGCTGGGCACTTCTGTAATTTAATTTAAACCTTCTGGTAGACAACTGTTCAAAAGAGCCAGGAAGAGTAGAGTAAGTCACTCTCTAACTGAAGGCTCTACAAATCGGATTCAAAGTTCGAAGCTAAAAACCCAAGCGTAGCTCATGGAGCTTCTGCAAATAAGTACTAAACTACTTCTCGAATCATTCGAGACTTTCTTAGAGGTCTGGAACCTTGAAAGATTATCGAAATTAAGTCACCACAATTCGACGGCTTCATGTCGACTTGGTTAAAACCATCCACGAAACTCTCCCATCGCTGACGGATCCTATAATTGCGGCCCGTGGTTATGGGCTACGTGCCAAGACCCTGGAGGTACTGAGACTAATTTTAACAGCATAGGTCAGAAAGAGCTTTGAGGTATGACTTAAGGATTTTACGTCAATCCGCTTATATTCGAAGTTCTTATAATTCTGACTCCTTGCCTACATAAGGAATGAAACTTAACCTAACTGTGTTGGTTATTTCTTACCTATTAAGCTTTTCTATTGTCCAATAACCACGTGGATCTTTGTAAATTGGGTTTAAAAAGATACACAGGCTTGATAGGATATTAGTATATAACTGACTCCTGAAGGATTATTTTGCTATTTTCGATCTGATTTTGGGCAGTGGGGTATAATGCCAGCTTAGCGAGCGCTGACCTATGACCAGTGGTCGGCCAGCAGCAGTATTTCGACTCAAAATTATCTCAAACCAATGTTGTCAAAAGCACGATGAAGTGGAAGCTTCCCTATAACTTCTATTAAGAATGCAAAGCTTTTGCAAAAGTGTAAGTCATTCCGCACCCCAGCTGGTCATCCTTTTGAAGCCTAATTCTATCCGCTTTTTTCTCTTGAAACTCGTACAGATGCTAAGGCCTTTCTATAGCTTCAATCTGCTGTCTACTGGGACTTTTACGACATCCCAACTGGGCTTGGCATCCAACTGCCTACCTCCTTGCATTTTACGTTGGCCAAAATGGAAATGCGTCGTGGACACGCAAACGCATACGAGCTAAATCCTTCACACATGTGCTTGACAAACGCATAAACAAATCGAGGCGCAAATGGACAAAAACCATCAACGAGACAACACACACAAACACGAAGGTAGTGCGTAATTTGCAAAACACAGTTCAACAGTTGCTGTAGGATAATAGTTAGCGTAAAGGAGAAACGTGCTTGGCACAACCAGCTGACCGACCGATCGCCCGACTGTACGTCACTTGGTCATTAACTATGTACATGCGGGTATATTTCGTGCGTCACCGTCACCGTCATTGTCACCGTCACTATCACCATCACCGTTGTGCTCACTAACTAACGGCAGCGATGCCTTTTTGTTTGTGTGAATTCTTCTGTGTGTGGGCTAAGGGCGTTTTGGGTAACGCGTGTGTGTGTGTGTGTGTGTGTGTGTGTGAGGTTGTGTCAATCGAACTTGTGCCTGGCGATTTCAACGGAAATGGAACCGAATTGTGTAGTGAAGTGAAGTGAATTGAATGGAATTGAATTGAATTGGCGCTGAGGCTCCGGTTGCTGTGGCTATAAGGGAAATACTCGTAACAGTGGCACGCTGCTGTTGTCTACTAAGCGTACGTGTGTGTATGTGGGTGTGTGTGTGAATAAGTGTAGACGTATTTTGGCATTAAGCAAATTGCCAAATGTGCTCACCAAGCCGCAACCATCAACATCACAAACATGCAACCCCACCCGCCGTTTAACTTAGCAATCTAACCTCTGTCACGCCACACACACACACATAGATACAAATATATATATATATATATATATATAGGCATTCGTGCATCAACGGCCAGCCATCACTATTCACCATTCAGTATACGTCGCTCACCAATGACCACATCATTCACCAACATTCATCAGCATCACTCAGTCATTCACCCGTTCAGTGTGTTGCCACATGTCTTGACCAACGTCCAAAATAGCCCACATAACAACAACATACGCGTCCATAAATGGAATGTGGCTATGGTTGTTTAGAGTATGTAGTTGCACACAGCTGACACGCCCACTGCTGTTGGTGGCGGGCAGCTATGTGCTTCCTCTCTAGTCCTACACTCTACATCTCCTCATCCATCTCTATTGCGGCAGTTAAGCTCGTAATTTTCTGTACGCGCATATATTAGGGTACGTGCTTGTCCACTTCATTGCTTCAATTGCACAAAATTTGTAGTAGATGCAAATGCCATTGCTCTACAAAAAATGTAAATGAAGTTGGAAGAAAAAATCTTAAGTGCAAGCTCACAATAGCAGCGGTAATCTAATGGAAATCCTAGAAATTTTACTTAATAGCAGATGACGTGTACTGAAGTTATAAGGGAAATTAACTGAGTTTTCTCTGATTCTAGAGCTCCGGACTTTTGAATCACTAGTTGGTGGATCGTTTCTTAGATCGACTGGCTGTGGACCTCGAAATAATTTTATTTCCAAGAAGCAAGCATGGAAAGCCAAACTCTCCATAACCATCAACTTGGGAGATGAATCCAAACGAAACCTCTTACCATCTAAGTACCAGTAGCTCCGGTACTACCTTTAAATATTTCGTCGGAAGGAGGGTTAAGTAATTACTAAGCACTACGTTCATTACAGTCCTGATGAATTTCGTTAGATGTTGCATTATCACCTGTTCTCCTTATTGGGGTTTTCTTGCCTTGTAGGTTTTTATTAAGCCAGTTTAATTATCTTAGCGTACTGTAAAAAAACAAGTTTTTTGAACCAACGCAATGGAAGAGTTTTCGAGTCACCCGGTCGCTAGATTTCGTGTGAGGCAGAACAGGGAGACATCTACTAGATCCGCATCCCTTACGACCTTGTGTCAACTCCTTAGTCCACGACCGATCAGGTAGCGTGGTGAAGTTTTCTGGGTTTACTGTTCATATTCCTCGTCGAAAAACCTGCGGCATCTCATAGACCTATCTATGTAGTGATAACCCGAACTGAATATTGCAGGCGCTATATATAAAATTCAAAGATAAAAGGCTGAGAGCTGGAAGCTGAAGGATTGGAATACAAGATGGGGTTTAAACCGACCAGCCGGCCAGCTTCAATGAGAAAGCAGTCACATATTTTCAAATTGGACAAGACCTCTTATAATCTTGATAAGCTAAGCCAAGCGAAAAATCAATGTTTCATCAGATCTACCTTCCCACAAAAGAGATGGCTCTACGGTTATTCGCCCGGTGATGCATGAGTGGTTAGGTTCGTCGGAAAATTTATCTGGGTTTATTAAAGTTTGTTATGTCACAAATATTTTATATATTTATGAGACACTTCTACTATACGGAATAGGAGGAAGCGACCACCGAAATACGCGAATTGGGCGATTATAAATCTATGTCTCGTCTCTTGTTTCACCGGCTGATTAAAACAAGTGCTCTACTCTACAGGATATATAATACATGTTATCATATAGAAGACTGCCATATACAAAATCCTGGAGTTCATAAATCAAATGAAGGCTTTGCTGTAGTTAGAAGTAATAGCTTCGAATGCAAACCTAATACTCTGCTTGGGTGTTCGATTAGAAGCGAAGGATGAAACTGGAAAACCAGTGTGTATGCTAAAGACCTGTAAACTAGGCAACCCGAATCAATAAAACATTTTACAAATGAATACCTCTGCTAGCAACGGAGAGCACGGTCTATGAGAAATCTAACTACTTTTAAAGACCAGAGCCAAATTAGAGAGGTCAAGATTGCAAGAGCAAGAATAAATTCACCGGCATTACTGGATCTTAGCCGCCTATTGTCCAGGTCTACTATTCTTATATCCACACTCAGGACAATTTCCCTTTACGTAAAGCCTCAGAAATCCTGCGCGCATGCTTCTTCACTAGCCTAGTAGGAATAAAGCAGAAGTAATGGTAAATCGGCCTATATATATATATATATGTATATAGATTTTAATCTACCTACACGCAATACATATAAGTAAGTAGCTACACCGTCTGTATCTATCTCCGTGCGTCAAATTGTTAAAATGTCCTGATTTATGTCATCGCATGTCGACACGCTGCAACTTATTAACCCTTTAACAAAAACCAACGCAGCAGCTGACGAACGCATATTAATTTACAATAGACCACATTACAAAGCTCGAGATAGTACACCTTCTCTTCGCATGAAAACAAAATTTATTACCGCACTTCAACGCCGAAATGTATGCAATGCAAATGAAATCATAGCCTCACAACGCTAAGAATAACCGAAAACAGATATATTATTATTAAAATACACGCAGTTCATGAAATGCTGATGATGACACGGCTCAATGGTGCTGCAGGTGCCAGCAGTAACAAGCGCAACATAACAGAAAACGAAAATTATACAACCAAAAAAAAAAGAAAGGTAATAACAAATTATGACAATAAATGTACATGTAAAACGTATAATGAAGATAATGCAAAGTGAAAATAAGAAATCGAGCTGTAGCGGTGTAATTGCAACAGCGCCATTTTAAAAGCTGTGGCATAAACGAAAGCTATTTGCATCTTCCTTTGGCAGCATGTGGGTGTGCATGGCGCGAGGTATCGCCAGTCTAACAAGCCATTTGCCATACCATAAACTTTTAGTGCCTATACCTATAGAGCTGACAGGATTGCCAAAATTAAAGAAATTTAGTTCTTTCTTCAAGAGCAAAAAGGACTGCAGTTAGCAAATAAAAACCAACAGAATACTTTACGAATTTAGTGGAGAGCCCTACAGAGAAACCAGTCATTTCTTTTCCTGTCTCATCTGCCGCTGGAAAGATGTAGAATTTTTGACTCTAGGTCCAAAGAGCTCTGCTTCGGCAAAAAGTTTCAAGTAAAAATATCTGAGCGAGACGTTTGGTCAAACGGGTTCTGACGGCTCCAAGAGGCTATACAGTCTTGGACAAATTTCTCACCTACATTCAAGCCGAGGTAGTGAAAATCTCGACGTCCGACAATTTGAACCTTAAAAGGGTATGAAAGGCGCATTTATTTATATATTTTTAGATAGCCAATCGGCCGTCAAGGCTATCTCCCAGCGAATGGTGACATCAAAGCTGGTTAAGGAGTGTTAGGCGACCTTTCAACTGCTGGCACCTCCATCGACTGGATCAGAAAGCCGGCTATCTTACTTACTTACTTAATTGGCGCTATAACCTCTTAAGAGTTTTTGGCCGAGTTTAACAAATTGCGCCAATCACTCCTTCTTCCTGCTAACTGGCGCCAATTGGAAATACCAAGTGACGTGAAGTCCTTATCCACTTGTTATTTCCAATGCAAAAGAGGCCGTCCTCTTCCTCTGCTACCACCAGCTGGTACCGCGTTGAATACTTTCAGGGCTGGAGCATTTTTGACCATTCGCACGACATGTCGGGGCCAACGTAGCCGCTGTATTTTAATTCGCTGGACTATGTCTATGACGCGGTAAAGCTCATACAGCTCATCGTTCCATCGTCGGCGGTATTCGCCGTCGCAAACCTGTAGAGGTCCATAAATCTTTCGGAGAATCTTTCTCTCGAACACTCCAAGGGCCGTCTCATCCGATGCTGATAGTGCCCATGCTTCAGTGTCATACAATAGCACGGGTATGATGAGAGACTTGTAGAGTGTGGTTTTGTTTCGTCGAGAGAGGGTTTTACTGCGCAATTACCTACTCAGCCCAAAGTAGCAAGTGAAAGCCGGCTATGTCTTGAGGATTATGAGACATCGGAGAATATATTTAGAATATGTTTGGCCTTGGCCAGACAGATATTGAGGTTGAGTTGCCCCAGCCTTGTCTCAGCTCCTCTTCGCGCGCACTCAACAACTTGAGCGCTTTACCGCAGCTTTACCTTCTACGGCGAAGTCAAGCTTTGAAGAAGCAGGATCTATCATGTCCACCCATTTTGCCGCTATGTCTATTGCAAAGGTCTCTGCTTGAAACACGCTGCAGTAATCTGGAAGTTTACAAGCTTTCCTCAATGACAATTGCTCGGAGAAAAGTCTAGAACTTGTCCGAATGACCATTTTTGAGCCATCCGTGAGTATCGGAATTTCATATGTCAGATTACTAGTCACTTCTGTCGGAACAATGAACATCGAAGTTGTGGCTAAAGTCCACCTACGGGATCCGATAGTGATATATTTTGTGTCTATGGAAGGTAAATTCAGGAGTTATTCGCCTTGTTCTGTAGCAAACTACTAACGAAAGCCGAAGCAATTTTTGTCCTCTAGAGCTCTCACATGTCTGCCGTATTGTTGTTGGTACTGCCACTTTTCTCCAATTTTTTTTTTTCTCGTTTTACAAACTTTCAAAATCCTCTCAACAAATTTGGCAACCCAAACAGAGCTCAAACACTACGCCCACACTTCGACTTTTCGCTCAATAATTTCCACACGAAAACCGTAAATGACAGCAGAATTCAGGAGTCAAACGAAAGGATAATCACGCTTCACAAAGATAACTTTGCAAAGGATGGAACGACAATTTGTCGGTTGAGTTGATAGTTAAATAGCAAAAATAAAAAAGGAGTGAGCGAGTAAAGAAAAGGAATGTGAAAAAATTGCTGAAAATAAAAAAATTATCATAAAGTCACTTTATTAATGCCAAACGGTGGCGGCGGCGATATCACCGTCATCAACAGCCAGGCGGCCAACAATAACACCAACTAGCAGCCGACCACCAATACAAATATGGGCATTGCCGCGAAATATTTCTTGCATTGCATGTAGCATGCGAGAAAAAATTATAAAAATTCTCCCTCGCAGTTCGACTCGATTTAACCCACTTTTAAGGCAACCAAGTTATACAGCCACCCAAAGAGGCGTTTACTTTGTCAAACTTTCAATCGCGTCATACACCACAATACTCAGCGCAATCCATTGCTGTTTAATCATTCCGCTACTGGTGTTTGTTTGTTTATTGATGGCCTGTTTTACTGCTAACTTATAATTTTAATAGTATAATAAGCAGGCGGCGCTGCTGACTCTTTACCGCCCATACGACCTATAACTCCAAAGAAGGCAACTAGTCAAACCATCTGCTTAGTTTTCATTTGTCAACAACTCGTTTCAAATGCAGCGCTGCTAGCGACTATAATTGGCAAATTGTTAATGTCTTTCTTTATGGTGCGGCTAAAGTTGCGCTGCGTGTTGACTTCTGAGTTGTTTGGGTTTTCTTGACTCGCAGGCGCATGTCATTAATTTCAATTCATATGCAATTATCGCATTTAATAAATGAACTTGTGGAATTATTTTCGTCTAATCGTACAAAGTTTGGTATATTCGTCGGTGGAGCCATTGTGTAACGTACGCAGCGCTGAAGGAGATTTGGTGTCGCTTACATTTCACTCAACATGGCTGGCAGATACTTGTCGTCCTGGTGGTTTTTATGAAGTCACTATGCGAGGTATGGAAAGGAATATTTATTGCATGTGAATACAGATGACCTAGATAGTTTCGTCAGTTCGACTTAGTGAACAGCCGGGTTGATCCTTAATACTTGTATCTAGATTTACAAATACTATCAATCCGATCTTCTAGGGTTGATGGGAAAAGGCCGACGGAGCATAGAAAAGCTTGCGAATCTGTATGCACCAGATTTGTAGGTCGCTCGTCTTTGTCTGATACTAGAAAGATATTGTGGCCTATAAAGTTCACACTACGACCAAATAAGTTTAATATTTCCTGAGACGGACTCCTGCCATTAGTTTGTCTCGAGAAGTTTGAGCTATTTGCTCCCCTTTTCAAGCCTATTGTAAGTGGGAATCAAACCTCGCTTGATGTCATCACGAAACCTTATCTGCCATACTTAACCCCAGCCTTGCTTCAGGAAATTTACTTTACCGAGAGTTGAAGGCGCAAGCCATTCCACCTTCAAAAATGCTCGATCAGTCCCATCGAAGAATATATTACTCCATCAAATAAGCCAAGAAATCCTTTGCATGAACCACCAACAGTGAGGTTGGCGTGCATGTTGTGGATCCAGGAAAGCACGTGGACAGCGTACACCCCAACCAGATATCGATGGAAGAAAGACGCAAATTTCTATATGGAATTTTGTTTCAAGACTGTGGATAATATCCGACCAGGCAGTCCTTGGACTGCTTGAGATAAAGGCTTTGGGGAATATTTATTGTTCTTTGTGCATTCGTCTTTCCAGGGGCTCGACGGGTTTCGTTATCATTACATGGTATTTTCTTGTGCCTTTCATTGGTAGCGTGGTCTCCGTTAAGCATTCAATCCATTTGGAAAACGTTTTTATTCATCATCCGAAACTTCAACAGTCCTCTTATTGGTAGCGTGGTTTTATGTCAAGTGTCCAATTTGTTTCTAAAGCATTTAATATGTTGAACAAACGCACCAACCTCCGCAAAGATTTATATCCGAACGTCAGAGTAGCTTTGCTACGATCTTGCTTCTCACTAAACCTCTCGGTAACCCTAACCGAGTAACCTAGAGGAAAGTTGACTGAAATCTAACTAACGTTTTAATAACTTTCTTTGCACTTCTCTGGGCATTTACGCGCGAAGAGCATGCTGATGCAAGAAAGCTTTTCTTTTTGGATTAAACTTTAATTTTTTTCGCAGAACTTTTCTAATTTTCTACCTCAAATAGCTCCTCTTTATACATATGGCTTCCATAACCAAAGCTAATTGTTTTCAAGAGTAAGAGCTGCTGAATCAAAGAATGATGCTTTTCGTATGCCAAGTTCAAAATTTCACTTCTCCTATTTCAACTATGACTTATATTGTTAAACACCAAAAACTAGGCTTCTTGCTCTTTCGTATTCTTTCAATAAAAGATTGTTACTTTAGCTGAATCAAAAAACTCCACAATGCAAGCAAAGAAATAAGTAACACATTGATAAGACACGAACACACACACTAACCAAAAAAAAAGAAAAGAATTAGAGAGGAGAAAAAGGGCCAAGCGAAAACTTTGCCTGCTGACGTACTAAAAGTTTTGTTTGGCGTGGCATGTTAATTGACTTGGAAATTTTTTAAACAAAACCAGCTGTGGCAAATTTTTACAGTAAGTAATGCCAAGCAAAGAATTAAAGTTTTTTGCTGTCAAAGCAGCTGCGACACACTTGCAACTGTAGATATAGCAGAAAACCCGAAGTAATCCGTATAGGCATTAAAATAATTAGTCATATGAAAGCCGTAAAATGCGCTTTTCAAGTCAAAAATTCAGGAAAGAACAATTTAAAGGACACCACCAGAGAATTTGCGCCAAGTGGGCAAATCAATAAGTAATTTGAATGCAAAAATTAACAGCTTACGTAGAAATACTGCTTTTTGTACAATAAATGGTTTTCCCAAAGGTAGACTACCATCTTCAAACACGAAAATCATTCTTCATTTTTCTAAGCTCTCACTTGCCTTTACTGATCACACTATACGCTCCTTAAAGCGCTCCCAAGGAATGTACTAACCTCAAACTTCTTCTATTCCTCCATTCACTCACTCTAAGTGTATCATTCTGGTTGGCAGTCTACCTTCTCTAAATCACAAATTTTACCACTTTCCTATTTCCGTTGCATCGCCTGCTGTGACTTTATGGGGCGCGTAAGCAAATTTCTAACAACTCAGCAGAAATATAATTTTTTTTTAATACAAATACTTTTGCAATAACTTTGCGGTAAGTATCCCCTTTCGTGGACTCATCAGCGTAGCATAACTGGTACGGTGTGCTGTTTCATACGAAATTTCAGTGAATATTAAAAGAAATAAATTGGCAACTACATATGTCAAGAGATTTGTTCGGGCTACCCAGTTTTGCAACCTTCCTTGTTGCGTGCTACGGTCCAATGGTATGCCGCTCCAATACTATTCTCAAACCGCACTGCAAATTCCCTTTAAAAGGAAACTCTCTCGGACAAACGACAAACAAGTGATTGACTGAGAGTCAGACTAGTGACTTTTCAAAGGAATATCTGTGGCTACTGCCATGCCGACAAGGAAATCGACGGCTCCGGTAAGTGTCTCTTTATAGATAATGCGGTTTTTTTAGGTTTCTCGCTTTGTTTTTATGACTAAACGAGGAAGACACTAGGGATTCAATTGCAAGCTTGATATCCTCAGAAATTACTACATGCTATCAAAAAAATCGGCATAAGATTCACGACAGCAACGATTGATGCTGGTGCTTACCCACCAACTTTCGTAGAGCCTAGTAATAGAGCTTTTAGATAGGTGAAAGCTTCTAGAGCCTTAGGAACGTGAGCGAGAGATTTCGGAGCTTGCAATGTGAAATTGCCTGAGCACTTATTTCAGATCTCCCTCAGGACATGTCTCTCAAACTAAGAGTAGCAATAGTTGTCAACCGTTGCTCTGATAAATTTGGGATTAGAAGATCTAGAGGAAGTCAGAGGTAGCGAGTTCACGACTATTTTGCTTTAACAAGTATTTATTTGCCTATCTGGCGGATCCAAGATCGGCAGATATAAATAATCCTTGGATATCTTATGGCAATTACATAGGATATGCTTCTAGAGGACGAAGCAGATTGAACTCAGTCTTAATATTTGCTATCCTATGTACCTTTGTATGCCTCTCTCCTAGACGCGAACGAAGTTAGCTAACTAACTCTGCCTAATTTTGTCCGATGTCCAATGGATTTTTTTCTGGTGTGCGATAGATTATCTCCTGTATTTCCCAGCGGAAGTACTAAATGGAATATTTCGGGCAGACCTCAGAAAATAATTTTACTGAGCCTGGAGCTTGAAATTTGTATAACTCTAATCTCTTAAATAAAAATCCTAAACAAATCATAACTTTTCATTGCGCGACTATTGCGTGTAAACACTGCACAGCATTTTCCTGGTCGAGGGTAGTTTAATGCACCCCGCTGACATTGTATCCATATTCACGCCGAAGGGCAAAAGTCTGAGTATGAATATATCGGCGGAAGGAATTGCAAATCGCAATATTTTCGCCAGCCATGCCGCTAGTCATACAGCCAGCCAACAATTGCGATAAATGTCAGCAATCAAAGCAAGAACAGCAACAAAACAAAAAAACAAAAATAGAATTACCAAAGCAATAATAAACACACTATCATAACAACAATTACACATGTCTAACAAGCGCATAGCGGATGTATTATTTCGACGCCTGTGGTGCGAGCGACGAGCACGGCGGTAGACGACAGCAAAACATCTACAAATTATCGCCGTCGCGCGCATTTTCGTCAACAAATTATGCAGGATGTTGCGGAAATGAGGCAGGGTGACAGAGGAGGGCAATGAGGATGAAAGAAGGGGATTGCAAAGATAAGCGTTGGTCGGGTGGAAGATGTCATAGAGGTATTACGCTGTGGCGAGATAAGCTGTTAAAGCTTTTCGAAACTTTTTTTTTTTTGGCAGACATATAATTCATTTGTAATTTTGTGGTTGAACAAATTTGACAGCCAGCAAGTTGGGGAGCTGCAAAAAAAACCCGTAAGAAACCACAACAGCGTCTTGGCAAGTTGACGTCATCGACTGATAGATGCGGTAGGTTGGTATGCCGAGTTGGTTTGGGTGGCGTGGCGAACCGGCGGAAGGACGGAGCGATTGGAGATTGCGATGGCCCATGGCTGAAACGGACATTAGCTCGTAATCTTACCGACGCGTCGCCAAGTCGCCTTAACCGCAAAAGTCACTAAAGCAAAGACATTTACGTTCACTTTCATTTTCCAAAGAGCAGGCGAGGGACGCGACAACACGCCGGCGGGAGGTGAGCTGATAATGAAGTTAATATGCACGAATGCTCATTTTTGGTATGAGCGTCGAGAGTGTTGTTAATGCTATGTGGTTTTCTGTCGCAAGGCACAGTTCGAACTTTGCTTAACATATACGAGTAGCAGCATTAGAAATCACTGAAAGTTCTATGTAGTTGTTGCAGTGGTAGTGAGATTTTGGAATGCGAAATTCTGTGGTAGCGGTTTGTTTGTGTATTCAGCAGTAGTTAAATCTTTTATTGCATTGACAAAAGAAATTGATTATGGTATTATGTCGCCTTAGCGACAAGTGTGATTAAACGAAATTAACCACCGTAAATCGACAGAGCTACCGCTCCTTCACAGCTCATCTCAGTTTGCCAGCCGCATATTTTGTGATACTACCGGCTGTAAGGAACTTCGTATGCGCCCACCAGCTGCGTTAATTGTTTGGTTGCATTTATTGCGTTGCGTTACTTTTCGTTATTATTTTGTAATAAATATGCTTGTTAGGGTTTTTGATACAATTTTGAGGCATTATCTGATGATTTAAGTTGTGCAAAAGTGCACGCAATTGATTGAAGTGTTTGGCATTTGAAGCTGCCTACAACTACACATTGATTTTTGGCAAACAAGCTCTTGGTGGCAATACCTACTTGATTGAGAAGGAACTCACGCGAAAAGATGTACGCTGAACGCGCTGCAGCGCTCACAGAGATACCTCAAGATTGCTCAGTCTGTGAGCAACCGACTTATTATGTAAACTTTTCATTCAAATAAAAAAAATGTCAGCCTAGAAAGCTAGGCGATAGAAGTGAAACTTCATGGATCTCGATGGGCACTTGAAATGAAAATACTCACCCTAGCCAGCAAGTTTTATGAGATAGAAATATTTCCCCGATAACAGAAGCCACTATCCATTATTTTGGAATTTTTAAGGGTGTTAGGTTAATGAAAAAAGATAGTTGATGTTTTCTATTCATTCACTTTTATATTCAAGAAAATATACACAATTGGTTTGTGGTATGAAAAATATGAAATGAAAACTCGTGATTGTAAATTATTTGAATATCTTGAGAAAATTTCATCTATTGTAGTGCCTGATCTGGTTGTTGAGCCTTTGGGATTATTATTCATTTTTAAATTAAATTTACTTTAAAAAAATTGTACAAGTGGTTGAGCTTCTTCCAAAGCAAAATTTACATTAAAATCACCGCTTAAAATCATTGGCATAGTGTGCAAATCTTCTCCTAATTCTGATGCACCAGAGGGATATACTCCCTCTTATGCTCTATGTATGAATTTTATTATATCACTAATTCTCTGGTTCGGAGTGGTGTAGAGAACAATGATTGCCACACTCTGTCCGCTTGCTACCCCTCTCTCGTTTTTTCCTACTCCGATTCTGTCGCGTTTTCGTTTCTCTCCCATGTCTCCTTCCGTCCGACTGCCCCACCACGCGCGCCATCACCTCCCATTTCCTGTCGCTTTTTCGTTTCATTCGCTATTGGAATTACAGCCCAACGAGCGCAAAGAAGTTTCACTTCAAAAAGGCAGCGATACCAATCTCCGCTTGGCACTACCATAAGGATTGTCTCGTTTTAATCGGTTTCACTCTTCCGTCACCTGGAATGGACTTGATGCCAGCTGTAAAATCATTTCATAGCTTCTCATAAATTTGAGTAAATTTTCTATGGGTTGCAACAAAATTTCCATTTGGTAGCGGACTATTGCGATGAAGCGGAATTTATAGAGCAACAGCCGCATATTCGCAACGTCCGTTCACAGGGAGAGGAGTGAAAGCACGTAAACGTAGCATACTTGGGTATCGCCAATTTCCAGAGCCCTTAAATGTCGGATGCCTCGAACAAATTGCAGCAATTTAGAAAATTTGAGAACAAAAATGTTTGGATTGAATACTGACTTATATAAATCAATGTAAAAATTATGCACGTAGGAAGTGCAAAATGCAAAAATAGAAACTTCTACCATCAAGTGAAGCTATGGGAAATGCAAATAAATTGAGAATGATATGGTTATCTGAAACATTACGTATACTGTCGCAGTCATGATTTATTTATTTTTTGTTTACCTTCCGCTACCGGTGATTAATTCAGAGATCCTTTTTTATTTAGAGATTTTATGGCAGAACAACCGTGCGTCTGCAAAATTCTCATAATATTTTTGTTCAGCATTTTTCGGTATTTTATCAAGGAAATGCGTAGGCTGGCACAGTTTCTGTTTTTAGGCTCTTGAAAACACTGAAGAAGATCCACCATTTTCAACCAAACTTTTGTTCAGCGATGAGACTAATTTCTTTCTGAATAGCTGCGTCAATAATCAAAGTTTTCCGCATTTCAGTTAAAGAGCAAGCCGATAAAGTTAAGAACCTGTAATTACATTCAGGCAAACAAAACAGTGTCTTGGTTTATGGTTTATGGGCTCAAGGAATCAACGGTCAATATTTCTTCGAAAATGAGAAACTACGAATGTTTGCAGTTATAGCAATATTGTGACGAACTATTTATTGGCTAAATTTGAAGCTCGAAATCTTGGCGAAATTTGGTTTCAACAAGACAACGCTATTCGACACACAGCGAGTGAAACTATGGATTTATTGCGACCACAATTTTGTGAATAGTTAATTTCACTCTACGGAGCGATGAATTGACAGCTTACATGTTGTGATATTACATCTCTAGACTTTTTCCGCTACGTAGAGCCAAAAGTCTGTACGGACAAACCGGTAATGACTCACCAAATAAAATGCGAAATATTCGAACGAATCATCGATAACTTCAGAATGATCCATGTTAGCCGTAGTTAGGCCAAAATTTTAAAGAAATAATCCTTTAAAAACAGAAAACAATAATGGTTCATATGTATACTATTTAATAAGTACTACCCGATAAAATAAAAATTTTCTTATTAAAAAAAACACCTCTAAATAAAGAAAGCTTGTTCCGCTAAGCAGCGAGTAATCACGCAATCCAACTTCCACAAGTTTCTTAACAAAAAAAATCACTAATTTAAATACACTAGTCGACAGATTAAGGCGAGATTCCTTCCTAGGGCCTATTATAAATAAGCAAATGACTGAAACCCCCAATAATGGATGGAGACAGAATACGTAGCTTCCAGCGCTTTCCTATAATTTTCTCAATATTGCATAGAAATGCAAGAGGGCCTTAAGTTTAGATTAGGCTCATTTCATAACTCAAGGGCAAAAGCTTTTGGAACTCTATTGAATCCAGTGTAACCAGATAACTAAAGAAGTTTCGATACAAATGGAGGGATGCTGTCTTAGTTCTTGTCGCGACTGAACAGCGGCATAGGCAGTTCTCAATGCTAACATTATTGCTTTTGAAATCTTTCATCAACAAAAAAAAAAACGCACAGTGAGCGCCGATGAAGTGATACTGTGCCGAAGAAGATATGGTCCTTAGCGAAAGAGGCATATTCCTTAATCTACCATTTCAGGCCGTAAGTTACACAGAGCTTTGATCATAGAATCCCCATTCCATCAATTTATTCAAAAAAGTAACTAAATAAAAATTAACGTTAAGCCAAATACTACCAGTTGGGTGTAGGGGGCCTGACAATTTCCTTTCTAACTCATCTACCCTTATCATCAAGTTCCGAGAAAACTGCTGAAGGTCCCAAAAATATAATAAACGCCCAGAATGTATAACTTCACTTAAGAGATTGCTGCATACTTCGTTTTGTTTTAACTATTTTATATCAGAAAGCCGATGAGTTGTTAATGAACAAAGCTGTGACAATTTTCTCATTAAGTTATTATGACATTTTCCTTTAATTTGGTTTGAATTTTCATAAAATTCAGTTCATTTATAGTTCAACCATTCAGTCCACTAGTAAAGTAAAGTATTCCAGTTGGCTTGTACTTTTCCCCCTTCTCATCCTTCTGCAGCTTCGTAAATTTTACTTTTCACAACAATAAGGCAAATGCTGGAAAATGTTAGCAATTTGTGTGAATTAATTAAAAGGACAGTGCATGAAAACGATACACGAAAACTAAGTAAAGGGTGTAGCGGAATAAGGACACTTCACAGAAGTAAACAGAAAATATCTGAATTGAAGAAAACCCGCTACCAAAAGAAAGAATATATTGTCGCTACAGAAATATTTATTACATTTGGAGCGACCAGATTTCATTTTATGTATGTAGGTCTTTAATCATTTTGAAGAAGCTTTTACTCAATTGGAAAAAATTACGGCATCAAAATAGAGTAGAATTTTTTTCAGTCCGTTTAATTAGTGTAAAAATAAATTTATTGGTTTTTCCAAAGCCCGCGTACTGTAAGGTACAGCATAGAGATAAATCTGTAATTTAGATATGAGAATAGTGAGCTTTATGGCTTGTTTTTGAGATGGAATGTCTATAGTTTAATTGCCGTAAGATGCTGTGTATTTTGAGTTTAATTAGTGGAAGCCCGCAATCATCGATTTAAAAAAAAAAATGATTCATTAGCCGTTTGAGAATTACATTACTAGAACTATGTAGACGCAAATTATTGTGCAAAAGTATTGATATCATTTCGCGGTTATTGCCAACGAGTCGCTTTGGAACACCCTTTACTATCAAATCTTCTCATTCTCTTCTCATCAGATTTCATCTCTCCCCACTAAACTTCCAGCAGCTGTTCCACTTTCTATCTCTCCCCATTCTCCTCCTCCCCCTCCCCCAACAGCAACCTCTTACGGAAATGTTGAAAATATGGCCAATGTGCCGGCTATTGCACGCTTGTTGGCAATAGTTTAACACCAAGTTTGGTTTCAAAGTTTGAGCGTCGACCGCAAAAAAGTGGAGACCGAAAACCAACTGCTAGCACTGCGAGTATAAAGTCACTTTATGTATAAGCAAAACTTAAAACACAAAAAACTATCAGACATATTTACTCACATATGTACGTTAACAGAAAACTAAGTTGCAACGCCTAAATGTATGCGAAGTTTTCCGCACCCGCACACTCTCGCCAAAATGCGTCTTCCCTATATATGTAGATACAGTAGCAACATATTATGCAAATGAGCGGACAGTTTGGTAGAATAGTTGCAAAGTTCATAAACAATAGCAAGTCCACACAATAAGCTTGCGAGTCGTTGTAGTCAAAATTAATAGGCGCAATATGTTTTGTGAAACGAAAACGAGCTGCTGTGATGTGAAATGGAATGGGAAATGGGCTTTGCGAATGGAGAAAAACATAGCTTCGAACAGATTGGCAAGAAAGTTATAAAAAATAAATTTTTTTGTGATAAAAAGCATAAACTGATTGGGAGCAAAATCTGAATTCGTAAACAAAACTTCTTAGGGTCACAATTCTTATAATATATTCAAATCTAAAATAAACTATAAAACTTCTTCCCTTGGATTACAATTTGCTTTCTGTTCTGAACGAAAAATGGCACTGAAGATGGCACAACGCCGAAACCGGTTTGTCTCCGAACCAAAGTGTCAAAAAATCAGAAGATCAAAAAGAAATATAATTATTTTCATACTGTCTCCATCCTTGTACTATCCTCGCTCAAGTCCTTTGTATTTAATATATTGACGATGTATTTGGCCATTGGAATGAACCACAGTGTCGTGTAACTTTTCGCAGTAGCGACAAAGTGACAAACAACCTCGACGCTCGACGACCCTCCCATAACAACTTTGCGAAATGCAAAACATACGAGAACATAAATCTTTTGCTGTACAAGATGTTGCTGGTTCGCAATTGAATGCAGTGACCAGGAGAAAGATTGAAATTAAAAAAAAAACGTGTAGTCAGAAAATTTAAAAAAATACAGAACCTATTTCGTGGAACAGCAAACAAGTGAAAAAAGGAAAAACAAACAAATTTCTAAAGCTTAAGAAAGTATAAATCTACTCAAACTTTATCAAATTTATTAAATACATATCATCATTATCATTGTTATTATTATCATCATTATCATTATCATTATAATTATCATTATCATTATCATTATCATTATCATTATCATTACCATTACCATTATCATTATCATTATCATTATCATTATCATTATCATTATCATTATCATTATCATTACCATTACCATTACCATTACCATTATCATTATCATTATCATTATCATTATCATTATCATTTTAATTATCATTATCATTATCATTATCATTATCATTTTAATTATCATTATCATTATCATTATCATTATCATTATCATTATCATTATCATTATCATTATCATTATCATTATCATTATCATTATCATTATCATTATCATTATCATTATCATTATCATTATCATTATCATTATCATTATCATTATCATTATCATTATCGTTATCATTATCATTATCATTATCATTATCATTATCATTATCATTATCATTATCATTATCATTATCATTATCATTATCATTATCATTATCATTATCATTATCATTATCATTATCATTATCATTATCATTATCATTTTCATTATCATTATCATTATCACTATCATTTACATTATCATTATCATTATCGTTATCATTATCATTATCATTATCATTATCATTATCATTATCATTATCATTATCTTTATCATTATCATTATCATTATCATTATCATTATCATTATCATTACCATTACCATTATCATTATCATTATCATTATCATTAGCATCATTATTGGATTATCTGATATAATGGCCATCGGGTCCTTCGAAACACCAAAAGTTGTTGGTGTTTTTCAAAACAAAAGTGTTAAGCTGCTAGGAAGACACTTTATGTTTCGAAGACCTGAATACTCTGAGTACACACTTACGTAATTACACTTATCACATTTCTGTAACTCACTTCTCTGAGAATCGAAAACAACTTATAGTCTTTAAAGAGACTACCTGGAGTCTAGCTAGAAGGTTTAGAGACAACACTAATTAGATAGGCGAAATTCTATATTCCTGAACATTCGGTTGCTTTTGCCCTCGAGTGAGTCTTGTATGGAACAGTCCGGATAACCTGAACTCATAAGTATCAATTTTTTTTTAATATACAAAGTACCAGCTTGTCAGCATTAGGTATTCTAAGCCCCTCGAAAAAACATAAGCTATACAAATTTAGGATACCTACAACTTGCTGAAAATGCTGAAAATTGGTGCAGTTTCTTTTGCAACAACTTCTCTATAATATAAACTACTCTATTTTCCTGAGCGTGTACATTCTTTATAAAAAATATATCTTAAAGCGCCGATAACAAAACTAACCCTTCCGTCAACTTTTCTTTCGACCATTTCGCATTAGCATAAAAATTCCAATTTTTACAAATTTACGAAACAGACTTTATTTTATTGGATTCAAAATATGCTAATTTTCGAACCCATTGAATATTTGTGCATGTAAACGTATTGAATTAATTTTGTATTGTAACAATTGGTCGGAAAAAGTCAACTGACATTTGGTTAACTGTTTAGATGAATGAGAATAATAAAAATGTTGGTAAGCATTTAAGATAGTGATGAACAAGGGGTTAAGGGGAAATGTAGAGGAAGTGAAGAGGGCATTGGAGGGTAGAGAATATGTGAAAGAGTACAAACACAACGACTACGACGGAAGCAGACACCTGTGACCACAGGTGATCAATAAAAACTGAATATTACAAAAAAGCAAAAAAGCAAAAAAACAAAAAACAAATAAAAAATAAAAAAAAAAATGTCAATGAAATATGTAAATCGACAGCCGCAGAAAGGGTTGAGCTACGCTGAGCGGCTGTTGTAACTAGGGCGTGGGCTATGTACTATAACAGGAAGGGTATGGCGTAACACAAAAATAAAAATAAAAATAAAAATAAATGAAAAATGTAAAATCGCAATAAAATTAAAACTGAAAAATTACCAGCAAAAAAATCTTCAAAAAAAAAAGAGTTTAATGAAAAACCAATTCGACAAAATGCTAATGAGCAACAATACATCAATGACTCGACTCGAACTCACCAACAACTTTGTGACTTCGCTCACTTTCCCGTTGTTGCGTCCATTTGGTTGGCCACAAAACGACCGCAATAAAACGCAATCGAATGTGACGCCCTTCCCCCTCTTTCCTACGCACATAGTCTATGTTGGATGCCAATATAAATAAATTAATTTTATATGTACAAACATTTGTAAAGAATGTGAGAAGATAAAACAAACACAGTGGCATGTAAATTCCATTTCATTGATCGGAAAAGCGCGCGCGATCTGAGTTAAACTGGACGTGCATCAATGACGAAGAGCATGGAGAAGGGTAGACACAGCGCGACAGCCAACATGAAAGCTCAGCTCGGATAGAGTGATGATAGCGAAAAGTTTGCTGGACGTTAGCTACAATTAACTGAGTGCCGTTGTGGTGCAATTTAATACTTCTTGAAAGCTACTTTGAATTGAGTTTTATTTTGAATATCTTTTATACTAGACAACTGCGCTGAACTTGTATGAGAATTCTCTATTTTCTTTCATTCAGAGATATCTCAGGAAAAGGACGTGTACTTCTATGATTCGAATTATTTCCTCATATATCACAAACAATGACGAAGCAATAGGCAATATTTTCTTACCGAACGCTGTCCACTGAGCTCTTGATTGCCCAGACAGAAGCTTGTTAAGAAAAAATCCTAGCGAAAATTACTCTAAGGTGCGTCTAGTCTTCGAGCTGTTATAATAGCAAGCGAGGAGAAAGTCTTCCTTATTTACTTAAAATTGGAGTTGGTAGAATCCTTTTGCAATATAAAAAGTTAAAATATGTACATAACTAGATGGTGCTTTGCGACGTCAATTCAATACAGGAATCAGAACCAATGATGGCTAAGTTTTAAAGTCATTTTAAAGTTATTTAGCTTAGTTTTTAGAAACCTCAAAATTATTAATACCACCCCAGTATATACCAACAGTGCTTGGTTTTCATCATATAGCAATTTTGACGACAAAATACGACACTAAATGCCAACATCGTGGCGCTTTATAATTTTACATTGGCGTCAAATCAACATGTGTAAAAATGTTGGCTGTTTTAATTCAATTGGCAAGATTTGACTTAAAATTGGACCTAGTGAGCGAAAATTAATCATCAGGGCAGTTCTTTGTATACCAAACATTTTATTACTCACTTGAGAATTCCAGCTTTAAGAAGAAACATTTGGTGAAAAGCTTTGTCCTCTGGGAAAATATTGCGAGAAGTTCGAGTAATTAATAATATAAGAGAATCTGTAATAGCAGTAGAACAGCTACTGGTCGGAGCAAGAAACCCCAAAAATTATGGAACAGACTTTTTTCTCATAGCAGTCGCCCCTTGGTAGTCAATGGCATACCGTCGATTATATTACTACCATGAAAAAACTGCTCACAAAAATCATCCGCCATCCGGAGTCGGCGTAAAACTACAGGTCCTTCAAATTGTGGTACAACATCAAGACGCGCGCTACAAATTGTAGGAGCAGTTCGGCCAAGCAGCGCACTATATAATTTACCCATCAAATTATTATTATTATAAATATAAACTGTTTGTCTTTTAATTTATGAATCCACGCAGCTTGTTGCCTTTACTCTGCTATCATTACCTTTTCAATGAGTTTTGGTTCTAACTTTTTACGTAATTGAGTTCTCGAACGGAAGTCTTCTTTTACCGAATGAGATGTCATAATCACAAACTTTAAAAGACATTGAGTATAGAAAGTGAGAAGAACCCACGATGTCAAAATTTACTTCAAACATATTGGCCTTGCTTACAGTGTGTTTCTCTTTTCCCATGTTCCTTTAAATTTCCTTAGTTTTTTTCGCTTGTGGCCTATTTAAATCTCAGATAAAGCAGTTAAGAAGATTGAAAGATTGCACGAAACCGAACTTTTTATAAACGTCCAACTTTTTATGATCCAATCGATGAAAGCAAAGTAGGTGTGATTTTTGCACCATTTCCATAAATTTGGGATCTCCACAGATATGCCACGCATCGTCACTGAACGAATTTGATGTATAATTAAAAAGAAAATACTTTCTGAAATGAAATTTCTACGCCAACCTACCTTGGCTCTCATTTCAACTCTACTCATTCTAATCTACAATACATAATTCCCCAATTTCCGCTTAACTGCATCATCTGCCTACTCTCGCTGTCTCTCGCTACCACATCAGCATTGGTCTAAACCATAGCGTAGGCGCGGCTTGTTTATTTTTAACAACTTCCTTGTTAATAATTCACTGTTTTTTTGTTTTTGCTGACAGCTTTTTATTATATTCTCTTTCCTCTTGTTTTTATTTTTCACTCGTCTTTGTTTCACACCTACATTAACCGACCGTTATGGTCGATTAATTTTAGCTACTGCAGTTGGATTCCACAGTTTACACTTATACCATCCCAAGCGACTGCGGTTCATATAAATCAAATAGAAACCAAAACAACATTTTATTTTTATAATATTTTCGCTTATAAAATATTTGTAAGAATGCAAGAAGCTCATTTTGGAGAACCTTTGTTTGTTTTAAGATGATAAAATTAATAATAAGAATGTGCAATTTTACGTAACATTATATCTATTGATCGAAAGGAGTGGTCGCTACTTCTTTTATTTATTTTTTCGTTTTGAAACAGAGGAACTATCTAGGTACTATCGCCTGCATTCGATCTTCTCATGACAGTGGGATTTTCGATACCGGACCTACCAAGAACAATCATCTTAGCTGGACGGTTCCGTTAGTTGAAGTTCGCACAAGTGGGGAAAGTGTCTGACTAGAACGATTATCCTCCATACACTTCAAGCAACGCGCTACTTCCGGGTGATTTCACACAATTATCCTCTAGGTAGGTCCCGACGAGTCCACCGGATTTGTTTTGTCTCTTCACCAGTAGATGCAGCTGCGAGCGGTTGTCTGTATTGTAGCAAGTGTCTCGCTATACAAATTTGTTCTTATGAAAAGTGCCCCAGTGTCTGGTGACATTCCCACCAAAAAAAAAAATGTTAACGAGCCTCGGAAAACATCTCCCTTTTTAATGACTATTATTATAGGGCATGCACCTGTAATGTCCGACCACTTAATGGGGAAGGTACCGTTGCCCGGCTGGTTGGCCCTCGCGAAAGTAAGGGCTGACATCAGCGCCATCCAGGAAATTAAATGGACGGGGCGAAATAAGAAAACTATTGAGACTTTCGACGTCTACTACAGCTGTCAACTAAAGGTGTTCGGTGTTGGATTTGTGGTGGGAGGGAAACTTCTCGGCAAGTACTATCATTCATTCGGAGACGATCATCTCGCCGCGATTTGCATCAAAGTGAGAGACGGTTCATCAAATACCAAGATGAGCAAGGAAGGAATCTACATATGGTCACACTGTCGTCGGAAAAATCAGCATCCGCGACGAAACCATCGCTAACGTACTGAGACTGATAGATTTTGCCGGGGTCCAGGGACGCTCACACCTGCTCACTAATTGCTCTTCCCAGCAAACCAGAATTCGCGAGCATTGGGGGCATATTTCTAGCTCACTACGTCCGCCGCTAAAGAAATCATTGGCGGTCAGCGGCCCAGAAAGAATGACGCTTCCATTGATCTTTATCTTTATATGGCAAATCTCCTTCACTAAGTAGGATTAGTTTTATTTTAGGCAAAGAAAGTAAATTCCATGTTTGATGATAGCAAATCCACAAGACGTCTACCAATTCAAGGGCGCGTGAATTTCTAAGCGGATGATGGCAATATTAACAAGAACCGGACGATATACCGAAGTAGCGCAGTAAGCAGAAGAATATGTAGAAAATACAGATTGCATATTGAGGTTAAATTTCCTTTAAAGGATGGTAGAAAAAGTATGCTACCTCGTGAGAAAGTAAAAGTGGTCAAGAAAAAAAAAACTAAATGTATGTGAAGACACCAATAATTGCTCTAACCGATTTAGCGTAGAAACCTCTGATTTTCTGCCATAACGCGTTCGATCATTCAGGCGGCGCAGTTACCTCGCGATTTGGTTATTTCCTCCGAATAAATACTTGCATTTATTTGCTCGTCGTTTTATTTGTATGCCTTGCCACATTACATGCACCGTGTAAAATGTTAAAAATTCTCTCATGTACGTTTGCAACAATTTCGTTGTAACAACAATACAACAACAGTGCGTACCTACTACTATATATAAACAGCTCACTACTGTTGTCAAGTTCAAAAACAATAAAATAAATTTAACACAAAAAAAAAACACAACAACATTCTACATTTAATTCGCACTCGCATTGCTGATAAGTGATTTGTTGTGCATGCTATCTTGCTGTTGTTTTTGTTGTTGCCAGCGCACAATTGCTGGCAAATATGCGTTGCCAACATATAAGGATATGCAGTGACAATAATTGAGATATCAACGGCAAACTGCAGCGCCGCAATTTACTCGTTTTCATGCAGCTTGGCTCAGCATATTGTTGTTTTTGCACTCCTTTCATTCTTACTTGCATTTTACGGCGACTTCGAAGCTTTGATGGATTGCCAAAAAAAAAAACACAACGATTTTTAATTTATTGCTGTGTTTTTGTTGCGGTTATTGCCATCGATTTCTGCGACAGATCGAAGCGGTGCGAAATCCCTCTCATTAGTAGGGAGTGGCGAATGATGAGTATGGCAGAATACGATAATACAAGCTTTTTTATCAACTATACTTGGCCGCAAGTTTCTCGGTTGGTACGCCTTATGTCATTTATAAAACTTTTAAGTCAAACTCACCATAACTTCCAGGGATTTCACACTCAAAAACTCGCAATTTACAATCCTAGTGGTTCACGTCTTCCCTTGACCTCGCACAATTTTAGATATCGCCTTCAGTTATTAAGAATAAAGTGAGTGCTTCGAGAGCACAATTCAACTAACGGCCTTTGAATTTCCTGGGCATTGCGGAAGATTTGTGCGCTTTCCCTCTGAGTAGCCCATCTAGCATAACACACGCGTTGCCTAAATAAATCTATTAACTATTTTCAGCAAAAGCAATGGGAATGTGTCAATTGTGAACCAGTCTTGGTTGGAACTTATGACAACAAAATTAAGTATGGAAGAGCGATCAGCCTGCATTGCGATCACTGGGTCAATCAGATCAAGTCCAACGGGGACTTTGAGCGTCATGTATCATACGCCTTCAATAGATCTTTACGTCAAGGAGTATGCTTCTCAGAATGTCCTGCGTTCCTGGGCGAATACTGCAGACTATCAATGATCCAAAAAATTCGCAAACAATCTGACTCTATATGCCCCACAATTATCGTATCTAGAAACTCCAGTACTTTATTCTCCCCAAGAAGGGATTGGAAGCATATAAATCCATAGAACGCTTCGGAGTGCCTGTTTTGACGGGTAACCCGAAAATGGTCAGTGAAGAAGTCATGGAAATCTATTCCGAACCCCCCAAACAGAAAGGCATCTGGCTCTTCCAGACTCTACGAGTGTTTTTCATTCGGAGGTATTTGCCATCTGCGGGTAGGCTTATGGATTTTCAGACAGCGCTCTCAGCTTCGAAATGGTAGCATCAAGCCCACTGAAGCGGTACAGGGGGAACGTTACGCACTTACCTCATCGGAACAGCGTCACACTGATACGGCTGCCGGGGTACCGTAGCATTTACGGCAGCGAAAAGCCTGATGAGCTGGCACGGAACGGTTCCGCTTTGGATATCTCAGAGGCAGTAGACGCTCTTGCGTCTCTGAGTTTCATCGGGGGATGGTTCTCCTAACGCTGGCTCAGATTGGCTAATTACAATTGGAAAAATTTAGAATCGGGCAGGCTTTGCAAGACTGACGCTACTCATGCAGCCATATTGGAACAAAACGCCTACTGCCGCAACTACCTCTATCTGGAGCTGCCCATTTTTTGGCAGAACTACATAGAATGAGCAAATAGACTGTGAACCGTATAATGGATAAAGAAAAAATTATTATAGGGACTACCAGATATCAAAATTTGAGATTTGCCATAACTCCGGAGGGCACTTGGCCGACAGAAGTCCATGGAAATGTTGTCAGTCACTGATAACTCGGAATCAGACTAATGGCCATAGATATTTCATTCGCAATTTAAAAAACTGGAAGGTAAAACTTACTAGAAAGTGGAAAATTTCAATTAGTAGGAGTCCTGCTGTGGGCAGCTGCGGTTTTGTGTACGACTTTTCTTGATAAACTAACATACCCAATTTTGTTACATATCCTCTGCATACTTTGCAGAATTTAGTCTAAGAAATGTCTCTGCATTCTAAACACAATTCAAAGCAAACTTTGCAGCTATCAGCAGTTCGGAGCGATTGAGAAATCGCAGTTACCGCCATATCCCATTTAAGTTGTCAATGACAATTGCCAGCCTGACTGGTCGGTTGATCATTTTGGACGGCTATGCCGCCAACAACTGCAACGCATCAACCGACAGATGCCCCAAACGATTCGGAAATTATCGACCAGTCTACCCTCAGTCACTGCTTCATCCAGCAACGCACAGACAATGCACACTGCCAGCAGCCGACTGGTGTCAAGCAAATCAACATTGGAATTTCGCGCAATCCAATTGTTTTGGTCAAAGCAATTTTGTTCTTTGGGCGCAGTGAGCGGTGAGTAAAATTAAAATAAAATTTGTAAGGTAAAGAGAACGGGAGACGTTGGCGTGAATTTCGGAATTGGCGTAGCACGGCAGCAACTTATCAAAGTGACACCAAACAACGTCAGCAAATTCCAGCAAATAAAAATTTCACTCTCAATTGCGACGATTGCGCCCGCCGCAGCCACAGCCACAGCCACAATTGTCGCCGCCATTCACGCATGCCACAACGATTAATGAGCGCAACAGCAGTGGCGGAGTGGTTGGCGACACAGCAAGGTCAGGATACACTGGGGAGACACAGTGGGATGTGATTGGTAGGCGCTTGAAGTCGGCTGAGGATTCTTCAGAGGATATGCGTGGCTACTTAGAAACTCAGCGTAGCCCACAGTGCGTTCGTGCCAGGGACGAAGTGTCGCCTCGAAAAGAAAGACATTTGAATGCTAACGTTGATTGTGAGGTTTATAAATTTTTCGCTTTTCGGCGAGACAACGCATAAAATGAAACTGTCAGCGGGAACAAGCAATTGTCTTATTGAGTCAAAGTGGCTGCGGCGTCAATGGTACGCCGAGCCAATAAAGAATTAGTGGCAGTGTTGGAAATTGAGGTGACATGGCCATTAAGTCGCGAATGCCATTCGGCGGCGGCAACTTGGCAAAGTACAGCTACATTCTTGCATTGAGGTTTACCCAAAGCTGGGAAAATACTCTCACAATACTCGTAGCACACTTAACGGCACGATTATTGATCGATTCAACAAGAACAATGGTCAGCAACAATTGTGCGGGTCGCACAGCACAGCTGACACACCAACCGCAAGGGCAGTATACGAAAGGGACGCGTGGAAAAATGAGCTAAGAAAAACACTTGCGAGGGATGGCATACGGAAGTGGATAAAAAAATGCAACTTTCTAAACCATAATAAAATGCAATAAATAGAGAGAAAAAAAAGGTATGCAAATGAATTACCACAATTTGAAATGTCAGTCGAAAAATGTGCCGATATAAATTAGCATGTTGCATGCAACGCGGTTTAGGTGAATATATGTAAGTCCCTTATGAGATGTATGAGCAGCTTGAGCTTGTCCCGAATTAAACAATCGAACGCGATCAGTAAGCAATCAGCTGGAACGTGAAAAGTGTAGGGAGTGTCGAAAAAGAGCTGAGCGAAAATGTTAAATTTTTATTTTTTAAGAAGAAATTTAAGACACGCTAGACGGAAACTGTTCATCTAAATAATTATTAACCATTACTTGGAAGTGGCAAAATTTAATTCAATTTAATTGTAATATAATACTAACTCATATAGTTATAACGCTAGAAGGTTGACCTCTGTTAATACTACAAGAGCACCATTTCATGCTCTTTAAATTTGCCTAAATAACTCGAAATGTTTGGTGCTAGAAAAGGCAGCGCGATTATCGATTTCTTCATCGTATTCTCTACAAGAAAACTGATCTAAACCCTACGTTTAGTCTCCAGTTTCATTTACACAGTGAAATCTTGCTCTTTTGAGATGAACTGTACTCGCTTGCAGCCTCTCGTCTCTTCCCAGTCCACAACTAATAAAATACCTCCCGAGAGCGACAGATTAATAAAATACCGCTCTATCTCATTCCAGGTTACTCTGGTGTGAGTTGAGAGCCATAGTTAATCAAGCCTTTGACGTTCACCAAGGTCAATTTGCCTTGACTTACATTGCGAAACCAGTTTTGAAGTATCTAAAGACTAACCAATGCGTATTAGTTACGCCTCGGGCCACACCATTACGATTGGCGTGCATTTCGACTTATCCCAACAACTTTTCATATACTCCATTTTCTAACCCACCAGTAAGGATCTCTCAACGTGCAAACTCGCACTCGTTAGTGGAATTAGGCTCGCAATCAGTTCCAGGAAGGTCAACTTTTCGATAACTCTGCAATGAATGTGCCGTTTCATTGGCAAATAAGTTACATTCGTGTCTAGATCTTTCCTTCCAACACTATTGCGTAACAGATTCTTCCGATTCAAGTGCCGGATCTCTTATGATGATGTATTGGCAATACTTTTGATAATAAAACCTACGCAAGAGTAAGTCCCTGAAAATCATATATGGCTCTAACTCAGTACTAGTTTCAAATATTTACTAACTAATCGAAAGTGTTCATTGGTAGGATCAGCCGTTTTCTAACCGCAACACTTACGATAACTTTCGGACACTAGTTGTTAACTTAAACCGCGATCAACGCATTAAGTTCCTCTCTTTCAGAGAAGACTTCGTTGTAAGGAGTCGAATACGCCATTAATCAGGTGCCCTCATTCGTTTTTGGTTTCCCGTATTCACAAGATGAGAAATCGGAAAACCTGGAGAGTATTGTAGTTATTACACAAGCTAACTTCGGGCACGCCTCGCAGAAACTAAAGGCCATCCCGGAGAGACGGTTGGTGTTATTCAAGTAACGAGTATTAAACAAGAGCTCGAATAACTAACAGATATTTTTTGAAACTGCAGACATTTTCAAATAAAATTATCATACCAACGATGTATGAGCAACTGCCACTCGAAAACCAAAGAAGTGTACTCTAAAATGTATGTTGACAACAGTGAGGGATAACTCCAGAAGCGAGTCTATTTTGTGGAGAATAGGAAATCGTATTAGTTGTGTTTTTTTCTTTTGAAGAGTATTTTATATAAATGAAATATTCTCTACTGGAAAAGTTGAGCTGTTTTCGAAAAAAAAAAACAACACTAATTTTTTATTGTGTGAAAGCAACCAAGTATACCCCATTCGATTCAGCTAACCTCCGATCAGGTATGCGATGCCAACACAAGATAAACGCGCTCAATGCGAGTTTGTGAGTTCAAAAGCACACTCAGGCGTGAAACTACAAATCTATTGCCAGCCAATTGTCAAAGTCAATGGGTGGGAAAGGAAGTGGATAGTGGAGTGCCCAAAAGGGCATTTCTCATGTCTACTCAACACTTCAACGCAGCATAGTAGTGCAAAGTGAGTCAATTATGTGGCCGCTAATTTGCATACAAAAGGCATTAAAAAAAAAAACAACGAGTCAGTTTGTATTTAGTTGGTGAAAAAATGCCAATCGATCGACGGCGATCGCGTTCGAGCGATCGATTTTGTGTGAATTGTGCGATCAACTGTACAACAACATCCGGAGTTTGGCAAATTCAGCACCACCAACACCATCACCACCATCAGCAGCGTTTCGGGCGATCAAGCACAGCCAGAGTAGGTGTGACAACAAGAGAAGTTGTGAAAAGAATGAAAATAAATATAAAAATCAAGAATTAACTTAATGGAGGTGAGAATTGCTAGACCGAAACTGCTAAAGTTAGTTTTAGTTTGCTATCGTATTAGATTTTGTGTAATTTTCATTATTATAAGAAAACGCCTGAAAAGCGGTCGATTTGTCTATAGAATATATTTGTATTGGCGATCCTCTTATTGATCTGCATTCTACGCGACTCCAAAAGCTTTCCTTCTCCTCTTATCCACTAAACCAATTGCCACTCTTGTTAACTTAAACCACTTCGGTAAACAATGGCAATTAATTTAAATAAATTGGTGCACATATACTCTACAGTCGCTGTCGAATTCAAAGTGATCAGCAGTTGACTCAAGCAAGCGCTTGTGCATTCCACAGTCAAGACAGAACAGGAATGCCAGTGAACAATTGACCGACACAATGGGTTGGTCAGCGAGCGAAAGTCTACGAGTGGTTGTGTCGCTGCGATCAAAGTGTGCTAGCGATCTTGTTGGGGTGTCGATTGGAATTTTAAACGGCAATCCGTTTTTTGCGCAATTTTCGTGGCTTATTTACTGCTATTGCTGTACCGCGAGAAGCTGTGGACGAATAAAAAATTGAGATTTCACTTTTTGGTTATTGGTATTTCGCTTTTCAGGGTATCATTTCGTTTTAGGAATGAATGCGGGTACCCACATAGAATAGTCTAACTTAAAGAAACTCAAAGCAAATACTTACATTTAATTCAGTTTCACGTATTCTTCTAATACTGTTTGGGTGGGCTTTTAATGGATTTCATCGGGTTTCCGATTTTCCGATACAAATCTGAGATCATCAAGCTCCTCAACGAAGGGTAACCTCTGGGTCTCACAGCTGATAAGCTCTATGCAATGACAAAGCATAGCTACATATACATAGAAATAGCTACAGACATCAGTCCACTAACCTCCCCGGAATATATGCTGAGATTTAAGATATTTTGTGAGTTAATGAATGGCCTGCGAAGGCCAGAAGGGAGGGCTCGTAGATATTTCAGCGCACAATACGGCTCAACTCGTGCTTAAGGCTGTTACTAGTAGAGGATTAAATTGACGTTGAAGTCTTGACTAATAATAATGTAGCTTATGCCCCAAAAACCTCAGGTCACTCTACCACCTTGAAAATCTTGTCCATCTAACTCCCAAGCCCAAAACCCTTTACAACTTAGTAGCCGCATACCTAACAAATGAAGGATCAGCTACAAATGTTCTTAGGAACATCAGTCGTACTGAACCCAAGACCGGACAATCACATCGTATGAGTTCAGACATCTCGGCGCCCCCAAAACATGGTCGGTGCATGAGCAAACGCAAACCATTGTAGCCTTTGAGATAATCCATAAACAGTCTTAAGTCAGTCCTGCTCAATCGGTTAGTGCCATCTCTATAGCCGAAGAGCTTTGTCAGGCTGAGACCACCCATGCGCTGAGTGTCGTCTATCCTATATTAGCCACTCAGTCATCCCCCAGCTACGATCACTGAAGGGTTCAGGTCACAAGAGATTAGCAGACGTTATTTTACTAGAGCGTCTGCGACATCCAAGGGCAGAAAAATGAATACCATTATATTGCAGTTAATAAGCTCCACATCCACTCTTTTCGCGCAACTCAACTCAGAGCCAGCTAAATAAGGTAACAACATCAGTTTAGTCAGTGGCGGTTCAGCGGTAGCTTCAGATAATTCTCAGTTATCACTGTATCAGTCTGCCTGTCAAGCTACATATAAACCATTGAACCCATTCTTTTAGTAAACACTAAGACGGTAAGGTATTGTCCTATGGCCAGTCGACAGAACTTAACTTGTAATGCTTGAGAACGCTCTTTTAAAAGAGCGTCTGCGACATCAGGGGAAGAAAACTTAATGCCATTATACTGCAGTTAAAAAGCTCCACAATCAATGTTTTCACGCAACTCAGAATCAGCTAAATAAAGTAACAAGATCCGCTTAGTCAGTGGCGGTTCAGCGTTAGCTCCAGATCATTCTCAGTTATCACTGTCTCAGTCTGCCTGTCAAGCTACATATAAACCATTGAACCCATTTTCTAACTAAACACTGAGACGGTAAGGTATTGTCCTCTGTCCAGTCGAATAACTTAACTTGGGAACTTTATGTTACGGCTAAGGAAAAACATCTATTAGGAACCTCAGATCGACACTGAATCCTAAATTAAATAATTGCTACTCACTTACCAAAGCTTTGTTTGAAACTTACATCGTTGTTCGACCAACAAAGACAGAATCACCCATGAACTTCATAATTGTACTAGACAAAGCTTTCAGACGGCCACTTTTATCCCATCCATCATCATTCTGGCAGCGTGATCTCTCAGTTCCCGGTGTCCTTTGAAAAGCTAAAGAGTTTGGTCTTCAGAAATCGTTCTAGTTAAATTCTCTCAAAAATCCGAAAAGTACTGTCGTCCCTATACAATTGTTAGCCTGACGATCTTCAATAAGGTAATCTTCAGTTAGTTTTCAGATGTACAGTTATTGATGCAGCTCGGAGATATAAGAACCTCTTATGTTACGGAAACATGCAAGGTCGGACAGCTGGTTCAGCGGTCATGGCTGCTAAAGCATCCCCCGCGGAGTCTTTAAGGGCTAATTCGTCGACCATTTCACAGGGGCTACAATACCCTGCCAGCCAAATAGAAAATCTAGGGTAGTATTATAGTCTAATAGACCTTCTTTTGCGAAGAACTGATGAAGAGTGAAGACTACATAATGTTTTCATATATAAGATCTCAGATCCTTGAGTATAAAGGAACTCTGGGATTCGCATTTTCATTGATATGAAGATCTAACGGTGGCACGAAATATACCACGTTGAAAGCGTCTAACTGATATGATTTGAGTGATTGCAAGACCGGCCGGTCCCAAAAGTCGTTGAAAAGCTTTCATATTAAGCTATAATTTGCCAAATTGCACCTTCTTTCGTCTACTCAAGAGATTAGCAGTTGACTAAAAACAAAAAGTAGTTCAGGAATTCGGCCAGGACATTGTTTATATGCTTACACAAAAACTTTTTTTAAATGGAAATGAATTCAAATAAAAAAAAATAGAACAGAATCCAAAAAATTTCAAAAAAAATTTATTTAAAAAAATCGAAACTTTGATGGATTTTTGTAAATTTTGCATAAAAGTTTGTAATTTTGTTGTATATGCTTTTTATTAAAGAATGCACTACATACAAAGAGATAGCATGGAAAATGGAGTAAATATTGTAAACAACAAATTTTTTTTACGGCATATCCCATCAACCGTATGCCCCACATTAGCCAAACCTAATCCTTAGTACTTATATTTACACGCCTCCATATGCCAAGTTGTTGTTGCAGTTTCTTTGCTTCATTGCCACTAAACGCTAACGAATACTAATACCAATTTATCTTTGTTGTTATTGTTTTTGTTTTTGTTTTTTGTTCTAGTCCATTTTGCTGACAAATAAAAAATTATTTATGTCGCCTTGATAATTTGCATTAGCTTGCATTGCATTGCTATTTTCGCCAGCCTTTGACGTTTGCATTTTCATAGACTACATACTTGAGCTGGTTTTGGTGTTGTTGTTGTTTTTGTTGTTGAAATAAATAATTCAATTTCCAATTGCCATCACAATTTCAACGTCGAATGACAAAATTGTTAAATGAAATTGAGAAACGAGAATTGTGAATGGTGGTGAATGGAGGAGAATCGTTTGACGGACGACCTAGACGATGTTAGGCAAACGGCGGCATTCCAAAAATAAACACACACACAAACACATATACATATGTAGGTATTGGTGCGCCACAACGTTGACCGATCAGCAATTTGGCGACATTTTAATATCACCGTTTATGATAATCGCCACAAAATGTTGCAACCAGCAATTGCCACCAAAACGCATTGAATTGCTTTGGATGGGTGATTGGCAGAGTGACCGCGTGACAGATGGCGCACAGTGGGAGTATTTTATACAAAAATTAGTCATAAATAAAAACTCGAGACTAGTAATAATATGAAGAAAATCTAATACAATAATTTGAAGAAATTCTGATATAACATTAATTTTTAGAGTACAATAATTTCGAAACTAATACTGCAAGAAAACACCAATTTTGACACCGAAGAAAATATTGTATCGACAAATTTTTCTGCAATTGACGCAGAATTAAGCTCTTGCCGAGCGTTCCTCCTGTTTACCGTTTTTGCTCCCTTTTGCACTCACTCTATCGCTAAAAGTAAGGTAATTTTTTTTAACACTTCAAAAAAATCAAAAAAATAGATTCGTTTTTTTTTGCGGTTATGTCCAAACTTGAAGTGATGGCGCAAAACTGACCTCGGATTTAGATTCAGCGACCCCGAAAACATATAATAGACATGGTCTGCTCGAATGAAGCAATTTTTTTTTTTTTTTTTTTGTGGAGCTGTGTTATTTTTGAATTTATGCCACATTCTCCCACTGTACGACGTGTCATGTGTCACATATGTAAAATGTGCTGGAATGACGGACTGCACATAAATTGCTGCATTGTAAATAAATGACAGTCAGCACTAACGAAAATAGCAAATTGATGGGAGGCAATGAGGAGAGAGGGAAGAAGTGGTAGAGTAGTGAGTTGAAAAAAATAGCGATGCGTAAATGGGCGCTTAAGGATAATTTGACAATTGCGCTAATGATAAAAGCTTAGGCAATCGGATTAAAAAAGAAAAAAGGAAAAAGAAAAAATTTGTATTTATAATGCAACTGGAGAAAATGTGTGGAGTAAACAAAGGAAATCAATAAAAGTAGACAAGAAAATGTAGAAGTTTAAAAAGCTTAAAACTGTTAGCACTTTTCATGATTCAATAGCAATGCCAAATTAAATTGAAACATGTTATATATGGTGGAAAAAAATATTAACAACAAATTATACTTCTCGCTAAAAAAATTGATTTTTAGTAGTTGATGAGAGCTTTTATATCGAGTTTCAATGCTCTAGGTATAAAATACATAGAGATGATGAAGGTTTCGTTTGTTCATCGTTCTTTGTGCATCTGAATTTTACATCTTCTCAGTTACTAAGGGCAGTCTCGTGCATGCTTTGGGGTAAGCCCTCAGAAGAGCTCTGATCATTGTGAATAAATACGAGTGAAAAATCTTAGCCCATAGACGGCAAAATTCGGCACAGCTGAGTTCACCTCATGTACTTAGCAACCCTCCCCGTTCTTGTGTCATTCACTGAGCGAATTTCTATGTCTGACAGTTAATAATGGCCATTTGTGACATTTAATATTAGGCGCCGCCATCTTTAATTTAGAAGACTTCTCACTTGTATTTATTCACAATGGCTCTGATGTAGCGCCAAACTTTGGCGGGGTACCGTTTGTTTAGTGCTGCCCATACTTTTAGCCCTGCTGTGCTATTTTTAGCTTTCATAGAACCTTAGTTAGTATATATTGTTCGGAATTCTTACGGAATATCTTCAAACCATTTGGATTTCTCGATGATTTTGCTTATGACAGTCTTCAGTTTTTGCATTGAGAAGCAGCCTAATGTCTGGTACCAAGACTGGGCATCAACTATAGGGAATCGTTTCTTTACTTTCATCGAGTTCGCCACTACGGCCACAGTGTTGTAGGGAAGACCCATTTAAGCCACCAGAGGCTAAGTTTCCATAATTGTTGATGTTTGTTTGAAGATGCTATGCTTTGAATTGCTTTGTAGGTCGACTGTTTTAGTTCTGTGACAAATCGGATTGGATTAATTTAAGAATTTCAGTGAGGTACATTACTTCGAATTAATTCCGCCAGAATGAAACTAGTCTCTCTCATAAAACGTTTTAAAATAGCCAGTTTTAAAACTCCATCCAATTAATCGCAAAAATCTGTAACGGTCCAAGGAAGATCTCCGCAGTCTCTATGGCAACTGATTCCCAACTTATACTGGGTCGCGGAGAACAGTGGCGTCTCGGAGGCGAGTGCGTGGCAAGACTGAAGGAATCCGAATCGAGCATTCAGCCTTGCTTGACTGCTAGATTTGGAGTCCCACTTAATGACTTCCGTAGGTGCTGTAGGGGCGAAGAAGAGGTAGAATCCATTAAGCACTTCCTGTGCGAGTGCCCTGCGCTACAGGAAATGCACTTCAGATTTTGGGAGATCATTTCTTTGAAGACCTAGACAATTGAGGTGCTGTCGCACTGGCGTAGCTTTTGGGATTTGTCAAATATCGGGATGGTTTAAGGGCTTGAAAAGGTAAGGCTTTGGGAAAATTACAATGGGTCCAGAGGGCATTGGGTGAACTCTCGACGAGCGTAGCCCGTTTAACCTAACCTAATGCATAAGTATATCCATAGCATTCTATGGAATTTTTAGATTATTTTAATGTTATTAAGAAACTTTTAGATATCTGAGATTGCGAAAGGATTCTACACGATTTCAAAAAGATTAATGAAATTTTCAATAGAGAGAAGGATGTCTAATAATTTTTTTTTTTACTTCTAACACACACTAATCAATCAACTTACAAAAGTTCCAAATAAGTTTTAGCCTATGTTTTCTATTTACTTATTCAAAGTATGTTGTCATGCCTTTGCATTCATGTGGAAAAAATTTTGCTAACTTTATATTTTTTCAAAGAAAAGTTCTGTACAACCCTAGTGGTTTTTACATAATTGTAGATGAAGGTACTATCTTAATGTGCATAAAAAATATGTATAAATTTTCATATAAGTACTATTCATACGCATGTTATATCCCGGTATCTCACTAACTCTGCACGCTGTGTAAATGAAATTACCTTGAATTTCAGCTAAGTGCAAAAAAAAACAAAAAAAAGAAATCGAGCATTACTATGCTACTGGCGTTGCCATATTTTTGTGTCAAACAACTATTTACAATTATTACTTCCGTTCATAGCTGAGATGAGGCAATACAGGCATTATCATCATAATAATAATGATAATAACAAAGGCAGTCGAGATATTCTAGATAAGGTGGTACGTGCCACAAATACGTGAGAAGCAAAAGAGCAACAAAGTGAAGTATTGTAAGTAAATCAAGCTATAGATGCAAATACCTGTTTCAAGTTGTGTGTACGCATATGAATAGCCACACGAATGTGTATCCTAAAATCCATAAAATTCACAAAAAAAAAAACAAAAATCTCACCCACACGTTTCTCTAACCTGTGGTTTATATCTGATATGAATTTTACAATTATTCTTTTCAGAATGGTTTTTGTTAGTTTTTTGAATCTAGCTACTTCGAATTTAGTGTACTTTGACTTCTTCATTACTATTATTTTTTTTTTTTTGGTGTCATTGTGCTATTTCTAAGAATCCACACAATTGTCAAATCGTGTCATTTACAATACTTATTGTTTTACACTGCACATTTCCTCAATGAGTTGGCGTGCACTCGCACAGGTAGACCACTACTTTAAGTGATAAATACGTGTAGTATTTATTTACCATTTTTTAAGTGTTTGATTGTTTCAGACGGCGCATGCGCCACTTGCTGTAAAAAGTGTTACACTTTGTTCTCTTTTTTCCAAAAATGTTTGTTCTAATTTTAGTTATGATTCCAATATTCAATACATTGGTTCTAAAATTAGAACATTATTTATGATTCCAATATTCAATACATTTTAAGACAGTGCAGTAGTCCTAAGAATTGAATTTTGGAATTTCAAATTAGTTCTAAAAAAATCGATAACAAGGAAACTTAATCGTTTCAAATTCCATTTATTTACATGGCAGTAAGGTTGAAATAATTGTAGGGCCCTCTTGTATTGTATTACTAGTAGTAAAAGACGCCGGGATCCAACCATTTTGTATCCATTTAAATAACGCACTACAAAGGTATCAAATCTGTTATATTTTTGTTGTGCATACTTTCAGGCTGAATGTAACTGTGAAGTTTATTAAAAGATGCTGCGAAGTATAGAGAAGATTTAATAAAAGCTCAATGAAGTTACGAAACGAGTCTATGAGATTTTTTGAACATTCTAGACTTTACGAAGTTCACTGAAAAAGTTATATGAGGTTTTTAAAATGTTTCGCTTTGAAAGATCTGCAAATTTTTTTTAGTTTCTACTATTTAAAAAATCTAAAAGTTTTCATCAAGTTTTACGAAGCTTATAGAAGATAGCTTGAAGTTTTTTGTGGTGTTTCCCAACTATAGAGAGATTTCTGGTGGGATTTAATTTCCACGACATTTATGCAAAGTTATGTAAGGGCTTTATATGGAAGGTTCCATGAAGACTCTACGAAAGTTTATTAAGAACGCTTTGACCTTACAAATAGCTTTAATATAGAGATTAGAAACTTTTAAGAAGTTTATTTTCTACGAAGTTTATGGAGTTCTGAAAGGTTTCATGAAGGTTCGGTGAAGGTTTTTTGATATTTCGAAAAAGCTTTTTGTATTTTCTTTAGTGTGATTTGGAAGATATTGCGTAAAGTTGTTTACTGATTTATAAAGACATCCATATGCCACGTAGTTTATGTAAGACTCTGCAAGTTTATGTATAATTGGAAGGTTCCTGAAGGTTCGCTTAAGATTTTGTGTGGTTTGTAAAAAAGCATTCTGTGCTTGAAGTCTCTACGATATTATTTTACGGTTTTTATGGATTTGTCCTCTCTAGAAGCTTTTATGAAGCTTCTCAAACATTCTCCAAAGCTTTTAAAGTAATACTCGCCCGAGATTTTCTCTAAGTTCTTGATAGATTTTTTTTTCTTCGAAGGTTCTTGAATGTTCTGTAAGATTCATAGGCTTTTTCAGGCAAGTTTATTTTTCACGAACTTTCAATAAGCTTGTATAACATTTATATGTGTGAGCTTCTATGAAATGCTATGAAGTTTCTCGAAAGCAGCTGATATATTTATTTCTAAAGTTATTTCGTTTCTACGATATTTTGAAATATTCTGTAGGGAACTTTCATGTTCCTTAGAGCTCCATGAGATTACTAGATTATTCTTAAATACTTTTAGCGAGTTCTACGGGGTTTATAAAGTAATTTATGAGCTCAATAAAAGAAAATTGGAAAATTCTACAAATGAAATTTCCCGAAAGTCGTTAATATATTGAACACATCTATTACGTTTCCACGAACCTTCTGTAAGATTCTGTAAGCTTTCTACAGCATTCTTGAATGCTTCATAAGATTCCTAGAACATTTTTTTCGCGAGTTCTTTCTAATACTAAACCGACATAACGTATTTGCATTACCATTATCATTGGGGACCACAGCAGGGGACCCGAACAAATATATAAAAATTTATACAAGACGAATTGAGAACCTCAACCTTATTTTCAAATCGGTAAAGAAATTTTTTTTTTTAGTTGCCGATAGCGCCATCTGCGCCTCGTTGTTTCATTATCCACAAGTGCTTCAGTATTTTGTTTTGTAGTGATTATGAATTTATGTGCATAGAATTCATAAAGCCTTAATAACAATTACAATCACTTGCGACAATTTTGTTTGACAATTAATTAGGAAGATTTTGTTTCTCACGAGGCCAACAATAGTCTGATACTTGATTTTTATTTCATGCATTACAGAATGTACACACATCGTTGCGGCATAGCACTAGTGAAAGAAGTTTGTAGTAACAAACTACAATCTAATGTAGCCTAAGGCTGTTGTTACACGAACAACAAAAGTAGGAAAACCAAATATCGCAACAACAGTAGTAATAACACTTAGGGTCGAAACAAAGCTGCTGGCTAAGCCTTTTCTTGCCTGCGCTGTGAGTGTCCGTGTAAAATAGAGAAATAAACCAGCCAATATTGGTCAAATGTTCCACACAAATTAACACTACAGCAACGCAGCCGGGATAACAAAAATTGTGGGCAAAATTTTGTAGACACACATATTTTTGTATTTACAGTCTCTCATATATGTATAGTCCAAAAGCATATATCTTTAAAAACACAGTTGCAGCTGCCAACTAGCGGTATGCGAACAGGCAACGAGCCATTTGTTTTTGACTCCATTCAACTCTCAACTCAACTTGACTCGATGTGTTTTAGCTGTTAGCGTGCCATGAAATTTTGTGGTGGGCCTAGTAGCTACCCAAACAAGCCACCTACCTGCACACATTCAAGTGCAAGTGCATGTGTGTGTGTGCGTGTATGTGTGGGTGAATATACCAACCAATCCACACCCATTGGTCCCCAAAAGCTATTGTTTCGCCGCTTATTCATCTCCTGCACTCACTTCTTTTACCTTGCGCTCATATTCACCACCTCTCTGCAATATTTTCCTCCATTTCACCCATTTCATTTTCATGCATATTCTATACAATACCATCTACCATACATGTCCAATGGTTATAGCCAAAAGTTATGGATACAGTTTTTGGCCAATTTAATTTTCTCGCCCGCAACGAAAGCTCTTGACTTCATGTCGCTCCAGATTTACATATACAGACATACATACATACATACATATATATGTAGTATATATATATTTACAAATAGGTTTGTATAGCAAGTGATGTTTCATCCCGCATAGCTTTCCTAGTCATTTGGTATTCCTGCTGGCAGTTGGCCATTCCCGCAACCATTACAAGCAACTCAAAATTAACCAAAGCTATGTAAGTATGTGGTTGTTCAGTGATGGCTAAAGGCTGCTTGGTGAGCTTGGCGAGCGAGCTACCCAATAGGAAACCTACTACGATTTGTGAGTGAGTGGCACAATGTGCTTGTATATTTCAGTATTTTATCTACTAGTCATTTTCTCCCAAACATTAATTTTTCCAACATCATGTCCTTAAGAAGAAATGCCACAAAAAAGTCGGCCATGGTTTGGAAGAATCTCTAATATTTTCAGAGATTATGTTCGGAGCTCTTACTCTATAAGTAACTGTTTAAGTTCAAGCCCTATTTTCAAAATACATACATTTTTAAATTGCTAGCCAACTAAACTTAAGTGCATGACGATTTTTTTTCCATTGACTGCAGTCACTCAATTTCAATTGACTTTTGGTATAGGTGCTCAATGTAATAAGGAAAAGTCGGATGAAAGAATTCCAAACTCAAGAAAGTGTCACAAAATGAAAAGCAAAACTAAGGACTATTTGTTTTCCCCCCCCTAAAAAAAATGCGCCGCAATTCAAGAAGGACTATCAAATGAACGGCGTTTTTTGGAATGCAAAATTTCATTGCGGTATGTATTTAAGACTTTAGTCAATGATGATTCAAAAGATTGGCAAATTGCACGACTATTTGTAGAGACGTCCCGAAAGAATGAATTATCAAATGATTGAAGTCATTTAATTATGAGCAAAAGAAATGAATTTTAAATAAAATATTTGAACGACTATGATTTAGTGAAACGGCAAGTAAATAAAATATTTTTGTATTCTGTATGAATTAAATAAAATCTTGAATGTCTTTAGTTTAATTATAAGTCATTTTACTATAGATGGTTACTGATTTAATCGACCAGTGAGTGAGTGTTTAAGGAAAATTTTTATGAAATTCGATTTAGTAAACCGACAAGGAACTAAAGTCGCGAGGAAATGTTATTCTAAGCTAAATGGTAAACTTCGTTTTAATAAACCAGTGAATGATTAACATTGTTTCAATTTTAATGACTATTATTAGATAGATTTGCAAGTAAATTAAGTATCGACAGAATTTGGAGTCTAGTGACTAAAGTAGTTGCAATTTGTAAGATTTTTAGTGAAAGAAGCTGGTAAGCGACGGAAGTCTTAAAATAATCCGCTATATTTATACTAAAGTCGTGTATTTAAACTATATAAATGACTTCAGTTCACTAATGAACTACTGAAAAAAAAAAACCCGAAAGTATCGGCAGTCGTTTTAGTTTGTATGAATATTGATTTAGTAAACAATGGAGTACAGAGCTATTAAACTTCAATTACCAATTTTATTGTCTTTTTTAAATTTAAAGATTATTTATATTTTATTTCATAACCCTAAATTAATAATTAAAGATAATCAAAAATAATTACTATTGTTTGCCATTAGACAAATAATAAAAGTAACGCATTAATTTATTAAAAAATGTTACCATAAAAATGGTCAAGTAATTAGAAATAATCATATAATTAAAGATAATCAACTAAAAATAATCAATTATTTGATTATTTATATTTTTCCAATTAATCAAATTATTTTTTCATTTATTTGATCATTTTTAATTAATTATTTGTTTTTAATTATTTGATTATTTTTAAATATTAATTAAATGTAATGTAATATTAAAAATAACCAAATAATTATACTAATAGTATAATGAAACAAATATACAATACGTGGAAATAATCAAATAAATAATTAATTAAAGAAATTCAAACATAATTGAAGATAGTCAAAAGTAACCAAATGATTACTTATTCATGTGTTTTTTGAAATATTAATTAAAGTAATTAATTATTAATTAAAGTAATTAATTATGAAATTATGAAATTAATATGAAATTAATTAGTTATTTATCATTAAAAAGGTGCAAATAAGCCAAACGAGCCAGAAAATGAATTTGCAATCTTAGATGGCTTTAATCTGACTGAATTATTTCTCGAAATGGGCTGGTTAGTGAATGCATTTGTGATATAAAAGATCGATAAGTGAAGAAAATTAAAAGGCAGTGGGCTTTCAAATGACTGCAATCCCCAATAAATAAAGTCACTAAATTTAAATTACATAAATTCAATAAGCTGCAGGAGTGCAATTGGGAAGGATGGGATGTCTCTCACAAAAAAAAATCATTGGATTTACGAAACCATTAACAGGCAAACAGACAAATGGTTTATGGGGTAATTTTCTGGTGGAACATACTGGAGAAGGTATCGAAAGTTAAACAGCTATAGCGGGATCGCGATCATTGAAACCAGTGGGGCACTTCGGACCACACCCATTCTTGCACTCAACATCATGCTATTCTGGCTTCAAATGGAACCTGCGATAACTCTCGAGACTGAGATTAAAGTGCGTAGGCTCTCACTTCATTACCAGCCCGCCCAGAAGAGCCCTCAGGGGTGGAAAAATCAGCACGGTACTACCACATTAACCTGACCTAACTTGTACCACATCAAGGAATAACTACAACTAAAGTCGATTTAAGATTTCAAAACAATTGTATACAAGAAGACGTAAAATTAATTTAATTACTAAAAAATTGTGCAAATTGAATATAAAAATATTAATTTAACTAGTTGGCGGCCGCGGAAGCCGAGTGTGTAACGTGTGCGCGCTTCATACGGTGGGTCCCAGGTTCGCATCCAGCTCGGGGCAAGTAACATCCAAAAATTATAGGAAAAGTTTTTTCTAATAGCGGTCGCCTCTCGGCAGGCAACGGCAAACCTCCGAGTGAATTTCTGTCATGAAAAAATTTCTCACAAAAACACTCGTAAAACTGTGGGTCCCTCAATTTGTGTTACAACATCAAGACGCGCACACCACAAATTGTAGGAGAAGTTCGGCCAAAATCGCTTAAGCGGTTATAGCGCCAATTAAGTAAGTAAATAAGTTGGTTTGGAATTCCTTAATCAAGTACGTGGATTTTAAAAAGACTTCAGCTGAATGAAATCTCGACAAGAGGACTAACTTTGAAAGCGCTGCTGGGCAGCTCATAAGCCTGCCCACAACCACAATGCCAGCCAGCTCGAGCAAAACGTTATTCCACCACACACTATTATAATATACTATGGACCTAGGAAAATACAGAAGTACACATATATGTATATTGTATACAGGGTACATCATCAGCTCCTCCGCAATGAGAATGTTTAACTTTTAAAAGAAAAAATAGATTGCAAGGAATGGTTTTGTTTTGTTTGGTTCAATCCTTTACAATTTATGTGGACTACTTTTTTAAAAACAGCAACGATTAAATGACCACCGCAAACTGTGCTCTTTTTCGGGCATCTCGTCCGATATGGCAGCTTTTTCGATACGAATATTGGTTTTTTTTTTTAATAAGCCCAACGGTTACCCTCTTTCCCGCCCAACCGACACGAGGGGCACAGTCCGCATGACGTACGGATCTTTTTTTTTTTGTATAATTTTTTTGTGCCGAGTTGTTAAAAGGAAAAAGTTTGTTAAGCGTCGAGATCCAAAACTGCTCAGCTACAGAAAAAAAACTTCAGCAGCTGAATGAAATATATATTATACCGCCGTTAATCATTTATTGAGAAAGGACAGTACAGCTTTTTTTATGGTGAAAAGTGAGTCCGAAATATCAAAAGTGCTGGAAAGACAGTTGAATCTTGACATAAATATCGAAAAGGTTCATTTAATTCATAATTGGTTTTACACTGTTTTAAATAAAGAGGTTTAAAGTGTCTAGAAATCCGAGAAGGAACATTAAGTTTAACTTTGGCAATAAGAAATGTGCTTGCGATAGACCCTGTGAGTAGTTTAGTAATGAATATTATGCCTAGCATTTCTCTACGGCTGGAAAGAGTAGGAAGATTTATTAGCTTCAAACGATCAGTATAATCTTGGGCTAGTCAATCGTATTCGGCTTGCTAGCGTAAACTTTACGCTTTAAGTAACACTACAAATACAAAAAAAACCCGGGCGGTATAAATCGGCGTATTTGGTTGACAGTCAATATCGCCTTTTTCGATATTGCTCGTCTAGCGATTTTTTGTTGCAAAGCCCGTGTTATTTGGGTTACTGTGTGCCATGGCGCCACGTCTTGTTGAAACTAGAAAACAGTCAGATGGTGATCGTCCTTCAAAATGCGCCGCAAGGTGGTTCCACAAATAGTCAACTACTGAGCTCGAATACGAGACACTTGGGTTCTCGGCAACACTCCCTCTTACGGCTGCAAAAACTTCATTGGAACGTCTTGAGCGTGGATGCTTGTTGGTTTAATTACCCACTGTTCCTAGATCAAAGAAATTTGTAGCCAGATTTTTCGGTAGGCGCTTTCCAAGGTGCATAGTCACAGTACATTTTACTGGTTTGAAATTCGCAAAAACGTGGCTAAGAAAGTAGATCGCTTGACAAGTGGCGTGGTTATTCAATGTTTACATACCGAAGGAACACATAGCGCACCCTGTATATATTTGGGTATACATATTTATGCTATCATACGTGCATTTGTATATATTCATGATTTAACGTCCACAGGCCACTCACAATGTTTGTGGACAAAATTTTGGCTCCATTAGCTGCGTAGCTGCTATGATGTGGCGTTATAGGTAAGTATCTCGGTGCGATCATCGAGTAATTTGTATGCATGCCTGCGTCATAGACTCCATATACTACATACTGCGCGCCATGGTCGGCTAGAGCGGAGTAAAGCAGGTGGATAGCCATGCTTTATGCTACAATAAACACACACACCACACGCACACGCACACACACCGATGCACTGCAAAACATATGCGTTTACTGTAGTAAAAAAAAAAACACAGAAGGAATTTGACTGCTGCTGTGTTGGAGTTATTATTACACGCCTGTATTGTTGGTCACTCGACTATTGTAGTTGTTGTAATTTCTGTTGGCTGTTGCTATTATTGCCATTGTTGTAATGTTAAATCTTTGCTCCTTCGCACTGGACAGTTTTCCAGTCCATTAAATGCTGACTCGACTGGACTTGACTGCATGCACAGCCATTATTATTATGCAAAATACATACAGCGAGAAGCTGGGCAGCGCAGGGCAGGGCACGGCAGGGCAGAGCAGGAGTAGCCGACGGGTGGCGAGAGCGGTGGATTGTGCCGAGTGTATTTATAAGCTAGTGTGCCTTTTGGCGCACTGGCTGACCACTACCAACACTAATAGCATTACATGCAAACGCGAGGGAGTATTTTATGTGTGTGTATGTGTGTGTGTGTGTGTGTACATTTGCGTATGTAAATTTTCGTGCAAGTGCGTTCGCATAATGATAATAATATTCTGGTTTAGTGCGCATCTATTGAGATTCTTGTTGTGTAGGAAGGATATGCCAGCATTAGTTTGCTTGCCCTCTGTCCAAGTGTGCTGGTGTGTGTGTGTGTGTGTGCGCGAGAGTTTTATTACAGCTTTCAAAGCACAGGCAAGCATATTTGTTGCAGCACACAAAATATAGCACGCTGAGAAATTGAGCTGAGTAAATGTCCTTTGACACAAAACAACCAAATAACGTAGAGATAACAGAGTAGCGTATAAATTATTTGTATATACATATATACATACATATGTAGCTGAGTATATAGTACAAGTAGATGCTGGTTTTGTGCACTGGAGTTGCTTATCATATAGCATTTTTCCCGCTCAAATTTTGTTAAATTTTATGCGCGCGTTCCAATGGTCAGTAAATTGCCTGCTCTGCTCTGTTAGCGTAGCAATCGAATTACAGCTAATAAGTATTTTGAAACTCTATAAGACTAAATTGCTAGACACTTACCGAAAAAAAAAAAACAAGAAATTGCGAAACATGTAGCCTATCGCAAGACGCTATACCAGTGGCATGTAGTTGAAGAAAATAATTTAATGCTTCGCGAATCTTAATCCCTTCAATTGCATGCAACTGCCTATCAACGCCCCACAGTCTTTCGAAAGACAAAAGTCGTTTCCAACACAAATGTCTATTCTAAATATTTCATTAAAAAAAAATATTAAATTATTTCATAATACAAAAAGTCGACCAGACTCTTTTATTAAATATAATATTAAAAGAACTATTAAGTCATTTAAAAAAAAAAATTAGAAAAATCGAAGTGCTAATTTGTTTAAAATTTTAAGTAAAACCAATATAAAATGCGCTCATAATGGCATAATGTCCCTTGCCGAGTTTGGTTTCGAGTTTAATTATTTTCTCATTACTTTTGTATTTACTTTTTCAACAAAACACTTGTGATTAATTTATGGTTTTTCTCGCTTATTTTTAATTAATTAATTTTGTCTTGTTTAGTCTATATCGATTAATATTGTATAAAAAACAAACAAATTTAAAAAAAAATGTATCAAAGTCTTATTTGGACTAATTATTGACACATAAAAATAACAATTTGTAATTTTTTTCCTTTTTATTTTTAATTTAAAATTAAAATTTTAAAGATATTAGCATTTAAATTTTTCTTGATTTTTCAAAAATGCATTAATTGTTTAAATTTTCATTTAGTTTCTGAACAAAAAAGATTTACCAAGTTTTGAATTTTTTCTTTTTTTTTTAATTATGTTTTTAAAAACACTATGAAAATTAAAAAACAAAATAAGTCTATATTAAATAAACTTAATTTTGGTTATTTGGATAAATTTTATTTTCTTCTTTAATGGCAATTATTTTTTATTATATGTGTGTATATGTATATATTTTTTTTTTGTTTTAGAAAAATACTAATAAAATTTTTATTTAAAATTTAGCTTTTCCCTTAAAATAAAATAAAATCTAATTAAAAAATTTCATATTATTTTCATGTCATTGCATGTTTTTTTTTTTAAATGTCAAGGTTAATCAGAAATGAACGCAGCATAATCATGATTAATTAGTATTAAAATAGTGCAACAAATATAAACAAAAATAAACAGGAGAATTAATCGTTTTGATACTTTATTTTAATGGGAAATAATCGTCAATAATTTCCTATTGCTTCTAGTAAGTAAATGATTACTAGTTAGTTTTAGTGTAATCGATTAACAACTGCCGAGATATATAAATAGTCGTGATTAATCATTTAATTTAATGTACTATTTCAAATATACAGGAGTTTGAAGTGTTACCTATTCAACCGTCCAAATCTTTTTTGTGTGAAATTATTTTTTAATAATTTGAAGGACGAAAATGTGTGAAAATAGTCAAAAAATTAAGGTATATTTGACTTGACTATGGCTTTTAGCAGTCAGAAAACGAATTACATTCTGGACGAATGTACATACAATCTAACTTTAGTTTTCAACTGTTATCCAAATAAATTTGGGATAATTCGCATGAGTCCTCATCATCGTTGGTCTCCTTGACGTGGAGATGAGGCTTAAATGTTGGCATGGTTGCTCCTTTCGACGATTTCCATGACACCACGAACTAAGAGGGAGGCTCCATATATGAATCAATGTAGGACTCGAACTTGCACGGCTTCTTATGTGGAGATTACCGTACCAACATCTCTCACTTCCGCATACCATGTATCCCTCCTAGTATCTCCCAGCTCTCCTTCTTCTCTAGTTAATCCTCCCCCTAATCCAGGATGTTAAGCGTCACCGTGCCCATTGGTCGGTTTGCAGCCAGGGGGTCTAAATTCCACTGACAATAGATGGAGGCAAAATACGACCTGTCGAACCTCAAGGCAGACGTGGCCTAAATGGGAGCGGAAACGATCGCGCAGCGTTCTCTCTCCAAGAAGGGAAAACATTTCGAACGTGATCGGGGCTCTAACAGGGCGCTGTCTGATAGGGAAATATGCTGAAAGGTTGGCGGTGCCCTTCCGAAGATGCTTTAGGAGCTCCAAGAATGGCGAGGAGGAGGAAACGATCTTGCATTTACCGTGTAAGTGTCCTGCACTTTGTAAAAGCAGAATGCGATATCTGGGATCACCGTTTCTGGATGACCTTAGTAAGGTTTCAAGCACTGAGGTAAATTGTCTGTTGAGGTTCATCAATGAGGCAAACTGGTTTGGTGAGGGGTAAGTTCTTCTTCTTGGATGGCACAAAATTTTTCTTTGTGGTAACACAATGGGATTCCTAATACTGGCCTAAGTGAGCCGTTGCAGGTGGCTGCCACTCCAACCTAACCTAACCTAATTGGCATGAGTAGTTTAACAAATATCATTGCCGTAAGATTGGGAACACTTCAATTGCCGAATCCTGTATTTAACAGTCATTATTTAAATTTTGGAGCGTATTTGCATACAAGTTATTTCAAGATTTAAATTATTCGATTCAATTTGTTTTGTCTGCAGTTATTTGCAGTTCTTATTATTGCATGAGCGAGAAACCGAAATAAAAAGATGACGACCAAATATTAATCAATTGAATTTTAGTCTGAAGTAGTGAATAAGTCGTGATTGCCACTATACAAAACTCACAACCTTAATACTATAATAGGGAACATTTCAAGCATGCAGACATATTTTTTGCCTCATACGAGTTTGTAAAAATAGTTTTTCAACTATCAACAATAAATTACACCCTAGCTCTTCTACCTTAATACAAAATTTCAAGCATGCAGACATATTTTTGGTAAAAATATTTTTTCACCTATCAACAATAAATCACACCCTAGCTCTTCTATTCCTTTTGCTCTCAAAGTGCCCATAAAAGGATTCTAAGTTCTGCAAAAGATCTGGCCGGCAAAACTTCAATGACTTTACAAAATGTCTTAAGATGTTGAGTGGCATTTCTTCATAAAACCAAGCCGCACATATACAAACACATAGATTTATTTAGATATGCAGAATGTATAGCTGCCGCTTGGCTTTTAAGGCAACTCCTTCTTAAGTGTTGCTTAATTGTGTTGTTTAGCTGCTTGTTGCACATTTTAGCGCTGTTGTGGTATATTAAATAAATAAGGACACTCAAGTTTAGGAGTGCAAAGAGTCATAAGTTCATACAGACAACAAGTGCAAATATTCAACGCATACCATATGAGAGCAAACATACATAGCACATATGGGCCGCAAAGGATATGCAATAAATACCAACTTCCTTGCGCTAAGGCTTATGCTATGTATTGGTGTTGGAATCAGTGTTGGCTAAAACGACGACAGCGGCGGCGGCGGCTTCCTTTTGAAAATCCTTTTTTTGGTGTGAATGAAGTGGTGCTCGAGCGCAGTGTAGTAGCAGTGGAAATGTTAGAGGAAAAGGCGAGCAAGATTATCACCTAATATGCGAGCGTGGAAAAGTGCAATGCTACTTTAGGCATCCAACTTTCAAAGCACACATGCACATATGGAGTATACATATATAATATATATATATATATATATATATTTAGACCACATTTCCTTGCTACATACTTGGCCAAGACGGCGGCAACTGATCAAAGCGCGCCACGACACACTCAGGCCGCAATTTCAAGTAACCTCTTACTTCAGAGGTACTCAAGTGTGGGTTGTTGTGTATCAAGCATTTGAAAGCTTGGGGTTTTTAAATAAGGCCGTTAGTTACTCAAACTAGGGATATTCACATCAGGCTCGTTGCTTGGCAGTTCTACATATATTTTGCTTTTGTAAATGAATATAAGGCAATTTAAGCGGCAGCGGGCCAAATTAGGACACGAATTTTTATACAATACAATACGAGTACCATACCGATGCCGATATTTTTAAAGCGATAATTTTTGGAATCGAGTACTTGAACCCAGTATCCCATCGAATATGAAAAGTAAAACTATTTACAAAACAATGGTGGAAAAAATAGCAATAAAATAACGCAAGGTCCGCATAAAGGTCACCCCATAAGCTAACCCCTTTCCAATCTTAGGTGCTGTTAAATTTGCCATATTGGTTGCTCAAAAGTATCTTAATTAGTAAAATAAAAGTTAAAGCTATGGGCTGAACTTCGATATCGATATCTACATTTGGTAATATGAGTCTATATTTTTGGATACTCGATTCTTTGAGCGTATTCCTAGGCAAAATGGCAATCAGCTGTTTATCACTTGAATTTTGTTGGTAGAAGTCCCGTTCGCCAGACGTAGCATAAATCAGCGAAGCATGATCGTTTGCCGAACTGCCAGCTAACGAAAAAAGCGAGAATACCCCTACGGTATTTTACGTGCGCTAAGTGAGGCTTTGAAAACCGTTAAGGAAAGCGATTGATGGTGGAATAAATGTCAGTATAACGGTTCAATCGACAGCTGTTTGAAAATATTTAGAGATTTATTCTAGAGCGATAGCAAAACAATGGAAATTTCGAATTTTTTTTTTAATATCAAGCGGCTTCCGTAGAGCAAGTGTGTAGAGTGTGTGTAGCATGTGCGCGTTTCATGCCGTGGGTAACGAGTTCGAATAATGTGCAGAGCAAGTAACATTAAATATTATAGAAAAGTTTTTCTAATAACGGTCACCAAAGCAGCAGACGATAGCAAACCGCCATGTGTATTTCTGTCATGGAAAAACTTCTCACATTTGGAGTCCGCCTAAAACTGTAGGGCCCTCAACTTATGTTAATGAAAGCGTCAAACTTTTATTATTATTATTAAGTAAATATGAAAGGGTGGTAAAATATAAGCCCATATAAATTTAGGTTTTAGCCTCATGTTACTTATACCAACAAAAATTTTCGATACAAGGATTTACATGATTTAGATCGATTTGAAATTTTCTCTAAAAATTGAGGTTTCTATATACTAAAATAATTTTTTTCTCTTATTTAAATTAAAACAAAACACTCTAAATGACAGTGTTAAAATGTTTGCATACAAATATTTATAAATTTATATAATTTTAATATAGAGTACAAACTTTCAAAGCTATTTGGATTTTTGAAAAAAAAAATTTTTTAATAAATATAAAGCTTTCGTAGAAATTTATTTTACATATTTGTAATAAATTTTTACTAAAATAATTTTTTGTTTTAAAATTTAAAAACCTTCTTTCAGATTTTAACTAGAATTAATTTTCCAACAATCTCGACTTTCTATTAACCATCCCATAAATATTTTTTTATTTAATTAAAAAGATATTTATTTTGTAAGGAAAGATCAAAAAATTTCCAATTAAAATACATTTTCCAAAAATGTCGACATTTTGTTAAATTTTCACTATTATATAAAACATTTTACACGATAATATTTTGTATTTATACATATCCTTTTTTTTAAATAGAAAATAGTTTGGAAGATATATGTATAAAACATTTTCTATTTTCGAAATCGTACATAAACTTTGATTATTTTTTTTTAAATTTAGTTTATTTGCATTTAAATTCAGCTTTTAATTAAAATTGATTTTCCAAAAATATCGACGTTTAATAAATGTGTATTTTTTTATTTTACTTATGAAAATCGGTTTAAGAAATTTCAAAATTGTTCTAAATTTCGTGCCAAATTAAAATTTTTCAATATTTCAACTTTTTTTTATTTTATTTTTTTAACTTTTAAAATTCTAATTTTTTTTGTATAATTTGTTTTACGAAATAATTTGCTACATTTCGATTTAATATTTCTTTTTTTGTTTTTTGGAGTTTTACTGAAATTGTATTGCCAAATAAAAAAACCAAAAAAAGCTTTGACTTTAAGTACAGTTGATTTCAACTGTTTTTTTTTTCAATTTATGTTATGTAATGGCATAGGTAATCAAATTAATTATATTTTCATAAATTTTCATTTTACAAAGACTACTATTATTATTTTGTTTACCAAAATATTGTTTTCTCTGTTCTCCTTTGCCTTTTATTTCTTTCTTTTCTATAGACATACCAAAAAACCTGCATACATACGTACATTATTTATGTACATTTTTACTCAATACCACAAACAGCGCCATCTATTCTCAAGCCGCTGCATTATCGTTTACTTCACACTTAACCATCGTCTTAGAAGCAGTAGCCCCATCTAGCGTTCACATTTGCAAAGAAAACAACCGTTACGTAGCTGTGAATGTAATTGAGTTGAGTAGCAACATAGCGAAGGGAAAGTGAGCCAAAAAGAAAAGCAAACAAAATACGAGACTGCAATAACTGCTGAGACTCAATTGACTGCTGTTAAGAAACTCTACTCAAATTTTAAGCGCCTTTCGAGTGACTTGTGAAGGCAATGAATGTCGTGTAATGAACTGGGGAAATTAATTGTGTTGCAATATTTAATCATTTTTCGAAAAGCGCGAGAAGATATGGGAAGCAAAGTAACTTTAAAAGGGGAAATTGATAAACAAATACCTATTGATAATAAGAGGTGGAATTTTGACAAATATCAAAAAGAAAAAAATAAAACGGAAAAAATATACAAAAACATATTTAAAAAATATTTAAAAAAAATATAGTACATTGTAATAAACAAATAAAATAATATCAATGTAAAATAAAATTAAAAAAAAACTTGAATAAATTAAATTCACATAAAATATGCATTAAAGCAAAATAAAACAAATGAAAAATGCAAGCATACTAATCTGAAATGAATTCAGCTAATCTAAACAAAACTAAATTAAATCAAATTAAATTGAAAAATAAAATAAAAAATGCAATATGCAATAAAAAATCGAATAACCTCAATGTAAAATAAAACAACTTTAAAAAAACAAACTAAAGCAGATTAAATTTTCATAAAGCACACAATAAAGGAAAATAAAATAAATGAAAATATTAACATAATTAATTAAATTGAATTGAATTCAGCTAATTAAACAAAAATTAAATTGAATTGAATTCAGCTAATTAAACAAACATAAAATCAAATAAAATTAAACCAAATTAAATTAAAGTGAATTAAATTAAATTAGAATAACCAAATTAAATTAAATTAAGCAAAATAAAGTAAAAAAAAAACAAAACTAAAATTAAATCATATAAAAAAATTTAAAATAAACAAACTGGTAGATAAATAAAAATGTAAAACCATAAATTGAAATAAAAAAAATAAAAAACTAAAACAACTTGTAGAAAATATTTCAAGAAATTTAAAAATAATAAATTTTGATTACCAAGAGAAATAAATAATACGAAATTGAATACAAAATATAAAAATAAAATAAAACAACATAAAATAAAATGTACAATAAAATAAAATTTGAAAACATATATTGAGTTAAACAATAAAATTAAAAAATAATAACAATGTAAAACCGTAGAAAATAAAATAAAATCTACTGAACAATAAAATAAAATAATATACATATGTTGTAGAAAATAATTGTTGATTAATTAAGAATATAAAAAATGGAAGAAAATGTTTAAAAAAATATTAACTATGTTTTAAAAAACATAAAAATGTAAGAAAGTGTTTTAAAAAATATTAAATATTTTTTATACAAATTGATTAATCAGAAAAAATAAATCAATTGCAACGAAAGAAAAAAATTAAATAAAAATAAATCAAATAAAAAATGACAGAAAATAAAACAATATAGTATAAACTAAATGTTTAAATAAACTATACAAAATAATAATTTTTTTAAACATAAAATTTAGATAAAATATGAAATGAAAAACATGGAAAAAATAACATAATGCAAAATAAAATAAACTGAAAAATAGAGCAAAGCAAAAAAGGACATTTAAAATTATTTATTGAACAAATTTAATTAATAAGAAAAATAAATCAATCGAAATAAAATACACAAATTAGAAAAACAACCTATGATATCTATGTATATAAAAAATAAAATCGACTTATAAACTATAAAATAAAATAAAATTAAAAAAACATTAAGTTCAAATAAAAAAAAATAAAATAATAAAGAAAACAAAAAACAAATCAACTACAAATAAAGTTGTATAAAATAATAGAAAATAAATTGTTTTAGGAGCAAAAAAGGATAATTTAACTGCTTTAAGTAATTTAAAATAACATTTTTTTTTTGAAAATAAATTTAGTCATCAAGAGACATCTTCTGTACACTGTTTGGAACCTCAAAATCTATTTGCTATTTTTAAACCACCAGGTCAAAAGTATTGTAGTTTCTCTTATCATTTTGACTAAGTACTTAAATAACGTTGTAAATCGTTAATTATGTAGGAGTTTAATAGAAAATTAATTTTAGTCAGAACTTGAATATAATATAAAAAAATAAAACACCACAAATAATTAAATTAATAAATTTCTCATAACATTTTGTTAATTATTTATTATATTTGTCTAAGTTTTCTTATTTCTTTTTTTTCTCGTTGCTGTTCGCTGTCTTTTATCAGTCCGCCATCTCTATATCTATCACAAATTTCACATCTTTTTCTAAGTATGTATTTTAATGATAGCGATTGATTATCCTTATCTGTTTAAAAGCAAATTGAACTTAGTCATCAGTGCAATGGGATTCACCTGCACTACATCGTTGTCTTGCCAATTTAGTTCAATATCAGACATCCGCGCGTTTGGTAGAGTGAAAATAAGAAGAAGAAAATTTCAGATAAGAAAAATCAGCATTTTTTAAACGAGTATTGTAGCGGTTGCGAAAAATGGGTTGCTTTTGTTCTAGAGATTCACCTGCTACAAAATTGCACATCGATCAAGGTACAGGGAGTGCGAATTTAGTTACTTACAGTGATAGCAACAGTTGCTTATTAGCGGTGAAATTTGTGAATGGGGTAAGTAACTGAGTTTCAAAAGAAGCGAACAATAACACAGCATAGTTCATACATTCATTGTGCTCGACTTAGTTTAATATATGTAGGTTGATGTGGTAGTCCCCTTAGGGAACGCACCTAGACAAATGATAGGAGTCAATTGTACCGAAAAGTTAACAGGAGAAACGCTGCGTATCTAAAATGAAGTTCCGCAAGCCGCTGCTTTCAACCCCTGAGAGTTCTTCTGAGTTGTTAATGAAGTGAGGTACTTAAACCTCAGCCTCGCATAGGCAAGACAGCTGAACAGAAAATGAAAAGATGAATCCATCCTCCAAACTGTGTCAAGAAGGATCGGAGGATATATTCAGTCTAACGGCGTGAAAACCCTATCGAGAGCTGTCGCTTTGTTAGCGACCGGAGCTCCTTTGAATTCCCCTGGTCCACCACCGGCCGGGTCCGTGGGCATTCAAGGCTGCAATTCTGCATATCGTAGTATTTTCCCAGCGCTCGCTGAACTGACATAGAGATCCTCTGTCCAATAGAAGTCCGTAGGTGGCCGAAGGATCTCCTATCCTCTCACTGCTGGGAGCCATAACTTTAAGGGTGCCCTGACGAGCCAGTTTATAAGTCATGTAGTTTCCTGCTATGGCGCAATGGCCCGTCACCCAAATCAGTCCGATGCGGAAGTATTCAGAGACGGCTAAGATAGAATGTGAGTTCCGCAACCATCAAAGAAGTAAAATTTATCAAATGAACATGGTCAGAGTAAGAACATGAACTGAAGAACAACTAGCTACCATGCTCGCTTCGAAGATGAAAATAAATTACGATGCGCTTCACTACCAAATAAGCAGGGAATGATCTTGCAAATTTTTTCCAGCTCTTGGGTAGATACTTTTCTGTGATTATTCAGAATAAGCTAGAGAACCTATTAGGAGTAGTAATATTATTGTTGCTAATAATTTAGCCTGTGGTTGAGTTATAATAGTTTTCGTCAAGCTCGTTTAGCGCCAGTGCTCAATAAGGCTTTCTGGCAACGAAATTCTCTCAGATTTTTGAGTACAAAGAATTTGTAACAGGATGTCGCCTTTTAGCTCGAGTTCGTTCTGAATTTAACTAGTTTCGCTGCGGAGCATCCGGCCATGATGGGAAAAAATATTTCACTTTCCAAAGTTTTTGACTTTATTCCTCCACTAATAGTTCCTGAACTCTATCTTCCAGGAAAAAATACTAATCTTCAAATACGACAGCGCCAAAGACGAATGGCCAATTTGTCATGAAATACCTGTGGAGGGTATTTTCCGCACTGTAATCGTGAAACACTATATACTCTTCATCGACTGGATGAATGCCAAGCGTATTTGTTGCTATGATACAACAACACGAGCCATACGCACCTTAGACCCAATCAAACGTGAGCTCATCTTGCACTATTTTGCCACAGAGTTTGAGAATAAACTATACTTATTCGGCGATATGATGGACAAGAGAAATGTGCATGTGTAAGTGGGGGAAAAAATCAAAATAATTTAAATTATATTTTAGAATTCATTTCTGCACACTTAGCTGGGACCCGACCAAAGACAGCTGGAGCTCTGCCGCCGCATTGAATGTTGCACGCGAGCATGCAGCTGCCGTCTCGCATGGTGGATTTCTTTATGTGGCTGGTGGGCGGAAGGACAATTTATTCAATTCCGAGTTGCGATCGGTCGAACGTTATGATCCGCGGCGGCGTTCTTGGCAGCGTTGCGCTAATCTCGGGCAATCGCGTTGCGGCGCAAGTGTAAGTAGTGTGGCGGAAGTGATTTTTTAATCTCGTATGTAATTTATTTCTAGATGGCATCCGCCGGTGCTTACATCTACATTGTGGGCGGTGAATGTGCTGAAATACCAACAAATGTGGTGGAGCGCTATGATACGCAGCTGAATAAATGGACGCAGGTTAGGGGAAAATGCGAAGTGTTATCATTTTGCTATATTACAATATTTTTCCTACAGATTATGTGCATGCAAATACCCAAACAATATCCTGCCTGTATGTACTTCAATAATCGTCTGTTTGCTTGTGGTGGTCCAACTATGGATCAAGATTGCACGATTGTCGAGGAATTCGATGAGGCTACGAACAAATGGTGCCGTAAAAGTGATATGCCCGTTCAAGGGCCCTTTACCTATGTGATAACAACGCCGGAGTGGATCAGGCAATTGGAGTCGTTAAATTCGGAAACAACATAGTAATTCTAAATGTAACTTAATTTAAAATAAATTGTGATAACAGTATGGCAATAATGAAGACAAACGGAATGTCATAAAAAATTCTAAAACAGAGCTTGGTTTTATTTTCAAAATTGGAGGTCATTTGCTTCTATTATATTTTTATGGGAAATTCAATTTTGATACCGGCAGGTTAACAGTTTCAGTTTAAGCGATGTAATGAAAAAAAAAACAATAGCTAGAGAACGATGTTGAGACTAATACCAAAATAATAAAGAAATATTACCATAACGACTATGACAGACATCTTGAAAGAGCGTACCAATTTTATGTCGCCAACTAGTTTCCCTGCATAATGAAGGGCTATTTTTCGTAAGAAGCAAAAGAGAGAATCACCGAGGTGCAAGGCAAAAAGAAGCCACACGAAGCCACGATCAGTGGATTATTCCAAGTAGATGCAACTTTCTACGGAATACTTAGTTATGTAACAAATACAGGTTTTTGTGCTCACTATACCTCCGAAGTACTTTACTGGAGACGGTAGGAGGTTTAGTTCCGATTCAGGTTTCACTCCGACGGTTGGAGAGGTTCGGCTTTAGACATTTCCTCCTCGTAAAAAATAAGACTAACTAAGGAGACTGTTAAGGCTCCAGCTAATAGCAAAAAGATTGATTCGATTGACGGGCTGGAACCTGACATTAAAGCATTTATGTGTGAGATGGCGGCCGAAATGTTGGAAAGGTTATGGAAAAGTTGGACTAAGCGCATGAAATAATAATCAAACATTAAATTATATCGACTGTCCTATCGATTCAAATGCATTTTTCTGGCTGTTATGTGTTTTTTTTTTTTCAATTTAAAATTTCAAATAACTCTTTAAAAATCACCTCTTACTAAACAACAAGGAATTCTCAAAACGATGAATCCACCACTATGCTAGAAGAGATCTGGCGAATGGTTTTCTCAAACCTTTCAACAAAAGAAATAAAAAGTTGTTCATACATTTTGCTAATGTTTAATCACAGCATTTATCTCTGATAGAATTTATATAAACTTTACTTTTTTTCCAGGAGAGCACCGGAAAATTTGTTATAAGAAAAGAGGGGGAACCTCAGTGAACAAAAAGCAAAGAGTGGTCCCAAGCATTTTAAATCAATGCAATTATGAACAGCAGAAGATCGAAAATGTTTGCTGGGTACGAGTATTCAAAGTGCTACGAGTTTTTATCAATCGTTAGAAATGACTTTCTTGCGAGAATGTAGTTTTTGCGAACAATGTCATTTTATTAACGATTAAATATAGATAATATTTTCCAAGAAAATAAAAATGCATCTAATAAATTAACAAAACCACCGGTTCGCTAATGACGTGATCAAATAATGGCACTTTATTCCACTACAATTACTTCCTGTTGGCAAAGATATGCCAAAATACATACATAGTGCGGTTCGCATAATCTCGACAGGTTTGGGCCCAAATCCACACTGCTACACTTAGTGATAAGCACATGCCTTATAAAATTTAAAGCGTTATCCCTGTGAAAAGTTTCCAGGCAAGAGAATACGCTGAGTTTAAACCCGAAGAGATTTTCAAAAGCATTTATTTTTAGTTTAATATGGAAAATATTAAATAATAAAAAAAAAATCTGTATTGAACTCATAGTTTTTGTTTACCTTCAATTGTCATCTCTACAGAACGTAAAATAAAAAAAGTGATAGGTAATATCTCATAATTTTTAATTGGAAAATATTAGTGGTATTCAGAATAGACTCGATAATTTTGTAACTCGGTATTCCGCGATCGTTGACAGGCTTTTTTTTTTTTTAAAGACCAACTTACTGAATAAACAAATACCGAGTTACCTAATTATGAGGATTAAGAATTGTTTAGTTAATCGGCAACACGTTTGGGTAAGCCTTTTTGAAAGGGTCTGTAATAAAAATTAAGCTTTACATTTAAAAAAAAAATTAATTAATATTTTTTACGTCAGCATCTTTAAAATTTTGCAACAAGTGAAGCAGGTGGGTCTGAATAACCCCCTCTTACTAAAATTGTTGAAACGAAGATCTTTTTAATTTCATGTGAAATATTTTTAATTGTTTGCATGCCGAGTAGTTCTAAAATTTTTTATATCGACGTTGGCACTGAACTCGTTGCCATTTGCAATATAACTGACAAGCCACGCACAATCACAACCAACTTTGAACGCCACCCTAAGCTAATTTAGCTTTATCACTTTAACGCGCCCTCGAGATATAAAATATTACAAATATGTATACAATACATACATATGTAGATATGTACGTAAGTATTTAGAAAAGTATAGCCCACTCTTTTACTACAAAATGCTTTTATCTCGAGTGCATACGTTATCTCTGCGAATAAAAAATAATATCTTTCCTACACCTGCATTTCGTCGTGCATGTATTGCACATTTAGTGCAATATTAGATGCGAAAGTGTTGTGCAACATTTTTTTTTTAAACTATTCAGCAAAAGTGTAAAGAAAAATTTCGAACTTTTATTAAATTCTTTTTCGCATAATGGGCTCTTCCTGCTCAAGTGATAGGAAAATCGCGGAAATTCCACATGTAACCAACACTTCTGACAAAGGAATTGTTAGGCACACTTACAACGACAACAACAGCAATTTATTAGCTGTACAATTTCAAACTGAGGTACGTACATTTAAATCTAACGCTATTCGGTGTTCATTGCATTAAAAAATTCTGGCATCCATGCGGCATATAAAATGAATAAAACATTAAATTGAGCTCTTGAAGCTCTTGCCGCTGTTTTCCTTAAACTTACGGATCTAAGAAGCTACAATAAGTCATAGATGCATTCAAATGACTTTAAATTAGTCCATAAAATTGGCTAAAATTGGCTGGCTGGTAGTTGGGAAATAAGTCCAAGAGTTTCTAGTAGCAAAATGTCAGCTGTGTCTATTTTAAAGAAAACCCGCCGTCATTCACCAAATATCGCATTCAGAGCAGATACAAATCCCTGTTTTGGCTGCACGTCAAAATATCAAACGGATTCTGGAGCAAAACCAACAACCGCGACGTTTTTACAAGAGAGACACTTTTTACAAAGATAAAGGATTCCCATGATTCATTAGACAACCGGAAGATGATTCTCTTTACGAATTAAGACCGATGGCATCCAACGATGTTGTCAAGAGCAGATCGGAAACCTTTTTTTGCCTAGGGCTTGAAAAAATCCTATAGTATCTGTAGTAAAATGGACAGACTAGTCTTTTAGAAGGCAGTCCCAGACATTTTTTTTTATTTTTTCAAATATATATATCTACAGAGTTGATAATGAAATAAGCCACAATGGAGAGGGAAATAAAAAAGATAATAAGCTAGGAGAACTGGAAATCTACAGCCTATTCAGTCGAACTTGGGACAGTTATACTCCAAAGTTTAGTATTTTAGAGGAGTAATGGAGTAATGGAGTCTGCGGTCGCTAACTAAGCGGCAACTCTCGACCCTCGTAGGTGTTTTGACTGGGCATCGTCCGTTGGGTATTCATGCGGTTCTCTGACCCTTTCTGCCGCAGCTGTATGGAGGAGGGTGAGGTGGATTAATCTTTTCGTTTTCTGCTCAGCTGCCCTGCCTTTGCGAGTTTGAGGTTCAAGTACCTAGGCTAGTACTTCTTTAGGACTCCAAAGGAGCTCTCTGGGGTGGGGATTGGTAATTTGCGTGACTTCATTCGGGGTACGCAACGTTTTTCAGGTTAATCTTTTCTGATTTTTCCGATTCACGTTACCGTTCATAAAACAGGTGGCATCACAACGGACTCCTCTGCTATGTCTAACTGAGTTCCCACTGCGGGAACTACCACAGTAGCCTAACCTAACCTAATGGAGTCTACAGTGGAACAACAAAGACCCAGCTTCCTTATTTAGTGCCCAAAAAATCAGCAGGCACTTTGGTAGTATTTACTGAGCCAGGTAAATACATATATTCCATGCTGAAGGTTTCGAAAATGAGATGAGTCAAAACTGTTACAATAGAAAGACAAATAGCACCCTGTAGCACCGATAGCCCTAGACTCATACAATACTTGCTGATAGGACAATGAGCTCGGTAAGCGTGATGTTCAAAACCGTCTGCATGGTATCAAGCCTTTTTGTGAAACATCCAGAGGATACACAACAGAACTCCTAAGAATATTGGAGGCTTTTCGGGTTTCACGCAAAAAATTCGTATTATCTTCTGAGAGATAGAAGAGAGAGAAGAGAATCTAAGAATAGAAACCGAGGACTAACTAACTGTATGACCATTGTGGTGAGATGAGACTTTCTAATGAGGACCTGCTGGAGAAGTGGAACAGGGTATGGAAAAATCCTTGAAAGTCGCCGATTAAGGTCCAAAAACAGAAAACCTACCTGCAAAAGCAATCGAAAAGCTGTTTGAATCTCATAATTCTACCGATAGCTATCATAGTAGAGACATTCGAATATTTAGGATTTCTGGATACATTGACATCTGAGAGTTTTTTGTTAAGACCCCCATCAATATCGAGATGTGGTTTGCATTAGTTTTAAAAATTCTTCGCTCGTGGCTGCAAGGATCGTGACTTGTACCTTCCCTCTTTTCTTCACGAATGTACTGGTTATTTTTCAAGCCCGTTTACTTCCTTTACTGTTTATTAACCCACTCAAAATAGGCAGTACTTCTAGAATTTTTTCATTGTAGCGGTAAATAAAGGCCTTCTCTCTGGAGATGCTCTCATTGTTATGAATGAATCGAAAGTTTAGGTTGCCTTCTTCAGCATTTTCTACAGGGTTTTTGAAAATTGATTCCAACTATTACCAATCCCATCTGGAATAAAGTGTCTTCGGGTAGACGTTCAAGTTCCAAGAAGTCTTTCCTTGTGAACTTATCAAATATCGGCCGTGATTCATTTGAACGTCTTATAAAAATAATGCAAATGAGACTAGATTTACACTGAAAATTTAGTTCAACTTTTATGATCGCGTTACTTCGATTTCTATTTAATTGGAGTCGATGGAGTTAATCGCCCAACAATTACTGAACAAATTCAATTTCTTTATCTACAGAATTTCACAAAAGTTTTAAAATACAACAGCGCCAATGAAACTTGGACAGAATGCCACGAAATTCCCGTCAAAGGTCTTTATCGCACTGTAATTGTAAAACAATATTTACTTTTCTACGATTGGAAAGATGGCGTACGGATATGCTGCTATGATACAATAACACGCGCCATACGAACATTGAAACCGCTCAAAGTGGATCAGCCATTTTGGCGTTGCTATTACGCTATCGAATTTCAGGATCGTCTCTACCTAATAGGCGCAGACTCCGATGACAATCGTAAAGTTTATGTGTAAGTTTTGATTATTTTCTCTCAAAGTTGAATTGTCCATTAAGTATGCAACTTTCATTTTCCCCTCGCCTTACGCTCCAGCTGGGATCCCGACAACGATCGTTTGACCGCTGCACCTAAGCTGATTGTTGGTCGCACGAGAGCTACGGCCGTAAAGCATGGCGGACATTTGTACGTCGTCGGCGGTATGGTCAGCAACGCCGATTACACTAGCGATACGAACGCAGTCGAACGGTTTAATCCACGGCGGGGCTGTTGGGAGCAATGTGCACCTTTGCTGCAAGCGCGTGGTGTACCAGCGGTAAGTGGTTGTTGAAGGTGGAGAGCAAAAGTGACTTAACTACGAAATATTAAACTGCCGAACTCTAAACAAGTCGAAGCTTTGATCAGGTCGGAATCGTTAGTGTTTGTGCTGAACTGATATGATTTATTTTATTTCTTTATTTTTCTTTTGTTCTCTCTTACAGTTGGCCTCTGCCGGCTATTATATTTATGCCATGGGTGGGGACTGCAGTGATGTGCCAACAAATATGGTGGAGCGTTACGACATGCGAATCAACAAGTGGACGCAGGTTTGTTTACACTGGAGGAAATTCAGTACAATGACTAAAATTGGTAGAAACCCTAAAAGTTTGTATAGCTTTCAAATACAAAAAGATTTTTAACACTATTCTGATTTTATATTCCTGCTACTCGCACCCATAATTTTAAAAGATTCAGTATTTTTTTATAATTCTTGTTCGCGTTTATGAGAAAACAAATAATGATATTTATATTTTAAATTTTACAAATTTAAAAATTTTTCTCCCTAGTGAATTTTTCGAAAATTCGCTAACTTTTTATTTAATTTGCATACAAAACTCTTTCTCCAATTTTTTATGAAAATATAGCTCAGGCACCCAAATCATACGAAAGGAGAAATGTTACGTCTAGGATTAAGGACTATTTACATCGGCATTGATTTTTATTTTTTGAGTTTTATTTTAAAAAAATCGAGTTTAATCACTATTTCTTAAGTTTTATTTTTTTGCTTAAGAAAATGCCATTATTTCGTTAGTTCTTTTTAATTTTTTCACACAAACCAAGTTTTATTTTCTTGGCAAAAAATAAAGCTCACGGAATAACGATTGTTTTTTAAGCATACGGTCCCTGATAAAAACCACACAGGTCCAGATTTAAAAAATTTAAGCAAATTAAAAAAAAATTCCTAAAAATTTCAAACTTTTAATCGGAATTTTTACAAAAATTTCTATTACGCGGTATATTGAATTTTAGTGTAATATAAAGTGCAATTTTTAAGTGGCTGCACGCTAATTTTTGATCAATTTTCATCTTTCCTGCTACCGTTATCTTTTTATATGAAAAAAAAGCGCAACACCGTCAGAAAAACATTTTGTCAAAAATCAACTTTTCAGTCACTAAGTTTTGGCTTTATTATACTAAAATTGAATGGTCTACAAAACTGAAACTTTTATAAACATTTTTTTTTTTTTCAATTTACTGAATTTTTGAGAAATGTGTACAAAGTTTGAAATTTTTACTTTATTTTACTAAAACTGAATGGTCTACAAAAATGAAATTTTTATAAAAACTTTTTTTTAATTTGTTGAGTTTTTGTGAAATGTGTAGAAAGTTTAAATTTGAATTTTGTTATAGAATAAACTACATTTTGTTAATGAATTAAGTTTTACAAATCTTAATTTAACATGAAAAACTTTTATAAACTTTTTTCCGGCACTGTATGTATTTCATAAGATATTTTTTCACTGCGGAAAATGTTTGTAAATTTTTTTAAGAAATTAGTAAGTTGTTATTTACTTACCAGATATATTATTTAAAATTTAATTTTAATTATTTCTTAAAAATTTAATAGCATTGCTTCCGGTTATATTTTCGGTATATTTTGAGAGATTTTTAGACATACATATATTTACACTTTAAAATTTGTTAATTTTTTTCGCGAAAAATCTTTAAAATTTTTTAATATTTACTTCATATTTCTTTTCAATTATTTCATAAAAAATCTGTTTTTAAGACTACATTTTCAATGTGTCACACAATTTTATTTTATGTTTGCTCTCCAAATTTTTTTTTATAAAAAATTTTCAAATTTTGAAAATTTGCTTTAATTATTTTATCTGTTTTGCACTTTGTTTGAGCTCGATTGCATTATAAGGGATATCTTTAGAATTTGTTTAGTTTTTATATGAAATTAAAAAAATAGAAATTAGATATTTTACAACGTTTTTTTAACGATTTAAAAAATATATATATTTAGCTTTATGCACACAGTTTTTTTAAACTAATGTTTATTGATTAGAAAAAAGTACTGCATTGCATTAAATTGGCTTGCCTTGTATTGTTTTTAAAAATTTATTTCAAATATTTTGAATTTTTATCCTGCATAGGTATTTTTACTATCATTTATTATTTTTCTTACTTTTCCCCCTTTGAAATTCTGTTTATCGGTGCAGAAGTATTAAATTTTGTTTATTATTTTCAAAAATTACTACATTTTGTTTGGGTATAATTTTCTAAAAGAAATATATTCAAAAAATAGTTTTTGAGAACTATTTTCTTAACTTCATATATTTAAAAACTTTTCGTAATTTTTGTATTCTAATTTTTATTTATTTTATTTTAATTTTTTTACAAAACAATATATTAACAGCCGTTTTAATTTGTGTTTTTTGTTTGTTCAGTTAAATGTGGCTTTTTTATAAAAAAAAAAATTTAAGCTGCAATTTATTATTTGTTTTTGAGGTTTCCTTTCCACCGAAAGATAAACGGCGTGTAAAAAAAATTTTAGGCAAATTTATAAAATACATATGCCAACAAAATTGTTGGTTTTTTTTTTATTTTGCGGCAGCTGGATTTCTTATCTAACTCAAAAAATTAACTTAATTTAAATATCTTTCTTTATTGATTATTTTGTTTTTGCCTGACAATTTTTAAAAAGCTATTAATAATCTATATTTTTTGTTTTCGCTTTTCCCCCAAAGCTAGCAGCTATGCAAGTTCCGAAAGTTTTCGCTGCCTCCGCTTACTTCAACAATCGCCTCTTGGTGTGCGGCAATTCAAGCAATGAGCAAAACTGTTCATACGTCGAGGAGTACGACGAGGCGACAAACAAGTGGAGCCGAAAAGGCGATATGCCCCTGGAAGGGCCGTTCTCGTATATTTTGGCAACGCCAACGTGGACCGGGCAATTGGAATCGCTCAATTGAAGTACAAAAAAGTAGTGGAAAATAATATATATGTACTTTTCTAAAAATTATTAATCAGAGAACCATCAGAGTACCAAAAACCAGAATTATTTTTTATAATTTTTAAGTTAACAGCAATAAAAATAGTTTTAAAAATATATCCATAGTCTTTCAAATATTTTCGTCGTGCTCGCTGAATTTTTCGCTGCAAAGGTGTGCCACATATTGCAAAAGTTACACCAACCTAGTTGTTTGTTGGTATTTTTATTTGCTGCTTTTTTTGTCGCAAGATCAGCTGAATTTTGGGCGATATTTCATAAAAAATTAAATCAGCTCAGTGAACGCTTGAACACTTCAACACCAAATTGAACGCAGCGATAGCAGTCGTATAAACAAAAACACAGCATAACAACAGGAATAAATAAAAAAGAAAGGCTGCATTTGAAGCAGCAAAATGCCGCAATGCAAAACAATAAAATCTATAAATACAATAACAACAATATAGCATATATTCATGAATTTTTGAAAAGAGAGCCGCAAGCGCAGTAGAAATGTGTATGAATATAAAAACAAAGAGGAAATAATAAAGCTAATACTAGCTGAAATTTAAAATTTGAAAAAAAAAAAAAACACTTCTGAAACTCAGCGACTATCGACAAATTGGCAGAAAATTTAAAAAACATAGATGGTAAGAATTTGGCGAAACTATGTCATTAATTTTTTTTTATATACTTAAGCGTTAAAAAATTCAAAGAAAATTTGTTTAAAGTGATTAGCGAATTTTTAATAAACCTCGATTGTTTTTTGAAAACTTAAATGTTTCAAGTGTCAAAAACTCGCAATTTGTTCGGATATTTCTTTATAGCGATTTTTTCACTCTACGCACGATCTTTTTTAGTTTTTTTCCTGAAAAATTCAAAAATTTTTATACGAATATTTTTATATTTTTTTTTGCTTTTTGATATATTTATTTCTATATAGCAAATATGATCAAAATATAAAAAAAAATTTATTGATAATATTTTTGAACTTTACTTGATTAAATTTTGCTTAATTATTTCATAAAATTTTTCGATATTTTGTCGTATAATACCTACGCATAAGATGAGAGTGTGGAGAAGAATAAGAAAATTTCAAAATTTTCCTTTTTAATCAAAACATTTCTTAACGACTTTATTTTTTAGTTGTATTTAATTGTACTGAAAAAAATCGAATAATTTAGTTTTTAAGACTCTGAACATATTTCTAAACTTTTCTTTGGTTTTGAAAATTTATATTATTTTAGGTACATATTTTTTCTTTATTTAATTATACTGAACTACGAATTACTAACTTTTGAAAGCTTCGCGCATATTTAATTTTTTTTTAATTTTCGAAATTTATATTATTTTATATATTTTCTTTTTCTTTATTTAATTAAAAAAAATCGTATAACTCATTTTTTAAGACTTCGAACATATTTTGAAGCATATTTTTAAGTTTTGAAAATGTTGTTATTCAAGCATATGTATGTATATAATTTTTTTAGTTTTGGAAATTTATATTATTTCATATATTTTATTTTTTTTTATTTAATTATACAGAAGAAAATTCGTATGACTAATTTTTTAAGACTTCGAACATATTTTAAAACTTGTTTCTAGTTTTGAAAACGTATATTATATTACATTTTTTTTTTCTTTGTACAGAAAAACTTCGAACAATTAAAATTTTGAGACTTCGAGCATATCATTTTTTTTTTTAGTTTTGAATATTGTTATTACAAAACATCAAAGTTGTTAGTTAGCTATTTGGCTTGAAGACTTAAAATTTTTAATCAGCTCATTTTCAAGATTTTATTTTATTACTATATAATAGATACAAAAACTTTATAATTTTCAAAACTTATAAAAAATTGCAAAAATATGTTTTTCTTTTATTTTTTGGATTGTATATAGAAGGTGTTTCAAAATTATTTAAATTTTTTAAATTATTTTCAGTAACTTTGTTTCAAATTTCAAAAATTTTATTTTCGATCCAAGTAATTTTTGTACACCTGATTCTTTAAATTTCAATTCATTTTTATTTGCATTCATTCTGAATTATTCTCCAATTTATGTAATTAATTTTTGTTAAATTTTTAATTTCAATTATTTTTATTAATTATACATTTCATTGCAAATTTCCGAAATGTTCTTTTATAATTTTTATTGCATGCAGAAACAGTAACTTTGTTTCACATTTCAAAAATTTTATTTTCGATCCAAGTAATTTTTGTACACCTGATTCTTTAAATTTCAATTTATTTTTATTTGCATGCATTCTGAATTATTCTCCAATTTATGTAATTAATTTTTGTTAAATTTTTAATTTCAATTATTTTTATTAATTATATATTTCATTGAAAATTTCCGAAATGTTCTTTTATAATTTTTATTGCATTCAGAAACATTGCTCCAAAAATTCATTTCTATCATAGTTTTTCATTTCTGCTTAAAATATTGTTTCGCTATAAATTCACAGCCGCTTTTTATTTTTTAGGTTCCGCTGATTTTTAGTTTTACTATTTCTTCGGTAACCGAAAATTCGCTCCACCACTACATACACATCACATTTTTCATACGCCGCAGCACCTTTAACTACAACTTACACGTACACGCCACTACACAAACACTCATACTTATGAAATATGTATTTTACGAGTACCTACGATATTTTCAAACGGTGCTTTTGTTTTGCTGCCGCATTGCATGAAATAAAACTTATAATATAAAAGGTTTGCGAAAAAAGTGTGGTGCACATAAACAAAGCACATTTTTTTTCTTTTACATATGCATATAGTATAAGCACACACACATAGGCACACCTGCCCATACATACCAAATTGTTTTTGACCGATTAAAACGCTTCCAGGCAATTTGGCATTGAATAAAACCAATCGCCGGCAACATGATGAAATATGAACATAAAAATATTGTGGAAAATGGTGCGGAAGAACGGTGGAAAGTTGTTTGTAGTGGGTGTTTACTTTTGCCGTAGAGTTGCCAGACTGGGAAGGTAGTGATATGAGGAAGTGTTAGATTGGAATAAAACCGTTCATAGCCAACTATAAATCTTTTAATTCTCGTTCGGAATCCGGAATAGCGCTTACTTTTTAATCCTTCAGTAGCTAAACTGCCACTGTGGGCTGAATACAGAAGGTGGTGCTGTCAGTGGTACCGCTATTTTGATATCGCCGACTTTGACAGTTCACAAATAAAAGTAAACCAACTTTATTTTGCAAATGAGCGAAGGGACACTGTCTGTAGTATTTTTAGATTTACTAATTAAATTTCGTACTATAATTCATATTTACACTTTTTAGCAAAGTTAAAGTTTCTCTCATAAAAGTTGAAAGTTACTCATTTGTCTTTTCTCCATATTCCTTGTTTACTTTTACTTGAGATATGTCACTCGCCGCAATCTTACATATATTCTACCACTCTTGCTAAACTGTGAAAGGATTTTTGTTGTAGTCTCAGGAGGAAACGGCATACTTCGAGAGCTGTAAGCGGAAGGCCTCTATTGAGAACTTAAAATGGAATAGTGAACTATTCGGTTCGCAGAATACGCCTGCAGGTTCTCAAGCAGCGGAACCTGAATAGTTTTTTAGTGAGCAAACAAAAGGTGAAAGTAGACAAGTGAGCTCAAATTAGGGCAGGGCTGGGCCCTATAAAGAGGTTCCTCGTTGTTACTTTGTTTATTTGTGGTGTTTCAATATTCACAGTATATAACCAAGCCCTCCACGAGCAAGAATACAATTCACTAACCCTTTTTCGCAGATCTGTACATTCGGTTAAGAAATTTCAATATCGCTCTATCGCTTCTTAAACCCTCGAAGTGCTAGACGAAAAAATAAAAGATGAAAGATATTTTCAGGAGCTTTTAAAAAACATTTGATGCCTTAAGCATATGAAGAAAATCGCAAAATTTTCCAAAACAATACTTGGCAATACTTTACAATCGAAACTAACAATTGCTCCCACAAATGATCGGAAAAGAAGAAAGGTGGTATGGTCTAATATTGAATACAAAAAAATATATAGAAGAGAGCAGTACAAAAATAAAAAAGCAAACCAGCAAGATTGCGGATAGGCGGCGATTAATGTGAAAGCGCGCTAAAAAGTTCAAACTCTGCCAGATTCCAAAAACTTTAATATTTAATATTTTTTTTTTTTGCCTTAGGAAAAGAAAAAACCGAGTCAACAAAACAAAGATACCCTTTCTAGAATCCTTGTATTCAATATTTTTCTAATAGAACTTATCCGTCCAATGTTTATACTTTTGCGGAAATATTTAAAGAAATCTCTCGCTAGGTATCAGATCTCGCATGATCATTTAAAAAAAAAAGAGGACAGCACCCTTTCCTGGGAGAATTCAAAGAAAGGTGCTAAAACGGAAGCTTAAATTAACTTAATAACCAACACCGCACACTTTAAAGTCCTGCAATTTTAATTTACTTACTAAAAACTCTGGCAACCCTGCGTCCACACTCGCGGCAGCAAGCATATTTTTCTTTTTTCTTTTTTCCCCCTATTGCCCAAAATGTTTGCATAGCACCGTCCGTATACTATATGCGTTTTACTATGCAATTGTTTTCAGGTTTATACGCAGAATATTAGAAAATCCACATTTTAGAAATTTCACGATATTGCTATACAAAGTTTACGATTTTTTGTTTCTAATTCTCCTACCACCTCGAGTTATTTACAGTATATTTGCGCTACATGAGCGCACGATTTTACAAAAATTCAAATTTCTATGCACGAATTTTGAATTTGCATCAACTGTAATAACCGTAACGTGTTGCATATTTTAGTTAGAGAAACAAAAAAAAAAAAAATAAGCGCTTAATACAATTACATACATGATGCCTAAAACAACAACAAGTACAATAAGGAAATTGTGAAAAATATTCAATTTGAATTTCAAATGCAATTTGAAAGCGTGTTGAAGTGCAACAAATCCATTCATCGGGCATTTAGAAGTTATTTTAAGCGCCTACAAATAGGCAAAGATATATGTGAATCAGTGATGCTTTGCGAGTATTTATTATAGAATTGTTTCGAAGAAGAAAAAAAATGTTGTGATGAATTCAAAACTATTCGGCTGAAGAGTGTTAAAGGTTTTAAGTGCGAGAGAAGTTTTTTGTGCAATTATTAAAGTTTTTTAAAAACTAAAGTTTTAAATATTTAAGTGGGCGCCTAGGATGTCGACTTGTAACTTACTTATAGATAGATAGTTTATGAAAACAAAAAAACTGTAAAAATATATCACTTTTAAAGTGGCTCTAACTGGTGAGCCAAAGATTTGCCATTTGCCCTCTTCAACTCTCATTAAGAAAGTCTTACAAACTTCCAGGATACTTACACGCTTTTGAAGCCGAAGTTTAACCACTTTGGTCGGAGGCAGATTTCCTTTGGTGAAGCGTGGGAGTAGAACAATATTCAAAAAAGGCATCTTAGAATGTACTTAAGGAATCGAGTTAGAATACACAAAGCGCTCTGAGGTTTCTGTATTTATCTGTATCGGAGATAGCCAAAATAACAAAACAGGCAGCAACTTTACAGTCTACTGACGTATATTAGTTTTTAATAAAGTTTTAAATATAAAAACGAATGATTGATTAATTCAAGAGCAAAATATACTACCATACGCCACCGTCGCTCAATACCCAATGCCCTCAAGTTCTCTCCTTTTTTTTTTTTTGAATAAAAAGTTAGAGCGTTATAAAAATCTGGCTATCTACAAACAGTGGCGTTTTTCAAGTTAAATGAGATGAACGAATTAAACTAAGCTCGTAGTGAAACTCTGAAATGAGCACGAAGGTTCCCAGGGGCAACCTAAAACGACACTGAGGGGCATATAGCATCCATTTACGAAACCAAAATAACGATTTTTATAAGAATTATAGAGCTGAGAGCTAAATCAATACGGCACTTCTTGAGTGAATGCTTTGCCCGATGTGCGGGCTACTGATTTTTCACCGCATATACTGCTGTCGTTTGCAAATTGAGACTTCAAAACGGATGGTTAACTTGACGTGCGTCTAGAAATTATATATCCTGATTTAATAGCTTCGCACACTCCCCTTCCACTTTGGGTCAATTTGACCCGAATTTCAACTTTAATTACTATAATTCGGTTAAAATTTGATGCAATTGAGCCGGGGTTTTGGCTCAACGGGCAAACCGCACATGAATTTTTCCTATTTTTTTTTTTAAATCATCACTGAAATATTAGTCCCTAACCTAACGCTGTGTTAAAAAAGTATTTAATTCGTAAGTGAGGTTCATATTGACCCAGTGTACTTTTGTTTGCGGTTAATGCGTTCGTAGAGTTTTTACCATTAGCATTCATATCATTTTGGTTTCTTCTCTTCAGTAAAGGCTTCTTTGTTGATACATACAGTTCGCGTTGTTATAAAAATATTTCGGAAAATTATGAATTTCTTACTTTTCGATCAACATGTAACTGAAGACTCAGATCCATCAGATCCATTTGATACAGATTATTTTCCAGATAAAACTGAAGTTGAAAGTGATTTTTGATGATAGTGATGATTCCGACATCGAATAATTGTTACAAGATTTGAGAGAAGAAGCTATTTCGCGGTCACGTGTTTTATACAATTGAGTATTCGAAATATCCAATGCCTTTTGCTCGTTCTCGTGCACTAGATTCCCAACCAAGTAGTTTATTCATTTTTGTATACAATTTATATTCTACATATTAAGGCCAACAGCTTTTGCTGCGTCACATATTGCTGGTCCCTTGCCATAATTTTTGTTGTTCATCGAGTTATTCGAAATTGTATGATGTATGATGAATTTACAAGGAGTATGTCTGTATAAGACTGAATGGATTAATTTTCATATTGTCATAATGCGAACGCATTTTTGGGGGTTTTTTGATAGCTGGCGTTTGTCGCTCCAATGGTGAATCCATCGAAGAATTGTGGAATGATAGCCAATTATTTCTGTAGCAATGCCTCAGAAAATGTAAAAAACAATCAATCGCTGCCTTCGTTTTGACGATCGAGAAACCAGAAATAGTTTACGTGATAACAAAGCAAAAGGCGTTGATGTTTTGGACAAGCTTATTGGAAATTATCGTAGCAAAAGCAAAGGTTAATCGTTGGCCAGTGGCTGTTTTTTTTTTAATATGTTCGATGTGTCGGCTAGCAACGCATTTATTATTTACACAAAATTGGGCCTGGAGTGGAACATGTGTTGTCCGTATATTGAACTTCGCAAGGGTATGCCACGTGGTCAAAATGTTCGTGCAGTTGTTCGTGATGTTCAAAATTTACCAGAAGAACTGGCACCATCAGCATCAACGTCGCAGTCAACTTCGTTTCATTTGACACCACCTCCAAAACCAAAAACGAGGTCGTACAGTCGCACAGTGTTGGCTGTTATAAATTTGTGAATTATATTCGGCCTAATCATAGATATCATTGAATAATAAAGTGTTTTTTTTATTATTTTCTTTTTAATTTTTTTCCATTTTTCTCTGTTTTGTAGGTTCATTTCATTTTTGATCAAACCATCTTTTTCATTTAAAAAAAACTTATTGCAACTATTTACCTCTTAAAAACGAAACAGAAGAATAACACTGCGTAACAAAAATTAAAAAAAAAACCAGCCGTCATGATTTTGTTAATAGTTTTTATTAACATTAGTAGCAGACTTACGAACTGTGTTTTTACTTTTTTTGGATTGGCTCTAGTTCTTGAGATAAACGAAACTTAAGAAATTAATGAAAAAAAATTATATGACCCAGTTCCAGTTGCATTAATTTAATTATTCCTCAATAAGTTTGGTTATATGAATTATTAAACAAGTAATCTGAAATGTGTGTTGCTACACAATGGAAATAAACTTGCTTCGGTTCCAATCGGTCATAGTAACAAACTAAAAGAAGAATACGAAAACGTAAAAATTGCTTTAGCAAAGATTTTGTATGCACCACATAAGTGGTCAGTATGCTTGGACTTGAAGATGGTGAATTTTTTATTGGGCCAACAAAGTGGGTATACTAAATACCTCTGTTTTATATGTTTATGGGAAAGTCGTGCAAGAAATGAACATTGAATTAGAAAGGACTGGCCGGTGAGAGAAAATATGGAGGTAGGAACAGCAAATGTGATAAGCCGAGAAAAAATCATTCTTCCACCACTTCACATCAAGCTTGGGCTAATGAAACAGTTCATCAAAGCCCTTGATAAGACAGGTGACTGTTTCGAATATGTATGCAAAAAATTTCCAGTCCTTAGTATGGAAAAATTAAAAGCAGGAGTCTACGATGGTCCTCAAATTCGTACCCTTCTAAAAGACACTGAATTCTTAAACCATATGTCACAAATTGAATCTGAAACCTGGCTAAGCTTTGTTAATGTAGTCAAAAAATTTTTTGGGAAATCATAAATCACCAGACTATAGAAAACTAGTTGCTGATATGCTTCTCAATTTTCGCAAACTAGGAGCTAAAATGAGCATTAAATTACATTATTTACATAGTCATTTGGACAAATTCCCGGACAACCTAGGCGATTACAGTGAGGAACAAAGTGAACGGTTCCACCAGAACATAAAAATAATGGAAGAAAGATACCAAGGTCGATGGGACGACCACATGATGGCAGACTACTGCTGGGACTTAATACGGGATTGTCCTGAGCAACGACATCATAGGAGGTCCTACAGAAAAAGTTGTTTGTAATTTTTTTATTTTTATTTTTGTATTATTTTTATATAGGCAATAAAAATATAATTTAAATCCATATTGGTATTTTTAATTACGTTTTCTCGTGAAATATTTAAAAGTCTTTATCTGGAAAACTAGAGCCAATTCGACAAAACTGATATTATTTTCGTAATCAGCGCCTTCAACTTACCCTAAATCGACTTAAAAATCTCCGACCGCAAAAATTTTTTTCCGCAGTGTAATCTTACACTTATGGACTAAATTTGTGCACGGAAATAAGATCCAAACGAAGGTTATGTTACAGACCCAGCATAAACATGACTTTTTTTTTACGAAAATGGCTGTGTAAGGAGCAAATCGAATGCGCTTTTTATGCCTTTGTCTGGCACTGATAATTCTTAAAGCACACTGATGATCTCAATGGAATACAATAATAATTTGGCGCTTACACTATAAATTGATGTTTGGCCGAACTTCTCCTATAATTTGTGATGTGCGTCTTAATATTGTAAACTCCCAACGGCAAATGATTTTCATAGCAGAAATACACTACCGAGGCGCGATCGGTATTAGCAAAAACCTTTTCTATAATTTTTGATGTTATTTGCCGCGGCATAATTCGTACTGGAGGCATTTATCGTTAGGTGGCCAATAGATATGTTAAAGGCATTAGATATCAGAGATTTTTCGCGTAAAATCAGTATGTTATCGTTGTTACTATTTCCAATGAGTCTCAGATGAATAGGAGTTTTTAAATCACCCATAGATACCTAGATTAAAAAAAAAAAGTGTACTAATTTCATGTTCGTTTTCCTCCCTACTCATTCTACTCGTACTATGATTTAGATTTCACTCATTTTTCTTTGCCACCGGTAACAATTTTTCTGCATCGGTAAGCAACATTGCCGTTCTTTGTGCAGTAGCCAAAGATTTCTAACCCAACTACGCACGTACTTTTGTATCGATTTATATGCCCACTCTTTGCATCCTTTTCGTAGTAACTATATGTATGTACTATATGTGTGTATGTGCAATTGTATCAAACATTCTCGGCCCTTTGTTGCGTCATTCTCAAATGTGTTTTCATTATTTTTCCGCTTGGCTCACTAGGCTTGTCGGTTTCATTTCCGTTAGTAAATAGATGTGTAGGATATAGTAAATGGGATGATGCACGCATACAAACATAAATATTTATATATATATAGATAAATAAATTGTATAAAACAAGGGCGGAAAAGACCCTTTTCGCAAAAGCAAACAACTTTGGCAACCATCATCGATATGTACAGTTAAATATTTCACTCGCCGCTAATCCGTAAAAGACACCGTTGTGGCAGCGCTTGTTAGGACATCGTTTACGCCTTCGTTTGCGTCGCTGGCGCGGCATCACTAAAACAGATCCTTTGCAATTCATACAAGGGCTTTTGAAGTTGTTTAATAAATTGTATACACATACATACATACATACATACATACATGCGTATAATATCTATGTATGTATGTACATACATCTAACTAAATATAAATGTGTTTCCGAATCCGTTCGCATTAAATACTTAGCACCCTAAGTGCTGTACAAAGCGCAATTTGAAAGCAGGAAAAAAACATGGCTGGCTTCTTGTCAGTCTGTCACTCACAATGAACTCAACCCTCTCTATATGTCGTTATATTTGCTTTTTTTTAGCAAAATCATAACAGCTCCCGGTTTAGTGTAGGATTTAGTGCTACGAAATTCCGTCGCCATTTCATGAGCTCATAATTGGATAACTTTTCGAAATTCGTATTATTTTTAAAGTACCTACTCTTGGGAGCATTTTAAATACAACTGTGGTGGAAATTTGGAACCACCCGACATAGTAGATATTAGCCCAAAGCAATGTAATTTATGCGAATTTATTCTATGTCCTCTCCACGGCAGTTCTTTCTGTTTGCTATATAAATTTTTGTTAACTCTTTCAATTATTTTTGCCGTAATGTATTTTTTTTTTACTTCTAAGTAGGTAACAATTTTGCCCCTTCACATAAATATACAGGGTTTTTCAATAGGAACGCTACAAAAGTTGTTTTTAAATAAAACAAAAACAATTTAGGATATGAATTAAATTCTTTATTCCTGTGAAAGTACATTCGATGCCATTATATATGGAACTCGATTTCTTTTGCATGGGCACCACGGGCACGCCTGCAGAAGTCCAGATGCTGAACCCAATTTTCGACGGTTTTCAAGCATAAATCGGCCGATACTGCTGCAATTTCACGTTCGATATTCGTACGTAGTTCATCAATCGTCGCTGGCTTGTTGGCATAGACCATAGACTTGACGTAGCCCCACAGCAAATAATCTAACGGCGTCAAATCGCACGACCGAGGCGGCCAATTGACTGGGGCATTTCGTGAGGTAACACGATCACCAAACTTGGTTTTCAATAAATCGATTGTGACATTCGCTGTGTGGCTTGTGGCGCCGTCCTGTTGGAACCACACATTGTCCAAGTCCATATCATCCAATTCGGGCCAAAAATATTCGGTTATCATTGTGCGGTAGCGATTCCCATTCACAGTAACGTGCCGGTCTTGATCATCACGGAAGAAGTGCGGCCCATTGACGCCGCCGGCCCATAAACCGCACCAAACCGTAATTTTTTCGGGATGCAATGTTGAATCATGGAGTACGTGTGGATTGCTGCCTGTCCAATAACGCATATTTTGCTTATTGACGAAGCCATTCAGCCAGAAATTACGACGACCATAAATTGGACGTAGCGCTCTTTAAGTTGAGGCCATTGACTCCGAATTTCGGTAGTAAATTTTAATAATTTCGACTCGTTGTTGGATCGTATATCTTTCCATGATGAAATGGCGAACCTTACTGAAGAGAAATGTCAAAAGAACGGGCAAAAATATGGCGTCGTTTGCTGTCACTATCGGTCTACTTTTGTGCGTTATTATTTCAAAATTCTCATGTTTATCTTACTGAAGGCAGAAAACCCATTTCGCTCTCTCCTTTCTCTCAAAGCATCAAATATAGATGTTTGAATTATCAAGTGTTGAAACGCAAATCTCGGAGGGATATAATTCTGTGTTTAAGATAGCAACTTCCAAGTCCTGCCCTCACTTTTGACTTAAGGTTAGTATCAGTTTGTGTTATTCAGAAAATCAAGGGCCACCTATATCGCTTCATCTCGCAGTCTCTCACTGAGCTTAAGAATTTACAATGGGCTCGGACTCGATCCGTCAAAGAATACAGATACATTTTCAGATACTTTCTTCATATGTAACCTAATTTTCAGCGTATAATTACTTTAGTTTCAGACAGAGTTTAAAGATCGTTATAAGGCTTACAAGCTGATTAGCTTTTTCTTCTTAAATGGCGATTTTAACCATCTACAAAATTTTGGTAGGTAGTTTGGAGAGCAAAGTTAAGAGACTAAGTATTTCTCCAATTAGACTTTGCTACGCACAGGAGGTCTACTTTATTTTCTCATATCACCATTTAAGGAAAAACTTTTAGACGTATGTATCGTAAGACCGATGATATATTTATAGTAAAGCTTCTATTTGTCGAAAATGCACTTCACTTCCAGAGAAGACTTTTCTACTCTCCGAAATAAGGCTTATTTGAAAGAACAATTCTCCTTTCCCGCGGCTTTTAAGGTCAATAACACGCGATAATCAACACAGGCCAACAACTGATGTTCTGGTAATCTAAGTCTGTGCCTGAGCGATTCAATTATGCAGCGGGAATTGACGGACTTTTCCAGATTCGAAACCTTAAACTCCTGCCATAGCGGATGATATTGTTTAGCGCCAGTTAACAAAGTCGCTTTTGTTCTGCAGGAATATTAAATTCAGATATCGCAGCAGCTGATTTCCGTGCTATAGGAAGGGGCTTTAAAATCGACAAAGCGGTGTGGTATATCGATCCTCCTTTCACGGGTCTTCCTCAAGATTTGGCTTAATATGAATACTATGTAGATAATCTAGCAGGTCTAAAGGCACACTGACAAGGTACAACATCTATGTATAAAGAGCTAAGCGTCTGCCACTCTACCTAAACTAAAAATTCCAGTGGAACGTTTTCGCAGTGGCATCATTCTGGTACAAATTATCAATTATTTCAGTTTTTCTTCTAACTCACAAAAATTATCTTATCTACACTATTATCTACATACATACATAAATACATATGTAACTCCTTGTACATATCTCCCAAACATTTTTCCTTTATAATCAATACAAAAATTTTTCTCCCTTCTGACTTCAAATACGCCTGATCACATTTCAAGCATGGCGGCGACAATTTTTTTCCACTTTGTTGTCAAAGTACGAGTACACACAGTCACACACACACATACACACATGCATTTACATGCCCTGTCCAATGTATTTTGAGGGTTGCTTAGGTTGACTAATCCGTTAGACAGACTGCTTGACTGCCTCATTCGCTAGCCTGAGTGTTGGTTGGTGGTCGAAGTGTCTTGTTTGTCGATTGGTTGGTTGACAATTGGCGACATGGCGTTTGCTGGCACTGCCGTTGTACAGTGGGACAAAAAGTTTTGGGAAAGTTAAAATAAATCGCGTTTGAAAAAAAAAATCGATAATAAAATTTTAGCAGGTCGAGGACATGTTTCATATCAGTTTTTAAATAAATTTTAAAAGCCAAGCAAAATCTATAATTTTAAATATCGCAGAGTTGCAAAAAAAAAATGCAGTAGATTCAAAAAGCAAATGGCCCGCTTCAAGGCAAGGAAAATTTTATTTATAGACAATCTCGCACTGTAGGCATGAAAAATTTATTTTAAAAATTTCAGGAAATGCAAAATATGCTGCAGGGAATTTAAAGCATTTTTATGGTTTAACCCTTCTCTTCCTCCTTATTTATACCTTGACCCGATGTGGCTATTACTTGAGAATTAGAAATCATTCAACCTTCAGCTCACCAATAGTTCATCCGCGACCTCCGAGCTGACCTCCAACAGGGACTTCAAACGTTATATTCTTCAGTCTACACTTAAAAATAATCTAGATTGAAAACAACCAGCTACCAAAGGAAAGAAAATGGGAATGATATGTCGCTTAAGAAATATTTACTACCTTTCGAGAAAACAGATTTCATTTTTTATAAATTTTTATACATTTTGCAGAAACCTTTACTCAATCGATAGAAAATATCGCAAATTGTAGAAAAAGTTACATCAAAATAAGAAACATGTGTCTTAAGTCATTTTGTTTTTTTTCAGTTTCGACTCAAAGACCTCTCCTTGTCAAATACTAAGCTTTCTGAAATACCACTCTACCTCGACTAGCAGGAGAGATCAACGAAATGCTATAGATGGAAGGAGTTGTTAGGTTCTACGGTATATAAAATATGGTACCTCCTAAAACTTGCAGGAATGTTTAAGTAGCTACGCTATTCGATTGTCTCCTTAGCTTAGCAAAGTGACAAAAGATAATTAAATTTCATATGTTTGCGCATTTAGTGAATTTTCTCTCTATATGTGGCTGCTATAACTAGAAACTGAGATCTCCGATATCTTCCGTAGCTCCCATTTGTTTTTTTTTCCACTTCATTCTCTAAGTGAGGTTCGTACACCATTCTAATATAGTTCCACAAATATTGGTTTTCTTAATGCCACTGATTTCTAATTTTCCGCTCGCTATACCTGCCGCGACTCATTAAGTAAATTGAAATTCATGTCACCGCGTAAGCGACAAAACTCGGTGAATTTTCTTCACTAATATCTAAGCTACATACAACTCACCTCTTTTGCTTTGCAGCGTGTACACCGCTGTGCCGTCGCCTACGCGCTGCCGTTGAAGTGAAGTGCCAATTCAACTTTCTTAGCCAGCTTGTGGTTTCATATTTGCCTTTTCTAATTTGCATACAGCTATTTGAAGGTTTTTTGTTTTGTCGTTTTTTGTTTTTTTTTCATTTTTCATTTCCATTTTGTTGTGCTGCGCGCATTCAAATGTGCTTTCATTTGATATTTTGCTGAGTGATTTTTTTTCTTTTTATTTATTTTTTTTTTATTTCATTTCAATTTCTTCCATGCCACAGCTCTTCAATGTACCAATGAGAACTCTGACTACGGCTACGTCGCCGTCGCCGTCCGCAGGCGTGCTCCTCGTGTCAGTCATCATTCATTTACCACATTGCCCAGGCGAAGAAGATGAAGCATTGCAAAATAATGAAAACAGAAATGTATTACTTAAAATAAGAGTAATAAAAAGAAAGAAAATGCTATGGGGAGCAGCAGTTGTGAAGCGGAAAAAATGTCAACAGCTCCAATTAATTTGAAAAATTGACACAAAAGGCGCGCCTAACGTGCTACGCTGCTGGTATTTGTGTTCATGTCAACAGATCTTGGGTAATGGGTGGTGGCTTGGCGGTAACTGTGGCCATATGCACCTGGGCGGAAATGAAGTGATTTTGAATGGCGCTGCGCCCCACCAAGTAGGCGTGAGAAGAGGTGGCCGTTCGCCGCACCAGCAGCAGCAGCAGCAACTCAAGTATTTTCCATTTTATTTATTTCCTATGCTACACAAGCACATGCCATTCAAATCGAAGCTATTCGCCTCTATTTTCTTACTTTTTTTCTCTTGCTTGTGGGTGTTTTTTTTTTTTTATTTGGCTCGCACTCGACAGCGCACTAATTTGGTCGCCGCTTTTCGTGTTGCACAAAAGTTGAAGTGGCCGCAATGGCAATGGCTGGTAATTGCTAGCTGACTCCTCACGTCAAGTATTTAATTTCAATAATTATTTCGTATGCATTACGAAACGTAATTATGCTAACAACTCTAAACATAAGAAGGCAGAAAGAATGGAGGTAGAAAGGGGCACATCAGCACCGCTGGTCAAAATGGCGTAGCGAAGTAAGTACCTACAATATTTTCTAGTACAGCTCAGCGAATGTCACTTGAGCGCGCACAGCGCATGAATGCAATTTGGGTCCAATTGATTGGTTGGCTTGACTTTGATTGGAAAAGTATGAGCACATAGAAAAGGTATGGAAAAAAAACCGCAGAAAAAACAAAAGAAACTGAGTAGTCGAGAAAGTATTGATGCATATTTGCATTCAAAAATTACTCATAATTAATAAATTATTTTTGCGGGTTTTGAAAGTGGACACTTGAACTCTCCTCTGGACCGACCGCCAATTAAGGCGCTTGAAGTGCTTCTAACTAAGCGCGTTCTTAATAAATTAGTGCATGCTATTCTTTGATGTTGAAAAACCAGGTAATTAAATGGGCGCATTGAACACTGAATTGGAGCGTAGGTGAAGGAAATTATGTTAGATTTCCATGTGGCACAGCAAATACATTTGCATAGTTGAGTTGTAAACATAAAAACTTATTCGACCTTGGGCAGCTATAACACCGACGGCAGGAAGGCTACACTAAACTAAAGCCCACTCGCAGCGCACAGATTTGCATCAGAATGTTCCAGAGAGAATTCCGCAATCCCATTATCATGTATCCTCCTAGTTTTAAGACGTATCTAGACAGCTCTGCCACTGCGAGCATACTTCGCTAGAACTCTGAAGCCCATTGTTGGAGACAAATGCTTTGCACAAAAAGTGCTAAATGTATTTAAAGCCTTCCTCATCTCTTGCTTTGGTTCTCTCTTTTTATTTCTATTTTAATCCCACCAATTGCTGAAATCTTTCAACGTAAAAATTTTCCAGTTCTTCATTGATCGAATGCAGACCAAGTATCATTTAGTCTGCCCTATTTTGTATCTTTCCAGCAGTTTCTTCAACTAGTGAGTACCGGAAACCTAGATAGACTCAACTCTTCAAGCATTGTCTCAGGCACTTTCGTCTCACACACGTCTGCTTTGTCACTAACTGGGCATAATCGTTTTTTTCGGAATACATATCTTGAAAGCAGAAAGGTCTATCATAATAGTAGCCAGTTTTACAATCACTTCAAGTTCCTAGAACTCGACTGACAAAGCAACACAGTACTCTAGAAATCCGATAATGTACAAAGGTCTGACTCTGAACCATTTCCGATTTGCAATCGCTTCTGTTCGGTAAATGAAAAGTAGTGACCAAAGTGAGCTCATCTCTGTGCCTTTCAAGCATTAATACTAAAATAAATGAAAGGTAAAAACGGTCACTGTCCCTCTCCAGTATCTGAAGTGAAAGGCAACGAAGTTACGGATGAACTGACTAGAGGAAATTTATTTGCTGCTGTTCTACGACCAGAAATGAACACTTTGTGACCAAACCTCTACAGCGAAATAGAAATTGTTTATCGAGTTAAGGCTGAGTATTTTTATTCTCGTGGTTGGATTGTCGGCATTAAGCTCCGGCTACCGATTCAGATATTTCTTTTCTGTACTTCAAGGATCATTATATGTTCGAGTTTCAGACTCAGATTCATATTTGTCTTTTCGAATTATTTTTTCATGTAAAAGTTGACAGAATAGTTTAAGAGTCGACAAATTAGAAAGTTATCGAAAAATGTCCGGTTTATTTCTTAGACAAGGAATCCTTATTGCGGCCTGTCGAAAAAATCGGAATTATCAAACACTATCTAGGCTGGTCTACTTTCTCTTAGGTTCCTTCGACTGTCTTGCCGTCTTGAGTGTGGCGGACGGCTATGAGTTTTTAAAAGATTATAATTTAACTAAATTTTAGAGAAGCAAAAGGATGGGCAAAGAGTCTCAGTAACGATATCACAACGGGTCCTAGCAGGCCTAAGTGAGTATCCCTCCTGTAAAAGAATGAAGTCCGCCACTATCACCTTAAACTAAAAAATCCTATATTTTCTTAAGTTACCTACTCATCCAGCATTGTATGTATATTTTAAGTTCTCTATTATCCGCAATAAGGGAATTAAGGCTTCTCTCGTCTGATAGTCTTAACCAAGCATTTTTTAAAACAAAAATTAATTTTCTCAACCTAGACACTCTTTCGCAGTTTCGTAAGTATTTAAGTACACAAGATTTTTTCCAGTACTAACTGGTCTACTGATAGCCGCTCTTTAAGTAGCAGTAACCTTGAAAATGTGTAAAAAAATTTTTCGAAACTTAATATTAAAGAATATTTCTCTCATTAAGTTGTTGCTTAGATACTTAAGTTAGCCATTTAGGTAAAAATTGCATTAAGTACAACTCTGGAGAGAGAAAATTGTATTAAAATTTAAAAACACAAAACAGGGTTAAAAATACCACTTTACAGCTTCTTAAGGGCTTAAGTATACAAGCTAGTCCACAATTGTTAAATTAAGTGGTGATAAGAACTAGTAGAAGTCTTAAATAATCCCAACAATTCTTTCCGAAACCTAGAAGAATTAAAGATAATTTTTTTAAATATTCAGATACTTAAGTTCGTCACTTAAGTAAAACTCTGCAGAAAAATTATTTTATAAAAAATATTTAAAAATAATGCAAAATAAAATAGAAAGAAAGCGATTTTCACACGGCTAGCGTGGTTGAATACTTGGTTGGTAAAGTCTAGAAAGAAACAAGTCCAATGAGGAGTTGTGGTGATCTCCGAAATAGCAGCTATCACTTCTATCACTTTGAGAAATCAATGTTTATGTTATTCCATAATGAAACCGAACCACGAGCCCAATAAAATTACACTTGGCTCTCAAAATAGCTTTTTCAAATTTCTAAAGTGCTTAAGTAAACATTAAGCACACAAGGAAATTCCCAAGTGCAAATTTTTAGTACACCTAAAAATTCAAAAATTGTTTCCGATACTTAACAAAATATTTCGTTTCTTAAGTTATCGCTTAAGCACTTAAGTAAGTCACTTAAGTGAGAAGCACATGCAAAAGCTCTTAGATAAATATACATGCTTGTCTTTGTCAATCAAAAATTTTGCATGCAAATGCTTAAGTACTTAAGCATTGTCAATTAAGCAATTCTTAAAAAAAATATTTCAAGCATGCAACAAAAACTTGCTTTCCAATTTACACTCCTCATTGTTTTTTGTTTTTTTTTTTGAAAGAATACTAATATCCCCACTTCCTTAAGAAAACGCTTTAGTATCCACCTAATTAGCACCACGCCCTCCCATATATGGCAACTGCTTGCACCACATGAACTTTGACCCTTCAAGCGTGCCAAGCATGCACGAAACTCAAATCAAAGCTGCCACCAAAAGAAATTAGAGAAAATTTTTAATGAAAATGAAGCGAAATCTCAGCGCAAAGCTCTTACAAATTAGTCGCTCGAAATGTATGACCACATTAGTGCTGCAACGCCAGTTCTACATACTTTTTTTTTATGCTGCATGTGCGGAAAGAAACATATGTTGTTGCATGCTTTTTTTGTTGTTATATTTTTTGCATATATTTATGTGCACACTCGAGCAGATGTTGCTCGGATTGGATAAGCGAAAGAAAGCAAAAAAAAAAAAAACAAATTGTGTAATTAGAAAATGACATGTAACGCATTCGAGTGGAAGTACTCATGCATGCATTTACCTAAGTACATAAGTGCGCATATGCATATGAGAAATGAGAAGCTGACATTTTTTTTATTAATACATACAGAGAAATTGCCAGAGCAGTAAGCACTAATGGGTGTTAGATACATACGAGATTCTCGTATATTTATGCCCAAACATATTTATACTCTTGCACATGCATTTACTTATAAGCACACATGCACCAATATGGCCCACTTCAATTTATCAGCTTGCATTGACAAAGTCATTCGCCCTATCCTTTCGTTTCGGTGCTGACATGTTGCTCGACTTATTTCTCGTTTTTTTGTTTTTTTTTTTGTTTTGCTTTCGCCTTTGTTGCTTCTTTTCAACTTAGAATCTCTGTATGTATGCTTGGCTTATTGAATTCTAACGTCTGTCCTAATGATGTTGTTGTCATAGCACTCGAGCCTGTCAAGCATGTCGATGAAAGCCTATGACAATTGAAAGCACTCGCTCGGCTTAAGCCAAAAGCCCAAGAGGGTTGGCAGTCTGTACGGGCGTACGATGGAAAAAATGAAATTTTTAGATGAAAAAATAAAGGACGAGTTGAAAATGTTTAACAAAATACGTTAGAGAAATTTTCTTTAAAGCACAACTATTGGCAACAGAAGAGTACAGTGAAACTTGGAAAGCGTATGTGATAAGGTGTAGATACCTGGGTAACAAAGTCCAAACTCTGAATGCTCGAAAAGCACAACTAAGGTAATGAATGATATTATCCAATATTTCTGTTAACACTCTCTCTAACCTACTGCCCCGGCACCGGATACATGCCCACCCAAATAAGCTGTGGTCTTAAACAAAACCTTGCTTTTAAACGGTTCAGTTGTAGATTACAGCGGGGATTCATTTTCTTATCTGGTACGACAACTGTTTGTCGTCATGTGTCCAGAGCTCAATAAACAACGCCAATTCCCATTATCATTTTCGAAGTTTAGCCAGTTATTCGCACAAAGTGTAAACTGGTTCTTCTGCACTTGGCCCGTCCATTGTGTTCGTGGACGCACTTCCTGTCGTCATACACCCAGGGCTGCCGAATCCAAGGATCTCTTTTCACTGGCGCATCGCGAGCAGAGCCGTTTTAGTATATTAGTTCTCCCGAAAGTCTCTAAACCCTCAAAAAGTTTGATCGATATCGCACATGCTTCTGTGGGAGATTTGTAGCTATTGCCTATCGCGTCGAAGAGTTATTCCACCCAATATTTTTTTTTGTTGGATTTTAATTAGATAAAGTCCTTTAAAACTTCGAAGGACGTGGGTCCAAAATATGCGAAGATGATTTGTGTGTTGACAGAAGGTACTTCGTTTTGTACTCGCTCTCCTCTAAACCAATCTCTGCTGCCCCCTGCTCTAAGCTAATGGGTACTAAACTCACTGCCCTCGTGTTCTCAATACCGTAAATGCTACCAGCAATTGAGCTCTGGTCAATGCTGCTTTTTACAGTTCGTCGTTGTTTTTAAGTCGCATGCTGTGGTATATAGGGACTTTTGGGGTGTATGACCCAGATTCTTCTTCATCTAACGCACTAGACAGGGTTGCCCGGTATTGATACCGTTTATTTTCTATCTTATTTTATCACAGAATTATCGAACGCCATTCCTACATGCCAACTTCTCAAACTCTTCGGACTGGCGGCTTTCCGCCTCTGGAAAATGCGCCTAGCTTCTCTTCCTTTACCCAATATCGCTTGATTGTGAAATGAAAAAATTTTCATATTATATTTCTTTTTATGCTTCATATACTTAGACCTTTTGGCCAATCCAGTTAACTATTTACCTGCGACCGTGGATAGACCGTGGAGTGCGACCAATATTGTAGTGGTGTACGTGGAATTTTTTATCACAAAGCCAATTTCGAAGTAAAGCTACTGAGCTACTGAGCTACTGAGTACGACTTCGTAAATTTCACGATTTCACTTTCTACTCTCCTGAGAAGCGTATACATTTTAGACCATTAGCCACGAATATATTTTGTAAGGCGATATCTCGCCCCTTATACCAAATATCCAAGACAACTTCCGACTTCCTCATGAAAACCAACAAATCTGTAGGCGCAACTTTTTATGCATAGAAATGTAGATGTATATAAAGTCATTTTATTATTTCTCCAGATATTCCCGGCTTTCCATCTGAATAGATAGACCCCTATGATGCAGGTGCAAAGGCAGTAGAAACTGGACTGTAAGGTACTCTATGAGATGTCTGATTTTAGTACTAGCGAAATAAATTTTCTAAGTTCCGAGAAGTTAAGATTAGTAGTACCACCATGATTTCTACCTTTTTAGGCTTTTTGGTTATTATTGATGATTCTTCCGACAGAATATGATGATATTTATGAAACAAATTTGTGGCATTCTTAGCCAGGTTGGTAAGGCGACAAACTGATTTGGGTTCTGTACAATCTACAGTATCGTTTTTCGTTCTGTGCTTTGGGATTATGGAATCTCGTACCAACGTAAATAATATTATTTTTCACTTCATCTCTCACATATTTTGGGACTTCATCTGCGACCAGAGATGCATTCAATTTGTTCTGCTTCCAGGAACCCTATTCTCTGCGCCCACAAAATCTATAAATCTTGTGCTTGAGCTACAACAGGCGGTGGCTAGATCAACATAGCATAACGCGGCATCAATGGTAGCCATATCTAAACGGCGCACAATTTTATTCTAAGGTCGCTCTAACCTTAAAAGATCGCTGATTGTGGTTATGCCTTCTCGTGACTTAGTACAACTAACTGTTTTCTTTAAATAAATAAATACATTCTCGCATATGTACACAAATTTGGCAGCAGACTCGATAAGTAATCTGTTTCATCTTTTCCCTCGACAGCCTGTTTTCATTACTTTCTCTCCGCTCTGTATACGAGTGCGCCACTAACAATGGCAACAATTTGAAAAGTTGTCAGCTTTTTGTCAACATGTATTTCAATGCAGCTTTTTTCCATTGTCTGCATTTGTACGCAGTTTTGAAATTTTTTTTTCACCGAATTTTCTTCGCCATTTTTCATCATCTTTTCTGGCATCTTTTTTTCGTTTTATGTTTTTTTTTGCTTTGTTCTTGTTGCTCTTATTTTGCTGCTTCTATTGGGAATTTCTTCGTATTTTGCTTTGTGCACAGAGAGTGTAAAACGAGGCGTAAAGAAAAATAAAAATATTGATAAAACTTACGAAAAGAAAAAGATATTAAATGCATGGGTGGATGGAGCGGAGTTGGTATCTAAAGAAGAAGGCAAGTATTTTCTTTACATAAAGGTGTACGTATGTACCTCGGTAAACAAATGTATAGTTGTATCCAATACAGCTAAGTGTACATATGTATGTATGTAATATTTTCTTTCCGAATTGTTTTGACTTTTTTCAATTTCTTTGAATGCAAGTCGGTTTGCGTTGATGTCACCCACGTACCAAAATGAGTCTTATGAACAAAAGCAAAGAAGTTGTATCAAGGGAAATACGTAGAAGAAGTTTTCTATAGAAAGTTTTTTACAGTACATTTGTACTATGTATGCAAATATATACCACACTTAGAAAAAAACAAACAAACAAGAAAAATTTGAAAAAGTTTCGATTTTATAACGCGAGCCGCAATCAGCAAAAGAAGCAGTAAAGGAAACTGAGAACCTTTTTTCTAATCATTTAAAGCGAAACGGCTTTCGTAATCGATTTAGTATTAATTTTTATAATTCTATGGAATAAGTTTGTAGTAAGAAATGAAGAAAATAAATAGTCTAGTTGGGTAATAAACAGGACAGTTGGTATCTTCAATGCAGCTTCCAAAGTAGAGATATTAATAAAAAAAAATGGCTTGCTTGAAAGGGTCTGTTTAAAAAAACACTTCAATTTTCCGACTGTAGATTTGGTAGGTATAAGAATAGGTCGTGAAATATATTTTATGCTTGCGAGAGGGTTGCCACCTGTTTGGAAAGTCAAATTTAATTAAAATATTGACAAGTTAAATGAAATATTAAAATATGGGTATCAAGCGGTTCGTCTCGTTTCATCCATATATTTTGAAGAGAGTTGCCACCTGTTCGGATTTAATTAAATTATTCAGAAGTATACACAATATTAAAATATGGGTATCAAACGGATCGTTTCGCTGAGAAAAAAGTTTATAGCTAGCTACGAATTGAAGAGGGCTGCCACCTGTTTGAAGAAACTCCTTTAATTAAAATATGCACGAGTTATATAAAATATTAAAATATGGGTATCAAACGGATCGTTTCGCTGAGAAAAAGGTTTATAGCTAGCTACGATTTGAAGAGGGCTGCCACCTGCATGAGAAGTCGAATTTATTTTAAAGACGCTTCATCTCGGTGAAGAGAGTTGTCACCTGTTTGAAAAGTCGAATTTAATTAAATTATACACAAGTTATATGAAATGCGAAAATATGAATGCTAAACTGGGGAAATCTTGTGGCATAAGAGGGTTACCACCTGTTTGAAAAGTCGAATTCAATTCAATTATACACCAGTTAAGTGAAATAGTAAAATATAAGTATCAAACGGTCCGTTGATGAGGTTTAAAGCTGGCAATATTTTGAAGAAGGTTGCCACCTGCTTGAAAAGTCAAATTTAATAAAAAATATATACAAGTTATATAAAGTGGTAAAATAGGGGTATCGAACCATGTGTTTCACTCTCGGAAAGTTTATAAGTATATTTTGAAAAGGGTTACCACCCGTTATAAAAGTTGAAATTAATTAGATTATACACCAGGATATAAAATATTAAAACAGAAGTGCCAAACTGTTCGTCGCTGCGAGAATAAAGTCTATATCTAAGTCCTATATTTTTGAGAGGGTTGCCACCTATTAAATGTAACAGAAGCCGGAATGTGTTTTCTGGTTTTATATGCAAGGCCACTCGGGTTTTTCTAGTTTTTTTTTTTTATAAAAGTGTAGCTCATCTTAAATACATTTCAGACTTTGTGCAAAATTTAGAGAAATTTTTTAATATTTTTATTGTAGAAAATTTTTACGTAAATTTGCAGTATTGGTAAGATTTTATTTTTATTAACACGATTTTTTTTAATCATTTCTGAAAAAAAAGTACACACTACTACTACGCAAAAAGCGAGAATATTGATTGACCCGATCGCTGGCGAGTGTCGTTTTTTTTGTTGTTGTTTATATGAACCCTGTGGCTCTACAAAATTGGTAACAATCTATTGTAATTGGAGTTTTTTTGACAACGAGTGGTTTTATTGTAAATAGACGTCGATGGATTTTGGCTATCACAGGAGAGTGATTCAACGCCATTTCCCAATGTTCGCCCACCGCAATATGATCTGCTTAATTTCGAATTTTTTTATACGGATGTTGCTACGCAGCCTGATGGAACTTTCTTTATTGAAGCCTGCCGCAAGGTTTCGAACCTTGGCAAACTAACTCAGGCATCTGCCCAGAGGTCGAAATTTTCGCGCTGTAGTACTAAAGATCCCTTGTCTTGTCATCTACTTGTTTTAATATCGATAGGGGAGTGGCAACCATAAGAAATTCATTGATTTGCTTTGGTCGGAACTCATTTTTGTCAACATGGTGGCAAAACTGAGTGACGAGAGTGAATGAAAATGCATAGTTAGTGCCGAAGTGTTTCACCAACGACACGTCTGAAGCCGAAGCCGAATTTGAATTTTCGCTCCTTTACATGACAAATGCAATTCGTAGGTGTTGCAAATTCCGATTAAATTTTTTTCTTGTCCCGTCCAACGTATCTCTTCGGTGGCGATGATGCTAAATTTGACTAAATATTACCACTACAAGAACCAGTCTCCATCTTTCTTATTAAAAGACTAGACATTCGAGGTGATTGTGAAAGGGTAGGTGAATTTATTTAATGTGTAAGCAAAATATTGACGCTACTTAACGCTAATCCTCGGAAAATATCCTTTTCCATGTCGCAGCGGCTTATTAACTCTTTAAACTGTTTGTATCCGCTTCAGCAGCAAATGCTTTGGAAAAAAATCAATTGTCGCAATTGTAAAAAATGTCCGTGTCTTTGATGAAATGTATCCTTTACTTAGAAATTTTTGCAAACAATACAAGAAATCTTTTTCCAAACAATTTAACAACAAACTATTAGCAAAGTAAAGTACAGTAGTAGATCGTATCGTGAAATCGAAAAAGAGAGAGAGGCAAGCACACAGTAGTATAGATTGGTAAGATCAAACGAAGACGATTTGTGCAGCACCTGCCTGAGGCGCCTGCCTTGCGCAGCTCATAGCGATCGTTGAGTTGAATGGCAAGCATTGTTTGTTTGTGTTGTTGTAACAAAACAATTATTGCAGTTACATATTTTTGTAGCATTATCATTCGATCAGCCTTTGTTGGCTTTGTGTATTTTGCATTCCCGCACAAAACGCAACGTGGCATACAAAGGAACAGGATTGAGAGAATCCCAAGCGGTGGGGGAAGATCGTCTGTAGATACAGAGAAGAAAAGGAAAAGTAAAAGAAAATAATTTTTGCGATTTCAAGCGCGCTTTGAATTTTCTGAAATTTACGCAATTATTATTTTCGATTGAGTTCTGGCTAAGAAAAAAAAAAGAAAGAACATTTTTCCAGCTGCAAATTTTCCGATTGCTGCTAGAAAAATTAAAAGTTTGAAAAACAACATTCCTCGCTAATTTCATGCACTCAACAAAAAAACCCTTGTCTGTATTGAAGAAAAACAGTTATCAAAAGAAGGAAAGGTGGGAATGAAATGGTGCTAAAACAATTAGAGGAAGTATTGTCTTCGGTCCTGCCGAAGCATTCATACCATTTATGATTGCAAAAAAAAATGTAATTTTGATAACTGAATTATTAGCGTAAAAATATTCAATTATAAAAAAGTATTTATTTTTCTCATATAGAATTAAATTCAATAAAATAAATTTTATTTTTCTAGATAATTTACAACTGGAAATGTAAATAATATTAAGTCCTAGAACTAAAAACTCATGGTCATTGTTACAAATTTTATCGCACTTGTACTGCAGAAAAGCTCGTCAATAACTAAGCAATAACAGTTTTTTGTTTCGTAGTATGAAAATTTTCTAGCAATAAATGTCGTCTAAGGTGGCTCAAACGCAAGGAATGCCAAAAATATTCGAATGGAATGGAAACGAAGTGAATTAGGCCGCAAATCCGCAATTGGGTTTCCAAGCACTCAGGCATAGTTGCTCATTGCACTTAAGGCAAGCCCCGGGAGAGAATGAAGGAAATGAGGGATGGGGAAGCAGGACAAGTGGTGGCGATTGGACTTCTTTCTCCTCGTCAAATCTTCCATACTCTTTGATGAATCTGAGAAGCTTGCCGAGGGATATAGAATGAATATTTTCCATTCTCAAAATATCTGACCCAAATAAACTCAATCCTAATCTAGCAAAAGCAGAACAGAGACAGAGGAAAGAAATTTTCTGTGCTATCCTCATCCTTCAGGCAAGTTGATCACATCGGATCATTCATGATGATTATGGTGAGCATCTGTTATCCCTATAGATTGTGTTCTGTTATCAAGCGTAATCTCTTACTTCTCTGTCTTAGAAGGAAAGTCGCCACCACCCTGTTTCACCTGACCGTCCCTACTATGCTTGGCCGTATAATTGGCTGCAGTTCAGTGGAATCTGTCACGAACTCGCAATTAGCCCCAATTCGTGAGCCAGTTCTTTACCTTGAACACGCCAGTGTGCCGGCATCCACATGTGTTCAAGCTTACTCTACTTTCCAACACTTCATTTTCAGCATCAACTTAGTTTCTCGGACCATTTGTGAAGATGTGAGACTAATCTCTAAGGCCATTAGTGCTGCTTGGCTTTCACTACAGACTCTGATTTAATATCCACCTCCTCCACCTTTCGCCAATTATTTAGTCCGCTGCCATAAGTATAGCAAATAGCTCCGATTGGAAACCCGTTCCCATTGCACCTAAGGCAAAAAATCATCTGAAACTACCGCTCAAGTTCCAACCAGCTCTAGTTCCATTTTCTGCCTGGGAGCCGTCAGTGTAAAAAATCAATTTATCATTTGGGGCCAATACCAAGGGATGCTGCTCTAACAACCTTCCAAATAAGTTTCTCTGTCCGGAGTTCCCATCGGCGTACAACAACCCAAAAAAAAAACAAGTATAATCATTCAAGGGTAGCAAGTCCGACAAGGCATTTAGAGCCGTTTCTGATGTCGTGCTCATGGCGACCGTAATGCTTACACACACGCACCACTACAGCCGGTTTAACGCAAAAACTGTGGATTTAGCTATGGTTCTAGGCCACCAGACTGCAACAGAATACGTGATGGTTGGTCCAATTAGAGCTGTGTATACCCAAAGTACCACAGGTGCTCTCAGATCCCATTTATTACTAAAGGGTTTTCCGACACTGTACAACAACTTTTAATGCTCGATTTAACTTCGGTCTGACATGAATTTTTCTAGTAATTTTTCTATCGAGACCTTCCAATTTTCTTTTGCTCGTAAACAATACAAGGGTTGTATTGCTGGGGTTGATAGAAATAGCCTGCGAAGTGCACCACACATCAATCTTATCAAGGAGTCTCCGCGTTTTCTACAGGTCTCCTGGAGTGATCTTCCTGACGCTAATAAATATTAGTCTCCTACCAAAATCTCTTCTCGATAATTTTCGCAGTCGACCTTGTATGAATGAAAAGTAAATAAGTAAGATGTTGTAAAGCAAATTGAGGGACCTACAGTTTTACGCCAACTCCGAACGGCGAATGTTTTTTTTGTGAGAAGTTTTTGAAGTGAAACTTCTTTGCGCTCATTGGGCTGTAATTCCAATATCGAATGAAACGAAAAAGCGACAGGAAAAGGGAGGGAATGGCGAGCGTGGTGGCAGCCGGACGGAGGGAGACATGGGAGAGGAATAAAAACGCGACAGATTCGGAGTAGGAAAAAACGAGAGAAGGGTAGCAAAGCGGACGGAGTGCGGCAGTGATTGTTCTCTACATCACTTCGAACCAGAGAATTAACGATATAATAAAATTCATACATAGAGCATAAGAGGGAGTATATCCCTCTGGTGCAGCAGAATTAGGAGAAGATTTGCACACTATGCCAATGATTTTAAGCGGTGATTTTAATGTCAATTTTGCCTTGGAAGAAGCTCAACCACTTGTACAATTTTTAGAAAGTAAATTTAATTTAAAAATGCATAATAATCCCAAAGACTCAACAACCAGATCAGGCATGACAATAGATGCAATTTTCTCAAGATATTCAAATAATTTACAATCACGAATTTTCATTTCATATTTTTCATACCACAAATCAATTGTATCTTTTCTTGAACATGAAAGTATGGAAGTGTATGAATAGATTCTTTTATAAATGGAGGCGAAAACATCAACTATCTTTTTTCATTAACCTAACACCCATAAAAATTCCAAAATAATGAATAGTGGCTTCTGTTATCGGGGAAATATTTCTATCTCATGAAAACATGCTGGCTAGGGTGAGTATTTTCATTTCAAGTGCCCATCGAAAGCCATGAAGTTTCACTTCTAGCGCCTAGCTTTCTAGGCTGACATTTTTTTTGTCATAGCAAAAATACAGTCGCAGGTTTGCCATTGCCTGCCGAGGGGCGACCACTATTAGAAAAAACTTTTTCTATAATTTTTGATGTTACTAGCCCCGGACAGGATTGGAGCACGGTACCTACCGAATGAAGCGCGCACAAGCTACACACTCGGCTACGGCGGTAAATATCTTAGAAAATTTTACGGTTTTAGCTTTTTAAATATAGGCGCTTTAAAGTAACACCCTATATCTTAGCAATCAGTTGTATGGGAGCTATGAGGTCTAGTGATACGAACTTGATGATTTTCCTCGGATAATAGAAAAATAAGGTCAGATTTGTAAAGCATATGGCATAGGGATTATATCGATATATTACAGCTTTGTTTTGAGCGAATCCTTGCCAATGATTTTTTGATGCGAAAAAATCAAAATAACAATTATTTTCAGTCCCTGATGTTTATAGATCATCGCTGTTTATCGATATGCAAAATATATTCAAATATTTTTCGAAAATTTCTCACCTCAAAATTCATAACGGACTTTTGTTAAAAAAAAAATTGATGTGTTAGTATGCGTGCATTTGTTTTATATATTTAGACAGAAGACACATTCTTCTTGCGCTTGCCACACATCCTTTGGTTTTTGCAAAGCCACGCTGCTGTTATCCATGTCTTTCCCAACTTTGAGATAAATTTTTTTTTATTACGAGTATTGCATTTTTGTGTGTGTATCGTTGCGGCATGTCGTAATATTTATTTAAGCCGCGAGTGTTAACTGAGTGAGCGCTGTACCTTTTCATTCTGTTTTGTTTTTTTTTTTTTAATTTTTTTTTTCATACATATATCTAACTATCTATGCATGTGTGTATGTGTATGTGTGTACCCACATTCTTTACATGCCTTGTTTTGCTTTGTGCTCGACTGCGCATTCGATTGTCGATTGTTGAATTTCGTTTGCGTTTGGGTGCCGCGAACTATTTAGTTCTAAATGTATTTATTTTTTTCTTCTTTTACTTTAGTAGTGATTTTTGTTGATTATGAGTACGCTCCATTGCCGCAAACAATAGGCAGGATACAGCAATGCGAACAGGATAGCACCCTTGAGCCGCAAGCAAGGCAATTGTCTGTCTGTCTGTCTGTCTGTCTGTCTGTCTGTCGATCTGCCTGTTCGTACTACTGCCGAATTCTGCATATGCAGTTGCGCAATCAAAACCAAGCAATGGTATAAAAAAAAAATAAAATGTTATGTAGCACAAAAACAGAAAGTAAACTAGCAGCGAAAAGAATAAAATGAAATGAAATGAATCGCGGCTTGAAATAATAAAACAATCATTTTATTCAGATCTGTATTTCGTAAGGGAAATTTTAGATAAGCGCAAATAAAATACTGAAAACAATACTGAAGATGCGCTATACGCGTTAGACAAGATAATCTGTGCTATTTAACCACTCAAGCAACTCGGTCAGAGTATGTGTTATACTCGGCATCGGTATACAGCTGTTGCGAGTCAACTATGAACCTAAACAAGATTTCTTTAGAGCTAAAATTTTAGATATAATTGATTACGAAAATTGTTTAATAGCAATAACTCTAGGTACTCGTTTCATTAAAATGACGTTGACTCTTTTTCAAAGAGAAAATCAAAACAAAACTAGAGTCTATCCCCAGGCGCCAAATTATTTTAAATTCTCAGAACTTCGTCAAATTTCACGTGAATTCCGCGTAATTTGAATTTATGTAGAGCGTATCACTGAATAAATTAATGCGTGCATTGAAAAATGCTGTACAAAAAAGGTTGGAAAAAGAAAAATTAGCTTGGACAAGTAGCACCGAAAAACCGCTCAAACGTCGATGAGTTGAAACAGCATTTCATATCTAGTGAGCACATTTGAGAGATCACTGCCTTCCTAGACATCGCGGATGCTATAATCTCACCACTGACGAAAGTGGAGCTAAGCAAATCACTTACCTTGTTTATCGAACGAATGCTATTCAATCGGGAAGTAAGCGCAGGTTTGGTCATATGTACGCTTTAGGGGGGAGTAATCTTATCGCTTCTATGGAACATAACAGTAGGCAGTCTTCACAAGGAACTTGAAAGTATTGGAGGGACAATAATCGTTTATGCCAATGATATTTTATTAGCAATCTCAGCCAAACACCCTTCTACTCTGACTGATCTATTTCAAACTCCCACTCTCTCTCTCAACAAACTCTCTCAGTGGTGCAACAGGCGAGAACTGGGAATAAATCCCTATAAAGACGGGCCTGGTGCACTTCACTAGGCAACATAAAACTGCAGATCTCGAACATATAACTCTAGGAGGTGAGACTCTCTTAGTAAAGGGAGAGTTCAAATATTTTGGATGGGGAACTAAATTGGGGAAAATTAAGAGAGTATGCAAAGCAACGATAATACTATACTCTCGAAGCATGTTAATTGGAAGAAGGTGGGTATGGAATCCAAAATAATAAACTGACTTAGACCAATTCTCTATTAGGGCATAGTGGTGTGGTGGAATATCCTAGTGAAAAACTTAACTAGGGGTAAACTTAAGAAAGATGGGCAAAGTCCAAAGGCTTTCATCCATACTCATAACGGTTGCGATGCAACAGCATACTCGTACAAGGCACGGCCTATAGAACTTACTGTGCCGGTAGACCTACATGACAAGTAGAAAGCAAGCGCTGCGGCATTTCGACGGAATACTCTAAACACGTGGTCAAATACTGATTATGGTCATGGCAGAAGACTTCTCGTGGCATTCTCGGTGCATCCTCGGTTGGTGGACTAAGAACTGCCGACCACTACTCTCACTACAGCGTTTACGACCCATCTACCCACAAGCGAATGTTCAAAATTGCAAATGGTTTTGATTTGGACATGATTTTCGCAAACCTCCGCTCGTTTTCTTCCATGCTCACATGCTATAGATCTTTTAACCGCTTGTGGAGAGATTGGCACGTGCCCTTTCATTTCCTTCTCACACTTCTGTCCGGAGCTCAAGAAATATGCACTGTATTGGCTCAGCGAGATTTCCTTGCTCCCATCAACGATCTTTAGGTAATTGCTATGCAAAATCAGGGCCTTGATTGCTGCTGCCAGACTGTCGATGTTGGTGTTAACCGTATAGCTTATTGAATATCTAATAACAGCCCAGCCGCGTTCTTCATGGTCGGGATAATTGAAATATACTACAGTGGTCCGGCAGCTTATAAGACCTACTGTGCATTCTAGCTCCGCAGCTTCAACTCCCTTATCTATTTTGGAACCATCGGCGTATTTGTGTGTCGTACATCTTTTAATCTTCACAACCCCTGCGCGTACTATCGGCCTGTATCAGAGACCCATTGAAGCTCAGCTATCAGGGATCGAGTGGTCAGTTCGCTAAACTATGCTATACTGCTATGGCCGTATGTTTAGAATTCAAACGCAAAACTTCTAGTTAGAAGGTTAGCCATTGGTGTGGAGACAAATATAAAGTGTGTTAAAAGAGACAATCCAAAAATCTGTATGACACCCACTGAGTATGTTCGTCTGCTGATGATAGACCTGTGAATTAATTTAAATGATCCACATTTTTAAGTAGTTAAACTTCTTTAACAATGAGTTTCTAGCAAAAGCTAACAAGTTAGCGATCGCAATATACTACAATGCCGTAGTCAATGCTTTTCTATATGAAGTTAGTTACAGAATATTCATTTCGAATCGACAAACTTTTATCGCCTACAAAAATCTACAAAATCTCTAACGTAAGATAAGAGTTAATTAATGTGGAAAATTTCTGTAATATCTAAGAAATCAGCGTACTGAGCTCCGAAGTAGAAAAACGAGTAAAGTCCACTTTATACTGCGGATTAACTATTCTCCGAAAAATCTAAATCTTTGAAGTTCACAATATTTTCGTAAGTTAGTCAATTCAACTACTATAACTTTGTCACCACAATTGAAATTATAAAGGGTCTTGCAATAGGGACGCTACAAAAGTAGACCGATAGTGACAGCAAACGACGCCATATTTTTCCCACTCTTTGACATTTATCTTCAGTGAGGTTTGCCATTTCATCATGGAAAGATATACGATCCAACAACGAGTCGAAATTATTAATATTTACTACCGAAATTCGGAGTCAATGGCCTCAACTGTGAATGGGAATCGCTACCGCTCAATGATAACCGAATATTTTTGACCCGAGTTGGATGATATGGACTTGGAAAATATGTGGTTCCAACAGGACGGCGCCACAAGCCACACAGCGAATGTCACAATCGATTTATTGGAAACCAAGTTTGGTGAACGTGTTATCTCACGAAATGGCCCAGTCAATTGGCCGCCTCGGTCGTGCGATTTGACGCCGTTAGACTATTTCCTGTGGGCTACGTCAAGTCTATGGTCTATGCCAACAAGCCAGCGACGATTGATGAACTTCGTAGGAATATCGAACGTGAAATTGCAGCAGTATCGGCCGATTTATGCTTGAAACCCGTCGAAAATTGGGTTCAGCGTCTGGACTTCTGCAAGCGTGCCCGTAGTGCCCATGCAAAAGAAATCGAGTTCCATACATAATGGTATCGAATGTACTTTGACAGGAATAAAGAATTTAATTCATATCCCAAACCGTTTTGGTTTTATTTAAAAAAAACTTTTGTAGCGTTCCTATTGCAAGGCCCGATACATAAGTAGTACCCGGGGATTTTTCTAAAATACGGCAATGTAAAAGGTAAGTAGAATCAAACGCAACTTTTTTTATAGCCGAGTTCTCTACCTCTATAATTTTAATTGGCAAAAACATCGAGTAGTATTGGGTATCGGTAAACATAAGGATCATTTCTACAGAATCTACTTTACCCATGTAGAACTCTATTTATTCAGAAAAGTTCGTGGCAAAGTTAGGCAAAAAGGGAGTTCCGGCATAGTTGTTATTTGAAATCCCATTGGACATCAGATGAGACACTTCAATGGTACCTCAGAAAACTGAATCTCCGATTCCCTCGCCCCTCACATTCAATCATTTAGCTCTACATACTATAACACATTCTCTACCCAAAATCAAAAGCAAAAATTTCCTAGGGTTATGTCATTTGCTTCAAATGAAAAGATAAATGTTCTTTCAACCACTTCCAAACCACTTCAAAGTCTGCTTTCGAAATTTTATATCTGATCGCGTAATAATTTATTCAAAATGGTATCCAGTATATTGCAGACATCTGCTGCGCGCAACATCAATCACTTCTTCTGTAGTTTAATTTCTATGGCTTGTGTCCATGCCAACGCCCTTCTACGAATATGCTCGCCATTTGCAATTACTTATGCACTTTGTAAGTTTCCTTTTGCCACACCAACACCACCACCCTAGAGATAAAATGAGAGGCGCTTGATTGAAAAGGATATGCAACTAAATTAAAAGCGACAAATGTGGCGTTCAAGCGGAATTGTGGCAAGTGAAAAGTGATAGGCAAAACGTGTGCACGTGACGCGTCCCTTTTTGTTCCTTTTTTGTTTTTTTTTTTTTGGCTATTTGGAAATTAAACAGCAAGAAGAATGAAAGGGAATTACAAAATAAATTGAAATGGATGGCGGCTGATTGATTTTAGAGAAAAATGAAAGCGGACTTTGGCGTTGAAGCGAAGTGTAGAAGAAAAAGCAGAACAGTAGAGATGATATGCAGCGGGGTGAGAGTGTTGCAAGTTGGTGGAGGTCGACAAGAAGTACTGAAAAACTGATGTTAAAAATTTATAGCAAAAAATACGAAATTACTGTTAACATTTTTCCCAAATACTTTTTATACGAAACTGATTTCAATACTCGTAAATACAGCAGAAATCCAAAAGAGTGAGCTTTGCATTCTAACTTCGATCTATGCCAGCCAGTGATGGAAAACTTGCTACACTCACATCTTTCTCAGCTCTGTTCTAGGCAAAACCTACTTTTGGTAAACTCGCTTGAATTGAGGTACAATTAATTTTTTTGCTATATAAAATATGGTTAGAAAAATTCGTACAAATATTTTGAATTAATATCTGGAAATGATATAAAAATCGTTCGGGCTGGGCACCCTTGACGAGGCCTGTCCGAACAAATAGAATATGTGGGTTCGCTTAGCTACATACAGTCTGCTATTGGACAGCTTCAGGACAACTACTAGTCAGCTTAGCGCGCGCTATATCAAAACTTTAGGTTAGACGACAGTCGCTAGTGCAAAGAACGTTGATTACAAAGAAGTAGCATACTTTCACCGGATATGGTTCTTTGCCCTAGTGGAACTTAATTAGACCTTAAAAATCACAAAATATCGATCAAATATGATCGGAAAAATTTAAATCCAAGAATCGAAAAAATAAAAGTCACAATCGATCAAATTTTATCAAAAAATTACAATTAAAAAAACCGTTAAAAAATTTTATCGGAAAAATAAAAATCACAAAAAAAGTATCAAATGTTATTGAAAATTAAAAAATCAGCAAATAACGATTATGCAATGATTTAGAAAAAGTCTTCAAAATAAAAATAAGAACAGATTTGGATAGCATATGGGATCTTTTGCCAGTTGGTTGCAAATAATAGGCATAATATTGCGAAATATTTTGGTCGATATCTAAAAATATAAAGAATTTTATGATTCCGATGGAAAAACAGTACCGATTTTTTTTTTTTTTTTTTTTTTTTTGTATGGGGAGTGATGTACTCTTCAAAAAATAGAAGTATGTCATTCTATTGTTTTTCGCAAATGTTTCATTAAAAAAAAAATATTTTTAACATCGTTTCTCCATATAAATTTTTTTTATATAATAAGGATAGAATTTTTCTATCAAAATTTTATTTTTATTTTTTGCAAGCAATTGGGTACATTGATGCTATAAAATTAGGTATAATTTGAAATTTACATTTTACTGCACTGACGACAACATCAGACGCCTCAGCGACAACAACAAAGAAAACAACTGCATACAGCTAACGCTACTTCTTTATACTCGCAGTGCGTAAATGCTTTATATATAATACTCGTATTTAGTTTCCTATATACAAAAAACAAAAAAAAACCCCCTCACACACACACTGTATAAATGTTATAAATATGTACTTATGTCTTTATGACATACGTAGTATATCAACATTAGCGGCCATCAGTCGTCCTGCTGCAGGCTACCATCCATCACCCATCCCAGTCAGTCGGTGGTTGAAATTTCAACAAAACTGTCCAGCTGTTGGCACAGACACTGCTGCTTATTTGGTGGCGGTGGTGGTGGTGGTGGTGATGTTGGTGGTGATGAGACTGATATTTATTATTGTTGTTGCTTTTTGTTGTCACGTTGACAACTAACAATACCATAATACATACACATACAAAAAAAAAACATATAATATATATGTGTCGTACACACACATTCGCACAAACACACAAGTACATATTTAGTTGATTGTAGTCGGCTTTTAGGGGTGACAAGCTTTTCACTTTCATTCTTTTAATTTGCGTTTAACTGCCCTGAGGGTGCTTCAATAGCAACAGCAGCAACAACAACAACAACTGTAATAACAAATTCTTGGCAGCAACAACAACAAAGTAACTGCGTATCTATCTATATCGATTGCATGTTCAACAAACAAACTCGGATTTTCACTGCCGCTCGCACACTGCTCCTCCTCCTGCCGCTTTAGTTCCCTACATGCTTGCTTTTCATTTTCATTCAACGTGTACTTGAAAGTTTGACTGCTATCGCTGATTGTGCCGCGCTGATAACTTGAAATTGCAGATAGAAGAAGCAGCGGTGTTGACATCAGTGGCGAAGCAAACAAACAAACACATTAGGGTGTCACACCAAAAACCAAAATAAAGGCCTTTACCCCAAAATTACAAAATTTATTATATTTTAAGAATTTCGGCAAAATATTTCGGAAAAATATTCAGATTTACGTTAGCTAGACCGATTTGAAAACATCTCTAAAAAATGAGTTTTTTATAAATAATTTTTTTTTTAATATTTTTCTTGTTAACTTACCTTAGTTGATGTAAAAGTCCTAAAATTTTCCGAAATATTTTGGTGAACTTTTTAAAATATGATAACTTTTATATTTTTATAGTTACATAGGGAAAGGAAATAGTGGGAATGCTTTTTTAAAGCATTTTTATATTGAAAACTATTAGCCCTATAAGCAAAAGTCATTTACGTATTTTTTTTTTTTGTATTCTTAAAAAATAAAATTTAAATAAATAATCCTATGAAAATGACAAACTTCCATAAGAAGCACTCAAAATAAAAACTGATAATGACACAGTTAAAAGTTTCCATAAAGTAACAGCGCAATTTGTTTTTTTTTCTCGAAGCGCAAATTTTAAAGGTTTTTATCTCAAAAATTACCACAAACACCTCTTTCAAAACCTTAAGTTAGAATTTTATGAAGATATTTATTTGCGAGAATCAATTGAGTTTCTAGCATGAAGAAAAAATTAGTATGAAAACAAATCAAAAAAAAAAATAATTGTTAAGTTTATTTATCAATAAAATGTTTTAAATTTTTCTAAAAAGTTCGTTACATACAATTTTAGGAAGAATGCTAAATGTATATATCAATAAAAAAAAAAATAAATTTAAAAACAAAACCAGAGGAAAATCACAAACTTAAATATGAAGCACTCAAAATAAAAATTGATAAAAAAATTTTTTTAAGTCTATTTTTTTAAATAAAAATTTTACATCTTTCCAAAAATTTCATAGGAATCTCGAAAACTATTAGTCACCAACAGAAAATTTTCGAAATAATTCCAAACGTTTGATGATTAAAAAATAATTTTAAAAACAATCTGGTTCTGTGGAAAATCACAAACTTAAATAAAAAGCGCTCAAAATGCTAATAAAATGATAATGGCACAGTTAAAAATTTCCATACAAATTTTTGATATTTGGAGCTCAAACTTTAAACTTTTATATCTCGGAAATTACAACAAACGCCACTTTTAAAATTTAAAAACGGTTAAAGTTTTATGAAAACATTTTTTTTTGTGAAAATTTATAATGTTCATAGCATGCAGAAAAAATTGATATAAAAATAAATGGTCAAATTTTTTTTTAAATATAAAAATTTTAAATTTTTCCAAAAAAATTTGTGTACTCCTTTTGTAGGACCTCGAAAACTTTTAATCCTATAAGAAAAAGTCATTTACATAAAACTTTAGTAAAATGTCAAACTTTTATCTTATTAAAAAATATAATTGAAAAAAAGAATATCATAAACTTAATTAAGAAGCGGTAATTAGAATTTAAGGAAAAATAAAATTAATAAAAAAAAAAATCTTTAAAAAGGCATTTCTTTCATACTTAAAATTTTCGATCACGAATATTTGGCAAAATAAAAAGAAATTGCAAAATTGGTTAGCACGCCACGTATTACAAAACTACAAAATTTGAGAAAAATCACCATTTTCCTTCCCAATGGAGCTGTTCAATTTGAATGGAAAAACAGTACCACTTTTATATTTTTTTTTTTTGCATGGGGAGTGATACATCCTAATATGGATACATATATAAAATGAGAAGGGGGCCACAGCGCAGCCACCCTATATTCGTATTTACATAAGTAGCTACACAAATATGCCGTTAGGCGCACACACATATCCACACTACATGAATGTCCAGTGCACCATCGTTGGTTTGGTATCTGCCATTTGCGTTCCATTGAGTCGACTCGTAGCATCATCGCCTTGTTATTTGCACATAGAAATATTTTCGTGGGGTTGTTTGTTTTTGGCTTTGGCTACTGCTTTGTTGTCTATCGAAACGTGTGGGGGTGTGTAAAAGACATAACAGCAAGCGGACATGAGCTAAGGATATATTGCTTATACCGAAGGAGGCAGTATCGCGTAAATATCTTACATGAAACGCTGGCTTCACTTGCCGTCTCCCGTTTTTTACGTCGCCTTTCGCCACCCCACTTCTATCTGACCGACCAAAAGCATCCGCTTAATGCTCTCGAATTCCCAAATGTGTTAGCCTGCGCTACCCAAAAAGGGAAATAAAAGTGTAATAAACATAAGTAGCAGCTTTAAAAAAAAAAAACTAAGTGGAATCAAAATTAAACGGAAAATACCATTTAAATTAAAAGTGTGCCACATAGCGTGGATGTCACGAGGCAGCCAAACGAATGCGATGGTAATTGGATGGGTGGTATGGAAGGTATGCGAATCTGTATCCATCAAACAATTTGCTTCGAACTTGTTAAGAGACTTCTAAAAAACTAAAAATTAGCATGCAAGGTTTGACATGATTTCGTAAAGAATTTTAGCTGCGATTGCATTAAGAAAGAACCGCACGATTTATTTTATTTTTTCACTAGCAGTTACTGATGATATTAGGGCAGCTCCCCAAAAAAAGTTTTCGCCGGCATTATAAAATTTATTACGTCTTAAGACTTCCGCCAAAATATTTCGAAACATATTAAGATTTGCGTGAGCTGGACCCGTTTAAAATTTCTCCAAAAGTAGCGTTTTTTTTTTATAAATAAAAATAATTCCTTCAAAATACTAAAACGAAATCAACTTGAGGTGATAAAAGAGTGCAAGGTTAAAAGCTATGCTAAAAATATTTAAAAATTTGTTGAACAGAATCATAAAAATGAGATTTGTAAAAAAAAATTTAGAACATGAATGGGGTTATTTATTTAAAAAGGTTGAAAAATACGTTTCTAATTATATATTTATTATTAGTTGGTGCAGTTTCAGCTAACGTATTGAAGAACTCCAAGGTCAAAGACAGCATCAAACATTGTATTATTATAATTCCTCGAAACAAATTTTTTAAATATTTTCAAGCAGCATTTTTAAACGTAACAAAACAAAATTTAAAAAAAAAAAAAAAAATATAGTGGTAATTTTAATCAGCCCGGAATGCCTAAATCTTAATATTACTGCGGAATATTTTATTTGATGTCTTAAAATGTAATAAATTTTATAATTCTGATAGAAAAGCAGTAGGGAGTTTTTTATTGCTTTTCGCAAGTGTTTCATTCAAAAAAAAATTAATAATAATAGTTATGAAAATCGGTTCAGTACATTGTTACAAATATTCGCCATATAATCAATTTTATTCAATAAGTATATGTAGATAAATTCCCTACGACATAAGGTAAGACTTTCGTCATCGTTCAAAGTGTTATAAAAACTAAGTTCAATACACTTCCGATTTTCTGCAAAAAAGTCTGATTACCGGCAAACGCGGAAGCTTTGAGGTGTTTGGTATGCCTATACTGTTCATTGCGCCGTCCAAGAGAGAACATTTAACATCTGCTTCAGCTTTTCTTATCGTCTGTGCGTTACTTATATCGACTGTCTTTCACCCATCCAAGCTACCATAAAAACTATAGAAAATGATCACATATTTTCTAAAAAAAAAAACCGTCCAGGAATGTAGGTTAGGTTCGATTACCCTGGCCGGTAATACGCCCAACATAATTTTTAAAAACCGTTCAAGAATGTAGGTTAGGTTCGATTACCCTGACCGGTAATACGCCCAACATGGGCCGATTGGACCCTAGCGATACCAGCTTACCTGTCATATGGATACATAGCAGACGTCATTTAGAATATCAACGCTTTTGGTTAATTTGAGGAGGGATCTAAGCTCTAGTATGGCCACGTCTTCCAGCTTGCGAGGTTCCCAAGTGCTTAAATCGCGTGCCTGATCTTGCATGACATAAGCAGAGAAGACGTTCCAAGATCTCTCTTATTTCTTATTCTATAGATCCTTTAGAGGTCTATGTAGATAGTTTTCTTGGGCTTTTGGCAATATCTCCTACGATGCCACTGTGACCAGGTACCCAGTGAATATTTAGTTGCTTTTTTTTGCAGCTACCATAACCACTGCTACCTTGCTGCTTAGGACATTTTTGAGGACTAAAGCGCGATCCAAAAACGGTTCAACTTGAGCTAGACGGCCAATTAGATAACTCCAACACAATTACTTACACTTAAAAGATACGACCCCTAAAACCGGGGGTAAAAGATAATGTATCTGAAAACGGATTTCTATCATGACACAAATGGCCGAAACCAAACCAAATTTGGCAAGTGGTGTGAAAAATCAGATTAATTTGATTACTGAGAACAAAAATTTATCTACATTTTCAATTGCACTTCAAACTAGACGAACTCATGAGGGAGTCGGATACATTTGAGGTGAAATAATTAGACATAGCCGCTCTCAGCCATACAATACGCGATACGCCTGAGATGTGAAGTAAACTTTCTTAATTCTTTTGAATTGTGACAAGAGCGCCGCATGAGAAATTTTTCATCGAGGGATTTACTGCCTACTGCTCCTGACATAATAATTTGGTCTAACATCTCAAAGTAGGGTACCACCTGTCGAGTTTTTTAGTCTTAACTCAAACGGACAAAAGGAGGTAGAAACTGAACAGTTGCAATGCAAAAAATTTGGAAATACCAAAATCGCCATAATTAAACGCAGCTAAAGCTGTCTGAGGCTGTGGATGGGCAGAGACTATGGCGGCATTTTGAACAGATCGTAAATGCAACATACATGCTGAGGCAATCTGCTCACGAAGTTCGAATTTAGCACCTATGTAGATACAGGAAAACTTACCCGGCAAAGGTGACTTAGACTACCTGTCGAATTGCGGTCCAGGCGATGGTGAAATTGCGATCTTCACTGACTGGCCAAAGGTAGACCTTTATTAGAGTATAAAGTTTCATTAAGGCATTCCACTATACGAGGTTCACTGACCTACAGAACCTGGAGTAGGTGGTATTTTCGAATGCGGGAGAGAGCTATACAGTAGAATCGCGAAAAAGTTAACCAAAATGTCCCAAGGGTGTTTTACTTTTCCGAAATATTAACTTTTCCAAAGGGGTTTCGATTTTGAAAAAAAAACACGGAAATAAACATAATTTTGGTGATATAATACGTTCAATTTATTTGCATGACTGACTTTTACTCTTAACAAAACATAAACTTAGATTTAGTTTGTACTTTTTCACATTATACATACATACATACATATGTACATATTAATTTGTAAGGGCTGGTTTAAAGAAGCGGTCGAGACTTGTTTGTTTCTTTTCTTTTGTGTAATAGCTCCTGACAATTTTCGTACGCATATTAATAAGATGTGATATCTGATTTGCATCATTATTGTTTTCATACCACTTTATCAAGGTATTGATGCATTCAACTGCTTCGGAAAAACTCACTTTCTGTTGTTGCATATCTTCCTCGACAACTGGTTCTTCATCTTCATTGTCAGACACTTCGAAATCTTCATCATCTTCCGTATTTTGATCGTCGTTCCAATTTTCGATGTCTTCACTGCTGACGTCAACACCACCCACCTTGGACAATAATGATTGTACCTCTCGAAGTGTATCATCGTGAGAACTATTTGATCTAATCAATGTAAGCAATGGAATTTCGTCTTCGCTGTCGTATTGATCATCGTCCCACTGTTTTATATTTTTCCAAGCTTTTATAAGCACAGCTCTTGGCAATTCATCCCATGCTAATTTAAGCAGCAAGATGGCATCACGAATTGAATGTCCTTTCAAAATATTCTCAACCGGAATGTTTTCTTGTGCTACAATGTTCCATAACAGTTTAGCCCGGTATTCTAACTTGACCAGTCTTATGGGATTTTGATCCATGGGCTGCGAAACAGCTGTCACGTTAGGTGGTAAAAGCATTGCCGCAATGTTTCCATCATCTGACTGTAACTTGTCAATTGGCTTATGTGCAGTACAGTTGTCAATCAGCAATAATGCCCTTGGTGGTAAATTATTTTCAGCAGAAAATTTGCGAACCTGACAAATATTTTGGCACACTTAAAAATTTTAAAGGATAGAAAAAATAAATTTACCTGCTTAATAAAGGAATGATGGAACCAGCGGAAGAATAGCTCTGAATTCATCCAAGACTTTTGCGAGTTAGCATATTCCAATGGGTTTTCAAACCCCTTGAAGCAACGGGGGTTTGCGGATTTACCAATTTTCAACTTATGCGAACCATCTGCGTTCGCACACAACATAAATGTGATTCTATCCTTTGCTATTTTTCGGCCAGGTGCCGTCTTTTCGTTTGCCGCGACAAATGTTTTATCGGGCAGGAAACGATAAAATAATCCAGATTCATCTGCGTTATAAGGCTGCATGTCCGAAATTTCCATTTCATTCATTTTTGCCCGCAAATTATGAATGAACGGTGTTATTCCTGACTTGTCGCTTGAGAGGATTTCCCCACAAATTTTTAAGTGGCGAATACCGAATCTTTTCTTGAAATTTGCAAGCCATCCATCACTTGCATGAAATTGTTTTCCTGTGTGCAATTTGGCAAATTCGAGCTTGGCTCTTGCCTTTAAAATTGGACCACTCATTGCACAATTACGCTGTCTTTGGCTTAAGAACCATTTATACAACCTTGCCTCAAGAACGGGATATTCCGATTTATGTAAAGCTTTCTTGGTTGCAACTTCATGTGTGTTTGCCACTGCCTCCAAAATTGCATGACGTTTTTTCTTTATTTTTGAGATGGCCGCCTTAGATACATTATAATCCAACGCCAATCGATTTCCATGAATACCTTCATCGAGTTTTCTTAAAATCTCAGCTTTTTGATGCAAATTTAATCTGATTTGCAATGATTTTCTCTGCTTTGTTGGCATTTTTTAACACACTAACCATAAACAACTCGCAAGTTTAAACGCTCATGACACACTACGTATGTATGTACCTCGCGACACCGACTATAATTTTTTACATAGAAATTCGGGGAATACATAGCAATGAGGGAAATACCCGAGCTTGTTTTTCTTGCCAAACAAACGGTTGGGTTTGAAAAAATAGAAAAGCTCAAAAAAGTTAACCCAAAGTTAACTTTTTAGAGCAGTACGTGGACGCTCAAAATCGGTAAACTTAGCCGAAGGTTTAACTTTCTCGCGAGTTAACTTTTGCGCGATTCTACTGTACTAGCAAAATATAAGCATTAATACCCCAATGAGGTAGCGCTTCGCCCTCTTTTCCTCTGGGTAACTTCCGAACAGCCATTTGCGAGCGAGTTAAAATGCAGTCGAACTTTGCGAGGCCACTCCGCAAGGACTGCAATGACTGCGAAAGACGTATGCAAAATATAGAACTTGGCAAGAACTAGGTACACATTTTGTGTAAATTTCTAGTATTTCGGGGTATGCGCCTTAAATTTCTGAAGGACTACTTTTTGAAAGACCGGACAGTCTAGTCGTCATCTGAACATCTGCTTATACTAAGGTACAGCTGTTTTTGATTAATAGACTTTATATTGTTAACTGAACACTTCTCGTTAGGTTCCCGTTAAAGTTGTACTTGGAAATTATGTTCTTAGATTTTTTCTTATTAAGGTCATCGCAAAAAGCCCAAGGAGTTATCCAATATTTTTCTACACTCCGATATTGGTTGTTTACTAAACAAAAGTACATAGGTTCATATGAAAATATACACATTTTTTCCATCTTACATAGTTTTATAGTTTTACAGTGTGAACGTGGAGAAACTCGGGGATGCGTAGGTGAAAATCAACACTTTTTCGCAATGCTTGGAACTTGTTTGCATTCCGGACTTACTGCTTGACAACGTCACAATAGCACTCACCTCTACACATCACACACATATACAAGAATACAAACGTACAACAACTACAAAACCAACACACAGTCAGCGAGATAATTGAATAAAATCCCCCCTTAGCATTTGAACACTTACACGATTTTTTGGTTTGTTTTTGCGAGCCCCAGAGGCGCTCACTGACATGTGATTTGTTTGCTCTTATATATCTACCCACACATACCTTTAAATACATATGTATGTGCATTGTATATAACACGCTTATATGCTTTGTAGATATGTAGCATCTGATACTTATCAACCCAGTCCAAACGCCGTGAGCCCACCACGCGGCTAATAAAGTCTCAACGCGTCATTTTTCAGGTTGGCTGACTGGCTGGATGGACTCTGTTTTTTGTTATCTTCAAAGCGCTCGTTCGTATCTTGTTTTTCCTTTTTTCCTATCAGCTCAACATAGAGGCTTCAAAAACAGTCGGCCTGCAAAAACTACACACTCACAGCTCTACCTTTTCAAAGCGCCACGATTGATGCGAATTACGGGCGTGTAGTAGTTGAAGTTTTGTCCCTTTTGCTGTATGTAGCAGCCGTTGTTGTTGTTATGCGTATTTTGGCTTTTATTCCACACTTGTTTTGGAGCCTTGGTATTTACGCTTTTGCTCAAACTTCTTTCTACTTCAGTCTAATTTCGTTACTTTTTACATGGCATCGTTCAACTTTTTTTCTTCCTTTTTATTCACATGAATTCTGCTATTTATTTTGGGAAGTGTTCTCCGTACTCATTTTGCTCTGAAAAGGCGAACACACCTGTAGGGAAAACTAGGCGATAAAAGCTGAGTTATTCTGTTTTAGCTAGTGGAAATTCGATTACTAAACCGAAGTCCGAGGCAGTTCATTTCTTACTTTGTAAAGTCCTCTCACTTCGTCAGACACCTATAGCTTCATTTGATATTTTGTTGGCAAAGCGACTAACTGAATTAAATTGAGTTTTTCCAGTTTTTTTCTTTTTATTTATTTTATTTTATATCATTTTAGTTTCCTGCTCTTGAACCCGATCAGCCGAAGAAAAGTTTGTATCGCCTTTATCCTTTTTCTCTTATTTACAGTTACTTAGAGAGCGAGAGATATGTCAAATGTTTTAGAAAAATAAAAAATTGTTGGAACCGAAATAACTTGAGATGCAGTGGATAAAGACAAAACATAAAGTATACCCCTGATTATCAAATCTTCCCTCGCATTTCCCACAGGTACAAAATTGACATTGAATACAAGCTTAGCTGCGTGATGAGTAAATATGAAATCAAAAAAGTGAAACAAAGTAAAAATAAAAAATAAGGAATGAAAAAACGACGCCCAGAAAAAATCACAAAAATACATAACAGCTCATCAGAAAAAGTGCAAAAGTCCAAATACAACTAGGAGTACATAACCTATACATAAGGGTATGAAAACCGTCAAGGAAATGAAAAAAAAAAAAAAAAACGAATGAAAATGCGAAAAAAAACCAACAAATATATTACAAGAAAAAAGCTTGAAAAAAACCCAAACGCCCGCATAAGAGATCACAATTTTATCTTTCGTACACCACCCTAAACCAGCACATTACGGACGCGCGGTTGCTGTTGCTTGTGTGTCGTCGTTACCGTTGCCGCCATTGCCTTCATTTCAGGTTAGCATTGACGCTTACTTTGGCTGTTCTTTGGCTTCGGTTGTACCTTTTAGCTTTGGCGTTTGGCGTTGTCATAGCAACACCATCACACGCCGAGTGGTGTCGATGTCGGCGCTTCGAAAAGCTGATTTTTTTTTTGTCGGTGGTGGTCCACCGGTGTTGACTGTGTTGACTATGCCGCCATATTTGCGCTTCTGCTTTACACCATCTGGGCACCCGCATGAGCGCCCCCGCCTAACTTATGTATGTACATTGTATTTACGTACTACCCGATGCTGCGCTATTACTTTCTGTCTATGTACAGTCAACTTTTTAGCCACATCTTCCTGTAAGGATGACAACATAGTACGAGTATATGTATGTATGTATGTCATTTTATTTACGTGTGGACCCCATTTTTGTGTGTAGTTGTTCGTTTGTTGACTGTCTATTAGGACACGAGGTCCTGTGAAATTTCATACGTATGCCATTTTAAGTGCTGCTTATTTTTATTTATTTTTTGGTGCTGTCATTTTGCTTCTTTACTTATTCATGCGAAGTTTCGAGTATTTCAAAGCAGTTCTAACACTTTCTTTTTGGCGCTCTTCTTACAGTAATGGGCTTCCTTTTCATGAACGATAATTTGGTTTGAATTTAAAAGTAGCTTAGGTAATCCAATTTCAAATTTTGTAATCATAGGCTCTACCGAAAGAGCTCAGCCGAAAACCAGGAATTTAGTAGATCCACGGATAGTTCAAGCACAATTTACGAATTCAGTGTACTGAAAAAATCGTCTGAATCGAGCGGCTAAGTCTACAATTATTCTGTTCTGTTACCAGTTGTCATATTTTCTTCTTTCCAAGCACAGCAGTTATGTGTTGCAAACAGAGTGTCCTCGATATACAAAATCCTGCTTCAACTCCACTGTGACCCACTGATATTCCGATATTTTGCACCCATTTTGAAACCACTTCAAAAAAGGAGTAGTATTTCATATTTTTGATTTTTGTTCGGGATGATTATTTTATGCTGATAATGATAATGATAATGATAATGATAATGATAATGATAATGATAATGATAATGATAATGATAATGATAATGATAATGATAATGATAATGATAATGATAATGATAATGATAATGATAATGATAATGATAATGATAATGATAATGATAATGATAATGATAATGATAATGATAATGATAATGATAATGATAATGATAATGATAATGATAATGATAATGATAATGATAATGATAATGATAATGATAATGATAATGATAATGATAATGATAATGATAATGATAATGATAATGATAATGATAATGATAATGATAATGATAATGATAATGATAATGATAATGATAATGATAATGATAATGATAATGATAATGATAATGATAATGATAATGATAATGATAATGATAATGATAATGATAATGATAATGATAATGATAATGATAATGATAATGATAATGATAATGATAATGATAATGATAATGATAATGATAATGATAATGATAATGAGCACAATAATTATAATCCAGTCCATTAAAACTACAAAAAAAAAGAAAGAACCAACTCCAAAAAATGGCACACAAGTAAAGGTATGTTTTTTGCTCCGCCGCATAGTAGGAAACTTTCTACTAATTTCGTTCAAAAATTACTGGAAGATTACAGTTTTAGCCGAATCGGATGATTTTTTTTTTATTTTTATAAATAATAAAGTCGAAATACGCTTAAACATAGTTTAAAGGGTTTTTAAATATTCTCCGTTCATTTTTACTTCTAACAGTAGCGCAGTAGGAAATTTTCAACTTTTTTTTATTCAAAAACTACTGGGAAATTAAATTTTTTACCGAGTTGCATAGTTTTTTTTACATAATCCGAAAAAGTTGCTGAAAAGATTATCTAGACTGAATTATAAAAAGAAGTTGTTTTTTCAGCATATGGCGAAATGTCGAAATATTACTTATGCATAGCTAAAAAGGGGTATAAAAAAGTTTCTGGAAAAAATATCTTTATCTTTTGAATTCGGACTTAGACAGTATTTTCAAAAATCCGTTGTAAGTATTTAAAAAAGAACAAAATTGTACGGATTGATAAACAATTTACTTCGCCGGCATTTTTTGAACAAAATCGGTCTAAAATTGCCCATATATTTTAAAGAACCCGATACGACTGACATAAAAAAATTGACTCGCTTTAACAGGGAAATACCTGCCGCGAATTCTTTTATTTTCGAATTATCGCCCATGGCCGTAGTTCAGTCCATTTATGTATAAAACAGAGAAGACGCTAAAACTGTAAATGTTACAGAATTTTTGGAATTATAAGAGAAGATATTTCAGTGTCATCCAGTCGTAAATTTAGATATGGATTCTGCAGAGTAATCAAAGATAATTGCTCCAAAAAATGGAGTACTAATTTGTCAATTTTATCGGCAAGTTAGTGAACCCAACTTGGTAAGGATTATAAGTCTTGTGCGACACTAAACTAAGAGCCAATAGAGTAGATTGTGCTACTTTAGAATTACTACCTTTCTGTTTAAAATTACTACCAAATAGTTTTGATTTTTAGTTTATGCGCCGCACGCTATATAAAATAAATGGAAAGTAAATGTCTAAAAAATTACCAAAAGTATTAAAAATTACTTCAAAAAACATCACTTCAAACTTCAAAGTTAAGGCTTATCTCCTCGAGTTAGACTGCCTAAGAGTCAGGATTTTGCACCGAGCCGGCTAATAGCGTGGTTTTTTTTGCATTTTTCTTGCGTAAACCATAATATTAAAGTTTTGCCTAAAAATATATGTAGATGGGTAAATATCGTTTCATTTATTCGGAATTCTAACTAGCTACTTTTAATTCCTTTATATAGCATACACCACTGCCGATTCGTCAATTATAATCTTTGCATGTCCTATTGATCCGAAATACCAAACTGTATCTTTCGTTTCGATAACTTTCTGCAAACTTTTTTATTATTTTATTTTTTTGTTCAAAATATTTGTCTGGTGCAAATTTTGCAATTGATTTTTCTTTGTGCAATAAAAACAGAAATGCTTGCTACAAACAGCACTCAATCAAAACCCAAGATGACATTTTCCATTATTGAGTACTTCCGTGTTTTGCAGTTTAACTCTTTTTTACACTCTCAGCTTTCCTCCTTCACCCGACAGCTTCCTACTTATTACATGAAGGATTTGTGTTTGGTGACGCTACGTTTCCGTTAAATTCACATTCGCATTGCTGTTGAAGTATTACAACAATAATAAATTAGCCAGCAAATCACCCTAAGGCCGACGAGGTGCAGGCGTCACAAGCACGAGTACTTAAAGCCGGATATATGAGTTAATAAATTGAAGATTTATGTTGAATGTTTTGTTGGTGCTCGAAATGGTGAAACAACACAAAGGTTTAGAACATGATAGGCAACAACAATTACAACAACCATGCCATCATCAACGAAATCAACAACATTTTCCATCACTAATTAGAGCGCCTTTACAACGACAAGCTGTACATACATATGTAGTATGTATAACAATATATATATATACATATATACTTTTTTTTACTGCCTTACTAAAACTCATACATACACGTACTTGCAAATGTTCTCATACACATCTACATACATATTTTCAATGGCTGACTTCAGCACCCTCCGAAAACACGTAAGATCTCACCACATACCCGCGCGCCAACCGCTCGTTGCTTTATTCCATACTTCTAACAACAACTTACTTGTACTATGTACAACCCATGTCCGTTTGCCACCGCCCACCACCACCCGTTTCATGTTTCTTTCTATTGAACATTTTTTTATTATTTTGCTTTGTCAATTCCCCCTCTTCGCACTGCGACCGCTCAGCCAGATTCAAACACCCTCTTTGACAGCTTGCCGGCTTCATCAATTCGGTTGGTTGCCTGTTGGCTTTTAATTTTGTTGCAGTGGTTATAATGAAATTTTGCCGGAGCAGGGTGGCAATTGGCATCTAACGTTTTATGCAGTGTTGTTGTTATTTTTGTGTGTATGAATGGTGTATTGGGGAAGGGAGGACCGTCCCGTCCGAATGGTTGTCGGCAACGTCGTCGTCGTCGTCGTCGTCGTCGTCATCGTCGCCGTTGTCGTCGATAGGCATGAAAAGTAAAGCTTTCAAGTGCCGGCAACAAAGGCAACCAACACTAACTTGCGAACAGTGCTGGCCTTCAGCAGCAACAACAACAACAATAGCCGCAATTTTTTTACACAACCGAAACCTTCGGCACACATACAACATACTCGTACATTCTTATTTCATTTATTTATGTACACAGCCATCCCAACGCCTACTTGAACTCCCACCACTCGGTTGCACTCCCATTCATTCCACACACTCCATCCTCGGCTACTGCACTCCAGCCGCAGTCAATTGACACAAACAATGGCGACATTTTCTGTTGGCGTTGCATATTTTCCAGTTTCCTTCCTTTTTGAACTGTACACGTATGGGAAATGTGATTTGGAACTCGGCGTGCTAAGCCAAACCAAACCAAGCCAGACCAAATCAAAGCCAACCATGCCACATGCAATCCTGTCTTCAGTAACTCACGCAACATATACACGACCGCCCATTACCAGTGGGTCCATTTGAAAGATTTTTTCCGGTCTGCATGGCTTTTGAGTTTGCATGGCAGCGTCTCAATGACAATTTCGTGCGAGAAATCACAAAAAAATGCTCAGAAGATTGGTGTTATGTGCGGGAAATTGTATTGGTCGTGGATGTGGTGGTAGTATCAACGATTGGACGTGGACGTTTGTTGGTTGGTTGCCACACTTTGAATTCTTTGAATTGATCCATATGGTTAGCCGGCGTGCACTTAATGGAATAAATTAATTGTATGTTGTTCACATACTACATATATGTATATTTTTTTAGATTAAAAGTGGACACGTGTTCAGCAGTAAAGGCGTAAATCCGCTTTTGATTGCATTCAATTCAATCACGAAAAAAGCATTTAGACGCACACAAAAAAATAAATCACAACTCTAATCAAAATGGCTTCCGGCGAACGCACTAAGCTACAGCGAAAAGGGAATGGCACGCTAGCACAAATTTTAGTATTCATGCGTGGATGATGAGAAAAATTCGCTAAAGGAAACCACCATGGCTACAGTTCACAGGCTTCTTAAGGCATGTCGCCTAAGCGAACTCAATCTACTCAAAAAACAAAAACCGAGATTTCTTCCTACTTAATCTCCGGCCAACAAAGAACGGTTGAAACTCTTTTGGTCTCAAACAGTGATCATCTGTAATGTTATTTGTTCCCAAGCACTCCTTTTCCTTTACGACGGAGTGGTCATTTTGATCGTTCGAAACTGGCTTTTATGAGCTATCCTTTTCTAATGAGCACTGAGTGTACATAAATTTGTGCGTTAATAATTTAAGAGTCTGATTAGATAAGGTTGGGAGAGCACGTATTTGCATTGTGATACTGTGACTACTCTCTGATCATGCAATTCGAGGATACTCCTTGCTGAGAGACTCCAGGATTTGTGAAAGACATGTTCTGATTGCCAAAAAAAAACTGCCAACGTCTTGAGGGTGTTATGCTCTGTGTCAGACTTTCATCCCTTACTTGCATCCTTAACGTCCGAAGCTCAATGGGCCAGTTCTAAATATTCTTAAGAGCATCAATCCTACTCCATTTAAGGCCGGCCACTCACATAGAATGTGTTGAGACGTCTCGTCGGCCTGGAGGTACAGTTGGCATTCTGTCGATGAAGACAGAGTTATTCGGTGCATGTGCGAACAAAATCCATTGTAATCAGTGAGGTAGCCCAGGGGTAGGCTTGAGTCAGCTTTGTGCAATAGATTTAGGTCGCCTTAATAAAAGAAATAAAGAGCTTACTATCAAATTCACATATGCCAGATCCAGTTTGTGCCTTGCCCGAGTAGATTCCTTTTTTAGTCAGGCAGCGCCTCTAAGAATTTCCGTAATAACTACTAGTTTCTTCTAAGATAAGCTCCCGCAATCTCCAAACCTTTGAAGTTCCAGCATCCTAAGAGCGATTTGGAGTGATTCACACCTGATAGATTGTCCCAGTACAGTATACTCTGTGCGTCCTCCCCTTCTTTGGGCAAAGTGGGTAGCGCCCTCTTTCCTACGCCGCAGAATGGCGTTGGGCCTCTATAAAGAGTTAATGTTCCATTTTCTTTGAGTTTACCCTTTGCAATCTCGTTTCGTTCAATATCAGTACGACATGGAAGCCAGAGAGCCCAAACTCGTTTGGCCAGATAAAGTACGTTCAGCTTGTTAAGGTACTCCATCATCAGTTTTGAATTATCCTCGAGCCATATAAACTACGGTTCCTTCTTCAGTAAGTGGACCATCCGTGTACCAGAGTATCACACTTTTTTTTATGTTTCAGATATACCCCCACTTATTTTTTTTTGTGAGTTCGCAAGAATATCAATCACCCCATTACTCAGATAACTTTCCCCCAAGATATAACCTAGATCTAAGTAGAACTTTCATGGATGCAATCATCGGACGGTTGTGATATCCCCTGTTGATTGGTTCTGTTTACACACGATAGCTCTGTAGGTAATCATAGATCATGCAATAGCCGCCTAACCCTGGCAAGTTAGACCTCGAGGTAGATTAGACAGACTTCGCAGGTCTGTCTGATATTAGACCTCTTGCAGTCAGTTCCAATCTCCTGGGGTCTCGCTGGGTCTGTCTACTGACACAAAATTCCGGCTATCGCTTGAGGATGATTGAAACGGATCGTAGCATATCCATTGTACATTTCCCACCACGGCCAGACAGAGTTGAGGTACCTCAGTTCATGCTTGGTCGATCGCCAAAGCGTGGGGAATTCTTCAAAAGACCTTTCAGGTCACGATATTCCTTCTTTTCTGCTATACCCTAATAGCTAGCCATTTATCTATCTATCTACCTATGGCAGTATTTCTTTGCATCTGAATTTGTAGCTCGTCAACAACCATCTTCCATAGTAATGGCGAGAATACGACACCCTGTGGGTAGCCACGTATTTTATTAATTATAATACTGCAATCACTAAAAGTTTTTACTTCTAGTTTCGTGGTACAGGCCATGCTCTTTATCCAATACAATTGCCTTAAACATACAAACGCTGAGTTATCTTCGTGTACTAGAGGGTTAAGGTGATTAACCCTTTTAAGGAATTCTTTACATATTAAATTGTTGTTACAGCAAAAAGAATTACTTGTATATTTCAAATATTTTAAGTATGTTTTGAGTGACTTTTGCATTGAATGCCATCTACCAAAATTACGTAAAAGCAAATGACTTTTGCTTGCCTGCCTGCCTGCCATTGCGCTCATTGTGTGCCTAATAAATATGTCTGTATACTTGTTGTTGTTGTTGTTGTTTCCATCTTTCGTCGTTTTTTGCTGTTGTTGCGCCACAGCGCAATTATATCGAAACCCCGCAGCGACAAAGCGCGCTAAGGTCGTCGCCATGGATTGGTGTGGCTTACATTAAATAGAAAGAAAAAAAGGGGGTTGGGCAAACAGACGAGGCTAAACGATGCTATGCCGAAGAATCATTTGTGCGCTGCCAAGTGCCTGACGACTAAGGGTTTGCAAATAAATACAAGTATACGACTGCACTATGTGTAAATGTGTGTGTGTGTGTGTGTGTGTTTGTATATAGTACATATTTAGATAGATATAGTAAGTACATTGATATGAATATGACAATGTGCTTAAATGCATTCTTCACTTACGTTTACATTTCTGCTGCGCTGCTTGTAGCTGCTTGCTTCTTTTTTTTTTTTGCTACTACGCTGTTGCGCGCAAAAGTGCTGACAGCGACAGCTTTGAGCTGATGCAATGCATGCATTTTTTTCTTCGCTGCCATTTATTTATTTTTTATTTGTTTTTTTTATTTTGCTTCTTTTCAATTGACAAATCAAATCATCATCGTCATCATCATCATCATCATCATCAGCAGCAGCGGCATACCAAGCATTTTCTGCATTCTACAATTACAGTTAGACGCACAAAGCTGGCTTGCACGATGACGCTGCTCGTCAGCGCATACCCGCTTGGCTGGCTGCCTAGAAGTAGATCTCCTTGTGTTCGAGTGCCAACTGTTAATCCGCGTAGCATATCCTTGTGGCGTTCATCCAGGCATAGCTTTTGTGCAAATAAATTCGCTTTGTTGCGATTGCTGTACGGTGTTGTTGTTGTTGTTTTTTTTTTTTTTTTTGCTGCTTGCATTGTTGTCTTCCATTTTTCATTACACCATACAATCTGTATTTTGTTCGCGCCACGCAAAAATCTTGCCATCATATTTGCGAAAGCCATTCAAAAAAAATTTAAAAAAAATATGCAAAGAGTGTATGTGTTTGTATGTATGTGGAAATTGCACAACTGGCAAAATTGAAGTAATTGAAATGAGCCCGAGACGTTGGCACAGTGGGCGTAGTAGATGCAAGTTGGGCAAAACTATTTAAATTTCTTGAAAAGCAAAATTATCGAAAAGTAGGAGCTCAAAGTAGTTAAATATGTTTTGCAAGAATAGATTTAAAATTTTAATTATTTTGAAATTTTTTTTGTGAAAAAATTGATAAATTTTTATCTTTATATCTCCTAGACTCTAGCCAATGGGCTTTGTTTCATTACAAAAAGTTCCAACAAAATTATTTTTTCCCACTAGAATTCAGTATTTTGCATGAGTTCTGAAATTCCTTAAAATTGCACTGCACGTTGTTTTAAAAACTTTGAACTAATTATTTTTGAGATTTTTATATTCTAAATTAATTTAAAAAGTGAGAGAATATTGGGTTTTCATAATTTTTAATTACACTTCATTTTCAATTAAAAACCACATAATTATCACTTATTTTTTACTTAACACTTTGAGCCCCACGTGCTCACCCGTGGTCATTTTTTTCTGCACCGGTGGACCGCGTGCAAAATTTGTTTACTTAGTTTTATTAATTTTTTGCAATTGGGGTGGCTTTGTGATATTTATTTTTGATAAACCAAATGTATTTTTGTTGTTTGTTTCCTGTTTTTTTTTTTTTCTGTGATCACCGGTGGTCACGATGTCCCATAAAGTAATCCACCAATGTCCACGGGTGGTCACATTGTCCCAAATCGTCAAAATATAAATGTCCACCGGTGGCGCACGCGGGGTTCAAAGTGTTAAAGGTCTTTAAAAAATTAATTAACAAAACATTTCAGTTTGCTTCAAAAATTAAAAAAAAAATGGTTTTTGAAATTTTTTGTTCTTGGGAAATTTTCATAATAAACAAATATTTCTTGCATTTTGCCTTTTGATAAATTTTTGATAGCTCGTCTTTATCAAAAACATTCGCTTTAAAAAATCTTGAAATAGTTCATCATTCAAAAAAATTTTGTACCAAAACCGCACTTCTACAATTAAGATTCGTTACTAAAACGAATCTTAAAAAATTAATTAAAATATTCTTTTACTATACCCCAAAAATTAAAAAAAAATGGTTTTGAATTTTTTTTTTATTGTAAGGAAAGTTTCATAATCAGGCAATATTGATTTAATTGCGGTTTTTGTAATTTTGGTATGACACTGTTTATTCAAAAACATACGATTTTGAAAAATCCTCAAGTTGTTATTTATTTAGGAAACCCTTTACTTTACTTTAATACGGCATTCTATAAAAAAAATGTTCTACTCAAAAAAAATATTTTTTTTTTATTGTTTATAGAAAAATTTTACTTACAAAAATATTTGTTAACATAACCAAATATTGATTTAATTACTGGGTTTTTAAGAATTTTAATACATTTTTTTTATCACCCTAAAAATTTAAACCATTATCTAAAAACGAAATTTATTTCAAAATTTTTATAACAAATCTATTTTCTAAACAGTTTATTCGAAAACTTACATATTTTAACTATTGTTAGGTGAGCTATTTCTGTTTATAGCAACATTTTACATACATAAATCATTGTTAATAATATATTATTCATATTTTTATTACAATTCCACGCCACTGTGCAGCATGCGCCATTTTTTATTTCCCCACACTTCCTGCTCCCCACAGGGTTTTACATTTTCCATTTTGATTTTGATTTGGTCGCGTAATTGAGACTTCAAATGCAGCTTATCCAGCCGCATTGCGTCGTCATCTTCGAATCAACCGCAGCCAACTCACCCAACAATCAGAGCACTTCGACCGACCCCCCATCAAGCAAAGCAGTGTGTACGTACTTGCAACGTTCGGATAGCCACCCAGCAGCCAGAAGCCGAGAACCAAGCAAACGCTACCTACCACCTACCACCTACTACCTGGCCTCTACCTCCCATCCGAACAATCAACCAACCAACCAACCATTCACGCCCAACCACCTATCAATGTCAAAGCCTCGAGTGGATCTCTATACATTTTATTTTTGCTTTTTTTTTTGGATTCGCCTGACGTTTGCAAATGGCCGAAGTGCCTGCCAACGAACGAATGGAACAAACCAACTGACGAACGAACTGCCATACGACCACCCACCTGCACGGCTGTCAAGTGCCAGACTACCAGGCACCAAGCTCCATTGCAAGTGTGCGCCATTCAATTTTCTTCACCCAACAACCAACATTAGATGGTGGGCTTTATACTCTCTTCACAGCCACTCCTCTTGCTCCCACTTTTTCCTGCCCTGTTCGACTGTTTGTATTTGCATTTGCATTTTAACAGGCAACAGGCGGATTAATTTGCGTCAGCGACATACCACTTGATGTTAACCCAGTGTCCCCCCTCACACTTGGTAAGCAACGTCACTGGCACTCAAGCATATTCAGCGAGTCACTTAGAGTTATAGGTTGATATGATGGTAGTGTGTGTGTCGGTATATGTGTGAATGTATCACGTAGTTGTTCAAGTATTTTTGCAGTAATTAAAATGTGAAATCTCATCGCTTTCCATGTTGACTTCTACACGCTGCTTGAAAGACACTTGGCTAAGAGAGGCTACCATCGGCGGTGGTAGAAGGAAGGGAGCTTTAAGCGGGTGGTGAATTCACTCAAATTTCGTAGAAATGTAGAAATTATAATTTGTTTTTGTGTTAGTAATGAGGGGTCTTTTGTTTTTTGTTTTGAGTTTTTCTGTGAGCGAAAATGCCACAACAAATTTACATTTTTTGGCGGTTCAAGAAACTTTTTCGTGGATGATTTAGCACAACAACAAGTGCAAGTTATTTTTACCAGCAAATACATACAAAAGTGAAATAAGAAAATTCTAAAATATTTCCGAAAAGAAAGGTGATTCTCGAAGGTTTTGAAAAAGTTTGCACCTTGTGTCACACATTCCGTTTAATTATAAGTTCACAATTGCTTGGCATCTTTTAATGTACAAGGAGACTTTTGAAACTTGAAGAAAGAGCGACAGCCAGGTCATTTTAAGGCATCACTGAATATAATTTTCGAAGTATGGGGTACCTCGTCTGAAAAGCTAAAAAAAAAATACATATTTAAGAAATTAGCAAACAGGTCTCGACAAGCTTCTCATCTTCGAATCAGCAGGAATTGTTTAATCTGATCTTCTGAGACGCTTTTAACTTATAAAAAACGTTACATGAAAGCTAGTTAGATTTTGAAGTCTTGGCAAAGGTTCTAATTCCCTGAGATGCAGGCAGTTTACGAAAAATATTTAAATGTAATATATGAATTACATTCAGGAACTAAAAAGCCTCATTAAAGCTATGCTGCTATTGAATCACGAGGTAACTCTTATCTGATAAACTTTGCGAAAGCTTCTACTCGCCAAAAAATGTTCGTTCAACTAATTAAAAGCTCCACAAAAGCTAGTATATTTTGAAACTTGTGGTATATTAACTCGAAGCTGCTCCCCATTTGGAACACATTAATTTCATAAAAATCTTCACAAAAGCCTTCTACTTTTTTGTAATACGAAAGCTTGAGGAAAGCTTGTCGTTTTCCGAGACATAGTTGGCGTGTAAGATGTAGGGATATATCTTTATATATATATATGACATCAGATAATGCCTTCATAATGATCAAAACGTTAAGAGAAATGGTCGAAATTAAAAAAGCTCACCAAAAAAAAGTGCATTCACAGGTATTGCGCGCTCATAGTTACTTTTAGCCCTGATATTAAAAAAAAGGCTCTTAAAAAATCTCTTTACAAAGCTCTTCAAGATTTCTCAACATTTCCCAAGGAGCTCATTAGAACACTTTTAAAAGTTCGAAAGCTTTCTCTATCAAATCTGGTAACTCGGAATCTACAAGGCATTTTTTCGACTAATCCCTTACAACAAAAGTGTAGCTAATTCAGGCACATTTTTACTACACAATAAACTTTAACTACTCGTTTATTCTTTTTTGAAACAAAACGGCAAATATGTCGGTACTTTTTCATTACATTTTCAATACAAAATATTCTGAATTTTATAAATCAAAATTGCCTAACTTTTTTTTATAAGCTTTCCTGCCTAATTTTCGTGGCCACATGGGTCGTTCGCTGCTGGGTTTGAGTTTTTGTGCCCCTGTTGCGAAATGTCAAATTACTTATTATAAATGCCGGCAAACGCTACCAATTTACGTGGAACAGATGTCAGAAGCAGCATAGCTCCATGCGTAAATGGGTAATGGTAACTGGCCAATCAGCATAACAGGATGTGACAAGATAATGTAAATTGATATAAACGAAGTATTTGGGAATGCAAATGGGCATGAGTTGAGGTACGTATTTACATATTTATAGATACATGTAAAAAGTAGACAAGTATGTATGCATTTGATGCTTTAGATATTCATATGCGCATATCCTTACGAAGACTGATGTAATTTTATCCAATTTACCTGAATTACAATTTTCTAAAATTAAACAGCGATGATGCCGTCCGTCTAAGGAAAGATGTTGGTTGATTGTCACATAAATATGTGAATGTGTAGGTATAACGGGAAAAGCCTTTGAACTAAGGGTGCTAAACTTAAGGATATACCAGTAGTGGAGTACTTACCACTTTAGAGTTATTAAAGCTTTCAGAAAAAAAAAAATTTTTGAGGAAAAGTCAAACAACAATATAAATTAAAGCTTTCATTTATTAGATACTGAAAAAATAAAATTCGAATCAAAAAGTATTTGGCAGAAACCGACTGAAAGCTTTCTTCAATAAAAGCTTCTTGAGACTTTAGGAGCGCGCTTGAAAGCTTCAGAATTATTTTCATAGTGTATCAAAGTGACTGAAAAGTAATTTTCAAAAACCGAAAATAATCGTTATTTTGATTTTTTTTCTGACAAAAAAATCATTACACCCATATAATATGCAAATCTGATCTTTTTAGTTTTAAATCACTGCATAATCGTTATTTTTTAAATTGGTTTTTATTTTTTTGATCATAAAACTTAAATCGTATTATTGATGTCACGCTGTTCAAAAGCTACGTAGCCCGATGTCGGCTACTTTTGGACACCCTCCCCCCGGGTGGTCTATCGTAGCTAAGTAGTAGGACAGGCCAAGACGACTCCTACTTTCTCCTTATGTGGTTCATCGTTGTTATTTAGCGGAGTCACGCCCTCCAAACGCCGGTTACGTAGTTTATGTACAGCCGCTGATCGAAAAAGTTGAAAAATGACGATTTTTTTTGATAACAAGCAACTCAAAATATTGATGAAATTGATCGGAGAATTTTAAACCCAAGAATAGAGATTATCTTTGATCAAAAGAATGCAAATCTAATAAAATCAATAAAAATTTCCGAAAAAATTAAAATAAAAAAAGCGATCAAACATAATCGAAAAAATTAAAATCACCGAATATCAATCATATAAATATCACAAACTATCGACTAAATCTTGATTTTTTTATACAAATTTTTACCGTTACCATCCCTGTTTCAAAACAAAAACTCGACTCTAAAATAACGACGGTTGTCTCAAATAACTTGAACTTTCCCAAAAAGTAAGTAATAAGTACATATGTAAATCAAACGCTCAAAAGACTGACAAAAAAGTTTCAAAAACTTCAAAAGCTCTTAGCTATTTTTAATATTCTTTAGCTAAAAAATCAAAGAGAGCATATATGTAAAAAAAAACGCGGTGAAGCAAGGTTTCTTTTATAATAGATGTTAAATGTTTATTCCAGACTTATTAAAATACTTTGCTAGCTGCAAGTAAATTTTGTAATAGACTAGACAAATTTATAGTTTTCAACAAAAAGCTTTTAAAGGCGCCGAAAAGCGTGAGTAAATAAAAGCTGTGGAAGGTTTAATAGAAGAGCCAAGCGAATGGCATTTTGAAAAGTCTATAGGCATAGCGACGTTAGGCAACGTAAAGCATTGTGGTATCGCCAAGCTTTTTTAAAATTGGAGTTACACTTGAAACGTGTTTCAATGTTTAATGCAGCTATCGAACCTATGTACAACCTACTGCATGTACTTCATGTACAATTCCACTCGGCAGCCATTAAGCGAGACTCTGAGAAAAAAGCAGCATTGAGATAAAAAGGAGAGTCAAGTTTAGAAGAAGCTTCTGAAAGCTTCACCTTTACTCAAGAACTTTTAAAGCTGACCGAAAGCTCAGTGAAAACTAAAGCTCCACCAGAGAACGAAAAATCTATAAGAGGCAAATTCAAGATCGTAAAAATAAATATCCAACCGATTTTTATTAGATATATTTTATGATCTCTGGTTATACGAATTCATCAAGTAAAATATCAATAGCTGGAGCTTTGATAAGCTCTGGAGCTTTGATTTAATTTTAATGAATTTTTTCTTTTACTCAAAAAGTTATATTGATGTACCGCAGCAAATCACATTATTAATGTTTCGAAAAATTTAACGAGAAAATAAAAACGAGGTTCGAAAGCTCCGCCGATTATTTTTCTCATTCTGATAGTAAGTTTAATTTTGCTGTGCGAATATTTACCGTTATTTGAAATATTCAGGCTAAGAAAAGCATTACAAAGATTATGATACACACATTCTATTTGCCACCAATTTGAGGCATTGAAAGTTCGAAATATGTTTTTATTTTTTATATCAGTATACCTTGCTATATATTCGTGTAAATTTATGTATATACAAATATATATATAAATAAAATAAAAACGCCAAACCCGCTACATACGAGACAACCCCAATTGTGACCACCTCGCCAAGAGAGCAAGTATAGATTTCAACTCAACGCACGGAAAGGCACAGTCAATTGCCCGCATTGAAATTCGATATCCTTTAGCGCGAAAATTCCGACAAAAGCCGACTGTGCCTGAGTGACTGGACCAATGTGGACTATATGATTAGCCGCATACAAATCTACATTGCTATGTAGAACAATGAAAAGTACAAATCATCGCAGTAAAGATCAATGCCACCATCAGCAGGATCAGCAACCGCTGCGAAGTCGGCAATTAAAAGGAAGCAGGCATTGCGGAAGCGGTGCACACGCCTTCAGCAGCATATGATATTTATTTCGCGTTTATATATTTAATTTTTTTTTTCATTTTTTATGAAGATTTTTTTTTTTTTATTTGATTTCGCAGGATTATGACAAGCGTCCCCCACAGTTTGCGGTGAATTTATATGCGGCTGGCTTCAAAGCAGAAATAAACACACACACACAAATGCTAAGAGCTGAAAAGCTGACAATGATAGCTTGTATGGAGACTTTGGCTGTTGTCTGCCTTAGTTGATGGAGGTCTTTAACCCTTACGAAAATTAAGTAAAATAGAATTTAAATTAAAAAATAAAAATAAAACTTAAAAAATACAATAAATTAAAGTAAATTAAAATTAAATTAAATTTATTCAATTAACCCAAATCCAATCAATTTAAATTAAGGTAGGAAATGGAATGTAGAATATATAAACAAAATATAGAATATAGAATATGGAATATATAATGTAGAATATAGAATATATTTTCAAAAAATATTGAATTTGGCGCATAGAATGCTAAATACTTATATAAAGAGTAGATTATTTTTAGAATAAATAATATACTTAGAATTTAGAATACAAAATATAGAATGCAGAATATAGAATATAGAATATAGAATACAGAATATAGAATATAGAATATAGAATATAGAATATAGAATATAGAATATAGAATATTGAATATTGAATATAAAATATAGAACATAGAATATAGAATATAGAATATAAAATATAGAATATAAAATATAGAATGTAAAATATATAATATAAAATATGGAATATAGAATATAGAATATAAAATATAGAACATAGAATATAAAATATAGAATATATAATATAAAATATAGAACATAGAATATAAAATATAAAATATAGAATATAGAATATAGAATATAGAATATAGAATATAGAATATAGAATATAGAATATAGAATATAGAATATAGAATATAGAATATAGAATATAGAATATAGAATATAGAATCTAGAATATAAAATAAAAAATATAAAATATAAAATATAGAATATAGAATATAGAATATAGAATATAGAATATAGAATATAGAATATAGAATATAGAATATAGAATATAGAATATAGAATATAGAATATAGAATATAGAATATAGAATATAGAATATAGAATATAGAATATAGAATATAGAATATAGAATATAGAATATAGAATATAGAATATAGAATATAGAATATAGAATATAGAATATAGAAAATAGAATACAGAATATAGAATATAAAATATAGAATATAGAATATAGAATATAGAATATTGAATACAGCATATAGAATATAAAGTATAAAATATAGAACATAGAACATAGAATATAGAACATAGAATATAGAATATAGAATATAAAGTATAGAAAATTAAATATAGAATATAGAATCTAGAATCTAGAATATAGAATATAAAATATAGAACATAGAATATAGAATATAGAATAAAGAATATAGAACATAGAATATAGAACATAGAATATAGAATATAGAATATAAAATATAGAATATAAAATATATAATATAGAATATAGAACATAGAATATAGAATAAAGAATATAGAATATAGAATATAAAGTATAGAAAATAAAATATAGAATATAGAATCTAGAATCTAGAATATAGAATATAAAATATAGAACATAGAATATAGAATATAGAATATAGAATAAAGAATATAGAATATAGAACATAGAATATAGAACATAGAATCAAGAATATAAAATATAGAATATAAAATATAGAATATAAAATATAGAATTTAAAATATAGAATATAGAATATAAAATATAGAACAAAGCATATAGAACATAGAATATAGAATATAGAATATAAAATATAGAAAATAATATATAGAATATAAAATATAGAATATAGAATATAGAATATAGAATATAGAATATAGAATCTAGAATCTAGAATCTAGAATATATAATATAGAATATAAAATATAGAACATAGAATATAGAATATAGAATACAGAATAAACAATATATTTTTAAATATATAATTTGGAATATAGAATAAGAATACTCTATTTATAATACTATATAGTGTATTTCGAATATAGTATATGGAATATAGAATATAAAATACAAAATATAGAATATGGGATCAATAATGAAGAATATAATAATAGAATATAGAATATATATATGTAACATATTTGGAGGGTACAATTACTTTATATTAGAAGGCAGAATCCAAGATATATTTAGAATTTTGAATTTGAAACGTAGAATATAGAATTATACAATAGCATATATTTGGAATATATAATATAGAGCATGTTTAGAGTATTAAATATAAATTGCAGAATACAAAATATAAAATATACATATTTAAAATTTAGAATTGGGAATTGAGAATATATAATATAGAATATGGCATATATGTAGAATATGGAATATCGAATAACTATGGAATATCGAATGGAGAATGTATACGCGGAATCTAGAGTATATGTTGATTTTAAAATTTAAAATATAGACTATGAAAAAACTAAATTGGAAACTCTTCTACAGCCTGTTGGCTGCGTCCTTTTTTTATATCACAATCTCTCTGCAGCCAGGACTCTTGTTTTCATAGATTTTCCGTGCGACGACATCACCCCATGGCGGAATAAATGCAAAGTTACGCATATCCTTAAATGTTCCTTTCTCAACAAATATCCTGTAAATAGCGACATCTTGCGTTCAATAGTAGCTGGTAGTTAACTCTGCTGCAGGATATTCCTCCTTCTAGGCGGTGCAATATAAAACCACTGACAGCTGTTTGAGTTCACTAAAATCCACAAAATGTCATTCCAACATACATGCCACCAACTAAACTTCCAATGCTAATGCGTTCAACCAAAAATCAAATGTCAGATGAGTCAGATGGAATTTCGCAGCGCACGCAAGTGCATTCATTCATTATTGCAGCACGAGGAGACAGTGAAAATATTAGCGAAAGGACAATAGCACGAAAGGATAATTTGTGGCGAACAAAGAGAAGAACAGTTGCGAGAAAGTTGAGGCGGAAAAAGTGAAAAAAAACTTACTTGCGAAGGTAACAAAAATACACAGCTGTGCCAAAGGAGTTAAAGAGAATCAACTGACGGAGACAACGAAACAAATCGCAAGGAAAATCGAAGCGCAGTGTCAACAAAACAAATGTTAGTGTGATTGACGGACAAACTGACTACTTCGAGTATTTGACACGAGCAGAAAATACCAGAAACAGCGTGAAAACAAAGCGCACGCAGCAGAGCAGACAAAAAAAAACAGCAACACCCAACTGCGGCACAAGTAGCAGGAAAGCAAGCAATATTGAAGCATACACTCAGGCGCTGCCACAGCAGAGAAGCAGGAAGCTCGGCAAATTAAAGTGAAAAAAGTGGAAAGTTGTGCAAATAATAAGAATACTTTCGAACATTTAAGTGACAAATATTTGAAGAAAATAATAAGAACCAAATTTAAGGAAAATATTTACGAAAAAAAATTATATAAAAACTGCTACTGTTACTGAGCTATGCGGCATGCCATATGCGATTGGATAAAGCATTGAGAGGGGTAGCTGCAAAAACAAATATAGCAACAACACTAGTAGTTAGCGAGCTAGTTGCTGCGTCAACAATAGTAGCAATAACAACTACGTATGTACGTAACGCTATTACATAAATATTAATTAACATAAAAGTAGAGATACGAATATACTGGCGTTCGAAGTCAGCGCACACAAAAACAACAAAAACACTGAAAAATATAGTGCTTATTAATGACTGTGTGCGGATATTGATTGCACAATAAGAAAAAATTTAAAATAAAAAGACAAGCTTTTAAATAAAAACTGCTGCGAATAAATAATTTAAATTCAAAAAATTTCAAATTAAAACCAAAAACATTTTGATTTCATAAAAAAAAAATAAAACAACAAAGTGAAAATATAATAAATAACTTAATAAATCCATATAAATTAAATCGAACAAAAATTCGTCGGAATTTCCAAAACATAGTACTTGACAGCGAACAAAATTAACAGAAACAGCTGAAAAAGGAGTACTCAGGTAAGCTACATAAATATTAAAAAAATATCAGATACAACTATTTATTATAAGAGAAAAGAGTAGAAATTATTCAAGGATTATTATAGGAAGATACACATTTTTCGAGTATATTATATTAACGAAGTCAATTTATGCAATTCTTAGAGGACCTTTGTTTTGAGACCTACATTATAAAACTCTCCTCATAATGATTATCAGCGAGATATATTTTTTTAAGTTTTCAAAGACTTTTATTTTACCTATTCTGTTATAAGTCTGTGAACTAAAGTTGTTCAAGTCTTCAAAGACTTTTATTTTGAGACTTAGATCATCATAACAGCCTTCTCATAATAATTAGGAGTGAGTAAAAATTCTTTGTCTTGAACGACCTGGACTTTTTAAGACTATTTCGGGATTGATTCGTATCTAGTTCGAAGTCATTTCGTGATCAGTTCGTTACTAACTTCAAATCAGTTCCGGACTAATCACTAAGTCTGGCGAATCTTTCGAATTTTGAAATTATTCCAGTCACGCCTTTATAACGAAAAACAAAAATAGTAAAATATCGGGACTTACAATAGGAATGCACAAAAGTTTTTTTTTTTAAATAAAACCAAAACGGTTTGGGATATGAATTAAATTATTTATTCCTGTCAAAGTACATTCGATGCCATTATGTATGGAACTCGATTTCTTTTGCATGAGCGCCACGGACACGCTTGCAGAAGTCCAGAAGCTGAACCCAATTTTCGAAGGTTGTCAAGCATAAATCGGCCGACACTGCTGCAATTTCACGTTCGATATTCGTACGAAGTTCATCAATCGTCGCTGGCTTGTTGGCATAGACCACAGACTTGACGTAGCCCCACTGGAAAGAGTCAAACGGCGTCAAATAGCATGACCGAGGCGGCCAATTGACTGGGCCATTTCGTGAGATAAAACGTTCACCAAACTTGGTTTTCAATAAATCGATTGTGACATTCGCTGTGTGGCTTGTGGCGCCGTCCTAATGGAACCACACATTGTCCAAGTCCATATCATCCAATTCGGATCAAAAATATTCGGTTATCATTGAACGGTAGCGATTTCCATTCACAATAACGTGCCGGTCTTGATCATCACGGAAGAAGTGCGGCCCAATGACGCCGCTGGCCCATAAACCGCACCAAACCGTAATTTTTTTCGAGATGCAATGTTGACTCATGGAGTACGTGTGGATTGCTGCTTGTCCAATAACGCATATTTTGCTTATTGACGAAGCCATTCAGCCAGAAATTACGACGACCATAAATTGGACGTAGCGCTCTTAAAGTTGAGGCCATTGACTCCGAATTTCGGTAGTAAATTTTAATAATTTCGACTCGTTGTTGGATCGTATATCTTTCCATGATGAAATGGCAAACCTTACTGAAGAGAAATGTCAAAAGAACGGGCAAAAATATGGCGTCGTTTGCTGTCACTATCAGTCTACTTTTGTAGCGTCCCTATTGCAATACACTTTATCTTACCATCTGTCTCTTAAGTCTCATAGCTAAAATTCAGCCGTCTGGTTAACAAAAACTAACCTTATGGTGCATAACCTAGCAAACAGATGAAGTAGATCTCCCAACTCTCACTGGAAAAGCTTGTTAGAAGTATTGATGAAACTGGAAGCGAGATGTTAGAAGACGATGAGAAAATTCTACACATCGCATTCCAAACAGCAACTACAACATGGCTTTGAAGTGCCACCATTTTGTATGTCTTGTAAAGAGGGAGTCGTGGATTTGTTAGCCCAAAAAATCCTACCTTGAATTCCTTCTGCCTACACTTTCCACTTTCGACATCCTAGAAGGATTTAAGCATGCAGTTTGCGATCTTCAAGCTCGTTATAAAGGAAATCTTAAGAGAGCGGGTGTAAGATGGAAATGTCGTGTAACCCGAATGGGCTCGAAGCGTTCACAATAACTCTACTACTACTCAAGAATGTTAGAATACAACATTCCTCTCTTTGGTAATTTGACAGCATCCACCCATTCGCTGACGAATTAAACGAATTTTTCTTTTATTTTACACAAACAATAGTAACAAAACTTTCAATCGTTCTGTCTTTTCCCCTCTTCTACTGTGCTTCTTCCTCTTCATTTGTTTATTTTTTTTCCTTGTTTTCTTATTGTCTAGCTTTTATTACTTCACTTTCAGTTGGTCTCAGTGCGGATGGCGCAAAAAATTGTTTTCTATCATTCTTGGGGGCTACTCACACAGCCCACATAGCTATCGGAGACTATGCAGCTAGGCTGGGGATTTCCGTAGAAGTGGCAGAGACGAGAAGAAGCCGGAAACTCTAAAAGATCCGCTGAGTGAGTGTCCCACACTGTGAAGAAGGAGTAGAAAATGCATGTGATCAAAATACTTTGAGGATCTAAGTGACGTAGCTGGGTTTAAAATGCGGCAATTGCTTAGATTTCTAGACTTCGCACGATTGCCTTAAATAAGGAATGGGGATCCAAGTGTTGTCACAACGGGTTCATTCACGGACCTCGGAATATTTCATTCAACTACCGATAGCCCCAGATTATATGAAAAATTGGCCTTAGCAACAACTATTACTCACGTCCTGACCGCAAAAGAATAAAAAATAACAGGGCTAATTTCGGAAATAAGAGAGGCAACAGCTGAAGGTTTCAGTTTTTGATCGGTGTGTAGAGGAGGATAAAACTCATATAAGACTTATGACTTTCCTGATCTGAGACTCTTCGGTGCCCTTGGAAGCATATTCGACTATTCAAAGAGGAATTAAAAGTTACCTCATCTTTCTTTGCAAACATCACAGTCGGCATGAATTAAAACTTTACTACGTAAGAGCTCTTTTAGTTATTCGCATGGCCATCTATCTGCTCTCTTTTTACCCTCCTCCGGTGGCCGTTCTTATCTCTCGGTGTGAATACATCCACTCTTTTCTTCTTCTTCTTCTTCTTTTTCTTCTTCTTCTTACTCTTCTTATTCTTCTTCTTCTTTTTAATTGGCTATGTAACTCCCTAGGCGATTTTTGCCGATGTCAACATAGCGCGCCAGCAGCTTCTCTGCTTTACGAACTCGTGCTAGCTAGAGACCCCAATTGTAGCCAAGTCCTGCTCCACCTGGCCTTTCCAACGTAGAGGTGGCCACTATTTTATTATTCATATTTTTACCACCAGATGCCTAACTCTACCCTCTACTGCATACGAAAATGGATAGACTTAGTTTCATCCTTTTTGCTTTTTTTATTTCAAATTCTTGAGCTTCCATTCCCTTATAAAAATAGATCAAACATGTCTCCTCTCTGGGCTTAATTTTAATTAAAATATATTTTTAAAAAAAAAATCATATATTATACTCTATTTAAATATTTGCATATGTAAATTCGAAATACCTCAGCAAAGTTTTAAATGTCCAGTATAGTCGTAAAAAAATACAAAAACAGAAACTGTCATGGTACGAGTGACAAAATATGAATAAAGTTTTAATGAAATAATGCGGCGTAAAGTGAGGGCGTGTACGATAATATGGCTGACATATGGCGAACTACTACTAGTAAGACCCAGTAGGAAATAGAAAGAACAAACTTAACGAAAATATTCCCTGATTTTGGTTTCAGTTTAGCTAGTCAAAATCGTGTAGTCGGGTATCGTAAGTAGTCCAGTAAGTTCGGCCTTTATTGAACTGTGACCATTTTCTAATTGAATTAGGGAAAGAATTAAGTAGCGCACTATTTAGTGGCTGCACAGAACTATCTCTTTTTTCAAAATATTTACTTTTTTGGCGATAGTAACCAACTCTTCTACTGTATCCTAAAAGGATTGGATTGTTCAAGTTGAGCCGCCACATTAGTTTCCTATCCAGGATCAAGCCTAGATACTTAGCTGGCTGTGTTTTCCTCAACGTTACTCCATTTAGACTTAAATTTTCCAAGGCAGGGTAGCGGTGTTTTCTAGTGAACACAACTATTTCCGATCAGTTGTGGTTTGCCCCAAAATCTCAACCGCTGCAGTAGTATATAAACTTGAGGTGCTTGCCTACGGCCATTACGATTGTTTGAGGACATGGCTGGTAGTGCTTCCCGAAATCAATGGAGCATCGATCCCGCCGCTGAAGCTGGAAGGGCTGATATCTCCAACTTGTCCAAGGCCAGGATTTGAGACGACACTCTACCAATCTCCAGCAGCTTTTGAGCGGCACATCCATGCCGTCTTGAGACTTTGATAGGGCTAAAAGTTGTACTGGGAGGGGGAGCGAAATGAAAAGAAAATCCTGGCTAAGATTCTCTAAGTATGAGAACTTGGGGGAATCTCCGACAACGCGAGGCGAAGAGGTCCCACAAACACGGAGTTATTCACATTTCTCCCCATCCTATACTTCCTAAAATAATCCACACAAAAATTTCTCACAGTACCTACATTCACTCGCATCCGACATGCCTTTTTTTTTTGCTTTATGCAATTATTTTATTACTGTCCCTTTTGTGTACGTTTATGTGTAGTGTATGTGTGTGTGTGTGTGTGTGTGTAAACTTTATGCGCCTAAAATGCCCACATGCACATCCTAAATACGAAAAACGACTCGCCGTCACTTGAACGTCCGTTTGCAGGTCATGACCAATGCACGAATACAAAAGCGCAACACAGACAAGTGACGCAAAAACCCAAACGCAAACACACACACACACAAACTACAATTTATAAACAAACACACGCACACTCACACAAATACATACATATGTATATTAAATCGCTTAGTCAGCGGCTCAAAAGCTACGTTTACTCATTCCTCGAACTAAATTTGCCGTCTAAACACAAAATTAGTCCTTTGGGCGTGAATTTTTAAATGTTTCCTTTGTTGCTGTTTTTGTGTTTTTATTTCTGTTATTGTCGCTTTTGTTTGCTGGAGGTGTGTAAAAAATTTGTTCTAAGCTGACTCTTGGGGTTAATTTTGTGTAGATTTTAAAATGGTTTGCAAAAATATTAAAGTATTTTTTTTTAACGGATCAAAGTAGGATTTTTAACATTTAATTAAATGCAATAAAAATGTAACTACTACGCATATGATACCAAAAGATATTTTAAATTTGCAAAATTTTTAAAACAATGATTTCAATAAAAAAATATTTTTTTTAGTATTTTAATTTTTTGTTTTTTTTTTGACTTTTATAAAAATAAATACCCGATTCTTACCGAGTAAATAAATTCTGCTTTTTGTAAAAAAAATTTAAAACATATTTGAATTTAATTTTATTTAAAAATTTTACGACATTTTTTATGTTAACAATTAAAGAGAATCCATTTACATTTTTATTGAAAAATTTAATATTTTCCAACAATTTTATTTGTCTCTGAAAAGTTTTCAAACACAAAATGTATAATTTTGATTTGTTTTTTATTCTTAATAATCTTTCATTAAAAAATTAAAAGATTACAATAGGGGCTTAAAAAAGTAAATGAATTTTAAATGCTTTATAAAATTATAGCTGCATATTTTTATTTAAATTATCTAATAATACAAGATAATTTTATTTTTTATAAAGATATCTTTACTTGTGCAAACATTTTTTTTATATTAAAAAAAAAAATCAATATTCTTCTGACAATTAATATTGAAAATATTTTACTAACGAAATGAAATCGTAATAGATCGAAGATGGTACCAAGGAAAGCTTGTTTCATTTTTTTTTTAATTTGACTTTTTTTTGTGTTAAAAATTATGTTTACCTGTATTAACAATTTTAAAAATTTGATTTTAAGATTTATTATTATTACTTTTTTTAAACCAATTACATTTTTAAATTTTTTAAGTAAACGGAAAATATTTCGAAAATTTTTATTTTGCTTCATTCTAGGTTTTTAAAAAATTAAATTTAATAAATTGAAATATTAAGACACACTTGAAATTTTGCGCTAAGTAGGCATCATTTTTACAATATGTTTGCCTCCTAGTGTGTATTTGAAACCAAAATTTTTTTTTGAAAATTTCAATATTAACTCCACCTTCTAAAAGTTCAGAAAAAGATATCAACTTAAAAATCAAATTTGAAAAATATGTATATAATTACGCTTTTAAAATTTTCATTAAGTATTACGGCTTGAAACCAATTTTTTTTGTAAATGTAGTGCTAGATTTAATTTGTATGAAATTGGTTGATTCCGTTTTCTGGTTTTGGCAATATATTTCCCTACAACATATTTAAAATTTAAAAAATGTTGCTTTTGTATAGTTTTTTTATTTTAGTTTTGTGCTAATATATCGACTCTAAACTTAATGTAAAAAAATTACGTTTTTAACTACGAATATACATACATTTCTACATTTCTCTATATATATATGAGTAAATTTAATAAAATACCAATTTAAAAACTAAAAAAAAAAACAATTATTTTATTTTAGTGCGTAGTTTTTTTTATATTTGTATTAAAATTTTGGATCTGTTGACATATGAAATTAACATTAAAAAATTAACAAATTTTGTATATTATTTGTTTCTATTTATTTATTATAATATTCTGAATTTAAACCGTAATAGTTTTGCAAAAAAATAACAAATTTTAATTGAAAATTTAATAAAAAAAAAATTATATACAGATTGAGAAAAATACCAAATCAAAATTAAAAGAGAGCTTTTGAAAGCAAACAAATTTGGACAAATACAATTGTTATATAAAAAACCGCTAGTTAAGAATTTACAATTTAAAGAATTATTTTAAAAAGGCATTCAATTAGAAAATTTAAAACATTTTTAAAAATTTTAACAAGGCAATTAGGAAAAAAATATTTCTTATTTTTTTAAATTTTTTTTCAAAACAAAATAATGTTTTCAAAATTTGTAATTAAAATATTTAATATGTGTTTATTTTTTATATTTACATTTGTATGGGTGTTGTTTAAAATTCCAATGCATTCTTTTTTCATTTTAAATTTTCAGTTTAAATTTTTTTTTTTTTTTTGTCAACTTTTGACACCCTAACACACAGCGCCTTTCAACTAAGTATTTAGTCCGTAAATAGCCCTTTGAGTGTCGTCCCTTTTCTTGTACGTATAGCTTTCGTCATTTATTAACAAACAACACACCGAGGCATACACACACACACACACACATAGTTTTTCGTACATTCTTAATTATGTAATCAGCTGTTTTTGACCTTCGACGCCGGGCTAACGACTTGCCAGAGTGTGGACAAAAGTACTTGTGCACGTATGCATGGGTATGTGTGTGTGTGTGTGTGTGCGTGAGGGTGTATGTGTATTGTAAGTGGAGTGCAAGCAAACAAAACCAAGACACAAACACACTAAGGAGAAAAATAACAACAACGATGACAACAACAAAAACATCAACGATAGCTACATAAAATATAATGACAGCCAACGCTAACCAGCGCACGGAAGCCCAAAATGTGTCAGTATATTTATTTTGTATGTGGAGGAAAATAATAACCAGCTCAGAAAAAATGTGTGAAAAACTACGGGTGGAGCAAAGTGCAAAAAAATTGAGGCAGAAGGTGTAAGAAAGTGTGAGCGCGGGCGAAGCGTCAACCATAACACAACGGAGACACTACAACCAGCCAACAATAATAACAAAGATACGTAAATAAGTTGTTTTTCTTGTTAGTGTAGTTGATGGTAGTGAATTTTCGAGTACAAAAACAACCACATACATATTTACATAGTACGTTAAGTGCAGTAAGACGCCCATTTCCCCATTTTGCCGTAATTTGTTGTTTCGTCGCTTCTTTTTTTTTTAGCGCTTTTCCTTTTTGATAACAAATTTGCATACAACGGATGTATTGTCATTGCACTGCCTTGAGCCAGTTTACATTTGCTGGTTTAGCAAAATTTTTATTTCTTAATTATTGACTTTTCAAAAAAAAAACAAAATGGAAAAAGTTTTCGAGTCTCACTACAGCATTTTTCCTTGTCAATTTTTTTTGCTTAGCTTTTGTTTTTATTTGGTGGAAAAATTGAAAATTGCATGTTTTTTCGGAATTTTAAAAAAAATTTTCTGATATGCAGTTTTTTAGCCCACTCAATTCTAGTATAATATGTAAAGTGAAAGTTTCTAATTCCTAAAAATGTTCATTGGTTTTTGGTTACTTTTTTCCCTGGTATAAAATAGTATCATTTCGTTCACGCGTTATAAGAAATAAAATGCGTAGGGTTGCACAATTTTTACAGAGTTGCAAAATTTTGATTTCTATTTTTTATGTTATTGAATGAACTATATTTTTATTAAAAAAAAATTATGAAAAAACTGAATTATGTAAGAAAATTTTGTCAATATTGTAAAAAATAATTCCGGAACATTTACACTGTAACGGCCAGTTCCTCAAAAATTTTTAATTGAAATTTAAGTCAAATATAATTTTAATTTTATTATATTTTAAAAAATCTTGAAATTAGCCGAAAAAAAATTTAAAACCTCTGAAGTAAATAAAATAAAAACTCAAATTTTTTCCTAAACGAAATAAATATTTTGTTACAAATCACAATCAAATCAGTCAGAAATATCAAAATAAAGCTGCAGATGATAGAAATCGAATGGTTTAATCCGAAAGATGAAACCTAAAATAATCAAATTTTAATTAAACGGAAAAAATGGTGCTCAGCCCTGTAATGATAACAACAGTAGTTGTTGTTGTTATGCCCTACTGAGTACGTGACAATGGCGTTATATTATGTGACATAATTTTAGGCGCGGTAAACCTGACAACTGTCAGTTTGATGAATTTTGTCAGTGCATCAGCATAGGGCGGCAAATTGCTTTTGTGAAACTGGCTAGGAGTCACTGTATATTACCCGAAAAGTGGCACTGAAGTCCAGTTGTTACTAGAAATCGTAACTATGGTCCACGTATTCGAAATATATAAAAATCGTAGTTATGATTCGATTTGGTACATATTCGAATATTTGTAGCGAGAAGGTGAATTTGTTTGCAAAAAATGTGTCCTTTAGTTGACAGCGGAGGAGAGATATTATAACGTATTTATAGAAGGGAGATGTCATTAGTTTAACCACTAGGTGGCGCTGGATTTCAGTTATTAATAAAAACCGTAACTATTGAGCAATTTGACTTAAATTCGAAGAAGCTTTTGGAAATGGAAGGAGTAAGAGTCGGCGAGGTGACGGTGGATTTGAGTTATTACTAAACATCATTTTCATACTAAACTCCTATTTGAAATATTTGCAAGGGAAAGGAAATTTTTTGGAAACAATTTTGTCCGCCAGGTGCCGCGGTATCGAGGTATTACGAGAAATCATATACATGTATTCTTAGATTTCGATCGTATTCGGTATATTGGCGTATTTTTCAGGCGAAGAAAAACATTTTTTCGCAAAAAATGTGCCGCTAGGTGGCGCTGGAATCAAGCTATTTCTAAAAATCCTATTTATGATTCGATTTGGCTCAAATATAAAAGATGCATTAAAAACGGAAATATAGGTACTGCACAAAAGTTTTTCAGGTAAAAGATTTTAAATATACTACAGTGCCGGAAAAAGTATTAGCACAGTAAATTTTTTATATTATTCCTCATGTTTTCTTACTAAGAATTTTTCATTAGTTTTTCTCAAAATATATCTAATTTTATATCGAATTTCAAATTTTTTACAAAATTCACAAAAATTTATGAAATTACAAAAAATGTTTAGGCATGCAAACTTGTAACTTATTCAATTATAATATTATAAAATTCAATTTTAAAATTCCTAAAAATGTTTCTTTAATTTTTGATATTTTCTCTTTGTTTTGGTGATAAAACTCTATATCCACTTCGAATCAAAGTTTGAAATTTTGATGTTAACTTCTTAAATTTGTGAAGAATAGGCAAAGCGACTCCTTTCGCCTAATTGTGAGTGAGAATAACAATAAAGCCGCGCTGCCGCCACAATTTCATTGACTTTTGCCACAAAAAGAAAAAAGCGAAAACAAAAACAGGCCACAAAAACAGCGAAGAAAGCAGCGCTCTTACCAAGCATTCTACTCATAGCAACGGCAAAGAACCAACCAAAAACAACGGCGGCGCAGTCAAGCGAAAAATTTTACGAAAACATAGAAAAACTCGAAAAACAAAAAACAAAACTACGCTGCGTGTTTACAACTTTTAATTTTTGTTGTTGCCAATGTCGCTGAAGTTGTTGTTGTAGTTGCTGCTGCTGCCGTTTCTACTGTTGGAGCATCGATCGATATACTGCCAAAAAATGTACATATATTAATGTGAAGAACGCACTCACACCCATACACCCACACACCGACTCTCACACTCGCATACCAACTCATAAAGCGACAGATAGAGTAGCAACAACAACAATAACAAATTAGCGCGCCAACGATGTCTGAATAGCAATAAAAACAGGCGGTAGTGTAGCGCCGTGGAGTAGAAGCAGTACGGCAGATCACACGCTTTACCCCAACTACGGTGGCTGGTGTAGAAAGCAAGTAATGAGCGTGAGCGCCGCCGTTATGAGTGTGAGTATTGGGTTAGCGAAGTTACTCACTGACGACGCTGCTGCTGGAACAAACTATTGTAGTTTCCGTTGCCCAAAACCGCTTTCCGGTGTACACCAACAGCTCGAGCAGTGTGTGAGTGACATTTGTGCGTCGCTCACACACACAAACACGCATACATAGACCACAGTAAATAGCAACTCCATTACCATACAGGGTGGTCCATACAGTGGTCATTTTTTTTTATTATATGTTATATTGACAGTGATAGATCTTTTCCGCTGGAAATCTTGACGTTGGGAAATAAAGCAAACGAAATGGATGACGATTTCCCTCGAAATATCATCTTTTCTCCGCGGCTGTGATCGCAAAGCAAAACTGTCGCATCTGGGGATCGGAAAACTCGCAAGTGATCGGCGAGAAGTCAATGCATCCTCAGAGAGGTTATAGTTTTGTGCGGATTTTGGAGAGATTGCATCAGTGGCCCATTTTTCTTTGAAAGAGCGCTACATGGGCATGATGAAAACATTTTTGTGGACAATCTATGCTTTCAGCAGAACGGCAAGCCATGTCATACAGTCCTGGCGAAAATCGATCTTTTGCGCGTACAGTTCGGTCCGTCTCGGGGAAGTCAATTGGCTCCCTTGGAGCTGCAGTTTGACACCGTTAAGCTTTGTTTTTTGTGGGGTGCAGAACCTTCAGGCGAATATCGAACTAGTCATTTATGAAATAGAACCAGAAACCGTCACCAAAGTCTTGGAAAAATTTATTAGAATCCGCTACTGCGAAGCCAGCCAAGGCAGGCATGAATGAAATCGTTCTCCATAAATAATGGCAATGCGTGCTATTTCAATAATATGCCGAAAAATTTTGATTTTCGTTAGTTTTTTTGTTTAATTAAAAAAAAAACCAAGTATAGAAAATATCCGTTATTTTTATTTTTTTCGGATAAAAAATTCATTGGGAAGAATGCATTCGAAACAATATTCGAATATAGAGATACTATTCTTATGTCATATGCTATTTAAATCTGACCTTATTTTTAATAAGAGGATTTCTTGTTTTAAATCACTGTATAATCGTTAGCTTTATTTTTTCGATAATATTTGACAGATATTTTGTGACTTTTTTTTCAATCAAGTTTGATTGTTATATTTTAATTTTTGTTTTTTCGATCAAATTAGACGCATATTTTCTGATTTTTTTTTTCATTAACAAATTGTAAATCGTATTATTTTTTGTTGTTGCAATTTTAAAATTTTTTCGGTTATGAAGATCGAAAAATTTTGGCCGAAAAAATTAGAATCTCAATATAACGATAAATATATCATGAGTTTTTTTTTTTTTAATTATAACCGTTACTATCCCAGAAAACATCCACTTATATGGTTCACCCTGTACACACACAGCTAGCACACAGAGACTCAGTAGTAGCGCCTTAGCAGTTATGAAGCGAAAGACAACGGAAACATTGCTGAAGTCAAACAGCAGCAACAAACAAGAACGATAAAAAGTTAAGTGCTTTTGCGAAAGGCAGGGAGGAAGAGAGATAAAAAAGTATAAGAATGAAATACAGAAAGAGAGAGAGGGAGAGAGAGAGAGAGCGAATGCCAGTCGTACGCGCTGCCATTGCCACAGCTGCATATTATTCCAATGCAAAAATTCATAAAAGGAATTTTGAATTTTAGCAACACCTTCTGCCACCCTCCCTTCCCTTCCTGTTTTAACACCGCACTAACGCTGCATTTTACACCCCACCACCACATGTCATTTGCTTGGCAAACCACGCCAAGTCAACGCAAACGTTTCCGTTTCACACGCTCACAAACGTTAGCTTAATATAAATTTGCAACTGTATATTGTTATGTGTTTTTTGTGTGTGCGCGTGACTTTTTACATGCCAGCACATGTTAATTTATGCAAGCTCACACACACACACACACACACATGCACACGCATTAGGCTGTAGCCATATGTGTGTGTGTACATAGGGGCGTTCTCCGGCGGATGTCTGTTCGTTCGTTCGCACGCCTTCTACTGTGGTGTTCGGTTATCTGTTACGTATACGCCATGGTGCGCGCGGTGGCCAAAATAGCAGTTCATGTTGACACTCGTAGAGGAAATATTTTACAATGTTGGCATTTTGTTTTTATAGGCAAACTTTCTTGCATTAAATATGAAAGAATTGTATTTAAAAAAGCATTTAAAAATATGCCAAAATATAGACAAATTACATTATTTGTCTACGCTAAACTGACAACTAACAATTGTAGTACGGTTTGTTTGCCTTTCCAATTTTAATAATACTCAGACTCATCCTAAACGAAGCTGTGCTGTAAAAAATAGTTGTGACTGATTATTTCTTAAAATCTCTGACATTCAGTTACTTACTCCCTGCGAAATTTTAATATTGGGGAAGGTATTTTTATGCTAGACCCGACTATGTGGTTTATCTCAAGTCTTCGACCAAAGTTGTTTATCAAAAATGAAAGCTAAACGTCATTCCACTCCTGATTGGTTTTTTTTTTGTTTGAGTTGGACCTAATATCTGGCAACGAAGATTGAGTCATATAAGAATTTTTAACGTCTTTATTCTCTACTTAAAAACCGGATGTAGAAAATGTTGAGAATAATTCAAAAACACGAAACTAAAAGATTGACGACCAATGGCAAGGTAGTGCTATAAACTTTACCTAGTCAAAAATTACTCGCCCTTTTCGCAAGTCTAGTGAGTGCCTGCAAAGAGCAATAATGGGTGGGCAGAGGTATTTTCCTTATTTTAGCTAAATGGCAGCAATCGAGGGTATACCTCCACATTATGATGATTTAAAAGTATAACTCTGGATTAACATATAGGATATTTTTTAAAGCGCCTCGTCAACTGTTTAAAAATTTAAATACAATAAAATTATTAATTTAAATTAAATATTGCAAAATAGGTGGCAAACGAAAGAAGTTTTAAAAGGCTTATTTTCAAAAAGATTTTGTGAAAAGGGTTGCCACCTTTTCGAAAAGTTTAATTAACAATAAGAATAAGTTTCGAAATAATTGTAAAAAAAGCATTTATGATCAGATTTGATTGAAATTCAAAATACATATTACTTGTATTAAAAGAAATTACCCCCTAGGTGGAAAAGAAGGCGCATTTATGATTTGATTTGGCAAGTTTTGACAATGTTATCTTTCCCTATTTAATTTTAATTGTTTTTCACATAAATGTAGATAACTTTGTAATGAAAATCATAAAAGTCGAAGTTATAGAAAATGTAAGAGAATGCCTCCAATGTGTTTAACTTTTTAATCCAAATAAATTTTTATAAAATGGGTATGCAGTGTTGTAGCGCAATTAAATTTACTATAATAAAGTTGAAGTTTCAAGTAGCTAGTAGGAAATTCTAGTTCATTTTTTATATCTGGTGGTGCGTCTTTTCTTAAAGAAATAAATAAAATTCAAAAAAAAAAAATTAAAAATCAACTAGAATTTTAAGCCACTGGAAACTTACGGTTTATTATAGTAAAGTATAAAACAGCATATTTCTAAAAATGCTGATCAAAATTTAGGAAATTTCGATTGCATTTCTCATTTTTTGAATTTAAAAAATTTTTAAAGTTTGAAACTTTGACATACATAGTTTTTGTCATGAAATTACCTATATTTTTATAAAGAAAATTATTTATTTTATTTCATAACGAAAGACTACATTGTCAAAAGTAGGCAATAATTTTTGGAAATATTTATGTGAACACAATTGTACATACTTTTCGATACTTTTATATTAAGCCATTCTGGAATAAATACACATGTACAAAACTAAATTTATAAAAAAAAATATTAAAAAAATATTTTTTAAGGTACAACATTTTGAAATTAAATAAAAATAAAATATAATTTTTCCGTGTAGGTAGGTCTTAGCTTTGCCATTCTTTCCCCCTACCATTTATAATTTGACGTTGAAAAAAATAAAATTTTATTCAAGTGAAGAAAATTATTCTAAACCATTTTTACACAAAAATTAATTTTTTTAAATTTAATATTTTGATAAAATATGCACTATGTTATGCCCGAGGTCCAGTAACTAAGTAATTTCGGATATTAAAGAATTCGAAATTAAAACAAAAAAATTTTAATTACAAAAAAAATTTGAGTATTTAAATTCTTAAAATGGTTCAATTATATTACAGTCCTTGCTTTACCTGCAGCCATTTTTGTTTTGTAATTCCAATGTGCAGGCACAAATTTTCTGCAGCTTTATTATAATATATATTTTTTAGTTCAATTTAAAACATCTTGCTTAAAAAAAAATTTTTTTTTTCAGATAATTTTTTGTTTTACCTTGCAATTAATTTTTTAACGCCAACTAAAACAAACCCATCAGCACTTTGGGATAGAAAATATATTTATAAAAAATCTGGAATTTTTCAGCCCTCTTTCAAAGTCATTGCTGGGTTGAGGGTTGAGGTTAGCTCTGTTTCTGTTTAGTACCATTTTTTACAGCACAGTGCGCAAATAAATATTTGAACCTTCATGTTCATATTTGCATAGAAAAAGTTCATTTTGCATCTCAATGCATAAAATTAATTTTGAAATAGTTTTGTTTGCATTCATTTATTTAGAATTCCATTTTCTTTTTTCTTTTTTTATTCAGGGAAACTTGCAAACAATTTAAAAAAAAAAAAAAAACAACAGCAAGCATATGAATATTTAATTCCCTGCATTCAGAGAATATCGCATAAATAAATGACTGTGTACGGTTTGGAACGCTTGATATGAACCAACAATTGTTTACGCATATTATGAACATACCATATATATCTACATACAGCTGTATGGATGTATCTAAATCTAAATGCACACACATTGTCTATTTGCTGCGCATGAATATTTTCATTTACACATAACAATCATTGACAAAATAAAAGGAAAAAGAAAACAAAACAATAAAATAAACTGGTGAGCGCATGTAACTGTTTAACTCTGAGTCCTTCGACCCGTAGAACCCCTGTACAAACTCTACAACCTCAACAACCCCACGTAGTATATATGTATGTACTTGCCACATCAGCAGAAATTGTTATTGTTGCATTTGTATTGCAATCACCCACACCACTACATACACAGCTGTCATTGTTTATCCTATTTGCGTGTTGTATGGAGTCAGGCAATCAAGCCGTGCTTACCACTAGCTACCCCCGACGCCCAGCGTCCCGTATCCTTTGTCGAAGAATCTAACAACAGACTGTGTTTTTTGTGTTTTTTTTTATTTGCCATTTCTTCAATTAAAGTTTATTTACATTTTTCAACGTCTGCAAATTTTGCTTTATTTTTCTTTTTCCTTATGCAAGTTTGCATTTGAAGAATTTATGTAAATTTTGTCTACAGTGGGTAGCTAATATGTAGATATTTTTTAATAATATTTAATATGTAGATATTTTCTTTTTGTTTTTTTCATAAAACAATTCCAAAATGCGTTTATGATTTCTTTGAAAATCATTTATAATTAGCTATAGTTATAAAAGTTTTTTTTCGAAATAATTTTAAAAACATTTCTTCGAAAATTTATTAAATTATTTACAAGATTTTTATTTCCTTAAAGACAAACTTAAGTTTTTCAGTCACACGTAACATTTTTACTTTTCAGGAAGTTAGTTTTAGTTTTTTTTATTTTTTTTTATTTTTTTAAGGAAAATTTGTTTGCAGCAACAAGAAATACAACCTAAACTTTTTTTCTCTAGCATTGTTCAAAATTTGTATTAAAATTATGATTTTTGGAAGTTTATAATGCCTATATGAATTTCTAAAGTTGTTTTGTTTTTTGTTAAAATACTTTTCAGAAAAATTTTTGTCGTTTCTATGGAAATTTGTTGGATGCTTTTTAAAATTAATTATTACTTTTGTTGTACATTTAGAATTTTTAAAATTTCGTCACATTTGTATGTAATATCTGTAAAATTTCCAGATCTTTTTCAGAATTTTTTTCAGAAGAAATTTTGAAAAACTTAGTCACTTCTTATTAAATTGGTTGATAATAATAAAACCAAAATTTATCCCAGTTACAGTTCAACATTTTTTAAATGTAATTTTCATGTCGCTCAAAATGTTCGTTCGAATTGATACTTTTTCAAAATTTTTCTCAGAATCATAAAATTTATAGCAAAATTTGTTACTATTTTTTTGAATAAAACATGAAATTGAAAAAAAATACTCAAATTGTTTGTTTTGCCAAAAAATTGCGACTTAACAAAAGTAAAAGCATGGTTGGGAGTTTTTTTTTTTGTTTTGTGAAACGAAATTTTCTACGAAACTGTACGCCCGATCCAATATTTCAAAGCTTTGCATTTTTTATAACACTATTCTGTAAAACAAAATTCAGAAAAATAATGACGGTAAAATTTAGTTCTTACTGAAAGAAATTTTTATTCTTAGAAAATATTTTTTTGAATTTATAAAAAAAAAAACTTTTTTAAGACTTTTAATGAAAACTCTACCTCAAGAGTTTTTTCCGAGAAATATGGAAAAAATTTGAGCCTAGGAAATTCATTACATTTTTTTTGTTTGAATATTAAGCAAATAAATAAATTAAATTTTAACAAATTTTTGAAAACTTACTGCCTAAAAAATTATTTGGATTGTTTGTGTTACTTTATTGAAAAATTTTGAAAATACATTTTTTTAGTAGTTCAACATGCATATTTTGAAAATGTTTAGTTTTAATTGGCATCATTTTGTGGATCTTTTGTTAACATGATGAGCAAATTTTGAAGCAAACTTTTTTTTGAAAAATTTATCAAATAAAATTGCGTAGGTGATAAATTTAAACGGAGAGTTATTTTTTATTGCCTTTCGAATCTGGAAAATCGACGGCTTTAAAAAAGTTTTTAATTATTATTTATGTAAATTTAAAATATATATACTTTTTGGAAAAATTGAGAAAATACATTTTGTAGGGAAAATAAGATTTGTGATAAATTAAAAATTTGATTGAAAATTATTGGAAAAATCGACAGATTTAAAACAAACAAATAATTATGAAATTATGACTCTGTAAATTTTAAAAAATATTTTTTTTTGGGAAAATTAAAAACAATTTTTTTTTTTGTGATAAATTAAAAATTCTTAAAATACAAAATTCAATATTGCTTTCATTTAACAAGCTTGCTTTTCCAAGCTGAAAATTCTTCGTATTTTATTATAAAAAGTTTGTAAATTAGAAAAAAATAGTTTTCAGGGTCAGCTTTACCCAAAAATAAAGTAAATTCACAAATTATGTAAGCAATTCATAGCTTCTACGAAAATCATAGACTCGATTGAAACTCAATACCAACCGATTACTCAACTAAATGTGAGTGGTTTGAGTGAATCAATATGGCTGCAGACAGGCAATAACTCAGAAAATATGCAAGCGAAGCCAAATGCATTACTGTAACGATGGCAACAAATTGGATGTACTATGTACATATGTGTGTACATATATAGAAAATGTATGCAAGTGTGTGTGTGTGTGTTTGTGTGAAAAATTTATGCAGGCTGTAATTGACATTGACTTGTTTTTCGTTGTGGCGCATGTCGTTGCCCCATTGTTAGTGTCAATGCAATTGCAAAAATGCATTCCTGTTTACCCAAAAACAAGAAGCGACAAACAATAAAAACAACACGAAAAATGGCATGACAGTAACAACCAACAGCAGAGCAGCAAACAATGCTACAAAAAAATCACAATCAACAAAATGTAATAAAAATGCAGTATTGCTTAGTAATGGAAGGACGAAAAAATCAACTTAGTGCCAGCAGTTAGCAAACGACAAGAACAACAAGAACAACAAGAACAATAACAATATATAGATAGCATTTTCAAAAACATTCGCAGAAGGAAGAGAGTTTGAAATGAAACTAAGCTTTTTATGTGGCAGCAGTTAAACTAAATTGTCTATTAAAAAGCGATAAAGCAAAGAGAATATAAAGAAAGTTAATAAAGAAGGGGAATGAAAGGAACTTTACTCAAATTCAAAGGACAAAGGGATAGGAAATGAAAAGCAACATCTGGTAATGGACTTAAATGACAGTAAATCGATCTGATAAGTAAAGGTTGGGATAAGCAGAGACCGAAAATGAATCGTAGGAAAATAAAATGGTATGAACTTTCAGGTTATAAAGAAAAAAGGAAGGAACCATAAGCGTTATGATGACTCAGGCTAAAGTTCTTCCGCCCGCACACAAGTAGGCAAGAGTTGATTGAGAAAACAATAACAAAATACGCGTTTAACTGATGGTAATTGGCCAACAGTAAATGGCTTCAATTAGGTGGCAATTAAAATAGCAACAGTGCGGTTGAGTTGGTTAGAACTCTAAAAAAGGTAAGATGACATAGACAGTGGGATTTCACATTGCAAATGAGGTAAAAATTCCAAAGTACCGTTACACACACGCCTAATTGCTTTGTGATGAAAATTAATGGATGGATAAATGCAGTTTGTACATTAGAGTGACTCAATAAAAACAAATACATTTTTTTCAATATGAAATTTCTGTAAGAATAAAAATCCGTTAAAAGATAGCTGATTTTTTTTCAATTTTTTCAGAAACTGATACTAAAAATAAAACTTTGACAGTCTTTGTTAGACTTTATTTCCTTGAAAACTTTATCCGAAAAAAAAATTTTTTAAATTTCCTCAATCAAAATCTAAAGAATTTCTGTCAATTTTAGTTATTGCAGTCATTTTTTCGATATTTGGGGTGAAGTTTTCTTCAAAGATTAAAAACCAAATCTTATGTATATTTGATTCAGCTGATGAAGTTTTTTTTCTCTAGCTGAGCAGTTTTGGATCTCGACGCTTAACAAACTTTTTCCTTTTAACAACTCGGCACAAAAAAATTATAAAAATAAAAAAATTAAAAAAATAAAAAATAAATAAAAAAATAAAAAAAAAAGATCCGTACGTCATGCGGACTGTGCACCTCGTGTCGGGAAAGAGGGTAACCGTTGGGCTTATTATTAAACAAAAAATCCAAAAAATTATTTTAATTAAAACTAAATTTTCTTTCAAAACTCAATCGGAAAGTTAGTTTCTACGAATTTGAAAACATAAAGTTTTGAAAACATAAAGTTTTGAAATGTTTTATTATAAATATTTGCAAAAAAAATGAAATTGAAGAAATGAAATAATGAAACTCATTTCTAATTCAATAATTTTGTAAAAAATCAGTATATGCTTTAGAACTATTCCTAAAATTTTAGTTTGTCTTTAAAAGCATTTTTTAAAATTCAAAACATTCTGAAGAATTTTCAATTTCCCAGAAAAAACGAGATAGTATAAAAAAATAAAAGTCTTGCAATAAGAACTAAATTTCAACATCACTATTTTTCTGAAAATTTGCTTTCTATATTTTTATAGAGGAGTTTTCTTAAAAAATTGAAAAAATTTTTAAAAAATTTGAACATTTTATGATAGAAAATTTTTCCGAACAAAAAATGTAAAAACTTTTGTTCCAAAATTTGTTGAATTATTTTTAAACGCACAATTTTTTTTGGACTAACAACATAAGTAATGCTAAAGCTGTTACGTCAAGTTTCTCACTAATTTTTTTTTTAATATTTTTGCGAAAAAAATTTATTAAAATTATATTTTTTTTTTTGAAAGTTTGCCATAGCTATATGAATTTGTAAAGTTTTTTGGATATTTTTAAGGACATTTTTTGTTGACATATTTTTTTGAAAAACCATATTTATGGTACGATTTCATATGGGACATTCTGCGCCAAATTGGCTTTTGGATCTCTAATTTTCTCATTATTTTTTATATTATATTATCTATTGAAGGAGGCCTCTCTCTCTAAGTTTTTTAATTTATTTTTGTGCAGCCGCTTTTGAGATAATAATTTTTGAGCAAAAACGTTCGTTTTTAAACGCCCTTAAAATTTGCAAAAATGTAGCGACTTGGCAAATTTTTTGTTTGAAATTCTTGTTTTTCGAATCACTTTTGGAAGTTTTAAGTTGGAAAAAAAATTTCAACCCGTATTTTTAGAAAATTTCAAAATTTTGCATACAAAATATTAATTACCAAAAACGTATAGTGGCCGATTTTCCTGAACATTTTTTCTAAAAGACCATCCGATAATGGGATTCATTTTTTTTGATTTTTTTTTAATTTCGTGTTTGAATTATATAGGTTGAAAAATAATTGAAAATAGAAGACGAGGGAGTGAGGCAAGATATCTCGAAATACAATAACACTTTTATTTTTATTTTTATTTTTATTTTCTTGTATGTAGCGTAAGGCGCCTTAATGTGCCTATAGTTCATATACACGTGAATTTGTATTTGTATTTGTGCGTTTGTATTTAGTATTTATGTATTTACACCGGTTATTAATTATTTTGCAACACCTGTGACGCATTCGCTTCAAAGCGATAAATTAATTACAGGCAGTAAACTCGGCGACACAACTAGCGCCACACCAAAAGAAACAACACGCTTTTAACGTTGAGCTCTCAATATTGTTCGTGAGAATTTCATTATTTTCTCTAGTGAGTGACAAATTTGCACAGTTGGTAATTGGGCGTGCCGTTTGAGAGAGTGGAAAAATATGCCATTTTGATGGGACTCGTTTCGCCTATTCAATTGAAAGAAAAAAAAATTTGTTATTTTTTTTATCACCGTTAAGTTTGTAATAATTCAGATGCTGTGCTGGTTATGACACCGTGTGGAAGATCCAACTTTGTATGTACTCCGCTTATGTAAAGAAGGCCCGTGTAAATGTATGTATGCCCATATTTATTACATAGAGGCATGAGCTTCACGTGAACATTTTTCGGACTTTTAATTGACATTTTTATTATTACCTAATATTTATCGTCGATGATGATTCATGCGTTTATATTAGCACTAAAAAATACTGGCCGTAAGCATAAAACCTATACATAAATAACTGTGGTGTCTAATAACAAAATAATAACTCAATATTTGGTTCAGTTGATATTTATGCAAGGAAATAATTTACTAAAATTATTACATGGTTCAATAATAGTTAATAATAAAAAATTGAATCATAAAATTATTCAATTGAGCATAGCTTGGCCTACCGTAGTTTTGCATAAATGTATTCTCAAATATATAATGACTTTTTGGTAAAATGTGTATTGGAATGATACAGTTAGTCAAACATTTGGTCACATGATTTTTTTTAAACAATATTCGCAATGTTTTTCATGACAAATTTTTCGTTTATTTTTTAGAAAACTATAGTTTGTTCTATAAACAAAAAAAACCTTATAAAAATCCAAAAAATTTGCGTCAAATTTTCAAACTTTCTAATCAGAGTTTTAAGAAAACTTTTGAGTATGCAGTTTTGTATCTCATTTAATTTGAATTTAATAATATAATATATCTGTAAGTCTCAGGAGACAAGAAGCTTCCGTTGATTTTTGACAATTTTTTGAAATTTCGGTCTTGACATTTTTTTTCATTTAACGCATGCTGTTTATAAGGCAGATGATATGCAAGACCGTCAGCACGGAAAAATATTGAAAACCAACGAGAATTTATATAAAATCCTTTCGTTATATAGAAAAATGCGCGTAAGACAAAAATTTCACAAAATTGTCAAAAACAACCGAAATGTCCGGCCACTTCAGACTTGTACATTATTGTTCTAAAACTAATTGTACTACAAAATTGTACACACAAAAGTTTTTTAAAATTTCTAATTAAAAAGTTTGAAGAATATTTGTTGGGTTTTTATAAATGCAAATGCAAAGCTTGAAATTTTTATTTATATACATACATACATCTGTACTTCTTGTTATAGAACGTGCTAAAATTTTATATACAATTAACAAACAAGTCATCCTTGTAAATATTGTAGAAAAAAAGTCAGATTAAAAAACTTTTGATAGTAAACACTTTGCGATTTTGCAGTTTGAATAGTCATGTGCCGTAAATTTCAAAATAACAGTGCCGCCAAAACTGTGGCTACACACCGCAACGGGTCTCAACCGGCACTAGCAATAGCAGCCGTCTCATAACAATTTTCTTTATAAGAAAACATTTTCATTAATTATTTTTAAATAAACTCACCTCAAAATAAATAAAATGAGTGATATATGTAAAGCTGCAGCTCAATTCTTTTCAGTAAAACGAACTAATTCACTCCTTTCACTAACAACGCATTGGCCTGCAGTCGCAGTTGGCTAACTTTTTTTTGGCACGCGAATTTTACAATAATTGTCAACGCCCGCACAAATATTTCATATTCAATCGATAAAACCTTATTGCCACTATGAAATTTTTAACAAAAACCGACACTTGCTGCGTTATTCGACACAATTTGTCACTTTTTCACTTGGCGTCATACAAAATCTTGCACTTGAAAATTCGCGAAAAGGAAACTGACAGATAACGGAAGTTTGGCGGGAGTAGTGCTACCATATTCACGTAAATAGTATAAAAGCGGTAGGGTTGCACGTGGATTGAGAAAAGCTGAAGTAATAATATTTAGCGATATGGCAATATTTGCGGAAATAAGCATAATTATATAAATTCCAGTCGTGTTGTAACCCAGTTTCCGTTATTTAAAAATTAATAAATATATTTATCTACGTGCAAATGTAAAATTAACTGTTGAATCAACCAAATAAAACGGTCTGTGATATATACAAATTAGAAAGCAAAAATTCAAATTCAACAATATTTTTAAATCAATAGTTTTTAAACAAAAGTGCAACTGTTCTTTTATTTCTCAACCTCCCAAGAATGATAGAATGTATTCAGCCCACGTGTCTGCCTCCTTTTCTTTGTTGTTTAGTAGAAAAGTAGGCGCAAATTGAAATTGCGAATTTCATGAATTTTTTAAGGAATGTAATAAATTTATATTCAAAAAAGTTCAAAATACAAAATGCTTTTATAGAGTTATTAAGAAAAATTAAATGTAGGCAGTCCCTGAATAAACTGGAAAGCGTAACTTTAACCAGATTTTGGTTTGATAAAATTCGAGGCAGCAGTTTGAAAGTCATGCGTTTTAAATTTCAGCACCACAGTACCATTAACACTGTGGCTATACACTGCAACGAGACGGCCGCTCAACCAACCGCCCCACTAGCAACTACATGATAATTTACTACTTAGTAACACATTTTCAATAATTATTTTTAAATAAACTCACCTCAATAATTATTAATATAAAGCTGCAACTAGAACCTTCTCATTTGCACACACAAATTTACTAAATTCACTAGCATCGCATTGGCCTGCAGCCGCAAGGGGCTAACTTTTTTTTGCACGCGAATTTTGCAATTTAAGTCAACGCCCGCACAAATATTTCATATTCAATCGATAAAACCTTATTGCCACTATGAAATTTTTAACAAAAACCGACACTTGCTGCGTTATTCAACACAATTTTTCACTTTTTCACTTGGCGTCATACAAAATCTTGCACTTGAAAATTTGCGAAGAGGAAACTGACAGATAACGGAAGTTTGGCGGGAGTAGTGCTACCATATGTGCACAAATAGTGGAGCAGCGGTAGGGTTGCATGTGGATTGGGGATATCTTGGAGGTTCTTTGTTAATGATATATATGACCGATATGGCAATATAAATCAAATGAGTTGATTAAATTTATATTTTGAGTTAATAAATGTATTTATGACCATATCTCAACTCAATCGACATACACTAACAAGGAAAAATGAGTGCGGTTTTTAAAAAGCGTTATAAAGTGGTATTTTGGTAAAGGATCTACGAAGTCTGTTGAAATGATGTAGGGATGGCATAGTATTAATTGGATTGTACAGAAGACAACGACCCGAAACAAAGAAGCCTTTATGGCAAGGAAACTGCAAAATGAAGTGCAAACATTAGATTGGCACTTGGTCTCAAGGTCCAAATGGTAAAATGTTCAGTGCATAATGAAGCTGAAGATTTAAAAGGAAAAAATTGGAACAACAAATCATCTGTTTTTGGCACCAAAACGGATTTGGATAGGCTGATCAAAGAATAACATGAATATATGCAACCACGTTTGTGAGTTTTATTAGCAACATTTTATTTTGAAACGCACTGTATGTATACATGAGCATAATAAAACGCTGATTATCTTAAAGGACGGCAAAGAGCCATAAATGTAAACTAAAGCAACTGATAAAATATTAAATTTTAAGGCACCTAAATATGTATGTATGTAAATATGTATGTACATAAACTATATTTGCAATAATTAAAACGAAATAAAAAAATATATACAACAAAATAAGGAATGCTTATGTACGCATACATATACATACATACATATGTACATACATATGTATATATGTGTGTATACAATTTTGTCATATTACTACAAATTCGCCTTCATAAATGGCTTCAAATACTGATGGAAGGTTTTGTTAACCGGCTCATGGTTCAGCGGGTTTTTCTTGGCCGACTCGAAAATGCGCTCATAAACGCGACCATCTGCGGCGCCCAGAGCTGAATCCAAAACACGATCGTGCACATCGAAACTATCGACAAGCGCTACAGCATTTGGACGCAAGCGCTTAAAACAATCCTGTAAACGTAGCTCCAGTTTGCCGACAACGTCATCGGTTAAGTTGATAAACTGAAAGTGAACGAACACATTTGTATTGAAATAAACAATTTGTATGAGAAAAGTAATAGAAGACTTACCCTCAAAAAGTCGCCAATTCGCCCTAGACAAGCATCTAACAAATATAGTTCCAAAATGATTTGCAACACAGCGCCTAGTGCTGGTGAGAATTCTTGTATGAGTTGTTTCAGCACGCTGTAAGCCGATTGTGCAATAAAGGCGCGTCCATGTAACTATAACGGGGAACAAACAAAGTTTATGAATTACTTTCATTTTTACGCTTAAGTGCACGTCATATCTGATACAAGCGTTTTTATTATAGGCTTATTAAACTTACATCCGCCGCTTGTGTTAATTCAATGCCAGCCATATTAGCTGCCGCTTCCGGTTCGCAACCTTGTTTCCGATATTTCTCCATTCGTTCGTAAGCGATGCGAACTTTGCTGTTATCAAAGTACAGTTCATCATTAAACAGAAATGCAAACAAAAAAAAAAAAGTAATTGTAAGTGTGACTTACTTCGCTGCCACAAATTGAAACGCAAGCACAATATTCTCCAAAGAGCAATCGAAATTAGTGAAGCTCTTGCTTTTGATCGCTTCACTGATGTATTCTACTGTCGGCACCAACGATTCGCCATTCAACGCCTGCGCATAAACTTTAACTAAATAGCGCGCAGTCTGCAGCAACATCACCGTATTCTCACCCTCATAGGTACACACCGCCGTTGTCATGCCATATATGGTGGGGAAATTGGAGCAATCCATATAACCGTGGCCACCGCAAGACAGCCGGCACACTTCAACTGCCGCCGCTGAGTCTGCGCTGGTGATAGCCTTGAGACAACAGGAGAGCGCATGCATTTCCGGCAATCTGTCCATGTTGCCTTGCTCCAATTCGCCGGTCACATTGTTGAACATATTCCAAATGTGTTCGCCAGATATTTTGAAAACGATAGCTTTGGCGATTTGCGGAAAAACTTTCAACTGTTGTGTCGTGTGTTCGATGATTTGTGGCTCAGGCGCGCTAGATGGCGCAAAAATAGAACGTTTTAAGTATATACATTTCATTTAAATATTATTTGTATGACTTACTTTGGATCAATTGGACTTTGACGTCGCACTGCCGAGTAACGCATCGCTATCGTTGACGCCTTCGCTAACGTATGCGACAAATCGCGTATTAGGGCACAACGCACAAACATCATGGTGCCGTAGGTGAGTACACTATTCTTTGGTGCGACGTAAGTGCCATCCGGCAATACCTGCTGGTTCTTCATCAGCATATTTTTCAAAGGTATGCGTACATTTTTCAGACCCAAATAGCCATTATTAACAGATTTCATACCGATTTTTGGACCAATATCACCAACATCAATCCCAGCCAACGGCATATGCGTCTCTAAGTCACGTAACTGCACAATAAATGGAGCCAGGCCACGAAATTCGCCCTTGGTATAGAGCTGTGCGACAACAATGGCATGATTTGATGTGTGGCCCACTGCAAGTAATTGAATTTTTTTTTTTTTGTGATATAACCTGTATATGTTCATAATTATATGGCTACTTACTGCCACCGGGCCACCACTTGTATGCGGTGATCGTGGGCGTATTCAAAACAAACTCTTGCGTGCTGACATCGTAGTCGGCGCGTGTTTCCAAGCCGCGCAAGAAGGTACCGTGTCCCAACTCAGTCTGTGCATATGTACCAAGTATATTACAATCCCAAGCTTTACTCAACCATTCGATTTGCTGATCAACTGTACCTTGCCCCATTATCGTAGGCACGAACATCACAAAATGCAGCATCATCGGATTGCCTTCCTTGATAATTGACGATCCGAGAGAGCCGCCAAAAACTGTACTAGAGAAATATGTGAGGATGTGTGTCATATATGAAATTTCTGTTTGTACTGGACATCTTTTTATGAAACTTACGTATAAGTGTCCACGTCGTCTTCGCCTTCAGCACGTAATTCACGCAACTTTCTGGCAATGATTACGGCTTTTCGTATACTATGCTCGTACAGTTCTTTGGGTGACATGTGCGCGATGGGCAGATCATCCTCCAGTTCGGGGTCTTCCAAGAATAATTTCTCTGAAAGTGGCAAATGCGAATAATTACGAAAAAATTGAGTTTGTTGTCGATAGTAATATTGTTCGAACACCAATAGGTGCAAAGGTTTTTTTCAGGGAAATTGCACGCAGCACTCAGGCATCTCAATGATTTCAATAAAAATCAGTAAGCTACAATTATCTATGTACATACTAATGGCCTCAGCTATTATTATTGTCTATCAATTAGTATTATCTGAGCGCCAAGTTCGAAAACTATGTACTAAATTTGTTTAAATTGGATCAAAAAAGAAATTTAATTTTGCAATTAATGAACTCTGAACGAGCATATTAAGTGCTTATATGTATGTATGTATGTATTCAATTAATTTTCAATTTATGACGATAATGCATTCTTAAAACGCATTTCAATTTCCTTTCAAATAAAATAGGGTATGCAATAGCATTTAAACAAATAATAAAGTAATTAAAGTTCATTTACATTTGCAATGAGCGCTTTGTGGTTGTTGTTTGTGGGTATTGGTTTTGGCTAAACATAAATACCTTGGCGCCGTTACAAAGGTCGCTAGGTCCAGACTAACCGAACAACCAGAAATAACACTGTACAGAATAAACTTTCTTGCTTGCGATTCCACCTTTAAAAAAAATGGATTTTGTAAATTTTCGAAAATCTGATATTTGACCCTAAAATTGAACAAGAAATCTTATACAATATTTATATGCTTTTACTTTCTTTCGTTATACATACATGCATAATTTTTTAGCAAAATTCGAACTTCGAAGTGCCATATTTTTATTTACATTTATATAGCGATAACATCGAATAAAAATTTGTGAAAAGGACTACCAGTTTTTCTATGATCAACCTTTTTTTGTGAAATATGTAGATTTTTTCTGGTTCACAACGATTTAAAAAAATATAAGCTTGACTATTTTTCGAAATTCGAATTCAGATGTTATAGCTATTAAGTTGTTTCGAAAATGTTTGGATTTTATTTAATTTCACGCGATTTACTAATACCGATTCTGGTTCAATATTATTTTTAAAAAAATGCTAATTACTTTTACAAAAAAAAAATTTAAAAAAAAATAAGAGATGATAATTGCAGAAAACAACATATTTTTTAAATGTTTTCAAAAAATTAGCTGAATTGGTAATACCTATCGCGATAAAACTAATAAAAAAAAACAAATAGCTATATTCGAAAACTTCGAAATGTTTAAAATTTTGGGAAAAAAAAACTAAACTTCAAACTTATGTATGTATGTATGTTATCGTTGTCAATTTCATATTTCAAAACCACTTGACCTTCGAAAAGATGTTGGCTCACTCTATAAATTTGTACTCTATGTTCGAAATCAACTACTACAGCAATATTTAGTGCTATTACAACAGCAAAAACAAAAATTAGCGGAACACTTTCCTAAGTCTATTGTATATCATATTTAAATTGTATTATTCCAGTAGCATCCTCCAAAAATGTATAGCGAATATTTTACACTACGAGTATTATATGTACATAGATACAAAAGCTACAACAACTAATTTAAATATTTTATACATTTTTTTCACAAACGCTTACAATATTCACCGCTTAATCTGTGATGTAGAATCCAATATCTGTAATAAAGATATCACTAACTGACTCAGCTAGGCTCAAAGTTCAGTTCAAGTAGCAGCAAAATGGATTAGTAGATTGCTAGTGAGTAATTCTTGTTGCAATTTGAGTTACTGGTTTAACTGTCTATGTTAATTACCCAAAAAAAACTACATACATACATATGCAGCTGATGCGAATAGAGCGGCAATAAAACATAAATGGAGAATTTAATTGCTACCTGAGTATTTTTTTTTATGTATGTATGTATGTTTGTACTGCCAGCATTCGAATACGCTGTTGCGTATACGCCACAGTGTTTGTTTTTTAATTTTTTTTTATTTTAGGCAATGGTAAAATCTTACATACATACATATAAAGTTTAAAACCACGAAAAAACTAGCCTCTAACGGTTGTGCGGGTCAGTGAGCCAGCATGTATGTAGGTATGTATGTACATAAGTGAACAGAGTAAATATACTCACTTCCAACAAACAGCAGCGGTTCGCAAATAAACAAAATGTGCATACCTACATATGTACCTACATATGTATGTATGTATGTATGTAAATGTATTTGCACACACGATTATGTTGACACGCTTTCAAGTTGCGCGATAATCTCAGTTAACAACAGTGTGCTATACTAGCGCACTTACCTAGTTTCTTTTTCGCCTCATATTTGTCTTTGCCACCAGCCCACCAGTAGGTAAATTCTTGCGTATTGAATGTGGCTTTATTACGTTCCTTTTGTAGATCTGGATTTACTAAATGCGAAGGCATTTTCCTTAAGCGATTATAATATGTGCTGCACTTGGTTAAGACTTTTAATTGTTTAAATGTTTTCACACTCAAGTTGATTGTAGTAAATTAAAACTTTTCCAAACCGTTAACGTTGAGCTCCACAAGCGTACTGAATCATAGCAACCGCTCGTTGTCGCAGTTAGTTATTCAGTCAGTCAATAAGCAAATACTTTTTGTTTCGTTGGGAGCTGCAGTAGAAAAAGCTTTTGCTACATACGAAATTTTATGGGTGGTAAACTTTAATATTTTGCACTTGCATATATGTACATATGTATGTATATTGTAATAAAATGGGAGCTTACCTATCATTTAGCATTTGATGCTTATGCTAATCAGTTATGTAGATTATAGCGCTTGTAATCTAAGTACATACATACAAACTGTAGCATATTACATACATACATATATATTTTTTAATCTAAATATTTTTTTTTTTTTTTGTTATTGAACTTTGTGCTACAATTTCACGATTATCACAAAGTATACACTACACATATGTATGTATATATACACTAAACGCTTATTGACTTCAATGTAAGTGAAATACATATGTACATAGTTATCTTGTACACTCGTTTACAGCGCATATAGTAAAAAAATCAATTCCGTCGCTTTTCCGCTTTACTTTGCTCTAGCCAGTTGCGCACGCTCAACTTTACAATTGTTTACATCTTAAACCGATTTTGCAAAAATGCTTGTTTTAAAAACTGGTTTACTTAAAGAGTAATTTCATAATTGTAAAAAAACAAACTAAGATAAATGGAGCTGCAATTTAGTGAGCAGTCTGCTTCTTAATGGCGCTCTGTAAAACTGCCGTTCACAGTGAGTAGTTGCTACGTTTGCTGTGTTTTGACATTCCGAATATGCGAGCACAATAAAACAGAAATAGAAGTGCAGAAAAACGCAAATGAATTGTGCTTGCTGTTTGTGGAATAATCAATTTGTAATATGTGGAGACATTTCAATTGAATTGATTATTCTTGTTTACGCGTGCAAATTGAACAACAAATACAATTGATTTTAATCCAGCAGTGATTTGCAACAACAAAAATGGGAATGCAAATATAGGTTATGTTGTCAGCAGCTGCTTTCTGTTTACACGGTTTGTTGTTGTATTGCACTTTTACTAAGCTCGCGAGCGGTTAATGAATTTTACAACTAATTTTTGTATCAATTAAAATATGTAACTGGCGAATATAAAAACCGCAGTTGCTTTGTTTTAATAGCGCTATTTGGTTAAATACAACTACATACATACATTCACATGGAGCGCTCACCTTCTATAGCTTGTCTACAAAACAAATTGCTCAATTGTTTACAAGTTATACGTCAATATGATTGGCTCATAAATGCATATATTTTGGTAAGCGATACAACAATAAAAACACTTAAGACAAATATTCAGCTATGTAATTTTTTAAACGCTTAGGATTTCTACGTGGACAATCATTGGGAGAAGCTACCGCTTAGCTGGCAATTGTATTTGGAAAATGTGAAACCTGAAGTGCTCAGCACGCTTATAAATTTCAATGAATCTACCGATTGGCAGCCTGCCAATACGTGTATACCACCATTGACGCTGCTAGCCTTACGACATCTACTACACCAGTTGTGTGTGCCAAGGCAGCAGCAGCATAGCAATACAGCGGCACTGGTAACGGAAGCATCAGTTAATCACAGCGCTTAGTATGCTTAATGTTTTCTTTTTTCGTTTAACTTTAGCACGTTATACCCAGTGCGCTACTTAGCCACACAAAGTTAAAGCATGTGTTCAATAAATGCGTAAAACCGAAGAAGCGCCATGAAATTGAGCTGATGGCAATGGTTTGCGAATACAGCTGTCAGCAGTCGAACGTGGATTACGTTGTGGACTTCGGCGCTGGGTTGGGCCATCTTGCGCGCATACTCGGCTATGGTTATGGAAAGTCTGTATTCTGTTTGGAGATGCGTTCGGAATTAAATATCCAAGCGCAATGCATAGATAAACAATTTGAATTATTTGCCGAAAAGCATTTATCGCCTGAGAAACGCGCAACTTTTCGACGCCCCAAACACATCGATCTATGTTTGACACCCGAGATGCAGCCACAACAATTTATCAGCATTATTGCTGACACGCTGAATCGTAAAGATACAAACTTTAAATTTGGTATAGTTGGCTTGCATCCATGCGGTGATTTAGCGGTCATTTTGATGCGTATGTTTATCAATTGTCCACAGGCTCGTTTTCTTAATTTCGCAAGCTGCTGTTACATGAAATTGAGCACAGCTGAAGCGAAATGCGAAATGGAGGTGCAGGGATATCCGCTCAGCCATTATTTGCTGGAGCGACGCAAACTGGCGCATTTGAGCTATGAAGCACGTGAAATATCCTGTCATGCTATGGAGATGTATTGTGAGCGTTTGGCTAAAGGCGATTATGAACATTTAAAGGTGCATTCATTTCGTGCAGCTGCTGAACGTATTATCGTCAAACACTGGCCAAATATGAAGCATAGTGGGCTGCGTAGCGTTAAGCATGCGCCTGGTATGAAATTTGAAGAGTGCGTATTTTTAGGTGTTCGTAAAGTTTTTATATACATAATTTAATTTTATATATTATCCATAGTTATTTCTACAGAGCAGTGCAAGGCTTAGAGGCAGCAAAATTAGAGCCTGCTGCATTGCAAACTGCTGTGACCGAAAATGATTTGTGCCACTGGCGACGCATTGTTGTTTTTTATACGCTACGTTTAATGTTTGCGCCGCTCATTGAGAGCATTATATTGTACGATCGCGCTTTGTATCTTCAGGAGTATAGTAAGTCGCCAATGTTAGAATATTCTTAACCGTTAAATTGATCTTCATACTTTTGTAGATTGTCGTGTGAAGATTGAGGCTATATTTGATCCACGTTTATCGCCACGTAATCACATAACCTGTGCTTACAAAACTTGTTGATGGATTTTGATTCAACACCAACATATGTATTTATAAATACGGCTTTTTATAGTTTTTATTACAAGTATAATAAATTTGTTTAGGCGAACGTATATTGTTTTTTATCAATGCATTGCATATTATGAAAGGTATTAAGCTCGCCGACTTATAATCTGAAATACTTGTAAGCGGATATAAAGAACGCCATTCAATGTTCTGACGTAATCTCGATGCATATACTGACAAAGTTGGGACAACCAGGGATCGAGTATCTGACCGCTTCTGTAATGTGAAAAATTGAATGAAGGGTCTGCCTAGGTAGATTTACTATCTTATAAAAAAAAACTGTCAGAAATTCGGACCGAATTTATATCTAAAGCATTCCAAAATTGTGGAATAATATCAGGACACACACCACAAATGGAGAAGCTCACCATAATTATCCTTCTCACCGCACTTCACGATAGCCGAATCTACGATACCGGAACAACCCGAATTCCATAAAATTTTATGTGAATGCTTTTTGTTGTTACAACAACAAGTATTATGCACTTAGAAGCTAATTTGAAACTAACAATTGTTTACAATATATAAACCTATGGACATTTGTATTTTATATTTGCTACTTTCATTTGGAACGTTTACTTTTACTATTTGCTATTTTTATTTCTTTCCAAGCATTAATCATAGCTTTGTGATGATTAATAAGACAGACAACAGCAATGGAAATAAAAATAACGAGAAAAGTTAAATAAATAGCTTTACTACCTACGTAGTTACATAGTACAATTACGGCAGACAATAAAAACGAGAGATGAGTTCGCCCGCTTTAGGTTGAGGCAAGTACAACGAAAATTACAATCAGAAGAGCAATTGTCACCGCAACAACAATAGCAATAATGATAATAGACAAAGCAAAAACAACACTAAATTACGTTGCATGTCTATTTATCTAAAGCTATACAAATGTACATACATATACGTATGTTTTAAGTTTAAGCGCCTCAGTACACGATACTATGCGACCGAACAACTTACACTAACAATCAATATGAACTTACCACACAAAAATACGTAGCGGCCTACTCACATAAATTCTTTACGAGAGCTCAGCAAAGTGAATTGAAATTGCAATCTGGTACTTCCACTTCATTAGTGCGACTTAACGACGGAGCAATGACCAACTGCCCCCCTACCATCGCCATCGTCCTGTCCTTCAATCGAAAACAACAGTAATATGTATCTCACACCTCGTTAAGTGCCGGGCAAGCGAGTATGGATACATTCACCACCCGCCTCTAGCGTGATATTCTCATGACGGACACTAATCTTCCAGACACGTGGGGTGGAATGTAGGAGCGTAATATTACGCGGAGAACAATATCACAGTGGGAATAAAATGAGAAGTAGTGAAACCAATGAAAACTGTGCGGAATGAAACGGTATACACAAAATATCAGATCAATATAAAGGAATGAAGTGAACTAGTTTTAAAAAATAAAAAATATAAAAAAATCGAATAAAATTTCATGAAAAAAGGATTAAAATGATATGTAGTATTTATAGTATGTACACTTGTCTGTAGCTAAAAGAAGCCTACCGAAACGTATAGGCTTAAAAATATAAAAATCTAACGTACTGAAAACAAAAATAAAACGGAACAAATTATAATGAAACAGAACGAACTGGAATGGAACAGAATGAACTGGAATGAGTCGGAGCAAAATGGAATGGATCAGCACAAAATGAGATATAAATAACACTTACAAGTATTTTTTTCCTGAATAAAGGGCCATAAACACCGAGTTGCATTGGATAATCCTGCAGAAAATGAGAGAAAAGTGGAAGCAAAATGAAACCATTACGTAAAACAAACCAAAAGAAAGGCTTTAGTATAAGTAAGTAATATAAAAACAAAATATAGTGAAAGTGGACGAAATGATCTGATATGAAATGGAACAAACCGAAATCAGAAACAACTGAATAATTTTTTCTGTGAACATTTTTTCATAATTGCAATGAAGTAAGGACCACAATACCCAAGTTGGTGCTATTTCGAGACTTCTGGTGGAATTTGACCTAGAAAGAAAATAACCTAAGATTACACAGTACGACAGTGGTTTGTACACATGTTAAATTGTAACAGAATATGAAAATGGAAATAAACTGTGTTATAAGACAGGAAACGGAAATAATTGGAATGGAAACATAGCTTTAAACCCAAATAAATAATTAAAAAAATGGTATGAAACGGAATGCGATAAAATCGAACGGCATTAAGTGGAACGATACCCAAGCTGGTGGGTTTTGCCCTAGAAGAAAAGGTACGAAACGGACCCGGACATATATTCAGCAATATTTCCCGAGATTTAATGAAGAATGATTTTCAATGACAACAACAATAAGTAGAATATAAAAACAATCTGAATCGAAAAGAAATGTGTTTCCGCAAAAAAAAAAACTAAAATAAAGCGTGGCATGGAATGGCATATACGAGTATGGCATTTTTCGTATTCGGCGTTCACTTCATTCGCGTTGGCTTCCAAAACTCCATGCTGCTCAAATTTAGTAGCGGAATGTAATTTTACTTTTCAATTCACACATCTCACACCACTGTCCACTTCAACGACGCATTGATAGGTTCGTTCGTGCGACTAACGGACGTCTAATTAACTTTATGGACCATCACAGTCTTAATATTAGTTTGTCAGCTCTACGCTAGCAGCGCCGTTAACGTCACCTAAACTACACCTAGCGCAGTCTTATGTACATATTTGTATTTGTATGGGGTACATCCACCGTACACTCACCATTCGACGACCAAAACACAAAAACCTACTTCTTTAACTGCTGTCACTGCAACCTTCAGGGATTAAAGTGTTTGCAATGCTTCGCCGCACAAACGGCACTCACTGCTTGGCAGTTGACTGCGAGGAGCATAGCGCTACGCCTTGCTAACCACCCGCCCCCTCCCCCAAACTAACCCGGCCGCTAATCGTCACTTCGCCACAGCCAAACCAAGTGGGTAGTAAATTGAGGCGACACGCGTCGCAGCAAATGTCAATTGTCTTCTAGAATAAGGAATGCCAGTGTATGTATGGGTGTGTGTGAAGGAGTGCATGCGCGCGCTTTTGTTTGTATGTGAGCGTGTGTGAATGTCCGAGTTGCCGCTTAAGCTTCAAAGGTGATGGTGGTGGTGGTGGGTGACTGGCGGTCAGTGGTCGAGAGCTGTTTCATCGCTTCATTCAGTTACGTTTTGTTTTGTGCGCACCGCCAACGGCAGCGGTTGTCCCCATAACAACGAACGCGCGAAAAGTGAAAAACAAGCGATATATAACACACGAATTTGAAATTTATCAAATTAGGAAAAAACCCAATCGAAAATAGCATTCGGTGGCGGAAAAACGTGCGTCCTAAGTAGCAACGGTGGTTTTGGACAAAAGCGAATTCCAAGCGTTCGACATTACAGCTTATTAAATTACACTTTTTGTCGGTGTGTGTAGATCTAGTGGCAGTGGTTGGAGAAAAGTGAAAAAATTAATATAAAGTTATTTAAACGAAATTTTAAAGTGTGTGAAAGGTAAATTGCATACCGCCTCAATCAATTCGAACTGCGCATTTCATATCAACTCGAAAATTTCATTACTGAACGGACACTAGGCTTATTCTAAAAAATATTTCAAACTATATATTCTTGGAAGCAGCAATCAAGGATTTCGTTCAGTGTAGTATCTCCTTACTGAGCATAAGTAAGAGACTCTAAGGAAGCAGTAAAAAGGGTTGGCTACAGCTAAATTCCTACACCTTTACTTAGTAGCTTAAGAATTACAAGAGTATGGAAAGTAATGCAAGGGCTAATGACCACAACAAAGAGAGCGTCCTAATAATTATAAAATCTTAATCTAAAAACTATGGATATGTCGTAGGCGTATCTGTGATATTGGAGAGATTTCAATTTAGAGTGACAAAAAAGAGGCGGGCATGCATTATAGTTCTACGACCAGACGAATGTGCGATGCTCCAAGAGTTTTTCTCTCAGAATGCCGTTGCGAAAACAAAATGTGTGGTTGCGTGCTCGCCTAGCAACTCCGTGTACCATGGTTCAAAGCCAGGTAAAGTCTAGAAAGAAAAAAGAAGTCTGATGAGGAGATGTGGTGATCTCCGAAATAGCAGCTTTCACTTATACCATTTTGAAAAACTGTTGTTTTCTCATATTATTCCTAACACAAACCTGGCCACGAAAAAAATAAAAAATAAAAAAATTTGTTACTATATTTTGCGGTCATCAAGCCGAGGCCATCATTGCTCTCTTTTTGAGGAAGATTATGAACAACCGGCAGTACGCTGTGCCAATTGGTATAGGCCTAATGGGGAGCTGAAAGTGAAATAAGCTTGAGCTCATGTGAGCCGGAATACTCCGGTATTCAAGCCAACGAACTGGCTGACGAATTCCGGGTCTTTGGCAAACTACATTGAGCCGCAGCCAATTATAGGGCCAAGCGTGGTAGGGACGGTCAGGGACGTAAATAATATGATGCATGAGAACCGTTGGTGTCCTAATGACACCTGCAAATCAACCAAGTTCTTTCCGAAAAGGCCAAACAGGGTGGTGAGGAAATTGTTGCTTAGCTGGAGGAAGGACTTACGAGTACTGGCTGGGTTAATTACAATATGCTCACCATGGGTATCATCGATGACCCGATGTGCACAACTTGCCCGGAGGATGAGCATATCTGAGATCATTTCCTCTGTATCTGTCCTGCTTTTACTGTGCTGAGATGTAGCATATTTGGGTCAGATATCTTGATAATGGAAAACGTTCATTCTCTATCACTCGACATGCTTCAGAGATTCATCAAAAACTTTGAGAGATTTTTCGAGGAGAAATGAAGTCCCATCTCCGCCTTTCCCCTATCATTTTCTGCTACCCCTCATTCCCATCATTCCTTCCAGGCCTTAAGTGCAATGGGCAATTATGCCTGAGTGATGATTACCAACTATGCCTATGATCAAAGAAAGGAGAATGACCAAAAAAAAATACATAGTATCTGTGAGCGAATAGTTCATACGGTTGACGTTTCTTAAGTGAATTTTTACCGTGTACAAATACTTCAAAGTACCCTATATAATATGAAATCTTGCGAGTATTGGGAAAAATATATCGTACAATTTGAAAGTTGGGATGGTTTGTTGGCATGAATTATATGGAACAACTTCTGCCGCATACCTAGGCAGTGTAACATCGATCATTGTGGAATGGTTAAATGGATTCCGCCAAGAACAGCAAGATTTTTGAGTTCAGAATGTTAAAACCCCCTTCTGGATGATGACTTTTGTTTTTTCGATCAAAAATAAAATGTAAAAATATAAAAGTTAAAGAATGACTTATTTGTTCCGTCAAAAATAAAATTTAAAATATGGTATTTATTTTTTAGTAAAATATAAAAGTTTAAATATGGCTTATATTTTCAGTAATAAATAAAGTTTAAAATTGGCTTTTATTTTTTTAGTCAAATGTAAAAAATACAAAATAAAAGTCAAATTTTAACATTTATTTTCAAGCGGAAAAGTAAAAGTTAAAATTTAGCTGTTATTATTAAAAAAAAAAAAATATCAGTCAACGGATAGGGTCTAACTCAAAACAAAAAATTTAAATCATAAATATAAGATAGATTAACACATTCAGTTTTTACTTACACAGCTTGTGACCTAAAAAAACTGCAGAAAGTGGCACATTTTTAACACCAGGAAATTTTATTGATTCCTTTCACTATGTTGGCCTAAAAGCAACTGATTTGGAGGTATTGTTACGACAACTCTGTGGATGTGGAAGAGAAATGCTTGAGGGACAGTTTACTTGATTGCCTTTAATAGAATTTCGCTGGTTTGGTGGGTCAAATACAATTGAATTGTAGATATTTTAAGTTCCTACTTAATCCATTGGTGTGACCGAAATAAATGGCATTATATCACTCGTGAGTTATTTTTTCCCATTACTAAGTTAATATTATGCAGCTACTCTTGCACTCGTATAAAGTATTCAAACAATTTATTCTTTTAAGTTGAATCTTTCTTCAGTACATTCTCAAACAAACCCAAAAGCTTTGTAGTAAATTCCTAATGCTGTTTGAGTAACTACTTGTGGGTTCGACGCGTCGTGCATATTTTTAGCTGTCAACCGACCTCACTTCCTGCCACAGTCGCTTAACAAACACATTATACTTTTACGTTCATCGCTCGAATGCGCAGTGGCATTTACGGACGCCTCAAAAATGGAATCCGATGTTCCATCATTAACAACAATAATGGTAGAAGTGCCATCAATGCGACCAAGCGTATAGCAATGAGACTGAGTCAATGAGTGTAGGAATAACGGTACAAGGGAGGGAGAAGGAAATGAAACGATTAATAGTGACAGTAAAGGTGTCCATTGAAATTTCGCTCTAAATGGGATACAACAAGAAGAGCAACAACAAAACAAAAAGCAATATAGTGACGACTGTCTGGGGATGACGGTTGCGGCACTGTATTATGGTACACTTGAAATATATTGTACATACTTACATATGTATTCCGAGGCATAAGCGCCGGAAATCACTTGGCACCTAATGTGGCCGCAAAACGTTCCAGCTGATAAACTTTCTACGTCCTTTTGGTTTGGTTTAATGAAACAAAAAGGTTTATTATCATTGTTATTTATTTTGAGTGATTCGCATGAAAATGCAGCATTAGTTGGGAGGGAATCACTCATCCGCAGTGGACACGGATAATTTGTTCATATAGGGTCACTTCACCTGACATGTGCGTGGGTTATTTGGCCTTGATTAAAATGGTTTGGTTGTTAGCAAACGTAATGGTGACTGTTTATATGACGAGGCAGTGGTTGGATGTAAAGTAAGTGAATGTAAATGGATTTTGTTTTGTTGTAAAAATTTAGTTGGGGCGCTTTCTATGAATGGATGGGTGTAGTTCATTTACCAAGCAAATTAAATGTTATTAAAGTAAATAAAAATAGAATTATACTCGATTATTTTGAACTCCAAAACATATTTGAAATTAACTCGCATTTTTTTCCGGAACTCTGCCCCTTACGCTTACACTATCCCATCTCTTTTTTTGCAGCAAAAATGGCTCCGTGTACCAGAAACCAACCAACGCGTTATCATTCTGTAGTTTTTAACGCCCTACTACTAGTCGTAATCCAACTCTGCGTATGCACCTCAGTAGTATTTTCGTCTGTCGCTACGGTTGCGCCTGCTCTCCCCGCTTCCGCCGCTACAGGCGTCCAACTCTCAAGTAGCATTCCTCAAACCGAAACCAATTCCAATACCATTGCATCGTCATCAGCGTATGAGCATGGCGCCTCCACAACAACTGCACCATCTGTGGCACTTGGCGGTTCCACTAGCGAGCCAGTGGCTGGCGCCGAAACTGCTTTGGAGTCTGTTAGCACTGCCGCACCGACCGCATCTACGACGAGCACCACCACAACCACAGCCACGACTACGTCCGAACATGACATCATCGGTTCACCGGGCCCTGATAAGCGCGAGCAGGAGGCTATACTGAAAGCATTGGATTGGTTAAAGGAGAAACGTGCTGCCGATTATGGTTGGGGCAATGACACCCACGTCGTTATATTGGCTAAAGAGTTGTCCGGTGCACGTGATCCCACAGACACTGATGGGCATTTGCAAATCATACAAGAACTGGAAGATACATTGTCGGTGAAAGAAATGGAAATCGAAATATTAGCAATGCTTGATCGTCACCATATGCTGCCGAAACCGTTGAATCTGGAGAAGCTTGCACGCTATGTACTTGCACTCGGCTCGCTCTGCAAGGATCCGAAACATTTTCACGGTCACGACTTGGTCGCCACACTGCAACATCACGAACCGGCGCAGGACAATGAGTTCGCCTTGGCCACGCTGTCGGCGTGCAGCGCCGCGGCGCATGTGCGCAAACGTCAGATACGCCGACTGCTGGACATTGCAAGCGGCGTAACGGATCAGGGTGTCGATACCATTGCGATGGTTATACTGGCGCTGCGCTGCATTGTGACTGATCATCGGCATCGCCATCTACAGCATTTCGTACGACGGCCTGCCAGAGGATTGGCCAGTTTGCAGGATCCACGCGGCGGCTTCGGTTCGTTACGCAGCACTGCGTTGGCTATGCAAGCGTTGCAAGATCTAGAGCACGATCCAGCAGGCCCGTGGAATCGCACTGCCGCCTCAAAGTGGATATTGAGCCGACAGCGCGTGGACGGTGGTTGGACTGAGGAGCCTTTGCACGACGGGCAGGACCCAGGCATTGGTGTTGGGCTGACGGCAGATATTATACTGGCGCTAGGCTGGAAGGGACTGGGTGCGGTACGTGCACTGCAATGCGATCATGTGATACGCGAGAACAGTGATCCAACTTCAGGTAAGTTGGCGAGTTTTACTCTTGCTTTAAAACTGAATATTAAATACACTTCCCAAAAAAAAAAAACAAAATCAACACAAAATAAACTTTACGAAAACACTACAACAAAACTAAACTCAACAAAACAATTGCAAAAAAAATCGTAATAACAACAAAACTCAATTAGAAAATGGCGAACCAAAACTAGCTGTGCCCTACGGACTGACATCGTCGGCTGAGGAATCAGACTCGAAAAATGTTTCCTACACCTACACGCTGTGGGTGGGCTCGAATGTGACAGAAGCGTTCTCGCTCTCGCTGGTCTCACCAAAGAACACCAGTTTCTTCAAGGCCATGACACAGGCTGCCGAATTGGATTCGAGGTAAATAACTTTTCACATGACTTAGGTGTTTCTAAAATAAATTTTTTGTATGTTATGCAACAGATTTACTTTCGAGGCGCGCGAATGGCCTAATGGGCACTATGTGCATACACTAGCTGGCAAAAAGGAAGAGCCAAGGGGGTGAGTTGCCTATTAGAGATGCGGTTTTAATAACTCCCATAATTTTTTTATTTTTTTTTGTTATTGCTATCTTTTAGGTACAACTACTGGCTGCTGTATCGTTTGCCCGAGCTACCCGATCCTAATAATGCACCTGGTAATCAGCTGATTGCACCAGTCGGTAAGTTATAAACGAATTTCTATAGTAGCGAAATCTGACGTTAACAAAACTGCGGCTTCGGCATGAAGTCTCTTGATTGAAGGGAGCATTTCACTCGTCGCCAAGTCGTAGAGTCGTATAGGTCCGTGGCACGCTTTTTTATTGTTGAAATTTTGACCACTTTTTTTTATTTGGAAAGTATATTCAAAGTCAACAAACAAGCAGCCTGTAGGAAGGTGCAAAGGCAACAACAGTTCACTAGTCGGCTTAGATCAGCGGCAACGTGCTTGCCTGGCAAGTCTGAGGACCATGGTATAAGTACGGGTATAGTCTAGAAAGAAATCTGATAAGAATCGGTGGTGATCGCCAAAATAAATAGTAGCTATAACTTTCTTAATACTTTCCAAATAAAAAACAGGCATCGAGCTGAAAAATTATTGCTGATTTAAAAACTTTTTCAGATCACAATTAATAGAAGCTTCACTTTATGCCAGCTTTGTAGAAGTGATTTTAAATATTTTTCGTGTGTTATTTTGTGCTGAAAATCTTTGAAAGAGTTTACTTCGTAATAAAATATTGAATTTTGTTTCAACTTCCCATTCATTTACAGGCGTGGACGAGCTCATGGTGGAGGATGGGGAACACTATCTCTACTGGTATAAAAAGCTCTAAGATGTCTGAGCAGAATGCTCATAGAGCAGAGGTACAAGGGTGTAAGTGGATAATGAAAATAAGCTACATATAAAAGTAAAAAAAAAAATAAATAAAGTTAAATAAAAATTATACATACATACAATATACTGCTATCAATACCAAGGGGCCATAAATGAAAAAGCAAATGCGAATACAAATATACAACACACCAAAATATACATAAATTTACGATAAATACAGTTTAAGCCTAGAGACGATTCTAAAATTTGAAAAGCAAAAACAAAAAACAAACAAAAACAAAGAACGAGAAACAGAAGTACTCGTAGATCAAATACCAGAGAATAAATAATCAAACAAAAGTTCCGCGCTTTAGCAAAGGCAAACGCAAAATTCATACATATAGCAAAATAAATTATTTTTAGAAATTAAAAGTTAAAAGAATAACAAACACACAAACATTGACATACAAACAAAAGACGGCAAAAAAATGCAATTAATAAAGTGAAAAAAAAATAAAAATATTGATAAACGTGATAAGGCATGTGAAGGATAACAATAAGAGCAGGTGAGCACAAAGGTCACCACTACACAAACAAAATACAATAATACAGTGCATAACATAACTATAGCACCGCCACATATTGACAAGTTTTATTTATTTATTACTGTTTTTTGTTTCAATAATTTTTGGTTTAAATTATTGTTTTGTGCAACAAATTTTAAAATTGTATTTAAATGTGGAAAAAACATCAGCAATCAAATTTTTGATTCGAATTTTCAGACTAATTTTCGGTAAACAGTTTTGTGGCCCATTAAATTTTAGCAAAATAAAGTGCAAGTTTCAATTGGCTACAAATTACCGTTGACATTTATTTTTTTACTGACGTTGTGGCGCATTTTTTTCATATAAAAAAGTCCAAGCATGCGTTATTTGGACGAATTTGCAGAAGAGTGTCAAAAAAAAAAGAAAAACATAATAAATCAACGGCAATTTGTAGCTACTTCAAACTTGCGCTTGTTATACTAAAATTTAATGCGTTATAAAACTATATACCAAAATTTTTCGAAAAATTCTAACTAAAAATTTCTAAATCTTCTGTAAATTTTTTTTTTTTTAATTTTTTCCCCAATTGAGCAAAGTTTGAAGCATAAGTTCAATCGAGGTTTGTTGTGGAATGTATTATATTTTTATTAAAAAATAATTAAATAAAGAGAAATAAATGGTGAAAACTTGTCAATATATGTATGTGGTGGTGCTATAGTTATGACACGCACCATACACACAACAACACAAGCGCATACATAAAGGAATTTATACAAACTCACACGCATACAGATATATACATATAGTTACATACACACTCATGAAAAAATATAGAAAGTAATTAATATTGATAATATCTAGAAGCAAGCAAAATCGAACGTCCGTGTTAACTAAGTCGTGTCGTCCTTACGATAGTAAAAAGGGTTTAGTGAAGGCAGTTACATAGAAATATTGAACGAATTTTGCGTAATTGCCAATGGTTTTATTTAATTTTTTTTCTTTTGCTTAAATTTCAAAAATAAATATTGTGCTATAAATCGGTTTTTCCAAAAATAAAAAAAAATTAGTTAAAAAAAATTCCACTTAGCTAGATCCTCATGCATGCGATCGATGAAGCTTCAAACGCTTACTCGGCTACAACTCTCAGTCCTGTTTGAATCTTGCGCTACACACATTCCGAATCCCTGCTGCAAGCTGGAATCGAATTTCAGCATCTTCTTTTTCTTAGCTGCCTGCTGATGCGACTCGAAACTTAAGTCATAGCCCTCATTGATTTTTATCGTCTGTGGAACTCCTTTAAAAGCACGCAGTGATCTTCTACGTTAAATCTTAATCTCCTTTATTTCTTGTCTTACCCTTCACTATTTTTTATAATACTACGAAAGAATATTCTTAATAATCGCCTAAGTGTGTCTCTAACGTAACCTGGCCTACGGTGAAGAGAATTCAGAAGGTGGTGCCGATTGTTATACCGCTGACGCTCTTTTAATGAATCAAACATAAACAGCTGACTTTATTACGTCAGAATTGATCAACTCTGTCAAAGAATAAAGAGCTATAACTATCAGTTTTTTCACATGTCATATCAATTGTTACGCCACAGCAAAGCCAATCTAACACATTTCACATGAATCAGCGCTCCTGGACTCTCTCGCTACGAAACCTTTGCAAAAGCAATACATACTTTACCAATGATCACATTTTTAATTATGGAAATTTCTATCTTCTCTGATTTCTCTCTAGCTCACTCTATTCTCTCTACCTCTTCCTTTTATCTTTATCTCCGTTTTTCTCTCTTACTCGTTATTTTCTTTCTTATTCTTCTATCCTTTCTCTCTGTGGTTTACGCTCTGTCTCGTCTTTCACGTCAGTCTTTCTCACTCTACACCGATTTCTGTTTAGATTCTTAAATCAAAACGTGTCGGCTCATTTTGTATATGCCTTCTTCGAAACCTTTTCAATTCCTTCGATTGCAAAATTAGATGGCTATTGCTCAACCTATAAACCCAGTATCAAGAAAGTGCTCTGAAAAAGTTGAGACTTGATGATGTTATACAGACTAAACTTAAGGACTCGCATATCTCAAAAACCATGGAGTTTCTTGTGAACACCTGAAAAAGTTTCTACAATTTTCATGATCTTGCTATGCCAGGTGTACCATATTTTTTTTTAAATTAGTTATGTATTTATGTTTTATTTTTATTTTCTAATATTTCACAAAAAATTGCTATTTATTAATATTTGCAGAAAAATGTGCTTTTGAACATTCGTAAATATTAATGAATTGTAAAATTTCATATCAAATATTAATACAAAAAAGTAAGTTTTTCAATTACATATATAAAGCTGAAAATTGTAAGATTTCTTGACACATCTCCAACTCATCCTTTTTACCATAGATCTGTAAAATTTCGGTTCATGGTGTCATCACCGTTTTACTAATTAGTTGGAGATCACTGGTGTACTAAAAATGTTTCAGTACTTTTATTAGTTCCCTCTCGTATCAATAAAGCCCCTCTTTCAGGCGAAGTTGTCCTCGATCAAGCAGTTTTGGAAACTAGATATATAGCGATTTTAATACAATTATTCAAAAGAGACTTACAAGAATACATATATAATTTGTTTACCTGCTAATTTCGTTCGTAATTCTCAACATGTCTCTAAAAATCTTACAATAACTGATTTGAGTAAGGAATAAATAATAATCCATCGTGGACACATACAAACATACATATACACTCATATAAACATATAAATAAACAATTAAACAGTTAAATATAGCATTGCATATAAATTTCAAAATAAATGGAAGCATATAATTTTTGATAAAACTTTAAGTTGATAAAAAATATACAAAAAAAGCATATTAAAAAAAACCAAATATGCTTATATGAAAAATAAATTAAATATTTATTTAAATAAAATATATAGGTACGATATACTATATACGAAATAATATATAACTAAATAATAAAAATCTATAAAATTAAGGCATATAAAAATATTCAGCAGCCATAAGCAATTAAATTGAAAACAAAACAGCATAGCAAGCAAGAGATATTTTTTATTAAACACAAATAAGAACTAGCTAATTGTTTAAGAGTTTAAATTAAGCTGAAATGTGCAGAAATTTATAAAGAGTAAATGATGATGAAAATGTGAAAAAATCGATATATTGTTTATTGAAAAAAAATGTTTTCTTGATCGAATGTATGCATTATTTTTTTTGTGTATTATTTTTTCCAATATTTTAAAAAATTTATAAATTTTTTATAACTTCCAAAAAAATTTGGTTTTTGAAAATTTCTATTTTTATCTCTTTTTTTATAAATATGAATGAATTGTATAATCTCGTTAAATTATTATTATTTTTATTTTGCTCTGTTTTAAGTTAATTCTTTCCGGCTTAAGTTTTTAATTTTGTTTGTTGAATTTTAATTTGTAATTATAAACAATTTTTTTTTAGTTTTTTAGTTGTATAAAGCTTAAATATTAAGCCTTTTTTATTCACTTACACTTTTTAACCAAATTGTTTCCCTGTACAAGTTTTTTTAAATTCATTTAAAGTTTTAAAACTTCCACTTCAAGTTGAAATGTACAGAAAGTCAAGAAAAGAAAACAAAATTATAAAAACGAGGAAGAAACGGTATAACTAAAAACCAAATACATTTCTTTGCTCCAAACATGGTTTTTATTAATTTTTTTTGTATTAGTTTTTCTTTTTAATATTTCATAAAATTTATATTTTTTTTAAACTTCCAAAAAATGAATTTTTTTGTTTTTTTTTTTGTAAATATTAACGAATTGTATAATCTCACTAAATTGATATTATTTTTATTTTGCACTTTTTTAACAAAATTTTTTCCGTTTTTTTTTAAATAAAATTTTCATGATTAATTATGAAGGATTTTTTTAAGTTTTTTAATTATTTTTTTTAATTTTATAAAGTTTACATTTTTATTTTCATTTCAATTTTTGAGAGAAATTTCTCCCTATCAGTTTTTTCAATTTTATTTAAAACCCAACTTTTATTCACTTTTTCGAAAAGAAATCGACGCTTCGTATACTTGACTACAACCGAAAATTATCTAAAATTAAAACTACATACGAATACCCATATTTATAACTTAGTACATTTATAGAAGCATATATCCGGCCTGATAAACATATATATAAAAAAACATTACTATAAACCCGAATTATGCCACTGCTAAATATATTACCCAACGTAGAATCCCCCTAATACTCAACCACTCCATCAGTTTATCGTATAACTTCGTAGTTCGAATAATCAATACTCGAATGCAACGCTGTATAAGAGATAACCCAAGTCACCATATACTAAGTGCATATGTAGGATTGTAGTAGTGATCTCTGCTTGCTCTTAGCTTCATTCCTAACTTTATATAAATATGTATTCGTGTGTATGAACTATTCTATTTATGCTTCAAATATTTATCTATCTATGTAATTATGGAACAAATAATACTCAGCTAAAATGAAAACATTTAAAAAGATAAACAAAATTGAATATTGATACAAAATTAAACAAATACGACTACCTTGTTGTAAAAATAATTTAAAACTGTTCGACGTTGCATAAAATTGGAGTAAAATAAAAAAAATAAGACGCATATTTCAAAAATAGCTGCTAAAAATACAGAATTTTAATTAAAATACATTTTTTTTCAGAGCGTTTTTAAGACAATTTAATTGAGTAAAACAATGGATAAACTAATTTAATTTTATTTGAAAATATTAATAAAAAATGAAGTGCTTGCAGTTCTAGTATCTTTTAACCAAAAAATTTAACTGATAAATATATTTCGTACAAAAACTGAAATGTTGTGCTTACGGCAAAACAAAACCAAAAAAATATAAATAATCTTATCAGCCAGAAATATTAAGAGAAATGAGGAAACAAATTTTCGTAATGCATTAAATTTAGTAGTTTCGAACTAAAAATGAAACAAAAATTTTTTTTAAATAAGCTTCATTATTTAAATTTTACTTGCGAAATCATTAAAAAAAAACTACTTTATTTCTTTTAGAGAAACTTGTTTTAAGCTAAAAAAAAATACTTGCTGCTAAATAACTATATTTAAATAAATAAAATAAAAATGTATTTATGATTAAGCGAGAAACTCAATTGTTTTAATGAAAGTTTTGCGTCGAGATTTTTTTGTAAGTATTAAGTACAACGTGAGCTTCCACCATAGCAGGAATGTTCGATGCGGAGAATTTAGAAACCAAAGCCAAGTTCATTGTTTAAAATGATGAGTTTAGATCAGTTAGTATCAAAAATTCATAATATATGCTATATAACAACGATCACTGTGATATACATATATTGTGAAAAAATGGTGTTTTAACTTTATACCACTTTTTATACCAGTTATAAAATAGCATTAATTTCAATGCACGCCATATATGTATATTGCAGGTTAATTTTTAGAAACATCATTAGCCGATTTTTTTTAAACTTTATACCAGTTTCAAAAATATGCCGTTAATTTTAATCTACATCATATTTCCCGACAGTTTGTAACAAACCCCTATTAGTAGCCATTTCTTACTTTTATACAAGCTTTTATGCCAGTTTATTTTTAGACTTTTTTTTATTTTATACCACATTAAGTAAAAAATGTGATAAAACTAGTTCTGTATAGAATAATTATGCCGGAATTTAGAGAGATATCATGAGTGCTAGCACTGTCGAGGCTGCGTTATCGGAACTACTCTGATTTATCACTGTTACCTAAGCAAAATCCCTTACAAATTTCTGGGAAAAGTTTTATCTTATAACAACATCTAGTTTATGGTTCGAATTTCTTTGTCATTTCATTTTTCTGTTATAAAGTTGGTAGGATGATGTTTAAAGTTATATTTTATTTTAGACCAGTTTATTAAATCTCTGATAATTGACATTGACAAAAAAGTGTTGAACCCGTGTTAGAATGTTCAGACATAAAAAAAAAACTTTATACCAGTTTTTTAAGCACCATTTTAAACATACGTAAAATAATTAAATTGAGTAACCCATCTAAATCCGTTAAATAAACACTCAAAAGTAGTTTTATATTTTTTTCGTTTTTCGTTTATAGTTTTATTTATACATTTTTTTTTCTATTTGCTTTTCGAATTTTTGCGTAATATACTCGTATTTTATAATTTGTGTGTTTATTTACGTTTGAAGCACAATTGATAGCAATTTGCTTTACACAAGTTCGTAGTTCTCACCGAAAGTAACTTCACCCAATGTTTAAGTTTTTTTTTTTGCATTAAATATTTCGCACACATTTTCTAAAATATTTTAATGCGTGTAATTTGGTGTGATTACATAGTTTTTGTTTGGAGGTTTTTTTTTTACTGAATAAGTGTTTCATAATATTGAATAACTTTTATAAATTAACCAAATTTCGATTTCATACATATTCCTTTATATTTTAAATTTTTTTCATATTTTTTTTTTGTTTTGGAGGAGTTATTATATAAATTGTAATAACAAATTAATTAGTTTATTTAATTTAATTTAGTTTAAATTTACTCAAGTCTAAAAACAGCAGCGAATAATATTTGTAGATAACAACGCAAATGAGGCGAAAATGCTTTCGTATAACTTGCTTTTATTTTTAGGAAATTGTTTTACAGATTTTCGTACGATTTTTTTTTCTCACAGTGTAAAGTACATTGCTTCATAATTAATTGTTTACTGCATGCAATCAAATATATAAACAATTTGTCATAAAAACTAACATCCCTATTCCGAAGAGAAACTCATGGGGAATTTTTTCCTATCTCTCATTGCTTTAACATGGGAAAGGGAGAAAATAACCTTGGGAGTTTTTATTCAGAATTGGCTCAAACAAGTGTAAGCTCGCATTGTAAGTGTTTTCCTTCTGTGTTTTGTGTTCAATTAGCGATGCGAACCCTTTCGTCGTTGGCCGTAAATTCCACTGAAATGTGTGGCGGCGTTTTACGTTGCATATTGTTATTGTTGTTGTTGATTTGCTATTAAGTAATAAACATAATAAATTAAGCTACAGCACTGAGTTAAACTTAAACTATAATTGTTGTATTTGTGTATGTAGCACTTTCAACAGTAATCCAATACTTAATATAATTTACAAACATCTTTTTAAATATACATACATATATTTTACTTTCGTATGCAATTAAAGGTTCATTGAACACTGATTAGAGATATTTACTTAATAATTTATTTTTGTTGATACTTATTTATAAATCGTTTACTTCGAATTCGTATTTAAATTTAATACAAATATTTTGCTTATGTATAGAAATGTGTTTTTTCTATTCTTCCTGCAATGTTCGAATATGTGGACAAGACTAACGGATTGGATAGTGAAGCAGGGGCGAGACGATTGAAGTTTGTAAATAAAAACAATAAACATTTACAATTATAACAAAATTTTAAAGGCCACTAAGAATGAAAATATTGAATACCGATTACCTTTATTTTCACATTTTAATATTCACTAGGTCAGGAAAAAAGCACAGACAATTTTATGCGAGTTGATTTTCTTCTATAGAGACATTGATTTTATGTCATAATAAATTAGAGCAGCTATTTAAAAAAAAAATACCACCAAGAAGTGTACAGGGAGTATTTGTGCGAATTTTTACAGATGAACAAGTTTTTCGAAAAATTGTTCGTGAAAAATTTTAATTCATAAATTTTCATTGTAATTTTAATATTTTTTCCAAAAATTGGTATAATATGTGAAATTAGGCCGATTAATCTATATTACAAAATCTGGTATAAAATGTCAAATTAGGCCCGTTAGGCTATTAATAGCTTTTGGAAAACAATTAAAATTACATTAAATATGTATGCCAGTTTTTAAGGTTCAAAAAAATGTTCGTTTTTGTTTGCAAGATGTGTAGAATCATAAATTTGCTTACCCCATTTGTAAATTTTACAAAGTTTTTAATTTATACCAGTGTTTACGGTTGCCCAATATGCTTTAAAAAAAAATTTCACAAATGTTTTTTTAACAAATTTAAATTATTACCAATTTTTACAATTGAAACAACAACTTTTTGCTTAACAGATAACTTTATACCAGTCTTTGGAAAATATATTAAAATTACAATAAACATTTATTTCAGTTTTCAAGGTTCAAACAAATTTTCGGTTTTGTTTGCAAAATATTTTAAATTATCTATTTGTTTGACCCATTTGTAAATTTTATACCATCTCTTGAAAAAAATCAGCAATTTATATTTTTTAAATCATACCACTGTTTACCGTTGTGCAATATGATTTAGAACAAATTTTTCAAGGATTTTTTTTTACATCAGATTTGAGTTAATATAATTTGTTTCCAAATTGTAAATTTTATATGAGCAATAAAGAAAATACTTTGAAATTCAATTTAAAAAAAAACTGGAAAATCTTCTCAGCCAGTGTTTCCGAAGTCAAAAACAAGGCTCCAGATTAAACTTTGAGATATTTTTTTACGTAACATTGACAATAATGCATCAATTGTGATTTTATTGAGCTCGGGTCCAGTTTTCATTAGAGAATAATATGAGAAAACAACGATTTTTCAAGGTGGTAGAAGTGATAGCTGCTATTTGGTAAAATCTAGAAAGATAGTTTTACATTTTATAAAACATTCCCAATAAATTGTATGCTTTATAAAAAAAAGTCATATGCATTTTTCTTTAAAAGGTGTAATTTTTTTTTTAATTTTTGCTTTATATTTATGAAACATTTTTAATGCAAACTTCTAATGTCATATTTTATACCAGTTTAGTAAAGGGGGTTTCGAGACTTTTTTTAAGTAAATTTAATTTGGTTTCTTATCGCTTAAATTATTTCTCTGTGCATGCAAAAAATGGCGCGCTTTTCGAAAACAATTAAGACTTGTTATTTTTCAAGTTTGAAGTCAGTTTCACATAACCTCTTTATACAATGTAAATCATGTTGAGAATATTAGTTATTTACATGAGTTTCGCACATTTTTAAATAAAATTTTAATTTCTAAATTTAATTAATAAATTTATTTATTATTATTTTATAGGAAAGCTTTGAAATTACATAATTTTATACTGTTCTAAGCGCTTTATTCGCACATTATTCTATTTCTCGCTAATATTTGGATTGTCATTTTCAGAATTTACAGTCGATTGGTATTATTGAAAATCTGTATGCTATGTACTGCTATTACATTTTTACCATTTATTTCCTAATAAAATATGATCTTTGCTAAATCTGCCGCTTCGATGCGTTCACGCTTAGAAATTATACAATTTTAAATTTTCCGCTTAACATTTATTCTACATATATATTTTGTTGTTGTTTGTTTGTTTTTGTCATTCAACTTACATTCTAAGCTAAAGGCTAGACTTACAAAATACATTATAGCTCCACATAAGCGAACAATTAAAGAAAATTGTTTAAATCAGTCAAAAGTATTTTAGATGCAAATGAAAAGTAGCCAAACTGTGTCGAAACAGATTTGTGAAATGTAAAAACATTGGAATTGGGTTAAATTAGTCACAAAATTTGAAAAAGCAATTGTACGAAATTTCGCTCGTACACGCTTGGTGTTAAATTATTTATGATTTTTGAAGATAATAAAACAAACATAGACGCCTCTAAAACGATTTACAACATAATTTCCTAATTCTTAAAACGCTCACTTAAAAAGCTAATTTTACAAAACTTTACTTAGTTACAAAAAACAAACACCATTTAATAGCGAATTTCAAAGCCAGGTTAGAGACTAGTTTTTACTGTTGTAAAAGTCATTGCAAAAATTTACAACAGCAACTGCTTCACATCAAATGTGAAAACATATATTTTTCGAATTAATAGTTTATACCGATTATCAAATTGAATAAAGCAGCTACTTTTTTATACATTTCTTACAACGGTATTAAATTTGCTATGGGTAAGGAACGCTATTTATTTGCCGCTTAAAACTATTATGCAATTGTCAAGCAATTATTTTAATGATCACAAAAATTATGATTTCTTTCACGATTTGTAATTGTTTTCGTTCGTCACAATCATTATATTACTTTTAATGCAATAATTCAACATTAAATTGGCTCTGCGTAAGTCTTTATAGTTATCCATTTTATGCTATATATTTGCATTATCTTATCATCAAGCGAAACCGTTCAAATACCTATGTATGTTTATGTATACCAGTTTATACCAGTTTTATACCAGTTTCCCAAAATACTCAAAATCAGCGTTATAATAAGAATTATGACAGTTGAGCAGTTAATGAGAAATTATACGACTTTTCGTTAGCATATATTTCAATTCAATGCAAGTTAAACTGGCATTTTAATTTTTCCACCAGTGTTGGTCGTTAAGCTTAAATTATTATTTGTGTAATGGAAAAACTTTACATAAAAGCTTGAAGTACCATCATTTTTTGGCTATTTCCTTAACGCGACATATTTATACATTAGCAGTTGTCAATTTTTCTTGAGTGATTTAAACTTTTTTCATCATTGCATTTTGTAATACTTTAGCACACCTTTCAGTCCGATAAGACTATGCATGATTTTTATTTATTTGTTTTTTTTTGTTTACTTTACTTTCTTACAGACAAACATTTGCACACACACACACACACACACATAACTAGCTTTTAAATGGCTATTTTTCACTTTAAACTTAAGAACAAAATCACAAAACAGCAACTAAAATTGAGCCTAACAACAATCGACACAAATCGAAATGGTGCATTTTTCTTCCAAATATCAACATCACACACACACAAAATATACGCGCTGCTACTCGTCGCGCCGCAAATACCATAAATCACGTTCACGTGCCAACACATCGGCCACATCCGATGCGGTCATGCGATCCACTGTGGGGCTAGTAGTAATGGGCGCCGACTCCCCTGCCATGTGTGCATGCAGCGCGTCTCCACTGGCACCGACGGCAAGGCGCGTAGGTAAGCGACGCGTCGTCATCGGTGCTCCCAACAATGCATTGTCGTCCTGTGTGGTTACAACTACTTTGACGCCGCCGACACCCCGGCTACCGCTGCCGCTCCCGCTACTTATGCCATCGCCACTACTCTCGCTCGTATTCTCCTCGAACCCATACCAATATCACATGAGCATTATTTGTAGCGCTACTCATTGGTCGATCGTACGATAGATGCGCCGCTGTGGTTCGGGTGTATAATGGATGCGCGTACGAAAATGTTGCGGTGACCCGGGAACACTTTCCGAACCGCGACGTGGTGGCGGCAATGGCGGAGAAGCGTTCACAAACCTATGGCGGATGAAAAATATATGAAATTTAATTTCGAAACTTACAACACTTAGTAAAAACAACTACAATAATCACCGTCTATTGAGCAACGGTGAACCGCCTGGTGGCTGACCGCTCAGCTCCAGTAGCTGTTTGCGCAGCAGCAGTGGCGATTGGCCGCGATTGTAACGTGGCGGTGGATCGGGACTGCGATGTCGGCGATCCAAACCTGTCAAAAGATGCGCATTTGAGGAACCACCCGTCATGCCGCTGGCACCGGCTGCTGCATAACGCCGTAGAAAGCCACTGGTTCCGTCATAAAAGTCGTTGCCGCTATTGACGGTGCTGCTGGCAGTGGAAGCTGCAATTCCAGTAGGCTTCGGTTGTGCGTCGGTTGGCGAAGTACTGTTGCTCGTGTTACTGCTGCTACCCGCGGAAAGAGTGCGATAGTAAGCAAGTGTTGGTTTGACAGGCTGTGCGCTCGTTGGCAGACTGCTCTCATAGCCAATTCCCTCATGCTGACTAACTGCACTGCTGCTGCTCGGGGGAGAGGCTGAAGAATGCAATTGTAATTTAACATAAGAGGCAAACTGACGTTTCATGGCACCGGTGAATGTATTAAACCAGCCTGTGGTGTGATGTGATGTGGTGTGGTGAGGTTGAGATCAAGATGACAGTGAAGGCAGTGAAGGCAGTGAAGGCGAGTGCGTGGTGAAGTGAGTTTTGAAGAAGTGAGATGTGATGTGTTGAAATTCAAGTGCAGTAGAAGTGGGTGTGTTGGTTAATGAGTTGAGATTTAAAATTGGAGAGAGCAAGCATGTAAAATAATTATTGGAGAAAGCGTGGGAAGAAAAAGTGATGAGTGATGGAAAAAGCATTTCGATGTTTTGATAGTATATAAGATGTGGCACGGTAAGTTTTTAATTGTGATGGGTATTTTTTATGTTTTGAAGCCAAGCAAGTGTTAATCAAAGGTTTTGGAGTGAGTGTGTTGGTTATTGAGTTAAAATTTACAATTGGAAAGAGTAAGCATGTAGGGGAGGAGAAAGCATTTAGATGTTTCGACAGTATATATGATATGGTTTGGTGCGTATTTAAAAATTGTATAGTTGTGGTGAGTTTTTTATTTTAAATTTTTTTTTTTTTGAAGCAAGCAAGCGTTAACCAATGGTTTTTACAGTTTTCAGCCGAGCAAAGCATTGAAAAGGAAAAATAGAACAAATAAGAAATGAATATACCATGATATATGTATGTACATACATATGAGCTACATAATGTAGATACAAGCAACGTGGTGTGAATTATGCAAAGTGCAATAAATGTTAATACGAAAAATGGTAGGATGTTATATTCAAAAAATTTTTTTTATCAATTACAGAGCAAGCCTTATTATCAAAATTTAACAATTTTGCGCCACTTTTTATCAACTATTCGATTGACACTTATCTCTTGGCACGCTGGCGCTTAAAGTAAGCTATTATCATAAACCAAATATGTGTAGCATACTTTCGTGGGCACAAAAATATTACAACAAATAAATTGCATATAAAAATGAACTGTGCTAAGGTGCGGTGCGCAGAAGTGCAAAAACGCTAAGTAGCTGTTAGTAATTTATAAGTAAAATAAAATCTATAACATGCTGGACCACTTACCATGTTCATCCCTGTAATCCTTTCCAGTCACGCCGCTACCTCCACCCCCAACAACCTCAGCACCCGTTGCCGCCGTAGTCGTTTGCCATTGTCGACGCGCATACAACTTGCTCAACTTACTTCCCATGCCGCTACCGCTACCGCCACCCCCACCACTACCACTGCCGCTCACACCGCCATCGGATGACAACTGCTCCGGTGAAGTTGGCGGCGAACGTGAGCTGCGAAATGTTGTCTCATTTAGCGGCAAATAGTGTTGGGGCAATGGTTGATACTGCAACTGACTGGGACTTGCGCCAAAGGCCGTGCTAACCGCTGACGTCGCGGGTGGTGGCGGTGGTGCGCAAGTGGGTGGCGATCTCAGTTGTTGGTCATGCAAATCACCAATGGCTATTTGTGAGGATGAGGATTGTGTGGATGATTGACTAGAAGTTGAATGTGATGAGGAGGCAGCGCTGGTCAGTGGCAAGTGATGATGCGTTTGGTGTTGAGGATAACTTTGCTGTTGTGGCAGTTGATAGTGGTGCTGATTGCTGGTGGTAGTGTGACTGTTGCTGATGCTGTTGTTACCACTGTAATGCAGTGCCGTGCTGGGTGCTGATGCAGCTGTAGCGGCAGTGCTTCCTGTAAGATAATTCCCGGTAAGGAAGGGATTTGTCGATTGTCTTTGATGTTGCTGTTGTTGATCTTTACGCTTCTCCAACTCCTTCTCACGCATCTGATTTTGTTGATGATAGAAACGCTGCAGCACTGCAAGAATTAAGCGATTAGTAAATATAATGCTTGAAATTCATTTCGAATTTCTTTGTGTTTTTATAGATTCTGTTTACCAACCTATTGGACTATGATTGCCCGGCACCCGCTGCTGCGTATTCATCTCGGTACGATTAACTGGTATCAATGATGGTTGTTGCTCTTTTACAATCGGCTCCACCACCGCTCCCAAAGGTAATGTTGGCGTTGCTGTGCCGGCCTGAAATCGTTTACGCGCCATCGCTGGCGAACCGATACCAAGATTTTTTGGCGTTACTGGACCGTCATATGCATCGAATGCATTGCCGCCCATCTCGTGTACACTCGGCATGCGCCACAATGGATCCACCTGATGCGGCTGTGGGGTATGATGCTTCTTTTGGCTAAATGGCGAAGTTGTGAGGTTGCGTATAATTGTTTGACCTGCAGAAAGCAAATAAAAATTAGCTCAACTCATATATGTAAAGTAATCACAATCAATGTGCGTATTTTTACCTATGCTACTAAACATAGACTCCTTTTTAGGACTCTCCAAACCACTACCGCCACTAATGCCGCTGTACTTCAAACTCGCACCATTGCTATATTTACGCTGCAGAAATGGTGACTTGCGATATAGTTTGCTCATTTCACTGACAATATGCGTTGTGTCGTCCTTGAGCTGTGCATCTTTGTAGCTGCTGCTCGGTGGCGATTGTGGACTACTGCTGTTGGCGCTATTGCTGCCCGAACCGCCGCTGCCATAACCGTTACCGCCACCAACACCGACACTTCCCCCTAGGCTTACTCCGCCACCGCTACCACCTCCACCCCGTTCGCCCTGCAAATGATTGTTGGCGATGCTGTTGTTGTAATAGCTTGCAATCGGCTGAGGTAGTTGTGATGGTTGATGATGATGTGACGCCTGCGTTTGCACATGTGGATGATATTGTGGCTGGTAATCGTCTTTTTTGTAGCGTGATTGTGTGGCTGTGGCTGTGGCTGTGGCTGTGGATGTGCTGGCGCTGTGATAGGAATTCTGATAGCTTGGGATGTGTGTAGCATTTGTGAATGCTGCTGGCAATTTTGGATTTATTGTCGCTGTTGTTGTAACTGTTGTTGGCAATATTGTTGCAGTTGCAATTTTATTATGTTTATTTGTTGCTGCTGTTACTTCTCCTCTGAGTGTAGCTGTTGTTGTAATAGTTATTGGCATGCGAGTTCTGTAAAATCATGAAACGGGTTATTTATGACAAAAAAAAAGCAAAATTTTGTGTGGTGAAAAAGCATAAGTGTTTCAACCAAAAAAAAAAAAAATAAAAAATAAAAAAATGGACACATTGAAGCAAATGGTGTAGGTGAGTCATGAAATATGTGCTTATATAAATACATACATATGTATATGTAAATATGTATGTACGTACGTCGCTTGGCTAGTATGCGGGATAAGCCGAATATACAAAATCACACAAAAATCAATTTTGGTTCGATAGAAAAAAATCGATTGATCAAGCTCTATTGAACAATTGTTAGATAAATTACTCATTTTTGTATTCAAAACCTATAGGGAAAAAATTGTTTGTACATAGTATATACAATACAGCTTCTCAAACAACTGACCATATGGCGAGTTTTTGATAATATTCCCAATATTTTCCATGACAAATTTTTTCGTAAATTATTTTATTTAAATTTTCGCACAATATTTATAAAAATTCAACAAATTTTCATTCAATTTTCAAACTTTTTAATCAGAATTTTTTTCGCTGATTTTTAAACTTTTTTTTTAATTTTGGTTTTGAACACTTTTTTTCAATTAGCGCGTGCAGTTTATATGGAATGGGATGTGCAAGACCACCAGCACAAAAATAATTCAAAATCAACGGGAATTTTTATGTGTAAGGCAGAAATTTCACAAAATTTCCTAAACATCAACCGCAATTTTTGCCCACCTCAGACTTGCATATTATTATACTCAAATTAATTAAACTACAAAGCTGCATACCCAAAGTTTCTAAAAAATCTGATTTAAAAGTTTGAAATTATTTTAAACTTTTATACAAAGTTTGAAGTTTTGATTTAAATCCTTTTTATTATAGAAAGAACTACAGTTTTCTAAAAAAAAACATCCCGAAAAATACTTAGCGTGAACCATATTGTGAATATTGTAAAAAAAATTTTTGAGTCGCCGTATATTTAGAAATTGTGATGGTACAACCCAGAATATAATTTAGAGAGGTCTTCCTAAGGGAGTCCATTCTAGAAGATCTAACCAAGAAGTGCAGGAAAAAGTGTGTACCAGTATTCGTTCTAGCAGGGGGTTTCTATTTATAATTCATACATCAAAATTTCAATTTTTCCACAATTTAAAAAAAAAAATTCAACAAATTTTCGTTCTAGCAGGGGGTTTCTATTTATAATTCATACATCAAAATTTCAAATTTTTCCAAAATTTTTTTTAAAAAATGCAACGAAATTTTTAAAAACAATTTTTCGAAACTTTTGGGCACGCAATTTTGCAGCTCATTTCATTTTAGCATAATATTTGTAAGTCTAGGTTAGAAATTTTTTGATTGTTAAAAACCTACCGGAATTTTTAGACACCTCAAACTTGCATATTGTTATGCTAAAGTTGTATACCCAAAAATTTTTTGCAAATTTTAATTATAAAGTATGAAATTTTTTTTTTAATTTTTATTTTTATTTTGTACTATGTTTGAAATTTTGATTTATCAGTGATTTTAAAAATTTCCTCTGAAAGTGAATAAATTTCTCCAATTTTCCATGCTGGTTATCGTTGTGGCAATTCACTAACATCTGTTGTTGAAATTCACCTTCCGCTTTGCGATGTCATTTCGATGACAACAAAGGTACCGGATTCAAATCACAAATATTTGTAAATGTGAAAATGGCAACACGGCTAAATATATTTTTTGTTATGGAACAAAATAAAGTTTTATGAAGAATTAAAAAAAAACAAAAAACTTAACGCGAAAAACATTGTACAGGATCTCACCCCGAAGTTTCGCTCCATTTATGGAGTCGCCGATGTAAGAGTGTGTATTTTTGTAAGAAACTTTTTTTTTTTTCAAAGCTAGTTTATTCACTCACTACCTAATGGTGACGATTTTTTTTATTAAAACATTCAATTGTCGTTTTTTTATTCGATTGCGATGTGCTGTCTGTGTTAAATTCATGTGTGTAATATCTACTGGTGTATTGCTATCACTACTTTGTGTTAAAAAGATTACACACAGCGTGCGCCAGCATTTGTGTTCGAAATTATTTTAAAAAAAAAAATTAAATGATCAATTATTAAGCGGTTCATCATTTATTCTCTGTAAATTTTTAATTGCAACAATAATTTTTGATAATAAAAATGAAAAATTACATACAACAAATTCAACTTACTTTTTCCAAAACTCCAAAAAGGAAATAAGCCCAAACCAAAACAAAAGATACAATTTAAAAGGTCGAGCGTAATCAAGCTTATTCAAGTCAATGAACCAAGAACCAACCAACAAAAATTAAAAATGAAAAATGGTTTCAGTGCAGCAATGATACAATGAACACAACAACAATAAATAAATAAAATAAGAAAACAAAAACATATACTTACTGAATTGGGAGAGTATGATTTATTGTTTGTTTTATTATTTTTGAGGGGGTAAAAGATTAGGAATTAGGTAACCTACAAAAAATTTCAATAAAAAGAAAGAAAAAACAAAATTATATGATAAAACGTAAAAATTATGCTGGGAGCAATAGTAATTCTGTCTGTCTTTACATTAAGTATATTTGATGCGCGTTGTTTTAAATGTCAGTAAATTAGTGTATAGTTAATTGGTGGTTTTAGCAGCGTTAGAAAGAAGAAAATTAATTAAGTAATTCATTAAATTGGATGCAATTAATTTTGAACTTTGCCAAAACTGTAAATATTAATAGAAAAAATAGTTAATATAAGCTAAAAAAAAACTAGTAAAAATGGGGAAATCCACAAGGTTGATAGAGGAAGTAAAAAAAACTGAAACCAAAACTTGATTGTAGGGAAATATGGAAAAAACTTACACATGCGCTCAAACCGTTGGTTGAAAAAAAATCAAACGAATGGTATGCAAAAACTTACAAGCAAGCGCATTGAGAACTTTTAAAATCAAAAAAAATAATTTGAGGCAAAAGTCCATAATTTTCATTTTATACGAAATGAGGATTTATGAACCCTATAATAAAAATGAGCTTTACCATTGTAAGTATTTGCGTGAAAAGTTAAGTTTCCTTGCTTTAAAAGATCAATTTCTATAGTCAATTTATTTTGTTTAGGTTTATAATCTGTGATGCTACGTAAAAAAAACGTTAGCTTTTTAATAAGAATTTTTACAAAAATATCGAGTACGCAGACTTGTAGACTGCTTGAAGAGGCTGACACTTTTTTCACCGTCAGCAGAAAACACGGCCAGCAAAAAAAATTGCCAAAAATCAACGAATATTTTAAGTAACTGAAAATTCTCACTTTATTGAACTAAAATGGTCTACAAAACTTCAACCAAGGACTGTCACTTCAGCAGCATTCTCCAAAATTGTCCGGGAATGCTTTATGATGTTACAACAACAACAACAAACATCATATAAAAACTTATTATTCAAATTCGAATTGAGTTTTGAAATTTCACTTCTTTTAATTGTCTGAATTTTGACAAAAATTTTAAAATTTGTACTGGATATGGTTTTTGTTATAGAATGAGCTATATTTTGATAAATAAAATTAACGACCAAGTCTTAGCATAGAAAACTTTGTTTTATAAAAAAGAATTACTGTGTCAATACTTTTTTTCCGACACGGTATTATTCCGCAAAGTTTACATAAGTAATGCTAAAGCATTTCGTAATTGTCTATAGATATTGAAATTTTCGTTTGCAACTTTTTTCATGAATGTTCCATTCAATCCTACCTTAAAAAAGTGGCATAGACTTGAGAAAAAATGAATTTTGAAAAATCATAGTGTACTACAATGTATTGCTGTGGGGTATGGCACGCGGCGGAACAGTAGCGTATGGAAAAGTAAAGTCCGTGAGATAATTTTAGGCTGCGCGGTTTTCGAACATACCTATGCGTATCGATATCGGCAGACTCGACAACAGTCTTAAACCATTGCACCACATTCACGTCGGCCGCATCGTAATAGCGAAAAAATGGTTGCTGTAAAAGTTCCTGATATCTAGGCCGATGATGAACATTTTTCGTCAGACTGAAAGTTTAAATTTAGAAAAAATATATATATATTAAAACAAAGGAGCATAATTCATATCCCTGACATGTTACACGCACCACTTAACGACAAAATCACGAAAATCCTGGCTAAAATCGAAACCCTCACCATATGGCAAACTTGGTGGCTCATGATCTAGAATTTTAGTCAGCACCTCAAAGTCTATATTGCAACCCTCATAGGGCGAGCGACCGGTAGCGAGTTCCACCATTGTTATACCCAACGACCAAACATCGGCACGTATATCATATTTAGGCTTCTTGGGATCGATGCGTTCGGGCTAGAAGTATTAACGAGTTAATGTATTTAAATCACGTCATTTAATTAAAATACTTACCGCCATATAAGCGGCGCAACCGGCAGAACGCGTATTCGCCTTGGAGTCAACGAGTCGCCCGCTAATGCCGAAATCACACAATTTTATATTACCTTGCTCATCGATGAGGATATTTGAGGGCTTCACATCCCGATGAATGACATTGTGCTTCATTTTCAAATACGACAGCGCATACACCGTCTAGGGAAATAAAATAAAAATTTAGATAACGTTTAATGCTGAAGGCATTCCTACAAAATCCTTAATAGCACAGTGGCTAGTACATATATTCTTTGATTACACAGTAACTTTTGTTTGGCTACTTTTTTGGTCACTTTTTAAATTTATTTTATTTTTCTTATAATTTCCTCGATAGTGTAGTGGTTAGTATCTCCTACTCCTTGATATATTTTTTAATTTTTTACTTGCAGGCACTTTACTTTTGTATACGAAGCACTCACCGCAACTGTAACCTTTCCCAGTATACTCTCTGGCACCGGCTGCTTTGAACGCTTCAACAGCTTATCGAAACACATCGACATCAGTTCCATACAAATCCATACATCTGGTATATTTACAAAATAACCTAAGCAATGGACTATGTAAGGGCAGTCATGTGAATTTAGTATAACATCCAGATCCATGAGTATACGATTGTTCTCCTCATCATTGCCAGTGCTACGCATTTGTTTTACAGCCAATATTGTGCCGGTCGGCTTGTGACGCATTTTCACCACATTCCCACTGGTACCGTTACCCAAATCACTCAAATGCTCTAAATCGGACATTTTGCTTGGATATTTTTGGCCATTTATAGTGAGAACACCAGATTGTTGTCGTATTCTTTTAATTTTTTTGTGCATTTCTGTTTGTGGCGCATTGCGATATGTGTTAGACATTTCCACTAGAAAAAGAAAGAAATAAAGAAATATTTAGAAGGGCATATCAACTGAAATTTATTCCTTTTTTAAAATTCGCAAAAATTGATGGTTATAAAAGTTGGTGGTTTGTTTGTAAAAATTTGAAAAAATAGCTAGGAAAGTTAATAATAAAGGAACTTCTCACAAATATATTTCCATAGAATATAATATTCAAAAGTCTTCATTTTCGTGCATTTTTTTAAACTTTATAAAGAAAAAACTGTCGTTGTTGTACATCGTAGAGTCGGTCCAAAAAAAAACTGATGAAAAACTGGCATTTGGCGATGGGAAGACTAAAGAAATTGGAACAACGACGAGTAAAAATTTAATTCGGTAGGAATTGATGGCATGCGCTACGTTCGATGTCTCCGAAAAAAAACGTCTTAAAAAATTATACTATTCCCTGTCTAGAATTACGTCTTTCACGCTGAGGACAACTGAACGTGACGTAATTAAAGTACTTAGATATAGAGAGAGCAAAAATTATAAAGAAGACGCGCATGAGGAGCAAACAAACGACAGAACGATTAAAAGTTTTTTTAACATTAACGAATGGGTGGATGCTGACGAATCGACAAAGAGGGAAGAAGTTGTGATTCTTGATTCCCTCTTATCTAACAAAAACTCTCTTGAACACTATTTTATAATTATTCTTAAATTTCTGCTTAGTCCAAAACCCTAGTGAATTCCCCCTAAAATACTTTCACTAATAAATTCACTTTCCAACACATTATTTTAAATAAGTAGGTAGTCTTAACTGAAGGAGGTCAAAAGAAAATTGTATGCAAGAAAAGCAATCAATAAATCAAAAATAAACATACTGCTTTCTCCTTACCACATCGGCAATACAATAATCTGACCTATCCGCTGTCGCATTGCCGCTGGTAAGGAATGAATTTCCGCTTTGATTGGGGATTGTTGCCAAAAAAAATTGATTGCCCCCGCAACGAACAACCTCCTTCCACCCGCTTTCGGCGGCCTACGTGCCATCCGAAACACAAAAGAGACAACATAATAACATCACAAGAATAACAAACACAACAATGACAATTCACAATAGATCCAACGTACAACATCCCTACATCAAGCATGCTTAGCAATTTTCACATCTCTACCACCCACCGTCCGCAGCACGTTCATATGTATAGCCAACTACAACATATTGAATATGTAGCTGCAGCAACTAACTGCATAAAACATTTTATTTGTTTGAAAGCGAGCAAAGTAAAAGCAGAAAATAATTCGCTAATGCACACAGAAATGATAAGGCACAACCAAAATAATTTGAATATGACATTGGACAAAATAACTAATTCAAACTAACAGAACTGTGACGCTGGCGTCAGCAGAAAAAAAAACATAACGACTAAGTACGTCGCCGCTGACTTCAAAAAGCTAGCGTCTCCGCAAAGCATTACACAAACATAGCGTTTGATAAAAATAAATAAAAGCCCAAACGAGCCAACATCGGCAATGAAAATCTGCGCCACTATGCGGTTCGTCCGGAAATACCAAAAACCCCAACCAAAAGCGACAATAACAATAACAATAAACACAAGACACAAAAGCCATAGCGAAGACAGTAAACGATAACGACGTGTTTTTAAAGAAAAAAGAAATCAAAAGCAAGCTGCAGCAAAACGAATACACCAACAGAATCTGGCCACCATGTGAAAAAGCATTAAAAACGGATTTAAAAGAAAAGAAAAGTACATAAAACTAAAACCAAAATAAATGGCGACAGAAATTAAACAACTTGCAGACCGAAATGTAAGTTTGTAGAAATAACTTTTGCGACAAAGTTAACGGCAATGACAAAAGCAGCATCAACAACAACAACGTGATCAACACTAACATCAGGCGAGTGCCACAATGGCGCATAACGACGACGCCGACGACGATGAAGACAACGGCAACGAATTCGGTATGCGCCGCGTGACTGAGAACGCTGACGACTAGCGAGAAATCTCGTCCACGGCAACAAAAGAAATATGTAGCAGGATTAGCAGAAATACAGTAAGTGCTGCTACTGCGCTGCTAACAGCACAAAGTGATAAAAGTCTGCGTCAGGCGCCCGTACAAGGGTGTGAAAGCCCCTCAGCAAACCTAGTTCGCTGTTCGCTAGTCGTATTATTGTTGTTGTTGAAGTTTTGTGGAAGTATGGATTAGTGTGCGTGCAAAAACGGTATATGAACCGTATAGAGGGTGGTGAAAGTAATCCTGTTGGAACATTGCAAGCGTGCACAGCAGCAGTACTCGAGGTTTTTTTTTTTGTTTTTGTTTATGAGGGTGGTTAAGTGCTTGCACTGCTGGCGCATTTAACGTACTCGCTTTAACAAAAGCTTTGACATCCATCCCAACACTGGTGGCGCCTAATGTCAGCAACCTCTTTTTGTGTGCGCGACTCTCGTCGCAAAAAAAAAAACACAGAACGTGCGAAGTTTTGACTTTTGTGTATTAGCGCAAGCCAATGCATTCGCTACAGCATATTCTGAGCTAGCACTTTGCGACCACTAAGGGATCTTTTTTTTATATTTGCCTGCATCCACACCACGTTAGTATTAATATTTATGTGCATACAAATGTAGATAGTATTTTCAATGATACTTACAACCCAGACTGGGGCGTTTTGTCCTGCCGGTTGGCAGCGTCATTTGTGGTGGTTCCCTGTCGCCAACACGCGGCACGGAGCCACTTGCAGCATTGGTAACAAACATTAAGTGATCATGCGAATTGTTCTCCTCTTCCAGACGCTTTTCAAGCCTATGCAATTTATGATTAATCGATTCCATTGAGGAACTGCTAATGGTTTTGTTTGTCGCTGCAGTTGAGTGGGAAATTGTTGTTTGCACTGTCCTTGCCTCAGTGCCGACAGCGGCGGCGGTTGCAATCGCTCTTCCTGGCTGATGGTGGGGCTCGCGACCGCTGCTACTGCTATGTTTATATTCCGGTGCGTCGTGCATGCGTCGCGCGTGTTTTTTCGTGTCTTCGCTATATATGGCTGCCTCTAGCACTCCTCCTCCGAGCGGGTGTGTGTGGTACTGTGCGTTAACGCTTTTGTATGTGTGCTTGTGAATTTTGTGCACTCGAAAATTTTCACTGCGAAAATTTCTAACGGCAATCCTTTGAACACTTTACTTATTCTGCCAAAAAACAAATAATCTCCCGTTTTAGCAAACAGTACTTTTTCTGTGCTGCAATGCACTTGTTTTCTTTTTAATTGAATTATCACACAAATAACAAATCAAAAAAGAAATGAACTCGACTTTTTCACTACTTCACAGAACACAGCAGAAAAAATACTGAAGAAGTTGCGAGAAAACCAGAGAACGTAAGAAAACTCAACAACGAATTTGGATTGAAAACCCAATCAGTAAAATACGAAGAGCGAATGTCAAATTTCAGAGAGATGGAGAAGGGGACCTGAGGCTGCAGTTGAAAGTGCAATCCAATAATTTATTATCTATTTTTCTTACTAAATAGATTTACCAAAATTGCACAACTTCTTTAAAAGATTAAAAAACAGTCTAAAAACTTAGAACCCGTCAGAAGCTATCCGAAATTCAGCACAAATAGTCGTTTATACCAATGATCTGTAAATTGATTGCGCTATTGTGAATGCGACGGTACAAGATACAAGGTATGTTCGATGAAGTGTAGAGCAGTGTAGGGTCGAAAAAATCTGCCTTTAACCGGTTTGAAACAACTACTGCAAGAATTATCAAAGGTTAAAGTGAAAATAACGATTTTTTCCAATCACAATTTCTCCAAAACCGATAAAAATATTTATGGAATATTTGTGTTAATTGATAAGAAATTTAAATCTTTTTAATTCGATGTGTAAACCACCTTATAAGTTACATATGTGTCAAAATTCATCTTATCCAAAGACGTCAAAATTTAGCACAGCTGAGGTGAACTGATGTAGCAACAGACAGCATTTTTGTGTCATTCGCTGATTGAATTTCTATATTTGACAATTAATATTGGATATTTGTGACATTTAATATCATTTTAATATTCACAATGATCTGACACTTCGCCGCAGGAATGCGCAATGTTGTATTTCAACATTATTTACTTTTTTGTACTAGAATAACTCTGGTACATTCATCGAACAGACCTACAATTTTTCTTTATTATTTTTATTTACATCTTTTGTTTTCATCATGTCGGATCCATACGATTTTGCTGCAAAAGGCAAATTAAAACTTAAAAATGATAACCAATCTAAGAAAAAGAAAAAAAGTAAACACAAGCATAAAGAAAAGGACAAGGAATCTCTACGCAGGAGTTTAAATGAATCTTTGGAGGAGAAAATTACCAGCAGCTCAGTACCCAAGTTGACAAAGGCCGAGTTGGCGTACAAGCAGCAGCAGGAAAAAATGGTGAGTACCACAGGATAAAAGAAACATTAACATATGACCTACAACGCTTTCCAAATTGCTTGCAGCGCAACAAACGTATTATGGAAAAGGCCTCCACCACACACAAGGAGCGTGTGGAAAAATTTAATGAACATTTAGATACGCTAACTGAACACTTCGATATACCGAAAGTATCCTGGACGAAATAAAGCGCGATTTTGGTGGCTAATTTAGTAATAACAACAACAATATAAGATTTAAATCACATGTATATTTATTTGAGAGTTAAAATAAAATCCGCCACATGGCATATTTTGCTATTTAAAACACCTTAAATTTGCTATTTTACAACTACTTAATAGTTCATTAAATTCCAATAATTAAACAAGTAGGCGTTAGTGCACGCACCCGTGGCCGCTGCAAGCATATGTATACTATGTGCTCTTTGGAATATCATATCACGTTGCATAACAAGATATTTAAAATATTAATATTAATCAAATAAAATTGATTTGACGGTTTCGATAAGTGGAAATTTGGTTTTATAGGCGCGTGGACAATAGCCCTTCACATCATCGGTGTTCAGTGAGAATATCATAGCGCCACCAAGTTGATGATTCTTCACATAAAGTGCTTTGCATGCGATGCTCGTCTCGTTCTCGTAGGAAATCCATTCTGTACCACTACTAAGATAAGGTGAACAAGTAGACTGATCATACGACTCGTGGACTAGAATGTTATGTGTGTTAAACCAGCAAAGTTCCGAGTAGGAAGTAAAGCCCATACTGCCGCAGTGACCAATACCTTCAGCGGGTGCACCTATGCCATTATTTAGAGAGCTTACCAAGCTAAAATTTTAAATGATTAAATTTTTAATATTGTCATTCACCACTATATAAAATAAATGACTCACGTAAAAGAATGTCCATAGGTTGGTAGCCCCACCACCAACTTCTTGCGATTCAAACCGTTGGCCAGCCACCAATTAACTGAATAATTAATATTCAAAGTGCCCAGTAATGAGCGCTCATTCGGACGCGCATACAAAGGTGCATTCAAACCTTAAATAATAATTGCAGTAGTTTAGTGCATTATCAAATAAGTACATTGTATGTATGTGTGTGCATGCGTGCGCGCTCACCTGTGAACGGTGTGCCATGCGAGTAAAAATGATAATCATACGACATCAAATTCACATAGTCCACGTACTGATTAAGCATTTGAACATCGTAGGCGAATAGAGCGATACCTTCGGGCGCAGCTGCTGCCACAGTCAGCAAGTAGTCACGTCGTTCGCGTCTATATTCCTGGCGAATTTCGTAAATCAATTGTGAAAAATGTTGACGCTCTTTATTGTAGGCACTGGGAAATTCCCAATCCAAATCAATACCATCTAACTTATACATAGCCAATGTCTGCTTCAGCGAGTGTACGAATATTTTGCGTGTCGTATGATTCTTCACCATTTCCGGAAAACCATCACTACTAGCACCACCACCAACCGTAAGCAATAGTTTTAATGCAGGATTTATGGTACGCAGCACAGTCACATCTTGCAATAGTGTACGTCGCATATTGTCGGTGATCATCAACTGGCCATTTCGTACATTAACCATACCAACATTAATATGGGTACAAAGTTCAGCATTTACATTAGCCAAACGCAAATCATCGGCTTCATTGTTTGGTTCGGGTACTGCGTAATAGCATACCAAACGCACTTCGGGTGCAGTGCTCATAGTGGGTGGCGCATTCTTGACTAACTGTGGTGCGTTGGGTTTAGACTTTTGCTGTTGCTGTTGTTGACCCAAACCATTTGGTCCATTATCACTTGCGTAGGCGGGATGTTGTAGTTTTCCACGCACTGTTTGATTCTTCATCAAGCGGAAATCGTGCGAAAGTGTGCTCTCGCTGTTTTCGTAGAGCCTGATACGTTGGTACCAATAAATAGGCACGGCTGCAAGTGTGCAATTGTTGTTGCCATTATACATTTTGGAAATAACTTTTATTACGTACCTTGCACGTCTGGAGGATAATAGATTGTATCGTAAGGGGAATTCAACAAAACAATTACAAAAATTGTGGTTAGCATATAGAGCGTCATGAATGCTGCGATGCGCCACCAGGATTGCGATTGCGAGGGTTCGTCCATTAATTCGTAGTCCACCATTGTCGATAGTTATATTACGGACTCGTACTAAATGATAAAATTGTTTTTTTTTTTCTAACAATTTTTATTGACTCAACATTATCAGCTGGCTGAATGGTGTGCGAAGAAATAATGAAGTAAACAAAAGTGCTATAGAAATAAACAGCGAAAATGATAGGAATTTGTACACTGCGAGAAAATAACACCAAAATTTAATCCATTTTTTAGATAGTATATGTATACGCAAATTTTACATTAACAAATATTATTATACTACCCCTTTTTATGGTAATTAAGTTGAAAAATTGTAAACTCTTTAAAACACTTACTTAATTATAGTCAATAACTACAATAGAATTTATTTACACCCTGTCTTCACCTGCTTCAAATTCTCGCTAGACTTCTGCTTTTCGTTTCCGCAAGCGACATCACTTTCTGGTAAAAAATTATGACTTTTGACAGGCACAACATAAACACAAATCACGTATGCAAATACACATTCATTAGAAATTTTTCGAAATATGCCTTTGGTTTGTTTAAAATTTGTTTTGTCAAACACGCTATTACTGATCGTTTGACACATTTACCACCAAAAAATTTTCGGACTAAAACTGTCTGAACTAAAACTCCTGACAAAAGAGGACCACACTTTATCTTAAAATTTTACTCTCATGTACCAGTTTCAGGAGCACGGGTTCGTTTTCAAATAAAATTTGGTAAAAAATGTAAGTTCGGACTCGCACAAGTATTTTTTTTTTTTGACAGCTAATACACGGTGTACTGAATACTGAAGGTGACGCCTTTAGAAGTACCGCTACTTTGGTTTTGCCGGGTTTGACAATTCTCAACTTCAACTAGACAAAGCTTTTTTCACAAATTAAGAAAAAGAGACACTTTTTTTAGTATTTTGCGAATTTATTTATTAAATGTCTGCCTATAAATTCATACTTTTACACTTTAGAACAATTAGAACACGTTTTTCAATGAAATATTGGAAGTTGTTCAATTTTCTCTCTCCCGTATTCTTGTTTACTAAAGGCGATATCTGTCATTTCACCGCGGGAAGGCGCAATCTTGTATTCTATCATTCTTGCAGCTAATACATATACTCAATTGTCTTGTCTGGTGTAAACGCAGGGTAGTACCACTAAGAACAATTTTTAAATATTTCAGAAAAAAAGCATTGTATTCATGCAACTCTGTAAAAATTCATTACTCGCTATTATCACAAGAACGAGCACAACAAGTAAACAAATGCCATTAGAGTTACCGACACTCTGAAACAAACGCAATTTGGCGTCTTAAACAATGCCCGAGTATAGTTTAATAGCATAAATGGAGTTTTTTAATGAAATTGTTTAATTTACAGTAGTCTAATTATTGCCAAAAAACGCAAAATAATTTAATAAACTCGCACTACCCGCCACGCACCAGAGTTGGCAACTCTAATTGAAAATTTCACCGATTTCCCTTTGGCGCTTTTCTTTTAAATTTCCCCCATTCGCGTTCGTTGGCTGTATGTGAAAGGTTTTGTTTTTGTGTGCACGAAGCGCGACGGTTGTTTTAATTGGAATTGTGAATTTTTAATGCATTCTTGTGGGACGCGGCGGTGCAATTGGGATTTTAATGGTGAATTAAAAGTGTGAACTGCATTTGTATGTAAAGAAATATGTGATTTAGAATTTGTTTAATTTCAAAAATACAATAAACATAGCGTGTGTGTGTGTGTGTGCAAGTGCACTTATAGTTTATTTTGAAAACTCCAGACGCGTCTGACCCCCTCCTTCGCTGTGCAGCTTCACAAACAACAAACGGATGCACAAACGCCCCGCAACTCCACCAGCTGCATCTGTACAGGCATGAATTGCACAGTTTTAACAAAAGTATTATGTGCGTATGTATGTATCTATGTATGTATATAAAAAAAAGCATCCATCCACTCCTACAAGCACCTACTCAGCAATAACAAGTACATATGTACGTATTAAGAAGAGTCTTTGCGTCGCTGCCACCCAACCACTTTGCAGTGCGCTACTCCATTGCTTATACAAAACAAGTGGCTCGTACGTGCATGCGTACGTGCGTGCGTGCTACCAACGATTCAGCCCCGCCACCCACCGGTGTTTCTTTGTATGTGCATATGTATGTACACCTGCCCCGCCCTGTTCAACGACTCGGATCCTTTTCTCTATATCGGTCGGTCGGTCCTTTCGTTCATTTTTACTTTTCATTTAATTTCCATTTCCAACCCCTTCGCTTCGTTCACAGTTGTGCCATTCACTTCCGCAATCTTGTCGCCACCGTCGTTGTTGCTGTTTATGTTGTCATTTTACGCCGTATACTTTTCTTATCACACTTCCAATTTGCATTCGCATATAAACGCAGTGTACGAGAAAATCCAATTTCCATAGCTGTTTTGTTGCTTCCTGCTTTCACATCATCCTTTTCAACGCATACTTACCATGCCCAACCAACAAATAATACAGTGCGCCGGCAGGTAGCCAGGCAAAAATCGATATGGACGCTGCTGCTGCTGCGCCGTTTGGTCTGTTGTCATTTGCCGAGCTACTCAAATGAGCCAGCCAACTCTAGTGGCAGCTGTGGAAGTTATTGTTGTTTTTGTTTTTACTGCCGCTCAGACAGTATTTGTTTGTATTGTGACGGTTGATTTCCTTGTATCGGGTGGTGGTGGCTGGTTATCTGGCGGGCTGGGTGGTTTCAACATTTCGTAGGTTTCGGGCGCTTGGAGCGGAGCGAAAACGCAATAAATTCATAGGATCTGGATTTATATTTCATAGTATTATAGAAAGTTTTTAAATATTAAAATATTTTTTTAGGAAATTGGAAGAGCCTAGGGTACGGTTTAGTTATTTTTATAACGTTTACGGGTTAGTGTGACTCTGTCCAAACTTGTAGTCAGGGGATTCGCTTTTATTTAAAACAAAGTTTTAAAAATCCGAGCACTAATCCAAGGAACATATATTAAATTGTAGATTGTACTTTCTTTAACAAATATAATATATAATACATATTTGCCAAATATCGCTCAAATGGTATTACCATTGCATCCAGCCTGAAAATAAATAATATAAAAATTATTACTACTTTAATAATAAATTCCGTTAGAAATATACACCTTTTTGTAAATAGGCAGAAAAGACTTTTGCGCAAAAAGACTGTGAATGGCATAGCCGAAGTTGGACTGTCGTCTCGGAATGAACGGCAGTATTTGGCGACAAAGTCTCTGCCACCACAAATCCAACACCGAACATGCGCTCCTTTACATGGCAGCGGTAGTCGACGTCGGAAGGCTCAACCATAACTCTCACGAAGACATCGACCAGCCGGATAGCGGCACATTTCCCATTAAGGGTTCGTACATTCCAGGTGCATGACCTGAAATAATAGTCCTCAAAAACGTTTGCGTGAAGTCGTCATCAAAAAAGAGAGATCCCATCCGAGGCTTATGGGGATTTTTCATTGCTGATATTTTTTTTTATGTGGTGGTAAGCAGACACTGCAAATCCTGGAGAACCTTTAAACCGAAAAGGGAGAAGTGACCCAACAAGGTTCGTCTTCCTACTTTAACTCACTCCCAAATGATAGTTCGAGAGCTACTCAGAGGAGATGTGGGTGAAGTCAAGAGAAGTTTGGAGTCGTTTGCAAGAGCTTCTCCTCACGGAGCCATCTTCCGTTGAAAGTATTTATACGGAAAATTTCATGAAAATCGGACAAGCTCTTCTCAATATCAGCTCTTACAAAAGAAAAACACGACCGACAATCAATATAAGAGTTAAAAATTCCGCGACGCTCTAAATTAATGCACCGAACATTTAAATCAACACTGTAATTAAGTCCTTCATTTTCTTCCGCTCCCACTCTCTACCATCAGGTTCTAAGTGTGAAAAAGAGTTCGTGTGCATGTAGATATATTTTACATTTGCTTTTCTGCTGCTGCAATTTTCCACAACCACGAAATTGGAAAAACATATGCTGATTATGCCACCGAACAAACTGAGGGGGCTCGTACACGAATGTTTAAATGCTTCAATGAACACACGAGGCGACTTAATGCAACACACGAACCGACACAGCCATGCAAACGCTTGACACATTCCTGCATTTTGTTTTTGTTTATTGTTTTTTTTTAAGTTTATTCAAACACCATACCACACGTCGCATGCACAGTGGGGTAGAGTGTGCGCAATGACACTTGCACTTGTCGCTGTTGCGAGCAGGTGGCGGTGGGTGGTGTGGTCGTGCGTTCGGTGCGACGAGTTTCCCTCGGCTTTTTTCTTGCTGCAGCCTGAAGTTGCACGGTGTTGCAATTTCCAACTGGTCGTCATTCATGGCGCACTCGCGAAACTGAGCACTTGCTAAAGACGCAACAGTGTAGAGTGCAAAATTGGAATGTCGTGTGGAAAAAATACCAACAACGAATGTGTAAAGTGTAAGGAGGAAATGCGGTGACAGTAAAAGGATTGATAGTTAATAAAAGTTTAAGGCGGTCATTGCCATATTTCGGTGACAGGTTGTTTGCCATTTTATTTGCGGTTGGCAAAGCAAAGGGGGGGGCAGGGCCGAATTGTGGTTATGATATGCGTAAGAAAGTGATAAAAAAAAATCTAGAAATAGGAAAAATTTAATTGAGGAGTAATAAATATACACACATATTTGAAGGCAAAGCAATTAAAGGATTTGCCAAAATAGTTGCAAGAAAAGATTTTCAACTGAAACAAAATTTAAAATTCCAGTGTTCCATAAATTTGTTCTTAAATTTCATTTCCTAGCACTTAAAAATCGGGAATGATTATACCTACATATAAAAAAAGTTATTCTGAGTTAAAGGTAAATTTGGAGCACAGTGGAAAAAAATAAAACTACAAATGAAGTGAGCGCACCGCGCTGCAAGCTGTAGTGTGAACTTATTTTAAAACAAAGCAAAAAAAAAACAAAAAAGAGTTTAGCGTGATAATATTGGGTACAATCAGCGCATCATCGTGGGTCGCTGAGCGAAGCCAAGAAGCAGCTAATGCAAATAAAAACAAATCCAATTAGAAAAATATTTCTACGTTAAAAAGTCCAGTGTAGCGCGAGCCATTCCAGAAACACGCGCGGGTCAACACCGACATAGCGCACGCGACATTTCTGTCCCACCCAACAACATCGGCCAAAAATTCACAAACGAAACCAAAAAAAAAAATCTCGTATAACGCCACCCGGCTGCCGCGCAACCCATTTCGAGTATTAGCATAGCGCACGAAGTGCACAGCGGCGACCGAGCCAACAACGCTAGTTTGTGTCAGTATCTTTCCAGCGTTCAGTGCGCGTACGGGCCAATTGCGAAACGCATCGCAACGGCGGTGTTTAGTTGGTGAATGAATGAATGAATGATCGCGCGCGCGTTCATCTAATAAAAGTTTTACAAAAAAAATTACATAAAAATTGTACATACAACAAATACAGAAAACAACGACAGAAAAAAAAATCGATTGCAAAAAGTGCAACATTCATAAAATTCCATCAAGTGCGAATTCCAAATTTTTTCATTGCACGCCACTGCCGCCGACCGAGCGTACGACCTCCTTTTCTCCAACATCACACACTTTACCCGTCGTGCGCGCGCGCGCTTTGTAATTATGGCCACCACACCGTTGACCCTGATGGATGGCAGCAACGCATCAGCCACGGTAACAGCAGATGCCATCACCACCACAGCACCAACATTGAATAGCAGCAGCAGCAGCAGCTCGATTGCGACATCACCTGCCAAAGCAGCGGCCACCGCAGCCGTACGTCCAACAATGCTTTTCGGTTCTACCGAGCGTTTAGACACATCCGCTAATGTGTTGGTCTCACCAAATGGCAGCGGCAGTGGTAATTCCGCCGCCACATCGCCCTCATTTCTGCCAGAGATGCCACAATGGAAAAAAGATTTGATACAACGCCGCAAAACGAATGTGGCACGTACGATTGGTGCTGCAAATGCAGTGCTTGTGGTATCGCCGTCATCCGCTGGAGCAGCGCAACAGCAACAGCGTGTTATGATGACGAGTGGCCAACAGCAATCGCCAACAACAGCTGCAGGTGAGTACGACTGCGATTTGACTGAAATGTCAAAAAAGAAAAAATAATAATAATAAAAAATTTAAACAAAACACGAAAAGAAATATGCGACTTGGTCCGGCGCAATTGCAGCAGAGATGTTGCAAATTCAATTAGCGCGTTTTGTTGCGCATTTTTTCGTGTTCATAGCATTGGTTGGCGTCTTCATTATTGGCACAAATTTTTGAGTTTTTCTTCATATTCAGGTTTTTCTGCCAAGCCGCAAAAATATTTGCTATGATTTTCTCACTGCTTGTGGTTGAATTCTTAGTGTAATAGATTCTTATATAATTGCGGTCTGTCAACGCCTGGGAAAATATTTCAGCCAAAAGCTGAAAGAAAAAAAGAAAAAAAAATAAATAAACATCGAAACATGAAATTAATTATAACATAAATTTGAAAAATTATAAAAAAAAATATAAAAACAATAAAAAAAAAAATAAAACATAAATTTAAAAATGACCTCTCTTTAAAAAATTTCAAATAAATAAAACATAAATTTTGTAAGTTCAACAATTAAAAAAAAACATAGAGTGCCGGAAAAAATTATTTTTTTATATTATTCATAATGTTTTTTATGGTAAAACTTACGTAAATTTTTTATCAAACGCTATTGACACAAAAATTAAAAAAATTAAATAAAAAAGAAACATATATGTATTATAACATCAATTTGAAAAATTATAAAAAAAATCTAAGAAAAATAAATGAATAATAAATAAAACATAAATTTAGCAAATTCAATTTAAAAAAAATTAAAATAAAAAATTAAAAGAAATGTATTAAAAATAAATATAACATAAATTTAACAAACAAAAAATCTATACATACATATGTACATATGTATGTATGTATATGTATGTATATAAAAAATACATACAGTGCCAGAAAAAAGTATTTTCTTATATTATTCACAATGTTTTTCATGCTAAAACTTTTTGTAAACACCTTGTACAAAATTCACAAAAATTTACCAAATTAAGAAAAAATTGTCCGCAAAATTTCAATTTTTACAATTTTTTTTTTTGCACAGTCGTCTAGTACATTAAATTTTAGTGCAACTAGGTGCAGGTTCCAACTGGCCAAAAATTCGCGAGAACTTTTGAATATAAAAATAATTTTTTTTTTTCATACATTATATGGAAAAAATTAACGAAAAATTTTTAGCATGAAAAACCTTTGACAACATATTAAAAATAAATACTTACAGCGCCAATACTTTTTTCCGGCACTGTACATAAATTTAAAAAAAATCCAACAAAAATCTCCATAAAAATATGGCAATCAACCGTAACATTCCAGATTTTGCCATAACGAAATAATTTAAAAATCTCTCATATCCTTTTCAGTAAACAGCTTTCGTTGCAAAATTTTTCATAGCTGCAAAATAAAAGAATTATTAAGAATAGTGGTTATTATGAAGTTTTCCTCTCGCTCTTGTCAAACGACCTTTCACTATCGGCTCTTCGGCACAGTTGCAATAAAGCTGCATTCTAGCAGCATATTTTCAAGTCTTAATTGATTTCCAAGCTACATAGGAACTTTGTTGTTGTTATTGTAGAAGCGATTGAAGTAGCCTCATTCGAAGCCTATTAAAAACATTCTTCCATAAATAATTTGTTGTGTTTTTCGTGTTTTTTTTTGTTTGTGTGCAGCAGAAAATGGTGTTAAGCTACAAGCGAACATATTTGCGGCGCCAATAATAAACGTTGCTCACTTTTAGTTTGATGACCTAATTACTACATTATTTCCAGCTTTCGTGAATTTTTTTTTTTTTTAACTAAGATATATTATATGTAGGTATTTTAATTCTTTTTAGCGTGTGTGCTTCTTTTTTTGCACTCTTTGTTTTTTTTTAACTACAATAATGCTTTCTTTATCAGTCGTCTGTTCAATTGTGCCGCTCGTCGCACTCTTAACATACAACGCAAACTTCTTTATCTCTAATGACGACTTTCGCAGCTACTTTCAGATATCTGGCTTTTCCGTTAGCGTGATAGTGTCTAAATTCTTTCTGTGCTTTTTCGCTTTTTTTACTTTCTTTGCTTTTCGTTTATTTTATTTTATTATACGAGTAGACTAACCAAAGTTCGATTAGTTGTTAAAAAATAAACATTATTTCGGCATTTATTCTAATCTTCGTTATTTTTCAATTTCTCTACAAAATCGCCATTGGTTTCAATGCATTTCTTATACCAGCCTATAGGTACACTTCTCAAAACAGTCTTCAAAATCTTACTTTTAAAGTTTTACTACAGTTGATAGGCTGGCCATTTTTCAATTCATCTAGAACAAATTTAACAAAATGGACTCGAACCTCCTTTGGCGTCATTTAAAAATCATGGTACCCATCGAACAGTTCAGATTTATTCGTGTTACCCAGATGATAACGTAAAATTTACGATACAATCATAGCATTCAAGCTCAATTCGTCAGCAATCTTATCTCGTGTCAATTGTGGTTCTACGTCAACTTTGGACTTCATGTGGGTCAGTGGAAGATTATGGGGGTCCTTCTGACGGCTCGTGCTCTACAATAAAATGCCCCACTTGGAATCTTTGGAGCCACTTGGAAATAGTCTGCCTGTCTGTTCAACAAAAAATGTCGCATTCATTGAATATTTGCCATGGCTTTAGCTTACGCCGAAAACAGCAGATAATCACAAAGCGATGCATTGTCAATGAAATTTTATCTAATCCATCCTTAGCTATTTTGCGTTTGCTCGTCTCCATTTTAAACGATCGTTTGCCTCATAAAACCAATGCAAAGGGGTTGCCATTTTTTGTTTTGGCTTTAAAGATTGAAAAGCCACCAACTAAGTGAACTTTTGTTAGTCCCCTCGTACTCGCTGAGAAGTTTGTGTGCTTGTTTTTCTTCTGCGCTTTCGCTAAGCTGATAATTTCGCACAGCTTTGTTTATAGATATTTCTATTCTATTATCTGTTGTTGCTGTTGTTGTTGCTATTTTCTTGCGCTTTGCGTAATCGCACGCACACCTGTTAATTAAAATGTGAAAATGTCTTTGGCCTCTTCTTATTTTGCCGCCTGGTGTTATTTTTCCCCTCATTTCTCGTTTATTTATCGGCAGCTTTTTACACTTTTCTCTAGTTATTGTTTTACCATTTAATGCGAATCGTCTGCTGTAACATTTGTTGTTGTTTTTAACTGCTCTTTAGTGCGTTTGTTTTTTTGTTGTTGTTATGTTTTTGCCTTTCTTGTGTGCATCTGTGTGTATGTGTGTGGTTTACGTTAACGATATGTTGTCCCACTTATCTCAACGAGCGTGAAATTAAAAATCCAATTCCATTGCGTTATTTTTCCGGCTTCCAAGCCATACACACTTTGGCCCGCGTCTCGTTCTCCTATTATTCGATTTAATTCCCTTCTTTTCTAGCGCTTTGTGTCGTCGCACTTCTTCTACTCATTCCTGGGGTTCGTTTTGTTGCATTTGCATTTGAATGAAATTTTACGATTTGAACAGCTAAGCTGGCCACTTAAGAACTTCCAGCGCACTCCTAAGTCTTTCATTCATGGCACAGTTTGTGATTGAACTATTGAAAAATTCAATTGAATTTTTTTATTTTATTTTACTGCAAAATTATACAAGTGGTTGTAAACTTAACTTTTTCAGAATTTATAAGAGATTGTATTGATTTTGCCGTAGCTATTGTAGATTAAAAAAAAAGATCAGCAGCTGAAAGTAAACATTTTCGCAGCTGGGACTGAAGTCAATGATTTTTTTGTAGATTAACCATTACCCGGCGTATTGCAGTTCGGAGTTAAAAACTGTCGACAAATTTCAAAAAAATGTCTTTACAATTTCTTTTTAATCCAAATTTTTAAGAAATGAATAGTATTTTAGAATATTTTTTATTCGAAATTTTTTTGAATATTTTTTATAAACATCGTTGATTCTGACCCATAAACCATACAAATCGGAGTTCCACACTGTATGCAATCCTATGCATAAATATATCTAATTAAAAATTTTCAAAAATCTCATTAATTTATGTACAAATATAAATATTTTACAATATTAATTTATTTAGCTTAAATTTTAAGATTATAGATTAATGGCAACTATTCTAGAAATTTTTTTGAAATTTACTTACTTACTTACTCCTTTTATGCTTGAACCTGGTGCTACATACTACCATGTATCGGGCCCCAGCGAAGTCGATCAGCCTCAGTCCGTTAGCGGATGTTTCATCGTGTAGGCTGAAATTACCGACCGTGACCAAAAATTCCTTCCCTTCCCACCTTGGCATTAAAATCGCCTAGCACGAGTTTTATATCGTGGCGGGGGCACCGTTCGTACGCGCGCTCAAGGCACTCATAGAAGTTATCTTTGGTCACATCGTCCCTCTCTTCGGTAGGGGCGTGGGCGCATATCAGCGAGATGTTAAAGAATCTAGCTTTGATGCGAATCGTTGCGAGACATTCGTCCACTGGGGTGAACGACAGTACTTGGCGACGAAGTCTCTCTCCCACCACAAATCCAACACCGAACTTGCGCTCCTTTACATGGCAGCTGTAGTAGACGTCGCAAGGTCCGATTCTCTTCATTCCATGCCCCGTCCATCGCATCTCTTGGATGGCGGTGATGTCAGCCTTTGCCTTTACGAGGACATCCACCAGCCGGACAAAGGCACCTTTCCAATTAAGGGTTCGGACATTCCAGGTGCATGCACTTAAATCGTAGTCCTTTAGACGTTTGCCGTGGTCATCATCAGTATAGGGGGTTATCATCCGAGGCTTTTTGCTAAATTTTTTCATTGGAAGGTGTTTTTACGGGGCGGGTACCAAGCCCAGCGCACAACCATATTCTGGGGATTTCTTGATTTAAGGCACATTTATATAGCGAGCCGCTTGCTCCAAGTCAGATGCCCGCTCGCAGCCGCACCTACTGAAAAAACAGACGTCGCAAAAACCCTAAAGGGCCATTAAAAGGAAAACGCCGGAGTGGCCCCACCAAGTTCGCCTTCTCAACTGTGTGCAGAAGAATCGTGCTGGCCACTCCCAGGTGAATGGCGATCAGAGACTTTCCCCACTTGCATGGACTTCTACATACGACCCCATCCTCCCGTTTGCAACATATATTTTGTAATTTTATTTTATTTATATTTATATTTTTACAATCCAATCAATTTGTATCCATACTCGTATTGTAGTTAAATGTTTGATTAATTTTAGTATATATGTATGTATATATAAGTTGATGGTAACTCTATTAAGAAATAAGTCTTTATTAAATCTTTCTTAAGTCCCTTTAGCTTGCCAGCAATTATATATATATATATACAATATATATATATATATTATCTTGAATTTTTTACTTCCTCCAAAATTATACTCTTTCCAGCTTCTCGGACCCCATTTTATATCTCTAGGCTAAAAAAATACTTAAATCAATCATGATGACCTCGATGACCACACTCAATCGATTCTTTTAAGGCTATTAAAACAACTCGAGCTTCTTTCCTCTCTTCATTGGTGCAGTTTTTTTTATCCGTGGACTTAGGGAAGTATATAGTAACTTCAGACTAAAGCAATCTGCCAAAAAGAGCAAATTCCCTGTACCTATCGTTTGTATCACAATGATTCCCAGAGGATCTAGGAGCAACCACTTTTAACCTAACCTCTCGTTCGATAACCTAAAGTGTTCTAGAACAACAGGTTTTTTGAAAAGCTGTTTAACATTGTTTGGGTTAGTTATGTAGATCACTGCTACGCTTAGAGCGGGTTTCCCCACTTTGAGTTAACTCTCGCTCGACAGCTAACTCCATCATTTTGATATTGAAAATCGGCCGTTAACTTCCGAATTATATAAGTATACAGTTCATTTGCCCAAGCTTCCCTAGATTCCGTTCCACCAAGATTTTTGTGTGAAGGCGTGTGCGATGCTGTTTTAACGAATTTCCATTCGCATGCAGTTTGTCTCAAATTGCTATTCGTGTGGCCCATACAAACTGTCTTTTATTTTTTTTATATGTCAAAATGTTGCCGCATTGGGACCATATTAGCCTAAACATCTTTTAGAATCTAAGAACAAAGGTTCATCTCCCTTTGCCAAGAAATTTGCGTTGTTTATTCTAAAATTTTCTTTCGCCATCTTTTTGTTTCTTTTATTTAGTGTCTAGATTTTTCCCCGAGAATGTTCAAGGGACCCGAGGAAGCTTTTCTTTAGGCTCCATAGACCATTTTATTTAATATACATATACATTTTTTGCACCGATTGTATTTATATCAATAATAATTTTTTGAGCTTAAGGATTTTTTTTTTTAATTTAGAAGCTATTTGTAAAACGCAGCTACAGTCAAAGCGGTAGAAGTTATAGCAGATATTTCGGAGATCACCACATCCCCTCATCAGACTTTTTCTTTCTAGACTTGCGCAGGACTCGAACTCACGACTTGTTCGTCACGCTAGGCAAGTAAGTTGCTTTTCCACCTTCGCACTATTTGAATAAATCAACTGCATTTTTCTATAAATAATTTTTAATTCATTATTACTTCCATATCCCTTCAACTTATCGCTGGAGCTATCTACACACACACACACATAGTACATCGTACGAGTACATAAATAAATCATTTTTTCAATTTTAGCATTATCATACTTTAGCCCGTACTAACTTTTAGCTTTGCGTGCGCCTTATCGCGTTGCAGTATAAATTTTTTCACATAATTTACGGTATTGATATTGAATTTCTCTCGTCAAAACCCTGATGTGGCCTTATGCCCTTGTCGTCATTCTATTTTTGGTATAAAATGCAAGATGATAACAGAAAGCTGCATAATAATTAGCGAAAATAACGTCTGACTTCATTCAACTAAATATAAAAAAAAAGTTCAAACGCTAATTCATAAACTTAAAACAGTTAATTGGTTCAACTACAAAACTAGCTAGCAGGCTAGATTAATGCTTATAGTAATTCAAAAGTTTTAGTAGCTAGGTTACAAATTTCAATTAGTTTTTCCCGGAAGTCATCTAAACGCAGCGCCAGCAGCACTCATTCAGCTGGCTTCGACATCGAATCTCCGCCTCTTCTTCGCCGCGTTACGTCAATACTTGTTGTTGTTATACGGCAACCCGCATTTTACTTTACTATTTTGCTACAGCCGCAAAACTCTTATCAAGTTGCACATTTTTCCCCCCTCTATGCGCTTTTTCCCCACGACATAATTATTTTCCAGAAATTGTTTTATGCGCATTGAAGGGGGGGAGTGCACGTAGAGCGGAGCCTAGAGCTGACTGCCTGCTTGCCAGCCAGCTACTATAGTTGATTGAAGCTTTTTATTTTGATTTGTTTCTTTTTGTTTTAGTTATTGCTACTTCAGTGGTTTTGCACATCATCTGCGCTGTTATTTTTTTTTTTTTGTTTGGAGTATGTGTTGTACTTGTTTTTTCCTCCATCGTTATTGATATTTTTTCAATAATACTTTTTCTTGTTTAGATACATATGTTTTTTATTGCTTACAATTTGTTATGTTGCTTTGTTTTTTTCTGTTTTTTTTTTGTTGTATTTTATATATATTTTTTATTGCCATCCCACTGCCTTTATCAGCCAGCCAGCCTTTTGTGGTAATTACACTTGGCAATATTTCGTGCTTTTGTTTTTCAATTTTCCCAGTTTTGCTTATCATAATGTCGATATCAAATTACAAGTTTAACAAAGTTGTTTAGAAAATCAGTAACAACAAATTGCGCCTTCATGTCGTTCGCAAAAGCAATCAACTTTTGTATACATATGTATATTCTTTTTAGCGTCAGTTCGTTCTTGTCGTCGCGCGAAATTGTTGTTTGTATGTTCTGGCGCTTGTGAAGGCGGAGAAGTTTTTAAAAATTTTTGTTCACACAGTTTTTGAAAGAAAACTTCTGCTAAAGTGTGAAGGAATTAAACAAATAATTAAATTGTAGTGAAAAAAATGTTTAAGAATTTTAGTTGGTTGCATATTGTGTTAATTTTCAACTCTACTATCGTATCCAGTTAGTATATTTCATAATTATGTATGAACTTTGGTCAAGTTTTGACTATTTACTTTTCTTAATTAAATTTTAAATATTTTTTTATGAAAATATAGATTGTTAGATTGTTCTATAACAAAAATCTTTCAAACGAACTTCGTGCGAAATTAAACAAAAAAAAAATAAATTGTATACTGGTTTTTGTGTCAGAATTAAAAAAATTTTATTTGATAAAGAAAATTTTAATAAAATCTTTATATTTATCTTTTTAATGCCGCAAAATTGTATTTTTGTAAATAAAAAATATAGTGCATTCTGAACAAGAAATCGTTGAGATACAAGTTTCGAACTTTGTGCGAAATTTAAAAAAAAAAATAATTTCAAATTTGTATTCAAATTTTTTCGTCAGAATTTAAAAAAAAAATCATTTTGATAAATAAAATAAAATTTAAACAAATTTTTAAAAAATTTTTTAAACTTCGGTAAATTTTAAAAAATTCTTAGTTCTTTTTTTTTTACAAGAAATCGTATAAATCCAAGCTTCGAACTTTGTCCAAAACAAAACAGTTTTTGAAATGTTCTTTTTAAATTCGCAAAATTTTTTTTTCTAAATATAAATTTATTCGAAATTTTTTTTAGAATTGCGAAAATTATTATTTTGATATACTATAAAATTGTAATAAATTTTTTTAAGTTTTTCCTAAATTTCGCAAAATTTAAAGTTTTTTTTTTTTTTTTAGAAAAAATATAACTACAAATTTTGGAACTTATTTTATGTGGGTATTTTTGTTTTATAGCCTATTCAATTTGAGTATTTGGCAAGTTTTTTTTGATAACGGTTTATTAGCACACCAATTTTTTCTGAGAAGACCTCTGGGATTTAGAATAATTTTCTAGCACATTTTAGCCCGCTAACGGCTTTCCGAGCTGTTTTTTTTTGGAAGTTTCTTGAAGTAAGGATTAAAATGATATTTTTAGGTGGAAGCTAATGGGTTAAAATGTTCTATGAAAATTTTTCTCGAGAAATTTTATTGAATTCGTGACTTCTGCCTATCTGAAACCGCCGTGCGAATTGAAAATTTCCGAATGAAGTGAATTGAATTGCAGAATACGCGCGTTACGATATCTCAATTTTTAAAAGATTTCTAACTGTTTGTGATTCATGTTTTTTCCTCCTTTTGTTGCTTGTTTGCTCAATGAACCGCAACATAGTGTGCAAATTTACAATAAAAGAGTTATTTACGTACTACTCGCAAATTATGCCACAAGTTTTCAGTTCATTAGTTCTCAAATTAAACGAACTCCAACCTTTTACACCGATTTTATCTGCTTTGTAGTTTCGTTTTACAAAACGAAAATAAGGAACAGAAGTGAAGTTTTGTACTACAGTTGCTTCGAGGGTGGATTATGCAACACTGTCGTGCTGATATTTAGGTCATAACCTAATTAGATATTTTAGCTAACTGTCACTAGAGTACACTCGAATAGAAATGGTGTCCTTTCTGGACAGCATACCGTTGTTTTTGTTTTGTTTTGAAACTTCCACCCATGATGGTGTGACTTTACTGTTTTAATAAGCTAATTTTTTTTGAGGGTGGTTTTATGCGCTGGTATCATTTTACGAATTTACAATAGAACTAGAGCCTTTGCGCCATAGTGGTGTAAGGAATGGAGATAATTGGAAGTTCGTGCCCAAACACAATAAGTCATTCAGTTTATTATCTATTCGCGTTTCACTTCCTCTTGCGGTTTAGAGAAGGCAGAACATGCGAGGAGGTGGTATGTGAGTTGTCCCGAAAAGATTGCAGATATCCTCGAAAGTTCAGAACGCAAGTCGAGTAGGTCCTTGCCGACTTTAGAGCCTTGATTGCCGCTTGAAAAGCAAGCTTTGAAATAGTATCATTCCTACTATATCCATTTTGGAGCCGTGTGTGAGATCGGAATCTCATCGGCGTTTTGTGCCGTGCCAGATTCTCAGACACTTCGGCCGGGGAAGTGTATCTTAAAGTTCTGGCTTAAGTCGAGGCCAGTGATATGATAGTCACATCTTTCGTGCTCCGTAGAGGTATGAAGACGCCCTAGAGCAGCTCGTATAAATAAATGTCTATGGGTTGTAACTCTTGGAGTGTCGAGAGCTTTTTCCCTGTCGCTAGATGTTCAAAAAACTGCCGCTCAATCTAGGGCACACGCAGACCAGCGAGTCGCCGCCCTAGGGAAACAGTCGCTTCGGGATTTCGGTTCTGTACCTTCCGTCACGTTTATTCCAAGTCCGCTAGGGTCAAGTGAGTCCGATACTATTCGCATGCAATTTCGATCGGCAGAGCCTCGTTAGCGATAACAGAGATCACCAAGCCGTTATGGGAAGTGAGTGCGATTGTTGTTCAGGAAGGAGAGGGTATATATTCACATCACTCCCCCATTAAATTGGTATTATGGTCGCTGCTTCCTTTTCGCTTCCTCATTCATCGCCCATTGTGACCGGGATCTAAGGTAGCTAGGCATCGTTGTATACTTCTCGAATGTTACGTTTCTCTATTCATTTGACAATCCCCCAAAATAAGTATGTTGTGTCCCTAGGACAAAATATCAGCTACGTCTTAAAGATTATGGGACATCGGAGTATATCTTTTGTACATGTACGACATGGGCAAGTCAGAGATCGGGTGCATAGATGATCTCCAAAGTGCTGGAATTTTACCTACCAAGGACCTTCGAGAGTTCATTAGGGAAGCTGAAGTCATTTGGGGGAAATCAGGGTTAGTGGCGTGCTGCTGGGATACAAAAGACAGTGTTCCTTCGTTTCTGTGCAAACCTAGTACTTATATATCCATCTATCTAGACTAAAGGTTCTTCTCTTGCAAATAGTGGGATCTAACCTTTCAGAAAAACGGACTTTGTATGTGCCGTTCATCATTTTCATTACGATGGAGGTAAATTGACGAGGAGTTTAAAAATTTCGCTCTGATACAGCAAATAACACGGAAGTTTCTCAAAACTGTTATTAAACCTAACTCTTATCACATGGTAAGGGCAAATGATTGTCTTTGCCTCGCCCACCGCTACTATAAGGCGGTGGAGAGCCAGATTAAGCCTAAACGAGGGCATCACCAAACCGAGCAGTTTAGATTACTAAAAATCCTTTAACTATTAAATTTAGTACAGTTAGATTTAATAAAAAATCATCCGACTGAAGAATATCTAGCTGCGCTTAGTTATCCTAACTGTATCAAAACTGCATTTTACTAATTAAATTTGAAAAGTACACAGTTTTCCTTAGTCTCTGTGTGCATTCCGTTAACTTGCTGACAGCGAACTCTCCTGCTTTCAAGTTGAAAGCTAAAAAAAAAGTTGCAAAAAAAAAAATATCTCGCCTACATGCAGCTGGTTTTCATTTGGGCTCACGCCAAAGGCACAAATTCATGCAGCAACTCGCACTTGCACGAAATTCTTATGCTGCAAACGCAAGCTGAAATTAAATAAAAGAGAAAAAAATTCAAAAAAAAAATTCGAAAAACCACTGTACTCACAGACAACATTTTTCATTTACTATTTATTTATGACACATTAACATATTTCTGTTTGCATAAAAAATGCATTGCAAAGCCAAAGAATAATGCTGACTTGATGAATTCATTAAAGCGGAAAATAAATTCGTAAAAAAACTTAAAAGAATTTTATAAGCAAAAAAATGTGCAGCTGCAGCAGTGCCGTAAAGAGTGAGTTTTTTTTTTGTTTGATTCGGAACTACAATAAACACACAAGTGTAGCGTCTAGTTTAAGATAAGACTATTGGACAACCTCTAAATTTGCGATTGGAAATTGCGATTTAGGTAATCAGTAATGGCGGTTCTGAAAATTTTCATCAAATAAAGTGAAATAGAAAGTTTTTATTTTTGGGGGGTTCACAAAATGCCATAATTTGCCGTAGAGTGTACAATTTTAAACCAGCTTAAAATTTATTAGACAAAAACGAACTAAAATAACATATCTAACTTGTAAATTTGGAAATTTTGTGATATTAGATACTAAAACAAAATAAAAAAGAAAACTACAACAAATAAAAAGAAATTAAAAAGAGTAATAAAATAATAAGGAATACAAAATTAAAGGAAATAAAAAAAAAACTAATAATGTAAAAAATAAATTCAGTGAAATAAAAGCAAATTAAAACAGATTGAAAAATAATAAAAAACAAAAATAATCATTAATACATGTGTTAATTTTTCGGGCTAATTTATTTATTTTAAAATATTTTTTTTTCAAACCCCAGGCAGAGTCTACAAAGAAATCCGATGACGAGATGTGATGATCTTCGAAATAGCAGCTATAGTTCTACCACTCTGACTGTTGTTGACTTTTTTTCAATGCTTTCCAAATAAAAACTGGTCTTGAGCTAAAAATTACTTTGGATATAAATAATCATTAACTGGAAAATTAAATTGACAAAAAGAAATAACGAAAAAATTAAAAATATATGTCAAATGGAATGTTAAAATAAAAACAAAAAATCAAAAGAGATTCTAAAATGAAAAAAGTCAAAAATAAAAGCTAAAATTATAAAATAAACTGCAGAAAATAACACAAAAAGGAAAATTTATTAAGAAAATAATAAAATTAATAGAAAAATTTAATAAAAAATAAGGAAAAATTTAATAAAAAATAAGAAAAAATATGATCAAATAGAATAGCAAGTAAAATATAATAATACATACATATATAACTAATATTATATAAATAAAAATAATATAAAAAAGGTCTCGACTAAACTGTGGGCGCATCAAAAATTGTTAGGCAGAATTTTGGCGGGTCATCATATTTGTGTGTGGGTGTCCTGGGATTATCATGATGGTGTTATGACAATTTTTTTTTGGATAATTCTAGTTCATGTGGAACCCAAGGCGAATTTATATAAGGTAGTTCTACTAGAACCGCTGATTTTATTTTTTATTTGCCTTACGGCTTCAAATTTCAAATTTTATTTTTTCCCTTCTTCTTCTTCTCATTGCCTTGCGATGTAAATCTTAAAAATAATTTGTCAGCCCAAGCAGCAAAAACAAAAACAAAATATGTACATATGTATATGCAAATGTTTGTTTTTTGTACTACTGCTACCACCTCATATGAATTCGCCTTGGTGGAACCTATACATCGAGCTTATTCAAATGATTCGTATGGTTGATGTCAAAGCGAGTTTATACAAGGTGATAGCATCCCATGAGCTGAATCCTCGTTCTTCTCTCCGAGTTCCCTGAGTTGTTTTGTTCGACATTTCACGCACAAATTTATACTAACAAAATTCACAGCGGATTCGCCTCGTTTATCTTGCTATCACCTTCTATGAATCCGCCATGGTTGATGTTTAGTGCCTCCGCTATGATCTGAGAGGCTGCCTGTCGGTCTAGCTTCACTAGTTTCAAAACCTCGTCGTCTTTTTTACGCATGCTTTGCTATTTATGGTAAATTTTTATTATTTTCAAGCCAATATAACTTTATACCCAAATGACCAATTGCGACAAAAAAAAAGTTTAAGATAATAAATACATCACAAATATTTTTAAAAAGTTTCAATTTCTTAATTTGCACTTTTTTGTAATAAAATAAAATGTGATATACATATGTACATATGTAACTCCTAAGTATTTTTGTTATTTTTCGTTTTGAGCTTGTGAAATTTTACTATTTTCTCTTGCTGGTGTCAATAGCATTTAATGCTCGACAAACAAAAAAAAATCCAAAAAAACAAGTCATTACTGAAATAATAACGTACGCGTTACATACATACATATTTACATACAAACATTTATCTGCATGAATTTATTTATGTATATACATATGTAGATGTATTTAAATTTGTGTATTTATGTAGCTAGATATGTATGTACATATGTATTTAGCTGTCACGTATTTTATGCACAATTTGTGGCATATTATTTTTCTTTTGCAATCATATTTTGCCATAAATCGTAGTAATTTGCAGTTTTCACTTTCATTACGCGCTTCATTCGCTACAAATTTTTGCTTAAACATTCGCGACCGCGTCAAATTTACACAACAATTTGCTGTGTATGCTTTTAATGACTTTATTGAAGCTTGAATTTGCGCTAGACTCGAAACGGCAACAACCATATATTTCTTAAATTTTTTTTTCATATATTTTAATTTTTTTTTTTTTTTGGCTGCTAATATATTGTATACAATTATTGTGCTTTGATTGTTACATCCATTTTCCAGCTAGTTTTTTTGTTGTTATTTCTGCATTTCCTTCACCCTCCTTCATTGAGGGCCATTAACTCGCCTAGTTGATTAGTTAAAAGTCAGCATAATTACTTTAATTATACTCAGTTTCAGTGTGTTGCTTCGCCTTTCTTTTATTGGTGATTCGCACGCATACACAGCCGTAGGAAAGCGGCATATCTGCTGCCATTGCTAGCAGCCACTGTGCATCGAGAAAATTGCATACTTTTAGGCGGTAACTGAAAGTGAATTGAAATTTGAATAAGTTGGGTGAAATGAGAAGAAATTTCAATGCGTACGCATGCAAATGCATTTAAAATAGGATCATTTAGCAAATTCCCAACCAAAGCAAACTATTTCAAATAAAAAATTAAAAAAAGGAAAATATTGGATCATAGATGTTTCTTAAACTACTTAGTTTTGTGTGTGTGTCGAACAATTTTACAATTTTTAATATTGCAAGAAATCCGCGTATAAAATACTTAAAATTAATAAAATTACTTTTTTTCAAACATTATTATTTCGAAAGCTGTTTATTAGTGCTACAAGAAAAAATTTGTTAAACAAAATTTTAGGTAAAGTGCCAAATTTTTATATTACCAAGTGAATAAAAAAAAAATACTTTTTAATTACTTTCCCAAAACAAAAATTTGTTGTTGTTCGGAAATCATGGTGAGTTTTTCTCAGAAACAAAAACGTTTCATAAAATTTGGACTTTAAAAATATAGTGAAAAAATTACTTTTTCTTTAGCAATTTTTATTTCGAAAACTATAGGTGCTACGTGAAAAAGCCGTTTAAACCAAATAATAGGCAAAATGTAAAATGCATATACTTTTAAAAAATGAATACATTTTTTTTTATTTTAATAATTTCTCTAAACACCAATTTTTTTGTTGTCATGAATCTTCCAAAAAAAAAAAAAATGTTTTCATAAAATCTTAAATCATTAAAACTTTTTTAAGAATATTTATTTTGAAAACTATTAGTCCTATAAAAAAACTCGTTTAAACAGACTTTAAAGATAAAATTAAGAAACCTTTTTTTATTTTTTTGAAAACTTATTTTTTGTTGTTCAGAAATCTTGCTAGAAATATCATGGTTTTTCAAAAAAAAAAAAAAAATCCTATATACTGAAGTTTTAAATGATATTAAATTTTTGCCAATTGATGTCATCAAAATTATTAACAGGTTTAGATTTTATTTCTTTATTTCTAATTGGAACAATGGAATGAAAGTTTCTTGCTTCGGTGATTATTTTGCAAGCTTTAAATCATTTCGATAATTCTATTTTCTGATTTTGATGAGCTTGAATGGAACAAAAAATCGAGCGTTATGTGTCAAATTTATTTTTTACGAAATGAAAAAATTCTTACGGGATCTAATAGGTATCTGTTTTTTTTTTATTTTGGAAAATTCACGATATGCGTCCTGAAATTAGCACAACAAAAAATGTGCGCTTAACACGTTGGCTGCCAAAGCCTTTTTAGAATTTTGATCGTTCAGTAGCAATGTCATTTAACAATTTTGGTCACCTGAGGCCAATATCTTATTTTTGTTCTTTTTTGTTTCTTAGTGCCTAAAAATAGGTTTTGACTACTCGCGACTTTATTTTGGTCCCTAATTTTGCAGTTATAACGGTTTTTTTGTGTCGCACATTTTCGTATTTCGTATTACCCAAAAAAACCATTAAAAATACACAGCGGCCATGGGAAATAACCAAAATGTTCACCGCAGGCCAGAGAATCCAAATTCCATGTAAAATTCCATATTAAAATGTACGAAAATGTGCGACGTGGCCTCAGGGTAACATTTAGGCGTCGCACGAAATTGTGCGACGAGGCCTCAGTGTAACATTTAGGTGTCGCATGAAAACGTGCGACGTGGCAGCCAACGTGTTAAACAAATTTATGATACAATTGTTTTTTTAAATTTTTTTTTTAATAATATGAAAATTTGATATTTTACCTACATATAATTTTGTTTAAAAATTCATAAAAACACGGATTTTTTTTTTGGGTTTCAAAGTTTTGACTACCGAATATTTTGGAAAAAAAAAAAAATTTAAAATTGCTTAACACAGTTGCATATATCGGGTGTTTTTTTTACAGGTTTGTTTTTCGAATAGAGATAAAACTGGCATTTTGTGGTCAAATCTGGCAACTCTAATGTCATTTATGTTCAGTTTGGTTTGCCATTTCATCATGAACAGGTTGACAAAAGAACAACGCTTGCAAATCGTGCAAATTTATTTCGAAAATAATGGTTCAGTTCGCGAAGTTTACCGCGAGCTCCGTCAATTTTATGGTCGACATAATCGTCCATCAGAGCAATTAATTCGGTTAACCATGGATCGTTTTCGCACTACGTTTACTCTATGTGATAATACGCATCCGCAGAGACGTCGAACAGTGCGCACCGAAGAAACAATTGCCGCTGTAGAGCAAAGTGTTGAAGAGGACCCGAATGAATCGATTCGCCACCGTGCACAGCAATTGGAGCTTTGTCCATCAACTTTATGGAAGATTTTGCGCAAAGATCTTGGCTTGCGACCTTACAAGATCCAGCTTGTGCAAGAATTAAAGCCGCGAGACCATGCAATGCGTCGTGATTTTGGTGTATGGGCCGAAAATGAGATTGATCTCGATGCTGATTTTCATCGCAAAATTTTGTTCAGTGATGAGGCTCATTTTTGGTTGAATGGCTACGTCAACAAGCAAAATTGCCGCATTTGGAGTGAAGAGAATCCACATGAGACCCTTGAAACGCCATTACATCCACAAAAACTGACTGTTTGGTGTGCTCTATGGGCTGGTGGAGTCATTGGGCCATACTTCTTCCGCAATAATGCTGGAGAGGCAGTTACCGTTAATGGAGACCGGTATAGAGCCATGATAACCGACTATTTTGTTCCCGAATTGGATGGCATGAATGTGGATGAGTTGTGGTTCCAACAAGACGACGCTACATGCCACACAGCGCACGTCACAATCGATTTATTGAAGGAACATTCGATGAGCGCATAATTTCGCGGAATGGAACTGTAAATTGGCCACCAAGATCGTGTGATTTGACACCATTGGATTATTTTCTTTGGGGATATGTGAAGTCGCTCGTCTACGCCAACAAACCAGAAACGTTAGGGGAATTGGAAGCCAACATTCGTGGCGTTATTGCCGACATACGGCCCCATATGCTCGAAAAAGTGGTTGAAAATTGGACCTGTAGAATTGGCTTTATTCGAGCCAGCCGCGGCGGCCACATGCCCGAAATCATATTTAAACATTAATGGCATAAAATTATCCTTCCAATAAAGCCAAATTGATGGACCTTAAAACGATTTTCTTGTGTTTTATTTCAATTCGAAGTTCTATACCCCTAAAAAAACACCCGATATTTAGCACACCGATTACTACAAATATTTCAGAAACATCTGTGATAAACCATTTTCCTTTCCTATGCAGTTGATCCATTACTTTCTTTATTTGAGTTGAATTTCGTTCCAAAAATTTAATTAAAGGGATTTTAGCTTTATTTTTATATGCATGCGATGATTATTATTGACTTAAGTAATCCTGATTGCTGATAATTTATTAGGCGACTTAATTTTTTGCTCTAATTACATTACTAATTTCAACCCTCATTACGAATTCAATGCAATTTCCCTTAAGTGCTTTGTAAAGCATTTCCTCTCACACAACGCAGGCACACACACACACGCACACACATACGCATCCATACCTAAATAAGATTTTTTGCAAACTACACGACCGCAAAATCACCTCATTGGCTATCACCCTCGATCAAGTGTCAAATGGCGGTTATTTGCCTTATTGCTTTACCACAGTGACACAGAAAACTCTGCGACCACTAAGGTATTACGATGTGTCTGAAAAATTTGAAATGTAATTCTAAAACTTTTCGATTTTTTTCTTTTTCACAACACGACACGAATTTTTTCGCATTGACTTTCTTTAAAGCGGCCAAAAAATATTCTGGCTGACATCTTGAAGTCTCTGGCAAATATAGGATTTCAATCCTATCATTTATTCGCAATGGAATTGAAAAAAAAATCGTAAATATTGGTTGATTTCATAATCACATTGTTACTTTTTTGAAGAAGAATAAAGTTTAAAAATTCCTCTATACTATAATAAAATTGTAGAAAGGTCGAATCTGTGCATTGTAAATTTCTTTAAAAAATTATCGAAGGTGATGCAGGGAATAAAATAGAATACATTTCGAACATTTTTAAAATTAATAACTGAAACTTCTGAATGGATTCCAATGGTGCCTTAACTGGTTATATTTTATCAAAATATTAAATAAAAAATATAAAAAATATATTATATCGCATAAATCTTTTAGAATCATGTTCTTTTCCATAAAATTTTATTTTAAGAATAAAATATGTACATATTCTAGATCAAAGTTCATATTTGAATTTACGGCGATTGTAAAAAAACTTCGAATAATTGGTGCGAAGTCTATGTATATAAAGTGACTGAAAATGAAATGTTTTTTATTATACAATTTTTTTATTATTATTTTTTAAATAAAAATATAGTTCGCTTAAAAAAAACCACATAATTCTAAATTAAAAATTTTGTGCAAATTATTTAAAAATTCAAAAAATTTTCATGAAAATTTCAATCTATAATTTATAGTTCGACATACAAAAAAACCATATAATTTGAAGTTAAAAATTTTGTACAAAATATTTAAAAATTCAATACATTTTCATCAAAAATTTAAACTTTTTAATTTGATATTTTTGTAGTTGAAATTTTGGTAATTTTCATTTAACGGAAGCAGTTTTTTTTTTTGGCAGAAAGTGTGCAATACCGCCAACACAAAAATATTTTAAAAACCAAGGAAAATTTATATAAAATCCAACGGTTATATTGAGGAATGTTCATAAAAAAATTGTCAGATATCACCACGAAATTTTAGCAACTTCAGAATTGCGTATTATTGTGCAAAAATTAATTAAGCTACTAAATTGCATACCTAAAAGTTTTCTAAAAATTTCAATTAAAAATGTTCATGCTTTTTATGTAAATTTATTTCATTTTTATCAAGTTTGAAATTTTGATTTATATAACATGCTTTTCCTTATATAGCAAGCTATATTTTTATAAAAAAATTACCGAAAAACACGAAGAACGTGACGAATGTTATAGAAACAAAAAACATCATGTGGTCAATGGTTTGAGTCACTGTATATCGACCCGAGGTAATGTTTTCTCTAACCGATAGTTTTCATTATTTAAGAAGAACTAGCCGAAAAAGCTGCGCTCGCCCAAATTATCTGATGTTTGGTTCACGAAAAGAAGGAGCGTGACCAAGCCGAATTCATATAAGGTAGTGTTATCCAATCAGCTGATTGCTTGTTCTTCTTTCCCAATTCGCCGTGGTTGTTTTGTTTACATGAGCAATACTGGTCGAATTCAGATTTTGTCATTTTGCTAACAAAATTACACAAACAAAATACTCAACGGATTCGTTGTGGTTATTTTACTATCACCTTTATGGTTCCACCTTGAGAGGAACAATTTTTTGCTTTTGGTAGATTGAATGTCAAAATCAACTGATTGATACTAAAGCGTAAACGATTCATAGATGGCCGAATTTCACAATCGCAGAATGTTAACAATCGAATGAAATCAGCATATAGTTTTGACATTCAGCATATAAATTTGACAAGTCGAACGGTGAAAATAAAATCAACTGATCTCTCAACACAGCTCTTTATGAATTCGCCTTGTTTTAGAGTTGCATTTGCCTGGAAATGAGGCAACAGTTAAAGCACATCTAACAGGTATTAGCAGGAGAATAGTTGATTAGATTTTTTATTTTAAGAAGCCGCGGAACTGTTAAACTTTGTTTACATTTCACATACCAATCTACTGCGATTTGATTGCTACAACTGTGACGAATAAATATGCCGTGCGATATGTTTGTTATAGGCTCTTTTGATACCTTCAAATCACTCGACGTGGATTGCGTCATATCTAACAGGAAGGCTTATAATACAATTTTATAATTTTCTACTTGTTTTTAATATTTAATATTTGCTATTAGAAATGTTGCCTAAATATTCTAATTTTTTTTATATTTTTGCAATGAAGGACCACGTAGTGATACCAAAATTCGCATGAAAAATCAGCGCTATTTTTTTTTTGCGGTCAGCAACAAAAGAAACAAAATGTATTAAAATAAAAAATATTAGTAAACGTCAGCTGCACGTTGTCAGCGCATAAGTAGAACGACATTAATACTCTTGTTGACGTTTTTCTAGTTGTTGTTGCACAAACAAGGGTGTCACAGCGTTAACCACATTCGACTACATACCAGCAATACAAAACTAAAATGCATCAAATTAAATTAACTAATTGTAAGTAGTGCGAATATGTAGGCAGCGACAATGAAGGGAAGAAGCAGCAGCAGCAGCAGCAGCAGCAATACCGCAGACAGGGTCAGTCAGTCAGTTGAAATTATGTGGGTGTGGGTGGTTATAGTGATGGATTAAATTGTGTTGGAAAACTACAAGCAACTGATGCCCGTTCACGCCAGCGAGTCACGCGTTGTGGTTAATTATTACACATACAAAGAGGTGTGGGGATGGGATGATGGGGATAACGATAAACAAAAAGGAGTATGAGAAGAATGAGTTTCGATATCAACTGCGCGCAGTTGTGGGTATTAGATAAATAATGTACATAAATAGCTACGGATGAGGGTATGCGTACGATGTGCTACAGTCACTCGCAAAAGTTTACACATAATGCATGGTTCGTAGGTTGAGTTAAATGGATGGAGAGTTGGTTTATCAAGGCAGAGGAGTTTGCAATGAAAAAAATTGGATTAAGCTAAAATTCTTTATTTGAAAAAGACTATTTTTTATATACTGCCATTGGAATCCACAACACAGAGGGATGTTCTCATATAAAAATCGATTAAATGTATTAAAAGTGTTGTTGTTAAACTCTCTAGCTACACCCTGAATAATTTAGCGTCCCCATGGTCGTTAACGTCAAAATCACAGAGGGAGAGGCCTAGAAAACGAGCTGTTTCGTCAGGTTTGAACCAACAGGATAGGGGTGTTAGGTGAAGAGGTTTTGGGGTCATGTGAAGGGATGATTGTTATCCGTCACATGTCGAGCATATGTTGGTGATGCCGGTGTTGGTTCTGGATATGTAGGGGGCTTGAGTCTACTACAATATCTAGATCGTAGTTGGGCCAGATTTTTAGTTTAGTCCCAAGGGCAGCATTCACCGGACGAGAGTTGGTGACAATGGTGATTGTCTCACAGTGAATGCTGTTTACGGCTTATTTGTACGATGTCGGATCCAGCGGTTGTGTTATGTACGTTTGGATATCGTCCGTAAGTTCATAAAGATGCCTTCTGACGTGCCTGGAAGGAGACTGAACAGTGATCAGAGCATAATGTTATGCTCCCTAACTGGGAGCATGGAATCCTCCTGGTATAAATGAGCCTCAGGAGACATCAGAAATCATCCCGTCACTGTCCTGTGCGCTGTGTTCTGGCAGATCTAAAGGTTTGTCCAACGAGTCTTACTGCCCTTGTTGTGAATAAGGTAGCCGTGTACTGAGTAAGTGATAGAGTACAGCTCCTGTCAGTGAAGAAATGAGCAAGGGCGGAGCGATAACCGTTTCCTTTAGAATACAGGTATCTAAAGTTTGGGGAAAGATGTGAGCAGACGTTATAAGAAAAGAACTCAGTCTAACCGAGCCATCCCTCAGCAGCCATTGCAGTACTGGTGTCTTGTGTTTGGGACCAAGGGAAAGGGAGTTTTTTTTATGTAAGTGGACGGTTTAGATGTGATACGAAAGTACAATCAGGCAAATACCGGACCACCGCCCGATACACTAGAACTTCTTGCCGGAGCGTACATGATATCGGGGATAATGGTTTGCAGCTGTATTTGTCAAAGAGACATTGGAGGTGTTACCTCCGTCGGTTTGATAGGATGGAGTGACAGGCGCAGTGCGGCTGACTACGTTGAATAAGTCTTCCTGTCTGCGTATCGCCGCCTACTTGCACCGCCTTCTCCTCTTTTAAGACTCTGAAGCTAAACGCACGGCAATATTAGGAGGTCGTTGGTAGCTAGCTGCTTCCCGGCTCATATCCATTGCAAGTGGATGTTTCACCATCGACTTTCCCGAAAAGTGGATACAAAAATTCTTCACTTTCATCCCCTCGAGGTTACCCAAGAGACCTTACAGACAAGTGAGGCCTGCCCCTACTGGTCGTCCGATTTCCACAAAAGTGGGTAACAGTTGGAGTATTAGCGTCCTTAGTCCCTTAGCGTCGTTACCCAGCACTTTCGGCATTGTTGAGTATTCAGAAAACAAATTTCTACTTCCTAAGGTGCACTGAATGCCATTCATGCCACTGGCTTTGGCTTTATTTAGTCCTTAGGCCTTTATTGTAGTCTTCTAAGAACGCCACATGACATTACTCCATGCTTCAAAGACCACACCAACCTCAAATGAACACTTTAAATCTGCACACCTTCACCAACCGGCACAACCTATAAATACTCAACACCATGCACTCACCTGCAACAGGAAGCTTCCAACAGCTCAGCATACCAATCTAACAACGTCGGATAGTGGTAGGGTGAGCGAACACCAAAGCACAGTGTTCGTATGTGGGTCTAGCTAGTGAGTGAGCGGTTAAGAGTGACGATTGAAATTAAACACCTCTACTAAGTACGTAAATAATTATGGTAACAACTATGCGCACGAAAAACAATTGAGTTGGTATATTTTTTTTTCATAATTTTTGTTGTTTTCTTCCGAGAGACCTAACATTTGCAATGAACTATATGTCACATTGTGTAGCAAAAAAAAACAAAACCATAGTAATTGTTGAACTGATCGTCGGTTGTACTATTTTTTTTTTTTTGTTTTGTCTAGTAACGAGTACAACACATGTTGTTGGTGTATGCAAGTGGTCGGTGAATTTGGGTGTATGACAGTGTGCAGTAATTACACAGTGCTAATAGTAGGAAAAGGGGCGAAAAAACCACAGCAAAGTAAAAAATAGAGTAGCAAAAAAGAAAACAACAATGTACGGATGGCTGAGTGTCATGTTTTGATGAAGAAAAAAGCAAAATGAGAAAAAAGCAAAGAAAAGTAAAAAACAATATTGCTCCATTTCTCGCTAGCGCAGTGGTTGTGCAATTGAGGTACAACAACAACACGTGCCCATACTAGTATGTAGTGTGTGCATTCAATTATTCAACATGAAAAATCTTAAATTACCATTTCAACGGCAACAACAACAACAACAACTTGCAAATGAGACTCGAGAAAAGTAATCACCACAACTCTTTTAAAGTGCGGAAGAAAAGTGAAGAGAAATGAAGGGCATATGTGTAGCGAAGTGGCGCCGTAACAGCACCGAAAACAACAAAAACAACACAAAACTTGCGCAAATCGCAGATTCCTGTGCCAAGTTTGTTTTGCATTGGAAAGCAGTTGGTATTTTTGTTCTTTTGCGGTGCGAACTTCGGTTTTCGCCAACAGTACTTCTTGTCTACTTGCAACTCAAGTATTTTCAAAATTGCTCTAACGGATGTGTAGAATGGTGAATTGTGGCGGTAGCAGGTGATTATAGAACCATTGCACAGTGGGCCAGGTACTCTAGATTTTGACCAAAAGGAATAACTCCCACAATACGAAAAACTTTAAATTTTTCATTATTTTATCTATTGCTTTCGAGGTCGCTGATTACGAATCTGAATTCAAATTTCAAAAAATCAAAATGGCGGATGTAGTATGATACTAAAAGAAAAACCAGTTTAGTCGCTGATTATGAATCTAAAATCAAATTTCCAAAATTGAAAATTGATCCAATGTGGCGGACATTAAATTTCAAGTAGTGAATCAATTTTCGTAAAACTTGGTAAGAAAGTGGTTTAGAGGTCGCTGATTACAAAAGTTTAAAAAAATTCAAAATGGCGGACATAGTATGGACTTTAAGAGTGAGTTCAAAATCTCTTGATTTTTAATTTCATTTTCACAACACAAAGAAAAAATTAAGCAATCCAGCTATTTTTATTTTTATAACACAAAAATAATACAAAACGATATAAACTAACTCTCTAAATAAAACCTCATATCTGAACTATCAGTTTTATAGCAGCTAGTATATCTCGTTCGACCTTATTATATTATAAAAATAAATTTACCTACTACATTTCAGTCAGATGTCTTTGAAACTGGGGAACTAGTTTGCGTTAAAGTCGGCTCGTCGTCGTTATAATTTTGGTATACGGATATGACTCTTCTTCATATACTTACAAATATCGGGTTAAAGCTATTTCAGTATTTTTTGTATAAAATTGTATAGAAAGATCTAACAATACCATTTCACTACCATTCAAAATTAAAAATAATTTTAAAAAGTCCTTTTTTGGCTAAAATCTCGAGCTACTGGCCCACAGTGCATTGCTAGTAGGTGGCTGGTAGTTAGTGGTTTTCAAGTCGCACTTTAGTTTTAAGTTAGGAGGCATGAAAAAGTCGCATGACATCTTTGAACGTCAGCATTAAAAAGCGAAATATAAGGAAACTAGGCGCGCACCAGGCGTGGTTGGGAGCTGTGAGGCGGTTGCACTGTTAAATATTAATAACCAAACTGTGAAATATCAAAAATTCAATAGAAATCAAAATTGTTTTAAATATTACGGTACTCTAAAGAAGCTTCTACATTTTTGTACAATACTGTACCTACCTGCCTGCGAAATTCAGAGCCCTCTCAGTGCTCAGCACAAAACCGCCACTTATCAGTTTTGGTCATCTCGCAGCGCAGCCAACCGAAAACGTTGAGAGCTACAAACGCAACGACCTACTCTCTCATTGCATATCGGCCAAAGATCTGGGTTTAATACCACAATATTTGGTGTACTCTTCGCTTCTCTCCGCCACTAATTATTCTACGAGTATTCTACCATCAGTATTCTGTCATTGCTGCTAGGTGTAGTTATGAACTTTTCAAATTTCTACGTCCACTTCAAACTTCTAGCATTTCACTCTACCCTACTCTAGCCTACTCTCGCTGTCAGCGCTGATTATTATGCCGCTATTTATGTTTTTCCCCCCGTTTCTGATTTGCTGCTGTCACACTCACCTGATTGTTGTTAATTTTGTTATAACGCTCATTTTGTTTTTTTATTATTTTCGGTTCACCACTCAAAAATAGAGTAAACATTTTAGGTTTTTTTGATTTATTTGTATATTTAATTTATCTCTTTAGCGCATGAGCTGCCACCTAGGAAATTGAAACAAAACAAAAAAAAAACTTTAGGAATGCACTTGCAGTACGCCACTTAAGCAGCTCGCTGTCAACTTTTCTCCATTCAAAGTGAATAGAAAAGTCGCAAGTAAAAAAGAAAATGCTTTTATCTCATTCGAATCCCTGTGGTAATTTATTTGAATAGTCTATGAGTCTGAGGAGTTGAACTTTTTTGTTGTGTTTATTGTGTTTTGCACTTTGGAAGTTTAGTAACTGGCGGAAATTGAAGTAGTGAAGTTACACAAAAGGCACTCGAAATAATTGAAAAGTTAAAATAAAATAAATATCTCTCTTGTTTGAGAATTTATTTAGTTAAATTGTGTAGCTTGAATATAATTCGAATTCATTGCTATACATAATTTTGCAAAAAAAAAAATCACTTGGAATACTTTAAAGAAAAACGTGTTTTTGAAGGTGTATTTTGTAAGATTTTATTACAACGAAAATTAATTAAAATATAGTTTTTTTTACTCTTTATAATTTTATTTTATTTTTATTTCTCTTTATGTTGTTTAAATATACATATCTAATTAATTGTTTTTCATTTTTTTTTATTAATCTGGTTTTATTTCGCGAAAATTCAAAGATAAATGCTACACAAAAATCACATTTAATAATTAAAAAGTCACTGAAAACATTTATTGAAATTGTTAGTTTGCCTATGTATGAGTGTATTTCGCGTAAATTTATGAGGTTATATTTTAATGAATTTAATTTTTTTAAATAAAGAGTATTTTATTTACTGTTTGCGCTATTAATTACACTGTCCGACAGTGATTTTATACTTTTGAAGCGACCTAGTAGAAATTGTTTATCTGGTCGAATTGTACACGAAACCACGTTCAAAAGATTTCTAACACCCCCAAAATCTTTTTTTAAAGTCAAAAAACCGGTTTTTTAGTATTTCGGACTTATGAAAAAAAATGATTGTTAAATGTAATGATAAAATAGATATCATTGATTACACCACCGACAGAAAGGACTATTTGTTGTTAGAAAATCAAATAATATTCTTACAATCAGCCTATTTCTTCATTTACACCCGGTACCCCTGGAGGGTGCTTGAGACCAAAATGTAAGATTTTGGATTATGCTGCATAATTTGAAAACTTGAAGTCCTTTTTGAAAGAAATCAATTGATATCTTTAAGTAGTGATAGCCTGTCGATGATATATAACCAAAAATGATCATTCATTTCCAATTAGTGCCGAAAAAATGACGTTAAAATCGAAAAAACAGGCAAATTGGGCGGAAAATTCCACTTCTAGCGTAAAAAACACGTCATACTCTTTTCAAATTAACAAAACACTATATATATTTCGAAAGTGTAAACATTCACCTATCCAAAACAGTTGAATATTTTCAATTCGATTAAAAAAATTTTTTTAATGAATTTTTTAAGACGAAAAAACTAAAAAAAAAACGGTTTTTTGGCTTTGAAAAAAAGATTTTGGGGGTGTTAGAAATAATTTGAACGCGGTTTCGTGTACTACTCGACCAGATGAACAATCTCTACTAGGTCGCTTCAAAAGTATATTCACTTTTTTTTTTGTCGGACATTGTTATTTTAGTTCTACATATATTTTCTATTAATATTTTTGGTTTAATTTGACCTTATTTTTATTTGTTTTTGACTTGTTGCTTTTTCAGATAACTTTCAAATAAAAAAAATAGCCAAACAGCTACAAAAATTATTGCTAATATAAATATAACTAGGCAAAAAACTGTATTTTTATATAATTTACATAATTTTTTAATTCACGCAATTTGTTTTTTGCTGCAGTTTTGTTTCATTTATTGTACCTAATCTAACTTAGTTTTTAGTGATTTTTTAATATTACTTGTCTTATGTTGTTACTTAACATTATTTATATTTTTTTCTATTACATATTTTATTTTATTAATTAAATTATTTGATTTTATTTTTTTTAATTGTGTTCTCCCCAGTTTAATATTATTTCGCCCTATTATTTTATTTTATTTTGTTTTTTGCTCTTACTGAAGTTTTTCGTTTGATTTAGTTTTTAATTTTAGTTAATTTTGTTTATATAACTTTATTGAATTTTATTTTCACTTAATTTATTTGTATTTTGTTTTACTTCAATCGCTTTTGTTTTATTTTACACAATTTTTGTTCTCTAGTAATTATTTGTTTTATATAATTTAGGGTGATTTCAATTTAACTTCGTTTTATATGAATTTAATTCTATTTTTTTTCTTTTCAGCTCTTTCTTAATGTACTTTTCTTTGTGTTTTAACTTTTTAATTAAATTCCTTAATTTTAATTAAATTTATTTTGGTTTCGATTTTTGAAACTAAAACATTTTTTTAATTTTATTCTTTATTTTAATTTTATTTTTACTTATTTTATTTGCATTTTTTCACTTCAGTCTCGTTTATTTTATTTTATACTATTTTTATTTTAAATTAGTTAATTTCTATTTATATAATTTAAGAAAATTTCAATTCAATTTGGTTTTATCTGAATTTATTTTCATTTTTTTCACTCCCTACTCTTTTCCTAATTTGTTTTTATTTTTTCGGAGTTTTGACTTTTAAATTCTTTAATTTTTGTTAAATTTATTTTGGTTTACATTTTTTAATGTAATCCAGTTTTTTTATTTAATTTTTTATTTTGTTTTTAGATACATCATTTATATTAGTTAATTTTTTTAATATAATTTGAGACACTAAGTTTAATTTTTTTATTTAAATTTATTATTGTTTTATTCCTTGGCTTTCTTAATAAATTAATTTCCTTAATTTTTACAAAATTTTCTTGTTTTACATTTTTTCATCGAACTCTTTTTTTTATATTATATTTTAATTATGTTGTCATTTTTATATAAAGGTATTGATCGCTTTATACTCAAAATTAGTTAAAAATTCTTTCAATGATCTAATTTATTTACTTCTCACTTCAATTCTGCTATTTTTGTCTAACCAAAACAGATTCCATAATTCTTTAACACTGCCAGTCCACCCACGCATTCCTAACACAGCTTAGCAGTTGACTAAGCTCTACTTTACTCACCTCTACTCAACTCCATCGTGTTGCCATCGCCATCTGCTATACGTCAGCTATTAATTTCTCCTGTTTCTCATTTTTTTTTTACATTTTTTTTCGCCGCATTGACGCCTTCCGTTAATTTTGTACGCCACCGCAGGTTTAGTTCGATTCTAAAGTCAAAACGCCGTGCGCGCATATTTTGAAACAGGCTTATTTGATTACCACATTTATGTATTGTATATAAAATTTGTATAAATTTAGTATTTATTTTATTTTTGTTAAATTTTGAATACATTGTGGCTGAAAAACATCTGTACATATGTACAAATAACTGCAAGTAAATGAACTTTGAAAAAATAAAATAAAAATTAAAAAAAATATACCTTCAAATTCCTTATACGCCACTAATTAGCATCTGTAAGAATTTTTTTTTTATTAGTGCTGTGCCTACTTTGTTTTTTTTTTAAACTAATATTTTTTTGTAATATTCGCTACCTCATTGTCGCTCACGTGCAGTTTTTTGTTGTGCATAATTTTCAATTCAAATTGTTCAAACGTGGCTTGGCTTCTCAAGTGCTCAAAATTAATGAAAAGCAAAAAAATTATTTAATTGGGTCAATGCCTCTTCAGTAGTTGGTTTTTGTTGCTGCTGCTGCTGTTTGCCTACCGTTTCAAGCCGTTGCTTTATTCAACTTCGGTCTACTGTTGTTGCTGTTACTTCCTATTGTTGCTGATTTATTAATTGTTTATGCACATTTTTCACCACCTACCGTATTGCGCATCTTCCTTTCACATGAAAAGCAAATAGCGCAAAAAGTTTGCATGGTGTTTGTTTTTTTGTTATATCTGTTATTTTTTTAAAATGATTTTCTCTTCTATTTTTTAAAGCTGTGGTACGAGTGCTCATTGTTTTTGCTTTATTGTTGTAAGTTTTTTTTTTTTAAATCAACTTCACTGCTCCAATTTTTTCTATTGCAAAGCAGCTGCCTGCTTTTCACTACCTTTTTTTCTACTTGTTTTATTATTGCTATTGCAATTGTTTATTATTGTGTCTTGCTTTAAAGAATGCCCACTTCTTTGCCATTTCATCCTATTATGTACCATCATATTTGTAGTCACTATGCTCATTTATGGTATTCTTCTATAAAATCTTATTTCCCTTTTTTATCTTCTGGCAAAGTACATACATAAAATATAGAAAGAAGGTTTCACTCACTCAGCGAGCAATTGTTCTCGTCCATAAGTGCTCGCCTAGTACCCTTTTATGGCGACAAAAGCTGTCACAACAACAAAATAAATAGCAAACACATTGGCACATTACTTTCTCTAATCAACCAAAGCTGATTGCTTATTGCGTGAAATAATTAAAATAGTTACATATGTACTTATAGTTTAAGTAATGCTATAGATATGTTCATAGCTGCTATATATCAATTTCCAAATAATTGTCCGCAAAAATAATAACAGTTAGTTGTTATTGTTATTTTTTTACTTTTGTTATTCTTTTTAGCGCCATTTTCCATTCCGTTGAAGAGATTTAAGCACTTCAGTTGCCAATTTTGTGCCACAGTACTTGACTAGTAACACGCGCATGACATAAATTTGGATATGCAGTTTTATAGTCCATGTAGTTTGCATTATTGTACCTAATTATAATAAATAAAATAAAATAAATAACGAAAGTGCAAGTTTGAAGTAGCTACAAATTACCGTCGATTTTTTTACGATTTTTTGTTTTACTGTATAAATCTTCCATCGTTACAAAGTTGTATTTTTTGGCAGGGAACAAGAAAAAAATATTTGATCAAAGTTTACACAGTCGAAGCTGTTACCATCGCAAATTGGGTTTCGAGTCGGTGGTTTTTAACAAGAAATTATTTGCCCACATTTTTCTTAATATTATAATGACTACATCTTTTTAAGTTGTGTCATTAAAATATTCACATTTTCAACAATGCCCGGTGGAAATCCAGCATTTGGAATTGGTTAGATTTTCCGTTAAATTTTTGAAACTGTAACCTTTTTTTTAATTAATACTAAGACACAATGCAAAAATTTTCTGCATGGAAAAATTATTGTAAGGCGAAATATATGCCACAAGCAAACAGCTAATTTTGAAATAATTTTTTGATAAATAAACTGATAATTTTTTACTTTTAAATTAAATTTGAATCAAGAACCAACACTCTATATAAAAAACTCTAAATTGCTTACGTGAAATTTTTTCGGCACATACTTATAATGCAGGGAGCATGGAGGTACAAAGAAATTTTCGAAAAATTCTGAACCGAATTTTAAAATTGTTCAAAATTTTCAAAACGTTATTTGAAAGTTAAATAAATTCCCCTTTTTTAATACAATATAAGGGATATTTATATACTTTATGCGCACACATTTTGAGAAAAATCATTTAATAAAAATAACCAATTTTTTAATTTTAAAAAAAAAATTTTTTTTTTTTTCAATTCATTTAGACGGAACTATAACAGTTAAATCGAATATTAAAATAACTTTCATTTCCATTATCTTTCCAATGATACCAAATTTTTTAAATTCGGTTGCCTTGCATCTCCCTAGCACCTGTAATAAAAGTTTGCAAAAATTTTGCTTACCAATAAAAGCACATAAAAAAGAAGCGCGAACTACGCCCACTTTCCAAATTTTTTTTTCCAGCTAAAAGGACCGTACTCTACATTTATTCCAACAAATCTAATTTTGCTTGAGAGCACCGTACTAGGCTCAACAGTTTTGAATTTGCCATTTCAGGTTTGTAATTCTTTTATTTAAAAAAGAAAACATTTAAAATAAATACAAATTTTACTACAAACATTACTGCCTGAAGTAAACCACAAGCTCGAACAGCACTTGTTGTTTTTAAAAAATGTAAAGTTTAAATTTCATACAACTCTGTCAATTGTTTACAATTGATTTCTGAAAAAAGTCATCAGCAAATAAAACATCAATAAAATAAAAAATTCAACAAAAACATTTCAAGCAACAAAAAAGATCTTATACCTTTAATAAACTTCAAAAAGCGCTTATCTTCTTTATCCAAACAAAATTTTTAGTTGCCTAATTTAGCTGAAAAATCTTCATACGCTATAAAAATTCTTAGTCAATCAACAAAATTAACTTCAGTGCACACTTCAAGTTCAAATCAATTCAGGCAATTAAAACTATGATATATGTATTTAAAAATCAATACAACCGAACTGTGGATGCCAAAGGTGGCGAAATCAGTACAAAGAGACTGCAATAAAGGTAAATTAGAGAGTGAGTGAGTGAATGAGCAAATTAATAAGTGGGGGAAAAAATTAAAAAAAAAAAATTGACTAGAAATTATCTTTAATTCCTAACCAATTAGTGTTTTTTTTTTTTTTTTTTTTTTACCAGCGCATGCGCTACATTTTAAGAAATTGTTTTTCTTCTTTTTTTTGGGTAATTACTTTTCGGAGATTAATTAGCTGCGCGCTGCCACAAATTTCGTGCATTCGTTTTCAAGCGAACACTCAATTGTTTGGACACACTTTCTTTTAGTAAAGAAAGCAAAAGCAAATATGCGAATATCTTCAGCTTTTATTTTCTGTGTATTTTCATTGTTTTTTTTTTACAATCTCGTCTTTTTAACATACATTCCGTTGGCTTTCATTTTCTTTGAATTCTTGCCATTTCGTTTGTTCAGTTGTAGGTTAGTTCACGTGTGGTCGTTTTTTTTTTTTACTGTGCCCAATTGACACAGATGCCCAAATTCTTGGCTCTGATTAAGCGACGGAAATTTAATATGAAATCATAGTGGGCTGAGTGATTAAGCATCATTGGCGCCCAAATATGTACCTACCGTTATGCAGCGCCCAGCAGCGCTGAACAGCTGTGCGTGTCATATGTGTAGTATATACATACAAATGTCCGTCGTGTATATCTCACACATTTCGAATGTCAACGATAATCGCCTTCACTGCAACCAATTTGGTAATTTGATGGTCAAGACGTGTTTTCAAGCGGCTTTAGTGCTTTTTTTGTTTTGTTTTTATTTTTAAGTTGTGGAATTTGCTATTTGCCAGCTGCCGCATGCGTCACACAATTCGTGAGCTCAGCGTGAAATTTATCTTACATCGCTCTTACCTCTCTCAAAAGCCAAGGGGCTGTCATTTAACGTTTAGTTAATATTTGAATTTTCGTTAGGGAAAGGAAAGGTGTAGAACGAAATGAAAACTATGAAAAACTCGTAAAAGTATCTTCAATATCTTCATTCCTCATTTAATTAACTACAGTGGCGAGGAAAACCGGCCGAATGGCGAGTGATCATTTTACAATATTAGCAAGGGTCCCCGTGATAATAATATAATAATTTTATATGCCGACAGTATTCTGCATTTTCGACCACATAAAATATTTACTTATATATAGCCGATATATGAAAAAAGTTTCCAAGGCCAAAATTAAAAAACTAAAAATAAAAAATTATAATTTCAGCGAAGTCTAGGTGACATCGGCCTTTCATGGGAGTCTGGGACTCCAGCACTTCGATTTTTTTCATAAGTGTTAGGATTTCAAGCCGTTTCTTGAGGGCTAAGACCTCCTCGTCGAGGTCGGCAGCGGCAAGTAGTGTAGCACGTTGGCCTTTGTTGGATACTGCGGCAGTGTCCACGAGAACGCCAGTGTTTGCGAAAACAGCAGTGTCGACGGAAACGGCAGTGAAGCAGGGTTGCATTTGCTGTTTTACGAATATTATAAAATTAACGCTAGTCTCTAGCCCCTACAAACTTGCACTTTGTTATACCAGAATTAAATAGGCTATAAAACTGCATAGTCAAAAAATGTCTAAACATTCTTCTAAAAATTAAAAAAAATTGTTGCAATTTCTCTGAGTTTTTAAAACTTTTGTCTAATGTTTGAAACATTAGCTTACATGGTTTTGGTCATAGTATGAACTATAGTTTTATATAAAGTTAACGGAAAAAATTTAGTATGATAAACCCCGCTAATATTGCATAAAAATCACCATTCGACCGGTTTTGCTCGCCAGTGTATGTTTTTAGGGCGGGGGCGAAAAGAGACAGCGAAAACGTTAATTAATTAAACAAGCATCTGTAGTTTATTTCGTTAGTTACATACCTATGTACAAATATTACTAAATAAGTAGGTTTTTTTTATCTTCTTTGAGTCCCAAAAGTGTGAATTACTTGTGAATGACGATTTTTTTTTGGTCATATCAACTACACTTTTTAGGAGTAAGCAAACAAAATGTCCACGTTTATTAATTGGAATACCAAAACAACTTTTAAAAGTGGTTGAAATCAATACAAATCAACAATTAGTTAACTTCAGCAAAATTAGATCGGAGTGAGAACGAAATGGAACATTATTTTATTGGGAACGAATATGATTTGAAATTGTAGGATATAATATGGAATTGCAACCAAATGAAACGCATTGAAGTAGAGCATATGGGTGAGGATATAGATTACTATAAATAATATTGCTTTGCATCGTACCAGGCTCGATGGAATTTCGAAGTAGGAAGGGAAGAAGGGAACTTGAAAGTTTATAAGTGAATTGGTGGGGCTTACTACTTATGTGGCAATCGAACCGACTTCGCGGATTTGACACTGTGATAACTGAATTCGAAGTCCGACAACAAAGTAAACTCCCAAAAAGTAGAAACTCTACTTTCAGTTTTTTTAAGTTCAATTTGTTATTATAAACCAAAAAACTTAAAACCGTGTAGATAATCTCATTCATTTTTCATTTTATTTCTGACGAGTTTTTAACCACCTCTGGCTTGCACTTTTTGTTAACAAAATTAAGTGAGCTATTTAACTGAATTTTCAAGAATTTTCAACAATTTAAAACTCACACGTTATTATACTTGATTTATTTAGTTTGAATTTAAACTTTTTTGAATTTTATATTTAAATTTTGTACAATGTTTAACTTTAATTCCTGTGGTTGTTGTGTATAAAATACGTATGTATATTTTTGTAAAATTTAAAAAAAAAAATCATTTAATATGAATTGTTATTATTAAAAAAAAAAACCTACGGTAAATGCATATTTTATATATTTCGTATTTAAAAAAAATTTGCATTTTTTTCATATAAGCAAAAAGTTGTCATACTTTAATTCTTTTAATGCTGGTTTAGTTCATTTTTCTTTTTGTGGCTTTAAGTGAAGCTCTAAAATTTGTGTATGAATCAATTTTTTTCATGCAATAAATTGTGAAATTTTTTGTGTTTTGAAATTTTGATATAATTTAATTATTTAATTAATATTTTTATTTAAAGTTTTATTTTTTTGTTCATCAAAATACAAGTGAAGTATCATAATCTGAAACATTCCGTAAATTTTTTTTTTATCAAAAACTGTTGCTATCCATATTCAATATATTAATTACTTTTTCATATAGTATGTATGTATGTACGTAATTTTGATCGAATTCTTTGCTGACTCTACTTAAGTACTGAACTGCCTACATATCAAAAAGCAAAACGTAATTTCTTATCTAACTGTGTCTACAAATGTTTCGTGTGAAACACCAAATAAGTTTTAAAACTAAAAATTACTTTTCAAAAGCAAAACAAACAAAAAAACATGTGAATTTCGTAACAGCTCTATCGGTGCACCAAAATATTAATAAATTATGGGGGAGATAAAAATAAAAAGACAGTGAATCAGCATTTAAGTTACAAATACGAAAGCAATGTGTCAACCCCCACCCAAAAACAAGAAATGTATGAAATTTTGCTGCTATCAGTTCTTATCAGTTCGAATTGTTATCACTTTCTAAGCAATCAATTGTCAGTCCACTCTTCACACTTCACACTTAATAATTCTTCTTCTTTTTTTGCTTACTTATAGTTTTTCTATTTCGTCTACGACAGTAAAAGGCGTACCTTTGTTCGCCAGTGCCATTAAAAAAAAAAACATCAAGCAAATAAAACTTTGCTGACCCGAGCGCCTAATCAGTTGTAAAATTTTGCTATTAGCGTTATTGTGTAATTTGTGATAAGTTTAGTTGCTAAAGTGGTAGCGCTGGGACTCCACTACTGAAGTGAGCAAAACTTATCATCATTATTTTATTTTATTTCTAACACAAATAAGAAAATAGAAAAAAAACGCTATTAGTAAACTTTCATTTAACCGCCTAAAGCAATTAAGCAATATATCGGCTGACATTCAAGATAAGTAGACATAGCGTAGCAGCAAATGTTTTCACAAAAAGTACAACGAATTAAATTTTATTTGTTGAAAAAAAAAAAAAAAAAAACTTTCGTTCATCTTAAAAATATACTAATGTACATCGGTAGCCTCAACACAAAAAAAAAAAAAAAAAAAAAAAAACGTTGCGGGATTTCCTCTGTAACTCTTTACCGTATTTATTATATTTTTGGTATTTCGAAAAATATTAACATTTATGTTAGCTGGATCGATTTTGAAAATGTCTCCAAAAGTTGAGTTTTTTTATAAATAAAAATATTTTTTTAATACAAATTCTTTTAAAAATATATTTTACAAAATCACTTATGATATGCAGTGATAAAGCAGTGTAAGCTCAAAATATCTGCTTAAGAATATTTAAACATTTGTTCAACGGAATCAAGGATATGCGAAAAAAAATAATATTTATGTAAAAAAAAGGAGAAAAATTGCTCTTTCATCGATCGATAGTCAAATTCAACAGCAAAAGTTTCAATATTATGGTTGCATCCTACTGTACCCATTCTGCAAAAAAAAAAAACAAAATAATAATAATAAATAAGTTTGACACTCTATGGTTTTTCGAAAATGCTTGATTAAAGAAAAATATTTTTATAAACTGTTCAGTACTTTTAGAGCCAAAGCGTGGCAAACATTCTACATATAATCAATTTCTTATTGTAGTATAGAACGGAAGATTTGCTCTGTACCGCCGGTAGCACGTAACAAAAACGGCAAACGATTGTGGTACTCGTATATAAAAGAAATGCTATTCGCCGAACGACTAATTAAATTTCACAGCAATCATTTACTAAACGTTTGCTGAATGCGACCTTGGTAATCAATTGCCTACTAATTTTTTCTTTTATTTTTTAAAGAAAAATAAAAACAAGAAATTGTATCCAAATTTGTTTTCCTTTCACAAAGATTCCACAACAAACACTTAAATTTAAGTGTAGTAAATTTTTAATCAAAGTGTTAATAGTTTTTAATATCGTTTTGAAATGCAATGCTTAGGTACTGATTAAATTTTAAAGCCGAGTTTCAGTTAGCGGTAGACCGTTTTTAACAATAACTATCGATTTCTAAACCAGAAAGCAGCTGCGATAAATGCTTGCTATCGATTCTCGCCGTAATCATTGTAAACAAATCTTTATACTATGTACAGTGCAGGAAAAAAGTATTTACACAGTAAATTTTTCTTTTGTATATTAATGATGTTTTTTGTGCTAGAATTTTTTTTTATATCATTGATATATTTTTCGAGCTTTTTATGTAGAAAGTATTGGAAAATGCTATAATTTCTAGCAGTCAAATTGCTAGAAATTATAGCTGATATTTCGGAGAGCAACACAGCTTCCCATCAGATGTCTTTCTAGACTCAGCAGGGGTTTGAATTAGTAACCTCAGACTTGACAGGCAAGTACGCAGCCAGTGAACCAATGCGGACCAAATATGAAAGTAGAAAAAACTGATATAAATTCCGCCGAAATATGGTTCATGCTATAACAAAAAGCAATAAGTCAAAATTTCACACTTTGTAAAAAATTAAAAAAAAACTTCAGTAAGTTATAAAAATGTTATACAAATTGTAAAATTTTTCATTCGAAATATTTTTTAAATGGTAGGGTTGTGCAGTGTTTGGCCTAGCAATTTTAGTATAATAAAGTTCAAATTTTAAGTTACTGCAAATGTCCGATAATTTTAGAGATTTTTTTTTTGTTTTTGCATTTTTTTCGCATATAAAAAAAAAATTTGTTCATGCGTTGTTTTATTACTTAAATTCGAACTAAAAACTTTAAAATTTTGTATGACATTTTTTTTTTAATTTACTGAAATTTTGTACAAATTTTGAAATTCCGACTTACGTAGTTTTGGTTCTAGAATGTGCCACATTTTGATAAAAAAAATTAACGAAAAAGTTGATGTGCCAATACTTTTTTCCCGCACTGTATATTTATATTCACTTCAAAACGCTTTATAAATTAATATCACAATTTCCACTCAATAGCTTTTGACAAATGCGGTCGGATCGACATACACCACATTTTCCGCCTAACACCCCTCACATACTTTAATGTCAACACAATAGACTAATAGAAATGTGGATTTTTATGTCGCTTTAATTCATAACAATTGATGATGACACTGACCTGTCACACTAGAGCGCACCGCATACCATCCACATGGATCCATACTATGTAGTATCTACGAGTATATTGGCATAATGCTATTTTTAAATTAAAAGTTTATACACCCCATAATATAATATGCACGGTACGTAGTATTTAGTTATTTAATTTTACATTTGTATGAGTATTTCACCACCCTACACAACAATAGTGGTTAGTGGTAATTGGATCGGTTAGCTGTTGTTATAATAACATAGGCTCATGAAAAAAATATGTATGTGCATACGTTAAGTCAAACAGCTGTCATCCATTGTACTACACAGACAAATATGCTGCGCTTTGTTTGCCCCTTTATTGATTTGAGCGAAACACAAAAACAACTTGTTAAAAGGTTGATTGAAGAGCAATGAAATCAGTTATGAAAATACTCGTAACGCGAAAAATAACAGAAATATGAATCAACTTTGTGGTTGGTTTGTTTTTTTTTTTTTTTTTTTTTTTTTTTGTATGATTACAATGACGCCTTTTGAAGGCACATTCTGTCGCTTTGTCGCGGGTGGAACGAATTGTTATTTCTTTCGTATACAAATCGCGCGCTCAGAACAAAAACGGCTAATATCAGTGGTAAATTTCATAAGCTCTCGTCGGTTTTTGCTCTGGGCTCATCTTTTGGAATTAATGAAGAACAAGCACCCATTCGTTTAATTTCATTTCAAACAATTTTGAAGAGTAATCCATAGTTTTTTTTTAAGGTTTTAGGTCGCGCAGGATTTTGTATATTTTATTCTATAGACGTAGTTAGGACTAAAAGTCTCTGGCATGAACTACAAAATGAATAGCATATCGCAAACTAATATTATTATTTTTCAATATCATCTCAAAACGCTGAAAATAAATTATTGGTACTTGACTCAAAAACAATTAATAGCTCACCTTTCACAGCGTTTTAGTTAAAAATTCTGCACTCTTAATACTCTAAATACTCTGAGTATCATGAAAATGTCCCAAAACAGCTGAGTTCATTTTATCATCAATATTAAATTTTTCCCCTGCAAGTCGGATTTCAATTTAAAGAATAAATAACAGTTGATTGGAACAAATCTGTGTAATAAAATAAAATATTTATATAGTTTTTGTTGTGGCTAGGTAACGAAAAGTCCAATAATTTAATGACATTGAAGTTTTGTATCTCTGAAAAATCTAACCTGGGTAGGATAGGCATTTGTTGACCTTACTACGTTCAACTTGGGTTCACAAAAATAGTAACGCAGCGAAGTGGCAGTTTAAAATTCTTTTATTTAATTTTAATTATTTTTTATATAAAAATATATTTCACTCTCTAAATTAAACCAAATAAATAAAAGTTTCAAACAAACTTCACAAAAGTTAACAAATTTGCCATAAATTTCATTAAAATTTGTAATTTTTTATTTTGAATAAAAAAGAAAATCTAGTACGTAATTTTATTTTTATAATATCTTATTTTAATTTTTTATAATATTTAATTTTAGTATAACAAGGTGCACGTTTAAATTAGATGGAAATTTGCGTTGATTTTTTTCATTTTTTTTTTGCTGAGAATTAATAAAATAAATAAAAAACAAAAAATTGTTATCAAAACTTAAAAAATTTAGATCCGAATTTTTAGCAAATTTTTGTAACGAATAAAAATAAAGTTCGTTCTATAACAAAAAAAATCCTTCTACTAAATTTATGAAAATCATTAAGTGATTCTCAGCAAATTAAAAAAAAAAAATAAAAATTTTTTGATCAGAATTTTCACAAATTTTTTTTATTTTTTAGTAAATTGAAATGGAATTTTGAGTAAAATTAGTTGAATTCCTCACATGGTTTGAATCTTAAATTTAAACTTTTTTGGTTATAGAATGAACTGTATTTTTATAAAAAAGAAATTTGTTAAAATTAAATAATGAAAAATAAATATTAAGACCCTGTCAATATCTTGCTTGTGCCGTTATAATTATGAAATGGGATATTTTCAGTTGTCTATAATATTTCAAAATCGAGGCAACTTGTCAACTTTACTAACTCGAAAACTGAACTTCATTTACTGCATAAAATCAAGTGTTTATCTTATTTTTTTCTTGCGAAAATGGCGGTGGTGGAAAAAATTAATAGAGACACGACGTTGTTTTGACAAGTTTTAGCGTTTTATTTTTTCTTTATTCAATTTTTAATTTTTTAAAAATAAAAATTAAGTTCATTCCCAGACGAAAAAAATTTGTTATTTGAATATTTGGATTTTTTTATGCGGCAGAAAATGCGCAGACCCTCATTAAAAACAACAAAAAATAAGTTCGAGCTACACAAAACTTGCCCATGCGAGTTGGCGTCGTCGGCACTTCTCATATTGTCAAGATGAAAATTTATAAACTATACGATGAGTCTACCTTAAGACCTTTCTCCAGAGGAGTAAGTTATGAAAAAATTCTGGATATTCTCCGCACGATACCAATCACCTATTCACATGCACTCTCAAACCCACTCATCTAACCCCCTTCTCCCTCTGGTCCAACCCTGTCGAAACTGCACGTTTCCTGGGCCTCCCCCTAGATGAGTTTGACGACAACGGCCATGGGTGAATCCGCTCTTTATGGGTTGTGATAACTGCTACAACAACAACAACGATGAAAAAATTATCTAATAACTTCTTCAACTTCAGCAAATACAATACTTTTTCACGATTTCCATGCCAATTTGCAGGTGGGTTCTTGAGTCTACCAACCATTGGTGTTTACATTTGCTATACACACATACATACATATGGACATGTAGTGAATATGTATGTAATATGTGTGTATATGTGCAGTTTATTACGGCTCTCTACTGTATTTTTTTTTTTTTGGGCGATTCTTGCTATTATCAGCATTTTATCGGTTGTTGTTTCAATTGTCGTTGTTATTTTTAATTAGACTTTGTTTTGCTTTTCATTGCTATCGCTTTTTTTTTTGTTTTTATTTTTTATTTTTGTATAGTATGCCTGTTTTGCTTGCTTGCTTTCGAAACCAGCTAAGCAGTGCAATAAATTGTGCAAAGAACATTATGAAAAAAAAAGAAAAAAAAACTTAGCGACAACAAAAATCAATATCACATCGACACTAACCAAACAAGAATGACATAGAAAACAATTGTGGCAATACATTCCACATTTAATGCAAACACGTATGGTATTAAATAATTTAGTTTTTTTTTTTTTTGTTTTTTGTTATATGGTCATAGTTTGTGCATATCTTGTTTCTAAAAATTGAACATGTTTTTTTTTCTTGTATATTGAGTAAATAAAATTCTTATCTCGATGCGAACTGGTCTGGTTTGTGTAAAAAATAAGTAAGTGAATTGAGGCTGTTGTTGTGCAAATTGTGTTTGCTTTTTTTTGCTACCTCCGCTCAGCTTTTAATTAGAAAAAATATAGCTGACTTTTAGTCGAGCAAAGTACCTCAAGCTCAGCCTAAATTAAATTTTTAAATATTCAAACTAATATTTTCTCAACAGTAGTCATATCCTGCACTTTCTCCACAAAAAATACTGCATGTATGCGTTACGTCATTACAACGATTAAATCGTCAGCGTCACTCTGAAATTTGCCATGGTTTAAGGGAGTAAAATTTCGAATAAAACGTTATGAAAAAAGCATGAGCGATTAAAAGAAAAAAAAAAAACTCACACAATATGTCAGTCATCCTCGCTTTATTTATGGAGAAGATGTGAGGTGGAGAAAAGGCTTATATGTATGAATAATTTTTATCGGGGTTGAAATATCGCTAAATGCGAACAGTCAGAAATTTGCTTGTATATGGTAATTATCGACAGCGATTCGCAAAAAATCAACAACAAAGAGTGTGCAAGATTTTTTGTTTTTGTTTTTTTTTTTGTCTGAATATTGTGTTATTTTTGTACACGCATTTGCATATATTTGGTTAGCGGGCTTGGGTGCTATACTATATGAGTCATTTGGTGTGAAATATGAGAGCAGTAGAAACTGTAAGCCATGTCAATGGAAATAGCAAAATCAATGATGTTTCGGAAAAAGTATCAATACATATTGAGTGCAAAAAGAAAAAAAAAAACAAAGAAATTTATGTAGGTACATACATATTTTTTTTTTTGTATTAAAAGGGTGCTGAAAGGAGATCACATACGCTGGTGTGAAAAATAATAGAAACGCATTTTTTTTTGCGATTTTTCTTTTCTTTTTAATTTCCAATTTTTTTTTTTTTTAATAAAAAATTTACACCTCTGACAAAGATAATATTAGTCCGAATTATCAACTTTATTGAAAATGAAAAAAGTAACTTAAAGAATTTTTATAAAAATTATAATTTTAAAAATAATCTGCAGTTCGAAAGTAGTTCATAAATCAGTTTAATTTTTGAAATTTTTATTTTTGTTTAAGTTGAGGTGCATTTTCGTACGTATAAAAAAAAATCGAACATTCAGATAGTTTTCTTTTTTTATCAGAAAACGAACTATATTTTTATAAAAAAATTATTCTATTCTATTTTTTTCCTATCAGTGGCATATTCGAAAAAGAAGCACTTAATTTTATGCGGTTAAGAGAGTTTAGTTTTCAAGACACCAACTATTTTTTTTAATCAAAAATAACGAAAAGCGTTTAAATCAAGATTTCAAAACAAAAAAAAAAACTAAATAAAAATTTTGTCTCAAAATTAAACAAATTTTAATCAGAATTAAAAAAATGAGTTTTGCGGTTTTATAGCCCATTAAATTACAAAGGATAAGTTTTAAGTAGCTAAAAATTGCCATTGATTTTTAGCAATTATTTTTGCCGACGCTCTTCCGCAATTTCTTCCATATAACGCATGCTCCAAAATTGTTTATGTGGAACAAACCGTCCGTGTTTTCTAATTTTTTAAACTATTACTTTATTTAGTGTATTTTTGCTGTCCTTTTCTGAATTGGAAAGTTATCCATTTGAAAATTATTCTTAGGTACTTTACTTTCGCATCGATCACTAAATCAAAATTTAAAAAAAATTAAGAAAAACTCGTAAAAAACAAAACACATCAATAGTTTTTACGAGTGTTACTTTTTTATTTTAATTTTCTGATTGTTGCGAAAGAATAAACGTTCTAAGTGTTTACTAAATTTATTGTTTGTTTTTGCAAATTGGTTTAAATTTCTATCTATTTCCCTTCATTCCTTTTAAAATTGAATGTTGTTATTTTTTCAATTTGTAATACTATTTCCCCCCCCGCCCTATCTTGTGCAATTAAGGTTTATTTTATTTGTACAGTTAGATTAAATTAAAATTGTTTGTAAGAACTAGATTTAAAAGTTATAATTTATTTAATTTTTATTTAATTTATTTAATTTTTGCATTATAAACATTTTTTATTATTTATATTTTCTAACCATTTATTGTTAATGTTTAATTTAATTTTGAAAAATAGTTTTTTTTTGGCTTACTTTACCTCGTTTGTATTTAATTTAATTATAATAATTACTTTACTTTTAATTTTTATTTTATTGAATTTTTTTTTACAGTTTAGTCCCATTTTCTAGCCGTATTTTATAATTTTTTTTTATACTAATCTTTACAGCTATTTACTCTGTCTATTGACTCATCCATATTACAATTCATTCTATTAAATTTTTACAATATTTTCCTTTTGTTTCCCGTTTACAGATGGTTTTTCACCAACAACAACAACAACACCAAACAGAGACTTATCCGCGGCCGCTTCCAAGTCCGGAATTCAAGTAGCAACCGCAACAACAACAACCAAAGTGAGCAAACTAACAGCTAGTCAGCAGCAACAACAACAACAACAGGAGTACGAACAACTCCATCAATTCCAACAAAAGCATGCAACGGTAATCACAGCTGAGCAACAGCAGAAGAAGAATAGTCTGAATATGAAAATGCCAACGGCAACAGCCGCAGCAGGCGCAACATCTCCCACTGCTCCAACCGCCACCGCAGTCGATGGAGCTACAATTGTTTCACCAACACCACGCGCAGCCAAACGCAACTCACCAACATGCAGCAACAATAGTTCGCCAACAAAAGAAAAGTCTGAAAGAATTCTACTCGGGGGTCATTATACGCCACAGCCGAACAGAGAACGCCGTGAGAGTGGCGGTGATCGTAAAGATTGGGATACACACCGACAATTAATGTCGCCAACAACACCAACAACATCAGCAGTATCGAGTGGTTTTACAACAATAACACCACTACACAAATCACCAACAGCAGGAACGGTGCCGATACCGAAGCAAAGATCAGCATACTCGCCGGCAAAGAATTCTTCTTCAGCTGCTGCCAAAGAATCCATTTTAGGCAGCATAAATCAGCAAGTGAGCGAGCAGAGAGTTAGCAGCGGCACATCGACGACAGCAACTCGTCTAACAGGTACAACTGGGATAGCGGCGGCCGAAGTGGCGAGAGAGGAGGATCAGCAGAACACAGCTGGTGGTGATGGTGGTGGTGGTGCCATCGATGGTACCAACACCAATTTGTTCGCCGATACAGCTGTTGCGGCTTATGCTATTGGGGCTGGCAGTGGCCATGGCGATGGCGAAGAATCTACGTATACCGAAAAGCAGGAAAATGAAACTACAACACGTAAAGCGTCAACCGCAGAGAGTAGTGGAACGTATGCAGCGACAGGCAGGCAAATGCCATCCACATTGCAGGCTACAACGGCTGGCTCGCCAACTAGAGCGAACATGAGCGCCGCAGTGGCAGTGACGCCTCTATCGCCGTCGTTAGTCGCTGCACAAGCAACTCAGTCTCAGCTATCGCAACAGTTTCATTCGAAGAACGAGCGCGAACAGACGTATACGGAAAAGCGCGGTTCGTTATCGTCGCCGTCGACCGGGAACAATAGTTTTACATCTACTACAAAAAAAGAAAAGACCACATCGGCTAGTAGCAGTGACAACAGTGGTGGTTTGACGAGCACCAATAATAATTATAGCGCCTCGTCCAGCACGTACTCACCATCCAATTACGTGATCCCACCGCTGGCTGGTAATAGCGGCGCTGCAGCTGGAAGTGGCAGCGTTAAAATTTCTTCGAAACTACACAACAATCAATTCATAAAGAACCAACAGCAACAGCATCAACAATTGCAGCAGACTGGCACACAATCGAGCGCTGCTACACAATCAAATATAACAGCGCGTTATCTAAAATACAAATCGCACGCATCGCATGCGCAGGAATCGGCAGGCGGTTGTGAAACCGGTTTGTCAGCAAGTGCCAACACAAACGGCGGCAGCAACAGTAATTACTCTGGTTTGCCGGGCACTTATTCGCCAACAAAATCGTTTGTGGCACCCACTGCAAGCGCTATTAAAAAGAAAATGGTAGCTGTGCAAGAGATGAAGAAGACTACACAGCCGAGCGGCAATCATCCGCATCGCACACATCACAATCAACAGATGATAGGCGCCGGCGTCGGTAGCCGCGCACACCCACCCAGCCAAGCGGATGAGGTGAACTTCGATCCGGCCGAGGACCTCAGCTATGGACCGGGTATAGTGTCCAAGTTGCGTTGTCGCTACCTCAGCCTTGCTTTCCGCGAATCCATGGAAAAGGAGCGTCATTGTTTGGACAATATGCGACGCGCCACAAGTCTCAACAATCTACTTGATCGTGATGATCAACCAGATGATGATGATGAGGCTGACGATGAGCTGGATGGCGGTGAAGCCATCGATGTGGAAGTGCATGAAGAGGAAGAATGTGTTCAGCTGCGCGCTGATACAGATACAATTGGAAACTCTGAGCGCAAATTCAAAACTCAGGGTGGCATATTGAAACACAACACTGACGCTACTGCGCCGGAAAATATCAAAAAAACTACAACGTTTCAAAAAAATGCCGGCACCTTTGCCTCGAACGGCACGCGATTGTTTAATTCGGCACCGTCTGGTGGCACAGGCGGTACGGTAAACGCCGGCAATAACGTTGCGCCAGATACGCCGCGTTCGCGTCATGTGAAACGCGGTAATGATTCGTTAAAACGGGCGCGTTCCGTCGAAGCGCTACTCTGCGAACGTTCGCCCTGGCAATACGTGGCGCTCAATCGTACCAGCTATCAGCCACAACGTGCGCCTTATGCGCCATCGCAGCCGACCTGTGTCACTATTGAGGATAAGATAAATAACGCGCGTAGTCGTCTAATACTCGGCACGGATATAATGCCACCGAAACGATTGACCTCAGTGATTGATGACACAGAAAGACCACCACCGGATTTGGTCAAGCAAACGTTGAAGAAGTTTGAAGCCACCGCCAATAGGCGGGGACGCGGACCGAAACGCACGAACGGCACCGGCGAGGTCGCCAGCAAAGTGGCTACGTACAAGACAATCATTAAGGAGAACAAGCCTGCAATTGTGTTTCCCAAACCACCGCTCAGCCCTACCAAGAAGTTGAATACGTTGCTGGCAAAGCCGGTAGCTAAGCCAGTAGTAGGCGCGACAGATTTGCTTAGTAGTCCGCTAGGTCGCAAAACTGCTGCCAACGCGGGCGTTTCGAATGTCACGACACCGACTGGAAAGGCGTCAGCGAACTCCAATGTTGCTGCGGTAGCTGCAGTGCTGGCTAATAGTAGCAGCGCAGCTAGCGGCTTATCAGAGCACTCGCCCGATATAATTCCAAGACATAAGCTTTTGAAGGAAAAGAGCGGTGTTGTCGATTCGCCAGTGACAGCTTTAACGAAAAAGCTCGAAAAGCTGCGCATTGACGCTGTGGATAAGCAACAGCAGCAACAACAACAAACAAACGAGACAAAACAGCCAGCACAGTTGAATAAGCAGCCACTTTCGGCACTCGAAGTAGTAGGAAATAGCGACAACGAATTCGTCAATAATAGCGAGTTGAACAACGATGACAACAACACAAGCAACAAGCTCGTGGGTGGCGTTGGCGAGGGTGTAGCGGCTGGCCATAGTGACGCAGCCCTCGAAGGCAACGAAACAACCAACAACAGGCCAGCGAAACAGCATAATGATCGTGCTGGTACTAGTGCTGGCTTTGTTGGCGAGTCAGTCGTAGAACACGATTCAGTGCAAGCAGGAACTGCCGCAATTAGTAGTGATCTTAGCGACGACGACGACGGACCGTTTGGTATAGCCGCCGCCGCACCCACCACAAAACGTATAACGCGCACAGCACTCGATAATATCGCACGCGCGGGCACCACACAACAATTCAAATTCGCTGGCAGTGGACAAGCGCAAAAATCGAAACAGCAAATAAATTTCAACACCGATATACCCACCTCGGTATTGAACGCTGCACCAGGCAAGCAAATCGGTGTCATACGCCCGCTACCCACCACTTCAGCGGCGCAACAGGCCGCCAATGTGAACAACGCTAACTCCAGCATCTCCAATCAACAGCAATTGCTGCAACAACATATGGAAGCACTGAAGCAAAATAACGTTTACAACAACTCGTCGCCATCATCAACACCAACAACAGTAACACATTCAGCAATTTACCACAGCACACCGCAGCTGACGAGCCGCGAAATCGAAAAGAATCGCATAAATGAAATGAAGAAAACGGTCGCTTTAGCGGATGGCGGCGGTCCAACGGTAGCGACTGTAGTCAGCGCCAATGCCAACTCGCCTGCCGCCAATGCTAGTCTAAATACCGTGATAAATACCAATGCGCCCGGCCACAAGTCCAGCGGTGCCGGTGCAGCCTCATCATCGCCAATAGTTGGCGGCGGTAGCTCGAGCACTTCCGGTTTCAGTGAGCTGGATACGGCAGCGCAAGGCGTCAATAATAGCCCCTTATGGGCGCTACGCATTAAACGACAGACACCAAGCGCTACACAGGAGAACACATCAATGGTATTCAACTTCTCCAATCGCAAAGAGGTGCCCGATTATATCGAGAATGATGGGGTGATCTTTCGCAGAAAACGTGAATTACCCAAGGTGAGTGTACTCAATACTTAAAAGAGTGTTGTCGAAGGGAAGGGAAGGGAAGGGTAGAGAAAAGTGAGGAAGAGAGTTGATAGAAATGAATGAAGTAGAAGTGAAGTTGTTGGCAAAGAAAGAAACTAAACTGAATGAAAAAGTAAAAGAATTGACGTGTAAAGTGAAGAAAAAGAGCGAAGTTTGCAAAAGAAACGAAGTGTGTGGTGTGTGAGAGTTAAGTCTATGTGAAAGTCATAACGAACAAAAAAAAAAATCTGTACCTATATAAAATAATACATACCTACCAGATATAAAATATAAATAGCAACAGCAGTAATAAACAACAACAAACACACAAATAAAGATAGTGCGCTGCAACAGAACGTGCATTAAAAGCGAAACAGTGAAGTGAACTCCGCAAATAAAGTGAAGTTATACGCTGGATAAAAGACAACATGTAGCAGTATGTGTATGTGTTTTGTGCTTGTATGCAGGTGTGTGTGTATTTGGAATAACGAATAGCACACGCGCTTAACCCATACTTGCTTGTGAAAAAGTGACGGCTAATTGGGCCTCATTGGCATTGCTCATCTTAGTGTTTGTGGGGTGGATAGAAAGGCGGATAAAAAGAGAATTTTCAAAGCGTTAACGCAGACAAAGAGTGATGATAAAAACCAAGTGGTTTAGTAATCTTTAATAAACAAAACGCCAAAATAATTATTGCCTAAAAAGTTGACCTGTTAAAAGTGGAAAAGATCCTATATTGCTTTGCTTCTACTGCCACTACTTATTCTTCTACTTCTATTTTGCCTACATAGGTACCTTGAGATTTCTACTAAATGTAAGTTGATTAGATAGGAGTTGTGGTATTTTTATTCAAAATCAATGTGCCATTTAGTTATTTATTCAGTAATGTCTCACACCAATTCAGAGCAGACATTTGAGATTAATATATAATAAAAATACCAGAATCTTAGTACATATTATTGAAATGAAAACAGTTCAATATAAATTTAGATTATTACCTAAGAGATCATTTAAATTGCTTATTTATATTGAAAATCAATTAAAGCATTCCATAAACGGACACTGATTCCTACCTACTTTTTGTCCGCCTAAGACAGATGCCCGCTTATTGGAATGTCGAAACAAATTATTATAAAATAAATTTTAAATAGAATTAATTCTTTAATAGACGAAAAGACATAAAATAAAAATAAAAAATGTCCACTTATTAGAGCTTCGCGTCCGAGTATAGGAGAGTATTTTCTTTAAAAAAATAAACCAAAAATTGTTCGATCCCAAGAATAAGTACACTAATGAGACTCTCCTTAAAATGCTGTAATTCTATACTCATTTTAGTCAACATCTGATGATTTCTTGCAATCACTTTACGAAAATGGCGTGACTGAGTCCGAATAACGAGCAACGTATACGTTCAAAGTATATGCTACATTCGTACTACTATTGATTCGGTGATAACTTTTTCGTAGATTTCACCAAAATTCGGACTGATGGATTCAGTGATAACTCCGAATAAAACAATATAAAATTCTTGTCACATTTTTGCCTATCGTTTCCTAAAAAATATACACGATCTTTAGTCCATATGCTAAACCATTTCATTTAAACTTTGCGCAATTATGTGAACGTACTACATAACTTTTCGGAAATCTGTAACTTTTCATTCCAATTTTAACCTTACGTGACTATCAAGCAGATTGGCATCACCTTTCATGTGAATCTTTAAGGTTTTGGCATTTCTTCAGTGACAACTTTCATTTCGAGACAGTAGTATCTTTTTTTTTTTTACTTTCAGAAGTGCGTTTTAAGCTTCAAATGACCTACAGCCTAGCAAATCGATGTAACGTGCTAAAACATGTTCGCTATTTTTTCAAACAAAATATAGTTAATTAACAATTTAAGTCCAGATTTCAAAACTTCACAAAAATTTAGCAATTTAAAAAAAATGCATCAAAATTCCAAATTTTTTAATCAGTTTTTTTCGATGGTTGTGAGTTCTATTTCTCATTGTTCATGAAATATACGCGGAAAACTCTTCACTTACATTGATCTCCAATCGGTCGTTGGGTCAATTGAGTCATCCCTTATTTGCTCGCCATTCAACAGCTGACCTTCGCAGTCATACACCGGACAAATGTTTGCAATTAGTCAACTGTTGTAATATGTACGAGTACTGCACATGAGTCATCTGTTTATTCTACATAAATACAAACTTTTACTGCTTGCAACATTCATCGAGGGTTAACGCTCGTATTTTATTTTATCACACACTTCGATTTGTTGCTGTATGGCGAATAAAGGAGGTCTTAAAATGCAAGCGAAATGTAGCGTATCCCTTCTTTCCTTAAACGCTACCTTGTCAGGGCTGCTTATTTGATTCTTTCATTATTTATACATTGCATGCCATAACTATAGCACCACCACTCAAATTCACAAGTTTTGACCATGTGTTTTTTATTTTATTTAAATAATTAAAATTTTCACAAGTTTTAAAAATTTTCAGTTCGAATTTCTAGAAAAAATTCGGGTATGCTGTTGCCCATTAAATCTTAGTGTAGTAAAGTGCAAATTTCAAGTGGCTAAAAAGTGCCGTTTTGACTATTTGCTCTTCTTTATTTAATTTTAATAATTAAAATTCACACAAGATTTTAAAATTTTCAGTTCGAATATCTAGAAAAAATTCGGGTATGTTGTTGTTGCCCATTAAATCTTAGTATAGTAAAGTGCAAATTTCAAGTGGCTAAAAAGTGCCGTTGAGTTTTGACAATTTTTTTTACTGACGCCGTTTTTCTATACACAAAATTCCGAGCATGCATTATATGAACGAATTTGTGGAAGAGTGTTTGCAAAAAAATATCAAAAATCAACGGTAATTTGTAGCTACTTCAAACTTGTACTTTGTTATTAAAATTGAATGGGCTATAAAACTGCATACCCAAATTTTTCCCCCCGAAAATTATAAATAAAATTTTATAATGTTGTGTAAAGTTTTCTGAATTTTGTCACCCCCTTTTGAAATAGTTTCGAACTTGGATTTAACAGATGTTAGTTGTAAAATTACTAATATTTTTATTTAAAAAAGTAATTAAAATTAAATAAAGAAAAATAAATAGCTAAACTTGTGAATTTGTGTGGTAGTGCTATAGTTATGATATGCACCATATATGTATGTATGTATGTACATACATACGTTTGTACTTTCCTCACCTCCCTTCTTTTTACACTTGTGTATTATAAGGCTTAAATGGTCTGCTTTCCGGAGAGGTAGAGGTAAGTAAATCGACATTTATGTTGTTTACCTTGAACGGAAGGAAAATACTCAGCGTGGAAAGGTACTCGTACTTTAGCTGCATATTCCATGTACTATGTGCGGGTCGCGTGGCTTGCTGTTTACTTACATGTGTTTTTTTTTTAACCAACATATTTTTATTATTATTTCCTTATATACGCAAGACAAAGAAACGCAAATTGCCGTGTTGGAAAAAAAATCAAGTGTTTCTTCCTGTTCTGCTAAATTTTTTTCTGTGGCTAGCATTTATTTTTTATTTTTTGTTTGTTTGACTACGTGCAACGAATAGCCAAATAGGCAAGACATCGACGTAGTACATACACTTCGTTGCAAATTATAAGTTTACCATATATTGACAAATTTAATAATTTATGATAAATTTAATAAATATTCATTAAAACTTCATTTGTTTTTATTTTGGATATGTTTTTTTTTTTGAGTAAGCAAAAACCATAACCTTTGTTAAAAACTACAAAAAATTTAATCCAAAATTTTAGAATAGTTTGAGTACGCTAAAATGTTTGCAAATTACAAGTAGCCATTGATTTTTTGAGATTTTTTCTTGCCGAAACAGTTTTTTCATATAAAAATAAATGTTAACGTTATATGAAGCAAATGTGATGGGGAAAAATTATTAAAAATCAACAGCAATATGTACCCTTTTCATACTTGATTTTGTTTTTATTTGAAATTTTGATAAAGTATGCATTTTGTACCTCAACAAATTTCAGTACAGTAAAGTGAAAGTTTTAAGTAGCTAGGGATTACCGTTGATTTTTAAGATTTTTTCTTGCCGAGGGTGTGTTGAAAATATTTTTTTATATAATATGGCAATAAATGTGACAAAAAAAATTTACTTCAAATTTGAACTTTAATGTACTGAAATACTTCTATAAAATTGCATACAAAAGTTTTTTTTTAAGTTTGAAATTTTGATGAAAATTTTGTTAACTTGAAATTTGGGTTTATATGGTTATGTTAGAAAATGGATTGTATTTTAATTGAAAAGTAGCGGAAATTAAATAAAAGAAATATGAATTTAAAAAATATGGTCTTATATTGTGGAACCGAGTGTACGTGTACATATGTACATATTTGCGAATAATCTAAAATATAAGTAGGTCGCGAAAATGCTTATGAGCCGCTGTGCAATTCTGCATATCATACATATTTTTATTTTGATTATAGGATTTATATTTTTCAAAAATTATTAGTGGTATTCACAACAATTTCGTTACTATGGTGGTTCGTTAGTTTGATGTTCGTATTTTTGGCTTATATCTGTTATGTCAAGCGCAGATTCGAAACAACTGATTTGCAGCAGCTTTCTTATAACCAAATACCAAAAAGTTGACTTTTAATTTTCAACTAAAAAAGTGACGTGCTCTACATGAATACCCCTTTTATTGTAATTTTTGTATGCAGAGTAGCTAATGTGCTACTAGATACTTATCAGCACTTATTTATTGTTTTTTTTTATCATCAACAATGCAGCGCTGTGGCCCTTATCAGGTTTGTGGTTTCGTAAAAAAATTATAAACGTAGCGCAAATAAACCCAATACTCACCACAAATTCCAACAGACTTAATATTTACATATATTTGGGTGCATGAATTTTTTATACAAATATTTCTTTTTTTTTATCTGCATATTTTTGAGTACACACGGATTTTTTGTGCTTAATACCTTGATAGATTTGCATGGCCACCTTAATACCTCTGTGGCGTCGAAAGTATCGCATTTATTTTTATTTGCTTTAGAAAATGCGCGAAAATTACTGCTTAAAACAATGAAATACGCGAAAAATATGCGCGTAATTTCTTGAAATGGTAATTTTTTTATTGCCGCAATAATTTGATTAAAAAAAATGCTATTGCTTAACTCAATTCGTCACCTTTTTTCTTGTGAAATGCCTAGCTATATCAATGAAATCGAAAATTGTTTTTGTTTATGCTTTCTCAATTTTCATTACTTAGTCATTTTTGTTTTATCACACTTAATTGGTCAGCCGCAGTCGCCGTTGTTCTCTCGGTTTTTGGAAGTGTTAATTATGAGCTGATCTCGTTCCTGTTGAAGCAGAAAGGATTTAAGCCCGAGAAAATGTTTTTTTTTTTTTTTTTTTTTTAAATAAATGTGCTACATATAGTATTTCTTATTTTTTCCTATAATATTCTATTATTACTAATCTTCTTCAGTTTTCTCTGCTCAATTTTGTGATTTCCCTTGCAAGCGATCATTTTTCTCTTCTTTATTTTCATTCGAAATCAATTTCATCTGAGTTTTTATTTACGCAAACATCTGGTAAACGTCATTCACTCAATCATTAATTACCCGCACGTACAATTTGATTTTAACTGATCCTCAGCTGTTTTATTAAAGATTGAAGATTTTAGAACATCTGTTGATATTTTATCATCTACATATGTACACTGTTTGCCATTACCGCGCACTTTTATTCCACATTTTGGATTTTGCTATCATTTTATTGACTGTTTTAATTGATCGTGCCGTGATATGTGGTTCGTCAATCAACATGACTATTTCTTTTTTTTTTTTTTCAATGAGCATAATTTTTCCGCTGAGACATCGGCCTCAGAATGCAACACTCTCATGTCTCGGAGTGCAACACTCTAATGTCATACGATCAATTAGAGAAAGCTGTTTATCCACTCGTTAATCAGCCCTATCACTGAATCCTTCGTAGCACATTTTTCGGAGATTTTACGAAAATGTCATGGGTGAGTCCTCAGGGATACCCCCGAAAATCACTGATTTGGAGTGCTTTTGCAATAAATACTTTGGTTTTTTTTCTTACCAAGAAAGTTGTTTTTCGAATAATAGTCGCCATATTATTCTGATGGCATTTACGTTGGAGAAAATTGAGTTGCCACATCTGTAAAATTTCACACAAATTTAATTAATAAAAAAACTTAATGGTATTTCACTGAGAATGTATGAACAAATTTTCAACAGAAAAAAATTAGTTTAAGATTGCCACCTTTCGGAAAAAATTAAAAAAAAAATATATATTTAAATTTTATTTATACAAGTAATCCACGGATATTAAACGAAAATAGGAAAATTGGTGTTGCCTGATACCTAAGATATCAACAAAAAATTTGCTTAAGTGAAGCGCAATGGCGCATTTTACTGAGACAAGTTTAGAAAATAAAAAAATTAAGACAGGGTTGCCACTTTTCGGAAAAATTATAAAAATTATATTGAAATAAGATATCTACGTATGTACATATATGTACATATGTATGTATGTATATCTTATAGTTCGTATATCAAACGAAGCGTGAAGGTTTATAGAAGAGAAGAAGAAGAGAAGAGGGTTGCCACCTGCTAATTGATAATAAAATATTGGTGTCTAAGAGTTTGTTTCGCTGATGATAAGGTTTATTGATATATCGTTAAAAAATCATCTGTTTAAAATGTAAAATTATATAAAAGTTCTAAGTGAGAGGAACTAAATTTTTTTTCTCGTTACATACGCATCGGCAAATAATAAATAAATATAGGCAGAACAGCGGCCACTTTGTGATTATTATTTTTTGTATGAAAAATAGACGTTATTCTTGTTTTTAAAATTTTAGGTCATAATCAACGCAAACCAATTTGTCGGCAAAGACAAAAATAGCAACAACGCTAATAATATAATGAATGGTTTATGAAAAACCACTATCCCTGCCCCTATCCATTCAGTTCCGTTCAAATTCAATGTAACACGCACATTTGTAGCATAATTGCCTGCTAGCGCTCTTCCTGCAATTATCTTGTGTGAAAATCTCTGTATTGAGATACATATTGTTTTCAGTAATTGAAGCACCTTCTGTCTGTGTCACGCCAACTCAGCCGAAATCCTTTCCATAGTTTCCTGCCAACGTTGAAGGTCAGCCATATGCCTTTCACACTGCCATTTGACGTTAATTTCACATTTTTTGCAAACGCTCAAAAGATTGTTCTCCAAATAGTAGTTGTGTGATTTTGTTTTTCTTTTTATTTCTTAAATCTTGTTTATTAAGTAGTTGCTTGGTCTTTGGCTTTACCACTTTAACTGGCATCGCCTTAGCCTTCATTGCCGCTCCTGCTAATGGCTTAGCGCAGTCATAAATTCTTGTTAAGCCGCTTTTGTTTTTGGGCCTGCAGGCAGTCAGTCGAGCGAGCGGTCGAAACCAACTGACCTGTTGGTTTCTTGCTACAAGCCGTCAGCATACATATCTAGTTGTTGCTCCTGCTAAGCAAACTAAGCGAGTACGAGCATTTACAGAATTGTTTATTTTCTTGTTTTTTTTTTTTTTTTTTTTTAGCTTTTTCCCTCTTATTTATTATGTTTATGTTCTTGTTATGGCACAACTTTGGCAAGTTTTTCGACTTCGACTTAACTTGATCAAAGTTCGTGTACAATAAAATGTTGAACAAGTTTTTCGCTTTCAAGGTGTAGCTGCGCAATTGGTCGACTGACTCCACGTCTTTTGCTGCTGCCACTGCCTCACAGTTTATGTTTTATATTACTCGTTTTCGTACTAGTTCAGCGCGCTCTAGTGCCTGGAGGTTTTGGCTTATTATGCTGTCCGTTGTTGTTTGTTCGGGCACCACTTTTTCTTAAGCTCTTGTTGCACTATAATTAAATTAAAAGCAAAAAGTTAAAAAATATCTCGTGCAAGTTTTTATGTAGATACCTAGCTCATAATCGCTGAGAGCAGATCTACCACATGCATACTTGTTCTCGTTTTAGCACACAGCTGGCAACTCTGCTCGCGTGACTGCTGTTGCTGTTGCTGCTGCTGCTGCTGCTGCTGTTGTAGCTTCCAGCATAAAACCCGTTGAGAATGCGGTTTTATTAGTTATTTTTATTTTATTTTTATATATCCACTCCCCGTGATCCGCTGTTGTCATTTTTGTTTTCACAAGAAACGAGTTTACTGTGCTTCAACTTGATTTTTGTTGGGCCCTCTGTCTTTGGCTTTGTCATGTCGTTGCCTTTATTAATATTATTTTTATTTTTGTCTTTTAACAACTTGTTGGTTTTTGTTATTCAAGTTGCTTTTTTTATCATTATTTCCCTATGCTTTTAACAATAATTATAATTTTTAAGTGTAAATAATGGATATTACACGATTTCGAATATCAGCTATAGCCAGCCACTACGAATATTTAAGCAAATAAATGACGTTGCACGGAAAATGAAGAAAATCAGACAATAAGCCGTAAAAGCGTAACAGTAGGAGATAAGTGGCGTGCGGTCTGCTCGACCGAATAACAGGCGCTTTTCATTTTTTAAACACTAACTCGCTCCACGCGTCATTTAAAACAATTTAGCGTTATTTTCAATTTTTCCATCAGCTCCATGCATTACCGTTTTTTTCTCCAGCTCTCACAATGCTGCCAGTTTCAATCATCGGCAGCTTATTCACCGCTTCTATGTACATATATGCAGCGCTAAGCAGAGTTGCTGGTCATGGATCGATTAAACCAATGATCAGACAGTTACTTATGAGAACTGTGTGAAAAAAATTACCTTGAAGAAAGTGCTACGACATAGAAAGAAGTTTTTTTTTTAATTTTATTATAAAATAATAAATATTTTTTTTTAGTTTTATTTACTGTAGTTCCTCCACAAATGACAATTATTCTCAATTTTTATTCAAATTTTCTTATAGCAGCTCTTGGAAATTTTAATTAAAAAAGCCATCAAAAACCAGTTAGTGACTTTTATTTGCAACTAAACTTTATTTCACTAATAGAATTAACTAAGTCTTTAGAAATTAAAGGCTAATTAAATATGACTTAACTTTTATTTATTATTATTAACTAAAGTTCAGTGTTACGTACATATATATTGGTACTTGAAATATTAATATCACAAACTGATTTTTTTTAATGACTTTTATAAATAAAATCATTGACTGATTTTTATAATTTCATAAATTAAAGTCACCTACTGATTTTAATTGATTTATCGTTCCCGAAAATAATTATTTTGCGAACTGAATAATTAAAGTCACTAACTGATTATTATTAATGACTTTTATAAGTTGGAAATCACTGACTGATTTTTATTAATACATAACTTTTTTAAAAAAAAAAGTCGGCGATTGATTTAAGTTAATGAATTTATAAATGAAAGTCCCCGACTGATTTTTATTGATTTATTGAACCCGAAAATAATGATTTTTAACATTGTGCAATTAAGCCTCAATTAACATTAAGGTTATATTTTAATTTAATAAATTATTTAATTAAATTTTTGTATCAAAGACTTATTTATAAAAGTCATAGTTATTTTGGATTTTTACCTAATTACTCCAAAAGTAGCAGCTATTTTTATTTTAGTTTTGTTGCTAATGTGATAACTATTATTAAAGACATTTTTTATAAAAATCATTACCAAAAATCTGCCAGTGGCTTGTATTTACAAAATTCTCCAATTAAAGCTCGTTACTTATTTTGATTTCACTGATCGCAGTAATGTAGTCATTAGAAACAAAAAAATTAAATAAAGGTTATTTCTATATTGAGATTTAAGAAATTAAAGCCATTGATTATTTTTTAGTGAAACATAAACCTTATTTTTACTGACTGATTTCAAATTTTCGATAACATTACGACTGATGTTTATATTTTGCCTTAAAAATTGAAATCACTGCATGATTTGATTATAGAAACAAAGTTTTTTTTTTGTAAACTAATTTATGACCTTTGCTTTTTTATAACATTTGTGTTAAACGGTGGCTTTTCTGTGTAGGTATACAGCGGTCTTGTGAGATCGATTTATTTTTAAACGATGTTTTCTGTAACGATTATTTTGATTATTATTCTAATCGATTCGTTTCATTCTCGTTTTGCCATCTCTATCGCTCGCTTCCCGTCAACCGGATGAAGTGGCGCCTCATCGTTGTCGGTGGCACCAACTTTTACTGTCATCTTCCGCGTTTCATCGTCAAATGAAATATCCGGCCAAACAGGCCATGATTACAGGCCCTTGCTCATGCACAGTCATTCACTTTTATTGGCACACCCTATATAATAATTGTCTTATTGACTTCACTAAATTATCGCCGCTGCTGCAATGCCGTCAGCTTGACTCAAGCTAAACTTTCCGCTTTATGTTTTTTAATTTTTTATTCAATTGTTGCTGACGCCATTTGCTTGAAAAGATTCCATAGAATTAGCTACATAGCTAAGCCTTTGCGTTCAAGTAGCTTTACATTTTTTTTTTTTTTTGCATGAGGGAGGGGAAAGAATTTTATATGTAAAAAAAAGTAGCAAACGTGCAGTAGAAGCCTGCCTGTTGTCATAATCACTGCGTCTCTGGCTCGCCTTCGCAATTTACCGGCAGCCACTTGAAATTCAACCTATTCGCTGCGACTCAATTTACTTGAGTGCGCAAATACAAACAAAAATTTATGTGGTATAGAAGGTATGAAACAGGCATTTTCGAGTTCTCAGCTTGTGTTGCCGTTCTCTAGTGACGGCAACAGCTGCAATACTAATATTAATTTCTACAACTTTGATTTGAATTTTTTCTTTTTAATTCTTTTTTTTTTTTGTATGCATATATTTTGCCCTTTCCCTCGCTATTAAATTTTTTCCTTTTATTGCTTTCATTTTAATTTCGTATCAGTTTTCTGCTGCGCCTTCATTTCTGCTCGACCCTCTTTTTCTCACTCTCGGCTGCCTTTACTCTTTTTGTTTTTACTGTGGATATCATGTCCGTCCATTACCCTTTTTTGTTGCATTCAATCACCACTTCAAAACTGGCTTGACATGGTATTTGACGCTCACTTGCAACACAAAAATAATGCATGTTCTCTACTCTCTGCTGCATTCCTGTTTATTTTCCTAACTTTCTACTTCTTCCACGCTTGCTGTACGCCGCAGAGTTGTGCGTCTCGAAAGCCGGCAGCAGATACTAATTGGAAATTGCACGTATTTTTCTCCAATATGTTTTTCACCTTCATCGACTACGTTTTTTGTTTTATTTTCGCTTCAAGTTTCTGGGATTTTTTCAGCTGTTTATTTTGTATGTGATTGCCTTCACATCTTCTTCGCCCCGTGCAATTTTACTTTGTGTTTTACATTTCAATTTGAAATACTCTGATTTACTTCTCTAAAGGTTCGTTTGTTCGGTTTTGCAACTCCATTTGTGTTTTCTTGTATAGAAATACTTTTTTCGTGACTTACAAAGTCAGTCGACGCGACGCCTCTTTATTTTATTTTTTTCATTCGTGTTGCTCTATCTTCATTTCCGCTAAACCTTCCTCCCGCCTTTTGCCTTTGTATCCATATTTGCAATGTTTTTGCACAATGATTTGTAACATTCTGTATTTTTGCATTCCTTCCTGCCATTGTTTTTTCTCATATTCTTCATAAGCATTGGTTTTTTTTCGTCTTTTTGTTACAGACATTCTTTAATTTCTATTCAAATCGTTATGAAATTTCACAACCTTTTTTTTTCATTGTATAATTTAAAATTTAACGGCACTAATTCTACATTTTATGGCTATGTAGCGCTTTCTTTTTCTTCAAATTTATTTTGCGGTCTGTCTTCAGCGTTCATTTTGTTTGATTCCGTTGTCAACATTGTTTAGAGTTTGTTGACCCATTTTTGTTTGGTAACCTATTTTTTTCATCTTCTGGCATCTCTTCTACGGATTACCCTTTCAAGAGTCCTCATTTTTTCGTATTAGTGATCGACTTACTGGTTTATAACTTCCATTCTTCGACCGCTTTTTCACGTGGATTTGTTTTGAAAAAAAAAAAATAAAATTACATTAATAATAATAAAAATAATAATAATTTTCCTTTTTTAAAGTAGTATATATAGCAGAAACAGTTCTCCTTAGGAAACTTCCAAAAGATTTTTTTTGAAAAAAATAAAATTTAAATTTTTTTCAGGAAATAGATTTTGGAAAATATTTACATATATTATTTATGGCATATTGTTTCAAAACATCACTATCAATCAATATAACCATTTTTCCCTGAGAATCAAATGAACAATACTTTTCGATGTTGCAATTTTTATGCAAAATTTTAAAACTTTAATATTTTTATTTTCTTGATTACTAAATGATTACTAAAATCAATAAAATATAACACACAATTAGCAGCATTTTTTCTCAAATCAATGTATGACACATTAAAAAATGTGGCTATATGTAGTAGATTAAAGTGAATGACTTTAAGTCACTGACTGACTTTTTTTTGTTTACGAGTTACAGAATGGTTTTTATTGATGACGTGGATTAATAAAATCTTTAAATATTGTGCAAAACTCAAATAAAGATAAAAATAACTTAGTTTTGAATAAAGATTAAATACAAATATTTTCGGATTTGTCGAAAAAAAAATACAATCAAATTAACATAATTTTTAATTGTAAAGTAATTGAATAAAAGTCAAAATATTAAAAAAAAAACTACAATGACTTCAAAAGTCGCTGACTAACTTTTACTGATGACTTTTTTGATCACTTTCATTTTTTTTTTTTGACTTTTAGAAATGAAACTCACTAAATATTGATAAAACTAAAATAAAGGTAAATCAAATTTCAAATAACTTTTAATTGACAAATAATTAAATAAAAGTCAAAATATTCAACAACTGTTGATAAGATTGATTTCCTAATAAAAATTGGAACGCTGATGGCTTTCTTGAGTGTAAGTTACCGACTGTGTTTTATTGATGACTTAAATGAAATTAGTTAAATCTTTTAAAAATCTAAAAGAAAGATAGAAAATAACTTAGCTTTTGGAGTAATTATAATTAAAATATATGAAATTTAAATATCACTTTTGAGATTTACAAAAGTAGTAATTAAATAAAAGTCAAAATATTTTATAACTGTTTATGAAATATATAAAATTATTATGACTTCAAAAGTCACTGACTGACTTTTACTGATGTAAGATTTTTATTCGTGATTTTTTTAAAGATAAAATTCAACAAATCTTGTAAGAACTAAAATAAGTATAAAAAATAACTTAGTCTTGGAGTTGTTATCAACAAAAATATTTAATATAACTCTTAATTAAGGAGTAATTAAATTAAAGTAAAGATATTTGATAACTTTAATATCGTAAAAATTGTAATGACTTCGAAAGTCACTGAATTCGAAAGTGAGTTTATAAATAAAATTCGGGAAAGCTTGGGAAATTTCAAAATATATAAAAATATATGAAAATTTAAAATAATTATTTTGGGATTTTTCAAAACAAAATTTGTTCAATAATTCCCAATTTAGGAGCATTTAAACAAGACTCATTAATAGATTTCTACTGATGAATTTTATGAATGTAACTTACTGACTGATTTTGATTGATTTCCTAGCAAAAATGCTATTTTTCGCCGTTCCAGGTTTTTGCTTGCTAGTTTCTTATATTAGCAATGCTTCTGTTTTTTTTCAGAAACTCGAAATTTTTGTTTGTTATTTTCCCATTAGTAAAAAAAGACTTACAAAAAAGTTTGGGTATCCGAAAAGCTGATAATTTAAAAATGGCACAACTCTATTTTAGGAGCAGCTTGATCCAAAACTTCTGATGTCTTATTATTTCCATCCTCCAATTAATTTCGCTTTTCCCCATTTTATCTTTTTATTTCATTTAATCTTTACGCTTCCCTTTAAATGTTTAAATCCACATTGCAATGAAATTTTATTTATAGTTAGTATATTTGTTCTTTTTTATTTTTAATTTGCTAACATTATTTTATTCTCATTCAATTTAAAAAGCTTTAATTTTTGCAGAGAAGTTTTTTTTACCGTACCTGCCGCTGCTTCATTTTTATTGCCTTTTCTATACTTACATTTTACTGCTGATAAGTTTTAATTTATTTTTATTATTTTCTTTACTTGGTACATTTTTTCATTTATTGTTTGTTATTGTAGTTCCTCCATTGCTGCAATGATACAAATGCCTTATTTTATTTTTATTTTTTAACGAAAACTAGTTGTTCATAAAACTCATATGCCTTTCTTATCGTGCGAGTACTTCACCATTGCAACACTTCACTTTTAAGTCCGTAGTTAAGTCGTGAATTATGCGTCGCTTATAATTTGTTTGTGTAGAGTTTTAGATAATGTTCCAAGCAATGCAAATAGGGTTGCGGGGAAATACTGAAAATGCAGTTTGCTTATCAGTGCCTAGGATAGATGCATACGTGTTTTGTTGTAGTGGTACTGTTTTAATAAAAAAAATGCCTTTTCCAATCTCTGGTGCTAGTGTGTTATTAGTTCAATTGTTTTTTGACTTCGTTGTTTTTTTTCACGAGTAACCCTCCTATACATTTTATTTCGAGTATAAAGCAGCCTAGCTCTATAAAGTTCAGTACTAGAAGAATGTAGATGAAGGATAAATTATCTCCTATCGACTAGAAAAGAAATGCGTTTCAGGAAATCGAAAATTCTCTAAAGCCTTTGTGATTTAATGTTTTTTGTTTTGATTAATCCAAATATAGTTATTTTAAAATTTTTATTATTTCTATATAGTTCCTCCAAAACTCATTTATTTTTAGTTTTTTACAAGATTTAATTAATTGTATTAGCAAAAGACATTCATCAGCCAGGACCTTCCAATTAATTTATAAAATATTTTAACTTCTTAATTAGGTTATTTACATTTATTTTTCAAAACTCTGAAAATTGTCTTTTAATTTCTATATAATTAAGTTATTTTAGATCTATATTTTAGTTAATTTTTTTACAAGATTTAATGAATGTTGACTATAAAGGTCATCAATAAAAATCAGTCAGTGACTTTTATTTTAATTATTCCTTAATTAAGATTAATTTCCTTTTTTGTGATAAATCTGAAAATAGTTGTTTCAAATATTTATATAATGTAACAACTATGTTATTTTTGATCTTTACTTTAGTTTAATACCAGGTTTAATTGATTTGATTTGAAAAATGCATCAATAAAAATTAGTCAGAGACTTAAAAATGAATGTTTGTTCAAAAAAAGTCGAGCAAAAATTAGTCCGACTTTTTAAGTCAATCCAATTAACTTATAAAATATTGTAACTTTTATTTCATTACTTCTTAATTAAGTTGTTTAAATCTTTTTGTGATTGAACTATGCAATTATTTGCTATGGAAAAGTCAACCAAAAGATCACCAGGTATGAGTTTTGTTGAAATTATGGTTTGGAAAGGTCCAATTTATATGGAGATTCGATCAAATAATGTCGATCTTCAAGGGGGCAAAGTCCACTGGTGAAATTTAAATTGAAGGTGTAATCGTATGAAGAATGTTTGCTAAAACTTTTGGCATTGTAGAAAAAAAAACATTCTTCAGAGTTTTATGTGGAAGCAGTGGCATTTCGTCACTTAAATTGGCCCAGTTTTAATAATAATCTTCATTTCGAAACAAAACAATTTGCGTCGATATATGTATTTAAGACTTCTGATTATCAAATTCCTTTGTTGTGACCTGAATTTCAAGCTGATATCTTACCCCAAGGCATAAATACAAAATTACTTACAAGCAGGCATTCTCTCTCATGAATTTGTTTATTTCACTTCTTTCCATCACCTAAACGTAATTTTCCATTTATTTGTTTACATAACCAAATCTCGTAAAAGTACGACGGCACGTAAAAAAAATCCCGGAAGAGAAATTCATTGAATGTTAAAAAGAAAATTATCTAAAAAATTTCAAATTACTAAATTGTAAACAGCTAAATTGGTAAAGAAAGGAAAACCCGTACACACCCAGTAATTTTATGATTGTTGTTAAAAAATATCCATATATGATGCTGTGTGCCGCTTGCTTTTATTGCCAGTGCCTAATTTGTTTTCTCACTATTTACAAAGAAACTAAAAAAAAAAAAAAAAAAATAACAAACAATTTGTACTTGCAATTGTGCAGTGGAAGCGTTTAAAAAATTCCTGAATTCTAAATGTGGAAATGCGCGAGCGTGTTGAGTAGAGAAAGAGAGAAAAAGTGTTGCAGTAATGGCGCATCTCTTAGAATGTCGGTATATTGGCTGGCGAATTTTATTTTTATGGCAACAAATTAAATAAATGGAAAATATTTTTTTGTTTTGCAAATTGAATGATTGGCTTGACAGTCTGTTCAAATGTTTATACTACATACGCATGTACTTAGCCGTCTCTGAGTAATCAACAATTTTTTTTTTATTTTGTATGAGGCTGCGAGAATTAGGAGTTTAAATAAAAATTTAGGTAAGTTTTAAGAGAGCAGTTTGGAGACTATGTTCTCATGTGTTTCTACAAATATTCAGCAGTTCAAAATGTGCCACAATTTTGTCTTTCTAATTTTTTTTACAAAAATATAGTAAATTCGTAGTTTCAAGCTCTCTCTTTATAAAAATTTCAAAATATTGTCTTCGAAATTTCCAACTTTTTGATTTGTATTTTTAGAAAATTTTGGAGTATGCAATTTTGTGGAATGTGTTATGTTTTCTAAAAATTTTGGATTAAAGGAAATTTTAATGACAATTAAAAAATTTGTCGATTTTTTTTATAAATTTTCTAGAAAGTTTGATGAAACTTCAACTGCAGTGGCGCAGCAAATCGCCAAGATTTAACGATTTGATCTTTTTAGTCATATTTTTTTTATTATCAAAGTGGAAAACTTTCTATTAAATTTATCAAAAAGAAATCTCAACAAATTTTCACAAAATTTCTAGAAAATATACATAGCACCATTTTGAAGTGGCTCAGCATTCGCGTTGATTTTTGATAGTTTTTTGCTGGTCGTGTTTGGCATTTTCTTCCATATAACACAAGAAAAAATGTTTATTAAAATGTGGTTAGATTTGTTTTTAATTTAGGAAAAAGTTATCGCAATTTAATTTTATTAAATTTAGTTTGAAAAATTTTTTTTTGTCAACACGAAAAATAGTTTAAAACAAATGTTTAACCCTTCTATTAAATTTCCACGTACAACTCGCTATTTCATTTTATTTTCATTTTTATTCGCATTTTTTGCCCTTTCTTTGCGTCTTTTATTTGCCAATCATGACTCATTAATTATGCCAACACATCGCTATCAGAATTTGTCTCAGATGTACTAGTTAATAATAAAATATAAAACTGCTTATCACTTAGACTCCAAGACTAGAGTCTAATATTTTATCAGGTGACTCACATCACAACTCGCTACATTTGTGAGTATATTGACTCAAATGGTAAAATTTATTAGTAAAAATATTTACAGTCTATTTGTGTATAAATACACACGATTTTTATCTATAATATTTCTAAAAGCATACTGAAAGAGCGATAAATGTCGGAGTGTATCACAAAAGGTGCTTGGAGCGGCCTTCAGCGTATAGATAAAACGGAACAAGAAAAATAGCTAATTATAAAAGACTTGTTTCTTTTTCCTGTCGTCAGATTCGGGCCCTTCTTAAATGGTCGTCATAAATTATTTATTAATAAAAATTGTTGATATCTTTGTTTATGACATCAATACTCAATCCTAAATATCTTTTGAGTTTTTATTTTAAATTGCCCTTTCGGTTTTTTTTTAGACCTATTTCCTGTTTTCTTCTTTTTCATTCGCAATAGAAGGGGAAATCGGCCTAGCAAAAAAATTATATAAAAAATCAATAAAAATTTGTTACTAACTTGAACTTGCACTTTATAATACTGGAATTGAATACCCGAAAACTTTCCTAAAATTTTAATTCGATTTTTTTTTAATTTGGTAAAATTTCGTACAGTTTTTCTTAAGTTTAAAATTTATATACAAATAAATGTCGGAGTGTATATGTATGTATATGTATATATTAAAAAAAAAAACTGATGAATAACATTTAACATGAAAAATGTTTGACAAATTCTCATCAACACTTCAAATTTTCAATTCGAATTTTTGGATATCTAATTTCGTAACTCATAGTAATATGCAAGTCTGAAGTGGTTAAAATAAAAATCCCATTTAATTTTTGATTTTTTTTATTTTTTTTTTGGATTAAGGTCTTGGAAATTTTTTTTTATTTATATGGCAGAAAATGCGCAAGACTGACAACATAGAAAATTTATTAAAAATAATGGAAAAATGCGCGTAAAACCAAATTTAAAAAAAATTTCAAACATCAACCGGAATTTTTACTCACTTTAGACAATGCACACCAAAAACTTTTCCAAAATTTCTGATTGTAAATTTTTAAATTTTATGACAATTTGTTGAATTTTTATAAATTTTGTGCAAAGTTTGAAATTCTGGTTTACATGATTTTTTCCCCTAACTATATTTTTATGAAAAAAAAAAAAAATAGCAAAAAAAATTGTCTGGAAAAACATGGCGTATTTATAAAAAAAAAATAGTATGTGATCAATTAGGTGACATTGGCTTGTCTAAAAAGTGCGGTCAAATATTAGAGTAATTATTTTTAAATTTTTTTAATGAATTTTTTAAATTCAATTATCAGCTTTTTAATCAAAGATTTTTTTTTTAATATTTGTGGCTTGTTAAATTTTCGATTACTCGTCATAACTGACTCATCCTCACAATTTGCGTACATGTGAACTTTGAGCGAATGTATTTTGAATTTTAATGAAATTACAGTGAATCGCACGTGTGTCACGTACAACAACTGCTGAGTTTTTAAGTAATAATTAGCGCTAAATAAATTTATATATTTTCCGCTCGCTTCGCTTTTTGCCAAAGCGTTTTCATCGACAACTACTCGATAGCCACACAACGGTGCAATGTTTTGCATTTACAGCGTCAAGCGACTTCATAAGCGGCATTTAATCTCATTTGTGATGATTTAATACTAAAAAAAGAAAACATATTTGCATTTCTATTCGTTTTTGCTATTCCATTTGCTTTTGTTTGTTTATTTTGTTGTAAATTTATGGCATTCTCACCGCTGAAATAAATGGCATTCAATTGAGTTCTATTAAATTATCACATCAGCGGGAGAGGGGAGGCGGTCGCATTACCTCATCTCAGCTGGAGGGCTTTGTGTTGTTTTTCCGTTTCATTTAATTTATTTTTTGTGGGTGTAACTACAATACAAATTTATGAGTATGAATTTATGTATCACAAAAATAGACGCACATATTTGTTTATTGTAGTATAAAAATATTTGCAACGATTTGTGTGCACCCACCCGTCTTATGGACTTAATATTTTATAGATAAATTGCGTGAAATTTGCTGCTTGTTTATTTACTTGATTGGTATTTTTGTATTCTAATTGATTTGTTTATTTCGGTTACTATTTGAAATAAACGTAACATAGGAATTTTTGATAAATGAAAATAAACAAAGAATAATAATATTTGAGTTTTCATACCAATCGGCTACTACATATGCACATATGTGTGTACGTTTGTACATAATTACATACATACATCAATGTGTTCAAAATAATCTTATTTGAATTAGTTTTCGAATCACACAAATTTTATTAAATAAAATTTTCATACATAAAATTTAAATAGTTCCATAACTAAAATTTTAATATCGTACGTGCTTTGTAGATACTCGTATAACCTGTTTTAACAGAATTTCTAAAAAATATTCTTTTCTGTTTTCGAATATTTTCAAAAATTTAATGTACATCATAGATTTACTGTTTATTTAAAACTTTGAAAAGCTTGTAAAGAATAACCAAAAGTTTTTTGCATGGGAAAAATTATGGCAAATTTCAAATATTTTATTAATTCGTAAAGTGAACGTAGAAAAAATTCAACAAGTTAGAAAATTTTGAAAATAAAAAAAAAGTTTTTTTTTTGTAATACTTATACGATAGAAAATGTGTTAAAATGTTAAAAATCAACTGTAATTTTGAGCCCCTCTAAACTTACACTGCCAGTGGAAGTTTTTATTTAATTTTATTATTTGTAATAAAAACACTTTAATTTACTAATTTCGACTTTTTTACAGAACTTAGCAAAATTTAACAAATTTACACGAACATTTTGAACCGAAAAAAATAGAGCATGAGTTATATGAAAGAAAATTGCAACAGCTGATTAAAAAGTCTAAAATTTTGATTCAAATTTGTCGTTTTTTTCTAAATTCCACAAAAAGTCTAAATATTCTATTTATAAAACTTTCAATTTTATTACCAAAAAAATATTAAAATATTGGGAAAAAATCGATTTAAGTAATAATTTTTGTAGCACATTTAGTTTTTGTGTAATACGTGGCGCAATTTTAAGCTGGCTGAAGATTTCGTAGATTTTTGATAATTTTTTTTTTGTTGATAGCTTTGTGTCTTTCCTTCCATATAATACATGAGCAAAATTTATTTTTATCTTTAAAACTTGAACTATACTTATATTTACTATTTAAAATTGCACACTAAAATTTTTTTATTGTAAAATTGTTTGTTAAAATTTATTGAGAATCGTAGACTTTATATACAATGAATATTTATGTACATGGTACATATACGAGGCATATAAGATATTTAAGGAGGTAATAGTATGGAAGCAAAAAAGTCTTAATAAACCTCGGTCCGAAAAAATAACGCTGTGGAGATATGGCAAGCTAAACTCCTCTGTAAATATTTTACATTCTTTTGCTCAAAATTTTTCAAGTATAATTAAATATTTTCGTTTAATCTTAATACTCAGCCATTTAACACCTATTTTTATTAAAAAGACAAAAGAAATTTTCTAATAAATTTATGCAAAGCTACGAGTATTTTTTATTTAATTGTTTCGAAAGCTCGGACAAGAAAAGAATGCGAGAAGAAAAAATTCTTTGGAAATAACCGATAACTAACCAAGTAAATGTTGTTTTTGAATTTTACTTTTGTGTTAGAAAATGGAAATAAAATTAACATAACCAAAATACCTCTAAGCAGCTTCAATTCTCTAGCTAATTTACATAACTATTTGTATTTATTTTTTATCTCTTTTTAATAGATAGATTGTTTCGCATTGCTGTCAACGTTTATATATTTTTTTATTTATTTATGCTATTCGCATATTATTTTATTATTTTACTTTCCGAATTTGTTTTCAATATTTCTACGCCATCAAAATTTGCATTTCGAATTAGCATCATGAACGAATTTTATGATGCCACTCCACTCCACTCCACTAATTTCGAATTTATAGTGGTTTGGGTATTTAGGATACTTCATTGGGGACACTTCAAATATACAAAGGCATCATATGTTTGGCCACGAAATGAGAAATAGGCTCCCAGTAGATAATGTCAGTAGTTGAAGGCCATTCCAAAAGACGTCCCTGTGAGTTGGGGGACCTTCCTTTGTACATTCACTTTTACTTTTTTTTTTTTTTTTTTTTTTTTTTTTTTTTTTTTTTGTTTGGAGTGCTACAAACTTCCAGTACACTTTTTCAACGCTTCTTGGTTAGGCCTTCTAGAATGGCTTCCCTTAGGAAGGTCTCCCTAAATTTTTTTCTGTGTTAGTCTTCAGCCATAACTAAATCTATTTTTTACGTTAAACTAAGTATTTTTTTGCTCAAATATTTTTAAAAAATTCAACTATTTTACGTATGAAATCGAACTGTCACTTCTGCCTTTTAAAAAAACTTCAATTCGTTTGGTCATGTTGAATTCTCAATTAAGGTAAATTTTCCATATTATTATAACTCAAAAACTTTGTTCATTTTTTTTTTATTTTATTTATATTTTTTTATTTTACTTTATTTTATTTATATTTTTAATTCTTAACTATATTATGGCATTTTTATTATATCTTATTTAATGCACCTATTTTAATTCTATTTTCCTTTTTTTTGTCTTTTATTTACTCAACTTTATTGCATCACATTGTTGCACACGCCAATTTTATTTGTATTTTTGTTTAATGCCTATTATATAACAACTTTCAGCTTGGTTTCACCTTACGGTTAATGAACCCCATTCACCACATTTTACACATTATGATTACCATCCTCAATAACTGACTTAAATTGCAATACGCACTCGCATAACTGTTGTTTATTTTTTGTTTTTTTGCGACCTTGTCACAGTTAAAGCGGAACCTTAACAGTGCGCGCTTACAGCCGATATATTAATAGTACATAACGCAATCTTACTTCAAAAGTGTGTTAAGTCAAAAAATTTCATTTTTTGGATAGCACCAAAAAAACAATCCATTGACTAGCGTTAGTGTGTGTCCCCCACATTTATTATGAATAAAAACGAAATTTACAAATTTTTAATTATAATACTTTTGAAGCACGCGCATAATTTTGTTTGTGGGTGTAGCTGTACATGAAACCGTATTATATGACCTTTAAAAATATCAATAACATAAAAATACCGCAAAATCAACAACCACGAGTATTGACAGTTAACAAATTATGAAATAACTATAGTTACTGACGCATAGAGAAAATGCTGAACAGAAATTGAAGAAAGGAAGTTTTATTTTAATAAATAAAAATAAATTTTTATATATTTTTATGCACTACTTTTAAACTGTTTAATGTTGGATATTTTGGCTGATGTCTTAAAATATAATAAACTTGATAATCCCGATGGAAAAACTGCCGATTTTTTTTTTTTTTTTGGTTCCGTACTTTGAGAGCCCAGTTGTTACAAAAATGTTCCATATAAGCATATACTATTTGCAAAACAAGAATTTTTTGTTAATATTAAACTTTTTGTCCAACATTCAGTCGATAGCCGTTATCTGATGTTCACAACTTAACACAACAACATAAAGAAAAAATACATGGTTATTGATCACATGCCGCTTACTGTGAGTTTGTGGTGAAAATGTGTATTGCCTTTTTTCTTTATTCATTATATTTGCTTCCAATTTAGTTCCTTTGTTAATTTCGCTGTAATTTATTTTATTCTTAAAATATGTATGTATGCATTCTAAGCTCATTCCTTGATTCTAATTTTATTTTACGCAGATGTGTCACCCATTACTGATTTGTTTGTGCACATAGTATGTATTTAACTTCTTTGCAGTTTCGTTAAATTGGCCGCTATTGTTACTAATTTCTTTCGCTTGTTCATCAAATAAAAAAAAAGGAAATAAAACAAAAAATGAATAATGCAAATATCGATGACTCAATTCAATGTCATACAAATGTGAGTCTCCTCGCAGTCGCCAAACAATTATTCAGATAGCATTAAATTAACATAAGGTTTAGCTTTCTTTGTTTAAAAATATAGTCTCGCAATTTTAATTTTCGCGGGTATTTAAAATATGCAAATTTCGGCGGGCCTATTAAAGCTTTGTAACTTATTTTATTTGCTTTATTCTCGAAAAAAAAATTTTATATTGTGTAGTACTCTGTTACATACACACATATGTATAGAAGAGAGTTATATTTTCTGGAACGCAGATGGATTTTTTATCATCATCCAATGCCTAGCTTTTATTATGTACTATGTATGCGTTCCTGCTATGCATTCTATTCCCGCCATATTTGTTTATGAAATTCATTTCCACTCTGCATTTCTGCTAACACACCCATTGTTGGCCGCAATACGTTGTTGCTATTTTTAATTTTACCGCTATCTGCTCTGCCGTTTGCTACGCTTCTGGAGTTTTTATATTCTTCTCGAGTTCATTCATGCGTTCATTCACAGCTCAAGTGACTGAGTTCCGGCGTACGATGCATATACAAAAATATTTATATCTCTCTTTCTACACAAAAAACAACAAAAAAAAAAAAAGCACAATTATAATCTCGTCAGCTTGTCAGTCGAAATGTCTGTTTGTTAGCGCACCATCAGTGAGTTGCTTTGCCTTAGACAGTTATTGAATTTTCTGGCATCTTAACCTGCCTCTAACTAACTTTGTATGTAACTGTCTAACGTCTCAGCTTCTGTATTTGCATTAAAAGTCCATTCACACCGGTTTTATCTTCCAATTCGCTTCCCATGTACATACATACATATGTACATACCATAAGTATAATCATCAACCATAACAGACTCTCTAGTGTCGATAACTTGGCGCATAACTGTCAATCGGTATTACTATTAGAAAACTGATTTGTTTTTATTTTGCTTTAAATTTTTTTTCTTTTGCATTCAGGCAATGTACCTCTCTTTTCTTTGCATATCAATAATCATTTGCTGATTTTTGCTATTCACAAAACTAAAGTATATTCGAAAATCTTTCTATAATATGATTTGTTCGCTAAAGCTGTCATTACTGTCGATTATTATCGAAGTTATCGCTTGCTTGCTGCCATTGCTTGCGCTTTGTATGTTGATTTACCAAAAAACGTAGATTACAAAGAAGTTGCATGGCATTTCGTTTTCTGTGGCAAAAATTGTTGTCTTATTTCACCACACCAGAAACCAACTGGATCAAGTCAGATTTTAATATCAATCAGCAAAAGTCAAATTAGTGCTGGTATGGTGAAATAAGACAAGAGGTTCTGTTGGAGGAACGGTGAGAGTGATGCAACATGCAATCTACGTTCTTTGGATTAACTGTAAGTGGCAAGCTAGCTGACAGCTTGCGGTAACAATTTTTTTTATTTAAATATAAATACTTTAAATAAATTTAAAAGCCGCAAGTCATTTTTCGTTTATTAAACAATTAAATTTGACTAGACTTAGGGTGACTTTACGTAAGTATTCTTTTTTGTGCCTGAAGACATTTTTTCCAGTGCCCAAAAGTTTAAAGTAACCTTTTAAAAATACTACGAAAATCATTGTCAATTGAATGAAAACAGCCAACAATTTTACAGAATAAAAACCCAGCATTGTGCTTTTGAGTTACGTTAGGTCTATGTTTAGGTTCTCACTTACTCGGGAATGTTCTGTAATTCACTGAAATTTTCACTTCACATGACAGTTTCAGATAGGCACATACGCGAATTCACAATCGAGAATTGTCGCTATGTTAGCACCCGGAGTTCCTTCGAACGCCTAAGGTTCACCACCAGTCAGAGGGTCATTGCAATTCTGCATGTTGTGGTATTCATCCAGCGTATGTATGAAGAAAATTATAAAGAAATGGTTATTATAATATGCCGTTTGGGCCTGAAATAAACGGTCGTGAAGCTAAATAATTCTCTTCAATAATGCCCGTTTTACGCACCTGTGATCGGTCAGTGAGTAAATTTACCTCTTCCATTCATACCTGAGGCATGTTGGTGAGAAAGTATTTGCATTCCTCCTCTTTTTTTCATATGTCATTTTACCTTAGCGCCCTTTAAAAAACCGGTCCCTATGCAGGCTACTCAAAGCATTTTTTTCGCCTCTTTGTGGTGGAAAAAGATTCATCAAAGCTCTCCGTATTTCAAGCTATATTTTTTTTTGTTTTGGGTTTTTGAACGGTGGTCCTCGAAGAAGCTGCTGCTGCTTTCCCACTTACCAAGACAATTTCAAAAAAAAAAAAAGTTCTGTAGAAATTTAATCCACCTAGTTTCCTCAAGCCAGGATTAGGTTGGCTCATTAACAACATTTGTCAATTCAGCCTTGGTGGGGTTTACCAATTCAACTACAAAATTATTTTCGTAAGGTGGAAAGGTCAGCTTTCGCTATTCCAAAAAAAAAAAAAAAACAAAAGGCATTGTTGGCATTTGCCAAATATGCAAAACATTTTAATTACTGTCTCGTTTTGTTTAACATTAAGATCATTTAAAAGGTGAAAAGGTAAAAATATTATTTTTGTTTCTTTTTGTTTTAACTAAAACTACTTTTTGTTTTCCCCATTTCTCAGCATTTATTATTTATGCATTTCACGGTGAAAGTTCAAACCTAAAATAAAAGGTAATTAGTACAAAATTTTTTGAAAAGTAACACAAAATTTTGTTGTTTATTTACAACTCAGTGAAGCAATACGTGCATATTGCGGCTTTATGGCACGTGTCACCACCGGCGAAAAATAATGTCAGCAGTTCCGCTAATGGGTCCAATACACGTTTCGACTACACATTTCTCACACTCAGTCATTGGCGGTAGCGTACAAATTGTGGTTACTGTAATCATTTTATATGTACTTACATATTTCATTTCACTAATTGCAAGCGCTCTCAAAATTCACAATTCTTATTTTATTTGTTTACCTTTAGCCATTTCGTTTTTCACTGCAAATAAAATTAGTGGTCATTAAACTAATGAATTTTAAATGCTATTTTAATTAAAACGAACTGTACAAAATCTATTAATGCTTTTTACTATTTTCGTGTAAATATTTTATGTTGGCACCAAAGAAAAAATCAAAAACAAAAAGCTAATGACTTGACAATTTTCGTTTTAACATTTATAAAAGTTTAACAAAAAGTAAGAAATTGTATTTTTGCGCTGCTGGGAAAGTTAAAATTGACTTGATTTTATTTTGAATGTTGTTTTGTATTAGTTTCGATTGCATTTCCGCCTTGCTGTTTACGTTGTCAATAACGAGGTGAACTAGGCGAGCGTAATACAACATACACATTTGTTGTATGTAATACTCGTATGCTATAGTATTTTAAATACTTACGTAAATCTTTGCTGTCTACTTATCACTGATTGGCAATTCTCATTGTGTGTGTGTGAGTTCACTAGAGAATTATAAATTATGCAATAACAATAAGATAATATAAAGTATTATACTGCGATTTTATATACAGAATGTTTCGACATGGGGTTTGAATTTGAGTTGAAAATAATATTGCTGGATTTTAAATAAAAGCTTTACTTTAAACTCTTATTAATTACGACTATTTTCATAACTAGTTAAATTTTCATGACTAATGTTCATTTTTAGATAGGTGGCTATTATAACGTATTTTTTGTTTAAGTTATCTCAAATTACCATAAATTACGATTATTTTTATAGCTAGTTTAATTTGCACGCTTAATGCCATATCATTTTTAGATACGTGGCAACCCTATTTAAAAGTGTTTTTGATTTAGGTTATCCCAAATTCCATAAATTATGAATATTTTCATATTAGTTTAACTTAAATGACTAACACAATATCATTTTTCCTGGAAAGATTTCTGTACTTAAGTTTTTGCAAGCCCTTATCGTTATATAATCGTATCAAATATACACAGTTACCTAAACAGTTGACCCTGTTTTTATAATAATTGCTTATGCAGTAACAAAAAACATATAACTCCAAATTGCAGGCCTTGTACAACATTTATAAAGAATCAAAAATTCATAGCTAGTTTAATTTGCACGACTAATGGCGTATCATTTTTAGATAGGTGGCAACCCTACTTGAAGGTATTTTTGGTTTAGGTTATCCCAAATTCCATAAGTTATGATTTTTGGTAAAATTTTGTGTATACAGTTTTGTATTTTTCTACAAATTCAAATTAAAAAGTCAGAAATTTTTATGAATTTTTTTTAATTTTTGTAAATTTCGAAAGATCGAAAACTACACCTTTTATAAATACATTATTTTTTAAGTATATCCATGAAACCGACAGCGGTAGCAAACTAAAACTTTAAGCTTTTGTGTCTTCTTGGTTCAGTTATTATGTAAAAGTTTAAATTTGTTAGTGCATGGAAAGTTTTATATTTTAATCGACCAAGCTGTTTTAAAGATTAGCTGCTACAAAATAAAGGCACATATTTCAAAATTTATTGTTAGTATACCAAATGTCAGCTAAACTATAATCGTTGATTTGATTGACTTTTTTGTTTCTTTATTTAACCGTAAAAACAGAAATTCGACGTATAACGACCGCATTTCATGAAGTCATGCAGCTGAAAAACTTTTCTACGATAATTTTTCTGAGAATTATAGTTAAATAGGTAGCATTATGTGGAAGTTTCATTCAAGGCTTTAGGCGAAGCTCTTTTTGCGAAGCAACACTTTCAGTAGTAGTATTTTCTCATTTAGTTTGACTTGACTTAAAAAGTTTGAACTCCATTTACACCTGCTCGACAAATTTTAATTTAAAAAGGAAATTAATGAATTACTTGTTGAAACACCCTGTTGAATAAACAAAGCGGAAAGTCACTGTAATTATGAAAATCAATGACTGTAAATGAACAAACAGTAAGTATTTTTTATATCTGTACATTAGGTTGCCTCAGAAAAAAAGTTGCTGTTTTTCCACCAGAATTATAAAATTGAGTATGTGTGAAAATTTTCACCCAAATATTTCGGAAAAATATTAAAATTTATTTGACCTGAGCAGAGTCGAAAATACTCCAAAAATTGAGTGTTTTTACAAATAAAAAAGTTTCTGGGTATATTAAAAAAAAAACACCTGATATGAAGAAGCAATTTAAACTTAGAAGGTCTGCTTACAAATATTTAAAAACTATGATTCCGTTGAAAATTTTTAAAAAATATTTTTATGCGCACTTTTTAAGTTCAATCTGTTTTAGGATCTCAGTGATTTTTTTGGAAACATTTTTATAAAAAATTTGTATATATTAAAAACTCCGTGTTTGGAGGTATTTTCAAATCAATCCAGCTTACGTAAATTTTTATACATACATATGTTTCCGAAATATTTTGTTTGATGTCTTAAAATATAATGAATTTTCTAATTCCGATGGCCAAACAGTACTGATTTTCTTTTGCATGGGGAATGGTGCACCCTAATGCGAATATACATATGTATATGCATACAGGTTTGTCTTTTAATTAATCGTAATTGCTAGTTGCGTACTTCAATCGCTTTTCTGTTTTGCCATTTTTTCTAAACAAATATTTGTTTATAGATGCCACTAGGGTGTTCCAAAAATGCATTCATGCGCATGCTACATAATTTTAGAAATAGTATAATCGATACGCTTACTTTCTAATTTTCGAATAGGTTTATATCTAATAGGGTCACGTGGAAAATTGTTTTTTTTTTTCGAGGTAGCAAATCGTAAAAAATAAACATTTTTTATCGAATGAAAATATTTCCCTGCAGATAAGTATCTTCGATAAATGAAATTCAGGCGCAAATTTGATAAAATGACCACATTTTTATCATTACTTAGGATACATACTTTAAAAATTAAAATTTAATATTGTATAAAAACGTTGGGCGTGAGGAGTTTTTGTTAATCAAGCCATTTATTTCAATACTGTATACAGTTTTATTTTAATTTTTGCTAACAATTTCTTTATCGGCCTTTTCCCTTTTGAGTGTATTTTCCTTTTACCAGCTTTTTTTTTTTTTGATATTTTTCTCTTTTAAGGGTTGCATTCCGCTACTTTAAAATTCTTGTAATGCAATTTTTCCGACTTCCGAAAAATTTCGTACTCGTATTTTATTCTCCATAGCATCGTAAAGTCTTTGCCGCGTATCGCTCATAAATTCTTGTTCAGTATTTATGTTCAATAAAGTTGCCGCAGCAGCCGAGTTGTGCCACAATGCACCACATCCACAAACACCAACCCTATTCCCTTATAGAGAATTGAGCATTCTTACTTTAACGCGATAAATATGATGGTATGGTGGTGCTCCTTCTATGGACTTCACTATTGCAGTTAGATTCGTTGGAAAACTATAAAATGTGTTGCCACTATTTTCATTTACTTCGTGTCGTGCTTTTGTTGTTTTTATGTGGTGCTTGCTGCAATGTGGCATCATTATTTTTCCTCAATTTTGTTCGTATGCATTTTTTTCTCTTTGCGGTTTGTTGAGTAAAATTCTCACGTAACACGCCAAAGTGTTTTTTGCACTAGGAAAGCGCAATCATTAAAAAAAGAATAAGCCGTTTGGGTTTTGCTTTAATATATCGCTTAAATTCAAAGCTTAGAAGACTTCTGGAAATACAAAAATCGGTTAAAAAATCGATATCGTACTTTCAAGATCCTTTCGACCCATTAAATTTTAATTGTAAAATAGACATTTATATAAATTAAAATTTCGAAAGTGTGGAAGAATTAAAATTTTTTTTTTAATAAAAATTTTGAACTTTTTATTTAGAATTTTAAAAATATTTCGGGTATGTAATTTTATTGCCTATTAAATTTGAACACAATAAAGAGTTTACAGAAAACTTCCTTTGATTTTTACAGTTTTGCTACATATTTTGCTCAGGGTCTTGTGCATGACATTTTTTCCAAAAAAAAGTTAACAGCAATACCCGAATAATTTGTAGAAAATCTGCCTAAAAATTTCAAAAAAAAAAAAAAAGTAGATATTCCTGCACAGCGAAATATGTAGGCGTGCTAGACATTTTTTTTTTTAATTAAAATTCTGATCTAATTTTTTTTAAATCTTTAGTAAAGTTTGTTGAATTCTTCACCCATTCAAACAAAGGTTGAAACTTGGATTTAAAAAAGTTTTTATTGTGGAATGAACTATGGATATTTTTATTAACAATATGTGATGGTGCTATGGCATTCACTATAATATATCATTCAGATCGGGCAGCTAAGTTTTAAAAAATTCCTAGTTCTCTGTTGTGTAATATGGTAGCCCTATATTTTTCGCAACAATTTGTAGTCTCAAAAATTACTAAAACGCGCCATTTATTTTTGAAAAGTGTGTTATAGTTTACACTCGCGCCATTTTCTTTTTTATTTCATTTGTATTCACAAAAAATCTTCAACATAACCAGCAAACATAGCACGCGACCATCACCTAGTATGTATGGCTTTTTCATTTTCAAACTTTGGTGCAATTTTGATGCAACCACATAACAGATACTTATTAATCGAAATTGATTGCATTTGTATTTGTATGACTTTCGACAATTTTCAAGTTTTGTTTGTGGGCCTTTTTCGCTTTATAAACAAAGATAAAAGCAACAAAAAAGGAATAAGTAGCAACGAAATGGTATTAGATAAACCAGTTTTGGCGAAAGAAAAGCAAATTATTTGCCGATAAAAGAAAATCAAATAAAAAATGAGTGAAAAATGTAAGAAGAAAATTTTGCACTACCGCAATATCTAAAAAAAAAAAATGATCGTGAAGAGTGAGTGCATATTCTTCGTATAAGCGTTAAATGGACGTTCAACTTTTATAGCTCATTCAAATGTGAATATATGTATTATTTATATCTCAACCTAATCTTGCATCTCGTGCGCTTTAACCGTTATTTGGTAGCGCAACAACATTTGAAATTATTATGCTCGTTGGTTACTTACCTTGCTACATACCTACCTGTCGACATGATTACTTATAAATTGTATATGTACATATGTTTATTGTTAGTATATACCCCCGAATACATATAACTCTACTAAGTAGGTAATTTCTTAATTGCAAACTCTGCTTTTTTTTACCACATGCTGACAGCAGCGCTCTTTTAAGTTTTTTCCTTACTTTTTTCCGAAGTAATTGCAGTTGATTGGTGGGTGGTGTTACGGTGCTCTGAACCATTTGAGTTTCCTTACATGTGTACGGCATTGCTGCAATGCTGGTGGGCGGTATGAGCAGAATGATGTTCGTAATTCACTTTGCAATTTAATTGCTAGCTAATGTTGATGGCGGTGAATGACAGCTAACGGTGCGCATGCAACTGTTAGTTTCAAGGGTTACCGGATTAAATGACTGCTGAAGGACCACATAAACTGCATACATTAGTAGTTTCTTACTAATTTAAAATCAACATGGCATCAGCCCCTAACTAATTAGGATCACTTGCCTTCCACTCACAATCATAATAGAATTTTCACAAGCTACACCATGCAATAATATTTGGTAGTGCGTTGGCTAAAATAGCAAACTAAACATTGAGGCATTAATTAACTTAACGTAAGGTTTTCAACTAAGAGCGTACCTATTCGACTGGCTGATTTGTTTTTATTATTTTCATTTGAAATGGGTCCATAATCTGTCGAAACGACAAAGAAACATTAAATCATTTGCTTCTTCATTCACTTTTCACATGGCATTTGTGACGTTTCATGTGCCACCAGCAGCAACAAAATACACACCAGGGCTGTATTTTCTATAATAAATACTACTATTACTCAATGCTTTACTCTCTCATCGCGCCACTACCCTTTTCAACTTTATTATTAAAATAGTAAATTTTTTTAAATTGTAAAAATATAATTGTTTTGAAGACAATTTTTTGAAATGGAAATGAGTCATTTCATAGTGAAAGATAATAAGTTAAGTAATGGTTCTGATTCATTCAACGTTTCATGAAAATTGCATTTCAAAATCTCTTGGTTTTTAACGTATCGGTAGTTTTTGTTTTTTAAATATCTGATGCTGCAGTTCCCTAAAATTCAAGTTTTCCAATTCCAACGATTTGTAATACAATAACACAAGGAATAGATCACATGGTATTTTTTTTTATATTAATCGCACTGTTCTGTATGATAAATTTATTCGTCAATTTTTTTTAATCAAAATATAGAAAAAAGTATACAAATTAAAGTTTTGAACTTTGTACAAAATTGGTGAAAGCAAATTTTCATCAAAATCTCTAATTTTTTCATTTTAATTTTTAGAAAATTGTGGGTATGCAGTTTTGTAGGTAATTAAATGATTGAATATTAATATGAAAGTGTTAAGAGGCTAAAACTTGTTATTGAATTAAGTTTTTTGAAATTTTGGTATTTATTTAACACATGACAGAAAAAATATACCACAAATATTATATTGAGCTTAATTTATTTTATTATATAAAATGGTTTTTATTTAAATATGTATTTTAGATATTTTACTTACCGAATGCAAAGTCCTTCAAAAAAGCTTAGCACACGTTCTCAATTACAAGTAGACTAAACTTGTTGTTTTACAAATGAACGCCAAAGTGTCCTTTTTTTAATTTTATTAAATCCCTGACTATAAATCATATTTTTACAAAATTAAAATACGTTCCTCACTGGGACTGCGCCGATCTTGTTTTCTATCGTGCTTGAGCTTAGCAATGCAACACTTCACCTTAATTTTAGACGCACATCATTTTTTCGTTCAAATGTTTCAAAGAAAATACAAAAAAGTTACACAGAAAGCATCAATTTGCTCAAGGCTCGCTAAGCATAAAAACCTTGCTATGCAAATTTATAAAGAGAAAAATTAACATAATTTTAGTATTCGCACCCGCGCTCATCCGGTTTGCATACATAGCGCGCGCTTGCAATTAAAATTCATGTTTAAAGTAGATTTACATAATTTATGCATTGACCTTGCTCATGCTTTGCTTTGATTTTTAGATTTTTTTTTTTTATATCTCAAGTTTTATTTATTTTTTCAATAGCTTTTACTTCGCATTTCCTTTGTGTAACAGTCAATTAATGCTCATTGTTTTTTGTTTTTGACATTTATCTCTTCTCGCCCTAATTGTGTGACGTTCCCAAGTCAAGTCGAGATCATTAAACCTGGGGAGTGTTGCCATCAACACCCTACTTTACGTACCATAAACGCATGAAGTCACACAAACTTACAGAGCAGATCTGGCAAGTCGGTCTGCCGCCGCCGCTGTCTGACTGCCTTCGTTTGAGTTCAAAGCCAGTCAACGACTGCTCTACTTGAAGTGCTAACTGAGGCTTGACTTGTCTGCTTAAAACTTTTGATATATATATATTTTTTTTTATATACATATATTACGAGTCAAATGTAATTATAACACATTCAAATATGTGGCTGCTGCTTGGGGCTGCCTATTGTGCATAGCTACCCAGCTTTTATGTTATCTAAACTCTAAAACGAGCAAATTTTTTTAACTAGTTGTGTGCAAAGTTGTTGCATGCCAGCGCAGTAGTCAGACAATGCAAGGTTATGCCCGTATGTCAGATATCAGATGGGCTGTCTGATCTTGAGGCTTAAGCGCAAGATCACTGATCAACGGCGGGCACCCAGCTCAAGCGGCACTTTATACAATTTTAATGCAATTTAACAGTTTCGCGTCGGTGAAGTATGCAAAAAAAGTATATTTATTTATAACATACATACATACATACGTACATAAAAAAGTACAGCAAGTGTGGTTCAAACAAAAAGTCGCAAAAAAGTATCCAGCTGCTGTACCAATTATTTATATAAAATTTTCAAAGGCTAGCCGTAGTACTCTTTTGAGTACAGCTGCATGTTTGTCGTTTTCGGTTCGCTCCTTTTTCCAATTTTTCCATTGTATTTATTTTTTCATCAACTGACCAGCTGTCATGTTTTGTGCCAGGCGTAACTTGCCAGTGAGTGCAAAGTCGAGTGGCAATTTTGTTGCAAGCGCTATTTGATCATTTATGTTAATGTACACCAGTGTGCATAAAAATAATAGCAAAATGTATTGACAAGTTTTGATAATTTTGTCTTTCCTTATTTAATTTTAATTATTTTTATAAAAATATAGAGAATTTTTTAACAAAAACCATAGAAGACAAACTTTAAAACTGTCTAGAATAAAAGTCGGAAGTTTCATACTTTTTAGAAAACTTTTAAAAATTCAACCAATTAAAAAAAATGTCTTAACTTTTTAGTCAGAATTTTCAGAAAATTTTCGTGTATGCAGTTTTGTAGCCCATTTAATTTTTCTGTAATAAAGTGTAACTTTCATGTTAAATTTGGTATAAGTTGGTATAGTAAAATTTATTGGGCTAAAAAACTGGATTCTCGAAAATTTCTAAAAATCAAATCAAAAAGTTTGCAAATTGGTTGAATTTTTATAAATTTTCTAAAAAGTTGGAAATTTGGACTTACATATAAGTGATTTTGTGATGGAACTATTTTACTGTTTATAAAAAATAATTAAAATGAAATAAGGAAATACAAAATTATCAATATATTTTGTTATTATTTTTATGAACACAACTGTATATGGAAACGGCGATGTCAACGGCACGACCTTGATAAGTAATTGCTAAATGTACTCGAACTTTATAGTGAACTATACAAATAGTGGCCGCCGTAGCCGCCGATTACGTAGCGTGCGTGCGCTTCACTCGGTGGCTCCCGGGTTCGAATCCCCTCGGCAAGCAATGGCAAACCTCCGAGTGTATTTCTGCCAAGGAAAAAACTTCTCACAAAAATCATTGCCGTTCGGAGTCGGCGTAAAACTGTAGGTCCCTCAATTTGTGTTGCATCAGAAAGCAAACCACAAATTGTAGAAGAAGTTCGGCCAAACAATTATAAGGTGTAAGCGCCAAATTATTATTATTGTGATACAAACACTATATTGAGATATACGATTTTATTTTATTTTTTATATTTTGTATTTCTACTTAAACCACATACATATGTAAATATTTTCTTAACTCATTACAAACTCTAATCAATATCTTATATCCCTCATTTCTCTTTACAGCCAAATGAATCTGGTTTCGTGCTACTCGGTGATCTCTCATTGGAAACTTCAACCGATTCGGATTATGATGATTTCTCCATGTGTCCACCATCTCCCTGCGATGTTGAATTCGAAAATGCTAATATTGTGATCGATGGAAAGTCAAGCATTCGACAGAAATCCAAAGAAGCAACGGTTAGTAAAATACATTTAAGAAATGTACAGTTATGTACACAATGTCGGTGCACTTATTTGTCGAAAAGCATTCATAAATATTTCCAGCGCACTTCATTTATCTTTCGAAGCAATCATTAGGTGTCATTATAGAAAATGCGCCGGCCAAAGTGTAAAAAAAAACGCAGCAAAGCAATCGTTGAGGCGAATAGTTATTTATTTTTGTGAGTTTGATAACCTGCCACTAGACCATATGGGAAATACTTAAATGCGTGCTGAATTCTATTATTTTTATATGTTTAACATTAATTTTTAACGTAACAAATTTAATTGCGCAAAGCGTTATCGCAGTGCATGCGACTTATAAAAATAACAAAACGTTAAGTTTTTACAATATCTTCAATAAATAACCCTAAACTGTTTCCTTTCAATATCAAATAGTGATAAGATTAGATCGTTGGTGTAGATTTCCGTACTGAAGTGATGGCTCTTTATGTTAATAGCTCAATTTAATATCTCTTCACCTTGGTATTTTTAATACTAGGATTTTATATAAAAGTATTTCATCAGATTAAACTTATATTGCCACTATAAAGCGTCAAGACTCAGCGACTTACATACATATGTACGTATATACATACACTAACCAGAAAAAGTCTCCGATCGCATACTCGAAGCTTTTTAAAACTTAAATAAAAAGTAAAAAAAAAAATCGACAGCCCAATTTGTTGCACGTGATTCATTAATAGTCGCGGTGTTTTATTATGCAAAACTACATTTTTCTGTACACTTCACAAAACCAACGAATTATATTAATTTTTTTCTTAAAAAAAAAAAACAATCAGAAGAAGGTGCGCTCATGAATAAAAATCTTCTGTCATTCCATTTAGTATGGATTGACCCAGTTTCCTAGTGTCCTTGTAATCGTGTGTTTACGGATCCGGCTTTCTAATAAAGCCACGAAATGCTTGTGGTTAATGCCTTGTTGGAAATTGCGCACGCGCTGAAATTTTTCCGCACTTGATTTCATTTGTGACTCCAAAATGTTAGATTATCGAATCTATTCATCAATGAAATCGATATCCTAACTCCATTTCCCGACATCACCGCGAAAACAAAAGGCCTTCGCCACCATAATTAACAGTTGATGAGATATTACATATGTACATATGTACGTGGTTCGAAAGCATCGCCAGCATTCCGGGAATCCGTGTTGTGCTTGTACCAGTTTTTCTCCAAATTATCTGCCCACTCTTTATAGCAAATATGCAAAATTTAGTCTGAACCAGTTATGTCAACAGGGACTTTTTCTGGTTAGTGTACATGGAATGCCTAAGAATCAGCAATGGTATAATAAGTTAATAGGAGAGAATTACTAGATATCTCTATGCAGTATTTTTAAAATTTTCAAACGGGAAGTTAAAATAATGAAAATCTGTATAAATTAATGGGATACTTAAGTTTTGAACATGAAAATCACTTATTTTTTCATAACTTAAACTTTTATAACATCGGACTTTGAGGAGGTAATAACTTACCAAAAAAACGGCAATACGAAAATGCGACCATATGAAAAAAAATTTTTTGTTTTTAAGCATTATTTCGTTTGCCGGGAACAAGCCTGTAATTCCTAAGAGGCTTATGATATAATTACTATTCATTGTATAAGCTGATCTATAGGGACAAAGTTATCAGCGTGAACATTTTTGGAAATCTTTAAAATCTGTTTTTCTATGACTCTGTGATATGCTTCTTGATTCTGTCGCAGAAATGGAGAACACTACAGTTTTTGCCACCTCCGAATTTTATATGTCTATTCAAGAGAAGCTTTTTCGTGGCAGAAGCAATGTTGATGGCATTGCTTGCATTTTAAAGCTACAGCTACAAAGGTTGCGCATTTTGATTGCTTACCTCTACAACCATTTTGCCTAACATACTTCCGGAAAATATAAGTTAGCCACTTCACTGCTTTCAATTTTCAAAAGTAATCAAGACTTTAGCTACACTTTCAAGCTGTTTAAATTTTTCAGAATTCCATTTTCCCACATTCCAACCAAATGATATAACGCGTGTTCGTTTACGTACTTACGCTACAATTCATTTGCATACCAACTCACCCCATTCACTTTTGCTTTTAGTTTCACTTCACTTAATTTCAATATCGGTATGCCACATTTGCTATCTATTGTTTTGCTGGTAATTGACAGGTAAACGACAAATAAAATTAGCAAAATTTCAAACGTGTCTGCTTTGTATGTAGGTGAGTATTGGCGAAATATATTGACGCACGTTTTAAGTAACTAGCAAAAACAAAGCTTTATTCGGTTAAGCTAAAATATTTAGTACGTATGAAGCTATACGATAATGCAAAGTCAGCTTGCTTTATGTTTGTGTCTCAAATATTAATGATATGCGCAAAAAACAAAACAAAATGTTTATTTTATTTACTTAAATTTCACAAATTCTATGCGCATGACAATTACGCCAGAAATGGCATGAAAACGAATTGAAATTCAAGCGCTATCTTCGTACGAGTATTTGCCCCCCTTTTTTGACTTTTGTTTTACTTTAATTTATTTCACAAAAACAACCGCTGGCGTAAACAGTAGCGCACTGCGACATCAATTTACCGCATCACACAGATATTGATGTGTGGTTGCAGGCCTACTGCTTGGGAAATGCATATTTATTTTTTTCCTTTCACTATAGCCTCTTTCGGTTTTTGGTGTAGGCGTTAAAGTGTTATTTCCGGTTTCGGAATTACAGCGCACCAATGTTTTCATTTAAAGTGCGATCTGAAATGAGGGCATGCAGAATGATTTGATAGTGGTACAAGTATAATAGAGGATATGAGATTTAAGCTGCATACGATTATTTAAAGTGGAAATGCAAATGCCGATGACGGAAAAAGTAAGCCTATTCAAATATTATTTTTACCCAGAGATGGTCTGTCATTCAGGAGCTTAAAAATTAAAACTTGTGAAAAGTTCGGTGGTTCCTTTTTTGTGATAAAAAGTCAATGTTCATAAAATAAACAGTGTATCTAGGGCTTTATATTCAGATAAATACAGGGTTGGACGTATATTTATTTATATATATGTACATTTTATTAATTTTTTTTGCATATCTTTTTATAAAATTATAGACATAACATAAACATAAACCATATAAAGAAAAGTTTCAAGCTTTGTACGAGATTCAGAAGATTTCAATAAATTTGCAAAATTTTAGTTAGAATTTTTCGAAATTTTCCAGTTCAATTTCAATAAAAAAAAATGAAAGATTTGACCACTTTTTTGCTGACGGTGTTGCGCATTTTCTTCGCTCGGCCTCTCCTTTCTCAAGTACACGTAGCACTCTTATAAAGGTCGCGTTGCTGCAGTATAGCTCTGTAGGTAGTCTCTTTCTTTTCCGCAGAAGCCCAGCATTCCTTGTCGTATCAGTTAATTCTTTGAAGCTCGCTGGAGTCTAAGAACTTCCTCAGCGGCGGTACGTAGAAAACGAAAAATATGCTCCCAGTGCACGCAAGTTCTGATTTGCTGAGAAGTTGTCTTCATGATCGATTTCATTTCGAGTTTTTCGATCTGGTGACCCCTGCAATCGGTGTAGAGACTGAATTTTCCGGCAGTGGGACCATAGATTCTATCCTCACTAACTTAGCATTTTGATATCATGACGGAGGCAGCGCTCCTAAGTGCGTTCTATGCGCACATAGAATTGATTTATGATCACGTCGTTCTTCTCTTCCGTCGGGGCGCGGACACAAATCGGCGAGATGGTAAGAAGGCTCCGACACCGAACTTGCATTCCTTTATACATATAACCGCTGTAGTAAACGTCGCAACGTCAAATCATTTTCTTAGCTTTCCCCATCCATTTCATTTCCTAGATGGCGGTGAAGTCAGTCTTTACTCTTACGAGGGCATCAACCAGCCGGACAGCGGCACATTCCCCATTAAGGGCTCAGGCATTCCAAGTGCATGTCCTTCAATCGTAGTTCCTAATACGTTACCTGTTGTCCCTAGCAAAAAAAGGGAACCTCAACCCAGGCGTATTCGAATTTTTCTTTGGCTATAGTTTTTTACGTGATGAGTCCAAGCCCAGCTCACAACACAATCCTGGGTTTTTCTGCTTCTATATCTACATCATAAATTGTCATTTTTAATACAATTTTCTGTTCAGTAAATATCAAAAGTATTAATTACTTGTTTGTTTAATATTTGGTTTTTCCTTTAAAAAAAATTATATGAACTATGTATGTATGTATGTACATTTCTGCATTTCATACGCAAGTGAACGTTAATTTTATAAGTGCAACAAATTAATTCGTTTCGTACTCCAATTTGATTACAAATACCTACCTTACTGTATACAATAACTGACAACACCTTTGATTTCGTATAAAATTCAAATAGATAGTTTTTTAAGTGACCACTTTTCAGCAACAAATGGAAAAATATCAATAAATGATTGTACCATTTTTGTTAAAGTGCCAATCACGACTTAAGCTTTGAATGATGTAAGACGATTTACGATAAATGAGTGCGGCTAGGTTTGTTGTTTGTATGAAAAAAAAAAAAAAAAAAAAAAAAATGTGCGAAGTTGGTGTTGCTTGCATACTGATGGGTAAAAAATTATGTGATAGATAGTTCGCACTGTGAACGGTCTTTGAAGGGGTAATGCCGAAACATAAATATAAAATTGAGTGCGCAAATGAATGTGTGGCGAAAAAATGTGTTTCGAATGAAAGCTGAAACAGATAATTAACAGCAGTTTATTTATTATTATTAATGTCACACTCTTAAATTTCGTTCATAATTTTTACGTAATTTTTGTAATTACCTAAATAGATTTTTAATGATCTTTTACTATAAAAGGTATATCGAATACTTGCTCTATTATGTTCGCCAATTATATAAGACATATTTTTGTAAGGCGCTTAGCTTTGTTTACAAATCTAATTAAAATATTAAGACATCCAATCTGATCGCACTCTCATAGTTCTTAGCTGCGCCTCTAAGCCACTTGTATAGCATATTATAGACTAAGAAGAAAAATATATGTATGTATACAGTGAATGTGAGTGAAAATCGAACAACAAATTGTTTCCAATATGTTCGAAATTTGTTTATTTTTATATATTTTTGTGGGTAATTTTTTATAATTTTAGATCGAAAAACTTATAAATCAAAGATTGAGATTTTTTACAGTTCTTACAAAAACTCAAAAAATGTTTATCCAAATTTCAATCGAACATCGTCCGCAAAAAAAAAAAAACAGTAATTTTTAGCCACTTCAAACATGTACTTCATAAACAAAAGTTTGAAGAAGTTTGAAATTTTTACGCAAATTTGATGAATTCTTCTAAATGCTGTAAAGAGTCAACGTTCTTAATTTATATATTTTTTTGTAATAAAAAATAAAAATAAAAATAAGAGATAGAAGTTTTGAAAATATTGACTTAAATATGCTGTACTATTTTCACTCACATTCTCATGCACTCGTATAGACTGCCTATTGAAATAAGGGTTAGGCTAAACGGGCTGTCCTCAACTCGGTGAAAAGAGACTTTCTCCCAGTCTATCCTTACAGCTTCTTAAAAAATCCCGAATTCTTGGCAAATACCAACAGCTCCTCCAGTACGACAGCATCTAAGCCGTTCAGGTCTCCGAAAAAATTATCCCCAAAAAGCTGAAACATATTTCTCGTAGTGCAGGACATTCACACAGGAAGTGTTTAATAGAATTTACCTTTACCTAAAGCTCCTCCAGATGTCGTTGTTCGGGGTTCCAAACCTGACGGCCGATGGGCAGTTGCCCTGTTAGTATTCCTGTGAGAAGCTTGACATTCGGTTTGATAAATCTCAGCAAGACACCGTGTTCTTCGCTCATCTAAGTCGATTGGTCTGCCTGATCTGACTCGATTGGTCTTTTGCGCTTTGCTCAACTTTCCTCGGCTCCTCTTCTCACACCCTCGTCTGCTTCCACGTTTCCAGAGACGCCACTGTACCCCGAGACCCCGTATAGGTTGAGAGTGTGTTGCCGATGATATTGCAGAAATCCTGGACAGTTCCGAACGCAAATCGAGTTAGTCATTGTCGACTTTAGAGTTTTGATCGCCGGATTTGGAAGTCTATAAGCTTCTCTCAATGAGAGCTGCTCCAGATCCTGTTCCATATCCATTTTCGATCAATACGTGAAGATCGGAAACTCGTCGGAGTTTAGAGCCGTGTCAGATGTCCAGTTACTTCTGTCAGGGAAGTGAATTTTCAAAAATTTTGGCTAAAGTCGATCTCCGCGATTTGATATGCGCATCTTTCTTCTGCAGGAGTATTTAGAGCGCGTTAAGTGTCTTACTTCTCCGCTCTTCAACGTTTCTTTTCCAATATAGTTTAGAGTTGATAAGGATAAACTTTCTAATCCAAATTTCACACTCTTTATACCCTAATAAATTAAGTGCTTAGTTTTCGAGCATTCTATATAAACAAAAAATTTAAATATGTACCTTGGTTTTCGGGCGCTCTTCAAAATGAAAATTTGTTTTGTCTGATTTTAAAATCATTTAAAACTAAAACAATTTCCTTCTTTCTCTCTTTTCTATTTTTTATAGTTCCGCGTACAATTCAACGATACGCTCACCTCCACCTTTGAATATCCCTCCGAGGCGTCGCTAATCATTGACGATTCCTTCAGCAATGATGCCCTGATAAACGCCTATGAGAATTTATCATTGAATGATTCAACGGACTCGTCACCGACGCGACACCATCATGTAGCCGTAGATGAGATTATACAACTGCCAACACCGGCGAATACCTCGTCTCCCGCCAATAATGCCAGCAGCGGAACAAATACACCAACGAAAAATATACTGGGGAATTTGCCATTAGGTAAGTGATTTGTAGTTCGATGTTCAATGCTTTCCCATTACCATTAACCATTTACACAACTAATTTTAATAACATACAAGCAACAACAAAAAATCAAAAAAAAAAAAACAACTCATTACATTTGCTGGCTTTTCATGTGCAACGGTCATTTCTTGTTTCTATGCGATAATTTTTTTGTTTTAGAAAATCTACGTTTCTGTGTTGCTTTTTATTTGATAGTTAACGAAATATTACTATTTAGTTTGTGTTGTCTTTGTTTGATTAAATTTCTCGTACTACACGTATATTTGTTGTTAATTTTCTTTCTTCTACTAATTGTTAACTGCTCTTCTCTGTGTTTTGTAGCCAACTTCTATATTTTCTTAACGATTTTATCCAAGGTCTTAGTTTTATTGCTGCTCTGCGCATAAATTGAACTACTATGTTGTCTAACATTTGTCTTAATTTTACAATTGTCTTTTATAGTTAAACGATTTGTTCTTTAAAATATTACCAACCTATAGAGTCTTTTCTGTTTTGTGCTCCTCTCTTGTATGTTTTCTCTCAACTAAAAATTTGTTCACTGCACTTTTCTACTCGTAATAACAACAAATACTCACAATACTATAACTAAATTTTCCAAAAATAAAAAACAAAAATTGTTCCTGAAATTAAAACGAAACAATAAACAATTGGCGATTATAACGTTAAGCGCAGTTTGATACAGCAAAACAACAACATAAAATAAAATTTAAGCACACTAAAAATAAGGTAAAAAATCACCGAAATCAATCGCCTTCAGTTTTTTTTTTTAACTGTAACTGTGCCCCTAAATTTGGCTAATTGTTCAAGCGCCCTAAAAACTTATATCAGAAACCCCTTCGTTCTATGTTGTAAAACTTTCCAAACCAACCAACCTTATCTTCACTCTTTCTCTCTTTCTCTTCAGTTTCAGCCACTTCTCTTACAGCTCATAATACGCCCAATACAGCTGAGCTACCGCCTTGTCTGCTCGAATGTTTCGATGAGCTCAAACAGTGTAGATTTAGCAAGAAAAAGCAGATTTTGAAAATACTAACAACACCATTTCGTAAAATTTTTAAAATCTTAAGGTTTGTTGCATTACCAAATGTGTTGTGTTCCCTCTACATGTTCGTAGTATTTACTTTCCTAACCGTTTAAAGAAATTGTTTTTCGCATATGTGATAAGTACAGATTTTTTTACAATTTCCAGATTTCAAAATCGCTCATTGTTTTGCTAGTTGAAAATGTCATTCATTTCGTCTCATAAAAATTCATTTTGAAATTAATAACAGCCAAACAAAAAATTTGTCCATAGTCTGTGCTATAATCAGAGAATCCATTTTCAGCAGATCTTCAATTGTTTTTCAAAAAATTCAAGACCTTTGACTTTTGGTTAGTTAACACCAAATCAGATCCTTGGATTATTTTAGTTATAATAAATCAGTTAGCTGAGATTCCACGACCAGATCCACTTTGAGGTTTGTCCGAAGCGAAGTTTAGCTGTAAGAAGTTAGATCGAATATTCATCTCCAGAAAATCAGCTCTATCTTATCTATAATTTTGTATGTAATTCCAAATATCGAGATCACAAAATGGTACCGAAAGTTAAGTCGGTCTTGATAAAAAGTGCTTATTTAACACAAAGTTCTTACTCGTCTTGTAATAAGTAAAACTGCCTTAGAGATTTTCATAGACCAGTCATATCCTCACAGTATTAACTACAAACTACCATTGAAGTTGTTTAGAGCAACGTTTTCAAGCTGTACCAATTAATTGAAGATGTGAAAATTTCTCTTGTCGATACACAATATGATTACCATTTTCAATTCTCAACTTGGATACTAAACGGGTCCGATATATGATCCGCTTGGAACTTTCCAGCTAAACTAAATTACCTTAGGTAGATCATTTTCATCATAAAGTGCGACCTGAACGAACTATGATCCGCTTGGAACTTTCCAGCTGAACTGAGACGCCTTACTTTCCAGCTAGACTGAATTACCTTATGTATATCATTTTCATCATAAAGTGCGACCGGACCGAACTATGAACCGCTTGGAACTTTCCAGCTGGACCAAGTTATTTTACATAGATTAGATATCATATACATATGTAGATCGCGTTTTTTAGACCTCTCGAACGTGGTTAGACTATAAATCGAGAGATTTTACATTTGGAAACAAACTTTTTAACGAAACAGTTGTCTCAATAGTGTAGGCCTCTACTAGGGGTTAGTTTACTCAAGCATTCATTCGAGCATTCATCAAACTTCCACACCAATTATAAATAAACAAAAATTGGCAAATCTCTTGTAAATAAATACCGAAACCCCTTAACACTTCGTACAAAACGCACCTGTTCCGTACTTTTTTCTTTTTTTTTTCTAAATTTACTATATAAATTTCCTTTTTTCGAAAACCCACAATCTCTTTAAAAATTTACATATCAATTCGCTTACATAAGCCAAAGCAAAAAAAATCGCTCAATACCTCAGCCAGTTCTTTCATATTTGCAATGAATAAAAAATCTAGAACAAACAAAAAACTGCCCACAATTTTTGCAGATTACCCAATTTTAGACAAGGGTATAATGTCACAACAGCATCAGCTACAGCAACCGCAACCACAGCAATTGAATCAGCTGCCGAAACGGGAAGAAATGCGAAATGCAGAGCACGCTGTAACGCCGCCTTTGTCAGAGTGCGAGCACTCGATGTCGGCTCACAAATCGGCGGAGAAAACTCCTTTATTGCAACCACAGCACGGAGCAGCATGCAACGCCTCACAGCGAGCAGCGCCATTGTCGCCGCGCGCCGAAAATTCCGACAAGCGCGACACGGCAGCACCAATTTGCGCGCCAACGCCACTCTTGCCGCTACAGCCGCCGGTATTGCCACAACGGCCCACAAATTTGCCGTTGCCAATGCCGTTGATGCCCGAAATGGCAACGCAGAAGCAGAAGAGGCAACAAGAGCAGCAGAAGCAGCAGCAGTATCGAATGACAAAACAGAAACCACTACTGCCAGTCAAGCGCGTGGATCGGGTAGCAGGTCAGCCAGTAGCGCGTTCATTGCCGGCGGCGTCAAAGGCATCGCCTGCGAATGTGTTGCCACAATTTAAGTTGGAGGCGGAAATGAAGCAACAAATAGATGTAAACAAATTGACGGAAGCAATGAACGAGGAAGCGCAGTCAACAGCAGCAGCTAAGCGAGAAGAGCGCCAAAAATGTGTAAGCGGAAATTTGCAATGCCAGCAAACAGTGAATGTGGAGAAAGGGAAGGATAAGGAGAAGAAGCGACAAGATGAGCCGAAAGCGACAACTGCAGCTGGCGCACAACAAAAAGCAAACAATTTGACAGCACGTCTGACCGCGTCACCTCCACCGTTTGACGCGCGTTGCGTAAGCCAGTCGAACATTTTGCGCGATTTTCAACTGGCAAGTGTAAATAGCAATGAAAGCTCTAGCAAAAATCAAAATTACGCCACTGCCGCGACCAATAACACAGCTGCCTCAGGCAGCGCTACACGCCACAACAACAACAACAACAACACGCGTTTAAGTAATACAACAACACCAAAGCCTACAAACATTACAACAACCGTTACGAAAAAACCGTTGAGCAAATATACCATGTTCCACACACTATTTGAGACATCAACGACAGATGCAGCTACAACGACCATTGCCAATTCGACATGTCCCCAACGGCCACGCAAGACGCCTTCGGTGCTCAATAAGCCTCAATATGCGCGTTTTTTGCAAATTGATCTCGCTGCCGCTACGCCGTCGCCTACATCTGAGTTAACGACGCGACAAGCTCTGCTCCGTACGCGCAGCAATGAGTTTCAGTGCGGTGGACGCGTTTATGGTGGCAGTGGTGGTAGTGGTGGCTGCTTATTGGGCGCCTCTATGCAGCACGCCACCCCAACAACAAATCAACTGATGCAACTCTGTGCATCACAGCAACAACGCAGCGCCTCATTTTCTTTTGGTAACAATAGTATGCGCAATGAGCGCGCTATCGTAAAAGTGGCGTACGCTAGTGTAGACACGAAGAAAAATAGTGACAACACTGTTGATGCTATGCCAAACAACACCAATAAGAAAGCAATTTTAAAAAGTGCCTCCAATAGCTTGAATGGTATTTCCACCGACGATGAGTGCTTTGAGGATGCGATAGATTTTGTCTATCCCATTCCCATGGTACTTGCGTACACTAGCAGCTACAATAATAGCAACAACAACAACAGTAGTAATGAAAATATTATAAGCAACACTGAACGTCAAAATCGCAACACCACAACACCAACAACTAACTTCAATTGTAACCAAAGTACCGGTGACAGTAGCGCTCCCCTTGACGCTGTGCCAGCATCCACACATACGAGCACCGTTTGCACCAATAATAATAACAAAAACACTATTAGTAACCACACAATAATAACAACACTAAAATGCAATTCTGGTCCCACAACTACACTTAACAAACCGCACTCGTATACTAGCAACAGCAACAACACTTCATGCAACAATTCTACTAACTCAAGTCTCACCTCTTCGCCCACGTCATCTTCTTCTACCACTTTCTATTCTTATTCATCACTTTCTACAGCGAATTGCACGCGCACCAGTGCAGATGTCAACAAAAGCTACAAAATACCAAGAAATAATGTCCACAATAACAATGCCGTCAAGTGTCTAAGTCCGACTCCATATATGCCGAACAAAAGTCCGTGCAACAACAACCAAACTGGCATTCTTGCTACTCAAACGAGTGTCAGCTATAGCTCCTCTGCAACCTCCAATCCATCAACGGCGCTTATTTCGCAATTTTCTCTGCCAGTCGCTTCTACCAATTTGCTGCGTTCGCGCATACCCGGCAACACCCTGTACTATGTTTGAGTTCGTATGCGTCTAAGTGTTTGCCCTCCTGCCGCCAATCACCTGCCTGTGCCAGTGTGTGTGTGCAATCGTCTCTTTTGGGTTTTGTAAATTGTCTACTCGTCAAAAAAAAAAAGCAAAAAAAATGTGTAAAGTCCTTATTTTTCTATTTCAGTTTACTTGCTTTAATTTTTTGCTATTCTATGTACAATCTAAAAGCATATCACGCTCATCGGCTTGTGTGGTGGGTCTTCAGTTGGTTTATACGTACGAATATTAGGTTGCTTCAAAAATGTATAGAAAATGGCAGAAATCGTATTTTTTCAGATTTTGGATAAGGACTTAAGGGGTCGCTGCCAGATTTGGGGAAGCTTGGGATTTTGGGGGAAAAATATCAAATATTTAGCTTTCAATACTGTAAATGCATCATGCGTTTTAACGTATTTTCTGATCTCCAATTAATGGCAGCGACCCCAAAAATGTATTTTAATGGAAAAAACGTGTATTTTTTATAGAACTATTTAAAGCTGTGCCTAAAAAATCTAAACCTTTATTTTTTTGAAGCATCCTAATACGTATGTATGCATATAGCAGATATCGGTTGTAAAAGACTGTGGTGAAAGCATATTTTAAAAAATCATATTTTGTATGCCATAGGTGGAGGTAAATCTAAACACTTTATTCAACTGTCGATTTTCAATATAAAAAGCCGCATTAACTTACAAACGAAAAAGGGAAAGCAATTTTCAATCACATTAAAAAATAATCCGCAATTATAATACGAGTATGGGCAAATTAAAACTCATATAAAAACATAAACAAATTTATCGAAGCCTCCCGACCTTTGTATAAGTAAATACCAAATTAAATCCTTAATCGCAAGCTAAAAAAAATTAATACACATCTGTTCTCATAAAAATAATAGCAAAAATGAGTTTACAATTTTCTCTTTCGTTATTTAATTTTAATGTTTTTTTTACAAAAATATATTTTATAACATTCGAAGTTTCAAACTTCCTACAAAATTTATAAAAATTACAATTTTTTTTTTAATTTCATCAAAATTTCTAACTTTTATTATGTCGAATTTTCCGAATTGGCAAGGTTTGGAAATTTTATCTTTTTATTTAATTTGAATTATTTTGTGTAAATGTATAGTTAATTCTATAAAAGAAAACATGTAAATCAAAGTTTCACACTTTCTGATAAAAAAAAAAAAAAATGGCGCAACGCCGCCAGCAAAAAATATATCGCAAATCAACAAACCACTATAAAGTTGTATTTTATTATAGTAAAATTGAATGGGCTAGAAATGGCTGCATACCAGAGAATTTGTCTAAAAATTCAGATTAAAAAGTTTGAAATTGTGATGTCAATTTTTGAAATATGTTGAGTTTTTATAAATTTTTTAAGTAGTTTTAAAATTCGACATGCATGGCCTTCGTTTATAAGTTTAAGAAACTTTTTATTTTAAAAAATTTTGCATTAAAACAGAAAAGCCGAAATTGCGAAAAACTTTTCGATATATTTTGCTATTATTTTTGTGCACGCAACTGTACTTATTGATAAAAATTCATTATTGTACAACCCAAATTTCTAACTGAGTCCTAGGCAACTTCTATCTATCTTTTAAAAAAATTGGCAAACTTTTTCAAAATTCTGGTTATTAAATTAAAATTTTTGCGTAATATGTTAAATTGTTTACCGTTGCAGCTATATAAATCATTTGTGTTATAGATAGAAATATGTTTTTTATATCTAAAAAAGTATTCAAATTTAATAAAAGAAGTTTAAAATACAGATTTTCACGAAATTATCAATTATCAATTATAATGTAATCGGTTCTGATTTAAAAATCGAGGCAAATTATTTAATTAATAGTTATTTGTAAAGCCATTTTACAGATCTATTTAAATTTGTTTTTTACTACATTCAGTTTGCCTAAAAGTTTTTTTTAAAGCAATTTACTTTTCGCTGCAATTAAGATCTGGAATTAAGATAACATGCAGTAATTCAAAAACCCTCATCGCTGTGATGAATCCGGAATTAAAAGCACACCGATATCTGCTTTGTTTTTTTGTTTTTTTTTTTTTTTGGAATATTTGCGTACATTTTTTTAAGGTTTGATTGTGTGGTGCCATGGCATTTGAATGTAAATTTTCATTCTTACATTTTCATCTTCAAAGTTTTCTAAATCATGGTGGAAAGGCTTGAAATCACTTATCTTCATTGGTTCCATTTTTGGTGCTTAAATCAACGATTTGGTTACATACTATTGACACATGCTGTTATACATACAACATCACCCTCAACACGAAAATAAAATAGTAATAACACAAATCACAAATAAATAAAATAAATAATTTTAAATATGAAAATAAGGAATATAAATTTTATATAAAATAATTCCCTATAAAATATAGTAATATTTCTTAGGTATAATATCAGCCATATGTAATCCAAGGTGTTTGACGCCCTTTTATGCCAAAGTTAGCCCCTCCTATGTACGTCGCTGGTCATTTAAATATCGCTTCCTCTGTAACGTTGTCAGTTTTCACATTGTAGTTCCGCTAAAATCCATTGTTGTCTTGCTAATCAAACTGTATTATACTCGTATCCGTCCAAGCTACGCCTACCCTAATAGTACTTGTAAATAAGTCATTTTTAAGCACTGCCAACTGTAAAATAAATATATAATAAAAACATTGCGAAACATTACAAAGATCCCTTTAAATGCGCTACAATTGTTACACTCACTCATACACGCACATTTACTTAATTCATATTTTTTGTTTTTCATTTTGTTTGAAGCAATTACATAACCACATAGTAAAATGTAACATTCATTTTGTTGGCGTCGAAACAACTTTGATTTGTGTACTCGCTAAAAACGCAATTCCTTATTATTTGCTTACCTGCATTATGTTCTTAAAAATCACAATTTAGTTCTTCTCTCAAAATATTTTTTTTTTTTGCAAATGGAAATCTTTTACATACATAATTGTAATAAATTTTTGACTTTCAAATTTTCTTCTAAATATTGTACTAAGATTTGTTAAAAAATCTGATTTTAATAAGCGATTTGTTTTCCTTTTGAATTGTACTAAATTAATTTAAAAATTATACTAATAGAGAAAACTAACAACGAGTTTTAAGTTTTATTGTTTCAAACAAAAAAACGTAAGTGGATTGCATTTTTGCTGCTGCTATTTTTTTCTTTTTTACTGAATTTAATTATTTAATTTCAAAGGATCACTGATTGAAAATTAAAAATTTTTTGCTGCCACAATTTTTTTCTTTTTAACTGAATTTGAAGGAAAAATTTTATATTTATTTAAAAAATAATTATTTGAATTGGGATACAATTTTTTCTTACAATATAATGATTGAGAAAAATAATTTCGAATTTTCGAAGAATATATGCTTAAATCAAAGTGTTTGAGTAAACATTTCGCTGCTACTCCAATTTGTGACTTTATTAAAATGTTTAATTAAAAAAGATTATTTTGAATTTTCGAACCCTTTACAAAAATTAACTACATAATTTTAGTGCACTTTTTGGTGCTGGTATTTTCTATTTAACTTAATTGAATTGTTTATTTACGAAAGATAACTCATTGAGAATTTTCTAACAATAAGCATTTAAAAAAATTTTAATTGTATAAACTTCTGCTACTTTAATATAGTGATTTAAAAAATATATATAATTTTCAATGTAGTTTAATTGTTCAAATTTAAAGAATGTACATACGTACATTCCGATGATAACTTATATTATTCAAAACTAAAAATAAAAAGTTATACAAAATTTGATAAATAATTAAATTAGCTTTTTTTCGGACGCGAATTTTTACCATAATTTAATTGTTTAGTTTTAAAGAATATACTGATAAACTAAAAAATTAATTCAATCAACTTGTACTTCTGCCTTTTGATTTTAATTTAGTTGTACAATAAATATTAAGATACCAAAATAAAAAAAGAAACTAATTGGTAATTGTATTCCTTAATTAAAAATTTACAATGATTAGGGGAAAACTTCAAAAGTTTTCTCGTGTATAATTGCTCTTTAATGCCTGGTTGTTTTATAAATAAATTGCATTTTAGTTTGTTTTTTGCTTTTTAATTAACGAAAGCTTTTTCCAAAATTGTATTAATGAAAGTTTTTGAAAAAAATAAAAATCATTTTCATCAATTATCTCAAATTGTGATTTTTAACTACTTAATAGTGCTGCACATTTCATACCCTCTCCATTATTGCTCTATTCAAAAACCTAATCAAACATTTTTTTCACTTTTTACAAATCTTTTGCAGATGTAAATTAAATAATTTAACAAAAAAGAAACAAAAATTTAATAATTTTTAAAATGCGTTTGTGTAAGCGTGCCTAATCTGAAAAAGCGCGTTAAAGTATTCGAAACAACGTAAAGCCAAAAAAAATATACAATATTTATGAAATAAAGCAGCTTAAATTTTACGAAACTCCGTAAATGCCAAGATTTTTTATAAGAAGAAAAATAACAACAAATAATGCTAACATTACCAAAGCTATAAAAGAAACTGTCTGCCTGCCCGAACGTCGCCCGCCTGCTACCGTACCAACACCTTAACAACCAACAGCACTGCTGCTTTTTTACTATTACTACCTAAATACTAATCACTACTTTTAAGTACTTTGCCGTAAAGCTACTGAAAACTTCTAACAACCACCTGAAAAAATAATAATACTGCCAATAATTTTTATATCCATATGTATCTACTAAAAAAACCGAACGGAAAAATGCCGAAAATGAATCATGCATACCAAATAAATTTACTACGTGTATTGCCAATGCAACCATGCGCCGCTATACAGCTAATGTTAAATTAACAGTGCTAGCCAAAAAAAAAAGAATCAAATTCATGCGTCAACAACAAAGAAATCAACAAAAGCTAACTGTGCAAATGCACACACACACACAATTCGCAATCACAAAAAAATCAGCTGTTTAATAAATAAATAAATACACACGTAAACTGTTGCGTAGGCACGTTAACGGGTTTACGTTGTGCGCGAAAGAGAGTGATGGGTAACCGCTACCGCGAAATGTATAAAATCTGTGCACTATTGTAAAATGCTGCTATTCCCATTTTTTGCATAACCTCAAAATTTGTAACGCCAAAAAATGTGTGAAATATGCAGTGAACGTGTTGCTCTAACCTTTGTTGGGAACTCTATTGAAAACTTTCATTAACAAAATTCCGAAACTACGAATTGTGTGTACGCGTGTGATCCGAGCAGTTTTGAAATTTGATACTATTTGAGTTGAGGTAACTAACCGGTTTATTTTAACAATTCTATTATCCTACTTATAAGCGAAAACAAAAAATACTATCTAATATTCAAAAAAAAAAAAAAAAGAAACAAAAAACGCCTATTTGTCTTTACCACTTTATCACTTTATTAAAATAAAAATCATCAATTTTCAACACTCTATCTACTTCAACTAAGCATGCTCGTTAGTATAGTTTAACTAATGCATATGTACTATTTGTATTTGTAACTTGTAATCACACGCTATCACTATTTTGTAGTTATGTTTGATTGTTTAACACATATTATATATTTTATTAGTATTTTTAACATTTCATTTGGTATAACACTGCCAACGCATTTTAATATACAACTCTTCCATGCAATCATATGGCACACTTTGCAACATTGTATACTATATGAAGAGCTTGCAAAGTACCTAGGCTTTATTTATTTATGATGCTGTATAATGGTCGATGAATAATATAGTTTAGTTAAAAAAAAAAAAATTGTAGCAAAGCGTAAGAGCATATTGCTAATCAAAAATTAATTAATTCAGCTTTTCAAACCTGTAACTATCCGACATATATGTACATACATATATATAATACCTTAATTTAGATTTATTGCCTGACTGTCTAAAGATTAGAACAACGCACATCATTTTCTAGTTGAGTGTAGGGAACATATGTAGTTTTCGTTGGGTGTCAAAAAGCTTTTACCTAAAGCACAATTGATCTTTCCGAGTTTTGTTTTTTTTTGTTTTTTTTACTTGGCATATTTAAATATGCACCTACCTTTTTTAAACACTTATAAAAATCGTTTGATCTACGTATGTACATACATATGTATGTATGTATGTATACCTATGTTCATAAAAATTATAACAAAATATTTTAACAAGTTTTGACGATTGTAACTTTCCGTATTTAATTTTAATTATTTTTTATAAATATTCCTCTATAACAAAAACCACGGTAAGTCGAAGTTTCACACTTTCGAAAAAGTTTATAAAAGTTCAAAAAAAAAAGTTGTAGGAAATTTTCGAGTATGCACTTTGGTAGCCAATCCAATTTTACTAGTATAAAGTGTAAGTTTTCAGTTGGCCAGAAATTTGCCAACGGTGTTTCGAGCCTTTTCTTTCATTTAACGCATGAGCACCTTCAACAAAAACACAATATAAAAAATCAACAAAAATTTAAAGCCACATGAAACTAACACTTTATTACAGTACCTGAAAATTTCATAAAAATTCGGTTTAAAAAGTTTAAAATAATTAAAACATTGATGGGATTTCTTTTAGATTTGTTGAATTTTAATAAGTTTTCTAGTAAGCTTGTCACTTTGTTTTCAACTATTATAGAATTATCTATAGTTTTATTTAAAAAAATAATTAAATTTAAATATCAATATATTTTACATTTTGTAATTATATTCATAAACACAACTTTATGTATTAATAATTCGTTTCGATAAAAACGAGTTTAGAAATTAAATGACTACTCTGAAACTTAAAGTGGAATAATTAATCTAATGGAATTAGAGCGAAATAATAATTCTTTTGTTTTTGAAACTTTTTAACAAATTTTTGAATATAGCTTTAAAGCCGAGGTAATTTATAGTTGACTTTTTAACAATCTGCTTATCGGATTAAAAATATTTTTTGTTAAACGCTAGCAGCATGTAAACTAATAAATACCTTTTACGAATGGGTTAACTAAAAAATATTTCCGTGACTATAAATATCTTAATTAATTATTTCGTGGATTTCGTGAATTTGCACATCACGCATTGCTTTTATAGAAGCATTACGGTTCGTTCTCCATACAAGAAGAAAAAATATATAAATACTAATAATCCCTTTAGTTTGATAGCTTATTTGAAGATCATATAAATTTACTTCCTAAATATGCGCTATAAACAGGAAAATTTATGAAAACTGAGTAAAAATTTCAATTTCATAGAACATTAATATAATTTATTAGGCTAGAATTGCGGAAATTGAGTATATTGATCGAGGGACGTACTTTAGGTGCACCTTGATCTTGGAGTACATGACGTTCCACAACTTAGCACTTTATTGTTTTTGAATATAGAAAAAGGGTATGAAAATTATAGTTGAAAGTTCATCTTAAACTTTGCGCTGGATGAGAAACTTCCTGCGAGTACAAAGCAAAGGTTTGAATAATTTAAAAAATTTTCTATGTTAGAAAAATGTAGACAACGCTGTATTAAAAGATTTGCATTTAAAAAAAGTTTCTTTGGCAACTTTGAATCACATATATTTCTTGAATTAAAATCAAGTAAAATTTCAAAATTTGGAAATTTTTATTTCAATTTAACAAAAATAGTGTCAAAACGTCTTGACATGTTTTAAGCATCACTTCTTTTCTTATTTAATTTTAGTTACTTTTTATAAATTTTACAAAAAACGGCTGCGAAATTTCTAACTTTCTAGAAAATTTATAAAAATTCGACCAATTAAAAAATATTATCATCAAAATTTCCAAACTTTTATTTCGATTTTTTTCTTTTTTAATTTTCGAGAATGCAATTTTTTATTTTAACCCATTAAAGTTTATAAAAATCCAAATTGTTAGAAAATGTTTGTAAGCGTAAGTATACATAAAACGTACGAATTTATTGCGTGAATTAAAAAAGCAGTAACATTTATGGTATTTTTTTTCAATTTGTCGAATTTTTATACATTTTCTAGAAAGTTTGAAACTCCAACTTACTTAGAATTTTTCATAGAGACAAGCTTTTAAATTTTAAAATGCTTGCGAGTATTAAAAAAAAATCGCAAAAAAGTATATTCATATTTTAATAAACATTCCAAATTAAATAGATTAAATATATTTGATGTTTTTAGAAAGAAACAATATTCGCCAATAAGCTGTAGATATACTCGTGGTCAAACCCCATTAAGAGACCCTCAAATGTGAAAATATCCCGCCTAATATTTACTAGATATTGCGGTTTCTATTACTCCACTTTTCATTCTAACTGAGATGAAAAATATGCGACATTAGTGACATGTTCCTGTTTTTTTATATTTTTTTTGGAAGAAATACGTCTCCACTGATAATAAATATCAAAAACCTATTGAAGTCTGCAAAAAATTACCCTAATTGGAGTTACAATTTTTTGTACACTCAAATATTTCGTTGTACATTATTTTTTTCTTTTGTGTTAACTATTTTTTTTTTTTGTTCGTAAAAACTTAAAATTCGACTACTTGCTTGTATAATTCGTGCATACAAATTTGTATTTTTTGTTGTTGTTTTTTTGTGCTGTATGTTTTGCTCCAATTTCAATCTACAAGTGAGTTGAATGTTGTTATTACTTTTGATAAATAGCTTGCATTCAGACGATTATAGCATTAATTAGTAGTTTGAAATAAATAACAACATGTAGTATGTAGCTATTTGTAAAAAAAAAAATATGTAGTATGTAAACATAATAAAAAGTGGATTTGATAGTTACATATATGTTTACAAAAAATTTAATTAGGAGTTATTGATTTGATTTAAATTTGTAGACATGCAAGCTCGTTTTGCTTCAATTGTATGTTAAGATGAGTTGATGCTTCTGTGCGTTACAACTCCCCAGTTTATTTAATTTCAAACTACATTTAAGCTAAAACGTAAATGTAAGGTCACAATTTCCATATAAACTGGTAGGTTTGAAAACTAATTTTATAGTAAAGTGTATCCAATTAAATCTATTGAAATACATTTTAGTCAAGGAAGCGCATTATTTAAATCGCCAGCATTTATTTTAAGCGAAAAAATAAAATCCATACAGTGAAGCACAAAAGTTTTGGCACAATGCAAATATGTGCATGTTATTATTATATGGAGCAAAAAAGCAAAATTTCCAAAAGTTTTATAAAAATTTGGAAATTTTGGTACAAATTTTGTAGAATTTTTAAAATTTTATATAGAGTTTCAAACTTTAATATACTCCCACCTTATTTTTATTATATCGACAATGTAATGTTTCTTATGATAAATTTTTTTCGTAAATTTTTTTATAAAAATATAATTCATGTGTGTACTAAAATTGAATGTGCTATAAAATTGCGTATTCGCCCGATTTCTAAAATTACCGATTCAAAATTATTAAAATTATGATATAAATGTGAATAATTTTTTCAATATTTTGTATAAAATTTAAAAATTTTAAATCTTTCTCGTAAACTTTCTATAAAAATGTAGTTTATTGTGCCCCATAAACTATATACCTAAATGAAAGCTTCAAACTTTGTGCAAAACTTTCAATACTTTCAATATTTTTTTAATGAAAATTCTTAGAAAATTTTAGGGTATGCAGTTTTGTAACCAGTTCAATTCCTGTTTAATGAAGTGCAAGTTTCAAGTTGATAAATTTTGGGTACATAAATGTTGTGTCATTATATGGTAAAAAATGAGAGCGAAATTTCAAAAATCAACAGGAATTTTTAGCCACTTAAAAGTTGCACTTCACTGAAGTTGAATTAGCTACAGCAGTTGTACTAAAAATTCTGATCAAAAAGTTTGCAATTTTAAAAAATTACTAAAAAGTGTTAGATATCATGAAAAACATTGTGAATAAGCGAACAAAAAACACTATGTCCTGAATCTGAGGTATCAGCTAATAATAATATTAATAATTTGGCGCTTACCTCATAGCTTGATATTTGGCCAAACTTCTACTTTTTGTTTTGTACCAATTGAGGGGCCAACAGTTCAACGCCGACACCGAACGGCAAATGATTTGAGTGAGAACGCTATTAGAAAACTCTTCTATAATTTTGTTGTTACTTTCCCCCAACCATGATTTGAACCCGGAACACAATGAATGAAGGTCACAAAAGCTGCACACTCGACTGTGGCGCTCTCCGTACCTCTGACCAACTAGTTTTGAATGAAAAAATTTGATTTTTAGCTATATTAGGCAGAAAATATTAGAACAGTTTTAACAAAATAAAATCGCGTGAATCTTTTTTTTATAAATCAACCATAGTATGCATGGCTAGGCAGTAGTGTAATGTTTTACAAACCTGTGGCACATTCATCAGCATAAGTAGCATTAAAGAAGCTATTTTCTATGTTTTCTATGCGTCCGGGCAACCTCGAACCGAATGGTAGTTGGGTACTAAAATACTAAATATTCTACAAACGCACCTGTTGCATAATCTAATCCTGGCTCACCAACACTTGCATGTGCAGCATACAAATACACTTTGATTCGCTTGTATGTAAAATAATAGTTTATTTGTAAATCATTTAAATGCAAAATTTCTTTACATCTAAATATCACAAAGCATTTCTCATATTATCACTTAATGGATATTTACTAAATTTATTTGATTAGTATCGTCTCGTTTATATTTTAAGTTCCTATTTAACGCTCGCACTAGCCATATATTTTACTAATCATAAAACTCGCTATTTTCTTTTTCTCCCCTTCAACCCTTTTGTAGGTTCAGCGCCGCTGGGTTTCTATACGCCCGTGAAGGCGCCCATCGATAATCACTTTCAGTTAGGCGTTACACGTGCACCTAACGGTAATGGCTACAATACCACCTCAACACCCACCACTAACGGTACCAACAGCACCCCCACCAAAACCAACAATACAGCCACACAAAATGGTCAAAGTAATGGTGGTGGTGGTCGTGGTAGTAGTAATAGTAGTAGCAATGGCGGCAGTGTTGGCGACGACGCAGACGATGGGGGCGAGGAGAACGCAGAGAGTTTGCAGTATATCAAGCCGGCGAACGATGATCTCACCATTGCGTACAGTGAAGGCGCACAGAAGACAGATTTGCTGTATTGAGTGCAGACGCATTGCAGTGTAGTAGTTAAAGTCAAAATGAATGAGGAAGCGGCGGAGAATCAGGCGAAAATAGTTTTGAAAATACGAGTTATAAATTGCAAAAGGATTTTTCACTATTGGCGGTGCGCATTCGCATCCTTGTTGCCAAAAGTGATGCGCTTACTAGCTGACTGACTGATTGAGGCTGACAGTGAGTGTTGTGCAGGAGCGTTTTGCGTTTGGAATAAAATATTTTGCATTTGCGCAACAGATTGTAAGTTTAGTTTTAAGTTGTTTAGGCGTGCATTTTTCTTTATTTACATTTAATTTTTTTTGTTTGATATATTCCAATGCACTTTTTTGTGTGTGTAAAATTATTACAATGCAAATTTTTTGTCTGTTATATATAAACGAAACAAAAAAAAAAACATTTAATGCATAGATAATTAAAAAAAACATAGTCTGTTTAGCATACAGAAATTCTGAATCGTAATTGTATTAGATTTACTCCTTTATATGTGTATGTAGCATTAGAGCGTGGCGCGTAAACTTGTAGTGGTGTAAAAAAAAACCACGAGATATAAAAATGATAGCAAAAGTCAGTAGCGAGTAAAAGTTTTAAATAAAATTAAAAAATATATAAGCACTCGGAGAACTAAAAAAATAATTGCTGTATTCACAGCAAGCTCTTTAATCTTATTATGTGTTGAAAAGCCGTACAAAAAGTATAAAACAAAAATTTAGATTCTCTTTTCAAAATTTCGAACATTTATTTGTGAATTCAGTCAACATATTGGCAACCATATTCGTGAAAAAAAATACTTGAAATGCTTTGTAAAATAGGGGTTTGATAGAACTTTCCCATTTATAATTTAAAAAATTAAAAATATTAATTTTTTTGTTACTTTCGAAATGATTTTCATCCCAAAAAATGTAAGAAAAACATTCCGCAACTATTGTTTCGTATTCGAAAGTGCAGAACTAAAAATTTAAAAATTAATTAATGTTAAAGTTAAATTTTTAATTAATTTTCATGTTCATGTTCAGCGTTCAGCAACATTCTTTAATTAGCCTACAAATATTATTTTTTCTTTACTTATATAAAATTAACTTTTCAAAGAAGGTACTTTGCTTTTGGAAACAATTTGCAATTTGCAAAAACAAATTTGCGTAGTTTATATATACAGATTCGCATTTCCTCAAAACGTATTAATATATCGTATAAGAATTTATTGCTGTTTATAAATATTTTTCCAAGCATTATCGCGGCATTTCTTAATTCCCCTAGAAACCCAAAAACATTTTTTTTTTCGTTAATTTCGAATTTTTTTCACACATTTTCAAAGAATTTTTTTCGCAGAGTACGTGTACTAAAAATTGTATAAATTTTTGATTCATATACTTATTATTATAAATTTTTTGGGTTACTTCACATTTCTTCACATATTGTAAAATACTTTCTTGTCACTAAATTCTTAAAACAAAAAACGCTTTTCTCTCGCTGACTGCTACATATTTCATAACCTTTTTTTTTATATTTAAAAAATATTTTTTGTATTTATTTAATATTTTAAGTTTAATCAAATTCTCTCTAATCCATTTAAATTTTCAATCATTAAAATTAAAAAATAATATTAGTACAATTTTCGATAAAATTTTCAACATTTCAAATTAAATATTTCCTAATTGCCGCATTTTTTCTTAAACTTCAAATTCTTTATTTTTATAATTATTATTATTTTTCTTTTAATTTTTTTAGCATTCGTCATTTTAGAAAATTTTTGGTATTTAAATATTTTTAATAGTGAATTAAATTCTCACTATTCCATTTAAATTTTCCATTATTAAAATTAAGCAATTAAGAAAATTTAATACAATTTTCAATATTTCAATAAAATTGTCAGCATTTCAAATTACATAGCGTAAGTATTTAAAATATATCAATTTTTGGTGCATTAGAAATCGTTTCAAATTAATTTAAATATTCTCAATTTTTAATTTTTTTTTTCAAATTGGTTTGTTCTTTATTTTCAAATTATTTTTTTTTTTGTTTTTTTGTAGATATTATTATTATATTTTTTTAAATTTCATAAGGTCGCTTTATTTCAATTATCTTTAATTTTGATTAATAAATATACCAACAAAATTGCCATTTATAAAAGCGCTAAATGATCGTTGGTAAAGAGTGGGAACTTTACTTCATTATTAATTGATTGATTGTGGTTTTTGAACTTGAATAAATTTATAGGTATAGACTGCTTTTGTTTGGCGTCATTCAAAATAACATAGTGAAAACCACACATTATTCTGAAATTTCCACGTCTGCATTAAAAGCAAAATTAATTCATTTTTTTCACCATATTTTGTTGGTGTGGTAGGAACATAAAACATTCCCTAAAAAACTTTTAGGGCATGTTGGCGAAGTGGCAAACCTTGGGCGCATAAAAGTCCTGGTCGTTCCCAAACGTATACCCGACTTTCGTGCGAACTATGTAAACTCTCACTCAGATCAGAATTTTTTGTTTTGTTTTTGTTTTCATTTCTGTTTTTTTTTTTTTTTTTGAACTTGTCGAATTAGTGGAAAGCTTGTTAAAAATGTGTCCAACGTAATTCATAGCTTAAGAAGTTTGGAAAACAAGATCCGAAAACATGCATTTAAATAAAACTAGAAAATAGAGCTTTGCATTTTGAAATAAAACAGTTAAAAATTCCAAATAACTAATAAAACAAATTTTAACTATAATAGTTATCAAAAAAACAAAAAAACAACAAAAATCAGCTGAAATAATACATATTTGTAAAACGTAGGCGAGCAGAATATCGAAGACATGATCTAGCAGTACTGTTTGCTGAATTCACGCTGAATATGCTTGATGCATAGCAGCTACAATGCTCATCTTTATATGTACTATGTAGTTTTGAAAAGTTTCAAAAAGTAAAACGTATTAATAGTTTTATTAAACAACGCTCGCTCTAATTACCGGTCTGGTCTGCATACATACACACACATACACATATACACATATACACATATGCGATAAATTCATTTGGTAATATGTATTTTACTTATAATACTTACATATTAAATATATTATATTATATACATACAATACACGTACATTGCATACCATTTACTATATACGTTTATTAATTATATTACTGATTTACATTACATTACATAATACATACATAATAAATATACAATACGAGATATACCGTAAATTTTTTTTTAGACATAAGCGTATTAAAATACAACAACGTACAGTTGATAAAGTGAAAAAGTGAAAATGTTACACATGCAAACAAATAAAAACAAAAGAAAAAAACATAAAAAATTATATATTAAAAAGTAAATAAAAGCTTAAAAGGCGTTTAAATTGAATTTGAAGTTTGTTTTTATTTTATTTGCTATTGAGCGGCGATAATATTAAATGGAGCAGCTGGAGTGAGTATAAAATGCTAATACATTTCATTTGAAAATTGAAAAGCGTAGAACAATTATTCGTTTTTTAGGTGAATTTTCGTATTCTAACCAATTAACTTCTGCATTTATTAACACTAAAAAATAACAATTTCGCAACACAGTAACCATGGTAACCAAGAGCATGTAGAGTTACAGCTTTTATGCCTAAGAAAATGTTGTACCTTTAAAATGTAAACAATTTCATACCAAGACATCGATTTGCCGTCTTTACTCCTTCTATGGCAGAACAAATTGAATGATGTATATGTTTTTGAATCGGCGATTAGAAAACGATGTTTAGTGTTTCAAAATTTGTTGATATCTACAAAAACACAATTTGCTAGAATGCTGAAAAAAATTAAATGAAAATAAATTTTTTTAGAAACCAACATTTTAATTGGGCTGAAATTAAAATGCTGAATTGAAGGACAACTTCAACATTGACTTTCGAAAAGTTTTTGTTCGAAACGACCTAAATAATGTATATTCATTCGATGCTTCATAACTTCGGCTATCATCGTCTAAAATTTCAGCCCAAAATGTCGATAAATAAAAAAAATTCTAGAACAAAATATTTGAAAAATTTGCACTTTTCAAGACAATCTCTCTATTTTTTTAACACGAATTACGTAACTAAGTTTCACCTCTCAAATGAAAGCCCAAGGCTTTCTCTATGAAACCCAATATTCGCTTTCGCCATAACTTAACTGATTTTCCAGCCCATTGGTCTTGAAATCAAAATAAGTGCAATTTTTGTTTTTCGCCTCCCCATAATATTTGAGGGATAGTTTTTCAAAATTTTATGCCCTTGGCCGCTAGCTCTTGTTGTACGTTTACCATTCTGAAAGTTTCCCTTCAATACTTTATATGGTAACAAAGTTATTGGATCTCAAATGTCGGCGTCAGTGGCAAAATTTCACAGATTTTTGAGTTTTTCTCAATTTACCACTACAAAATCCATGACAATTTTTCAAAAGCTTTTTGTATTTAAAAGTAGACGTCTTTAGCTATCTACGCACAAAATTTCATCGCTGCATCTCTAAAACTCAGTAAATGGAGAAACTTTTTCAATTAACATCAAAAATTGGGAAAATAAATTTTTAACGTGCCGCCCCGCGGGATATGCTTCTATTTTCTACCACTCCCACTGGTCCCACTCACAGATGGACGGTCAACTTCAAAATCAATTTTCGGAAATTTTTTGTTCAGAATCACCTAAAATATTTGAATGCATTCGATGCTTCATAACTTCGGCTATCATCGTCTAAAATTTCAGCCCAAAATGTTGATAAACAAAAAAATTTCTAGAACAAAATATTTGAAAAATTAGCACTTTTCAAGAAAAGTTCTCTAATTTCTTGAATACGAGCTTCATAACTAAATTTCACCATTCAAATGAAAGCCCAAGGCTTTCTCTATAAAACCCAATTTTCGCTTTCGCCATAGCTCAACTGATTTTCCAGCCCGTTGGTCTTGAAAACAAAATAAGTGCAATTTCCGTTTTTCGCCTCCCCATAATTTTTGTGTGAGAGTTTTGAGTTTTTTATATTTCTGGTCGATAGCCCTAGTTGTACGCTTTCGATCCTGAAACTTTCACTTCAATACTTTATATGGTAACAACTTAATTGGATCTCAAATGTCGGCGTCAGTGGCAAAATTTCATAAATTTTTGAGTTTTTCTCAATTTGCCACCACAAAATCAATGACAATTTTTCAAAAACTTTTTATATTTAAAAGTAGAAGTCGTTAGCTATGTACGCACAAAATTCCATCGCTATAACTCTAAAACTCAGTAAATGGAGATACTTTTTCAATTAACATCAAAAATTGGGAAAATAAATTTTTAACGTGCCGCCCTGTGGGATATGCTTCTATTTTTTACCACTCACGCTGGCCCCACTCACAAATGCACGCTCAACTTCGAAATCAATTTTCGGAAATTTTTTGTTTAGAATCACCTAAAATATTTGAATGCATCCGGTGCCTCATAACTTTGGCTTTCAGGTACTAAAATTTCAGCCCGAAATATTGATAAACAAACAAATTTCTAGAACAAAATATTTGAAAAATTAGCACTTTTCAAGAAAACTTCTCTAATTTTTTGAATACGAGCTTCATAACTAAATTTCACCACTCAAATTAAAGCCCAATGCTTTTTCTATAAAACCCAATTTTCGCTTTCGCCATAGCTCAACTGATTTTCCAGCCCTTTGGTCTTGAAAACAAAATAAGTGCACTTTCCGTTTTTCGCCTCCCCATAATTTTTGTGTGAGAGTTTTGAGTTTTTTATATTTCTGGTCGATAGCCCTAGTTGTACGCTTTCGATCCTGAAACTTTCACTTCAATACTCCGTATGGTAACAAAGTTATTGGTTCTCAAATGTCGGCGTCAGTGGCAAAATTTCACAGATTTTTGAGTTTTTCTCAATTTACCACTACAAAATCAATGACAATTTTTCAAAAACTTTTTTATTTAAAAGTAGACGTCTTTAGTTATCTATACACAAAATTTCATCGCTGTAGCTCTAAAACTCATTAAATGGAGATACTTTTTCAATTAACATCAAAAATTGGGAAAATAAATTTTTAACGTGCCGCCCCGTGGGATATGCTTCTATTTTCTGCCACTTCCGCTGGCGCACTCACATATGGACGGTCAACTTCAAAATCAATTTTCGGAAATTTTTTGTTCAAAATCACCTAAAATATTTGAATGCATCCGATGCCTCATAACTTTGGCTTTCAGATACTAAAATTTCAGCCCAAAATGTTGATAAAGAAAAAAATTTCTAGAACAAAATATTTGAAAAATTAGCACTTTTCAAGAAAACTTCTCTAATTTTTTGAATACGAGCTTCATAACTAAATTTCACCACTCAAATTAAAGCCCAAGGCTTTTTCTATAAAACCCAATTTTCGCTTTCGCCATAACTCAACTGGTTTTCCAGCCCGTTGGTCTTGAAAACAAAATAAGTGCACTTTCCGTTTTTCCCCTCCCCATAATTTTTGTGTGAGAGTTTTGATTTTTTTTATATTCCTGGTCGATAGCCCTAGTTGTACGCTTTCGATCCTGAAACTTTCACTTCAATACTCCGTATGGTAACAAAGTTATTGGATCTCAAATGTCGGCGTCAGTGGCAAAATTTCACAGATTTTTGAGTTTTTCTCAATTTACCACTACAAAATCCATGACAATTTTTCAAAAGCTTTTTGTATTTAAAAGTAGACGTCTTTAGCTATCTACGCACAAAATTTCATCGCTGCATCTCTAAAACTCAGTAAATGGAGAAACTTTTTCAATTAACATCAAAAATTGGGAAAATAAATTTTTAACGTGCCGCCCCGCGGGATATGCTTCTATTTTCTACCACTCCCACTGGTCCCACTCACAGATGGACGGTCAACTTCAAAATCAATTTTCGGAAATTTTTTGTTCAGAATCACCTAAAATATTTGAATGCATTCGATGCTTCATAACTTCGGCTATCATCGTCTAAAATTTCAGCCCAAAATGTTGATAAACAAAAAAAATTCTAGAACAAAATATTTGAAAAATTAGCACTTTTCAAGAAAAGTTCTCTAATTTTTTGAATACGAGCTTCATAACTAAATTTCACCACTCAAATTAAAGCCCAATGCTTTTTCTATAAAACCCAATTTTCGCTTTCGCCATAACTCAACTGATTTTCCAGCCCGTTGGTCTTGAAAACAAAATAAGTGCACTTTCCGTTTTTCGCCTCCCCATAATTTTTGTGTGAGAGTTTTGAGTTTTTTATATTTCTGGTCGATAGCCCTAGTTGTACGCTTTCGATCCTGAAACTTTCACTTCAATACTCCGTATGGTAACAAAGTTATTGGTTCTCAAATGTCGGCGTCAGTGGCAAAATTTCACAGATTTTTGAGTTTTTCTCAATTTACCACTACAAAATCAATGACAATTTTTCAAAAACTTTTTTATTTAAAAGTAGACGTCTTTAGCTATCTACGCACAAAATTTCATCGCTGTATCTCTAAAACTCAGTAAATGGAGACACTTTTTAAATTAACATCAAAAATCGTGAACATTAAATTTTTGTGTGCCGCCCCGTAGAATATGCTTCTATTTTCTGCTATTTCGGCTGTACTCTTATACTGACATACTGGGCCAACTTCAACGTCAATTTTCGAACGTTTATTATTCGAAACTCTTTAAAAAATTTATTGTATTCGATGCTTCAGATATATTGAAAAATGCGAGAATTATCATTTTTCAAGAAAATCGCTCCAATTATTTTGATAATCCACGAAACCCTATATTCTTTTACACTACTTACTTATCCGGCCTGATGATCTTGAAATTAAAATAAGAGCAAATGCTGTTATTTGCCTTGCCATAAAATTGTCTTGGCTAATATCTGTTAGCTAAAGGTTTTCAGTACCAAGAATTTCATTTCAATACACCATATGATAACAAAATTTTCAGTTCACAAATGTCGGGGTTAATGGAAAATTTTGGATTTGATTTACTAAAAAAATACTTTTTACCCGCTTTCATTCGCTTTTTATTTTCATTCCTCCCATTAACCAACAAGTAAAACTCAATTATTTTGCAATTTTATTTTCATGCGTATTTTTTTGCAATTTTTGTCTCATTTATTTTAGTTGTATTTTATTTTATTTGACTTTTAGTTCCGTATCTCATAGCTCTTTAATTAGTAAGTATATATGTTTTTCTTTCTGCATTTGTTTGTATATATAATTATTTTATTTTCTCATATATATAATATAATATAATTTTTACTCGATATAAGTATATTTATATATTGCACTAAAAATATCTGTGATATTTTTTCTTAATTTATTAAACTTCTTTTCTTTGTTTTTTTTTCTAAATAATTTTTGTTTTTTACTGTAATATTTTTATGCTTACGTCAATGTCATTCGCTATTTTTTCATATTTAATTTATTTATAATTTCTGCTAATTCTTTGTATCGGTTTGTTTTTTTTTTTGTTTACTTAATTCGTCTCTATTTTACTCCTAGCCTTTCATTATATACTATATATATTTTTTCTTTGCATTTTTCTATTACGTATCCTTTACTTTGCCAACTCTATCTCTATGCGCGGGTTTTGGGGAATGGCGTATTGTGTTTGCGTTTACTTTTCAGTTGCATTTCTTCTTATTACTTCTACCTAAACAGCACACCTAATTCTCCATTTCTGTTTTAATAAAAATTAAAATAAATTTAAAAGCTGCCGAGATTTTGTCTATATTAGCTCGGAACTAGCTGATTTATCATGTTTTGCCAATATACTAAATCCTTTAGCTTTTAACTACAGATATTCCGACCCGCTCAAATTAGCCGCTTGATAGTTCGGTGGATTTTCAAGCGCAAATGCATGTAAAACTGCCAACTGAGCGAGCAAACACCTGCCGTGGCATATTTTATTTTTACAATTTGTTTTTTTTTTTACGTAAATCTCTGCTTTGCAGCTTTATATTCAAGCTTCGGTGGCCGTACAATAAAAAAAAAGTTTTAAGAAATAAGCGAATTTTTGGGAATTTCTTCACTTTGTCTTGCAATTGTGAAATTTTTTCTCGGCATGCAAAATATTTATAGTGGAATAGGCAATCACTTTATATAGTAATTTTTGCGCGAGTTTTCACTATTTTCAAATTTTCAATATATTTTTTTTTTTGTTTCAGTCATAAGTCTGTACAAAACTTTTGCAAGCGTTTTGTTTATCATTTTTGCTTTATCAATAATGTCGCATTCTTTTTTCAACTACATTTAAATTTTTGTTTAAATTTATTTGCTGATACGTTCTCAAGTGTACTCAAAGGGAAATGTTGTTTGGTATGTATGTATATTTTCTTTTAAATTTTTTATAGTTTTTTTTTTCTTAATTGGCGTAAAGTTTATAACACTAATGAGTTTTGAAAGCCTGGCGTTTTGTTGTGATTTTGCTTATTTGCGTTTATTACTGTTTCGTAAAAGGGGGTTTTTTTCATTGAAGTTCGGTCGGTCCTGATATACTTTATTGGCATTAGGAAACCATTTTTAGTTATACATCTAATTTGCATACACATAGCTCGTTTGTAAATTTTTCAAATTCAAATTCGTGTAATTTTTATTGTTAAGATTTATATACATATCTATGTATGTATATGCAGTTATTTGTATGTACATATGTACGTCTGTAGATGATATTTTTTTTTTGTATTTAGAAAACGCATAATTTCTCCTTTTTTTAATTTTAAGAGGCCACTTAAGTGAAAACAATTTATTTGTATTTTATATGCAAACAACTTTGATTTTGGCAAGAGGGTCGTTCCAAATTTAAAAGACTAGAAAAGTTAAACTCATGATTTTTTAAATTTATAGTGTGTTTTATGGAAAAAAAAACAATTTTTAAATTCTTTAATTTTTTAAAGTTACTTTGCAACTCGTAAACACTATATCATATTAAGGAAGTATTTTTTTGTTTCAAAGTTTTAATTGCAAAAATTAAAAAAATAATAATAATTCATTAGGAATTACTTCTTTACTTAGAATAGGACACAAAATATCGAATTCAGAGTGCATCAATCATCATGTAATTCGTTAAATATTTAAAATATTTTTTGGCATTTATTACTAAATTTTGATTCCGCATTCGATTATCATTAAATAACGAACATTTTTAGCAGAGAAAAGATTTGAAAACAATTTAAAAAAAGGTGGAAAATTGGAAAAATTTCTGAGTTTTTGTATAACAATAACTGAACGCAGTAATTGAATCCCGCTGCTGAAGTTTGTGACATAAAAAAAAAATAATTCAATTTTGAGTGACGGATTCTGCCTAGTTTCTTTAGAGCGAATTGAGAAAAAAAAAATAAAAATATATGTATAATCCAAATCATTACTCGTACAATAACGAAAACACGAAGCTGAAGTTTGTTAAATGACATTTTGCGAAAAACCTTTTGTCTAAAAATTTAAAAAAAATAAGAAAAACAAATACAAAAAGTTTAATAGCAATGGTTCCGAGTTTTTACCACTTATTCAAAGCGAACTAGTTGGAGTATTCCGAAAGTTTCTGACTTATAATTTAGTTGAATGAAAATTCTTTAAAGCAATAGTACTTTTGTATTTAAAAATTTTTTAAAATTTAAAATCGGTAATTTATATTTGGAATATCTGTCTAAAATAAAATGTTTTTGAAATTAATTTGTTTGGTTAAACATTGCACGATCCGGCCATTTATTTATACAATTATTGGAGTGCTGGTTCCAGATCTGGTAGCACTGACATCCAAACGTGTTTTAAAAAATTTGTTGATTGTCCTACAACTATGATACATAAAATAGTTTAGGTACTGCCGCTTTTACAAATTTTACATTTTCCAATTCATATCATTTTTAAATTTTTTTTTTAAAAGATGAAAAAAAATATATATTTGATGGAATAATAAAAAAAAACAATATTTGTAAATAAATAAAAATTTAATATTTTACTGTTCTATTTCGCTCTTTCTATCGAAAAAAATTTACGTCGAAACGTTTGAGGTTCAATCACATTTCTTAAATGAATCGGCTGTTAACTAAGATACCAGAAATAAAAGAAATTTTTCAGTAAGTTTTTTTTTTAATTTTAGTAAATAATTTGGACTCATAGAGATTTGATTTCGATATTCCATGAAGTAAGAATACGTAAATGAACGTACTTCTTTTGAAAAAAAAAAACTCAAAGTAGCTTGCATATTTATATAAAAAGAAATTGTTTTAGGCGCGAAAAATTAAGAAAGCATAACGTCCATAATTTTTAAAGTAAATTTGCTGAACGCTATAAATGCATCTCTGCGCTTTGATACATTTTGCTTGCAGAGCAAAAAGGTTTCATTAAAAAAAAAGTGTCAACCTATTTTAACTTTTACTTGGGTATCGCGCGCATATTTTTTGCCATTTTGTTTACAAATTTTATCTCTCCATATCTACACTACAAAGCGCTTTTCGCACAATCATAAGCCTTTTTTCCTTTTTTGCCCATACAGAGCTTTCGTATTTCTCAACAAACGGATTGATTTAGCGTTGTTATTTTTTATGTTTACCGACCATATAAATTTTGTATTGTTTGATTTATTTTTGAATTTGTATATTTGCTGCTACTCACATTTTTTTATTTTTGTTTTTAAATTAATGTATATGAACTTAAGTGTTATATAATGTATTATTAAAACGCTTAAGTTGATCGCTTACATAAACTTGTATGTAGTAGGTATGTATGTTTGTTTTTTGTTTGTCTCATTCATTTTAAATCGTAGAGTATAATAATTATAATATACATATATGTATGTATGTACATATGTCGTAGTTATGTATGTAGTATGTATAAATTGTTTTGAGTTTTGGTTTTCTTCTTCTTGTTGTTTTGTTTCTTCTCATTTTTAAAGATGACATACATATTTCACAATATAATATAATATTAATTAATAATAATTACATAAATATGTATATAGGCACTTTCCTTTAGTTCAGAATTTTCCACTTAGATTTTCAAATTTGTTACAAAGATTTTCATTTTTTTTTTTTTTTTGGTTACTAAAGTTTATAATAAATTATCATTTGGTTTAAATTTTATATAATCACCACAAAGGAAGAGATTTGCATATGTATATAGGTGTTTGCTGATATGGCTGCATCGGTTTAAAGGCTGGAGTTTTTACTTGTCGAACAAAAGACTTTCATTTATCAAAATAGCTTTCACTACTAAAGCGTATTTTTTAATATATGAAGAATTTAATTTCAGAAGAAGCGCTTTTATTTTGAAAGCTTATAACTTTACAAAAGCACTTGCATGTCAAAAGCATTCTTGTGCGGTAAAAAGTTACAAAACTGCTAGAAATTTTCGCAATTTGCAACGTTAGTATGCGAATTCCTTTCAAAACCTCAATCACTTTCAATGCAGTCATTCAGCTTCGTTTTAATAGGCATTTATCTTTTTTCAAATGGTAAATAAAATCTTTATCCAAGTCTTAATGTGCTAAAAGAAAATATTTAAAGTACATACACTTATATATAGTATATATATGTAAATGAAAATTCAACGTTAGAATTGCATTAAATTTAAGTAAGGCTTAATTTAGTAGTGGGCTTAAGAAATCTTGATTCGTCGAATTCCTTTGTAAAATAGTACATTATTTGAGTAAAGACGCGCAATGCTCGAAGCTGCAAGCTTTTAGAAATTAAAGGTTTCGAAAATACATTCAGCACTTGCTGAATTGCATATAAAAACTATATATAAATTAAAAGGTATAATTTTGTATTTTCCATTTTTTTAGTAATTAAGTGATATTCAGCGCACGCTTAAAATGTTAATTAATCAAAAATGCTACTTTTCTACCTGTTTGCAAAAATTCAACATTTGGCATACCGAGAACGTTTCAACAGTTTTTACTGAATTAAAGCTAAGGTTTTAATCAAATTTTGTGCAGCTTGCGTTGGAAATTTTTGTAATATAGTATTTGTGACAAATTAATATCATATACAGTACGCGCCCAGAATGTCAGTGAAATAGTTGATTTAAACAAATTCAGCGCTTGCTGAATTGTGAAGGTTTGTTCACCATAAATAATGTTATGTACTTTAATATTGTTCACTTGTATTAAGTTGCGAAAAATCACATTCAGCATAAAAATTACAATATTTATTTTTAAACAAAATCCAAATCAGAAGTTTACTAACAAAATAAGTTATGGTGTTTTATTTAGCACTGAGTAGAATGCTTTTTGGCTTCAATTCAGGAACAAAGTTGTATTTTGTATTTGATAATAATATTGTATATTGCCTTATATTACACTTTCACTTGGATTGGTTCAACTAGCAGCTTTCGAGCATTGGCAATAGCTTTAAGGAGTCCATTTCTTTTTTTGGAATCTTTATTTTCACTTTTTAAGGGGAATTCGTTAAAAATAGCACGTGAAATAGCTTAGGCAATATATGTACTACCAATGTGTATAAGAATTTTTTGTTTTTTTTTTATATTTTTATATTTTAACTGATTTTAATAATTTTTCTGATGTTTCGCTTTTTGGATTGTCCGGCTTTTTGTCTTTACACATACATACATAGCTTTCAGTTGTATTCTTCGTCTACGAGAGACACATTTGGTATGCTAGTGAAATTTATGTTTTTTTTTTTTAAATTTTCTACTATACTCTTTCTTTCACTCTCCTTGATTATTTGATTTTCACTTATATATTTTCCATTTAGTTTGTCTTATATAGTAATACATTATGTACATTGTACACATATGTATGTGTGTCTACTATGTATGCATGTACATATGTATATAGTAAGTGTTTTATATAAAGTAAAAACTCAACAGTTTGATTGCCTACTCTTAGGTGTTTAGGCATCATTTTACACTAATATAAGTTGTCTAAAATTGGATTGTGTGTGTATGTTTACATGTATGTATGTAAGTAGGTATGTATATGTGTAGTTGTATATATGTATGTATGTATGGTTTGTGTTTTCATTTTGTATATACTAATTTTCTTTAATATTAACATACAATTAATATTGCCATTTATCATTTATGATCATTTATCATTGCTGATCACTTAACATACATATAGTATATGTATTTATAATCTTTAAGACTATTTTATGCTTAATTTTTTTTTTTTTTTTAAGTAAATTGTAGTTGTAGTTGCAGCGCTTACAATCTCACGCTTTCGCTTAGTATTACTAATAAATAACATTCATTTTCAACATTTGTTTTTCTTTAACAGTTTGTTGTTTTTGTTTGCCTTTTCTCTGGTAATAAAAACATGATTATATTATTTTGGTTTTAAATATATTGTATTTTATTTTGTTTTTTTTTTGATTTGCTGCGCTTTTTCTTTAATTTCGCTACAAATAACTAATACAAGAGTTACAATTTAGTTTGTAATTAAAAGGCTGCATAAAGCGTTTGAATTTAAAAAATTAGTTAATTAATTTTGTATTCGCGACTCAGCTCCATCAAACTAAGTTTTCACTTTCGCTTTCACTTTTGCTAATTTTAAATTGTTTATATTCTGTTTTTCTCATTTTTTTTAATTAAGTTAATTTTATATTTCTTTTGCTAAAAAGGTACTTGAAGTGAATTTGCTTTTTTAAGATGCATTTATTCAGTTTTATAACGAACTTATTTTTCTTAAATTTTTTCATTATAATTTGTCTTATACGCTAAAAACTTTAATATTCACTTAAACGATTTTTTGATTTGCTAGTTTCTTTCGCTAATTTTTTATAGTAAATTTTTTCTTGGCTTGAAATTAAATTTATTTTGAAACTTAAAAAAGCTTTTTAAAAGCTGCTTAAAAAGCGAAATATTTATTTTTTTGTTGTTGTAAATTTCGCAGTTTCTAAATCATATATAAACTCGCACATATGGATTAAACTTCTTTTTGCTGCGCTTCTTTCACTCAACAAAAACAAAAATAAAAAACAAATTTTCTCAGAACTTACTATATGTAGAAACATTACAATTTCTTCAAGAAAAGGAGAAATTAAAAAAACGTTTAAAACTGTGGAAGCAAAGTTACTTATAAATTAATGCAAACTCAAATGGTTTAAAAGAATTCATAAGTGTGAAAAATGCGTTATATTCTTTCTTTTCTGCTTTCCAGCGAAAGTTGCCAACAACTTTGATATCTTAAAAACGTTATTCTTAGCTTTGCTCACAAGCACTTTAAACATTTCAGCTCATATTTAGCGGGGGAAAAACTAAATTCAGCAGTAAACAAAAAACTAAAACACCGAGAAAAGAAATTTCGCGTTTCGTTTTTCGTTGTGCTTTGAAAAATTATATTTAATAAATAAAAAGCTGTATTTTGCATTAGGAAACTATATTCAACAGTGAAAACCTGCATTCAGCATTGGAACATCAATTTCAGCTTAAACAAAAATTGGTGCACTCATGTCAAAAAAAAAAAAAAACGTTTGTTATTGTGGTTCAAAAATTCTAAATTCAGCAACAAAAAAACGTTAGTCTGGGGAAATTTAGTTCATTCAGCGAGTTCAATGAGCACATATTTTTGTAAGCAGCTTAAAATACTAATTAAACCGTTGTAAGCAATATCGAAAATCGAGAATAAACGCAATTTGAAAAACAGTTGCAATTTTATTACAATTTCATAAGACTAAAATAAACGCTGAAAGGTATTTTAACTGTTTCTAATGTTGCTACTGCATTTTTAACAATTTGTAACATAAGTATAATCAGTGAAAGTATATAAAGTAGATGAAGTAGGGAGTGGATGGGAATGCAGCTTAATAGTTAATTTACTTATGCGAGTTTGTGTGTGTATGTGTGCACGAGACTGAATAAGGATGGGTGGACGGCGCAATCGGCTGGCTACCAAACAATTGCTTTAAAGCTTACCTTAAATGCTTTTTGTCAAAGCAATTTTTTGTTTATTTTTTTTTTTTTTTTAATTTCTAATTTGTGACATTTTGAAGTTTTGATTTTGCAAATTTAATATGAAAAGGCTGCGCGTTTTAATGAGTAAAAGATGGTTATGTTATACATATTTCGCAAAAAAAAATATTGGAAAAGTAGTAAAGTTGAATTGCAATACTTTGAGGTAGAAAATTATCAAATGTCATTAAACTAAATATTATTTATTAAATTCGGTAGTATGTAATTACCAAAGTCATGTAAATAGTAATTTCTTTTTGATATAAAAAAAATCGTCACGAACAATATCGAAAAAAGGTTTAAAATTATACATCTACTATGCAAATAATTAAAATTTGACAAACAGAATTATTGTTAAAAATTTTTCGACTCGAGCTTGAGTCTTGTCGTTTAAAATTTGTCTCTAAAAAATAGGTAAATTTTGTTAGCCACAGAAGCATTGAAACGCGCTGCTCTTTGTCACGTTATTCTACACTATTTTTCCTTTTTCCAAAGCACACATACATATAGTAATTTTACAGCCAAATCAAGGTCAAAGCATGACTTTACTCAAAGTACTCTACTTTTTCACACACACTTACATTGTATATACAAAATAATTTGTAAATGTCTGTGTATACTCACCAACAACTGCACGAGCTATTGTTAATTTTTAATTTTTATTTTTCAAATTTTACTAACCAACTTTCTCCCTCAACTCCACTTCAACTTACTACGTTTCACTTCGTATTCGCCTAATGTTTCCAACTGCACACAAATGCCGTTGCTCACCGCGCTTTGCTCATCCATGGCGCCTTGCGCTTGATCTTTGTACGCAGACTACGCAAAGGTTTGATTTTTCGCTGTGCACTGTCACCCCCTAGGCTGTGATGATGTAGCATTTGATGTGGTCCACTGTGCGCTGCACCATAAAAACTAGGTAAATGGAAGCTGTTGCTGCTATCCTCGTACATATGATGTTGTTGTTGTTGTTGTTGACTGTAGGCGACCGCACTCGTGAGCAATGACATTTTGCCGTTGCCATTCAAGAAATGTCCGTTATTATTATTGGTCTTGTTACTCTCAAGGCAGGCGGATATGTGTTCTTCTTCGACGGTGGTCGATGAAGGTCGCTTGGTGGGCGATTCAACGACGGAGGAACGCGAGAGTGAGAGTAGTGCATCGACACCTTCACGCTGACGACGCTGATCCTCGAGCTCTTCGGGTGTGATGTTATTGCTACGATAGGGAGATAGAAAAATGTATAAGAAAATATGAAATTAACGACCAAGCAGCAATTAAATTCTAGGGGCGAAACACTCACTTATCTTCGCTGCTTTCATACGCCGCATCGGAGGATGTGTAATTGCTTTGATTATCGCCATTGCATTGTTGTCCATTGCTGGTGCCAAACTGCGCATTGCCATTCACAGCCGTGGGCGCGGTATTACCATTAGTGAGTGGAGTCGAAACGCCACTATTGCCACCGGCACCGCCGCCAGCGGAGTAAGTATGATCCTCGCTGGGTGAAGAAGTTATTACAGGTGCGCTGCATTGAAATATACAAATATATGTTAAATTATAAACCTTCGCTCGCAACACCACTACTCCACACCTTCTTTACTCACCCATTTTGGAAAGTTTCCGAAAACACTTTGGCGCCGTGTTTTAACGCCAACATCGCTGTTGCCGCATTTACATCATCAATGCTATCAGCGCCACATTCGCGCGCCAAACGCTCAATGCTTTCGAAGTTGGTGAAAGGACCCAATATGGAAGCGCCACTGCCAATTACACCACTGCCACCACCAACACCATTTTGTTGCACCGGCGAACTAGTATAACTGTTGTATTTGTTGTTGCCACTAGTTTGGTTATTCAAATTGCCATTATGATTTGTTGTACTATAGTCGGACGGAGTCTCTTCGTCGGGCACATCGGCAGCACCAGACCCGACCACATCATTTAGCAAACCCTGCCCGCCAATGACCTTCGATAATTTAGGAAATAGGCGCGGATCAATGCGTGGATTTATATTGGATTTTAGTGCGGGACTGCAGGCACCACCGCCGCCGCTACCCACGCTATCGACGGTATCATAGCCAACGAGTGAGTCATTGCCAATGCCCACGGTGCTGCTGCCAGGACTCTTGAGCGATGATGCCTTGTCGACGGCCGAGTTGGGGAAGAATGGCGAGCGATTGAGCGCTTGTATGAGATTTTGACGCTGTTGTGGTTCGACGCGCCAAAGTGAGCCCTTGCCCATATTCTGAACGACAGGGGGAGAGAGAGAGAGAACAAATAGGATTTCGATTACTTATTTAATAAAGTTTTCGAGCTGCATGTCTGGGTCACGCTTTTGCCTTTATAAAAAATTTGGAGATTCTACTTTGCCCGAATTTCGACCTTAAATCTTCTATCTGCTCTACAGAAATCTTTAATAGAAATTTGTACACTATCAATAGCCAAAGATGAAAAAATCAGAGTATAGGAAAATTTTAAGTCGCTTACGTGAGTCCTAATCAAAAATTAATTGACTATAAGGAATACAAAGCATAGATACAGCTTATATTTTGACAAAAAACTTGAGGGTGGAAAAGGTTAAAGATATCTTTAAACTTGCAATTTCGTTTGATTAAACTATTTCCCTAATGAAAGCCAAGCGATATAATCCATGGTTCTAAGAACTTTTCTCTTTTTCTACTATTTTTTTCTACACAGGACTATTTTAAAATATTTTATAAAGAATATTTTTTAACAACTCACCGGCGCTTTCTCCACCTTTACAAAGCTTTTATTCAACGACAAATTGTGGCGTACGCTATTTTTCCAGCCGGCAGGCGCCGTCTTGAAATACGGAAAATGTTGCATAATCCAAGCGTATATCTCTTTGACGGGCAAGGCTTTCTCATTCGAACCCTCAATGGCCATGAATATTAAGGAACTGGAAATATAAAATTTTTATTTTATTTCTCAATTATTCTAGAGTTTTATTTTTGCATCGTCTCACCTAAAACTGTAGGGCGGCTTATTGTGTGTGTGTACGAATGGATCGTAGGGCACATTGTTCGGATGTTTTTGCTTTTGCGGTGTCACAGCACCGCTGCCATTCGATCCACCGCCACCGCCACCCCCACTACCACCAGTGCTGCCCGAATTACTATGCTTTGAGGAAGCGGAAGAGCCAGATGATGACAGCTGTTGCTGTGCTTGCGCTGACTGATGCGATTGATGTTGTGGTGTGCTGGTATTGTGACGTCCCAAACCATTGCTGGATATTTCGAAATCCTTCAATGAGTCATTGTCGTAGCTGGAATAGGAAGTGGGCGAACGCATCGTGTTGCGTAGCTGCTGTTGTTGCTGTTGCTGTTGCTGCTGAGGTGCCATGAGTGGATAAAATTCTTTGGAATTATTTGGTTCTGGCGATGATATGCCTGGCGAGGAGCTGCGGAAATTAGTAGGAAGGCGTGCAAATTTATAAAATGCATAAAATTCAAAATATTTTCTACTTACGCCACACTTTGGTACTGCATTATTGTATATGTGGGTGGCATGCCCGCAGTTATGGGCGAGCCGCTTGTGCCATTCGATGTGGCTGCTGTGGCATTATTGCTCATCAACATTGGTTGCGTTGTATTTGCCGTGCTGGAGTAGTTTATGGCACCACTGCTGCTGCTGTTGCCACTCACACTGCTATTATTGTGATTGTTATTGGCTGCGCTAGCATAGAATGACTTAGAGATGGGACTATTACCGCCATTGACGGCGGCCGTGGACGATGAACTGGATGATGCCGAGACGGACGATGAAAATGAGCTGCTGGAGGAGGCAGGCGAAGCAACCACTGTGATAGCGGTCGTTGACGCATTGCCTCCTCCCCCATTGGTGCTGGCTGTATTGTTGCCGCCCATGTTGCTATTATTGACATTGACATTACCAACACCACCACCGCCGCCGCCGCCGACGCCACCACCACCACCACCACCATGATCCAACACATTCATCTTTTCGCGCAAATATTTCTTGTGCGGGTGATGCGTTGTGCTGGAGGCGCTGTTACTGTTCGTATTGCTATTGTTGTTGTTAACCATAGTTTGTTGTCTGTGTTGCGTCTGTTGCGACTGTTGTTGTCCTTGATAAATTGTGTTAGTCGTGCCGTTGCCACTGGTTACCGTAACAACGCCGCCCGGCAGCGTTGTTAGTTGCTTCGGCAAGCTGAGCATTGTGGCGCCGCTGTTAGCACCGGCAGGAGTTGATGGAGCCGTCGAATAGGAAACAGACAGTGGGATAGAATTGGAAGTGGTGATGGAGGCGGGTGTACTGACTACAGTGGACTGAGCACTGGTAATCGAAGAAGGTGAAGAAGGCACATAGTTGCTGGAGTTTATGGTATTGCTGTTGTTGTTGTTGTGGTGGTTGTTTCCGTTGCTGCTCAAATTTGCCGGTGTTATTGTTGTGCCACTATTGGCATTGCCAACGCTAGCGGCGCTCAGTAGCTGTCTCGATTGTAGCGTCGGTATATTGCCATTTGATTTGTACTCCACTACGGTGGTGGTGCCACTTGGCCCCATGTGTACTGTGGTTGTGGCACTGATGGCGCCAATATTGCCGAAAATGTGTGCTGACTCATCTTTTCTACCACCTGTGGTAGTTGTTGTCTCGTGCGGTGGCAGCAAAGTGATCGGCGTGCCGCTGGTGATTATGTTGCCGAAACGCTTGAGTTGTTGAAAATCGCTAACGCTAAGCGCGGTTATCTGTGTGCCCGCTTTCAGTTCGGTTGGTGAAGTGATGTTGTTGTTATTGTTATTGCTACCACTCGTACTCACATTGCCGCTGGGTGTGGTAGTGGTCACCTCCTCGCTGCCCACATGGTGCGGCAGCTCCTCAATTAGTTCGTGCGCATTGCTAGCGCTGACAATGCAAATGTTGCCGCTGCTCATCGCACCCCCTGCCCGCTTCAGATTAGCACTGCCCGCGCTACCTGCTGTCGTCGTCACTATACCTTTAATCAAATTGCTGTCATTTAGCCACGCCAATGGACGCAACTCCTCGTCATTATCACCAGTGCCCGCCGTGCCTGTGGCAATGACACGCCCCACAGCAGTCGCATCGCTGCCCAACGCTGCGCTGCCATTCAAGTCCATCGGTTCGGTAGCCAACAGCACAATGTTGCCAACACTTGGCGCCGTCGCTGCATTGCCATTAGCAGCTGCTGCTGCTGCCGCAGCCGGTGTTGCTCCTTCGTAGGTAGTAAATTGTCCATTGCCGTTTGGTTGCAACAACACATACTTCGAAGTCGTCGGCATATTGGTGCCGCTACTAAAAGTTGTGCCGCTGGTATTGAAGATTTTCGAGCTCGTCTTAGCACCGCTCAGGTTTGCTGCACTCAATATAGTCGCCTTGGCAAGAAAACTATTCAAATTATTATTGCTGCTGTTGCTATTATTATTATTGCTACTGCTGATAAAGTTTGCAGCGTTGCTGATGGCGGGACTAATGCTGTTCGTAACTATGTTACTAGTATTGATGTTGTTGTTGTTGCGTAAACCATTTGTTGCTGTTGTGACCAAACCGCGCGTTTGCGTTGCCTGTTGCAAGCCGTTGCTGGTGAGCGAAGCAGCTGCGTTCGCGGGTAGCAGGTGGGATGGTTGTATAAGCAGGGCGTGACTGTCCAGTGGGATGGTGGAAAAGACAAGGTTGCTGCCACCACCAGCGTTAGCGTGGCCGTTGCTGTTGTTGTGATGATTAGCAGCGCCGTTAGTGATATTATTATTGTTGTTGCTGTGGTTGTAATTGTTATTCCGATTGATGGTATTATGAATGTGGCTATTGTAGATGATGCTGTCCTCAACAGCTGGGTTGTTGTTATTGCTGGTGTTGATCACACGCTGAAGGGTACGCAGGCTGGTCAAATCGTGCGCGGTCAGAATTTGTGTTGGATTATCCGGCGACATTCTGTAAAGTAAACAAGAAAAAACAGAGTGATAAAGGAGCGTAATTTATTCAAGATAGCTGTTCTGAGTGATGATTTTATTGAAAATATTTGCACACATGCGCACATACAGTGTAGGGAAAAAGTATCGGCACAATAATATTTTTTCTAAAATTAATGAAATTATAAATTACAATTAGATTTTTTTTTTCAAAATGTAAAACACTGCTATACCAAAACCCTTGTACATAAATAGAAAACCTAAACTTTGTACAAAGATTCACAAAAATTTAGCAAATAAAAAAAATTATAATCAAAATTTGAGTGTTTCAATAGAATTTAAAAAGTTTGAAATTTTGATAGCAATTTTTTTTAATCTTCTAAATTTTTGTGAAAAGTTTTGTACAAAGTCTGAAATTTGTACTTTTGTTATAAAGTCAGTTATATTTTGAGAAAAAAATTAAAAAGCAAGCCTCAGCATGAAAAAGAAAAATATATTTGAGTGAAAAGTGTAGTGGTTGGCAAGTCACACGAAGGTCGCGGGCTAACTACCCACTACATGGCTGGAACAGTAAAAATATTTACCCAAGTGTTTTTCTAATAGTGATGGAAAAAAACTTGATAGGCAAAAAAAATTTGTCGAGTGGACAACGACTCTACAATTTAGGTAAATAAAAAAGACGAATTTGTGGGTTCGAGAGTGCCAACAGTTTTATCTTAACAATTTTCAACTATCAAATGAAGTAAGACTTGGGGCGTACAAAAATCTGTGGGCGGCAATAAAAAAAAAAAACATATAGAAGAAAAAATAATAAAAACAAACAAAATTATAACAAATAAGAAACACAAAAATAACACAATAAAAGAAACAATTTGTATGTACTTATAAAAACAATAAAAAAAAATAGCAGCAATAGACGATCAGCACTAAAAGTTTACCACTACAACTCTAAAAACTCCAAGAATAGCCAACATATTTCCTATTTAAAACAACAATTTTGGCACTCAATCGCATCGCACTTTCTTAATTCTCGCTGTCATGAGCAGATAACAATAATGTAGTGTTCAGCCGCAAGATAAGATAAGCCAACAAAAAGGAACAATTCTAATATAGCAGAACGCAACATTTTATGAAGCTAAGAATATACCTATGTACATATGTATGTATGTATGTATGTATGTATGTACATATGTAGGTATATAGACACATATTTACATGTGGATAATTCTAAAACACAGTATGAAAAATAAGTATTAAGTTTGAAACGTAAAAAGCTGAGTGCAAATAAAAGGAAAAATTTTATATGCGCAAAAATGAGAATAAAATATAAGTTTGCGAAATATACGCGCAATAAAGAATCAAGGTTATATGATAAATAAGTTGAAGTTCAGGTATATGTACATATGTGTGTAGTTTTTGCACAGGAAGAATGCATATATACATATGTACATAAAAAGTGAATATACATACACCGCATCAAAAAAAATTTTCTTGCAGCGTTTTTTCTACAACATTTAAAATATTCTTCATGCCCACATCTTTTCTTTCAATTTACGGTAAAAATATGAAAAACTCTGTCCAAAATTTAGAAAAATCGACGTCATTCTATCAAATTATTGAGGTTAGACCATTTTCGTGTATTAATTTTTGTAGTCTCTCGCTCATTTAATTTTTATTTCATTTTATACTAGAGCTACTAGGCTAAAAGTTCCCGTTGATTCTTAATAGGAATGCAGTTAATTAAAGTTTGAATAGGTGGCAATACCATACCAGAGTATTTCTACAAGATTTCTGAATTACAGAGTTTTAAAAAATGGCATACATTTCGTTTGATAGCACAATTGCAATTATTCAGTTAATTTATAAAATTAATTCATTCTAATATTTTTAAACAGGTGGCAACAATTTCTTATATACATACATACATAAGTCCGTATTAAATATCTCTGAAATACTTTTCATTTTCTACCAGTCTTTTAGTTATTGGCTTAACTGGCATAACAATTCAATTCAATTATTTAGAAAGGATCACTTATTATTATATTTTACAATTTTTCCAAAATTTTTGATCATTTTTTCATAAAAATAAATTGTATTCATACGTTAGGTATATGAAAAAACATGCGCAATAATGCCAGTAAAAAATTTTAAAAAATCAACGGCTCTCAAAACATCCATTTAATTATATTAAAAATACATACCCAAAATATGTCTAAAAACAATTATTAAAAATTTTGAAAATTTGATGCTAATTTTTTCAATTTGCTGAACTGAAATTCAACTTTTGTGAATATTGTACAAATTTTGAAATTTCTATTCAAATTGAACCCAAGTAAAGAAAAATAAATTATCATTCACTGAAGAGACGTATTGCACTTATTAAGTAACTAAAAAACGATAATTAAAAATATTATTAATTCAAATTATATTGAAATGGCATTTTATAAAGCAATCTAAAGCTTTTATTTTTACGAAAAAAAAATCATAAATTTATAACGAACTATAACTTTAATTAGTTAATTGTCGTTAGCTATATTTCCTTTCAAAACACTAAAATCAATAAATAGCCCTTTTATCTCTAAATCTGCCTTTTAAGTGCACGCTAATTGTCGATAAACAACAATTTTGCAGCAACGAACACCACAATAATTCCACTCGCTTCTCTTTGCGCTTACCAATTGTCCACCATATTGCCGATTCGCTGCTTTAATCCCCCCCCACAAAACTCATCACAAAACAAATAGTTTTCGCACAAAAAAAAAAACAACTCTCTAAAAAATTCAAACAATTCATTGAGTCGCCAAGTGATTACTGCATTGATTTTCGCAAGCTCTCTAAGTCGCTTTGTGACTTTTCAATCTTCACGGTTACAAACAATTCAATAAACTGCCAAACAATCGCGCTGGCTGCGTTTCTAGTCTGAAAAACCCGATCTCGTATGTAATAAATGCCAAAAATTACAACAGCAAGAGAAAAAATTAACTTAAAAACCACTAGAGCAATAGAAGAAACACTCAAGATTAAATTTTTATTGGCGACTGTTCAGTGTAAACTGATTCGCGCTTATGAGTCGGAATGTTAGTTTATAAGTATGTAGTTGACTAGACTCGCGCGACACAAACGTCGTCGTCGTCATCATTGGAATCCGCTTGCAAATAAACTAAAGGAATTTCTATATTCCGAGCAATTATCAGGCGACAGGGGTCGGGTCGGTTGTATTGTTGATGGCATGCTTCGCTTCACCACCGTCTCGTCAACACCAATAACGCCGCCGATGACAGTGCCACTACCCGAAAAGTTGCTATAGTTACTTGATTGTAAACAAAAATGTATAAAAATTCTTGTAAATCAAAACCAATATGTAACACGATTATTAGTAATGAGAGCAACAAAAAAGCAAAAAAAAAACGAAGAAAAAAAAGAAAGAAAAACAAACAATCTAAAGCAGCAGCCAGCAGGTGACCGAGAGCAAAAATAAATATACAAGTCATATTAGTTGGCGAAGTCAAGGTGTTTGTAAGCAAGTAAAACGAAGCATCAAATACTATAAACGAGTGTTTTGTGTATCTATGTAGATATTATATTATATGTAGTTGTGTGTACAGCTAAAGGGGGGTCAGGGCAAAACTGAGTTGTAACAACAAATAATTGCTGTTAGAGTTGCCATTTTGGCATAAATGCACCACATTTAATGGAAGTGTCAAGCGGAAGTGCCAAGCGGCTACAAATTCCAGTGGATTTTTTCAACCCGGTCTAGCGTATACTTACAAATTGGTAGATAAATCAAGAATTATTTACCAGAATAAGTGATAATCGTACAATGAATTTTACAAATTATAAGGAATAATAACGATTCAACTGTATAAGCGTGATACGGGTATTTCTTAAGAACTCCGTACTGCTTAAAAAATGTGACCAAAGAAATTTTACTTGAGCATTTTTTATATGGAGTTTTGACAATTGTTAAGGTCTACGTACCACGCTATAACAGGAAGAAGGTGTAATACGTGTAAAAAAGCAAGTGAAATGAGACTTAATTATTGCATAACAAAAGATTGCGCCTTCCACGCTGAGAGCAACGGATAGTGACGTAATGATAGCTAGAGGAGAGAGCAAAGAAAAAATTATAAAAAAGAAGAGGAAGAAGCGCAGAAGAAGCGGACAAATGGCAGATTGATTGAAAAGTTTTCTTATCATTATTTGTGTAAAATGATTTCATTTCGTCAGCGAAAGGGTGGATGCTTGTTGTCTAACCGGCAACGAAATGACTAGCGGTCCGCGGAAGGCGCAATCTAGTAATCTATCATTCTTGACTGTCACCCACAAGGCAGCGAGAATTGCCCAGCAAGCATATGAAACTAAAATGGATGATAGACAATTAACGAGAAACAAGTTAAGACTATGGTTTCGAATTAATTGTGACGTGCATCATTGATCGTGCATATTCTTCATCCGATAGAGAATGCATGGTTACGTTTTTTAAAATCATTTTGTAAATTTATTTTTTAGTAAATATTTTGGTAGATTTTGTTCCCTTTTTTGGTACACTTTTTGGTTCACAAAAAAATTGTGGTATCTATGTATGTGATTATTGTAGTACGCGAGAAAGTGGCACTCGCCAGGTCAAAGAGAATAGTGCAAAAAGCGGCACACTTTTTTCACTCATTACAACTTTGTGCGATGGTATTAGTGGTAGTGAAAGGTGGTGTTAGGAAAGAAATTACAAACAAAAAAGGTAAACATGTGACTACTGAATGATGGAGCAAAGAGAGGCGGAACAGCAACGACTGAGAAACCTGCGCAAAAGTAAACTAAAGAGCGTCCATCAAGGTAGCCCAGAGAATGTTTTTATGTCAGCATATAAGCCGGTAAAGCTTTTTCATATGTATATCCATTTGTACCGCAGCAATTTTTCAGCCAAGCACACAGAGCATTTAAAATAAACCGGGCTAAAAATACAATACAATATACGATGCTCCCAAACAGCAATCGACTGAAATTTGAGAAGAAACGACGAATGAGCGAATGTTTGCGGGAAAGAGCGGCAAGCAACAGCAAAAAAACAGGCGAACGCTGAAAATCGCTCTTTTGACGCTCAGCTAGTGCTTGCATTAAAAAATAAAAAAGTCTAAATAAAGCTCACTTTTGCAAATATGTATATACATACATATCTACATTTATATGTGTGTAGCAATGTGTGCGCAACGTTGACCGCCATCACTCGCGTTGAAAAATTGGGAGACAGACAAGGCGGTTGCAGCCGGTCGCCGTTTTAAGGCCGCCGCTCCGAAGAGCGTCGATGGAGTCAACAACGTCGTCAACATTTTCGAGCGGTGGCATTTAATCATTTTTCGCATGCATACAAAAATTTGTTGTTTATTTTTCGAGGTAAATTTGTGTGTGTATTAAATGTGTACATATGTATATGCCTTGATGTAATGTAAAATTCCGATACCTAAGCTAACTGGCGAAAAACAATACAAAGTAAAATTAAGAAATGTAGAAATAAAAAAGTGAAAAGTACATCGAATCGAGCTTGTTTATTAAACAAAGAAATAAAAACAAGCGAATAAAACAATTACCGATGTAAGGATGATATGTACATTTGGAAACGCTAGGGAATTACAACAATACTTTTATTGTAATTTTACATTTTGTTTTGCTAATTTATTATTTATGTGATTAAATGTCTCACTTATTGTTTATTATAGTTTTTCTATATTCTTCTCACTAACTTGCTGATTTTTTTGCTTTCAATGCCTCACTGACGATGAAAATCGTTTACACGGTGTCATAAATATTTTAACAAATTTTTATCGCTGAATTCTTTTATAAAAGTTCATATGCCAAGGTAACGTCAATCATTTTTTGAAATACAATTTTCCACTTTTCTTACAATTCTTTACAATTTACCCTACTCATTGTACGACATTTTCATTGTGAGAATCCCCTAGTGGTTTCTTTTTCGTGCCCTCCTCGCTTGTTTAAATGTCAAACGTCATGTGTGGTATGCACGCAACCTAACAACGTTTACTTGCCGCCGCCGCCGCCGCCGCCGCTGCCGCTTGGCAATAGTGCCACATTTTTAATCCCTTTGGCCCACATTTACGCCCACCTATTAAGTGTGCTTGCATGTTTGTCAAGTTACGCATACATACAGTATGTGGGCAGATAATTATGAACTGTAAGAGTTTCCTTTACAGATTACTTGACCACTCTGTAGGGCATACAAGTATTTATACTTGCATTTTTAAAATGATTGCCCAACTATGAAAAAAGATTAAAATATGGCGAAGACTGCAAAAATATACAGATATGTTTATACAAAAATGTATACGTATCAAAAATGTTCAAGTCTTATAAATTAAGGGGTAGGCCGATCTAAACAGGGTTAGATTGCCGAAACAACAGTCCTTAACCCGGGTCATTCCGGTACGTATAAACGACTGTAGTGTGAATGTTACATCTTATAAATTTTAATAAATATTGGTTCCGTTATAGACATATGTACTATGTGTATGTTCCCTGCATCACATTCGCTGATTTTTAAAGAAATGTTCAATGTACCTACAAACACGTTTTCTACAGTTTCATTTTAGTATAGATAACTTAATTTTAAAATTAAATCTTCACTTCTGGCTACACTGACTGGGATGCGGATTATACGTTTTTCTTTAGAGTTGTTGTTGTATTCAATAAAATCATGCTCAATTTATTTCGAACTTTCAATACGTACGACGCCATTTTTTTTTTTTTTTTTTTGTTTTTTGGGAAAAACATATTTTTTGGCCACAGAGCTTTTTATAAGTGATATATTCCGAGAGTTTTGATGACAAACGTGTGCAAGCCAAAGTTAGCTTCTATAACACTTTCACATCGTTCTTAATTCATTGGACACATGCTGTATATGTGTATCTATCCCTAACCTCATGGGACTGGTCGCCGCTAGTCTAGTCTGCTCTGCTTGCCAGATTTCACCAGCTGTGCAATGCAACAGTGAGAGCGATAAGCATTGCCATAGCGAGAGCGCAGTCTCCTGGCGAGAGGGTAGCGAGCAAGTTTTTCAATTAGTTAGTAAGTAGATAGGATGAGTGCATGACTGGGTGGAATTTGGGTAGGGTGATGATGAAGTGCGTTAATTTCTTGGAAAAATAGTAGCATGGTGGAAGTGGACTCAAAGACCTTCAAAAGTCAATGATGACATAGTGTCGTAAATATTTGCATGAAAATGTGTGTATGTAAATAAACGACGCTAACTGTCGGGAAAGGAATCACCATTGCAAAAAAATAGCAAATAAAAAAACATAAAACAGAGACAGAAGTGCTGGCAACAATGCAACCATTTTGAAGCATTCTAAAAAAAACTTGCACAAGGGTGACGAAAATCTATACAATTCTTGCGCTTAGATGGATTTTTTACGTTCCAGAGGGTACAACGGAATAGTGACTTTTGTACGGCAAATAAATTGGATTTTTTGTGACTATAATCAGGACAATATTAGCAATGACACCCACCTCTGTTGGATTCATCCACCTACTGATGTTTGAAGAAAATTATAAAACGGCTGAGAGTTCGAAAATGTACAGTACCCCCTTATAAGCTCTTTTCTGTAATCTCATAACTCAAATCTCTTGTAAAGCAAAATAAAATCCGCTAGATGGCGTTCGGTTCGTAACACATACCTTTTTACAATCTTCTTTTTGACAGTCACTGAAATCTGAAGACTTAAGAATGCAGAATGCGTTTACGGTTTGATTTGGCTCAAAATGTATACCACCAAGTAATTGATTTTTAAGAGTTTCCATTATATTTATTAAAAATCATATCCACCTAATAGGCTTACCATCAGGCTACGGAATCTAAGGACGCCGTTTTTAGAGACTTTTAGGCCGATTTTCGGACACTAATGTGGAGGAGCTGTTTAAATTGGTAAAATAATTTGATTGATTTCGCAAGGATGGCAGATATTTCTAAGCAAGGGATATCCATTTTTGACTTCAGTCCACCAAAAGTTAAACTAACTTGATAAAAAATCGTACACCCGTATGGATGGATTTTTTATTCGCTTGAGGCCGCTATATTGAAATGAAAAATTGCCTGACTTTGCACGCCTTTCTAGTTCAAGACTTTTAACGAAGTGCATTGACCTGCAAATTTTATGCCGATGGAAAAACAACAAACTGCTATAACTATAAAAAACCAAGTCAGCAAATGCGAAAATCATGTTGCTAGTAGAGCACACAACCCCCTGCCCAAAACTCCAAATCTACCTCACTTGCGCCAGCCAAAGAGTTGTGCAGTCATTAACGCAGCTTAGAGTGCAATTATCACGCATGCGCGCACACTGCCAACAACGCTGACAACAACAATAAGAGCTTTTAAGAATAAAAAAAAAACACAAGCATACATACAAAGTACGACGTTTTGGGCAACGTTTGGCGGCAAGTGTGGCCACTTCGTAACGCAAAAAAGTCAATAAAAAATAAGTACCGCCAACAAAGCAGTAATAACATGACATGAGTGGTGGTGCGAGAGCAAAATCAGCAGAAAAACGAAGGCTCGAATAGAGACAGAGACGGTAGGAAAGCAAAGAAATAGCACACAAAACAATAAGCCAAGTACGAGTAGAACTTAGCCAAAGTAAAAGGCTGTTGGTGCCGCTTTCATTTCAATCTACAAGCCAACTGCTGCTTGCAATGACTTAATTGTTATTGTTATATTGCTGTCAATGGCATTTAATGTTGTTGCTGATGTGGCCACGTGCTATAGGAACACGCTGGGCAATGGAACGGCGAGAAAGCGAATGACAAGAAAAAATAAAATAAAAGAAGCAAACAAAGAAACAAGTGCAGTGCAGTAATGCGCGGGAACAAAATGTTTGTCTGTTGTTTTATGTTTAAAAGCGAGCAAAAGTTGACGAAGTATTTATAAGTGAAAAACATATGTACATACATATGTATATGCTACCGTTAACAGTGAAGTGTGAAGAAATGGCAATATTTGTCGATACACATACGAAATGCAAGTGCTCATGTATTTGTCTACTTATGTATGAAAGTAGAAACGGAAGGAAGATCTGATAATCATTGCTTGCTTGGCCATTTACCATATTTCACGTTTTAGCTTTTTTCACTCTCTTCCATATACACACATACACATGTACATACATACATAACTACCTATTTAGATACCGACAGTATCTATATTGCATATGTATGTATATGCGCTATTAGCGTGCTTTTCAATTATTTAGAGCACACGAGCGTGCCTGAGTAAATGTAGCATTTTTGCTTGAGAATGCCTAGCAGAGATGTGCCTTCAATTCGCGCACCTTCTAATTATTGTTTGAAAAAAAAAAAGCAAAAATAAACGACTGATATGCATATGTAGTTGTTGATTCTTTATTGCACAACAAATGCAAAAAACAAATTTAGAAAAAATATTAGATGTGTAGAGAAAAATAAAATGCGCCGAGTGTCAGCGTTGAACAACTACAATAAAGGTTTGCCCTTGTGTTTCTATATGTACATACGTTTATCAACAACACTATCAGCGGCAATCTCATAATTTTTTTATTTTTTTTATTTTTACATTTTTTCTTTTCGGTATTTATTCGTTTTATGTCTACATTTAGGTAAAGCATAATAGTAATATACTAACTACATATGTATGTATGTACTTATGCATTTACTTTTCGGTTTTTGATATCTTCCGTTTCATATGCCACTTGTGCCATTCTATACAGTTGTGTTCACAAAAATAGTAGCAAAACTATAGTATTGAAAAGTTTTCCCTTTCCTTAGTTCTATAACAAAAAACCATGTAAATTGAAGTTTCAAACGTTCTTAAAAAATATTTATAAAAATTTTAAACATTAAAAATAAAATCAACGATGCAAGTCAAAGTTTTTAAAAAATTTATAAAAATTCAACTAATGTATAAACAAAAAATTTCATCAAGTATGCCTTTTTGTAGCCTATGCAATTTTACTATAATGCTCATAACGGTGTCGCGCCATTTCTTCCATACAAAGCATGAAGAAAATATAATTTTGCCTGGAAAAACATAGAACAATTTTTAGCCATTTGCAATTTATTTTGATAAAATTAAATAGACTACATTTTCTAAAAATTCCGAATAGGTTAAAAATGTTGATGGAATTTGAATAAATTTTCTAGAAAGTTTTAAAATTCGATTCATAATGTTTAGGTTATAGAATTACAGGCGCACACCAGCCAGTGCTATGTTGTATAAAGTTGCAAATCGACAAAAGAAGAAATCTAATTTGTTTCCGAAAAGATGGCAAAAAAACCAGTGAATCGATTAATCCATTGTTGAACGCAAGTAGCAATTTTGATACGTCGCGACTAAAATCGATAAATAGATTGTTTGACTGAAAAATCGATAAAATCCAAAGTTTTAGCGATAAAAACGATGATAAATGAATGAATGAATAATTTTGGTATATGTTACGACTTGCTTTTTTAAATTGATGAGAACGGTAAATCGAACTCTTAGGAGTCGATTTAATGCAATCCATCTTCGAGTTCACGAATTTGTTAACTATGAAGCCATGTGCACGAAAGGTTTTAGGTAAGTATTTTTATGAACGGCGATTTTTTGTTGATACATACCTTGCATGCTTGCCTATTTGAGCGATTGCAGAAAATGGCGTCTTAAATGAAGCATGAATGAATTGTACTAAAGAAATTATTTGGCTTGGGACGCAACTATGAAATTGTAAGTGTTTTTTATTGTTTTTTTTTCTTTTGATTATTAGACATTTTGCTAATTAGTTTTTTGTGTTGCTACTTTACAGCGCTCTTTTCTCTAATCATAGAAAAGGGTGGGATGCCAAGTTGTGCACTAAGGAGTGGCTGTAAATACATATGTACATACTTATATGTAAGTAGGGAAAAGAAATACTGAAGGTGGTGGGTTTCAAATAGCAGAAAATTTTATTATTTAAGGCAAGCTTAATATTCTGGGCACGAGTAAGAAACGGATAAACAAACAAAGCGATAAAAAATAATGTCAAAATAAAGTTTACGAATTTCCATGAAATTTAAAATTTGAATTGAGAATTATTTTTTTTTTTTTAATTTGAAAAATTGCAATTTAGTATAACAAATCTAGATTTTTTTGAGGCGGTTTAAAATTTTCGTTTTGTTGTATCGGAAAAATTCGCACGGCTGACAGCAGAAAAAATGGTATGGCTTCTAACTGGAATTTCGAACGACTTGGATTAAAATTAAACGGCTTATAAAATTCCTCAAATAATTTCTCTATTCTAATTTAAAAAAGTTTAAAGAAAAAGTCACAGCAATTAAAACAAATATTATAAAATTTTATGGTTTTCAAATGTCTTAGAATTTTGGTTATATACTACCATAGTTTTTATAAATTTTTTATCAGCCTGCATTTTATTCTGTTTAAAAAAAAAGCTCACGATATTAAACAAAAAGTTAATAAAAATTGTCACGGTTTCGAAACGTTTTAGAACTTGGGTTTATATGTAAGTATGTACATATGTATACATAGTTTATGTTTTTTTTTCTTCTATAAAAAAATGTACGTAAACAAACATAGCAAACAATTTTTTGCACAATTGTCACTAACACTTATTCTTGTATTATTTTTTTTTTTATTTGACTTTTTTATACTCTGTGCAATGTAACGATGATTCGCTTTTTTGCAATGCAAGCTTCTTGGAAACCGTTTATTCACATATTCACTGAGTAAGTGACAGCCAATGACTGCAAAAACAACAGCTACATTTACACGAGTATATGTACATATGTAAAAAAAAAAAACAAAAAACGCAATAAAAACAACGAGCAAACAGAGAAAATAACAAAGAAGTAATTAAAAATGAGGTAAACAAAGCGAATGGAAATGTAACAACAAATGAGTAGGTATAAAAAAAAACAAATGACAATTTGTAATGAAATGAAACAGAATGCAGAAACAGCTGTGATATAGAAATAAATTCAATGTCAGAAACCGGGTTTGATACTCGCCTAAAAGACGAGTATTTTGAAAAAATTTATAAAAAGATTTTAATCAAACAAAATCAAAACAATACAAAACGCAAACCCCATAAAAAGGTTCAAACACGATGTCAATCACATCAGCAAAACAAATGGAAAATTGTAAACAAGTAAACAGAGAAAAAGCAAACGAAAAACGCAAAAACGACGCCAATTAAAGATCTTAACAAAGTACGAATCGGTATGCTATAAAAAGCAAATGCGAAAAAGTTAAACAATGAAAAACTTGATGAGAAACAAAACCAATAATAATTGTAATTTTTTTTATTACAATGTCATAATTTGCGCAGTTTTAAAAAGTAATCAAAAATTTTGTAATAAAAAATTTGCCTTAAACGATAGCTGAAAAAAAATGATTCAAATGAAAAACAAAAATAAAATTATTTATTAAAAGTATAATAGCAGTGAGAAATTAATTGAGAAAACATTTTTGGAAGATAATTAGGATAGCATTTAACGATCGTTGCCTCAAATGTATTAACCAAAAACTGAAACATTACATTACGATTTTTCGATTATGAAATTAATGAAACTAGGTACGTAAGTTTTAAACGATTTTTATTAATTAAAAGTATAGCGGAATTTTTTTTTTTAACAAAACGCTTGAAAGACTCGCCGTAAGGTGACAATCTCTTCAGCGATAGAAAAACCATTCATAGAAAGTCGAGATTGGAAATTTCCTTAACAGTCAGCTTTATATTCGAAGTAACTGGCGATAATTCCACAATCGAAAATATTTGCTGGAAATCCACCGAGCACAAACATAAAAAATCAATTTAAATACCCAGCGCAATTGCGGAAGGATCTTCTGGTAAAGTACAAACATCGGCTAATACTCAGCTGTCTGATTTTCACAAAATAATGCAAATTTTTTTTAACCAATAAGTTTTATGGATAACTCTCTGCTATACAAAAGACGTTCAAGCGCATAGCAACAAAACCACGCCAGCTATTAACGTCATCAGACGTCAACAATGAAAATAATATCAACGAAACTGCCGTTGCGTTAATAAATACGGTATGTACATATATATGTGCTTTCGTTATGCGCTCGCAACAGTAGCGTCGAACTGATCGAATGACACGATCGTTATAAAATGTCATACATCGTCGTCGTTACGAAGGCGATGTAGCAACTACAATGAGATTTTCAAAATTACGACATACTTACATATGTATTTGTGCGTCAATCGTTGTTGGCCCGTAACAGAGGTTCTCGCCTATTGGGACTGAATTATTTGCGTGCCTCTATGACGTCACGCAAATCCAAACAAATAAGCCAGTATGATATAAAGAATAAATATTTGTATATACACCTGATATATTTTTGACAAGTAAATGTGTATATGTGTGTGTATATGTAAGTAGACTTGATGACCTAGTCACATTTTTGGCATATTTTTTCAATATGCTACGGCTAGACGCCAACTTAATAAGGTCAAAACTAAAGTACCTAAAAAGCACTGCATGCTTATCTCCCTCAATGTGTGCCTATGGAATAATTTCTTCGGTAATGGATGACGAGTGATGGTGACATTCCGCATCGATTAGGAATTTTATGCACGCAAATATGTACATAGATCGGAATAGACAAGGTGGAGCAAAAAAGTAACAAATAAATTGTGGTCGAAGGAAACTTAGCACAGATGCATGGCATTATTTTCATAGAAATGATATAACAAAATGTATTGACAAATTTGGACAATTTTGTCTTCCCTTATTTAATTTAATTTTTTTTTTTTTAATAAAAACATAGATAATTCTATAACAAAAACCATGTAAATCGAAGTTGCAAACTTGCTAAAAGATTTATAAAAAAACTCGTCATCAAAATATCTAACTTTTTAATCGGAATTTTTCGAGTTTACAATTTTGTACCCTATTCAATTTTACAGTAAAAAAAGTATAAATTTTAAGCAGCTGAAAATTATTGTTGAATTTTAAACCATTTAATTTACTAAAAATTTGGAATAAAAATTTCAAATTTTAATGAATTTTGGTTTTCAACTTTGTTGAATTTTTATAAATATTCTAGAAAGTTTGATTTGGAACTATTTTGGCACTTGTTCAAAATCATTTGCGAACCAGTACGGTAATAGTGTTGAACTCGTCCCAAACTACGCCTGAAAGGCTCCGTAATAGTTTCGTATTTCAAAACCTAACACAATTTTTCTCAATCATAATTATTATGGCATGACTTGTATAAGTATAATATAAGTCTCAAGATAGAAGTATTTTCAAGATTAAAAATGAAATGCCTACTGACTTATAAACTCTCACAATAATAGTTACCGCTGACTTAAAAAATTTATCTTGCTGATAATTAATACGAAAAAAATTTTATAATTAATATTAATATCAAAATAATATTTTCGATCACTCAAAAATAAAATAATAATTATTAAAACAAACTTTATAATTATTTCGAAAATTTGGATGACTTTTTCAAAACTGTACCATTAAATTATAATTATTATGGGTATGTGGTATAAAAAAGGGAGCTATAGGTTTTATGTTGAAAAGTTATTAAAAATTCACATTAAACACTTTGTTTGTTTAATGTGCATTCATTTTCTATAAAGATATAGTTCATTGCCTATAAAAATCACATAAATCAAAATTTATAACTGTATAATAACTGCAAATTGGAAAAACTTAGAAATTTCACTCAAAATTTTCAACTTTTGAATCAGAATTATAAATGTGCAGTTTAACAGGCAATTAAATTTTAGTACAAGTTTAAAGCAACTAAAAATTACGATTGATTTTTTGACATTTAATTTTCACATTTCTATTTACATATGTAAAAAAGAAACTCCACTTTGAATTATATGGAAGAAGATGTAAAAGAATTCAATGAAAAATATAACTAGCTAATGAAATAACAACAAATTGAACACAAACGTATCAATTGACTACAATAACTGCACACTACAAATGAAAGTGTGACTAGCGATAAACAATAGCTATAATCGTCCAATAGAAATGTTACGATTCATCAAGGCATTTGAGCCACGACATGCTGACGATTCACTGAACAGCTGAAGTAATAACAAATAGTGACACAAAACACTACAAAAATTGTAAAGGGGAAAAGTTTAAGGTAAAAAATTATTATGTACAAAGAAATTGTCAAGAACTCAAATAAGAAAAGTAAACGAAATATTGAAAGCAACAAAAATGGTAGCAGAGAAGTCCATTGCTGCTTAGAATGAACCAAAAGCAAAATATAAAAAAAAAATTAAATAAACACACAACAGAAATAGCCACGTGAATTTGTTTTTGTGGTATTTAAATATTTTTTTTTGTGTTTTAAATATATGTATGTATATATTATATAGGTAAATATGTATATGTATATACATATGTAGTACGTGCGAGAGTAAACGCTCACCAATACCAATTAAAAATACATACATATGTACGTATAAATGTAGCAACAACAACAAGCAAGGCCATCTTGCTAGACACCTAAATACTGAGTGTATTTTGTACAATGGGTGGACACAGGAGTTTGCATTTATAGGTTTGGAAATACATACATGCACATTTTTATACATACATATGTATGTACATATATGTATAAGCATAGTACGTACATACATACTTAGATAGATATTATATAAAATTGCAAGCCCAAATAGGCGATTTATGCGTAAAATATTTCAAATTTATGAAGCTTAGTAAGAGAGGCATATACAAAAATTTTTATATATGTTTATAAATATTTATGTATACTTGCACATTTAGTATACATATACTCGAAGAAGCTAATGACAGCATAGCTTGTTAAAAAAGCCCCTATATGGCTGCCGGTAACCTAAAAAAATGCGTTAAAAACATGGCAGATTTGCAAGTAGAAATTAATAAATTGCATTTTACGAGTTCTTGTCGCGTTTTCAAACTAAGATTTGATTGAATAAAAATCTCTCATCCCATTGAATAGGGATGAGAAAGGGCGTGAAATGTTATGAATAAATTCAAGGACTCTCTCTCAGTTTAAAGGTTGGAGGTATAGAAACATTAAAATCTCCTGAAAACAGACAGCGACAGTTTTATTTTATTTATAGAGTGCTTTTGTTTTAATCATTATTTTGCATTAAAGTATATTCGCACTATATTCGCAATATACATACATATGTATGTATGTATATATGTACATACATATATACACTGAAAAAAATATTTCTTAAGTTCTTATATTGATAACGTATTTTGTTCTTCAAACTACGATATTTTCTGCCGATCGCGCAAAGGTTTCTTCAAAATGAATAAAAACCTAAATAAGTGGTAAATATTTCATAAGCGCAATTTCATTCCCATTTTTCGATTGCTGTTTTTTCAATCCAGATAATTTTTTAGTGTACTGACAGGTTTTATGTACATATGTATATTGACAACTTTTGACAATTTTGGCTTTCCTTATTTATTTTGAATACTTTTTTAAACAAAATATATATAAATCAAACTTTCTAGAAAATTTGTAAAAATTGAAAAAAAAAATTGTATCATTCTTAATTGTTCGGTTTTCTTCCATGAATAAAATTTACTGCTATAAGGAAGAAACTCTGATCACCATCAAAAATAAACCAGAATTTTCTGCCACTTGAAACTCGCACTATATTATAGTAAAATTGAATGTGCTACAAAACTCCATACCCCAAAATTAATTTAGTTTTTTTTTTATGAAAATAAGTCAAATTTTTAGACTTTTTCTAGAAAGTTTGAAGCTTTGACTTACTTGGTTATTACAATTTCCTATATTTTTACAAACAAGGCAACCAAGGCGAATTTATAGAAGGTGATGGCATAAGAACAGCTGATCTGATTTTTTTTTATTCACCTACATGTATTTTGTTTTTGCTTTTGCGTATGAGCTTTCAAAAGCCGTAAAAGCAAAAACAAAATGTATTTAAATTTTGGCAACTCTTACGCAGAAACAAAAACAAAATACATAGGAATTTTGTAGTTGTATTTATAACACCACCTTGTATTGATTCGCCTTGCAAGGCAACATTTTGCTACTATTTTTGTGAACACAACTGTACATTGTATGTACATAGTATTTCATTTCCGGCATTAATTTTTGTTTACTTTCTGCATCTAACCTTTCTTCCCATTTTCACAAAAACAATCGGAAAACAGGGTTGTATACCGATAACTTATCGCTTAAATATGTAAATAATTATTTTATAATCTCGGGTTTTAGAGCAGAAAGTCTGTGTAGGATGGAATAACAACTGTCAATCAATAGCTCCTGTTAAAGGTCATGGACTATAATCTACTACTTAAAAAGGGTGATTAGAATGTGTTGGCATTAATTAACTTTTCTAGCCAATAACCGCAATCAGCTGATTAAAGGCTGTTTTCGCTGATCTTCATTATCGATTAGTTACGACTAAATTTAAGGCAAAAATAATCGTAAGTCATACTGAAATTCTATAAAAATAATCGATTACTGCAATTTGCCTACTTATCGATTACACATCGCTAACATAAAATAAATATATTTAGCATATGTAGCTGATTAGGTAAATCAAAACTCTCGCTCGATGCCTCGGTAAAGTTTTCCACAATAGATACAGAAAATTCATCACGCACAAAAACAACACAAGCCTCGCTGCTACTGCAACAATTTCAATAAAGAATGAACAACAGCAACAACAACAACTGCTACTACTCGTGAATCTGGAAAAGTGTAATAAAAGTACTACAAACGAAATACATACATACATACATACATATGGACGTAGGAACATAGTATGTACATCGTAAATATAATAAAAGTATGCATTATTTGCGTTTCTAAAAGTCTAAGTACACTTATAGTAAGTAATAATAATAACGTACTTTTTTGTTAGATCGGCCATTTTGTAGGCGCCACTGCCGCTGCCAGTAGCCGCGGTCAAGTTTTGTATTTGTTGTAATTTCATTTAATTTTTATTTTTACGTTAATTTATTTTTGTCGTCGTTTTGGTTGTCGTCGCCTTTTTTTCCTTTTTGTTTTATTTTCTACACACTGATGTCTTTACTTTTGCTTCCGTTGCTTTTTAACACTTTTTGCGCTTTAGTTTTTTTGTTTGTTTTTGTTTTGTATATATGTACATACAAACATATATTTTTTGTCTGTTGTTGTATTTGCATTAAAATAACAATAATGTCTTGCAGTTGGTTTTTTGCACTTTGCACATATTATCAAAGCAACAACAACAGTAGCAACATCAGCAGAAGAGGAAGCAAGCGGCAAAGATGATGAGTAGCAAAATCGCAAACGTCGTCGAACCAACGAACTTTATTTATTATATAAAAAACAAAATGCACTGTGCGAAATCGTCTAGCAGCAGAACGTCGCGTAAATCGGTGACGATATCGTTTTGCACAAGTTTTTTCTGTATTTTTATTTTACTTTATAGTTTTATTTGTTTTTTGTTTTTCAACATACAAGCGTAAAGTAGAAAGCATTTAAAAGTGACATACACGAACGCGATTGGTGATTTGTTGGAAGCGGAGTGCGGTGGGGAAAATCGCAAAGGCTGAAGGCTGCAGCCTGCAGGCGTTTGTTGGCGGCGACCCACTCACATGAACGACACACTAACCAAGCGTCTCCTCTTTTTTTTTTTTTGTTTTATTTTATATTTTTTGTTTTGCTTTGTGCTGACTAACCGACGATGAGACGTCGCACACACAAGCAAACAAAATTGTAAGCGTATGCGTTGTTGAAAAAATGCCACAGCGAAATGTAAATTTTTTTTTGCACTTTTTTATGGCGAAAATTGCACTTTTTTGGTGCGGTTTGAGTTTCCTTAGAGAGTTTTCTAAATTTATATCAGCACAATTTTTATGTTAAAAAAATTTTTGTATAACTTTTTTTTTTTTAATAAAAAGTACCTACTCATATCATAAGCAGTGTGACTTGAATATTAGAATTTTTTTTTTTACGAAATTTTAATTTAAAAGTTTTTGTTGTTTAAATAGTTTTAAACTTTTAAATTAAGACCACTTTTTTATTTTAATTTTATTTTTTGCCAACTATACTTTTAAAAATCTCTTTTTTACTACAATTTCAAATTGTATCGCGACAACAACTGACGCGGCGTGTGCTTGCGTACTGAATGTATGCGGCTGGGTTTCACTGGTCGGCACTAGCTGGTTGGATGGCCTGGCCTGGTCTGGTCTACTGCTACAACGCTGCCGTTTGCCGACTTCGACTTCGACTTCGGCGACGACATTAGCGAAGGCGATGGCGACAACAACACAACACAACGATGCTTTGCGATTTAATGCGATACGATACTTTACGAGAGTCGGTGGTGCAGCGCAGCAGATTTTGTTTTGTTGACGACTACGACGACGGCGTGGCGCTGCCCCAACCAACCAACCCGCCAACCATCGAAGTCGCAGTCGCGCGTACAACGAGTACGGCACCGAGAAAAGCGCCAACGGAACGAGGCAATGAAAAATATCAAGAACAACAACTAATAAGTAGTACACACACACATGTAGAGGAAATGTGTTGCGACGCGTTTGATAGTAGTTTAGAAATTGTTGCTGTTCATTAGTTAGATTATATGGGTGCGATTGGTGGGCAATACGTATGCATGTGTGTGTGTGTGTGTGTGGCGGCGAGTGAGGTGAAGAAAGCGGCATTAAGTGCAAATGTGTGCGCGAAAGTATCGCAGCGATACAATACTAATTACTTAAAATAAAAATAAAAATAAGGAAAAAGTAGCAAGAAGGCAAGATACACACATATGTAGATAGTATGCTGCTGAGAGAGCGCACGCGAAAGTTGTAGATAAAATAAAAAGAGAGCAAACTTGAAATGAAAGCAGTCGCCAAGAGCGATATGCAAATGTGAACGCGGAGCCGGTTGTTGACGGTTTTTGTATCTCGCTTTTTTGTATAGTACATATGTATACTTGCACGCTTAAGCTAAAGCCGAGTGCAGAAAACGCAGACGCTAAAAAAAAAGTTGTGCAAAAAACATTTTTTTTTAAGTACCAAAAGAGTGCAAAGTGCAGAAATGCAAGAGCATATTATACGCAAAAAAGGGAAGAGGCGAAAGAGCATAGGCTATGTGCTCCAATTCTCTCGAGAAAGAAAAAAAGTTCGCGGCAGCTGAGTGTTGTTGTTGCGTTATGGTTGATGTAAACGGGTTAGTGAGTAAACTAATATTATATGTATGTATGTATGTATGTACATATGTATATATGTGAAAGATGGAAGCAGCAATATTGAAAACTCATAAAAAGCCGTAAAAAATGTTGAATTTCAAGTCGTGAAGCAAAAAATTAGAAATTCAAAATTATTCAATTCGCTCGTAACAAACTCAACACATAGAAAAACTGAACAATAAAATTCAGAAGCCTCAGAGTGCTGTTAATAAAGCAAAGTATGCAGCTAAAAGAGACTTTTGGAACGCGAATAAAAATATGTGCTCACTCTCACGCTCGCACCCAACAATCGCCGTTCATATCTACATACGTATGTATGTATGTATGTATGTACACTCACCCATTTGCTCGTGAATTTTTCCATTGTCTGTGCAACAACAAATATGTCAACAACATTGAAAAGCTTGCGCTCAAATAATGCCAAAAAGAATCGACAAAAAAAAAAACAAAGAATGCGAAACAATAAATAACAACAAATTTAACTAGTATACTGGTGAAAGAAAAAAAAAACACATCACACGTATACAATTTTTAAATATTCAACAAATATTCATCCTAAATTACAAACAATTTTTTAATTTAAATCTTTCATTAATTTTTTGTGTATGCGATTTTGTGACCCATCAAATTATGTAACAAGGTAAAAATTGACGCTTTTTTATGGATGAAACTGATCAAACCGCCAGTAAAAAAACATACATACATACATACTATGTACATATATTCTTTAAAAAAAATCGGTTTAAAAAATTGTAAATTTTGATGATTTGTTTTTTTTTTTAATTTTTCTCAGCGAACTATTGCGCAAAATTTCAAAATTTCAAAATTTTATTTGTAAAGGTTATTATTAAAAATTAAGTACAATTACACTAAAATACAATAATTTTCAATATTTCGTGAATACATACATATGTACATATATTATTTCTCCCACCAGTGTAGTATGTATTCGGTATACTACTAATAGGTGCAACAATAAATTGGCGTTACATACAATACCAAATTTTATTCGCCGTAAACCAATAGAATGGACGAATTGAATTTGTTGTATAGCACACGACCAACTGACGACGCTAAATGAGCGCAGAGTTAAACAAAATAGACGCAAGCAACGGTTGTAAAATAAAAAACAAACAAAATTAACAACAAAAAAATTAACTATGTATGTATATACATACATACATACTATGTACATAAAAAGAAAACGCAATTTTCTATATGTGCGTACATTTTTATATAAAAACAAAAACAAATAAAACTGAAATTCTGCGTGGTAAAATTAGATTCTCGGGTGTACATAGAATTTAGTTTCGCAATTCTTATTTGCAAACAAGGGATAAAAAGCGAAGCAAAAAACGCAAAATGCGTTTCAAAAATTTGCGATTGTATGCGCATACAGTGCCGAAAAAAAGTGTTAATACAGTAATTTATTTACTATATTTTTTATGCTAAGCTTTTTCCTTAATTTTAATTTTTTTCAAAATAAAGCCAATTCTATAACAAAAAGCCATTTAATAACGAATTTTAAACGTTTTGTTTCACAAAGATCAGCATATTAAAAAAATGACGCAGCCACTTAAAATTTTCACTTTATTGTAAAGTACTAAAATTTAATGGACTGCAAAGATACATACCCGAAATTTTTAAGAATTCGAATTAAAAAGTTTTAAATTTTGGCGAAAATTTTTTTAAATTTGTATTTATATTTTGCAAAAAAAACTTAAAAAACAAGTTTTAGCATGAGTAACTTTATGAATATTACGCAAAAAAACAAATACCGTGCCAATAATTTTCTCAAACACTGTATATTTGCATACATCCATCATATACATTCGTGGACAGACAAATCATTCATATAATACTGTAAAATAATTTCAAAAAAATATATTGTTTAAAGTGATAAACTTAATTATTTGTATGTAACTATTTAATGAAATACTAGCTGTATAAGCTTATCCAGACCATACTCCAAATATAATTTTTATTTTCTGTTGATGAAGATTTCCCTGAATTTAAACATTTATTTCGAATGACTTGGAATTTTGGGAATATATCTATTTTCTAGACTTATTTTACTATTCTGTAAACTAAAAAAAAAAATGAATTCTTCAAATCCATATGAATCCTTAAATCCAGATGTACATTTTTTATTTTGTTTCATTTTTAACGTTTTAGTTAACTTTTTTAATGTGGTATTTTATATGTATATACATATGTATTATGTATGTATGTCGTTCTCATTTATTTAATTGTTTTATTTTCATTTATTTTTGCATTGCACTTTATTTTACACAATTTTATTCTAATTTTTATTTTATTAGGTTGTTCTTTTCATGTATTTTAATTAATTTTTTTATTTTATTTTATTTATTTACTTCGTCATATTTTTGTATTAGTTTATTTATTTATTCCATTTTTCCATTTATTATGCATTCCATTCCTTAAGATTTCATTATATTTTACTTAATTTAAATTTTTTTTTCGTATAGCTTTTTATGGTTTTGCGTTTCTTATTTTTTCATTTCATTGTATTTTATGTTAATATATACAGTTCTTATTATATCCCACTTAATTTAGTTTTTTATTCGTTTTATGTTTTACTATAATTTTTATTATTTTTTATATACACATGTACTTTGTTTTTTTTTTTAATTTTTTTTTGTCATTTTGAAATTAACTTTTGGTTATTTATTTTATTAATTTGTTTACACCATTCTAATATTTTATTAAAATTTTTTTCGATTTATTTTTTTATTACGTTATTCATTTTTTCACTCTGTTCTTGTATATAATATGTAATAAATTGTTCAGACATACATACATAAGCTTTTTGTTATTTTTAATTTAATTAATTTATTTGTTGATTTTATTTTTATGTTTAATTTTATTAAATTTCATTTTATTCGACTTTATTTTATAATATTTTACAGTTTATCGCAAATAATTTAGCTTTCGCGTATTTTTTTGTATTGACTTGGTGTATTTTATTTACTTTTTTTTTTGTTTTACTTAATCTTATTATATTTCGCTAGCCCATCTGTGCCATTTACTAACCAACTCTGCTTCTCCACTTCTATTTGCAACTAGTCCGTTTATTTTTACTCACTTATCTTTAGCACTCTTTGATTAATTGGCGAATGTGCCGTTTAATTTGATTTTTTTCTTTTTGTGCTTCATTTCCGTATTACATTAGCGAGCATGTGATTTTTCTTTCAGCCAACTTTTGTAACAAGAAAACATAAACACAAATATAATTTCTGTCGAAAATACACTTTCACCACATTTTTCTGTTCCTCCATTAGTCCGTGTTCCTTGACAATTTCAGTTATTTTCGGTATTTGCGAAATCTTTTTTTTCCCTAATTTCCCAATTTTCACAACTATTGCTGACTGAATGTCGCGTAAACTTTGCCGCTACCGCCTACTACCATACGAGTACATAATGCATTACAAAAACGAAGCACATGATTTTTGCTGCTTTTCGTCATCGTGTTTGTTATGCATCTGCCGATGCACTGAAATTATTTCACCATTTATCGCATTTTTCCCTTGTGGTCATTATGACGTTTTCGCTTGCCGCTGCTATACCAAGCCAAAATGCGCGACAATGCCGCAAATAAACAAATCATCAGCAGACAAGGAGCAGTCGGGCGAGATGGTGTGACAATTTGATATCTAATAACTAATTCATTTAGACATCATGTGGAAAGGAAAATTTCTTAAGTAAAATTTTGCAATTTTATAATTTCGTCCTTGCCTTAATTTAATTGGGCTCGAAAAAATTGGCAATATGTCTTCTTTCATATTTTTTCGCCATCGATTTGCAAGAACAAAAATCACGAATATATAAAAAAAAAAAAAAGTGTTTCAAATTATTTAGAGAGCACGCCAAATAAAAACTAAACGCACTTAAAAACTTACGAAAACCTCTGATAGACAAAATTAATTATTCATGTGGGATTAGACGTTTTTGTACACACAGTAATACTTCTCTACTCCAATCATAAAACAGTCAAAAACTTAACGAATGCAATGCCACAGTTCAACCACGTTGCGTATACGCCCTGCATGCCCATCTCTGCTGCTGGCGCTGGCTGCCTGCGCGTCTGTCACGCTGACTGCTTGACAGTTGGTTGACACAAGCTGCGGCAGTTTGTGATGGCTTCAGTAATGCTTTTGGCATTAATTTTTATTTTTTAGTTTTATTTTTTATTTTTGCTACAAATGAAGATATCTGTTGCGGCGTGCATCCGCACGGCCTGTGGTTAAAAATAGTCACACATTGCGGTTTAGTTAGTCATCCAGCGGTCCAACAGAATCACAATCAACAAAATGTGCAGGCACCAAAAAAAAAATGTAATTCAAACAACTGCGATGGTTTTGCGGTTTTTCAAATATTTATATATTTAATTTGAAAAAAACACATACCTATTTATTTTTTTGCCCTTTTATAACATTGTAATATTTTGTTGATGAAAACTTGCAAAATTTGCTATGAACGACTACATACTATACTCATACGCATTGGTTTATGGCTGAGAAGCTATGAATCACAAAAGTGTAAAGTTGTTGTTGTCTTTTTATCTACCCAAATATTTTTCGGCTTCTAGACAAAAATTTACATGAGCAGCTTATTTTTGCGCATTGTTTTTATGCTAATTCAATATTTGGCGGTGAATGCGATTAATTAAATTAAGAACGTGAAAGCTAGCAGAGAATTTTTAAAACAAAATACTAACATGTCAAATTAAAGAATTTGCGAGCTATGCAGAAAATAATAGAATTAATTTTTGTTTTCGGATAAACGCTATTATAAAAAAAATGTTAAGCTGTAATTTTTGGCATGTGAAGAAATAAAAAACATAAAGGAAGCGGAAAACTTTCAACAAATTAATAAAAAAAATAATAATAATTTGCAAACAAATATTTACAATATATTTTGCAAACATTGAAAAAATAAAGAACGATTTAATCTCCATCAAAAATTGCACGTAAAGGCGTTTGCATCGCATTGCACGATAAATTTAAGTGATGACATGGGTTCGGAATTAAAAAAAAAAATGCTAAATACTTTTTTTTTTTAATTTCATGTCAAACGTCCATAAATCACGAAATATTTACTTTTTTCAATAGTTTTTGACACACAAACCCACTTTCCGCTCAATAGTGATTTATGGTGAATTTAAAATAACCTCCCTCGATGTCATATCAAATTAACTTGCTCTTTTGATGCTCAGAAATTAAATACAGATTTTTAGCCTGATTTTGCTATCAAATTGCAGTTCGAATATAATCATTAGGTGATTATTGCTCACTCTTGATACTAATAAATCCTCATTATCATCCACTTGCCATCCATAAATTTTTTTTTCGAGAGGCGATATCAATAAAATCTTTATTTTCTTATCCAAAATTCATTTAAAAGCAGCTATAATTTTACGCGCTAAATTGGGGTAAATTTTCACTACCTAAAATTACGCTAATGCTGGATGTATGCAAAAAGTAAAAAAAAAAATCATTTTGCGCATAATTTTACGCGGCAACAATGTTGCAAACAAAGAAAATGTCATGGCATTGAGTGAACATGCAACGAGTCAATGCATAACGATTTGTTGATTCAGGTGAGCATTTCTTAAACTCTGTATTTTTTATTTTAGAAACAGCAGAAAAATACAGGGTGGCCCAAATAAGACCAGCTGATGTGAAACACAAATAACTTTTTTTATTTTTTAGCATAATTTATTTTTTCTTTTTGCAGATTATAACTGAACTCTTGGAAATTTAAAATGAATACGTACAGTCCACAACAACGCATTAAAATGATCAATTTTTATTATTCTTCTCAACGATCAATTGTTCTGACGCAGCGAAATTATCGCCGTTTTTTTTAACGTAAGATCAGCGCCCACATCTCCCATGATTACAAGTTTAGTTCGCCGTTTTGAGGAACTGAGTTCAGTTGCCGACCGTCCAGGAAGAGGTGCTCATCGAAATATTCGTACTGAAGACAACGTGGAAGCCGTGCAGCAGAGTGTTGCAAATGATCCTGCTGTCTCAACTTGTCGCCGTTCCGGCCAATTGGGTATACCCAGAACAACATTACAGAGAATTTTAAAGTTGAATCTTAAGATGTATCCTATCCATACAAAGTTCAAATTGTGCAACAGCTTCTACCGCAAGACCCCCAAAAACGATTCCAATACGCTATTCGCTTTACACAATTAGCCACACAAAATGATTTTTTAAATAATCTTTTGATGTCGGATGAAGCGCATTTCCATTTAAGTGGTTATGTGAATAAACAAAATTGTAGGTTGTGGGGCTCCGAAAATCCAAGGGCAATACATCAGCAACAGTCACACACCCAATCAGATGCACTGTTTGGTGCGGTGTTATGGCCACAAAAATCATCGGCCCATATTTCTTTGAGAATGAGGATGAAACGCCAGAAACGGTCTCCGGGGCTTCATACAGAACAATGATCGACAACTTTTTGCGGCCAATGGTGGAGCAACATCCAAATTTGTGGTTTCAACAAGATGGAGCCACTGCGCATACTGCTAGGCAAACTATGGACATGCTGCGTGAAATTTTTGGTGAACGCATAATTTCAAGAAATTCAAATTTCCCTTGGCCTCCTCGTTCACCAGATTTAACTGCGGCCGATTTTTTTTATGGGGATATTTAAAAGACAAAGTGTATGTTAACAAACCACAGACACTTGGACAGCTCAAGCAGAATATTCGAGACGAAATACGGCGCCTGCAACCAGAAACATTACGCCGTGTAATGCAAAATGCGCTAAAAGGGGCCAATGCCTGTATCGGGGAAAATGGTGGTCATTTGTCTAATGTCATATTTCACACATAGTCACGTTAAATTTCCATAAAATGTATTTAACATATAAAAATAAATCATTTAAAAAAACCCGTTATTACAAGAGTTACACGTATTTAACATCACTAGGTCTCATTTGGGCCACCCTGTAGATGCATTCATAAATGTGTATGTATATATACATATGTACATATATGTAGATCCGTTGTTCGTATTAGGACGACTTAAAGACATTCCTATAAGACTTCCTCTCGTAGAGTTTAGACGCTAACATTCGATAAATTTCAAAAGCGATATCGGGGACTATAATATCGATACAAGTTAACCGTTAAACTTAACAATCGAAATTCCAATAACGATAATAAAATAGATAAGAATAATATATAAAATGATATCGACTACAGCTCCCATAACGATTTTACCAACTACATAAAAATTAAGATAACGATACAGAAAACAATATCGATAAACAACAGCTAGAACTAATGTATCGATTACGATATCACATAAAGAGAATGATAACGAGTACAAAAACAGCATTGACAACGACATCTGTAAAACCGAAAACGATATCGATTACTAATATATCGATTACGATATCACATAGAAATAACCATATCTAGTACAATAGCGATAGCAACGATAACCATAAATTCGATATCATTATCGAAACCAATATTGATAACAATAGCAACGAAGATTATGCTGACAAAAATAAAATGATACCGATTACAACAACCCTTGGATCTATAAAACTATAAAAAATCCATGTTTTAGGTAGCTTAAAATTCCTGTTGATTTTTGATATTTTTTTTTTTTTTTGCTTACGGTGTTCAGCATTTTGTGCATACATTGCATGGGCTGAAAAATTAGAAGTTTTTATGATTTTTTTTTTAAATTTATTGCATTTTTATAAATTTACTAGACATTTTGAAACTACAATGTAAATCGGGGTTTATTATATACTATGTTTCTATATCAACAAATATTTTTTAGGTCAAGGACAGTTTTTTATTTGGAAAAAAACAAAAAACCTATATGCAGGTATGTACTATATCTACATATATTTTTATGAAGAATAATTAAAATTAAACGAAGAAAGGCAAAATTGTGAAATATTGTCAATAAATTTTACTTTTACTTTTGTAAACATTTTTTACGATTTTACGCCATCTTTTCTCAAACTTGGTTTGGACACATTAACATTTTAACATGTTGGGAAAAGAAAATAACACAAAAACACATTTTTTTCCTAAGCATCTCGTCGACCTGGTTTAAGCTAATAATGGAAAAATAAAAAACTAAAATTAAAAATGTCTAGTGGAAATTTTCTAAAATCGAATTATTTCTTGAGCCACTATAAAATTCAGCTACAAAATTACTGCTCATTATCTATAATAATAAAATAATAATAAAAACTGTTAATTGAAAATTTTGCAAGTATTTTTTGCAAAAACAAAAAATACCCGGCTCTCGACCTCGAACCTTTTTGCGCGTCTGTTAGAAAGCGGCGGTAAGGTTACGAGCGTCCGACGCACAGACAACAGCAACAAATGTCGATAGTGTACTATGAGTAGTATGTGCCGGCTGATACGGAAGTGAGTATTTTTATAAATGCAAATACACACACATAGATAAATATTTGTGAGAAGATTTATATGTATGCACTCATGTATGTATGTATAAACTTTTTTTATGTATCAACGCCACTCACTTGTCGCTACAAATGTTATAGTTTGCAAAGTCCACATGTACATATGTATGTTTGTATGTAAGTAGCTATTTATTTATGTAAATAGATTGGCAAATAGTCGCGAAAAAAATCACATGAGACTCGTGACTATATACTTATATATATTAGCCATATGCGCATACCCACACACAAGAGTAATCGGTTCAAATATATTTAGGTACGTACAAATATTGGTTTGTGTTTTTGTTGTGAGCTCATGTGCGGAACCACGAGACTTCGAATTTGGTTGCTATTACTATTGGTTTTGCCATTTCGCATATTTTTTTTTTAATTTCTGCAAATGAAAATCCAAATCAAAATAAATTCAATTCAACAAACAAATCAGTGCACTGAATTGATAGGCTTAGAGGCCAAACATTCGAGAAGCACCTACAGTAGCTCAAAGCGAAAATCGTACAGTGATTTTTTTTTAATAGAATGTTTTTCTGAAATATTTTTTTCACATAAATTGTGTATAAAAATATAGTCTATACTATAATAAAAATTATATAAGTCTAAATTTCAAACTTTGCGCCGAATTCGCAAAATTATGCAAATATAAAAAATTGCCCATAAAATTAAAAATTTTGTAATCAGAATTTTAAGGAAAATTTTGAGCATTTAGTTTTGTAGTCAATTTAATTTCAGTGCGATAAAGTGCAAGTTTCTAGAGGCTCAAAACTACCGTTGGTTTTTGATAATTTTTTTTTGGCTATTATTGTTATGCATTTGTTTTCCATAAAACTAACGCCGAAAAAAATTAACATCGGGAATTTGCACTTGCACTTTACTATACTAAAATTGAATGAGCTACAAAATTGAATTGAATGAGCGAAAATTTTCAAAAAATTCAAATTAAAAAATTTTACAATATTTTTTACAGAAAATTGCATTGCAATTGTGAATTTTGTACAAAGTTTGAAATTTGGACTTATAGTAAGAATAAACCAATTTTAATACAAAATTTATTTAAAAAAATTATTATTTTTTAAATCAGTGAGTGTTTCACTATGCGCTACTGTATGTACACTAGGGAAGACAAATGAGTACACAGTACTCTTTTTACAATATCGCAATGTTTTTTTATAACTTTTTTTTTAGTAAATATCTAATAAAAATTTATAAAAATTCAACGATTTATCGAAAAATTTTAACTTTTTTTATCAAAATTTGTACATCCCACATCTAATTTTATAATAACAATACAAAGCCTCATGAAGTCTTTTAAGTAGCCAAAAGTTTCCGTAAATGTTTCGCAATTTTTTTTTTTAATTTGTGCCTTGGAATTTTTTTTTTATTTCACGTTTTTAGTTCATATAACAGAAAATGCGTAATACGGTCAGCACAAAAAAAATTGTATATCAACGGAAATTTATATAAAACGCATAAGTTATATGGATAAAAGTGCGCCAAACCCAAATTTCAAAAGAGTAAATTTTTAAACAAAAAACAAAAATCTAGCAAAAAAAAATAATGCAAATATTGTAAGAAAATCACTGTGCAGTAATTTCTGCTCCCCACTGTATCTACATATGCATGTGTGTTTCTGAAGTACAGTAAGAGAAGAGCAAAAAAAAAAGGGTGGAAACCCCGAAGGCGACAACTGTTGTCCTCCGATCAGCAGTGGCATGGATGGCAGAGCACGTTGCGATGTGCTGTTGATATAGTCATTGCTGTTGTTGGCACTTTGGCTCATGCTGCTTTGCATGGTGGCGTAACAAATGTTAGAAGAAAAAAATGGGAAAAATAAGGCGAAAAAAATAGACAAGCCATAGCAACTGCAATTGCCACACAACACACGGCAATATAGAAATGTTGCTAATAATAGCCAGCTGTGTGTTGCAAGCAACAGACAGCCGTCGCTGAAATGTAGAAGAAATCAATAATAGCTCAATGCAACGACGACAATTGAGTTCGGAAGGAATGAAACAAACAATGACAAACAACAAAAGAAAGTGTAGCAGAATTAATTTTTTTTTTACAAGAAGCGGCGAGCTGCAGCCGCGGCGCACACCTCATGCCAGTACAATGGCTGAGTGCATTAGAATCGTAGAATTGTGAATGTAGGTTACCGCAAAATGACTGGTTAAAAATTGGTTCAAAAAGGTATGCAAAATGTGACTATTGTACCGACTGTAGGGATGCAAATGAACAAGATTTAATTGAACACCTTTTGTGCAGATGTCCGGCTCCAATGAGAAAACGTAAGGGCATTCAGGGTACGTTTGGGTACAACTATCAGCAGAACTTGTTCAAACAGCCTCAACAATATTCTAAATTTATACAACTTTGTACCGATTTAGATGACCCACCTCAGTAGATATATTTTTTGTAAACGGTGAACATTTGCAAAAATGTGCATCTGGAGAAGCCCATTTGACAGCACATGAAGCTTAACCTTAATTAGTAAAGTTGATACTATAATTTTCCATTCGGTTGGCAAGAGGTGGATTAAGGGTGCTCGCAGGATATAATTAACTATTGTTGCCCCCAATATTGCGCCTTCCGCGCTGAGAGCAAATGTTACTGACGCAATAAAAGCTTGAGAATGAGAGAGCACAGAAAAAAATTAAAAATCAAAGCAGAGGAAGAAGCGCAGAAAAAGCGGACAAACGAGAGAACAATTGAAATTTTCTTCAAATTGCTAATAATTTCAAGAAAAATACTTTTATTTCGTCAGCGCATGGGTGGGTGCCGTCAAAGCGTCAAAGAGAGCACTAGCGGTCGGCGGAAAGCGCAATCTTGCATTCTATCATTCTTGGTTAGCTCCTGCGCTGAATGGGCCGGGTATACTGGGTCAGAATGTCGACCGACCATGTCAGGAGGGCAAGCAGATGTCACAACAGATTTTATATTAACGTCTGGCCTTGACTGGAACCGGATTTGCATTTTGAAAGCAAATTGCTAGCTGATTCTAAATTTTTTTGGCGTTCCGACTACCGATAACTTTTTAGAGGACCTTAAGTGTTTTGACTCGTTTCGTCAACTCCGATTCTGCATAACTTTTTCACTTATTCCATTTCTCGTTTTACGAAGAACTTCATGTTATTGGACCCTTTAGAGCTCATTTCAGCTGCCGGTGGCCTTTTTTCGTTGTGGTGGTATACCTCTCATGGTTGTGCTTCGCGACCAGGGTACACGCAATAGCAAAACAAAAAAAATTGAGTTTGTAACTTTTTACAGTCGAGCTTTACTAAAAATACATACGTTCAAAATTCAAATTCTTTTCATTTTGAAGTAATCTTTAAGAATTCTACAATACCTAATAAAAAATTAGCTTGTTTCTCTTCCATAAATTCCAAACTATTTGTAACTGCTCTCGATTTGATAACAGCTTGCAAAAATTACATATCTATTAATTTTAAGAGAAAAAAAGCGATCGCCTCAGTTGGCAAATTTTTCCCAACAAGTTCAAGGAAGTTTGAGACAACTTTTACACAAAACTATAAATACGTATAACAAAAGTATTTTAATACAAACTAAAGTCGAACGAGTAGAAGAGGCAACTAAAAAACAAAATCGAAAACAAATATTATCACCCAGTGTACGGCAATTGTATACTCGTACTTAGAATTTTTTATATTCAGTATAATTGTTGTAGTTAATTGAGTTGTTTTTAATGCTCGCTGCTGCAGCTGTTGTTGTAATTTGTTTAAACTAGTAGCAGCTGGCAACAAAAAATGTTGGCAACAGCGAAACTGCAACATGGCGCAATGGCCGACACACAGGGTTGCTAAGCAATATGCGGCGAATGCTTACATAGAAATTGTCATACATATAGTAAATGTAAAGCTATTCTACTACTTTGTGCTACTAAATTCATATTAAAAATATCACACACAAAAATTCAACACCAAACAAAAAATTAAAGCAAACAACCATAAAAAATCATACAACAAATAAAAAATTTGAAAAAATTAAATTACTCAAAACTATTACTGCTTGAAATTTAATAGTTCCCCATTACTTAGAGCAAGCTAAAGGTTTTCAAACTAAAAACGCTTTTTCTTATAATTTTATTGTTATTGTTTTCATCAAAAATTTGGCAGCTGTCAGTTGTCTTAGAATTGTGTGAGCTCATCGAGCGAACGTTGGGTCGAAATTTTAGCCAAAAATCTATACAAATCAGGCAGTTAGTACGTCCAATGAACACCTTCGCAGCAATTGAAAAGTTTAAAGTGAACGCCACCACGCGCTTTTGTGCATACAGATAGATACCTTGGTTTGTATTTAAACATTTTTTTTTCGTATAATTTATGTGTCATTGGAGTTGTTGCAGCTTTGTTCGGGTGCGTACAGCGTACGGTGTTGTCTGTCTTCTGCTAATGCTATGCTTCTATTTCCGTTCAGTTTCTAATTTGACTTGTATATAACTTTTATCCCCGGTTCTTTTTTCGACTTTATACATATGTCTACATAAATACATACATATGTATGTATGTACATATGTACGTTCTTAAAAACATATGTACAAGTACATATTATTTTTGTGTATTTTTAAAATCAAAAAATCGGTTTAGTTTTCTTTCGAAGTGAAAACGATTGAATTTTTGTGAAAAAATGGTACCGTGGTTTTAAATGACTTTTTTATAACAGAGAAAAATCTTGAGTTTTTTTATTTTTTACATTTGTTTTCTATTTACTTTATTTATTCTTTTAATTTTTGATTATCTTGAAAAATGTAATTAAATAGAATATAGACCTCCTCCACATTTGTTGTTCCTGGTTTTGCCAGTTTTGTGACGACCTGCTAAGAACTAGCTGACAAATATGTAAGTGCGAACTCTTTTTTCAGTTCCCAGCAACAAAGTGAACTGAAAAGAAGAATTAAAGATTGTTTGATTTGTTCACTTTGTTTTTGGCAGCTAAAAATAAATATAACTGCGGCATCAGTTAACCCGATAGCCTGGATCGGGAGTAAACCTATATATTTTGTTTTTAAATTTAATTGGCGTTGTTAAATTTTATTTTCGTTTTTATTTATATATCTATTTTAAAATTTGTTTTTTTATTTCTGTTTAATTATATGTATGTATTTATTTTGCTTTTACTTTAACATATCTTTTTCATTTCATATTTTCCAATATTTTTGGTTGTTTCCATCATTTTACTTTTTGTCTTATTTTTTTAATAAATATTTCATCTATGTATATGTAAATGTCCTTATCTTTTTCCTTAAACTGTATGTTTTTAACTAATGTTTTTTATTGTAAATTTTATTTTCAAAAAATTTTTTTTCCGCCATTTATTACGCTTACTTATTTTATTTTTCATACATTTATTAATTTTATGTTTTTTACATTTTTTTATTAATTTTTATTTTATTTTTATTAAATTTTCTAATTTTATTTTTATCCAGTTTTTTTTTTTTTAATTTTACTTTATCTTTTTTCTTGTTAGTTGTTTCAATTTTTGTTATTGCGTCATTTTATTTTCCTTTATATATTTTATTTTATTAATTTTTCTTTTATGTGTAATTTAATTTTCTTTATCGTACTTTCATTATTTTGGTATTGTATTTTTTTTTTCGCAAATTTTTTTTTTGTTTCTGTTTATTTTTTTAAACGCCTTTTAACTGCTTTTATTTTTATTAATTTTTTGTTTTTCGTACATCATTATTTTATTTTTTAGCGTATTTTAATTTTTTTTATTTTTATTAATTTTTTACTATATTTTTAATTGTTCATTGAATCGTTAATTTTACTTGCTTTTGTTTGTTTTTATTTACTTCGTTGTAGTAATATTCCTTCAGACTTATTATATAATAATTTTGTTTTATTGTCAATTCTGTTAATTCTGAACAAATTTTGAACTTTGGTAAGAAATATCAAGTCCACATGTGCATACACCCTGCTCTATTACAAGGTGAATTTGACACCCCCATTTCTCCTCCACCACCTATGCCACCACTGCTGTCTGGTGACTGGCGACACTCGCAAATTAACCAACCAACCACTCGTTGCTAGAACAAATAATCTGACAGCAATCGTAATGTAGTGCAAGAAAAATAAATAAGCAAATAAAAATAAGTTAAAAACTAAAAAAAATACAGTAAAAGCAAAACGTGCTTGCACCGATAAGATAAAGAGGTAAATAATATCCACACCAAGTACTCGTTGAAACTTAAAGCAAATGGCGAAAGTAGAACAAATATGTACTACTGCCGTTGACGAGTTGCAAGAAGTTTTCGTTATGGATACATTGATAGGAGGCAAAAAAAAAGTGATAATGGTAGTGGTGGACAAAAGATAAAACGTACATGCTCATGAAATGTGGGCTCCAGTTTAATAAATAAAAAAAGAAAATTGTGGCTTACAGCTGGAGGCCAACTAAAATTCCAGAAGTTGCAGATATTAGCGGCTATGACAGCAGGTGGGACTGAAACTAAAATGCAGAGATAATACATCCGAAATACTCCACCCGCTGCGTTGGGGTGGCGGAAACGAAGACCGAAGAAAAGCGAAATCCATTTCGTTATACAACAATCTGTCACACATCGTTAGGAAACGAGGAAGCGAATGAACGGCAACGACAACGACAACGACAATGGAAGAGCATTTCTGAGCATAAGCGTCAATTTGCAGTGCATCTTTTTTTTCTTTTCTTATTTTGTTTTTTTTTCCCCCCGACGCTTTTTATATTCTTACTGCTACTTTTTTATATACAGGCAAACGTATACATGTGTACTATATATATGTATGGGTGTATGTATGTATTTTATTGCTTTTATTTTGCACGGTGCAATACTCTGAATTTCAGATTTCATCGTCGGCGTCCGTCATCCGTCGTCGCTGTTGTCATTGACGTTGCTGTTTCGGGGCTTCACTCGTCCGTCGGTCGAGCCGCTAACAATCAGCTTTGTATATGCTTGATTTTCTTGCTTAACTTTCCTATATTTTGCTTTCGTTTGCATAACTATATCTACTATACATATGTAAGTAGGTGAGTTTGAAAGTGTGTATATGTATGTGTGTGTGCGTGTGTCGGTAAGAGAACGCTTACCGGCAAATACAAACTTCAACGATACGAGACACAAATACTTCTCTACTACTTTATGCGTATCCACATCGGCTATGTGTGTGTGTATTTCAGTTTTATTTTTAAAATACCGATGTATAACAAAAAATTTAAAAATATATAAAAATAAATAAATACATATGTAAGTTCTCGTTCGCACACAACTGCACCTAACGATAATAAAAAGCAACATATTCGAACCAAAAAAAAAAAAAAAAAAAACACTTCGCTTTGGCTCCAATTTGGGAGCAACGCCGGCCGCTGCTTTAGATAAAGTATGGTAAGGCCCGCCGTCTTGCTGGGAGTGGAGTAGCGGGTGAATTTAGCTAATGTCTCCTAAAATTAGTTGGGAAATGAGCAACGAGCAAACGCACCTCAACACCGGCGCCAAGATTGCGGATCGCGTCGACGATTTGTGTCTACAGATAAATTAAATTCTAAAGAAATTTGCACTGCAATATTCTTTCAATGAACAGCTGATTGTTGCCTTCATTAGAAAATGTAGCCTCCTTCTTGTGGAAAATACTTTTCAATATTCACCAATTTTTTTGAATACTTCTAATTGTAGCAAAGTGTTACTTTCTACTAAATATGCCGGTATTCTGCTAGCGAACATAATTACTAGTCGCTAATTTTGAACTTTAACAATTAGTGACCCAGCTAGTGACTAAAGGTGAGTTTTATATTCAGCTTAAGACAAGGAAGACAAAATTTACCTATTAGCGTGGTGAACTAACAGAGAGAGAGAGGGGAGCGAGAGAGAGAAAGAGGTGTCAAAATTAGATGAGAAGCAAAGCTTTCAACAAATAACGTGGATTACAAATAAGTTGCATGGCGTTTCATTTTCTGTGGCAATAATTGTTGGCTTACTTCACCACACCAGTAACTAATTGGATCAAATCGGATTCTAATCTCAATCACCGAATGTCAAAACTGTTCTGGTATGGTGAAATAAGACAAGAGTTTCTGTGAGCCGAACGGTGAAAGTATGCAACTTCCTTAAATTAAATAAATAAAATTAAAATAATTAGACAAAATTGTATGATATGATATGACCCTATAATTAGCAATGGAGTGTACAATGCATATCAGTTCCAACCTCGCTGTGTCGACCACCGCACATAACTAAATACTAGCGAACTATACGCCAAATTATTCTAGATTCTTCCTCTTTTTTTTTGGAACTTCAAACGTTACTTTTCCTGCTTATTTCAAATTCAAGCATTCGACTACGTTTGGCCGCTCATCCGGTGGAAATTTAACAAAACCAACAAGCAACGTTGCGCAGCAGTAGCGAAAGTGGTGACACTGGTGACAGAAATTGAAATGAATATCTACAAACATATTTGCGCGTATTAAGGTGCACCATTTTTACAAACAAAAACAACAAACGTAGACTATACAAGGGAATGGTGATTTTTTTACGGTTTACCACAAAAAAAAATCGCTCAAAGCAGAATTATCGTGTGTTGATTCATAAGGTTTACACCTTACATGAAAAAAAATTCAAAATAAAAAAAATTATATTTAAAAAATGCTTATTTTAGTAAACCGCTTCATTTGTTATAAAAATAAATTTAGGAGAAATGTATAAGTCTTAAATCGATTACAAAAATCACCATTATCAAAAAATGGTATACAATTTCATAAAACAATGTTTTTCGAAGTGCTGGTAAATTTAAAAAAAAGAACATTCTTACTGGCAGATTTAAATTTTTGTTTGTTTAGAAATTGTCAAGTTTTCTATTGAAACGAATTTGCGTTAAAGAAATGTGTTCATATTTGGAGCAGAAATATATATTTTATGTAATAAAAAAATATTAAAATAGTTATTCATCTGCAAGAAAATATTGCGATAATAAACAAAGTCAAAACAAAGAAAATTCTCTTTTTGACTGGGAGTGTTTTTCTGAATGCGCAGTGTTGAGCAAATATTTTTCGCTCGCTTGGAGAAACGGTATCAGTTTTTTTTTGGAGTTTGAAACATCTTAATGTGAATACTTATGTAGATATGTATGTACGTACCTATGTATAGAGAAAATTGACGCCACCACTTAGATTGATTGAAAAAACCACACGATACCGATTGATAAGTAAAAACCTTGAATTTTTAAAGAATAACAAAATGTTTTCATTATAAAAATTAATTTAAAGTTTATCTTTATCTTGTTTAACCTAGGACATTATTATTGTTCTATTAACACCAAAGTATATATGTTTCTATGTATGCACAGTTGTGTTCAAAAAAATAATAGCAAACAGTTTGGCAAGTTTTGACAATTCTGTCTTTCCATTTTAAATTTTAATTTTTTTTTTATAAAATTATAGTTAATCCCATAACAGAAACCATATAAGTCATAAAAATGTATTGGGAGGTTTTTACAATTTTGTATTTCTTTTTTCTAATTTTAATATTTTTTTACTTATATAAAAAGTCGAAGTCCCAAACTTTCCAAAATTTCTAAATTCGCCAAATAAAAAAACTCATTAAAATTTTTTAGTTTTGGATACGAATTTGCTTTTTAGCCCATTCTATATGAGTGCAATAAAGTGCAAGTTTCAACTGGCTAAAAATTCTTGTTGATTTTTTATAAATTTTTAATTTTTTGATGAATTTATCAATTTTTTCAAAACAATTATCAAAAATCAACAAGAATTTTTAGCCAGTTGAAACTTTTTTAGAAATTTTTTCTCGAAAGTTTGAAACTTCGACTTACACAGATTTTGCTATAGAATTAACTATGTTTTTGTAAAAAAAAATATTCAAATTAAATAAGGAAAGAAAAATTGTCAAAACTTATTAATACAGTTTGTTATTATTTTTATGAACACAAATAGCGCGGGATTGATTCGCTGAAGGTTAACCGTTAACGAGAAAAACATTTAATAATTCAATTATGCCTTTATTTATGATAAAAAAAAACTTAAATTAAATTAAAAAACATTGCTTCAGAGAATTGCTACTTTATTTGTACATATCTTCAACCAATTCATCCAGCCACATTGTCAACCGAATCTGACAAGCAACTGTCACGAAACAAACAAATACACACAAAAAAACCAAACACAAATATTTACATGGATATGTGTATTTATGTTACTTTAACCAATCAGCCGCTGATGATTGACGAAGTGTCAAAGAGTGCGATCAAATTAAATTTATATAAAGAAGTATTAAAATAAATAAATAGCAATGCAAATGTGTATGTAAAAGTGTAGGGAGTAATGAAGGCGTGGAGTCAACAACGACCATAGTTGGAACGAAAAGCTATTAGCTGAAATGCAAAAAAAAAAAAAAATGAAAAAAAAGAAGATTGAATTTGAGCTACTTATGTACATACACGGCGAACGAACAAGCATAGGCACGAAATGGAAAACGTTGAGCACGAAATTGTAGTGAATACTGCTGACCGAAGTTGAATTGAAATTAAATAAATAAACAAAAATTTAAATGTAAAAAAATAAAAATGAAAATTTAATGCGTCCGCTTAGTACCACCGTGAAATGCATACATACAGTTGTGTTCACGAAAATAGTAGCAAAATGTATTGACCCTTTTGTATTTGCTCATTTCATTTTAATTAGGTTTTATAAAAACATAGTTAATTCTATACAAAAAAAAACCGAAAATTTATACAACTTCGACAAATTTAAATTTAAAATTTAATTACAAATTTTGATTTTAAAATTTTTAATCCGGATTTTTAGAAAACTTTGGAGTATGCAGTTCTGATGGCCATGCTGATGGTTTTTATTAAGGGGGATACGCCTTTTCTTATTTTGTATGGAAGAAAATGCTGAACAGTGTAAAATTTTATAAATATTCGAATCAAAAAGAATTTTTGGGGATTTTTATTTTTTTTAATTGTCGATTCTTTTTACAAATTTCCCAAAAAGTTTAAAACCTCGACTTGCGTAGCTTTTGTTATAGAATTAACTATGAATAAAAATATTTAAATTAAATAAGGAAAAAGCTTGTCAATACATTTTTGCTACTATTTTCGTGATCATGGGTGTACATACATATGTACATAAAGTGTTGGAAATACTAATAGGGGCATATGTACTCTAATTTCCTATGTCTATATGTACACATATTAGTTCTACTTATTGAAATCAAATGTAAACTTCGCGTAGTGGCTAACGTTTCCTGTAATCTGGAAGAATGCCCTTTGCTCTAATAAATCCAGGGTAGATTTGTTCTGTTTCGATGGCAAAATTTTCGTCCAACGGCACGGGAATACGGAATCCCACCCTCATAATAGCCACAAAACTGTAAAAAAAAAAACTTTCAACACAATCAAGTGGCACTCTCAGGAGCCGGATCTGAACTTTTCACACTTTTAAGTTTCAAAAGACTAAAAATTCGCTTTAATTTTTGACATTTATTTTTCCCAACCGTATTGCACATTTTTCTTATACAAACAAAAATTTCAGCAATCGTTGCCTGGAGGAAAGTGCAGAAAAAAACTATAAAAAATCAACGAGAATTTTATGGGCTACAATTTTATGAAATTTGGACTTATATGGTAATGAAAATTGTTTAGCATTAAAACCATGGAAAATAATATGCAAAAAAAAGTTACTGTACCAATGCACTTGTCCGGCACTGTTGGTCGTGCAAATGGTAACTATGAATGCTTTAAATTAAAATCTAAAAAAAATCGCTTGCCCCTCTTGTTTTTGCCAACACTGTATATATATGTATATATATATAGTATAGTATATATATATAACAACAATCAAAGGCATACAAAATATATTCAACATATTATCAATTTAAATACATACTACTTAAATGAGTTAAGCGCGTGAATGAGAGCGTTACAGTGTATTTACTGTTTAATTTTCTCACATATGCATTAATTTAAATTTCCTGCTACCAAATGAAAGCGACGAGTTGTTTCGAGTTTATTTTAAATATACCACAAATTAATGGAATGTGCATTAAATGATATGACAAGAATTTTGGTAGGTTAAAATTCCCTTAAATGCAAATCAACAAGCAAGCCAATCACCAAAGTCAGCGTACGTCCATCCAAGTGATTTTACATATTTACATACATACTCGTATTTCGAGTAAATGTGATGAATTTGAGCGCCAAAAACAAACGCGAATGTGAGTACAACTCATATGAAAATTGAGCAGCTGTAATGAATATGAAAACACGCATACTACAAACAATTTACCTGCAATATATTTACATATGTATGTATATTTGTGTACTTTTGTATGGAAGTGCATACATTAACTAAACCACCATAAAACACACAACTGTATTGCTGCATTGGTTGCATTGCTGGGGGCGGTGTAGTGACGTAGGCGACGGAAGCGATGCACATGAAAATTTAGATAACATAAGAAAATACTTTGTAAATGTATAACAAAAATTGCATATACACAAAAGCATTTGCATGCTGTATATCTACAATATGTATGTATATATAGAATGAGAAGAGAGATGTTGGCTTTAAAAGCGATGACACATTTTTCTCTGTATAAGTGCAGCGAAATTACAATAACAATTTTTACGAAAATCAAGTCAACTATACCAAGCAATATAGACGCGAGAAATTATAGAATTAAGGGAAAGTGAGCATTTTAGCGAGAGAGAGCGAGAGAGAGCGAGAGAGAGAGAGATAGAGAGTGAAAGAGATACAAGAATTGCTTGGTCAATTTAGCGTCAGAATTAAAAAAAAAAAAACAAAAAAAATAATTAAAAAATTCTAAATTCCACAAAAGTAATGGTGCGCTTCTGACACATTTTCAGACTTCATATCGTGTTGGCTTCGAATCCGCCTATTTCGGCATAGTAATAGTCCGCCCACATTTTTAAAAATAAAATGTCTCTCTTTAAAAGTATCTAGTTATTAAAAGAGGAGTGAGAGGGGTTTAATCCATTGGAATTACTTGCAGATCTCATCCTAGTTTACTTTCTACTGAGGCTGCAGAATTTATTGGCCTGGAACTCGTTCCATGATATACAGCTATGGTAAAAATAACAATTGCACCGCGACATTTAGAATAGTTTGAACTATTTTACTTTTCTTTGTTTAATATTCACTATTTTTTTTTTTTTTGAATATATTATACAAAATTTAAAAAGAAAATTTGTAACAGAGTAAGGAAACAAAAATTCAAATATCAAAACAAAAGCAGGCCTTTTACTTTTAAACAATTTGTTATTAATTTGTTCATTTCTTTTAATAGCATTATTTGTTTTTGTAGTCACTGGTTTTGGTTTAATACTGCATGGTAAAACAGCTACATTAGTAAGGTTCAAAATAATAACGAAAATGGTTTCAGTAAGCAATAATCTTCACAGCCGCAACATAAATCAAAAAAAAAATTCCACTCTTAGGGATTCACTATGACAATAACTAAATACATATGTACATATATATTATGTGTATTAAGGAATATTCGGCAAAATATTGTACAAGTTAGGTAATAGGAAAGTTTTAAGAAAAATAATAATTAAAAAACGGTACTAAAATTTAATACATGTAAATTGCTAAGCTTTCTTTACTCTTAATTTAATCACTTAATCTCTTTCCCAACTACAACTATGAATATGTATGTATGTACAGTAGTGGTATTATAATTAGAAACGACTTGGCACAACCTTAAAACCAATCATTAGAAATCGTACAGTAACATATTATCATGGCGTTTCACATAAAAGTAAATTCAAAAACATTAATAAAATAAAATTAAAAAGTTTCTCGGTAAACTTTGTATTGAATGTTTGCACAGGTATGTATGTATGTATGTTTTCCTCTGCATTTATGCACCAAATGAAATAATTCGTCATTGTTTCGAGGATTTTGGTACTTGAAATCTCTTTTTACGATTGCCCAAAACTATTAAAATGAGTTGAGATGAGGACTTTGCAGTGCCAGTCCAAAAAATCAATATTTTAAAGTTTGGTTTGGGTCATTGTCATGCTGGAAAATGTAATTGACTGGCATATTCTCAAATGTATATTTACGCGTTTTTAATTACGAGGCAGCCAAAAACATAAGTCGTGAAAATATCATAATATTTGAATATGCAACCATCGAGCCCCCTCCTACAGTGAAGGCCTTCAAACAATTTTGTGTACTGATTTTCTTAGCATATCATTTCTAATTATAAGACCACCGCTGTATAAATACGTACATATATATATGCATATGTATATTTTGCATTAAAATGCACACACTCACATATAAAATATTTAATAGCCAACGTTTGCTGCTCCGCCGCCTCTTTAAATGTTCAATCAGTTGATGCCAGCCACCTCCAGTGTCTCCCCGGCCTACACTTCTTCCACAAATATTGAATACTCGTTTTTTTTTTTTTTCAAACGGTCACTCACTCATACAAGCACTCCCACTGTTAAAAAAGAAGAAAGCACGCGCTTGTATTCGGCTATTCGGCGCAGCCGCCGGCTGTGGTACGAGTAGTTGTAGTAGTATTGGCCGCTCAGTAGCGGTAGCACTTGGTTACTCGGTATGCGGCCGGTCAATGAGTTTGCAATTGAGTAGGTACGAGTGTTGTTGGAGTCCACTATTTGGCTGCACTTGTCGTTTTGTTTATTTGTTATTCTGATTTGATATATGCAAGTGTGTATGTAGTTATTGGCTTTGTATACGTGTGTGCGTATGCTTTTTTTAATAGTAGTATATTTTTTTTACAATAGTTTTGTACTCACTTATGAACGCGAAATTTTCCTAACCAAAGCGTGAGGAGATTCCTTTACACCTTTTTCACTTCGAATTTTTTTTTGCATACAAATATCAGTCTCTGTTGCTAATTGCTTACAAGATCGCTATGTCGATTTTATATATCGCTTTTGTTCAACGTACATAAGTATATATGTATATATGTATATGTACATATATATATTTTTATAATTTTATCATACGCTACAAATTTTAAACGGATCAAATGTTTTCACACTTTCTGTATTGCAAATTCTTTAAGAATTTTTTTTGCTGATTTTCTGCCTTTCTCGCTTTCACAGCGTATCTGCCAAGTGCAGCGCTGCCCCCGCTCTGTCGGCGTTTTTCACAAACCACCAACGTGGGTGGAAAATTTTCGCAGTCTACGTTTCAGTTTTCAATTTTTCAGTCAAGCAAAATGTAATTTTTTTTAATTTTATTAAAGACGTTGCGAAAAAGCTAAAACTCATCTAGCTAGCAATTTTTGCAAAAATTCACTTCTACAATGTCGTTCCAATAATTCGTACACAACAACAACAAACTGTCAATTGCACATGAAATCTACCACATTCATTGATCGCTCATCGCGACAGCGTCCGTGCGTTTGTAGGCGAAAAAATTGTAAATTATAATTTGTTGTACACTTTAAACAATGTAACAATAAGAAAAAACGCTCGTTGTAGTCAGCGAAAAATTCATCCGTCTGGTTGAAAGGCACAAAACAAATTACGATGCGGTCGCGCACAATGCCACCACCAACAACAGCGCCAACGAACGACGGCAAATGCCGAAGCAGAGGCGTACAACTGAGAAGTCAACGTCGACGCCAACGTCGGCGTCAATTCTCCTGCCGCCACTACTATTACTGATTGGATGGGGTGTTGCGAGGTGATAGCAACCATAACCACAGTTCGAAGAGTAATGAGATAGTAGTTAGAACAACAACAAAAGCGCACACATGCACACTCGCACACAGCATTCACCATTCAAAACAACAACAATCACAAATATCAACAACATTGTGCCAGTCAACAACAAAAAGGTATAACACGTTGCTTGCTGCTGCTGCTGCTCGGATTCACTCGTTTATTATATATGTACTACTATGCGCGTCGCCTGAACAGCGGGGAAAGTGTAGTGAACTTCTTGGGCCCGTGCTCTAAGGGTCCCCCGAAACTATTTATAAATTGACTAATAACTATTTTGAATAAAATTATTAATAGGCCTTTCAGTACTTAATTTAGCTTCACTGTCTTTGCAGATTCGGCACTTAAGTAAGCAGTTTTAACTGGCTCTAGTTATTTGACTTAGCAAGCTTGTTATTTCAGTGCAGAAATAGCCGTTTTATTGAACTTGTATTTGTTGTAAAATGCAAACATCAAAAAACAAAAGTACCAAACGGAATGGCTATTTTATTTCATTCGAATCCAGCGCATCATTGTTTGTAATAAAGCTTTTCTTCTTCTTCAGCTTTTCATTTGTTTTCATAATAATTCTCATTCAAAAAGCGTACAGAAGAAACACGTAGATTGCGCAGAAATTTGATTAGCACCAAAAATTATAAATAATTTACGCTAATCTTTAAACAATAACTTGGGGCCCTTAATTTTCTTTCGAGTCCCGGAATATCTCAAGACGCCGCTGTAACAAATCTAACAGCAAAACGTCAATTAAGATACCCATACAATACAAGAAAGTGTAAGCAGCAGCAGTCGTACGTACGAGCGACGAATTGCGATACGATGCGATAGCAGAGAACGCGATAGTGTGTCACCAAAAATGTGCTATTCCCGGTTTGGGCAGCCGAAGCGGCGGGCGGTAGTTCTCTTCTTCTCTTCTTCTTGTGAGCAAACAGATTTATACGCAGTTCAATTCATCCGTGCTCTCTGACAGCAATTTGGATACACAATGGGTGGAGGGAGTATCTTGGACAAACAATGCAGTGAGTGTTGAAAATGGTAAAGAGCAAATCGACGCAATGAGATAAGCTGATATGAATGTTTGTTAGTATGAGATAATTTACTAATTCTGTTGGAGCACAATATATGTATTTCAAAACGAATAGGGGCGACAACAATCAATGAGCGCAATAGAGCAAAACAACAATAATGAAATTGGAATAAAGTAGAATACAATACTTATAGCAATCTGAAACAACTTGTAGTAGTATCACACTCTGATCTTTATACATCCATACATATGTACATTTGTATGTACATATGCGGTCTAATGAGCGCTGTCGGTTAGCTTCGTTCCATATCGCGAAATACGTTGAAAATTTGCCCAAACCACGGAAAAAACAGGAACGCCTTTTATAAATATAAACATACACATACATATGTATGTATGTAAGGATGTGTGTACAACAAATCAGCAAAAAAAAGACGCTCGATGTAGTGAAATGTTCTCTCAAAACGCTAATAATTTTTAAAGTGCCCAGTTGCACGACACCGATTATATGAATGCAGGTGCCACGGTGAACTGAATACAGAATGTGCCGCCATCGTCGGTACCGCTACTTTGGTTTTTGTTGATAATTGACATTTCTCAAGTAAAATTAAACAGCCCTTCGATTATGGTAGTTTGATTATGTCTTCACCTACCGCATTTGTTGGTTAGGTTTATAATCTTAGTTTTCCTTAGTTGATTTTACAATACACTTCACACCAAGATATTTCAAATTGCTCCATAGCATCTTCGGTGGGAGATTACTGTCAAGTTTGCTTTGGAAATATTTTTTCTGTTTAAGTTTACCCAATATCGAAAATCTCTAATTTAGAGTCTGACCACTCTACATATACTTTTAAATTTGAACTATTATTTACACAAATGCACACTCGCTCTCCTCGAACAACAGAAGTCATCCACTATTTATACGAGTACTCATATTGCCTCGTTTAGATTTTTTTCTTTTTATCTACTGTCTATCGTTGTCATTTTCATTGCCCGCAAGCGTCTGGTTATTTGTTGGCCAATATGGTGTGTATTTATTTATATATGTACATATGTACTCATTTAGTTTGTTCTACTGGTGTTAAGTCAGCTACTCAAAATGATGAAGTGTAAATTAATTGAATATGTACATTTAAATGAGCAGAAAATGGTTGGGTGGATGACTGAGATAGCACGTAAAAAAATCATTTACAAATACAATACTCGTATAACCGATACAGTAAACACCTATGTATGTATGTATGTACATATATTGTGGATTTACATATACCACACACATACGAATTTGTTGACACAAACTACATACATACATATGTATGTAGATTGTGGTGATACATACAGCTTGTGATACTTATTTTTTGTTGCTGAGGTTGATGTTTATAGTATTGTTATTGTTGTTCCTTAATATGAAATAATCATCGTATACAGTAGTGTGCAAAATAAACGGTACAGTAATTTTCTGATTTAACGAACATTCGTTTCTACGAAAACTACATAAAATGGGCAACTAAATTTTTTCTATTGAATACCTTATATAACAAATAAGAAGAATGAGGCTACGAGTATACTCAGTTTAACGAACAACAAAATGGAATAAATAAAAACCTTTACTATAATAAAACTATAGTAGAGCCGTGTCTGTTGGTACATAGAACATTTCCTAAAAAAAATTTAAAGAAGGTAATGCAGGAAGTATAATAGAATACATTTGGACCATTTTTAGAATTTATGTATGTCTGTTTGGCAGTTTGAACTCACTAATCTCCGAATCTATTGAATGGATTTTCATGGAGCATTAACTGGTGGCTAGACAGTAACCTCGGGCATAACATAGGGTAAATTTTATCAAAATATTAAATGGGAAGAAACAATTTTTCCTAGAATTCGTTACTTTTTAATAAAATTAATTTGCCGGTATTAATTTTTTGTTGTTGATTTTTTTTCAACTCATTAAATGTGCGCCTGAAGTGAGGAATGGTCTCGGAAAGATGTCTAAAACAAGTGTAACTGTCGTTTTGTGCAGCAAACAAAAGCCTTCGCCTTCCTGTGGGCAATACCTTTAAAAAAAGGACACACACAATATTTAAATTTTAGATTTTCCATCAATCGATTACACAAGTAAGTCTTTCAAAAAGGTGTAAAGTTTTTTTTTCTGTGATTTTTAACATACGTAAGTGAACCATTCTAACGTCCAGAACAATTTGCTTCTTGATACCTTTTAATTCTCGATAACGCTCCCTCTCACCCTACGGTACACCTTGCTATCTCATGTTACACCACTTATTCAGTCAATGGATCAAAGTGCAATTCGCTATTTGAGGGCATTTTTTCTGTATAATACTTTTCTCAATAAAATAAATACAAACATATGTATGAATTTTTAAAGATGTAGTATTTCATTCGATTTAATTGTAAAATTTCTTAAATTTAGTTTAACCTTGCAAAATTTAGTTTAACTGTTAAACTTGCTCTGAAAATATGGCCCCACGAAATAAGAAGCTGCTAAGGTTTCGCACCATACTATATCTACATCCAGTTGTTGCGCTCAAACCTAAAATTGGCATGAGAGTAGCCATCACGGTGACAGCAGTAGGGAGGCGTATTTAATAAGCTTAGCAGCATTTATTGAAACTCATAAAATCAACAAAAATAGCAAAAACAATAATTGGATCGTTCTAGAAAAAGAAATAAAAATAAAATGCAAACAATATAAAAAACAGATTTAAGTAGAGAAAAATGTTAAACTAAAAGTAACGCACATACATATATATGTAAGTAAGTATTTGAAAATGTAGTAATTAGGCGGCCAAATTGCCAAATGTATTTGTTACGTGTCTCAAGCTTCTTTCCCTATACATACATACATATACATATGTAAGTTAGAAACAATGTATACAATAGCTGTTTGTCATTAAATGGAGAGAAAAAATTAGCTTTCGAGATTTTTTGTCAGTATTCAATTGCAACGAAATGCACATGTGCTTGTTTTTATGGTTATGCTACTTTTATGTTTTTTATCGAAACGGTGTGCTCTCTTTTTAACCACAGACTGCCGTGTGCCATTTGCATCTACTCTCTGTGTTTTAAATGTTTGCTCTTTGCATTGACTAATTTCAGCTACATAATTTAAGTTAACATTTATAATAAATACATATTTAAACACGTCATATGTATGTATGTATCTATATATGTATGTATGTACGTATGTATAGCTTTTACTGTGGAAAAAATCTAAAAACTACTTCCATTTGTTTGCCTTGATTTTGATCAATTAGGAGTTAATTAACGCCGTTACGCCCCAAAAACTTAACTGTTTTTTTTTTGCTCGGTTACATGCCATATGGACGAAAAAATGCAGATACATACATATGTATGTATGTAGATATCTAAAGAAAAAGTCTACTATTATGAGGTGAGCATGTGTGACGTATTCGCATGTACAATACATATGCAAGTGTGCATGGCTGACGAAACATTTTTGTTTATGGCATTGTAGAAAAATGAGATTTTTGTTTATATAACAAAACAAAATAGGTGCATCAAAGTAATACAATACGCGTTAAGAGCAAAGACAAGAGACAATTAACTTGACTGCTGGAAAGAGCAAGGAAAACAGAGAGAGGAACAGTGTGAGATCGTTGCCTAAAGTTCGAAACTTGCAAATATATGCAAAAAATAAATAAGCAACAGCCAACAATAGGTTATCTTAGGATAGTTGAAGTTGGATTCCAACTTTCGCTACAGCTGAAGTTCCATCGCCAAAAAAAACAATAAATGAACTTTAGCAATTTTATTTTAAAAAAGCGTATCTGAAAATCTCCATTTTTGTTAATTTTTAGCTGATTTTAGCTATGAACAAAACAAACTAGATAAAGTAAGTAATCTGGCAATGCATAAAGCTAACAATGCAATAACAACATGAACATTAACCATAAACTTTTGGGTAATGTTACTGAGGTGACAGTCCTTGGCCGGTTATAAATCTGGGTCATTCCGGTCTGTAGACCCAACTGTCGTGAAAACGATTTTTTTGCGATTTCAGTTTATTTCCCATCATCTAAAATCTCTCTATCTCTATTATTTGCTTAAAAAAGTTTAAACATTGCAGACGAGAAAAAATTGCTGCTTAAAAAAGGAAATTAACAAATTAAAGGAAATCTATCATTGTTTGTTTAAAGTTTTTACACAAGCCTAATTACAGTTTTTTATTTTATTTTATTCTGAGGTTAATTATAGCATTCTCGAAGTTCTTAAGTTAAATAAAAAAAATATTCTCCGGATGTCTTTCAGATGTGCCTTTAAGAGACTTTGCTATCACACAGTCTTCATAAAACGCTTAATTCCACTCAAAGTTTCCAGTTTTTTCAATGTTATGCATGAATTAATTATCTTCCATACTATTCAACTTATGCGAAAAATTTCAACATTTTGGGAAATCCATTTGGTGACCTCGCAATATTTTTAATAATATGCAAATCCATAAAGTGTAATCATATTTTTCATTCTTCTACCATCTTCCTTTATTTATTCATCAAATATTTTGTGTCTAAATGCCCCTAGTAATCGCTCCATCACCATATAATTTATGTGCTCTCTTTATTCTTCTTCGCCTCTCTCTTTCATAGCTCCACTTTTAAGTGCACAACAGCTGTCTCTTTTTTGCGCGATTTGTTTACGCCAAAGCCTGTTCCGGCCGGTTTTTGTTGACATATTTTTACCAACAGACGTAGGTACTTATTTTTATAAAAAAAAAAACACAACACAAAAATGAGAGAGTGACAACAAGTATCACTTGAGAACGAAAAAAAAAAAACAAACCAACGAATACTGTTACGCAGTTTTGTTGTATCTGCTAGCACTTTAAATTTGTTTATTTTTACACATTTTCGCCTATCTTTGCTTTGCTATCGTTAGTGCTGCTACTGCTTGAAATTTTTAAGTATGTATACTACGTACTAAACATTCTTTCATATCTACATTTCTTTTTTGTTTTTAAAAGCATTTGAAAGAGCTGCCGCGCCGACAGAATGCAAGCGTGGCCTTTTAGGGCAACGCGTTGGTATCTTTAGTTGTTGTTAAAATTCACAGATTTTGTTTTACCGTGTAAGTGTATTTTCAAGTGAAAGAGAAGTATCGAGACCCAACGGACAGTGGCAAAAAAAAAAACAAAATTGTATACTATACCTATTGATGTATCTTCCGTATTTACAAAGCTGAAATGGGAAACAATCAAGCATCGAAAGGAAAAGAGGTTAAATGTTAAAACATTTAGAATATGCAAAGTAAGATTTCCTGCAGCTGAACTATGGCCAAACAGTTGCTGAGTTTATTGAACACACATATTGAGGAATCTAGAGTATTCTACGTAAGACGCATTCGTACGCCACTATACAACTCTGTACACACAAATTTGTTAGCTGTCAAAGTATCTGAAGCAAAACTAGCGCTTCTCGTGCGACGACGAGGCGAGAACAATGCTAAAAAGGTTTTTTTTTTTTGCTCCTACCCGACACTCACATACACCCAGAATGAAGAACTGAAGATCCAGCTACAGATATACTATAAACACAAGCGAGCATACAAACGACGAATACGAACAATAAAATTGGAGTAAAAAATTTGAACACAAAATATGTAGGACAAATGCGACGAGAAAACTTAATAAGCCAGCCAGACGTCAGAGGGAGAGAGAGAGAGAGAGCAAAACAAGTAAATTAGAGAGTAGAATTCAACTTGTTTTTTTCTTTTATTAAACAAAAAGTAGAGAGCCCGAATGTTGTATAATAAGAGTGAAACGAAAGCTTTATGAAATTATTTACTACAGCAAACAGAGAGACAACAGGCAGTAAAAGAGTGTGAGAGATCTTAAAACAACTTACGAGCGAGAGGACAAAGAAACTAGCGTGGCTAAATATGAATGCCCACAAAAGTGGGTGGGTGCAGCAATGCGGGATAGTGAAAAAGCTTAGAAAACGTGACATCAACAAACGAGCAATCAACGAGAAGAACGAAGAGTTTTTTTTTTATTTCTTGGGCGCTCGAAATAAAAGAACAGGTGCAGAAGTGCATATTTGTTGATATTAACTTAAGAAAAATTGCAATTTAATTAATTAATCTTGTCAATGGATTTTTATTGAATGGGAATTCTGCGTTAAAAGTTGGTGAGTAGTTGGTTTTCAAAATTTGAGCAGAAAACATGCATTTAAACATGGGTGGTTTTCATTGGGTAAAATGTTTGACGACGAAATATGAAACGAAATTCTAAGGTATTGGCATGTCAAAATGTTGGTTGTTTTCATTGTAGTGGATTTGTCACGAATAATCACCTAATGAAAACAAGGCATTAGGAAAGCACAAGATGTCTTAATAAAAGGGATCCTAGACGTGGTTGCCATTTTAATTCATACTTCATCGGAAAATATATGTATCGGGTGTTTTTTTACAGGTTTGTTTTTCGAATAGAGATAAAACTGGCATTTTGTGGTCAAATCTGGCAACTCTAATGTCATTTATGTTCAGTTTGGTTTGCCATTTCATCATGAACAGGTTGACAAAAGAACAACGCTTGCAAATCGTGCAAATTTATTTCGAAAATAATGGTTCAGTTCGCGAAGTTTACCGCGAGCTCCGTCAATTTTATGGTCGACATAATCGTCCATCAGAGCAATTAATTCGGTTAACCATGGATCGTTTTCGCACTACGTTTACTCTATGTGATAATACGCATCCGCAGAGACGTCGAACAGTGAGCACCGAAGAAACAATTGCCGCTGTAGAGCAAAGTGTTGAAGAGGACCCGAATGAATCGATTCGCCACCGTGCACAGCAATTGGAGCTTTGTCCATCAACTTTATGGAAGATTTTGCGCAAAGATCTTGGCTTGCGACCTTACAAGATCCAGCTTGTGCAAGAATTAAAGCCGCGAGACCATGCAATGCGTCGTGATTTTGGTGTATGGGCCGAAAATGAGATTGATCTCGATGCTGATTTTCATCGCAAAATTTTGTTCAGTGATGAGGCTCATTTTTGGTTGAATGGCTACGTCAACAAGCAAAATTGCCGCATTTGGAGTGAAGAGAATCCACATGAGACCCTTGAAACGCCATTACATCCACAAAAACTGACTGTTTGGTGTGCTCTATGGGCTGGTGGAGTCATTGGGCCATACTTCTTCCGCAATAATGCTGGAGAGGCAGTTACCGTTAATGGAGACCGGTATAGATCCATGATAACCGACTATTTTGTTCCCGAATTGGATGGCATGAATGTGGATGAGTTGTGGTTCCAACAAGACGGCGCTACATGCCACACAGCGCACGTCACAATCGATTTATTGAAGGAAACATTCGATGAGCGCATAATTTCGCGGAATGGACCTGTAAATTGGCCACCAAGATCGTGTGATTTGACACCATTGGATTATTTTCTTTGGGGATATGTGAACACTCTCGTCTACGCCAACAAACCAGAAACGTTAGGGGAATTGGAAGCCAACATTCGTGGCGTTATTGCCGACATACGGCCCCATATGCTCGAAAAAGTGGTTGAAAATTGGACCTGTAGAATTGGCTTTATTCGAGCCAGCCGCGGCGGCCACATGCCCGAAATCATATTTAAACATTAATGGCATAAAATTATCCTTCCAATAAAGCCAAATTGATGGACCTTAAAACGATTTTCTTGTGTTTTATTTCAATTCGAAGTTCTATACCCCTAAAAAAAAACACCCGATACATATGTATATTTTACAATTAAAAAATATATGTATATCTTCACTCTCTCAAAAAAGTAGTCTTATATTTAAATTAAATCGTTACTGCATAAAAAAGTATCAAGTGTTAAAATATCCTAATCTTCCACAGTATGATGAAGTTGTGCATATATTATATACATACATATATAAATAATTATTATATATGTACATATATAAGAGATAAAAAGTTCTCAAGTCCTTAAGCGGATGCCACGTAAAAAGTTTTTTTTTTACGTGACAATATTAACTTTGCCAGAAAAGCTGTGCCGCAAAAACAAACATTTGTTTATTGTGAAAGGTAAAACCCCTATAATACTGAGAATTTATTTTAAACTCTACATTTTCTGCAAAAATATCGATATGTTAATATGTACATATATCGAATTTTTCTACATAAGTCTAACACAGAGTCCGCCGGAGAAGGAGACTTTAACCTTCTTGATTGCTTTTTTCGCTTTCGATTTACGCAAGTTGGCAACAAACGGAGATTCCTCTCAACCTTCAAAAATATCTGCGATATCTCTGTACTATGGTATTCGAACCCACATTTTGCGAGACTTGTAGTTACCATAGAAAGCTTCATGCCTCGAAACTCACCACGATGTTATCACGCATAAGTACAGATTCTGCTTTATATACGGCTAAGACTTTAGAGACTTACCGACTTGATATACTTACATATGTACATATGTTATGGTCATATTTGAGCCAGTTTGAAACTGTAAACCCGAGTTGCCCATATCTCTCAAGAAATGTTATTTAATTATTTTTAATTATATGCGATATCAAAGCGAAATTAATCACCTCTTTACAAAAAAAAAATGTTCATATGTACAGCTTTTATCTGTGACAGATGTTCCCATTTTTAAATTCATGTCAACTAATATAATTCTCACTTTTCATTATTACTATTTACTTTGAATTAAGTGACAGCGTTCAAGCATAGGGTGAGGTGAACATGTGCACCGCTTCTAGTCTGCCACCATCAGCAAATAATTGTTCCACACATGACAGCGCGGTGCTTGATATGTCTTGTATGTATTGTTTAATCCAAGCACTAATATATTTTTTGTTTGCACAATTTTTCAAAGAAAAAAACAAAAAAAGTAGTTAAAACTAACAATGATTTCCTCACTGCTAACTTTTGTATTTATTTTATAAATTACTCGTTATTTGTCTAACATGTCGGTGCTAACTTCTAGTGTTTATCGTTTTTATGTTTATGAAATGAAATGAATTATGTAGAATTGACGCCGATAGCTTTTATTTTGTTTGCATAATTTATTTGGCACTTGTTATTTTGATAATGAGCTTTCGCTTGCTTGTTATATTTACATATTTTTTGATAATAGATTTGATTGCGACCATTTTTTCGTCATTTAGTTAAACTTATAAGTTTGCAACTGTATTTAAAAGTTATTTTTTATTTATATATATGTACATACATACATATATGTAATTTTTTTTTATTTTTTCGGTCAAGTTTTAATAAATATTGGACCCGAGACGGTTGAGGCGTGTCGCAAAAGGGTCCAAAGCTCAAATTACCCTATGAAGACTCAAACAACACATTAATATGTGATATCTTCAAGTAAGGTAGTATCAATTCAGTGTATTAGATGAACAAAATAATAACAATTTTAATTTTTTTGAGTCTTCATAGTGTCTCTATGACACGCCTTAACTGTCTCCAACTGTTTTAATTTTTTTTTTTTGAGTCTCTGTAGAGGAGTCTGAACTTTGTCCCCACGCTTTAACCGTTTATAGTTAGGTCTAAAAATTATATGTGATATCATCGACTATAGTATTATCGACATAAATAGGAGCTGAGACTTTGGAAAAACTTTCTTCCTATATTTAAGGTCCAGCCTAATATGCATATATTAATTTGTATGGCCACCAAATCAAATATTTCTAATTTCTTAGTATTATTTTACAGTTGCCGCACAACTTCAAAAACTAAGGCATTAAATAAGCTAGCCAAAATAAACCGAAATAAATACAAATGTCCTAGTGTAAGCCCAGCCTTATAGCAAAGTTCGTGAAAAGTAACAATGTTATTCATACCAAATTCTGTTTTAATTATACAAAAATGCATTGCTATCTCAATGAAAGTGCTACTTTGAAATATTTTCATTTATGTTTTTTAAACTTTTTTTTTTTGAAAAATTTACATTGAGTTAATGAAAAAAAACCTTGTTGGGAATCTTCAAGGCTATAATGCAATCACGCTGCAGAATGTCAATATGAACATGCACTTTGTTTGCAGCTTAAAATCATCGCCACAGTCCCAGCAGTAAAATTAATCGATTGCAAATCATCGTTAGCAGTGTTGTCAAAAAAAAAATTTACGGAAATGTTTGCAAGTGGATAAAATTATATTATTAATATTACTGCAAAAAAAGTTTGCAATAACAGAATATCAGAAGTGGGATACAAACTGCTAAAATCGAGGAAAGCTTGCATGCCGCTTGCAAATCACATGCAAAGCGACGTGAGACCTTCGTTAACTTATTAATCCATACGTTAGTAAATATAAAAATAAAACCTTCCACTAACAAGCAGCGCGTGAATGAGCAAAGAAAATGAACTACACCTATAACTATAGAGCAGTAGTAACCTTCAGATTGTTTACGCCGTTTTAAAGTACACATACGCGGATAACAAAAGGAAAAAAATCTTAAAAATATTATAAAAAAAATTATACAGTGTTGAGGCACACATATACATATGACAAGTGCCAAAAACTACACACATTTGTATCCTCCAAAAACAATTACCATAGTGCCGCGTTCGTTAGGCGCATATTAGAAAATTTGACAGCAAAAAGCGGGAAATAAAACACGTAAGATAGAAACCGCCTGCACGTGAGCCCAATTTAATATATGGAGCGTTAATAAAATTAGGCAACTTGCGGCGAGGGCGACCAACTAATCGAAGAAATCAGAATGAAAGGAAATAAAAAATTGAGCAAACATGTCATGTGACTCAAAAAAATATTTTTAAAAAAATTGGGGAGGAAAGAGCACACCAAATTACGAACGCAACAGGCCAAAACGCTAGGCCGTTAACAGTAAAAATAAGAAGTGTACATAACAAGAAAATGGTGTTGGTAACTATTTGAAGAGTTGAGCCGCAATACTGGCGTCACACTAATTTAGCCGGTTGGTGTGGTGATATAAATATTAACATATGTATGTACATATGTACATATGTATGTAGTTACTCGCACTTACGCGCGTGGTTGGCGATGTAAACGATATCTCGTGCAGCTATACAAGACGCCACACAGTGGGCTGAAAAAGGTTAATAGCACCATTAGAGCCACAAAAAAAATTACTAGTTGTAACATCATATTTTTGTATTTGAACATTTTGTCATATGCAAATGTTTTAATTAAACAGAAAGAAGAAGAAAAATTTAAGAAAAAAATTTATGGAAAAAATCACTATTGCAATAACTCAATTAACTCACATTTCCTCGACCTAGTGTTGTTCGAAATAGTTCGAGTTTTTTGTAATTTAAATTTTAAATCCACTACTTACTACGCCAGTACTGCAAGTCATTTACATTTTTTAAATCACTTAAATATTTATTCTGGAAATTATTTTAACCGGGGATCGAAAATAATCGTACTATGATTTTTTTGAGTAATAAAATCGTTGTGAAGAATTCGTTCAAAACAAAACTCGAATATATCGATCTAATCCTTTTGTCATATGCTATACAAATCTTTCCTTATTTTTATCTAGACGACTTTTTGTTTTAAATCATTACATAATCGTTATTTTCTGATTTTTATTTTTTCGATCATAAAACATAAATCATATTATTGTTGTTGTTGTTAGTAGTGTCATTGCCGACAATTTTTTTTTTGCATTTATTATGATCGAAATTTTTTAAATCGAAGAAGAACGACTATTTTTGATTTAAATGATAAAAATCACAAACTAACGATTAAATCATGATTTATTTTCATTTTCGCGGTTTTCCGAAATAAAATAAAAAGCAGAGATAAATTTTCCATATTTCTTTTTTTTTGTGACCTGCTCAGAACTAGCTGACATTAGTCCATGTAAATTCTAACATATTATCGTTTTACACTCGAAAAAAATGATACTCGTAAGAAGGTAACCTTCATCTGTTAAGAAATACTTTGAGCTGTTGTTTATTTTTGTAAATATTACTTTTTAAGATAAACGTTGCTAAGTACTTACAACTAGGCTATTATTATTAATATAAATTTTTATATGCTACGTAGATGTGTATTTTCATTTACTAGCTAAATACTTAATTGGTAAAAAAATTAAACAAAAAACGTGAAATCCACTATAATATAAAACTATAAATTTTTATTTTCCCATATAAAAAAATTATATAATATAAAATTACGACAGAGAAACATAGAATTTGAAAATAAAAATTTAAAGAAATAAGTCCCTACCTACCAATTTCAGCCACTGTGGGTCGTCGGGGCGTATGAGTAACATAAATAAATTTTTCGACTGGGTTGCGAGAGTGTACGGAAACTTTTATGAATGTATTTACATGAGGGGCGATTTTTATCAAACGAGGGAAAAATTAAGTGTGATGCGTATTTTTTTGAGCTATTTAAAGCTTATTTGCAACACGTGCATACAAAGCCTTTTCTCAAGCAACTATTTGCGTTAATACTTACTATAGTTATTACTTTTACGTCAGACAATTTTTAAGTATTAAAATATTCGCGTACGCACCGCAAAACTATTTCTTCAAGCAACCTTAAACTATTTTTAATGGCTGGGGATGGAGAGGAAGGTTGAGAGAACCACAAATAGAGGAGGCAAGCAGACTGGCAGCTAAGCAGGCAAGTAATTAAGTACACAAACATAGAAGCTCTGCAAGCGAGACAAAGTGTGCAAAGTTGCCTGAAAAGCAGAACCATCAACAAGCAACGAGTTCTTCAAAACAATTTAAGATACAAATAGTTGTAGCTAAAAATAAATCATTTGAGTATTCAGTTAAAAAGTGAATTTTTCAAAAAGGTGTTGAGTAAAAGATTTAGTGGATACTCAGCAGATTTTTTGGTAATACGGATGTGCGAAAAGTATGAAATTCCGCAGGAAAATATAGAATGCAACACTAAAAACACATATGTATGCAAAATACATACATATGTACATACATACAGTGCCGGAAAAAAGTATTGGCACAGTATCTTTTTCCATATTATTCGCTATGTTTTTCAAGCTAAAATTGTTTCATTCCTCTTTTATCAAATTATATATCATTCTATATCAAAAACCCTGTAAGTACAAATTTCAAACTTTGTACAAAATTCACAAAAATTTAGCAAATAAAAAAAATTGCATACAATTTTCAAACTTTTTAATCAGAATTTTCACAAAATTTTCGGATATACAAACTTGTGCAGTGATATTTTTTATAATATTCGCAGTGCGTTTTTTGCCAAATTTGTTTTTGTTAAATTTAAATAAAAACTTAGTTCGTATTATAACAAAAACTATACGAATCAAAGGTTGAAACCTCGTACAAAACTTATAAATATTATAAAAAATTTCAAAATTTGCTATTTTTGAAAGAATGTGAAGGACACTATTATAGAGCATTTAATTACATTATAATGAAGTGTGTAAGGAAATATGCAGCTCGTACAAAAACACATTTTTTTAAATCAATGGATACTTAAAAAACTCATATTTTGTTACACTAAAATAAATTGAGCTACAAAAAATTGTGTATTCGAAAACTTTCGAAAAAAATTAAATTTCAAAATTAAAATTTTGACGGAAGCTTATCGATTTTTTTTATAAAGTTTGAAACTTTGATTCATGCAGTTTTTATGATAGTATGAATTATATTTTTAATGAAAATTAACAAACAAAACTTGGCGCAAAAAAGAAAATATACCTGTGCCAAAACTTGTTTAAGTGACTGTATTTTACGTTAAATTCACCTATTTATTTCTGTAACTGTTTAACATTCCTTTTTGTTTTCACTATTTATTTTTATTGTACAAATGGGTGATTTTTTATACATTGCTTTCGTTGAACTCCATATTAGTTTTTATAAGCATTTTAAAATGACAATCACTAGAGCCAATAAAATACTTCGAAAATCTAGTTTCTGATTCCACGTTCTAAAATTTGCATATAAGAATTAGCTTTCTTTAATTGGACGAAATAAAAATGTTAATTTTGTTTGTCTGTGTAATATGTATGTATGTATGTATATTCGTAAGTTAAAAATGTTCTATGTGATTAAATTAAAAGTAAAACAAACCTGGGTACGCTACTGATTTTCGTTGACATTTCATTTGTTAGCACTACACTATTTACTTTATTATTGCAAAGATGATTGCGTAAATATATAAATGACTTGTGCAAAACACTCCCGAGGTACATATGTATGTACACTTGCGCTCATACGCAAAGCAAACAAGTGCGTCGCGATAAGCAAAATCGTACGAGCGTTGAAGGTAAACGGTTTGCTAGAAGTAAAAAAAAAATTGCACAGCTAAAGTGCGAAAAATGTCGCATGTGTATTATTTGCATGAATATATAAGACATACATACGTACTTACATAGGTACATACATATGAACATACATATGAACATATTCGAATTATCGAAGCAAAAAATATTTAAGCGTAAATTTGCCGGTATACTAATCATCGCTGTCGGAAACTATGTAAATGAAGTGTGGTGAATTACAAAAAAGTATCCAACTTTCTTCATGTTCTCAAAAATTACAGATTAATGCTGGTATTCAGTAAGCAGGGCCATTTGCTCAATGTTTAATTAAGCATTGAATCAAAGGATTAATTTCCACAAAAGTCCCATATTTCAAAATTTTTCCGGGTTAAGTTTACAGCGGCTCTCGGTTCTGATTCTCATCTAACCAGCGGATTTGTTACATTTATTGTTAATTGATAATTCGTTGAAATGAAGTCACATACACAATGATCGTACAGAATGAAAATCGCCATGCATTTTACATAACTACTACTATCCAGATTATTATTAAGTGACTTAGTCTTAAGTCTTAAGTTAAGTTTATGAATGGGAGTTTGACTAAACGTTCGGTAAAAACGGTGGAAGATTATATTGAAAGTAGAAAATCTACGATAAATAAAATCTGAATACCGTTCTAATGAATTTGGAGTTTATAGTCACAGAATTTATGAATTAATTTACTACGAGTTCATAAATTTAGGCGATTTACAAATTTGATTTATTTCTAAAATACTTTTTATATTGAATTTTTTCACTATCGATTTTTCCGATATCGATATTATTCAACGCAATATTTCGGCATATGGATTTTCTCATGCAAGCAATTATAAGTATACGAGGATGTACATACATACATATGTATATAATTTTGCGCTTACACCATAGCTTGATGTCTATTAGAAAAAAATTTTCTATAATTTTTGAAGTTGGAAAAAAATTTTAACGCGTGTTTCTATATAATTTAAAAATATTTAATACTAAATGTTCATTACCAAAAAAGCACTCATCGATTTTCTTGAAATTTCTAAAAGTCCTAGTCCGATAATGGGATAACAATGAGAACTAGTTTTTTTTTTTTTTTTTTTTTTTTTTTAATTTCATGTTTTAATTATGTATATTCGTTATCTCGCAAACGGCTGAGGAAAATAAAAATTTAAGGAAATCAAAAAATTATCTTAAAAAATCGTAGGTGCAAAAGCCACAACTATATTTTTAAGTTATTATGCCAAGTTCACATTGCTTTTCGCTGTTCTATGTAGCTAAATATGTACATAACAAGACTAGTCCTACCTCAAAATGAACTAGTCGTAATCTACATTTTTTTATTCATTCATTTTGTCTATCATCTTTGTTTTGTAACGCTAATTTAAATAATATTCAATATAGCAACAATAAAAAGTGCAAATAATAAATAAATACGAATAAACTAGTGATTTATTGGTACTCGCGCGCTCATAAAAGTTGCAGCAGTGACAAGAGCGCCGAGAACGAGATCAAATGTGCATTTTATACGAGTATACACCAACAAACTAATAACGGATGAAGTACAAATTTCAGTTTGCACAAGGAGAAGTAGTGCAAACAAAAAGTTTTCATTTGTACAATTACAAAACCTTGGGAGGTTTTTTAATATAATTTTTTTTTTTCGTTAATGTGTATCAAATTAAAAGTTTTTCTAAGGCCAGAGTTATTTATCAGTTATATACCTACACACATTACGTATGTATGTACATACATATGTATTTATGTACATACATACATAAGTCACTATGAATGTGAAGTGACATGTTAAATTCTGTTTACTAAAGGTTTGTTTCATTTGTGGGGCAAGGTAACAGTTTAGGTGTGTTTAACGAGAACATATACATATGTATGTAACTCCCTTTTTCCATAATAATACTATAAGCAATACAAAAAATTAAAGTGCAAAGTGAGGGGAAATTTTAATGAGAAAGCAATAATGGAAATAAATAAATTTATTTATATATTTTTTTGTACTAAAACGCGCATCTGGTTACATAATTTTTTACTGAATATCTTTAGATAGTTTTCACATCCTTCTAGAGTGTAAAAATGTGCTTTCCTTCTACTTTATAAAACTATTTTATTTAATTTTTCTTTTGTTTTTGGATGCACTAAATATTTATATTTATCCCCGTTTTTCTTGGCTTTGTTAATTACTTTTCTATTTGTCTTCAAATTGCTTTATTTTTCATGTTCTTGTAGAAATTCCACTAATTGTTTTGTACATAAAACGTGAGCTACGTCGGCTAGTTTGGTATACAATTTATGAGCGCATCGTTTATGCTGATAAGACTAAACTTTTAACCTTCTGTATGCACGGACAGTTTTTACATTTTTATAGTACATAACAATAGTCTGGTTTTAATAGTTTTTTCACTTTTCCTAATTTTTTTTTTTTATTATTCTTTCAATAGAACAGTTTATATGTTACTACAAATATTATATTTTACCTTTTATTTAATCTCAATTGTTTTAATATTTTATTGTATTCTTTTTTAATACAGTCTGTTTTATTTTCATTTAATTTACGATTTTTTGTTTCAATTAATTCTATGTATATATAATGTACATACTATATTTCGTTATTGTTACATACATACATGTATTATTTAATCTTAAAGACATTTGTAACTTCTTATATTTTTATTTATTTTTCCATTGTATTAACATATTTACTACCTTTTTAAATAAGTTATTTGCCATTTCTTCTTGTCTTTATTTCAGTATTTTATTTTTGTTCGCTTCTTTATTTTTCGTGCTTCTATTTTAGATATTTTACTTTTCTCCAATTATTTTATATTTTGGTTTTATGATATTTAGTATTTTTTGCTGAGTTTTAATTTTTCCCCTTTTTTATTTTTCTGAATTCAATTTTTAATTCTTTGTATTTAATTTAATTTATTATATTCTGTTTTATTTAATTTTTGGTTCACAAATTTTTTGTTATTTATTTTGTCTGTTAAGTTTTTATATATTTTATGTTTATGTTGATTTTACTTTTACATATTTTATTTTCAAATTACTTTTACTGCTAATTTTTTTGGAATATCTTGAAGTTTAGTTTTATTTTATTGTTTATCTTTTGTTATAATTTTTGTATTTTGTTTTGTCTTTAATTCTTTTTTTAAATTTGATTTCTTATTACTTTTTGTTTTTTTTATATTTATTTTTGGAATATTTTTAATTAAAATTGTTTACCTTTGTGTTTTTAAGTTTTTATTTGTTTATTTTTTTAATTGTTGATTTTTTAATTGAATTTCATTTTTAGTTGTTTTTTATAATTTTTTTTATTTCATTTTAATTGAATTTAATTTTTTTTTAGTTCTTTTTTATTTTCTATAATTTGCTTTATTTAATTTTGGTTTCATTTTTTTTTTGGTTATTTATTTTTCTATTATGTTGTTGGATTTGCTTTCACATATTTTATTTTTAAATAAGTTGGCTTTTTTTTGTATTTTCTTGAATTAAAAAAAAATATTTTTTAACTTCTGCTTTAATTTTTTTAATTTTAGTTTATTGATAATTTTTATTTTATTTTTAATTTTTTCTTTTGTTTATTTACCTTTCTTTCTAAGCTTATTTAGTTTGCCTTTTAATTTTTGTATTTTTTTGCTTAATCTAATTATTCCATTAATTTTATTTTTATTTTTTTGTTATGTTTTTGTCTTATGTTTTATTTAGTTTTTGTTTCACTTACTTTTTTGCTATTTACTTTTTTATTTTTTGTTTATGTTGTTTTTTGCCTTTATATAATTTTTCTGTGTTGTCTTAAACTTTTATTTAAGTTTTAACTTTTGTTTTATTTTTTTATTTTTTATTTTATTTTTACATTATTTTTATAACATTTTGCAGTTTTTATCTGTTATTATACGTCTTTTAAACTTTTTATTTATTTTTTTTTATTATCTGTTTTTTATTTGTTAAATTATTTTGTGTTTTATTTAATCGTTTTTACTTTGTTTTATTTTAGTTTACCTTTGCCTTTGTACTTTATGTTATTGTATTTTATTGGACTTTAGTTTTTATTGAATTTTTTATTTTACTTACTATACTCTTATATTTTATAAGTCCTTGTTTTATGTTATTTTAAATGTTTTTTTTTTTAATTGGTCTTAATGCTTATTTTATGCTGTTATTTATGTTTTATTTTATTCAAGGTTATTTTATTTTATTTTAATTTTATTTTAATCCTACGAGGTGATTTCATATTTTTGTGTTTTTGTTTTCTATTAAATACAATTTTTCGATATTGAGTACTCATGTCTACACATCTTCCCTTTTCTGCCACTGTCTCACTGAGTGCATAATAATTAACGAAATGCAGGCGCACTAGACTTGTATACCGCCTCCACTCCTCTGCTCTAAAATGATCGTTTCTTACGGACTGTCCAATTCCTACACATGTATGTATGTATGTATGTATGTATGCTTGCATAAACATGCGGGTCATCTCAACCTAACCTATGTATTAATATACAGTTGTTTGTAAGTAAATGAATTACAAAAAGGTAAGTAAAGCAATAAGACCTACAAAAATTAGCATAGAATTGCGATTTGATCTCATTCGTCACGATTTGAATACTAGACATTTGAAGTAAATACATACAAAAATATATATGTACATATGTACATATTTGCATGCGTACTCTGTGTAAACGGATTGTAAGACTAGTAGCTTTCGCCGAAATGACTCTTATACGGCTCGAACAACCAATTGCATAATTGAAACGAATAATTTTTTTTCTATTGAGTTACCAGCGTTATCTAAAGATATGGATGTACATATGTCCGTACATTTGTAATATTCACATAATTGAAAATATCAATAGAATTTGATAACAAAGTAATTTAAAAAAACTTTAGTTTCCGCACTGTTCACTTGTTATCTTAAATATATATTTATCATTTTATACATATGTAGGTATGTACTCGTATTCATGGACATATTAAGGCTGATTGATTGATGTCCGAAAGTGTTAATAAATAACATAAATAATTTGTAAGGCTTTAGATAATCGGTAACAACCAATTATTGAAGGCAAGAGAGTCTACATTGAGCAACGTTATATTGCTAGAGCCGAAACAGCATTAAAACTTAATAGAATGTAATAAAATATTTACATCACATATGTAGCTCGATATTGGCCGATCTTGTACTACAATTTGTAGTGTACGTCTTGATGCTGTTCCACAAGTTGTGTGACAATTTTATGCCGACTCTGATGGCAGATGATTTTTATGAGAAGTTTTTTTTTATGGCAGAAATTCTTTCGGAGGTTTGCCATTGCCTGTCGCGGGGTGACCTTTGTTATACAATTTATAACCGGCCAAGGACTGGCACTTCAGCGGCAGTCCCTAAAAGTTTATGGGCTGTATTTGATGATACAACAACAGCAACAAATTTTGTGACAACACTGAACGACTGATTACCGCAATGAGATTACTACCAAATCTACCACTTTTATATTGTTTTCAACAATGTGATAAGACAACCCTGTACCACTGCTGTTGTTTGTTTCTGTAAATCGTCTTTTTGGGAGAGGAAACGGGAATTTTACACGTCTATTCTGCACGTTACCGGAAATTTTGTAACCGGCAAATTTTATTACCGAAAAATGTTACCACTTCTTGTAACCGGCATTCTTGCACACTATTAACGCTGTCAACAGTGTAAAACTCACCATACGGTGTTTGCTTTGGTGTGGTGTGAATTTGAACACAAATTTTACAAGCGAATCACAATGGAGATGAATAAGTGAGTGATTTACTAAAGTAAATTTAATAAATTATTATAATATCATTAATTTTTAATTGCAGAAAATACGCAAGGACAACCCAGCAGCAATTACGCTAGTATGTAGCCTTCGTAAAGGACCGTCCGGAGCTGCTCCAAGGCAAGAACACCCCGAAGGCACCGAAATTGCATGCTTCTTTCGGCATTCGAAAATTCTGTTTAAAAATTTCGTTTGGTAAACTAAATGGATCGCTGTTGTTCCGAAGAATTTTCAGTTGCTGTCTACGTAGGGATATTTCATCATCCTCCTCATCAATCAGCAGTAACATTACCAAAGAAGTCGCCATTATGTTTTTAATATTGAAAACTCGTATTGCAATTAGTTTAATAAAAAAATCAACGTTTAATACTTCACTACTCTTTAATTTATTACAAAAATGTAAATAAACGTCAGATGTTTTCTATTAGTTACCACCTAGTGCGGTGGTAATAAAATTTTCCGGTAATAAGAACGTGCAGAATACCAAAAGGGTTTAAAAGTTGCCGGACGTTTTTATTACCGGTAATAAAAATGTTGTTACCGGTGCAGAATAGACCCGTTAGTGTGTAACTCAAATCAAAAAAAAAATTATAGCATGACGGCGCATGGACCAACTAACAACCAAACGGAAGACAGCATTTAAAAAAAATTATTTGCAATCTTTGATTTAGCAAGCCGGCAACAACACTTACACATACATATGTATGTATGTACATATGTAGATACACTGGCGGGCAAAACCGGTCGCAAATTTAATTCATCATTGTAAAAAGTTTTAAAATTTTTATGAAAATTTGTTGAATTTAAAGAACTTAAAGTACTGAACCGATTTTTATAAGTGTTATTTTTTAATTTTTTGAACAATATGTATGTATGTACATTAGGGTGCATCACTCTCCAAACAAAAAACTGGGTAATAAATTTCGTTATTTTATTTATTTATTTGCAAATTTATTCGTTTAATTTATAAAGTGATCCCAATTTATTTTCAAAAATCTCATTTTGATACCGTTGAACAAGTATTTATACATATGTATGTAAATACATACATATGTATATCTTAAACCAGACCTTGTAAGCTTACACTAATTTATCATCTCATACTTAGTATATTTAGAAAACTCTTCATTTTTAGAAATATTTCAAATCGATCCAGCGCACGTAAAACTTAATACTTAAATACATGTATGTATGTACATACATATATATTTCACGGAAGACTTAAATTTAATACGTTGTACTTTTTTAAAAACCTTGTTAACTTTGTAAAAAAACAAACAAACCAGCATTCGGCCGGATTTGCTCTCGTCAATGTATGTACATACATTCATATCACAAGCTGTTATGATCACTGCGAATCAATAAATTCTTATATTGTGAGCAAATCTGGTGATTTAAGACCTTTATCCCCGAAACAGTTCGTACTTACCTGCCTGAAAAACGGATTTGTTTGTAATTGATACAAATACATATGTATACTATATATGGATGTATGCACATACATATGTATGTACATATGAACATATGTATACGAAATATTTATATTTTTTATGTGCAAGCGTCCAAGTACCTACACATAGAAACGTATATTGTATATTTTTATGTAACACTACTCCATGAGGAAACACCACAGCCTTCTGGCAATCACTGGGTATATGAATGTTACCCCCTACCCTGCTAGAACTAGCAATAGCACATACATACAATAATTATATGCACATACATATGTATGTGTGCATATGTGTACTTATAGAAGATAATCTGCTGCTCACACTCCAATTGGAACTTGCCCGTATTGCGTATTTGCGTCCACATGGAAGCGCAATGCGCTATGTTGTTGTGTAATCACAAGTTGCCTAGCGAAGCCACACGGGCAAGTATTTGATGCGGACGGACGGACGGATTGAAAATGGACATATGTATGTATCAGATAAGCAGATAGAGCAATTGTTTTTAGTAAGTTTAATTAATTTAAATTTTCACTTACCACTGAAGTAGAATGGCCTTCACTACACTTGAATCGGTCCGTTCTAATTTTCTATTTCTATACACTTGTAGTTATTTTCACTTTTTTTATCAATGCAAGTTTGTTTTTCACTATAACAGCGCATAAGTTAGGCGATTTTTTTTTTATTAAATGATTTCTTCTACTATAAAGTAACTTTGCTGCATTTTGTCTATTTGCACACAAATTTGTTCACTATCTTTTCCACGAGGTAAAGAAAATTAAAATTTTGTCTATTTTGCGTGTTGCTGCTGTTCGAGTGTATACTTCTGATGACAACGACAAGACGACGCGTTTTAGCTTTTTAGCGCCGAATGTCGGAATTCGTGCGATACAAGCAAATAAACCCAATGCTGCTGACGTCGCCGTATGCAGCGTACTGCTGCTTTGGAGCCGATAGTAGTGCTAGTGTGTTCACAAATTTATGCGTATGAGAGATAAATAGGTAAATAACTAACGCCGTAAAACAATAATGACCAAGTAGATTTCCCCTGCTTCGAATAGAACGCGCAGAAGAGAAAAACGTTGGCAATTGTAGCAGCGTCGTCGTCGGCACTTGCTTGTTTGATTTTGCCTATTTCTGTTTACTTTTTACAGCAGCAGCAGCGAGCAAAAACAAACAAAAGTAGCAACAACAATGAACAGCGAAAAATGCCATAACAAATGCGTTGGGGTATGTTCAATGGCTTTTGTTTACGTCGCTGCTGTAGGGTGTTGGGTGGCAGCCATTTCCGTCGTAATTCGATGAAAACATGTGGCTGAGTGAAAATTACTGCAGGGATGCATTACCACTGTTGCCGTTTTTCTAGGACTAGAACTGTCTAAAAATAAAGAGCTACATACATAGTAACTCTAACAAGTACGGGATCGCTTTCTGGTAAAAAATGTCTGCTTCTGACAAGTACAGCAGTAACACCAGCTTTTGCTTGTAAATATCATTAAATTTCATACGTACACTAACACAAATCAAATATGTAAATAAAGCAGGCTACAAACGGACAACAAATTGAAGCGATTGGTTGAAATTTCATGAGGTTGATATGCGTGGTTGACAAACCCATCGAACGTTGACAAGAATTTTGCTGCTCGATGAATTTGCTCTGTATGTGATCCCCAGAATTATGCATTGGAAGATAAGATCTTTCAACTTTATTAGAAGGCCTCATTCTTTCAGCATTTGAACATTTGAAGACCCAACAGATAACGAATTTTTGGAAAATAAATAAATGCTTAAAGTGATTGCTATTGTTCTACTTTCCCGTCTTCCTCGGATTTTTCTTTACACAAAATCATATTAAAAAACTGTATTCCTTTTCCCCACGCTGGATTTATGGGTTAAGGCTTTGGATAATTCTGCAGTTACATGATCAAGAACTGGCTTGATGTTGTTGTTGCTATAACAGAATAAAACATTCCCCATAAAATGTTGGGGAACGCTGCTGAAGTGACAGTGCTTGGCCGCATATAAATCCGGGTCGTTCCGGTATCATAGAACCGAATCATGGAAACTGGATCACACATACAAGATGACATCAAACAACTTAAATTTCTCACTTCTTTTAAAGTTTTGCAAGAAATAAATAACACACACATCCCTCTTCCACAGACATTTATGTTTCAGAATAAATTAATTTATAACCTTTTGTTTTGATAGAATTCTTCGATACGACCATTTGTAAAGTTTTATGAATAGCAATACTGCACTGTTTCTGTCAAAATTATTCATTGTTTAATTGCGAAATATTCTTTGCACAACGCAATACGAAAATTTATTTGCACACACTATGTGAGTGTATTGCTAAAGTGATAGGTAACTTGAAACTTAAAAACTGGAGTTTTGATTACAAACAGCTGAAGTGCATTGAAATTAATCTGCAAAATGAAAAAATTTACGAAATGATTCTTCACTGCGACGCACCGTGATGGCAATATAAAACTTGACATATTTTAAAACATAAATTGCTAACTTCATTCAGTTTGCTGTCGCGGTTCGAAATTTCCTTCTAAATTTCAAGCAATCATAAATTGCCTGTGAAGTTTTGGGGTTATGCCAGTAAACTATTCATTCACAATATTTATTAAAATACTTTTCATTCACAATGGCCAATAATAAAATGCAGCAATTACATAAAATATGTGCCTTTGCTAATTTCAATTCTTTTGGAACTGTAATTCATGCATTTATTAGACATATGCTTTATGATTTATTCAGGTAAAATTACACATTTAAATCTTTTTCGCACGCCTTGTAAGCTACACCAATGCCAAATCCAGCTCCCGTTATTGCAGGCCAGGTTCTCCTCTTGAACATCAGAACAGATAAAGCGAATCCGAAAATGAGTCCACTAGACCCTTTAATTACAACGTCGGTAAGGCATCGATCCAAACGTTTACCGAATGCATCCTCAGAATATCCAACTTTAGGTACAGACATGGTAGAATATTTCAACTTTTATAATATCACATCTACTTAACTATATTGGTACAAAAAACGAGTCAACCCCGTCTATTTCTTGATTTTGCTTGCTGTCAAATTTTTCACTACCCCTGCCAACTCGGTAATTTTTATTCACATAATAGCTGTCAAAAATTTACTTGCCAGACTGCTTTTTTAAAAATTGGCAGAGGCCCGTAAAAAAAATTGCGTTAAAAATAGGTTTAAGAGGAAACAGTAGTAGGAATTTACTTCAATATTTTCGCTAGTATTTTTAAAGTGAAATCCCTTGAGCTGTGCAACGAGATCTCTTTCTTTCCTCTTAATTTGTCGTCTTATTTTGCTGTCAAAGCGAATTTATATCAGGTGATATTACTGATTAGATTTATTATTCCAGAAAACTGCAAAAACAAAATACATTGGATTCTTGCTGCAATCACCCGTGATGAATTCGCCTTTTTTGCTGATAAATTGTGAGCACACCGAATTTATATAAGGTGATGTTAGTAGAGCAGCTGATTGCTTCTTCTTGATTAACCCTGGTACACGAAATAGACAACAAAAGCGAATAAGAAATAATTTGTTCACAAACCACCAACACTTGGCCCTTTTTAAATTCACCTTTTCGCAATTTCCATCACTTGATTGGAATATGAACTTTGACCATTATCCGTCAATAATGCAAAAGCAAAATACATTGGATTCTTGCTGTTAGCACCCGTGATGAATTGTACTCGGTTGATGGTAAATGCTAACAAAAGTTGATGGCAATGTCGAATTCAAAGTGACCAAAAATGTTAAAAAAAATAATTTTTCTTTCGACGGGAGGCATCAATTGTTGCCATGCAACAAATAAAATCCAAGTATTTAAATTATGAATTCAGTGCAAGAAGTGTTTTCGCTTTCACACAAAATCAATTTGTGCAATATTTATTAATTTTCACTTTTTTCAAATTCCAATTAAAAACATTACAAAAAGGTTAAGTTTACTCGGCATCCTCATCTTCATCATCGTTGGAGCTGATTCTGAAGTAACGAAGTTCATATGAATCCTTGTCGTTGGACACAACACGGATCCAATCACGCAAACTGTTCTTCTTCAAGTAACGTTTCGTCAAGTACTTCAGGTAAGCCTTCGAGAAGTGCACGTCTGAGTTCACGTACAGTTTCATCTTCAAACGTTCGAATGTGACATTGTTGCCAAGATTATTTACTTTGCCATTGACCTTTAGGCGCGCCTTAATATACTTTTCCTGAGGATTAGAGGAAAAATTTAAAATATATTGACAAATATCATATGGAATATGGAAAATTGAGGTGGAATTATAAAAGTAGACATATCAGTAGTGTCTCTTACAGTGTTAAGCCACAAAACCAAGCGAGACATTTTGCAACCAAAAATAGAAGAGTGAATGTTTAATTTGCCACTGAGTACACTGCCTTCAGAGCGACGACGCCGAAGCTTCACTCTCTGACGACAAATCGGACGTGGCAATGTCGTCCATAGCTTTAACTCCAAAAATTAAATTTTAATAAATATCACATTATATTTACCTTCATACAACCCGCGTGCGGTAGTGGACGTGTTTGACTGCGATTTATAAACGTTGCTGTTACGCTTTAGTTCCTGCGTTATCAAAGAATGAGCGATCCGTTGAGAAACCTGCAACGTACGAAACTTCGCAACGCAAACACAGGGCGCACTATGGGTTTTAGCCTGTGCCATGCGGGTGCATGACCTACAGCCCAGGACCCACCACTAGGCGGTAGACATAGTACGACTTGGCACTGTTCACAGACGGTTGCACCACTGGCCAGACCATGTTCTGACGATCAGAGGCTACCCCGTTGTGCAGCACCCAGAGTCCCGTCTCGAACAGCAACCCCCAATCGAGTTGGGGCTATGTGGATCTTTTTGGCACATGAGAACGACGATTCGTGGAGAACCTTTAGCCACAGGAAACTAAAACGTAACAGCACGTCATCAGTGTATCCATAATTGTTAGGCCAATGTGACTGGCTGCTAGCCTGGGTTACAAAGACTTAATTGTTACGGAAGTCACTGTACCACAAATGGAGCTATCACCGATGCCTTCTTGGTGGCAGCATCGATGACGAATAATTTGTGGATACACGCACACGTTTTTTTTTATAAACATTTTATAACCTAGTTCAGCGCAATCATTCGCTTTGACCGCGCACGCTTTGTGTATGTACTTACAAAATCGGCAACGTCCATGATGTTATCCTCGGCAATGTTGGTGCAGTCGATGCCAAAACGGATCGATACCTTCTTTTTCTTCAGTCCCTTACCGCGCAACAGATTCTTCTTGCCCACTTTGCCTGTGGCACTAGCAGCGGAAGCCGTCACAGATTTGCGTTGCGGCTTAGCAGCCGCCTTGGCAGCTGGCGCTTTTGGCTTTTCAGCTGTAGCAGCAGCAGGCGCAGCAGCTTTAGCTGGTTCAGCTTTCTTGGCCGGCGCAGCAGCAGCTGGTTTGGCGGCAGCAGGTGCGGACTTCTTCGCATCCTTAGCAGGTGCGGCGGCCTTTGCATCCTTCTTGGAAGCAGCGGCAGCCGGTGTAGCCTTCTTGGCATCCTTGGCTGGGGCTGGTTTAGCAGTAGCGGCGGGTTTGGCAGTCGCCTTCACTTCTTTAGCGACCTCAGGTGTCTTCTTTGCATTTTTGGAAGCAGCTGCTGCGGGTTTAGCTTCAGCCTTGGGCTTTTCAACTTTGCCCTTAGCAGCAGTAGCAGCGGCAGGCGCTGCCTTCTTTTCGGCCGGCTTAGCGGCGGATTTATCACCTTTGTTGGTTTTAGCCTAAAGAAAATACAATTATACAATCATATAATGTGACGTATAGTTAAAAATTATAGCTGTGAAAAAACATATCGGGCAATGGTATACCGAAAGCTAAATTTTTAATCGTAGAATTTTTAAGACATCCGTGAAATGATGCACCAAAATGCCGCATCAATTGCTTGTAAAATCTTTAAATTGTATAAACTATCACTTATTTCACATTTCGTTACACGATTGCACATAAATTTTCATAATTTCTTAGCACTTACAGTTGGTGCCATCTTTAACAGCAGGAACCACGGGGAAAAAGAACTTAGAAAATTGCTGTCAACCAAGGCGTTGCCAACGTTGCTTTTCTGAATTTCCTTGTTAAAATGGAAAAGAAGCTGCCATACTTTAATGCAGGAGATATTTCCCCATGGTTGCATTGAAATTAAACCCACAACTCGACATGCAATTTATGATTGGTCGCAATTGTTATTTAGGCGGTACAGACAGCATGACTTTTCTACCTGGCGTTTTTTGCCAGTTCTCTTTTAAAGCCTTCGAAAATCTTCTTGCGTTTACACGATGGCTTTTCTGATGTTAAAGTGGGCGAAATTCTATGATCATTTATTCGCTTTTCTTTTTCAAACACAAAGTACCCTGCAATAAAACATGCAAATGTGAAACTTTTCGCCCCAATGATTTTCCTATACTTCTCTCCCACAAGCTCGTAACGTGCGGTCTTCAACTGCTTGAAATTCTTGCTTACTTCACAAAGCTATAATCGAGCAGGAAAATTGCCTTGTCGGCGAACAGCTGTTTCAAATACAACAATTACAAACTGTGATGCATGAAGGAATTGCATTGTTGTACAAATGACAAACTCTATTGGCAAAGGCTGGGCTACAGGCCTAATAAGAGCAATAAAAGACCCCATTAACCATATTATCTCCTCGGAAGAAGCTGTTGTGATACACGACAAGAACCCAAAAGCGCAGCATCATTACCTCGTACTGCCAAAAGCAGATATACCGGATATATTCCATGTAAGCTATTTGTAAACAAAAAATTACCTAAAGAGCTTTAGTTTATCCCTTGTTTTAAGTTAAATCGCAGCCATTTATCACTCCTGGAGGAGCTGTATCTACTTGCCCAAAATATTATTGAACTCAAGCGTTGTCAATTGGACGACTTCAAAATTGGCTTTCATGCGCAGCCTAGCATGCAGCATTTACATTTACATGTCATTTCCAAGGATTTCGTTTCCAATTGCTTGAAAACGAAGAAGCACTGGGCTAGTTTTAATACTGAACTATTTCTAAACTATCAAGGTGGGTGTACATTACATGTATGTATATCTGTGTTTGAATTTATTTTTTCATATTTTTTTTTTTTAGATGCATATGCACGGCTAAAAGCTAATAACAGCATCAAACCACTTAACAAAGAAAAGGTACAACAATTAACCGCTTGTGCTTTGGAATGCAATCAATGTGAGTTTGAAGCAAAAAATATACCCGACTTGAAACGTCATCTGTTTGATCATTGGACACAAAAGCAGTAGCTAACTTTAACATTGACATTTATCTTAAACATGAAACAAAGATATATAAAACTAGCGGATAAATCACTTTAAAGAAACCAACGGCGATTTAGCTAAGAATACGACTTCTCACTTCTATGAGCTTGTAAAACTCGAACTAGAAAATACATAGTTTACTCTTGTTTAAATACTTAACATATTTATTATTAATTGTACAGAAATCAATATATTTCATCTTTACTTAATATAACGTCAGTTTACACGCGAATACATTCATTACTTTATCAACGGCTAATGAACTTTTGGATGTGGGAACGAGATGTTGGAGAAAATTTAGCTGTAGACATTATAGTGCACACAAATAAACAAACAGAACATGACGGAGGGGAATTTTTCTTCGAACTCAAAATTTATTTGAATGTGAAAGCAAATGCGCATCCCAAACAACGCAAAAAAAATGGCTGTTAAATTTGTCTGGTTTTTATTGAATTTTCCTTTGGAATTAATATCCCTCTTCGTTTTTCTATGCACTTCTTTCTTGTCCATTAGCCGGACAAATCACCATGATCGAACAATGATTGATCATACAGCTCAGCGACAACACGTCGTCCTCCAAAGAAACGTCCATGTAAAGCATCCCGTCCATGCACAGCTTCTGCGGAGCTGGAAAATTCCACAAATATTTTAACAATAATCTCAGCTTCTTCGTCGTCTTCGTTTTCTGTTTGCTTTTCATTGAAAATTATCACACGACTAACTGTGCCAAATTTCGTACATTCCTCTTGAATTTCCTCTTGCAACGTTTCGTCCACATCTTCGGGCCCGACCATGTTACGCAGTATAATCACACGTGATTCCTGTGGTCGCATTAGCCGCTGCATTACCAATTGCCGTGCACTCTGACCCTTGATCGACATATTTTCCTGCTGCTGTAACGTCTGCGTCTCGCCCTCATCCATTAATTTCTTTTGCAATTCCTCTTGCTGTGCCTTCTCGTGCGCCTTTTTCAACTGCTCCGAATTTGCCGATTGCAGATTGTGTAATGCTGTTACATTATTCGCTGCGGCTACGGCAGCTGCGGCATTAGCACTAACAGCCGTAGCTGCTGCAGCCGCTGCATTTGCGACGGCATCAACGCTCATTGCCGCATTAATACCGCCAGCGCCAAGATTAGCAATTGCAGCCATTGTTGGAGCGCTCATAGTTGGTGTTGCTAATAGAGCAGCTTGTGTTACAACTACTGGTGCGGCAGTGGTCACATTTGGTATGCCGGGAGCGGCACCTAATAGGTTCGGTGCCAATGCTGCTGGCGCTTGGAACACACCAGCAGAGAGGAATGCAGCAGCACTGGCTGTAGTAGCAGGTACTGCTATGCCCGGCGGATGCAGCGCGCCAGCGGCAGCGATCGGCAATGCGCTTACTTTAGCGTTCGCAGCTAATGGTGAAATGCTCAGCTGGGGAGTAGAGGCGGAAAGGCCAAGCACGGCATTGCTGGCGACAGCGTCAAGTGCCTGAATCTTAGCGGTTGCAGCAGCGGCAGCAACAGCAGCAGCTGTTGGCATTGTAGAGTTAGTAGATGCGCATACCAAAGCATTTGGTGGTGTAATAGAACGACCCACTCTATAGAATAAATAATCATCAGCATGTTAAAATTGGTGGTTTCTAGAGACATCAACATTTCTTATTATACAATCGTCTTCAGCGATTATTTGGTAACTTTTATTTAATTACTCATTAAATAAATTTTTTTTATTTTGGATTTATCAAATAAAAATACAAAAATAACTTTTATGTAATGAGTATCTAAATAAAAGTTATTTGCGTAATCATAAATAACAGTTATTTTTGATTTTTATTTTATAAAAAATAACAGTTATGCTTTTATTTATAAAAGATATCAATATAAATTTGTAAATGACTTTTATTTTTTAAGTACGACTTATAAGTCATTTTAATTTTTCGCAGAAAATATGCATAATAAATCATTTTTTGGTTCCCCAACAACTTATTTTCTGCCGGAAATTAAATGATTTTAAAAATAAAGGAATGAGTTATATTGATAGCTTTTAAATATGTACATATGTACATATAAAAATCAAAAATAACTTATTTATAAATTTTAAAATAAACATCAAAAACATAACATAACAAAAAATAATAATTAAAAAATAATTGTTATAATAACAATCAAAAATAACTATTATTTTTTAAATGTTGCATAGAAATTCAAAAAAAAAAAAAAAGAAGATATATTGTAAAATTTGATTGTCGGTGAAATAAGAAATAAATTGTTGTATTACACTTGGTTGTAGAACGTTCCTTTCGTATTGAACTTTTCAACGACTGTTTTCCGAAATAACTGTTATTTTCCGACCCTGGTATTTTCCTATAATTTATCTTTTGATCTTCGATTTTTATGAATGATATTTAGTTGTAAAAGTATTAATCAAACGCACATTTCGGCATTTTTAACAAACTCAATTAGAGAAATTATAGGGAAATCCCAATTTAAATGGTGGCGAAAAAAAACTTTTCCTTTCGTATTTGCAATCCTTAAGTGGTAAATGTTGAAACCCGAGGGGCATATTCATGATATAGTCTAATACGCACCTCAATAGCTGTCCGCCTAAATCGAACAAGTTCATACTGGCGATAGCTTCATCCATGGCCTGCTTATTGGCGTACTCAATAAAACCGTAACCCTTGTGTGTATGCAACGAAGTGCCCTGCGCCAATTTGCAATATAAAATTGGACCAAATGCTTCGAAAACACTCTTGATATCTTCCTCGGAAAGATCCGGATGTATGGAGGCGACGTAAATGCGATTAAAGCTTTTGGCTTCCTCTTGTATCTCATCAATCACTTGCTGCGCCTGTGGCATGTTGCTAGGGCGGCCCACCTTGATATTCCGACCACCCATAAGTGCGCCGTTCATTTGTTCTAACGCCAATTGTGCACCCTCTGGTATTTCGTATTCTACAAAGGCGAACCCTTTGTGTTTCTGGGTGATGGGATCCCATGACATATTGATCGACTTGATGGGACCAAAAGGCAGAAAAGCAGCTCGTATAGTATCCTCTTTGAGCTCAAATGAAATGCTGCCCACATATACCCTGCATGAATGGAATGAACGTGTTAGGTTAGCATTGACCAAAAAAAGCATAAAATGATTAAATTAACAGTAGGAAAAAACTCAGATCTTATCAGCTATTTATGGTAGGCACATGTGAGGCTTTTCGCGCCGCTAACACCCATTAACTCGGGTCAATTGTCTGGGCGCTGAAGTGCTCTTTCGCCAAAGCTAAGGATTTCCTCAGAGGTCACATCATTGTTCAATTAAATATTGGGAAACAAATAATTAAAATATCACAATTCATTTTCACTTACCTACACATGAGCGCGAGCGCTTGCTGCCGTTGTACCTGTGTTCGCTGTGATGCCAATTGCTGAAAGTAAACATTTTCATTACAAATTTGTACTACAGACACACAAAACTGCTAGCCTACCTGTTGCTGATGCGCCAATGTCTGTTTCATTAGTACCATTTTAATACTCTGCTCCATGGCATATTTTTTAGCCTTGCTAACTGTATCATGTTGATCGGAACTGAGTTTTGGTAAAGCGCCACCCAAAAGACCCAGTAGAGCTGATCGTGTGCCCGGACCGAATTTAACATCGCCGGTTTGTTTCAAATCGTAAATTGGCTGCGAAATGTATGGAATTTTCGGTTCCGAGGACTTGCCTAGAATTAGGAATATTAATTAATATCGAACAAATTAATGGAGCCAACAAAACGTTTGTTGGGGAGAAGAGCAACAGCAATGTGTTGTTCCTGTTGTCGAAAGGATTTTGTGAGGGTGAAAGCGCGCAGAACACTTTTCTTGTTTTTTTTTGACGGAATATCAATTCAACCGAGCGTATTTTTTGTTTCTTTAATAGCGGCGTATGTGTCAACAAGTGAGCGTAACGCGTGCAGCGGTTAAGGAGTTGCGAAAAATCCCTAACCTAAAAATGGTTTCAGTTAAACTTTTCATTTTCTTTGAACAAAGATTTTCTTGTAGAAAGCATGTTTTGCACTGAAGTCTGTGGGAAATCATTTAACAACTATAATTGCATCCCGCTGAAAACAGAATTTTTTGTGTGCCTACAACGATAATGGAAATAATGTTTGAGCATTGAATTTGAGGCATTTATATATGTTTTAATGTTTTATTTTACACAAACAATGGTAAGCAAACTTTCAATCAATCTCGAAAAATCGTTATAAGAGCTTCAGGCCAGTTTCTTATATTTAGTTAAAATAAAATAGAATTAAATTAAATTGAAGCCGTTAAGTTAAAGCTTATATTTCGGAAATCAGGACATCTTTAAAAAAATGTCGACCCTGCAGTGCAAAACCTAACTACTAACTCGAAAGTTTTGGCCTGATTTCCATTTGATTGGGCGGTTGTTTAAAAAAATCAACCAATAATAATATAAGTCGTGATACGAGCTTGAGGCCATTTTTATTACAACATTTTTTCAGTAAGAATTCGCAACTTAACCTCAAAATGAAATGTTATTTCGAACTCAATTTTCAATTTTCATCTTTTTGGAGATTTTTTGACCACGAGAACTCTCAACTAATAAGAATTTGGTCCTTACACCATATGGCTTGATATTTGGCCGAACCTCAAATACAATTTGAGGTGCGCGTCTTGTTGTTGTAACACAAATTGAGGGACCTACGCGGACTCCGAAGGGCAAAATGATTTTTTGAGAACTTTTTTGCCGAGGGGCGACCGCTATTAGAAAAAAAAAACAGTTTCTATAATTTTTGATGTTACTTACTCCGGTCAGGAGTGAGGAAGTTTAAACTGAATTTTTGTAATGATATTTCTCTTTTGTACCATTGTTTTCGAGTGATAATATTGAAATATAAATGTTACATTCGTAGCATACATATATGTAATTGTGACTCGAAAAAATACAATATCGGTATTTTTTTTTTACTAGCGGCACCAATGTAACATTGATTTGAAAGTGGCAACCATGGCACCCACGTCAACCATGAGTTGGCTTTCATTACATCGCGTCCTGCTTTTATATTGGAAATGTTCGCTGCACCGCATTATTCTAACTTGTTGACTCACACACCTTTTTATTTCAACATTTCTTATTATTGTTGGAATTGAATGGAAAAGAGATTTCGACGCCTGCAAGAAAGATAAAGACAAAAAGAAAAAAACATTAATAAACAACACGTTTTCACTCTTCCTAAGCGAAATATGTATATGTATCTTGCTTCGCGCGTGCGCATCTGCTTTACCGAGCGTAGTGCGTTCGTCGAGTGCGGTGTCAAGTTTCACTTTCACTGCAACATTCGTAACAGTCTATCAGGTTTTTGTTGTTGCTATAACATTTAGGCGAAAAATCATATTTCTTTGTATTGGCCAACGACACCGCACCGCACGGCAACAGGTGGCATTAATCAATTAATTTTTTCTACTTCTGGCTTTTGTACCAAAATGTTTATTTTTTATTTTTTTGCTTTTGAATTTTTTGATTCTCAAGTATTCAAATACTAATATGTTGTTCGTTTTTCATAAGATTGTTGTTCGCAGCAAAGTAGTAGAACTTACAATTATCAGGCTAGTAGCAGTAGCAGAATTTCATTTGTTTAACGCGCATACTTTTTGTATAACACTGTATGGTGCGCGCGTTAATCAATTGGTTTATTTTTGGCGACTTAATACATTTCATTCATTTGTATGTCAAGTTTTTGTTTATTTTTGAGAAAAGCTGCAAAATGTAAGAATGAAAGAAAAAAAGCACCCAAACATTAAAAAAATTAAAATAAAATTCGTAGTAGTCTGTATAAATCCAAAATACGTGAACTAATTCAGTTTTTTGTATTAACACTATATGAAACATGTAATAAAGAAAGACACACGGAAAGGGGATTTATGCGCCGATTATCTGGCTTTATATGAGTTTAGCTTGTATGTATATGGACTTGCGAACACGCTACAATTTAGAAACGCCGTTATGATACAAAAAGCGATGTAATTCAACTATACAAACGTACAAACAAAATAATACGCAAGCAAAAAATGAACGGCACTAGTGTTGTGTTAAGGCTTCTTGTTAGGGGGGAAAACAAAGTGTGCGCATGCGAGAGCCAAATCCATGTAATGTAATTGAAACGGACCAACGGACTTAAATTCTAAAACAAATACAAAACTACGAGGTATTCGGGATTTTTTATACTTTTTTCAAAATTTTCTTTTCGATGCAGAAATGTATCTAGGTGTTGTAGCAGCATTTCCGCATTAAAAAGAAAATACCTCAAATAAAGAATACAAAATCATATCGAGCCCTAATCTTGAAAAACAAAGTTTTTTTTTTTAATTTTGTTTTGATGCAGAAATACTCCTAGGGTATCTACATATATGAATATTTATGTATGTATGTATGTATGTATATCATTTTTAGCCTTTTTTTAAATTGAAAATAAAAACAAAATGTAACTTACATTTTTTTGCGGTTGGGACTCGATATATTTACAACAAATTCCGAATAGCCCGTTTAATTCCGAAAAATGTTGAAACTCAGGTTTCGCGATAAAATATTATAAATATTTTCAATACTTTTAACAAAAAAAGTTTTATTTTCTACCGATTTTCAACAAACAACAAACCAAAAAATTGTAATCGATTTGACATTGATTTTTTTTTTTTAAATACGCTCCGATAAATCCCCTTTCGGTGATCCGTATAGTTAACTAGTACAGAAATATAGAAATAGAATTAATGAAGCGACCTTATTTCATCTCAAAAATCTCTTTGCCCTCTCCAACAATTGATGATGCTAGCGCAATTTGGCTTAAACGTTTTTATTGGACACATTTTTTACATTGTCACTGTGAGGAGTGGGTGAGTGTGGTTTTGAATCACTTCAGGGACACGTTTAATAAAAGAGAAAAAATAAAAAAGAAATAAAATCCGCTGAAAAGATAATAAGAGAGCAATAGTGAAAAAAATTAAGGAACTTCGAAATATTTTTTTTTTCATGTACTATGTGTATTTCGTTTATTCTAAATTAGGTTGGTAGTGAAATAAATGATTTAGTTTTGGTAAAAAATCATTCAAGGTTTTGCCAAATCAGCAAGTTTATCTTCAATAAACACAAACCAACACAATGCAAAAGAACTGGAGAAGTGGAAAAAAATTGAAGCTTAATACATTTTGATAGGCAAAGAATTTTTTGTATTTAAAATAAAGAAAATTTTTCTAGTCTCATAATTAGCACTATTTAATTTTTTTAAACAAATATTTGTCATTCATTTTAAAACTAGGTTTGAATAGAGATTTCGGTGTAGTGCCATCTTCAATGTAGTTTCGTTCGAGAAATGGCAACACACCGAAACCGGGTTGTCTCAAAACCAAATATGTCAAGTGATGGCGGGAATTCGTTGCAAAAAGCATAACATTTTAAACTGTTACTTTACTTTACTTAAAGTAACGTTTATATTAAAATTGTTGTTTTTAAAAAGTATGTTTGCGGCTATATGCATTTGTGCATATAAACATCTCGACCGAATAAATTTAAATTTCTTTAAACCACAAATTTAACAAATGCTTTGCAATTATTAAAAAAAATTGAGTTTGAACGTCAACAAATTTTATGGTGTGCAATTAATTGCGTTCCGTATAGGTTTCTATTAGTTTTATTATTTAAAACTGCCTTTACACAAAAAAAAACTCTTAGATTTGTATGCCCTGCTTAACTCCAGAGGTTTTTGATTTCTGTGACGATGTTTCTGAAGTTTTTTTTTTTGTTATTCAGTGCAGTCGAGATGAATCAAGATGGTTGCGTTTGTAGTTGGTAGGCGAGTGGCACCGGTTCAATATGGAATCAGAGGCAGAGTAAATTAACTAAATAAAACATACTTACAAAAAAGAAATAAAAAGAAAAGAGAGAAGAAGAGAGAATCAATATTCGTCATTAGTTCTAAAACATCAACAACATTGCGAAAAACATACATCAAGCGAGGATTTAGACGCGACGGCGCCACATACAACAGTCCGCACACTACCCCGCAGACCAACTTGGCAAATGATACATATCATCTACTCGCTTGTGAAGATCGCCTGTATCGTTTTTGTACGTTTAATTTTAACCATATTCATTCAATCGGTTGTTCTTTTACGATTTTGTATTATTATTATTTTGCTGAGCAAATATCCATCTGTAAGACTTGCTTTGCTCATATGATTTGAGAATTCTTGTATTGAAAATGCCCCAGCAGATCGCCGTCGATTCAATTTTATAACCAACTTATTGACATTTTTTTAGTCTCAAACCTTTTTGTTTTTGCACAATTTTTTCTAATTTAACTTTAAATATTTCGTATAATTTGGCTTATACGCAGCTCCTCATTATTTGCTACTTTTTAACCATTTTGTATATATTTTTTCTTTTCGTTTTGTATGAGCTTTCGCAGTGTTTTTTGTTTTTTTTTTTTCTTTAAATTTGCGTGTTAGCTTACACGGCAAGCAGAGGAGGAAGTGCAAGTCTCACCTGACCCTGACATCATCACATGCGTTAAAGTCTGCAATTACTTAAGCAGAACAGAAAAGAACAAAACCGATTATTTAGTTAAATTCTGTAGGTGGCTGGAAAAAGAAAGTGGTAAGTATGTAACTTTGCTAAAGATCGATTTGCTTGGTAACAAAAAGGAATAAAAATTCAGCCAGTTTAAGCTTAGGTCGTAGTTGTGGCTGAACATATTTGGGATATATACATTTTTCACTTTTTACCTAATAATTTTCACTCCATTTATTAAATGCTGCTAATAAACTCAAAATATGAAATATTCAATACGATAACACAAGCAGGTACATACTGGAAAATATCTTTTAGTAAAAATCAAGCAAACCGCAACAGACAAATCGGCGAGGCAATTTTGCTACGCACAAACATATGCATAGTTTGTTTTTACTTTCTTAAATGATATATAGATCTGTTTCCATTCATTTGTGGGTTCTTAAGATTCACTATATAAAGAATGATATACTATATATTTATATGAAATGATTAAGTGAACTTACCCGAATCTAAGCGAGATTTTTTTGATGGCACCATACCGTCATTTAGTGTATCATCTGAACGAGACTCTGAAGACCGCGACTCGCGTTCGTTGGAACCCTGAAATTCGGTAAATACGAATTATATATTTATACATGTACCTATAGTTAAACAAAAAGGATACACCCAAAAGGGGTTGAAGTAATAAAATTTTCAATTACAATTTGTGTACCTATGACACACAATCGCATACAAAAGTAAAGGCTCGAATGTCTACTTAGCGATAAAAAAAATGCTCAAGGTTACAACCACAATGCAATAGTTGATGCTCGGACGAAGGGTAGAACGTAATAAAAACACAACACCCGGTAGCTTTGTAGTGGAGTAAACGTGATTCGCCATCTACGGCAACTGCGTTTAGCCTCAAAATTTTAGTATACACACTAAAATTAACACACCGGCCTTGTGAATCCACGAAAAGTTCTCCCGCCGTAAATACTGCTAGTAACACTTTTTCCACCAAATTTTAGGCTCGTGTACATACTTTTTAATCAAATATTTAAAAACTTATAAAACACTTTTAGAAATTTCGTTTAACTCTACGAATTATACGCCATTTTTCACGATTGTCATTACGACTGAAGCAGCAGCAGAAAATTTGCAAATTTCAATCCGGAAAACTTACCATAATTCAACTGAAAATATTTAAATTTCGTTTTCAAAACGTTTGATGTACTATATTTTTTTTAGTTTGATGTGGTTTATGGTATTTTAGCAATAATATTTATGATAAAACTTTTGTAAAATTTTACGTACTGCAGCAACGCGTCAGATCGCAGCGAAAAATTTCTTCAATGACAGCGAGTAAAAACGATGCTGTCGGATCGAAAAAATTCATGGCGAAAGGGAAATTTTTTATTGAAGGCACCCTGCAAGAACAGGGCTAGTCAATTGATCGTACATCTGACAGTCAGTAGTGCGTTCTTAAAATCGTCTCGATCGATGTTTTCGATGCGAGGTGAATTGATTGACAATTTTCAATAGTCAACACATGTCAGTGGAATACTCGATTTAATGAGTCTCTGTAACTAAAGAACCTGGCGTTTAGCAAGGCGAATTCATATAAGGCGATAGCATTAGTTAGCTGCGTTATTCTTTTTTCTTTCGCCGTGCGTGTTTTTACTTTAAAGGATTTGACCACTATCCTTCTGTTTAGACCTGAAACAAACAATATTTCGGTTATTGTTCAGTTTATTTACTTCAAAATCAGACCTCACTTTTCTAAGAATTAAGGTTTATTTTTATTTTGAATATAAATTTTTTATTTGATGCCGATGGCCTTACGTAAATTTTCCCCAATTTCGAAAGAGCCTTGTAATAGGAAAACCACTAAACGAAAATTTATTTAGAATAGTTTCACTAACTTTCAACACGTTTACTTATCTTTTAGTTTTTCCTATATGTCGCTTTCTCACTACAGGTTTCATTGCAACTATCATATTGTCAATTTTAATAACTCAGTTGCTTCATTCTGGCATATGAAATATGGTGATACATATAATTTTAACATGCAATATGTTATGCGCGTAAAATAGGTATTTTATTGAAACATTTGGTAAAATTGTGCATATTGACTAGTTTTAACAATATTTTATCTGTGTAAAGATATTATTTTAAATAATAAATAAATGTTCAAAAAAGAAAATTAACCTTGATTTTCATATTACAAATAACTCAAGGCAATAGTATTCCAATTCAGTTATTCGAGTCGTGAATTTCGCAAAATAACATTATTTAAAAACAACTACTAAATTCGTTCCGTATGGATTTTTGAGTCTTCCGTTAAAAAACTATTCATCCCATTGCCATCTTCGTACTCTGATTTCTTCTCGTTTCCGTTTATTATTGTTTCGAGTAGTTCCTATGGGCGTCAGATTTGATATTGTACACTAGATCTAAGAGATCGTTTATCAATAAATCTTTGCGAGTTTCAACAGCAGTTTTTATTTCTTCCAATCTATCGCGAGTATCTGCTTCAATTTTTAAAGCGACCCCTTCTCGTGAGCCCACATACTGCAGAAATAGGAATTAAATAAAAATTGTTTGATACTTTCCAATTTCACATTTCCTACAAGGGTCTTACCTTTGCTTCATATTCTTTCAACAAACGCTCGCGCTCCCCTCGATATTTCTCAATCTCCTCAACCGCTTCATCTTTTGCTTGCTTCAAACGTTTTGCTTTACCTAGTCGTATTGCGAATTATAAATATTTTCTAATTATGACCTCAAATGCTTAATAGAGACATCCGCTCGCATCGGTAACTAGGTAACCGTAATCATGTTAGACATCAACTTACGTTTCCTAGCTTCCGTAACCTTTTCTGCAGCTTTCTTCTCGGCCGCAAGAAGTTGCTGAATACCAGTAGATTGGCTCGTCATTTTAATATGAAACTATATCCAATACGGGATAAATTGCAATCGAACTTATTACGAGAAAACTGGCACAATGTTAAATATTTGTTGACAGCTGATAACTGCGCTGAACTTTTAATAGAGCTATGATTTTAATACGGCAGCACTGATCGAGAACAGAGTTGCTATTAATACAGCATATATCGATCATGTATAAATTTAAATTTCAGATACCAAGGCGAATTTATGTAAGGTGTAGCAGAGAACTTAGAAGTATTAAAAGCTGCAAATTTGTGAACTGCAAAAATTTTGTCTGAAACGTTTCCAAACTGGGTTTCCCCACAGCTATTTAACATTTCCAGATAACATTCTAACAGAGTGGTCAGTAAGAAAATGTGAACAAATATTTATTATGTTAAGATGTGACAATTAACAATATTATTATTATAGTTTTGCTTCGTGTTACTTTTTTTAACTGATGCTGCAAAGGTTTTGAAATTTCATTTCGGAAATTTTTTTCCTTACTTAGTTTTAGCAGAACTTTAGAGAACTTCTAAGTTCTCTGGTTTTAGTTTAAGTTCTCTGCAGCGTCTCATACTTCTAAGTTCTCTGATATTATTAAATTTTTCATTCATTCCAAAGAAAAAATACAACCATGGATTGTGTTTTGAATTTTTGCTGTAGATGTCGCCAACATAATTTAATTTTTGATATCGCTGTTTCATTGGACGACATTTTGTATTGAAAACTGAACGAGTAAAGAGCAGGTCATAAATAAAAACGTACCCTTCTACAAAGAAGTTGTGAAAAAATCAAGTGAAGTTTTGGAAAAGAAGAATATTTATATTATTTTATTGAATTCATTCGAAAAGGAGATAAAAATGAAATTCCAATACAAGGAAGATCATACATTTGAAAAGCGACGTGCTGAGGGTGACAAAATACGTAGAAAGTACCCCGACCGAGTGCCAGTAAGTTTTGACGACCAAAAATTTGGAATATATTTGTGTGCAAGTTTGTTTTATATCCATATTCAGGTAAACGGATGAAAAATTTTGTATATAGTTGTTTATGGGGGGGCGGGCAGTGGAGATGTTGTTGTGGTTTATTTGTTACCAAAATAGCAGGTGGGGGGCAAGAACAATTTTTCGCTACAATTGCGTCATAGAATAAATGGTGTTTAAAAGAAAGGTTTACTGCAATTGTTAAGAATTTTGTGAATTTTGGTTTTCCTAACAGTTTTCCAATTTTTCTTATGTATGCAGAAAACTTGCCCACAATCGCTAACCGACAATGTATTTGTTTTTGTTTTCCATTTTGCGTTTTCCCGTTTCTTACGTAGAGTTCCTGCTATGATTGGGGGGAAAGAGAAAGATGACCATTGCGAAAGGGTCGTGATTCTCATACCAATTCTAGGGTTCCATAATTGTGGGAGAGAAACTATCAAATCAAAAAGTGAAATCGTGAACTAATGCTCGACTAGGAAGTTTTGCCAAGGTCAACATCGAACCATGAAACTATTGGCAGAACTTGATGCCAAATAAAATGCTATTGGCAACAAAAGCAATGTGAAAAAAAATTAAAATTCTTATTTAGTGCGCTGTTTGTTTCGTTTTTTAGTTTATGAAAACAAAAGCAGTCAAAAACGTATTAATAATAAAAGCACAAACAGACGCCACTACACTTATAAGAATGTGTGGGAAAATTTTCCAATAAGGAACCACGCTTTGAAAAAAAAGGGTTTTATAGGGGGGTAGAGGGGGTCCTCCAGATACTAAATCTGAAAATCCCGTCTACCGGAGGCTTCTAGGTTGTAAGTTATTTGTTGTTAAAGTTGAAAAAATGGTCAAATTTAACCTCACTTTTTCCTTTGTACATCAGCTGAACTGAAATTTCGATGTTGCCATATGTTGCTAAACAAAATCTTAAAAAAAAACCTCTGAAAACAAAAAAACGAAATAAAACAAAAACACAAAGGCTTATAGGTATATTTTATTGCCTCTAGCAGTTTTACGAAAGGGTCTTCGCGTTTTTTTAAAATTGATTTACGCCAAAAAAACTCAACCACGGTATCGGCAAAATTCGCCGGGTAGAACACCTTTCCGCGTGGGCGGCCTTCGGCCGCACTTTAAAAAAATAACCCTGGCCGGTCCAACTTCGGCTACGCCATCCACAGAATTTTTGCGTAGAACACCTTTCCGCGTGGGCGGCCTTTGGCCGCGCTTTACAAAAATAACCCTGGCCGGTCCAACTTCGGCTACGCCATCCACAGTATTTTTGCGTAGAACACCTTTCCGCGTGGGCGGCCTTCGGCCGCGCTTTACAAAAATAACCCTGGCCGGTCCAACTTCGGCTACGCCATCCACAGTATTTTTGCGTAGAACACCTTTCCGCGTGGGCGGCCTTCGGCCGCGCTTTAAAAAAATAACCCTGGCCGGTCCAACTTCGGCTACGCCATCCACAGTATTTTTGCGTAGAACACCTTTCCGCGTGGGCGGCCTTCGGCCGCGCTTTAAAAAAATAACCCTGGCCGGTCCAACTTCGGCTACGCCATCCACAGTATTTTTGCGTAGAACACCTTTCCGCGTGGGCGGTCTTCGGCCGCGCTTTAAAAAAATAACCCTGGCCGGTCCAACTTCGGCTACGCCATCCACAGTATTTTTGCGTAGAACACCTTTCCGCGTGGGCGGCCTTCGGCCGCGCTTTAAAAAAATAACCCTGGCCGGTCCAACTTCGGCTACGCCATCCACAGTATTTTTGCGTAGAACACCTTTCCGCGTGGGCGGCCTTCGGCCGCGCTTTAAAAAAATAACCCTGGCCGGTCCAACTTCGGCTACGCCATCCACAGTATTTTTGCGTAGGACACCTTTCTGTATTTTTACAAGAAGTGTATATTCCAATCGTAATTTATTAATAAATGAACGTTTGGAATTTACAAAATTCAATTTCATTACGCATCCCAACATGTTTTACAGTAAAAAAGAGTATTTCAATTTTGAAGGATCTGGTATCACCAGTAATGAAGTATGGCGGCCATCTTTCAGCCATTGTGTGTTTACGATTGTAGGAGAAAGCAATAGATTTAGAAAATTGAGATAAATTAATTAATTTTTACACATTTTGTAAAAAAATATATGTGAATGAAGTTATAAAAGCATTAAATTGCATGTATTAGTAAGAATAAACTTCAATAGTGCAGTGCATATATGAAAATATTGTGAAGTAAGCCAAGAAATTTTAAGAACAAATATCTTAAAAAATATAAATATATGTGCGCAAAATGTTATTAAAACCGGTCAGTGAGCATCTCCCCAACACCCCCTGCGAATTTCATTAAAAAATTACCAGTACTTTGGCTAAAACAGGCAATGGTTCCTTATTGGAAAGCCGACCCGAATGTGTTTATGTGTATTATGCCCTGTCACCTCTACCTATTACTTGTTTATTTGAAATTGAAGATTTTGCTTAAAAAACAGAAAATGTTAATTGTTTACTTGCTTTATACTAAACACAAAGATTATATACAAAATGTTTGCGTATATTGGGTCTTTGCTTTTGTATTGTTACTTTTGGTTTTTTTTATCTATCCGTATAGCCTTTACTGCTGCGCATAAATAAATACAGACATACATATGCATATGTATTACGTGTATTTTTTTGCCTTGTATACATAGTAGATATGTATGTATGTATCTATGTACATTAATACATACATATATAAATATATGTACATACCTACTTGGACATGCACCACATGGAAAACATTTTTGCGAGAAAATGCAATAAGTTGAAAAAAGTACATTACATACTTAGAAAATTACAAAATGTATGGCAAAATAGACGTAGACACATTACATATATACATATGTATATACATATACATACATACATGCATACATACATACATTTATGTATATTATATTTACGTGCAATTTACGAACAGTAGGAAAAATTGTAAAATTGAATGCAAAACCGCTTTGGAATTAGTCATTGCGTTCATAATTGAATTTCACCAGTACAACATACATACATATGTACATACATATTTTTGGGGTCCTTTTTATAAAATTGGTTTACTGAGATAATAGGTCTGATCCAGTACATTTTTTGTAAAAAGTCAAACAGCAATATTACTCTGAGTGAGAATAAAATTGGAGTAGCAACTAAAGCTATAAGAACACAAACATGCTTTTCTCCTGTAAAACCGTTTTTCAAATCTTTCTATTATGGGCCCGTTGGCTCAACTCGCATATTTTTCCGAGTTTCTGTTGTTGCTTTTCATGCAATTTGTTATTCTACCGAGTGTTCTTTGTAATGATTTGGCTCTCAAAGTACGGAGTCGATTTTAATCATTACTTCTTTTAAATGAACCATTTCAAAATACAATAGAGTATTTTTTTTTTTTTGAAGAATATTTATATTATATTACATTATATTTTTCAATTATTTTTAACCAGTTTTTTTAAGCGTACACTATTTTATCATCTAACATCTATTGGGGTTAAAAACCCTACCAAACTCTTAAAACTGTAATACTATCTTGAAATTGATTTAAATTAAATTAGCGTAAAACCCCCACCAAAATATGATTCTATGCGCGCCACTAGAATTCATCTTCATTCTCCATTCACTGTTATCGGTGTTCATGGGACAGTAAGTCGACCCTCTCTGTTTTTGTTTACTCTGTTGCTCTAGACTTATAATTCTTGATGGTTTTTATTTTTAAGACACTTGACTGATAGCAAAATTATTTATTAATTGCACTATTTTTTACGTAAACAGTTGTGTTATATGTATGAATTTGTTATTTGAAAAACTGCTATAGTTAATAAGCGTAATTTTTCATTTTGTTTACTCGTTTACAGGTTATTGTAGAAAAGGCACCGAAGGCACGTATTGGCGATTTGGACAAAAAGAAATATTTGGTTCCATCTGACTTGACAGTTGGCCAATTCTATTTCTTAATTCGCAAACGTATACACTTGCGTCCTGAAGATGCACTCTTCTTTTTTGTCAACAACGTGATTCCTCCAACTTCGGCAACAATGGGTTCGCTTTATCAGGTAGATAAATGAATGTTTAATTCTAGTTGTAATTGTTGTAATAAAAATATTTTTCAGGAGTATCACGAGGAAGATTATTTCCTGTACATCGCCTATTCTGATGAGAATGTTTATGGCAAAAATTAGAGCGCATTTACCTATTAAGAGATTTGACGGATTTAGGAGGAGTTTTCTTAATGGGAATGATTTAATGCAATGAAAAAAATAGCAAAGATAAAAATTAAACAAAACTAAAAATTAAAAATATTTATGTGACTTCACATATACTACATATGCTGTAACGTTTTAAGTATTTTGAGGTGTATGATAAAAAATTTTCAGTTTACGTAATTCGTTTGCGAAAAAGAAGCAAAGAAATTTACATCAGCGAAAGATATGCAAGCGATAAATATCAATAAATTTCAAAAATAAATGCAATGAAAAAAAATTGCTAAAAATTAATATATCTATACGTTATATATAATTATATATAAAATTACTATATATTATGTATGTATGTGCACTAATTTACGCATGTAGCTATAAATATTATTTTTAAATATTTTAAACCGATTAAATTTACTCAATGCGGTACCTTCAATGTCTCCACTATTTCTATCCCCATTGCAAATTTCCTTTTACATACGCCTTTTTATTTTTAGTAGGGGTCTAATTCTAATTCAATATTTTCTTAATCATCACATGCATGTACATAGGTACATATATATGTATTTGCAATCGTCTGTACGTTTGAGCTAATTTGTTTGGTTCTGAATATGGTTATCCTTAAGCTGAAGAGTAGACCTATACAGACCTGAATGTTTGATACATGTAGTTAAGTTTTTGAGCAGCAAAATAAGAGTTTTTATTTGACTTTGATGGGTTATTGATTCGACTAACGGAACAAATAAATAATAGGGATTCTTTTTTGTTTTTTTTTTTGTCAGGGTGAAAAGCTGGAACGATTTTCCATACGCTAAGGGGTGGCAAATTTGGTTTAGGGACAAACCGGTTTCGGCGTTGTGCCATATTCAGTGTCATAGTTTGAGCAAAATTCTCTAATTTAGCCGTAAGTTATAGGTCAGGAATTTTGCAGGGAAGGTGCTTAAAAAATAATCGATTGCGAATGTCGACTGGCAGCAGAATAGACCTTAGCCGATTGAGTCTATTATAGTTTTGAATTATGAATTTCGATACAAATTTGCGTCTAATAACAACCTTACATGGATAAAATTGTTGATCAGATTACGTGATTGCGACCATGCATAAGTTTGACCGAAAATCAAAGCAGTTTTGATTTTCGTCAAATTTGAGGCTTGTTTGACTTGCGCTGTAGACCATGTAAGGCGCAGTTTGATCAAATCCCCTTCCTCCGTTCACTTTGTTTATAAAAGTGAACAGTTAATCAAGTGGGCTTTGTGAAATATGTGTATTTTTAACAAAAAATAAATAAAACAAAATCCGAAGATATAATGGAAAGTTGTAAAATGCTAATCGACAGTCGCTCATTGAACGATATATCGATACTCACAATATCATAAATAATCGACTAATAGTCATTCATATAATGCCTGTCGACAATCGTAATAGGCGTGAGTTTTTCGACTAAATACATTCGATGATTCTATTGATCGTTTTCCATTAAAAAGAGCTTATTTAGCACCGCTCATAAGGTAGTTATACCATTAGTTTGGCTGGGGGAGTTGGTAGAAAAAATGTAATTTATTTTTTGGAAGCCAAACCAGGAATTTCGCGCGGATTCTATAAAGGCAACAGGGTCGAAAAAAGGCGGTTCTGGACCAACACCAAGATCCGATTGAGCTTAGCAGAACTTTTATCTAGTTGCGGCACAAAAGGTTTACAAAAATATTAAGAACTTCTGTGAGCGCTTGAACGACACGTCGCAATCTCTTCCTACACCCGTTTGGTATCCGCCTTCAGTCAAGTATCTCCAGAATCCACTTAGTTTTGCTAAATGAGGTTCACGCACGCTCACGAAGATAAATGTTATCATAACGGTGTATTAATTTTCTATTAAATATTCAGTTCTGCGTTCAATCATATAATATAATATACTGTATACATGTGCAAAGTTGTAAAACACAATTAATTCACATTTTGGTTTATTCAAAATTTTTCTCAGAAGACTTCCCAGCAGAAGAAATCCTGAGGCGTTCCCAAAATTTTAAAATATCGACATTAGACTTTTAAATTTAAATAAAAATTACAAAAATCGGGGCAACATCTTCCGGGATTCTTTAGAATTGTGACATCATATCTGAACAAATCTATCATTATTGTTTATAGGTTTCCATGTAACTATATGGCAACTCAATGCCGCAGCTGTTTGTCACTTCACAAACCAAGAATGATAGAATACAAGATTGCGCCTTCCCGCGGTGAAATGACAGGTCTCGCCTTTAGTAAACAAGAATACGGGAGAGACAAAATTGAACAACTTCCAATATTTCATTGAAAAACGTGTTCTAATTGTTCTAAAGTGTAAAAGTATGAATTTATAGGCAGACATTTAATAAATAAATTCGCAAAATACTAAAAAAAAGTGTATATTTTTCTTAATTTGTGAAAAAAGCTTTGTCTAGTTGAAGTTGAGAATTGTCAAACCCGGCAAAACCAAAGTAGCGGTACTTCTAAAGGCGTCACCTTCAGTATTCAGTACACCGTGTTCACAAACGACATGTCAACGCTGTCTTCTTTCGTTGTTTGATTTGGTTGCACTTTTGTTTTTTTTTTAGTGACGTTCTTATTTTTTCGGAGTCTAATATACGCGGTCTCAGTTGATGAAGAATTTTGCAGTGAGTTGTGGTTTGGTTTTTCGCCTCTTGCGTGTTTAGAATTAAAATAGAAACTGCTTAAACGTAAAACAATGTCATAATTTCATGAAAACTAAAAGCATTCACCGCAAAAAATCAACTAAAAAGAGGTGACAGAGTTGTACAAAAAGGCGGAAGTACGTGTTAATATAAAAGGTAAATGCAAAGTCATGTGTTATGCTAGTGGTACTTATGAAATGGCTCAAAAGTACTTTTTAAATTACTACTTATGTATGTAAATAGCTTTGCACAGAGTTATTTGCTTATTATTGTGGACTACATTGCGTTTGAGCTTCAAAGTGTTAATTTTGTGATTAACACATTTTTTACAATTTCGGATTACGTACGCTAGAAAGCCCTTCGCGTCAGGTGAGGATAACGGGCGCGGCAAGGGTGGGAAATTGATTTTCCCTGAAAATAGCAACCATAGTATAGTGGGAGTTGTTAGAAACATGTAAATTATTTAAAATTGGCATACGCTTGGATTCTCCTTCCTTCTGGTTCTTTTGTGGATCAATTATATGAATTAGAACACGGTTTGCACAGTAACTGGAATAGCTAGTTGCTTATTCGCCAAGTCATGTTCAGAATTGCAATATAGGCAATATGTTTTCAGTAATTTTTATGAGTGTCGTTAGTTAGTTTATCCTAAAATACTTTGTATACAACGTTTGACAACTTTACATGACAGTCGTGTTAAGCCAATAAACAATGTTAATTGCAACCACGTTGCCGTTCGTGACCCAGGCGACTATTTGGCAAACTGCAATGAATGCAGTTTTTGTATGTATGTGAGCACTTCAATTCATACTTGAAATTGGAGGGTGCACTGCAAGATTGATAGAATAAGAGATTACGCTTTGCGCAGGTCCGTTACTCTTTGCTTTACGATATTGTCGATCAGCTGTTCGAGTGATGACGTCACTTCCTCAAAGTTTCTTGAACATTACAAAGCAAGTGATTTGAGTATTTCGGTGTTTTATTTATTTCGGACATTTTATTAAAGTTTTTTGGGAAGTATAAGGCGATTTTAATTTATTATATCGGTGTAAAAATTGATATACGAATAAAAATGAAGTGCGCAGTACTAAATTGCCACACCGGCTACAAAGTTAAAGGATCCGAGTGCAGCTTGTTTTCTTTCCCAGTGAATCCCTTACTGAGGAAAAAATGGATGCAATTTTGCCGCCAAAACAAGGAATATAATTTTAAAACATCCTACATATGCATGGAACATTTTACAAGGGAGGACTTCGAAAATATCGTCAAGTTTGAGCTGGGTGAATATTTTTAATTTCAGTGGAAATTGTGGATTTATTTATGAAAGTGCTGTTTAATCAATACATAGGTTTTGCAAAGAAAAGGATTCTTAAACGAGGAGCCGTACCATCAATTTATAAGCCAACAGATACTAATCCGGAGCGTTCGCAGAGAATTCAGCGCCGCCAAAACAAAGAAATTGTCGGTGAACTCCTGCGGCAGAGTGAAGTCCCACATGAAGGTGGAATTTGTTGTAAATTGAAAATTTCATAATTTCAACAAGATGAGCTTGTTTCTAATGAAGAGTTAGAAAAAGATGGTGATGATGACCAAGAAGCCACAGGAGAGAAGGAAAATTGTACGGTTGAAGCTAACACTTCAGATTTTATTAAAAAGCATATTGAACTCGCTTCAGAAGTTTCATGTGACACAAAAATAAAAAAATTGTTTTTCAGAACTCGTATGTATACAATAATAAGAAAACTAAATAATGAGATTATAGAAAATGCTCGAAAACGCAAAAGAAAATAAACAAAAATATTGACCTAAATTAATCAGTTCATTTCGTTTTTTAAATACTGGAAATTGTACATCTTTATTATTCCTATAGATTCACAGTCAAATGGAAATGTGCGGAAATGGAATCTCTGAAATCTGGACATTGTTCCTTAGCTTAGCGGCTACGACATAATATTCAGGCTCGCCCAAACTGTGCAACTCATACACAAAAGGAACAAATTAAAAATTTCAAGCTCCGGTAATTACCTAGAACGAGCCAAGTCCTGTAACAATTTGAGACAACATTAATCAAAAAGCCGATTGAAATGTCAATTGACTATCTAACTCACCTGAAACAAAGGATTTGCCTTGCAATGCCAACTTGACTCAAAAATTCGGAATTTCGCATACAATATAGTGTCGTCCGTGGAGTTCCAATCTATCACGAAACTTGAGACCAAGCGATCTTTGCGACAACCACTATTTCCATTACTAGGACCTCATACGAATTCCAATTGTATGAATTGTATATGTCCAATAATATTCAATAATTATACTCAGTATTGCCGTTTCCTCCGCACCAGCTCCCTAGTTTGATATTTTGTAGTTATAGTTGCTTGTAGTGGATTCGTGCTGGCTTAATAGCTGCAGCATTTGTTGCAAAGCAGTTTTGGAACACTTCAGAGTCTATGACCTTATTTAAGTACCTGAAATATAATAAAACTTAAAATTGGTTAAGACGCTAATATAGAAATAACTTACCCTTTTCTCAAGATTGCCTAAATTTCTTTAAATGGTTTTATTTTTATTTACATCAGCCAAAATGCTTGTCTGTTTACATATTTTGTTTCCAAATCATATGGAAGATTAAAATATCGTAATATTTGTTTTATCGTACTTGAATATCGTATTGATGGTGTGACGTACATGCGCAGATCGTAAATTATTTTTGTTCGCCGTCGGCGCAATCTTTGCTATATCAATCTTGGGTGCACTGTGTATCTAAGAAATGGTCTAAGGTCAAATACATACATACATAGATGCTTTGCTTTGAAGGTGTGGCTTTTAGATTGCAAGGATTCGTGAAAAGTGTCATTGGTTGACACCAGAGGAAACGGTAAAAGTTGGCATTCGAAAAATATTTCGACTGTTTTCGCCAATAATTACACACATATGTTTCTGTTGATTTATTTCGAGGCCGATCATGTTGTGTTGTTTTATTCTACTGCTTATTCGCTTCACTTCATAACACACATGTGGTTTCGTCTCATTGGTGCGCCGGTATCGCATGATAATCACTTTTTTCTTGTCCGCTCTTTGCCACGAAGCAATTCTTTTTTTTTAACTATGTATGTATGTTATTAAAAAAATAAATAAACATCATTGCAATAAAGATTCTTGCCACAAAGTACATACATACATATGTACATGTGTACATACATACATACATATATGGTACAGTCCATCGTGGTATGTATGTATATACATACTTACAGCCATATATACATATACATACATATCTGCACATCCATATATACATACATACATATGTTTGTATATTGCCTCTGTTAATTCAATAAAAAATATAGGCCATCCCATTTGTCTCATTGGTGAAGCTCTATTTTTTTAGGTAATCGAGCAGAAAAAATGCCAGCAAGTTTTACACACCAGTATGTACATACATATGTACATATGTATGTACCAACATACATAAATATGTATGGGTACTTACTTATATTTAAAATAAATATGCCCAGGTAGGTCCCAAAAATAATTTATTTAGTATATGAGCCGTTTGTAGTTCATTTAACCGGCAGTTTTCAGCTCTCTAAGCAAATATTTTCTTTTCTAATCAATCATTTTCAACGTGCGGTAAAAACATCGGATTTTGAGTATGTGAATGTTGCTATTGGATGGTGCTTAAAGCAACCGTACTTGATTTTATCTCAGTGACAATTAAATTCATCGGACGCATTAAATTTGTGCCTACTTTCCAAATCAATTTTATTAAATATTTAAGTTTATTTATAGCACACTGGTTATCGATGTTTGAAATTAGTTGAAAACTTTTTAATATACATACATACATATGTATGTACTTTTTAGTTGATGTCAATTATGATGATGAAATGATTATCTTTTAGTAAAATTCATTCTTTATTGGGCTTAGCTTTGAATTCACTGGATGATATTCAGAACTTATAATCTTGAAAATTTATGTCGCGTGATGTTTTACTATAAAAAAAAGGTGTATTATGATATGGAGAACTCAGCGGTTTAATGAAATATGTACATATTTTTATGTATATGTACAGTGCTGGCAAAAGTAATGGCACAGTAACGTTTTTTATAATATTCTCCGTGGCTTGCATGCTAAAAATATGTTATTTCGTTTATTATCAAAATACATTTATCATAACAATATAAAAGTAATGTCAACAAAATTTTAAACCTTTTCTTTTTTTTATCATTAAAATTGAATGAGTTAAATTACTGCATATCTGAAAATATTTCCAACAACTGATCAAGAAGCTTGAAATTTTTCTAAATTTTTTACAAAAATAGAAATTTTGAGTTGTTTGGACTTTGTAGTAAAGTAAACCATAGTAAATTTGTTAAATATTTAAATATACATAAATACTTATGTATTTGTGTATATAATTTCCTCATATGTGTTGTAGCGCTTAGCTACGCCGTAAATGGGTTAACCATGGTCGTTATCGTCAAATTCATCTAAGGGGAAGTCCAGATAACGAACTGTTTTGGCGATGTCGGCTTAAGGGCCATATGAATAAGTTATTGGTGAATTTCCACATTCCTACAGCAGCCAGTTCTACGTATCGGGCCGCTCCCACAACAACAACAACGTATCGGAATTATCCCGCCCGGCCAAGCATTGTTGTTTCGGCGATCTAACCCTGTTTAGGTCAGCCATTACCATAGGTATCATAAGAAAATGTGTATATACATACATTCGCCACACACTTCCAGATAATGTACATACATACATACATATGTACATATATTAATCTAAGTTTGACATTGGTGTCTTATCTTCGTCTGCTGATATGTTTAGTCATGTCTCGTCAGCTAGCGTCATATTTAATAAGAGGTTGTCAAATGCGGTATCATTTCCTTCCAGTTGTGTATGTAAATTGTATAAATAAAGTTTTTTTTTGCTTGGTTTGCCCGCAGTTCAACAAACGCCGAACTTTTAATTTATGCTCAATGAAAAATGTTTTTTTGGTATTTTAAATACTTAGTAAACATGTGTACATACATTGTTGTTGTTATCATTATTTGTTTTTGTTTTAAAGTTGGCGCCAAACAGCGAGAATTAAATTAAAAATTAAAAAGAGTTCAAAGTACATCCCCCACAGCTGAACGCTAATACGATTGTTTTATCACTGATTGTTACAAATTTCTTTAGCTCGTGGCTACATCTGTCATTATACTATATACAGATGTATCTACATATGTATGTATGTACATAATTTACATTTGTTATAATTTTTTTTAGCGTCTAATCTGGTTTCGGCATCTACACATTCCTATTTCTATGTATTGGAAATAAATCGTGTGTGTGTACGCGGAAGTTCATACTCGTACATTTGTTTATTGCTGCAGCCATTAGATAAGCTTCTTGTATATAAAATACATTCAAAGCATAATTTTTCACTTCTTCTGTTTTTACAGCGCTATTTGTCTTCTCTTTCTTGACGCACCACTCTTCTTTTCTACTGCTGCTCATAACGCTTCTTTGGGTCATTGCTCTACTAAACCCCTAATACCACTCTAACATTTTCAATCCGCCTGCCTTCTTGATAAATACGAATTTTAAATGTCACAACATTCGAAAAAGGATACGCCAACCAGCCGAAATCGCAAACAGCAGCAGCAACAGACTCCACAACAAAATGCTGACAGTATAAAACAAAAATCAAATGCCGCAGGCAACACATTTACTGCTAATAGAAAGTCGAATGGCGGCATACCGTGGTCCAGCAATGCCACTTCGTCGACTGGTGGTAGCCTCACAACATCCGCCTCCGCTCCGGCACTCGTACGCAAGAGATCGCAAACAAAATTGCAGAAGGAAAAGGAGCGCGCCGAGCGTGAGCTGCTAGTGTTGTGGCGACGACCTGTCCAAACGGTGAGATATTGTGGTCTGGAGTTAGTAACGCTAGTGCAGACGTCTGGGAAACGGTAAGTACAATGTTTACTAAAGTTGATGCTCGTAATATTGTTAATTTGTTATTCAATTTATAGTTTACTCCAGCAACGTGGCTTACTAGCAGCTATCTTAATTTTAGGCATAATAATCAGCTTTAGCTGCTACCTGCCTGGTCCACATCAACTTCTTTTGGACATAGTGCGCCGGAACACATGGTTCATTATCTATTGGACGGGCTTGGGAGTACTCTCCTCGGTTGGCTTGGGTACAGGATTGCACACATTTTTGCTTTATTTGGGTCCACATATAGCTAGCGTAACGCTTGCGGCGTACGAATGCAATTCATTGAACTTTCCACGACCGCCATATCCAGACGAGTGAGTGCGTAAAAATTTGAAAAATGTAGCTATACTAATTTTGGTTTCCCGAAATTTAGCATCATCTGCCCGGAGGAGCCATATGTAAAGAAAATTCCAAATCTTTGGATGATTATGAGTAAAGTGCGCATGGAAGCATTCCTTTGGGGTGCTGGTACCGCTTTGGGTGAATTGCCGCCATATTTTATGGCTAAGGCAGCGCGTCTATCTGGCTACGATCCGGACGATGCTGAGGAATTAGCTGAATTCGAGGCGTTGAAAGCTAAACGAAATCAGAAAAACTTAAGTTTGGTGGATAAAGGCAAATTGTTTATGGAAAGAGTGGTGGAACGTGTCGGTTTTCTGGGGATTTTGGCATGTGCAAGTGTAAGTATAAATACAAAACAAAAAACGCACGCGTGCAATTAAGTGCGCTAACCAGAAGTAAAACTTCTTTAGCAATTCCATAAAGAGATGGAGAGATGAGTGTAAGAAATATTATACCCATTTTTGGGTTTGAAATTGGCAGCTCCGTTGATGAACCTAATCGAACCATAAATATGGACTTACTGAAAATCTCGACCACAGAGCCATGCAATCGATTTTAATGCATATGTATCTATTTTTGTTTCAAATGCCATCTAAGTCGGACTGCAAAAGCATGATTGACGCTTTTTCCTATTCTAGCAACATCTAATAATTAATTTTTAATATTTCGTAAAAATACTTTTCGAAATTTCACAAAATCGAATAAAAAACAGAGATTTTCTGAATAATTCGTCTTTAGCGCCACCTAGGGCATTTAATTAAAAAAAAGTATTTTTCTTGGCACGACCACCATACATTTCTAATGTCATCAATATCGGACCATAAATACGAATATCTCGACTCGTGCGCCACCTAACGGAATGATTTAAAATATAGCCTATTATATCCGTACCAGGGATCTAAGGAATATAAAGAGTTAGCCGAAATCCGTTCATCGGTTTTCGAACAAGTAAAAGCGGTCCTGAACTACTTTAAAACCAATCTCGAACTAGTTTCAAACTAGTCCTATACCCAAAGTAGTTTCGAACTGGTCCACAATTTATCTAAAACTAGTCTTGAACTAGATTCAAGTAGTCATCAACTGTGAAGTTATCGTTAACAAATCGAGTAAGTACCGGAATGGTTCTGAACTAATCCTGGAATGGTCCCGAACTGATTCTGAACTAGTCCCGAAACGATCTTGAAAAATGTTCCGAAATAATCCTGAAATGGATCCAAGCGTCATATGTCGTTACGCGATTTCGTGACGCAGCGTTGAATAATCACTTTCACGCCGTTAAAATAGTTTTACTTAAAAAAGAAGAACAAATTTAAATTTTACGCATCAGATATGTTTCAACACTAGATACATCGTTCATTTGCAGATACCCAATCCTCTCTTCGATTTGGCCGGAATTACATGCGGCCACTTTTTGGTGCCATTCTGGACATTCTTCGGTGCTACGCTCATCGGCAAGGCCATCATCAAGATGCACATACAGAAAGTATTCGTTATTATTGCTTTTAATGAGGTATTAATAGAGCGTGCTGTCGATGTGCTTGGGAAGTTGCCCATATTGGGCAAAAAACTGCAAGAGCCTTTCAAGGGTTTTCTCAACAATCAGAAGAAACACTTGCATCGCCAACGTCAACCGGCAGCGGAGTCGGGCAATTTACTATCCAAAATATTTGAGACATTCGTTATTTGCATGGTCTGCTACTTTATAATCTCAATCGTAAACTCTTTGGCGCAAAATTACCATAAGCGGTTGCACAAAAAGCACGTGAAGAAGGTGAAGAAGTCGATAGCAAAGGATTAGAGAGAAACAGAGAGGGGACAAGACGGTTAGTTGCGGTGGCGGAAAAAATAAAATAGCTAGAGCGGAGCGCATGTGACTGAATTGAAAATCTTAAAGGAAAGAGTGGGAAGTTTGTATTAACACTTATTCGAGTCTAATTGCCTGTGTGTCTACTAATGTTGTGTTTAGCTAAATTCCTAATATCAAGTTAAGATGAGCAATCTTCATAATGAAATATACAAAACAAAAAAAAAAACAAAAAATACAAAAGAACATGGAACATCATCGGCGCAAATGACTGATTAGAAGAAAGTTAAAGGTGCAGATGATGATTTAGTTAAATATTATTTAAATTGTGAACGCCGCTTTACTTTACCTTATACAAAGAGTTTTAAGTTTATTTAAGAAACAGCAGAATTCGAACAGCCTCATGCTATTTGAAATACAAGAAACTAGTCCTAATTTGTATGTATTGTATATACAAAAACAAAAAACAAGAACAAAAAACTAGAAAGGGCACATTGTGTGAAACCCAATTTATTTGCAAAATTAAAGCCTACTCTACTACACATGTAAGAAATATGTGAGTGTGTTTTGTGTGCATTTATTTTCATGTTAACATGAATTGTATTTTCGAGTATCAAGTTAGAGGAAAAAGGTAAAATAGAATAGTGCATAGAAAATAGAGAATGAAGTGAAATAAATATTAAATAATTAAAAACATATATTAGAATTAGATGCGTTGCTGTTGTATTCTAGCATTAGTTGCGTGATAAATTTTTAAATAAAATTAATTCAAAGAAAGAGTTAAGAAAAGTATTTGTTTGATAAAAACAAAAACAAGCTAATAAAAAAGCGTGCAAAAGCATAATAAAAAGACATTTGCAAAAGTTAAATGGAAACGGAATTTATAAAGAGCCAGTCGAGCGCCAAAAAAGGCTTTACCAAAAAAAATTATAAGCATAAACAATTTAATGAATAAAATATACAATGTGAAATCTTTAAATAAATAAATATATAATAAACTAAAATTCAACATTTGCATACTACAAAAATTAAATAAATAAGTATATGATTAAATTTTTGGTGGTGTTAGTTTTATTGTTTTAAACACAGCTTTTATATAATAATAACCAGTTTCACGAAAGCAATTTAAATGAAAATTGCCAAAAAATAAACACCAATTTTTCATTTTCGAATTATAAAACATTTGTTTATATAAAATTAAATTTTCCTTTGAAAATGTTAGATTCTTGTTTTAAGGCCAGTGAGCCATAAAATTTCGCAGCAACATGCATTTGGATAGCCGTGAAATGTTGCTAGCAACCAAAATTACGCGAAGCGCCTAAAAGATGCTGCATAAAAATAAACGTACACAAACAATTGCTTAAATGAAGTGGCGTTCTGTCACTTTTCACGCAATTTTAAATGGCAAATCCTTTATAAAAGCTATACAAAATTTTTGCTGCCATGATGTTGCCAAAGTGGTGAGCCTTTTTTACAGCGTGAACAAAGTACAACTTTGTCGTAGAAATGTATTGGAATTTCACATATATTCCACGCAAACCGTATAATATTGATTTTGACAGCTCATTTCATGTGAAACGGGAGCAGTGTACTATGCTTTACATATAACTGAAAAAATCGAATTCAAATGTTTAACCAGAAAGCAAACTCGAAGGGGTTTGACTTGCTAAATTCGAATTTGATGTCAGTATATGTATCTTCTGCATATCTGGTTTTCGATTATGATTCAGGAATAATTTTTTATTTTTGCATACAAGTTTCTATTCCTTCCCTTCAACAATTTGATTTTTTTAAAACTTTATTTGGTTTTTAGAAATCGTCAAAAACTAAATTCTTTGTTTTTCTTCCTACATGATAATACTGATGGAATGATTACTTCAATACTCTACTACATTTTGCACAATTTTTTACTAAAATTTGTTGAAAATTGCTCATAAAAAAATATTCACATTCGCGAATGTAAGGTAGAAACCGAAGGGGAAAAGTTTTAAATTCTGGTATTTAGTATAGCCAGTTAAAAAAAAAAGAAGATTTATAGAGAACTCCCATGCGGATATGTTGGACGAGTATGAGAAGCAGTGCAAATTTTCAAAGAGTGAATACTGCAATCATATTTTTTTTTAATTAAAACATATGGTATTGTGAATATGTAAACTGATATTTTGGAGCAAAAAAATAAAAGTAAGATTTTAAATTTATTTTTGACCGATTCTTTTAAAAAAAAAAAATTATAGTTGATTGAAATAAATACGAGTAGGACTAAAATGTAACTGTTATTTTCTATAGAAAAATATCAGTCAACAAATAACGAACAATTGAAAAAATTAAAACGAGAAAAACTCTAAATCATAAAGAAATAATATACATTACATGCATACAGATGTTAAAAATACAAATTCTTTCCGTCTGGCTTTTTGAATTGAAACTTATTTAGGTTATACAGAAATGTTCGATTTGAGAATGCAACAAGCTTTATTGGTTTTACTACTACCGAATTGGAAGCATTCATTCATTCACTGTTTCAAAAATTGTATAATTGAAATTTTGGAAAGACAACCTAATAACTGTCAAGTTTGTGAAATATCATGCCGCACTATAGAAATGGGTCTACTACACAGAATTGACATAACAGCCCCTTCCTTCTATGCTCACTAAGCAGTAGCTCTGGTTGCGCCTGTAGTTATGCAGCAGAACTAGCTAACTTTTTAAGCATGGCTAAATTTTTTTAAATTATTAAAAAAAAAAAATTTAACGACAATTTTTAAATTACTGTATCCTAAAAAAATCTGCATAAAAATTGCTCGCCGTTTTAAACAACTGCTGAGTCAGCCATAGAAAACGGAGCCGCAAACATTTTCTCAGTGTATTTCTTATACTCGTACTATTTACATACAAGCGTTTGCTAGTTATCGTCGCATAGTACATGCATATAATGTTTGTCGCACTAAACTTCCTCATAAATTTTGCCTGTCTGAGTGTTGTAATAGACACTCATATGTGGCGAATTATGAATAATGCAACAAATGTGCAAAAACAACAAATGAACATTTATAGTACATAAAAGTGAAGTGAAAGCAATAATGGCGCAGCTGGCGTGTGGTTCAGTTATTGGTAAGATAAACGACAGTAAATACCAGTGAAATGTGATGACTAATAAATCAAAGCATATCTAAGTATATCTACATATATGTATGTATGTACGTAAGTATGCACGCTTATTTATTTGTGCAAGTACGAGTGCATACATACAGTGCGGGAAAAAATTATCGGCACGGTATATTTTTTTTCAAATTATTATTCACAACGTTTTTCATGGTAAAACTTGTACGCCCATTTTTATCAAAATAGCTAATTTATTTATAACAAAAACCATGTAAGTCCAGATTACAAAAATTCAGGCAGTTAAAGCAAACAATGCTCATCAAATTTTTAATCAGAGTCTTTACAAAAATTTCTAGTTAGCAATCTTGCATTCCAGATTTAAATTTTATTTAGTATAATAAGGTGCAAGTTTTAAGTTGCTGACAATTCTCGCGGATTTTTGATAATTCACTGGTGGTGTTACTTAAAAAAAATATCTGGATTGAAGAAAAACAACGATCAAAAGAAAGAAAAATGGGAATGAAGTGGCGCTTTACTAATTTTAGACAAAAGAGATTTCAATTTGAAGAAAACTTTACTCTATAAGGAACATTTTAAATAATAATAATAATAATTTGTTCATACCTTGTATGGAAAAAATGCGCAACATCGTCAGCAAGAAAAAAATAAATTATGAAAAATAAACGGGTATTATTAGTCACTACTTCACATCAATATACTAAAATTGAATGGTCTAAAAAAGTGCATACCCGAAAGGTTGAAATTTTAATGACTCTTTTTTCAATCTGCTGAATTTTTCCGAATTTCGTACAAAGTTTGAAATTTCTACATAGGGTTTTTGTTACACAATGAACAAAATTGTGATACAAAATTAACGAACAAGTTTTGGCATGAAAAACTTTGTGAGTATCACAAAAAAAAACTGTGCCAATACTTGTTCCGACACATATGCGATTGCAAGCTTTAAAAATCGGCTTTTAAATTGAAAACAAGTTCCTAAACTTTTGATAAAACGCAGCAATTTAAGTTTAAAGATATTTCTTTTCCACGCAAGAGAGTCTTATACTCAGCATATGTACATATATAGTAATTTTATAAAGAACGTACGCCAAAATTAAAGTCGACTTCTAGAATATTTATAACTGCTAATTTTTAACACTTTTTTTTAACTAGTTTAAATTTTATATTCATTTTACCACCTTCCTCTATCTATTTTTAGCGCTCGATCTAAATTAAGTAGTCACTCAAATTTGCTCCCACACTTTTGTCTACAGGATGACTAGCAGCAAAACGGACCCGATGCCACAGTTATCATTTTGTTATGAATAAATTTCCCTAAGGAATTTGTAAATTATGGCAAAGTCGCCGAAAATTGTGCGAAATTGAGCGCGCTGTACACTTAAGTCACAATTAATGTTGACTTTTAGCTACGATAATTTGGGGTTAGTTGCAGTGCGTCGCATGGTGAGGATTTTAACTTTTATAGTTGTTATTCTTGCTGTTATTGTTGTTGTCGTTGTTGTTGAACAGGAGTTTATATTGCAAGTTATGTAGACACATGATATGTATGTATATACAAAATAGCTATGGCTTAAAAACCACCCTCTATTTCGGGTTTCCCTCATAACACCATCCCCCACAGTCTGTCTACAATGTACTCGGAGGCATCCAATTATGCTACGCAACTGAGTAACCCGACCGTCGAGGTATGCTCCACTGCTTAAGAGTGTTTATATGCCAAGTGTAGAAGTTGCACGCACGATACCTTGAAGCAGCTAACTATAGTGGATGAAAGGGGCTCGTGTGTTGGGGATATTCATAGAGTTCGTTGGCAGGCTTTACATCACCGTTACAAGCTCAACTCGTATCTGGTCACCAAAGTTCGTTTCAATTAAGCTTCATTACATTTCATATTCATTTAGTTTATGTTATTTTATTTTTTATAAATAAATTTAGTTATTTTTATTATATTGTATATACATTTATACATGCACATATGTATAAAAGCCACTGGAACGACGAATTCAACAATTTTTATCCACGTAAACTGCGTTTTACAAAGATATCAAAAGGCATTTAATTTTTTGTCTTTTATATAATAGATTGTTATAATTAATTATTTTGTTTTCATTCTATTCGTTTTTATTTGGTTTCGGAATTTATTTTATTTTTATTTTTAATTTTTTTTTTGATTGTTTTATTTTATTTAATTTACTTTATTTCTTTACTAGCAAATACCCGGTGTACTTTGTTACGCCTCCAAAAGTACTACATATTAAGTTTGACGTATTTGTGTACTGAAACAATTTATTTAAAAAAGCTCGGCCTCAACTCGGACTTAATTAAAAATTAGGGTGTCTCACCAAAAAAAAAAAAAAAAAAAAATATTAAGATTTACATAAGCTGGATCCATTTGAAAATTTTTTGAAAAAAAAATATTTTTTTTATAAATAAAACACATTTTAATCTACTTCAGATTGAAAATAATATTTAAAATTTTTTTTTTTTTGGAAAAAAACCCCAAAAATAGGGGTAATTTCACTACCACCTACATACATAAATCTTAATGTTATTGCGAAATATTTTGATCAATGTCTTGAAAAAAATTACAAATTTTTCTTTTGTATGAAGAGTGATGCACGGTAATGTGCAAATTCTTAAAAAAAATCAAAAACTAAGTGTGCTAGTCTATTGTTCTCCGCAAATGCTTAATTTTATATTATTTTTGCATTTTTGATTTGATTTACTTTGCTTTGTTATCTTATTATATTTCATTTTGGTTAATAGTTTAATTTTCTTTACTTTTATTTGTTATTTTTTATTTTATTTATCATCATACTTTGTTTTATTTGATTACATGATATTTAATTAAATTAAGTTTTACTTAAAATAATTTAATCCTAGTGAAGCAAATTTGATTTAGTTAAATTTAATTTAAATTAGTTTAATTTAATTTAGTTAATTTATGTAAGTTAGTTGAATAATTTAATTAAATATTTCGTATATCTTTATCAGTGCTATTTTGTTTTTCGTTTTTTTTTTACCTATGTGAACACACCATATCGTTATTTTTTGTAATGCTCCTCCTTTTAGCCATTTTCGTTGTAGACACGAACGTGCTGTGCCATCACGGCCGAACAAGCAAGCACATGAGTTCATGTTCGCCTTGTGGGGTTGATAACGCCCGCACACACACACACACACACACACACACATACAGACAAACTGGTTAAGAATACGTAGTGTGGTTTTGGGCACTAAACGATAGTGTTTCATTATGACAATCATTTTGATATGGTTTTTGTTTTTGTTTTTTTTTTCGGCGCGTTCAAGTGCGTTCGACTGTGCAACAGGCGACTGTATCGTCGGCGACTCAGACAGCCAACACTCCAGACACCGATTGTTTGAGTTTAGCACTCAGTACATTGCCGCCGATTGAAGAGGGCGTATCGCAGACGACAAATAACGGAAAATTGACGGCAGAAGGAAAAACAAATTGCCATAAATAGCAAATAATATGCAAAATAAATGCATGAAAATGTATTGTAAATTTTTTTGAAGTGCAGGTTTTGTGTGAAAATCAGTGCTAAATATCAAAGCTTAACATAAAATGATAAATTTTACATAGTTGTAAAAGAGAGTGAAACAATTAAGGAACAAATGGGGAGAAATACGCATTAGTTTATGCTTTCTGCTTGCATTGAAGTCCTTTTTGCATGCACCAGCTGTAGCTGCGCCGAAAAGTATACAATAGTTTGAATACATCCAAACCTACTTACATCTGCAAGCTCGTGAATATATGACTGTGTGTGTAACTTGCGCGACAACCACTTGTGAATATCGAAATGTTATACATACATACATACATATATACATATGCCCATACAGTTCCAGAAAAAAGTAAATTATTATTTTTCAAGTTTTTATGCTAAAACTTGTTCGTTAATTTTTTATCAAAATATAGCCCATTCTTTAACGAAATTAAAAAATTCCCAAAATTTTAGCAAATTTAAAAAAAATTTGAACATTTGGGTATGCAGTGTTGTATACCATTCAATTTTAGTCCAATAAAGTGAAAGTTTTGAGTGGCTAAAAATAACGGTTGATTTTGGCAATCTTTTTTGTTGACGGTCTTGCGCCTTTTTAATCCGAAAGCGTATGAGCAAAATTTATCTTTATATGTAAGATAACGGGTAGTCTTACCCCTTACTAAAACTGGCACATTATTATGCTAAAATTGAGTGTTTGATAAGACTACATAGCCGAAATTGTTTGCAAACATTCTTATTAAAAAGTTGGAAATTTTGATTAAAGTTTATTTAAATTTTTGTGATTTTTTGAAATCTGGACTTATATGATTTTTGTTCTAAAATTAGCTATATTTTGATAAAAAGAGGTTTTAGTGGTGCATAATATGAAAAAAATGCTGTGTCTATACTTTTCCCCGGCACTGTACATATTTCCAAGGTAAATAGCAAGCGCATAGCACAAGTATTCTTAAAAATACTACAACAAACAATTAATATTACCGCGAAAGACAGTGCGAAAAAAGTAATCATACGCAGTGGAGCGTCCAGCACTGGCAACAAAAATAAGTAACTGCAATAGGGGCGAGGTGGTCGTAACTTGCAAAAGCCAGCAGTTAGCAGTAACACTGACACATTTTACCAACAAAAAGAACAGTAACAACAACTTAGATAATTCTCAGCGCACCGGCAGGTTATCAGTCGTAACCCCCCCACCGTTACCATTATCGCTGCCTGCACAGCTGCGGCTGACGCATATTCGCTCTGCAGGAAATGGATTTTCAAAGTCACAACAACACAAGCGGAAATAAGTTTGTCTGTCCCAGCGACAGGCAACTGGCATTGAGAGCAAAGTAAATATATTTTACCATTTTTATACCCACATACACACGTACGTACGTAAGTGTAAACAAATTTGTGCATTTTAAGTCGATATACGCAAGTTTTTAATCGAGTTTTGGAAAAAGTTAGCGACTAGTTCCGATACTGGCGTGTAAGTAAATTTAAAGCATTTAAGGAACGGAAAGAAGCTCCGATTATTTGAATTGACGAGAATACCCAGTGAAGAAATTTGCTACGTAATCAAGTTTTTAAATCTGCAGGGAAAGTCAATTATAGCTTTAAATTAAATTAAATTCGAAAATAGTAAGAATTCGAATTTATAGTTTATAAAGAAAATCGAAACCGTTGGAAATGAATTTTAATTTCTTTACATACATATATATAATCGAAGTTTTTGAACCAAATGTGTTAAAAGTTTAATTTGAGTTCATTGCGGAAGCTTAGTTTCGAATTCACTTCGAAAACTAATTCATAGACATTTTAAAGAGAAATATTTGCCATGAAATAAGACGTTGATATTATTAAGAAATAATATTACGAAATTTGATTTATTTAGAAAATTTAATTTAAAAATTACCGAGAAAGTTCGTGACAAAAAAATACGAACTGGTTATGTAATTTCGTGTTCGTTGTGAAATCTTATTTCGATATATTCAAGACAACTCATTCGGTGGCAATGATGAAACTGAATTCCGAAATGTTTAAAAACCGATTTTAGAGTTTATTGAATTAATCCTAATTAAAGTTAACTCCGAAAAATCTGAGAGTAAAATGCGGAGCTTATATCATGAAATTGATCGAATACGTTAAATATTCAAATTTTAAGTTCATCTGATTCTGAATACAGTTAGAAATAAAATTTCGAACTTACTAGAAAATTTATTATCGAAATTCTTCAAACCGAAAACATTAGAAATAAAATTTCGAATTTAATATGAAATCTATTTTCAGAATCATTTGAAAAGATGCATAATGAAACTCAGTTCTGAAATGTTCAAGAACTGATTTTCGAATACACTGGCACCGAAATCTAATTAATTAGTAAAGTTATCTCCGCAAACTCTAGATCAAATTTTCGGTTCAGTTGAAATAGATCGAAAACGTTAAGTATTTAAATTTTGAGTTCATCTTGAAAATTAAATCCGATACCGCTAGAAATAAAATTTTTAATTTACTAGAAAAGCTATTTTCGAAATCCTAAAATTCGAATTAGATATGAAAGTTATTTTCAGAATATTTAAAAAATTCCTCCAGGGCTTATGACGAAATTTGTTTAGATATATAGTTTCGAGTTTACTACGAAGTTTAATTGAGAAATCGCTTATGTAACTGTAATTCTGAAATGGTTGAACAAGTCGATCGAATATCCCATTCTGTGTACAAAACGAAGCATAAAGATCAGATCGAAAGCTCATGCCTAATTCTAAAGTGGAAGTGATTAAGAAATAAATCAATAAAAATATAAGAAATACATTGGTAATTCATTGAGAAATTTCGCGAAACTTAATGAGTTTTTTTAGAGAATAGACATTAGGGATTTGGTAGTGTATTGTGAGCTTAGGGAAATGATAAATCAGTGGAAGGTTCTTAAATTGATTGATATAATACCTACTCGTATCGTCACTAACATGCGGTGCTATCGTATGTGAAATTTTTTTTTTTATACTTTCAATACCAAGCGCTTGCGTTTGGAGTGTTGTGTCACGTAGGAAAATTTATAAAAGTGCCTTTTACTAAAGTGAGTTTTTGTTTTTGGGATTAAGTAGGGTTAGAAAACGGACAAAAAATATATTTTCTCATTCGTTAATTCGACACGGTGGCAAATTTTGTAAATTTAAGAGTATTGACATTAATTTTTATATCTTTTCGCAATTTTTTCCTTTTAAAACTTTTTTGTTAATTTTTTTAACAAAATATGCCTCATTCTATAACCAAAAACTTATAAGTCCAAATTCCACACTTTGTACAAAAGTAAGGAAGTCTAAAAAAAACTGTACCAAAATTTAAAATTTTTGAATTTAAATAAAATAAAAAAATTTGAGGTATGCAATTTTGTAGCTGTACTCTAGTACGATAAAATGAAAGTTTCAGGTGACTAAAAAGTCGCGTTGATTTTGTTATTTTCTTGCATATGAAAAAATTGTGAACTTTCGCCGTATGTAGGAAAATTCGCAACAACGTCATTAAAACAAATTATCAAAAATCAACCCGAATTTGCACTTCTCTAAAAAAAATTTTCCTAAAAAATTCAGATTAAAAGTTCGAAATTTTGTTGAAACTTTTGTTTTTTGATTTGCTAACTGAATTTTTGAGAATTTGTTACAATGTTTGAAATTTCGAATTATATGGGTTTTTAATAGAATGGAATTTTGATTTTGATAAAAAACGAGTGAAAATTTTTTTAGCATGAAAACCTTGAAGAATAATATAAAAAAAATGTACTGTGCCAATACTTTTTTCCAGTGCTATATTTATGTACACATTTATATTATGTATTTACATCCAAAGCCATAGGTAAAAATGCATTATTATTTCGCAAGTTTTATTTACTGTCCTATGGATAAATATAACAAGGCTATATCTTGCTCACAACAAAAAAAAACGATCAGTAGATTATCTAATGTTGACTAATGAAATAAATACAAATATTTTTTTGCATTGCAGTGTATAAATATTGACTTAAAAATTTCATAACAACCGCAAGGTATAGCTGCTCGCTTGTCAGCGCACAACTGATGCGCATTGTCTATCTGCCTGTCAGCCTGTACTCGTACTCAATCCACTCGATTTCCCATCTCACTTCATTCTTTTATTTTTGCATTTTTCTTCATTTCAATATCATTCACTTTCTCACAAACAATTTGAGTGCGCGCGTATGGTGAGTGTTACCGCGCGTCATTTGTTCATAGCGGCAGCAGCGGCAAACAAAATGGAGACGAGAAGACGAAGAAATGGTGTTATAATGAATATTATGTGTACCAGAGCAGCGCAATGGCTCTCATAATTAAATCAAGTGTCCGATCCACTCGACTACGTGATACCATTACGAGAATTCCATACTTCCCTTGGACTGTATTTGTGTGCTTGTTAAAACAGCTCGCTACTAACGAACGACCCATTCCAGGTTTAATATCACTTTGGTTTTCTCTAAAGTATATAAAAATGTATGTGTGTGTGCATATATCGTAGAAGTTCATACCCAGTAAAAGAGTAGGGATCATCGTTTGAGTAATCCAAGAGTACTCCCTTGCGAGTACGGCATTACTCCAATTTACTGCCAATACTTCAGTTTATATGCATGTAATTTTGTATATTCCCTTTTTCATTGCTTGTTCAATGAGGGCGAGTTATGGAAAAACTCCCTTTCACCTCCAAAACTGTTCAGTGATGTAGTTTTTGGTTAATACCAGACCTCCCAAATTAGTAAAATGAAAGTTTTTTTTTTAATCTTACTTTGCCCCTAAGGCAGTTGTTATGCTGCCAGTCTTGCTTGGCAATCACCATTCAATTGTTGGTGTGAACAGCACGATATGAGAGAATTTTCTAACTCGAACAGCCAGCACGATTTGATGGGTGAACCGAATAGCCAGCACGACAATCTTTCAGGGTGACAGTAAAATATTTTATGAAAAACTTGATCTATCAACAAACACAGCATAACCACTGCTTACCAATCACCGACATTTTTCTGTTTTGATTGTCAATCAAAATTGGTGTCATGACCACGGCCAGGCGAGTAATGAGGCAGTTTAGGAAAATTATCACTCAATCGTCCGAAACGGGCAATTAAAGAGTTGACATAAAAACCGCATAAACGAAAAATTATATATTTGAAAAAGTTAAGACTAGGAAGTTTTAATGGTTTAATTTGCGAACCAACAAACACAATTCGACAATATTCTTTCTGACAATGAACGCAATTTTTTTCTATTCCAAAAGCATGCCAAAGAGAGTACTCATCTATTAAGCGCTTAGGGAAATCTCACTTCAAATTTAACTGGGTATGAAATTTATCACCGCACGCACTCATATAACTGTTCCAAGTATATAAATACATACATACATATTTCTTTACACCCATTTCTCCGTAAATTCATGTCACGACGTTATGCGACTTATCCAAGCAAAAAAAAAAAATAATAATAATAAAACGACGCTTGTTTTAAAGAGCAAAAAAATATTTTATCGTTTTAAAAAAATATGTATTACTTAGTTGTGCTGAACGGACTCGACCTCTCTCACCTCTTCTGTTCCAACAAAGATAATTATGTATATGAGATCACACTTTCGTATGTATGTATCTCCAGATAAATCGCCGAAACTGATTCAAAATGGCACTAAGTATTAAATTAATTTTGCAAATTTCAAAAGAATTGATCAAACGGTTTTCCTTTGGAACTTTGAATGATTTTTCTATAATCTTGAAAGATTTGAATCACGTCTCCTGAGATATTTTGAACAATTATTTTTAACCTATGAAAGGGCACTTCAAAATATAAGAGAGTATGGATAAAATAAATTAGTGAACCCAAAATTGAAAGTGTCAAAAATGGAGTTATCTGTTTCATACTCCCATCAGACTAAACTCAAATTGCTAATTTGTATATTAGACGTCTGGGGACCCCCTTAGCACGAACTCCATTTACGGTTAGTTATATTTTCAAATGTCTCTTGGAGTGCGAATTGTTCAACTCATGAATAATAAATGTAGGATTACAAAGGGTTTCATTTCTGAGATATAAGTGCTAATGAAGTGCCAATATATTTTTGTTTTTTTGTCTGAAGCCGAGCCAAAACCGAACCGAAGTTATAACTTTCATAATTATAAGCACTGTAGATTTGCGGGTTACGTCTTACTGTAAATGAATAACGAATAATAATAATAATAACGAACCAAATTATTGACAATTTTGTACTATTTATTTTTCTAAATTAATTTAATAAAAATATATAGAATTCGTTAACAAATTAAACAAAAAATCAAAACATTTTATTGAAAATTTTAAAATTTTTATTCAGAAAAAATGAGGTCAACAAGTTGGGGCGTTATAATTATGAAAGGGGCGCTATAGTAAAAAAATATGTACATATATATATGTATATGTATTCAAAATGCAAAAAGGCCACAAGCAAAGCAATTGCGTACAAAGCAAATCCACCACAATCTCAATTGACTGACGTTTACTAAACCGTTATATGCCCGCCTTTGTGCAGTTATAATTGTGTTGGCCATCATGTATGTAGATGTATACGTAAATGTTTATGTTTGCTCTGCAATAAGGGGCAGGGGTGGGGCGGTTGGGTGTATGCACCATCGAATTGTCAGTGCCTGCCTAACTGACGCCAACAAACAGCAAACACGATATCATACACTGCAAATGGCATAGCAACACACACACATTAAACCCATCCCCCCAAATCCAAGGCATATCGCATGAATATGCAAGCCACTGTGGCTGTCAATGCACTGCGAATGTGTGAATTGACAAAGGAAAAGCAAATGGAGATGGCATCAAGTGGCTTGAAATGGAGATTGGCGCACAAGTGCAAGGGGTGTGGTGGGGAGTAGCGCCGTTCAGTAATGTGACTATAGTAAAAGAATTTACTCGTATTTTTTTGTTTTGTGTGGATACATACACGTGTATTTCTGTGTTAGTGTGTGTGTTGGGTACTTGCGTTTTGGATAATTGTGAGCGCCTATTAAAAATAGATTAGATTTACGAGCTCATCATAAATGTATGTGCATACGTGTGTGTGTGTGTGTGTGTATACATGCTGCGCGGTTGGTGGCGGTGACTCTCTGGTGCGTCGCATGCTGTGTAATAATGAGTGTGCTAATTAAGCTCTTAGAACTTAATAAAATATGAATTTCTAATCGTTAAAATTACTTTTTATTCGAGGCTCAATGTCAATTGTGGGTCACTAATCTTGAAAACCTAAATGATAGATGGAATAATTTATGGACAATAGTAGGAGGTACACAGCTGGATATTAATGCAGACAGTTTTTGCGAGCATAAGTATCGACCACATTAGCAAAATATGACAAACAATGGAGTTTCGACTATTTTCAAAATTTCTAACTACCCTTTAGAGTGCAAATAAAATTGAAAAGCTCCATAGTTCCTAAATTAAAAATCTGATTGAATCACAGAAGGTAGAGAAAGTCACCCGAAAATTGTAAAAAGCTAATTTCGACAATATTTTTATACTTTTTTCTAGTTCACGAAATTTTCCAATAAAAAAAATTGCATCATGATATTTAATAAAAAAACTGTTATCATTCTACTTGTTTATCAACTATTCATAAAAAAATTAAAAAAAAATATTTTACTTGTAGGTATAAAATCCCTTTGAAAGAAGCTTTCCCCGGAATATTCGTCCGATTTATGTATACATTTAACTTTTAAAACATGTGAAAAAATTTACTTTTATCAGATTGCATTCAACTTTTTGAGAAATCATTTTTATAAAAAAAATTTAAAACATTTCCCTGAATAAGTTTTCTAAAAAACCTCGCCAACAAGTTTTCCAACAATATACTTCTCCACAATTTTTGTTAAAAAAATTCAACAAATTTAATAAAAGTATTTTCTGCAAGCTATTTTTCGTCAACAAATAATTATAATGTGTGAATATTTATACGGTTTAGATACATGGTGACATAATTTGTTTTCTCTCGATTATAGTACACTTTTTCTGGAATCTTTGAAGAACAAAATTTTCTAAAAAATTTTCTTTACAAATTTTTCTTAAACATTTCCCTTACCTGTACAAAAACTGTATGAGAAAAAAAGTTTGGCAACAAAATTTACGCAAATATACTGCGAAAAAAATGCAAAATGTAAGGAATAAAAAAACCTTTTTTAAATAGATAAATGTTGGCAAAATTTTTTGAAAATAATAAATGGAAAAATTCAGTAGGTAAACAGTTACGAAAAACCTTTTTTAGGGAATAAATTGCCAACAAAATTTACGCAAAAATTACTGAGCACAATTTAAATAGGAGTATTTGGTTTATTTTAGAAAAAAAACAATATGTGGAAAATAAAAATCATTTTTTTCAAGCAGGTGAAATATAAAAAGAGGTTGGAAAAAATTTATTATACGAAAATGTTTAACTAAGCATTGGTAAAAAATTGCCCCACTGAAAAAGTGTTTATGAAACCATTTTTGAACATAAATATCGAGGAATTTATTTTCATTTAAATTTAAGTTGAAAATAAAATAACAGCTTTGAATGCAAGACAACTCTCATTTTATACAGCCATTGTAAGATTTTCGATCAAAACAAACAGAAATTCCGCATTTATCAAATTATTCTGCCTCCTTCAAGAATCGGAATAAAATAAAAGTAATTTCCTTTAAGTTTGCAGCAAGACCAGGCGCGTATAGAATCTTAAATTCGCTTACAGTATTTACTCATAATTTTCATGTGCTGCGTGCAAGTAAAATTATACCAGGAATTTTTGAATAAATTTTCATTAAATTTTATACACAAATTTTCTATTATTAAATGAAGAATAAATTTGCCATTTATCATGGAAATAATTTTGTATAACAAATATATTTTCTTTCATCCCCCTCAAATAATTTTGAATAACGAATAGATTGTAATTTTCATTAATCGGTCAAATGGTTTACTATAACTTATTTTATAATGAATAGATTTTCATTCATCATTTATGTATTATAACTTTATTATTAATTGAATGATGAATGAAAATCTATTCGTTATTCAAAATTATTTGAGGGGCGAATAATAACTTATTCGTTATACAAAATTATTTGTATGACGAATGAAAATTTATTTGTCTTTCGAAATTACTTGAATAACGAATGAAATGCATTCTAATTTTTTTCGTCATTCAATTATTCATTTTACTGATAACGTCCAACACTGAATTACGCACACTTAGACAATTTTAAACACTCTTACTCTTCAAGGTATAATTTTTCGCAAATCTCTTCAATGGAAACTTTTGCATCACATTTGCATTTAGATTACATATTTATATACAAATATGTATCTTCTATTAGCTTATTTAAAACCCAACTCTACATCCGCTGCTTGTGCAACCGTTTGCAGTGCAAGCAAGGTTAAATTTCCCCCTCTTTCTCTCTGTCCTCCCTCGTTTTTCACCTGCTTGATAAATGATAGAGTAGTTGCATAAGGTCATTTCAATTTTTAACTTCCATTTCTGTTATTTTGCTGCTTCCGTTTGCCATACTTTTCGCCCCTTGACAACTCAATCGCAGCAGCAGCAGTTTCAGTAGTTGCAAACAGCTGTTACATTTTGTTTTGCTTCACACATACACGTGCGTATATTATTGTACATACAATAAAAGAGATAATACCGCAATAACCTTGATTTTTGTCTGCAACGTTACATACTTTGAGGAGCAGGCATTGCCAAAAGCGAAGCAGCTCAGTATTAACCAACCACCTGGGGAGTGGAGTAGGTACGAGTAGTACATAATTGACTACTGTATGCGGAGTAATGGAAAAGTTCGAGGTTGCCAGCAGCTGTTGTGTTGTCAAGGTGAATGACGGCGGTGTGATGATGCTGATAAAGGTGGTTGGTGTAGCAGTGGGAGTGGAAGTGAGGTAAATAAAAATATTCAACGGACGTGCAACATTAATTACATTCCTTCTACGAATAGCGTTGTTCAATTTTCTTTAAGTACACACGCGTGCGTGATATGAACTAGCGCTTCCGGCCCGGTTGCTTTATTTGTCAAGTGGTTTCGTTGCATGATTTCGCCTTAAATTTATATTGCACATGTTACGAGTATCAATCTTCATTTGGCTTTTATATGTTAAGCTCGGCTAACGTTTTACTTCAGCCTTTGCAAGCTTTTACATTTTATTATAATTAATTTTTCGAAAGTTGATTACTTTTCTGTTAATTAAACCGCACAACATGTTTGCAAAGGTCAAAGGCCAGCGCAGGTACTGCCACTTTGTTTAAATATTAACGAACTTGCGCAAATATGAAAGCAGTTAATCAAAATTCAGTAAAGTTTGCAAATAGCGATATGAAAATATTTAGAGTGACATTTTAATAGGACTATTTATTAGGGTCGCGATATTTTGACAAGTTTTGGCTATTTTTCATCTGTTTGTTTAATATTTATTAATTTTTTTGTAAAATCATAACTCATTTTCTGACAGAAACTATATAGATTCTAATTTCAAAATTTTGTGCAAAAATTTTGAAAATTCTGTAAAGTTTTATCTTCCAAACTTTTTAATCAGAATTTGTAGAAAAAATTCTGGTATGCAGTTTTATACTCCTTTAAATTTTTGTAACTTTATAAAAACTCTATGTATTGAGTTTATTCATTAAATTTTAGTGTAATAATGTGTAACTTTCAATTAGCTAAAAATTTCCGAAAAAAGTTTAAAAATTTGATGATTTTGCTTTCGACGACGAATTTTGTTGAATTTTCTTACTTTTTTTTTAAAAAGTTTGAAATGTGGATTTATACGGTGTTTGATATATAACGAGCTATACTTTAATAAAATAGTTAATAAACATTAAATAAACAAAAGAAGAATATCCAAAACTTGTCAAAATGTCGTGACCCTATTAAATTGTCCGACACTGTATATCTACATATGTAGGTACGCCATTGTTGTATCCCTGCTGGAAAATGTACTACATGGTTCAGTATTAGTCCGGGGAGGGAACCGATTCTCGATATACTTGTTGTTTTTGTAATTGCTGAAGTGGTAGTCAGACCATGGTCGGAAATAAATCCGAGTCGTTCTGATATCGTTGTATGGTGGGACAGTTTCGATTAATTTGATTCAAAAATGGTTGAAAAAGTAAATTTTTCTCAAATTTAATAAATTATTGTCTTTTAATTGGAAAGAAATTTCATCAAATACACTCCAAGGTGGAATTTATTTTTTTAATATATATACATATATTTTTTTAAATCATTAAACCATAAATAATATTTTTTCTGGAGATACATTTCAGTATTTAAGACGCGCACTGTGGGACAGATTTTCAGATTTTAAAGATGGTAAATATGTTTTTGACGTTTATGAAAACGATTCTGATAGTAGAATTGGTAAATTCAAAATTAACGATCCAATATGGCAGTTCCGATATGGCTCCAATTTTTTCATGAAATCGTCATATTCACCAACCTCAAAAGCGTTTTTGCAATCTTTAAAATCTAAAAATTGTCGCAAAGAAAATTATTAATTTTAAAAATTTTCTGACTTTTCATTATATGTCGACAAAAATTAAATATTTATAAATATAGATTTTACTGTGATGGGAACGTTTCTGATCTACTCTAACCTAGGGCTTTCTCAAATGCGCTTTTTAAAACAACGATACGCAGTGGTATTTTCCTTAACAACACAACTTTGAAATGCGCTCTGAACTGGTTCCATTTTGAACGGTTCAGTAGCAATAAACATTTGGTAAGTTAACCGTTAATTTATAGCAGCTGTATCGATAAGTATACAATAGGTACAATTGTGACGTCCGACACGTGGGAAGCGTCCACATGTAGATAATAAGTTTTGAGGTAAAATCAACATTTGCTTACATTTTTTTTTTTAAGGAAAAAGGGAAATAATTAAAAGCCTAAATCCACAAAAATTCAGCAAAAATAGTTTAGTTGATTCAAAAAAGGTGAATTACACTCTTTCTACAAAATTGCTCGTTTTCTAGAGGATATACAAAAGTATTTTTATTTAGATCCTATAATAATAAAATTTGCAGAACATATAAGAAGAAGCAGAACCTGCAAAAGTCAATAGACTTAAAGTCTCTGTTATACTATACAGATTTATTTTTTGTATATACCTTTGCACCTTTCAGTCTGTCCTATCCATCGTTGTGCTTACAAAAATGAAAAAAATACAAAATTGATTAAATTAATTTTGATAAAATTTTAAAATATGTTGAACATACATTACTAAAACTTAAATCGCTTCTCGTACTGAATTGTGTAATCTAATGAACGTCTAACTTTCTTTCACCCACCACCTTTCACCTTTGCTCACTTTCAGAGATTAATTTCGAATTTGAAAAAAAATTGTAGTACAATTGGTCTTAGAAAAAACTAACAAATCCATAACGAACAACAAAAAGGTCATGGGTTGCATACGGAAATATTGTATTGTACATACATACAAACATAGTACATGCGTTTCAAAACGCAAGTAAAAGAAAGCGCAAAAAGGCAGTAGCACAAGAAATCTGTGAGGCGTTTGGTTGCTGTGTAGGTGATAGCTCGAAGGGCCACGTTGATTGCTTGACTTGTCTGCAAAACACTTTTTTCACTCATTTACTAAATGTCAAATAAGCTTCAGTCGTTTATAGGCACAGCCAAAATAAAAAAAAAGCCGCACCAGGGTGACAAAATATCTTTTCTCGTTTTGAGACCTGACCTGTCTAAGTGTGGAATTAGCAATATGGCTGGAAATTTCGTCTTCCCAGGGGGAGTATTTGCTATCTGGTGATCTCAGCCGTTATAAAAATTAACAAATCATGATGAAACGGTATTATTAATTGTAGTAATTCCCTCAACGATATCGATTATAAAACCCATTCTGTTGACGATATTTATAACGGGATAATATCGATGACAATAGAGGTACCAATAATTTGTAATAATTTTTTTAGTCTGGTTATGTTTACATCAAAAGTAATTTCTAGAGCTCAATTCCAGCCATATTTTTTATTGAAAAAAAAAACCAACAACAATCAAGCGGTAGAAGTTATAACTGCCATTTCACACCTCTTCATCAGACCACTTCTTTATAGACTTTCGCAAGTCTCGAACCCACGACTTTTCGACACGCAAGGCAACCACGCTATCACAAATATACCAAGCTAAGCCGCACAAACTGTTGTTGCTTTTACCCCTTTCTATTTCTAAAGACAATTCGAGTAATGCAGCCTGCCATGATTACGTCAATGTAATGGTTGTTGTTGGTCATAACAAATCTATTTTTTATTATTATTAAAATTTGTTATGCTTAGTATTTCATCCGCCTCGCTCGATTATTTTCCACTCCACCTTCGTAAGCATGAAATAACAGTAATAACCATGTTGCCAAGCAAAAATCAAAGTAAAATCGTTGTAGCCCATTGGCGATACAAAGTAAAATAATCAGAAAAAAATATAAAACATAAAATACATAGCAGGAAAAAATATATTTCCCCATTAAAGGGGATAACTGACAAGAAAGAAAAAAGATAGCGAAAAGTACTAAATAAACTTCGCAAAGTAGCAAATTACCAAGCAAAGTAAATAAAAGAGATTTCAGAAGTTATTTTCTTCTCTTATTCATTTTTTCATTACTTTCATCCCATGTTGTTTTTATAGACAGCAAGTAAAGTAATCTGACAAGTAAGAAATTGAAATAAAGCACTAAAAGGTGCAAAAATAAAATGGGCATAAAATAAAGTGCACACAATCAAAGTGGTGAGCTGTAGTAGGTTGGTTATCGGCATTAAGTTTGCTTTTTTATTCACTGTGTGTTTACTGAGCGCACGGTTTCAGTGAGTAAATATATATTTGCTTGTTTGTGGTATATAAACGAATCAGTGTTTTGCTAATGAATTGTTAAAAAATAGAGGACACTCGAGGACAGTAAAAAATCCTGTTGTGCAGTGATTAAAAATAAAAATTATAGTTCAGTTAATAAAATGCACAAAATTATAAAAACTAAAACACAAACACAAATTTTTTCAATGTATTCCGAACAGTGGTTAATATAGAAAAAATAATTTGAAGACAGAGGTACCCGTATAAGCCTTGCAATAAACCTTCTTAGAATGGCATTGAAGAATTTGGATAAATGGTTCCTTATATCTAAATATAATTTTCCCATATTTATAGGATATATTGAAAACAATCTTCGGTGGAAAATTGTTAAATCTTTTTGTTTACTTTCCTGTAAATTTTCAATTTTGAGCTTCACTATATATAGTATTTTCATGTTATCTATGGTTTTTGTTACGAAAACTTCATTATACGATGTTTCGTTGGTGTTGAAGAGCTATTGTATTTTGTTTTAAAATTAATTACGAATTCCGTAAATACTGATAATTGCGTTGAACGGCTATGATTTCCTAAACATACATTGCGTATACGTAACTCTTTCTTTGCAAGCACACACAGACACTGCGTATACGCAACCAATTTTTAAGTGATTGTGGACCTTAGATACTGCGCATAGAATTATGCCGCGAAATTTTGTTTAAGACAATTGTCATTATTCTTATCGGAATAGGGTTGTAAAACTGTGTTATAAATTAAACGAAATTTTCACTCTGTCATAAATGTATTTTTCCCCTAAAACGGAGTTTTAAATTTAAAGTGAGGTGAACGAGGTTTAAAAATTTTTAAATCGAGTTATAAGTTTTTGTTTCATTCTCTATTTCGTGCATATTTTATGGCGCTCTATTTTACATATCTATAAGTTACAGTCAGTTGCTACAGAGCGAACTTATTAAAATAGTGATATTTCTTTCTAGTGCTGAGCAAAATTTTTCATTTTCATTTTCAGTCTACGTACAGCTAAGGCTTCGATATAAATGGAATTTGAAACACTAATGAATCCGCTAGGTGGCGCAAAAGTCAATATACTAATACTTAGCTGCATTTTTGTACCGATTGACCTGATACTTAGTTATTTAAATATATCACCTATCTAGAGATAAATTACATCAAAATTTGGCGCGGAGTGGTAATGATATTTTTACTTTTTATGGTGGGACTTTGATGTTTAGAATATAAACTCTTTGAGTGAAAATAAAAAACAAAATATTTTTATAAATAAAAAATATTGCCATAAAATAATATTTCTAAACAATTAAAAAACAAATATTATGGCCAAAAAAGGGAGTTTAATTTTTCCTAAAAGGTGCAGATGTTCGATATTTGATTATTTACAAAAGGAAATTTGACAGCGCAGGACATAAAATCGTTTCAAAATACATCAGTCTGCACAAATTCAACCTGCAGAAAAGCATTAGAGAAAAAATTTTGTGAGATTGAAAATTTTGAAAAGTAGGCGTGACACATTAGAGGAAGTTACCACATCTTCGAATTTAGCTTATCACACTCTGTTGAATTTATTACATACTATACATTTGTCTACGCTAAAAACAATTTTGAAAATTTAGAATTTAGAAAAATTCTACAATTTGGAAAAATTGCAACAAAAATAAAATTCGATATTGTAATAACTCATCTAGAAAATACGCTCGCATTTGGCAGGAATCATTAATTTACGGATTACATTTGAATTCATTAATTGCGAAAATTATTGTTAATTCCATAACACTAACCTAAGCATGAAAACAAATTCTATTCCAAATTAAAATCTAGCCAAAAACCACTAAAAACTTGAGCGCATTTAACTAAATATATATTTATGTATATAGTAGACATACCACATGGCTGATTTTCAAAAAAATTTCAAATGTAATTTTAGGATAAAAAGATCGATATGGAAATATATTTTAGGGATTTTCGATTATAGATATTATTTTGTTGTTTTCATACAGTCTTTAATAATTAGATATGAACCGAGTTTTATCTAATCAAAGCATATAAAATCGAATGTGTGTAAGATTAATTTCAACTCCTTAACAAAATCGTTTCGCACATTTCCACTACGAAAGCACTGTTTAAGTAAATAAGTAACAAAATGCCAGCCATACTTAGTTTACTCATATAAATTTGAATTCAAATCAGATTGCCAGATTCCTTTTTCCAGAGCAACTGAGAGTTGTTTTTTAACACCCTGCAAATCTTAGCTACTAAATAAATATTTGCTGTTACTCCTTAACTACTTGTGTTATATTTTCTTTCTTTTCATCAAATATACGTTCCTTTTTTATACCGCTTTCTTTGGCAAACTTGTTTATTTCCTTTTTCTTAGCTAGAACATCTAAAGTACTGCCACTCACTGGCGCATTTCATTGAGTACGATGCTAGAAGTGGCTGTAGCAACGAAAAGTAAAGTTACAAAGTAGTAGGACATGTCGGCAATCTACATATATTGCCTGCGGTAGCAAGTACCGAAAAAAGGAATTGAATACGAAGAAATGCTGAAAACGTGTTCGCACTCATTGCTGTTTCTATTCACATAACAAATTCAATGACCCACAAATAAGGGGGGAAAAACCAAAAGCAGTGAAACCAGCATAGACACAATAACCACTTACTTGCATGTTGTACGTAAGTTACATATTCAGTCATGCGGGATTTATACACGTGATGAAGGTACGGCACACAGTGGAATGAGTGCGGTCAAAAATTGTAAAAATGAAGTTTGGAAATTGAGAAAAATTTTAATGTTTACCATTTTTAATCACTAGGCAACCTCCCCTCAAAATATTTTGAAAATGAAGCTTTATTAAACCTCTTTACCTTGATATCAATACGAGAATTGCCTTTTATATTTTGGGCATTCGCAACACTACATGTGATTAGCTGTAATTGGATATTTTCATCGTAAAGTTTGGTATTTTTTGGCATAAACCCGCATATAAGGTTTTCACTTACGAGTTTTATTTGTGTTTATTTATAGTGAGTTTAAAAATTCATATTGCCTAAAAATAGAATTAACCCGTGAACATTTTCGTGCGATGATTTACTACGATTTTCGACGTGGATTATCGAGACAGGAGTGCATCAATCAACTTACTTCTACTTTTGGTGTTGAATCACCACATTTAGCCACTGTGAAATGATGGTACAACGAGTTTCTACGTGGCCGCCAATCTTTGCAGGACGAATTTCGTGAAGGTCGTCCAAAAACGGTGGTTGTGCCAGAAACAGTCGATGCTGTGCGTCAATTGATAATACAAGATCGTCATGTGACATATCGCGAGATAGAGGCATCCTTGGCCATTAGTGTGACCAACATACATTCAATATTGCAAGAACATTTGGTCGTAAAGAAGATTTGTTCTCGTTGGATACCGTAATTTGACAATTGCCCAAAAAAGGACTCGTGTCGAATGGTGTAAAGAAATGTTGAAGAAATTTAGCCGCGGTGGATCAAAGCACGTCTATGACATCGTGACAGGTGACGAATCTTGGATCTATGCATATGAGCCGGAAACAAAGCAGCAATCGACTGTATGGGTGTTCCAAGACGAGCCTAATCCAACAAAAGTTGTTCGCGCAAGAAGCACCTCAAAGCAAATGGGTCGCCTGTTTTTTCGGAAAATCTGGTCATGTCGCAACTGTTCTACTAGATAAACTTAAAACGGTCAATTCTGAGTGGTATACAACCGTTTGTTTGCCAAAAGTAAGTAAGGAAAACCAACCGCCGAAGACAAATCATTCTTCACCAAGACAATGCGAGCTCTCACGTATCGATTCACACAAGAGAGTTTTTGAGGACTCAAAAGGTCGAATTGATGGGTCATCCGTCTTACAGCCCTGATTTGGCACCTAATGAAGGAGCTGTAGAAGCCTTCAAACAGCTCGTTTTAGAGGTATCCTCTTCTGAGTGGCAAAAGTGCTTTGAAAATTGGTTCAAGCGAATGCAGCAGTGTATTAACTTGGATGGAGAACATTTTGAAAAACAATAAAACTATTTTCCTTAATATTTGACTGTGTTTTCATTATTAGGCGCAAAATATAAAAGGCAACCCCCGTATTGCAATATTTGAGAGAAATCAATCATTGTTTTAATTGAATTTAAACTTTTAAACAGCTGACAACTCCTTCAAAAAAATATATGTTATGGTAACCCATATAACAGACTATATATGTACATATATAAGTATGTGCAAATCGAATCGAAATCTGTCCAGTCCTCATATAGCAATATATATGTGATTTAACTTACTTATTTAATTGACTATACCTTTTTTAGCAGGTAATATATACCCTATATGTTAAGCTATAGCTAGTTATGTGCCAAATTTTATAAAAATCCATTCAGCAGTTTGGACCATACGCACACACAGATGCCCTGACAAACTTTCACATTTATAGTATTAATAGGAATGTTAGTTACATATAATGTTTTATTCTGGTTAATATTGAAATAATATTATATTGTAAAAAAAAAATAATATAAAATTTTCAACACGTATTTTTAAAATGCACTCGAGTATTGCAGTGATAGGCAAATTTGATTATACAAAATTTGTTTTAGAGGTAAATAGCTGCGGCGATTTCAATTACATTATCAAAGCAGGTTAGTTTATCAAGTTTTATCGGTAGAGCATTTTTATATAAACGTGGTGGGAGGGCGTGGCATAGTTCTAACTTTAAAAATTTTCAGGTATGCTAAACGAGTATTCAAGTTTTTTTTGTAAATGGACTTAATATGGTATACAAAACCTTGGTTTCTAGTTACCAGTGCTATAGGAGTTAGGCGTGTCCTTCCTCCGATTTTGCTCAAACTTTAAATTTTTCTTAATATACATATGTACTTATACCTCTAAATATTCTGTGCAAAATTGATTACTGATTTGCGATCACTACTTTCACTTTTGGCCACACACTATATGGGGACGTTACACTGTGCGACAGAATGAACGACAAAGTGAGTGTACGTAAAGTTAAAAGGGGAACATATATATGCCATTAACCTCAGCAATACATGCACGCGCGAATTAGTATGTATTTATATGAACTCACACATAGTATACATACATACATACAACATACTAAATGACTTTACGTTTGGCCTTACCTGCGGTTTGTCGTTGACTCTGGGGTATTTTATTCAGCGTTTGTGAGTAGGTTTTACAAATCATGTTCGTGCGATAAAGAAGTGAATGAAAACGTCAAACAAACAAGTAAACAAAGTAGGACTTAGCCTCGTCATCTTTAGTTAAGTTGAGTCATGCAGCTGATATTATACGTGCGAGGTTTGTTTAATAAGTGTGAGTGGTGAGTGGTGAGTGGTGAAAATGACAGTGGCTGAACAGATAAGGGGTTGTGGTTTAATAAAAAACTATAGTATTACCTTCCTGTAAATATTTTTTAATGGCATTAGTGGAACGGTATAAATGGTATGCAAGCATATGTAATTATTTTTCATGAATATATTCCCATGCATTTAGCTATACTCTTATACATTTAGTTTAATCTATTTTGACAAATATGTTTATACATATGTCTGCTGTAGCAGTGTGTGTGGGTGTGGATGTTTTGGAATTGCTTATTCACATTTATCATTTGCTACTTACCGTGAACTTGATACATGAACTGTGTATGTGATAGGAAGCACAGAAATTGCATAGCAACTTGTTTGCTGCATTCTTTTATTCCTTCCTCCTACGAATGACGATTACCTTGAATGCGAGTTCGTCGAATTTCTAAGCACCACTAAACGTATACGCAACCTCGTTAGCAGTACGCATGGTATGATAAGCGACAAGCAATGGTCATGGTCGAAGAAATACATACGTTCGGGTTGTCAATTGATATTCTATATAAGTTTAGTAATTTTTAAAAAGTAGTTTTTGTTAAGGTAATATGAGAAAATGCTATGGCATTGAAGTATACGAGTGTTATGAAAGGAATTTTAGTAGCACCAACTGTACACTACGAATCAAAACTGCGCAGATTTTCTACTACTTTTCTGGGGAGTTTTAATATGTGTGTACTGGTTTTGAAAGCTTAAGCGAACTGAAACACACACATATGTACAAATATTGATGTCAAAAACTAGTTTTTGAGAAATGCTTTATGTTGTAGACAGCTCCCGATTGGAAGGGAGGGATTTTTGGAATCATATTCGCATTTCAATTTTAATATAAGAGCAAATATTTAGAAAGAGTATGTACATAGCTATGGCTTGGGTTAAAATAAGCCGTGGGGGTTTTTACTCTCACTAAAATGTTGAAAGTTGTGTGCGACTGAGGGTGTGAGTATGTTTGTTACATTTTCAGGCCCAAATTATTAAATGGATTTTTATCAAATTTGGCACATAAGTAGCTTATAATATTTATTAACACATAGGGTTGTGATCTGTTAAAAAAGTTATGGCCAATTAAATAAATAAGCTAAATTACTATACGACGACTGGACTGATTTGGATAAGATTTAACACATAGTTATATTATATAGGTTACAATGGCATCAATTTTAACCCGTTTAAAATGTTAAATTCACTTAAAGCAATGAGTGTAATCAAATATGATAATATGTGTATCAAAGGGAGGGGGATTAATAAACCTTCATTTACAAAATATTTTCAGAGAAGATTACCATTTGTTTAAAGATAAGTTACGTCTAATTATTAAAATATTACAGCGTGTGGAACCAAAGGAACTAGGCTTAAGAAAACTTAATTATGAAAATGTGTTTAAAGGGTGTTGTCACCTATTTAAAAATATTTAATTAAGAGTATTCTGTAGGGGATTGAAACCTTATAAAGAACGGTTATTCAATTTGATCGGTAAGGTTACTGAAATTCTACTATACTGATGTCCAATGAAAAAAATTTAAGGAAGCCATATTAGAGAAATATATTTGGAGAGTGCCACCTGTTTAAAAAGTTTAAAAATCAACTAAATTTATAGATAAATAAAGCTTACAATACTGGTTTTGAACTAATAGAATTATAGGAAAACTTATTCCCGAAAGTATTTTGAGAGGTTGCGAATTATTTGAAAATTAAATACAATTAATTTTTTTTAATAATCTAAATAAAATCAGGATAGCTCGCGTTTAATTATATTTACTTAAAAGTTATTTGAAAGCAGTTCATAAAAGAGTTGCCACTTTATTTGCTTAATTGGCGCTATAACCGCTTTAAGCAATTTTGGCCAAACTTCTCCTACAATTTGTGGGGTGCGTCTTGATGTTGTAACACAAATCAAAATAAAAAAAATGTAGTTGAATTTAATGGTTATGAAAAAAAAGTTTCACTGAACCCGAATGGCAGTTTACGCAGTTGACAATGACAAAAAGTTTCAGCAATTATGAAATAGTGATCGATTTTTTATATGTAGATAATAAAAAAATGAAAACAAAAATAAATTTAATATTACTTTGGTGAAATTATATATTTCCTTTTCTGTTACATTAGAATTCATAAAATTCAACCGAATGCAGTGCGAGTGAAGCAGCGTATATAATAAATAAATTATACACAAGTTTTATGAAATATTTTAATATGGGTGTCAATCGGTTAGCTTTTATGAGTAGAAGGTTTATAGTCAGCCAAGCCACTCAATCGAAAAACTTTCCACTTAACTTTCAGTTGAGAACTGTCAAAATCGGCAAAACCAAAGTAGCGGTACCTCCTGTATGCAGCCAACCATGTATTGGAACGTTATTTGTTATGGGCGATTCGACTGAACTATTGAGTGATCAGAAGTTTTTCTTAAATGGATTCATTAATAATAATTAGTACTACAATTGAATATTACTTGCTTACTTAAAAATTCTTTAAATACATTCAATTAAATGTAGCTTTCATTTTTCCTTTTTCTCTACAGATTACGTGCTGGCTGGAGCAGTTCGAAAAGCAACGAACCGCTACGCGCCGACGAACAGGCCGCGATCATCTCCGTTATACGCCGTAATGAGGAGATTGAAGTTGCTGAACGCCAGCGTGTCGGGCGCCTTGTCGAACGCGTGGAGAAAATCAGACAGCGTGCGGTGGAGGGCGGCCCCAACTGTTGTCGTCTCTGTGGCGACACTTTTGGCCTGTTGCGTTCGACGCGCATCATTTGCGAGGATTGCAAGAAATCGGTGTGCACCAAATGTAGCGTCGACATCAATATACGTTACCACACCACTGATCGTACGCGCGAAATTTGGTTGTGTCGCATTTGTTCGGAAACGCGCGAAATGTGGAAGAAATCAGGCGCGTGGTTTTTTAAAGGACTCCCCAATTATGACACACCAAGCAGCACTAGTTCAACGCCCACACATCAGAGTGCTAGTGGCGGCGCCGTGTCTGATGTGTTACTGCCGCCACGTGGCGCACAAAGTTGTAACAGTACACCCACGCGAATTGTGCGCGTAAAGAAACTGACAATACATGTTAACGACAGCAGCAGTTCGGAAGATGACGTCGATGGTTGCGGTAGTGGTGGTGGCTACGTTGCGGATGGCGCCATAGGCACTGTGTGCACTGCAACGTCATCGACAATAGCAAGCGCATCCAACAGAAATATCGTCAATGCTGATGTGTCACCACCGTCGACGCGCATACAGCGTGAGGATAGCTTTCGTCTACGTACTTTCGGTTCGATACGCAGCTTTATTGACAGCGGTGAGCGCAAACTTTCCAATTCCTTCTTCGCCAATCGCCAAGCAGCCAAAACAGACTACAGTCAATCGGATTATGACACCATATCAACTGCATCGACTGTCACTTCGGCGAACAATAGACGAGAGAGCAACTGCAATTATACACGCCGCAGTTCCGTTTCCTCGTCATGGTCGATAAGTGGCGAGAGTTCGTCGGGTACCTCGATAGCAATGAGCAGTCAGGTGCACAGTCACAATCAGGTGAATTTGCATTGTCGTGAATTGCTTGGTTGGCTAGAGGTTGCTGTTAGCTATCGTGAGAGCGCTCACAGTTTAGACTGCACTATGGTAAGGGCGCGCGATTTGCCCGCTATGGATGCGGCTGGTTTGACCGACCCCTTTTGTAAAGTGAACATTGTAACACCCGAAGGCGTTAGCAAATATACACGCTGGTCGCGCACCAAAACAGTACACAAGACACGCAATCCGGAATTCAATGAAACGTTGCAATTTGTTGGTATTGAGCCAGATGAGTTGCCTAGCTCATCGTTATATGTAGCGATCTTCGATGACGACAAATATGGCTATGACTATTTGGGAGGTGCTAAAATTGCGCTAGCGGCAGTGAGTTGTGAATTAATAATAGCCAATATTTTTTTTTATAATATTTATTTTAACATTTTATAGGTGCACAGTAGTAATCAGTACCGAATTTCAGTGCCGCTGGCTGGTGAGGATCAATATAGTAATGAGGCAGAAATGTCACAGTCATGGCCGCAAGGAAAAATTTTAATTTCACTCTGCTATAATACTAAGCGCCGAGCATTGGTAGTAAATGTGAAGCAGTGCATAAATTTGCTGCCAATGGACAACAATGGCAGCTCGGATCCGTTTGTTAAGCTGTAAGTGGAAGTCACTTTCAAATGGTCAGAGCGACAAGGTTAAACCCGTTCGCCAACACTGTCACTTTGTAATATTTCAATCGATTTTATTTATTTATTAGTTTTTGAACCATAAAACACCCAGTTTATTACACTTTTTACAACAACTTTACTTTTCAATTACTGGAAGATATTTCACGTGTCAGTTTGAGGTTTGTTTAATGCGACATTTGGCGGCAGTTATGGCTGCAGTTTGACAGGTTCATTTAATGCTCAAAATATAGGCGGTAATGTTTTAAATTTTATTAATCTGTAATACCTTGGTTGTAGAAAACTAGTAGAGCTCACATTTAGTGCAGTGAATACAGTTTTTGTAACTTTATTTCATACTAACCGGGTATTTGGCGTACTTTGTGACGCCCCTAAAACGTTACAATATTTATTATAATTCGAAAAATACTATGATTTACGTGAGCTGGGTCAATTTAAAAATGCCCCCAAAAATGGAGTTTATTATAAATAAAAATACATTTTTAAATTTAAAAACAAAAACCACTTGAGATGATAAAAAATTTTAAGCTAAAAGGTCTGTTTAAAAAGAGATTTGCAAAAATAGTTTCCGACGTAAATGGGTTTATTCCCAAAGAAATGAAAATTAAATACCTTCCACTGATATATTATAAATCTAAATCGGTCCAACTTGGTCAAACTTTAAAGATTAAACTGTTTTATGATCTGACATGAGTTTTTTTTTAAATAAAAATATTAAGAAAAACAATTTTTAATTTTACAAAAAATTACAGCAATTGGGGCAATTTCAAATCTGTACAGCTCACCTAAATCTGACTATTATTGCGAAAAATTTTGCTAGATCCTCTAAAATTTAATAAGTTTTATAATTCCGTTGAGAAAACAGGGCCGATTTTTTCGTATACATTACATATTCTTCACAAAATTATGAAAATAAGTGTGCCACTCTATAGCTTTTCGCAAATTTTTCATTTCAAAATTTGAAAAAAAAAATAATTATTAAAATCAGCCCATTACTTTGAGAGCCAAATCGTTATAAAGATTCTTCATATAATCAATTATAAATAATAAGTATAGGGGGCAGGCACCATTTGACTTTTGCATCTCCATTTTTTTCATAATTTTTTAATCAAAATTTTTTTTTTATTCGGTCGTTTTCGAGATATTGATTTTTGAAAAGAAACGTTAATTTTTCAAATGCCCATAACTTTGTGAAAATTGGAACGAGTTGTTTTTTTAATTTTTGCTTTTCAAAACTTATTTTGAATATATGTAAAACTGAAAAAAATTTAAATTGCTATCCTTTGATGGGACTAGGCTAAACAAATTGCAAAAAGAAAAATGTTTCAAGATTAACATTTTGTATTAAACATTTTTAAATTTTAGGGAAATACACCTTTTTTCAATTTTTTATTTCAAAAAAGCTTCGAAAATAAGAATTTCAAAAAAAATTTGCAAATCGGCATATCTTTCGCAAAGTTGTGAGCAATTAAACAAATCAACTTTTTTTTCCAAAAATTTATATTTCGAGAACGGCTGCACTAAAAAAAATGTAAAAAAATCAGAGATACCTTTCTTAATCCGTACTATAACATAAAAAAGATGCGAAATCCAAATGGTGTGCGATTTGACGCGGACTGTCCCATAGATATGTATCTGCATATGTACACACATTTGTATATTAGCTTAGGTATAGCCCATTTTGAAATCATACATACATATCGCCTGCCAAGCTATCTGTGTCACAAAAACTTGTTTTAATTTACAAATAAACTCAATAACTGTGCTAATGAGTGAATTTTCACATTTTCTACATCATTCTACACAAATTTAATTCACACTACGCTAATTGTTGTTTCGCTCTCTTTTGAATTTAAGTAACTGTTTTCTTCTTCCTCTTCTTTCAGACAACTGAAACCTGATTCACATAAAAATAAAAAATATAAAACTGGCGTCAAATGGCGTACATTGAATCCGATATATCGCGAAGAGTTCTATTTCGAATCGAGTCCACAGGATTTGAATAAACAAACTTTAATTATTACAGTTTGGGATAAGGACATTGGCAAAAGTAATGACTTTTTGGGCAGTTTGGTAATTGGCTACAATAGTAAGGGTGAGCGCTTACAACAGTGGCTGGATTGCATAAAATTGCCCGATCATTTCCATGAGAAATGGCATTGTTTATCAGGCGAAGACCCTACGCATTAGTGGGTCGAAACATAATATGAAAGTCACAAAAAGATAAATTTTTCCAGTCTAAAAATTAAAACTCCAACAAATTTGTATACATAAAAAAATACCTGAAATATATGTATATTATGAGTGCGTAAAAATTAAAAAAAAACAACATGTATATGTACAGTGTGTGGCTATTCGCCCGGCGCATTTACATTTAAAACCATAGATAAATATGTACATGTAGTTATGTACATACATACATGTTATACTATTTATATGTAAACCACCCACAGAAATTGTTGCCAAAAATTTAAATAAGTATTCTTATTTATTTCATTATACAAGCTGATGTGCATAAATATATAAATAAGTTATTTTCAGCAGCTAAAGTGCAGATAAATTAATCTACACCATCACTGTATGAGACTAACTATTAACTACGAGTATCATCATCATCGTCATCAACACCAACCCTTTCATTCGATATTTATTACCCCTATTCTGATACATTGTAATGCAAAGCATGCACTATAAATTGTTTTAAGTGTCCTTAAATGGGTTAAATAAGCATCAATCAAAAGACACATACAAAAAAAAAAATAAAAATAAAAATAAAAACGATCCCAGCAAACATTTTGTATCGCGGAAAATTTTTTTTTTCCTAACTATAATTTCCATTGCGGAGAAGTGTTCACTCCAGGGACCGCAATCATTATGAGTTCTGTCGAAAATATTTATATGAAATCAATTTTTTTAAGATTCCAAACAATCAATAATAATAATACTTTTTTGATTTTTAATTTTTTTTCCCCCAGAAGTAAAAATTATGTATCGAGCTGCAATTTTTTGAAAAAAGAAAACTAATTTTTCAAATGCCATTTTGTGAATCGTTAGTTGTTGATTAAAAATATTAATTTTTTATTAGTTTTATTTTTTTGAGTAAAACTGATAAATGATAATTTTTTCATCAAAAGTAATCAATATTTTTTGAGTTATTATTATTGTTTGATCGAAAGTAAAACTAAGTTCTTGAGCAGTACCTATTATAACTATCAGTAATTAAAATTAATTTTTGTGTTTTAATTTTTTGCGAGAACGAAAAACTCAAAACGCTACATTGCCATTCTAATAATTGTTTTTTTTTATATGCTCTAGTACTGAGTTTTACTTTGGATCAAAAAAAATTGTGCACAAAAACGCAAAAAATTATTATTATTGGTAATAAAAAAACAGAACAATTAACAAAAAGTTCATTATTTCAGAGCGAAAACATAACACTCGAAAAACAAGTTTTGTATATGATCAAAAAAACATAAGTAGATATTTGATTATTTTCTGAGTGATTAATAAAAATCTAAAAGTAATTATTGATTCTAATTTTTAGCGATATCGCTTAAGCATTTTTAAATCGTAACAGATTCATGCAAGGTATGAAGACATATACTATAGATATGTTCTCCAGTAATTAGAAGCTTTTGATTTTTTTTCATTGAAAATTTGTAACCCATTATTTTTTTCGGTCCCTGGTTTTTTCTAATCGCAGAAGAGTTATGCCCACCGAAATACGAATCTTCCATAAGTTTTACAAACGATTTTTGATATGAGTCTTTCACGACTCTACTAGTAAATATAAATAAACCTAAGATTTTCTTTGAATAATGGCGAATTCAGTGCTTGGATGATTGATAAAACACAAAATATTTTTTCAATTAGTTTCTTCATTGAATTGAGGCAATGACCGCCAAAAGCACCTTTCGAAGTTTCGCGGCTACATCGCTTTGAGTTATACTCTTCCAATTAATTATCTACCAAATGTTTGGCTGGGATTGAACAAATGAAAATCAAAACAACTGCTATGTGTGTGGGTATGTTGAATGCATTAGATATTTTGTTTTTGTTTAGTATAAATAACGAAGGTGAAATAAAATATAGGAACTATGGGTATTGCAAAATTGTGTGTTTCTATTTCTAGACTATAATAATAGGTAGCAAAATAATAATATACCACTTACAGCGGCACGTTTTTGTTATACTTGAGATATGGTAAATGAGTTCCCCTTAGCTTTAGCTGGAGATGTGTTATTCTAGCGGCACGCTTAATAAGTTTGCCTTTGTTGTTATTACATTAGGTTAGGTTAAGTAGATGTGGTAGCCCCCTCAAACGACTCACTTAGACATATAGTAGAATAGTCCATTGAGATATCACTTATTATTTGAACGGTAACGCACACTGTAACCGAAATGTTAATAGAACCAACCTGAGAGCTCGTCCGGTGCGTTAATGAAGTAAGGGTTTAGGTAATTTAACCTCATTCTCACATAACGAGGATACTGAGTAGAATATAAGAGGATGACGTTATATAAAGCCTAATTCCTATCGGCTAACGCCCGATTGGAACTCCTACGAGAATCGAGAGTTGTCGCTTTGTTAGGCGTCCGGAGCTCATTTGAACGCCAATACACTGCAGTAGTTTGGAAGCCAAAATTGTTGGCTGACGGAGAGCTCCTTCCAGAAAATATCCCCTTCAACTCGTCCGTTCATAAAAAAGTTCATCGATCCTCCGTCTCAATCGCTTTATTACAAGCTAAGGTGAATTTCTAACCCAAGTTATCAACAGAGATTTCCGAAAGGAGCAGATTCTACTGAGTTTATTTCGAGAAAAATTCCTACAGTAAGGATCCCAATTTGTAATCCTCAGGATCCTTTAAAGAAGATATTGAGCATGGGGTTCGTTCAGAGAGAATTGAATATAAAAAGCAACCTTCAGTCTTGTCGAATAGCCTACTGATGCGGATGACGGACCCCGCTATCGAGAGACATCATCAGTCTCCAACTTAAGGGAGTTCATCTCCATGCACGTGAGGCTTCCTCCTGCGGATCCGTAGACTTCCGGCTCTACAGACTTGAGGGCGGGCTACCCTTTCAAAGCCAAAGATTATGACTTCGTGCTACTCAGCAAGTGGGCCGAGGGACTTTGCAATAAGCAGAACCAGTGGTTGCCAATATGGTTCCTCGGTCTAGGAGAAAAAGGCTCAAAAGGGAGCCAGGGACGGGCTCGGTGGTAGGGCACGACTTTTAGCTCAAACTTACTGTAATATCTATTAACTCGGTTAAAGTATTTTTTTAGGCATGCAATCAAATGCAAATATTTTGTAATAATTTATATTCAAGTGTTCAAAAATCTATAGGAACAACAAGCAGTGCCGAAGTATATACATACATACATATGTATCTAGGTAAGAGTATACGTTTGAAAAAATAGACAAAGTCCCAAAGCTGTGCATACAATGAGATATAGATATGTGTGAATGTATGGATCCGCGCAGCCGTTAATTTTATTTGTTTTGAGTTGCTGCTTGGGGCTTTTCTATTTGCATATTCCACGCTTTGTTTACTAACAAAAACTGTGCCTTGGCTAACACAATTCGTGTATTTACTGTTGTTGTTTCGAAGCAAATAAATAACAAAACAAGGTGTCGGCTAAAAAATTAAAAAAAAACAGCAACAAACAAGCCATAAAATAAAATATCTACAGTTGTTAGTAGTTTATTAAATAAAACGAATGAGAATTGTGTGGAATACTTAAATATGGCCATGACTTTGTATTATTTAGGGAAGTGAAATTGGTTTACATAGTAAGAATGCAAATATGTATATTTAAGGCGATATCTTACATTTTCGTTGATTTGTAAAATAATATGAATTGAATGAAATAATAGTACATATAATAATTTGTGTATTGTATTAGGGAGGATATATTAGAAATCTGCTGCAGCCGTTTCTTCATGGCATAACGCTCCTCTTTTATCGACATTTTTTTTTTATACTCGCATTAAACCAAATAAAACTGCTACCTGGCACTTTCTGATCGAATTATAGTGCCCTCAGAATAGTTACTTTTGAAATGACGTCACGCTTCGATGTAGTAAACAAATCGCCCCATTTTGATGATGACTTCCGCCACGCAAAGTACTCATTCTGTCGCTGCTATTATACCCAACCCCTCCTCGACGCATTGAACGGGAGAGACTGTTATTGCGTTCCTAATGTCACTCAAAATAAAATTAAAAAATTCGCTTTGAAAAACCATACACGAGGGAACTAACAAAAGTCCGTTTAGTTGACCAGAAACAAACAAATCTTCACATATTTATTTTTAATATTCGTCCTTTTTATCTTTTCTACGTAATCGCCATTGATTTCAATGGATTTCTTAAGGTACATTTTTTTATCGGCGAAGTAAGCTGCCATTACTGTTATTGCTAAGCTTTTACGGGTTCTCTGCAGAAAGATGCTGGAATCTTCCATTCGTTCCATATGCCATTTGGCATTCATTGAATATTTATAGTGGCTTTAGTTTACGAGGAAACCCAAATTGTCAAAAAGCGAATTTCTATTTCGATGTGCTCATTTACTTTACGTTTTCTCGTCTCTATTTTAACCTACAGTTTTGAAATGTAGAAAGCGGTCTAGTAAAACAATTGCAAAGGGTTTGGAATTTTTTGTTTCGATTTAAGAGTCCCTGCACTTTTGTTCAACCCCTCGTATGTATTGTACCAAGTATACACAAACACACTTCACTATAGTGCGCATAATGCATTTACTTAATTAATGAAATAGATATCATCTATCTTGCATGACTGGTAAAGTGTAAAGTAATTTATGGAATTTTTAATAATCATAATTTCACTGGAAACTAATAACTATTCAAAATAAGCAACTATAATCGCTAAAAAAAAATCTCGTTTCAATAACTACTGCATGTCCATGTTACTAGCTACAAATAAAATAAAACACATATTTGCGGTTAGTGCAAGGTGCATGAAGCTAAATTTATTATATATGGAATATTAAATTTTTCTTATTATGTGCAAACTACATTAAATTACTAATGTATCTACATAAATTCTGATCACTGGAGTATTGAATTTTACTATGGAAATAGTTAAAGTTATAACATGCATATTTCTGTAACTTTATATTATTTTTTTATAGGTACTTTTTTACTATTTAAAACTGTATTTAAATCTGATGGCATACAAGAAAAAAATGTTATATGTTCGAAGACAATTGTTATTTCTATTATGTTGTGTTTTGTTTTTTTTTTTTGTTTACTCGAGCAAATCGTTTACATTTTTTAGCTGACTCCATTTAAAATTCCCTAATTCGTATTACAAAAGGCGCGAGTTGCATGTTCAAAAAGTTTTTCATCATTAAGAAGCACAGAAGTTGTAGAAATTTGCAAAAACCGCATTGATTATTCGAAGCACGTTTCGGACACCACCGAGGTTGAATTGAGTAACTTTACAGGTTGTTGACTTACATGCATAGTCATATTGGATCAATTTGTATTTTTTTTTAGCTTGTGTGTTACATATATGACACACAAAAATGCTATAATTACTTTGTTTTAACATTTAAAGCGTATAATATCTGTAATACTTTACATTGCAAATTCTCAACAAAACTTAATTTAAAAAATGTGTTAATACCACATACACCACAAAACGTGTTGAATGAGATTCCTTAGATTCGAATTGTGTTGTTAAAAAAATAGGAGATTATTTGTTACAAAAAGAGGTATACAAATTCCAATAACATTTTTTTTTCAATTATATAATTAGCTGCTTTACTTGTGTTTTCTTTTGTTTTACTAAGCTTAAGCCCTTTAGACATATCGATTTTTTGTTTACTTTGTCTCTTATTTTACTGTCTTTTGCACTTTCTCTGCTTCTTCTTTCTGTTTATGCTATTTTTAGTTACGCTTATTTAACGTAAGCCAAAAAAGGCAATGAAAAGTGGCAACAGCATAGCTGTCAACGATTTGCAGTGCACGTGATTGGCCCAAGCAGCCGAAGTATTGTCTGGCATTGTAGGCGCTTGTGTTGGGCTTGCTTGCAACTGCTGTGAAGCTGCAGTGACGGGGCTTAGCGGTGCTAAGCGTGCGCTGCCTTCGTCAGTTGCTGGCGGCATAACCGGTACTGTACCATTTGTTTCGGCACCAGCTGCAGCGGCTGGAGGTGGTGGTGGAGGCGCAGGGTAGCAGGCAATTTTCTCGACTTCAATCATTTTGCTGCTATCTGACGGATCGGTTTCGTTAATGCGCACTGGCACGCAAATTATACCGCCCGGTGGTGGTTGGTCCGCTGCTGGTGGTGCGCCTGGTGCTGGTTGTTCGAGTGTGCCATTTGTCGCTGGTGCTGCACTGTTTTCACCTAAAGGTGCAAGTGGTACGTTAGGAATTGCTGGATCAACGGGTGCAGCGCCTGGCGCTGGAACTGGCATCGGTGCGGCAGCTGGTTGTGTGCCATTCTCTCCAGTAACGCCAGTGGTTATCACGGTTGTGCCGTCAGCATTTGTTGTAGTTACAGAGCCAGGTGGTCCATTATTGATAATTATGACTTTGCCGTCACTGCCACCAGCCTGTCCAGCGGCAGCAGCAGGTGCTGATTCCACTACGCGAGTATTTGTTGGTGTGAGCACATGTCCAAGTATGGCGCCCCCAATTGCACCAGCAGCCAAACCAGAACCTAAAATTTCAGAATTCGATATTATTATTATTTTTTTTTCTCGCATTCCCATACGCGACTTCACTTACCAAATCCTAATCCAGATGATGTTTGCTGTGGCGGTGATGAGTATAAAACAGCGCCAGGTGGCAAAGCGGCACCGGGAGCAACATAAGTGCCACCTGCAGGTACACCGCCACTACCCGGATAGTAACCGCCGCCTGCAGGCATATGACCGCCGGATGGATAGTAACCGCCGCCGCCTGCAGGCATGTGCCCAGACGATGGATAGTATGTTGCACCTGCTGGTAGCGCGCCAGGTGCATGATAAGATGCACCAGCGGGCAGTTGACCAGGTGATGAATAATAACTCGCTCCAGCAGGTAGCTGACCTGGAGAATGGTAAGTAGCGCCGGGATAAGAGCTCTGCACGCCTTGTGTGTTTGTAGCGGTTATTGGAGTATGCACATTGGTAGCGCTGCCATAGCTGGGTGGTGCGGCATTGTTCGGACGATAAGCAGGTGGTGACTCATGTATATTGGTGTGTGCACCGCCAGCAGGATTAGATGCAGAATAGGAAGGTGGTGGTCCTTGTGACTTCGGTACATTCCAGCCTATTGGTTGTGAATTTGTGGCACCACCACTTCCTCCTGCAGCTGCCGGACGATTCGGTGCGGAATTATAACCAGAGTAGCTGAGTTTAGCAAGATCGGCATGAGAGTTACTTGCACCATTGCTACTTTGTACTGGATAGCTTGGCTTGGTCACATGTCCATTGCTGCTTGTGCGACCACCTCCTCCAGTCTTGCGATTGCCACCGCTCAAAACTCGTTTTGCTTCATTGCACCCAAAATTATGGCTTAGTAATAATAATGCAAAAATAGCAACTGATGCGCAATTCACTTTCGCCACCATTGCCATTTCTGTAATGCAGTGGTTTCCCCACCCGAAACAGGTTTTTCACAGGTAAATTAACTTCCCGACAGCAAACGATTTAGCTTGCGTGTTTCTTGCTTTGTAAATTTATATCACTACCGATCAAATCACTAAACTTGCTAATCACTAAAATAATCAACGATTTACTCGAGAATGCGGTTTCAAGCGTACAATTAAAAATTTTATGCTTTCTGTTGCTTCGTATCGTTTGAACTGATTCAACGAATTCTACGAACCCTAATAACAGCTGCGCGGCTCCAACATCGGTGTTGTTGCAATTTTGGGGAACGTGACTCAAAGTTGCATTTCAGCGCTAACGTTGTCACTCTGCTGCTAAAATAAGTCCAGCAAGCGAATGGCCACATTAATGAGCTGTCAGTTGAAATTGAACACACGCCTTGGAGTTCTTGCACATTCTAGCCGAGTTAGGAATGAAATGTAATCATGCAGTATCGAAAGACAGACTCGATGCCTGATGCCGTTTTTAAAGTATCGATACCAACTTTCTTTGTGGTTGTTATGAGGGTATTCCGTACGGACTAAAATCAAACTTCAAGGGACAGTAAAAATCAAGGAACAGTTAATGAAATGCTAAGATTTCAAATTGCATGTAGTTTCTATGTATAAAATTGATAGTTCTGTTTGGTTGTAGGAGAATACGTTCCTCTATTCTTATCGGCAAAATTTAAAGCCGACCGTGTTTTGTTCTTGGTTTGATTCCAGATTCATGCTAAAATACGACATTTTATCTTTATTTTTTGATACATTTTACAAGGCCAAATGAATTAATTTCATCGTAATTTTCTTATTAATTAAGTATGACCATAACTTCAGATAGTGTGTTCGAGCTTTAAGTATCAATCCGTTGAAATTTCAAACGATCTTTTCAATTTGTAGCCTGCTTTATTATCGAGTTTTAATACGAGTATTCTTTTGATACCTACTCCAATATTTTCCTTAAAATTATCGATACTAAAACTATTTGACATCGAATGAAAAGTATCGAGTATGTACTTCGTATCATTTCATCCCTAGCTGAGTTCCTTGCTGCAGATTTGGATAAATTTGCTTGCGGATAAGTGCAAAAGTAAAGATTGCTAATTTTTAATTGCTCCCTAAATAAAACAATTAATTAAAATCAACAATTTATAATGGCTTCAATCAGTTTATTGAATCCAAAGGCTGAATTTGCACGTGCTGCACAGGCGTTGGCCATAAACATCTCAGCTGCAAAAGGTCTGCAAGATGTGATGCGTACCAACTTGGGACCAAAAGGAACAATGAAAATGTAAGTGGCCGTTAGGATTTTTGTTCTTTACGAACAAATATATTACTATTTCTAATTATTTTGCAATTTTTTGGTATGAAATTGATATTATTTGATTCATATGGCTACAAGACGCCGCCTCAGTAAAAAAAAATATATTGAGGTTATGTAGTTACGATTTGTCATCATGCGGCTAACTTTTGTGCCATGATCTATTGTGTGGGTTGGAAAAACATTGCGCATTTAGCCAGCAAATTTGAGTACTACCTTCAAGTTTGTAATAAAGTATGCGCTAAATAAATGGTTTGATTTCAATATTATGGTAGATTGCATTAATGCTAGCCTAGAGAAATCAAAACGACAAATTGATATTACAAAAATTACATTTTTCGTATGCACTTAATCAATTTTTTTTTTTAATTTTAGATTTTTTTTAAATAAAATAAGCACAGTTTGCGTGCAAATTTGAGTACTGTCTTCGAGTTTGTATAAATCTTGGACGAGAGTAACATCTAATATTTTTGCTGCCGGCAGCGTTAATTAATTTTTGCGCTGCCGTCAAATTTCAAAAAGCAAATCAAATACAATTAGATTCAATTTTAGTTTAAACTTGCTACATCCATTAAGAATTTCTTTGATTTTGCAGGTTGGTATCCGGTGCCGGTGACATTAAAATCACCAAAGATGGCAATGTGCTTCTACACGAAATGCAAATCCAACACCCAACTGCATCCATGATTGCACGAGCCAGCACTGCCCAAGACGATTCAACTGGCGATGGCACCACTTCAACCGTTTTACTCATTGGCGAGCTTTTGAAACAAGCCGACATTTTTCTCTCCGAAGGTCTACATCCACGCATTGTAACTGAAGGATTTGAGAAGGCACGTATCAAAGCATTAGAAGTATTGGAATCCGTAAAAATTCCCATCGAAATCAACAAGAAGAATTTAATGGGTATTGCTAACACCAGCTTGCGCACCAAAGTACATCCTGCATTGGCCGACGTACTAACTGAGGTGTGTGTCGATGCTGTGTTAGCTATAAGGCAAGATGACAAACCAGTTGACTTGCACATGGTTGAGCTAATGGAGATGCAGCATAAAACTGCCACTGATACCTCTCTAATACGCGGTATTGTTATGGATCATGGCACTCGCCATCCCGATATGCCAAAACGTTTGGAAAACGCTTATATTCTCACTTGCAACGTTTCGTTGGAATATGAAAAGTCAGAGGTGAACTCGGGTTTTTTCTACAAAACCGCCGAAGAGCGTGAACAATTTGTACGTGCTGAACGTGAATTCATCGACCAACGCGTACAGAAAATCATTGAATTGAAGCGTAAACTTTGCGACGGTACTGAAAAGACTTTCGTTGTTATCAACCAAAAGGGCATTGACCCCATGTCATTGGACTCTTTGGCTAAAGAGGGTATTATGGCGCTACGTCGTGCTAAGCGCAGAAATATGGAACGCTTGGCCTTGGCTTGTGGTGGAACTGCCATGAATTCCTTTGACGATTTGGAAGAGTCGCATTTAGGTTACGCTGGCGTTGTTTACGAACACGTACTTGGCGAAAATAAATATACTTTTGTGGAAGACTGCAAGAATCCCCTATCGGTAACAATTTTAATTAAGGGTCCCAATAAACATACAATTCTACAAATTAAGGACGCCATTCGTGATGGTTTGCGTGCTATCAACAATGCGCTAGTAGATAAATGCGTTATTCCAGGTGCTGGTGCTTTTGAAGTGCGCGCCTTCAATCAACTCATGAAATACAAGGATACCGTTAAGGGCAAAGTACGCTTAGGTATACAAGCGTTTGCTGAAGCTTTATTAGTCATCCCGAAAAATTTGGCTATTAACAGTGGCTACGATGCACAAGATACGATTGTAAAGCTGACAGAAGAGGACCGGCTGAATCCAGAACCAATCGGCTTAGATTTGTCAACAGGCGAACCAATGAAACCCGCAGACATGAGTGTTTACGACAACTATCTAGTGAAGAAGCAGATATTGCACTCTTGCTCGGTGATCGCTAGTAATTTGCTGTTGGTGGATGAAGTGATGCGAGCGGGCATGACAAGTCTAAAAGGATAGATCTATTTGCCTGTAATGCTCAATCGAAGTCCCAATTATATACTACCCGCATTCACTTTTACTCTATAAATTAATTTAAAATATTCTATGTTTCAAAAGGTGCACGATATCAATCAAGTAACTGGTGGTTGTAGTTTGTCATTTACTTACAATACTTATTAATATGATTTCGAAATGCAATAAACTTGCTTAAGCTTTCAGATTTATAAAACACCACAGTTACTTTTACTACTTAAATAAATTTGTATTAAACGAATAAAATTATTTTTTGATCTAATATTTGTGTCAGGGGCGAAAGTTACTTCTAATAAAGCAATAGTTTTGGTTCACGGGGCAGATGCAGATTTTTGGTTTATTCAGTAGCAGTGTTTTTTTTTAGATTCGATTTAAATGGTAGGGACGTATAGTCCTCGGAAAGCCAGGTTGTTGTAGCATCTATACTTAGTCTTGTAAAGATCGCTTAATGCACGGGAGGGCCACGGAAACGTACTATTTCGACGGGGTTGGGCCAGAGGGAGTCAGGTGTTAGATGAGTAGGTTTTCGGGTCATATGAAGAGGTGGTTATTATCCCTCTACGTAACTCGGGAATTTTCCCACATTTCTTTGATATTTAGAGTGGTAACACGTCGTTTAGTCTTGCCCACTGAAGGATGCAGTATAAATTGTCAGCTAAAATCGCTCACGCACCTCTTCGGGTCCGACGACATACGATGGCCGTATGTGAACGCCAATCGGCTTTCACGCTTCGTCAGATTGGTCAAAGGTCTCACTATCGAACAGAGCTTGTTCACACCCTCGGTGGAGCTACGAGTCTTCAGATGTTCCTCCCATTTCGTTCGTTTATTTTGATTTGCCAGTTGCCGAGCCTGCAAGTCGAGATCCTTCAAACGCGGATTCCCAGGATCTTACTAGGTTATCGCGCTAGTTTGGTAAAACGGTTGCTTTGACCGAGAAATTTAGGCGGATCTCCGTAATACGTTCAGCGAGTATGAAGCGAGCTGCAGGGCAGTGAAAAACCTTATTATCTATCTGTCCCTATCCACTACGATCATTTGTTAGGCTAGAATGCCAAAGACCGTGGTGCACATTAGTCACCTTAAATCATTCGGTTTTTTCCACAGAGTAGCGCTCCGATATCAGGGCGTAATCCGGGCGGGCGACAGGTGGGAGCGGTGTACATATACATACACATATATTAAATATTTTAGGCATTTGAGGTATTGACATACCTTGATATATACGGCTATATTCCTCTGTGCTCTCTCCCAAAGATTGTATTCGATAGTGTAATTAATTTCCGAAAACTTTATTAACTTTTTCTTATTTCACGATTATGTTTTCACTATTTAAATCAAACACATTACTCAACGTATCACGGGTATCATCATTTTTTGACTGCTGCAAAATTCTATAATTTTTGTTTTGGGGAAATTTTTGGTACCGTTAATGCTTATTTCCTTTGTGGCTGTGTTAATTTACTTTAGCGGCGCTTCAACACAAATCTAGAACAGGTTATCTTCTCATCAAACACACCTCATCAGCTGTCGCGATTTTTGGTCGGAATTTTTTGTTTGGTTCATATACAATGGATAATTATCCGCAAAAATTAATTGATCAGTATTTAAAGGTGTCGAATAAGCTTAAAAAGTTCGACAGAATCGTATTCAAGTAAGTATGTCAATATAAATATAACCTATATGAATTAAAGCTTAACCGTTCTACACCACAGACGCTTTGCACCTAATGTCACTGAGGTGCTGGAAGAGTTTAGTCGCTTGGCGACACGATTCGAGGAAGCTGGAATTTATCAGTATGCCGCTATGTGCCATCTGGGTGTAGCCAAGTGTGAGCTCTCGGCAGGGAATATGATTAACGAATGTCAGGCATATCTGAAGGCAGCTCGCGCTTTCATGCGTGCACACAACACAAACGCGGCGCTTCAATTACGCACCGGCGGTGATGAATTCAAGGAAGGTGCATTGCGTTGCTACTGTCAAGCGTTGGAACGTTGCGCCGACGACACGGTCCTAAAAGCAGCTATAATACGCGAAATGTCGCCACTGCAGCCGCACTACGATGGCTGTAGTAGCTTCGCTTCACCTGCACATAGAATATACGAGTTGGAGCTAGCAGCGCATGCATCGTTAGAGCAACGAGATTTTCTCAGCGCACTACAACAGCTCGACGATATAGTCGATAATATTTGTGAGCGTAAACAGCATGCATTGTATTCGGAACTGCTGCGGCGTGTGGAAATATTACGATTGTTGTTGCTAATGATGTTAAATATGCCACCAGCGCGACAATCACCATCCCATATTAAGCTAATTGAGTATTATGTGCGAATTGCTGATTTGGAGAGTGAGAATAAGGCGATTGCGCATTCGCCGCTTGCAGCTGCCGCTGGCAATCACTATAGCACAGGTACTTATGTGCCGCTGCAAATGAAATGGGAGCTGGCAGAGATAGTACTGGCTTGGAAGGAATGCCGTTTAACAGATTTCAAAGTGATGTTGAAACAGTTTGTGGGAAAATTCAATGCACTTAATGAGGCGCATCGTCATGTGGCGCGCTGCATATGTGAGAACTTGGATGAAAAAAATTGAGGCACAGGTATTTTTTTAGTGGGAATAGCAAATTGTTTATGTAATCTAATAATTACCTACATAAGTTGTTATATATTTTAATAAACGTTTACGAGAATTATAAAAGGAGAATGTGTTATTAATTGGTAAGAATCGCCATATCCAGCAATATAATATGATCTCTCCAAAAATGTGTCTAATTTCAGAATGTGCTTCCAATCCAACTACAGACTGTTTAGAGCACAAAATATATGCATCTACTATGTATTAGGAAAATTTTAAAGTCAGTCGGAAAGAATTTGTCTTTTAATCCTATAGGAATTGCTTTTTTTTTTAAAAGATCGTTAATCGTCTAAATTTTTTCGTTCAAAAAATATCCTATGATTAATGTTTTTTTTTTTACTTTTTTTCAAAAGAAGGATATTAATAGCTATTTTGACTGATATTCTTGCAATAAAAAATCACTTAAATTTAAAATTCCGGTTAAAAATAAAAAATATATCATTGCTAGGGGGAGCCAGGGGGAGAATTTTTATGCCTCTGCCTTTTTGAACTCGCTAATCTTCAGAACCACTGAATCGATTCTCATGGGACTTTAACTGGTGACTAGACAGTAACATCTGCCATAACATAGGGTATATTTTATTAAAACTTTAATTGAGGAAAACTCATTTTTGTTTTTAGAATTATTTTCTTTAAAACACAATTTTATGTTTTCAGCGGCATGAACGTATGCCGGTGTTAAGTTTTGATGGTGACTATTTTCTTGAAGCTTAGTAGAACACGTTTGTTATAGCTAGTTTTAAATAAAACTCTTTAGCTTGGTGTATGAATGTCTGTAAATTTTATTTAATTTCAATCGGTGTAGTAATTATTTTATTGAAGCCTTTGACATATATTTTGTTTTATTATTGCCGGTTAAACACAATTTTATTAAATCGATTTTTTTATCCCAATATAAAAAAATACTTTTGAACAAGTATGATCGCATTTAAGTCAACAACATGTTTAGTTGGCCATTAATATTTAAAATAAGTTAAAAAAAAAATGAAATAGCCGCTAATTTAACACAATTGGGATTTTCAAAAAAAAAAGAGGTACTTATTTCAGCACTAAAGTATTTTATTTATTTTTCTCGCCGTTAAAACTGCAGTATATACTGAGCAAAAATTTTAGATATTCTAAAAGGGATCGGCAACACCACACCTTCCTTCCAGCTGAGTTGACTCGTTGGCTTTGAATACATTCATAATATTTATTTTTTGTAGCATAGCATATGTAGTATATAGTAGATATTTAGTGAATAATAAATTATGTACTTAAGCAATCAATCACAATGTCGTTCGGTATCGCGGAAATTTGTTAAGTTCTGCTAAGTTACACCTATACGTATTATCAATCAAATGTTGTTTTAATTTGTTTACTTAAACTGTTTAATGTTTTAGTTATAGGTGTTCCATTCGCGCTTTATCATCTATATTTATTTTATTTTTAAATGTTTAAACAAACAGAAATTCGCCTGACCTGCCACTTTTAAAATTGTTGCAAGTTTAATTGTATTTTGTATTTTGTGTTTATGTGTGTGTGTGCTTGTGTGCTTGCTTGATTTAATTTTTCTTGCGTTCGTTTTCGTTGGTAATTTTATTTTTCAAATGATCCTTGTAGTCCAAAATGTTGCCCTTCCATTTGGTAGTAGTCTCATTTTCGCAAACCCAAATTTCCTCGGCGACCTGTGAATGGGAAAATAAAACAACAACAATTTTTGTGTAGTGTATTTTCAATAGGACGATAAAAAATATTTAAATTTATTATTTTAGACCTTGAAGTTCGGTTCGGTTAAGTTAAGTTACTTTGGTACAACTCACCTGATTGATCAGTCGGAAATCGTGACTAACTAACACCATGCCACCATCAAAGTCATTTATGGCATCAGCCAGCGCATCGATCGTCTCCATATCCAAATGATTGGTAGGTTCATCAAGTAGCAGTAGATGTGGCACTTGCCAGGCTAACCAGGCGAACACAACACGACAGCGTTGACCATCGGATAGTTGTCGTATCGGACATACCTGCTGCCGACCCGTCAGCCCATAACGTCCGATAATCTTACGCATCTCTTCTTTTTCCTTTACAGCGGGAAACTCGCGCATCATATACTCCAACGGAGTGACATCCAAATCGAGCAATTCATGCAAATGCTGATGGTAGCGGGCAATGCGCAAATGTGAATTTTTACGAATCATACCGGAAGTGGGCACCAATTCGCCGTACAAGAGTTTGAGCAGCGTAGATTTACCAGCGCCATTCGGACCGACCAAAGCCAATCGCGTATCCAAATCTATGCCGAATTCCAGATTTTTGTAGATCCAGGGCGTGCTGTCATTGTAGCGGAAACTGACGTTCTATGCCAAAATCATATACGTATTAGATGTGAAGACACAAATTTTACAAACCAACTAGACGTACCTGCACCATAATAACCGGTGGCGGCACGGTGCCACAAGAGGGGAAATAGAAATTCAGAACTTTATCATCGGTCACCTTCTCGGTTAAACCCTGCGCCACCATTTTGGCAAGTGTCTTTTCCTTGGACTGTGCTTGACGTGCCAACTTAGCTGAACCGTGACCGAAACGTGCTATGTAGTTTTTCATATGCGCAATTTGATCCTGCTCCCAATTGTATTGCTTCATTTGATTCTCCAGCAGTTCCATGCGAGTGCGTACGAATGCCTCATAATTACCAGTATAGTATTTCAGACGTTTGCTAGTCATGTGAATGATGTTTGTGCAGACACCATTGAGGAAATCTTGCGAATGAGAGATGAGCACAAGAATACGCTTGTATTCCCTCAATTCTTCTTCGAGCCACACACAGGCATCCAAATCCAAGTGATTAGTCGGTTCATCCAAAAGTAACAGATGCGGCTTGACGAAGAGCGCACGGGCAAGTGCGATACGCATACGCCAACCGCCTAAAGTAAAAAAGAATCACACTTTTATTTAAACTTTTTTGGTGTATTTTTTATGAACTACTTACCAGAAAAGTCCTTGGCCTGTTTCTGTTGCATATTTTTGTCAAAACCGAGACCATTCAGAATGCGTGCCGCTTTTGCCTCAGCCTGATCGGCCGACATGTCATCTAAACGCTCATAGATATCAATCAATTGATCCTGAGCATCATCTTCGTCACTCATTGCCAGCTGCTCGGCTAATTTTTCCAATTTAACACGCTCCTCATCCACCTCCATGACGCATTGTAGCGCCGATTTAGACGACGCCGGTATTTCGCGTGTTAAGTGAAAAATATCAATGTGATCAGGTATGGGTACCTCGCGATTACCCAACGCTGCCAGCAATGATGATTTTCCGCAGCCATTCAAGCCAATGACACCATAACGACGCCCACAATTCAACTCGAGCATTGTATCTTGCAACAGCTCGGAGCCGTAGAAAGTGATGGAGAAATTGGCGATTTTGACATCACGCGATCGTGGATGTACAGCCAGCGAGCCAGTACAGGAGCGTGCTTCGGCGCTGATGCGTGCCTCCTCCTCTAGCTTGGCGCACAATTTCTCCTCCTCGGTCAATTCGCGTTCTGGCGTGCCATTGGTGCCATTTTGTGTTGGCTTCTTGGTCGATGATATTTGTTGAATTTTTTTGTTGCGTGCATCTTTCTTGCGCTGCGCGTCGCGTTTCTTGGAATCGGAAGGCATTTTTATTTTAAAAGATTTGATAAGTTTCGACTTTCTTTCGGTGATTTATGCAATGTAGTTCGCTGTGGAATGATACAACAAAAGGGAGTGTATTCATTAATAATTTTCGACAATAGATAATTAAATTTTGACAGTTTAATGCAACAATTTGTTTTTAAAGTACACGCCTTATTTCTTAAAGTTGAAGATATGTTGAATAAAAAAAATAAAAAAAAAACCTTGTATACCATAGAAAGAAGATAAAAGTTCTCAGTAGGATATCCAAGTACGTATTTCATTAAGTTACAACAAAAACAAAAATAGAAAACTAGTCCATTCACTTTCCAACAATAATTGAAACTTAAGATATCCTTGTACTTGTTGCTATATGAATAGAAGGTTTAGAGCCAGTGGCCAGTGACTAGTGGTCACACTAAATACAAATTTGAACTAAATTAATTACTTTCTAACCCGCTTATAATTTTGAATTTCGTGTACAAGTTTTGTTGTTTAAAAAACTATATTTTTTTTTAAATAAATGATTATTGTTGTTTAAATGACTTTAAGTTTTATCAGAGGTATTCAACTTGAGGATGGGACTTTCTGTGTACAACTTTTTATGATGAACTGTATGTTTATATGCATGATTCATTTTTATTAAATTATGGTTTATATGTATGCACATAAATAAAACTACTACGTTTGGTACTTTGCTCAGCGTGGTATACACAATTGCATTTAATTACGGGCTAATTCTGACTTCCACGTTTACAATTTGTCGGCAACAGCAGACAGCTAGACAAGTTTTTCAGCAACGTCAGCCAACCATAAGCGATTGCGAAGCATGTAACAATATCCGAACACTTCCCGCAGACTCTGCACAGCTTAACAACTTAAGAGCTTAACCCTTCTTAAATCCAACACATTTAGTGTCGTACTTAAAACCTCCAGGCTAATCATTCAAAACCTTTGCTTCCCATCCCCAACTAATGGGGGGTAAAAAAACAGAAGGGAAGATTTCTAACAGTTGGTTGGCATACTGCATGCCATCATTCCCGCTCTGTCGTCTTTGTATAGCTGCCAATTCGCTACCAAATACTTGTCTAATACCAACAACAACAACAACGACAGTCGCAGACATATGGCAAAAAACAACAACAAAACTTTCATCGAAAACGCACATGTGCGCAAACAGCCAAAGCGCGAGTCAAAAGAGAGGCAGCACTAAATAGACGCGTAAAAAGTAATACGCAATAATATAGAAACACAGACGAATCAGCAGCGGATACATACTTGTATGACGATATAAAATTTTGATTGCCTTTCAGTGGAAAATTACAGCAATTCAAAGGCGAAATGAAACTGACGTTACTGATGGGGAAAAATGTTAAAAAAAAACAGCATTCCCCCTTGTCATTTTTTCAACGGAACTAAAAAAAAAATAAACAAGTATCGCCCGTGCTGCCCGTGAAAATTCAATAATGACGACGTTGCACTGCGCCCAGTTTCGGAGCACACGTTGGCGGAGTGGTGGCAGAGCAGCGCCAGCGCATAGTAATATACCATTCATTTATTCTTTTCGACTTATTTCATAATTGTTCATCACAAATCGCACTGCTGCTGGCTTTCTACACAAAACAAGTTCCTTTGTTACCTACCCCAGTTATTTTCCGTTGAGTTCTTGTTAATTTACTTTAATTATTTAGTTGATTGTTTCCTCTGATTAGTCCATATAGATTTTACAATTCCGTTTATGGTTAAATTTTTCACGTGTTGGAAAAAATGCCCCCGACAACAGCGAAATCACGACCGAGCGGAATCAGCAACCGAGTACGAAAAACCGAAAAACTAGACACACTGAAACACATATGATGTGAGCAGTGTTACCACTTTCAAAGTAAAAAAAAAGATTAAATTAAAACGGTGTGTAACTTGCTTTGCTAATTCTACCAAAATTTCGTCAAATACCAAGTCATTCATTATAAACGAAAATTTCTTTCGATCCAGTTAATTGACCATATATGTATATCATTCGATAGCAAAACTCTATAGTCTTTCTTTGATGCTACCTAATTAATTAAAGTTAAAGTTTTTTAATACCTCCTTCAGTTTTTTAATACCCTTTCAATAACGTACATAGTCGAATTTTTTTAATGGTATAATGCACTAAATCGAAAAAATGTCTATTCAATGAAATCGAAAATTTTACGAAAATCTTTCCCAAATCTAGTTTAAAAACGAATAAGCCGGCAAGACTGTTTGGAAACTGTGCCAGTGTAGGCAATGTCCAATATTCAGTGCTGGATGCGATGCGCAGAGTTGTATTCGGCGACAATAGTTCACACAAAGGAAGCCATGACTTAAACGAGTCAGAAAATTAGTTATAAAACAAGAACAGTTTTCTGCTGATAAATTACAGTAAAAATATTTTTTGTTTGCCAAATCGCCAGAAGATATAAACATATGTAAGTGCCTTTAATTATACACTAAATTTGGTGTCAAAACAACAATTATGTACATATGTACATACATAAATATGTATGTATTTGTATACCAACACAATTCATTTAAAAAAGCTTTATTGTACCCGATTTGCAAAATAACGCGCCAACTCAGTTAAAATTTCCTTCAGTTGCAAAAGCAACCCTGTTCACAACTTTCTTGAAAAATGCGATTTATTTAGTACTATTTGAGAACGGAAAATAGGCAAATAGGAAATTGAGGGCTAATTCACAATAGCGCAGTTTTTTCGCTTTCCAACACTACAACTCAGGTCGGATATCAGTTTACCGAGTTGGCTCAACTCGCATATTTTTCCAAGTTAGTGTTGTTGCTTTACATGCATTTTGTTATTCTAGCGTTCTTTTGCAACTAGGTTACAAAGAAACGGGCCCTTAGTTGCATGTTCCACAGGAATTATAAATTTACGTCAAAGTATTTAAAAAAATATTAAGATTTATGCAAAAAACAACGATTTTTTGTTATGGAATAATTGTTTCTTAGTTAACATAAAGCTCTATTGCCCCCAAATATACCTAATTCTGCTATGAAATTTGCATTTTATTTTAGATTGCCTAACTATAATTATTTTCCAATGCAAAACTGCTATATTATACTACTTATTTCGTGTAAGTGGCGTCATTGAGAATTTTGCCACAGTGATATTCTTTTCCTCGCAAACAATGTCATTTCCAAATATTTTGGAGAATAGCAATAAAATATACCAAAAACGCTAAAAAATAATTTAGTTCAACGACACCGAATGCCCAAACAGGAGAACCGCTAAAGATTTCTGGCGCTGCTGTTGACATTAATGGAACGCCAAATGGACAATATAAACCTGCCTACAGCTACAAATTCTCGGAATTAAGCTGAAAAGGAAAGCAAAATGCGACAAGTTACCGTATATGGAAGTTTCCGGTGTGGTCAGTGCGTGTATGTTCTGCTAGTTAAACATAGCTGCTGCGGGTAGTGTAAATGAAAGGTAACACAGCTCAGCTATGTACTTGCTACTTCTGCTTCCACTGCTACTACTGCCTGCTGTCAACGGATGTTACTCCACTTCCATTTTTCCATTTTCTGGTTATTCAGTTCTTGTGCAGCGCTTGTGGGGGCGGCGGTTTTGTTCGGACAGTAGCTCGTTTAACTCCAAACTACGGTTCGTTCTCATACAGACACCACCGCGTTCGGCTGAATCATAAATTTTTCAGTGAAAATTTTCATTTACAAATTATTAGACCAAATTAATATATGTATTCCAATTGGATTTTACTAAAATTTGTGCATTTGCAATACATTGTGTAATAGAAAGTAAAGAAATTTTAGGAAAGTCAAATAAAAAAGGTGTGAAAAAAGTTTACCATTTCATAGAAGTCTATAGCCCTGCTGCTAAAGTAGGAAAAGGAAGGAAATAAAGTGTGCAGTGTGAAGAGTAGATAGTAGTGGGTGGGAAAAGTGCAGTGCGGCATGCGGGACGTACACGCTACACAGTGAAGTGGAAGTGCGTAAACGACAAAGACGACAACGGCGACGAAAGCGGAAAGCGAAGTGAATTGCAGCTGAGTGGGAGTTTGAAGAATAGGAAACAGGGCAGCACATAGTAAGCGGATAAAGTTGAACGGGGGGCGGCCTGCTCTTGTGCGAGTACCAAAGAGTACACTGTGAACGATTGGAGCAGAAGTTGTGGAGCAGCAAAGAGTGTGGGAGGGTGGACGAGCCACGAACAAATCGACGAAGAACGAATGAAGAACACCAGTTAAATAAAGCGGAAGAATGAGCAGAAGAATGCATTTATGAATATACGGCGAATACGAGTAATAAAAGGCACAACGAAAAAAAAGTGTATTGAGCTGGAGTAGAAGACAAGTCAAAAGCAAACACACACACACAAATAGACGACGAACTACACCCAAAAAAGTGCTGCCAACAGCAACGTCCACAGAGGCGCACATGTATGTGAAAGAAATAACATTAAAGTGCAGACGAAAAACCGAAAAATTATAAAATTAATTTCTCAATTGCATTTTTAAGTACTTAAAAGTGTATGGCAGAGTGCAAACGTGTGTGTGCGTACGCGGAACAATATTGTGTGTGTGGGCAGAGAAGCGTAGGAAATTAGTAGTTGCACAAGCGAAACGGAACCGAAAAACTCACATATGTATGTATGTACATACACACACACACACACACCCATCCATACTAACTATCTGGTAGTAGCGACCAAGCGATAAGTGGAAGTGCAAGTTATACCTGCGTCGCCCACGCAAATGCGGCACCCTGTCCAACTCTTCTGCCGGATACGCAAAAGCCAGCTGCGAATGGCTGATCTGATATGAACTGCAGCGTAAGAAATATTCAGCTATACGAGTGTAGTCAGTAAAAGTGCAGTGTATGCAATTCAATTGGATTTAACGATAATTTGTTTATGTGCTTAAAATAAGTGAATTAATTCGTTCGAAATGCAATATTATTTGTTCGGCCGAAACTGAAAACGCACAAATTGTGGATTTCCGCGCTAATTGTTGCTGTTGTTGCTGCTTTTGTGTTTCGTAATGTAAATTAACTCGAGTCGGCGAGATATTAATTGAAATAGAATATAAAAAAATATACATATTCATACATATGTACATAAATACATATGTATGTATTTGAGATTTGTGCGTGCCATACAATTTGTAGAAACTCCGCCATCCACCCACTGTACGTTTCTGTAGCATCACCACCACCTTCAACGACAACATCAACCAGAACCACAACCATAGCAACAATAAAATCAACATATTAAGCACTCGAATAGAACTTATCGGTGGTTTTTGGTATTTTGTTTTGTTGGAATATGGATTGCAGTCTTGCAGAACAAAATTCCGTGAATTCCTTGGACGAAACTGTAAGTACTTACATATCCAGCATAAGAATGTAGAATATTAAATGATGACTATTGTTTTACACATATACATATACATATGTATGATCTTATATAAGAATATGTAAATGTGTATACATACATACATAATACATATGTATGTGTATGAAACCCAGCGGGACCAAATTTAAAGGCATATTTGCAATGCGTACATATGTAGTATATAATGAATTAGACGATAATTGCGATAGATTTATTTTAGAATTGTTGTCGAAGAAATGTGCTAGCAATCCAATTTATATAATTCGGTCGCAGTTTAATTCTATGTAACTTAAAATCAGTAGATAGCGCTCGATGGTTTTACTAGGTTTCAAGACAGTGAAGTATCAAACTTTAGAACTTCGAATCCTTCGGTAAAAAAAGGACTACGATTTTAATTATTGTTATTTCAAAATGAATGATTTGCGAAAAGCAATATAGTGGCATACTTATTTTTTAATCTTTTTGAAGAATATGTGTGTACATTAAGTTGCATTGCTCACCACAAACAAAAATCGGTAAAATTTTTCCATCGCAGTTATAAGATTTTTTATATTTTATGCCCTCAATATTAAGATTAAGGTGAGCTAGTCATGTTTGAAAAAATTACTTCCATTTTTGGGGACTTTAAAAATAAAAAAGGGGTTTAAAATACTAAACAAAAACCACCTCAAATTACAAAACAGTTTAAACTTAAAAATTCTACATAAAAATGTTTCAAGACTGTGAAAATTCATCTACGACATGAACAAAGCAGGACAAAGTGTTTTGCTCTTTAATTTTTCTAGATATTTATAACACTAGCTCAACTACATATTGTCGTCTAACTCTATATACTTTAATTCGCAAAATAAACTTCATTTTTATCCCATTCAAAATGCTTTATTCCATCCCATTACAAAGTGCAGCGACCATTTTTGGGAGCAGAATGATTCTAAGATTGGTCAGCAATTCTTTATGTCCATATTAAATATAAAATTATACTACTAAGAGGTTTTTGAAAAAACAAAAAATGGAAAACGATTAAAAAGCATAGATGCAATAAATTTTTACTAGTAATATTTTCGTAAAATTGTTTACTTATTGGCATCACTACATTTTTTTTGAAAAAGTCTGCAAAAAAATTGGGAGCTGGTCTACGAAAAACCCCATTAGGAGTCTTCTCAGGCAAAATAAAATGAAAAGTAGGATTCTACAAACGAAGCAATAACAAAATTTTGCCTAAAAATATCCAACATATCGCGCTCTAACTGCGAAAAACATGTAAGCGACATTTTTTTTCCAAAATTTTCTAAACAAAAATAGAGTTGGCATCAAAAATAACCAATTTTGTTTTTACGAAATGCATTGCGAAAGAGAAATTTTCTAAATTTGTTTAATACTTTTGTAAACACTTTTCAGAAAAACACGCTCATTTTGTTTGCTGGGTATGCTAGCTGTCACTGTAAATATGTTTTTGAAAATGTAGCATATGTATAAAATTAGTGCGGGTTGATGAAGAAATATAACTAAAATATTAAGAAATCAATAAATTAATCATCAATGTAATTCAAGAGATACGTTATCAATAGATCCGAAAAAACATAAATTTCACCAAGTGCAAATGTACGAAATTGTTTAAGACACTGTATTAAAAAACTGAAATTACTACTAAATTTGCTAGATTGAATATTAATTTGTCCGACATTTCACTCAAATAATTTAGGGTGACTCAACAAAAAAAAACACGAATTAATATCATGTCCATCCGAAAAGTTAATCATCTCAAATCGAAGTTAATCCACAGTGTCAATTTGACAGTTGTTTACACAAACAGATTGTGCAAATTAGGGTTGCATTTCTGTATGGCGAAATTTTGCTAAATCAAATGGATTACGATGACTGCGATAATTACAAAATTCAGTTTTGCTCTGAACATGGTGCTAGCTTTTATTGCTTGATGCTAAAGAAAATAAATACGATGAAAAATCGAGCCGCTCTAATTTAAGTGCATTCATAAAAAATACCAATGCACTACATATATTTCCGTATTTCCACTACATATGACCGCCGACATTCTGCAAATAAGCAGTTTTTACAATACATTCTGCGAATTTTTTCGCAATGTTGTGATAAGCATTTTGAAAAAAAATGTGACTGAAGTTATTTTAAGAAACTTAATAAGAGGATATGCAAGAGTTGCGGAATGTTTCTACCTACAAATGAACATACACATCAAAACCGTCAAGGCATACATTGAAAGCGGCAATGTTGTAAATATTTATTGTGTAATTTTCAAAAATATGTGAGGCTATTGAACTTTATTTCCCTTTTTAAAATAAATATTTGTAAATGCAGAAATCATTTATGGTGTCTAGAGGCAGCAGCCGCATTCCACATTTTTTAATTAACCGTCGTCGTTTCCGTTTGGCGCAATAATCCAGGGTCTTGCAGTTATTTTTTATATTCATATACATTTTTAAAATATAGCACGGAATCAGCGTACACTGTAGATAGAAAATCTAAGTCCACAGGGTAGGGTCTGTCCAAAAAATAGAGACGCTTGTCTGGGATATATTGAGCCTTAACCGCAAAAAAAAAAAAAACAAAAAACGAAACAACATTTGTTTTTTTGTTGCAGAAATGCTCTCCATAAAAAAATTAATAAATTTTGCAAAAAAAATGTCGCTTACGTTTTTCGCGAATAGGCGACGATGAGTTATATTTTTTACAATACATTTTTATTTTTGCAGACACTTCTAGCTCCTTTTAGACATCAAATCTTCTAATCTCAAATTTCATACATATGTATGTACATTACCTTTACACCAACTCGTCTACACCTCTTCCTAGTTGATTTATTAACACAGAAAAAATACAAAATTCGTGGGGCATACAAAGAAAATCTCCAATTGAGAAATCGTGTAACCTTTAGGCCTTTTGTTTGGCCAACATATGTTTGACACTCCAACAAAAAAGGTGTCCTCTTGTGCATTCATTCCAAGGATAATTCGACAATGAAATGATGCTTGCATTCTCTCCACACATATGCTTTGTAATATCACACATCGTATTCACTAACTAAATAAAATGAGAAAAGAAAAAACCACGAATCGCATCATATTTGTTACACCTTAGGGGGCGGTTGAAATTGAAACGTGAGCGTGTCTCTTTTGCGGCTGTTGCTGCTTTCTCTTCAAAATTCCTTTTCGCTATGAAAAATGTGTTGAAACATGAGAAAATTTTCCTGACTAATAGCTAAGCTAAACATTTGTACCTATGTATGTATGTATGTATGTAATTATTTCGGTATGTGTAAACATTTAGTTGTCATGGTCAAGCTGGTTGAGAATTGGTGTGCATTCATACCTTTTGAAATAGAGAGATGAATAAGCAATGAGTCAGTTGATGAAAAGTGTAAACAAAAATGAAATTCTTTCTAGAAAAAGTCTTTGCTGCAACAAAAACTATTACACTGCATTGATGAACTCGTTTTTGCTGCAATTTTCAAAAGTTCACTTTTAACTTTGACTGTAATAGCACTAAAACATTTATATTTTTTTCATATTTGTTATTTCCACCTTCAATTTGACCTATTTAGTGGGACATCAATTAATTAAAAATCTACACTCCAATTTATAAAAAATAAAGAAGACTTTAAGTACTGTATCAATCGAAATTGGTTATGAATATTTCATTTTATAAAACCCTTTAAATCAATTTTATTTTTTAATGAATAGAGGCAGTAGTATTAAGGCAAATAAATAGCCTGCACTTTTCGCTTTTCTTGTGCAAAGTCCTATAACCGCAATGCGACTTTAGTTGTTAATCGTTGTCGGCATAGATTTTTTTAAAATTTTTTTTAATAATTCTTTATATTTTTGAAATTAATATCTATCTATATATCTTCTATCCATACTATAATAAAACTGTAGAAAAGACATTCAAAATTTCTTTTAAAAAATCCTTAAGGTAATGTAATAAAACACAGTAGAACCATTTTTGGATTTCCACGGCGCTTTAACTGGTGACTAAGCAGTAATCGCGGCCATAACATAGGGTATATTTTAACAAAATATTAAATGAGGTAAAAACAATTGTCTTAGAATCATTTAATTTTGAATACAATTTTAGTTTTTCAACGGCCCAACGTATGAAGATGTTTATTTTTTGTTGTTGAGTTTTTTTTGAAAGCGTAGTAGCGCACGTTTGGTATAGCTAGTTTATTAATTATTATTTGTCCTTTATTGTTGCCAAATTGTTTTTTATTGTTGTAACTATAACACTGTCAAATATTTTTATACATAATTTATTTTGAATAATTTAAAAAAAAGTGTGGCTCATTCTATAACACACTCCATATACATATGTATGTATGTAAAAAAAATTCAAACTTTGAAATTCGCAAATAGTCAACAAATTTCAAAAATTTTACATCCGATTTTCAAACTTTTTATCACAATTTTTAAAAACTACATAACAATTGATAATCCATTTGTATGTGCTTTAAGAATTTTAATTTATTTTGAATTTTTTTTTGTTTTTTGTTTTAAGTTTAGTTAGGGGGTTTCCATTATATTTACATTGTTGTGCATTTAGTTTTCAAAAACTTGTCCATAAAAAATAAGCAACAGTGGCTCTAACAAAAAACAATTTGTCCAAAATGCGAATTTTCTGTGAATTTGAACGAGCGATTTTTCATATTATTGAGGATTGTTTATTATTGTGCCAACTTAAATATTACTGTACAAGAAAAAAAATAGACACGTCTTTTAAAAAAATTAAAATTATGATTCAAGAAGTTTTTAACACTGCCAATTTTAAAATTAAGTTATGAAATTTTCAAACTTTTATGATTTTTTTTTGAAAATAATTTTAGTTACTCAGGAAACCATACTTTCCTGCTGAATTGCTCTTATTTTTAATTAAATTACTTTTTTTTATTTCTTATTACTTTCCTTTAGAAAATTAATTTTTTGTGCAAATAATTGATTTAAAAATATTTTTTTTGTTCCAATTTACTTCGCTTATCTTGTTTGAGTGACTTTTTCGATCCAAGTATACAGTCCTTAAGAAAAACAAAATTCATATAAAAACACGATCCAGTAATCTATGTATATACATTTCTTAAATTATTTTGCAACTGCCAAAAAACAAATGGCCGTATATTTATTTCTTAAATAAAATTAACAGCAATGGCTGAGTATTTTTTCAAGCAACAGAAATAATGGAAAATATTTCTTGTGATTTTGTTTTTTTTTTGGTCGAAGCTAAGCTTTACTGAATATAAAAGATTTTTAATTTATTATTTAAGCTTTCATACACAAAAAATTTGACTATAGTTTATTTCACTATCGAACAATTTGCATGCTCAATAACTAATTTAAACATTTCCTTTTTTATTTAAATTATTAACCGGCTGCGAATCGTGCATTTCAAATGCCTATTCAATTGCATTTCAAATTCGAAGTATGTATGTATGTATGTATGTATGTACATATATATCGGCACTTTTATTTCACTTATTTTCACCTAAATGTTTCTACCTTTTGTTTTCATTCGGCTGCATTTGAGTTTTCTCATTTTCTTGTTGGATTCCCTATTTTGAGTTGTACATTGGATATTCATTTCCTTCCTTTTCTAATTCTGCTGACATTATTTCAACGAGCACACAACGCTTTTCGTTGCTATTATGACGACTACTCGTATAGTTGTTGTTGTTATAGATTGTTGCAAACGTCATATTGCCAACATGGTTGTGGTTGTTATTGTTGCCATTGCCGTTTCTGTTGCAATATTCAATAGCCGGGCTTAGATGGATAGATAGCGTGTTCATTGAATATGCAGCATTGGTCTCTGCCGTGACATCGAAGTTAAATAAATATGTACATATGTATATACTATACAAACACACACACCACATGCGTACATACAAAGTACATACGTACGTACATCCGAAAAGCAAGAAATAATAAAAGAAAAACCTATTGGCTTTGAGCAATGAGGTATATGGGACGTGCACCTATCCGTTCATCCAGCCATCCATCCATCTATTATACTCGTACGAGTGTGTGTGTGTATGTAGGCATTGATGTATGGACGTGTACATATGTGTGTATGTATTTGTAAGAGTACAAAGGTGCATTTTGTTGGCTGGTTGTTGCTGGGTAATCGTTAGCGGTGTGCGCAGCGCGGTTGGCGTATTTCGTTGTTTATTGTAAGAAACGTGAGCGCTGCCATATGTTTTGAGGTCACAATATTGTTTTGGTGGATTTTATTTATATGTTTGATTTTGATTGGACATTTTCTGGGCATACAAATTATGAGTTCTTGAGGTGTAGTTTAAGGCAGCGGATATCAGTTAATTTGCACATAGATGAATTGAATATAAGGAATATGAGGAATATGACATAAGTATACAATTAGTCCTCTCGTCCTTTTGACTACTACCTTGTATTTCCGGGTGAGTCAAAAATCCAACAAGATTTGTGATTATATAATCCAAGATTGCGTCTTCCGCGGATCCTTAATACTCTCTTTGTCGATTTGACAGCATCCACCCATTCACTGACAAACTAAAATTATTCCTCTTGTATGCCGAACAATACAACCCAAATTTTAATCGTTCTGTTTTCTGTGCGCTTTTTACTCCTCTTCTTTCCTCATAATTTCCTCTTTCCTCTCTCCGTTTTTTTTTACCTTTTATCACGTCAAGTTGTTTTGAAATCCTTCTGAACATCAGCTGGTTGGACGAGTGGACTTCGATACAGTTGAGAATACGAAGTTTAAAAACTAAACCAGTTGTCCGGAAGAAGTCTCCAAATCGTATCTAAATTCGAGTTCTTTACCTTCTATCCAAGTGGAAGTCTGTATGTTATTTTTAACAATGCTGTTATTGTTGCAATTGTTTGGTAGACAATTGAAATCATGTCAGCATGTTCTCAACAACTCTATTTTGGGCGATGTCTCAGAAACTCTCCTCATGACTAGCCGTTTGGTCTTGGGCGGATGTTTCTAGGGTGTTTCAGTTAAGAACGCAAAGCGTTTCGTTACTATTTGCAAGCCAAAGGAACTTTTAACTCTAAGGAAATCTAATCCTAGTCCTTATTGTTATGTTTGGTGGACTATGAGCAGAAACAAGTTCAACATCTTCTAAGCAGATCTCTTTTTCTGAGATTGTGATTGAAATATCTTATCTTTTTTGTTCTATGTAGTGGAAATTGATTTGAAGGTTTTGTAGCGGATTGTAAATTTCTTTTCGTTCTTCTATTTTTCCGATAGGAAGATCATAAATTTGATCTGTACTATTCCTCGGGACAGCGATACAATTCGAGGAATCTATTCTATAAACTCAATTCACTGTGCTAGAAATACTAGAGAGTCTATAACTAGCAGTTGGACTAATATCTGTCTAGATTAGTACTAGAGTAGGGAATGTGATGTAGGGAATTTTTGCCTATTTGAAATCACTAATCTTAGAAAGAACTAAATGAATTTTAATGGAATTTTAACTGGGCAGTAATCTTAGAAACAACATAGGGTATATTTTATAAAAATATTTAATGCTAGAAAAAATAATTTTCATAGAAATGGTTTAGAAAAATTTTCTTTTGAATACAATTTTATTTTTTCAATTTATTATTTGACGTAAATTGCGCTTGAGACAGACATATTTACTATTGTTGGAGAAAAGATATTTCGCTTTATTCATTTTATTAAAGCTTTACGCAATCCAGAGAAAATATCGCAATTTGATGAAAAAATTACATTAAACTAAGGAACATTTTTTCTTACGTTCTTCCTTCCAGTGTGGTTTTAAATATGTTAACTATTTGAAGGATATGTTTGTAGTTTTGGAAAAGGTTTCTCGAAAATCCGATAACTTATATTGATTTACAGAGAAAAATCGCTTTTTGAAGAATGCAGTTTCGTAAAAATTTTTCGGCAATAACTGCAAAAAGAAGTCCTTTATAAATATTTCACATTTTATTCTTATTAATTCTACGATCTTTATTGTGTACTAAACTTAGTATTACGTGCATACTGTTTTATTCAAATTAACTAGCGAGTAAAATACCTGTGTGTACCGACCATTTTTTGTGATGTAACAGACTTCAAAACTTAAAAAACAATCTTAACTCTAATAACAATCTTTTTGTAAGTCATGGATTCGTTTAAGGTCATGTCTTTTATGCATTTCTATTGGATGTATCGTTACACCTACATTTTTATTTAATTAAAAAAAAACCTTTAATGTGTTTACAATTTTATTTCACACATTTCCCACCTCATATTACATACATACTTACATACATGCATGCGAAGCTAAGAAACAGGAAACACAACACCATGTTAATTTAGCGGCAGTGCTGCCAAGTTATACCTACAGCTCAAATTCTGCACAGCCATCAAACTTATGGTGTAAACAGAATTGAGGCGAGCCCTAGTGACGCTTGAAGTCGCATGGCTGATGTATGGTTGCCAAATTATGTGCATATGCTGTCATTTGTATTAAAACCTAAAATTTAAATATAAAAATACGACAGATAGCGAGAAAAACTGTCGATGTTTTGTTCGAATTTTAACAGCACCTTGCAGAGATTCTCAAAGACGCCGACAGCAACGTCGACTGATACTTTCGACGTCGTCATCTGTTTGAGTCCATGGATAACTTTGCTGCCGTCATCACCACAACATATAAATCTGCCAATGCTGACGTTTCTGCTTCGTGCGACTCGATGTGTCATTCGGTTGTTATGCACATGCGACTTCGGCAATGCTGTTTCGTTTGCTCTGTGAATACATGCCTTCATTTGTTGTCGTTGTTGTCGCTGTCGCTGCTGCTGCTGCTGCTGCTGCCGCTGCCGTGATAGCCTCTATTACCAGATCGGCTCTATTACAAGTTCTCTGCTATTACATTCCTACAATGCTACGATGTTCTGTCGGAGCGCTGTTAGCGTTGACTTGTTTTTCGCCGCTACTGCTGGGGAGTTTTTGTGTTGGCTGGCGGAGCTGACTCCGTTGAGTGCACGAATCAGCATAAATAAACGCAAAACGAGCGAGTGAGTGAACGGACGTAGTCCGAGCCAGTCAAGCAAAACGTGAGCGCATAAACCAATCAGTTAATAAAAAACAAAAAACCAGAAAGCAACAAAGTAATAAAAGAAATAACAAAAAGTAAGCGGCGGTAGTGCACTTTTTTCGTTTAACATTTTAAAATTTCTGCTGTTGGTGTCCTTATTTCTATAAATGTAGCGTTAAAGAGACAACCAAAATGAAATAATTTATTTATTCGCATAGCAAACGAACAAAGGAATACAATAAATCGGCGATAATAAAAAAAAAAAAAATCGAGTAGCAGTGAAGTTTTATTACGTTGTTGTAACACAAGCGCGCCTCCATATAGCAAAAGCCAAATCCGAAGCAATTTTTGTAAAAAGAAGCATAAAGCAAACCATAAAAGCAATAATAAAAGTGCCTTACATTTTTTTTTAATATGCATTTACGATGATTAATAATATTTTTTATAATTACAACAAAGTGTTTTTCAAAATTAATTGCTTCTTTGTTGCTGCCCATACCAATCACTAGTCACTAACAATAGACGCAGAATAAGCAAAAAAAGCAACAAAAGAAGCATTAAAAGTAGTTAATAACAGCTGTTGGGAAAAATCAATGCAACTAACAGCAACAACAATAGCAAGCACGCAGTAGAAGTGACAGCAGCAGTAGCAGTAGCAAAAAACACATTGCCTATTCGTTGTTGGAATAGCTGTAAGTACGACGACAAATGCCGGTTATATTTAATGCATTACATATTCGTCATTCTACTTCACTTTAGATTCGTTTATTTTTTTTTTATTTTTTCATTTCTTCGGTTTTTCGTTTTCGTTCCACAGATGTTTGGCTATTTATTTTGCTATTTTCATTTTTGTAAATGACATTCATAGGCGAGAATAATTAAAAAGTAAATTAAAAACGAAATAGGCACATAGCAATAAAAATAAAATGGCACAGGCAGCTCGCATGGCTGCCTTGTGGCCAGGGCTGTTTGATTGCTGCCTTGCTGCTCAGCACTGGCTAAACTTAAGTTAAGCCGGCGGCACGCAGCGCAGCTCCGTCTGTTCATTACCCCAAAAGCGGCGGCATACATAAATTAAAATAAAAAAAGCGCATCCACTAACACCAACAAGAAAACTAAGTATGTAGTTTTGGTGTTGGCAGGATTGCAATGTATTTTGTTTTTATGATCGCTTTTTTGTGCTATGTATGTCGAAACGGTTGACAGGCGGTGGTGGTTTTTAGTGCGCAGTTGGCAGGGATGTCAGTAGGCGGCATTTTGGGGAATCCAGATGGTTACATCGGCGACTATGTGAATTTAAGGTAATAGGTAATCTGGCTCAAGTAAGAATCTGTATCTTTTTTGCCTCTTCAAAATATCTTGGAAAAAACGAGGAAAAGATCGCAGACCGCATACCGTTGGTGGAAGATACTCATACAAAATTGCTTCATTCCTCAATGTTGTTCATGTCAGTTGGTCGCTAGGTTAGATTCGAGCTAGATATGCTGGTCAACATAAAAAGGACATCGAAGTCTTTGCTGTTCAGGGCTCCGCAGACAACGACATTGCCATTGTTGTAGTTGTGGTTGTAACAGCATAAAACAGTCCCCATAAAATTTTGAAGTCCTTGGCCGGATATAAATCCGGGTCGTTCCGGTATCGTAGAACCGACTGCCGAGGGAACGAACAAAGTGTTCACGACATTGCCATCCCAATTAGCGATAGAAATGAGGACCTTATATAATGGCAGATAGTTCACCGAAATAATAGACCTTGACAGCAAGCAGTTCTCAGGCACGTTAAAAGCCATCAACTAACAGACGGGATTCAGAAATGTACGCGACAACCACTGTATCCGAAAGGTCATAGCATCTCCTCGTCTGCTTCTGGTGCGACAGAATCAACCTCGCCATTCTAAAACATCAGCGACTTGTTTTTCCCCGCATGCACCAATCCGCTTTTCATCTAAAGCCCACTCAGCTGAATAGAGGTGCACACAGAAAAATATTCTGTTTGTACCCCAAAATCCCCCAGGGTGCGCCAATGCATCTAACACTCCTTTTCCTATAGTTCGACTCCGTTGAAACAGCGCGTTACTTGGGTCTCCTTTTAGATAAGTTTGATGATAACTATCATGAGGAACTAATCTAACAGAGCCTTAGGGCTCATACATATTTAACAGCTCTGAGCTGTATTTAGTCATCGCATCCATAAAGAACGTTTGCCTTATTGAAGTACTTGGTCACAGTAGTTGCATGAGCAACGACATTCTCGCCAGGGGAGACACAAGATACCCAATACCAAGGTGGATCCATAGAAGCTGATAGCTAGATAACCAAGGTGAATCCGTTTTGTACTTTGTTTGTGTAATTTTGCGAGTAAAATGTCAAAATTTGAGTTCGCCCAGTATGGCTCATGGATTTTGTTTGTGTAAATAAACCAACGAATTGGGAAAGAAGAACCAGGATGCAGCTTATGAGATGCTATCACCTTTTATGAATTTGCCTTGCCCAAAACCTTTCGGATTGCCGTTTACATTTTTCGAATGGTGTTTTCGGTAGGCGAGAACTCTTCAAGTGTTTCTGGGAAGTAATAGCCACAAAATTTTAATTGACAGCAGAATCACCTGAGGCTATCTTAAGCTTCACCGTAAGTAGTCAGCTGTTCTTACCCAGCATTCGCTTTCCTATCAAAGAGCAGTCCTAAAGTAACCAGAGGGATCATCAATCCCTCTTTGCGATTCAAGCGCAGAGTGCTTTCCCAGGTACATATATTACCAAATCATGGGGAATGATTTAGGTCACGGTTTCTACGTCCATTGTATTGGAAATCTAATATTAATTTAAAATACGAGAATATATCATTATTCAAACATGGTTCAAACTGGCATTGGCAGGGATCGGGTGTATACTAGCAGAAACTCTCACTGATAGAAATTTTCAAATATCCGGCAGTAGCGGAAGGGGTCAAAGCTGATGGGCATAATGCAACCTGTTGTGTAGATATTAAAGTTACCAGATTTTACCCAAGGCGAACTCATACAAGGTGGTGGCATTAGTGACATTTTTCAATTTGAAGATGTCACTATAAAAGAGGATAGTGGAATGGAAGCCGACAAATATTGAAGAAAGTTTAAATACGTTTGCAGTATTTGAACGAAATAAACTTTAAATTTATTACCTTCCATTTTTTCGCTTTTTATTTTTAATTTAAAAGAAAACTGTTTGGCATTTTTATAGGCCAAATGGGTTTTTTGTGTACCCGTACGTTTTGGTTGTTACTCCAGAGAGTAATTTTGCTATTTGACATTTTTACAGGACTCTACAAGAAAATTACTGGATTAGAGTTCGACATTATTATGTTCGGTAGAGTAAACGAAGTCCTCTAATTTCGTGGTTGCCGAGACGCTACCTTGACTTCGATCTCGCGCTTACTTGCTTCGATATAAGTTTTTTTTTTGGAATCTATAAATGAGGTTTATTTATTCTGAATTTATAAAGCGCATTAAATTAAAAAAAAATCCAATTAAATAGCATTTTTCACTGCGTATGTGACCTCCAATTTGTGAAAGTATTATACTGTAACTGAAATTTAGTTACTACATACAAAAAATATTATTTTTTTTTTTAATCTAACAACATTTTTTACTTCTCCGTTTATTTTAAATGTTTTTGATTAGCCGTTGGCTAGTTTTTTTTTTATTGCATTATAATTTTTTTATAGTTTCACGCGCTCAAATGTTTATACTAATTTTTTTTACACATTATTTATGAATTTTTTTTCATATCCATTGGCAACTCATTTCGACACTTCATTACAGACGGTGCAGCCTTTGTTTTTTGCTCATCACCTCGCGCTTTGAGGGTTTTATACAACAGGTTAATCTTTTTCATTTCGTCAATTTTTTTTTAATTGCTCGTTATTATTACGTATTTTCGTTAGTTTTGTTTTCATTACAATAATACACGTACTGCACTCCTTCATGTTTTTCACACCCATTACAAACGAAAATCGAAAATTGAAGAAACCAGCTGTATGGCTTGCGTAAGTCGTTTTTTAATCAATTTTTGAGTAAATTTTGTAAAGTATTTTTTTTTTAATTTTAGCACCATTTTGCAGTTTATTGCTTTTGCATAACATTTTCGTTTAATTTTTTTGTGCTGTTTTTTAATTAAAATTTTTTCTTTTCGATTGTCCCCACAATTTTATTGCTTACGCTGCTCTATTTCGCGACTTATTTGCATTATTTTTCGCTTAACTTCTGTTAATTTTTTTTTTGGTTGAATGTTTTTTATGCTACTTCTTTATTTGTTGCCTTGGGAAGAATGTGGTTTGTGTATTTTTGTTTTAATTTAATTTTAAAATCCATGCGATGCATTATTTTGCTTGCTGCCTTTTCGCTTGAGTTTGCTTTGTTTTCTTGGCACGACGGCTATTTGCATTCGCTTCATTTGATTACTGTGTAAACGGTTTTATATTTATTTGCCTTGTTGCGTTAGTTTTGGGGCCGACATTTATGTACTTACTTCGTGCTTTTTTGGACGCTTGAAAAATTGAGAAAATTCTCATTAATTTGCTTGCACACGTTCATCAAATATTTGCAGAGTAACGGCGTCAACGTCAGCGCCAGCGCATACCTACTACATCAGCCATTCACACTACACTGCCAAACGGCAGTCCATTAGGCAAAGTCAATGTAGCCAACCAGCCAACCGGCGAGCTCATCCATCTCAACCCATTCAGTCGCCAGACAGCCATTCATCCATTCGAGTAGGCATTTATTCGACGAGCAGTCAGTCAGTCAGACACTGAGTGGGACATTCAGTCATTCCTGGTTTTTTCGGTCTAAGCGCGCATATCAAAAAATGCTGACCGCCTGTGTCTGTGCAACTCTGCGCTGCTCCACAACACAACGTTTTGTATTCCTGCTGTCTTTTTTAATTTCTTTTAATTACATTACGCCAAAGTAAGAGACAACAACAACACATCGTGCCGCTTTGGCCATCACATATTCACCCTTTATTTGACACACACACACTCACATACATACGCATGCAAACATAAATTTGTAAATTTGTCTTTTTATTTTATTATTTTACTGCTCCATCTACTTCTCCACCACTTCGCTTCCTCCTCTACCAAGCGCTCTTCCGCATTGCTTGTTGCCCATTTGCCGGTCGATCGCCTTGTTCGCGCGCCCCAGCTCCTGTACCGTACCGCGCTGCTCTTACATTGCCGTGGTGATTTCTCCATGCGCCCTCCGCTCTCTGCCTCCCCAATGCTAGCAGTTTAGCGAGTGAAATATTGTACTATGCTATGTTGATACTATTTGCTTTCGTTGTTGGCAGTTGTTCTTGTTGTTATTCTAAAGTTTTGCCACATATCAGTCGCCACGATCTGCTTTACATTTTGCGCCCCATATGACTCGTAGTCTTTTGCTAACCGCGCGCGCGCTCCCAATATTTCGTGCCGCACTGCATGTACGATTTACATATGTAGGTATGTATGGGCATTAGGGTACATCATTAGAAAAATTGCCTATTTTCCACTGGAATTATAAATTTATTACGTTTTAAGACTTTCGCCAAATGTTTCGAAAACGGTGGCAACCCTATTCAAGAGTAGATCGTAGCAAAAGAATTTTCAATAACACCTTTCGTCCAAATCGCTATGTTTTGAGAACGAAAAATTATACGGAAGATGGCACAACGCCGAAACCGGATGGTCTTCCAACCAGACTTCACTAGGGATGACGTAAAATGGTTCCAATATACATACATCATCTGTGATTTATTTAAAACGAATTATATGCATGTATTTTAATTTTTTTTAGGGTGGCAGAACTTTGCAAGTATACATCACGCTAAATCATTTTCTATAACCTTTAGTTTGATACCAAATTTGTGTGATTTACTTTAAACATACATTTTTTTTAACTTGATGAATAGGTGGGAACTCTGTCCGTTTAAAGTGTTCTATATAAGCAATAGAGTTTTTAGTTTTAAAATCGGTTCCTTGCAATCGCCAAACGAAAACGAGCAACATTTATTTTAGCATATTAATAGTAAAATAGATATAACTTTTTAAAAAGATGGCAACCAAAAAAATATCGCGGGTAAAGTATTTTCACTAACACCTCTCGTTTGATACCCATATCGCGGTGCTTTTTAACTTAATTATTCTCTGCAAGGTGTAATGTCAATATCACTATTCTTTACTAATCTTACATATGTACGCATCTACTGAAGCTTTTTAAATTGGAATTTTTAATAAATTTTGAAAAAAATAAAGTTCTCTTTGTCTACAGTGCTGCAATTGGTGAAACGACAAAATTTTAGTTGTCGTATTAATAGTATAATAGATTTAATATTTTAAAAAGATGGCAACCCTATTCAAAAACATATCGTGGTTCAAGAATTCTTTTGTTTGATACCGATATTGCCTGTGGTTTATTTATAAAATATACATTTTTAACTTTATTAATAGGCGGCAACGCTGCCCGATTAAACTATTCTGTATAAGCTATTTGTATTTATACAAAGCGCCAAAAATTTCAAATCGGTCAAGCTCATGTAAATCTTAATATATTTCCGAATTATTTATTTTTTTGGATATCTCAAAATATAATTAAACTTATAAAGCCGCTGGAAAAAACAGTACCGAGTTTTTTTTTATGGGGGGATTGATGAACCCTAATGTACATACATATATCCATGCAGTTACATTCCCTACAATAAGTAACTGAGACCGAGCATTCCTAAACATTTTGCTGTCGATATTTTTTGCTACGCATTTGCACGCTTTCCGTTGCCACTTTTTCATCTTGCTCCAATTCTTCTAGTGATTGCTTTTAATTTCTTTTCTACATCTATTCATTTTCCTTCGTCAGTTTTGCTGCTCGGTTTGTTGCTGTAATTCCGGGGCTGCTGTAAATATTTTATTGTCGCTTTTAGCCGCGAGCGTTTCCATTTCCGTTTTGTAGTTGTGTCAGTTGAACTAGAGTGAACTAGAGAGATATAGCGGGAGAGAAAGAGAGAGCGTGAGAGGGGATAGTGTAATATTTCAAACTGAAATTCTTGCGTCCATGTGATCTTACGAAACCCCCAATGCTGCTGGCTATAATAAAAAAGAAAAAAATTGGAAATTTTGATGAATAACTAGTCAATAATTAAGTGCTACCGTTCCCCTCCCAGCGCACTTCCTTTCCCCACCCTGTATTAGAAAGATATACATACTACATAATTACAGCTTAAGTTTTGTTTTGTTTTTGCTTTTCTCCCCCCTTTTGCTTCTTGCAAGCTCCAACATTTCTAGTTGGTTTCCATAGTTGTTATAATGCTTTGACGGTTTGTTGCGCTCCCATTGCCGTTCGTCACGTTCAATTAGTCTATTTCATATTTAGTTTGTATAGTGCGAGCGTTTGTGTGAAAGTTTGTAGTTCCGCTCCCTTCAAAGTGTTGCTAAATGAGATTTATTATCGCGTTGATTTTGTAGGGCTAAAGCGTTGTCTGTTCAATGCAATCTTCCAGCTAATCGCTAGCTGCCACTGATCTACACACGTACCTTGGCAGTAATGAATCTAATATTTCTGGAACATGCTCGGATATGGGCTACACTGCAAACATACATACATATGCATATTTTTACCAATCTAAAAGGTGTACTGTTATCAATCAGTAGCCGCGCGATCGTCATGTGCGCGATCATTGATCTTGTAGCGTTCACTGTTCTTGAAATGGGTAAATTTGTTGAATTTTCATAACCTTCACTCGACTACCGTGAATCGTTTATAATTGTAAGATATGGAAGTATTTACTTTCGAAGTGTTTGAAAATAAAGTTCATTTATCGTATAGGATTCGCTGCGCTGAAAGCTCGAAATGCATATTATTTTTATATACATATGAGTTGTAAGTTAGAAAAGAATGTGGCTTAAAATTAACATAGATGATCTTTTAAAACACTGTGTAAGGAAACCAAGTCTCTTATGGGTTAAAACCATCCATGATACGTTTATGAATGCATTTTATAGATACAAATATTCCGTTTACTGCGGCATCTACCGGTTACATTTTTGTAGAATTATATTCTTTCTAATATTATACAGTGGCTCAATGCAGCTTTTTATAATATTCGCAACGTTTTGGATGTTAAATTTTTAAGTAATTTTTTTTTAAATAAAAATATACACTCACATACTTGAGACATTTACACACAGGGGTTATCATATTAAATTCCTACATTTTTTATAAAAGTATGGTTAATTCTATAGTATAAACCATTTAACCTTTAATTTCACACTTTGTACAAAATTCACGCTAAATGAGCAAATTAAAAAAAATTATAAAAAATTTTCACTTTTTAATTTAAGTTGTTTTTTTGTTTAATTTGGGGTATCCAATTTTATAATCCATTCAAATCAAGCACACTAGCATAAATTTCAAAGTTCAAAACTTTGTACAAACTTCACAAAAATTAAAAAAAAAAATTCAACAAATTACATCAAAATTTCGAATTTTTAGAAACTTTTAACGCATTAACAAATGTTTTTTGTATAGAACAAAATGCGAAGCACCATCAGCAAAACAAAAAAAAAAATATTTCAAAAATTAATGTCAATTATTTGGCGCTTAAAACTTCCACTTTATTGCACAAAATTGTGATGAAGATTTTCTTGAATTTTTTTTAATTTTTGTGAATTTTATAAAAAAAATTTTAATGAACACGTACATATGTTTTTCAATTTTAATTAAGTTATTGATCTACCAGCTGATACTACATTTAAGACCATTGTACAAAATTCACAAAAATTAAAACAATTTCATCAAAATTTCAATTTTTTTTATTTTTAAAAACTTTTATAACGCATGAATAAAACTTATTTTTTGTAAGGAAGAAAATGCGCAATACCGGCAGCAGAAAAAAAAAAATATTAAAAATCAATGCGTGTTATTAGGCGCTCAAAACTTGTACTTTATTACACTGAAATTTGAAGAGTTACAAAACTGCATACCCGAAAAGTTTCAAAATCATTTTTTTGATTTTTTTTTTTAATTAAAAAAATGCTTTAACAAAAATGAATATGTTTAGAAAATAAATTTTAATCACATTATTGATCCACCAGCTGTTACTACATTTAGGACAATTCTACATTGTACACATAAAGCATTCACGACACGGAAATGCTGCACTCTCCAAAATTTTATGGTTAAACTTAATTGCTTCTCAACCCCAGGCGCATATGTATGTATGTACATATGTTCCAGTCTATTAAAATTCCCTAAACAAAAATAAAACAAACACGTTCTTGTTGGTGGTACTAGCTATTTTCGTCTCCCCCATAGCAGATCATCACCGCGAAACTACCACAATCGTCACGATCATCATGTACATAGATATCTACATACATACGTCCATCATTGATATGCGCTGATCAACCCCAATTAAAGTAAAGTATAAGTATTAATATCTGCTTTAAATTGAAGTGTGGCTTTATAGCTTGTTTTAGACAACTCTGCAATACATGAAAATAAAACAAAAAAAAAAACGAAATAAAGCATAAAGATGAACGTGATCTTGCCAAGAGGTACGGCTGTCAAAAAAGGGATCACTATTTAAGTAGAGGGACAGCAGATGCTACGCACAACACAAATCTTAGCCAATACAATAAAAATGGCTGGCCATTGCGAACGCATTAAATAATACAAAAGCTATATGAGTATTTCTCTTTTTTTTTTTCTTTTGGAGAAAAACTACTTAAACATGCAGGAAGGGGTGTCTACACGCGTATCCCTGCTGCTGCTGGCTTCGTCGCTTCGTCCTGCTTGCTTTACTTAGCGTCAGATGTCAGATGCTGGGGCAGATTAAGTGAGCGCGTGCAAAATACACCAGGCTCGTGTCCAAATTTAAACAAAACTATGGTGCTAAGGAGAATAATAAGAGGTAAAGCAACAACAACAGATTTAAATTAAAAAATGAAATCAAAAGAAGAGCAAAAAAAAATTGTTAAAAATCATGAAAGAGGACTAAGACAAATGCAGCTGTGTATGCCAAGAAGCGAGCAGCTGGCTTCTTCATTTCAACCAAAATTGCACCTGCGCCACGGAACACTTGAGCGAACGCTTTGATTGTGTTGGTGGAGTGGCAGCTGTTTTTATTTTGTTGAGTGCACAGAGCAAGGGAACGGCCAGGTCAAATGTACAATTTAGGGGCTGTATATGGCAATGTTGGGACAATACATCAGAGCTGAGACGCGACGAAGACGCGCACGCTAATGATCAGGCGGCGGCGATGTGGGATCAAGATAAGCAAGCAAAAGGGCAGCAGAGAAAATGCGGCTGCATGGAGTGTGTGAGCGGTTGGCAATTGGAAATTTAAAACTATACAATTATTTATTTGCTTCTTTTCGAAAACCCAAAAATGTGAGATAACCCAAATGTGAAACAGAAGCTGCCGAGTATAGATGGCTACACAAATCAAATAACCACATTTTTTAAGGGTTGACAAACTCAGGGAGAAGATACACGAAGAGCAGCAGCAGCAACAGCAATCGAATTTGGTATAGCGTGTCGAGTCGCCGTGTAAATATTTAAATGCTGGCACATGCGCTACGGAAGGCCAATGTGTACATACATATGTACATATGTATGTAGTATATTCATCTACTAAGTACATAAAGTGTACAGGGGATGGGTGAATAAGTAGCTGGAAGTGGAACTAAAGAACACTCTGCTCACCAGAATTACAGACAAGACAGATGACTGCATTAATGTACCAGACTTAATTCGCATTAATTCATGAATTATCCCTATACTAATTTGCATTAGCTTACCGTAATTTAGACTAGCACATAGCCTCGGGAGTCCGACATTAATCGTATTTTGCACACAGACACGATCGTCGGCAGTTTACACATATTCTTGTTCCGCATTCAACACAACAACGCTGCTTAGCGTGCGTACGTTCGGTTTTGCCTCTGACAATGGACTAAATGTCCAGGATTCTTGCCTGCCATGCTGAAATATTAATGCACGAACACCTTAAAGTATTATTCCTCCAATTCCTTGATAAGTTCCAATTAATATAATTTCTTGTGGCTCTCAAGATAGTAGTTTCTTCCTCTTCTTGTAATGCAAATATTCTACTGGTAAGCGATATCTTTATATTAGTAGAAAAAAGAAATAGCCGCAAGCGAATAAATCTGAAAAACATGCTGGTTAAGAGAATCGCTTATAAACCCATTTATGCAATTTTTGTGCGTCTATCGCCGGGGGACGCATGCCCTCTTAACACATCACAGGAAAGTTTTTTTCTAATATCATTCACCTCTCGGTAGGTAATGCCAAACCTTCGAGTACTTTTCTACCACAGAACAGCTTCGTATTCGTCTTATTCGAAAGACGATCATACCAAAAGTATTTGGTAGATTTGTAAAGAATTGAGGTCTTTTTGTTTTTAAAGATGCTGCTTGACAAACCGGTCGTTAGACTCGCGCCATTTGTTTTAATTTACAGCAACTTATTGACCCACCCTCATACACACCACACCACCACTTCAACTTGTTGCTTGCCGCCTGCTGTGTCTTCAATTTAGGGCACAACTGGCTGCCACAAAAGGCAAAAGGCAATAAAACTAACAAACTCATTACTTTCAACAAAAACAAAATAACACCAAAAAACAAACAGCAGCACTTCCTTCACTTCCGCGCCGACGATGACAACTGTACCCACAAAAGTCTGCAAAAATAAAACAAAACAACATTCGAAATTATATATTGTGCTCGAAATACATATGTACATTGTAGAAATTGGTGCAAGCAATTGGGTTGGCAGACATTGTGAACCTATCAAAAATTTAATAGCGCTAAAACAGTAGCAAACAAAAGTCACCCCTCGCCAAATATGGTGCGTCGCATGTGTTTTCTTTTTTCTCATTACTAATGATGAACTACTCTTTCACGACCGCTTACACTTCATCCTACACTCTTCCTCCATGTCCATACTACAACAGAGCACTTCACTTACTCTACTCCACTTTGGGTGTGCACGCTTTCAGCGCACCACTTTTCTTTACTTTACTTTTGGGTAATTTTGTATTTAGTTGGTGGCGTTGACGGTGACGGCAGCAACAGCGGCGCGACAAGTCAATTGAATAATTGTGGGTCAATAACCCTTAAGAAAAACGACCAAAAATTGGTGTACAACCAAACTATACTCCTTGCGTATAACTCGAAAGTCTGTGAGAATTTTTATTTTCGTTTGAGAGAAGCGCAAAAATAAAGAATATAAATCTAGCTTACAAATGTGATATACACATTTTTAAAACATCCATAATTTCAAATCAAAAAAAAGTTTCCACGAGTTCCACGGTCTATTCTAATTTAATAAGTAAATAAATAACTACGACAGGGTCGCAACGAAAGTTTGTAGTCCTAAGTTCTAGAACACTGTCGATTATTTTGTCATGGAATCAAATCTTTAACTGAGTGGAAAAGCCGATATACTAAATAATAGCACTCCAGAGCGGTTCACTAAGCTCTAACTAGCCGATATCGTGGGCATCAGGAAACGTGCTTCTTTAATAGGGAGATCAAATGAACAAGTTTGATGTGGAAAGTTAAAGTTGCAACAACAATAATAAGACTTAAGTGTTAAAATTTAACCTGATTTTCTTTTCACTTCGTTCAGGTACGCACTGCATACTCGTATTACAAATTTCGAATTTTCGTTCATAGCTCTTCGCTTTCAGTCGAATATACGATGGATTTAGTGATACCAATTTTTTTTCGTATTCGCTATGAGCATTCTTGTTTTTAAATTATCTACAAAAGATTTAGTGCTGGGGTAGATAATAATAGATTTCTTTTTTAAGAACTTCATTATATTAAAAATTGTAAGGTCTAATACCTTAAGTAAATGTGTGCCTACTTTTACAATACTCCAGCTTAACTAAATACAACAAATATTTACAATTCTTTTAAACAACTCTTGTATACCTTCCACCTGCATGTAATCACCGTTTGTATTCTATCTACCACAGAAAATAAAATAGATAAACGACACTCGATAAAATATTTCTCGCTACAATTGTCACAACAACAAAATATAAGTTCATAATTGTAACAATAATTGTCTAGTAGTGATGCATTTGCATTTCCACGAAAAGTGTGAAGCTACAGGTAAATATGTACATACATACATAGTAAAAAAATTAAAAACAATAACAAAAAAAATATAAAAGAAGTTATGGCCGCATTCCCACCACCACGAATATCCACCACATGTCTTTTGGCTGACAGAGCACGCAGGCAGATGACTCATCGCGAAATTATGTGTGGCTCTGGCAAACTATAGTAGTAAAAGAGAATAGTAAATGCGCTGCTGCTTTCCGTCATTTTATCACAACCAAATCTTCGTTTAATTATTGTGTACCAAAAGAAGAATAAGATATTGAAGAAAGAAGTCATTCAAAAAACAAAAAAAACAAATGTGTTGTGTGACAAATAAAGGGGGTAAAAAAGAAAAGGTAAAGAATATTTGTAGAAAATGTGAAATTTTTTGTTAGTTCAATGGCATGCAGTTTGAAGATGCATTCGAGTGATGAGATGATAGCAGTCACAAGTGTTGTCTGTTGGCTGTGTTCAGTGAGCACAATGCACAATGTTTAGTTACTTCCAAGTGTAGTTAAGATAAAGATGGATGGCTGGTGAGGATTATCGCTTGCGCAATGAAGGAAAAGAAAATAGTGAGTCAAATAATATTGTTTAGAGTAATTAAATTAAGTGTTAAGCGTATTAGTGTGGATAAGACTTTGAAAAGATAGGCATAGTGCTTAAAATAAAATTAGAAAAATTATTAAAATAAACTACATTGAAATACGTATAGTAAAAATTAAAAAATACATACAAATTAAATTTAAAAAATTTAAAAAATTTAAAAAATTAGATCAAGTAGAATGAACTAAATTAAAAACAAAACAACATAGTAAAAAATAAATTAATAAAGTAAAATAAAATAAAAAATAAAGTAAATGAAGTCCTATGAAATGAAAGAGATAAAATAGCTACAAATAAAAGAAAAAAACCAAAAACTACAAAATAAAACTAAAACAAAATGGAATAGAATAAAGTATTTTAAAATAAAATAAAATACAATAAAGAAAATTAAAAAATACAAAAATTAAATCAAAGAGAATAAAATACATACAAATAAAATAAACCAATGAGAGTTAAACAAAATAAAATGAAATGCAATTTTATATAATTATTTCAAATAACTTACAAATAAAAAAATTGTCTCAGCTCAAAAAAAAAAAATTGTTGATATAAATATAATCAAAATTAGAATTTATTATTAAATTAAACAACCACACATTCATGTAATAGTAACATAGGAAGATTGAGAAACCACAACAGTTTACACGACTTAGCGTACTTGCTTAACGTGGCAAAAAAAAATGTCCTTAAGCTCGAGAAACTATTGCTGTTATGAAATAAAATTGAATGAAAAAAATACAAAACAAAAATAAATAAATAAAGTCTATAAAATAAAAATAAAATACTTTTATAGTAGATATATGGCATGCAACAAATAAAACAAAGTATAATAAAATTAAATAAAGTAAAATAAGATAAACTAAAACAAAAAAGGGAATTGAAACAAAATTAAATAAAAGACAAAGTTAAATAGAATTAAAGAGATTAAAATAAAATAAAATAATATTAAAGTAAATAATATAATGTTAAAGTAAAAAAGGAAACAAAATAAGCGATATTAATTTAAATTGAATTAAAACAAAAAAATTAAATTGATTTGAATCGAACTAAATTAATTGAAAATGAAAACAATAAAAAATAAAAGGAAATTAAAGCAAAGAAACTAAAAAAAAATACTGTTGTTGCTTTTACCTATTAAAAATGGCATTTGCTGGTATTGTAAAAATAAAAATAAAAAATTTTAAAACAAAAATAAATTTAAAAAAATTATAAAATAAAAATGAAATATACATACATATAGCAGATGTAAATATAAAACAAAGTAACGTTAAGGAACAAATAATATAATAAAGTGACATGGCATAAAATAAAAACAAAGTTAAACAAAATTATTAAAAACTATATTTAAATGAAATTAAATATAGTAGAAGAAAATAAAGATAGATTAAATAAAATTAAAAAATAAAGTAAATTGAAATAAACTGAAATTAAGTAAGATAAAATAAAAACAAAATTATAAAATAAGATAAAATAAACTAGAATAGAATAAAAAAAGTAAAATTTAATTAAATAAAGTAATATAATATTAAAAAACTTTAACCAAATAAAAAAAAGTAAATGGAAACAAAGTAAAATTAAAAAAAAAAACAAAAACAAATTAAATTAGAATAAAATTACAATAAAATTTAATTAAAAAATAAAGTAATATAATTAAAATAATGTAAACTAAAATAAATCGAAGTTAGTTTAAATCTTTAATTACATTAAATTAATTTAAATACATTTAACAAAATTAAATTAAATGAAGTGAACTAAATTAAATGAAATTAAGTGAAGACGCAATATAAAAATAATAAATTGACGTAAATAGCAATAATTTAAATTAAATTACAGGATAACGTAAATTAAAAAGAAGAATTGAAAAAAACTTAGCAGTTGTTTTCAGCCTTTCATAGAAAATTCAAATCAATTAATATGTCGAACACTTCGATACAAAATGTACGATTAGTAGTTCTACATTCTCATTACAAAGTTTAATAACTTCAATAGTTTATCAAAATGGCTATTGTCAATCAGTTTGATAGTCAAGCAAAATTCAATGAAAATTCAATTTTTGCACGCAATATTTACTTCATGCGCAATCAACGCAATTGAAAATGAAGCAACTACGAAGGACGTTGCAAATGTGGAACAATCACAACTTAATGAATTTGCTGCTGATACAAAATAAAGCAAACAAACTAGAAGTCCCAATAAAATAAATATTGAAACAGCCTTGACCATACATACAAACATACATACATATGCACATACACAAATACATGTACATGCATTCAAACACAAGTGTATAGTTTAGCGTACATTCAATAAGCGTGACGCGGTTCCATTGTTCTTCTAATACTTCAACTATTTACAAACAAACACGAACGCGCTGTAATTACCACATACATATATACTTTATCGTTTTTATCACTTTATTCAGGTTTCATTTCACATTTCACGTTTAGTATGATGTCAACCGCAATGAGGCAATTTTTGTACAAAACAATACAATACATTTGTCCATCCGAGGGCCTCAAAGGCGGCGGCCACTTACTACATGCAACTACTGTCTATTTAGTTACTGACTTGAAAACATAAAACCATTTCCATGTACATACATATGTATAGTTGTATTTGGATACTTAGTGTTTAGTTAATTTGTTAATCCTGCTCGCAAAAAAAAAATAATAATAAGCAGCAAAAACTAGGCTAAGTAAGGAGTGGTGTTGTAGTCGAGTTTATATTTTGTACGTCTTTTCAAAGCGGAAATCTAAGGCGCGCTAAAATGAAAGGGGCAAAAAAAAAAGCACAGCACAGGAAGGAACGTGGCGGGCATGTTGGCGGAACAAAGTCTGTAATTACTTAATTAAGCGCAGAAAAATTAAATAATTGTTGCTAAATAATAGCGGAAATTTTTTCTGTGCTTTTGTGTCCCCTGCGCAAAATAAGTTACCAACAAAACGACGATTAGCTAAAATTACAAAAGAGGTATGAAAAAAAAAATAATAAGTGTAGCACAGAAAATTTAGAAACAGAAAACGAGTTGTTAATTCAAAGAAGGGGCTTCCAAAAATCGTATGAAAGCTCAAAAATTAACAAACAAAAAAAAAAACAAATTAAAAGGTTTGCATAGGAAATTTAAAGAAAAAGCGCGGACTAATATTACCATATAAAAATAAATATTTGTTAATTTCAAAAGTCTACAACCTATTTACTTTTCCCGAAACTCACTCATTCTATAGTTTCGTATGAAAGTTTCAAGCTTCCATTTTTCCTGTATAAAATTTCGCCATAAGTATTTAAGCCGCTTTTGAAAAGTTTGGGCGAAAATTTCTTAAATTTTATATACATATCTCATTGTCGGATTCTTCATTTCATTTGCTTTTACTACTGAAAATTTATGTAAGGTGAAGAAGTAATTGGTTTTTAAATGTGGCGCTCATGTTAGTTCTCTCCAGAAAATGAAGTTTTCGAAAAATTTCGAAACGAATCCTGTCATAAACTCCAATTTTCCAGGAAAATTGAAATTTGGTGTTTTACGCTGGCGCTCAATCGAATATGCTTCGATTTTTTGGCTTTTGTTTTTTTTTTACAATATTCACAACGGCTTTTTTAAAATTTGTTTGAAATAAATTTTTTATTAAAATATATTCGGTAATTCCATGGTATATCGTTTTATAATGGCTTAATTGGAATTTGATTAAGATCCATAAAGATAAACAAAAAATTTCAAGAATTTTTTACACTTAGTTCGTTCTTCAACATAAACTATATAAATAAAAGTTTGAAACTTTTCGGAAATTCAAACAATTTTCATTACATTTTTAAAATTTTTGATTAGTATATTTAGAAACACCGGATTTTTGTAATCAGTCCATTTAAACCCGTACTTTAGTAATTTTTTTTTTTAAATATTTTTTTTTTGCTTAAGGTGTGTGCAAAAATAAAAAAATACCAAAAACCCAATACAATGTTTTGACACTTGAAACTTTCATTTAAATATTTATACTTAAATTGAACGGACTACAAAGCTGCATAGCCGAACAAATTCTGAAGAAGAAAACTTTAAAGAAAATCTCTAGAATTTTCGTGAATTTTGTATAAAGCTGGAAACATGTTTTGAATTTTGTAAAAACTTGGCCAATTAAACTATTAAAATACTTTTAAATTGGCAGCGACACTTATTTGAAATAAAATACATTAATAAAAGGTAGGAATCCAGAAGGAACGCCCACAATGGCAAGAAAAAGAATAATTTAATTAAATAAAAAGCTAATCAATTAAGAAATTCGAGCACAACAAAAGGAATTAATTTAAATTAATATTAAGTGAACTGAACGCATGCCGAAAGTGGCAAATCATTTAAAAAATTCCATTAAAAGGGAAAGTGACGTCATGCTTCGTAGGCGCAAATAAATTTACAACGCTAGTGAAATTTTGTTGCTGCTGACACAGCTAGTGGGGGTTAGGTCACAGCCAGCCTGCTGCTGACACCGCAGTTACCTTGAACGTCACTTTAGTGGTTTCAATTCAAAAAAATGTTTGCACGCACATTTGCGTTTTTCGAAACAAAATTTTTTGAAGTGTTTACTCAAATCATTTATGTAAATATTGTTTGCCCTTTTAATACAAGTATGTACTACAATTTGTTCATTACAATTTAAATGGAATGTTTGCGCTAAAAACGCGCGAAATATCTAAGCGGCATTCGTGTTTGCTGAAATAAGAGCGTTTAGCAGGAAATTTGCTGACAACACTTTAATAGATTAAGTGCATGGAAAAACAGCGCAACAGCAACAGCAACAGCAACATCAACATTAACAACTACAACAACGCAAATAATGCAAATAATAATAATGATAATAAATTGTAATGGCAAACAAAAGAAGAAAAAAATCGGAAAATTGCAAAAAAGCAAAAATTGCACTAAACAAACTAGCAAATGGCTCGTCACGCGATTGTCAGCGAGTGAATGGCTTGCCTTACGGTGGTTGCTGCTAGTGGTGGTGGTGGTGGTGGCGGCGTTGGTGGGTTGCCGCTTGCTCGTTGCTCATAATTTTGGAGCAGATGTATAGCGGAAAAGCGGACAAATGGATGTCACGTTTGCGCGCATCGCATGCGAAGATAAAAAGCTTTGCGCGATAAATGCTCACATAAATTAATACATATGTATGTATTTGTAGATGCAGGCAAGCGTTTCAATTTACAAATGTTCCGCCGCGTGCAGATGCTTGCATCTATTTATGTACATACTCGCATCCCCTAAAGGGAAAACCATTAGTACTGGACTAGTGCAGTTCTGGAGAATTCAGAACGGTCATAGTTCGCGTTAATTATTTTATTTTCAATGCAAGCAAATGGTGAATTTAACACAGCGCTGGCCGAGGAAGTAACAATTGAGTTCCGTTGCTTCCTTTTTCGGTTTTTACAGTTGCAAAAAAGTGCGAAAATCGAAATTCACATCTATGGGAAACAATAGGAGATATCATAACATATGTACATGAGTTACTGCGTTCGAATGGTTCTTGTTTTCATTTCCAATTCGTATATTATTTTTATTATTTGTATAATCAACCCCGTTCTGCATTTTGACTAAATGAACGATGTATGTATGTAGTTCGAAGTTCGAATAAATTAAGATTTTACTAGCGGTGTTGTTGTAGTCAACGGAATAACTGATAATATGTTTCGTCTGTTTTTTTAAGTAATGCATTTTTTCTTTAATGTAAATTCTCTTTTTAATGTTTGTTTTAATCGGGGCTATCACTGAATCCATAGTAGTCCGAATTTTCGTAAAATCTACGAGAAAGCTATCACTGAGCATATCGTAGTACGAACGTAATGTATTCCTTCGTAGCTATTCGGACTCAGCGGTGCCATTTTCGGAAAATTGAACTACGATAGATCTAATTAAAATAAATATATTTTTAAATTATTGTGAAGTTCATAACTTATGAATTAAAATTTTAAATTAATAAATATTACAGAATAATGTAGACTTAATTAGTTTGAAAACTCTCAGCGTTATGTGTTAGGAATGCGATATTTTTCGTTTTAATTTTGACTGTGTAACTTTGACTTTCCGAAGGCAGATGGCGCTGTCGTGGAGTCAATATCGAACTGGTGTTGCCATCCTCACTAAATACCAATTCAAGCACTAGATAGGATGCTTATATGATTCATTGCAGGGTACTTAAATAGCGAAATATGATGGTGTGAAAAGCGTAGCATTAGGCGAATTACATATTACATATTTAAGTACATATATACATATGGGTGTATGTGTATGTAAATATGTATGTACGTATTCAATTACGTTGCGGAATTGTTTTTTATGTTATTTGTGATATAAACTACGTATGTACATGCATGCATTTATATTTATATTATGTTGAAGCAAAATTTTATACTTATCGCAAAAAAGTTTAAAAAATTTAAGTTACTTATGTATATAAACCTTTTTAAAATTACTTAAAGTATTTATGTATATGTTGAACTGAACTTAACTTCAATCGCTACGCTAGTTGAATCACTATGAGGTTAAACAAATTTTTTTTTAGTAGCAATTGCTGATTATAATAATATTGTTTGTGAAAGAAAAAAAAGGGCATGAGTGTGCAAATATTTTATTTATACGCGCACATATAATATACATATATTAAGTAATATCGAAATAGGTTGTTTGCATTTTTTTTTTATAAAAAGTATTTTGTTGAATTTTTTTTTTTTAAATAGTATCTAATATCGATAATTCTTGAAATTATTGTACAACTAATTTTCTTTAAATCTTGACATAACTTGTTAAATCGTTTTCTCGAATATTTTATAAATATCTTGAAACAAAAAAATCAATAGGTCTTAATATTACGTACATATAATAAAAACAGATTTTTTCATAAATTTAATTACAAATATTTTTGATTTTAAATAGTGACGAAAATCAATAGCTTAAAATTATTTAAGATACAATAATTAGGATATTCACGTCGGCCAGGCTATCGGGTTATGTGGTCTTACATTTTTCTGCTTACAAAATTAAATATTAATTTTTTACAGTTTCCAAAAACAAACTGAACAGCAGAAAAGTAAACAAATCTTCTTTAAGTATTTTTTTCAATTAAACTAGAATACCCTAAATATTTTTTTGTATTATTTTTTTTTGTATTATACATCTTTACCATTTTCTTTAAATAGTATAATCGAGAATTTATTTATGAACTTGCTTTGCATTCTTGAATAGCATCGAATGTTGATGGGTTTTGAAATAACATACATTTTTTGAAATAGTATCGGAAATCGAGCATAATGTAACAAATTCTTTTTTTTTATATGGTATCGAAAATTATTTCTTCAAATTTCTTGACGTTTCTTAATAATATCGAAAATCGTTAGTTTTTGTAGTCAGTGCAATTTTGTTTCAACGAGTATAAAAAATTGACAATTTCTTATATTAATTTAAATAAGAAGACATTTTAAGGGTATCGAAATATCGATTCTCGGAAATTTTTAATGTTTTTTTAAATAGTACCAAAAGTCAATACTTTTTGAAATTCTTATTTTTGATTTTTAATTAGTAGCGTCGGCAATTTGTGATATTTGTTTACATTGAATGTTGATAGTTTTTGAAATAACTTAAATTTAAAAAAAAAATTATTGAAAATATTAAATTTTTGAAATCATTGAACAAAGACTTTTATTTTTCTTGCTAGCGAAAGCCGTTTCTCAAACGGTATTATTTTTATATTATTATTTTTATATTTTTATTTAATTTTTTGTTAAAGTACATCGAATTTGTTTTTTGGTTTTTCAAATCATTTTAATTTAACTTAAACGGATCAGGGTAATGATCAGTTTTGAATTGTTTTTTTATAAATATATTTTAAATACAATTATTAAACACTTTTGGAGTAGTATCGAAAATGGATTTTTTAAATGGATGTGCTACATATTTATAATTTTCAGCTGTTTTCCTAAACTGCTAAGCAAGCTCTTCAGCAGTGGTTATCCAATTCCATTGTAAGCAAAAAAAAGAGTTGCAATTTTTTATACTTATTATCAATCTATGTGATTTTTTTTTATAAACCTAACACTTATGTAATATATGCAAATGACCTCTTTTAGTTCAATTCACTTTTTCATTTAGTCAACAGAGAAACCTTCTTAAAGCCTTGACTGATATAATATGTACATATGTTTGTATGTATGTATTTTTGTTTTTTAAATAAATACTTAAATTAAGTGCTATAAATTGTTTTCAATTGACTGACTGCATTTCGATAAGGTTTCATGCGTCTCGCTTTTCCACACCGCGCAGAACCCAGCATAGCATAATAAATAGTCACAATGCCATGGAGGCAAACGGAATCTCGTTACTCTTTCGCTTGGCTACATTTCAAGGCTGCTTAATTACAGTTTTACAATAATATTTATGTCGCTAAAGGCAACAACAACACAACGAGTCATTTATACTTTTACAATGCAAAATAGTTACATACATACCTACTACCTACCTAATTATTTTCTTCTTCACTCATTGGCAAGATACATATAAAGTATTTAATTTTTTTTTTACTTCAAAAAGTGCAATCGAGAAAGGAAAATGTAGCTGGCGGCGGTAACGGCGCCAGGCAATGTGCCAAAACGATAATTACAAATGGCAATTGAATTTACTGGCTGCAAGTGTACGAAAGTGGTATGTACAGTGAGTCGCAGTGAACATGGCCCTGTGTTTTTATTTTTCCAGTATTGACAAAATTTTCCATGTTATTTTTTATTGATTTTTATTTGTTATTTTTTTAATAAAATTATAGGGTTTCTTTTTAATTAAAAAAATTAAAAATTTGTTCTTTGTAAAAATTTTACGGAAATTTAACAAGCGTGCAGATGTCGACGTTAAAATTTTCGAACCTTAAAAATTCTAGAAATTATTCTTCTGATTTGTAAAAATTTTGTAAATATTTTTAGAGTTCAAAATTTGTTATAACTTTTTAGCCCATTCAATTTATTATAAAAATTCTGTGAAAATATTTAAATTTTAAGTTTGTTAAATTTTCGATAAATTTTTACAAAGTTTAAAACTAAAATATTTAAGATATAAATTAGCTTTTAAATTTTCGTAAACTTTTATAAAAATTTTGAATTTTTTAATAGATTATACATATAAAAGTTCAAAAAACCTAAAAAAATCGACTTTAAAATATCCAATTTTTTTAAAAAGTCATTTTCAATTTTATACCCCATTCAATACTTTTTATGGAAAATTTATGTAAAAAATTTAACATGTAAAATCTTGTCACAATTCCTAAAAAATAAAACTGTTCCATTGCCACTGCTCGTCACTGTATTGGACTACGAAGTTATTAGGTAGGAAGCTATTAGTTGTAATGGAATATTTTATTACTTAAATGATTGCTTGATTAAAAAGCGCCTACTGATTCGTCATCGACTTGGCTTGAGGTGATTATTATTTTTATTTACTCCGCTACTTTGTATTTGTTGCTAACGCTGTCGTAACTTGCTTTTGCATTAGTGGCCACAAATTGTTGATGGGAGTATTTTTCATTTATTATTTGCCTTAATACTCTTACAAACATTACTAATGGAAATCTATTTGAGTGATGATGATTTTCGTTTCAAATGGCGGCACTGATAAATCAGGTTGCATATTAACATTCATAAAAATAATCGAAGTGACACAAATACGCATTCGCGTACAGACTTTGTCACTGGTGTGTAAAACAAACGCTTAGAACGGTCTCAATTCATTCACAATAGTGCATGGTGTGCGCCTTGTTTATCAGACAGCAAAGGTCAGTGTACTGTGTCATGTCGAATATGCGGTTGTGCAAGAAGAAGCATAAATAACGGCAACACAACATCCGTTACTCAGCTGTTGTGTGGTTCTTCGTTAGAATCAGCGACAGCGGTTGAAAGGAAGTAAATTTAAAAATAAACTTAAGCTCAAAACTGTGACTTTGAATAATAGTTTTGTTGATTTTTTTTTAAGCGGAAAACTGGTTAGCTGCTCGCTGACTACGGCGAAGCTCATGGTACGCATATATGTATGTATGTAGTTACAAATGTTCATAATAAAAACAACTGTGGGTGAAACGCATTTGCGACGTTGCTGGCGGTGACATTTCAAGCCTGTTGCCGGACGTTATTGTATCAGCAGCAACAATAACGTCAACAAAAGCTTGCCAATGACCTTGTGCGAGTGTAACTGAGACGCGCGTTGTTTTTTTTAATATTTTTTTTTTTAAATATGTTTTTGTTTACAACTTGTTATGATCGTTGATTTGCTTGTGGTTTTCTACTATCAGCTTTTTTGGCCTTTTAGAATTTTAATTAATTACAGGTCATTTTTTATATCAGTAAATTTACATATGTACATATCTAAAACTACATACCTACATGCATACTAATTTAGTGAATAGTTTGCATAATAATGGCTATTTATTTTTATGTAAATATAAGTCGCGTGCGCTTACAGCACCAAAATTAATTAGTATGTGCATAAATTTACTTGAAATTGAAATGAGCGCCAGTAATGAGAGGCAAAGTGAAAAAATGCAACAAAATAGAGAATCGAAAAAATTTCAAAAAGGGAAATGAATTTAAGTTTTAATAATAGCGGTATTCACGCCCATTTCAATAAACAATTAGTTGGCACTCGTTAAAATATGAATTTACATTAGGGTACCTCAACCCCTATACAAAAAAAAAAAAAAAAAAATCGTTACAGGTTTTCCATCGGAATTATTAAATCCATTTGATTTTAATGCATCAACCAAAATATTTTCGAAAAATATTAAGATTTACGTGAGCTGGACCAATTTGAAAATACCCCTCCAAAATTGGAGTTTTTTTTTTAATAAATAAAAATAGTGGAAATATTTCTTAAAAAAAACTGAGTTGAGAAAACAGTTTAAGCTTAAAATACACATATGTTTATGTACATATTTAAACATTTTTTCAACGGCAACTGTGGATCAACTGATTTTGGTTTCTCTAATATGAAAAGAAAAATATACAAAAATCGTTTAGATTCAAGTTTTAAACTAAGTATGAAAAAATGAGCAAAGCAAAAATTTTAATCTAAATTTTATAAATAAATTTAGACATACAGTAGTAGTTCTAGTACAATAAAGTGCACGTTTTAAATGGCTTGAAATGATCGTTGAGTGTTGACATTTTCTTCTAGTGGTGTTTTCATATAAAAAAAGCATGGTATGTAAAACAAACAAAAAATAAGAATTGTTTTAGTTTTATTATCTCGTTCAAGTGCCAATTTCCAATTTATTTTATAAAATTCACAATGCATTGCAAATTATTCAAATTGCTCTCATTCATCACTCAAAATATCTACATATGCATCTAAATATTTACGCCTACTCACCACCTTTCACTTATGTATATCTTTCACTTTTCTCTGTCTCTTCCCGCCAACAGATTAGAAGCCTCACGCAACTAGCCTCAAGCGGCAGCCCATTGCGGCGCGAAAACACCTTCACATCGGCCACAGTCCAACAAGTGACAGTCTTATCGTCGTCGCCATCGTCTACGGCGGCGGCGATACAAACTGCTGCTGCCATCAAGCTGCGCAAGTACAGCGATCGTTGTCTGACCACAGCCGAGGCGAAATCGCACACCTACCGCATTTCAATGGCGAACTTGGAGGAGACACAGGAGTCCGAACTTGATATGATATTGGGTGAGCTGAGCTTGCTGGAGGCACAAATAAATTGCGGCGATGCTGCATTTCTGCCCGGTTGCGGCGTGCCTGGCCCCCAACAGCATGCAAATCCATCAACTGGTATGGGCATGGGGACAGCGCCAGCTACACGCACTCACTCGCGCACAAATTCCACTATTTCAGGTGCCACTACAATTTCACTGTCCGGTTCATCGGAGTGCGGCAGCAGCGCTACCACACACTCGCTAGCCTCTTCCTCGGGCGTTTCGGAGAATGGTCAGAGTAGCATGAGTGGCGGCAGTAGCGTGGGCAGCGTGATGGGTGTCAGTATTGGTGGTGTAGGCGGCGTTGGCGGTGTTGTGAGTATAATGCGCGAACCACGCACTGAATCGCCGGACAATGATTCCGCTTTTAGTGACACCGTTTCGCTGCTATCCAGCGAATCGTCAGCTTCGAGTAGCGCCAGTTCCGCGCTGCATCACAAACAGATGCAACAATTGCAACAACAACAACAACTGCAGTATATGCAGCAGCAGCTGAGCGGCACCACGTTGAGCAGCAGCAAGGCAGCCAAGATACAGCTGGCACTGCACAAGCTGGAGCATCCATCCATTCGTCGTTTATTTGTCAAGGCGTTTACCTCGGACGGCGCGTCGAAGTCGTTATTGGTGGACGAGCGCATGACATGCGGCCATGTAACGCGATTGCTGGCCGACAAGAATCACGTGCACATGCAGGCGAACTGGGCGTTAGTGGAGAACTTGGGCGATCTACAAATGGGTGAGTACTTGCGGTAGAAATTAAATATCGTTTTACTATATTTTTCTCTTGTTCTTTCATACCAGAGCGCCTCTTTGAGGATCACGAGCTGCTGGTGGACAATTTGATGACTTGGAATTCGGATGCGGGCAATCGCGTGCTCTTTCAGCAGCGCAGCGACAAGGTTTCGCTTTTTGCCAAGCCGGAAATCTATCTGCCTGGCCCACAAATGGCGCCCGGTAGTCAGCATGATGAGCACACGCGCGCCATGCTGTTGGAAGAGTTTTTCGAGACCAACTCTCAGCTGCAAGTGGATGGGCCGTTGTATATGAAGGCCGATTCGAAGAAGGGCTGGAAGCGTTACCACTTTGTTTTGCGCTCCTCCGGGCTCTACTATTTCCCGAAAGAGAAGACGAGGAATACACGCGATTTGGCTTGCCTGACGCTCTTCAGCGGCTATAATGTGTATCGTGGTTTGGGTTGGAAGAAAAAATGGAAGGCGCCCACAGACTATACGTTCGGCTTCAAGTCGGCCGTTGATTCTTCGCTGGGCAAAACCTGCCGCACTTTGAAAATGCTCTGTGCTGAGGATTTGGAAACGATGGAGAAGTGGATCACGGCCATACGCATTTCAAAATACGGCAAGCAGCTGTGGGATAACCACAAATCGCTTATGGATGATCTCAGCTTGGGTGATGTGATGTCGCAGAGCAGTTTTGGCGTCTCAATGCGCAGCGAATCGATTAGTAGTATCTCATCGGCCGTACCGTCACAATGTGGCAGCGTCTCCTCCGCTGTCTCGAGTATGTCCAATTCAAGTGGCCGCGTGTCGCGCGCCTCCTCATCGTCGTCAAGTGGCTGCCTGTCGGATGACAACAACGGCTTCGACTCGGAATTTACCACTGGCACTATCAAGCGCAAACCCTCAATGAAACCCAATCTGCCGCTGACCACCATGACGCGTCAGCTAAAAGAGGTAGGCGAAATAACGATTTGCGAGGGCAGCGGCGTTGATGTGCAGGATGCAGCTTCCCCTGAGCGCAGCGGTACATTGACGCGCCGTCACAGTCGCCGCAAATCGCAGGAGAGCAACGGTAGCGGTACACTAAAACGGCGCCAGCCACCCGCAGCGGTGGCGAAACGCGGCTCGGCGGAAAGCATGAACGCAACCGCTTGCAATTCCTCTGGTTCCTCCAACTCCACACCCACACCAACACCAAGCATTTGCGCCAAGCCACTGCTGGAGTATGAGGTGGCGCGCACGGTTACCGCTAATGACACAGCCGCTGTGGTAAATTGCATGTCTTCATCCACACTTTCGCTAGATTCGCTGCCACCACCGCCACCGCCTCCACTGCTCACCGACGAACACGAAATATATGGGTCACAGTTGTCGTTGGTCTCACTGCCACCACCGCCACCGCCAGAAGAGGTGATAGTCTATCAGCAGCAGCCGCCACAACAGTTCGCAATGGGTGGCGGTAAAGCGAATGGCATGCCGCCGGCAGTGCCTGCGAAACCACAGAAACCGCAACAAACGCCAGTGAAGGGGCCAGCACCACCATATAAGGCGCCACCAGAGTATGTGGGTCAAGCGCATAATCAGCATATGCACAATAGCAGCATTACTAACAACATCATCAACAACAACAACAACAACAATAGCAGCAATATGAATGCAGTTGCGGCTGTTGTTCTGCCACCACCCCCACCACCTTCAAATACCAATACCGGCACGCAAAAGAAAGTCTCTTTCGCCGATTCGCCAGTATTGTTGCGCCGCAAAATGTGCTCACCCGAGCCACCAGCGAGCCTCTTGCAACAACAGCAACAGCAGCAAATGCAAATGCAGTTACAGATGCAGTTACACGCGCAACCCATTTACGGTTACGCACCCTGCCCACTGCCACCACCGCGCGCCGACCTAACGCGTCTTTCGACGAACTCCTCTAATTGCAGTTCCATTGACTTTGGCTCGCCCAAGCGCCTGCAAGAGTCCACCTCGAATCCGCCGCGCGACTTTCTGAAGGATCTGCAGCGCGTCATGCGCAAAAAATGGCAGGTAGCGCAGAAATGCAAACTCGAACCGGCCACAACGCCGCACGAAGTGCTCGGCTTCCGTGATTTTAATGACGAGCTGCACAATTTGAATGCCTCCGCCACTACACACTACTATCGCGAAACAGCGAATGTGAGTAATTGGGTGCAGGAGCACTACGGCGCCGGCGCACCACCGCCACCGCCCAGCGAATATGCGCTCTACGAAAATTTGCATGCGGCTGATGCGCCGAACGGCATGGCTGGTACGGCGGTGATGATGGAGCCGCAATTCCCACTGAGTGGGGCGGCGGTGGCTGCAGCTGCGGCGGCGCAACGTAAGAAACGCCCACCACCCCCACCACCTAAACGCAGCGATTCGACGCATTTGACGCACAGAGTTTAGGGTTGTGGCGGAGGCCAACGTCGCCGGCATTGGTTTCTGTGCGGTTGGTAAATAAACAAATAGATATAAAAATCTAAAGCAAAGCTAGAAATGAGTTGCATAAGAGAATTTGCAAAGTGCAGTGGTACAGAGGTATAGAGGAGGAGAGAGTGAGAAAAATACATAACTGCCAAGGTATTTACTAAAGTAAAATAACCTATGGTGCGTGCGCCCAGTTGCTAAGCGAATTTGGCGGCAATATACACGAAACATGTCCTTTATATATAGTTAAAATTAAGCTATACATTTATATATAAAATCAACAAATTTTTATATACATACATACATATATTTACATGCTTATACATAAATAATTATGTGGATGTCTACTTAGTATGCATTTACATTGCTTAACTGAAAAGCGAGTTGCGCAATTTTTTTTCAAGCTATCCAAATGCTAATTGCTTTCAAAATGTCTACGCCTAGGAATTGTACAATATGCCATACTACATGATAAAAGCACGAAATAACATTTTACAAGCAGTGATACATGGGAAGTCTAAGCAAATGAACAAGTTTTAAGCATAACTTTGTATTAATAATGGCTATAATACAATGAAAACATTTTGAATATTTGAAAATGCATTGCTGTTAGTTATTCAAAAGTTGAATTATTAATACTTTTGGATTAAGAGTCTTCAATAACTGCAACTCTCCAAAAGTCTTCACAACTCTCCAAAGTCTCCACAACTCTCCTAAACTTCCCGCAGCTTGCAAAAGGCTTTAGTTAGGAGTACCAAGAAAAATCTGCTGAAAACTCTACACAACTCTCCACTTGGTTTATAATCAAGCACCAATGAGTTAATTCTTCTGATACACTGTGTACGAGTGCTACTCTACAAAACCCTTAAAAAACTCTCCACCCAATTTGTATGCCCTTAAAACGTTCCAAAATATCCTAGAGTGGCTGATGGTTTCCAAATAAAAACACTAAAACACATTAGACACTTTTACAAGTATCCTAAACTCTCCGCCCCTCACTATCGTTTGATATTGCTAGCGCAATACTTTGCAATTTCACGCGAATTTTGTATTTAGCAAAATTTTTAAATCGAAAAATTTAAAAAGAAAATTTTAAATAAATAAATAATTATAATGTACGAATTTTTTTAGTTTCCAAATATGAAAAACTATACGCATAAGTAGTTGTTTAGTCTAATTAAGCGAAAATGGCAAAATGTGTAAATGTCAGCTCCAGCGGTATGCAATACAATTGCAATATTTAGTTCACATTACCAAATCTCCACTAAACTCTACCACTCAAAATAAATTAAATATTTCTTCAAATTTTGCATGCTAACTAAAATAAAATATATACTTTACGACCTTAATGCTTAAAATGAAATTTAACGCCTTACGATTTAGAAGCGACAAAATTAGCGTTTAGTTTTTAAGAAAGAAAGTTTGAAAAATGCAATTTTTCATGGAAAAAACTTGCGTTTCCATTCTTCGTCTGGTATGTGCATGTACTTATTTAAGTGAAATTCTAAAAAAAAGTTATGAAACGAAAAAAGCGAAAAGTTTTTAAATAAGCAAAAATATCTATTACTGAAGCCATTTGTTGCATACAAATTTTATGGCGAAGTTTGAAATTATTCAAAAATTTAATTGCATAAAAATATTTGCGGCCACGCGCTTCAAAACTTGCTTTTCCTCATATGTGAACAAACAAAAAATGGTAATAATTAAATTGTTCCTAAGCAAAAGCATTTTCACTCGAAACTTAAAAAATACATATAAGTAAATAAAAAATAAATAATGAAAATAATGAAGAAACAGTGAATACAAACAAATTTTATTACGAACGCGCTAAACCGATTGGCCTGTTTAAAATTTTTGTGTCTAATAAATTGTGCATTTTTCGAAATAAGTGTAAAATATATTGTAAGCTTTAGTTAAAACCGCCTGTACAGTTTATTAAAAAAGCAAAAACAAAATGTTTTGAAAATATCAGTGTTCCCCCTTTTTCAAATTCAAAAAGCGTCTTAGCAATTAAATTTAGTTAATTGAAAGTGAAAGTTACTCTTAAAAAATACTAAAAAAAAAAATAAATATTATATAAAACAGCTCTTAATAAAATAGTATGCTAAATAAAAGTATGAAATCTTAAAAGAAGTAAGTAAAAAGAATAAAAAAAAATAAGGTCTGCATTATTTGAAAACACAAACATGATGCATATAAATTAAAATACAATAACATAATTTTATAAAATAATAATAAAATAAGTTAATATGAAAAATAATTTACACAAACAAAGAATTAAATTATTCACGTTTTAAAAAAATTGTATACTACAACTTTTGTAAATGCCATACAAACACAGTTTATCGAATACAAGCCACAACTACTATGTAAAAATTAAAAACAAAACCCCACTATATGTATACATAATTAATTAAAAAAAAAAAAACACAAGCACAATGCACGCTTGTGGTGTATCTCAAATATTTGTTTAAGAAAAAAATATATATTTAAATTTTTTATTTTTTTTTTTGTTAAGTTTTTAACCTTATGGCGTGTAGTTGAAATTTCCTAAATATTTCAAATTAAATTCAGCAGAAATTTTTTTTACCACTAAAACAATTTTCATTCTCGAAATTTTTTTAATTTTCAAAATTTCGTTAAAATCTCCCAAAGCTCAAAACTCTTCCAACATTTCAAAAAAAAAGCTAATAAAATATGGCATGTTATGTAATATATTTGTTTTTTGTTTTTTTTAATTTTTTCATGTTTACTTTATCGCTTAGAGAAAGTTTTTTTTTGCTATAACGACACTCAACAACTTTGTATGCCAACATTTTGTGTTGAAATCGGAAAAGGCATAAAACGCAAAAGTTAAAAAAAAATTGTCTTATTCTTTTAAAATTCATTTACATCACCGCAAAAAAGGAAGTTTTGAATATTTGTGTAAAACAATTTCCAATTTTTTTAACATACATAAATATATTTTTGTTGAGAAAAGATAAATAAACAAATGAGAATTAAAAAAATTTTTTAAGAAGTCAATTAAATGCAAAAATTTTATATTTTGCAAAAAAAAATAATAAATAATTTAGATAAAGTTAATTTTTTGCTAAATATGGTTTTGATATTTAAAAAAAAAAAAAACTTGCATCCAGTTTCACCAGCAATTTAAACGAAAAATAATTTTTTTTAGTTTCTGTAAACTTACATAAAAAATTCAAAAAACTTAGATTCTTTTTCATTTAAGTTGCCTTCGTTAAACTTGCTGTAGGTATTTTTTAAATTCAAAAACATATTTAGCAATAATTTTCCATTTAAAAAGCTTACGTTATCTAAATTTTTTTGCGTAATTGAGATTTTAAAAATTTTAAATATTTTGTTGAGCAAAAATTCGTTAGTAAAAGAAATTGAGTGAAGTATTTGACTCAATTCAATGGAGGGAGAGAAAATATTCGAGTGAAAGCGAAATTCGTCAATAAACCTCATTCTTAACACAAAATATATTTTGTTCTACATTTTTATAAATTCTTTTTTCTAAAACAGAAAAAAAGTGAACGCAATAGAATTGCACAAATTTTGGTCTGCTCTTTTGATCTTTTTTGTTTTAAGTTTTATTTATAGTTTTAAATGCTTTAATTTTTTCAAAAGCACGCTTGGTGCTATTTACTGCCTCTGTTCACAACTTCCTAGCAACTGCTCAAATCCTTTCAGAGTATATATAATTTAAAGCATGTTTCTAAATTGTAAAAAAAATATATATTATTATACAAAATTAAAAACTTATTTTTCTAATTCTATTATATACAATTTTTGTAATGCCAATTTTTGTATTTATTTAATTGTATTTGTAGTAATATTTAAATTCAAATTGCACATTTTTTCCATAAAAACAAAGCGCATCATACCTTTAATTAATTAAATGAATGCATTTTTAAGTTACCTTTTCGTTTTTAAGTCAATGTATTTTATTATATCGCAAAGCTATCGTAAAACAATATTCCTAAGAATTTGTTTTGGCAATACGAATGCATAAATGTGAAATATGAAGAAATTAATACAAAATAAATGTATGTACGAAAAAAAAAGAAATCATTGGACATATTTTTTTTGTTGTATTTTTTATGTTAAAGTCATATCAGCATTTAAAAAAGTGAATTGAAAATACATAACAAATTAAAAAACACTGTGTATTTTTGTGTGATTTCACAGAAAGTTCACGATTTTGTGCACCTAGTTTTGGCAGCGTTTTTTTTTATTAGTATGTATTTCTAACTGAGTATGTAGTGGTAAATTATATTAAAGCCAGCGAAGAAAGCGCATTGCTTATAGAATCCGATTTGTGCTTATAAAATGTATCGAACTTTAAAAAAAAAATTTAAATAGTGAATTAAATAAAAACTTGTACTTAATTTGAATACAAGAACTTTAGACTCAAAAACAGCTGAGTTATGGCGAAATTGAACATAGCGGTTACTATAGAAAAGCTTAGAACTTTCGTTTGATGTATAAAACTAAACTCGTGGACTCGTATTTAAAAAATCAAAGAGATTTTCTTGCAAATTTATAACTTTTCAAATGTTTGTTCTAGACACTTTTCTATTTATAAATATATCGTGCTGACATTTTAGATGCTGATAACCGAAGCTACAAGGTATCAAATCCATATAAGTTCTTAGGGGTATTCCAAACAATAACTGCCCGACAATCGATGTGGAAGTTGGCCGCCCATCAGTATGTGGATAGGATCATAAATTACAAAAAATAGAGGCATATCCGAGGTGGCAGCACACTAAAAATTTCGATTTCCAATTTTTTATGTTAATTTAAAACCTTTCTACATTTACTGACTTTCAAAACCAATGGCAAAAGTGAATATAGGGTTTCATAGAGAAAGCTTTGGATTTTCAGTTGTTCTAGACATTTTTTTGTTTCTAAATATATCGAATTGAAATTGTAGTAGTTGATAGCCGAAGTTACGAGACATCGAATGCATACAAATATTTTAGATGATTCTGAACAAAAAATTTCGGAAAATTGATATCGAAGTTGACCGTCCATCTGTGAGTGGAGTCAGCTGAAGTGGCACAAAATAGAAGCATATCCCACGGGGCGGCACGCTAAAAATTAATTTTCCCAATTTTTGATGTTCATTGAAAATGTATCTCCATTTACTGAATTTTAGAGTTACAGCGTTGAAATTCTGAGTGCAGATAGCTAAAGACATCTACTTTTAAATATGAGCACTTTTTGAAAAATTGTCGTTGATTTTGTAGTGGTAAATTAAGAAAAACTCAAAAATCTACGAAATTTTGCCACTGAACCCGATATTTGAGACATAATAACTTTGTTACCAAATGGAGTATTGGTTTGAAACTTTTAGCTTGAAAAGTGTATAACAAGAGCTAGCAGTAGATTGTATAAAATTTAAAAAATTCCTACTTAAAAATTATAGGGAGGGGGAAAACGGAAATCGCACTTATTTTGATTTCAAGGCCAACGGGCTGGAAAATTAGTTGAACTATGGCGAAAGTGAGTATAGGGTTTCATAGAGAAAGCTTTGGGCTTTAATTTGAGCTATGAAACTTAGTTATAAAGCTCGTATTAAAGAAATTAGAGAAATTTTCTTGAAAAGTGCAAATTTTTCAAATATTTTGTTCTGGAAATTTTTTTGTTTATGAATATATCGAGTTGAAATTTTAGTAGTTGATAGCCGAAGTTACGAGGCATCCAATGCATGCAAATATTTTAGATGATTCTAAACAAAAAATTTCTGAAAATTGATTTTGAAGTTGACCGTCCATCTGTGAGTGGAGCCAGCAGAATTGGCACAAAATAGAAGCATATCCCACGGGGCGGCACGTTAAAAATCAATTTTCCCAATTTTTGATGTTCATTGGAAAAGTGTCTCCATTTACTGAATTTTAGAGTTACAGCGATGAAATTTCGTCTATAAATAGCTAAAGACATCTACTTTCTAAAATAAGAATTGTTTTGAAAATTTTCTTTGAATGTTTAGTCGTAAATTAAGAAAAACTCAAAAATCTACGAAATTTTGCCACGGAACCCGATATTTGAGAGCCAATCACTTTGTTACGAAATGGAATATTGAAATGAAACTTTTAGGATGGAAAGCGTATAACAAGTGCTAGCGTCCAAGCGTATACAATTTTGAAAACTTCTCACTCAAAAATTATAGGGAGGCGAAAAACGGAAATTGCACTTATTTTGATTTCAAGGCCAACGGGCTGGAAAATTAGTTGAATTATGACGAAAGTGAGTACAGGGTTTCATAGAGAAAGCTTTGGGCTTTAATTTGAGCTATGCAACTTAGTTATGAAGCTCGTATTAAAGAAATTAGAGAAATTTTCTTGAAAAGTGCAAATTTTTCAAATATTTTGTTCTGGAAATTTTTTTATTTATGAATATATCGAGTTGAAATTTTAGTAGTTGATAGCCGAAGTTACGAGGCATCGAATGCATACAAATATTTTAGATGATTCTGAACAAAAAATGTCTGAAAATTGATATCGAAGTCGACCGTCCATCTGTGAGAGGAGCCAGCGGAATTGGCACAAAATAGAAGCATATCCCACGGGGCGGCACGTTAAAAATTAATTTTCCCAATTTTTGATGTTCATTGGAAAAGTGTCTCCATTTACTGAATTTTAGAGTTACAGCAATGAAATTTCATGTATAGATAGCTAAAGACATCTACTTTAAAATATGAGCACCTTTCGAAAAATTGTCGTTAATTTTGTAGTGGTAAATTAAGAAAAACTCGAAAATCTATGGAATTTTGCAACTGAACCCGATATTTGAGAGCCAATAACCTTGTTACGAAATGGAATATTGAAATGAAACTTTTAGGATGGAAAGCGTATAACAAGTGCTAGCGTCCAAGCGTATACAATTTTGAAAACTTCTCACTCAAAAATTATAGGGAGGCGAAAAACGGAAATTGCACTTATTTTGATTTCAAGGCCAACGGGCTGGAAAATTAGTTGAACTATGGCGAAAGTGAGTATAGGGTTTCATAGAGAAAGCTTTGGGCTTTAATTTGAGCTATGAAACTTAGTTATAAAGCTCGTATTAAAGAAATTAGAGAAATTTTCTTGAAAAGTGCAAATTTTTCAAATATTTTGTTCTGGAAATTTTTTTATTTATGAATATATCGAGTTGAAATTTTAGTAGTTGATAGCCAAAGTTACGAAGCATCGAATGCATACAAATATTTTAGGTGATTCTAAACAAAAAATGTCTGAAAATTGATATCGAAGTTGACCGTCCATCTGTAAGTGGAGCCAGCGGAATTGGCACAAAATAGAAGCATATCCCACGGGGCGGCACGTTAAAAATTAATTTTCCCAATTTTTGATGTTCATTGGAAAAGTGTCTCCATTTACTGAATTTTAGAGTTACAGCAATGAAATTTCATGTATAGATAGCTAAAGACATCTACTTTAAAATATGAGCACCTTTTGAAAAATTGTCGTTAATTTTGTAGTGGTAAATTAAGAAAAACTCAAAAATCTATGGAATTTCGCCACTGAACCCGATATTTGAGAGCCAATAACCTTGTTACGAAATGGAATATTGAAATCAAACTTTTAGGATGGAAAGCGTATAACAAGTGCTAGCGTCCAAGCGTATACAATTTTGAAAACTTCTCACTCAAAAATTATAGGGAGGGGAAAAACGTAAATTGCACTTATTTTGATTTCAAGCCCAACGGGCTCGAAATTTAGTTGAGTTATGCTAAAAATGAATAAAGGGGTTTGTAGAGAATGCTTTGAGCTTTCATTTTAGTGGTAAAACTTACATCCTGGGCTCATATTTAAAAAAATTGAAGCGATTTTCTCGAAAAGTGCAAATTTTTCAAATATTTTGTTCTAGAAATTTTTTTATTTATTAATATAGCGGGCTGAAATTTGAGCAGCTATTAGTCGAAGCTACGAGGCTTCGAATGCATATCAATTTTGTAGGGGATTTTGAACAAAAAATTCGCGAAAATTCAAGTGGAACTCTACCATTCATCCGAATATGGGTAGCTGGGCAAAGCGCACAAAATTTAGTTAGTTTTGCGAGGGCTCGCCATTTAAATTATGTATTATACATTAATTTTATGCAGTATACTTACTTTCTGTCTTTGTTTCTTAAAAAATTTGTGATAGCGTGGTGTTTTGAAAAATTACTTTTCCTTTATTTAATTCAGCTCTTGAAATAATACAACTTTTTTAGAATTACACAAAATGTTTACATGCAAATTTTTGTGCATTATTTAAATATTTCATATAAAATAATCTTAGTTACGAAATGAAGCGGTTAAAAGATTTTTTTTTTCATTCTGAATGAATTTTGCATTTTTTTACATAGCTTAAACTTTACAAATGTATATAAAAACTTTAAATAATTGTAAATTTTGCAATTAAAGATATCTTTTGAATTTGATTTTCACTCGGATTTCTTCACTGATAACGGTTTAAAAAATGTATGCCTTTTAATATTTTCTGCAAAATGTTGTTTTGTTTTTGAAAAACTAAATTTATTAATGAACAAAGTAAGCGTTTTACATGTTTTTTGGCTTTTTTATAAATTTTTTCTTATAAATTAAAAAAAAATTTGCAAATAATAGCAAAACACATTTCTTAGATCTTCAAAAAAAGTTTTTTTTTTGCACTAATTTTAATTCAAATTTTTTATTCTTAACGATAATTTAGGAATATTTTTTAACATTTAGGTAAAAGCTGTTTGCTAGATCAAATTAATTTTTGAATTGGATAAGGAAGATATGTACATTTTGTTTAATACTTTAAAGTATTCTAACTCAAAATGAAAAACATGTTTTTGTTTTGCATTTAATTTTCAGTCGGGTTTTTCACTGAAGACTGTTTTAAAAAAATTGATTTCCTTTAATAGTATTTTGTATATCAAAAATTGCAAATCTTCCTTAAAAGTTTTCAGCTAAAAATTAAAAATTTACCGAATTTACCGTGAAATGGGCGTAAAGAGAAAAAAATTATATTTTTACAAAAAAACTTAAAAGTAGAATTTATGCAATTTTTGGAATTTTATTACATATCATTTTTGTAATGGAAATTATTTTGTTCACTTAAATGTATAGTAGTTATTTAACCTACAACTGTGCGTTTTTTTACAAAAAAAAAAAGGAAAAGTATGTTATTAATTTTAATTGGTTGCATTTTTAAATAACTTTTGCGTATTTTAAGTAAAAGCTAAATGGTTTTTAACAAAAATTCAAAAATAATATTCTTTGCCTGGAAACGCGCATTTTTAAAATACCAAAAAAAAAAAAAACAAATACAAGTGGCTGAAAGCTGTACATCTTTCTACACTAACATAAGTAAAGTAATTTTAAATTTTAATATAAAAAATTATTAAATTTATATGGCTATGCAGAAGAATTGGTTGACAGAAAACAAACGAAAAAAATAACGCGAAAGATTTTAAATTAAAAAATAAAGAATTTAATAAAAAAAAAATTAATTAAAATAAAACCTGTATATTGAATACTGCTTTGCAACTGTAAAATAAAAGTTCTTATCATAAAATGTCTTCAAAAAACCGCTTGTTAAATCAAATGAAATTAAATACAATTTTTAAATAAATTCATAAATTTAAATAGTACATATATGTAAAAAATATAAATTTATGTAATATTGTTAAACAAAAAATTATAAAAACTAAGTAATAATTTAAAACATATTTTTAGATGTCAAAAATCTTTTTAAAGAAATCGGTAAAAAAATGCAGGATGGCGATCTTGTATTGCTTGAAATAGGTTTGAGACATCAATATACTCCAAAATAATTTTTGACGGAGAACCTGAGGAAAAAAAGAAGTAAACTTTAAAACTTAATGAGTAAAAATGTTTACTTTCTATGCATGCATGGAATTCAATGTAGTTTTAAAGCAAAAAAGAAAAAAAAACAAAAAACATTAAACAGCTAACGTACAGCTTGAAAATATAACTTTGCTTATTCGTAAATCAATAACAAACAAACAAAAAAATAACAACAAAGAAGATTTTAACTTTTAAAAATTACTTAATTAAAAAAAATTCAATAACAGAGAAAAATATCCCTTTAAAATATTCACTAAACACAAAGTCAGACAGTCAAGCATTTATAAAAGCAAACAGACCGTACTTTTTTTTTTATATGATAATGGAATTTACAAAACAAAAAAAAACATGCATTACTTAAATGGCAGCTAAAATGATGGGAACTGGCAAGTGAACAATAAGACTCAATTTAAGCAAACAAGCAAAAATAAGCAACTCAAGCATACAGACAAGCAACTTTATAGGCAAGCAAGCTGAAAGGTAAAATAAAATAAAAGAAAACTACTTTTTTAAAAACTATATACGATACTAAAATAGATCTATATGAATCGATAAACACACTTACAAAAACCAACAATCTACAGTCTTTGGCCAACAAGCATAAAATTGTCAGAGCAGAAAAGCTAGAGTAGCGACAGTTTAATGAAAAAAAAATGAGCAAAAGCATAAGACATTTTTTACTTTTTGATACCGAATTTACTTTGTAGACTCAGAATGAACACAAAATTTACGAAGCAAGAATCAACAAACAAATTTAGGAATAAATCAAGCAAATAATCAAGCAACCTAATGGCCAAGGAATTAGGGAAACAACTATGAATAAATCACTTTTTGATACAACAGATATATGTATGTGACTTTTAAAAACAAAAATAAAGAAGCTGCGAAAAGATTGTAGGCAATAGTATTTATTAATCAAGCGCATTCAAGCATGTGAAAAATATCCAACTGATTGACTGAAAAAATGTGAGGAATTGCAAAAACTTTTTCGGCTATAAAAATAGATGAAGGAAAACGGCTTTTAAGCTGCAGTTCAAACAATTTTTTTCTATAATCCACATTAGCACCAAAACAAACATTGCTTTTTAAATGTCTTTAAAAATGATTGCCAAGCATGAAATAAGCGACAAATGATATGAAAAATTACGCAAGCATGAAAATTGTTGCATACAAAATACTCAAGAAAGAGTTCAACCAAGCATGCAAAACTTGTTCAATCATGGTAAAAAAAATTTTTAAAAAAGGAAAGGAAATAATAAATAGCAATAAATACCAAATTAAAAAATCATCACGACAGCATAAAATTAGTCAATCATGCAAGAAGTGTTCAATCATGCGTACATTTAAAACACGTTTTAGTAAAAAAAAAATAGTTATCATTAATATTTAGTTGCAAAAATCCGAAAAGTAAACACGTCAAGCAAGAAAAATGTAAACAAGCTTTGAAGAATGCTTTCAATCGGCTGAGAAATCGCACAAACATAGCAAGAAATGAGTTTATTTCCATTAAAATTAAGTTTGCGCCAAGTTTAATAAGTGATCAAGCAAACAAAAAAATGCATTCAAGCTAAAAATACCATTCAATCAAGAAAAAATGCCATCAAAATGAGTTCCACAAATCACATGCCCTAAGCAGCGCAAAGAAGAAAATGTCAAATCTGATGCGATAAAAGCGTGAAACGATTGTTCAATCATGAAAAAAAGTATTAAATAAATCAATCATGAAAATCAGTATGTTAGGAAAACGAACGCCAAAACAGATAGTAAATCAGGTTCAAACATACTACTTTATTTTTTAATCAACTTGTCTCTTCATTTTAGAATAAGTCAAGCAACTGGTAATCAAATCAAGCGAACATATTCAACATACAACTGACGTATACTACTACTATAAATATAAAAAACAAATATAAATAAAACAGTAAATATTTGATATACATATTACTACAATAATTTATATACACGCATATAAATATAGCCATAATAAACATACAATTACAAATTGTCGTCTAACTCAATAAACACAGCCTAAAAGTATGCAACACAATGCCATGCAAATAAAACAAAAACAAAAAATGTGAAGCATCCTAAATAATGCCATGCATTTTGCAATAGACTGGTTAGAAAACGCATTTTAATAGAAGTGAAAAAATTAAATTATTAAACAAATACAACTAGCGCTAGTTAGAAAGTAGACGCTTTGTAAGCGATTAACGAAGTAATTAATTGCAAAGCAATGGGTTAATGCAATGGATAATTTCGTCACGCTAACAAGTAAGGCAGAGTAAAATGTAAAACAAATAATGGAAACAAGTATTTATAATTATTTGTAATTTTATAACGAAGAAAATTTAAAAAAAACCAACAACAGCAAACAAAATCATAGCCCTTCTGCTCTGCCACGCAAATATAAATATTGAGTGATTTCTGCTTCCTCAAAATGCAATAAAGACTTTTGAAGCAAACTTATTTGTGTTGGAAGTGAAGAACAATAACAAATGAGTTGCTCTCTTTAATTTTATTTAAAAATATACACAAAACTAAATGGTTACATGCAGAATAAGTGTATAATTATATTGGCATGACAAATGCGATTTATTACATTACATTAGATATGCTATAAATGAAAATAAATAAAATAAATTCAATTGAAAAATTTGCATTACCTACTAAACTGTTTAATATGTAATAAATATTTAAACAAAATACTTGTAATGCATGTCAAGCTAAAAATTATTAACTTTTTATATATGTATATGTATGTACATATTTACACATATATATATACACATATATATATATATATATATTATATTATATAAATAATTATCAAGATGGTAACTCTAGTTATAGTGCGCTAATATTCCACTAATGGTATGGTGGAATTTTTTGTAATTTTGATAAACTGCAGAGCTAATGGAGATACAGAGGGTATAAGAAAATGAAGAGAAGTATAAGAAACTGTAAAGTTTGAAAATAAAGGAACTTGAGCTGAAACTTACTTAGAGAGGCGATATACATATGCTAATAAAAAAAAAATAAGAAATGCTTAATCGGTAAACTGATTGAAGTGAATGCGATAAAAATGAATAAATAAATATAAATAACAAAAAAAAAATTACAATATTTCAATATCGAGTTTTAATTTTGCAAGGCGCAGATAATTCCTCTGGAGTGACAAATCGCAGAGCTTTACACAAAATGCTGATTCTATTGATAAATGGTAATAATATATTTTCCAAGATATTTATTTACCGAATCTTTTTTTCATAAAGTCTGCTGGTTTTTAAAATATGAACGTTGTGGAAATTATTTTCGAAATACCTTTTGCTAACAATGAAATGTCCTCTACTACACTTCACATACTATTCGTTATCGGTTATCCGCAGGCAGTACATTTCCATACATGAATTGCTTAAAAGGTATACATGGTACAATGAAAAAATATAAATATTTTTTCTTGAAAGTTAAACTACAAGAATTTCGGGTGGAATTAACAAAGAAGCTTTTTTTGCCTCCGCTGTCAACAATAGCAGTTTGTGTTTCGAATATAAATTGAAATAGATTTTAAAATTCATCTATTGGTGTATTTAAATATGATCAAAAAAAAAAAATAATAATAATCCTGATAAATTTCTTATCCCCAAGCCTATTTTTATCTTAAACACTATTCCCAACTTATAACCTAGTTGGTCCATTCGACAAACATTTAAATTAAAAAGTTCTGAAATTAAAACTTATAGAATGGAAACTAAACAGCTCTTTATTTGACTTTAAAAATCTACATTAGAAATTAAGGCAATTGAAAAATTTGGAAAAACGATTCGGAAATTAGGCTTTAAAAATAGAAACTAAACAAACCTTTCATACAGTAGATGAATCTAAAATCAATTTTTACGAAATTCAATTTGATGTTTCAAAATTTAAAGTTTTGAAACTGAAATTTAAAAATTCTGAAAAATGGAAACTGAAAAGTTTTTGATTTAAACTTTTGGGCAGATGTTTCAATTCGAATTTAAAGGATATTAAAAATTTCAAGTTTAGAGGGCATAGAGCATATCAATTCGGAAATTAGGCTTAACAAAAAGGATACTCAATACTCAAATTTGCGGACACTTAAAAAAATACCGACTTTTAAAAATATTACAAATTAAAAAATGAAAAAATATTTTCTTGAACTTATTAAAAATTATGTACACAAATTAAAAAAACACTTCAATTTAGGAAAAGAAAAAGTACGACTCGATTATATTTGAATTTAACTTAATTATGTGTTTAAGTTTTTGTAATAAAACTTAAGATACAAAATTTTCGATAAAATTTAATTTTTTGTGCTTTTATTGCAGTTCAATTCAATCATATTTTATTGTTAATTTGTTAGTTTTATTCCTTCGATCACAATAACAGTAAAACAATAGCAAAAATGACTGAAGTCTGAAAATAATGTTTAAAAACTATCGAACAAAATAGAAACGCAGCTTATGTATCGTTTTGCTTTGAACGAAGAAATAAAAATAACTAATTAATTTTTAATGTTTAAATTATCAAATTTTGTTGAAAAAGCATGCTATAAAATGAAAATAAAAACTTGCAATCGAAAATTAAGACAAATTTTTTTAAATATATGTCAAAATAAAGGAAAAACAAACAAATAAATTGTGTTGAGAAATTTTTTCAAAGCAAAATAAAGTTGTAAAATATTTTAAGGGAATATAATTTTAAATATATGTTAGCGAGACAACAATTGAGTAAATATTCAAGGCACGTTGCTGTCTGTTTGATCATTGATATCTATTTTGCCGTAAACATCGTCCGAAATATTAAAAATATATATTTTAATATTTTGTATTATTTGCCACAAAATCAATCAATCTTAATGTCTGCCTTAAAGATTACTAAAACTTGAAAACGATATTTTTTTTATACATTTGCATGTATGTATATGCACACGCAGAATTATGGTTCTTAATCTTCAATTAATTCATAACCCTACTTCACCTCTCAATAGCCTTCCGGTACAGCTCTTTTCATTTAAATCCTTTAAGGAGACCTTTTACTTCTTTTCAATGCCGTCGAAATCACAAAGACTTACAATTAAATCCTTACAAAATTCACAAGCAATTAAAACCACTTCAAGGGCAAAATTATCATAAAATGAAAAAAATGAAAAGAAAAATGTAGCGATGGATGCAAGACGAACGGTGGCCATAGTCCAAAGTCCACTGCCTAATAACGTAATTAACGACATTTTTGATCTAACTGTACTTTTGGGACATTATTTTATTATACACACATAAATAATGAGCGCTAAAACATCTACTGTACATATATCAACGTAATTATTTCGCATTTGAAAATAAATTAAGCCAAGGAAGCAGGCGTCGAAGGCAACGCAGCAAAAGGGTCGAAAAAAACCATTAAGAATGAGGCAAAATATATAAAAAAAAGGTACATATAAATTAAGGGGAAATTTTCTGTTGATGCTGGTTAAAAATAGAAACAAAAAAAAACTGGCGGTCGAAAAGAAAAGTGGTAGTGAAATGAAAAGAAAATACATAAATGGCAGGGCAAGAAATGGTGTAAAAGTATTAATTAGTATAAATCGAAAAGATGCGGTTAGCAGCGGAGAGCAGGGAGCTTGTGCGAAGTAGAAAGGCCACGCTTAAAAAATACATAAAACTACGAGCATATCTTTCATTTTCCAATTGAGTAGAGTTCTATAGACATGGCGGCCGGGTGAAAAATTTGCATTGGATTATTAAAGCAGATATTTTCGGATATATATGTATGAATTTAGGTATATGCTTATATTTATGTTTACTGCGTTGCAAAATATAAGGTAAATTTACTAAAATTTATTTTTCTTTTATTTAATTTCCGTTACTTTTCAATTAAAACACATTTCATTCTCTAACAAAGATCATACAGCTCCAAGTTTCAAAATTTCTTTAGAACTTTAAAAAATTCAATAAAAGTTTAACCAAGGCGAATTTATAGAAGGTGATGGCATAAGAGCAGCTGATTTGATTTTTTTCTATTCACCTACATGTATTTTGTTTTTGCTTTTGCGTATGAGCTTTCAAAATCCATACAAGCGAAAACAAAATGTATTTAAATTTTGACAACTTTTACGCAGAAACAAAAGCAAAATACATAGGAATTTTGTAGTTGTATTTATAACACCTTGTATGGATTCGCCTTGAGTTTATCTAAATTTCAAACTTGAAAAGAAAAAAAAAAACAAATGTTGAGTTTTGTTTTAAGTACACTCAAAAACATAAAAATAATCTAGATTTAAGAAAAACGGCTGCTCAAAGAAAGAAAAATGGTAAAGAATAGGCGATAAGTAAATTCTTTTACTACTTTTGGAGAAAACAGATTTTATTTTATATAGATTGTTATTTATTTTGATGGCGCAATTTGAAGAAAATTTACGACATTAATATAAAGAAAATTTGTCTTCAGTGTATGCTGTTTTGTAGTCTATTAAATTTCAAGTAGCTTTCAAGTGCCGTTGATCGTTGTGATTTTTTTTTGCCGAGGGTGTTTAAAATCAAATATAAATTTTGTCTATACGTTACATGGAAACCAATGCGGCAAAAAAAAAAATAGTCAAAAATCAACGGCAATTTATAAAGTTGAATTTTATTGCACTGAAATTTATTGGTCTACAATGAACTGTATTTTAATAGAGAGGTAACGGAAATAAAATAAAAAAAATATAAAATAGAGAAAGCTGGTCAATATGTGATGACCTTATTATTTGCAACGGAGTGTACGTGAGCATACAAAAAAATAAGCTTCTTGTTCAATAGAATTTCCAGAAATAAGACAGATAGAGAACGATAAGAGTATATAATTTTAGGTCAAAAGAATAATGAAGAGATATACATCCACTTTAAAGTCCATTAGGCAAATGCCTCCCAGCCGAATCCTTGACCACGATGTTGGCTTCAGAGTAAGGTATGAAGAGGGAATTGGGGGTTTGGATTAGTTGAAAAGCAGCGCATCAGGATATTGATCAAAATGGCAGTCAGATTAAAAAATTTTATAAGGCAACGCCGATAGGTGTTCATATCCCTGTTTGTACCCCTGGAAGGCATTGAAATCTAATTTGTGCTTAGACAGATAGATTTGAATAATGAAACCCAGCGGATATCAGTGCGCATATACTTCATGCTATGGTAACTGATCCAATCGAGGGTCCCCGTAAAAAGTTTAGCACATGTATTATACTTTACTTAATTTTAATTTTATTTGGTTTTTTTTATAAACAAATTTTTCATTCTATAAAAAAAATATTCTAACCAAGTTTCAAACTTTATGTGAAATTAAAACAATTTTCTTTTCATTTTAGTCAAAAGCAGTTTTATGCCCTCTCAATTTTAATACAATAAATTGCAAGTTTGAAGTAGACAGAAATTACTGAGCTTGTATTTTTCACATGTACATATTTAAAAATTTCTACTATGGTTTATATGACAGAAATAGTGGCAGACTAAGCAAAACAATTTCTTTTAAATAAACGGTTGTTGTAGTATACAAATTTGTTTCTTTTTTGGACCAGAACGGTTTTTGTTTTATAATGAACCATATTTTTATTAAAAAATATGAATTAAAATTAAATACATAGTCAAAACTAGCCAATGTGGTGACTTTATAATTCTAAAATTATCACTTTGACTTTGAATGCCTCTTCTCTCTTTAACACAGCATATAGATTGAGATTTGTCGGTTTTTATAATACATATAGCTGTCTATTGGTATTGGTTCATTGAGACAAATCTCTTGCCATCCCGCCCCTCACGAATATCAGTAGGTATGTACATATTACTGTTATAAAAATAAGAAAATAAGCGTGAAAATAAACAATTCTAACAAGATAAATGGCACAAAAAATGCGGGAATCATTGGCAACTCTTTCGCAAGGCAAATAAATTTGAATTTGAAATTGAAAGGAGAGAAAAATGGGAGCTTAGCCAAAGGCGAGTGTGGCGAAATTGAACGAGTTGATTGCTCTACTCCATAGGGAGGGAAAATTAAGGAGTTGTAGCAAATAAAGAAAAAACGGATGGAGTAACAGCAGCAGCAGCCACAAGCGATGCAATGCTAACAAATGAAATGAAAGTGGACGTACAAATCGTCTGTGTGGCGAAAGAGTTGCTTCTCGCTGATATGGCGTGGTGTGGTGCAGTGTGAGATTCTCTAACTACAGTATGAAGAAATGAGTTTGTCACGCAATCACAGCAACAAAAATCAGCATTTTCCACGCACTTTTTGGTAATAACCGACAATAAAAGAAAACAACAACGAAAAAGGGGTAAATCAAGAGCAAAAAAGTAACCAAAAGAAAAATGCAAATGGGCAGTATCGTGAAAGTAAGCAAAATAGTAGGTGAGGCGGGAGCGGATGGTCGTGTTTGGGAATATTGAAGTGAAAATGATTTGAGCTGATAGTGGTTGGAGGATTTTAAAACAAATGACAACAGCTTACTGAGGCACATGCATAGAAGTACATCGAAGGAACAGCGGCGATAAAAATAAATGGAAATCTGCAGGCGTGTGGGCGGGCAGACGGCGTACAACTTGACAGTTTGACAGACGTCAAGGGATTGAGTGGTGGAAATCGGCCACGCACCGTGAAACATGCGTTGCAAATATTCGTGAAGAAGTACACGTTTTTTTTGCCATGATTTATAAATAGATCTGAATAAAAATTTGCTTCTTGGTTATAGATATTTTTTAGTTTAAAAAAAAATTTTTTTAAAAATCCATTAGTAATTTTTTCTGCACCAAAAATGAAAATAAAAACAAAGTTATTCAAGGCATATCCACTATGATGTGGTATATGCTCTTGAAAAATAAAAATGTATAGAAATATATTGTTTGCTTCGATTTGGACCACACTTTTTCAGGGAGTCTTAAATAAAACTATTTTTATTGTGTCGAGCCCCCTGCTTATACTTTTAGAAAGTATAAAAATAATATATATGTACATGTATGCATATCTTTCTTCAAGTTCAACCCACTGTGCTATAATTATTATTTAAAAAACTTTTCATCTAATTTAGCCAGTTGTGCCCCTGCTCTCAAAAATCAAAAAAAAAATTTTTTTTTTATTTTACTGCAGTTCACTGTACTACTGTTTCCACTGTACAAAAAAAAATTCTTCTAAAACTTCTGTTCTAAAAAAATATTTTTTCTAACTATAACTTATTGCTCTGCTTAAAAAACCTTTTTTTTCGATTTTGGCCCACTGTTTTGCAGCATCACTGCTCTTTGTTTCAGCCTCTGATCTAAACAGGAGAAGTATTTTTTCAACAGCATCGTACCACATCCGCTGCTCACACACACACACATGCTGTACCGGGCAGTAATAGCATTTTATTTTTTTTTTACCTATTTTCGTCTATTTTTGGTTAATTTTTTTCGAAGTCCAACCCTTTAATTTCGCTTACAGCATGCCTGCCGCCTTCGCCACAACCTCTTACACCCACACACACACACACACGCACCTAGCCAAGCTGTCGCATTCTTATCTACGCAATGAGAAATAATTACTTTTCTTTGGTTTTTAATTTTTTGTCCGTGCAAAAGCGTCCCAAATTTTGCCGACCACTCTAGTGATTGCGGCAAAGGAGGTGGAGTGTTGAACAACAAAATGCGCGTAATTTTTTCCTTTGTTGGTAACTATTGAAAAGCGTTTTGCCCGCATCGCGGCGTCGAGTGTCATCCTCCCCCACTTTTCGCGCGCTCACACAGTTGCCTTGGTATTTGCTATCTATCTGCTTCATTTTTAACGCATTTTCTTTAGAGGGCTTCTAATTAGACCAAAGTGAACGAAGGGTTAAAAAGTTTTGGTTGATTTTTCATTATAATATTTTTGCCTTATTTTTTCCTATTTGCATTTATTTAGAGTATAAGAAAAAAGGGGTAAATAAATGAAAAGCATCAGTGGCGGGTGTGGGCATTAACTGTTGTTTTAGTTGTTTTTGTGCGCATGTAAAACCAAGAAAAAAGTATTTTTGAAAAAAATACAACAAAAAGCCGCCCTTAGAGCCAGGATATTTTTCAAACAGAATACATTAAAAATAAATCGCGGCCAATGTTATGTAGAAAGAGAAATAAATAAAAGAGTAAAGAAGAAACTCAAGAAATAACAGTATAAAAAATTTAAAAAAAGTGACCAGCTTTTCGCAAATTTACGCAATGCAAGCAATGAAACTTCAGTGACGAAATGGTAAAGTATAGATGGGTAGGCGAACGGTGGGCATGCAGGACGCAAGTGTCCCTTTTTCGTATTTATCTTCACGCGTGAATTAACAGAGCTGGGCAATTTCCTTTGCTTAGCTTGCTATTTGCTTGATTTCCCTTGTATTTCTTTTTATCTTTATTCTTGCTTATTTTAAATGCAATCAATTGGCATTTGTTAAAAATATGCGTTGAATTTTAAGTTTTTGTCAACCCTTTCGAGAGTTTTTTTTTGTCGTAGCGCAAAGAAAATTTAAAAGTTTACTCTTAAGACAACTTGTTTGTAATTACTAATTAAAAATTATATAAAACAATAGAATTTTAATTATTAAAAAAAAAAAACATGTGCCTCACCAAAAAATGTTTCGGGGTTTCCACCGGCTTTATAAAATTTGTTATGTTTAAGACTTTCGCCCAAATATTTTTGAAAAATAATAATACGATTTACTCGATCTAAGTCGATTTGAAAATACCTCTAAAAATGGAGTTTTTTTTATACAGCAAAAAAAAATTTATTATCTGGATTGAAGAAAAATAGCTAGTTTTTATTGATTTTGAAAAATATTTACTCAAAGGGAGAAGAAAATATGGCAATTTGAATAAAAAATGACTACAAAAAAATTATGAAAATTTTTCGTAGGTTCTGCTTTTTAGTGTACATTTTTTTTTTAATGCCACCTCAGACGATAAAATAGTTTAAGTTAACAAGAGATATTTAAAATATTTACAAGATTATTCCACCGATTCATACACTCACAAAAAATTATCTGGATTGAAGAAAATCAGCTATCAAAAATAAAAGAAGAAAAATAGAAATGAAATGGCGTTTAAGAAATATTTACTACTTTTGGAGAAAACAGATTTTATTTTATGTGGATTTTTATTAATTTTGAACATACCTTTATTCAATCGGGAGAAAATATCGGAATTTGAAGAAAAAAATTACATCAAAAGTCTTAAACTATCATACATTACACAATTTTGATCGAAAAACAGTACCGATTTCTAATTTTTGTAGTGAGTGACGCTCACGTGAAGATTTTCCAAATCTTTGGAAACGAACCCCAAAAACAAGAGGAAGTTTTAGAAGCGCATGTATTACTTTTTAAACCTAAAATCTCGAACCTAGTGTATTAATATTTAATTTACGTTAACACCTAGTTATGAATTAGGTCAGTGCAAAGTGGAAACTTCTCGCCGATGTTCAAATATAAAAACGAGTGAAATGCAGTTCTCATTTTTTATCTCTTTGAGATTCAATTGTTACAGAAACTTTTGCTCCTTACTACATTTAAATTTAGGTCAGGGTTGCTTCAAAATTTTGGGTGTGGTTGAAAGTAGGTGACAGAATAATAGGAAGGGAAATTGGCATGCAAAAACTACATCCACGGAAAGCAGTAAAACAGGGCGCCTAGCAAAGCGATGCAAGATTCTTGATTTTCACTAAAAAATAAACATAGGACTTCATGTTGACTCAACGCTGCAAATAAGTTTATTCAACACAGAGAATCTATTTGTTTAGAAAGCTCCATTACGAGCCTAATGTCACGAATTAGTTTCGAACCTCTTCTACGGCATGGAATTGGTAGAAAGTGCACCACTGCATCTCAGAAAGAGTTTTCAAAATCTCTTATTTTGAATCATGCCAATTTTTATTAATAGCGCCTTAAGCTTAACTGAATTGTAATGGTGAAGGGATTCCATTTGTGGAGGCTAGCGGATTTTGTTACATCTAGACGGAATCAAGGTTCAGCAATTAGTAAAATAGACAACATGCCGCTGTGAAATTTTCCAAACGGGCTCTGCAATGCTTCCAAAATGAAAAAGGAAAGGAACGGAAATCGCTAGCTGTTTCGAAACTTGCAAGTTAGCTGGCTTTAACGGCTTTCAGAGAAGTTCACTGTTTTCAAGGCGTATAATTTTCATCATAGAGTATATAGCGTTTCCTGCTAAAAGCATCAACATTTTTATCGACTGTCAGCTTCTATTAAAATCATTACAATTCAAATGAAAGATCACAAAATAAATTAGGTGCGTCTTTGGTTGTTTTGGGGCTATCACTAAATTCTTCACAGTCCGAATTATTGTGAAACAACTATCACCGAATCTATTGTAGTACGAATGTAGCAAATACTTTGAATGTACTCGTTCGTAACTATTCGAACTAAGTGATGACATGATTCAGCGATAGTGCTGATTTTACTGAAGAAAATTGATATATATGTCTGGTTAACCAAGACTCAGACTAGACTCAGCGCGGAAGGTTAAAAATTTCCTTAGGCGGTGCGCAAACGCAAACGCTTGTGGTCACGATTTTCCATTATCCTGTCTATCATCCTGGCTTTCTGATCTATTCTATTTCATCTGAGATAAATAAGATATAGTTTAGCGGGATATTAACTTATCTAATTTAAGGAAACCCGCTTGGAACATTGACATGGGTCAATCAGATTGGATAATTATGCCTTTAAATGAGAGTAGGCAATTTTGTCATCCACATCATTCATCTTAATCTATGCATAAAAAGAAAAAAATTATGGTAAACTCGCCTCCACAAAACGATAAGATGTAATACAAATTGATAATAAAAAATGAATAAAATTTAAATAAAACATTTTTTAAAGGGTTTTGAACCCTATAATATTGTGGTCAATTTAATTATGATTCGCATTTAAAGTATGACCCTTTTGAGGTTTATAAAAACAGGTAAAGATTAAAATAAATATTAAAATTCAATATGCCAGACTTCCTCTGTAACTCTACACCAAAGGTATGAAGAAATCTATAATTAAAAAATATCCCACCTTTTGATTTGATCGAAAAGGTTGAATTAATGTACATATGAATTAAAAAGTATAAGCATTTCTCTGGCTCAATTTAAAAAAAGAGAAAGGATGCGTGCAAAAAAAAAAAAATAAAAAAAAAAAAATAGAATAAATGAAAAATGAAAGCAAACAGACAAACGCTCATTTTACACAATGTAACTAAGAGCAAAGGCAGACGCATTTATCATACAAATATTTGAAAATATATACCCGTAGTTACAAGAACATACCAGCATACAGTGATATAATAAATGAAGAAGAGGCCAAATTTAAATCCATATACACACACATGCTCTTTCAAGTGCGGACACATGCACCCATAAATAAGTCGCCAACAGCAGTGGCGGAAATAAATACGAAAGACTTTTGCGTAGCCCCCCCACATTGGCAACCAATATTCAGAACACCGCCAGTCCAACATACCAGACAGTCTTACTACGACTGCTTAGCGCATTGGCATGCCCCCATATAGTATGTTATATCTATGGTGTGAGCCAACAAGTAAATTTAATTTTTAGTAGGGTAGAGTAAGTCTTTGGAGTCCAGCGTAAAATGCCGCCCAAGGCTGCGAACGCATATGCTTAGCATAGAACGCTGCTCTTTTGCGTTTATGTTTAGCCGCGAGTACGACGAAATGGCTTCAATACTTCGTACTGTTTGGGTTTTGGAGTGAGCGCTGGCTGCTGTGCGGTGAAACAAACTACTTATGTACTACTACTACGTTTCGGAAAGAGAGCTTCGGTGGGTTTCGTGTACTCATAGGCACATGTGCCACATACTCGTAACATATCTGGACGAACACTTTTGGCAAACGAATGGTCTTACAAGCTTAGCGAAAATTTTAAATTCTTTAGACAGCAAATGCGCCTAGTTGACTAAGTCAGAGGTTGACAAACTTTAAAGAAGAAGAAAGTTTTTTCAAGTTTATTCGAATAGAGGTTAGGCGTGTTGAATTTAGAACGATGAAATGGTGACCAAAGTTACCTATTTTTATATATCAAGAAGCGTTCTGCGCATATTGCAACAAGACTGTGCCTAGTGATATCCCCGAAATTTGAAGCGCACATTAGAAAGTGTAGAACATTTGCTGGAGAAGTCTTGCTTGCATTCTGCATTTTTTTTTTATCTGTTTATGACGCAGTATTTCGAGTGTTTTTTTTAGTGCTTCAGTGTTTATTGTAATTCATCTCGAAATATCTCTATCGTAATAAAATAAAAATTATATGAACTAAGTCTATAGTATCTTTCAATTCACCAAAATCTGTAGTTACAAATTAGTCTCGGCTGTTGCTTACGTCTTGACCAGATGGGTCTATCCATAGAGCTTGTTCAGTTCTGTTTGCACCTAGATTTATCTAAGTTAGATTTTGAACTCTCCTTTAAAGCTCGGCTTGAAATTCCCTTAATCGGAGGAATAGTACTCGATCCACTTTTTCTACTCTGCGCCAGACTAATTTAATAAGAACAAGCTTAGTGTTTGGTTTCGATATAAAGAATATGTTTGAGTTTTTTGTACGTTTCGGCAGTGTATTTGTAGTCCATTACTACCCGCATTTTCACGGTAAAAAATAAGCCTAAAAATCTGTACCATCATACCCATTTATATACACATTTGTCTTATAGTTATGATGGTACAAATTTTGAGCATAAGAATCCGAATTGGTATACACTTCGCTTTAAGTTATGATGGTACATATAGTTAGGCTTATTTCTTTTCTATAAAAAAAAAACCCGAAATCTATTAATAGTTGACTTTGGGATAGAATTTTCGATTAGAAAATAGGACTCCCTTCTATTTTAACTCCCCTATTCTTACCCAATTACAAATATTGTGATAATTATTGAGCCAAAAACTAAGTTACAAGTATTCATTGTATAACTCGAAAAAATAAAATCTTTCTTGTATATATTTTTCAAATTATGATTTTTTTAACATGTCATAATTGAGATGAGATAATTTTTGCGATTGTGTAAGAATAGAGTTCTTAGTATGAAATTTATAACCTATAATAAACAAAGTACAAGTAAATTCTTGAAATTATTACAAATGTTCCTAAAAAGGCAACTAAAAACTTGAAACTTAAACGTTTAGCGATTTTATAATTTTACAGAGTACTTAACATCAGTTAGGTTTCCGGTGGAAATAGGCTGTTAGCATTTATAGTGAGTTTTTGCACAGTATACTCGTACTATATAGTCACAAAATATCATAAACAGCAGCAGCACAAGAGATATACATATAGTGTTTCGTTCCTAAGGTATCCTCAGTTTGAATTAACTGCATTCTAAAAATACTGATTGTAACTTAGGCAATATGACTTATATGTGCTTGTGGCGTATACTTCTTTTATCTTTCCAATTCTCATCTTGAATCAAAAATGGAGTGCCTATTGTAGCATTCGTCCTACGAAAGGCTTATTTTTATTGCAAAAATACAAGCACATGGAACTGCAGTTTGGACCAAAAACTATTCGATTATGGCCGTCGCCTGGCCGCGCTTAACACCGGACCAGATCTCTAAATCAATTTCCAGGCGGTCACAGTTTGGCGCACGCTGCCTTCGAGTGGGTGGTTCTGATTGCACAACCAACATGTGTGTGGGTTGTACTCCAGAGGCACAGTATGTTTTCTTGTGTCTATCTACGTTTGTATAGGCATATGAGAAAGCAGTGCTGAGTGTGTTATATTTATGTCTGCTTTTAGGCGTATGTGTTTGATATGTTTTACGAAAAGGAAAATGTGTTTGATTCAGCTGCGGGCAAGCATTAGTTATGCCGCCCAAAAACGGTGACCCACGCCACACCAACACTGTTTCGTTATTCGGCTTGCTGTTGGCACACATCCAGCATGCACTGTCTCCGCGGTACTCCCTCCGCTTCTTTTAACTGCCTTCAGTTAGCATCGTCGTAGCCTTTGCTGCTACATCTATTTGACTTTCAATGCCATTTTACAATATTTAAAAGCAGTCGCAAATAATGGACGGCAACTGAGTTAAAAGCGTTGGACTGATGTTTCCTTTAACGAAACGATGGCAGTTTGTGGAGTGGGCAATTTGAATTGTTGGTTTGGTTTGGTGAGGTATACCTTAAGGGGCAGAAGCAAGCGTGGCGCATATATAGAATACATGTGTGCATACAGACATACATAGATACGTGATTGAATGGAGAAAGGTAGCTGTTGGCAAGTGTAGGGCGGCAGCAGCAGTGATGGGCGCAGGAAGCTGTGCATGCTACGAATTGAAATTAAAAGTGAAGAAGTGAAAGGCAGTATTTAAGGGCGGAGGTGGCGTGGTGTATTGTTGATTTAGTTGATAGAAAAACGAAAGCAACCATGAGCATGGGTGTCCATATAGACTGTGTACATACATACATACATACGTAGAGGTATATTTGTGTACATACGAATAGATGTTGAGTTTGAGCGCAAAAGACTAGCTGACCGTAGGAGCATTTTGCGTCTCTACACACACACACACATGTGCGAACTGGTTTATTTGCGTGTATATGTATTCGCAACCGCTGGGAATTCTTATCAATACATATGCGTATATGTTTGTATATAATTCGGATAGTGTATTTATTTCCTATACATACAAAACATAGATATTTGTATTCCCAACAGAATTTTTCAGCTGAAAAATCGCACTTCTTTCCAAATTGATTATTCAGTAGGGATGGATGTAGTTTCAAAATCTCAATATTCTCAGTCGTTTTCATATAGAGATGGCGCTAACTGAAAATAACTATCTAATAGGGGAAATTCGTGCAGAAAAAAGGCCTGAACAATGAGCACTTCCGTAGGAAAAAAGGAAAAAGCTAAAAAAAGCAAAGAGCGAGCATATGCACTAGAAAAAATTCTTAAACTTCAGGCTGAATTTTGATAGAAAAAACTATCTTAGGGCAGTGCAAATTTCACATTTTCTTGTGTATCAAACCCTAATTGCGAAAAAGATGTAAGCGACATTTTGTTTTTATTTTTTATTTTCTATTTGATGCAGAAATGCATCTAGATGTCTTAGAATTACTTCTGCATCAAAAATAAAATTAAAAAAAAAATGTCGCTTACGTTTGTTTTGCGGTTAGGGCTTGCTATTTTTATTTTACAATCTAGCGTCTATTATTTAATTAATAAATTATCTAACGAAATTTTACTAGAGAGATTACGTTTATTTGCATTTTTTATGCCGATTAGCACAAAATATGTTGCCACCACAATTGATTTCTAGAAACAATTGAAAACTTCACTACGTATTTAGCCAAAAGTTCAATTGCTCTGAAATCTTCACTACATCAAAAATTTCAGTAGCACCAAAAGCTCCAATACTTGTTCGGTGAATTTTTCAAGAGTACATACGTACTGAATTCGCAGTCCGTTACCTTAAATACTGTTGGGTTTGAACGTTGAAGTTTGCTGGCGAAACTCGAAAGCTGTGCGGCGATTTTACATTTGCAAGTGGCTCACTAAACATCACTGCCTCGACTCCCAGCATCATCCAGTAGTACACACATGCTCGCTACCCATCCCCGCTTTCCACTTTTTAAGAAATTGGTATTCGCAGTGAAATGTGGAAATTTAAAATCAACTTAGCGCAGAGGCAAATGAGTAGAAGAGGTGTGAGGAATTAAGAGGAATATACTACAAATATGGATAGATATGCGAATGCTATCAGCCAAATTAAGGAAGGAGAATGCCGCCTACCTACATATATACATAGATGGCCTGTAGATTATAATGCTTTCAAATATAAATATTGTTTTTGTTGTTGGCATTTGTTGGTAGATATTAGTGGTATTTATTGTTGTCCGTTTTACATGCTTTTGTTGTATTTTTGATGTCGTTGTTGTTGTTTTTGGTGTAAACGCGAAGTGCGCCCAGATGTATGCTACATTTTAGTGCTTAAATGAAAGCGCGAAGTAATCACACTAGTGTTATAGTATAATATGCCACTGTCAGGGGGCTTATGGGGCCCACTTCTACTAAATTGATCCGTGCGAAAAGGGATGATTGTGACATTTGTATAGAGCTTTGGGGAGTGTGAGCCAACAAATCGGGATTCATTAGATGTTGCATAGTGTGTTATGTACTAAAAATATTAAAAATAATACATATGTAGGTTAGGATCGCTTTCCATACCAAATAATGGTATTTCGGGAAAATATGAAAGTTCACATGAACTTGATTGATTTGAAAATACCTCCGACAGTGGAATTTTTCATAAATAATTTCCTCATACAATGGAAGTACAATTCAAATCAATACAGCTCACGTATATCTAATTAAAAAATGTCTGCTAAATTTTTTTGCCGTTTTTTTTTTTTTAATAAAAAAAATAGTACACATTAAACAAAAAAATGTACAATATTAAGGCTTTTTACTGTACTTAAAAAAATGCAACTAATTTCTAAATCAAAAATTTTTAACTTTTTAACAGTGATTTTTCAAAAACTTTTTGGGCCTGCAGTCTTGGGTTTAATTCCATCATTTTTTGCGGTGTTGTTTCTCCAATATAACTAATGCTCAAAAAATCATCAAAACTGAAAAAATTATGCCGGATATTTTCGAAATTTTTTTGGAATGTAATTTTAGTAAAATTTAAGTGGTCTAAAAATTCAGTTGAACTTTGCTAAATTTGTATTTTATGACAATTTTTTATTGCGATGAATTTTTTTTCTATGTTAGAATATTTATTTTACTTTTCGCTTTATTTAGTATGAACTATTTGTTTTATAAACATTTTTCCAAAAAATTCACAGAAAAGTTTTGAAAATATTGGTAAAAACTTATTGCATGATTTTTATTTTATATTTCTATAGTCAAATTAAGTTTTAAATTATTTACCCAAAGAAAATGGAAAATGCACGGTTTAAGCTTGCGGACTTAAGCTTTTGTGAAAAGCTTTTTAAACCATTATCGCTCCAAAAAAAACCATATGTACCTTTTTCAGAGAGCTGCGCAAAACTCGTTTGTAAAGTCGCTAGAGATTAAACTGTTCTAGAAAATTGTCCCTGGAAAATTCCACTATAGATCCTTTCAGACAAAAACCGCATGCGAATAAAACAGAATTCTAACAAAATATTTCAGTTTCTCTCAAAAGTTACATACGAGCGTTGTTTTTTTCATTTATTTTTCGAAATTGTTGGTATTTCAAATTTTTTTTTTTAATTTTCCGATTTCTTTATTTACTTTTAATTACTGATACTGAAAGTTTACAAAATACTAGACCGCAACATTGAGGTAAGTTTCTTTTGCAAAACTACGAAAAATGCGCATCGGCCATGAAATTAAACACTGTGCATGCCGAACGTCAAATGAAAGGTAGTTAAACGGCATTTGTAGTTATTACGAGCACATGCGTTACTTTAAAGTTTGATTGTGTGTGTGGAGAACGTGGTATTTATAATGATAAAACGGAAAGTAATATGGGAAACTGTTTTTCGAATGAGATGTGATTAGTTGTGGTAGGGGAAGTATTTTCAGGAATGAATATGCATAAGGATGTACATTCGACTAACTACTCAAAAGTGAAAGTCCAAAATCGGGGTTTCGACAAACTTGCCATAGCTATGTATGTCTGCACCTACGTATAGTATTTAGGGTATAGCGGAAACTGTTTTATAAATACTACACATATGTATGTATATGTAAGTATGCACAAGTATTGTATATTTATAAGCACACACTTACACATTTGCAAAAGCTTATATGTGCATAGATAGGTAGGTAGTTATTTGGCCAAGAGATCTGATTCTGTTTTGCATAGGATAGCAAGTAGTTATGCTCGCGGAGCTGAGCACGAAAGCATTCAGTGTGGTAGTTGAGGTAGATTTAAATGCTCGCGGCAAAGTTGGATGTTCCAAAACGGAAAATGGGCTTTTGATAAGGAAAGTGTCATCAAATGAGATATATGTATATGTACATATGTACAATATGCGTATGTAAATTTATACTAACCAAGAGATTTTAACATTCAAATAGAGAGAGAGTAAAATACAGTTTGCATACAAACAGGCGCTTGAAGGTAAATTGAAGGATTGTTTGTAAATAAACATCTTATTGCTATGAGTAATGGTAAGAAAATTCAATCAGAACTATAGGTCAATATTGAGAATAAACAAGAATAATTTTTAATGGTAAAAAATAGTATTTATAAATATCCTAAATTTCAAAAACATTCTACTTTCCAGTAGTCTTTTTGTAACTATTTTTGAATCAAATCTTATATAACAATTTCTAACTTCGTTTTGTATTTGGAAATTGATTTGGAGCCATTTGGAGCATTTTTTGTAGTGGAGAATTTCCTCACATTCCACAGTTAGATATCGATTTTCAATACAAATAACGACATTAATCGGGGTGAAAACTGCTCTCATTTCATCAACATTTAAATAAACTTTTTTTCCATCAAATTAAATAATAGACATCAAATTTAAAGAAAAACAATTTAAAAGCTAAAATTGTTTTAGCTAATAATTCTTCATAATTTCTTATGATAGTTTTGTAAAAATATTTGATTATTTTATAATTTTCCAATTTTTAACGAAACGAAATTTAATTTAACACAATTTTTAGTTAAAAAAAATTAAAAATTTAAACGGCTTTGTTTTTTTTTTCTTACATTAAAATATACTTAATTTTTTACACCATTTGTAAAAATACTTCTCTTTAATTTTAGACCTTTTGTTAACTACTTTAAACTTGGCACTATTTGATTAGAACTACGAAGACTCAAACTACTCATCACAAGGTGTTTTTTTTGCAATATGCACAATGGCTTCCACGTTTAGACTTTTTTGTTAATTGGTTATTAAACTTTAGTTTGCAATATAACAAAAAGGTTATACATACTACATGAAAATTTCAAACTTTGTACAGACTTCATAAAAAATAACCAAATTTTATCAAAATTTCAAATTTTTTAAGTTGAATTCTAAAATTTTTGTAGTGGCTGAAAATTCCGGTTGATTTTTGACTTTTTTTTAAATTTAGGCCTTACGCACTTTTTCCAAATAACGAATGGATTTTGTATTTCCCTTGAATTTTTATATTTTTTTGTGCTAGCGGTTTTGCAAATCTTCTGCCATATAGGTAATTTAAAATTATAAAAAGTCGTAAAGACCAAAAATTCAAAACATTTGTCAAAAGGCAATGGTATTGTAATTTTCAGCTTCTTAAGAGTTGGCTAAAAAACTGCATACCCACAAATTTTCTATTAGGATTAAAAACTGAAGATTGTATGCGAAATTTCAGAACTTTTATAAATTTTGCACAAAATTTAAAATTTTGATTAATATGCTTTTTGTTTTAGAACGAACTACATTTTGTATAAAAAATTAATGAAAAAGAGTTATTAAAGCAAACAAAAAAGCATGTGGTCAATTGCTGGAGTAACTGTAGAAGATAATTTTTTTTTTTAATTTCTTTTTTTTTTAACTTTTTTAAATGAATTTCTATTATCAAAAATTGGAGTAAAATAAGTACATATATATATTTTTTTAAATTGTTTAACACACCATTTTTCTTTTGAAATATTTCGAAATTTATCCTTTTTGAAATCCCATTTCGTGTTGAAAAATTCGGGTTGGGTACGAAATGCTGTACTATACAATATTCTGTTTACAAAATCCTGTATGCGAAATTCTGTATTTAAAAATTCGGTATTATAAAATTCTGTATCTAAAATTATGTATTTCAAAATTCTGTAAAAAATATTCTGTACTGACGAAATTCTGTATTGACAAAATTCTGTAAAGTGCGCACTTTATTATAAAATTCTTTGTATTTCTTATCATTTATTTACAGAATTACGTAAATACAGAATAACCTACCTGGTTTTGTTTGCATTTCTCTTTATCTCTGTTTTGCTTTTTACTTCTTTTTAATTGATTTCGTTTAAGTTGTTGTTGTCAACTGAGCAATGCAGTTGAACAATTCTAAACAAAATTTCAATGCAGTGAAGTCCCTAAACTAGTCAGTACACCGTGAGTAAGTACAACAAAGCTGATGATCACTACGCTGCAATGGTAATAGCTGTTAGTGTAGACTGCATTTTCGTTGCTGTATTTTTCTTTGTCTAATGTCTATCATTGTCGTAAGAATTGTGAAAGCAACTAAAGCACGTGTCGTTTTTGCTCAATGTTTTTTCATTAAAATATTTATTCGTTATGTCACAAATACAAATTATAACTTCCAATAAAGGAGGAAAGAAATTGTTCTTGACTTTTGTCAATACACAATTTTTTCAATACTGAATTTTGTCAATACAGAATTTTTTAATACAGAATTTTGTCAGTACAGAATTTCGCTTTTACAGAACTTTGTAAATACTGAAATTTGTAAATACAGAATTTTGTCAGTACAGAATTTCGCGACGTTAGTTTACAGAATTTTGTACGAAAAGAATTTCGATATACAGCATTTTGTAGGGATCCCGAAAAATTCATTTCGTTTATATTCGAAAATTTTTCAAAACTAAAATTGGTAGTCTAATGTTGCCTAGGTATCCATGGAAGGTACCTTAGAACTGTGTACATATATTTTCGTACTTTTAAATGCAAGTGTATGTGTGCAAAGCTCCAAATTTATAGACAGAGTTAGGATAGTAGCAAACAGCAGGAACAAGCAGGACATGAGTGGTCGCAAACACACACATGAATGCACTTACATATATACACACACATACATAGATATGTACATACATATGTACGTGTGGATGTCGGTAAGTTACTTTTGAAAACTGATAGCGCAAGCGCATGTGTGTGAGCTTAGTCGTGAGCTTGTGCGAAAATTAAGTTTTTTTACATTCAGTGTGTGGACACAGACAGGCGGCACATATATAGAAATGTACTGCTTGGTTACATACAGAGATATGTCTGTGTGTGAATATGTGAAATTTCTAATGCTGCCCCGGATTAAATTCCATTGTGCATGTAATTAAGTTTAAATTTATAATAGAAAAGGACCAAATACGTCAACAAAAGCAAATAAATAACAACAAAAATATACAGATGTATTTATATATGTATGTATATATGTATGTAAGTGTATGTATGTATGTTAGTAAAAGTGTGTATCTTGTGTGAAGCTATTTATCTTCATCTTTGTGCGCAACGAGTAACGGAAATGGAAATATGCAGGTGGAGCAAATAGTTTTGTAGTACGTTCGGCTATACACAAAAGAAGAAAGCAAAGGACAAAGCAAATTTAAATGCGAAACTTGATATATTGCACGTATGCGCTAGCGATAGTTCGTAGTTAGTATGTAAATGTATTATTTCGTAGTAAAATATTTATGCGGCTTACGGCTGGGCAGTGAAGGGATTGATATGGAAACCAGTGAAGCGCGAAACTTTGCTGTAACTGGGCAGGCTGACTGGCTACTAGCACACAATTTACATACACACATACATACATATGTACATGCATATGCATAATCTATAATCTCCTGTGTATGTATTTATATCATTTGTACTTATTAGAAAGTTTTCTTCATGCATAGATATGTATATCTTCACTTTCTCCATAAAAGTTAAAATTCTCGCAGTTTGCATAATTTATTGTTTTCGAATTTCACGCTCCAGAAAAAGTTTGAATCTTTTCTTAATTTTTAGTTTTGCTTACGCTTTCATAGTTTTTTATTTATACTCCTTTGCACGAATTTGTTTAAATATTTTATTTGATTGTATGGCACTTAAAGTGCGCATATGCTTGTCGAGTGAGCAAAAGTTTTGAGCTTATCTGTGCCACTTACTCGGGTCAATGAGTGCATTAGGTTTGCGAAAATTTGGAGTCAAAAGTTTAGAAAACAAACCAAAAAACAAAAAAAAAACGAATATATGAAGTCGCATGTGCGCACGTAAGTATGCTAGAATTTTTGTTCAACATATGTGAAATAGTGAAGTTCAATGTTCGTAGATTAGAAAAAGGAGTGTGTGAAAGCTACATATGTATGTATGTGACATTTAAGCTGGTCAAGCGCCTGAAACTATGTTATGCTATCTATTGCTATGATACATATAAAAAATAACCTCTTTGGAAGCAAGCAAAATTAAAAAAAAAAATTTCTGCGTTTGCTATGTATTGGAAGGTTACAGTTTTGATGCCTAAGGAAATTTAGTTCCTTATATAACTATAAACATTTCATATCTTCACTTGGGTCCGTGCGTACCCTGCCGCCGCTATTTTTTTCATATTTTTCCGAAGGCACTATAAAGCTGTTACTAATATTTTACTGACCGTTGCTACTTATTGGGGAAATTCGACTAAAATGATGAAAAAAATGGCGGAAGGAGGGATGGTTGCAGGTTAAGGCATGATATGCAATATTAAACTTTCTATAAGGAACAACATTAACTAAGATTCTGTTGAGGAATTGCTGTTATACAGTGCTACCAAAATACTTTTATTCTTAACTCTTGTAATAGTTACCATAGTTCTGCATTATTTAGTTACGAGACATTTCTTGTGTTCCAAATGATGAAAGTTATGTTTATAGGGATTGTAAAGATCATAAGTTTTATATTTCGGAACGAAAGGCAGTTGTTAGTCGTCATTTAAATCAACGGTTAATGAATCTGCTGGAAGCTAGCCATTTAAATTTAAATCCCGTTAAAATTCAATTATCCAATAAAAATTTAACTATCCGTTAAAATATAACTGTTCATAACTGTTTGTTAAAATTTAACTGCCCGATAAAATCAAAGCATCCGTTAAAATATGACTTTCTAATAAATTTTAATCGTCCCTTAAAATTGAACTGGACGTTAAAATTTATCTGTCCGTTAAAACTTAACCGTCGGTTAAAACTTAATCCTTCGATTCAACTTAACGCTTGAGTTTTGATTAACCTCGAGAAATATATACACATATGCTATGAATAATATATGAGGGAAAATAGCTACAAATTTTAAATCTCCGAGTATTTGACTAGTTAAAACGACTCACCTCATCAGTAAAGCTCCGCAAAAGCTAAGGATCAAACTTTTAGACTATTACGTGCATGCTATGAATATACCTCACAGAAAATTCCAGTATTCAAGGCCATGCCACTAAAAGAAAGAAATATAAAATATAAAATAAAATGGTAAGATTGAGAAATATGTAGACTGAAACAAAAAAAAGGGTTGAATAAACATTTTCTTTATGTTGATGTCGAAATTTTTCCTTTAAGTTTCGATATATTCTTCCGATTGAGTAAAGGTTTCTTCAAAATAAATAATAACCTACCTAAACGGAAATTTTTTTTTTTCAAAAAAGTTCCTTTGTTAACTGTTTATCTTCTGTCTAAGCTAATTTTTCGTTAAGTGTATGCATTGTAAATAGGATGTGTTCATTTACATATTGCAGAGAATTTGGTGGTTTTAAAAGATATGCAAAAAAAAAAAGCCACGCAAAAGTAAGAATAGAGAGCAAAATAAAATAAAAAAATTACCAGTCGTTGTAAGAAAAACACCAACAAACGTTCATTGGGAAAGAACATGCGCTTGTGTGCAAACAAACAAATATGCGTATGGTCACTACAAAATACGCATAGCACACTTCTTGGCGCAAAAGCAGATTTGCCAAAAACCATTTGTACAAAACAAATAGAAGAAATGCAAACGCACCCCAAAATCTGCTTGACCAGAGTTTCGCAAGTTTTTTTTTATAACATACATATGTACCAGTTTCTTTTTGGTATGCAAAAGAGTACAATAAAAGCAGGATAGCGTAGCACAAAGCGAAAATGAAAAAGTCGAATGAGAAAAAGTAAAGAGCGAAACAATCTTATGTGACGACTGGCGAGTTGAATGGTCAAAGGATTTGAGCATTTCATACACGCAGCACACAGAGACTACATTATAATTTAAAAAGTGTGTGTGTGTGTGAATTTTTGATGTACACAGCTATGCGGTAGAGTAGGGGTGTCCTATTCTGTATAAAAGTTTTATTTCTTTTGGAATAGCAATTTTTTTTTTTTTTTTATACTCATAAATTTTATATATCTTTTCGACAAATTTAGGAATTTTAGCACAACTACAACGGTGATACGATAATTTCGTAGATTTGACTAATATATTAAGGATTTGCCGGAAGAGGTGCATATTTGAGCCATGTGACTACAAATTATCGATTTTATAAGGAAAGCATATCCGTATCAATAGTAACTCTTTAAGAGAAAATGTATTTTCATTTATACCACGGGAGGGGAGACTATTTAAAATTCGCTTCCCTCGAAAAATTTTAGAAATTGCACAAAAAAAAGGAATAGCAATTAATGGCTTTTTCCATTACTTTACAGTGATACAAATAATTGCCCACAAGTTTTTTTTTAATATTCACCTTGCCTTTTATGAAATTTTTTTTCCAAAATTTTTTATAAAAGTATAGTTTTTTATTTAACAAAAAGCATACACATAAATTAAAATTTCAGACTTTCTAAAAAATTTATACAGGTCAACAAATTTTCATCAAAATTTCAAACGTTTTCATTTGATATTTTAGAATACTTTTGAATATATAGTTTTTTTTTATTTTAGCACAGTGATAAAAAACTTCGGTTGATTTCGTACAATTTTTTGAAATTTTTTTTAAAGATTTTCCTCCAACGTATGGATTTTATATAAGTTACAGTTGATTTTTACTATTTTTGTATGCGACGGTCGTGCATATTTTCCGCCATATGAAGTTTCAAAATTTTTTTAAAAATTCACGTAAATTTTAAACCCATTGACACTTGCAAGCTACTATATTAAAATTTAATGAGCTACAAAACTGCATACCCACTACTTTTCTGAATATTCGAAGTAAAAAGTTTGAAAGTTTGCAGGATTTTTTTTACATTTTGTGCAAAACTTGAAATATTGATTTACATGGTTTTTCTTATATAACAAACTATATTTTTATTAAAAGTGTTGGGGTAATGCCACAACATTCAAAGCGATAGAAATCATATCTGCTATTTCGAAAATCACCACATCTCATCAGATTAATTTTTACATTCTGACAACTTCCGAATTGCGAGGCAAGTACGGATCCAGTGATCTAAAGCAGACATGTAAACTGGTCTTGGTTTTCGCCTTTTACAATTCAAGTATAGGAGTCTTTCAAAATCACAAGCTAAAAATGAGAACACCCCTAATATACGTACATACATAATACAAATTTACTATAGTATGCACATAGATATGAATTACATGAACTTAAAACTACGCGCACGTCTGGTCAGTTTCTTGGGTCAGCTCGTGAGCTGAGTGTGAGTGGAATTTTAAAATGAGAATTTTTCCAGCGCAACACTAAACTCATTTGTTTGAGTGAGAATTTATAATTTTTTTATTATACAAATGTGTGTATATAGTTACATACTATAAGTGTGTATGTACATGATTTTCTGGGGGATGCCAGCTGCCGCAAGGCAGTCTGATGAATACACATATGCGAATTTTAATATGAATAAAAAGAAAATGCAGTGGAGTGAGAGGGTGTGCAGCACTGATGCTATTATTTGAGAAATCGATTATTTTGGGGCAAAAGTAAACATTGCATGTATGCTTTTAATTTTAGTTTTTTATTTTCAATTATTTTAAAGAAAGGATACGCATATTTTTCTTAAGAGAGAAGTTATTCAAATATGCTATATTTAAGAAAAATAAAATTATCAAAAATAATAATAATAACAATAACACTTATGTACATGTTTGGCCGAACCTCTCCTATACTTTAAGAATAAAAACAATGGAGAAATCAAAAAAAAAAAAAATAAGTATAAGAAAACACGAGAAAAAAATCTGTACTAAAAAAATAACGAAAGTCTATCTTACGGCCGCAGGGCACAGCTTCTACAACTATTAATGTTTTTTTTGACATGCCGGAGTAGAAGTTTTTCTTTATCTTTAACTAAGCTTGCAATTCCACCAGCTGGCCAATTTACATGGCAGGACTGCTCAGGAATCCTAAACTATAGATGGCCTCGTATTTTTGCGTGTTGAGTGAGATGCAGAAGTAGTTTGAGCTAAATCAATCCATGTCTAACTAAAAGCCATAGCTGAATTCTCGAGACGTGGAACTAAACGCAATGTAAGAAAAAAATATATTTCAAAAGATTCTCAGACTACTTGGTCGAAATGAAATACCTTCCCAGCATATCGCATTTGCAGGTCTCGATTAACAAACTTTGTTCAATTGTTTTCTGCAATCAAACTGAGGCCCTCGTGAGTAGAGCTGGAGTAAAAGGCGAAGACAGAGGAGACAGTTCTAATACAAATTAGACGACAATTTTATGTATTTAGACCAGTCTCTGTATGGGGATAATTCAAAAGCTAACGAAAATTAAGGCTACCATCTGTCTTGCCTAATTTTTATTCTTTATTTTAAGTAAAATACTTTATTGCTGTCCGGCTGATGATTCCAAAAACAGAACCGTCCTGTAAGCCTACCTGGTCGCAAAGAGTTTCGACTGAAAGACATCGTTGAGTTTCTAGTAAATGGTTAATTTTGAAACTATCCTAACTCTAACTATGAGGCAAAGCTATTTTAGCTTTAAAACTCGATTGTATGTGTGTGGAAATCGCAGACGAAGTCGCGAATATTAACTAGTTTTTATATAAAACATAAAAGCCATTTGAATTAAAAATTTAAACTTTCTAGAAAATTTATAAAAATTCGATGCCTTTAACAAAATTGTCATCAACATTTATAACTTTGTAAATCATATAAGTCAAAGCTTCAAACTTTGCATACAAATTTATAGAAATTCGTCAAATTTAAAAAATTGCCATCAAAATGTTCAAATTTTTGATCCGGGTTTTAGACAATTTCGGACTATGAATTTAATTTTACTATAACAAAGTGTAAATTTCAAGTTGCTAACAGTGTTGCGCATTTTCTTCCATATATACAAACAAAATTTTGTTCATGTGTTAAAAGGAAGAAAAATTTCAAAATTCAATGAAGATTTTTAGCCATTGGAAACTTGCGCTTGAAGTTGAATTAACTACAAAAATGCTTATATGAAAAATGCTGAGTAAAATTTTATGAAAATTCTTGTAAATTTTATACAAAGTTTCAAATATTGATTTATGTATATGCTTTATGTTATGTCACGAACTATACTTTTATAAAAAATTACCAAAAAATATTTCGCAAAAGAAAACATTAAGGTCTTCAAACCAAGGTTCTTACCTCGTTATTTTGGAGTTCTACGTACATATAAAGGGTCTTGCAATAGGGACGCTACAAAAGTAGACCGATAGTGACAGCAAACGACGCCATATTTTCCCACGCTCTTTTGACATTTCTCTTCAGTAAGGTTTGCCATTTCATCATGGAAAGATATACGATCCAACAACGAGTCGAAATTATTAAAATTGACTACCGAAATTCGGAGTCAATTGCCTCAAACTTTAAGAGCGCTGCGTGCAATTTATGCTCGTCGTCATTTCTGGCTGAATGGCTTCGCCAATAAGCAAAATCTGCGTTATTGGACAGGCAGCAATCAACACGTACTCCATGAGTCAACATTGCATCTCGAAAAAATTACGGTTTGGTGCGGTTTATGGGCCGGCGGTGTCATTGGGCCGTACTTCTTCCGTGATGATCAAGACCGGCACGTTACTGTGAATGAGAATCGCTATCGCTCAATGATAACCGAATATTTTTGGCCCGAATTGGATGATATGGACTTGGACAATATGTGGTGCCAACAGGACGGCGCCACACAGCCACACAGCGATTTATTGAAAACCAAGTTTGGTGAACATGTTATCTCACGAAATGGCCCAGTCAATTGGCCGCCTCGGTCGTGCGATTTGACGCCGTTAGACTATTTCCTGTGGGGCTACGTCAAGTCTATGGTCTATGCCAACAAGCCAGCGACGATTGATGAGCTTCGTACGAATATCGAACGTGAAATTGCAGCAGTACCGATTTATGCTTGAAAACCGTCGAAAATTGGGTTCAGCGTCTGGACTTCTGCAAGCGTAAAATCGAGTTCCATACATATTCGCATCGTTTTTGTTTTATTTAAAAAAAACTTTTGTAGCGTTCCTATTGCAAGACCCGATATTTAAGTTTTGTAAACCTAACGAAAATGCTGACGGGCCCAGTTAGCGTTCGCGGAAGTTTGACTGGCAACAGGCAATATGACCGTCAGCTATTTAACATATGTATGTATGTGTTTTGGTGGTAGGTCGTTAACATGAAATTAATTTTGCCGGCCTGTCAACTAATGCACCTTCAGAGTAACAAAAATAATATGAACACCCCTATTGTGAATATTGTAAAAAAAATTATTATACTCGACACACAGTAAGATATGAATTTGCACAAAAAATATGAGTTAGGTGGCGCTGAAATCAAAATATTACAAAAATAGATATTGTTTCAATAATATATCTTTTATTAAAAATGTAAACACGAAATTTACACATGAACAAGATCAATGTGGAAAAATATATTACGACTCAAACGAGATTATAGTATGTATATAATCGAAACGTAACTTTTAACCAAAATTATAAAGATAGCTTTGTTTACTTAGATTTAGATGAAACTGTCTTCGATTTTCATCCACGTTAGGAGCCAGTGTTTATCTGCTAATATCTTCGTAATAAATTTTCTGACAAATCCCAACTTTATAAAATTTTAAATAACTAAAACTAAAAGAAAATTTAAAATTTGAAACCATCTCATCAGTGAGGACAGTGACGTTGAGTTTCAATAAAGTGAGTCTGGTATCAATAGAATGATACACGTGTGACCTACTCTATAATGTACTCGTAGTAGTAATCAATGGCACTGTAACTAATAACTTTGACATTGTAGGTATTATGTCTTCTAGAACTGCTGATAAGCCGCACAAGCTAAGGTGTTTACCATACTGACCCAGTGATTATCGCTTATCGCTTACTTAGGCTTATTACAAATGCAAACCTTAACAGCAAAATTTAGCACCAACATTTCCACTACATTGGTAGACACTTTTGCGTTATTGCAATTCGGTAATAAATTTTTGCACGGGCAACTATGCCGGCCACTATCATAAGGTGCTCATACGCGGGCAACGACCGACCTCAATCGGTTATGCTGATAACTTCTTCATACATAGTATTATTAACATATAATACATACAACACAAAAAAAAAAAACAAAAAAAACAAAAAAAAAATCATTGCATATTTTGTTTTGTCCGTTAAGGGCTTCTAAAGGGCTTTGCTGACTCAATTGAATTTTCATATAAAAACCGCGCACTAATCGAACTAAATTACAGTTTGCTCAGACTTGCAAGGTGATCAACATGAATCTTATTAAGATTTTCGGTTTAGTGGCGTTAATTGTAACCACCGCTAGCGCTTTCCCACAGCATGGCAAAGGCAAAAATAATAACCAATCGAGTATGAAACCGACTGATTGGCTGTCGGTTTCAGAGCTACAAACCTTGCCATCAGCGGATGAAATCACTTTGCAACAGTTGGAGAGCATGCCAGTGGAGGAGGGCCAGCGCATGATGGATACAATTTGTAAGTACTTAAATACATGAGAGATCATTAGGCATATTTAGTATTTATGTATTAAATATTAACCACTTTTCAGATCATCTGTCTAAACTTGACGACTCACTTGAGCCAACCTTTACGCCTAGCCCCAGTAATTTGCCAGTGATCTTCATCACACCCGACGGTCCAAATAAGCAGTCGAATCTCAATGAAATGGTTCAAGATGCTAAACAGCAGCCTGAATTCGGCAATGGAGAATTAACTATCATTATCACGGGTTTGCCACAATCTAGCCCTGCTGTAGCGAAAGCTAACAAGCGGTTAGTGAATGCCTACATGCAACGTTACTATGGAAAACAGCAGATGATGTATGACAACACAGATTATGAGGATAATAAGCAAACGCGCACCTCAAGCGAGGAGGACTACAGCGAATCGTGGAAACAGTCACGACAGAACACAGGCAATATTATGGTTTGTGCAGCACAACAGCGTACAAGCTTTCCCTACGCTAACTTAACTTTGCCTTCTATGTATTACAGATCATCAACTTGGGCGCCACGCTGACCAACATGCGTCGCTATTTTATGCTCGATGTCGAAGAAACCGGTGAGATGATTGCCAAGAACCTCGTTCAGTTGACCAACGTAGTTGCTGCACCCCATGAGATCCATTTGATTGGTCAGGGTATTGGCGCACAGGTTGCTGGAGTCGCCGGCCGTGAATTCAAGCGTTTAACTGGTCATAAACTACGACGCATTACTGCTTTGGATCCTGCAAAGATGTTGGCTGGCGACAAGATGATGCAAACTGGTTTAGCTCGTGGTGATGCCGATTTCGTTGATGCCATTCACACCAGCACCTCGGGTATGGGCACACGCGAACGTGTCGGTGATGTTGATTTCTTTGTCAAAGGTCCATCATCAATTGCTGCTGGCGCCCGTAATATCATTGAGGCATCTATGCGCGCCACACGCTACTTTGCCGAGTCTGTGCGTCCGGGTAATGAGCGTAATTTCCCTGCTGTACCTGTCAGCTCTATGCGTCAGTATGAGAATAGGGAGGGTTATGGAAAACGTACGTACATGGGTATCGCTGTCGAATTCGATTTGAAAGGTGACTATATGCTCGATGTGAATGCAAAGAGTCCTTTCGGCATGCGCGATCGTGCGATGAAACAAACCACCTATCATAGGCACCATGAGGCAACAAGGAATGTCTGATAAGGTGGCGAATAACTAAGTAATAGGATACTAAAACTGGAAATTCATATGAGAACGAAGATGAAGATGATCTCCGAATTATAATACAGAACATTTTTGTAGTTTTTGCAGTTAAATAATAAAATAACAGGACGAAGATTAAGATAATCTTCTATTTTTTAAACCGACCATTTTTGTAGTTTTTGAAATTAAAATGATGCAATAATAATAAAGCTTTATACGATAAAATAATTCGGTGCTGTTAATGCTATACTTTTATTTAGTTTGATTGGGAAAGCCCACAACAAGTCTTCTTAGATCCAAGCAGTGCAAGAGATTTCTCTCGAACTTAGACTTGGACTTAGCGAATTTGTGCTGCTAAGGAGGCTACCATTAATTTGCTCAGAAGTAAAAAATAATAATTTGGCTCAGGAATAACGACCATCAGGATTTAAGAGCACGAGAGGGTGCCGTCTCAAGCAGTTTGAGCTCCTTTCTGGCTTAAATGATCCGCATCTGACTGTTAGACTGGGATTTTTGGGGTAACCTTTGCTCTTTGTCAATTATATGGGGTTGAAAGACATCAGAGAAGGAGTCCTAAAATAAACTCGGCATTCCATCGTCCTTTTTTCCTTGCAATAGTCATGGCAGCTAAGCTGCCTTTAGCGAGACATTTCCCATTCTCGGAACCAGAGTGCAAATATTAAAGAAAAAAGAAACTAAATTTTAAACCCTCGAACAACGTAAGCTAAAAAGGATACCGGGTTATTAGCTGTTGATGAATTTAGCACCCTTTTCTTACGTAAAAACAGGTACAACAGAGATAATTGAAATACCCATGCAATCTTGGTGTAGGAGTGGTGATTTGAGAGAATCATATGATCCGCCAAATATTTTGCATTTTTGTGACACTTATGAATCACACGGATAAATCGGAAAGGAAAACACCAGCTGATAGAGTCAAGATCTCGTAGAAAGTTTTATTGAGACTGGGAATAAACCGATATTCAGTTGGTGAAGATTTTATTTTAATACAGACTCAGGTCGATTTAATTCAAAGGCAACTTTTTTTGTTGAGAATAATGTATTGTAACGAATACGAATGGCAAACGAAAACAATTTAACTGGAAGAATCGCGAACTTATTAGACGTTTCCACTGCGATAAAAATACCTATAGGATTGGAGCCCTTCCTGGCGATGAGCCATCCCTCTATTAAGGAGAAACTTAAAAAAGAAAAAATGCGCTAAAAGAAAGAATACACTGTTTATTCGGAGGGTACAAAGCGCAAACGTTTTAAACAATTCATCAACCACTTCTAGAACAGCATGAAGATGCTGCTAGGCTTTCTCAAAGGTCACTGTAGGCAGCGGGGCTAACAGCACAGGCTTGGATTATGGCCGAAAGAATCGTGTTGCTTATGTGACTCAGTCACAGAAACACATAGGCTCACTCAGTCCTGAGAAGGAATGCGTACGCTCGCTACCATCAATCATCACCTTAGACTTTCTAAGGGTGTTAGATGAGAACATAATGGATTTTAAGTTCGAAGTTTTCGAAAAATTCTAGAGATGGTAGAAGTTTCCTCAGTACCAGCAGCGATTAGTTGCATATAGAGAGTCAATGGAAGTTGAAAAGTAATCGATAAATTAGGAAATCCATAGCAGTGTGTACTTTTCAACTTTCAAAAGACAGGGTAAATACTAAGTTTTGAACTCGGAAGGTATTTCTACGAAAAGGGAGGCGAGTCAATTAATAATGTTCTTGTGTTTATTTTCAACTATGACGCCACAAAAAAGCTGATACGAGTACTTTCATTGTTGCATTGAAAAATAAATTTATTTACATAAGCATTTAAGAATGATATTGAAGAATACTCTCATCAAAAAAAAAAAAAATTGTTGCCACCTCCTTAAAGTTGAAAATTAACCAATAATGCAATTCACTTAAAATAATGCAATATTAGTATCAAGCGGAAGGGTTTTGGAACAGCGCTGCCACCTATCTCAAATAGGCTTTTAGCTATATTTTGAACAGAGTTGCCATCTGTTGGAGAGGTAAAATTAAATTATATTATACAATAGTTATGTATGAGAAATATTAAAGTATGGATGGCAAACGGATTGTCTTGGCGAGAAGAAGGTTCATGGCTATTTTTAAAGCGTGTTGACACCAGTTTGAAAAGTCGCATCAAATTATATTATAAGCAAGTTCTATGAAATATTAAAGTATGGATGGCAAACAGTTCTTGTCGGTGTGATCAAATTTTGAGGTATATTTTGAAGATGGTTGCCACCTACTGGAATTGACGAATTGAATTATATTACACAAGTTATATGTAATAACAAAATATGAATGTCAAATGGTTCGTCTCGGTGGGAAGAGAGTGCGTATAGCTATATTTTGAACAGGGTTGCAAACTGTTTGAAAAGTCACATTTAGTTAGTTTATTTTAAATTTAAGTATTAAATCCAAGGATTTTATGAAAGCAAATACATCGATTTGTATAAATGCGCAAAAGCTATTAATACAAAAATACATGCAGAACAATGCATGCCGTGTTTTTCTGGTAGTTCATAAAATATTAGAATTACAATCGTTAATTCTGTATTTCCACTGGCCTATTAAAATGATAAAAGTCTCAATGAAAAAAGTTTATCATTAAATAAAACCCACGCATTCAATGAAATATAGTATATACGCATTAGTTTTATTTCTACATGACAATTTTTTAGATGCCAACAAATTTTGTTTTATTCTAAGGCTTAGTATGTACATAGAAATTCGGCATAAGCCTTTCAGGGTTTAGTCTGTTTCGGGCACCATTTGCTCGGCTACAAAATATTAAAAGAAAATTCGGCCAGCCAGCGGCACATGTGGTTAATCGCAGCATAAACAAATTTCCAAAAAATACCACAGCCGCACAAAGTACAAAAACAATAACAAATGCAAGCAAAAACCGAAACTAATTTATTTCTACACCACAAGCCGTCGCTTTTCGCCCGCTGACCACTGCGCTGCGGGAAGTGAAAGTAAGCTCGTTTCGACTACAATTGTGTCTGCTGAAATCCTGGGTATTATTATTATTTTATTTATTATTATTATATTTTTTTGCAACACACGCTTTTTTATGGTCATCCTTTACTGCTGTTTGTTTTTTTTTTGTTCTGTAGCAGGACCTACGTACAACGAATTGGCCAGCGAATTTTCATTATTATGCGTGCAATGCCACGCACATCGGAAACGCGCGCCTGCGTGTGCGGCCACAAGTAAAGGGTTGCTTGTTTTTGCCAGAATTTTCAGTCTACGCTAGGAGTTGGGGTATTTTCTTTAGATTATGTGCAGTTTCATGAGACCCGGTGGCGGCAATCGCACATACACACACACATACAGCCAGCTGGGGAATATTAAACACCCACCCTGGCTGGTTGGAGTAGTGACCACCGCAGCGTCGACGGTGTCGGTGTCAGTGACGGCTGCAAATGATGTTTTATTTTTTCATGAAATTTTTTATCTTTTCACCAACTTCTTTGCATTCAGCATCCACATCCACATCTACAACTGACCTCACACCTCATCACCTGCTTCCCTGCTGCGTTTGCTGCTTTCACTGCTGTCGCTTCGATTCGTTTGCCGCCACTCGCCGTTGTTCCATTTCTCTTTGCGCTGCTTCACTATCACTGGTCATTCCCGGCGGCTCTGTCGCTTTGCCTTTCACTTGCCGAAAATGAAAGGGTTTATTTTCTCTGTCCGTTTTTTACTTTGCAATTTGCGAATAATAAAAGACGCCTCCGCCGCCTAACACTTTTGCAATATTTGGCTTTGTGTCCAGTTGTTTCCTTCTAAACTTTAGCCACCCTTCGACCGACCTTTTGTGTGCGTCGCTTGGTTGTTTTTTTTTTAACGGCTTTCTATCAGTAGTTGTCCAGCTTGCGTGGCTGCTATGAAATTTCTTGCTATCTCTTTCTTGCTGTCGCTTTCTTTCACACACATGCTTAATAAATAGTTCGGTTTTATGTGTTTCCTTATGTTTTCTCCCCAGAATTTGGCACTCCATCTCGCTCATCTTTTACTTTTATCTTTTTTATATAATACTTTTTTTTTTTTTTGATATTAATTTCCTCTTTTTGATATTTTAATTCGCCTCCATTGTTATTTTGTATAGCTATCTATAATCTTTCTCAATTTTTTCTACACATTTTTGTTTGCGAAAAATCTAAATTAAGTTGCATTTCTTTCGCATTTCTCTCGCATTTTGACATCTGATTTTGTCATCTTCTACCCTTTTGCCTTTCTTATGACCGACTTTGATGTATCGATCGCCTAAGCTCTACTGCCCTGAATGACCGACCATTCGAATTTCTTACAAGATGCCGTAATTTGGTTGCGAAATAGAGATTATTTGAATTATTGAAAATATTCTTTAATATGCACATGAAAGAGATTATTTAGGATTTTGGCTTTAAATTAGCTGGAAAGAAAATTTAAAGTCGTACAGGTACAAAGCGAATTCATACCAGGTCGTGTTCAGCGTACAACAACAAAAATGTACAATAACAAAGTGTGTGCACTATGTCAGTAAGAATCGGTGAGAATTACAAGAATAAGTAGAATAATTTTGACATTCAGTCCGTTTTCTCAACAGCTATTTTCTCAACACCACCGTATATGAATTCACCTTCGACAGCTAATTTAGAAAACAAAGACAATGAAAGAGTAAGTCAAATCGAAAGATATAAGACACGGCGAAGAGAATTAAAGTACAAAGTACACCCTAATCAAATATTTACTCAAGGTCGTTTGAGGTCTTTCTGGGAAAATTCTTAAATAGTGTATGGCAGGAGTATATTCTTTCTTTATGCAACCCGAAGAAGGTTTTCTTAATAGTTAGATATAAGTGTTCCAAATACTTTTAGTCTGAGACTTATATTATAAAAGCTTTCATATAATAATTATGAGTAAGAAAACTTTTTCAAAGTCGTAAAAGACTAGTTCGGGATTATTTCGAGATCAGCGCGGGAACATTTCTAGACTAGCTCAGGACTACAATAACCAATTTTTTTGTTTGTTTTTGCGTAAAAGCGTGTCTGTGCTAAATTCAAAATTCGAAAAATTAGGGAGAACTTGAAACTACAAAAGGACAGCCGCAGTTGGTGACTAGTCATGGACTATTCCCAAGCTGGTCCAGAACTAGTCCACTTCTGAATCCCGAACTGGTTCCGAAATGACTTCGACATAGTCCCGCAATGGTCCTGGTTTGATTTGTTCCTACTCATAATTATTATGAGAAGGCTTTTATAATCTAAGTCTCAAAATAAAAGTCTCTAAAGACTTAAAAATTGTTCTCACTCATAATTATTATGAGAAGACATACATATATAATATAAGGCTTTGAATAATAGTTATAGATTACTTGAAATAACAATTAATGATCAACTTTTACTCTTTTCTCTTGTAATAGTTATGTCTCTGAAAAATACGAGTTTTACTCCATGTGCCAAATTTGTCAACCCTAAGCAGTTCTGCCTCCCTGCTTATAAAGCCCAGAGTAATGGGCAACTCTGGAAAATGCATACGTACCATTCCTAATTCTAGGCAACTCTTTAGTCACAGGGTTGGTTAGTTCTTTGATAAAAGAAAAAAAAATTTGGAGAATGTGGATATTTTTAATATAATTCGATTCAATTGTGAAAATATATATTTTTTTAATTTACGATCATTACAGAGGCTGTAGAAATCAAGTAACAATTGAGTGACAATGATATCAAAACTGTTTTAATTTTTTTATGCATACTTTCAGGCTGAATATAATGGAATTACCAGTTGGAGCGATATGTGGTAAGGAGCAGGACGGTTGGCTTTTAGACATTAGCTGAGATATTGTTTTATACTTAGAGCGCATTTCTCGAGAGAGAGTTTCTTTGACTTTTTTTTAGATATCGAGTTTTTAGAGGGCATGGAGATATTGTAGATGTCGTTGCCTTTATTAACTTTATTTCCAAAGCCAACAATTTGTTTTTTTACTACTGTGAATATAGTAATCTTCACGCAATTATGTTAATTGGTTCAATTTTTTTTTGGCATCCGCTATAGAGCTTTCCATCGAAAAATAGCATGCAATTATATGGCGCGTAACTTAAGTTCATTATTAGCTGTCATGGTCAAAGTTTGTGTGTGCCCTGCCCTTTCGATATGGAAAATTCATACAATAGAGTTCGTTAGAAACACTTTTAATGAGTTTTCGTTTGGAACAAAGAAGCTGTCGATAAAAAAAGAGAATAATATGTAGAATCGCTAACCCCATTCTCTGCACGACATTGAATATTTCTCCAACTTAACCAATTAAACTGCTTTCCAACGGGTGGTTTACTCAGAGAAAATGAGAGGAAAGTATTGAAAAAAATGTGCAGCAAGAATTTTTAATTATTAAAAATTACAATTAGGAGAGGGGTGGGGATCAAAGCGAAAAATAAAATAAAAAAAATAAAATAGGGTGTAGAAGAAAAATAGATAGAAAAAAATTAAAAGTAGAAAAATGTAAGCGAAAATATGGTAGAAAATGAGAGTAGCGTAAGAAACGAAAAAATAAGGTGTTGTTGTGCACACAAAAAAAAAACAAAATCTTCAAGATAAGGGGCGGTTGTGCGGACAGCGGCAGGCTTAACAATTCTTCTGAAGTTAGAAAAAAGTGAGCGCACACAAAAAACTGGACAAAATCAGGCGAAATTGAAATGTGCGCGTCGAGGGGAGGGGTGTAAAAAGTTGCTTTGTAGCTGTGGGCGAGTGTTTGTCAAGCAAAATGGAAAAGAGCCTGCGCGCAGAATTCAGGAGTGCAGGAGGAGTGGAATGCAAGAAAAAAGGGTTTTATAAATGAAAATTGACATTTATATAGTGAAATGGATTCAGTAAGCAACTATATATTGTGTGTACATATAAATACGTTTTTATACCTATACAAATACAAATACAGATAAATTATAATGGCCGCCAAAGGCAGAAATACCGAACAAAAAAAAAATAAAAATTCTAAAGCAAGCCAACGAAGATTAAATAGAATGAAAAGAGGTAAAAAGTAAAAAATCTAATGGAGCTGTATATAAAATGAGTGCATATACATACACACATAGATATATATATACAAAGAGCAATTGTACAAATAAGCAAACTCTTGCATAATGTGCCATTTCGAATAATAATAATGATGCGAATTGAATTACCAAAGTGAAAGTGGACCGAGAGCGCGCAGAGGGATGCAGCACGGCGCGTTGTTTTCGTTTTTTTTTTGTTGTTTTCTTATCAAAAACGAGAGAAAACTGTTTACTGAATTAAGCATAAAAGACAGCTGAGTGGTTAAAAGGAGTGTAAGGCGCTATCGGAGGAGAGTGGTGGAAATTCTTGTAAATGCTTGAGTAAATGCGTCAAAGGCAATCGAGGGTGTTGCAGTTCAAGTGTGGACATTTGATTATTATTGGACTTAACTTTGAAGTAGGCGCGTGTTTCGAGTTGATTTTGTAGCAAATGTTGCTGACTGGCAAATTAGATAAGTATGTCAAAAATGCATATGTCGCAAAAATTAGTAAATAGAAAAATGGTCTGATTTGATTTTTTTGGAAAAAATATGCTAGCGAAAAATGCTACGAGTAACTAAGTGGCAGCTTGTTACTATGGCTAGAGGGGTTTTATGGCACTTAAAATTTTTTTGGAAGCCTTAAAATTTGTCGTTTGAAATTTAATTCGAGAGTTTTATTATTAGTCGCTTTTTGAATAACACTTAGTATGAATTCTTGACTATACTTTGTGTGGTTGGATTGATTTTATTTGATAGCACAATGCACAGATCAGTTTGAAAGCTGAAATATTTCAATTCGGCACGAAAATAATATAGTCCCTCAAACAATTGATCACATGGAATTTTTTTTTTAATATTCGCAGTGTTTTTTGTAACTTTTTATAAAATTTATAAAAATCCCAAATTTTTTTAATCAAAATTTAAAATTTTTTAGTTAGCCATTTGAGACTTGCAGTTTATTGTACTGAAATTGAATTGGCTACAAAACTGCATACAAATTTTTTTTGTTTAATTCAGTTAAAGAGTTTGAACTGTTGATGGATTTTTTTTTCTAATTTGTTGAATTTTTCTGCATTTTGCAAGAAGTTTGAAGGTTTGATTTCTGATATAATAAATTTAATTCTTATAAAAACTAAACACCAAGTTTTTTACATCTACTTTTCTATGGGAAATACGGAAGATCAACAAGAAGCAATCATTGTATAATAAACCTAATTTTTTATAAAAAAAAGGATCGAAAAGTTTCTTAAAATTATGATTAAAACAGTTAGACATTTGGATAATTTTTTTTCTGAAATTTGAAATTTGTTCTATTTTTTTAGACAGTTTGAAAGTGTAATTTATATCATCCAACATAATTTTTATAAAAAAATTAACGAATATCTCTTGAAGTTCTTCTGAAGATTAAAAAAAGTATGAAATTTGGATGCACTTTTTTTGTAATTTGAAAATTGTTGAATTTCTGAGAATTTTGTGCAAAGTTTAAAACAATGATTCACTTGTTGTATGTTGTTTAAGGAACTATATTTTTATAAAAAGCTAAGCAATAATATTTAACATGAAAAAACATTGTCAATATTTTAAAAACAATTGCAGTGCCAATACTTTTGTATGTATATATTAAAAAAATGAACAGAATCAAATATAATTTTCGATAAAATAAAATCAAACTAGTATTCTCAAATCAAATTGCAAAAAATGGCTACATTTCAATTAGATTTTCCAAACGAAATTTAATGAGTAGCGACTCTGATACTAAGCCTTTGGTCATATGCACGCAAAGCTAATATCATCAATTTGTTCAACTGACGAAGAAAATAAGGTATTTTTTAAGGGCATTCATTAACTACCCACACTTCCATGAAAGTACGAGTATGAAATTGTAGAACATAATTTTTCACAAAATCAAAAAAAAAATAATAATAATAATTCGAATCATAAATTGGAAACTGGTAGTGATGGTGAATTCAAATTGCATTTGCGAAACACACACACACACGCGCGTGTACTACAATCAGCCAGATTATTGCGCACACAATGCCCGCAATGTTGCAGTGTAAATGAAGTTGCGCCCAACCCCGCAATTTAATATATACACTCTATGTTGCTGCTACTTCTTTACTGCGCCCAACCGCTGTCCCCTCCAATCAGCCATATATTTTGCTAAGAAACGGCATTTAATATTCCTTGGTCCAGTGTGCGAAAATCGGTCACTGGTCGAATGTTGTGAGTGGTTCGATTTCTTTAATGCATGTGCGTGCCACTGTGTGTGTGTGTGTGCGAGTGTAAGCGACAATTCAATCGGTGTTTTTTTTTTTGTAGTTCACAAGCAATCCAATTTGCGCGTACACGTGCTTTTTTTTGCACTTTTACTTTTTTTTGTATTCGGACCAGCCACCCTTTCACTTGCACTTTCAACGTTCACTATTCACTTTCACTTTGGCTCTGCTGCTTCCTCTATGCTCTTCGTTTTTTAACTTTTTTTTAACTTATTTCCAACGCACTTTTTACGCGCACACAAACCCTTCGACTGTGAAAATGCCCTCATATGTAGCAATGTAGCCAAATAACCAGCGCATAGCAATTATGGACTTGCCAGTGCTGCTGCGAAGTATGCGAAACGTATGCGAAGCCTATGCTGCACAGGGGGAGAGGATGCCGTTGTGCGAGGTGGTTTAAATTAGAACTTTTTACGTGCTTTGAATTTTTAAGAATCTAAACTCAAGGGGGTATTTTTCTGGGCTATCCAAGCGCACATACGTTGGGCAATGCAAGCGAAAGAAAGAAGAAAAATTATAAAAGGAAAATTCGGAAACTAAAAAGCAAGTCAGTTTTTGTTGCTATTGCTGTTACTGTTGTCCAAATTTTTTGTATGTTTTTTTTTTGTACTTCCAATCTTTTTGTGTTTTGTACTACATAGCTGTTTTATGCGTTGCGTAAATTTTTTATTATGCGCCCACACGCACATACACAGATTTACACTCACACACACACATATATGGCATATGAGAGCAGACATACACAGCGCAGCGCAGCGCAGCACTTAGGCGCACATTCGTTTGTAGTTTACTGATAGTCCTGTGGGACTACATGTTACTCGTTGAATTGGGTGGACTTTGAGGCGCAAAATGAAAGGGTGACAGCAAAATGTAAAACGAAATGTAAACGCTAAAAGGGGAAAATTGTTTTGGTTGTTTTGAGCAATTTCTTTTATATTTCCACTTATTTTGTATTTACTTTGGACTTTGTGCAAAAGTGAAAACTTAAAAGCCTCACTAGATTGAAAGTATTTTACGCTAATGAAAAGCGTATATAAGCGTACATTTAAATACAGATTTATATACTCATGTACATATATCTGGGTTCATCGATATACAGGCGAAAATTAATTGAAAAGTTTTCATAATTTTGATTACTTTTTTTTTTAAATATACATACATATATATATAAATGTACCCACTATAACTACTATAAAAACTATGTAAGTCAAAGTTTCAAGCATTCTAGAAAATTTATAAAGATTCTAATTGAGTAAATCGTCATTGAAAGGTCTAACTTTTAAATACGAATTTTTGGAAATTTTTTAAAAATTCCAAATTATTAAATTAATTTATGTTTAAATCAAGAAGATATTCTAAACACATGTAATTTATATTTTAGAAATTTAAATTGGTTAAATGCAGGTGTGTAGTGGAAGCACTCAGCAGACCTCTGAGATATTAGAGAAATCTTTCCGAGAATGGTGCTAAGAGAAAAAGTTTAACAAATTTTAAAGTTACATTGTAATATCTTTTTATACTGTTTGTCTAGATATATGTACATTTTTTTTTAATATCTTAATTTTTTTTTTTCATCTCAAAATGTTAAGATAAGTTCAAATAATATATTGGCCAACATATGAGAAGTTATTTTAAAAAATTTCCAAAATTCTTTCTTTTAAAGTTGAAATATTAATAGTTTAAATAATTTTAGGAAAATTTAAAAAAAAAATTTTAAAAGTTTGAAAATTACATTACAATTAATTTTTGAGTTTTATCATAGAGGAAAAAACTAAAAAGTAAAACATAATAAAAAAGAGGAAATTTAGATTGCCCCTAACTCACTTTTAATAAAATTTCAAAATTTTAAGGAAAGCTAAATAAAGATAGCTTCAATTCATATATTGGCTAACATGAAAAATTTTTAATATCACAAAATTATAGCCTTTTTTAGTTGCTCCTGCTTATATAAAGAACAATAGTCCTTTAAGTTTAAAATTTTATTTATTTATAATAAATAAATAAATAAATAAATAAATAAATAAAGTTTGAAAATGTAGCTGTATTTTAGTTTAAACCACATATTTACCAAGTAATTTTTTTTTAAATTTTCCCAAAAATTTTGTAATATTTTCTTCTTAAATTAAAATCACATGATTTTTCCATGGTACAACCTTAGCAACAATATTGTAGTTTTGTAACCTTTGCAATTAACGTATAGGTAATATAATAAACTTATTTTGTTACTAAAGCAAAGAGAAAAATGTTTCTAAAACTTTAAAAAATAGTTCCAAATAATTTTCGTCAAATTTTCTGTTCATAGAGTTTTTTTTTGGGGAAATATGGAAAGCAAGCGTGCTTTATGTCGCGTAAGTAATTTTCTATGGATAGTTATTTTTTCCTTTAGAAAAAAGAATAAAATTGTAAATACAAAATAAGATTTTAGCAGAAACGAATTTTTGGATTTTTAAAAACCCGCATTTCATTTTGAAATCTTTTTATTGTCGTGCACAAACTTTCGAGGCGGTAATTTTCAATTAATATTTTTTTTTTTTTTAGAAAAAAAGAAGAAAAATGTGAATACAAATTATGATTGAATTCGCTCTTTTGTTTGCACAAACTTCCGAGGCGAAAACTTAACGAAAAGAATTTCTGCAACTGAAAATACGAGCTCGAATTTCATTCTTTTTATGAGTTAAATGCAAGATTTTATCTCAAACAAAGCCTTCCTGTTGGCGAGACTCTCCGAAAATTCGCAAGTGCTTCTGCATGCAGGTACTTCTACTATGTTTATATGTATGCGTGTACGTGGTGTGTGACAATAACGGGTGACCACCAACGGCGAACGGCCATTAGCCATAAGCTCAAACAAAGCAAATCTCACCAGCATTATAAATATTTCAATCAGTTGCACCATCAGTGCACAATGCCAGGATGATAGTTGGATAAATTGCTGCTTGGTATTGTCAGTTTGTTTTAGCTCGAATTTACTTTCACCCCTTTTTCGATTTTATTCAAACTTTTTTGAGAGTGAAAAAAATAACATGTTTATTCTAACTACCGAAAAGTATAGTTTTAATCAGAGGAAATAACCAGAACTACCCTGCATTGCTACATGAAACTCTCTTAGTTCGTTCTGTTTGTGCAGCAAAGAATTAGGCATAGTTTCAGGCGCAGAGGCATACTTTGCGACATATGCTGGAATTGCACATAAATATGTAGAAAATTCGCTTCTGTTTGAGATCGCATCATACATAGCAGAAAATAGGCGAAACTCAATATTTTTGAAAATATGCGTGGTCCTGCCCATTGTACGGCGAATAAGGGATAATTAGAAAATCACAGGGTTGGACAATAACCACGACTACCTGACATATAACGGAGTTGGAAGTAAGTTAAAATGCAATATTTTTCTGACAAATGTCGCAATTTCGCTAAAATTTCTTATTAGTGACCTCGCGTTAGAGAAGGAAATACCCAGAATGAAAGTCTTTGGAAAATTTGTACCAATCTGGGCATGCATGTACACTTGGAGAGGCGCGAAAAAAAGTACGGTCGGATTTGTAGTGCTCTCATCCTCATTTTAAAATAAAAATACCTCAAAGTTTTTCATGTATTTTAAATGAGAAAACCCAATTTTTCGCAGAAATGTAATGGAAATATTTTCCAATCGGCACATTACTTTTCTCTTCCCGAGATTTTGAAGAAAAATTTACTTAATGAGTTTTTAATACTCACTATTTTTTATGGCCCAACTTTTTCAGACTTTTGAGGGACCCATATAAAAAAATCAGAGGTATTTTTTCGAAATAAAACAATCCCCAGAATTAAGGTTTCGACTTAACTTTTACCCATGCATTTTAGACCCGTGCATTAGATTCTGCTATACTGCAAATAGGTCAAATTTGGTGTATATTCCAAAAGATGGCGACAAAAAAGTGCAAGGTCCTAATACCAAAAAACGTAGTTATAGTTTCGGATATAAATAATTGCAATTTTTGTTAAAAAATGGCAAGTTTTGGACATTAATATAATATTTATCGGTGAAAAACTATCGATAAGCTGCCAATTTTACAGAAAATTTGGTACAATTTGTCAAAATTAGGAATTATTTGGTAGAAGGCACTTTTTCGTAGCGAATAAAATTTGGGATCGAAGTAAGCTAAGAATAAATTTTTTAAAACTCGGAACTTTGGTGATGATTTTTTTTACTATATTTACACTGTCTATTTCTGTTAATTTTTTATAAAAATTTAGTTCATAGCATATAAATCAAATCTTTAAAAAATTTTTATTAAGTTTAAAAAAAAATTCAACAAATTTTCAAAATTTTAAATCAGGATTTTTGGACAACTTTTGGTATGCAGCTTTGTGGCTCATTAAATTTTAATATAAAAATATGTTAGTCTGAGTTGGCCGGTTGAATTTTGACAATTTTTTTTTCAAATTTGCCGTATACGAATTGTTTTTTTTTTTTAATTCTAGCTGATTTTTAATATTTCTTTGTGCCTCAGATCTTGGGAATCTTGTGTCATATAAATTTAAATGAAAAGAAAAATTCCCATACCAAAATTAAAAAAAAAATCAAAATTAGGCGGCATTTTAGACTTGCACATTAAAACTGAGTGGACTTCAAATCTGCACATCTAAAAGCTTTCTAAAAATTTTAATTAAAAAGTTTGAAAATTGTTTGAAATTTTTATAAATTCTGTACAAAGTTTGAAATTTAGATTCATATGGTTTTTGTTAACGAACGAACCACATTTTTATAAAAAATTAATATGCCTATATGTATGTATGTATGTATATTATACAAAAAATCACCATATGCGCAATTGTTTGAGTAACTGCATTGACCGAAAATTTTCATCTTTCGCACACATTTTTTCAGCCCTCCCTAATGTATGATTAAAAAAATGACAAAAAAATTAAAATTATCGTAAATTTTTTCAAGTTTCTTAAATTTCACAACGTTTTAAGTTTAGATTTTTGTAGTGCACGTTATTGATTGAACAAAATTTTTATTTAAAAAAATATATTTACAATACATATAAATCTCTAACGCCATTTTCTTGAACTATGTATACAAAATTTGGCACACATTAGCCTTCATATATCGCTTACTGTTCCGTCAGAATAATTTAAATCGACACTCTTGTCTGCAAGAAAAATATGCGTTGGGTAGAGGATATTGGAAAAAGTGTTCTACTACGCCTGAACTTAGTCACTTCTTTACTTGTTTTATTTTACTTTCATATTTTTATACTCATTTTCATTACTTGCTTTAGACAGTTTTCCATTTCTGCACATTCTTTTCGCCAAGCTGTCCAGTCTGAAATTTATAAAATGTGCTTCTGCCTTCAAATTCCAAATTCATACCGCTGCTTTCGCCAGTCATTTGGCATTCACTAATACCAACACACGCCAACAAATACATGTACATATGTGTTTGTAAATACAGATGTATGCATGTGCATAAAAATTCGTATGCCAAAAAAAAAACGAAATACTTTTCTCCCCCACTTGCCAGTCTCCGCACCCACTCCACGCTACCAACAAGCAGCAGCAGCACCTCCGTAATCCTGCTCTTGTCTGTTTTTGTCTTCTTTATGTTCCACTCCCATCACACAACTCTTTAACAATTCGTGCTTACGCACTTTTTCTAACACAATCAACTCCTTCACCCGCTTCCCTCCTTCTTTTTTACCCCAACTCCTTTAATCCAGCATCCTTTCAATTTTTTTTTTTGCAGCACCCCTTTCGCCAACAGTACCCTCCCTCTACCTTCGCATAACGAATATTTCAATGTTACTGGCGAATTTTAATGTTTTGACGCTGACCAACGCGCTCGATTGCACAAAAAAATAAAAAAACAACAACTACAAATGGCATAAAAACCCATAGAAAGACAACAAGAATTCGTAAAATATATGTACGAGTATTAATGTGAAACAGCAGTCCAACGAATGTCGGTAAAAGTGAAAGTGAAAGACAAAGTCTATGTATGTGAATTTAAAAGTGATGGCAATGAGACTGAGTAGATGGTGGGTGGTGGGTGGCAAACTTTTCACTGTTGTTACTGGAATCAAAGTCACTCGTATTCACCCCTTTCCCTTTCAGCCACACACACACACGTCATGCACACATACGAGTATAATTTGAATTTCTTTTTTTAGGTGGACACCAGCCCAGCGCCGGTTGCGTATGCGAAGCGTGGCTTATAGTGGAGAACAGGAAGGTTTGCCAGTTGGTTGTCGTGTATCGCATGTAGCCCTCTATGTGCGACTGCTTTTTGTTGTTTGCCTTGGCGCAAATTATTTGTTGGTGCACAACGAAAGGGTTGAAGGACAACGGACGCATTTTTTATTTTATTTACTTTTTTATTTCGTTTTTATTTTGTTTTATTCTGTATATTTGCTGTTTTCCATCCTTGCTCCCTGGATTTGCAAGATTTTTATGCGTTGGACGTTTTTAAATTGGCAGCGACGCTGGCGCGCTGACGTTGACTGCGCTGTGGAGAGCCGAAAACTTCCATTGATACAGTGTGGCATTTTAGGTACAGAAAATTTAATTTTCTTAAATCATAATTAAATAAATTTGCAATAATTATGCAACAATTATTTTCAAGTTAAATATTTGGGTTTGTTCAGTTGTTAGAAGCAACACGTTTCAACAAAATAAAAAAAAAATTATAAAAAAATTTATAAAAAAAGTGTTAATTAAAATTTTTTTGAAAATTTATATATCTTTTTTTTAAATAAATAAAAAATGGTTTTACGAAAAAGGTACTAAAACCCCACTAAATTATTTTTATCATACAAAATTTTCATAAATCTAAATCTAATCTAATCTAAAAATAATAATAAAAAAATTTTCACATTTAAAAATAAAATGAAATATTAAATTTTGTTAAATGCGATTCTACAGGTAACTTTTTAATATCAAACGTAATTTCCAAAGTTATTTATAATTTTTAGTCCAGCTATTTTTCTTTAATTTGATTTCGTAATTAAATTAGTAATACCTTTTCACCATCCCCAAAATAAAAGAGTAAATAAATTTTAGAAAGCAAGCGATAAATGAAAAATATCAGTTTTCACTTTATATATATGTAGAAGACGATTTAGACCGTAGAAAATGAATTATAAAAAGCAAATTTTCACATTTTTGAAAAAAAATATTATTTAATCCAAAATCGATTATATTTTGCTATTTAGTTTTTTATTTCTATTCTAGCATTTATCAAAAATATGTTTTTCGTTTCTGATTTTTATTATACAACTTGCAAATGCCACTTTTTTATGCAGTCCGTAAATTTTTAAAAATTAACGCAAAAGGTTTCCAAAAAGTTTGGTTAAAAATTTCATAAAAATTTTTTGAACTCAGTGAATTTTCTTGAAATCCGTAAGACGTTTTTCCCGTTTTTCTGATCCAAATAAAAAATAAAATATTGGCAATCTAAAGCAGGATCCTTTAAATTCTTATTTTCTTCTAAATTTGTTTTGTGTTTTTGGGTTAAACATATTCTGATCTTAATTTTGGATTTTGTGATCTGTGAAAAGAAGGCAGTTTGCAAATTTTATATATATTATTTTAATGTATTTAGAAAACTGCGCCTCAATATTTTGGAAATTGGCTTTATCAGAAGTTATATTTTTAATTACAATTAGTTTATTTTTATTTTTTCATTAAAAATTGATATTTTCTTTTTTACAAAAACTACCGTGCTAAACATAAGAAATTATATTTTAGGCTATAGAAAAATATCACGAAGTTTTGTTTTACAGAATGTGGTGTATGTTTTAAAATCCGGGTATACAATTTTTAATCGTACTTGCAATTTATGTTAGTTTATTTCATTTACAGAAGACCCGAAAAAATTTGCAAATCAGAGATGTCATTATTTCTAAAATTGTGTCTTAAGAAGAAGCGCCGATATTATTTTATGATATGTAAAGTATTTTTTAATTTTATAATTTGTTTATTGTTTGTATTTTTGTTTCATTTTCTCACTTTTCATGCTTTATTTTTCAACCAACGCGTCCACCCATATGCTAGTTATTTTCTATGAATTCTACCGTTGTTTTTATTGTTGTAGGATAACATGTTCACTTTCTTTGTTTGCTTATCGGCTGATACACATTTTAAAAATTTGGCCAAGCTGTATTTTGTTAACACAAATTTTCTGCCGCACACATTGATTTCTAAGACTTAGTGTGGACGTTGTGCTCAATTTCCTCGCCTTTTAAGAATTTCTTTCTCTCTATTTTGGGCTTCCCTTTGTTATTGTGGTTTTTCCAATTTTAGTAAGTTTCCATAGCTTTTTTTTTTTTTATTTACTCGGTTTTGTTATATTTTTCTAACCATGTTTTCTTTATTCGCTTTCAATCCTCTCCTTTTGGAAGTTTGCTTTGATTAAGCGTCCTTTTTCCATTTCTCTTTCTATTGCTGGTTATTGTAGCCTTCGGTTTTTCGTAAACTTAAAAAAATTTTAATTGAAATTTTGCTTTTAAGCCATACAAAGAAAAATGAAAACAAACACATTAATTTTTTACATTGTTGAAGAGTTACATTTTATGCTCAGCTCTTTTCCATAGCTCAGTGCTTTACGTAAGCCTTTCCCAATTTTAGGACACTTTTTTTTTTTTTTTGCTTTGTAACTTTTTTCTTGGACATCTCATTCTGGCGCTTTCATCTTAGCTCTTGCATTTTTTCTTTTCCTTCACCCATCTTACTAAATTAATTTATTTCTTTTCACATCAAAAGCGTCCGCAGAAAGTAAAGCTGCGGCTAGTTATTCTTATTCTTTTATTTTCAACCTTTCAAATTGAAGAAATTGTTATTTTAGGACAGAAGGTTGCTAAGCTAAATGCATTTTTAAATTAAATTTTTTATTGAAATTTACCATGGAAAAAGAAGTATATTTACTTTTACTAAGAATACTGGGTGTTTATGAAGAAAACCACATTTTATTTTAAGCCTTTTAACATGCCACCATTTCTTGGTTTCATATGGATCATAAAAAAATCTTTCTCTACTTTCAATGGAATTGAGCTGAGTATTTTCTTGCCAAAAGTCTTTTCGTTCAATTGTTGAATGGTAGAGGATTCCAATTCCATACCAAAGCCCTCGTCTATGCAACAAAAATCAAACGATTTTCTAAAGAATTAAGCAAGACACAAAGGGAACTTAAATCTGGTCGATCTTCCAGATTGAAATTAGGGCAAAAATATAACATGCATTTCGCGGACGCGGTTCACTAGACTACTAAGCCGGCTAGCAAGTTTACTATCAGGATACAAGTACTTTTGAAATTTTTAAAATTAACAATAATAATTTTGGGCTTAGATCGTATACATAATTTTTTTAATGAAAATTTGTTCATACATTTTTTTTTTTACAAAAACTTAAATTTCAATTTTTATACAACATTAACGAAAATTCAAAAAATGTTTACAAAATTTTCATAAAATTTTCAAAAAATTTAATCAGCAGCTTTAGAAACTTTTCGGGTATGCAGGTTTTAAGCTCATTCAATTTAAATTCAATGCAAGCTTCAGCTGCTGATAAAGTTACGTATTTTCTTCCATATAGCGCTTGAACAAATTTGTTTTTGTGTGAAAAAATAGTCAAAAGTCAACGGTAATTTTATCAACTGAAACAAGTACAAAAACCGTAAAAAAAACAGCTTTTTAATGTTGCTGACCATCTGGCAAACCAATCAAATAAGTAGTAGTCTGTGTCTGCTAAATTACAATCTGGTATTCAAGAATAAAATCTCGGAATGTCATAACTCTTTCTTTATAAGTAATGTAAAGAGAGAGATTTTTTTAAAAGCGGATACTACAAATTTAGCATTCCGTAGGTGCCAATTAATTGTGATTAGTGCAGTCCTTAGTAGCTACAAATTTCGTAATAAGTGTTGTATTTAAGTAATGTTTTAAGGTAATGTCGCAAAAGATTGAACGATATGGGATATGAGCTTTATAGCGACACTTACGTAGTACAGCGAATGTAGATTTAGCGGCTACGCTAGCTAGGTCAAGGCTAGGCGATTTTGGCCAATAACAAAACCCCAAGTGAAGCCAAGACCTTCTCCACCTGGCCCTTCCCGCATAGAGGTGCCTTCATCTTCCTCTGCCACCATTGGCAGGTAGAACGTTGAATACTTTCAAGGCTGGATCATTTTCGTTTTTGCGGTTTACATCCACCACCCATCCATTAATAGCTGAAGTAAAGCCGGAAAATTTTATAGTGGTAGTCAGACTCAGACTCATCACATTTGACCCATTGGAAAGGGCCTGTAGTGTGTTGCGCTTGAAATCCATGGTACAATTATAGTTTTAAATATTTTGCTTGGTCAGCTATTGGGCTAAGAAATAAGCGGGGTAACTAGAGCGTTCTTGTTCCGGAAAGTCAAAATTAACTCAAGAGATGAGTCAAAAGTGCAGAGTGCAATGGATTTAGCTAAAGTACAAAGATTTACTTATTTACCGTATGAAACTAAACCAATAGAGTCAAAGATTACAAAAAAACTATGCGCATTCAAAGGAAATAAAAGCAAACTACGAAACAGACAGACTTTGGTGAACAGTAGGTGGCAAATAAAGCAAAACGACGAACAAGTCGAGGCGAATAAATCAAGCGTTGAAAAAACTTAGACCATCTAAGTGGTTGGCCTGTTCCACGGCTTACAATCCGGAATTCACTGCCAGCGACTTAGAGAAGCGGCAATCAACGTTTGATTGTCGATTTACAAGTGGATACCGTTAAAATATATTCTATATACATACTTACAGATGCGTGAGTAAACTTGTATGCATGTGTGGTACTATAATTCGTTGTAGGCATTTTTAACTCACTCCAATTTTGCTGCACACACAAACAATTATTATGCGAGTGGTCGTTAGTTAATTCGAAATTAAATTTAATGGTTGGAGATGATGGAATTTCAGGAAACGCCGTCACATGCGTGCACAAATTTTGATAAATTTCCAGTATATGTGTGTGAAAGAGAGGGTGGTACCGTGAGAGGTAGGATGGAAAATACATATGTGGAGTGGAATCGAATAAAGCAGCTAATGGATAGATGGATGTCGTACATATTTACTTTTGTAGGAAGTTTTATAACTTCATAGTTTGAAGTTGATGGTATGGCTTTGAAGGTGTGCACAGATGCGAGTACTAAAGTTTACTAATACATAGACGAACAACTAATGGGAACCCAGTAGGAAAATTAACAAATTTACAACTCTACAATTGAATGAACAAAAATTGATCATGAAACCCATGGCGAATGTGGTAAATTGCGTGAGTCACTGTTTAGCAATAGATTTTTAAAATGTGAATCATGACAATTGGACAAGTAATATGAAATTAAATTTTTTTTTAAACTGAAAATGCAGAAATGGTGGAAAAGTTAAATAAGGGTGCGTGCAGATCCTACACGGGGGGAGTTGAAACCTCATAACAAAAAAAGGGCTACAATACTAGTTTTTCTATATGGTTATCATTTCTTTGTAGGAATTTTATTAATTTTCTTATTCGTTATTACTTTGTATTTAATTATTCAAACGACTGAGCGCTCCCAACAAAAATATTTTCGAAATTAAGCTTTCCTCAAACTTTTTAGACAGATGGCAACCCTCTCCAAAAGAAAAAAAAATAAAATAAAACCTTTTTTTAACGTCTTTCGTTTGACAGACCAGTTAACTTATTAGCTTGACGCAGTCATTTAAAACTACCGGCAACACTCTTCAAAAATATTTTCGCTTCAACCTCTTTCGTTTCACACCAATATTCTAATATTTTTGTTAACTTTTTAATTGCATTGAATTAACCTTTTTAAATATGCGGCAACGCACCCCAAAAATAGTTTCATAATAAAGACGTTTTAACCTCTTTCTTGTGACACCCATGAATTCATTTAACATATTTGATTAATTTACTTTTTTAAGCATGTGGCAACCATATTCAAAGTTTTTTTTTAAATTAAACTTTCTGAACTTAAAAACTATTTCCGCTTCAACCTCTTTCGTTTCACACCAATATTCTAATATTCTAGTTAACTTATTAATTGAATTGAATTTACCTTTTTAAATAGGTGGCAACCATATTATGAAATATTTTACTGTAAAACAGTTATGTCTGACCACACCTTGTTTATATACATACATACATTTGCTGATTCTCGTTCTCTCTCTCGCTCTAGTTTTTCCTCCCCTATGGCGTTAAACGTTTAACTTGATCATATCCGATGCCTCACAAGAAGTTTTACTTCAACTTATTCTACACGCATATGTGAACTAAGCTCAGCTTGATGCCACTTTATTATTTCCCTTCGGATAGGTTCTAAACCCACATAGTTCAATGACAAAGGACACTCCCGCATTCTCCACGAGTTCATTCCTGGAGCCTTCTCGGCTCCCACAAGTCCGACTGGGTATCTTCCAAATGCACAGCAAGTAAATGAGCACCCAAACACCGCACATTAAATTTAAATTGGCGCTAGCAGTTTTTGGACGAAATAGCGGAAGAAGAGGCCAAATGAGTGGGCAAATAAGAGAAAACACGGACGAATGCGTGCAAATCAAATTTTACTAACCACCATGCACCACATAAATACTCGTACTTGGGCACACATATACAAATGTACATATTAAAATGTGCGTATGTATTTAACGATTACAAATTTATCGTAATACTAGCTATCCTTGTGTCCACCTGACTCCACTTACTGGTCTGGTTGTTGAAGGGTGGCAACGTTATTAGAATTAAATTCCGCGGCAAGCATTGGCTGAGGCAACGTTGTATTTTTTATAGATTTATGTATGACATGAGAGTAGTTTTGCGCGCCTTTTACTTGGATTGAATAAATAATAGAACTTTTGAATGGAATTAAGACTACTTTAGATGTTTATTAAATACTGCCGTAATTAGAAACTACGAGTACGTCAATATTCCAATCATCCAATATTGCAAGAAAAATTCTGTTGTGGATATTATAACACAAACCTCTTTAAATCCAATTTTTAACTTGTGTGGAAATTTAAAAGAAACTATCAAACAATTTTCATAAAAAATCGTAGGTGTTTTGTATAAAAAAATTTCGAGCATGCAAGAAATGCTTCAATGAAAAAAAAAACAGTTTTTTTAAATCAGCGATCATTTGTAGTCACTTGAAAAGTGCACTTTATTAAATTAAAATTTAACGGACAATAAAACTGCATATCGAGTTATTTTTTATTACAGTTGAAAATTTGTTAAAAACTAAAATAAAATTTAAAAAAAATACCTACATATTTCAAACTTAAAAAAATTTGTTTTTTCAGTCATGCTGTTTTATAGCCCATTAAATTCCATTACAACAAAGTTCAACTATGAAATTGCAACAAATTATCTTTGATTTTACAATTTTTTTATAGATCGAATAAAGATAATTAATTTTTATCTGAAAGAAACCCGAAACACTTTTGGTAAAAAAAAATCTCAAAAATCAACGGTAATTCCTAGCTAGTTGAACTTTCAACTTTAGTTTACTAAAATTGAATGAGCTACAAAACTGCATACTTTGAAAGGTATATTTTTTTTAAGTTGGAAATTGTGATGAAATTTTACTGCATTTTTATTAGTTTTAAATGATGTTTGAAACTTGGAATGAAATATATTTTAATTGAAAAGTAATATATATTATTAGTGAAATTTGTCAGTATGTGGTGATCCCACAATTTGCAACGGAGTGCATATAGAAATTTACAAAATTTCGCAAAAGAAGCAAGAACACTTGGAGATCTTAAAATGAGTATGGGGCAAAAATAATTTGGAATATATAGCGGGCTTTTCACTCGCCTAAGGTCAATCCTCTATAGAACCTAGCGGCAAATATATAAGAGAGGATCGTCAAATGTAATAGATTCATAGAAAGTGGAGGTGAATCGTACGAGATACTCGTTGGCTCCCGACCCCTAGATTTGAAACAGTTTTTTTAAAGACTCAAAAAAATTGCAAATTGTAGAAACACAGCTTTCAAAAGAAAGATAAATGGAAATAAATAAAATAAACAAAAACAACGCAATTTGCAAAACAAGTACAACATAATAATAAAGAAAATTTTTTTGGTAATTTTTTGTGTGTATTTTTTTTAAATTTAATGAATTGTAAAACCACATATAGTATATTTGCAAGTTATTAGTGAATGAAACGTTTTCTTTTTGGTTCATAAAAAATTTCTACGCTTTATGTATTTTCTTGCTTCAGTCTTATTATTTTGAGCGCAACCGTACAGAAATTCCAAAAATAGTTTAGCAAACCTACACTAAAAATGTATGACCCAAACACGCTGAGATCATAAAACACAAATTTATAATTTCATCAAAAGCACTTTGGTTATACGTTTTATATAAAAGTTACTCTACAACAAAAAAAAAAAATTGCAATCAAAATATCGACACTTGGCAATGCGGAGAATTTCAAACTTTACAAAACTTCCGATTCAAAGCCGTTAATCCATTCTTCACTACATTTTCATTTGTTTTCATTAGTGAGCCAGAGGTCTGTTTGTTTTTGTTATTGCTTAAGATTTGTATTTGAAGCAAAAGTTATTGGGCCACACAAATGTGAAATTAAAATAATAGTTGTAATGCGTCGCTTACGATTACACACACACACACCAACACACACAACCAAATATCTATGTACGTGTGAAAATGTAAATGTGGTTGCATTCAGAGAAAAAAAAAATTACTGTAGAACCTTGCGAGTCCAGTCTGGATGTTTTGCGCCATTTGCATGCCGACACGCATTACACATTTAAATCCTTGTGGTCTGCGAGAGGGAGAGTAGTGAAATTTGGTTAGGTGGAAGGGTGTGAAATTTTCCATTTGTAATTGCTGCTACTGTTATCATTTTGGTTGACATTCGTTGTAAAACTAAAATTAAGTTATTTTCTAGCTGCTAGCACGTACATGCAATTGTTGTAACAGAGCGCAAGGTATTGGAAAGTTTAGAGAATTGTAACTCCCCCCTTCACCCAATTTCAAAATACTTTCGCTTTCGCCCACTCAGCTGCCAACTACGACGCTTTTAGAGTAACATAAACAAATGATGTTGCCCCCAGGCGAATGCCCAAAGCTATATAAATATTTCATGTACAGTTGACAATAACATACGAGAGTTGACAATTTTACAAGGTTACCAATTACACACACACACATGCAGTCAATACGTATACATACATTTACATTTAAATTTACATTTACAGTTGTGTTCACAAAAATAATAGCCCTAACTGCGAAGAAAACGTACTCGGAATTTTTTCAAAAATTTTCGTTTTGATGCAAAAATGATTCTAGGTGCTCTAGCTGCATTCCTATATGAAACAAATAAAATTTTGAAAAAAATAAAATTTTGCAAAAAGAAATTTTGAGAAAAAAAATAAAATTTTGAAAAAAATTTCGCCTACATTTTTTCGCGTTAGGGCCTCGCTGTTTTGAAAAGTTTTGACAATTCTGTCTTTCGTTACTTAATTTTAATTAATAAATAAATCGAAGTTTCAAACTTTCTAGAAAATTTACAAAAATTTCACAAATTTAAAAAAAAAATCAAAGCTTCTGATTCCAAGTATTTAGAAAATTTTCGAACATACAGTTTTGTTGCTTATTTAGGTAAATTTTATTAAATTGAGAGTTTTAAGTGGTTAAAAATTTTGGTTGATTTGAAAAAAATTGTCATACAAATGTCTATGTAAATTTTTAGAATTTAGAAAATTTTCTATTATGCAGTTTTGTAGCTTATTCAAATTTAATGCAATAAAATGCAAGTTTCCAGTGGCTAAAAATGTTTGTTGATTCTTGATAATCATTTTCGCTGACGCTGTTCAGCATTTTCTTCCATATAAAAATTAACTTTGTTCAAGCATTCAAAATTTTGTTGACATTTTTTCCAGTTTGTTGAAGTTTTACAAATTTAGAAAACTTACGTGATTTTTGTTATAGAATTAATTATATTTTTTATAAAAAATAATTTAAAATAAATTTAAAAAAATTGTCAAAATTTTTCAATACATTGTGCAATTATTTTTATGAACACAACTTTCTGAAACCCTTTCTACTCCGTTACTGTCAAATGCGCACTTTCACTATAGTTTTACTATCGTACTTTTGCGTCCACTCATTGTTGCGCGCCAAACTAACACACAGCCAAAATAATAACGACAAACATTATATGCAATTGCAACAACAACTAGAAAGCACTACAATCCCCATAAGCAGCCCGAACCCCCCATTCATTCATCTGTTCACTATACTTCGTACTCCCACTCCAGGCATTCATTGGCTGTTATTCGCACTATATAGTTCGTTTGTGTTGCCTGCTTTCAGGCGTTACCCAAGTAAACTTCCAATACACACGCATAGGAAAGTATCAGCGTCAGCTTGTCATGTAGTGCCAGCATCCACACAATTGTGCGATAAAGCACGAACGTATGACCAACAACAATAAAACACAGTATACGAGTAGTAATAGTCGATGTATGGGAATGACGAGGTACGCGTATATGCAAATTTTCGACTTCATTTGGACAATTTACAAAGAAACGTACAGTCACCCACACTTTCACACTAACATACACACATACGCCAATAAGTAAGAGTGTACATATGTATATACATATGTATGTCTGTATGTAGATTAGTTGTCGTTGGACTTCAACTAACCACCAATACAAAAAGCAGTACAACTCACAAAACCCTCTACGATGTACATCAAGCGCCAGTCAGTAAGAGCATGAATGTAGTACCTACTGTAACAGTGTTGCCGTGCAATGATTCTAGAGCAAGTTTTTTAAGTACACTCAAAACAAACCCCAACTCCGGAGCGAAAAAAATTTTCTTTACTTTGAACTACTTAAAGTATAATAGTTTTTTTGTATTTTTCTTAGGACCAAAGTTTAATTTCCAATTGGGATGCTTTAGGAGCTTTTCGGTCGGTAATATATTAAAAGCAAACAAAAAGTTTCTTTTTTTCTCCTACGCGTTTCGGCGTCTTCCGCGCCTTCCTCAGGGAGTCTGCATTTTATTGTACATAAAACATAAAAACAAGAGTTAACAAATAAAAATATAAAAACAAATGTAAAAATAAAACTCCACATATTGAATTGTACACTACTTTTTTGTCTCTCTGTTTAACCATCACTCGTCGTATAATAATTTTTTCTTCAGACTGAAACACTCAAAGCATCGAGTTTAAATAGGTTGAGGTGGGTTTTAAAAATTTCTCATCATTATCATTATCATTATCATTATCACTATCATTATCATTATCATTATCATTATCATTATCATTATCATTATCACTATCATTATCATTATCATTATCATTATCATTATCATTATCGTTATCATTATTACTAATATTTTCATTATTATTAACATTTTATTGATATAGATTAAAATATTGTCGTTTCCACGACAGGTGGGTCTACCACCCGGTAGGACCTGGATTTATATCCAGCCAAGGATTGTCATCTCAGCAACATTCCCCATAAACGTTACAACAACAACAATATGAATAAAATTTTAAAGTGGCTCCCCATTTTCTCATCAGTTAAATGGTTTTTTTAAGAGTTTGCCGAAAGTTATTAGCTATTAACTTTTTCGAAATTTTTTGGATTTTATTTAATTTCATAACAAGAATGACGCGAATAACTTTCGTCTTATTGTATTCAGTCAATTATTTTCAATAGAATGCACTACAAAATTACGCAGAAAAGCAATCTTAAAGCGGTGGAGAATATTTTCAAAATTTTTAAAAACTTTTCCAAAAAAAAATTCTATAAATAAATAAAAATGGCAGGACACAAAACTCTCTACATAGCGAAAACAAACATTGTATGTACTTTTTATAATATTTTCCATTAGTGCCACTAGGTCAAAAACGCAGTTATGAGTATTAGTTGAGGGATTTTTGTGGTTTTACTTATTGTTAAATTCCAATAGTTAATTACATACTCTGTTAGTGTTTTGCGTTGTTTTTTCAGAATTAATTAAAAAAAAAATATTTTAAATTTAAAACACTTTATTTGAGGTCGTTTTCGTGATCAGAACACTACATATTTTCGGTAAAAATGCAACCAAGGTTTGAATTCATTTCAGTTCACTAGTTACGAATTGCTCTACGACTGCTTTCACATGCCTTTCGAACACATCACAGCAAGAAATAAAAATTTTAAAGTAAACTCGTAATCTGCCTACAATATGGCGACATACGCATGATTTTCATATGCAAATACAACAAAAATTTCAAAGCCGCTTAAATAACATTACATTCCATATGATTAAAGATAATCGCTACTTTAAGATGCTTTTTGAAAGCCTCTATTGAAAATACTTATCAATGCAACAATCCAATTTAGAAATAAAAAGAAAATCACCAAACACTGCTGCTATTGACTAAGTTATCGGCGTTGGAAAATCGCCCCTTGAGCGTTAAAAGCACGCAACGACATGCAAAGACCACAAGGATTTCTGCAAAGAGCCATTGCTATGGCAACCCTTTGTGTGGGTGCAAATCTACATATACATATGTATACTACACATATGAGTATGAGGAGATTGCGTATGGCATGCGCTTGAGTGTGGCATGGTTGGGGGGTATTAGCAATATTAGATGAATTTTAAAATGTATTTGCCTGCGAGGCGTATGTTCGAGCATGTAAAGTTGACTAGTGAAAATAGCGGGAGACGCACGTATGAGGTACGACGACCAGCAATACGAAACAGACGTACATGAAACCAACCAACAGAATCGCCATTAAGACCAAAGTTACAGAAAGATGACTACGATTTGGGGGTGTAGAGAAGTTAAATTTTAACAGTGAAAGTGATGGCGCGTCGCAATGATGGAGACGGAGGCTGTAGCAGCAAGAGAAGGTAATGGGAAGGGATGGGTGAGCGGAATATGAAAACAAAGCTGGGTTGTGGAAGGACATTGAAAACTGAAGGCTGCCAGAAGTAGAAAAGCACACAGTTGGTGGGGTGCAGGGGTTATGGAACATCGAAGCTGAGAGCAGCACTGAAAGCGGGAAGTCGGTATGCCGACGGACATTCCACACAAGCGAACACAGAACAAGTGTGAGCAAAGCGAGTGTGGCGTATGTAAAATAGAAGCTGATATGTGAGGAGAAGCCATACCAAGCAGGTTGGCGGCATAACGAATTGGACTAACACGGTAGACGAGTGTCTGTTATTTCGCTACAGTGGACTATAGGGTACAAGGTGGGCTAAGGCAAGGCTGCTTTGCGAATGACTAGGAAAAGGAAGTTCGAAGTCGCTATCGGCCAGCCAAAACTGAAGCTGATGTTTGGCGAAACTTGTGTGGTGTGGATGGATGGGTGGAGGGCCGGTGTTGGCAGTTCGTACATTGATGATTTTACACTTTACACATGGAGGCGGCACATGTGTGCACACCAAAAGCAAACATAAACAACAAGCAATTTGCGATTTGAAGTAAGTAAAACAGCAACACACAACGACACATCAGTGCTGCCAGCGAGCGGTGAAAGTTGTGTCGATGCGATGAGTGGGTGGTTGTTTGAACGACCAGACTGGTCGACGGCTGCGGGCAGCAACAAATTTTATACGAATGATATATGCACAGCAAAATAAAGCCAAGTAAGGGTAACGTTTCGTGCTGGACGGCCATGGTCGTAAGTAGTAAGGTGAAGCAAGTAACTAGCAGAAATGGAGGAAATCGCATGCGGACAATTGGATGGGGACAGCAGTAGCCCTTTGGCGTTTTCTAAGATTCAAATTTATAAATTACGCGTACTAACAAACGAGCTGGAGTAATGAAGCACACCAAGGTGATTTGGTACATTGGGGTAGTAAACGTATGAGTATAGATGAAAACTGAGAAGTAGTCATTAGATGAGAAGGTGGAGTGAGCGATGGTGAGATGATGGTGTGAGTTTGTGGAACGTGTAAACTACACACATGCAGCGGCGACCAACGGGTAGTGATGAAAGTGTACACTTTTAAATGGAAATACATTTATTGGGTGGCTTTCTGTTTGAAATATTTGTATGTAGCTGTTTACGGACACATACGCTTGAGTATAGATATTGGCAGAAAGCCATATAGTAGGTAAGTGATTACACCATCGAGCGCGGAAGTTAATGTATAAAATTAATTTTCGTTTCTAAAACATATACATATGCCTATCTTCTGAGCTTCAAAGCTTTGGATATTAACTCCCTCCCCAAAATTTTCAGCTTCCACTATCTTGAAATAATTACTATTAGTTAACAGAGCCATATTTTGCGAACAACTCAAACGACTACACCAACTGATGTCAAATTATTCTGATATGGAGTATACATATATTTTCGTATTCAGATCCGTGAACATCATATATTATCCTATATTCTGCCGAATTTAGTAGAATTCAGAAACATTGTGGTCTTATATTGCCCGAGGGCCCAATGCTATTGCCACTAGTTTGCTATCCACCATGGAAAATTTTAATATTGCGTGCTTGGTAGCCAGTTTTACTTTCATATATTATATTTTTCGTCCGATTTTGCAAAATCCGCGCGTATTCTTTCTGCACCTAAGTGCGCCTATTTTACAAAAAATATATAGAGTTAAATATAGCAGAGTTTTAGAAGACATCCTTTTTAGTGTTTTTCAGTTTAACCATGAGTGAAAATAGCATTAGAAATTAGGGGAAAAAGTAGTAGCTTTAATAAACATAGTAGTAGTAATTAATAGCAGGATTAGTAGAAATGAGTAAAAACAGTATTATAAATTAGTCAAAATAGTAGTAGTAAGTAGTAGTAGTACTAGTAAAAATAATAGTAGAACTTAGTAAAAATGGTCGTAGTTATTAGTAGTAGAATTAGTGAAAATAGTAGTAGATAGTGGTAAAAATAGTAGTAGAAATTAGTCAACTTAGTCGTTTCATTAACAAAAAATAATAGTGGTAATTAGTAGAGGCAGTAATGAAAATAGTAGTCGAAATTAGTAACAATAGTAGTAGAAATTAGTAAAAATAGTAGTAGTAGTAGTATTTAGTAGAAAAAAACTTTTCGCAAAAAACCATTCGCCGTTCGGAGTCGGTGTAAAACTGTAGGTCAATTTGTGTTACAACAACAAGACATACACCACAAATTGTAGAATAAGTTCCACCTAAATCGCTTAATCGGTTATAGCGCCAATTAAGTAAGTTTGTGAGTTTACTAGTGGCATTAGTACAAATAGTGTTTGCAGTAGTAGTCGTAGTGATATTAGTAGTAGTAGTAGTAGGAGTAGTAGTAGTAATTATTGGTAGGAGTAGTAGTAGCAGTAGTAGTCGCAGTATTTATTAGTAGTGGTAGTTAGTAGTAGTAGTTAGATACGAATTTTCTACAGTTTTATTATAGTCTAAATATTTACATAGATTTCGAGCTCTAACGGCGGAAAAAATGTAAGCGAACTTTTTGTATCAAAACGAAAATTTTGAAAGAAAAATGTCCCCTACATTTGAGATATTGAAGTGCTATGACACCTTAGGGTTTGAATGAATAATTTTTATTTTCATAGCATAGAAGTTTAATAGAAATTTGCCAAAAATCGAATCGAAAGATCGAAAATCGAAAGGTGGCTATATATCGAAAAATTTTCTATATTTTATTTTTCTTTTAGTTAATTTCCGTTACTTTTCAATTAAAATTCAGTTCTTTCTCTCACAAAACCATATAACCTCACACATGTCGCTCTCCATGGAAATGACGGACTAATAATTTTATGAAATTTTTTGCGTTCTTAAATTACACCATACAAATTAATTATTTTATAGAAGGTTTGCTTTTTCAGCTATACGAAAAGTTTAGCCGAGTTACAGTTTTCTTTTGTTCCTCGATTACAAGAAAAAAACAAGGCTAATCTAACATTTCATAAAACAAAAAAAATTAAAATAGCTAATGAAATTTATTACTCTGTTATCCTTCGAAAATCTTCAAAATTCTTTTTATTGTAGTTACATTTGCTTATCTAAATATCTTTATGGACGGTGTTTGTTAAAATCCTTATGCATGCACATATGTGCATTAGGGTGATCTCAAAAAAATTAAATCGGGTTTTCACTCTCTAAGATTGTTCTATATCGAAAAAATATACCAATTTTTTTTTTCGAAAATCAATAAATATTTAGAGGTTGCTCAATGTTTTCAATGTATTTTATGTGGGGGGGGGAAACAATTTTTTAAAATAAATATTAAAAAACCTTATTAAACATGGTTAATTAAAAAAATGTGTCTTATTCCACGAAGGAGAACGGAAACTCTGTTCCGAAAAATATTGATATTCAAGTATGCTATACTATTTCAACGAAAAATTGTTTTGCTCCTTACAAATTACATGGGAAACTTTGAGCGCTTTGAACGACATTTAAAACTACATTATTGATTTAAAAACAAAACAAAATCTAAAAAAATTGGGTGAGTTTTGGTCGAAACGAGGTGAGAACCATAAAATTCCGACTTTACGTTTTTTTTTTTTGATCACCCTAATGTGCGTACAAATGAGCTAATTATAATAAAGCAGCTTACATACAAATGTATGTCGGTGTATATATTTTTTTACTAATCATCAAACCAAAAAGGATTAGAGACCCGAAAGTGAGAAAAATGTGCAATTTTTTTCAGGACACAACACACATACATATGTACATACATATGCAGATATTTTGTGGATATAAGTATACATATATTTGAACTACAAATCCATCAATGGGTGCGGTATTGGATTTTAGATTGCGGCATAATGTGTGCAACAAAAAGGTGCGCAAAATTACCGTGCGATGAAAGCATCACTCTGACACGCAGGGAAAATAAGAAAAACCCAACACAAGCGACTGAAATTTTGAAAAAATTGAATATACAATTGTATTTGTGTCTTTTAAAACAATGAAAATTTTAAGGGGCATGAAAAAATATTACAAAATAAAGGATTTTTGTACAAAAAATTCATAGAAATGTCTACAAAATAATACAAAAATTAACTGAAGCAAAGTCAATGAAAATCAAAAGGGTAACAATGTGGAAATATGAAAATATATATTTATCTATACATATGTAAGTATGTACATAGTAAAACTAATTAAAACATCACTGAAAACACTTTTTTCGTTGCAAAGAACAAAAAATTCTCACGCAAAAACATGAGTTAGCAATTTAAGAAAAATAGTTGTCAAAAAGAAAGTCATTTTAGAAAATTTATGAGTTGGGCAAAGATTAGACAGACAGCAGAAGAATAAAAGCCAGAAAAAGAGAGAAAGCAACCAACGGATGTGGCATAATGGAATCTAATATAAAATATTCGTAGCAGTGAGGGAAACAGCAGATGCAACACAGCAATTTGCAGTTAAATGGCAGCAGCAAAAACAAATACTCGAAATGTTTTAGCACATCAAATATCCTCACATAGGCACACACAGGCACACACAAACACCCATACTCATGTACAGTAATGCGCTTGATGCAGCGGTCGCTTACTGTTTCGGCATGCCCTTTCACCCAGCCGAGTCGGCTGAGAAACAGCTGAGCTGCCGACAGTCGCTCGGTGCACTCGTTGGTTGCATTGGCATTCCATATACTCGTATGCGCTCGTCTGCCGACAGATAGACGACTGCGGTGGCACATGAAATGCCGCCAATGGAGCGTAACATCGATAATTGCAAAGCTACAGCGACAGCGCGAGCGGCAAAACTACCACCGTAGTACGAGTAGTGCAATATGCCACACACGCACGCAACACCAACAACACCAACAATAATGGCAAACAGTAACCCTCTTTTATATTGCAGTTTTGCCATTCATTGTTAGTGTTGTTCTATTGTTGACTGTTGCTGCAGTCGCTGCTTTGCAGATGCAATGCGTACCCGACGGCATGGCAACACAATGCCCTCTATCTATGTATTTATTTCTAAGTGTGTGTTGTTGTTGCTGACTGCCCTTGCTTGCAATTTTCCCGGCTTTTTGGCCTTCAAACAGTGCTGAACAAATGCACTGCAGCTGCCTTTTTTTTGTTGGCGGCGTAGCAGGGGTATATCGGTACATATGTATATAGGGATGTGTGTGTACATGAAATGTATATGCATGAATGGGTGTGTATTTGTTATTGCACACATTTATCTAAGTGCATATGTATGTATGTATGTATGCTTGCTATTTTGCTCGGCATTATGTGCTGCGTTTGCTTCTACCACCACAAAATGCACGTTTTTTGTATTTGTTTGTGATGCTATGGCTGTATTGCAAATGCAACACGTTGCTGCTTTTGTTCTAATTTTAAATGGGTTTCGCCCTCTTCGCTTTGCAATACTGCTCCCTTCGCCAACAATTTTTGTATCTAAGTATTTCATTTCGCCAAAATTTTTTTTTCTGTACACAAATCACTACATTTTCCTTTTTTCATTTCTTATTTCATTATAATCTATTTTATCTTGTTTTATTATTTATTCAATTTAATTTAATGTTACTTCACTTCGTTTCATTCCTTATTTTATTTCATTGCAATTCAATTTATTTTATTTTATTACTACTATCTATGAAAGCCCGGCACACGACGGGATCCAACTATTTTTTATCCAAGTAAATAACGCATTACAAAGATATAAAACTGTATGCATACTTTCAGGCTGAATACAATGGAGTTAAGAGTTTGAGCGACACGCTTCTTCTTTTATTGTCTTTTATTCCATTTAATTTTTTTCAGTTGCATTTAATTTATTTTCTTTGTAATTAATTTAATTTACATAGTTTTGCAGCCAGTTTCACGAAAAGAATTTAAGTAAAAAATCATTTTAATTTTTAACCGGCTGTGGCACATTTAATTTTTTTCTATTTTCTTTCTGTTACAATATTTCTCATTTTATTTTATTTTTTGATATTTTTTTATTGGACCAATGTTGAAATTTACTGAAGTTGCTTTGCTTTTCGGCCCAAAAGCTCGAATTTCAACATTGGCCCAATAAAAAGATTTTATTTTAATTTTTTAATTTTATAATTTATTTTAATTTTAATTTTAAATTAGTCGGAGAGCGGAGAGGAAGTGTTTCGCTGTAAACAAGAAAATACGAAATCGGCCAAAAAGCTCGAAAACCAAAATATTTTATTTTATTTTACTTGTTTTTAATTTATTATGTTATTTTATGATTTTTATTTAAAGAGATTTTAATATATTCGTTGTTTTTTGGCTGTTTCGTTTTATTTTTATTTTTTGTTTTAAAGTACTTTACTTTAATTATTTTATTTTAATTTACTTTATTTTATTTAGTATAATTTAATTTACATACATACATAAGTAAATTTTATGTTTTTCCCTTTTCTATTATTTTAATTTATTGTTATTTTTGTCTTTTTTTAAATTTATTTTGATGTTTTATAATTATTATTTTATTAATTTTGTTAATTTTTTACACTTTGTTGTTGTTTTAACAGATAAATATTATAATTGAATTATGATTTTTATTTCTTCTTATTTAATACACTATTACTTTATTTTTATTTTTATTTTTTAATGTGATAGCAATTTTTGTTCAGTTTATTTCACTTTAATTTATTTCGAAATTTTATTATTTTTATTTGTTTATATATTATTACATTTTGTTTTTTGTTTTTTATTTTTTTTTTTAATTCCTTGTTTTTCAAGTATCCCATTTTAATTACTTTATTTTATTTGCTTAGTATACTTTAAGTTGCGTAAATTTCGAAAAGCTTAGTTGGGTGGGAAAGCATAGGCTCAGAAACCTGTTATGTTTCCATTCGAAGTTAATGCAGTTTGGTCTGAATAATGACAAAGAGCTCTTTATTTACATTTTCCTGAGCTAATTTCCTTATACTCTCTTATTCTTCTGTAAATTTTCTTGAAATATTTTTTATTTAATTTTTCATTATGTAAATTTTTGCTCATGCCTTTAATGCTACTTAGTTATCAGTAATTCTACACTTTTATTGAGGTAGTCAAATCATGCAAAGCGTATTTTATTCCCTTCTTTATTTTCTGTCTTCCTAGTACTATGACAACAACAAAAATATTTATCTGCTCATCGACATTATAGCTGAATTAGTGTCTGATTTTTAGCGTAGAATAAATCGAAGACGGAAGAAATGATGAATGACTGCTCGCGTCTTTCATAAAAAATATATATCTTCTTTTTTTTGATCTATTATGCGCTTTCTAACACAATTTATATGCATTTGACGTTTGCTTTGTGACGTATGGTGGGTGCCATGTTTTGCGGTTGGTGGCCTTTTTTCGTTGCAAGGAATTTCATTTAATGACGCATTTCGGTTTTGTACTGCGGTTTTACCACGTTTAGCACGACCGACGCAACACCAAAACAACACCCAGCACCAAACACCGACCATGCCCAACAAAACAAAGCAATTTTGCGTGTGGTTTGATGTTTTTTCTATTTTTTGGTTTTTGCATTTCGGCTAGATGACCTTTTTCGGGATTTTATATTTATCCAAAATGCAGGGGCAAACAATAAATGAAAACAAATGTATATATGTACATATATAAAAACAACAACTCAACCTAATCGTACCCAGAAAGGGACAAACGACGCGGTGTTTGCAACGACAGCGGAAGCAAAACGTGAGTGGTGTGGTGTTGAGAAAAAAATAAAAATAAAAACAAAAAACCAATAGGCATAAGGTAAATGGAAAAGTCGCACATGTTGTGTAAACAATAAATACATGAAAATATAAATATTAACTACAAAATAAACTTAAAAAAATATACCCATATTTGAGTTAGAAACAGAAAACATTAAAGCAGAAAAATGGTCAAATTAATCGTCCTCAGTTTATTAACCTATGCTGATTTAGCTTCGCACTGAACTTTTTAATAAAATTCGACAAATTTCCATTAAAATTTTGAATCCGAATTTTTCGAAAATTGTTTGGGTGTGTATGTAAAGTATGCAAATTGCGAGTTTATTTTTGATAATTTTTTTGTTTTTGGCTGATGGAGATGTCCATGATTTTTTTTTCATATAATAAAAAGAAAATTATGTTTAAAAATTTTGAAATTTTGATGAACATCTTTCAAATTTTATCGAAATTAACACAAAGTATGTAGATTTGATTTATATGGCTTTTGTTGTAGAATGAACTATATTTTCTAAAATACTATGTACAATTTCGTTCGAGTGAAATATAATTTTTGCAATTCTCAACTGGTATTTGCAATTTTTATTATAGTTGAACGACGTGAAAGTCTGATTAAAAGCCACACCGATTATTTCAACTCTCGAGTGCATAACATTATGATTTCGGACTCAAAGTACATCACCAACTTTGTTAGCTAGTAGTCGTTGATACAGGTTTCGATTTTTTTAAATTAACTGTAATTTATAGCTACTTAAAACATGCACTTTTAAAACTGAATGAGCTATAAAACTGAATACCCAAATTTTGAGTAGAATTTGATGCATATTTTGATTTAGTTTTTGAAACTTGAATTTAAACGGTTTTTGTTGTAGAACAACTATTAGGGGGCTCACAAGATATTATTATATCGTGGCGTAAAGTCATAAAATTATAGAATTTAAAACAAAAACGGATTCAAAATAACACTACCTTGAATTTTTGAACATTTATTATTTCATTCTAGCTTGCTCCACATTTCTTAAAAAAATATATATGGGTTCGAAACCCATGAAAGTTTGGTAGGAGGAAGTCTCATGAGGAAGAGTTGTGATGACCTCCAAGATAGCAGATATAACTTCTACCGCTGTAATTACAGCTTTTTCACATAACTTCCAAATAAATTAAATGATCTTGAGCTCATATAAATTATTTGTTGATATTTATATAAATAAGTTAAAAAATTAATATATTTATGAAATATTTAAAATTAAATTAAGAAAAATAAATAGCCAAAACTTGTTAATAAATGGGTACAATATTTACCAATATATTTCCTTATTTTTTTAAGCTTATCTGTGTGGGCTAGGAATTCCTAATGCAACGGCAATATTTTTTAGCTTACCAGAAAACTCTACATATCTACTCTACTCGTGACTCTCATTTTATTTAAATTTTTTCTTTGTAGTTTTTCGTGCGTTTAAATGTTCAGACTGAGCTTTATTTTGCAACAAAAAAGTTTGTGGCTTACTGAATGAAGTCTTTCGTTAGAATCCATAAGCAAAAATGTGGTATCTAGTAAAATACAAATGAGATATCTAAACAAATACTCACAATATACCACAATGTAAGAAGTAAATGAAAGCTAAAAATAAAACATTTGTCAGCCAACCTAGACTACGCCGAATTAAAGCCAAAAATTAAAAAAATACAACACATGCAGTATGTACATACATACAATAAATATATATTAATAATTTCGTGAGGAGCAGCGCAGCCAAAGCAAGGCTCGTAACTCAGCAACATACAAAGTACATACGTGAGTCGAAATAGCAAGGGGGCTGATTCAACGAACGTGTCTGTGTCATATCAAGTGATGAGCGGGCGGACAGTATGGACAGACAAACGGGCAGTATTATTGTGTATTTTTTTTTTTTTATGGACAACCGAGTTGGGATTCAATTAGCTGTGTTTCGTTGAAGAGTTGCGATGAAATGAAATGAAATTTAGGATTAACGAGTTGTGATGCCGCTCAGATATGTAGCTAACGAAGAAGCAATGAAAAAACTACATACCACAATCAGCTGTCGGTGACAACGAATGTTGGCGAAGGGGGTGATGCTGTGATTCGTTGGAAAAAGATTCGAGTTGAAATGCGGTAATAAAATTCATAAACAAATGTGTGATGTCTGCATACTCGCATTGAAACAGAAAGCTGGGAGTGAGTGAGTGAAGCAAACAAATAACAAATAAATTAAATGTAATAAAAAAAAAAGCTGGACAAAAATTTAATTACTCTTTTGATTGCAAATGTGTATGCTATGATGCAAATGAAATTAGTGGCATTGGCCAAACTGCAATTAAAAGATTAAATGCTGGAAAACTTTGTACAAGGAAAGCAGCCACTAGAAAGCTGTGGGAAAAAATTAGTTAAATTTTGAAAACTGCGCAAGTTCACAAAAATTATTTGGATATAGTAGAAGAGGTAGAGCCGGTTAGCGACAGATTAATATAATTTAAAGAAAACACTGTACAGTTTTACGCTGACGCCGAACGCGAAATGATTTTTGGGAGAAGTTTTTCATGGCAGATATGCACTCAGTGGTTTGTCATTGCTTCTCCATGATTTATTTGAGGTTACTTTCACCGACCTAGATCTGAACTCAGAACATTCTATGCACACGTTATACACTCGGCTACAGCGGCCGCACTGAGGGAAAATGGCGTACTGTAGTAGGCTCAACTCCTACCTATCCAGAATCTCAAACCCACTCATCTAACCCCTATCTCCCTCTGGTCCAACCCTGTCGAAAGTGCACGTTTCCTGGGCCTCCCCCTAGATGAGTTCGACGACAATGACCATGGGTGAATCCGCTCTTTAAGGGGCATGATAACCGCTACAACAACAACAATACCAGGGAAAATCGCGGGAAAAACTGAGTTAAAAAAATTTTTGGGTCGGCCCCACACTATGGCACAGTTATAGTTTTATTTAGCTCGCAAACTTTATAGACAATTTTTCGTGACTTATGGAACGATGAGTTAGGAAATATGGACCATCTAATATACATATAGTACAATGTATGTATGTAGTACTCGATTTCAAATGTGTCGCCGTTTCGTGGCGCGCGATGACGATTTACAACGGAAGTGCGTTTGTGCCGTTGCGTGACGGGCTCCGTAAACTCCCTTCGACAAACGATGGAAGACGGGTAACGGGAGCGAATATTTCAAAGTCACTGTTGCGTGGCGCGCTCCCAAAAATTCACTCCGACGTACGATGGAAGAGTGCGACAAACACGATCGCGCTTGGCAGAGCAACATAGAAATCAAATCCGGGTCGCACTCTCGCAATTTAACAGACTTCCAACAGATGACGCCAATGTAGGGGGAATGGGAGGGAGAAATAGAAGGAATAGAACATCTACTGCATTGCAGGCGTCACAATTTCCGTGACAAACTTATTTTCTTTTTTACTGGTCTTGCCAAAATAGTTTCACATCAAAAACCGATCCAAAATTTCCAACCTTTCTAGACCAATTTACCAAACAAAGAAGGTAGTTCAGACTGAATTCCCTAGGCAAACAGCATATTATTAGCTTTTCCTTGTAGATTTCTCAAACGAAAAACATGCACTACAGGCCTACAGCCATTTATCTCCCTTCGAAAGAAGATAGATTAATTTGATAAATCATAAAATGCTGAAAATGGTCGGTCATCATCTTCCATCTTGGAAGCTGTGAAATTTTCATAAATCAGAATGAGAATCAATAGTTATGTACTTAACTCTAGATTTGATTGAATCAGTTGTCTTATCTTTTAGGTAAATTGAATTTATTTTCTACACCAAGCCTTACTAGAGCAAGGTTTCAATAGGCTAGTGCAAGCCGTGCTGTATACGTTAGAATTATTTGAGAATAACTAGCGAGCTTGTTTTACATTCTTTACAGAACTTTTAAGGGCATTCTCTTTTAAATCTTACCTTGGGATGATGTTTAATTTTATGTTTAAGATTTTTTTCATGGCAATATTGACTTCAGTTTGAAATTTTCTTCCTTTATATAAAAAAAATAAATCATGTATAGAATATGGAAGACTTTTTCATTTTCAAAAATACAGAAAGCTAAGTACTTACTCATTTAGTTTATCAAGATATCTTCAAATTTCGTATCATATTTTTACGAAAGTTTTCTAAACTCTTCAATGAACTAAGTAGTAATTAAAATAATGCACAACTCAGGTATATCTATCAGGTATATGTATGTTATGGAATGCGAATGCTAGCAGTAACTAAGTGCAGAAGATTGATGGCCTACGAACGAATTGATGCCGCTGTAATTAGATTGACAGGAGAGCCAATGGAGCATTGAGGAAGATGAGTAAAAAGGCAAGGTCAAAAGCAAAAATCAAAAATTATTTAAAATCAGAAACATGTTTGAATTAGAAACCTGCACGTAATGTACATAAGACTCAAATATTGAAACAATTGCAGAGGAGCGACAGCAAAAAAGTTGACAGTTCTAAGTGACGTTAAATTATTTATGACTGACAGCTATCACTTATGACAGCTTGATAAGTATGGTTTGAAAGAAGATTAAAGATGTTCGATGTGCTACCAAGTGAAATACAAAGTAATTTCCAGTAGCTTTAGAAATAACTTATGCAAAGCTGGGCTTCCCAACTCGTTCTTTTATTTCTAACCAACAATAAGTAGCTACAACCAACTTACCACCGGTTCGACCAGCACCGGCTCACTACTTTTTCGCACCTTCAACTAATACCATGGACATTTAGTGTTTTAATTTTTTTTATTTAGTTTGTTGAGTTACGAAAATGTAAATAAACCCTTCAAGGTGTTGAAAAATTCACTTGTAAATATCCCAAATCAAAACACACTCAAAAATTTACATAATTTTCACGAACACGAAGAGCACGTGTGAACGACAAACACTAAAGGAACAAAAAAAAGAGTAGTAGTAATAATACGAGTACAATCAAAAAAAAAAGGGACCAATGTGCGGCGGACATATGAGTAGTGAGGAAAGGGATCGCCAGTCAGGCAAACGGACAGACAGACATACTTACCATATGAGTTGAAAGGGGCACTCGTAACGTAGAAGACAGACAAATTGTCGAAATCCCTTAACGACTTAACGAAGAGCGAAAATAAAAACAAAAACAAAATAAAAGCAACAGCAAAAGTGAAATAAAAAACAATTGAATAACATTGGCTATACAATAAGACAATAAAGCAATAAAAATAAAAACGCGACATGGCAGGCAAATCGACATAATGTTTTGTCACAACGCGAACGAAGGCGGGCCGGGCGGGCGCACACACTACATATGTATGTACATAGATGCGAAAGCTGAAAGACAAAGAGCTGCAGAGAAATAAAAAGCAAAATATGTATGCACGAGAGTAGTATGTGCAGTTATAGCGAGAATCGCAACAAATAAGTGGGAAAATTGAAAAAACAATCAGCAATAAGAAAAAACTAAAGTTGACGCAATTGAAGCGCAGCCAAGAGAATGGAGTGGACAGTGCTGGGGGGTAATATAAGTGGCAGTAGAAGCGGCAGCATAAGAGGCATTATTGTATGAGTAAAATATGCAAGTGGCGGAAGTAGTGGAAGTTGAGTTGCAATTTGAAGTGGTAGTAATAGGAGAGGTTATTTGTGTTGGACAGTAGAAGAGGGTCCTAACTAGAAATACAAATAAAAATAGCAAGCGAATTGTCAGTATAATATATAGAATAACATGCGTATAACATTCGAAAGCCACCGAATATATTTTCTAAGAATTTTAATTCAGACTCGAGCAGGAAGTGAACTGAATTAATGAGAGTAGCATTGAAGAGAGGAGAATCGAGGGACGGGGTTTCTGCCAGCATAGAAATAAGACTATTTTTTCACCGATCTGTTATTAGTTCAAGGGACGAAGCAGGACATCTTAACTGGAGATCGTAACTAAAACTGGAATGGACAGTAAGTCATGCACAAAGAGATAATGAATGAAATGAAATTATGTTAGGTCATAAAACGGAGATCGATTTTCGAAGCACTCAGGAGTGGCTGCAGAAGATGGCAATAAGAGCTGCTCCTTATGTTGTACTTATAGTGCTCATAATACCTATACAGATGCTTAGTTATTTGCCCGGATTATCCCCGTTAGTAGAAACGGTTGTATTGGGTACTCAGAATGCAGCATTACGAACAGTGACAGGATGCCCTCTGACGTTGACTGTACATCACATACACCATGAGGCTTCGATGCTACTAGTAAGGGAGCATAACTTTGTACTCTGCAAGCAGTTCTTTGTGGGATGCCACCGTCAAAGTCATTCCAACGGGCACCTGCTTGTCGAAGACCCGCCTCCAAAGCAAGTGCGAAGAAGGCATCTTCTCGAACTGACGAACGAGATTCAGACATACACCACCAACGTTCTAAAACTGATTGCATACAGACTGGTCTTAAACGACAATAATCGAGGCATAATCACCACCTTCATTAACTTTCACCCTATAAATGCCGTTTTTGGGGTCACCCCACCGCTGATAGCAAAGGAGGACTCCTGTGCCACTCTAAAACCAATCCAGTCTTTCTCTATATAATGCATGTGGAGTTTCCCCGCACGATAACAATCACTTATTCGCATGGTCTCTTCATTTATCTAAAACCAATCTCCCTTTCTCTCACTCCTTCTCTGGTATGCGTACTGGGGAATATTAAGTTGCATGTAAACCAAAACGTTTGATCCAATGCACTTTTTTTTAACTTTACCGTATCACAGAAAATTATAACTACAATTAGCCGGTCGGCTATCAACAAGCAAAAGCAAAATTTCGAATTAGAAGTATGTTATTATATAGGAGAAAATAACTGCACATTTCCAAAGCTGGAGAGCTCCTGAAACTGTACCTACCAACTGATTTTATAAGGAGGAAAGGGATCTACTGCTGCGTCGAACTTTCTGACTTAACTAGCATTTGCTTATTATTTTATTCGTCTAGCATATGTATGTATGTAATTCTTAACCAGCATCTGTAGAAAATTTTTTAAAACACATTTTTGAAGCCTATGGTTAGAGAAATGCATTATAATTTGGCCACGATTTCGGCCCGAGAGTATCGACGTGGTAGTCATTCTGAAATAGTCGAATACCCATAAATAACGAATTAAAAAGATTAAATACGCAAAATATCGATACTAATTAAAAATTTAGCCCAGTCACAATTCCATAGAAAGTGTTTGGACAAGTACCAATTACATAGGTCATTAGCTTGACAAATTTGAAGGATTTGAAAAATTGGTATCCTTTGTGGACTACGCCATTTTATTTTTTAGTTTAAATTTTTTTGTACTTTTGTGTCTTAAATATGACATTTTAAGCCTAGTGTTCCTTCATGCTATTTTCTTTCTGTCTGTTTGTCGTACCCAACTATTCTTCTGTAAATAATTTTTCTTCGCAAATTTAATACTACAATGTATACCGGCAGCTCAAGCACTCGATTCCAAAAAAAATATTGTTTTACAAGTATCGAGTAAAACATATCGGTATCGAATGGCAAAAGCATCGATGGTATCATATCGAAATTCGTGCTCCTAGTTAAGAGTCCGATTCGAAAGATTTGTGAATAAGGTTTCGGCCGCAAGGTATTCGATAAATAATAATAACTTATCCCTTTATTTTTTCTAGGCTCAGCCGTTGACGCAGTTCCTAAGCTAAATAGTGTGGCACTGTGGGCTTTGCTATTTAATCTCTTGATTTTCTCATCTTTACAATGCCAAATAAATAAATTAAATTCGTAGCATTGACTTTCAGTAACGAATTTATCAATGGATGAGCCAATATGGATTCAAAATCTGCATAAAGAATCTTCCTGATCGAAGAACTGGTAGGATGTCATTTTAAAATTCAAAGTTAGAAATACGAACACAGCTGACTATTGGAAGGTGGAGTAGACTTCCGCAAATATTCACTGAATAAACAGATGATGGATTTTATTTCGCATCCCATACATATTGTATATTACAAACCTAACAACTTCATTGCAGTGCCGCAACGAAAGCAAGCCGAGAATACTAAATTTCATGCTGCCTTTTTTTTTGTTAAATTTTTTTTTTTTGAACGTTTCGATTGGAGTGGCGCGACATATGATACACATGGTACCACCACATGGGTATAAGAGGCGCATGGATGAACACGAATAGAATAGATCATATGCGATTCAAGTGCCGGCAAAGCAAATAACCTAGCAGCAAACAAAAAACAAAAAAAAAAAAAAATAAGCGAAGTAAAGCATTGAATGATAAAAAAGTGTATATGAAGAGTTGAAAGCGATAGACAGAGTGGCCAATAATTTTAACACTGAATGACTCTATCCTTGCAGCAATATTGGAGCGTGCGCTCAGGTGGGAGGTGCTATGAATAAAGCATTGGAATATTCACAACGCTTATGAGCTGAATTTCAATATCAGATAGAAATAATTTTAAATAGAAAAATATATATGCTACCTTCGCTAATAAGATGTAAAATCTGCATAGAATAAAACTAAGTACTGTAGTTATTTTAATTTTTTCCTATCAACCCTCTTTTCGCTCTTATTTTCTTATCTTTCTTAACACTTCATTAGCAGCTCTAATTATTTCCAAACGTATATCAGCTGCCACCTTTCGGCTGCAGTAGCGCAGAAAATTCTAAGCTGCTATAACCAAAGAGAATGAAATGCATGGCGATTTGTGAGCAAGACAGATGAAAAATTTACATTGTCGATAATTATGCATTCAAATTTTTAAAAGAAAGCTGTTGTAAAAAGGATAATGAGGATATGCGCTCAGTAATAACAACATATGCAGATTATTAATTAGGAAATTGAGTAGTACGAGTATTTAATATGACCGAGCGTAAAATGAATGGATATTCAGAGACTGATTTTACATAATTGTTGAATTTATGGGCATTGCTGGCACAGACTTTGTTAAGTTCCAATAAATAGAAATCTGTTACATTATATATGTGCTGTAAAATATAAGAAATGGTTGATGAAGTAATAAAAATTGCAAAATGAAATTAGAAAATAAATTTAGGTCCATACGAAACATGCGATATTAGCCTGCGGGGCGAAACAACTGATATTAGGCAGGAATGATAGAATACTACATTGGACCTGCCCGCTACGAAGTGACAGATCTGAAATTCAGTAAACAAATACTATGAGAAAAAGAGGAATGAATAACTTCCAACAGTGAGAAACGCCAAAATCGCCAAAACCAAAATAGCTATACCACTGACGGCGACACCTTCTGTATTCAGTACACCGTGATACATACATACATACCTACAGTAAATGTTAAGTAAAATTTTGTTTATAAAGATATAGTTTGAATTAAATAAAACAAAGATTCAGATTGTTTACAAAACTTAAAAAATTATTCAACAAAATTTTAATCAAAAGTTTGAACTTTTTGAGCAGAATTTCTTTTTGGCGCTTACACCATTCATATAGCCTGGCGTTTTGCTAAACTGCTTCAAAAATTTGTGAGGTGCGTCTTGATGTTTTAACACAAATTGAGGGACCTACAGTTTTACGTTGAGTCGGAACAACAAATGATTTTGTGCGAAGTTTGCCCTTGCCTGCCGAATCTGTAGCCTAACTATTGGGCCAAATTTTCAATAATTTTTTGTGTTAATTGCACCGACCAAGATTTGAACCCGGCACCAACCCAATTAAGCGCGCACAAACTACACACTCGGCTAAGGCAGCCGCGTTGTGCGGCGTTCTCGCGGGAGGATTGATGGGGCTATATTTTTTTGAGGAGGTCATCGGCAATGGCGAGCACTACACCCACTGATGAGCGGGACCTGGTGAACACGTGCCTTGAACAAGACGCCCGAGCAAGATCCCCCGCTTCAACTATAGCAGACTTTTTTCTTTGGTGCTACTTGTAGTCCGGGTTTATGCCAATAGCCGTAGGAGCTTAAGGAGAATATTCGACAGGAAAGTGAACAGTTATCACCGGATCTGGCGGAAAGTCATAAAAAATGCGGTAAATTGCGCAAAAATGGATGTGATCTTACCACTAAACAGAAAAAATTGTGAAGATTCCCATCACTTAAATTTTTTTTTCTATTTAGTAAAAAAGTTATGTTTGGTTTTGAATTTCTTCTTGTTTTTGAATTGAATTAATCACCTTTATGAGCGATTTCATTTATGTTAGATTACTGTTAATGTTAAATTATTTAATCACAGCTCATTTTACGAAAGCTATTTAAATGAAAAATCATTTTTTGAATTTTAGATGAAAATCGCTTGTGAAACCAGCTGCCGTAGCACGTTTTAATTTTACTAAAGATTGTCCTTTTATTAACAGCCTGCTAATGCAATGTTAACAGACCCATTGTGCCAGTAAGCGCGTTGCTTAATTAAATGTGGTGAATTCCAAGTAAATAAGTCACTACTCAAGCAAACTTTTGCTGCTGTTCAACAAACACATACACACACACCAATATGTACATATGTATACATATGTCTGTATGTAGTTGAAATTTTTAAATAAGCAAACGTTTCGTAATTCTGCTGTTAATGCTATCTGCATAGGCTTCGCCACCAATAGGAAACATTTGAATTGTTAATTGGCAAATTGGCAGCATGGTGAATTGGCAGAAGTGTTATTTGAGTGTGGCTGAGTGATTATTAACTGAAAGTATGAGCGCTGTTAGTTAGCATTACTGCTATGAAAGAGTATTTTACAGACGCTGTTAGTTGAATGTTCCTTTCTACATGACTCTTCTACAGATTGCAAAAGTACCCGATGTGGTATGAAGGAATGTTCATTACCAACATAGCGAACGTAATGATGAAGATGTTGATGATGATTAAGGGGGGGTTTGAGTGGAGCAAGCGGAGGAGCAATAGCATCACGCTCGAATGATAAAACAAAGCGAGTGCAATGATGTTGAGTGTGAAATAATGTGGGTTACAAAAAAGTTGATCGGTAAGTAAAATTGCGGCTGAGCGAATATTGGAACGCAATACTACATAGTAGATACTGATAAATGCTGAGAATGATTAAGGAAAGACTGGGAATGAGTGCAGGGAATGAGTAAAAGAATTTAAATTGGAGAATTGCGAATGAGTTGCACAAAAAGCTAATGACGATTTGGGGATCATGATACGATAGTATGGAAAATGTAAAGCGAAAATGAGAAGTTCAAAATGAAGCATAAACCGAGAAAATTGAGTGCAAAAATGTTGAAGCAAGCAAATTTTGTGCTTGTGAAATAAAGAATGAACTGCTGTTGCCGTAGCAGCTGACCAGCATAGCCCCAATGCTAAGCAGATAATGAAACATTCGTATAGAATTGGTTGTGCTGCTCAGCCATTCTGCCTGTCCACTGCTCGCACACACACACACACACACACACACACTCATGCACTCCAATTGATTACTTCCCCATTTCTCGAAAGCGCCATTCAAACAGTGGTTGTTTGACTGCATCGGCACCGGTAGCGTGCGTACGAATGCCAACGAACGACAAACAACGACAAACAACGAGCTAACGAATTGGCGCCGAACGGGCCGAACAAACAGCCAAACAGTCAACCAACCAACCAGCAGACCAACCAACTGGCCGACAATTTGACTGACGCTTCGTCGTTGATTTCGACTCAATTGGCAATGTTGCTTTGCTTGCCCATTCGCTTTGGCGGTGATGAGTATGAGTATTTTTGTGTATGTGCGCGCCTATGTGTGTGTGTTGTATGTGTGTAAGCTGTGGTTGGTGTTTTTTTGTTCTTTTCTTATTATTATTTTCCTGACAGCGACAGTGATGCGCCTTGGCTATATGCGCCGGCTGCGGGCAATTTCATTTGTATTTGGAACGCCGGATCGTAAAGAAGGACTCGCGAGCAGCTTGGCAAACGGGCGATCGAGCGAGCTGAGCGCAGTTTTTTAGCTTTTAGCGCCTCTCCTCAGTTTTTTCATTTTTGAGTTTAATTCAATTAACAGCCAAAAATATTTCGGCAAATAAAAATTTTTGGCAAAACGAAACAAAAACCACAACAAAAAAACTTTTCGGCAAAAAGAAATTGAAAAATACAAAATTTTCGGCAACAAAGAAAAACGGACAAAATGCTAGCAAGAAAGCAAAAATTTCGGCAAATGTTATAATTTATGAGTTTATAATTTGAATTGTGTGCAAAACCAAAAAAAAAAAAACAAAAAAACAAAAACCAATAAAAGGGTGGCAAAAATTTATAAGTTACATTTATTTTTTGAAAAAAAAGTAAGCAAACGACACTAACAAAACAAAAATTAAAATTTACATAAATTAAACGTGACGCGCGCGCGACAAAAAGACGCGTCAAGCTTTAGAAGTGCTGCGCACGTTGAACAAAACGAAATTCAAAATTCGAATTTTTGCAACAAGCCAACGGCCCAAAAGCGAAGCGGCGTAAATAAAAAAAAAACAACTAAGCGGCGAGCAGCATGGGACCGAACAGCAAATAAAATAAGTTAAAACAAAAAATATTTGTACTCGCTTTTTACGCGCCGCGGCGGCAGTAGGCAGCAACGAAATTCGCCACACATCAAAATTCGTTAGACTTTTTAGTTACGTTCAATTTTACGATGTTGTTTTTGAGTTCAATTGAGTTTAATTATGAGAAATTTGAGTTAACAAAAAAAGAAAACAAAAGTATCGAAGCAAACAAAAAAAAAGCAACAACAAAGTATTACAACACACACGAGGGAGCAACATATAAATAAGCGAAGAAGAAGAATTGAAATGCAAATTAGTAATAAATAATAAAACAACAACAACAATATAACCGACGAGTAATTTAAACGAAAAAATAATACCGAAGAAATTGCGAACTAATATTTACAAAAAAAAAATAACAACAAAAAATACTTAACAAAATAACCAAATAACAGTCGGCCGAACCAAGCAAGTGAAGCCCCAGCACCAGTCAATGGCTGTGTGTGCGTAAAAACGAGTTAAGCGTTGCTGAGAAAGTTAACTTTTTTGTGCAAATTCACAAAACAAAAAACACAAGTGACTTGTTATAAAAGAACTAACAGAAGCAAAAAAAAAAAATCAAAGAAAAACGAACCCTGTAAAAAATATTTTTCACAATATTGAAAATTTTTAAGCAAACAATTAAAACCGCAGCAACAGGGATAGCAAGAAAAAGTGGAGTGGCGGAGCAGCAGTAGCAGCGTGCAGGGCTTGAAACAACGGCAGCAGCAGCAGCAGCAAGGAGTGGAATGTAAGCTATACATTTGTTGTAAATTTTTTTCTAAAGTATATTAGTAATGCCATAATTTGGTTTAATTAAATAAATTTATAGGGAAATTGCATGCTCGCGAAATAAAATATAGTGTAAACAACAGCAACAACTTCATATAACCAACAACGATCACTGCCTTAAATTTTAACAACATTTACTGCCCATCAACAGCTCATTTCAACATTAACGGGCTCAGGCACATGTGCTGCTTGGCAACATGTTGCCCGACTGTAGGCTACAGCAGCCAGCGCTGTAAGTAAACAGCGTCGGTAGTACAATAAAACCAAAGTTTCAATAAAGCTAAAGCATAGCTTAGAGTGCAGGGATTTTCACAATTTTTGGTAATTGGAAAGTAAAAATAATGTAGAATAACTAAGCTAAATTTTATTGCTACAGCTAAGAGGACAATAGTAATATTCACTGTACAATGGCAGTGCAATTTAAAGGCGTTGTACGGCGCACTTTTTGGGCAGTTGTTGTAGTACTTTGATTTAATAAAATTTAAGTATAAATTAGAAAAAATATGCAAAATTATTTTTGCGAAATCTCTATGTTAATACCCCTTCGCCTCGATATTTGGAAGAACCAAAAGTGGGCATAATTAGGGGCTGTTATAAAGCGAATATGAAATAGAAATCTAAATTTTACATGCCCAATTTCTCAAGGAATCTGATATTAAGGTTATAAAACTTTAACAAATTTTTGAAAATACAATTATTATATTTAGATTATACAGAAAACCTTATAAGAAAATAAACGCAGTATATCAAAAATTATCGCGAAAGGAAAAATTCTTCAAGAAACATAATGAAATTTTCACTTCAAGGCAGCCAAAGAGTGGGCCTCGGACAGCGGATTGATTTTAGAGTTTTTTTGTTTTGTCATTAGAGGACTATATTATTTGACCGATCTTGCATTTAGTTGCAACGCTTTAGCTCAGAAACTTAATATTTGTTTTGCATAGCCAAAGGAAAATCATCACAAATTCCGGCTGTAACTCGAAAATTTTGTAATGTTTTCAATAGCACTTTTCACTATTATACCGCATGTCTAAATGTACGAACTGTGAGCTAATCTACAAGGCTGGATCTACAAAATAGCCGTCAGCCGGAAGTTCTGACCGCAATTTCAGTGCCTTAACTACAAAATTTCGACCACTTTTCTTTGGCTTTGAAAAAGGGATTAAAGGTAGAGAACATTTGTATAGCTCCACCTAAGGGAGCGTAGTCATCTATGTTACAATTATATAGAGTTAAATAAAATGTTGTTATATAAAAGTAAGGACAGAAAATAGCAGGGTTTTCAGAAAAATGCAATTGAAAACTTCACTATGTAAGAAATGTTCTACAAAATTTTAAAATGTTTTTTTTCAATTTTATGAAAAATTAAAAAAAAGTAACAGTTATTTTTGATATTTATTTAATAAATCTAAAATAGCAATTATTTTTTATTTTTATTTTAAAAATCAGAAGTAACAGTTATTTATGATTTTTATTTCATAAATCGAAAATAACTATTATTTTTTAAGTCATACTATTTATTTTTTCGCAGAAATTAAGTTGTTGGGGAATCAAAAAATTATTTATTATTGACATTATTTTCTGCGAAAAATTAAAAGTACCTTCATAAGTTTGGCTGAAAAAATAAAAGTCACTGACTGATTTATATTAATTACCTTTTTAAATACAAATTTTCAATAACTGTTTGTTTTTTTTTGGAATTGTAGAATAAAAATTTAAAAAAAAACTTATTTAATGAGTAACAGTTGAAGAGCGATTTTAATAATATTGTTACGCTCTTTACAAAAAAGGTATTGTGCTAAAAAATAGGATGTTCAAAATACATATATTTAAAAAAAATGTAGCATTCTTCTTTCCGGAAACATTAGACTCTCATTATTATTTTTTTTTTCTATCGGTTGTGATTTTCAGCACACCGTGAGAAAAAATGTGAACGCTGTAATTGAAACCCCACTTTTATCACTGCTTCCCAGTTACATAGCGATACCCCTTTTCCAATGGTTTGATATATTGAGCATTCTATGCAGACAATCTCGTGATTTTTACAACTAACAAAAACTTAACAGCGCTATGTCACATAAATTAGTCATAGTTAACGAAACCTAGAGCCCAGCGTTCGAATAGAGGGGGTTGGTTCTAAATAAGCGCGCGGCAGTTCGCAGCAATAGCGTTACCATTGCCCAGCCAGCAACAGTATGTATGTAGTAGTATATGTACATACATATTTATTTTTGCGCTGACATGTGTATGGGTTTGTATCATTTTGATTAAAAAAAAAAATAACAGCAATAACAACAGCCAGCTCGCTGAAAATGTTGATACCAGCTGCTAACAGCGACGGTATGTGTTGAAAAATTCCGCTGCGTGATCGTTGTCGTTGGCTGGGCGATGGGAAATACAAATGGCAAAAGCGTGTAAATTGAGCAGTTTGCTTTTTTTCATTTCCGATAGATTCTGCTGAGCCTCAAATTTGCTTAATTTTATATTACAATTTCAAACCGACCAAAATTTATGAACCAAAAAGATTAAATTGGAGTTTAAAAAAACGCATAAATTAGTATACTTTTTCAATATTTCAATTTATAAATAAACAAAAATAAATGTTTATAAAATTCTTGGAAGTTTTCATTAGTGAAAAAAACTTTTTCTTAATATCATAATTTTAGTTTATTTAAAAAGTTTGAGCTATCAATAACTTAAGCAAGTTTTTAGCACAACTACATTATTTAAAAAAAAAATTGTTTATTTAAAAAATCTTAAAAAAAAACCTCTTCGGAAATACATATAACAGAAGCGTGTTAATTATTTAATATTTATTATTCGTTATATTTGTAGATTCTTCTGAGCATCAAATTCGTTTAACTTTGTATTAGAAACTCGAACTGACCAAAAGCGATTTTAGAAAATTTATATACCAAAAAATTTAATTGACATTTTAAGAAAAAAACTCCATAACTTTAGTTTTTTTTTTAATATTAAAATATATTAATTTTTTTGGCTTGTTGATTAAGAGTTTTTCAATTTTCAAAAAAAAAAAAAAAAACAACAAACAAATTAAAAGTATTTGCAAATATTATATTGGTTTTTGGCTTGCATATTTTTTATTAAATTTATTGAAAACAAATAAAATTTGAACCGATCTCAATTAAAAAATTTGGAGATTTTTTAACAATTTAAATCTTAAAAAAATATTAAATGTTCATAAAATGCTTGAAATTTTCTTTTTTTAGTCTAACTCACTACATTGAAAATTAATTTTTTCCTTAAAAAGTCCAATTTTTATTTATTTAAATTTACTTAGCTTTCAAAAGTTGGTTACTTGCACTAAAAATAGTGTAACTCTTTTCTGTTTTATTTTATTTTTTTATTGAATTTTTAAACACTCACCTTCAAAGTTTTCACAAACATATTGAAAATTTCTGCAAAGAAAAAAATTAAAAATTTTAGTTTTCACTTTTCAATTTGAGATAATTCAAGTAGAAAATTGTTTCTGCATTATGATAACTTTTCAGAATTGAGTGTCATAAATAAAGTTTTAAATTTAGTTATTTTCAAGACAGCATAGCAGCCAATTACAATTACAATTAAAAAGTAATTATTATTCTTGAGCAAAAAAATCAAAATCTGTTTAATATTTTGGGCAAATGAATAGATAAATTATTATTATTAAATTATAGACAAATCCTAAACTATTGCTGAATATGAAAATAAAAATCAAGTAAATTTTTTTTAAATGCAACTTTTTTCCTATTTTTACTTTTATAATGAATTTAAGGCATGAGAAATTTTTATTCCGTGGAGCAAATTTCTCAAAATTACTGAAGTTTTGCACACTGATTCTAAATCAAGATGAAAGTACTAATCATATGAAATAAAATCTCCAATGCTGCTCCAAAATCTCAGAACAATTTTTTTAATGATATTAAATTTTGAATTATTTATATGAGAGTTTTTTGTATATAAAGATCAAAAGGCTTAAAATGCATACAAGGGGGGTAATACCTCCTATGGGCTAACGTAATAAAATCTCAAGAGTAAATTGAACACTTTAACCTGTTACCGAGCACTTTTAATATTATTTTTTTGTTGGAAAAATCTGCAACACAGCTATTTTGAGAGTCGCTGGCGTGCTAAAATATTTTAGAAAATTAATGTTATTGGCAGTCCCCTCGAACCATACGTAGAACCTACAGAAGAAAACAGTCGACACCAAGTAAGTTCGAAATTATTCCTTTCATTCCGTGGAGCCACCAAACGTAATTACAAACAAAAGACAATCTTAGTGCATAACAGTAGTAAAAATTAAAAATAGTTAACTAGAAATATGTAACATTTATTCATAAGTTGTATTCTCCTTCATTAACATTACTCGTAATATTGCGAATTATCCTGCCTTTGGGGGCTCCTATTTGTTATTTTATTTTCAGCAGGATTCTTTGTTAACTGTGCTTGGATTTTGCCTTAGAAGACAGCTTAGAATTTTCTAGTAAATTTTAACACCAATTCAAGTTCTTGCATATTTCTTTCTTTGGATCACAATTGCAAACAATTTATTTGCCTTTAACTTTTTCAAATAACCCTCAGATAAACAGTTAATTTCAAATTTTAAGCATCAAACAAATTTTGAGCACGGAATGCAAAGTAAGCTGGCCAAAAATACATCCACAATTTAAGCTTAAAAGGTCTGCATAAAAATTTAAAAACTTTTTTTTTTAACGGAGTCATAATTATGAGATTTTCGATGCTGTTTTCAAATCGGTCCAATCTTCCGAAATGAAGAAAAGGAATTATCGTTGAACAATGTTGCCAAACAAATTTTGTTAGAAATCTACAGAGTTAAGATAAAACCTTCAAAAAACCGAAAAAATTCAATAAAATCAGAAACAAATATTTTTCACAAAATGGTACCCGGCAGTTTCAGATAGACACAAATCGCAAATTTACTCGAAAGTGAAATGCAGAACATGCCCGAATAAATCTTTGCCCCATATTAAGTATCTACAATGACACTCATGTCTTTTGTTTTTTAACTAATCTTTTCTATACAGAGCGCTAATAGCTTCAATATGAAGATTTGATTTGTTTTTATTATCTTCATGCTAAAATTTTTTTAAAATATTTATGAAAAAATTACTTAATTTTGAAGATATATCCCATTTCTGGCAAGCCTGGCATTCACTAAAATATTTGTTTTTTCTTTACTTTTTTTATGAAATACGAGGTGTTATGGAATCGACAGCAGCTATAGAGCTATTCAAAAATTATGAGTGTGCAAATGAAAGTGGATCGTAAAAAGCAAATGGAATGAAAAAAGAAAAATTATGAAATTATATGTATTTGGTTTTGGTATGTGAAGTTCCACGAGTAATTAACGAGCTCGTAAAATTTTTGCAAATCGAATGAAAATATTACAGATGCAAAATAAGTGCGCACACTTTGATTTTGCTGGAACCTTAAAATTTCTAAAAATAACTTTTATTAATCAACACATACATTTATGTAGCTTGAGCATAATTTATGCACTTAAAAACGCATTTCGAACAATCGCACCTTAAAAATTTGCAACAAATCAATTGCAATTAAGTTAAGCCAGAGCCACATGCAAAATTCACATTAAAAATACGCTTTACGACACAAAAAGTGACTACACTGTCGCCATGTAAGTGAGTAAGATATGGATGGATGTGTGTGTGTGCGAGAACATAACTGTATGTATGTAAGTGTGGGAAGATCGTTTTGCCGAAAAACGCATTAAGCGCTTAAGTACAGACACGAATATGTGAATATGTACGGCTGTATGGATATTTTTCGCGAGAAGTCGAAATGTTTAATGGGTACGTGCCACAAAGAAGTAATTAATGGAATTGACATTAACAAAAAAAAAAACAACAACAAATGCTCTTATGCAGAGATTTTACGAGCTAAACATACAAGTAAACATATGCTTAATACTTAAGTACATGGCACATACATACATACAGTGACACACACGATTGATCACATGTTGAATTTTTGTTATAAAATTCACAATGCTTTTCATGATAAATTTTGTTCGTTAGTTTTTTATAAAAATATAGTTCGTTTTATGACAAAAAAACATATAAATATAAATTTTGAAACTTTGTACAAAATATATGAAAATTCAACAAATTTTTCACAATATTTAAATTTTTTTAATTTGAATTTTTATAAATCCCTGTTCTTCATGATACATTTTTTTTGTTATTTTTTTAAATTAAAATATAGTTCGTTATATAACAAAAAATCAAAATATAGAATTTCGGCTTTGCACAAAAACATTTTATCAAAACTTTAAATGTTTTTTAATTGAATTTTTATAAAATCATATTTTTCATGATACATTTTTTTCTGTAAAAATGCGAACTGTTTTATAACAAAAAAAATATATACATAAGAATTTCAAACTTTGTAAAAAATGTATAAAAAATATAAAAAAAAAATTATCAAAATTACTTTTTTAAATTTGAATTTTTACAAAAACAATGTGCAGTTTACAGTGATTAAAGATTCCGGTGGATTTTTGAAAAGTCTTTGAAATTTTGAGTCTACACACATTTTTCCATATAACGGAATTAATGTTTCATTTATTTTAATATTTTTTATGCTAATGGGTTTGCACATTTTCCGCCACTTAAACTGCGCGCGGTGAATGCAAAAAAATTTCCAAGACCAAAACTTGAAAAATTTTCTATAACCAACAAACATTCTCAGTCAATTGAGACTTGCATATTATTGTTGTAAAATTGAATACGCTATAAAACTGCATAACCAAAAGCTGTAAAAAAATTCGAATTGAAAAAATTGAAGTTTTTATTCAAGTGTGATGAATTTGAAAAAAAAAATTACAAAGTTTTAAATTTTTATTTATATGATAAATATATATATATAAATATATGAAATTTTTATACATAATGAACAAAAAAAATGATCATTAACAACATTTTAAATATTCATTTCATTTTATTTGATTTTTCTAATTTTTCTCAATAATCGTTGTACTATGAAAGATCACAGATTTTATTGTGTCGATATCTTGGCAATAAGTGAAATGACATTTATTTTTGATATTGTAAAAAAATCCCCATGTGGTAAATTGTTTGAGTCACTGTACATAAATAAATAAGTAGGAGAGTTACTTAAAGCAAAATCAAAACAAAAATTAAAAACGAGCAAAATAATTATGAGATACTGAATAAAAAGAAGAGGAAGAGACTAGCGAGTAAGCGCAAGGAAGCACCAACTATGCCAACAAGAACAACAAATCACTCACGCATACACACACACAACAACAACCGAAAGGAAGTAAGATCGATATTTTCGGCGAAACAAGCAAAATTTTTGAGTTTCTTGCGAAGCAAACAAGGAGGCGTACTAGAATTTGCAGCCATTTTGCAATGAGAGTGCGGTTGGGGCGCAAACAGATAGCGAAATAAGGCCATAGGCACTTACGAATACGCTGTATTAGAAGCTCGCTGACGATAGTATAAAATTTTATATAAATATGAAGATCGCTGACGACAATCGCAAATATTTTTAAATGTAGTTGTGTTCATAAAAACAATAGCAGAATATGCAGAATATTTATTATTCTTTATTTAATTATAATAAAAAAAAAAACATTTTTCCTTCTAGAACAAAAATCATATAAGACAAAGTTTCAAACTTTCTATAATTTATAAAAAAATCGGTGTCGAGTTTAAGTTTGAGGCACTGTAGATAATATTTTACGAATTTTGTATAAATTTCGAAATTTGGACTTACATAGTTTTTATTATAGAATAAACTGAATTTTTAAACAAATAAACTAAATTTTTAAACAAAATTAAGTTTACAAATTTTTAAGAATATCGTTGCGAGTATTTAAAACTACTGTATATTTTTATAAATATAAAGGGTGGTTTTCTTAGACATCGGGTTTTCAAGAAGAAATAAAACGCACATAATTTAATGCTATGGCCAAGAATTTAGCTTTAAATAAAATGATTTCAGACAATTGAGCGCCGCGGCTGGCTCGAAAAAATTCCAGCCGAAAGACCCAATTTTCGACCATTTTCGTAGCAATTGGGGCCGTATGTTAGTAATAACGCGCCGAATATTTTCTTCCAAGGCGTCAATCGTCTCGGGCGGGCTTATTTGAGTAGAAAAGCGACTACACATAACCCCACAAAAAATAGTCAAGCGCTCTTAAATCGCGCGATCTTGGAGACTACGCCACAGGCCCACGACGCGAAATAATCTGCTCACCAAAAGTTTCCTTCAATCAATTTATTGTTTCGTCTTGTTGGAACCAAAGGTCGTCCACATCAATATCCTCGAATTCAGGCACGACAAAATCATTATTCATGGGTCTATGGCATTCCCCATTGACTGCCACATTATGGTCGGCTTAATTTTTGAAGAAATGTGCTCATAGAGTACACCAAATGTAACGGCTGAATAATGGCTTGTTCACTTATTCAGCCAAAAGAGAACTTTATCGCTGAACAAAATTTTCTAGTGAATGTCGCGCGAACCGAACCATAATTTGGGTAATAAATTTGCACGATTTACAAACGTTGTTCCGGAGTAAGTCTGCTTATTATGAAATGGCAAACAAAACTGAGTATAAACCAAGTAACAGCTGTAAAAAAACCAACTCCGAGAAAAGTATTGCCTCTTTGAAAACCACCCATCTAAAAAAATACCCGTTATACATATATGTATGCATATAAATATTTTGCTTTGTTCAAAATTGATCAACTTTTTTTGAGTTTTCTTTGTTTTCAACCAAGGCGAATCCATACAAGGTGGTGTTATAAATACAACTACCAAATTCCTATGTATTTTGTTTTTGTTTCTGCGTAAAAGTTATCAAAATTTAAATACATTTTGTTTTTGCTTTTACGGGTTTTGAAAGCTCATGCGCAAAAGCAAAAACAAAATACATGTAGGTGAATAAAAAAAATCAAATCAGCTGCTCTTATGCCATCACCTTCTATAAATTCTCCTTGACAATAGTAATCAATATATTTTGAGTAAAATTTTTTTTTATCGAAAATAGTAAAACTTGAGCGTCATTTTATCAGTCAGAAATAAAAATTAAATTTTCGGTTTCATTTGTTTTTTTTTTTGCGGAATGAGAACTCAATTCCGTCTTTCTAATAACTGCGCGGTGTTGTATTTTTTCTGATATGACCTCGTTTAAAGTAGTCATTATTTTCGGCCCTTGGTCGGAAGATCGTTGACATAAATAGTCGGCTATTCTAACACAATGACCTAAAAAGATTTCTACGAAAAAAGTAATCATTCGAGTGATCTTTTGCTAAACACGCAAATGCAAATCGATTGCGAATTTCAAGCATTCTGGATAAGCGCGAAAAAGCGGACTTGCGGACATGCGGAAGGTAGCCGGTGGTATATGTGTGTATGTGTGTATTGAATTACCACAGTTATGAGGATACCTCATTTTCGCGAAACCACCGCTAACTTCTTCCGCGAGCAATTACAATTTTTCACAATCAACTAAGATAGCAGCACTTCATTGTAACAAAATTTAAATGTACGGTTCCAGGTAAAAAGGTAATTAAATATCCTCGAACGAAAGCGGCAGCTACTCGACAAGCATACATACACACATGTATGTACATACATATATACATATGTATGTATTTAACGAGTAGCCGCATACACCACCAATACATACGAAAGTATAGCCATAAACATTGCAAGAGCGTTCGCATGTTGCTTATGGCAGTTACTACTTTGCTTGACGTTGTCGAGACGCTGCCACGCCACAAGAAGCAGCCAAGGAGCATAGATACACACAAACATACACATATACATACTTTCATACGTAGCACACGCATACCATCACACACGCACACACACACTAAGTGTAAGCAGCCATTTTCTAAAGGTGAGCGCGCGCAACATAACTACAAGATACGAGTTACTTACTACTTTCGGTACCTATCTATGTATGGCTGCCGGTGTGTTTGTGTTGCTATCGACTGAGGATCATTTGGTATACACAATACACACACACACACACACACTAACATATACATATACACTAGCATATAGTAGCATATGCATGCGCAGGACGAGTGACAAAAACGACGAAACGAGGCGCACAATGAATGCTTTGTGGTTGTTGTTGTGCCCAAAGGCAGTTAAGCGTCGCTTGTGTTTTCATTCTTTTTGTAGCTGAGCTACAGCTGAGGCAACTTGGTAGGAAGCATTTGAGATTCAATACAGAATGCAAAGACCGATCGCCCCGTGAAGATTAACTAGCTAAGTAGAACGAAAAGTATAGAAAAAAGACGAGAAAATAAAATAAATTGTAAAAAAAAAAACGAAAAAAGCTCAAAACGCTGAGTTTTGCAAAGTGTGTTTGAAGACAAGTGTGCAGCTAAGTGAATGAAAAGTAGTCGAGTGCAAGCGCTTGGCTATAAGTAAAAAAAAAAAAGTTTCAAAAACTTCAAAGCTCAAAGTGTGACTTAGTGAAAAACTTTTGAAAGCTCCTTAAACGGATTTGATTTGATTTACGGAAAGAGATTCCAGTGCAAAGCGTTTTTACAAGGTGAATTTTTTATTAATAAAAAATATTGAAAAATACAAAACTCGAAAAAACAAAATATCAAAATTATTTGAAAATTGAAAACATAAAAAATTTAAGAAAGTTTAAAGTTGCGAATAAAAGTGAGCAAATTTATATAAAACGGTAGAAGTTATAGCTGCTATTTCGGAGACCACCAACAGACTTCTTGTTTAGGATTCGAACCCCGGCTGTCACGCATGCAAGGTAAGCACGTAACGCTATTGGCGTTGAAACGTTGTAGGTCCGTTGGGCAGAGTTCTTAAAAAAATTCGCAAACCACAATTTTTAACCGATTTTAAAAGGAGATGAAGATTCTCAGTTCGCCCAGCACATTTTTTGGGTGATAACTGGCTATGTGTAATATTGTGATAATTTTGAAAGCAAACATAATTCAAAGGCATTTTTTTAGCACCACGCACGCAGTTGTCATACTTTCGAAACTTCGCAAAAAATGGACTAAAAAGCTAAAAAGCTATTCGAAAGCTTTCTCACAACTCCCATGCACTTAGTATCCAGAGACTCAAAATAATACGTAATTGCTGGTTGAGTTTTAAAAGTCCAAACTTTCGTAAGAACTATAAAAGTATTTTGATAAATAATATAGCATGATATAAAAAGTTAAAAACCATTCTGGTCAGAGACCGTAACAATTATGATTTGTATTTGGTGATTGTTATTTTTTTTTGATGTTTAATGGGTATTATGTGGGTTTTTTTATTGCATCATCTAAGGCTAACAAATAATTTTTATCAAAATTTAAATAACACCGATCGAAATAAAAATTAAGACATAACGCAATTACTTTCGGTAACTGCTTTTGATAAAAAGTACAAGTGAGAAAAATTTGATAACTCTTCTTCTGAGACTTACATCATAAAAATCTTTTCGAAATGATTGTTAGAGAGCCAAATTTTTGAAGTTTTCGTTAACTACTACCGATATATTATAAAAGTATTTTAGTAATAGCTATGAGTGAGCATTTTTTAAGTCTTGATATACGAACTCCCCTTTTTGGTACCATTTCGGAACTAGTTCAGGATCATTGCCGGACAGGTTACCAAATGATCTAGTGCTATGCCAAAATTATCCCAAAAGTTTGCGAAAATAGTCCCGAAGCTGTACGAAACATATTCGAAACTTAAAGATAAAAAAAAAATTGTTCTCTCTCATAATTATTATAGAAAGACTTTGATGACAAATCTCAAAATAAAATTTATTTGAAAACGTAAAACATTACGCGCTCTCATTATTATTATGGAAAAGTTAAACGAAGTCTCAAATTAGTAGTTATCGAGCAATTAAAAAAATTTGACTTTATCCACGTCTTGAACTACGGAAGTATTTTCTATCATTTCGGGACTAGTTCAGAAAACTTTCGGGGCTGGTTCTAAACTGAACCCAAACTAGTGCCACAGTTGTTCCTAACGGTTTCCGAAATAATAGCTGTCGATGGCTTTAAAATTGTTTCTCTCTCATAAATGTTATCAAAAGACTTTTATACTTTCTGTCTGAAAATAATAGTTATCCATAACTATTAAGATAAAAAATATGAAAACTTTTCAAAAACCTATGCGATTACAGAAGCCATATACCTAGCTTAGAACCGATATCCTCCGTTTTGTAAACAACTTTTTTACTTTTTAATACTTAAACTAGTAATGCTATCTTTCATTTCAAACTCCCAGTAGACGATTCAAAATCATTCAAACTATGGAACTGATGAAGCATTGAAGCCAACTTAGATAGCATTCGAGATATTTTTAATTTTGATTAACTAAAATGTAAGAAGCGAAGCTGAAGCAATCCATGTTTAGTTTCTTTGTTTTGTGACCGAAAAAATGGAAAATTTAATTTAAATAAAATAAAATATGTATATTTTTTCAAAATAGTACTTGGATTCGTAAGCCAGTTATATGCCTAGTAAATGGATCGTAATACTAAGCATGACGATCGGTATTTTGGCAACTCACATCGCCTTCGAGGCGCCAAAACTCTCTGCTTACCCTGCAGCCATCTTGTGCGCCATTCAAAATTTAAAAAAAAAAAAAAAACAAGCGTTAACCATAAATTACCACCGCGTAGTTGTTGTTGCTGTTGTTATTGTAAATAATTTCAGAGCGAGATTACGATTTCAATCAGTACCATTACACATATAAACTTCAAATTTGTAACACACCTCTGCGTCGGCGCAGCATTCAACTTGCCTTCAAAAAACAAAAAAAAAATATCTTTACAATTTCGATATCTGCGCAAACATTTTGTTATTTTCATTTATTTTTATGCGAAAAAGCACTTAGTCATCATTGAAATTTATTAACACTGCAAATATTTCTAAATGACTCTTTTCTCTTCTTTTACAGTTCTTCGAAAGCAACGAACTCAGCAACACACGATGCTACGTAAAATATACGAACGATTATAAAATTCTACAAAATAAATAACAAAAACTAGCAAAAAACAAACCAAGCGCTCACATCTCGTGCCAGCGAACAACGATTATCACCCTGAACAGGAAAACAGCGCAACTCTTTTCTGGACGCGATTTATTTCGTTGGAATTGGCAGCAGCAAAAAGCGTAGACACGCAATGTGCTAGAGTACCAGCCAATCGAACGCTGAAGGATAGTTGAAGATTTTTGAGAAATCAACTCTCTACTGTCACACCGCACTCTTTCATTACCTATCAAGTATATATATCATATACTTTATAGCCATAATTAACGAAACAAAAATAACGAAAAAAACGTCCAGCTTATGTAGTTAATGGCCGCAATTAAAACGGAAATGCCGCCTTTGCATGCGGTAGATGCCGGTGGCGGAGGTGGCGTTGGTACCGGCGCCGACAATGGCGGAAATGCAGATGCAGTTGTCTCCAATGGGCCACATTCGAATGGCAGTGGTGTGGGCGATAGCGGCAATAATACAATCAGCGCCGCCGCTGACTCGAGTGATAATCAACCCGGCACCCCGCAACCTCCCACCAATGGACAATTAATTGGCAACAACGAACAGCAGCCGCAACAACAGCAGCTGTCACATAATCCTTATGGCATGTATTCTTCGGTCGTCACGACCACGAATGGCAGCGTTTCATTGCCGCATATGTACGGCGGTAGTGGCGGCAGCGGTGGCAGCATTTACGCTACCGCAGGTGCCCAATCAGATATGCAGCAGCAGCAGCAGCAGCAGACTGTCGGCCCTTATCCCAGTTACATAAATAGCTTTGAGCAATTTTATCAGCAACAACAGCAGCAACATCAGGTGGGCTCAGGCGCCGATTATGGGATTATGTATAGCGGCGGCGGCAACAGCAATAATAGCGACTACAAGCCAGCCAACTCGGGCAGCGCCAGCGGCGTACGCTATCATCCCTACCTCAATACACCTACATCGTGCGGCCCTAACGACGCCCATGCAAATGGCACTAATCGTAATAGCACACCGGAGATGGCGGCGAACGGTAGCGGCGGTTCATTACCGCTGTCGCAAAGCAGCGCTGCAGTTTCCACTACCACAAACTCTTTGAGTCCACGCGTAGTCAGTTCCAGCAGTCCAACATCGACCTCTGCTCATCTACAGCTGAGCGGCAGTTCTGCAGCTGGTTCACCTGGCGGTGGTTGCAAGTTGCAGTGTAAGAAGTGCGGTCTCATGTGCACCAGCGACAACGAATTGCAAGAGCATATCACTAATGTGCACGGCGCTTCGCCATATGGCAGCAGCGGGTACTCGAGTTCTCCGTATATCAAGGAGGAGCTTTCGTCTGGCTCGCAACAACAATCTAGCGGGCAACAAGGCCAGGGTGGTGGCAATCCGGGTGAGTTGCTGGATTTGGATTCACAAAAAATGGTTTACCCGCCCGTTCCCGGCAGCATACCATCGATGCTGCATCATCCGCAGCAACTGCAGGATGCCGTAGGTGGCAACGATCCTTTACACTCCATGCATAGCATGCAGCAACGCGCATTGCCCGGCTGGGATCAGTCACAGCCACCCACTGGTGGTATGCAGGAAGGTCTACCGCCCTACATGCAACAGCAGTCGCAGTCCCAGCCAGGCCAGCATCAAACAGATTTGAGTGGTAAGCCATCACACAACAATCAATCGCCCTACTACTCGCCAAAGCAGTCTCCATATCATGTGGCCGGCGGCGTTCCGAACGGCAATGCTGGTATGGCCATTAAGCAGGAGTTTGCTGTGATCAAATCAGAATATCCGGACTCGCAGAATTATGTGGACAAGTCTTTTGATCCGACTGTGGCCGGGGATATGTGCCAACAACCACCGCCTTCCATACAACAGCAGCAGCAACAACAAATGATGCCTGTCTCTTCAAGCCCAGCTGAGTTTCCTTCAACTACAACGGGGTCACAAGATCCGCAACAACAATATCGCGGCTTTGAGCCACCTTCCTCATCTTCAATTAATACGGCGCCTCTACCCACAAAAGCCGCCAGTTGGAAGTCGAACGAGGCACGTCGCCCAAAGACCTACAACTGCACCGCTTGCAACAAGTGGTTCACCAGTTCGGGCCACCTAAAACGCCACTATAATACAACCTTGCATAAAAATGCTGTAAAATCTAGCGGCCAGCCAGATCCTGCAACGCTTCCAATCTCGGCTCATCATCATCCCGCACGTGATCCAGTCACCACTACCAAGTCGCACAGTCGACGCAATAACGCCAGTGCCGCCGCAGCGGCTGCTGCAGCTGCCGCCCAACAGCAGCAACCGCCAGCCCCAGTGCAACCACCCGAACCACCTAGAAGTCCGCCGGACTTCGTACAGGGTGCGGGTATGGGACAGTTGTCGCAATACTCCGCTTCACCATCGCCGACGCAGCAAGCGCAGATGAACGGCATGCCCTATGGTGCCAACCCAAGCGGTTATCAGGCACAGCAACAACAGCAGCAATACTTGAACCAGGTGCAGTCGTCCACAAATAGTCACTCACCGCAACATGCACCCAGTCACATGAGCATGGCTGGCACCTCACCAAACCATACACAAACCGTTTTGAACGGTCACCCAAACGGGTTAGCAGGTCCCTCCGCCCAAACAACACCATCAACACTGCCGTCCTCCCACACGAGGGGCCTGCTGAACACAACAACAACCACTATCACAAAGAGCGAACCCATGGAGGACAAATATCAGCTCAACAGCAACACAGCTCTCACGCCCTCAGCTCAGCTGGAGCCGGACTCGGACATGGATCAGGACACAATGCCGTCGGAGGAGCGGGATCACTCTCAAACGGACATGGAAATCCTGCAACAGCAGCAGCAGCAACCGCTGGAAGAGGAAGCGGCGGCGGCATCAGCGGTAGCAGCGGAACAGGCGCTGGAAGCGGAGGCGCAATTACAACGCCACCGTCAAGCGCAAGCGGAACTGGAACAGGAGGAGCACTTGGAGGTCTATCATCAGCATCTGCTGGAGGAATTTGCGGACCAACAGCGGCACTTTCACAACAGCACACCCATGCTCAGCCCGGGGTCGGCGCAGTCGGTACCCAACATACGAGTGCTATCGCCCCTTATTACCTCCCACCAACAATACCAGGAGCAGCTGCGGCGACCGCAGGCAATGGTGGACAACATTTTCTCTCACATGCAGCCGCCAGCAGCAATCCATATGCCAGCCAATATAATGGAACAGCAATACAACATCATACCTTTGGGTATCAACACGCCGCCGCTGCTCAGCAGCAGTATGCAGCTGCTGCAGCCGCAGCAGCCCATCACCACCAACACAGCTACTACAGTCAATATGGGCAACATCCATATGCTGCACAGCCACCACCCCCAACACACACAGCACACGCAGCAAGCAGCGCAAGTGCAGCAGGAGCAGCTGGTGCTACCGTCCATGCGCAATACGCTGCTCAACAATACCAGCATCCAGTCGCAGCTGGACACCATCAGTACCATCACCACGCCGCAGCTGCTGCAGCCCATCACCACCACCACACAGCAGCTGCTGCCGCCGCTGCAGCTGCAGCAGCCGCCGCACACCACCAACACCATTCCATCCTTCCAACAGCTGCAGCAGGGGTCGGAGCTGGCGCCGCTGGAGCCCACAATGACTTATCACACTATTATTGGTAATGGAACATCAGCGATTGGAGCTAACGGTGAAGAGCTAAATGGCAATAGTAGCAACAGCAGCGATGATAACAGCGAAATTCTGGAATTGGCCTCATTAGATCCATATGGTGGACTCCAGGCGCAACAGATGATTACCGCTGATGGACAGATATTACAGTTTATGCCCTCCCCACTAACGGGACAATCGTTCTTTACATTACCACCACGTACAACCATACGCGAAGCAAATCCACGTTCACCACAAGAGGGTGACTTGCCACCGGCGCATACCATCATACCTAAAGGTATGAAAGAGCAGGATAAATTCAACTTACAAAAGATATCTCATACAAGAGTCGTTAGCATACCAGCAGCGGTAGAGCCGTACGCTCAAGAAGAGGTGAACATCAAACCGGAGACGACAGTTTTACACGAATTGGTATCCTCTGCCGCTGGCAACAGTATTGATATCTCCGCCAGCACTACCAGCGTCACTTTAAGTTCAGTGACCACCACTACCAAAATACCCGCCCCGATCGCGAAACCGCGTAGACCTGCACAACGCCAAACCACCTCGAAGCGCAGGCGTTCACCCTCAACCTGTACCACCACGCCAGGCACAGCCATGATGCCATCCGGCCGCATTAAATGCCTGGAATGCAATAAGGAATTCACCAAAAACTGTTACCTGACGCAACACAACAAAAGCTTCCACTCCGGTGAGTATCCATACCGCTGCACTAAATGCGGCAAACGCTATCAGTATCCCGAGGTCTATGAAGTGCATATCTCGAGACACAAAGCCTCCGATAAGCCACATAAGTGTGAGATATGTCCAAAACAATTCTACCACAAGACCGATTTACGTCGGCATGTCGAAGCCATACACACAGGTATTAAGCAGCATGTTTGCAGAATTTGCGATAAGGGTTTTTGTCGCAAAGATCATTTGCGTAAACACATTGAGACGCATGCACGTCCAAAATTAGTAGCAAAGCGGGTGCTTAAGGAAATGGTCAATCAGGGTTTGTTAGATCTGGAGGCATTGAAAAATTCGACAACGCCGTCCATAAAGATGGGAGCTAACGATGCCATAGACCTAGACCAGTGTACAGATCAATACAAGAATGGGGCTAGGGAAACTAGAGCTAATATTGAACAGCAACAAATGACGCACGAAATACAGCAAAGTGTTGAAAAAAGGGTAAATTCAAGCCAGAATATGCCAAGACATTTGATGAACATCAAAAAAGAGTTCGTTGATATATCACCTGTTATGTTTACGCCGCAAACGCGAAATCTAACCATAACAGCTGTGACAATGCCCCTTGACTGTAGCAGCGACTATCAGAACAATGCAGAAATGGCGACTGACGAGAGTATGGTAGAGGAAGATGAGAATATACCAGAGGATTACGTGCTGATCAAGAAAGAGGTGTACGAACAAGCGATACCTGAAAAGCAGCTATCAGCTTACTTTTGACTGAACAGTAGGGCAGTGATGTAGATAGAAAACGGCAGAGTTAAGATGGGCAATGGGTATTTAAAATAGGATATTAATTCAAGCGAAAGCTTTTACTATAAACAGACAGGCTGTGACGCTTTGGGGTGCCTTTTTTTTAGACAAAACAAAAAAAAAAAGAAGGTATAGCATTGGAAATTGGGATTTTACAGTTTTCGGCTGTGACTACGCTAAGAAGCTGCTAGCGTTTGGAAAGACGACTAACGCGACCCTAACTTTTCACTAAGACACATATTGCATATCAGCAAGCCAAATACGCTATGGCTGAGACCAAAATAAATTTTCAAAGGGGCACCTACCAGACAGTCTATAGACAGATATAGATTATCGAAACAAATTTATAGCGGTTAGAAGGTGCGGTTAAAGTTTAAACTTGTTAGTTAATAATAATTTAAAAAAAAAGTGACATAAATGAAGACAAACTGTAATTTGAAGAGATACTGTACTAGTAGAGAATTTTTAAGTAAACGCTTAGCGGTTAGAAAGCGATTGAACTATGAAACTTGAGCAGCTCGATAGAGTAGCCATGAAACTATCTCCAGGTTGTATTGCCTTAATCACCCGCTTAATGCGCACCGCCGCCAGCCAAATTAACCCAAAACCACCTCAAAATGTATTGCCATATTTACATAGGAATTTATAAATTTTCATTGTTTTCAACGCAAATACCTCAGCATACAAAGATAGAAAAAAGTACCCACAAAAGTAAAAATAGTTGAAATATGTTCTTTTTTTGTAATTAAAAATGCATATATATTTTTACACAAAATACTTTTTAGTTTTAATTAACTGTAATTCACGCCAACACACACATCACACCACTATATGCCGTACACTTCATATTTTTCCCATTTACATTATACTTTTTTAAATATATTTAAATATATCTGTACGACAATATTGCCATTGATTTTTTGGTTTTTTTTTTTTAATTAGCTTACGTTTTTAGTAAGCGTCAATGCCAAACTTTGTGAAGTTACAATTATGTAAAAATAACAAGTCAAGAAAATTTGTCTTCATTATCTTTAGTTTGCTTTTTCAAATTGTAATTAAGCGTATAATTAAAAATGTATTGCAATTTCTATTTGTTTTGCAAAGTGCGAAAAATTTCAGCAGCTATAGCAAACAATGATTTTGTCGTTTTAGTATTATGTTTTGCATAGTATTATTACTAATTTATGAAAGGCAAACACACATTTTTAGTAATTAGCGCTCAGCCATCACTAATTTTTCTTTATTGAATTTAGTTATATAGCATTTTAGTTTTTAATTTTAGTTTTAACTAAAATTGTTTATTTTCTATCACTTTACGCTGAGAAGAAATTTTGCTAACAAAGCAAATATTGTACTTAATAACAATAAATGTAAAGCACAAAGTAACAATAAACACACATTTTATTTAGTAACTGTAAAAGTGCACAATTATTTTAGTTTATATTTTGTGTAGTAGAGCAACGCTAGCTCGAAGGTGTAGCAGGTTATGGATATTTTTCAGTATCTAAACTGAATAACTTTTTGAAAACCTGATTTAAAAAATTTCAAAATTTAAATTTTTTTTTGTAAAAATTGCTGTTGAAAAAATTTGCAAAAATATACAAAATTTTAAATAGAAAAATATTACAAAAAAAAATTAAAATTTTGAAATTGCAAAAAAACTTATAAATTGTATTTAATATTTTTTGTATTTTTTCTGTAGTTGTATTCTACTTTAGTTTTTTTTCATGTATTTCTATATGTTAAATTTTTAGTTTCAAAATTTAAACTTTTTGTTTTTTTTTTTAAATGTTTGTTTCTCAATTTTTTTTTTTTTTTTGAAAACTTTTGAAACGGAAAATATCGCTACACTGCTACACCAACGAGCTTACATTGCGCCGATAGACATTTGTTTTGTCTTCTAGAGTGATCAGATTTTTATCTTGACACGCTATGAATTTTTATTTTGTACAAAAATGTATGCGAAACAAAAAATTTTGTAAAAAAAAAAACTGTTTTCTTTATAATTTTATAATACTCATTTCCCAATGCTCAGCGCCATACAAATGTATTATTTTTTATAGTATTTTCCTAGCCTATAAAAATTATTATTTGTAAAATATGTTTTCCATAGCCTACAAAATCTACTTTAAAAATCTAAGCTTAAGCAAACTGCGATAAACGCAAAAAAAAACGAATTTCCAAAAAAAAAAAAAGAATTTCAAAAAAAAAAGTTACGCTCCGATTGAAAAAGAAATTTTTTAATTAAAAAAATTATTATTGAAAAAACTCAAAACACCATGTTTATTTTTACGTAAGATTATTTTTCAGAACATAGAGTGCTCTGCGCACTTTTTCGACAATTGTATTGGGCTTTTAATTTTTTTAGAAGAAAAGTGCACTTTGTGCATAAATTTACAGCAGTTTCTTCACACTTTTTAGAAAAGTTAAAAAAAAAAACAATTTTTGAAAAAATTATGTTAGCCATTTTTTCAAAATAGTTTTTTTAAAAAATTAATTCGCTTAAGATTAAAAAAAATATATATTTAAAAAAAAATTGTAGCTTTGCCCGAAACGAGTTTTCTACTAGTTCGAAGGGTTTTACAATTTTTTACAACAATTGCTTAACATTTTTTTTCGATAAAAAAGTTTTCAGTTATTTTTTGTTTTTGTAAAACATATGCATATTCTCTTTTCCAAAGATCCTTCCGAATGCGGTTGTTATATAATATTCTGAAATGTGCAGCTTTTTTAAAAATGTTACATAATTAATTAATTTGCAAAATTATAAGGTTGCAACTGAAATCTTTACCAAGTCGAAAAATTGCAAAGAAGGTTTCCTTAATTTAATTGTTCTTTTGGACCTGAGACTGTAAATTTTCTTCAAGTTAAAACTTGTTTTGGAAATATATTTATTTTTCCTATAGTAGCTTTTCGGGCAATTACATTTTATAAAAGCTTTTTCAAAAATGTACATTAATTTTCGAAACCGATTTTTTTAAAATTCAAAACTTTGTTTTTAAAACTCAAAAACACCATATGCTGCAATCAAGGCGAATTCATATCAGGTGAAGTTACTATAGCAGCCGATTTGATTTATTTTTATTCACCTACATGTGTTTTGTTTTTGCTTTTACGTATGAGCTTTCAAAAGCCGTAAAAGCAAAAACAAAAGATATGGGAATTTTGTAAGTACAACAATTTTGTAACACCACCTTATATGGATTCGCCTTGGCTGCAAGAGAAAATTTTGTATTTAAAGTTTTTAAATTTTCGCAACTTATTTTACTTTCAAGTTTTTTGAATATGCACACAAGAGAAACCTACGCGTTTTCGCTCAAAAATTTCTATTAATTAGTGCACACCATAATGTTACACTAATCAACAGCCGTAAATGCCTCACTCAAACAAAACTCAGGAAAAGTCACATATGGCTTATATAACAGTTACATAACCATTTATTAACCGTTATATGACTTTTATGAAAACTATAGGGTAGGCAACTTTTGTGCCTACTGATCAACTCAACAGAAGTTAGACGTCAAAGGAAAATAATAATAATTGGCAAAATTGCTTTATTGTTTTTTACAAAACTCTAACGAAATCGTTAGCCTTAGTTACCTCAAAGTAAAAAAGAAAGAATAATTATATAAAATATAGGAATATTGTAATTAAAAATGTCAAATTTATAGTGAGTAAATTTTGTTTACATACTTAGTATTATATATATATACTCATAGATTATACTAAATACATATATGTATATCACCCATAAATAGCTTTGCATAGGCATACAAATGCCAAAAAAAAAAAAAACTTTAGAAATATCGTATTTTGAAAAAAAGCATGAAAATCAGAAAAGAACAATAAATTATTGCAATTTCGTTTACAAATGAAGAAATGTGTGTTTTTATTTTATTTTCATAGTATATTTTTTACTTACAATTTTTCTAGTGTTTTCACTCGCATGGTTTTGATTTTTAGCTACGTTCGCATGTTTGTTCATTTCGTTGGTTGTAGGTACTCGAAATTGAGAAAAGTTTTGTTTTTCAATATTTTTTGTTGGTGTAATTTTCATAATTAAAATTCACTTTAAATTTTTTTGTAGTTTATTTAATTTTTGGTTTTTTTTTAAATTTTTCTAACACTTAAAGTCTTAGAAATATTCCTTAAAAAATGGCGTATTTTTTAAATTTTTTATGATTTTTTTTTAACTTTAATAATTCGAAGAGACGGCAATACACATTAATTAATTAATTTATTTTTTAACACTCAAAATCTAAGTAAGATTCTTCAATAATTTTTTTCATAAAATTCAAAATTAATATATCCTAACTAACGTGGCCGTGGCGCTTTGCGAAAATGCTGAATAAAAACCAATATCGTTTTTTTCGAATTCAAAAAAAAAGAAAAAACTTTACAAAAAGAATATGCGCGATAGGAAATATGTGGGGAAAAGTGTGAAATGTGTTGATCTCAACCCCCATAACCCATACAAGAGGGCATCAGTGGAAGACTAGCTGTGACATCCGCCAAAAAGGTATGCCTAGAAGTTACTTTATTTCACCGAGAAACCGTGTGACTACACAGTCTTAATATACCTCGAAAAAGAAACGATCTTTCATAGCAGTTGGTAGTTCCAGCTTTGCCGCTCTCTCAAACCCACACCGCAATCTTCGCTGGTCGGATATTGCATGGGAATCTCGACAGGGAAGTGTTTGCGGTAGTTACGCTCTACCAGTCGTCATTTGAAATCCTCCATTAGAAAAAGAGAGTAGAGCGCAAATCGGATATGTTGAAAAGCAAACTAGGCTAAGCATTTCGTTAGAAATAATTAGATTTAGATGATGTTGGAAATCTTTAAGCATTCCAGGCAACACGAATTCGACTTTCACCACCAATTAGACCAATTGGTGTGGTCTTTTATCATTTCTCATTAACAGTTAACCACAGCGGATTTCCTCAAGCTTCAGTAAATTAGAGATGGAATTTCAGACGGGGTAATAGTAAGTCATGGACTTTAAGAGAACATAAGTAGGTGCAAAAGTTTATTAAATAATAAAAATTAGACCATAATCTGGCGAGCCTTACTTTTTTTTACAGGAACACCAAAAGTGAGTGACGTCGAGAGCATCGATCATTACGGCATTTCAGATGGAGATAATTCTTTTCCTCCATTTTCATTTCGGGCCGTTGATTCAATGTATTAAGATTAAGATTAAGCGTTTTGTCAGAATTTAATGTAAGATTTAATTACCACCGAATTCGGTTAGTGTCATCTGTCAGAAATTGTGGTTGTGAAGGTCATGGCAGGTCTCGATTCTCATAAGCATCGAACTAAGGATAATATTGAAATTTTCGGATTCACTCCAGCTTGTTGAATCCCGCTACTCCTAAGTATTTTAGTCGCGTTCTTGAGAAGGCGTTTCAGGGTCTCTCTTGTTTCTACCTTCCTGTATTTCTTGTATTCGTCCGCTAGCAATTAATCCTAACCTAGCTGTATGCTCAGATAATAAGCTCTGCCTTAATAAAGTGAACCAAAGAATGATATTAAAATTTTAGAGCCTACAGTAGGATGAGTTTCGTTGCTTTGGTATTGTGAAAATGAAAGTATAATTGTCAAGATGAAGCTTGTCATATTTCTAAATAATTAAGATTTGATATTCCGCTTATTTTCAGCAGGGGCACTTTGAGGCTCGCGAAGTTGTTTTCCGCCCAAGAGCATCGCCCATGGTTGGAAAATGCTAGGTACACGCAGCTGATCTGATTCACACTCTATTATGTAAAATACTAAACAATGCTGCAATTTGAGACCTGTGGTATCAGATCACCCTTTAATATAGATACAATTGATAAACAATTTTATATGGGAATTACTTTCTAACTTATGTGTCTCAAATAGCCTTGGTTAGTCTTCAAAATTTAGACTTTTGTTTACAACTTTTTCGCTCTACAGAGCATTCTAGTGAATACTTATTTATGACAGCAAGTTGTTGTTGTATCTTCTTGAATTCCAAAGAATTTATCGTATAGCTAATGTTTCACTTTTGTGGGTTATGATTTCTAACTGAGATTAGTAAGTTTGTATTACATATACATGACGAAATGTGTTGTTGTAGCTGATAGCATCATATAAGATGTTTTATGGTTCAACACTGTTTTGCCCAACATAGCAGCTGAATGTTTTTGTTTTTTTTTAGGCAATTACAAATAAAAGCTGAAAGCGAAAACAGTTTGAAGTTTGAAGCCCGAAATTCGAAATGGCATAGCGCACCAGCAACTACAAAGTATAATTTTTATGTGCCAGCAATCTAACAGATCGTTGACAACACACGAAACAAAATAAAATAAAAAAATAAAAACAAAAGTCAGCAAGACAGGAAAACAGCAAGACAAATACCAACTATAACTACAGCACAGCCAAGTACTCGTAAACAAACCAGTCTTAACGCTTTCCATGTTATGCTTTTTCTAACCACGACAAACACTACATATACGACGAACAGCGAACAATTAAAACCGGCAAAACATAGCTTTGCCACAGCATGAAAATAGCAGGAACTACCCTCCAAATAATACAATACATAACCATACAGAAATATGTACACTACTGCTCAAAATAATAGGCGCAACACAATTTTAAAATTTTTGACAATTTTCTTTATTATTTTTTTTTTTTAAATTAATATTGTAGAAATATAACTCATACTATAACATCATATCAACTCATACATAACGTTACGCTTTTAACTCAAAAGCTTAACTTTTATATTAAAAAATTTAGAAAAATTCCACAAAGTTTCATTAAAATTTTAAAACTTTCTGAAATTTTCGAAACTTTTCTGGCATGCAGCACACAGTACAACAAAATCCATATAACACAAAAGTAACAATTTTATTTAAACAAAATTTGAAAACCTGAAAATAATATCGAGAATATTAAAAAAAAAGAAGCAGGCTGTGTCAGAGACACGGCCATTAAGTTTAACGTAGAATACGCCATCCGATAAGACAGAAAACATATGTTACAATAAATGATAAATAATACAAGCAAATGAATTTCTTTATTTGATAGTTACTTTGGATGATATACATAAGCTTATGATAGGAAAAATAGGATAAAAATGTTTTTAAATTATCAATTAAATTTCTCGCAAAAACGAAGTCAATGGCTGTTATCAATAGTAAAGATAAATGATAAATAACATACGCGAATCAATTTTATTATTTTTTTTGCAGTGCTTGGCAGCATTTTCTCTTCTTTTACTCTACTTTAACTTGCCCGCCTAAAATTATGCAATACATTTAAATCGCCCAACAGCAAACACTCAACCAAACACCACACACATATTTGTGTGCATGTGTTTATACAATTTCCATTTGAGAAATTTAAATATTAGGAAGATATCAACCAACATGAAATGCATGTCAAACGAAAGCTAACATCTTCATTTGACTACAAAAAAAAAAAAAAAAAAAATTAATCGAGCCGTTTCCTTATAATTAAAGAAATAGAGATTACAACAATAAAAACCTGACATTGGTGCCCATACCGTAAGGTAAGACGTATTCTACGCCAAAAATAATTTTGACCCATTACAGTCCTTACAGAGTTTTAGCAGAATTCGATAGTTTCATTAAAATTGCAAAATAATCAGAATTTTTTTTGGTTTTAGAAATTACAAAATTTTCAAAATTTTTATAGTCTATTAAATTTTATGTAACGGCATGCAATTTTGAAATTGCCGAAAATTTCCGTTGATTTTTTTATAATCTCTGGCTTTTGCTCACCCCATTTTCTTACATAACTTGATACTAAAATTTAATGGGATACACCAGTGGATGCTGAGAATTTTCCAAAAAATTCCGATTAAAAAGATTCAAATTTTAATCAGTATTTGTGGAATTTTTTCGACATTTTTTCGCGGCATTCAGTTTTATAGCCCATTAAATTTTGTGTAACGGCGTGCAAGTTTGAAGCGGCGGTAAATTTACGTTGATTTTTTATAACGTTTTGTTTTTTTTTTTGGTCATCGTATTTTCTTCCATAATTTTGTACCAAAATTAATTGTGCTAGACAAGGAAAATCTGAGATTTTTTTTTAAATTCCGATTTTCTACAATTTTTTATTTGCTTAGCGTAATTTTCCATAATTTTGAATCAAGGATTTTTCGAATTTTCGCATTTTTTTTTAATTTTATAATATTTTGCATTGTATAATGAACACTAACTAAAATTAAATTTGTTTAACTAATTGGAAAATTCAGTCTTTCATGTGCCCGTTAATAAAAAATTTAACAAAATGTAGCTACTATTTTGAGTAGTAGTGTATCTCTTGCTTCAGTCTCATGCTGCTGAATTTTGATTTTTATTTTTTTTAAATTTTTTTTTTTAATTTCGTAGTTTTGCTGTTGTTCGCTTTCTTGTTGCGCAGACTCGGCTGTCGCGCTCGAAGGCAGTTGTAGTTCTTGCTGTTGATTTTTTTTGGTTCTCCTCAACAACTGTCTTCGTTGTTTATTCTACGTGCGTTGCTTCTTTTTCATGTGTGTGTTTGTGAGTGTTTCTGTGTTGCTTACTGAAGGCACTTCTTATTCCTTTTGGCTATTCCTGCTACTTGGCTTTATACGCGTATACTGAGTGATCGTTGTTTTTTTTTCTTTTGAGTTTTCTCTACTTCATTTCGACTACGTTTCGTTCTCGTGTCGCATAAATTTTTGGCTACAATGAAAACTGGTTTCGATTTTCGGCGAATGAGACATGTGTTCTTTCAGGAGCAAGCTGTTGCTGGTTTACTTTTCATTCCATTGTTTTTAAGTTTTTTTGTTGTGCAGATATGGAATTTATGTTTGTATTTCTGTTTTTCACTTGGCTGAAGTCCTAGAGGGAAGTAAAACTCCCCTATATACATACATACATATAAAGCACAAATACTTAGATAGAAAATAGATCTACCATGTAATTGGTAAACCATAAAATCAGTTTAAGCCTCCCAAAAATAGCCTACGTCTCTTCGTCGATTATAGGGCAGGCGAAGAATAATTCGAGACTTTGGAACTTCCTTACACTTAGTAAATCCAAATATTTTAAACAAAATCTGCTACTATTTTTTCGATGCCCTTGAAAATAAACAGAATTTCTTTACTTATTTTGCTACGTGCTAATTCAGATACCAATGTGCATTTTTTTAACATCCATGAAGATGAAAAGATATCATAATTTTGGTCCGTTGTTTGTAAGTATGAGAAGAGAAAGAGATCGACCCTGCCCAATTACATATACACTGCCACCCGGGCGGCTACCAAATCACTGCGCAACATTTCGCTGGCATCAAGAGTAGCTGCGGAATGCCGCCGATCTCTTAGCGGACATGCCTGAGACATTTCCAATACAGGAGGTGTAGACTAGATATCACCTGCTCTGCCGCTACAAGGAGAGCTAAAGCACTGGTTGGTTTTTATCTTTAATGAGCTTGACGACCTCAAGTCAATCGAAATTATGGCTTTGACGAAGTTTCTTAAAACTACGTAGTGCTTTAAGGGAAGCAAAGGTCACTTACCAGCCGCACTGCGATATCACAAATGGCCACGATCCTAAGTGAGTCACACTAGCGACTGCCCCCTAACTTAAACTACCATGCATAGAAAGTTTCACATACAACTGAGTGAGATTTGAGCATATAACTAATACACTAAAGCAGCTAAAAATATGAAAAACTGGGACTACTTTCATTTACTTTGCTATGAAAATTGTCAAGATCGGCCGACTATGACGCTATAGCTGTCATAGCCCCAATTGTTCGGATTTGAGGTTTTTTTTCCACAACTCCTTCATTTAGCAAATCTATACTACAATAAAACTGTAAAAACATCGTCGGTACATTAAAAACTTCTGTTAAAAAAATTACCGCAGGTGGTTTCCGAAATTTCCGAAACTACTGAATGGATTCTCATGTGCTTTAACTGGTAGTGGACTAGATAGTAACCTCGTATATTCGTCGAATAATTTTTTTTGTAAGAAGTTTTTCATGCCATAAATTCACTTGGGGGTTTGCCATTGCCGGCCGAGGTGCGACCGCTATGAGAAAAAACTTGTTCTATATAATTTTTGATGTTGCTTGTCCCGGCCTGGATTTGAACCTGGGACCGACCGAATGAAGCGCGCACACGCCACAACCTCGGCTACGGCGGCCGTCTTGTTTCTTCTTAGTTTTATTAAAAAGCTAAAATTAACTCCACTAAGCAGTTTCTTGTATTCTGCTTCCTTTCAACTTTCATTCAATCGCCACATACTTAGTCGTCTTCTGCTTTCCAGCAATACAGAAAGCATACAAAGTAATACTAGTACGCTCCCAGCTTCCTCTGTTGATTTGAGCCAAATTTTTTTGGTTCGATCTTGCTAGCCGTTGGCATAAAACAAACGCTCTGTGCTGGTTAGCTGGCTGATAGCGTTGGTTTGTTCAATCTATTTAGCTTGCTGCACATCATCTGTCGGTAAGTTCGTTAGTTCTTCGTTGCTTCACTGATTCCTTTATTTCTCCCTGCGCCTTTCAATGCACTCTCTCTTTCTATTCACCACTCGTTTGTTTCGTACGACATAGAATTTTATTTTCCAAAGGTTTTATTTTTATTTTTACTTTTAAGCTCTTCGGTTAATTTCTGGCTGATCTTCACTCAGCTGTTAAGGAGCTGAGGTTATTCGAATTCATAGTCTCATCTATCATTCGTATGCCGCTTTTGTTAGGTGATTCTCAAACTCATTCACCACCACCATTCCTCCTTCCAACCACATTTGTGTCTCGTTGCTTCGTCACATTTTCTGTTGCTTTTGTTGCTCACCTTTTGCTGAGATCGGTTAACAACAAATTCAGCTCAGGTAACAAATTTTCGTTCAATTTCGGAGTTCTGCTGCTTTGCAGTTGAATTGTATTTATATGTAGCTACAGTTGTATGTATACAGTTTGTTGTTTCAAATGAGTTTCTTCATTTAACTGCTTTCAGTATTGTTGTTTTAACGTATCCACATGCACATTAGGATGTATGCATGTGTGCATGTGTGCATGTGTGCATGTGTCTTCCCTCTTGGCGATCCTGCCATTGTCTGCCACAACTATACTGCACGACAATGTGTTCGTCATTTACTTTGGCTTTGTATCTTTGGTTTCTTCGAAATATTTCTTGGCGTTTTAACAATAAAGAAAAAGCAAAACAACATACACAGAAATACTCGTACACTACACTACAACAGCTGCAGCTGCAATAACACCAACAACGTTAGCATACGTAGACGTAGCGATCTTTGTAATTACCACGGTTGCAGGAAGATTGTAGAAATCCCAAAAGTCCATATATTCAACAACAACAGTCGCTAGCAATGCGAGTAGCAACAAAGAAAAACAATGAAATCTCATAGTCGTAATACTAAATAACAATGATTCACAGTTCTCTCTTTTAATTTCAACACATCGTTCCCCACCACCCGCTCTACAAACTCTGGATCCAATAATGTGTTTTATGCATTCTTTCGCACATTTTATGAGTTTTTTAGATTGTTTTTTTGTTATTGTCTTTTTTGGTTTTATTGTTGTCTTAATTTAAAAGCAATAAAATCAAGTTCAGTTTAGGGCGGAAATTGTAAATCGAAATTTTAGTAAAGCCTGAGATAAATTTCAATGGTCTTGCATAGTTTGTTTAGTCATATTGTAGTTGTAAGTCTTGAGATGTTTTTGCGACGCGCAGTAGCTGTTAATTCATAACTTCTAAGTATATCAATTTTTGTATCTATAAGACAAAGCCCAGTTAGGAAGGAGTACATCGTCCCTTTGAAGTCTCCACATATTTCAAAGTTCTTTAAGAGCTTCTTAGTTAGCAGGCAGATAAAATGAAACTAGACAGTTCGATAATTTGATGCAGGTATATGATGGAGTCCTTTGTAGGAGATTCACACTACTCCTTAGTGTAGGAGTAGCAGCGCTCTGGAGCTCTTTTCTATTCAAATGTGCATTAGTTGTAAGCCGAAAGGCAAACGGATATGATGTATAGAACTTTTCTTCGAGGCATTTCCGAGGGCATTCGCTTAAAGCTGAATTATTTAGCAGATAAAATTAAGCAAACTCTCAGCTTGTGATATTGACGGCATTCCAACGTCACTAGGAACATTGTAAGGCCCTTATAATGACATCTAAAACCAGCTCAGCTTCTCTGCCCCATTTGCGAGGACTCTGTGTTACAGAAAGCACAAGGCGAAATGTATTGGAATCACAGTATTCTAGGGTGCTTTTCTATTCAAATATTTATTTATTTATAACAAAAGCTGCTACTTCCTAGAGAAACAAGTGTTTCCTTCAGTGACAGCCCGAAAAAAATTACTGCCCTAACATAAATGATCTATAGAACTTCCTTGTTATATAATGTAGCGAATTCGCGAATTTAAAGCCAAGTCATTTAGCAGACAGAATGAAGTGAGGGCTAAGCTCTAGAAATTAAAGGCATTCTAAGCCCCTTAGAATAGCCTCTCCTCTGTCCGACTGAAATTTTAATTATTCTGTATTAGAAAGAGCTTGAGGTAAATTGTATTCGACTCGATCGTATCACAGATCACAGCCGGGTCCAAATTTGATGAGAACAAAGTTAGAATGCAAGCTCTAATACAACTCTAATTGATATCATATCTTGGTTACTGGAGTTCAACCGTCTACCGAGAAGGCGTACCCACGACAGTTGGTTCTGGGATACCGGAACGACCGGGCTTTATATCCGGCCAAGGACTGTCACTTCAGCCGCATTCCCCAAAAATTTATGGGGAATGTTTTATGCTGTCACAACAACAACAACAAGGCAATACATTTTAATGTATTTGGCTACCATTTCTTTGAAAACTCGCATCATCTCTTGACCTCAGTCTGCTGTCGCTGTATCACAAAATATGATACAATATATGAAATTTTCTCAGATCTAGATATCTAATCGACATATCTGCTTGGGGCATTGCAAACTCACTCTTCGCGAGGATCCCAAGCGCGTAGTAGTAAAAGCTAAAAACTCATTAGAAGGAAAACAGCTACAAACTAAAAAGTTCCCCATAAAATCAAGCCTAATGATCGCTAACCGCATTGGCTCGCATCGAAAACATATCAGCCAATAACCTAATAAACTATGTAAATCCTTGCTTGATTGATTTGAGGACTGTAAGGTAGAAGGACGATAGTAAAACATAAGATAAAACAGTATTGACTTGTAGATTGTTGGAAACTGAATTAAGTAGGGGCTTAAAGAAGTTCAATTGAAATTTACAAAGAGCTGTGTTGCGATGCTCAGAAGAGATTTTTATCTTAAGTTCACTATTTTGCGAGGTGCGTCGCTTTTTTTCGTTATCAATAATTTTCGGAAGTGTACTTAATGTGTTCGAATGCGGCATCTGTATCAAATTTAGAAGATTGTGATGAAATAATTTCAGCTATATAGATATTTAATCTAAATTTTGCAATCCGGTTTCAACTTTTCGCAGCACCAATAGTTCTTAGGCCAAGGGGAATAATGCATGGGACGAGTTTCGTTGGGATATCTATGAATGAAAATATGAAGCGATTTCTAGCTTAATCAATCTCTCTTTTCATTCTAAGCCTTTTTCAATGCAGATATATCTATTTCCATATCTATGTACATCGATTCCGCTATAACTTTTATAAAAGTAAAAAGACTAGTACAATGACCTTTTTTTATTTTGGAGACACCAAGTCTATAAAAACCCGTAACAATTTCAATTTCAAAAATAGAATTTTATACACAAAAGAGATAAACAAATTAAAAAACTTGTTAATAAAAGATACTATTAAAAATATAAGCTAAAATAGAAATCAATGAGAAATTTAAAAATAAAATAAAAAATACCTTAAGCCATTCGAAAAAACTTCAAGCAAAATTCGCAATGCCATGTCCCAAATCACGCACACAAAAGCTTATACAAAAGTTTTTTACGGCACACGTGTTTCGAAAGAATCACTTATTTTATATCACTGCGCCCCTCAGCAACCACACCAGTTCAACTTCGCTCAACACCCAACAACTGTTAGTGAGTGCCGACACAGCTCAAAAGCCTTTCTCAGACCCAAATTCAAATGCAGCTGTGCTAAAAAACGTTGATCAGATTTGTGGTGAATTCGAAGGAGCGAACACCCAACAAGCTCAGTTACAAAAAACAACAAAAAGATTGAGAAAAGCTACATACGATAATCATCATACAACTAACAACAACAACAAAAATAATTACCTACTTATAAATGATATGATAATAGACAAATTCATTAGAAGCGTAGCTAAGAAGTTGTACTCACGCAGCGGGACAGCTAGAAAGACGCAGCTGCCTCAAATAAAATTCAAAGTGTAGAAAGTGATATGCGAACAAAGAGGGGAGGTATGGGCGGAGAGCAGAGAAGTGACGTGTGTAAGAAAAGTAGGAAGAGTTTGTTAAAAAGCAAAACAGCAAAGCAAACAATATAAAAGTAAACAAATTGTATAAACTGTATTTGCTGCTACCAAAACTCCGCTTGAATGTTGCTCTGTTAATTTTACATTGAAATTCTTAAAGTTTTTTATTGTTTTTCTATTTTATTTTTTTTTCTTACATACTCTCTTAATTTGGTTAACTGATATATCGTTGCTTTTTGGCGCAGCTGCTTGTACTGCCAATAAGTGGTATCATTAATTGCTGATGCGTTTAAGATTATAAGTTTTAAAGCAACAGAGAAGAGGGATCAGTAAAAAGAAAATAGCAGTAAAAATAAAAGCAAAAAACAAAAAACAAACGTAAAAAAAAATAAAAGATTAAGCACCAAAACTGCCAGCAAAAAATACCAGAAAAGATTGGCAATTTTGTGGTTTACAAATAAATAAAAAAAAATGCATACATCTTAGGTTCTGCTAGTTTGAAATAAATTTTATAATTTTTATGTTCACAATATTTTTGGCGTTCGTTCATTCAACCGCAAACTTCAGCATATTTTGTACATACATAGTAGACGTAGTATGCCAATAAAATATCTGTATAAAATTCAAATACAGCAATAAAATTTGTGCTCACAAAAACACAAAAAAAAAACACGAAAGCAGAAACAAAAACAACAACCGGCAGTCACAAATCAAAATCAGCATCTAATAAACAAAATTTGCCACAATCGCTTGAATTTAATATGAAATTGACTGTCGCTAGATTACACACTATATGTGGCACAGTGTGCTGAGCAGCACAAATTTAACTTAAATTATTATTTTCACCATTTATTGTTATTTATTTAAATTTTTCAAAATTTATTTTAATGTGTTAAGCTTATTTTTAACTTACTGAACATTTTCGCCCAACTTTATTTTTTAACGCGAATTAACTTTGTATTTCTTGTGAACTGTCGCCATCAAATATATATTTAATTTTTAACATGAGAAACAAACATTTTTGAGAGGAATTAGATTGAAGATTAATTTTTAGATTAATTTAAAAATTTCTTAAAACACTAAATTTCAAAAACTACAAAAATTTTAGAACAATAGTTTTTAGCAAAAGTAATATTCTATTTTTTTTTAGTTTTATTTAAAAATATATTTAATATATGAACATCGATGTATATTTTTAAAACACCATTTTGAATTTAATTTTTTTACAGTTAATTTCATATTTTATAAGGATTTTTTTTACCTAGTTAATTTTTCAAAACTATTCTTTGAGGACTGAACAAGTGACATTGGTAGGCAATAATATAATAATATAATACCAAAAAATTAATGTAACATTTTATAAATGAACTAATTCACATCCACTAGTCACTTAAACTTATTTCAAAGAAATCAAATTTTCTCAAAAAACAAATTTTCGCCGTAGATAAAAAGCTGTATAAAAATATTATTGAGGAAAAATTGCTTAAAAAAGTTATTTTAAAGAAACTTAAAATAGTCCAGCATATTCGATTTCAGAATAAACCGGGTTTTCCACAAAAAAAAAATTAAAATAATAAAAATGAAACCAAGAGTTAATAATTTAAAAATACTTGTTATATAAAAAAAAACACAGTTCTGAAGAAAAACAAATTTAAACCTTTGCACAAAAAATATAATTTTTCCAAAAAAAATTTAAATATATGTATCTGCATTCTAAGTCTTTAAAACACAAAGCTACATAAAAATAAAACTATTTATTTGAAAAAATGTTTCTTGAAAAAAAATATTTCTAAAAAGTTCAAAATACCGCTTTCAGACTAAGGATAGACAACAATTTTCAAAGAAAAAATCAAAAACAAGTATTACATATACTATTTAAAAAAATTTGATAAAAAAGATGTCTTGATAATTATTTTTTCGAAAAAAATATATATTTGGCTCGACTAAACCATCCACACCACTGTTTCAGCATCTTGACTATTAAAAAATTCACACGCTTGCGGCTATATTTACGTAAGAGTGTGTGTGGTGGATTCGTCGCCGCTGCGCCGCTTCGTAGAAGAGGGAGGTGGTGCCCAGCCCGTTTGGCGGCAGCATCTATGATTGCCGGCTGTCTCAATAAAACCAAGCGCTGTATAGTATACATATGTTGTTATTGTGTTTGTTGTTATGTTCCTTTCCTTAGCGCAACTGCCAACGTTGCTACGCCGATTAAAAGTAAATTTTTTTTTTGTATTACCGTCTTTGTTGTTACTAAAATAATCACAGCAGCGCGCATGCGCCCCTTCAACGCGGCCGCTAAGCCACTCAACGAAGGTTTTGAGACGGTAATAAAAAAAACAACAACGAAAAATTAAGTTAAATGATAGAAGAAAAAAAGTAACAAAAATTATGGTCCAAAAAAATGAATTCCAAATATCTACTTGGGTGTACGACTGTATGTGTTGGTTTTTGCGTGTGATCAGATTGTGTTGCACGTATTTATGTGAGTATGTGTGCGGGTGTGTGTGTAAAGATGCTACACTAGCGCTGTGGCTGTGGAAGCTATAAATTTATTGTCGTTCGCCGTTCAAGTTGAACTGAGCTGAGCTGAGCACAGCTGAGATGCCGTGAATCTTTTTAGCTGTGTAGCCTAACTCCAATGCGACTTTGCTGGAGATTTAAAAAAAAATAATAAACACCAAAAATGTTAGAAATCAGTATGGACCTTACGATGGGCTTAAACGAAAATACCGGCATATAAATTCATAGATATAGCTACATATCTAGCGCGCACAGCCAATAAAGTTACTCCTATCTCTAATCTAAAAGGGGATGACACACATTCCCAATTGATGCCGCTGTTAAGTCGTCGTGTATCCCTTTTGAGGGCATATTGCTTTTGTTGTTGTTGCTGTGCTGTCTTTTTTACTTCGAATTCAGCTCTTGACGTAAAATAGACAAAAGATACAAAGTTATATGAAATCTAAACCACCAACGAAAATTATGGACGACAGCAAGGAGTTTGAAAGGTGAAAAAGAAGTGCAGAAGAGTAGAATTAAAAATAAAAATAATGAACAAAAAAAATTAAAATTAAAAGAAAAAACAAAACAAAATAGAACAACGACACCCCATAAAAGATGACCAAAGTAGCGATGTTTGCCAAGCTAATAATTTTTACCAACAACAAGCGCACATAAATTTAAATTTACAAAGAAACGAGTGCACACATTTGTACTCACACACATGCGTAAATTATAACCACATATGTATGTATGTAATGTATGTAGATATTTAAGTATTTATGCTTGTAGCATTGTGTGCTATAATCCCGCTCAGCTGGCGTACAATCAGCCGTTTAATTGGATTAACGATTTATTTCCATATCTATGTCATTTAAATAATAACCATTTTGGCGGCTTCATTGAATTACAATTTTCAGCTAATATTTTTCTTTTATTTCATTTAATTTCTGTGGGATCTTTCATAAATCTATTATTTTGTTTGAATTCTTACTGTTCTTCCCTTAATTCGCCACCGCCGCAACGCTGTTAATATTTTAATTAAATTTTCCGTATAATTTAATTTTATAAAATTTGTTTCCTTTGATTGTTGTGAGACTTCATATATATCGAATATGGATATATGTAGTTTGAGATATTTTCAAAATCCACAATCTATTTTCTTATACCTTTTCTCAGCTCTTGCCTCGTTAACCAGAGTCGACCTAAGCCACTTTAAATGAAAGTACTTCAGAGAACTCTTATCAGATGACGATATTGCTCTCAATACTATATTTTTTATTCGATTGACTGTTGACATTATTGCACCAATTCACCATGTCCTGCTTAGTTGGGTAAATCTATAGGCGCTGATGTCGAGATCGACTAATGGCAGGGTCACGAATGTAGTCTATTAAGGCGGTAAAAAAAACTGGTTTGGTTTTTGCAGGGAATTTTTATATGTTTTTGTCATCCAGGCTTAAGTGGAGTTCTCGAACGACCTTCTCAACGGATCGAACTATAAAGAAAGTGGGGCTCTGGCGACATCAGAAGGCATTCTGCCGTAGTGCTAAATGTGACATTTTGCAGGTCTGCAGCAACATTCCCTGCTTCATAGTAACTGCCACTTACTTGGGGGGATGTAGCGGGCACAAGCTCATAGAAATATCGGACAATGTTTACAGGTAACAGGCTCTTTTCCATAGTTTTTGAGCGTCCAAGTATCTTAGGCTAAGTTAGGTCGATGTGGGATTTCGCATCACAAATGCTTCGAAGATGCAAACTTAGACTACGAAAGATGGAACTCTTATACAAAACTTTTTTATCTTCCTCTAAAAATTAAACATGTGTGATTTTAGTATAAAGCAGAAAACTAGGAGGACACTAACTCTGTCAAGCATTCGAAGTAGTATTTTCCGAAGACTTGGTGGCGCGTTGTTGCTCGAGCAAGTATCTTGCTTCGCCTAATGGGTTCGAATAGTTGCTGGGGAGAAATTTGTGGCACCTTTGGTCAATTATCTTGTATTTTGTAAAAAAAAATGTGTTTAGCTTTGTCCAAAAGACCACCAAATGTATGCTTGAGTTTTATACTTCAGTGTAGCTAATTTCAGCTTGACCTACAAATTACCTTCTTCCAGTTTGCTGTTATTATTATAAGACCACAGTGAAGTGAGCCTTTTGATATGGTATTCTGGTAAATGCCTATACAGATAGATTTTTGTCGACAAGACAATCTGATCAGATACCTTAAAGGTGGAGAGTATTGAACACTAGCTCAGACAATGTAATTCTCTATGCTTTACCGAATACTCGGGCCTACATTCAGCGCGTCTATTTAATCAACTTTCTGCGCTTGCTTCGTAAACTACAATGGGAAGAGAAATTAATCGATATCTCTCATTTCAACGGCATCATTACATCACTTGGGATGCGAAAGCATGCCATTCCAACCCACTTAATTATTTCTCGGATAGAACTACTGGACATTAAATACCTATTGAGTGACTCCTATTCATCGGCGCCACAAAATTGTGAGGCACTATTTTCTTTTACTAAATTTAAACGTACTTCTTGAAAAATGGCCGATATTTATTTTCCTTAATATATTATTTAAATAAATATAATATCAATGAATTTTTAAAGACAACGGATATATTTTCCTTGACATTTTATTTTATACTTCCCTAACTTCAATCTCCACACATTTCTATCTATTTTTTTCTTTTTATTTCATTTATTTTTGGTATCTGCTTAAACTTTTTACTCCGTTTCGCCGCTACTGTAATAAATAAATTACAATACTTCTAATTAGATTTAAAAAATTTTACTCACCTCGGTTGTTGGCTACTTACGTCTAATTATTATACCAAATCATTTAATTTTTCACAAATTCAACCACCATTTAAACTTACACTACATTCGCACTTGCGTGCTGCCTTCAAATTTTAATTATCTCTCAGCTTTTTTGGAAATTATCCTTTCGGGCGCATTAGAAATCTTCACTTTGATCATTTGACGCTTTTTCTGTCGACTTCAAAAGACTCAATTGAGCTCAAATTTTCGTGCTATGTATCTATTTCCACGAAAGAGTACAATTAGCGTATTCACGTTATATTCATCCATGTGTAAATATGTATGTGTGTATGTGTATCGGAGTGTGTAGTGTGTTCGTGCCTTGAGAGATCGCGTGCAAATCTTCGCTTCTTGAATTTATATACCATAATTGCTTTAGTATCGGTACGAAACAAATTATTTTAATAGCATTTCGATTTCTGAAGAAATTATGTATGTAGATTTGACAGAAACTGTTGGCATTTTGAATTTAATGAAAATCATAAAATTCCAGCATGAAATTGGCTGATTACTGATAATAAAGGTTAGGATAAAGAAAGTTGAATTTATTTTATATTCTGCTGTATGCCGGCATTTCGGAACAAATATTTATGGTATTCAAACTCTTGAGAGGTCTTTGATTTCAGTAATTTATTGGGTTTCAGAAATTTTCTTAATTTATTGAAGAATTCCTTGTACAAGCTTTGTATCTATAGAATATGGTAAAAAAGGCATGAAAACTGAGCGAACTCTCAACTATTTTTAAAAGATTTTAATATTCAGTAAACTTCTTTCCAACTCAAAAGAGAGTGAGTACCTTCTGCTACCTGTGGTCTGTTCATGGACAGTTGAGCAGTTAGTTTGTTCAGCGAGCGGTGGACGCGAACCCTGGAATGCAAGATTGTGGAGACCTAACCACCAGCCGACCGAGTGAGCTTCTAAGGCTCTCCAACGCTAAACTCTCGCTACTGGTTGGAGTTATGGGCGGGTATTGTTCGAATCCATGCAATTTAATTTCTTAGCTTCATTAGGAATTATAAAGTCTAAAGAGACTTCAACTTGTCATTTTTTATTGTTGAAAATAAGAAACCGATAAGAAAAAATTAATTTATGTTGCAACATCTGAGTGTCGATACTATTGCCACGCCTACATTAAAAAAAATGAACCGAAGAAAGATTTTCTTCACTTTGATAGCGTAATTTGTTCTTCAATTTCCAATATTTTCTGCCGATGAGTAAAGATTTCTTCAAAATTTACAAAAACAAACTACATAAAATGAAATCTGGTTTCTACAAAAGTAGTAAATATTTTTTTCTTTTGGCGTAGAATACGTCTTACCTTACGGTATGGACACCAATGTCAGGTTTTTATTGTTGTAATCTCTATTTCTTTAATTATAAGGAAACGGCTCGATTAATTTTTTTTTTTTTTTTTTTTTGTAGTCAAATGAAGATGTCAAATGTCGTTTGACATACATTTCATGTTGGTTGATATCTTCCTAATATTTAAATTTCTCAAATGAAAATTGTATAAACACATGCACACAAACATGTGTGTGGTGTTTGGTTGAGTGTTTGCTGTTGGGCGATTTAAATGTACTCGTGCAGCCCTTTCTTTGTATTGCATAATTTTAGGCGGGCAAGTTAAAGTAGAGTAAAAGAAGAGAAAATGCTGCCAAGCACTGCAAAAAAAATAATAAAATGGATTCGCGTATGTTATTTATCATTTATCTTTACTATTGATAACAGCCATTGACTTCTATTTTGCGAGAAATTGAATTGATAATTTAAAAACATTTTTATCCTATTTTTCTTATCATAAGCTTATGTATATCATCCAAAGTAACTATCAAATAAAGAAATTCATTTGCTTGTATTATTTATCATTTATTGTTACATATGTTTTCTGTCTTATCGGATGGCGTATTCTACGTTAAACTTAATGGCCGTGTCTCTGACACAGCCTGCTTCTTTTTTTTACTCTACCGTTTTTCCGACAGGGTGAAAAGTTGATGTATATTGGAGCGATTTTCCGATAAGGGATGACGTCAAGTTTGATTTGGAGCCAACCCGGCTTCGGCTTTGTACCATCTTAGCGTAATTTTTAGTAAATATTTCTTTAACGCCAATTTATTCCTATGATGAATTAAATGATTTCGTACTATGTCACAGGAGACCAAAAAGAGTTTTGAGGAATTTTCTATAACTGTTGTTCTTTCTCTCATTCTGTAACCACCTCCCTATTTTATTCTCCACAATCGTGTGAACTAGTAACTCCTTCAAATGACACCAGCTGCCTTCATTTCTAAAGGACCAACCAATCGCTTGATAAATGTATTGAATTTGCAACTGGAAAGCAGGGGACAATTATTTATATATGTATATGTATGTGTGTACATACTTGAAACGTTTCTCGTATACACACACACACACACACACTTCCACCCTCATTTTCTTCTGCTCAGCGCGCCAAGGAAATGCCAGCCGATCGCAAACTTCGATAAGTTAAATAACGCATTTAGACCGCATTCAAGGGCTACCGTTTTTGTTGTTTTTTTTTATTACTACTTACTTTTTTCTTTTCTTAGCGCATTTTGCTTTTTTGTTTGTTCACCGAAACCTGAGAGAAAAATGTGCAGTAATTTGAAATTCCATAGAAGGCGAAGCAAAAAAGGAAATATCTAAAAGCAATATGAAAAGACAATAACATATACATACATACACAGAGTAGATGGTTATTTGGAACGAAATCCTGCACGATCGGAATGTGTACCGCTCGATAACAGTAATTTTCAATTAATGTGCAAACAAAAGTAAGCAAACCTGTACGCAAACAAACCCAATACATCGGAAAAAAGGTGTACAAATACAGACACAAATGTAATACGTTTTGAGGAAGTAATATACGCGGAGATATAGTGCGATTTTTATTGCTATTTGCTGATTGTAAATATTTGTGTTTCGGCCGAGAGGTACTCTTAAATAAATATTTGATGAGATCAGGAAAAGAATATCACAAATACGCACGTACACACATACTAACAGACTGACAAGATACTCCTTGTCAAATAAACTTAGCGGCTCTGGCAAGTAAAAAGGTCGAGCTCAAAGCAAAAATCAAAAATTTGTTCGAAACAGAGATAAATTAAAGCATGAGCGCTAACTCATAAAAAGTAGCATTGAATGAATGTAATAAACAAGCGAAAAAAACTCGAGAAGTTTCCACAAAATAACAACAAAAACTAGCACGCAAAACAAAAAATAAAGCGAAAGACAATGAAGTGATCTGGAGTAATGGACCAAAGATTCTTCCCTTAAAAGGTGAACCTCTGAGTGCGCTTTATAAAGCACGAAAAGAGTCGAGAATGCTGACTGAGTTTAGATCGGGTAAATAATCAAAAAAGTACTTATCGAATAATAGGTTACGTGTCCTAACCAGAGCGGAACAGTGACAGCGATAACGTTCAATGATCTCCACCTTCGGCCAGCGAAAGCTGAGGCTAAGTGCGAGTTGTTTTGATAGCCATCGGGTCCGGGACTGGATATCGTATGTGGCATCTACCCATTCATTCCGCTTTGGAATTTGGATGGGTATTTGTTCTTCAGGCCCAGTATAGTAGGATAATCTAGTTTTCGTAGATTAATCGGCGAAGTTTTCAGGAACTTTTCGTGCCCGTATTTGAGTTCTTTTCACGGCTTGGTCGCATTCAGCCTTGCAGCACTTAAGCCAGCCAGAAAATTGATCCACCGATTGATGGTTTAAAATTAATTTCATAGATTTGGTAGATGTAGAGGGTAGTGATCTCGTGAAAAGCACAGAAGCCGTCTTCTCTATCCGTTCCAGCTTGGCTCTAGACAAAGTCTTGGGTAGCGCAGGCCACCAAAACAAAATGGGTCATCTTTGCTATGTACATCCCGTGTTCTTTATGTGACTTTATTCCCCATTTTTTGCTTACAGCCGTCTTACTGGGCGGTAATCATCTTCCTTCTTCGATCTTTTGCATTTAGTCGAGTTTCCTGTATAGAATAACTCCAAGGTTCTCGACCTCGGTTTAAAGAGTGAGTTCACCTATTTTATGAGGTTAGTTTGAAAGAAAAGATTTATATACCCTTGTGAAGAGTATCATTTCGGCCTTTGTAGGATTAAGGTATTAAATTAACAAGGGCCAACTTCTTAGGTTAGGTGAGGTTCGCGTTCAAAACAATGTAATGATCTGGTAGCCTAAATTTCGAGTCCCATTCTACCTTTGTAACTTCAATGACCGTTTTCTTATATATCGTATCGACAGTTTTAAACCCTATCGGTAAGTGCAGAGTAAAAAATATCGATATTTCTATTTTTTGGCATATCGCTATATATTTCGATATATCGACATTTTGGCCTCAAGACGCAACTACCTAAAGTATTGCCAAAATATTCGCTATTGAAACGAGAATACATATTTTGAAGGGATATTACGCACAGTTATGTTAAAAACGAATGCAATTGTGTTCATAAATCTCTTAAAAATACCGATATTTGGAGTCCTTTTTCGGTACCGACTGCCATCTACGCTCTTTTATACTTAGTTCTGTTTGACAAATTTTTTGACCTATAGACCCTGAACGACATCGTCTCACTTCCAATGCTTTTATAATCCTACTCACAGATTCCTAAACGCAATACGAGAAGTAGTTCGATTTAGCTGTAAGTTAAATAAATAATATTTAAATACAAATTCTATGTTTTCTTCTTTTTCTAAGCAACTGTAATCATTTTAATTGCTCCTCACTTTTCAAGTGATTTTCTTTGTCACTTGTCCGCCTTTTGTGTGCGCACTCATCTTGAGGCCATAATTTGTCAGAAGTCACCAAAAGAAGAAGTAATAAAAAGGAACACCAGCTGAGCGGGCTCAATATCCTTAATAAAGTTTCCTTTTTACTCTATACATAAATGCACGCTGGCACACGCGCCATTCATTTGCAAATCAGCTAAAAAGGTCACGGGCTACTTGGACAAAACAAAAAAAAAGGTCGAAAAAAGGGCCGTCAGCTAAGATGCCACGAAAATTTCCAGAAACCAAAGAAATTGACACACATATCCTTCAATTATTTGAAACTTTTTGCCTTGCCTGCTACAATCTTGCTGTGCTGCTTTGCAGCCTATACCTTGCTCTTTCTATGTGTCGCACTCGCTATGTGGAAACTTCCTTCAAATTGGTATGCACAGATATGCTATACTCGTAGCATAATTTAGACGGTAGCCCATTTGTGCTCGTACCGCGCGCTCTGTCAAGCAATGCCTCAATCGCGCATTCATTCACTCAACTATTTAGTTTGCATTGCGGTAAGTGAACCCTTCAGCTGCGCGGAGATTGAGCGCGTTGCCGCTGTTTAGAAACAGAAAAAAAAACAAAAAAAATATTTATGTACCTTCCTCAATTTACCCAAAGTCGTATGACGATTTTTTCAGTGCGCACTCCCTTCTTTTTGCTTTTTGCTTTGCTAATAAAAATTAAGATTGATGTAAATTAGGCTGGCGGCTCATGCATGTCAGTCTTCGGTTAAACTTTCGATTTTTTTTCTACATCTTTTTCGTCAAGATTTTGCTTCTCGAATTTCTACATGCATATTAGATACTTTCTAGATTAGCATTTTACCCAGTTTATTTACATTTTGTTTTTCTACTACTACTTGTATCGATTTCCTCTTGCTGACAGTTCAAGTCATTGATATCCAATTATGCGCCGCACATGTCCTTTTACCTGAAAAAAAAATTTTTTTTCTTTGACTCGCGCTGCGCAACAACTTTTAATATTTGCGCGCCTACGGACGGGGGTAGCTTATTTTGCTGCCTGGAGAAAAAAATACATATGTATGCGCCTCTGCTGACTTTTGATTAATTAAAAAATATGCCTACTGCCACAATTGATTGAATTTTTATGTTAAATGTCAACACACTTGACACAGATACCAAAAATACCGCTGATTATAATTATGCTGGCTGGCTGGCATGAGAAATTCATACGAGTGCTAGTAATCGTACCCGTAATGTAGGCAAAGGAATCTTTCTACAATCGCCTCGCGCTCGGTGCCCTTTTTCACACGTTTGTAGAACGTCCTTCTTGCCTTTGTTTATCTTGAGTTTTATTCGCTTCCTTTGTGTTTGTGTGGTATGTGGTTTATATGACACATTTACTGTGCGGGGTTAATTAAACCAGTTGAACTTTCCCTTTCCCAGCGGGTCTGCTCTTCGTTGCGCCTCCTCTACCTGTCGTGAAATTTTTTAATGAACCATCAACCAGTTTGACATAGATCGCATCATTCACATTGCTCGCTCTCGCAAAGGTCACTGGCAGGGGTATAACACATTTGTTGATTAGCTAGCTGTGTATCTACCTAAATTTTAATGCATTTCAAATTAGATCTATCTACACAATTCGGCACTTTATTCTGTGTGTTTTGACCTTTTTCACAATGAAATGTCATGTATTTGATTTTCCACAGATTTTGTACTACTTATTCAGCAGGTTTTTGAAGAACTTTTGTTTATTTAAGTGCTCATTGTTGTTTTTCTACACTTGGAATCCCTTCAGTTTGACTTTGTAATTTTTTCTCACACAACACTCTCAGCCACAATCAGCTTTGGTTTTATTGATCCTTCTTTGTGCTCTTGGTTAGCCAGCAATACTTAAGCCAACTAAGTTTTAAACAAACAAAAAAAGTCAATTTTATATTAGAGGGAGAAACGTGAAGATCCAAGTGCCCGCAAGCTGTAATTTCGATTTAATGAGCTTAAAAACCTCACTTTTTTACAACCTTAGTTGGATTAGACAGCAGTCCCTAAAGGAGCTCGCTTATGCTTTCTTTTCTTTTTGTAGTACCGCGGGGGACTTATAAATTATCAATGTTCCTTGAAAGCCACTTTTTGAGTTCAATAGCTCCCGGAATTAGCGCGCATTGTTCAAAGAGTATACACAGCTTACGTACCTGGGCCGGTAAGATCTTTTCGTATAAAGTCGAAGAAATAGGTGAAAATAGAGTTCAGAAATGGATTTCATGAAAACTTTTGAAGATTGAAAGCTTCAAAGGGTGAAAGTTTTTAAAAAGGGAAAGCATTTAAAGTGCGAAAAAGCTTATTTGCTTTTAAAATCAAAGAAATAGTTTAAAAAAATTAGTTCTCTATGAAAGCTTCTTGTAAAGAGGGAAAGCTTTAAAAGATTGGAAGCTTTTTTTTAACGAGTAAAAACTTTTAAAATGCGAATACCTATCCCATAAAACTCTTACTTGCTTACTTAAAAAGTCGAAGGAAAAGTTGAAAAGTCGAGTTCACAAAGGAATTCATTGAATGCTTTAAAAAAGTGAAAGCCTTTAATCAGTGAAGGCTTTTAGAGTGAACGATATTAAAGAGAAAAAGCTGCTAAAAAGTGAAAACTTTCAGAAAGTAATTCGATAAAAACTTTTTAGAGCGAATGTTTTTAAATAGTCAAAGCTTTTAAAGCGTGAAGCTTTTTTAAAAATAATATAGGTATGTAATATATATCCGATTAAATCTTTGCTGGCTTATAAAGCCGAAAGAGTGGTTGAAAAAATGGAGCTCATAAAGGAATGCTTGAGATTTTAAGGAATAAAAGTTTAGAGTTCAAAGCTTTTAAAGACTGAATGTTTTTAAAGATTGAAAAGTCTGATTCGTCTACAAGATACAAATAGATTGTGTAGATGCTCCCAAAACGGCTTCAGCGTGTGGCTTCTCTATATCTTACGTCAAAAGTTATGTCTTGTCTGCCATCTAATATTAAAACCCTTTAAAATTCTCCGGCTTGTGTGTGCAGTTTTTCTGAGCTTTGGTAATCGTATATATTTTGAATTTCCATTACTTAATCTCGTGAATATTCTGTTCTGAAACGACCACTAACATTATTTGTGATTGTGTTTTTTGTTTTTTACAGATGAACGCGCTCAGGGCTAATGAAACGAACTACTTGGGGAAAAAGTACTACGAAAACGTTGGACTCGAAGAAATTTGCGAGAGATATGAAACTTAATTGTATACTCTCTGTGTGTGAAGAGAACACTTCGAAAAAATGTAAAGCAAGAGCTGAGTAAACGAACAATTTTATGTTATGTTTTTTGTTTCAAACAAACCTTATACGAATGAATAAAATGAGATTCCTGCATAAACGAAAAATATCAGTTGGATCGTAATGTACGATCAAAAAATAGGTATACAGAAAGGTAATAAATTTTTGAATGAAATGAAACTCTTGTACGCAGTAAATCCCCTCACTTATAGCAACACTTTTTGACCATAGATTTGTTTAATTATTGACTCAAAACAGGTATACATTTAAATTTGTTTTACACATTCAAGAAATACTCTTATATGACTCTTATACGACAGTTATATAACTTCTAAAATATGTAAAAAAAAAACAGAGATGAAAACACGTCTTAAATTGAGATCCACTGACGGTATTGAATTCTCATAAAACTCGTATATGCCCCATTTTCCACTCTAATTGATTTTGAAAAAAGCATACAGACTACAGAGAAGAAGAAGATTACAGTGGATAACAACTAGATAAATCTTTGAAGCACTCTTATACAACTCGTGTATGCTCTATAACGTATAAAACAGCGAAATTCGACAGTCGAACACAATAGCTTCGCATATGGCTTCGTAAAACTCTTAAACCTTCCAAAAGCAAAAAAACAAAACCAAAATAAAAATCGTTCACATGTTCAACGTTGCATTTAATCTTATTTAGTCTTCATGCAAAGCATAAAAAAGCTTGCACAGGACTATTCCGTACAAATAGGTGACTTTCATTGAAAAGTAAAAAAAAAAACTGATTGAACTCTTATACAGCTCTTATACGATTTGATAGATTTCGAAAAAATACAAATATAGAAAATGTAGAAAGATCTAATGCAATTCATGAAAATAAAAGCAAAAATTTTCAAGTGAACTCTTTTATTACTCTTATACGACTCAGCAATACCCATACAACGCACTAAAAATGAGGAGAATTAAGAGAACAAACATTTGGCAGGGATAACACTCCATATCTAATAAAAAAAGAAACAGGTAAATCACGAAATATCGAAGTAAAAAAAATCACTTTATAACTTTAAGAAAAATAGTAAAATTAAGCAAACACTATATATACAGATATAGAAATAAATTCAAAGTAGTTGAACCAAAAAAACAAAGTTTGGCATAAAACTTAATTAAACGAAAGTTTAGTGATTTAAACAGCACAGAACGAAAACTATTTCAATGTACTGTAAACGTAAATATGTAAATGTAATTTTTCGGCAAGTTTAAGCAAAATTTTAAAATGTAATCAGATATAAGCACAAGGATAAAGGAGAGTAGAGAGAAAAGTAAAAGTAAAGATAAAAAGAAGTTAAAAATGCATACAGTTGAGTTGAAATAAATACTTTGTTGAAAAATATTTTTTTCTTCTTTAAAACTGTAACAAATGAATGTTCTGAAATGTGGTAACAAAATTTTATAAAATAAAAAATTTATAAAAAAAAACTTTCTGCACAAATTTTTTTTTTTAAATACTAAAAAACAAACGCATACAATAAAAATTGGCAAATATCAATAATTGTGCATATCAGTGAAGAAATACAATAATAGAAAATATTTATAGAAATGCAAATGGAGCGGAGTAAATTTTTCTAAATTTTTTTTGTGAAAGTTTTGTATAAAGTAAAAATAAATACCGTCGAATAATGTGCAATATTTAAATATGTATGCATGTTTGTTCAGTTGATTTTATAATGAAAATATTTTGTTAGAAAAGTTAAAAATTAATAAGAAATTCAGTTAAAAATTAAAAAAAAAAAATCAAAAAACGAATAGCGACGAATTACCTCAAATGCAAGCCAGAGACCACAAAAATACAATACAAATGAGTAAACGTACATTAAAAATATGTGACAAAAAATATCAAGGAAATTTACAATATCACTCATCATACTCAAAATAGTAATTAGAAATAGAAATAAAAACAATAAAATTTATATATGAAAAAAAAATGAAACACTAGGTCTCAATTGTATATCAATTCATCAGAAGATTTCACTCGAAAAATTTACTCTAAATTTTAAATTTAAATTTCAATTAAGTTTTTTAGATGAGAAGCTTAAGTTTAGGCATAAAAAGAGGAAAAAAATTGCATACACTGCTGACTAGGACAGTACCGTGATCCAAACATGATTATAGTGAAAATATTATTTTTATGTTCACGCAAAATTTATTCTAAATTTAAATTTCGATTCAGTTTTTTAAACGAGAAACTTAAGTTCACAAAAAGTTACATTGCCAACTAGAGTACTCCTATGATCCAAATGATCCAAGCAGGTTCGCAGTATGTGATCTCGAAATTTTTTTCTGTTCTCGAAAATTTCCTCTAATTTTTAAATATAAATTTCAATTAAGTTTTTTAGACTTACAAATTGAGAAAAATTGCATTGCCGACTGGTGTGATCTCAACATGATATCAGTACGTGGTCTCGAAAATTATATTTGTATGCTCTCAACAATGCTCCCTAATTTTTAAATATAAGTTTCAATTTAGTTTCTTAGACGATAAACTTACCGAGTAATTCCAGGCTTAAAAAGAGAAGAAAAAAATTAGATACAAATATGTGATCTAAGATTAGTTGCGGAATATCGAAAAGGTTTAAATTCCCAATTAAATTTTTAATTTTTAAAGCTTTCACGAGATCTGCAATCTACAGATCTAACTGTTTGGTCTGAAGATCCCAAAATTATCTTTAAATTTCCATATGAACCACGAGCAGCATCATTTTCATGCCATTATTAAATACTCCGACCATGCTCCCTAGATTCCAAAATGTTCCTGAGATCACACTATGAAACAAAAATTAAAACAAAGTAATAATTGCATTTAATTTTTGAAATTTCAACGCGATCTTTATACCTCAAGCGACGAAAATATTACGGAGAATCAAAAATAGTTCTAACATCAAAACATATTCGTCAGCCTCCAGCATAACTTCGAGATATCAAAGCACCCCTGGGATCACAAAATTGTAACGAATTGTCGAGATCACAATATAATTCGCTTTTATATCTACAAGCAACCTTGTCATCACAAAACGATCAAACGATCACAGATCCCAATACAATTTAGTTATATGTTTACAAGAAAATAGAGAACTCTTCTATCGGTTTGGATATTTTTTATGTGAATATTTTATATTATTAGTAGTTGTAATAATTTGTTGAATATTTTTGTTAGATTCATAAGCAAAATAATAACGAAGTAATTAAAATGGAAATAATTAGTTTTTTAAATAATTGTTTTCTTTTGAAAAAATACCCTACAAAAATCAACAAAAGCAGTTTTTGTGATTTTTTCAAATATATCCTCAAATTACCAGCCTCCAGCTTTTCGCTGAATCTGACAGTAGCCAGACTTTCAAAAATTCTACAAAAATTCCAACGCTAAGTAAGAATAACTACAAACGGTCGTTCTACGATGGATTCGGTTATAATATTTTCGTAAATTTCAGGGAAATTTCGACTACGGCGGATTCAGGGATAGCCCCGAATAATATAGTAGACTAAATTCTTACCAAAATCGCGTCAACCATGTAATACAAAAGTCTTGATGAATTCGAAAGGAAATCATTTCCGATTCGGAAAAGCTTTTGATGTGACGTAGAGAATTCATTATAATATCAAAACAAAATATATTGTGGGTATTGAAACCTTCACATAAACAAACGAAAGCTGCCTAAATTATTTAAAACTGTTCTTTCAGTTTTGATGAAATTTTTTAAATCTTATAATTTGGATTTTTTTGCTTTTAGTAAGTCGTTGTTATTATTCAATTAAAAAATTAATTTCTTTATCTGCTAAAAGATAGCAATATACGAAATTTGATTCTTAAAACTATCGTAGCAAATTAAAAAGCAATAAATTAATAAATCACATATTGTTTTACAAAGAAGAAAATTAAAAAAGGGAGCAAAAAAAAAAACAAAAAGTAAATAGAAAACAGATGAACGGTAGCTTGAGAAATAACAAAACAAAAGTTATAAAAAAAAATTTTTTTTTGTGAAAAATTGCAAAAAAAAATTTTAATTAGTAAATATAAAGCACGAGAATGCAGTAAAATACGAATTACGAAAATAAAAATAATAAAAACATGAATACGAGGGGATTGAAGAAATAATTATAAAAAAAACACTCGGTTCAGAATCTTAAATCTCACACGATGCTAATCGCCTTTCTATAAGCCTCCGGAAAAACAATGTTTAAGAAATATTTCCTGTGTTCATAGATTTCCATGACTTTTTCATTCTCCTAATCCTAAAGTCTCGATAATTATAATTTCTCTAATATTTTCTCTAGACTCTAATAACTTTTAAAATCATTTCTGACCTAACCTCAATTCTTTGCAGACTCAATCCCTTAAAGTGTTTGCTTGAAATACTTGAAAACAAAATATGTATGCCCAAAAATGTTAATAAAAATGGAAACAAAGTACCTCAGCAACTCAAGTATTACAAAAAAAAAAACTTCTTATAAAGGCAAAAAGAAAATATTTAAAGAAAAAAATATAATAAGCAAAAAAAGCAAATATTTGTATATGGAAACACAGGATATAAAACATGGCTAAAACAAAAAATTATAAGTATAGAACACAAAATTCAAAGTCGTAAAAAAAATTATTTAAAAAGAAACGAATAAAATTAATTTTCATATAAACTACAAATGTTCAAGGAAAAAGTCATGCAACAGTGCAAGTGCACGAACAAAAAGTCAAAAATAATTGTAGTAAAAAAGTATTGTATAATTTGGAAAAAATGCATTTAATTGTAACAATATATATTCGTATTATATACAAACAAGCATATATAAAAATTTGTAGAAATTTTCTCATTTCAAAAATTTTTAAAAAATTGAATTAGCTGAAAAATTCACAGACACCCATCTATGTATGTATGTGTGCATGTAACACAAGTAATATTAAATTTTAAAATTTAGTTTAAACATATTAAAAAGAATTGTGCGCAATAATGAAAAAAATCACTAAAATTTAACTTTTAAATCCAAAACAGCATATACAAAACCTAACTTTAAAAGAAAACAAAAAACGAAGCACAAAAATATAGATTAAAAAAGCAAAAAACTGAAAGAATTTACTAAAATTTAATGTGTGAATGACAGGAAATATATAAACTTTTACAGTAAATGTAATTTTGCTATTAATTGTAATACAAAAAAAAATTAACGCAAAAAAATGAGATTAAATTGATACAAGCAAAAAAGCAGCGAACTAAATTAATTTATAAAAAATGAGCAGTTAAAAAATTAAATTTCCAAAAAACCCAAAAAAAAAAAAAATTTAACATATTTAAAGCCGAATAAAATTATAAAAATGTATATATTAAATGAAATTGTATTAATATCAATTGGAAAAATTTTAATTGGCAAAACACTTACAGCCCCAAACCCCCATCTACGACTTCCCACCCTGATTCCACTCATTTAAACGTGAAATAAAGTGACAGTGGTATTTGAAAAAAAAATATTGTTTTTGTTTTATTTATGATACAAAAGGAGGCAAGAATTGAAAAAGAAAAACATTTTGCTTTCGATTTTTTTAGGAACATTTTTTTCGAATTTTCATGAAAATCTCATTTATATTTTTTGGACAAAATTGCATGAAATTTCTTAGAATAATCAACATACAAAATTTCGAAGTTTCTGTTTTACTAGGGATAGTAATTTAGTTGACGAAAATCAGGAAATTGATTTTTCCAAATAAACTTTTTAGTTAAATATTAAACTGCATAAAGCGTGCAAAAGAACTCTATGTTGAGAAAACACATTTTGATAGAATATAAAAAAAAAAATTACACAAATTACACAAATGGAAATTTATCGGTGAGCCACCTTAATGTATGTGCTTTTTGTACATTTGTCAAAATTGTTTCAATCATTCAAAAAAAAAAATCAAAATAGAATAAAAAAGCATTATGTCCAAACAAAATATAAATAATTAAATTCAAATGCACTTTTTTGCGCAAATTTTAGCTTGTCTCAGCTGTATAAGCGCTAGTGCTGGTTATACCGATACTTTAATTTCATCTCAATTGTGCCAACAAAATATCACTTGCAGAAATGGTGAGCCTCACTTCATGTGCGAGGTAAGTGAGATAATTTATGAATCTTCTTTAAGAATTAAAAAGTGCCAGCCAAAGATTCGAAGAAAATGTGACTCGTAGGCGGCTAAAAAATTGGCAGGCCCACAGTGTTGAACACGGGATTAAAAAAACGTAAATAAAAAACTTCATAGCAGGAAGAATTTGTGCAAAAAGTAGAACTTATTTGGCACGTAAATCACATCGTTTTACACGCGAAGATATGTACTGTACTTAGATTTATTAGAAGTCTAGCACAAAACATATGTATTTCGGTAAACGGTAAAACGGTGCGCGTTTGTAAGAAAATTCTGTAGTTTTGAAGATGGAAAACTGACAATTTTTACCCAAAAAACTCGCGAGTCAAATAGCAAAAATTTGATAAAACGGTATAGATTTGTAAGAAAATTCAATATTTTTAAAGATGGAAAAATTACAATTTTCGCCTAAAAGTCCCTTCTTTTCCCTTTTGCTTCAGTCCAAAGTGCCGCGCTGTGATCCCTTCAAACTCCTACACTTGGACGCGAGCCAAATCAATTATCTTTTGCTCGCTCATAATGGCATTCGAAATAGAGTGGCGAAACAATATCGAATTGCGAATATGAATATCGTGGTAAGTAGCATGCGGTGAGGTAAGGTTCGGACGCATTTTTCTTGCCAAAAGATCTTCCACAAGTTAATTATTATAAATTTTCTGCCTGAGAAACTTTTTAACCTTTGGAAGTGTCAAAGGATCTAAACTGACGCCTTCCATCTACTTCATTCCAGCATTGGAGCGTAGGATTACAGCAGCTGGCCGAAATGTTTTTGAGACAGTGTCGAATGGAGCGCGATTCATGTCAAGATGTTGGTAAAACCCCGTTTGTTTTGCACAAACAATGCTGTTTTATTTTCAACATAACTCACTTCCCACTCCCTCAGGTCCACACGAGTTTCACGTAAGCGAAAACTATATTTTTTATCGTGGTATGCTGAGTAAGAAGTGGCCAACGCATTTGGTACGGAAGTGGTTCAACGAGTTTGGCTACAAGCATAGCTGGCATAGCTTCCATAAGAGAAGACATAGTGGTGCTATTGGAAATTTTTCGCAATTGATTTATCCTCTCGTAAAGTTGATTGGCTGTAATGGAGCGCGGTTTGAAGATTTAATTTAATTGAAAAGTCTTCTATTAATTCTTATTTTAATATTTATTGTTTGCCTCTTTCCTTTAACAATTATTCTCCTTAGCTACCCCACTAACTATTATGTTTTCGTGTGCTACTACTGGCCCAGAAACCAAAAGCAATACGAAAAGGGGTTTCTCTTTGGCAAACCTTGTTCGCAATGCAATCCGAAAATACCAGCTTGTTCACGCGTTTTCAACGGATTATGCGGCATTGGTGAGAGAGAGAGAGAGAGAATAATCTTCAACACATAAAAAAGTAACTCAAGATCTGTCATTCTTTTTGACAGATATTGAAATATCGAAGGCAGAGAGACTTCTGAAATTTGGTTATCAAAAGCTGGTAGGAAGCTTGCTGCTACTATTAATACCTTGGATCGTTTTCAGTTACCTTCGTTAGTTATTTGAACATATCAAAAACAATGAAACTGAAATCGGTGCAGAATCGTTATTTTGGGTATCTTTGCTTTAAACGCTCAAAATAAAGATTGTCCGAATGAACAAAACATTCTTTGAATTATGAGAGTAGAAAACTATTTGCACGATGGTCTCTAGCTCCATGCGCTCGTTTGATTTAGGGCAGAGTCGCAGAGTCGCAGAGTTTTCGGATCCACTGCATCAACACCAGGTTCGGAATATAAAAGTTTCGGATGGGTTCTGAATGCAATGAAAATAGTAAAAACAGGTTTTTCCTCAAAGGCCGACCCTCCGTTAAAGTGGTGAAATTTCATGTTAGACAGTTACAGATTTCCTAAGAAACAGCTCAAGAAAAAAATTGGCATTATTATTTAAGCCAAATGTATCTCAAGATATAATTCTAGAAATACAAAAATTGCGTTTTATTTTCTTATACTTTTGGTAGGCGATTGTCAAATATCAGCTTTACTTCCCTAAATGAAGAAGAGGAAATGATAATACGAATACTCGCACTTTTTCACTCTCTCCTTTTTTGACAATCCGCTACCAACCAGATGATTAACCAATTCGCCTTTGAAGAAGGCATATATGTATTTCTGTTTCAAACTTTGGAACATTTTGTGCTCTTTTTTCACAAAAAAAACTTTAGATAACCCTAATAGAAAGAGTAGAAAATTTCTTAACAACTCCGTACTGCTTAAGAAAATTTGACTCAAGAGTTGTTCTTCAGATTTTTTAATATGAAGTTTTGGCAGTTCTTGAGAACTACAACTTGGACTCCTCCGCCGGATCATCAGGCGCGACTCTCGGTTTTGTAGATAAAAAGTAGGATCAGAATTAAGTTTAATCGAAAAAAGGAAGAAATGAACGACTACTTCCACTAAAGTAAAGCGGAATCTCGCCATACCGGTAAAAATGTTTACCGGAGAAAAAGCAATGTCAAAGGCATAATGTTTTTAATTAATTGACGGAAAAAATAAGTAGTAAAATTTTATTCTCGCTGTTTGAATATCAGCATTAACTTTCATAATTTCGTCTATCTAAACTTGATATATAGAAAGAATTTTCCGTCATCCTTTCTCCAGATTAGTTTAAAGACAAACTGATTGCGGCGTTGTGTCATCTTCAGTGGCATTTTTCGTTATTTCTATCCAAACTCATTTTCAGTTGGAAGGAAGAGATTTGAAATGGAGGGTACAGATTCGAACGACAGTTACAAATTCTACTTTTGCGACGAAACTCCATCACTTCACCAGAAATGATGAGGTCTTTGCCTGAGGTAATTTTTTTCCTCATCAGCAGATCCGTCAAATCACAACTTGCAGAAGCTCGTAACTGAAGATAGATTGAGGGCATTTAATGCATCGGCTTACAGGATACCTTCGTCACTAAAAACGAGTTGTCACGCTACGCTAAGTAGGGAAATAAAGATAATTTTTCTTAGGTATAACTTCGGTTGCAGAATCTAAAAGGCTATCACATTAATTGTTTGCCTTTTCTTTTTCGCCTCTTATAAATATTCGCAATATCTCAATTAAACAAAAAACATAACTTCATAATTTAGACTAAACTCAATGTGGGAGGCGTGGCGCTATTTCCCTTCTAGAATGTCTATAAGCCGTATTCCTTTTGTTTTCTTCTTTTTTTTTTGAGTATAACTCTGTATGCATCTAACTAACAGATTTTTGTTGTTACCTCTGCCACTAAAGGTACGCAAATGTACGCGCCTGTGACGAATTCGAATGGCGCCAATCGTATGGCGTTGCGCGTCTCGACGAACGGCAGGTGGTGTGTTGGTAGTTGTATAGAAAATGCCCACCAGCAGTTAGAATGCAGCATTGCAACAAATGAAAGGTAAATATAACAACAACATCTTACTACCATACTTACGTAGATATATGTATACTTCGATGCTTGTAGAAGGAAAATCAATGTGAATCAAAGTGGAAAAGGTAATTGCTGCTATTGGTAGAAAACAAAAGTAACAAGTGCGCTGCGATTTTCGAAAAACAGAAAAAATTACTAGGCGCATTAATCGAAAAATCATGGCAATCGCCGCGAAGGGAGTGGAAAACGACTATGAAGGTCAATTAAATTGTTGAGGTATACAATAGGAGGTTAGGTGGAAAAAGACGACGTTGAAGAAAGATTAGTAAATGCAAATAATGAATTAAAATTAAATTTTTTTTGAGTTTATATTTTTTAAGCTGCAGAAGTTTTTTCACGGCCGTCACGGCTTTTCAATAGCCGGGGTTATAGGCAAAATTATAATTACTGAGATTGGTAAGTGTAAGGCCAAGAAAATATTTTTAATTTTTTGTCTTCGCCTGTATCCGGGTCTTTTCAGTATCGTAGATCCGACTGTCGTGAGACTGTTCGCCAGATTCTGATCTCCGTATGACAATTTCTATGAGAGTTGTAAGAGCCATCCTTAACCTCAGTAAGCTAATCTTTTAAAAAAAAATTTACAACTAAACTCTCTCTATCTCTTTCGTTCACTTATCTCCATTCTTAATGTCGAAACTAAAATGTCGGCTTGAGAATCCTAGTATCGCTTCTCCTTGTTTCGTGATTTTATAATTCACAAATTGCTGGATCTCGGAATTTTATTTGCTAATTCGAGACACAGAGTAAGAACCCAACTCTGTAGTTTCCATCGAAAAGCAGTTCTATTCGAAAGCATTTTTCTTTTATGGTGCAAACCGTTCGAATTCGAACCATTTTAGTATCGAATCATACCAGATTGTAAGGCCCTAGTTTTCTTCTGATCCCCCTTGCAATTCAAATGCACCGTTGCCTAAGTTTCGTCACAGCTGTAGCACCTCTACTTTAAAAAATATCTGGGTTAGTGTTTCTTTCGCTTCTCTCAGTTCAGGTTGAGTGTAAAATAGTTCTGTGCAGTTTGAGAGAAAGTCTGCTGGTAGTTCTCGGCCTGATTTAGCAACATATCGTAACCCTTTCGATTAATTCATTTTGAACTCTCGCTTCATTCTACCTTCTTGATAAGTCTGATTATCATTTCACCCAGGAATGATTTGGAAACAAGTCCACTCAAACCTGTGCTTCTTCTTTCACTTCCCTATAAGCTTCCAATCGATCGCTAGATCATTCATAGTAAATTTGTATCGTCTTTGAATCGCCTCCACAGTTACCCCTCATCCGACGCTATCTTCATCCAAACGTCTGCTCATCCGTCCACTCATCTATACGCCCCCTTTGTACGGCTGTCGTGTCTGTTCGAAATTATTTTAATTTATTATTGCATGGCAAGTTAATGAGCAACAGGATAAGCATATGACGACCAAAATGTATTGAAAGGCGGCAGACAGTGTACAACAAAAAAAAAACAATAATAATGCATTACAAAAACAATGCACCCTTACACTCTACACCTGAATTAAAAGCAAAGAAAATGTACACAAAACCGAATTACGGAAAATTTTCTTCCAACTGAGATTGTGCGAGTAAGACAAAGCAAACCGAGATGAAGGCAGCTTGGGGATGGAGATTTTAATCCAGCGGTGCAATCACAGACGTACCGTAATCACCAAGCAACAACAATGCGAGAATAGGACAAGAGCCAAGCTGATCGGTTGGCTTGGCTGTTGTCGTATTCTCACACGGTAAGTCGAAGGTGAACCGCATTGTTGTTGTTACACCTACAACAGTCAGTTGGCCATGAAATTGTATTAGCTATGTGTGTATGTGAGGTGTGTACGTTCGAAGGTAGGTAGAAGATTTTCCTTGGAACTATCACCAAATGCAAGAAAATTCAAAGAGGCTGGATTAAAAAAGAACAAACTATCGATATTAGGTAGGACTGAAGAAAATTGTGATTAAAAAAATTACAAGTTTAAAAAAGAAATAGCAAATTTACTTTCATATTCTTCAGTTTCAAATACAAATTAAATTTTTGTGATACAAATTTTGCATAAAAATCTCACAACAAAATATTTAAAAAATTGCCAAAAATCATTTTTCTTTAGAATCAACCACTTATTAAATTTTCAGCGTACAAATAGAAAAATATCCGAATAAAAAATATTCAAAAACGGCAAAACTCTATTTTTATTGGATTTATCGAACAAAGATTCATAAAAAAAATTGGTAAAAATGATTTTATTTTCATTTTTCTTCAGAGTCATATTAGATTAAATTAAATTTTATTAAATTTTCAGTGAACATTGAAAGAAAGATTGCGAATGAAAAATTTAAAAAAAGTAAGAAAAATTAAATAAAAAATTTAAATTTTTAATCAAATAAAAAAACCAAAGCAAAATTTTATTTTCAAATTCTTAACAAATAGAAAAAAATTGCAAACATTGTAAAAAAAATACACACAAAAAATGTGCACATTTAATTTTTCTTCCGCAGCAACATGGCTGGATGGATTTGCTAGAAACCTTGCAGTTGTATTTACTATATATGTAAATCCCAAAGTAATGCTAGTATTTTTGGCCTCTTTTAAAAAACTATCTGCATACCTCGACCCACCCTAATGTACATATCTAATGTACATAACAGCGAGCATCTACCAGGATTAAGTGCATATCCTGGTGTTGCATGTCTCCCGGCTGCATACCTGCTGGGCGCGCACCTTTGGCAATCGACAAGCATGCGCAGTCAGCGTGAATACATTGCAATGCCTTGCACATTCAACTTCATTGTCATTGTGGACAAGTGTCGCCGATGCGTCATTAGATTTGCTTAACGGTCGCCATGTGGGAACAATGCATCTTGCTTTCGATATGCATTGAGTGTCAGTGTGTGTGGTTGGTAATTTTGGTTGCAATATTTTCAGGTTTTTCCTTCGCTTTCTTAGCTATTTATTTTTATTACACATTGTCTTTGTCTTTGCTAGCAGCGCATTTGCGTCAGCGAATTTTTATTTAAATTACTTTTTTTTTTTTAGTTTTTGCCAAAAGTGTTGTACATATTTTCGGGGAATGTATTCTTTTCTAACAAAAACCCAAACAAAAGAGAACTTAGCTTTGTTTCAAATTACTTTCGCTTTCACAAATCGTTTTCTTCTTTCTTGAATATCGACCACAATTTTTAAGGTGTGGTTATAAGGTGGGTATTTAAACCATTATATTTAAAAAAAAATGCCACAGGATTCATAAGTTGCGACAAGGTCAAACAGACCCGCATATATTTGGAGAACACTTTTTAGAATTTGCAGAAGTATCTAATATAGTCGCATGATTTGCGAGTTTATGAAAAAAGTAATCATGAATATATTTAGTTCTAAAAATTTTACAACTATCATCTAGCAGCTCCAGTTTCTCAAATGGGTTGTATAGATAGCATACCTCTGTTGAATAACCAAGCCTGATATCGAAAGATATCATAGCGCTTCCAGTTACAAAATTTGTACAGAATTATTTAAATCGAAAGTACAATGGAAGGCCAGGTATTATGTTCAGCTTAAGGGCTCAGGAGAAACTCACTAGTTGAGCAAATACGATAAACGTTCTAAGGACCTTGGGAGCTCAGAACCATCAACTTTTGAAGATGAAGAACAGTTAGTAAGAGAAAGTATTGCACTTTACTCCCGCCAATGTTACTCGCGTCATAATCTTTAACATAGATAAATTCAGAAATCAGAAAGATGCAGCCAATCTCTACATTTAAGAGAGTTTTCCATACCCTCTACAGTACAATAAATACGAGCATGGTAACTTAGAAAGTGAAAGCAAGATATTCTGTATTCTAAGAACAGAGATGTATGAATCTAGCTAAGACAAATCTTGGAGTTTCTCTAAATTAGTCATCTCGCTCATTTGAGACAATGTCCAAGAAAGCCGAATTGGTGTAGACAATCGAAAAGCTGCTATGTGGCGTGTCAATCGTGTGAAAGGATTTCAGAGCAAAATTTTTAAGGAAGGCAACTTTTGGTTGAAGCAACAAAGTGAAGGTCCTTAACAAAGCGGAGTTTTAATAAATACAATTTTGTGAGGTTGCCACCTTATTATTAATAGAAATTTTAAGTAACTGCAATGCTTTTTTAAATGTCAAACGATTGATTTTTCAGACAACGCTAATGCAAACAATTTTTGAGTACAATCTCAAAGGGAAAAATTGGTTTTTACAACAAAACTACATTCCATAAAAAATTCGTTTCAAACGAACAGTGTTTTTGAAAGCTTTGTTAAGAAATATTTTTTGATAGCGTTGCCAGCTTATTCTTAATTTAAAATTTGAAATCATTGATAAAACTGAATTAAATATTAGAATACACAAATGTTTAAAAAAATTTTAAACAAATTTTTATTTAAAAAAAGTTAAAATGGTGTTGCCACCCAGTTTTTCCAAATTGATTTTAAATAGTTACGATATTAAATTAGATATATTGATAGAAGTTTCAAAAAAGTTTTAATTGAAAGTTTGTTCTGAATTAAATATTAGGGAATGGCTTTAAAATCAAAAAATCAAGCTTTTATTCAAGAAATAGTTTTGTATGGCATTGCCACCTAAATTTTACAGCGAAAAGCTAAATATTAGCGTAAGCGTTTCAGATTAAATCTGTTTATCTAAATTTTAATACAAAATATTTTAAGTGTCGTTGCCAGCTAATTTTAATCGAAAAATAAAAAATAGTTACGATATTAAATTAGATGTTTTAATTGAGGAAATCAATGAAGTGTTAAAAAAATTAATTAAAAGCTGGTTCTGAGTTACATATATGTATATTAGGATAGGTATGTATATACATATATTTAGAAGAAAAAGAAAAAACATTTATTTAAAAAATATCTTTCACTGCGAAAAAAAACTAAAATTAGAGTACGGGTATAAAACAATATGTGCTTATATAAATTTTAATAAAAAATATTTTTGTTAAGTTTTAATCGAAATATAAAAAAACAATTTCGATCTACATAGATAAATTTTAAATATATGTTTCAGACGAAAAGCTACATATTAAGGTACGGGTTTCAGATAAAATAAGTTCATATAAATTTTAATACAAAATGTTATTAATCGAAAAATAAGAAATACCTACGATATTAAATTAGATATTTTGGTTGAGGCAATTAATGAAAAAAAATTAATTCACAACTGAATTTGAGTTATATATTAGAAAAAAAGAAACAAGTTTTCATTTAAAAAAAAATATCTCTGTTTGGCATTGCCACTTAACTTACACTGCGAAAAAAGCTAAATATTAGCGTACGAGTATCAGCCAACATAAGTTACTATAAATTTTAATAAAAAATATTTTTGAGTGGCCACCTAATTTATAATCGAAATATAAAAAAAAATAGTTACGATATTGAATTAGATATTTTTTGATATAACAATCAAATTAAGGATGTTGAGATTTTTTTTTAATAAAATATTATTTTTTTAAAATAAATTTTTAATCGAAATATAAATAATAATTACGATATTGAATTATATATTTTGATACAACAATCAAATTAAGGATGTTGAGATTTTTTTAAAATAAAATCTGATTAGTATACAGGTATCAAAATCTGGTTAGTATACGGGTATCAAAAGCAGAGTGTTTAAAAGAAAAAGGAAACAAGTTTTTACAAATTTAGACTTATGTTCTTATCAGAAAAAATTTTGACTTCCTATGCTGCTTCGGTTTTATGATAAATTACTGATTAGACGCAACGAAGCTTTGCGGGCATTAGCTGGTTTTTAATGAAATTTAAAATTTAATTTTTTTTTTGTTTTTTAATTTCACTGTCAAGACTTTAACGATACGTAATGGCAGTGATGTGTTTCAGATATGTAAATGGAAAACTATAAGATATCAGTGCTTTAGGCTGCTACAACAAACTCAAGAATTACAACAACAACTGGCATTTGACGGAAAAGCAAACGCCAAAAGCTTGTCCATCATTCAAAAAACACTTTCCCCAAACCACTAACTAAATAATGATTATATGTAAATATATGAAGATGTGTGTGTGTGCCTATATGTTTATATTGTATGTATCTATATTCATATATATACATAGATTTTACATTGTACATATGTGTTGCGAGTAGCAAATCTTCTGCACGCACGTTCAGTCCACTGCGTCCTAAAGTATTGATCCAATTTAATTTTGTATGTAAATTCTCTAAATTTATGCATCACTACATGTATGTGCATGTGTGTATGTGTTGGTAGGAAAGCTACACACAAACACAGTTCTATCCACGTTGGAGGCTTTTTGCCATTGACAAGCTGCCAACTAAGGAACTAAGTAGTGATATCAAACACAAAAGGTATTCATGTTTGCAGGCAGGCAATATGTGTGCGTAAAATTCAAATACATGCAGATGAATTGCAAATACAAAGCAGCAGCTCTTAAACAACATATACGCATACATATGTATATACATACAGCTAAATCAAATATATACTTTCTATATGCACATATTTAAATCTCCACACTTTGCTGAGTCGCCAACGTCCACTTTGTCACAGCCATGCAGCGCTGCTATAGGCACACACACACACATATTCAAAGTGATATACGCATGCATGTACATATGTATGTATGTATGTGTGGATGTATGTATGTGTTAATGTATGAGAGGACCTGCATGCATGTGTTTCGGTTTTTGTTGGCCCACAAAGCATTTGAGACCACATAAAAGCTTAAAATTTTTGAAAATATCCTCAGCAGCATACAACGCACATATCTACATACTTAGAGCCACACAAGATCCATATACATATAGTAAATGTATTCATATGTATGTATGTCCAATGTGTATTTGTATTGGCAACTTGATGGCAAATGCGTAGTGGCCCAACATCTCGCATAGGACGAGTGAAAGTGCTGACGAATACGAGCACAAAAAAGGACTTTCCATTCGTCCACCTTCGAGCATCCACCGCCCCCCTCTACACTATTAAACATTGACAACTCGCACGCATACATCTGCATATGGAAGTGGGCATAATAAAAAAAAAGCAAGTGAGCATAAAAAGGGGCAGACTGGTAGGAAATTTTTTTGCAGACCTTTTTTGAATCGAGTGCTTTCCGTTGACATTGCTATTGTTTATTCTTAGTTAGCATAAAGTGCTGACTCCGAAGTTGCAGACGATGAGAGATTTCTCGGATCTTGTATTTTCTTAAACCAACCCAGTCGAGGCAGCATTCCTAAATTGATCGCGCCGAAAGTGTGCCGGCTAACGTAGCAAAATTACTCCAGCAAAATTAAGCGCACTCTTCCAAGTGCAGAATAAAAATTCATACGCGAAACGCTGACTAGACTCTAATTTTTTTTCATCTCTAAAGTTACTGCAGAATTCGAGTTGCGTGATTCCGAGATGTCCTGTGATCTGTTGACATTCGCGTGAGGAGTTTTAGCTTTTCTATGTGCTTTGTTCGTTTAGTGTGAACCAAAAAAAGGCTTTCCAATATTCGGCAGTTATTGCCTTTAGTTCATTTCCTGCTTGTAGATCCTTCTTACGTTTCATTAAATGACGTCAAATCGAATTAGCGCTCATAACGAGACCGCGCCCAGCCGTGCCAGCTATGGTAGAATATATACTCCTACTACTAGACTCTGACTCTGCCTTAGCTTTACAGCTACTGCAGAATTCGAGTTGCGGCGCCCCATTGATATTTTCTTTAGGAGTCTGACGTATTCTATGTGCTTCATTGATTCGAAAAGTGTAGACTCGAAAAGGGTACCCGATATTCTTCAGTTCTTCAGATATGTCTACGTCGGCTTTCAGTTAGCAGCCTCCAACCTAGCTGGCAGCAGTTTCTGCTCTTCAATGTTTCTTGTTGTTGCATATTGGAACTATTTTCCATGGTTCCTTGATCAGTTTGGTTTGAAGACAAACCGGTTTCGGCGTTGTGGTATCTTCAGTATCTAGTTTTCGTTCCTTAAGTTCTTTAGCTATTTCCCCACTCAACTAAAGAAAAAAGTTATCCTAGCATATCGTCAGCTCAGTCATGAAATATTTTATGAGTTACAGTTCTTATTGGATTTTTTTTACACGCGAACATTTCAAAAGCCTCGTCTTAAGATCCTTCGTCATTTACTTTGTCACAGCGTACCATTTCAATGCGTACCATTTCAGTTTTCAATCGTATCATGGCTCCTTTTCCCAGAATTTGATTTATCATCGGTCACCAGTTGCTTCTATTGCTCGACCTTTAAAATCCAACCAATTCTTTAGTGATATGGCTCTCAGTAAATATAGAAAGGGAAATTAAATACCAAATCTGCCTGCAAATATTATAGCTTTTCGTCTGTCGAACAGATCCCTAAACGAGTGATACAAAACATGGATCGGATGCCTTGGGAAAACGGACTTAAAGACATCAATTTCATGGTCCACGAAGAAGGAATAGAAGTACCATAATCTCTGATATTAGCAGCCGTTTCGATATGGTATTTAAATTATCCAATTATTAAATCGCGCTCTTGGCTCTTGGCTACTCTTCAGGTTTCAGCGACCGCGTGTTTCTGAAAATTATTTATGGGTTTGCTTTTCTTCGCCATGCAATGGAAGCCCAAATGACTGAGATTCTAGGTTTTATGTGAATTTGCAGGACACTGAGTGAAGGTTTGTAATTGACAATGAAGACTCTTTCTGGCAATAAATTCAATACCGTATTAGTAAATCTTTACATGGTAGCTAACCATGGGCGAAATGACTACGTGACGAAGCTTCGATATATCGCATTGAGCCATAATAGAGGACGATCGGTGGCGCAGAGTTGTGGGGGATGACAAGACGGAAAAGCAAGTTGAAGCTGCGGTTTACTATCCAGAGCCGAAGATCACCACGTTTTTGGAAGTTGTCGGATCACAGCCGTATGTTTCAAGGAGAAATCCTGAGCGTAAATAAAGTGGCTGAGATGGTACCAGATATTTAACCAACTAGCGTTGACGATTTACGGTACAGCGAGAAGCTAAAGGGCCTTCGGTCGGTCATAGACATAGAGAGGGTAGTGGCAGTTCTTTGACATCGCCGCCGGTTCATGAGACGAGGATTGACCGGCAGGACGTACTCGGTATACATATGTGAGGCCTTTGGTTGGGCCTGCTAGCATTAGCATCAGCCTTTATCTTTTCCAGCACCATGTAAAAACGCAGTCTCATTCGAAACTTAATGCACGCTTCAAATTTCCTACAGTCTTATTTTCCCCGCAATCAGTTTCGCCTGAAACTAACTACCAATTTGAAAGTCCTCCCATACTTAGTTTAATACTCTTGTGTATGCATGCAAGTGTGTGTGTGTGACTGAGTGTGCACATTTGCTTATCGAAAGTCCTTCAGCAACAACAACAAAAAATGAAAACAAAATCAACATAGAAGCGCACAGTCACTACAAGAACATAATTTAAATACAATAGGCTGGTCCGTAAAGGGGACAGAAGTTTACTGATACATACTAAATATATGAGATATGTTTGCTTGCAAAGTGTTGTTGTACGAAATTATTCGCCAAAAAAACCGTACATGCGCTACTCTACTAGAAGCCACCGTATTTCGCTTACGTTTTCAATTTCACATGCTTTTACCGTCACTGACCACCAGCTCAACCATTTTTCTGCCGCAGCCGCCCTGCTTCTCAATCTGTCGTAACTTCTTAGCGCGCTGTGAGTTAGTGTCCATCAGTCGCCTTTCGGCCTGTGTTATATTGCTTTCTAGTGTCCAGTTCATGTGTCAAATACGAACTGTTCGACCGGCTGGTCAACCACAAACCGCTTTACCACCCACCACCACCATCCTCCATAACTTAGCGCACCAATTTACGCCGCAGTAGGCGTCAACAGCGTCGTTAGCAGCAGCAAGTCAGTGAAGAGTAAAGTTGGTAAAAGTGGTCACAGATGACAAAGAAAAGTTACTGTAGTATTCGAACGGCATACGCATACAATCATACATACATTTAATGCATAGGTATGTATGTGTGCGATTGTATGTACATACATACATATGTAGGTGGGGCGGATGACTCGAAAGTTAATTTAAAGGGTATCGTTAATACTTTAAATGATAGAAAGCAGCTACATCAATCTTTTCGACAGGGTCATTTCCATTTTCAAGCTTTGAATTAATACAGTTAAAAATTTGCGAGAAAACAAAATAACGAAGTCTATCCGCAGGCGGTACCTGCACATAAATATCGGCGACTTCTTTTTACATTTTATTAGCATTATTTCTAATTAGATTTCTATTAGTTTACGTATTTCTCACTTTGTATGCCTTTTGTGCTTATTTACTAATAATAGCGTATTTAAAAAAAAATTCCCCTTTTATACCTTTATTAAACAACGTGGAGAATAGAAAAAAATTAAATGAAATATGATGAAATAAAAGCAAACCAAAATAATATAAAAGAAAAAAATTAAACTAAACTGAAATAAAAAATAAATTAAATTAATTAAAATAAGATTACAAAAAATGACTACAACGTAAAATAAAGTATGAAAAATATTAAATAGTATACAATAAAATAAAATTAGAAAAATAAAATTTAAAAAATTATTTAAAAAAAATAAAAACACAAGACAAATTATAATAAAATTTAATAAAATAAAATAAAAAAATTAATTTAATTAAAAAAATATATTTTAATAAACAAATAAACTGAAATACTTAAGAAAAAATAATATATAATAGGAAACAATAAAATAAATTGAAATAAAATACTACAGCAAAGTTTAACAAACAGTAATAAAAATTGCATAAAATAAAATAAAGTTAACTATAATAATAAAATAAATTAATTAAATTTAACTAAATTAAAATAAAATCAATAAAAAAGATACAAAATGTAGTACATGATGTAATAAAAAAAGAAATAAAATAAAAAAAAAAAGTAAAAATTTAATGAAATAAAATAACATAAAATAAAATTAAACAAACAAAATAATAAAATGTAAAAAATAAAATAAATAATGTAGCAAAGTAAAATAAAATGAGACCAAATGCTATAAAATAAAATTAGATCAAACCAAAGCAAATAAAAAAAACTAAATCAATCTAAATAAATATGGAAAAATAGAGTAAAACAAAGTATATTATTTAATAACGTTTGATGAAAAGGGAAAATAAAATAATATAGTAGGTTACACAAAACAATATAAATTGAGTTCAATTAAAATGAGTGCAATTAGCTGAAAATAAAATAAAATAGATAAAAAATCGTGTTTGGAAGTGGGAAGATGGAAAAAGCAACAACAGTTTACACGGATTAGCTTGGCACAGGTGGTAACGTGTTTGCGTTGTGTACCGAAATTGAGAAACCGACTCCCGATAAAGTCTAGAAAGAAATTTGATGTGGTGATCTCCGAAATAACAGCTATAATTTCTGGCGCTTTGACTATTGTTGCCTTTTTCCAATACTTTCCAATGAAAAAATGTCACTTGAGCTCAAAAATTAATTTTGATAAACTAAAGTAAAGTAAAAAAATACAATAAAAAATTTAGCAAAGTAAACTAAAATAAAATATAATGAAATAAAATTGGTTCAAATAAAATAAACAATAGTGTAATAGCATAAAATATAATAAAATAAATTAATAAAATGAAACTTAAAAAAAATAACAGACACAAATAAACAAACTAAAATAGACCAAATGAAAATAAAAGAAAATATATTAAAGAATAAAGTGCAACTAAATTAAATTAAATTAGGTTAAATTAAATTTTAAAAATTAAAATAAACTGAAATAAAGTGAACAACCTAAAGTAACTAAAAATAAAAGTATAGCCTATTTCATAATTATAAAACCACCCAGCTTTGATTATTTATTTCTCTTTATTTAACTTTTTTTTTTTTAAATACATAGTTCAATCTATAAAAAATTTAAATACAAGTCCGATATTTGTGGAAAATTATAAAAAAATCCAGAAGTTGTATTCAAATTTTAAAAAATTGGATGTAATTTTATAGCATATTCAATTTGATTGATTTTTGATTTTTTTTTTTACTGACAGTCTTCACCCGAAAATTATTTTATATTAAAAAAGAAAAGCTGTGTAACACCCCAAGCAATAAAATTGTCAAAAATTAACGGTAATTTGTAACCACTTGCAAAATGCGCATTATTATAATAAAATTGAATAGGCTATAAAACTGCATACCCAATTTTTAAAATTTCGAATAAAGATTGTTGATTTTTTTTTTTTAATTTTCCACAAATATCGAAAATTGCAATTTCAAACTTACACTTTATTCTACTAAAATTGAACCGGCTATAAAACTGCTATAAAAAAAAATTGGAATTTGGAGTAAAATTTATTGATTTTTTTTTAATTTGCCACAAAGTTTCAAACTTGGATTGGGTTGTAGAATAAGAATAAAAAAACACTTAAAATTCCATCAGGAGAAATAAATATTAAAAAGTTGACACTTTGACTTTATAATATAAAATAGATTTATAAAGTGAGTAGTAACTAAATTGCAATAATTAAGATAACAAATGGTAGGGTAAGATACAAATAAAAAAAAATAAATTACAGTAAAATTAAAATAAAATTTTTCGTGTGGCAGGCATAGCGAGCTCGAACTAGCAGAGAAGTGGCAAATAAAAATCCCCTAATGTTTCTCACATTTTTTTAGGGTATGTATTTTAAAAGAGAATACCCCATCTATTTCCCACCGACCTCTACGCTAATTATGCCAATCACATGTGGCGCTCATTTGCGCTTTAAACCCGCAATCAGTCAATTTTCGCTACCCGCACATATGATTACTCAATTCTTTACCCGCAAGCTGTCCGAAACATAAACAAAAAAACAACATTTTTTTTTATTGCAGCAAAATTTTATATTTACTATGCATAGCGGGCAAGTAGGGAAGTAAATAACAAAGGCAGAAGCTAACAAAGCTAAATGAAGCTACTTTGAAGTGAAAGGGGTCACAAAGCCATCATATTAGTTAGTTAGAAAAGGGTTATGAAAGGCGCTCGATCTTAGCCATTACGTTGGGGTAACAAGGCGCTTGAATTACAAATTTCACTATCAACTATTTTACGCGCTTTTACAAAACCGTTATGAACCATTGCGCCACACAACTGCACCACCTTTCATTCGGCAATCTTGGCCACATGTCTTTCACGTGAGCAATTTTCTTCACACATACGTATTACTAGCATAGGACGTGCCCGATTCGAGGGAAGGAGTGTAACCAAAATTTCTTGTTCTCAGGCTATGCAGCGATTTGATGCGGTTCGTTAACGTGGCAAAGCTAGCGGCGCGCAACAACAACAAAAGCGACAATTTAAGGAGGCAGTCAAGAAGGAGGTAGCAGTAGAATGGCCCCACATTGCGCGGCAACTTAGCACTATCCAATGAAAAGCGCGTCGCGAGAAAAGGATTGTATGCGGCGTGTTTTGTGGTGTGGAATAGTCGCGACCATACTGCTTATGTGTGTGTATGTGTGTGTGTGTGTGAGCATGGATGTGTATCGTTTTCATGTGTGTGACCGTTTCGTTTGTGTTTGTGCTCCCTCTTCCGCTTCGCTTTCCCCCTTCTGGCAATTTCCTGATGCGATTTCGCACGCCCGCCCAGCCAATCAGCCATACACGCGCTTGCATTTTCGTCCCCATACCCTCGAACGCCTAAAAGTAGATAACATAACATCCATAACTTGTTACTGTGTAGCTTACGCGGCTCTTTTTTTTACTATTTTCACTATTGTTGCAAATTTGCCTTAAATTTTGTACTTTCAGGCGTTCGACCAGAGAAGGGCCTATATTTCGACTAAACTAAATTAAATTAGGTTCAATTCAATTACAAAAATTTAAATAAATTGAAAAAAGTGGGCAACCTAAAATATATCAAACTAGAAGCACAGCCCTTTTTTTAATTATAAAGTCACCGTATACTGAAAAATTTTGTTTAATTATTTTATTTAACAAAAAATTATAAGAAAACAGCGATAATTTTAAGCCGCTTAAAACTTGCTCTTTATTAGACTAAAATGGAATGGGCTATAAAGCCGCATACTCAAAAAAAATCTGAGAGTTTGAAATTTCGATTCAAATTTGTTGATTTTTTTTTTAATTTTTTATAAAGTTCGAAATGTGGATTTATTTTTTATTTATTTGTTTATTATTATTTGTGTCTAATATATAATTATTATTCACCGCCTGATTTTTTTACAATATTCGCATTTTTTTCATCTCAAATCTTTTTAACCAATTTTCTAAACAAAATTTAAAACTTTTTAAGCCGAATTTCCTGAAAATTTTCGGGTTGAAACTGTACAGCCATTTCAATTTCGGCTAAAAATTTCCGTTAATTTTTGAAATTTATGCAAATTTTTGAAATTTTTCTTGAATTGCGTATAGTGTTTCAACCAAATATAAATGGGCTTATTTTACAGAATGAACAATATTTTTAAGAAAAATGTTTGAGAAAATTTTACACGAAAATCCCAGCGAATATTAAAAAAAAATCCGAATAATTTTATGTAGTGTATGTTCGCAGTTGCGTTCAAAGCCGCTTGACCGATCACAACCAAATACATATGGCACATCTACTGCAGGCTTCAAAAGAATGGTCATAGGTTTAAAATAATTTCGTTATATAATGGGGGCGTGGCACCTACCACACAACCTTAATTTTCCATACTGTACATATATCCCTGGAACTATTTGTGCTAGATGGCTGAAATTTGATATGGGAGAAAAATGAAATCAATCCTATACGCAGGGAGAAAAGTCGGAGTTATGGCAAAAGAGGGCATGGAAGTTTGTGAGAAGATTTATGCTATCAATACAGTACTAATAGAGAAAAATGGAAACTAAAGGAAAAGGAGTCGTACGACTGCATTACAACCTAAAACTCCTTTTGTATATTTGCCAAAAACGTAGGGTGAAACTCCCTTCCGCCTTTAGCTCTTCTTAAACTCATTTGTGAAGTTGTTGTTGGTCAAATTTATACCGGTTTAATCATTTAAACGATTTCTAGTTCCAATTATGTTAAATCTCGCGCCCTAAATCGTCACTATCAGCTCCCTTACCTTTACTTTCCTATCCCTTCCTATGTTTTTCGTTTTTTCCTATCCTGTTCTCACCTTCCTTACTAGTCCTCCCCTTCCACTTCCTATTATTTCCTTTCCCTTTCCCATCCCTTCGTTTACTTTCTCTCACCTTTCAATTACGCTACACTTCAATTTACACATAGCTTCCATTTTCTTACAGCTTAAAATTCACGTGTGTTAGTTTTCTTGAATATAGCTGCCTACCTGCTTCGACAAAATCGCAATAACATTTGTCCCAACGCCTGAAAGTATGCCTCGTTTTTTTATTATACTTATCTACTCTGCGTTGCCATTCAAGCGCTAATATTTCAATACAACTCGATGAAAGGTTATTCGACAAGCGAATTGAAGAAAAAACTAGTAAGCTAAACAGGAAGCAGAATACTATAAAATACAAACAGACACATATCGGCATGCCTGTACTTCACAGGCCACATTAGAAAATAGAGCTAACGACAGTGTGTCAGAGAAAGGATGCAAAAGAAAGAAAATCAACTGACAAAAGTAAGCATCCACCTAAATCTAAATATGTATGTATGTGTGGATTTCGAAAAAGGTAACAGGCAAACCAAATGTAAAAAAAGCCAAATCATGGCTTTTTCAAATTTGCACCTCATTTGCAAGATGACAGTTAACGCTTTTGTCACTTTATCATTTTTTTACTTCTACTTCAAAGCTAGACAATATCTTATTTGGGCGAATGAAAGTGGCATTTTTTTTAACGTCTTTAGTTTGAAAGTTAGGCAACGAAAATTTAATTCCTTAAAGTAAAAATCTGTGTGAAATGAAAAGTCGCTAAAATTTTTAAATAATTTTAATTACATTTTATTGAGTTTTTAATAAGAGCTTAAAGTAAGCGAAAAATTAAGAAAGATTTCCGAAATCTGTAGCCTACCCCCAGGTGCACCCTGCGTTTCAACAGCCACTACTTTGCGAATTTTCGGTATATTTCTTAGAACTCTATGCGGCAGTAGGTTTAGCTTATGATATTTGATAATAAACTGAGAATTTAAATAGTTCTTGGTTTAAAAAAAAAGGGGGAAAAATTTGAGCACGAAGCGCGTAATTTAATTGACTGAATTTTGATTTGCATTTTAATAACAGACAAATTTTCGAAGAGACTTTATTCTTACCTTTTTAGTTTTCAAATTTGAAAAAATTTCTTGGTAAAATTTATATATTTATAGGTTATCAGTTTAAATTTTCTGAAAATATTAATATTCCTATATTCAACTATTTTTATTTTTTAGACTTTTCTTGAGCAAACAAATTCTCAACTTAATTTTCAAGTTTGAAAAAGTTTCTAGCTTAAGCTTGTTATTTTAGTTAAAAAGCTCTGCAAAAGCCACTGAATTGTAAGGATAAATTTTAATTTGGAAATTTCTATGAATATCACAACTTCATATATTTCTGCATCCAAGCTTTTTGTTAGCCTCCCCATTAAAATATGTAGCTAATTCTAATTTGAAGGTGAAAACAATTTATTATTTTCAATGAGAATATATGTACTAGCCCAGCCACAGAACCCAATAATTGTACGAATATTTGGAATATTTAAATCAAACTTTCAGTGAAAATTTCACCAGATAGCAAAGTTATTTAAAACAACAAAATGAAATAGCAAACAGTAAAAGTGCAATCAAAAATGTAAAAGAGAATTCATACAACAAAATCGTTAAATTTCATACTTCCAAAAAAAAAAAATGGAATAGAAAAAACGCGAACAATTTCTTGGAGTTCTACTACAAATGACTACTTATGTTTCTAAGTTACAGATCACAGACTAAACCTAAACTTTGAACATTCCAACAAAAAAACATTTGACATTTTCACAATAAAGATGAGTCACTTATCGTTATCGCCATTAATATCTTAAGGGTTCCTAATATTTTTCTTGTTATTGTTATCGGTATCAGTACTGTTATCGATAAAATGTTATCGGTATCGATATATTAATCGGAAACGTTACCGTTATAGGAACATATATTGGAACTAATATCGTTATCGGTATACATGTCTATCGAAACGGTTAAAGTTATCGATATCCTTACCGTAATCGTAATCGATATTTACCATTATTTTGTTCGCAGTCAAACCGAAGTTCTATATTAAACCGAAGTTCTATAGTAACTATATTTAATATGTCTCTGTAGTATAAATCTTGCGATGAATTTTGCGCTAACATCCCGTTTAGCTAGACACTAGAAATTTTCAGCTAGGTGAGACCTTGATGACAATGCAATGTATGATAAACATTTGATCACTAGATGGCGCAGGAATGCCAGTCAACGTCTTAAGTTGTAAATCATATCACTTCAAAATTACAAATTTTCAGGAAAATCATGAATGTCTCTAACAAATCATTGTATATTTTTTGCTCGTTTCAAAACGTTTTAATTAAAAAAAAAAATGTATTGGATAAATTTTCTGAATTAATACTAATTTATAAGAAGTGGGCATTTCTTTCTGTGAACTTTATTGTTTACAAAATCTCAATATATTTGCAGCCGAAATTTCGAGCACCAAATATCTTAAAAGAACTATTTGACCAGCAACTTCTGGCTAAAATATCTTCCTAATCATTAAGGAAAATATCAAAATATTTTCTGAATGCATTCTTGTTAAGACCAACCATATTCGTTAAATTTTTGTTCCCTTTGTCAGCATCTTACCCAAGTCTTGCCTTTTTCTTTTATTTCTTACTTTTGAATATTTTAATTAAAAATTTGAGGGTTTTTAATTCCACGCTTGGTAAAAATTCCTAAAAGGTGCTCTGCAATTCGCTCACTTGTGGACCCATCAATGTCTTGGCATCGCAAAACCAACTTATCTGAAGCAAAGTATGTAAGTGGTCCGATTGAGTGACGCTAGAGACGCGAGAGACGTGTACGTTGTGCGATTTGAAAATTACCCCCCACAATAGCACTGTTGTTATTCTAAAACTTCCTGTTGAAACATTTAGTTGTTGTTGTTCGAGGCTACCAAAGTTGTTAGTGAGCCTAATCGGACATATTTACATACTATACGAACACTAATACATATGTACATACATACGATGGGTGTATGAGTATGTAAACACAAATACACACTCACTCAACTAATGGAAGGGTTGCTTTTGTCCCTTTTGTCCTGTCAGCGATATCTTCGCTATCATTTTGTTATAACCAACCTACATAGTTACATAGTTTTGTTATCTAAATTTCCATTTGTATTTGTTGTCGTGCTTGTTCTTGTTTTTTTGCACTTTGCTTTGTTTGGCTTTTGTTGTTTTTGTGTACCACTATTATAGGCCAATGCAAAAGTTTATGCTCGCCCACAAATGCTAAATTTTCTGTGTGCGTGTTTACATTTCGTCCATGCGCATAGTTTGACATTGTTGGGAAACTATAAATTTTATCACACACGCACACGCACACACATATTTACACAGATAAGCAAGGGCTGACCAACGCAAAGGGGTGGCCTAAGGGGTTGCATGCCCTATTCACGAGGTGGTGTTGGAACTCCTCTCTAAAGCAGTGCGATCTCTTAGTTCCCATACAACTGAACTATTTTGGGTATGATCGCGATGACCCAAGATAGAAAGCTTGAGATCCTCTACAAATTGGAATCTATAGTGACAGCCAGATACCCCACGTTTTTGCCTTCTCAAAATGTGTCCTCAATAAAAATTTAGTCACAGCGACTTTGATGTAAATTAAACCCCCGCAGATCCACTGAAAACTGAAAGGGCAAAAAGAAACAACTAAAAACTACTTGAAAAGGCCGGGCAGGTTGAAATTTTAATTCTTTATTAAACGTAAAGGGAAGTAGCTCAGATCACTCCGAGGTCTTATCAATCTAAGGTGCACAACCCATGAACGAACATAGCGATACCTTAATTACATTCGACAACCCCAGACGTGTTTGCCGCATGGATGAGCCTTTTCTGGAGCAGCAGATGAAATATTGTTTCTAATGTAATGAAAATGAACGGGTTAAAATGTTTAATCTTCGACACATTTGTCGATGAACTGGTCATAGAAGGCTCCTATTCCTATATGTAGATGTCCGTTTAGTTCCCTTATCTAACATATTCAGAATGCGAGTTAGAACAAGTTAGGACTAACTTCAACCCTAGTCCGCTTTAATTTAAGAATATATAAATTTTATTTTTAGATCATAAAGTTCTCGAAATATTACGAACCATTCTCAAATACGGACGAAATCGCTTTGAAAGCAGAATTTTCGGTCTAAAAAAACATCCTGGATTAAGAATAAGAACTTTCGGTAATACCCGTACTTTTGTGACCGAAATTCTGGATTTAGTCTTGATTTAAATACAGAATTCTTGATTTTTTTCTGAGTGCACTTGATTCCGAAAAAATCCTTTTAAAAGTATCGAGTAAAAAATGTGTAGTAATAAGGAACAACATCGAAATTTGTATCCCTAGTAGTAAGGACTCGGTTCTAAAAAAGAAAATTATCGAGTACTTAATTGTACTCAGTTTTTACTCATAATCCAAAGTGTCAAATACAGCTGTAATCATGGCTAGTATTCTCTTTTCAAAGGTACTCAAAATTAAACTTCTACTCGTTATCAATTCAAGGTACACAGTATTCAAATCTAAAGCGATAATTGTGCAGTTTTTCTGTACATTTTTTAACACAAGTATGCGATACTTAAAAAAAAATACCCGATACCCATTTTAGAAACTATACCGAAGTACACAATTCCCAAAAGTATTCCACGCTAGTAGTAAGCTTCATTCAAAGCTTCTTTCCGGGAAACCCGATCAATTAATTTGTGAACTACCAAGAAAATTATAAGAATCATAGTGAGGGAGAAGAATAATCGTACATCACGTTCAGGATTTCTAAAAATTCACCAGTCGGGTTTGTGCCGGCAAATGTATGCTAGGCGGATTTAAACAAACCAGCTTAAAGCTAAAAATCACAACTTCAACGCGTTCGATATCCCAAATCTTATCACACTTATCAAAGTACACCCTAAGCACATTCACAGAAAATTGTTTGATAGTAGAAATTCTTTTAAACCTGGATCAACGCTCAATAATCCACTAAGAAAATAATGAGAAGTTGAGCCTGTCCTCCGCTTCTAAGTGAAATAGATAGATAGGTAGTTAAATAATTGGATCGCGAGGTCTCTTAAAATCTTAATGCAATGAACGGCAGTCTTTGCTTGAAGATAAGCAAGCCATTTGGACTCCAGGTTGTAGGGATATATTTAGAAGAAAAATGTATGGCCCCTGAATTGGACATGGTTTGACAGTAAGTAAAAAAAAATGCAAAAGGCCACCCATAATGAAGCTTTGACCATATCTAATTTTTCCACCCTCATCCAAAACATGCGCTGAGTCAGAAAATAGCCAACTAGTACAAAGTGCAACTCATTTAGATCCTTAGTCGTAGGGGCATTGAAGAAAATTTGATGTGACAAAGGAAGTTTCTCTGTTTTTCTAAAAGACAAAAAACACGTTTTCAATAAGAATTCCCATCGTAAAAAGCTTCTGCCCTACCACTGACCATGCGTTCTTCTATATGAATGTAGGCCGGACATGTGCATGTATGTGTGTGTGTGTGCTTACAGCAGTTTTAAAGTTTACCGCCCAAAATGCTCGACTCCTTGATGGACCTCTACAAACAAAAATACATACGCACATACATATGTATCTACATATGCGAGTATACCTGCTATGTGTGTGTGTAAAAAGTTTAATTTGCTATGTTTTATCTGTGGGTGGTATCGTCATTTATTCTCCACCCAACACAGTTGAAGGCTTTGTTTTATTTTACGAGTTTTCACTTTAGTATTGTTTTTGTTATATGTAGTTGTTGTTGCCGCTACTGATTAAATGCGCAACGTCGTGTGCTGACGATTAATTATCATTTTAAATGGCATTAATTTCATATTAAAGTTATGACCACAAAGAAGATGTGAGGAAAATTGAAAGAGAAAGAGAAGTTTCAGAGAAAACAATGCAAGCAAGAGCGAAAGGAAATGAAATAGATTAAGGAAAAAATAAAGAGAAGCCAAAAAGAAACATACAGTAGTTTTGGTAACTGACCTAATTGTTTTAAATTCATTCCATAAAAGAGGAATCGTCCTAACCCCATTCCTTCCGCTTCCGAACTCTGGTAGGTTTTCTAAGCTGTAATAGCAGCTGTGAGATCTGTTGGATCTGTACAAAGGAGATGCCATACAGGGCCAAGTCTATGCCAATAAGCAAGGGGTTTGCATGCCTCTATTTAGCAAGCAGTCGGCTCTTAGGAGCACAGTACAATTCGCTTGAAGAATAGGATTGAAATTCCTATTCTGGTGCGGTTCCACTTCACTCCATTCAAAACAATGTCCATAAACGTCTTGACTATCAAAAACTTTGCAAGCTGAGAAAACCCACGCATTGAGTTAAATAATCGCTTTCAAACTCTCAGCCTTCGTTGCTGAGACCATTCTTGAGCACTCTACCTTTTGTAATAGGGAACTTGAATAGAGCAAATGGCATTGAATTCAATTTTCTCATAAAAATCTTTAATCATATCCAGCTCGAGCTGCTCATCGCGTCTCAGGTACCCACTTTTTTTAGTAGTCGCCAGGGTAAAACCAACGTTATACTGAGATAAAATGTGAAACTTGTTTCAACGAATGAGTTTGAGCGAAAGTGGCAACGAATATCTTTTAGGTTGGAAAAGAGGCTACTATTTTTCTTGATTCAGCTTCTTTTTACAGATAAAATAGAGTCCGGTGGAAATATGAACTGAGAACAGATTAAATAAAGTTTTCATTCTACAGAATTCGCAAAAGACTCAGAGATCTGGGCTGAAGCGAACCCCTACAGAGGGATTTCCAATTTATTCAAGAGACTTTTGGGTCAAAAAATACGAAGTAATACCCCAATTTATCTAAGTTTTATCCTAAACGATGTCAGTAGCCAACGAATTCGGGTAGATTTTTTCGGATTTCATTTCAATTCTATAGCAGCTCAAGAAACTAAAATTTCTGATTTTAAATCTGCAAGTGAGGCGATGCTGGCATTCAGATCGTAGAAAATAAAGAATTTGAAACACTCTTTCTTTTCACCTCAACTTTTTTGGCATAGCTTTTATCAAAGATCATAAGACTACAAAGAAGTTGCATCACGTTTCATTTCCTGTGATAAGAAATGTTAGCTTAGTTTCGTCCAAGGAGGTCCTGCTGCTGAAGCTGATGTTGATGCTTAGCCTGGCCGAGACGATAGGTCAAACACTGGAGCAGAAGGGCTTCAAGTGTTCCTGTTGTTTAGCTTAGCCATAGTCGTTATCTTCAAACTCATCTAAGGGGTCTTGGAAACATGCTTTGGGGCTTGTGAATAGGTGGTTGGTATCGTGCGGGGATTATCCACATGCCGGACATTCATTTGCGATTTTGGGGTGGATTATGGATAAGTAGGAGTTAAGTTTACTGCAATATCCAGACATTAATTGAGCCAGAGTGACGCGAGACTCTCGAAGCAGCTGAAGCTTTTCGTGTGCTATGGATGGTGATTTGACTCCAATAACAGCATTCATTGGGCGATAGTGCATGAAAGTGGTGGTTGACTCACGGAAAATGCTGTTCAGAGCCTGTCTGTACACCATCAGATCCAGTGGTTGACTGGTGAACGACTGGATCTCGTTTTTGAGTTCGCGGAGATGTCCCCTGATTGCCATTGGCAGATTACTGTTTGGGTGTCCTGTGCGGTAGCATACAATCAGGAACTGCTTGCTGAGCAGGTCGATACGCTCAAGCGTTATTGGTGTTGTAGTTGTTGTTGTTGTTGTTGTAATAGCACAAAACATCCCCCATACAATTTTGGGGAATGCTTCAGAAGAAGGGAAATCGGTTGGTAAAAAACACCCTTGTCGCCAGATTTACTTGCTTACAACAGCGGGATCATCCTAACAGCTTTATTATGAGGGTGGCCATCGACGAATTGGGGATCTTTGTAAAATACTCTACTCCTGCGGGGCCCAAATTTTATTACTTAGCATCAGCATCCTGAGTCCTTCAGGGTCAATGAGATAGACGATTTGCACATTCTGCTGTGCACTTGAAGCTTGGCACTGTCCACCGAGGGATGCAGAATAAGCTGTTGGTTGCAAAATATTATACTTCTACTGGGCCCAAAAACTGTTAACTAAAGTAGGCTAAAGTAGTTCGCGCATTTCTTCGAGTCCGACGAAGTTAACTATATTAAAAATGTACATATGTATATAATCTCTCACATTTTTCCGCTTGATCAAAGAACTAAGCAACCCTGCAGCTACAGCGCTCTAAAGATAAATTAGGAACAACACCTGTAAACTTGACAATTTGACGATAATTGCATAAATCGTGTTTTTTAAAACTTACTACTTAGCCGATAGTCGATAAAGATAAAATTGTTACACCATCGCTAGAAGCGTCAACAGTTTGACAGCCATATTAAGATGGATAGGAGGCAACGTTTACGATTGATAGCTGCTTTACTGGTAAAAAGTAATCATATATTTAACAGAAAAATTCATTTGCTTTTACTAAAATTACTACAAAATGTTAGAATTATAACTGCAGTTGCAAGTGGAATAGTGCAAAGCAGCGCTGCAGTAGCATATTTAGCGAAAAGAACACCTGAAAACCAGAAAATTGTAAGTTTAATCGCAACTGTATTTATTAGAAGTATAATTCTTTAACAAGCACTCCCTCAAGGTACATAATGGCACTTTTTGGGAGCACGACGTGCCTAGAATGGATAATAAAAAATTCAAAGAGAACTTCCGCCTCAACAAAGAGACCTTTCAAAAACTGTGCAACAAAGTTCGAAAAATCGAGAAGACAAATAGCAACATGAAACTCTGTATACCACTCGAAAAAAGAGTGGCTATTGCATTATTCGCCTTAGGCTCGTCAGCGGGCTATCGAACCGTTTCAAGTTTATTCGGAGTAGGACGCAGTACTGCTGGTGAAATAGTTGTGGACTTTTGCAAAGCAGTATGCGATAATTTAGCGGATTGCATCAATTCATATCCTCCACATGCAGAAGAAGTGGAAAGAATCGTTGACGGTTTTGCAGAACTCGGATTTCCTCAATGTTTTGGAGCTGTGGACAGCTGCCACATAGCCGTCCAGCCCAAAAAGAATGAAGCAATCAAGTATTGCAATTCTGAGGGCTGGCACTCTGTTGTTTTGTTTGCAAGCTGCGATCATCAGTAAATATATTACGTTAAACTTTTGATAACATCTCTTCATATATTTTCACTCTTTGGCAGTTCCAAATTTACCTATACGCATATAGGATCAACTGGAATGCACAGCGATTCAAGCATTTTCGAAAACAGCTCATTGAAGCAATTTCATGAAAGCGCAGATATACTTCGACAAAATGCCGAAATTATTGAGGGCGTTAGTGTGCCTGTGCTACTTATTGGCGACTCGGCTTTTGGCCTATCGCGCTATTTGATGAAGCCTTTTCCTTGGTCGCCGAAACAGCCAACGATAGAAAAAAGATTTAACGACCAACTTTCCAGATGTCATCGTGCGATAACAAATGCGTTTGATCAACTTAAAGCTCGATTTCCAATAATAAACGTGGGCTTAAAAGTAGCGCCAAAAAATGTTAGCATATTAATACAAGCGTGCTGTATTTTGCACAATTTTTTAAAGGCTGAAAACGATGACATACCTGATATATGGATGCAAGATGCAACAGTGATCGAAACTGCACAAAGTCAACCCAATCACACAACAATAGCTGGCGAAGATGATGTGACAGCGTCGGCTATAAGAAATGCGATAGCTTTGAGTTATCGCAAATATAAAGTCAGTGGAGTAGCATGTAGTGCAAATCGCATTTTTTCTACGTAAATATTAAGTACAAATGAAAAAGAAATTCGCTACATATTAGTATTATTCGTGTTTTTTTTTTATTAAAATTGTCAAAAGTATTTTCCCAAAAAACTTTGAGATCAGTTAAAAAAGGGTTTCCATATATTACAAAATGTACATATATTGGAACAGAATGAGTACTCGCTAAACTAAAAAGTAAATAAACAATGTTAAAATGAGATTAGCAATAGGTTTAAATTTTTTCTATCAACTTCTCCATCAAACACACAAGCTTTTCCGATGACGAATTATTTTCTTTAATGGCATTGACAATCTCGCCTGTCATAAGCCGTGTGTCATCTACAACCGCCTTTAATACTTCTGTTTGCTGTTTCAATATCTGCTCGATTTCGTCATAATGATCTCTACTTTCATTTACCGACGTGTCAAGCGACAGCCTTGATTTGGGAGCTGCAGGAGACAAAGGGGGTAATGGCGATGCTGCTGCTGATGATGATGATGATGATGACGACCCCGCTTGAGCTCCAGCTGGCGGCGACAATGGAGATGGAGGTAACAGCGGTGTCAGGGGATCGAGTGCCGACGATGACGAAGGTGATGGCGACGGCGGTGTCTGTGGCTGAATTGAAGGCGATGATGAACGCTTATTCGATGCGGTATTCTAAAAATTAGCTGTAAGTTACCAAGATGTACATATATAGTAAAATGGGTTGTGAATTCGTACCAATGAAAATGACTCAACAATAATTGGGCCATCATTGACTGATTTACTATCTACAATTCGGTGCACAGCAGAGTAGTGCTTCCACCATGATGCGCCACCACCTCTTGCGTCTAATTTAATCTTTTCATCTCTGCAAGTATACTAGTTTTAGGTAGTTCTGGGGAAGTATTCAAATAAAATATTCACCTATATTTCTTTGTTAAGTTCTTCACTTTGACATGCACCTCCTCGGCGGTGAACTTTCCCTTCATATCCATTGACATGTCATGGTAAATATGGGCATTTCGTTTCGCCTGCCGCAAATCATTTGCACGCTTTGCCCATTTTTCTATAAGCATCTGCTCGTCGTTCTCCGTCCATGCTGATCTTCTTTTTCGATATGACATCTGAAAAATTCAGACTGAAATCGAGAAAAAATCATTTTTATTCAATAAACTTAGACAGAACAACTCTACAAATCCAAATAAACTTACGTCGGTCCGCTTTAAAAATTTTTGTTTATTTTCCATTCACAATAAACATATAGCAGCTGGAAATTTTTCAACAGTGTTGGCAAAGAACGCAGATTGCAAAGAACTTGCATGGCCTTTCATTTCATGTGGCAAGAATTTTCGTCCAATTTTTCCACACAAGAAACCAATTGGCTCTGATCAATTTCTCATTTCAAATAGCAAAAGCAAAGAACGTACATTACAAAGAAGTTGCCAGGTTTTTTGTTTTTTTGTGGCAAGAACTCTCGTGCGATTTCATCACGCCAGCAACTAATTGCAACTAATCAAATTTTAATACCAATCAGAATTTCAGAAACGCATTTTATACATAAACAGATCCGCTTCATTTAAACAGCTGACTTTTGATGTCAAACTATTGTGAATTGCGTTTTGACAACACAAAGAAGAGCAAACTGCAAAACAATTGATGTGCTATTTGTGGCACGTGTTGAAAATTTATGAAATTCCTTAATTTACAACAGTTATCTACAAAAATTTAACAATCCAGCAGTAATTATCGAAAGAACAAAGTAAAATGAGCAAGAAAAGCAAAACCAAGGCCGGCAATTTGGGGCGCGCATTGATAAAAAATCGTTTCGGTCACCAGTTTCGACGTAAAGTGGATAATGAAACTATGGTAAACAAAATGCTCACAAAATACAATAAATATATTCGTACCATTTCAGTTTAACAATTAACGAATTTCTCACACTTCCTGTAGCTACATACCACCGAGATACAGGATGGCTACGATTGGGGACGCCTCAATTTGGCGTCCGTCACCGAAGACTCTTCCTTTCATGATTTCCTGCGAACTGCAGAGTTAGCGGGCACCGAATTTCAAGCGGAAAAACTCAATATCACTTTCATCAACGCCAAATCCGGTGTTGGTTTGCTTACGAAAACACAACAAAAACAAATGGAACAAAAACATAGCGAACATAAGAATCTACTGACAGTGCCACGTCGTCCCAAGTGGACGACAAATACCACCGCCGAAGAGTTGCAACGCGCCGAAAATGATAGCTTTCTAGAATGGCGTCGTTCGTTAGCGTTACTGCAAGAAGATCAAGAGGTCTTGCTTACTCCGTACGAAAAGAATTTGGAATTCTGGCGACAATTGTGGCGTGTTATAGAACGTTCAGATGTTATTATACAGATTGTGGACGCTCGCAATCCATTACTTTTCCGCAGCGTGGATTTAGAGCGTTATGTTAAAGAAGTGAATCCGGCTAAAATGAATATGATATTGGTAAATAAATCAGACATGTTGACTGAGCAGCAGCGGAAGCACTGGGCTGAGTATTTCGATGGGGAAGGTATACGCACTGCATTCTTTTCGGCTACTTTGGCGACAGAGGAATTTAAGACAATCAATGAGGAGAAGAAGCAGGTGGAAAATAACGACAGTGAGTATGAGAGCGTTGGTGACAATGAAGAATCAGCTAGCGACGCGGATGGCGAAAACGATAGTGAAGCGCCTGTGGAAAGAGTGCGCACAGAATCCGGCAAGTCAGAGATATCTTTGGATGACGTCAAAGCAGCTGCCAATGAAATTAATAAATCACTCGACAATGTTGAGCACTTGTTGGGTAAGATCGAACAGAAAATCACGCCCACAGCTGTTACGGATACAGAAAAAATCAAAAATGATTCAAAAATGCTAACGCGGGAAGAGCTCATTGAATTTTTCAAAAATGTGTACACCGGCAAAACTTTTACACCTGGCGTTACTACCATCGGATTAGTCGGCTATCCAAATGTGGGGAAAAGTAGCACCATCAATGCGCTGATGATCGAAAAGAAAGTCTCAGTATCAGCAACACCCGGTAAGACAAAACATTTTCAAACACTATATCTGGACACTGATTTGTTGCTGTGCGATTGTCCTGGCTTAGTAATGCCAAGCTTTGTGCTAACCAAGGCTGATATGATACTTAACGGTATATTGCCAATAGATCAGGTGTGTAAATGTTGAGTAAAGTAAATCTGTTTAGAAAATTATTATTTTTTTTTTTTTGAATTTCAGTTGCGCGATCCTGTGCCTCCGGTGAATTTGCTTTGTACGCGCATACCACGCCATGTGCTGGAGGAAAAATATGGTATACTCATAGCTAAACCGATGGAGGGTGAAGATGAGAATAGGGTGCCAAATTCAGAGGAACTGCTGCTCGCTTACGGATGTATGTAGAAAGTACTTTTGTCAAAATTTAAAAGCTCTTTGAAGTGAAATAACTAAATAACTAAGCAAATTGAATTTATCCGTTTTTTTTTTACACACTTTCAGACAATCGCGGTTTTATGACATCCAACGGTCAGCCGGATCAATCACGCTCGGCACGTTATGTCTGCAAGGATTATGTAAATGGCAAATTGCTTTACTGCGTTGCGCCGCCCACGGTACCGCAAGAGATATACCACACCTTTCCAGCCAAAACAAGGAAAGAGATCGTCGAACAAAAACTGCCAAGTCAACAGCAACGCGCTATGCGGGTAATTGACACAAATTTAAGGTATAAGAAAAAAAACTTTATAATAAACGAAATTGGGATTTCTTTAGATCAACACAAAATCTTCATCAAAGGAAATCGATAAACAATTCTTCGATTCAAATAACGGCAAGGCTTATGTAAAGGGGCGCAGCAATTTTCCGCATGTGCGTGTGGCCAATGATGGGTGTTTGGTGAGTGGGCAACCGACAGATAAACCTTGGCGTAGCGTGAAGAAGGAGCGACGTGAGAAGTTGCGTAACAAATTTTCGCATTTAGATGAGCATTGATCGAGTGCGATACGTTTATTTAATAAATGATTTTCAAAATCGGGCTGTCTCTGAATAACTGCCTTTAAATGAATTACTTTTATCTATGTAAAGTTGATTTGCAACTAATAGCTGTGTATATACTATGTATCTATGAAGATTAAATATTCTTAGTTGATTAAAATATGAAAACCACTGGTTATCGATTATGTAATCATATACATATACATATGTTGTATGTATGTACATATGTATGTAAATATCTCAATGTAAACATGACTAGCGCTATTAACAACTATTTAGAGCTAGGCATTCGTGTAATGAATTTATTGCTACATTAATCAGAATTTTTAAATTTTATAAAGTGCATTTAATTGCAGCTTTTTTTTTTTTTTTTTTTGACAAACGAATGATGTCAAAAACAGATAACACTTGTCGGCATGCAAGTAGGCTAGCGTAACGGCTAGCTGCATCCACTGTTATCATCAATCTCATCTGAGAGCAAACCCAGAAAACGAGCTGTTTCGTTGGGGTTAGACCAGGGAAGGAAAGGGGTATTTGTTGGGTCAGGGGTTATTTCAAGTAGCTGGGTTAAACATTTTTGTCCGCCGTTATTATTTTTGTGTTCAATTGTTTTTGGAAAATTTTTGGGTTTACAATTTTGAAGCCTATTTAATTTCAGCACAATAATTTGCAAGAGTGAAGTGGATACAATTTTTTTAAATTTTAACTTGCGCACCTTTTTCCATATAACAAATGGATTTTATAAAAGTTTCCGTTATTTTTTTTTAACTGACGGTTTTGCCTATACACTATAGCGTTAAATGGAAAAGTTTCCAAAACCAAAATAAATAAAAAAATAATTAAAAAACAAACCCATTTTAGCTACTTTACGCTAAAATTTAATTAGTCACAAAACTGCAGACTCAAAATTTTTTTTCGATAAATATTTGTGGAATTTTTATAAATTTTGTCAAAATTTTGAAATTCTAATTTATATGCTTTTTGTTATTTCATGCCAATCAGGCTTCAGAGAGAGTGTATTATTTCATTAAACTGATGTTGGTTAGAATAATTCAAAGAGCTTAGAAAGGACGCCTATTCTATATAAATTTTAGATGACAATAATACTAGAAGGTACCGAATATCTTAGACTGCCAGTAAAATGGACGAATAATTGGTTGCTGGTTTTGGTTGCTGAGCGGATTTAGTTGCCAGGGACTAGTAGATTCGAGTCACCAAAAACTACTAAAACGTAGTGGTCGAAATCATCGACTTACTAAAAACCGCGGCATAAGCCAATTACATAGGCATTTCAAAAGTAATCTCAATGAACTAAAGCACGAGACCCAACGAACTTTGGATAAGTAAGTAAATGCCTTAATCGGTGAACTTCTGCTGCTTTGTGGGATTAGCGTTAGCCTGACAACACCTTCTACTTATCTAGAATTTACTATTTAATATCTCGCTTGTGACGGGAATCTCGTCTGACTATAATAGATTTTTATCTTTTGATGAGATCGATCCTACCGTTCAAAGAATTAGTCAAGACCTCTTCTGTGTTGGACAGCGAGCGCAAGAAGTAAGAAAAGACTCGCTGGCTGAAAATAACTTCGAGTCTTCCACTATGAAACAAACCAGACATTTATATTTAAAGCCGCTCCCCGTCATTTTTGCCATTGGAGTGGTTTTGTACTTCGCTTCAAAAATACGTATTGTATTTGTAGGTTTGTGGGGTAGCTTTGTATATACTTAGATATACAATTCATAATTAAGGGGCAATTGAAAAAGATGTTTACGTTTTTCACTTCCATGCCAAAAAGTAACGGGCGTGCTAAATACATACATACCCATTTAAGTGCGTACATATGTATGTATGTGTATACAAAAATACCCAGCCATTACCAGAATGCACGAAGATTCCAGAAGAGCTTTTGGCAATCGGTTTTAAAAAAAATAACTAGGAAATTAATTTGTGTTTCTTTTCTTTCAATAAAGCAACGATGGATTTCTGGAAGAAATTGTGTTTTTCTTTGTTTTTTTTCAGTAAAAACTGTCGCGGAAGACTCGATCCAAAGCGAATTCATATAAGGTGGTGGTAGACGTACAAAAATAAAAAAATACATATGTATGTATGTACATATTATTATTGCATTTGCAGCTTGTATTACCAAATTAATTCACAAATTTATATCCAATAGCCAATGAGAGCAATGTAGAGACAAGTTTCAATTTAATATTTAAAGCCGTAAGGCCTATAAATAGAAACAAATCAGCTATTCTAGTAACACCATCTCAAATATTTATATAAATTTTTAAAAGTAAACAAAAGTAATGAGTTGCAAATGATTAAAACTGGATGTGCAAATTCCAAGTGCACCTAATGCAAAAATATTTTTGTATAGTGTGTGTGTGTAAGATAATCTTTGTTAAGTATACGAAGTGATTTTACATACAGACAATTATACTTAAATATGTATGTAAGTGTGGTTAACACAAAGCAGACGGGGCGTATGTATAAGTAGGTGCAATGCAAGAGTAAGATATGTATGTATGTATGCCTGCATATTAGGGTGCATCATTCAACATAAGTACAAAAAACAAACATAATTGGTACCGTCTGAATTATGAAATTCATTATATTTTAAGATATTTTGATCAAAATATTTTGGAAAAATATTAAGATTTACGTGAACTGGACCGATTTGAAATCACCTCCGAAAGTGGAGTTTTTTTTATGAATAAAAATAGATTTTGTAAGTATTAAAATATTAAAAAAATAAACCGCCAGATCCAAAGCAGTCCAAAACTAGACCTCAACTTTGCCCGAAGTCATCCTAAATTACTCCCGAAATTGTTCCGAAGTGGTCCACAACTAGACTCGAAATAGTTCCGAAATGGTCTTGAAAAAAGTCCCGAAAAATTCCTGAAATGGTCCCGAAATAAATAGTTAAAAAATTATTCCGATGTGATCCAGAACTATTCCAGAAATGATCCTGAAATTAATCAGAAACCATTCTTTAATGAACCCGAAAACTTCTCACAAAAATCATTTGCCGTTCAGAGTTGGCATAATGCTGTAAGTATCTCAATTTGAGTTACAAGATCAAGACGCACACCACAAATTGTAGAAGTTTGACCAAAATCGCTAAAGCGGTTATAGCGCCAATTAACTAAGTAAGTCTAGATCTGATCCCGAAAGAGTCTTCAAATGGGTCCGAAATTGTACTTAAAAGGTCCCGTAAAACCTAGTCCCAACCTAGTACCGAAATGGTATTCAAATACTCCCGAAATTGATCTGAAATAGTTAATAGTGCAAAATTATGCCGAAGTGTTCCAGCACTAGCCTAAAAATAATTCTGAATTCTAGCCGAGATAGTTTTGAAGTTTTACTTCTAAAACAAACAGCGATGATAAAAAATGTATGTATGAAAGGTATGCACATAAATATTTAAAGATTTGTTCAACGTAACCAATTTAATGAGGCGTACGAAAAAAAAATTGTACAATACATAAATGGGTAGAAAAATTAAAAAAAAAACGCACCTGAAACGTTAAGTCTAAATCGGTTAAGTTTTCGCTGAGTTATTCAAGTTTTTTTTTAAAACCAATCTTTCATTATTTGATTCCATTGAAACAATTTTTATGCACACCTTTTTAACTTAGCCTGTTTTATGATCTGAGATGATTTTTTTTAATAGTATCTAAAACTTTTGAGACCATTTCAAAACGGTACAGCTCACATAATTCTTAATATTTTTCGAAAATATTTTGATCAATGCCTTAAAATATAATGAATTTCATAATTCTGACGGAAGTCCGGATGCACCCTAATGTGCAGGCCTACACATCTTGCTCTTTCATTATCTGCCTCATCTGAGCCGTTGTCCCAACCACCATGCAGCCCATGCAGTGCTCTGTTGCAATTCAGTTCTCATTAAACCATCGTCATGGGTGCACCGGATTCTGCCAAAACCGAGAACTGCGTTGCAGCTACCACCGCACCTACCGCCCCTACCGCTAATGCAACGCCTACAAATCCAAAGCAGCCGATTGCCTATAGCGAACTCTACGTGCAACAACGCGATCGCATTGTCGTGATTACTTTCAATCGCCCCGCGGTACGAAACGCGCTTACACGACGCGGTCACTTCGAATTGATACGCGCGCTACGCGATGCCACGCTCAACGATACAATAACAACAATTATGTTGACCGGCGCCGCTGGCTGTTTCACAGCCGGCACCGATCTTACACGACTAAGCCAATATCCCGATTTGCCAGCCTACTTTCGCGACACCAACTATGTGCTCTGCACGCTGGTCAAGGCATTCCTCTACTGTCCCAAAGTGATTGTGGCGCTGATCGATGGCGCTTGCGTGGGCATTGGCTTTGTGTTTGCGACGCTCTGCGATGTGGTCTACTGCACAGAGCGCGCTTATTTTCAAGCACCTTTCACGCAGCTCGGCATCTGTCCGGAGGGTTGCCTCACTTATTTGTTGCCGCAGCTGTTAGGGCGCGTTAAGGCAGCGGAGTTGCTGTTATTCAGCACGCGACTGAGCGCAGAGGAAGCGCTGCGCTTTAATTTGGTGGCACGCATTGTGCCATCGGCGGAGTTGGAGTTGCAGCTGTGGCAGCAACTGGAACAGAATTCACGTTTGCCAGTGGAGTCGTTGCTCGCCACCAAGCGGTTGTTGGGTGGCACAATGCTTCAGCAATTACTGCATGTTTTGGAGACTGAATGCCGGGAGCTGAAACGCCTGCGACTAGGCGATACATGTCAGCGCGCGATAAAGGCATTCGTAGAGCGCAAGAAACGAGTTGGTAGTCAGGAGAATAAAAGTAAATTGTGATAAGATAATCAAACGAAAAATATGAGTTTTTTATTTGTGATAAGAGGCAGGAAACCAAAGCTCTCAAGGCGAAGTTAAAATACCGAAAATTCCAGGTTATGGTTATGTTGAGCAGAGAACTTCCTCTATATCTGTCTAGCCTGTGTCAAATTAAGGGTCGACTTTTTTGGTCTCCTTAGCAGAGATTATTCTGCTTGTAGTATAATTCTGCCCAAAGGGAATACTTGATCTGCGACCTAAATAGATGTTCGCTAACTATTAAACAGTAGCATCAATTAAAAAATGTGAGCCTAGAAGTGAATTATTTCAACGTTTGAATATTGCACGTCGGATTGTACCCAATGATACAAAATGTATTCTAGTGGTTCGTAAGTGAATTCACAGAGTCTGCAGTATATTCATTCAGCATATCGCTTCTTAAAAAGGTAGTATCTTAAAGTGCATGGCCCCGCCAGGTAGTCAGTAAGAGTTGCTCAGAGATCTTTCTGACTGCACCTCTTTGATTTTGCCTCTCTCTTGGACCTGTGGACATCGCATAGAACCTAAGACTCATGCCGTCTTATTTAGAGTTCCGCAGTATAAGTAACTCTTATCTGTTGTACAAAAAGCACCTAGACCATGCAGGCATCATTAGACATGATATGCACTCTGATCCAATCCTACATACATTCGCGGGCATATGTAGATTTCGATTGCGAAAATCTCTGCCAGGAAAACGGGTGGGTAAGTATCAGTTAGTAGGCTTATCAGAAACCTTAGTACAAATATGAACACATACAATATGTGCTTGCTCCAGTACTGCTATTATTCACGATTCCTGTGATCTCTTACCAGGAGTTGTATTGCCTGTAATGACGCCAAGTCTATGCTGGGAGGGTACTCACACCTTCAGTGATAGTCGTACATATCCAAATATGGACTTTACCCTAAGTAATACCGGAGCCTACTTGTTCAGCTAAGCTAAATAATATACGATTGATTCTAAGTTCGATATTCCGTGCGTGGAAAACCGACTATTTAATTTTAAAAAGTTTGCTAATAGCGATACCCTGGGAAGCTTCCTTCTCATAAGACCCTCATCTCATCAAATATTTCCTTAGTTACTAGGACGGCGATCCTAAGCCCTAGTGTTTGGAAAATATACCTTATTAATTTCTGTCTGCTCGATATCGATTCGATATAATAACAAGTTTAAAAAATAAGATTGGCAAGTCAAAAAAGATATCGCAGCCTCTGCCACATCACAACTAAATCGAAAGAGAGCTGTGCTAACAAGATGACTTTATATTCAACAAAATATATTATAAAAAAACATATCTCTGACTTACCAGACACGCCAGTTGATTGTTGACCGCAAAGTTCGCTGAAATTAAATAAAAAAGAATTTATGATTAGTTAAAGTGTCATTGTAAGCCGAGAGCATTCAATAAATAAACAAATATACAAGTGCGAGGGTGGGCTGGAAAGTAGTGGGATTGGGCGTATTTTACGTTAGCTTTATAGTAATAGACATAACGGTTTCTTTTTAAATCTTTGAAGCCAAAAGGTTAAATGAATAAATGTTGGTTTTCCAAATAAAAAATTATTCTAAATACAATGTTATAAATTTTGTCGCATACACGTTGCTAAATAATAGTTATTTCATTTAATTTCATTTATTGGAGCATTAAAATTATTAGTACATTAAGATTACAAACAAACGACCACAAATTGATGAGACCTGGCAACGCTATTTTCAATTTTCTTCAGTCTATTTTGTCATTTCATTCTGAATAGACTAAAAGCTTGCAAATTGATTTGAAAAATTTCAATACGCTTTCTCTATATTCGCCACATTGCATGATCAGCTAAAGCTCTATAATCTAATTTGTTTAAAAGGATTTAATTTGACGAAAATATTTATGATTATAAAAACTGTAGCAAAAACTATTGGCAAAATTTAACAAATCTGTGTTTCCTTATTTAGTTTTAATAATTTTTTTTTTTAATGAAAATATAGACAATTCTACGACAGAAACCATTAAAGTCGAAATTCCAAACTTTGTTGAAAATTTATAAAATGCAACAGTTAAAAAAAGATTCATAAAAATTTCAAACATTCTAATTCAAATCTAAAAGCAAAAACCCGTCGAGTAGGCAGTTTTGTAGCCCATTCAATTTTATTATAATAAAGTATATGTTTCAAGTGGCGAAAAATTCTTGATTTTCTATAATTTTTATTTTTTTTGCAGCCGGAGCTGCGTCTTTTCTTCTATCTGCAAAAAGAGTTGTCAAAAATCAACAATTATTTCTAGCCACTTCAAACTTTACGCTTTATTATAGTGAAATGGGCTAAAAAACTGCATACTCAAACATTTTTCTACTTCTAAAAATTCTGTTTAAAAAGTCAGAAATTTTGCTGAAATATTTTTTTATTTTTTTATTTGTCGAATTTTTTTAACTTTGAAACTTAGCTTATGCACATCGTTGTTGCTTTAGTATCCTCTATATTTTTAATGAAAAAAGAAAATAACTAAACTTAACTGTCAAAACTCTTCAATATATTTGGCTATTATTTTTATGAGCGCAACTGTATGCGTTTCGCACAACAGTATCAGAGCAAAGGGGCTTTTGTTTACTGGATATGTATTACAGAGGCAGTATGGATTGTTTCCTTTTTTTATGATTACAGTAGACGCTCGCAAATTAGAACCAATTTTTTTTTGGGTCAGTTCTAATTTGCGAAATGTTCTAATTTCTGGACGTTTTTTTAGTATCGTAAATAATAAAAGTAAGAGTTAAGCTACTTCCAAAAACTACATAAAAAACATTTTTTTTATTTATTTATTTAAAAACATAACAGTTCAGTTCATAACATAAATTTTTTTTTAATTAAAACAAATTAAAATTTCAGAAATTAATTCAAAATACTGGGGAATGGGAACCTAGGTAAAAATTAATCTCTTTTTTTTAAATATATAATCAGTAATATCGTCTTGACAACTATCAGAATACACATCACCGCTACTCAGTTCAATTTCTGGTAGAAGAGTTAGATTTGTTTGGAGAGCTTCATTGCAGTCTTTATTCTCTCTGAGCAATTGTGCTAATGGCACATTATCATCGCTGTCGTATTGGTCAGAGTCCCAATTGAACAACTTGGACCAAGAATTCCACATCGCTGTTTGCGTTATCTCATCCCAAGCTTGTTTCAGAAATAATATTGGGTTTCGAATGGAATGGCATTTCAATACACTATTCAGTTCACCACTTTCAGCAATTATTTGAGCAAGTAACTTACTTTGTAAACAAGTTTTGTTAACCTTATGGGATTTTGAACCATTCGCTGCACAGCCGCTATTACACTTGGTGGAAAGAAATATGCAACTATGTTTACATCGTTGCTTCGAAATTTTTCGATTGTAGCATGAGCGGAGCAGTTATCAATTAGCAAGAGGGACTTCGTAGGCAAGTTATTTTTTTTCAGAAAACCGGATGATCTGTTAAACAAAAAATGTTTTAAAATTAAAGAATAATTAAAGCATTTTTGGAAAAGTCCTAATGAAGTGAATTATTAAAACTTTTGAAGCACCTTGGATTTTTTGCTTTTCCAATAACTAAGGGAACTAATTTGTGTGAGCCAGCAGCATTTGAGCCAAGTAAAATTGAAATTTGTTCTTTTTGGATTTTGTATCCAGGGGCACTTTTTTCACAAGCAGAGACATATGTACATTTTAGCTGGTAGACAACGATAAAATAATCCGGTTTCGTCCACATTATATATTTGTGACTCCAATAACCTCCATTTCAGCGGCTTTTTCACGAAATTTGTGAATAAACGGAGTGATCGAAGTTACTACATCACTAGAAAGAATTTCACCACCAATTTTTAAAATACGAATACCGTGCCGCTTTTTAAACTTAGTAAACCATCCATCGCTTCCTCGGAATGCATTTTCATTTTTATCGGGATATGCTTCACTAAAAATTTGTTTAGCTTTTTCCTTTAATATTGGTTCAGTCAATATACACTTCCTTTCACATTGGTTTAAAACCCACTTATAAAGACGACTTTCAATTATCGGATATTCAGCAAGCACTATGTATAGGTAGATTTATTTGCTGCTTCCTGGTAGGTCTTGGCAACAGCATTTAATATAGATGATCTATTTGACTTGATATAGCTGATGGCAAATTAGGTTACATTGAAATCTAGCGCTAGCCGGTTTCCTCGAACTCCTTTGTCCAGCTTTTCCAATATCTTTACTTTGGTTTCCAAAGATAAAGTGTTTTTTTTACGTTTATTTGACATTTTTAATAAGTTACTTTCACTTTTCGATATAGAGTCTACCAAAGTAATGCACCAAAAATATGGCAAAACAAAATGGCAAAAGGAATCAAATGCATAACTTGGTGATTCCCCTTTTTATTTTAACTTTTTTGAATGAAATAAAAACAAAATTAAAAATTTAAAAAAAAAAAAAATTTCAGAAATTAGAACCTCAAGTTCTAATTTCAGAGCCGTCAATGTATTAAAATCACTGGTTCTAATTCATCAATATTCTAATTTCTGAGAGTTCTAATTTGTGAGCGTCTACTGTATTACGCATTTTTCAAAGCAAAATATGCAAATTATCTGCAGGCTGTTTTGCACCTACATACTTATTTTCTCGCCAAGACCGAAAACTCTTTAGTTCACCCTCGCATGTTCTCCGATATGCATATCTTTCTAATTTTCTTTTATATAAATGCAACAACCTCCTGCAGTCTTCTCAATTGCCATATGAATCACGGCAATAGCACTTATGTAAATATTGTATGTATGTATGTATGGATGTGTGTGTGTCAATAAATAAAACGTTAGCAACAACTCAAGCAGCGAATGTAAAAAACACAAATACAGTATTGAAAGTGAGAGTATCACTTTCAGAATGATCAAACGAATGTACATACATATAGGCGATAAAAGTGGCTGGAGGCGAGCAAGTTAATTTTTAAAACAGCCTTTTTTGTGCTTTCTGCTTGCCGCGTATAATAAAAAAATAATTGCATGCAATGTGGCTTAACACAAACAAAAATCAATCTACTACACATACTATTTAATAAAAATGCAATTAAGTATATATGTATGTGTGTATGTATGTATGTAGTAGTAGCATATAAAAATATGTATTAAACAAACAATCCTATTTATCGCTATTAAAAAATTTTATTTTCATATTTTAAAATTGCCACACAAAAAAAAATTGGGTGCATTAAAACCATTAACGCACACAAATAACCTTTGGTTGAGAAAAATAGAGCTGATTTGAAAAATCATCCAAAACATGCTCGAACTGCAATATTTTTGATGTTAATTTAACAAAAAAACAATAATAAAATAATAAAGCACATATAAATCCGCCACTCCAACTTTGTACAAATTTATAAAAATTCAACAAAATTTATCAAAATTTCAAATTTTTCAATACGAGTTTTTGGAAAACTTTTGAATTGCAGCCCATTTAATTTTAGAAGTGACTATAAATTTCGGTTTATTTTTGACAATATTTTGAAATTTTGGTCTTGGAAACTTTTTTTAATTAACCCATGCAGTTTACATGGAGAAAAATGTGCAGGATCTTTAGCAAAAAAAAAAAACAAAAAATATTAAAAACCAACGGAAATTTGTATAAAATCTATCAGTTATATGAAAAAAGTGCGTAAGACCAAACAAATTTTTTTAAAAATAAACCTGAGTTTTCAACACCTTCAGACTTACAAATTATTATACTTAAATTTAATGAGCTACAAAATTGTATACCCAAAAGTTTCTCAGAAGTTTCAAAAGTTTGAATTTTTTACGAAAATTTGTTGATTTTTTATAAAGTTTCTCAGAAATTTCAAAAGTTTGAATTTTTTACGAAAATTTGTTGATTTTTTATAAATTTAAATTAGCGACAAAATTACATACCCAATTAAAAGATTTGGAGTTTTGGTGAAAATTTATTGAATTTTTATAAATTTTCTACAAAGTTTATAATCCTGATTTAAATGTTTTTTGTTATACTCCAAGCTAGAATTTCATACAAAATTAACAAAAAAAAAAAACAAAAACATCATGAAAAACATTATGAATATTATAACAAAAAATTAGGATGTTGTCAATTGTTTGAGTCACTGTGTATTTTTCATACCCCCGTAATTCTGGAATTTAAGGAATCGCTAGCGCAAGCATTTTGAAACTCGTTATTCGCAGTATTAAAAATTAGAAATGTACTAGGTTCTTTCGTCGTTGACGTTGCTGTTGTTATTACAACATAAAATATTTCCCATTGATTTTCGAAAAGTTTAGCTGAAGTGAAATCCCTTATAATTTTTATATAATTTCTCCTGCATATCCTATTCCTCGATGTTTGGCTAAGTATCGCCTTTAATTTGTTACGTCCATACTTTCATATCGACTCTAAAGGACAGTTAGTTGTTATGAGAAGTTTTCTTTGGTAGAAATTCTAGACTGTCGTGAGAACGATTGTGCGCCTGCGTTCGTTTACTGTTGGTTACAAGACTGGTCCATAAACCATGAGGCTTTTCCTTCCCCTTTGTAAACAGTAAGCCAAAAAATACCTAAATATTTGGACTGCATGAAACAAGTGCGGTTTCAAAAACTTTTCGCTGGCTACCAGCGACTTTCTCATCTACTGGAATCTTACTTTGTTCCAGAGCTTAGTTTGGAATGACGTTTTACAGTTTAAAGTTCAAATCACTCATTTCTCAACATTTCAGTGGTACGTGCCAGACGACTTATGTAAAAGGAAATCTCACAAGTCTGCTGAAGTTTCACAACAGGTATCAAAAAGCGCCGTAAGAAAATGCCAGATATTGTTTCAAAGTTTTTAGATTGATCTCGGCATGGAAATCAGTGTAATTGTCTCCAAATCTAAAAGCTTTCCCTGCGAAAAGGTATGAGAAAATATCAGATATTGTCCCAATGTCCATTTGAGTTTCGATGTCAGTATTAGCACCAACAATTAAGAACCCTAAAAACATACCTAACCGAAGGTTGCTACCATTTTTTGGGTTCAGCAGAGAAATTTATAATAGCTCCAACCTTGAGGCTGTATGAAAAGCGAGTAGCTAAAATTGGATTGGATGATCTGCTCTTAATAAGTTCATTCCGAGTGCCTCTAAGTGATGCCAAGAAGATAATTTCTCCAATCCTAACCCTACTTGAACTTTCACAGTTCCAATCTTTCGTTGAATTCAGTCAAATTTTCCAACGAAGTCGAATACCAGATACATGAAAAATTGAAGCCCCTGGAATCAGAGCTGCATAAGGAATTAATGATGGCAACTTCCTGGGGGGCGGAGCGAGTAATATTTCATTTCAACAAGACTAAAATATTTCTTAAGCTAAAAATTGTGTCCGCTGTTTAAATAAAGAAAGATCGAAACCCCCTGCCGTACAATGCGCACTCGTAACCTCCACTTTTTGAACTGCCGCCTGAAAACGTTAACTTCAATATGCAATTGTGAGTGTTATACATAGTACTTCCGGTCAAGTTCAAGAACCCAAAATCGAAACCTGCTCCAGTTTAGCGTAAATTATAGCTTGTGCGCGAATTGTGCGATAATTGCGCATGAATAATATTACAAGTGAATGCATTTTGTTTGCTTTCTTTTTTCATATTTTCGTTTTTTGTTTTTTTATTTAATTCTTTTTTTTTGTTGTTTACGTTTAACTTTCAATCGCTGCCCACCTGTGCAATATTTCCGAAAGCAAACGATTTACACAATCACTCGGCGAACGTGGAGCGCTTTAAAGTGAGCTGGACAAATCAGCAAGCAAAAACAAAAACATTCAAAAAACTGATTTAAAGCACAGCAGTTGCGCGCTGCCACTTTAGTATTGCAAGAATAAGCGCGTGTGGCACAACGGTAAAGCGCTTCGTAGCATACGATACATATTTTTACGTTTTTACACAATTCCCTACCACCCCAAAGCCATGGAACGCTGGGTGGACAAAGTCGCAGTTGTTACAGGCGCTAGCTCTGGCATTGGCTGGGCCGTCGCGCAGGACTTACTCAAATCGGGTATGATAGTGATTGGCTTTGCGCGCCGCCTACAACAAATGGAGGATTTCAAGGAGGAATTGGACGCCTCTATACGTGAACGTTTCTATCCGCGCTGCTGTGATCTGACTGTGCTACCATCGGTGAAGAGCAATTTCCATTGGATTGAGCAACGTTTCCATCGCCTGCATGTGCTGATCAACAACGCCGGCATGGTGGAGATGACCAAGGTGCTGGAGGAAGGCAACGAGACCAGGCTGAAGCAAGTAATCGATGTTAACTTAATGGGCACCGTTAATTGTACAAAGCAAGCATATAGACTGATGCAGGCCACTATGGCGGAAGGTGATGCGTGTCATATAGTGACTGTGAATAGCTTGCTGGGTCATACAGTACCGTTACACATACCAGAGTGTGGCTTGAATTTGTATCCGGTAGCGAAACATGCGCTAAGCACGTTGCACGAGGTTTTGCGCAGAGAACTCTTCCCGCACAAGCTGATGCGGTTGTCGGTGAGTGAGGGGAGATGGGTTTTTTCTTTTCTTTTTATTACTTAAATTTTATGAAATGTTCTCTTTTCACAGTCCATTAGTCCTGGTTTGACCCGCACGGATTTCGGTGGCGCGCCTTCGGATGAAGAGAAAAAGAAGTGGGAGGAATTGATAGAACCTGATGAGATTTTGCTGCCTGAGGATGTGGCGCGTGGCGTGAATTTCATACTCGCCTCACCGCCGCATGTGACCATAGCTGAATTGCTGATGGTACCAGCGCGGGAACGGTACTGAATGCTGGCGCAGTTATAGTGCACAAATATTTAGTCTGAATAAATGCTGATAAGTTAAATTTTAAACTACACGCATTTTTTATATTCATCTATTGGTTGTACATTTTTTATACGCAAGTTTTTTTTTAAGTATTTTTTTAATAAAAATTATGCTTCACGCTTGAGATTGTGATGGTTTGTAACTATAAATCACTCAAAAGAATTTATAAAATTTAGCATAACGCTGCTTTGGCCAAATTCTTTAAATTTAGTAATATTAGCAATTAAAAGATTTTTTTGTGATTAATTTTTTTATGCAATGCCTTATTATTAATTATTTTTTATAATTAAAAAAATTCAAGCTATATGGTCGGTTGTTAGAAAACAAAAAATAAAAATGGTAGATACAATTTTTTGATTATCGTTTGTTTTTGATTATCTTGATATTTTTGCGTTTTTGATTATTTCATTTTTGGCTATCTTTCTAAAAATAGTTTTAAAACATTAATGCAGTAGAAGTCCATTAGTCCGGAATCCAACAGTCCGGAATACCCGATAGTCCGGAAAATTGTAAAAATTTTGGTTTTCTCCAAAAGTGTATCTTTAAAGCAAATAAAAACGCTCGAGGTTTCGGGGTAGTTTGGGATCATCCGGAAGCGCTCGATATTGTTCGCAAACAATTAGCGGCCGGCTAGTCGTCTCAGTTGTTACAACAAATGTAGGTGCAATGCAGCTGCAGACCCTGCATCTGATCCAACTCTACAGACTTATGAGAAAGAAAACCAACAAGACGATCTGACCCAAAGTTTTGGATGTCGTTAGAAGTGCTGACAATCCGTTGAAAAACCTGCCTAAAGATGAGGTAGAGGAGTGGCTTTTAATCGACGAGAATGAGTCTGTTGAACAAGAACTAACCGATGAGGGCATTATCAACATTGTAGTAAACCCTCAGTCTATTCAAAACCTTGAAGAAAGTGACTCAGATGCCGAAACGGAAGAAGAGGAAAAAAAATGAGCTGGGCAGAAGCTGCAGAATCAGTAAGTAAGTTTATCTCTTTTGCTGAGGCTAGGTACTAGCTACAGTGCTTCAGAAATTATTGATTTCCATATCATTAGAAATAAATTTTATACTAAACGCCAAAAGTCAAGAGAACAAAAAGACATTCGTGTTTTTTTTTTTTAAATCTAAGTGAAATATGTTTTACAGTACGTGTACATACATTATATGAAATGTAAAATAAACTTTGTTGTATGTATTTGCATACTGTATTTGTAGTTTAATTATTAACCTAATTGTTCTTATAATTACCGCCCGATAGACCGGAGTCCGAACGTGCCGGATTATCGGACTTCTACTGTAGTTAACAAAAACTTAATAATTTTCGGAAAAAAGCGGGGATAATAAAATCTGAAACAAGGATTCAAAAATATTTAAGTCGAATAGAATCAAAAGCAAACAAAAAATAATCAAGAAGCAATTACTATCAAAAACAGGATGCCTAATTGAAAATGATCAATAATCAATATATAATTTTGAAAAATTAATATTTAAACAAAAAAATAATCAAAATTAAGATATAAAAAAATGCTAAACAAAAAATGCAAATTCTGTATAATTAAATGTAATTAAAAAAAAATAATGGACTTTTTTTACTAAACATTATTAAAACAAAAAAAAATTATGAAAATATCACTTAATTAATTTTGGTAGGAAATTGTATTCAAAATAAGGCTAAAAACAAATACAAAATATATTCAAACATACATATGTATGTGCATATATGTATTTAATCGGGAAAAGAAAATACATATTGTCAAATAAATCAATTAGTATCAAAAATAAATCTATAATTTTTTAATCAAGAAATATTGAAAAATCAGTGGCAATAAAAAAAATTTAATTGGATTAAAAAATCAAAAAAATAAAATTATTTAGTATCGAAAATAATATAAAACTAATAGTTGATAAAAAAAAATCTATGCAACAAACCATTAAAAAATACATTAAATATATTTAAAATTCAAAACACAAACAATATCTCTATAATAAAAACCCTTCAAAATACATTATATTCGAAATACAAAAAAAAAAAAACGATCTATAAAAAAAAATCTAAAAAATACATTATATTCGAACTAAAAAATTGCCAGTAATTTAAAAAAAACTTAAAACTTACAATTTTACAAATAAATTGATAAGTGCCAATAAAGGAGCTATAATTTATAATAACACACACAAGCCCACAACCATGAAATAATCAGAAAAAAAATTAATTAGTATCGAAATAATATAAAAGTAATAAATAAACTAGAAAAAACACAAAAAGATCTACACAAAAAAAATTTATTTATTTTAAAAATAATAAACAATAGTTAATTAAAAATTAGCAATAATCAAGAAAAAATTAAAAAATCTATATTGAAGGCAAAATTATCAAATAAATCAATTAGAACAAAAATAATCTATAATTCATAATGATGAAATAAATAATAATAAAACTGTGGTAATAAAAACCCCACAAGCATGAAATAATAATAAAAAAAAAATATTAGTTAGTTCGAAAAATATTAAAAAGAAATAATCTATAAAACAAAAAAAAATTGTATATACCATTAAAAATAGCGCTTATAATCAAGATTTAAAAAAATGAATTAAAAAGAATCCCACGAAAAATTTCAAAATAATAAAAAAATTAAATAGTGAAAAATTAAGAAAAAATCGAATAATTTTAAATTTATAATAATGAAAAGAATACGTAGAAAATATCAAAAATAATCAAACCATTCTTGATTATTTTTGATTTTTCCACGCAAAATGGTCAAACCTACTAATCAATTAAATTGATTATAAAAAAAACAGTTAGCCAACCATTTGGTAATTATTAGAATTTATAATAATTTTTTAATAGGACTAGTTTTTTTTACATGCAAAGAAAACACAAAAATAACAAATTCCTATTACTAGTTTTTTTTTTACAAATTTATTAAATAGCAACCCTACAATCAACTAACCAGTCAATCAGTTTATCACTTAATTGGCTTCTCGGTCATCAGCAATCCGCGCTCCCACAACGCCGTTACCATTTGCACTTTCCGCTCCTCATCTTCGAGCGGCAGCTGTGCCACACCAATATACTCAGGGTATGAGCGTATCAGCACCTCCACACTGGCCGCCTCCTCCGGCTCAATTTCAATAAAGTTTGGCTCATATTCGCAATACTCTTTCGAGTTATCCAAATAGTAATATATACGTATCTTGCCCTCCTCCTGCAACAGCCGCATTACGTTCGCGCGTAACAAGCGCACATTGGTGCGCTCATCAATTTCGTAATCGCACAGACATTCGCCGCGCTCATTGGTGGTGCTGCGCGAACCGAATATGGTGCGCGTGCGCTCACTTGGCAGCACATGAGGTGGTAGCGCCTCATGCTGATATTTTTTCGCCAACTGATCCACAGCAGCGTCCATCATCTCAGCTAGTGACGCGCTATGCAAACATTGGCCCATCAATTTGGTTACTTTGCGTAAGAGATCGGCGCGCTCTCTGGTATCATTATCGTTGAACGCAACACCAGCATGCTGGAAAGTGTGCAGCGGCAGACCGCGGCGCATGTCGAGATTGCTTTCGATGGCGCGCTGCAAAACCAGTGGCATCATGCGCTCGAAAAGATCGGCGTATGATTGTTTTTGATACACGCTCAGCGTGATGTGCAAGGAGTGATAGCCCGGTTCGGTGCAAGCTTGGTGAATGGTGCCACGTGGAAAGTATAACAAGTCGCCGGGTTCAAGCACCTCATCAAATATCGGTTTGCCGATTTCCTGCTGAGTGAAATTTTTTGACGAGAAACGTGGCAGCTGCTCGCCAAGCGTGCGCGGCTTGTACAAACGCCAGCGTTTGCGTCCTTCAATTTGCAGCACAAACGCTTCTATGTCGTCGTAATGCGGCGCAAAACCTTGGCTGTTGGGCGGTGTGAGGTAGGCATTGGCGCCAACTAGGCAGTGGAAGTACTCCTGCAAGGTGGTGTTAAATTTAAATAGTTCCGGTAAAAAAGTTTGCGGATTTAACAGACGCAGGCTGCAGCCTTGCCCGTAGTGATCCCAAACGACAGGCGGCATGGCACGTCCCACCGGATTCAACGTTTCGCGTTCACCTGAAGAGAACCGAATTATACAAATAATTTTAGAATTTTTTAAATGCAAAAAAACTTACCGTTTTTGTAGGAAGTAATATCTATATTCTTGGTAAACTCCACATGATTGTTGATTAGCATCTGATCAATAGCCTCAAATGATATGAGATGCGCGTAATAGTTTGAGCCCTTGCGTCTAACTAGACATGCGCCGCACTCCCAATACTTGGCGAAGAATTCCTTCACTGCTAGCGGACTGAGCAGCCAACCGAATACTTTTTCACCCTCCTGTATGCTATTCATTTTGACTATATTATTTGGCGGCGATAGCGGCTCCATTTTCACCACTTTGGCATCCACCGTTTTCACAGTTGTCTTCGAAGTGGACGCTGTCTCACTGTTGGCTTCGGTTGTAGAATGTCGCCGCTTCTCTGCTTGCTTTTCGGGTTTTTCCTGCACATCGTCGGTTGTTGTTGCTGCAACAGGCATTGATTTGCGCTTATCAGCGACCTTTTCCACTTGACGCGCTTTCTTAGGCACTACCGATTCACGCACAGCTTGCGCGGTGGCAGCGTCATTAACTTTACGCTTTGGCGCCGCTCTGGTTTTGGTAGACGTGGCAATTGGTTCAGTTTCTTCTGCCGATTCTGTTGAGTATTCACCACTGAAAGTAGTCTCTTCTTCCTCGCATTCCTCCTCATCATCATCGTCATCATCGCTATAGGTATTTATAGTGTACTCGTCGGAGAACTCAACTGAGCCACTACTCAACTCTTCCTCGCTGTCAAACTCTGATTCTTCCTCCTCTCCAGTCTCCGCGTTATCTTTCTGCAGTTGGCGCACCAGGTAATCTTCCAATTCTTGTTTCTTCTTCTGCTGTGTTTTAGTCAGCTTTTTGGGATTTGTTGGTGAATCGCCCAATAGCTGCTCCACCAAATCATCAATCTGATTGCTCTTAATGCCGTTGGTTACTGGTTTACCGTTAGTGGCTGCTTTTTGTTTTTGCTTAACGGATTCTGGCTTGTTTGTTGCTTTGCTAGCAGCGTTTTTACTTTTTTGCGGCTGAGCTTGGGTAGGAGCCTTTTTGGCTATATCTGTAGCCTTGACTGGTGGCACTTTATCCTTAACGGCACCATTTGCCTTTGCAGCGGTTTGCTTTCTCGATGTAGGCTTTAGTTTATCCTTCTGTAAGGATTTATTTTTCGAATCATTATTTTTGTTGGCACCGGATTTGCTTCCACCAGTCGCACCACCAGCTTTCTTGTTGTTGGATTTTTTGGCGGCATTTCCACTCTTTGCGGCAACTGCGCGATACGCCGCAAATGCTGATATTGGTTCAGACATTTTGAAGCACAAACCAAATTGGAAATAAAACGAAAAATTGAAAAAAATTCTAATATACAAAAAACACACCGAGTAACTAAAATACTTTCAGACAATTGGCAATTGTTGCACGTGCGTGTACAGTACGCATGAAAAGTGTATTAGCAGATAACACAGGGTTGCATGTGACTTTAATGAAAATCGCAAAAAAATAGTTGAGGCTTTTATTGACAAATAACCCATTGAAAATTATTAAAAAAAAAACAAATAACTTTGAGTGCTACCATAACTTCAAGTTTGAAGTTATGTCTTTTAATTAAATCCACAAGTCTATAAAACAACATGCCTTGCGAACAACAATAGAGTTGCATACAAAAAATATATTTTACGACATAAGCCAACATATTTTGCAATAATAATAAGGTCTTACATAAGAATAATAAAAATAACAATAATAATAATAATGCTTAAGTCACCCAAGAGTGCTGGACCGATTTGAAATTAAGATGACCTATAAATTAAAAAGTTTAGTGGTTTTTATAAATAAAACGATTTCTTTTAATATTTAATATTTGGCCTGATATAAAACCGGAACGTTCCGGTATCGTAGAACTGACTTGCGTGGGAACGATATATTGTCCGCCTTTTCTTTCGGTTCATCATTTTAAACAAAATATTAAAACACCTATTACAATAAATAAAATTTATCGTTGTATGTTATTGTAAGAAATAATAGAAAATTTGATTAATTTGATTATATGTTTCATAAATTAAATGTATATTTTTTATGTAATATTAGTTGGCTATAAAGCCGGGGCTTCTTATTTCGACGAAGTTTTCTATTAAAGTGTTAAAACAAAAATACCGTTCTTGGTCTAAAATACAGTTATGCGTTATAGTTTCTAATAATGTATGCATGTCGCTATTGCTCCTTTATAAAAATTCCACAGCACCAATTTCCATGACAAATATTATTTATTGATTTTAAAACATAATTTTAACATTTCTTCAAAGTTTGATATACTTGAATTTACATTTACAATTACTTACAAATTCTTACAATTTTTAATAATTAACATATATTAGTAACATAGTTTTTAGAAAATTTACTTAAACAAGTATATCGCAAACATGCCTTTACACAAGTCACTTAATGGTCGCAATCATCGCTGTAATCATTTATTGTATATTCTTCCGAAAACTCATCTGAACGCCTGCTGCAATCATCTTCACTGCCCGACTCAGATTCATCCTCACTACCAGATCCAGTATCCTCATCACTCTCCGATTCTGAATCTTCATCGCTATTTGTATCACTATCATCTTCGCTACTCGATCCACAGCAATCACATTCACTGCTGGTATTGCTTTCTGAATCGCTATCGGACTGAGAATCTTCGGTACCAGACTCGGAAGATCCGCTTTCCTCACTTTCCTCCTCTCCGTACTTTTGCAATTTCTTCACCAAATAAGCCTCCAGTTCATGTTTCTTCTGTCTCTGTGCTTTAGTGAGCTTTTTAGATCCGCTCAATAACTCTTCAACCAGCGAATCGACTTGCTCTTCTTGGATACACTTGGTTGTGGGTGCACCTTTCTTTAACTTGAACATCTTTGGTATAGGCATTATTACGTTGTCTTTCTAGGTTTCGTGTCAGCAAGTGAGTAAATTATAATTTGCCTATAACGGGTTTGAGTTCAAGACTGGAAGGTGGTTAAGGTCTGTAGTGTTGTTATTTTCGTGTTGAGAAACTATTTTTTTTTTTTTTTGATAACACGGTTGCATTTTTATGCTGCTTAAAATTTCTTTTCTAGTATGAAACTAAAACACCCAATCAGAAAAACAGGCGAGTAAGAAGCTACTTCCGATGAAACAAAATTATATCCAATATGAAATTCGTATAAGAAACAACACAAAAATTTACTTAACTGAATCCACAGGTTGACTTACCACCTCGGGTAAAGAGTTTGGTGGTAGAACTGAAAGTGGAGGGCGATATAGAAAAAACACCGACCACCAAGAAAAACTCGATACGCTGTTCATCTTTCTGACAGAGCGTGCAAGCATACCAACCTATCGTTAAACAGTTTAAAATCCCTCACAGAAGTCTTCATTTGTATAGCTGAGGAATTTTAACAAAATAGTTTATTTGATCTAAGAACTTTGTTTTCTGACAAAAAAATGTTAATCTTTTGCAGAAATATTAAATTTTGTAATGCAATAAATTATTAAATTTTTGCTTAACTAGTCGCTGAAATATTTCATCAGAACATTGTAGTTTTAGGCTTGAAAGGAAGAAGGTTATAATTCGATATAAGTTGTGGTTGTCAAATTTTCACAAATATTTACATGTGTATAGCAAAGTCCCGCACTTCCCACAAATACTGGGAATCGCCTAGGAAATAAAACGGAATTCTTCAAATTAAATACCTTTTCTGTAAAACCAGTTCCTATTGGGATGGTATGAAATAAACTAATCCAGCTTAACCCTGTTCAAGACTATGAACAAAGAACGTAATCTAAGTCAACATAATGGAACCAATACGGGAAAGAAACCCTTAAGTTGTCTCTTAAAACCTAATCGCAAAAAACGTACGCTAAATTTCTTAAAAAAAATTTTTTTTATACAAAAACGCTACGAGAGCTTCAGATGCGTTTCTGTATAAAAAAAAAAAAAACAATTTAAAAAAAATTCGGTCTCGTGTTTTGTTGCGGTAAGGGCTAGATACAGTTTAAGTAAATTTTGTTGCGATGAATTCTCGATGGGTGGATTAAACCATCACTCAGAAGGATTCAAAAAAGATTAACCAAACTTTTTTATTTTTAAACTGAAAAGCATTGTTTTAAACAAAATTTCACATAAAATAAATTTTTTATTACACAAATACAATTTTTTTAAACAATAATAAAAGTTGTAACATTTTAGTCAATAAATAGTTTTTCGTCGCATTTTTCTTCTAAACGCATGAGTATCATCATAAATCTGTGCCTTATCGCCTTCATGTTCATCACGTCAATATCAGTAGCAACCACCGGAACTACAGCTATCTGAAGAATCAGAGTAATCAGAAGAAGAACTGTTAGAATCACTACTATCACCACAACAATAAGAACAATCACAATAAGAATCGTCACGCCGGCGTGTAGTTGTAGTTGATTTCCGCGCAGCGGTTTTCGACTTTGAACCTGTTGTTGTTTTACTTGCTGTACTCTTCTTTGTTTTACTGGCTGTTGATGACTTGGCCTTTGTTGTTTTTGTAGTTGAGTTTACTGCCTTTGGCTTCGTGGTAGTCTTCGTGGCCGTGGTTTTCTTTGCCGTAGTCTTCTTGGTGCTGGAGGCTGTCGATTTTGGTTTAGATTTAGTGGTGGTAGTCGATTTTCTTGATCTCGAAACTGTGCACGAGCCCCCCGAACATGTGGGTACTGGCATGTTCAATATATATAAAAGACAAATTTTTGGCTTAAAAATTTTATAGAAAAACTAAGTTTACGTTACTGTTGATGCATCGAAACTGGTGTCCATGGCATGATTAGCTGCTAGTTGCATTAAAAATTTAACGGAGTTTTTCTAGTTTCAAATTTATTGGAATTAAGTTAGTAAATTACAACGGCGTTGAATTTATATGAGGCGACACATGACCACAGCTGTTCGGTTCACTTGCACAGTACGCATGAAAAATGTTTGAAGGCGCACAGCTGATTTTGTCAAATTTAGCATTTACTTTGCAGCAGCCATTGCACAATTTTATTAGTTTCATATAAAAATAAAATTTTCTATTAAAAAAGAAAGAGTAGAGAAATGCGTCTAACCGAAGTTTTATTCAAAAAAGTCAAAAGCAAGTAAGTCTGTTTTCCAACTACTTTATGATAACATTTTATTTATGAGTTTCCCTCCTGTCTAAACAGACGCATCATGGTGCTGATGGAGAGCGTGGTTAGTGGCCATCAATTCAATATGTTCCGCGAACGCTTGGCTGACAAGCTGGAATTGCTACGCTTCGATCCGTATAGTAAGTGGACGAGTGTGATTTTATAGTCTTTTTTTATATTTGCTTTAATTTATTATTTTTAATTTGCAGTTCAAAAGGAGTGCATATACCGCGAACGCAAAAGGATACGCAGCGCTTAAGGACTAGATTAATGTATAAAAAATTAGAAGAAATATACTAAGTAAATAATTTTATGGTTTTAAAACAATAAAAGCTTGCTTTGAGCTGTGAGCACAAACGAAACTGGAAAGAAAGCAGTGTATGTTCATGTCAAGTTTTATATTTTCTATTTGAAATAAATAAGAAAAGTAGAGACTTTGAATGCAAGAAAGATTCATGTATCATTAGCACCATGATACATGCAGTTGCTATGATTTTTGGATTGCAAATAGATCCCAATGACAGCAATTTTTAGATAAAAGCTTCAAGTTTATCTCAATTACTTAAGTTAATTGTGCAAATCTGTATTGACCTAATGTTGGTATATTTTCCATAACCCAATATAAAAAAAATAGACCTCTGGCAAAACTATAGGCACTTTAATCGGCCCTGTTATTTTTTCTAAATTATCGATTTTCGGTGTTCCATTTAAAAAAGTCGTAGTGATTTTATGATTTTTCATTGGCAGTTATAATAAATACCAAAATATTTGCAAGTTCTAATCTTTACCTATTGGAAGGAGAAGTGCCCGTGAGACTGGCGAAATTGGGGGAAATCCATAAACTACTGTTCAATACATTGCAGCCAAACATAAGAGCAAAACAATTTTTAAAATTCAAAAGGAACTGAAAGGATAAAGAAAATGCCTACATCAAAGGCAGAGAGCAGGATTGCTGAATAAACAAAGAAGGGTACAAAAAATCAGCAATGTTTATTGCAAAAGAGCCAAAAGAGGCCGAGATTGTTTCTGGCCACCTACAGACTGAGAAATTTCCTGCATTTGTTTGATGTACGAGCGTAGACACCGTGTAACAACCCATGCCTAGTATAAAATAAAAATAAAAAAATAAAAATCATCAAACGCTTGCAATACGGGAAGGCGTATGCTAACCAATCTCAGCGAAAAAGTCTGTCGTTAATTTACTTTCGAGAGTAGGGATATGTAAATCAAAAATTAAGTTTTTAAGTTTTTTTGTAGTAGGCAAAAAAGGATTTATCCAAATTAATGCTGATCTAATAACAATTTCAGGCAAAATATATCATTAAACAAAAACGTTCATTTATGTGAAAAAACTCTAAACGGGTTTTTTAAAAAAAATCAGCAAAAAAAAAAATTAAAAAAAAAACTATAGCATAAGAGAACGAATGAAAGGAGCTTTAGATGTTAGGGCTTATTACGTTAGCATTAAACGAAAACAAAATTATTTTTTAGATGTCAAAATTTAAATATTATTAAAAATTAAAAAAAAACTATAGCATAAGAGAACGAATGAAAGGAGCTTTAGATGTTAGGACTTATTATGTTAGCATTAAACGAAAACAAAATTATTTTTTAGATGTCAAAATTTAAATATTATTGGGTGATTCACAAGATATCATAAAGTTTCATAAATCATAAAGCCATAAAATTTTAGATTGCGAAAGTTATGTTTTTGGATTTCATTGATACAAATAATTAAAACTAAGCAATTTTGTATTTTTTTAAATTTTATGACTTTATGACTTATGACACATTAGGACACCTAATGAATCACCCATATGTGTAAAAAAAATGCTCATAAAAAATGTGGATTTCATCTATAGAAAACATTTCGACCAACAAAATTTTGTAACTAATCCTAAAATATTGCAAATTCAGAAAACCTAGCAAAAATATATTTTTTGTTTAAACTTCCCTCTTTCACACTTTTAACTACTTCGGTAATCTTTTTAAGGGTATTAGGAAAATTATTTTAATTATTATTTAAAATAAAGCATTTTTACTGATAGGTATTTTTCATTAATCAGCTACTACCACCATTTTCTTAATAATCCCCAATATAGCATTGGAAGTTACCCTCTCCTACAAGCATCCGATTGGGGTAACGCTATGTCAAAAATTTAAATCTGAGAAAATGTAGTAAATAATTTATTTTTTTAATCAAAAAAGGTAGAAATGAAACAACCTTCAATTTTTTATCACGGTATATGACAATTTTATCTGTATTAGTGCATGTATTTTGCAATTCGAATTTCACAACAATTTCAATATAGAAAGTAAAAATACAGAATGCAAGTACAAAGTGCCCTGCACACGACGGTTCGGTCTACTCTACCGCAAGGACCCGGATTTATATCCTATGGACTGTTAACTCAGGCCCATTTCTCAAAAGTTTATTTTGAATATTTTGTGTTGTTACAAAAACAACAACATTGCAAGAGCTTATACAACTAAACCCAAATCCCTTTAATCTCATTTAATCAAATTTTTTTTTTATTTCCAACAATCAAAATGTGCCTTTTGGATTTACAAAAACTCAATTTTCCAGCGCAACAACACTGCAGCACATAGCTCGCTGCCTCGGCGTTAATCCACATCAAATCCGATTTGCCGCCATACATAGGTCATTTAGAAATTAACTTAATTAGTGTGATTTACGCAAGTGACTGCAAAGAGACCATACACGCGCACGCATGCGGGACACCTGTGGCAACAACAACACCACCACCAACTACAACCACCAACATTAGAACTCGACACACATGTCCAATGGCTCAGCTGTTGTTCAGCAATTAAACTACATACAACCGATATTTTTCGAATGCAGTTCAGTTGGGAAGCCATTCGAATGCAACACAATGGTCGGCATAACAGTCAAGTTCAAGCAGCGGAAACTGCTGACGGCTAATCACAAAATTAAGCGTCAAAGCTGTGCCATCACATTGAAATGAAATGACTGAGGCGGATATGCGAATGGTGGCGTTTCAAGGTCAAGCCGTGACCACTAACGCAACCGAACGCATTTGAGCGATGGTGGAAATGTGGTGTAAAAACAAAACAAGGCTCTGTACGATTGTTCACATGTATATTTTGTATGCGCTTTTCCTTAACGGTGTGCATTTCCGCGTGACTCGAAGCCTATTCGAAGGCAAATAAACGAAAATGCACACCTACATACATAACTACAACAACATGCAAATAAAAAGCATGGTGGTTTGCTTTGGTGTTGCCATTCTTCGCCTCATTGCATACAGCTACATTTTGCTGCGCTCTCTGCAGCTGCTATTGCGGTTGGCAAATTCTTGCTATCTATGATGCTTCCTCTTCCGCTTCCTGTTCTTTTGTTATACGAACTTTTTTTTGGCATTCCGCCGGCGCATGGGAAAATCTATTGGTTGTGGCGTCAATAAAGCAGCGGAAATGCATTGGCTCTTCATTTGATTGTGTGAGTGGCACCTAGTGCGGGTGGGTGTGAACGGTGGCGGTAGCTGTGGTCATGAGAAATTGATAGCCGAAATGGCGGTTAGTAGCAGTGGAATGGCATGGGTGCAACGAGTGGACGGCAGTTATGGCGTGTTAATGAAATTTTCGGCAGGAAATGTGCTGGTAATCGGAAGAAAAGTCTATTATTGCATACATGGAGGCGCATAGATAGGGGGAGGCTCACTCAATAAGCAGTGAAGCGTCAATAGCAATAAGAGCAATAAAAAGAAAAAATTCTGATTCATAACATACCTTAAGAATAAATGAAATAAAAAGAAAAAAACAAATATAGCTAAAATTAAGTCCCTGGACTCATCCCTTCAATCCCTCTGCATTGCAGGACACAAAGGCGTCGAAGGAAATGAGGCAGCTGATAGAATAGCTAGAGACGTGGCGTTAAAAACATCAATAGGATCCGAGCCAAGAAGAAAATATGTTAAATGAAAGTCACTGGTATCATATGGCAGGATTACGCTAGGCGATGTGTCTATTGGGAGGCTACACAGATGATTTAAATATCTTATTAACCTCTCAAAGAACAACATTGAGGATGCTAAGAAACTCATTGCAGACTGCAAAATCATCTGCAGAAGCTCGTAATATGGCCCAATGAGTTGTGTCGCTTCTTTGAAGCCACCTCGAAAAGACGTAAGAGGTAACTAAACTCAACTTGTCCCATATGGTCGCTACCCCCAACTAACATCTTAGACTACCAAAGAGTATTGGGGTTAGACGAGGTATTGTAAATTGCAACTCTATGAGGTGAAGCGGAAGCAAACTAAGCTTAGTCGCATTGAGTCTGTGTTTTAGCTATTGCGGATTGATCTAAAATTGTGTATGCTTAAAGGTCCTGGATTGAGTAGAAAGCTTTTCTACTGGTCAACAGCGATACATGCTTTGTATAAATATATCCCCTAACAGGATTTCTTCCCAATGGCTATTCCGTTTGAATGCTTACTGTATGCCAAAATTGAGATATCTATTACGCCAATATTGGGATGATTTTCCGTTATCGCTTGTCAAGTTTGGTTTGGAGACAAATCAGTTTCGGCATTGTGCCATCTTCAGCGCAGCGCCATTTTTGGTTGTGTCCAACAGTTGAAAGTTGAGAAGGGATGACGGAAAATTGTTTCAACAAACATCAACTTTTCACCCTGTGGGAAAACCAGAAGATACAAAAGAAACAGTAAATCAAATAAAGTCCATCGTCTTAGCACCCACATAACTTCCCAGACACAATTTTTGAATAAAAGTAGGAAACCGAAAATGATTCGAAAAATAATTGTCAATACGAAGAACTGGACAAATAAGAAGAGGTAATCCAAAAGTAAATAATCGATAATGATAACAATATCGATGTTTTCTATAAAAAAAAAAGCCGATAATAATATCGATATTAACCTACATAACAAAAACTATAATTATGCCGAGAACGATAATTGTTATCGACATTTCCGATGAATGCAAATAGGATTACAAATATTATTGTATGTTTATATCGATAACCATAACTTTATCGAGGCTAATAATCATAACGAAGGCCAACACATTGATCACGCTGTTTTCAATAAATAAACTAAATATAACTATAGCAATATCGAGAAAGCTTTGCATGGGGATATCATCATCAAAATAATACTCAATATGAACATTAAAAATAATTATCTATGACGCTAAATTTATCGAAAAAGATAAGAAAAATACGATAACTTTATCGATACTAATATCGATATAATGAAGGAGAAAACGATGACTATGACGTTTTAAATAAATAAACGATAATGATAATTATGCCGATAACGATAACAATATCGCGAAAGCTTTATTAGAAAAGAAAAGAAAAATTCTAAGAGATAACTATAAATACATGTACCGATAAAAATAACTTTATCGGCAATAAAATATTGATAAATAATTAAATTCTTGCTTCTCACAATTTTAGTATAAGTATGTACATATATGTCTTTGTTTTAATTCCCTTTAAGTTAGCTTAAATAAAATGCTAGAAATAATTAACTATTAGCTACACATTTTTATGAAAACTCAATTTCAACTATTAATCTACCTTTGTCTCATTAAGAATTCGCTGTAACACCTCGCATAGTGCGCTGCCACCTGATAAGCCGCGTAATCAAAGAGCCTTCAGCAGGCAACAATCGCGCACAACAGTTCAAATTATGTGCGAATTACAAAAATACAGTTATATGTATTTATTTAGTATATATGTACATATGTATGAAGGTATACAAGTAGAAATGTGACTAGTATCTACGATAAGCAGGAAGTGTAAACACTAACCTACCACCATAAACTACACCATACTCCAATTTTATAAATAAACTCATCAAAATAATCATTCGTTAAGTTTAGCGCTCTGAATATTCGCGTGTGAGAACAAAAAAAAAAAAAAAACAAAAAAAAATTACAACAGGAAAGCGAGAGATTAGAGAATCAAAGAGCAGTATTAAGGGTTTAGTTGTAAATAGAGAGCGAAAGTGTTACTGAACTCCTCACCAACTTCGAACCGCGTGCACTGAGCTTTACAGTCCAAGTAACAAAAAAAAAAAAAACAAAACCAAACAGAAACAAAAAGAAATATAAAAGCTTTCAAGGATGCACAATACCGTGAGAGAAAGGTGAATTATGTGCAAAGGTTAGCAGCTAAGGCAGGCTCAAATAAGTATGATAAAAGCAATGATGGAATGACAGCAACAGCGAATAAAAATTGCCTAAAAATACTATTAAAAACAAAAAGAGCTTTTGCTTACGAACGCTGCAAAAACATCATGAAACTCATTGAAAAGCGTTGAATCGTGCCGTTGCTGTTTAGCACTTCTCGTTAGCGTAGGTGTCCCTTCGATACTGGTCACACTCAATTCCAAACACAATTCGGAATTAGTGACCCAAGAAAAGTGGTAAGTAATACATTCCCTGTCAGATTACAGAGTGCAAAAAAGTTACTAGTGATGTAAGATATATTATTTTTTTGATTAAAATTATATTATCGTTGTACTATTGTTTATTGTTGTAATTAAGTTTATTAATTTTAATCAAATAAACAAATAATTTTAAAAAAAATATATATATACATATATATTATTTTTTAAGTTTTACCCCATACGACTATAAATCATTTCTTTAATTATCATATTTTTTCATTCATTTTGAGCAGCGAACATATGTAGTTTTTTCAAATATTATAAAAAATAAATTCGAACTTCTATCTGAAATCACTTAATCTTAAGTTGGATATAAAGCTCGTTTCAAACTTACTTAAGTTTTAAAAGCTTTGAAGCTTTCAAAAAAAAAAGGTCTTAATGTAATTTGTCTCCAGTTATGTAAGAAATGTTTTCCTTTAAATTTTACCAAGTACCTCTGTTGATCGACTTGTGATTTTAATTGACTTTTTGGCGCTTATATACAAATTTCCTAAATAAGTTCGAACTTCTATCTAAACTCACTTAATCATCAGTTCAATATGTGTATTTGTTAGGCATTTAATATTCAAAGTGGAGCTTTAGGAGCTTTTGGAAAAACTTCATACAAAATGAAGCCTGATTTTAATAAGCATTATTTAGCAAATCTTTTAGGCATTGAAAGCTTTCGCAGATTTTGGAATTTTATGTACAAGCACAAGCCACTTACAACTTTTCGTATATCGCCTCCAATAGAAAGCTTGCAATTAAATACTAGATTAGAATTGTATTCCCAAAGCTCAAGGGCGCAACATCAGGTCTCCATTAAAAACTTTCAAAAAGCTTTTCTCACAATTTTATAGAGCTTTCATGAAAATATCGTTTATCGATTTATTAAATTGTTCTAAAAGTTTTTAATATTTTTATAACTTGTTAGCTTTGCGTAAGTTTTCCACTGAAAGACATTTAGAGCTTTCGGGATAATTTTGTCCTAGCAAGTGGAGCGTTTTTCAAAAATTGTATTCTTTTCTCGAAGCACGCGTGTCTAAGTTTCGTAAGCACTCCTAATAAAATTAAAGTATTTTTTGATATTAATTTTGTATGTTGATTGTTTTTTGATACATTTTTTAAACAAATGGGATTTCTTAGTATTTGAAAAACTTTTGAAAGCTTTAATAAGAGCTTCACGAAAGCTTCAATAATATGATATTTAGTACATTGATATCTATAAATTTTTAAGGCTTTCACTTAGACTATCCTTTGCAGTTTATTTCGAAATTAAAAAGGCTCAATTACTTAAATTTTCTTGAACTACTGCCGTGTGTTTTAGAGAATTTGATGTATTCTGATCTTTTAAAAAATTCATAAAATTTTTGTAGGTTGACCAGTTTAGAGGATTTTAAATGACGCTTTTCATAAGCTTCAAAGAAAAAGCTCAAAAGTTTCCAGCGATTTTAGTTGAAAGCAGGCAAGCTGATTTTCTAGACATCTCGCAGCTACTTTTGTAAGTAAAATAGCCAATTAATAGCTGTAACTCTCAGATAAGCGTTACGTTAGGGAAAGCTTTAGGTGTCTCACTCTCTTTTTCTACCAGCCGTTTTTTCACCGAAGGTATTTGCAATATGTCGGCTACAGAGTCTGCAAATGTCGGCTACAGAGTCTGCAATAAAAATTGGTAACTCAGAACCCTGTGGAGATCTACAAAATTACTCAGAATTTCCTGAAAGTTTCGCACAAAGCAATTAGGTAAAAAAGAGCTGCTCTTGTTTGACTGTCGCTAGGCGCATTTTGAAATCAGATGCATTGAAGAGAGACAAGTGAAAATTTCGAATCCTTTACTGATATCTAAAGCTCACAGAAGCATCTGAAATCTTTGAGAGAAACTAAATACAAGAAGACATTATACTCCTAGTATTATTTTATAATTCCATTTTTCAAACAAGGTTTACAAAAGTTTAACAAATTTCAAAATATTTTAATAAAATTTTACAAATTTTTTAATCTGAATTTCTAGAAAGTTTTCGGGTTTGTAGTTTTGTAGCCCCTTTAATTTTAGTTTAATAAAGTGCATGTTTTAAGTGGCTAAAAATTATCGTTCAGTTTTAACAGTATTTTTCGCTGATGCTCCTCTACTTTTTCTCCCATATAGCGCGTGCTCGAATTTTTTTTTATATAGAAGAAAATGTGCTATATCGTTCGAAAAAAAAAAATGGAAAAAAGAAACAGTAATTTTTAGACACTTCAAACTTGCATTTTATCAAACAAATATTGAATGGGCTTTGAAATTGCATAAATGGAAAAATTCTCGAAATTCAGATAAAGAAATATTAAGCATTTATTTATGTTAAAGTATATGGTTTTATAAAACAAGTAACAAAAGAAAAACATCATACACTTAATATTTTGTTCCTGATCAAATGTGACTAAATTGTTTGGCTTCTGTTTTTTTTTTAATAAAAAAAAATGAAGCTTCGAACTTTGCCATTCCCAACAACTCTACGACAAATGTATTGTCACGCGCGTTGCCGCAATATAATTACGTATTATTTTACTATTTGCTGGTGCTGCCAAAATGGCTTAAGTTCACAAATTAAATTAAGTAAAAGTAAAAGCAAAATGTCTGACCTCAAACGTGGCCACAGCAACCGTTGCATACCCCAATGCTACTTATAGTTAGTTGTGTATGTAAATTCATCACTCATACGCCGCGCACATCCGCCCACACAAGCCACAGCTAAGCTGGTTGCACACAGCTAAAAGTTTTCACTAAGTATGCATTTAGCGAAGCCTCTCAAACTTAGACACCAAACCGTATTCTGACCACAAATTCGATGATGGTTTTTGGTGGCTGAGTGTGCGTTCATGTAGTTGTTGTTATAATTTCTTGTTGCAGTAGGCGGTGGCGGTCAGGTAGTCAAGAGCAAGCAACATAGCAAGCGTGGAACGTTTCTGCTATTCTTTGTTTTTTTTTTTGTTTTTTTTGTTTGGTGTAAGGTCAATGCAAATTTTGCGCGACAATGAAAAAGCCTTACAAGCACTACGATTGTCAAGCAACAAGCTCGAGTACGAAAACAACTAAAAACAAGTAATAACAATTGCGCACTTTTCGCGCGGCTTAGCGGTAGCGATTCTATGTACATTCACAGCAATGTTTGTGAAGATGAGATGGCGGGCGGTGTATGGTTTTTAGTTTGCGCGCTAATTTCAGAATATCAGGTGTCAAGTTGCAAGGCCATAGCAGAAGAGGAAATAGACAAGCATACACGCATAGCGTCCTCTATTGTATAACCAAAATCGAAATCGAAGTGTGTATGGTATGTACCTTCCTGTCATGTCTTGAATAATTTTCCATCAATGTAAGATGAGTGGTTTACCTGCGAACTTCAACGGAGGTGAGCTTATTGCTAGAGAGCATCTTAAAAATAGCGATAGTCAACTGAGATAAGAGATCGCTCACAATTTGTTAGTGTAATATTTTAATATTTTTCCCCATTAGCCTGTTGAGAATTACAGAGCATACATATGTAAAGCAAAATGAAACTGAATGTATGCTTGTGAAAAAATATCATTATTGCTATATTTGAATACCGAAATATCAATATTTGTAGCATTTTAGATATTTTTTTGAATTATCATGCGCTCAATTTGATTCGTTTTGATTGTATCTGTATTTAATCTATTATTACGTTATTATTTCTTTCACTATCGAATATTTTTTCAATACTTTAGCTCAGGTATGGATACTTTTTTATTGAAATATCGATAGTTTTTTTTTGGAAATAAAAGACAAATACATCGACATTTTTAATCGTTGTTAGTTGTTCAACTGGGGACAGTTTCTACGGCATTATTTTAAGGCATTTCGCTTTTACATAGCCTTTTCAATCCAGACTATCAGCTGAGAAATCTTGTCTTTAGCAGGCTTAGTTTTCTTTTAAATTGAGTAGGGTATACATGAAATGCGCACATAGTCACGCTCTTTGCCACTGTAAAATTGTATCCCAGCAAACATATTTACATATAGTAAAAATTTATTTATCCTGCAACAAGTTTGCCGAAAAAATCTTACGCGACTTTTCTAGAAGTTAAAAAAAAAATAAAAATCGCTTAAAACTCTTACAACAGAGTGAAGGACTTCTTGTCAGATTATCCAAAAAAAAACAATTTCAGTTATTTTTTTGCTGAGTTGACACAAAGCTTTGATAGCTGCGCTTCCGATCGTTTCCAATTGTTAGCTGGGCATAGAAGATATGTATTAGCTTTCAGGTATCTTTAGAAATTGTCGATTTGCACAGCTGGTAAATATTTCAGTGGCGCGACCAGCAGCAAAGAAAGTCTCTAATTAGGTAGTAGTTGTTTGCTTGGCGGTGGGGTGCTGAGGTGAAGCAACACCAGCAACAGTGAAGTAACAACAGCGTTGATTATACAGGTAGCATCATAGCGACATCAATGGCGTCAAATCAACGGTAAATGTATACCCCTGTCTGCCGCCATGACCAGTACTCCCTGCTGCCGCCGCACACCAGACGCCTTTCGTCTGCTCTCCACATACACTGCCAGCCAATGCCTTACCACGTTGAGCAACATTGGGTCGTTGTTGGGTGGTGGGCGACCAGAGCGCATACGGAGCTTTCGCCGCACCAAGTAAGTGAGCTTTTTTTTCGCTGTCACTCAGCTATCATATCGCACAGCTAAAACCTCCCTCTCGGCGCATTTCAAGCAAATGCCACCCAACCAATACTCGTATTATATTCGCCGCTACTATTCGTTTGCACGAACTGCTGCTAATTGTCTGTGACTTGGTGCTGAGTGTCGCGCTGAACGAACGTTCAGTCTCTCAGCGTCGGCGGCCGTGTGCGCAGCAGCAGCAGCGCGCAAATCGGAAAGAATTTAAAAAAATTTTCTGTCTGGCACAACACAAAGGCAGTTAAATCGAGAAAGTGAAAAAGTGGCAAACAAATAAAAAGAATCAGTGGAAAAGGGAAATATAAAATACAAGCAGAGTAAAAACCGTAAAAAATGTGCGAGTTCGTGTGGCGAAAATGCAAAGTTTTATGTGAAATTCAAAAACCAGTGGCAAGTTGCAACTTTTAAGGGGTAAATATTGCAGCACAGTAATGAAAAAATTGGCAAACAAATTGCTAAAACTATTGTGCCAGTAAATCTGTAAATATTCACACACACACACCCAAATGCACATAGCGCGTGTAGTGACGAAAAGCCAAATGTTTGCAAAAATTTTCACAAGGCAAAGGTGAAAAGTGTACATTCCTATATAAGTATTTAGCTCTAAGGCTTTTGTAGTCCTCGCCAATACACTCACACTCACACAGATACAAATACATGCACTCCTTTGCACACCTACCCCAAGCAAGCATGCATTGCTGCTGGGTAGCATAGAGAAATGTATACAAAATTGAGGCAAAAAAAAAATATATATGTATGTTTGCATTGGTAGATAAAAAGCCTACAGCTGGCACAAAAAAAAAAACAAAAAAAAAACAAAGAAAAAAGTGAAAACGCGCACCAGCAGCTATAACGACATAAACATGCCGAAAGGATACCGAACGCTCAGCAAACATCCCATGCAGCGGTGGCGCATCAAAGAGGGGGTGTGTAAGGGTTTAGGTTGATGAGAATGCAAACAGTAACAAATAATTTATATCTAATTATTGTGTAGATAGAGGAATAATTTAAAAACATACAGCATATAAATAAATTGTAATAAATTGTGTAGGGGTTGTAAAAATATAAAAATATCTATTTTATTACTCGTATTGATAAACCTATGATAAATCAAAACAGCTGGCATTATTAACACCACTTTTGTGCGATACGACGACTAGTACTATAAATAAAAACATGATGCCATAATTGCGTTTAGGTTAAATCCGTTTTCTTGCGAAAGCGATAATGAAAAAAAAATATATATGTATATATTAATTTATATCACATTTCTTATTTAATTTTGATAGGTTTTTTTCATATAAAAAATACTTATGTACATTCTAAAAAAATTTTAAATCCAAGTTTGAGACTTTGTGCGAAATTAAAAAAAAACAAATTTTAGTAAAAAAATCAAAATTGCAAATTTTTTATTTAGCGTGTTTTAAATCCATATAACAGATGCTCCAAATTTTTGTATATAAAAAACTTTTCTTATTTAATTTTTGATAGGTTTTTTTTCATATAAAAAATACTTATGTACATTCTAAAAAAATTTTTTAAATCCACGTTCGAGACTTTGTGTGAAATTAAAAAAAAAAAACAAATTTTAATAAAAAAATCAAAATAGCAAATTTTTTGTTTAGCGTGCTTTAATTCCATATAATAGATGCTCCAAATTTTTGTATATAAAGCTCGCGCAACGTCATTATTAAAAAATATTTAATTTTAATTGTTTTTTAATAAAAATATAAATATAAATAAATATACATATATATATGTATACATACATACATACAAAAAAAAAACCGCGCAACATCAGTAAAGAATGCTATCGAAAATCAACGTTAATTTGTAGTCACTGGATATTTAATAGGTTGTAAAACTGCTTGCCACAAAGTCTTGAAATATTAAGTAAAATTTGTTGAGTTAAAACAAAAAAATATATAGCCCACGCAAAATTATAACTCCACCACATATTAAAATAAAAGGCAACAAATTTGAATTTTACTAAAAATTTAATACGATTTGAAAAAAAATTGAATTAGAAATAAAAAAATTTAATTGGAAAAAAAGGTTTATTATGCAAGTTTGAAATATAATAAAGTACAAGTTTTAGGCAAAAAGTTTTTCATATAGAAAAATTGATACAATTTAAAAGAAATTAAAAATATATACTATTTAACTTAAATTTAATATTTTATTTCATTCTATAATTACGTTTAATCCCAATCTCAAACTTTATACAAAATTTAAAAAATATACGAAAAATTTCAAAATTTTTAACAAAATAAAAAAAATGTTTGCCTATGAAATTTATAGCCTATTCAATTTCAGCTAAAAAAATATTCTTGGTACCAAAATATGTCCTTCGCACAATTGTTGATTTCCTTGAAAAGATTTTCCGTTACAAAAGTTATTGCTACTGACTGAAACTATTTTTTTTTTTCTATCACATATTTGACAGTTTTTATGAAGTGTTTCTCTGAAATTGTGTGGTAAACGATTTCTAAAAGTATTTTCATAGCGAAAAAATAATTGAAAAACAAAAAATGTGAGAAAGAAAGTATTTACATGTTTTTTATGAAAAAAATGTTGAACTAAAAAAAAATTAAAAGATGAAAAACAAATAGATCAATTAAAACTTATGCCAAAATTTCTTAAGAGAATATTTACATACATATATTTTATAAAAATACAACGTTTTCAATTTAAGAAAAAATAAATGAATAAGGAAAATATTAAAAATAAATAAAAAGCCTTAAAATGTATGCGAAAATTGCTTAACAAAATATTAACATATTTTTTTATAAATATACAAAATTAAAAAAAAAAACTAAATAAAAAAAAATTAAAATATGCGCAAATTTATGAAGAGAATATTAGGATGTTTTTAGTAAAAATACAAATTTTCGAATTAAAAAACAAAAACTTTATCAAAATATTAAAAACCAAAAACGAAGTTAATAGTCGAAAATTTCTTTACGGCAATTAAAAAAATACAAAATTTTCTAATTTAAAGGACTGAATATTTGAGAAAATTTTAAAAACAAAATAAATCAAAATTTGATCAAAATTAAGAACATACTTTATATTTTCTAGATGTAGCGAAGCGCCAGGGCCAGCTAATTCTTGAACTAGAAAAATTTAGTACTTTTATTAAAACAAATTGGGATCTACTTGACAAAGAATTTATACTACTTTTTTTTACGGAATATTTCTTAATGTAGCGATCATTCGCCAAATATTACTAGCCAACATTTTTTATTATTTTTTGAAGATTTCTCCGAGGATAACTGCCTCGGCGAACCAAGTGATGTTCGGCAATTTATCACATGATAAAAAACCAACATCTAAGTGATCTTTATTCTAAGATTTTAAAAATTGTTGGTGCGAATTATTTTGGGGTTTAGCTAAAATCGATTAAAACTAAAACGATGAGTTGCTACGATTTAGAATATTTGTGGTACCTAATTTGTATCACCAAGGGTTAAGTACTTACAATACTCTGAAACAAGTACTTTATGTAGGTAATTCAGAAGGTGTTCCAACGCAATAAAACTTCAAAAATACAAATTGTTTTAATTATAATTCTGTTTTTTTATAATTTATGATTTATGATTTATAATTTATGACACATACATATGTACATACATATGTAGGTATCTTCTTGTGAGTCCACTAGTGTATTTCCAACTTACGGAAGTTGGTTGGGGAAGCATCTAAATTTAGATTAGTTGCCTTGGCTATTTTTGGGCTGCGCTATTATGTGAGTTTTCATAGAAACACATTGAAAATCTATATTTTTCCACTTAAAAGTTTTCGCTGATCCTTTGAACATTTAATGTACACAATAAATTAGAGTATATATATATAAATATATATGTATATAAAATATAGGCATCAACAAGATGGCAATAAAGTTGAGGCAAAATATTTAAAATGTAAAATTCAATTTTCATTATGAATTCTAAGCATACTGATTATTCCTAGAGGAATACTTTAAGCGAAACAATTAGCCAAACATTCTTTAAAACAAACGAATGGCAAATTTACTGCAGCAACGAAAATCCTTACTTAGTCAAGCATACTTAGAGGCGTTAGTAAGCGGTGTATAATGGCGAATGGCAAAATAGCGCAAAACATTTCGTGGCGTATTCAACGCCTCGTTTAAATTTGTTTTTCTTTGCTTTTACTTTGTGTTCTATTTTACCCAATTTCTATGTTAACAGCTGTTAGCGTTGGCATACTTTTAGGCGTTGTTTCAAGGATTGTTTCAGTGGCGGTGTATTGCGGTGAATTTCTTTCATTCATTTTCTTTGTTTATGAATTTGTGGAGTGAGTAGCACATTGTACGTGAAGTGATTGCACACTTGTAGGCGTTGTACGTGTAATACATTTTTGTTTTTTTTTTGTTTGTTCTTGTGGAAAGAAAGTTTTGCAAGGGTGGTGCTTAAGAGTTTTGTATTAAAAATTGAAAAGTGTGGATTAAAAATATTTTTATCAACAACTTTTAAAGGCGGCGTAAATTAGATGGGTACATAAATATCAGGCACTAATTACAAGAGCAAAGTTTCGTTATTTAATTTACTTTTTCACACATCGCTGATTTTCTTCTTTGACTGGAAAAATATTAAATTAGAAATAAAAAGTTGATAAACTAAATATTTGCGCAACTCGAGTAGTCGTTTTCTTGGTTAATTAATTAAAATCTTATTTATTGAAATTGTTATACAAACTGTAATATACGTTTGAATATACATTTACATTTTTAAACTTGTTGTATATAGATTTAGAAAAAATCGATAATGTAGCTTCGCATAGTCTTTAATACACTAACTGTTATACTCTGGTATTCCTGTCTTACAAATTTTTTGAGATGTAGATTGCAGAAAGTAAACTCGAGTTGTTTAGAACACCTGCAGCGATATTAACTAAAATTATAAGAAAACCTTCCAAAATAAACTGTTATACACAGTTAAAAATTGGTGTTCTAAAATAAATTTCTATAACATATTTTAGGTAATGCAAACATATGTACATACATACATATGTATGTAGCTTAGGATCAGTATAAGTTTGAGATCTCGACTGCGAATGTTAATTATTTTTGTATAACAGAGAGATTTAGAGCTTAATCCTTAGTCAAATTATGTATGTATGTATGTAATCATCTAAATTTTGCTATTAGAAGTTCAGAAACTTTCTGCGCGATATTAATTTATAACATATTTTATATAATATTGGTAGATTGATAGTATTAAATCGTTACTTCAAATAAACTCTTATACGAGCTAATGTGGGGAAACATCCGTTTTTGGATAGCAGGTAGTCATATATGTACATATGTATGTATATTGTACGTGCAAATGAAATATCTCTTAAATAATATATGAGAAAACTGTTATACATCCTTTGAGAAGTTTGGATTTCCTTTAACACATTTTAGTAAAAATTAGTCAATGAATTTCCTAAAAATATAATCAATTTGTACTTCCGAAAAACTGGTATACAAACTGTTATACTGTATCTATTGTTGAAAACTTTCAGAAAATAGTGTCATAGAAAACGGCATCAAAAAACCCTCTGATTTTTGATTATGCACAATATAAAAAATCGTTTTTAACAAGCTTCTAAACACGAAATTTAGCCAATCATCATCTTGTCTCATACACGTACAATGCACTCAATTATATGCAACATTCACAAGGCTTATTTCTGCAAATTATATTAATAAATATTCAATTGCTTCTCACATCAATCCCCACCCCATTTCAACTGAACTCACACAACACTGCCGGCAGTCAACTGTGCTCAATCGCTTAAGTCCTGCAGTCAACTTCAATTTCCGTATACGCAACATCTGCAAACCCTTTGGCAATACTGTATACATAAGCCCGCCAGTCGGCTATGTAGTCAGTGATGCAATCAATCAGTCATTTTGTACACCCGCTGGGCAGTTAAACGTACGTATTGCTCTCTCAGTGGCAACGGTTGTCCGTCATGTCCTGTTTTTGTCGTCAATTTGTTGCTGTTTACTATGAACTGCACGGAACTGCTGCCCAGAACTTTCTACTTCAATCTTCATACAATAAGAGACGAAACTTTGGCAACCATTTGATGTGTGTGCGCTTCAAATAAAGGAAATGAATGTATGTATGTGGGCGTGTGTGTGTGTGTGTGTATGCATCCAAGCTGACTGGCTTTGTGGTTTTGCCCTTTGATCAATGTGTTGGATAGATTGACAGAGTGAGGGGAATATCAACGAATTTTTAGATCACAATCTGCATTTGATTAATCGAAAATTTTCATATCTGACAAATTTTTTCCAAAAATGCAACCTCAAGTCAATATTGCATTTGCCAAAAAGTGTAAAGGAATAATATTTGCAATGCAATAAACTTTTCCAAAGCATTTCGCTGCAGTCGTGAAAATGTGCAGGCAGTCAGTAAAATTGAAAAGAAAAAATAACAATAATAATATAAATACACAATTTTATTGCAATGGGTAAATAAATAAATATTTGTGTAGTGAATAGCAATACTACATGGATCATTTGGTTAAGGCAATATACAAATAATTTACACAAGTTGCGTTGAGGGTGGCAGGATGGTGGAAATTTTAGGAAAATAGTGACACATGGTGAACAGAATGTTTTTTCAATAGTATAAAATTTATTGGCGTTCCAGTCGGCGAACAATTGTAATTTCCAGACGAATGAATTTTACGTTTTTAGTTGAGGAAAAATAAGAAAATGATAGTATTGTATCTATGAGCATATGTGAGTATGTATATATGTATGAATGTACATGTTTATGAATATAGCATATGATGCTCACTTTTGATGCAATGCATCCGAAATAGAAATTTACATCGGAAGTGTTTCGCAAATAGTGCTACACTGAAATAAGCTATTTTGCACACTTAATGAAGCTAAGTATGCTTCTTTATATAAAAAGTTCAGAATAAATGTACTTGAAAGAAACTGTTATAAAGTGGTATACAAACTGTTATAAACACTTATACGCACTTTTGTTATGTCAATTGAAGTACACAAACTATAATAGCCTGTAAGACAAACTGTTATACTGTTATAATTAGCTTAAAGCAAATATCAACTTTACCAATATATTCATCTTCTTACTCAAAAACATTTGTAATTTCTTGATAGAAAATAGAAATAAAAAAAATCAAAACAATTTTTTTTTAAATTTAAAAATAACAAATATACATATGTATGTACATATGTGAATTTGATTTTATTATTCCACACATAACTGTTCCGAAATATTTTTTACAAGTCGTATAAAAAATCGGATAGCAACATGTACTTTTTAAGTTGCAATTTTAATAGACATTTTCATTATACGAATCATTTTCATATAGCAACTTAAAAATGTATGACCGTTTAGAAAAGTGGGCGTCGAAAACTTTTTATTTACTTAGCAACTTCTTAACTTCTTTTGTATACAATTTTAATTTTTTTGTGCGACTCAACTGTTATACAATTCGCACAACCTTGAAACAGTACTTTTAGTTTCACTAGTATATTGATATATGTAGTTACTACAAAATAGTTGTTTTATGAATATTGGCGAATAAATGTAAATTCTCCGCATAGGCTTATTACACAAACTGTTATACAAAGTTAGAAACATTTTTAAAGCACGTATTTAATTTTTATGCTAATATTTTAAATCTTACGTTACCTAGCTTTGGTTTAAAAGTGTTATACGAACTGTTATGCAAGTTCTGTAACGAGATATATAAAAAAAAACTAGTTTTAAATTGCGGTAACTTATTTTTGTGAGATAAAAAAGTTCGGGCAAACGATTGTCAATAATTAGATCGTGAAAAGGTTATCAAGGTTTAGAATACTACAGCATACGTAGAGATGAACGGACCCAGTGAGCATCTGAAATCCAGATTGTTTACCTTAGTTTCGTTGACCTTTAAGGAAATGTGTTTTTTTTTTGTTCCTTACTACCCAGTTCAGCACCTCAGCGTTCCTGCGAACACATGAGGCAAAAGTTGTGGTTCTACACCTACTTTTGGGCTTGGTCATTACAATGTGAACTTTTTCTGTTTCTGAGATGACTCTTAATAAACTGATAGAGCCCAAGTTGTAACTATTTTTTAGGTCCTAAACTTACGAATTTTTTTATACGCCAAATCAGCGTAAGATTTATACATCGCGATATAACAACACTTTTTGCTATATAATATTAACAGTATAAAACTTAATCTTTCGTAGACATCTATAAAAAAGTTAGTCATCTGTTTTGTGCTGAGACAGCTATCAAATTACACGATCGATAACGCTGCCGCCGCTATCTCGCTATGATCGTTGATCTCATTTCCTCCTTCTACTTTGGCCGTCATCTCAACACATATCTTATTTATGTACATAGTATGTATAAAGAAATATTCTGTAGGCAAATATTTACACTTCAGTACTGAGTCCAACACACTCGAGTAAGATTTAATTATCATAATTTGAATCTTCTACTCCTGCAGAGATCACTAAACTTCAAAAAAAGTGAAGTGACAGTTCAGAGATCTCTACGCCAATCGCCAACAGTACACATTGATCGAAAGCTGTCGCTGAATGATGAATAGCCAAAGTTTTGCATTTTATTACATTACTTTAACGATCAGTGAACGCCAAACGCGAACAGCCCCACTGCAAGTCGCTGCTCCAACAAAGCAGCAGCGCAAGTGGTGATCGTCGCACACATTTTATGTTTTTGTTTTTTACCACATACAATAAACAATTTGCGCGCTGTTCTCGATTTTCTTTAAGCTTTTTATCACTTTTCAATTTGAATATTTTCGCTGTTTTAAATGTACACAGAGAACTAAATTAACCAAAAAAAAAGAGAGAGAGAGAGAGATAGAAAGAGATAAACAAATAACGAAATGCAAGGCATAAAAAGAGAGCGAGAACAAGGTGAAGCAAGTAATTTGGAGCAGCGTTAAGTCAAATTGATTGATAGCTGGCAAGGCGAGCCGATGGCAGCCGAGTTGAGCAGTGCCGGGCTGCAGCCGTGTCAGCCAGTGAAAAACTGCAGGTGGGAGAGTAGGCTTTGCCACCGATACGCTGCGGTGGGAAGAGTGCAAGGAAAATTAAATTATTTACAGACTGTGCACATTGCGCGCGAGGATTAACGGAGGTGGCGAGCGTGTGTTGAAGATGTGAGTGATTGCCAGCAAATTGCTAATGCATGTACATATGTAGGTACATACTAAATTGTTTGTACTTTGTTTTATTATTTATTTATTTAATTTTTTATTTGTGTTAAGAACTGCTTTGTATTTCTTTTTGATTTTTGAGCATGAAAAACAGACGGCAAAATTTTTACTGTTCTTGTTTTTGTTTAGTTGTATTGCGGTATTGTATTAGTTGCTGATTGTGCTGAGGCAAAACTTTCGCTCTCAATGCCTGTGGCAGCGGCGCAGCACTGTAGTGCAATCGCCACTTGCGACACTTTTATTAGAAGCATGCAGCTGATTTTTGGGCAAGCAAAAATAATAATAAAATTGTTAAAATTAAAATTAAAAAAAAAAAAACATTACACAAAGTGGCTGAGCAGAATTTTTATGCTATGAATATCAAAAAAAAAAAATGTGTTGCTTACTTTGTTAATTAAAAAATTATTGAAATTGTCAATTTTATTCCAAGTGCGCAGCTAATTTTTGGACTATCAAAGCAGAAAATAAGTTAAGATTAGAACAACGTTAAACAAAGAGGCTGAGCAGGATTTTTATATGTTATGAAAATTAAAAAAAAAAATTTTTGTTTACTTTTTTAATTAAAACATTATTGAAATATGGTTTGTGTATGCCTGCAGCCGTAAATAATCGAATAAAAAATTGTAAGGCCTCTCGAGGACCCGTGAGCGTAAACTGCTCAGCGCGAATACGACAAGATAACGTATTATATGTACATATACTATGTAGCAATAGCGAAAACAATGAATGTAAGTACATACATACATATGTACATATATGTATGTAGATATACATATGTATGTATATAATGAGATTAAGTAGAGCAATAATATCAATAGCGCAAACAACAACAAGCATCCATACATACTACATATTGTACATATGTACATATGTATGTATGTCTGTATATATGTAGAGGCGGCGTAGTGAAACAAGTAATTTCAATTTGTGTGCACATACAAAATTGGTAGCTTATTTTTTGCAGTCATACACACACACACACAGACACACACACGCACACACTACACTACATTAGCAGCAATAAACTTCAAAGGCGATAGCGTTATATGAAGGCGGGCAGAGCAGCTGGCGCAGCGTACTAGTAATAAACAAGTAAATTTAAAGCAACAAAGCGAACAACAACAAAAATGCTAAACAATTATGTTCACTAAATGACTGTTATAAGCAGCGGCGGTAGGCTAAAGAAAATTTAAAGGGTACGAATATGTAGATATATGTACTATGTACATTAGCACATAATATGTATGTATCCGCAGCAGATGTGATTAAATGTTTCTTTCCTTCTTACAATTAGAATGATAAGCACTGCTCGCAATTGTGTGTATTTGTATTTATTTTTGGGTATAGTAAATTTGTAAGTAAAATACAGAAGCGTAAAATACAAGCAATGGAAAATTAATATGATTAAAAAACACATGTCTATGCGTTGCTGCAAACAACTTTTATGCTGTCCTAGAAGCAGTGTAAAAATTCTATGATAAAATATTATTGAAAATTTATCTAGAATATTCAAATGTGCAAGTATAATTGGAAATTTTATAATTTATTTTTTTTGGAAAACACATGTAGTACATACATATGTACATACATAAATACAACATATTTATGTATGTACAATATGATTTTCGAAAAAAAGTTGCTTTGAATATCAACGTTTTTAAAATGAATTACTGCTCGAACAGATTTTAGAAATTAAAAAATTAAAAAGCGTTATTTTAAGTATGAACAAACTTAAAACTTAACTGTTATACTGCTACTCAAACTGTTATACTGCTCTAAAAGCTTCCGCGCATGCCCCAAAATAAAATGGCATAAATTAACAAAAAACAAAGCTTCCAAAGAGTATACTGTTATACGAACTGTTATACTTAAATAAAAACGCTTCTGCTGCTCAAATGTAGCCGACATGAAAACTTCAGCTCAGAAAAATATGTACATATTATTTCTATGAAACTAGTCAATGTACACTTAAAACTGAGCTGTTCGATGGTCGATTTCTCAATCCCAGTTTTTCAAAACGTACAACGCAGAACTTTCACTAAGGATAAGGATAGAAAACTAAACAAAGCATAACAAAAAATAAAAATGTTTCGCGGATATTTTAAGACTTATAAAAAGATACATGGATATTTTTAAAAAATTTCAAATTGCTTGCCCCAACATTTTTTTGATAAAACTAATTTTTTTAATATAAAAATCACTAAACATATTTTCAAAATAAAAAAAATATTTAAAAAGTGAATTAATTCTTTTAGTGTCTTGGGATTCTGAAAACTTGACATTTTTTGGAACTTAAATAAAGTTAAAAAGTTTTACTTTTTTATCAAGTTTTCAACTCACCTAAGGTTAAAAAAAAATTTAAAAAACATTAATTAAAGAGAGAACAGATTTCAAAATATTTGTTGCTAAAATTTGCGAAATTAACATTTTTTCATATATACATACTATCCTATATATATATGTATATGTATATGTACATATGTATATATAGTCCCCTTCTGGAAATCTAAAAAACTACACCTTTGCCTTAGTGAAATATTAATGTTGGCAAATCGAGTCCGCTTTTCGTCATCGAACACGGAAATTTTATCAAGACTTAAAAACCGCGTGGCTGCGAAAACTCTATTTATATTTTTTCACACAATTTACTTAACACGAGCCTTACATTGTCATTATTTTTGCTAATAAGTTTCGCCATAATATTTTCAGCTTTTCAACGTAATCCGAAAACGAGACAAAAAAGTAATTGTATAAAAGTGCAGCTAATTGAAGTAAGAAATGTAGCGGCGTATAGTGAGCAATTAAAAGTGACCGATAAGCAGAAAGAAATCCCACCAAGAAAAAAATCGAAAAGTTGTAAATTATAAAAACGTTTAAAATCCGAAAAAATTGCCTGGAATGCAAAAATTACATGAAATCTGCAACAATTAATATAAAAAACAATTCGAAAAGAGTTTCGTAAAAATTATCTAACTTCACTCAGTTGGGTACCACGAAAACAGCAACAAGTGCATTGCAATTGTTTATCGTAAACTCAGCGTAAAATAATAATCAAAAAAAAATTGTCCAATAATTTGTAAAACTTTTGATTAAAAGTGAAAAGTGAGCGGCGGACAGACAGACAGCTGTTTGTGGTTGTATGCTGTGCGTGCGCGCGGTGAACGCCGGTTCCACTTATCCTCGTTGTTGCTGTTTTTTTGTTGGTAATGGCAGCAGCGCGCCTCAGCAGCGGCCGCGCTAACGGCTGAACCGATAGCTGGTGACAACAACAATAAAGTACATATTTATTTAATAGCAATTAAATATAATGAAAAAGACGAGAGATTAGCAGCAAATTGTGAAGAAGTATTAAAAAGAAGGCGGGGAGTAATAAATGAAAAGGTGTGTAAAAAAATGGCGCCATTGTAGTGTAGTAGGGAACATTAAAAATAGCCAAAAAAAAAAATATTGCTAGAAAAGTAAAGAAGCAGCAGTAGCGGCAGCGTTATAGACAACGATGTGACTATTATGTAGAGAAAAAATAGGTAAGTGTTTGATATGATATAAATTCTTTTATGAAGCCTTTTTAAAAACATATGAAAAGTTAGTTTCATGATTTTATTTGGAAACTGTTATACAAGTTATGCTAACTTAAAACATATACATACATATTTACATATATACATATATGTATGTATATACAACAAGCTATTTGAGCGCAAAATATGTTTTAATGTTGTTTAAAAAACTTTATGCAAACTGTTATACGAAAAATCAAGTTTCGCAGTACTTGATGGCACACAAATTTGCTAATTTCTCAACTAATTGGAGTATATTCGCGGAGGAAACTGTTATAAAACTGGTATACAAGATTATGCTAAGCAGAAAACTCAGCGGGAGCATATCTTACAAAATATAGTGATTTTGCTACTTAATTAAAGAGCATTGCACGAGAAGAAACTGTTATACAAACTGTTATACAAATCGTAGCAAGAAAATCTTGGCTCGTGAGTAAATTTTTCGAAAGTTTTGACATATAAAATACTCACTCTTCTGCTAGACAACTTTTTTCTTCGATAATCGCTTTCTGGGAAGGAATCTTTTCTTATTATGCGCCCCTTTAAAAAACCCTTAAGTAAGTAATTATTGCAGGTCATAAGAGTAGAAGACATGTTTTCAGGCGCTTAAAATTAATGAGACTCGTTACAAAAGCGGGGCGCCTCCTCTTAATACATATCTGAGTGTATCTCTTTCATTCCGCATCCAAAACATAAATCAGTAAAAGTCCTCCGAGATTGTTTAGTTGTCTTTTGTTTAGACTTTGAAATCTCTTTCCTTTCCCGCTTTTATCAACATTATCGCCTAAAAGCATGCCTCAGCCACTATCTGTAGTAGTATCGACTAACGTTAAGTTCAAAATAAATTTTTTATTCCAATTTACACAGTTCTTTACTTCAACAAACTTAGTTTGTTTACATGCTGCTTTTATGGACATAATGTCTATAAAAAAAGATAACATCAACAAAAACAATAGCAATGAAAAGAACTATAAAAATGAAACAACTGTCAACTAAATATAATAATAAAAAAGCAAAGCAAAACAAGAAAAAAGCTGACCGCCTCAAGCAAACTGACGGAATGTTTAAACAAAGCGTACAAGTGGGCGAGCACGTGAGTGTATACGTACGACAGTGAGTCAGGGGATTATTGAATGAGCGGCTATGCAGCGTTCTATGCCGACGCACTTCCAATATGAGCGCAACTGTTAGCGCTGTTTAGCCGTTTTGATGGCTGCACTGACATTTGTTGAATGGTGACGTTTGTCTGTAAATTGTTTTTCATTTGCTTTTAATTTATTAACGGTGTTTTGCTTTTTGTTGTTTTTGTGTATATTTTATTGTTTATTTTTTGTTTTAGCTCGAAGCAGGTTAAACGCCACGCTGACAGACGACAGCGAAAATGCGTCTGACAGCAGACGGTCAAGCGAAATGGCATTAAATGAAATGTAACAAGCATAGCAAAGCAGAAAATCAATGTTTAAAATGTTTAGCGCACAGGCAAAAAAAAAAAAAAATTTAAAAAAATCTTCGCAGCAAAAGTAAATGAAAACAATTAAGCAAAATATTTAAGTAATTCCAAACAAAAAAAAATAAATGTTTTATGTCTGTTAGCCAAATTTCCTTGAAATAAAAATTGTGCCAACAATATTTTGAATGAAGAATGCCACAAAAATGTCAGATTGCAGAGATGGATGACAGAGATCTTAAGTCGGTCGCGCGCTGCCGCCGTTACCCTCATTTTCAAATTTAAGAGGTATAGAGATGCCTTTTGATAATCAGCATATTTTCGAGAATGAGAGTAGTATTAATTTTGAAGAAATATAAACGTGCAATAGGTGAATGATATTTGCCAAAATTTGTCGAGTGACTTGGGATCTTCAAAGAATTAATTAGTAAAAAAATTCGGAGAATTTAGAATTTTTTAATTTTTACTATTGACAATGTTCTAGTTATTGGAATAAACGCTTTTATTTATTTGTGATATTTTTTTTGTTTAAGAAGGAAAAGTTTTCAGAATACATGTAAATTTTTTTAAATTAAATAAATGGTTTTTAAAAAGTTTACTTTTTTAAAATTGATTTTGAAGTTTTCTTTCTTGGATAAATATTGTTTTATGATAACTTTGACAAACACTTTACATATATTTTATTAATGGTTTCACGCATGATACTGATTATTGTTGTAATAAGTTATTGTTGCAATTAACCGTAGAACAGTCTTTAATTTTTACGACGTAAACAACCTTAGGGTCGTTATTGACCCTGACTATTTTATTATGAATGCAAAAATCATACAAAGTTTTATTTATAAAAGAAAAGTTTAAAACTCATATTTTTATTCAATAATAAGGGAAACAATTTTTTAATAATTTTTTAAACACTGTACACAAATATTTCTATTGTGAACATTTTTGCAAACATTTTGTTCGCATATGCAGCAGACTAATTCAAACTTGTTTTCTTTTGTGTCCGCTTTTTCTTGGACACACATTGTACATCTTCCACGTTTTTTAATTTGTGGTGGTATTGTTAAAGGTTGTCTAGATGATGGGCCAGCAGAAAAATTTACGGCTGGTGAGTCGGCATCAATTATTTTTCGTTTTAGTGACTGAGAAAATTTATACCAAGATTATGCAAATACTTTTTACGCGATTGTTTGCCATGCTTATCTAAAAACTCATGATTACATTCTTTATATATAATATAAGCATTGAGCGCAGAAATATCCACTATGTTGGCAAAAACACACATCGGCCAGCGTTTTGTTTTTCGTTTGCAACTGTAACCTGATAACATTTTGTCAGCATTATCAACACCGCCCTTCGTTTCGTTGTAATATTTTATTATTGCTGGAAGCTTTTTGGGTTCAGGCCCAACATCAGGTGAATGGTGTAATGTACTCTGAACAATTGTGCATTTATTTTTATGGCTGATATACGAAACCAATGTAGTGTTTGTTGCAAAGGCAAAAGAGGAGGAAAAAAGAGGTTGCTTCTTTTCCAACAAGAGTTTAGGTGGAATACTCCGCTTATTTTTTCGCAACGTTCCAACCATTGTCAATTTTTTTTCCAACAGTTTTTGACCTAATTCATATGACGAAAAGAAATTGTCCATCGTTATATTGTGGCCTTTTAAATCCCGAATCAAATCTAATACTACGCTTTGGCCCTGGTTACGCTCCGGTAAAGCACCCGTCGATCTTCCCAAGTAGGGCTGTATGTTCCATACGTAAGAAGTTTTAGCACACGCAAGCATCCAAAATTTTAATCCATACCTTTCAGGTTTGCTCGGCATGTACTGCCTAAATGCTCAACGGCCATGAAAACCCAACAATTGTTCATCAATAGTGACGCGTTCACCAGGGTTATAAAAATTTGGAAGCAAATCAACCCATTTTTCCCACAATTCACGAATCGGTGCGAATTTATCATTTGATGAGAGTTGATTTCTTCTGCGATTAGCTGTGTCGTCAAACCTAAGGACTTTTGTTACATACAGAAATGTGGGTAGGGACATAATACTTCTAAATATCGGCCGACCATAATCTTCATCAAACAAATCTTCCACACGTACATCGTTACGAAATTTGGAACACGGTATCGTTACGAAATTTGGTTTTCTAAATTTTACAGAATGCCGGCATTATACAAACAAATACGTGTAAAAATTTAACGAATAACGAATACCAAATAACAAAGTTGCGTGTGAAAACCCCTATTATATTTTTCCATTTTGAAAATATCATGCTATCATCTATAATACATAAAACATGCCATGATCATATGTATACATATAAAAACTATTGTCGGTCGAAAACGACCCTAAGATCGATAGAGCTCAAGTCAATATTTAGTTAAAATATTTTGTCAAAATATTGCTTTCATTAAACTTTTTCAATGCTTTACCCACCCAGCAACAAAGTCACAGAGTAATGGATAAATATATTAAATCTGAAGTAGTTAGTTTGTAGCTTAAAATGTAAGTTTGATCGAAAACGACCCCAAGACTGTTCTACGGTTAAAACGTTTAAAAAATATTTTTTCATCTTTTTGAAATATCTTTTTGCGCTTATTCTTATATCTTTATATATTTTTTGAAATGTTTAAATCTATTTAAAATTAAATATTGAATGTTTTAAGAAATAATTTTTGAGATTTTTAAAATTTGAGATTTTTAAATAATACTCAAAAAAGTTTGAGGGACTACATTTTTTAACATTAATTTTATAATTTTCTTTTTTCAAGGAAAATTCGTTTTTTTTTTGAGAATTTTTTTTAATAACTTTAGCTTATATTTTACAACTTTGCGAAAATTGCAAGCTAAAATTAAGTTTAAAATTCTTTTTTGCTTTCAACTAAGGTTTTGAGCTTTCAACTAAGTGTTAGAGCTTTCATCCTCAATATGTTTAACTTCTTTCTAATATGATAGCTTAATAGTTTTTTTAGCCCACTAAAGTTTTCACTTGGCCTCTAGCTTTCATGCTCAATTTTTTTAACCACATCATTATATAGCCTAGTTCAATTGTTTTGCTAGTTCCCATGAAACTTCCACTCTGGCTTTTTGAGCATACATCCTCAATGCTTCTAACCTCATTTTATTATGTTAGCTTAGTAGTTGTTTTAAGTTTCGCAAAGTTTTCACTCTGGCTTTTGAGCTTACATACTTAGCCTTGCTTTTTAGGTAGCACACCCATTTTATTACAAAAAAAAATGCCGTATATAATTTAATCAACACTGTGAGCTTTTGTATTTTCATCTTAAGTTTATTTGAGTTTACTAACAATACATTTTCAGATATAAAAGCTAGAGCCTATTAATTCAAATTTTAAAGTGAGATTTAATGAAAACTTTAAAAAACAATAAATACCCGTTTAACTTATATGAAGGTGTTTCGAGCTTTTTTCTTGAATACAAAAGTATACGGTTTAACTTTTAATCTTAAGTATCAAAGAACTTTTTCATTTTCAAAAGCCTTTACTGGGTTTTTCGATTTCAAGTTTTAACTTTTATAGTTTTGAGCTTTTACAATGAAAAGCTTTCATAAGTTAATTTTAAGCATTGGTGACTACGATTTTCGTTGTTCACGAAGTTTCGAAAGTCACGGATAGTTTTTGAACAATTCAATATGCTTTGATTTGAAAACACATTTGAAGCTTTCATTGAGCTTTTGAGTGTATGCTTATTTTAACTATTGAATTATGATTTCATTCTCATGTTGAAAAATTTACCTTAGGCTATAAAATAAATAGCGCCACAATAGGTAGTTTTGCAAAAATTCGCGAGTTTTTGGATTGAAATATATTATTTTTTATGATTTGTAATACATACATTATTTTTAATGCTCTGAGTAGACATGTAGAAGTTTAGGAGCTGCTTTCTCTGCAAGCCCAAATTCTAAGAAGGGTGGGTTTTATTCCTTTAATAATTTGTTTCGTTTTATTACGTTTCATTTTGTTGTTCATCCACCGGGTGCCAAACAGTTTATCTCTTTTTAACATTTACTAAAAAAAAAACAGACTGAAAAGTATCAGAAAAAGGCGGTCAATTTAAACTTATAATATTAGTCAGCTCCTGTTGACAACATTCGCACTAACAAAAACTAACCAACTTTCCATGCCGTTTTCCGCCACGCGTTTTCTTTTTCCGCCAACATCACAACACCATAGTTTTCCCATACGTTTTTTCCACGTTTTTTACACGTTTTTGTTTTTTGCCTGACTTTGACAGTTTGAGTGGCTTTGTTGAGTTTCACGCGCTTGTTATTCAGTTTTTGCCTTTGCGTTAGTTGTTGGTGGGTTTGCTAGTATTTTCTTGTTTTAATTTTTTTTTATAGTTTTGTGCTCAGCTGTTGCAATAAATTTAAGTTTATGCCATTTAATCATTATTTGCAACAACAACGCCTTTTATGGAAAATGACAACAGTTTCCACATTTTTTTTTTCCTCCAAACCTACTAACTAGTAATCACTGCCCTTCCGAAATCTATTTTTTGCTTCACTCCGTGAGGGAGGTAATAAATTGTTTTTGGTGCCTTAAATAATCAATAGCTAGCTTGTGAAGCTTAAATGGCAAAAGTTTTTATCGAATTTTTGTTGTTTTATGGTAATTTTTTTGTTTTGTTGTCGATTTTGTGGTCCACGTTATCACTTGCTGTCGAACTTTCGTTTTGGATTTATTCCTTGGAATAATTTATTATATGCAAAATGAAATATTGTATGGAGTATTGTGTCATGGGCATTGCGCTGACGGATGTTTGTGACGTTGGGTAGGGATTAGTTGTAACCTCAAAAATAAAAAAAAACATAAAAATAAAAATTACAATAACAATGCGGCCAAGCGATGATGCTAAGTGCCCTTATTGTTAGCGGATATTGATGAAAAAGTTGGCAGATTTATTGTGTAGGTCATAAAAGCTGAATATTTCTAGGCCTAAAAGTTTTGTGGTGATCATAAGCGCTATTACAATATTCATATGTAGGTATCTTTGCCATCGTACTTATTTTTAAACCTTTCGAAGTGCTTTGGTTAGCAACGCCGAGTTTAATTCTTTATACATATAAAACCACTCAAAACTATGCATTTTTCGGTATTGTATAGATAGCCAAATTTCGTGTTTTAAACATGAAAACTTTTGTTTTTTTTAATCTTTTCTAGGATTCTGTGTATTCGAAGTATGTAGTTGGTTAAATTATGGAGCCATTGCAGTGGCCGTTATTTCTTCTCCAAAAATAATATAAATTTGTTTAATAAATTATTTCAGAGCTTTTAGAAACTCGACGAAGCTTCAGAGCTTTTATGACGCATAAAAAATATATTCGAATTTTCAAATTATTTGAAGAACTTTTGAATTTTCAAGTAAACTTCGAAGCTTTCATATCTGTAAACGCCGAAAATCCTTCCAGAAATATTTATAGATTTTGTAGTAATTTTGGCAAACCACACTTCCCCATAAGAACCACATCAAACTTCGTTTAGTTTTAATGAGCTTTTGAACTTTCAAAGGAGCTTCAGAGCTTTCATTTGTCGTTAAGGCGAATTTTTTTTACTTTATCTGACGTTATTTCTTTACAGAAAGCACTCTCGACTTTCCCAAGAAGAGAAATCCGCGAACTTCTCCAGAGCTTTCAAGCGTGTTGTTACACAAGTTCTTACAGTCAATATCCACCTTAGTTTTGTATATATTTTTATGAATTTGGACTAACTTATGTTTTTTTCTAAAAAACATTACAGGTTCTTTTTAATCAGCAAACTTTTTTGAAGTCAGTTTACTAACCTTTTGCAAAAAAGTTTGCATTCAATAAGAAGCTTTAGCAGAGCTTTTATACTTTTAAAACAAATTTTAAGTTTTTCAATTTTACTCCTAAATATACAAAACATTTAAAAAAAAAGATTTCTAAGTTAGCTGTAAAATTTTTAATCATATTGTAAAGATTATTTATAGCATGGAAGCTCTAAGGAATTGAAGGATCGAAAACCGGACTACAAAATCAATTAATTTGCACAAGCAAATTAGTGTAGCGAAAGATTTTCATTGTGTGTATAAATTAATGGTTGTAAAACTTTAAAAAGTTTTGCCCACAGTCGCTCGTTTGCAAATTTGACGATTAGATCTCGTGCCCGTTAAATCATAATCAACGTTTGAAAATATACACAAAAACACACACAGCTTTCGTTTATTCATAAAAGCTTTAAGACATCGATGTTGTTTCTAAGTAAAAAAAAAAGTTATATAAAAAGCTCTAGCGCTTATATTTGAGTTCTAAGAAATTTCGGGTTTTAACTTTTACAAACACCTTAAAGAGCTTTCACTTTCAAAAAAATTTAATTGTGTGAGAAGAAAATTGGTCTAGAAATGTTTAGAGACCCTTTGCATTTTAACAACATAAGTATGTAAAGTTTGTAGCGCTTTTAAGCTTTTGCATTCAACATCAAAAGCTTTCACTAAGAAGGCGTGGTGTGATTTTAAGAGCTTAAAGAGCTTTCACCACAAATATCAACCCTTCATTATAAATCTATTTGTTATTTATTATAGAAAATCGTAATTTTTACTTTAAATATGACTTGGTTCAGCGAAAAACTCGTATGCTTTTAAATACATAAGTCACTGAGCTTCCACACAAAAATTTAGCAATACAAATTTTCTACGCACCCTATTAGTTCACCATTAATTAATTGGCATTTGTAGTAATTTATTACTCAATTATTCAGTTCACATTAGTCCAACCCATAGTTAATATCGCATCAATTTGCCAAAGTTGGGGGGAAAATAATCGCCAATAAATCCCACTAAGTAATCATGCCAACACCTTTTTTGGCGCTCCTTTTTGCCACCACTCGCAATCTCCAATTCAAGCAATTCACAAATAGTTAAATTTAAATCCATTAACAGCATGATTTATCACATCAGACAGACTGTTGCTGCAGTGGTGGCACCAGAGGACATAAGCATTTCAAGTTATGCAGACGTGTTTACTTAGAATGGGTAGTTCATTTTATGAGAAAAAGGCAAATTTGGTACTTGGAAAAGGCCAAATTATTTTGCTTCGTCTCGCCACAAAATACATATAAAATTTTCCCTATTCATCCCAATACATCAAGTGGAGGGAGTAACCTTTTTTGAACGAAATGTATCATCATTGTGTATGGGCGATATAGAATTTTATATACATACATATTTACTATACTACTCGTATGCATTATTTATGTGTGCGCCATTTAGTAAATTAGTTTCATTGTCACATAAACTCAAATGGCCTATTCGCCAGGAAGGAGCATTATTTGGGCAATTACTCGTGTGTATTAAATTCATTTCCAATCACACAAATATGAAAAGAAATTTTCGAAGTCATTGAAAGTGCATAGTAATTGTTTAATCATTTTTGGGTTCATCAATCTTCATATTTATGTGAATTTTCCACTGCAATATTCTCACTTTTTTTTCTGCACGACTAGTGTAATTTTTCTAACAGGTTGCCTCGGAGGATTTTTGCTAGTTTCTCAAATGCTTACGTGAAACTTTTTTTTCGTTATTTTTATGTATATAAAAATATCGTTCTACTATAAGAAAAATTATGTATTTTAATATTTTAAACTTAAAAAAAAATTTATAAAAATTCAACAAATTTGAAGAATATTTTTACTGGACTTAATAGAATGTAACAGAAAAATAAAAATAGAGTTTTAGAATAGTATGGTATTTAAAAGAGGTAATAAAAAGAGTTTTATGGAATTCAAAAAGTATCTTTAAAAACTGTTTGTTTAAAAAATTTGTTTGCGTGAAAATGTTGGAAAATTTATAGTTAAATTTTTAGTTATATGTATGAATTAGTTTTTTTTAATACGCTTTTTTTGTCTTAATATATTTACAAATAAAATTTTTGCATGGGTTTTCAAAAGAATTAATTGGTAAATACTTATGTATGTATGTATGTATGTATGTATATATGAGGTCTAAATAATTAAATTCCCAAAAATATGCTTAAAGTTTTGGAAATCAAAAGATGCTACTTCATATGCCTACAGGTTATTTTTGAATATTTTTAAAATATTTTGAGTTGAAATTTATAATAGTTGAAAAAAAATTTTCAAGAACAAAATTTCCAAAAAAAAAAATTTAAAACAGCCACTTTATTTTACTAAAATTAAATGGTTTATAAAACTGCATACCCAAAAAAAAAATTTTTTTTTTAAATATAAAAAAAATCTATGCAAATTTTGAATGGTTTTCTTATACTATGAACTATATTTTTATATGAAATTTGCGCAAAATATAAAGGGAACTAACCGTTTTGGCCTATTCCGCTCGTCAGTGTATACCTGTGTAAGCGTACCCTACATTCCGGCCACAATTCCGAAGCAATAATTCATAAATTTCTGTTACCATTTACGGTCGCTTCATGAATATTTCTGTGGTTTCACACATACACACATATGTACATATGAATTTTCAGTTATATACAGACATCACCACCTTATCTAATATTGAATGCGTCATAAAAGCGACAAAACCCCTTAATAAATCGAATCGATGTAGGGGGAGAGCGGATTCTTTCAGATGACGTTAACAACGCATTTTGTTTTATTTACGTTTAGCGGACAGAGTCAGCAACCATGGAGCGCGTACTTAGGACAACAAACAGCTACAAATTTGCGAACGCGAAAATGAATATCGAATTACTTATTTGCTAGCTGACGCCCGACGCCGACTATATGCATACATACATACATACTGAGTATTAGTAGTAGTAGCGTTAGCAGTAACATAAAGCGAGCAACAATAAAAATAAGACGAACAACTTGCATAAAATGTACAATTTCTCTTTTTCCTCATTCCCAGCTTGCTGACGCCAAAGTTCCAGAAAGGTGTATGCAAACAAAAGCATTTACGAGTGGTAAGTAGTTGTGCACACAGCTGGTGTAGCGTTACAACTATAGGTAGTAGAATTGCTTTGTTGGTTTTGTTGTTGTTGCTGTTGTTGCTAACTATTGCTTTCATTGACAATTCCTATGTCATGTGAAGCTCGTTTTTGTCATTTTTTTTTTTTTATATCCGCGCGTCTCGAGTCTCAGCGCACATACATACATAAATACTACTTAAATGGCAGCCAATGGCTGTTGGCAACGAATTTATAGTTGGCGGGGTCGTTAATGGCAAGCTAGAATTACAAAGTGTTGGGGGGGGAGGAAATATCTAGAAAAAATGATAAAATGAAAATAGTACATATTGGCATAAACAAAAAGCATGTAGGCAAGGGCAGTACAACTTCCGCCTTTATGCGACAACGAGCTGCTGAGCGAAGGCAGGTGGAAAATTTTCTATTGTTTTTGTATATGTTTTTTTTTTTTATTTTTATTTTATGTAGTTGAGTGTTTACACCTTTTTTTTGTATTGGAAATACAACTGGAATTGTCGCTGGAAGAATTTTGTTTGCATGAATTTACATATTTTTACGACGAGAAGGTTTATTTTTATATGGTAAATATTTTCGAAGTACTTGAATGCGGCACTTAAAAGGATTTTTTTGTTATTTAAAAAAAAAAATTTCAGACAAATTGACTTGAATGTGACAAAAAAATAAACAGCGACACTAAAAAGGTTTTTTTTGCAAATTAAAAAATATCTTTATAAAACTGGTTTAGAAAAATTTTTAAATTTTCTAGTCATTTATAGTCTTTAAAAAAACTTAAAATGTATTTCTCGCAAAAAATTTAGAAATTTTTATATTTGTAATTTTTCTAATCCGTTTTCTTTTTTTTGAAACAAATATTTTTTTTACTTTTTTAAGTAGTTTTCAATTGGAATTTTTACAAGAAGTTTCAAAAGAATTATATGATAAATATATTTGTTTCTAAAAAAAAAAATTTAAAAAAAAATGCAAAAGTTTTTGAAGTGAAATGGTATTATTTTATTACCAAATATTTAGGTTATTTTTGAAATGATGAAATTATTATTTGATCTGCAGATAGATACTGTTTCGAGCTTAAGTCCGTTCTTAATAAAACAATTATTTAGTTTTTAAATTTATTATTTTATTCGCCGACATCTCGATTTCAATTTGAGGTCATCTCTTGACTGTGCCTGGATGACCAAATAATAAAAATAACTAAACCGTTGCTTTATTCAACACGGCTTTAAGCCCGAAAACTTAAACACAGCATTTGTGAAATGTTTTTATTTGAAATTTATGATAACTGAATACTGATTTTATTTTTTAATAAATATTTTTTTTAACTTTTTTTAAATTTGAGAAAAACTGTAAGTATTTCGTATTTATAATTCAAGTTATATTACTTTTTTAATCAGCTTTTTTTGAAAACAAATATTTTGTTTTTTTTTTCGTTTATGTCGATAATAATTGGTTATTAGTTTTAAATTATTTTAATAATTTACTTTGAATATGTAACAAACAATTCCGAAAATAGATTTCCAAACACAAAAAATAGAATCAATTAAAACCAATTTTTTGTTTTTTTTTTGTAAATTTTTAAAATATATTTTTTAACATTGCCTAGTCGAAAATTGAAAAATTTGCTTTTTTTATGAAATGTTTTTAACATTTCAAATTTCAAATCCGTTAAAAAAGCAGACTTTTGAGTTTGTACAAGCATTTGCGCCTTCGTGTATACTTATTTTTGTCTTTTGAAGAAATTCACATTTTTATAGTGCAAATATTATTAGTACGAGCACATTTTTGCTAAGCACCGATTTGGTTTTTACCAAAACATTATTTTTTCTTAATTAATGAGCAAAATTAAAAATTTGAAATTTTTTTTTGTGCTTTATCGATTTTATTTTTTTTTTATATTGTAGTTTATAAAAATTTGTAATAGGATGTGAAGATTTTTGAACTTTAAAAAATTTTATTTGAAAAAAGGAAACATTTCAAATTCTTTTCTTAAAAAATTACTTATTTATAAGGGTTGGACAAGTTAACATTTTTAATCAGCACAAGCGTTGAGCAGAATTCAAATCGGCCGCAAATTCAACCAAGTTATGGCCTTCAAATGAAATTAGCGCCTGTGTGCAGCCTATGGAAACCCAGTAAACCGCAAGGTGTGAGCTTAAAAGAAAATTTATATTGTAAAGAGTTTATTTGTATTGCCTGCTTATCCTCCTGTGAAAAAGCAGCTGCTTGTGAATTCTTTACTTTTCTTTTTTTTTTCTTTGTAAGGTGCGAAATGAGTGTGAAAGGGTTAAACTGTTGATTGTGCGCGCATTAGCAATCGAAGGGCTACGCCTCCCCTCATACACACAGTGCAAATTAGTAAACTTTAATAATGACGAAGGGTAAGTGACTGCGGATCGAAATTAGTTCATTAAGCATGAAAAATAATGCACGGCAGGATATCAAAGACAAAAGTGAGCGAGAAGCAGACAACAAAAAAAAAAAAACAGGAAATGAGGGTGTGAATATAAATACAATAATAAATAAATAAAATACGCTAATGACAGCAAGGGAGCGGAGTTTAGCGGAAATGCAGGGCAAAACAGGACAATAGCAAATGGAATGAGGGGAGTACACGTCATAAGGGAAAAATTGAAAACAAAAAGGGTGCATAGACGCTAAGCACGGAGCAAAGTGCATACCTGTTTTTAAGTTTACAATGTATGAAGTATATGTGACTGTGTGCGTGCGAGTGAGTGACTGAGTTCAATGGCCTGCTGACAGTGCGGTCATGTACACAATTAACATCTCCCCAATATGCACAGCACAGCACGCAAATGAGTAGGCGTATGTGTGTGTTTGTGCTTTACCCTCTCTTTCTTCTCACTACCAGCGTACCTGCCTGGTTTTGGTAAGCTTCTGCTTTCGTCGGAGATTAATTGTGCAAGATTATGAGCGCTCAATTGGTTACAACACTTTGTTGTTTTTGTTTTTTTTTTCATTAGCCCATACGCCTAATGTTAGGCAATGAATTTGCTTGTAGTTAGTATGTGTGTAGCGCTAATTACAAGTACTGGTATATTTGTAAATTTCTTAGTGTACCTTCTGCTCTGAGTGCACATGGTCATGCCTTTGACTTGTTTAAGTAGATATGTACTTAAGTAATCGATAACAAATATACTTATTGTATAATATTGCAATAACCACATGAGAGGCACATCAAGCGCAACTACAGAGTGGTGGAAATACATACAGTTGCGTTCATAAAAATAATAGCAAATTATATTGGCAAGTTTTGGCACCCCTTAATAAATTTTAATTATTTTTTATAAAAATATAGATAACTCTATAACAAAAATCATATAAGTCTAAGTTGCAAAATTTTCTAGAAAATGTACCAAATAAACAGACTTAAAAAAAAGTCAAAGTTTAGGAAATCTGTTAGCGCGAAGATTCTGAGGTATATAGTAAAAGTCAGAACTTAAGTTAAATATAACAAAAACTTATCTAAAACATAGTTAAAGAAATTTAAAACAAAAAATATATTTTTAATAAAAATGTTTCTGAAATTTTTAAATGGAAAATTTTTACTGAACTCTGTAAAATTTTATAAAATTGTTGGAAATTTTTTTTTTATTAAAAGTTTTTGTGAAAATATTAGATTCAATTTTTTGTAAGCTTTAAATTGAATCTGAAAGTTTTAAATGTACATTCATACATACATACATACATATATTAGTTTTTAGACCAGATTTTATTTCTCGCAGCAATAATTTTTGAGCTCAAGACCAGGAAAGTATTTGGGATTAGGGAGGCTGAGAAGCAAAAACAGTGCAAAATTTTCAAACTTTTTGAAAATTGTCGAGTATAGAAACCTTTCAATTTGACTATGATAAAGTATATGTTTTATGTGGCTGAAAATTCCTATTGACTTTTGATGTCGGCCGTCACAATTTTCCATTCAAAGTAAATTTTATTCATGCATTATATGTAAGTAAATGCCCAACATCTTCAGAAAAAAAAATATCAAAAATCAAGAAGAAACTGCATACTGGAAAATTTTCTAAAAATTCAGATTATAAAGTTAATTGATGACATTTTTTCTTTACTTTGTTAAATTTTTATAAATTTTCTAGAGAATTTTGAAACTTCGACTTACATGGTTTTTGTTATAACTGCCAATATTTTAAATTAAATAAGGAAAGTAAATTTGGTTCAAGCATTACATATGTACTATATGCAAAGAAATGTGCAAGAACCTCGGTAATGAAAACTAACAAAAATTAACAAGAATATTAAGCCGCAGGAAAATTGCATTTTTTATAGTAAAATTGAAAAGGGTATAAAACTGCATGCTAGAATTCAGATTAAAAATTGTTTTTTTTTTGTATTTTATAAAATTTTAAAAAATTATTTTCTTGCATTTTTTTTGCATACGTTTAGATGTCAACTTCACATCTACAAAATGAACATAATAGTTAAAATCATAAATTCAAAGCACTACACCTCATATTTTACCGAATATTTTCCTTGTTATTTGCATACTTCCAGGCGCAGCAAAAATATTTATCTACTGCGTCTTGGGCTTCATTAAGTTTACGCTTTCTGTAAAGTTCTGCATCTTACCGCTAATCTTTTGATAGGTTTCCTAAACTTTTTGCAGCAAACTTGCAAGCTCGTTTCAGTTTTAGGTCTTCCTGAGATTACTAAGTTAAAAACTTCACTAAATTTTCATTTGTGTTTAAATAATTACTAGCATACTTTTAGTTGCTTAGCTACGCGTAGATTTTCACTTGCGAATTGTAATTAAAAATGCAATATTGATTAAGCAAAACAAGCAAGTATTACCTGAAAACAAAATATATTTTTCGCTCTTCAAATTCGTAAGTGAAATCAGTTCGTATGTTTAAAAAAAATATAATTTTCTCTAATACGAGTATTAAATAAATTGAATTGGTAAAGGAATTTTCTATGTTTTTCACTGCATACTTGCGGTAGTAGCAAAAATGTAACTAGATTGTGGTTGCCTTAGATTTATTATTTAGCACATGTAGAAATCTCAATAATTATGCAACACACTTTTTGGTACTTAGCTAATTATACATTTTTCTACGACTACCACGTTATTCCTTAAGTAATTTAATATTATGATTTCAAAACTAGGTGCGTAATTTAGGCGTTTAACAACAAATTGATTTTATTTGCATATTTTGAAAGTGGTAATTAAAGGCGACTAAAAAAGCAAAAAATTTAAACAACTAGTAGCGCAAGAAATATAGTGTGAAACCGAGCAGTTTGTATTTTTCCTGACTTTATATTATTATATTATATCCTTAGCTTAAAATGGCAAACCTCTAAATCTTCTTAGCATACTTTCAAGCGCTCAAAGCTTGAGCCGTCAAAGAATACCTCACCTTTCGACTTTTACAATTTAAGGAATACCTTTTTTTCTTTTGCGCTCAGCAGTACTGATCAAATTCCATGATTGAACTGCGCTAGAAGAAACCAAAGCACAATTTTCGGGGCCATAAAAAGTGCCATAATCTAAAAATTCATTTAGGATTTTACAAATTCCTAATTTATCTTTCTACCAACTACATTGAAAGTGTTTGACGCTATTGGCGCAAAGTTAATCAACTACATTGAAAGTATTTGATGCTATTGGCTCAAAACTGAATTTTAGTTGCCTACTTTCCGGCGTAATTGTATGCCTTTTAATTGTAAATAAAGTGTGATTTTTTTATATTTCTATAGGTATTCAATATAATTTTTTACCGCTCAGTAGAGCTTTCCAATGCTTAGCTGCTTTTTAAAATGATTTCTAAAGACTAGCTTTAGGCGCACTCACGTGTTTGAAAGGTCACAGTATTTCGAAAGCGTAAAATATACTTTTAGGCGCAGCTACATATTGCTTTTAGGGAAAATCAACAAAGACGCTGATATGTACTTTAAAGCCTACACTCTAGGTAGCTTATTCCAGGTAAAATAATCTTAGCCAAGTAATTTCTTGCGCAATTCCCACAGCGCCTAAACGTGTGCTAACGTTAATCTTGCAGCCGCCAAGCACATTTGGCAGGACATTAACGTAATGACATTACCTTTGGGAAGCAACTGTTTCTTAGCAGCTACAATAAATGTACTTACTGTACAGATAAAAAATGTAATATGGTAGCTGAGATCCGAATAAGAAAGGTAGTAGTCGACTAGGCGCTGAATGAGTGCGCGAAGACAAAGAAAACGCAAAGGGTAGGTGTCTATGTGCATGAGCTGAGTGACCTTCACATACCGTCGGCTGTTGAGAGTGCACTTAGTACGCGTTAGAGAATTTATAAAATATTTAATTGTTCGCTGAGTTGCTTTGCAGCAAGCAGTGTATGTGCCAGAAGGTATGCAACAAAAAATACGAGTAATAAATGAATGTGCTAAATTACTAAATGTCAACTGCACGACTATTTAGCAGGAGACAGTTGTATAAGTGGATTGGCAAGCAAGGCGGCAACTTCGTTTTTCATCTCATTTTGTCGCGCTTTGGTACCAGCGTATCCTAAATCGGCTTAGCTACCGTTAAGCACCTTTGGGGCGCCGCTTTTTGCACGTGAAATGTGAGTTTATTATTTAATGGGAATTTAAGTAACATTTTCGCTAGGCCATTCGCTTTCTTCGTGTGCCGTTATTGCGGCTATTATTATCTGGCATTTTGTGAACCTTAAATTCTAGTGCAAGTTTCTAGCGGTTTTAACGTATATTGTTATAGCAATATATATGTCGCGTGCGAGCCTTTCAACTATTTTTATATATGGCTGCAAATTTTGCCAGTGTTTTAAGTATTTGCTGTATAATTTAGCCGTACAATAACCCTGAAATTACTTGTATGATTATCATTTAACACCTCCATGGAGTCGACGGACACTTGTTCGCTCGCTCTAGCCGTTTCGTTACACTTCATTTTGTTTAAGCGCCTAAAAATAGCTTATAGCCATGGGCATAACATATTGTCTATACTGTTCAGTGGCATGTAACGCCTGTCGTGTGGCAGCATACTTTCGGGCGTTGCTCGCACTTAGTTGTGCATTGATTAATGCTAATGCGATAAGGCCGCGTTAGTTGGTGTGTAAGCAATTTAATTAACTGTGTGTGATTTATAATTTATTTTCCATCAGAGCATACATATGTACATAAGTTTGGTGGTGGATTGGGTTTAACTATTCTTTAATAAAATGAATTTAGCGAAAAACTGAAAGCTTTTAATTACTTTTGGGGCAATTTTGAAGATATTTTTCTGAAATCATTACGTATTCTTAATCACCGTTACTTTTTTCTATTACATACATTTCAGCATGGCTTGCATACTTTTAGGCGCCAAGTGATTTTTGAAAAAAATATTTTATGATATTTATGACAACGTTGCATACTTTCTAGCGCGGAAATGTACAATATTGTTACATTTCCTAGAATTTCTTTGCCTGCTTTTACCAAAATTTAAGCTTCGATTAGGTTTTGTTCTTATTGTGGTAATTTACTTCACATAATTTTTGCTAAAAAGCAAGCCTGGTTGTTTAGCTTCGTAAACCTTTGAAAAAATGCCTATCTAATTGAAATTATTTAGTAAAATTTCACTGTACTGTTTTACCATCAATATTATAAAACTTATGATATTTCGAGACTTCGGCCAAAATATTTTGGAAAACAATAAGATTTACATACCTCAAACATATGTAAATAAAACAAAGTCTTTTTGAATATTAAAAAAAAATACCTTTGCAATGATACCTTTAAAGTTTTGGCTGAGTTATTACATTTTTGCTTAAACCAATCTACCAAACAAGGTTAAAAGCAGTATCAAAAATTGTGGTATCATGAATTTTTTAAAAAATGAAATTTTTAAATATTTTAAAAGATTTTATGATCCGTTTTATGATCTGGTTTAACCCGTTTTATTATTGCAGGTGCTTTTTTTTGAAAATATTATTTTTGTATAAACTTTTTCTGTTTATAAAAACACCATTTTTTGAGTTATTTTCAAATCGGACCGGCTTACGTAAATCTCAATATGTTTGGAAAATATTTTTGGTGGAAGTTTTAAAATGTACTAGGCGTTATAATTCCGATCAAAAAAAAAAACGAGTAACAATTTTTGTTTGTATATTTAAACTTTTCCCAAAAAGTACCGGCTAAAATTTTACAAATTAATTTCTTAGTAAAAAATTTCTATCGTGGAAATCAAAACGCTTTGAAGACCTAGAGCAGAAACTCAAGTTCTGCATTTTAATGGCCTCGCTCCCAAACCTTAAACATTTTTTTCTTATAATTTTCGTTATTAATGAGAGCTTCGCTTCAAGTCTCAAAATAACTTTGTAAGATTGATTTTTCAAAACGGTGATTTTTCGAAATTAAAAAGAAATCATAGCATACCAACAGGCTTAGGGGCGTAAAATACACATATTTTTAGTTGCTCACCCGCGGCATCCTTAACAATTTAAAGCTTTATTAAGAGATTTTCATACATAAAATTTATTGCTTTCACATGCAACAAAAAAACTTAACAGCCTTTTTCGTAGCACACTTTTAGTTGCATTAATGCTGTGTGAATTGTAAAATTCCACTTTTATTTACATATGTGAAATAAGTTTCATCAACTGTTAAAGAACTTTACAACTTTTCTATCAACATTTATAGTATGTACGTATATGCTATATAGGCGCTTAAGAGTTTACACAAAATTCTATTTCGGTCAGTTTCATTAGAAAAAACTCACTAATTCTGTGCTTACACATCAACGGATTGAATTTGATAAAAAGCTGTTGCTGCTGCTTTGCGATGCAAACATCTAATAAAAGCGCTGCTCTCCAGCCCAAAAGCATGCCACATAAAAGCCATACAAAACCTCATGCCACCAAAGCAGAACATTAGGCCCATCAACGCACTGAGTTGCTTCACTGTAAATGAGAGAAATAGCCGCTTGTTCGGATTTTCCTAAAATTTTAATCAACTTTCTGGCGCAAGTTCAGGTGCGAGTTGGTGTGTGTGTGCGTGTGCGTGTGTGTGTGTGTGTGGGAGTGTAAGTGAATGAAGTCGCATCTGTCAGAGTTAAGTCCATCAGCGCCCACTTTACAAACGACATAGCCTCTATGTTTATGTGTGTGCGTGCGAAATCACATCAAGTGAAAGTAAAAGGGTTAACAAGATCAAAATGTGGACGGGTCTTTTAGTCGCAGAGACCTATGTACATATGTACATATGTATATACTTACAGTTACAAAAGTTTTTGTTTGTGCATTTGTCTACTTCAGGCAATTTTTTTTTCGTTAAACAAGCATACTTTCGGGTGCTGCTTTCAATGTGTTTACTTACTGCCACCGCACACTTCACGCAACAGAGTTTAGGTCAAGAGGTCAAAGTTTTTGAGGAGCGCATAGCAAATGGCAAGTCAAGAACGAAGGGCTGGAATTTGCTGCTGTTATTGAGTCTCAATTTTAGGCGCAAAATAAAGTCGTTCAATATATATTTGTACTTTACAACTGCTGCTGTGTACGGATGTATTTGTTCTGTTTATGTAGTATACTGTTATGCGGTTTTAATTAAACTTATGCATACAAAAGTGGGGCGATTGTTTTACTGTTCAAAAATGCATAAACGGTATGCCTCACTCGATTTGATTTGCTTTTGACACGTTTTTGAATGAACGTGAAAAATGGGTTTAGCGCACAAAAGTATGCAATGTTAAATACGTAATTCACTAAAATTCGGAGCGGTAATTGCAATAATGCGATTAAAATTCATTATAATTAATTTACTATTTACAGAATAATGTAAATAACAAAATTGTTGAAATAAGTAAATGCTGGTTTGAAGGTCGCTATTTACAAATAAACAATAAATATAAAAGCGCTATTTGCCTAAATAAATAAAGAATTATTAGAAATGTCAATAGCAGCCAGCTTAAAATAAATAACTACAATATGTGGTGTATTCCGCTCACATCGCAGCATTCTAAAGTGATTAGCGCGCTCAAAAATATGCAGCAAGTTCAAAAATTTCGTGGTAATGGCGCACATTCGCAGTAGAAAATGTTAAGCCACATTCATATTTTCCGTTAAAAATTATCTATATGCATGTAAGTGCCTAAAAGTATGTTGCAATTTAATAAAGAGCGAAGTTCTGTGAAAATTAGTTTATTTATTTTTCACGCGGCGTTTCTGTCTAAAATTATATTATAGTTTTATTTAAAAAGAAAATTTGTTCGATAAAAAATTACTGTGTTCACTTTGTACGCAGTGCAAAATAAAGTCAACTATCCAGCAAACCTGAAAGTATGCATTGAACACGAAAATCGGTTTAAATAAATCCGAACTGTAATTGCATTAAATCTGACGCCTTTTGCGTGCGCCGGAAAGTATGTAATTAATTGCATTAAACTTATAGTAAAATATGCTGTTGTAAGCAAATTCCACTGTAAGCCAACAAAAATGCAACAGATAATTATTTATTAACAATATGTCAATGGTAAGTGGCATGAAAAACGCATTATTGTTTTTTGCACACAATGAATCACATTAAATAATTTAAGTTTTCAGCAATTCACTGTACATAGCAATACGTACATTGTTCGCTCTAGCCTAAAAATATGCAATAAATTTCAGAGACATTTGGTTAGTTTGTGTTCGAAAATGTGTTTGTCAAAAAATTAGTGAAACATTTGTTGATACTGGTAATCAATTGTATGTAGAAAATTACTTCGAATTAATTTGAGGAAATATGTAACCTAAAAGTATGCTTTGAGTTTAGTTATTAGTTTAAATTGTCGCTGTCAAAGCAATACATTTTCCGTAAATAACTAACTGCTGGTTTGTTAGATTAAATATTTGTGAATTCCTGTATAAAACTACACTCTAGGTTTGACAAATGTATGCAAATCGCTACGCAAATAAAAAAAATCTTCTTCAAACAAAAAAATACGGTAGATCGTTAAATCGAAGCCTGCTTTTAGGTAAAAGAAAGAAAAATATTTTTAATTGTGAATAATTTTGGTTAGCAGTTATTTTTCAAGTACAAATATTCTTATTAGAGTTGTTGAACGTTTACCGTATTCCAATTGGACTAAAAATTGAAGAAATTGAAATTGAGAAAAAATATTTGATATATATAAACACACATTTTTACCAAATCTCGTTGGAAATCATTAAAATAAATGAATTTCAGCGCTTGAAAATATCGAAGAATATGGCCCAAACTGTCTAATGGCTTCCAAAGAGAGAGTTTTTATGTTATTATTATCTGAATTAAAAGCATGCAAACTAATTCTTAAATCTTGGGTTTCCAGACCTAAAAATATGCAACGAATGAGCTGAAAGATTTCGGTGAAAAAGTTTTCAAATAAATCTAATTTGGAAATGTTTTGCGAAAAGTATGCAACACTATATTGAACTATAAAATGAGCCTTTCGCAGTACTAAAACAATTGTATCTATTCTAATCGCTTTAGAAACAAGATTTGATGAACACCTCATAGTATGCAATAAAAATTAGAGTTGTAAACGCCTGTAAATATGCAGCAAAAGAAAACAGCAGCATATAAAAAATATGTTTACCGCCTTTGGATAGAAATCACTAAAATACATACATATATAATTTTTTCGTCCTTAAAAGTATGCACTAATATGCTCTTAATACTTCAACCGCGTTATTATAAACTGGAAAAACTATCTTAGACTTTTAGTTTATTATAAAATAAAAGACAACTTATGGATGCGCACGATAATAAAATAAGATATAATAAAATCTGCTCTAAAACCACTTAGAAAAACCAATTCCTCAATTTCATACTTCCAGAGCTAAAAATATGTAACTTTGTGGTTTCAAAACCTTTCAATTAATATTTTTGAATGACAATGAAAGTATGCAGCAAAAAGAGAGTAAATAAGATGTAGAAAATATTGAGCGGATTCACAAGATGTCGAATGTGTCATAAAGCCATATTTACTGTTATACAAAATTGATGATATGGAACTGTTTGTGACGATTTGGCTCTCAAAGTGCTGAAAATCAATGGGCCGACATACTTATTTTATTTTGTTTTGTATGAAGAATATAAAGTGTCTCAAACAATTGGCCAACAATTGAACTTTGTGCGATGTTTATTAAAATTCAGCAAATTTTAATTAAAAATTCAAATGTTTTAGTGAGTTGTAAAGTTTAAAATTTATGTAATAACAAACAATCATTTTTCCTCGCTAACTTAGTTTTTAAAACCAAATTGTGCAAACACTTATTAAATACTACGTTAAGTTTATTGCAAAAATTTTTATTTTCGAATTTTCCAAGCAATCAGCTAACTAACTTTTTTCAATTTTCTCTGTCTCATTGCAGCACACTCACATACTACGCAGAATTTAATAATTTAATTAAGGTAAGTTTTGCACAAGCACAGGAAAATTACCATTATAACCAGAACGCTTTTATGCGCACACGCTCACTGCGCCATAAAATATGCCATAAAAATAAAGAGTATTTTATTTGCAAATGAAGCAGTGCGTCACCAAATGCCGTTCGTCGATTAAAAAAATGCCGTCATCAAGGAAATAACTTTAAAAAAAAAAACATAATAAAACGACAAGTGAAAGTATAAGTTAGCTAGAATTATGAAACAACAAAATTTGCTTGCCCTGACTTTATCTCATTGCTTTAGTTGTACGTATATTTTTAGTTTAGCGGAACTAAAATAACACGGTCCTACCAAGATTTCCTGACCGTTCGTTCACTCATTTTGCTGTTTGTCAAGACTAATGTATTACAGATGCTGACAGCACCAACCGGCTTCATGTTTCAACTATACTTGTGTGTTTATTCAATTTGCTATGTGTCGCCCCGCGTTTATTGTGAATAGAAAGTAGGAAAGAACGAAAGAAGGAAAAAAATGAGAAACCACAAATAGGTTCTTGAACGCAGCAGCATTTTAGGCGCTTGGGACAATGAACTCCCATATGTGAGATGAAAGAATATTTTTTTTTGTATTTTTTTGAAGAGCTGTGAATGAGTAACAATTTTTTTTTTTGGGCACAAGTCAAGAGCAGTTGATGGCTTATTGGTTTTTTATTCGAGTGAATGAACAAATTTTGTTACACGGTAAGAATTACGCGTTGAATGCAGCGCTAAATTATTGTGGTATATGTTTTTCGATTAAAATCGTTTTACAGCGAATTGTTTGTAGTTTCTTCGAAAGCTCAGCAAGAGCGCAGTAATTTAATTTGCATTGTTTTTGAAAGAAAAACAAAAAAAAACAAAATTCAGTGTAATTTTAATATAATTCTTTCAGCGAAAAACTGTTGTCAAAAAAATTATAGCATTTTTCTCCCTTCTTTTGTCACATAATTCGCAATTCGATAAGCAGCAAATAAAAACTAGAGGCAGTAAATGAGTGTAGGCACGTGTTGGCCCAGATATAAAAAGTGAATAAAGGCGCAGAAGGTCTGCATAATAGGCATTGTCTCGAGCGATTACATTTTTGTGTTTTTTTTTTGTGTAGCTATTTGTATCAAAAAGCAGCTTACTTCACTCAACAACAAGCCGCCATTGTTCACAGAAGGCGCGAAACTCTACTCTTCTCCCATAGCTCAATGTCACGGTGGGCATTGCCGAGGCTGCAAAGTCTCTGTGGCCAGCAGCTGAGCTACCTTCATCTGCTGGCAATTTTCTTATGCTCGTTGGCTCTTCATTATGCGCATACGAATAAGACATAAGACAGCAGGTCGCAGAAAAATATAATAAAAACATGAAGAAAAGGAAAACGGAAAAATATTTGTAGGTATGTATACATTAGAGATAAAAAAAAATATACTTTCCGCCTTTTTGGCATATTCTGAAAGCGCCACGGATAACACATGTAAATTTATGTATGTATGCGTATAGTTAGTTAGCTGTGCGTGTTACTTTGTACGTTGGCTACCTTCTTGTCGGCTATCTATGTACCTACTTACATACATACATACATATGTATGTGTAGTATGTGCCTCGTATCTTTGCGGCTTTTACGGTTGATTTTATGGCAAGTTGTAGAGAATCCGGTGGCTGCTGCTGCAGCTCAAGCTATCTGGTTGCTGCTGCTGCTGTCAATTTAATATAATCACTTTGGGGCTTTTGAGGGTTGTGACCACAGCAACAGCGGCCATGTAGAAAGCGAAAGGCAAGTACGAGAGAATGCCGCTAAAAATCGGCATTATAAGGAAAGCTTACAAAAATTAAAAGCGTAGACAAGCAAAGTGGAGCGGGCGAAAAATTTGGTAGATATGAGAAAATAATTAATAATAAAATTTTGGCAGCGTTGAACAAATATGCAAATTATTTTGTATTTGTCATTTGTACCATACAGCTTACAAAAAATAAAAAAGTAAACGCCCATAAAGGGTTAGTAAAAAAAAGATTGTACTCAACAAAAGCAATGCTTGTTATTTTGTGATATTATTTAACATTTAACATTCAGAAATTTGTATGCAATTTTCTGTAAAGTTAAACTACTGATCATTAATACTCGCTAGAATATTCGTATGGAATGATAGGTTCACAGCTGCAGCGTGTTGTTGTTGTACCAGTATAAAAAAGTTCACGTGCAATTTTGGCGAATAGTGGCAGCTCCCAGCCAAAAATAAATCCGGCTCATTCCGGTATCATAGCGACGACGGTCATGTGAACGCAAAGGTAGAGCCTAACTACTGCAGCGAGATCGTATTTTACGTCGCTCAACAGAGCCCATAGCACCCAAGGGGCGCAGTTATCAAATTAAAGAATAGTATTGCATTATAAAGATGCTCAGTTCAAAAATCATTTGTGGAATGTATGTGGAACATATGTGGAACGCATATGGATTTCAACACACAACATTAATAAAAATGACTCAAAATTAATTTAAAAGAAATACCAGCGAATATTAGCATAGACTTAGCTCAGCGTGGAGAATGTTTGATTTACTCGTGAAATGTTGCGATTTTCATGCTCGCTAAAGTTTAGACAGTAGACTGACGGAAGCAGTTTGGGTTTTAAAACTTAAAAACTTTTGCTAAACTTATATTGTGGTTGTTGCTAATTTCTAATATTTTAAGTAAAATAACAGTGGTGGATTACATATATGAGGATTACAAGTGAAAATTCGAAATTGGCGCAACTTTCCCGACTATCAAAAAATTGCGATGAATGGCATTTATAATTGAAAACAAGACTACATACATAAGTCATAAGATTACATGGATATTGGGGGCTTTTTTTTTACCAAGCAGCACTTAAGCTCTAAAATTTCATTGAGATACATATATTTTAATATTATTTAGTTTCCACATGAGCACAATAGATATACATAACTGAATTCAATTGCACTTCTATTCAATTTTTCGAATTCATTTGCCTATTTAATGCTTTTGCTCAATTAACATTGATAGAAGTAGTGGCTAGAGAATAATTGAAATATCGAACAAAAATTTTAAATAGCATTTTAGTAATAAAATATTTGGCATGCAGGCACTTAAATATAATAGCTTTCAGCACTTACCAGTTGATCGTTGCGGCTGCTGTAGCTGAAATGAAATGAAAAACATATTTGTAATAAAAATTGTGTTACTTTTTTGTTATTAAATTAAGTTGTGTCTTAGATCTGAAAGGTATTTAAATAAAATTATGTACATATATACATACATCCAAATACTAACTACTCATCACCTACTGTTGCTAAAGTAAACAATAAAAATAATTGACCTTAGGCATACTGCACAGAAATAAATGAGCAACAAAAAATTCAAAACAGATGTGTGTACTAATGACTGTTGGTTTTTATTTTAGGATTAGAATAGATGATCGTGTGCTTTTGTGTCAATATTCAATAAGGAATGAGTGTTTTTATGCAAAAGTTTAATAGCGAATATGTAATGACGCAATTGGCTGACTAAATATTCTTATGAATGAAATTAATGCAGTAAACACGTGTACATACATATATGTTACATTAGTGATGCGTAAAATCTTTTAAAAATGTTGCAAATGCTTTGAAAGTAAACATTTTCAGCATATAAATGGCCAAAATTATCTCGAATCTCAGTGGATCGCATGTGGAACGTAAGTGTGTTCGTTAGGCAAACAACAGTGGTTCGTAAGAGGATCTTCAAAGCCATTGTAAAATATCTCAACGTATATCGAATTTAGGTGGATCGCATGTGGAACGTAAGTAAAAACACTCAAAAGTGCATGAATGCAAGAACATATCAATTTTAATCATTTAAAAGTTTGACTGGAACTTAATTTAAAAACATACTTTCAGTCGTATTACGGTCAGAGTCATAGAAGAAATAATTATGTGCTTAGAAACGGTCAACTTTGGCGCTATATGGATGGAGCCTAATGCGCGATAACTAGGTGTTGCCCCACTACCAAATTTTAGTTTTTTCCTCTTTAGCACACTTACCCAACCAAGCGCCTGAGGTTTGCTCACGAATAATTAGCTAAACAATTGTGTGTTTTTTTTTTCGAGAGTTACTAGGTGATCAAGATATCTACATATTTAATTAACAAGAAAAATAATGTGTGCGGCAAAAAGCAACCAAATTCCTTTTACACTTACTAAGTGTGTTTGTGCAACAGGGCACACGCACTTCCAGTGATACGCATTTAATTCACAACAGGGTATAATAAATTAAAAGGTTACAGACCGAAAGTTAGTTTGTAATGCTTTGATGGACAAATCACTTGAGTCGCTGAGGAGTAGCCACCAAAACCAATGCCACTATGCCAACGGCTATTGTCAAGGTATTTTTGTTATTGCTTTTGTCTGCCAACTTGTTAGTTTGTTGCTGGCCGCTTGCCGTTTGTTTGTGGGTCAGCCGTGCTTGTTTGCTTATCAATATGGCTACGCGAATGGCGAAAGAGCTCCCCAAAGTATCAACACCCATTGTGCTGGCAGAGATCAGCAGAATGCGAGTGGGCGTAGTGTTGCGGGCGAGTTGTGTCTTCGAACTATAACAGCTTATATTATTGTAATATTGTTCTCTTATTCCTCGGAGTGTAAGTATATATGTATGTGATTATCTGCATGTGCTGGTAAAATGTTTGTGTTTTTGATAATTTACTTGTTTCCTTGTTTGCATGACATTGAGTAGCGGTTTCCTTTCCTTTCATACAGATTACTCTTTACAGGCATTTGGCAACAAAATAAAACTTCTACTTAGCAAATGATGTACATAGGCATTTAGCCGTATTTGTCCTGCCACTTGTTGGGTGTTTGTGCTTGTAAGCTTTTTTTTTTTATTTAACAGCGTTTGTATTAACAAAATAATCAGTGTTAATGTAAAAAACATGCAACGTATGTATTTACAAGGGGAACAGGTTCTAAATTGGGTATATTTAAACTTAAACAAAGATTCATAAATATTTATTAAAATTCTACATACACATGTATATAATATAAGAAGCATGTCGAAAATGAAAGGAGCAAAATTGAAACTTTGTGGAACGTATGTGGAATGTGTGTGGAACGTGATCAGGGTTTTAAACAATTGTTGAAAATTTAATCATATGCCATAAAAATCTTTAGACAAGCAAATACCGCGTGGAATGAAAGTGGAACGTAAATTAAAATGCCTGTAAAAACGAATTATTGATTATGGAATTGCAAGTAAACGAATTCATACATATATATAAAAGCGTTAAACAAATACGTTTAGTTGATAGAAATTTCATATTGAATTTAGGCAGGAAATATGTAAATACAGTTTACGAGTTTCGCTTCAAACTAAATTAGGCAAAGAAATTTGCAAGCAAATAAATATAAGCTTACAAGTTATATGAAATGCATATGCAAATGTCGGACGTCAGTAATTAAAAAAAAAAAAAACCAGAGTGCTACAAATAAAAATAGCAGAAAATGCAATAATTAATAATTAAAAAATTTTGTGGAGTTGAGAGCGAGTCTGTGAGAAAAAATTTAAACTAACTAATGTAGTGTACGTTCATAGTCCGAATTTTCTAAGTGTTTATCGAAAAACTATCAACAAATCCATATACATATGTACATTCAATGTACTCGTTCGTAGTTATTTTGACTCAGCGATGTCATTTTCATAGGATCTCCGAAAATCGAGCTGCTATGAATTCCGCGATAGGCATAATCTTAATAAACATTTGCTTAAAAATAAAGTAGTTGTAAGCAAAAATTATTCGCATAAGATGTGTAAATTGTAATTTTTAAATATCTAATGGCTGAGGAATTTAAGAGGTTTATTATAAGAAATATGCAGAAAATTTAGTTATTAAGAGATATAAAAAGTTGTGGAATGCATGTGGGACGTATGTGGAATGTACACATTTTTTTGATACTAGTAGCAAATTGACTGCAGTAAATCGTAATAAAGCAAAACCACTGAGAATTTCTTGTGGAACGTAAGTAAAAAATACTGAAAATGCAAGCTCTGAGTAAATATGTAGCAATTAAATTGCGTGGCTGAAAACTTTATAACGAATTGTAAAAGAAAAAGTGAATAAAACTGCAGCCTGCTGACTCTCGTAAAAATACAAATACTTTACACGATATGCTTTAAGAAACTATTCAAATGTTTCATAGCAATGGCTTTTGCACGTAACTTTACAAGCTAACCTCAAGGTTTTTAGTTACAAATTTATTTATAACAACAAGGCGGTCAAACTTTTACCTCAAATTTGTGGTGCTGCCTTCTTTGCTACTAGTATTTTATACAAATATGCCCCAACCAAAAGATGGCATTCCAATAAGTGTTCTTTTTTGCTTAATTAATTACTTTTCTTAAAATATGAATGGTAATGGTGAATACTAACAAGCATATGCCATAATGAGTATTCTATGCTAATCTTTCAAAGGCCAAAATTAAATGAATAGTTTGTGGCTTTAGTGGTTATCTAGCAAATATCTATGTATATTGCAATATAAACAATACAGCATTTACGCACACACACATGGATATATTTACATTTGTGACTATTTTGAGAAGTGCTAAAATTTTATACATATATTTCTTTATAAATTCGTAGACATGCCTACCTGTGTTTGTATAATTTCAATAAACATCTTAAGAACTGAAGTGCCTAATTAGTATTAAGACATCAGGGGCTTAAAGTATGTATGTGTAGAGTTCAAATAAAACTCACATCCATATATGCGGATACAGATATTTGCACATATACGCCGAAAGTAGCAAGAACTAAAGTCCACCACGCTCAAAATGTTTATCTATATACTGCTTTGATTAATCAAAGACAACATTTTGTGTCTCCAATATATGCTAATTAAAAGTGAAATTAATTTCCATTAAACCTGCTACAAATTAATTAAATTCCCTGCAATATTCACTGCCTTTAATCTCATTTAGTTTCAGTTCCGATTTTTGTTTTTTTTTTTGTTTGTTTGTTTGTAAATCCTTTAAAACCTTGAAAATCCAGCTAGCATATGGACGAAGATCCAGTCAACCAACAGACGCCACGGCGTATGCGTAGCATGACTTTAGCATGAGCGCATAAATAAAATGTTAATCATACGCCATGTGGGGCCAAATACAAAATGAAATGCAGTAAAAACAACAACAACAACTAAATAATGCAGACCTGAATAGACAAAGAATGCACACAAGAGCAAATAACAAAGCAAAAAAAAAAATATGCTGCACCACTATTGACGCACGCATTGACAAAATGAGTGTGGGAGTAAAAAAAAACTCTACAAAAATAAAACGAATACCTCGGAAAATGTACAATTGCAGTCGAGTGTAAATAAGAGAATATGTGCACATCTAAGTATGAGCGGTTTGGTTGATTGTAAGCTGCTTTGGGTCATGAAAAGATAGACCAGAGGGGGTAGCAGAGGTGGCAGATTTGTGGGTACTAGGTTGAAGGGCGGAAATTTCGAATGAGAATTTATAGTGTTACATGCATATGTATACCCTAGTGATAGCTGTTAGCTCGATGGGCGGTGAAATTAAGCTCTCACTTTTTTAGCTCAATACAGCGTGAGCTACTTGCCACGCGGCATTACTACTATTATATAAGTTCTAGTGAGATATTGCTATGCAATGTGGAGCATGTGTGTGCATGTGGGCGTTGAGCAATATCAACAACAACTTGCTGGTACCGATATATATTTTTATTTTGCAGTAACAAAACTGGAGCACAAGCGAAGGCCTAAATTTCGCAAATACAGACAAGAAAAGTAGGAGTAGCATTGTATCAATGAACTTACAAACGTTAACCTATAGGGCATACTAGGTTTGAGTTGTCTGTTTACATATTTGTTTTATTTTTAGAGAGATTTCTGGCTATAAGTGGTTATCGACACTAAAATGGTGAAATTATAGAGAGGCGCCCCATTTTTAAGTGATTCTGGTAGCAATCGAATTTTAGAAATTTGAATTTTAAACAATAAGCAAGGCGAACGTAATACAATTACACTTTAATGTACATCCGTGGTTATAATTGCCTTCAAATTCAAAGATTGCACTTATTTAGATTAAAAAAATTAATAGAATTCACTAATATCAGTTCAAAAATCGAAAGTCATGTTTCTAAATTAGGCCATAGGGGTTAGTAATGGCGCGAAAGTTACGAATGTGGTGTGGAACCTATGTGGATGGCATGTGGAACGTAAATTAAATAAGGCGACAAAATCAGAAGACACTACAATATGCTCCCCATAATGTTAAAAAAAATTCACTATTAAAATAGAGCAAATTACAACTTAATTTTTCAGCTTCAGCCTAGTTTTAGCGAAGAAATATTTATAAAGGTACTGAAGAAACACATTTGAACTGCTTTAGAAAGTATTTGCAGCATTTGCATATGCTTATACATAGATATGTTTAATGAAATTAATTTTCCATATTTATCTGCATTTGCATGTCTTTGCATCACATGAGCGCATCTATTGAACTATCGCGGCCATTGTTTACCTAACGCCGCACATTAATCGCTTTTATTAACTTAAATAGCAATTAAAGTGATTTATAAGTGTTAATTGCCAAAATCGAATAGTAAATTTCACACACTAACATACACATGCATGCCAGAGAACAATAATGGAGGTTTACATAGATTGTATTTACATATCTACGTATGTACATATGTATATATATTGTACATATGTATTTACGGTCACGTGTAAGCATTTTCCAGAAAAGCAAATGTGAGAAAAACGAGAAGCCATTTGTTGTAGCAAGCAAAGCACAGTGGATTTTACTAAATGTATTCACTCTCACATACATACATATGTACATGTATACATGTACCTGTGCAACTATTTAAAACAAAAATGCGGCTTTGTTTACTTGAACATTAAGGTGGATCATTTTGTGAGAGATGCTTTCAAGAAAACATGTACAAAAAAATATTTTAAGCCCATATTTGAGTCTCTTTGAACCACTACTCATGCTTATCACCAAAATTTAGTTATCGCATTTCGAATAGTTAATCCATATCCTTATACATACATGTCTACCTACAAAAAAAAAATCGGCCAGCCCTAAGGCAAATTTATTATACTCTTTATGTACATACATACATACTTACATCTAGCTGCATACAACTGTAAGCCACTTTTGCTTTGATTGCTAAGTTTCCATTACTTTCTTGTAAACAAAAAAATTGTAAAAAAAACAGAAAAAATTTACATCTGCTTTCTCTTCTACAGGTAAATTTTAATATGTACATATTTACGTATGCAAACTATTAAAGAATTCAGTTATAAATTTTAATGTGCAATAAAATTGGCAAAGGATGTTTATATATTAATCAAACATTGCTTTGTAATTGTTTTTATAGCTTTTGTTTTGCTGTAATAAGGTTCTGCTTTTCGTTTCGAAAACAAATTAATTTTACTATTTACATATTGTAGACATATACTCTGATCGGCTACAATATGTTTGTAGTTTGAGAAAAGTTGCAGTAATTTTAATTTGAGGATTGCTCATACCATTGCGGCAATATTTCAATATTATTAAGAAAAAAGCCCATTCAGAAAGTTGATTTGTCTATTAGTAGAGCAAATTAGATATTTACAAGAGTGGAACGTATTTATTTCGATTTTGAACGACTAAGTTGAAATACCATAGCTGCTTGGCGGTTAAACCATTGCAATAGAAACGTTAAAATTTTGTGGAACTCGTGTGGATTGCATGTGGAACGTAATAAAAAACATTTATATACAATTAAATGCAATTTTAAAGTTAAACGAACTCTTTTAATTGTTGCCCATCTCTGGAACTTCTGCTTTTGTCGCCAAATTGCATTGTGATACCACAAACATTGTCCTAAGCTAACTAGCGTAGATTTTTTTTAAACGTACATAGCTACATATGTATGTATATTTCATAAAACGGCGAAACATGAATATTACCTTTTCGCTTGAAAAAAATAATTTTTTCAGCAACAAAAGCTTCATTGAGCGTCACTGAGAAGATTGTTTAGTGTTAGTAAATATTTTTTTTTGCAAAACGTAGGAGCTTGGCATAAGTACCACCACATTAATAATGCTCGAAAATTATGATCTAAGCGATTGAGCTGTCAAAACAGGAAAAACTTAAGTATAGAAATTTATGGTGCTTAATTTTGCTTCACGTTTGAAATATTTGATAAACTATTGTGCATATTTTCTACTTTTAATTATAGGCACTTAGTAAAGTACTTAGTTAATGATATGCCAATAAATAACTGTAAATTAGTGCTCGTAAACATATCAAGGTGGTATGCAAAAAAGTATCTATAGCGTATGCCACATTTTTTTATTTTATAAATTTTTCAATTTCTAAAAAGATTTTTCTTTGTACTTGGTTAAGTAGCTTACAAAAATGTATCCAAAAAACGCATAGATGTTATGTATAAAAAATTTTAAGCATAAAATATTGTGGAATACAAATAAAACAAATTGATGATTAAGAAAAGTCTGTAGTACTATAAAAATCTCAGCAAGTTTGTCACGCTCGATTTGTTCGTGTTGGATTTATCCATATATGCTATTATTCCTGTTTTTATTCAGAATTTATTTTAATTTTTATCATTAATATTTTTTATTTATATTATAACAACACATTAACCGCTTTTGTTTTGCTTTTCACCTAACTCATTTCCATTATGATTTTTTTTTTATTCCCTACATATTTTGCTCTGCTCTTGGCCTTTTGTATTGCACGTCTTTCAATTGTATTCTTAAGGCATTGTATTCTTAAGACACATGGCTCTTTTTTTTTATTTATTTTTGTATATCTCTTGTTTCCGCAATTAAATTTGTTTTCCTTAGCCGTTAGTTTGGCTTTTCGTTTCCCTACCAACAGCAGTCTCAGTGAATTCCAACATTCCGCGTATATTTTCTTTGATGCCCCCAGTCAGTCACTCAGTGGGTTGGTGGGTCGATGGAACAGCAGCAGTCGACTTGTTTATTCGCTATGCTGTGATTTTAATGAGATTTTCACCGCATCTCAACAATGCGCGCTGTATAAACTTTTTACTTCAAGTCGAGTGAACGTATGTACATACATATATTCGTGTGCATGTGTATGTGTGTGTGTGTGTGTGTGTTTGACGCGTAAATGACTGCTCAGTTTTGTACATCTCCCACACTGCCACCATACTTCTTTTTGCCGGAGTTTTAAGTGGTGCAAAAAAAACGAAAAAAATGCAGCCTTTTCAAGTAGGTGGGTGTTTTTTCTTAGCTGCTTGGATTTTATATACATAATTAGTTGTGCTTTTTAGCGTTTATCTCTGCTGTCGCATGAATTTCACGATTTTTGAATTAAATTACTTTGCTTAATGAGCTTTTGATTCTACTTAAATTTGTGTGCTTTAATTTGTAATAGCTCTTAAAGTGAAGCGTTTTACAGTGAGGGCGGTTTTTTTTTTGTAGAGAATGGTTAGAGCAACATCTTACTTACTCGATGTCTGGTTGGATTATCGGAATGATGATAAAGGTAAAAATAATTTCGCGTAATGCTGATCAAATAACAAATTAAAATTAAATTATAAAATAAATTAAATACAAAGAATTCTTGTAGTATGAATGCTTTCAGAAAAAATAAAAACATAAATGAGGTTGCTGGGTTTTTAAATAATATTACAACAAAGAAAAGGGTTTGAAAATAGTGCAAACCTCTAAATATATTATAGAGGTTGGCACTCTAAGTGGCATTATTAAAAAATATTTGAAAATGTTATATTGAGATTTACTTAATTTTAATTTATTTAAGGATTTTATAAAAAAGGTTTCTACTAGAAGACTAAAGCACGTGAAAGCTTTTATATTTTTATATTTTTTTCGTTTTTTGTCTACAACTGGAATGTACTATATAATTTCTCACATACATTTCCATTATTTCAAAGAGGCAAAGTGATGAGAAATGCTCAGCTAAAATTATTTCCATTTGGACAAAAAAGCTCGTCAGTTTTAGTGAGCTCCTAAGCTTTTTCTTTGAAGTTCTGTGCAAAGCTTTACAATCTGAAACTTCAGAATTATTTTTCAAGAATACATCTCGCATTTATAAAACTACTAGCTGACCCGGCGAACATTGCTCCGCCTTAGAAGCAATAAATAAGCAGATTCTTGATTTTAAGAGTTTAAATTTTTTATTAGGATAATAAATATAAGTAAGTACCAAAAATCAATTATTGTAATGATTCTTTATTGGCCATGTATTTTAGTGCATAGGCTGCACTCTTCAGTGAAGCACCTTGTGATAGACGATATTTTTAGTTTTATTACTATGTGCAAGAACAAATAACGCAGCTGGTCTTCCGACTCTTGAACATGCCGCATATAATTGACCATGGGAAAAACATTGATTTTCTATATTTCGACCACAAACTTTCAAGGATTGGCCTTGTGATTTGTTAATGGTCATGGCGAATGCAAGACGGATCGGAAATTGAAGTCGTTTAAACTCAAACGGCATGTCGGTTGGGATCATCGGGATCCTCGGAATGAGAACTTCCTCACCTTCAAATTTTCCTTTGAGTATCGTCGCGTAAATCACATTGTTCATCAATTTACTTACCACCAAACGCGTTCCGTTGCACAGTTTACAGTTCACCTTTAGTCGTAAATTATGCGGTGGTAAGCCAGGCACATCCAAGGAGTTTAAAAATTCACTTGGATAGTTGGTGGCATCATCTGCATTTGTTGCACAGTCAATAGATTTGAACGAGTGTAGTGTACTAATGACCTCATTCTGAATTATGTAGTAGCAATGAGTGCAATGGCTCAGGTGGGGGAGTCAATAATGGCAATTTCACTTTCCCATTAAGGCAGCACAATCTTGGCGTTTCTCCGGAAAACTTCAATACTCGCAAACCACATCCATTGGCCCAATGCGAACGCTAGTATGCCAGCAGTAATCAGTGCTGCAATCATATCGAAACGCCGCTCGATTCAAATCAGTACTTGATAAATTTCTCCTTGTGCGTCGAAAATTATCAAGATGTTGATCTTTTAGGTTTGCTCGATGATTTCTCATAGCCAACCGAGCCTTTGCACGGACTGCCTCGCTTTGCTCTTGTGATTGAGAAGCACGAAGTGGAGCCATACTAAAGCGGCGCTCTTCACGTGCAATTTCTTGTACTTCTTCAGTCCTTTCATTCGCAACGTTTTGCATCCTAGTTGCATTACGGCTTTTTCGGGGAAGATTTGATCGTCTTGGACGCGGCATTTTAATGATAATAATATCGGCACAATATTTATAGACACTCGAAACAAACACAAAAACCGGTAAACTTCAAAATTTCTAACTGTCAATTTTTCACCCAACAAAATTCGTAAAAGTAAACAAAATACATGTTAATATTGGCAATTCACACCAATTGCATGGATATTGCCCTTCTCCGCTAGATGTCACTACAATTTACATCGATATTACCTTTCGCCGCCAGAGTACATGTAAATTTTAGTTTTCATACAAAAAAGCAAAAGCAAAATATATGAAGGGCGAAGAAAAAAAATCAAATTTACCGTTTTTTTTGTCGTCCCACGATAACGCGATATAACCTGCCCCTGCTTCTAAGCTACCTCCCCACCAATTTTCAGCCAAATCGGTTCAGCCGTTCTTGAGTTATAAGTGGTGTAACTAACACGACTTTCTTTTATATATATAGATATACAACTTCGAAATTTGAAAGCTTTCAAGCGCAGAAGTGATCAATTTTCAAAATTTTTTACCTAAAAAACAAAAATTCAATTTGTTTGTTATTAAAACATTTAATAGCCGAGTTTTCACTTAAAAAACCTTAGAGCCTTACTAGAGCTCATGAAACATTTTTAAAATAATCCAAATGTATACAGTTCATTAAATTTGTGGTAAATACAAATATTAAAAAAAGTGTTCAGGTATATTTGAAGTAGTAAATGTATTAAATATCCCTGATAACTGGCATTTTACTTTAAAAAAAAAGCTTATAAGCCCACTGGTGAGCACGGAGCTTTTTTTTAAATAATGAAAATGTACTTGAGAATTATAGAGTACATTTAATATGTGGTCAAGCTCCTTTTCATAGAAACGTTAAAGTTATTAAAAATTTTTGATATCCTTAAATTTACTTAATAAAGGCTTTGAACCGTACGAAGCTTTTTGGCCCACAATCAACTCATCTTGCAGACCTATATCGAGTCACACTGAGACTGATGAAGCGAGAATTCTGCACATTGAATTAAAAAATGAACTTTTTCAGAGAGTCGATAAGTTGATGGAAAAAATGTAATATTGGTTATTTTAATTAAGCTCTGTTTTATACGGCATATTTGAGGGCAACCAAATTAAAAATATAATATTGTTAAAAACCCATACGATGTTGTATATACAGCTTTTGAAAGAGCTTGCTTTTGTAAAGGCTATGATTCTTACTAGAGCTTAGTTAGAGCTTTTTTTGTTCGAATTCAAATTCAAATGAAAAGCAAAGACACTTACTAAGCTTTTTGTTCAAGTTTTACTCGTCTGGAGCAGCTATGTATACCAAACAACTCCAAGCCTGATGATTCGAGAACTGTTGATTCGAACGGTGGTTAATTAAAATAAAAAATTCATTATTGGTATTTCAATCGAGCTTCCGTAAATCGCAAAATATTTGTAGCCATTAAAATTAAAAATGAAACATTTCTAGGGGTCTTGAAAAGCTTAGGCACTTACTAGAACTTACTTTTGTAAAAAGCTTTGACACCTACTAGAGCTTATCTTAGAGCTTTTCTGTTTAAATTCAACTTGCTTTGCTAAGCTATGCTGAGGCTGATGATGTAGAATCGATCGGTGGCAAAATATCATAAAAAATTCGAATTTTTTTCAGAGAGTCAATTAGTTCAACAATAACCTGTCATATTGGTTATTTTAAATATTTTTTGTTATAAATATTTTTCACAAATTGTCCCCATCGTCTATACGCAAAATATAGCTTAACTAAACGACAAGTTAATACCTTTCATGCCGTCAATGGCAACACTCAATCATAACGCCAAAATGTATGCATGTAAGTCAGAGCGATAACGACAACCCCAAAAAAACGAAGTTTCATAACAAAATACTTAATGTGACATAGTAACACGAAAATTTGAGTTTTGCTTTTCATAACGACAGCACTTTCAATATATGTAGTATGCATGTTATTATATTAATATACATATGTACATAAATGTCGCTAGTACCTAAAAATATGCAATACCCGTAGATTAGATACCCATTATTGGCACTCAATTGGAAAGCGACCTCACGTGCTAATCAAGTGGAAGTAATATGCAAAGTGAGAGCAACTAATTCGAATTACCTAATTAAAGTAATTATGCATACAACAACAACAATCTCGAAAGCAGTTACTACAAATACCAGACCGACGTCTCAATGACTGTCATGCAGCGGTTAAACGCCACGTGATGGCAGGGATTGCGTGCTGCTAGCACGTGCCAAGCTAAATATGAGGGTGAGCTTTATAGACATACACCAACATAAACTAATATTTAATACATGTTTATTTAAATGCGCTTAATTTTAGACTGTAGTTAGAAAGTGGCACAAAATATTTTTACCTAGACAAATAATTAAATTGCATTGCACATTTTGTGTAGCGTAAATTGAAAATAAATAGAGAAACCTAAAAATAAATATAAAGCATTTTGTAGCAAAGCTTAAAAGCACAGCGTGCATACTTTGAGGTGCCAAGTAGGGGCACACGAAAATATTTGTCGAGAAGAAAGCGTCTGAAAATATGTATATGCCGCGGCTGACGTAGAAGTGTTAAAAATACAAGCAAAAATAATGCAAACAAATATTTATGTATGTATAAAAAACGCGTTGCGCCTAAAAATAGACTACAGGCTTGTTGGTTGTATTTGATTGACAGAAAAGTTATTTATGCGGCCGTCAGATAAGATCGAAGGTGTACAATGGCTAGACGCATTAGGGATAGAAAAAAAAATGAACGAGAAAAAATGGGAAAGCATGCAGCAAAATTTTAATAGAGATGATTTAATAAACCATGCATTCGGTGACGAAAGTAAATAACTGTTCGCATAAATTTAGTATGATAAGCTTAAGGAATCAAAAATTAACGCTTTATGAAATAGCAAACATTGTTGGGCGCCCAAAAATATGCTAAACATTTAATTCAACTTTGAAATAGGCTTGATACAAACGGTTCGAAGCAAACAATTTTCCAGCACCAGAAAAAATATTACAGCAGTAAATTGCTGCGCGCCTAAAAGTGTGCTCGCAACTTTGCGAAATTCTATAGAATTTGTTCGCCTACAGTGTCCAAAAAAAAAATGACTTTGAAAACAAGCGTCTTTTGTTAGAATCGGGATGCGTAAATTTAAAAAAATGTCAATGCCAGGGCGTAATGGCGCTCTGCATTATGATTTTTATCTTGTTGACGGGTTTACTTAAGTGAAATTTGGAAAAGGTCAACCAATTCTTTAGCTAATTGAAGAAAAAATGTGGATATTAATAAAAGCGTGCAATACTTAAACATTTTTTCAATCTTGTATTTTTACTAACATATGTACATAAATTTTTAAGACTTTTTATTAAAACAACCGCTTGAACTATTTTGGTTTTGTAATTGGATAAATATTAAGGTATTTAAAAAGAAATGTTCTGAAAAATTCTCAAAATTGTCAAGTATTTTTTTTTAGTTAAAAACACATTCCTCATTTTTTGTAGTTTTTTAAAACCTTTTTATCAGCACGCTTTCAGTTGGTGTTATCAATTTCAATTTCACAATATTTTCCCGATTATCTAGAAAATTTTATTTTTCAACATATTTTAGTGAAGGTATAAAAATTTGATTGATCCGCTAGGTGGCGCGAGGAGCAAAATACTTGCAAAACTGCATTTATGGGTCGATTTAGCTGATAAGCTTGGTGTACGCTATTCTTAGCCGTGAACTTTCGCCTGCAACGTCAGATAGATAGCAAAACATTTTATATGAATTCTGACAGCTCATTTCGTGTGAAACGGGAAGAGAGTACTATATAAGCTTTCTGGTAACGAGTATTAACCCGCTAGGTGGTGTTGGACCCGAAGTATTTCTAAAACTTGGCTTCATGCTCCGAAGAATCATGTTTATAACCCGAAATTTGTAAAATGTTAGTAGCAACGGAAAACCAACTCTAGAAAAAATTTACTTATTAAAAGGCGCCAGGGTGAAAATATAGCAAAAAAATATTAGTTGTATTTCTTTAAAAAAAAACACTAAATAACTGCTTTGGAACCAAAATAAATTTTTAACCCATGTAGAGATTATTCTAAAAAAAAGTGGTTTTGAATTTTTAATATCTGTATATAAAAAATATACTATTTTTATTTTTATTTTTATTTTATTTTTTTTTTTGGGTTGGAAAAAGCAACAACAGTTTACACAACTTGCTTGCTACAGGTGTCGTAAAAATCGTGTGTTCGAGTCCTACGGAAGTCTAGTACGAATATGAGGTGACGAGGAGATATGGTGATTTTCGAAAGAGCAACTACAACTTCTACCGCTTTGACTGTTGTTGCTTTTTCCAACAAGCTCCAAATAAAAAAATTAAAAATGGCTAACATGGCTAAAAATGGTTAACATTTCTAAAAAAAATATATATTTTATTATTATAGATTTTCAAAATTCAAAAATCATCTTTTTTTGAAAAAAAACTGTTTTGAAAAAAAATACTGTTTTCTACCTTTTAGACAGTTAAATAGCTCTGTAAGAAGTTTTTCATATTTCAGAAACATAATTTTTGAAAAAAATACTGTTTTGAAAAAAATACTGTTTTCTACCTTTTAGACAGTTAAATAGCTCTGTAAGAAGTTTTTCCTATTTCAGAAACAAAATTTGATTTAAAAATTAAATTTATTTTTGTTTTTTAAATATAGGACATTTTTTACTACACTTACAACATACCTCTTTATTTTCATTCGTGATTATATTTTTAAACACAGTTAACATCTTTAATAAACTTAGAAATGTAAACTTTTGTTGTGGTATTTTGGAGCCGATATTTGTAAAACGAGCTGCTTTACAAAAACACTGTGAGCCAAATTCTTGTCCAACAGCTTGGCATTTGCTGTGCCACTAAAGAAAATCATACAAAAATCTGCAAAATAATTCTCTAGAACATTTTAACCCTCTAGCGACCTCTCAAATTTATTTTATGCAGCTTTGCAAAAACGATGCTTTCATGAGAGCGCTAATGGGTAAAAATGTTCAACAAAATTATTTCTTATAGAATTTTATTTTATGTTGTTAAACTAGATATTTCGCTCAGATATGAATTTTAACCATTTTTGATTTAGTTTAAACGACTGGGTTATTAGATTTTTTGTTCCAAGCGAATTTTCAACTTTTCAAAATAAAAAAAGAATATAATATTAAGTGCAACGGCCCGAATCACGCAGCAGTTCATTAATTTAGCGCTTTACTCTACTACACTTCTCCCCCAATTAGAACACCTTTCATCTAGCTCCCTTCTCCTCTCTTGCCACAAACTCTAAATTGTTTAGTGGTTGTTGACTTGACCAATTGTGCTGATGCTGGCTTGTTTTGAAAAATTTACTCTGCTTTTTTCTTCTTCACGAATTACCCAATAACTCAAATACTTACGCACATACTAACACACATACACAGGCACACACACACACATTTGCTAAATAAATAAATAAATGCGATTGAAGTAGCCAAGGTTACCGAACACGTGTCGAAACAAAAACCAAAAGGCAAATAAAATTAACAATCGTTGGAAAATAGATATTAATAAACTGCTGAGTACATAAAAATATATGAAAAAAAAAAAATAATAATAAAGATGTAACAACAGCAATAAAATTGTAAATAATTGATTAAAAATACTTGTGCGCAGAATCCACTGCCAAGTCAACTGGACCCCGGGTGTGCAGCTCAAACCATTTTAGTGTCACTGCTGTGTGCGTGGGTGCACCCACGTTGCCACCCACCAATAACGAAAAATTATATTTTTGTAATATATGTACTTACATATGTAGGTGCGTTGTTGTTGCGGCACGTTGCAGGACATTGACATACAAAAAGCAAAAATAGCAACAAAAAAAAAACAAAAAACAAAAAACATAAATATATCAAAAATAATGGCACGCGAAAATACTGCCATATCTGCTGGAGCGAGTTGTTGCTGTTTTCTTTTTAGCGGCAAGCACTTTGTGCAACATGCCCACGCACACACGCACACACACACACTCTGACACATGTGTGCGCAAATATTTTCGTTATAAACGCATTTTTGACACTCCCCTGTCAATTTGTTTCGCTTTTTGGCTTTTTGGCTTTTCGGCTGTCTGTCGCTGTATGCCTGACGCCGCGTTGTATTTTTAGCTACACAAGCCTCTACGATGCACATACATACATATATTTTGTACAAATATTTACCATATTTAAAGCACCAAACTTTACTGGATTATTATTAATATCAAATTGAACTAAATGTGCAACAAAGTTTGTGCGCCAACAGTTGCTTTGTTTATGTCGCTGCTGCTATTTTTGGGCACTCACTCACTACTTGTTGGAGGTTCATTTGCTAGGCAAATTTGTTTTTTTTTTTTTTTGCATTGCACGCCTGCAACGGCATAATTGAGTTTTGCGCGTGTTATATCGTCGTTGTTGCCGATGCGGCGTAATTACTCTTAGTTAGCCCATTTGGAAATATTCAAAATTTGTTACATTATTTTAGGCGCTTAGCTTAAATAATTCTACTTGATAGCAATAGAAATCACTGCAGAACTAGCATAGCAATTTCAATTTATTTATGAGGCATGCAACAACCAACAAAATAGCATTGTAAATTAGACTGCATACTTTTGAGCGCTCAAAAATTGGCGTACAGCGCATGTGAAGTGACGTGCTCGGTGAGTGGAAGGGCCCAATTTAAATCAATAGCGAAATTCAAACCCACTTAAATATACAAATAATGTTGCATACTTTTTAGCTACATGCACAATTGATTTATTTGAAATTGAGTTAAATTGCAGGCTGCGCGCAATTTTAGTGCGCCTGAACGGCAAGAACTTTTCCCACGGAATTTCGGCACAACGAGAATGGCCTGTTAAATTGGCTGTTTTGAATTATTGCATACTTTTCGGCGCGCTAACTGAATCACTGGAAAACATACATACATATAGTATAAATAACCACGAAAAAACGTAAGCGACATGTTTTTCAACATTTTCTTTTTGATGCAGATATGCTCTAGAAGTATTTCTGTGTCGACAAATACTTTTTTTTTTAGAAGTCGCTTACATTTATTTCACGGTTAGGGCCGATAAACCAGTTTTAAAAATTTTATCTTTCCTTATTTAATTATAATTATTTTTTATAAAAATATAGATAATTCTTTAACAAAAAAACATGCAAGTCGAAGTAGCAAACTTTCTAGGAAATTTATAAAAAGTCAACGAATAAACAGAAAATTGCATCAAAAATGTCAAACTTTTTAGTCCGAATTTTTATACAATAATAAGGTGTAATTTTCAGTTATGCAAACACTTACTGTTTATGCACTTCAGTGATTCCATATAAATAAAAAAATAATAAAAAGCTTAGAATGCATTACATATTTTATGCCTCAAATGCGTGCGAGTAGAGCGATTAGTTACAGCGCTATGCTAAAAAGTCACAATGACAACACTTATCGCATGACTATTGTCATTGCTGTTGCGCCTAAAATTATGGCACAATACTACTTCCATTACACTCCTCATACCGTCCGCCTTTTATTTACTTAACATATATGTACCTACTAACATTATCTCCATCGTACAAGTGTGTCTCATGCGGAAAATAATTAGGAGGGGAATGCCCGTTCCAGAGTAAGACCAAGTTGCGGGTAAATCCAAGGTTGGAATTCAGGGCCACGACCGAGATATTTTCTTGGATATACCATTGGGAGTGTTTCCTCAACGACTTGCTGCTACGTAGGCCTAGAATACCTTCCTCACACAGACAACTAAATTTCTAGCCTAATAAATTCGTGTTACTTTCCATCTCTTCGTCGACCAGACAACTAAAATTCTCTCTACTGCTAGCACATTGCGAGTAAATTCAACCTAATTTTCCATAAAACGGAAAATTTTAGCAAGTGGTGAATTTGCTTTAGGTGAACTTATGTAGATGACGTTTAGCTTGAAGCTTGATAGGAAATTTGTAAGCCAGTAATGTCCTGCACTAAGTAACCTTTCAAATGAGGAGTGATGTGGTTTATTACAGATTTTTTGCTTGATGTGGAGTCTTATTAGGCTTAGGTATCAAAATATCAAAATTTTTTTTTTTTAGAAGATAATCGATATATTTTAATTGCGAAATATCGATATTTACTTCCAAATATAAGACTCGATATTTTTAAGGTTTCCCTGAGCTAAATTTGATTCGTTTAGAACATCGCAAATACATATTTTTGACTATTGAATACTTTGACAATACTTTAGATAAATGCACCATAAGGTAAAAATATCGATATATCGAAATATAAATCGAAATATCGATATTTTTTACTCCGCATATAACGATATTGTATAAAATTAGCAAGTGTAAATGAAAAAAATATGTATATTTTTTACTCTGTATACACTGATTGAAATATGTATATCGATATATTTTTCCTCTAATCCATCCCCAAGTCCCACCTGGTCCAATAGATAATTTGGTTGGTTTTTTGTAAATAAACCATTGATTGCTATGGTAGTTACTTTTAAAATTTGCGCTTCAATCAGCTACTCACTTTCGGCATCACGAATCTCAGTTTTTCCTCCCCTATTATTATAATTTTTTAAATTGAAACACGTTATCTCATCTTACGAAACTTCACTTATCCCTTACATATGTACTATATTATCAACTTATCTGCTGTCAACTTTCGCTCATCAGCCGGTTCACACTCATCACTTTTCACATTCCACTTATTGCTTGGCGCTCATCACATTTTGTGTACAATTACTTTACTTTTGTATATCGCTCGCATTTCAATAACTTAACGGATACTAGCTGCAATAACCTTAGCATAGATACCTTGTTAGCTATATGCACATATGTAGTACATATGTATGTATGTATATATGTATATACTCTTGTACTCTTGTGCATTAACCCACACGCACTCACTCGCTTCACTTTGCTGTTTAAAAATTATCAAAGGCGTGAGTGAGCCTTGGTTTTACATTAATGATGCCACCCTGTCAGGCGCTCAAGCAAACATCCTGAAATCACTCTGCACGCATCCATATGTATGTACATACATAAGTACAGTGCATGTCAACACTATAGCACAACTACATATACACAAGTTTTGATTATTTAATTTTCTTTATTTAATGTGTGTTTCAGGCAGAGGTGGCCGCAATCCAGGAGGCAACCGATTGGCTACTAACCAATGTAATGCCCTCTAGACGGGCTAACATTTATTCGGATAGTCAGGCGGCTATTAGGGCCTTAGGATCGCTAATGGTGAGATCAAAACTTGTCTCTCGCACCCGACTCAGAGTATCTCGACGTTAGACTAATTTAGGTACCGGGCCATAGTGACATTGCAGGGAACTGCATGGCTGATGAGCTCGCTCGGCAGGGCACCCTGGAAGTCATTTCTCCTTGCAGGAAGAGGGTGGAGGCTCCTTTGGCTGCCTATGGACTTCTCCTGGACAGATGGGCTCTCTGTCGTCTCAGCGAGCGCTGGGAAATTGTCACGACATGCAAGGACCCTCTGGCCGAGAGTGGATCGTGGGCGCTCAAAGGAGCTGAGGTCGCTTACTAAGCAGCAACTCTCGACACTCGTAGGTGTTTTGACTGGTCATTGTCCGTTGGGTATTCATGCGGTTAGGCTGAAGATAGTCTCTGACCCTTTCTGCCGCCGCTGTATGGAGGAGGATGAGGTGGATTCATCTTTTAATTTTCTGCTCAGCTGCCCTGCCTTTGCGAGACTGAGGTTCAATTGCCTAGGCTCGTACTTTTTTAAGACTCCAGAAGAGCTTTCTGGGGTGGAGATTGGTAATTTACGGGACTTCATTCGGGGTACGCAGCGTTTTTCAGGTCAATATTTCCTGATTTTTCCGATTCACGTTACCGTTTATAAAACAGTTGGTATCACAATGGACTCCTACTATGTCAAAGTGAGTTCCCCACTGTGGGAACTACCACAGTAACCAAACCTAACCTAATGTGAATTTTAAATATATAAGTAGATAATATAAAAATAGATCAACGTTGGTTCGGATACTTAAAACTTGAAAGCGATTGGATCACATTTGATGGTTCCTTCAGCGGGTTTGTTTGTAATTGTTCGGCGAAGGTTTAGGAAAAAAGAAAATTTGGAAAAGTTTTCAATTTCATTTAAATTTTACTAGTTCTAGCAAATATTGCGATAGCGGTCTCAAACGAAGAACGATGTGGGATTCAAACGTAGTAGGCTCAAAATATTAGTTTAATTTAATGTATAAGCTTAATGAAACATAACACTGAAGGTACGAAAGGAAACCGTTACATGAGAAAATTTTCAAGAGGGTTGATTTAATTTAATTGGCAAAATAACTGCAATTTTCCTGGTATCAAACAAAAAGAGTTTTAAGAAATTCTTGTTTGAGAATTACACAGCTACACGAAAGAATCAATCCCCGTTTTTTTTTTTTTGAAGCTATAAAAAAATTTGACGCGACCCCAAAAACATGTAATGAGCATGGTCTGTTCAAAAAAAGTTTTTCTTTTTTTCGTGAAGCTGTGTTATTTTTTCCAGAGGATTGTTTAAAAAATTAAAATTCAATTGAAACTGCAAGATAAATGCGAAAGAGGTTTGGTTTCATTAACTAATAATGTAGTTGAAATTAGCTAGGATCAGATTAGATTTACAAAAACATCAATTTATAAAAGAGCCGCAACCTTGCCAAAATTAAAGAACATTCTTCTGTTTCAGTTCAAGAAAGTATAACAAAATTAAATAGTTATGAAAAAATGTTTAAAATATGCTTTCGTAAAGCCAAAATGTTACCTATAAATTTTTTTTTTTAAATCTACATCTAATCTATAAGTCTTATCAGGAGATGGTAATCGTACGACTTCCAAATAAATAAATGGTTCTGAGCACATAATAAAATTTATTGTTGATTATTGATATAAATAAATGGGCCGACAATCTTCATGTACTAGAACTTTTATTAAAAATGTGGCATGCACTTTCAAGTAGTTACAAATTACTGCTGATTTTCAGCAAAGGTGTTGGGCGGTTTTTTAATATAAAAAAAAATCGAGCATGCTTTATATGGAAAAAATTGCGCAGGAACATCAGAAAAAAACAAGTCAAAAATCGACGGAAATTTGTAGCTACTTGGAACTTGCTTTTTATTATACTAAAATTGAATGGAGTATAAAACTGGGTACCCAATTGTTTTCTAAAAATTTAAGTTAAATTTTAAACTCTTGTGTAAAGTTTGTTGAATTTTTCCGCCCATTTGAACAATGTTTAAAACTTGGATTTAGCTAATATTTGTTGTTGAATTAAGTATATTTTTAATAAAAAGAATTATTAAAATTAAATAGAGAAAAATAAATATTCAAAACTTGAGAATAGTTGGTTGTGCTATAATTTTGACATCCACCATATATGTATACGCCACATGGTACTTGCCACAAAAAAAATGAATGCCAACAATACTTTTGTGAGTGACCTGAAAAGTTGAAAATCAACGGCAACCAACATACATGAACCTACACACACACACACACGTGTGCATTCGCACACCTGCAAAAGTGTGTAGATTTTCAACACGAGTTTATTAGCATACATTTAGGCATGCTAGCTGGGAGCTGTGAGCTGTAGACAAATTGCTACAGACTTAAAGTAATGCAGCAATGTTGGCTGTTGCGCAAACGAAGGCAAAAACAATAATAAAAGCATTCTAAAAAAAAAAACAAAACAACAACGCGAATGGCACGAAAAATGTAAGCAAACAAAGCAAGCAAGAAACGAAAAAGGAAAATACGTGGAACGTAGAAAAATGAAATATTTACACAATTGGGATAAAAAGCATGAACACGACAGAGCAGGTGAGAAAAATTGAAAAGCAAAAGTAGCAGCGAAGTCATTCCTTTTATCACCGCCAATGTCTGCTTGAAGGTCGCACACTCAATCGCCAACACACAGCAATGCTTGTTATTTGAGAGTTTTGTGTATACTATATAAATAAACATATAGTATTTGTGTATAGTATGAGAATGTATGCAATATATTTATATATGTATGTGTGCTACTCGCGGGAAGTGCTTTTTTCGTGTTTGTTTTGATATTATTTTTTCAATTTTTCCTATGCTCATGCCGTTTTTTACACTTTTTCGCACTTTAACTTGCGCTAATTACATAAAAATTCAGTGATTGACAATCTGATTGACAGCTACTAATGTGCATTAATCCATTCTATAGTATCTGCGCAGTTATACTGTGCACTTATAAAAGAGTTATGCTAGTGATTGATGACATTTGGGCGTGATTGATGGGTAGCAACTATATTTTTATATATGTTTCCTGTAGTGTTTTGACTTTAATTTTATTATTTTATTTTACGTAGAAAGTTGTATTTGATTGTTGTCATTTTTCTAAATGATTGAAAGTAAAAATCAGTTTTTCTCGCATTAATTGCCACTTTTTATAACAACTGGCGCTGGGTTGATGAAAATTGGTAATGATTGATGATAACTTTTGGAAATTTGTTGGCAAAACAAATTGAAAAAATGTACGAGCATCACTTGGATTGGCACATGTTTGATGCAGTATTTCACGCGCTATTTTTTAAACATTGCGTAAAGTACGTTGCTGTCATAAAATATATTCAAACTGCTATGATTGGCTAAATGATTGGCAACAAAACTATCGGAATTTCATAACTCGCCAAGTGTAAAGAATAATAAAAGTAACTAACTGCTTTAAAAAAATAATTCTGCTTTTTTGTAGTCCAGCTTGGTAGAATAAGAGCAGTGATTGATAATAGTGACATATGATTGCTGCAAAAAAAATTCTAAAATTAGACATTTGATTCTTCGTTTTTTTGTTTTAAAATATCTAGAGAAACATTTGCATGTCTTTCAAATAACACCTTACTCAATTTTGAGCATTTAATTAAGATATGCATCGGTCTTGACTTGTTTTTAGCTTGATTGATTACCTTTCGAAACTTTTTCAGCATTTATATTGTACGAAAATTTAGTGATTGATTAAGGGATTGATGATTTAGAATGCATGATAGAGTCATTGATGATTTTCTTCAATTTTTGAATTTGAGAAACATTTAAACAAATTTTTGATAGTTGGCGCATTTGATTGATGTAATCTAAGCTTGATTGACGAAAATTACCAACTTACTTTAATGGAAATCATACAGACACAACGCATTTGTTTGGTTTTAATGAGTGTGCTGCATCTATTCTCACTTTGAAACTGTTTTGTATGATTTTTCAATTTCAGAATTTCAGCTATACCTGCATCCCATTTTTTGCATCTCCTCACTTCCTTTTTTTTGTGCTTAATCAGTCGTTAAACTTCTGTCAAATTGCGTCTTTTCTTTTCCGTTCCCCCACCATCATCTTTACTCTTTGGAATCATTGTGGGAGTATCTATTGTATTCTTCGTTAAATCTTCCTAAGCCAAATGCTTTCTCAATCGATTTCTACTTTCGCCCCACCTTTTCCCAAACCACTTGCCACCCTTCAATCTACGCTATTTATCGATACTTTTCTGTTTGTTTTTCTTTTTTTTTTTGTGTTTTTTTTAGCAACCAGCTTGCCTCAAATCCGGATGCAGCACTCGAAAATCGCTAAAAAGTCACTAAACCTCGTGTTGACAATTTCACAATTTTGTTGCTGTCGGGAAAGGCGTTAAACGTTAAATGGCAATCGCATTGCATATTTGCACGCGTGTGTGTGTGTACAGAAAATGAATGAAAAAGTGTAATTGACGCTGATGGCGACAGATTTTACGTGCTTTGAACGCTTTCGCATTCATCAAATCGATTGCTGAGCGCGCTGTCAATCAAATGCAATAAGGCTTAGCACACTTTTAGGCGGTGACGCAGCAATGAATACATGGCATGTGCATAGTTGGTGCAAGTCGTGTGCGGCGGGAGTATTCAATCAATTAATATTGATAAGTGTGACTATAAATATGGAATTTTTACTCTTTAGTAAGAGTGTAAATTTTTTTAGTTGTATATTAGAAGTTTTCGTACGGCAGCGCTCTTGTGCAAAAGGTGCTCAGCCAAAAATAGGGAGGATATATACCCTTATTTTATATTTAACGCCTAGAATTGCACGGTGATGTTTTAAGCATGCGAAGGCTTAAAAAGTATGCAGTTAAGTAGTTTAATGAAATTAGCTCCAAAAGGCAAGCAGCGATAATTTTCCGGGCCCCAAAGTTTTCTATAATTTTCCTTTTTACTAAAAAGTGTCTCGCAAGCAGCCAAAAGTGCCATAGACGCACATTTTTTCATACGCTAAAAGTCACTTAGCATGCTCCGCTCCTAACAGTAAACAATGCAAGACAGCGCTATTTGCATTTGTCAAACCTCGAGTTCGAATTCTACTAATTGCAAAATTCGTTAAAAGATAGCATACTCTTTCAGGCGCCTAAAATTTTGTTTTACCTTACACTTAACTCAACATACATATTTATTTTTGCATTTACTTGGAAATTTAAATCTACCCACACAACTCGTATAAGATTTCCTTTCGTGGCCTAAGTATGCGGTTGCTGCTCAGCATACCTGTTTATTTTAATGCCCATCGCTTGCGGCATACTTCAAGGGGTCAATGACTACACGAATGTTGACGCTTGCCGAGCATGAAATTCTTCCTTTGTTTGCAATGCTCTGGTTTGTTTGTATTTGTACTGCTTGCGTGCATGAATCAAGCGCCGATTTAATGAAAACTTTATGAAATTATTGCTGTTTTTTTGGCAGCGACTGCGTGCAGCGAAAGATTACACAACTTTTTAGTGCTTTAGTGATATTTTAAGGCATGGTTTTAGGCGCTTAGTACGCAATGGAAACAAATTAAGTGAAGTCAGAAGAGTTCGGTTGGCAGACTATTTATAAGTGGTAGGTAAAAAAAAAATATATTTTAAAATTTTAGGTTTGCTATAGGAATAAGTGATTGGCCAAACACAATCATGCAAATCATCTGATCTGTATTATGATATTAACTGCGCCTAAAACTATACCGCAAATACTTAATTTCGTTACTTAATTTCAAAATTAAAAATGCATATTTTTTATTTTCCAAATTATAAATTTTTGCCCGCATAGTTTTGGTAGAATAAGTAGCTAAGCACATAATTAATGTGACAAAATTTAAAAATATGTAAAATGCGATGTGTCACAAAACCGCAGACCAATCTGCCGGCTTAATTTGGATAAAAGGTATGCTATAAAGTAGCTCTACTTCTGGTTTCCAAATACACAAAAGAAGCTTTATCTTTAAAAGTTCAATTTGGTAAATTCTAAAATATAATTTACCGACCTTTAAGCCTAAAATATAGCTTTATATATGAGAAATGAAAAAACATTTTAGTACAAACAAATAATGGCGTTTTTGCTTAAATTGAAAATTTTTAGGCTCAAAAGCACAAAAGTATGCTTTGAGTTTTGAGAAAACTTGTATAAGCTAAATATTTAAACTTAGAAAAAATTTTAAGCAAATTTATTGTGTATTTAAATTTATGGCAGGCTCGAAAGTATGCTGCAAATCCTGACAGCCATCGCTATGTTGAGAATACATGTTTACATATTTATGCAAAATAATTTATATATTTATATGAAAAAAATATTTTAAAATAATGTCCTTTCAGTTAAAAGCAATTAATTGAAAAGAAAATGCTACCTGAAAATCCATTTCATTAATCAAAAGTGTTGAAGTGTTACGCTCAGAGAAAAAGAGTGAAATAAAATTTTGTTACAAAAAACGAAAGCATGTAAATAAAAAATCAGCGTTCGCAATCACCTCAAGCGCTCGAGCACTTCAATGTCGCCGTCAACGCTAGAACGAGCAGCGCTCTGACTCGTAAATTCACAATTTTGTTAAAAAAAAAAAAACACATACACTCGCATATAATATGTAAAGTATGTATGTGTGCAGTTTAATGCAAACCTCTTCACTGCCAACAAAGTTATTGATTGCGCCATTTTGATGTTGGTTAAAGTGAATTTTTATTGCAATTGCGCGGTCGGTGTAGTAAGGTGTAGATGTATACCTACATCTTCAAACACTCGTAGGTATTGATTGGCGTCAATATTCATAATTTAACACATACTATATTTATTTATGTGCAATTCAGTGATTTGAGAGAAATACACATACGCTGTCGGTCTACAGAGTCTAATATTGATGGTAGGTAGAGGTACGACATTTTCACCCGTTTTGACTGTTCTTCTTTTGGTTGTTTAATTTTTTTTAAGTCTAGCTCACTGTATAACAAGCTATACTATAAATCCAAATTTAAAACTTTATGGAAAAAAATGAAAAATTCAACAAAGTGTTACAACACAACAAACTTTTTATTCAGAATTTGTCGAGCATACTTTGTAAGGTAGACAATGCTTGGCATCTTTTGCAAAAAAAAAAATTAACAAAAATTAACGAAATTTTTCGCTACACAAAATTTGTACTAGAATTTAGTGGGTTTTAAAACTGCATATCTAGAATTTTGTTTGTTAAATTTTGAATGACTTTTTACTCTTTTAATTTATTTTTTTTAATTATCCTATTTTTTCTAAAAAGTTTTAACTCAGGACTTACATAATGCTTGTTATACAATGAGCTAGATTTTTATAAGAAAAGAAGAAGAATAAAAAACTAGTCAAAATTCCATGTCCCTATTTTTATCACATGATTGCATATTTTCTCATGTACTCATATCGTTCCTTCAAACACCGTTAAATACCTTCCACATTACTATTTACTTATCAGCCGCCTAATTTTGAACAGCTTCCCACATTTATGGTTCACACTTATGATATTTAATTGGGAAATTTACCGCTTCAGTGATGATAGATTTGATTGCCACGAGTGGGAAAATGAATTTCCGTATTTTTAGCTGAATACCAGCACAAAGCAAATTGTGATAAATTTCTCGCGTTGAATTTAAAAAAAAATCACTTTTCTGAAGTTTGCAGAATTAGAATTATAAAAGTCTATTTTAATAATTGAAAAACGATGTTATGTTTTTTCCTGCAGAACAATTAAAATTTAATTTAAAAAATTGGAAAACAATTTTTTAAAAATATATAAAATAGCATACCTTTGGGTCTTTGAAATATATGGTAGTAAAAAAACAAAAACACCCCAATAAAAGCAATGAAATAAATTGTGGCAACGAATGTCTTCTGATTTTTTGTATCGCTTTTGCCTCTGCTTCGCGCTTTTCGGATGACAGAATTGATTAGTTTTTTGACATTTAAAACGTTAAATCGAAAAGCACGTACCCACAGTCGTAAAAATTTGTTTTCTTTTCTCGTTTCACGTGAAATTAGCTGTCAAAATTCCTTCATACTTTAACTTAAATTTGGAAATGGTGAAAAAATATGAAACCATATAACTTTCTCTATTGCATGCGTTGGGGATGAAGAAAATATATGAAAGGAATAAAATATTCTGTTGCACACTTGTAATGATTAAAATATAAAAAAAAATTACAAACAATGAAAGAACTGCAAACGAATTCTTTCACATTTTTCCTTTATAAACTTTCAGTATGATTACAAATATTTAAATAATAATTAATTAAATTAAAATTACGTTAAAACTTTACTTACTTCTGTTACATACTTTTGACAGTATTTGTTTGACATTTCTTTAAATTTAAGTTGAAGTTTTCTTTTCAGCATTGCTAATAAAAAAAAATTTGCCAACGAATTCCACGCTTTTTTTTTTTTGCTTGGCTTTCTTTAAAAACAAAATTAAAATTGTTAGCGCTCTGATAAGTATGGCTTATTTTTACAGTCCTATGCTTATGCACTGACAAAACTCACCAACCTTACAGTTGCCTTATTTACTGCGCCTAAAACAATGACATAGAATATAAAAATAGTTTACGGTATTCTCACGTACACAGCGAGACATAACAATTATAAGTACAATGACCGTTGTCAACATTAGATAACTGAACTCCATTTTTAACGCATTGTTTTAGGCGCAGTCAATTTGACAACTGTCAGGTTCGTGAGTTTTGTCAGTGTATCAGCATATAGGGGTTAGACGGGTACACCAACACAAGCTAAATAGTTACCACCCTATTTCTACGACAATGGCAAAACTCATAGCATGACATTTGGCTTGACTACAAACTGTACCTCTATGTTTATATTCAGCGTCATAATTTTAGCTATGACAATAGTAATGTGTTGAGTCTTGCCATTGGCGTAGAAATAGAGCGAAAATTCAAAACTCACTGAGTAAAGGAAATAAAAATGATTTTCTATTTTAACGCTGCCTCCTTTTTTTGCTGATGTACTGAATTGTAAAATCAAGTCTATAGGATGATGTTGAGGCCGGCTGCATCTGGGAAATACTCAAAGACCCAATACTGCCCCTTTACGTAAATAAGTATGGTTAGTACCTCTAAAGATTACAAAACGAATTGCAGATTTCCATCATAGAGTCGTACGAGCCCTTACGGATCAAAATTTAGCACACCTCATTTTAGAATCTCTCCGCTGTGCTCTCATTAAAGATTTATAGCAAATTATTAATTTTTTTTGTTTTTGTTATGTGAGCCAAATTATAATATGTTTTTTTTTAATTTGTATGCATTTTCCTTGTTCATTTCTTGTTCTTAACTTTTCATCTTAAATTTTCAAATTTTTGCATCATACTTTTGCCTCTTTCGATTTCGTTGCTGTCTGCTCATATTTTCCGGCTACGCTCGCTTTTAAGTAACTGTAATCTCCCATTAAGTTTTTACGCGTACGCACTTGTTAAACATTTATGCGCATTTAAGAGCATTTTTCAATTTCTGACACATAATATTTTTCATTTTACCACACTACTAATTACCGCAATTAACATTCGCTTAACTTAAGAATACAGCGAGCGAATGTACTAAGTATGCATTTTCATGCAAATTAATGAGATGCGACAATAATTGTGCACTGTTATACTGTGAGAGCACTCTAAAAATTTGTTTAAAAATTACTCAACTTTACAAAAAATAAAAAAAAAACAATAAGCAAAACAGGAGCAGACTATAAGGCTGCATTGCAGCTCTGCCTTTGCCATAATCAGGTTTAAAATTCATATGACTTTTATTCGTTGCTTCTATTGCGTCGTTTTGGGCGCACATTTTTGCATTTTTTCATTTTAATTTACTTGTAGTTTCCCCACACATACCCACATATATATGTACACAATTTGTACGTTCACGCACAGCAAACTAAACGCGTAAGCAAATAATAAAATATACTTTACTTTCTTCAATTTTCGAAATATTCGTATGTACTGCTTATTTATTTGCTGACAAATGTTTACAATTATTTAAATCTACTTCCAGGCGTTGTTGCTATTTATTTTTGCTTTCTCAACGCGAAGCAAAATATAAAGAAAAAAGCTGCTTGAAAAATTGTCGTAGCATAAATCAGAGAGTAATACAGGGTGGGTAGGCAATTGAAGATCGAAAGCAGGACAAAATAATAACTATGCGATCTTTTAACGCGTTTTGTATATTCTTCATGTGTTTGTTTAGTTTCTATTAATTTAAAAAAAAAAATATATCTGATTCTACAACAAAAATCATATATCAAAATTTAAAACTTTACACAAAATTTTGAGAAATTAAGAAAAATGAGTATTTCATATATTTTAAACAGAATTTTCAAAAATATTTTGGATATGTAGTTTTACAACCCCTTAAATTTGTTTAGAATAAATTTTCAGAAAATTCTTTTTAAAAAATTTGAAATTTTGAGGAAAATTTTTGGAGCTTTATTGAATTTTTCAACAAAATTTAGAAAAACAAATTTTTCATTAAAATTTCAAATCTTTTAATCAGAAACAAAAATTTTGAGTGTGTAGTTTTATAATTCCTCACATTTTTTAAAATAAACTATCTGAACGGCAAAAAATTTGGAAACTTTGATGACAATTTTTGGAATTTCGTTGAATTTTTCTATAACATTTAGAAATATAAAAAAATTAATTAAAATTTCAAATATTTTAATCTATAAAATTTTTTGTGTGCAGTTTTCTAACCCTTTACATTATTTTTTATAATTTTTTTATATTCTTTGGAAATTCTCTTCCAAAAGTTAAAAATTTTAATGGCAATTTTTGGAATTTTATTGAATTTTTTTTCAAAATTTGAAAAATTTGAAAAAAATCTTTAATACCAAAAATTTTAAACTTTTAATCTAAATTTTCAGAAAAATTTTGAGTTGGCAGTTTTATAACTTCAGTTTAAAATTTAGAAATTTTTATAACAATTTTGAAAATTTGTTGAATTTTTCAAAATATTGTAAAAAGTTTGAAATTTAGATTAATACTTTTTTTTAGAATGTACAATATTTTTTATAAAAAATTAATGCAAATTAAATACAAAAAAAAGCATTATCAAAACTTGTCTAGACGTCGTATAGCTGTCATTTTGTCATTGAGGGCACATTATTTGTTTAGAAAAATTAATCAATAGATAAACATCACTACTAGATGTCCCGTCACCAATGGCAGTTGATTAGTATTTAGAGTATGGGATGAATTCCAAAATCTAGCTATTAGACAAAACACTACTAGTTGGCAGGTGATAGATAACGGATGACAGATAACACGTGATAGACAAAACACTACTAGTTGGCAGGTGATAGATAACGGATGCCAGATAACACGTGACAGGTGACAGGTGACAGATGAGAGACGACAATTGACTAAGACAAAAGACAAATGACAAGTGACCGCTCAATAATTTCAAGTGGCGATGATCGCTATTACAAAAAAACAATACATAAAGACGCAGAAACATCGGAGAAAGGATGCAAAGACTTACTTAGTTAAATACAAGTTTATGGCAATAGACAATTTACCTATTTCCAGTCATAGCTGACAAGATAAAAATCACAAGTCACAAAAGAAAAAAGTAACAATCGCAAGAATCAGCGGAAGAGAAACTATTGCCAAGGGAACAGATAAATAACTAGAATCAAATATTAAAATATTATAAATATGTTAAGAGAAAAATAATATGTGTCAAAACAAATAATAGTCACAAATGATTGGTGACTAAATACTAGAGACGAAGTGGCCGAAATAATATGCGACAAACAACCAGAAAAATTAAAATAGGCTGAGCCCCAAGAGATAAAAATTATAAGTAATAGATTAATAAAAGAAATTATTTCTGAAAGATCAAAAAATATACACTGCTTACGTTTCCAGCAACAGCCACCAAATCTAAACAAATATTTTCAGCTTTTCAATTTCCAAGTCCTTTACACAACTTGTATTTCCGTCATTTCGCTAACAACAAACTCATTAAAGTACTATTTGTAATTCCTGGCTTTCCACTGCTTACATTCGTATTACTAAATATAAACTAAAGGAAGTAACGCAATGACACAAATTGTAAATAAAATGCACCAAATGCTGAACGAGCTGATAAAAATAACAAGAGTATTGTATCTATACATAGCAGTAAACCGAAGAAGCAGAAGCAGGGGAGCACAATGTAAACGAAAGCCGAGGAAAGAAATTTGTCTGCATGCTTGCTTGTTTTACATATTAACCAATTAAATTAAAAAATTTTCTAAATTACAAAGAAGATGAAAGGAGCAGGAGAACTGCGAGAGATACTCGTAGAACAATGAGTTAAAATCTAGGCGAATTAGAATTTTAAAAATATACGAAAAGGACTGCAAATGAATAGATAGATGATTATCTACGTGAGGGGAAATTAAGTGATTCAACTTTTTTAAGCTCAAGTAGAGCAATAGAAGAGTGAAATAAGGGGGTTGGTAATAAGTATAGAATGGAAATAGTAAAAAAGTTGAATTTGTCATTCGTTACCAACGTAATTTTTAAATTAAATATATGCGTTAAATATCTAGCTACATAAAAATACAGTGCGTGTGTGTTAATTATTTATGTATTTAAAAACTTTTGATCCACACCCTGCGTTCAAAACTTTTAAAAATATTACAGGACTGATAGATTTACAGATTTACATATTTCGGGACGTATGATATTTATTTCAGCAGATTCCGAAGATGTCTACGAAAGTGTGGCTCCAAACAACCGCAAGGTTATACTTTGCAATGTAGAAGAAAAATAGGTACAATATTCATGCGAAACATATAGAGTGAAAAGAAGTATCCAATTTTCATATATATTCGAATAGGATTGCCACCTATCTACAACAATTAATACTAATTTTGTGTTTTAGTGCAGTAAATGATTGCAATATGGGTATCAAATGAAAAGCATATGAGCGATATTTAATTTAAGCATAATTTTGCAAGTGTTGCCAGCTATTTAAATTTGTTAATGCTTTAAAAATTTTGAGTTCTGTTGGTTGTCACCTGTCCAAGAATTTTTTACATTTAAAAATTTCAACTATTAAAATATAGGTATCAAACGAGAGGTATTTAAAAATCTTTATATATTATACACTGTTTTAAGAGAGTTACCACTTATCTACAATTTCAAAATATTTTATATTAGTTAGCTGAGTCAAATAAATACATACCACAGTTTGTGTAACAAAGAAAAGAATTTTAAAATTCTTTAGTCGCGTTAAATGAAAAGTTTGAAAAGGGTTGCCAATCATATAAAAGGCATTTAAAATCTTTCTCTTCCACACACAGTCTTTTGGAAAGAGTTGCCACTTATCTAAATTTGTAAAATGTTTTAAATTCACACTATATTAGCTTAGACAAATAAAGAAGAAATTTGAAGATATTTTTGACAAAAAAAATATAGAAATTATTTGGAAAGGGTTGCCAACTAGATATGTTAGCTGAGTAAAATAAAAAAAATATTGTTTTATAGTAAGGTATTAATTAAACTAATTTAAAAACCATTCGTTAGATATGATTTTAAGTTTTAAATTTGTATATTTAGGAAAAATAAATAAAATTTTTAATCTAAAGAAATATGCAAATAAAAATTAAATATTGCAATAGTAATTATTTGAATAAGGTTGTTAAGCAAATATAACAAGTAAAAACAGCGCTGTCTTCGGCTATGCCGAAGGCTTCATACCTTTCATGAATGGAAGAATAGTAAAAAACGTGTTATTGTATTACAATTTCGTATTACCTATAGTTAAAAGCGAAAATTTCCTTCAAATCAATAAAAATAATTCTAGTAAAGGCATTGTTATAAATTATTTAATGCTTTTCCTTATGTAATTAAAAAGAACTATGTTTTAAGAAGGGAATGGTTTTTGAATATTTTTAATATCGTATCGATGCTTGATATTCAACATTTAAAACATACAAATAATTAAGTATTAATATGTAAGACCTACATATGTCGGTCTTTGAAAACAGTTATCAGATCCGTAAATAGTTCCCAAACGTTTAACGCTATGATTCATGTGATATTGCGCTGAGCTTATTACTTTTCGCAATAAATATTTGTCCTGAATTTATCTTGCCGATTTACACTGTGAACTCCGATCTTGATGAATACTAATATATAGCTAATAATGGTTGATGTTTGTGCAAAATTTCAAGCCTTTAGCTGTTTAAATGGAGGAGTTATGGTGCAAAATGCAATATCTGAACAATCGGTTGTATGGGAGCTATATGTTATATTTCTCCGATCTTCATGATTTTCAATACTGATACGTAGCTAATAATGGCTGATATTTCTGCAAAATTTCAAGCCTTTAGCTGTTTAAATGGAGGAGTTATGGTGCAAAATGCAATATCTGAACAATCGGTTGTATGGGAGCTATATGTTATATTTCTCCGATCTTCATGATTTTCAATACTGATACGTAGCTAATAATGGCTGATATTTCTGCAAAATTTCAAGCCTTTAGCTGCTTAAATGGAGGAGTTATGGCGCAAAATTCAATATCTGAATAATCGGTTGTATTATATGTTATAGTCACCCGATCTGGCCGATTCCGACAAATGTTTAATCATTTGTACAACGACACCTGCTCACCAAATTTCATCAAAATAGCTCTAAAATTGAGGGACTAGTTTGCGTTCAAACAGACGGACAGACGGACAGACGGACAGACGGACAGACGGACAGACGGACAGACAGACGGACATGGCTAAATCGACTCAGCTCATCGTCCTGATCATTTAGGTATACTTTTTGATGGGTCTATCTCTTCTCCTTCTGGCACTTACAAACATCGGACCAAACTTAATATACCATTTCATTCTCATGAAAGGTATAATTATTTAAAAGTACGATTCAAGTGAGGTGCTGTGATATCAAAGACAATCTAGAATATAAAAATTAATTTTTTCCTTAATAAGAATTTAGCTCGCTTTGTATCCAAATTAGCCATTGACGCTCAGTGACGTTTTTTTCCATAAAACACCATGCTTTCTCCTAAGTTCAAGCTGCGCAATTAGAGGTAACGCTCTTCTAATTTTCATACCCCAATTTCTAGAGCTCAGATTTCGCTTAACTTTATTTCACGTTCTATATACCTGTGCGTTCGTCAAATGCCGTTCTTGTTTGAGAAGAAACTACTGCAAGTTTTCCGAAAGAAATTTGGAAACCTCTGATGAGCTTTGTAAATAATTCTTCCGTTTTTTATCTGCATCGAGGATTGATTTCAGAGCCTGCTGCCTTTAGGTCACACCGCCAACAACAGCAATAGTGATACCCACCAATGGCATGAATTTCAAGCGTATCCACGAAAAATAATTTCCCGCATAACAAGTTTTGCTAGTGATAACTTTTGCTGTCTGCTCTTAGTTCACGTTTCGCAGGCGGACACTATAAGCCGCTTGATATTTCAGAGGTTACGTATACGCCATGGCATACACATTTGGAATTTGGTTTTTTTTTTGTGCGAATACTTCTTGGCTTTCTCCACTACATAATGCTCTTACTACATGCACATCAATGGGTGAATATTTATTAAAAAAAAAAAAGACGAATATCTGCGTGTGTGAATTTTGTATCCACGTTTTCTTTTTTGTTACGCAAGCACTTTAACTTAATTTTTCTTTTCTCCACCGGCGGCTAAATAGCAGCGTTGGCATAGAATGCTGCACTATTGCTCGTTTTTATTTTTGTTTTAATTTTTTATTTTATTGCGTTGCGAATCTCCAGGCAGTCATGTTGCTTGACTGCCTTACACTTTGCGCTTATTGTTCTTATTGCTTTTATTATTCAATTTTCCTTTTTCCCTTTTTCAATTGCTTTTCTTCATTGTGTTTCACTTAAGTAAATGTCATTACGCGCCACTTTGTAGCTTATTGGTTGTTGACATTGATAGAAGAGCTGTATGGTTACCAGTCTGCCTGTGCCCGATGACACCTACCTAATGTGATTTTCGCTCTGGCTGGGTCGCTGTGTGCATCTTTAGCCTCGCGACTAACACATCTTCATTTTTTTCATTTCATTTCCTTAAATCTGCACTTTATCGCGCTGCTCAGTATTATTTTCTTATTTTTCTGCTCCATCACATGCTGTTATATTCATCCTCTTTTGGCTATTTATTTTGTTTATTTATTAAAGCGAACGAATAGGCACAAAAGGCAGGTTTGCACCGTTTTACCATGTCCTTGTGATTGCATCGCAAAAATGTGTAGTGTGGCGCACTCGTATAATGCATATTTAATTTAAATTATATAAATTTTACATGAGAATAAATACAAATACAGAAAATTAAATTGAAACACAAATACAACCGTATTTTCTCTTTCTTTTCAGGTATGTAACTTTTATGAGTATATGCAGAGGAAATATCGAAATTTTGAATGGTATGCACAATATTACATATACATACACACATACAAATTTTAAACAGTAGAGCTCTAAAATGTTACAACATATTTTTTCTTAAATATTTTATTACTTGATAAACGGCATTATATGTATCCCTTGCAATTTCGCTTTAAATTCACTTAAAAACTGACAATTTTTTCATCAATCATGCAAAGATCTCGTTCAATTATAGGTATTTTGCAATTTAACGATGTAACTGCAGATAAAAATTTGTTGTTTTAGATGAAAAAGCCGCATTTTCGAGAATTGCGGTTAACAATCATTTCATCAATCATTGATTTTTTTTTCTAGTAAGTGATATGTTGCACGGGGAACGTGACTGTGAGCTTTTATTAGGCCATAGCTATGCAATCATGATTATCAATCACAAAAGAGTGACACCTATAAACAAAATTTCCAATTTCCGAATATCACTTCGAATTGAGAAGTCACTTACTTACTTGAGCTAGTGTATTTTGTCAATGTTCGGGAATCGAATTATTATATTTGCCAGCAATGGCAAAGCTGGTACCCTGCCTATAAAAAAATCACTCCCACGATAACCTGCTTCTCAAATTTGATTTTTCAGAGTTCTCTCCCCCAAAACGGCGGAATGGCGTTTTACATGGAACCACATCTGAACATATGCATGACAGAATATCCTTCAAGCATACTACTTTTTTTGTTAAGACTTTTCCTAAAGTTAAATGGGCGACGTGATCCAATCAAACTTTCCATTCACAGATATTTTTTCAACAATCATACTAAGTAATCAATAATCACTAGTGGTGTAGTTGAAAAATTAATAAAATGAATTTTAACTAGCAAAACTGATTTTTTTTAAACTAAAGTTATCAATCAAGTTTTCAATCATGGTGGTTTTTCAACTAAAAATGTTGTCTTACATTTTCAATGATTTTCACAGCTTTAATTAGCTAACAGCTTGTAGAAAAGTTATCAATCATCATAATGTAGCATCAATCATGCAAAAGTCTTGTTTAGAGAATACTTAGAAATTCAGAAACTTATAAGAAAGCTTAAATACTTTTTTCATAGGAAAACAGCAGAGCTTTTGAATTTCAAAATAGCAATACATATTTGGTATTTTTAAAAAAGTCTCTCTTGCAACTTTTGAGCCAATTAGATCGCTCAAAACTATTAACTAAAAAGGCAGATTCCCATAAAAATTTGCGGTCAATTGGCAAACATTATATTTATTTATTTACAAGCAATGCATTGTATCAAAACAAATGCCATTTATAACTTAAAGCGCTTCATTATATTCAGTAACTTGTAATGGTTTTTATTTTCGCAATCTCTTTCGCTTGATAGATGACCATGATTTGCTGCAATCGTCTTTTTCAAAAGGTTAGTTTGAAATATAGCAAAAAGTTTTTTGAAAATTTCAAATAGCATGGCTATTTACAGCTAAATTCAGTAATCACCAACAGCCACAAACATTTATCTCTTTTCTTTACCTATTTACTTTTTATTCGGTTCGGCTACTTCTTTTCGCCTTTTTTCATGCCATATTTTTTCATTTTCTGCCATTTCTTCGGATGCTACTTTCCACATTTCTATCGACTGCATTTAATTTATTTGCAACGCTTAATGTCAGAAAAATCCGTAAAAAAGTAAACAAAGTGTTCAATCGTTTGCACATTGCAATGGTCAAGCAAGCGTGCAGAGATGAAGGCTGTTGATAAATGAGTTGAGGCTGAGCTGGAGAGCAAAATGATAAAAAAATAAGCTAAAAAGCTAAAAAGCTAGAGTGAAGGTATGTAGATAAAGTTTTTGCAAAATTAAGGCCAACAAAGATTTTGTAGGATAAAGTTTGGAAGTTGAGTGAAGCACAAAAGCCGAGGGGGGTGAGGCTGGCTAGCGAATTTCTTATTATGCGTGACCACGAAAATATATTTTTGCTTCAAAGTAATAATAAAAGTTTTACAAACTTAACACTTTGTGTGCCATGTATCTGATATGCGCGTGCAATATAATTCCACTTTCAGTAGCAGTCTTCAAACCTCTTTCAGCTGCAATTTGTAGGAGGTAGTAGGTTTTGCTTTTGAGTCTAACTGTAACTAAAGCTATGGCAATAATGGCAATAATATTTTTGTATATTTATAATACTCCTTCATACATACGTGTGTGTGTGTGTGTGTGTGCGTGCAAATGATCTTCTTTCTGCACGGCTGGGTATGGAACGTGCAAAAATAGTGAAGGTCAACTTGATAAATTTTCACTTTTCTCGTTGATGTTCCTTGTTTTTGTAAGCTCACCACGCTCGGAATAATGATGTATGTATGTGTATTAAGCGCATCCAAAGGAGTGCGCATATGTACATGCATAAATATGTAAAAAAAAAATTCAAATGCCAAAAGGTCCTTACACGTTTACACCCTCACAGTCTCTTATACAACCGATTCGAATAGTCTGAGATGAATTTGTAAAAACTAACTATATACTATAGATAGCTTCAATGCAGACAGACGTATATGTGTGTGTGTGTCAGTGAGGGTGTAGGGAGTGTCCAGTCTTTACCCCTTTTCCCCCACCACCAACACTCAAGCAATGTTTGTGCTGGTGCGACGCCTGTCGATGAGTTATTTATGCGCACATCAGTCTCAGCAAATCAGTTAGTCAGACTGGCAGCCAAGTTTGAGCAAACAAAGGCAAATTGGTACATACACACACACACACATGAGTTTACATAAATATTTCCTTACCTAGTATGAAAAGTGGCATCTGTATTTATGTAAATTAAATAAGCAAAATATAGGCATTTTTGTCACTGTAACTACTTCCGCATTCGAAGGTTTAGAAATCAACTTACTCTGGCAAGTAAGACTTTAAAACTTTAAAGAGTGATAAGCTCTGTTCAAGAATTAGACAAAGGCCGATCAAAATTTATATTTGAGTCATGAATCGATGAAGTTAATCGCAATTTAAATCTTTTTTTCCTACCTTCGTACTAGAAAAGTTACTATGTTTGTAGCACAAGATAAAAATTTGACAAATTTATTACTTCAATCATTTCAATCATGAATCTAATATGTCTATCACAATTAAAATATTTTTCTTTCCTGGATTGACATGGATCTGCATTCAAAAATAATTTCTTTAGTGCACTACCTCAGTTTTAGGGAAATTACGATTCAGAACGAGAAACAAAATTTGGAAAATTCATTACTTCAAGCATGTCAATCATGAATCAATCACGTATATCGCAGTTCATTTGTGCATATGGTTAATAGAATACAGATCAAGTAAAATGGATAACTTTTCACCAATCATATCAATCATTATCCAATCACTCGATTTCCGTAGTACTAGACTAATATCCATTTAGTATTTCTATGTACATGCATATATGTATTTGATTTCTGCTGACAAGCAAATCCTAATTTTAATCACTTCAATCAGGCAAAAATTGCATCCATTTCAAATTTTGTGTTTAACTGTATGTTAATTTCTCATTTATCACATCAATCATCATTCAATCGTGCGGATTATATAGTTAATCATGCCTATCGTAATTAATTTTTGCTTGTTCGTCGAGAAAGTAATTGAAACCCGAATCCAAATGTAATATTCTTTCATCAAACTTTATTCAATCATGCCTTTACGTTAGCTAGATGGACAAAAAGTCGCAGTTTAGAAGAATCAGCATGCCATGTTAGTTATATATCGATGGCACAAAGTGGCTTTTGGCAAATTGATTACTTCAATCATGCCAATCATGAACCAATAATGGTTATCGCAGTAAATTTTGGCTTTTTTGTTTTACAAATAATGAAAAACTGACACCGAATAGATGCATTTTTATCATTGAATACTTCGGCATGGTCTTTACGTTAGCTCGATTACCACAAAATCTCAATTTCGAAGCAACAGGCTCATAACTTGCAAGATTTGATATGCGAATGGCAAAAAACTCTATTTCAGTCACGTCAATCATGTAAAAAATAGATCTGTAGTAAATTTTGTATTCCACGCTCAGATTATAATCATCAAAACGACAGCTCATCAATCATCATTTAATCATGCGAATTTTGTGGATCAACCTTCCACAATAGTCCAGTCCAGATAAATAAAAAAATTTTAAATTCATTACTTCAATCATGTCAATCATGAATCAGTCATACATATCGCAATTAATTTTTAGGTTGTTCGTAACTGGTTGTCGCTTGTTTTCAGGTCGAAACGAAAATTAAATCGATTAAATTGTTGATCAATCAATGCTAGCAGCATTCAAGCATGCCGATTTTATGGATCAACTTTGTCAATAGTTTAGTCCACACAATAGTTAAATCCAGACAAAATAAAAAACTATTAAATTCATAAAATCAGTCATATCAATTTGGAACCAATCATGCCTATCGCAATTAATGTTTGCTTGTTCGTTGTGAAATCACATCAATCATCACTCAATTATGAGGATTTTGTAGATGAACTTTCCAAATAATTTACTTAAGTGAAAAAAAGGCTTGGCATGCAAGTTCACCTTTAATCTAGCTTGTAACTTAATGAAATTATTTCATTTACAATTTGTGAATTGCAAAAACTCCCAAAGTAGGCGAATGAACAAATAATCGAGTAACTTAAGTTGCTTAAACCACAATGTTTATTGAAGATAGTACAACGCTGAAACAACACATCAAAATTGGTAACCATTTATATTGACTTTCATTAATTAAACCAAGGATAATCGTTTCGCTTGTAGTAAACTTTTAATGACATTTTCAGTTAAAAAACAACCCTGACAAAATCTGTAGCTTTCAAAAGTAGAAATACTTTATTCCAGTCACTCAAACTTATATCAAAGGAATTATTTAGAAAACCATTAAACCAATGAGAAACAACAACTTCTATCATTCTTCTCCCAATTGTCAGTACACAAAAGCATCAATATTTATTCAAGTTCAGAGAATTTGTGGCTTATGGCAAACACATCAAAACTTTTATTACTTTGCACAATTGCAATTCGGAGAATGTCAATCGTGCATCCCTCGTGACAAATAGCCAGTCAGTCAACCTCCTTCTCGTCCGATACTTGATGAGTGTTTTTCAAAGCCAAAAAGTTGAGTGTAGCTTAGAGCGTCCAGAAGTGAGGTCAGCTGCAGTTCGAATGCACAAATATTTATGCGATTGAATGTACATGGATATTAGGCTGGGTCGATAGTAATATTTTGGTTTCAATGGTATTTGGATAAAGCTAAAATTTAACTTTGGTACATCTAAAATGTTAAAATTTTTCTTCAGCGTCAGTAAAACTTGAGATATTTTCTGAAACTTTAGGAGTGTATTCTAGTTATCCGAAATATATTTTTCATTCCCAGCGAAATTACATTGAGACGAAACAAAAAAGCGTGTCGCCCTGACCTAATGAATTCGTCTGCGCTACGATGAAAACAAGAAATAAATAGAAAATATCCATCAAAACCATACAAGCGAAAACTTCAATTTCAGACAGTGAATTGCACTTTTGCGCGAACATGGTGCGCATGAATAACAACAACAAAACAAAAAGCAACAACATGACAATATAACATTAAGAAAACTAAGCAGTCTCGTATGAAATATTCGCATTGTGCTTGCGAAATTTTTTTGGTTGAAACTGCATAGGGCCAACGAGTATTTCATTTTATTCGTCGCATATTTCGCTTTACTACTCTTCGGTATTGTTTCGACTGGTTTTGAGCGAAAACAATAATCTGTGGTGGTCGCATTAAAATAGAGCACATGTCGCCATATCAAATGAGAATACAGCCAATAAGTGTGGACGGTGTCCTAGTAGTAAGTAGTAGTGAGTTTGCTTTTTTTATGAGAGGAAAGCATACATTGGCTTTTGGTAAAAAATACCAAAAAAAAAAAAAACGAAAAAAAAATAACACTGGCAAATAAAACTCTATAATTAAAGAATTATAAACTTGCCGCAATTCAAGTTTAGTGAGACTTTGTTGCACGTGTCACACGCCAAGCGCAGCAAATTTTTGTGGGCGGGTAAGAACACCAAGCAGTTAATCACGTAATTTGATAGCAACAACGCCAATATGAACTATTTTATGGGCAAAATGATTCCTTCCCGCGATGTAAGTCAGTTTTCTCCAAAGTCAAAATTTGCTGATCAAATTTTTTTTTGTACAGAAAATAGTTTAAAATTTTTATATAAATATTTTACAAATTTGGTATATTTTTTAAAATATTTTTTCTAAATAACTCACTAGCAATTGTTGCTTTGCACTTTTTTTTCTTAGTCTCTAGAGGGCTAAGATATTCTAGCTACGTTTTCCACGCAAAATTTCACTGGAAACTTTCTGGGAAAACCTTTCCAGTTGAAGAATTTAGAAGTTTATAGAAAACACCTAGAAAGTAAGAAACATCTCTTTAAACATTCACTATTTATATGTATTCTGACTGCTGTTAACTATATAACTAAAGCATCAGCCTTGCACAGGTAGGCTTCAGCTTAGTAGAATATGAAAAGATAATTCCACCTCGTCATTCTCCTAGCAGCTGCGACAAGGAAGGTCGGAAATTATATTAAGCCTAACCGCATGAATTCCAATCGAACAATGCCCGGTCAGAACTGCTACGAGGATCGCTCTGTTAGTGCCCAGATTTTCCTACGGTCTACCACCGACACACATCAACCAGTCCAATAGAAGTCCGCAGGCGGCCCGCATCCTCTACCTACCTGGAGTCATAACTTCAAGGGTGGCATATCGAGACATCTCATCACCCATGCATTTTCCTGCTATGCCGCTATGACGTGGCACCTAAATCAGTCTGATACGGAAGTATTCAGAGCCGGTCTACAGAGAGGTCAGGCACCGCCCGACCATTTTCGACCTAATCATTAAAAACCCTAAGACCTTGATTACCGCCTGGCTATCAGAATAGATGTTAGCTTGGCTAAAAGATATTACACTGGTGAGTAGCCAATCGGGTGCCTCTTTCATTCCGGCTATCTCCGTCTGAAACACACTGCAGTTGACAGCCTACATTTTTGGCTACCGCAGAGCTCCTTGCAAAATACACCCCGTCCAACCCTTCCGCTCAGCTTCGACCCGTCCGTAACGAAGACCACCGGATCTCCTTCTTTCAAATGCGACCCCTGTCCCATTTTACCCTTAGCAGGATGTGAGTAAAAAAGCTTCCATTAGAAGCCAGAATCGGCAAGCAGTGATCCCTTTCTTGAGCGACAAGGTCGAAGCTTACAAGAATTTTAGAGTGTTCGTAGGCTAAGCTACAGCTCTAGTCAGTGATTTTTATCGGGTTGCAGCACGAGCTGCAGATACTTTGCTGGCAATGCCCACAGACAACAAATTTAGCAAAGTATTGAGTGCAATAGTGAGTGGGACAAGTTTTGAATGGTACTGATCTGAAGTAACCACATATTGAAAATACCTCGTGTGTAACTCTATGTAGGGAGGGTAAACATCGAACCAAATCCTTGTTTTTTGTAAGACAGCATGACGTTAGCCAACTTAATGTATATATTTAGCTTCCTAAATCCTAACTCCTCTACATGCCGGGTATAAGTACAGAAATTAAAAAAAAATATAACGCTCTAACCTAACTTGTGAGGCTTATAAGTCTGTCCTTTCTTCGGCCAGCCAATTTTTGCTTAAAATCAATCCCAAACAATCGAGCATGATGAGTCATTTATTATATATTTCATATTTTAATAATACCACATTCATACCCACACATTCTAACCCACAAGCTTAAAGTTTTTCGAACATGTAAACAGTAAAAAGGAGACAAAGCTAACAAAAATTAAGAAACCCAAATTTGGATATGTGCTAAATTTAGCATGTCTGGCAGCACTTCATGTGAGGTATTGCCTTCGTGCAATAAGCTACCACTTGAAAGCTGTCAGTTAAATTTACATCACATTCATCGGCCCACATGAATGTGATGGTGGTGGTTAAAGTCAGTCACAATTGCGTTGTTGCCAATTTTCTAGATTTAAATTTTTTCAGTGCTATACTAAATACATTTCGCAGCAGCAAAGTAAATATCGCAAAACTTTAATATATTTTGACAAGTGCAGGTCATTGAAAGCGTATGCTGTTATATGTCAATACTTTTGAGAAGTTTTTATTATCGTTGTATTTATTTGTTCTGTGTACTGGATTTGTCTATGTTTTCTCTATTAATTTATTTTTTATATTATCCTTTTTGCTCTTGTTTAAATCTTCAAAAACGATGCACAATATCTGTTTGCAGTTGTCAACCAAGTCTGCTGATATGATTGAACAGTTTGCGAGGGCGTTTGCTCGTCGACATTTGTTTGTAGTTTTCTACCAAGTTTGTAGTTTACTACCAAATACCAAGTGGCACGTTTTCGAAGTAGTGCCGTTCAGTTAAATGACGCTGTCATGGCAGCATATGCGGGTGATTGAGACTGGCATGTGCTTAATCTGACAAATAGATGAGAAAGAAATGCCATTTATGACAATAAATTATCTATGCTCGATACGTGTTTACATTTTGGGTACAAAACCAATTCTTATGTTTAAAAATCATGGCAAACTTGTTCTCGAATAATCGTTACAATTAATTTCGTATATGAATTATAAATCGAGTTACTTCATTTATATAAACTTTCAAGCATTATCAAACATGGAGAAAATTTTATAAATGCTTAAAAAAATCAATATTAATACAGCAATATATACTCAGAAGGTGAAATCTTACAAATTTCTCTTTCAAGTATTCGTCAATCACGTTGCAGCATACCCGGATATCGTATAAACTGCAAGAAAAAATAGATAAACTGCCATATTTTACTAAAAATTGTGGAGTTTTTTAAATTTAGGTATTCAATCGTAGTCAACCATCATCAAGCATTATTTTGTGCTATAAAATTTCAAATAAATTATTAATTAATATTATTAAACGCAGTCAATCACCACTCTCATTATCAGATATCTAACAAGCGTTACACAAAGTTAATAGAATTACTAATACATCATGAAAACCACTCAATCAATCATATTCAAGCATAGCACACCATTGCGTTTAATACAATTTTAATGCATCTAGTTGATTATAATTACTAACACATATCGGGCAGACCATTCAATCCACCATCAATTACATTCAAGCATCATAAAACATTGCATTTAATGCAGTCCTAATTCACGAAGTTGATTCAAATCACTATAATTACTAGCACATATGATGACAATTATTCAATCCACCATCAAACACATTCAAGCATTATAAAACATTGCCTTTAATACAATTTTAATGCACGAAGTTGATTCAAAATACTAAAATTACTCAAAAATTATCATAGACGTAACTCAATCCGCCATCAATCATATTCAAACATCATCAAAACAGTGCGTGTAATACAATAAAAGTGCACGAAGTTTATTCTAATTCCTAGTATATGTCGTGGATGTCATTCAATCGACCATCAATCACATTCAAGCATCACAAAATATTGCAGTTTTAAGTTTCTACTGTTAATAGAAACAAAGAAAGTGCAAAAGTTCGTAATTGTTTTGACTTCTAAATTCATCAAGCATTGTCAATCATGCCTTTTATTATTATAATTTGTAAGTTTTTTATATATAAATTATGCTTAGATCTATTACACGGTTGGCTGTATTTGTATTCTGAGTTTTCTCCCCCGTCCTTTGCCATAACCGCCATAACCGCAGCATTAACGCTGCGCTGATTGTGGTTGTGGCTGGGGCATATGTGTGTGTTTGAGTGTGCAGGAGAGAGTTAATGTGGTGATTGCGGCTTAGTCATGACATGCATTTTGTTTCATTCATTTGATGCACTCAACAAAATAAGGTGTAAAGCACATGGCTGGACGTAAAGTCTTCCTTTCTAGTTTTTTAGGCTAGTTAGTACTTTGTAGGAGAGGTTTTTGTGAAAAGAGGTTTTTGATTCAAGCATCTAGATTTTATTAAATTTTTACTTTAGTTTTCAAGTATTTCTAAAACCCTCGCTATGTTACAATGGCTGAACGTCTGACATATTCAATATGTACACATTTGTGCAAAACCAAACTGACACAACTTTTTATTGTAATATATGAAATACGGTTGACATAATTTGACTTGCGTGATTTCAACTATCCTTGTCACTGTCAGTCAGTAAGTTTGCGTGACTACTTTCTTTTTTTTTTTTGGTATTTTCATTCTTATTCCAGACGGTTTCGTCAGTTGGTTTGAGCTGTCCCTTGTAGTAGTTTATTAAATTCTCAGGCACTTTTGAATAAATAATATTTCTATTAAAAAAAGCTGCTACATGATTCGAAAAATTAATAGAAAGATTAAACTTGAAATCAGTGAACTGTTTAGTTCAAGGATTTATTTCCATTGGGCTTTTGAAGTAAGTACAATGTGTAGGACAGTTCATGATTCGTAGTTGCTAACAAATGTTAGTTTATAAAATATTGTATTAAACACATATTCAAGCATGATAAACATTAATCAATCATGGTAAATCAATTCCAAGAAATGCTCCTTTTCAGTTAAACGTCATGAGAAATATCAAAATATGCTTAAAACCGATTTCAACTTGTAGATATCACATTGAAGTAATCGTCAATCATATTCAAGCATATGCAATTGCCATAAAAAAATGTAGGGAATAAGTGATAAACTCTCAAAACATAATACAAACTGTAGTTATTCTTAAATTTTTGTCATCAATCACTGTCAATCATTAACAATCAATAACTTTTTTCAATCCAGTTACTATTGCGGATATCCAAATATTGAATATGGCATGCATGCAGCCACTGGAGTGATTTAGTTTAAGGAAAAAATATTAATAAACATTAAGGGGCTTCGCCTTTGGTAATTTCTAATTACTTCTTTGGGACAAAAAAAGATAGCTATAAAAAATTTAAGAAATTGACTTCCAAGGGAAACTAATATATTTAAATTTGATTAAAAAAAGTCTTGTAAATACTCAAATAATTCCGGATTTAAAAGGAATCACATGCCTGCTTTTAAAATTCTCCATTCATTATTTCCCATTTCCCTGTGCTTTGTTAGCATTTTTTCCAATGGCACTGTGCCTACCTACATGCACCCATACACACATATGCTATCTGCCACGTATTGAAGCACGTAGTATACCACTAAAACCGCACTAGGAAAAAATTTGATTAATGATTCCGCAGCCAAGTGGAGCGCGAAAAATTATTTATTCGAAAAAATTATTTTTATGCCGGTATTGTTGCAAAATTTATGAAGTACAAAAATTCTTATACATGCATACATAGTAGAAATGTATCAGAACAAAAGATATATTAAGTTGCCTTAAAGGCTGGCAGACATTTGAGTTGGCTGCCCACTGGGAATGCCCCGCTGTGTCTGCCAGCCATGAACAAGTGCGAATGACTTTTTGAGAAAACGAACAGAGTGAGTAATACCTAGCAAACTGCCTTTGCATTAACCTGTCGAATTTATTCTCTAAATTTTAATTATTAAAAGTTTTCTACATAAAATTAGCAAATTTATGAATTCTCTTAAAAATGATTAGCACGTAGCCGACCAGAAGTCTCGAATAGGAACGGGGAGACCAGTGCAAAGAAACCAAAAGAAAAAAATTGTATTTGTAATTTTGTGGAATTAAAAAAAAGAACCATCAACTGAACAGCTTCATACAAAACATAAAATAGAAAAAACAAAGCAACCTGTAATATTTGGGAAAAAGAATTTTAGCTGTTAGATATTTAAAAAATTTTATTGTAAATTTTTTTGCGCGCCTTACAAATAAACAATCATGCAATATACAAATGAAAAATATATGTATATTTTCGAAATGTTTAGATGAAGAATTTTCAAATCTTAAAAAATATATTTTGTAAATAGCGAGTAGGTACATTGTAAAGTATTATTTATTTAGAGAAATCGATATTTGTTGAGTTTGTGAATAATTTTTCTGTAACAATGATTTATATGATATTAATTTTCTGTTAATTATTTAAAATAAGTGCTAACGTATTTCATTTAATTTTTTGCTGGGCTGTTTTGTAATGAAAGTTTAGCTTATAGAGGCAGTTTAGTTTAAAATTAGGATATTATTTTCAGAAAAGATAACAAAAGCAATAAAAATAAAACATATTAATAACAAAAAATTGTAGTTTTTAATTTTTTTTTAAAACCTCAAAATTAAAAGATATACATTCATATATATTAAAAATATTAATATTATATGTGCTCTATAAATATTTACAATATTTAAAGGAATTTTCTTATCTACAAGAAAAGTTTCTTTAGTTTATAACTTTCGTTTCAAATGAAGATTTTATTATTTAAAAAAAATACTATAAAGAACCACTGATTACAAAGATTTGCATATGCTACTTATGTATCTACCTATAAGACCTTTGTTTATTTCTGTAACCACTTAAAAACTACTTTCAAAATTATCTTTTTCAGTTACTCTTTCCAATTTTCTCAAGCTTTCCCAACATTTAACTTTTATAATTTTTCCAAAATTTGTGTCTTACATTTTACACACATGTATAACTTCCGCCGCGTTGCTTGTTGTTGTTTTTTCCAATACTTCCGTAATAAAAAAACTGGTTTTATGCTCAAAAATTATCATTGATTAAAAAATCTCACATAAAAACTGATTTACCACTTATAACAATATTATCGCCATTTCAAGACCACAAAAAAATTTTATTTTTCATAGCTAAGTATGTATTCAAATGATTGTTCTAAAAAATTTCGCTTTTTCCTTCCAATGTTTTTTAAATTTTGATAAAAGGTTCTTACCCTGTTTAATCAGCTTTTTCTACGCAATCTCAGACGGCTTAATTAATTTTATTAATGGTTTCTGAATTTCACAATTTTTCAAATTTAATAATTTAATTTATTATGAAAAATACCACTTTTCAGAAAATGTAGAAAAACGTGTAACACTAAAAAAAATTGGTACTAAATTTTGTTTTTCAGAGTCTTGAATGAAAAAGTAAGTTATTTCAAACTTAATTTCAAATTTTTCGTTTTTATTTTATTCCACCTTATTAAAATTTATTCTTTTTTTATTTAGTGTCATATATTTTATGATACTCAATTTGTTAAATTTTTTTTTTTGCTTTTTTTAATTTAATTTTATTATATTTTAATTTATTTTACATTATTTTATTTTATTTTATTTTATTTTATTTTATTTTATTCAATTCAATTTAATTTAACCTACTTTTATTTCACTTTATTTTACGGTAACTAATTCAATTTAGTTGAACTTTGTTTAATTTAATTTAATTGGCCTTAATTTTATTTAACTTAATTCAGTACAATTACATTCACCTCAACTCCACTTTATTCAATTAAATTCATTGAATGCAATTCAATTAAATTTAGTTTTAAATTAATTTAACTGGCTTTAATTAAATTATATTTAATTTAATTTAATTTATTTCAAATTAATATAGTTTAGTTAACTTGATCGAGTTTAATATAATTTTGTTTGATGCAATTTTATTTAATTTATTTTAATTTAACTTACATATAAAATTTTAATTTAATTAATTTACATTCAATTAAGCTTAGTTTAATTAAGTTTATTTTTTTTTTAATCTTATTTTACTTAACCCAATTTGTTTTGAATTAAGTTGATTTAATTTAATTCAGTTTAATTATTTAATATATTTTCCATTAATTAATTTAATTCAGTTTTATCTAGTTTAATTAAATTTTATTTTATGTATTTGAATTTAATTTCATTTAGTTTAATTTAAGTTTTTTATTACAAATTTTTTTATAATTTTATATTATTTTCAATTACTGCCCTGAAATATATTTTTGCGAATAATTTTAATGATACAAAATTTAACCGCTTTTTGAGGACCACAAAAAATATTCCAACTGCGCCAAACCAAAATGGAGCTTATGTGGATTATGTCGACAAAAAGTGCGGATATCAGGGTCATAGCTTTAGTAAAACCCAAAAAAAAAAAACGTGTGGAGACAAATACACGCGAAATATATGCATGAATATGTCGTATACACACACATACATTTACAAAAAGTGAACGAAAATTTCAATGCGTGCAACCAGGCGTGTCTGCATGTAGGAATGTATGTATGTATATATGTATTGTACTTATATGTACTAGAAGAAGAGAAAAGGAAAGCCCAGCTAGAAATGCAATTAAAAAGTTATTTCATATTTGTTTCGAGCGCATTCGCCATTGAAGGGAATTTTTAATTAGACCGCAAACAGCGAAAAAATACGGCACAGAAAGTAAGAAAAAAAATCTTGGCACTTGGGCAGCCGAATTGGGGCACTAAACGTAAAGAGGAAGTAAGTGAATGAATATTGGAAAAAATTAAAGCAAGTATTAAAGCTCACGCCACGATACAAATATCTGCTATATTTAAAAAAAAATTAATATCACCCCCAAAAGTATTCAGAGAAACGTTGGCATACAAATTAAATACTGAAAATGTCTAATTTTCATTATTTCTATGCTTAAATTAGAATTATGCCGCCTCGCAAGAGTTGTAATTTTCGACTACCGCGCGCTTCTTTCTAAGCAATAGCATACATTTAGGTGCGCAGTTTCACTCTCACCGCGCGTTACCATTCAAAAGTGAAAATCAACACCCCATTGTGTCAGCAACAAAAGAAAAAGTACTGACGGCTAAGTGTGCGTTGAACTTTGCAGTTGTATTCGCTCGATGAGAAAAGCGGATCTTATATTGACAAAAGAAAAAAAAAACAATTGTATATCCTTTATTTTACATCAACTGCTGGCATTGTTGGCGTTTTCAGTTTTTCTAATACTAATTAGTAAAACCAGGCATAAGCGCCTAAAAGCATATACTACATATTACATTTCGTTAGCAAAAGCATTGGAGATCAAAGTTGCTGAACTAATTTTTTTTAACTCTCACTCTTCTACACTCCTGTTTGTATAGTTGAAGATTCTTAGCTATAAATTCAACAGGAATTTATATGAGTGTTGCTTGTGAAAACTTGAATCTATTTAATAAAGTACCTAAAAGTATGCAAAGTAAGTATTTCAATTAAGTGATAACTTTGCCGAAAGAATTTTATAATACAATGTGTTTTGTTTGATCTTACTTTAAAATTATATTTTGGCATAAATTCTCGTCGACACTGGCAGCAAAATGCACGCCTAAAAGTATGCAACACTCTTATCACCTAAAAGTTTTGTAATAATTTCGGATTTCTCTAAAATTTTGAGTGCCGACGAAAAATGTTCTTTTTTATTTTCGTGATTTCAGAAATATTTGGTGAAGAGCTTTGCGTTAAAACTACCTTTTTACAGAAGACTTACATTTATCACAATATTTCATTTCATTTCCTACAATTTTAATTAAGTTTTGAAACAGGGTGAACCCTGTATACGAATATACTTATGAAATTAAGCTTTTTAGCTTGGCAGTCATAGTTATTAATTTAACTCAATTTACATTTTTTTAGCCCGGTAGACGCCTAAAGTTTTATATACTAAAAATTTCATAAAGATCAGTCTAGCCCTAAGAACGTAGAGTACAAAGAAGTTGCATCAGTGAAATTATCCTGTGTCAAAAAATGTTAGCTTACTTCAGCACACCACAAGCCAATTCCAATATCAATCAGCAAATGTCAAACTAGTTGTGGTATGGTGAAATAAGCTAAAATATACCGTTAGCATATCCGGTGAAAAAATGCAACTTCTTTGTAATCTACGTTCTTTGGTCTAGCCTTTCTCAAGATTATCTCGAACAAAGGCAAGAGACAATACTTATAAATGTGAAAAATCTTTCAACTATCCGCTATCAATTAATTATAGACTTTTTCTAATTAAAAGGCCAAAAAGTATGAACATTTACTAATTTTTCTAATTCAATATTGAAACAAAATAAATTTATTTTTTGATACTATGTGTATGTGCTTGTGTTTGCTGTGTTCAAAAAAAAAAATATAAAAAAATAAATAAAACACGTCAAGTTTCTTACCAGCTCAGCGCTCGAGAAGTTCTTATTTATTAAGCAGCCACAGCCACATACTTTTAGGCGCTCTAAAGGCATATACAGTAAACCTCGTGGGTTTATCTCTCGCTAGTAGATATTTGTTTATGTAAACGATATGCACTCCATGAAGATAATGAAAATATGTCATGTAGCTTGACAAACAATTTATACGCCTTTGTTTAAACTAAATTTGTGTTAAAACCAACGATTATGTGGGCATTAGGGAACGAAACTGAAATAAGGGTGCAAAAGATGGATAGCAAAAGAACCAGCACAAGCTAGCTATCTGTTAGGCAGTGAATTGAGCAAGCAGTGCTATACGAGTATCGTCACCAGCGCGGCAGTGTGTCACTCAGTCAACTGAGGCATTCATTGACTGATTAAAAGGCGTCGGAACTGAAGTGCACCCATATGGAAATTTTTTAAGTGCACACACATTGCCAGGCTATGGACCAGAAAAGGAACTTAGCTACTAACAAAAAGAAAATTTCAATAGGTTACTTCAAAAATAGCAACGAGCAAAGGCGCTTAGCAGAGCTATTGTAAAAAAAAAGTTTGTAAACATAGCCCTCTACTTGCTATGTCAACAAGCTGGCAGTAAATAGTAGAGGCTGCGAATTTGGTGGTAAAGTAATAGCCCAACTATAAAGCCTTTATCGTAGACGTCTGTTAGGTTTTGAAATTTTGATAAAAATTATGAGAATCTTAAATGTTTCGTATATATTTTGTTCTAATTCAAAGTAATGTAAGGGTATAAATTGACGCTCATATAGCAGGATTTTTGGGTAAAAGGGAAACCCTCAATGCGGACTCTAAAATCATCTTCGAGCTTGCAATTTTCTATCTCAACAATTAATTTATGTCTCCACATTTTTGCTAGAACATTCGGCTACTCATAAATATTAAAGTGAGTCACTTTGAGAGACAGCCAAATTAACTTAAACATATTTTTAGGCGCATTAGCCTTTCAGATGTTGCCCCCCATGTGAGTCAGTTGAGCGCATGTACTCGTAACGACTTAATTGCATGTAAATAACAACATTATTTGGCTGACCTCAAGTTTCAAAACCGCGTGTATCCCCCTAAAAGTAGGTGAAATTAACGCAGTTGATATCAAACTTAGTAAACGCTTTCATGCAGGCTGAAAATATGCAGGATTAACACAGTGCTATGAGCAAATAGGCTATGGAAAGGCAAATTTTTAATTATGTTGAGAGGCATAGATAAAAGGGCAATGTGTATAAGCGTGTTAGCGCCTAAATTTATGCATATTATAAGAATGGTATACCTTCGGTCATTATACCGTTCAGTGCCGGAAAAATATATTGACACAGTTACTTTTTTGTATTATTCTCCATGCTTTTCAAATGCCATGTAGATATGTATGTAAATCCAAATTTCAAACAATATACAAAATTCACAAAAACTCAGCAAATTAAAAAAAATTTCAACAAAATTCCAAACTTATTAATCAGACATTTGTAGAAAAATGTTGTAATATGAAATTTTGTAGCCATTTTCTCTATATAGCGAATGCTCTACATTTATTTGTATTTTTTTTTTGTATTGAAAAAAATGTGCAACACCGCCAACCAAAAAATTACCAAAATCAACGCGAATTTTTTATCTTTTGAAACCAGCGCTTTATGGTACTAGAACTAAAAGTTGCATGCTACATATTTTTTGAAAAACCCGAACTAAAAGCTTTAAAATTTTAAAATTTTTTTAAATTTTCTGAATTTTGTACAAAGTATAAAATTGACTCTTATATGTATGTTTTTGGTTTTGGAACGATCCATATTTTGAAAAAATATTAACGAAAAAATTTTATCAAGAAAAATATTTTGAATAATAATACAAAAAGTGCTTTTACCCAAACTCAAAGGGTATACCGTTTTATAGCCAAAACATTTGGAGCGTCAGAAAAAAACTTTATATCAAGGAAAAATTCTATCCACTTTAAACTTGCATTTTGAAGAACCATACAATAATTTAATGAGCTTTAAAACTGCATAGATAATTTTTTTATAATTCTGGTTAAATACTTTTAAATTTTTAGAAATTTTTTTAATTTTGCACAAAGTTTGAAACCTGAATTTAAAATGGGTTTGTTGCAAAATTAACTATATTTTTATCAAAAAAATTGTAATTACAATTAAATACAGAAAACTGCTCTTAAAAATATGTACTTCTTTCTTATAATTATAAGACTACCTTTTTCGCGACATCTAATTGTAATTAAAAAAAAGTTTGAAATTAGGATTTCTTGTTGTAAAAATGAACTGTATTAAAAAAAAAATTACAATTTAAATTAAATAAAGAAAACTGCTCCTAAGAGTATGTATTTGTTTCTAAACAGTTATAAGACCACTTTCTTTGCGGCATTTAATTCTAGTTAAAACTTTTGCATTTGCTTTCAAAATTAATACAATTACTTTTTCACGCGTTCTCAATCTAATTAACACCGCAGACTTCATCTAAAAGCATTCAATTCCCTTTGAAAGTAATAAAATTAAATTTTCGCAGGACTACACCTAAAAGTATGCAATCACTTCTAGCAGTGACAAAATTGCGTACATACTTTCCTGCACAGACGGCTCTTAAGTAAATAAACTCGCATATTTCATTATTCCTCACTCATTTTGAATTTTTAACATTTTTCTCGCCCTATGGTATGCAATGTTTTACATTTCCCATTTGCTTTCCTTTATAATTCCCGCCAACTCAGTGATAACAGTAAAGTCGCTTGAATCTAACTACATAGACATAAATTCGTAAGTAATGCTTCCTTCAAGCAACCATATGTCTTGCCACAGCACCTATAAATCTATTACTTTTACACATACACTCACACTCTCTTATGTGGCCATAAATTATGCAGTCATGTTGAATTCGCACAATTTGTGACATTAAATGGATGCGATTTGCGTGTTGCACCATCAGGTGTGAGCGCAAGCAAAATGGAATATTTCACGCATACTTGTATAGTACATCCGCCTGTAAGTATGCAACTACCCACTAAAAGCAAACAATTTAAAGATACTTAAGCCGTGCGACTGCTGTTGATTGTCTAACCTTCAATGTTAGTTTCAATGCTTAACGGTAACGCAAATACTTAACACCCAGTCATCACCCCGCCATCAGCAGCCTTCGGTGCGTGCTAACAGCTGGCAATGTGCCTAAAATTCGTCAAATTTCTCTATACTTCACAAAGATTTTCATTTCTTTTGCCACAAATAAATTTCGACAGTTGTCAAGAGAGCGTTCAGTGCGATTGTGTGTGTGTTTAATTGTGGCATTCGAGCGAGGCGAGTCAGCGTGTCGACCCAACAGACCAAGCGTCCACTATTGTTTGAGCGCGTCGGCTAGGTCATACGCACTTGAGCTCTAGTTGTTGTCGCCTTAAAGTATGTTAGCAGTCGGTTGGGCGCCTGGCTGCGTCTTTTTGTACACTTCTCTCCCTCTCTCTCTCTAAATTTTATTTTATTCCTTACTTTCTGCGCAGCCTTTAATTTTTATCTCAATAGAATGAAATTATTCCCGTGTGCGATTTATGAGCTTAAATTTCAAAAACGATACCGATGATGATGGAAATTATACACATACAAAAATTTAATTAGATAAGAAATAGTTAGGAAAACTTGATTAGTAAACTGCAAAAAATATTTTTGCGGAGAGTTGCCATTTATATTTTTGAAAAATTATTTTAATAAGATAACTTAAATACAACAATATGGGTGTAAAACAAAAAAAGGTTTAAAAAAGCTTAATTTCAAATATAAATTTGTAAGGTTGCAACCTGTTTGAAAATTCAAATACGATTAAATTTGTAAGTTGATTGAAAAATTAAATTAAATTAAATCACTCAGGTAATATTACAATAGTCGTGCCACAAGAAAAAGTTTTCAAAAAACTTATTTTCAAAAATATTTTTGGGGAGAGTTGCCACCTGCTGGAATAATTAAACTAATAAATAAACGTATTATTGCTATATGGGTGTCAAATGAAAAAGATTTAAGCAATCTTAATTTCAAATATATTTCTGAAGGGTTGCCACCTGTTTAAAAGGTTAACTACAAATAAATTAATGAATAAGTGAATTATTACAGTACTGGTATGAAATGAGAGAGGTCTTGGAAAACTTGTTTTTGAAAATATATTTATGGAGGGTTGCCACCTATTTGAAAAATTAAATTAATAAAATGTTGCAATATGGGTGTCAAAGCTTCAATCGAAATATATCTTTCAAACGATTCCAGCTGTTTAAAAAGTTAAATCACAAAAACAAATTATTCAGTAATTGAAACGAAATACAATACGGTGTAAAATTGAGATGAGGGACTGCGAATCGTTCACTGTTCTCAATGTGTCTTAGAAATTTTCAAGCACTCTTGAATTTTTCATGTGATTGAACTCTAATTAAACTTACACCATCGCTTTTCATTTGCTTTCATTTTGAAACAAATTGAACTCAAACAGTATTGACTTTTTATTATACTTCCGTAGTATAATTTCCCGGAAATCATTATCACCATCAAATCGATTCTACTTATGCTTCTGCCGCTTGAGCGATCTCAATTTCCATCATCTCATACCATGCTCGCACACTCCTCACACATCTGCCTTAACTATCCTCGCAGTTTGCCAAGAACCCTTGCCATGCTGTAATAAAACTTGTGCGAAACTTAATCAAACCTGTACGGATATAATTTGCCACAACAAACTTCATTTGAATACCAATACTATGGACATAAGTGAATCAGAAATCAGCGGCTACAGAAAAGTGAGTAGGAAGTGAAGTAAAAGTAATAAATAGCGAAGGCATAAAAAGAAACAGCAGCGAGAAGCCGTGCCAGGGTAGCGAAAAAAAAAATTTAAAAATCTTAAAAAAAAAAACTCTGGGAAAAACATGAGAGCGGCTGTCGTGCAGTATGCGAGAACTACAAAAAATTAATGATTATAATGAAAAAGTTATACAAAACGTGATTGCAAAGGCAACGAGCCTAAAAGTATGTAGTTCATTAAAACTTGCTCGATCTAAAGTGAAATGCAAACGACTAATGGGACATGGCTGGTGTAGTAATATAAGAATACTGAAAAGTTGAATACAAGAAAAGTAGAAATTAAAAAGTTTTCGCTGTTGCAATGCTGTAGATTTGTAGCTCGATAAGTGTAGAATGGAAGAGTATAAAACGCTAAAAAGTATGCTTTCGACTTTTTAAGCAAAAAATTGTGTTTAACTGCTACAAAACTGAGATTTTTAAAGGCAATAATAGTTGCTGTAGTTAAAAAAAAATTTTAACAAACTAAATCCACCTAATTTTTTTAAATTGTAATAAAATAGCTCTCTTTGCATACAATTTATTTGAACTTGAACTGGCTTAGAGCTTTTTAATGGCTGCGCGCTCAATCCGATTAAGTTCTATTATCTGAAAAAAAAAAAAAAAAACAAACGCAATATGTTGCACCTAAAAGTATGCTATCGTTACAGCAACCATACTTCAATGGGATTACACATATTGTGCTCGAAAAAGCACAAACTGTTAAGTGAATTTCAAAATATGTATGTAAAAAATAGAAAAAAATGGAAAAAATATAAATGTGCGCCTAAAAATATGGTCACGAATTTTTGAGGCGCCTATTGCTATGGCTAAATAAAATTACACAAATATTAAAATTGCGCTACAGTGGTATAGATATTAAAAAGAACTATAAAATATACAGTTTGACAGTTTTACTACAATGCGAAATAGCTTCGGAAAATAGCTGCTTAAAAAAGTTGAAAGTTTGCAAAGTATGTAATCATTTTAACAATAAACAAGCCTATACGCCTTAAAGTACGCAGAACATTTTAGAAAATGAAAATATCGTCGCTAAATTCCCTAAACATCTAATAGGACTACAGCGAAATTTCAGAAACACAAGAGTGTTTTTAAATATATTTTAGGGTTAAATAAAAGTAGAATGCGAACTAAATTATTGTTTTTAATTTTACCTCTGCATACTTCTGCGTATCAAAAGATTTAAAATTTAAAAGATTTAAACCTAAAAGTATGCATTGTAACGCAGGCTTTTACGCCAGTATTGCAGACATTTATCTGAAAATAAAACGGCTACATTTTTGTATGAAATAAGCGAGAAAAGTGTTGAGCACAACCGGAAAAACGTTAGAAAACTGCTAATATTTGAATCAAAAGCATATTTTTGCGTTAGTTTTGAGTTGGGAGTTGCAATTCTCGGTCATTGCTTTAAGAGAGGGAACCGCAGATCCACTTTAGAACTATTGTGAATATAGTTCCGATGTTTGGAAATTTTTAAATCCAGTTAGAAATTAAATAAATTTAAAAATAGTCAAAGAAGGAAATAGTTAAGTACACAAATTAGCTTCTTTCAACTATCAAATAGCAAATTTTTAGAAATGCACTTTTAAGTAGAATAAGCGTTTTAAAAGGGAATGGGAGACCTGCCAAAAAAAATTGTCATAGCGTAAAACGCCTAGAAGTATGCATCGTTTTCTGTTTCGAATATCACATTTAGTAGTAGTTAATAAAGCTTTTTAATAAGCCGTTTAAATACAGAGTGGGAAGGCTTGCCTAAATAATTATTGCAAAAAAATTGTATCGTACCAATGTGTAAAATGCTTAAAAGTATGCATCGTTTTTTTTCGAAATGCATCTCTTTTAAACAAACATTCATAAAAGCAGCACTCAAATTATTCCAGAACAATTTTGGCGCAATAGTTAGTAAAGCGCCTGAAATTATGCCTGGTTTTTTTCGAGAAACAATTTTAGTAATAAGCTTTCGAGAGAGCAGGACCCAACTTTTGCACATCAATTTTAGCCTTTTATTGTTTAAAATACTTCAAGGTATGCACAACTTTTTTTAAATATCACTTTCAGTAATAAACAGAGTTCGAATTATATGCCAGAAAACATAACCCTAACAATATATACAGTCATAGTTATAAGCAAAGTGTATACCAATTTATATATTTTTCTTAGAATGGCGCATACTTGTAGGCTTCGTTTTTTTGCATAAAAATCAAAATCCGCAAACTGGAAAAAACTGGAGTCAAATAATATTAACATTTAAAAAAAATCTCTTTAGACAAAGAAGGCTATTAGAAAACTTCAAAAATGTAATTTGATATACAACTAAAGGATCTTTTTCGCATTGTTTAATTTTCGAAAGTAGTTTTGAATGCCAAAATTTAAAATTTACTTTCTTTACTGTTTAAAAAAAATATATTTGATTAAGTAAAATTATCGAAGCGTACATGCAATGCTACTCAACTGAAAACTAATTTTAAAACCACACTGCAGAGATTACAAAATCCCGCAAGTGCAACAAAAATCCGCGTAATTGTTTGTTGTGTGTGTTTTTTTTTTTTTTTGACTAACCTGAGCTCGTAATACACAAAAGCTAATAGTACGGATCGCATGTGCTATTGTGCGACGAACAATACCGTTATGCAAACAATATGTATGGACAAAATAATCTCATATGCCTGGTATTTGAACAACCTTTAATACCGCGCAAGAAACAATGAACCAAGAGCCGAACAAAAAACTCATGTAACCTGTGGGCTGCCGAGCAAAATACGAATCCGTATTTAATTGATTTATCCAGCAACGGCAACTTGAATTGATGGCATTTTAAATATTGTATACCGTATAGTGCGTAATAAACGAAAAACAAAAAAAAAACAGAAACCAGCAAAAGTATATCACAACATGTGTGCTTCGGATTTGTAGAAATGTTGTACTATACTCTGGCAGTACGCCTTGGCATATGCAACAGTTTACGCACAAACCGCATAGTTGGCAACGCCTACAATTGAATGTTTTGATGATAGAGACGCCCAGACGCGCCAAAACAGCGGCCGACTAATGTGCGCACAATAAATACAACAACAAGAGTGAGTGGGAAAGGGGTAGTGTGTTAAGAGACCAACAAGTGGCCGTGTGCGTCAATCGACACCACTCCGGTTTCGTTCAATCCCATAGACCACGCAAAATTACTAAGCTTTGAGGTACCTGCAAATATTTGTGCTATGAGAATTTTGTATATTTTATACTGGTGCGATCAAAATGTCGCAATTAAGTCTCTAGGGATTAAATAAATTTTGCATTTGCATTTTATTAGCACAAAAAAAAGATAGTATATATATATGTGTCTCCAAACTTTAATAAGACCGCCGTCGGAAAAATAATTTTCAAAGTATAAAAAGGCTAAAAAATATATCGGAAAACAATGATTCGCTACAAAAACTAACAACTCAAAACATAACAGTAAATATATTTCGATATTGTATAATTTTCAGAGCTTGGTACTTCGGTTCTTTGTAAGGTACTTAACATATTTTGAAAAAATTAAACAAAAATAAAGTCCATATTATTTGCAAACTTAGAAACTCCTCTTTAAAAATTTAGTACTAAACTGTGCTTGCTGAATAATATCGTTCTAAATTTATCAGCAAAAAAAAGGTTTTAAAAACACTCAACTGTTTACTTTTTGCACTTCAAGCTTAATAAGATAGCACTAAAAAGTTTTTAAACAAAATTTATTGCAAAGTTAGTTGACCGTTTTAAAATGGGCGTTCGCACCGCATTGTTTGTACTAGAAATATTCTAGTAAAAAGCTAATACTACCTTTTTTTAATAAGAACTGGAGGAAAATATTAAAATCTATCTCTTTTTGAATTGAATTTTAACTAAATATATACTTAAAAAGTTTGTACTAAAAACATTGTACTAAAAATGTATTATATATTTTTTTTTAAATAGAAGCCAGAGTAGAATATTAAAAGTTGCTCTTTAAATAAACGTGCTAAGTTAAACAGATAGTACTAAAAATAATCTGTTGAAAATTTAGTACTAACGTTTCAAACCAAATTAGTTAAAAACATTCTGCTAGCGGGTTTTAAATGGGCGTACCCATCTAACGGTGTATACTAAAAATCTGGTAGTTTAAAATAAACATTTATATTTAATCAGCGTGTACTAAAAAAAGTGTACTAAAAATTTAGTACTATTTTTTTTTTTAAATAGAATCCATGGGCGAATATTAAAAACATTTTTGTTTACTAAATTATTTTAAAATAAACAAACATTTTTGTGAAAAAATTAGGGGTACGACATTTTTGCCAGTTTTCGCTATTATTCAAGCGTGATACTAAAATTTTTGATCTAAACTTTAGTACCAAAACAAAACTATGCTGAAAATTTTATAACTTCGAGAAAGCACTAAAAAAAATTAAGTTTTTTGCTAAATTTATTTAAGTATATTGCCTAGATATAAAGTAAAAAATTGTGAAGTGGACCACAATTTTTTGAAGATCTAGCTTTTTTGTGAAACTGATTTTTTCTGGTTTGCAACGATGACAAAAATACAGATTTGACGATTTTTTTACAATTCGAAGCATTCGGAAGTTAAATTTATCAACTTTTTCGAAATTGTTTCGTTTCTACTCATTTTTTAAACAATTAAAAGCTGTGATGTTTTCTTGCCATTTTCATATATTATTTCTATATAATTTTACCAAAAAAAACTGTATTGAAAATTTGATAACTTAGAGAAAGCGCTAAAAAAAAATTAAGTAGTTTGCTAAATTTATTTAAGTATATTGCCTAGATATAAAGTAAAAAATTGTGAAGTGGACCACAATTTTTTGAAGATCTAGCTTTTTTGTGAAACTGATTTTTTCTGGTTTGCAACGATGACAAAAATACAGATTTGACGATTTTTTCACAATTCGAAGCATTCGGAAGTTAAATTTATCAACTTTTTCGAAACTGTTTCGTTTCTACTAATTTTTTAAACAATTAAAAGCTGTGATGTTTTCTTGCCATTTTCATATATTATTTCTATATAATTTTTTTTTTAGGTTTTTAATATTTTAAAAAGTATTATTGACATCTCAATCGCTTTAAGAGCTCTTTTTTGCCCAGTATTGTAGTATATTCTATTAAAAATCATTGGCCAGAACAAATGGCGAAATACAAAGAGATGAAGGTTAATACTTAAAGTTTCATAGAAAAAATACTAGTACCAGAAAATTAAGCGGAGATTTAAGACAACACCCAAACTCAAAAGTAATATAAAAAAAATGGTTAACAGAAAAAATGTGTGATTTCTCCGTAACCGTAGAAGGAAACTTTATACGACAGTTCGAAGAAAAGCAAGAAACTTAAAGCCTTCCTGTAATTTCCACAAACACCGCTGGATAAACAAAAATAATTATCACTAAATGGTTTTCGTAACAAGCACTGCAAAGTCGGAAAATCTCTATGAAATGTTATTCGAATATAAGAGTGGCTGTAGAGTACAGACGGAGAAAGAGAATAAAAGAAAAGCGACAGCTCACTAAAGAAACTAGCTAAAAACCAGAAGAAGGAAGAGCGCCCGGCATACCTTCACTACACAGCGACTGGCAAAAGGCCTTAGGGCAGGATGCTTCACACTCTTAACTAAACTACTCTAATAAATGAAATTTAAATAGCACTCAAATCTCACCCTTCCTTTTGCGATTAAATATTTAAATCTTCATAACTATACAGCGGTTGGATTAAAAAAAAAAGCTGCTGTTCTCAACCAGTATTCGTGCTAATGGAAAGAGAAAGAAACGCGAGCGATTTTGTATTTATGTATGTATGTGAGCACATAAATTTCCATTTTGTATGCAAACTATTATTATGTAATCATTGAAGTAACTTTAGTTGTATGAATGTAGGTATCTGTGAATGACTAACAGTCAGGCGTTTGGGTTCCTTTCCATTGTCTGCTCATTAGAAGCGTGCAGATAAAACCGTTGAATAACATAAATGGCTAACTATTTACACACATATGTACATATTCACTTATGTATGTATGTATGTATGCGCGTGTAAATGTAGAGCTGCCTTCACTTGCATTTCTATAATTTATTTTATGCAATAGCTCATTAAATATTTATACTACATGGCTTTGTGTGCGTCGTACTAATCTGACATATTAAATGGGCATTTAGTTAAATGTGTACATTTTATTGTCGTTGACCTCGACCGACCGTTTGATTTCAATGAAACGTGCTCCCGCATGTCCGCACGCTTTCACACACAATGCCAATTGATAACAAAATGAGATGACTGAAGATGATTGAATGAAAAGTTACATGTGGGGGGGTCAGGTCATGATGATGGAAGTTGAAGAGAGATCAAAGCAAACAAGCTACAGCTATTTTTTAATAGACTTTGAAAAAGGGAAATTCTCAATTCGTATTGTATGTATATTTTGTTATATATGTATGTATGTACATAAATTTAAGTATAACTTCTGTGTATGTAAAACGTTAGATTTATTTTAGCGGTCCCATTTAAATTTCAATTCGGTACTTCGGGTTCACAATCTATGTAATATTGTAACAATGCCGAAATAGTGACAATGATAATGATAATGACCCTGATGATTTGATTCAAAAGGTTGGAAACTCTTCGAAAATGAGGAATGCTCTAATGTTTCGTACCTTGGGCCGCAGAATTTTTATATTCAACCCAAACAATCTTTAATAATGGTGCTAAGATAAATAAGTCGTATACAGCGATCTCTTTCTAAGCTTAGTAAAATTTGTAATACTTTGTCTTGAGGGTAATTTTTGTTTTTCTGCTAGATGGTTTGATGGGGGTAATTGAGATCGGTCTGATTTGAGAATAAGTAGTGCATACAATGAATTAGAGTGCGAAGGCTTCCGACAATCCGACATCTATGTTGGAAGTAAATATTTTCTTAGCTAAAAAGCTTCCTCTCAACTGGGGTTTCCCCATAAAAAAGGGATAGGAAATGTTTCACTGAATGGTTGCACATGAATTCCTTATCCCAGTTAAAATGTGGGGAATTACTTCAATTTTTTTGTTTCATAGTGTTGAGTATATTTTCAAATATTAAATTGGCATTTTTATAAAACGCGAACTTAAGTTATCGTGCTGCGTCTTAAAGTATGCGATGTTTTAGCTAAAATTTACTACGCATTTTAACGTTATATATTAGTATAAGTAGTAGCTCTTAACAAATATTGACAGCAAATTTCGCTATCAATATATCTTACGCTTCCTAACATCAAACAACAATAAATTTACGTCATAAGTGCCTAACAGTAGGTTATATGGTAAATAAAACAATCGATGGGTCAGCAATATATATGTACATACTATATAATGAAGTTGATAGAGAAATCAAATGGAAGAATCGAAATGTTGGCTGCCAGAAATTCGGTAGAAAAAATAGACAAAACAAATAGCAAATCTAACAAAACAAACATTAATTTCCAATACCATAAATTGTATTTGCGATATTTACAAGCAAAAAAAGAAAAAGAGATAAAATTAAGGGCAACCTAACAAGAAGTACAACAACTATGAAAATGTAATGAATGCAACAAACATAATTGATGACAATTGACACAAGTGACCAAAGTGTATTTGTTGAATTTACACTTGAACGCTTCGGTGGTGTAAAATTGCTTTCACATAATTATTTTTGGTTTTTTGTTTTTGTTAGTTTTTTTTTGGTTTTGCTTTCTTGAAGAGCAGAAAGCCGAAGCTCTGAAGGGTTTATGTTATTGTGTATTTGTAGTACACAAAAAAATTTTGTAAAGCGAAATCGTAGGCTGAATTTTTCCACGAAACATACAGTGCCGGAAAAAAGTATTGGCACAGTAACTTGTTTTTATATTATTTTCCATGGTTTCCATGCCAAGAAATTATCATTAATTTTTTTATCAAAATTTATATCATTTCTAAATTCACAAATATTCCGCAAATAAAAAAACAACAAAATTTTAAATTACAATTTTTAGAAAAATTTGGTTCGGAGGTTTTGTAGCCCATTCAATTCTAGTATATTTAATAAAGTGCAAGTTTCGCGTTGATTTTTGGTAATTTTTTGTTAGCTGACGGTGTTGGACATTTTCCTCCATATAGCGAGCGTGTAAAAATTCGAATTAAAATCTTTAAAATTTTGATGACATTTTACTAAATTTGCTGAATTTTCGTGAATTTTGAACAAAGCTTGAAATTTACGAAAAAAAGTTTAGCATTAAAACCAGTGTGAATACAATAAAATAAGTGACTGTGTCAATACTTTTTTCCAGCACTGTGTAAATTTACATTCCATCATTCAATTGCATTGCAAATTTGAGGACGAATTGTAAAATCCGTCGTCAATTTTTCAAAACAATTGGTTTGGGGTTTCACTAGCTGTTATTTGTTGCTGCATACTTTAGGGTGCTTGCACACAAATTTGATTTTTCACTATAATTCAAATACTGGGATTGTAAAGGTAAAAAATTGCAAAAATTACAAATATTTCCTTTTGCCTTACTTCCCAGAAGATTTTGGTGATTGAAGAACTTTAAAACAGTTTCTTTTTGAGCTTCTGTTTTCCGACACGGTGAAAAGGGATGACGGAAAATTGTTCTAATATATATAAATTTAAAACAATTTTTTGTCCCACCCAATCGATAAACGTTTCCAAAAAGTTCTCAATTTTCCACATTATTCCTATACAATCGTCTGAACCTAAACAAAATATACATATATAGCATACTCTACGGCGCATTTGAGTGCCTGATTCTAGGGGTATGTAATCACTTAGACCTTCCTTCAAAGCCAATAAAAATATCTCTGCATTTCTGTTTTGCTATCATTTTCTTCTTTTTTTTAAATTCAATATTAACTTCAAGCCCACTTAGAAAAATCATAAATCTCTTATAGCATCGAAAACAAAATATTCCGCCTACTCATTTGACTATGATAGCGTGCCGCTAAAAGTTAATGACCCATACACTTCAATACTATAAAAATAAAGTAAACAAAACAAAACAAAACAAACAAAAAATGTAGAATAACACAAAGCGATTGACGAGCCTACTTTTAGGCGGCTGCAGCTAAACTAAGCGTATGACTACTCAAGTACACTCATCTTAAGCTATTAATCTAATGAAGATAGAGCCTATAAATAGTACGTACCCATAAAAGTATGCGCTGAAAATAGTAGAAAGAGCAGAAGATCAAGAAGACAGACAATCTTAAAGATGGTAAAGGAAAATGTATTGTATACTTGACTATCGAAGCATAAGGCAAGCTAATCGAATTTATTGAGTTATTAGAGCGATATCAGCAAGTTGCAAAGTTTATGCGTATAGTAAAAGAAATTGAGGTGCTGCGAAAGCTCAACTCATCGACCGTGGAAGCCACCACAAAAGCGACGGGAGAGTAACGCGGGTACCCAGAGTAAAAAATAAGTTTGGAGATCCTTTTGAGGTATATATTTTTTTTCTTTTAATAAAATAAAGTTCAAACTGTGCAGCAAATGATTTAATTTGTTTTATTCTTTTTTGTCTATAATTCTCACCAAGTTTATGGAAACAATTGAATATATAAGTGTATTAGAATTCTTTTACCACCTCGAGACTAACTCTATTTTTATACACGCAGTTTGATTCACATTTAAACCTTTTAGAACTCAAATGACAATTTAATTAATTCTCGCGCCCAATATTGTGCCAGAATTCTCATTCGCTTGATTGCATAACTTCATTTTCAATCTAATCAAAATATGTGACTATATTGTGTATATTTGTAACAAACAAACCCCCCTATTTGCAAGTTATAATAGAAATTATTATTTTTCTTCTGCTTGCAGATTTTTACGAAGGATCTCAGTCATTCCACAATCCAACCAGCTTAATGTACTCTAAGAAAATCCCAATTTTATAACACATATCCATACATAATTTTACAATAATATGAAAATGTAAACCTACATTGCATGGTTCCAAGAGAAGCGAAGAAAAATCATCATAACTAAAATTAAATATAATCACAACCAAAATGCTAATCTAGTCTCAAGTGCCAAGCAGGAACTAGTTTCCTGTTTCACTACTTGAACAAACATTGTGCTATTTTAAGCACACACGCGCTACATTTATTATAGCACGCTGCTCACCTGCTTTTGTTTTAGACCAAGAAACCTAACTAAAACAGCGAATTGAAATTGTAAAAAAAAAAAAAAAAAAAATCAACAAACCCTATTGCGATTCGTAATCATCATTGGCTGAGCGTTAAAACGGCAGACATTCAAAATGACAAAAAAGTACGAATTCGATTGGATTATCCCCGTGCCGGAGGAGTTAACCACCGGCTGTGTGTTCGATCGATGGTTTGAGAATGAAAAGGAAACCAAAGAGAATGACTTCGAGAAGGACGCTTTATTCAAAGTGGACGAATATGGATTCTTTTTGTATTGGAAAAGCGATGGAAGGGTAAGTTGATGGCTTCAAGGAGAGCAAAATGTAATTATTTTTCATTACGGACAACAAAACCGTCGTGTAGTTCGAGGCATCAAAATAAAATAGCATACTTAGAAAATAAAAAACAATCGTTTTCATAGAAAAAAATTAAATTTAAGTAGCAAAATTTTCCGAAAACAAGTAATTTGAAAATGTAAAAAAAAAAATTCTTGCCACCTAAATTTGCACATTTTCAAAACAAACAAAAATCTAGAATCAAAATACAAGTTTCATAAAAGTTTCGGAAATCGCAATAGCCAAACATTTTTTATTCTTTTATAAAAATAACAACAAATTAAAAATATTAAAGAAAATTATGAATTAATAAATGTTTAACAATTTTTTTCCTAATTTTCACAAAATATTAAAATATTTTATAAACAACAAAACAAAAATAATTCTGATTGCTAAAAATAGATGTCTGAACGTAAAAAAAAGAAAATGCTATGAAATTTAAAAACTGATAATCAATCTTTTTTTCACAAAAGATTTTAATTATGAAAAAAGTATTTGAAAACATCCAAGAAAGTGTTGAAAATATTTTTATATAAAAAGAAATCAAAATCAACAATGAAAATAAAAACCCAAGTAAATGAATAAAGGAAAAAATGTAAATTATTTTTATATAAAGTATTTAAAATATTAGATATAAGAATGTTTTAATTGGCTAAAAATTCTGGTTGATTTTTTTTTTTTGCTAACGCATTTTCCGCACTATAGAACTATAAATATTTTTTTGCTACCTCATAATTAAACTTCTTTATATTAAATTTGAATGAATTGTATACCAGAATTTTTTTTTAAACAAACAAACTTCAAAATTTTCTAAAAACTCCAATAAAAAAATTTTAAAGTTTTAAAACGTCCTGAAAACTGTAATTTAGACATTTAAAATTTTCAGGAAAATTTATTGGATTTTCCACGTTTAGATAAACTTTAAAATTACTGTGAAAATTTCTTAATATTAAAATTGAACGAGCTTCAAAATTGAATACAGATGTTTATTTTTTAATTCTGACACAAACTTTAAAAATTTCTAAAAACTCTGATAAAAAATTTTAAAGTTTTAAAATGTTCTGAAAACTATACTTTAGAAATGTAAAATTTTCAGGAAAATTTATTGGATTTTCCACGTTTAGACAAACTTTAAAATTACTTTGAACATTTCTGGAGTTTTTCCACGTTTAGTACAAATTTTAAAATTTCTTAAGTTTTGGACGAAGTTCGAACAAATTTTTATAAAACATGTATTACTTTAAAATATATAAAACAAATTGTTCTACGCATTGGCCATTGTTATATTGCAAAACTGGTTAGGGAGTGAATATATTTCGTATAAAAAAACTATATGCAATAAATTATAATTTTAATACAATAATTTAAATATTTTTTTGCCACTAAAATAATTTGAAAAAATTCTTAGAGTTTTCAAAGAGCTACGAAATATGGAATAAAAATGAAAATTTAATGAAAAAATTAAAAAAAAAATACATCTTCCCGTAGTTAAATTAATGAGGCAAAAATTAAAAAAAAGTTTGCACTATTCTTAAAGAAATAGTGGAAGAGACCAATTTAAATGAAAAATGAGTTTAATTCCATATGAAATTTGACAGAAAATAAAAAATATTTTTTATTTAAATTGCCGGCGAAATCGGCTGTAAGTTTTTGTTTGAAAAAATTTTATACGCACAATATTTTTATGCAAATAACTAATAAACTGTTTGCCCACATTTTCTTTCTTTCTCTTTTTAATTATAAAAATATTATTTGCGCCTGCTGTTCAGGAAGGAGACGTCATCGAATTGTGCCAAGTAAGCGATATAAGAGCGGGCGGTGTACCAAAGGTGAGTGAAGAGATCAAATGAAAAAAAAAATTCTTGATACAAATTAGCTTAAAAGGGAAAAAATTACAAATAAAAGTTAATCAAATTAGGCTAATACAACAAATTTTAAATATATTCATTGACCCAAGTTGAATTGACAGCACCCATCTCAATTCAATTTAGTTTATATTGCCACTAATTTTCGCTCAGCTCCACACTCTGCCTACTACTCTACTAAGTTATTTGCTACTTTAGCTCCCGTTCAGACCAACAATCCAAACCCAAACCAACACACGCACCACCTCCGCCGCCACCTACTTCGTTATTCAACTAAACCGAACAGTCACACGAATATAACAATACCACAATTGACGCGCTGTAACCGCAAAAGCCACAGCAGCCACAGAGCTTCAACGCACGCACCTTTCACTAAGCGAATTCATCTTCTTTGTACTTCACACGCCGTTAATTTCCAGCATACAAGTTAGTCCCACTCTTCCACCTCCCTCACGCCCACTCTCTCTCTCTCGGTCCCTGTGTGCTTCGTTTACGTTGCCGTGCTAATATTGCTGTACTGTTCGTTTTGCCACCCGAAGCTACCTTAAAAATTGCACTTCCTTTGCAGACATTAATTTGCACGTGCATACATATTGGGCTACTATTGAAGTGAGATGCCACTGCGTATACGTAACATGTGAATTGTAAGCCATTGCATTGTGTGTGTATATGTGTGTGTGTGTGTGTATGTGTGTTCGTGTGTATTGGTAGGCAACGTATACGCTTTGTGACACATAGTAAGGTCAACTGTGGCATTTCATTGGATTAAAGGAATCTACCTACATGTAAGCGTGCATGAGCATACAAAGGTATATGTGTGTGTGTGTGTGTGTGTGTGTGGGTGTTCATGTATTGCTGCCAGTGTCAAGCAACCACAATCATAATTCATTTTTGTGATTGTTATGCGAGCACTATGCTGTTTTTGCTAGTGTAGTGGGATTCATTGTTGTTGTTGTTGTTGCTATAACAGCGATTTGTTGCTACTTTAATTGCAAGGAGTTGTTGCATTGTTCAAATAGGAGTTGGAAAGGCAATCTGTAGCTCAGTTTGAGTTCAAGAAATAAAAAGGAAAATATGAAAACCAGCATATGAAATATATTCGAAAAAGTAAAATACAGCAAAATAAAAAAAACATGAATTTAAGCAGCCTTGGAATTGACATCGAAGAAATTAACATTTAAAAAATTTTAGTTTTTGAATAAATATGAAAAAATTGCAAATATTTCGACAAATTTGAAAAGGCAAATATGGAAAAAATCTATTATTTCGGAAATTAATATATTTAACTGAATTAAAATTGTAACATTTTTCGAAACTCTGCATTACAAATACAAATGTTAGCAATTGAAGAATTTAAATATATTAGTAAGAATTTCTTAATATTGGAAAACTATACTCGCAAATAATAGATAAATTTTTCGAATTCAAATAAATGCGTACAAAATTCTAAATATTGGCAAACTTAATACTGCAAATAAGAAAATTATTGAAATTGAAATTATTATTCGAAAAAAAATGGAAAAGCTTTGGAAATAAGTTTAAAAAATTTAAGAAAGGTCTGAAACCGAAAGCAAATAAACATAATTTTTCCATATAATATTTGAGTTTGTGGGTATTCGAATAATGGGTTAAAACTTAAGTATTCGAGTAAATGAGCAGAAAAAAATTGAATGGTGAAATGAAAAAAAATGAATGAACACAGCATCTATTTGGAGGCCAACAAATCATTTTCGTCATATGAAAAAAAAGATCTAAATACTGTGGATATTGAAGTGGAAAACAGAAAATTCAAAACAAAAAATTCATTAACTCGAAATTCAAATATTCGAATGAATGGTCAAATAATTAAACAATTTCGACAGTCTGAAATCGAAGACGTTTAAGGGATAACAATTCATAAAATTCAAGTGTTCGAATGAGTGACAAAAAAAATTTCAAAATCTAAGAAACTCCGCAGTTGGAAAGAAACCCTGCAAAAATTAGATTTTCGAAATTGAAATGTTAAATAATTTGGACAAATACAAAACAAATATTTTACGTATTTTAAAAAAGTTTATATTGCAAACTAAAAAATTTTAAAAATGCAGGAAATTTAATTATTCGTGGAATAAAAAATTTCACTTTTCGAAATGAAAGTTTTTACATAAATTAGACAAAAATTTTAAAAATTGTTAGAAACTTGGTATTGAAAACTAGAAAAATATTAGAAATTTAGGAAATCGAATGATATAATAAATCACGTATATTGGAAAATCCGAAATCAAAGAAGTAAAAATAATTTAAATTAGACAAAAATTTTAAAAAAATTAAGGAAACTTGGTATTGAAAACTAGAAAAATATTAGAAACTTAGGAAATCGAATGATATAATAAACCACGTATATTGGAAAATCGGAAATCAAAGAAGTAAAAATAATTTTAAAAAAAATAGAATACTAGGTTATGCGAAAAGTACAAAATTTCTAGTGTTTATTAATTTTTAATTTAATTTTAATTATTTATTTAATTTTTTTAAATATTTGCATCGTATTTCATATCTCGATTATTTGTGGACACAAATTTTTAAAGATTCATCAAAAACATTGAAGAGTTAAAAAAAATCTAAATACATGACTGAAGTTTTTTTTTTGCACATTCACGTGCTAAGGGCGCGCAGTTTGGTCTAGTATAATTGAAAACTAAATCGAAGCGGAATCATTGACCGCACACCTCACCAGACACACGTGTGTTCAAAAATATGCTTACGAAATATATTCAATAGATTCAGTATATTCATAATTTAAAACACACACACATATACATACATATTTGTTGTACGATTCACTCAAATTCGATATAAACAAATTCGAACATAGTTTTCATAGAACTACGCCACAATTGTTTGTTTATTCGTTGTATAAATTAGTAAATTAAATTTAAATACGCGCAAAAAGCAGAATTGTAAACAAATAAAAACAATGTAGTGTTGATGTATCAATAGAAAGCTGAAATATGCCAAAAATTGGCAATTATGGTGAAGGATTGATAATGTGGTTAATGAGGTAAATTTTAATTCGAGCGAAAAATTCAACAATGGAATTTTTTAAATTTATAAATATATGCACAGGCACATTTAGAAAATATTGAAATGTCAGTTTGGGGTATTTGGATAAAGGTCCGTGCACTCCACAAACTGAATACTGAAAAGGGGTGAAATGGATGAAAAATTTAGGTCACTTAAATCAATAAAAAGTAAACCCATAACAGTAAACGAATTTTGCAAATGCTGAAATTCGAAACCAAAGGAAATAAAACTTTGGAAATTTAGCTATTCAAATACATAAACAAGTTAAAAAAATTTAAGAAACCATAATAAAAAACAAATTAAAAAAATTCTTATTTTATTTTCCGAAATTTTAATTTTAAATTTGGTTTTATGAAATATTCGAATAAATGGGTCAAAAAATTTAACAATTCGCTGAAAATAAAGTTTTTATTTATTATTTTATAGCAAAAATTAAATATTTTTTTCTTAAATCTGAAACCAAACAAATAGGATTTTTGAAACTAAAATATACGAGAAAAACCCCAATTTCAATATATATGAGAAAATACCAAAAAACAAGGTCTTCGAAGAACAAAAAATAGAAAAGAGGAAATACAAAAATGGATTTCTTGGAATAATTGCGAAAAAAATATCGAAATTTTTATTAATTGGATTTAAAACGTGCTAGAATAATTGAGTAAAACAATAAAAAAAATTCACGAAAATTTAAGTAATCAATTAAAGGATTAAACATTTTGGAAAGTGAAAACAGTGAAAATAGAAAATAGGCAAATTTAGGTAATTAAAGCCTTCGGACAAAAAAATATTTAGGTCAAGATTTTTTTTAAATTTAAATTTAATTTAATGTTTGGAATAAATGAATACAAAATTTAACAATTTCTTGCAAATTAAAATTGCCAATCAAAGAAATAGAAATTCAATATTTTGGAATACCTGAAATTTAAGAGGGGGAAAAAATTAAAAATTCAAATTATTAAAGTACTCGAACGCAAAGCCAAAATTTGTAATTGAAATTTAAATTGAAAAATTTACTGTATACTTATTCGAACAAATAAAAATAATTATGAAGCATTTTATATGTAAATGAACATAAAAAAAGTTCAAAAACAAGAATTTAAAAAAAATCAAAAAAAAGAGAAAAAAATTATATTAAAAAAAAATATTTTCGAAATTAATGTTTAACAAAAATTACTATTTAAAGGAAAAAAAATGGAAACGATGACCAAAAAATAATTTAAAAATTTTCATACAATATTTCAACAAAAAATATTTTGAAGAGAGTAAAACAAAAAAGGCAAATACAAATTTTTGGACTTGATTCATTCGAATAATTCAGCAAAATATTTGCTAGCGCGTTTTAAATTGCAACAAATCCGAAAAATGTTTCAAGAAAAAAAAAAAAAATTTGAAACGAAGCTTTTCAAAACATATGTTTCGACAAATTAACTCTTAAATTTGAAATGACAGTTGTTAGATACAAAGTAGGTATTTCCGGTTCTTCCGACAAGATAGGATGATTACGTCTTTCGGAATGAATTTCCGTTACTGCAAACAACCCGGTTTCGGAGTTGTGCCATGCGGTCTTGGTGCTTGTTTGTTTCCTGAACATCCTAGAAATAAGCTTTCTTCGCAATTTAAATGCAATAATCTGTCCTCTAAAATATTTACAAATTTATAATGCTATCCAACATAACATAGACTTAAAATTAAATGATAAACAATTAAATTTACAACCACAAAACAAAAACCTCTCGTGAAATACATCTAATCAAACAGCAACTTTTTTATAATTTTCAAAGCACATTTTATTATTATTTATTTTTGTTTCCTTTTGTGCCACATTCTTTATATCAATTTCATTCAGTAAAGTCCTGTTGAATTTCAAAACCTAAAAAAAGCAACCTTTGGATATAAAAGAAATACAAATGAAATAAAAGGCAAACAAAAGGGCACGACTCGGCAGTCATGGCCTAGTTAACATTTTTTAATATGATTTTGATGCAGTCAGACCCAAAAGCACAAAACAAACTACGCATATCAAGCGAACAAATAATGCATTAAAATTGCATTTCAGATCATTTGACTTGCAAAAGGCTGTAACCAAGAATGCTGATGAAAAGTTGAAGAATGATGACGAAGAGATAGAGAGGCAGCGAGTGGAAAATGTTGAGTTGCCATGAGCAGTCGCTAGCTAACTAAAAACAAGAAAGAGTTGAATAAATAATGAACGGATGTAAGTATGTATGTGTGCGTATTGTGGTTGGCAGACCCAGTGACGAATTGTGGATTAACGAATTTACAGCATGACGAATTGACAGCATGACAAATTGATTAAAGCGCTAACTGACAGTCACAACAGGTAAACGAATGGCTTTCGTGCAGTGAGGCAGTGAATGCGAAAGAAAGTGAACAAAAGTACAGCAAGGGTGGCTAACTAAAGAACTTAGCGACCGAGTGACTGACTGACTACGACCATAACTGCTTGCTTGACTACTTGTCAGATTTTAATGTTGATTTTGTGGCATTGCGTGGAGTGTTAGCCGCCGCCGCCGCGTACGACGAATGCGCGAAAGCACAGGTGCTGATGGGTGAACATACGAAATGATGGTCTGTGTATTGATGAGTGGCATGTGAAGGAAAGGAAGTGAGTATGAGGAAGTCGCATAAGCAGATAGCATACGTTCAACGTTTCAAAATGCAAATGAGTAAAGTAAATTGCAGGTAGTGCGCTGAAAGAATGGCAGAGCATACCAGTAGAATATTTATTTTTGTTTTTGTGTTTTTTTTTTTTTTGGTATGGCAGCAAAAGCAGCATATTCCATGCAAACGTAATGAGCGTGAAAATATTTGTGCATTAATCATTAGGGGGGGGCGAAACACAACGAAGCGCAGCCAAATGCAATATCTGCATTGCGAATGCAATGCAAAGTATACAAAGAGGTAGAAGAAGAAAAGAGTGAAAAAATGGCAGCAAAAGGGAAATAAATGTGGCGGAATAAAGTCAACATTGGCAAAAGTGTAGAAAAAGAAAAATGCATGTAGTAAAGTCCGTCCTTCGGTGCGTATTTGTTTGCGTGCCTTTGTATATGTGTGTGGCATTTCAATTGTGCACCATGCACACACACACACACACACACCTTTACACGCAACGAGCGCAAAGTGAGACATTTTCCGCCACATTGAGAAAAAAAAACAGTTGAAGTGTAGCGCAATTCGCTTTGACAACAGTTGGAAAAGCGGTAAAAGAAAAGATAACGCGAAGAGGGGAAATTTATGTAAGCAAACGGCAAGGGGCTGAACGAGATCTAAGCTGGTGAATAGTCAATGCTTTGTAATTGCAAAAAAGTGGCAAAATGTTACAAGGTGACTTTGAAATGAAAACTTGAAAAAGAAATAGACGAAATGGAAAGGAAAAGAAATAATTATACCCGCATATATGTATCTACATACTTGCATATATAGCTAAATATATATGTATATCAATATGTATAAATAAAAAAAAATTTTAGCATATCAAGGACTGCGTATAAAAGAAATACTTTTGTTTTAGACTAAAAATTATGCAACTCAACGGCTTAGTTAAATGTACTGGGCGCCCAACTAGTACTTCATTTAAGTCGTTTTAATTATTTTTTACTTGATTGCTTAATTGAATTTTCTAAAAAACTTTGATTTCTTTCCTATGGGAATATTTTCAAATCCCGGCTTTTTTACACTCAAAATTAAATATTCTACATTTAGTACAACTATTTAAATGCGTTTTCGGAACTATTGCTGGATTTTAATTTTTTAATAACTCAATACATACATATATGATTCGGTAAATTAATTTTTTATGCCGTTAAATTTTTTTTGTTTTGGTTGGAAATGTTATCATAAAGTGAGCCAAATTTCAAATATGCCTTTTCCACATCCAAATAGAATTTACGATATTTAATTAAAAAAAAAGATTTTTCTAAATCTTATTTTTATGTCGAAAAATATAATTTATCGAATTATATAGAGTTTAATGCCGCCTTTTTAAATTTTTTTAATGTTTCACTTACTTCCTTATATAGCTTTTTTTAAAATAATTTCAGTGTAGGCTTTATATGTGGCAACCCCGGTCAATTTCAAAAACCCACTCTTTATCCCCAAATGTAATTTAATATTTTTACCTGGCAACCCTGGCGTTCAGAAGCAATAAACTTATTTTCAAATACTGTTCTTATACCCCAAACAAATTGTATTTCCTCTATTTGAGAGCTTAATTTAATAAAAAAAATTTTACTCTCTCTTTTATAAATTTTTAAAAATTCTTTTTTTATATTATTTCAGTTTTTTCCTTTGCAGCCCCATCTGTCCGAAATGGTTTACTTTCAATTTTTTTCTCTTAAGCGCAGTATTTCAAATTAATTATTTTTGGGTTTCGTACTAAAATTTCACAAGGCAACTTCAAAATTTAAGTTTGTAAATTGTAGAATATTTTTTAACCAAAAAATTACTTTATTATTTATATTATCGGAGTGATATATGTATGTTAACTCCACATGTCACAAACTAATTTGATTACGTAAAGAAAATTATTTTTTTTAAATTCGAATTTCACATGATAACCCTGATTCAAATTCAAGTCTATTGTTTCAAGCAGGGTTAGTTGCTTTCAAATATGCAATCAGTCAGATGACTCCTTTCAGAGATTTCAGTGGTCAGGAGTTGAAAAATGAAAAGGCTTGAAATGATCTAACAAATAGAAATCATTAAGAAAGAAATCATTAAGAAGATAATTTTTCAACACCCGAGATCGATAGTTTCGTATTTTCATAACCTTGTTGAGAATTTTTTTAATACCATTCACCAAAAATAACTTTCGCCTTGCCAAAATCCTTACCCAGCCAACTTATTTGCATCTTTACTTTGGCTGGTGCGGTACTCTGCAAACATGCATTTGCACTTAATTGCAAGTTTTCTTTAGTCACCTTTGTCACATCTGTCACATCGTTGTCACTTCATGCTGCTGTTGTCATGTATGACAATTAAAACAAAAACGCATACACATCTCTGTGCATTTCTGGCTGTCACACACTCGGCAAAAAAAAAACAAGAGCAACCAGGGTGACAGCAAATAAACAAGTTGTGCATTTTACATTTACCTCACCTCTATCGATAAATGCGGAAATTAAGAGAAATAAAAAATAAAATGACGCATAAGTTTAGGAAAAAAAATTAATAATAAAAAAATATGGCTGGCATAGCATGGAAAGAAGAGTGTGAGGAAAAGAAAAGCGACATGAAGTTTGCGAAAACAAGTAAGACAGCTGCTAAGCAGCAAAGAAAGATTTAAATTAAAATGTTGACTAACAGCAAAACTACAATAAGAAAGATGACAACAATAGTGATGAGCATGAAAAATAATAAATATACTACAAAAAATATAGTATTCTGTTTGTAAGCAATCAGATTGAGACACGTATTGCGCCACAGGGCGTATACGTAACGTAGAACTATTCTATGTATGGTAGAGTATTGTAAAACAGAGCCTGTGGGCGATGGCATATGAGTGACATATTACGACAAATGCTCACATACATAATATACAGTGTATATGTTTGTACACACACACACAGTCAAACATCTGTATTACATGTGCTTTTGTGGTTATCTCTACCTAGCATACCAAGGCTATGTGTTGTAAATTTGTTTGAATGGTAGAGGTGCTTTTTCGCCTTACTATTCTAATAAAAACGACTGCGTTTTTGTCGGTGTCGGCTTTTCCTTATACTGATGAGCTGGAAATTAAAAATGTATTGAAACAAAGGTCATTGCCTGCTCTATGCAGAAAGGTTGTCCTGAAACTTCCATGGAAAACACGCAGTGCTACTTCAATTAATTAGATCGCTTGTGTGAAAAATTTGCGCTTTCCGATTCTTGGTAATTCATGCAGTGTGAAATGAAATGGAAAAAAAATGTTCAGACACAAAAACTAGCTAGGGAAAAATAAGCGCAATTAATACATGAAATGAATAATTAAATATTTGGCGCTAACATAAATATAATATATGTATAAATTTTGTGGCTGAATTGTCGCTTATTGCCAGAGGAAGGTTTTTGAGTGCCTTGTGTGAGTTAATGCTGGTCTCGGAACTGCGGTCTAACTGTAAGCACTGGAATACCCGAGTTCGTTCTAGTTACCAGCAAGTACAAGATGCCTGCTATTATCCTGCTTTCGGTTGGTGGCACTTAGTTCATAGTTTCTGCTAGGTTTAAGTATCAGAGTTTAATACTGGATAGGAAACTTTCGTGGAAACTGAATATTGAGAAAATATCGAAGAAGGTACTGGTTGATTTGTACTGTTGTTGGATGGTAATCGGCAAACAATGGGGTCTCTCGCCTAGTGCTACTAAATAGTTGTGTACGGGATCTTGTCTGGTGTGGTGCCCTGGATAAGACTGCGGGAGTTGGTAGAGTTAGAGATGGAGTTTTCGGCCAGGAACTCTGTCATCGAGGAATCGGCCGATTGGCTGCTTACTAGTTCGATCTCTGTACAGGAAATAAATATCTACTCTGATAGTCAAAGGTTAAAGGCAGTTAAAGCTCTAGACTCCATAACGATGCAATCGAAAGTGGTTAGGGATTACCAGGCTTCTCTTTTGAGGCCTTCGGAATATTTTTTCGACAAAATAATGGGTCACAGCGAGGGAATTATGAAGCGGTTGAGTTAGCCGGGCAGTAATAAAAATAGTTGAAAATGGTTTACAATTTTTAGAATACGGGGAATGGCAGAGTAAAATTGAATGTCGATTGGGTTTTCGAAAATGAAATAAATTTAGAGAATTGACACATTACAATTACTTTTTACAATGGAATTTTCACTAAAAACTTACTATAAAAATGCGAAATGGCTGACTCGAATAGTGGTACAATTGTAATTACAATTGAAGAGAATAACTATTTTCACTTCTATTTATTTATAAATTTTGTGATTCACTTTTTCTTTCATAAATAAATTAGTTTATTTTCTTCATTTTTATATTCGGCCTATTTTATTTTCTTCCCCTCTTTCATCTATTCATATTGCGTTCTGCTCTCAAAAAGAGTGGCGTAAGAGAATTCGTTTTTATTATATCTTCTTATTTTTTATTTAGTTTTCATTTAGCTTTCCATGTGTTTTTATTTTATACTTGAAATATTTTTTTATTACGTTTCACTATTATTACTATTTTCACTGGTATATATTAAATTATTATACTCACTTTTATTTATTTATTTTGCTATTAACTATTTCTTTCATAAATAAAAAAAAAGCGCATGCTTTTTGTTTCTGAATTTTTTTTTAATTTTTGTGAATTTATTTTTGTCTTAATTCTCTTTTACTTTTTTCCCATGTATTACGCTAAATTTCTCTCCATGTTCGACATATTTAATTTTTCTTATTAATTTACATATTTTATGCCAATAAACTTGCTGTTAATTAGTTCCTTTGTCATAAGCCAGACTTTCCAAAATGAATTTGTTTTCAAATTCAGTTTTATTTTCCTTATTTTATATCTTTTCATACATATCTTAATTTTACTTGCCCTCGATCAACGTTAGTACTGTGATATTTCAATAGGTTTTGTATATTTTTTCGTATTCTCTTATTAGTTTATTAAATTTTATATTTTTATTCCTTATGCTTTTCATTTTTGAGATGTACGTTTGCTTGTTTTTTCTGTTATTTTTTTTCAACTGGGTAGAAAGAAATGGCTTTCGGATAAATTACAGTGCAAATGGCATAGTGCCGAAATTTTATAAAACTATCATTTTTCTTTGATTTATTTTCCTCACAGCTCTATTTAATTTTTTTCCTTTGATTTTCTTTATAACTTATACTTTATGTTCTAAGCAGATACATTTCTCTTCTTTAATTTTCTTCTTCTTACTTTCCAATAAAATATTTCCACTATATTTGCCACTGAAATTTCATTACTTACATATTTTTGTTATGTTCTGCAGCTGCACTTAATTACCGTTGCAAAAGTACCCACTTTTACTACTTTCCGTTTTTTTTTTCCCCCTACTTTTCAATTAATTACCAACTGCATTCAGCTACCTGTCCAATAAACCATTTCATCCATTGAACAAATTAAATAGTTGCATATTCCCAATAGACTCTTCATATACAACCAATTAAAACTATCAAACATGTCAGTGTCAACTTTGACCTTCGCCAAAATAAAATGATAAGCAAGGCGTGTGAGGGAGGGAGAGAGAGAGAGAGGCAAGGAGAGATACAGAGAGTTGGAGCAAACGAGCGTAGAAAAGCGTAGTTGCCTAAAAATTGGTTTACAATTTATTTGAACTTGTGTGCTTGGCAAATCGGAATGGATGCAATGGCTTACATAGATATAAAAATGTTCATGCTTTTGAGTGTTTGAGTAGTTCTCATTGTACGTGCATTCGTTTGTCGATCCGTATTGTCACCTCAATGCCAATTAATTAGATTTACCCAATGGAATGAAATTTTCAATTGCAATTTACAAACTAATACAATTTTTAAATATGTATTACATATGTACATACGTCTGAGTTTCAAATGGCTTGCAGCGAGATAAGTACACTATTCTCCACACATTTACTTAGTATGCACATATATAGTACTAATTACGGTGCTTATCATAACTATATGACAGGGACTTTCACACAAATTTCGAGCCTTTATTTATCATGTACACATTTTTTATTAGTTTTTCATACAAACACCATTCATTCTACAACCAAATCGAAATAATATAGAACTAATTACAGTGCTTATCATAACTATATGACAGGGACTTTTTCACAAATTTCCAGCCTTTATTTATGATGTACACATTTTTTATTAATTTTCCCTACAAACACCGTTCATTCTACAACCATATCGAAATAATAAAGTACTAATTACAGTGCTTATCATAGCTATATAACAGGCACTTTTTCACAAATTTCGAGCCTTTATTTATCATGTACACATTTTTTATTAATTTTTCATACAGACACCGTTTATTCTACAACCAAATCGAAATAATATAGAACTAATTACAGTGCTTATCATAGCTATATGACAGGGACTTTCACACAAATTTCGAGCTTTTATTTATCATGTACACATTTTTTATTAATTTTTCCTACAAACACCGTTCATTCTACATACAACCAAATCCAAATAAATTCAATCTGCAAACTTTAAACAAATTTCAATCAAATTCAAAACATCATAATAAAATTTTCTTACTTTTTAATCAGAACTTTTTCAAAGTTTCATAACCCAATCAATTTTAGTACAATAAAGTGCAAGTTTAAATTGGCGCAAAACTTGCGTTGATTTTTGAGAATTTTTTCCTCCGTATTTCGAATTTTCTTTTATATGGAAGAAAATGGCAACCATCGGCAGCAAAGACAATTATCAAAAATCAATGGAGAATTTTAGAAAAATTAGAACTCATGCCTTATTATACTAAAATTCAATGAACTGCAAAACTGTATACTGTAAAATTTTCTGAAAATTCGGATTAAACAAATTTATATATTTTTTCCATTTGTTGAATTTTATTAAAATTTTTTTTTTTTTTTAAATTTGCACAACTTTTGCAAATTGCATTAATATGATTTTTCTAACAGAATGTAAGTAAGTAAGTAACAAATAGATGGTCGAATCTAATCAAATGGTACTTGTCGAATAGTTTGATAAACATGCGCTCCCTATTTCGATACTACTGTGTGGCATTTTTATGGCGTCGTTTTGACCCTTAAAAACAACGTAATTTTATTTCTTAAAATTTTTAGAGAAATATGTATTGTTCGAATCAAAATTTTCATTAAAAAAAAAAACATTTGTGCTTTCCACATAAAAATGCACTTTATTACACTAAAATATTGAATATTTAAAAATGTTCTAAAAATTTTGAAAAAAAATAACTTATTAGAAGTAAATTAATTTTCTAAACTTGTCAAAAAGTCCTTGCCTTATAGTTATGACAAGCACAATACTTGCCTAGTGTTGTGTGTATTAAAATTTGAACAATTAGCAATTTCCATTAACGCAGACAACTCAATTATTTGGCTGTTGTGTAGTTATGACCGAGTGATGTGTAGTCCACTGGGTCAGTAGAACGCAGAGTGTATGAGTGTGCTGTCAAAAAATAATTGACTTGCCTCCTCATTCCACTCGACTTTCCAGGAGCTACCCTCTACTACAAACTTCCTGACACTGCCCTGTTTTTGTTTTTTTTACTTCGCATCTCACGTTCTCACTTCTCCCTTTTCCGTGCGTGCGCGCTGCTAGCTAATAAATGTACCGCTACTTATTCCCTCTTTCACCTTGCTGATTGCTGTCATTTTCTACCACGCTGTTTCATTAACGGCAATATCTGTCATTCAAGGTCACCTCAGTATGTGTGGGCATGTGTGTGTTTGGCGTGCCATGTAATTTGTGTCAATGTTAAAACGGAAATTGCAAATTTAAAATTTAATTTCCACTTTTCACAGTTGTTTTTTGTGTTGTTTTTGATAATACATGCACTTATATTAACTGACAGCTGCGCGCACTTTGCCAAATGTCAGTCAAGTAATGAGTGATTTTTGAGTGAATTAAAGTGAGAGAGAATTCCAGCGGAAGCGGAAAGTGTTAATTATTGAAACTGTCAGGTGCCAAGAGATTTTATATTAAATTGAATATTTTGTAATTCTGGCTGGATTTTTTTTTCGTCTTGAATTGGTGGTAGTTATTTTTGAAGGCCTCGTGGTAGAAATAGGGCTGTACAGCAGGGAACTACGTGGCTACTGGAAATAAATCAAGCCCTAATGGCAAAAAAATTTAAGCGAAGTTTCTTTTTTTAATTTTTTTTTTTCGATGCAGGAATGTTCCTAGAGAATAGATAGATTTTATAGGACGAGTTTCGGGCATTATTTTTTTTTGTTACTTACAAATTTTTTGTTTGTTAACTTTTATAAAAATACAGTTAATTCTACGATAAAAATTAAATCTTTAAACTATGTGCAAATTTGAAAAAAATTCAACAAATTTTTAATAAAATTAAAAATGCTTTAATTAGAATTTTTAGAAAATTATAAGGTATGCAGTTTTATAGCCAATTCAATTTTAGTACAATAAAGTGCAAGTTTCTATGTATTTGCTAAAAATTTCCATTGGTATTTAAAAAGTGTTTTTTGTTATTTTCTTCCATGTAAAAAAAAATTCGTGCATTCGGTATATGAAGAAAATGTTAGCAAAAAAATTATCAAAAATCAACGCAATTTTTGTGTCTCCTCAAACTTGCTTTTTACTATATTTATAGTAAAATTGAATGGACTATAAAACGGCAAAACTTGAAACATTTTAAAAATTCTGATTAAAAGTTTGAAATTTTTATGAAAACTTATTGGATTTAATTTAAATTTACACAAAGTTTACTGCTTGTACAATAAGCTATATTTTAAGAAAAAATTAACAAAAAAGTAATTGAAAATAAATTAGGTGGCGGTTTCTATTACAACTTTACCTTGCAGCGTCAGCCATCATTGCCAGACTCAAATTTTTCCTAGTTGTTGGCAATACAAATTTCTTCAGAAAACTTACGTCTTTATCGCCTACAAAAACTTCCCTAGATTTATATTCATTCCCAAATATTATTTTCCGTCAAAGCCTAGACAACTATTTCGCCTCTACGAATAACGATTTTTAACAGGTCTGGTTTTACTATTTTTTTTTTTTTTTTAATATTTAGCATGGTTATGTTTTTTTGTAAATATTTTTTTTAGAACTCAGTTTCATTGAAAATTCTCTTCTCCAGTAAACATCGCATAGCAATAGCTCTCTACAAAATCTACCTTTAATATTTTCTCATACTTTTATTGAAATTACGACCTCAATTTTAAAGTATGAGTTTATATGTATATTTAATATTCAATATTCTTCCATAAACAATCCACACTATTATTGGACCATGCCGTACATATTTTCGATTATTTTATACAACGCACAACCCAAGACTGAATGCGAAAGTTTCACCAACTTGTCGACTCATTTTTCCACACACTATACTACCACCGCCCTCGGCCAGTGTGGTGTTGCATTCGAGAGTAGTAAGGTATGGGTATGTTGCCAACAAAAATGATGGATGATGGCTGAATGGATGCAACTGATTGCTAGCAACTGAAACTTCTGCGCTCAAGTAAAATATTTATTTCGAGAATAACAAATATTTGTGTACTCGAAATGGGAAGAAAAAGTAAACAAAATTGTGGGAAAACTTGTATGAAAACGAAGTAGAAATTGGGTGAATTGTAAATGGAGCGGCGGTGTAGAAAAGTGAGCGGTGTGGATAGAGTGGAAGGAAGCATACTGCGCATTCACTGCTGTGTGATTAAAATAACGTTTATGAGGAAAAAATATTACAAATAAATTGGTATTACTTTGAGAAAAGCTGTAGTAGAAAAAAACATGGAAAAATATAGCGAAACTTGTATAAGCTTTTGAGTTTCAAAAGTTTACTGAAGTTTTAAATTATTTTAAAAATATTGTTATTTTTTCGTGTCTTTGCTTCTTGAAAATTATAATCGCTTCTAAACACTACTTTTCTCTTCTTTTTCTCTCGCTGCAGGACCCCAAAATTCTCGACAAGGTGACGAAAAAAAATGGCACCGATATGGTGGCACTGGATAAACGTTCACTGACAATATGTTCGAACACAGATTATATAAATATAACATATCATCATGTTATTTGTCCGGATGCGGCAGCAGCAAAGGTGAGTTGAGAGAAAAAACTTTACAAAATTTACGCAATAATAATTTTACATGTTTATGAGAGTTATAAAATAATAAGTATAGATTGAATTTTATATACTGCCATCAACTTTAGCTTCTACCAGAAACAGCATTCGCAGCTGTGTGAAAGCCTACTACCTACTACCAAATATTTGGAGAGTTTTCGGTATTTAAAAACAAAAATTTTATCCGAAAAACTGAATTTTTCATAACGAGTTGCTATAAATTTCCATTTTTACTTTTTACAAACTTTTATGAAAGCTCACAAAGCTCACTCTTCAAAACTTCTATTACTCATTTTATCGTCTAATATTCATTTCTAAATAACTTTTTTGAGAGCATGAAAATTGCTTTTAGTTTCGAAGCTTACCAAATTAGCGTAGCTCACTCAAGGCTTACAAGTTAACAAAATTAAGGCTGTGAACGCTTAACACGGCATCACGCTTTCGCGCAATTTCTTAACTTTTACTTTTTATGAAAGCTTCAATCGAAAATCTAATAAACTAAGCTAAACGAAAGTGATGACTGAGCGAAATGATATTTAAAAAATGCTTATTAACTGTTAGTGAAAGCTTCAAAGCACTGATGCATTTATATATTAACAACTTTATACCTATTTCAGTTGATTTGAAAGCCCAATGACAGCCGTGCTTAGTTCAAACTTTTGTTTCGAATACGAGGCCATCAAAACGTTATAACGCATTACGCTTTTGCTTTATTTTTCCTCTTAACCTATCGAAAGTTGAAAGAGGAAACAGCAAATATTAAGCCATGAAAACTTTAAAAATAAAATAGTGAAACTTCAAAGTTCTATACGAAACTTTAAAGCTTGTCTAGATATCTTGTACCTATTTACTTCAAATTTAAAGAGATTATTTTTCATTAAAAAAAATACTTGTTTCAGTGGCCGACTGCTCTCATTTTCCACCTGGCGAGCTTTCGCTAACTTCTGCCAATTTGTGTAAAATTATAATGTCTGTTGCCTTTGGCAAAGAGTTTGGTAAAAATTAAAAAAAAAAAAGGGGTTAAGTGGCAAAACTCTTTTTAAACGATTTAGGTTATCATAGGTGCTTTCACTTAAACTTTGAAGCTTTTAAAAGCTTTGCACATCAAAAGCTCTAATGAAAGCAAGTTTTAATAATTCGATTAAACACAAAAAGCTTTTTGAAGTTTTAATGAGAAGCATTTTATTAACCTAAACGTGCTACGAAATTTAATATACGGAAGGAAGTACTTTATAATACGTTTTACAATATATCTAGCAGATAGTACTTACAAACAATTTCAAGGAATTCATTTATTACAATATGATACGGTTAGATTTTCCGACTACAAGCACTTTTACGCTCTTCAAGCTTCAAATTATTTACCAGTTACTTCAGGCTTGTAATTAATGTATTTAAATTAAAAATTATATTGTTATATAAAGCACTTGATTTTTAATGACTCACTTAGCTGCGTTGTGGCTGATAACTAAATTCACTCATATATTGCTGTCTTCCGCTTCTTACTCTTTTCCCCCCTTAATTACGCCATTATCTTGCTAAAATTTTCCAAACACAATTCAGACAAACTAACTATGTATATAACTTGGCCTAACTGCTACGATAAAGTTTTCAACTTCAACTGCCTCTAAAAAGTCGAATATATATGTTTCCGAGGAAGTTTTCTCTCAATATTGTGCATTTGAAAATTTTATTAAAAGCAAATGGAATACTTAAATTATCCTACTGCAACAGTGGCCTGCTTACCAGCCAAAACCCCAATGTTTAGCACGCGCCCACAGCTCACACATTTTCTTGCTCACACTGTACAAACTTTCGCTCCAGTAGTCCAATAGAATATGGAAATAGGCAACTGGGTATACTACTTGAACGTTTGGCTAAAACTTTAATATTTGCTAACGGGTTTTGTGTAGTGTTTTGAAAAGTTGTCTCGCCTTTGTAACATGCAATTCGATTTTTGAAGCGTGATAGCAGAGTCTGACAGATGGCGCCCAGTTAAGTGAGAAAGTGTTATGAAATAGTTAAAGTGTGAAATTTTTGGCGTTTTGTAGCAACAGAATGTAAGACAATCGAAGACTATAATGTAGTTGAGAGAAAATGCAACACTATGGCTGTGAAAATGCAACAGTGCATAATAATTTTAAAGATCAATTTTTAGATATGAAATTGAATGCTTTGGCAAATGTACTTCATGTACACAAATCAACATACAATTTGCAAAGATGATATCCTACTTCAGGCTTTTCAATTCAGACACTGAACCAAGGCAACTCTGTTTTAAATTAGAACTTTGAATTATTGCTGCGGTTTTTATATATAAATTAACCGAAGTTCGCTAATTGAATTGCTTCTTCTAGGGCATCTTCAATAAGTGTAGGCTTTTTTTGGCAGGGTAGAATGCAACCCTGTGGTAGTAAAATGCAACTCTGATTGACAAGTATTTAAATTAAAACCATATTACATTCATTTCTGAGATAGGAGCGAATGATTTTAAATTCACCGACGTCAATGGGAGCAAACCGGCAAATGCAGCTCTGAAGCAAATTGTTGTTGGTTTTTTTTACAGAAATTAAAAGTTGCCACGGTAGAATGCAACCCTGTGGTAATAAAATGCAACTCTGATTGGCAAGTATTTAAATTAAAACCATATTACATTCATTTCTGAGATAGGAGCGAATGATTTTAAATTCATCGACGTCAGTGGGAGCAAACCGGCAAATGCAGCTCTGAAGCAAATTGTTGTTTGTCTTTTTTTACAGTAATGAAAAGTTGAACGGTTTTCTGGAGGACATTGTGGAAGTCTATTTTGTTTGAATTTTTTCCTTAATTTCAGTCTAATAAATTGCAAGTTTGATAATTTGGTAAATACAAGACTGTGGAAGCAAAAATAAAACTCTGATTAAAAATTTTCGAAAATAAAACTTACATGCAGTCATATGTAGAAAATATGTGAAAAAGTTGCATAGCTCTCAAAATTTTTAATGCACTAGTAGCTGCAAAAACGCAAACCTAAAATTTTATCTCTCTTAGCAACACTTTACATGCAGTTTATATTTTTTTTTTTTGTGTGACTTTCGGCATCCAAAATCAAAATGTAAGCCATCGTGCAACAACAAAACTGGTTTAATACAAATTGCTGTCAGCATATTCGAGTACGCATACACAGGCGCCTGTCAATAGCCAATTGCCTTCTACAACGCCCTTATCCGCATCATCAACATTCGTTCACAAAAATCGAACAGACAGCTCAAGTTCTAATCAAAATCTTTGGTAGCAATTTTTGGTCGTGCCGTTCAGCGTTGTTAATGAAACTTCCAGCAATAAATTCAATAGCGTCAATATGTTTTTTTTTTTTTTTTTTTTTTTTGTATACAAGGAGAACGCATCGAAAGCCTGATCCCCGTAGAGTAGGACTTTAACCCAAACTAAAACTCCTTGTGTGTCCTGTACCGTATATATATCCCCCCGGTACTACCGTCAGGTATTTCGTCGGGAGGCGGTTTTGAGCACTAAGCTCTATCGTCTGTTTCTGTCCTGGTACAGTTCGTCAAAAGCTGCACCCGCTTGGCACCACCCACTGTTGGTATTTTCTAGCCCACCCTCTGAATTACTTACCGAGCAGGATGCTTAAAGTCTAGCCTGCCTCTGAAGTCTGCGCCTTGCCTGTTCGCTATTTCTTAGCTGTTGCATCACTTCGGCAGCCATACGCTGCACATCGTTCCACGCCTCGGTGCTCTTCAGCATCAGTGCCACTAGGCTTTCTGGCGTAATGACACAGCTGTGTCTTGCTTCCACTCTCTTCTTTAAATTTCTGAAGCGGTGGCATACGAAGAACACATGTTCCGCATCTTCGATTACTTTAGATTCGCAATGCTCACAATATGGGGAATCCTCATGCCCAAAACGGTGTAGATAAGCTTTAAAGCAACCGTGCCCACTAAGTATTTGCGTCAGGTAGAAGTCCACTTCTCCATGCTTTCTCCGGAGCCATATTTCAACTTTGGGAATAAGCCGGTACGTCCACCGTCCTTTTGTTGTCGTGTCCCAACGTGCCTGCCACTGGGCTATGCTGCGATGCTCAAGCGTTTTTCGTTGCAAATTGGGATTGCTTTGACGATGGTTGCGCGTAGTGTTTCGCGCTTCGCATATCTGCTGGACTTCCAGGTTCAATGGGAAGAGTCCAGCTATGATGAGCGCCGCGTCTTCCGATACCGTTCTGAACGCAGAACCCACTCTGAGAGCACACAAGCGGTATGTGGAGTTTGCACTTCGTGTGTATGAGATATATTTAAATGCGTCATGCCAGACTGCCGCGCCGTAAAGGAGGATAGACTTCACTACCCCAGCAAGAAGTTGTCTGGCCTGCTGCCTTGGTCCGCCGATGTTTGCCATTATTCTGGACAGGGCAACCGTTGCAATCGCAGCTTTTTTGCTAGCGTACTCCAAGTGGTCCCGGAAGTTAAGTCGGTGATCCACCAATACCCCTAGGTACTTCACATGCGGTTTGGATTCTATGGCGATATCGCCAACTTTAAGCACCACCTTTTCTACTTTCTTGCGACTGCTGATAAGTACGGCTTCCGTCTTATGGGCTGCTAAGCTTAAGTTTCTTGCGCTGAGCCATTCTTGTGCTGCTGCTACCGCCTTTTCCGCAATGTTTGCCACCTCCTTGAGCGTTTTTGAGGTCGCAACGATTGAAACGTCGTCCGCAAAGCCAATGAAGGTAGCCTTCTCGTGTACTTTAAGCCGTAAAATGCCATCGTACATGACGTTCCACAATAGTGGTCCTAGTACGGATCCTTGTGGTACACCGGCTGTGACTTCATAGTCGCTGGCTCCGAAGTCGCTATCATACCGCAATACCCTATCTGACAGATAGCTGGAAATGATGCGTTCAAGATATCCAGGGACATGCAGAGTGCGGAGAGCGTGAAGTATTTCCTTCCAGCTGGCACTGTTGAACGCATTTTTTACATCTAACGTGACCATTAGGCAGTACTCTTTAGTGCCCCCTAGCCATCGCTTGCCACTGATGGACTTTTCGGCCAATTCCTTTACGGCTTCTAGCGCATCGATGGTTGACCGTTTTTTCCTGAACCCGAACTGATTTTCTGATAGGAGCTCATCTACATGCGCCTCCAGCCGGTTTTTGATAATTTGCTCGAACAGCTTTCCGGTGGAGTCCAACATACATAGCGGTCGATATCCAGTGGGAAGACCAGCACCTGTACTTTTTGGTATGAGTACCAACTTTTGTAGCTTCCAGCTTCTTGGGAAGACACCCTCCTGCAGGTAAACGTTAAATACGCTTGCAAAGATACCCGGGTTTTGTGACACCGCTTTCTTCAGCGCAATATTTGGTATGCCATCTGGTCCTGGCGCCTTTTGAGGCAATAGTTTACAGCTGGCTTGTAGTACTTCGTCCACTGTAACCGTTGGTATGTTGCCAAGGTTTTCATTAATCAGGCTCCTACCGAAGTCGGGATTTGCAGGGAAAAGATCTTTTACGGTTTGTGCTAAAAGAATTGGGCATGTTGGCTGCACCGTTTTCTTTAGCTTTTTACGAACTATTCTATAGGCCGAGCCCCAAGGGTTGTTGTTAGCATCCTCGCATAGTTCCTTAAACATGCTGCGTTTACTGTCACGAATGGCATTTTTAAATAATCTCCGCTTTTCTTTGTACCTCAGTCTAAGCTCCGTGGCATTTTCTGCGTTTCGTGATCGCTGGCACAGTCTTCTGGCCCCATTGCATTGCACTCGCAGCTCCGCGATCACGCTATTCCACCAGTACGCTGGCTTACGGGCTTTGCGCCCTCCTTGCCGAGCCATGGCCATGTCACATGCCTTGACTATTGCTGTCCTAAGCTTAGGGGCAGCAGTTTCCACCGTGAGCGATACTTCGATGTCCTCAAAGGCTACTTCGAAGAGTTTCTCGTCGAAAGATTTTATATTCCAGCCATTTGGTCTTGTAGAGTTTGGGCCGCCTCCTCGTATTTTGTCAATACTGATAACTATCGCTCGGTGGTCGCTATGTGTATAGCAGTCGCTTATGTACCAACTTGTTGCTCTACTTAGTCCCCTGGATATGAAGGAGAGGTCAATGACGGAGCCAGCACCGTTTTTGCTGTAGGTATTTTGGCTTCCGCTATTTAGTAATACCAGATCCAGCGTTGCGAGTGCATTAAGAAGTTCCCTTCCCTTGGGGTTTGTTCTTTTGCATCCCCACTCTAATGCCCACGCATTGAAATCGCCCGCTATGATTGCCGCACCTCTTTGTTTAGCATCCCTAATTAGGTTGTCGACAATGCCAGTAAACCTAGGCAAGTCAGCACTGGGTGGAATATAGCAGCTGTAGATGTACACGCTGTTTATTTCAATACACACGAAGCCATTTGCAGATACGGCTTTCCCCAAATGGATTGGATCTCTTCCGCAGCTCCATATGGCGCATTTTTCTGTTGCATCGCTTACCCATGACGCTTCTGGCCTATTTTTATACTGCTCACTTAGTATTGCTACATCTACACCCAGCTCGTAAACCGTTCCACACAACGTGTTTATAGTGAAGACGTGTTTATAAGTGCTCTGAAAAAAAGTGATAAAAAGCTAGGAAAATAGACCTTTGCAGTAATAAAAAGTGTGAAAGTGCATGTGCAAGCGGTACAGCAGCAATCGCGATCGCTACTAACAGGTATAGCATACACCTGATGGACTAAAAGTAAGTTTTTATAAACAATAGACTTAAGCCCCTGTGAAAATATCCGCGGATAACAACGAGAAAAGGCGCGAAGTTGTGCTGAGAAGGAGAGCAGTTGTCTATAATCAGCTGATTGTCTGATCAGCTCAGCCAGCAACCAACCTTCACTACACAAACAACAGCAGGCTTAAAATTATCATAGAGAGCAGAGAACGGAGAAAGAGTAGGTGAATGACAACCGCTACACGCAACTACTCAGACTAGCTGACAATATGTCTGATAAATCTCCGAGTAGATGCGCTGAAGCAAAAGATGCGTTGAACCCATTTGGGAAAAGTGCGAGAACCGCACGTTCACCCGTGCGAAATGAATCGCTCTCACTAGGACAAGAGCGCAGCATAGATAAGCAGCGACACGAGCTTACGACTCCAAGCAGCGAAGAGAGCAGCACGTTACGTGCGAGAGAATGTGAAAATGCTCCAGCGGCACAGAGAAAATCAGATGGTGAGCCCCTATACTTGTTGGGAGAAAAGATAAGAGAGCTTATCAGCATGATGGAGATACAGAGGCACATTAATATGCCTATGAGAGATTTGGTGAGCGCCATAAGCAAGCAGCACCAGAGAGCACTGGCTATGCAGAGTATAGCAAAGCCGCCTATCGAGTACACTACCAAGTACACGCAAACTGTGCCAGCTAACAGCGATATCAGCAAGCCAAAGAGAGCCCGTGCAGCCCGTGATAACATGCGGGATGCATCCAATTCGCCGCAGCAGAAATCAAAGCGCACTCGTTTGGCCTCACCAAAAGGGCCAATAAGTGCGAAAGATAAACTGCAACAACGAGGCCACAGCCAATCAAAAGGTGAGAGGGAGGCTACTATAAGCAAACAAGGCGCGGAGGCTGCCGGTTCGAGCGTGCCTATAGGTGCTGTCGCCACCCAATCGCGTGAAAGCTGGACGAAAGTCGTCAATCGGAAGGGCAAAATCAAGCCAACGAAACCAGATGCGCTGGTTCTAAAAAGAGTTGGTGAGCTTTCATATGCGGACATTTTAAAAAAGATGAAAGCGCAACCCGAGCTAAAGGAACTCAGCGAAAATATAAAGAGCATTAGAAAAACTGCTAAGGACGAGCTCTTGTTTGAGCTGAAGCAGACGAGTGATCCTGCCACTGAAAAACTCAAGGCAGCTGTAGAAACTGTTCTCGGCGAAAATGCGTCAGTTCGTTCCTTAACTCAAGAAGCTATAATTGAGATAAAAGACATGGACGAGGTCACTACCAGAGAGGAAATCATAGATGCTATACGGATTAGCATTCCCGATTGTAAAGTGTCGCTAGCAGCAATTCGCTCAATACGCGCTGCATATGGAGGCACACAGACCTGTATAATTAGCCTGCCGCCAGCGTCTGCACAAAGGCTGATAAACATGTCCAAAATCCGCATTGGATGGGTTAGTTGCCGGATAAGGGAGAAAATAGCCATAACACGGTGCTACAAATGCCACGATTTCGGCCACCTGGCTAGGAGGTGTCCGAACGAAGAAGATCGCACAGCGCATTGCTTCAGATGTGGCGGGCAAGACCATAAGGCAAAAGGCTGCACAAATGCGCCGAGGTGCGAGGTATGTGCAAAGAATGGCGAGCGCGATCCCAACCATATACCAGGCGGGCGAATGTGTCCAGCATTCCAGAGGGCAAAAGCGAAATACGCGACCAAACCTGGATATCGAAAATGAAGCTACTGCAACTCAACCTCAACCACTGCGAAGCAGCACAAAGCCTGCTTAACCAAACGGTAGCGTCAATATGTGTAACAGTATGTTTGTGTGCGTGTGGATGTCACAATTATACACACATGCACGTGCGTAGAATCAACGCATGTGCGCACACACCCACAATTCACATAGAACGTGCTCATGTGGTTTACTTTTGTGAAGCTGGCAGGCATTGTCTGTTGGGTAGGCGAAGTAGCTGAAAAGCATTATCTCAAATGCAACACTGTGTCCTAAAAACATAAACCTATACGGGATACGTGCTTACGTTGCGCCCAAAAGCAGTTTACAAATTTATATGGGCGTGTGTGTGTGTGTGTGTGTGTGTCGGCGAATGCTGAGTATTCAGTTGCTTTTCGATTTTTATTGTATTTTTGCTTGATTTTTTTTTTTGTTTGCCAAATGTCCTTTTAGAAATTTCAATTAAAATTGTAGCCTGCCCAAAAATTACATACATTAAATGCTACAGTTGCTGTCAAAATGAAGAAAAGACAAAAATTGGAAATTGATAGCTTACTGCCGCAGAAAAATAGGTCACTTAAAGGATGGCATTTGATATGCATACGATAGTGACAATAGCGAAAGCTCGTGGAAAACAACTAAAGTAGAAAGTTACGGAAAATTTTAAATATTTCAAAATATTTACTTTTTATAAAAAACAAATCTTACTTATTAATTTTAAATAAAACACTGAATTTTAACATACATTAAAAATAAAATAAAAGTTCTTAATAAAAATAAAATATGTTATTTCATAAAAATAAAAATTACAAAAAAAATAAATTAAAAATAAAAACACAAAATTTTATTAGAAATAAAATTAATTAAAAATAAAAGTATAATTTGAAAATATTTAAAAAAATTTACGGTAGTTAAAATAGAAAACGTTTGTGCAGAAAAGTAAAGTAGGAAATGCAGGAAAACATTCTAAATAATTTAAAAAAAAAATAGTTTTTATAAAAAATATCACTGATTTATTTAAAATAAAATATGATTTCGATTATAAATTAAAAACCAAACCTAAAAATGAAATTAAACAAAAAAACGTCTCTATAGGAAATATCACGGATTTATTAAAAAAAACAGTTTTATAAATAATAATCATATAAAATTAAATTGGAAATAAAAAAACTAAAAATAAAAACATAACTATTTTTTTTAAGGTAGTTGAAGATTGTGTAGAAAGCAGAAAATGCACGAAAAAATTTACATTAATTTGAAATGGAGAAAGATAAAAAAAAATTTGTTGCTATAGGAATTAGGAAATATTTATGATTTATGTAAAATAAAATACTGATTTTGATTTTAAATAAAAAAAAAAGTAAAACTGAAACTACCACAAATAATAAAAATAAAATTTAAAAAAAATGTGTTTCTATATAAAATATGAAGGATTTGTTTACAATAATATATTTAAAAAATAATAATAATAAAAAAATAGTAATAAAAAAATAATAATTAAAATTAAAAAAAACTTTTATTTAATATATTTAAATAGAAAAAAATGTTAATAAAAAAAAATATAAAGTCAAAATAAAATATAAAACAAAATAAAATATATACATATGTATACAAAAATAAAACAAACCCAAAATGCCACAACGGCTAAGAACAAAAACATTTACAATAAAGTTTATATTTCATTTATGTACATATGTATCTTCCATTTTAGATCTGGCTAGATGGCATACGAAAAATCACACATAATGTTAAAGCGAATAATATTTGTCCGATGATGTGTTTAAAAAAACAGTAAGTCGCAGAGAAAAAAAAAATATTTTATAATAAAAATTTAAAATTGAAGCATGGCATTTCAATTTTTACTACAACTAACATTTTTTTTGTGTGGTTATTGTGTTTGTCTGTGCATTATATAGCTCTCTCTCTCTCTCTCTCGTTCAAAAAACTTGTTACTGTTTACCTTATTCTAAACTATCTTTCTAATTCTTAATTGGAGTAAATCCATCAAGATATTTTTATTGCCTTCTCTACTTCCCGATGCACAAATTTACGCACTCCCAACACAATCTATCTGTCTTTTTAAACTCTTCAGTCAAACCTGGTTTTGTTTCTGTCTCTATCTAACAACACATTCATTTGCTTATCTCTTTTCAATATTTACTTCTATCCTAGTCTTTTAATATTTCTATGGTTTTTATTGCTTTTCTAATTTACGTATATTAAACAATTTCTTTTATTTCTGGCATGTCTGCACAATTTGTTTGCACACTGTAAATAAAATTGCATTAATCTATTTATATATGAAACAAAACAGCGTTGGCAAGACGGTTTACGTTTTATAACACACAATAATAAAGCAACCAATGTGTGTCCGACAACTAATCTTATGAAACAGTAAGTACAAAAAGTAGCAAGCGAACTTATAATCATAAAAAATGGCCACTAAATTTGACAAATAAAAGTCAAGGTAAGTACGTACTCATTTAATTACAAATGTAATATAATTTTGTTTATAATCTCTGGCTTATGGGAAAAAAATACTCTGGAAATTTTACATATTTTGAGTGAGTGTACCTCGACTAGGTTTCCAACGTGCACACATACATTTTTTTAACGTGAATATTTGTTGAATTATGGCCTTCTAAAAAATAATAAAGTAGTACATAGTTTTTCGAACTGAGAAGTAAAAAAAATATTGAAAGTATAAATTTTTATAAATCTCAAAGTGTCTAAGTTTTTAAAAAACTGTTTTTTTGTACATCAACCCAAAAGTAAATATATCAAAATAAAATTTTGGAAACTTGGACGATTTTTTTTTTATTAAACAAAAATATATGTAGTTGCAGGTATAATTATAATACAATTTATTCTTGGAAATATTTTAAACTAAAATTTTGGTAATTTAGAGGATTTTTTTTCATTTAAAAATTTTTCTTTCAGGTATTTTACTATTTTTTTGTAAATATTTCAAAACAAAATTTTTGGAACTTGACAATTTTTTATATATATATGTACATATATGTATTTTTAATTTTATTTGAGTTTCAGGTAGACTTTTTTTGTAAATATTTCAAAACAAAATTTTTTAAACTTGGACGAATTTGTTTTTTTTTTAGTGTGAAAATATAATTTCAGGTATAATTATAGCACCTTAGACCATTTTTTTGGAAATATTTCAAAACAAAATTTTGGACTTCGCCGAATTTTTTGTTTAGTCTTTTAAATTAAATACCACAGTTTCAGGTATAATTACAATATCTTAGCTAATTTTTTTCTTTTAAATATTACCAAACTTGGAAACCAAAGTTTTGGAAACTTGGACGAATTAAATTTTTTATTTATTTATTTATTTTTTTAATATAGCTTTGGTTATTTTTAATACGACTTAGTCAATTTTATTTTCCTATAAATATTTCCAAACACAATTTTAGAAACTGTAGCATTTTTTTTATTTTAACTTAAAAATATAGTTGCAGGTATAAATAACTAAAAAATTTTTTTCGCAAATATCTCAAAAAAAAATTTGGGGACTTTGATTATATTTTTTTTAATTTTTTTATTCAAAAAATTTATTTTAATATTCGTTTTTTACGGAATTTTTTTGGAAGTTTTTGCCAGTCCGAAAAACTACTTCAAAAAAATTTTAATTTTGATTGCAAGGCATAAATTGCTTTTTCTGTACGTTTGACATGAAATGTGTAGATTCCAACATATTTTGTTTTCTATGCTTCTGCTTTATCTACGACTTACATTATCAAACATACATTCAAAGCAGAGTAAATACTTGAATAGACAGCAATAGAAAATGAATTTTTTACGCAAATCCCTAATGTAAACTGGGAAAGGATGCAAAGAGTGCACACACAGAGGTGAGGTCGGTCATGTCAAGGACTGTTTTGTTAATATTTTTTTTTCGCCTTTGCTTTTGTGCGCCATGTGTCAACATTTTGTAGAGCTTGTAGGAATTGCATTCATTTGCAAAACGACTACTAAAGCAGAATAAGTAGCGTAATATGACAGCAGAGAGAAAGTTTGAAATATGTAGAAAAAGTGGTGTGTATGTAAAATAAGCGGGCAAGGCGATAGAAAGTGAAGGCTAACACCGAACCTAATATATGGAAAGTTGAAAGACCAAAATGCAATAACACTACTATAACTCGATTGCAAAACCATTGCCAGCCATGCCTTAGCCCTTGGGGCATCGGCTGTCTGACAGCTTGCAACACAGACTTGCTGCCCGCCAGCTCTACACCAACATCAACATCAACATCCACATAACCATCACAAATTTATGCAGCATAATTATTTATATTATCAACATAAGAAAAACAATAGCACCCACTGCTCCGTGTAAACAACAACACAAACACTGCCTGTGACTATTCAAACAACACGTTATTTTGCATAAATAAATATTTTTCCACTATTGCGCGCAAATGAGGCTGCTGCTGCTGCTGCTGTACGACCGCGCCGCCACAGCTATGCTAAAAGCCAGCAGACAATGCGGCAAACATTTTTTTTTTTTTTTTTTTTTTGTTTTGCACTCGCAGTATAATTTTATGTTTTCCTCATTCATTTTTTTTCTTCATATTTTTACAGTAACAGAAAATCTCTGCTTATTGCATTGCCCGTTCACAGCATTACCCATATCATCGCTCGCGCTCTTGAGCCCTCGAGCATTTTCTTGTTATTGGCAACGACGCGCTAAGTAGCTGGTGGTAGTTGTTGTCCTTCAGACCATATTGTACGCGCGCTAACAGAAATAATGCTCGTCGAGTGCTTGCAGGCAATCTCCGAAAGAGTTACGCATACAACTAATAAATGACTTTTAGTGGCGGCGACGGAGGTTTTTCGGTGAATATTTATGATTGCAGTAGAATACATAAATGCTGTGAACACATAATGAGGGTGAACGCCAGTGCGTTGTGCGAAAATGTGGAAAAAGAAACGTATGCTTGCTGATTTGCATTAGATGTGTTTATCGGTTGCCGTTACGCGACAGCTGTCAAAAGTTGAACGTCGATTGTGCGTTTGGCTGATGATGTTGATATACTAAGTTAAAATGGAAATGAGACAAAGTTGAATGTTAGCGAGATTTTGTGTGCTTTGAAAAAGGCTATTAGATTACAAAGCAGAGTTAAGAAGTTGTGGACTGAATACAGCAGATGGAGACGCGAACACTCGATCAGCGATTTTGACAGTATCAGCTGATTTTACCACGTCACAATTAATTTTGTTTACAAACACTCAATAGCGTGTACTCTTTCCCACGTGCTAACAATGGTCGTACATATGTACTCTTTCTGAGTTTCCGCACATGTCAAATCAGTCACTATGTCACAACAAAGTTAATCGCTCAAATTTCGCCATCAAGCAGCGCTATAGTAGAGGGATTCTTTAAGTCTTGCAAGATTGCACGATTTTACGAAATGTAAAAACCCTATTGCAAAATATGCAGGCGTGCAAGTACGCTCCATTTCAGAATGGTCATTCGTTTTGCGGTCCTTTGCTGTCAAATGTCGCTCCTTCAATGGAATTGTGCCTTGCCTTGTTGTTAGAATTAATGGATTTGTAACCTACCATTTCCTGTAGCGCCTACGTATCATCCATCTTCAACTATGTAAAGCAACAGCACATTTATGAAAAATTTGCGTAGCACAGGTAGCGCTGTAAACAGTTCGTTCATTTAGTAAGAATGATAAGTAGCGCGTAACGAGCGTTGTCAGAAAATCTTTATTTAACAACCGACATGTTAAAGTAAAATCTTCTAAAAAAACAAAACAAAAAGTTGGCTGTTAATGAAGAATTTTTTCACAGGAAATATCTTTCTTTGAAGATTAAATTCCACAAAAATTTGTATTTTGTATAATGTAACAAACAAACAAAAAATGTCACAAAAACAAAATCCGCAAAAATCAACACTTGCTTTTGCATGTATTAAAGAAAAAATATAACATAATTTTTTTATAAAAAAAAAAAAAAAATTTTTTTTCTAAAAAAAAATAAAAAGTTAAAAGTTAATAAAAAGTTAGTTTTATCAGATTTAATTCTACAGCAAATACCCAACTAAAAATATTCATCGAAATTTCACCTTTTTTATTAGATTTTTTAGAAAATTTTTGAGCATTCAGTTTTATTTAATTTTAAGTGTTGATTTTTGCGGATTTTGTTTTTGTTGACCATCTTTCATATAGAAGACAGTTCGGGCATTCGCAATAAAAAATATTAAATACTTTTAGCCACTTGAAATTTGGGCTTTATTAAACTAAATTTAAATGGGCTATAAAACTGCTTACTCAAAAGTTTTCTAAAAAATCTGATTAAAAAATTCACTTACCAAATATTAAATAAATCTTTAAGTACTGCCAGATATCTTCACTAGTAACATTTTTTGTATGAAGTTTTAAATTGTGTTTTATTAGCTTCATGCTAAGATTTTTCTGAAAATTTATAAAAAATTATCTTCATTTTCGTGAGCAAAACTACGCGTTATGTAAACATTAAAAAAAAAATTGACTACCATCTTCACAAGTCATCTTAAAGTTCTGTATTTTCTCCTGCAAAATGTGCACCCAAAGTAAATGAATTTTGTCCCACTGAAAAGTTTTTTATAATATGTTTGAAAAATCCTATACCTCTTTTCGCTATTTTCCACTACTTGTAACTAATTCATACAGTACTTATTTAACCCAATTTCCGTTTGCTATTTGTCGTGCCATTTTAACCAAATCGATGTCAATGAATAAATGCTCCTCTATGTATGTGCAAGCATGTGCCGTATGTACATACATATGTATGTATGTATGTATTTGTGTGTTTGCTTATTCATATGGAAAAAGTTAGCTAGTAAGCAGGAAATAGCAGATATTCACCCACATTTCCACAACAACCTACACACACACGCAAGTCAACTATGTACGGCCATCGCAATGCAACTCATTCGCTTTTGGCCTCCACATTTTGTTGTGCCACAGGAAATTGACCAATATAAGTAAAATTCTCTTGGTTGGTTTAGAATGTGTTCTACATACATACATGTAACTCTGCAATTTGTTTGAGCAGTCAATAAATTATAAACTAATTATTTGCAATTACTTGCTTGCACAAGGAGGGGAGTGGAAGGAAACAGGAGAGAGGATTCAAATTAAATGCATTGAAAAATGTGCAAAGGTAAAAAAAATAAAAAATAGGTTTGCATTGCTTGGATGAGCGGTAGAAGGTGTTTGTTGTGTGGATCGAAGGAGTGCATTTCCCATTTAATTTTTATCTTGTCTTTCTTGCAAATTACAGCAATTTTAATTATACATATATTTTGTGATTTATTTTTACGATCCTACTTCAATTTCAATTGTTTGCCCCTACTGAGCAATCATTCGAACATTCCGATTATATTTTGTTTTCTCGAAAATAGAGGTTGACTGAGTTTTTACCGACTTCAAAAAGGAGGATGTTCTCAATTCACCACATATTGACAAATTGTCTTAAATTTTTTGTTCTTTTTTTTATACTGAAGAAGAAGCAGGAGCGGGTGGAGAAACTGCTTTTCTCTCTTAGCTACTAAGTAGAAAAAAAACTTACATTTCCGTGGTTCTTGTGCAAAGTGAAATAGGAGAACGAAAAATTACACTGCAGATGGCCAAGACCAAACTTGACAAGGGATGACGAAAAATCGTTCCAATATACATACATCATCTTTTCACCCTATCGGAAAAACAAAAGATCAAAAAGAAACAGAAAATACGCTTCGAATTTTGAAATACGCATACAGAGAAATGGTTAGAGAGATGTAAATGTACGCTTTACTTTTCAAGGAGCCCTTATACAAGTAAGAAATTTGGAATAGACAATAAAAGTGATCAAAGGGAATCTAACCAGCTCGCCCCCTCGCCGCGTTCAGAGTCGTAATTTAAAAAATACTTTATATTGTACTCTAAAATTTTGTGTTTAGGCTCGGATAAATTACCTGAAGATTTAAACAACAAATAACAATCGATTTTTTTGGCCGCCTAAGGTAGGATCGCGCCTAAGCCTGTCTCAATGTTCGCTGTTCTTAATTTGTCTTTAATTTCCGATACTTTAAACGACCTTCCTTGCACAAACTCTTTCAGTAGTCATAACCAGTTTTCCGCGCCATAATCCCCCATTACAGTAAGTATTTAAATCGGACCGACTGGTAAGTAAATATTTGTTGTACGCAAATATTGCCATTAATATAAATGTTACGAGTTATTTAGATTTACTGTTATTAACCCACATAAACGCATATATGTCCATATGTTCCAGTTTTCTTTTCCTCTCTCCTCCTACACACAAATTTGCTAATATTTTGACTTCTATTATATGTATATCTATTTTTTATTCAAACCCCCACACACACACAGTTGGATGCGCTTATGTTTCTCAGTGGAAAAGGGTGGCAAAATACCCATCAAAGTGGTGGCGAAAACCTTTGCCTCTGGCAAAACAGAAAAGTTAGTGTATCAATGTTTTAAGGATGTCGGACTACCAGACGATAAAAGCGCCACCATGACCAAAGACGAGTTTACATTCGACAAATTCTATGCGCTGTACCATAAGGTGTGCCCACGCAATGACATCGAGGAGCTCTTCACTTCCATGTAAGTTCCACACATAAGCAGATGTTTAACGTTGTACGCGTAAGCTGAGAATGAGGTCATGTTGACCCATCAATTCGCAGTTCCACACACACACACACACACACCCAGGCACATGGCCGGCAAAGTGGTGAATGAAACTGCGATTACATAAGTGTAAAGTAATTTAATGTAAAGCCCTTTAGCACAGCTGACTGTCGTCATGCTCGTCCAACAGTTTGCTAGTCGACATTGCTCAACATTTATTTATTTACTCTGCATTTTTCAAACAAGTAGTATAAATATTATTTGTTTTTCTACATTCTGTTTATATATTTTGTATTTTTCTTGCCACCTTTTTGCCAACAGCACCAAAGGCAAATCGGAAATCATTTCGATGGTGCAGTTTGTTCAATTCATGAATGAAAAGCAACGTGATCCACGTATGAATGAAATTTTATATCCACTATATGATGAAAAACGTTGTACGGAGATTATCAACGATTACGAATTGGATGAAGAGAAGAAGAAAGCTGGTGCGTGACTTGACATTGTGGAATATTTGTACATTCATTGTATTAAGTTTAAAGTCTTTTTCATTACTTAGGTCAATTGTCTATGGATGGCTTTAAGCGTTATCTAATGTCCGATGAGAATGCGCCTGTATTTTTGGATCGCTTGGAAATGTATATGGAAATGGATCATCCATTGGCTCACTACTACATCAATAGCTCACATAATACTTATCTGTCGGGTCGTCAGATTGGTGGTAAAAGTTCGGTGGAAATGTATCGACAGACACTATTGGCGGGTTGTAGGTGAGTCGTTAGAGCCCAGTAATATGTTATTTAATGGGGTTTAGTGTATAACGCGTAAAACTAGCTCTATTTTTACTATTTACTATTTACTGTTCATCATGTTCCACAGATGTGTCGAATTGGACTGTTGGAATGGCAAGGGTGAAGACGAAGAACCCATTATTACCCACGGACATGCCTACTGTACTGAAATCTTGTTCAAAGTGAGTATAACGCTTTGAGAAGCTGTACCGAAATGCTGCCTATATCTTTCTAGCTTTTAAAACATTTTTATATCTAACATCACGCATTCTCTCTCCTTTTAGGATTGCATTCAAGCCATCGCCGACTGTGCATTTGTCTCCTCCGATTATCCAGTCATATTATCCTTTGAGAATCACTGCAATCGTGCGCAGCAATATAAATTAGCTAAATACTGTGATGACTTCTTTGGTGATTTATTACTAAAGGAACCGTTGCCTGAACATCCGGTAAGTTATGCTCGAAAAAAAAACTATTCATATACAGCTTACTGAGACTATTTAACCACCATAGCTCGATCCCGGTTTACCGCTCCCACCGCCTTCAAAGCTTAAACGCAAAATAATGATCAAGAATAAGCGCATGAAACCGGAAGTTGAAAAGGTGGAATTGGATCTTTGGTTGAAGGGTGAATTAAAAACGGATGACGATCCAGAGGAGGATGCGAGCGCCAAGCCACCTGAGGCCGCTCCTCCACCAGAGGCTGCTGCTGCACCGCCACCAGGCGAACCAGGTGCTGATGGTGCTGCGCCCGAGGGGGAAGCAGCAGCAGTCAATTACAGCGGTTCTACGACGAATGTACATCCCTGGCTGTCGTCAATGGTTAACTATGCGCAGCCTATTAAATTTCAGGGCTTCGATAAGGCAATTGGTAAGCACAGCTCATAGAGAGCTTTCGTTATTTCGTTGAAAATATTTTATTATATACTCGTTTAATTTCAACAGAAAAGAATATCGCCCATAACATGTCGTCGTTTGCCGAAGCGGCGGGCATGAATTACCTAAAACAGAGCTCTATCGACTTTGTCAATTACAACAAACGTCAAATGTCGCGCATTTACCCCAAGGGCACACGCGCTGACTCTTCCAACTATATGCCGCAAGTGTTCTGGAACGCTGGCTGCCAGATGGTCTCGCTCAATTTCCAAACCTCCGATCTACCCATGCAACTCAATCAGGGTAAATTCGAATATAACGGTGGCTGTGGCTACCTGCTTAAGCCGGACTTTATGCGTCGCTCAGACAAAGACTTCGATCCATTTGCCGATGCGCCCGTCGATGGTGTAATCGCAGCCCAGTGCTCGGTGAAAATTATTGCTGGCCAATTCTTGTCTGACAAAAAGGTCGGCACCTACGTCGAAGTGGACATGTTTGGTCTACCGTCAGATACAGTGAAAAAGGAGTTTCGTACACGTTTGGTGCCTAACAACGGTCTGAATCCGGTATACAATGAGGATCCGTTTGTCTTTCGTAAAGTGGTGCTGCCCGATTTGGCTGTGTTGCGTTTCGGCGTCTATGAAGAGAGTGGCAAAATGATCGGTCAACGTATATTGCCATTGGATGGTCTGCAGGCGGGCTATCGCCACGTTTCGCTACGTACCGAAGCGAATTTCCCAATGTCGTTGCCTATGCTGTTCGTCAACATCGAATTGAAGATTTATGTACCTGATGGCTTTGAGGATTTCATGGCCATGTTGTCGGATCCGAGGGGATTTGCGGGCGCTGCGGCGAAACAAAACGAACAAATGAAAGCGCTTGGCATCGAAGAGCAGAGCGGTGGTGCGGCGCGTGACGCGGGCAAAGCCAAGGAGGAGGAGAAGAAAGAACCACCACTGGTATTCGAGCCAGTAACTTTAGAATCGCTGCGCAGTGAGAAGGGCTTCCAAAAGGTAGGCAAGAAGCAGAACAAGGAACTGGATACGCTGAAAAAGAAACATACCAAAGAGCGTATGACCATGCAAAAGAATCAGAATGCAGCTATCGATCGGCTGATCAAGGGCAAGAGGTTGGAAATAAATTTGAAATGGTTGTAATGCGGGCGAACATGGAAGACAATAATTTTTTTTAAATCTTTTTCTTTCGTGCTGCAGCAAAGACGAAATACGTAATGATACTACGATCAAGAATGCAATCACCGAACAGACACAACAGTGGACCGAAATGATTGCCAAACACAAGAAGGAGGAATGGGATATGCTGCGTCAGCATGTGCAGGACTCGCAGGAGGCAATGAAGGCGTTGATGCTGACAGTGCAAGCGCAACAGGTCAAACAGCTGGAGGAACGACACGCGCGGTAAGTACTAACGTGTAGCATAGTTTTGAATAAACCAGACGAGTTTGTATATTCTCTTTTATAGTGATATTAAAGACTTGAATACTAAGCAAGCTAAAACCTCTGCTGACACCGCCAAAGAGGTACAAAATGATAAAACTCTGAAGACGAAGAATGAAAAGGATCGACGATTGCGTGAGAAGCGACAAAACAATATTAAACGCTTCATGGAGGAGAAGAAGGTAAGTCAATGGCATAATTTTCAGAATTTATGAGTAGAAGTGAGTTTAACAAATTGCGCCTACACTTCGTGCATACATCTGACTTTCACACATTCAGCTTGAAGGCCTTAATTTATGTACACAACTGAGCTTAGCTAGAATTTTTTAAATTTATTCCACTTCTGAATTTTGCACATTTATACTTCCGTAATTCTAAATTTATTGAATTATAAAGCTATAACTGTTATTTAAAACTTTCACTATTCTTCCAGCAAATCGGAGTTAAACAGGGGCGTGCTATGGAAAAACTAAAAGTGGCACACACAAAACAAGTGGAGGAATTTAGTACTGACGTGCAAAAGGTACTAAACGAAACACTCCGGCAAAACGAAACTATAACCAGTATTGAGACTGTACTTTAGTGCAGCTAAGAAAAAACAAAACCAAACAAAATGTCTAGTATTGAAACCGTAGCGACTCAATAGTTGTGCTTGTTGAATGAAGAAGTCACAAAAAATGTGCTAAATTAAATAACAAAGTAATTATAGAATGTAGTAGTAAATGCTTACAAATGTTTTATATACTTCTTTATACGTACTGCATACAGATACATGTACATACATATATATGCACATTAGTATAAATATTTGCTATAGACTTTGGGTGGCCTTCGAAGATGTCTTTTCTGTTCAGAAGGCGTTAGAAATTGGAGAATTCCAACGGTAGTAATGGCATAAAATATATAAATATTCGATTCATATTCGAATGGATTGAATAAAGGTTTCGAAATCATTAACATAAGTAAATAAATGTATACGCATAAAATATATGTACATAAAATATATATACCTATGCAAATATGTGGCATAATTGTACTAAAAACATTTACTAAACAAATTTTAAATCAGCTGATTTTGGTGCTAAAAGTTTCTATACACAAATTAAGATAATAAGTAATTAAGAATTATTTCAGGACAATTAAGTTTTAAACTTATTTTAAGTATGGGTTAATTTGTTTGGTACTAAAGATTTCTTATTCGAATATTCTAATTTTGCGATCACAAGATGTAAGAGAACATTGGCATTGGCTCTAGTAGTTCGTACTAAGTTAAGACGAGAATAAAATAAAAAATGTTGCGTTTATTATTCGGCCCTAAATTTAGTACCATAACATATACTGCTAAATACAGAACTGGGAACTCGGCTTTTAATAAAAAGAAAATATAAATAAAGCAAAAGTATATTAAAAAAGCTATGCAGTAATTTTTGAATTAAAGTTTATGCTGAAAAATTTATTAAGCAAAAATTTTGACAAAACCAAAAAACTCGTACTAAAAGTGGACATTTTTTAAGAAAATTTACAAAATAAAAAAACTCGCACTTAGCTAACAGAATTTGAAAATACAGCAATTAATTAAAATGCATACGGGATTGTGTTCTAAATTTAGAAACGAAATTTATGAGGCTAAATTTACTAAATTTTATAATAAAACGTAGTACTAAAATAATTTTTCCAAAATAACTTTTAGTACATACAATACTTTGCTAATATAAATTAGCAAAATTTAGTACTTATAATACTAAATTAGCAAAATTTAAGGCAGAAACAAATTTTTAAATTTAATTTTGTAGCAAATAATCTCTTATAAGTCATTACTAGTCATTTTTTCTAATTTAGTTTTTAATATGCTTAACCATGCCTAGTACTAAATTTAAAAATTTAAGAATATTTCTTAAGAAAGCACTTGTAAATTAAAGTTTAGTAACAAAATAAAAAATTAGCAAATTTTTAGTACCAAATTTACTACACATTTTTTCTAAAAACTTGTTCGAGTTCAATATTTTTTATATTATTAGTAGTCAAAGATTTTCCTAATTCAAAGAGTACTAGAATAAAAATTAAACGAAACTTAAAGAAAATATAGTAATAAGAAGAAATTGAAGTAGTAGAGAAATAAAAATCTACATACATATATTAATCTTCAGCAGTTGCTAAATTTAACTTGGTTTCAATCGTTTTTTTTTTTAATTTAGAATTTGTTAAGTTCAAAATACACGTATTACTTAATTGATAAGGGTTAAAAATTAAACCATTTTAGATAGAGTTCGAATACTAAACTGGCAAACGAATATTTAGCTTAAAAAGTGGACATACTAACACGCCGAAATTTTTTGTGTTCTAAAATTTATCTCATTTAAATTTAGAACATTATTTATCACATTTTATTTGCTAATTTGGCTGAAAATATTAAAAAAAAAAAGAAATATATGAGGTTAAAAAAGTTGAAAAAAATCTCTTAATTAAGTCATGCAAGGTCGAAATTTAATTTTGCAAAATTTTAGTAATAAAATTAGCACACCTTTATGTTGAGTAAACTTCGCTTATATAATTTAGAGTAAACTTAGGTAAGTAAACTAGGTCGAGGAAGCAGTGCTGAAGTTAGAACTTGCAGTTTAGAACTAAGTTTATGTAATAAATTTAAGTAAATAGTTTTACATTAGATAGATTTATTTATTAAGAATTTGATTAGTACTAAAAAGCATTTGAAATATCAATTAAGTATTAAAAGTAGCACTAACATCAGTTTAATGAATTTAGTACATAAAAAAATTTAGTACATATATGTATATCTCGTACATATATTTCGATGTACATTAAATGGAATAAAAAGTTACTTTAGAATAACTAAAGCAAAGAGTTTCATGTAAATCTATCAAATCCATATTGACGCAGAATAAGAAATATAAATAAAAAATTACGACCACACTTTATCGAAAAAAAAACCAAAAAAAAGGATTACGGAGTGATTTAAAACGAAAACTCTTTTAAATAAAATAAAATTAAAATTGATATTTCGAGTTTTGTTTTGCATGAATTGTTTCTAAAGTTTTGTTTCATCGAAAACCTCAATACAGCGATTATTTTCGGTGTTTAAAATAAATATCTTACATATATATGGCCAACAGATTTTAAAGCGTAAAATTGTCGAAAAAATTAGCATTTTTTTGTTTGTAATTTTAAAATGATCAAATTTGAAACAAAAAAATCATTCTGAGTCAATATGGCTTGTTTTATTTATGTGAAACATTGCAGACGTAGAGATATAGATTTTGACCATACCCAAATCCATACGAATCAAAACCGATTTATTTTAAGCGGATTTAAACAAAAATAATAATTTTTTAATTTCTACTTCTTTGTAAATTTAAATTTGAATTTTAAAACTTAAGAATTCTTCCCGCTTTATTTTTAAGAAATTTAAAGTAAAAAAATATAAAAGAAATTGTTGTTTAAGCGAATTTTTTTTGCTTTAATTTTTAATTTAAGTATCAATTTGAGTTAAGAAAAATTTATTTTTTCAGTTTTCTTATTTTTCGATTACTTGCGCGCATGTTATGTAAATATTTTTCACTCACTCACTCGCAAACATACCAACAAAATGTGTATTTACAATATTTATGTACGTAAAAGTTGTTTTGAAATTGTTTTTATGTAGAAATAGAAATTTGCTGATTTTTAGTTTTGTAAGCTTCTTGTCTATTAGCCAAATTTGAAACTACTGATGCTTGTGTTTGTTAGCTAGTAATCGGTTTGCAGTGAATCTTTTCATTATTTACATAAATTTGTGTGTTTATTTATTTATATAAACTATAATTAGCAAGTAGTTAGTCAAATAATTTTTATTTAAATTTAATTGATTCTTAATTTTGTACAAAAAAAAAAAACTCACCAGTAAACAGAATTATGAATAAATGCATTGCAGTCAAAGTAAACGTCACTTTTGTATTTCTACTATCACTTTCACAAATGTGAGCTGTCATTTTGAACAACCAATACTAATTTTTGTGCTATATTGCATTTTTTTCCCCCAAACGCTCAGCTACTCGACATGTACAAAATGGAGGAGGAGGCTTATAAAATACAAGGCAAATCTGAATTCTATGCCTAGGATACGCCAATACAAGTGCAAGATCTGCTTTTATAATACTTGTCGAATTCGTGGAGCGAACGGAGTAACACTTTGACAGCTGCGCGTCAGGAAATCGGAAACGAAGCGGGAACTGAAACTGAAACTGGAATTGAGATTCGAGTTCAGCTAAACTTTTATAAAAGGTCAAAATGCAATCGAATTATTAAGTATTTACTATTTATTTAATTATTTATGAAGACAAAAAAAAACAACTATAAGAAAAAAAGCCCAGAAAACAACGTAGTACGGAGATGTGTGTGCGTAAAAACCATTCAAAGCGAATATTGAAGAAAAAATATTTATAGCAAAGTAAAGTGAAATTATATATTTATCCAATGAATGAATATACTATATATACAATATAAAAAAAACAAAAACATATACTAATTTTAGCGTTTATTGAAATGTCAGAACATTTTACATAAAAATTGTTTGTAAAAAGCAAAAGAACTCTAGAGAAAAAGGGTTGAAAATATAACACCGATTACATGTCTAAGTCAGCCTAACCTAAAAGAAGCAACTAACAAACAAAGAAGTTAATTAAAAACAAATAAGAAAAAAGTTGTTTCTCAGCGATCGCTAGTAAAGTTATAGTATGTAGCATAAAAAATCATATAAAAATTAAAAACAACATTATAACAGAGCATACATTTCATACACTTCATTATAGTTCATAAATTCACAAATAGAACCACAGCAACAACTCACTTTAAAAAAAACTCTTTACTACATTAGCCACTTACTTAACTCAAAAATGTCTAAAATTACACTACATTCTAAACAAAAACTGTATTAAATGAAAAAAAAAATATATATATCAAAAGTTTATTGCAAAAAAAAATAACATTCAAACCCAAAACCCAAAATCCATATTAACCGCATTACCAAGTAGACAGTATTCCCAACTACTTACCTAATACCAAATGAAATGGAAAAGTGTAAAAAGCCAGTAACCTTAAAGTGTACTAAATACAGAAATACTCGTACATACAAACTATACCTAGTAACTTGAGTTTCCGCCTCTCCACCTATTTACTTAGTATACCTATGTACTTATAGTAAATATTTATAAACAATATGAGATTTTAGTCATTAAAAAAAACCTATAAACCAAAACTATGTAAACCATAGAATGCCAAAAAGTAATAAAAAAAAACGAGTTTATAAATTGGCGTGAACGTGGTGAATATACAAAGTGCAAAACAGCTGATTGTCTAAACGGCCAACAGCTGATAAGCTCCAAGCTGATAGTTTCGAATTCGAAACTGACGAACGAGGTAGGTCTAACCTACTGAAGCAACCGATAGCTTGGTCTATAATCTCTGACCACCTTTACGATTTATCAGGTTATAATTCCGGTGCGTCGAGCTACTTAAAATCAGCTGATTGGCGAAATGAACAGCTTGCGATCTGTAACACAGTTTAAAAAGCAGCTCGTCGTTTTTATATGATAACCTGCAAAACAGCTAAAATTGAGCAGCTGGCGGCATTGAAAAGGCGGCAGTTCAAAATCTGCTGAAAAGAAAATGGGATTTGTCAAAACAGCCGATAGCATAGAACAACTAACGATCTTTGAAATTTGTCCAGTTTGTACAGCCAACGGTAAATTCTACAAAAAATATTTCTCGCTGGTGTTTAGCCTTTTCTGAATATTTTAACAATAAGTGTGTTATTTGTTTTCACTTAAAGAATTGGTTATGTCACACAACCGAAAGCATTTCATTAAAACCAGCTGGCTAAGTCAAAACAATTTGAAAGTTACCTATAATTTTGGAAACTTGTAGCAAATATAGCATAAGAAAAAATATCGATTTGCCGATGCAACCAATATCTCGGTAAACTAGTTTCGATAAATCGTTACTTCGATAATTAGATATTCGATATTCTAGCTCAACAGCAGTGATTGGTTGAAAAAAAAAATCATTAACAAAATACACTTAGATGATTTATTTTTTTTTTTTAAGAATTGCTCTATTATAAAAAAAAAAAATTTGGTTTACCTATTGCTAAGTTGGAGACATCAGTTCAACCAACTGCTGCAGTTAGTTAACTGATGGTTTATCAGTTTTTTTTTTTTACTGCTTTATCGAAATAGCAGATTTTTTTATTTTATTTTTATTTTTCACAACAAATAACCTAATAAAACTTCTTGATTTATTTTTTATGGAAATATCAATTTCTTATTTCATTTTTTGTTTTCCATAATACATATTTTTATTTATTTAAATATCAATTTTTTTAATGAAAACAATTCCCAAAGTGACAAGTTTTTTTTTTGTTTTATTATTTTTTTACGAAACTATCAATTTTTTATCATATATTTATTTTTCAAAACAAATTTTTGCGTTCAAAATTTTTGCAATTCTTTAATGGAAATATCAAATTCTTTGTTTTAGTTCCACTTTTTTCACAATATAAGATGAATTTATTTTGTTCCCTTATTTTAATTTTTATGGAACTATCGATTTTTATCATATTTTTATTACTTCTTTTTCAAAACAAATATTTTCGTTCAAAATTTTCACAAAACAAGTATTATTTTTTTTGGGTTTTTTTATGGGAATATCGAATGCTTTGTTTTATTTCTACGTTTCTTCACAATATAAGATGTTGAGCTAAAATATGAAAAATCTATTTTATCGATATTTTGATTTATCGATAATTGGTATGTATCGAAATTTTAATTTATTGATATATTTTTTTTAACTTAGAAAATAATACAACATTTTGACGCAGCTGTTTGACTAAAAATAATTATGTAGCCGAAAACTTTTTTTACGCCAGAAATTTGAAAAATTATTTACAGCCACCATATATGATACTAGCCTCCAAACCATTCCTTGTCCTTATTTTTGTTTTCAATATATTTTTTTTTTATTTCTTCCGTCATTTTCTTGCCCAAAAACTCTGGTCCAATATTTTAAAATATTCCAAAAATCTAGCTGAATTTATTATATTTAATATATAGTGTCTATATTATGTATTCTAGCAAATATTTAGTAAATTTATTACATATTCTAAAACTATCGAAACTTGCGCTGCGTATGAACTTATGAATGGTAATTTTTATTGAATTTAATTTCGCTGAAATATTACTATATTAATATAGCAAAAGCTCTAGTAATAAAAATTCAGAATTCAGAAAAATCAACTACTGATAGCCGCATTATTTAGTTTTTAATTTAAAGTAGCAAAACAATAGTTTTAATTTCCCAATGAACTCCCTGTCGAAATGCAATTATGAATTGAGCATAGGTTATGTTTAATGTTATGAATTTAAATTTATGTACATACATAAGAAAACCCAGGATCAAGATTCTAATGAAATGAATGCAACATGGTGTAAGAAAAAGAAAATTAAATTCAATTTAAAAAAATATGTTTGCTAAAATTTTCAACGAGCAGTATGGAATAAGCTCAGTGAAAACATAATATAATGAGAAAGAATATAAAGGAAGTAGTAAAATTAAAAGTAAACTTTAAGTAAAAATAGGAAAAAGAAAGTTTATTCAAAAAATCGCAAACTGTTAGTTTTTAAGTAGCGAAGCAACAGAACCAAAGTAAATTTTTGAAAAAAAAAAAAATTCCAAAAACTAAACGTGATTACGAAGTCACATACCAAAATACATAAATCTAGATGTACGCATGTACATACATACATTAACAGAAAACGTATCGGTAAGTAAAATTTAAAAAGTTAACTAAATATTTGCAAAATAATTTCTACTTTTCTGTGCGAAATTGTTAAAATAAAAACTCCCGTTGTTTGAGTAGCAAAATACATGCAATGTCTAAATTAAAAAGCAAAAATTTATTTTCTGTTCGCTTTAGGCGGGCGTACGCAGAAAATTTTAAGGAAAAAAAAGAGTAGCGAAATTATTTATGAAAAGTTGAACAGCTAAATAAATGCTGAAAATAAATCGCGTTGCCAATATTTAAAATCGTCACGATCAATGTAAACACTTTAAAATATGTATTTTAAAAACTATCATTTATGAACTTAATTAAATTTAAAAAAAAAAAACATAAACGTATAAAAACGCTACCGCAAAATTATATGCGCGGATGGCAAAATATTTTATTGAAGTGCAACCACTTATGTAAGATGAATAAAACAAACAAAAAAACAGTTAAAAAGTACATACATTAATATAAAATAAATGGAAAAGTACGAATACCGAAATAAAATAACAAACTTAAATTATTATTATTTTTTTTTTACTATAATCCACGGTGAGTCAAAAAATTTTGCACAGGGTAATTTCTTTTTTAATTTTTTATTCAACTTTAGTTCGATCTACAACAAAAAGCACATAGATTTTGTATAAAATTTTTACAAATTCCACTAAATGTGGAAGTGAAATAATCGAGGATTTTCGAATTACCAAATCTTGTGTCACCACATTTCATGACCGAATTAAGTCCAACATTCTGTGTAATATGTCGCCCAACACTTGGGAGTGTTTACTCACAGCAACTAGGACAAGGTCATCAGCGCAGGCGATATTTTGGAATCCTATGTCTTGCAGTCGCCGAAGTATCTTGTTCACTGCTATATTGCAGAGGGTGTAGAGTACCAAGTCTACCAGAACACCGCATACTGTACAGTAACGGGGTATTATTTGCTGTCTCCCGAACATCTCCTGCCAGGCAGCTCAGTAGACATTTCTCGAGATCCAGGCGTACATCAAATACCCACAGTAACAGACGTGATATAGATAGGCCATAAGCGACATTCACTGGTAGAAGATCGCTACCTACACGATCTCTCAAACTCAGAAAGTCGTAATCAGAGCTCAATCACCACCCTTTGTAGTCAATATCGCAATGCACTAACAGCTCTTCATATGCCTCTTGTGCCTACCCTTCAGTTTGGCAGGACATCCGACAGCCACACAAACAACAATATTGATGTCTATCCGGAAGTTGGGGGCTGCAACAGAAAACCACATCCATTAGCACATCCAGCTTTAATCAGTTGTGTACAGGTAGTTGGCAACGCTTTCGATCAGCTGTTAGTGAAGTTTTCATTTGTTTTGTTTACAATTTGCCTGCACCCGGCAAACGCAATAAAGTAAACAACAACTAAAAAATGTGATGCATCTACGCAAACAGCTATACATTGCTGGAATTGTGAAATTATTGCGAAGCGAAATTCCATGGAAATAATTAGCTGATGCAAGTGCGCTTGCGGTAGCAGTCAACGCCAGTACTCGTAGAGAGTGAATGCACACACAAAAAAGTCCATTCGATACAAAGAAAGTCGCAATGCTTCACGCCGTCAAGCAATTATTTTCGCAATCGGATAGCGCCACTGATGCTGAATTAAATCAAATATGGCCGAAACGTGAGGCGGGTTTAGAGCTTAGCAGATTTGGCAAGGAATTATTGGAAAAATGTACTACTGTACAAAAACCGGACGGAAATGAAATTGACATTGAAAGTTTCATGAAGAAATCTTCAGAATTTCCATTGAAGGTAAGTTTGTATTTGTATGTGTGTGTGTGTGTGTGGGAGTAATGAAACTGTGTCTTTGATTTTGGACTTTTAGCTATGCACATACCTATCCACAGAGAAAATTTTTCAGTGTTTTTTTTTTGAATTTTTGTTAATATTTTCCTTGTTTCCAATCCCCCATTAATTTTATAATTTACTTAATTACAAAAACCATACAAAATATTTTAAGCCTTATATATGTAATAAAATTTAAAAAATCGATGTTAAAATTTTAAATTTTTTTTCACCCATTTAATTTTTAGACAAATCTCAGAGACACTGAACATTTTAACGCATATTTTTTTTAAGTTTTTAAAATTTTCGTCAAATTTGCACTGTTAAATGAAACTATTTATTAATTTTTGGAAAATGTTACAAACTTGAAAAAATCGACATTAAAATTTTCAATTTCTTTCTCAGAATTTCTAGATGTTTTCCTGCTGCTTTTTAAATCTAGGAAAGTTCTGAGTAAAAAATTTAACATTTCAACGTAAATTTGTTAAATTTTCGAAAAATTTTACAAGTTTTAAAATTTAGAATTTTTTGTTAATGTTATTGAATGAAATAATTTAGAATTTTTTTTTTAAATTTATGAAAAAAATTTAACATCGAAAATCTTTTTATTATGAGCCACTGTACATACACTCATCAACAAAACTATTCGTCGCAGTGATTTTTTTATGCAATATTCAGTCAGCAAAAAAAAATTTTTTAAAATTTGCTCTAATTTATAGTCACTTCGAATTTACTTTTTTTTTAAGTAAAGTTGCACTGGCTATAAAACTATATACCAGAAAAATTTCTAAAAAAAATCTGATTAAACAATCTTAAGTTTTTAATGTAAGTTTTAAAGAATTTTATATAAATTTGACTTTAACTTTCCCATTTCAGTTTATTTCTTTTGTTTTTGTATGAATAATATTTATTTAAAAATTAAAAAAGAAATTGACATTAAAACAAAACATTGTAACGAATAGTATTTTTTTTCGTGTAGTATGAATAATAATTATTTAGAAATTATTTTTTTTTAAATTAAGTTTTTATTTTTTAATCAAATTTAATTATAAAGAAAATTGTTGAGAATATTGTAAAAGCCAAACACTATGACGAATAGATGTTTCTAAGAGTGTGGATTCAGGTTCAGCAAGTCGAAAAAAAAGTTAAAACAAACCACAACCTATTTGAAAACTAATGTGGAGATTATCTGAAAGCAAAGAAAAATCCAAACCAAAAAACATATGTAGTTTATAAAAATCAGACATCAAATGCCCAGTTATGAAAATATAATTTTTTTGCACTTTTTGGTTGGCCCGTATTTGGGTGGTTTTTGTTTTATTTTCTCTCATATCTCTAATTTCTTCTACAGTTCGGCACAGATACATGCCGGGTGATGAATCAGCCGAAGGATCGTTATCCAGAGATCGCTAAACAAATCGCTTCCACTTACCCGGTAATACATGAACGCGTTTTAGGTTTATATCTGGCATTTTTGGAGCACAAACGCAAATATGGTAAGTGGCGCAAAATATTTAAAAACATAAGTAGAATTTGTAATTTTTCAATGACACACCTTTCGTGCCCTACTCCTACAGGTACCGATATTGAATGCGCCTTGTATGACGGCATGTCGCTCACAGCACTGGTACAGCGACTACTTGAGAAACGCTGCGTTTCATTCGTAGGTTATTTGGATCATTATTTACTTATTGATGGTAAAACGGGCCTAGGAAAGTTCTATGACGTAGGCACCCCTAAAGAAGAAGCACCGTTCCTGCTAAAAGATGTGCTAAGCTATGACGAAATGAAGGTAAGGTGTAGAGAACACTTTGAGTGTATATTCCCAACGACAGCCGGTTCTGCACACCGCAATGGACTGCCACTTCGGCGATTTAACATTGTTTAGATCGACCAACACCCTGACGATTAATCACCTCAAAAATAAGACCTTACCGACGGGTTTCTCTACATCCATTTGCTCAGGAATGTCATTGAGCACAACCCAGGTCAAGAAACATACTTTTGCTGCGTATACCGGAGAAGACTCAATCCGAACTCCACATCGGTGACATGTAGTTCGTGTAACGATTGGAGACTTAGAGAGTGGACCATACGATATGTGACCACTTTAACTAACAGCCTGTGAACGCCATAATTGGATTCAACGCACCACCAATAGCAAAGAAGGAGCTCCAGCTGCCTCGTGAGTCTCTGCGGTACCCTTTCCCAACTACGATCTGGATATTGTAGCAGGCTCAATTTCTATCTATCCTGAATCAACCCAGATATTCTCAACACATGTCCGGCATACTGAGGTTCCCCGCACAATACCACCCACCTTTACACATGTACTCTTAAACCATCTAACACCGCTCTCTATTTGGTCCGATCCGTTTGTACTAAAGACCTTCCTTTCTTCCACATTTTTTCATCGTTTCTTTTAGCTTTCCGCATTTCTCTCAGTTTCATCGTACACCGAGTTCCTAAACGATGGCAATCGCAAAAACGCCGGCATCATTGAATTGGATAAATCGAAGATTGAACGTGAAGGCATCATTATCGGTATAATTGGTGCACGCTTTCAGGCACGCGAAGCCATGGACTGGCAGGATATCATCATTACCAGCGAACAGAATAAGAGAGCACGTGGTTATGGTTATACGGCGCAGGAGGCATTGAGCAATACCACTAAAGCCCACGTGGACTATCGTCGCATGTGGACACATTTCTATGAGCAGCAGGATGTGTTGTATAATAGCGTCAGTGGTCAGAATCCAGCACGTTTCTACAATATTCCAAATACTGCATTTATCTTCGATAATCTAATGATGAAACAACGCAATGCTATTTCTTTCGAAACTTTGCTGCTGGAGGCGAATGCACGTGGCGCTGCCGTTGGCAAACAAGTGTACCTGCATGTGGTCGGTATTGGTTTGGGCGCTTGGCGTGCCGTGCAACATCAAGATCAAATATTTCTGGAAACTTTCGGCGAACGCCTGCAGGAGCTGTTGCCATGTCTATCGCATATAACTGTGGTGCACTTTTCCCATTTTGGTATGACCGCTTGTGCGAATCTTGTAGATGGTGGTGTTATTGCTTCGGCAACGCATCCAGCTGGTGGCATTCGAACTATGCTTAGTAATCGAAATCCAGCACAGAAATTGGTGAGTTAATGCTGAGTGTGAACTAAATAAGTGATATTTTGAAACGCATGAATTTTTTATTTTTAATTTAAGGAACCCGAGTTCGCGGATATGCTGGTAGTGGAATCTTATGCCTGGGATGGCAATGCCTTGCCAGGCAACGAATTTTGGCATGTAAGTTTAGTATCGAATTTTTTTGGTGAATATTTTAACTGATATTTACTTTTGCCTAGGGTTCGCTAACCACTTCCGGTGACCCTGCCGCTGCTTGCAGCACACTGATCACAGAGCTCCACAATCCGCATATCAATACGAAAATGGTGAATGGCGCGAATTTGCATGTGGCTTCAGATCGTTATGGGGTTTTGCATATTTCAGAATATGCTAGGAGAGTTTTGGTGTAAGGAAATTTTTACTAAGCATGGCCCTGTAGAAAATACAGCTGGAGTAGAAAGTCAAACTAAATTTTTAAATGTTCCCTATTTCCTTCACGCTTCTTCTGATCAATATATGAGAAAAAGGCATTTATTTGGGCATAACGTAAAACTATTACACATCATTTGCCAATCAAACTCACGGGAATACATAGCTCTTTAAGGAATAAATGAGGGAAACTTCTCCTCTCGCATCGACAATAAAAGGAAATACTACCTACCACCGGCATCCTGTATGAAAAAGAAATGGAGTGATAATTGAAGAAAAATGTTGTCAACATTCCGCGGAATGCCTACGCCTCCGATTTCCTAAAAGGGTCACATTTTAATGCGCTTCGCTCTTGACAATAAAATATTTTTAATGTTTAACAAACTCAATGTTATTTATTGCATTACCTAAATCAGTACGTATTTAAATGTTATAAAAAAAACTGTTAAATTAATAAAATAGGTGGTGATAAAAAAGTGGAAATTTTTATTGCTCTCACTTCTAAGATTTTTCTATACCAAAAAAAAAACAATACTTATTTTTTTAAATAAAAAATAGATAGAAATCACTCAAAGTGTACACATGTATTTTATATGGGGAAAAACATGTTTTCGTTGAAATGGTGTATCGCCAAACTCTAATTTTCTCAAAAACTTAAAAAAATGAAAGAATGGATAAAAGAAATATTTAAATAAAGAATTGTGTATCCTAAAGAGAAGTAGAGTTTGACGACAGGTTTGTATAAAAAGCTAAAAATTTACCGCTTAAGAACTGATTTAGGTGAAAAGCAAAAGAGGTAGCAATAGCTAATGATCAAAATTTCATTTGAAAAAATCGTAAATTTTCAAAAATTGAGCAAAATGCCAATGCAAAAAATTTGCAAATGTACATGCCACCAATGTAGTCAATCAAACAAGTTTTGGCACAGTGGTTTTTTTTTACAATATTCGCAAAATGTTTTTTATGTTAAATATTGTTCGTTAATTGTAAATAAAATTAAATTCTTAAGTTAGCAAAAACTATAAAAATTCAAATTTCGAACTTTGTACAAAATTTTATAAAATTCAACAAGGTGCATATTAAATTTTATAGTTTTTTTATCGGAATTTTTTTTTGTGTAAAATTTAAAATTTGTTTATAATTTTTAAAATTTTGAATCTTTGATTTAAATGGTTTCAGCTATAGAATAAATGAAATTTTGTATAAAAACATAATTAAAATTAAATAAATAAAAATTAGTAGTCAAAACTTACCAATAATTACACAGTACGAAAAAATCAAATTTATTTTTTAATGGTACACATGTTAAATGTATGAATAAATATGAAAATAGGCTTAAAATAAAGAAATACGTGTCGCGGCGTTTTGCTGTAGCACGTCAGAATTTTGAGAAAATTCAAAGGACCGTGAAGGTTCACTTCTAATGAAAAAAATTTAAAAAAAATTGAATATTAATAAAATAAAAGTATTACATTAGAAGTGAACCTCCACAGTTCTTTGAAGCTTAAAAATCGATTTTCTCAAAATTCTGTTAACATTTCTCATGTGTACCAACCACTGTCGTACTGTGTTATTAAATGGCTATATTTAAAAATACGCAATACCGTAAGGGATTTTTTTTTAATCAAACGAAACTTCTAGCTTGTGCTTTATTATGCTAAAATTAAAAAGTGTACTAGAAATTTTTCCAAAAATTACGATAACAAAAATTTGAAATTTTTACTAAAATTTTGGAAAAAATTACCAAAATGTACCTACTGAGGAATAATTTTTCCTCCACTTTTAGTTATGTAATTTTTTTGCTGCTAACGATTAAATTTTCTTTACTGGTTTCGCCAATTATTTATGCCAAAAAAACCTAAAAATTCCCCGTTGAAGTTATGAATAAAATGCAACCATTGCCATCAGCTGTTTTACCATAGTACATACGGACAATTTGTTTACATTTCAACATTCGCTCGCTCGCCCGCCCGGTTTTAGATGTAAATATTTCATTATATATTTCAAATAAATTCCATCACAAAAATAGCTTTAAGCAAAAGATGAAGCGCCGAAATTAAGAGGAAAGTGAGTTGATATATATTTTTTGCAACGAGTTAGCCGCAACGTGGCAAAGTCCATGGAACAGAGGAGAAATTTATATGCGCGGCCTGTTGCATTGCGCCACTATCTAAAGTAAATATTTCTAAAGGTTTGTATGTATGTACATATGTATGTATATCATTGTAGTGGTGTATTTCCATAGAATTGTATGCATTTGTTTATATTTAGAGGACTTATCATTACGAGCATATGGAGAAGCCTCCAGCGCAGAGATTAACTGCCACGCAATTAATGCAGAAGCAGAAGGCGTAGAAATTTGTACATGATTTTTATATCAAACCAAATCTTAAACCAGAAGGTGAAAATGTGCACCACTATCATAAAAAAATTCATTAAGCCAAATGAAAATAGTTTTGATGAGGAAAAATTGCAACAAATTTGGCCTCCAATTGGAACTGATTTAACATACACTCAATTCGGCAAGGAATTGTTGCAGAAAAGCACAAAAGTGGAAAAACCGAATTCGAGCGAAGTCGACTTGGAAAATTTCATGGAACAATCGCTGCACTTCCCGGTGAAGGTGGGCGGAAGAGTGCATATTTGATCAGTACTGGGTGCTCTCAAATCTATCGTTTTTTTTTTTTTTTGTTTGCTACAGTTCGGCAGGGATACGTGTCGCGTAATGAGCCAGCCAAAGGAACGTTATACGGAGATCAAGAAGCAAATTGCTTCCGCCTATCCGGTAATTCATGAACGTGTGGTGGGTTTGTATTTGGATTTCTTGGAACACAAATGTAAATATGGTGAGTTGAGTTCATAAGAAAATGTGGCTATTCATTTATATATGTATATGTATGTACATATGTATATGGGTAGAATTTGAAATCGAGATTGCCCTATATTGAGATGTACCGTGCCGGAAAAACGTAGGGTATTTTTTTTTTGCATATTTTTCACAATTTTTGTTCTGCTTAAACTTTTTAGCTATTACGAAGTATTGATTATTTTATAACAAAAATAATATTCCAAAAATTCAGCAAATTATAAAAATTGTCAACAATAGTTCAAACTTTTTAATCAGAATTTTTACAAAAATTTCGAGCACGCCGTCTTGTGTTTCATTAAATTTTAGTTTGATAAAATGCAAGTTTGAAATAACTAAAAACTCCCGATGATTTTTCATAGTTTTTTTTCCGACAGTGTTATAATATAAAAAAAAATTTTTTTCAATTTTTTTTTTTAGTACCTTTAATTTAAGCAACACTGTCACCAAACAAAAACCAACATGTCTTTTCAGCCACTTAAAATTTCACTTTATGCATAGCTGAACTTTTCTAAAAATTTATATTTAAATGTAGGAATTTTGGAATTTTATGACAATTTTTTTTTTTAATTTGCTGAATTTTTGTGAGCTATATTCTGATAAAAATTAATGATAAAGTTTTAGCAAGAACCCCATTGTGAATAATGTAAAAAAATAACTGTATATTTATTATTATTACATGCGCATTTATTGAGTGTACTATTAATATTTAGAAGAAACCAAAAAAATTATATAAAAATACGTTCGAATATTATTATTATTGTTCAGTTCGAATTTCGAAATTATCTGCTATCAAAATTTCTTAAATCAATTTGCAGCTGTAATCAAAACAAAAGTTCTTATATTTCTTTATTAAAGAAAATTTACAGTAACAGCAAAGTACTTTTTAAATCAACAGAAATAATGAAAAATATTTCTTATAATTTTTCTTTAATGGTGGAGGCTAACCTTTAACAGCAAAGCGAGGAATAACAACTAAAGTCGAGTTAGGATTTAAAAAATATTGCATATCGAAATAAAATCAGAGCATTGACTAATCATTCTACTTAAATAAAAATTACATTCAAAAATTATGTTTCGAAAATGTTTAAAAACTAGTTTATACACTTTTGTCATAGATCTATAGTTAGAAGTTAAAATTTTACCTTTATTAAACGACGCGCTATCGTATTAACTCTGCATCAAATTAAAAGTCACTACATTCACAATGAATTCACTTTTATATCACTATTTTACGAATGTTAATTTTTTTTATTGAGCAACATTTTTCGCTCTTTGTGTTTATTTTAGAAAAAAAATACAACGTTGCTTTCCCTCAGACAACGTACATTTACGCTATTACACTGAAAAAAAAATTATTTAGATTGAAAAATAGCTATAAAAAAATTTAATTTGTAATGTATTGGCTCTTAAAAAATATTTACCACTGTTTACTATATTTCATTGTATGTATATTTTTATTCATTTTAAAGCAGAAAATATCGAAATTTGTAGAAAAATTGCATGCATTTTTTTAGATCTTTTTTTTTCTTAAAAAAAACCCCTCTTCCTCACCATTTTTTTCTAGGCAACGAATTAGAACGCCCTATTTATATTGGCATGACTCTAACAGATCTAGTGCAGCGTTTGCTCAAAAAACGTTGTGTTGCCTTTGTGGGTCCACTCGATGACTATCTGCTGCTGGAAGGCAGAAAGACAATGGCAAATTTTTTCGATGTCGGTACAGTCGATGAAAAGCCACCATTATTATTGAAAAATGTGCTGAGCTACGATGAAATTAAGGTGAGCCAATAACTGAAGGTATCAGAAATTACATACTATGTAGCATTTTAAATTCCACTTTTCTATCAGCTTTCTGCCTTTCTTTCGGTCTCATCACACACCGAGTTTCTCAACAATGGCAGACGTTTCAATTCGGGTATCATCGAAAGGGACAAAACAAAAATTGAGCTTGACGGTGTTATTATTGGCATAATTGGTGGCCGCTTTGAAGTCGAGGATGTAATGGAGTGGCAGGATATAATGATAACACCAATGCAAAATACAAAAGAGCGCGGTTATGGTTACACTGCGAAATCAGCAAAAAAGTCGAATAAACGCATTGTTGACTATCGTCAATTGTGGACGCGTTTTTATGAAGAACAAAATTTTACCTATGACAAAGTTGAACATATCATATCGCCGCGTTTCTTTAAAGATAAACTCACACGCTACATTTTCGACAATTTGCTGATGAAGAAACGTTACGCTATCACTTTCGATACTTTGCTGCTGGAGTCTAATGCACGCGGCGCTGCCGTTGGCAAACAAGTGTACCTACATGTGGTCGGTATTGGATTGGGCGCTTGGCATGCAGTGCAACATCAAGACAAAATTTTTTTGAGAACTTTTAGCGAACGCTTGCATGCGCTTTTACAGCGTCTGCCACACATAGCGGTGGTGCACTTTTCGAATTTCAGAACCTCGGCAGCGGAGCATCATATAAAGGATGGTGGCGTTATTGGTGTGGAAGCGCATGGCAATGGCGGTATTACTACTTTTCTACACGATCGTTATCCGGCAGAAAAATTGGTAAGTAACTTGTGAGGTTTGGAAATTTTCTTCGATAGCCGCCTACAAATTTTTATTAGCCAGCGCAGTATGAAGCAGCGTTGGTAGTGGAATCATACGCCTGGGATGCAAATGCCTTGCCGGGCAATGAATTTTGGAAGGTATGTATTTTAGTTTGTTAGTTTGTTTTGTTTTTTTTTGTTTGCAAATTCAATGCTAAAAAAACTTTTGTTTGCAGGGCTGGCTTACAAGCTCTGGTGATCCCGCCGCTGCATGCAGCACGCTGATTTCAGAGCTGCATAATCCACATATTAATCAAGAAATGGTGAATGGCGAAAACTTGCACATAGCCTCGGAACGCTTTGGTGTTTTGCACATTGCGGAATACGCAAAAAAAGTTTTAGAATGACAAATTACGAAAGCGCGAAACGTTTCAACTACATTTTGACCCAAATGCAATGGCAAACAATTTATTATAGTAAAGTTAAACCATAAACACAGCTGCGTACAAAAAAAAATTAGACAACGAACTTCATTTCTTTTAATACTGAATTTACAACGCCGCCTTCTTGCACGGCATAGCAACTTATCACGCTTTATTTTGGTAAAAGTAAACTAGTAACATACTTGCGCGCAAATAGCTGTACACATTTTAAATATTTACACAAATATATTCACTTTAAATTCTATATTTACTGCACTGCACTACACTTTTGACTAAATCAAATTTTTACACTACCGCCGCGCTCGAGTTAAAAATCACAATTGGCGGTTGTGCTTTGCATATGGCGGTAATTTTTTCTGCTTTCTGTTGTTTCCCGATTACGTTTGGCTGCACTGCAAAATATTTGATGCGAATGTTTGGGAAATGAAAGATGTGTATACAAAAGTTTCCGGCTCTGGTATAGTTAGTAATTTGGTGAGAATAGTTGGCAACACTATCCATCAGCTGTTATGTACATCTGTTGATTTTCCATTTATTTACGTTCGTGAAATTCAACAGATGCGAAGCAGAACCCAATTGGAATTGTTAGCAAATTGTTTGTAACTTTCCGAGCTAAAATAAAATATGAAACGACATAAGAGAAATATTAAAGCGCTAACAGAGAAAGTGACATAACCAAAGAACAGGGTCCGTTGAGTGAGAAAAACAAAAAGGAAAGGTTAGCATGGTCCGCCTGCTTCCACTGATTATAATGGCATACGATTTTTTTGTTTGGTTAACCTTTCAATATTTTTAAAAGCTTGTATTTCAAAAACTGTTTAACTGATTTTAAAATTTGGGCATGATTGGAAAGGAAATTAAAAGGCGTCTTAAAGAAAAATAACAATTTTTATTTAAAAAAATAGTCATAATTTTGTGTTTCCCGAAATATATGTATATGTATCAATTATATGTATATATATAAATACACATATTAGATAAAGGCATTTTACTGATAAATGATACCTAAATATTGAAAGTCGACTTAATATTTTTCGTAATGTAAGCTTTTTAAAATTTCGAAAATTCCACTTTAACTCCTCACTAAAACCCACCCTATGAAATTTTATCGATAAAAATTAATACGATCAGAAAAAAAAACTGAACTATTCTTTACTTGTTCCAAGAATGTTTTCTAAGCGGGCATAGGAATGCTGTCTTGATACGGAAATTTATTTATACATTTACTGAGTGCGTAATTTTTCTCACAGGGCTACAAAACAGGTAATCAAAACAGAAGAATCAACAAGAAATACGTGTACCTAAACAAACGCACAACGCTTTAGGGACTACCCCATTGTGAAATGGAAATACTGGCTACAGAAAACAATAAATTGCGCCGCTCGAGCTTGAAAAGTGCATTGCCTCGATTTAAAGCACGACGTGTAAAAGCTACATAAATATAGTATAAGTAAATAATTACTAACATTGTTAGCTTACTCGGTCTAGAAAAAATGTGGTCAGCTATTAAAACTCTTTTCTGGCAATTAGTGGCCACTGACGATGATAAAACGCCAATTCTTGCTGCAGAATATAACAAAATATGGCCAGAAAGTAAAGTAGCTATGAATATTAGTGCTTTTGGAAAAGTATTACTACAAAAATGTGCAAAGTTGAAGAAGCATGATGCAAGTCAAATTGACATTGAGAGTTTCATGGAAAAATCGGCAAACTTTCCTTTGGAGGTACATAAGTGCTGAGTTGAGTTGAGCTATTCCAGCAGTTAATATTCAATTTCTATGCATTTTTATAGTTTGGCAGCAACACTTGTCGTGTGCTGAGTCAACCAGTGGCACGTCATACAGCAATCAAGCAACAAATCGCCTCCGCGTACCCCTTAATACATGAACGTGTTTTGTATTTATATCTAGCATTCTTGGAGCATAAGTGCAAATATGGTAAGCTGTCTATTTATCTATTTATATTTATCATATAAAATTTATATAGAATTGATTATATGGAACATGCTTGTAACGATTTGACCGAGGCGAATTTATAGAAGGTGATGGCATAAGAGCAGCTGATTTGATTTTTTTATTCACCTGCATGTATTTTGTTTTTGCTTTTGCGTATGAGCTTTCAAAATCCGTAAAAGCAAAAACAAAATGTATTTAAATTTTGAAAACTCTTACGCAGAAACAAAAACAAAATACATAGGAATTTTGTAGTTGTATTTATAACACCACCTTGTATGGATTCGCCTTGGATTTGACTCTCAAAGTCTGCACCGATTTTAATAACTTTTATTAATGAAATATTTCCGTAAAACAATAGCGTGGGATACTTATTTTTTATTTTTTTAAGAATATGTACACAATAAAAAAAACCATATCAACAGAATCATAATAATTACATACATATGTATTTGTTGATGTTTTCAACCTTTTTTTTTTTTGAAGATTGGTTTAAGAAAAACCTGAATAACTCTGCCGAAACATGATTAAGACAAATAATTAGAGATAGAATGAACTTCGTAAACGGCTTCGGTCATATTCTGCCGGTTCGGTTTCAGTTCGGTTTTGACCAACACAACGGAACTCTGGCGGAACATTTGCAAATTTTTGTAATTATTCATTACATAACGAATTGGATGCTTTTTAGTTAACATCTGCTGCTAAGAAATTTTGGCAGTTTCCAAAACTTTTTGAAGATCATATTTTCGAGTAAACCAGAAGATCTAAAAGAAACAATACTTAACCACTTTGCATTCCTTGCAGGCAACGATATTGAACGTGCCATTTATAAAGACATAACGCTAACAGAACTGTTGCAAAGATTACTCGAGAAGCGTTGTGCATCTTTTTATGGTTGTATAGATAAGTATCTTCTAGTCACTGGAGAAAAAGGTTACGGCGGATTTTGTGAAGTAGGCACGAGTGCTGAAAAAACGCCGTTACAGCTGAAAGATGTGTTGAGTTATGACGAAATAAAGGTGATATGCCGTTTTATAAATTTATGAATTTTATAAAAATAATAACATTTTCCATTTATTTCCCCCCACTCAGCTCACTGCATTCCTATCGATATCCTCACACACGGAATTCATAAATGACGGAAGTCGCTATAACGAAGGCATCATTGAAGTAGATAAATCGAAAATCGAGCCTGAGGGTGTCGTTATTGGTCTGATAGGCGGTCGCTTCCAAGTGAAGGATGCCATGGAGTGGCAAGATATAATGATTACTGAAACACAGAATACCAAAGAACATGGCTATGGTTATACTGCACGGGAAGCTGCGCACGCAAACAATGGCATCGTAAATTATCGTCAAATATGGACACAATTTTACGAAGAGCAGGATTTGTTATATGAAAATGTTAAAATTCTCAATTCGAAACGCTTCTTCAAAGGTCCTTATATGCGATACATTTTCGACAATTTATTGATGAAGAAACGCTATGCCATTTCTTTTGATACACTGCTGCTTGAAGCGCAAGCGCGTGGTGTTGCTGCAAACAAGCAAATGTACATCCACGTAGTCGGCATAGGTTTGGGTTCGTGGCGAGCGGTGCCACAACAGGAAAAAATATTTTTAGAAACATTTGATGAACGTCTGCAACAGCTACTACCGCATTTAGCAAACATTTCCGTTGTGCACTTCTCGTATTTCGTTTTGTCTGCCTGGGCAAATTTGCAGGATGGCAGTGTAATTGCATCGGAAACGCATCCAGCTGGTGGCATAAAAATATTCATGCACAATCGTAAACCCGCACAGAAGTTGGTGAGTGTAGTGGATGGAGGTGATATATTGAATACACTGCTTGATTTAATACATACTAATCTTAACAACTAGGCGCCTGAATTCGAAAATATGTTAATAATAGAGTCCTATGCTTGGGCTGGTAACGCGCTACCCGGCAACGATTTTTGGCTTGTGAGTTAAGATTGCTTGTTTGCCTTATTTTTATTTAAAAGTTTGCATATTAAATCTATGTATTTCTTTAGGGTGCATTGGCTTCTTCTGGTGACCCAGCCGCCGCTTGCAGCACTCTCATCTCTGAGCTGCATAATCCGCACATCAACACAAAAATGGTGAATGGTGAAAATTTGCACATTGCATCAGCTTGCTATGGTGTTCTGCATATTTCGGAGTATTCAAAGAAAATTTTAAAACAATAAGATTTACAATAAATATGTACGTTTTTTATACTTCAGCAAATTTCTCAGTCAATATTTTTAAGGTAACACTAACCTACAATAAATTTGACCTATGACATCTGATCATCATATCGTATGTAAAATTTTCTGCTGAATCCGAATATCCGGTGTTAGAATATAAAAAAGTATAACAGTTTTTGAGATATAGCTAAATTTAGAATAGTTCAGTAAATTATCCGGGCTTAAGTTTTTTACAAAAATTACTTGAAGTAATAAAAAAATAAAAAAAAACAATAAAGGTAGGTGAGGATGTGAAATGTAAAATCGGATAGAATTTATCAAGGCGAATTTATATCACATACATAAATTTTGTTTTTGCTTCTACGGTTGGAGCTGTCAAAGTTTATAGTTATTTTTCGATTTTTTTGCTTTCATGGCTTCAGCTTACAAAGCCGTAAAAGCAAAAACAAAATACTTGTAATTTGACATTTCTAGCCGTGAGGTGAAAGCGCTAAGCTGTTCATTCAACTCACCTTTATATGAGTTCGCTTTGGAATTGATTTGATATATTTTTCGTGAACTGCTTACATTACATTTATACTTCAACTTAGAAAAGCAAGGTCTTGCTACATACGAAAATGATCATTCTTTGAAGTCCAAGAAGCAAAGTGGCACTAAAAAGATTCCTTTGATTAAATAAAGGCTCAGAAGGCTTAATAAAATAGTAATTCAGTTAAAATTCAACAATTTAGAAAATTGGAATTTTTTTGTTAGAAAGAACTAGTAATGCGTTTTTGTATGATTTGTAACTTTACTACACTGTATCTACATAATTTTAGTATGAAATTATCCAGATTATTAATAACAAAATCTTATCAGTAAAGAGACTAAATTTAAAACAAGAAACGGAAGTTTCTAACGCAAATCGCTTTATTTTCACATTTAATTACAGTTTATAGATAGTTGGCAACGCGGCAGCTCAGCTGTGCTGTCAGTTGACTTCCATTGCTAATTTCATCAGCCGATTGGAGCTTGCTTTTCCAATCAGATAAATAAAAGGCATATTTGCTTTGCCGGTAGCGTAATGTGCCACTTTCCGCTTCCACAAATTATGCCAAGAAAAGCAACCAAAACAAAAAACTAAAGAACAAAAACAAAACAAAGTTACAAAAACAAGAAACTGAATGAAAGGTATTTCCCCATTGTGAAATGGCAATGGAGTTGTTTGCAGCGCTGGAGAATAAATTGTGATACGTGCGTGAAAAATGCTCAGTATGAAATTGAGCATAAGAATTACGAGACGTAATAAAAGGTAAGCGAAAAGTAATTTTTTTGTGAAAAAAATTAAATATACAACGCCACGAAAGAAAACAAATAAGCGAAAGTGCTAATAAATCATAGTGTAATAAATATGTAATTCACCATCTCTGAATATTTTGTCAAATATAAAACCGAAGTACGCGTGAAAAATTTCTACAAAACAAAACGAACTTGTTTGCTCACATCAACACCAAAACTTTTCAAATTTCAACGAAAATGTCTACGTTTGGCCCAGAATTCGATGCCGTTTGGCCAAAAGCTGGCGCAGCTATGAAATTAACCGAATTCGGTCAAAAATTATTACACAAATGCCTGAAAGTGGAAAAGCCAGATGCGAGTAATATTGACATTAAAAGTTTCATCAAAAAGTCTTCAAATTTCCCAGTCGAGGTTAGTAAAAGTGTACACACAAAAACAAAATGTGCTGAAATCATTACCTTTTGTTTATTTCCACTTTAGTTCGGCACCAATACCTGTCGGGTGATCAGTCAGCCTAAGGAACGTTATCCGGAAATTCAAAAACAAATCGCTTCTGCCTATCCGATAATACATGAACGCGTATTGGGCTTGTATCTGGCATTCTTGGAGCACAAATGCAAATATGGTAGGTATATGTATGGTATACATATATAAATATGTAGCTTCTGATTTGTGTTTCACAATGCAATGCAACAGCGATAAACATAGTATGTGCAAGGTACGGTTAGCACCTAATATTTTTTTTGTTTTTAAGCATATCACAATCGCCCGCATATACATATGTACATATGTATGTATATACTTGCATGAAATGATAAATCTTGTTTTCTTTGACCTCTGAAGAGTTGAGTTTGTTATTTATTTTTATTTATTAAATCAATTCCCGTAACAATTTGGTAACAATTTTCGCACATCTGAGCAATAAGAAATCTATTCATTAATTAGGTACATTTGAACTCAGCTATAATGAACGCCAATATAATAGGAATTTTGGTTGCAGGGATTTAAAAAAAAAAAGTTTTTAAAAAATGTTTTTTTTTAAATGGATTTAAATATAAGAAACATGTTTAAATTATTTAAAATTTTCACCTATGAATGATACACTCGTAGAAATAATTATAAGTGTTACTCTAATTCAAAAAACGCAATCGAGAAAAATATCGAGATTTGAAGAAAAAATAACGAAATATTAAGCAATTGAAAATAAAGAAAAGTGTTCATTAACCCAGGGATGTGCTTTTTTATACAGTGCCGTAAAAAAGTATTGGCACAGTTTTTTTCTAATATTCATAAACTTTTTGATGCTAAAACTTGTTCGTTCATTTTTTTATCTAACTAGATCTAATTCTATAAAAAAAAGCATAAATGTAACTACAAATTTCAAACTTTTTACAAAATTCACAAAAATTCAGCAAATTTACAAAACAAAAAACAAAATTTTAGTATGCAGTTTGATAGTAGACCATTCCATTTTAGTGAAAGTCTAAGTGTCTGAAAATGCCCATTAGTTTTTGACAATTTTTTTTGTTTTGCTGCATTTTTTTTTTCAAAATAACGTATGAATAAAATGTATATTTATATCTGAGAAAACAAGAGAAAAAGTTATCAAAAAACATCGGAAATTGGTAGCCACTTAAAACTTATACCTTATAATTGCATAAAATACCACAAGACTGCGTACTCGAAATTTTTGTAAAAACTCTTATTAAAATATTTAAAATTTATTTTTATTTATTTTAAAATTTTTGATTGTCATTTTTAATTTGCTGAATCTTTTAAAAGTTGACATGTGCTTTTGTTTAAAATTAACTATATTTTGATTAAAAAAAAAAACTAACAAAAAAGTTTTAGCATGGAAGTAATTGTGAATAGTATAAAAAAATTATTGTGCCAATACTGTTTAAAAAATGTTTTAAAAAATTACGACAACAAAGTGTGAAACTTTGATGACATTTTTTTTTTTTAATTTGCTTGACTTGTAAATTTTTTTAAATCTTATATAGTTTTTATTACAAATAGAGTTTTTGCTATAATAGAGGTCATATGGTAATATGTTGATTTTTATTTTGAATGATACTTCGAAAATTGCAATTAAACTTTACAATTTTCTGAAAATAAGCCACTTTTTTTGTAATTATTTTTTTTATTACCTCAATTCGGAAAATTATGTAAATATGTTTTTTGTTGTTCTAACATCATAAAACATGCCCCATAAATTATTTTCCAATCGTTCCGCTATCAAAAATCCGACTATCCCAAAAAATACAAAATGTATCATACAAAATTCCCTAGCACAAGTGTTGCATAATAAAAAAAGTAAAAGTAAAAGTAAAACAAACATTGCAGGCAATAAACTCGAACTTGCACTCTATCAAAACTTGACACTCACCGATTTCGTACAACGCTTGTTGGACAAGCGCTGCGTTAGTTTCTTTGGTAAAAACGATAAATATCTTTTATTGTCGCGACATCGCGGTTGCAGCGGATTCTTGGACATTGGCACCGATGCCGAGAAACCGCCGCTGATGCTACAAGATGTGCTCAACTATGACGAGATCAAGGTGAGTGCCAGTTACCCATATGAACCGATATTCTAACATATCATATACATATCCTTCTCCCACAGCTCTCCGCACTACTCTCAGTCTCCTCACACACGGAGTTCCTCAACGACGGCAATCGCCAAAATTGTGGCGTTATCGAACCAAACAAATCACGCATCGAAACTGATGGTGTAATCATTGGGCTAATTGGTGCACGCCTGGTGCGACGTGAAGTTATGGAATTTCAAGATATCATCATCGCTAGCAAACAAAATACCAAAGAAAATGGTTATGGCTTGCCAGTCGATGCTGAACCAAACACGCGTCCAGCTGATTATAGACGCATATGGAATGAGTTCTACGAGGAGCGTGATCATCTGTACACAGAAGTGAAGATCGATGGCAAACGATTTGGTAAGGCGCGTGCAAAGGACGATATATTCGATAATGTGTTGATGAAAAAACGCTATACCATCTCATTTGATACGTTGTTGTTGGAAAGTGAGGCGCGCGCTGCTGCAGCAGGCAAACAGGCATTTATCCATGTCGTCGGTATCGGTTTGGGTGTGTGGCGTGCGGCTGAGCAGCAAGAGAAAATCTTTCTGGAAACATTTGCACAGCGACTGAAAGTGTTGCTGCCGAAATTGTCGCATATCAGTGTGGTGCACTTTTCTTGGTTTCAGCTGAACGAGTGGGGCGATTTGAAAAATGGCGGCATTTATAAGTCGGAAACACATCCGGATGGCGGTATAAGGACGTTCTTGTCAAAGCGAAATCCAGCCGATAAATTGGTGAGCGTAAAAATGGTAATATAGATTTTTATTTGTCTTGCGTCTTCTAAGGGAGGTGAGCGGTGGTGTTAATGGGGTGGACTTTTTTAGTTTTTGGAAATACTGAACTAACAAGTTTTGCATGCATCTATACGTCACTACATTTTCCTAATATATGTATATTATTTTAATGGTATACTTTTTTACTACAGAAATCACCTGAGCTGGAGAATATGCTGTTGATCGTCTCCTATGCATGGGACGGCAATGCCTTGCCGGGCAACGAGTTTTGGATGGTTGGTTGAGTCATATTAATTTTTTTAATACATTTTCTTCTAATCATATTTTCCTCGTTTCGCAGAAAATGTTAAAATCCACTGGCGACTCTTCAACAGCCTGCAGCACACTCGTCACCGAACTGCATAATCCGCATATCAATGCGGAGCTGGTGAATGGCGTCAATTTGCACATCGCTTCTGAGCAGCACGGTGTGTTACATATAGCGGAATATGCAAAGAAAATGTTGGAATAGTTCAGAGATAGCAGTAGTGCATGAAAACAATTTTCAGAGGACAAATATAGTATATCCATGTATGGAACTGTCAGTTTTTAGTTTAAATATATTTACTTTTATTGTGCAATATTTACAAAATCTCTAATATTAACTAATATTTATTCTTATTTACATATGTAATTATATTGCAATGTTAAATAAAAACTTTTGTTTAACAGAAAAGTTAACTTTTAATTTTAATCTATTGGATTGAGATTTTTAAGGACTAAGCTTGAACCTTTTTGTCGCTTTTGCAGCATCGCGTAATCCCAGAAAGACTTTCGGCTAAAGAAAAAATTGATCGCTGGTCTTTAGCGTCAAAAAATTTGACAAATTTATCTATCAGCTAGTTCTGAGCAGATCACAAAATCAGCAAAATAGCAAATGCTTTACATAAATTATCCCAATCATATATCTCGAAGTTAAATCGCTTATGCGTTGAAGAATAAAAAATCTTGTGTGGCATATTTAGAGGAGGGCAAATAAAAAGTATTTTAATGACACTTTAAAATTATGGTCCCATATGTACAAATTTTCAGCAAAGAAGATAGTTATCTAAAACAACTCAAATTCAAAGATTCGAAATTAAAATATTCAAAAAAATAATTATTATTTTTGAAACCGAAATATTTCGGAGGTTGGAAACTATTTCTTGTAAAATTTTTCAGAAAATCATTCTTTAGAAAAATATAAGCCATAGTAACCTCGCAAAATCGTTATTTTTCAACATTCGCGAAAAAATGGTAATGTCGAAACTTTATGCGGGCTAAAGCAGATTTTTTGAAATCGTTTAGCTATAAGAACACTGGCTTTTCAAAGTAGCTTTATAGTCGGCTGTAAAAATAGCTGTATATCCACTTTAGCGCCATCTAGCTCTAAAGGCTCTAATTTCATCAAAATCGGTTAATAACTACAAATTTTCTGAATAACTCGATTTCAGCGCCTCCTAGCGGGTCCACTTGAAACAAACTTATTTTTTATCATGCAAGTAGTGAACATTTTGAATTTTATCTAAATCACTTTTATAAATAACTTGACTGCAGCGTCATCTAGCGAGGTTTATACGAAATAACGGCTTTTGAAAACCCACATTCCTATTTTTTAGATGCGAAAAATTTACGGATTTTAACCATTCTTTTTTTTCAATTCTTCATTTTCAAAAGACTTTTGGAATATAAGATTGAAAAGAAATTTGAAACTCAAATTGCTATTCAATTTTCAGTACAGAATTTTGATTTGCAAAAAACACGTACTGATCGATTTTTTAGAAAATGTTTTCTAAAAATCTATTACTTATTCCGCAACTCTCTAGCCTAGTAGTTCAATATTTTATTTTTTGATTAGTTCGACAGTCAGTTCTGCGACGCTGGAACGTCCATGTCACTACAACAGCGTTCTCCAAAGAGTTAAGATGGGAATGTTTTATGCTGTTACAAAAACAACAACAAGAACAACAACTCGTAAGTTGTTGCCGAGAGATCTATTAACGTCTGCTTGGTTTTCGCAGGTAACACCATCGAAAGAGCTATCTACAAGGACATGCCACTCACAGACCTAGTACAGCGCCTGCTAATAAAGCGCTGCGTCACTTTTATGGGCGAATCCGATGACTATCTCTTGATCACTGGCCAACATGGTTGCGGTGGATTTCATGATGTCGGCACCGCTGCCGAACGTGAGGAATTGAAATTAAAAAATGTGCTCAGTTATGATGAAATCAAGGTGGGTAGATGTCTGCGAATAAAATATTCATTTCCAATTACCCCCTTTTGTTTCACCGCAGCTTTCCGCCTTCCTCTCGGTTTCCTCGCACACTGAATTTCTCAACGATGGCAATCGCTTCAATATCGGCGTCATCGAAGCAGATAAAACGAAAATTGAGGCAGCTGGCGTAGTCATCGGCATGATTGGTGGCCGTTTCGAGGCGATAGATGTTATGGAATGGCAGGACGTTATGATCACGCCCACGCAGAATACCATAGAGCGCGGTTATGGTTACACAGTGAGTGAGGCCGAGCAGGCAAACAATCGCATTGTCGGCTACCGCCAGTTGTGGTCGCGTTTCTACGAGGAGCAAGATAAGCTTCACGAAAAGGTGAAACATTTGGATACGCCACGCTTTTTCCAAGTGCCACACACCGATTTCATATTCGACAATTTACTTATGAAAAAACGTTATGCCATCTCTTTTGACACGCTGCTACTGGAAGCAGATGCGCGCGGTGCTGCAGCTGGGCGGCAGGTGTACTTGCATGTGGTTGGATTCGGTTTGGGCGTTTGGCGTGCGGTGCAACATCAGTATAAGATATTCTTAGAAACTTTTGCCGAACGCTTGCAGGAACTTATGCCGTGCTTAACGCATATCGGTGTGATACATTTTTCGCATTTCAAAGAAAACAGCTGCGGGCCGCTAAAGGATGGCGGTGTGATTGCAGCGAAAACACATCCAGATGGTGGCATTAAGACGCTGCTGAGCAATCGCAATCCAGCACAGAAGTTGGTGAGCTTCTAAATTAAAAATGTTGTGTTTTTTCACATTTTAATCACTTTGAATTATCTACATATGTATGTATGTATATGCTAGCCGCCGGAATTCGAAAATATGCTTATAGTAGAATCGTATGCCTGGGACGGAAACGCTTTACCGGGCAATGAATTTTGGCTAGTGGGTTACGCTATTTTGGGTGTTATTTCAATTTTAATATATTTTTAATTTTTATAACCTTTTCTAAGGGTTCTCTAAGCGGTTCAGGAGACCCGGCGGCCGCCTGTAGCACTCTGATCACTGAGCTGCACAACCCGCACATAAACTCTAGACTGGTAAATGGTGAAAATTTGCATGTGGCAACAGATCGTTTTGGCGTCTTGCACATTGCACAATTCGCGAAGAATATTTTGGGGTAAACCATTGAACAGTTAAATAATTGTATAACCAATAGAATACATGTATATATGTATACATATACATGGAATTTGCAAATAAATATGTATACGAATCAAAATTTAAATTTAATTCAAAATAAATATGTACATACATACCTGTTAAAAATTTACCAGAAAGAACCAATAAAAAGCAAAATGAGTTTTAGTTTCTTTAGCACAATTAATTCAATTTATAAAACACTTATTGGCATTACAAAACACTTAAAAACGGCGCGATGAACTTACTAGACACGAGTAAATTTAACACTTTTGTTTTAAATCACTTTGCACAGACTTTTTATAAATTAAACCGTTTGCAATAACTGATCAGCTGATCCATAAAGACAGTTTTGCTGCTTATGTAAGTCATTCACACACTTTGAAATGCTGAGTGTTAACTATAAAATATACTGGACATTTTATAGCAAAAATCTGCAAATGCATAAAAACATCGCCAATGTTTCTAGACTTAGCAAAGTTCCAACTTATGTTTTAAAATTCTAGATGTTACTTAAAAAGAACGTTAGATGGCCCAACTTGATGGACATTTATTTCATTATATTTTATTTAAAATTATGTTACTGGAAGTATAGAAATGAGTGATTTATTGTGGGGATGGGGGCTACATCCACCTGGATGTAAATTTCTATGTTGGATTCCTTGCGCATTGTTTCTGTGTCGGTTGAGTCCTCGCAGAGGGTGTTGTGAGCGACTGGCGAGTTTGTCCAACATTAATTATATGAAACCGCCTTATGTAGAACGTTAAAAATGAGCACTACGAATTGTAGAATGTTTTCGGCAGTCAGGAGAAAAAAATTAAGTTTACAAAGTTTGTAGACAACTCTTTTCCTCTAGTACGGGTTGTATCGATTTTCGTTTTATAAACTGTCTTCATTATCGCCACTCGACTGTAGTGCTCATTTTATGCTATAAAATTGGCGTAATCCACAGTTGCTCTCAAACTTAGATTGCATCACCACAACGTATACCAAACTGTTTTCCGTTATTTCCTCTACAGCTGTTTTTCTTATAACCCAGCATGCAACTCTGAAAAGCGCAGCTGTCAGCGAAATTAAAATGCAATTTTTTATTTGGTTTCGCGACTACGCTACGCCAAAATTTTGTATTGTTTATTAATTATTTTTACTTAACTAAACTAAATTAGTTCAAATTATGCGCAACATCACAAACGCTAAATAAATTTTCGCAACTATAGTGTGAAAGCAATTTCAGCAGGCTAGCTAGCCTACAAGTCGCCAGCATCAGCATCTCATCTTTGCCAGTGCGCCGCAAAAATTATGAATATCACACGCATACTCGGCCAAAATAACAAAATCTACCAAAAGTTCGGAGAATATTGCATTAGCGAGACTGTGCCGAATCAATGTTGCATCATTTGTTGCTTCTGTCAGGAAGTCCATCACAGTGAACAAACTTTCTGGGCGCACGTACAGGGGTCGCACGACTATGCGCCAGCGCAGCTCTGGGCGATGCACGAAAACTCAATACTTGCCAATTGCAACAGGGATGGTAGTGAAAGTCAAAGCGGAACTCCAAACTCCAATGATGACCAGCCTACGCTGGGGACTGTCACCACAAATGCATCGCAGCCAGTGACAAAAGATACACCAATGTACGTGGAAGCAGAATACTTGGAAGGTGTTGTGTTAAACGAACCGAATGCGCTTTTGGAGCTTAATGATATAACGCGCACGTTTTTCGATTTCAAGGGGAAGAAACGGAATGGAGCGCAATCAGCAGCAGCAGCAAATGTTATGGAAAAGGGGGAGGAAATTGTACAGCAGTGTAAGTGAATGGTTAGGGCACATAAACATAACGTTTTGTGAATAAAGTAATACTAATTTATAGTTGATGTCAATCAAACGAATAAAATGCACCAATCGCCGCACTTAAATGGTACGCTTGAAGTCACCGCAGTTGGCATAGATATCGATAAGCTCACACCCAAGCAATTGCTGGAAAGTGGCAAACTATTGAAGAGCCTTTTCCAGCAAGTGCAACGCGCCAACAACGAGTTTAAATATAAATTAAATAAACTAACACAAGCTGTGAAGCTAATTGAATGCGAGTTGAAGAAAGAACCAGGTAGTCGTACGCTGAAACGTTATATGAAAATCATACCAGATCAGCCGTTTACCAGTCGCGACGAAGTGCTTATATTGGATGATGAACTGCATCATAGCAAAGAAATGCGCGATGCATTGGTATGTGATTGATTGCTTGAGGTAGATTTACTATAAATTACTAATCGACTTTTCTTCTTTTTTTTTGTATGCTATATGTTATCTTCCGTAGCATGATGAAGCGCTCGCAATAGCTACTGATAATGCTGATGTTTTCTGTCGCTTACTCTGGCGATTCATTATGACCGATGAGGTATCATATCAATTCTGCTGGCGTGGTGTTGTGAATGCGGACAAGGTTGTAAAATATCCAATCAAGGATATGACTATGTTGGACGTATTTCAAGGTACGTGACACAATCTACATTTTTTTTAAAATATTTATTATTTTTTTTACACATCCGCACAGGTGTTTTTCGTGAAAAGTTTCCTCAACAAACGCTTCACTTTTTCAAGGACCGCACAATGACTTACTTTAATAAAGCGCACGAACGTTTAAAACGTAAACAATTGAATAAAGTGAATGGCAGCGGCATGGAAATTAATGGCTGTGATTTGTTAAGTACTAAAGAATCGTCCAAAGTACAGGGAAGTGATTATAAGCGTGCGCGTAGCGAAACTGAGCAAAATGAAGATGATGGTGAGGATTCAGTATTTGAGGAAGTATTTTGTGAATGAAATGAGATGAGCAAGGCATAGATATTGAAAGCTGAAGACTGATGAATTTCATTATTATTGTAGAACCTTATGTAAGGTTTACACTGCACCCTGAGTGCACAAGCCGAACAACTTAAAGCATTTAATTGGACATACAATTTTGGATCTCAGGAATCCGGCACGCATCCAAAGGCGTTTCGAAGTTCATTCCCCCCACCATATTTTTGATATGAAAAGGAAATGTAATGTATTATATCGAGCCCTGACCGCGAAAAAAATGTAAGCGAATTTTTTTACGAAATTTTATTTTTGAAACAAACGCTGCATGTAAAGCAAAATTTTGATTGTGCTTAGGTTGTTTTTTCGCGGTTCTTGAGTGCACACAATCTCAGATGAATGGCGAATAGCGATTTTAAAGCCACATAACCAACATTCCAATGGACGGACAGTATTTTTTGATGTAACGTTCTAAAAACAGTTTGAACATGATGTAACAATAATTTTGTTTAGTTTTAGAATTTTCTTTACGACAAATTATAAATCGAATGTATGTAATGTGAGAATGATATTTTTAAAACGAAAGATATGTTTATAAGAAAAATATACCTACTCAATATTTTAAAACAATTTTTTTTTTATAATTTTTTAATGCCTGTCAATTTTGTTGCGACTCTCGCAGAACCGTTAAATAGTAATACTAGTTGATTAGTAATACTAGTGATTACTAAAAGTAATTATTTTTTAAGAATTCATTCATAAAAAATATTATGGAAAAAATAATAATTTTCAAATATTTACTTGCTTTTTTTATTTAACGATAATATTAATTTGTGAGCTCAAGGCCAGTGTATAAGGAAAAGTATATTGGAAAAAAGACAACAACAGTCAGGAGTGGTAGAAATTATAGCTTTTTCGGAGATCACCACATCTCCTCATTCTCATCATAGACATATAAATATTTTTTATTTAAGTTTGATTATTTTAATTATCAGCGATTTCTCTGGATTATTTTTGATAATATATTATTTTATGATGTATTTACAAACTGTTTGTATTGAAATAATAAGTAATTAAATTTCCCTAATCATTATTTAATGTATCACAAAAATTATGAAATATAAAAAGATAAGCAAGATAAATATTTCATTAGTTTTTGGCATTTTTATTATTTAACTAGCAAACACCCGGTGCGGTTGCTCTTATTGCTATAACAGCATAAGAGATTTTCCGTAAAATTTCTGTGAATGCTGCTGATGCAAAACAAATTATTAAAAAAAAAATTGAATTCAGTGTAAAAAATATAGTACGTACGTACATTATTAACATACATTAAGATGTCTCACCAAAAATATTTCGGGTTTCTACACATAGTATAAAATTTCGTATGCCAAATTAATTCGAAAATATTAAGATACATGTTAACTGGATCAATTTGAAAATGTCTCCAAAAAAAAGTGTTTTTTATAAATAAAAAATTTTTTTTTTATATTTTTTTCAAAAAACCACTTGAGATGTAAAAACAGCTTAAAAGAACTGCTGAAAATTTTTTCAACCGAAGCATAATACGCAATGAGATTTGCAAAAAAAAATTGTATGCGCATGGAAAATAAAAAGGGGGAGAAAATACCTGTCTCATGATATATTAAATAACTAAATCGGTAAAGTTTTGGCTGAATTATTCAGGTTTTACTTAAACCTATCCAAAAAAAAAGGCCAAAGACAATATCCAAAATTTTACTATGATTCGATTTGAAAAATGTTTAAATACTTTTTTGCATAACTTTTAAGCTTAAATCCTATCAGGTCCTAATCTGAGGTGATTTCTTGGAAAAACTATTCCCAAATCATTCCATGTCAAAAAAAATAAGTAAGCCACTCTATTGTTTTTCGCAAATGTTTGATTAGACAAAAAAAATTTTTTTTAATCGGTTCAGTACTATGAGAGCCAAATCTTTACAAACATTCTCAATTACAAAAAAAAAACCAAACAATTCACAAGAACTTTATATCTATTATTTTGAATGAATTTTACTTTTTTTACCTTTGCGTACTCCAAGTGGAATTTTTGTCCAAATCGCTTAATTTCCATCAAAAATTCCAGCTAATGGTTACTATTGAACGTGATAATGGAGTTTTAAAATTTTAAATTTTCCTCATTTCATACCTCTTTACCTATTCTAGTTATGATTAACTCAAAACAAAAAAATTATTCAAACTTCGATATACACAAATGAAATGAAATTATACGCTCTTTAGAAATATTATTATTTAAGAATAAAATCTTTTTGTTTTGTACTGAATCGGGGCAAAATGAATTTTATTTATTAATATTTTATACTAAAATCTTAAAAACATAATAGTTGTACCATTGCATTTGATTTGCTTACAAATAATCGTTTACATATTGCATTTTGCATTTTATGTACATATGTATTTTTGTATGTATGTATATATGTATATACATACATGTGTACATATGTATTTCAAAAGAAATATGCAGCTTAACGCTAGACGAAAAGTAAAATAATATTACTTAACACTAAACTTGAACTTGCACAAAATTTCAGAAAAAAAATATAATTGCATTGTGTTACTACTCCTTTTTTGTCTTGTTATTCAAATACCGAAATAACTATTTTCTTGCATTTGCATTTCTCCAACTTAAGCAACACTAATTTTCCTTAAAAACTACACTAGTTGTTTTTATTATTTCAAAAACAAAAACACACACACATAAAAATAATATTGCAACTATTTGCGTAGAAAGAAGTAAACAATACCAAATTAAAAACGTAGATAAGAATTGAAAATTAAAAATCTTTGTTATTTTTGTATTCTTTTAAAACCGTTGCGGCACTAATCCTTTCGAGCCTTTCAGAAAGTGTTTCTTTTTGCGATGCGTCGATAGATTGCACGATTGTTTGAACGATGCTCCACACAATTCACACGCGAAACGTCGCTCTTTACTATGCACAGCGCGATGTAATTCCAGTCGTGATTGATATTTGAACTTTAGGCCGCAGGTCTCGTAGTCGCATATGTACCAGCGTTCACCATCCTCAGAGGATACAGCACTACTGGCACTAGCCGTGGTGCTATTCGATTCTTTTGGCATTTCCTGTGACATTATTGTCGCAGCCGCCACAGCGCTTGGCATTCCCATGGTGGGTGGCAACGCTGGTGCTGGTGCAATGGCTGTAGCATACGAACTCACTGGTGTAACATGTGGCAGTTGGTATATGGCAGGTGCAGCAGTGCTCACCTCAACGGTTTGATGTGCAACACCAATACCTACCGCACCGCCACCGCCACCACCACCTCCACCGATTTCTACGCCACCACTGCTATGTACATTATGTGTAGCTGGCGGTGGCGGCGCCAACGCCAATGAATGTCTTATACTAGGCGGCTCTACTTTTATATCAATTTCAACTGCATTCGGCTCAATGGCGCGCATTTCTGTGTAATCTTTTGGCTCTGGTTTTTCCTGTGAACTATCACCATGATCTAGTGCACCGCTAGCACGCAGTTCTTCTTCATTCACTTTGCGGTATAATGGCAAAGGCATTAGGTGTGATGCAGTCGCTTCGGCTTCCATATAATTGCGTGTCGGTTCCTGTTGTTCGTTTTGGAGGGAAGCGCAATAGTGTGAATATTTTTGCATATCCATTGCCTGAAATATGTGCACACCACTCACCTGTTTGAAGCCCAAACCGTGTATGAAGTTGTGCTCATCTTGTATATGTTTCCAAAATTGATCTTGTGTCTGTAACTCTTCCTGGCACACTTGGCAAACAATCCAGAAGCTCGCGTCACCCGACAAACAAAATTCACCCAATTTCGTATAGACCTTATGATTTTTACTTATAATGCGTGGGAAACCCATTTTATTGATACCACCACCAAAATTTCACTAATTTTATTTAAAAAATATACACAAATCAGAAAAAATATGAAAAAATTTGTAATTTCGTTGCCACAAATATTTTTGTTTATTTCCATTGACGTTTGCAATCAGCTGACTTGATAAAACTGCGTTGCATGAGACGTGCAGCGTAAAGCATGCGAGAAATAATAGCTTGTACCAGACAAATATTTTTAGAATTAAATTTTGAATATATTTTGTGGAAATATCAGATATTAATTAAAAAACAAAAGCAATCCAACCACAAAAAGGCAAATTTTACAATCTTCTAAAAACATAAAACACCGCCTAAGATCCTAAGCCTAATGTCTGATTCAAATACCACAAGTAGCGGTTTTTCGGAATATCCAATTTGAAAACGTTGGCCGAATTCTAAAATTTAACGAAGAAATTGTTTCATAACTATTGGTATTAAACGGCTCGGAGAGGTCCTTCCCAATTATGACAGAGCTGGTGATCTTGTCCAACGTCATTGCCATATTAGTTTCGCAGAGATACCAAATTCATACAACGCGGCATATAGACAGCTTCTTCTGTTGCTGTCGAAAGCGGATTTAAAGTCGGGAAAGAGATATAGAGTGGCGCTCCTAAATTAAATGTCCTTACAAACCACCATGCAATCTCAGTTCGATAGCGGAGGTGTCGTCGTGGAGAATGAATTTTCCGAAATCCCTTACTTACCCACCAGTTGTATATTAAATTTAGTTCTAAGACTGCACTGATTTTTGATATATTTTCTCCTTTGCTGCAATTTCGTCCATCTAAATAAAAATTTTGAAAATCCGGAAACCCCTCGGTAAAAAAAAAATTACGAAAATTAAACGGGAATTTTTAAACAGTTCAAAATTATGTGAATTAACCAAGCAGTTGATTTATTGTCAAAATTTTTGTGGAAATTCTCACAGTCATTGTACGTATAATTTGTTTGTGTATATTTTTGTGTTTGTGCGCTTAACATCATCTGACATGAATTCGCTCGCCGAGCGAAAAACAGATATCTAAAAATTCTGATTCAAATTTTCAAAAACTTATCGAAAGTTTTCAAATGTTTTCGTTTGAAAGTTTTAGTTGCATTCCACTTTCGATCTTCTCCGTTTATCGAAAACCGAGCAGCCCTGTCGAAATTTTCGTTGTGCATCTAATTTTGCTTGTGGAACTGTCCATCAAATTCATTCCGTCTTTCGACGATAGATTTAAGAAGCAAGGCCGTGGGACTGACCTACATTCTTACAAATAATTAAGGAAAAATATATGCAAAACATTACGAACATTCTAAACAAACAAAATAAACCACTGTGCATACATATGTATGTAGACATTTCTGACACACTGTATATAATTTTGAGCATTCACCACCCTAAAAATAGTCAGAAGTAGTGGTATGAAAGTGTAGAAGAAAAAAACAGCAGCGGTGAAAGAAAAACTTAAGTTTTTGTTCAGATTTTATTTATCGTTTCTTCATTTTTATTATTTCTCAGTTTTCATTTATAATTTATAAACATTTACATAAAATGTATATTTAATTATACTACGAAGTTTTTATTTTTTATTTAATATATTTGTTTTTGTTTTTTTTTTTGCTTCTTTTCTTGTATTAGCAATACGCGAAAAGAATTTTAGGTAGAAAGCTAAATGTGTGTGTTATGTGAATTTATAATTTAATTTTAATTGTTTTTCTTTTTATTAAATTTTATGCTACAATTTAAGAATAGGAAAAAGGAAGGTTACCATGTTCTGACAAAAAAATGCATTAAAAAACGCGTGAAAAATTTGCGATTTGTGTGGGAGTACGTGCAAAAAGTACAAGTGATACAATGATAGAATTGGATAACAAGTAATTTCTTTACATAAATTTCTTATAAATTGCATACAGGTTAGAATAATATTGCAGTCACACCATCATATTAAGGAAATGGCTCACTTAGAACTTGAAGAAAAAAATTTGTTTAGCATGACAAATCATAAGCATAATTTGTTAGAGAACATATTTTTCAATTTATAGCGAATTTAATCAAATTTTTTATACAATTTGCTTGCATCTCAAACTTTTTGGAATTATATAGTATTTTAGTTGGAAAGTAGTTTGTTTATCATAAATTTTTTTAAATAGAAAATAGTAGGCATTGGAACACACGTACATACATACATACATGCATACTTGTTCTGAAACAACACAGCGAATATTTAAAAAGTGAATTTTGTAAATTTTATGTTTATGTTTTAAAGAACACAAAGTACAAATTTTAATTACACGTGTATATATATTCTTGATAAAAGTACATATACATTACATACATAAGTTAAATTTAAGTAACTATATTTACTGGCTTTGCATTATATAACTTTAAAACAGCTTACAAAAAAAATTTCACACGATTTTGTGTTTCCTACGTATTTACTCTTCAGCTTTTACAAGCGAAATCAGTGGAGCAAGAGAGTATAATTTTAATGAAAGCTATATTTTTTTATTTATAAAATAAACAAATTTTGTAACAAAAAAAAAAAAAAAAAAAAAAAATTACGGAAAAAACTAGCACAAATGCAAATGAAGAGTAAAAAATAAAAGCTTTAAAAAATTAAACGCAAACCGAAGTAAAAAAAAAAATTAAATAAAAAACAGTAGAAAACATAAAGAACGAAATCAAAAGAATTAATGCAAGCAAGAAAACTGAATTGAAAAATTAATTGATTTAAGTAATTGAAACAAAAACGAATACATAATTATAACAAAAATAGCGTGCATAATTGCACATCGGCAGTTTTAAAACTTATAAGCCACTTCTCAAAAACTAAAATAGTTATGACTAAAATATTACAATAGCATATGAAATCAGTCAAAGAAATCGGAAGCTACGAATAAAAACAAAAATAAGTAAAATAAAAGTTTACACCTAAAAACTAAATAAAATAAAAGTTTGCCTAAAAACGAAAAGTAAAAAACTAAAATATAAAATAAAAGTTTGCCTAAAAACGAAAAGTAAAAAACTAAAATTATTCAAGAAATAGCAAGTAAAGGAAAAATCAACAACTAAAATAAAAATTAACAAATATAATAACATTAACAAATAAATTAATAAATAAAAATAATGTAAACAAAAGAATTAAATTTAAAAAAATAAATGAGAAAAATGGTATGATAATTAAAATGAGTTCAAATAAGATATAGCATAGTAACAAAAACAAACTTAGCCGTCTCAAATAAGCAAACTAAACTATCGCAAAAACACCAGCTTTGCGCATGAAATTGCAGTGTAGCTAATAATTGTCGAAAACACAAAAAATAGTCTCATGATAGGTACAATTTCGAAAATCAAATTATTTATAAGCTTTTAAATAAAAAATTAAAAAATATCATAAAACACCAGCTCCCTTTGCATTAGAATTTATTAAAAATAAGTAGCAAATTGGTCCGAATTCAAATCGCACGCTTATCTATCTGGTACATAAATGTTTAAGTAGACACATATGTATAGCTAATTTTGTTGGCCTTATAGACCTCATCCTATCTTTTTATTTTTATAACTATTTTTTTGAAGTGAATAAAATATTTGCAATGTAAAGAAAATCTGAAAACTCCGTAAATAAAAACAACACAAAAAAGTAAATGTTTTAACAAAAAATTAAGTTTATTATTTGAACACATATTTCTTATTAATTTCCAAAGTAGGGGGAAAAAAGTCAATAAAAAATACTCTCGCACATCCACCTGTTCGATATTGCAATATAAATGGCGTGTGTAAATTACGTTTTAAGAAATATTAAAATGTTATTTTTTTATTGTTTACTCATAAAACGATTTCTCTTTTTCTACAAATGACGAAAGCATTTACAATTTATTTAACACAAAAGAAAAAAAGAGAAGTTTCACAGAAGAAAATATTTGTTATTAAATCGAATATATAGTCTAGTATGCGATGGTTTTGTTGTTGTTGTCGCTGCAGCTGCCGCCTGTCCTCGGTTGCAGCTGCATTTACCAAATTATGCTGTTCGCTTCGGGCTGCCACCGCCGACAGCGCAAAACTGTTCCTGTTTTGCATATCTACATCCAATTCTTGCTTTTCTATATTTGCTTTTTGTAGTTGTTGTTGTGGTTGTTATTCTTGTTATTGCTATTTTATGCGTTCACATATTAAAGGTGTTTCGAGTGTTCACTGCTCATTTTCTATTGTATTGAAATTGTTGTTGCCTGCTTGCTTGCTGTATGAAGCTAAATATTTTCTGGAATTTATATTTATTGTTTCTTCATAAACAGAACAATTCGCAACATATTCGGTTGGATTTCGCTCATATGCCTGTCGGTCTCTTGATCTCTCTTCAATGCACTCAATCATAATTGTGGATGGAAATATTTAGTTTTTGTCTTTTATAATTTTCTAACTTTTTTGTTTGCATTCAATTTTTCAATTTCCATTAAGGTTTTCTCCAATTCTGTAGAATCATTTAGTTAATTTTTTTTTTTTGCAATAGTTTCGACCTTGTCTTCTTCTCCCTATCATTTCTTTCGCTTTTGTGTTGTGTACGCAATTTGAAATATGTTTTTTTTCATCGATTTTAATTTTTCATGTTACTTAGACTAACAAATATATATGTGTATATATATATATATAATTTGCTGTTGTTGCTTGCTGATATTACTAATACAAATACGCATAAAATGTTAAATTTTCCATCATTCCATTTGAAATTTGTTTTTATGCTATTTTCTACTATTTTCTGCATTTTTTTTTTATACTGAATTTGCGGAAATTTTCCCTTCTAACATTTCTGTATGTTGGGGTGTGAGGTGTGTTTGTGTTGTGCACGTAAAAGTAGTGAATTTGTTGTTGTCGCATCCTTGAATAGTTAAAATTCAGATTGGTGAAATTTTGTGGCATGTTTTGTATGGGATACGACAGGCGTTTCACGCTTGCGGAATTGTAGCGGGAACCTCTGGTGGTTGGAAAACGATTTCCACAAAGTATATCAAGTTTGAGAGTAAATCCAGTTATCGTGAGTTCCACAACACATTTCGGTAAACGGCGTAGACTCCACTAATGCACAGGTCACTACTATCATTTATATAAATGTACTGCAGTAGAAAGGACGCATTTAAGACGAATTTTCAGATTACGTTCCACAATCAAAATCTTTGCTACGCCTTTAATTTTTTTTATTAGTATAAGTTTAAGTACGTCGTAGTGCAAATGCAACGTTTAGACGACTTTGCGCTTAGGTTCCACAATCCAAAATAAGCTCCTTCATGTTGCATCACATTTGTTTCGAGCTCAAATAACGCAAAATGAGAACTAAGCCGTCGTAACGGTCTTTGGAATAGGTTCCACAATCCAAATATATGTATGCTATTCGACGCCAGACTGCTTCTGTGTATGTTGGTAGTTGAAATTGAGTAATTAAAGTTTTTAACACATTAAATTCCACAATCCACAAGCGCCATTCGCATTTTAGACGCGTAAATTTTGGGTATAGTGCGCTTGATTTCCAAAATGCTTACATCAAGAACGAAAATATTTATGTCAAACTTGAATTGGATAGATAGATTAGGCCTCTGCATAACACCAGCAAAGTTTCAACCAAAACAATTGGTTAGCACATTGCATTATTCATCCATGTGTTAATTGCTGTTTTCTTGTTTTAGCCCGCCAGTCATATTAGTTGCTAATTGGCGTTAAGTAGAATGCAACACGACTAAACTGAAACTTGCGAATCGTATTTGCTGCCACCAATGCCATTTCTCCAATTTTCCACATAGATATATTTTAATGCATTTGCGCGGATTTACTAACGACATTGATTTGGAATATAGTTTTGATCGTGTTGCGGTGACTGCTAATTTCTTGTTTTGCCATTTTTTCTTCAAATCTTTTTCCAGAGTGTATGTGTACGTGTGTATATTGTGGTATTTTGTTGTTGCTGTTGTTTATTATTATTATTGTAATTTTATTTTTTTTTTTGCTTTTTTAACCGCTCTTAAATAATAAAATTGCCACTTGGCCTAAGTAGAAGTAAATAAAGTGGCGCGTCTCATGTGTGACATACGATCCGAAATTTCGGCCCACAATACAATGCCATGTGGGATTGTATTTTTTGTCGAATTCTTTCTTAATGTAGGCGGCGATATCCTGGAATGAGAACAAGAGTGGAAAAAAAAACAGAATTAGTTTTTTCTGTGTTTGCAAAATGTCACGACTTAATTTATAAAAGATAGTTAATAAATAGTCAAAGTCTTAAAAGCAATTTTATGTTGTAATTTTTTCAACAAATATAGTTCATATTAATACAGATAACCAATAAGATTCAGACTAATGCAGGAATTTTTTTTTTTTTTAAGGAGAGAAAACTTGCAATATTCAAAAATGCCTAACCACTTCAAATTTGGACTATATTATAAGTATATTGATACAAAAATGTTTGAAATTGTAATGCAAATTGTTTGCATTTTTCAAGTTCTGTAGAAAGTATGAATCTGAGGTTTATAAAAAACAAAAATACAAAAGAAAACAATTGGCAATAAAAATTTTTTAAAATAGATAAATACTTATTGGACGATTTGTCAGCGTCACGCAGCTGAAAGGAATAATCTTTTGATCTTAATTTCCTAATTATTTATTTAATCAAAAGTATTTCATAAAAATGTATTTTCTGCGTACATTTCACCAAACGTCTAGCCTATATTAATAACACTGCGTTTTTTCAGGCTCAATATTGGCACAGTTCCGCTTCCGTTGTAAATTATAACGTCACGAAATATTTAGAAATTTTCTCCAGTTTTTTTTTTGTTTTATTTAATTTCAATTCAAAAAAATATTTCAGTTTATAACAAAAAAAAAAAACATATTTAAAAACAATTTAAATTTTTATTTCAAACCTAAAAAAAATCAATAAAAATTCATCAAAATTTCAAACTTAAAAATTAAAAATTTCAGCATAAAAAATGCCAATTTTAAGTAGCGAGGCATTGTTGATCGTTGGTTTTTTTTTTTTTAGAATTTTCCTTGCCGAAGATGTTTCGGTTTTCTTCCAAATAAAAATTAATTTTGTTTATTCTCTACATGGAAATAATTGCGACAAAAAAAAATCGAAAATCAACGTAAATTTTTTGCCGCTTCAAAAACGTTGAAAATACTGTACTGAAATTGAATCTGCTACAAAACTCCATACTCGCAAATTACAAAACAAAGATTTCAAAGTTTGAAATGTGGTTGAGGATTTGTTTAAATTATAAATTTTGAATACAAAATGAAACTTATATGATTTTTGTTAAGAAAATGAATAACGGAAATAAAATAAAAGAAAAATAAATATGAGGTGAACTTATTTGTATCAAATTCGAATATTTTTTTTGGGCTTTATGAGCCCAACTCACGTAAGCAAGCTTCCATATTTTTCGACATAATTTGACGGAAGTCTTAAAACGCAATAAATTTTTAAAGCGTATGCAGGGAGTTTCCTAGTAATAAATAAAAATAATAAAACTATAATCAAATATGTATAATTTTTTCCCTAACGAATATTTTTATAATACTTAAGGTAATTGCGCCTTGAGATGCAAATATCAATATTATTTTTTTTTTACTATATTTTTAATTATTTTTTTTTTTAATTCGCCCATCCCTAAGCACAACTAAAATACTAAGTGGAAGAACATTTTTCTTCTTTGCGACGTGATATTCGCACCACCACATGGTCGCTTTTTTGACAGTATTAATGATGTCCAGGCTAGATTCGCATTTTTCACATAAAGTGGTCAAGTGAACTGCTACCTCGTCACTTCGCTTTTCATAGCAACTATCTATACTCCTTCTAAATTTTGCACTTGTTTTCATATGATAAATCTTTTACACATTTTATTAAAACGCTGTATGACTACTCATAAAACAAAGCGCCAGTTATGGAGGCGGAACCTTTCTATGTTATTTAAGCGCAAAATTACATTTTTCCCGCAATTGTGTGTGCAAACAACAACCAAAAAAAAAAAACAAAAAAAAAGAGGCCTGAAAAGAAGGCCAACAGCAGGCATACAAAAGCAAAAACGAAAGGATAAATGTAGATTAAAAGCCCACTGACCCAACAAGTGCACGAGTGACCGATTCCAACAAGTCTATAAAAATAAATGGCTTAAAAAACGCAATGGCAAGGCAACACACACACACACACACATACAAACAAACACACACGCATCTACATATGCATATATTGCATTATGCAATGTAGCTGTAATTTTTATAGAGTAAAAATAGTAGCAGGGGTATGAAAAAACACAAGGCAGCAAAAAATGGACAATAAATTTGTAAAGATTAGACTAAACAAAAAATAGAAAAGAAATATAAGAAATCTATAGAAAAAAAAACACAAAAAGGTCATTGTCAGTTCACTTTTGTAGGCTGGTATTGGCTCAAAGCTGCTATATAAGTTACATTTGTGTGATACAAACAATTAAATATGCGGGAGAGGTACTAAATTCTGCTTTTCAAAATTCTTTTGGATGAAAATTCTGTAAAAATCAAAAAAAAAATTCTGTCCAGCCTAAATTCTTTTGGTTCAAAATTCTATATTTAAAATTCTGTATGATCAAAATGATGGAGAACTGAAATTCTGTATATTAAAATTCTGGAATCAAAATGCTGTAAAAATATAACCAAATAAGCAGATAACCTGATAAGCACGCTTACCTGAATAGCACATTTATTTTATGAATAATGGAATTCCGATTTTATAGAATCAATGGTATATATACATACGTCAATTAAAGAAAAATTCAAAAATTCATTCAAAACAAAAGTTATTACATTATAATGGCGAAACAATTATTATATTATTAAATTTTTAGCAATTCGCTTTAGAAAAGAAACATGCCTTAATATAAGCCTTTTTTTGTGTTATTCTTTTAATTCTGTTGTTTGCTTTTACAGCCTTCTTCGTTTGACTAATTTTGTGACCATTTTGAAATTTCTGAAGCTATAAATACATACAAACATATGTACATTTGCTTTATGTAAATCTGTTTTGATAATATAGGAAACCATATGGGTCAAGACAAGTCATGTATTGGCAGTATTTTGTTTTGCAAAACTCTGTATTGAAAAACCGGAAGAGCATATGGATAAATAAAAAAAGTGCGCACTATGCTCTTCCGGTTTTTCAATACAGAGTTTTGCAAAACAAAATACTGCCAATACATAATTTTGATTTACAGAATTTAAAATTACAGTGTTCCGCAATACAGAATTTTAACAGTACAGAATTTTGAATTACAGATTTTTGAATACAGAATATTGAATACAGAATTTTAAATACAGAATTTTGAACCTATGCTATGCATGTGTTAGTATATGAGACGTGAGCGGCGCGACCAGAAATAACATACTACACACAGAGTTTGTAGGCAGGCGCTTAAGCGTTAATATTTAAATGCGCTTAAAAATAGACTACGCTTCTGCTGAAAGCTTGCAATTACACATTTAGCTACATTTTTTTTTTTTGGTTTTTGTTTGTTTCGGTGAATTTAATGACATAATTAAATAGCGTAAATAATATTTGAAATTTACATTTTTTTTGTTATGGGCTTACTTCCGCGTTACGGTTGACCTTGTTCACTACGAAAATCGATAGCAAACTAAATTATTTATATTTAGAATTAATGGATGTGTTTGAAAAGCGTGCTCAATAAAACTCGTATATGTGTAATTAAAAAAAAACAAACGAACGGTGGGGAAATGCCCTCTAAAAATAAAAAGTAATGGTGTAAATTACTAGGGAAATAAATGTTATTGCGAGTAAAGGGCGTTTTGGATAGGGTTATATTTTTTGCTATTTTTTAAATGAAGATATATTAATACATGTGTAAGCAAGTGTTACAGTGACGCAACTGTCAGACAAGCTGCTGTCAAAAAGTGAAGGGAGTAAAAACTAATATAAGGGAAAAAAAAAAACATAATTTATAAAAATAATTTGTGGCCTAATTTACTTATAACAACTATAATTTTTTAGGTACAGGCCAATTTTTTATTTGGAAAAATCGGAAAAAACAAACACAGCCAAAGGGGTAGAAGTTATAGCTGCTATTTCGGAGATCATCAAATCTCTCTCGGTCCGGGTTTGAACTCACTCACAGCCTCAAAAACTAACCTGTTTTGGCTTCAAACTCCATTGCCTTTTCTTTTGTTTATAAAAAAAAAAGTTATTATGAAACTTTGTTTCAAACTATCTACAAAATGAAGGAAATTTCCAACAAAATTAAAGTTTTTGTAATATGTATTTTTAGAAATATTTAAGGTATTATACTGAAATGGGTTAAAAACTTTCCGAAAATTCTGCGCAAAAAGTTTGAAATCTTGATAAATTTTTATTTTTTTTTTTACTTTTTTAAAATTCTCTAACATGTCTAAATCTTTGATTAAATATGTTTGATACGAGCTCTCCAAAGTCTTCGAAAATTCTGATTGACAAAATGGAAATTTTGATGAAAATTTGTTGCTTTTATCTAAGTTTTGTAAAGAGGCTGGCTATTTGATTTATAATTTAGGATTTATTAAAAAAAAACCAAAAATTCATTCACTTTTTTCACTGATACCCATTGCAAATAAAACGGCATTGTTCATATTTGCTCAGAGCGCATAAAGCAAAATGTCTGATGAAGGAGAATTAAGAAAAACCGAAAAGTAAAAACCCGAACACACTATCGTATTTTATGGCTCATTCTTAATTTTTTAATTAAATTACGATGAAACTAAGTAATTTCGCCTTGCACAATCTGTAAATAAATTAAGGTTAAATGAGGTATTTTATCATAAATCAAAAACCAAATCAAGAACAAAACAGCTTCGGCTCTAAATTTTATCGATAAAAATAGTGCTTTTTGAAATATTAGCATTTCATGATCGTAATTTAAAAAAAAAAAATACCGCAATAAAATTTAAATACATTCAAAATCTACAATCTCTCACATTTTGCCCTTTGGTCAAAGAACTAAGCAACTCTTTAGCTACAGAGCTATCAAGATAAATGAGGAATGACAAGTGTGGACGCAGCACTTGGTTTATGCGAAGTAATTGGACGAAAATAAGTAATTTACGTTGAAGTGTTTTCGGGTTTTAATGTTAGGTGAAGGGAGGAATGAATATATCGAAAATTATTGAAATCCGATTTTTGATAAACACAATATAATACCGGGTTTTTTTCATTTTTTCCTAACCTTGAACCCCAGGGAGGCGCGACATTCTAAATTTGCTCTACCGTGGCTTTAACAATACAACGAATGGAAAGAAAGCTGGAAATATGTTTGGGATAAAAGTATTTGATATTCTATTTTTTGGAATGCGATTACTAAGAATCTATTTAAGCCATATAAATAAATACATTACATAGATTACATATGCCAGTAGATAATTCATGTTGTATGCTAATGTTGCATAGTTTAAGAGGTAAATATTAGCAGGTCTATATTTTGTCGACACCAACTTGTAAATATGTTTTGCAATGCAAATCATCCCTGCCATTAATCACGCATTACATAAATTCATATCTATGTATGTATGTATGTATTGTACGTGCCTTTAAATATTGCGTGCCAAATATTCTAGACATTTAAGTTCTATTGTTTTATGTGTAAATGTGAAACTATTTAGTTGCATGTAAAAACGCATAGAAACGAATGCCAAAAACTTCACCTGCTAACCCAGATATTGAACAAATAATAAATGAGTTACCAAGCGCAGTAGACAAAACAAATAGGTATTTAAATACGAGTTACAATGTATGTAGATTTTACCTTGATAAAAACATTATAAGGTAAAACCGGTCGCATAATTTATTGTGTGTTTTATCTACTTTATAAAAATCGAGTTTTTCAAAAAAATATTATTTTATAAAAAAAAATTTTAGAAGCTTCCCGGGTATCATTCATTCTTTTTACAATAAAAATTTTGCACAAAAAATTTGAAAGTGTTAGGAAATTTTTCTAATTTGTAACTTAAATTTTTAGCTATTTTGTTATAAAATGAATATATATATTTTTTAAACTAATTAAAATTAAAACAAAAGTTTGGAAACTCGCATATATGTATGTATGTACATCGTGTTTCCATTATTTTTGCTCCGAATAATATAGGGGTTGTTCTTTTATCCTGCGGTTGTAAATTCGTAGTTAAATTAAACAGCATGAGCACCAAATCGTCGATATTGGCAATGTTTCTCTTGTTAAATCATTTGCGTTAATTTTTTATAAAAAAAATATAGTATAAAAATAGCATAATCAACGGCTTCAGACGAAACAACGTCGTCCAGACTTAGATATATTAAATACAACAACAAGTGCTAGTTGACATTTAAAGAGATATCTAGTAAGTTCGAATGTGCTCATTTTTTTTTGTACAACGATAGAAACCTTCACTGACACTCAGAGTAATTTATCAAATATAACCTTTAAGTGAAAGTCGAAAGCTACCAGCCTTGGCTCTATACGTACTTAGTTCGAATTTGGAGCTTCCTTATTATTATTTTCCTTTTTATATTATTATTATAGGATAAAATGTTCACAATACACAAAAAAAAAATTAGGTCAAATTAGTGACTAAGGCATACAAGTAAATAATACTTGTTAAACCACACAGTTATCGATTTACGGCATGTGCATGTGGGAGGAGTGCGCTCAGCCTTAAGGAAGATAAGGAAGTAAATGGCACTATAAATACTACAATATAAATAAGAAATAAGACCACTATGCGTGCAATACACCCATATATAAAAAAAAATTGAAGAAAAATAGCTGGAAAAGTAACAACAAAAGGACTTAAAAAAAACAAATGTAGTCATTGAAAAAATACATGGCATAACAAACAAACGCAATACTGTAACAAATTAAATTTTCCTGAGATGTTATACGAATATTCAGAATATGTAATAAGAACAAGAACAATAAAGGCTACGAGGTGCGCTTGATAATATCGGGGCTTAAGATATTTGATGTAATAAATTAAATGTTATACACAGTTGTTGTCAAGAAAATACGACGATTTTAACTTTCCTTACTTAATTTTTTATATAATACACTATAGTATACAAAAGTGCACGTTTCAAGCTCTTGAAAATTTCCATTCATCTTTGATAACTTTACTTGGACATTTGCATGCCCGAAATGATATTTTGTAAGAAAGCAAAAAAAAAAATATTAAAGAGTCAATAGATATTTTTAGGAACTAAACAATTTTATAGGAATTTTTTTCAAGTTTGTTAAGTTATCGTAAATTTTTTACAAGGAAAAAAATGTTGATTTTCATGCTTTATAATATTGGAATTAGTTATATTTTTATAAAAAAAAAATTTACAAAAAAGTTTAGCACAAAAGTATTGTCAATATTGTTAAAAAAAAGCACGGCATAATTTAAACTGTGAGCATTAAAAATAATTTTTGTTTTTATTTACATATGGCACATGTCACAAACTTAACAATTTAACCCTCAATAATTGCCATGATTCAATAATAAAAGGTTTAATAACTAAGCGTTTTCCACTCCCTTTTTATTTATAAGGCATTGTATTGTGTTGCTAATTATGAAATATAAATTGGCGCAAATTCTAATAATTAAATCATGAATCATTGCTAGGTTAATTTTTATTATTATTTAATTAATTAACATAACCGATAAACTCTGAATGAAATAGATAACCTGCTTGGCAGCCAGTGGAACTAAGGGTTAATTTGTTCATGAACGAAAAATCAAACACCAGAGTTATCAGTTACCAGATATCATCAGTACCTCGTATATTGGAAACTTTCATTTTTTACTTAAGAATTCATTGAATAAACAAGTAGCACACTTCCACTGCTAGTTAAGCAGTCGTGTTGTTTTTTTGTTTTGTTTTTTTTTTTTGCTTTTTGCTTTTTGCCTAACACACTGCTCAATTTACAACTTGATATCTGCATATCTTCCCCTCAAGAACACCACACTCCTTTGTCACATTGATCAATATTGATTAAACATTGCATTGCTGCATTGTATTGGGTACAACAATGTAGTAAGTAAGGAATAACAATTCAAATGATTCAAGCGTGGCAATGTTAAGATAACATGTACCCCGCAGCCTTGTATTACTTTGTGTAAGGAAAGCGACAACCGGCAACAACAGTGGTACTGCAACTGTCAACGAATGCCACACATCCATATACGAATAGATGTCAGAAGTGAGTGAATGTACAAAACAAAAACAAAAAATAAAAACAATGGTAAATATGCAATACGTGTCACACATACATACAAACATATTACATCCTTACGTATTTATTGACTTCCTCAGCGCGCATGTACAGGTATGTATTCGACAAATATAACGGAAATGCGCGCGGGCAGCCCGTTGGCACGTACACGAATGTACAAATGGGTGAGTGCTGGTATGTTTCGAGTTCGTACGTTAACTCGTGCATGAAATGAAAGATCGCGTGCTTGCCTCACTACATATTTGCTTGTTTATCTATCAGTGTATTTACCGGTCATGGGGTTTTCTCCGATTCAAATAACAATTGGTGCAGATTTTATTCGGATAAAAAAAGGGCCACACTACAATATATGTAATTTCAGTGTTTGTGAGACCTTAAAGTATGCTTCGGAAAATATTGCGAAAACTAGACACTAAATTTAAAAAGTGTAAGACCCTAAATTAAACTGAAAACAAAATATAAAAAAAAATATAAGAAAACTAAGTTTACAAAAATATAACATATTAAGAGAAAAAAATAATAATACTAAAAAAAATTGTATGGTAAAAAAATGCTTAATTATTTTTAAAAAAAATTAAAAACAAAAAACTAAAAATTTGAAGAAAAAACTTCAAAATATTTGAAAAAATAAAAGATTCAGCAAATCTTTCATTTTGAATTAAAAAATAAATTATTTGAAAGAATTACAAAGTAAAATTGTAAATTATTTACAAGAACTAGTGTAGGTACATATGTATGGGTATAAAAAATAAAGAAATAATTTAAAATACATTCATACTACATAGTATGTACATATGTATGTATGTACATACATACATATGTATGATGTATGTATGTACATACATACATATGTATGTAGGTATAAAAAATTAAAGACAATGAACTAAAATTTTTAAGAAAAATTAAAATTAAATGAACTGAAATTTCAGAAAAAATTATTGGCTGAGATTTTTTTGCCAATCAGAAGTCTTCATGTTACAATTTTATGGAAAAATAGAAAGTATAAGAACAAATTGTAAATGTTTCAATCAGAATTTTTAAAGTACATAAGTTTTATGCGCCATTTGAGGTGGCTTAGAGTTGATTTTTTATCTTTTCTTGGTTTTTTTTTTGTGATAGTACATTATGTATTCTCTTCCATAGCAAAAAAATAACAAAATGAGAATTTTCAACACCTCGCACTACATACATATGTATGTAGCTTTTAAACTGCATAGCTGAGAATTTTCCAAATAATCTGATTAATAAGTTTACCATTTTAATGAAACTTTTTGGTTGCTTTTAGTTTTGTACAAGGTGTAATATTTCTGTTGGTTAAATTACCTACATATATTTTTATAAAACATAAATTCAAATTAAATAAACAAACAATTACACAAAATTTTCAAAACATGATTCCATTATTTTGATCATAACTGTATATTTTCATATAAACTTAACGAAAAAAGAAAAAGTTAAAGTTTTTTTAACCAACCGTAGACTTAAAATTATGGCGAAAAATAAGCAATATTAAGACATATAAAAATCATACTATGTACCTACATATGTATGTATGTATCTAATTTTTACAATATCCACAATTTTAACATTCAATTTTTTCCACCATTTATTTTTTTTTATTTATACATACATACATACATACATAGTATGTATATTTCAACATTAAATGACTGAATTCATTAGAAATTGCAACAGTTATTTGCTAACTTGTTTACGAATTTCCCAAAATTTACTCATCACATGTACGCAAAACAAATTGCATTGCGCCTTACAGTAGGCAACAAAGAAATTCTACAATTCTACCTAACCTCAAAACAAAATAAAACAACTTCACCGCCATTACCATGCGTAATGCCTAGCAACTCTTGCATGCCCGCCGTTAATGATGCAAATGTATGCAAAACCGCTATCGTGCAACGCATATACTATAAAGGCACACACACACACACACACAGAACGCTTACTAGTATGCAAGAGTAAATCGTTGTTGTTGCGCACAACCAAACCACAGCTGACAGCCTAAAAATAGTGCAGAGCGAGCTCTATGGTTGGAAAAGTTTAGCAACATTCAAACGAACGTATCAAGTACCCACCATACATGTAGAGTTCTAAAAAGAGCTGATGAAACGCAGGGGAGAGAAGCAAAACTTGCCTATTTTCAGAGGCATAAGGACATGTGCTAAATTTGTACGCTAGGCCGTAATAAATGCAAAGCGCAAAACATATACAATACCAACTACAATAGCGGCATGCAGGCTATGCAAGTGGCGTTGAATTCCACAAACACGAGAACAACTTAACCTAACCACCCATTCCCCTCCTCTCCCATACCACACACACACACACACACACACACATTCCATCCATTATCCGCCACAAATTCCCGCATAATAAAAGCGTCAGTGAAAATCTAATTTTTGTCTACCTACACCTCCACCACAACGACCGGCAACATATCAACATCGTCAATGGCGAGAGCATAAATACAATAGCAACGATTCTCAAGTGAAAAGCGGAAGCGAATAAATTTCTTTGACTGTTGCATCCTGTGTTGGCGTTTTGACGCTGCAATCCAAAAGCAGAAAGTGTAAAATAATTAAATTGAAGGTGAAGTGCGACTAGAACATTAGATCGAAAACACACGGCGATAGCAAGTACATATGGATGTAGTTGAGGGGTTGGGGTAATTAGTGTAGCTTGTTGCAAGTGAAAGGCAGTCTAAGTAAATTTATTAGTATAAACTTGTTTGCCTACTTTCCGGCGTAGAGTGAATAATTGATAGCGGTAGAAAATGTAGCATAATTCAAGGAGCAAACCCTTGTTTTAAATGTATACAGTTACATAAATAGGAAATTAAACGGTTTATTTAGAATTGTAGCATAATTGTTTTAAATGGTTAGTTACTAGGGAAGTTAAAACGATTAGTTTAAATTATAAGCAACCGGGTAGAAAACACTAAACATTAGCTGGTAATATTTTATAAAACCTCAGAGCACTTGATATCTGTAATAAAAAAAAATCATTAAGTTTAAAAAGTACTATTCATCAAAACGTTGAACTCCTAGTATTCATCGAATCGATGAACTCAATATATTTAGGATAAATATGAAAAAAAAAAACTCAAAAAATGTTTAGTAGTTCATTAAGCTTTAAAATTAGTATTCATCGAATCGATGGACTCAAAATATGTAACCAAAATTTGAAGAAAAAGCTCACAAAAATTTTAGTCGTTCATTAAGTTTAAAAAGTAGTATTCAACGAATCGACAAACTCAAACTATGTATCCCAAATATTAAAAATAAATACGTTCAAATGAATTGAATGGCTGAATTAGTTCCAAATAATTATTAATATTTTCTGTTACCAGAGATTGTGTAATTTCGTTTTGATATTCATCGTGTCCACCAACTGTGCACATTTGCTCAATTGTGTCACGAGCTTGCTAACAAGATCAGCATTAGTATTCATCGAATCGATGAACGCAAAATACTTAAAACCGAGAATAAAAAAGGGCCGAACGTTATTCCAAACAGGGACTCTAATAAAATAAAAATAAAAACAAAATTCTTTATCATACATCGAAAGGATGAATTTGGGAGAAGTGAATATTTATACAATTTCGAACGGCATGTACGTCTAGAAGATGAAATTATTTTAAAAAAAAACGCTCAACTGAAATTGTGAAGTTTTTGAAACCTTATTATGATTACATTAAAAACTCATCCCTACACTACCATAAGTCAACCGCGTCAAACACATATTCATCCACTTGAAGAAATATTCATGCGGAAATAAAATAATACATTTCAAAATATATTGCATTCAAACACTAATTCACCTTATTTTCTACCCCGACATTTTTTTTCTCAGTATTGCAGCCATCAACTGAGTTTATTATACATTCAAAGGATAAATGAACTTTGACCATGAGAAACTATTTCGCATGAACTTCTCAACATAAAAAAAAAAACTTGGTGGTAATATCTCGAGGTTTTTTAAATGGTGCATTCATCCAATTGATGAAATTCAAACAGAAAAATATAATTTGCAAAAGTATACTCTAAATTCAATAGTTCATTTAATTTCCACTTATTTTTCACAAATTGATAAAACTTTTCAGTTGTAATAGCCGCAGTGCGCCTAAAAGCACGCCAACAAAATAATAGGAGCCTACCCAATACCTAATATAACCTTTTTCCCTCTTGCGCTCTCACCTCATTAGTAAACCTAAATAAATAATAATAAAACTCGAGTATTCACAACCACTACATATTTACAGAACAATTTAATATAGCTTCTGTGTCAATTCAAGTTGTTTTTGTCGATACAATTTGAAATTTATTGAGCGAAAAATTTCGAGTGCAACGATTCACAAAAGCAAAAGTATTCACCAACAATGTGGAAGGGCAAATTGAAAAAGAAGTGAAAAGGTGGGCAAAGTGTGCGGGTAAATTAAAAAAAACAGCTGCACAGATTTTATTATGAAAAAAGCAGATAAGTGATTTGCAAAATGAAATGCAAAAAATTAGCAACTGGTCAAAACAGTTGATATGTATCGTATGTACTCGTAAGTACACCCGAGCGCATTAAAATAGTAGCGCAACGTATTGCCAATTATTTGTATTTATTTAATTTTTCAAATTTTTATTAAAAATATGTATATATGTATAACTTATGCTCCAACAAGAAATATGTAAATAGAATTTAAAATATTTACAGCAAATTAAAAAAAAATCCGCGTATTTTCATTCAAATTTCACTTCAAACTTTGTACTCAAAATGTTTAGACAAGTTTTTAGTTCAAATCTTTAAAAATTAGTTGAAAATTTTAAACTTTGATTTAATTTATTTTTTAATGTATAGTTTTAGTAAAAAATTTCAATACTTTCTGCTACTATTTCAATGTTCGCAGGTGTATGTAGTATTTACAGTCATATTTGCACAACTTACTATGTTGCGATGTTGTGAATGCGTTTTTGTTTTTTTTCCTTTTCGCGCACCAACCGATTTTGGAATTTATTTGCACAAACGTGGGCTGAAATAAGCAAATATTTGATTGCAGTAAACAGAACCACTAACTGAAGCCGCTTACTGAAATGGGCAAACACAAAGAAAGTAAAAGTAAACAAAAAAAAAAAACAAAAAAAAACTCGAGGCACTGCAACATCGCCCAATAAAGATAAACTGAAAAGTGCTTGAAAAAGAACTGCCGCCCTTGTGTTGAATCCGAATCTGAGAAGCAAGAGAAGAGAAAGAAAAGCTGATAAGCCAAAAAGAACAACAAAAAAATTGGCAATGACTAAAATATGCGAGCTAGTTTTTCAAAGACAGCTGATGAATGGAATAAAGATGAATAAAATAAAAAAGGGCAACAAAGTTTAAGCGGCCAAAGGGGAGAAATCCGGAAGGAATCAACTGGTTTTTTTTTTTTTTTTTTTTTTTTTTGTAAAGACATGAGAACGAGACTCTTACACAAAAAAGATGGAAAACTCGTTTTCAGATCTCACGCCACTGCAGACGAAAAAAAAATATAAATAAAAATTATGTTAAATGGCAGCACTATGAAAACTCCATCTTCGACTCAAAAATGTACGAAACCCCAGCGACTAAAGCACATCATATGAGTACCAATGAGTAATAAAATCGAATAAGGCCGAAGAGTAACAAATGCGAAAAGGAAGCCAAACAAAAAAAAAACACAAAGATTGACTCATATTAACGCCCCAGTATAGTCAGACATCAATACGTACTACATCCATATTTAACTGGTTAGCCGAATGAGCCTTGACTACGGCCAAAGAAAAAATAATGCAGCCAAAGCCAAAGTCATAGTCGTAGCCTTCGCCAAAACTGTATATTATTTATTTGTGTCTCATGCTATCCTAAGGTTGTCCTCTCTCCGCAATCCTCTTAAATGACTAGCGTCAAGAACCGCTTGAAGCCAAATATGGGCAGCCCCGAAGCCGAGCGTAACAAAAATGTTCACAGACTGGCGGTAAAAAAAAAACGACTATTTGGCAACAAACATACGAATTTAACCAATAGCAAAAACAAAAACAGATAGTTGCAAGCAATAAAAAAGACAAATAAAAAAATAGTTGTAAAAGGCACGCGTGTGTGTGTGTGTGTAGATACAAATATAGTAAATGTATGCACAGAAAAATAAATTTTAAGCTAAATTAATCACCAGGGGCACGGGCACACAACGCACAACAATAGCCGCAACAATAACGGTAGAAATGAATGTTGAATAAACTGAAAGCAGTTGGTGGCAGGACGGCAGCAGTTTTAATGGACCCGCTGCTGCGTAGGGAGAGAGTAGACTGGAAGAATTCAATGTGTAATTTTTAACCTTTTTAGAACGGAAAACATCAATGGAAATACTAATAAATAACACTTTGTGACAATGGCTTACATTTATCGTAGAACATTTTTTCCCTTTACACTATAAATATTCCACGATTTCAAACAAAACAAAAATTAAATATAAATCGCAAGGTCTCCAAAACGGAAAAAAACTTGTTTGGCATTTGCGTTAAAAATAAATATACATTTAAATTATGCCCTCTAATTATTATTTTTCTTTTGGGTTTAAATTGAAGAGATTTTAACTTTTAGGTTGATTTTTTAATGATTAATATTTTTATTAATTTAAGTTATTTATATAAATTAATTGAGTATTTTTTACTTTTTTATTATTTTTTATGTTTTGATTTTTCTATTTTATTATTATTTTGTTTTTTCATAATTTTTTTTGTTATTTATTTTATTTCTTTTTATTTTTCTTTTAATTGTTTATTTTGTTTTATTATCTTTTTAGTATTTTTATTATTTGTTTACCACTTTGTTAACTCCTTATTTTTTAACTCTTTTTTTTTTAACTCTGAACTGCCTATTTTTTACCTTAATTTTTTTACTCTTATTTTTTACATTTAAGAATTAGCCTTTGTATCAGACTTTCTTATTTTTTTAAACTTCGTTTTTATCATCGATTTAAATTTTCAATTTTTGATTATTCCAGATGTTGAAAAATATATCTATCTATTTCAATGTGATACTGTAGCAAATAACAACTTGCTATACATTTACTTATGTTTTTAGAATCAACTAGTTTTAGGATTGATGTCATTTTGTTTTATGAAAATTTTTTCACATTAAAACTTATTCTCAATAAAGCGTTTTTGTTCAATAGGTTATGGGCCCAGACACGACGGTCCTGTGGCTTTAAGATTTGTTTTTTGTCGGTAACTTGAGAGTAAGGCAGCTTAGTGTGCGATCACCATGAGTTCCATGTACCAGATTGAGAAATTGGATGAAGGAAATTATGATTCCTGGAGCATTCAAATGCGCAGCGTGTTGGTGCATGCAGAGGCGTGGAAGGTGATGGACGGACAGCGGACAGCAGCTGAAGGTGCTAGATGGGATGCTCTCGATGAAAAAGCATTGGCAATGATTACGTTAAGCGTAAAATCGTCGCAGTTGTGCTACCTGAAGAACTGCACGTCTGCATCAAATGCCTGGAAAAAGCTCAAAGATGTGCATCAACCCAGTGGACCGGTAAGAAAGGTCTCACTTTATAAGCAATTGCTTGGTTTGCGGATGATAGAAGGTGACGCTATGTGTAGCTATATAAATAAATTTTGTTCAACGATAGACAAGCTATCAGAGGTAGAGATTAAGCTAAGCGAGGAGCTAGCAGTTATAATATTGTTGTCAAGCTTGCCTAAGCAGTACGAGAACTTTGTAATAGCTATGGAAACACGAGACAGTTTACCTACTTTAGATGTGTTAAAAATTAAGCTACTGGAAGAAGGAGAGCGCAGAGGCGCAGAATCCAAAGGTGCACATTGTAACGAACAACAGGCGTTTCATGCAAATACAAAGTCGGTACGGAAAAAGAATGTAGATAAGAAAGATATTGAATGTTATAGATGCGGGCAGCATGGTCACTATAGAAATCAATGCAAAAATAAAGTAAAAGAAACATCGAACAAGACGCAGCAACCGCAACGATCTTTTACAGTCCTAGCAGCAGCAGATGTGGGGGATCTAGAAGTTTCAAGCTGGTGTCTGGATAGCGGCGCAACAGCACATATGAGCTGCGTGCGTAATATTTTCACGAATTATGTTTCCCAGGAAGAGGATGTTGTATTAGCTGACAATAACGTTATACGTGCGGCAGGCAGAGGTGACGTCATACTTCAAACCGATTTGTGTGAACTGAAATTGGAGAATGTTTTGCATGTCCCAGGAATGAAGGGGAACTTTGTTTCAGTTAGTCGAGCTGTAGAACGCGGTTGTACAGTAAGTTTCAACAATAAATGTGCCATTGTGAGCCAGAAAGGCAAGCAGATTTTGAAAGCAGAGAAGCAAAACAAGCTATTTGTGTTTGAGAGCAGAAGCAACAAATGTTTTGGTGCAACTCAATGCAGTGCAGCATTGTGGCATAACAGATATGGTCATTTAAATTATGGCAGTCTTATGAATCTCGCGAAAAGTATTATGGTGCGGGGTATAGAAAATGTGGATTTTTCAGACAAGGTGCCATGTCGGACGTGCATGAAGAGCAAGATACATACTCAGCCGTTCCCATCAGCATCGGAAAATCGGGCAAAGCAGTTGTTGGAGTTGATACATACTGACGTATGTGGCCCGTTTGAGAAGCGTTCTCTTGGTGGTTCGGCTTATTTCTTAACTTTCATAGATGATATGTCTCGACGCATTTTCACATTTTTTCTTAAGTCAAAAGACGAAGTCTTTGAAAAATTTGTGGCGTTCAAAACTATAGTAGAGCGTCAGACTGGACACAAAATTAAAGCATTACGTAGTGACAATGGTCGGGAGTACATCAATAAGCAGTTTGACAATTTTTTGAAGAAAAATGGTATAGTTCGTCAACTTACGGTGCCGTACAGTCCTCAACAGAACGGGGTCGCAGAACGAGCAAATCGCACTCTTGTTGAGATGGCAAGAAGTATGCTTGTGCATTCTAATATGCCTGAGTTTCTTTGGGCAGAGGCATTGCAGACAGCGTGTTATATTCGCAACAGATCACCAACAGCAGCCTTGGTTGGTATGACACCGTTTGAAGCGTGGACTGGCAGAAAACCCAATGTGCAGAATATGCGTACATTCGGGTCAGTGGCAATTGGTTTGGACAAGACACGTCACAGTAAATTTCAGGCGAGAGGAAAAGAGTATCGCCTGGTAGGGTACTCATTGGTATCAAAAGCGTACAGGCTCTATGACAAGGAAAAACATCAGATTGTCGAAAAACGTGATGTTTTATTTGATGAACGTTTCGACGAAGCTCATCTTGATGACCAGATCGTGTTTGATTTATTACCAGAAAACTCACCAGCTGATGCATCGGTGCGTGATACAGTGAAGCTTATTTCAAGTATTGATAATGATAAGCAGCAAAAAGATACGTTCAGCGACAACGATATGGGGAGCGATGAATATGCTAGTGCAGAAGAATCAGACCTGGAGCAGAAACAGGTTTTGAAGATCGGACCCGGTAGGCCAAAACTGATTCGAACCGGAATGCCAGGGCGTCCGAAGAAGAGCTACAATGTAATACACGCAGTACAAGCGGAAGAGATACCGTTGCCGCAAACGTTTAAGGAAGCAAGGAGCAGTAAGCATGCTTCGTATTGGCAGACAGCCATGGACGCAGAATATAAGGCACTGGTGGCAAATGGTACGTGGACGCAGACAGACTTACCTAAGGGCCAGCAGGTAATTGGTTGCAAATGGGTTTATACAGTCAAGAGGAACAAAGCTGGCGCTGTTGAACGCTATAAAGCTCGTTTGGTAGCCAAGGGATGTGCGCAGAAGTTTGGCGTAAATTATAAAGAAACGTTTTCACCGGTGTGTCGGTATGAAACGATACGTCTGGTTCTTGCCCTGTCTGTTGAGCTGAAGCTATACTTACATCAAATGGACGTGTGCACGGCTTATCTAAACAGCGAGTTAAAAGATGTAGTGTATATGAAGCAGCCAGAGGGATATGTAGAAAAGACCAATGGCGAAAAAGTATTGAGGCTCAACAAAGCAATATATGGCTTGAAACAAGCTGGAAGGGAGTGGAACTTCAAACTGAATGCAGCACTAAGTGAAATTGGTTTCATTCAGTGTCAGAATGAGCCATGCTTGTATAAGCAGGATATAAAAGGTAACCTTTGTTTGGTACTAATTTATGTAGATGACATACTTATAGCGTGCCAAAAGGAGACAGATTTGATACGAATCAAATCACTGATTTCGACAAAATTTGAATGCGTTGATAAGGGCCCGTTGCAGATGTTTTTGGGTATGCAAATTCAGCGCGATGGCGATATAGGCAACATATCGATGAACCAGTCCCTTTATATCAAAGATATGTTACAACGCCACAGCATGGAGCAGTGTAGAGTTTCCACAACTCCATTAGACAAAGGATTTCAAGTAGCTTGCGAAAGTGAAAAATGTGTGATTGAAGATCCCATGACATATCAGTCAGCAATCGGAGAGTTAATGTGGCTAGCTTTAATTTCAAGACCTGATATCTACCACTCGGTTGTGAAGTTGGCACAAAGAAATAACAATCCACATAGTGAACATGTCACAGGTGTGAAGCATATAATGCGGTATCTAGCAGCTACAAAAGATTTAAAGTTGAACTACCGTGCATGTGGACAGGCGCTTGAAGGTTTCGTAGACGCAGATTGGGGTAGCGATATAAGCAATCGCAGATCTTATACTGGATATGTGTTTTTCCTGGCTGGTGGACCCATTTCGTGGAAGTCGGAGAAGCAAGGATGCGTGGCATTAAGCAGCACGGAGGCCGAATACATGGCATTATCATCAGCAGCGAAGGAAGCATTGCATTTGAGACGTCTAATGATTGAAATTGGCTGTGGTAAAGCTGATACACCTATTGTCCTGTATGACGACAATCTTAGCGCCCAAAATCTGGCAAAGAATCCAGTTTATCATGCAAGATCAAAGCACATTGATATCAGGCATCACTTCGTCCGAGAGGTTGTTCAGAATGGCGATGTGGAAATAAAATATCTTCCAACTGAAAATATGATAGCGGATGTTCTAACAAAAAATCTGTCGAAAACAAAGCACTGTCATTTTGTGAAATTAATGAGTTTAAATTAAATAATAGAAAAAGTTTAATGTAAACAGTCTCACATTGAGGAAGGGTGTTGAAAAATATATCTATCTATTTCAATGTGATACTGTAGCAAATAACAACTTGCTATACATTTACTTATGTTTTTAGAATCAACTAGTTTTAGGATTGATGTCATTTTGTTTTATGAAAATTTTTTCACATTAAAACTTATTCTCAATAAAGCGTTTTGTTCAATACCAGAAATAATATTTATTTTATTCACATTTCATCGGTAATTAGTATTATTTTTATTTTATATTGTATAATTTTTATTACTTCTATATTTATTGCTTTAATATGTTTTTTTTGCTTTGTTACTTTTAATTTTTTTATAGTATGTATCTTCCAATTTTTCAATTTAACTACCCTTCAAATTAGTTGATTTTTTTTTTAATTTTTAGAACTTATATTATTATTATTTGAATTGTTTAAAACTTTTTTATTTTTTAAATAATCTTTAGTATTTTCTATTCTTTCGTTTTTTTCATACTTCACTATATGTATGTATTTATATTCATTATTTTAAATTTTGGTTACTGTTTTATTCTTTTATTTTTTTTCTTTATTTTCTTATCTATTCCATTCTTATTTTGTATTTGTTTAATTCTTTATTTAAATATCATTTTAAATATTATTTTTACTTTATTTCTTTCCCAATTTTATAAATATTTTTTTTTAATTTTTACTTTTACCTAATTTGATTTACTTTGTTTTATTATTTTATTTTTATTCTTAAATATGTACATATGTATTTATTTAAGTTATCTTTATTTTTAATTATTTTCATTTAGTTTATTTATTTATTTTTTCTTTTTTTCTTAATAAATTTAATTTTTTTAATTTTATTCAGTTTACATTCAAAATTCATTGCATGTTTATGATTATTGGCCAAATATATGAAACAAATAATAAAAATTTCCTTTAAACAAATCAAAATATTTAAAAATAAATATATGTACTAACAAACCGCGATCGATTCATGAAATTAAAGCAAATAAAAGATTTATCTTCATTTTTGAACTCTGGCCTAGTTGATACCAAAAAGCAGCTGCACGACAAAAAAATGCCTTTCTACAAAACGCCTAGAAATATGCAAATATAACGCACATTGGATAAAAATAGTAAACAAATGTCAACACCAACACCCACAGTGACAAAAACAATAATAATAATGGTAATAATAATGGTGTTGAGTAATGCAACAGTATCAGCATCAGTCACACCAACAATACCGACAGCAGAAAAGTAATGTAACCGTATAATGCCAACAAACACCAAAAGAAGATATTATTTCATGTACATATGCATTTGAATAACGCTAACCGTCGTCCGCCCTCTGCACTCACCACAGCGGGTGGCAAATTAATGTCGACGCTACTACAGGCGGAGACAATTTAGTCTAATATCCCGCGCGCCACAATGCCAATGCCATGTGGAGCAGAGGAGGCTTTCAATTCGGCAGCTGGGGCAGTCCGCTGATGCCCTACCACGATATGTTCGCGCGTGGCATGTTAGGCAGTAGAATTCCCAGTGGGCCGCTAACAGCAAACACTTGTGCACCCACACAACCATACATACCGATGCAATGCACTCACGCACACACACTTTGACTGTATTCTTTGGCCGCAATTGTTGACATTACAACACATTGGCACTTAAAACATTTTGTTGGTGTTGTAACCAAGCCTTGGTTAAAAATGTAAATTTGAAAGCATGTTAGTTCATCACAAAATAAAGAGAGAGCGAGTGAAAAGAAGAGAGTTGTTGTTGCTTGTGTCAATGTTTATATAATTTCTTGGTATTTTGCATACACATATTGTACGAGTATGTATGTATATATGTAGGTGGGTGGTTGCCGTGTGGAGAATGCATTGAATTTACATAGTGTGCTTTTAGGGAGTTAAGCGTTAAATAGGTAATGATAAATGCGATCTACATTTTGTACACATGTATGTTAGTATGTGAGTAGCGAAAAACAACAATAATGTCCTGTTAAAACAAAACGTGGCAGTCGGGCGGGCAGATAATGCTAACTTCTATCAATTAAGGGTGGACCCTGTCTTTCTCGACATGTAATGAGCAGTCGATTTGCTCCTGGTCTAATGGAGTGACCGGACAGTCAATTTTCATTGTACCGTTACTGGCACAGAAGCGTTGAAGAGTAAACATTTCAAGTAGGGCGTGAGCGTGAATGTATCGTAATTGAATTTAGTGTTAAGCGTTGACTTCAATTTTGATTACAAGCTTTTAATCAAAATATGGGAGAATTTATAAAGACGGTACTGATGTCTAAAAGTAAACTACAATTTAATTTTAATTTTAAAACTTTTAATTTAATTAAATTTTTTATTTTCTTTTTTTAATATCAATTATATTATTGTATTTTTTACTTTTATCTACAATTTTTTCAGTTTCATTTTTTATTATTATTTTTTTCGTATTTTTTTTTTTACTTTTTATTAGTAATTATTTTTACTTTTTAATCATGTCATGTTTCCAATGAAATCTGTGAACTTATTTGTTTATTTGTTTCTTTCTTATTTTTCAAACTTTTTTTATAATGACGATACAGGTGTCTAGAAATATACAACTAATTTCAAGCACAAATCAAAAGCTGGAAGAGCTGCGTAGCTGGAAATTTTTCTTCAGGTCATTGAAATGCGATTACTTTATTTTAATTTATTTTTTATGTTTTGCATTTAATTTAGTTTATTTTTATTTTATTATTTTTATTGTAATATTTATTTTATTTTCATATTTTTATTTTTTTATTTATGAGCTCAAGACCAATTATTTATTAGGAAGTTATTGAAAAAAACAACAACGGTAGAAAATATAACTATTTCGGAGATCACCACATCTCCTCATCAGATTTCTTCCGGGGGTTCGAATCAACTGGCATTGTTTTATTTCATTTCATTTGTTTGTTCAAATTTCGATTTTCTAATTTATGTACTGTATTTGTTTTCTTTTCCCTTTTTCCTCTTTTCTATTTTCTTTTCATTTTTTTTTTTGTATGTACACATAAACTTTATTATTTATTATTTCTTTCAGTTTGTTTTTTATTTAACTTTTTTCACTTATTTAAATTTTCTTTTTATCTTTTAGTTTTTTATTTTTAAATTATTTGTTAACTTTTTTCATAATTTCATTGTTTCAATATTTTATTTTGTTTAAGTTGTTAGTGTTTTATTTCATTTAATTTTTTTGATTGCTTAATTTTATTTGAATAAATTTTTTAATTTTGTTTTGTTTCAATTTACTTCGATTTTATTTTTTCTTAAGTTTAATTCGTCGTTTAATTTAATTTAATTTAATCAGTTTTTAAAATATTTTTGATTCAGTTGCAGTTCTTAATAACCATTGATTGATTTTTCTCTAATCCTACTTCAGTTTTTATTCATTATTATATTCATTATATGTTTTCTGCTTTTTAATATTTATTTATTTATTTTTAATGTTAATTTTTTATTTGATTTTGCAAGATAACTAAATAATTTAATTATGTAAATATGTATTTTATAGCCGCAGCAGATTAATTATCTCTGAACTGAGTTGATATATTCATCATACAGTTTTTAACTTGTAGACTTTGCGGTAAATATTAAGTCGACAGAGTAAACAAAAAAGGGGAGCTGATGCGAGTCAAAAAATTAACAAATTCAGCACGATAACGCAAACGAAGTCAATAAAAAAATCATAACAAACACGCTTGGCTTGGATACAAAAATTTCCGAAGAATATAATTAAAACTAAGATAATAAATAAAAAGTAGCAAACAAGCTTTAATAAAAAGCAACATACATATGTATGTATGTATGTATTAAAAAAATATGTATGTAAAAATTACTGAAAACAAATAGAATAAATAACTTAATTTAAATTTGATTTTAAAAAATAAATGTTGAAATAAAATAAATAAAAAGCGTAATTAAAAATTAAAGTAAAAATACATATTTATTTAACAATGTAGTTTTTATTTTGGCGGTAACATGAAATCTGTGATAGTGCCGTTAGTAACTTGATGCCATGTTTGCCACTTGTATGTTTGTACAACATATATTCGGGCACACACAACACCACCCATCAAAGGACATTTGCAATGTTAAAAGTGCACACAATCTGGGTTAAAGTTGAATGTTAAATTTAAAAAAAAAAAAAAAAAAACAAGCAAAGACAAACGAACCCTCCTTAAAAACAACAGCAACATTAGGAAAGAAACGACCAATTTGTGTGCATTCACCTCAAATACTACGAATAACGCTAAAGAATAAAGTGCGTCCCACCATTCATAGCGTAAATGTATATAATCCTTACAAAAACTGACGCCAAGCTAAAAAAAAAGGAAAACATTTTCTGTTTTTAACTATGCGAAAAAACTTGTGTTGGAAAATTTCACACCTTCAAGAGCAGATAAAAGTTAAAAAATGAATTTAAAAAAAAAAACACTACACAAATATAGAGCGAGGGATCAACGACTTAAAAGTTGGCTGCACATTTTTTGTTGTATTTTATTTAGTATATGACATTTTTGTTGCATTTGATCCGATTTTAGTGCCCTTCATGTGCACTTTTTGTCTTATTTGACTTTTTTGTTTGTTGATTGTTTTACTTGCGCTCAACTCGTTATTATTTTTTTTTTCAGTTTCTAAAGTAAACTTTTTACCTGATTTCTTTGTTATAAGCTTTGCAAACGTTAAACAACAAAAATCATGCTATCTGCTACGTAAGTAATAACTAAGACGTAAGTAAAAGCGCAGCAGCTAACTTTTTATCTGCTACATAGTAGATAAGTGATAGAAAAAAAGCATCAGATAAAACCTCAAAAAGTTTGCAAAGTTGCTTGTTTAACTTTTCTGCAAGACGCGGCTCTTTATGGTGTAATATAACATAGCGGTAAAAGAAAAGTTTATGGTATGGACGGGCGCTGATTTTGATCTTATGAACTCAATCGCATTAATGGAATAAATTTTAAACTCAGAGCGTGCAATACCAACCAAAACCAACCAATAAGTTGTTGTGCAAAGTATTGCCGTAGTAACAAAATAAGCTTGATGAAATTTGGCAACAATACAAAAATAAATGAAGACCAACAGCTAATTTATTGTGTTTTCCGTGCAAATATATGGCCAGCTAACGTTCTTTAAACGACAGAGATCACTTTCCCCAGATACTTTTTTAACAAGAAAATGCTTTCCATTCCGAATCTCTTTCGGTAATGAAATTTGAATTCGATATTTTTTAAGGTCTCTATTATTATTTTTTACTATCGAATATTTTGACAATAATTTAGGTAACCTGGGGTAAAATATCGAAATTTTTGATTCTTCATATACAAATATTAAAAATATCCATGGGATATATTTTTTTTTTGGGTGTTCTTTAGGAATTTCCCGCGATTTTAGTTTGTAGATTTTGAACCACGTAATGAAATAGATTTAGTTTTCTTTTAATTTAAAACGACAAGTCTATTAAACAAAGCCGTTGGTGAATATTTTTCTAAAATTCTTGCCTCGCTTTGCTATTTTTCTCACTAAACTTGCTATTGGGTACTGTACGAAGTATTTACTGGTAGACTGTTATTATAAACCGACAAATTAAAAAAATGGTAACTTCAAAACGATTGAAAAATAAATCGAAAAAAATTTAAACAGCCTAAAGTGAAACTAAGCAAAAGTGGTTTTTCTGGGGCAAAATATTTATATTTATATTTACATACATATGTAAGTAGAATGCCCAGTAGCAACAGCACCAAGGCAAACTTTTTGGAATTTGGGAACAGTGTGCCAGTTTTGAGTGAGTATGTAATCTTATACGATTTTTACTTAATAAAATGAAAAAAATACTTCAAAAATATGCGCATAATCTTCCATAATGATTGAAATAAGCCCAACAGTATTAAAAACATAAACTGAAGTGAAACTTGGCAACACCGGAATTAAACAAGCCTAGTTTTTTTGTTGCTTTTTTAGCCAACAACTAAGACTAAATGACTTATCAAATCATTAAGAGTATTAAAACTGTCGAAAGGAAATTTCAAAGTCATTCATACAAAAGAAATTAAGAAATAAATGAATGTGAAATTTCGTAAGAATGGAATCTGACCTGATGGGTTATTAATTAAAATTGCTGGGATATTTCAGTAGCGAAATATATTTGACTAAGCTACTAGTGTGCATCACCACTATTAAGCAAGCGAAGTTTTAGCTTAAGCAAAATATTACTTTTGTATTGAAGTTGTATAAATAAATTTTGATCTGATTTAGGCTTAATGAAGATATCATTGTTCGGAGACAGTAGGTAGTATATTTTTAACCAAATTCCCTTTTCAATTAATATGAATTAATTCAATTTTCACTTTTTTCAGATTTCTTTCTAGGCTCTGTCAGGGTTTGAACTAACTCCCCACGACTTGCCAGACAAGTAAGCAGCCAGTGATCTAAGCGGGCGTGTGAACCGTTGTTGCCTTTCCACCTTTCTACATCCAAACACAATTCAAGTACGGCAGTAAGGTTGTTGTTGGTTATGACAAATTTTATTATTATATCAAAAATAATTTTGTAGCTCAAGGCCAGGTTTCTATTCGCTATAATTTCTACCGCTTTGACTGTTTTCATGCTTTTCCAATACTTTCCAAATAAAAAACTGGCCTTAAGAACACAAATTTTTATATTTAATATAAATTATTTCAATAACTACTTATGTACGTACATATGTATGTATGTGAATCAAAAAAATCAAAAAATTTGAACTCACCTTCTCAATGTTGTACTTTTCCAATGCCTGTGTCGCACAATCAACAGCATCCTGCTGCATTTCTTCGCTCATGTCGGCATTTTTAATCACTGCTTTGCGATCTGACATTTTGTTTTGTGGTTTTAAGTTTCTTTAAAATTAGCAATAAATCTGTAAATAAACTGAAATAAAAAAATGATTAAATTAATAAAATGAAATCAAAGAGTTTCAGTTATAAAATTTTACTCCTTAAAACTATGTAAATATTTAGAAACTGAAAGTATCAAGCAAACTCGCACACAATTATCGTTTCAATGAACTATGAAGAAATCAACGCCGGTAGAGCAAATAGCGATAATACGGGAAAATAACTGTAATAGCTTGTACTTTGCACATACATTTACAATTGCCGCAATTACAACAATGACGCGATAAAACTGCACGATTTGCTCACAGTAATCAAATATGCATCTACCTATAATATTAGCCCGCCGTTTTACGTGTCGTGTCCTTTATACGAACTTAAACAAATGGCAGTAACAAAATGACACAGATTACCGCTTAGACCAACTTTCCCGTAATATAAACTGCCAGCTAAGCCCCCCGACTTTTCGCTGTCTGCATACTTTTGCCCTTCTCTGTATCATTTACGGTTCGTTTTTAACTATTTTTCCAACTATTTACTTTTCAACAATGAAAAGAAAATTAAACAACTAAAATGGCATTTGAACACGCGAATTTGTGTTTTTTCGCTTCCGGCATAGCATACTTTGGGCGCATCATGCAGTGGAATCCAAATGTTCTACCGTCTTTTTTTTTTTATTATCATCTAAAAAAAAAACTAACGGCGCGGGTTAGTCGCAAGTGTGGTTTGCTCGCTGATTGCATGCTTTTATTTTTAATATCCTTGCACATTGTGCCTATTGCAATTGGCGTGAGAAAAAATTGTTATAGTCTACTTTTAGGTGCTCTTGGGAAATTTAATATGCCCACAGGCGTATTAAAATATTAAAAAAGTTTTCAAAGCTTTTTTTTTTGCATTGATTGGCTAGCGAAATTGATAAGAGCAAGAGATGAAGCGTAGAATTTTTTTTTTTTATTTCAAGGCGCTATGGCTAGCCTTATTTCCTATCCGTGAGACATACATACATAAGTGGTGAAAGTTGAAATTGAGTTAGAATACTTTTAGTTTAAGTTTTTCATGATGGAAATTTAGCCAATTATAATTTGCGGCACAATTTTGGGCGCAATAGCGAAGATATTCTAAAAGAGGAATGCTAAGAAAAAATATTAAATATTAAAACGGCGTAAATTTTATAGCTATTCGTTAGATATGTGCATTAAATGCGTAGCGTTTTTGATAAAAAAAAAGATGTTTGATGGCTGTTAAAATATGAAGAGTATACTGGGATTGGGGGCTATCATCACTGAATCCAACGTATTAAGAAAAAAAAACTGAAGCAGAATCCATCGTAGTACGAACGCAGCATACACCAGAACTAAAGCAGTCCTGAACTAATGTGTCCGAAGTCATCCCAACCTAGACCCGAAACGGTCCTGAACCAGTTCTGAAATGGTATTGAAAATGTTCTTGAAATCGTGACGAAATATTCCTGATCCTGAATCCGACCTATTTTTTCTTATAAATATAGTATATGTAGGTTCATTTCGTGTTGCTTTCAATTTGTCGCAGAACAATTAATTTTCAAACGAAGCATACTTTTAGGCGTCGTGACACGATTTAATAGGTTTAACGAAAAAAAGAACTCTTTCGGTATTCTGAAAATTTTTTGTACAATTTGCCACTCCTTTTTAGAGGCCGGGTCTGTCGATTAATATGAAATTGAAATTGAACTCCTTCCGCCCTCACCAACAGGCTAAAGCAAAATTATTAACCTGAAGGATACACCAACCTACTACTTAACACACCCACCACCTCTTTGCTCAATAAATTGCAATAGCATTTTAGTACTGTAATAAAAAAAAAAAAAAAACCAGTGAATGTGGCAGGCAAAAGCAATGGACAAAAAGCCAAATGTGAACCATGATATGCCACAAAAATGATAATGAATTAACCATAAATGTGCTTGTCAGCAATAGACAGCATATGACCGCAGCTACCCCATTCACGGACAATACTGGTGGCGCAACAAAAACCAAAGAAACAGAACACAAAAAGTAAGACCGCCAGCAGTTCGACTAGATGATGGCAATTAGCGAGAAGCACCACTGATAATGAAAGTGACGACGACGCGCCGCAAGGGAACAAGCAATGAAAATGCAAAGAAATGTCGCAAGGTAAGTACGAAAGTGAGGCTACTGCGGCAACCACAACGATGGTGGTGGCGGCTTAGTTGTTGGTGCAATTCTCTGGCTGTTGTTGTCATTTCAATTGAATGACAGGTTAATTGCATTAGTAGGCGTAACCAAGCAGCAAAAACGCGACAAATCGCCATTAGACAGACAATGCGACGGAAGCTGCCGGCCATGCAGTGAGCCTAAGCCAAGTTGAAAGCTGGGGAAAATCGAAGCGTGCAGTGAGTAAATTTAAGAGTAAAGATAAAAACTCTTGGGCGCGTGCCAGTTAACTAATTGAAAAAAGTAAGAATATCCATTCAGTTATACTTTGTTAGAAATACATATGTACATACATATTTCGCCTAGAAATATGCAATAGTTTAGCTTATGATGTTTTGAAGGCACGTGTTTATCTCTATGAAAATTACGACTGGCACGAGAATAAACAATTTTAATTTTGACAATAGATACCAATTCCAAGATTTCCGTTATATTAGTCCCAGAAAACGCGAACTGCTGGTTCAGAGAACTGGGCAAAGACCTAAGAGGCAGTCGAAGTCATCTAATCTAATGAGGCTCGAGAAAACTGCGGTTTCAACAATTTTTTATGTGGTGCGGAGATTCAACACATACGAGACATGTGTTCGGTATGTGGACGAGTAGAAGTTTAAACTACCACAATATTCTGTTGGCAACATCTTTAAAATATGCAATTCAATTACCGAGTAACAGCGACAAAAACAATTCAGGTTTTGGCGACAAAGTGCAAGCCGACAGTCAAGTAATCAGCTGTCTGACCTACAAAAACAAAAACAAAAAGAACCACACCACCCACGTATGCCCAGCAACTGTCAATATTATGAGGCGCTAAATCCCCACGCATTCGCCCTCAGCCGCATGCATTGCAGCCGAGCGTACACCCAACCAATCGAACCATCCAATAATGCCCAGCGTCGTTTCATACCGCGTCGATGATTTACAAATTCACAGGCATTGTGTAAAGCGGCTGTCTGTGTGGTAATTTGTCGCTAAAATTTTAAATTGCTCTTTATAAACCGATGACACTGTTGCTCGCTGAAGAGGGGCGATGTGTTGATGTGGGTGTTGGTGTTGGTGTAGGTTAAGAAGGTAACAAAACGGTAATATACCTATGTATAAATAAATGTCAACAAATAACAAATGTAAAACGCGAGAAGATTACGTCAGTATGAAATTGAGTTTTATAAAAAAAAAAAAACATACAAAACAAAGATATTATGCAATTCAAAAATAAAAGTGAAATCAAGATAATTGATACGCTGAATGAAAATTTAAACAACAATTACAATGAGCGGTTTCAAAATACAAAATATTTAGCTGTATTTTATATGCGTACATTTAAGATGAAAATAATACAATTGTTGTGGTAACAGCATAAAACATTCCCTTTAAAATTTTGGAGAATGCTGACAGTCCTTGCGCGGATATAAACCCGGGTCATTCCGGTATCGTAGAACCGACTGTCGTGGGGACGAAAAAATAAGAGAATCACAACGTATTTTGTGTTTCCTACTTTATTTAATATTTTTTGGTAAATTTATGTATTTCATTCTATAAAATAATGAAAAGTAGAAAATCATTCCGCTTAAGCAATAAAAAATAAAAATTTTAATAACTTCTCTCGCAAATACTTCAGTAACATATAGACTAATTTGATCATTTTAGGCAATGTACTCAACACGCTCTTTCATTTGTACATATATTTTAAAAAAGAATTTGCTTTAAAATTGCATCAAAATTTTAAAATTTCGTTACGTCAGTCAAATTTGTGATGAAATTATATGGCACAAAATGGCAATATGTTGACATCTTATAATTTTTCTTAAGCGAAAAATCAAAATATGTCAAAATTTTGATTGATTTAATTTTAATGGCGTGTTTAGTAACGCAAAAGGCCTAATGAGACTGTTAAATTACGACTTCCGCAGACGGTTAGTCCTCACCTTGTCGATTCGACAGCATGCGCTCACCATTCGTTGACGAAATAAAATTATTTTGCTTTTATTTTACGCAAATATTGCTAACATTGCTAACAAATCTTTCAATAGTTCTGTTGTTTTCCTTTGCTCTCTCAATCTCTACCTTTTTACGTCACGGTCTTTAGATCTCAGGCGCCGGAAAGTGCAGCTTGTTTTCTATCATTTTTGGCTATGACAAAAGTTTGTGCAACATGTTGCTAAGCATAATATAAATTGTTTCCCCCGTACATGCTTGTTGGCAACTCACACTGCAATTGGCCAGCAGAAGTAATAACCTCACATTATTTTTGTTGAAATGGAAAGTTAAATTTTTATAACCTCATAGATATATCGAATTTAATAGCCACAATGAAATAAGCGTTATATGTACGTACATACAATCAATATACAATTGCACACTAGATAACTATAGTTTTGACTTGTCTGGCTTGAAAACGTTAAAAAGTGAAGACCTAACATTTAGTTGAAACAAACTCAAATTGATGCGGGTACGTACTAAAAATTATACAAAAAATTATACTGTATGTAAATAGTATACCATAAGCAACAAAAAAATCAATATAATACAATTGGTCAGTTATGTATATTTATTTATTTTTAATAATTTTTTATATCTCAAATAAAAAAAAAGTTATAGTGTCAAAATATGAATTTATAGTAATAAATAAATCTGCAATATACTAAAAAAAATTGCGAATTTTTTCTAATTTGTGGAAAAAGCTTTGTCTAATTGAAGTTCAGAATTGCTAAACTTGGTAAAACCAAAGTAGCGGTACCTCTAAAGCCGTCAACATATTCATTCAGTACACCGTGGCCTCAACTCTGATAAAAATTTCCTTTTGTTGCAAAACCAAGCCTGTTAGCATCCTACATGAAACATGCGATTTGTTTAGCGCTATTTAACATCGGAAAATAGCTGTTCTGGAAAATTTTTGACAGATTAGACAGTGTATTCAAAAAATATTTTATAAATAAAAACGAATTAAATGTTATAATTAAATTTCCCATGTATTTTCTTAGAGCTCATTGACAATAGCGCAGATTTTTTACTTCACAACAGAAGATATCATTTTTCCCAGTTGATTCAACTCGTATATTTTTACTAATTTGTGTTTTTTGCTTTACAAACAATTTGTCATAAACAGTCCAGCTGCTGCGATGTGATTAGCCAATTGGAAGTAGTGATTTGGCTTTAAATTTCATTATTTTTGTTAAATACAAATATTTTACAATCACATACAAAATAAATGTACACTATTCTATACACCAGCCTAAGCTAAAATAATAAAAAAAACATTTGGAGGGAAAATATATTAATAACTACATACATAGACAAATCCCGCTAGGCAATAACAATTAGGTAGGCATTTGAACAAAAAATATTTTACATTCATGCATACTAAACAAGGGCAATAATGCGAAACTTCGCAATTTCTATGTAAAACAAAAAATCAACAGTCTTTAGCGCCCCCATTTTTCTGGCAGCCTTTTGTTTCATTTTTTAACATTTTACTTTGCATATACGAGTAGTAACTCCTAACTAGTATGTACCTTGGTGCATTCACAAGCGCGCAGCTGTGAGATGTCAGTTAATTATAGTGTGAAATTTCTCAAAATTTGTTTTCTATATCTTTGCAACAACAACAAATTTCCTCAGTTTTACTTTTTTATGTGTCATGAATATGTATGTACATATGTATGTGTGTATTAAACTATGCACATATGCGAGACTATTTGACGCAGTTCGAGGCTTAAGCCATGCAGTGTTTATCTGATCTTAATGCTGTGATGAGCAAAATGCAATACATTTGAAGTAAGGGTGTCTAAGCTTTGCAAAAAGAATAAGACTAATGTTTGTATACCTAAAACACTATCTGTGCCTAACTGACCCTCATGTCAATACCAGAAGTTAACATGAGGACATCGTAAATGACTGCCGCCCACAACGTACAACATAAAACTTAACATCTTACTAAATATGTTGCCGGCTACAGCAGCGCCCACTCACTAGATTGAAAGGTGTAAATTATTTTTGTTTTAATTGAAAAAAACACTAGCACAAGGTTTAGGCTCTTGCAAACCTGAAGCGACAGAAAATAATATCGCTGGGTCACTAAATAAACGATCTATATTTATAAATTAGTAAAACTACAAATAAGGTAAGTAAACCACAAGTTTGAAATTTGGTTAAAGCTTCGTATATTTTCTAATTTTAACAATTCGTTAATAATCATTTAGTTTAGCCAAATATTACGTCAGTATAAAAAAATTCCAACTAGCCTAAAATCTACACCCGTAGTGGCTAAGCAGCAAAACCGTCATACCAAGCACATATAAGTTCACAAAAACTCAGCAGCGCCGCCGTCTGCTCAAAACCATTTAAAGCCAAGCCAAACAGAAGTCTTCAAGAAACCAAGAAAATACTGGATTTAGCATTTGTGGTTGTTTTTTTTTTTTTTGACTACTACGCTTCCGCTAGACTAGCTCAGCAAAAAATAAATAAAACTGGAATTCGCTAGGTCTGTTTCTACAAAGTGGTTGTCACATAGCTGCACGAGTCATGGTATGGATTATTCGACCAGAATGATGACATGTGAAAGCACATGTATAGTATTACAAAATCCAGAAAATCTATTACACTATTTAGCTCAGCAACTTTTGACACGTTTAACGTTTAATGATAATTAACACCCACATTTAAATAATTTCTAATACTGCTAAAATTCTCGAAGTTTAATCTTACTCTTAGTTGTGAAATCACAGGTGTAATGGTAAAATATTTTGCAAAAATCATTAGTGCACTACCACTGGCTGGTTGGGCGCCTGATTGAATGTCACCTCCCCAAAACCAAACAGGCTACATGCCCAACAATAATGTTGCCCGTTGGTGGTCCGTCCCCGCGCTGATCTTGCTGCAACCAAATATAGCAACAGCAACAACAAAAACTCTGCCACCTTCAATGCGCCTCATTGCCGACCCAGCCAGTCACCCACATTAGCCGCATTTCGTAGATTTTTTCAAATGGCATTTAATATAAATTTTAATTTTTCTCTAGCAATGCAACGCTCATCACAAATCCGCTTACCTGTACAATTTCTGCTACTTGTGCTAGTTTTATGCTACCAGCGTTTAGTTTTTCCACCTTTTCCTCGGTTTTTCTGCACTTTTTTCTCCTGGTTTATATTTTTCCCTCGAAATTTTGGTTATCTTCTTTCACACTTGACAAATTTCTCAATGAAAACTATGTTTTCTTAAAACGTTAACCGAATTTTCTTTCAGTAAATTACAATATTTTAGATAACCAAATGTATAAAAAAAACACAGGCCAAATGAAAATTCCTTTGTATAGGTACTTTTCAAAATATATTTGCCTATGAAATTTTCACGAAAACTTTTTTCACTCACGTTCCCTACGTGTTGTTTGCACGGCTTTTCGCGGTATTCTGCTATTTCGCTACACGGCAAATGGTAAATTGCTGTAAGAAAGAGAGCATTTGTGTTGTTGTTTTGGATGCGGAAAGAGTGTGCAAGAGCAGGAGGCAAGGTATTGAGGCAGCTTCTATCAGGCGGCTTCTATCACCTTCGGGTATTGGGAATTTTCAATGCCGAAGTGCGGGTATATTTTCTATACAAGTCACAATTGCAAAACGTGTAATGTTACTGTGAATAGGTTATAAAAGTCGACAATAGCTGGCGAGGTGAGAAATGCCGGATTATATATTTTTAACAGAAAACATTTACACTTTTTCCAAAATGCTTTCATTATTTATTTAAATATTAATAAGGGTATTCACGGTAACGGTGCAAAGAATGGTGGTATTCATTGGTAATCAAATTTTTAAAATATATGGTGAGAATTGTATATAATGAGCCCGTTTCTTTGCTGCATTAAAAGGTCATTTCCTTATAAAATATACCGAAACGTGCGTTTTAAACTCTAAAATTAAAAAGTTTACAGCCTTCCTTTGCCAATAGGTAGCCAAAGGACTGTAGTTTATATAAACCTCCTTTGACAAATTCAAAAGAAAAGCTACAAAATTTTCATTCGTACACATTAGTTTTTGAAAAAACCGTCAGGAAAAAATTGTCATTGTTGCTTGTCAGAAAAAGAAGTAGCAAAGAAATTTTGATAGCTGTCACCAGGGCAAATTCATAACAGGCGATATCTTGATCAATACTGGGCGAATTCAGATTTTGACACTTTACTCGCGGGATTACACAAACAAAATACATGGGTAATACTGGGCGAATTCAGATTTTGACAGTTCACTCGCAAAATTACACAAACAAAATACACAATTGATTCGCCTTGGTTATCTTGCTTTCACCTTCTATGAATCCACCTTGGCTGTCACTTTTTTTCAAGGAATAATAAAACGGGCATACATTTCCGTTGTAAATGTAGGTAGTCTTGTTTTTTTTGTTTTAATTAGAGAACTGTTATAGGAAGTGCAGACAATTTCTTAAGAACTTTGTAGTGTTTAATAAAATTTAGCTCAAGGAATTTTTCTTCATCATTTTTCATATGGAGTTTTGACAGTTTGTGAGATTTGCGTGAATACCTCAAACAAATATTTCTCTTCCATTCACAATAGATTAATTATAACCTGCAGTGCCTCTCAAAATGTTGAGTGCACAGACGTTTGGAATTTTCTCAACTTGTGCAGCAATTTTATAACACAATCTCACACTTTAATATATACATATGTACGTTGGTATGTGTACAGAAATGTAGATACGTAAACGATTTTACGGTATTTTTACATATGTATATAAATCACAGATGTACGGGAAATATAAAATGCTTACATATTACCGTAAGTTTTTTAACGAATTCACTTAATTTTCCCTCATCTTCCACTTACCTTGCTATCGCTAATAGGCGAAGGAATTTTTGTAGCTTCTTGGCGCGGTTTTAATGACTACACGTTGCTTTTTTCCTGTCACTACTACTTCGTTTTCTGTATGTGTGATTTCTAACTAGATTCCCTAATTGTTGTTTTTTACAAAGTTTTATATCGAAGACTATTTATTTTAGTTTCAGTTTAATTTCGTACTTATTTCATGCTCTTTTAAATAGTATTTATCACAAGAGAAATTGGCGGTTGAAAAAGTTAACGTCGATTACGCTATTGCCACTGCTTCTACTCCTGCTACTGCGGGCTCTGGAATTTCAACTGTTTATAAATCGATAAAATATGTAGCTCGTACTCGCATACACAGTTGCATTTATAAAGTTCAAACTTCGCACGCTTATTCGGCATCGCTCTTTTTGCGGCGTGGCGGAGGGTGGTCCCAGAAAACCAGAGGGGATGGAGCGAATGGCATAGAAATAGGAAACTGTTGCCCGGTATAAAATCCCTAACATTTTGTTTTTTTTTTGCTTTGTATTTCAGGTACTTTCACATTGCGGAATCGTCGTTAGAGGCCGCTTGTGCGCAAAAATTACGCATGCGTCCTTCGAAGTTTATCGATGACAAAACGATTGGAAGTTTGGAGTGTTGTAAAGTGATGAATAACACGAATTTTCTTATCCTGATACGGTAATTTGGTATGACCTTGATTTTCATTAAAAGGGAAGAGAGCAATATCTCCAAATGTTTAATGAGTTTCTCGATGACGAATTAGTTGAAATTTTGGTAGTGTTGTAGAGCGATGGACATCCAGAAAATAGCTGTCAACAGAACCTTTCAAGGCGCAAGGTGACTGAGCTTCTAGAATAAGTTAAATGCAGAGTAAAATACTTAATAGTAAATTTTAGTATTTAAATATTGATTTTATCTTATAGAAATATATATTATTATTACACATCCTAAAGCCAGATTATTTATATACAGTATTTTGATTGTAATTTAAAGCATTTCTAAAGTCTCGAGAATTTCGGGATATTTTGAGAGTAGCATATTAGTTAGTAGTTCTTTTCCAGAAAGTTACTCAAAATACTGTAAATGGGAGCAATTTTCGGAGAGCTGTGTACAGAATGAAGTGGGAATATATTACCTGAACCTTTTCTTGTGGTGTAAGGTAAACAATAATTGTACGTTTTCAAAATGATAGCGAATAATATTAAAGTAAAATTGAATAATTTTAGAGCATTTGAACGAAATAAACTTTTAATTTATTGCCTTCCATTTTTCGCTTTTTTTTACATATGTACATACATACATACATATGTATATTTATTGAATGGAAACTTTTTGTTGTTTTAAGTAATTTTTCTTTTTCACATTTTTGCAGGATTTTACAGAAAAAGTATTGGAGATCGGAGCTAAGCTACATATGTGTCACTAGTGAAAATTCTTGTATCTCTTCATTTCATTCATTTAAAATGAAAAACTTCCTACAAAAACAAATTTTTGCTCTAAGAAAATTGTAACTATAAAATATACATACATACGTACATACATATATATGTATGTACATATAAACTAATACATACATACTTATGTATTTACATGCGTAAATTCCAACTGATTAATATCTTTACGTAAGCCGCTTTCATTAAGTAAAATTATTGCTACCGAAGGATTAAATTTAGTGCAAAATTACTTTTGCAAAGTCTCCACTTTACCACTCTCCAATTTAACGTTCCGTTCGCAGTTGTTTATCTGACAGTAAATAACAGTATATTAATATGTATTCATATACATACATATGTATCTACTCATGTATGTAGATCTTTATGTTCACACTTGTGTAAGTGTGCGATTTTTATCTTCTCTCCTTCATCACTTTCGTATTTTATTTTACTTTGGCTGTATTCTCCATTCAATTAACCACCACCATTATTTTTATTTGTAGTACGTTTCGAGGTGTTGCTATATACATACATACATACATAGTACCTACATACTTAACCACTTACAATATACATACCTGCATACTTAACCACTTACAGAGTATCTAGTTTTGGTATAACTGGTAGTGATGGGTTTATCAACAGTAATAATGGATAATATATGTTTTGATAAATAGTACCTACTTGTACGTCGGTAAGCATGTAGTTATTTGTGACAGTTAGGAAATCGATATTTTTAGGCCTATTAAGATGCTTTTATATATCAATATACTTATGTACATATGAGAATACTTATGTATGTACATGTGTGTGTTGTAGATTTAATTCTTGATCGAATATCGTTCGAAAAAGAAAAACCATAATCTAGTAACTACCAAACCAATTGGGCGAATCGCTAATGCAGATCGTATTTTTAAATTAATGTATGATTATCTAATAGATTATAAAATGACTGTTGGTCGAATTCGTATTTATGTGGATCTGTGTAAACTCACCCTAAGCCATCAATTACCAAGTTCTCCTGAACGATGGAAAATCGCTTATAAAAAAATGTTTAAAACTTTATAATTGCGAATACTTTCGAATCTTATGGGGTCCATTTAGAGTTTCCAGACGTAACCCACTGGAGGGAAAACACCTCATTTTGACATTTGTCGCTCTTGCTACGGAAGGTTGTGTAGATCCCCCATTTTCATCCGAAATCATTAACTTTTCGCTTATGTGTATTCAAATGTGTCCTCTTATTTTTTACATAATTTTATTAAATTCAAAATAGGATTTACGAGTGCAAGAGACGTTAGAGGCACCAGTCCAATGTGTTTTGTAAAACATAAAACTGTATTCAAAATAAAGTGATTCTAAGCCATTGCTAATTTTTTTTTTTTCAATTTAATATTCTGATAAAATATACCTTATGCTATGCCTGAGAGTACTTTCTAATCGTCGTTCAAAACCTCATGAAAACTTATTCAATAGTTTGGAAGATACATAAGTGATGTCAAACTAACAAACAGATAAAAAAAATAATCTTCGGCCATTAATTAAAAAAAATCCGTGTACGAACTCGACTTTGCTCTACTTTTATTATACTTAGTATAAATGACCTCATATTTATTTTATTTTATTTTGGGAATTTCACTTTGTTTTATTTAATTTCACTTAATTGCATGTGATGAAATCTCATTTAATTTCGTTTTATTTAATTCTATTAAATTTCATTTTATTTACATATGTATGTACATACATATATAAATTCAATTTCATTTAATAGCATTTATTTTCGTTTCATTAGTTAAATTTTTTTGTATTTTAATTTAATTTAGTCTAATTTGCTCCGATTTAATTTAATTCAATTTTCCTTTTTAGTTTTTCCCCATCTTGTATACCCATTCTATTATAATTAATGTAAATGAAATTTAGTTTGATGTATTTTATTTTATTCGTACATATGTATGTATGTATGTATATTATTTTTTTCCGCCTGATTTTATTAAACGACAATATTAATTTTTGAGCTCAAGGCCAGTATAATTTTATTTTAAATTAATTTATTTTATACACATATGTACATATATCTAATAGAATTAAATTAAATGTATCTTCATTTGATTCAATATTTTTTTTAATTCAGTGTTTTTTCGTCTTTGCCCATTATGCGTATCATGTTTAATTAACCCACTGTGCATAGAGCTGGTAATATTAGCTGCATATACAACCGCACCTTGTGTATTCACTGTAGGCTGGTTTGTAGGGTTTCACATGGTATACATATGTATTTCCATTCGTAAATTGCGGCTATACTGTGTTTTTTCCTCACATATTTATTATTCAACTTCATCCACTTAACATGTGCACACACACATCCATATACACAAATGTACAAATGGCTGTGTGAAAACCCAACTTTCTGTACATAACACACCCTGTTTGCGATTAGTATCAACAGAGTATACATTAAGACGCTGCACACATGCTTAAATGTTGAGGGATTTTTATCGCATACTGTATGTACATACATACATAACTTAAGTGGCGACTGTAAAAAAAATACGAGCATATTCGGCACAGCCATTCGACATTCATTCGCTTTTTGCTACGTAGCTGGCAATTTCAAAATTTTATTTTATGTATACATATGTACATATGTATGGATGTGTGTGTGTGTTTTTCCTACTCACATTTCATTTACTCACGGTACATACGAAGATAAATGGGTAAATGTGCGCTTGCGAGTGTATAGAGGTCGCTTTTAGCTGGGTACACTTCGATTCAATTCGTGCTCGTTCGCCTTTGTCGCTTTGCTTTTGCATTGCATACTCAACTGAATAGAGAAAAGTCTGCCAGACGTATTTCTATGAAAACTAATGAACAATTATTCTTGTTTCCGTTTCTACTACTACGCATACTGTGCACATATTTATCGTTAGTCATTTGAAATTTGCATTAGTCACAGTTTGGCAAAAGGTTTGATACTTAAGTAAATTTGGCTATAGGTAGGTGGGTACATAGAAAAATAACTACATATGAATTTTGCTTCGTTGATGAGCACTTTTTCTACCTTGCATACAAACCTAACGAATGAGTTTTATCACGTACAAAAACCACTGTTTTAAATAAGTTTAGGTATATGCAATAATAAACGAATGTTTTTATGTATGCACCATGTATTTAAGAGCTATGCATGTATGTAAGTAGGTACATACATATGTATGTATCTTTTGCGAAGAAATTTTAACATTTGTTAGTGACTATCCGCAACGAGAGTAGTGAGTGTTGGGTAAAAGACAGTAATGTTGATGGAGTTGATGCTGCAAATCTCATTTTATGTAAAAGGTTTTGTATACAGATCTGTACAAGTACAAGTATCGAGTATCGAGTAATTTTATTATTCAAAATGTGAATGTTGATGGGGTGATGTTTTCACACACATACATACATATGTATGTATGTAACTTCTCTAAAGATTGATAGTCGAACTGAGTGGGGTTGCGTAATCCGTGGACTTTGAGTTGTCAATAAGTCGATAATAATCAACCGTCACTGAACAAGTCATTGGATTTCAACAACTCCGAAAGAGAAGCTGGTTCGATGAGTTATCCGCGACGCTACGGAAGCTAAAGATGCAACCTATAGAACCAGCGGTGGCTGAGAAATGAAGATAGACGCATTTTGTATTCGAAGAAAGAACTGAGAGTGAAATATGCGAGTGCGAAGAGCTTGAGTCGCTAGCCGACAGGAAAATCAGCTGAAAGTGTTAGGTACGCTATTTCTCCTATTTGCTAAATGCTGACAGCGAAACAGTCGGCGGAGAAGATGAAGTCCAGTCACCCAACTTCGGTGAAATTCGGATTGCAATAACGCCGCTACGGAACAACAAAGCCGGGAGCACTGATATATTACCAGCTGAGCTATTCAAGCATGGTAGCGAAGAGCTGGTGAGATGCATGCACCAGCTCATTTTCAGAATATTGTGAATCCATGCCAAGCGATTGGTCTACCCAATGAGTGATCTCGCAATATGCGCCAGCTACATACCTCGGGATAAGCCTCCTTAACATATCATGTAAAGTTCTATCGGGAGTATTGTGCGAAGGACTGAAGCCAACCCGCATAACTAATACGGATATGTAAAATAAAAAGGCCGCTCCGTCAGAATTTAGAAAAACCGTGCGACTTCTTTAATATTATGTTCGAGAATATAATTCGAGCTACAGAAATAAACCGGTCAGGCGACTTCATTTATAAGGGCGTGGAACTACTGCCATATGCTGGTGACATCGACATCATCGGCCCCAACATCTTCGCTGTTAGTTCTGTCTTTTCCAAGCAGGAGAAACAATCGAGCCGATTGATACGGGTGGACTCTCAACAATGTTTTTTGTCGCCATCCAGTGATCGCCAGTAAAACGAGCATACATACATATATTCTTTGTTTATCCGATTTGCATCCCTCTCAAAGGAGCTACATACATATGTTCGCACAAATTTCACATTTAGGGTTATAGTGTTTGACAGCGTCTAAGATTTTCTTCAATGAGGTATCTATGTATGTACATATGTATACATTTCTTTGGCATTAAGTGCTAAGTGCGTATGAACAGAACTTTTTTTTTAGCTGGTAATATAAAAGACTGCTCTTGGAGGAATCTACAAACAATCTCCGTTTTTCAGGTTTATATTCACTGTGCATTGTCAAAACCAAACCGGTTGATTTAAAAAACGACAGTATGCTCCTTATACATATACGAACAAGAATGATAGAATACAAGATTGCGCCTTCCCGCGGTGAAATGACAGATCTCGCCTTTAGTAAACAAGAATACGGGAGAGAGAAAATTGAACAACTTCCAATATTTCATTGAAAAACGTGTTCTAATTGTTCTAAAGTGTAAAAGTATGAATTTATAGGCAGACATTTAATAAATAAATTCGCAAAATACTAAAAAAAGTGTCTCTTTTTCTTAATTTGTGAAAAAAGCTTTGTCTAGTTGAAGTTGAGAATTGTCAAACCCGGCAAAACCAAAGTAGCGGTACTTCTAAAGGCGTCACCTTCAGTATTCAGTACACCGTGATATACGAACATCATAATTTCGATGTGAAGTGAAGATCGATGGTTGAAACGATACTCCCAAAGTTTCAAATGACGTCGCTAAATATTCTTCTGATGGACTTAGTCTTTTGGATGTTTTCTGAATGCGGTAATGGCAACTAGAGATATTTTGTTGCCTTGTATTCTAACTGGCGTCTTTTCGTTATTTTTAATCCATTACTATACACAATTCAAGCACACATAACAGTCTTCTGGAATATGACCTAGTGAATTCACCAATATCCTCACTTTACCTTTGCTCCATTCCATCTATCGCGCTAAACAAGCCGTGCATATAACAGAGATACATAGGCCTTTCAACATCACGAATGAAATCTTCACCAAAGTATTGACGATACACGTCTACGGTTTCCGGGGTTTTAGACATTTTTTTTTTACATAATAATTTGCTACAACCTTAACAAAAGTGAAAGACATCAGGAAACAACCGAGTTTTTCACAAAATATTTAAAAAATATGAAGTATCTATGCGAAAACTGAATAGCTTTGACAAATAAGAGAATAAAAAAGTACAAAGACAAATTTTAAACGGAGAAGTTTGACCGATTTAAGTAGGAAATTTTTAAAAGCAAAAATATTTATTGCCAACCAATCAATGCATACATATGTACATATGTCTGTACACATGTACACAATTTGAAACTTAACGACATTTACACACTGAATGCATTTCCGTTTCAAACTGTCCCACTCAACGGTTCACAGGAACTTACAACACAAACACACGTACATACATATGTACATACATACATATGTACATATCTAAACAGAATACGGCTAAAGTTGGTGCTCTATTAAGCAGTTGTCAAAGTAATTGCATGTGGCTATAGAAATATCATAAATACAATCAAGCGATTTAACCCTTCGTTGGAGTTAACGACGTTAGTACAAACATACATATGTATGCATATAAATGTATACACTACATACATATATACATAATTATTGTTCACAGACAAAAATGTAGATAAACTACCATATGCCCTTTGGCCTTGTACTCGTATGATAATAATATACACAACATCAAAACAACATAACTTGTCCCAACATGATTACCACGGACTGCAACGGACAAACATTATAACAATAGAAATGTAGTATCACCAAAACAAACAATAATAGCCCAAATCACTACCTACTAGTAAACAGATAACGACCGACGCATCTCAATACTATAAGTAGCACTAAGATTCATGTAAACGAGTTAGTTTAAGAATAGTAATAAAGAGCACGCATTTTGGCACAGCAAAATATTATAATTTTTGAATTCATATCGAGTATCGATATTAACTGGGGGCTCAAGCCGGTCTAACTCTTGACTGCAGCCAAATTCCCTTGAAATACAGGGTAATAAAATAAAAATTCCACAGCTTTGAAGAAAAGCATAAAAACAATCTCTGAAAAAGCGAGATATAACAAATTTAACCAGTCGCGTAAAAGCAAACCTTGAAATAGCAGGCAGCCTAAACCGATCAAAAAAGTGAAAAGTGAAAAACGAAAACTGAAGATCCCTGACTTTAAACAGAATCGCTCACCCTGGACTCACGCACTAAACGCCAACGAAGTTTCAATTATCTGCGCCTAATACCACAGGACGATACAATGGCTCAGGACATCGCAACTCTACGAGCACAGGTAGAACTACTAACTCAAGCTCTACAAAATACACAACTAAAAGTGAATACACTGGAAGCACAACAACCTTCCCAGACAGTCACTACAGCAGACCAACACGTAGAATTTACACCGAACATTACAAATGGAAACCTCATAAATTTAAAAACCTTTGAAGCCATACCATGCTTCAGCGGAGACAAGAACCAGTACAGATCCTGGAGGAAAAGGGCATGGACATTCATGGAAAACATTAAAGAATTTTCCAACCACCCGAACTACTATACAGCGTTTACAATAATACACTCAAAAATTGTTGGGGAGGCAGCAAACATCTTAATCAATCACAACACCAAGCTGAATTTCTATTCAATAATCAACAGACTTGACTATACATACGCTGATCAACGACCGCTGTATGTACTACTCGAAGAAATGAAAAAGATCACACAAGGGAGAAGCACACTATCGGAGTTTCACAGCGAAATCAGCAAAGCACTGAATCTCGCACTCTCAAAGATAGAGATGTCAGGAGAACAAGGACCTGCATCCATGCTAGAATATGCAAATCAAGAAGCAGTCCGTACTTTCATCACAGGACTCAACAGCAGGTATACAAGCGGCACATTATACAGTCATCACCCAAAAGACTTGGAAACCGCATATGCAATCGCAAGCACGATTTACCACGACAGTTCAAACATGCAGTTCGACGCACAAATTACGCCACAAGGATACAACCAAAGACAGAATCCTCCACAACAGAGATATGATGATAGAAGGAGATATAATCCAAATGTGCAAGTACAATATAACCATCAACCACGCCAAGAACCGATGGAAGTGGACGACTCTCGTCAACACGTACGACCAACACAACACAACAATCAACTCCAGCTAAGGAACAACCTTCAGCAACCTCAACGGTACTATAACCCGTTCAGAGAAGACCAACAAGCAGCAAAACGCGGAAGAATTCCTTCTTCACGAAACCTCAACACCAACAAGGTACAAAGAATAAACCAGACGAGAGACGAAGAGCTACAATCACTCGCCGCACATACTGACGACATCTATGAGACAGGAAGTGTTTTTTTAGGAGAATAAACGGATTACCGTGTCTCCAAAGGCGTTGTCAAACGACAGGTACATCCGTTAATATTTTAATTGATACAGGTGCTACAAATAATTATATTAGTTCTAAGTGCAAATTAGGAAAATCTATACCCATAAAACCGGTTAAAGTTAAAACGCTTCATGGATACTCTTTGACCAAAGCTAAGAAAGTTATTACACTACTCAATCATAACTTAGTATTTTTTGAAACCGAAGCTTTAGAGGAGTTTGATATGCTTCTAGGTGAACACGGTCTTAGGGTATTGAAAGCAGAAATTAACATCTTTGAGTATAAACTCTTATACAAATATAAAAAGAAAGTAGTAAGCGAACAAAAAGTTAATTTCACAATTAATAACGACAAGTATAAAACTGAAATTGAAAATATCATGAGAATAAACGACGAAACTAATGAAATCCTTCCGTTTACGACTACAATACAAGCCACAATTAGGACAGAATCAGAAGATCCTATTTGGGTGAAACAGTATCCGTATCCGATAGCAGACAATGAATTCATAAACAAAGAAATAGATAAATTATTAGACAACCAAATTATTCAGCCTAGTAAAAGTCCTTACAATTCTCCAATCTGGACCGTCGCAAAAAAAGGTACCGATAACGAAGGGAAACCTAAAAGACGAATGGTAGTAGATTTTCAGAAGCTTAACGCTCAGACTATCACTGATAGATACCCTATCCCAGACGTTGCAATGACAATTCAAAATTTAGGTAAAGCAAAGGTTTTCACAACGATAGACTTAGAGTCAGGTTTTCATCAGATCTTGATAAAAAAATCAGACAGAGAAAAAACTGCATTCAGTGTGAATGGCGCAAAGTATGAATTCCTTAGGATGCCGTTCGGTTTAAAGAACGCACCTTCCATATTTCAGCGATGCGTAGACGATATCCTACGTCCATATATTGGCAAGTTCGCATATGTTTATATTGACGATGTACTCATATATTCGTCCTCACCCGAGGAACACATGGAACATATTCGTACAATAGTAAATGCCCTCCACAATGCCAATATGAAGATTTCAAACGAGAAATCGCATTTTTTCCAGGATTCAGTTGAATACCTTGGACACATAATAAAATATAATAAAATAACTGTGGATCCAAATAAAATTCAAACTATAAAGAATTATCCAACTCCAAAAAATTTAAAAGAATTACGATCATTTCTTGGCCTAGCGAGTTACTACAGGAAATTTATTCAGAACTTCGCTACAATAACGAAACCCCTGACAACATTTCTACGCGGAGACAATGGTGGTATAAGTAAAAATCAGAGCGCAAAGGTCTCAATTAATCTAGACGAACCAGCACTCGAGGCTTTAACAAAAATAAAAGACGCACTACAAGCACAAGTCGAATTATTCCAACCAGACTTCAACAAACCTTTTGAACTAACGACAGACGCAAGTAACTTTGCAATAGGAGCTGTACTCTCTCAGAACAGGAAACCTATTTCCTTTATATCTAGAACTCTTAGTCAGACTGAACAGAATTACAGCACGAATGAAAAGGAATTACTCGCTATCGTTTGGTCACTTCAAAAATTAAGAAATCACCTATACGGTATAGCAGATCTAACGATTTATACAGACCATCAGTCACTCATCTTTTCAATTTCGGATAAAAATCCAAACACAAAACTAAAACGATGGAAAAATTTCATCGAAGAATACGGCGCAAAACTCGTTTACAAACCCGGACATCAGAACGTTGTCGCTGATGCACTTTCTCGCCAGCAAATAAACAACACGGTAAACTCTGATGACTCCCAACATTCAGCACAAAGCTCCCCAACACAAAAAGTCAAACGAGTAAAGCAACCACTAAACGCATTTAGAAATCAAATTATTGTAAGACAATCAGATCAGAATCCCATCGAAATATCCTCACAAAATATATTTTCTAACAGCCGACATACGATTTTTTTTAACACCAAAACTGAATTGCTAGACAGACTAAAAAATATAATTAGACCTAACGTAACTAATGCCCTGCAAATAGGCGAAGAAATATTATTTTACGTCGAGAATGACCTTATCGACACATTCCCAACCGTATCGATTGTACTAGCGCAGAAATTGGTTGACGACATCACCGAGACCGAACAACAAAAACAAATCATACAAGACACACACAGACGTGCTCACAGAAACTACAAAAATAACGCACAGGAAATTTCGCTCAAATATTACTGGCCGAACATACGTAACGCTTGTAAAAAGGAAGTACAGGACTGCGAAATTTGCCTCACAAACAAATATGAACGCCGACCAAATAAACAACCAATTGGTTCAGCACCAGTACCGAACAAAGTAGGCGAATACATACACTTAGACTTATTTTTTATAAGCAATAATATGTACATTAGTTCAACCGACAAGTACTCAAAATTTTGCTATTTGAGACAAATACCATCAAAGAAAGACACATACAAATACATCGACGAGATACTATCACAAATATACCCTAACGCAAAGTTTGTAATGACTGATAACGAGTCAACATTTACTGGCATATGTGCACAACAAATATACAAGCGACTACAAATAACGCATACCAAAACTCCAGCCTATCATTCAACAACAAACGGTCAAGTTGAACGAACGCATAGCACCATAATTGAACTCGCAAAAGTTTTGGCACACCAACACAGTTCGGCACCCGATGAACAGATATTTGAAGCAGTCCGACAGTACAACAAAACTATCCATTCGGTAACCAACGAGAAACCCGAGGACGTGTTTTTCAATCAAAGGGGGTATCCTGACATCAAAGAGCGTCTTCAACAAAACCAAGAGAGAGTTTTGCGATACCACAACCGCAATCGCAAACAACTGAACTACAAAGAAGGAGACGTAATATATTCAAAGACGCATAGACGGAACAAAAACGTAAAAAAATACGCCAGACATATAGTCAAAAAAGACAACGGCGAAACAGTAACGACAAATAAAAGAGTTATTATCCATAAGGACAATATTAGAGTAAAGGCATGTACGGAATAGTGTTTACCTTACTTTTCTCTATTGCACTTTGTGACAATATAATAGATTTAACTAATAGGAAATATGTCTTAGTGGAAACCGACCCTGTTTACATTTATCAGGATACAGCTTTTCTCTATCACATATCTAACCTTTCAAAAATACTAGCGCCATACGAAAGCATAATGAAATCATTATACAATCTAGAAAACCAACCTGAAACTCAAATTTTAGTGAACAAAATCGAAACTCTGAAAAATCAACTCATTCCCAATATTTATAGACCCAAAAGATCAATCAACCTTCTTGGCTCCGTGTTAAAGTTCATCACTGGTACACCAGACCACGATGACCTAGTAGAAATCAAAACTTCACTTAATATGCTAATAGAAAATAACAACAAGCAAAGGAAAATTAACTCACAGTTCGAAAGAATACTCGAAACCCTTGATCCCAAAACAATAACCGAAAACATTGTTATATCAGAAGTTTACAATGAACTTCAATCAATAACAAATACTATAAATTTTGCGAAAACTAATAATTTTTATTCTGGCACATTAAATTTGAAAGATGTGTACGATTTAATAAAGCACGAAAAACTAGATCTCCCAATAATTAATATATTAGAATATGCCGACATTCATATATGTTACCTACAAGAAGCAATTATAACAATATACAAATATCCTATCCTCGAAACTAAATGTAGCCTATTCAATGTTTATCCTTTAGCACATAAGCATGGTAAAATTAATTTAGACCCTAAGATCGCAAAATGTAACAAATATCAAAGAATATCCAAATGTAGAAAGTATATGAGTAACTTTATATGTAAGTCCGAACCCTCTGACAATTGTACTATAAAAATACTAGAGGACAAATCGGCCCAATGCGAAGCAACCCATGAAAATAATGCTCCACTCCGCATCCTAGAGAATGGATACATTTTCACAGATTACCAGCACACTTGGAACAACATGCATATATCAGGCCCTAAATTAATACACTTTAATGAATCTACAGCCATCGATGGTATCACATACTACAATCATCAACGACAACTCAGAAAAATCATACACAATCAACATAGCGAACAACTTGAAGTACTCCGCATCCTTTCCTCAAACTCAATCTACAAATTCAGCAATATCCAAAAACTCTCAGCATTTTTGATACCTATTGAAGAAAACCCAGTACAATTTACGTTCTTTATCATAATGGGATTCCTTACCTTAGCAGTCATCACTTATGGCATGGTACATCTCTGCCGATGCTATGAAAAAAGAAGAATACTTCAGAGAAAAAGACAAATTGAAGACCTATACGAAATCGAACTGAACCGTCTTCAGCAGCAACTCATAGCAGCACCATAGCGGGGACGCTCCGTTTTAAGAGGGAGGAGAGTTAACGACGTTAGTACAAACATACATATGTATGCATATAAATGTATACACTACATACATATATACATAATTATTGTTCACAGACAAAAATGTAGATAAACTACCATATGCCCTTTGGCCTTGTACTCGTATGATAATAATATACACAACATCAAAACAACATAACTTGTCCCAACATGATTACCACGGACTGCAACGGACAAACATTATAACAATAGAAATGTAGTATCACCAAAACAAACAATAATAGCCCAAATCACTACCTACTAGTAAACAGATAACGACCGACGCATCTCAATACTATAAGTAGCACTAAGATTCATGTAAACGAGTTAGTTTAAGAATAGTAATAAAGAGCACGCATTTTGGCACAGCAAAATATTATAATTTTTGAATTCATATCGAGTATCGATATTAACTTTGGTGTGGTGACTAAAAGTTCCTTGAGTGGTGTGGTGGGGTATGACATACCCCATGCCTATCAATTTCAAATAAATACCAAATTCCAATAATAGCAATATTTTGTGGTGATTTATTATTCTTTAACTAATTTTTAAAAAGTGTTAATTTGAAAACATAACAATTTTTCCTTCGTATTCAATATTATAGCCATAAAAAAAAGACAATATAAATTATTCCAAAAAGTGAGGTTCCAGTTTTCTGAAACATAATTTTTTTTGTATTTAAACAATTTCAAAACTGTTTTTACATTTCAAAAGTAAAAATAACATTTATTTAAAGGAAAGAAAATTCACTGTAATGCATTAATTACATAAAAAGTTATGGCGATCGAATATGATACCCCAGCCCACTTTGAAAGGCTGTCCCATGGAACAGAAATATCTGGGGTATGTAAAACGTGGCAGATCTCCTGTATTTGAATGTTAATGAAAGCTATTGGGAGCGATAACGTATTCCTTAAACAAAAACATATATATATTTAAGGAAATACATGTGCTGGGGTATGACATACCCCACCACACCTCCGAAGGGTTAAAAGAGAAGAAAAAGAAGGAACTGATTATTAAAGAGAAATTATACATTGTGGCATATGTGCCAAAACAAACTTTAGTTATCTTTGGCAGCATTATAAAAAACAAAAATGCTATTCGCGTGCCGTACGAACATCAACACTCAAGAGACCGGCACATTATCCCCCACTTTATAGACACACTAAAATTGGCGCAAATCGGTCATATTGCGCGAGCAAGTAAACAAAACAACCGCTGATTGCTGTCATCCATCCGTCCCATTGAAAAGTGTAATATGTTGTGGGGCGGAGGGTCAGATGTTGCGTTATACTTTGTTTTGATTGCGGTATTAGGTGAATTTCTTTTGACGATTTCGCACCACCACCACAGAGGAAAAATAATCAAAAGAAAAAACACAGATAGATATGTATGTATGTATGTAGATAGATATGCATAGCGGCCAAAATCAGCTGAGATGGCTAACAAAAGTCTTTCGCAGGTTTTGTTTTGGTTTGGATTTGTTTTTGTACGCTTCTCTTAGTTTATGTACCGTTCCAATGGGCAACATCAATGGACAAATTAAAATTTAAAATACATACATATGTACATACATATAAGCAAAGTTTATGTGTAATTAACAAAGCAAAGGGGAAGACCGGCATTGGCGCGCTCAAAATTTGATAACGTGAATTACATTTCTTCCGTTAAAAAAATAAAAAATATACATACTTAGGTACATGTATGTATACAATTTCTACAAATGAATGAACATTTAAAACTGCTCCATTATAAACAAAAATTACGGATGCGTCCACAAAGCATTGGCGTACAGAAAAGTACATACTATGTACATATATGTACATACATATGTATAAACTAAGCCAATTTTTAAACTTTTTAAAACTTAATCAATTTTTTTCCTATTTGCCGATATTTTTAAGTACAAATTAATTATAGAAAACTTTCCGTTCCCAACAATAATACCACGTTGCCACTAATGCCCCATAGTTGATATTACCCCAGTAAACGGTGTCGTATATTAAGGCTAGTCGCGGTGAATTGTCAAGTGCAATCGTAAACTGAAGTCATTGTATATTACAAGTAAAAATCCACAAACAAAAATTAAAAATAAATAGAAAGAAAAGAAATCTCGCAACTACCCACAGTGAGCGGCATGAACGAACGTTCAAGCAAGCAACACCAATGAAATTTAAATCCGATCGCGTTGTTGGCGATTTTTCAAAGTTGCTGCACAGTGGAAATCGAGCGAATATTTCTACTTCATTTTTAGGTATGAAATTAGCAAAATTGATTGACAAGTTTTGACAATTTCGTTTTTCTTTATATAATTTGAATTTTTTTAATAAAAATATAGACAATTCTATAACAAAAAATTATGCACTTATGCAGTTATACTAATTCCGTCCGTGTTACTTTTGCGGTTTTTTACATCTCCTTTAAAACCAAACTTACATATGTCCCGTATAAAAGCATTTTTGGGGGTCCTGTCCTAGGCGCACTTACAAGGGAACCATTGCTATTATATTTGTTTACAATATATAGAACCGGAAAATGTTGTAAAATCCTTAAATCTTTAATTCAAATGACTGGTATTCCTTTTTTAATTTTAATTTTTTCGATCATCCAAGAATAACTACATATTATTTTTTATCAAAAAATAAAAATAAAATAATATGATATATAAAATAATGATATAACAATTGAGGTTTATCGTGAAAATATTAATAAAAAAATAACAATTAAATTATAATTTTAAACTAAAAACAATGCATAATAAAGATTGTTTTGGTTCCCTAATTAATTGTTATGAAAAACTCAAAATGTTTCTCCAATCCGTTTAATTTTTCTACAATTGTATAAAAATGCCTTCTTTTAGTTTTTACTTTCCTTGCGTAAAATATAATTTCTTAAAAACACAAACTAATACATTAAATAAGCATGTATGTGTTGTATATAACAACTTTTTCATTATCTTATCGAACATTTATATATTTTGAACAGCTTATGCCCATTGTGCCAGTTACGTGCACAAAACCCAACGACCATATTGCCTGCTTGCCATGAACAAAGTTGAAAAAATTCCACATCGTATAGCAAAGAAAAAATATTACAAACTCAGCTATAAACTGATCCAACAACAATATACATATGTACATATTTATATACATACATCCATACAAATGTAGCAAGACTAAGCATACAGTGGTGAAACCGCACAGCGAAGGAACACGCAAAACGGGGAAGAAAAAATGAACGGCACACCAAGAAATGGGGAAAATACTCGATATATACAGGGTTTCATTCTACACCAATGTGTGTAAATATATAACCAATTTCACATTACGGTCTATTTATTTTAGTTTAAATAGTTTAGTTCTTTAAATATTTATGTGCTTAAAAATTGCTTCTCGAATTGTTGTAATATTTAACTTAACAAAAATGTAATTAGTTACACAACTATTTACATATATGCCGTCTGCACTCCCTTCTAACAAAGCAAACCAGTTTACAAGCGCAAATCTCTCTGGCACACCCTGTAGCGGATAATTTTGAAATAATATGAACCAAAATGTATATAGCACACAGGCGAGTATTGAAGCAGACTGGCGACAAGCAAGCAATCGACAACGGGTATTATAGATAGCCCGAGCAAAAGAGCTCTGTGTGTGGGGTAGCAGATAAAGCGCCGACGGCGTGTGTCAGAGCGAGAAAGCAATATGAAATTGTTTTGCAGTAAATAGATGGAAGGTATGGAGGAGACGAAACGATGCGACGGCAACGTTTGCCAAACGAGTGACGATAGTTGAAGTAGAAGGTTGTAAAATGACATTTCAGCCGTTTCGGTGATCAAGGAAAATTGATTAACGCGCCAAAAACAGGCAAAAAATACATTTGGAAGTGCAAGAAATGTCAGCGCCAAAGTGCAACACTGCGCTCAAGTGTCAAATTTGAAGCTGATGAAAGACGAAAATAAATAGTACAAATTTATGTGGAAGGTCAAAAAAAATTAATATTATATGTATTTTAAAGTGTAGAGAAATCCAAGTTGAATGTGTGAAAAATATCTATTCAATAGAGAACACAGATTGTGTAAAAAAAGAGAAATTCAAATACATTCACAAACAACATTTATATACGACAGCCATATAAAGCGTACGAAATTCAGTGGAAATGGCATGAAATATTGAAAAACAGGTACAAGGCAAAACGTACGAGAGAAACGATAGCAACAACAAAAGCGAATTGGAATAATGCAGGGTTGTATGTGTGCAGAGTTCACCACACCACAGCCAATATATAGTCTGCAAATGTGGTAGACAGAGAGAGCAAGGTCTATATACAATACCTGCGTTATATGTGTGCGTCATCTCGCTTTGGCCTTGTTTGACAGTTCACAGTATTTGACTTGGGCACAGTCGCCTCTGTATAATATTGCTTGTGAGCCGTTGTGAGTTGAGTGTAGATTTTAATTTGTGCAGTTCTGTTTGAGGAATAGTCGACAACGCTGAAAAATGTTTCAAACTTGACACAAAATTATGAAAAAATTCAATAATTACACCGAAGAAAATATAATATAAATATATATCATTTGTTATGCAGTGTAAAATAAAATTTGCTTTCTTATAAAAAAAGGCGAACGTGGTGTCGAAAGTGAATGTAATAGTTGCTGATGCATGAAATCGAGCAAAGGCGTAAATATAGTATCAAAGTTATTGGTGTGTGTACATATTTTCAATAGCTTCTTTGAAAGCTCCGCGAATAGTGACGAAAAAACATTCCTTCCTGCGACTTGATTGTCAATTTCAATACTAAAGGCTATAAAATTTTATAATTGTACAAAATTTTCTCAAGACGTTTAAAAATTTAATTTCATACCAAGGCAAGAGGCAATCAGCTACAACGAAAGCAAAACAGTTAACAACGAAGTGCGAAGTGTCAAAAGCCAAAAAAAAAAACTTGAAGTAAATAAAAGAGGTGGAGAAGGAATAGTGAAAAAAACAGAAAATAGTGGTACAAAGTAACAAAAAGGGCAAATATATATATATATATATATATAGATGTTTATAGACTCCGTATGCAACGCAACAATTTGGTGGTTTTCTCTTTTCCTCGCATTACGTATTGCAGATGATGTGCGAATGTTCCAGCTGTCAAGTAATAAATGCAGCAACAAATTACATACGTACGGAAACCCTGACGACAGCGACAACAACAACAAGCGAGTGTGAATGTCAAGCTGGTTTTTATATTAATACAAAGCAGCAGCAGCAACAGGAACAACAACATCTGCAACAGCAGCGGATACGGATGCAACAACAAAACGAATACGAGTGCAATCAGCAAAAGCAATTTCACCATAGCTGCAGCTGGGACAACAACAACAACCTACATCAAACAACAAATGTCAGAATGTTGCAACAAGACCAACGCCAAATATCTCATGGCAAAAATATGCATGAATTAACATTCCCTACAAATTATAAACCAACCATGAATAATTTGATGAAAGCTAAATTAACAAAAAACAACAATTTGACAACCAAATCTACAATGCGTACCACATTACTTGACTCTGGCAGTCCTCATCAACATCAACAGCAGCAGCAGCAACAACAACTGCACCACATCGCTAATACAGCAGTGAATTGCCCGAAGGACACAATGTCCTGCGAGGTGTCAAATACAACAACAACACCGCCTTCACTACCACAGACTGTTGGTGGCTACAGTGGTCATAATCCACCTTCAACCATCGGGGTCAATTTACGCGTCACAGGCCAATGCAGTCAGGGTGGACGTAAATATATGGAGGATTATTTCTCGGTTGCCTATCAACAGTCTGAGAATGCCAAAGATCTTGAGTATGCATTTATTGGAATATACGATGGACATGGTGGCGCCGAGGCAGCTACATTCGCCAAAGAGCATCTCATGATGCAGATTATTAATCAGAAAGCGTTCTGGTCAGATTCGGATCATGATGTATTGCGTGCGATACGCGAAGGATACATCGCCACCCACTATGCAATGTGGCGGGATCAAGGTATGTTAATAGGTTATTTAATTATTGAATAAGAAATGATAACAGTAAGAAATTAATTGACAGTACTAACTCATCTTGCGATAAATTCACTGAGTTCTCGATCAACTGTTTCTTGAAGGGACGGACAAACAAAAAAAATATTTTAAATCAAATTCAAACAATAATAAATAGATTTGCCATAACCAACAACAACCACACATTCATTGTAATAGCGGCAAACTGCCGTACTGCAATTGACTTTGGATATAGAAAAATGGAAATGCAAAAACGGTGAACATGTATTCGACAATTTTTTTTTTCAAAATATTATTTTTGATGCAAAATTGCTCTAGAACATCTAGATGAAAAACTGCGTCATAGAATTTAAAAAAATATCCGCCGTAGGGGAGTGTGTAGAACGTGCGGGCTTCATTCGGTGGGTCCCGGGTTCAAATCATTGCCGGGGCAATAACATAAAAAATTATAGAAAAGTGTTTTCTAATATCGGTCGCCCCTCGGCGGCCAATGGTAAACCTCCGAGTGTATTTCTGCCATGAAAAAACATTTGCCTTTCGGAGTAGACGTAAAACTGTAGGTCCCTCAATTAGTGTTACAAAATCAAGACGTACACCACAAACTGTAGAAGTTCGGTCAAATCGCTTAAGCGGTTATAGCGCCAATTATGTAAGTGAGTAAGTTAGGGCTCGATATGTATTTTTGATTCAGGATAAATTCCTATATAAAACTTAAAATGAACTTCTCGTTGACTATGAGAAGTATTTTGAAGGGGTCAAATGATATTTTGGTCATCTAATAGAAGTGTTAAACTTACAACCTTCATGGATTAACGATGAATATCTTTTCCAACTTCGGGTGTGAACCTCGATGCTTGTCTCTAATTTCAGAGTTCTCAAAACGCAAATTGATTATATAGTGTTTATCTCAAAACATAAAAGTACGTATATTTTATATAGTAAAAATAATTTTGATAGTTACATATGTATGTATATTTTGAAAAACTTACGAATGAGAAGCAATTTTACAAAATATTCTTGCCCATTTTGCACGATGTATGATATCTACTTACTACATATGTATGTATGTATGTAAATATGTAAGTAAATCTGTTTGTGCATTCAGTTTCACCACACCATGAACAAACGCTGTATGCGGCCACAGTAAATAACCTTAATTCGTACGAACTTAAAATAAATTTCCCCGTCATTTATTAAAAATACGGTGAGCGGAACAAAAATGTAGTAGGAAAGGCAAATCTGTAGTGTAATATTCCCGCACATACAATCACACCATAGATATGTACGTGAAAACGAAAAACTTTTAAAGTAGAAATACAGACAAAGTGTAGATAGGTAGAGACAACACTGGCATTCATAAGTGTGTGCCTGAAACGGGAACACGACTCGTGTATCGATAAATATTTGTGCATGTGTGTTTTCGTATGAATGCCGAGCACTGTAGCTGTGGGGATTTCACGTATATAAAATATTTTGTTTTTTCTTGCTGCCCTTGCAATGAGTGAAAACGAGTAAAATAGTGGTGTGTTTTCATATACGTATGGTGGGGTGTATATGATGTGTGGTATATACAAACTTGTTTGTGTAGTATTTACTTTTCGTGAGACATTTTATAAATGGTGGAATGGTGGCAATGTACAGTGTTGCTTTGATTTGGTGGATGTGAGTGGTGGTTTATTATAGTAGGTGGAAATTGTATTAGTGTGTGGGTAGTAAATAGCTGAAAATAAATGCCAGAAGCGAAATTTAAATGGAAATTTTCAATTGTGGTACTGATTGCTTTTAACGACTGGAAAATTATGTGGAATTGAGGCATATGGAAATAATTTATACATCTTATAGACTTGATATTTGCTAAGTTACATTAAGTTGAAGATAAATTGATTAAAGCCTTTTGGCATATTTTGATCCAAAATTTGGCCCTCGATTTTTTGTTATAACGTAAGTGCAAAATTTTCGTCTATTCCCATCTGGTTAATACAGTCAAAGTATTACGGCAAGGAAGGAATTTTCGAATGCTTCAACCTCTCTCAAAGATTGGTAGTTTGGATTAATTGTAACTGGAGGCTAATTTGAATAATACAAATTTTAAACTATGGAAGAAACTATTTCGTTTTTCAACTTATTGATGCACAGTATGACTGTGGACCGCACTCAAACCTTGTTGGATAATTTCAAAATTTATTTTAATTTCAAGCTCATCAAAAGATTTCAATGCTTTAACCGATTTATCTGCAATTAGCCGTAACTCAGGACAAAAGGCCCGGGGAGAAAAATGTCTTACGTGTTTTTTCTTTTGGTTCAAAGAATACGTTCGTCAAATATTTGGCAGGTTTTTTGAATCACCCTGTATTGTTACTAAAAATGTTAAATATTTAGAGTATTGGAAAAGATTTAAAAAAAATTATAAAGGCAAAAAGCTTTGAAAAAGCATACATATATACTAAATAGTCTTAAAATTCTTCAGAGTAAACCAGTATCAATTCCTATTTTTACGCACACTATTCGCTTCGTACTACAGTAAATTAGTATAACAGCAAAACACTTCGTGACAACTTAATTAAAACGTACAAGCTAAATTCATTAGGCACAAATGCATATGCTATAATCGATCGATAATTAAATTTGCAACATGCATTTGTAGCACACATTATTATTATTTTTTTGCCCTTGTTTGAATGCAACTCTGAGGCAGGGTGAATTCACCTATTTCCTTATGTTTAAATTTTGCCGCCAGCTATTCATTCACCCATGGCCTTAATACCCCACTCTCTCGTGGTGTTAATTGTCTCACTCACCTATCAATAAACTGTGCGCGTATCAGCCGGATTTTGACATTTCTAATTGCACTTAAATTTTCAGTTTTGTTTACTTGCGTTTGCAAAATTGTTTCACGCTATTTGTCACTGTCCCTCATACCACTTGGGGTTGATGTATCTTTTTTTATTGCATTCTACTGTGATATTCTGTTCGCAACAGCACTACTTACATATGTAGCTATGGTAAACCACTTGTACTTGATGTTTTGTTGATGTTAAGTCGCGGATGTAAACAAAAAAAAAAGAATGCCGCTTTTGTAAGTAACGTCGAATGTGGTTGTTGGTCAAAGGTGGAAATGTGTGAAAGCTGGTGGTGAGGTGAAGATACTTGTGTTTTTTTAATCCTGTTTGTTTTGATTGCTTATTTCGTTAGGTCAATGCGTAACATTTAGGTAAAGTTTTAAAATTAATGCAATGAATGGATGCGCACTACCGGCATTATTAAGAAAAAAATTTCCCATGTCAAAGTTATATGAATATACATATATGCATACATACATACATACATACATACATATGTATTTCTTTTCACATTTTTTATTATATTGTATGTATCCTTGCAGAAAACTGGCCTAAAACCGCCAATGGCTTGCTAAGTACAGCGGGCACAACTGCCACCGTTGCCTTCATCCGCCGTGAGAAAATTTACATTGGCCATGTTGGTGATTCGGGCATTGTGCTCGGTTATCAGAATGAGGGTGAGAAATTCTGGCGATCCAAACAGCTAACTGTGGATCATAAGCCCGAATCGACAGAGGAACGTGCACGTATACAACGTTCGGGTGGCAAAGTTGTAGTCAAATCCGGTGTACCGCGTGTCGTATGGAATCGGCCGCGTAATGGTAAGCATACCTGGGAATAAGATTTACATATATGAAGAATAAGCCTAATTTATTTTTGTATTTTTTTTCTTTTGTAATAGCTGGCCACAGAGGTCCTATACGTTCGAATACGCCCGTTGATGAAGTGCCATTCCTGGCAGTTGCACGTAGCTTAGGTGATCTTTGGAGTTATAATTCAATGCGAAATATATTCGTAGTTAGTCCGGATCCAGATGTGCAAGTAGTCAAAATTAATCCAAATACTTTCAGGTAAGTCATTTGTGAAAACAAACAAACAAAGATAGTAATTTCTAAGCGCATGTATCAAATAATAGGGGGTTAAGGTTAGAATACAGTCTAAATAATTTGTCGAAAGCATTTCCGTCATCCAATTGAAAATGATCCATTTGTGTATATAAAGTGTTTTGCACTTGTTGTTGCGTACATTCCGTATTTTAGATCAGATTTCCTAATAGACGTACTTCTCTTCCCGTTCACAGATGCTTGATTTTCGGCACAGATGGCTTATGGAATGTCGTTACGCCACAGGAAGCAGTACATACTGTCTACGAAAGGGAATGTATTAATGAACGTCTTCACTCATACGCTCAGGTCGAAGGTGGCAATGCTGAATGGACGAACCCCAGCAAGGGTTTGGTCGAGCGCGCATTAAAGACATGGTCGGCAAAAAAGATGCGAGCGGATAACACTTCTGTTGTGACTGTTATACTCTATCCGTCAGGCAATGAAACAACAAATACTAATTATGTTGCTTCGCATGATTTGCCATATCATAGCCTACCAGCAAATGGCAGTTGCGGTTTGGAATACGCAGAAGTGTGTGCCGAAGTGCCCGCAACTGATTGCGGTATTACCTATGAGAAAATAGCCGAAAAACATATAATGCCTGAAGCTTTTCGCGATTTCGATTACTTCCTCGATGAAGAGGCGATAAACGCAACATTGCAGGCACAGCATGAAGAGAACAGTGAACCAAGATATTGCAATGAAGAATTGTATTGGCATAATTGGAATTGGGAGGAGCGTCAGACGGAGTGTGCTGGTGATTATAACCATCATGCGATATCTTTGACCGCAAACACCGATGTTAGTATTTGCAATAGAGCCATCTCAAATGATACGGGTAGTCCAAGCAATACGAACAACAACTTGATAGCAGGTGATGGCGACGAAAATGCTTTGGATGGCGTAAATAGTAGCGATGCAAGTGATGACAACGGGACAGCTATAGCAAACTATACACCTTACAGTGCAGACACTTCATCCAACTCGAATGTGTCCAGTGATGTTAGCCATGAATTAGGCAATGCCGGCTTCATGACATTTGCTGAATCATATAATTCATTTTTGAATGAACAAATGTCGCAGGATAGCACAAATAGTTCCTCCAATTCGAATTCAAATTGTCAAATTATTAGCGGTACAAATGAGATACTACAAGAGCAACAACTTTACCAACAGCAGTGCATGTCCGAGGAGGAAGGCTATTCGTTGACCAAGTTAGAAACGCGACGTGAACAGCAACGCTGCAGTAGCGGTGTGCAAACATTTAAAATCTTCCAAACACACGACACAAGTGGCACAAGTTATGTGCCACAACGACAGCCGCACGAGAATCAACGTAGGTCTGAGCAGGAACAAGTTGAACGGCCACAAATAGCAACGCAGCCCAACGCAGCGCCACAATTAACATTCGAGGAGGCGCGCGAATTGGAGGAAGCGCTCACCTGGGAACCAGAGTGTGCCACACTTAACACGTCAATGAATCGTTTTCTGGGTTACACTCCCGAAAATCCAAAGCCACTTGAATTGAATTCGCTGTTGCAGCAGGAACGCGAAGTAGAACAGCAAGTGGCCTTTGAGCGACTGGAACTTCAGCGTCAATTGGCGCATGCGCCGTTGACAGAACTACCGGCAGAGTGCAGCAAAGGTAGTGCACATAAAGCCTCCGATCAGCCAGTATCGCAAACTTTGGCGAACGATGACACTGAAGTTGCATTAGAGGAGGAATATATTGAGGATGAAATTGAAAGCGTGTTGGCGCAGCCGCCGCTAGATATCACCACATTGCATAAAGATACAAGAGTACAAATCAATGAGGTGTCGTCCAGCATGAGCGAACTGCCGCCGGCGACCACAGCCGAAGTACCAAAAGTTATTGAAAAACTGGAAAAAATCGAAATATTGCCACATAAAATACAACCAATGAAACTGGAGCGTCTGGGGCGTCATCCACTTATGCCATATAAATCGCCCCCTTTGTCACATTATAAAAAATCCAAAGGTTCCTCAGCGCTGAAATGCACAGCTTCAACCTCAGCGACAACGTCGGCAAACAACCTAAACGACAAAGCGAAAGTTGCTACGTTTGACTTCACGTCACGTCCACCGAAGGCATGTCCTGGTCGCATCTCACTCAAGCGCTCACAAACGCAATTTCCCAATATACCCAATGAGAATGCCCGCCTCAGTGTACCCTCACCTTCGCACGAGCTAAGCAAACGACGTCGCTACAATGAATATGTGTTGGGCGCGGTCAGCAGCACTAGCAACGACGTAGACAACAGCACCGACAATACTAGCAACAACACGGCTAACAACAATTGCCGCAATCGGCGTTGCAACAGTACCTCAACAATGGGACACCTTAGCAGTGGCGGCTGTGTCGCCAGTGCTTTGGAGAAACGTCAATTGCGCAGCAACAGCGGTACCATAGACTACTCGAAGCGTACACTGCGTACGCGCAACTCACTCACCAAAGACCTGAAAGCGAAAGCATCGCTCACCACAACAATGCGGCGCGTAACCTCACAATTTCTGCATGAAACAGCCGTGAGTCTGATGAGCAGCAACTCAGCGTTGGCGCAACAACGTCAACAACGCAGCGCGGATCCAAACCACAACAGCAACATAGCTTTGAATAGAAACAGCAGCGGAAGCAGCAGTAGTTGTAGCAGCAGCAACGGTGGACGCAGATCACGCGCACCTAACTCAGACAATCTGGAAGCTGCATTTTCACATGTCATCAATCTGCGTTCACGCAAAGTGGCACATCTGGCTGTAGCTGCAGCGGCAGCAGCAGCGGCAGTAAGTCACCCGCAGTCAACGCGTCGGTCGAAAAATGGCGTTGGTCTGGTCGCTGGCGGTGGCAGTGCGCTCTTGTCAACATCTGCCTCAGCACTGCGGCGCGAGCGACACAATTTGCGTAGCCTGAATACCCGCAACGCCGCCAGCGCCAGTCTCATGTCCGCCACCAATGGTCAACGTGAGTATGGTGGCTATGGCAAAACGACACGCAGCAGTTTGCACACACCCGGCATGTGCGCCTATAGCTTATCATCATCCAACTCAGCGTCCACATCCAAATTGCTTAGCGGGGCAGCAGGTGTGACAGCGGCAACGCGGCCGCGTTCACACACGCTACTCTTGACAAAGCAGCCAATGGGTGGTGGCGGTGGTGGAGGTATAGCGGCGAGTAGTATGAATATGCGTGGCGCTAATGTGGCGTCGCCAATGAACCAGCCGACTTCGTATGGTAAGCGTACAACGTCGATACGCAATGCGAGCGGCAGCGCAGGCGCAACATCGGTGATGCTGACGCGTAGCGGACGCAATGGCCGCAGACTGAATCGTTAAATAGAATAGGGGTTGAGGGGGAGTGCTGCAGTTGCTGCGAAAATATTGTGAATTTATTAGTACAAAAATGCCTGAAAGCGAGCTAGAACATTTAATATTTTGATTGTCAAGGTTTTGTTTTTTTGCGGAATTAGAAACAACTAAAAATTGTACAATTTGAAAAAATTTATGATTTTATGTACGCATACAGCAGTTGGGGTTGACGAAGCAGAATTGCGTGAAACTTATAATGCGAAATATAATTGTTTTTTTTTTTTGTTTTTGCAAATTTAGTCCTTTAGTTGATTTAGAGGTCTAAATGCAAAAAATATAAAGCGCCGAAAATATTTGCCAACATGAAAATGAATTTGAAATGAAAAGCGGAAAAAACCTGAGAAGAAAATGCAATATTTAGTAATAATTCGTTTCCGTATTTTTTTAGTGTGTCTAATCTAATGATCTTTTTTTTTTTTAATTATTAATGGCGTAAATTCTATTATGGTTTGTCAAACAAATGAAATAAAATAATGAAAAATTAATAAAATAACGTTTTTATAAAACAAAAATGTGGTTATAGAAAAAAGCATATTTTTAGCAGGAATCGAAAATATTAGGTATTTTCGAAATTTCAATTCAAAAATTCAGTCGGAAAGAATTGTATATAGCAATGCCAAGGATTTATAATTCTATTGATTTAAATTTTGTTTGACTTAAAAAAAAATCTGCAATTATCCTATATTTTTTACTGCTTTTTTTCAATAAAAAAAAAACGAACAGTTAAATTTTACTTTTATTTTTGCGGTAAATTTTAACTTTTATATTTGACCGCTAAAATAAACGTAAAATTTTAGCTAAATATTTTCAGTTAAATTCTACTTCTATTTTTCGGTTAATTTTAACTTTTATATTTGACCGCAAAAATAAAATTCAAATTTTAACTAAAAATAAATTTAAAAATTGAAAACTGACTTATTTTTTTCAATAGAAAATAGCATTTGAATTTCAACTTTTAATTTTTCGTTCAAATATAAAAAAAAGGTAAAATTTTTTATTTTTGATCAGAAAAAAAATAAATGTCATATCTTAATTTTTGTTTTTGACTGAAAAAAATTTAAGTCAAATTTTAATCTTAATTTTTGACTGAAAAAAAGTTAAATTTAAAATTTTATTTTTGACGGCAAAGATAAGTTAAATTTTAACTTTTATAACTTTTTTTTTATATTTTGGTTAAATTTTTATTTTTTGTTATTATCGATGAAAAAATAACAATTATTTATTGATTTTCGAAAAAAGTCATACTAGTTACGGTCCCTGATTTTTTGAGTGCTTATTATGAAACAAAAAGCAAAAAACAAAACACATGAAAAAACAATATTAATTGCTCCTTTCCATACACTGATTTCCATGTAAATCGAATGTATTTGTATTAGGCGCTAAGCTTTAATAAGTAACAAAGAAAAAAAACTGATTAAAACATTTAATTAAATTTCATTAAAATTGGTTATATAATTTTAAGTTGTAAAAGATGCTACTAGGTTTAAGCGCTAGCTTTAGGCACACTTGAACGATTACTTTTGTAATATTTAATTTAAATATGATTTCAGTTAAACAAAAAAAAAACAACAATTAAGCATACCACTGACATAAACTTTATTATTATTTTAAATAGTAGTAGTATTTATTGTAATATAAACAAATGCGTTATATATTTCTTGAATATTTTTGTATAAACAAACTATTCTTAACAAATTTAGAATTATAAAAAAATTGTTACGGTAACTAAGTTTGAATATAAGTCGTTTTCTCAGTTGCTTTGTAAAAGGTACCTTTAGAAATTAATTCGTTTTTTATACTAGTTTTATGGTTTGAATAGATTTTTTTTTTGTAATTGAACTTTGCTTACGGTTTTTTTGCTTGCGTGGAAATTTAATTTATCTTAAAAATATTTAATTAATATAATTTTTTATTAAAAATTTTAAATTGACTTGGAATTATTTTTTATTGCTTTTTTAATTTTTGTTTGGTTTTTACTTTCTTTAAATGCTGAGTTTGTAATTTTTTTTTTAATTTAAATTAAAAACATTTATGTGCCTTGTATTGGTAAAAGCATAGCAATAGCGTCAATTATTTCTAAATAAGAGTAATAAAAACAACATGGCAGGTTACCTGCCGTTTTAGTTTTTGGTACTTGCTGCTGTGATGAAATTCTAGCATATTGAAGGAGTTTTCAAAATTTAGAAGTGTCTAATAAAAAAAACGATATTTTCACAATAGTTTAATTTGCAGATGACCCAAACCAATTTAATAAAATCGAACAATTTAGAAAATCAGCAGGAAATATCATTGTGTGAGTCGGTAATACGAGTTCGAATAAATTTATAACAAATAAACACTAGGTTTTGAAGTATAATATATTTCTTTTCAACGTGAGCATAATATAAAAAAAAAATAAAACCAAAAAATCAGCGAAAGTGTTAATGTCGTTTTTCGATTGGACATTTTGCTCACTTCAAAGAAATAAAAGACGTCTACTCAAATAAGATTAACTGCATTGAAAAATCAAAATTACGTAGTTACATAACATTGTTTTTTCTTATTATTGCCTCTTTTTTCATTTATCACTTTCGACTCAAAAATTAAAAAAAAAAAAAAATAATAAAAACTATTCCATTGAAAAAAATTATACTTCCATTAAAAACATAAATCATAATTTAATTTCAATTTAAAAATAAATTGACCCTGTATTACTAGTTATTAAATTTATTTCATTATAAAATTACTCAAAATTGTTAAGCGGCGCGCTTAAAAATAGATTTTTAAAATACTTATAGTAAATTTGTAAATATTTCAATAATTCATTAGCTTATAAATATTAATTAGTTATACGATTTACAATTAATTACTATTATAAACGTATTTGTGAAATTTATAAATCGTATATGAATTATATGTACTATGTAGGTGTGCACATAGTATATATCATATATGAGAATAGTTAAAAAAAAACGTGTAAAAAATAAATATCAATATAAATTTTTTATGAATTGCAGAAATAAGTTGCGCATTTTTATTTACAAATTAAAAAAAAAAAATTAATTAGTCAGGGAAAATGATGAATTTTTTTTTTTGTTTCGGCGAAATATTTTTTTATATAGAAGAAAATACACAAAACACTCGAAAAAACTGAACTATTTACAGCCATTTGAAATTTGCACATTCGTAAAATTCCATACAAAAAAAAAACACTAAAAAGATACTAAAAATATTTGAAATTCGGTTAAAAATTAGTTCAAATTTATTTGAAATTCGAGTATAAATTTGTTTGAATTTACTATATGATTTATGTCAGACTAAATTTGTATAAAAAAATAACCAAATTTAATTATGTTCTAGAATTATTTGCAATTTGGATTCAAACTTGTTGAATAAAATTTATTTTTTGATGTAACGGGACCGGAAAATTTTATAAACTTCTATAAATATATTTGAAATTGGACTTAAATTAATTTAAAGATTTGAAATTAGGTTGAAATCTATAGAATTTTCGTAAATTTTGTATAAAATGTGAAGCTTTGATTTATACGAATTATGTTATGTAGCTAACTATATTTGTATAAAAAGATTAATACAATTTTATAAACTACTAAAAATACTTGAAATGCGAATTAAAAAGTGTTGAATTTTTGTATATAACGAGCTCTATTTAAAAAAAAAAACAATTTAAAGTCTAAAAATATTTGAAATTCGGTTTCAGTTTGTAAAAGTTTTTTTTTTTTTTAATTTTGTACACATTTTGAAGCTATTTAAAAAAAAAAATAAAATTAAAAAAAAACTATTTGAATTCTAAAAATATTTGAAATTCGATTTGAATTTGTAGAATTTTTTTTTTAATTTTGTAAAAATTTTGAAGCTTTAATTTACATGCTTTATGTTATATAACGAACAATCCCTTTATATAAAATTAACAAAATTGAAATAAATTTGTTAATTTTGAAGTTTTGATTTATGTGATTCCGATAAGAATTTGTTATATTTTTGTTTGTTTTGTAGTTTGAAGCTTTGATTTACACAAAAAAAAATCAAAAAAGCAATTTAGATTTTAAAAATATTTCGAATTCGGATTAAAATTTGCTGAACTTCCGCAAATTTTTCACAAACTTTGGAGCTTTGATTTAAATGATTTATGGTATGTAACGGACAATATCTTTATAAAAAACTAACAAAACTAAATTGTATTCTAAAAAATATTTGAAATTCGGATTAGAATTTGTTAATTTTTTGTGATATATAGCTACCTATATTTTTATTAAAAAATAAAACCCAATTCAAGTCCTAAAAATATATTAAATTCTAATTAAAATCAATTGAATTTTTGTTAACTTTTTACAAAGTTTGACGCTTTGAGTTACATGGTTTATGTTAAGTAACAGACTAAATATTTATAAAAAAATACAAAATTTAATTTATTATTTATTTAATTTATTCTAATTCTAATTTAAAAAAAAATTGCTAGCCATTCGTTAATTTTTTACAAAGTTTGAAGCTCTGAGTTATATGGTTTATGTTATATAACGGATTAAACATTCATACAAAATTGTATTTAACTCTAAAAATATTTTAAATTCAAATCTGTTTTTTTTTATTTTTGTATGTTTAAAACGAGCTATATTTTCATACAAAAAAGATTTAACATGAAAAATGTGTGAACATTAAAAAAAAAACACTGTATTATTTGGCTGTGAACCACTGTGAGTATTGTGAATATAAATCAGATAAATCGTGAGTAAATTTTAAATTTTTCTTAATTTATATTTCAAAATTAAGCAAATCAAATTTTCAAAGTGAAGTGCCGAATCTTATCTTGTTTGCACTGCATAAAAGAAAATAATTGAAGTCAAGCGTTTTAATTGATGGTACTTATTTATACAATTTTTAAAAGTTCACCGTTTTCGTTTATTTTTAATTGCTAAACTCGTTCAGACTTGTGTTGACACATTTTTTGATTAGTTATAAAAATTGAGTTTAATTTGTCACTTACTTTGTGCAACGTTTCCTCAAGTGACTTCCGTAATTTATAAAACTCTACCAATTTTAAGGAATGGGTTTTAGAACTGGATTAAAGCGAGCATGGTAAAAGTTGCTTCTAACTATCAGCTGCGAATTATAAAAAAAAAAATAGTTGGTAAAATCAGATAACAGAAATTTGAGAGAGAAAAGAAATTTTTTATTTATTTTTATTTGATATGATTTCTTTTAATCACCTCAGCATATGCAATGTCAAATTTAAATATTTTGTTAATAGTCTCAAAGAACGTAGATTGCAAAGATGTTGTGTTTCCTGTGGCAAGAAATGTTGTCTTATTTCACCACACCAGAAAACAATTGGATCAAATCAGATTCTAATAACAATCAGCAAAAGTCAAAATAAAAAGAATGGTGGAATTAATGCAACTTATTTGTTGTTGTTGTTTTGCTCTAATTCCTTACCTTTAATAATTTAATTTTATACGAGTATTTCGGGGCTTTTCTCAGAAAACCGGTCCACCATCTACACTACTCATTAAATATCGCACAGACTTATTTGCTGACGTCAATGAACTCCCGCTGCACTTGTTAAACGTTCTGTCTTTTTCAAACTAATTTTCTGTTTTTCTTTTGATTTCAGTTTTATTTATGCAAATTGGTAATTCGAATGTCTCTGCAAGCTTACTTATTTATAAACATTTTACGCTGAACTGTCATAAAAATTTGTTGCTGAATTTGGGACGCTATGACGCTTATTTGCTCACACTTTCATTCAGTTAACGCCAGCTTGCAATGGGGGAATTCCCAAAAGAGTATTTGACATGACACTAATTGATGCAAATTCGAACTCTAAATTGAACTCTACGGAATTGAGTCATAGTTAGATTTCTGGTTTAAAAATGTTTTGTTTTTTTTTTCATTTATTGATTTATATATTTTGCTTTTAATTGTACAATTAGTGGAACTGGTTGTTAGAGACTCGTATAGCGAATTCAGCTGCATTCAGCCACTTCGAGTTAAGCTTTGCACAGATGTACATAGTTATGCTGCACATGACGCTTAATTACATCCGTTTGAGCATGCAAAACAATTGTTAGCAATTATACATGTAAGCTATTAGCTAGACACAATAAAGGGTGATCCCAAATGGACCAAAAGAATTTAATTTCCATTGTAGGGTTCCTTGCGCAAAAGTCCACGCCAGTGGGCAACATTTTTCCACTGACAGGATTGCGGAGCAGGGAATACTCTTTTATGTGCGACTCGAGTAACTCCCAACTTTCGATTTCGTTCAAGGTTTCTACAGTACTCATAAGAGTCTATTTATTAGTCAAAAAGTCTGCCTGTCTTGACACAAACGTCACGGTTTGTAAATTAATTCAACTAATAAATAGGATATGACACTGCTAATGAATTTAATCTAGTACCAAATCGACTAAAAGGTTTCGACTACAGTCAAAATCTGTCTGGTTAGCAATTAAACTGAATCTTTTAGAGGAAAGACAAAGTAAAATGGCGAAGTGGGTCACCAGAGTCTGAAGGAATCGCCCACCAATACGATCGGTAATTTTCCTATTTTGAAACAAATTATTTTGACTCGACCACAACCGACAAGCGAGCCAACAAATTTAAGGAAACTGTAGTAAAACAGCCAACGAATGCTTCGAACGACATACAGCTTGAAGTTCTGAATCGTGTCCGACTTGTCCACATGACATCGAAATCAAATGGGACTAGGTCGTAGACCTAAGCGGGCCGACGTTGACTCAACTATAATCTGGATATTAGTCTACTAGACTAAACTCCTAACTGTCCAGAATCAACACAGACATCCCGAACACATATCCAACATGTGGAGGGTCACCGCACGACACTAATAACCCATGCAAAAGCCTCCTTAGATCAACTCATCAAACAGCTCGTTTCCTTGGCCTCACCTTAAATGAGTTTGAAGATAACGACCATCGGTAAGCTGGTCTAGCAGGGTGTAGATCGCTACAAGAACAACAACAACTAGTTGTAACTCTAAAGAGGCCAACCGACAACACCAAGACAACTGATAATAAGATTTTTCAACTTAATCCCAAAGGCAGAATTTTTTTAACGTTTATATTCTCTATATCAGTCTGTATTTAAAAAGCGGCAACTTCGTGCCAAACTGTCGGCCTCTCGGCAATGCCGTATATGGTCCCTTATTCATCAGTTTTGTTTGCTGTTTTTCAGGCCTACTGGACGCCCAATTCGTGTGACTCAAAGATCCGAACTGAGAAGTTATATGGAACCAGTCAATTGTTCATCTCCTACTGTTGAATCGATATGACCTAGTAAGCGAACGGTCTGAATGATTTCTGTGTGCTCCTGTGTAAAGATCTTCATTTTGGCCCCATTAGGTACATTCTCAGTTTAAATCAAGCCATTTTTTGGGCGTTAAATAGTCACTAGTGAAATAATTAGAGCTGTAAATTTTCGCAGAGATATAGTCTTCACCATTGACGTAAATGTCGGCCGACATAGAGATCTATGGAGCACCCTATGTATCCCTACATATATGGACACATAGAATGTGCAAAAAAAAAGTAAGAAAGCATCAAGTATGCTACATTAGCGAGGGTCATGCGCATGACGGCGTTAAGAACGTAATACAACATAATCAAATGTAAGTACTAAGCAAAAAGTACGGCGATTGAAAAGGAGAGTCGTTTATTCTAAATGCTATGCATAAGTACCCATTGTGTGCATGTAGGTAAGATAAATAAAGGCGGCAACAGGTTTTCTTCTTGACATTGTTGACAACCAACCAGCCGGCTCTGGTAATGGATTTGCAGCGTTACAGCGATGTAGTTATTTGCACGCAGAGATACTAGGAGTATGGAGTATGTACATACATAGCGCTCGCAGCCGCCTAGACTTAATCACGAGCCAGTCAAGCGTGACTAAATTGAGGTGAACCAACGAACGGCCAAGAGCATAGTTGTCTCCAGCTCGTCAACAATAACAATACCACAATAACTATAACCACTAAGTAGATATGTAAATATCTTTGACAATCGTAGTCGTATCAGATTGGCGCACTTATCGTGACGTCACACTTGTGATAAGAACAACAGATGTGAGGTTAAGTGTAATTGGGATATACTTAAATAGTTTATATGTAAATATAATTGCAAATACCAATGAATAGTAGATGCATTTATGCGATGCTTTAATTGATGCTAAGTAATCGTAAAATCTTCACAGATTTAAGCCGGGTTTTCTTACCTATGCTGTTGTACCTATGTAGGTGCTAGTTGGATTTTCGAAAAAAATGTAGCGGTTTCAAATTGTGCTTAGCCATTGAATATTAAGCGCTGCTACCTGATTCACTTTTTTTTTATGAAAAGAGTTTTACATGCCCCTCGTCTGCAAACATTTCATGTTGGTCTCGAGGGAAGTTTGTATGGCACTTGTGAGATCGCAAGGTTTCGTGAAATGTGTGATCATACAAAGAATACTCTGCTGATACGAAGTATGTGGCTAAGCTAAGAACTTGTATAGCCGCAGCAGTCCAAGTTGAACACACGGTCAACAACGTCAACCAAATATTACAGCTTCTCGAGGTAGGTTAGGTAGCACCTCGTCCTCTTATGAGATAAGTTTAGAACGGCGGGCACAGTCCCAAATCAAGTCTAACCGCTTTACCTTTTGGACTATTACCACAGAGGCAAACTCCCTCTAATTTCGTAACCGGCTAAGTCAATGGCAGCACTAATAAGCTTCTCCTAGGCAGATTGAGACAAAACAAAGTACATACCTCCTGGTAACACATAAAGAGTCATCGCGTATTGAGACAAACGTCACTGTTGGCAGTTCTAACTTTGAAGAAATGAAGGACTTTGTATAGTTAGAATCCAGCCATAATATCAGCTTGGAGATTAAGCGAAAAATAACTCTTGCCAACAGGTGCTACTTTAGCCTCGGTAGGCAATTTAAAAGCAGATCATATTCTCGACAAACAAAAGTCTCGTACTACAAATCTTTCATCATTCCCGCCCTTTTATATGACACAGAAACGTGGGCGATGTCGAACCAAGATGAGAGGCCTTTGGAAGCTATCGACAGGAACCGAAAATGTTGGAATGTAAGGCAAACAATTTAAAACGCTATCTGCGTATAAATGATGATTCTTCGGGTAGGTGATCCTTCGATTAGACAATCGACGATCGGCAATGGAAAGTTGTCCGACTAGATGTGGTGAGGCGAGCAGAGATCCATAAACTGATCTTTTTCCATAAAGTTTTGGACCTATTCAGACTCAGCAACCTATAAATTCCAGCCAAGTTTTGAGGGGTTGTTGAATGGGAAGACTTAAGAAGGAAGCAAATAGTGGCACTGATTTCTTAACAAAGAGTTCGTTGTCGATATTTGGAAACCTTAACTGGAGTATAAGCTATGAGTTTCAAGCGCTGGCCTTCGCGGTATATCGCAAGGCGTTGCTCCCGTAGATTTAGAATGATATGTGACTGAGAGAATTGTATGGACTATGATTTGCGAGTTGGCGTTCAAGTCAAGTGGAGATTCAGTGAGTCCCATTAGATATTGGCTTTTTTTTAAATATTCATAGAAACTCTATATGGGCTCATCTTTTGAACTTCTCCTTAGCTGCGCTGCTCGGAACGATGACCGCTGCTAGAAAATGTTTTAAGTCTCAAATCTTTTTCAATTCGAATTAGAAAGGCATTTCTAATTAGTATGAGACTATTTATCTCTATTATTCCGCTAAATTAATTTATCTATTTAATTTGTAATGCGAGTTTTTCTTTGTGTGTTTGCTTTTTTGAGAGTGACTCAATATACATATGTAGATCAAAGAACGGAGCACGCTAATTACTACAGCAAATACAAAATCATACAATTCTTTTAATGGCTAATTATATTTTACTTATACACCATTTTAAGTATACGTGGTATTTTATTAAATTTTTTAAAATGAAAAATACAATAATATAAACGTACACAATACGAGTAGTAAGTTTTTACAAATTTAAATTTGATTATGAATTCTTCTTCATTGACGCAATGTTATGGACCAACTCACCAATCTGTTTTTTGATCGTAAACAAATTGCTAACACACAAACATACAGCCGGACAGACAGACAGACAGACAGACAACCAGACAGTCTTGGAACAAATCTGAGCGGAAACATCCCCGAGTTGTGTGAAAAATAAACAACACATTAAAATTTATAATAAAAGTAACAACAAGAATATGCATTTATTACATTTTAAATTAGCGTTTCCGATTAACTTCATACAAAGCAAAGAAATTAAAATAAAACCATAACCGAAACTGGTTTTAGTATGTAAAACGGCAAGCTAGGACGTCTCTTAAACAGATGAAAGAGTTAACAGCTGAAGAAGTGAAACAAAGGTGGCAAACATTTACATAAATAAAAAAAAATCTACATAATTAAATAGACAGCTTGGCCTATAGTAGCTGAGATTCCATGCCAAAAGAAGAGTAAACAAAAATTGCACATAAATAAAAACGCGCGAGAAAGACCGAATGCAAAGCGGTCATGTGATTTTTGTAAACAAACACAAAACACATACATATAAAAAAAAGTCCGAGAAACATACCTACACTTATGTAAAACTAACTAAAGTGTAGCATGTCGGTAAAAACTGAGTCAGAAAAGAGTCCGGCATTCAAGTTCTACCTGCTGAGGTAAACAACGTTGGGGTTTTTTTTAAGCTCCAGGTTTCGCTTTTCTAAATTTATTTATTTCATACTTAAATATTTCTGATCGACTTTAAAATGCACTATAATTAAACCGGAAAACTTAGTTTGAGTAGACTTGGTATTTCCAAAGCAGAGGCGGTCTTTTATTTTCTTTGAAATCAACATGCAGTAAAAAATCCAAATACTACTTTCAGAGCAGTTGTGCGCTTGCATCTATTTTGATTGAGTGACTTAGGCAGCGGATACATTTTCTTCAACCACCAAAGGAGCTGTTTTTCTTAGTCTCTTTTTTTTTGTTTTTCACCCTGTCTCAGTAATACTCGATCAATTTGGAGGTAGGTTTTAAACTATAGCGCACCGGCCGTGACTAACTATACCGTTCGACCTAGCTCTTTTCTTTCGATGGCCTTTGCGAATCTTTGATAGAAGGGGCCGAGGGATTTCGAACTATGAAATAATGATGCAGCTAGGCGTTATATGTACCTCTTCATTGCTATAAGGAACTCAAATCCTTGACCGCTAATGTTTCAAGAAAAGTGAAAATGCCTGTCAATGGAATGCCTTTCCAATAGAAACATAAAATGGCGGCTAATGATACAACATGTACCCAATATTACTGCGTCAATGCATTAAAGGATCACGGGATTGTCATGACCAGCAACTTTTTGTTAGAAAAACTTTAGGGTTAGCGGTGGTGAGCAAAGCGCTTACTATCCTACGTTAACCCATTAACGACGAAGGGGTATTTAAATACTTCCAAGATAAAGTTCATACCAATCGTCACATCTCCGAAGTTATAAAACCTATTACACTGATTTTTTTCTACTGAAAGGTTAAGAAAGTTTTGTAATTTATTGTTTGTATGAATTTTTTAATCTAATGTAGGGAATTAAAATAAAAATATAAATAAAAAAAAATGTGTCTATGTTCAGAACTTAAATCTCAGTAATGGTAAAAGTTATAAGCCTGAAATTTGGCAATACAATTTCTGTGACTCATATAAGACCTCTGGTGAATTAAAATTAAATGTCACGTCGGAATCTATGAGCATGCTTTTATTGATGAATGTGGATTTCGGTGAAGCTGTGCCCACTGCCTTTAAAAAGTACCGCAGTTTGCCGCCTAATGCTAGTCTTCTTTCTGCCTTTTCGAGGGGATCAAATCGGAATGATTCTCTCTGTCAGTTGAATGATGTTGGTATTTAACAATTTAATTTTTGCCTCAGACTGCAAGCAACTAGTATTCATTCCGTTACGTTTATACTGGTGACTTTTGTTGTGCTTTCAGGATACGATATTAGCTGGTGTACTAAGAAGGCTTAAAATGGGACTAGACATTATAGTAACTTAAAGAAACTCACTCTCACTGTGGAGACGCACCTATGTATCTCTCAAAAAACCGTTCAAAAACCCCAATAGACATAGTTGTAGCAATCCACGGCTTCGCGACCAGGAGGAAAGCGCGGATGGGGAGACAGTTTAGCATCTTTTAAGCAAGCTTTGTTTTAGGTGACGTAAAATTATCAAGACTTTTCTTGAAGCCCGTCAGTCATCTTACGCAACGAGCTTCGCGTTACAATACGCGAGACTGCCAGGGCGTATGAGTTATGGGGCACGAGCTATATTTTTACACAAAAATCACATAATTGAATATAATCATCTGATCAGAGACCTCATCAACGCTACTTATTTCCTCTTAATATTCTTAAGGGAAAGTGTTAAAAATTTACAATGCCATTCTATGAACGTCTACTTAACCCACGTGGGAGAGCGGATTCTAAATGCTAATAGCGCAGCTTAGCTTGACTTACCAGCTTCAAAAGAAAATATAAACAAATTAAATGCGTATTTAACTAACAGAGTTTTATTTGAACTTCCCTGCAGTTTTTTTTTAATTATTTCAGAAGTAACTAAGCAAGAAAAAACTAAATATATACGACCCATATCCAAGGTAGGTTACGTGACAAGTAAATATTTCCTTGTGTCTGAATTATGAGAGAAAGGAAATTCGTGAACTTTTGACACGCACATACCTAATAAAATATGCTCAGTAAACTATTACTGAAAGTTAAGCGATCGATATTTAACAAATAAACAAAAAGCTAAAAGACAATATAACGCACTGTAAATGCACTAAATTAACAAAGAAAGTCAAAAGTACAAGTGAGTGTGTAGAAGGTCTAACTTAGCTGGAGCTCGAGCTGTTGCTGCCAGTGAGTGGGCTCGATTGTCGTCTAAGCAGCAGCAGTTGTAGCCACAGCAAAAAGCAAACATTGCAAAAGCAGCAACAAGTTCATTTACTGCTGATTCACGCCTTTGCACAGTTCGTTTCGAACAAGTTTGAAGTTCAGTGAATGTGTTCTTTCCGATGTCGATTGCTGATTAATTTTTTTTTTATTATTTACGCAAAAACGAGAATCAAACAAGCAAATAAAAAACCAAGCTTTTTTTTTTAGAGAAACAATCAAAATCAGCTGAACTACAAGATGACGCGGCTCTACCAACAGCAACATTCGAAGCAGCAGCAGCAGCAGCAGCAGCAACACCAACAGCGAAAGCAACAAAATCAGGCAGCAGCAAATAATAAACCCCCGCGCCGTGTTGGCGATCGTAATGTAAAAATTTTCCTTTATAAGACAACGTCAACGGCTAAGTTCAGTTTCTTCTGTTCACAAAACGCAAAGCGGACGGAGCTCCGCGAAAACGGTGTTTCGATTCTGCGCGACGGTTAAGCGAGAATATTTTAAGTTTTAATTAATAACGAAGCACACATTTACATACAAACATACATACGTACATATGTAAAAGAGCAGAAGTTGATAAAGGAAAAAAACAGAAATAGTTATAGACAATTGTGCAGAAGAAATCAATTGAATTGAGTGTCGCAGCGAATATTAGATAAGAAAAATATCAGAATTATTTAAAGCCCATTGAATTTCGTGAACAACTACGCGAAAGCAATTCACCTAAAAAAATTGTTAAAGCAGTACATACAAGTTTGCAAGAATTTTTGAAAAAAATCAAAAAATCAGCGCAGATTTTGGATTAAGCAGTATTTTTTTTTAAATAAAATCACCAAAGGTTAGTGTATAAAATATTTATTTTAAGTACTCTTTAAAACAATAAAAATTAATTATTTAAAATTAATCACGAAATTCTTAGGAAATTTATTAATTAAGGTTTGAATCAACAAATAATAGTGCAGAATTTTTTTTTTTGGTTGAAAACAGAGTTCTAAAAATTAAATGTATTACTTTAATTTATCGAAATGAAATAAAATACAATAAATTAATAAAAAAAATTTAAAAAATAAAAAGTGGAAAAAAGAAAAGTATATCAAAAAAATTAAAAAAGAATTTTGTTAAATCAAAATAAAGTAGAATGAAACAAAATAAAATAATGTAAAACACTATCAAGTAAAATAACATAAAATAAAAAAAAAAATCATAAGCATGATGAATCATATCAGAATAAAATTAAATATAGCAAATTTAAATAAACCAAAATAAAATAAAACAAAATAAAATTAATTAAAAAATATAAAAGAAGTTTATTAAATCCAAATAAATTAAATGAAACAAAATAAAATAAGTAAAATAACATAAAATAAAGAAAATTAAATTAAAACAAAATATAATAAGAAAAAAATAAAATAATATAAAAAACTGTGTTAAATTAGTTCATTTTAATTAAATTAAAACCAAAGAAAATAAAATAAAACATAAAATAAAATTTAATTAAAGCAGATAAAGCATAGTGAAATTAAATTAAATATACTATACTAAATTGAAATAAAATAAAGTAAAAAAGTGCAGTAATTAAAATAAATAAAATAAAACTGAAAGGAATAAGTAGTGAAATAAAACATAATATTTTTGTTTTAAGAAAAACTCGGCATGCATTTATGAATCTACAAAGTGACCTTGTATTTTTGAGAAACTCCATAGGAAACTTTTGGAAGAGAAATATTTTCTATGTTTAATGAAATTGTCGAAGTTCATATGAAAATATAATAAAAGGCAAAAGTAAATTTTTGGAATGAAAAAGTTTTTAAAAACTGGAATTTTTAAAAAAATAATAAAATATTTGTGTGAATGGAGTTTGTACAATAAAGGATTATTGTACAGAAGGTTCTCCAATCTATAATCGAAAATATTATTATTTTTTAAACACCTTTGGGTTTCTTAAAATATATAAAATGATAAGTTTTCGTGTGAAGCAAAATCTATATTTAAATTACAAAGGTGAAAGAAAAAATATTTCAAAGTAGCAATTCTTTTTCACTTTTGAGCAAATAAATTTGAAATTTCTTATACAATATAAATTTCATTTTTAAATAAAGCTAATTTAGAATTAAACAAAAGATTAAATAGTAAAATTCTGGTATAAAAGTGAATACAAATATTTGAAATCAGAAAAAAATTGAAAACTTTTTTTTCAGAAATTAAGTAGCATAATTAGAAAAAGTTAGTATGAAAATATTTAAAAACACCCAATTTGAATTAAATATTAAAAACTACCTTTAAAGATAGCAACAAGTTCTAGTGAAACGAATAAAAATATTCTTTTAAAATCAAGTCAAAATTAAAAATGTACCAAGTGTTTCCTTACATAAATTGCTAAATGTTTGAATGAAGTGTATTTTTTAAATAAATCAACTTACTTGAATGCTAAAAAATGAAATAAATTTAACGTATTTCAAAGAATAATGTATTCTCGTCTAAAATTATTGTTTCAGAAAATTGTCGGAAAAATAAAAAAAGGAATATTTAAATTTAATTTAAATCTAAAAAAACTATTTCAAAACTTAGTAACGTATATTTTAAAAATTAATACATATGTATATATTAAATTTTGAATTTGGGACAATTTTTGTAAAAAAAAAATTAATTTAATAGAAAATACTAAAAATTACACAGGGGAAGTGCAGCTTGACATTTATTTTAAATGTAACTGCAGAATAATTTTTTTAATGAACAAATTGCCGTTTTGAATGAGAAATTTCATATTTTCATTAAAAAACTCTAATAATTTAAAAAATTTTAAATCGATTTAGACCAAAAATTTGTTGTGAGGTTCGTTGAAATAACAGATTCAGCAATTTTTTATTATTCCCGAGTTTACAAAGAGTTCACTATTTAAATTTTGTGTAATTTAGACGATTTTTTCAAGTGACACACAAGTTTTGAAAATTACATAATTTTTCATTTTAAGCAAGTACGAATAAAAATATTCATTTAAGGGGAATATAAAACACGACTCACGTCTCAATTTGACAAAATAACATTTTTAGATATATAATATTTTTTTGAAGAAAACTAAAATAGTTTCCTTTATTCACAAAACAGATACAAATAATAATTAAAATTTGATTTATGAAAGTTCAAAAAACAAAAAAAAAACAGATAAGAAACAAATGTATCTATATTTATTGGTTATGTGGCTTTTTATCGATAAAAGCAAATGAGGTAAGAAAATTAACACGCATGCCATGGCTCTCAAAAACGCTAGAATATCAATAAATACGGACATATGTATACAAACAAGTTCGAGTATGCTTGTCAATGCTTTTGAGACACATTTTAACTTTTCAAAGCAAAGATGAAAAAATGATTTAACTTATAAAAATTCAGAACAAAGAAAATATGTTTCTTCATAATGGTTTTTAAATATTTTGCTGTCAAAATTTAACTTAAAATATTGCGGCATAAGCCGTGAATTAGAATATAAATTATTTAGTTCCTTATTAGCATTACTTTTTAAATAGAATTTAACTGGAATGAGTTGAGATAGAAAATTAGTTAGAATTTACATAAATAAACTTAAATAGGTAATTCTTAAACTGGTTTGTATAAAATGTTTGTGCAAAAATTCATAGATACAATAGTATGCATGATTATATACATACATACATAGATCTGTGCAAATGAAAATGTTACGTATTTTATCCCTGATTCTGTGAAACGGCATCCCTACAGCCTCATTCATATTTCTAGAAAATCCACCAATACTGCGCAGTCGTGAGTAGTATTTTCCGCTGCACAACATACATAGCTATTTTCATTGCATTTCGCAAAGTTGTGCAATTTATAATTTTTACAAAAACTTTTTTAGACAATTGAAATTATTCAAGAAAAAAATATAAGTCATTAAATAAACATTAAAAAATAACTTGCATACTTTTATAAATTCATCATGCTTATAAAATACGATAGTTTGTGCGCTCGTGTTTGAAAGTAAGTTACTTAACCGAAGCATAACAATTAAAAACAGAAGAAAAAAAACAGAAAAAAATAGAAAAAAAGGAAATCTCTATTTATTTAATTCCTATTTAATTCTAAAATATATTTTTTGCCAATTACTCGTTTCGTTTTTTTCTCTAGTACAAACCCTAACACCAGTCAATTAATTAATTATACAATTGATGAGCGCCATCTAGGGTTGTATGATAATTTGTTTATGTTATTTACTATACACACATACATACATACATACATATATTATAACAATATGATTTATTAGTTAGATAAATGAAGTCACGATTAGTGTTTATCGCTTGCTTTCATTTGTTACATCATGCAGTGCAAAATATGCATAAAATGTGCATCGTAGTGACTGAGTTTTAGTCTGATATATCCATTCTCTAAAAGCCCACTCTTATATACTAACTGGGGTTGGGGAAAATATATCGATATTTTTTTCAGAAAATAATGGATGAATAGATAGATAGATAGATAGATATTGGCGTTGAGGTTTGCACTCAATTCGACCTTTCGATCCATTGTGCCCTCCGTTCTTTATAGTACATACCTCATCTAATCCCAACGCTCTTAGGAAGTCTAAGATGATGGTTGGTGGCAGCGAGCGTACAAGTTCCTTATCGGGGTTACGTGAGCCCAGATATCTCTGCCGTCTTCTTGAGACGGCTTCACAATCAAAGAGCAGTTGCATGGATGGATGGATACTTCGATATTTTAAATTCGATAATTATTTCCAAGTATGAAATTTTACATTTTTTTAGGTCTCTATGTCCACAATTAAATTCGTTTGGAATGTAATTGTACGTAATACCCTCTATTGTTTTTGAAAACAACCAAAAATAATGTCTATGAATGGTTCTTTGGTGTTCATGTGCAACGTGTGTGCCAAATATGTATTATTTTTTTCATTTACCGAATATTTTGCCAATACTTCAGGTAATTGCGCCTTGAAGGAAAAACATCGATATATAGAAATCGTTATTTTTACCACATATCGGTATTTTTTACTCTGGATATACCGATATGGTTTAAAAGTGCCTTCCTTAATACCAACCGTCTGCTGTACAAAAGCAGCATAAAACTGTAGATCCTTGTAGCGCAAAAAAAAAACAGATCGCAGAATTTGACAGCTCGCGGAATCCATTTGTCAGATAACAAAGGCAAATTTAACCAAGATCGATTGAAAAAGGTGGAAAATGGTTATGTTTTTTGCTCATTGCTCAAGCAACCAAGTATTTAGTTGGTGGAATAAATAGCCCATTTGATGGAGAAATGCAGTTTAAAGACGCCTTTATCCGAAAACTTTTTTTACAGCTATAGAGACGACGAGTAGGTGGATTATGATGAACACGATCCATGCGCTAATTTCAAAGTTAGAAAAACTAAATAGACTCAATAGTTCCATTTAAAGGAAGGGAAAGAAAGAAAGGAAACTAAGAGCCATTTGGAGAGGAATCACAATAGGCTAGTCAGATGACTTTCGAAATACAATAACCTGTAAAGTTTAAAATTGATATCAATACACTCTGTCAAATCCGTCAAACATGTAAATATGTACATAATACAAAGTTGAATATTTAATATATTATTGATTATTACTTTTACTTATAGTTATTTAAATTCTAATTTCTTATGAGGTGCTACTTGTTATTAAATGATGCTATCACAAAACGGCTTGTGTTATGATCCCGAACTTATATGAATATGTGTGTGTGTGTGTGTGTGTGTACATATATGCATTTACTAAAATCGATTAACTATCGACGTAAGAGGCAAACCTGTCACTTATTTGAAATGCAAATACAAAAATACCTGACTATTTGTGCAAAGCCTGGTAATTATTTTTTTTGAATTTGCATATTAAAAACAAAAACTATTGTAATTATTAAGGTTCAACTATGATGAAGTGACTTTCGAAAAACATTAAAGAAAAGTGTAAACAGTAACTAATAAAAGTTGCAATGCTCTGAGTGGGAAATCAATTAATAGAGTAATTGGTCTGTTGTTATTTAAAAACGAAAGCGGCGTACTTATGCGTGAACGATAAGCTAGATACTTCTATATACAAATATACACATATATACTATGTATACGATATATTTATATTGAAGAGATTTGGTCATTAACAATATTTTCTAACACCCGATCGCCACTCGTCAGGAAACTGCAAAACTATGAGTCCATTTCTAAGATGAACAAATTTCTTATCAAAATTACTACATATCTGTTTTTCGAAAGTCTTCCATGCGCTAGCCGTCCAACATACAAAATAACAAAATAAATATAAAGTTTATTTGAGTTATTGTATGTATAGCTGATATCAAATCGATTGAACTGATTTGGGTGCTCTCAAAGTTTTTGGAGTATATTTTTCGTGTTTTTCTAGATAACTTTGAAAGTGTTTTATTACAAAATACATATAAAAAGTAAATCAATGTCTATTGACGAAAAATTTTAAATTTTAATTTAATGTAAAGCAAAATTCTGTTGAGGTGCCGTCAGATTTTCTTTATATGGAAGCTAACGTTTAGAGTTGATTATATTGAAGTCACAGTATAATCATTCAAATTTTAATTTTGTCTGCAGGGTATTTTTAATAAGTTTCCATTCTTTATTTATTACTTGGAAATTTTTTATATATTTTTTTTTAAACAGTTCACTTTACAAAAAAAACCGTATAAATTCAATCTTCAAACTTTGTGCAATTTTTAATAGAATTCAAAAAATTTCCATCAAAATTTCAAATTTTTTAACCATAATTTTTTTTTTTTAAATTTTTTGGATATGCAGTTTTATATATTTAAGTGAGAGTTTTAATTTGCTAACAATTGTTGGTAACTTTCTTCCATATCCATATAAAAATTTCGCGCATTCGCTATTTGGAGAAAATGAGTAGCACCGTTAGCAAAAAAAAATTAAAAAAATCAACGCGTTTTTTGAGTCTCTTCCAACTTGCACTTTATTATACTAAAATTGAATTGTCTATAAAACTGCAAGGCCAGAAAATTTCTGAAAATTCTTATTAAAAATTCCGAAATTTATATGGTTTTTATTGTACAACGAAGTGTACAAATCATAATCATAATGAAATTACTACGAAAACAATAATTTTTATGATCAGCTATAAAACTAAGTTTAAACAGTTGGAAACATACAATTAACTTTATGATGCCTAACAACTCACTGCAACTGTTCCGTGTTGCATGCTGCGATGGAAATTTTTTTTAAAATACTTATGTAGATAATATTTTATGACATATTTATGATAGAGCCATAATAGTTAGTCATCTAACTAGGCCTTTAGAATGTCCTATTAGCTCGATCATTTTCAAATGATTTTTTTGTTTTCGTTTCAATGCAATATTTATTGCGCACACACACATATTTGCATATTTTTGTAGCTATGTATGTATGCATCTAAGTATGAAAGTCTACACGTCAACAACTGAAGCATAAAAATATTAATTTAATTATAAAGATATTAACTTTGCCGCTCATGTAAACGTATTACACACCTAATTGAATTAGCAGGGTAATAAAAAATTAGAAGAAATAATTAATTTTAATACTACAAGTAGCTGACAGTTAACAAATCACATGGGGGAATTTTATTTTATTATTTTTTTTTTTTTAATACGAGTACCTGTCCGATAGTTTTCAAACATTTACGCCCGACTCATTAAAAATTCTGCAGCCATGGGCGCCAATCGATTACAACGCATTTGCTTGCGCAGTGGTAGCTGTAAACATTTTTATGTTTTAAATATCATAAAAACAAACAAAAAAAAAAGCAACAAAACTATACAGCAACAAGTGAGCTGTTAAAATACTAATTTATGTTACTAATTTATCACATATATGGTACCTAGTTATGTTTATGCCAGTTTGCACAGCGCAACCCATTTTTGTCAGCATCACTCTCCGTTCAATTGATCGGTTTTAAGCATTTTTACGACATATTTACACATAGTAGATATTTATCTTTGCTTTTCTATTTGTATTTATTATTATTGTATTTTTTTTTATCGCATTCGCATACATTTCACTTAAGCGATTTGTCATGTAAGCAACTTTGCTCCAAAGTCAATATTGACAGCTGTCGTGCTTTGTGAAAGCATCTGCACCACAAGCACAGCTACATATGTATTGGGTAATATAAATTGAAAGTTCAGAATTTTATGTTTTTTATGTTTTTTTTATTAGTTTTTCTTTGCACCGCTGTCGAAATTTGTTTGCAAATTTGTTGGCGATTATGTGCGGCCGTTTTGGACTTGGGTGGTGTTGCTTCATAAACAAATACAAATACAATAAAATGCATTAGAAGTCGTATTTTTTGCACTACGCAGAATTTGACGCATCTGTTAAAGTGGTGGTGGCCATATAAGGAAATATCGTTTTCATTTCCTGCTACTAATTTATGTTTTATTTATCTTTAAATAGGTAAGATTGAGGTGAATGTCTTTGGCAACGATTCATTTAGTCATTTATGAGCAGAATTTGTAAATATTTTATGATTCCGCTATGATTACAAAACCATGGAATATTAATGCTGCTACAAAAAGTCTTAGTTGTAATATTAAATATAACCACTGGAATTTCTATCAGGACAGCGCTCTTTCAAACACACTTCGTTAGCGTAAGACCAGTCAGGTGGACCTTGTAACTCTGCATGTTGCTAGTTGCTTTCAGCGCTTTCTAAGCTCATTAAATCCTACCTCTCCGAACTTAGATTGGAGATAGTCGAAGGAACCTACAAATTCGAAAAAAAAATAACTTCAATGACCATGCAGTTTTCAGACATGTCGCCTTTCGCTTCTTCTGCCACCACCAGTAGATACCACGTTGAATACTTTCAGGTCTGGAGCGTTTTCGTTAATTTATACGACATAACTTAGCTAACGTAGCCGCTGGATTCTAATTCGCTAAACTATGTCTATGTCGCTATAAATCTCATACAGCTTATCGTTCCATCTTCTGCGGAATCCACCGTCACAGCGACGTAAAGGGCCAACAATCTTTCGCACTCTTCGACTCTTTCTCTAGAACACTCCGAGAGCTATCTCTTCTGATGTTGCAGAATGTAGTGAACACTTCTGACCGTCAATCTAGGCGGAAAACTTCAAACAACGAAAGGTCTATACGATTACCGCATTTATCGGGCCTAACATTTTTCTACCATCGGAATGTCCTACGGTTATTATTGTAAATTTTTCGAGAATTTAGCCAAGGAAGCTTAAAGGATAAAGTTTGGTCAATGATCCAATAAGACAAAGGTTGATTGTCAAATGAATTCTTAGTGGAAAAGTCTCGTTGTCTAGTATCCTGCCAACCCTCATTTGGAATTGTGAACAGCAAAGAATTCACATGTATTAATCATATAAAGCGTTCGCATACGTGGCCCACATGTGGCGAGTGACTAGCGAGTGAAAATGTCATTGCGACAATAGATGAACGGAGTCATGTAAAATTAATTGAGGAATATGCAGAATAATAATAAATTTTTTATGATATAAAAAACTATTTTTTTCCAATAGCTGACATATGCAAAATTCAAAATCATAACACTTTCATTTCCTGTTATTAAGTACCTTTGGCCGTGAACTTATCAGTTGCTCGGCGCAGTTCAAATGATTCAGTTGATTTCGCCTGCTTATCTAGCTAGTTTTGCGTTAGAAACTTGCAAGCTTAATTAACTTATTACGAGTGTTCTAAGTTTATTAATTAGGTTGTAACAATTAAAAATTATTAAATATCATTATTTGCAAAAAAAAAATAAAAAATAAAATGAGTACACATGTGATGCTACACACGTCTGTAAATATATAGTAGTATGCATTTAGTAAATTACGCTTAGTAAGCTAATATTATTATTTGATCGGCTATACATAAAAGCATTACTAAAGTAATTTATATGTTTCTGTTTATGAATTAAGTGAAAAAAATCGTTGCATTAAAAACAAATTAGATTTTTTTGTTGGAATTTTGAAATGAATCGCAGTTTTCTTATTAATCTGTAGCGTAAAAAGTAATAAATTAAGTATTTAACACAGTTTTTATACAACATTGAACGACAATTAGCTACATACATATGTACATACTTATAGTATGTGATTATATTATTTTTTTACTTATGATTTTATATACAATCAGTTAAACATACTCTACGCAAGTGCTAAAAACGATTAGCCGACAATCTGGAAATGCTTGTAAAATACAAAAATATAAAATTAACTCGCTGACTGGCAGTGGATGAAAGTGGTACAACTGGGCACATCTGCTTGGTAGTTCAAATTAGTAGCATATTTCTTCGCATTCCTAGTATCAGAATTCTAAGAACCTAAGAGTGCAGGAGGCATTCGAAGGGAATTACTTTTCGATTGGAAGTATAGAGTAAGGACTCAGTTAGGCGTGTAGCTTATTTGGCCTTTTTCCAACTCTAGTGGCCACTTTAGGAAGAGTGTCATAGACTTGAGGTATGTAGAATAAAACAAGGAACTTATACTAAATATCGCGGACTATGTACAAAAGAGTCACAATAAAAAATTATTTAAAATAGTTTTTTTTCGATTTTTTCTTATTTTTATTTTAATTTTGTTGAATTGGACTCTTTTGTATTTGGGCTTGGGTATGAATTCTTTACACCATTAAATCATTTGCTTTTATTAAGGCTTGGTTTCAGCTATGCATTTTTATGTAAAACGGCAAAGTGTTGACAATTCTTGCCATATTTTGTCATAAAAAATTTGACGTACTGTAAGCCAGGCATACGGTTCCGTGAATTAAGTTCATGGTATTGCCCGGAGAGAACGAGGTAAGTACTGACCGTTTGGAACTCATCATCAACCCCACAACGTTATTTTTATTAGCTGAAAGTAAGTTTGCAAAGCAGACTTTAGAAAGCCTACTACACAGATTTTCATATTTAGAGAAAAAGTGCAAATCAAATTTGGAATAATGTTTGCATGTTTTAATTTTTTAAGTATCGCTTTAAAATAATTGCTTACCAATAAATATCGAATTAGAAAAACTCAATACTCAAAATTTCGATAGTAAATTCAAAATATATGTAATTCAGACACAATTTCTTATGAAGTGTTATCCGTTTCCTCTTTAGAAAGTGCAATTAAGATTATAGGCTCACCACACCGAAATCGCCAGTTTCAATTTTTTAAAAATTGTTTAATTTTTTCGGTAAATGGTTTTATTTGTTTTAAGTACTCGTTTTGGATTTTTTAGTTCCCCATATAGAACAGAACAGATCGCAGCTAAAATTGTAAAGGAACTAGCTTATAGCGTAGCCTTGAAGCGGAACTTCTGCCTGAATCAATGGGTTAACTGCAATCAAACAGGCATCCACTAGTAAAAAGTTTCAACATTAAAAAAACATTATATCACTTACTTGACTTTTTCAACCTCTTCTATGTAATTCCATGCAAACATTTTTTTCATAGAAAATTATAATCAGTATTTAAAAGCGGCCAATGCTAATAATGCAAAATTTGCTATACTTTAAACTAAACGGATTTAGTATGTACGTGCAGAAATATACCTACACACACACACACATACATATGTAATTATTACACAACTTATAATTATTACTATTAAGCATAATTTCTTTAATTATACTGTTTTAAAAGCAAAATCAGCTGCTAACTGCAATAAAATACGCTGTAGGTGGGAAATTACCTTCTTCGATATTGAGATCATTAGGTATAAATTGTGATACGAATATTAATGTATTTTAATTGGCAATAGCACTTAGGAATATTTTATACATACCTACATACATACATACATATAAAATGTTCTTTAGCTTAACTGGCTAGCAATTGTATGCACAGAATACCGAACAGTTTGCAACCCCGTAGCGAATGTCATGTAATAGTCACTTCAATGGCTTGTGTGGCCAAGTTATGTCTCAAATAACTTTGGGCTCCTTTTAAATACACGTCTTTCAAGAATTTTTCACCGAAATTATCATTTGGTCAGGGATGACCACTGCAAGGCATTGTCATTGTTGGCATTCCAGCGATAGTGTATGCTTGTTATAAATATCTGAAATTTTATATTTATTGTGGCACGAATATTAATAGATTTTATTTGGCAATAGCACTTAGCAATGTCTGGTATGACTATATCATGCCATAAATGACTTTGTGCTCCTTTTATATGCAAATCATTCAAGGCTTTTGCATAGAAATTATCATTTGGTCAGAGGTATGAACACCTGCATGACATTGTCCATCGATGGCCGCTGTTGACCTTCAAGCGCAGCGTCTATGTCTATTACACAATAGATATTTGAGAATTTTTGGAAGCAGTACACCTGCATGACATTGTCAGCAGTGTCATTGTCATCTACATGTCGCTCACGATGCATATCGAGTGCGATCATGTCACTAAATCGCCGTCATAAGTGACAATGTCACCGCTGACCATTTACGCGACTGGGATCAGTCTGGTAATTGTAGTATGGCAACGTTGTAATTAGTGATGTAAGTTATATATACCTATGTATGTATGTATGTATGTAGCTTTGATTATGCAGAATCGCGAGTTGCATTCCTAACAGTCTGATATTTTTTCTTAGATAATAAAATGAGGTGTTCAATTAGTATGCATGCAAGTGTGTGTGTGTGTGAGTAGGAAGTTAGAGGTGTTGATATGGTAAGTTGTGCAATAAATGTTGATGCATTTCCATACAGTTGTGTTCACGAAAATAGTAGCAAAATATATTGACAATTCTATCTTTCCTTATTTAATTTTAATTAATTTTTATTAAAATACAGTTAATTCCATAACAGAAATCATGCAAGTCGATTTCTCAAACCTTCTAGACAGTTTATAAGAAATCGACAAATTTAAAAAAAATTCTCAACAAAATTTTCAACCTGGCTAAAAAATCTTGCTGCTTTTTGATCATTTTTTTTGCTGACGCTGCTGCGCATTTCCCCGCATGAACAAAATTTACTTTTGTATGGATGGAAATGCTGAACACTGCAAAATTTTGGAAAAAAAGTTTAAAATTGTGTGTAAATTTTTTTTTAAATTTGTTGATTTTTATAAATTTTCTAGCAAGTTTGAAACTATGAATTACATGATTTCTATTATAGGATTAACAATATTTTTATAGAAAATTATTGAAATTAAATATGGAAAGCGAAAATTGTTAAAACTTGTCAATAGATTTTGCTACTAATTTCGTGATCACAGATGTAATTGCTTTCATTTAATATAAATGTGTATTTGAAAATGTTTGTATGTATGTCTGTATTTTTTTCTTGTCACATTAGTAAATATTGCGTGTGCTAGACAATTTAAATGAGTGCTCCTTTATTTTTTGCTGCTATTTAAAAACTTGCTTAGATTTCTTAACACAGACTGAATGAAGGCTAACTTAGTGACAGATAATCAGTTTTTATGTACGAGAATGTGACAAAGTGAACGTAATAATGTTAGCGGATATTGTATATGTTTGATTGAATATCAAAGTAAAAAAAATTAAACTTAGGGTATTCACAAGACGTTGTAATGTATCGTAAATTCAAAGAGTCGATAAAAGAAATTAAAGTAGTTTAAAATTTGTTTTGATTATTGGATTGTAGAGAAAGCAAATCAAAATAACAGACTTTAGAATTTTTGAAATTGTATGATTTTACGACACGTTACAATATCTTGTGAGCCCCGCAACAATAAGGTAGGTGTTTCCTGTGATATAGACATTCCATTTGGCGCCAATGCTTTTCCTCATCAAAGCTATGGTAGGCTCTGAATTTGTGTAATTTTCTTCTTTGTCATATACACTGACGAGCAAAACTGGTCGAATGCTGATTCATTTACAATATTTTTCATAATTTTTTTTTTGCCACTTTAATTTTCATAATTTTTTTAAATTTTGGTCTTGCGAACTTTATATTTTTTTGCAAAACGCGTGGGTTTTATTAAAATTTCAGTTGATTTGTAATAATTTTATATGCATACACATTTTTTTGGCATTCAAGATAATTTACTGGTCGAAAAATTTAGCAATAATAATTATTTAAAAAAAACTAAATTTTTTGTTTTGTTTTTTCTGTTTTGAAGCAAATATTTTAGTGTAACTCATAAGTTTATAAAATTTTATGATTTATGAGAAAAGCAGCAAAGTATCTTTCGAATATATGAAAGGCCACATAGCCTAAACAAAACTTGATTTTCTTCGCTTTGCAGGAAATATCCACAACAATTACAAATAAGCAAATCAATCAAAATTGAAAAAATTCACCACCATGAAATTTCGCAGCAAACGCCTTCAGAGGTGCTAAATAAATTAACACGGCTTTACGTCGCCTGTCTATGCAACTTCACCTTAAACAGATGATTATTCGCCACTACTATACATAGTACGAGTACGAGTATATGCGAGTATTTGGCTGCATTGCGAAGCGGAGTTGCAATTAGTTGTGCGAATTTTTTGAGTGAATGCAACAACCGTTTTAGCGGGTTTCTGGCGCCAGAAAATTGAAAAAAAAAAATTTTGTGGAAAATATTTCCAACATTGATTTGCACATTAATGCATTGGCTATTTTTTTTTTTATTAAGCAATTAGTTTGATGCTAAAATGGGATTAACAATTTACAACTTACTTACGAATCGCCTAAAACTGAGGGCAATTGCATTTTTGTGCACTTGACTTTTTGGTAGCACGATAATTATTTTTGAGATAAACGGAAATGTGGCACAAATTATATTACAAAAAAATTAAATTTTTTTATTCATTGTTTAACGGTAAAATCAAATAAATCTTTAATTTTTCCAATTCATACTTTTTTTGAATTTCGAATTTTTTCAATACAAAATTTGTACATTTTTTGACTTTTGCCCAGCTCCGTTTTTAAGTCAGAAAATAATTCTTAACTAAAGATTAAGTAATGAATCAAATTATATAATATGTAAAATGATGTCATAAAAAATTTGTGAATTAAAAAGTATTGCGCGCTCATAATTATTATGAAAATACTTTTATAATATCAGTCTCAAAACAATAGTTATCGAATACTTAAAAAAACTTTTTCATTTATAATTAATATGAAATTTTGTAATTCTGACGAATAATACAACCATCTAATAATTGTTATTAAAAATTTGTCAATGCAAAACTTTTTCAATACAAAAAAATCGAATTTTTAAGAAAAAAATTACAAAGACAAAATACTCGGCATATGTGCATTAAACTTTAACCCCAAATACCGTGTGCCAAATTTTAAGGTTATCTACATTAATTATTTTCATTAAGCTGCAAACACAAAGCACTTGAATATTAAAAAAAAAATACTTAAGAAATTGTGTGGCGTATTTTTTCACATTTGTCTTTTTTAGTAGCTCAATAAATTCTGTAAAAAATAATATTTGACATGCCACCTCCAAAAATAGTAGTAAAACCTCTTCTCAATTTTTACATCATTCGACCACTGATTCAAGATAATTTTTTTAACCATTTATGAAGATCTTATAATACGTATTTAATTTAGCCAAACTCCTCCATCTCCACCAAAAAGACCATGGTCACAAACTTTTTTCTATTATGCATTTTATGCCTCATATTCCGGGATATGAACCGGCGCGGTTGCACGCCAAACTCGAATACGAGTACGACTGAAAGAGAAATCAATGCAATGTGCGGCACCATCATGAACATGAAAATGTCTGTACATAAAATTTAAAATATATGCACCTAATTATAACAAAGTATCGGCCAGCCGGTTCTATTTCAAATGCTCAATTCGGCATCGCCAAGCTAATCAAGCGTTGAAGCATGACTTTTGCTAAATAAATGACCAAGTGTTCGATATGTAACTATTTACGTAAATAATTAAATCGGCAAAACAGACAATGACACAGAAAAAAAGAATAGTGAAATTGAATTTAGTACAAAAAAAATTTTGAATTTATATTAATTTTACATGAACAATAAATGAATGCATGCATATTGTATATATTTGCATACAGTGGTTCAAACATGAATTCGGAGAGTAATTTTGGATTTTTTTCATGTAACTCGTGCTTGGAAGTTTTTTATACAAAGGACAGCGGCAGCAAAAAGAAAAGTTTTAAAATTAACGGTAACTTTTAGCTACTTCCAACTAATTTACTAAATTAAAATTAAATGCGCTAAAAAACTGCACACAAAAAATAACAAAAAAATTTGTTCAATGTTTTAAGTTTTGGTGAATTTTTCAAAATTTTTAAAAACTTTGTAACCTTTAGCCAAGTTAAACTTACACTTTCTTATAAAAAAATCAAATGCGCTATAAAACTGTACACAAAAAAAATCTAAAAAAAAATGTTATAAAAGTTTAAAACTTTTTTGAATTTTTCTAAATTTTAAAAAATTGTGAATAACTTATACAGAAATCGAAAGTGCTATTAAACTGCACACAAAAAAGTTCAGAAATTTTTTTCTACATTTTTAAAAGTTTAGTCAAGTCAAATTGCACACCAAAAAATTCAATTTTTTTTTAATTTTACGTTTTTGTTATTGTAAATTTTTAAAATTTTTAAAAAGTTCGACGCATTGAGTTATACATACATAAGTTGAAAAATATTTTTTAGAAAATTTTTCTAACGTTTTAAAAATGAAAAACCTAGGTAATATTGTAAAAAATGTCACTGTGGGACTTTAAACTTGAGTCACTGCGCATACTACATAAAGGCATGTTCAATCCAAATATGTAAATAGCCACATGTTACATTATAGGTACAAGTCTATACATACATATGTACATAGATAAAGTCGTTAATTAATAAATTCATATCCATGTATGTATGTATAATTTGCCACTAAACAAATGCAATGCACAACCATTTATAATTAATTATTCACCAGCGACAAATGCTAATGAACCGCAGCTAACAAAAAAGCATTAAATCATCATTTTACGTCTCTTTTATTCTAACGCTAAGTAACACCAAATATAAATTATATGATTTTAAATCTACTGAGTGAGCTCAAATCAACCACTTTTAATAACACTGAATATTCAGATAATGAATAGATACCAAATTCTCACTTTATTAAGGCTGGTGTACATTGTATTGTCGAATTGGTGCAGTGGTTTGTGTTGCTTAAGAGGCTCAGCCACAGGTTGTTGTAAATCGAAACAATTTTCAGTGCTTTCCACAAAATTTTCACCATGTAAAATTTGTAATACAAAAAAATTGTGTCATTCGGTAGATTTCGGTACGGTGGACCGTCCGATCGAAGATGAAGAAAAGAAATTTCCACGATCTCCAGAAGAGAAGTAGTCTGAAGTTCTATAAAACTATAATATAGCTAGAGCTAAACACTTCGTTCTGACGTGATGATTTGCAATTAACTTGCTACTATCATTTCGGGTGAAGTTTTGTCAATTTTTCATACAACTCTCTTTCCAATTACTAGAAGAGTACCTTCATCCTGTATAGCCATAGACTAATGCTTAGTTTTCACTATGTCATATGGATGAAAAATACTCCACTTATTCCTTCATCAACATGTAAGTAGTCAGAAACCTGTGACTGTACAATTTTGTTCTGTTTGCGCGTTAGATTTTTAACCTAATGTTACTTCATTTGGTTCATTATTAATTTTAAGGAAAATAGAACTTAGAATGCGGACCAGTCCGAGAAATGCAGCAGTTTATGAAAAATGGTATCCTAACGACTAAGTTTTGCAAATCAAATATTTTTCGAATTCAGAGCTAGAAGTTGGACGATTGTGAATCAGTTTAACTAAATAAAGCCTAGAAGTATCAAGCGACTCAGAGAAACTTGATCGAAATGCTCAAGACTCTTTAGCATTCATTCGAGCGCAAGTTAAAGATGACTTCACAACTAATTATTTACTAAAGGGCGAAATAAACTGTACAAGGCAAATATTTCTTGAAGGAAATTTTAACAAGTTTGGAGACTATAGTCAATCAACACATTTCTTAACAATGACTCACACACGAGTTGCCTTGTTAGTCCAGAGTTAAGCCTAGGTGTCATTACGTTCAGACCTCGCTTTTAGAACTTCTGAAAACAGCAGAACTTTCATAATTCAATAAACCAATACACATTAGACAGGTGGACGCTGAAATGTCAAACAGAACTCTCACACAATCAATCGAACCGCACTGAGAAATAACAACAGTTTGACAAATTAGATTGTGTTACGATAACGTGTAAATTGTAAACAAACTTTGAAAGTTCGGGGTCTTCTTAATATGAGAAAATCTAATTAGCAACTCTGCTTACTTGTTCAATGTGCCTTCTATTATACCCACTCATATTTGCAATCCCACCCTACACCTTTTTCCGGCTTTTTTGTACTACCGGTAAGGGACGGCAATAAAAGCATTTAATCGTTTCGCCCACTCTAGCTGCGTAATTAAATGAAAGTTTTTCAAGAACAAAAAAATTTCTGATTTGTTAAGGTAACGCTCATTGTGAATAAAAACAAATGAAAAATCTTAGCCCATAGACGTCGAAATTCGGCACTGCTGAGATCACCTGATATAGCAACTCTCAACATTCTTGTGTCATTCACTCAGCGAATTTCTATGTCTGACAATTATTAATGGCCACCAATAATGGACACTTATTCATTCATAATGATAACGCTTATCAAGGATGGACTGCTTTCTAAGTCTGCTAATTTGTTCTCACCCTATACATAGATGAAAACTATTTTAGTTGCGCAACCGCCATTACGATATTGACATTTGTGGATAACTTTTTTTTCTATGCACTCTCAAATCGATAAAAACGTGTCAGCAAAAATGTCTACAATTTAATATTCAAATGAAACACATAAAATTAAAAGTTGTTAACTTTTTTAAGCCTCTCACATTAGTGCAAATCATTGCCCCCTTTACGATAGCAGAAAGTCGTACATCTGGCTGACCAGCTGTGATTTGCAATTCCGGCATGACTGCAGTCATACACGACAGACAACACTTTTTTTTTTTTGTTATCAACAACGTCCACCTGTTACCATAAATCAAATACGTACATACATACATATGTAAGCAGAATTAAGAATTGACTGCTGTTTGCCATTTTTAGCAAATGAGTGCGGGCGCATGCGCATTTCACAAACTCGTTTATACAATCAAACAAATGCAAACACAATATGTCTAACTAAATAAAAAAAAGGCGATTTAATTTATAATTTTTAAATGCATACAGCACACACATACACACACATGGTTGTATTTATGTAAGTGCAACTGAATACATTTTTATGGCTATTAATTGATTCTTGCCTAGAATTTGCCCAACGTTACGCAGCTATAAATAAACGCCTTTATTTGAAATGCATTGTTGTATGGTGGCACTGTATGCAAACGTTGTGGTATCTATAAAGTGGGGAGCAACCGGTTAACCTTGGTAGTCTTATAAATACAAACTTACATATTTATATATGCATGTATGTATGTATAGAAGTGCAGTTAATGCAAGTGAGATTGCATGCGCGCGTTAAACTTCATATTAAACAACAACATTAAATACAAAACATTTAATTGGCGAAATAAAATATGAATAGGTGAGAGAAAATGCTAAATTATTCAAAAATTGTGTCATTTGAAAAAAATCAAAAAAAAAAATGTTTGAAATTCTTCTTTATGTTAAACATTGACACACATGCGCATCATGCAATTTGTGATTTGATCTAAAACGAGAATGTAGTATATTTATAGTGTAGTTAAGTGCTGTGCTAATTTGCTTTAAAAATTCAACATACTTAAGTCTAATTGCTGACGAACACGCGAGCAAGTCCTTAAAATGTTGCAGCAAGTGGACGGACGTAAATGAGATTAATTACTATTAATTGTAATTGCCTTTTTTGATGTTTTTGCTTCTAATGGCTTAAGAACGCCTTTTTATAGCCATAAATAAAAATATAATTTGATATAGTGCATCAGCTGTTTTTGTTCAATTTTCTCCACAGCTACGATCAACTGAATTTAAAAACGTTTTTGTATTTTACCTGCAATTTTTTCAGTTCCATCTAATTTTCTTAGCAAGTTCCATAGAAGTTTGACATTCCCAAACCTTACACACTTTTATCTTGCGCTTATCCATTCCTCCCTCACCTTATTCACTTTGCCTGTCGTTTTTATATCCTACATTCTCATGCTATCCGTAGTCGGATCTGATTGACTACGAAGCGAATTTAAAACGTAAAGGCCTATGGCATACGATAGCCAAGTTCTAAAAGTAAAAGCATTAGAGAAAATACAGTCATTACGTCTATTTTGTTGTTGCTAGTTGCCCATCAAACGTCAAAAACTGTGTGCGCAACGCGAATGAAGAAGAAGCCAATTTTATTTATTTACCATAGTCAGCTTAACGATATGGGAACGACCAATATTTATCTACGACCGAGGATTGTCGCATCAGCTACATTTACCAAAAAGTTATGGGGTATGTTTTAGGCTGTTACAATAACAACATGTGCCCTTGTCATTTGACAGATCATGTACCCCTTTTGAATAAAAAAAAAACAAAAATCAACGCCGTTGCTGCCACCTCTTTAATGGACCTTAATGTTAAGCCTAATGCCCCGTTCTGATTATGTCAAATTTTTGACAGTGAAATTGGCATTTTAGTAATTTATAATGACGTCAAATAGAAATTAGGCGAAATGCCAGCTCTCTTCATTCCAGCAGCACGATTAGTCACCTAAATCGAGCATAAGTCTACCCATTCGAGGCGTCCGTCTTAACCAAACCTTTTATACTTACAGCAAAGAACGTAGCTTAAAAAAATGTTTATTGCGACAAGAATTTTCGTCCAATTTCACAACACCAGATCAGATCAAATCAGATTTTAATATCAGTCAGCAAAGGTCAAATTACTTCTGGTGTGGTGAAATCGCTCGAGATATTCTGTTAGCGGAACGGTGAGAGTGATGCATCTGCTTTGTTATCTATATTTTTTGTTGCTTAGAGTGACTCAAACAACTCACCATATGGTGATTTTTTTTCAATGTTTTTCACGCTAAGTATTTTTTGTTAATTTTTTATAAAACTATAGTTTGTCATATAATGAAAGAACGTATAAATTAAAATGTCAAACTTTGCACACAACAAATATGTATTGTGAAAATAAAAAAAATATTATTTACCTTAGATCGTAAATTTGACAATTTACTTACGGCAGAAATTCTTGCGCATAACACAAAACCGGTTAACTACAAAAAAGAAAAACAGAAGCAAAACAATTAATGCAGAAAAAGTAAAGAAAACAAATGTTGGGAGAAAAAACGCTGCCGTTTGCTAGGAATTGCAGCTGGTAGCAAGCAGGAACTGACAAAAATTTCCTGCAGTAAAAATTTATGAATTGCCACAGCAGAAATGTAAAAAACCAAAAAGCTTTGGCACACGGCTATAATTGCATTTTGACGCATAGAGCAGTGGTACCACTGCTTTTGTTTCACCGATTTTGACAGTTCTCAACTACAACTAGACCAAGCTCTCCCATATCCTTTGTTTATTGAAGATTATATTTGTCACTTCGCCGCGAGAAGAAGGGTGTACCGCAACAAACGCACATTTTTAGTTTAGCTTTTACTATATTAAAAAAAAACATACATACATACATAAATATGTATATTATTTTCCTTTAATTTAGAGAACTGTTCAGCAGAAAGCGGTAATTTTTAGGAGCGTGTAAAATCCCAAAGCTGTTCTGATTTCAAAATTATGAAGAAATATATTAATAATTTAAGTGTAAAATGCACTTGACCGCAACGACATTTGCAACACTGCACAGCCAGTAACCGGTTTAATGGTTAATTTATACACTGCTGCCTCTAGCGTGCGGATGATTGGATGTGGACACATACATACATACATACATACATACATACATATGTATGTGCACTTTTTATATATAGACTTTTATGCAAGTAATGAAATGTCTGAGCTAATTACTTCTTTTTTTTTTTATAAATTATGCATTTCATTTTCTTATAAAGATATAACAGATTAAAGGGTGAGCCCTTACTATAAAAAATATGTCATAGTGGTGTCATTGATTTTGTATTTTTTAAATTAAAGAATAAATCAATAACAGAAACAACTTCCAATCACTTCCGCATTCTATTAAGTCCATAACTGATGTACATAAGAATAAAGCAATTTAAAGTAAGTAAATATTTGCAGTAAATTCAAGTTAATTCAAGTTAACAAAATTTCAAGTGTTTCGAGTAATCTACTTATATTTAAGAGTATTGGGTATTGAAGCGACTTTTGGAATATTTTAATGACTTAAGATTTAATAACAGTTCAAAGAGCTATGGAATATAGGAAGGATTTTTCGTCAGCCTTTGAAACAGAACGAACACTGAACTTGAACACTGGAGATGGCACGAGGTCGAACCCGGTTTGTCTCCAAGCCAAACTTGACAAGAGATGATGGAAAATCGTTCCAATATAAGTACATCAACTTTTCATACTGTCGGTAAACCAGAAGAAAAATTAAGCGAGTAAGATACTCTCAGCCAAAAATTATATAAATGAAGTTAATTTACATGTAATAGTAGGCGTCGTTAAAGCGGGTTTTACTGTATATGAATAAGTGAATGTGGTTCAAGAGTTCAACAATTCTTTAATTGATATTTACATCAAATTACAATTGCCTATATTAGTTAGTTTAATTGTACTTATTGTTTTCCAGTGCAGTTGCGGCTTCAATCGATATACATAAATATGTTATCAAAAGAATGCAATGACAAAGAAGTAGTAGCAGTGCTGCTGTCGCAACACATTAAGCGAAGTGTCACTCAAGTCGACAGCAGCAGATGATTGTCAATTTGGCATTGGCAATGCATATCTAGTCCCTTTTTTGTGACGAAGAGATTAATTGACTCGAAAGCGAATAAATAATAAAATGAAATAAAAGAAAATGAAATAATATGAAACAAAATAAAATAAAATAGAATGAAATTAAATAACACAAAGTAAAATTAAAACCAAACAAAAGAAAATAAATTGATATAAAAAATAGAATTGAAATGAAATGAAGTAAAATAAAGTGAAATGAAATAAAACAAAATGAAATAAAATATAATAAAATAAAAATTTAAAAAAATTTAAAATAAAGTAGAAAAATAAAATAAAACTAGAATATCAATAAAGTTGGGTAAAAACAAATAAAATAACAAAAAATGATAACGTAAAATAAAATAAAATTGGATCAAACTAAACAAAACAAACAAAATACACTAACACAGTAAATAAAAAAAAACATATATAAAAATAAATAATAAAATAGTATGAAATAAAATAAAATGAAGTAAAATAAAATAGAATCAGATAACATAAAATAAGCTGAAGTGAAATAAAATAGAATAAAATAAAATAAAAAAACAAAAGTTGTAAATAAAAAAAAAATAAAATGAAATAAACTTAAATAAAATTAAGAAAAGTAAAATGAGACAAAGCGAAATAAGAGGAAAAAGAAACAGAAGAAAATAAAATTAAATACATAAACTCAAATTTAAAATAAAAATATAAATTATGAAAATAAAATAGAATAGAATAAAATAAGAAACCAAAGAGTCAATAAAATAAAAGCCAATATACTAAAATAAAATGAAATATGTAAAATAAAAAGGTAGATGAAATAAAATAATAATATGGAATGAAGGAAAATACATAAAATCAAACGAACAGAAAAAAATAATAAGGTGAATTAAAATAACATGAAATGTTTCACGAACTAAAATGAAATGCAATAAGTTGAAATAAAATGAAGTAAAATTAAATTGAATTAACGCAATGCTTTGAAATAAAATAAAATAAAACGAAATTAAGTAAAATGTTATGTCGAAAAACCGGAAACTAAATAAATGCAATTAATTAAAGTAAGTTGAATTAAGAAAATAAAAAATGCATGACGAGAATAAAAAATTGATTTACGCAAATACAAAATGAAAAAGAATATACAAATAAATGTTTAAAAAAAGAAAATAAAATTTTGATAACAAAGCACAAAGATTTCTTCCCAATTTTACTAAATTGTTTTAATCCTTTCTGTCAACAAAAGTATTTCATGACATACAAAAAAAAATCCTATCCTTTATTCACCAGTTTAAAAAAAGTTTTAGTTTTGAATTTTGATAACAGAAAAATATTCGAATAAAATAAAATAAATACAAATTTTGAAGCAGTAGCAAAATATTAAGCTGGAACACAATAGCATTTACATACAAACATCCATACATATGTATATCCACTTACTAGCAAATTGCAATACTCCCCGCATTTTAAAATGCTTTAAGCCCTTCAAGCTGAAACCGGTGACACTTCTTTTCGCATTCTTTTTGTTTCCTCTACGCAGACGCAACACATGCACCAAACTGCAATGCCAGCCAACCAGCTAGCATTTTAATGCAGCAAAAAGTTGTAGTGGCACTTCTTTTAAACCACTTTTGCTTTCTTTCACGAAAGGGGATATCCCAACATACTAAATATAGCACCGAGATTGCTCCAAAGCATTACAAGTATTTTGTATGAGCTTTTTTTTTATTCAAAATACATATAGGCGGTTTTTTTTGTACACGTTTATTGCCTGATATTTAAATCTGAAATGAATCATGCGACCACGGTCATGCGCTTGCTACAATTTCAAGGCAACGTATAAAAAACCGGTTCAGTTGTAATTAGTTGGATTTCGTAGACAAAGTCAATGACAAACGGGTTAATAAAACTGTCACATTCTTCCATTTGGGGGTTAAATAGTTAAATGGTTTAAACCGCAAAAATGTGGTGGTAAATTAGTAAGAATTTCGAGCAAACGCTGTTGACGTACTTCTTAATTTGTTTAATTTCTAAAAGCTTGTTTGCTAGAATATAATAAATAATGCGAGAAAGGAAATTTGTGGGGTATACAAATTTACTGATTTAAATGTTGATGAACACATGGGAAATAATTTATACTAAAATTCAGGAAACAAGCTTGCAAAAATGATAATTCACTTTTAGAGTTTATAATTCAAATTCTTCGATGCACATTTTCAATTCAAATTAGCAAATTAACTCCTCCAAATGACTCATAGCAGCCTTTCACTTACTGTTTGTCAATATGTAAACATTTGTTGTATTATATCTACATGTCTGCTATATCGTCATCCATCACAATCCGATTCACCTGTCCAATCGGCATCGAATCAGCTGTGAAAGCATCACACAAACTTGCCGCATAAGATTCTTAACAGCATAATGAAATTACTCAGCACGCTAATTGCGTTCACTTTATTTAATCTTGTAAATTATTCTCAGCGAAACCGCAAAAATGGCATTAACGCATAAATATGAGTGCTGAAGTAGGTATTGAAAGGAAAAACCATGAATACATAAAAAATCACCTAATTTCCATGACTCCTTTTATGAGTATCGACCTTAGAAAATGAAACACACTTCATTGGTTCTCAATTAGTATCACTCTCTAATACCACACACATATTTCGCAGTTGCTCGCGACGGATAGCATCAGCTGATTTGTAAAAATTGCTCCACAGCTGATTTCACATCATTTCAACACTTTATTTATCCTTTATCATCTTTTTTCTCAATTTTATCCCTTACATTTTAAGTCCCCTGCCTTTCACTTAGTATTTGTTTTTATTTCTTTTTGGTTTGACATTATTTATTCTTATATTTCTTTCATTCCCATTTCATTCGGTTTGCGCTCAATTCTCTATGTTCGATATCATAGAGCATCGGTATTTTATTAGAGCTATGGCCACCTCATTTATGGAAATGATGCAAGCTGTTACAGCAACAACAATCAGGAATATTCACACCAAACTTGACAATTTTACGTACATATTGTTTTGTACGTACGTTTGTTTTTGTAAATTGAACGAAGTAACGTAGCTGGGCAGTTTGACGGGGACAGGCAGAAGAATCAACGCTTAAAAAACTAACAAAAATATATCAAAAAAGTTAATTTACAGGAAAACACTGAGTCCTACCAGCTCAGCTCCCCAGAGATAATATCGTCAGCATTAGCAAATTTTAGAGGTGATTTAAGATTGAACTAGGGAACATAGCAACACTGAAGGGACTCCTCAAAGTTACCTAACTGCACTGGTATGCAGAAGGCTCAAAGGCCAAGGAAGGCACCTGTGCCCAAGGGATGCCAAGCAACTTCAAGGCGGGCGGTGGTATACGCCATTCTTCTGTATACGGAGATTAACTTAAAAAGAAACTGCCCCAATGAGTGCATCGTCATTTTAAGTTATGAAAAACCATAAAAATAGCAAACATTTTACGACTGCCTTAGTGTACGTTTTTTTGTAAGAATAAACATCAAAAATGAAATCATTGACCCCGAAAACTGTACAATGATAAAACTTTCTAGAAGAATTGCACAAAAAGCATTTGATCGCATTTTACTGAATTTTTCCTGTAAACTGTAATTTATTTTTAATTCATATATACAATATAGTACATATAGTATGTATGTATGTACATATACAATATCCGAGAAGTCAATTAATAAAACCACAGACTTGTGGTAAAATTAAATTGCGTGCCAACACTTTTACTATTTGTCATTCAATTTATTTTGTTTATTGTATTTTGATTGCACAAAAGCGCGCCGTCAACTGTCATTTTTTCCCCCCGGCTTTGCTGTCAAATTGGAATTGATATATCTATATGTTAATGCCTGAAATATGTATAGCCATTTGCGTATGACCACTTTTTATAAGTACTACATTAACCGTTTCGGTACGATGGGGATGTTTTTATCCCAGAAAATTTCAAAAAATCGTATCTTTGAAGATTCTCACACGATTTGGTTGAAATAGGTCCCAAATCATTAGTGATTTTCTTCTCTACAAAAAGAAAATTAAGCTGTCAATGTAAATTATCACGTTTATGTCAAAAGTGAAACATCAAATCGCGGCATTTGTGTTGATGATCACATATTTGGCAAAAGCTCAAGAAACAAGTGGTTTAATTGTGAAAACAAGTGTAATTTAGTGAAATTTTATGAAAACAGTAGTAATCTTATAAAGAGGACAGTGTAGAACAGACAAAAACTTAATTTTTCTTTATTTGAGGCTAAGGTAAGTTCCGCGGTACAAAATCATCCCAAAACTGTTTATTTGTGGGACATTATCATCCCAATCGTACTCATTTACATTATTTGTCTCAGGAAAAAATAGATAGAAAACGTAGACTGGCAGCTTCACAAATTGAGGATTTTTTACATAATTCAAGCGATGATGAAGTTGATCCATTTGCTGATAGTGGTTCTCTTATAGTCCCAGTCAGGAAAGCAGTAGTGGTTCAGAAGAGGAAGAAGGCACGGATCGTACAGAAACTTTATGGGTGGCGTAGATTTGGCAGACAAAATGGATACCTTGTATGAACTTAACCGAAAATCAACTAAATGGGGGCGAAAAGTTTTTTTCCGGCTAATGATGACATGCGCCGTCAATGCGTGGATAATCCATGCGGAAGCAAATCATCCACGGCAAAAAAAAAGATCCGTTTTTGGGATTTTTAGTGGAGCTATCCGAATATCTCATTGCCGAAGGAAGTACGCGTGCGAAAACCCGGCGCCAAGATTGAGCAGGACCCCTCTCCGCAGTGAAAAAAACAGAGCAAACAAAATCTGGGGAATCATTTGCCAAAAAGAACTAACAAGCGACAACGCTGCGTAAATTGTGCCACAAAAGGCAAAGAAAGTCGAACAAATCAGCTTAGCATTGGCTGCAATTTGGCATTCTGTAAAAAATGTTTCCCACCTTGCCATCAAATATAAACAACATTATTATAATGCTATAATGTATAAAATTAACTATAAAAATAAAGTGAAATGAAGTCAAAAAAACTCTGAAATTTTTATTCCAATTTTGCTATTCAGGTATGTTTGGGATGTTTTTGTCCCAGGACGATATTTCCTTTTCAGGACGTCCTAAAAATAAATTATGAAATTACTTTTTTTGAAATAGCTGTAAGAGACTAAATCAACACTCTTTTTCAAGATTGCTTGTCAAAAAAGTTCTCGTCCCGAAACGGTTAATGAGTGTGAATTGAAAGGCATTTCGTAGTCACATTTACAAAATATTTGACTTTTATTTTTGTCTAAGTAGAATTCTTATGCGATTATCTGCAGGTGATTGTTAGTTTTTTTTTGTGTGTGTCTTTCTTGGCACTGCGCATAGTTTCCTACAATGCCAAAAAACCTTCAAATTGGCTTTTGAACCCAAACAATGTTTTACATTTGAATTCCATTAGCCGGCATATCCGCTTAAAAAAAAGCATAACTATAAATAAAGGGTAAAACAACATAATAGTAATAATACAGTAAACAAAAACAAAGAAGAAATTAAACAATGGTTGTCTATAACTTCACATACTACACGTGCTTGTCTGAGCGGTAGAACATGTCATAACTACCTACATACATATTTACATAAATAAATTTAAACAAGTTTGACGAAATCTCTTAACAGCACTTGCTGTTGGTTTGACTAATCATATAAAATATTATGCTAAAGAGTTGCAAAATTATATTTAAAAAGGAATGCTGTATTTAGCTTCAGAATTTTTTAATATGTTTTTTACATTGTTCATTTGTTTTTTTTTTCGTTATTGTGTCAGCTAACCAGTAGCTTGCTGTAATGCGTATCAACATTGTAGTGTCATAGGTGCATCATTTATTAACTCCCACGCTTTCAAGCACCTTGCCTTTTTGATTTAAGCCTTCCTACAATGAAATTAAAGGCTTAGGCCACGCGTTTTTTTTTTTTAACAATTTCCGTGCAACTACAGCTGTTGTGCGTTAGAGAGAAAAGCTCGAGCTTAGCAATGGCGCTGTCGGTTCTTCCTAAGCTAAACTGAATATAGAAGTGAAGCAAATGGGTTTGGAGGTTAACGAAGAATTGTTGACAAACAAAACACCCGCGCATTCTTGTCTCCACAATGACGTCACTGTTTGGCCCAGGAAACATCGGATGAAATCAAGAATAGTAGAATATAAGATTGCGGCGATTGACATATCTCAAGTAAAAGTAAACAAATAATAGAGAGAAGATAAGAGCGTGTAACTTTCAACTTTTCAGTGAGCAACGTGTTTTAATTTTGCTATAGTGCAAAAATACGAATTATAGCAAGATATTTAATAAATAAATCAAGAAAATACTAAAATTGGCGGTTCTTTGCTACTCATTTGTAAAATAAGGTTTGTTTACTTTTACTTGAGAACATTCAGTAAAAGACAAACCAAAGTAGCGGTATCACTGTTAGCGTCATCTGCTGTATTCAGTCTACTGTGCGATGAGATGACCCTTAAAGTGTTCGTGACAAAGATTCCACGAAAGATTTATGGGTGCATCGCTAACGAGAGAAACATGTGTGCTTATATTTTCTAATGACATAGCAATAGTTCAGAGGCTCTGACAGGCAAGCCTCTGTTCAAAAAAACCTTGGACTGTGACTCTCAATCATCTCGATCTTCTGGTGAATACAGTGAGCATCTTCCAAAAATCGACTATATAGACTATTCTGCTTCTCAAGGACGCGGTTGGAGGTTGATCAGAAAGCTGAGGCTCACTCTTCGAAGTATTTGCTATTCACGGATACTGCAAGTTCTGAAGCCTCTGCAGGAAACGCAATGGAGAGCTCTAAGCCTGGCGGTCGATAGACTAGCCGCTCTTTTTATATTTCTGTGTGAATTCTCTGAGAGCTTCAGCAAGTTCGAAAAGGAGCTGACTGTGAACTAAGAAGAAAGAATTGGCGCTAAAGTGATACTATCTACTTTTGGCGAGAAAGTAGCTAGCTAGTGCTTATTCTTTTTTAAGGAAAAATTACACAATCGAGGAGTGAAGCAAATATTACTCTAGTGGAAAGTTCAATGCAACGAAATAAATTTCTTTAATCTGGAGATGGGACTTTTTCTGACTATAGGTATCCGGTGGCTCTTCTATTTGTTCAAAAGTCGTTGACTAACCAAAAAAGGGGAAGTAGTTATGCTACAATCACTCGGGCAAATATCGGCTACAAAAGAAGTTGGGCTAGAATGTTATTAACATTTTATTTTGAAGAGGTTATATTTTGAGCCTAGATTTTCAAAATGTGTAGGTCAATCAAAAAGAGATATACCGGCCTAAATTTGTATGGCAGAAAAATTCTACTGAAGTAACATTTCAAACCAGTGGGGTTATTATAGTAATATATCAATAATTATTGGTAGAGGAACCGACTCGGCCTAATGTGTGTATATGTAAGTGGGTATGCATGCCTGTCTCGATTTCATTTTTATTTATTTGCTTTGTTATTTGTGGCCTTGACTGTCAAAAAAAATCGCAGTTTATAAAAAAGTTACAGGTACGGAAGATTAATAAGAAATAATTGCCAATAAAAAATGTAAATTAAATAAATGAAATTCCACGCTTCGAACCAGTCAGCGATTCAGATGTTTGAGGAACTCTATTAATAAATCAACATTTGGCGTTTGTTTTGGCTTTGAAGCATTTAGCTGAGCAAAGTGAAAAGAAATAAAAGATTTATTATATTAAGTAGACAGAATTTGTTCCGGTTTGTTTTAAGTGCATTAGAATTATGCGATTCAGTTTGTAAGCATCAATAAATATGTAAATTACACACACCTATGTATACATGCATACCGTTTTTAATTAATATTTGGAAATATTTTCAGTTAAATTATTTATTGATTTTTTTAATAAACAAAATAAAGTTCGTATATATGTAGTATATGAAAAGTGCGCAAACGAATTCAATAAATTTTCATAAAAATTTCAAACTTTTTAATTCGAATTTTTAGTAATTTTGTAGATTAAATTTCAGTATAATAATGGGCATGTTTGATTTTTGAGATAATAAGACACATTAGAATTAGTTCGTCGACAAAAAAATCTCAAAAATTAATGGTAATTTTTAGCCACTTTATTATACTAAAATTTAATGGCTACAAATCTGTTTATCTAAACATTTTAATTTTTATATTTATTTAAATTTTCGGATTTTTTTCATAATTTTATAAAAAGTTTGAAACTTTGTTTGATATTTTTTTTGTTAGCGTAATAATTTTATTTTTATTTAAAAAAAGTTTTGAAATTTTGCCGAAAAATTCGCGTCACGATTTTCCTTCACATACTTTTGATAGCGCTCCTTTTTGTTAGCGACCGAATTTTATTTCTATAAAAAATTAGCAAGAAAAATTTTTAAAATATTGGAAAAAATTCAGTATACGATTTTTCATCACATCCACTGTATGCACAATGGGTAGCCAAATAGTTTAAAAAACGAAACTGAAATGCATGCCGCAGTAGAAAATAATGTTTTTTTTTACATGTTTTATTGCTCGCCAGCCATTTTTGTAAAAGCGAAAGTTGAGAATATTTTCATTGCTATATAAGGGTGTATGCACATTCGAATATGAATCAATTCAGCATTATATGAATACATGCTATGATTAAATTGAAATGCGACTTCTAAAAACCTTGCTAATTACGATCACAAGATCAATTTCCTTTTTCCCTTTCAAATACCAGTCACGTTTTCCGACAAAACTTTGTACAGACAAAAAGAGAAACGCAAGCAAAAAAAAAAAACAAAAACAATGTCTCACAAAAAAAGTGAGCAATTAAAATAAGTATTACCACATGTCGAAAATGCGAGCAACTATTAGAATATTTGTCTAAAACACACACACACACATCTAAGAAAAAAAAAAACAAATGAAAATTCGATGCAAAACCACAATCGTGGCGATTTCTATAAATCGTTGTCAAGTTTGTGCGAGTAGTGCATGCTAACCCCGTAGGAAATATGAGAGCTGGTGAGTTACAGTTTTTGATTGGAACTTGTACTGAAATGAATGTTTCCCTTGGAATTTCATATGCCTTAGCTGCGATTAATTTCTTCATTAAAACGCTTCATTCCTCCACTTTACTTACTTGGTATTGGACGAAAAGTTTTTCTTGTCAAAATAGCCCAATACTCGTTTGGAGAGAAGAAAGTGAGCTACAATATCATTGGGAGCGAACCAGTTCGGAACGTTTAGATTTTCCTACAGGGAGAATACTTTAATATATAAATACAAAACATTTATACGGTCGAGTGCAAGTACTGCGGCATTTGACGACAATTTATCGTGACTGTTTTTTGTTTCTTTTTGGTGCGAAATAATAATAAATTGATATTTCAGAAATGTAACACAATTGATATGTTAAAGTGTAGATAACTAATAGTATTTTTTTGTTGTGTACATACTTACATACATAAGTTCTTAAAAACTTACTTAATAACTTATAGAAATATTTAAATTTTATTGCAATTCTTAGTTAAGAAATGAGACACGAAACGGGGAAATGTATTTTTGCATAGAGGAGTTATACTCTCGGTAATATCTATTATTTTATTTTTAATTCTAAGAAGGTTAATTGTTTACGGTTCAACAACAAAAAAACAAAAAAACAAGAGGTAACAAAGTCTAACTGTTTAGGAAACCAGCTATGCGTTTCCCCTGCTACTCAAAACCAAACCAAATATTTTAAATATTTTCAGTAATTTTGTTTGCAAACTTGACACTTTTCATTCAGCTCTATGATTCCCAAACACATTAATGGTATATAATAATATTATTGAATACCTCTAAGAACATAAAACAAGATTGCAGCTTCCAAAACGTGTGATGTAATTTTAGAGTGAATGAGTGTGAAGGAGTGAGCGTCATCTATCTCTACACCGAATTATATAATACACAAAAGTAAATAGAACTATTGCCTATCACTTTAGCGCTAGTTTATTAATCTGCCCACATTTGTATTCTCTAAACCGCGCTTTCTAGACTAACAACAGCCTTTCTTGGCTATTCTACGACTTTGTTAATTTCAATCCTTAACTACAATATAGTATAGTCGGAAGCCTAAGGTCATCATGATATAACATATTTATCCATTTACAGTGATGTATTGTCAATAGGCTTATTTTATTTTAACTGCTTATATACTAAATATTCCAGTTCTGATTTATGAAATTACACCATTACTCTGTTTCTGAATTTTTACAACATTTCTCTAATATACTCCAATCTTATGTTCATACATATATTTTCAGCACACAATTTAGCCACAAAATGGTTTCAATCGTTCAGAGGTTAAAAGGTTTTAAAAATGTCTATGTTTTGGCCGTACTCACAATCGGTTATATACTCGGTGAATTGGGTCATTATCTAATTGGCGTTACTTCCAAACAGACTGCCATTGAGTTGGATTATGGCGACAAAGCTTGTCAGCAGAATAATACCAACTTTAAACGTCACGATCTCCCACAGCAATGTTCGGCAGTGAAGGAAGAGGAAAGGTATGTAGCGCATTCATCCGCTTTTCTTGAAGAAGTTTTTGCTTACATTTTCTTTTTACAGCTGCCTTACCTTAGCACTAAATGAGACTTCATACTGTGAATGGAATTACAATGGTTTGGGTATTGATTATCAAATACTTGCTGGCCCCACCTTCATATTGATCTTCACTATTGCTGGTGTTTTCATGGGTTTCGCTGCGGATAAATATAATCGTGTCAAAATGTTGACTGTTTGCACGCTAATCTTTGGAGTTGCCATAATTTTGCAAGGTACCGTAAGCGCCTACTGGCAGCTGTTGGTGTTGCGTATGCTGCTGGCCTTAGGGTAACTGTCAAGTTTTCTGTAATTTATTGTACTAAAAATATAGTAATTATTTGTTTCAATTTCAACAGTGAATCGGGTTGTAATCCACTTGCTACAGGCATTATGTCCGATATTTTCCCTGAAAATAAACGCGCACTTGTGATGGCCATTTTCAACTGGGGCATTTATGGTGGTTACGGTATTGCTTTCCCTGTGGGCCGTTATATTACAAAATCGAATTTCTTCGATTTGGGTTGGCGTGTGTGTTACCTCGGTACTGGCGTGTTGGCTGTGCTGATGGCTGTGGTAACAGGCACTACACTCAAGGAGCCGGAACGCAAGGCAATTGGCGAGGGTGATCGCACCACAGATGGTAAAAAAGTTGGCTTATGGAAAGTACTGGTAAATCCTGCGATGATTATGTTGATGATTGCCGCTTCCATACGTCATTCTGGTGGCATGACTTTCGCTTACAACGCCGATCTCTACTACAATACTTACTTCCCCGATGTGGATCTTGGCTGGTGGTTGTTTGCTGTCACCATTGGTATTGGCAGTGTGGGTGTGGTCGTTGGTGGTGTAGTCTCGGATAAGATTGTCGCCAAGATGGGAATACGTTCACGTGCATTAGTGCTCGCTTTAAGTCAACTGATCGCAACATTGCCAGCATTTGGTTCTGTATACTACGATCCTCTATGGGCTATGATAACATTGGGTTGCAGCTACTTTTTCGCTGAGATGTGGTTCGGTATTGTATTTGCAATTGTAGTGGAAATCGTGCCACTGCAAGTGCGCTCTTCAACAATTGGCGTATTCCTATTCGTGATGAACAACGTCGGTGGTAATTTGCCAATTCTTTTGGATCCTATAGCTAAGATGATTGGTTTCCGGGAGGCCTTCATGATCTTTTACGCCGGCTTCTATGGCATAAGTAAGTCGAAGTTGTGTTCGAAGAATCCACACAAACGAAGTGTTTTACTAATTTTATTTATCATCTTTTCAAACAGGTTCGGTGCTCTTCCTCATCACTTGCTTCTTGTTGGAAGGCAAGCCAAAGGACAATGACTCTACCATAGCAAAGGGTGAGCAAAAGATCGACAGCATCGAGGCAAATACACGTCAAATGCGCGGTCATGACAATTCCGTATTCGCCGTCGATGAAACACTGCCACATAACGGGCGTCCAGCGGTAATTCCACAACATCTGCAGTTGTCGAGTAATGGGCATGACAAGTACACGCCTGTCACACGTGAGAGCAGCAGACTGTAAAGTTACTTGTGAATTTATTTGATGCAGACGACAGCGTGAAGGAGTTTATTTTTAATTTGCTTACTGCGAAGGTAGCAATCAAATTTGCTGAAGGAAATTTAGTTAACGGTGGCACATTTCTGAATTTTTCGAAATCTTCACTTACCTCACCCGTAGTGTATTTTAGATATATTGTACCCAGTTTACAATGATTGATTTATGAAACGTTTGAAATTGTGAAAAATTAGTAACAAACAATTGTTTAAGAATGCTATAAAATAGTTTAGTTTGTTAAGTTTTTTTAATGTTCATTTTTACTATGTTTACTATGTTATAAAAATGTGTTACACGTTGTGGTTAAACTTTTCATTTAACAGTTGCTCGCGGAAAAGTTGCTGTTTTCTAAAGTGGAAACCAAAAAAGATGCAAGCTGCAGGCTTAAAATTAATTGATAGATATTAATTTTTACTAATTAAAAAGTATTTTTTACATACATACCTACAAATTAGTTATTAAAATTTTAACACCAATGAAAATGAAATTAGTAGTTACAATGATTGTAAAAGGTATTTTGTACATAACGAATAAAATGTGTACTTAATATAGTTTTATAAGCAATATAAAAAGAATATGTGTTTTATTATACTTTCAAAAGCAACTCTGGTAAGTTTTATATTACTCAAATTATGTTCTAGCCTTACGTTACGTATGTATGTATGTACATAAGAGTGGCCTTAACGTTGGATGAAAAATTGTAAATGCTTGAAATCAAAAGTTTTCGTACAGAATAATGTGAGGTTGCGTATAGAAATAAGTACGAAATTATTTTAAAACCCACCCGCTGACTCCAAGTGGTTCCGGATTAAACATTTATTCGTCCGATATCTTGAAATTCATGTAAAAAAATGTATTCCTTCTTTTTCTTATTTAGCGCTATAACCGCCTATCCGCTTTTGTCTTAATTCAACATAGCACGCTAGTCGTGTCTTAGCTTTTTTAGCTGGCGTCATCTGGTGGCCTTCCTCTTCTTCTGCCATACCCTACGTGTATGTACCTTACCATTTATTTATTTGCTGGTAATTAATGATAGCAATTTTTTTGTATTCACATTCGGATTCGTAGCTTTTTTACGACGGATTCTGTGATAAGGCTGTTTATTGGGAGTTTGGTTAATGTCTTAAAATTTTGTAATTCAGATCATCATTGTTCCTTTCGAATTCTTGTTGAATTTTCTAATGCAACATTTTATACGCACACTTTAATTTATTTGCGAGGACTCGGCAGTAAATCGTTCGTTAAAATTTCGTGAAATTTAGTTAACAGTATTGCTGCCAATACATCGTACTATTCGTTAAAAAAAAAAAAACAAAATAGTGCTTACTTGCTCTTTATGATGTGTACAAATTTCATGGTCCTTTCCCAGTGCCCGCCGAATGTTAATGTTATTGTTACCAATTTCACTGCTCCTTACACTGAAAACTTTTAATTTAACTTATGCAGCAGTTCCTCGTATCAATGAATTTATACATTTAGAAAATTGGCTGCGCACGCAAAATAGTATTTATTATAGTACAATAACTATTTATTTTCTTGATTAAAAATGACACATTTTTATGACAAACGGAAGCACAGCAATAACCAGATGACACATTTTTTACAATATTAATTTGTATCACAGGGTGTTTACAGTGAATAAAAACAGAATGCTGCATATGAAATGAAAATTGGTGAAGCCGATTTCGTCTCATGGTTAGAAAGGCCAAAATACATGTACACTTTAACAGCTGAAGCCGTAGAAGCAAAACAAAACACAATACATGTAATTTTTCTGTTTGTGCTTCCGCTAGCTACTACTTGCTCAATGTGCGCTTTTAAACAAGTAAATATGATAAACATGTTTTTTGTAACAGCATCTTTAAAAACATTTTTTTTTTTATTTGAGGGTTCCTGTATTTTCTTCATAAACATGAGACTTCCTTTAAATCAAAGTCAGAAACCTTGTTCAAAAAAGTGAAAACATCCTCAAAACCTGTTGCCTGTCAATGCATATACAGTAATGCTCCCATATAACGAATGCCGATATAACGACCACATGTTTTCAATACATTGGGACTAGGAAGAACTCGATACTACAAAGGTTTTGCGTTTCAATTGCCATTTGGTTCTTTTATAACAACAATAATAAAATAAATGCACGTGCAGTTCAAATCGCTGTTAGTTCTGTTCATTTGCGAGCTAATTTTTTTGTAAAATTTTCATTATTTTCTGCACGACTTCATTGGCTATTATAGATATCGAATTTTTTTTTTCAAGAAATCAAACCGCAGATTTTAAAATTTTCGCTGTTGAATTCCTTATTTCAGTTCTTTCACTAACACGGTACATATTTACACGTACATATGTAGCTCTTCCACCCTGGGTGGCCCAGCATGCGTTTCGTACTTGTAGAAGAGAAGTCTAGAGAACTCAGCGGGATGGGAGGAAACACTCGGTTAGATATTTTAAGGAGTACGCTCTCATCGTATTCACATTTTCGTGTTTTTATTCAAGTGCACTTTGAATTCGTCTTTGCCCCGCTGTAAAAATGTGGCCGAAAGAATTAGCAAACGAATTTCCAAATAAAAAGTCATCGTGTAAACGCGCTAAGATTTACGAAGAATTTTTAAAATATGTATAACTGGAAAAAATGCAGGGTAAATACCGTCTATGTCATGTGTGGCAATCCTGTTACAAAGCTTATGTTTATATTTACATTACTTTTGTTTCCGATATGACGAATTTTTAGTTTAACGAAGGATCCTGACATTAAATCAGGCGTTATATTTAAGAAAAACCTCGGGGAAATATACAACTATGTACTATTAACCTTTCTGATTTGAAATTCATGATATACTAAATAAAACCATATAATGCGTTTACTTATGGGTTTTTTATTCACTTTTGTAGTAAATTATTGCAAAAATGTTTATAAGTTTTTTTCTGAACTGTATTATATTATTATTATAGGATATTTTATTATTTATTTTTAATTAAATTATTTAATCGTTTAGTTCGAAAATTCATTGCTTTTAAAAAATAATTTTTTTAATTTATTTCATTTTCGCAATCACAATCTTCGCTTCTTTTTATGAAATGTTCAGTAAATTTTGTGTGCGTTTGGATAATTTGCCCGTTAAAATCATTAAAAATGGAAGTGCAGCGATCAGTATTGGTTAAGCTGTGTAGTAATTTCATTATATTTACTCCTACTGGTATTGCCAGGGTACTTGTAGACCAGCAGAAGAAACCTCCGTGGGGATGTAAAACGCTCAGCAGTTACGCAGCAGTTACGGAGGAGTCGTAGTGGCAAGGAAAACGCTCAGCAGTCGCAGTCGTGAGGGAAAAACGCGCAGCAGTTACGCAGAAGTGGCAGTGAAGAAGAAAAACGAGCGATTCAGGTGACACCAAACAGTCGAAAACCTTTAGAAATAATTCATTAACGGTCAATCATCCGATTTAATTCAATTTTACAAAAGTACTTACATACATATGTACGTGTGCAGCAGCGGATTGGAATTGAATTTACGAAATGCTGGCGGCTGGCAGTCAGTCAAGTTTGTGATATGCACAAGCACACACAACATCGAAAATTCTTAAGAATAGTTTTATTTGTAGTTTCTATATATGTATGATATAGATAAAATACTTACGATTTAGCAATTGGCTTTCCAAAAATTCCCTTGAATATTTCAAAATCTTGATTTTTTTTCCAAAATAAAATCAAATTCTAATGAATTTAAATTTCAATTGTCAACGAATAACAGTAAAAACAAATATGGAAAGGATGATCAGTGATGATTTTATGCTTTTTTTGAGAATGAACCATTTTTAGCGCTTTTTATTCAAAATCTTTGCAAAATAAAACTAAGTTCGCAAAAAGAGACACACTGGATTTCTAAGGGAGTTCAAGATGGCGAGGAGGAGAGGAACGTGAACGTATTTCACCTTGCTTTATTACACCATGCTATATGTATGTATACCCGTATTTTTATTGCGACCATTCTTTAAAAATCTTCAATGGCAGCCACACTTGCACGGTGTACTGAATACTGAAGGTGACGCCTTTAGAAGTACCGCTACTTTGGTTTTGCCGGGTTTGACAATTCTCAACTTCAACTAGACAAAGCTTTTTTCACAAATTAAGAAAAAGAGACACTTTTTTTAGTATTTTGCGAATTTATTTATTAAATGTCTGCCTATAAATTCATACTTTTACACTTTAGAACAATTAGAACACGTTTTTCAATGAAATATTTGAAGTTGTTCAATTTTCTCTCTCCCGTATTCTTGTTTACTAAAGGCGAGATCTGTCATTTCACCGCGGGAAGGCGCAATCTTGTATTCTATCATTCTTGCCACACTTGCGTATACCGCTTAAAAAAAAAATTACCAACTAGAGCACCAAAAGCTCGCCACGAATGCGGGCTGCTAAATGCATTATTACATTGTAGATATACTATGTACATGCATACATATGTATGTACATCCAGCCATGCAAGAAGTTGACTCATATTTTCCCCCAGTTCTTTCCAACGCGCGAAACACACACGCACGCCATCCACTTGCGTTCCAACAGCCGACCCATCCCCTTCTCGTTATGTAATTTCTTTCATTTCGTGTTTTGCCGTCGCTTGGAACGGTGCGGTTTTTCTTGTAGTTTTTAGTGCGCGTGTAAATTTCCATTTCTAAATACTAAATACAAACATACTTGGAAACATATGAAGCAATTTATAACATAATTATTAGCTCTTAGAAGTGTATAAAAGAAGTTTATATAATTTATTTCTGATGTAGTGCAAGAATACAGTTTTTCGTGTTATTCGTTGATGTGCAAGCTACAGCTGCCATTTTGATTTACGTACATAAGTACGATTGGGAAGGAACGTTGCTAAGTAACTCGGTAGAGTGCTGCCACTACTGATGAATTTCAAGAAGTTTAAATGAAGTGATTGACAATTTATGGTGAAGTGAATGTGTTAATGTTTTACTAGTATTATGGCCAGCTTATTTTTGTTAACATTTTAAACCCGGTAAACACGAAAAAGTTACTGTGAACATTTTTTGGCATGGTTTTGCTAAAGTTGGTAATGCACCTCTTAAGAAGACGGTCTAGAATAAAATTGTCATTATTCGTTGTGCCAACAAAATTTTGACAATTTTGACTGTGCCAAACGGTAGTAAAGTTCTATGGTGGGATATCTTTTTACTTTGCTGAGAAAATTTTTAATCGGTAACTTTTTACTGCAGAAAAATTTTGACAGCTATGCAGTAGCAGAAAGAAAGAAACCACATTCTTAAAATCGATTTTCACATTAACCCGGCTGTGTGCAACAGTTCTCAAGTCAAGTCTTCTTTCAAGTTGCCTAACAATTTACCGATACACTCTCACCTTTCGACTTGACCGTCGTCTTGATAACAATTGTTCCTTTCAAGTCGTGCGGCAACTTGATAGTCAAGTCGATCAGCTGATTACATAGTTAGGGAGTTCACAAGCCGTGTTATTTGTCGTATTTCTTTAATCGTGTTATTGCAATACAACAGTTGTAAACTTGTTGTTTTTGTTTCACATGTAAAATTGTCTTATTTCAATACAACTCTGAAAGGTATGTTTAGTGTTTTATTTGTGTGTGTTTTTCGATCAGCTGTTTCTGTTTATCGTCACTTTTTTATTATTTTTGCAAAAGCGGCCAGTGAAACAATTGAAGGAGGTACATATATTAAAAAAAAAGAATGGAAATACATCTAAATGACGAAGTAAATGAGAAGAGCAGCTATTAATTTATTTTTTTCGGTCCTCTTAGGCATTTTAATGTTTATACTTTTATTTCGTTTTGTTTTCTCTTCTTCTACTCAGCTGATTAATTTCTTGAATACGACATACAATAGTTAACGAAATAGCACAGTGCGTTCACACGTTCCACTGTTATTTCAATCACGGACTAAATATATACGACATATAACACGGCTTGTGAACTCCCTAAGTGTTTGCAAAAGTTTCGTGATTCATTGTACAAAAAATAATTCTGATAAAAATATAGAAGTATTGCGATTTATAGAACTATATAAAATGCATAAAGTTCTATCGAACATGAATCTTTCGTCGTATCGACTGAATGATGTCAAAGTAGAAGCTTATGAATTAATTTCTGCTGAAATGAAAATGTCGGTAGAAGATGTGTATGCTATTTATTTCTTGTAAAACTTTCAAAGAAGCAAGAAATTTAAGTTGTTTCCTTGGTGAAATCAAAATTGACTATAAATCTGCTCGCAATCTACGTCACAGCGTCAAATAATTTTGACAAGCAGTATGTGTGATCAACTTGATAATCATTTCTTGAGCATGTATGTAATTGCTGGATAAATTAAACACGGGAAAATGAAATAGAGTCCCGAGCTTTGAATTATGGTAGTTGCTACGAAAATAAAACCCCCAAGTGCAGTTTTTTTGCGCTTTTTCCGTAGGTAATACTGTGTTCAAATTTGATTGTGTACCTATGTATGTATATGAATTCTCTGTGTATATCTGTTGCAAACCTGGGTTGTGTTGTGGTATTTTTTCACAAACAACTTTAAAAAATCGTAGTAGAAAGTATAGCAAATTTCTTAAGGACTCCGTACTGCGTACGAAAATTTGGCTCAAGACACTTTTCTTGAGAGTTTCTTATATGGAGTTTTGGCAGTTCTTGTTATATTGTTACCACACTTTGCCTAGTAAATTATGTATGTTTCGCAACAGCTAATTCGTGGCTTCTTTTTGTTTACTATTTTTTGAGAAATCTCACTCGCCACAGGATGACGTAATCTTGCATTATATCATTCTTGAATTTTATGGGTTATGATTTTCTTCAGTGGAAAGGGATCGAACAACTGATAGCAGTTTATCAAGCTTGATACCACGATAATTTCTTAGTCGTCAAACAGACAACATGACCATTTTACAAAAACTAATTGCGTAAGGGAAAACTACCGAGTAGCTAAATTCGTGTTCTTCTCTGTTTTGATCCAAATGTAATAGGTTGAACAAAAGAACGTAGATTCTATGTAGAATAACCTAAGTTTTTTGCTTGAACACTTTGAAAACAACGAATCAAAGTCTACAGCTGACAAATTATTTTTACACATGTTCTTATTGTAGATTATTAAGTTACCGATAACAGGGCAATGCGACGAATTAAAATTGGAGCTGTAGCCAGATTAGATCTATTTCCATTTGGACCAGTGTCGAAGCGTATTCCTCTTCCTCTTAAAAGAAAGCAGATCGTTGCCATTTAATGAAAATCATTATCTATTGTGAATATGAGTAAATTCTAAATTGTAACGCTTCATTTTCATCTCTATGAGAAAGCGAACAATTTGCACACGGTTAGCGGGGCACAACCGTTGAGTGCTTGCCTAGCAATTCCGCGTATCAAGGTTCGTGTCCTGGTAAAATCTAGAAAGAAAGAAGTCCGATTAAGAGATTTGGTAATATTCGAAATTGCAGTTTTAACTACTACTAATTTAAAGGTTGTTGGCTTTTCATAATAGTCCCTAAAAAAAACAAGCTTTCAACTAAATAAAATTGGGCGAATTTCTAAACAAGGCCAAAAATAATATAGTAAATGAATTTTCATTTTTTTTAATTATACATTTTCTTGTCTTACTTAAATAATTTGTTAATATAATGATTTTGCTTACATTTTATATCAAAATAGTAAAAAGTCAGCTGTCAAACTTTATATGTATTTTATTTTTGCATTCATGGCTCTCTCAAAGCCACAAAAGCAAAAGCAAAACTCATTTAAATTCGAGTTTCTAGCCATGAGGCGAAATCGCTCAGCTGTCCATTCACCTTATATGAATTCGCCTTGATTGATGGCTAGCGCACGCACGATAACCGCTTTACTTCCACCATTATTTTGCTTGTTTAGAAGCTTCGCGACCATTGCGAATAAATATAAGTGAAAAATCTTAAAAGTTCCGAGTTGTGAATTGTGCCAGCTGCTGAAAAAAAACCTTTGTTAATCTTCTATCGTCTTTTAAACGACACGAGCTTGTTCAGTTTTGCAACACAATCATAAAATGTACATACATATATTAATTTTTATAAAGACAAGTGGCGCCTTCCGCGCAACTGATAGTGACGTAATAATAGAGAGAGGAGAGATCAAAGAAAAACGTCTAAAAAACGAAGAAGAAACCCAGAGGAAGCGGACAAACGGCAGCGCGATTCAAAGTTTTGTTTGTTTAAATTACTTTTATTTCGTCAACGAATGGAGACAAAGAGAGTACTAGCAGTCCACGGAAGGCACAAGTTTGCAATCTATTATTCTTGGTATTCACAGTGAATTTATACAAGATGATGTTAGTAGAGCAGATGATTGCTTCTTCTTGATTTCCCTGGTACATGGAAATGTCAGCAGAAGCGAAGAACGAAATATTTTGTTCACAAACCAACAACAATTAATAGCTTTCGTCTTTCTATTTTCCTTTATTATGAAATTTTGGTACCTTTTGAATTCGCCATTGCCATCACCTTATATGAATTCGCCTTGCTTGTATTCTATCATTCTTGTGATGGTGCAATCTTCTATTCAATCATTCTTGCATTCGTGATTGAACCGTACAACCGTAAACAATCTGAATAGGTTTACCAATTCTGACTTTTTGTCAGTTTTTATCACCATTATAACTTTGGTTTGTTCAAATGATATTGATTTTTATTTACGAACCGTTTTTTACTCCTTAAGTAACCGTTAAGACATTTTGAATTGCTATAACGTGATTTTTATTTTTCCGATCATATTTTGAGGACTTATTTTGTCTGGGCCTTCTTCTTCTTCTTAACTGGCGCTATAACCGCCTTGGCGATTTGGGGCGGTTCCAACATAGCGTGCCAGCCCCCCTCTGCCAACTGGCAATTGGCACCAGTTAGAGACCCCAAGTGTAGTCAAGTTCTTCCCCGTCTGATCTTACTAACCTAGAAAATCAAAAAAAGATGATTATATAAAAAAAATCATAAAATACCAATTAAAAAGGATCAAAAGAAATATAAATAAGTGACTGAATAAATTTTTTGTTAAATATACATATTTAATTGTATTTGTCCCCCGAAGAAATGTCCTTTTGTCTTTCGCAGTTGTACCCCAAATCACCAAATATGTTCTTATCTATACCACTTTCGGAATTTTCGGTCTGGCAATCCTATATGCGAATCTGAATATTTTACAGTTATCCCGCATTCAAGCCATAAATGATTTATCAAAAAGTTTACCACTAAAATTATGAAACGGTGTTCTCGATGTACCATTTGCTGAATACATAAATTTATGGAAATGTAATATACATAAATACATATGTACATACATACATATATGAGTACAGATTTATGTCTATACTTTTGACACGACACACCCTACGACATTCGGCAATACCATCCACTTCATTCCACATTCCATTGTCTATCCGTTTTGCCTTTACATCTTTCATTCTTCGTTCTATCATCGCGTCGTGAGGTTTGCTTGTTTTTTTTTATCCAATCTCGTGTTCGGATAGTACGTATTTACAAGTGAGTTTTATGGGGAAATAAATAACTTTGAAACCAAATTAATTTATGTGTATCTAAAGTGTGAATGTAGACGATTTTGCATAGTGTTCAACTTATTTGAAGAAGTGAATTGTGTAGCGTATGTGTGCGTGTGCGGGAGTGCAGGGTGCCTATGAGAACAGTGTTGCCACGCGGAGAGAAACAATATATAATATGTAATTAAACAAAAATAATAGAATACAAGACTGCGCTGATTGATCTGAAATTCGGAGAGTAACTTGGCTGTGACGTCATACAAGATTTACCAGTGGAGAGAAGTGAGAGGAAACACGTTGGTATGCGTTCTCGAAAGAATACACACTAAAATTGTTAAACACGTTGAAAAGAATATACATGATTACGAGTATAAATACATACACGGTTTTTGTAAACAAAATCTGTTGTGACGTGGAAATTCTGTCAAAATTTCCAAGAGAGTGTTAGGGTTACCCAAATCTGCGCCACCTTCTGTTTTGTTTTCACGATGTTAATTAAAATGTAGGGCATATTAAAAAGGATCTATTGCCGTAATTATTAAACATTATGCTTATCTGAAACTAATGGGTGAAGTCAAAAATTGCGAGTGAAATGGAAGTTCAGAACATTGTAAAATGAACAAGCTAGCGCAAAAAAATATGAATTTTTGTTAAGCTTAAGCTTAGTATAGAGCTTCTAAGGAAATGGTGAAATAAATGCTAATAGTGAAATGTTCAACTGTGTGTGTATTAGAAAGTAACTCGATCGAACAGTATGCCTTTCTGCTTTCGTTAGTGAAATTCGAATGTCTTCTTTTTATTTTCGCCCAAATTGCTTCACATAAAACCGGTGCGTTCACACGTGTCATTCCTAATTTATCTCTAAAGCTGTGTAGCAAGATTTGATTTTTTTTAAATTCACGCAAGAAATATAATAATGATCATAAAATAATAATAATAATCGTAAAATATCAATAATAATAATTTGTTATTTACACCACAGCTTGATACATACATATGTACATATGTATATGGTCGAACTTTTACAATTTGTGGTGTTCGTCTTGATGTTGTAACACGAATTGAGGGACCTACATTTTTACACCGACTCCGAACGGCAAATCATTTTTGTGAGAAGTTCTTTTCATGGCAGAAATACACTCGGCGGTTTCCTATCGCCTGCCGAGGGGCGATCGCTATTACAAAAACATTTATGGGTTTTATGTTATTTGCATCGGCCAGGATTTTAACCCAGGACCCATGGAATGAAGCGACTTCTTGCAGGACCCATGAATGCTACACACTCGGCTACGGCAGCCGAAAGAAAGCTTCTAGATATACATAGTAAAAATCAAGGAACAGTTGAGTGAAATGCTAACAGTTGAAAATGCATCGTCCAGTTTGGTTATGGGAGAATACGTTTATCGATTATTATCGATACAATTTACAGCCGATACTGATTTGTTCTTGACTTATGATAAAACGCCTCATTTCATCTTAATTTATGAACAGATTTTATAACGCGAAATCACTCATTTTCATCATAAATGGCTCATAAATTAAGAATGAGCAATGAATTAAGATAGTGTGTCCGAGCTTTTATAGATAGTTTTGGTTAAAAATTAGTTTCGTTTGCCCACATACACATTTGTCGGTAGTCGCACAATTGCATTGTAATCGCGAAAATAATTTCTTATGTACGTTTGTATATCAAAATAATTTCATAGTTGTGACTTGTGGTCGGGCGTGTGCAGTGTGTTCATACTAACTACAAATTCCGCTAAGATAAATCCAACAACGAAGAACTTAAACCTAGAGGACCATTTTATGGAGGGATTTTATGTGAATATGTATATTTTACGAAGAGAACCAGTTCTTTTAAGAAAATAACTAATTATCTAGCTCTGAGAGTACCTTAATCTCATATAGTAAGTATGTACATATGTATTTTGGAACGACTTTTGGTAATCGCTTGTCAAATTTCTTTTAAAGACGAACCGGCCTCGTCGTTGTGCCATATTCAGTCTCGTTATACGATCGGCAGTGCATTATCTTATACCATATTTTAGAATAAAACTACCTAAATTTCTTGTACTGTATATACCGTAAGTGTAATTATGTCAATTCAAACATTTGCGAAAAATGGGAATTTTATGAAGTGCTTTTATATTTACATAGTAATATTTATATAGTAAGTACTATATACGTATATGTATATACATATGTATATATGTACGTATGCATTTGCATATACCTACGCCTCGTATGCGAATTTCGTTTTTTACGAGCTGAGAATGGGAAGGAAATGTCAAATAATGGCGTGGTAGCATACGACGACTACCTACTATGTACTACTTATGTATATGATAGGCCTATTCATTTTCGTCAACTAAATACATTTGAATTACTTGCGCAATAAATGATATTTATTTTGCTACTCCCACTAATTAAATATTCTCTTTCGAAGCGCGTAGATAAAAGTAAATTAGCACAACGTTTTTTTTTTTGTTTGCGAGCTCCTCCAAATTTTATGGGCCAACTGGATGGATGAGCAAACGGACTGTACTTCGTTGTGAATAAATACAAGTGAGAAATCTTAGCCAAGAGATGTCAAAATTCGCCGCAGGCCTTCAAAACACCTACCACACCAACACTTATCTGATGTATTCGGGTAGTGCTAGAAGTTTCGTGTAGTTTGCTACTTTTTTGCCTTATTATTCGCTAAAGCAAACCTTAAGTCCATCTTGTTATTTTTTTGTTGCTTTAAATCAGAGCATTTGCGACTCCTGCACTCATTCCCGTTTTAAAACAGCAAGGTAGCATTTCTGGGTACCAGAAGGTACTTAAAAAAGAGTACACATATTAATGTATACTATATGTGTGTGCGTACAGATCCATAGTGTATATAAAATGCCTGTATACACATCTATAGCTATGCTTGTATTTTTGTGCTGCTCTGTGTAAACATTTTTATGCCGCCATCCGTCAATCGACTTTACCTCACAGCTGCCAACTAACAACTAACTGACCGGTTTTCAGTCAAAGCAATACCTAGTAGATATTCGTCGTTCTTTCGTATATTTAAGTACATACACTAAGCGTCATAAGTTTACGCTCATAAAGTATGATCTGAAAAACAATTTAAAAGTTTCTAAATATTTCAATTGACTGAAAATTTATTTAGCGCTTCAAGCGTCTTTGAGAAATGGAAAAGGATTTTGTAAAATATTTACAGTATTTAAAATAAACTAATTCTCATGAGCAACATGCTATACAAAAAAACAAAAATATAATAAAAAATAAGTTGTTACCAAAAATTCCAGTCAGTAACTTGTAGGATATCCACGACGCTTATGTAGGTACTTCTCTCAGCCTATCTGGCATCGAATTAAGTAGACATTTCCTTTTGAACCCTTTCTGGTCGATGTTGGGTACTATCTCAGTTACTATTCAGATGCTGGCTTTGAAGTGATGATGCCCGTTTGCTGGAAATTCTTTTTATAACTGTTCACAACGATATCCATGCTCTTCCGACAGTTCTGCCAATTATTTTATTAATTATTAATATTCACAAAATACTTACAAAAGAGGTACTAGAATACGATGAGCGTCCACTTTTGTCGCAAATTTCTTGATGCTTTGGCGAGAGAAACACCGTTATTTTCGACGGCGTCTTAGAATCTCTGTGCCAGGATGGCTAATGTCACAACAAATGGTTTAAACAAAGAGCGTCGATCACAAGAAGTTGCATCACTCCCATCGTTCCTCTAATAGAAAATCTCTTCCAATTTCACCATAACATAACTAATTGGATTTTTTCTGATTGATATTAGAATATGATTAGATCCAATTGGTTTCTGGTGTGGTGAAATTCGACGAGAAATCTTGCCACAGGATACGAAACGCGATGCAACTACTTTGTAATCTATGTTCTTTGGTTTAAACGAATACTTGCGAAATTTCTCAAAATATTTCAACAATTGAATATAAGAATGTGAAAAGAGCGTAGACTTATGAAGCTTAGTGTACATATATGTATATGTGTGTATAGCTATAGATATGTATGTATGTATGTGCATACATATGTATGCTTGTATGTGGTTCGTTCCACACACTTCGCATTTGCTTCCACTGTGTTCGTTTCAATATTTCTTCATTTTCATATTGGGTTCGGTTTAGTAGCGTTCGCGTATCAGGAAGGTAGTTGCAGCAAACAGTTTCTTATTACATTATTAGATTTCCAGTTGAGTTTTTGCTAGCAGATAAACTGATCACATAAAAATAGAAACATCAATTTTTTTCATAATTACTAAGTAAATACACATAATAAGCTTTTAACTTTTCCAAAAGGAGGCTGTAAAAGTGTTTATGTATATTAAAATCAATAGGCGCTAGTGTGAAACTGTATAAACATAGCGTAAAGGAAAATTTACATATTTTCGCTATGCGAATGAGAACAGAAGTAGAAAGAAAATAAATGAAACCAAAAATTATGAAATATTACAATATGTTGGGGAAATTGAAGTTAATTTCCCACTTAAAAACCTGCTCCAGTTGAAACTTAGTCGATTTTGTGGCTGATTTTGCATTACGTAACATATATATAATTATATGTATGTATACCTAGTCAATTATTCTTCGTATTCATAGATACATACACAAAGTATTCATAAACGCATTCAAAGGCACATGTTTCTGTATACAAGAACAGCGCTCGTACGTCGTTCGTGTTCTTTTCGTCATTGTACGAGTACAAAACCGACAATGCGACTAACATCACGAACGCCGAGCACACGTACATACATAGCCAACTTTGTGTGTTTTTTTGTGCACAGAGTATGAAGCGAATTAACAAAATGCTGTTATGCGGCATACTAACATTTTGCTTTGAGTATTTGGGTATTGTATTGTGTAAATGTCATTCCCAAAGGGTGGAAAGCCTAACAATACCATTACTTTTTCGGATTACAGCTTATTATAAATTTAAAAATTGAAAAAATGTTCTGTTTAAGTTGTGCTAAAACTTGTTTCGTGTGAAAAAGGTGTACTTATACAATAAAGATAGAAGAATATTTTAGCAAAGCAATCAACTTTAACTAAACACTGAACTGCACGGAGACTGTGATGAGTACACATGCACTTTGAGGCATGAACTCTGCATATGGATGCAACAAATGCAAAATTGGTGTAAATCGATGAGATATTTTACAACCAGAAGCATTTAACATTGTAAAAAAAACGCATAGCAGTGAATGGCCAAAAGGAGTAGGCAAACATTTATCCAAACATGCACATATGTACCTGCACTTACATACATATGTACGCCCATCAAGAAGTTGATTTATTTTATTTGTGTACCAAGAACAAAGAAACATGGATATACCTAGTGATATTTAAGATAGCGAAAGCAAAACGTAGAAACTGTTATTTTGGCAAAGGACGGAATGTATTTGATGTAAATTGGATGGAAAAAACATACCAAGTCTAGAACGCGACTAAAATGAATTTTCAATGGATAATCGTGAATAACAAAAGCGTATATAATGGAGACTGAAACAAGTAAAAATATGCTGAGTTGCATAATTAAGCGAAAAGACAATTACGTAAAATATATGTAAATGTGCAGTGTGCGATATACCTATGCGAACTTTCTTGCTATGGAAAAATTACATATCTACATATGTACATAAGTATGCATGTATTTTAACTTTTGAGTTATACTTAATTCCATCCCATTCAATTCAGGCTTTACGGCATACACCAGTTATGCGTGAAAAGTTAAATTAGTGCAATTGTATTGAAAATATCCTCATAAGTAAAGTCTAAAAAGCCCAGAATGTTTGAAAGTAGCCAAATTTTCAACTTGTCCCCGTGCGTTCCAGGCTCTAATAATAAACAGCGTGAATACAACGAAGTAATCGATCGATAAATCATAAATTTTGCATGCAATTGAGACACTGAAATGAACGGCAAGACTTAATAATATGCTAATGTGCCTGAGAAGTAGGTCTGCAATACAATAAACTAATTAAACATATTTTAAGATCGAAATAACATTTATAATCGATAAATAACTTGACTGAAAATTATTCTTTACACTTTCGTCATGGTGCAATGATAATAAGGTGATGTCAGTAACTTAACCTTTTTCGGCAGTTCTATTGCGGTCATGTATTTAAAGGTACTAAAAAGGGATACATTTAATTACCTCTTTGGTACTTATTTTTAGCACTAGCCTAAGACTAATAATAATGAGTATTTGAGCGATATATTAATAAAAAGTTTGTAAACTTTAACTAATCTTATTAAAAACTAAAATACGAACTATTCGACAGTGTTTTGGTTGAATCAAAGGAAAATGAGTAGATTTGGCAACACTCGCCGATCTTGTACAAATTACCATAAACTCGTCGCTGCTAATATCACTTTATTATCATCGCACCATGCATTTTCGTGGAGGTGTGCTCTATGAAATTGTAGATAACATCTGGCAGGGCTCAAAACAGTTTATTGCAAGAGCGCTAACGAACGGAAAACAAAGCAATTAATTTTTCTACGCAACAAAAGATATTTTTTACAAAAACCGTGTATGTATGCATTCTCCAACATGTATAACAATAGCCCCGTTTTTTTGTAACCAAGTTGCAAAAGAACATTAGGTAGGATAACAAAATGCATGTAGAGCAACAACACTAACTTGGAAAAATATGCGAGTTGAGCCAACTCGGTAAAATGATATCCGACCTAAGATGTAGTGATGGGAAGTGAAAAAACTGCTCTATTGTGAATGAGCCGGTAGAAAATACGTGGGAAATTTCAGTTTAAGACCTAATTCGTTTTTGTTTGCATAGTATTTGTAAATACATATGTATATAACTACATTAACCTAAAAATTGCCATCACAATTAGTTTTCGTTCCTAAATTGCACTAAACGAATCGCTACGTTCATGAAAGAGGCTAACAGGCCCACTGACAAATTGCCGTACGAATTCGGTACACTCTAAACTACCATTTTCATCGAGTAGAGTAAATTTTGTTCGAAATTTATCAACAATTCGACGAATAAACTGCTCTGATGCTCGATTATGTGGACCATAACATTCACGAAGTGCTCTATAAGTTTGGCGAACATAACACTGATTTTTAAAGTAAATTTCCACAATTTGTAAACGTTGTTGCGGCGTCATTCTTTCCATGATGATTTGTCAATGTTTACTCAACAGAAATGTCAAAACGAAATGTCATTTACCAGCTGTCAAGTGACAGCTATCCCTATCGAAAGTACTATCAGTCTAAAAAACACCCGTTAGTTAACTTAATACGGAAGGTGGCGCCGTCAGTGGTATCGCTACAAGTAGACCAATCCTTTTAACAAATAAGCGGCAAGGTAACTTTTTTTAGTATGTTGCAGATTTATTTATTAAATCTCAGTCTATAAATCATATTTTTACACTTTAGCAAAACCAAAAAAACCGTTTCTCACTAAAAAATTGGAAGTTATTCATTCCATTTTCTCAAATATTCTTTGTTTATTCGACTTGGGATATGTCACTATGCCGCAGTAAGGCGCAATCTTGCATTCTATCAATCTTGGTGTAGTACGGAGTAGTTTTTTTGTATTGACAAGCTGATTTATTGTCAGATTCACTGAATATATTTCATATTTATAAATATTTTGTCGAATAAATATCGCGCCAAAGAAACCAAATTCACGCGAGGTTAAGAGTCTATCTAACCGACGAGCTGTCTCCTTAAGTTAGTTTTTGTGATGAGAACATAAAATATTTTCTTGACAAAAAGTAATGGATTTTAATTATAGGCATTGATAGCTCAGATTTCGCGTGTTAGCTGTTCTTCGGCCCCTTGATTCGGTTTTATTGCCAGCTCAAACTACGAGTTTAGGGGACGCTCTCTATTATCTTTGTCCAAACGACTATTTAGTAAAATTAATCCGTTACTTATTTTTGTAAATACCTCTGTAAGATAAACAAACATATATGTAATGAAAATAGAACTAATTCTAAGGTGTATGAATGCGATTTTTACCTACTGTACATACATACATATGTACATACAAACTCACACACGCACACATGTATCGGCGCAAAACCAGAAAATTATGGATACACGAGAACGTATGGCCGGAAGTTAGTAGTTGGCAATTTCAGTGCTGGTATTTGAACTTCCCCATATATGTACATAATGTACATACATATGTACATATGTATGTACATTAAGTGATTATAATATACAGTTTATCTGTAATAAATGTTAACGGTTGTTTTCAAATTCTAACATTGCCAATTGTAACATTATTTTCGAAAATTTATACTATGTACTAGTTCATAAGGAATCTCGTTAATTCCAAATGTGAAATAACTCGCGATTGTTACCGCGTGGAATTATTCTCCAACTACATCTCCTTCCCCAGCAAGACACTGTCTACCTTGGTGTTACTGAATACTGAAGCTGGCGTCGATTGCATATTGCCATTTTGGTGTTTTTGAGGCTAGATTTAGCTCTTTATTTTTCCATTTATGCAGTTAAAAAAATTTGGCTCTTTTTTAAGTTTAAAAATTCAGGTAGGAGGGGGCGTTTTCTCACGAAACCATCTCCTGCAAATTTCCTTTAGGTTACCAGATCACTGCAGCGTCTTCCAGGCTGAGGTCTCAGCTATCATGGAAGCGGTGAAGAAGATAGGAGCCGGGATTATAGGAAGAGGCATCTTCATTTTTAGTGACAGCCAGGCTGCAATCAGAGCTCTGAGCTCTTTCACGTTTAACTCGAATATCGCGCTGGACTGCCGCCGATCTCTACAGGAGATGGCTAAGCAGAACAGACTGTACCTCATTTGGATCCCTGGTCACCGGGACATAGAGGGAAACTGCATGGCAGATGAACTTGCAAGACAAGGTACGACCAAGCAGATTCTTCAGGATAAAGAACGCATTGGTATGCCGTTTGCCACTTGCAAACTGCTACTCAGAGATTTTACATATAAACAAGCTGACAATAGATGGAGGAAAAATACGGCCTGTCGAACCTCAAGGCAAACGTGGCCCAAATGGGATCGGAAACGGTCGCGCAGCGTTCTCTCTCTAAGAAAGGAAAACATTTCGAATGTGATCGGGGCTCTAACAGGGCACTGTATGATAGGTATACATGTTGAAAGGCTGGGAGTGCCCTTCCGAAGATGCTGTAGGAGCTGCAAGAATGACGAGGAGGAGGAAACGATCTTGCATTTACTGTGTAAGTGTTCTGCACTGTGTAAAAGCAGAATGCGATATCTGGGATCACCGTTTCTGGATGACCTTAGTAAGGTTTCAAGCACCGAGGTAAATTGTCTGTTGAAGTTCATCAATGAGGCAAACTGGTTTAGTAAGGGGTAATTTCTTTTTGGATTGTACAAAAACTTTTCTTTGTGGTAACACAATGGGCCTAATACTGGCCTAAGTTAGCCGCTGCAGGCGGCTGCCACTCCAACCTAACCTAAGTTTAAAATTCTGTACCATTTTTTAGCTTCAGAAATTTTCAGTTGAATTCGGCAATTTATTCATATCACAAGTAATGTCATATTAAAAGTGTTGGTTTCGGTGAAATACAATTCGATAAATATTTGTGATACTGTCTTCATAATATACGGTTTTTGATGGCGATATGTAAATTTTTATCAAAGAAAAAATAAAAAACACATTTCGCGCCCGGAATCGATAAATGATCTGTTAAATCTTTTATTTTTGATTCTGCATATGGATGTAAACAAAAAGCAGCAGATATGCAATTTTACACCGTGTCCGGAAAAAAAGTTCGTTCCACTTTTGGATTTCTTCTATCAATTTTCTGTATACGGGGCTGACTTTTGGGGTGGTTTGGGATCCTGCATAAACGGCTGATTGCCATTTTTCCTGCTGCGGGTCACACTGCAACCTTGCTTCTTTACTTGACACAACGGTGCTTTCGTTAAATTTATAGAAACGAAAATATGTACGGGTAAAAGTGATAAATACTAAAATTTTTCGCTAAACAATTTAAAATTTTTATTCGAATTTCAGTGAGTTAAATTTTTATATGGGCCTGTAATTTTTTGCCATATTCGAAAACCATATAGAGTTGTTGTTGCTGTTGTTGTAATACAAAACATCCCCCACAAACTTTTGGGGAATACTGCTGAAGTGTCAGTCCTTGGCCCGATATAGTAAATCCGAATGACTCCGTTACGTAAAAAGACCCGACTAAATGCAATAAACTAAACTATGTGGTGATGTGATTTGGGCGAAGTACTCGAAGTTCTTTTAGTGCTGCAGTCAAGGCGAATTCATACAAGGTGATTGCATCCCATGAGCTGAATGCTTGTTCTTCTTTCCAAACTCGCTGGGTTGTTTTATTTACACAAACAAAATACATGAGCAAACTGAGCGAATTCGGTTTTTGACATTTCACTCGCAAAGTTACACTAACAAAATACATAAGCAATACTGGGCGAATTCAGGTTTCGACATTTCACACGCAAAATTTCACAAACAAAATACACAGCGGATTCGCTTTATTTATCTTGCTAGCACCTTCTATAGATCCATCTTGGCCGCAGTTATTATTTTACACTCGCGACAAAAGCACTTGAGTAACTTCGTACTTGCATCGTTTGAACGATTCACATCGTTTAAGTAACTGAGCCACATCTTTTTTTGTTCACAAATTTTATGTAAAAATATTGATTTTTCTGAGTTTTGTGCAAAGAACAAATAAAAATAGCAACCGTTTCTCCAGGGCGAGTTTATACCAGGTGGTGTTGAGCGTACAACAACAAAAATGTACACACACAAATTATACCCACAATGGCAGTAAGAATCGGCGAGAATTACGAAAACCACATAGTTTTGACATTTTAGCCCAGAAAGCGAATTCACTCAGTTGCTTTCTCAAAACCACCTTATATGAACTCGCCTTGCGTTTCTCTATAGTTTAGTTTCGCTCATGCAAGGTGCCGAAACACAACCGATACCAATCACTCAGAATCATTATGTAAAGCGCCAAATACACGACACGAACATTTCCGCGAACATTCCCGTTATGTCATGTTTCTGCGAACTTTTCTGTCGTGTATGGTGGTGTTTGCCAGTTCGCGCAAATGTTCGCCAAAAATCAAAATATTTTAATTTTTGGCGAACATTTGCGCGAACTGTTCGTGCGTGTATGGCGAAATAGCTCATAATCGTAGTAATTTCTGAACGGAACAGACGTGCGCGGAAAAGTAAAATGGACAATAAAAAATTTCTGAGTGAATTTATTGAAATGTATAAATCTTTGCCATCATTGTGGCAAGTAAAAAGTAAAGATTATTGTAATAGAATTAAAAAGAATAATGATTATGCGACTTTAATCGAAAAACTAGAAAGCGCAAAGTTAAAGCAAGGCGGTGATGAGGGGGAATCGCTTCTCTCATTATTGTATCCCGTTTCGTTATGAGTGGCAAAATTTTTTGTAAAAGTTGGTCAAATGTTGCCTTGCTCATACGAACGTAATTTTTAAAATCATTTTGTGACGTGAATTCCAGTTCTTTAATAAGCTCACTTTGTCCAAGAACTGCTCGTTTTTTAAACCATTCTTTGCACCAAATTCTTTTTTTGCGATCTTCTCTCTTTTTTTTACGCTTAATTGCCACAGCGAGCGATATTGCTGCAGCACAATTGTTGTCCGTATTCATCGCTGTCTGAAAGAGAACTAATGTTCGGCCAAAGGTTCGTATGGTGTATGGCCAAAGCTGCGAACAAGATTGCGGAATGTTCGCGGAAATGTTCGTGTCGTGTATTTGGCGCTGAAGCAGCAACTTTTCTCGATAGCGCTCGTGATAGCTACCGCAAACGAAACAAATAAATACAGAAAAATAAGGAAACAAAAGGAACATAAAGTTAGTGCTGATAGCGCAAAATTAAACCATTCGTTTAGTAATCAAAATATAAACAAAAAATTGAAATTACATTTCAAGGCGAATCCATACAAGGTGGTGTTATAAATACAACTACGAAACTCCTATGTATTTTGTTTTTGTTTCTGCGTAAGAGTTGTCAAAATTTAAATACATTTTGTTTTTGCTTTTACGGCTTTTGAAAGCTCATACGCAAAAGCAAAATCAAAATACATGTAGGTGAATAAAAAAAATCAAATCAGCTGCTCTTATGACATCACCTTCTATAAATTCGCCTTGTTACATATTTTCTCTTTATTTACCTGTTTTACTCTAAGGAGACTCGGCAACCAAATGTCAGATGCTTTCGAGATTATCATGATTGGTTTGTCATATCAGTTATCACCTTCTTTTCCTTCTCATTATTATTTGTTCAAGTGCCAACTGTGATGTCTTTTAGCAATCTGGTATTTTCTCATTTTTGAAATCTGTGTATCATTTATACGCAAATATTTTATCTTCTACTATATAAACTTTCAAAAATCAGCTGTCAAGTTAGTGCTCTAATTTGAAGCATTGAAAATGCATCCTTCTGGTAACACTGTCAACATAAAATCCACTCAAACCACCAAAACAGATGGTTAGGTACAAATGAGTTTTGTATGTATGTATGTATGTTTGTACACTAACTGCCACTTACTGCGCCTTTCATTCTTCCTCGTATTATTGAATGTTTGCTTCAGTTTTACTTCGGTCGTGGTTTGAACAAAATGTGAATTGAATTTATCCTGTTCATTGCCCTTGTAATACATTAATAATTTATAAATTATTCGAATAATATTCATTTAAAGTTTAAAAGCTAATAATGTGCTAAAAGAATTTTCTGAATAAACGTTTCATGTGATTGCTACTCCGAAGGTGAAGGATTTGCATAGAATAAAAGTGCAGAAATACAAATTCATACAAACCTACATACATATGTATATGTATGTACATACTATGTATCAATGTACTTACCCTTGGCGACCGGCAGTGGTGAGACCATCGGTTTACATAGGTGAGCGGACATACGAAGTATTTACAAACATTCAGACACACAAAGCTATTCAGGCAGCAAGCTAAAGAAACTGCGCGTTCGCCGATATTAAATACTCAAAACAATACATACAGACAAACAACGTAGGCAAGATAAGAAATACATCAAAAAGCGTTTACTCAATCCGTCCTATGGATGTGTCTTAAAATTTTTTGCTGAAGCATGGATCATCTTCAGCGGTTACTTATAAATTCGAATCTAAACATAAATGTATTTACAGATGTATGTACTTTTATATGTACATATGTACACATATATAAATACATACATATGTAGATGTCTTACGAGTAGGTATTTGATCTCGTATCTTTTTGCCAAATACGGTCACAATAACGTAGGTGGTTGTGGAGTGCAACTAAAATTCGCGGGCTCCAGACTCCAAAGAACGTAGACGTTATTTGTAAACTCAGGGCCCAGCAGATGTAACGTCAAATAATGGAACAAGTGTTATAATCGTCACTCGCAATCCAATGTCATACACCCCGAGTACAATTGTGCTTTAAAAAAGCGTATCTTAAACACAATCTGCAGCGCATAACATAAGATAACATGGATTCTATGTGAAATTGCCGACATCCACACGTACATATGTACATACATATGTATGTATGTACATATATTCAAATGTAGTTGCATACCATCCCAGTAGCAAATAGTAGAGGCTTTCAAATGAAGAATTAGCTGCATCGATGGTTTGTGTTTGAAAATTCATTCACAACATTTCACATAAAGCCAGGACGGGCTATCTTAATTTGCGAATCATTCTTAATTTATAAGCAAATTACGATGAAATTAAGTAAATCGTTTTGTAACGTCTGTCAATAAATTAAGATGAAATTATTCATTTTATCGTAAACCTAGAACAAATCAGTGTCGGATCTAAATTTTATAGATTACAATCGAAAACTGTATTCCCCCATAACCAAACCGAACGACGGATTTTGGCGCTACAACAAAAACAACGCATTTTGAAAAATTTATAAACATTTTACTCAACTGTTTTCTTTGATTTTTACTGCCTCTAGAAACTTTCTTTCGTGATCGTGATGATTAAAAAAAATTTTAACTATAGTACAAATGCACAGAATCTCTCATAGTTGTTCCTTTGATCAAAGAACTAAGCACCCCTATGGCCTCAGAGTTGTCAATATAAATTAGAAATAACATGAAGCGAAATGCGTGCACGTATGGCCCCCTTTTGATTTACACCTAAAGAAGCTGCGCGATGTTTACTCCGCGACAGTCAGTGAAAAAGGCCACAATTATACGTCAGACATGTACCGCTGCGCTAATCAAAGCAAAATAGATATTTCGCTATCGTTTTTGTACGTTTCGCGAACACATACGGGACTATAAAAAAAAAGATACAGAAACCCACTGCAATACCAGAGTCCAACCATATATGCAGTAATAGATGTTTACTAGCAAACATTAAGAAAACATTCGACGAAAAAATAATAGACGAACACCAACTCTGACGTAATACTTGAGCCCTTAAAACTTGTTTTCAAAACAACAAAACAAGAATTTAGGTAGAACAACATGTATCAACATACCGAACCAACGCAGAATATCTCACAATACCAAAATTACTGATTTCCAACTGCCTAAACACACCGCAGATACGACCGCGAAGTAACCCAAAATTTTTATTGTACATACGCTCACATACAGTCATTCAGGTACACCTACAGTGGCTCCAAGCCAAAGTAGGACACCGTAGAAAAAAAATTTCCTTTCTAAAACTATTTGAACCAAAGCAATTAAAAAAAAGATAAAATATTTTTTTCAATTACTCGCTTATTGCACTTACAAAATATAAAAGCAAAACAAATAAATTAATTCAGTATTATAAAATATTCTAGTAATCCATCAAATAAAAGTAAACTCAATGCACAAACCAAACTCGCACAGTGGCAACTATCCTCTAAATAAATGCAAGTCTGTCGAAGAATTGCAACCAACTTCAAGTATAGTGTTTAACAGACTAACGGGAATTCCCCGCGTGGTTCTTTAATATATACATAGTTGGAATTACGGTTTGTGATTTACATAAATATGTCTAGGCAAAGCGCCAAACAAGTATTGAATTGAGAACGATGGAAAATCTGTGCGTGAAATTGCTGATATTGTCGACAGAAGTCATTCTACAGTTCACGATATAATTAAGCGCTTCAAAACCAACAAACAAGTGGAAAACAATCCTAAAGCTGCGAACAACAAGATATTTTCCGACTCAGATAAGCGATATCTGTTGCGAAAAATTAAAGATAATCATTTCCTTAGTGCACCAAAGTTAGCTGTTATAGCTGAAAATGAGTTGGCAAAGAAATCTACTGCATCTACCATCAGAAATCTACTTCATGGGGCTGATCTAAATGGTAGAAAGGCCCGACAAAAGCCGTTGATCATTAAACCCAATCAGACCATCCGATTAAAATTTGCAAGAAAATAAGGATCTTTTGTTGTGGACAAATTTTTTGCTTACTGAAAGTTAATTTAATGTTTTTGGGTCCGATGGAAAACCAAACTTTTGGAGGAAACCAAATGAGGAGCTGCAACTGCGCAATATGAGACCAACTGTCAAACATGGTGGCGGATCGGTAATGGTTTGGAGTTCATTTTCGGCTTCTGGACCAAGATCTTTGCATTTTATTGAAAGAATAATGAATCAGAATGACTATTTTAACATTTTAAGAAAAAACTTATCAAAAAGTCTTGAAAAATTGGATCTCGGAATTGATTGGTATTTTTATCAAGTCAATGAATCCAAAGAATAAGGCCTACAAAGTGCGTTTTTGGTTGCTTTATAAATGCCACCATGTTCTGGAAATGCCACCCCAAGCCACTGTACATATTGAGCTGCTATAACACAAACCCTTGCTATAAATATCATCATATAAATACGAAACAGTAGACGCTATCTGAACAGAACGAAAAAAATGTCACTGAAGGTGGCACCGCCGAAACCGGCTTGTCTCCAAAGCAAACTTGCCAAGGGATGACGAAAAATCGTTCCAATATACATAAACTTTTCCCTCTGTTGGAAAAACAGAGGAAGAAAAAGAGACAATTCAGATTTTGACATATCACTCGAAAAATATCAATATTGCTATCACCTTCTATGGACCACCTTGCAAAGCATGGTGAAAAGAATACAAACTCCGTTGATGTGATCCGTTTGCTACCTGCGCCTCGTTTTAGACAAAGAAATGACTGCCGTGATATGTTGGATTTGGACAAACTGGTTTATGCGAGTATAGCTCAAATTATGAACACTTTGGCTTTTTTTCAACTTTTAATACAGATGTAATGAAATAGTATTCTGTTGAAAAACTGTCGTTTCAGGATTTTTTTTTTAATAAGTATTATTTTGTTTTCAACGCAAACAATTTCAAGGCAAAAGGTGAACATTGGTAGAAAAAAAACGAATCTTCGCGGTTGTTGTTTTTAAAAGGCGTGTCGATTTTTGGATTTAGTCGCGATCGTGTAAATAAAACTCTCAAACTCGGTTTATTTCCCTTTAAGTGGATCTGTGTAAGGCGTCAACGTGTGAATAAATTTACAACTCACAGCTAAAGTAAAGTTTTTTTTTAATAATAGTTGGCCATCGTGAGTTAATGGCAAACAAATGGTAATAACAAACTGAAGGCGAAGTTCGACCAAATTTTACATTTTATTTTCTTTTCTTCTGCGATACTTTCGCACAGACGCACACCCAAGGGAGGGTAGTTCATCAGGAATTTTTTTTTACAAGCTTCAATTAGTGAAGGGTAATTAACAGCCTAAACTAATGTAAGCTCAAGCGATTTTTTACGCACGGCATGCAGTTAATTTTATATAAATTATTTGAAAAACACAAACTGCACTTTTGTGTGTTAATTGCAATTATATTAGTGATATTATTAAATGTTAATTAAAACCAATCGTCAAATCAAAATGTAATGCAAAGCAAAAAAAGAGAGATCCTTGAATTGAAAAATGTGCCTGTGAGCGTTATGCCACTACCTTGTATAAATTCGTCTTGGTCCCATACATGTTTTCTGGGCATGAGAAAATTTTGACATTAAACTTCCCACTTACGTGAATATTAGGTTGGGCTGCATGATTCAATAATAAAAAGTGCGATAACTTATCGGGTTTCTCAGTACTTCTTGACGAAATCGGCCCCCTTAGCAAGTCTTTATGGTTAAAATTGCACATTGGATGATGTTCATTGGAGCTTTTGCTTTGGTAACATGAAAACAAGGGAGTGTCAAAACTTGAATGCCATTATTTACCGAACCTTTAATAATTGAATAATGGCAGAATGTCAGAGAAAGTAAAAGAGACAACCATAACCGAACGTCTCAAATGTCGAAAAAGAGTAAATTTTCCAATTCGAGCGTATATAGAAAGATAAAATGCTAGGAAATCAAACAATTTTGACATTTTCACCGCACAAGGCGAAGATAGAACAAATACTCAGCTCATTTTTTTCGACAATAATGAGGTAGCCATCGAATACTTTGACACTAATTCCTTTAAAGAGCTTTGGCAAAGCGAAGCGATCACTTCCACGAGATTAAGAGACCAAACGTACCAAGCATTTCGTTGTTGTACTAGAACCTGCATAAATTGCTTTGATTTTAAATTTCAATAAATTCGTAAATTTCAAAGAAAATATCAGAAAAGCCTGGGTTACTGGATTCTTTTGATGCAAGACAATATCTGGATTATGAAATTAAAAATGTGACTCTGAGTTGGTTGGCACTTTATTTATAAATTTAAATATTTAAATTTTTATTTTAAATTAAGAGATAAGTGATCTGAAAAAGAGTTGATTTTTATTGAAACTCACAGAAATTTAGTAGGCAGTGAACTAAACTTTCCGATTAAATATCAATTTGTAACGAATATGAAAAATACCTTTAGTAAATAATAAGTGAATCATGGACGGAACTCAGATGCTAAATGCGTTCGCTATAACATAATTAACCAAATGAAGTTGTGGGGCAACGCGACTGGACAAATTCTATGGCAGTTATAATTACATATTCATACATACGTGCATTGAAACCAATTATAAGAAAACTGGCGATATGTAGCAATTTTCCGCACGGAAAGGGGACGCCTTCACAAGTATCACATCTTTGGTTTTGCTGATTTTGACAATTCTCAATTGCAACAAGACAAAGCTTTTTTTTTACAAATGTGGACAAAGAGCCAATTTTTATTAGTATTTTGCAGATTTACTTATTAAATGTCTGCCTTTAAATCATCTTTATACACTTTTGCAAAATTGAAACACATTTCTCACTGAAAAATTGGAAGCTATTCATTCTTCTTTCTCCTATATTCTTCGTTTGTACTAAAGGTGAGATCTGTCACTTCGCCATCTTGTATTCTATTTATATTCTTGAATTTTCTGCCAGTGACGTAGTGCTTTTAGGCGCCATGTTTGTTTGATGCCAAATGAAGCGAAATATAATAAAGAGTACAACTTTGTTTGCAGTTTGAACTCGCTATGCCGTTTTTCAGTCAACTTTAAACGTAATTTAAACCTAGTTTAACTAAACAGCTCACCGACCATAATCATATTTTTCGCACAGCCACGATCGGCAATTCAGACGTACACGAAAGTGACGTTTGGCAGCACCACTCATTTTCTGCTTAATTTCCCTAAAACATACAATTCAACAGCGGCAACGCTTCTTTACAACCTATACAAGCATCAAATATTTCTGTGAAAGTTGCCCTACAAAAAAAAAAAACAATTTAAGCCGGCCTTGAATTCCCACTCAAAAATAGCTCTATAGTTTAAACCAAGTTTAAATTTACACCGAGTTAAAGGAAATGGAGTTTAAAACTTGCACTGAAATCCTGGCCCTTAATAATTGAAGTGTGAATTTTTTTTATATTTCCCAATAGTGCCACCAGATAAAAACAAACGCATATGGGCATTCGTTGAATAATGTGGTTCTCATTTTACTAATTAATGCATGGTTTTAGTTAGTTTAAAATTTTATACGGCAAATTATTTTACGAAATACCAATATGTTGACATTTTGTAATTTTGCATTGGAGTCAAATCGAAATACATATGTCAAAATTGTAGCTCTTTTCATTCAACTGACAACATTTGACGTGTAGCACACAAAACTTACAGCATTTAAATAGTTACATGTGATCTCTTGGTATTGTTATTTTTCAGAAGTATTATTAGTACCAGAGTTTTCGCGCGTCATGGCGTTCATCGGACTCCTGATTCGGTTTTGTTGTCTACTCAAACCACTAGTTCAGGGATTGCTCTCGGCAGGCAAATAACATCGTTTCGTATCATATTGCGAGTATCTTTCTAGTGGAAATTATGAAGTTATGTTTAGCCTTGCCGCAGTTAGAACCAGTCCCGAGATTTGCGTCTTAGAGAGGGTTGCACGCTCCTTCCATCGACAGCATCCGTTCGACTCGTGAGCTCGCTCTATGTTCTGGGGCAGACCACAGGCAGCTAAGGAAATCTTCACACTTTGATTGCCCGGTGAGACCTCCTCCAGGTGCACTGATTTGAAAGCCTAAATTTCAGGCTCACATCTCCACCACCGTCCCCTGTAACTTTGAGTCATCCGTGAGTAGGTCCACCTCTACTTGGCTGTAGAGACAATTTGTTTACGCTAATGAAAAGAAAGTAATGCAACATATTACTGAATAAAACTTACATATATTTTTAAGCATAATGCAAATAATAGTTTATGAAATAAAATTCAAAATATTGAAATTCAAACCACACGCATTAACGGTATACTCCTTCGCTTTTTGTTTTATTTACAGTGAAATGAATTTATTACTATAGATATTATTTTATAACGAAGTCAACAAAGATGGCTGATTTTGATACCAAATTTATGGAAATGCAGAAATATCTGCCATTTCTACAAAATGTGATCGAAAAACTGCGCAGCAGCTCTGATCAAGATGATAGCAACCCGCGCAAGGCACAGTTGAAAAAAATGGAGGTGTTACACGATTTGCTGAAGAGTAACAAGAAAAAGTACGTTGAACAAAAGAATAAAAATTAATAAAAACAATGATAAGGATGTAATATAAGAAGACAAATATTTTGTCGTAATTTAAGAGTTGAGTAACAATTTAAAGGAGAAATCGTGTTTTTCTCTCAAAAATTTCAGGTTAAGAATGGAAACATTGCTGAAATGTGAAGGATTGCTATTAAAACTTGCCAGCAAAATGGAAAGGGTAGGTTGAAGAATATAAATTTTAACTTTTATTTTCAATGCTTAAATTCATATGTACCTACATATGTATCCTACTTACATACGTACATAGCTTACTATTTAGATTTTATAATTTTTATAATTTAACTTTAATTGATTTTAATTATGTTACTAGCTCATATTTACTGCAAAAGCATGTATATTTAATTTACTCATTTTATTGTTTATAATATTAATGATTGAAGCTTTAAATGCTTTGTGTTATTCAGCCTCGCCATATTTCGTTTTAACTTGTTGCAACTGCTCTTGGTGCTGAGTTTTCAATGTTCAGTAATTACAGGTAAATGTAATTATGCTATAATATTATACGCAATACTGAAAGGAGGTTATCAAAGCTGAAGTCAAATGTGCATCTTATGGGTCCCATCTCACGATCAGTCCCGTGTGGTTCAGTGTTTTAGCAGCAACTATTTTTTTTACGGACATTATCCTCAGTGGCAGTACCATATTTTTTATTAATGGTGATTTTCATATTTGGCCGCCTTTTTTAATTTTACTTACATATGTAGATTTTGGAGAAAGCACCCCACATGGAATTCTCCGAAATTATAATTCGTCTATGTTAACACTCATGGCGCAAGTGTCTTAACGTTTACGACTCATACTGAGGTATCGCGAATAAACTAAACTGCACGTCCAATATTTATCGCGATGCGTGATCTTTGATGCAGATTTCAAAATTGTTTAATATTTTGTACGTACCTATGACGAGTTTCTATACTATAGTTTTGATTCGAACAAAAAACAACCCAGCAAATTAAGTTCGATTTGCCCGAAATTTAAACTGCATTTGTGCCGGTATTCTATAACTCAGTCTCATCTCAAGTTACCAAATTTGAGACTTTCAATTAGAGACATTTTTTTGTGACTTCCCGCGATTTCGGTATTCAGTAAGCAACAGTCTCAAAAAATTTCACCAAAGACTGTAGGGAAAAGCAGTAGAGACAGTCAGCTGATCGTATATTCAGCTAGAGATGATCAATCAATCACAATTCTTTGTCAACAGCAGTATTTCTTTTAAAAAATTAAAACAATAAAATTATCGAAAAATTTTCATTCAAATTAACCTTTCAAAATTCTTATTACTGCATTTTATGTGAATCCGATTATTTAAAATATTTGTAGAAATTAGAACTACCAACAATCGATAAATGCAGCTTTTCGTCCATATGCACATGCGATTAAAATAGCAGAACAAGATACATTAGCAAATGTAAAGAAATAGTAATTTTTTATTATGCGTTATGAAAATTTATTGTTATTTTTTTTTACATATTTATGCAAAATATAGCGCACGACCGAGGGGCAGATCAAGTGCTATTTAATTTTCGCGTTTGTTCAATACTTTCCTCAATTTCTTTGTTTTGTGACCAGCTGTCAATTAGTGATTTTATTTTGATGATACCGACTAGTCTCAAAATCAATCCCACCACCGAAAAGTCTCAATTAGTGACTATAGGGTGCTTACAGAATACCGGGATAGGTGCATTTATTTAAAGTTATAAACTGCTGTTAAACGTATCAACCAAATTGAGTAAAATAAAATAAAAGTGTAAAAACGAAAATTTTGAGAAATTAGATTGATTATTAAAAAATAATGTCCTCAACTGAAAACCGGATCTTTAAATAAGTAAGGAAACTCAAAGTTGATAATAAATCGAAACAAAAAAGCTTACAATTTTTAAATTTCCAAAGCAATCATAATAATGAGATCTGCGAAAAAAATGTTGAAGTGAATGCATTTATTTGCATTTATTTATAGATTCGATTTGAAAAAAGATAATAAGAAAAATTGTTTTCAAACTTTGATGTATTTTTTCATTACATATTCAAGACTTTTGACGATAAATATTTTAAATATGTATAATTCGGATAGTTCAATTCAAATATATGTATGTATAATGCTGAACGTCAAACTTCTTTTTTATGGGACCTCTCGTAGATCAACCACAGCCAATATATTTATTATTTTGAAACCGAATAACACATATGTACATACATATGTATATATAAGGTACATTAATAACTTGAAATGTCTTTCGCGGAAAATGTCTGTTAAATTGCTTTCCGCCTCCTCCTCTTCACAATATTCAACTTTTTATCGACACATCAGCGCTGAGAGCAGTGAAGATTTAGTAATTATCGCTTGTAAAATATTTATACTTGAAAACATGAAGCTAGTTACCTCCTGATGTTTATACTTTTTTGACGCTTTTCTTTTATTCTTCTTGTTTTTATTTATTCGCTATTCACTATTTGTTTGTGATTCGTTGAAAAAAAATCACTCACACATATACAACACACGCAAATGTTCCCAAACAATGAGTAGATACCCTTTTTGCAGAATGAAACTGAAACTTCCAAACCAACAAATCATACTTCCAAACAAAGTATCACACCAACAACAACAATGTCATGTTCAGAAGTGCCAAGTAAATCAAATAAAGTGTCTGGTGTTGAAATAGTAGATATAACAGGACCAGAGAGTCCTCCGCCACAACCACTGGAGGAGGTGGCACCAGTGGAAATACCCACTGAAAGGCGTAGCTCACCCGTAGATAGACAAAAACATAGTTCGAAACATGAACGACATCATAAACACCAACATCATCAAAGCCATGATCATCATAAAGACAGCCAACAATCGCGTGAACATCACCAACAACACACGAACCTAAATCGTTCGTCGAATAATAGCGATCGAGATCGTTCAAATGATTCCACAAACATATTTAACAGGAGGAGCGCTGGTTTAGGTGATTCCACCAATCCAAATCTAAACACTATAAATCGTGATAAAAACCGTTTGGAGCCACAGCGAAATCGTGATCCTCGTGCGTCTAACGCACTATTGCATGACATCTATTCACCCGAGGAATGTTGGGATGATTTCGAAGACGAAAAGAAATCAACAGCTACAAAAATTCATACGACAGCAGCTTTAACTGACATGTCAAGATCGGAAGAGCAGAGATATCATGACACGATTTTCAATTTCAAGAAAAAAATACCGAAGTCAAATGAGATATTTTCGCGTGTACGTAACCCGGAACAAACTGCGAAGCTGCCTGGTAGATCTGCACCTATTTCAATACCTGTAAAAGTGCCTATGATACCAGAAGTATTGAAGAGCCCTCCCTTGTCGGCTAGCGATATCTCCGATTTGCTAAGTGAAAGTGATGGAAACGTGTCGAACGATAAGAGCATACCACGGATTTCGGACATAGGCTCACGCCGCTCAGTTAATAAACAAGTAAATAACACACCGAGTCCTAGTCCTAAAATAACAGCCAGCGAAGCAGCTACACTTGATAAGGTACGTAAGAAGTTTGCTATTGTCACACAAGGTTCACCACAGTTGCGCGACAGTCCGGATACATTAAAATCACCTTTAACAATCTCGCCCAAAGACTTAAAAACTTCTTTGCAAAATGAACGCATAGCTTTAAAATATAATCCACACCCGCGCATAGAGTCTAAAGGCTATCAGAATACTAGTGGTGATGCGCAACCAGCCGATCCGCGCTTAAATCCAAATCGTTTTAGTAGTGCTACCCAAAATTCATCTGCAACAATCACCACAAACACTTTCGACTCAACTCTGCCGCAGGATCCAAGATTACGCAATGTCTCAACTAATAGTGCCACCTCAAGTCTGTATCAACAGCCCCAGACAACGCAACACAGCCCAACTCCGCTTATGAGCTTGAGAGTTGTTTCACCCCATATTAGTCCTACGCTGGGCAAGCCACGCGTACGACAGGCACACATCCCTCGTTTACTGGACGTTGATGTACCAAATCCACGTCTCTCACTTAGTCCAAGTTTCCCAAGCGGATCGCTGGACCCAAGGCAAAGATTACAAAATACTTTGCCTATCAATCAATCACAAGTGGGAATATTTTCGCGCAGAGATTTTCCAGGTAATTCTGCACCGACCGCCTATGGTAGACCACAAGCGCCCAATGAGTTCGGCTCAAGGGAGAATAATACCCAACAGACGGCACGTCCAACGATGCAGCGTAGCAAAAGTGGTTATAGTAGTGAGGAAAACTGGGACTCAGATCCGGAGATGACGCCAGTTGTGCAAACAGTTGTACCGCCGCCAACGCCAGTACCACCACCGCAAATTCCGCAAAATTGTACATTCCATGCGAAGGGAGTCAACGATACACATATGAATTCGAATTTAAATTTTAATATCGGTTTCCGACCTGCCAAGGCGCCCTTGCTACCCGCGCCGGCTTACGGTCGTCCTAATGCTGTAAATTCAGTGCCGCCGCTTATTTTAAATCCACACCTTCCTCGCATTTCCCCAGTTGTAGGGCAAAATCCGAATCACAGTAAATTTAGTGCACTGCTCAATGATAAAACCGAACGTTGCAAATATTTCGAATCGAAGAAACAAAAGCAAACTAGTACACCACGCACCTATATGGAATATAAACAGGCGAAGGCTCGAGCTGCAGCGGAGGAAGCGTCAAGAAAAGCAGCCGAAGAGACCGCAAAAACGGCTATTCCAGTTACGAAAGATATTGGCGCAGTGGGTGAAGTGGATAGTACTGTGTTAGCCAAGCTCTCCGAAAATCCACCAGCGGTATCGACGTTGGATAAATTATATCGAAATACCAATTTTAGCAACTGTGAATTTCCCAAAGCTAAAACAAGCTTCAAAATACCAAAGAAGGTTACCGAAAAACCGGCTGATAAAAGCGAAGCTGAGCCGAATACTGTTGCAAAGAAGGAAGAAACTAAAGAGAATAAAAGCGAAACGCAAGTATCTGAGCAACAGCAAACAGAAAGAAAGATAGAAACCATATCTCAAAATAAGACAGCGGAGAAATCTTTGCCTACACAAGTCGAAAAGAAGAAAGACATTGCAAAGAATCAAGCGCCAAAGAAAGCTCAGGAGAAAGTCATTGGAAAGAAGGAAGAAAAGAAAAAACCGCACAAAGAAGAGACTCCAAAGGATAACAAAGAAACGATTAAAAAATGTAATGAGAAAGTCAAAAAGAAGTCAGCAAACAGATTGCAAGGCGACAGCGAGGCTACGGCGCAAGAAAATGCTAAGTCAACCGTAGCGGCAGGAAAGGTTAAACCAGAAACTGAGCGCAAAATTACACAAAATATCACTGACGAAACCGCTGGCGGCGATACGGAAGTGGCTTTAACTCTAAATGCGCCGACTGTTTCCACGAGTACCGAAACGCCTGTGCCAGCAGTCACTGCAGAGGAGCATAAACAAGCAACCGTAACAGAAAACCCAATTAAAGCTGAATCAACTGTTACGGTGGACACTAAAAACCAAGAGTCTGTTAAGTGTGATGCGGAAATCACAATTTTAGACACGTCAGCGAAAACTGAAATTACACCTAATAAAGTTGAGCATAAATATCCACTGTCAGCTGCGTTTTTGGATGAATTCGGCAGTGCCGAAAAACCTGCACGTATTTTGAGACGCCGCAACACGATGGTTGTACGCGGTAGTTTGCCGGAAGTAGACAAAGAGAAAATCTTTCCTTTTAAATCTTTGGTGTACGAAGATATACAGGGTGCCAAAGAGGAGGAACGACGTAAAGAAATTGACGCGATGCTACCAAAAAAGAACAAATGTCTTGCTGAAATATTCCAGAAAACTGATGATAACTGCAAGGTTTCCACGCAGAACATAATCTCCGGTAAGCGTCGTACACGCACTAACGTCAACTTCAACGAAGTGCAGCGTTCGCTGGAAATTTTCCATCGTAAGCGGCGTAGCGAGCCATTGAAGACGCCTAGCGAAAAAGCGTCACCCATTGTAAAGAAGGCAACACCCAAAGTTAAAAAAGGTGTTAAGGGGAAAATAAAGCACGAAACTGGTGATAAGACGAATGAAGAATTGGAAGAGGATATTGAAAGCACTGGCCAAGGAACTGCAGGTGAATCGGCAAATCCAATAAAGCGAATAACCGCAAAGATGATAAAGAAGGAGCCGTTGGGGGATGAAGTAAATTCTACTAAGGGCGCTATAGCTAAGGCAAAAGCAGCCGCAGAAGAAACCATACCGGAGAAACCAACAAAGCCCAGCAGAATTGACATCCTGATGGATGAAGATGCGCAAAAGCGACACTTGCTGGAAAGCTTCGTACAGGATATACTCAACCCCAAGAAAGATAAAGCACAAATATTCACCTTGTTATCTCAAATACTTAGTGAGGACAATCTGAATTTCGTTAAAGAAATTGTTGAAACACAAGCAGAAAAAAATGCAGCACAAATTGGAGAAGCAAACGACGAAGCAGGCGGTGAAGATGAAAGTGTCGTATTGGCATGTGAAGACTTGAATAAAGGAAAGGAAATCAAAGAGAAAGATGAGGAGGAGGTGAGTGAGTTTAATGACACAATCGATGTGGTAAAAAAGACCAAATCAAAAGGAAAGATGAAGAAAAAGAATGAGCTTGACCGTCTAAACGAAGACATACGCACCATGTTCATAAGTGAAGGTGTGCTTACGGCTACAGGTCGTCGCATGTGTACGCTAGTTGCTGCAGCCGAGCAAGCGGTCAATACCAGTGAAAAATCTGTTGAAGCAGAAAAACTGGAGACGACAGCAAATGAGAAAGCACAAGTTGTAGTGATATCGAACACAATACCGCGCATACGCAAATCCAAGGTTGTGCTGCAGCAATTAAATATCGAAGATTTTAAAAAGCGCTCAAAACGGCAAAGCAAATCAAATACAGCAGAAGTTACTGAAAGTGCTGAAGAGTCTGATAGTGAATCGACTACCGATGCTAAGACTGAAAAAACGCCACCACGTAAAATGCCCGTACTTAAACCACATACGCCTATAAAACAATCTGAGGTAGAGGATGATACCTCTGATGAATTACCTGAAGCGCCAGCGGCGAAGAAGATCAAGGTAGACGTTATACCGAAAAGAGTCAAACCGGGACCAAAGAGCAAGAAACCAAAAAGTGCCTTATTGTCAGATGATGAAGAAGTTGCTGTCGAGAGTGAGCTTGCGGAAGAAAAGACATCGGTTGCTGCGAAAAAACCCACTGTAATAAAGAATACCAATCCAGAGTGGCACGCACAATCAAAATGGACGAAATTATGCGTCTTGTGTGATACAAAACTTAGTTTCCCAGCTACGCATTATAAGCGAAACCATGGCGAATACTACGCATCACGTCTATCGCCTCAGATATTAGAGAAGTTGAAAATGGGTAAAATGTCAAAACCCTTCTTCGGCGTAAGCCAAAAGAAATCCATGTATTGGTCTTATCGCTGTCCGTTTTGTCTACAACATAATCGCACGTTACAACCCAGTTGGGCGGATCATTTGATAACACACACCGGCGAGTATGCCTTTGAATGTAGTGATTGTCATCGACCTAGCTCCAAGGCAAATCAACTTGATTCCCACATAAAAACTCAGTGCGTTGGTGCGACTGTAGTGCGCAAAAATACAACACCACATGGTCCGGTGCTATCAGGGCACGTGTGCCATCTTTGCAATTTCATACAGTTGAATAGACAAAATCTTGACAGTCATTTTATTGAACAACACGATATTGCCAAATCGAAAACTGCCAAATTAGGATACACAATTGATTTGTTCGACATAAGAGGTGTACAAATTGTGGATGGTTTGAAGGCAGTAATGCTAGAAACACGGATTTTGAATGAAGGTTTAGAAAGAGAGGATGTCGGCGAATATGAGGAAACAGAAGGAGAAGTCGACGAAAATGAAATCGGAATCGATGAACAAAGCAATTCTTCATTGCAGAAGCTCAATCCGCTGGAAAATGCCACCGAAAGCACCGATAGCGACGATCTGCCAATCGCAAAAAGTATACAAAATACACTGAATACAGATGTGAAAAAGTCAGCTGTAGAAAAGGCCTTGAACTCCAATGTATTCGTGCCCACTCGCGAGACAAATGAGTCACCTACAATGAATAATTTTGCGCAAAGCCTATTCACCATCGCAAATGAAGAGCCAGACGTAAGAATTGGTAGTACTGCTGCTGTTGGACCTGTAAGCGGCATATCAATGGCAGAACGTTTGAGCCAAAGATTTAAGAGCATACAAAGCGGTACAGCGATAACTGCGAAACCTACAACAACTCCAGTCTCCGCCACAACGACCACAGCTAACACCACAATAACGGTGTCGCTACCAGCAGCACCATGCACCGTAGTAACTGCTCCAATTGTTGGTGATCGTTGTGTGCAAGCCAGTCAATATAGTGTCCGTGAATCTGTTGACGTTGTCCCGTTGGCGATTGGAGCTTCAACTATACAAAATCAGTTAAATTCATCAACCGAAACTGCTTACTCTACAGAAACCGAGAAACGAATCACAGATGAATTTACTACTTCGGGCACTGAAACCGCTGTTGAATCGCCCATTGAAGATGACGATGATAATTGGGAGGATATCGAAATTACTGAATCTGCACCAAGCACAACGTCGTCGGTGATTTCGACAGCATCAAGCACGATTAACAAGAACGCTAAAGCTGGAAAGAAGAACGTTTTTCATAAGCTAAATCGGCTTTACGCGACAAATAATAAATTAAAGAAAAGTTTATCAATCACCATCGGTAGCAAAAAGAAACCGACAGAAGAAAGGAAAGAAGTGGAAGCTACCAAAACGACGAGTAAGGAAAACCCTCCCAGGAGCGAGGTAGTAAATGCGGTGAAGACTAGTGCAGTGGTAGTACCGCCAGCTTTGACTCTGACTTCAACCTCAGTACCGACGTCAGTCTCAGCTTCAATTCTGCCTTTGAGCTCAACAAACGTATCGCGGCCGCTAAATGTGGAACCAACACTTGGTTTTCGCCCGTTAATCACAAATCTGGATGACTTACTGCCTGATTCGCCGTTAAACGATCCCATCGAGTTGGTGCCAGAATTGACACCAATGGAATCGTTGCAAGATCTCTGCGATGTCTCATCTATACTGAATTCCGATTATATGTCGGATAATTGGGAACATAATACAACGCCTCTACATTTAAATAACGATAGTCAACAAGCCAATATGGAGGAGGCATTAGATTTTGTTAAGGAGCAGCAACGCGAACAAAGTAATGTTGCCATTACCACAGCCGTCAATGCGATTAGTCCTTTGGTGGCATTAGCGACAATACGTCGCATACAAAATATCGGCTATTCAAAATCGGTTGAGGACAACACTTTCAAATTTTACTGCCTTTCAGAGAACTGTACTTTTCTCTACTCAAGTGAGGCGATTGGGCTCGAAAGCCATTTTAGTTCCGAGCATACGCAAAGCACTTGGAATGGCTACTGTCACACCTGTAAAGCTCAAGTTGAGGGTATCGCCGGTGTGGAGCAGAAACTTGCGCTTTCTGCTGAACTTAATCACATGCGAACGAAACATTTAACCTCCTCAACGAACACTACAAGTACCACTACTGTTTCGGAGTTGAAGCAACCATCCAAGTCTAACTCACCCGCGCTTGAGGATGAAAGACCGCGCATTAAGATTAGACGCTTGACAGGGGATTGTCTCTCGACAACTCCGACTCCTACCTCGGCACAGGGTTCAAAATCTGTAACTATCTTTGATGAGAATGCACAGCTTGTGGAATTGACAAGCGCAGATCAACGTCCTCTACCAACGATATCAACTTCTTTCTTAAACAAAATACAAGCAACCACGAAGAAACCAGTTGAAAATAGGCATTTTGAAAATATTGGCGCTCAAGCTACAAATTCCAGTAGTACTCAAAGTACTGCAACAACAACTGCTGCAACATCACCATGCCCCATACAAATCACTAATGTGGTTAGCTTGAAAGAGAATGCTGCTCTCAGTCCAGCCACACCGCCAGTACAGTTGCCAATCATATCAAATGTTTGTAGCTTGAGTGCCCGTTCCGGAGCATCGCCCGCCAATAACACCGGCTCGCTTTGGGCTCAACACATCGCTGATGAGCGCACCGAATTGGAGCGTTCGGCTGCTGAGTCTATTGAAGTATCACGCATACTTGCTAGCGCCAGGAGGCAATTGGCACCTGAAATTCGCGCTGAAAAAAATGCCACCACCAACGAGTCTCCCGAACCGCAAGTTGTCGCCGAAACTTTACCTGTTGCTCAAGCCACCTCCGGCAATTATCTAATAACCCAAACAGTATCGGCACAATACGAAGAGGGACGTTTGGGTTTTAACATATCAATTGCGGCGAATCCTTCGGCACGTTTAAGCCGTTCGGATTCGGGTAGTAGTGCTAGCACCTCATCAGCTGTGGTATCTACGACGCCACAATTCAAATGCATGGCAAATGGTTGCAAATATCAGACACGCTTACCTCTAGCCATGGGTGATCATTTGCAGTTCCACGATCGTCAAAACTTCAGTGCCCAACGTGAATATCTACGCTGTTCACATTGTTCACACTTGGCTGAAGATGTGGATGGATTTATACAGCACACCGAACAGAAGCATGGCATGTTGATGCGTAGCGCAACAGATACGGAGACGATAAGAGATATATTACGCAACCCGGACAGCAACAGTAGTTTAAGCGATAATGCCGAGAAACAAAACAATGATGCAGAATTGTTTCAAACGTTTAGTCAACAAACGTGGGAGACCGCTTTGAAGGAGATTGTCTCGGCAACTGGCGTCCCAGGTAAATATCCATGGAACCTATATACTATGCCCATTGTTTTCTCACATTGTTTGAATAAAAATCTGAAAAAGTGTAGCGCCCAATGCGAATGCCGATGGCAGTAGATAATCTCCTACCTTTCGTGTTAGCCCTAATTTTTACACGATGGTTGATATTCGGTTTCATTTTTAACCAGCTTCTTCCTAAGTACCAGTTTCCAACGGCACTGGCTTTGCCGTGACCCGAGGGAGATGGTATTTGTTGTATTTAGTCATATACTGTAGAAATCAGCAGGCCAACTGAGCAGTAGTCAGTCGCGCTACTAAGCAGCCACTTGGCCGCTTCCCCAATGTCGGCCCAGTCCCCTCTAAAAGGAATGGCGGTACTAAGGTATCCTTTAGGAGCCATATCTGAGATGAAGTCAAGTGAAGTGGGCTGCCCTGCTTTCCCCCTCAGTGTTTATTAGAATTATATTCAGCATGACTTTCAGCGCTAACGTGGGTGTGGTCCTGAAGGTCTCACTGATTCCAATAAGAGCCGATCTGTACAATCTTTCCAGCTTACTGCTGCCGTATTGCTATCCAGGGAATCCCACCAGGCTCTACTGCTTGTTCACATAATCATTTAATAGCTCTAGGCGAGGGCCCAAGTGTTTGCTGCAGGCCTCCCTACCAAAATGCAACCAGTGCTTTTTTCGATCATTGCTCAATATTCTGTTTACAAAAAAGTTTCCTATCCATTATTAAACCCAGATATTTAACCCTATCCGAGGGCCGTATCCTAAATCCTTCCTTATATTATGTTCCTAACCTTGTTCATCAGCTTTTTGAGTATTTCCATATTAAACGAAATCGAAAGGTTCTTTTCTTTTAAATTTATCGACTGAAATGTAATTTCCTCTATTTTACCACTTTATTAGACTTGAGTTTATCCAAATAAAAATTCTCTCATGTTTACAGACTCAAAACTTTTCAGCTGTACAATTGGGGATTGTAAAACGAAACTTACCGAAACAAGTTATTATTCCCATGTCGTTTATCATTTGACCACACTGGGTCATATCAATATTAATACCCATACATACAAGTGCCCACATTGCAAGAGTGTCTTTCAAAAGCCACAAAAAATCAAGACCCATATAAAAACTCATGGTATACACAGATACTTTTGCTATCTATGCACGCATACCGCCATTAACGTAGAACAAATGCATAAACATTTTGAGGAGAGGCATTGGCGTTCTAAAAAATTGCATACAACACCGTTACCTTACAAAGCGACTGATAAGCCAAGTTCGACGAATACCTACTTTGTGATATTTACACATTCGCTAGATAAATATGAAATTCAGCAATTCCGTGAAAAGTTGATTGCCGAATGGCAACGTAGAAAATCCAACTCACGTACACATTTCAAACCGAGCGAAATCGCATTATTACCGTTGACGCCGATATTTGACAAAATTTTAAATTGTTCCGTTTGTCCATACAAAACGAAAGTGCGCACAAATTTAATGCGTCATTTGCAAATGCACACCGACGACAATAATAGCGGTACTCAACATGTGACTAATGTTGATCCAATCAATCCTGTGCCATGTCTTAATTCGAGCGAGCGACATTTCGATAAAATGACAAATCTGGCATCATCGTCATTGGTGGTGGGCAACAGCACAACCGGTAATACAACGAATTCGCCTACAGTCGGCGTCAATGGCAAACCGCTTTACGAATATGTGCCGGATACGAAGCGATATACGTGTGGTGTCAGCAATTGTCAATATTTAACAATATCAGATGATATTTTCCGTTCGCATTTGAGTGCACTGCATAGCGATATTTTCAACTATAATTGTCCACATTGCAAGGAAGCGATTTGTAAGCGAACAATATCGATTGAACGCATTTTGAGTCATCTGCGTTTTCATGGACCAAAATTGTATCAGTGTGAACTCTGTGCATACTTGCATTATATGCGAAATGTGGTAGATCGGCATGTACGACAGCAGCACGATGTACAGTCGCCGTTGTCCGTGAAAGTGATCGAGTACGATCGAACGAAAGAGAGTGCAGGTAAGTGAAATGAAAATAAGTTTTGAAGTTAATGATATGGTGAGAATACAAGGTAAAGGGAAAAGAAATGGAATGAAAGTATTGGAATAAAATAAAAAATAAATAATTTGTATACATAAATGAGGACAAATTTCAGCAAAGTGAAGTGAAGTGAAAATATGTGCTAAGTATACTTACATAAGTTAAGTAAAGAGAAGTGACGTAACAAATGAAATCATGTGATGTTCAAGTGTGATAAGATTTAAACAAATGACTTGGCTTTATTGGAATTTCGTGTGAAATAAGCTAATTATGTTAAAAAACAGAAATAATATAAAATTTAGTACTAATAAAAATTAATACAAAAAAATACAATAAAATAAAATATATGTAACTTAGTAACAGTTTCTAGACAAACCGGTTTCGAGGTTGCACCATCTTCAGTGTAATTTTTCAAACCGAAGGAAAAAAGAAACCAATAGCATTGAAATAAAATAATTTAGCGTAACAAAGTAATATGTAAAAAATTAAATGTATAAAAAAATAAAATATAAATAAAAAATAAAAGAAGAAATTACATATAAAATAAATAAAACAAACAAATAAAATAAAAGTTTGCTATTATAAACTTGAGATTAATGAAAATAAATGCAACAAAGTTAAAAAAGTATAATAAGAATCCAGACCAGGGAAAAAAATTAGTCGGTACACTTAAAAAAAAAATTATCTGGATTGAAGGAAAACTGCTATCAAAAAAGGAAAACCAAAAAACGGCTTTAATTTTAAGTTGGTTTTTATCCATTTTGAAGACATCTTTACTTTACTAAATCCGGAAAATATATCGCAATTTGAAGAAAAAATTACGACATCAAAATACGGAAAATTTTTCTTAGGTATTTGTCTGCAATGTAGAAATAAAATCCATTAATAAAATCTGTGGTACGAATTGTAGGAGGACCTTGACCAAATATTGAATATTGAAAATTACTATTGTCATTATTATTGAGGAAGAAAAGCGACAAACCCCGGGCGGCAAATGAAGAGCATAGAAGATGACACAACTTGAAGTGAAACGAACGGATATGTCGTTATATAAATTGCGAAGAAAGTGAAAGTAAAGTTCAAAAAGAGTCCTTGTATATTTGAGATTCACTGATTAATGAAATTCAGTGCAAAAAATAATTACATATCTTAAAAAAAATAAGAATAAGTATACCAAATCATTTCCAATTGCTTCAAATTTCGAAATGGCCAAAATGTATAAGAAAAAACGCAAAATAGCTGAGGATAGATTAGACCCTTTCGCTTTATGATTTTCTTCAGTTTTCGGCGTAAACTGAAGCCACTACAAATATTCAAACAATGTCAAATTGCATGTGGAACGATTCCACCGTCGTTGCAGACTATTTCACGGCGGTTCCGAAGATTCCAGACGGAACATTTTTCTATAGAGAACGAGCCTCAAGTATCTCGGCCAAAATCTTTCACTGATGGCGTCATTGATGACGGCTATGTAGAAGTACATAGTTAACGAAGATCTACCTTTGACACAAGAAATGATTTCTATTGAATCGGACTTAAATGCCATAGCTGTATCGCGAATACGAGTATTAAGTAATCATCTGGGATGCACAAAGAAATCTGCTCGATAGGTTACACGAATTTTAAATGAGGTCTAAAAAGAGGTCCGAATGTATTTTGCTAAATTTTTCCTAATTAAATTCGAAAATGCGCAGTCTAGCTTTAGTAAAGTCATTACTGGTGACGATTCTTGGTAAGTAAGTACGATTCGGAACCAAACAGCATGCGTAAAAGCAAAGTAACAAAAATCAGCAACAGTAGTAATGATGCCAGTTTAATTCACCCGATCAAAAGTTGTCGCTGATTTCCCCCTAGAAAAGCGTCAAAAGGTAACTACAAAATTGTATAGCGAACAAAAGTTTTCAACAAGAGGAAGGAAGAGATTTGTGGTACTACTTACTTTTTACATCCTTACAACGGACCAGCCCACACGCTATAATAACGAGAAAATACCACCAGTACCATATTACCCGTATCTAGCACCTCGTGATTTCGGATTATTTTCAAAAACTGAAAGATATTTGAGGGGAAGATGTGTAACAGCAGCGCGTAGATAATTGATGCGGTTAATGCTGAACTTGATGAGATTAAAAAACAATATTTTGAAGACTGTTCTCAGAAGTAAATCTATGGGCTTAAGAAATGCATTGTAATCAATGGCGATTATGCAGAGAAAATAAACAAGGACGAAGATTAAGAATAAATACGAAAATATTTTTTTTTTTTCCTGTTTCCTAGTGAACTTTTATTAGTCCCCTCGTATGTTTATACTAGCAGTCGCAATGCGTCAAGTGCAAAGAATGTGCTGCCTAAAAACTAATGCAGCATAAATGTATTATAAATATAAATTTTGAGCATATCAAAACAAAAAACAACATGATCAGTAGAGTGGAAATTCATACCGTACTAAAAATACTTAAATGTCGCGCTCAGACGAGCAAAGCAAGTAGTCGAGTAATTCCACAATTCTTTGCATTAAGTTATATAAATTATAAAAACCAAACTCGCCATCCGTTTCCGCACTGAAACTACAATTTATTTGTTTATTTTTTTTTTTACCCCTTTTCTGCTTTTTCGCTAAACACAAATTCAACAGCCAAGAAACCTGATAATAACACTGCAACCAACGCAGCACCGATAGCACCAACAGCCACTAGACCGGACACACTCAAATCCAAAGGCGGTAAACATAAGTGGTCCTGTAATTTATGTGGCCATAAAACAATAACACAGCAACAAATGATTGCACATGCAACATCTCAACATTCCTGCAAACATCAATACCAATGTACTCATTGCACATTTACAGCAGTACAATTGGTGCAAGTAATGACGCATATCGATGAGAAACATGCGGGTAAAAAACGTGAAGCGCGTTATATTTTCGAAAAATTAGAGGAACAAGACGGTAGTAACAGTGCAAATGCGATCGATACCCGTCCTCTGTGGCAGAGAGATGATCCTACGCGTATACGTCACATACGTGGTATATTAATGGAGGATGAAGAAGAATCGGAACGCTATCGGAAGCGTTTATGTTTAGATGATAATGATGAGGGGACTGAAAATGGCGATAGTGATGAGGTAGGTGTTTAAGATTTATGAATATGTAATTTTTAGTGACGCTTCTAGTATTTAAAGTAAATGTAGTGTAGCATAAAAAAATGGACTGAAGTTCATAAATTCATGAATTAAAATTGAAGCAATAATGAGCCGTATAAAATAATAAAGACATACTACTACATAAATATTTAATAAGCTTTATAGTGTTTTAAGTATAGAAGTTAAGCATTTTAACTTTTAAATAAAATAAATGTTTTTATAATAAAGCTTAGTTGACGTAATTGAAGATATCTATTCATCTTTTCTAATCGTGTGATGCAAATAACATTGCAAATTTCAATGAAAATTTATTAAAATTTCTTAACATTGTATGTACTATGACTATTGAGGCTGTTTCCTCAATGTCTGGTTAATATTACCCATGGTTAGATACTGACCAAAAATGAGACCTGCCGTAAAGTTACCAAGTATTATTTTTGACAGATGGCTCTAACTGAATTTGGTGGAAATGAAACCATCAATTAAATTCAGCTTAAACGCTTTATCAAACATTGAGCAAACGGCCCATTACAGCTACATACATATGTATTTTCAATAATATTACAGTAATTATACCTAAGCACTAATTTTCTCTCTGCTATAATTCGGATTAACACCAGAAATATTTTACATTCGTTGATTTATGCGATACTTTTTTTCTAATCAGCTCTATCATTGAATTTGTCGTAGTTTAGAATTACGAAATCGGTATCACTGAGTTCGAATAGCTGTGGCGATGATATGCAGACGGTCAATATGATTCCTTGTCCGCGGGCTGCTAATCCTCTCTTTGTCGATTTGACAGCATCCACCCATTCGCTGACGAAATACAATTAATTTTTTATTTTATTTTACACAAACAATGCTAACAATACTTTCAATCGTTCTGTCGTGTGTGCGCTTCTCCTGCGCTTCTTCCTCTTCTTCTTTAGAATTTTTCTTTTTCTCTCATTCTCTATCTTTTATTACGTCACTTTCAGTTGCTTTCAGCGCGGAAGACGCAATCTAGTTTTCTATCATTCTTGATTCCTGCCAGTTTTATTTTCATCTTTACGCCCTTTGACCAAAGGCTGTTCTGTTATTTCCTTTGGTACCTTTCTTACTACTTTTCTAAAGAAATAGAAAAAAAAAACAGTTGAAAAACATAAACAAAGCATAGTTTACATTTTATCTTCAAATGCAAACCTTTGTAATACAAAAATATGGAAGCTAAGAACATAAATTGCATGGCGTTTTGTTTCCTGTGGCAAGAATTTTCGTCCAATTTCAACACACCAGACACCAATTCGATCTGATCAGATTCTAATATCAATCAGCAAAAGTCAAATTAGTTCTGTTATGGTGAAATGATGTAATTCAACCCTTTTCTCAAATTTCTCTCTCAATTTACGTTCTGCGTTACATCGTCCTACGAATTTTAATTCGAAAGTCGATAGTTGGCATCATTGAGTTCACCTTATAGATCTCCTAATACCTTCCAAATCGCAAAACTCGCATAAAATTTGTTGATATATTACCAATTGCTTGCTGGTAGGTTGCCCTGGTATCGTTGACCCGATTGTATTACAGGAAATAATCTAATGATCTCACAGGGATTCAGTGATAACGATTTCTTTCCAATCGTAAGGAACATTCGTTATTGTAGCTTTCATACGCTGGTTTAAGTGATAGGGTAATTTTAGACGATCTTCAACGGATTCAACAGCAATCACGTGTCGTGGTCGATAGAAATGATAATAGAAAATATTCAACCATTTTGAATAGAAAACAACGATTTAGACCGCCTTTCAATCAGGCTCCTGTAGCTGGCTATGTCTGCTATAATTTCGTGGTGTGTCGGTTCCTATCATGTGCCTCGCATTTTTTACTAGCAATCACCAAGTTCATCGGTAAAAACCCCTAGTTTTTTCCTAAAGCGACCGCACTTCGGCAGTCACTTAAACACTACCAGAAAAACGTTTATTTGACAGTTGGAGAGTGACACAAAAAAAGTAACTTTAATTTCTCACTTGACTGAAAATAATAGTTTTTTTCTGTTTGTTTTCGGAAAGAACCCCCTTGCGCATTCCATGCTTTCGGATGGTTTGCTCTCCTTAATACACTAATAATTTGGCGCTTACATTATATGGCTAGATGTTTGGCCAGACTTTTAATACAATTTGTGATGTGGTTCTTAATATTGTTCCGCAAATTGACGTCTCCTCCGAATGGCAAATGCTTTTCGTGAGAAGCTTTTTCATGGTAGAAATACACTCGGCGGTTTGCCATTGTCTGCCGAGAAGCGGTCGCTATCAGGAAGAACCCTTTTTCTGTAATTTGTTAATGTTACGTACCCCGACCGAGATTTGAACCCGTGGCACACCGGGTGATAGCACGCACACCTGCGCACTCGGCTATGATTGGCCGACTCTGTGCGAGAAAATTGTTTGCGTGCAATAGGGTAATTCACGATTTGCTGCATTTGGTCTTGTAAATTAAAAAAAAAAACAAAGAATTACAATAAACACATTGTTTTGACATTCAGTCCAGCAAGCGAATGCACTCAGCTGCTTTCTCAACACCACCTTTCGCCTTGTGCAAATGTAAATACACAAATACTTAGCACACATGATAGTCAAGCACTAAGTAAACATTCTATAAAATAAATTTGTAATACAGTTTCCTACAGTTCTTTTTAGCAATGTCGACATTAGAACAATAAAATATATTGAAAAGTTGTTATCAGGTGTTTGTGCTTTAAATAAACTCCGAAACTACAGATTTATTTTTAAGCCAAGCGATAGAATAATCGAACTCCATACGATCATATCAAACACATAACCGAAACAAAAGGCAGCGGCTCTTGTGCATCAGTTCTTAAGTTTTGTGAGGGCGCCGACGATACGTTGTATTTATTGTAATTTTTTACTAAGAACACTATCGTGAATTGCCCTAATGATTTGCTGCCAAAATATAGAAAATTCTATGGTGAAAAAACTTGTTGATAAGGAGAGAAAATTTCATTGCATTCATTACATTTCGGCTGTGCCAATTTGTAACTTTTTACTGCTGGAAATTTTTGACAGTTGCCAGTGAAAAAATCCAGTAACGATATAAAAGATATTTGGCTTTGATGACTTTTATTCTTATGAGACGTCTTAGCAATATTAGAACAAAAAATCACGTCAATGTCATCTTGTTCTTCGTTATGCTTCCTGTCAAATTTTTCACTAGCCAATTTTTGTTCACCTCATAATTGTCAAAAATTTTCCAAAGTACTTTTCTATCAATTAGTCCAGGCGCTTAAAACGAAAGGTAATCATAGCGGTGTGGCCAGACTATTTCGCTAAATTATTTTCATCTTTTAATAATTGTGTATACCCTGTTGCTTTCACGTCTTTTCTTACTGCATGCTTACTCATTTTCTGGTATAACCATTGATAAGATATAACAAGTTTAGCGCCGTTTTTTTGTTCCTTTTAATTAACCCAACCTTACTTCGAAATTTTCAGAATATAAATTTAGACCATTTTGGATTTCTCTGCTACTATTGTAATACGCAATCCCCAAGCCTCGAGGACTTGCGTAACAAACATTGGGAAGCATCGAATTGCAAAAAATTCGATGCAATGAAACCTTTTCGTTATCGCATTTGTACGCAACTCAAATGTCCACATTGCCTTTCATTTATGGGCAACAGTATCGATCTGATGGTTCACATGAGGGAAATGCACCAGGCAACAAAATATTTGGCCGCCGATCCATATGCCACAGCAGCTGGTTTAACCTGTGGCCATTGTGAATACCGGGGCCAATCGTTAACGCAATTAGCACAACATACGACACGTATGCGGCATAAACCCTTGGATCTCAAAGCCATGTCGCTTGCACAGCTCGAAAAACTAAAAACTTTGGGTTTACCTTTAACTTACGTTCAATGTCTGAGTTGTATGGAACTATTAGCTAATGAGCCTGCCTTTGCGGAGCATACAATCTTGGGGCATCCGAATGAGTGTGACGTTAAATTTCAAAAAATACAGAACAAACTAATATACTCTTGTCCGATATGCCCTTTTACGTCACAACTAGAAATGACTGTGCTGCGTCACATGATTGATCACTATAGTGGGTTTAAACGTTGCTACTTTTGCGGTGAACCACAAACATCCTTCAATGGCTACATGCAACATTGCTACTCGGACCATCGCGAGGAGATCAAGAACTTCTGCTACATCTATACCAGTTCTGAAATCAGTAGATACCTACAACAGCTGCAGTTAATATTTCCCAATGGTTTGACTGTAGATCTATGCAATCTACGCTTGACACAATGCCTGAAAGAGTATGGCAATAAGCATATAAGACTGTTGTACGATGAAATACTGAAGACTTCACAGCAGCCGCCGATACCACGCCTGTCACTGGGTCGCTTGGTTGCTAGGAAATCCATTGAAGCGAAAATGGCAGAAGCGGGCATGAACACATCAACCACATCGGAGGCAGCATCTTCTTCGACCGCCATGGCTTTGCAGTTGGCTGGGAATAATGCCAAAGCCTTGCACTCAACATTCAACGCTAAAAAAATCGCGAAACGTCGCAGCACAATTGCCTTAGGAAGAAATGAGTCGGCTGGCGCGCGTTTCTCAATGGGTGCGCCCATGTGTGGTCCAAGTGGAAGTTTGTTTAACAATAAAAAACGCAAAACGCAACACAATTTAGAGCTACTACGGCCGCCTGAACCATTAAGGCAATCTGTTATGGTAGATGATATGGAAAATGTGAACTTTTACAGTGTAAGCGACAGCGAAGAAACGTCCCAACCGGAGCAGCGAGAGCTGCAACCATATAGCTACTACGGACAATCACCAACTCCACTGGATTTAAATAAAATATTTATTAAGATTGCGGCGGCCGATACAGTACAGACGAGAATCACTATATCTAAATTCAAATTGCTGTACAATATAACGCCGCGCGTCGTTGTGACACCAACAGATATGACAAAGTACCGTAAGGCTGCAGTAGTGAAACGCAAAGTAATAAAACCATGTCCGGCGAGTCACAAGATAAGGTACAGTTGAATGGTGAAATTGCGTAGTGAAATTGACTGAATGTAAATGCAACTAGTGAGCCATAAAATAGTATACAGTTAAGTGGGGAAATTCAATAATGCTTGCGCATAGTTGGATTTGAGATAAGGTACAGTTATGTAATGAAACAGAGCATAGCTGAATTTGAATGCAGTTATGTTCTTTCGTGATATTTAAGCAGCTAAAATGTTAAATATATTAAAAAGACAAAAGTGTTGCACTACTCGTGACGGGTATGTATTGGAATTGAAGACTTACTAAATATATGAATACAAATAAAAAGCAATCCAACACATACATATTTATAAATACTTTGAAAAAGTTACTAAGTCCATAATACTAGTGAAATTCTTTCTTTTTTTTGTATATGTATGTGTATATGTACATACATACAAACGTAGCAATGCGTGAAGTTAAGACTTACATTTTTGTACATATGTGGATACAGACATGGCGGAAATAATTATCTACTCGCTAAACTTACGGAATACATGAATGTAATTAGTTATATCTAAGAGTAAGGTACCGTAATTATAAACAGTAAATTTTACTTCAATTATATTTTTAGTTTTAAAGCCATATGTATGTATAATTTATTCGATATTCGCGTTTCAATATTGAAACGTATAGCTAAGACTTATATTTGTTTTCCTTTATTAAAAAAGATTTAAGATTTTATGTTTAATTGATTTAACTGTGAATACGTTAACTAACACTAGAATACATGAAAACACTTACATATGTATATGCATATATAATTTTCGTAACGCTACTGAATAAAACTGAATTGAATTATATTTCGGAATTTCATAAATAAATATTAGTTTGATACGAAGTGGGTAGTGCAAACTAAATAGATGGATTCCAAAAAGGTAAGTAAATATATTTGAAAGTTTGTTTAAACAAGTTACAGAGAGTTAAGTATAAGTGCATATTTTTTTAAAATATAATAGATTTGGGTTCTGCGTACCCAAAAGATAGTGTTAGTTAAAACATATTTCTGCATGCTTGCGCTAATCAACGAATTAATTTAGTGTGCTATAGTATTTTCCGCTTAATTTCACTTTAAAAATTGCACAATTTTAGGTTCAATTAACCAGCAAATGTAATATTATTCTAAACCGGAGGGGCAATTAAGCGGAAATTCTGTATGTTAATGCTCCTAGGATAAGGCCAGCATCGACCCTCATAACATACACCAGACAATGCGGTAGAAAACCCCAAATTTTGGGGAACCACTACGACATTCATATGAATACGTCTCCCTATTTACTCCCTCATCTCCAAAAAAAAAAAAATGTTCACTGGCCTGCTACATAAAAATCACTACCAATTAAGGAATCAAGAATTCCTAGCTTGACTGGCCACACTTTACTGACCCCAAACAAACGGATCCCCCTTCTATTTCAACTGACTGTTTGGGCCAGATTGTGCATTCAAACTCTAATTCGCAATTTGGTAGCGCTCTAACATTTTCCGAAACCCCTAAAAATTCTATGCTGCTGTGATAGATTTACAATTTGTCATTGCTCTAGAATGGACAAACACGCGAAACTTTACCACCATACTTATAGAGCACTGTTTGATTGTTTTGCGTCGAAGATGTTATTTATTTGAACACTCAGATCATAGTTCTAAAAAACTTCGTATATGTATGTGTTGACATCAGCAAATAGTTTTAGAGAATATACATTCAGCTTAGTAACTTAAATGGCTTGAAAGTTAAATCTTGTTTAGTGTGCATGTGCCAATAGTTAGAAAAGTTCGATGAGGAGATATCAAGAATTATAAAATTCAAGAGATGAGAGAGATAGAGAAGATTTAACTTGGCTGCGACGTTACACCTGCTTTATCTTTACTAATTTCAAGGGGGTGCATTCCTTGGCAAAATAAAGTGGATACTTAAAGTTGATTTGAGCTTTAAATAATTCGCATTACTTTTACAACAAACAACTCGTCAAACCCGTAAGTTAAGTTGCTTACCAGCTTGTTGTAAAAAATCTCCGATTCCTTGTCAAATTTTTCACAAGATCGTGTCGTCTCGCGACGAAATGACATATCCCAAATACAGTAAAGAAGAATGAATAACCTCCAATTTTTCGACGAGAAGTGTGATTCAATTTGCTAAAGTGCCAAAATATGGTTTATAGATTTTTGGAACTTTACGGTGGAGAAGGACATGACTTCACTTGCGCGCTATGTTGAAATCGGCCAAAATTGCCTAGGGGGTTATAGCCAATTAAAAAGAATTAAAAATATGATTTATAGGCAGAGATTTAGTAAATAAATCTGCAAGATACTAAGAAATGTGGCTCTTTGCCGCTCATTTGAAAAAAACTTGGTCCACTTGTACTTGAGGACTGTCAAAATCAGCAAAACTAAAGTAGCGGTGCCGCTGACGGTGTCATCTTCTCTATTGAGTTGATTGAGTTTTGATAAATTGTTAAATAAAATTTTATTTTTGGAATATTCATAACATACATATAACGCATATTACATTTTTTGTTTAACTCAGTCAACGTTTTCAAAGTGTCGATACTGAAAATACAGGCCTGTGAGAATAATACTGCCATAGCTTCATTATCGAAAAAAGTCAATATATCAAAATGAAGATTCAAATCAACGTCAAAATATTCGGAGTTTAAAAGAAAATAATATTCTGAAATATTTAAAATTGTTGCTCCCTTCAAGCTTATTTGAAACTACAACAAAAATGCAATAATATCATTTGTGGGATAACAAATAGCTGATCAACTGACCAACTGATCAACTTTATTTATACAAAATACGGGTAAATGAAATATTTATTTTGAAGCAATATAAGGCCCGTTTCTTTGTAACCGAGTTGCAAAAAAAAAAAAACAGCAGGAAGGATAACGAATCGCATGTAAAGCAACAACACTAACTCCGAAAAATATGTGAGTTGAGCCATCTCGGTAAAATGATATGCGACCTGAGATGTAGTGTTGGGAAGTAAAAAACTGCCCTATTGTGAATGAGCCCAAAGAAAATACATGGGAAATTTCAGTTCAACACTCAATCCGTTGTTATTTGCATAGTATATTTAAATATATATATATATACATTTGCTAGCATAGCTATTTTTCGTTCTTAAATATCACTCAACACATCGAGTCTTTCATGAAAGAACAGCGTTACTTTTGCAACTAAGGGAAATTTTATCCAAGTTGGAGCATTTTTTTGCAACTCGGGTACAAAGAAAAGGCCCTATAATAAAAAAAAGGAACATTGCATGCATTTCATTGGGTAAAAGGCAAAATAGACACGAGTCTAACAGCTCATGCTCCTTCCTATTGCTCAATAAAATTGCTCCAAATCTATTGATATTGTTATTAAAAACCTTATTAGCAAATACAAATGTTAATTTATTTATCATTTATATCTATTTTTTTTAGATGAATTTTAAAATATACGCATACAATCAGGCAGCATTCAAATTGTCATTTTATTTCACTTTCGAGTTGTCATTTTATCCCATTGGCAACGCCGATCAGCTGTCAGCAAATTTACGCCGATGTCAAATGGTGGAGCAAAAGTGAAGAAAAGAATTAAAATCGAGGGTGAAATTTTGGAGCAGCGGAAAAAGTGGAGCGCTTAAAGTAGAAGTTTATGCAGTTGTTTAATTTTTTTCAGTTAGTGACGTTTTTTTGTGATTTGCTTTGAGTTTAAACAATTTTATAGTTACTGCTGCTGCCAATTCTACTATCTGCCGCTGTTGGTGTGGTTATCGCATAACGACTTTTTTATGCATATACAGCATTAAAGGAAGGTAATTAATAATTAATAAAAGCAAAGTCAACGTTGTGACCTATCTGTATATGTTTGTATGTTAAAATAAAGGCTCGCGCTGCTGCTGTGTCTGCTGCAAACGCTTTGCTATTTGTAGATAGTTTAATTGTTTTTAATCCTATGTAACATCGAAGTGCGTGCTTAGTGATAAGAGCACAAAATTCTACATGTAGCGGAAGCAGCAGACATACATATCTACAATTAGTGTACCTTCCCTGGATTCACAAACCCCCCAATGATTGACTTACATACATACATATTTGTCGACGTACCATATATACTTACGTATAACTTTACCTACCTATACTGCGCGCCGACAAAAATAGCCAAATGGAAGAGATGAATAAATAGCACATACAAACGCCGTCTGAATTCATCAAACATGATTGCATACATATATTGCGCGATTTTTACTTTCACAGATAATTTTTTATGTTCGTCATGCCAAAAACTCATATATAATATATGTGCAATACGTATGTACGTACATTTGTTATTATGTATGAATTATTTTGTGTTTATTTGTTCAGCCGCTTATTACTGGCACAAAGGTGCGAACTGAAACTGGACCGGCTAATCAGCTTATAGCTAACATTTATGCTTGCGTTTGCAAACCCCGAAACCTTAGACAACTTTTTGTTGGTTGTAGGACTAAAATGTTTAATTTTTGAATGGTATCATTTAAGGCAAATTCATACACATAGGGTAGTAGTACAAAAACCAAAATGTGCATGTAATTTTATTTTTTTGGTTTTGTGGCTTGCAGGGTAACGTTATTTCAAAAATTTATAGCGTAGGCTATTGAGAGCAATCAGAATATAAATAAAAATTTAAATTTGGCATCTTATCGTAAGATGAAAAAACAATAATATCAGCTGTTTTAGTAACACAACCTTATATGTTATCACATGATTTATTGAAAAAAAAAAACGGAAATGTCAATTTAAGTACATAGTAATATCTCTTAAATGCGCGGTATAAAATTAAACTTAAACTTTTTCTGCTTCATTTATTTAATTTATGTGTATGTATGTATGTTTATGTGTATATAAATGTTTAGAAGTAGATAAGTTTACTTTGCCCCATACATTCTCAATTTGTACTCAACAGCGATTACGAATTAAATCAATTTTAACTTTATCATTGCAGCCTTTAACAAATAACAAACACAAACAAATTCAAGCAAAATGATTAAATTAAGGAGTTTATCGAACGTTATCAATAACACAGCAGTACGGTAAGCAAAATAAGTTAACTTTTTTTATCTGCTTTTGTACTATGGTATCTAAACTTTCCAACAGCTCTGTAGCTACCTCAGCCCCACTCAACGACGTCGATTCATGGTTTTCCAAGATGTTGGTGCGTAAAATTGAGCCAACTAAAGAATCGCACAGCCGCATGCTTAGTGATAAGGAAATCATTTATGCCTTGCATACGCACAATGTACGTCCTGGTTATATGGATGACTATTTGAAAAATTAGTGAGTGATAGAATGTGCATTTCATTTGAATGTGCATGGATGTTTAATTATTGAATTCTTAGCAAAACTTCTGTACAATTGGTGAATGATAAAAAGGCGAATTTATCATGCAATTTGGTCGCTTCGTGGGCCGTGCATGTTGGTGATATGGATCAGTGTTTGCATTTATGGAAATATACCGGCGGTTTTGAGAAGATTGATCTTGCCAAGGAAGATTTGTGGCATGATGATGTGAGTTTAATAGTGTTGGTTATTGAATTAGGGAATATAAATACTTACTTTAACATTTTCAGGAGTACATGAGCCTCATGAACGAGCGCATAAAATATTTACGTTCGCGTCATTTGCAATATCTGTTGGCCTTCAGTTACTGGCCGAAAATCGAATTTCGTCCAGGCAAACATATCTACGAAATGCGGTAAGTGTCGCTTAAAAAGCAAAACAGCAAACATGTTAGCCTTTTAAGAATACATAATCATATTATACGTGTAGTACATACATATGTATGTATGTATAGTGTATTTATTGTTTTTTCTGCAAAATCAAAACATTTCTTGTTCATCGCGAGTTCTTGGCCTGTTGTTTTTGAATCAGCGTAAAACATTTCCCTTCAACTTGTGCATTATATATAATATATATATGTACAGTTATGTTCACAAAAATAGCAGCGCTTTATTCAATATCATGAAGTCATTCATAATAGTTGTTAAAACTATTTTACCAACGCGAACTGTGTTTTGTTTTTTACTGTTCCTATGTGCCGTTATACCAGTATGGCATGAGCGAACGAAAATAGATTTTTAATGTTTTTACAGAATTTTTTCGTTGTTCACGTGCGATTGAAGCTGGTCATAATAATAGCAGCACACATTCAATTCGTATTTTTTTGCAAAAATTTTAGTTTTTCTTGTATTTTTCCTGTGAATGGTAAGTTTTGTTTATGATTGCATCAATACGTAAACAATTTTCTTCAAATATATTAGCAAAATGGGCCGATCCAAGCATTGCACAGAAGAACAGCGTACTTTAATCAAAACACTGCGAAAAAAGGGCAAACCCTACCGCGAAATAGAAAAACTGATCGGATGCAGCTCTAAAATGATTGCAAATGCTTTAAAGTGGCAAAATAAACCGGAAGCTCGGGGAAACAAACGTTCAACAACTGTTCGAGTTGACCGCCAAATTGTGCAGTTGGCGAAAGAAAACCCAAAAATCAGCTCCAGAGAAATAAAACTACAGCTTAAACTACCAGTCAGTACAGTGACTATAAGAAGGAGATTGTTAGAATCTGAATTGCCTGCCAGAAGCCCCCGGAAAGTCCCTTTACTCACCAAAAAGCATATTGGAAAAAGGATGGCGTTCGCCAGAGCGCATGTTGATTGGCCTATTACGAAATGGCGCAATATTTTGAGGAGCGACGAAAGTAAAATAGTGCTTTTCGGCTCTAAAGGACGTCGCGAATTCGTAAGAAGGCCAATCAACACAGCTTACAACCCGAGGTATACCGTCGTCAAGACCGTAAAACATGGAGGTGCTTCCATCATGATTTGGGCGTGCTTTTCGTACTACGGTGTAGGGCCGATTTTTAAGATTGCTGGAATCATGGATCAATTTGTTTACAAAGAAATCCTCGAGCAAACTATGCTTCCATATGCTGAGGACAATATGCCTCTTAAATGGGTATATCAACAAGATAATGACCCGAAGCACACAAGCAAGCGGGTGAAATCATGGTTTCTCGAGAAGAAAGTCGTTGTAATGGAGTGGCCGGCGCAGTCACCGGACCTAAATCCCATAGAAAATCTGTGGGGGGATGTGAAAAACGCAGTAAGATCAGCTAACCCTAAAAACAGCACAGAACTTTGGGAAAAAGCGAGCGAGGCCTGGTATGCTATACCCACTGAAAGATGTCAAAAGTTGGTTGACTCCATTCAACGTAGATGTATCGCAGTTATTAAAAACGCTGGCCATGCCACAAAGTATTGAAGGAACAATAAATTGAAGGAATCCGTCCTGCAATTGGCACTTGTTTTTTTTAATTATATTTTAAGTAATAGCTCAATATCCATACCGCTGCTATTTTTGTGAACCACCTGAATTCCATATTTTGAACCATAACTGCTTTTTAAAATCAGAATAAACAACTAGTTTTCGTCTATTATTTTTCTTCTTTTACCTGCTTTAAGTTTAGCAGTAAATTGTTTTTAAATGACATACACTAAAAAAGTTACTGGAAGTTTTTCAATGCAGACAAAGCGCTGCTATTTTTGTGAACATAACTGTATATCCGAATAACGTTTTGGGAGTTGCATTTCCCCTTAAATTTCATCGGGCACATTTCTATAAATATGGACATTTTAAAAATGTTGTTTGAGTTTTTGTTGTAAAATATGGAAATAATTATATATTATAGTAAAGATGTATATGCATCATATATAATATATATGTATCTGTATTTATTATATAAAATTGATTATAGGGAAAATGTTTGTGACACTTTTTTTTTTAAGAATAAAAACATAGACTGTTTTTCCATCGGAGTTATAAAACTCGTATTCTAAGCCATCCACCAATAAAATTAGGTAAAATTTCATGATATATGTGAGCCAGACCGATTAAAAAAACCAAAAAAAAATTGAATTTTTTGTAAATAAAAATTGTTCTTTAAAATATTTTCGAAAAAACCCCTTAGGTCATAAACAGTTTAAGCTTAAAACAATTGCATAAACATATTTTAAAAAAGTTGTTAACGAAATCATAATAAGGAGATTTATGATGCTGTTTTTTTTTTAAACTTTGTTTGGAAGATTGGTTTAAAAAACACTTCAATAACTCAGCCAAAGCTTGACCAAATTAGTTAAGGTGTCATTGGAAAAGTATTTTCCTTTTTTACTGTTTTGCAAAAAAGTCCATTCATGCCCCATTTTTTTTTTTTTTTGAAATTTTAATTAAAATTTTTTTTTTTTAATATTTTAAGCTCGAATTGTTTTATCAACTCAGCTGATTTTTTTCTTAGAAAAATGGTTAAAAACTATTTTTATTAATAAAAATTCAAGTTTGGAGTATTTTCAAATCGATAAATAAATTTTATAATTCCGTTAGAAAACCCACAATTTTTTTTTGGTAAATTATTAATTATTGAATCATGCATTTGAATATTGTTTTAAGTTGAACCCAATTATTTTTTTAATAAATTCATCATTAAATCAGTACAAAAATGCAGGTTTTACTTTTTTTTTTAGCCATATTATATAATAGATAACCGATTTGTCAGTTTTTTTGGTTGTAAAAATGCTAAAATTTTATAAATATACAAAGTTTTTATTTCATCTAAGTAAATTTAATTGAATTTTTCCCATTCATTGCAGTTCATATCGCTTGAAGCCCGGCACGATGATTGAATGGGGCAACAATTGGGCGCGTGCCATCAACTTCCGTAAACATAACAACGAAGCTTTTGCCGGTTTCTTCTCACAAGTTGGCCGTCTATACAATGTGCATCATATTTGGTGTAAGGCAACGAAACATGTTAATTTTTTTCCAAGTTTAATTTGTATCTCCTCCCTCTGTAGGCTATAAGTCTTTATTGGACCGCAAGGAGACTCGTGAAGCCGCTTGGCGTTCACCCGGCTGGGATGAATGCGTCGCCTACACAGTGCCACTTATCAAAGATATGCATACACGCATTTTAGCTCCTACTGAGTTTTCACCTTCGCAGTAGAGCCAACTGACATACATACATACATATGTATATACAAATTAATATCTCTATAGCAAACATTTGTTTTCAGCTACTTTATTTTTGAAGCAATTATTCTTTTTTCCGAAGATATACTCATTTCAACAGCAGTGTATTTAATAAGCGATGTGAGCATAAAACGCACAATAATATAACTTATAACTGTAACTAACACTTCCCATATATACAATACTTCCAACAATTTTAATTTTTTTTAATTTAATTTTGTATATATTTTTTTATTTGAATTTACCTTATAATGTGCGCTTAAGTTAAGTTTAAAATCTTCAAAATGCCTATCTATATACAATTGTTGAGCTTATTTAGATTATATTACTGTAAAACGCAAAAAAAATATATGTAATACGAATTTTTATGATGAAGAATTGTGCGTTAAAGAAATTTGTTATAATTAAATCAAAACCAACTTGTTATGAAAATATAAAATAAAGTGTAATAGTGTGAAAAATTATGAAATTAAAAGCGCTTTTCTTCTAGACCCACAAGACATGTAGCATTAAAAAAAATCACAATTCAAAATTTTTCAAAAGTCGCATGCTATAAAAAATGTTACGCTCGAATTCGCATGCGATTTGCAAACTTGTAGCAGGTCGCCTAATTACCAGGCGCGCAGAACTGTGCAGCAGCTGGCTGTGAATAGTGTTGCCAGATTATACCTTTTTAAATATTATGCAACATCTATTGGCAACGCCTCCATTATGAGTTGCCAACTAGCTGCCAGGGTACTATGAAACTGCACTTTTTTATGGGAACAAAGAAAATTATAAACAAAATCATAACAGTTTATGTAAATATCATTTTATTCATAGATTCAACATTCACAAAATTATTCGATAACATCCAGTAAGGAATTTTAGTTAAACATTTTTTTTTTTTAATTTCACAACATTCGGCAAACTGTACTCGCTGGCAACGCGTGGCATATTTTATTTTTTGTTAACCGTCTGACCGTCTGGTGCATTTCATCTTGGCACGTGTGGCACAACAAAAGTTTTGCGGAAAATTGCAAAAATCCTGGAATAAACGCATGCAAGTCACCAGAAAATAGTCGCAACAACAACAATAATCAGCTAAAGTTAGTAAAAAAGAAAGTAAACGCACGACATGGAGTACATCGAACCGTCGTCACTTCCCACAAGGGCCAATATGATATTGTGTTGCGAATGTGGTGTACTAATCGAGCCAAATCCTGCAAATATGTGCGTAACATGCCTACGCAATCACGTCGACATCACAGAAGGTATACCCAAACAGGCAGTATTGCATTTCTGTCGCAATTGCGAGCGTTATCTACAACCGCCCACCGAATGGGTGGCTGCCGCATTGGAGTCGCGAGAATTATTGGCGTTGTGCTTGAAAAAATTGAAAGGTTTAAAGGATGTGAAACTAGTGGATGCCGGTTTCGTCTGGACCGAGCCACATTCAAAACGTATAAAAGTCAAGTTGACTGTTCACGGCGAGGTTTCAGGAGGCACGGTATTGCAACAGGTATTTATTGTGGAGTTCACAGTACAGAATCAAATGTGCGATGATTGTCATCGTACCGAAGCGAAAGATTTTTGGACCTGTTTGGTGCAAGTGCGTCAACGCGCCGAGAACAAGAAGACGTTCTATTATCTGGAGCAATTGATATTGAAACACAAGGCACACGAAAATACGCTTGGCATTAAGCCGATTCATGGTGGTTTAGATTTCTACTATGCCAATTTTAATCATGCAAAGAAAATGGTTGATTTCCTGCACTATATGGTGCCAATAAAGGTGACCACATCCAAACGGCTGATTTCGCACGACATACATAGTAACAATTTTAATTACAAATATTCATGGTCGATCGAAATAGCACCACTATCCAAGGATAGCGCCGTTTGTCTGTCGAAGAAGTTGCGTCAGCAGCTGGGTAATATTTCGCCAATTTGTTTGGTCTTTAAAGTTGCAACAGGCATTCATCTAATCGATCCAATGACCGCACAAATATCCGAGTTGCCGTCCACGGTATTTTTCCGCAATCCCTTCGAGGCGCTATGTGACCCTAAACAATTGGTCGAGTACATTGTTATGGATATCGAACCGATTATGGATAAAGATAGAAAACATTTCCCAGGGCAGGGCCAAGTTTCGTTTCGTCACGTTCTGTGCGACATTTGGGTAGTGCGATCCTCTGAGTTGGGCATAAACGAAAACACAATACATACACGTTCACATCTGGGACATTTGTTAAAGGTAGGCGATTCTGTGATGGGTTACAATTTGGGCGAAGCGAATTTAAACAACACTGAATTCGAGAAATTGTCTGCTGATCAAATACCTGACGTGTTGCTGGTGCGAAAATGCTACGCAGATCGTCATACACGTTCCAATAGGCGTAACTGGAAATTGCGTCACTTAGCCGAAGAGGCAACTGATGAACGTAGCAAATACGATTTTAATGAATTCCTTGAAGATTTAGAAGAAGACGTAGACTATCGCCGACAAATCAACATCTATCGTGACGCTAAGAAAACACTGCCGGTTGATGATAATGATAAACAAGCGGCAAACGATAGTGTGCCACGCATAACGTTGGCAGAAATGCTGGATGATATGACTTTGGAATGTGAAGATGATGCGATGGGCGAAGATAATGGCGAAGTTGATAATGATGCAGCCAAGGCGCAGTGAATTAGTGCAGATTTATGAGTTTTGTATGTAAATATATGTATGTAATGAATTTTAACTGGAAATCCAATAAATAGAAATTATTATTTGTTAAACGAATTTTAAACAGTAAATGTGTTTAAACTGCCCAGAAGGATAAGGCCTTCTTCAGTGAATCCATTTTAGAAGGCTTAAACAAGAAGTGGTGAAAAAGTATTCGCCAGCACACCCTTTAGAATAGTATTTTAAATTTACTATTCTCATATGCATGATTTTTTAAATATAAAGAGTCAGTTTTAGAAGAACTAAATGAAAAGGTTTTATAAAATAAATCTTACAAAAGCCTTAATAAATAATTTTTTGTGAACTATTTTTAAATTCATTTAATTTAAATGCAGCGTGACCCAGTTTCGTATTCATATTCTAGTTTGAAGTGCTAACTAGAAATGAATACATTTTCAAGTTATTGGATTTAAATGACTAGTAATTGAAAACATATGTAGTACTAGTACAGCATAATTGACTCTGGCTATGACAGTTGTATGAAAAAAAATAAAAAAATAGTAATTTATCAATTATTTTAAAATTTATTTCAATTTGCACAGAGAATTAATGTATTTAAGAAAACTTGTGTTCAACATAAAAAAAAGATATACATATGTAGTATATAGGAATGCACAATAGGTATCACAAAAAAAAGTTATAAAATTTATTATGTTTTAAGACTTCCGCCAAAATATTTCGAAACATAAAATTTCTCCAAAAATGCAGTTTTTTTTTTATAAAAGAAAAGGAAAGGATATTAATACTGAAAATTTAATATTAAAAAACACTCGAGATGATAAAACATTGTAACGTTTGATTTTAAATACGTCAAATATTTGACGACAAAATATGACACGAAATGCCAACATGTTGCCATTTTAGAATTTTGCACTGGGTTCAATCTGAAATATGTCAAAACTTTTGCTATTTTTTAAAGTTTGAAAACCCTTAATGTAAAAGCAAAAACAAAATACATGGCGATTTGCAGTTGTACTTATAATCTGCTTTAAAATAGTGAAAAATTTGTCCAATCTGTGAAAACAAAATTGGGACGTTAATAGGGTTGTTTACGAAGAGGTGAGAAGCCTGATAGGATATTTATTATGAGTTTAAATCGGTCAAGTTTTGGCTTTTCTTAAAACAATTTTTCAAAAAAGGTCAAAAACAGCATACAAAATTTCATTATAACGATGCGGTTGAACACATTTTTCAAAAATATTTTTGTGCAGAGCTTTTAAGTTTATGTTGTCTTATGATCTTGATTTCTTTGACAAAATTTCAATTTGCTCCAGCTCCTCTAAATCGTAATATTATTACGAAACATTTTGGTTGATGACTTAAAATATAATGAATTTCATAATTCCGATCAAGGCGAATTTATAGAAGTTGATGGCATAAGAGCAGCTGATTTGATTTTTTTTTTTATTCACCTACATGTATTTTGTTTTTGCTTTTGACAACCCTTACGTAGAAACAAAAACAAAATACATAGCAATTTTGTAGTTGTATTTATAACACCACCTTGTATGGAATCGCCTTGATTCCGATGGAAAAACAGATGCCACCATATTATTTTTCGCAAATGTTTCATTTAAAAAAACTTAAAAAAATCGGTGCGATACTTTGAGAGCGAAATCGTTACAAAACATTACCCATATAATCAATTTTATATAAAAAGAAGTAAAGATAAACTTAACTTTTAGCTTACTTTCAATATCGGATGCGTTTTTATTGTTGCCATTGGTCAAGTAGTTGCTTTATCAGTGGCAAAACATGTTTGCGTGTAGCCTTTATATTAATCATCTTATAGAAGTTGCCGTTGAGAAAATTGCAATTGCTATATTGCTGCAGACAGAGGGCCGGTTCGGTTGTTGTTAATAGCTTTTGACGTATTGCAGCGCATAGCTCGCTCGATCCCAAGTCTATGAAACCCAGATCACGTTGCACATTGCCATTTTGAATCAGCATACCCATTAAGATCACAATTGTAGATTTTGTCTCCTCTGAAAATGTCTTAATGGCACTCGCTGCGTCGGGTTTTTCAATGAACTGTTTTACTAACATTGGAAATCCCGGTATTGCGATATTTACACATGCATCGCTATTTGTTAATATTTTCAGATCTTTGCTTAAAAGTTGTAACGCCGTTAGACTGCTTACATCTGCACGCACTGCTACTAGCGAGTCGAATAGTTTTGTACGCTCCGTTGTCGGCTTATCTCCTGTTACTTTACCTAGCAATTTTTCAAGCTTCGCGCAAATTTGCACATCTTTAGGCGTAGCGCGATTAGCTGTCTCACTAAAATTTACTGTGTCCAGCACAATTGTACTGCGTAGCAGAATTAAAAGTGATTCATATTGCGCCAGTTCTTCAGGCGACGCTGACTCATATGACTTTAACATTAGTTCTGCTATTAAAGTAGCACAAGAGCCTACCAATTCTAAATGGAGCTTGCAATCGCTCGGCAATTGTGCCTTCTCATCATACGTGCGATGATCGAACACTTCTATACAACGCGCGGCAAAGGGACTAACGTGATGATCTACCAAAATAAACTCACTGCGTGCTAAAAAATCCTGTTGCAGTTCATCGCGAAAGGTTAAATGCTCCGTCCCGATTGCTTGCTGGCTAAAGAGGTGACACACTTCAGTTTTAAGCGAATAGTCGCGACGTGGGATGTTGAGTACAGGTAGAAAATTTTTGGAATGCCCATTTACTTGTTGATAGTGATAAGCTAGCGTTAATGCACACACAGCGGAATCCAAATCACAAGATTCGTTGCCCAGGACAATGCAGATGGCATCCTGCAAAACAAGACGGCTAAGAACATAAGTTGAGTAAATTAATAAACACTTATATACGAACAGTAGAATTTAAAAATGTTCGCGTCTGTTTTAAAAACTTGTTCATGTTTTAATTTAATTCTCACTAAAATAAAATAGCTCCTGGTAAAGCAAAAGGCAAATTCGTAGTGGTATAACTGTAAATAAACCACAGCTGATAGCTAACAGCTGATGATAAATAACTGCGCCATTTATATTTTATAAAGAACGGCGTTATAATTAAAACGTTAAAAGCGTTGAATTAAAGGAAGACAGATTTAAAACCTTCAACTTCTACACAGAAAAAAATTTATTTTAAAAAAATTATTTAATTGGATTGTTTTATTATTCCTATAAATTACTACTCCCACTATTCGCTGTTGCAGCAGTTGCGGCCGCGACCAGTAAAGCGGGATCTGGTTTTGCACGTTTGGGCAGTGTTGCGGCACGCAGATAAGGATTATCTATATTCGGGTTCTCTAAAATAGCTTTATTAGTTGTTGAATTAGGCTTTATATCATTTTCCGGCTTCACATCCTTTTCACTTTTGGTGTCAGTTTTCATTTCGCCATCGGCATCATCCTCATTGCCACTTTCGTTTTCGTCATTGTCATCTAACACACAACAAATACACATATTTGTTAAAACACATAGAAAAATTAGAAACTTTAAACGGAACAATAATACCTTTCGCAGTAACATCTTCTGTGCGATTTGCTACTAAATAATGGTACTCCAGTTCCTCAAAATCAAATACTTGATCGGTGGGATTTAATGCAGCCAGATAAGGCGGAAATGCTGGTTTGCAGGCAATTACTATGGCGCATATTTAACGTAATTTAATATGATGTTAAAACTTGAAACTCAATTTACTTACAAGGAAACATATTATCTTCGTTATCGAACAAGCTATGGGTTTCAGATGTTTTGGAGAGAAATTTTGTCAATGCTTTTTCTACATCACGTTTTTGAGTGGCTGCCTTTTCACGTATAGCTTCATATTCGGTGACCGGTTGTTTGTGGGTCTGAAAAAAACTAAAAGTTATGCTGCTCTTAATCTATTACACTATTACAAGTATTCATTTACCGGTGTCCGCACATAGGCATGCGGATCGGGCAATGCCGGCAAATAGTTAGGAACATGCGGCGGATGTGAAGATTTCGTACCCGCTTGTAGCAGATTTAATTGTTTTTGTTGTGATGCTTGTGGTGGCATTGGTATTATTTGGCGTCCTTCGCGCTTAGCAAATGATTCGATACCTTGCATCGATACACCCATATTGACAAGCGCCACAACTACATCACCCACTACGGGTATGGTGCGACCTGAAAGCTCGCAGTAGCTACGCGCCGATTGTCCCACCTCTACAAGTACTGCAAATTAAAAATTCTTTGTTATAATTTGTATGAATTTGTGAAGAATTTACGCTCTTACAACTTTGCAACATTTCCGTGAGTGTTTCCAAACATTCCTTGTCTACGCTATCGAAACCCTTTTCCAAAAGAATTTGTGATACAGCCAGGCTTAAAATTTTACGTCGCGAATTAGACGAGTACGTGGAATCGAGCTTATCCATTTCCCCCCCAAATTTTTAATAGATAATACAGGAAAGCAAATTATTTGTTTACAAAAGTATGTTAGTAGGCCCTTCTTCTTCTATTAACGAACGGGCTCAATGTAATGGAGAAACTGGCAGACGTTGCCAGATAATTATAAACGGTCCTTTTTCCCTTGGCCATTATCTGTGTCTACACTATCAATAGTAGTGGCTGTTGACACAGTGCAGTTTATAATGGACCCGTTTTATTATACCCGAATTGCAAAAGAACCCGCCTACTCGGATAAAATTTCCTTTGGTTGCAAAAGCAACCCTGTTGGGATCTTTCATGAAAAATGCGATTGGTTTAGTTCTTTTTTAAAACACAAAATATCGGTGCAAACAAATTTTAGGTTGACGTAGTTATATATTTGAATATACTATGCAAATAAAAACGAATTAGGTCTTAAACTTAAATTTTCCATGTATTTTCCCCCGGCTCATTCACAATAGCGCGGTTTTTTCACTTCCCAACACTACATCTCCGGTCGGATATCATTTTACCGAGTTGGCTCAACTCGTATACTTTTCCGAGTTAGAGTTCTTTCTTTACATGCAATTCGTTATCCTACCTAGTGTTCTTTTGTAACTAGGTTATAAAAGTACAAAGTAGAAAGTAGTTCTGCGCTGTTATACTGTGAACGGCGTGAGCGGAGTTGGACCGATCAGGGTTATTTTTGTGAAGAGTCCAATTTGAACTTTGTTCTTCCATAACTCTTGTTGTTGCTGTAAAAGAGAGTAGAAGTATAAGGGACAACACGTTACGTTGGCTCTTTCCGTTCACTAACAGGGTAGTGCCTACTCTTTCGACCGAATGCGTGAATGACTTTTAATGAAAATATTAGGGGCTACCTTGTTATTCAACGAGAAAGTAACATTTCTCAAATCATCTGGCATCTTCACGGATATTAGCAAAGCAGAAAACCATTTCGTCGTCTTCATGATACAAAAAGCAAACGCAATCCCAGGTAAGAAAAGCAAATTAACAAAAAGTTTAATATTTACATATATAAATTATAGATAGCTTTTATAGAGGTGAAAAAATCTATAATTGGCTTAAAATATTCCATTTGCGACAACTAAATCCATAACAGAATCCGATTCGAATGAAATAGTTCAGTATCGTTGAATTGATGTGTTGAAAACCAAGACAAAGAAAAAAGGGACCAAAAGGAAAATATTTTGATTGTGTTTGCATTCTGTCATCTAAATCAATACGCAAAGAACGCAATAAAAAGATGCAAAACGCCGATGTCGAGGCCTTGGCCGCCGTAGAAAAGGAGTTGGATCGTGTTATAGCTAAATTCACAGATATACGAGAAAACGCAGCAGCCGAAATCGCAGATGTTGCTACGCTGTTAGAAGAGCTTCTAAAAGTACTAAATCAGGCCGAGGAGGAGATGACGGGCACCATAAATACCAGCACGCAAGTGGATGCGCCTTCCGATGTAGATGACCCAATGGCCGATGAAGCAGAAATGCAAGTCGAAATGGAACGTGAGTGGCAAATGTCTTTGTGTTTTGTATCTTGATTTAAGTACCTCTTTCTAATAGCTGCCAATCCACGTCTCAACGAAAGCCAGGTGAAGCACGTCCTGGACACATTGCAAAAGGCAAACGAAAAGTTGCAACGTCTATCAGCAGAACATCGCGATTTGCATGGCGCCGTCTCAAAGGTGGGCAAAGTCATCGATCGAAATTTCGTTTCCGATTTTACAGCAACAACGCGTGTCGATGCGCTACAAGATGAAGACAATTTGATGCTGCTAAACAAAGTAATGGCAAAGCATTATTGCCGCCAGGGTATGGATGATGTAGCGCGTTTATTAATTGAGGAGTCGGGAATGCCAGAAGAAATGGCTCAGGAAGTATTTGACTCCGAGAGCAGCTTTGCCGAAATCTATCGCATTTGGAAAGGCATACAACAACAAGAATTGGGACCAGCACTAGAATGGGCAACACGATATTCCAACGAATTGATTGCTAAAAATTCTACACTTGAATTCAAATTACATCGCTTAGCATTTTTGCAAATCATGTCGCGTGGAATTGGCGCACAAGCTGAGGCAATTGCTTATGCACGAAAGAATTTCAATAAATTTATAGATCGTTTCGAACATGAAATACCAAATTTAATGGGCTGCTTCATTTACTTGCCGATGGGCATTGATAACTCGCCATATAAGCATTTGATATCCCCAGAAGTATGGATGGAGGCATCGTACGTGTTTATGAAGGATGCATGTCATACGTTGGGTATTAGTAAAAATTCAGCGCTGTCTGTGGTGATTAATGCAGGATGCACGGCTTTACCAGCACTGCTCAATATTAAGCAGGTAAGTGGTGTTTTACATTTGTGTAATAAATAAGATAAACTACTATGACATTTTTATTTGGAATCTTAGGTGATGCAATCACGTCAAGTGTTGAGCATTTGGAATGCACGCGATGAGTTACCCATAGAGATTGATCTTGATCCAGAGTATCGTTACCATTCAATTTTTGCATGCCCCATTTTGCGTCAGCAGACCACTGAAGATAACCCGCCAAAGCGACTGACCTGCGGACATGTTATCTCCAATGATGCATTGCACAAATTGAGTAATGGCCATATACTCAAATGTCCCTATTGTCCCGTCGAGCAGAATGCCGATGATGCTGTACGAATCTACTTTTAAAACGGCAGCAACAACAACATACGTACACAAATTTGCCGCTACTCATTATAAAAAAAATCTTCCGCTTTCCCTTGAAAAACATTCAATGAAATCATTTTAGTTACGAAAATATGGTGTGTGCGGATGTGGTGATAAATAAGAAGCTGATAACTTCTGCAGCATCTGTTTTAATCACATCAGTCGGAGTTGCGAGCCAATTAGACTTGAACCATAGTTATTTAAGTTGTCATAATTATCATATTTAGTAAAACTCTGTACTTTTAACAATTTCTTTTTCACTTGAAATATATACAAATGTACATAAACATATACATATTTCTGAAGGGAAAATGAAATGACGGTTTTGTTGGGTTGGGTAACTTCCTTGCAGAAGGTATGATAATCCTCCCAAAATCTTTGACTTCGGTAGTAACATTAAATTCCCTGCTAGGACATCTACATATAATCTTCAGTTTGAAAAATTTATGAAATTTTTTACGTAAATTTAAACTTAGATACATATAAGTAGAATGAACCATAATTTAATTAAAAAATATTAAAAATTTTGATGCTTAAAATATGATCTGAATACTGATTTCGGTCCGATTTTCGGTTATTTCTTGCATATATGGTTCTATTAAAGGCGATTGAAAAACTTGCTAGGTGGCGCTGGAGTCAAGTAATTTATAAATCCCGTTCAAGTATATTTTACTTTCTTGATGAAAGAAATGCTTAAGAAAAACGGAACCTTCTGATGAAATTAGAGACCTATTACGGGGCTTGAAAAGGAATACTTTTGCAAAAAATTAAAACGCTACATGGCGCTAGAGTCGAGATGTTCACAAAATCTCTATTCACCGTTCGATTTTGATTGATCCGCCATATGTTTCTGGAGTCGAGTTATTCAGAAAATACTTTTACTTTGTTTACTACTTTTGTTTGAAAACATTGTTCATAATTGTTGTACAGTCTTCGGTTTCAGTGCCATAACTCTTTTTTTAATAATTGCCCATAAGTTTTCGATTGGATTTAAGTCTGAGATTTGGGCAGGCCAGTCCATGACTTGTATAGCCTGATCTTCGAACCACCGTTTTACTATCATCGACTTATGGCATGGCGGCTTGTTTTGTTGGAAAACTGCTTTTGAATAAACAGATAATGGGCAAGTTATCCAGATATGATGCGAGGTGTACCGACAATAAATCCTGATAAGTTAAAGCATTTAACTTTCCGTTTATTTGTACAATGGCCCCGACTCCGTGTTTGCTAAAACAACCCCATACTATAACACTGCCGCCATCGAACTTCATTGCATTTGTGGTATACCTTGGATTCAACGATGCGTCACTCCAAATCACAGAATTCCAAATAGATGGTGAAGAGTCAATACGGCTCCTGGCGCAATCGTATCGCTGTTTTTGGTTGGCATTCCCGGAGGTTGTTTTCTAAAAGTAGTTGTCTAATAATCCAATTTTCCAGATTTATACCATAATCTTGCTGCATTGCGGCTCTTATTTGTATGGAAGTCGCGAAAGGATCATTGTCATGCTTGTCATACAATTAAGTAATATACTCGTTTTGTAGTTTTTCTGGCCCTTGAACATTTTATATTAGCAAAATGAATATATTTTTGGAAATGTTTGATCGGATTCTGGTTTTTTTTTTCGTGAACATCCTATGGGTCGGCTAATTTTACTAATATTTTTCTTTTTTTGAAAGATGCTCCATATTTTGCGCCTCTCCCCCTCTGTATAAATTTGCTTGCAACTCATTGTGCTCTATTAGTTTAGTTTTGCACTTAAATCAACTTATTTTAAACTTTTAATAACAACAAAATGTGGTTTTTAAATTCCACACAAAGCAAATTGAATGCCTAGCCAATGTGCTAATTAAATTGCTAGAGCAAAAAAAATGTATTAAAAAATTATAAACCTCAAATGCAGAAGTTTTGTATGGTTAAGACTCATGAAGTAGGTAGCTTTTATAATTACAAAACTAAATGTTTCTATATGCTAAGTTACAACGAAAACGATAAGGAAAACGATTATAATGTCGATAGCGATAACAATAATGATATCGATATCAATATGGGCAAGGGTGGCTGGAACGAAAACAATTAGAACGCCGATAACGCTTTCGATATAAAAACCGATATCACCGTTTACATCGATATCGATAACTGCATGGAATGAGAGTAGAGACAAATGCGAATACCTACTATGAAGGACGTTATCAATTCGATTTAATCAATTCCACAATATATTTCAATCACAATAATAATGTCGATAGCGGCATCTACATATATAGATATCGTAACCGCCGATAAGTATAACAGTCAAAATGCCCATGCCGATAACGATCAATAAAAAATCGAATCGATAACGTTTATGACAGTACTAACGAAAACAAATAACCTAACAAACAAAAAATTTGCCAAAAAAGTCTTATCGCAGAAAACGAAAGGTCATAATAATTATGCTAATGTATGCACATGTGTAATTCAGTCTGTTCCTGACAAAGCACCACAAGCATGATGTTTTACATCAAAGCTTCTTGCATGTTGTATACACGCACAGATTTAACAATATTTTTTGCCATATATTACATATCATCGGAATATATTCATTCTATTAAAGCGTCACGCTAATATGCCGTGAAATAATGGCTGTTCCACTTCCGGCAATGCGATGTCCTCATGATTGTGTATTAGCTTAAAAAGTCCAGTGCCTATTGAGGCGGGCATGCCTAGTATTATCCGTTCAGAGACACCATCGACGGCATCGGTTTGGCCAAAATAGGCGGCATCGAATAGATGATCGGCGGTTTTTTCGAACTGAAAAGTATTATAATATGGAAGAGTGGTTGTTATGTAGTTTTTTTTTAGATGGAAGTAAGGACGAGGAATATGTGAGTTAATAATTGCTGTTTAGGGAAAGTTGAAGGTCAATGCACGGGTTACGAATACTCGCAGTTTAAAAATCAAGACACAATAAATAAAAATAATGAAAAGCTTCAGAGAAAAAGAAAAAAATAGGCTTCGAGTTTAAAAAAATGCTCATAGTTCGGAGAGATCTTGAATTTCACTTAAGCATAACAATATGAGAATGTCTTATAATAATTTTATAAAAATTCGTAAAATGTCTCTCACTTACCGATGCCAAATTGAATACAGACTCTCGCATTTTTGCCAAACCATGCCGCGTTATCCCTAACACCTCACCACGCGACGTCATTTGACTGGCCAGCAGCATGATATGACGATGATCTACGCTCATGCCGTGACCCTCCATCACATCGGTGATTTCTGTCATAATAGTGGTGCGCGCTGCTTCAATGCCCAAAGTGTTGTAAACTTCCCAGATGTTATTACTCTTGGTGCGTGCGCCCACAACACCAAATGTGGCCATAACATCTCGTAAACCAGCGCCTTCAATGCATAGTTTATAGGTATGCGGCGAGTGCGCATCATCGATTGCTATGACGGCGCGTGAAATATTTGGCAAACCTGCTACCACAACATTCTGTATAGAAATAGTGAGCCGTTGCATTTCAGCATTGAGTGTGGCGCCATGTTTGGTAGTATCGATGTGCACGGTGATCACTGAAGCGCCGACAACATCAACGAGCGCTGGTTTGATGCGTAGCTTTGAAGTGCAAATGCTGATAATAGAGTGAAATGTGTTTTGAAGGAATGCAAAAAATATTTTTTAGGAACGAATGGTATGCACTTACGAATAACGTACAGTTTCGGCGTTAATCTCTAAACCTAACACCTTAATACGATTTAAATCCAAACGAACGACTAAGAAGCAATCATCTCGTCGGTAAACCTCCTCGATGTAAGATGAAATCTATGGAAATGTCATTTGTAATAATAAGCAATTTTTATGTACTCCAAGCACGTACCTCGCCCAGTGTAGTCTTTTCAATACGCGCCTTCACTTTACGCGCAAATTCCATGCTTGTGTTGTTTTCAATTTCAGCTGTTATAATAGGTGTTGAAATTGTTTTAGTTGCGTTAATAATTTCGACAATACGAGGTACACCCTGCGGATTAGAGAGTAGGAGCGGATAAAGTAGAGACAACAAAATATTCTGTAAGGTTTTAAGTAGAATTGCGGTAGTCAGGAAACAGTCTAGAGTCGCTAATAGAGCCTTACAAAATAAAATAAAAGCACCAATCCGTTGTAGATAATCTGCACATGTTTGCAGAAATACATAGACCAGTTTTTAGATGAATACAAAATAAGGAACGGATCAGAGAGCAATACAGCAAATACAACAATCGCATGTACATACATACTTAGACCTGTGTTCATAAATAATAGCAAAATGTAAGTTTGATAATTAATTCTTGCCTTATTAAATTTTAATAATTTTTTAAATATAGTCAATTCTATAACAAAAGTCATGTATGTAAGTCGAAGTTTAAAAGAAAATTTAAAAAATCATCAAAATCAACTTTTTATTTGATACATTATTTAAATACAAAATTAAACACGTCAGCAAAAAAAAAATTATAAAAAATCAACAAGAATTTTTATCAACTTGAAACTTGCACTTTATTATAGAAAAATGGAATCGACTACAAAACTCCATACTTGAAGCTAGAAATTTTGATGACATTTTTTTTAATTTTAAATTTTGAAAAAATTTCTAGAATGTTTGATTCTTCGGTTTACATGATTTTTGTTACAGAATTAACTATACTTTTATAAAAAGTGATTAAAACTAAATAAGTAAAGACAAAATAGTCTTTGTGACCACAACTGTACATATTATGCGTTTGCATAGACGCTTAAATGTCAGTACATAACCAGTCAAATTTTAGCAGATTAGAAGGAATTACGATGAAATGTAAAAAAACAAAATTTGACGATTCAGCAACTTATTAAAATTAAAAAAAAAAAAATAGAATCAAATTCGCTGCTCTGCTGCTACATTACATGTGCGTTGATAGTACGATGTTATTGCAACAACAACAAAAAACTGGCATAAATTCCAACAGGTTTTACAGCATTTTTTAGGCTCTTCAAAATTACCCTTAGTATCGAAGAAATATAACTATTTGCTCTGGAGTGATCAGTGCAAAGTTTGTTTTTTCCAAAATATGAAATTTTATGTTTCATTAGGTAAAATTTTTAACGGCCAAAATATGACCCAAAATGACAGCATGTTGGCATTTTATACTATTGCATTGACGTTAAATTTAAAAATGTTATAATTTTGGCTTTAACTGACAACATTTCACGTCAAATTTGACCTAATGAAAACCAAACTTAACATATTTTTTACGCTAAATATGAACGAATTTCCTACAAACTTTATTGAAATATGGCAGATTTAGGATTTTTCTAAGTTTCCATTGTATAGGAAGTGGATGTGGGTTTTGATTGATTTCTAAAAATTTCAGAATTATGATTGAGTTCAAATGTAACGTACGTACCAAATTTTGATAAAATAGCGTTTTATTTAAATATACACATCTGTTTCCGATTAAATCGCTTCACCTGACAAACAAAATCTCTAATTTACTATTTCAAATGTATTGGCTTGATGTGTTACTGATATACTAATTACCAACAAAAAGATTATGCATTGAGTACTTATCTAAGTTTTTCTTTTTTTTTACTCACCTGAGTGATATTCATAGAGGCGACACCTGCGAAATGGAACGTCTTCAATGTCATTTGCGTGCCGGGCTCACCGATACTTTGCGCCGCTACAGCGCCCACCGCGGTGCCAGGCTCGGTGACGGCGCGATTGAACTTATCATTGACCCAACGCATAAAAGTACGAATTTGTTCCTCGGTGAGACGTTCAATTTCGTGTGCCAATTTCGATTGTCGTCTATACTTAGCCTGCACATTCGCGATTTTTAGTGCTACTTTGTCGATGAAAGTGCTGTAAATAGAATTTAAATAAAATTTTATTTAGTATAGAGTATTTTAGCGTAGTTTTTTTTTTCTTACATAATTTCGCTTTGGAAATCCTTTCGACTCATGGCAAACTCATTTTCTGTAAGTATTTTACGTGCTGTCCGCGAAATTTCGGAAGCTGGTAATGGTGCACTTTTGCGATCTGACACCGTAGCGCGTAAATGGTTTAATTGACGTACCAGATCCACTGGTTTGTTTTTGACTTCCATGAAAACGGGATCTAAACCGTCACCGCCATAAATTAACTCAACTATTTCACCTATAGCATTGCGCACGGAGCCATCGTAGTGTACTACAAGATCTTCCAGGCACTGGTAAAACGAAGTAGATTGTTATATGGAATTGATAGGGGAGGCTTTGAACAAAATGACGTATGTATGTACATATGTAAAATGAATGAGCTTTTATGTATTGGCTGCAATTGGAAACTCAGTTGGACTTGGGAACATGAAATTGTAACTATTTTCGACATGAGTTCCAAAATCTTAAGTATTTACTAATTTTGAGCTACGATATGAACCCAATAACCAGCAGAGTCAGTTAATTCAATTTTTCAGTTAAGTCAGTTTTTGCATACACGGGCATGAAATATCAAAATTCTAGAGAGACTTTGTCTTTGAAACTGCAATATTTTTTGCATGGAACGTGATACTTTGAAATATTGTGCAATGATGTTGCAGTTACTGAGATTCGAACAAGCCCGTTTTGTTACCAAAAATCTAGGGTTTCTTAAGCTTTTTAATTGGTTAATTTTCGGAAATTGTTCAGATTTCATTTCACTCGCTTCGAACGCGTGCTAAACTATTGATAAGGAAAGGATTTTTTCAGTATACACTGATTACAAGTATTTAAAACATTAAAAAAAAAAACAAACAAAAAACATAATATGCAAATATTTTTTCATTGAAAATTCAGTATGAATCTAAACTTATTATATAAAATTGATTATATGGGGAATGTTTGTAACGATTTGGCTGTGAAAGTACTGAATCAATTTTAATTAATTTTTTTAAATGAAGCATTAATGGGTTTCGAGATATTTAAAAAAAAAATTAATATCTAAAAATTACAAAAATTTCATCAAATTCAAACTTTCGTCCGCCATAACTCCATGGCGCCACTTGTAAGTCGTTTTTAATAATTTTAATGTTTTCTTGGCAATAAACTTAAAAATATATTTATTAAAGCCAAAGATGTTAAAAATTAATAGGCTTACCATTTTTAAAACTTGAAAGTTGCATTGTACGCGTTTTTTACATTAGATTTATATAGCAAATGTCGTGGTTATGAAATTTTTTTTTAACTTTATCACTGTATGTAATCAACGAATTTTTTAAAATCCTACACTTATTATTGTAATCTTTTTTGCTATACCATTCCTGATACACTTTTGAAATAATAATTTAAAATAAAAATCGACAAAAGTCCGGCCAAAGTTCGTTTTTTTCTTGACCGAAGCCGAACGGAACCGAAGTTTAGTGGCCGAACTCTACTTATAATACATACATAGTATATCATTTGAAAAATTTATAAGCATTTTTAAGCAGACTATTTAAGTTTACTGTTTTTATTCTCAAATGGGTATTTTTGAAAAAATATCTAAAAAAAAAAATCTATTTTGTATACTCCCGGTGAGGGGTAACAAAGTATTTTCTAGAAATAATACTTCAAAAAAACTAAAAAACACTCTTTTCTGCTCAAGCTATTTGGAAGGTTCAAAAATTCTGCGGTCAATATGAAAATTTTACTATTTTCCCACGCAAATATTTCAAAAACGAATATGCTTATTTTTAATTTGATAATCATAATTAATTTGATATAAATTTCAGCTCTGGAGATATGGTAGTTTAGTTAAACTAACCTAGTACCTTAGATGCATACAGGATTTGCGAAAAACAGCATGTTAAAAAGTCATAACAAGCTCCGAAAAGTTCAACTGGGAATTAGTTATTACACCAACTGTTTAAAAACTTTGTGTTTTTTTTTTCAAACAAGCAAACCACTTACTTTCACTAAACGCCGCTGAAGATAGCCAGTCTCTGCCGTTTTCACAGCTGTATCGACCAAACCTTCACGACCAGCCATTGTATGGAAGAAAAATTCGGTTGGCGTAAGACCCGAGTAGAAACTATTTTGTACGAAACCACGTGCCGCCGGTATCGCCGCTGAAAGAAATATACAAACATGATGTGTTAATATAAAAATGTTTATTAGATAAATCGAAAAATATTTGTATTTTCCAAATTATTTGCCAACTCACAGAATTTCTCGAAATGTGGCAACGCACGATTCTCAAATCCATTTGGCACACGCTTGCCGTTAATGGCCTGCTGACCGACACATGCAATCATCTGTGAAATATTTATATTGGAACCTTTCGAACCAGATAGCGCCATAATGAGCGCACTATTCGTGGGATGTAGTTCGCGGAAGCAAGCCTTAGCTGCCTGCTCACGAATAGAGGAGAGTTCGCGCAGCATTACAGCTTCGAGCGTTTGTTCCGGTGTACAACCAGGTTGACATTGTAATGTGCCCTTTTTCATTTCCAAAATATATTCATCGCATTTGGCATAACCTTTTTCTAATAGTCTTTGTTTTTCTTCCAACAGCCTATTGCTAGGTGTAACATCGCTGATGCCAAAGGAGAAGCCACGATTTTGTATGAAATATGAAGCGACCTACATATACATGAATTTAAAACTAAAATAAATACTTGTTTGTTGTGAATGGAAATCATCTATCTTCTACTTTTCCTATATTGTATGTATATAAAAAGGCCAGATTTGAAAGCAACTAAATTGATTGAGCTCCAATTCATAGACAATGTTTGCAATGGTGTCTGTCTGTTCACCTATCCGGTTTGAATAAAATTTATAACATGAATTAGCCACATAAGTACAAATATTTTATTCGAAAATTGGACCGATAGTTGGCGCTGGCGCCGATATATCTCTAAAACCCGTATGCCCAATTAACTTTGATTCAAAATCAGATCATGTGTTTGTTGGGTGTAGTGAAGTGCGCCCGGTTAGCTAGTATAATAAATTCCTTACCATTCATCCAAGCAACCTGTCATTAAAATTTCCAACTTTTTAGTCACAATGGCCTTAAATTAAATTTTACTATAATAAAGTGCAAAATTAAAGTGATTTAAAATTCATTTGCTTTCTTTCACACACTATTTTTTTAAAATTGTGCAGGCAAATCTATTTTGTGAAACACACTGTACTTCATACGCACCCTCAAGGAAAAGATGGAAAGTTTCCATTTGGCAGTAATGTAGAAATTTCATTGCTTATGGAAATAAATCGTATATTTTGAATTGATTTTGTTTAGCTTTAGCGAAGTTTACTGAAGAACTTCTTTTTATAAATATTGTACTGTACTGATACTATAAACAAAGAACGTAGATTACAAAAAGAGGCTGTATGGTGTTTCGTTTCATGTGACAAGAAATTATGCCTTTCAAACCAGGAACAACTTGCATCAAATCAGATTTTAATATCTATCAGCAAAAGTGAAATTTGTTCTGATATTGTGAAATAAGACCACATTTTCTGTTAGAGGAACGGTAGGAGTGATGCAACTTCTTTGTTTTTTTTTTTAATACGAAACTTTTAAATTTTTATCTTAACTTTCCTGAATCTATCAACTACCGCTGAGACGAATTTCCTTTCGTTAGATGCAACTGTGTATGATTGTTCTACGAGATCTTGAGTCCTCTTTGAAGGGTTCGTTACAAAAAAATTCATGAGATATATAAAAATCTTTATTAAGAAAAGGAATATTTTAATGCTTATTTTGGTAACAGTGCATGGAGGAATGTTTCCCTTTCCTAGAGGGTATGTACGCCACTTCCTCATAAAAGAAAAGTAAAAACTAATAATAATAATAACTTTGATTAAGGTTGCTTTCCGGATTTGTACCAAAATTACAAGCACCATTGTAATCAGCTGTTACTTGTTTTTATAATTTTTTTACTTTTTTTTTAAAGCAAAACATCGTGTACACTATAATTAAGAGAGTGAGCACCTGTTGGCTGATAAGATATTGAATAACCACATTTACTGAATGAATTAAACAATTAAAAAAGTAGAAAACGTCGGAAAGGAGATAGCAGGTGAGAGTTTTTAACTTTTTAAACAACTTTATAATGATAAAAAAAATCACAGAGTAGTATTGTGGTGATGTCTTAATCGTTGGGGCTCAACACCACCATAATTTTTTTAGGCTTATAAAACTGGCGAGCGGCCAACGCTTCAGAGTGTAGTTAGACGTTATTTGGCACGGTGATTGCTAGCGCTTGTGAGCATTTACGATAGTTTCTACTTAATTTCTCGGCACGATGAGGCTTAAAATTGTGACATTCTTGTGGCTGATAGCGGTACTAGCGACTGCGCATTGTTATGTTCGACCCGATGTCGGTTTTGGTCATATTGTGAGTTGAAAATTTGCAAGAAATTTAAAACAATTTTACGGAAAAGATGAATTGAAGTTATTAAAATTATTAAATTACGAAGTGAAAGAGAAATGCTTATTGCTGTTGCTGTAAATGCATACTATATTTTCCATAGAAAGTTATACTTTTGAAACGGTATACAAGTTTTTGAACGCGTAATAAGCGCGCACATATTTTAGTTACTCAGAAACCCGAAAAATAGAGTCACAAGCCTCAACTATTCAAAATAAATCAACAAACTTTTTTGATCGCGGAAAATTTTGTTCTCAGTGCTTTTGCAGAACAACCATCAGAGCTTCTAGCGTCTCTTCTAGAATAAAAAATTTGGTTGTGTTCGTTTGAATATCAGCTACCGAAATTTCGGTGATTTAGTGAATATTTTCCCTTTCAAAGAAATCGTGCGTGACTACGAAATTTTCAAATTTTAAAAACAGTTGATTTTAATAACTGTACATAGAAAAAACAATTTCTTAAAGAAACTTAAAAAAAATATTTTTCTTCTCGCATGTTTTTATAGTATTTTTTCTGGAAGTGCTTCAGTGACTGTTCAAACCTAACTTCCGATTGCTGTAAGGTTTTAACTCTTTATGTGAAGCAACTTTGATTAAAATTTTTTGCAAGTAAGCAGATAAACGAATATGAATAAGAATACAAAACTGAACACGTTGATGAATGACGAAGAAATGATTTTAATAATTATACCGATCTTGGGATATCGATATCGATAAAATGATAGCTAAAGACATCTAAATCGATAACAATGTGGATAACGATAGCTATGTATGTGCATCGACAATGAAAAACGAACGCTTCTTTCAATTTATAAACACACATTCAACAACCAACAGCTCTAATCTACAGATTGTTATCTATAAAAGAGAAAATTTATTTATTTTTTTAATTTTAAGTACGGACTTTAAACGAAAATGAAATGGTTTTGATTTCATGGCTAGTTTAGAGAACTCATTGAATTTTAGATAAAAGGTAAAAAGAAAGCCAAGTAGAAAAAACCTGAGCTTTTAAAAAAGTGACATTATGTTTTGAAACAAGAAATATAAATAACGCAGGAGCACAGTCTCACTTAATCGGACGGTACGTATTGGACGTTATAAATATCTCGCACTTGAGACCTTTACCAATTAATAGAAAAGTTTCTTGAAAAGTAAATTTTCGACAACTAGGAGAAGTTTGACAGCTAACATAAAAAAAGAAGACGGTATTGAGGCGTGTTTTGTTCTAATAATGCTAAAACGTCTAATAAATGCATGGATTTTAGTTTCAGCTGTCAAAACTTTCCAACAGTAAAAAGTTTCATATTGGCACCGAGGAAATGTATTTTTTTTTTAATTTAAATAGAATATACTATATCTTTAAGATAGCAACAAACAAATGTTCTTAGTTCTGGTTGACAATTTTCTGCATTTACCCATATTTAGAATAATCGGTATCGATAACAATAACAACTCCGACAATTTCGATACAAATACGGCTATAGAAATCGATAACAAAAATGAATGGTAGTACGTAGAAGAATCGGCACTTGAAGTATTTGAAGTGAATTTGCATGCTTTAACAATATGTATAGATCTTTACTTTTATAAACCAATTATTTTATGTGAATACTCAAATTAACTAAAAATTCCCTTCATTTCTTCAACAGCAAAATCGCATCGTTTCCGGTACACCTGCCTCACCTGGACAATTTCCATGGCAAGTGATATTGAAATTAGATCCGCTGGATGATTTACTTTGTGGCGGTTCGATTATAGCTTCGACATGGGTACTCACTGCAGCACATTGCACCTATGGGCAAACTTCTATGTTTCTCATATTTGGTACAGTGACATTTGACAATCCCAATGCATTGAATATGACATCAACCCAGTTGTACGTCAATCCAAACTATAACGATGCAAATCTAAATAATGACGTATCACTGATAGAGCTTCCAATACAATTGACATTTACCAAAACCATACAACCAATACAATTGGTCTCAAGTACTTATGCATCGTTCAATTTCATTGGTGAAGTAGCCATGATTGCTGGCTTTGGCTTAACCGATGATGAGTACACAGATTTTTCAAATAATTTACTCTATGCCCAAGTTGAAATCATTAATAATAGCAATTGTGCAGCGATATTTGGTACAAATGTGGTAATTCAATCGACATTGTGCGCTCAAGGCGAAAATGGTACTGATATGTCGATTTGTAGCGGTGATTCTGGTGGTCCATTGGTTGCAAAAGATCAAAATGGCACATGGATGCAAATTGGCATAAATTCATTTGTTGCAGAGGATATGTGCACCGAGGGTTATCCGTCGGGGTATGCGCGTGTAACCTCATTTTTAGATTACATAACACAGGTGACGGGCATAGCCTTCAATAGTGTTTGAAAGGACAATTTACAAACATATAATAAGAATGTTGATATGGAAATTAAATAAAATCGCTATGATTATGAAAAATTATTTGCATTTCTTATGTTTACAAGGTAAGGGTATGTACTCACTTTTTCAGTGTAAATAGAAATTTAAGTGTTTTAAAAAAAGTGTGCGCGATCATTATGAACGCTGTGTTTCGATAGAGATCTCAATAACACTTCAGTTGGGGTTTTTCTTCAGGTAGTAAACTAAAGTTACTTTAAACAAAATTCGTAAGAGAATCCATACTACATACACTGGCGAGCAAAACTTGTCGAATGGTGATTTATCTACAATATTAGCAAGATCTTTCGTGATAAATTTTTTCGTTAATTTTATATAAAACTGTAGGTCATACTATAACAAAAACCATGTAAACTAATGTTTCAAACTTTATACAAAATTTATAAAACTCAACAAATTTCCATCAATATTATTCATTTTCTAGAATAATGTTCAAACATTTTTTGGGTGTGCAGAGTCATTGCCTATTTTATTTTAGTATAGTAAAACGCAAATTTGTAGTGGCTATAAACCACGGTTGATTTTTTATATTTTTTGTTTTAATTTTGGCCTTGGATACTTTTTTCATATATCGCTTATATCTAAAACTACATATTTTATGTGGTCAGAATACTGTAGGCATATAAAATCATTACAAATCAACGGAACTTTTAGTAAAAAGCATGCGTTTAAAAAAAAAAAAAATAAGAAAAAATTAGCGGCAGTTTTTAGCCACTTCAAGCTTGCGCTTTGTTATACTAAAAATAAATAAACACTGCATACTCAAAAAATGTCTAAAAACTACTCAAAATTCTTTTTTTATTTTCATGAAAAATTGTTGTTTTCATAAATTAAATATAAAATTTGAAACATTAATTTACATGGTTTTTGTTACAGTATGAGTTATATTTGTACAAAAAAATGTATTATGAAAAACTTAGCTAATATTGTAAAACGGTCACCATTTGACTGGCTTCGCTCGCCACTGTACATATGTACATACATACATACATATAGTGGTATTACGGTATAAGTACATATGTATGTACATTAGCCAATTATTGTAGCAAATGGCAAAATTGCTTTGTTTTTGTTTTTTATTTGCTTCTCGGAAGCACTCGAATTTTTAGCCAGATAAGATACGACATAAATTCAACCACAAACAGTCAGCGCCGCAAAAATCTGCGGTGAAATATAAAATGAATTTCAGAGATTTATTGACAACATTTGATAATTCTTTTAATTTATAATAAAACCACAACAATTATTCCTAATTAAATTTGGATGCTTGTGTTGTGTTTTTAGATTGTTCGCTGGCAATTCGTGTCCAATTTGTATACCTATACGATAAGCAATAACAATTAAAGTCGTGTTGGGAATAGACATTTTTAAACCTGATATAGAAAAATTATGACAAGATTTTTAATTAAATTACCAGCAAATCGTTCAGACTCGATTAAAAAATATTAATTTAATCTATTATTTTTGCGAAGTAATTGGCATTTAAAATTCGCCTTTTTGAAATATTCATGTAGTAAGGTGCATGCCATAACTATAGCACCACCACATATTCACAAGTTTTTGCTATTTATTTTTCTTTATTTAGTTTTATTTATTTAAAAAAAAAAAAAAAATGTAGTTCATTCTGTTTCATACTTAAGTAGTTCAAATGGTGACAAAGATTCAACAAACTTTGCGCAAGGTTTTAAAATTTTCAAATACAATTTTTAGAAAAAAATTTGGGTATGCAGTTTTAATGCAAGTTTGAAATGTTTAGCTACAAATTACTTTAGATTTTTTTCCTGGCGCTCTTCCGTAAATTCGTCCATATAACACATGCCCGGGCTTTTTTTTTATTTAAAAAACCGCGCAACACCGTCAGAAAAAAAATTGTCAAAAATTAACAGTAATTTGTAGCCACTTGAAACTTGCACTTTATTTTGCTATAATTTAGTGGACTATAAAACTGCATACCCGAAGTTTTTCTAAACAAATTCTAATTAAAATTTTTAACATCTTGTGTACAGTTTGTTGAGTTTTTGGCGATGTATGAAACTTAGATTATACCGGTGTTCGTTTGAAGAATGCATTATAATTTTTATAAAAAACAAATAATATAAATTAAATAATAAAAAAAAATTGTCAAAGCTCCAGTGCTATAGTTATGACGTGCACTGTATGTATCTTTAATGCAATTTCTGCGATAATTTCAACTAGTTAAAGCTAAAAAGTTAAGCAACTGCTACTGCAAAAAAAAAACAAACACAACTGATAACGGTATGTTGGTGGTTGTCGAAAAATAATAATAAATGTAATATAAATATTTATACTAATGACAAAAGCAATTATTTTGACAAAAGTGGTGTTATTTTTGGTTTGGTTTTTTTATATAATTCATTCAGTGAAATGCTCACGTATACAGCTTTCACATGCTAACATTTTTTTCTTAAAATGTTACGCGTATTTTCTGATTAGGGGCATAGTAGCACCATAAGTACAGTTTTCCGAAAGATTACAACTCTGGCGATGTCTACCGAGTTGGAAAAAGAAAAAGTCAAAATAGCGCGCTAGTCGTTGCTTTGCTTTGCTAACTGCCTCCAACTGGAGACGCAAAGAGAAACCAAGTCTTCTCCACTCTGGTCTTTCCAGCGTATAGGAGGCCTACCTCTTCTTCTGCTACCACCACCGGGTACCGCGTCTTCCATACGTACAACAGGACATAACCAGTCTATGTCAATGTCGCTATAGAGCAACTCGTTCCATAAGCTGCGGTACTGTAAAGGTCACTAAATCTTTCGGAGAATTTTTCTCTCGAACACTCCAAGGGCCATCTCATTCGATGTTGATAGTGTCCATGCTTCTGCGCCATACAATAGCACAGGCATAGTGAAAGACTTTATGGTGTGGTTTTTGTTCAACCCAAGTAGCACTTATTGGCAAGAGAGAGACTCTCCGATAGATTTCCCGACTGATATTATTATCGGTGTTGTTGCTTTAAAAATTGTAATTGCCAACAGTGACGTTGGAACCAAACCCAGAATTATCTTCAACAGAAGGTTAAATATTAATTAAAGGTTAATTTGTGCTACATCATCAAGACGCACAACACAGAGTGTAGACGGGCCCAGCGGCTTTGTTTTTTCGTAGTCGCTTTTCGCTTTTCGAACTTCGTTGAAGTCGGTTGACGGGATGTCAATATCGACATTAGCCATTTTGAATTCGGGATATAAATCTTCTCGGGCGAAGCTTTTGTGTGCTTTGGACATTAATTACCAGGTCGTCGTTCTTAATCCTAAAAGAATTTGGCCCAGTCTTGAAACCATCGAATAGAATTTTCGGGCGTTTTTCCTCTCGGCTAGCATCTCAAGCTTTTCGCACTCACGCGTTTCAACATATCTTTTCTTTCAGCCAAGAGTACGATTTTCATTCCTTATCAGCCAACGGTAACACGCCCATACAGGTCACGTGGACATCGAATGCAGTTTGACCTGTAGGCAGCATCTTTACTTTCTGTAGCGGCGCGGAATTCCCCACTTCTTTAGGAGTCGGCGAAAGCCAATGACTTCTTCACTGGCGGTACGCAGTGAGTGAGATATGTGGCAATGTTCTTGAGTAGCTTAGAGAGCCGATCTGTCGCAGCGACTGCAGGTTTCCTTATATTTTTAGACGCACGTCCTTTGCTGCACAGTGGGTTATGGGAATCTAATAAACTGGAAACATGTCTTCCGTATATATTCTTATAAATTTCACATTTTTCGACTTCGTCAATATCCTGGCATTTTCTATTCTGGAACTTTGTGGTACAGACTTGTACATTTCGGGACCCGGCAATGTGGATAGCTCTCCGTCGTCCGTTCATGAGCTACCCAGAGCACACTTGGTGTGGAATCAACCGGAAGTCGTGGGCAAATTGTATTACAGGCAGAAGAATTAATCCTTCTGGACACTCCCAAGTGACTAGCAATCAGACAGTTTCCTCACTTGAACAACGTGACTTGTTGAACGTAAACATTTTTTTTTTTTGAAAAGTTTCTGTTTGTCGCAGTAATTAATATAAATGATCTTAGAGCATTTTAAAAAATTCCCCTTACAATTTTCCCCTTTTAAACGAAATCAATTCACTTACCCTCGCTAAACGCCACATGCATTTGGTAGCATAGAGCTCTCCAAAATCACGCAAGATAACATAGAATATGCAATTTTTTGTACCCGAACCCAATGTACTCTTGTCCATTGAGCCACAAATGAGCTCCGAATTACGCACAATGACCCCTAAAATGAAAGAAAAGAAAAAAATTTCAAAATCTATATTTTTATTCAACGATTTTACTCCAAGTAACTTACATGAATCTCGCACACACAAATCGTAGTTGCTAGTGTAGTTACGTCCTTTTGTTATCAAATTCGTCATTACCGGACATTGTTTGTTCGGACGTAACAGTAGACTAAATATTTGCTTGCCTGTCCAAAGTTTGCGTGGCTTCAATATTGCCGGTGGTGGCATATCGATGCGCATATTAGCGTCCGGTCCAGCTAGAAAACATGCGGCCAGCTGCATTGCTTGTTCTTTGGTGAGAAATTCGTCTTTTTGTGTTAGCAGATAGCCGCCGGTAATGAAATCTTGAGTTGCCGCAATGAGTATTTCGCCATTTTTTGGTGTAATCAAATTGGATTTGTTGCCCATAAGTATAAGAGCTTCTGCGCGTGCCTCCTCCGTTTGCGGTAAATGTAAGTTCATTTCGTCGCCGTCGAAATCGGCATTGTATGGAGTACATGCACACTCGTTGAAACGGAATGTGCGCTGCGGTTGCACCTTAGCCTGATGACACATAATAGACATTTTGTGCAGTGAGGGTTGACGATTGAAGAGCACAATATCGCCATCACTTAAATGACGTTCCACAATATCGCCACACTTTAGATCGTGCGCAACTTTATCACGATTACCATAGGCGAGATACTTTTTAAATGTTGAGCCACGTTGTTGCACATAATTGGCGCCTGGATGTTTCTGTGTGCCATTCTTAACGAGCTCTTTCATTTTTTGTATATTTGCGGGAGTTACACGCTCTGGATAGGTTAGAATTTTAGCGACACGTTCTGGTACGCCTACTTGATGTATCATTAAATTAGGATCAGGCGAGATGACTGTGCGTCCAGAGAAGTCAACACGTTTGCCGGAGAGATTGCCACGAAAACGACCCTGTTTGCCTTTCAAACGTTGCACAATACCGCGTGTCGTTTTCTTGGGCGCCATATTTAGTGGTATGCCAGATATTTCACTGTGAAAATATAAAGCAACATGTAGTTGCAAAAAGTCCCAATCTTCTTGAATCAATTCGATTTTGCCACCACCCGTCATATGCTTTTGTATAACATCGTTGATGAGTAAAATTTCGCTCTGTTTCATTGTCAAATCATCTTCGGTGCTGCAAGTGGAAAATAATGTATTAAATTTATAAATTATATTAATGCAGAGTTCACTTACGTTCCGGCCTTAACTTCGGACAGCACTGACGGGCGTATGCATACAGGTGGCACAAAAACGCGTGTTACGATCAAATTTGATGGACTAGCACCCTCCGCTGTCATACCAAGCAATGGTATGTCACTCTTAGGTATAGTTTTAAACAATTCCAACACCGTTAAGGGATTTAATTCCTCTACTTGATTGTAAGAGGTTAACATCTGCTGTAGCTCGCGATTAGTTTCCGTTGCCTGCAATAACTCATTTAGCGCATCAGTCAGAATCGCATCTGGTTTTTTACCCTTGCATGGATCATGCAGTATCTTTAGTAAGCCCGGACCCTTCTTCACGCCACCATTGGGCGCTTCACAGTGGGGGCATTTCGTTTGCTTCTTTGCCTTGGTTAAAATTTGACCATGCAAGGCCTTCTTTGCTAAATACGATAAATTTGGATTCAATAGCTTCTTTTCGTATATACGTTTATCCGGTTCCCGTAGCATAACATTCGAACAACTTTTGCAAATCATTTGTAATATTGAAATCGTGGCACGAAAGTGTCCTATATGGAATACTGGCAATGCGAGATCTAAATAACCGAAATGCCCAATACATTCGTTCAAACCTTGGCCGCATGTGTCGCAGGTAGTATCTTTGGTGCTGACGCCCTGAGAAAGAATGTTAAAACAAAGGAGTTTGTAAATGAAAACCAAATTTCTTACCATACGCTTATCCAGAACGCCATAAGGAACTGGTTGACGTTGACCCTGATACAAATTTTTTGAAACGATGCGTAAATGCGATTCCTGTTGGATTTCCTCCGGACTACTGATGCAAAACTGCACATGGGAACTGAAAAATATATGAGCATATTTATTTTATCAATTTATAGATTTCGAAATAGTTTTCTTACATCTTTTTAATCACGTCTGCTTCCCGAAATTGCTCTTTCGGCATTTTCCAACTAAAATAGATTCAATCCACTATGAAATCACTTAAATGCACAATATTCCAACAAGTACGCGAATATGACGAAATTTAAGATACGCGATCAAATATGGCATTCGTTAGACCAGGAAGATAATCGATGGCTCAATCGATTCATTTCATTGTTTTTTTTTTATCTATCGATCTATCGTAACAAATTTTTGCTTTTGTGAGATAACCACTACCAAGAATGGTAGAATAAAATACAACACTGATTGATGGGAAATAGCGAGATCAACTGGGATGTGACGTAACAACTGATTTACTGGTGGAGAGAACTAAAGGGAAATTTTTATAACGCGATTGAGAGAATATATACCGAAACAAATTTTTCAAACAAAACCAGGAGTTGTGTAGAAAAATGAGCTGGTTTTGTTAAAATTTTCTAGGGAGCCTCAGCCGTACCATAATCTTTGTTACCTTCTGTATTCTCTTCATCATTATCGATGTCACTCTTTTCCCCCTATCGGTACAATCACAATGTTCTTTTTACTTTTGCGACAAGAAATAAACCAGACCAACAACCAACAGAGAGTAACGAAAAGTTTATTGGACAATTTTCGTATCAAAGTAATGATATGTGCTAAAAAAATAAGCTAAAAATATTTCTACTTACAAGGATTTTCGGCAAATAAAAATTATCGGCGTTTTGGTTTAGCACAATATCAAAGATATCGATAGCCTATACCATCGTTAGTTTTGTATTTTTCAAATGCGGCATATGCCGCCAGTCTTTTCGTTGTTGTGTGTTGTGTTCACAACAAATGCCAAAGTACTAATAGAATGGAAAGGAATAGATCAAAATGTGTAACAGCTGTTCGGTGATAAGCCACAGTAATGCCTCGTTGTATGGTCTAGCCATTTTATACTATGGACGCTATTAGAATAGTTGCATCATAACCACATCTCGGGTTTGTATATAAATTAAAGTAGTCAATGAATCGAACTGCGAGTATAGCTAATAAAAATCAAGAATGATAGACATATCTCAAGTAAAAGTAAACAAAGGATATAGAGGAAAGAATATCTTTTAACTTATTTATTTTTGTAATACCTGAAAAATAAATTTATAAAACATTGAAAGGTGCGGGACAAGAAGATAATTGCGCTCCACCGATGCATCGATTATATTTCATGAACGAGGTTTTGGTGCGTAAACCTCTTCTGGATTATTGTGATTCTCTCGCTTTTGCTACAGATGGTTGTTGAGTTTTGGATATTGGGAAGAGAAATAGGATGCGTTGATCTGTTGCATGTTCCCTGTATTGAACTGGCTTTGATGGTTCATCTATACAATGATCACAGTGAATAAAATGCACTTACACTGGTCCATTCACCATTCGGTTCAAGAAGAAGCACGGCATCTGTTACCATTTTATTTGTTTCGCCTATTTAGCATTCCTATATTAAGGTGACAGGGAAAGAATACGTCCTTTTCAGTCGAAGTGTTACGCACTGTTTAACCAGAGGTGAAAGCCATGTATGGGGTTCAGCTTTTAAGTGGTGAAATTAAACGTATGAAATCCTCTCGTCATACATGGTTGCTCTTGTAAAAATAAGAACTAGCAAAATAAATTGTTTTAAAAATTATAACATAAGGCACATGTTTTTACGTTAGAACTCGCAGAATAATTTATATAAAGTATTCAGCACAAATATTTATCGTAAAAGGTAGTTTCTTCCCATATTTCTTGCAAAATAAAATTGGTTATCGTATTGCTCGGAAGCCGCCACTAAGAAAAATGTTTACATACAAATGCATGACTGATAGTCTTAGTTTATGAAATTTAGTGAACTCATACCACTTGCTAATTCCCGTATAACAAATGGCAAAATGAGAGTATTTACTTATTTCCATATATATTATGTATATTTCTTTAGTTCCAAGAACTTTTCTGCCTATATGCACCATTTTAAACATTTGCGTCAATTTTGTTTCACTTTTCTGGCTCAGCGTTACCATAGCCCAGAGTTGTTTCTTTCATTTCAATAAAGTACTTGTTTATTTATTGCTCTAGTTGAATACCAAAAATTCGTAATCCTTTTACAACCGATTACTTGGTGAAAGAGAAGTTGCCTGCGGATTTATTTATTTATATAATTTTAAGTACCAATATAATTTTGATTATGAATACTTTCAATGAGCCTGTTTCTTTGTTACCTAGTTGCAAAAGAACACTAGGTAGGATAATGAATGTAAAGCAACAACACTAACTCGCAAAAATATGCGAGTTGAGACAACTCGGTTAAATGATATCCGACCTGAGATGTAGTATTTTTTAATATATATGTAACTACGTTAACCTAAAATTTGTTTGCACAACTATTTTCCGTTCTTAAATAGCACTAAACAAATCACAACATTCATGAAAGAGGCTAACAGGCTTGCCTTTGCAAATGAAGAAAATTTTATCCGAGTTGGAGCGTTCTTTAGCAGCTGGGCTACATTAAAATGGACCCAACATCAAAAAGCTACAACTAACTTGTAAGCACGTACCAACTTCAATCTATCTATCTACATATATTACTATCTACCAAATTAAGCTGCAACTAAATTTAAAGTAGATTTTTTGATTACCATAACCAAGATACACTGAATTCGAACTACATATATTCTAAAATATTCAGATTTAATTTGGGTTGAACGGCGAGATATTTTTTTCTTTATAATCTGAGTCCTTAATATTTAAGTGTATAGATATCATGATTCCGAATATTACATCCGTTTTCATCCTCTCCTGTTTCTACTTCAGCTATTTATTGTATTACTTCACATCTATGGGTTATTTTACAACTTGTTTTATTCAACTTTTATTTCGAATTCGATTAAATTTATAATACAAAGTAGGTCTCTTAGATAAATAGATTTTCAGAGGTTTTGAACTTCAACCTTTGAGATCCCTCTGCTCTATACAGTACCTCGTTCGTTAGATTTTAATAAATCATTAATGACGATATATATTTCAAATTCCGTTCCTTGAAAATGAAGAGTATTGTGCCGAAGACATAATTTTAATAAAATATTTTATTGTTGCCTAGTCGAAGTGTATTTTGATATGCATGTGTATTTGTGTTTCAAGAAATTATGTGAATATATGTATGTATGTACATATGCGTAGTTCATAGCAGAATTCTTAAAGTTCACTTTTACATCGTAATAAGTCGTTTTATTTGAAGCTAGTTGTTTGACAACAAATGTGTAAATTTATTTATCGTTTTCTGGCATCACAACACCCTAAAATGAGCCCTCAACATGATAAGGGCCAAAACTCGCAACACAACCCTACAAGTCTTGAATTGAGGCGAATTTCGGTGGAATTAGAAACCGAAAAGTAAGCAACCTAAAAATGTTGTCTATTGGTTATATTGTGGTGTTACGCGATTTTGAGTGCACGAAAAATTCTTAATTTGTATAAAAACTTCAATTAAACAATTTTTTTTAAGGAAAAATGTTTCGTACACTTTGCCGATTCAGCGAGCTGCCAGTTGTGGCAAAACAATTGCAAAAAGTATGTAATCACAGGACGCTGATGACTGCAACTGCTAGCGACCGTGGTCATCATATTGGTGACATAATGTTGACCCTGGTCTGGCGCAAGAAAGTACCTTACGACATCAATCAGCAGCAGCTGCGACAATGGGAGCAAACCAAAGCAACCACAAATTATTACATGTGCAGGAAATATTCATAATTTTTCGGTTTATTCCAGAATGCTGCCCCGGCTGGTGCGCAAAAATCGAGCAAATATGCAACGGAGGCGACCATAGAAGTGAACAGCGTAAGTTCTGCCACCCCCCTTTGTGTGGTGTGGTGTAGGTACTTGCTTCTGGCACTAACTTCCTCACACTTGCCATATGTTATGTAGTACAATGTAGATTACAAATAAGCTAGTGATGCAAGCACCGTTCATCTAACAGAAAATCTTGTCCAATTTCGAACTTTGCTATGTGTGTTCTAGTGGGGAGCACAGCATAGTAGGAAACCTGAGTCGAAAGCCTTTTACGTATGAAACACTTCTCGCTATAATTTGGCATAATTTACATAAAGTACATATGTATGTATATATTCAGCACATACATATATTTATCGCAAAAATCGTTTATTTCCATGTTTCTTTGAAAATAAAATTCGTTATCGGATTGCGTGGAGCTGTGACACTAAGAATAATGTGTATATAAAATTGCAGTCCTATAAGGTTTCTCTGCTAATGTTTATAGAGGCGAATTATGTCATATATATATATGTACATACATACATACATATCATATATATTTCCTTACCTTCAAACATTTTTCTGAGTATAGACTCAAAATTGTAAAGGAATTTTTGGATGAAGTGTTTCAAATTCAACTCTGATCATTTTATCAATTCAGTAAAATACTTGTTTTAAAACTTCGTGATCCTTTTAAATTTTTTAAAAACTCGATGGCTTTTATGCACTACGATACACTTGAAATGTTCCCTCACGGTTTAATTGGAAATGACGCTGAGCAAATGGGTAGAACTGTGGTAAAAATACATACATACATATGTAAGTAAAATTGCCGTTTATTGCCAAAATATACAAGATATTGTTTATCAAAGATTACCCTTTAATGTTAACTAGGCACTCCACGAGATAAAAGCATGTGGTTGTCCTTTGGGTCATTTTTTTAAAGTAATTTTTAATTATCTTATATAAAAATAAGCATGTTGTTTGACAAAAACCTTACTAATAAAAATATCAAACTTCTTACAGACATAAGCAAAGTTTCCTCAAAATTTTTACCGTTAAATGTAAGCGTAACAAAAAAAAAGCAAACTACCAAAAATTAATAGTATTTTATAAACATTTCGTACTTGCATTTTAATGGGGAATGGAGCTATAAACATAGGTACATAGATACTTAACAATTTTCTATTATTTCTTAAAAAACGGTGAAAACTTTTCTGACTTTCGTAAGAAGTTCGAAATTTGTATTACTAGGGGTTTTGTTTAACAACGAACCACATTTTTATAAAAAAACAAAAATTAAAATCAATTAAAAAAGTTAAATTAATAAACCACAAAGGGTGAACATATGTATAATTTTATCAGAGATGTATATGCTTATATGCCTACGTAACTGTTGCGATTGTCTAATGCCAATTTTATATTAATTTTTATATAAGTTGTAGCTATTAAAATAACAAAAATAGTTGCTATGATCTCAATATTTAAGTACAAAAATCTAATGTGTATCATCAATGTATGCTCTTACTAATAAAATGCGTTGAAAAATAAAATTGTGAATGTACACGTTTATTGGTAGAATTTTATAGTACTAAATTTAAAACTTCGAAAGCTATCGATGATACGACTACGTATGTAAGTGGAGGAAACGTGGGGTACATTTAGATTACAAAGGAATCTCCTAAAATGGAAGATAATTGCCCTGTGCGATTGGTAAAAATCTTTTGGAGAAAAATCTTTAAAATAATATTTATCCCATTCTCATTCTTTTCTTAAATTTCGCGGAACGTTACTTGAAAATAAATAGTGATATGCCATAAAGCAAAATTTTACTCAGCAAAATTGAGATCATTTATGTTCAGTACAGGTCAATAAATAAAACATTTTATCATTGCCTAGTCGAAACGAATTTTGATATATACTACATACATGTATTTCTATGTGTGTACTATATTTCATAGCAAAATGTTTTAAAGTTAACTTTTGCAACGTAATAAATCGCTTTAATTTTAGTTTTAAAAGTTTTTGTTTGACAAGATAGCTTTGCCAGTACCGACCGTTTCGGCAGTGTCGCATCGATATCATGTTTCTTCCATATGACTTGTATGTAAATAAAATTTAAGTATACTGAAAATAAAAACTTCAACTAGAGATATATATTGCTGTTGTTGTCGTCGCACTCAACTATGCGGATACCCTCCAAGTAACGCGCGATTACGACAGGATCAGAGCAGAGAGAGAGAGGGGTACTAGAGATATATATTTTACAGTGCAGGGAACAGTAGTAGTTCAATGTTAACGCAGCGTTAAAATGGATCACCAGTTTCGCCAGTGTCAGTTTTGTCGGAATCGCTAGTTTCTCCTATATGAATTTAAAATTATGTATGTATGTTTTGTATATAGAAAATATTAGCCTAAAATGTATATTTTAGAGTGGTGATCTAATAGGAAACAGAATACAGTCGATTTCAATTTGAAATCGTGACTATTTACCCAACCACCTCAATTCTAATCCTGACAGTTGTTTGTTTACGTTTTTTTTCTTGCCACGATTCGATTGGAGCTTGCTCCTTGAGTTCTGTCCAATTCTAACGCATACTCTTAAAGGTTCCCTTTATAGTTGTATTTAATAGGATCCCATTTCAACTAAGAAATTAAATTATTGATAATTAAAATTTGTGTGACACTTGATTTTTATCTTCTTTCTTATCTAACAATCACAATAAGTTAATTACAGAGTTGCACAGGTGAAATAGAGTGAAATTTATTACAAATTGTCTGAAGGTGTGCTTCATTCACAATTTCACCTGGCAGATTTTTGATTGGCTAAATTGGGAATATAGGCCCTGAAATTGAGAATAGTGCTGAAATTGCACAATTTCGAACTCATTGAGTAGAGTACATACAATGTTTCATACAACTCGGAACTTCAGACACAACTTTGCGTGCTATATCGAAATGACATGAAATTATCGACCGTTTTCGAAAATGCATTAGTGCAAAGCATCAGTATCTCTTCACCTTCAGTATTCAGTACACCGTGGTATCTCTTAATATAATACTGTAGTATTTAGATAGAAATGCCGAGAATTCGAAACTAATTCGGGCACCACCAATTTACTGATGCTGCGGACGTCATCTATTAAAGCAAATAAATACGATGCTGATGCTTTGCATTAATGAATTTTTTAATATGTCCATCATATACGCAATGTGATTTATTAAACTAAAATATAAAATTTAATTTAGTACATTTTTTAGTCTTTTGTAGTTTTGTATGCTTTTCAAAAATGATGAGAAAACCCAGTACATAAGTTTTTATTAAGATTTTTTAGGACCATCTGCAACTTAGTGTATTTGTAATACATTTCACAGAAAACGATTTCAAATACAATCTAAATAGATATTTAAAATAATATATTTTGTTGACGCTTATAACAATGTGTAGTTAGAAATATTTTAGAAACGTATGACGCTAAATAAGTTAGAGCGTAGACAAGTTATACTCGGATTTTTCGTCTAAAGCTAGCGCTAAAGTTAGATTAACGAAAAGCTGTCACTTAAGCTGTTACTAAATCTGCCGAATCAAACATAATTTCAATAAATGTGTGATTGGAGCGTTTAGGTTGTAATTTTGATTTAAAAAAAAGAGGCAACATCTACCTTTTGATGAAATTGAAAGGAACTTCAATATTTTAAAGGATTTACGATTAATAAGAATACTAAAAATATGAATGTACATATACATACACATATGTATGTATATAGAATGACTTGTCCCGGTTCGATTTAGAGCAAGAATACTTACATAGCTGCTATAGGCTAGACAAATCCCCTGGCATTTTAAATTTCAAATAAATTTATTTTCAATCATATTTATGTGGCAGTTTATATAAGCAATATTCTAAAGGGTTTTAAACAGTTTATTTTCAAATAATTAATTTCAACTAAACAATACGGTGGGTATTTGACAGTAATAGTAATAGATTTTTTGTGTAGTGATAGAAGTTGACGTAATGTAGAATTTTGGTAGATCATGCACTGGAACAGTTTTCTGGTTTAAGTGACTATGATTTAGCTAAATTGACTTTTAATTATATTCAAGCTTGCAATTTTTTTGTATATATAAACACCAAAACGTGATAGTTCATGTCAATTGTCATAAACTATCAGCTACATCAACAAACTAAATAAGTTGGGTAAACGTCAAAATGCGTGTTTGACGGTATTGAATAATAGATTTTTTTATGGAGTAATAGATTTTACCCAGTAGGGAGGAGTGGAACTCAACAATCCACCTGATGATATTGTCACCTATCGACAGCAAGGTGGGGGGTGGAGTCTTCTCGCGAAACCCTCCCCTGCAATTCTCCTTTAGCTTACCAGAACACTGCAGCGTTTTCCAAGGGGTGGTAAAGCTTGGGACCGGAATTCTAGGAAGAGATATCTTCATCTTTAATGATAGCCAGGCCGCAATCAAGGCTCTGAGTTCCTTCACATTTAACTCAAACATCGCGCTGGCGACAGCCAATATCTGCAGGAGATGACCAAGCAGAACAGACTATACCTGATTTGGGTTCCTGGCCATAGAGACATAGAGGGAAACTGCATGACAGACGCACTTCCAAGACAAGGTACGACCAAGCAGATTCTTCAGGATAAAGAACGCATTGGTATGCCGTTTGCCACTTGCAAACTGCTACTTAGAGAATATATACATACATATGTATATGAACAAGCTGATGTTAGATGGAGTCAAACTACGACTTGCCGTACCTCTAGGCATATATGGCCTAAATGGGACTGGAAACGGTCACGAGGAGTATACTCTCTAAAAAGAGAAAATATCTCTAGCTTGTGGGAGCTCTAACCGGGCACTGCCTTATAGGGAAACGCGCTGAAAGGCTAAGTGTACCTGCTGCTGTGTAGATGCTGCAGGAGCTGTAAGAACTATGAAGAGAAGGAAACGGTCTTACATCTTCTGTGTAAGTGTCTTGCGCTGTGCAATAGCAGGTACCTGCGATCACCATTTCTGGATGAGGGGTAGTAATTCGGTGAATGGTGTGAATTGATTTTGGTAACACAATTCTATTTATGGCCACGTGTGCCGCCATAGGCGGCAGCCACTCCTACCTACCTACCTAATAGAAGTTGGCATAAAGTAGGTTCATAGTAGAGCATATCGCTAAACTGAACTCAAGACTATGATTATACGCCGATATTTATATACATATGTATAATGTATTTAGCTTTTAAAGAATCGTCGAACGACTTATGTACTTATTTTCTACGGTGTGCGTAGTTTTCGATAGTTCCCATATCTGCAACATTGGATACTTGCCTGTTAGACCGAATTTAATAGTAGCTGGACAAAAAAGCTGCGACGTTAATTCTTAAATAAATACGAATTTCGTACTTGACTGAATCCTTTCTAAAGGTTTTCCGACAGGGTGAAAAGTTGATGTATATTGGAACGATTTTTCGTCATCCCTTGTCAAGTTTGGTTCGGACACAAACCGGTTTCGGCGTTGCACCATCTTCAGTGACATTTTTCGTTCTGTCAGAACATTCAGAACGTGACGTAATTATTACACGTACAACGTGCATTTTCTAAAATTCTAATTTTTCCGCACTTATCTCTGTACATGATGTAATAAAGTATTAAATATTTAAATTTTTTTGTAACATGAGAGGCCCCATGGTTTCCCCCGAATTCTATGATTTTCAACAACAACAGCAACATCCCCACCAATGACGCAATGTCAATGCCAGTTGTATGAAAGGGCACCGAATAGATTGGGCAGTACGTCATTCAGTGAATTCCCTGAATATGATGTCTTAGATGCATTAAATTCGAAACGCACTTTTGTCGGCAAATAAAACTATTCATATTTCCCATCTTTTAGTTTTTCAAGGGGGTTGTGGGGTTCATGTGAGTAATTTCTACGTACATACATATGTATGTACTTATTATGAACTTCTGAGCACTTGTAGCGCAATTCGGGCTTTTTCTCCAGAGAACTTTCAATACTTAAGTACTGCTGCTGTACTGCACCTTAGGCGAGTACATACATACGACCGGGAATTACTACGTATCGTCCATCCTCTCGCCTGATGGTTCTGGTCCTGTAGAGATCCTCATAAACTTCATTATCTGCAGATTTGGGTTAGTGGTTGTTATCCCCTCGAGATTTGTTCTCCGACTGGCCCTCCGAATATAGTGTTTGTAGCTACTAAGGTGGGCAATATATTGTAGTCCTACATACATACATGTATGTATATCGCTTCCTATAACCATACCGATTTTCATCGGTGTAAAGCAATTGGGGTCAGCAAGTTGAAGCGTTTGGAATTAACTTAGATTGACCTTTGATATTTTAAGAGTGGGCAGAAAATTAGTAAGTTGGGGAGAATGATAGCGCTGAAAGGAATTTGTGGTCCAAACTGGACGAACATATTAGCTCGCAAATCTTGTTTGAGCTCTGTACTACCAAGGTAAAATTGTCAGTACATTTTGCTGAACTTCAGTTGTGGTATGCGTCTTGATGTTGTACAACAAATTACTAAGAATTGAGGGTTTACGTTGACCCCGAGCGGCAGATGATTTTTGTAAGAAGTTTTTTTTTATGGCAGAAATATACTCATGTTTTTCTATGATTTCGAGTTAAGCACGCGCACGTTACACCCTCGACTACGACGTTCCAACTCTTATCAGATGCTGTTAAATGCACTAAAAAATTGCTAAGCTAATACCATATTTTAAGAAAGGAAAAAAAAAAAAACAGCTAAAGAAATTACTTCGCTAATTTGGATCGTAAAATTTGCAGTATTTTTGCATAATTCCAAAGAGAAAAATATTGAATTTTTTAAACAAACTCTAATTTCCTTTTCATGCAGCCCTTCAAGTTGCATAGACTCGATCAAGGACCCGAAACCACCGTCACATTGACCAAAGAGGATGCAACGAAATTGTACACCCAAATGCAGACTATTCGACGCATTGAAACCTCCGCTGGTAATCTTTACAGGGAAAATTTCTTTCTTCACTCTCACTCGTACTCCGGACAAGAAGCTTGTGCTGTTGGTGAGTAAAAAACGCATGTACATAGAATGAGTTTAAGCTTAATTGTTTTAATTAATGGAAAAACATGTATGTTTTACAAACACCAGGCATGAAAGCAGCTATGCGTGAGCAGGACAACATCATTTCTGCATATCGCATGCACGGCTGGGCCCATTTGATGGGCATCTCGCCATTGGGTGTACTGGCTGAGATGACTGGCCGCCAGAGCGGTTGCGCTTTGGGCAAAGGTGGCTCCATGCACATGTATGCTCCGAACTTCTACGGTGGTCATGGTATTGTGGGGGCGCAGGTGAGTAAAATGATAGATAGCAAAAATATTGCTATTTTCTCTGCTTTATGCATATGTACTTATGTATGTACATATGTAGGTACCTCTAGGTGCTGGTGTTGCGCTCGCATGTCAATATAAGCGTAATGGAGGCGTTTGCCTATTGGTTTACGGTGATGGTGCTGCCAATCAAGGTCAAGTATTCGAGTCCTATAACATGGCTTTATTGTGGAAATTGCCGGCAATTTTCGTTTGTGAAAACAATCAATATGCTAAAGGTACAAGCGCCGAACGCGGCTCTTGCAACCAAGATTTCTATACGCGTGGTGATGTAATACCCGGTATTTGGGTTGATGGTATGGATGTTTTGGCTGTACGTAGCGCTACAAAGTTTGCCATCGAACATGTGAATAAAGTGGGCCCTATTGTGTTGGAAACGAATACCTATCGTTTTTCAGGACATACTATAGCTGATCCCGGCACCAGCTATCGTACACGTAAGGAAGTTCAAGCAGTGCGTCAGAAGCGCGATCCAATTGCATTCTTTAAGGAATTGTGCATTGAGTTTAATCTACTAACTGCTGACGATATTAAGGTACATTTGTAGCCATGGAAAATTTGTAATTGATAACATGTAGTTTTTCTTTGCCTATATTTATTTGTAGGAAATCGACACCAAAGTACGCAAAGAGGTGGATGAAGCCACAGAAATCGCTAAAGTCGACAAAGAGTTGCCTCCATCCGCATTGTGGACGGATGTTTACTCACACAATGTGGAACCTAAGATACGCGGTCTTAGTGGCTACGACATTACTCATGTGTCACAACGCAAAGGCATTAATCACTGAGCTACTAAGACGACAGCTTTTGGAAAAGCAGTACATGCAAAATTATTCTTAATTCTTCTCGAAACACGAACGAATATAATTTTCAAGAAAAAAACTAAAATAAGGCAAATTTTGGTATTCATTAACACATTGATGTTTTAGTTAAAATTGTGTATCTTTTCTGGATATTTATTTCTATTTATTTACTTATTTATTTATTTACATATATTAAGCCAATGAGTACAATTATTAGCGGAATACAATAACATTCATAATATAAAAGAAAAGAAAAATAAGGGACTAAATCTACTATTTCTGAAGCGATTTTTAGAAAATGAAAAATCAGTATCGACAAACCGACCGATCGTATTGATCTCAATCAAGGCTCAAATAATGGGAGCATTTCGTGCATACAGAGCTTTCAAAACTTTCAATATAGAAAAATTCGGGATACCGACGAGGTCTGGCAGATATGTTAAAGAAAATTATCTCTAGGTGTAGAGGACAGACTACTAAATCACGGACTACATTGAAGACAAAATTGTTCGCCCACTTTGCAGGGATTTTAGATTTATCAGTAGGCATCCCGATTCTTGGGGGGCGATACTGCACGAAAAGTATAGGCTACGGAGCGCAGAACGTAAAAATACGTTTTTTATATCTTCGGTTCTTGTAATATGACACCCAGCAATAATAATAGAATACAAGATTGCGCCTTTCGCAGACTGCTATTTGACAACGTCCACCAATTCGCTTTTATTTTACACAAACAATGTGAACAAAACTTTCGAACTTACTGTCATTTTCGCGCATCTTCCTCTTCTTTTTTATAACAGTTTCTTTGCTATGTCATTCCCTAGCTATTTTTACGTCACTCAGTGCAGACGTAATCTTGTTTTCTATCATTATTGCACACGCAAAGTATGGTGCGCAGATAAGATTTAACGAACAAATTTTAGTGTATATGGATCGGTGAATTCTGAGCTATGACACCGTATAAAAGCTAGCATGGCATATGATTTGAAAAAAAAAAAAAAAAAATGAAATGACGATTACTTAAGTATTGAACAATCCAAGTCAGAAAACCTGAGTGGAAGCCAATAGAAGCTAATTGTTTAAATAGGATAACATAGGAGACCCTACAATACAATCGAAACAAATAGTTTTGACATTCACTCCAGCAAGCGAGTTTATTCAGCTGCTTTACTCAACACCACCTTATATGAATTCACCTTGATAGAGTTCTACGTGTTTTTTAAATTTGATATTTATAGCTTTTATATACGAAATGGAATTCGCTGTATGGAAGTTAATTGTGAAAAAAATAATAGAAAATTCAACTTGGCCAGATTCGAAAAACGCCAAAATGTTGAAGTCTCCAAAAACTATGGCTATGCAAACTATGCAAAAATATTTCCGACAACGTTCGCGCAAAAAAGTGTGTAACCAGAGAACTTTCTCTGGTAATATCTTTTGCAAGCCCGGACCCTTCTTCACGCCACCATTGGGCGCTGCACAGTGGAACCATTTCCTTGGCTCCTGGGATCCATCGGAATCAAGGCGAATTTACATAAACTCATAGATAGAAATCATTAAGGTGAGCTAACAGCATATTTCTCGCTTTTGTGGGAAATAACAACTACAAAAGCTATTAAAGATAAAAGCTAAGATTAAACATTATATAAATAAATGTTTCTCAAGAACTAATGTAGGAGAATGATCCATTTTCTGTTACTTGAGGATTGTCGAAACCAAAGTAGTGGTACCATTGATGGCTGCACCTTCTGTGTTTAGTTCATCGTGAATAAAATGAACTTCCACTGATTCATTCACCATTTCGTTCAAGAAGAAGCATCACATCTATTATCATTTTATTTGTTTTGCTTATTTGACATTCGTGCATTAAAGTCACAGATAAAAGTGACGTCCTTTTTGGTTAAAGTGTTACGCGATTTTGAGTGCACGAAAAATTCTGAATTTATATAAAAATTTACAAATCTGACGATTTTTGAAAACGAAAAATGTTGCGTACACTTTCCCGATGCAGCGAGCTGCCAGTTGTGGCAAAACAATTGCAAAAAGTATGTAATCACAGGACGTTGATGACTACAACTGCTTGTGACCGTGGTCGTCACATTGGTGGCAGCACGTTGACCCTGCTCCGGCGCAAGCATGTAGCTTCTTTGGTTAGCTGTAGCTTACAACATCAGCCAGCAGTAGCTGCGGCATTGGCAGCTAAAACCAAAGCAACAACAAATTATTACATGTGCAGGAAATATTCATCATTTTTCGGTTTATTCCAGAATGCCGCCCAGGCTGGTGTACAAAAATCGAACAAATATGCTACGGAGGCGACCATACAAGTGAACCGCGTAAGTTCTGCCACCTCCATTTGTGTGGTGTGGTGTGGTGTGGCACTAACTTCCTCACCCCACACTTCTCATATGTTACATAACACCTTATTTCGCGCATTAATGGTATGATTGGTTGTGTGCTAATGCCGTTTCTACAGCAACGAAAATTAAAATGTTTGAATTGTTAGATGACTAAAATACATTTCCGATAATTAACAGCAAACAGCAGTTGTTAAAAGAAAATTACGCCTCGCCACGTTAGTGAATAAGGAACACACTTGGCTACAGAAGGTCATGCCAGTAATAAAAAAAATTTGCAAATAAATGTATGCATGTATTTTTTATGCACGTATATGTATTTAAAAGTAAATCTGATCGGCTCGGTACGTTCGCGCTACATGTGTTTGCTTATCGCTCGCTTTTTTTTCAAATTATTTTCCATTAGAAATCTGTCGCGTGAGATACCGTTGGTCGTTTATCAATCTGAAGTTTTTGTTAATACGATCCGAGGGGAAAGCAAAAAGCGGTAGACCTGCTTACAAGTAATAATCAAAATAGTTTAGTTAACTTATCAATTTTGTAATTCAACTTCAAGTATTAGGTAGCTTTATTTTTGCCAGTAAAATAAACTAAAGCGGAAAACAGCTGTTACGTTTAAAATATTTTTACAATAATAGGTGCTAACATTTCATCCAATTCATTCATTCAATTTGTAAACAGCTAACATAGTATGTATGCACATGTTTATTTGTGACACCAAATTGTTTTATGTTTTATCGGTTTATCAACTTTTCTTACCGTTTTATCAAAAACGAAAAAAATTAATTATTTTTAGATCAAGCGTTCTGAGGGACCAATCGCTTAATTGGTATGCTATTTTTGGTCAATTTGAATCTGTGTCATACTCTAAATGTTATGCTCTATGCAGAATACGATGAACACGCCGTGGTATATCAAGCGCAGAACATTTCATTAGTTTTCCTACAAGTTTTAGATTTATAGGAGTTACTGTGAAAACGACAGAGACCTTTCAAAACCGGCCGGAACTATTCAGATTGACATATCGAACCCTAACCGCAAAAAAAAAGCGTAAACGACATTTTTTTCAAAATTTTCTTATTGATGAAGAATTTTATTTAGATGGTCTAGAAATATTTCTGCATCAAAAAAAAAAAAAAAAAAACAACAATTTAAAAAATGTAGTTTATGTGTTTTTCGCGGTTAAGGCACGATATATCCAAGATATTTTCGTACAGATATCAACAAAAAATATTTCGATTTGAAACTAAATTTGTTTTTTTTTTTTAATTTTTCACGAAAATGTCAATCAAGTAATGAACACAGGCTGTGTTGTTTACTGTAAGACAATTGGTTTCTTTCTGAACTTTTCCAGCGGGAACTAGAAGAGAGAAGAAAAATAGAAAATTACGCTCGCATAGAGCGCAATGAAGAAAAGTAACGAAACGTAAAACTAGCAGAAATCAGCAAATAAACAGCAGTGTTATTCCCGATATTTCAATTATATTCACTAACAATTATATTTAGTAATATTTCATAATGATTTAGTGGCTCCCACAGTTTTTCTTTTATAAATTCTAAAATTAACTTCTTTTTTTTTTTGGAGCTCAAGGTTATAGGAAAAGTATTTGAAAAAGACAACAACTTTGCCTTTGTTTACGTTGTCCATGGTTGTTTCTTGCATAAACTAGCAGCTGTTTCGTTCTTACTCTCTATTTTCTCTCTTGCCTACGAAACTAGTGATAATTTACCGCTACAACAACATACATAATTCTTTATATTTAGAAGTTCAAAAACAAAGCTAATGTCTGGGTCAAGAAATTACAAATGTGACTTTGAGTTACTTATTTCTTTATTTATAAATTTAATTCTGGTTGTGCTGCGAGTAGTTCTAAAATATTTATTTTTTTAAAAAAAATTTTTTAAAGTAATTTTTGGCTACAAAATTTTGTAAAATTTAAATAAAAATTTAAAAATATTTTTAAATCGAAATTTGCTTTAAATCGTATACGGTCCGTCGTCCCACAACTTTTTTTTTCTAATAAATATCTTTATAATACATTTAAAAAATAAATATTTTTACACTTGTGATCACAAAAATAGTAGGAAAATGTAATGAAACCTGCTGGAAATTCTACATTGCTAATTTAGCTAATTTAGCTACGTAAAACAAAAATTTGATTTTTAAGTTTTTTGGAACAAGTTAATGAAATTTTTGCCAAAATTAATGATAATCTATTAACTGCGGAGCCCAATTACAGACAAAATATATTATTAAATTTTTTGGGTTAAATATTTTAATAATAAAATAAAGCGAAAAAATTAAAAAAAAACTACAGCATAACAGAACAAATGAAATCAGCTTTAATTAAAAAAAATAAAATTCAAAACTAAACGCAGAAAAGTTGTTCAAAATATTTTATTCTTCAACTTTCGTTCTTCTCTCTGTGAATGTAACAAAAAAAAGGTGTGACTAAAAGTTTCAAATTGACAAGTTTATAAAAATGGACATCAAACCTTTTAAACCGAAAATTCAGTTTTGTAGCCTATTTAATTTTACTTAAATAAAGTGCAAGTTTGAATTAACTAGAAATTGTATTTGATATATGATTTTTTTTTGCTGACGCTGTTCAGCCTTTTCTTCCCTATAAAAGTAAATTGTTTCCATACATTAAGGCTAGTACTAATTTCTTCTCAGTAAGTCTATCTTTGAGAGAGTAAGACGCCTTATTCTTTGAATTATTTTGCTGTCTAATTTTTACTGAGCTTTTGAAACGAACACTCCTAATACAAAAATAATTCCTTAGATAAAGTGGTGAACGTCTCTTTCGACGCTGTTAAAAACATTGCTGACAGAGTACAACTTTGTGATGGAAATTTTGTGGAATTTCACGCCAACCATTTGTTATGGGATTTGTCAGCTCATGTCACGTAAAACGAGAACATAGTACTATGCTTTATATTTATATTATCATTAAATGCAATAAAAAAATTGTTAGCAAAAACCATATTTTTCCTAAAATCAAAAAATGTAAGAAAAAAAACAGCTAAATAAAATATTTCGTTAATTTGGATCGTAAAATTCGTAGTATTTTTGCATGATTTCTAAAAATCAATATTTTTCAATAAACTTCAATTTTCGTTTCATGCAGCCCTTCAAGTTGCATAGACTCGATCATGGACCCGAAACGACCGTCACATTGACCAAAGAGGATGCAACGAAATTGTACACCCAAATGCAGACGATTCGACGCATTGAAACCTCCGCTGGTAATCTATACAAGGAGAAGATCATTCGTGGCTTCTGTCACTTGTACTCCGGGCAGGAGGCTTGTGCTGTTGGTGAGTAATGAAAGCATGGCATGTAAAAGTTAATTGTTGTACTTAATGAAAACAAAAATGTACCAGGCATGAAAGCCGCAATGCGCGAACAGGACAACATCATATCTGCCTATCGCGTACACGGTTGGACCTATTTGATGGGCATCTCACCATTGGGTGTACTGGCTGAATTGACTGGCCGCCAGAGCGGCTGTGCTTTGGGCAAAGGTGGCTCCATGCACATGTATGCTCCGAATTTCTACGGTGGCAATGGTATTGTGGGTGCGCAGGTGGGCAAAATGATAGATAGCAAAAATAATCGCTTTAAGTTTTTTGTAAAATCATTTTCTCTGCTTTACAGGTACCGCTGGGTACTGGTGTTGCGCTCGCATGTCAATATAAGCGTAATGGAGGCGTCTGTTTATCGCTGTACGGCGATGGTGCTGCCAATCAAGGTCAAGTGTTCGAGGCCTATAACATGGCTTCATTGTGGAAATTGCCGGCAATTTTCGTTTGTGAAAACAATAACTATGCTATGGGTACAAGCACCGAACGCGGCTCTTGCAACCAAGATTACTATACGCGTGGTGATGTAATTCCCGGCATTTGGGTTGATGGCATGGATGTTTTAGCTGTACGTAGCGCTACAAAATTCGCCATCGAACATGTCAATAAAGTGGGTCCTATTGTGCTGGAAACGAACACTTATCGTTACTCAGGACATTCTATGTCTGATCCCGGCACCAGCTATCGTACACGCGAGGAAGTTCAAGAAGTGCGCCAGAAGCGCGATCCAATAACATCCTTCAAGGAGTTGTGCATTGAATTCAATCTACTAACTGCTGATGAAATTAAGGTACATTATTTGTAGCAATGGAAAATTTTTATTCTGTTTATTTTTAATTATTATTTTTTTTATTATAGGAAATCGACACCAAAGTGCGCAAAGAGGTCGATGAAGCCACACAAATCGCCAAAGCTGACAAAGAGCTGCCTCCATCCGCATTGTGGACGGATGTTTACTCACACAATGTCGAACCTAAGATACGCGGTCTTAGCGGCTACGACATTACTCATGTGTCACAACGCAAAGGTGTTAATCACTAAGCTACTATGCTGACAGCATTTGGAATAGCAGTAAATGCAGCCAGTTAAAAAAAAATAATCGAACAGCCAAGCGTCCGCTTAGAGGTTTAAGTTAAACAGTGTAGTTGAAATTACTCTTAATTATTCTCAAAACATAAACGAATGCAATTCTCAAGAAGAAAAAACTGGTATTTACAACAAAAAAGTAGACGAAAAATGCTTTTCATAACTTAAAGTGCGGATATTTTAGTTAAAATTATGTATATTTTGTGGATATTTAATTTCGTTAGAAATAATAATTAAACTATTTAGTTTTCATCTAAAACAAATATTGTAAATAAAATAACACTAAAACCATTGTGTATTTATGTATAAAAAGTATATATATTATAAATACCAACAAAATGTGGGAAACGGTATGCGCACGAATAATGTTCGTAAAAAGGTCACATTAGCCATTATTGAAAAAAGTTCATTAGCAGAAAGATATAAATAAATGAAAAAACCAAATAAAAGTAAACAAATATACTGAAACCGAATACTCGTCTTCCTGATTTGTGTTCAAAATTTTATGATCTTTGTTTGTGTAAGCGGAGTGTAATCGAAGAGATACTCGCACTTCTCTGCAATTTGTCCGGTAATCAGAAGTAAAAACAAGCGTAAACCATGGCATGGCTATGGCTAAACAACGAAATCAAGGGATCCCGTTAAATGAAAGATATAGTTGCAAAATACACCTCTAAACTTGGTGTAAACAACTAGCGGATCTTCACAAAGAGAGGGAACAGGCAAAATCTCGGCCCAAACCCACGGTGTACTGAATACTGAAGGTGACGCCTTTAGAAGTACTGCTACTTTGGTTTTGCCGGGTTTGACAATTCTCAACTTCAACTAGACAAAGCTTTTTTCACAAATTAAGAAAAAGAGACACTTTTTTTAGTATTTTGCGAATTTATTTATTAAATGTCTGCCTATAAATTCATATTTTACACTTTAGAACAATTAGAACACGTTTTTCAATGAAATATTGGAAGTTGTTCAATTTTCTCTCTCCCGTATTCTTGTTTACTAAAGGCGAGATCTGTCATTTCACCGCGGGAAGGCGCAATCTTGTATTCTATCATTCTTGGCCCAAACCTATAAAAGGTTGGAGAACCAAATAGGAAGAAAAATAGCAGTAATGGTGGAAAAGAGAAAGGAAGCAACTCTGGTGTAGGTAGAAGTGACAAAAAGGTTGCGGATAATCCAACCTGGCATTTACTTCATTCAGCAGAGAAGTTCAAGCGGTCTTCAGGACAGTCCCACGACAGTCGGTTCTACGATACCGGAACGACCTTCAGAAATATTTATAAAAATTCCAAGGGGAATGCTTTGTCTCTAAGTTTTTCTTCATAAGTTTTACTTACAAAATGCTCCTCAATCAATCATTAAAACGACCTTGCATATGTAAAATTTCTAAAGAAAAAATATACAAAAAAAAAAAAAGATCTCATTGGCAATTTGGTGCTGTTTTCAAAGACTTTTTGTTTCGAAATAATTTTCAAATATATATTTTTTTTTTATTTATACCGGGAAAATCATTTACATATATAAAAAATAAGTTCCAAAAGAATCAAAACTTTCATAAACGCTTTACCTACGTCCAACTTGAAAATGTTAGCGACCACAGTACGCGCTTGCATTAGCCATTCCGCACTACGTCGTTGGACGTATAATTTCCGTTTATTTCGTTGGTTGCTCAAGGAGCTACCAAAGCAAACGAGCCACAGTTATGCCACCGAAGCGACAATTAATCTGAAAGATGTACGTTTACTTAAATCCGTTATTTAATTGTCGTTCAACCAACTAAAGTAACTATATATGTATATAGGTTTACCAATGCGTACGACTGGAAAAATTTCCATCCGAATCCATCACTGTCGATAAAGAACTAGTACATAAAATGTATAAAGAAATGGTAACCATACGACGCCTGGAAACGGTTGCTAATGCTATGTACAAGGAGAAAATCGTACGTGGTTTTTGCCATCTCTATACTGGTCAGGAAGCTGTTTGTGTGGGTTGGTTAGCAAGTTTTTCGGTTACAAAACAATGAGTTTAAAAAAGAAAATTTGTTTTTGGTTTTTACATAAAATAACAGGCATACATTCAGCAATGCGTCCAACAGATCATCTTATAACGGCATATCGTTGTCATGGCTGGTGTTATGTGATGGGTATATCTGAAGAGGGTATACTCGGAGAATTGGCTGGTCGCGAGTCGGGTTGTCAGCGCGGTAAAGGTGGTTCCATGCATATGTACTGCCATAGATTCTACGGCGGCAATGGTATAGTGGGCGCACAGGCAAGTTTTTGAAATATTTTTATTATCTATTAGTTGGCACCAGGTACGTCCAGACGAAGACTAGTTCATAGTTGACGGAAAAAAGCACTCGTGATCGAATGGAGTTCTATGTAGATGAGAAATTACAGACGTTTGGCCTAAAATTGATACAAATATTTTTACAGCACTCAGAGCGAGAATATTTCGGCAAGGGGTGCTCCATAAGTTCATGCGTCGGTGTGTTGTCAAGATTTGGGGGTTAACTCCAACAGATCCGAAACGGTTCTATTCAATAGAAAACATCGTTAGCCTCAAAATTTCCTCCACTTTACAGTTAAGAAATATCCGAACTCAATGAGCTGACTTCGATAACCGACTACGAGCTTCCGACCGGCTCGATCGAAACTAAATTCATGACCCAGTTGCCGAAAGAGACGAGTGGAAATTGGACGCGGTTAGAAAGAGTCGAACCATCCGTGCTTATACGGAGATCTTTTCGGAATTGGTACAGTGTTATATGATTCCCGGTGATAAAATCAATATTTCCACTGACAGCTCTGACAGCCAGGCGACTATCAAATCCCTAAAGAAAACGTCGCTGACAACAAGGGTAGCTGCGGCATGCTGATCTCTTAACAATATGGACACTCTGTGCACGATCCGGCACTAGCTAGAAGGAAAGCTGAAGCTCTGGGTAGTTATTTCATTAATGAACTCGACAATCTCAGGTCAATCGAAATTAGGGACCTGGCGAGTCCATAACATCGGGTTACGTTTTGACAGAATATGAATCTCATATCTGCCATATCCTCGGTATCATATAGAACTCACACTTTTCTATATACAGAAACCATACAAATTCTCTCACTAGTGACTTACTTCTTCTGCAAATTGATTGCTCCTCTATATATTCAAATAGCTAGCCCAAGGAGCTCTTTGTATCAAAATATTCAAATTATTTTCTATTAATATTCAACTTCTAGGTTCCCCTGGGCGCTGGAGTCGGTCTTGCATTGAAAAACGAAGCTAAGGGCAATGTTTGTGTTGTGCTGTATGGAGATGGTGCTGCCAATCAAGGCCAAATATTCGAAGCATATAATATTGCGTGCCTATGGAGATTACCAGTAATATTTGTTTGCGAAAATAATGAATATGGTAAGTTAAAAATAAATAAGGAAAAACATTTCCGCACTCCGTTTGTCCTCAACTAGTCTAGTATATGTATAAACATTTACTTAGCGGATTTCTGTAACCGCCAATAGGCGGATTGAACCCAGACTATATTCGTGGTATCTGGTACTCTGCCCGCCGCCGGTAGCTGGAGCTCCTCGTCTGCAATTGGTGGTGGTTTGAATCCAATAACAGCAATAATGGGGCCAGAGTTGGTGAAAGTCGTAATTGTCTCTCGGTGAATGCTGTTTAGCTTGTCTGTGCGCTGTCGCATCCAGTGGGTTTCAGGCGTGTGTCTGGTTCTCGTTCGTAATTTCATAGAGTTGCCTTCAGACGTGCCTGGAAGGCAGCTTCATACAAGAGCCTATTTGGGTGCCGCAGACGGTGACATCCAACAAGGAGATGTCTGTCGATCAATGGCTTTGTATGTTGCCAACAACAATTCCTTATCTTCCCTCCAAGTGCTGCCGCCGAGCGACTTCAAGACCTTTTTGCGATTCTGTACTTTGTTACAATTGACTCCCAGTATCCTCGAGTTGTTAACTGTCGGAACGGGCGTTCCGTCGACGTGGATGTTAATCCCAAGCCTTATATACTTTGTCCATTTTGTGAGTGTGGTTGGATTTGGTAGGTGAAAATCATGTTTTGTACAGTAGAGAAGCGAGCAGGGTCGGAGAACAGACATTATCGAACAATCTTTGGCATACGAGACTAACGTGGCTCCCTCTGCCGGTTGAGGGGTTTTGAGATAGAAAAGTTAAACAAAAACGGGGATAGGATGCCTTGTTGTTGTTGTTGTTGTTGTAGCGGCTAGTCGCGCCCCGTAAAGAGCGGATTCACGCATGGTTGTTGTCGTTGAACTCATCTAGGGGGAGGCCCAGGAAACGTGCAGTTTCGACAGGGTTGGACCAAAGGGAGAGGGGGGTTAGATGAGTGGGTTCGAGGGGGCATGTGAATAGGTGATTGGTGTCGTGCGGAGAATCTCAACATACCCACGACAGTCGGTTCTACGCACCGGAATGACCCGGGTTTTACCCGGCCAAGGACTGTTGTTTCGGCGATCTAACCCTGTTTAGATTGGCTTACCCCATAGGATGCCTTCGTAGGCAATGGTGTCGAAAGCCTTTGACAAATCTAACGCTACTAGGACGGTCCTCTCCCAAGTACGGACATTAAGAGCTGTTGTGCTGTGCACTTTCCGGAAGCCATGCCTACCCGATGTTTAACCGGACCGAGGTGAAATGTCCACTCTGTCACTTGTCGGGTGGCGTCCTAAAGATGTAGTGCTCTGCATTTTTCGCTGCCCATGTTGAAGGGCTTCTATACAACTGCCATCACTTTTCCATTGGGTGATTGTTACTGGTAGTATTTTTTATTAACTTGAGAAGTAAGACGATATTATCCTTAGCTACCTTCTTGCGGTATTTTGATTGGCATTCGTTTGTGAAAGAAAAAATCAGTTGGTGCGCGATGAATCGTGGGGGTTTTTTTATAAATATTGAATTCCTCCTCCCTCCTATTATATGTGTATGTATTTTTCTCATATACAAAATTATACTCAAAACACATGGTCTTTATAAATCCCAATAAATGTTTTCGTTCTTTCGATACCAGGAATGGGTACTAAAATGACACGCTCTTCCTGTTCCATTGAATATTATACACGCGGTGTCCCCTTACCTGGCATCTACGTCGATGGCATGGATGTTTTCGCTATGCGCAATGCAGCGTTATTTGCCATAGATTTCGTTCAAGCAGATGGTCCTATAATTATAGAAGCGCATACTTATAGATATTATGGTCATTCAATGTCAGATCCCGGTACAAGTTATCGATCACGCGATGAAGTAACGAAAGTGCGTACTACACATGATCCGATTACACACTTGAAAGACGTAGCTATTTCAACGGGATTAATAACAGAAGATGAATGCAAAGTATGTTTCATGTTAAAAAAAATAAAAATAAAAAAGCAATTAAAAATCGAATATTCATTTGTTTAGAAAATAGATGGCGAAGCTAAAAAAGAAGTCGAAACAGTAGCTGCGAAGGTGAAAAAAGACAAAGAAATTAAGCCGGAAGAATTGTGGGCAGATGTATATATGGATTGCAAAGAAGAGGGAATACGCGACACGATCGGAGTGAAAAAGAAACATTTCCGCGTCGGCAAGACAATGGAAAAAGATCCTATCAAATTGAAGTCATTTACGCCAGATACTAAATTCGAACCAAAGGGTATACCAAGAGAAATAGAAGAATGGCAAGCACAAGTGGAAGCTGTTAAAGAATTGATTGAAACTAAACCCGAAAAGAAATGAGCGGAAAAAAGGTTTTGTAGTGGTGACCAATGGTGTTAAATTAATTTGGGTTAGATATAATTGAATTTCAGAAGGGTAAAATCTAAAAAATTTAATGTATGATTAAATTAAAAAAATTTTGTACAAACATATTAAGGAAATATTGTGCCAATTAAAATTTCTAAACTAAAATAAATATTAAAAACATTTTTTTTAAAGATAGTTAAAGATTTCTACTTTGAAGTGAATCGAGTTTAAATATCGGCTACCAGTGGCGAGGATTGATGATGATACTGCGAGATCATTAATTTAACCTCACTTTTTTGCGGTTATGCTAAATCTATTTAAAAAAGAATGTAGTCAGTGGCCTATTAGTCATATAAAATGCAAAATACCGTAAAATCACTTTACATAAGTTTACAGGTGAAGGAAAAAACGATAGAAAATGACAATTATTTGAGACGTTGAAATAAAATTTTCAAATCTAGATGGAACTGCAACTAGAAATACATTTTAAATATAAAAAAATCTGTTTTTATACCCAAGCCCAATGGTGCCCAGGGCATTATTTAAACTACCTTTTATAATATGCGTCTTACGTTATTTTCAATTATTGTTTTCTGAAACAAAATAACGTATCATCAATCTAAATCTGTATGAAAAATTAAAAAGCGAAATTAAAGATAGAAAAAATTTTTAATTAAATTAAGATACTACAAAACATAACCTAAAAACTATTTCGTAATTAATTACTCAAAAGGTATACTGTCATAAAAGTAATGGAAGTCCGCAGGAATCTAGATGAAGATGGAATGGATTTGCAACTTTGGTCCGATATTTGTAAGTATTAGAAGAGGAAGAGATAGACTAATACCCAAGTATACTAAAACGATCAGGACCGCGAGTTGATTCGATTTAGCCCTGCCCGTCTGTCTGTTTGAACGCAAACTAGCCCCTCAGTTTTAGAGATATCTAAATGAAACTTGGTGTGCAGATGTATTTCTATAATGTATTAATCATTTGTTGGAACCGACCAGATCGGACCTTATATTGCTATCAGCAGTCAAGAACATAAAATTTGTCAATACTTTCCCGATTACTATAACTTTTAGTTTCGATCAACTGATTGAACTGATCCAACACTAAAGCAGCTAAGGACATACAACTTGGCACTCCTTTCATTTATCATTAGTTAAAAGTACACAACAAAAATCATCAAGTTAGAACCACTATAACTTATAGCTACCATACAACTGATTGTTCAGATATCAGGTTTTGCCTTAAAACTACAATATTTAGACAGTAAAAACCGTGAAATTGTGTAGGCTTATGCATTCACTTCATCAAGAATAGGTTCCGGTTTTACGTTAACAATGCAGTAGTTTACAGTAAATTTTTATATATTCATGAAAGGTATGAACGCTTCGGCAAGGTCGAAGGTAACACTTCTTTAATCGTTTTTAATATGTATATATCCCACGGAAGTGTGTGAGCTGTCCCGCCAGTCGGTTTTGGTTCCACAAGCTATGTACATATATTCCTAAAAGTTTTCAACCCTTGGCGACAGCGATGTCATACAAGTTAATGTATCAAACAAATATTTGGTATATTGAAAATATATATATTCTGATACTTAAATAACTAAATAATTGCGCAAAGAAATATGCCTATATTTATATTTGCGCTGATATAAAAGGGAAATTATTTCCTATAGTGTTCGTAACTACATACGAATCAAATACGTACATATATAATAATGATAGTAATAAAATGCAGTAAAAGTACCGTGTTCAGATAACTTTTGTTATTTGCTCCATATTTTCTTTTAGATCTGCAGTGTGGTGCGTATAGTGTCAATAGCGCTGTTAAACAAATTCATTATGGACCAGTCATTTTCAGGTGATTCATTTGCGTTCTCAGCTGCAGCAGGTACTTCCTGCGCCGGCGGAGTCGGTATTATACGATCAGCTGTAGTAAATACAGCATGCCCGGCGTCGCATTCGAAATATTTTCTTGTAAATGGTATATCAGCTTCTTGTGGCGAGGTAGTATCGTCCTGTGAAAAATGTATACATATCTAGTATATACAATGTATGCTCTCATATTGCATGTTGAATATAAGCTTTCAACTAACCAACAACTCCAAGCCAAAGAAATAACCAACTGGATGAATTTCCGGTACCGGACCAATATAACAAACAATACAATCATACCGCATATTACCATCTTGTCCAAAGCTACGCCCTGGCACACTAACCAAATCACCAGGCATTGCACTATTAAGCCAATCGCAGCGATCTTTGTCAAGTAAAAGTTGTAAACGACGTTGTGGTTCTGGTATGCTTACTATGAAAGGCCACAAATCATCGGATACAGGTAACAAACTGTCCAATGCACATTGATAGATGCGTGCAGTGTCGGGTTCACGAAGCACTGTATCGTAAACGTATACTTGCACAGTGGTCGTTGACGTAATCTGCGTTTCTGGTACAACCTTAATAAGTGTGCCCCCGGCTACTGTGAAGTTTTGCTGCTCCAATGAAGTATCCGCATTATTTTCCTGCTGCTCTGCATCCTGGACGGCAGTCGAACGCAATTGTGCGGTGCGTGCCAGCACTGCATACTTTGTTGACATTTTTAGTGCGTCAGCTTGGTATAAATCGTTTATCAAACGTTCACAAAATAATGGCAAGATTTGATTTGAAAAACACTAAATTGTGGTAAGCATTAAATACGTCGTAGCGACAAAGAGTTTTTGATTACCACAGCATAATAAACATTATAACGAGCTTTGTTTATTTTTGTTATTTGGGCAGATATGCACAATAAACGGCGACTTCCAATACTTATCGCTGTTGACATTGCTATCGATGTCGCTTGTGTTTTTTTCGCGGTTAGTGCTTGATATAATCGAAATTTTCGCAAAATTATTGTTTAATATTCGTACCAGCGCCCTTCAAAGAGTCTAGGGAAACATAGTTTATAAATAATTACAAAGTTTATAAGGAAAATCTATTAAATTAAAAAAACAATCAAAATCGAGTTATAAATAATATATAAGAAGGCTACCGATAAATTAAAAATCGATATACAAACTGCCTACGCTAATTACATTCACGAAAAATTCACAGCTGATGAAAACAACAACGTAAATGTAAACAACGCTTCTATGAAAATGCAAGACGGTGCTGCCACCTTCATGCATTTTTTTAAGGCATTTTGGGACTTTTAACGAAATTAAATTTGACAAAGGAACCGGAAATGATATGAGGGATACACATACACGTTTTGGTAGAAAAGTGTAAAATAAATAAACGGAAATTGAAGAAAAAATACACTGGTGTTTCAACACCCAAGCGTGCGTACATCCTTACATACATACGTAAATATACATAGATGTATTTATAGTAGTAGTTAATGCTGGGAAAGTAACGTCTGATACAAGGTGTATTCGTAGAAGGTGATAGCAAGATAAACAAGGCGAATCCGCTGTGTATTTTGTTTGTGTTATTTTGCGTGTGAAATGTCAAAATCAGATTTCGCCTACTATTGCTCATGTATTTTGTTAGTGTATTTTGCGAGTGAAATATCAAAAACTGAATTCGCCCAGTTTGCTTATGTATTTTGTTTGTGTAAACAAAACCACCTAGCGAATTCAGAGAGAAGAACAAGCATTCAGCTGATAGGATGCTATCACCTTGTATGGATTCGCCTTGGTATGATATATGAAAAAAAAAAACAATTTGCACAAAAAACCTTTGAAGTTTGCTAATAACTATCTTAAGTGCATAATAAAAGAAAGTGTGCACATCCATACATACAAATAGAGTATGTATGCATATATGTACGTAGGTATGTACATATATCGCCTTCAAACATTTTTCCTTCAAGCTTGCTTGAGTGCATGGAGACATACATACATACATACATACATACATTTGCACATATTATCAACGTATATTTGTATGCATATCGCAAAAGCATCTTCACAAGCAATCACCTTGCAAGCTACCGACACAGCGCCGATCAGTTCACTCTCCCATTTATTTGTACGAGTACCTTCGTCATTTTTTTCCGTTTTTGTTTTTGTTTGCGCTGTCACTTCAATTGGATCGTGCTCGTATTTGGTTCTTTACATGGATATCAGTTCAGTCTTTAACCGCTACGCCGAGTATAACGTTCGATAAAAGTTTTTGAAATAAAATTTCCTTTAAAATTTTCTTTGTTGGCTATAAGTTTGGATATACATACTATGTATAGTACATACTAAACTTATTTTTGTATTTAAACTTGTGTTTTTCTTTTTGCCTGTGACGCGTGTCGTATTTTTATTGCTTTTGTGTTATGCGCGTGTGAATTATTGCTTGTTGAGTGTTTCAAAATTATTATCCAACGACAATCAAAATAGAGGCGCCATTGCTTTGTAGCGTAATATACGAAAAAAAATCCATTTTTTGGTGAAAATGAGTAAAGCTTCAAATGTTGGTGACACAGTGAAACTATGAAAACAACAGAAATGTGTAATAATTTATTGGCACAATTTTTTGATTTTGGCGACGGCATCAATTGTCAATCGAATTAGTGTCATGTAGGATATGTGGGTGTTCGCTCAAAAGTGATATTTTTGTTTTTTTTCTTATATGTATGTGTTCCATTTGATTAAAAGAAATCTATATAGAAAAAAATATTTTCTTAGCACAAATTATACTTATTTTTAAATAAATCCTATAGTCACTACAATATTAATAGGAGATCAAAAGAAAATTTTGAAAAGAAAAAAAATTAATAAAGCGAGCTTCTTTTTTTTTCAATAAAAAAGTGCATTTAAAATGTGGAAAACTTAAGTTTAGAATACCAAAACTTTTTCTAATTAAATAAACTAAATCTTTAATAAAGCAGAATAATTTAAAAAACTGCAGCAGAGCATCCTAAAAATATCCATCGACCATCAAATACTCGTAACGGTAAGTCATAGTATTTTTTTTTTTTTGCTCTAATATTGCAATTATTTACCTAAAAATAGTACATACATAAAACAAGACTAAAAAAGTTCTTATTTTATTTATTACTGAAATCAAACATTTAAAAAAATGAATTTTTACATAAAAAAATAAAACAAAAAATTTAATAAAACAAAATGGAATAAAATTATTTAAAATAAAGTGGCATAAATTACAATTAAAAATAATGAAATATAATAAAATATAATTGAAATATCTATGTAAGTGAAAACGACATAAAATAAAATTAAATGAAAAAAAATAAAATAAATAAAAAATTGAAATGATATTACATTTAAAATATTTAAACAAATTAAATGAAAGAAAATAAATTAAAGCGACATAAATAAAATAAAAAAATAACAATAAAAAAAGACAAAAGTATAAAAAATTAAAAAAAAAAAATAAATTAAAATAAAACCAAATGAAATTAAATAAATAACATAAAACAAAAAAATACATATTAAGTTAAAGGCGAAATAAACGGCGAAAATAGAAAATAAAATAACACATGAAGAAACTAAATAAAAAATATAAAATTAAATTTAAAAAAATTGAAAGGCATACAATAAAAAAAAAATTGGCTGAAAAAAATAAAGTAAAATTAACTGAAATTTTTTTATAAAATAAAATAAAATAAAAAAAAACTAATATTAAACAAAAGACGAAATAAAATTAATAATAAAGTAGCATAAAATAAAATAAATTAATTAATATAAACAAAATTAAAATAAATAATTAATGTAATAACAATAATAATAATAACAATAAATAATTAATATAATAACAATAAATAATTAATATAATAACAATAATTAAACAAAATAAAATTTAACGAAAATAATGAACACAACATGAGACAAAATCCAATGAAATAATATATAACAAAGTGCGCACATCAAAATGAAATAAAATAAAAAATACAAATAATATTAAATAAAATTGTAAAATAATATTAAATAACAAATTAAATGTAATTGCAATAATAAAATAAAAAATAAAATAAAAAAATAAAAAAAAAAAGTAAAATAAAATATAAAATAAAATAACATAAAATAAAAAAAAAGTAAAATTAAATTAAAAAAGAGAAAAATCAAACGAAATAAAGCAAGAATAATAGTAGACAACAAATTAAATATTAAAATAAAATTCAATGAAATGAAATAAAACAAAACAAAAGGATACTTCAAAATAAAATTAAAAAGTAAAATAAATAAATACAACATGAAATAACCTTTAATTAATCGATTGGAAGAAAACCAAACACAAGTATAAAATTTAAAGAAAAAACCTAATTTTCAACGATGTTTGCTACACAGACTTATTCCATATGTTAACAGCTTATTTACATTGCTGTCGAAAAAATATTTTAATCCCAATGTTTACACTATGCTACCAATTGCAATTTTTTTGTTACTCAGCATTGCCACTGTTTATGAATGAAAAAATCTTTATATTTAATTTGAAGCACATGCAGTTCATACATCCGAAAAGATTTTTTGCAGCAATATTTCACGAAAACGCAAAATTTTAAACACAAACAATATTGAGTTAAATATTCATTTAGTTGCCTGAGTTGTGCAATAAATTGACTAGCTGAAAAAGTACAAGGATTTGCCATCTGAAACCAGACCACTTGAAAAAAGTGAGAAAAAAAAGAAAATTACACATTAAGATTATTTGCGCAACGTGGGATTTGGCTACATTTTGGTACGAGTGAAAATGCATTCAAATGACGTTTGCTTAATAAATTTCTTCATAAATTATAAGTAATTTCAATTGTTCAAAGCACTAATGAAAAATGTGATTTATTTATTTAGGTATTTGTTGAAAAACTAATTGAATTAAATAGCTCGAACATTCAAATGGATTTGCGTTTTCAAATATACGAGTACATTGCATGATATTGATGATGGTATTAATTGACTTTTGGCGCCAGGCAGGAGTGGACTTTTAACTTAAGAAAAATGACCATACGTATTAAAAACAAAAATACTCTTATTTATGAGGATTACTTTTATTTATATGGATTACTATTATTTATAAAGATTAAATTTTGATTTGATATAGAATATATTTATTGGTCTATAACTTAATTCGTGCGGGGGCTTTCAAAAATTTGAACGTTTTTTTAAGAAAAATATCAAAGTATTGGCCATCTGAAACTATGGCATTTTCCCATCTTTCTGGCAATTTATGGATCCCATCCCAAAAGAACTGCGCCGGCTTGGCAGCCAAGACAGAATCAAGCCAATTTTTGATATGCTGCTCTGATGTGAACCATATTCCAGTGAGGGCGTTCTGCATCGATCGGAACAAATGGTAGTCAGAAGGGGCAAGGTCTGGGCTATAAGGCGGGTTTAGTAAAACTTCCCATCCACTGTTTTCCAAATAGTTCTTAACCGGAATAGCACACCCTTCTGATCCCACCAAACGCAGAGCATTACCTTCGCGCCATGGATATTCGGCTTAGCCGTTGATTTGGCTGGTTGGCCGAATTTCACATATGATTTTTTGCGCTTGGTGTTGTCGTAATGGATCCATTTTTCATCACCAGTAACAATCCGATGCAAAAATTACTTCCTTTTGTGGCGTTCCAGCAGCATTTCGAACAAGCAAAACCGCCTTTAGACATCTCTCGGTTTGAGTTCATGTGGCACCCAATTTCCTTGCTTTTGAATATATCCAGCTGCTTTTAAACGTTTCGAAATAGCTGCTTGAGTGACATTCAAAGATTCTGCGAGCTCTTCCTGCGTTTGGCAACAATCTACATTGAGTAATGCTTCCAGTTCTTCATCTTCAAACTTTTTTGGCTGCCCAGGATGTTCATCGTCTTCCAAGCCAAAATCACCACTTTTAAATCGTGCAAACCACTTTTGGCACGTTCGCTCAGCTAGAGCATGTTCACCATACACTTCCACCAAAAATACGATGACTTCCGGCAGCAGTTTTCTTCATATTAAAGTAATGAAGAAGAACTCCCCGCAAAAACACTTTTTTAGGCACAAAGTTCGACGTATTTGAGTGAAAAAAAATTATTGATGTTTACGCTTCAAATGAATGACATATACTGAAAAGACGTACAATGATAGTAGCTTTCCAACATATGGTCGGAATATATTGGAACGATAGACCAATACTTTGTAGTATGCATGTAGATATCTCTGTACATTGGTGTTGGACTCGAGTTTTTTTTTAGCAAAAATTAAAATCACGTAAAATCTGTAAGGTCGCTACCGAAAGTAGGAGTGATCCTCATCAAACATCGACACTGGAAGCTCTAGATCACTAAGTAATATCGACCGCTACTCTATCAGTTCGGTGGTCGACACTGTCTTTTAGATTTATACGGTACCTGGGCGGGTTTCCTCTCCAACGATTTTTGTCGCATCTACAGAGATGTAGAAGAAGTGGGAAGTGCGAAATACTATCTCTGTCACTTTCCCGCTCTTGCAAAAATTCGACGCCAAATCTATGGAAAACACTTATACCCAACTTAAAATAGCTAGTTCAGCTCCACAGAAAAGATATCATCAAGATTAAGGTTAGGAATAAAGCATTCTGGAGTGAGTATTCACTGGAAGGACACTTCCAGGCTAGCAAACCACACTGGCACACTGACGCTTTAATGACTCTGGAGGTTAAGGGGTCAGTGTCTGAACGCAGAAATGTCTGTGCCAATCGATGCCGAGGATGCCAATTATCTTCCAAGTGTGGGTTTATACTATCGTCTTGTGTGCAAAGGCGAATCTAAAGAAGAACTATCGGAATATTTCAAGTAATCACAACACTCATGAGCTATCATCGTATGAAGTAAAATTGTGTATACAGAGACTAAACTCTCTAAACAACCCTGAATCATATTCAGTTCCTCTGGATGCTAAGCCACAAATACAACGAGAGCAACGAGGAAGCTGATAGATTATCTAGGAGGCGGAGCCATCTGCATAAATCATATAACTCGGTGGATCATATTCCCAGGATCCACTGAGTTGTATCGCTAGTGCGACTCGACTTTGACGCCATCTCGAGAAGACGAGAAAGACACCTAGGCTCACATAGCCGCCAGAAGGAACTCGTACGATCGCTACCACCAGGCTTCATGTAAGACTTCCCAAGGGCGCTAGGTTTAGACAGGGTTCTGTAAGGAATAGAGGGCACATTGGAGATCTAAGGTCGAAGGGCAAACCTCAATAACATTTTCGAACTAAGACATTCAATGGCTTACTTTTAGGGTAAGGTAAGAAAGAAGCAAAATAAGAGCTGAACCTTACTGTGGCGTCGCAATGAGCCAGGCGACCTGAGTGCGCATCTTCGCAAATATTGTGAAGTCTCAGCCAACTCAACCTAACTTAACCTTAACTATCGCGAGTTCTCTCCTCTCCTCTCCTACAATCGAGGAACGAAGAACACAAATCTTATTGGAGCTTTTTAAGAGAAAATATTTTTCTTGCAAACTAATAGCAACAATTTAACACAGCAGCTTTAGAGTTGCGCGAGAGGCAAAATCTTTAAGTACTCAGCTTTTACCGCGTCTTTAAAACTTTGAATAGTGCGCTTCGGATTTGTGTTGTATTCCTCCTTAAAAAATGAGGACATTCCTAGGCACAGTTTCTTTGCGAAGAGATTAAGATGTTTTATGAGTATATAGGGTAGAAGTAAGGGGTCCCTCGCGGCAAGACTTTGGAACGATGTGGCCTCCCCGTAACATCCTTTAGAGCTAACAACCTTAATTTAATTTTAACAAGGAAGTTCTGTTATTAGTCTTAGCTAAATTTTCAGACTCTAAGCTAAAACTTTGTTTACAATGTACTGAGATTCACTTGTATACCAACTGCTAGTGAGTGAAACCTCTATTTTCAGATATACTCATATTACCTGTTCGCAATAGATTTGAAGAAAATATATGCCGACACATGCTTTGAAAATAAAATAGAGTAGTTTATAGCTAAAAAAAAAAACATTTGTATACAAGAATGTACAAGTTTAGATATGTACATATGTAACGTAAAATACAAAGAAAAACTCACTCATTTACATAGAGCGAACCGATAAGCTTCGCGTTTATTATTTTTTTTTTGATTATGTAAATAAATAAATGTATTTATATAAACCTAAAAATAAAAGTAAATTTAAATGTATATAACAATATTTAAATGAGAAACACAGTTTACTTGATTTTCAAAAACGATAAATAAATATACACCACCATAAAGTTTACATTGAGAAGCGAAAAACAGAGAAAAAGCAGCGAAAATTAAGCAATACAAATAAATCAAAAAAAAAAAAAAGAGATCAGCAGTCACTTGCAAGCCGTATGCAAATATTTTCGCCGGAAACAATTTAAAATGAAAATCAATAAAGTACTCACAAACAAGTTACACAAACTTTTTTGGAGTTTTTAGATGTTTTCGTCTTTTTTTTTTTGCTAAGTTGTCAATTTCAAAAATTAGCCAAACCCAGTGCACGTTCACTTTAGATTTTTGGATATCGATTGTGGAACGGTTTTTCAATGTCATGTGAAAAAGGCCAATAAAGTCTCGGATAAATCCATCGAACAATATTAACTAACATATTTTTTATGGTATTCATTTACATATTTTTTAAAATTAAAAATAATTTTCTCTAAGCAAAATTTGGGCTGCCCTAACCCGGTTTTCGAATAGTTGGAGAATTAATTACACTAACTAAGTGGATGTTCACGTCGTATACTAAATCATTCCCGGAATTTGAGATTGCATATGACAGGCGTGAAACTAGGGATGGGCAGTTTCGGAACTCAAAACTTTAATGTCGGGATAGAAGTGATGACAAAGCTGGGAATGAATGCTCCAACTATAACGTTGCGTGGCACGCTCCCTAAAATTCACCAACCGATGATGGCGCCAGGATAGGGATGGGTTAATGAAAAAATATATCGATATATATCGTGTGGATATTTTTAAACAATATCTGTTAAAATATTTCGAAAACTATGAATAATTATGTGAGCTGCGCTTATAATTAAATTTACGCTATTTTTTTGATGTTGACTTAATAGACTTTGTTATGATAGAGCTTTCCACAATTCTAGCACCACCACTTATTAAGAAGTTTTGACTATTTATTTTTTATTATTTAATTCAAAAATATAAAATATAAAAAAAAAAATTGGCGCTGATTTTTGATCATTTTTTGGCAGATTCTTGCGAAATTTCTTCCACATAAAAATTCCAAAAATTGTTATCAAAATATCATTTTTCATTATTTCTTTTTAAAAATATAAGTAATAAAAAAAATAATTCGTTCTATAAGGAAACGCTCTTAAATTAAAATTACTAACACTTTGTAACTTTGTACAAAATTTAAAAAAAATTTACAAATTTTACTAAAAATTTGAAAATTTTTAATTAGAATAAAAAAAAAAAATTGTGTGCATTTAAATTTTACTATAATTGTTTGAAGTGGCTATGAAGTAGAGGTGACTTTCGATAATCTTTTTGCTGACTTTTCGTTCTATAAAAAAAACATTTAAATTCAAATTACTTTTTTGGGTAAAATTAAAAAAAATGCAAATAATTTTAGAAAGAATTTGGGTATGCAATTAAATTTTACTATAGCAAAGTGTAAGCCTGAAGTGGCTACAAATTTCTGCCTTACAAAAATATTCCCAAAATTGTAGTCAAAATATCATTTTCCATTTCTTAATTTTATAAATGTGAAATATAAATTTTTTTAATGCGTTCTATAACAACTGGCACTTAAATTAAAATTACTAACTCAACAAATTTTACTAAAAATTTGAAATTAAATTTTAATTAAATAAAAAAAAACAAATTTTTTCGAAATTTCAAAGCTTGTAAAGAATTTGTGAGAAATTATCGCTGATTTTGATAATTTTTTACAACAAATGTTTTTTATGTAAAAAATCAAAGGATATTTGAAGCTAGGTCAAAAATTGCACTTTTTATATTGGTAGAGACTGTAAAACTGAAACACAAGATTTTTCTAAAAATTTCAAACTTTGAGTAAAATTTGTCGAATTTTTTCCACATTTAAACAAAGTTTGGAAACTTGTTTTAATAAATTTAATGATTTAAATTTTTATAAAAAATTGATTGATTTAAATTTTTATAAAAAAATTAAAATTAAGCAAAGGAAAATAAATTCCCAAATCTAGTCAAAATGTGTTGGTTTTATAATTATGAAAAATACTATATATTTCCTAAATTTGGAAGACTTCATTGCACACCTTTTTTTAAACAAATTCCGAAAATTAGAAAATTACGTTTTTTTTTGTGCAGGAGTCATGCACTTAAGACAATTCAAGCACTCTGCATTGCAAAGTCTAAATAGAGCAGGACACGGTTTCATTTTGTATACAATATATAAAAAATTGGCGTCAGGCATCAGTTAGTGCTATAAAGAAAGGCATAAAATAACGTAAACAAAAATGTACCTACTTTTGTTTAATTAAATTGTAAGTAAAATTTTTAATGCATTTCGGTTTCAGCTTTTACTATTTACTCGTAATGCAAAAATCTATTCAACCGCAAGCAATCGCACGCAGATTAAATATATTTGACTGCAATTGTGTGGCACTAAAAAGTCAAGAATTCGTTTGGAACAATGCCAAGGTGGTATGGAGAGGTGTGGATGGGGTAAAAAAAAGCGTTTAACGTTTGCTTAATGCAATTTGTACAAACAACAATTGGCGATGGATCGCGTGGATACGTTTTGTTAACATACGATATATAAAGTATATATATATATAAATCTGTAGATAAATATGGCAAAAAATCAAAAGATTGTATGTCAAATGCACATGCTACTGATGATACATATGCACATACATACATAAAAAGATTTGTATATGAAATGTACACAAATTTAACTAGTTTTTATGAGTACACAAAAGTCGCCTAATTTTTCTTTTATTTACATAGTTAATTTTTTTTTTTCAACTTTTTATGGTTGGATATTTCCATATCCCATTCGCTATTGTATCCACTTCAATTAATACAGCACAAAAGTTAGCTAGAACGATATGACTTGTTATTGCTGCATATATAGTATATTTATATATATATATACATTTATCTCTACATATATACATTAGAGTGGGATACATTTTTGTTTGGCATTTTTAAATTCTACAGCTAATTTTAAGCGAAAGTGTTGAAGAAACTATAGTTCGGGCATGGGTTTCGAAGTCTACGCATTTCCAAAAGAAAATTTTTACTTTTCGCAACGTTTTGAATTTAAAATTTAAAAAAAAATTTTTAATTTAGTCCGTTCAATTTTAGTGCCAAAAAGCAAGTGTCATAAAATTCCTGCCGAAAATAACGTATGAAAAAATGTTTTTTTTTTTTATTTAGAAGAAACTGCGCAACATTGTCAGTACACAAAAATTATCAAAAATAAAAAGAAAATGTATAAAATAATCAAAAAACTTGAAATTGTTCTAATTAGTATTTTTTTAACTGTTTTTTTTTGTGTTTCTTTTTTTGATAATTTCTAGTTCATTATATAAAAAATGCATACAAATTAAAATTATTGTAAAATTTAAGATTTAAAAAAATTTTCATCAACATTTCAATACTTAAATTTTACATTTTTTTGAAGATTTCAGACTTTTGAATTTATTTCGAATAATTTTGTAATTTTAGCACAATAATTTTTTCAAACTTGGGTTTCACGCAATTTTTTTTTTATTAGGGATGGATTTTTTATAAATACATAAAATGACATCAAAAATAAACCAAAATACATACCCGATTATTTAGAAAAAATGCGGTGAAAACATTTGTAAATTGCAGAAATATTTTTAGAAATTTGTTGAATTTCTTGTGAAATTTTTATACAAAGTTTAAAACTTTAAATTGCGGTAACTCAAACAAACGGCGATTTTTTACAATGTTTTCCCAGCCAAGCCTTTTTTAAAGTTTTTATAAAATTTAAGCTTATTCTACAATATAACAAAAAAGCATACAAATAAAAATTTCATAAAATATAAAACTTCAAAAAATGTTCATCAAAATATCAAACTTTTTAATTTGAATTTCACAAATATTTAGAGTATGCTGAAAATTTTGGTTGATTTTTTACAATATTTCGAAACTTTGGTTTGACACATTTTTTTATTAACTAATGGATTTTTTATAAATGCACAAAATCAACTGACAAAATTATCAAACACCAATAAAACATACCCTAAAACTTTTAGAAATGTTAGTTAAAAAATTTGAAGTTTTTTTGAGTATATTTGGAAATTTTTTATATTTCTTGTAAAGACTTTAATTTACGTTGACTCAAACAACTGACCACATGGTCAGTTCTATAACAGAAGGCATACGAAATAAAAATTCATAAAAAATTAAAATTCAAAAAATTTTCGTAAAAATTTTAAACTTTTTAATTGTAACATTTTTTAAGTGAGCAGTTGTTTTGTTCATCTAATTTTGTCATAATAATGTGCAAATCTAAAACGGCTGACAATTTCGCTTGATTTTTGAGCATTTTTTGAAATTTTGATTTAACACATTTTGTTTTTTTTTTCTTATAACAGATGGATTTTGTATACATTCATAAAATCAACTAAAGATATGATCAAAAAACAGCCATCGGGTAGGGTAAAAAAAAAGATCTGATTAAATTAATTTTGATTGAAATTTGCTGAATTTTTATAAGATTTTTTACATGAAAAAAAATTTTGAGAGTATTGTAAAAAAAACTCACTGTACCTTCACTTTTTCGTGCCACTATATATACATATATACATTGTATATCCACTCATACATACATATGCAGCAAAGAAAATGTGTGAGCACGCTTTTAAATTGAATAATTACGCTTTGGGTGCTTGAGGCACATGATGCGGCGTCGTGCCCATATCCATGTCTATCCGCAATATGCTAAGTAGCAGCAGCAACAGCAGCGGTGGCGCAGTCGCCTAATCTTCCAAGGCATATGGCGATAGATGAGATATGCACACAAATTTTGACACACAAAAAATTGAGAGAAAAACAAAAACGATTTTTCTATCTATCGCAAAGCGGTGATCGCAACCATGGATGTAGAAGTGGAACGAATGCCAGCGAGTTCGCCAGATTTAGCTTGATTTATTCGTATTGGCAGGTGATGCCTTATCTACATTCATACATATACAAAAAGTTACAAAAGTCTATTTAGCTGATATGTAAATACCCGGTAGGAAAATCCTAAGTCAGTGTAATAAGCTGCAGGTTCAGAACTCTAGTTCGATTTGGTCAATTTCGCAATACCTTGACACCCATATAATGGATCCCTAATACTTCTTCCATTAAAACAATGGAAAATATTCTAGCACAATGCAATGCAATCAATATATAGGGTGAGTAGATAAGAGCTATAGGGAAACAAATAAAAAATAAATAATAAACTTAAAAAACAGTGTAAGATACCAAATTGAAACTGTCTTTATTTTGAAGTTCCTTCATGTCACACCATTCAAATGGCCGTCTCGGTTTCGCTGTCCAGCGGCCAGCCCAATCTTTGATAAATCGTTCCAATAGCTTCTCGTAAGTGGGAATCGAACTCGTCCAAAATGATTAGCGTCGACTAAGGGCTTGATGTAGTCCCATAGAATATAATCGATTGGCATTAAGTCGCATGGTCATGGCGGTCGATTGATGAACACTCGCCGGGAGTTGAGCCAGCTGCTAAGCTAAATTTCTCCATCATAACTTCGAGCTTTGACCCAATCAGGGGTAGGTTGAAGGAAAATATACCGATATCGAACAAAGCTTAAACCAAACCCAAGGTGGCAAATTCGACAGCACTGCCCAACCCATTATAATGTACCTTGTGATTGATTGGTTGATGAAAACAGCAAGCCAAAGAAAAACAACGACCAGGTGTTGGTCGATCTAAATAGGGTTAGAAATAACAGCCCTCACACTTCCGCGTCTCCATGGCTCAACTTCGACGAGGATAATATAGCATGCTTAGCTCCTGCTTATCCAGAATTAACTCAGACATTCTCAAAACACAAGCTTGATACCCCTTTGCCCATAATATGATTGCGTCGAAACTACAAGTTCCTTAGGGCGCCCCCTACACAGGTTTAATGATGACGATTATGGCTAAGCCAGTTTTATATCTCCTGACATGCCGCTACAATAACAACAACAAGAATAAAACATAGACCAGTGACCAGCCTGCCTGAGTTATGGATAGAAAGGGAACAACACCCACTAGAAAATTCTCAAACAGAAAATAACGGAACTATGTCTGGAACAGTGAGGAGACAAGAAACCCAATACTTATAAAGCAGGGCACAGTAGAAGCTGCTGTGGGGCTGTCTTCTGCTGTTATTAGATTTCAGTTCCAGAAACAGTTTTTCTTTACTTGGGTTTGGGTTTCTTGTTACAGTGTTTACAACTAGATCGTAAAGTCAAACTATTCAGAAATTGGAACCTCTCACGAACTAATAATAGAGTTTCATTAAGAGAAACTATGGGACTGATGCGGATGGTAACAAGCAAAAGACTTGATGATGAAGATATCCTATAAGAATATCCAAAAAGAATAACACGAACGAAAAAGTGTTGCGGTTTAGGGGAATTGAAACTTTCTGCGACATCTGTGCGCAAATTTACTAGAAGTATGAAATAAGAAATTATTGTGAACTTCTTGTGGTAATTCTAATTTCAGCAGCAACGAAGCAATTGGCAGCGAGTGAACTTCCCCACAGGGTATCCGCAAGTTTCTAAGTGTACTTGACATGTAGGTATGTATGTTCATTTATATTTATTCTCAAAGTGTCAAGTACATTTTGTCTAATCTATTATTGAAACTCATTCGCATTTTGAATCAGTAATTAAGGTGGAATTTTTCCTGCATTCGAATTCTTTGTTCATCTAAATAGTTATTCAATTGAATTTATTTTCTAGACTTGCAAATTTTGTAGCATTTTTTTGCTAGGGAAATAGTTTTTCTAAATCTCAAATTGAATGGTTTGGGCTACATCAGCATTTGAGTGATCTGTTTAGCCATTGAATAATTTTGACCTTTTCATTGGTTCATTCAAATCTTTTCAGGATCTGAATCAAATATATTGAGAACTGCCTCCAGATTAGTCTGCGTTATTTCTACAATAATCCTATATTTCTATTTCTGTCCCTGTTCCATTTCAAATTCTAATTTCTATTCCTATTCCCATTCTTATTCCTATACCTATTCCAATTCCAATTCTAATTTCAATTCCTATTCCTACTCCCATTTCTATTCCTAATCTATTCCTCCACTTTTTGAATCAGCCTAAGAAAAATTGTAAGTTATAAAAAGATTTTTACAACTCATATAATTAAAAATGAATTGTCGTAATTAAGAGTTTAAATTTTATTAGAAAAAGTGTTGTACTCAATTATATGTTCACATTTCTTGCTCATTTGCTAACATCAATTGCTCATATTATGCTCAATTTGTAATTTTTTTTTATATATTTGTATTTCTTTTTTTTAATTTTTAATTTTGTCACAAGAAATTGTGAAGACTATGACATTTTTCATCAGTTCTCTATTTTGCCTTGAGTCACATATTTAGTATTATTTTTAGATACTTTTTTTTTGAAATTCATAAAATTTATGCAGCATACATAACTGCAAACATAAATGTAAACAAACGGTAACAGTGGCGTAAAGAAGTTTAAAAAAAATTGTATAATTGTTAAAAAGTTTACAAAAATATTGTTGGTATTTGAATTAGAATTTTTTTTATTGATTTCTTAAAGCTTTTGAGGTCTAAATTTTGCAAAAAGTTTTTTCGAAAATTATTCACGAAAAATTACGAAAATTTTCTGTATTTCAGAATTTTTTCCGAAATAATTTTTTCGCGAATAATCAAGATGGAAATTTGTTTTCGTTATGTTATTTTTTTTGTGAAATTTATTAAAGCTTAAATACTACATATTTTGAAAAAATACCGTTATTTATTTTGCTCGAATTGTAAAAATGGAATTAATTAATAAATTTTCAAATAATTCAGATAGTTGTTAATTTTGTATTTTTTGAAATATCTTTAGCCTTTGTTTACAAAATTTATGTTTTCGATTTTTTTGTGGTTTCAAAAATAGAGTGCATTTATTTTTATTGCAATTGTTTTTTTTTTTTTAATTTTTGTTCAGCGCTTTAAACTTTAATTTTTGATAAAAAAATTTAAAATTGCTTGGTATTAATCTCTCTTCACATAATACACATTTTTTGTTTGCACTTTTTTAAAATTCTAAATTGAAAATTGTTTTTGAAACTTAACGGTTGAAAATCATTTTTTTTTAATTTTTGAATTAAATTTTGTGCAAAAATTTTTTGCAAATTCTCTGTTGCGATTATAATAAGATTTATAGGGGTTTAAGAACTTTTTTGGAAGTGAAAATTGTTGTTGGATATTTTAAGTGAAAAATACATTTGGTTTGAATTATTGCAAAGTTTTGGAAAATAAAGTTCGAGTAATACATTTTTTGAATTTATTAAAATGTATATGTTTTTTGACCCTTTTTTTTGGAAATTGTGATATTATTTTCTTGAAAAAATTCCTCTCCTTTAAAAATTGTCCAATGTTTTGTGTTACAAATTATGTTACAAATTATGTTTCAAAATTTTATGTATTTACATATTTTTCAACACTTGCTATAAAAAAATTAGACTTTTAAAAACTTCTTTTCAAAAAAGGAATTTTTATTTTATAAATATGTTGAAAACTCAGCTAGAAAGTTGTTTAATTTGTGTTTTACTTTAATTAAAAGTTAAGATTCTTGTTGAAATTCTGCAGTTAAAAGAATGTTTTCATTTTCTATACCGCAAATTTCTGTAAAGTAAATTTTGAATAATAACTTTTGTATTTTTCAGTTGTGAATTTAATAAGATTTAAAGGGGTTTTAAGAATTGGTTTGGAAATTGAGACATTATTTAAAAAAAAAAACTCTCTGCCATAAAAATTGCCCGAGAGTTTTTGGTATTTAAAACAATGCTTTCAGAACATCGAATAAAAAAAATTTATCAGGTTTTTTAAAAAATAAATAAGTATTTAAAATAAATATATTTCTATAAGAAAATTTAACTTAAAAAAATTCCATTTTGGAAAAGAATACTTTGGTTCAAAAATCTGTCTTTAAAAATTCAGCAGACTCTCTTCCACATCAAAATATTGTAAATTTTTAGTGAATTAAATTAGTGAAAAAATCTCAAATGTATCTAAATTGAAGTTATCCTCTTTATTTCTGACAACCCAGGTATTATTGCATTCAATTATATCTCGTTTCATTTCATTTCATTTCCTATCATTTCCTTTTTTTCGTTTCATTCCATTTAATTTTATTTAATTTCATTATTTAGTTCCATTTCATTTCCTGTTATTTCAGTTTAATTCGTGTGATTTCATTTCGTTTCGTTTATTTTCATTTAATTTCACTCTATTTCGATTCATGTAATTTTATTTCATTTAATTTCGTTTCTTAATTTCATTTGTGTTCATTTCATTTCAATTCGTTCAATTTCATTTCATTCCATAAATAATAATTCATTTCCACTCCGGCTGATTTCCGAAGAAATGAGTGACATGTCATCGCAGGGATCTTGTTGTCATCAAATGTGGAATATGGAGTATTTTTCCCTTTCAAATTAAAATATCACCGATTTTTCATCATTCGAGGTCGCTGTAGCGGTAGTGGCGCCGCTGTAAATAAATTGATGTACTGTTATAGGTTTTTTGTTTTTATTTATGTATGTCAATTCTAAAGTAGACCAGCTGAGTATGCTGAGCTAGTACAAAAATAGTGAGAGCGTGTAAATGTCCGACAATGACTGAGTTGAAGGTGCTGACAACAGGGCACTCGCTTGCATGGCCACTGGTTCGCTGCTGACCACACACTGTGCACCTTGCCGTCTCCTCGGAGGGCATTGCGTTCGCCCGGTAATTTTTTGTTTCTTTGCGTTTGTTTTGTTTTTGGAAAATATCACAAAACGCCAGGGGGTAAGGACGGAAATTTGTTTTGAAGTGTGCCACTAATGGCGTAGATTTTTAAGTGGACCCATTTTGGCGGACATTGCTAGTTGCGGCGTATGTTGTTGTTGCTGCGTTCTTTGAACGGTGAATGACTAAATTCAAGGCGTTAAAAGTCAAACTAATCGTATCACATTTGAGGCGGAAAGCGATTGAGTGATGGTGATTGCAATGTTAATGTACAATTCAAAAAAATAAAAGTAAAAAATTAAAAAAAAAAAATAGCGCTGCCAAAGATTTACCATGTGACACAGATGTTTGCGAATTTCATAGTAAGAGATTTTGAATTTATAATGCACTTCATTTCGTTACTAGAGGTTGCATTGTGAAGACCGGATTTTTAATTTCAATGAATGAAATTAAACTAAGGGCAAATTGAATGTAAAACTTCAATTAATGTGAGCTGCGTAAAAATTGCTCACATTTACAATACTTATGTGGTTTTGTATCTTTTATTTTTTTTTTTTCAAAAAATATATGGCAACCCTATTCAAATTTATTTTTCCACCGAAAGTCATTTAATTGCAAAATAGGTAACTAATTTTTAAAAAATAAATGCTTTTACAAATTTTAATTTTTATTTTTTGGATTTTTTTTGTTGTTGATATAATTTTTGTTTACCAAAAAAAAAAAGATGGCAATTCAACCAAAAAATAAAACTAATTAACTTTAATTCAATTAAAAGAAAAATATGGAAATCATTTAAATATATTTTTTTGAAATAAACTCCGTTGCTGCTTAAATTAAAATTTTGCAGAAAAAAAATTATTTAATTTTTTTTTAAATTGTATTGAAATAAAAAAACCATCTTTTTATTTCCACTAAAATTTTAAATTTTTATTTCTTTTGTAATTTTTATTTTTTAATTTTTATTTTTTAATTTTTAATTTTTAATTTTTAATCTTCAATTTTTAATTAAATGTGGAATCTCTATTCAATATGACTTCTACACCGAAAATAATTTAATTGTGAAATAAGCAAATAGTTTTTTAAATTAAATATTTCGCAAATTCTTATTTGCATATGTTAATGTTTTTTTTTTACATTTTTGTTGTTTTTTTGTTGTTGATATTTTTTTTTGTACTAAAATTCGCCCAAAAAAATATTACTAATTGCCTTTAACTAAACGCAGCAAATATTTTTCTTTTGATTTTTTAAAAATAAAATTATTGATTTTTTATTTACAAATCTGCTTGTAACACTTAAAAGTCTTTTGTGAGTAATAACAGTAGCAGATAACAGTAGCAGTTATCTTCGGTTCGATACTTGTTTGCTAATAATGAGCTTTATGTAATACTAATATTTGCTATATTACATTTGGTTTAATAACGCGGTGTTAAAAAAAATTAGCAACTCTATAAAAATTAAATAGAAAAAGCTACTTGTAACTAGAGCTCTTTCAAAACCATACGATTTTTTTTTGTTATTGATCCAATCCAAATGAAAATTAAAACCAGTAATAAATATTCAAAATTGTATTGGTATGATGCTTGTTTTATTTAAAGAATATTCAAAGATGCATAAATATTTAGAGAATTCACAAGATGCGTTTAATGTCCTATTTATTGTTAATTTTTTAGTTGAACATTTTATATGCCACATGCCAAAATTATTAAAAAAAAAATCATTATGCATTGAGTTTGTACAATAAATATTTAGGAACTCCAAGCAGGCTCGAAATCTTTTAAATTTTATATTTTTATACATTTATTTATCTACACAATTATTGTTGCCTTAATAGTCTAATAAAGTATTTATAATTTACCTAAATCCGTAATTTATATAAAGCACGAATTTCTAATTACATTTATTAAAATTTTGACTCACTTTTCTTTTATTCTTTTTTTTTATTTGCAAATCCATTATAAATTTTTATTAATAATCTCTGCGGCTTGCTCACAGCTGGCGACAGCATTTTTGCCACATTTTGTCAAACACACACACACATACACATCCACACACGTAGTTCCTATTTGACTTTTCTTTCTGTATTTTTTTTTCTTTCCTTTTTTGAAATTTGCATTTTCCTTTACGTATTTTGGCTTTAAAATAACGTATTGTACAAAATTTTAGCATCTGTGCGAAATGCAGCTAAATATAAATAATATACGATTTTTCAAAATTATGTACTTAGAAAATTATGTACTTCTTGTGCCTTCTTACAGCAGCTACTTATTTAAATTGTGCGAGAAATATCACACGTATTTACAAATACAAATTGCGAATGTAAAAATTATGAACTGAGTCATGCATGAATTTGTGTACAAATAGCCGAATATATGTATATGTTTTCGACATTTTTTCGTTGTTTCACTATTTATTTTTGCTAGTTTGCTTAGGAAAACAATAGTAGTTTGCGTTACGAATTTGAAAAGGAAAACGGCGGAAATTAATAACAATTATTTTTTTTTTGTTAATGTTTTGCAGGAGGTAACTAATAGGAAATTTGTACACTGAGCGTATTTGAAGTATTTCGGGGGCGCTAGAAAGCAAACTAATGCTGGTTTTTTTTTTGTTAGTTTACATCTTCTGCCTACGTAAAGTTTCACAAAAGTAAATTTAAGAGGTCTTAGAGCGCCGATTTACCGAAAAGACTGACGTGTTGCTACTCGTTTCCTTATATAAAAATTTTTTAACATCAATTATTTTACAATTTTATGTCAGAAAGATCTGGAAAAATCGATCAGAAATATTCGATTTCAAAAATTGCGAAATAAATTCCAAGTACGCTTAAAAATAGGCAACATTTGCAGGCGAACCCTACACGCTTCCACTAACCGTTATTTTATTGCATATTGGGAGCTTCAATGACGCATATTTTCAGGCGCAACTGTACTTCATTTAGCAATATCGCAGATCGCATAATTTAGACCACTGCGGAAAGTTCACTTTGAATCAATTGAAAAAATTGTCAAAACTGAAGAGACTCAAATACAACTAGGAACGAAATGCCGCAGCAACTATGGCAACGAACTCAGGAAACATTTGGCGTCATTAATGAGGCAATGAGTAAGAAATCCAGTGTCGAAGCCTTTAAGCTTTTAATGAGCCCTATTAAAAATCCAAAATGACGGTGTTTACGGTACTGAAATGGTCAACCTATATTAGCATAGATTCATACATACATCAAATGGGCTCCAATATTATTGTCATCATATACGGCACATTTTAGAATCTTGCTCTGAATTATTTTCTGACACTTATTGACCTCATAAACAATTCAGACAAAGTCAAGCAAACACTCGCTTTGTTATTTTCACAAAGTGCCGACTCTTAATTTGGATCATATATGAGCTTAAATAAAATTTTTTTTTTGATCCTCACATTTCTTATATACGAGTGTTGCCTTTTATATTTTGCGCCTTCGCAACACTACATGTGATTAGCTGTAATTAGATATTTTTATCGTAAAGTTTGGTATTTTTGGGCATAAACTTGCATATAACGTTTTCACTTACGAGTTTTATTTGTGTTTATTTATAGTGAGTTTAAAAATTCATATTGCCTAAAAATGGAATTAACCCGTGAACATTTTCGTGCAATGATTTACTACGATTTTCGACGTGGATTATCGAGACAGGAGTGCATCAATCAACTTACTTCTACTTTTGGTGTTGAATCACCACACTTAGCAACTATGAAACGATGGTACAAAGAGTTCCTACGTGGCCGCCAATCTTTGTAGGACGAATTTCGTGAAGGTCGTCCAAAAACGGTGGTTGTGCCAGAAACAGCCGATGCTGTGCGTCAATTGATCATACAAGATCGTCATGTGACATATCGCGAGATAGAGGCATCCTTGGCCATTAGTGGGACCAGCATACATTCAATATTGCATGAACATTTGGTCGTAAAGAAGATTTGTTCTCGTTGGATACCGCATTATTTGACAATTGAACAAAAAAGGACTCGTGTCGATTGGTGTAAAGAAATGTTGAAGAAATTTAGCCGCGTTGGATCAAAGCACGTCTATGACATGACATCGTAACAGGTGACGAATCTTGGATCTATGAGCCGAATCTTGGATATATGAGCCGGAAACAAAGCAGCAATCGACTGTATGGGTGTTCCAAGAGGAGCCTAATCCAACAAAAGTTGCTCGCGCAAGAAGCACCTCAAAGCAAATGGTCGCCTGTTTTTTCGGAAAATCTGGCCATGTCGCAACTGTCCCACTAGATAAACTTAAAACGGTCAATTCTGAGTGGTATACAATCATTTGTTTGCCAAAAGTTTTTAGAGAACCAAACCAACCGCCGAAGACAAATCATTCTTCACCAAGACAATGCGAGCTCTCACGCATCAATTCACACAAGAGAGTTTTTGAGGACCCAAAAGGTCGAATTGATGGGTCATCCGCCTTACAGCCCTGATTTGGCACCTAATGATTTCTTTTTATTCCCGAATATCAAAAACAAAATGCGAGGTCAACGTTTTTCAACGCCTGAAGGAGCTGTAGAAGCCTTCAAACAGCTCGTTTTAGAGGTATCCTCTTCTGAGTGGCAAAAGTGTTTTGAAAATTAGTTCAAGCGAATGCAGAAGTGTATTGACTTGGTTGGAGAATATTTTGAAAAACAATAAAACTATTTTCTTTAATATTTGACTGTTTTTTTCATTATTAGGCGCAAAATATAAAAGGCAAGCCTCGTAGTAGGAATCCTTTCAACCTCATAAATTCTGATTGCTGGGAATATTTTTGCTGGAAATGAATTTTATTTTTCAATATTACGTCCTTTGAAAACATACTCAAGATCAATAATGACTGAAGATCGATTGAACGCACTAGCCTCGTTTAACATTCATCGAGATGGCAATATTAACGTGCCAAATGCTGTGGAATGGAAATTATTTTAAAACAAAAGTAATGTGATTAATTGAAATTATCATGTGGTGGCATGTCGGCGAAATGATACACGTAAAAAGTCCAGCAATGTTTTTCAAAGGAGTTCCAGAAGCCTTTAGACCCATTATGTGGGTCTCTTTATTTATTATCATTAACTCTTATGGTTTTTTCTTCTCGAAATATTGTTGCCTTTCTTGTTTTTTTGAGCCCTTTCACAGAGTTGAGTGTTTGTTTCTCAAAAACTAACATTCGACCTCAATTTTCAATGAACGGAATCCTAAGGACTGTTTCCAGCTGAGCTCAGGCCAAAGAAGAAGCCGTGCTCGGGCTGAGTGCTCATTTGAGCTCAGTTTCGATTATACCAAGGAATGTTTCCAGCTGAGCACGTATGTACATATGAACGGAAGAAACCCGTTCTGAATGATGGTTCGCCTTTTAGGTATAATCTTCAAAAAGTGAATATTTAATCTGATTAACTTGCAGTTTTTAAATCAGTCGCTTGCTGCGCAATACCAAAGCGATTTGAGCGGTGTTCCATAATTGTATGAAAAATAATCCTTTGGACCTTCGCATGACTCCGTCTTAGATTTGAAAGAAAAAAAATTACTAACTAAAAGAGCTTGGAGTGTAGACCATTGCTGTTGCTTGTGTGAATTTTAAATTTTTTTCAGAAATTTTTTTTGGTTTCAACATAGGTAAAGTCTTTGTTAGATGAAAATTTACATTGGTCGTACTTTCGATATTTATGTCGATATGTATCGCTATTTGTTAGTTATCGAATTGTTATAAATGTTTGTAAATAGCAAAAAGAATGCCAATGCGGTTCGCTATATGAAGCAATATCTATAACGTTATCGATAAATATATGATAACAATATTATCGATAACAATAACTATATTGATAACACTACCGAAAATAAATTCTTTACAGATAACGAATTCTATAACGGCTATAGCGAATAATGTCACCGATACCAATGAGGTTATTAATCCTTATACGGAATATATTTTATTATTACATGCATACATGTTTTTTTCTATCCAGTACTTTTCTAAAATAAGCTGTGACCCTATTGTTATGCCAAACACTGTACCAACATACATGTATGTATGTGTCATATTAATCGGCATGTAAATATTTCACACTTAAAAATTCATAAACTCACGTTTTGTTTTTTTAATGAGTTTGACAGTCGGACGAGTGAGGTATTGTAAGCTTTTGCTGTGCCCACATTCTCTGCCGCAATGTCATGGTTGAAGTGTGAAGAATTTGTAATACAACAAAGTAGCAAGAATTGCAATTTTAAATAAAAAGCGTTGAGATGTGGAAAAATGTGGCATACGATTAGAAAGGAAATTATCATATATCTCTATTGGAAATGCTAAAAACGTTTTTAAGCCGATTCACAATATGTTATAGTCATATAATCAAACAAATTTAAAGTAGCTTAATTTTTTTTCTTGTTTTATTGTGAATATCGCAAAATATTTTATGGAAGGAAAAATTCACTCTCGCTGACATCAGAAACATTCCCTAAAGTTTCTTTTAAAATGAATGCGGAAAGTCTACCGATACGAATAAGGAATATGCTCAGTTCATTTAAAATTTCCCTGTTTTTATTTATATTTTTATTTATATATTTATTATTTAAGAAGCGTGTAATAAATGTTATACAATTAATTTTAATTAATTTCCTTTTGATTTTCATGATTTGTGATACAAAATAATTCCACTTTGCTGTCAAATGATTTTCCCACAGGGATGTAACAAATTTGGTTACGAATTGCGCAAGAAATACGAATTTTGAAACATTTTCAAAAATTTACGTGAAGTGACGTGCAGAACTTACAACAGTCTTTGCTTCCACGCATCAAATACACAAATTTTTCATGGTTCTCGAGTAAAATTTGTTATTGTTTCGCTTGTTTACTTTTGCAGTATTATTGTTCTTTTCCTATGTCCGCTCTGTAACGGTAATTAATGTGTGTTTGTTTGTTATGCTTTCTTGCTTTATTGGTCAGCTGTCAGTTGGCAGTTCGTTTTTGTTGTTTGTTGTTGTACTACTTGCTTCGTTCCTATGTACAGTAAGAGCTCATTCGCTTGTTGGCCACATTGCCAATTTTTTTTTCCTGACTGCAACCCTTTCCCCTAAATGACTTGGCGCTTTTTGTTTGAGTGCTGGGATTTTGATTTTGCGATGTTTTGAAAAATTGTTGTTGGTAATTTTTTTTATTTTAATTTTTTTGTTGTACATACATTCATATGCTTTCGACACAGCTTGATTTGACGTGCAAATTGTTGGGGGGTTTTTTTTTTGGTGCAATGTTGCTTCTTTTCAGCATTGGCGTTCTGACTTGATGTTTCGTCAAAATTTTTTGTCATATATTTGATGATGAATTTACAAAGTTTACGCAGCGAATGATTCACAATTCTTATTTTTAACTAAATCCGAAAATTTGTAAGAAACATTCTCTAGAGATTTTCGTTCAGTGTGGAAGAAACTCTTTCCATTCGTCCGTCAAATCACAAAATCGGCAGTGCGTTTTGGCGTGACCTGCTGGGTAACCGGCAAGAATTTGTAGACTCTCCCCTGTGAGATTTAGAAGTCGTTCAGAAAACCTCGGAGAGGGTGTTATGAACCTCTTGACTTTTACCCTGTGTCTAATGTTAGGGTGTCGCATGCTGTGACTCCTCTCATCTTTTTCTTTCTAGTTCTGCTGCATGGTCCTTGTATGTCCCAGAAAAAGGCTCTGAACAATGCAGCTCGCGTCGGGATCTAAATTTTGCGTGGCCTTTATGTTTTCTAGTCCCGTTTGTCCTTCTTCGAAGATATTCATAAAATAATTCATACGTAAAATATCGGATCAATGTTTGGCTTCAAGTAAAATATAAGAAATATATCACCCATAAGTTCCCCATAGTAGATGAAGCTCCTCGAGACATTCTCTTAGGTGTAACATTTAACTTTCCCTTTAGACCTTCCCACATGCTGTCCTCTCTTCACATAAATTTTTGTAGACAATCCAGACAGTACACATCACAACATCACATCACAATCCTCGGATTATTGCGATGTGCCCAACTAGCGCAGCTGATAAAATGTAGAATGGCGTTGAGGGTCTGTTTGGCCAACTCTTGATGATCATTGGAGACAAACGCCCCAGGAGTGGCCTTTCCAAATACCCAGCTTTCTGATAGACCAGTATCATGTGAGAACTGCCACGCCTCTCGGAACTTTAGGACTGGCCTTCGTCAGTAGAATAAATTTTCACTTTAGATCGTATTTGGGTATTTTAAATTTTGCAATTCTATCTTTTGAAGCTATGAGCTATGGTTGAATGCATTGCTGAAGATAAATACTCCTGTTTATTATTCCTCTTGGGTCTGGAATTCGCAACTCAGGTTATCACTGAATCCTCTCAGGGAAACTGCTTGCCTGAACTGTTTCAAGGGATTTTGTGATAACAATGAACGCAAATTATTTTAAATAAGAGCTAGTTGCAGACGCAATTCAGTAGGGTTTTGGTGTGGAATTTGCTAGAGCCAAAATTGTAGCTGGCTATCTGAGATGATGCGCTAGGTACATATTTACAAAACAATAAACTTTATTAAAATTGTATGAAAATTTATTTAGCCATGTTTATTAACATAAGAAAAAAAAAAACGATATTTTGATTTATTTTCTAAAGATTACTTCTTTCTATTGTTTGCCGCAACTTCAGCGAGAGGTTTTTGATGAACAACGCCAGGAATGTTGTCTTCCAATTAGACAATAAAAGTCGGCTTATCAATTTTTGTAGGCCCAAATAAAACAAAAAAAACAGGAAATGTAATATCGTAGAATCAAGTAGCGCCGTTTGCTGTAACCAAATGTCGCGGAGATTATAGATGACAATTTTAGAGAGCAAACAGTCTGCTATCAAGGAACGATAATGGGACCCAACTACAGTTACTTTCCACTAGCACACAAATCACACAAAACTTTTGTTTAGGTTTGTCTGGATGCAATGACAGCTCTTGAACTTCTTCGAATTGCCATGAAGAGAGAACAAAATTTTGATCGAAATTTGTTCGAAAGTGGAACTTCTTCAAGCTTTGCGAGAGCACAAAAATTGAAACGGTGCTGGGGCTAAGTATTCCCATGATGAAATGTCAAATAATATTGAAGAAAAATCCGATGACAGTTTGACAGTGAAAAAAAGTATCTCTAAAAGTTTGAAGATTGTATGATTAGAAAATGAGTTTCATAGAGAATATTCAAAAATGAATTAACTGTCACTTGGTATACAACTTCCATTTTAAATACTGAAAAACGCATGTAAAGTTTTTAGTATTCTGCACGGTGTTTTTAGACATCCACTTATAAAATGCTCGCTAAGTTTCATTGGGAATAGTTAGATAAAATTCAAGCTACCATAAAATACAAAAACTTTTTCGCGAAGTAGAGGAAAGAACTGCACAAAAAATGTAGATGCGTACCTGGATGAAGATATTAAGAGGTTTGATATGAAATATACGTCTTCCAATTGATTTTAAAGCTTCACACAAACAAAAATACGCTGATAATCTGATCAAAGGCGTTTTAAAAGGAAAACAATTTTTTTTTATTCAAATAAAGTACATAATTATTTAGATTATAAAAATCGGACGCTAATATCTAAAAATTTGAAATATCTGTTCCCATTTGGGAGTCCATTTTTGTTCGCTTTTGGCAAAATGTACGAGTACAGTTATTAAAATTTCGCGCCACAAGCGTGACTTGCCACTTTAATTAATATTTGTCAATACCTCGGTTTCTGTTTAATTATTTTACTAAATGCACAACTGTGAAGCCGTCAAACCGCCAGATCAGAGCAAAACACAAATCAATAAAATGCAAAGTTTGCAAAGGAAAAACATAAACAATACTGTGAATGCGGTGGCGTGCACTGATGTTGTGAAAATAAACCAACACCACAACACATAAATTGAAACAAAATTTATCCGACAGACAAATATTTTTTATTAATTAAGCGGTGGAATTAACTTTAGCAAGCGCGCGAACAAACGTCTCTGACGGCAATGTAAATAGACTACCAGCGGGGGCATGGTTAGTGTTGTTATTATTAGCGGTTGATAGCCCATAAGAAAAATGCTATGTTAAGAGGTGAAAGCGACGGGCGAAGAGCGAGTTCATAAGTGACAGAAACAATAAGCGAAAGTACAGGTCGTATACGTAATAATTATAATGGGAAGGGATTAATGGCGACAAGGGTAATTGCAGTTAGGAAGCCGGGCAGATGAGTGAAGCGAATACACGGGCAAAAGTCAGCGTGTTAGAAGCTGAAGCAGCTGCTGAAAAAGGAGGTGTGCGAAGGTGGAAGAACGTTAATATTGATATGAATATAGTAAATTTTGCCAACAACAAATGAGCCACAGAGCAATCGAATCGAATAATCGAAAAGCGGTTAAATAAAATTGAAACTGGTGAGCCATATTTAGCAGATATTCGATAATAAAAAAGGTAAAGTTCAATCAATTAACCTAAATACGCCGTTAAAGTGTGATGACAGACCTAACCACAAAAAAACAAAAAATGTAAATAGTAATAGTAATACTCGTAGGCAAACAATAACAAAAAATTATAACTAAACGAATGTATTAATTGAATGGGTGGCAATATGGGGAGTTGTCCGAAAAAGAATGAAAAAGAAATTAGTATTATTTTGATGCGTGAATGTGGCAGACCCTACTGCCTTAGCTGTGATATGTGAGACGTAAATAAATAAATTAAAAGCCTGCTGCTAAATCGGGAAGAGTTTTACCTTTGCTCCAAAAAAATTATTCTAATTAGTTCGGTTTGGAAAGTGAAAAGACGGATTGAATACAAAATAAAATAAAAAACATAAAATCAAATAGAACTTAGCGAAATAATATAAAATAAAATGAAATAAAATAAAATGAAATAAAATAAAATTGAATTAAAAAAACCATAAATTTAGCAAAAAATAAATAAAATTACATAAAATATGGAGAACGATAGTAAAAATATATATAGATATTAAAAAAAATTAAATGAAATAAAATTAAAAAAAAATTAAATTAAAACATTTAAATATAATAACATAAAAAAGTATTTAAGTTTTAAATATTTAATAAATATTTGAAAAAATAATGTGACAAACAAAGGAAAATAAATAAACATAAAAAACAGCCGATAATAATACAAAATATTTTTTTATATAAAATCAAGTGAAAATATAATGAACTAAAAATTGGAATAAATAAATAAAAATATTTAAATAGAATAAAGTAATGTGAAATAAAAACAAAGTAAAGGAAGTCCATAAACTAAAACTAATTATAGAAAAAATTTAAATAAATTGTAAATGAAACTAAAACAAAATAGACGTAAATTGTAATCAAATTGAAAAATTACAATAAAAAAACACAAAACAAATTTAAATATAAAATTAATCAAAACGAAAGTAGATAAAATAAAATAAATAAAGTTAAATAATATAAAAAAGAAAGTAATTATAATACAATTAAAAAGTGTGAAATCAAAAAATAAAATTGAAAAGAAAAATAAAATAAAATAAAAAATGCTAAAACTAAACTAAAACTAAAAAAAAAGACTAAAAAAACTGAAATAAAAAATAAAAGTATGAAATTAAGCAAAAATAAAACTAGGTAAAGTAAAATTAATTTAAACGAAATGGGAAATATATTTTAAATTTCGAAAGTCAAATAAACAAATAAAACATTAAAATTAATTAAATTTCATTAAATTAGAATACGAAAAATTAAATCAAATTTAACAAAATTTAATAAAATAAACTAAATAAAAATAAAAGGAAATAGAATAAAATAAAAGACTAAAATGGAGCTAAATATAAAATAGCTACTAAATATAAAATAAATTATAAAATAAAATGACATAAAATAAAAAATAATGGAATAAAATAAAAAATAAAATTAAAAAAATTAAATAAAACTTCAAATAATAAAACAAAATAAAAATAATAATGATTTTTTCGCGACCTTTCCATAAAATAAAATGAAGAGAAATAAATAAAGTAAAAAAAAAAAATTTTTAAAAATAATGTAAGGAAAAGAAAGCAAGAAATAAATAAACCAAAATAAAATTAAATTCAACTAAATGTAATAGAAAAAATTTGGTATAGCAGACTAAAGTAAAGTAAAAAATTATGAAATATTAAAAAATAAAACAAAATAAAATAAAAGAAAATAAAAAGAAAAAATAAGTAAAATTACGTGAAGAAATATAGAAAAAATAAAGTAGAACATAGTAGCAAATAAAGTAAAATAAAATTAAAAAACAATAAAATAAAATACAACGAATAATGTAAATAAAAAAATACAACAATTAAATAAACTACCATTTAAAAAATTATCAAAGTTAAGAGAAAACTAAATAAAAAATAAAAAAATAAAGTAAATCAAAATTTTATAAAGTAAGGTAAAATAAGAGAAAAAGTAAAAGAAAATAAATTAAGATAAAATGAAATAAAACTCTTTGAAGTAAAATTTAATTAAACTAAATTGAACAGAAAAAATTAGTGGAATAGACTAAAGTAAAATAATATGTAATGAAATATAAAATGAACCAAATGAAGGAAAATTAAAATAAAAGAAAAAAGTTAAATAAAATAAAATAAAAATTAAGTAAAACAAATGAAATAAAGAAATATAGCGAGATAAATAAAGTATGTAGATAGTAATATAAAAAATATAACACATAATAAAATAGATTAAAAAAATATAATAAATGAATTAAAGAAAATCAAACAAAAAACGAATTAATATACAATAATCTAAATTAAGTAAAATAAAATAAAAAATTAAGTAAATAAAATAAAGAAATGAAGCGAAATAAAGAAATATGTAGATTTTAATATAAACATTTAATTAAAATAAAACATAGCAAAACAAAATAAAACAAATAAAGTAAAGAAAATTAAACAAAAAACAAATTTAAGAAAATGTACAAAATTAATAGAAAAGTAAATAAAAGTACGAAGAAATAATTTTAATCCAAATTTATTAAAATAAGCCACAAACACAAAACAAAACAAAATAAAATAATATTGACAAATTATGAAAAATAAATAAAATACAAAATAAAGTACACTGCAATAAATAAATAAATTACATACAATAACATGGAATAAAACAAAGGAAATCAAAGTAAAATTTTAAACTAAATTAATAAAAAATAGTTAGAAATAAACACAATATAAAAAAATTTGATTTGCACAGAATTAAATTTAATTAACAACATCACCACTTTTGCCAAATTTTTTGGTAAGTGTGTGTGAAAAATATTGTAGCAAACCGAAAAAAATTAAAAAAAAAGTATCGGACATGCGCATTTAATAAGTCTTAATTGAACAATAACGACTAATAAACACATCATTCAAATTCACCTAAACAGGAGCTATTAAATTTTTATATCATCTTCGACCTTTTTTGAAATTCTTCATGACCTTCGGCGCAATTTTATTATAGATTTCAACAATTCAATAACTATAAAATGCTAACAAAAATTGTTATTTTATACACTTCCACAACGACCGGGTATATTTGATCACCTGAACTTTTGTGTATGGGGCCGGGGGGATGTGTGTAGGACTATGTGTTGTGCAATCGATGTAATAAATGCAAGCACCATTTTTATTGGTAAACAAATCGTTAACCCCTGTTTGGCAATGCGAGATTTTCAATTAAAGCTGCGAGCCATAAATACATACATACAAACATACATACATACATACATATACGTATAGTTATACAAAAACAAAAATACGTAGCAGCGAGCATAGATACGAGCAGGGGAAGATGTTTCATTTTTTTCGCTCAACAGAACATATTTACAAGCAATATTTATATGGAAACTTTGTATGTTTGAAGTTTTTTATTTATAAAATTTTTTGTTGCAGTATACTCAATGTTTTTGTATGCGAAAATATTTATGTACATATATTTTTTAAAAATATTTTTATGTGACGGTTCGCGTGCTCCTCTGCTAGCCCGTGTGCCATGTACACATTGCTTGTTATCAGCCAGTTTTATGTTCTCGTCGGCTATTAAATTAATTACTTTTATGCGTGCACGTGAATTTTGTGCTTTTTGACAGTGACAACGAACTTGTTTTTGTTGAAGTGACTTTAAAAAAGTAGAAAATAAATATTTGCTGCATTACAGCAATGTTGACACCAGTACAGTAAAAAAAATAATATCTTCTTAAAGCTTTTACTACACCAAAGCTCAAAATTGAAGGAAACTTTCACTAGAGCTTTCATTTTTATTATACTCAAAATCAAAATCTTGTTTGAAAGAGGCTGAAGGGCTAAAAAATACTAAAATAAAAAAAAAATTTTCCATATATTATTTCAAGTTTTTAGTACTTAAAATCTAAAAGTAAAATTATCATTCGAGCTTTCATTTTTCTTATAATTAAAATCAAATGTTGACGCACGTGAAACACAAGGTGTAAATAATCAAAGCTCTTCGTACAAAAGTGAAACTTTCGTCAGAGCTTTTATAGAAAAATAACGCTTTCATTAAATTCAAAGCTTTCATGGGATAGGATTAAGCGGTGTGAATTCTAATGAAAATTTACTTTCATTAACAAAAAATATTAAAGTTTTATAAATTTTTCAGCAAATCGTTGTGTTTCCAAATGATAAATGTCTAATTTAGTTTCACACTAACTTACCAATAGGCTCATGAATTCATCACTCTTCAAAACCATCAGTTTTCAAAGTACTTAGCTGAAGCTTTTTATGCAGCAACATAACCTTTTGTGTGTTTACACAAAATCAGTTTTTCCTTCTATGAAATTCCAAAGCTTTCCCTTTCTTTAGCGATAAGTAAAATAATTAAAAACTTTTGTTTTTCGAAGTTTCATGTTAAAGCTTTCACCGGAGCTTTTATAAATAGTGGAAGCACTCGTTCAAAGTGAAAACTGCTATATTTATTCCCAAATGCAATTTTTTTTTTATCAACACAAAAGTTATATTTTTTTTCTAAGTAATTGTTAGATTAGTATCCTATTAAATGTAGGTGTAACTTTCTTTTCTTCAATTCACAAGCTTCTGTCTTTACTTTAACTTATATACGTAAATATGAATCAGACTGTTTCAGATTTCACTAATTTCTTCAGCTTTATGTACATATTTCGACCTTCAGCTTTAATTTAACGATTTGAAGTTAGATATACCAAAACTTTAGTAAGCCGTGATGCTTTTCGTTATTTAAAAATACCACATGTATATCATGATTGTAGTTTGCGACTCTCGCAAAATTATGGAAAATATGGAAGCTCTCAAAAAAATTTAAAATAAAATTTTTGTTTTTTCAAGCTTTGGAACATGCAGCTTAAGAGCTTTTACAAAGCTGACGCAGAACTTTCATATTTGAGCCTTAAGAAAACACTTCAGTGCCAGCCTTCTTTGGAAACTTTCGTAATAGAGGTCTTATGAGCGGTAAAAAAACAGTTTTGTACTAGATATGTAGAAGTTTTTATTTTACGTTCAAGCTTTATAGTTTAAATTAAACTCAAAATAAATAAACTTTAGAGCGCACAAAACTCTTCAGAATCTTTTACCATTTCGCCTCGAAAACTCTATAAAGTTAGTGGCTTCTTTACTTCAAGTCGTATTTTATAGACCAGAAATTTAAAGTGCATAATAAAACAAATAAGTTTGGTACTGTGGCAATTTTCACGCTTACAGTTTTAAAAAAAACTGCTAAATAAATTTCGCACTCAAAAGTGTGACGGATAGAACTTGCGGCTCTCGACAAAACTTAAGAGCTTTCACTTTGGACTTGTAATAGAAAAAAAACCTAATTTTTGACTTATACACTCGTACTTAAAATCTTAGTTTTTAGATGATAACTTACAGCTTTCACTCAGCTTTCGATCATAGCAAAAGCATAAAAGTTTTCATAAAAAGTTCCCACACCGCTTGTTACCTTGACACGTATCTAAGCAAAGCTTGATTGCTTAGTTTGTTTGAAAGAAAATCTTACAAATAGCTGATATGTGAATCCAGATGATTTTTGCTTACTGTCAACACAACTACAAGTAAAAGTATAATCACATGTATGCACACAATAATACCCACATTATTTTTTTTTATACATACGAGCATACACGTTTCGGTTTCCTTAATGCGTTTTTGCGCATTTGGCTGTCAGGACATGTACATGATTTCTATCCTGTCATTTCTGCTTTTTGCATTTGTAATGCTGTAATGTGTGGAAAATGAAATTTTCTGGCATTTTGCGAATAAAAAAAAACCAACAACATAAAAAGAACCAACACGAGTTTGTGAAAGGGGCGAAAAAATAAATAAATAAAATAGATAGGTAGTAAAAGTCAGTTGAGTAGAAGACAGGAAATGCTAATATTTAAGCTTTATACGTGAGTGTGTGGACGAATGCAATACAGCCACATCTGTATGCAAATATTGGCGTTCTCGAAAACCGCCTGAAAATACTTTAAGATATTATTATTGCTTATACAGTTGTTTACTGGAATTAACCCTTCAGTGCAAAAATAAAAATTTTGTTATAAAATAACCGGTTAACCATAAAAAAATATTCGGTTACTTTCGATAAAAACCGGTTTTTGTGCGCTAAGTAACCGAGATAATTAAGTGCACTAAAAATTCAGTCAGTAAATTTTAGTGGAATAAATAAAATTAGTTATTCACTAAAAATAACCGGTTACTTGTGATAAGTACTGGGATAAGTTATAATAAAGCAATCATTATAGCAATAATGAACCGGGAAATGTTATGAATTAGGCATTAAATATGTACATAAACTAAAAAATAGGGTACAAATTAGTAAGCTATTATAAAATGATCGATTGAAACTTGGTATACGAGTTTTTGGTTATAATTTCCTTTTTAAGGTATTTGGATAGTCTGATTATCAAAGTCTCAATTTGGTACGCCTTCTCTAAACTTTTACATAAGGACAGTTACGAATCAAAGTACACTCTAGGTACGAGCTATACATTTTGATGGCAAGACTCCAAAGAACCCCAATTATAAAGGTAATCGTGGCACAAAAACTCGGCAGATCAAAAAAAAAAGCTGCTACCCGCCCTAACAACCGATTACATAGAGATACATAAAAATACGTCTTATGTTGGAACTTAATATTTGCAAGGAAATTCGAAAAAAACTAACCAGGTACCCGTTCGAAAAACCGATTACTTAGAAAAAAAATCAACGTATTATACACATTAGAGTTGAAAATTTGTTTATAACTGCGAAGAAATTCGAAAACTTATAAAAACTAAACAGATACCTGCACTGAAAACCGGTTACTTAGATAAAACCCAATGTACTAGGCATAATTGGGCAGAATTTTTGTTTACAAACTCGAAAAACTTAAAAACTTACAAATATTTGTTTATGACTTCAAGAAAATTCGCAAACTTACCAAAACTAACGAGATACCATTGCTAAAAAACCGATTACTTAGAGAAAAAGTAAAGTACTATACGTATTTAGGCTGACAATTTGTTGAAGTATAAATTCAAAGAAATTCAAGAACTTATAAAATTTAATCAGATACCCGCACTACAAACCGATTACTTAGAGCAAAAGCAAAGTACTATTTATAATTGGGTTGAAAATTTGTTAATGACTTAAATGAAATACGAAAACTTGCAAAACTTATAAATTAGAGTATAATTAAATTTGTTAATAACTGAAAAAAAGTTGATAAACCAAAAAAAAAAACCGGGTACACGGTTACTTAGAAAATAATAAAGTAAGAATTAGACGAAAAAAATCAACTCCTTGTAGAGAATATAAAGCAATGGAGATGCATTTACATAAATATCCAATTTACCGGTTATCCGTTAAAAATAAGACAATTTTTAGTTGCGGATACCCACACGTCTATATCCTCCATTGCACTTCCAGTCAAAAGGTCTACTGTACTCTTGCCGCACACAGTTTTACTCTGCGTGCCTGTCATTGTCTAGCAAGGGGTGAGGGTACATTTAATATACTGCCACATGCCACATGCCACATGCATTGTACGTAGTTTGCTGTTGCCGCCGCTCTTGTGTGCCATGTAGCATGTAATTTTCGAAAATTGGTGACACTCGCTTCACAGAGTTGCAAGTACTCTAGTGCAGTTATATTTGCATACATTTACAAATGTACATATGTACAGTTGCTCTCACGTCGTTGTGTGGGTGTGGGTGGGTGGATGAATGTACGTGTGAGTTTGCGGAAGCCACTGGGCGCACCTCAGTATGGATGCAAATTTGTTTCCTTATTTTTTTTTTTTTTTGGTTGGTTGTATGCGTGCATATTTGCAGTGGACACACACAAATGCACAAATTGATGCATATTTTTTTGAGAACGTGCAAATGTGATTTGGATAACAACTTTTACACACCCAGCCACACACACATACATATGTAGATACATATACAGAAATGCCATCACAGGAGTCCAACTCCTTCTTGCTATCCGTTTGCTTTGCATTTTCGCCTCTGTAATATTTACTTTTACACTGGCAATTCGATTGCACCTCAATACTGTTTGGTCTGCAACGGCATGCCTTTGATGAAAATTTTGATTTTACTATTTGTATTTAGTTAGAGCATTTGAAAACTTTTACCTATGTATCTAATATGCGGTTCAAATATTTTGAATTTCTTCGGTGTACTGATTTTCGGACTTTGCTATGTAGCTGTAGATTTGAATTTGGGCATTTTCGGAATGCAATCTATTGCAAAGCAAACTGCATTCAGAAAAGTCATATTTGCTGTAGCGATGGTAAAGAGAAATTCCTGTTAAGTTTGAATAAAATTTGCAGAATTGCTTGTCGGCTTTAAGTGAGACGTTTAAGGAGTGAAAGGTAAATATGGTAAAAGTTTACATTGCCAACTATGCGTGTAAAAAAGTGGCATGGTGATTATTTTGCCAGATCAGAATTGCCACTCTTCGTTTACAACTCAAGTGAGCGGCGTAGAGTATATACTGAACTTGTGGAAGGTTTTTGAAATGCAATATAAAATTAAAAAATTTAGACTGAAGAAAGAAGTTCTAATTAAGGTACAGTTTCGTTTCGCGGCGACAAAAAGAGCCTTATTATGGTTGTCGTTGTTGACAGTAAACGAGATGGATATGTCAAAAAACTAAAGCCAATTTTTTTCCAAAATTTGCTTTTTGACGCAGAAATAATCCTATGCATAAAATTTTAAATATTATTTTTACAAATGGATTTATTTCTGAAAAAACCTTGCTTAGTTAAAGGTAAAAAAATATTTATAAAATAATCATTAAAGTCTTACGCTTAAAAAGCATCCAATTACAATTAATTATGAAAAAACGCATGAGCTTTCACTGTAAACGCAAACTTGCTATCGAAGCTAGATAATTACGAATACTTAGGATAAAGAATTATATGTAAAAATAAGCTTGTAAAATTTCAAATAGTTTAGTACCTCAAGAAGCTCTTTCAGCTATGCCGCCACTTTTAAATATTCGTATGCTAGTTTTTAAGCTTTAATTTTTCTAAATTAGATGCCTTGAGGAATTGCAATATATATGAATACTTCTCAACAGCATAACTTGGAGCTTTAATATTTATGAAGTAAAGAAAAAAAGCTCAAATTGAGCTTTTCGAATAAGGCTCTAAAAGCTCCTATCATGAAAATAAAGCTCAGGGACTGAAATGTGTTATATAATTTTAAAATATTTTTGAGCGCTTGAGCTTTATGAGCTTTTTCAGTAAAAAGCTTAAGTAGAGCTTTCTTTTTTTTATGTAATATATATAACAGTTCCATTGTTTGAGACTAGTTATTGAAAAATTGTAATTTTTAAATATCATATTTAATTTGAGCTTTTTCCAAATCTAAAACTAAATTTAAGCTTTAATTCCTTTATATTATAAACATTAAAGCCCCATTGCTTTGAAGTTCGTAATAACAGATTGGCAGTTTTTCATTGTAAAGTTATTCATTGAAGGCTTTAAAAGTTCCTATCACAAATTTAAAACTCAAATGCTCAAATATTATAATAGCAAATTATTTTTAAGTTATTGTGCCGCACCTTTATAATGCTAGCTTTAAGAGTATTCAATAGAAAACTTAATTTCGTTTTTTTATACCATAAAGATTACAGCTTCACAGCTGCAAACTATTGATTGAAATTTTTTAAATTTTTAAATTTCAAGCTAAATTTGAGCTTTCGTTCTTTTACGTAAGTCGTTATTAAAAAATTTTAAATATCAAGTTTAATTTGAACATTCTTTAAATTTGGAGTTTAACCTAAGCTTTCATTATCTCCCGTTATAAATATTAAAGCACCGATGATCTGAAGCTCATAGTAGCAGATTTTTAGCTGAATATAAAGCTTTTCACTGCAAACTTTCAAAGCTCCTATCATTCAATTTCAGCTAAATGACTCAAATTTAATAAATTAAAAATATTTTTCTGTTAATAGGTTTTGTTTGTACGATGAGAGCTTTTAGAGCGTCCAATAGAAAGCTTAATTAGAGCTTTTGTTCTTCTTCATCATAAAGATTGCAGTTCCAAAGCTTCATAGTGGTGATTTTAAAAACAAAGTCTCATGTAAGCTTTTAATCTATTGCATTATAAAGTTTTAAAACTCGTAATTACAAATTTATAATCTCTAAATTTAAAACCTTCATAATTTGAGCTTTCATTATTTTAGACTTTTTTCAAAATTAGTATTATTACATACCTAATCCTTAAAATTAAAGTTTAGCTTGAGCCTTGGTTAAGTATTTAAGGCCGCATATTTCAAAGCACATGTTCAAGAAGCTCGAGTTTCAAAACTTGTAGTTCCTAAATATAAAGTTTACTTTAAGGTTCTTCATTTTACATTGCAAACATTAAGGCTACAGTATTTTAAATCTCTTGAGCAAAAATATCCAATTTTAAATCCGCGTTCCAATTTGAGCTTACGTGATTTTACATCATAATTTTAATTATAAAATTTTTTAAAGCTTTTGTTATTTTATATTATAGAAACAATAGCTCCAAGATTTTAAAACTCGCAATGTAGACTTTTCATCTAGACATATAAAGCTTACATAGAGATTCCATTCTTGTAAATTATAATGTTGAAATCTCCAAGGCTTACAGCTTTCAAATCTGTAAGTATAAATACTAATTTAAACTTATTTGAAGTTTTTATTGTTTCACAACATAAACACTAAAGCTCCAAGATTTCAAAGTTCGTAATTGGAGACTTTTGTGCTATAAATGAAAAGTCATATCAACGATTTCATTATTTAACACAATCAACTTTAAAGCTCTGCGTTTCAGAGGTTTCTATTCTTTGAATGCAAAGATTAATTGGACTTTTACTGTTTTACTTACATTCCACCAACTTACGCTTATCGGCAAAGCTTCTCAAACCATTAGCAAGAAGCTTAATTTGAGCTTTCGCTATTTTGAAAAATGAAACTTGAGTACGCATGTATTCAAAGCAGCAGACTAAAGTTTAAATGACTTCTGGCCAAAAAAAAAAAATTAATTTAAGCTACCACACGGTTTTTCCACTTTCTAATTTTTCCAAACACCCACATGGTTCGTACACGCACACATCCATCATGAAAATCACTTTAATTTAATGCTATGTACATGCTCTCACGTTTTGTTCATTAATTTCAGGCAAGGTCACCTCCTTCCCGTTTTAAATATGCAGCTGTTGCAATAGCAGCTGTCTGCTATTTTTCATCATCTTCCAACACATTTCTAAAGTAGATTCAAAATTAGTTTTGAAATTAATTCGCACACATATTCACACCCACTTAGTCAGCATAATTTTCACGTACGTTAACAGGGGTGAGCGAGCGTAAAACAAAAAAAAAAAAAAAACAAACAAACGAACGTTACATTAATATGCTGCACATTTACTGTGCGCCCAAATGCAATACGAGTACTACGCATCCCCTCGCTGCTTTCACTCCTACTCGTCGTATGTTAGGTTGGTTAGCGTATTTGCAACAAATTTTGTGCGTTGATTAATTGAGACACGTAAATGAGTGGTGTGTATGTGTGTCAGTGTGTGCGTGTGAGTGCGCGGCGGCTTCAGGCGTCGGTAAAGTATTGGCTGTACGCCTAAAAGCACACAACACAACACTCAACCCAACAACAATGTAACGCCACGACGTTCGTGCATAAGTGGATATTCGCATTACTCGTCGTGGCTGACAAGTGTATTTTATGCTTCAGCTGCTGCATCAGCTGTTGTGGTTGCTCATCTCAAACATCGACGAGTACATGGCAGAGTTGTTAATGTTGTTGCTGTTGTTGTTGTTTCTGGTGGTGTGGCTACCTCAAAATGGCGTACGCTGATTTGTTGTAAATGCTGTGAAAGTTGATGCTGTTGACGTTGGTGCAACATATGTTTGGATTTAGTGCGTCAAGTGGCTGATTAGATGCGCGCATTTGTCAACACCTCAGTTTTCGAAAATGCGCCAAACATATGGCAGGTATATGAATGAGTTGTGATTGCGAGGGAGCCAGAGAGCAACGCACAATTAGTTGGAGTTGTGTGTACACGGAAGGATAGACAGGAGGCGATATGCCTTAACGTTCACCTGCGAGGTTTCACTGAGTGACTCTAGGAGTTGAGCCGGTAAGGCATACAATTTAAATCTGAACAGTGTGGCAGGTGATCTACTACAATCTAGGGTAAACTCAAACGGGACAGCTAACTGTCATTAAAATACCTATATGCTATGATGGCTTAGAAGTTCCACTGCAGATTTTGAGGAGGAGGCCTTATCAATGAGATGACGAGACTTCGCTGAGGTAACTGTGACTAATTTAGATTGTGCCATTACTTATAGAAGACTTGCAATCCTGCTGTTCTGTGGCAAAAATATTCCAACGCAGGCATATACCAAGAAGTTTTTCCTGTAGAAGTTGTCAAAAAGAGGAATCTATTTACTACACTCAATGTCGAAGTATATTTATAGGATATGGATAAAGATAAATATGAGAATAACGATAAGGATAGCGATAACAATACCAATAAGTATAAGGACACGGATACGGATAAGGATAAGGATAAGGATAATTATAAGTATAAGGATAAGGATAAGGATAGGGATAGGGATAAGAATAAGGATAAAGATAAGGATAAGGATAAGGATAAGGATAAGGATAAGTATAAGGATAAGGATAAGGATAGGAATAGGGATAAGGATAAGAACAAGGATAAAGATAAGGATAAGGATAAGGATAAGGATAAGGATAAGGATAAGGATAAAAATAAGTGTAAGGATAAGGATAAAGATAACGATTATGATAAGGGTAGTGATCAAAATAAGGCTATAGATAAAGATACGGATAAGGAAAAAGGTAAGGATACGGATAAAGACAAAAGTACGAATAAGGCTAAGGATATAACGTAAAGGAATACGGGTAAGCCAAAGTCATAGATATAAATAAAGATATGGAAAAAGATAAGGATAGGAATAAGGCCTATGAGAATACTTATAAGGTTAAAGATAAAGATAACGATTTTGATAAAGGATAAAGATAAAAGTAAAGATAGGAGGACTGATAAGGATAAAGACGAAGATACGGATAAATATAAGGATAAGGATAATGATAAAAATAAAAACAAAAATAAGGATAACAATGAGAATAATGGTAAGGCAACGGATAAAAAAAACTATTGGTATACGGATAAGATAACGCCAAAGAAATGGATTAGGATAAGGGTAGGAATAACGATAAGGTCTCTATCCTATTCTAAAGATAAGGATATGGATAAGTATAAAGGTGATGACACGGATACGGATACGGATTAAAAAAAGTATTCGGAAAAGGATGAGGATAAGGATACGAATAAGCATAAGAAGAAGAATGAGGTTAACATGATAGATAAGCAAGAAGGAAAAGGATAAGGATAAGGTCAAGAATAAGAATAATAATAAAAATAAAACTAAGGGCACGGATTAAATATACGGATAAGGTCATCAACGACGATTAGTCAATCAAAGTTTTTGTACACTGACATGTTTTTTTTTTTAATATTCGAAAAGTTTTCTTTGTGCCAATTTGTTTTCGTAAATTTGCTTTGAAAATATAATACTCACAAAAACTTTCTACTTATATTAAAATTTCCAAGCCCGTACAAAATTAAAAAAGGCAAAACTGTACAAAAATTAATAAATAGGAAAATGTTCAAACTTTGTACAAAATTTACAAAAACTACAAATTTCCAACAAAATATCAAATATTATATTCAAATTTTCGGGCACTCAGTTTTTAAAAGTTTCAAGTAGCTATAAATTTTAATCGATTAAATACACTAACGGGTTATTCTATATAATTCCGAATTGCGCTAAAAAATTGCTTGGTAGAAAATGCGCAGAATCGTAAGGAAAAAGCTACAAAAAATCAATGATAATTGTTGATCACTTGAAATTAATATTTAAAAACTTATACACATAAAACTTTAGAAAAATTTTTGACTAGTAGATAAGTAATTTTTTGTTTGAGTGTCGCAGGTGTCGAGCAATTTACAAAATGCAAATTTATCTCCAGTGTATTTATGTAACGCATACAAGGAGAGAGAAAAAAGTTTGAAAAAAATTCACTCGCTAGATGGTCCCGAGGTCATAACATTTAAATACAAAAACCTTTATGATTAAAGTTATTTTTTTTTTAAATATTTATTTCAATTCATTTTTAGTTAACAAAATATTTGGCGCAGGCGCCCACAAAACAATATTAAACTAAATATTTCGCAAAATTTCGGAAAATTTCGAAATTTACATTTTTGTATTTTGCAACTTTATTTAACCGTGGGGACTTAAAAAATTTCAATAAATGCCTTTGTCTGTTCACAATATAATTTTTTTTAAATCTGATAATTACTAGTCCACAGCAAAACAATTAAAAGCTGCAAAATGTAGTTTTGGCTTTTCAAAAAACAACAAAAAAAAACACAAAAAGAAAGAAACCGCAAAAAATGAACGAGTTGCAACCAAAACTTCGCGCTTTGTATTGTTGTGATGCAAGCGCGCATAAAAATACTGACACTAATTGCTGCATGTTGGTAGCAAATGTATTTTTTACACTTTAAGCGCCACGATCAGCCAACCCACTGACTGGCTGACTGGTTGACTGACTGACTGTGTGTTGTTGTGTTGTGCAGTCACAGGTCCATACCACCAACCTGCCCGAAAGTGTTAAGCAACACAAATGCAACGCCATTCCCTGCAGCATAATATTTGTGTGTGTGTGTGTGTGTGTGTGTGTGTGTGTGTGTGTATTGTGCTATACATTCCATATGCATGCGCGCTATTTGGCATGCTTCAGCGCCTGTATATATGCAACACCAAACAATTGTTCCTAATAAATTTTTGTTAAAAGTTACGAGCGCTCTTACAAAAACAAATGGGTCAACATTGTTGCCGATGCAACAAAGTGTATTGTTGTTTTTGTTTACCTCACATTTTTGTTGTAATTGCGTTTGGTGCTATTGTTGTTTTTGCGCTTTGACACTGGTACAATATTTGTGAATATTCCCCTTCGAGTAGTTTGCATTGTACAAGTTGTCGTAGTAGTAGTAGTAGGTGTGAAAGTTTTGATGGGCGCTTCGCGTGTATTTCATATTTCTACACAGCCAGCTTGTACACTAAGGCGCTCTTACACACACACACACACACACACACATACAGAGTGCATACATGCATACATCATAGAAAATCCACATAAAATTTCGTCAAAATTTCATTGTGTCATTTATGCTCTGCGCGCGCGCGCGCTCTCCTATCCGCCTGCCACAATGTTGCACTGTTTTCATAAATGCTGACAGTTTATTTTATGTTTGCGGTATTTTCTGATTACATAAGCTTAATATAATGCATGTGAGTTGCCAGTTGAAGCGCAGTAGTTTTACCTACATTGTGTTTGTAACATAGAAGAAATCTAGTTTCGAAAAGTTTTTTTCACCAACATTGCGGTGGCAAGAATTATGATTCTTATACTTTGTAGGAGTTTTGGTTTTGTTTTTTTTTTTTTTCAGTAAGTAAGATCAAATCACAGTTCTGGCGAGTGTGCAAAGTTAGTCAATTGAAAAAATTATAATAAATTGCATTCAACATTTGATGGTTTTTACAATTGAAAAGTTACGCAATGAGAAAACGAGACTGTCTGTGGAAATAAATGAATAGCACGGCAAAAGAGGGTAGAAAAGAGAATGAACGTAAAATTCGTAGAAGATTTTGGTGCCATATAAATTACCACCCAGACAAAAACAAAAGTACGAGCCAAAGGAAATTCTGCACTCACTAAAATTTTTAATTTCATGAAAAGTAAAATAAAATTCTGAGGGTGAGAAATTGCAGCAAAGAGTTACTGTAGGCTGTCAGATTTAAAAAAAAAAAAAAATATACTAACTGATCAACAATAATTATAATAAAAAAACTGGTGCCTACGCGCAGAAAAACTAAAACTCTATAGGAAAAACATAGAGTGCCCAGATATATGCATGTCTCCTGTCACCCCTAGTGGTGATGTTGCCTACCAGAGCATGCCTTTTTAGCCCCATATTGTGTTCATCCTGATTGATTGCTCTAATTTCTTCTTCTTAATTTTTCAAACATTTGGCAACCCTTTTCAATAATATTTTCGAAAATAAACTTTTCTAAACGTTTTTTCTTACTCTTTCGGTAGTAGTATAGTAGTATTTCAGTTAACTAATAAGGTATATTTAATCTTAAAAAGGTGGCAACCCTATCCAATTTTTTTCAAATAAAGTTTTATTAAAAATTTTTCATTTCATTTTTCAAACAAAATGCTACCTCATATAAAATATTTCAAAAGTATTTTCGAAATTAAGCTTTATTAAATACCTCTCGGTTAACACCAATATAAATGCATTTTAGTTAACAAGTTAACAAGTGGCAACCCTCTGCAAAAATATTTTTATATAAACCTCTTTCGTTTCACAGCAGTAGTCTACTATTAAATTGAACTTATTGATTAATTTGTATTGTATTTTAAACAGGTTGCCACCTCTCCAAAAATAACTATAAAAATTTAATTTTATATAAATTTTTTAAGCAGGTGACAACTATTTTCGAAATTAAACTTTCTTAACCCTCTGTCATTTGATATTAATATAGCAGCATTTCAATTAACTTTTTAGTTAAATTGAATTAACTTTTATACAGATGGCAACCCTCCTTGAAAATATTTTCATATAAACCTATCACATATCACAGCAGTATTGTTATACTCCATTTAACTAATTACTTCATTTATATTTAACTTTTTTAAAAGATGCCAACACTATCCAAATTTGTTTTTAAGTCTTACTCCTTTTTCCATCGGCGTCCATAGTGTAATAGTTCATTTCAAACAGGTGGCAACTTTAATATTTATATTTTCGAAATAAGGTATTATCATTTGTAGCAGGTAATTTAATTGAATTAAGCCTATTAAACAGGTGGCAACTCTCTTTGAAAAAAAACTCTTATAAACTTTTTTCGTTTGACGCCAATCCAATAAAACTTTAGTTAGTTAGTAATTTAATTGAATGAAGCCTATTAAATAGGTGGCAACTCTCTTTGAAAAAACTTTCTTATAAACTTTTTTCGTTTGACACCAATCTAATAAAACTTTAGTTTGTTTTTTTAATTTTTTAAAAAAGTGGCAACCCTTAACGAAAAAATTACAAAAAAAAATTCTCACTCTTTCTCGTTTCACATCCTTGCTGAGATTTATCAAAAATATTATTAATTTTATTTAATATAATTTTCCAAACAGGTGGCAACACTAAAATTATTTTCGAAAGCTTTATAACTTAAATTTTTAAGTAAACCAAGTTATCGCTTTTAAACAGGTGGCTACCGTCTCTGAAAATGTTTTCACTAATTGCGCGTCCCATGCTCTCTTGAGAAAGGCTTCTTACCTTTAACTACATATGTACCTACTAACGAATATTCGAAAAGAAGCTGTCGCGAGATGCTTTTAGTTAGTGAATAGACTTTGATAGTGTGGCAACGACAGTTGAAAATAATACGTGGTTGGTAGTAAATTGATCACTCTTTTTTCTCATACACGATAAATAAACTAACTTGCGTTGTGGTGAGTTTCTAACATCCCAAATTTACGCCTGCCAATCACATGTTTTCATCTTCAGTCAACTTGAAATGTGTAAATACATATGTAAAATAAATTTAAAGTAAACATATGCTCCCAAATACAAAATGTTTATATACAACGAGTAGAAGTACAAACGAAATGTCTTGGGTGACTGCGTTATGATAATATTCGTTCAACTGTCAACTATCTTGTCAATTTGCACAAATGCCAATTACTTGTACGCCATAGTTTATTTACATTTGTTTGCTTATTTAAGCATTCGTATTGTAAACCCATATACACACACACACACACACATGCAATCATACCCATATATTTGCGTGAATAATATTTATATCTCATGGTGATGTTCCATCGAAATTGCCTGCACATTCATTACATTTAGTTAGCAAAGATAGTTTATTACCCACACGCACACATTTGTAGCTAATTAATCAACGACAATAATATGCGCTCTTCAAGAAGCTGCATAGGGAGATTCCATTGCAAAATGGTAGAGAGTTGGCGATAAACACTGTGCAACAATTTCTTGAAATTGAGAAATTGCTCGGTGCCGAAGTGGTCCATCAACCAGTGGGTATCATAAAAATTGTTCTTTAAAAATTATAAAATCAACACAGATTCTCCTTTCGGTCCTCCATTGATGATAGCGACTTACAACTCTAAAGAGTTTAGAATTCCCTTCATTTGTTTGTGTTTAAGTTTCCAAACAGCTGGCAACCACTCAACATTTTTTTATAAACTAATCTTTCCTGAGTCTCTTTTTGTTTACAATACAGATGGTAATATTTCATTAAACTTATTTACTAATTTTAATTTAACTTTTTGTATAGGTGGCAACACTCTAGAAACTATTTAAAAAAAAAAACAAACTTTGTAATTTTTTCGTGGACATCCATATTGTAAATTTACATAATATTATTAACCTTCAAAAATATTTTTGAAACTTAGCTTCCTCAACAAAAATATTAATATTAATTAATTTATTCAAATTTTTCGAAGAGTTCGCAACGTTCTACTTTCAAAATGAAATTTTCATAATCCTCTTTCACTTACTACCAATATAACAGCATTTCAGTTAACTTATGTAGCAAATTAACTAATAAATCCTTTAAGCAGGTTGCCACCTGCTTTCTCGAACCTCTTTCGTTTCACATTTCAGTTAACATATTAAATGGGTGGCAACCTTCTTAACAAATATTTTCGTAATGAAGCTTTCTCAATACTATTTCATTTTATACCGGTATTTTAATTTTTTATTTAACTTATTAATTAATTTGTATGTAACTTTTTAAACAGATGGCAATTCCCTACGAAATACTTTATGCAGTTGGTAATCATCTTCAAATAAATTTTTGAAATTTAGTTTTATTAATATTAATGTTAATATTTTCTTAATACTATTAATTAATTATTTAATATAATATTTAAATTTTTCGAGAAGGTGGCAACCCTCTTCAAAAATATTTTCGAATTAAATTTTTCCTCTATTTTCTCTCTTCCGAAAACAATAAAAGAAACACTTCAGTTGAATTATTAAAAAAAAAAAGATTAACACTTCAAACAGGTGGCAACCACGCTCTAACAAATTCAAATGAAGCATTCTCAAACCTCTTTAGTTTGACACTCACGCTGTAATATCATCTTTTACTTATTCATTTAGTTTAATTTACCTTTTTGAAACAGGTGGCAATCCTCTATGAAAATATTTTCGTAATAAAGTTCCCTTAAACATCTTTCGAGTTGTAATATTTTATTTATTAATTTAATTTAGTTTACATTTTTAAAGAGGCGGCAACCCTGTTTGAAAATATTTTTATAATAAATCTCCCATTTTAAAATTTTTGATTTGAGAATATTAATTCCAACTTTTTAAGCAGGTGGAAACTCTGTTTAAAAATATAATTTATTTTTATGCAGGCCATAAACTATTAATGTGTCAAATTAAATCCAAATAACAGTTCGGCTTGAAAAGGCCATAAACATTCGGCCGCAGCGTTAAACGTTTAATGCAACCGTCTCCGAAGTTTCTCTTCAAAGGCACTTGAAACTATCCTGATGACGAGCAATGGACGATTCCTGCGCCATCGGAAACGTTCGCTGGGTGGGGCAGTGAATGCATAAATTCTTATATATACTATATACATAACTATTTATATAGCTGTAGATATTTGTACATCTGTGTCTCATTAGTTTATACAACGCACAAATAAATGCGAATACGAATGACATTTTGCCTTAATGACAAATGCGCGCCTGACAGCGACAACTGCGGCATGCCATTTTGTTGTTGCTTTTGATAACTATGTAACTACTTACTATGCGATTGTTGTTATTCACGATATTTGTTATTGCAGAGGATTTTAGTGCCGCTACTGCCCCTATTGCTTGCCGTCCGTTGATTTACGACAATAGTGGAGGATTACATTTTTCACCACCATTTCATTCTAAATAATAACCTTTTTAACTAAAGTATTGCTTAATTAAAGGATCTTATTTTCTTAATAGGCGTCACCGGAAGGCAATGCTACAAATAACTAAATGCAAATAGAGTGAGACAAATGACAAGTTGTTATGCATATGTTTTACTTAATAGGAAATTTTTCATTTCCTTTATTGTAATTGGTTCGGCAGGGGTCGTAAAATGAAATTGAAATGTTTGAAACAAATGAAGCGGCATAGCTCGAAAATTGCGCTAATACCTTACTAAGAACATATCGTGAATACTAAAATTGCAATACAAAATGTATGTTTGTTTGTTTTTGGAAATAGAATCTTAAGCAACGCGATATTATGGGTATGGTAAAAGTCGCATATTATTTGCTTGAAGTGGTGAGTATAAAAAAAACTCTAATTACTAGTAGTACTATGAAGGCCGCTGGGGAACAGCTGCAGAGGAGGTACGATCTGACGTGGTCTAAGTATTGTGAAGGCTTTTGATAAATTGCAGCACTTCTATCGGTTTTTTTATTACATATTGCAAGTGGATTTAAGAATTGGAGTACGAAGTAACGGAAGTGCTTTTGTCGTCATCTATATTCTATGTATACATTGTGATATACTATAGGTCATTTCATAATTATAACGCATATGCATATTGAATATATATATATATTTTTTATTTTATTTAAATTATTTTTTTATGGAATCATAGTGTAGTATAATTTCAAAATTTTTTTTTCAAAATTTAAGATTTCAAAAATATGTTTTTTATAAAAATATGTAGTCCATCCTGAAATAAAAAAAAAATAATAAGATCTAACTCAAGCTTCTAAATAAATAATCAGATTTAAAAAATACAACATGTTGGAGTCCGTTCTAAACAAAGAAAATTTTATAAAATTTAACTAAAAATTTCAAAATTTAGAATATAACATTTTTTGTAAAATAACATATTGTAGTACTATCTGAATTCAAAAAAAAATAATAATTAAATGAAATTTTTCTAAAAATTCAAAAATTTATAATCAGTTAAAAAAAAAAAATTTTATAAAAAGGTGAAATTCATAAATTTTTACGCAAAACTTTAAATTTATAATAAGTCGTTCGTTCTGAACTAAAAAAATCACAAAATTTAACCCTGAATATTCAAATTTATAATCGGTTTTATGAAATATTTTTTTAATAAAAACAGATTGTAGTCCATTCTGTACTAAAAAAAGCAGAATACAATTCGGCTCAAAATTTAAAAATTTGTACTAGTCGTCCGTCATAAAATTTGAAAAAAGCATAATTTTACTCAACCTTTTAAAATTTATAATCAGAATTAAAAAATATATTTTTTTTATAACAACATGCAGTCCGTTCTAAATTAAAAAAAATCAGTAAAGATTTACCCAAAATTAAAAATTTATAATAATATTTAAAAAGCGGTTGTATAAAAACCTTTAACATTCTAAAAAAAAAAAATTGATAAAAAATTACTAAAAATTTCAAAATTTTAAACCAGATTAAAAAAGTTATTGTTTTATTAATATGTGTCCTTTTTAAAAAATAATCATCAAATTTTACTAAAAATTTAAATCAAAACCATACATACTCTATTCTGAAATAGAAATTTATTAAAATTTATAATCAGATTTTAAAAATTAGGTTTCTATAAAAACATTTGGTCCGCTCTAAAATTTAAAAAAATAATAATGAAAATTTATTAAAAATTTCAGAATTCACAATCAGATTTAAAAAATATTTTTTTTTTTTTTAAAATGTTGTAGTACATTCTTCACTAAAAAAAAATCATAAAATTGCATTTTATATACATATATTGTAAAATATGCAAAAAAATATGCTTATGCTGTTTCAAACGGCGTTGATTTTTTGAGTTTTTTTTTTGCTGACGCTTGAATGAGGCATGCTCGGCATTTTTTTTTTAATATAGAAAAAGCTTTTTCAGCCATACTCCTCATACAACTAAGAATCGAAGTAAGAAGCTGCTTGATTCCTTGTTCCATTTTTTGAGAACATAGCCTCGTAAGCGACTTATTGTATTCAACTTCCCGAAACGTTGTTAGTGTAAGCAAAAGTGTGCATTTAAGTTAACAACGTCATTTTGCCCTCTGTCGGACAAGAGAAATATAATAAAAATGTTGATGACGCAAAACAACAAAAAAAAGCCACACAAATTGTGCGGTTTATGATTGCCAGCCAACATTCTTTGCGCTCATTGTTAGCTGTTGGCTGTTGGCTGTTGACGTTGCTGTCGCTGTTGAATTAGACAAATATTCCCAACACCAACTTAACAAAGGCCAGCAGCAACAACAACAGCAAACACTGAAGTCAAATACTTAAGTAGAAACAACAGCAAAAATACAAAAAAAAAAAAAAAAAACAAACAATAGCCCACATCTAAACCAGCTAAGAAGCATATAAACAGGCGCATAAAGTAAGTAAAGTAAGTCACATATTGTTTGTGACCAAAGCAAAGCAAGTGAACAACAACAACAACAACAACACACACTCACACCATACATCCCTGAGCAACGAATTGAAATTGAAGCATGTTGGCGGGCAATAGCAAAGCAAAGTATTGTTTCCTTTCTTCTCGTTCGCTTTGCTAGAAAGGATGCAACATTTTATGGTAAAATAATGGCACATGTAACAGGAATTGGCACAGGACATATGTGTTAGATAAAATAAGTATGGGCGAGAGCACAAAAGGAGTGAAAGGATTAAGTGCAGCATTCAACTTTTATGGGTAAAAGCAAAGTGTTTTAAAAGAGCGCGGCTTACTCGTATGGCATTTTAGTATAGCAGAATACAGGGAGTTGGCGAGGGGCAAGAGTGAGTGAGCATTTGGGAGAAACGATGCTGGAACTCTTTGATTATTAAAAAGTAATGCTTTAAAAAAGCAGCAAAGAAAACTGAGTGCAAAAATTGTAGATAACGTATGCCGTAAAATTAAATTGAACATCATGTATTTGAAGACATACATAGAAGAATTCTGCAGCAAAATTTTGTGGCATATAAAGTTTTAGAAGCGTTCTAAGAAATTAAGTTCTACTCTTTTTAAAACTTAAAATTTAAGTAAAGAAGAACTATGGAGAAAAAAGGTACTTCGATGACATATTTTCTTTAGTAGCCGCAAGCCTAAATCTATGCAATAGATTTAAGAAACTGGAGCCCTGAAATTATCATCTATCTAACATATAAAAGCCAAGCGTCCTCACACTCATCCCATAGCACCCAAACTGTTAATTCCATTGCATTCAGCCTGAAAGTATGCATACCAAAAATATAACAGTTTTAATAGCTTTGTAATTTCTTATTTATATGAATACAAAAAAGGTTAAATTCCATCGCGCGTTTACTACTAATACTATAAGAAAACTATAGAAATTTCGTGTATGTATGTATATTGAAAATTTCTTTAAACAGGGAGATGTGTCTTAAATGCGCGTGCCATACGAGCACCTAAAATTTACACAGATTATTATGAGCTAAGAATGAAGCAAGAAAATCTCAACGTCCGAAAGCTCCTTTGACAACAGTCAGCCAACCAGTTCATCGCTCGACTTTCAATCCTCTCATCAGAAAGAACTGTGGCTCAATGCCCCTACAGGAGCGAAGAAGTTTTAGCGAACCCCAAAAGACAGCGAACTCTATGAAGCTGTGTTCGAGCGATTTCTGGAGGTGGGCAGGGAAGCGAATAACTTGATATGTTAAACGAAGAGTATGTGCCTGAAAATGTTCTGAAAGACTAGTGGAAAAATTTGGGTCAGAAGTCTCACATTCGCAGACACATGGAATCCATTGCAGATGAAATAACTACGAAGACGTATGACGCGCTCTCAGAGAGAGACGGAAAAAATGTGAAGCCTTTAGCTTTAGTAGAAGTACTATCAGTTTTTTAAAAGATTTTTTTTAAAGACAAAAACTTGTTTGCCAACCCAATGCCTAGTGGAAACTCGACATAAGTTAATTAAAAAATAATCGAATTTTTTCTAAAGAAATTTCGCAGATTTTATGCCACAGTTTTTGCTTCCCGACCAAATAGTAAATAACAAAATATTCTTTAACGAAACTCAAATAAAAATTGCTTTGAATCAATCAATAGATAGTAAATATTTAATATTTCCGCTATAAATTAGTATAACATTTAATGCATTTGTAAACTTTGACGAAACATTTTAAGTAAATAATATGCACTGCGAAAGTGTGACTAATTTCAAGTGAAATCCATTTGTTTACGCAAATTTATCAAAGTTATAAAGGCAAAAATGTAAACAATTCCGCAATTTGCACGAGCGAAAGCTAAAAGCAAATTATTTTTGGCGAATTGAATAATTTTCGACACTTTATGCCAAGGGCCAACAAAAATTGTTGCGCAAAGTTTACATTATTACAGCTGGACAACACGTGTGAAGAATACAATAACTATTAAAAAAAAATTTAAGATAAATTATTTTTATAATATGTAGGCGTAAATAATTTTCTTAGTGAAATATTTACTTTATAATTTTAAGTAAATACTTTATGATTTGTTTATTTTCAATAGTGAACTGCTGACAGCGAGGGTCAATCAGAATGTGTAAATAATTGAATTTTAAATGTTTTTCGAAAAGAAGATGGCATTTATGTAAATAAATAAATTTAGTAAATTCAACTAGTTAGAAGAAATAATCATGTGATGAATGCGATGTGATTGTGCTACTTATTTTGCGTTGGAAAATAAATAGAATAGAAAAATCTTTTATGTGATATCACACATGTGATATAATATAATTATCAGTTGACAGAAAAATCATGAGGATTGGGAAGTGATATGATTTTTGATCATGTGAGTAATATCGCACGATAGATTTAGAACTCTTAGATGATAAAAATAAATTGTTTTTAGGGGGATTTCCAACATTTGTATTCTAGCTCTCAATATTTTTGAATAGCGTGAGAACTAGACCACGTTTCAAAAGCGATTTAAGGATTGATTTGAATAATGTGTGATGGTGCGATGTACATCTCAAAGACGTGATTTGTTAAAGTAATGAGCGTAATTTTTAATTTAAAAATATTTATAAAGGACTTGCTATTGGATATAAATATTTGATAAAATAAACAATGAATATGAATAAATTGGCGGATGTGACATGATAATTATCATATCAAGCGATGAACCGAAGGTCATGTGATGAACATCAGATCATCCTATGAATCTCAGAAAATGACATAACATGAATAGTTCTCGTTTTTAAAGTGATTTTTTTTTGTGAATTACTTGGGTCAAAATTGGTATAAAACATTTTAATGTTGGCCTAAGTGACCATTTTAGCTATCACATAATCGGCATCGGATTACCAATCTACTTATGAATCGGTAGTATTTTAGTTTTAGTAATTTGTTGATAGAGTGATCGTTTGTCATACGTCTATGCAATAATAATTTCTATTCCACAATTGTGATATTTTTAGATGTCACGTGATGGGTGTCACATCATGAGGTAATCAAGACTTTTTGATAAACATCAGATCACGTGACTGACATCACATCGCGAACTTGAACATCAAGCGGCTGAGTTTGAATCACTTCCCTTTAAATATCAATGATGTGATACTTTCAGGTATCAGATCATGTAGTCATGAGAATATTTGACAATTTCCGAGTGATGTTTCGGTAGGCAGATGAGAGGATGGAAAGGGTTTTTGAACTTGAAGTTAATAGTTATTAGTTGGATTTGATTTATTTTCATGCAAATAAACAAATACAAATTTTCTGGTATCAAATAGATTGTGTTTTACCAATTACATGCTAGATTTTAACCAAAACAAATCTGCTGAACACTAAATTTGTATTTCATTGCTCTTTATAGATTTTGAAAGTCAAAGATGAAATACAAAATTTTTACCTTCATTCTTTTCAGTTGTAAAAAAAAGTTCCGTAACAAACATCGCATTTAGTCATTGAGTGCCTCAGCAACATGTTGGCGCAACATCTACCCAAGCAGCAGCAGCTATAAACGACAGTTATATCGTAACCAATTATGCTTAGCAGAATTTTAAAAAATTTATGAAAACCACTACGCTGTAAAACGAAAACATAAAAAGCAAAGTGCTTAGCGATACAAAACTTAACAACAACAGCAACAACAAACTACGCAACATTTTATGGAACAACAAAACAAATTGTGCAGCAAAAATGTTCAGTTCAGCGGATGTGGCCGCAGTGCGTCATGTGGTACAAAGGATTTTGGTGCCATGTGTATTTGTGATAGGATTGTTGGGCAATTCTGTGAGCATCTATGTACTGACCAGGTGAATACTTTACAAAAACAAAATGCATAAAAATATTTGAAAAAAATACAAATAAAATAAATATAAACAAATAAATATTGGAAAATGGGACCGTGAAATTTAAGATAAAAAAATCATTTCGTAAAATTAGTCAATGTTGTGAAATGAAAAAAAAAATAGCAAACAAAATATAGATGGCATAAAATGAATTTTTACTTAAAATTAGAAAATTTTTCCTTAACAAAAAAAGTTTAAAAACTTGTTTATTTCAGATAATATTTTGAGAATTTTTAAATTCCAAAATTTTTGTTTAATTTTTCAAATGTAACTATCAACAATTATAAAAAAGTTTTATTTAAAAAAAATCTAAATATTTTATATATTAATTTCTTAAAGTTTACAAAAACTTTAGAGAACTTGTTAACGAATTTAAAACCTAATAGGAATTATAAAAGTGAAAAAAAGATAAAAATTTATTAAATGACTCTATATTTTGAAAATTGGGGAAACAAATAAAACCTGAATTAAAAAATTTCCGTTTGAAATCTCTGAAATACAAAAATTTAAGATAAACAAAAAAGCTCAAAACAACCTCAAAATTTTAGAAAATGGTCAAATTAAAAAAAAATCATTAAACGTTTGAACGTTATTTCCTTTCAACATTATCTTCAAGTTGTCAAAAATTCGAAAATACAAGAAAAGTTTATCAAATAAAGTTGGTAATGAAGTTTTTAAGCCAAAAACCTTTATTGCTCAAAATCATATTTTTTCAAACAATTTTTTTTTAGAAAAAAGGTTTTTTAATGTTGGGTTATCTTTAATTAATAAAAATTTAAAGACTAAAAAAATTGCAATTTTTGAAAATTTGCTAAGATTTCAAAAACTATTATAAATTTTTTTTTAAAGTTGTCTAAAACTGGGCGAAAATTCGAAAATGCAAGTTGAAGTAAATAATAATAGCCAAATTTTTTTAGATTGAAACAAATTTTTGGTAAGACTTAAAAAGCTATTAAAAGTATTTAGTGTCTAGAAATTGAAAAAAGTTCGAAGGGAAATCGCGCCTACGATAAAAACGCAAGTGAATTATTATTTTTTTCAAAATACATTACTTCCATCTACACAATCTGCTTTTATTCTAAAACGACATTTTTAATTTTTTTTGGATGATAGTTATATAACGTGGGAACTAAAAAAAAATGTTTGAAATCATTTTAAAAAATATTAAAAAAAAATTTCTTATAAAATCTTCGCACTTTTTTATTATATTTCAGAATTTTCTAAAATTTGTGAAAATTCCAAATCCAAAGTTAAACAATTGAAAAAAAATTCTTTCTCTCGAAAAAAAATTATAAAAATTTGTAAGAGATAGACAAATTTTATTTTTTTTTTAAATAAATTTGAACACTAGCTTAAAAATATCTTAAAGAAATATCTGAAAAAATAAAACATCCCAAGTTTCCTGGAAAATTCTACGAGTACTCAAAACAATTTTTTTCTAAATCTATTTATTTTTGAATTTTTATATATTGCTCAATGTATAGAAAGTATTTCTCAAAACTATTTTTTATAATTTGCGGTAAATTTTTCTGATAAAATTTTTTTTCACCGTTTTAATAAAAAGCGTTGAGAAAGATCAAAAGATTTCAGCATTATATGCATAATATCGTTTTAAATTATTAGTAATAATGACATTTACATATAAATTAAATTTTCAGTTAAATTAAGAAATAATACATTTTCCAATTTTAATTTTAATTATAATTTCCCTGTTCAATGAAAAGGGGGAATTTCTGGATTCACTCAAACCTCAATGTAAACATAATTAAAAAATGAAATTTGAAATTATTTCTGTAGTAAAAAAAAAATTATCTTGAGCTCATAAAGATTATTGTTGATACAAATAAATATGGCGACAAATTAATGTATGTAAAAATAAATTTAAACACTAAAACCCCGATCTTCCAAAAAGTAAACGTATTTTTTGGGTTGAAATCAGATTCCTGAATTTTAAAATATCTGAAAGCTCCTAACCGTTAAAAATTGGGTTTAATATTAACAAATCTAGTTTGTTGCTGAAACTAAAATGAATTTCATCATTTTATATAATGTACAATTTTCATCAAAGTAGAATTTACTTAAAAATTACTAAAATTTTGTTAAACATTTTTTTTTAGCAAAGTTTTTAAATATACAATATTATTATATTTTTTTATTTATTTTCTCCCACTTTTCATAGAAAGCGCATGCGTTGCACAACAAATATTTACCTCACCGCCCTCGCCATCACCGATATTATTTACCTTACCATGGCATTGTTGCTATCCCTCAAACATTATGACTACGTGCAGCGTCATGTGGAGATCTTTTGGAAATGCTATGGCTATGTGGTTTGGCTTTGTGATGCTTGTGGTAAGTGCTACAGGGAGTTTTTTTTTTCAATGAAAAATTCCTATTAATTCAAACTAGTATTTGCAGTGCGGGAATTGAAAATGTAAAATTATTTAGTTTGTAAAAAAGCAAAACACCAAGAAAAAAGGCAAAATATACATTCAACATTTCATTGCGCTTTTTCAGTAAAACTGATAAGCAGGATCATAAACAAAGACACATTTATTGAAATGCATTTGTGAGAGAGTAGAAAAAGTCATCAGAGGGTGCAGAGACAAAAATTCTACCTCATCGTTTTCCAACTACATTGGAGAACAGAAAAGTAGGGTCTAAAAAATTGTTTTTCAAAAAAATTTTTCCCCAGTACTTGTCATTTGTGATTTGATTTTTTTTTTATCATATTTGATGGTTATTTTGTGTGTTTTAATTTTTAGTTAAAGAATAATCGTTAAATTTTCCAATCACATTTGATTGTTATAATTATATTAAAATTTTATCGATGACAATAAAAGCAATAACAGCAACAATGCGATTTATATTTATTGTTTCAATTTTCCCTTTCCTTATTTAATTTTAGTTTTTTTTCATACAAATTTAAATTTCAAACTTATTAAAAAAAATAAAAAAAAAATTTCTGCAAAATTCAAACTTTTTAATCGAAATTTTCTAGAAAACCTTTTTACTTAAAAAAGCAAGTTTGAAACGGTTAAAATTCTTGTTGATTTTGTATGATTTTTTTTTGGCAACAAACTACATGCTTGAAAGTTTCTAAATAATCGCATTAAGAAAAATAAATTGATGACAATTTATTTAGATTTGTTGAAATTTAAAAATTTTTTTGAATGTTGGAAATTTAAACTTACATAGCTTTTGCTATAAAATCAATTACAATTTTATAAAAAAAATTCTAAATTAATTGAAGAAAGAGAAAATTCGCAAAATAGAAATTCGGATTAAAAAATTTAGAATTTCGTTAAAATTTTTATAAATTTTCTAGAAAAGGCAGACATTTTGATGAGAATTTTTTTTAAATTTGTTGAAATTTTATAATGTTTTTTTATGAATGTTTAAAATTTTGACCTACATGGCTTTTACTATAAAATCAATTACAACTTTATAAAAAATAATCAAAATTAATTGAAGAAAGAGAAAATTGTTGAAATAGAAATTCGGATTAAAAATTTAGAATTTCATTTAAATTTTTATAAATTTTCTAGAAAAGGCGGAAATTTTTATGCCAACTTTTTTAAATTTGTTGAATTTTTATAATTTTGTTTTAAGGTTTAAAATTTGGACCTACATACATGGCTTTTACTATAAAATCAATTACAATTTTATAAAAAATAATCAAAATTAAATGAAGAAAGAGAAAATTGTTGAAATAGAAATTCGGATTAAAAATTTAGAATTTTGTTTAAATTTTTATAAATTTTCTAGAAAATGTGAAATTTTTTTTACACAAATTAATAGCAATTAAATAAGCAGAGCCTAATATATTTAGCTATTACTTTTGTGAACACCACTGTACGTACACTGGCGGAGAAATAATAGACTCATTGCATATACTAAGGCTTCGAAAAATATTTGTTTTAATTTAATGTTCTATATATAACCATAGTTCATTCAATAACAAAAATCTTAAACCTTCTAAAAACTTTAAGAAATTTAAAATTTAATTTATCAAAACTTAAAATTTTTATTTAAAAAAATTGAAAACATTTTTAGGGAATACAGTTTAACAATCCTTTAAATTTAAATATAATTACTTTGTAAATATTTTTTGCCGGCGCTCAGCAAGCAAAACCAAAAACAAAAACTTATTCACCCATTTCGCAATGCACCAAAACTTTTTGCGAAGGCAATGAAAGCTATAATGCATATAACTAATACCGTTAAGCGCGCAATAATTGAAATGCCTCGGAATATAAAACCTTTAAAATTGAAAGCTTAAAACAAATGCCAATGTAATTAGCACTCAGTTATATCAACGCAGTTGCCTAGAGGAGACTACTGTCGGTATTTATACTGAGGCAGTGTTGTCATCCACCTTCAACTACGCTCACACAAATTTGTAATTCATCCTGAATTACGGATGAATTGATTGAGGCGCCGAAAACCAATTTGAGTTACTCATTTGCCTACTACATGTTGCTTGTTTTGCTTTTGGATTTTTGCTTTTCTTTCATTTTCTTTAATCTTCTTTACCCACGTACATTCAGTGTCTTAATATCTTAATATGCATTTTTTTCTTTTTCTACTTCTCTTCTCGGTTCTTCTGCATCGCTTGGCGTATGAACTGCCATTGTATTTGTCATTGCTATGCGGCGCGCGGTTACTGGTGTTGTTGTTATTGTTATTACAGCGTATATTTCCATTTACATTGCTGTGTGTTTTACGATCGAACGATTTATTGCGATACGTTATCCGCTTAAACGACAGACATTCTGCACGGAATCGCTGGCGAAGAGAGTCATCACAGGTGAGTGTGGGTATATATGTATGTGTGTATGTGTGAGTGTGTGAGTGTGTGAATGTATTGTTTACTTGGGATTGGCGATGAGTTTTCTATGGAGATGAGTTGAATAGAGAATTCGATGCGATGTATAGAATAATCGATAGAATTGACGCTAATCGATAGCTTCTGAAATTAACTAACTGAAATAATTTTCGATAAATTCGCGTGCACACATTCGGTTTATCGAAAGTTAAGCTTATTGCTGTGAGTTACCGACTTTATAAGACTAAAAATTTCCCCAAGTAAGAGAAGTCTATTTCTCTATTTCTTTTAATATTTAGTCATCGACTTCAATTAATATCGGAAAGTTAATAATTAGTCAGATGTTTTATCGATTAATATATATATTCATAATTTATTTATTAGTAAACTTTATTCAAGTTTCGACAAATTTGTTTTACTTTTTTTATCTTATTTTCGATAAGCCGCTTAGTGTCGATATTATTGATAAGTTAGTGGATTTTTGGTTTTGCAATTTTTTTGATTGTCGTAGTCATTAAGACTAAATTCATATCTTTAAAACTAATTTGTGCCTAGCGATATTTATTATAAATCATTACCTTTCCTTTACCGATAAGTTTATCTATCGATAGATGAAGCTATATCTTTCCTAATGTATTTAACGTTCGCTAGCCCCAAAAGTGTTTTAAGATGTGGGTTTCTTATCATTTTAAATTTCTGATAAATCGATTAATATAAGTAAGCTGCGAGGCACTACATTTTTAAATTGTTTTGATTTTTATTTTATCGGTCGTGATGATTATTTATTCCCAGCATACTAAATAATTTTAATAAAGGAAAATATCACACCGAAATTTTTATCGATAATTAGGTTACTGCACTGATTAAACACTACACATAAGTTAATCTCTGTATAGAAAAACCTGCTATATTTAAAGGGCATGTTTATCCTTGTCTATTTAAAGACTTGTATTTTTCGATAACTAAATCATTTGAAGTTTTTAGCAAAGGCTCTATTTAAGTTTTTTAGATCAATCGCATTAAAAATATTCATAAGTAATTTTCTGATTTGAGAAATCTTTGAAACTTATTATAATTTTAAACGAAAGGAAAACACGAATTATTGTTAACTATTTTGAGTTTAGTTATATTAATTTTCGATAAATATTTTGCTTTATTAAAAAGTGAGTCGGCATCACGATTCGGCTTAGCGATTTTTTTTCATTTTAGTAGTCGAGCTATTTACTCATTATAGAAAATATTATAAAATAAGAGGAAGTACAGAGTATAGATGTATTTGGATACTATAACCGACTATTTATTGATTTCTTGCATTTTTTGAATTCTTAAAACTTTTAATTAAATTAGTTAAATTTATACCGATAACTTTGTTGATGAATTTAGTTTTATTGATAGACAATTTATAAATTAGCAACTTTTTCTGAAATATCGAAAGTCATGTATAAATTTGAAGACCGAGCAATTTTTTTTAATCGAAGCGTTAGTTAAATCGATAGACAAGCGTTTATTTATCGTTCGATATGTAATTGAGAAATAAATTTTTACTATAAATTAAAATACTTAGAAGAATCGATTCCTTTTAAAGTTATGGTTTTCGAATTTGTAAAGTGTAGGCCAAAATATTTAAATTGCTTTTGCATGGTTTTTCGATACTGCAAAAATCGATTATTTTCTTATCACTCAAAAACGTTGATCAACTTGTATCTTTCTTCACTAGCACAGAATTTTAGTATTTGTATGTATCTGAATGCGGCTGTGTGCATACTTGCTTGCTGTGGAATTGGCTAAAAAGCAACAGCAAGCAACACTGTGCACTAAAATTAAAACAACAGAAAAACAATTTTTGCTAAATGTGCGTGCCGTACACGGTCTTGCAATTTGTGAACCAACAAGCAAAATATGTTGCTGCCAGGTTGCCAACAATTTCGATGTTGTTGTCTATGGTTGTTGGTTTTCTGCCTTCTTATTGCTGCAAATTTTCATACATTTTTTTCACACATTTACCTTTTCACATGACTACACGTTTTCTCTACTCCATCATGCGCTTCACTCCGACATGACCTTTATTCATATATTTGGGGGGAAAACAACAATAAAAACAATTGCGGAAAATACAAGGAGTGGTACTTTTCTGCCTGTTCTCCACAATTTCGACAGCTTTCGAACATCAGTATCGCATCGCTAAGAAATCAATTGATGTCCATGGCAGCACGTGTAATATAACCGAAGCGAATGTGTTGGAGCGACTGGCAATGCTACAACTGAATTACAATGAAAGCGCAAACCAGGAACTACTACAACAACAAGAACAACAACAACAACAACAAATGCAACGTCGACAAGACGACGACGAGGAACAACACTTACCGTTGCAACATTTTATGCCATTGCCTACATCCACGCCACCGCCACATATCGATTTCGAAGGCAGCGGTCAGTCGGTTACGGATGAGCGCACAGAGCAACGTCGTCGTCATATAGCTGCTACAAATGGGGCAGAAGTGAACAAAGCGAACAATTTGGTTGGTAATAGTAGCAGGAATAATGAAGATGGAGATGACAATGGAGACGAAAGCAATGCATGGCAACTAAAGCCGGATGTAATATTGCGTCGATTGAAACGCACCGTAGTAGTAGATGCGAAGCATGCAGTGACCCCCACAACCACGACATTATTGCCATCAACTACGCGCTCGCCACGCCTTGCGCCTGCCATAACGCTGCCAAAAGCGCTAACAACTGACAGCAATATGGCGACCCTTGATTGGTCCATGCAGGCAGCCATAGCCACAGAAGCGGCAGCAGGAGCAGGATCAGCAGTCACACCGGGTGGCACGCAAGTGAAAGGTGAGTAATATGGGCACTTTGTGTCCGATATATGGGACGTGGGTGAGGTGTGTGAGGTGGGTGAATGGGGAGTAACGGAAGTGAGATTGGCAAAATACCTACTACCAAGGTAAAGTGTATGCATACGTAGTGCGCTTTGATGGTTTTCGGAATGGTGTCATTGAGCGCTCAAAGCGGGTTTTATACGCCTGAATGCCCAATAGTGATTACGGTGTAAAATGTGAGTAGTCATGAACAAAGTGAAACAATTTTTTTTTTTGCAAGGAAGAATGATTTTAGGTTCGCAGCAAACAACAGGTTGAACTAGCATTAGTTACAATATTGGAAACTCTGTGTGGGTGCGTCAATATGCCCATTACTCTTTGAATGAGTGACTGGTTTTTTCGGCTCAAAGATGGTTTGTGTCTCAGCATAGTCCCTTTGAACGCTATACAATTCGTCAAGCGTCTGAAGCCATCTAAATAATATGATCTCTCAAGACCCTTAAAATAGGCGCTTTCATTAGAGGAAACCACTTAGCACTTACGCATGTTGTTTGCCCAAACTCGGCAGTTTTTTGTGCACCACGTCGTCGTTTAACTGTTCCAATAAATTCTCATATTTCTTTAAGTTTATTGGTTCTTCCAGTTCAGGGGAATCGGTGTGGATTATACCGACAGAGTCCACTTATCCACTTAGCCTTCTTCGAAATCGATTCCGGTATATTGTGTTGGTTCCATGTTTCGTTCAACTCGTCCGTTCCTGATAAATTGCGACCAAATATGAAGCATGTCTTACCGATACAAAAATCGAAACCATTGAAACATGTGAACTGCTCTAAAAGAGACAAACCAGAGTTCATATTTGGGATTCAGATAAAGCTATTCCAGATACATTCCACATATGAATGTTTAGTCTCTCCAGAAGAGCAGGGCAGTAAACTGATCCATTCATGTGAGGAAGCTAAGATGTTCTGATTGAGGAAGTCAGTCCAGAGAAAAAACCTTCGTAATTCCAGTAGTCCACGTAGCTCAGATCTCGCCCTAATGCTTTCTCTTTCACGCTTCCAAGGCTTTTGAGGCAGACACACTTCGAAACAATAGTTGACAAAAGGTTTCCTTCACATTTCGATCGCTAAGAAAAAACCTCGACTTTAGAAGTCAACGCAGCTCCTCTACAATCCGGACTTTACCTTTGTTCGCTTTCTTATAATATAATAATATAATAACTTATAGCTCGATGTCAAGCCGAATTTCTTCCACAATTTGTTGCAGTGGTTGCGTTCTGTTGCGAACATTCGAGTATCTGTACGTTCTTATTCTTATTCCTAATAACCTCTTCTCAAGGTTAGTTTCCAATGCGTTCATTTCACTCCACGATGAGCGAATACCGCTTGGAAGTGAACTTGTTGAACTTTTGAAAAATGTACACACCACTCCTCGGAAATACTAACACTTTGGAGTCTGCACTTTGATTTCTGCAGAAGCTTTAGAGATACATACAATATCGTCGCCGAGGATCGGTAGAATTCAGTAGATGAGCCTATAGACTTACCAAAGCAAAGCACTCCGGACTGTGATAGAATGACTTCTGTCGCGTTCAGAGTCCCACTCATACCCGTTTAAGAAGCGCAACATCATGTTCAGCAACCAGTTCATCGTTGGGTGTTGGCTCTCGGAGTATCCAAAATAGGCACTTGCATGTAGCTGAGCCGCCTCCAAGCCACGTCAAAAGGAATCTCCTTTAACTTACGGACGAGATCCGAACCTACACGTGACAACCATTGGATCCGAAAGCGTATAGATAGACTTTGAATATCATCCACCGAGTGAATATTACCACTTTCCCCCAATTTCGTTCAGTGGCTACTGTAATTGCAGTCGAACCACCAATAATTGCGGACCATGTGCTCCATATGTCTCGTGATTTCCGAGTTACTCTGGCCCAACTACTATCTGGATACTGAAAAAGACTTATCATGAATTAAGTCAGACATCCTCAAAAAATGTCCGACCTGTGGAGATTCCCTCTCTCGATACAAATCACTTAGTCACATGGCAGCTTATACTCACTTCCTTTTGGTCTGACATCTACATATATTCAGCACTTACAGCGCGTGGGATTTGCCTTCGAAAAATTCACTTATAACTTCTGGGGTCTACTACTACGAGAACTCAGAAAACTGCATTATGATCTCTTTGCAAGTGTAATTGAATTTTCACAAGAAGGAGAAAGTGTGGGATCTCTTATGAAAACTACCTTTAGAACTTCGTAGTCTCCCGTTGAGCTCTTTTTGACTCTAGTCCGCTAAACCGACCTCTCCTGAAGACGAAAGAAAATTTTTGATTAGGCGACAAATTTTGTCAGCTTCTACTGTTTTCTAGCTTTTTACTAATTTCTACTTAATCGATTATCTTCTCTCTCCCACAGCTTCAGCAGGTTCTCCGCGGAAGGCCGCTCTTCTAACAGCAGCTGATAAAAACATTCCCAGTATAGTCGCGAGTTATCTATCCGTGGACAGACACTCTGATCATTTGCTTGACTCGGAGTTTTTGGTGAGCGCAGCAGCGACATTTTTAGGAAATAACGGTGGAAACGAACATATAATAGATGGCATATTGAATGGAGCGAGCGACTGGACGCCACAGTCACAGGCGAGCCAAATAGATGCCATATTCTTCAACATCACAGACTACTGCGAAGAAGTGAGTGGAATAGTTGGATTTAGTTATTACATTTCTAACATTCATCCTCTCTCAGGTCACCTACTATCAGAACTGCCTGTCCAGCTTGGGCGAAAATGCGCTCTACACGCGCCTCTGGTATTTTTTCACACTTTTCGTTTTTGTTTTGATGCCACTATGCCTGCTGGGCACCTTCAATTGCTTTCTGATAATGCTGGTGCGTCGTTCGAAGAGTTTACGTGGCGAAATGACAAATGCGAATAGTATACGGCGTTCGCGTATGAGCGGCAAGGGGGTGAGTTGTGAGCGGTTATTTCTTTTTTTTTTTTTGATGTGTTCTAATTTCCTTCCCACTACAGCCACGTAAAGCGCATAGCTCATCCGTTTCGCAAGAGAATCGCATCACAGTCACACTGATCGCTGTCGTTTTGCTCTTCATTGTTTGCCAACTACCTTGGGCCATATATCTAATTGTATCGGAGAATGTCGATATCGATAACAATGTGCAGGCGATAATTGGTAACATTTTTAATTTTCTTGCTGCCATCAATGCGGCGGCGAACTTCTTCCTCTACTGTGTGCTATCGGATAAGTATCGGAAGACGGTGCGCGAGCTGATAACCGGCTATAAGTATCGAGCGTATGCGCGTAATACGAGCGCCACGGCGAGTCTCTATACGAGTACGCATGCATCGCAGATGTTGAACGGGAGTCGACGTTATCGGCCGGCGACAACATCGATAGTGGTGAAATGAAAATCAAAGTGAGCGCTGGAGCAAATTGTATGCTGCTTAGTTAGTGGAATTTCTGTGTGCTATTTGTTGTTGTTAATGATGTGTGCCTTATTTGCGCTACGATTAGTTAGAATTTATTAATTATTATGTATAAATTAGTTTAAATTAAGTTAAATAATACTGTTGAATGCGGCGCGTCTTTTAAGAATTTCTTTAAGCGCCTAAATAAACGATAAATATAATTTGAATACAAATATATTTACGCGCTTGCTAAGTATTGAATTTTTAGTTAAGTGACTAGCTCTAATTATTATAATAGGAGCTAAGTATATGAGTCAGAATAAAATTTAAGATAATTATGTATAGTTATTCGAAAACTATTATATCAAATTATATACTAAATACATCGTTAGATAAAATAAACAATAATCGTTTAAGCCAGAAAATATGTTGTTTTTAAAGCTATATAATTTATAATAAAATAATAAATATTATTGCTATATATGGATAAAAAACTAAAATTTGAAAACTGGAAGCTGCAATGCAAATGGTAAGTTTTCCACAGAAGACGGCTGTCTGACCGCAGGGCCATATTTTACGCCCTATGTTTGGAATTTCGAGTAAACCATTTGCTCTCACCAAAGAACTAAAACAGAGATCTTGAACAACGAACGTAACGCTCAAACCCAATGCTATCTGAGCAGTATTGATGCGACTGCAGCAACTGACTGCTCTCTTAGGGAAGGCCGATTGTATCACAAACAGCCATAGGAACCAAGTGAGCAAAATATGATGCAGAAAAAGCAGCAACAGTGGTCAGCTATCTAAAAACAGTATTCAGCTCACATAATTTAGAACCCCCACCCAGTATAACAGAAGAAATAAAATTTAAATTGAGGTATCCCTACCAAATGGATACGACAGTTCTAAGAATCGAAAGTGAAAGCAGACATTAAGCGAAAAAGCGAAAACCAAAAAAGATGCCTTGCTATGAATTAATTACCCCAGATGGACATCACGTTTTTAGGTTATCTCTTTAATGCAGTTCTGGCACCAGTGGAAAGTTTCTCAATTAAAAAATATTCTTAAACATGGAAAAAGTGCTGATAAAGTCCAATCATATCGGCCTATGTGCTTACTCTCTCTCCAAAATCATGAGAGTACTTTATCTAAAAAGATTGTTTCAAATTATAGAATACCGAAAGCTAATACACAAACATCAAACACAGCACAATCGAACAAGTTTTCAGAATGGTTGAGAAAATATCAGGCAGCGAAAATAATTACAATTTCAATAAATGAAAAAACAATAGGTTCCTATAATCGGAAACAGTTTTGAGAATATATATGTGTATATCTTTTTATGTCCTGTATGAATCTGTTATGATTTAAATACTTACAACGATTTAAATATTTTCTATGAATCTGCCACGATTTTAATATTTTTGAACGATATCTAAAATTTTTAAATCGTAACATGAAAAGATATGCATATACATAACTATATATACTCTTAACTGTTCTCCGATATTTGAAACATTTTACATTTCTTTTAATCGCTCAGAAAAAATAATCGTAAGTCGAGTTTTATTTTTATTTACCACAAATAAAATTTATGTTTTTAATGTCATTTTTTCACTCTGTAGTAATTACAATTTTTTGTATTCCTATTTTTCTACATATTTATCATTTTATTATTTAACTTTTTTGGCCACAAAAAATAATAATTTTTTGAGGTTTATTTTTTTTTTTTAATTTAATGGGCTACAAAACTGCGTATTCAAAAAGTTTCGTTAAATTCTGCATATGCTGACGCTGGCGTAACAAAAAAAAAAATCACCACAAAATATTTATTTAAAAAAAAATTAAAAAAAAAATTAAAAACTAATTTTTATTATTTCTCAAAGATAAAATAACGCTCAAGAACCGAGTTTACTTTTGAGCAAAAAAAAAAAGAATGACACAAGAAATAATTATTATTTTTGGAAAATATAAAACTAAAAAAATTATTAGTTGTTCAAAAAATAGTAGTATCAAAAAATAGCAGTACAAAAAATAGTCACTATTACAGAGCACTTAAAAAATGAGTTTTATTGGAGATCAAAAAAAATAAAACTCGAAAAGTTACAATTTTTTTAAACACAAAAATAAAACTCAGAATTTTTTGATTAATATCGAGAGATGGTATTGCATCCAAACATTTTTAGATGATATCGCATTCAAACATTTTTATATAAAAATTATCATAAAAATGGGTTTCAAAAAACGATAAAATGGGTTTTTTACTCGACGAGGTCCATGATGGCCTATGCTCCCATTAAGCAGCTTCTGATCACCACGCCAAAGATAATACTTGTATGATACGAAATTTTGTCATTTGTCTACTTGAGGGACTAGTTTGCGTTCAAATCGACATACGGACAGACCGACGTACCGGGCTAAATGGAGCTCGCTCGTGGTCCTCAACATGTCAGTATACTCGAGTATGGGTGTATATCTTCTCGTGGTCCTCAACATGTCAGTATACTCGAGTATGGGTGTATATCTTCTTCTTCTTCTTGTACTGTGAAACATCGAACCAAAGTAATAATACCATTACATCTTCATGAAAAGTATAATTAAATTAAATGATAACCCTATTCAAAATTTTTCATGGATTTTAGATTGAAAGCGCAAAGCCTATTCAAAAATTTACACAAATTCATTCCTTTTGTTTTGGACACACTTTTACATAGGTGGCAACCCTACTCCAAAAACTTTCTAAAAAAATGTTGGCTTAATAAACTGTGCGTGGAAATCATACTCAAATAAATTACTGGTTGTTTGGTAGATATATTATTTTATTTAGCTGGGAGGTAAATTGATCACATTTCTTGCAATATGGCAACATTCTTTCAAAGAATGTATTTTAACATTTTTTAACTTCATTTCGAGATCAAGCTGTATCGTTTAGGTATGCAATTTGTTTAACGCTACTGATAAAATTAATTTAATTAAAAAAAGGTGGCAACCCTACTAAAAATATTTGTGAAATATCTAATTCTTTTCTGATTACCTCTCGTTAGATATAATAACCGTAATATGTGATTCAGCTACATTAGGCAATTTATTTTAATTTTCTGAGACATGGCAACCCTATTTTGCGGTCTAAAGTGTTCATAAATAAATTTGGCTCGAAACCATAAATTTAAAAATTTTACTTAATTACATAAGTATTTAAGTTATTTAAATTTAATAGTTTATGTTGCAATTATAAAATCTTTTAAAATGAATACTAAATCCTTCATAAAATTTGAAAATCCATATTTTTTTCCTTCATTACTTTTTCACGTTTTCTCTATTTCCATTGGTTTTTCTCTTAAATATCTCTTAAATATTTTCATTTTCATATTTTTTCATAAATTTAATTTTTTCATTTTTCATTCATTTTTTTTTTTTTGTTTGCTATACCCACCACAGCGCGCCGCCATCAATGTCTGATGTGTGCAGGCAATTAAGCTTGGCGCACCATATTTTTAAGTGTAAAGCAATAAAATTTGCAAAGCTTTTAGTTTTTTACGACTACTAGTCGTAGATAAGTGATAAGTGTGCTGTGAGGGCGTAATTTCTCCATTTTTGCTTAAACATAGCGCCAAAGGCGACCGGCGGGAGAGAATGAATGGCTGCTTTGCAAAAAGTATCTTAAGGGAAACCAATTAGAATTTATACGGCGTAAAAAAGTTGAGCGTCAATAAAAATTGAATGAAAAAATTGTATTCATACGAAATAAAGATGCGCATAATTTTAGTTTGATACATGTGCAAATACTAAAAAAATTTAGAGAATTTTTGATAATGCGAAGACAGCAATATGTCTAAAGCCAATGTCGAGTATAAATATTTTACGATAGTTTCGGAGTGGCTTCAATTTTCAGACAAATTATATTTTTTTCCATTCGCGATTTAAAGCTTAAATTTAAAATTTATACTTTTTTTTTAATATAATTTAAAATTTTCATTTTAAATAATAATTTAACACTTCCAAAGAGTTAAACACTAAAAAAAAATTTTATACCTACATGCTTTAAAATTTTTAACCTTAATTTATTTAAAAAAAAATAGAAAAATAAAATAAAAAAATATGTTCACGTTTACAATCAAAATTTTAATAAAAAAAATTAAAAAAAAAATTTGGGATTAAATGTTGTTTTTTATGTAATTCTAAAAATTAAAGGGAATTGACTAAAAATACCAGCAATAAGAAATGGCATACTTTTAAATTATTAAAACTGAATTTTGCGAAGTAATTACAATTAAACAATTTTTAATTTGAACAAATTTAATTTATTAATAAATTATTTTTGTGGTTTGAAATAAAATAGGCAAATGAAAAATTATTTTTTTATTGTTTTAATTTTTAATAACATCAAATAATGTCAATAATATCAAAGCATATTTTAGAATTCTTATTCAAAGTCCATTAACTACAAATTTAAACTTTTTTCTAACTTTAATGAAAACAAGTTTCGAATTGTTTTTAATTTAAAATATTTAACAGAAAAATTATCCTATTATAATTGTTCGTAATTTATAGTTTGAGCACCACTATAGTGAGAATTTTTGTTTTTCCGTGTTTTTTCTTTTTTGATCACAAAGTTTTTTATTCTTAGTTCATTGATATACAAATTGAATTTGTTGTAAACAAATTTTGTTAGTGAATTTGTAAATTAATACAAAATTTTGACTCACTTATTTTGACTTGATTTAAGTATTTTGTTTAAAAAAATTAAATTTTTAAATATTTTTTTACTTTAAAAATGAAATAATATCTCAAATTAAGTCAGATTAATGTAACATTAGAAAACATTTTACATTAAAAATTTGTACTAAGCGAATAATTTTAAATTTCAGATAAAGTGTTTGCTATTCTTACTACAGATATTCTCAAATTTTTATTTTAAATATGTCGCAATAAAATTTTACTCTCAAATATTTTTCGATTAGGTAAATATTTACAGGCTAATATTGGATTTCATTCTGATTTTTCTTTTTTTTTGTATATTTATTTTTTTCAAATAAAAGTTGTGAATTTTAGATTTTTCTCCTAGCAAAAAAATTATAAATTCAAATATTTTCGAGCTGTGACCGTTTTCTATGATTTTAAAACCTTGGGGTTTTTAGAAAGTTCATATTAAATATAGATATAGCCCTCTAATTATTTCTAACAGACTAATGCAAACTGAGATCAGTTTTAATTTTTTTAAAATAAATTTTAATCTTTAATATTAATGTAGAATTGCACATTTAAAATTTTAAAATTTTTTTTAAGTGCTTTAAAAGTGTGCATCAGAACGCCGTAATTTTTTTTTACACTGAGTTTAAATTTTTAATAAATTATAAAATTTATTCCAAACAAATTTTTTTTTTAAATATTTTTTATGATTTTTTATAAATTTAAATGAAGGCTACGTATATGCATTTTCTATCTGACCATATTTAAGCTTTGTTATTTTAAAATTTAAATAATTTTTTTGTTGGATGTAATTTTTTTCGTTTGGAATATGATGTAAAGCGCTTAGCTGCACTTTAAAATTAAATTTACATTTGTAGATGCAAAATGCTTCGGAACTTTTTTTTTTTAAATTATGCACAAAATTTTGATATTTTTTTAGAACTTATTAAATATGTTTAATAGCTTTATCTATCTTCTTTTTAATTTTCGTAATTTCCTTGAGCTGTTATAATTTTTTTTTTAATATTTAAGTTATTTTATTTCAATTAATAAATAAAAATACTTTTATCATAGTTTATCCAATTCAATATTTATTAAAGAAAATTACTCTCCAGCTAACCCATAAAATACAATATTCCTTTTTTTCCATAGTTTGCACAATTTGCATTCGCTTTCAATTTTTCACACGATTTTGAATGCATATGTTTACAAAATGCAAAATCTATATTTACTTTGCTAGAATCTCCATTGTAGCAGTGCGCAATGAAATAGGAGTGAGTTAGTGAAAAAAACAAAACAAAAAGCACAAAATAGAATTCTAGCAAAACGAATGAAGTTCGCGGTTGAAAGAAAAAATTGAAAAAAATTGTACATTTCTTGCTTACGCACAGTATTTTCAGTATTTTTCATTAACAGAGAAAAAAGCACTAGAAACAGGTAAACGAAAGGAGGTACACAACGTATCAAAAAAAAAAAAACATCGAATATCTGAAAAAAAGAAAATTGACCACAAATTGAGATGAAGTGGAATTCTCGCGGCAAAGGCGAATTGGATGTAGTTTCCATACTTTTTTATATTGTATTTGAAGCATTCTGTGTATCATAGTTTTCGATAGCTTTTTATGCTTTTTTCTATTTAATTTTTTCCCAACCTCGTCGGCTCATAATTCGCCCGCTGGGGCATAAAATGCATATGAACTTATTTTTGCGCTCGACCGGAACCGTTGTAAATGTACACTCGGCCCTACGAATATACCGATATGTACCGTTATCAGTTATCTATCAGCACATTTTCAGTATAGCAGAAGTAATCGTATCGAACTCAATTAAACAACGACAAGACCAATATAGGCAAAAGGCTGAAAAAATATTAGAAATAATTGAAAGTGATAGAAAAGCAGAAAAATTTTGCCGTCAGAAACATGGAAAAAACAGTTACTTGAAGAGCGGATTTAAAAAAGAGAAATTTTGCTGTAATTTTTTTTGGTTTGAAATCATTCACAGAGTTGAAACAGTAAACTTTGTTTTGATATTTGCTTGATTTTTTTCAGTAATTCTCAAATATGTTAATGTTTTAATAATTTATTTTATTTTTTATTCTATTTTAAATTTTTTTAGATATTATTTACTGCTTTCAATATTTAAAAAAAATATAGTTTTAATTAAACAATTTTTAAAAATTTTTTAGTTTATGCGAATTTGCTTTTTATTTTTTTATTTTATTATTTTATTTTGCAGATATTTTAAATGAAAGCTTTTTGAAAATTTGTCTTGATTTAGTAGGCTTGTTTTCCATTATATTTTATTTTATTATATTTTTTTTAATTGAATTCTTGGACTTGAGCAAAATTTTTGTTTTCAGTATAACAGAGCATTTTATTTCATTTCACTTGGTTTAGTCAAGTAAGTTTTTCCTTTTCGTTTTTGGTTGAATTACAATGTTTTTTCTTTTCTATTTTAGATTTTGGAATTACATTCTCCTTTTAGTTATTTTTATTTTTCTTGAGGTTTGAGCTTTCGCTTTCGCTTTTTATTGTATTGTATTAATTCTAGATATTTTTAAACCTTTCAATTTGTTTTTTAAATTTCTACCGATTTAGTTATGCATATAGAGGTTGCATAATTCTTTTTCAGAGTCAACAGAATATATTTTGGATTCAATATATTCTCATTAATAATTTAGATTTTTTTGGAAATTTTTTTCTCTGTTTTCTATAATTTCATTTTATATTTTTATTTTGGTTCCATATTTTCAGATATTCTAAATGCTGATTATTTTCTAGGATTCGTCCTTCATTTATTTGAAAACAAAAGTATTATTGTAAACAAGGCGACAAATTTCTTCGATTTTGGTATAGTTTTATTTTCTGTATGACAGAGGCTTGTATTTCATTGTTCTTGTTCAAATAAATTTTTTTCCGTTTTTAGTTGATTTAGAAAGTTTCTTTTGTTTTTTTGATTTTAGAACAATATTCTCCTTGAAATCTTTTTAAAATTTTATTTAATTTTATTACCCTTTTAGTTCTTTATAGTTTTTTTAGAGGTTTTAACTTGTATTTCTGTAATTTTTGTGATATTTTTCCCTTTTTGAAAGTTTAGTTTGTTTTATGTTCTTTAAGTATATAAATAATTGAAAAAGTTTTTTAACAATAGTTTTTTTTTTTTAATTTTAATTTTGGTTCAGTGTTTTCTTTATGTGCTACCTTTCAGTTTTAGCAAGTTGTTGCTTTTTAAAACTTTCTCAGGTTTTATCAGCTGTGGTATAAATTTATTTAAACATTTCATAAAGAAGCTTTTTAATTGATTTTTATTTCCACACAATTTTCATGATTTTTAAGTTATTCTTTTTTAGGCTCTGTTATAGCAGCTTTCTGCAATGTTGGTTAATTTTTATTATTTTATATTAAAATAATATTTTTTAATTTTTAGTTTTTTATTATTTATTTATTTAATTTTTTATTTATTTATTTATTTTTTTATTATTAATTTTTAATTTTTAATTTTTTAATTTTTTTAATTCGATATTTCTACAGTAATCCTTGCTGTAATTTTCTTTTGCAATTTTTTTAGCACATGTCTCTTTATTTTTATACTATTACTATTGAAACCTATACCATAGTATTCTTTTTCTGACGCTTTCTCTAAGATATCAAATAATAATAAGCGTTTTTTTCGAAATTTATGTGCGTTCTTGAAATTTAGTCATACATTTTTACTTTTTGTAGTTTTAGAAAAAATGCCACGTTTTAAGCTGCCTAACCAGAGATCCAGAATGATAATTATTTGACCGTTAAGTTTTAAATAAGTCATCTTAATTTTGATAAGAATTATTCAATACATTTGATAATAATTATGAGTTAGACAAATTTTTTATGTTATCGATGTTTATTATTTTGAAACTTATGGACTTCCATAATAATTATGAATGAGAACAATTTTTTAGATCAACAATAACTATTATTTTGAGACTCATATTGTAAAAGTCTTTCCATAATAATTATCAGCGACCTAATTTTTTTTTACATCTCTCAAAGACTTTTATTTTGCGATATGTATTTTAGCAGTCTTTGCATAATAATTATGAGTTTGACACCTTTTTCTAAGTCTTGAAAAACGAAACTATTACGTAACCCAAAATAGTACCGAACTAGTCCAGAAGTAATCCTAAATTGGTGCCGAAATTATTTCGAAGTAGCCCCGCAACTGTCCCGCGCTAATCTCAAAATGGTCATAAAAAAGTGCCCTCCTTTCAGACTTAAAACACTTTTTTGTTTACTCATAATTCTTATGAGATAACCTTTATTATATAAATCTCAAAATAAAAGTCTTGGAAGACTGGAAAAAGTTTATCTCGCTGATAGTTATTATGATTCCCAAAATAAAAGTCTTTGAAGACTTAAAAATCTTCTTTTTTTGCTGGTAACTATTATGAGCTGACTTTTACACTATTAGGCTTTGAAAAATGGTTGTAGATTAATAGAAAAATTTGTGTCTCACTATAATAATTATTGATTAACTTTTACACTTTTATCTCATAATAGTTATGTCTCTGTTCTTAACACTTTTCGCTGTATTTCTTTACTATAGCTCGCTATGGTATAGTTTTCCTGTCGACTTTGTTATTTTTGATTATTTGTTATTTTTTTTTTTATAAATTTGCTATAATATAGTAAACTGTTTTTCAATTTTCTGAAATTTTTGAAACCGAATACATTCACACGCACTACGCATATCAGCTTCACATCAACAGATATTCAATAGGCATTGGCTTAATATTCACGAAAAAAGGCAGACCATACTGAGGAAAACCGTTACAAATTAAAAGCTTTAAACTCAAATAAACTTAAACTACTCTTCTGCTACGATTTATATTTTATCTTTCGCTCTTCCTTTTACTCGAATGAAAATAATATCTTATTCCAGATAGTTATGCACAGCCTCCTGTACGCGCACTGTGGCGTATGAGTAACATATTGGTTGGGGCTTTAAAATAACTAAACATACGCAGAAAACGCTATCAAAAACTAATGCACCGCGATTTAATGCTGTTATAATGGAGTTTGCCATTCATAGCCAGCAATGAGAAATTTTAGTATTTTCTTGAAAAGCAACGTCAACTTTCATATCATTCGCCGCAATCGCTATGCTTGCTTATTTGCTCAAACTTATATGACCTTTTAATGACATCAGCTATAAAAAAAAAGAGTCATATTATGCAAATAAAAAAAAAATTAGCTCACGCTATAGTATAAAATTGACTACAGCGCTCATTTAGTTAACCAGCGCTTATATGTAAATTGCAAGTAAATTTGAAATACGTCACGCATTTGAGTGAACTGAGAAGAGTTATATTATTTAGTAGGTATATTTAAAAATGTCAATTTAAAATCAAATAAATCACACGCTAGCAAAAATAATAAGACTGGAATATATGCTATGCTTTGTATAATGAAATGCTGTGCATGCATGTGAATCCAACGCCTATAAGTATGCCACGTAAACAAGCATATTTTGCAATTTTATTTATCGTACATCCACAGCTTATTAGCGCGCTGCACCAGAAATGTACATACCAGCAATGCACAACAAACGCTCAACTAGTCATACATAAATAGCAAATCATCAATATTGCATTGAAAATGAAAATGAAAATGAAAATCCTTATTTATTTCGTTGCATGGCTGCAAGCGCATAAATATTGGGTAAATCAATGAAAGGAAAGGAAGAATGGATGAATGAATGAATGAATGAGAGAACGCTGAAAATCAGCTGTGAGCTGTGAAAGTGCAGCGGCCGCTAGCGTGTGGAAAGTGTGCACTAACTCAGCATCAACTCAGCAGCGTCTGCTTGCTTGCCTGCTTACACTGTGAACTAACTACTCGCTGCTATCTTTTTTTCAGCGCTCTACTATAGCAGCACCGGTCTATCTGTTTACTCTGTCTAGCGTATGGGTGGCGTGTCCTGTTCGCTTTGATCTTAAACATAATTTACTGTCAATACAGACATGTGCCCCTTAAATTTATGCAAATGCGTATATAGCATATAGTTTATAAATGTAAACCCATTGGGTATGTGTTAGATGTGAAAAAATTATATTTTTTTTGAAGTGATGTCACAAGTGACTAATATTGGCTATATTTTAAATTCTGGCTTAATATGTGTTGAGCACGTGAACTCTATAATTATCAAGGTTTTTTTTATCTAAAGGAATTTACGACTGTCTGCTACATCCACTCTGTTCCATATTTGAAGAAAACTCGCCATCCAACTTATATTACCGACCATTTGCAATCTTCTGCTAATTTACAGCAAGTTAGACACTCAGTCTGCTTTGCTCAATCTGTGTTTACCTTCGCCAGATATGACCATATCCTCGGGTGAAGGGCGCAGCTACTGGGTTGTGAAATTTCCGAGTATATGAAGACCTGAAATTGCGTGTTTCTTTAATGCTGGGTAAAGTTCCTAGCTTCCTTTGTGAGAAACTTATATTCCCAAAATTCGCTCGCATAAAAGATTTACTTGTTCCAAGCTATAACTTCCCTCCCTCTGCGTGGCTACTTTTTGTCAACGCTATTCATATTTGGAATTCAATTCCAGCTTATATTCATTTTATATTTGAATGTAGTAATTATTGCTTAATGTATAATTATGCAAATTGAGATTTGCAATCTAAATTTATGTGAATATAAATAATACTTAGTCTACATGCCTGCACAATGTTTGATTTAATATTTTCAAATATTATGATTTGTAATTCTTTAATTAATATGCCACGTTAAGTTTCTGTATTGACGTCAATATCTGACATAATTTATTGATTTATTTTAAGCTAAAGTTTATCACTCATTGTTTCATAATTAACTGTTGTGCTATAACAGTTTTTCTATTATTTAAATAATTTAAATAATATTTCTATAAATAAATGAAATGAAAGAAATTAAAATGGAAGTATAAAAAACTTTGGCCTAAAAGCTAAGTGCTTTATTTTAAAATCGGCATCTGAGATAACGTTCGAAGATATTGCTAAATTGTTTTTGAAGAATAAATGATTTAAAAAAAAAGCTTACGTCACGCATTTTCAAATGCATAGAAAGCAAAGCCCGCTGGTGTAATATTTTGCAATAGGTATGCCCTTTGTTTCCTTGTTATCGTGGTTGCTATTAGCTATGATGGTATGAAAAAAGCTAAATTACTGACTAGTTCTAACAGGTAACTAATTTTTAGACGATCGGTGAAGAAATTCCGGATTTTTGGGTAATTTTAGCGCATCCTTATTTTATGAGATCTTATGAAATTAAATGGAAATTGCATCTACCTTAAATGACAGAAAGAGGGACGACAACTCAATAACGTTCACAATCGCTGAGTGAATTCAGTTATTTGGGTTCCTAATTAAATTCCTCAAATTGAAGTTTCAACCGGCAATCATGGATGAGGAGCGAAAAAGAGAAATCAATCAGCAAATATTTTAAAGAAAAGTTCTTCGAAAAATATTCGACGCAATTAAGAATACTAGTGGTGAATGATATAATAGATTGAAAAACGAGCTACAACAATTCACAGAAGGTGCAAATATACCCTGTTGGAAAAACAGAAGAACTTTGAAAATAGAAATTTGTATAAAAAATAAGCGCATCGAGAGCGCAATCAAAAATTGTAGATGAGCTAACGATCTGGTAGTAGGCATGAGAAAACCGAGCATAAAGAATTGGAAAAAGGTTGCGAAGTATGGAGTGGTGTGGTGGTCCTATACCCTGGAGCTGTAGAGCTGTTGTACCTAAGAGATGTTGATAATAGGTTGGTTTAAATTTATTTGATGAAATTCAATTGGTGTAACATGGGGAATGATAGGCGTTTGTAAGAAGATTTTTTTTTTAGAAATTCTAAACTACCCTAAAAGCCAGTTTTACGAAAGCGATTTATGAAATAATTTTCTATTTAAATTGCAAGTAAATAAACTTCATTTTGAATATAGTATCTATATTTTTGGTAATGTGCCTTTTTAATTCGATATTTATGTGTACCCGATTTGTTAAGAGCGTCATTTTGAACGATACTTTATTCCAATACCAACAATTTAATAAAATGACTGCCACTTATTTAAACAACTAATTGGGATTAAAACTATGGCGTTCAGAGGCTGCTGCATTTGGAGCCAATTTTTGCTTTATAATAATTTATAATCTTTTGCTAAACATTTCATGTGTTTGTGATAGGCGAATGAAAAGGAGTGCCATAGCAACAGACAAATCACTAAAAATCCATACGAAATAAAGTTTTAAACTTTTTGCAAAATTAAAAAAATTTTAGAAATTTGTATAGAAATTTAAATTTTTGCAATTAGAAAAGTTTGGGCTATATACCTTTGCAGCGAATGCAAATAATAAAAAAAGACATACACGGTCACTCATAATACTCACCACACGGTGATATTTTTATAATTTTTGCCATATTTCCGATGACAAATTTTTTTCATAATTTTTTTTTTAGAAAAATATAGTGCGTCCTCTAAAAACAAATCATATAAATTAAAATTTCAAACTTTGTATAAAATTTTCAATAAAAAAAGTTTCCAAGACCAACATTAAAAAGAAATTGTCAAAAATAAGGCGAAATTTCTAGCCCTAAAAATTAAAAATACTAAATTAGCTACGCATTTGCATAATCAAAAGTTTTTCAGAAATTCTAAAATTGAAATTTTTATTTATATGTTTTCTATTACAGAACGAACTATATTTTTCCAAAAAATTAAAATAAAGCAACTGTAAATCAAAAAAAAAATCTAAGTACGCAGTTTTGCAGCCTATTTAGTTGTAACGTAATTAAACTTTTAAAGTAATGTTGATTTTGACAACTTTTGCTTTGGAAAAAAAATTCGAGAATGTGTTATATAGAAAACGGCAATACGCCGTCAGCAAAATAAAAGGAAATCAAAAATCAAATGTAATTTTTAGTTACTTCAAACATGCACTTTATTATACTGAAATTTAAAGTGTTACAAAACTGCCTACTCAAAAAGCTTATTTGATTAATATATTTTTTGTCTCAATACCAAAAAGAGGTAAACAAATTAACGAGCAAAATTTTATAAATATTGAAAGAAATTGATGTGAAATTTTCACTGACACCTATTGTATATATTTTTGGCATAATTTTTGGAGGAGTACCCAAGATAGCATTAATATTCAACTTTCGAGCAATATTTTTGAGGTAAACAATTTGCAAAATACAAGATAAAAAACTTGAGTTACATAAAACCAAAAAAAAAAATTAAATAAAGTTCATCAATAGAAAGTTTATGAAATGGATATAATTTTTTCATATACTAATTTTTCGATCCAACTTATTATATGAATAATTCTTGAGCTCAATGTCAGTTTTTATTAGCAAAGTATTGGAGTACTTAAATTGTGTTGGGATGTAGGAAGAAAAAGAAAAAAAAACAGCAGCAGTTCACATGCCCGCTACAGTTCGATGGTTCTCCTTATAAAAACTGACCTTGAGCTCGAAAAAAATTGTTGGGTTCGTTGTTTTCCTTTAAAACTGGTTTTCTTTTAAAAATTTGAGTTGAAGCACAATATCTCCAAAATGAAGTTCATTTATTGAAGGCCTCTGAATTTGCTTTTATTTTGTATTCTAAAAACTAAAATTGAGAATGACAAAAATTGATGATGGTTTTATGATTGAATTGTTTGAGTCTTTCAACAATAGTTAATCAATCGAAAACCTATAAAAAGTCATTATTTTTTGTTTTTGTCTTTTGAAAAGTTGCGTTAAAATAAAGTCTATCTAATTTAAGAGCTCAAGGCCAGTATAAGGAAAAGTATATTGGAAAACAGACAACAAAAGTCAGGAGTGGTAGAAATTTTAGCTATTTCGGAGATCACCACATCTCCTCATCAGATGACTCCACCGGCACTCGAACCTTTTGTCCTACCTAATTAAAAACCTATGAAAAAGTTTTTAGAAAACAGGATTTGCAAACATTTTTAGTCTACAATAAAAAAGGTTTATAATACAGCATGGTTCTTAAATGCTCAATATTTCAATCTTTTTCACTCAAAAATTTTGCCCGACAAGGGGTAAGCTTATAGAGCAAGTTAGTTAGCAACGGTAGTACGTTGGGTAACCTCCACCATAAGGTTTGTGTCGCCAATACAGGAGAGATGTTATGGTTGTCATTAGAGGAATCCCCCCTCAATTTCCATCGAGAAGGAAACTCCTCAAGCGTTGCGCTTACCCCATACACATAGCTTGAAGAGAGGCGACTTTCGGGTTCATATGGGAATACTTTTTCCTTTTCTTGGTTCTCCCGTTGTCAAATTTTCGAATACTATGCTACCAATGTTATCCTCCAATAAGCCATACAAGGTAAGATCCCGAGTGTGGTACACTAATGGATTCAAGCAGAAGGATGGGTGTACTGTGGCTGGAGTATTCGGTTCTAGGTTTCAGGAAAGTCTACCAATGGACACTTGGCCAACCATCTTCCAAGCGGAGGTTTATGCAATTGAACTCTGTGCACGCGAATGCCTTCGTAGAAGGATAATAATACATATCCTGTCGGATAGACAGGCCGCTCTAAACGCCTTGGACGCATACTTAGCGATATCGGGGCTTGCGGAGGACTATACAAAACTTTTCTTAACCTACTGGACATCCGCAACAAGGTAACGTTGTAGTGGAATCCTGGACATGAGGAGGAGCAACGAAAAGGCTGTCAGTCTTGAAAAACTTGGGGCCCAACGAGGTCTGCTTGGTCCAGAGCGCTTCTATGGCACATCCAAGAGTTACACAGAAGAATTAATAAGAAGATTTGAGGAGTTTCGGTTTGCAGAAGTTCATATCTCTCTCTAGGAAAATCTCTCATCTAAATAGTTTATTTTATAGTGTTTTAAATTCTGTAATGGGTACCACTTAAAATACTTAAAGGCGTCTATTATTTAGGATTTTAAAAATGGCAAAAAATTTATTTTGAAATAGTTTGAATCGGCTAAGCGTTAATATATATGCTAAGCTATATCAATACTTACTTGCAAAAATTTCAAAATTTTCACAAATTACGTGCTTGCTTTCTGCTTTCATTTGTATTCAAAAATTCACACTTTTTTCCACTAACCTCCGATATCACCTGCTGGGCTCGCTACCTCCAACCAGTTAACCAGCTAACTAGCACTCGAACATTGCTGCCAGTCAGTCTGCAACCAACCACAAGCACACACACACACTAGCACGCTCGGTCCGGGGGACAGCACAAATATCAGCAGCAGTAACACGTACGAATAATTAACGTTGTTTGCTATTGCTGGTGCGGCAGTGCAGTGTTGAAGTTGCGAGTGCAAAGCAGCAAATTTCAGCAAACAGCAAATAAAATGGTGCAACCAAAAAAAAAGAAAAACCAACAAAAAAAAAAAGGAACAAGGAGAACATAAAAAAAAACGATCTGCAAGCTAAGTGTTATGGTGCCAGAGCCAGCCAGTGACTGTGTGGCATTTGTGCGCGTGCCAACGCTTATGAATGATATGTGGACGCATTGCCGGCACTACCACTACACACACACACATGCAGTGTGCCTAAATATGAGTACATTAAAATATGCATATCTGTATGCTGTTGTTGTTGATTGTTACTTGTGAATTTCGCTACAACTGTTTTATTTGCTTTGCCAGAGTGAGTTTGTGCGCGTATCTGGTGTTTGCGTGCGGGCGTTTGTTTGCATGAATTATTATTTGCTGAAAGTGCTACGACATTCACATATGCAGATATTATGCCTGTGCTGCTAGCCAGGAAACGGAAAGTGGCGCGCGCGTGCATAACTGCTGGAGTTTTTCCGCGGCAGCTGAAACAAAACCAAAACGAATGCGAAAAATAAAAGTGCGCTAAAATTCTGCTATGCTGTGTTGTGGAATTTTCTTGCATCTTGCATTGGCTATTGTTGTTGTTGTTGTTGCTGTTGCTAGTGTTTTTTATTTTGTTTTTAAAGCCACAAACATATAAATAATTTAAAGCGCATATTGCCATTTAAATTGTGCTGAAATAACATGTTGCGTATATATATTTGGTGGCATTCCAATTCCAATTGCATTTGCATTGGCATTCGTGTGCGCCACGGCGTATGAGTGCTATTTATGTATATGAATGTGCGGGCGGCGCGTGTGCTACTCCCGCTATGGCCTTCGCTATGAAAGTGAAAGCGTATGCAATGAAGTTCAGTTACTAATTTTGGAGTTTCATATTTACATGATTTTTCTTTTTTTCTGGGACTTTCCCCCCATAGTTTTGGGTCACTAGGCGCCTGAGTGATTTATGAATGCATTGAGTGTGGGCGCTGCTTTGTGGTCACAAAGCGAAAATTTGGCTTGGATCTGTAGCACGTGGCGTATGAGTATTGCAAAATCAAAGCTTGCTTGTGTAAAAGCTACATGATTTACCGATTTTTGGTGGTATATTGCACTACATAGCATTGGCGGCATATTTGTATAACATTTATTTGGAAAATTTTGTGGTTCACTATTAATGAGCAAGGCTGCAGTGTTGCTTTTGATTGAGGGGTAAAAGAAAATTGTGGAATATTTATGATGGGAAAGTTCCAAGCGCTGTGATTTCTTTAACGGCAGTACTATCACAAACTTAAGTTAGGTTAGAATGGCTAGAGAGTGACCTAGGCCAAGAGTAGGCCCCTCGTAATGCCATTTGTAATCTATGTTCCTCTACGTTGTTGCAACGCTCATGCGGGATCAAACCATTTCGTTAGCATAATGAACTTTGACTTTGCTCGAATGTTGATATTTGTTATCTCCCAAAGGTTGAGTAGATAGATGGGTTTTCGAGTGTATTTTTTCGTCTTCTGCTGAATGCTGTGCAGCGGGCGGTAGATAAGGTTTTCTACACTCTCTTCTTCTTCTTCGCATTTACAGCTGTGACAGTAGTTCGACGCGCTCACTCCTCATCTCATGCCAGTCTGTCAATTAGACAGTGATCTGTAAGGAATTTAGTGGGAGTTGAAACCTCGTTCCGGTTTAAGAACAGAAGTACGGATGTGCAGTTTTTTTTATCATACGTAGGTCACGTGAGTCTCGCGGTTTTATGAAAGGGGAGGTTTTTCCAGCGTTTGTTTGGCGAATCTACGGTGCTGTTCCTAGTACAAAGTTTGACACTGGCCATTGTTATACCTAGCCTGCCCTTTCCCAGAACGAAGGGGCAGTCGTACAATTCTTTACCAATTCGCCAGCCTTGCAGTTACCCTCAATGTCTCGGTGTCCAGGCAGCCATATGAGTTGTATTCTATAATCTTGGACCATATCAGTTAGATATATGGGAAGAAGACTCCTCCTTCGACCTTACGATTAGAACAACGTAATCGGCAGATGCGAAAATCCCATACCCAGCCGTCTCCGAGCGCCTCAACAGTTGGTTAACTGCCGCTACCCAAAGGAATGAAAGAGAACGCCTCCCTGTGGAGTGCCCCTCCCAACAAACCCACGAGTCGTCTGCGAATATTTGCAACGAGAATTGCCACATGGTAAAAAAGTTAAATTAAAATGATTTAATAAGTTTAACAAAATCTTACAGCATGAGTGTTAAACGCAATAGGCCTAGCAAAGCTTGGTTTCAGATATATGTACATATTAAGAAAGAATGCCATCTGTTTAAAAAACTAAATACAAATTTATAAAAAAACTCAATTGAGATAATCCGGAATCGGTGTTAAATGAAAGATATTTGAGAAAACGTAAAAATTAAAAATATGAATTCGAAAAGTTGCCACTTAGTTAAAAATTTGTATACTAAAAAAAACTCAAGCGAGATATTCCGGAATTAGCGTTAAATGAAGAATTTTAGAGAAAGCGTAAAAATTAAAAATTTAATTTCGAATATATTTTTGAGGAGGGCTGCCACTTAGTTAAAAATTTTTATACAAATTAATCAATAAGTTAAATTAAGTGTAACAAAAACAAAAGTGATGTACGAAAACTTAATTCCGAATATAGTTTCGAATATAATTTTGACCAGGGTTGCCAGCTGTTTAAAAAATAAAATGAAATTTAATTAATATTAAGAATGAAAAATTAAAATATGTTAGTTAAAGGAAAGGGATACCAGAAAACATCATTTCGAAAATATTTTTGAAAATGGGTTGCCACCTGTTGAAGAATTTAAATTAAATTAATAAGTTATATTAAATATCACAGCATTGGCGTTAAACGAGAGAGAGTTTGGAAAGCGTGATTTCGAAAATATTTTTGAACAGGGTTGCTAGCTGTTCCGAAAAATAAATTCAATAAAATTAATGTAATATTACAATATGCGCGTTGAGCGAAATGGGTTTTAGAAAACATCATTTTGAAAATATTTTCGAGGAGGATTGCCACCTGTTTGAAAACTTAAATTAATTAATTAAAATGCATTGGCGTCAAAAGAGTTTTGAAAAATCTTAATTTCGAATAAATTTTTGAACAAGGTTGCCAGATTAAAAAAAATAAATTAAAGAAAAAATATTAATGAAATATTACGCTATGCATTTTTTAAAGTCTTCTTCTTTTTTTCAATTAGGATTAAGACATTATATATATATTACTTTAGTTATCACACTCCGATTATAAATATTATAGACATCGATATTCCCTTAGCCGAGAATTATAATTAAATCAAGCAGCTATTTCCAAACAATTTAGTAATACTAAAGTTCGTGCAATGAAATTAAAAAACATATTATAAAATATCTTCTTATTTACCCTCTTCGTTGCTAGAATTTTTTCGTGGAAATTACACTTCTTCCGCGCGTAGTGAATCCACACATCCACATTTTTTATGGGCTTAAAAAATTCTTTGAATCTTCTATACTATGGGGAAGTAACTTCTATACACAAAAAAGGTAGTTTTACTTGAAGTATCGAGTTTTTTTTTTATTGTAACAGCTCCTATACCTCATCTCAAAACTTTAAACGCGCCTTTGGTCTGAGGGATAAATGTTGTTTTATACTGTAAAATATGTCGTACATATTCAACGTATACATCTAAATATTAAACCATCACTCATACGCCATGTTGAATGTTGAATATGCAGCGAAACGAACATTTGCTGGTTGGAGTGCATAAAATAAATATGAAAAAGCATTTAATACGTTGAGTTTATGCGATTTGCGTATTTAGATTTCATTTTTATTATATTTTTGAATTCAAAGCAGCGCAAGTCTTACATTTTTTTTTCATAGCTTAGTTGGCTTTTTTTTTTTGTAATTTTTGTTTGGTTATGTTAGAGTACCGTTGCTTACTTAGCACACAGGCATTGTTGTTTTTACGATTTTTATGCATTAGCGAACAGCATGTGCATTTAAAATAGCAATGGCTTTTTATTATTTTAATGGTTCGTTTGTGTTGCTAATGAAAATATGCCATTTTCAATGCAGGGGTATGAAGAGGAGGTAGAGATAAAAAGGAGGTGGTGGAATAAAAAAGAAATTGTAAGTGAATAATTGAAATATTATGGGAGAATTTAATGTAAATAAAAAACAGACAATGATAAAGCAACTTACTAGATATAAAATAATAGGAAGATTGCGTTAATTAAACCGATTATTAATTGGGGGAAAAATTGATTGGAAAAAATGGATTGCTTAGTTCTTAGTTTAGAGATCACGTAAAATTTTATGGTTTTTGTGTCGATTAATTGGGGGGAATTTTTAGAAATTTCCGTTTATATATGTTTGAAATTTACAAAATAAAAAGATAAGCTGAAAATTAGCCTAACTTTGGTATGCACAATGTTTGGTTCAATATTCTACCGGATTTTGCCAACTGTTTGGAAAGCTCCGCTGATTTTTATAACCCTTAATATATTTGCATACATATTTAAAGCTAAGGTTGCACAATAAAATAAATTCAATGGAAAATTTGTCAAAATAATGAAAATACAGCTCAGAGGGTTTTCGAAAAGTCAAAAATCAACTAGAATGTGAGACGTTAGTTATTACTAGGTAAATACGGTACTAATATGTAATAAAGTAAATCACTGACAATTTTTTTATAATTATACTATATATTGGCAATATAAATTTGTATAATTTTGAAATCAAAAAAACCGTTAAAATTTACACGAAAAATCGAAATGTTCTTAAATTTTAGTTCGCAATATTTGAGATGTCATTTTATTATTTTGATATCAAATTCTGAATCGCAACATCAAAACCCCACTTACAAAAAATCCGAAACTGTTGAAAATTTTAATCTTGCATATTGAATCCCTTTTTTTTTAATTTCGATATCATATTCGCAATCAGCGACATCTAAAGCCTCCAGATTGCAGTTTCAGGTGTTTTTTATGTTGGTTCAGCATTTTTCAAATGTTGATACGAAATTCATAATCAGTAACATTAAAAACATTTAGAGCAAAATTTTTATTAAATTCACTGTTCCTTTTTAAATTTCAGTCATGCTGAATACGAAATTTGTTTTTTTTTTGATAATTTAACATTGACTTTCGAATCAGCAACATTAAAAACCTCCCCTTTCTAAAAATCAAAATTTTTGTTTTTCAAATTAAATTTTTTAAAATTTCGATATCGAATTCGGACATAAAGAAAATTCAGATTTCCATTTTTTTAAAAAGTTTTTTTTTTTAATTTCTGGCTACTTTATTAAATTCATTAATTTGTTTTTATTTTGAAATCTTGGTATTGAATTCGGAATTAAATTTTCGCGCGCTATATTGAATCCAAAATTTTGTGTTGTGAAATTTTGATACCAAATTCAGAATCGGCTACATTAAAAACCCCAGATATAAACTTTCGAGAGCATTCATTTTTTAAGATTTTAGTCTGCCATTTTTTGTTTTAAATTTTGATGTAGAAGTCGGAATCAGCGACATTAGAAAACTTACGGATATTAACTTCAAAAGATATTCAAACTTTTTTTTAACTTTACTCCAATATCTGTGAATTTTTTGTTTTAATTCCGACCTCGAATTCGGATATCAAATACCTTGGCATGCCAAGTTTCAGGTGAATCCAATTTTCTTCTTTTTTTTCGCCTGCTATTGAATTTTTTATTTTGAAATATCGATATCAAAAACACTCAGAAAAACGGCAAACCCAAGTTTTTTCCAAAAATTCAATTAAAAAAGTTGAAAATCGTAAGCAAATTTTGTGGTATTTTTTACCCTTCAGAACAAAATTTGAAACTTGGATTTAACTGGCTTTTGTTGTAGAATGCAATAAATTTATATTGAAAAAAAATAATAACTAAAATTAAGTATTTTTCGAGCACTGCACATTTCTGATCAGGGAAGAGGTGAGGATTAACCTCGTATCGATTTGCAAGATTTTACTTTCATCACTTGAATTTTTATTTAATTTTTGCAAACACTGGAGATTTTATCGAATTTAGTATACCATAAACGCAGATGTTAGATTTTTGGTATTTATGCTGAGCTTTTCTATATCGACTACGATGTTTTTGGTTATTGTCTTCTTGAAGGAACGCAGTATTTGTATTCGTTCCATAAAGTTTTGGCGCAGACCTTGTAGCAGAATTACAAAGAGTAGGCATTACTAAAACCAAAAAAATATAAGTTTTTTTTCTGCACTGACGATTTTATGATGATTTTTAATCTGTCACCTAAAACTCCTTTTAGCACTTTCCTGTCCACTCTCAAATTTTAGCTGTTTGCATTGGTACGCTAAAATTTCATAACATTCTATTTATATGAGCTATTAGTCTTATCCAAAGCATGACAACCGTAACTGACTGGCTGATTGAGTGAGTGAGTGAGTGAGTAAGTGATTGGTTCGCTGAGTGAAGTTGCGAAATGGAGCGGAAATCATAAAAGCGAAATATTTTGCTATGTGTTTCTTTTTTTTTTTTATTTTCCTACAAGCAAAGCGAAATAAACGATGCGACAGCGTTGGTAAAAATAACTAGCAAACGTCAAAGTAAAAATGGTAATAGCGAAAAAAAGTGCTGAAAAAAATTAGTACGAAATCAAAAAAAAAACACAAAAATGATATATGAAATTTCATAAGTGAAACGAAACGTGAAAAGGCCAACGGTTATACGCGAAAAATGCAGTTAGCAGAGTGAAGAGTTACGTCAAAAAAATGCGCGAAAATCAAAAATAAAAACCACGAAATTTTTTTGTTTGAGAAAGTGCGTACACGTAAATTGCATACGAAGCATACGAAAGGCTTTACGGGGCTTGCGGTGCAGTAAATTGTGCGAATTATTGCGCATAAAAGCAGGCGGAAGCGCGCACGTTGATTGCATTGATGATGTGCGTTTGTACTTCAGACGTTAACGAGTGTACATACATATATAGTATATTTAAAATATTTGTATGTATGTGTACATTGCCACTTGTAAATCAGAAAGAGCGGAAAAGCCTTGCACAATCAAAAATCATTACCGCAAAGCCTTGTGCTTTATTTGTTTTGCGTTTTGTTGTCTACGTTTGTTGGCTGGCGGTCAGCAGTAACTCGGCATATGTGAAGGCTTTGCAAATGAACTGAAAAACTAATTTTTTTTTTTGATATAATTCAAAGGAAACTGTGCAATACCAAAAAATTAAAAAAGAATTATTTAAAAAAAATCGCACAATACCATCGGCAAAAAAAATTAAAAAAAAATCAACGGTAATATACAGTTACTTGAAACTTGGACTTCATGATACTAAAATGGAATGGGCTATAAAGCTGTTTACTTAAATTTTATTAGGTAAATATTGTTGTATTTTTTGTTCTTTAATTTCGCTCAAAATGAAATGAAAATTGAATTTAAATGGGGGTTGTTATTGCATGAATTATAATTTTGTGAAAAGTATTTAAAGTACACAGGCATAAGGTATTGGCATTCCCAGAAAATGATTTGTATGGTGAATGAAAATAATAGATTTCTAGAAATTTTGAACTAAATAATTTTAAATAATGAGTAGATTTTCATTCATCATTAAAATTATTTCGAATACCAACAAATTTCCATTCATCATTCAAATAATTTTGCATAACGAATAGATTTTCATTTATCCTACAATGAATATGTTTTCATTCAACATTGAAATAATTTTGAACTATAAATAAAAATAAAAAAAATTTAAAGTAACAAAAATATTTGACTGATAAATAGAACAATAATTTAAAAACTTTGTCTGTTTATTTTTTTCAGCATATTATTATGAACGTAACGATTCGTACTCATTCGCCTTTAAAATTCTTAATATTTATAAACAAATGCCGAGAATGGTATTTTCTTTAATTTGTTCGCCTTCAAAATTCTTACTTTTTATAAAAAAAAGTGTGGAGTATGGTATTTTTTTACGAAATAAAAGCCACCAAATTTATTTTTTTTAAATAGTTTTTTAAATTATAATAAAAAAATTTAAAAATTTTGAACAAATTAAGAATTTTGAAAGTTTATATAAAATCAAGTTTTAATAAAATAAAATTTTTAAAGGTCATAAAGTTTGGTGCCTTTTGTTTTTTCAGTCACAGAATAAAAATCTTTACTAAAAATTATTCGATATTTAACTACTCCACAAATAGCAATTACTTTTAATTCCTATTTTATTTTTTTTTATAGAAAATAAGTTATCAAATTTTTAAAAGTTTTCAAAAAATTTATTGTTTGACTTTTAAATAAAAAATAAAAAAATATTCGACAAGTAACATTTATTTTTGATTATTTTATGTGGATAATTGACTTTTATAAAAAGAGATTTAATTTTTATTTAGCTATTCTACTAGTAGTAAAAATCTTGCTCTTGTTCTAATTTCGATTATTTTAACCGAATATTGACTTTTTTATTTTTTTATGAGAAATATAAAAAATTTTATTTTTTTTAATTTCAAAAAAAAGAAGAAAAGTTTAAATTTTGTTTTTTTAAATTCGATGCTTGATTAAATATAGTTTATTCGTATTCATTGGTAAACATAATTTATTCGTACGATAATTGCTTTATAGTGGGGTTTAGTGATTTTTTTAAAGATTTAATAACAACTGTTTTTTCGGTATTTGTTTATTTATTTATAAGAACATTTTTTTCAAGTTCAACAAAAAAATCGCACTCCAATTATCTCGACATAACTTCTTAGTGATAAAAAACTAAAAAGTTCAAAGACTTAAGATTTTTCTCACTTTTGCTGACTATTAATTGCTTTGAGAAAAAATATTTTATAAATTTTCCCAACTACTATACTCACGCATTTTTTCCATCACCATATCATTGTGGTCGCTTTTGACGATGCATTGCGGTATTTACTTTCATTGCAGCTGCAACTGTTACCGTCGCCACCGCCATGCAACTAACGCGGCCTTTGCGTTTGATTTAATTTCCCTTTGCTCGTTGGGCGATTCCCCCAAGGCGGTGTAGGTTACGTTGTTGTTGCCTTGCATTTAATACTCCTCCACTATCCACTTACTCTTTACACTCCAACTTCTTTAACTACGCCTTTGATGCTGCCCTTGTTTGCCCTCACCTGCCACAAAAGTATTCCTTGTTGCTTTTACACTTTTCCTATACAACTTTGTTGTTTTATTGGCGAACGCGAAAGAAAAATTGCAATTTGCTTATCGAAATGCGGCAATGAAGCTATGTGTAAAGAAAAATATTGGAAATTTAATTTCCTTGATGGTCTGGCACGCTTAATAAACCTCGTGTGAAACGCTGAGGTTGCATTCGCAAAGCGAGTGGCCTAAAGAAGTAATTAAAATGTGGAAATTAATGTGTGCCATAACTTTTGAAAACTTTTCATTTCACTGAAACTACTCCTGTGCATTGGCCTTAACATCTGCTAGATTTGTAGAAAAAAATATATTTGGGTTATGCTACGAAAGTAGAGGCAAAAATATTTAGTCTATAACTCATGGCAGCTAAACTTTAGTATACGACTATCAAACTTAGGCTTGCACTAAAAACCAGAGATCGAACGTTATGGAAACTCTAACTTCCATTTTCATGCGAGAAGTGACTGGTAATGGATTCTTGCATTGTTAAAATGAAAATCATTACGAAGGTGCTGTAAAATCGAATTTCCAATGTAATATTTGTCAGGTTAAGTAGATCAACCAAAATTTCAACTAACCTCATACAAATTTTCGAAATTCGAACAGCATGTCCAAGAGACTGCGGTAGCATACAAGTAAACGAATGATAATGAGACTGAGCTAGGCTTTTAGGAGTCTTTTGATGAATAAAGATGGAACTCCAAACATTATATTCCGCAATAGTTGTGAGGCTCAGAAAACTGCAGAGCTCATTCAGCATATTACTTTTAAATATCGAATAATAATAATCCAGAGGGGACCCTTTATATTCTGTAGTTTTAAAGATGTCTTCTATGAATCAATATCTGGAGCTACTGAAAACCAATTGTTTGAAATTGGCGCAGCCGGTTTCTGTTTGAGTTGAAGATTTTATTTTCAAGTGTTGCTTGGTGATCAGCCGCGATTTTTCGTCGTCACTTTAGCCCCACCTATATTGTCTACCTGGTATTAGTTAGCACGCTCCCTAATCACAGAAAGACGTAGACGCCTTGGCATCACTCGACCTGACAGACAACGAAATTGGTTAGACTCATTTTAGATGCAGCTTGTTGATCCATCAAAACTAATTGCAATTGAACTTAAGTTCCATGTTATCATTTTAATGATAATGATAATGATAATGATAATGGTAATGATAATGATAATGATAGTGATAGTGATAATGATAATGATAATGATAATGATAATGATAATGATAATGATAATGATAATGTTAATGATAATGACAAAGATAATGCCAATAATAACATTCATAATAATGATAATGATAATGATAATGATAATGATAATGATAATGACAAAGATCATGCCAATAATAATATTAATAATAATGATAATTATAATGATAATAATGCCAACAATGAGCTCATGGTATCTGTTCAAAACTCAACTGACTTGGCAAGCCATTCGGCATAACTGGCTTCCAACTTTTTTTACTACTGCGGGAGCTTTACTTCCTTTCGCTGATATTTTATTGCCTCTAGTTACAGTATTTTTTTAAAACTATTCCCCACACTGTCCTTTTTCTTCTGAGGCGCAGTGCTGCTCGTTTGATAAGCGTAAAAATTAAGGAATTATTTAAAAATTGCGCTGCTCATTTTCCTCCAGCGACAACACTGAATGGATTAAAATTTCTGCTTGGTATCATTAACTTTGATACTTTGACTGCCATGAATGACTTTTATAAATAAAGTTAACAAGTTTATAATTCGTTAGTATCAGTGATCAGAAAAAAAACAAATATTTTTGTATTTATATTTAGCTATCATCTAATTTCTGCATATGCGCTTGATGAGACTCGCCTCTGCTATTTTTTCTTTCGAATAAATTTTAACAGATAAATGCATTTTTGATTAATTACTCATTCTCCTGACTCACAGCTTTTACGTTTTGATTGTCTTGGCATTTTCGCCGACTATTAAAAATTAAGTATATTCTCAAAATTTGCAGACACATATTTTTTATCTGCGTTACGTTAGCTTTATAAAAATGTAAAGAAAGCCGGAATGGCGCGGACAATAGAAAAAGTTTTATAATTTCAATGTAAATTTATGCCACTGTACAAGTAAGCGTTTGAATGTAGGAGCCCGCTACTCTTAGCCAACTTATCTGTGATTGTTCGTTTGCTCATTTTCCAACTACTAGCACTTTCTACCCACTCTCTCACTGCGGCTAAGCGCTTTCTCTGCAAATATTTGCCAAAAGTGTCCAACAAAATTGTCCGAACGAATTCATCATCAAAAAGATTAATGCGCCTCATTGCTTGGCAGCTCGTATCGCTTATATATCTTTTGGAACATTTCAACTTATCTGTTTGATTGCACGCTTGAGAAATTATTAATTGTTGGCAAATGGCGACCAAGTCAAGTGCTTGTCTACTTTGACTCTGCATGGGATGTGGAATAGGTGGAGTAGGGAGTAGTCGCTGTTTGCTTTCTGTATGTTCATTATTATCGCTTTATTTTATGCTTTAAAATTTTCATTTTTCTCTTCGCAGCATGCAATGGTTGGCTGGTTTATACCAACAGTTGCTCACTTTCATTATCATTAAGAATTTTGTAATGCCAAATGAACTGTCGCTCTTGGCAATCAGCCCATAGACAGACAGCCCTTATTGAGGTATTGGAAAATTGAAGTGTTCCAAAAAAAAAAATATCATAAATAAAGAAATAAAGCAAAAAAATATCGCAGTAATGTAAAATCGAAAATTCATTGCCAAATGTATCAATCTTGCCTATCTGGAATTTAAGCTAAAAAAAAGCGTAGATTTATGAACATTTGTCAGTTGCCTAATGAATGCCCATTAATATTGTGGCAGACACTTTTTGTGGTGGCAGAATGATTGGCGGCATTTGGTGCTATAATAAAGTCAAAGAGCTTACAAAAAAAAAAGAAGAAAAGTGGCAGTCATTGATTTCAAAAGTAGCTAGATATCGTGTGTTTTTTTGCAAGAGTGACATATTTCAAAAATCAATTTAATTTACATTTATTTAAGTTTCTTTAGTAAAAATCGCGACACATCTTTAAAGTAAAATTCTGCTTTAAATTAACACAAACTCGTAAAATCTTACAACAACAGTACGGTGATAAATTTAAGCTCTGTGGTTCCACTCCAGTCAGTTAACTTTGTAAATAAATTAATTTAAGGTTTCGGTATAGTTTCCAAGCTTTTTTTTTAATACAATACTCATAGATAAAAATATTAATATCTCTTAATTTTAATTCTAATTTTAATTTTAATTTTAATTTTAATTTTAATTTTAATTTTAATTTTAATTTTAATTTTAATTTTAATTTTAATTTTAATTTTAATTTTAATTTTAATTTTAATTTTAATTTTAATTTTAATTTTAATTTTAATTTTAATTTTAATTTTAATTTTAATTTTAATTTTAATTTTAATTTTAATTTTAATTTTAATTTTAATTTTAATTTTAATTTTAATTTTAATTTTAATTTTAATTTTAATTTTAATTTTAATTTTAATTTTAATTTTAATTTTAATTTTAATTTTAATTTTAATTTTAATTTTAATTTTAATTTTAATTTTAATTTTAATTTTAATTTTAATTTTAATTTTAATTTTAATTTTAATTTTAATTTTAATTTTAATTTTAATTTTAATTTTAATTTTAATTTTAATTTTAATTTTAATTTTAATTTTAATTTTAATTTTAATTTTAATTTTAATTTTAATTTTAATTTTAATTTTAATTTTAATTTTAATTTTAATTTTAATTTTAATTTTAATTTTAATTTTAATTTTAATTTTATCTTTAATTTGAATTTAATTTTACTTTCATTCAAATTCGTTTCTAAAAGCACCAGCTTCAAAATAACTGAAAATTAAAATAATAAGTCTAGAAAAAATCTGATATATGTATATTATCTATCAGGCATTAAATAGAGCAAAAGCACAATGCAAAAAATTTAAACAATAGCTATTAGCAAATTTATTAAAACTTGCATTGCCATCAGCTATGCACACAATAAAATGAAATGAATATTTATAAATCATTATTTGCCACCATTGCGTATGAGTGATCAATTAAATCTAGCTAAAGCTGAGAGCAAATAAGGATATTAAATATGAAAATCATATGGGGAAAATGAGTAAACAACCAATTAATAACAAAAGGCATTGATAAAAACTATTAAATTAGCACGCTAATTGGTTTTATTAAAAAAAAAAATAATATGAATGAATTGAATTGATAAGTTTCTAATTAAATTTTATTAAAGCGGACTATCGATTTTCAATAGAAACATAAATGAGTTAAAGAAACCGAACTTCCATTGTGAATATCCTTATATGTCAATCTAAAGAATACAAATACTTTCGCTACCATTCAAGACAATTAATAAAACTTCATAAAACGCTTCCGGCCAACAGCAAGGGGAAAAATTATGTGGAGTTAAAATTCTGCTTAAAAAAAATTTATATTGAATTTTCATTTTATTTTAGCAATAAATTTGTAATTATAATTATTTATGAGAAACACATTTGCTGATTCACGTGAACCTCGGTGGTAGTTGTGATGGGAGTATTGACAATTTTTTGATAATTTCCAGCAATTTCTGCTTTGTTGAGCAAATTTACATTAAATTGGAAATAAAGCGATTGAGCTTAAAATGCGTTGACTTTAAATTCAGATTCAATTTATAATGTATATATTGAAAAATAATGAGTTTGATTTCGAATGAGAAACGATTGACAAGGTTGGCGGGGGAAGGTTGAATTTCGCATTATTTTTATAGCCTTCATTGTTTTTTGATGGGGGTGCAAAATTATTTTGAAATTAAAACTTCTTTGGCGGCATAAGAGTGATTTTTTAACGTCGCGTCACGCGGTCGTAAGACTACGCTTTTTTGATTTAAAAGAAACCTACATGTCGTTGACCTTACGTGCATGTGAAGCTTTGAATCATTTTGGGATAATTTGGGGTTGAAGTATTTTGGGGCAATTTCAGAACTATTTCGGGTCCATTTTTGAAAAATTTCTAGACTATTTTAGGAGGAGCTCGAGAACATTTGAGTTTGAGACCATTTCAGAGCTATTTCGGGTCCATTCCAAGATATTTTTGAGACTATTTCAGGATTATTTCAAGACTGTTTCGCGATCAGTTTGGAACTATTGCAGAACTCTTTCGGGTTCGTTTCCGGGTCAGTTCAGTACTTTTATGAGACTATTTTGAGACTAGTTAGGAATCAGTTAGGGATTTGAGACAATCTAAGGATTACTTCGGGCACAGTTGACGAATAGTTCAGAACTGCTTTGGATATAGCTCGGGGTTGCTTCGGGGCTTGATCAGCACAGGCTTGGAACTAGTCTGGGACTGTTTTGGGATCAGTTCGGAACTAGTTCGGGAATTGAACCAGGGTAAATATATGGAACTAATTTGAAGTTAGTTCGGTATTGGTTTGGAACTTGTACAGGACTGGCTTGTTACTCTTTCGAAAGTAGTTTGGAACTGGGTTCATAGCCGCGAACAAGTTCTGAATGAGCCGGAACTTAAATTGATACCTAAAATGTATGTACATACATACTTAAATGTTCATCACCACTGTGGGCAGTCTGAGACCCACAAATAGTTTTAGTCATTTCCACATTCCCCTCCCTATCTCTTTATGGAATTGGTAAAGAGATTTTATGTCTGACTTGCTGCGAGTGTAATTTATTTGCACTCAAAGGCATTATGTCTACCAGGTTAAAAAAGTGAGACATTTTTAGTAGCATTGATGCTTCGATTAGTAATCGACGTAGGCTTAAATTCCTGTGGTACTAATTTACTGTAATTGCAGAAATATTCTTCTTAAATTTCAACACAACCATTAAATCAATTCCGCATAAATTGAATGAAGTTTAAAGTGGACATTTGAACAGCGAATGGCGACGAGCAGTCAAAGTCAGCTAATTTCAATGTCCATTTCGGTACTTGTGAATTCTGTTTGTTCGACGCGCCAAAAATCGACGAATGCTGGCCCAGACAAGTGCACTTCACTGCCGACATTGAAATCAGACGAATACAAAAAACCCCGTTGAAATTTTTTGGCGTCAAAGCGAAACTTTTATTTCATACTGGCTTTTCAACTAACAAAAAAAGAAAAACGTATGTCTCTTTCTGAGAAAAGAAATTATAAAATCGAAATGGAAATAAAGCAGTTGCATATTCTATTAGTTTGGTGATAACGAAAACTGCTGATAAATCTGTTTCTAGTGAAGTGAGAAAATCACTGTTGATTTTTGAAGCACTGACTTATTGAAAAAAAAAATGGAAACTTTTGGTTTCGGAACTACTTTTGTGGGGAAACAATGAGGAAAAGAAATAATTTCATTCCATCAGGCCATACTGGGTATGCGCACACACACACTCGCATTAGTATTATGAATACAAACAGCTCGCACAATGAGGATGTCTTCCTGTTTGGCATGTAAACAACAAGAACAGTTGAAGTTCTGCCAAGTACTCAGCAAATAATTCATTGCCCTTATACTTTGCATGTGTATGTGTGTGTGTGTGCGCGACTTTGTTGTTTTAATTGTTGGCTGTTGTTTTTTTTTTATTTTTCCTTCATTTGCCCATTTAATTGTGTCCAATTAGCATTGTCGCTTGTTGTGGAAAATACATAAATGGAATTGCATAAATTTGCATAAATTTAATATCGATTTCACGTAAATAAATAATGCAGAGAAAACAAAATATTTTAAGGCAGCAATTAAGGCAGTACTAAGGAAGGATATTTGAGGGATCGTTGTTAAAGAAGGCTTTTCGATTGAAGCTCAATGGAGTAGAAATTAAAAAACAAAAACAAAATTGGGAAATCAGAATAAAAAAGTTATTTGTATATTTTATGAAAACAGCCAACAAAGTAATGGGGGAAATAAAATGAAACTAAAAATAAATATAAAATAAATACAACTGGAAAGTAAATAAAAATGAAGAGATTTTTATGCTAATTGTAAGCCAAAATATAATAATTGAGGGGAGAAATTTTGGCAAGCAACGAAAACAAACTAAGCAGGCAAGACTACAGCTTAATTTTGAGTCCAAAAATGTACAAAAATGGGAAATAAGAAAAGAAATCACATACAATAGGAATTAAAATAAATTTTATATCTTACTATAAGTTTCAAAATTTGGCCGATTTTTAGTAATTTTTTGTGAAACAAAATAATAATTTAAGCATTAAAATGAACTTTTAATAATAAAATTAAAAAAACTTTGAAAATGAATTTTTTGAACTCAAAAAATTAAAAAGGTCGGAAACGGTTCATTTTAGACATTTGAATTTAGCATTCTCAAACCTTTTATAAATTAGTATAAAAACTTAATGGGGAAATGGAGAATGAAAAGAGAAGTAAACTACTACAATGAAAATTAAAATGGATTCCACGCTGGTAGTTTTTGAATTGCGTAGATTTTTAATAATAAAATTAATTCGGCACTCCATGACTGGCGGCGGAGCTTCTCGAAAATTAAATAGATTTTTAATAAAAGAAAAAAAAGAGCAGAAAAAATACGCTAATTTCAATTGTGAAGCCTATGGCTTTTTTCAGGAATTTTTGGTAAACAATAAAAAAAAATATGTTTTTTTGTCAAATCGACCAATTGCAGTAAATTATAATTTTTCAGATTTTTTGGTCAGAAATTTACATATAGCACAATGCTATCAAATGAAAAAAATTAAGAAAATTTCCGAAAGTTAAGCAAAATTTGAAATTTCCCCATTTCCGCAACTTTCGGGTTTTTAGTTTTTATATTTTTGGAAGAAACGATAAACACTTTCATGAAAATTTCATCAAATATTAAGTGCAGTTGGAGCTATCGTTTTCAAAAATTTAGGCAAAAATTCGATGTATAATTATAGGTATATTTTTTTAAATTTTTGAAACTTCAAAATTCTGAAACTTTATTTGTTTTCCGATATAGTTTAAACCACCAAAAATCCCTTTTAAAACTAACTTATAGTCATTTTTATGACCATAATACTTTTTCAAAAAAAAAATTCCAAAAAAAATTTCGAATCTCCAAGAATTCTTTGAAAGCAAAAAAAAAGACATTCCACTTTAAATTTAGGATCAGTTAGAGGTATTGCATAAAAATGTTGATAAAACGATTTTTTTTTTAATTCAAAATTTACATTTCTTATTGTCTGAAACTTATTTTTCAAAAACTTAAAAATTTTCCACAAATTCGGAAAAAACAAATAAAATACAATTTTTGAAACTTAAAAATTCTGAAACTTTATTTGTTTTCCCATATGGCTTAAACCACCAAAAATCCCCTTTAAAACTAACTTATAATCATTTTTATAATATATATATAATACTTTTCCAAAAAAAAAATTTCAAAAAAATTTCGAATCTCCAAAAATTCTTTGAAAGCATAAAACGCATATTGAGACCAAAATTGAATACGCGATTTTTACCAATTTTTTTTAATGCAAAATTTACATTTTTTATTGTTTAAAAATTATTTTTCAAAGCATATTTATTTTCAATACCACAAATATCAAACAAAGATAAAATCTTAAAAATTTTGCACAAATTTGGAAAAATGAAATAAAAAATAAAAGTGAAATAAATAAACAACTAAGAAAAGAATGAAGAAAGAATGGCAAAATTTTTAGAAGCAGTTTTCACACCTTCAAAATTTTTTTTTACCTTTAACTGTTTGTATTCAAATATTTAGTATTTCAAGGCTTAAAGCTAAATTAGAAAACATAATAAATAAATTAAAAACATTTACTAAAAGCAATAAAATGAAAGCTCATTCAATTTTTTTTCCTAAGTTTTGTTTCGAAGAAAAGCGAATATAAAAGATATGTATTGCGAATATATTTAAACAAAATGTAAAAAACAATTTAAGTTTCAAATGTCTAATTTTTTTTTTAAATGGTATTAAGTAAATTCAAATTAATGGAATTTTTGAGTTATTTGGTAAAAATTATTGTCAGCACTCGATCAATTGTTTGAGCATATTGCGTTGTTTTTTTTACAATTTCTAGCATATTTTCGATTATCGCATTATATGAAAAATTTTGACAGCAATATTTCTATTTTATATTATCGACAACTAAAAAGTACCGTTACTTTTTATTTTCATGCTGAAATGTTTCTGAAAAATACTGATTTCCCAAATTTTTAGAATATTTCATTTTGCATAATATTTCGATATCTAGCTATGACGTCACATTCGTTTAGTTTATTTAAAGAAACACACAAAAGTGGTGCAAGTACTAAAGTGTTAAATACCAACAACTTTAATATTTTGTCACAACTACTTCCTAACGTTGCTAAGTGCATCCACTTTTGGCAGTAAACATCTAACCCAACTAACCCTACTAATTAAGTTAGTTCAACTAATCAATAAAATTAATTCCTTTTAAGTTTGCTGAAAGCACTTTTCTTGTCATTTATGGTTTCAACCCTATCAACTAGCTCATTAACATAGCCACAAAGTTCCATGGATCTCAAACTGATTTACGAAGTATCTACATACCTCAGCTGTCCACCAGTTTCGAGTCTCCTTTTTCTAATTTCTAACCTCCTACTGTCCCACACTCAGCGCAATATAAATTTCACCACCATAATTGGGATGCGCCTCCAACTCTCTCACGCTTCGCTATGAAATTAAATTGTTTTATGTTGTTGTCATTCGTATACGCTACCCTTCATGTTGTTGTTGTATCTTGGCTATATCTTGGCCGCATGTAAGCCCTAAACTTATGCTTGTCGTGCTACTCATTTGTTTGACCCTCTTAGCGACAGATTTTTGTCTCATGCAACAAACAACAACAACAACAAGTGCTCGACCCAATACATGAGTATCTAAAAACTTTGACTCTCTGCCGGCAATTCGAGTTTGTAGTAGTTGCTTTAATGCGCGCATTTCACCCTCTCTCTCCAGGCGCGCACCTCTCAGCCACGTAGCCGCGTAGCTTCGTGTGCGGACATCAGGATGTCAACGACATTGTTAAAAAAAAAAAGGATAATTAATTTAAGCGCAGCTATGTCGGCTACATCAGTTTGTTAGTGCGTTGCTTTTGTTGTTGTAACATTGACCACTTTGTTAGTAGGTTGTAGCTATTGCGTGGCGTTGTTGTTGTTGTTGTTGTTGGTGTTGCTGTTATTGCGTGGGGCGCTCCAACAAATAATTGAGTTTCAGCGGAAATTGCTGTGGTTGTTTTGTGGCGATAAGTTTTTATCTGTTTGTAGTGCCTTTTTTTTTTGTTGCCATTAATCCATTTTTATACTTTTTAATACAATTGCGGTCGCCATTGCGTATGAGTAATGTCAATTAATTTGTGGCCACTAGCGTGTACAAGGCACTTGTGAAAGTGAAATGAGTAGTGGCGAATGAATTTTTTTTTTTTTATTTTATTAAGCTGATTTCAAATTTTGCTTTATTTCTTTGCAATGTTCGAAGGTGCATTTTTGATTAAATTTCATACAATTCGTCTGTAATTCTCAAACGGCTTATAACAATTGAATGACAAAAAAGTGGAGCTCGAAAAAAATGCGCTGGATTTGTTATTTATTGTGAAAAAAATGTTTTCAACCTAGTGTTTCAGTTTAAAAAAGTCATAGGACGTTTACCGAACAAGGACAAAAGGCATGCGCAAAATTTGTAAAGAATATTTTAGAAAAAAATAATAATTTTAACAAAACTTTTTTTCTAAGAATATTGGAAACAGTTGTCAGAAAAATTGCTTAGTAAAAGTTTTTATTTGAAAAACAATTTTGGCAAAAGCACTTGGATGAAAAAATTTAAAATTCATGTAGGTTAGATTTTAGCAATAGCAGCTTGTTAAAAATTTGTCTAAATGTAGAGCCCTAAGTAATCGTGTAGAGTTTTGGGAAAATTGTGCTTATGAAAACTTATCGGTAGGAAAAAAATTGAGAAAATTTGTTCTCAAAAATAGTATTTGATAATGATTTTGACAAAAGAAAAGTATTTTAAAAAAGTTTTAAACTTGTTGACAATGGTTATAGTAATATTAAAAGTTTAGTAATTAAAGCAAAAGTGATTTTTCAAACGGCTTTGAATTGGTTGAGGAGTCTACGTTGGCCGAATATTTTGGCAAATAAAAATATTCAGTACAAATAACATTAGGAAACTTGGGCATTTTATTCTGTTTTTGAACACAAAAAAAAATCGTTTAGCGATTTTTAAAATAGAGCTTAAGTACAAAAAAAAAAAAAAAATAGAAAAAATATGATCTAAAAATTCGCATAAAACTGCGCTATAAACAAGAACAAAGTTAAAAAATTTGGTAAATATTATTATGTACCTATTAGAGGAAGTTTTTTTTAATGTTTTCTGAAAAATTTAGCTAGAGGTTATTTGTCAATCTAATGTCTATTTTTTTTAGAAACGATTTCTTGGACAACAGCAATTTGATACTTTGAAAAAGATATTAGGAAAGTAGGTATTTTTTTTTTTTTTTTTTTTTTAAATTTCTGACAGCGATTTACTTAAATTTAAGAGCTGTAGTTGAGGAAAAAATATAAAAAAATATCGCTTTTTCGAGGGATTTAACGCAAAATTAGCTGAAAATGATACTGAGAAACTTGTGGTTATGGTTTTAATTGAATAGATCCATTTTCCGGACAGTAATTTCAAAAATTATGAGTTGTAGTAAAAGAGATGCACTAAAAACTATTTGTTGGAACCAAGTATTGGAGAGTTTCGATTAAAAATTTGTTTGTTCTGGAAAATTTTGGGAAAAGTTGTTTTTCAAACGTTTTTGAAAGTTTTGCAAAAAAATTTTTTTCAATATTATTTTTTTTTTATAAAAATTTCGGCAAACGTTATTTTGGCAGCGTTTTTGAAGATTTTGCTGAGAAAATTTTTTTTTAACGAGTGCGCTTTAATACAAAATTTTCTGAAAATAATATTAGAAAACAGTTTTTTTTACTTTATTTTGTTGCGCAAAAAAATTTCGTAGAGCGATTAGAATTAAAAGCTGTAGTAAAAGAGAAAACAAAAATCGATAAATGCAATATAAACAAACCATATAAAAAAATGTGGTAAACATTTGTAGGGAGAACCTTTTTGGATATTTTTGTGGAAAGTTAAACTTTTTTTTCGAAAATTGGCTTATATAAGGTTCTGTTTTCAGACAAGAATTGCTGGAATGAATAGTAGAGCGCTTGAGGCTTTAGTTTTAAGTCGCTAAACAAATTTCGGATAACGATTTTATTTACATTAAAAAAAAAATAGTCAACTATTTTAAACTTTTTTGGAATAATTTTGTTAAAATTCTATCTCAAGCGCGATTTTAGTTAAGCAAAAAAAACTATGTTCATAAAATTTTAAAATTTTTTTTCTCGAAAGCAATTGTATCGAAAGTCCATCTCACAATCAAGATAATAAATCAAATTGCACTTTAAAGAATACCAAACAAGCAGAAAGAACGTTTGGTTATATTAAATTTCATGAATGGTGAAACAAAAATTTGCATTTCTCTCATTTTTGCCTTTTTTCTGTTTCCTCAACACTTCCGTCATGAGCTGCCCGTTGAACTTCATATTTTCATGGCCTCAAGAACATTCCATCGCTTCGGCACTTCTTACGCTTTACTTAACCCAATTTGACTTTTTGCTGCATACTTTGTGATCCAAAAAGTTAATCATACGCCCTGCTGAGTGACCAAAGTAAATGAATTTGCGTACAAATCACTATGAAATCAGGTATTTCGAATCAAGCAAATACAAAGCAAAACGGTTGTATGCAAGCAATTAATATACAAAATTGAGCGCAAGCAAAGAAATTGAAATGCTGCAAGTAGTACATGGCAAGAAATGGTAAAACGAAAGGCAATAAAAAGTGTACATATTTACATAGGTAGAAAAATATACTAAACATATCGGGCTAGTTGGCAAAGTATGTTTGCAACATTTTGCTGCAAGCAAACTTAATTTTTTCTCAGTACGATTTTGTTTATTTAAGATTTGTTTGTACACGCTGGCCTTGAGAGATTCACTTGAAATGGCGAAAGAGAGGGAGAGAGAGAGAGAAAGACACACAAAGCTACCAAGCATTGACCGGCATTTGCTTGTGCTGGTAATTAAACCACTTTGCGCTAACCCTAAACCTTGGCAATCAAAGCAAACAATAAAGCGAAAACAAAATGCAATGCAAAGCAAAAGTAAGAATAGAAATAAAAACAATAACAATCATTCGCAAAGGATTGCTTTGCGGCGAAAATTAATAGCTGATGAGTAGTCAAAGTCAGAATGTGGTTTGTGGTTGCCAATTAAAATTCGTAAAAGTCGTAGATATTACAAAAGACAATGGTCAAATAAATGAAATGTTTGAAAAGTACAAACAACATACTTGCACACAGCACACACACACACCGAGCCATTGCTGTAAACACAATAGATGCAGTTACACAAGCAATTATGGCAGTTATAAGTTGTTGCAACTAATTGTTACCAGATAATGCTTTGAAATTAATTTTGCTGTGCTGTGCTGAGCGAGTAATACTAAATATAAAGCAACAACTATAATGATAATAGTAATAGCTTTTGCATATACAAATTTTCCTATGGTTTCGTGTGTGGGTGTGTATCCAACAGAATGTATCAGCATTCAAATGCAAAACATTTGAATCTCATTCTCTGATTTCTACTTTGACACCCGACTGAGAGTTGCCCAAAAGACGCATTATGTAAGTGCAAGACATATAGAAAATTATTGTTAATGTCACAATAAGCTCTTGTCATGCACGCATACTTAGAGTGGTAAGCAATACAAATTTGTACAAATCTAACTACTTACCACACAGTTTTCCAGTAAACGCATTTTTAAGTCTTTCTGTTTCTAGTGAATTTTAATTAGTGTAATTTAATTAAATTAAATGTAGTCAGCAAGATTAGGTAACAAGAATTGATTAGTTCTTGCATAATAACATCACCTGATTACGTGTGAATAGTAAGAATTAAGTAAGTGTATATGTTTGAATAAAAAAATTAGATTTTGAACTGTGCTTAGGAATTCATCTAAAAAGAGCTGTGTAGTATTAGTGTACGTTGGAAATAAAAACACTCAAATATTGGATTTTTTTTGTGAAAACTCGTTTTTGAAAAAAATGCAAATTTTTGTTTGCAAAAAAAAAAAAATTAAAAAAAAATATAAAAAAAAATTAAAAGAAAAATTAAAAAAAAAAAATGTAAAAAAAATTTTTTTTTCCTTTAAATATTGATTTTTCTTTTGAAATTTTGTGCAAACAATTATTGGGAAATTTTTTTCTTGGAAAACTTAAGCAAAAGTATTTTGTCAAGTATTGTTTAAAAATTTTGTGATAGAAAATGTTTTTCGAAAAAGCGATTTGAAAAAAGTTTGTTGTAAAGAAAATTAGAGACACGTTTGACTTTAGTTTTATTTTTTACAAATAATACTTTTTAGATAAAATTAAAAAAAAAAAGTTTCTAGTTTATAATTTATTTACTGATTTGATCAAAGGTGCCTTGGAAAAAATTAATGGGTTAAATATTTAGAAAAAAAATAAGAAATACATTGTGCTTGGAAAAACATGGGGAATGTTTGGGGAAATTTGGCTTTTCAAAAATATTTCAGGATAGCTCTTTTGAGGATTTTGCTTAGCAAAAATATAAATATTATCAGAAAAAAGTATGAAGAAAGAAAGCTTTAAAAAAAATTTTGAGGAATGTTTAGGCCATTTATTTTTTGTTTTTGTTAAATACTTTTGATTAGCGATTTGTGCGCTTTGAAAAATTTTAGTGCAATTAATTATTTAGAAAAATACTCCAAAAGAGTTTTGCTGGAAAAACTATTGAAAAATTAGTTTGAAGAAATTTAATTTTCGAAAACTATTTTTGAATAGCGTTTTTAGCAAAAGTTTTTTTGAAGAACAGTTTTGGGTTCCCAGTTCAGAAAAAGTGCTGTGGAGAAACTGGGACGGGAATTTAATAATGAGAAGTTTCCCCCAAGATTATTAAAAAATAATTGGACCAATTCTGATTTTGGAAAATAGTTTTCGATAGCTACTTTAGTAAAAGCGCTTTAGGAAAATGTAAGTAGAATTAGTCAATAAAAAAAAATAAAAATACAAAGTTTTGCTTGAAAAGAAAAAATTTGAGGGGCAAAAGGGAAGAACAGTTTGAGGCCGTAATTTTGATAAAAGTGGTTTGCGAAAAATTCGCTACAAATTGTAAGAAATAAAAATAAATTTTCATTATAAATTCATACATATTCAACTTATAGTAATAATTTCATTTAAATTTTCATTCTTTTTAATTTATTTCCCTTTTGTTATTTGATTTACTGAATTTTTAATGGAACTTTTGTAATATCTTTTAATTAAAAAAAATGTAAAATAATTTTGGTTTGAAAAAATTTAAATTATAGTTCTTGAATTTAAAGTAATAACTTTTTTTAAATTTTATTTCTTTCAAACTCATTTCGTTTTGGCTGACTTACAGAATTTTTAAAGATCATTTCTTATAAATTTTAAGTTGGAAATTTTGTCGTTACTTTTTTGGTGGAGAACAAACTTAAAAATTTAAAATAATTTTGTTTCCAATATAGAAACAAAGTAATTTAATTCAAATTAAAATTTAAAATTTAAATTTTGTTTAATTTCATTTAAATTAAAATATTAATTTTTGATTCATAATTTTTCCTTTCATAATTTTTAGTGATAATTTCATTAAATTACTTTGATTACATTTTTTCATTTATTTTGAAATCCTTCCAATATGTCAAAACGTAAAGTAATTTAATTGCGATGTAAAGCTTCTTTTCTTAAACATAAAGTAATAATTTCTTTAATATTTTCAACCTTTTCATTTCATTTAATATTTTCGGTTATAAAAATTCGGAATTTTTAATGGAAGTTTTTTAATATTTTTTAGTTTGATGAAAATTATTCTTGCATTTAGTACTCATTTAGTACTCATTTCAAGCCTTTTCAAATTTTCAAAAATTTAAAGTAACTATTTTTGCAATAAAGTAATTACTACATTTAAATTTCTCATATTTTAAATTTATTTATTTTTGTTCACTATTTTTTCAATATCTTGATAAATTTTGTTAATTTTTTTTTATGGTGGAGAACAAATTCTGAGTCTTTTATAAATAACGTAAAAATTACATACATATATTTATTTTCTATACAAAATCATATTTTTTGAATTCAAAGTAATAGTTTAATTTTAATGTAACTGATAAATCTGAAAGAACTGCGCTTATATTACAGTGACTACACAGAATTTTATAAGTAGAAAAAATACATAAATTTTATTGCTCCCTAACCCAACTTATCAGGCCCTGTAAATTTATATACTAACTTAACCTAAACTTTTAAAATTTATTACTTAACCTTTTCCACACGAAATTGTCGTAGAAACTTTTTATTTCGTATTTCTTTATGGCCTTCAAGTGCAATATTCTATGCCAAGCCACGTCCCATGCTGACATTTGTAGCCATTACAACTACAACATAGTAATATATGTCATACAAATTGCCTGAAAATAATTCCAAATCAACAGAAATCCCTTTAGTGCCACAACAACGGTGATGGCGGCAAGTAAATAAAATACAAGTTCGAATACAAAACTTAACATGAGCAGAAAGCGCTTGGAAGGCATTTCCTACTGTTTGCGGCCCAACTCCAACGCCAACTTACTTACTGCTTGTGTGGTAAATTTGAATAGAAATGACATTTGGAAAAACCGTTTTCAAATTATCACCCCGCTTGGTAGTTTAGCGTGGTGGGAAAACAACAACTTTTCACCACAAACACACATGCGCTGCTTCATCTCAACGCATACATGGAGGCGTTGCGGCATGTGGTCCACTTATTATTATTTTTTTTTTGTTTGTTTTTTTTTTTTGTATCCAACTACGACTAGAGTTAATGCCCTGTTGATTTTATGGCGACGCACAGAAATTTCTAACCAGCGAAAGGGGCAATGACACAGCAGCCTGCTGAGCTGATTAGATTTGTATAAATTTGTTGAACGCTTACTTAATGCTGGCGGCGTTAGCGGCAAACGAATTGAATAAAGCAATAAAGTTAATTTAGTTGCATGCAAAAAAAAAAAACCAAACGACAATAAAACTAGTAGGAAAAAAATGTGAAAACTTTTGTCAGTCGCTTAAAAATTTGTTTAAAACAAAACCTTTTGTTTTTTTTTGTCGACTACTGCTGTGCGGGTGCCCGTTTGGTCGCTTATCGGTTTGTTATTGTTGCTGTTGCTTACTCGCTTGCAACACATTTTGTGGCAGAAGTTTATGAGACTGCTGGCAGTCGAATGACCCAAAAGGGTTGCCGTTGGTGGTTCTAGGTTTCCAGTGTTGGTGGTGAGGGTGTTTTTGTTTTTTTTGTGGCGTAGGATATCTAATATAAACAAAAGTGTCCTTTTAAGAGTCGCATGCCACCACAATACACCAGAGGGTGATTAAACATTTAATATTAAGATAGCAGCTGGCTAAGCATTGCAAAGTGATTGGTGAGTTAGTAGTGAGTTGGTGTATTTTGGGGTCCTATGGGATATTTGTTAGTAATTGTGAGAAAAGCGTGTGCGCTATGAATTTCCAAATTTACCAAATGAAGTTTACATTGTTAGAAATCGTACTACTTAGGTCAGCCAACATTTTTTTTAAAATTAGAATGCTTCTATTTTCAAAAAGGTTAGCGATAGAATGCCAAATTTGTAGCAAAAAAATTGCGTTACTCAATGTTTCATTTTCGGTACTAGTTCGGTTTGTGTCGGAGATTCACGTATATAGTCGGCTACTTATTGACAAGTTTTCACTTTTTATTTTTTACTTAGCTAAGTTTAGTTATGTTTTTATAGAAATACTTTCTCACCCATAGCTACAATCTACAAATTAATGTATGCTCTGAAATTGAGTTGTGAAAATGAGGTTTAGAGTTATTCCGAAGCCAGCGCCACCTATCGGTTAACTTCTTAAATATAATATTTATATCTATGCGGCTAATACATGCCATAAATTTGATTTAAATCGGACTGTAATCCTTTAGAGATATCCTGGCTATAGCGCCATCTATCGACTAATTTTTTAATACATGTTTTAACTTGGAATCAAATCGGACTGTAAATCGGACAGTGTTTAGAAATATCTCTACACCAGCTCCACCTATTGACATTTTTGTTTGCATAATAGATACATTTCCGTACTGAAAATTTGAGTTCAATCAGTTAAGTAGATTTCGGGTCTATAAACTATCATTTCAACATTCACACAGGACGCTTATCCGCCAGACGTTATCTTGTCATAGTTATTTACTTATTATCATTTGCATATGTAACCAGAAATCACATTTCGGTTTGCCTCACATGTAACCTGTGCCTAATTTAAATAAATTTGAATTTTAAAACAGGTGGTAACCCTCTCATAAATTTAGGGATAAACCTTTAGCTTACCAAAATGAACAGTTTGACACTCATAATAATATTTTTTACTTGTGCACACTTGAACTAAATTTAAATAGGTGGCAACTGCGTTAAAAATGTAGCTATACGCCTTGTTCTAGCGAAACTAAAGCTGTGACACCCATGTGACACTTTTCAAGCAGGTGGCGAGCATCTTCAAAATATAGCTAGCAATAAACCTTTTTCCTCTGGCAAACGAACCGTCTGATGCTCATATTTTAATATTGTTATACTTCTTTATTATTAAACAAACTTAAGCTACGAACAGGTGGCAACCCTCTTCAAAATATAGCTAGTAATAAACCTTCTCCTCTGGCAAACGAACCGTTTCATATAACTTGTGTATAATTTAATAAAATTTGACGCTTGAAACAGGTGGCAACCTTCCCCGAAAAAAAAAATATGAGCCTCCTTCTCGCCGAGATGTACCGTTGGACTCACATATTTTACTATTTCGTATAACTTGTGTGTAATTTAATTAAATTCGATATTTGAAATAGGTGGCAACCCTCTCCAAAATATAGAATGGATGACCTTCGATATTTGAAATAGGTGGCACCCCTCTCCAAAGTATAGATATGGACCTCCTTCTAGCCGAGACAAAGCATTGGTCATTCATATTTTAATATTTCACATAAGTTATAGATAATTTAATTAAATTCGACTTTCCCAAAAATAAAATATACTTTAAGACATGTTCTCATATTTATCTACCAAATATATATGTAGGTACATAAAAATGTATCAAAAACAAAGTACATATAACACATAAAACAATTCCCCATTTTTTAATCAGACTCGAAAGATTTTGCGCCTAGGATAAATGAGGTATGGTTTAACTTTCAGTAACAGCTGCAATATTATTACTTGAACTCGCATTCCGGTTTCGAATATGAGCAGCTGGCAGTAAGTAAACCATTTTTCTAGAAGTGCGTGATAAGTCTGTGAGATAATAGAGTCAAACACAAATGCCAACGACTAGAGAATGACCGAACATCGATTAGAGTCGAACCAAACCGAAAACTTTTAAGGTCTAATATAATAGACCAATGGATTCTTAAAAATTCCACATTTTTATTATTGTTATTACGAAAAGGTACACAAGTTTAAATTACATCGTTTTTATTTCAAATCATAAACATACTTATGTTTGTAAAAATAACAATAAGAAACTTATATTTTTAATGCTCGAAATTTAATAATCTCGCGTCCCAAAGTGACAATCTGTAAATTTTTTGGTTTCACTATAAAATAATCTGCAAGAAAAAATTATATTTCGTCTCTTCAAAAAATGTTGTTTTAAGAGAAAATAAATAGAATGTGTAATATAAAAGAAAATTTAATACTCTTCCCTTCTAAAAAAGTGACTAATATCCTTTATTTTCAAATAAACTCAATAGTTCTAGTAAGAATTTAATACTTTAGCAAAGCTTGGTATGCAAATTATCTTCGACCCAATGCTGATTGATAAATAAGGATGACTACCACGTCCACCTTCCACTTAAAGTTTATGGTAGAAAAAAAATTTCTGGTAACCATCCAAGAAATTTTACTCAAAGCGACATACAACAAAATTCTTCTCAGGCGATTATCGATTCTAATTCGGATCAACGCTCGAATGTTCAAACTAAAACGCCTTCCCGCTTCTGCCTATTTCAAATTTAATATCTGTGAAAAAATGTGCATATGATAAATATTCTAACTACGATAACTAGCACTTGCCGGAATTATCAAAACATCGTTAGTTTGGTAGCAACAGCTGGTCAAGTACAACAAAAGGATTAAAGGATGGCAGAAAGTATTGAATTTAAATAAAAACTTAACTAAGGGTGAAAGAATATAAGCTTGAATAAAGAGTGAGTTATATGTATATATTAAAGTATGAGATTTGAGGGATTAAAGCATTTGGAGTAACGTAGAATTTCCAGGCCGTACAAAAGTAATACAAAAAGCTTATAGGAACTGACTGAATGCAGGATGAAGGATAAGAGATAAAACAGGAGCTTTCGAGTTGATATAGAAGTGGTAGACGAGTGGCACATGGAAGTTGTATTGCTATTATATGGCCAGCAGGGAGGGAGAAATTAACTGTGGGTGCTAAAAGTGTGAGGTTGCAAGGAGTTGTGGTGCTCTGCCCACAAATTTATTTGGCTGCAAAAGGAGGCACACAAGTTATTGGCGTTTAAACTGTGTTGTGTTACATAAAAAGAGTTTATGATACAAAAAATTTCAAAGCTAACCAGCAAATGGTGGTCCAGTGGTGGGAGGGACCAGTATATATTTATTTGTACATAGAGACATTAGGTTTTTTGTTAAAGTTGGATAGTTTGGGAATGAAATGAGAATGCTTTAAGTACTACGTTGCAACCTAAGACTAGTTAGATATTGAGCACTTAGCGATCAATTTATTTTTTCTTCATTACAACTCAATCCCTCTTCTGTTAAACCTTTGCTTGCGTAATTTACTAGCATCGCTTACGTGAACGATGATGAACATTCTATGGGATATAAGCTTAGTTTGAGCTCCAGACTGACACTCTTTTTCGATACTTCGTTATTATGACTGAGTTGTGTCTACTTTTATTGCATTTAATTTTTCACAAAAAAGAACGATTATTCTTTTTATTTTTCACACTATAAAAACTCAGGGAGCAATATTAATTTTATTTTTCTTACGTAAATTCGAATTAGTTTGAGATTTTTATTTATAAAAGTCATCTATAAAATCAGTTACTGACTTTGACTAATTGAGTAAAAAGCTACAAGTTTTTTTGTTTTCGGATTCTGGAAATAAAAGTCGAAAGTCAATGTTATTTAAGCAGTGATTAAATCCAAGTAAAAAAAAAATTTTGTACAGATTTACAATGCACAAATATATTTTTTTTAATCAAATATAAAAATTAAAATCATTATTTAATTTGTATTATTATTACGACTAACATGTAATATATTTTAATCGTAAACATTGTCGTCGCTGCCTTTTAGCATTTTGGTTTTAGTCAGTGACTAGTAACTAATTAAATAAAAATCATTGACTTTGACTAATTATATAAAAATCATATTTTTATTTTCGGAATCTTCAAGTAAAAGTCGAAAATAAAAATGATTTCTGGAGTGATTGAATGCATTCAAAATATATAAAATTTTACAAATTTACAATAGTGCAAAAGTAGGATTTAAGGTGACTATTTAATGTGTATTATTACAACAACTATTTTGTAATTAATTTTAATTATAAATGCCGTCCTTGCTGTATTTTATTTCAAAGGCTCAGAATTAATTTTAGTTTTCTTACGATAATAAAATTTAATTAGTGACTTTTAATTCTACATTCGACGCTAAAATCTGTTACTGACTTAAACTAATCAAATAGAAATGAAAAAACTGTTATTTACTTTACTTTCTTTACGATAGCAAACATAATTCAGTGACTTTCAATAATAAAAGTCATCGATGAAAATTAGTTACTGAATTTTTTTTTTTAGTCACAATATTGAAAGTCATTTTTATTAATAGTCACTAGAGACTAAAATATATAGACGGATTAATGAGAATAACTTTTATAACTCGACAAAAAAAATTAAAGGCATACATTTAATTGCAGTGATGATTTTCAGAGAAAGAGGTGACTGACTGATTTTTATTCAGGACTTTTTTAAATAAAAATGTCAATAACTCGTAGCAAAACAAGAATGCACTAAAATCAATGAATGACTGTCATTTGTGAACATGCCCAATATTTATCAAAAATAATTATTGTTTTCCGATTCATCAATTGTAAACAGAAAATCTCTGCTAAGGATTAATCATATAAAATCAAGAAGTGACTGAAATTAAGACTTATTTTAGTCAAAAAATCAGTTATTGACTTTTATTTTGTCAGTCACAATGTAAAATTCGAATACCTTTGAACGAAATAAAATAGTCATTAGAGTCCGCAACGTATATGCAGTTTGGTGCGAATGACTTTAATATTGGGACTTTGAAAATTAAGTCACTTACTGATTTTTTTGATGAGTTCGAAAATAATTGTAAACGAAATTAAAACATAATTATTTTTTTTAGGTCAGAATATTAAAATATATTATCAGATAACGTGATAAAATAGTCATTCGAGTTTTTAAGGTACTTGCGGGTTGAGGAAAATGACTTTCAATATTGCGAATTAACTAACTAACTAAAAGTCAAATACATACATATTTTTTTAAGACTTTGCGACAAATAAATATATTAATGTAAAAAAATGTTAATTTTATCATGTTAAACTGATAAAAATTGATTTTTATAATTAAAATTAGTAACTGACTTTTATTTCAGAAACTAAAGTCAAAAACGGAATTTTATTTCTGATTTTTAGATAAAACTTGATGATGGTTTTTAAAAAAAATTTCCAACGAGACTCATTAGAAAATAAAAAAATTAAGTAAATAAATAAACGAAAATATAATTGAAAGAAAAAAAACCTTTTTTTGAATTATTTGACTTAAATTCATTAAGTTAAAAGCGAGAAAAATGTTTACATAAAAAATCAAAATATAACAGTTGAATGAAAACAGATTTCTTAAGAACAAAATTAAAAAAATATTTCTACAAATTGCAGACAACAAAAACAAGTTCTTAACAACTAATCATAAGAAGAACTAGAGCCATGTGGTCGTTAATTGGTCTCCAAGTAAGCACTTTTGAACTAGTTTGAAGCCAATTGACTTTTTTGACATTTAAGAAAATCAACAGCTCGTTTAAAAAACGCGATTTATTAAACGATTTAAGTTTTAATTAAATTTTAAATAAATTCTAGCATTTGTTTGGTATTTTAGTCAATTGATTAGGCAAGTTTAACAAAATATTTACTTCGTTTAAGTAAAAATTTGAATGTACATATATTTCACCTCAGGGAGGGATAAATTAACTGTGGGTGCTAAAAGTGTGAGGTTGCAAGGAGTTGTGTTGCTATGCCCACAAATTCATTTGGCTGCAAAAAGAGGCACACACGTTATTGGCATTTAAACTGTGTTTTTGTTACATAAAGGAGTTTATGATACCAAAAATTTCAAAGCTAACCAGCAAATGGTGGTCCAGTGGTGGGAGGGACCAGTAAATATTTATTTGTACATAGAGACATTGCGATTTTTGTTAAAGTTGAATAGTTTGGCAATGAAATGAGAATGCTTTAAGTACTACGTTCCGACCTAAAACTAGTTAGGTATTGAGCACTTAGCGAGCAATTAATTTTTTCATCACTACAACTCAATCCCTCTTCTGTTAAACTTTTGCTTGCGTAATTTACTAGCATCGCTTACTTGGACGAAGCTGAACATTCTATGGGATAAAAGTTAGTTTGAGCTACAGACTGACACTCTTTTTCGATACTTCAATATTATGACTGAGTTGCGCCTACTTTTATTTCATTTAATTTTTCACAAAAAAGAACGGATTATTCTTTTTATTTTTCACACTATAAAAACTCAGGCAGCAATATTCATTTTATTTTTCTTACGTAAATACGAATCAGTTTGTGATTTTTATTTATAAAAGTCGTCTATAAAATCAGTAACTGACTTTGACTAATTAAGTAAAAAGCTAAAAGTTTTTTTATTTTCGGATTCTGAAAATAAAAGTCGAAAGTCAATGTTATTTAAGTAGTGATTAAGTCCAAGTAAAAAATAAATTTTTGTACAGATTTACAATGCACAAATATATTTTTTTTAATCAAATATAAAAATTAAAATCATTATTTAATTTGTATTAGATATTACTACGACTAACATGTAATATATTTTAATCGTAAACATTGTCGTCGCTGCCTTTTAGCATTTTGGTTTTAGTCAGTGACTAGTAACTAATTAAATAAAAATCATTGACTTTGACTAATTATATAAAAATCATATTTTTATTTTCGCAATCTTCAAGTAAAAGTCGAAAATAAAAATGATTTCTGGAGTGATTGAATGCATTTAGAATATATAAAATTTTACAAATTTACAATAGTCAAGATTAGTGTTAAGCAAAAGTAGGATTTAAGGTGACTATTTAATGTGTATTATTACAACAACTATTTTGTAATTAATTTTAATTATAAATGCCGTCCTTGCTGTATTTTATTTCAAAGGCTCAGAATTAATTTTAGTTTTCTTACGATAATAAAATTTAATTAGTGACTTTTAATTCTACATTCGACGCTAAAATCTGTTACTGACTTAAACTAATCAAATAGAAATGAAAAAACTGTTATTTACTTTACTTTCCTTACGATAGCAAACATAATTCAGTGACTTTCAATAATAAAAGTCATCGATGAAAATTAGTTACTGAATTTTTTTTTTTAGTCACAATATTGAAAGTCATTTTTATTGATAGTCACTAGAGACTAAAATATATAGACGGATTAATGAGAATAACTTTTATAACTCGACAAAAAAAATTAAAGGCATACATTTAATTGCAGTGATGATTTTCAGAGAAAGAGGTGACTGACTGATTTTTATTCAGGACTTTTTTAAATAAAAATGTCAATAACTCGTAGCAAAACAAGAATGCACTAAAATCAATGAATGACTGTCATTTGTGAACATGCCCAATATTTATCAAAAATAATTATTGTTTTCCGATTCATCAATTGTAAACAGAAAATCTCTGCTAAGGATTAATCATATAAAATCAAGAAGTGACTGAAATTAAGACTTATTTTAGTCAAAAAATCAGTTATTGACTTTTATTTTGTCAGTCACAATGTAAAATTCGAATACCTTTGAACGAAATAAAATAGTCATTAGAGTCCGCAACGTATATGCAGTTTGGTGCGAATGACTTTAATATTGGGACTTTGAAAATTAAGTCACTTACTGATTTTTTTGATGAGTTCGAAAATAATTGTAAACGAAATTAAAACATAATTATTTTTTTTAGGTCAGAATATTAAAATATATTATCAGATAACGTGATAAAATAGTCATTCGAGTTTTTAAGGTACTTGCGGGTTGAGGAAAATGACTTTCAATATTGCGAATTAACTAACTAACTAAAAGTCAAATACATACATATTTTTTTAAGACTTTGCGACAAATAAATATATTAATGTAAAAAAATGTTAATTTTATCATGTTAAACTGATAAAAATTGATTTTTATAATTAAAATTAGTAACTGACTTTTATTTCAGAAACTAAAGTCAAAAACGGAATTTTATTTCTGATTTTTAGATAAAACTTGATGATGGTTTTTAAAAAAAATTTCCAACGAGACTCATTAGAAAATAAAAAAATTAAGTAAATAAATAAACGAAAATATAATTGAAAGAAAAAAAACCTTTTTTTGAATTATTTGACTTAAATTCATTAAGTTAAAAGCGAGAAAAATGTTTACATAAAAAATCAAAATATAACAGTTGAATGAAAACAGATTTCTTAAGAACAAAATTAAAAAAATATTTCTACAAATTGCAGACAACAAAAACAAGTTCTTAACAACTAATCATAAGAAGAACTAGAGCCATGTGGTCGTTAATTGGTCTCCAAGTAAGCACTTTTGAACTAGTTTGAAGCCAATTGACTTTTTTGACATTTAAGAAAATCAACAGCTCGTTTAAAAAACGCGATTTATTAAACGATTTAAGTTTTAATTAAATTTTAAATAAATTCTAGCATTTGTTTGGTATTTTAGTCAATTGATTAGGCAAGTTTAACAAAATATTTACTTCGTTTAAGTAAAAATTTTAATGTTTATTTGATTCACCTCAAAAATTTTAATTTTTTTCTTTAAAATTCAAGACTTTGTGAAATAGAAAAAAATTAAATGAAAATGAGAAATAAATTTGAGTTAAATTTCAAATGCAAAATTTGTGTGAAATCGGCTGTAAGATCTTAAGTGTCTACAGTTTGATTGCTGCTATTGCAATAAGTGAAATCAAATGAATATGAAATATAAAGCTAAATTTGAGCAAAATCTTGCTCTAAAAGGCGTAAAAAATAAGCACAGAAAATCCGAAATGCAAAAGACGTTGTAGTTCTTTACATTTTATAGTGCGGACAATCAAGCCATTGCTGGTGTAGTGAAATTTGTAATAATTGTAGAATAGACAGTGGCTCAGAGAAGAAGCCGAAACTGAAACATGTAAATAAATTAAAATAATAAAAGCCACAAGCTTGTAAAATTCCTTGTTTGCATATAAAATTTAGTTGTGCATAAATTTACAAAAAAAAAAAAATAATAATAATATATTTAAATAAAACTAATGAAAAGGATGCAAGGCAACTAAAATTTATTGAAGTTGTTGGAGCAATTTTGTGGTCAAAAAGCAGCAAAAAGTGGGGAGCGTAAGGAGAGCATTAAAGATAGCGTGAGACTAAGGTAGATTGCAAAGCTTGTAGCTGCTATTGCTGTATTGTTCAATGCTTTAAAAAAGGCCCCTTGCCGAGTTGTCGAGTTGCCTCATTTAATGGGATTAATTTACAAATCATTTGGCTATAATCTCAACCCTAGTAGTTAAGCAACTGTTAGTTTAACTTGGAATTAATGTCAAAAATTAATTTACATTAAACTTTTCCTTTTTCAAACTCACTCGGATAGTATCTATTTAATAATTAAGCTAATGGCGCCTTTTGGTTAACCCTTTTTGTTTTGCGTAGCGTATACGCCTATATGTAGGCAACACTTTGTTTTTGATACGTTGGCGGCCAAGTATGAAGGATTAAAAAATTTACAAGCTCATTTACATGCGTCCAAATGCTGTTGTTATTGTGGCTTTGTACAGCGCAGTTTTTGTGCTTGCGTTTAAATTTTATAAGCGCTTTCGCCTATTTGTTATTTTTCAAAGTATTTGTATTTTTTTTCTTAATGCGCACTGTGAATTGTATACCATTAACGCCTAAAATTATACACACATACCACATCGACTTGCTTATTGCTGTTAGTTTGCCATTTTTCATAAAACTTTTTTGTTTTTAATTTGCTCTCGACCCGCAAATATTTTTGGCTTTACTCGTACACATATTTTTAATTAACTCTCTGTTTTGATCTCAGTCGTTGCTTAATTGGCATTTAAATATGCTTTATGTTTGTATAGCTGTAATTTTGGGGTTGTATGTGAAAACATTGGCCCAGCACATGCATACATATCTACACACTTTTTTGGCTTCAAGGCGAAAATAAAATAAGTACATATAGCGCATAGTGCGGTAGCTGCAAAATGGAAATTTTCGTTAGTTAATTGTTTTAAATTGTGGTTTAATTCGGCTCGTATGCGCTTTAAGCAATTCGAAATGTTTTCAAGCAAGAGTTTTCGGGTTTTCATTTTTTTGCTGAGAAATATGCAATTGAATTTGTTATTCTCCAATTAGGTCGTTGGCTTTCAGCTTTCATCGTAGTAATTTTATAAAGTGAAATTTTTTTTTAGCGTTCCTATTGACAAACCCTTTATAATATACAGTTTTTCTGTATATTTCGACTGGAGCGCCATCTAACGGATTAGTTTTTGCTGCTTTACTTTTCATGTAGGTGACACACATTCTGTAAATGGATCAGATCGGACCATAGAGACGCATAATAAGAGAGATGTTCTGATTATCTCGAACCCAGCGCCACCTAGCGGGACAATTGGTTCTTTTTCATCCAAAATTTCTTTTTATTTGTAGGTATTATAGATTTTTAAATTGAATTTATAAATTAAAGTTTCCCAAATATCTCGACTCCAGCGCCTCCTAGCGGGACAGTTGTTTTTTTTTGCAATTTTTTTTTTGGATTTGCAGTTTTTACATATTTTGAATGTGACTGCAATCGGCCAATAAATGAGGGGTTTAGAGTCTCTCGAATCCAGCGCCCCCTAGCGGGACAGTTTTTTTTTAAACAAATTCTAACGACTAATTGTTATCTATGTTGAGTTTGGTTGAAATTCAGAAGTTTTTGAGCCAATTATTAACACAGAAAGCGAGATATATTTATATATTTATATATATTTTAGGGTGGTACAAAAAACTGAAAAATTTTATTTTATTAAAGTTTCATATAACAAAAAATCGAAAAAGTAAATTTTTTGATTTTGAAATTGGTTAATATTTCATGGTGCGGTAAGAGTTTAACATTTTTTTAAGGAATTAACCAATAAATAAATCCAAAAATTAAAAAAAAAAATTTAAAAAGCGCAAAAATGTTTTCATTTTTACCAGAATTTGTATTACTGTCAAAAAATTATAGTTTAGTTCTGCCTTTATGCACATTAACTATTAAATTAATTATAACAACACAATATAAATATTATAAAGCTACCAGCTTTAGTTTTTTTTTATAAAATGACATCACCGTTACATATTAATTAATTGCAAACTAAAACAAGCGGGTCTCTCTTTTGCATTTACAAAAATTCGGCAACTAGGCGTGGAACAGTAGGCTGTTGATTACTCTTTTCCTCAATGCCAACTTTGCTGTTTACTCTGGATTCATAAAACTACAGGTAAGGAACCAAATATCATTTCCAATTTTCTTTATATTTTCTTTATAGCCTACTGGATAAATTTATAGAGACAACATCTCTCAATGCCGTGCACTGTGCTATTTCCAGGTTTATTTTTAACATGCGTGATTTACGAATGAAGCCAACCAGATTATTGGATGTAAAAATGTTTGGATGTTCCTCTCCTCCTCGCTGCTAAAGACCTCATATCTGGCGCTACCAAAAGTTGTTAGATGCAAATAAAGTGCTTGGACGATTGCATGGCAAATCGACAAATTTTGCGTATAAAAATCAGAGTCAGATCTTTGCGCCACGGGAAGTGATCAGCCTTCAGTCTCACAAGTCGTCTGCAGTTCCATTTGCTCAATGCAAACAGAATCTTAGCTAAACCTTCTGAGATTGCGGGTAACATGATATGTAATCGCTGTGCTAGTCCTCTGACACCTTCCAGCCATTGCTGAGCAAAAAATTTTCCCCGTTTCTAATGGTGGCAACGATAACTCTGCTATAAATGGGGTGGACCAAGGAGTATCTGAACAGACTGGACACCCAGCCTGTTATGCTTTCTAACATAATTGAATCGAGACTTGCATTGTCGAGGAATTTGTTAGGGAGCTGGCCAAGAGCTGAGGCGTAGAATAATGAGCACAATTACCAAAAAGTGAACCTCTAGATCCTTATGGGATTTAACCAACATTTAGTCTCAGGAAACTCAACATTGTAGCATCGCCTCAGGAAAGGTAATAGTAGATTGCTATCCCAAGGTATTCGAAATACAAACGAAATACTGATCGCTGGAATTAGAAATTTCCGCCTCGCTCCTTTCATTGACGTACCAGCATCTATTTTTTGTTTAAGCCTGAAAGAGTCTCCACATGCACAAAACCGCAAAGTGTTGGGATTTAAATGCAGCATAGCATCAAGAGTAGCGGCAGGAATTATATTGATAATCCGTAAAGGAATGGCATTCCTCAGAAGCGATTGTCCCCCACGAGATAGGTAGGCCAGTGGAATTCAGATTGCAGCCATAAAGCAGCATATAACGACTTAATAACTACCACCCTAATGTTGATCTGTAAAGTGACCAATGACACTTACCCATTAAAGCAAAAAAATCGCACCGACATACTGCTGATTTTGGTAAAACGGTTGACCATAATACTAGCACAACGCCAGGTGAAACGCCACGCGACCATTTGCAGTCATAGCCAAACGTAAATATAGTGGATTTGAGTTAAGCTGCGGAGCGCCCGTATTGTGGAAATGAGGGGAAGGGGGGGGGGGGGGGCGGAAAGCGCAGATTTCACAGGTTAGTGGCAATAGCTTAGCATGGCGGTTGAATAGCTACAAGCCATGTCTAACCCGAACTACCAAAGTGTGTAGATAATGGCGACAACTGGATTTTAGCTGGCGACGGGCTACGCACTAATTTTTGGCCACCAAAGCTATTGACGTGCCGGTCGAGGGGGTATTGTTGGATTTTGCGCAGCAAATGATTTGAAATTGCGAGCAAATGAACACATAAAAGCACTCACACACACACACACATTTTAAAAACACAAATCATGTTGAGTTGTTGCATGAATTTAGGCGTTACGGCATATCACACGCACACACAAATTTTAATTTACAGTTAGCCGCTCAACTATGCGCTAATATCGCCCTACTACAAAGGCAAAAACAATTTCAAAGCATGGCTATCCAATATAGCAGCAGAAATGAAATTGAATTTTTTTTTGGACCTCGCTTTACATGGCATTTGAAATGAGACTTATCACATTTGTTGCGTTGATTTTATTTGCCGCCGCCAAGTTTTTGTTATTTAGAGGGTTGCGCAACCATTTGGAATGAAAGTTGGCGTACGAAAGTTTATTTGCTTGCGTGCGTGCGTGTGTGTGTGTGTGAGTGTATATGTGTACAACTCACTTAGCCGAAATTAAATTTGTATTGCACGCTTTTTAGAGGCCAACAGTGCGTATACGCAACCTACGTGCCATGTAGTAATTTTATAAATTTTTGTGCACCAGCAACGTGTGGGTTGTAAATGAATGTGCCAGTTTTGTGGTTTCACAACTACACACATAATATGTGTGATGTATTCGTAATGAGGTTACTATTTATTGAGCTGTGTGAGGAATTGGGATTTGGCTGATGTTTGCTTTTTTTAAGGCTACTTTCGGAACTCGGAATGGAAGGTGGCTTTTTGGCCAATGTGACAGTAAGACTTCTTTTTTTTTATAGGAGCTGGAGCTAAGTAATGGGGTCTACACCAGTAAGATACGTGAAAATATTGAAACTCAATATGTAGTATCCGTTTGCTAAAATCTGCCTCCGAAAAGTGCCTTTATTTTGAGCATTACTTCTATTGGCGACAGCGGTTTTGTTGTGTCAATATTTACGCTGCTTGAAATGTTAACCGTCAACATAACCATAGAGTTCATTTCGTTGTGATCTCCAATGTTTTTGTTGAGGTGGCAACTCTATGCAAAGATAAGTATATGCTGTTAAAACAGTTCTTAAAAAATTTAGACATGATCCAAATTTTTAGGTGTGTTTTTTATATATTTTTGTGATTTAATTTAATTTTGCTATTTTAGGTGGCAAAACCATTCAAAAATAATATATTTGCTAATCACCTAAATTTATATATCTATATATTACATAATTTACATATTGGCTTAATTTTAATTGTTCACATAGTTGGCAACTCTACTTAGAAATATGTCCAGGTTAAAGGTTTCCTCAACAGTTTTCGTTACAACCACCTTTGAACTACAATTGTAATTTTTGAGATAGGTGGCAAGCCTGTTTGAAAATATTTCTAGATCAAATTGTTCTTACATACCGACCCTTTCATGCTCAAATTTGGGCAATTTCCGTAATTCACGATTTAAAATAATTTTTTTTGTCCAAATAAGTGGCAACACCTGTTTACAAATATATCTCAACTCAAATTTTTTAAGCACATTTCGATGGATACCAACTTTGCAATGTTTTTGGGTTATGTGCACAGTTAATTAGTTCTAGAGTTTGAGATGGATGGCAACCCTACCGAAAAATATTTCTATTTCAATATGTTTTTAAATACCGATCACTTCATTTCCATCCGTATTTCCCGTATTTTGCTTATTTAACGATTTAAAATATTTCTTTTGTATAAATAGGTGGCAACCCCATTTGCAAATGCGTATAAATGAAAACATTTTCAAACTCAATTCGGCGGATACCGACTTTATATTTTTTTTGGCCAATATTTACAATTAATTTATCCTTGGTTTTAAGATAGGTGGCAACATTATGCAAAATTACTTCCAAACCAAATTTTATCCAAAAAGTGACTGTTTTATATGAATGTTCAGATATTTGCCATAATTTACAATTCAAACCAATTATATTTGCGCAAATAGGTGGCACCTTTATTTGAAAACATATTTAAATAAAATCATATTTCGTTAGGTACCATTTTTTTAATATTCTGTTTGACCAATGGGTACATTTAGTTAAGTTATTTATCATGGAAAATTATTTCCAGTTTAAATTACTCCCATTATATGGCATATTATGAGGTATTTTACATAATTAACGATTCAAAATAATTTACTATTTAACACTCTTACTCGTAGTTGGCAACCCTATTAACAAATAACTATGTCTAAATTAAAGCTTTATCGAACACATTTATTTAAATACCAACTTTTTGATATTTTATTTGGCTTATGTTCACAATTAATCAGATAGGTGGCAACCCTATAAAAAATTATTTATTGACCAAATTGTTACTATTTTTTTTTAGATTCATATTTGGATATTTTACATAATTTATGACTCAAAATAGTTTCATCTGTACAAATAGGTGGCAACCTTACATGGAAATCTGTATAAATTAAAGCTTTCGCAAGCAATCTTCGTATATATACCAACTTTGTATTATGTGTATAATTGTTTAGAGTTTTTGAGATAGGTGGCAACCCTATAAAGAGCTAAGTACGTATAGATAAAATTGCTACCAAATACTAACTTTTATATATCCATATTTTAATAATTTACTCAATTTACGATTCAAAACATATTTGTTTGTATAAATATGTATGTGGCAACCCTATCTAAAAATGTGTCAAAGTTAATGATTTTTCGAAGACCTTCCTTGTGGTACTAATTTTGAAATATTTTCTATGATTTTTTTAATTTTAATTATTGAAAGGGTGGCAACGCTGTACATGCAACTGTTAAAAAATACATTTTATTGGTTTTCGACATCGGAATAATTCATACACTAAGTAATTACTGGAACTATATAATTCATTTTAGGGTTTCAAGAAGGCGGTAACCCTAATTGAATATATTTTTTTTGTTTTTGGCTGCTTTGTAATATTTAACTAAGAATACATTTTAAATATAAGCCTTTTCAGAGTAAAAAGTTTGTCAAAAGGTCAGCAATTTTTTTCACTAGCAATTCAGGCACATAACTAGCGAGTTCTATGGTCGTCAAAGCTCTGGTAACACTCTGTGAAGGTATTTGGAGTCTGTGAGCTTAAACTAACGTAACCTAATCAACCTCATTTTTCCAGCATACTTTGAATGTTTATCGTAAGATTTTATCTAAAAGAAATACTTTTTATTCTGTGAACTATCTAATGTGGGTTGCCACAAAAATATAACTATTAGAAAGCCATATGAAAAAATCTTACAACCCAACAGAGCGGAGAAATGAGGGATTTCAACATGAGGAGAAAAGCAGTGGTATCACTAAAATTAGGGAGCGATGTGGTGACTACAGAAACAAAATACCAATCATTTTAACAGCCTAAAAGTATGCTAAATGGCAACCAAGAGTATGAGAAAATGAACAATTCATGAGGTAAATTAGGAGCAATGTAAAGTGGAGAGAGAGAGAGAGTGAATGATAATAGCACTTGGTGAAAAATGAATGCTTCACTCCAGCTCTAGTTCATCCTCTTTAGCTTCGTTGAGCGCGAGGCTTGCTGCTACGCTCTCATTTCTTTGTATATTCACCACAAACGCACCTACCTTAGGTAAGGTTAAGTCTTAATGCCAGCTCGTTAGCATCGCACCATAATCGTTAACAGCGTGGTAAGCAAAAAAAAAACTCCTATCGGTAATAACATTAGTATAACTGCTAAGCGAACGGTAAAGGTGGAATAGCGGTGATTGTGTGTACGCTTGTGTTGTGTATGCATGTTTGGCTGTGAATAATTTCGACTAATTTTCACACACACACACACCACATTGCTTGAGTTTTGTAAAACTCACCACAGTCGCTGACAAAGTCAAAGCCATCAATTGGCTTGGCCAAGAACACATCAGTTCGGGTCGGTCATTTAACGGTGAATGTACGCTGCAGACCAAAGACGCAATGGCAGTGGCAGTTAAGTAATGCGAAAGTGATGGGAAGGAACAGAGAAAAAAGGAAATCAAAACAAAATAAATGAAAACAAAACTTAAGTTACACAAAAGCTAAGAACAAAAACGAGTGTGTGAAGCGCGTAAACAAAAAGTGGCACACAAATTCAGCAGCAGAAAGCAAGGGCAGTTATTTCCCATCACATGGTATCGTGTGTGCGTGAGTTATTAAAAATTTATGTTTTGTGCGCCTTGAAATGTGCTGTTGTTTTGCGGCGCTCAGCTGGACATGGGGAATTGACACACATACCTAGTTGTGCAGCGAAGCTGTTAAGTGTGTGTGCGTGTATGGGAATGTGAGTACTTTCGAGTTCTGTATTTACTGTGTATATGCATGTTGTTGTTGTTATTGCACTTTCAAACTGTGCCCCAATGCAACTGAGGCTGTGGTACCTCTTTGCGGTCTACCGTTATCATTTGCTGCCCCAGCCCACTTCCCAAGAGTGATGTTTTTTTTTACTTTTTTCTTTATATTTTTACTTTCGCTTTTACTGAGATCTTTGGACTGCGGAAATATTACAGATTGCGCAGTGTATGGAGATTCTTGCGTTTTCGGTGATAAAAATTTAAAGTAATGCAAAATGGTGAGTATAAATTTATGCCTTGTGGAAGTTCACTTGAAATAAATGGGAAATGACACTAATAATAATAACAGATACACTAATTTAGAGGCGAAGAAACAAAAAAAAAATAATAATAAATCAAGCCCTAACCGCAAAAAAAGTAAGTGAAATTTTTTTTTAAATTTATTTTTTGAATCAGAAATGTTCCTACAGTATTTAGTTGCATTTATACATCAATAAAAACAAAAACAAAAAAAATCCAAAAAAAATGTAGCTTAAGGGATTTTTGCGGTTAGGGCAGGATATATTGTAAATATAACTAGTGCTGCAAAATTTCAATGTTGCTTATTCAGTGACCATTTTAGAGTGCTACGGATTATGGCTATGAATCCTGAGTTTTGAGCGTGCAGAAAATACAAAAACAGGAGTTTTTGGTAAACCCATATTAAATTCTGCAATGCTTGAAATCGGCCAGTTTTAGTTTGGACTTTTCGTTTATCATATAAAATAAATTTCTGGCATAGAAAAAAATTAAAAACTTGCTTTCGAAGGGTATGGATAACTGAAAATTTCGCATTTTCAACTTTATTTTTTAAATATCTCGAAAACTATTATACTTTTAAAGGTGATATTTTGCTTTATGAAAAACATAATTTTGAAAACACAAAAAACTCGAAAAATAAAATTATTGCAGAATTTTGGAAATTTCAAAAAAATGAAAAAAGCGAAGTTATGTGTTAAATAACAATTCTTAATAGTTTCCAAAAACTTTAAGATGTTTTTCCTTTTTAAAGTCGCACATGAATGAATTTTGAAAAAAATCATATATGACATTTCTGAAAAATAAGTTTTTTCTTCTAACTTTATTCAGGCACCGTAATCGTTTTGAGTTCTATCAAAGAAACTGATATTGAATCATTGTTTCAAGATTTTAAAATTTCGCTCAATTTTAACATAACAAGATTTATTTTTATCATATGTCGAGTTATATATTTTCCATCAAAAATTAGCTAATTAATTTTGAGTATTATTTTTTATATTTATTTTTTGGTTAAATTTATTTTGGTCACAAAATTTGTTTTTATTACTTTTTGCGTTAGTTTTTTTTGCTGAAAAAACTCATTACATATGTAAGTGCTATTTTATCACTCAGAAATAAAAATAAATGCTTGCGTTTTTTTGCACGAAAAAAAATTAACTTAAAAAAAAAAAACGTAGAATTAAAGCTTTGGAATTTTGCATAACTTATTTTTTTTTTAAATTATTTCTGAAATTTTTTTCCTTTAGTATGTGTGATGCGAATCAAAAACGGTAAATTACAAGCATTGTTCGATTTCTCTGAAAATAATCTGGTTTTATATTGAGCACTCATCCTATATGAAAAGAAAATTAAAAGCCGTTTGGCGTAAAGAAAAAATCTCTAATCAAGTAACAAATAAAAGAAAATTAAAAGTTCTCTTACAAAAAAAGCGGATTTTTTAGCATTTGCTTTGATAAAAATGGAGTAGTTTTTTTTTTTTAAATATCAACAATAATTTTGGAGGTCGAAGCTCAGTTTTTTGTTTCAGGAAAGTATTGGAAAAAGACAACGACAGCTAGAGCGTTAGAAATTATGGCTGTTATTTCGGAGATCACCACATCTCCGCATCAGATATCTTTCCAGACTCAGCCCGGGCTTGAATCAGCAACATTTGACTCACCGGGTTAAAAAAAAAATCAGCTAATATAATAAAAGGGTTCTGCATAATATTTAAAAAAAAAATTACAACGAAATGTAAAATTGGCACACCTAGACTTGCAAGGCACCTACTTATCACTGAAATCGAATTTTCTCCCTTTTTTGAAAATGAAACAGTTCATCCCCCTTTTTGACAATTTTTTACAATGATTCCGTTGAATAAATTTTTTAATATTTTTATACATAGCCTTTAAAATTATACCGTCTTATTAACTCAGTTGTTTGGTTTTTTTAATATCATATTATAAAAGTACTGTTTTAAATTTTTAAATTGGTCCAGCTACGTAAATGTGAAGTTTCTTCCGAAATAAGTAACTAAATTAAATATCGACTCGTGGTACGAACAGAGGCTATTTGATCTGTATTTATGCTCCGATATTGAAGATATAAGAATTGTATACCGATTTGAATGAAAGTGGAAAATGGATCCGCTAGGTGGCGCCGGAAGCGAGTTATTCAGAAAATCTTTTATTTTGTTACGATTTTGATGAAATTAGAAGCGTGTAATGTGGTTGTTAGTACTTTGACTAAACATGATCCGCTAGATGGCGCTCGTGGGCAGCAAATAGTGTTTGTTTTACAAAAATATAGGTAATCCTATAATGAAAGCATGTTAGTTGAAGTTGCAAACTTTCTAGATATCTTATAAAAATACAGTGAACTAAAAAACAAATAGTCATCAAAATTAGTAACTTTTTAATACGGAAATTTTCGAGTATGCATCTTTCCAATTTTATTAAAATAAAATGTAAGTTTCTAGTAGGTAGAAAGAGTCTTGCTGTTTTTTGATATTTCTTTTGTAGAGGGTTTTGAATAAAATCTACTTTTGTATGGATTAAAATGCACGAAAATCAACAAGAATTTCTAAAAACTTACACGAAACAAGTACAGATAACTTATTATATAAAATTGCCGTGCTTTTTTATTTCTTGAAAAATATTAGCGTGCATATCTCCCCGTACAAAAAAATCGGTACGGTTTTTCCATCGGAACTATAAAATTCACCTTTATGACTAGACATCAACCAAAATATTTCGCAATAATATTAAGATTTAGGTGAGCTTGATAAATTCAAAAATACCACCATTTTCAAGGGTTTTTAATAAATACAAAATTTTTTTATATATCTCACCCTCGATCAAAAAACAATTTAAGCTTAGAAGTTCTGTATACAAATAATTAAAAAATTTGTTCAAGGAAATCATAGTAATGCGATTTGTGATGCTATTTTTAATCTCCTTGAAATATTGGCTTAAGCAAAACTTGAACAACTCGGTCAGAACTTGACTGATTGAGACTATTAATATTACAAAGGGTTGCCATTATTTTTGTTTTTTTCCAAATAACACCCTTCACGCCGCAAATTTTTTTCTAACTGTCATTATTATTTTTCGGTAGAAATTTTTTTTAAATATTTATCTGCACATTCTTAAAGCTTACACTGTTTAATCATCTCAAGTGGTTTTTAATGTTAAAAAAATAAATATTTTAAAATATATTTAAAAATATTATAAAAATATATATTTGTTTTTATAAAAAATACCATTTGTGGCGAAATTTTTAAATCGGTCCACTTTCGTAAATCTAAATAGTTTTTGAAATATTTTGGCGAAAATATGAAATATTTTAGGAAACATAACACAATTTATAAAATTGAATGGGCTACAACCCTGCATACTGAAATTTAAAAATTAGAAATTTCAATGAGTTCTTTTTCGTAAACTGTTGAATTTTTTAAATTTTTGGAAAGTTAGAAAGTGACTTTTCCTATAAAATTATCTATATTTTTATAAAAAATATTTAAAATTAAATTAGTAAAATTGCTATAACTTGTCAATTAATTTTGTCAATAAATTTAAAATATATTTAAAAATATTATAAAAATAAATATTTGTTTTTGTAAAAAAATCCATTTGTGGGGAAATTTTTAAATCGGTCCACTCTCGTAAATCTAAATAGTTTTTGAAATATTTTGGCGGAACTTAGAAAACATAACACAATTTATAAAATTGAATGGGCTACAATCCTGCATACTGAAATTTAAAAATTAGAAATTTCAATGAGTTTTTTTTTCGTAATCTGTTGAATTTTTATAAATTTCTGGAAAGTTAGAATGTGAGTTTTTCCTATAAAATTATCTATATTTTTATAAAAAAGATTTAAAATTAAATTAGTAAAATTGTTAAAACTTGTCAATTAATTTTGTCAATAAATTTAAAATATATTTAAAAATATTATAAAAATAAATATTTATTTTTATAAAAAATTCCATTTGTGGGGAAATTTTTAAATCGGTCCACTCTCGTAAATCTAAATAGTTTTTGGAATATTTTGGCGAAAATATGAAATATTTTAGAAAACATAACACAATTTATAAAATTAAATGGGCTACAACCCTGGATACTGAAATTTAAAAATTAGAATTTTCAATGAGTTTTTTTTTTTCGTAATTTGTTGAATTTTTATAAATTTTTGGAAAGTTAGGAAGTGAGTTTTTCCGATAAAATTATCTATATTTTTATAAAAAATATTTAAAATTAAATTAGTAAAATTGTGAAAACTTGTCAATTAATTTTGTCAATAAATTTAAAATATATTTAAAAATATTAAAAAAATTTATATATATTTTTTATTAAAAAGTTCCATTTGTGGAGAAATTTTCAAATCGGTCCACTCTCGTAAATCTAAATAGTTTTTGAAATATTTTGGCGAAAATATGAAATATTTTAGAAAACAATACAATTTATAAAATTGAATGAGCTACAACCCTGCATACTGAAATTTAAAAATTAGAAATTTCCATAAGTTTTTTTTTCGTAATCTGTTGAATTTTTATACATTTTTGGAAAGTTAGAAAGTGAGTTTTTCTTATAAAATTATCTATAGTTTTATAAAAAAAGATTTAAAATTAAATTAGTAAAATTGTTATAACTTGTCAATAAATTTTGCTGCTATTTTTATGAACACAACTGTATATGTATATCTACTAGCTGACTGTTTTCTTTTGCCATCACTTTTTTGACGCTCTTTTGTGCTTTTTTTTACTGTAGAGAAATTTTCTAAAGTTATGCATTTTAATACAAACAATTTTGTGTGTTTTTTTCTTTTTGGAAATGAATTTCCATCATCTTCCACTCAGTGGTAAGAAAAATTTGAATAACCAAAAATAAATAATTTTATTTTAACTGCTGTACTGCCAATATTTGTAGCGCTAAACATAAAATGGAATATTTAAATTATTTTTGTACTACATTTCAGCAACTTTTTTTTCGCCACTTGGTTGCGCTAATTTAAAAAAATGTGCTTGAGGCCCTTTTGGTTTTTTTTGCCTACTACTTTTCAGCGCATTTATGTAAATGCACGCAAATGTAGGTGTAGGCTATTGTTTAGATAAGTTTTTTCCAGCCATAAAACACTAATGCAAGTAAAATCAGAGTTGCGCAAACTTTTTGATGGGGAGAAAAATATGAAAAAAAAATAAAAAATAAAAATACAGCATAGCATAAATATGTAACCGTGCGAGACTGGAATTTCCGCAGGAGACTGCATACGAATGGCTGATTTGAGTGTTTTTTTTTTGTGAGCGCGCGGGTGAGGCGGCGGTGAATGAGTGTAGAAAAAAAAAATTGTGCAAGCATTTGTCTAGCAATTTTAGAGCATGTAATGCAAATTCCGCTTGCGTCTATGTGTTACTGTGTATATGTATGTGTGTGTGCGTGTGTGTTTGTATCTGTATGCTAAGCGCTTGCGATTTGCGCATTTCTATGCCAGCGAATTGAGTCCTTTCGTTAGCGTGAATTGTTGTTTGACAGCAGACTGTTGGCATACTTTTATCGTACACATACAATGCATGCATATATATTCGATGTATGGGTGTGTATGTGTGTGTGTGTGTGTGTGTGTGAGTGCTATGAACTACACACACATCTGTGTCGCCGCCTGCTTCCACTTGTCTGCTGCTAGTTTGTTGCTAAACCAAGCGACCACGACGGCCATATGCACTTCAGTGCACCACTACAAAAGCCGCATGAAAATCACAAGCACATCTACACACACTACATATACAGCGTATACATTTAGATGATGTTCATGTATGTATGCATGTTTTAGACGGATTTGTGTATGCATGCAAATTTACTCTACTCACACAAGGCGCTTTTCTTTAGTCGCACTTTCCATTCACCGCCATTTAAGTGCACTTTAAATATGGTTTGTTGTTTTAGACTTGTCGCTGTCTCGAAAGTATTTGCCGTTTTACTTGGCTTTTCATCAAACCATATCTCGCGTTCTCTGGCCTCTGCGCTCCGTTGCTGCCTGCACTTTTTGACAATACGCTACTCCATTTCAATTTAAATTCTTGTATTTTTTCGCCTTATTTCTCTTTAGTCTTCTATACTTTTTCTCTTATTTCTCAACACTTGTCTTGGTTTGACTTATTGTTGCGCTTTGCATGGCATTCACTGACACCGAACATATTTAGAGTTACTCACACCATCAGTGCTGCGGTCTTGGTCACAATTTCTTGGATTTCATACTTTATGGCTGTACATTTTAATAGCTATATAAATATTTGAGAATATGCATCTTTACTGGTGGAGCTTAATGTGTGATATATGTGTGGCATAGCAGAGTGCAATGACTTACTAGGGGCGTCATACGAGGCACAGACATTTGCGCTTTAACAATTGGCTCCATTTACTATACCTATGTATATGACGTCTAGTGAGAAGAAATTCATTATTTTTGCATTAAATTGCAAATTTAATTTAGCATCTATGCTAGAAGAAATTTCTTTACAACACCTATTCCTAGTAAAAATAACAACAAGTTGCTAGAGTTTGAGCGAAATCGGTGAGATAAATTTTTGTACCTGGTACACGTGGGAAAGTTTAGAATGAATTAGAATGCACCGATTTAGGTCAAATATGCACCGTTTGGTTCGAAAATTTGTTGCCATTTTGAAGGTAACTTTGTAATGTCACTCTCCTAGAAACCCTCGTCACTATTGGTAAAAAAAATTGGGAAAATACAAACAATTTTTATATAAATAGTCATCGAAATTATAATTTATTTTCAAAATTCAGAATGTATAAAATATGTGCTGCAATTAAATTAAATAATTGTGAAATATAAAAGCGTTATCGTCGTTGCCAAGCGCTCAATAGGCCGTAACAATAACTATGATAATTATTATTAGCGGCCATAAATCACAACTTTGTCGCATAGTTTTAGGCGCCATAGTTATGACAACAGTGATGCTGCTAAATTCAAATTATTATTAGTAGGAAGATGCAATAATAGTGTAGGTGGAAATATTGTACTCATCCTCTATGTTGATCACCTGATAAAACTTACCAACCAGGCAGTTTTCAGGTTTACTGCGCCTAAAACTATGCAGTAAAAACGGTGTTCAGCCCCCTATTGGTGACAACAGTCGTTGTAGTTGTTGTGCCCCACCGAATACGTGACAAACCGTTATATTCTGCGACATACATAGTTTAATCGGATTGATGAGGTTGGTCAGGTCATCAGCATAGGGCGATTAATTTTAAGTTTAGTTTAGCTCAGTAGGACAATTGTTAAGAAATTGATTGCAATATTTGTACGGAATGCGTTACCTAAAGTTAGGCTGCATTTTTTGTGGTGTTCGTCTTGATTTGTTAACACAAATTGATTTGGCCTCTTTAGGGTATTGTAAATACATATTTATTGCTGTGCATGAAAGAGTTTGGTAATTTAAATCTTTTATATAAATTGTTTTTGAAATTTTTCAGTTTTTTTCAGTTCTTTTTTATATCAAGGAAACTTGTAACACTGCGTTTTATTTATCGGTTTAATTTTACTTTCTATTTCACTGATCTTATATTGAAAGATGTGAAAACATTTAGCGACATCAATCACACTGATTCAAGAATTTCAGTCTACAGACTCGACCTCAACGTTTACTGCTTGAAAGTCACCTCGTGCAGAGGCTATCGGAACATATAATTTTAAACTCATAAGACTCAAAATTAAGGACCCCTTGGCTACGCCAGCACATCTACAAAAGTATGTATGCATTTATTTCAAAACATAAAATTCTTCATTTCTTCTCTTTATTTGTGTTGTTGTAATGTTGTGGATTTATCAGCTCTTGCACTTAACTGTTGACAACTTGGCGCTTAAGACTTTTAGATACAGACATATGCACAGTCACAGTCTGTACAAACATAAATATACATGTATGTGTGTATATACATATATTTACCGCATTGCCACATCACTCACACAACCACCAGATATGCGCAGCAAAGTGAAGTAACCGAAACAAGCAACATTTTCTGTAAATAGAAGCCTTTAAGTAGTTTTAATGGTAGACCCAATGGTATACTTTACGGCCAACATGTGTAAAACATAGATGGCAAGCAAAAAAACAAAAAATATTGCTAACAGTGAAAGCAGTAGAAGTGAATGGAAAAAAGCAAAAATATACGCGATAAATACACATGAAACATAAAAAACAAAAAAGCAAAACACAAATAACAAGCGCTAGTGACAAAGTGAAAAATTGTCCGAAAGCAGAGCAAAGTAAAACAAGCTCAGACTTTTTTTGCTAAATGAACCAGAAATCAGTAAAAAGAAAATAACAAAACTTATTTTGAGTATGTGAAAAATATACCTACCAAATGATGTTGAATAGGCGAAAGTAAGAGGGGCTAAATTTTTTATACTGATGCTAAATATATTCGGATATTTTCTCTGCTAGAAACATTCTGATCAAGCAGTGTTTGGCTTTCAAATTAACTTTAAGTGGCATAAAGGATGAACGAAATATGAAAGGGATAATCAAATGGGGTTATAAATTTTTTTAATGAAACATACTGTAAGCTACCCTAAAGCTGTTTTTAAACTGTGTTTTAAAAATGCGAAGGGGTGCAAATATTTCGGACAGCAGAGTAGTGCTTCTCAGATAATTTGAGAAACTCGAAAGTCGGCGGTGTAGTTAGGGTTTTTAGCCTCTTCCAGACATTATTAGCTTTGAGTTGAAAGAACCTTTTATTAATTTTTTATAGAAGAGAAACTTTTTCTAAAACTTAGCAGATATATTACGCCACGGTCTATTGGCTTCTCACGCTGTGGGTATTTGAAAATTTGTTTATAAAGGAATAGCTTATTTTAATCTGCATTTACATATACTATCTTTTTTTTTAAGAGAGTTGCCATATATTAAAAAATATCCATAAGATTAATGGCTTAAAACAAATATTGCAATTTGGCTGCCAATCGAAAAATACTAAGAAAGATTAATATCAAAAATATGGTATTTATCTGTTTTTGAAGCCGGTTGCCATCTGTTTAAAAAAAAAAACAATTAATAATTTTAATGAAGTTTTACAATATAACTGTGAAATAAAAAACATTTGGGAAAGCTTTATGTGAAACATATTTTTGGTGGGGGTTTGCCACCTGTTTAGAAAATTAAATATAAACTAATTAACAAAATATTTGAACTATTACAATACTAGTGTGAATCGAAAGTAGTTTGCGAGAAAAAATTTTTGCTGCGGGTTGCCACCTGTTTAAAATTCTTTAATTCCTCTGCATTAACTAGTTAACTGAAATGCTACTAAATTGCTGTGAAACGAGAGAAGTTGAAAAGCGCACAATTCTGCATATATATTTTTGAAGAGGGTTGCCACCTGTTTAAAACTAAATTGCATTAAGTTAATAATATTAATGAGGTTTAACAATATGTGTATGAAATAAAGAACGCTTGCGAAAGCTATATTACAAACATATTTTGGTGAGGATTGCCACCTGTTTAAAAGAAAAACAGAGAGTTGCCACCTGTAAAAAATATTGAAACACTGGTGTGAAATGAAATGGTTTTGGGAACGCTTACTTTCAAAAATATTTTTTAAGCGTGCTGCCAGCCGCTTGAAAAATTATATTAAATTTATGTATATCTGTTCACCCCGTCGGAAAAACAGAAGATCAAAAAGAAACTATTATGTTTTTCTTTCTCCAATTTTTCATCTTAAGTTGCATCTCTGCGGCGCATACAAACTTCGCATTTATTTTTATTACATTTTCTGCTGTTTTTATCGATATTTGTATCTTTATGGACTTGACCAAAATACCGAAAAATCTTGAAGTCAGTGGCATTTTACCATCCCTAACTTGACGAGTGGTTTGTTTCGATAGTAAAATAGATTAATTTTTGTTCACCATTTTTAGATAAATTTCATGCATTAATTGCCAATTGGTCGTAGACTCAAAAAATTGTCGAGTAAAAAAATACTCTTTTTTTTTGCCATTTAACTGATAGGCATGAGGAAATGATCGCTGGGTATTCCCAGTCAGCATTTGGAAGATGACTAGCATTCCATTTAACAAACGGGTCGTCTAGAAGCCAATTTGACGTTTGCTGCCGAAAAAAGGGAAATAGTTACTTTGGGTTATCTTCAATTAAGAAAGCGACAACTCGAAGACTTTTTTGAAAGAGTTTTAGTACAAAATTTTTTCAATCTTCCAAAAGAAAGATCTCTCCAAAACTTCTATAATATTTTTGGAAGTCACGTCGCAAGATAGACAAGGGCTGACGAGTGTTTTTCGACGTACGTGGGATTGAACGCAACGAAACGGAAATTTTTGTCACGATCTAAAATTTGTCTTGGGTATATACACATGTGCTATATACATTTAGGTATTGATTTTTGTAGAAATGTTGGCTCGTACAAACAAAAAGTGCTACAAACGGCCAAGCCAAAAACAGCAACATCCCACAGACTACTTAGACACAAGAGAATTGCAATCAGTTACTCGGCAAAGTTTTGCTACGCCTCAATGGCATGATAAGCAGCAGTAGAGTGCAACAAAAACAATGTTGGTAGTAGAAAAATTCTTGTAAAATATTGGTGTGTAGTTGAGTGCATAGAGACGTTTGGCCAACAGTGCGTATACGTAACATACAAGCAGGCAACACCTAAGCTGGATAATAGATGGTTAATGGACGACGGGTGAAGAAATGTGTGACCGAGACTTTGTAACTGTGTCAATATATACGACAAAAGAAGAAGATGAAAGAGAACAACAAGAGAAAAGAAGAAGCAATCAGAGGAGGGTGTGGTAAAAATGGATAACATAAAAAATAGCAGAGCAAAAGCAAAGACCAAAAGTTTATTGACGCTGCATACTCGTACGGGGTAAAAGAAAAATCAGAGGCTAAGTCGCCTGCACTCCACCGTATTTCACACTAAATGGATGGATATGAGCGTGAGTGTGTGTGTGTGTGTGTGTTGGCATTTGTGTGAGTAGAAATTTCATTGGAACACTACACTTGTCTGCCCCTAAGCGTTGATGATGCCTGGGATTTGATGGTAAGTTTGTTGAAGAATCTTTTACTCTTCACAGGCGCGGCATCAGCTTAGCATGTACATATGTGTGTGTGTGTTGTCGGTGTTGGCCGGTAGCTGTTGAAGCGCGAGGATTTACTTTTAACAGAGTTGTCAGGGCAACAAGTTGCTTAACTGAAATTTACATATATCTACATGGATATATATTCACCATTGCTTGTCGCAAACTGCAAACTGCAAGTGTTGGGTAAATATTTACGAATGTATTAGTGTGCTGAAGTCATGAAAGGCAAATGCGGAAGAGTCGAATGCCACTTTTACACAGACTATTATAAAATATTTGTATTTATTTAAATCAGGCATGATTTAAAGCTAACTAATAGCGCTGCGAGCAATACAAACAAAATAGTACTAAATGGTTGTGGTAAAAAGACGCGTTTGCTATATCAAATTTAATAGATTAAAAAATCAAATTTTATTTCACTCAAATTTAATAAAATTCGTGGGGATACAGTAAAAAAAAAAAACAAAAAAAAAAGGCCCTTAGTTATCGAATATTTATTAGAGTAGCCAAATTTGTTTTTTTTTTTCAGACCCAAATTCGTATTAATTTGAATGATTATGATTTGATACTTTATTAAAAAAATTTGTTTCGTAATTTTTAATACAAAAGGCAACAAAAGAGCAGTTTAATGAAAAACTGGGTAAAAAGCAGAACAATATTGTACGGTGAAAGTTTTGGAAATTCAAAAATTATTATTTTCGAAAATTTTTAAATTTTGGTACAGCAAAATTTTCGGCACGTAAATATTTTTAAATGACGCTGCAACTTAAATTTAATGATTTTTATCTACATTTGTAATTCTGGTAATGTAATTTTCATAATTTATAAATAATTACTTGATTTTATTTTAATATTTTGAATCTTGTATATCGTTACAAAACGATTCTTTTGAAAGCATATATGTACAATTTTAAAATCCATTTTATTTATCATGAATATTTTTGGAATAGTAAACATGCAACTTGGAATTACAAATACGTAATAGAAAAAAGGGCGATCTGAAAAGTTTTGAAATTTGTTTAAGTCATAATCATTTATAATTTTTTCTATACTATTTTTATGTGTTTAGTGTTCCTAAAAAGTAATTGTGATAATTTAAAACTAGTTTTCTAAGTATTTTTAAAACTTAAAACAAACATTTCAAAATTTTTTTGTATTCAAAATTTTATAAAAATTGGTTTTTTTCAGTTAAGTTTAATCCTTAATTTATAAAGTAATTTTGCATTATTCTATAATTAACATTTGGCAAAAAAAAAGTTTAACAATAATTGCAAAGTATTTTATTCTAAAAAATTTGTTAATTTTTTTATAGTCCGTTTTTCATGAATTATGGGAAATTCAATTGAAAGAATTAGTAAAAAAGGATTTGAAACAAAAATTTCAAAAATTTAATAAAAATATTTTATAGTAAATTTTTCTAAAAATTAAAAAAAAATATTTTTCCATATTTTTATTTATGCAAAATAAAATTAACATTCGTTACAAAATTTCAAGCGAAACTTCCAAAATTATTTGCTTTCTTACTACAAGGCTTACAGGAAAATTGATTTCTAAATTTTTAATTGCGCGAAACTTAAATAAAAGTTAAAGTATTGATAACAACAACTTTTTTTAAATTACTATCTAAACCTAAAAAAATGTAAAACGAAAAATTTAAAATTTTTGTACACTTAAAAATTTCATAAAATTAGTCTCTTTTACTTTACTAGGTGTAAAAAAATGTTCCGTATGGTTTTTATTTAGGCGAAATTTAATTGACATTTAGTCCAGGAACTTTAGGCGAAAATTCAAAATTTGTTTATTCTAAAAATTTTGTAGAAATAGTTTAACGTTTACTACAAGGCTTGAAAAAAATTATTTTCTATATTTATAATTATGCGAAAGTAAATTGAAAGTTGAAGCAATGTTTTTTTAAGGTTTTTATTTAACTTTTTCTCAAAAAATTATTATGTAAACCTAAAAAATGTGAAACAAAAATATCAATTTTTTTTTAAGTTATATTCACTTTTTGTTTTAAGGTTTGAACAAATAATTTTTTTTTTTGAAGGCCAAATTTATGTATTTACAAATTTCACATTTATGTAATTTTAAAAACGTTAAAGTGCTGGTAGTAATTGTAGATTAAAAGAGAATTAATAATTTAAAACTATTTTTCTGAACTTTATATATAAAAGTATCAAGGTGGAAAAATTTAAAACAAAACTTTTTAAAAATTTTATTTTTTTTTTAAAGAAATTTTTTTTTGAGTTAAGCCTGCAAAAATTATTGCTACCTCAACGCTTTTGCTTTGGTAAAAATGTTTGACCGTTTCGACCAGAAATATGGAGCTCGTTAGAACAAAATAAACATATTTTTTTACTTGAGATTTTATGATAGCAGCAAATTTTGGAGATTTTTTCTAAACATTTTTATTTTTTTGGGTATTAAGGCCTTTCACCAGACTTGCGATATAAATCAGTCAAGTTTTGTGACTTCAATATGTTATTTAATTTATTTAGGCCGATTTAGTTTTTTTGGTTTTTAATTTGATGGATTCTTAGTATTCTTTTTATTTGCAAGAAATAATTATTTTTTGAAATACTAATATATGCCAATATATCACAAAGAAACCATTTGACGCCTCATTTTAATTTTACAAAGCAAACGAAAAGCAAAAAATATTCACACATAATACAATGTTTGTGTAATTTCGATACCTCAAAAGATACACTAACAATATACCAATGTGCCTTTCAAAGATTTATTCACTCACTGACCGCCTTTTCCTTTTGTTTGGCTTTTCCAGGACAATGCAGCGTACAAAATGGATTGAAAGTAAAAACCGCGCTAACCACCAACAAAAGAGCAACGCCAGAATAACAAAAGCAATGTGACTCAGCGTTAGAGAGTATGCCACGAAATTGAACTAAATTAAATATTTTCTGTAAGCTTTTGAAAACCAAATAATGAACAATGAGAACGTAAAAAAAATTGAAACATTATTGAAAGAAACACCAATCAATAATATGTGTAAAAAAACACAAACAGAAGTAAATCAGTGAGTAAAACGCGAAGTAAGTGAAAAATGTAAAAAACAGAAGAAGCCATGAAAATAAGGTGTAAATTGAAAATAAGTAATTTTGGGACATTTGTTAGCAAATTGTGAAAATAATTAAAACCAGGAAGATAAAGCAAAGTAAATTTACTACAATAAACAAGTTAATTATTTCCTTCGCCGTTTGAGAATTGCGAATGAAATAATGAAAGAAAAATGACAAGTGTGCATACTTTTAGGCACAAATTTTAGACATAAAATTTTGCTATGTAGCAAAAATAGTACAGCGCGAAAACTCAACTACTTAAATCAGATATTTTGTGCAATGAACTTGCTTCTTTCTCTGCTTTGAGAAAGTTGCGAATTCTTGCTATGATTTCTCCGAACTACTCTCATATCAAATGTTTAAAATATTTTCACACTTTTCTATTCCTCACCTCTAACACTAGAAATCCACTCACAATTTCCTGGAAGTAAATTTGTCGGAATAGCCTGAGCCAAAACGACAAATCAAGCTTTGTTCTTACTTTTCGAGAAACATAATATTTTACTAGTATTCTCTGACTAGAGGCATAGAAACTTTTACACAAAAAAATTTAAAAAAGTTAAAACCCTCAAAACTTTCTAGGAAAAGTGTCAACTATTCTATGTGCTTCGCTTTACTCATATGATTTGAGTCGGTCCACGAAAACTTTGCGCTTGATTTTATATTGATTTATAGCTAGTTTAGATTTCGAGGATTATTCTGTAGGAAATGTTAATATTTAAATAAAGTTGAAATGTTCAAGTATACCTTACAGAAAAAAATACATTCCCTTAAAAAAATTCATTTAATCTTTGTTGTGATAATTAATGTGCCTAAAACTATGCTGAGAAAGTTTCATAATTATTAAAGTATAAAAGAGTATGAGCACTTTATTTGTAAGTATTTTTGCTTAAAACTTTGCGGCATAGTTTAGGCACAGTATTGATCACAATATTGATGACAGGATTTTTGTGCATAGGTAAGAATAGGGTTTTTAAAACGTGATATTATATAAAAATACATAAACATATGTATTTCTATTTTTTTTTTAACAAATTTCAAAAGCTTATTATTAAGTTTTTGCGGCATAGTTTTTGGCACATTAGTTATGGCAAGAGTGTGAGTTTAACGAACTGTTGTTTGTACTCTGCGTCTTAGTTTTAGGCTGAAAGAATAACCCAACTTGAGTTATCACTTCGATCATGTCAAGTCTAATGATATATTTCAACAAGCTGTAGATTACCAAGCCATCTTGGTAAAATTTGAATTAAAACTCAAAAATTGTAGTCCAAGATCAGAATTTAATATTCTGAAAACAAAAATTCTAAACTCAAATAAGTTGTTCTTTCAAATGTTCAAAGATATGTCACAGATAAGTGTGTAGATGAAGTGGCGGTATAATCCATTTAGTATTTGCTTTTCTGTGTTTCCAAAAATTTAATCATAAAGCAGAGTTTTTGTGGAGTCAATACTTTGAAGCTGCTGTGGGAGTTTTAAAGTAACTAAGCTTTTATTTTCGTCTGGAAAAAATATTACATGAATAACAGTTGTTTCAAAAAATTTCCAAACACTGCAAGTGAAAATTACCGCCACTTCCTTCAGCACTGCAGTGGGTTTATAGAATCAATTTAATAGCAGGTATGCCTAAAAATATGCAAAATGGAATAGAAAGTAACAATATGATCTCACTTCATTCTGATAGTATGAAGAGCAAGTAGTATTCCTTTGCATAATTTTAGGCGCATTTGATTTAAGTTGAGCAAGTTTTTCAATACCGCATAGCTAATTTCAGTGGTAGTTCTTGACAGTTGAAGTTCGAACTTGTTACAATATTGAGATGCTGAAGAACACACTGACAGGGAATCGTAGGTGTCGCCATGAGCTTCTGCGGCTTTGGATTGAGTTCCTCTTGTTGCTGGGATTAGTGCAATTTAGAGGAAATCGCGTATATTTTCAGTTTGAGTTTTTGTGTGAATTTTTATGCGATAAATATTTTTATGCTTGTGTTGACATCTACAGGAATAACAGAAATAACTGACTGTTTGCTTTTCCATTAGGTATTCAATCAAGGCGACGGATAAAATACTAAATCTTGGCTTGCTTAGCTAACGTTGTGCTCTAAACTCATTTACATATTCAAATGAACTCATTTTTGTTGTTTTTTTTTAAAGAATTTGAAGATGAGTTAGTATTTCAATAGAGATTGAAATGTACTGATAAAAAATAAGAAAAAGCACGGTACGGAAATGAAAAGCAAAAGGGATTAAAGTGGAAATTCTATAACGAAAATATAAAAATAAGAATGGAAGCTAAAAATACCAGAAACACCGCTAAAAACTTAGCGTATAAAAAAGACGCGAAATATACTGGCATTGAAACGCAAAGTAAATAAAAAAAATGATTGAACGCATTTCGTACGAAAAATAAGCAGTGGTTAAAAATTTAACAAAATAACTAAAAAACAAAAACAAGCAAACAAAGTAAATAGAAAAAAGGCAACGAAAGTAAAAACACAATGAACTGAAATTTTAGCTTGCGAAAAAAGTGAAAGTAAAACGCGCCAACAATATAAACAAAACAATCAAACACACAGCGACCAAATTTCAAACTCAATGAACGAGAAATTATCACTGCCAGCAGCCACGCCCAATGTACAGCGGCAACAACAGCAACAACAACAACACCACCAGAAATCCACTGCTTTTGCGACCATTGACCATGCGGATTATCAATATGAATTAACAGCAGCAGCAACAACAACGACAACAACATACAATCACGAAAGCAATAGCAGTAATGCCAAAACGAGTGGAATTGATGTTGGCAGCGGTGTGGAGGGAATTGTAGCTGGCGGAGCAGGTGGAGCAGGTGGAGGAGGAGGTGGTGTTGGCTGCAGTGAATTGTATCGTTATGCGTCGGTAGCAAGTTTAGGTGGCCCAACAATGCTGGGTATGGATGGTTTTATGGCGAACGCTGTTACAACACCATCCGCTGTCGCCCCTTTACTGGCCACGACGACGGCCACGACAACGACGTCAGCTCCGACTATTCTAAAAATTAGCAACAATGGCAGCACCAGTGGCAACAAAGGTAGCAATTTGAGTAGTCCACACAAACAGCAGTTGCGTGCGCGCGACAATTTTTGTGGTTGCTTTGGAGGTGGAGGTGGCGATGGTGCTGGTGGTGGTGGCGTTGTTGCAGGTGCGAACGAACGCACTGGGGGTGGCGAAAAGCAGCGATTGCCTACGTTGACTTTTTGGCCCGCATTGTTTGCCAATTTGGGTATTTGCACTCTGCTGCTCGGCTATCTGCTCATTGGTGAGTATATATTTTGTATTTTTTTCTTTTCTGTCTCACGGTTTCGCGTCTCACGAAATTTTTCGATTTTTCATTGCCACACGCTCGATTTTTTGTTTGCTTTGCGCTTTGGGTTTATGCTTTTATTTACGTTTTCCAATTTCATAAATCAATAGGTTCTGTGAATTCGCAGAAATGGGCAGCTGTGAAGTGGTAGGTTGTGGGAAACGTTAGAATGATAAAATAAAATTTTAGCAATGGATAAATTTCCAAAAAATGTCAACTTTACGCATTATTTTGGCATACAGATTAATAAAAGTAGTGAGTGCGGTTATATAGAAAATCTCCATGGATTTGGAAATTTAAGCCTTCGCGGTATTTCGGCTTTGAAATACATGGAATTTCGGAAGTTTGTTTGCAAAGCGAAAGTATTTGAAATTTAAAAAATAAAAGGAACAATTAAAATGTGAAAACAAATAAAAATTTATAAAATGCAGGTTAAGTTTCAATTTTAGGAAATTGAAATAGTGAACGTTGACTCCATTTTCCGTGTTAAATTTGCTTGATTAACTTTTTGTAAAAACTTTATTCATAAACCACAAAAATCAAAATTTAAGCTTTGTAAAATATTTACGAAAACTTAAAAAAAACTGAAAAGATTTACGATACAATTTTAATTTTTTTTTCTGCAAGAATGCAATTTTAGTATAACAAAGATTAAAATTTCAAATTAATATTCAAAATTGGATAAGTCTAAAGTACTTTAAATTTTTTTTTAAAGTTTATAAAGGAAACGAGAAATCTGTAATTAAGATAGAATTCGATAAAATGTCAAATCTTTATTCTAAAATTTAAATTAAAACTGCTGAATTACTTTAAACTCATTAGAATTATTGAATTCTGAGTTTGAATTTAAAAGTTCGAATTTTTTAATAACATTTTGTGAAACCTAGTACAGATATTTTTTTTTTTTGAAATTGACAAGTTTAACTTCTTTAAAGAAATTACAAATATAAAGTTAAGCACTTTTTCAACATAAAATTTCAAATATTTGAATAGTTCAAAGCAAGGGAAAGTTAAATTTAACATTGAAATTTCTGAATTTAGAACTCATATTTCGAACATTCATATAAATTATAATTTGAATTTAAAATTTTTATTTTAATAAAAATTGAAATTGAAAATATAAAATGAAGAAATACAAATTTTTTCTAATTTTTACTTGAACAGTTGGATTTTCTAAAGGAACTTAAATAAATTTAAATAAAAATTTTGATTCCCGATTTTTAATTTTTTATTTAAAAATTTTGTATTTTTTTTCTATAGAAACTAAAAAAATAAATACAAGTTTTGATTCCGAATTTCTAACTTCTAATTTTTTATTTGGAATTTGTATACAATTTTAAATTTTAGTTGCCGACAGTTTCCGTTTAATTTAAATACAAAAGTTTTAAAAAAATTGTATTTTAAATCTTCATTTGTTACAGATGTACTGATGTTTTAAATTAAAAATGAACAGAAGTTTGGCCCAACTTAAATTCGAAAATTTTTAAGATTTGAAATTGAAATTTGAAAAAATTTCCAAACTTTTAAATCCGATATTTTCGAAGTATTTAACGTTTTAGGAATTACAGAAATTTTTATTGAAAATTCCTGATTTATCAAATTAAATTTGTAATTAGAATTTAAATTTAAAGTTTTGAGATAAATTTTGTTTTAATAATATATACGTAGGTCGCAAGATTTGAGAAGTCTTTAAAAATAATCCAAAATAAATTATTTTTTTATGAAGAAATTTAAAAATTTGCCACAAATTAAAATTTGTGTATTTTTGTATATATGCCCGTAAACCTTTCCTATTTTAACGTAGTATTTGAAAGTTTTCTTTTTCAAAAATTTTAATCAACCTCAATAGCTAATCATTCCGCACCCCATTTCATTTCACATGAAAAATTTCCAAAACTCAATTACATTTATCTTTGCCACAGGTTCATTTCTATTCCTCACCATAGAAACTTCCGGCGACGGAGGCAGCGCAGCTGGTGTTGTCAGTGATCCAAATGCCTGGTCATATGCGCAAAATCCATACATATCGACACAAGTAGAACGGCAACAACAACAACAACAACAACAACAACAACAGCAACAGCAAGACAAGCACACACCACAAGCAGCATCAAAGTTATACAAAGCCAGTGAACCGTTATTGGATGTGGCAACCACAGCAGGAGGAGTGCGCTTGCAAGGAACTGCCACCGCGACTGCAGCTGATGGGGGTAAACCACACGAAGGCGTCGGCCGTGGCAGCAGCAGCAGCAGCAGTAGCAGCAGCATTCTGAGTAGCAGCAACAACTTCCACATGAACACGCCGAATGCAAAGAGGCAGGCAAATAGCACAGCAGCCATGGCACAGTTTGATGATGTGATGCCTAAACCGGAAACGGAAACATACATTGACAATAGGCACGACAACAAGTTGCGACCGTTGAGCAGCATGACGGCACAACAGCCAAATGACGTTGCATCAGTCACCCACTCGTTTTCTACGCTACGCCAGCAGTCAACAATCGTAGAGGCTGAGGCATATCGAGCTGCCGCTAATGCCATGAATGCCGCCATTGGCAGTGACATTAACGGCGATGATATTGATGTTGAGGTCGGTGTTGGCATAGGCGATATGGAGGGAGTTGGTGGTGACAATGCGGCTGCTGTGGCCGGTGGGGCGTGGGGTGGTGAAAATGTGGCGCTGCAACGAACGGTGGAGAATATTTGGGATATAACGGTTTCATTGAATATACTCTACAAGGAGAATTGGACCAAGTGAGTATAAATGTACATGCATGCGGAAATTCATATGTGTGTGTAAATAAAAATTTTGAATTTTATCGAGGTGACAATAATTTTCGATAGAAATAGGAAATGGAAATGGTAAGAACTTTTCAAACATGCATGTAGTGAAAATATTAAATTTTTGAGCCTTCATGTTCTTTGAATGAAATGTTGATTCAAATACGCCTTTTTTGTCATGAAGCTCCATGAGCTTGAAATTGCTCTTGAAATTTAAAAAAGATAACGCGAATGCGATTCGTCGCAGAAGAGATCAGCTTGTTGCTGTTTGATAGTCAGACACTGTGCGAGTTCTACTGAAGATGAAGAGGCATTCCGCCTCTCCGTTTCTATATTGAGCTTAGGATTCACCATCTGTATCTGCTTGGCGATAAAGTGAAAAATAACTCCAGACGACTCCTACCGACTTTGGGTCGGTAGGCAATTGAAAACTAGGGCCCTCACCCGATGAACAAAATCTCACTCCAAACAGCTCCTAACATTCCAGTCCTTTAATATTTGGTAAAAGCGTGGGCGATCGCAAAAAAAGACATGGAAGCCATGCCAGCCTTCGAAAGGACTATTCCCCACAAGATCTATGGCCATGACTGCGAGAACGACAGATGGAATGACGAGCTGTATGAGCTCTAAAACGCATCAACTTTCAACGATGATTCCCCGATTCCACCCATGGGTGTACAACGAAAGCCAGAGCTCCCCCGGCCAAGTGTAGAAGGACCTATTTACACCTGGTGTGAATAACTGGCACAACTTTGCAAATGAGAGAGACAATTGGCAAAGTTGTTTTGTCTTAGCCCAATCGACGGAGGGTTGTAGTACCAAATAAGGAGATTTTCAATAGGGAATTTTCTATGAAGCTGCGCAAAATATACATACATATTTATTAAAAAATCTATCACAACCCGATAACCGAGCAAAATATTGCTATGTTAGCAGCGTAGCTTTGGTTTCGTGAAAAAGTAAACGAGTACATAAATATTTTAATAGCAAGCGTTTAAGGATTTAGAATTTACATCAAAGTACTTTTCAAATATTTAAAAGCACTTAGATATAAGACCCAAAGTCAATTAAATAACTTATTTCTCCTTCACTTTAATTAAATTAGATTCAATGCGATTAAATTTAATACTATCTTACCTTATTAAAAACGTTCCTTTTTTTTTTTTTGCTTCTGCTTCTCTCACCTTTCTCAATCCTTCTCATTTTGCGCACGCACACACATACCCCCACGCACACATACACACAGATTGGCTGCCTTGGAGATTAATAAATTTCAGGATCAATTAGTCAAACGGCTTGTCATGGATTTGACGTTATCAACAGGGGCGGATGGGGCGGCGATGGAAGCCAACTCAAGACAACACCAACAACGACAACAATCGAAACAAGATAACATTGGACAACAACAGCCATCACAAGCGTACGATTATCACAGCATGGAATCGGCTACAAGTAAACATTATGGCAATGATGTAGCTCAACAACGTCAACAACTGGAACGTTATTGGCAATTAGAGGCGGCAAGACGACGGCAATGGCAATTGAAACAGCAGCAACAACAATTTGAATGGAATTTCGCTACGTCGTTTCTATACTCGCTGACCGTAGTGACGACAGTCGGTAAGTGTGTGATTCAAAATATTATTGTATTCTAGATTCTTTATTTGGTATTAATTTTGCAAATATTTTTCAAAAAAATCGCCCTGTTGGCTCCAAAACTGGCCAACAGTCCAATGCATCTTCAGTACGTAAATATTCTCGTGCTTGAAAAAACTTCGTGTCCTTGGTTCCACGAATTAAGTTCAAAGAATTGTGCCCTGAGTTCAAATCACGGACAAAGTACATAACATCCAAAAATATCATAGAAAAGTTTTTTCTTCGGTCGCCCCTCGGTAGGCAATAACAAAAAAACTTTTCACAAAACTGATTTGCTGTTCGTCGGCGTAAAAATGTAGGTCCTTCAATCTGTGGTAGAATAATCAAGACGTATACTGCAAATTGTGGGAGAAGTTACGTCAAATATCGAGCTCGAGGTATGCAAAGTTTTTGATTCATTTATCCGCAAATACGAAGTTATGTGGATGCTTGGCCGGGTCTAGGTGGAATATAAAATATGGGAGTACTTAGTAGAGCCTAAAGTATTTTTATCGCTGATGAAAGAAGAGAAATCGGTTAACAGAACTCATACTGGTTGCCCTGATTTTAGCAGCGGGATCTCACACTCTCACAACTCTCTATTAATCTCGAACGATAATGGTGGCTACGGACGAGTTGAAAAGCCTTTTGATGTACGATACTCCCGCAATGTCTAATTTTTCTGCCTCTGCTGGCTGACTCCATCTGGGATAATAACTTTGCAGGCTTCTTTTCTATCCGATGACCTCCTTAAGTCCACCGTAGACAAATGTAAGTGATCCGATGGGTTTTGACATTTCGTTTGTTCCAATCCGCCAAAGGATGTAAAGCGACTTACCGACTGACAAAGCTCACGCATCTCTTTGGTATCTCTGCGACGAGCGAGTTATTCTTCTATCAACTCACGTTGTCGGCGCGTCCCGCAACATACACGAAAGTGACACCAAAGAAGTTACACCTGACTGATGTAGAATTCCGTTATATTTTAGTCAGACGAAAGTAAGAGGCAGTGTGGGCCATCAATAGCTGCTGGGAAGTCCTAATACGAGGGTAGAATCGGGTATTTAATGTTGTTGGGGGTGGGAGGTTACGGGAGAGTACGTATTGCTATGAGCTCCTTCCCGTCGCGGAGATCCTCTGAGCGATGGAAGGCACCAGCACGTCCAAGGGGCGTTTTGGATCGTAGAGGCCGTGGCCCTGAGCAGTCCTCAAAATGGTTTTAAGCGTTGTATGAATTAGTTCTCACAGAAGTATTTAGAATTTGGGTAGAGCGAGAGAAGGACCCGTTTTAGGCCAACCGCTCCAAGAAGTTGTTTCATAGGGAATAATGTACTTATGGCATTAGTTCTAGCCTACCTTAATCAAGTCCAAAAAAGGTGTTGACTAAATCTCTAAGGCAGGGATTACTGATTAAAATGTTGACATATCTCATCAAAAGCAAGCGTAGGTTCATCGGCACGAACACAGACAGAATGTTTATATCGGAAACATCTGAAGAAAAAATGGTTGCTTCCTTTTGAAATTGTTATTTAAAATAATAAGGAGATACTGGTGCTTCAATCAGCGTTTTTTTTTCCTCGACGGCTTGACTCTTAAATGCCCACTTTGATATGCTTTATACACTGAAGTCTCTTAAAACCTAACGGCTTTCGAGTCTTGCATTGTTGAGTAATTATTTGAAACAATGCAGGTTTTTAAGTCCTTTTCCCTTCTGCTAATTTAAACCTCTCTTTTTCCACCTCTTTATTTCCAGGCTATGGCACCATCACGCCGCGCACCACACTCGGGCGCATGGTCACCATTTTGTACGCCACATTCGGCATCCCGCTCACACTGGTCTATCTCTCGAGCATTGGCAGCATTTTGGCCAAATTAGCGAGCAGCTTTTGTGAGCGCCTACTTTGTTGCTGTTTCTGTCGCGCATCCACAAATAAACGACACACAATGTGCGGCTTTAGTCGACAACAGGTCTCGGATAAGAAATGTAATCTGAAGCTACAGCAGCTACAAAAACATCACCAACAACAGCAGCAGCAGCAGCATGCGATGAATTCTGCGCAGTCGGCGCAACAGCAACAACAGACAGCACAGTCAACACAATCGGCACATTTGCCATACTGCTACGTGCGTCCACCGGCCGATGATACGCTCAGCTATGCCGAACATTCTCCACTCTCTGCACACTCTGGCACACGCAGCAACAGCGCCCCAACACTACGCTGGTCTCTCGCGCTACCGCTCGGCTTCTGTGTGCTGTTGCTTTTGGCGTACGTCGCCTTTGGTTCGCTTGCCATAGCGCTGCTGGAACATTGGTCGCTCTTCGATGGCATCTACTTTTGTTTCATGAGTTTGACTACGATCGGTTTTTGTGATCTGTTGCCGGGTGCGCATGTGCAGCCTGCCACGACCGCTTCCACGCTGGTGGTGTGGTTTTGTGCGGCGTATATATTGAGCGGTCTAACGCTCACCTCTATGTGTGTGAATTTGTTGCATGAGGAGTTTTTGCAGCGCATGCGTGTTGTGGTGCAGTTCAAGAAGATTGCAACGGGAAAGAGTGGAATGAAAGAGCGCAATTTCTACGGTGCACCACCTTGACGATGCGGCTGCGTAGATTGCGAAAATCAGACAGCTGTTTGCAATGCAACTTTGGTTGGTGGATTGCTGCATAGCGATAAGTTTCTAGCTGTGGTGGCATTATTTCTGCCACACGGAATGAGAATGCAGCAGAGAACGAGCGGAAGATGAGTGCGTGGATGGGTGTATATAAAATGTGTGCGTGAGATGTGAAATATGCTAAGCGACAGTTAAGATTAAGCCTCGTGCCAAAATGTGATTATTTGTTCTGTGGTGAGTATCTAAGTTGTTACCTTTTTTTTGGTTAATATGCCAAAAATGATATTGGTGCATGGTATTTTTTTTTTTTGCTAACAATAAAACAGAAAATAATTTAATTGATTAGCATTGTTCTCAAACTGACGATCAAATCGACAGTAGTCCCGATGATGATCCATTTTTCCTACAGTTTTGAAATTATTTTCATGTTTTGCGAGTACCTGAGCTCAACTCGAATTTTGGTTTCGAAAAAATTATGACTGTAAAATTTATAAAAAATATTTTTAAATTTGGTTTCCATGTTATGCTTCAAAGGGACTTAAAGTAATAACCATTTTCAATCCCGCAAAAATTATGACTCGAATTTTTTCAATTTAGGTTTCCAATTATTTTCGTGTATACAAATATGAGTCCCGATTTTTTATATGAATATTTTTAAATTTGTGCTCCCAGTTCATTTTAATATCGAAAGAAATATGAATGTCAAAAAATATTTTAGATTTTGGTACCCAGTAGTGATTCAAGCATTCCAATATTAATCTTGAATTACATTCTGAAAATATTGCTTCCTTTTGAATTTTAATCCAGAACACTACGATTCAAAATTGGGCAAATATTTTTCAATTTGGTATCCAACTTATGTTTTACGGTTACCGAAAATACCCTCGATTTTCAATCATGAAAAAATTATGACGCAAAATTTTTCAAATATTTGTTTACCGTTTCTCCCAAGGCGAATTTATATTCGTAGAAGGTGATGGCATAAGAGCAGCTGATTTGATTTTTGTTTTTGCTTTTGCGTAAGAGCTTTCAAAAGCCGTAAAAGCAAAAACAAAATGTATTTAAATTTTGACAACTCTTACGCAGAAACAAAAACAAAATGCATAGGAATTTTGTAGTTGTATTTATAACACCACCTTGTACGGATTTACCTTGGTTTCTCCGTTATGTTTCACGAATATCCAAAACAACAAATATGACAAAAAAATGCTTTCTTAATTTGGTCTCCTGAAAAAGAAATAAGATAATAGGTTAAGTTGATTTAATGTTCTTAAAACTATAAGGTACTCCAACTGAAACTATTACATATTTTACTCCCTCTCTTTGTCTCTTTCAGTTATTCGTGCTCGAAAAAATTGATTTAACCCATCATTTGTTTTAAAAAACAAAGCTAATAACGATTGTTCCTCAATTCCATTTGTAAAAATCAACGCCTGCCGTTCGGCACATCAACTTACACCACACCCACTACTCCCCCTCTCGCTCATCAACCAACCGCGACAAATCCGTTACGTGAAAACTGACACAGTTGCATAAGTACTTATTGGAAATTTAAGTAGCGAACGCTGACAAAACGTGACTGTAACGAAAATTTAATTTCAAAGTAAATTAAGATGAGTTTAAAACTTTGCGAGCAGCGCTCTCGCGTGGCAGCGAATCGATTTTTTCGTCAACTATACTTTCGTATATTCGAATCTTCAAACACAAACTCACACGCGCAGTGCAAGAGAGAGAGAGAGGGAGAGGGAGAGGGAGCACGTGAATTTTTCGCATAGCTCAATTTCTCATAGCTTTGCAGAACGTGACAGCGCTGTGCTCTTCCAGCCATTCATACAATAACAACAAGACGATATTTTGTTTTTATTATTATTATTGTGCCACATTAAGCAGACAAGACTGGAAGGAAGTAGCGCAAGAAAAACGTTCAGCCAAAAGTTGACAGTTGCCTGACAGTTGACAGTGAAAGTTAAGCTGCAACAGCTGCCAGAATTGACAACACAGCTGACGTTGTTGCTGTCATTGTGGTTGCGAGCGAATGGGCAAAGCGCACAGAATTGCAATCATTGAGATGGTGTGGCTGTTTGTGATCTTTGGCCGCTATCAGCTGAATATTTAATACTATAAGCACTTATGTATTGTATGCACGAGTAGTATGTATGCAAAGAATGTATGGAAGTGAATAAATTTAAAGTGAATTTAATTACTAACAAAGTGTGTGCTAAGTTGTAGTTAAAACAAAAATTTTGACTTACTTTTATAAACATACATTTTTTTATTTTTAAGTTAATAGTATTTGTTATAGTGTGCCAAATATTACCTATTGTATTTCTATTACGTTTATATAGTGAGAATAAATAAAATTTAAAAAAACTGCAACTGTATGTAAGATAATAGTTCAAGAAATAAAATATATGAAAATTCAACTTCGCAAATAAAAAAAATATATAAATCACAGAAAAGTATTACTAGTTGGACAAATGGTTTTATTAAATTTTATCAGGCACATTAGTGCGGTTTCTAGAATATTTGGAGTTAGACATTTTTTTTTTGTTAAAATATTTTCGGGAATTTATTACCACTTATTAATAGGAAGCATGTATAAAAACCATAACGTGCATATTTCGCTGCCCACAGTGTTACCTACACACCAGAATACCAATTGAGAAAGCGGTAACAATTTTTGGTGGCACAATTTTCTGGCCAGAAAGTCGGGCAGGCCAGAGTAAATGCGAATTTGATGCTTTACTCGTATAAAGAAGTAGTTGTTAAAGACTATGGAATAAGAAATTTTGCAACTTCTCAATGTAAATTGTAAACTTAGAACTAAATAAATTTCAAATGTGCCAATTTTGAGTGTCTACAGATCATCTGCAGGGGCCACCAACGTCTGCCGCGGGGTCACCACCTATAAAATAAAAAAACAAACAGGTGCTAATAAGAATTGCAATTTTTTAAAATACCTCCGTTAACTTTAAGGAGCAAATTGGGCAAAATAATCACAAAATATACGAGAACCAATTCTTCTTATAGGTCGATGATATTTGGATATTGCCTAGAAGGAGTGCAGATATACAGAAGCAAAATCACTTCGCTAAGCTTAGAGGGAGATAAAGTGAGCTAATACTCGTATGAACAAAGATTTTAAGTTAAATTTTGGATTACTGAGGTTCGAACCTTTATTATTTTTGCAAGCAGCCCACTGTCATCTAATTGGTCAAGCAAATTCAGAGTCGATTAAAATGTTAGAGTTGCAAAACTATCGGGTGCACTATCGATACTTTTTATTTCGCTCTACTATCGATCGTCTGTGGTCATTATCGACATTGAAGAAAATATCAGCAGTTTTGAAATAGGAACTTAGGAAGGTAGGAACTTAACCCAGTCCAGCTCCGCTGTGGGAACATGAATTTTAATACGATACATTGATATATCGATACTTTTATTCTTCGATACCGATATTTTTTACTTAATAGTTTTTAAACAATATTTTCGGGAATCGGGTACTTGATATCCAACTATATTACAGAAAAAAATTTGAACACGATAATATTTCATTAGCCAGAAGGAAAATCGCTTGAAGCAACACAAGGTCGACATCCTAACCCATATTGGAGATGAAAAATGCCAAATCGAGTAAAATTAAAAAGGAAAACCAAAACAATTCTGAAAAGTATGCCAATTTTTAGAACTGAAGTCTAAAAATTCTGTGTGGTGAGTTTTCTATCGAAGCGGTCAATTAAAGGGCCAACAGTTAGCGCGTCACATGAAATTGTGACTGGAATTTATTTTGTATAATCGATATATCGATATTTTGGGTATCTTTTGTTTTTTGTATTACACTGGTTGATAGGTATCGGACTCAGCGATGCCATGTTCGTAAAATCGAGCTATGGTGGATTTATCGATAGAGAGAGTGTTGCTAGTTAATTATTTTTAGCTAGATTTGGCTTCTATCCGCTGAGTTTAGCTTTGAAATTGTGTTTTTTCTAGCTTCTTAAATCTAGTAAGCTATTTTTAGTTTTAAAAAATTCATCCGATTCCGATTGACTGTTATTCTCTGTTCTCTCTTTTTTTCAACCCATTAACTTCTACCATTAAATCATTTTTCAGTTTCTTTATTTACGTTTGAAATAAATCTAAATTAATTTATAGCCTCGCGAAAACTAACAGCTTAGTTCGAAAAAAAAATACCTGGGATTTGGGGCTTTCAAAAACAAAAAATCTTTGAAAGACAGGATGCAAAATTCAATAGTCTTGTGATTGCTTTGTAAAATTTGTGACGGATAAAAGAAATACATAAATTTACAAATTGAATTTATTTAGCATTTTTAAAACTTTCAGCAAGATGAAATGCAATATTTTTGGTCCAATGACTGTAAGTATACTGAAATGATGAAGACCACGCGCAGATTCGATTTAGCCATGGCCGTCTGTATGTCTATCGATTTGAACGCCTCCAAGTTCCTCCGTTTTGGAGGAAAAGTAAATTTTGTTCATTCGTTATATGGAGTATAATGCCTAGAATTTTCAACCACTTGCGCTTGAAATTTGTACTTTATTATAGTAAATTCAACGGGCTACAAAACTGCATGCTCAAAAAGTTTTTTGAAATTCTGAATAAAAAGTATGAAAATTTTATAAACATTTGAAATCAAGTTTATTAAAAAAACTTAATAAACATAAGTGACCAACTGTATTATATTGAATTTTATTGCATCATATTGTGATATTTAAATAAATGCGTAATATCTTTAAATTTTAAATTTTCCTATAAAAAAAATTCATTTTATCAAATTTTATCTTATTATATTTTATCTTACCTATATATGAAAACAATAAATAGTTTTTTGAGTCGTTAAAATTGTTTGTTTTTTTATTTTATATTCATGAAAGGTATGAACAAGTTTTTAGTTTGTTTTTTGCAAAAATCAGGCTATAGCTTTAGAATTTTTCCAGCTACACTAAATTAAGTTGGATAGCGCTAGTTATTACGGAAGCCAAATCGGGATTATCACAAAAATTCTTCGTTTTTTTATTAAAGCAATTTATATATTTTCTAATGTCCAGAACGCTGCTTCTCATCTGCTGGCTTTGTAAGCAATAAATTTATGTCACGCTTTTAGGATAACACAACCAATGCTTTAATTTTTTTTAAAACACACTTTAAACAATACAAAGAGTAAGAGTAAATTTTTTGTTATTATTATTTTGCCAGTATATTTTAACATAAATCAATATTTCACTTATCTTCGTGTAACGAAAATTTGATTTGAGGGTCAGACTTTTGATTAAATTAGTTTTTAAACATAAATGGTTAAAATTATTTTCTCATATTATTCCTAATACAAACCTGGCGGCAAGCTCTATAAATTATACCGACGATTCATAAAAAATAAGGCAAACAAAAAAAAAAAATAATAATAATAGAAAAATTATTTGTATTAAACAGTTTATGGACTAACTTTGTATAACCTTCGGAATTAAAGTTATTTTTTATCGATCTCAATTAGTGATCTAAAATACATTAAAAAAATAGCCCCACGCTTTATTAAAAAAAAACATTAAAGAATTAAAGGGCCGTTCACGACATATAAGTTCAATACATGATGTTATATGAGTCCTGCTAAATACAAGGCGAGAAAAGTAGAGCAAAGCAAAGCGAAGCAAAATCATGGGCAACTCTCAACTTTTGTACGCTTTGGCAAACAGCTGTTATCATTCCAAATAGCAAATCGAACACATTCTTGTTCACCCTGACCGTTTCCTTAAATTCCTCTGGATCGTTTGCATACATTTCGTCGAAATTTGCTGCAAAAAGACCTTTTTCATCGCGGTCTTGATAAAGTTTCCTAACCCATATACGACGCTTCGATTTCATTTGCCTCAGACACTCGCGAATTTCAAACATTAGTAGCATAACTACTACTTCTATCTTTAAGCAAAACACTCTGAACAAACACAAATTACAACTCATAACAAACTACTAACGCAGAAACTGTCAAAGCGTTCTATGTAGCTGGCCATTGTGAATATATACAAGTGAAAAATCTTAGCCCATAGACGTCAAAATTCGGCACAGCTGAGATCACCTGATGTAGCCATTCACAGCATTCTTGAGTCAATCCCTGAGCGAATTTCTATGTTTGACAATTAATATCGGCTATTTGTGACATTTAATATCAGCCGTCGCCATACTGAATTTAGAAGACTTCTCACTTGTATTCATTCACAATGTAGCTGACCTTCTACGCCTCACGCATTGTTGTTAAAGTTCGAACTGTCAAGCAATGCGAGGAAAGTTCTATGTAAACGGCCCTTAAGGTATTTGCTGCCTAAAAATAATTTTTTAAACAATCAACTCCAATTTCGGAACGGTCCCGGGATCGCGGGATTACATGATGTAATCACGAAAATCATCCGATCAGTTAAATGCCCGAAATTGCTATCCCTACTAGTGACGTAAACATTGTAGAACGATAGCTTTGCTTTTAGCAAATAATTCTATATAGAGGTTGAGAATTCCTAACATGAGTCTGGCGAAAAAGAAATATTAAACCATGGTGAAAAGAACATCAAAGGTGGAGCAGATTTTGTTTACAACGTGCTTAACAATTTTAGTGTGTATTCTTTCTAACATACCTCACTTCTCTCCACCGGTAAATCTGGTGTGACGTCACAGCTCAGTTACTCTCCAAATTTCAGATCAATTAGCGCAATCTTGTATTTTATAATTTTTGCAATGTGTTCATTTCTCAAAACATTTCACTCGGACTAATCAAAAGTGCAACATTTTCTACAAATATATCTAAAACGACAGGCAACCTGCAACCTAATGCAAACGGGACAAAAGTCGCACACAATTTTGGAAAAGGTTTAAAGAATAACAAATTTCAAAAAGTCGAGTCAAAGGGGATTGTTGCTTAAAAAGGGTAAATTTTTGCCCCTTTGCTTATGAATCATTCAAATTATTTTGTGCACATAAACTCTAACTCTTCTTTTGTCTACCTACCTATGTATTTTAACTGAAGTGCAGTACTGGTCATTTAGTTCATTTAAAAGTCAATTACCCTAATTAACCAACGCTCAGCATAAATATTATATTTTAGTCTACTCATATTTTTATCTGTTGCTCTACAATAACAAGCTGAAAATCTTACAAATACAAATGCACATAATTTCGTTTGTATGCTTCCCACCTATTATTAAATATTTGCATATTCTAATTCGAAACACTTAAGTGAAGCGCATTTGCTTAGTCATTTACATTTTTTGCTGTTTTCTTCGCTACCTATCTACAAACATACATACATACATACATACATCCGTATCTGCTTCATATCACCGCTGAGCGGCAGTACAGTTTGCCATTTTTTGTTGTTTTGGTTCCTTCAGCTTGCATTTCTTTTGGTTGCATTCCATTGAGTTGTACATTTCATTTGTCCTTTCATTTGTCCGTGCAGTAGTGCTCTCAGTTGTTGTTTGTTTACTTTTAATGCTAATTGCATCCCTGACTTGGACTTTGAAATACCACAGCAATTACTTATGTAAATCCTTTTAGTAGCAGTTGCCAAGGACAGTAAAAACAATGCGAGTACTATCGTAGCAAGCGGTGAAGATTTTTTGTTTTGCATTTAGGTGTGTGTGTATGTACAAATATGTGTGTGCGTTTACGGTTACTGTGTGAGTTTTAAAGATGGTTGTTGCTTGTCTTTTAATTTTTAAAATCTAAAAATTTACTAACGTTTGACATTGGCTACTTTCTTTTTCAAATTATTTATATATTTATGTTTGTGTTTTAAAGTATTTGTGACTTTGTAATTTCTCCTTTGATCCTTCGAGTCGTAATTACAGCTCAAAGTAAGTTGCAATTGGTTTTTGTTTTTCATAAACTTGCGCTTGAGATAAAAATTCTAGTTAGTAATGAATGGCACCGAAAACGAACATCCCAATAAAGGTTCATGGTATATTTATAGATGTCTTAAATTAACTCAATTGAGAGCAATAAAAATCAAGTGTCTTTTATTGCAGCTGTCTATCTGTCTATCTATAAATCTCTGCTAGCAATAATATACCCTAGGTAGTTGGAATTGTCCTGGCAACTGTGCTGTGGATAAGTTAGCATCAAAGAGTTGAATTACTCTTCCTAAACTGAAGCTAGAGAGATTCGATTGCCAAATGATAAATGAATGGCCAAAATTCAATGTGAAAGATCTTAGACGCTAATAGGTAAATGTTAAAGTCAACAAGTTTTTCGCCTGAATTAAAAAAAAAATGAAGCTAATAATACAAACAATAACACAACACAACAAATTTATACCTTTCTTTTGTTTGCAACAGAGTAACCATGGTATTTTCTTTTTTCTTTATTGTCCAGCACGTCTGGGGGTTTTGTTTTTATTTGCCGCAAGGGGGGTTAAGGAGGTCTTCGTACCACAAATATAAAAACTTGAAGAGTTATAGCCTTGATGGCTAAGGCAATTTTGTTCCTTTTTAAAAGGTGACCATTGATCCACCACCGCCGCTACTTCTACTCATAATATTTCAATTGGCGTTACTAATTTGTGGGGAAATTCAACTAAAATGTTGGAAAAAAATGACGATGGACATTTTCAAATAGTTGGGAAAAAAATTGGTGTGGAGAATGATGGTGGTGGCTCGAATGCGAAATCTCAGTAGAGTACCGAGTCCGGCCAACTGCCAGATTAGCTCAGTGGCGTCGGAAGAAGAAGAAAGCGAGTGCTAAAAGATCGCATGGACATTTTTGCAAAGTAATCGAATCCAGAGCGGTGTGGGAGCTTGGCTGGTGGTGATTTCGGCAGCAGAGTCTGTTCGGGGATTGGTCTGGGGTGCACACTCTGTGGCGCCTGTTTCCCGCGTTTGCCGGATTGGTGTAAAGTTGTGCTTTGTGGTTGAAGCTGCTGCCGGTAGTGATCCTACACTGCTCTGGACTAACGGCTACCAGTCCGTATGAGGACTTTATTCTGGTTTCATGAGGAACAGTAGACCCCTGATTGCGATATACCGCATGGTGGATACCTAGTATCGTGGTGACTTTGGTTTAATTCCTAAATACTGGTAGAGGTTTGAGTTCGGCCTCAGGCCCTATTGAGGCCACATTACCGTTGATATCGAGTAAATTATTGAAACTAAGCCATTCATACCAGGTGTAAAGCGAGGCGAAATATTCTCAGGTACTTAGCCCTATGCACCCCTTTACGCAATAATACTTAGGTTTTTAATACATATTTATACATATATTTTTTCGAAACACTTAAAACAGACTTTCGAATTTCTCAGAAGCTTAAGGCAGTTTTGTATTCATAATGCTACGCAAATTCTAAAATTGAAGGATAAAACTTTCAGAAATATTTAAATTTAATTAACGGTTTCCTTTTTTATGATTTTTCAAAGTGCCTGGTACCCTAAAATCTTCTCAAAATTAAAACGTTGACATGTGGAAAGAACTTTCATATACTCGTACCTTTGGAAAAAGTACTTTTTATTAAAAAAATGCGCATTTCACATAAAAAAGGAAAAGCTCTTGCAGTCGTCTAAAGCTCGAAAGCTTGCCGTGCATAGCAGAAGTTGGAAAAAATGCCTTTCGCTAGGCATTTTAAAGCTTAACGTGCACACTTTTGAATATTGTAAGATGAAAGAGCTTTCCGGTTTGCATTAGAAGTCACGGAATATGGAGCTTTTATTTCCTTAAATATTCTATTATATTTGATTACGCGCCCGCTTTATTTTGACTGTAGTCAAATAACAGCTGTATAAGTTTTATAACTTTCATGAGTAAATAGTTCAGCTTTCACTTTTCAAGCAATACTTAAATTCAAATGGAAGCTTTATAAACTTTAGAGCTTAATTTTGAAAGAAGACTACGTTGCGCATTTTCAGACTTCCCTTGCATGCTTGTAAATATTTTAAAATGAAAGAGCTTTTCACTTTGTATGACAAATTTGCGGATAAAGGATTTTTAAATATTTGTTGACGAAAAGACTTTAAGAGCTTTAATGTTTTTTTTTTGAATTTTTCAAATTTAATAACGACTCCGTTTTACTTTCACCGCAATTAAATGAAAGCTTTACAGATTTTATTGCTTCCTCTTTGCAAGAAGCGAAAGCTAACTTTTCAAGAAATATTTCAATTCAAATGGAAGCTTTATAAACTTTCGAGCTTTTTCTTGAAAAATAGTTAGGCTTTTACTGCTTGTAACTTTGAAACATCAATATGAACATATTACTTCATTTTTTTCATATTTATTTTAAGCTCTCATCTTGTCTTAAAGTTAAGATGAGTGAACACTCTGTTTTCAGCCCGAGTTATAAAGTTCCTTAAGATGGTTTAAATTTTTACTTTATTTTCATTCCATTTCATTTCAAATATCTACGTGAAAAGCAAAGCGCTTGTGCCCAACAACCAACTCTAACTGAAAAGCATTCAAAGGCTTCCGTCAGTCATTACTCTCTGCACATAAAACTTTCGTAATTTATTTGCAATTATTTTTATTATTTTAGCACAAAGAGCAGCTGCACACACGCAAACAGAGATGTATGTCTCTTTCTCTCTCTCTCTCTCTCTCTCTCTCGCTCTCGGTCACACACACAGAAACACATGCACTTATATTTAATTTCTTTTGAGTTGACATTTGAAGGAAATTTATTTGTGGTTGGTGGGGATTTATGTTTGCTTGGCTGTTGGCATCACAGCAAATGCTCTAAGTGGTTGTTTTCAGTTCGCAAAAAAAAAAAAACGGATGCCGTGAGATTGAAACGGAAGAGAGCGGTAACTTCATGCATAAGTTTTCAAGTGTTATTTGTTTTAGTTTTGACGCTACGGCACTAAGAACTTTCGAAATTTCATGAGGTTGGAAATGCAGTGGGAAATTTTAAATTGGAAAAATATTTGCATAAAGTATGGAATGCGTTCAGACAAATTCTAATTGTATGCACAGAAGTTTTATGGAAAGGAGTACAATTGCAAAAAAATACCACTTCGAAGAATTTAAGTTAAGCTTGGCGACGGTCATAGGATTCTCTGAATGCGGATAAAATTAATTACGTTACATTTTGTAAAACTTGCAAATTAAATTGAGTCTCTTCTTGGAAATGCATTAAATTTTATTTCATATAACAGTAAAACTGGGGTTACCGTTTTCAATTTAGTAGCATGAAATATACATTTGTGTACTAGGCTTTCAAAACTAAGTGAAAATATGAAAAGCTCCGAAAAGCTTCATGGTAAATGTAATTAATTTTTCAACATCACGCCTTGAATTTCCCTTGCTAAATTCTATTTTTCCAATGAGCTATCATTTTGTCGAAGATATTTTTATTAAGCTTACGGTTTGCCTAGAGAGGGAGTTTTAAAATTAAAATTTTTTGTAATCAACCATCTACAGGCCCAATTTATCCTCATATGAAAATTGCCCCTTTTAATTTCACTCACAAGTAGAGGGTAATAGGAGAAACATGGCTCATTCATTCGATTTACAAAACCGATAAACTATTTTCCTCAGGAGTATAATAAGCTTTCACTTAACCTTGCAGGACTTTCCATTTGAGCTTTCACTGTGTCATCAAAAGCGCTCACATTCATATTTAGCTTAAACTAAAAAGTTTCGAAATACTTAGTAGCAGGTCAAAAGCTTCATGAGCTTTATTAAATTGCAAATTTCCGCGGGAAAGGCTGAGCCTTGTTATCTCAATTTGTGCTACAAATAGCAGAAAATGATATTACTCGGTTGTTTTGTAAGTAATTTATGTAATGGGATTTCACTCGGTATTAACACACTTTTACATAAGTCTTCACCCTGTTGTGATATAATTCTGAAATTTCTTCAATCTCAAATTGAGAAATTGCTGAATGCTTAATAGTAGATCTAAAGCTTTGAAAGCTAAGCATTGTCGTATCTAAAGTATACACTCAGAGCTTTTTGCAATAGCCAAAACTTAACAGAGGAGTTTACAGCAGAGCCTCTTAAAGGTGGTGGTTATTTGGTTTTGACATTTCAGTGCTTTCACAATGGAGGGAAGCTTCAACAAAAGTGCCTTGTGGAACTTAGGAGGGGCTTTGACAGATTTTTATAGACAATTTCCTCTGAGATGTATTTAAAATTGGGGGGGGGGGGGGGGGGGGGTTGGCTTAAATGTCTCTTATTTTTTTCCTAGCCCTAATTTCATAATGAAGTGCTTACATTGCCTTTGCAGAGCTTTTATTTTTTCAGTTAAGTGTAAGCAGCTGCTACTATATGAGAGACAGCTTTTAAAGCTTTCGCCATGATCTCATTTTACATGGAAACACTTTAACAACACTCTCGCATCTGCGTCAAAACTTCGAGTGGTACCACCAGTTTTTTTTTCAGATTCAAAAAAGTCTACTTGAGAAAGCTCTTTTATTAAAATTTTAGTTAAAAAATTTGGATACATTAAAACATATTAGTTTTTCGAGAATTCATTGGTCTTATAAAAAAACCTTACTTTATTATTAAACAGTTCTTTAACCCAAAAATATGAAAACAAATTTTTCTTTTCGCTCCGCCCGCCTTCCGGACTGTCGGTGTTTCATCAATAAAAAAAAAAGAAGCTCATTTGCACCGCTTTCCAAGCTGTTTCTATTCTCGTTTAATTTACATAACTTTTGGCATACACGAATTTCTAATTACATGCTTTTCGCGGCACACCTGTTACAGTGAAGTTTGCTCAAAATATAAAATTTAAACTGACTAATTATACGTGATAATTTTAGCAATTTCAAAATACTTACATATATAATAACGTCTAAGAAATTTTCACGCTGAATTATACTATGTGTATGCCAAAACTTTCTGAATGAAAAAAGTTTTCAATAGCTAAAAGCCAATTGAAACCTGAGCGGAGTGTGGTGAGTAAAATCAACAGGTAAGATGGTGGTAAGCAAACCTGACAGATGTCACTTATGCCAGCCAATTAGCGTTGTGGCCATTGTAACCGTCAAAAGCAAAAGCACATGGAAGCTATCGCCTATAATCCGCGCCCCACGTTAAATTTGTAAAGGATTCAGTGTCGAACTGATTAAATTTAAATTTAATTGGCACCGAAATTGGCAGAGATTGTTAAATGACAGGAGTGTAGAAAGTGAATGCGAAACGCGCTGGGGAATGGGGATTTAAGAAATTATTCAAATTTAATCGACAATGTAAATAATTTTAATTGTTAAATATTATTTTTGAAACAAGTTGTGCCAAAATGCTATGTGCGTCGTTCAAGAAAGTGTTTAGCTCTTTCACTGTTACTTTTTAAAAATAAAATTTACTACATTAAATTGCATGAAATGAGATTTCGCAATTAGAAAAACTCAAAAATATATACAAAAATATTCAAGACAAACACAATCAATTTAGATTTTTGTTCAAACGCTTTTACTGAAATGAAAATTGTTTTCAAAAACAGCTTCCTCTTGTTTGCTAAAAATCAACCGCTCTTCGATAGTTTTCGTTGCTCCCTTTTAAGCTACCCATATTTGGCCAAAAACTTTCTTGGAACTATTATCGCCTTGCGTGACTTTGGAAAGCAATAACCTTTCCATTTTTTGCATTATCTTGCAAAAAGCTGATTTTGGAAAAAAGGTTATATCATTCAATATGTTCTTCGGTTGCTTTTGAGCTTTACCTTTTTGTGTTTCAAACAATTGGTTTAGTTTGTTTTTTTTTCACATAATCCTACCGTTTAATAATCACCTTAAATGACTTTTAAGCATACGAAATGAGCTTTCACATCTATTGCAAAATTTTGTTGCATTATTTCGAAATAGTCTCGTTGAAATATTTTGTTTGCTTATAAAAGACTAAGAAAAACTACCTTTAAGTAAGCTATTAGCAGAGCTCTAAGAGTCTGAAATGAGCTTTCACATATATGTGAAAATGTGTTAGTATTTCTGCTAGACATTTAGCTAAGCATTAAAATTATTACTAATAGCAGGAATTTTGCAACTTGCTATTCATTTATATTAAGCAAATATTTGGTATCACTTTTAGACTAATAATGTCTGAATAAAAAATAATGTGAAACTTAATTAAACTTTCGCATAATCGAATTACTAACTAATATATTTACATATGTTTTAAATTCAGTAGTAAAAGCTTTTGCCTTCATAAATTTGTTACTATAAATTGCCGACAAGTTTTGTGAAGTTTAGAGCCCACGCTGTGCAAGCGAACGAGCTTTCACATGGTGAGACATTTTATTGGTATTATGGTATTTTGGGCTTTCAAGCTTTGTTAAATGAAAAAAAATGCGATATGCACTTTTGTGCTTTCACTACTTATAGATATTGTACCTAAACTATATTAAGAATTAATTAATTAATTAATAGACTAGACATAAAAGATTAATAAACTTCTAGCTAATAGAGAAGCTCGCGCTTTTTAAACTTGTTCTGATAGCTAAGTATCACTTGCTGTGCTATTTTGTTTTCCATCTTACATGAAAGCTTTATGATTTAAAATAAAAGCTTCATGTAAGCTTTCATTTTGCAAAAGTATGAGTTTTTAGTTGTTTCCTTAATTGAAATAAAAGCTTCGCTTACATTTCGAACTTAGGTTTTCTTTTTAAAATTTTAATTGAAATTCAATAGAGATTTATTTATTCTATTGTTTTTATATTCAAAGTTTGCGTTTCTGTTGCAAGCTTTATTGATTTTTTAGCTCAAACTTTTTACGCAGATGAGCTTTCACTTGGTAAGAACATTTTCAGAAGTGGAAGAGATCAATTTCAAGAGCTTTGAGTTCATTACCCACTCCGAAGTTACGAGTATAAATCAGCTACTCAATGTTCCATTTCAGGTAAACTTGTTGCATTTGTGAGGTTTCACTGGAGGGGTAAATGAGCTTCTAGTTTGTAAAAAATTTTCCTACAAATAAATAGTTCTTTTAGAGATTTAATTTGTGCTCTAATTAAAATAAAAGCATTAAATATTTTCGATCTTCAATTTTAATCAAAAACTTTCAATATAATTGAATAGTGTTATGAGAGATTTAATACTATTGCGGCTTTATACAAAGCTCACTTTCGAACGGGAAAGAAAGCTTTATGAAGTTTTAAGCTTACACTTTGTAAGCAAATGAGCTTTCACTTTGTAAGAATCTGAACTGAAGGAAAATGGTTTTTCTAGAGATTAAATTCAGTACATCCGACATGTTCCCCAATTTATAATTCAATTGATGTTATTTAAAACGAATTAATTTCGTTAAGTGAAGCCGGCCAGTTATTGGAAGTCTGATAGCTTGGAAGAAGAAGAAGAAGTTTAAACAAAAACTATACGGTCGCTTATTTCAAATTTCAGTTATATTCCAATTTTTTTTTTAGCATAATAAAATATTTCCCTTAATTTCTGCCGTCGCAGTCTTCACTGCTCAATTATGCCATACAGCGGCCATTTGTAGTTATCACAACGCATTGGTAGACAGCTCTCATAAATCTCCATATAATCACCGGCCAGTTTAAGTACCTCGAAATCACGCCCACAATTCAGCACTTTGTGCAGTTGCAGCTTAGTGCGCTGCGTAAAATTCGTACCACACTGAGCACAGGTATGCACGCGGTCATCTGTATCGGCGCGCAAAAAACGACCCAAGTTCGTGATCTCAAAAAGTTGCTGCATTTCGCGCTCCACACCTTGCAGCATAATGTAATGCGTGCCACAGCCAATTGTGTCCCAAGGTCGCATATCATTTGACTGGCTGTTTTCGCTATCACCGTTGTTTATAGGGCATTTGCCCAGCTGATAAGGCACAGCATACAACTCTTGCGTACGCGCGCATACCCGGAAACAGTAAATATTTGCAGACGCAGCTGATTCAGCGCTCACCGTTTGCTGTGGCACTACTGTTGCATGTTTTATGCGATACTGCAGCGGTATAGCAGCTGCAGTTGCTGATGCATGCCCGCCAACCGTGCTGAACATCTGCCGACGCACATAGAGCGTTATGCGCTTGACGCAGTACTCGGCGGCACGCGTCGGATAGCGCGCATACACATACGTCTCGATCTTTTCCAGCAGCATAAGAAACAACATGTCCACAGATTCGCAAATGTCCAAGTGATGTTCTAATACCAATTCACTGCTATTGAATAACAAATCCACGTCACTGTGAGCGCGCGTATAGAAACTTAAGCGTAGATGCAGGCGCGTGGCTCCATGAAAAAGCAAACGCAATAGCTGTGGCACAGCATTAATGCCGGCGTCGAGCAGAAACTCATTTGGATTGCCTACATTCGTGCGCTCGTTGCAAAGTATGAAAGTGTCTACATGTCGCGCGGTAATCGTAGCCAACTGTACGCGCTGTTCCGCGCTGCAAAGCGACCTGCTGTCGCTGGATGTGTGGTGTGGAGACTCAGCTGTCGCTTGCCAGTGTTGCGAGTATTCGGCGTGCATATCACACGAACTGCTGCATGCGTCGCACTCGTAAACTTGACCGCCCATATACCAGCGATGATGGAAAGTGCGCGTAGTGTCCGCGATGCTGAAAGTGTAGGTGGAGCGAAAATTCAACATGGCAGGCAGGTACCGAGCAAAATATCGCAGAGTAAGCAAACGAAAGTGCAGTGAAGAATTAAGGTTTATTGATTGTTGAAGTGTAAGAGGCAACTGAAATGCGCTGGGAGGAGAGCGCGTCTTTATGTAGGCGCAGCGGGTGCTACGGAAAATAGAGAGAAAACAAGAGCGGCACATATTGTTAGCGAGAAGCAAAATTTACCTAGTTCGAAGTCAGATGCTTAGAGTTAATGAGTGCACCCAGCAACTAGTGAAATTTTAAACCTCATTTCGAAGAACTAATTAAATTCATAAAAAGATACCATAGGTACCAAAAGTAAATAAGAAGGTACCAAAATATTTTTTAGAACTATTTTAATTTACTGCGAATTCATTGCTTATATCTATTGTAATACCCACTTTCACTTTTTTTTTTTTAATTTTCATGAGCTTTTTATTAGAAATAGTTCAAAAACTGATTGACATATATTTTTTTCAGATAAAAATTATGCCTGTATGGAAAATATTAACAAATAAATCGTTTAGGAATGCTATGTATTTATATCCAAGGCGATGAGCTTAGATATTGTGCAAAGTTGTTGCAGATAATATAGAAAGTAATTTAGTTTTTAGGAAATTTCGAAACATGCTATTTTCATATCGTCCAATTTTTTGACAAAATTTTTGTTTTATCAAAGAAAAAAAGCCTTCACAACAAGATTATTGAGCTTTCATTAAATTGATATAACTTTGACCCTTCCGGAAAAACTTTCACATAAACTTTTAAAAGAAAAATTTTAAGATATCCAATTTTGTGAGAAAAATGTTATTATTTAGCAAAACAAAGATGTTTTCATAACTGTTTTAATTAACTTTCACTAATTTAGAAAAGAAATATTTATTTCACTAAAACTATTCCGCAATCAATGTGAAAGCTTAGTTTCACTTTGCAATTTTTAAGCTTTCACTATACACATTTGAAGGAAAATAATTTGAAAAATATATTCTCTCTAAAACGAACTAAAACAAAAAATACCTCTCCCAAATAGGCTTTCGAAAAATATTTATTTTACTACAAATATTTCGGAATATGAAAGCTTAGTTTTGTTTCTTGTTCAAGCTTTCGCTATACAAATTTGAACGGAAATAATTTAGAAAATGTAACCGCAAAAAAAAAAAAAAAAAAAATTTGTCTAAATAAGCTTTTGAAATCATACATTTACTTCATTTACCCAAGCTTTCACTATATATGCATCTACATAGGTGGAATGAAATTAACCAGCCACTACTTTGGAAGTGCTTTCACTATCGGGAAGTTAGCAAAAAAATTGCACAGATAGTTTTTGAATTCTACATATTTTGGTACATTCATCAATTCAAGCGAAAGAGTACACCTTATTTTAGCATTACAAAGCTTTCACTATATTTAATCTAAAAAATTAAGTGATTTTAATATATAATATGACCTGCTTTTCATGTTATGAGCTTTTTATTTTTAGAAATAAATTCCTCTATTCTGCTCAGAACTTTTACTATTTTAGTAAAATTTTCTCTAAACCGACAGAGCTTTCACTAGAGATACAGCTTTGCGTGCAAATTTTAACAATTATACAAACTTGTCAACAAATTGTAAGTCATTTTATGAAAAACATAATATTTTGATTTGCTTTCGCAAAGCTTTCACTGAATTTATGTGATTAAAAATTAAATAATATTTACAAGCATTTTGCTTTGCATTTAACTATATAACGAGTTAAATTCGCAAATGGGGTACGAGTATTTAATATGACTAGAGCTTTCATTACATGTGCAGAGCTTTCATTATATTGCAGGAGCTTCGCATACGAGGTAACTTAATTTTTTTCAGAATTTCAAGTTTGTGATCAGAAAACTTCAATCAAAGTATAAACATTAAATTTTACTTACAAGCTTTCACTACATTTGAATGTAACTCTCCACTCCTACATAGTGAAAGCTCATAAACAAAAATTCATGTTATATACTTGGATTGAAATATTTAATTTAATTAACTTTCCGCTTTTAATCCATAATAATGTGCGCGCTATTTATGACTTTAAAACGCATCACACCGTTTGACAATTAGCATCGTGAATTTATCAAATCAGATTGCGGCAATCAAAATTAAGTCATCAAGTAGCATCGCGGCAAGGTAAAATTTTTATTAGCGCATTTAAATATAATGTTTATTGCGTTTTAATTGCGAATGGTTGTGAGCACATCAACTAGGCTTTGCTTGCAAGTGAAGTGAAATGAAATTGAGAGATAGAATGAATGTTGTAGGTAGATAAGAAAGGCAGCCGAGAGCGGAGTGCACAGCTGTGTATGAATTTCATATCAATTTCGGGGTTTGACAATCAACCGGCGGTTGCTATGTGGTTTTGAGTGAGTATACCCGCATGTATTTAAATATTTGCTTGCCGCGTAAATTGAAAGTGTGTCTAATTTTATTTTCACTTTAAAATTTTGATAGCTTTGAACAACATCGTTTAATTTTTGTTCGGTGATTTTGCTTGGGTTAATTTGAAAAATAATCTCTAAGAAAATATTTAAAACTAACTCCAGTTAAATTAAACAAAGAATAACTGCGAAATATTTATGTATATATATTTACCTATATTTATGTCAAACCGCTGTAGAAACTGCAGGATTCGGACTCACTGCATGAAAACCATAGCATCGTAATACTATATAATTTATTCAAATCAAGAAGAATTATATTTACATACTGACATAGCTGGCCACAAAATTCGAATACTGTACTTGCGCTAAATATACAGTTATGTAGGAAAAAATAGTGGCACGGTATTTTTGGGCCATTCTGCTTTCGTTTTTATACCTTTCATGAGAATGAAATGGTATATTAAGTTTGGTCCGATGTTTGTAAGTGCCAGAAGGAGAAGAGATAGACCCATCAAAAAGTATACCTAAATGATCAGGACGATGAGCTGAGTCGATTTAGCCATGTCCGTCTGTCTGTCCGTCTGTCCGTCTGTCCGTCTGTTTGAACGCAAACTAGTCCCTCAATTTTAGAGCTATTTTGATGAAATTTGGTGAGCAGGTGTCGTTGTACAAATGATTAAACATTTGTCGGAATCGGCCAGATCGGGTGACTATAACATATAATACAACCGATTATTCAGATATTGAATTTTGCGCCATAACTCCTCCATTTAAACAGCTAAAGGCTTGAAATTTTGCAGAAATATCAGCCATTATTAGCTACGTATCAGTATTGAAAATCATGAAGATCGGAGAAATATAACATATAGCTCCCATACAACCGATTGTTCAGATATTGCATTTTGCACCATAACTCCTCCATTTAAACAGCTAAAGGCTTGAAATTTTGCACAAACATCAACCATTATTAGCTATATATTAGTATTCATCAAGATCGGAGTTCACAGTGTAAATCGGCAAGATAAATTCAGGACAAATATTTATTGCGAAAAGTAATAAGCTCAGCGCAATATCACATGAATCATAGCGTTAAACGTTTGGGAACTATTTACGGATCTGATAACTGTTTTCAAAGACCGACATATGTAGGTCTTACATATTAATACTTAATTATTTGTATTTTTTAAATGTTGAATATCAAGCGTCGATACGATATTAAAAATATTCAAAAACCATTCCCTTCTTAAAACATAGTTCTTTTTAATTAGATAAGGAAAAGCATTAAATAATTTATAACAATGCCTTTACTAGAATTATTTTTATTGATTTGAAGGAAATTTTCGCTTTTAACTATAGGTAATACGAAATTGTAATACAATAACACGTTTTTTACTATTCTTCCATTCATGAAAGGTATGAAGCCTTCGGCATAGCCGAAGACAGCGCTGTTTTTACTTGTTTTTTTTAAGTTTGTTGTTCTTTTTAATAAAAGTCCAGCTTATTATAAAACAAAAACCGTATAAGGCCACATTTCAAACTTTGTTGTGAAAATAGGAAAATTCAATAAAATTGTATAAGGTTTTCAAACTATTTAATAACAATTTTTGTAAAAATTCAAAGTATGGAGTAGAATGTCACTTCATCAAAAAAAAATTTACCAAAAATCAGCTGAAATTTTTAGAGATTTTTAACATGCACCTTTTTACACTAAAATTTATTGGACTATAAAACTGCATACTTAGAATTTTGATAAACAGGAGATTTCCTATATTTTCTACAAAAATCTAAATTTTGCGTTATACGATGCTGCGAATAAAATGAGCTAGAGTTTTATAAAAAAAAAGAAAAGAAAGTGGTAGAAATTATTAAAAATAGTGGAACAAGTTAGTAAAAATAGTGGTAGAAAGTAGTAAAAGTGGAAGAAATTAATAAAAAAAAGTGGTAGAAAAAAATGAAAATGGTGGCTGAAAGTAGTAAAATAGTGGAAGCAAGTAATAAAAATAGTAGTAGAAATTAGCAGTAGCATTAATAAAAATAGTGGTAGAAATTTGTAAAAATAGTGGTAGAAATTAGTAAAAGCAGTATAAAAAAATTAGTAGAAACATTGGTGGAAATTAGTAAAAATAGTGGTAGAAATGAGTAAAAGTAGTGGAAGAAATTAATAAAAACAAAGTGGTAGAAAAAAGTAAAAATAGTGGTAGGAATTAGTAAAAGCAGTATAAAAAAATTAGTAGAAACATTGGTGGATATTAGTAAAAATAGTGGTAGAAATAAGTAAAAGTAGTGGAAGAAATTAATAAAAACAAAGTGGTAGAAAAAATAATAATAGTGCGAGAAATAAGTAAAATAGCGGAAGCAAGTAATAGAAATCGAGGTAGAAATTAGTAAAAATAGTGGGAGAAATAAGTAAAAGCAGTGGAAGAAATTAATAAAAATAGTAGAAATTAGTAAAAATAGTGGTAGAAATGAGTAAAAATAGTGGTAGAAATTAGTAAAAGCAGTATAAAAAAATTAGTAGAAACATTGGTGGAAATTAGTAAAAATAGTGGTAGAAATAAGTAAAAGCAGTGGAAGAAATTAATAAAAATAGTGGTAGAAATTAGTAAAAATAGTGGTAGAAATTAGTAAAAGCAGTATAAAAAAATTAGTAAAAACATTGGTGGAAATTAGTGAAAATAGTGGTAGAAATTAATAAAAACAAAGTGGTGGAAAAAATAATAATAGTGCGAGAAATAAGTAAAATAGCGGAAGCAAGTAATAGAAATCGAGGTAGAAATTAGTAAAAATAGTGGTAGAAATAAGTAAAAGCAGTGGAAGAAATTAATAAAAATAGTAGAAATTAGTAAAAATAGTGGTAGAAATGAGTAAAAGTAGTGGAAGAAATTAATAAAAACAAAGTGGTAGAAAAAAGTAAAAATAGTGGTAGAAATTAGTAAAAGCAGTATAAAAAAATTAGTAGAAACATTGGTGGATATTAGTAAAAATAGTGGTAGAAATAAGTAAAAGTAGTGGAAGAAATTAATAAAAACAAAGTGGTAGAAAAAATAATATTAGTGCGAGAAATAAGTAAAGTAGCGGAAGCAAGTAATAGAAATCGAGGTAGAAATTAGTAAAAACAGTGGTAGAGATTAGTAAAAGCAGTATACAAAAATTAGTAGAAACATTGGCGGAAATTAGTAAAAATAGTGGTAGAAATGAGTAAAAGTAGTGGAAGAAATTAATAAAAACAAAGTGGTAGAAAAAAGTAAAAATAGTGGTAGAAATTAGTAAAAGCAGTATAAAAAAATTAGTAGAAACATTGGTGGATATTAGTAAAAATAGTGGTAGAAATAAGTAAAAGCAGTGGAAGAAATTCATAAAAAAAGTGGTAGAAAAAAGTAATAATAGTGCGAGAAATAAGTAAAATAGCGGAAGCAAGTAATAGAAATCGAGGTAGAAATTAGTAGAAATAGTGGTAGTAATTAGTAGTTGCATTTGTAAAAATAATGATATAAGTTATTAGTAGCATTAATAAAAATAGTGGTAGAAATTAGTAAAAATAGTGGTTGAAATTAGTACAGCGATTCTAATGCGGCTTTCGTTATGCGATGTAAAAATCACTGACGTAAAAGATGTTTTACTTCAATAAACAAAAGGAGAATTTTCAAAATTGGTAAAAATGTTGTGTCCCAATATTTTTTCCGCATAACTGTACCTAGCTACTTACATTCACATAAACTCAAATACATCGTTATACTATCTCACTTATTTTCTGAGCGAAAAGATTATTTACTTTGTTACGCACTGCTATTCTCATCTACGCACTCACCCATACACACACACACACATATATATATATATAAATGTATATATATTGACATACTATATAATCTATCTGTAATATGTATGCATTGTTTCGTTTTGTTTTTGTATAAATATTTGCTTGTCAATCTATGCGATATGAGTAGCAAGTAATTTATATAAATATACTAAAGCAATTTATTTAAATAACACCAAAGCACTTAAGAAAATGCAATGGATATGAAAATAAATACATGCTCGAAAGTAAGTACATACATACATACATGACATTGTGGATAAAATCGTCGCACGTTGTCGCATGAATGCAAGAAAAAATCTGTTTCTAACGATTTGGTCAGCTGATAGAGGGACACACACAGCATGCAGTTCCACACACACACGTACATCCGTACATACACAACTATAAAAAAAAGTATATATATATATGTATATAGATACATACATACATATGTATGTAGGTACAGTGGCGGAGAGAGTATTTGGGATTGGTAATTTGCAGATGAAAAAATATTTGGTTTTACAACTCAATACTCGATACTATGGTCAGGATGTATACATATGTATGTAGAAAATGCATACAGCCTGGTAGTACAGCAAAAAAAAATATATATAAAGTAAAAGAACTTAGGCAACATAAAATTTATTGAAAATAATATGCAATATATGAAAACACGAGTATTTAGTATTCAAAACAGTTAGAAGCGATTGCATATTTTTTAATAAGAAGTAATTACAAAGAAATATGAAATAATCTTATATAATTATTTTGCATACACAGTACGACATAACGGTAGCAGAGATTATGTGAAATCACAAGTTTAGATTATTTATTATTTTCAATCTAATTTTAAAATTAGTTTAATATAGTTCATTAAAAACAAACACCGATTAAATTCAAGCTTCAAACTTTGTTCAAATGGGGCGAAAAATTCAAATTTAAAAAATTAAAAAATTTAAAAAATTAAAAGTTTAAAAAATTTAAAAGTTTAAAAAATTTAAAAGCTTAAAAAATTTAAAAATTTAAAAAATTGGAAAAAAAAAATTTTATTCAAATTTTTAGAAAAAAAATTGGTGTGCAATTGTATAAGCCATCAAATTTTAATATAATATAATGCTAGTTTCAAGTAGCTAAATACAAATTACCGTTGACTTTTTAAATTTTTATACTGGCGATGTTGCGCGATTTTTTCCATATAAAAAATCCGAGCATGCGCCACGGAAGAGCGTCAGAGCAAAAAATATTACAAAAAATCAACGGTAATTTGTAGCCAATATATACTAAAACTGAAAATTTTCTAAAAATTCTAATTTAATATATGTATTAAAATCTTGTCTAAAGTTTGTTAAACTTTTTACGCCATTTAAACAAACTTTGACATTTTGGATTTAATTTCCGTTTGCTGTAGAATTAACTATATTTAAGGAACCGAAAGCAATCGTTATTTTATTTAAAATCATTGACAAAAATTCCTTGAAATCAAAACTTAAAATCGGTATATTTAATTTTCATTTAGACAATTTTTTTTTTGCTTAAAATCATTTCATAATCGTTATTTTGGCTTCCGTAGATATTGAAAGCGAAAGTGCGAGGGGTGGCATTTTTCGCCTCTTCGTCTTTTCTCATATAAAAATGCAACATTTTTATTAGCACATTTCCGTATTTTTGCCATAGAAAGAGCTGACATTTTTGTGGAAAAAATAAAAAGCTGTACGACGATTGTTTAATTTTTTTTTTTAAATAGTAATAACTGCCAGCTAGTTGCCTTTAATCGCGAAATGCTTCACATTGACCAAAATAAGGTTAAAAAAATTCGTATAGCCGGAGCAGCACTGAGAACTAAAGCAGCCATATTTGGGCAAAAATATTTCAATCTACATTGTTACTTTAAATGATTTAAAAAAAGTTTATTGGAAACATTTTTTATATCATTACCGTGATAGGAATTCAATAGTGTTTTTTGTCAATGCGGAAAAGTGATTTTTTAGGATTTCAGTTTTTTATGTCCGCCACTGTTTTTCTTGGGTATGAGAAACCAAGTAAAAACATGGACGTACATATGTATACAATTTTACTCGTGCAGAATCGTACAGTTTTAATCCAAATTGATATGAGAACATTCACAATCGCTAAATTGAAATAACATACATACATACCCACAGAGTTGTATTCAAGTATTTATATACACAAAAGGGGAAAAACAACTAAATAGCGCACTTTAAATAAAGACAATTTAAGACAATTTATTTTAAATAAATAGTACCTATAAATAACTATTCCCTAAATTCAGGATAAAAATTAGCTATTAATACTAAAATTTTCAAAAGAAAACAGGAATTATTAGAATCAAAAGCAGTATCCCAAATTCAGTATTCATAACGAACGGAACAAAAAAATTGGTAACTATTAGTGAAAAGTATTGTACACAAAATTTTTTTTAAAATATTCACAATGTTTTTCATGCTTTTTTTTAAGAATATAGCTCTTATTACAACAAAACCTATATAAATCAGCTTCACATTTTATGCAAAATTAAAAAAAGGTATTTTTTATTTAGAATTAAAAAACAAAATTTCGTTCGTAAATATTTCTTAATTTTATTTTTAAATTCATATAAAATGAGAAGTCGCGATTTAAATGCTTTCATCGAAATTTTCATGAAAAACTGTCGCAAAAGATTTGATATAAAATAATTTGTGAATATTGCGAAAGAAAAATTACGGTACCGCCACTTTTGTGGCTCATATTGCCCTACTGCTAACTGTTAGCAAATTTTTTATAAAATTTTTTATCTCTTTCAATGAGTACTAAAAATTTAATGCTTGCTTCAAAAATTTCATAAACTCACTACTGCTAAACAAATATTATAAGTTTTTGTTTTTTTTTTTTGGAAATATTTTTTTTGTTACATTTTTGAAGCGTACTATTTACGTACGTATTTTTGAATAGTACTAAAAATCTGTTTCCGAAAATAATAAATATATTAATAAAGAAATTCGTAAAAATATATTAAAAATTAAAAAAAGTGGTTTATTAAAATTAAACGTGTTTGTTTAGTAATATAATTCGCAGCAGTTAATAAATTTGAAATCTAAACTCTAGTTGAGGTCCTTAAACGAAATTCCAACAAATGTACGTATTTTTAGTAGCAATAGTTAATAATTAAAATTGTGTTGGTACTCAAAATTTTAAGTGATCTACAAAATTGAACATTTTTAGTTCAAAAATACTATCTTTAGTTAGAACCATTTTAAAAGTTTGAAAACGATGTATTCCATAAAAATTAGTACTAAAAAATTGTATTGTAAGTTTTGGTAAGCTTTTTTAATTGGCGCTGAATGTAAAAAACTGTTTTTTTTTTGTTAATTATCTATACTTTTGTAATAGTTTTAAAGTAGTACTAAAAATTAAGTTTTTATTTTAAATAATCAATTTTAAAAATTTCGTGGTTTCATATTACTAAAATTTTCTGTATTTGATTCATTTTGAAATTGCTATTTAAGTTTATCTAAATATTTTAACTAACTAACTTGAGCGGTATTGCGCTAAACTTAACTTGTGCAAAAGCTTTCATAAACTAAAAATAGTACTAAATGGTACTAAAAGTAGTACTAAAATTTTTAATCAATTTCAAACGAAAATTAAAAATTTCCTCTAAAGTTTCTAACTAATATCAGTTTATATTAATTTTAAAACTGAATTTGTGCTAAAACTTTCATAATCAATATTAAAATATAACATCTACAAAAAATGTATTTATTTATTTTAAATCCTTTTAATTTGTATTATTTGACTGAACTAAAAAAATAAATAAATAAATAATAAGTAATTTAGCATTATTTAGCATTAAAGGTTCAATTGGTATCAAAGATATCTGCGCTGGATATTTATATTGAAATTTAGTTAAGTAGTACTAAAAATGAGCAAGGTATCTATAGCCAAAATTATTACTAAACTGATCTGCAAAAGTACACACCTTTCCTTAATATCTTATTTCGGTAATGTGCCATAAATTTGATAAAAAATTTAGTACCAAGAATTCTGAAAACAATTTTTTTGCCAATAGCTGAACACCATTTCAAAAATTTTGTTAATTTACTTATTTGAAAAACTTACGCATACTCTCAAATAAGTTTTGACGGTGGAACGTAAGTGAATACTAAAAATCTGTACTAAAATGGTATACGAAAACAATAAGTCGGCTTTCTGACACATCAAATCTCGAAAGCAGTTTTTTTTCAATCTCTTTTGTGTTTTCTATTTGATATTTTGTGAAACACAAGCGTCAAGTTTTATTGAATGCATGCTCTTACTTTTTTGCTTTCTCACAACAATAAATATGGTGCAAATAGAAGATGTCAAAAGCAAACGACTTTACGGTACGGAGGTGTCTGTGCTCATCCCCATTCTTCTCACCTCCTTCGCAGACTTGAATGCAGGACTTAATGCGCCTGAAAGCCAACTAAGTTTTGGGATTTGGAATTTTTAACAACGGCCAATGCGGAACTTTAAGTAAATAAATTGCCATCTTTTTAAGAGGTTTAGTACAAAATTTAGTACACACATACTTTTTTAAACACTAGCGGCGACAAATGGCTTTATATCCCATTATATCTTCAATTGCCCTCACAACCGTACCACCATACTTTCGCCTCTATTTCAATATTAATATCAAAAATTTTTGATAATAGCCTTAGCTTCTGTGGAAATCTGTCAACTGTCAGTTGCATAGACCCACTAATATGACATTTCTCCCAGTGGGCCATACTTTCGTTAGACAAGCACACACTCAGTAAGACAGCAAGTTAGACAGTAGCTTATTGCCTTTCTCGTCTTTTGTGTGAAGTTATCGTATTGCTATTGTATGGAGTTTTGTTTTTTGCTTTATTGCAATTTTTCGTTGTTATTATTTTATATTGTTTGTGCTGTCAACTTTTGACATCTACACACATCCGCCCGCGTGCATTCATCCATTCACTTATCTACCCATTTTCGGCAAGTTAAGTCAGAGAAAAATTTAATCTTCTTGTCACAATTCGATATGCGATCGCACAAAGGCACAGCGCCCGAAAGTATACAACTCTGCAAAAGGCAATCGAAATGAAAAGGATTTATTCGACTGCTGAAAGCAAAAAAAACAAAAAAAAGTTGTGGAATGTTGCTGGAGCAAATGCCAGTCAATTGAATTGCTTATGTGTGCGTGTCTGTGCAATAAGGTTGCTAAAGAAAATGTTGCCATTTCATTGAAATAATTTATTGAATATTTATGTCAAAGGGATTCAAATTGAAAAACATTTGTCAGAATTTCGATTGACATTTGAGTGAGGTATTTGATAGGTTGATGTTCGTAAGTTACAATTAAAAATTTTTAATTTTAAATTATTAAATTAAGTGAATACAAATTTTAGGAATTTGATTTTAATATTGTACACCTTTTAACGTAATTGAAATCATAGTACTAAAAATAACAGCATTGAAACGGTCGTGGCTACCAAAATATTTCCGGTATTATTTTTAGAATTTTAGAAATCAATACTAAGATTTCAATAAAATTATTAGTACAGTTTTTAGGAGTACGAGACTAAAAAATTTGCACAAAGAAGAATAAAAATGCGGTATTCTAATTTTAGTAGAGACCAACAAATTTTGTACTACGAGTAATATATTGACACATTAGTACTAATTATGCTAAAACTTCAAGTAATTTTAAAATTTTTTTTTTAAATTTATACAATCACAAATAAAATTTTTAAAAATTGGTGCTAAAAGCATAAGAATTCAAGAAATTCCAAAATGAAAGAAACTTCTTATTTCTTGATATTTTTTTTTACTAAAACTTGAAAGATTGGTGTGTTTTAAAAGCCAGATAAATAAAAAATATGTATTTTAATATTAAGTTTTTTTTAATGTAATTTTAGTTTTAATACTGTTCACTTTTTAATGAAATTTAAGTAGTAGTACTATAAATAACTGTATTGCAATTTTACTAGCTGTCAAAATATAGTTTAGATTTTTTTAAGTGCTAGTATCAAAACTTTTACGAACTGGAAATATGTTTTTTAAATCTAATACCAAGATGTAAAAAATTGTAGCCAAAATTTTTAGAGTACTGAACTTAATAACTCTTATAAAAAGTCAAAAGTAACGTATTGAAACATTTGCAGTAATATTTTTAAAATTTTGTGTTAAAAATTTTAAAATTGCCTTTGAGAAAATTCAATACAAAATTTAAAAATGTTGCTAAAATTTTTGGCAGTGCTAAAACTTTTTGCAATGCTAAAATGTAAATTTATGTGGCGAAAATCCAACATGAATATATAGTTTTACTGAATCACTGAAAAATTAGTACTAAAGTTTTCAAAAGCCGGAACTAATTTTTTTTTTTACTGAAAACAATTTCTACTAAAAAATCATAACTTAATTTTTACAATTCGTATTAAGATGTTTACAAAGTAATACTAAAATTTATTCGAACAAGTTAGTACTAAAATTTGAATTTTTGAATTTTTGTAATATTACACCAAGTTCTATGGATTTTAAAAATAGAAGTAAATTTTTTATGATAGATATGCACAAAAAAATATTTGTGATACATTTTGCATTAAACAGTAAACGTAGTTATACATACATATATTTGTACCTACTAAAATTTCAATGCTAATTTTTCTTAAAAATATGTTAAATTTTGGATGTTGATTGACTTATCAAAACAAGGGTACATACTCGTACTGATTTAAAATTTTTATCCATATCTAGCAAACAAAGTTGTACTAAAATTAGTATAAAAGAAAAACATTTGTACTAAATGAGTATGATTTTTCCAAGGTTTTTTTTAGTACATAAAAAATAAGTAAATGTTTAGAACTAAATTGACAACACGAACTTATTTTTTAACTTACAATTTTTAGTACTAATTTTGTATTAAACGTTTTCAGTTTCATCTCAAAAGCGGCGGAAGGCGGTATACAGTCAAAAGTTTAAGTTTTGGCGCCAGGTCGCTGTTTAGTACTAAATTTCGACGTGAAGTTTGTAGGGTTAACAAATTAAGTTTTGGGGGGAAATTAAGCAGATAGTAGAAATGTTATAAAATTAGTACATTTTTAGTACTAAGTTATATACATATGCTTACAACTTTACCTTACTTTTTAGAGCTAAATTTGTACTAAAAATCTTGAATTGAGATAGATATATTATTCACGGGTACAGTTTTTAGTACTAAAATTTGTACTAATAACTTTGAGAAAATATGAGACTTCTAGCATTAGTATTAAATTTATAATTAATTTCTGTGGAGTACTTAAATATTTTATTATTTATTTCAATTTGAAAAATGTCAAACACTTTTTAAGTAATAAACTTCAAAACAATCAAAATTATGTACTTTTCTACTTAAGTTTATTAAAAATGATTTAAGTAATTACAAAAATCATTCAAAAAGTATATTAGTAAATTGGAAAATATATTAGGTATCGTGGGCGTAAAATAGACGTTCGTTCTCTCTTGCTAAATTTTTCGTCAAATCATCTTTATTTATTTTTGACATTTCATAGGAAGCACAACAAAAAAACTTCTATACCAAAATTCAGAAAGTAGAAATAATACTCGCATGTATATGCGAATAAGTAAATTGCACATGCTCCAATTCCATTTAAGCTGAAAAGCCACAAAATTCAATTTCCAACCCAAGCATACCCGCATCCACCAACAAGAGCAACTTTGATGGAGAGAGTTGGAGCGCTGGCAAGCGATGAGACACAAAAGAATTTTGTTATTATTTTATATAGGCTTATCGTTCGCAGAGAACGCCTTCAAGGCTAGATTAAAACGAAATTTATTGATTGTCCTCAGAGGAAATGTGTAAGAAATTGTAGAGGAAAATAGAGTATAGCAAGGACAATAATTGTTATTGATATTATGCTTTAGGTTGAGAAAATCAATTACTTTTCTATGTAGCATAGCAAACAAGCAGCCACCAGAAGCCGCTATGAAGTGGGACACTCAATTAGATAGGACAATTTAAGGTGACTTTAATTTCGAATTAAGGCTAATCATAAAGCTGATGTAGAGTTAGATGTTTGGATTTGAAAGGAGTCAGGGCGATATTCTTCAATGATATTATAAATTTAGCAACTAGAAAGTTTGCTCTTCAATGACAGTGGCTGGAACAAAGTGGAACGGAACTCAAGATTTAGTTTACTTACTTACTTAATTGGCGCTAGAGCCGCTTAAGCGATTTTGGCCGAACTTCCCCTACAATTTGTGGTGTGCATCTTGATGTTGTAACACAAATTGAGGGACCTACAGTTTTACGCCTAATCCGAATGACAAATGTTTTTGTGAGAAGTTTTTTCATGGTAGAAATACACTCGGACGTTTGCCATTGCCTGCCGAGGGGCGACCGCTATTAGAAAAAACTTTTTCTATAATTTTTGGATGTTACTTGCCCCGAGCTACATTCGATCCTGGGATCCACCGAATAAAGCGCGCACACGCTACACACTCGGCTACGGCGGTCGCGCAAAATTTAGCTAGCGAGTTATATTATTAATGAGGCCTCAAGCCGTCGCAAGCCGAAGCAGCATGCTAAACTCTAGAAAAGTCTCACCGCAGCCCGTCCTGCGAAATGATGGAATGTTAAAACAGAGAACGCCACACGGAGGAGATTATAATCACTCCTCGGGAAATTTGCGGTTAATTAGCTTCTTCTAATGACAGTTACCGATTCTTTTTACGCCGAGAAGGTAGAGCTAGTGTTGTTCGTTAGGATATAGCACATTGGTATTGTGGACGGTATAAAAAGAGCTGTAAAGACTACGTCTTTCTAATATTTAGCATATGCAACGGTTGCAAGCATCAACGCCTCTCTGACCGGAAGAACTAACTGCGTGTCTGAGCTTCGCAAGGTCTTTTGACGCTAGATTAAAGGAGAATTGGATAATTAGAAATCAGCAGGTTTTACAACTTACCGGATTACTGCAGTATATTTGAAGCGTGAATTTCTTTTTTTGAAAAAAGCAGTTGAGCTATATCTAGACGTTCAACCAGCTAGCGGATGGAGGCATTTACATCGATGGTCAGATAACCATCAAGGCTTTGCTCTCGCATAGCACCTTTTCAATGAATACTTGACAAGAGTGGCTGTGGTCAAAATCGTTCACCTTTATTTGGCTTCGGGACAAAAGGGCGTAGAAGCTTTTTACTTTCTCTGAAAAGAGAGAATTCCAGGCAACTACCGGGTCACTACCTCAATTGGGAAGGATATGAGAAAAGAAGTGCAGTGACTGCTTTTTGCGGGAATAAACGATTGGGCACATAGTTAGCGAGTGCCCAATGTTTGGCACGTGAGAATTAATGGTGCTGGACCACGCCTGCAGGATTTGGAGTCGGCCATGCGCAAAGGGCCAGAAAGACTATTTAACTTCGTCGAAGGGTCTTAATAGTTCTTTGACTTCGCCGCCAGTTCATGAGATAAGGTTTCAACGGTCAGTTGGTTTTATTTCTGACAACAGAAATGACGTACACGGTCTATTTGAGGTCACCTGTAGGACCAATCAACATAAACTAAACCAACCTCAAGGCGTCATCACATTTTGGGCTGTTTGAGTGCAGAATGGTAAATAGTTGCATGAATTCTACAAGAAAAGAAATTTGAGGCAAGGTAGGCAAGAGAAGTGATAGATAAATAAAACCAGAGTGAGAGAAGACGAGTGAGACAGATACAGATAGAGAGTAATAACGATAGAGGGGAAGATAATAAGAGTACCACAATTTTATCGCCGTTATTTACTCTGTTCTTTTTTCAGAGTTTTAGCTCTGGTCTCTGCTGAAATTAATGAAAAGGCATACAAGTCCCCGCCAATTTGGATTACGTTGGGTAGAGCCCGTGAGCAATTTTCCTTCGTAAAGCTTTATTCCTCTTTAATCCCAGTGTGGAGGCAGAAATACGGACTACCTCGGCTTAATTTACTCAAAAATCTTGTACATAACTAACTTTGGTGTTTCCTACTTCACTGAGACCAGTAACTGAGTAGTCTCCTTGTCTTTTTCGGTCCGCTTCCATAGGTTCGTCCAAGTCTCTCAACAATAATGGCGCATGCCAATCGCATCATGACAGTCTGAACTTTTCTCATTTCGCCCTCTGGACGCATGAGTTTGATAGGCTTATTTGGTGAAGAGTTTCCGTTTCGTGAGCTTGCAGAAGCTAATGCTTCACTTTAACTTGTTGTTGTTGTAGAAACTATACTAAATCCTGTAAAGATTAACTAGTATCATTAAGTGCTGTCCTCGAGCTCACCCAACGGGAGGCCTAGAAATGGTGCTGCGCCAAACGGGTTGAACCAGGAGGAGAGGAGTGCTAGATGCGTAGGGGTTTGCGACCGCTTGAAGAGATGATTTGCGCCATGCGGGGATTTTACATATATGCTTAGTTCGTCGGGTCTATCTTGGATGAATTGGAGTTTCACCTGCTTCAACAACTAGAACGCAGTTGAGCCAAAGCAACGCGAATCTCATTGTCAACTCGAGCTCTTTGTCGACAATGGGTGGGGAATGGACTTCGCTAACAGGAAGAATGCGACGGGAGGTAATAACGGTGTTGATAGCGTTCCGGTGAAAGTCGTTTGAGGCCTGTCCGAAGACCGTCATACTTATTGCTGTATCTGGTCAATCAACTACGAGATGTGACTCCTGATGTGCTTAGGAAGTGGCTCAGCTTCTAGAAGCTGCCGGAAGGGGTGCTCTCTTAAAGTAGAAAAGTAGCATGGTGTAGTGCTTCCTGGTGGGGGATATTTGTGGCTTGCTGTACAAATGGTTTATGGGCGACATCAGCAGGCATCCCGTAGCGGTACGAAATGCGTCGTTCTGATAGATCTGAAACTCATTTGGCGCGTTTTAGTAGTCCCGGCGACCAAACTGGTGCAACATAGTTAAGAGCTGGTCGGCCAATCAATCACCTTGTATGTTGTCAATAACGTCCTATCCTAATGTGCTACCAGCGAGCGACTTAAGGGCCTTATTACAGCTTTGCGATGAAGAGAAAGCTGTACAAAATGACTCCTAAAATTTCCGAGTTATAAGCGGTCGGAATTTTAACGCCATCGATCTGTAAGTCTAACTTCAGCTTAGCCGCCATGAAATATGTAGGAAGAAACTGGAGGGATCCGAATGTTAGTAAATAACTTTCCTTTAATTTTTACAGTTTGGTGAAAGTTTTACAAAGCACTTCTTTTGGGAAATATTTCCTACTTTTCTGCGCATAGATAAAGTACTGGCGGAAAAAGTCTAATATCACGTTTACTCTTGCGAAATTTCGTTGGTAAAGTTCGCGGATCATCAACGAACATTCGGTTGGAAATCGTTGTTGGGTGTTGCGTCATCTGGCACCAAAATAGTTTTTGGCCTTTTTCCCCATATATTTCTATCTTCTACTGTCTGGTGCTGCCTTTATCGCCAGCCGAATTTTGTATAGAAAATTATTTTTGTCTTCCTATTCTCTATTTTTCCACTTCTATGTATTTCTTTTATATTATACTTTCCTTCCCCATTTTAATAATCAAACTGTAGGATTTTCTACATATAATTTGCTGCTATCTCACTGTACTCTTTCTCTGCATAAAATTAATCATAATTGTTCTGGAAATGCTCCACATCTCCCACATTTCATTCTAGCAAATCATTTATTTTCTGAAGCAAACTTTCACATTATTTTCCTGTCATACTTCTTTACACAAACTTTTTGTTATGGTTACATAAATGTATAAAATGTTTGCCCAAGAAAAGTAATAATTCATAATTATTTCATGTCAAGCATATGCCAATCGTGCAAGAAAACACAAAAGGCCAGTGAAACCAGGCCCGCAAGAGGTATGCACAAAACAAGCAAGCCACCTTGCAACGCGGATAGCGGCGATTCGAGAGGATAATAATACAATAATTGTCACCGAAATTATTGTAATGAATAGCATGAATATTTCAATAGTGAAACTTTGCGACGACTTTGGCTCACACGTTCCGGACGAAAGTGCTGCTATTCCAACTATGAATGACTACTTTGCGCTCCTCTTAGCCAAAAATTCATTTTCTTCTTCGATATTTACGCTTGAATAAAGGATAAGTTTTACGATAAGAAAAAGAAAGAACAAGAAAAAAGAAAAACTGTGCCAATTGTTGAACTACTTTTGCGACAATTATTCATATTTTATGTGCATACTTTGCGGTATTTTCAATGAGCGATTCAACATAGTTTTGCATATGCATTATGAATGTACGAGGGTTAGCTGATAATGTCGAGAGACAATGATGCCACTATAGCACAATTTCAGTATGACTCACATCACACCTTTACTTTCAAATTACGTGATGAAACCCATGATAACTTCAAGGAAGTCAGAAAGTCTTCCATTGAATTGTATTTTATTTTTTAAACAGCTGGCAACATTCTTCAAAATTTTTTTCGAACCAACACTTTCTAACTAAATATCTTTCGTTTTACATCACGTTCAGCTGATCAATAAATTTGTCTTTAACTTTCTAAATAGGTGGCAACCCTCTTCATAATAAGTTCAAAATAAGTTTCACACACGCCTTTCTTAAACCTTTTTTGTTTGATATCCATGTTTTAATAATTAGTTAATATTATTGTTTTAATTGAATATAAGGCTTCCAATAGGTGGTAACCCCCTTCAAACTTATTTTTTTTTTCAAATAAATGCGCCTTTCTTAATAGGCGTTTTTCAATATAGGTGGCAGCCCTCTTAAAAACTATTTTCGAAATCACACTTAACACAGTTCGTTTAATTTGATATCAACATTATAGCGGAGCAATTAACTTATTAAATAAAGTGTAAGGAGTTTAGAAACTCTTATATTACATTATTTGTATTTAAATTTCAAAGAGCTGGCAACCTGTTTTTTAAGTAGGTGGCTAGCCTCTCTAAAAATATTTTTCCAATAAACCTGTTTTGTTTGATAGTCATATTGCAATACTTATTTAATAGTAACAACTTAATTGGAGACAGATTTTCTAACAGGTGGCAACCCCTTTCGATATTATGTTCAAAACTAAGCTCTCTTAAACCTCTTTCGTTTAATTCCAGTATTTGTATCACTTCAGTTGGCTTACGAAAAACAGCTGGCAACCAGCTACAAACTTATTTTCGAAGCAAAAGTTTCGTTAACTATGATAAAGTTACACTTTAACTGTTTAAATATGTGGCAACCCTCTTCAAACATATTTGCGAAATAAACCTTATGTAAGCTTTATTTGTTTGACATTTATATTTAAATATTAACCTAGTATTATTGATTTACTTTTTCAAAATGGTGGCAACTCTCTTCAATGATATTTCTGAAATAAGTTCTTTTAAACTTGCTTCATTTGTCATCAGCATTGTAACGCTTCACTTAACTTAACTTATTAAGCAAATTATTGGGTGTTCAGAAAGTCATTCATTGACTTGTTTTCAATTTTTCTTACAACTGGCAACCCTCTACAATATTAGTGCAAAACAAAATTTTCCTAAACTGCTTTTGCTTGACGTTAGCTTACACTTATTAATGTATTTGTCTTTAATTTTTTAAATAGGTGGCAACCCTGCAAAGAAAATTTTGTTTAAAATAAACCTTTCTTAAGCGTTTTTGGTTTACTATCCGTGTTGTGATATTCCCCTAATATTTTTAGTTTAATTTTTCAAAAAGGTGGCAACCCTTTTCACAAGTATTTTTGAAATTTTGCTTAATTATTTTTGCTTTAAACCCCCATACGATCAATATCAATGTAGTAACACCTTAGTTAGGCAATTTTTTAAATTGAGTTAAATATTTTAAGCAGGTGGCAACCATCTTAAGCAAATATTTTCGTTTCAATGTGTAACATTTTATTCAAATACGTCCTTTGAAACCAGCTAGACAGGCCATTAAAATGTCCTGCAGGCCGTCCCTCGTTTAAATGCAGCATTAAATATCTCCACACATAAATATACGAATTGAATTGGGCCGAAACGAAAGGGCTATGAAAATGGCATGTGGGCAAACGAAATTGGAAATATCATTTCTACTGAGCATACAAAAGAAATAATACAAAATTGCAAGCAGTAGAAAAGTATAAATATATCTTCGTTTTTTTTTTGTACGGCAATTTCAAAATTTACACAACCAACTATTCTTAGAAGTTTCAAAATGAGTTTCCCTTTATGAGCAATTTTAAAGTTTTACCATTTACCGGTGGCCAATATGCGTTTTTAGTTAGTTAAGTAACTTTCAAAAATAACAAAAATTACACTCCACACATATATCACATGAGCTCCTTAGCTAAGGGCGCCTCTGTTCCTTGAAGAGTACCGCAAATAAAGTGACTCTCAGCGGGGGCGTTAGTTTAAGTCCGCTGCTACTCGGAACTTAGACGCTAAACTTTACCCAAAGTATAACATGACAAAGAAGCGTACAAATATGGTAAAAAAAGTTACAGTATACAAAAACGAAAAAGGGGGGAAAAAACAACAATAAAGCAAAAGCAAAAAAGCAAAACTGCAACTCAGGAAAGCGCAAAAGCTGTGCAATATTTGCAGTAACTTTCTAACTTCGCAATTGCAAGAAGTGGTCAGTCAACGTTGCCATAGATAAAGCGTAAATGTTGTGTGTGGGTGTATATATGTGTGTGTGCATGTACATGAGAGTAGTATAGCAATAATGGACGGTATGTGGCGTGGTCTGCTTGTATCTATTTGGCAAGTTTGAGTAAATTGTGTAATTTGGTTGATTTTTTCAACAAAATACATATAGTAAATTATACGAAAGGAAATTGGAGACGTGTCGTATGAGTAACATGATTTCTGCCCTTATTTGAGTAGTAAATAAGTGTACATACTACATATTTTTTTATATACACTGGCGAAGAAAAGTATTGGCACATTAATTGTTTTTACATTATTCGCAATATTTTTCATGCTAAAAATTTTTCAAAACAATTTTTTATCAACAAATCTTATTTTATAAAAAAAAAAAACCATGTAAGTCCCAATTCCAAACTTTGCAAAATTTTAGCAAATTAAAAAAAACATTCTGTAAAAATTTCAAACTTTTTAATGAGCACTTTTCAAAAATGTTGGGTATCAAGTTTTGTTCAAATCTAGTTTACAAACTGCAATTTTTAAGTGGCTTAAAAATGCCGATGATTTTTAATAAATATTTCGTTTTATTTCATATAAAAATGCAAGAATTCTGTGTGACATAAAATTTTCGTACCCAACATTTTTTGAAATTAACATTAAAATGTGAGAAATTTAGACTTACGTAATTTTTGTAAAATAATAAGCCAAAGTTTGAAAAAAAGAACTTAACGAGGAAAAAAATTTGGCATGCGGATGTTGTGAATAATATTGGCAATAATTTTTATGCGCGCGAGGTCATTTATTTATTAGGAAATTATTGAAAAAACAACCATGTTCTCATCAGACCCACTCCAAAATTCAATCAATACTTTGTAATGGGACGTATTTGACATAATTTAATTTCAGTTTATCAAAATTAAAATTAACTAAAATTTTGAAATTAATTTAATTTAATTAAATGGAATTTTAATAGGAGTTTATGTAATTTTCTATACATGCTATGTTTTATTTTACTTTGTTGCATTTAAATTTATTATAGCTCTTTACTTTTAATTATAGTTATTATTTCCATTTCTACTACAATTTCCATTTAATTTTATTTTTTAATTTTATTTTGTTTTAAGTGGAAAAATCCCACCTCATTTCTTTGCTATATTTTATTTAATTTTGTTATTATTTCGTGGTCATTTATTTTATTTTATTTTACTTTATTTTGGCTTATTTATATTTACATTATATTGTGTTAAATTATTATGATATCCATACATTATAATTGTCATAAATTTATATTATATTTAATTTTTGCCCATTTTTGGAAGTTTCATTTCCAATTTCAATTTTTATTCTAGTATTAGATTTAATTTTAGTTTTAATTTTAATCTTAATTTGAATTTGTATTTAAATTTTAAATTCAATTAAAGTTGAAATTAAGTTTAGCCTTACAGTTAATTTAAATTTTATATTAATTTAAAACTAAATTGAAATTTAATGTTACTGTTATTTTGAATTCCAATTTAAATTTTAATGTTAGTCATATTTTGTTTTGTTTAATTTTATTCTATTTTATTTAACATTGATTACAAATTCATGTTTATTAATTTTTCGGTTTTTGTTTATTACTTCAATTTTTTTTTTTATTTAATTCAGTTTTTTTGAGTTTCCTTAAATTTGAATACATGTTATTTTATTTGTTAAATCACAAAATTCTATTTAGTTTTATTTCGCATTGCTTTGTTTCCTTATAATTAATGTTTACATTATTTTAATCGCCTCAATTTTATTTTAATTTATGAATTTTGTTTCCGTGATTTTAATTATTTGTATCCTATTTCCCAGCTCCCTCACTATTTACTCTGCTCTAAGTAAGTGTTTACACAATTTGCTCATTTCAGCACATTCATTGTGTCCCAGAAAGATTTGCGCTCTCGACAAGTTGGTACACAAATCTACTACACTTGTTTGTTGCGAAAGAAAAAAAATTGAAAAACAAATGTCCCTTTTTGGAAACTAGAAAAAAAAAAACAGCAGATGACAAGTAGAGGCGGTACATCAACGAATGCCTCCCGTCAACACATCCGCAATTGCATTGTTGGCCCAGTGAAGCCAATTCACTGTCGTCTATCTATTTTTTTTTTTTTTGTACATTCTGCTTGACTCGCCAATCAACTGCTCACATTGCCTGGAACTGCTGCTGGCAATTTTGCGCCTCTTTTACCATCACCACCTGGTGTTTCTTCGTTTGCACCTATCTGTCAGTTGAGTTGTTTTGCCACTCGCCGCCACTTTGCCAGTTTGAGTTGCACTCGACTTTTATTTGTTTGTTTGCCTTTTCCTTACTTTGTTGTCGTTTATTCTTTAGCTGCAGCTTTGCTTGATTTTAAAATTTGCTGCTTTTGTGCTTCATTGCCGTTTGTTGTTTACTTTTTTCTTCTTCTTGTTTACTTCTACAACTATTGTTCATTTTGGCCCACGTGCGTTTAAGTGACAATCGACTATAATGGAATGACTTTTTAGTGTTTATTGCATTTTTTTCGGCAAATGTCAAGTAAGCGAACTTTCTGAGTTGAGTGAGTGACCAGTATAAAATTACGAGTTTATTGTTAAAAAAGAATGAAATAGAGTGCTGGAATCCACTCTCTACACATTAAAAAGGGTATATTTAGAGTAAGGCTTGCTCTAGTTTTGGTATAAAACTTCATTATTTTTTAAAGAGCCTAGTTCGTTTGTCTTAGTATTTTATAAATAACAAATAAAGTCTTCGGCAGCATTGCAAGACCTCAGCTTGTACAAGTTCCAAACAAAACTTTTTACTGTATAAAAAATATCTCTATCTCTATCTCTATCTCTATCTCTATCTCTATCTCTATCTCTATCTCTATCTCTATCTCTATCTCTATCTCTATCCATATCTCTATCTCTATCCATATCTCTATCCATATCTCTATCTCTATCTCTATCTCTATCTCTATCTCTATCTCTATCTCTATCTCTATCTCTATCTCTATCTCTATCTCTATCTCTATCTCTATCTCTATCTCTATCTCTATCTCTATCTCTATCTCTATCTCTATCTCTATCTCTATCTCTATCTCTATCTCTATCTCTATCTCTATCTCTATCTCTATCTCTATCTCTATCTCTATCTCTATCTCTATCTCTATCTCTATCTCTATCTCTATCTCTATCTCTATCTCTATCTCTATCTCTATCTCTATCTCTATCTCTATCTCTATCTCTATCTCTATCTCTATCTCTATCTCTATCTCTATCTCTATCTCTATCTCTATCTCTATCTCTATCTCTATCTCTATCTCTATCTCTATCTCTATCTCTATCTCTATCTCTATCTCTATCTCTATCTCTATCTCTATCTCTATCTCTATCTCTATCTCTATCTCTATCTCTATCTCTATCTCTATCTCTATCTCTATCTCTATCTCTATCTCTATCTCTATCTCTATCTCTATCTCTATCTCTATCTCTATCTCTATCTCTATCTCTATCTCTATCTCTATCTCTATCTCTATCTCTATCTCTATCTCTATCTCTATCTCTATCTCTATCTCTATCTCTATCTCTATCTCTATCTCTATCTCTATCTCTATCTCTATCTCTATCTCTATCTCTATCTCTATCTCTATCTCTATCTCTATCTCTATCTCTATCTCTATCTCTATCTCTATCTCTATCTCTATCTCTATCTCTATCTCTATCTCTATCTCTATCTCTATCTCTATCTCTATCTCTATCTCTATCTCTATCTCTATCTCTATCTCTATCTCTATCTCTATCTCTATCTCTATCTCTATCTCTATCTCTATCTCTATCTCTATCTCTATCTCTATCTCTATCTCTATCTCTATCTCTATCTCTATCTCTATCTCTATCTCTATCTCTATCTCTATCTCTATCTCTATCTCTATCTCTATCTCTATCTCTATCTCTATCTCTATCTCTATCTCTATCTCTATCTCTATCTCTATCTCTATCTCTATCTCTATCTCTATCTCTATCTCTATCTCTATCTCTATCTCTATCTCTATCTCTATCTCTAACGGGCAAATAAGAAACGTATGATCCTAATTTCATCAAAATCTAACTGTAAACAGAGATTTTCTGAATATCTCTATTCATGCGGCACTTAACGGATTAAAATATAAGCTAAGTCCATACCACGGGTCTAAGTAATATACAGTTCAAATTTAGTTCAAACCCATTCATCGAGGGATTGAGCTAAGTTGTCACAAAGAAAACGGCTAAATTTTTTTGCCTAAATATAAAATATAGAAAGTTTTCTAAGTGTTTGGCTAAGTGTGACACTTCGTTCGTTTAATTATAGCAATCTTTTCAGCTATGCAACACTATTGCCGAAGCGACTTGGTCTTTTTGTAGCAAAAATATTCCCGTTTAATTTTCCGAGTTATCCATTAAGGAAATTGAAATACCTAAATAAATACATACATACAATTTCGAAGTAAAGCCAAAACTATAAAAACTTAACAGCTTTCCTTGTTTTTATATTATACATATTTAAATAGGTATAATTTTTTTTTGCAACCACCACAAAAGATTTAATTCCTTATGCCTCAATTTTAAAGTGCACGCCAAGATGGCTGCTGCTACCCAAAAGGTAACGGAGGCAGCGGAGGGAAACCACAAAAGTAATTCGCGGAAATATGCCCACATTTACCGCACTGAATATATTCATACAAACATAAATAATAAATAAGAAATATGTTGCTTGCAACTGACAAATAGCAGCATGCAACATCCTGCACGTGGTGCAGCTGCAGTTACAAAAAAAAAAAAAAAAAGAAAAAAATATTGAAAAAAAAAAGAAAATTGTGGCATAGAACACCCACGTGCGGTGACAGAGCTTATAAATTTTTTACGTATTGGTGGCGGCACTGTGGGGGAAGATGTTTCATGCTGTTGTTGTTATTGATGTTATTGTTGTTGTTGTTGCCAGTCACTTGCTGTGCCGCTTGGTTAAGAACTCTTTCCTGCACTTAAGCACTTAAGCCGATTTAGACTTTATCGGTGTACAATTTTTCGCAATTTAATAGAGGAAAGACAGCAGTAAACTGACAATCAAAGCTACATACATATGTGAATTGTTATTTATGTATGTATGTGTGTGTATGTGTGTGTGTGATTTATTTGATGTTTTGTTAGTTAGAATTGCTTGCATTGTGAGCAAATTTTGTATGCATACAAATTTTTGAATTATTAGCTTATGAATAAATAAATGCACTGCCAGAGATTTATTGCACTCCAAGTGCGGTGAGAATGGAAGGGAGACAGAGATGTTGCAAAAGAAGACGAGTGTGTGTGTTTGAAGAAGAGCTGAAGGAATAAAACGTTATTGAATTAGGAATATAAGTAAATATATTTTTGTGGCATGATATATTTTTTCCCATTCTTGGAAAATGATTTGATGCATTAGAATTAAGTGAATTGCATTTTCACAAGTGCAATAATAACTGTATATTAAGAATTCGAAAATTTCAAGAGAAGTGCTGCCCTCAAATATGGGTTGAGAAGTTAAACAAAGTTATTTGTTGCTAGAAGTGTGGAGAAAAACTATTAGATATCTCTCGTAAAGAGGAATTAATTGAAAATTTTTGCAATTATAAAATATTTTAAAATTTCTGAGCAATGAACGCAAATGCACATTTTTGCAATTCGTCAAATATTTCACTTTGATACTAATATTTTGCCAAACATAAATATCCACTAAAATAGATAAGCTGGAAGTGTAATATTTAAGCCTACAATTTTTAAATACATTAATAAAAAAAACGATTTTCGTTTTATTTTAAAATTTATAGGGAATACTCTCAAAAGGCACTTAAATATATATGCAATAAAATTGCGAAAATAAATGCCAGTAGTGAATACTAATGCAACGTTAAATTTTTAACTGAGTTCAAAATTTAAAGCATAGGTCTTTAAAAATTCTAAAAGTCAAAATAAACTAATTTCTCATTTAAAAAAAAATGAATTTTTAAATATAATTTTTTTTCGACTTTGTTAATCTATTTGCTTAATCGTTTGAAAATGAAGCAAAGATTGAAATTATTAAAAAAAAATAAATTATTTTTTATTTCAAAAATAATTCGAACAACTTTTTAAAGTTTTTGTAAGTTCTGCTTTAATTTTAAATGGTTTCAAAATGATCTTCATGTACCTTGCTCAAATGTCTAGTTTTTTTTTATTGATATGGGTTAAGAAATAGAATAATTCCATAGTGAAGTTTGTCGAATAGCGAAAATAAAAAAAATTTTTTCTTAATTAAAAACTATAAAAAATAAATAATAATATTTGAAGTTTGTCGAAATAGCGAAAATAAAAAAAAAATTTTCTCAATTAAAAACTATAAAAAATTAATAATAATTTTTGAAATTTTATTTTTTTTTTATAATTTTGTAATTTTCTTAAACAAAATTAAAAAGTAAGACTTTTCATGGAATTAAAAAAAAATATACTTGCATTTCTCACTTCATAAAATACAAAATTACGGCATCACTATTTTAAAAATTTTTTTTGTTCTATACAAAATCTACTACTCCAAAAGTAAAATTTTAGAAAAAACAAGACCATACTACAATTATTTTTATTTTTCAAACTTTCAAGCATAAAAATATTGTTTTTTTTAATAAATTTTAAAGCTTTACATTTTTAGCTTAGAACTGGATGTATTGTAAAATTATTTTGCTTTATATTTTAAATTTTTTGTAAAATTTTGGCTAATAGAAAATATTTGAAATTAGCTAAAAATTGTTTTTAATAATTTTTTTTTGATATTATAATGATGGCGCATATCTTTAGAATATTGAAATTTGGCAAGATAAAAAAACCAATGCTTTCGTGAAATTTTTCATACAAATTAGTGCTACTTAAAAAGCTGGTTTATTTTTTATTACTTTTAATACTTCAATTTTTACATTTTCTGAAAATAAAATGGCAAACATTTAAACTATATATAACTAGTTCGATATTACAGAAATTTGCTTGTTTGTTTGACCTCTGTTTTTACTTTTCTGTGGAACACCATATGTATGTGGGTAAATTTTTAAAATGAAATTATTGTATTTGGATTTGCTGAACATTTAATATGAAATAGCTCTTTTTTGCTAGCAAAACAAAAACCAAAATATTCATTTTACCAAAATTACTTCACACATATTCTTCACGTTTCGTTTTAAGTAAGCAATCCACCAGGGCGTATGAGTAATATATCCAATTTCGTTTAATAAGATTTACGCAGCTACCGAAAATCAGAAAGAGTATTATTTCACGCACTACATTTCATACATCCACTACTACATGCATACGTGTTTCTGTGAACTTACGACAGCACATTGCTGCGAAACCAACACACCGAAAGTACAGCAGTGCGTATGAGTTACGCTTTTCTCTCTCTAGCGTGTAGGTACTACTCGTGGAATTCTCCGAAGTCTAATATATCGCTGAAAGCGGAAATGTAAGTGACAACTAGGGAATATCATCGACAAAATGAAACGTAATGCTCTAAATTGCTTGCTTTGCTACAAAATTGGCGGGCGAATATTTCTGTTGCTCTATGGCTTTTTGTTTCTTGATTTCTCCACGCTGATGTATCGACAGGGCGTAGCAAGATTTTTTGGTTTTTATAAATGCGATTCTCCGAATGGAATTTCATGGAAATTGAAGAGAAATTATTCGCTAAAATGTAGCGCATGATGTTGAAGGAAAACGAAGATATGCAATCAAGTTATTTTATTTTTTTATTTTTAAAGGCATCCGGGGACGCAAAGAGTCCAAGTGCAGTCAGTGATTTACTTGCCTCGGTTTATAATAAAAGTTCATTGTGAATTCGTGTGCGTGTGGGAAAGAACGGTGGAAAAGAAATTCAAAGGAGAGATTCATTGAAATTCTGCTTTCATAAGCGACCTACTCAAACGCGTAACACTACTCTGGGTATAACCAAACAAATATCGTTCTTAATGAAAAAATTTCAGCAACAACTGGATGAAGGTATATCTAAAATCGATTAAATTGGCGAACTGCTTCAAGCGGCAAATAAAAGTTTACTGGCTTAGAATATTTTAGAAGAGAGGTTTTTCTGAAGGTTATCTAATTTATAAGTTGATTGAGAATTGCAGCGCTAAGATAATAGGTTAGCACCAAATACTGGAGATTGTAGATTCAATTAAAATTCGAAGCGATAACAAACCGATATCGATTAGATTGACGATAACTTCTAGATTCAATTCAAATTTTTAAACGATCAAAAACCGATATCGATAATATTGGCGATAAATATAATAATAGCGCCAAAGATAACACCAAAAAATGACGACTATAGTGATTAACATAGATAAGGCAATCGATATCTATAGCTTCACTGATACCAAATACGAATACGATTATAATAAAAATATAAAGATGACTATAGATATGTATTGACAAAAGTTACAATCACAATAATAGCTATAACGCGGTCAACGACGATAGTCACAGTGACAATGTGAAAAAAAACTAATAATTCCAAAGTAGTATAGAAAATTGTGACATATCGGAAACTATTGATTACATAATCTACAATAGCAATAACGTTCTCAGTGGAGTTAGGGATTTTGAGGGTATCGATAACAATAATAAATGCAATAAGGAGAAGGTCCGACGCAGGATCTAAAAATAAGAAAAGAACAGTTTGAAATTATATCGAAACAACATTTATAACGATGGCAATAATTATGTATGCCGATAATTATCATTAACGCTAACAAAACCAATAGAGATTATGGTCTAGGTGATTATCGTTCTAAAAATTATTATCTTAATAATGATTACTTATAGAATAATCGATATCGATAAAGGCAATAATAAGAATTAAAATGAGAATATCGTAAACGTTTAGGCAATGGATAACGCATATGATTAGAAATATAAATGCGAAAAAAATCTCTTCCAAAAATAGTGACATCGAAACCGATAAAAATATCAATGGAAAAACGATTAAGGGCAAGAAAGAATATCTGCTGAAAATTGGGTAATCGAGATTAGGTAAGTTATCGATATCAAATACGATTCGGAGCATTAATGCGACGCAAAATAACTACCAAAAATATGGATATCGAAATCGTTTAAGTTATTGATAATGATTGCGATTATTAGTATGAATACGACGAAGCTTCTTATCGATATAAGGTTACCAAATTCGCTTAAGTTATTTTTAACAAACACGATTGCGAGTATAAACGCGACACATTATATCTACTTAAAGTCGATATACTGAAATTGGTGAAGTTATCGATAACAAACTCGATTAAGTTATCTTTAACGAACACGTTTACGAGTATAAAGTAGATATATATTCTTTATATCTACCTAAAGTTGATTTATTGAAATTGGTAAAGTTATCGATAACAAATACTATTAAGGGTGTTAATGTAACGCATAATATTTACAACAAAAAAAGGGAGATGATAGTGTGTAACTTAAAACAATTTCTAATGGGAAAAAGTTTATCGATTCCGATTAAGTTATCGATAGCAATTTCGACTATGAGTATTATTAGCTGCATAATTTCTACTTGAAATAGAAATATCGATTGTGAGTATCAATGCGACGCAAAATATTTACTAAAAATAGGCATATCGAAATCGATTAAAGTATCGATCACAAATACAATTAGGAGTACACGTGCACTGAGGAATCTCTGCTTTGAAGAAACTAAGTAAGAGTGCAGTTAGACGTATTTTTTGTATATAAATCAATCTCTGTTCTTTTTCGTGTTTTGTTTGTGAAATGAAAACAAACAAAAAAATTTAGAGAAAGTACCTGTACCTTTTATGCCATGCACTATACTTTACTTTATAGTTTTACTTTTGAATATTTTTCGTCTCATTAATGATAGTTATTAATTTAAAAAAGTATTAACTCATACCAAATCGGCCCCTTCTGCATAAATTTAATTAAATTCAAAATATTCAAAAAATATTTAGTTAAAAACAATTTCAGCTAGCTTGTTTTGGCACTCAAGTACTCTATCTTCGCCATGTACGCACACACACAATCCCATGCATAGTTGCATTCGTATGCTAATCTCACCGGTATTTGCACTACATTTGCAGCGCTCAGTCGCAGGCCTAAAAACATCATTTCATACTCTGCCTGTTAAGGACGACAACCCACTTTTCTTTCTACCGGACTATAAAATCTTAATTACAGTCGGCAAAACTCGCATAGGAAATTTTATGTCATAAATGCAAACAAGCTGAGAGTTTCACTACATTGGGTTTGTGTTGTTTTAATTGCATGTGTGTGTGTGTGTGTGTGTGTGTGTTTATTTGCAAGCATTTTCCAGGCACTCACTTTTGTGTTGTGAACATTTACTCGGGAAGGCAAGTAGTGCGATGAACAAGAGAGCACATAAGCTACTTCTCAAACATGCACGTATGTGTGTGTGCCTGTGTATATGTGTGTGTGTGTGTGTGTGCTCGAGTGCATGCATACATGCACTTGATCTCGCAGCGCAGGCAATTCCACATAATTGCCCATTTTCATGGTAGCAGCGAACAGACGCAGGACCTTTAAATTTCAATGTAGAAGAAAGAGAGTGAACGATGAGGAGAGAGTAGAAGGTGGGTGGTGGAAATAGTACGAAGCATGAAGATCAGCCGAGGAATGTAGCCATGAGCAAGCGACCATTGCAAAGGCAAGTAAATGCGGCAATCGTTGCATTTATCATAAGTGCCCTCTGACATGGAGGACAAAGCAAGTCAGCACAAATACGTTTAGAGGCAGACAAATACAGGCGCAAAAATAAATTTACACAGGCACACAACAACATACATACATACATGCAGATAGACAAGTATGTAGAAAACTAACTGAATTGGGTTGGCAGTCATGCTTTGTCGGCTTATATGAAATGCATACATAAAAATGTAGACAAGTGCCGTAGTTGTTGTTGTTGTTGTTGTTTGTTTGTTTGTTTGTACAAAAGCTGTCAAAGCGCCAAAGGACAAAAATAGTAGTAGAAATGTTGTAGTACTCACGCTGATAGGCATATTCTAGTAAATTTGCTCTTATGTATATTTTTTGCTTACCTTCTCTCTGTTGTTGTTGTTTGTTGTCTGCATGAGTGCAGCGAATATTTAAAAGGGAGAATTTTGAAGCGTTTTAATACAGGTTCAAGGACATCGAGGGAAAGCTGAAAGCTGAAAGCAAAGAAAAAATGAAAGTTGTTTAATTGGTATATTTTTTTAAGTATGTATGTACTACGTACTGGGTAACAAAAAACAAAGAACAGGGAGGAAAAAACCGGATAACGAATAGAAAAAACTATAGTAATTTAATTGGTATGTTTTTACAAGTGCGAAGTACTGAGTGCAAAGGATCTAACTAAAGCGATAAAAGAAATAATCCAAGTAACCATAAAACTGAACCGGTTAGTCCATGGAAGTATTCATTCTTAAAATAAATTTTCAAAGCTGCCTACGTTTTCCATAATAAAGACTAGAAGAAAAGTACCGAACACAAAACCCGAATATCGAATACAAAAACCGAAAATCGAATACAAAAAGTTACTACTGAAAATATCCATTCTTAAAACAAATTTTCAAAGCTGTCTACATTTTTGATAATAACGATTAGAAAAAAAGTTCCGAACACAAACCCCGAATATCGAATACCAAAACCGAATCTCGAATACAAAAACCGAACATCGAATAGAAAAATTTACTATTATATAAAGTAAGAGAATTCTAACCTCAAGCAGTACCGAACACAAAACCCGAATGTCGTATATAAAATCCAAATATCGAATATAAAAACCGAAAATCGAATACAAAAAGTTACTACTGAAAATATCCATTCTTAAAACAAATTTTCAAAGCTGTCTACATTTTTTTTATAATAATGACTAGAAAAAAAATTTCGAACACAAAATCCGAATATCGAATACAAAAACCGAACATCGAATAGAAAAATTAGTAAGGGAATTCTACATACAAGCAACTGTAACAAGGGATAATTAAGAGTGGATAGTAAATTCAAAGACATACGTATACTGAAATCAAAACTCAAATGTCGGATTCAAAACCCGAATAGCCAAACTAGCATAAAAAACGAGTACTGAGTGCACAGAAACAGAACTCCAATCACAAACAAACAAATAATAGAAAATCGTACCGCAATTATTAACCATATACAGAGCGTAAATATTGAATACAAAACCCGAGTATCGATTAAAAAACCGGGTGCTCAGTACAGAATCAGAACTCCAACCTCAATCGAATTTAACAAAGAACGTAATATATAAATTGTAAGAGTTAAGTAAAAATATTTATCCAATACAAAGCCCAAATATTGAATACAAAACACGAGTTTCGAATGAAAAAACCGGATACTCAGTACAGAGAAAGAACTTCAACAACAAACACTGTTAACTAAACATCGAGCACAAGGTTATTTAAAATAATAATAAAAAATTCAAATATTGAATTCAAAACCCGAATACAAACTACAAAATCCGGGTACTAAGGACAGCAAACGAACTCCAACCTCAAGTAAGTTTGACAATGAAAAAAAAATGCCATCAAAAAACACAAACCAAATAAATAACAAAATCGGCATTCCTCATCGTGCCAGTCGCTTTTTGTGGGTTGCTGAAATCCAAGATCCTTCTCAGCAGCGGTACGTAGTGTGTTTCCAATGCTCGTGGACTCCGGTTTGCTGGGAGGCACTCTTACTGAGTAAGGCTGAGTGGCCAAATTAGGAGCTGCCTGTTGCGATTACAGATTCCGAGTGTTCACCTTGACTTCTTGATTGCAACATGGTAATAATCCGAATCGATGCTCGGAGTGTGCGGGGGTCTAATACGTTAGAAAAATGCCTTTAGTCAATCGCAATAGAGACAGTCACCTAACCTGGTGCTATTTTATATGCTGTAGCCTAGTGCTACAGACTTTGGGCGATGACAAAGTCTATCAGTCTCAATCCGTTAGTGGAATTTTCGTCGTTCATTCTGACTATTCCGGCAGTTATCTATCCTGTCTTTGTAGTCACCAATCACATTTTTGATAAATTGACCGACACAGCGATCGTAAAAGCGTTATAAGCACTCACAAGATTCATGTTAGAGAATCTCGCTTTGATGAGAATCGTGGCGAGACGCTCGATCACAGTCGCGAAGGACAGAGACTTCGCTTCCACACAAATCCAACACTGAGCTTTTGTTGCATTACATTGCAGATGTAGTAGATGTCGCCGGATTCAATGGGGTTTCTACTTTGCCACGTCAATTTCATTTTTTGGTTGGAGGCGGTGTCAATCTTTACTCTCAAGAGGAGATCAATCAGCCGAGAAGCGGTAACTTCTAATGCTGAACAGACGCTATGGACCCTCATGAGCTTGCAATCCGAAAACGTCGGAGTGACCTTACTAGGTTCGCCTTCTCTCTTTACTACCTCACTCCCAAACAGTTGGTCGAAGGCTACCCAGAAAACACTAGGCTGAAATCTCCCGGTGATCGTGAGCATAATCGTTCTGGCTACTCTCAGGTGAATGACAATCAGACACTTACCCCACTTGCGTGGATTTCTACTCCGAATTACAGATGACTTTACAAGTAACTTTTAATGGTAGGCTGTTATTAGTGGGCTTAATACAGAGTGCAAAAACAGATTACCGACTTAGTTCTTTCCAGACACCAAAATTGCCTGGTTAACAAAAATATGACATCTTATACAGGTGATGGGATTCTCATCTAAGTACTGCAATTAGAATGAAAGTTAATTTCAAATCTAACTAATTACGAACACTAACACAAATTCTATGCTACGAAATCTATAAGTACTTACTCTTTATCATAGCCATACATGTACGAACCATTTGCACTGCTTTACTCGCCTGCCTGCCCGACAGTTTATTAAATGCACTGCTGCACATATTTTCAAAATATTCACTCGAATTTCGACTTTTCCAAAGTTTTAATCTCGCTCACGCTGGCTATATAAAGTTGAAATCTTTGTCGTTGTTACTTGTATTGCATTCCTTTCCCACTTCCACCTCCGGTGTACGCTATTATTAAACGGAAATGTATGTAGGTACAATGCATATGCGTTTGCTGGTAGTTAAATTGCTGGTTTCGTTTGCATTCCACACACCCACTCGGACTTGTTATTCCTTTGGTTTACTCTGCTTCAGACAGTACCCATACGCGGTTGGTTAGTTGGTGTCGGTCGTTCGGCCGTTCGGCCGGTAAACTGTTGGGACAGTTGAAAACTTCATTACAGTAGTGGAAATTTATTGGCTACACTGTGACGAAGGCGTTGGTGAGTATGTAGAGGTGGAGGTAGAGGCAGAGGTGAGACGACTGAGGCTAAGTGGCCTTGTTTTGTGGGAGATTTTATTTGATATTGGAGTAGCTGACCTTAAATGGGTGCAAAATGGAGGAGAAGGCAGGAGCACAACATACAAAACTGTTTATCATATAGAGAAGAGTTTCGCATATGGAAATTTATTGTCTAAATTTTATAACTATAATTAGATATGCAACTTCTAAAGCATATAAAAATATTCATACGCATATATAATACTTGATTTCATGTTATTTGGGGTTGCTTAAAAACTTCTGTCGTTTTAAACATAATTGTGATTTTTTTTCGGTTTTGATGGAGTGAAAGGAGCGGACTATATGCCAATTTCATACCGTCGGTGCCGTCGCCCAGCTCGTTGATGCCATTCTGAAAGTAAGAGTACTTCCGGGAAGTGAATTGAATGGCGCGGGGTAAAAAAAGCAGTTGATCATGCGACGTTTACTAGTTCTATGTTGGATTTGTGGTGTGGGCGAAAGCGTCTCGCCACATTTCACATCAAAGTGAAATTCTTCAACTTCTTGCGAAGTTATGCCCACGCCCGGACGAAAGTGAAAAAAAAAAGAAAATTTAGTCTCCACGACGAAACCTCTGGCAATGGACCTCCGTGATCGCTACTACCGGAGTTCGAAACATGGTAGCATGTAGGACCACATTCCGGCGTTGAAAGATTCATCAGACTGCATGTTTGCCATAGACGGACGGCATGCTTTCAGTGTATTAGACGTACGTACAATCCGAGAACTGAATATCGACTCCGATGTTTAGCAAAGAACGTGCATCTAAATGCACCAGGAAGGAAAACTCAACGTCGGAAGTCTGCAACCGCAACGTACAGCTACCGACTT